>OY728136.1:1190193105-1200193105 GCA_963277665.1 Viscum album | reverse complement strand
TCTGTGTAAGGACCCACACACCGTGTTCTTTGGAGATCACACCGTGTTATCACTCCACCCACCGCAGTACCCTGGCTTCCACTTAGACGGACCTATACACCGTTTTCTTTAGGATACATGTCGTGTGTTCTAGAAATTTCCAGAATCGCGAACCTCCACTATCGTGCCTTGGGTGGATCTCTGATATTTGATCCAGCCATATGTTTTCCACGAAAGATGACTATTAAGGTTGAATCAACATCCTGAATTCATCTCCATTGTTTTTAGGCCTCCGATTGTCCTCAAAAGTGCATATTGATCCACCCATGCGAAAAATGTTCGAAGAACAGTCTCCCCTGATCTGGGATGATTCATTGTCCACCATTTCCATCGCACCTTTATGGAGTCGCCCCATGAAGAACAGGAGGAACATGAAGAAAATAGGAAGGAAAAATCCAACAAACTAAATGGAGGAACAAACCACCACTATCATTCTTCACGACATTGATCCGCTGCCGTTAGAAGGTTTAAATAGGGTGAAAGAAACAATAATTATCATTGTCATATTCCTGATTCAAACCCCAAGGAAATGGATATTAACACCCTCCCACATGAAAGTGTGATCTAAAGATAAAATTGTTAATGGGATGATATGTTTTTGTCGTTAAATCAAAAAATGTGGAAAAGAAGAATCCAAATAACAACCCTTACCTCTGTCATTGATGAAGATGGAGATCATTCATTGGTCTGGATTCAATCTTCCTGCGTAACGATCCATGTATCATCGTTCATCGACATCCGTCAAAAATCCTACAAGGCTCCAAGAGAATCCCTCTCAATTTGTAGGGTTATGAGGCCAACCCTGCAAATTTTCCCTAACTAGGTATTTAAAATAGAGGAATTAGTTCACTCTGAAAAAAGGAAACTTTTAAATATAACAAATTATTAATTTATTTATTTCCACTAAAACATCCTAAAAATAACTCTTGCAGCTAACCTGTTCCGGTTGATGTTAGGCCCTTCATAAGGAGATGTCGCTTCTCTGAATGCAATGGTTCCCTCAGAATTTTGATTCGGGCACTCGTTTAAAAGTTATTCCACTCTTTCAGGAAAACCGCTCATGCGCGTTGTTTAAAGTTTAAATTTATTCAAACATTTATTCTAGTTACTCATGGCCTCATAATCGCACACCATCGAATGTTATGGTCTCGATATAATTCCATATAATATTTAAAAATATTAAATGGAAAATCCGATACATTAAAATTAATATTTAATTAAATTAATAATATACTTAAATTTTAGGGATGTTATTGATTGGATTCATATGGTATAATCCTACTAGTTGTGGATATTGATTCTTCTTTTTGTCTCAATTAGAATCTATCATAACCCTTAATATTTACTAAACATAATGGTCACTCTACAGTGACTGTATTATCAATGGTTATCATTCTTGATGAAAATTTAAATTCGAATGGATATATTTTATAAAGATCCAAAATAACTAAATCAGTGCATGTGTTTTCTATCACTACATTACATAATATAGAATTTATTCATTCTAAAAGGTAATTTAATTAATAAAATTAAGTGTAATTACATGTCATGAACTCTGTACTTATATGAAATATTAGTATACATGGTCTGTAGTTTTGTGTTTTAATCCATTCTGTCAGCACAGTATGTTTGACCACAGGGAACACCTTAATTTTCAGGAAGTGAACTTTTGAATTTTACCATGTAGATTACATGACATTTGTGACAACTATAGACATTATGTAACTACATAATATGTGCAAAATATTAATTTAAGTATTGATTCCACATAGACACAAAAAAATCACTTGACTTGTGTAAAAAGCCTATCATATGTTGGGAAAATCAATGTATATTCTGTATTGTTATTTTTTTCATAGAATTATATATCAATGTGTATTTATCTCACACATTATGGATGTCAAAATTGTGTGCCTGGCATGATCTAGAATGGATTAAAAAACGAGTAGGTCAGCTACATGTGGTGTACTCATTTCTGGCTATATTGCATTACATGTCTAGGGATATTGAATATAATATTTTTGGGATAATACCTTGTGACATAGTGTGTATTCACGTTACAATCCTTGATATAATGGATAAGTGATGTTTATTTTCTAGGAAAAATGAAGTGACATGTGTATTTTATACACATCATATCCATTTAGAACATGGCAACTGTATTGCATAGAGTTACGCAGTGTGCATAATAGTTATGAATTTTGTAATACTATAAATGATGTTCCAACATAGTGGTTAATATGTGGTGTAATTAAACAATGCATAATGATCCCAAACACAACTTTATTCAATTTACAAAACCATATATGTGTGTGGTTGGATGAATCGATACAACTTTTAATTAAGTTTCCTGATGTGTAATCTGATCATACACCTAGAATCTATGGCACCTCTAAATGGAAACTCCTTACGTATTTACTAATACTTGGCCTGTTATTTATCATAATATATTGAATGAAATATTTATCTCCACTTATTGGATTAGGAAGAAACATAAATAAAATATAAGAAATGAATTGGGTTTTTAAGCACAAAATTAAATTATATTAAATTTGAATTTTAACTCTCTAATAAAAATTGATGTTTTGAAGCACAGTCGAAGCTGGTCAGGCCCATGACAGAGGAGTGGTTCTAATTATATATAATGGATAATCCATAAATAAAATGATGAATAATCTTCATGTATAATGACTATAATTGAAGAAACTAGATGAATGGAATACCATAACACATAGATAATCTCATCATAATAAATTTATAATTAATTTAATAACAAGAATTTCCTTAGTCCTGTGATTCTTTATATAAAGAATATGTTATCCATAAAAATACCATTCAAGTTTTATTGTCATTTCTCTAACAGTATCCAATGTATAATCCCTATTATGGTGATGCACATGTTCACCATAATATTAGAGTGTATGAAATTGAACTCTGGGTTCTATTATAGTGATACTGATCATCTTTCTTCACTAATATTTGATTACAACCCAATAATTCATTTTTATGATTTTCAATCTTTATATCTAAATCTTCAGAGGGAGGAAGGATGTGGATAAATTTTCTCAGTCTTCAGAGGAATTTTTATGATGTTCTCTAGATAGACGATTCATTAGAGAGGAAATCCATTTTCCCAAAAAATGATTTCTCAGACTAATATATGTAGGATCTAAATGATGGATGTAGATGCTCAATATACAAGAGGGGGGGGGGTAAATTTTATACTTTAAAAATTATCTTTGAACCTTTAAAGTTGGTTAAACCTTTATATTGTTTAAAAAGGCTAAACAAGGTAAATTCTGAAGACCTCTTAGTTCTACAAACTTGGAAGATTCTAGAAATATGGTTATGGAAATGAAACTTAAGAAAGGATTACAAGGAAAATGATTCTACCTTAAATCATATAGAATTTTACTAATCAGATTACACGTACAAGAAAGTATAACATAGTTTTACTTTATTTATTAATAAAAATACAGTGGAAAACAAACATGAAACAAAACAAGTAACAAGTATGTAATCTTTTAACCCAAAGAGTAGCGCATCCAAGAACCGTGGATAAAGGTCTGTTGATTTATACTTTCAAGAAAGTCTATATTACCCACAACAGGGTAATCCGTCGATAAGAATATCATAGTCTATCTTGATATCCCCGCAAGCCCTAAAACTTCAAGGTAGATGAAACCTCTATATTTCTATCCCCAGAACCCGTCGATTGTACAAAATAACAATCGGAGTCACAAAAATAAATCTGAAAAAGATATTCAGTACGCAAAAAGCATGAGAGTCTCTCTCTCTAGAAATCAGTTCAGCATCATGTAATCTCTAAATTGATCAATGTGTGTTGAGATCATTAAAATGAGCTCATATTTATAGGTGCATTTCCATCGGTCATCTCCCTCCTCCAACAGTCATACTTTTCCTTGAATTTCAGTGGGACCTATACACATATCATTCAAACTACAATTGGTTAGAAATAGAATGCATGCCATCATTTTTAAACTATAAAAAGAGTAATTAAAATAAGGTTGTTCAACCGAATTTATTTTTCACAGTCTATGGGAAAATAAAATTCGGAATCTAAGCAAGTAAACATTAAGATTCTATATTACATGGACATTCAGATTCTATTTTCCAAAGAATTCAGAATTATAATTATATATATTTTTGAGTCTGAATTCTAAGGAATTCAAAACCTGAATTTTAAGGAATTAACAACCTAAATTCTGAAGAATTTGAAGTTTGAATTCTCATGAATTTAGAACATGAATTCTCAGGAATTCAGAGTCTGAATTCTAAGGAGTTTAGAGTCTCAATACTAAGGAATTCAGAGTCTGAATTCAAAAGGAATTCAAATTATGAATTCTAAGTAATTAGGAACCTAAATTCTAAGCAACTCAGTACCTAAATTTCAGAGGATTCAGATTCTGAATTTCAGTGAATTTGGAGTCTTAATTTTAGTGAATTTAGAGTCTAAATTTCAGATAATTCAGAGTCTTAATTTTAGAAAATCCGGAGTCTGAATTTCAGAGAATTCGGAATCTGAATTCCGATCCTAAAAATAGAATACTCTATATCAATGTATTTATAAAATTCCGAGGTTTTTGATGTGAAACTGAATTTTTCACTTATGAATAAAATGAGTTAGATTTTGAGAGACTAAAATATGAACAATGAAAAACATGGTAAGGATAAATTTCCTTGGGGAAGGAAATTTTTCCTTATTAAGATAAAACATATGGAAAATGAAATTTTCCATAAGATGGGGTGTTTTTTATTTTCAGAACCTGAAGGAATGGAATAGTCATAAGGAAACCTTATTAACTCAACACTATAAAAACATATAAGTGGGTATATATAGAGTTAGAGTTTAATATAGTTAATTTCTCCAAGTTTCCTTAATAAAATTATAAAACTAATATATTCTTCATGCCAATAACAATAACAATATTATATTATATTATGGAATGTTCTAACTTGTAAAAACAAATATTATTATATAAAATCAATAATTCATTGTATATTTAAATGATATTTGAGATTATATCATTTCAATTACTTGGAAAATTACTCAACTTGACCAACCTCCTCAATTTATTACAAATAATTAATAATAAATAAATTTTATTCATTTGATAAATAAATAAAAATTATATTCATATTTTTTTGAATAAAAATTTATTTAAATATTCAACTCACATTTATAGTTTGAATCAATTATAATTAGTGACTGAATAATTTTGGTTAATAAATCATGAATAAATATTATTTCTCTATATTGAGAATTATTATTGTTCCCTAATTAGGGTTCAAACAAAAGGATATACTCATTGTCATGTTGGTTATACCCCCGAAAAGTATTTTCCACTAACTTCAATAGTAATTGGTTATACAACCGATTTAAAAACATTAGTAACTGGTTATACTCCCCATTTCAAAATTATTTATTCATTGATTATCCCTCAAAATTATTGGACTCCATCAATTGGTTGAACCCCAAGACACATGCTCTTTATTTAGGGCTCACCCAACATAGAACAATATTTTTCTCTATATTTTCTTCCACTATAAGAACGTTAGATCTCTTTTTCCCATGTAAAACTTCATGATGATATTCAAAAAATCCATGAAGTGTCAGTGGGTTTAAAAACATCATTTTGATCATGAAATACCTTTATATACTCAACTCTCAACTTTCCAAAACTTATTCAGGAAATATTCCTCTGAAAAATTCCATCCAATAATATTCCACCATGAATGATTTTTCCAATAATCCTCATTTTGATACAACTTCATCTAACGAACCTATAAATAATACATTTCTATTTAAAGTACCTATATTGGACACCTCTAGCCTATATCTATCTTAGATGAACCTATCTGATGCTTCTTTATGACACACATTCTCCTAGAATGCTGTGTTTGATACTCATCTCCTACAACTATGTAGATTCTTGTTCAGAAAATCATGATGCAATAAATTATAAATCTAAATATTCTTTGTAAAAACTTATTTATAATATAAATTAACCACTTTATATACTGAAAAGTACACTACAAAAATAAGGATGATGTTCAGGCTCTAGATTTGAATTTCCCACTCAAATTTTAAACCATTTTACCACCTTTATAGACCACCAATGAAACTAGAGTCAATATTATTTAACAAAGATATATCAAATCTCTATATAAATGAAATCTTTAATTCTTCCAAAAATATAAGCTAGATTTATTATCATTAAAATAGAAAATCGTCATTGTCATAATTTTTTACTTTATAATGTTTTAGTAAATTTCCTCAAGTCTCTATTTCGTGTATAAAATTTTATGATTCTATATCCAAGTAATATTTTTTCAATATGATAATATCACAATTTTTTCCTCTGTCCAATAAAAATTCATCTAATGATTCTTTTTAGGTTAACTGGACTAAATTTATCTGTCTGATGGTCTTACAAAACTTATTTTTGAGTAATTTATAATTTTCACCGTTCGTTACAACATTGTAGTGTTCTTCATCTACTAAAACTTTTTATTTTACTGTGTATGGAAAAAATTATTTTTTCTCAGTTTGGTTTCACTTCATATATTTTCCAATATATTATTACTTCACTAGGTGAGATTTACTCAAGTTCATATGATAAGAATAATTTTATCTATCTGATACAATCATATGCTTTCAACCATTCAATTATATTTTTCTGATCAACAAGAATTTTTGAACTCAGTTTGATGACTTCCTCATATTTCTCCATCAGAAAAATTGGGAAGCTCTCCTTTTTTTGAATTATAAATTCTCTATATGGTCTTAAAATATTCTTTAGAGATCAAACATCACATAACTGTAACTCCATGAATTTGTAACTAGAACGTTATATAGTTGTAAATCAAAATTTTTAACTAAATCTTTTTATAATATTTATAACTTGAAATTTTTATTGGTCAACTTTATAACTCAAATTATTTAAATTTTTAGCTTTATCCATTGAGAATACACTTCTAGAAGAATGTAAATATTCATGATGTTTTATACATTTAAGAAAAAAGCATCAAATGACCTAATAATGTTGCTCTAAACTAAGAAAAAACCCATCTCTCCAACTTATCGAAGATACTTATCATACAAACACATGATAACATATTGATGAAAAATAAAATGAACTCAATTTGGAACAAAATTAATATTTATTCATTCTTTTAAATTAGAAAAGAATTTAAATATGATAGATGAAAACACTAAGTGTGTAGCCCTCTAGGACCCTTTCTCAGTGAAATTTGGTGGGTTTTATTAAATTACATGATCAATATCCTGAATCATGTTAAAGAACCTATAGAGTAAGTTAATGTAACAATGAAAAAAACAAAAAAAATTATCATTATGTAATATATTTCCTTTTTCTAGTTATCTATTAATAAAAAAGGCAGTATACTTATGTTTTTAATCAATGTCCATGATTTATTTATATTTGAATCTATAAAATATACTGATTAATACCCAATGGTCATGAATTTCATTCAAAGGTTTTATTTTAATCAAATGGATTGAGATATCAACTACCATAAAACATAGAAGAAGAAAATCCTTTGTAGACTTATTCATTAATACCACATCACTCATGATCCCCCAATATATCCTACATTACTATGAACATAGGTCATTGTAGTTTTTGGAAATATATCAAAGTATATGACCCATGATATGAATTAATAATAATATCAAGGATAAAAACCAATAGGCATGTTCACATACATGAATATCCAATGATATAAAATAATTTAGAATTCATACTGGAATGTTTTTCCTCATAATATCCTACCGTGAAGATTAAAAAATGATGAATTTATAAGATGATTGTAAAGACTCAGAAATTTCAAGGAAATTGTTTTCTAAATTTATTTGGAATTTTGTGAGTCTGTGGTTTCTGACGACACCTGATTCTGAGGCCCAGTGTGCCTGAAATCAATTTTCGAAGTTTAGCTCGGGTACATTCTGTGAACGAGCGAGCGAGTTTTTCTATCTTTTGAACCGGTGCTTGGAATCGAAATCTGAGGGTACTGTTGAAATCGCAATGCCAGTTTTTTCTTAAGAAGACCCTTTCTGGAGTTGCGTTTGCTCGGGTGGTGTTGTTAAATAATTGGGTTAACTAAAGAGTCAAATAAAAATTTGCGCCACAATTTTATTTCTAATATAATATTTGTAACCTATGCTTGGGAGTTGAGTGGGACCCACTACATCCTATCCAGTTGGTAGGATATTGGTGAGATGGGGCCCATATGAGACCCACCCCTTCAAATTTCCCTAAACCCCCCACTTTATGTTGTCAACCGCCCCATAAATTTGTAACTCACCCCTCCCCCACTTTAAATTCTTGTCAACCCTCATATTAATTAGATCAATTAAAGTTATTAAATTGATTTAATTAAGGGTTTGAATTTTAAATTCTTGAGATCTTGACGTGGGTTAATAAAATAAGGATGTACCTTATTTTAATTGGGGGTGGTTTCATTGTGTGGAGTTTTTGGAGAGTGGAAGCGTTCTTTTCTCTGAAGAAGTTCTTCATCCTCCTTGAAGAATGCGAAGAGCACCGACACGCCTTCCCTCATTCTTCTTCCTGCATCAAAGGAAGGGAGACATCACTCTTCCTCAGACGATCTCCGTCAACGTGTACGGAGCAACACCCCGCGGCGTCGTTTTCCACAATGCTTATCAATCGTCAACTGATTATCGAGGTAGGGGATTAATTTGTGAATATTAATAAACCCATGTTTATTCCTTCTAAATAAAAGAGCACGGATCAACACAATATTAAGTTGATTCGTGAAAGAATATGTTTGTGGATTGGGAATTTTTGATTGCGGGGAAAACGTAGGGGAATTTTATTTAATACTCTTTGAGCGATTTAATCTCACATACTTAAGAATTTAATGGTAAGAAGTTAATATAATTTATTCTTGAATAAATTATACCCTTGTTGATACTAAAAGCATGTGTTTAAATGACTGTCATTTGATAGCACCTAACGCGGAGGGCGCGGGCCGAACAAACACGGCCCGAAAACCCTCTGCAGATTGTTGTTGGTGCACGGATTGATGGCAATGAAGAAACAGGACCACGATAGTTTTTTGATGTTTCCATAGTGAAGTACGGGTCCCGTAATAACTCCAGGCATAGACGGTGGCTGAAACGGACCACCGGTGCGCGTTCGAAGGTCCGCAGAAAGTGGCAGTGGCGCACCACCAGAGGAGACCACCGCGGCTGAGCCACGGTGGATTGGAATGGATTTTCCCTTCCGGATTTTGGGGGAGTGGTGCGGCATTAAAGCCATGCCGGTTTTCTGGATGACCGGGGAGGGGGGACAGCGACACCCCCCTTTTGTGTTCGCTCGGCCAGCGCCGAACCGCACCGCTCGGCCAGCGCCGAGCCGCCCAGGCCGGACCGGCCGCACCGGGCTAGGCCGGGCCACGCTAGGCCGGGTCATGCCCTTTTGGGCCAGACCCAGACCCGGGTCGGGTTGACCCAGTTCAGGCTGACCCAGGGGGTTCTGGGCCGGGTCGGTCCGGGCCCAAACCCCCCAAAAATCGGACAGGTTCGTTTAAACGCACATAACATGGGTTACATACCTCCAATAGACGCACCATCAGTTTCGTTGTGATCCTTGGATCGAGTTGGACATTTTGGTATATTACACTCATGGTTTCAAGGAACTTTTGGTTTGGCTGGGTTGGTTGGAACACGAAACCAACTGGGCCCTCGGAACAGAAACACTTATAACTTGAGCTTCGGACATCCGATTGACGTGTCTTCGACTTTGTTGGAAACCTCTTAATGAGGCGTACCTTTTGGCTTATTTGATCGAGGTTTGGATGCAGTTGGAGTGTTTATGGGTTGGTTTTGACATAAAAAACAACTGGTCCCCTAGAACGAAAAGGCCAATAACTCTCAGATAGGGCGTCCGTTTGACGGGCTGTCTGTCGCGTTGAGTTCCATTTGTTGAGACAGAACTTTTGGATACATCAACTCTGGACTACATGTCAGTTGATTTATCAACCCCCTTGGCTCGTGGAGCGGACCCTCCCAGAAATAAGCGTGCTGTGTACAGGAACCCTAGATCTGGCTGAGACTTGACGACTGCTGATCGATTGAATCAGAGTGTTTCAGATAGCCCAGTGGGGAGCGCTTGGTTGTAGCGGCAGACCCACGACGGAGGAGCGCTTGGTTGTAGTGGCAGACCCGTGGTACTCAATAGACGGAGTACCTCTGTAGGCTATGAGGGTGAGAACATGGTTGTAGAGGCAGACCCATGGTGGGAAGCGCTTGGTTGTAGTAGCAGGCCCACAGTACTCGACAGGTGGAGTACTACAGCAGTCCAAGGTTAGTGGGAAGTGATGGGTTGTAGCGGCAGATCCACTGTACTCGATAGAGGGGGAGTTCCCCAATAGCTATGGTTTCGACATCATGATTAAAATTTTAGTTGAGCTGAGTCTTGACTTTCAATCATTATCTTCGATATGATTGACTTGATATCCTGTGTGGATTTGATTATGCTTTCCTACGTGGATTATGTTTTACTTTCCTGAGTGGACTGGATTATACTTGAGCTCGTGAGTCAAAGCTGAACTAGATTTGATGACTTAGTTATATGTATGGGCATATACCTAAGTAGTGTTGGATGATACTTCGTGATTGTATCTTTTCATTGTGGTTTATCCTTTGTGGATTCAGGGAGACCATCGGGGGTCTCGGGGTCCCTATTGAGTATCGTATACTCACCCTTGCACGGGCTATGCCCACACTTTGTTGTGTTGGATGTAGATGATGGACAACGCTGATCAAGTTGAGTCTTGTAGAGGTAGACGGTACCCGGAGGTGGACGTGATGACGAGACGGTACCTGGAGGTGGACTTCACGATGAGTCGGTACCCGGAGGAGACGTATAGATGTGGAGTACTGAGGATGACATCTGTACCTACCCTTCAGGTAGGAACCCGGAGGACGATCCGAGAGCTTCTTTTCACCTTTCAGCTATTGTCCTTTGAGTTGTACTTTACTTTCAGTTGTAGCTGTACCTTTCTTTTGGGATTGTATTTCCGGCCCCTTGTACTTGCAACACATTTTTTTACTGCTTACTTTGTGTAGCTTCTACTTGAACTCTGTTTTTGTGTGCTTTCATTTCAAAAAGGCAATGCCTTCCCTTTTTGTTGGGGTTTACGCCTTTGGTGCTAGTTGCTAGCCCCTGGCCTACGGAAGGTAGGCTTGGGGTAGTCACGACACGGGCCTGTAGGACGGGTCGTGACAAATTGGTATCATAGGAGTTCAGTTCTATCGCAGAACTCAGGACTCCGATCTTTCTTCCATGTGAAGCAATAGTGTTAAGGGTATTGAGTGTTGTTTTCTATTCAGGGAGTCCAGTATTGGTGCGGCGGCTGACGTATCCATATACTAGGACCCTGACTTCTTATTTCTGACTCAATGCACGAAAACATTGATTGCATGTGTGTTTCAGAAGTTTTCTTATGATTACCTTGTTTCAGCTCACCAGGTATACTGTTTTGACTATGGCACACCTGATTCTTTTCAGGATGGCCCCATGACGGTAACCAGATAGGGTTCCGAGCATTGTGCGAGACGACAGCCCACCGAGAGATGAGGCCTCGAGGGAGGTCCCCTTTTTAGCGGAGGCACTGACAATACCTCTACCCGCCGAGCCACCGATGCCACCAGCCCCAGCCACTGAGAGTGCACGTCGCCTTAGTGCACTGCACGAGTTCCAGCGTCAGAGACCGCCCAGGTTCCGCGGGGAGACGGACCCTCAGGCACCCGAGGATTGACTGGAGGCTATTATTTGAGTTTTTAGATTGGTAGGGACGCTAGCAGACTTCATGGTGATCCTTGCTACCAGCCTCCTTCAGGCAGCAGCAGGCAGATGGAGGAGCGTGATGCTCCAGGAACACGATAAGGAATCTCTCCTCTGGGTGGACTTTGAGAGTCTCTTCCGCTCAGAGTTTGTCTCAGCCACCCTCTGTGTGGTGCACATTAAGGAGATACTACAGCTATGGCCGGGCAGCATGTCGGTAGCCCAGTACCCGGTGAGATTTACCGATCTCTCGCGCTATTCCACGAACATGGTATGAGACCCATTCTTCAGGGCCCGAACCTTCGAGCAGGGGATCAGGAGAGAGATCAGAGCTTCATTTGTTTCTCACAGCATCCCGACACAGATAGGGGTGTTGGAGAGAGCCCTCTTAGTGGAGAGTTTCCTTGATGAGCAGTCTCCAGTAGCAGGACCCACCACTAGCCGGCATGCGGTAGAGTCTTCTGCAGCGGGCAGTAGACAAATGACATAGAGGTCCAAGAGGACCGGACCTATAGGTGGTCGACCGCATGACACATGATCGTGTGTGCGAGGCACCCGGGGTGGAGAACGACTTACCATGAGCAGACAATGTTACTCAAACAATGGGGTTGGTCACATGGCACGTGACTGTCTGAACCGCCATACAGATGATCAGGAGATAAACGAAGGACCTCCCAGGCAGAGGGAGAGGTTCGATCGAGGCGGACCGCAAGGAGCAGGAGACCGAGTTAGGGGAGCTGGCTGTGCAGCTGGAGGTGGACGACGCTTCGAGGTGTTGCCACCACCACCACCAGGATTTCCACCCCGACCGCAGGGAACAGTTGGACATGGGAGAGTCAACTGCAGGCAGCTGAGGCTTATGACCATGGAGCTCCAAGAGCATATGGACAAGAGCAGGACTAGTTCCAGGCATGGGACCTTTTATCTTGGTGTTTCTAGTTTCCTTTTTGTCTTTTTTGTGTGTCTTTGTACTTGAGCTACAATAATAAAAGACACTTTTCCTTGTGACGTTTGCTTCCTCTCTTTTTGTGTACTAAGAGGTTCCGGTTTAAAAGATGTTGACTTGACCCTCACTTTTGAGATACCTACTGGAGGATACCCAGTGACCACACACTGATGACAATAGTGTGGCTCAACCCTTGGAGGCGAGAGTAACAGTTGGATCTCTTGGTAGTAGCGTCGAGGCCTTACGACGTCATCCTTGGTATGGATTAGTATCATCCATTTCGGGATTGACTGTATTAGGCGAAGAATGTGGTTCATCCTGGGGATGAGACTGGATTTCTCTTATCGGAAAAAAGAAATCTTAGCAGCTCTTGTAGGACCAGAGAAGGTCTAGGTCATCCAAGAGCGGATGAGGACAGCTCAGAGCCGAAAAAAGTCTTATGCTGATAGGAGGCGGGACCACCAGAGTTCGAGGATGGCAACCACGTTTTTCCACGGGTCTCACCTAGATGTGGATTACGAAGATTTGGACGGGGCGACAAGATATCTCTGCTCTTCATCGGACCCTTCTAGGTCCTCAACAGGGTAGGCGAGGTGGTTTACCGCTGGACCCATCCACCTCAGTTGCACCGGGTGCACGAAGACTTCCACGAATCTTAGCTGAGGAGATATGTGTGTGACCCGACTCATATCTTTGATGATGGGGTGAATTTTGCGGAGGTCCCAGTGAGATCGAGTATCGATAGGAGTGGGTCCTACGTGGACGGCCGATTCCTCTAATGCACCTCGGGTGGCAACACGAGAACTTCCAGGAGATCACTTGGGAGCAAGAGGCTCAGATGCGTGCTCAGTACCCTCTTTTGTTTCCCTAGTTTGTGTTATAGATTTACAGGGACGTAAATCCCTGAGGTGGGTGTAATGTAAAGACCCAGAAAATTCAAGGGAATTGGTTTTCTTAATTTCTTTGGAATTTTGTGAGTCTGTGGCTTCTGACGGCACATGAGTCCGAGGCCCGGTGTGCCCAGAATCAATTTTCGAAGTTTAGCTCGGGTACATTCAATGAACTAGTGAGCGGGATTTTCTAGCTTTTGAACCGGTGCTCGGAATCGAAATCTGAGGGCACCGTTGAAACCACAAGGCCGGTTTTTGCTTAAGAAGACCCTTTCTGGAGTTGCGTTTTCTTAAGTGGTGTTGTTAAATAATTGGGTTAACTAAAAAGTGAAATAAAAATTTGCGCCACAATTTTATTTCTAATCTAATAGTTGTAACCTTTGCTTGGATGTTAAGTGGGACCCACTACATCCTAACCACTTGGTAGGATATTTTTGAGGTGGGTCCCACACAAGGCCCACCCCTTCAAATTTCCCTAAACCCCCCTCTTTATGTTGGCAACCCCCCATAAATTTGCAAACCACCCCTCCCCCTCATTAAATGCTTATCTAACCTCATATTAATTAGATTGATTAAAGCTATTCAATTTATTTAATTAAGGGTTTGAATTTTAAATTCTTGAGATCTTGACATGGGTTAGTAAAATAAGGATCTACCTTATTTTATTTGGGGGTGGTTTCGTTGTGTGGAGTTTTTGGAGAGTGGAAGCGTTATTTTCTCTGAAGAAGTTCTTCATCCTCCTTGAAGAACGCGAAGAGCACCAACACGCCTTCCCTCGTTCTTCTTCCCGCATCAAAGGAAGGGAGACACCGCTCTTCCTCATACGATCTCCGTCAACGTGTACAGAGCCACACCCCGTGATGTCGTTTTCCGCAAAGCTCATCAATCGTCAACTCGTTATCAAGGTAGGGGATGAATTTGTGAATATTAATAAACCCATGTTTATTCCTTCTAAATCAAAGAGTGTGGATCAACACAATATTAAGTTGATTCGCGAATGAATATGTTTGCGGGTTGGGAATTTTTAATTACGGGGAAAACATAGGGGAATTTGGTTAAATACTCTTTGAGTGATTTAATCTCACATGATTAAGAATTTAATGGTAATAAGTTATTATAATTTATTCATGAATAAATTATACCCTCGTCAAAACTAAAAGCATGTGTTTAAATGACTTCTATTTGATAGCACCTAACACGGAGGGCACAGGCCGAACAAACATGGCCTGAAAACCCTCTACAGATTGTTGTTGGTGCACGAATTGACGGCAATGAAGAAACGGGACCGCGACAATGTTTTTAAGTTTCCATAGTGAAGTACAGGTCCCGTAAGGACTCCAGCCGTAGACAGCGGGTGAAACGAACCACCGGTGTGTGTTCGGTGTTCCGTGGAAAGCGGCAGCGGCGCACCGCCAGAGAAGACCGCCGCAGCCGAGCCACGATGGACTGGAATGGCTTTGTCGTTCCGACTTTTTGGGGAGCGGCGCGACATTAATGACGCGCCGGTTTGCTGGATGACCGGGGGGGGGACAACGCCACCCCCATTCCGCGTCTGCTCAGCTAGCGTTGAGCCTCCCAGGCCGAACCGGCCGCACCAGGTCAGGCCGCCCACACCGGGCCGGGCCGCCCGCACCGGGCGGGGCCGCCCGCACCGGGTGGGGCCGCCCGCACCGTGTCGGGGTGCCCGTGCCGGTCAGGCCTGACCGTGCCAGCTGGGTCGGGCCGCACCCTATTTGGCCGAACTCAGACCCGGGTTGGGTCGACCCAGTTCGGGCCGACCCAGGGGGTTCTGGGCCGGGTTGGTCTGGCCCCAAACCCCCCAAAAATCGGACAGGTTTGTTCAAACACCCATTACATGGGCTATGGACCTCCGATCGACGCACCATCAGTTGCGTTGGGATCCTTGGATCGAGATAGTCGTTTCAGTTTATTACACTCAAGGTTTCGAAAAACTTTGGGTACGGCCGTGTTGGTTCGAACACGAAACCAACCGGGCCCTCGAAACGAAAACGCTTATAACTTGAGCTCCGGATGTCCGATTGACGTGCCGTCGACTTTGTTGGAATCCTCTTAATGAGATAGAACTTTTGGCTTACCCCGCTCGAGGTTTAGATGTATTGGGAGTATGTTCGGGTTGGTTTTGACTTAAAAACCAACCAGGCCCCTGGAACGAAAAAGCCAATAACTCTCAAACCGGGTGTCCGTTTGACGCGCCGTCTGTCGCATTGAGTTCCTTTTGTCACGACAAAAACTTTGGGATACATGAAATTCAGACTACATTTCAGTTGATGTATCAACCCCCTTGGCTCGTGGAGCAGACCCTCCCGGAAATGAGCGTGCTATGTGCAGGAACCCTAGAGATGGATGAGACTTGACGACTACTGATCGATCAACTCGGAGTGTTTCAGATAGCCCAGTGGGGAGCGCTTGGTTGTAGAGGCAGACCCACGGTGGAGGAGCACTTGGTTGTAGTGGCAGACCCGCGGTACTCAACAGAAGGAGTACATATGTAGGCTATGAGGGGGAGCACTTGGTTGTAGCGGCATACCCATGGTGGGAAGCATTTGGTTGTAGCAGCAGGCCTACAGTACTCGATAGCTGGAGTACTACAACAGTCCAAGGTTAGTGCGAAGCGCTTGGTTGTAGCGGTAGACCCACTATACTCGATAGAGGGGGAGTTCCCCATCATCTTTGGTTTCTACATCACGATTAAAATCCTGGTTGAGATGAGTCTTGACTTTCAATCATTATCTTCGATGTGATTGACTTGATATCCTATGTGGATTGGATTATGCATTCCTATGTGGATTATGTTTTACTTTCCTGAGTGGACTGGATTATACTTGAGCTCGTGAGTTGGAGCTGAACTGGATTTGATGACCTAGGTATATTTATGGACATATACCTAAGTAGTGTTAGATGATACTTCGTGATTGTATCATTTATTTGTGGTTTATCCTTTGTGGATTCAGGGAGACCTTCGGGGGTCTCGGGGTCCATACTGAGTATCGTATACTCACCCCTACAGGGGTTATTCCTTCACTTCGTTGTGTTGGATGCAGACGACATACAACATTAATCAAGTTGAGGCTTGTAGACCTAGGCGGTACTCAGAGGTGGACATGACTACAAGATGGTACCCGGAGGTGGACTTCATGACGAGTCGGTACCCGGAGGATACAGACAAACGTGGAGTACTGAGGAGGACATCTATACCTACCCTTCAGGTAGGAACCTGGAGGAGGATCAAGGAGCTGCTTGTCACCTTTCAGCTGTTGTCCTTTGAGTTGTACTTTACTTTCTGTTGTAGTTGTACCTTTCTTTTAGTCTTGTATTTCCGGCCTGTTGTAATTTTAGCACGTTTGTTTTACTGCTTACATAGTGTAGCTTCTTCTTGTAATCTGTTTTTGTGTGCTTTCATTTTATAAAGGCAATGCCTTCCCTTTTTGTTGGGGTTTACGCCTTTGGTGCTAGTCGCCATCCCCTGGCCTATAGAAGGCGGGCTTGGGGTAGTCACGTCACGAGCCCCAAGGACGGGTCGTGACAATGATGTCTCATAGGATAATGGAAATACAATACTTTAGAGTTAAACATAACATGTGTCCCACCATATAATGTTAGACTGGCCATAGAATATATGTTTAAAAATATTGTTATATCACTTCATGGTTCTTATCATTGTGGATAACATGACCATTAAATATGATAGATACTATATGATATTATCATGTTAATGTTACAAAGAAGAATATACATCATGAGATAAGAAAAATATTCAATAACATTAATATACAGGTAAAAAAATATAAATTAGTTGGTTCTTGAGAACTAACATAGACACTCAACATTCCCCTACGTCTGTTTCCATTGTATCAACAATACAAACCACCACATCTTGAACCCATATATTGTTCTGTGACCAGCCTCTATACTATCACCACTATTTTTTGATGTGTATGTATTAATTATCCTTCTATAATTCATGTGATACCATCATCAAGACTCTCAAACTACCTCAAACTGTGTTTTCTGCCTCTAAGTGTGCATACCAATCCAGCTCGTTCCGTTATCATGGTAGCCATGTGTTACCATCACCGACTCCGCTATCAATCCACAAGTTCTGAATGAACTTGAAGATTTTGGAATTAAATATTACATAATATATGTATTAGAATCCATTAAATTTAGAAAAAATTCATGAATAATCATCTGACCTGAAATCCACAATTAATAGAGCATAACTCAAATATCGAGCCCAACCTCGATGGTGAAAAACTAACGCTTCAATCCATTGTAGCCATTATAGATCAATAACACTCCCTCTTCATCCTCTAACATTGGGGTTTGTGAAGATAACACTAAAATTAAGGGAAATATATTTTAGTTCAATAAAACCCAGGTTTAACTGTATTCATATAATTCCCTTCCCCAATGCTATTCCATGAAATTATTAAAGGGAACTAAAATTATAGTTCACCTAGGATAAAAACACTATTTGGATCTCATTGGAGATCATGGATTTCCTATTTAATTATTAAAAAAACAATTCCTTATAACATGCACACATGGCTAGAAATTATATATTATACTATATATATTATTATCAGGTCCCACATAATCTTGGAATTCCATGTTAGCTCAACATTTCATCCAAAATAATACTTAAAAACATTATAATGATCAAAAACCACAAACCATTTCTGTCACATTATCGTTTCAGCTATGAGAGTAATATTTATATAAGTAGTAAATATAAAAATACACTAAAACATAGAATGATTATAAATTTCTCATAACCAAACCCAATGGAAAATTCAAAATTCCACGGTCAATGAAACCATCTAATTTTTTTCCAAGGTTGTATGTGAATGTAACTTTAGTATTTTACCCCTAGAGATGTCTTAAGACTCTAAAAACTCAAAATCAATTAATTTATCAACATGGAATAAATTGGGTCACTATTTCATCCCCAATTTAATGTTGGATTCTCTATAAAAAATGATACAACATCTATTGCTAAATAAGGAAGATCAAGAAATGAACTCGTGCAAAAAACAATCCACATTCATATGTATTTTCTTCATCTTGGAAGTTTCATCACACAAAAACTCGATACGAAAATTTCATGGAAAGAGAATTCTATTTTATCCTTCAAAATACATTCTTTATACTATCTAAAAGAAATACCTAAGAGGAAACATGCTTCAATATAAATAAACTCTTACAAAACCTCCCCACCCAAAACAAAACCACATTTGATGCCGATCCTCCTACATGGAATGAAAAATGTCAATGAAGCACTAACATTACACCAGAATGGTTAATTTTCAAGGTCATACAAGGCGGGAGAGCCTCAATTCACACCTTTAAATAGAATATTGGATAGTTTCCTTAGGATAAAAACCTTTTCACACCATAGATTACCATTGAATACATTACAAAGATTTCAAACTGACATCATAGGAGTTTCATGAAAACATACACCCTGAGTCCTTACACGATTTACCTACTATTTGAGACACAAAAAGTACCAACAATAATTTTACTTCTTCACGTTACAATACAAACATGATAATTATTTAAAAATATTTAAACAATGACTTATGAGAATCCTCTATCTAAATCCAGATGAATAATAGGTTTGAACTCACTTTTGAAGATATCCTGGTAATGTTATCATCACATTATCATGAAATATTGTGATGCGAACATCAATATTAATACAATGTAAATAAAACTCCTCAACAACACATCATTACCCAAAATACAATGATGACTATACTACACTTGGGAGTTCCACACTTAGGGTTCCCATCCTAGTTCTTAGAAAATACACCAAGAGAAAAACTACCCATTTCCCAGGTATATAGTCAATATGCTCCAAAAATTTGGGAAATCCTTTTAAATATAACACCAAAGTACATCTTGTTACACAATACCAGTAAGTGTACACCACCACCATGTGTCACCCACAAAAAAAGGAAGAGTGTGAGATATTATCATTGACCAAAGCTGGTGAAAGTATATCCCTCCACCCAAGAACAAGTTTTTTCATGTTTAGATCCACATGAACCTCCTCTGCTGGTTGGAAACAAAGTACAATGTTAGAAGAATCAATTACCACTCCACTACTACACCACTAACATCTTCTCAACCACTATGAATTCTATTTCATGATGAATAAAACTAGTCAATGAATACATATCTTACAGTATGATTATTTGATACACAATTGATACTCTTATGAAAAAACTAGGTCAATCCCTTTAAATACCTAACATGATCCTCTTAGAACCAATTTAATGAAATATTCCATCGATTTTCATTCCAAATTCCAAAAATGGGCTCACACTCTAATAAGAAAAAACTGAATATCATCTTAAGAATTCAAATTGATGCACACATTGTCATCTGAATAAGGTTCAACACCAGGTTACGTTTCAGAGTCATCTAATTTTTCATAAACATTCATAGGAAGTGAATTATCATCCTCACATATAGTGAATAGAGTTATACTCACTATATGATAGATAATTGAATTTATCTTCTCTATTATGGGCTCCAATTTCCATACCTAAGGGGATCATACTCGATTCTAGGGGTTGATGTCACGTTACATACTCAACTATGTATCACCAAGAAATATAATAACTAGCACCCAATCCATATCAAGATATGAACCACTAGATCTCATCTCAACTATTAAAGGAATATTAAAAAATAAATCTTTCTACACAATGGATAATATCACTTTATCATACGGGGTTTGTAAAATATGAAATACATCAATGGGAACTCTCTAAATTGGGAAATATAGGATTAGGGTTTCACTAGAATTTCTAAATTCTAAATACCTAATTTGGAATATGTAATATACCTTTGGACCTCCCAATATGTATTTTCATAATGCAAGGACATAAATATTATTATGAACTAAACACACTAATTCCAAATCAAAACCATCCACCAAACATATCTTCTCACATTTCTAACATTCAACACTCCACCATTGGCTCTAACTAGCCAAATATGTGTGTCGTGAGAGTGGATTGATGTTTCAACTATCTCCAACTACCATTACACCACTAAATGTTCCACTAAACATATATCAGGTAGACAACAGTGCCTAAAATAGAAAAATATATGATCTTAATTCCATCCCTACTGTGAATATCCATCCATGTCACTCCTCTATCTATCATTAGGGAAGACATTATCCTACCCCAAATTCAAGGTGAATTCCTCTATGAACCCTTAATTATATAAATATCCTTCAGGGTACTATAGAAAGTGTAGTGTCACATGTAAACACAACTATATTTTTATTTTCCAACCTCAAAGTATCTTCCATAACTACTAAACATGAAGCATTACCCCATAAATTATGGTTCCAAAAACACCTTTGAAGGTAAATGGTCCTTTATGTGTACTCAAACATGGTCATTATGCCCTGAGGAGGGAACTACATGCTCTGATATATCTTCACCCCGAAAAAGTGATAAATATTTGACCATAGTGGTGTCGTACCATCTTGAGTTTGAGAAATAAAAAATCCACTAACAGATCCCTATGTCATATATGGATTTCAATGTAATAATCTTTATATTGTCTGCAAATATATTAAAAAACAAGAAGGTGGTTCTCAGACTATATCCAATCCTTTTTCCTTAAGGAGCGGAATTTCCATATAAACCATTATGGATTTTTTTTTCAAAAAACACATGGCATACTCATCCTTTGAGCATCTTCACTCAAAATAGTGAAATATATTGTTTTCTATAAATGGAATATTTATACGAAGTACATAGAGAGAGAAAATTCCTTAGATCACAAAGTAATAATGTCTCCCAACCGGGTCTCAGAATCATTGCATCATTTCCCCTTTATAATCAAAATGAAAACCCACTGCTTATCATATAAAAAACAATAGATGAGGGTGGAACACATGAATCTGGTGTAGAATATGATAGGTACTAGACCAATGGATTGAATCCTATTTACTCATTCCGTTGTCAATCAGAGTTTTTATCATAGGTATGGGTATGTTGTGATCCTACCTCATAATCTTGGCTATATTCCCACAAGGAAGCCTTCATATATTAAAACTATGAACAACATTAAATATATAATATATTGTTATTTTACTGAATAATAATAAGATTCATGAAACAATATTGTTTCCTGAAACCAATGTATTGGTGTATTGAGTCAATAAACAAGCTATCAAAGTTCTAGTAAATGGTTATATTGACCACTACACCCTGACTGGGTTCCTGATCCTAAAATCCAAACTTGATATTCCTTTTAACCATTTTTAAAATATCCCATCCATATTCAAATGATACATAACGTTAAAATTTTACCCTAGTACAAACCAATTTTTATACCTCTATAACATAACATGACCCAGCATGACACCTATGGGGTGGTAGAAAGCTGGTATTTCCATTGAAATCATGCCATTAATGGGCTAGAACTTAGTGACTATAACCGAGTAAGAATTTCACAAATTATGGGAGATCATAGCCTAATTAATTTAAACAAAAAATGCATCTCCACATAAAAAATAATAAAATATGAAGGACAATTAAATTAACTACATCATGCCTTATTCATGAAAAAAATTCCAAGAATCATAATGGATAATAAAGTACATAATAAATAACATAAAATTGTAAAATACATTACCAATGACCCAAAAATAGAAACCAACATAAAACCAATAATTTAAAATTCCTCTTAGTTAGTTTTCTCTAATAAAAAAAACTATGCACTACTATCAGTTCCTGATACCTCAAATCTTCACCAATGACATGTTCCTCCAATCCACCACCACTAGCATCAAAATATCCATAACATCTACATGTCCACAAATAAAATTTATGAACTATGTGTAGATTTTACAATAAAATCATGTATGGGAACATAACTCATACATGGATGAATATAAAAAAAATTCAATAGTATTCTCTGAAAGAAAAAACTAAATATTGAAAATCAAGATAGTTCAAAGTATTGGCACTGGAGAGTAACTGGGGAAGGATGAGAGAAATAAATCCCGATATTCTCCATAATCAGAGGTATGGACTCAAAGAGGTCTTGGTCATCATAGTTCCAACTCATAAAGGTTTATTTCACTTATCTCAGATCTAATCAACGACGACCTCTATCTCATAAGCATATATGAGTACCAAAAGTTTTAAAAACAATCCATGTAGTCTAAAGTTGTTTTCATAGATATATATTTCACCTTTTTGGGCATGTAGGGATTTCTTTGAGTTATAAGTCATAATGTATCTAATATACCTAGTCTTCCTTTTATACAACCACCTAAAACCACAACGAATGACCAATTACTCACTAAATTATAAGCATCATGTGATGGGATACCTTAACCTATCATTTTTAGCTACCTTTACCTTCTTCGTTTTATTGATCCTTTGGGGAACCCACACCATGGATATATTTTACATATAGGACAATTAAACCCTACTACCATAGAAACCTAGTCTATGAGAAAATCTATGTCACCTCAAAGAGAACAGTAGTGGGAGATCTATACCTCACTGAGGGAAATTGATCTACAGATGGTGGGTAATCAACCCCAATGGAAGATTGATGCTCTGAGTAGAAAAAATGGTGAAGGACCTAACATTATTGGAAGAAGAATCACCCCTTAAGTAGTTCATAATAACCAAAAAAATATAAGAGTACCACACATCAAGGAGTAAGAGAATATAGTATGTTAGTAATATAGGAAACCCTCACCTCACTAATAAACACATAGATGATAAGGTAGAATAATTTGAACCCATGAAAACTAATATCATCATGCTCAAAACTCATCACAAACCCCAAAGATATAAGATAAAAATACACCTTTCTCAAAATTAAAATGTCTTCATATTTTCAAATAGACTATGACATTATGATTTATATGGGAACATACAAAGGATTGGATATTTATTTGTTTGAAATAGACACAGTGTGAATAAGACATAACAAACACATCACGTAGCCAATGGGTGGGACAAAATATTGCCTTTAGGAGTATCATGTGAACCACATGCTCGTAGGAACATATATTTCATGGGTGTGTTTCACCCCATGCATGGTACACACCTAGAATGGGTGCGTGTTTCCATATGTAATACATGGTCCCGCCAGACCGCTTTACACACAAGATGACGGTCTGAGACTTTTTCTAGGTTAGTATTGATAAATACCCAACCACCATCTGGTGTATAGGGTGATATCTGTTATCACATGATTTGATTGCTATGGGGAAACCCTATTGTTTCCACTCTTCCACCACTAGCTCCATGATGACTATATATGCTGTTTCCACCTGCACTTTTTAACCACTTGGAAATCACTACCGGCCATTTCTGTAACTTGATTAGTCTCTATAATTTTGTTAATATGCCCCTCTCACAGAGACTATATTACCACCTCCAACCATACCATCTTCCTTTTTTATGTGATTAAGGATGTTCCTCACACCGTGGTCATTATAGCTCAATGACACCATCACCAGCTACCATCATTGATCTTAACTACCACAATGAAAAAAATTTAAAAGGATAAAATTATAATTAATTTAGTAATGGGAATCAAATAAATATAGATAGAATTTAGAATTAAACATATAATAATAAATTACAAAGAACTAAGCTTAAATCAAATATAAAGCCCTACCTCAACGAAAATTTTTCAACCCTAAAATCTATTTTAAAAACCCTAGATCACCACCACTCCTTCTGACTCCTTAAATTATAATATTTTTATAGCTAATCCTAGAACTGGAGGAATGAGTGTCATGATAGGTAATTTGGTGGTATTCATAAAATACTCATCATCGAGGTCGATCTGACGAACCAATGAAGAAAACTAAACTTAAAGAGGTCCTAGGGTAAATCTTCCACTATATAATCAATGGGGGAATTAGATTTAGCATTTGAGGGTTCTTTTTTAACTAAAATAATAATTTATGATAATACATATAGACATGATATGAATAAAACTGTATTATATATATATATATATTATTGAGACCTCGTCGTTCCCACCATTATGAATCAGTTTAAAATTTAATTTGAAATATAGATTAGAAATAATACTAAGTAGAAATACTAAAAAAGAGGTTGTCACATCACCATCTGATCTATAGTAGTAATTTTTTTAATTAAAAAATATTATAAATCTCATTAAACTCAACAAGATTATAAATTTAGAGAAACACATATTGGGGGTAAACATCACATTTTTATATGAATGGAACCAACATAAAATATTATTGAGGTCGTCTTCTTAGAAAAATATACCATTTTACCCATCAGTATGTCCCGTGACTTTAAAATATCAAAATCATGTTAAGTATCAATCGATTAATGTCTAGGAATTACAACCTTAACATATGATACAATTAACTTATTATCATATTCAATTGTTAGGGATGAAATATATGACGAACAGAAATGAATTTTTTAAACAATATAATGAATTTTAGGTTTTGTTCAATTGGTTTCTTTATCTTATTGATAAAATGTGATATTTTGTCTCATTAATGTAATATTTTAGGTTGATATCCATTTATATTTTCTATCATAACTTGAATCAAAATTCAATCCCAAAAATGAAAACATTATATTAGGGAAGGGGAAGAGGAACTAAGAAAGTGGAATCAAAATTACAATATTTTGTTACTCATGATTTATTATCCTTTATTTTTTATTGACAAGATGGATTCAAAAATAATTTTTAAACAATAAAAATGTATATCTATTAGGTAACAAAAAAGTATAGTTGTGATTCCCTATGGACAATTAACCATTATGGGTGTGACTCAGTTGTCTTATTTTAGGAATTTTAAATTCAACCTATTAAACATTTTAAGGATCTTGATCCACTAAATGATTTATAATAGTCGCACCTCATGTGTAGTAATAATAAGAAGAAGATTAGAACACATGATTTAAAAGGTTAAACCTTAATAACCTACTCCTTATCATGATTTGTTTGACTCCCCAAACAAGTATTAACCACTCTAAACATTGGTGGTTAAACCATAGAAAAATCCAATCTAATCAACATGAATTCCACTATTTTTATTCTCCACAGAACTAGTTTTACACCCAATCCCCTATATTATCTTCTAATGATTGGTAATACACACAAACCAAAACTCTTTCACACAACTTGTTATACACCCTAATCACAACAACTATTTCATCTATAATTAAAAACGATTCCTTTACACTCCAATTTTATTCTTCCATGCGTGATTTTATCATCATACACGAGTGAATAGAATTTTGTTTTCTCGTGTATAACAATATGAAGAATATTAAATTTTGATAAGGTTCATCAACACTAATTGTTTCGAAACTCTCTCCATTTCTGGAATGAACTGGATACTTATCTTCCTTCTAAATATTTGATGAATAGGTTTTCTTATTTAAAAAAATATCTCACAGATTTAGACTTGTTCTTCACTCCTTTGAATAATCTCACATAGATTTTGTGAGTTCTATAAATATTATGTTTTACATTATCTTTGATTATTGGGGTTTTATAATATCTATATCTTTTATATTCAAAATATGGAAGCACTACGATCTTTCGAAATTGGTGTGGTCTTATATTTTAAATGATTCAGTAGATTTCTAATTTTATTTTTTAATGAATTTTTTTTAATCATAATCAATCATAAGGCTTTCCAACTTCTCCTAAATTTTTTAGATAATATATAACTAAAAAAACATGAAATTAGATTGAATATTTTCACATCAATCAATTATTATTTTCCAAAAACATATTTACATATTAAAAATAAATTAAATTCTCAAATGGGAACTTCAATCTACACATATTGTTCTTTTCAAAACTAGTAATCACTAATGTCAATAGGTTTATCACCATATATTCCTACTTCTCCACTTTATTAATAATAAATGAAAAGGAAAATGATGGGGTATTCTCATATCATCTTCTTTCATAAAGAATCATTAAATGTTATTATCCCTTTTATAAATCATAATTATTGATGTTTTAACCTGATATATGTATGATACCATATGAATTTATTAGTAATGAGACTTTAGTAAATCAATTATATGTCAACATGGGAAAATAATTTTTAGAAAATAGGTGTTCATAACTGAGGCTGTCAATGATTTCTATAAAAAACCATCTATGTGATATAATTATCAAATTCTCATTTTTGGTCTTATGAAAATATATTTGTAAATATATATAAATATTTCATACTTCATAAAAAAATATAAAGATATATATTGTAAGACACACAAACTCCATCTTTTTCTCATATTACAGTCAAGAAAAACACCCCCATTATGAACATTTTTGGCATAAGTAAATAAGGGTTGTAAGTGTGATTGGAATACAATTTTCTCTATTTTTTTACAGACATATAGAATTATTAGATTCATTTCATGAAACTGTTATCTAATTTTTCCTATCAACAATATTAATAGGCTTCTTACTCATATTTTATCTTGAACCACTTGTTTATGTACTATAGAACTCTTCAACATAAAAGTCAAGGAAACTTCATTTCATTATGATTTAAATGATAGATTAATCAATTTATAATGGGTAGGAAGTAGAGTCATAAAATTCATAACTCCATGAATTTTTTTTCACGTATCTCACATAAAAGTGCTTGATCCATTAAATCTATATTTTTTGACAACTTCTCACAGTTTCCACCCTTTTTTTATGGGACAACTTGAATTACTTTTTCACAATATTTATATAACACATTGAGAGTTTAAAAGAATAAAATTATGTTTGATAACATAAACTACACACGACACTGAACTTATAATAGAATTTAACTCTCTAAGAAATCATGATATATTTATTTTTAAATAAATTTAATCACTTTGAAAACTTGCAGTATACAAATCCTTGAGAATATTATGTTTGATATCTTATTAAACAGAGGAAATCAAGCCTAAACAACCGACAATATGTATAACTATCATAATCTAGACATTAAATTGGTGGGTATGGAATTTATTTACTAGTTTATAAATTATATATATATATATATATATATATTTCCTACTCGATGTAAATTATTGATTAATTTTGAGTAAATAACAAATAATTTTTTAGTAAAGTAATTTTATTCTTCAAAAAAATATTTTCTTCAAAAATGATTTTTATTGCCTTTCATTAAAAAAAATTTTATAAATAATTTTTTAAAATTTTGAAAAATTAATTAAACAAAATTAAATTCATTTTGGAAATTAGAATATTAAAATTTACCTTGGCTGAAATTTTGGAATTTTTTTTTAAAAATAACAATTTTTCCTGAATGGTGAAAAATACTGATTGTTGTAAAATGTCATTTATTTTCAATAAATTACCTAATTTAAAAGTCAAATTATGATTTGAATATGATTTAATGTAAAATATGTATTTTTATTTATATTAATCAAGGTAATCATCATTATATAGTATTTTAGTATGAGTTTTTTTTGATTTAAAAAATTGTATTTCTAGAAAACTATTTTAAAGTACATATTGTTTGTCCATTTGAATAAATTAAAATAAAACCTAATGGGAAATGTTTTAAATTAAATTTATAGACTACATGAAAATATATATTAATTTATATTTTTAAAATGATTATTCTTGGACAAAGAGTTAATATAAAATCATTTTGTGCATGAAAAAAATACACTACTCAAAAACATACTATTTCATTGGGTCAGCAGGTTTTTTTAAAATTTAATTTTGTCTATTTTTATAAAATTTAGTAGAAAAAATATAATTATTTTTATAAATTGTATTTTAACAATTATATTAGAAAGATTTTTGATAATTTTACAAAAGAATTATTTTTTTGATCAATAGTGAACAATTTTGAAATTTAAATGAAAGCCTCATTTTCATTTAAATTAATTATAAAGTTAAATTATAGTTTAAATTGGTTTTAAAGTAAAATTATTTAATATATATATATACATATTAATCAAATTTAGTTAATTTTTATAAATTTCATATTGAAATTGAAAATAAAACCTTTGTAAAAATTTGAACTTTTTCACATTGAATACCTATTTTATTATATCACCTATGAGAATAATTTAAATTAAATTTTGGTAAATATATGAATTTAATTTTAAAAAATGCATTCAATATTTCGAATCAGAATAACTTATATTTTTTATTTTTAAAACTAATTTTTTTTACCAAAAATAAGTTTGAAAAAAGTAAAAATTAATTATCACAGTTAAGGTAAAAATTCATTTACTGGGGGTTAAACTAAAAATATAAGTGTTAAAATGACTTCAAAACTGGTATAAAAAAATTTTATAGACATATTTCAATCTTATCATTTCCATGATCTGTAATTTTATATTTTTAGAGCCTTGGGACATGAAAAAATGAGTGGATTCATTTTTTCAAAAACTTCAATTGTTCCACTCATGTCACATAAAAAAGACACCACCTCTTCCTCTCTTCATACATTCTAAACCCATTGGTTCGACCAAAAATAGACCAAATAACTTATATAATCCCATCATGTCATCTTATAAGACTTAGTTTTGGAATCTATCCAACCAAGGAATCTTTTTGGTACAAACCAAATGAAGTTACTTGAAGAAGAGGCGATATCCGTAAATGAGCGTTATTATTTTATTTTTCCTCCACCACCTTAAATTGTTATTAAAACTATATTATATAATAAACATAATATTTTAACAATAATTATATTTTAAAATTTTAATTTAGTAACCTTAGTCCTTCTCCTCATCCATCAATATGTTATGAAATCATTGTGCATGTGTATGGTAGAATACCGCCTCGCGAATCGATGTCATTCATTTTTCCATGACCACTAGTCAAGGTTGGGTATGATGATGGATATAAAGTATATATATATATATATGATATTTATTAAATAATTATATATATGTATTAATTATATTATATTAAAAATTTTAATTTCCATTAGATATGGTATATAATAACAACATCGATGTGTACAACGGATTACCACCTCGCAAAGCGATGTGATTTGATTTGACTAACTCTTTACATGGAAAATAATAAGGTTAAATTTAATAAAAATATATTATATGCATGAAATATTTATTATATTCATGATGTGGTTATAATTATGATAATATAATATACCATATTATTTTTTACATTTTCACTCACTCAAAGATGCTAACGTCATTCATGTATGTGTGGACTGCCCCCTTTATGAAGCAATGTGACTCTCTCTTTTCAAGGAAACAACACATGGATGATATATATAAGTATATTTAAAGAAATAATTTTTTATTTAAGATATTATTATAATTATTTATATATAATATATTACTTACCACATTTCTATAATGATAATAGAAAAATGGATATGTCAATCATGCATACGTACGACTAACCGTCTCCATAATCGTAACATTCTTTATTTTTAAAAACCAAATATCATAATTGTTATTAAAATTATTACTGATTAAAAATATGATAATTATTTCATGATTAATATGATTTAAATGATATAAATATATTATATGCGCATGAACCAGATCATTCATCCCAAAGAACAAACGAGAAAACAAGGCTATTAACACCCGAAATAAAAAAAATAATGAAATATTATTAATAAATATGTGATAAGATGTTATAAAAGGATCATATTTGATTTTATAAATAATAATATTTTTCTTTAATAGGTTAGTGAAATGTTTAAAATAATTATACATGAGGTTAAAGAAAGTTCCACCAAAAGGAACCATGAGGTAAGGGATTTCTCTACTCAATTTACATTCACTACTTTAATCTTATACTTCACTGATTATGTCATGATAAGATTATGCGTGTAATGAACAATTATAATTTTATGCTCAATTTTGAATTTTTTATGTTTATTAACATTTAACACACATAATAAATTAATTTAATAATCTCCACATCAATTACATGACCTTTTTAAGAAATTATAGTCTCAAATTTTCTTCATTCAAACTTATGTCATGTTATGCACCTATATTATTTTACGAGCTATATATAAAACCCCTTTATCATGTAATATTAGGAATTTATTTATTATCATGATATTTTAATATTGTTTTTATGTTATCCTTTCATGGGGATTATGATTAAAAGTTACTAATGTGGTAAGAGTTTTTTTACTATCTCATTTTCATTCAGCATTGTTTATGATTAAGTCTCCAATATTAAAATATTATGATCTAAATCATAGGTATTTTCATTAATATTCTTCTCTTGTTTTTATTCATGATATTTTAAATTAATATTACTATTTTTAATGTATTAGGTACTTAAAATAATTGAGAATTTTTTTAAAAAATAGTCATAGTTTCCTCTTCGATCGAAAAATCCATTTTCTTCTAATACCACACATTAAGAAAATGATTTTAATAATGTTTTTTAGAATTATTAAAATTATTTATTAAATGTTTTTTAATCATATTTTTACTTTTTAAAAAATATTTGAAAGCAATCATCATATTTTTTCCCGAATAATTCCAATTTATATTTTACAAAACATGTGAATGGAATCATTGTTTTAACTTATACGACATGAATCAAATTTCCCAAATTCATTTTATTTGAGGCATCCTTTATGAGTTTGTAGGTTATTTTAAAAGTAATGGATTTACAAAATTTTTTTGTTATGAATATTATTCTTTAAAATGGAAATAATATTTTCCCCAGTAAATGTTTTAAATGATTTTTAAAGCATCCTTTATATGTTTCCATGTTTTTTTCAATGAAAAACAATTTTCAAATTTTTTGTTTTTTAAAAAGTTCTTTTTTTAAAATGAAAATATTGTTTTCATCAAAATTTATTTAATGATATTTTATATGAATTCCCAATCATCTTGTTATAAAACAATTATTGCTAATTATGCTCCAATAGAGGAATTGTTTAAAGATATCATCCACATTATTTATCTAGATTAATTAAGATTGTTTCAAAAAGATTGTTATGTAACCTATTTTTTTCATGATTTTTTCACTTTTCAATGATATTATTGTGGAACCAATTTTATTTCCTTGGGTTAGTTAGATTTAAATGATATTATTATGGAACCTATTTATTTTCCATGGGTTAGTCATGTTATAGAAGGTAAATATACTTTTATCAGTTTTATGATGAAATACATGGTTTATGTATATTATTAATGTTTTGGTTCTTAGAAATTTATTATATGATGGGTATGACTTGATATCATTGGGTGAGAAGGATATATATTAAATGATGGGTGATCCCAGATAGATCTTGAATGCTTTGGGTAATAATTATGTTCTTTGAAATATTATATTGGAAGTAGACGGTATCATTCATCCATTTTTAAGGATTCTATACGTTTTCTACAAAGATGATGTTCCAAGATTCCAAATGGTTTTGTATATTTTTTCCATGAGTTTATAATGTTTCCCTTGATCAATATTGAAATCACATGGCTCATGGTCAATGATTCTTGTGAAAAATCACATTATTAAATTCTAATTCCATGTTTTAGGATAGATGATTCAGGTATGGATGTGTAAGAGTTCTTTTATGATTCTCTCATTAAATTTCATTATGTTTCCATATAATTTTGTTATTCTTATAATCAATTATGAAATTCAATTTTTAATTATTATGTTTACCATTATCGATATTTTGAGCTCATCCTTATTATGTATCATTTTTCCAAGGTTATCAATTATAATGATGAATTAATAGTGTATATAAGGGTTTCATATAGATAATGTTGATGACCTAATATGGAATATGAAAATATTGGTAAAGTGGTAAATATACTCTCTTGAATTCATTGGTATCATTTATCTAAGAGATTTTAATAATTATTTAAAACTTTAATCTTATATTTTACCAAATACTGTAAGTGATCCAAATTTTCATTTTAATTTTGTAAGTATAGGATGGCGAAAATTCGGTTACCATCATCAGTATCAAAGATAAAAATGTAATGTTTATCTTTTCAGTGATGGATCTGAGAGTATGAGTTATGGGATACAACAATTGGAATCATAGGCCTGTTTAGATAACTTTATACAATATGATGTTTTCATGTGAGGTTATCTTAATATTTATGAATATTGCTACATGTCTATAAGATTCAGGATGATCATAAGTTCAATGTCTTATACACCCTATTGAAATTATAAGAAATGAAATATGAAAGTGATTAATAACATTTTAGGAGATGTTTTATTAGGTTTAAGTATATGTGAATCTTTGGATTAATAAGAAGTATGAATTTAATTTTTTTATACACAAGTTTTAAGGTATTTATAACCTTTAGGGTCTATTGGATTTTGGATATTAAGGAAATTATGGGAATATATCTTTTGTCATATAGATTACCATGGTATCAAAGGGTGATTTTTTGAATAAGTGATTAATGTTATTTCAAAAAGAGATCTCAATATATTTCTGCATGAAAGATAAAAATTATGAGATAACCATTTAGGTTAAAAAACTATTTAATATTGATGTTTTTGAGGTTATTTGGGATGTTGGGTTATTAATTCATGGGAGAATTTAGTTTCATATTTCTGTGTTACTATTGAATTTTGATGATTAATGTAACATATTGAGGTTTATCCATTTTTAGAATTATCTTACCATGTTCTATCCATTTTAATTTTGGATAATGTCTAATGATAGGTGGGATTGATTGATCATCCCTTTTATAGTTATGCAGTCTTTTAAAAGTATATTTTATTGCTTTAGTAATGAAAAAATCATTACGAATACTCATCATTTAGAGAAAAAAATGATATTATGGTGGAATTTTAGAAATATATGAAATTATACTTTTCAAATAAGTATATTTTCTTATTCTCTATTGATATATAACTCCGTAACTATTGGAAAAGGATCTTCAAATAAAAATTTTACGCTATTACATTCATATATGATGAATGAGAAAATCTTTGAAATAATCACATATTTATGGATTTTAGTCCATTAAAATTCTATTGATCATCCAACTATTTGTGACCAATAGTCTTAATCACTCTCCAAAATTATTTACACTTTTATTCTATTTCCAAATATTCACTTCCCACCTATGTTCCCATATTTTCACTACTGGAATTTGATCTATACCAATAGTTTTGGGAAAACCATTGGTATATGTCCCAAAATCAAATAATCTATACCAACGGTTCTCAAAACCGTTGGTATAGGTCTATACCAACGATTTTGAGAACCATTGGTATAGTTACAAGTATTTTTTATGGAATCTTCTTATAGAGAATGTTAAATAAATCAAAATTTAAAATATTTATGATAATGCATATATATATTTATGAAATTTTGTTAAAAAAAGTGATGTTAGGTTATTGGTTAGGTCGTTCAATCATAAAGTGCAGGTACTAGGATCAAAACCAACTGAATGCTTCTTTTTTGAAATATATATACCAACAGTTTTATGGAACCTTTGGTATAGATTTATCATATCACTTATACCAACGGTTGTGAAAACCATTGGTATAGGTTTAGGCCAATAGTTTTGAAAAAAACTGTTAGAATAGACCTATCCCCATGGCATACTTGGCCACAGTTCTCCAAACCGTTAGTATAGGATATACCAACAGTTTGGAGGCCTATACCAACAGTTTCAAACCATTGGTATAGGGTATTTTTCTACTAGTATTGGAAACCGAGTTTGTGTTATTTTTGATGACCCTCACAGTTCCCATTCACAATTTTTTAAAATATATTTTATTAACCCAATTTATGATGTCAATTTACAAAAAAAATATTTTTATATATCTAGTCTTTTATTATTGAGATAAATTTAAAATTTTTAGGAAATAATTTATTATGTGGGGAGGGGGAGGATGCAACACCCTGAGATTTTAACATTAGTAAATTATGTTCGATAGTGTAGATGACTCTGAATAAAAAAGATAAATGAAAATTTAAATCCCAAAGATTTATGAAATATTTATTTTTAAATAATTTCATTTTTTTCATATCTTGTGGACACCAAAACCTGAGATTTTTATGTTCGATAACATATTGAATAGGAAACCTTGAGCCTAAGAAACCAATGATATATATAACTATTATAACCAAGATGTTAAATTGGTGTGTATGAATATAATAAAAAACTTAAGGATATATATATATATATATATCATACTCAATATGAGTTATTGATAAATATTTAGAACATAATCAATCAATTTTTAGTAGTGAAATTTTATTTTTCAAAAATATATTTTGTTTAAAAATGTATTTTATGGATTTCCATGCTAAAATATAATAATTAATTTTGGAACTATTAGAAAATATATTTTATTAAAGGAACTTCTATTTATAAAAATTCATATCAAAATTCACTTTGGATGAAATATTGGGATTTTTTGAAAAATATTCATTTTTATTAAATATTGAAAAATAACATTTTTTATAAAAAAGTCATTTCTTTTAAATAAATTATGTAATTTAAAAGTCAAATTATGTTTTTAATATGATTAAATGTAAAATAAGTATTATTAGGATGTATTTAATAAATTTAATTATCTTTTTATTTTATTTTATTATAAGGTTGATTCTAGGTAAAAAAGGAGTTTTTTGTAAACTATTTTAATATACATAATGTGTATCCATTTTAATTAATTAAAATAACTACTAAATAATAATGATTTCAATTAAATTTTTATATTATGTATAAATAAATATTATTTTTTATTCATACAAGGATTATTATTAAAAAAAATATCTAACATAAAATCATCCTATACATGAGAAAATACACATCTCGAAAACCCACTTTTTCGTCGCCTTAGTGGGTCTTGTTTTAAATTTTAATTTTTCAATAAAAATTTATTTTTTAAAAATAAAATGAAATTTTAAAATGAAAATTTAAATATTATATTTGAATAAATATTTTGAATTTTTTTCGAAAATATTAATTTTTTGATGAATAGTGGAAAATATTGAATTTTACTTGAAGAAATCCTTTATAAAATTATTTATAAATATAAATCAAATTTTAAATTAGTTCTAATGTAAAGTTAGTTAAATTATGTATCTATTAATAATATTTATTTAATTTTAAAAAATTTAATATTCATATTGGATCTAAAAAATATATAAACATTTGACCATTTTCTCTTTGAAAACTTGATTTCTCATCATGTCTATAGGATTAAAATTAAATAAAAAAATTTCGACTTCTATGAATTAAATTTGGAAAAAATTGATTCCATAAATTTAATGAATATAATTTATATTATCTAAAAGGTAAACTTAATTTTTCACCCAAATTAATAGTGTGAATAGAAAAAATTAATTACTGTGGCTAAGGTAAAAATAGATTTATCAGGGGTGAAACTAAAAAAGATATGGGCTAAAATAAAATAAAAACTTGTATAAAATCTATTTTATTGACATATTTAAACCTCATAAATTATTTTTTCATGATTTTTATATTATTAGGGACCCGTGACTTGAGAAAAACATGAATTAAATTCAATATATTAAAGAATTACAAGTAATCCAGTCCCCTCACTTATAAAAGGCCACCCCTCTTCTCCTCATTTAGCATTTTCAAATCCCATTGGTTTTGGACAAACCTGATGAAATAACTTATATAAATCTCAATTATCATCCAATAAAACTTATTTTGGGAAAAAATCCAACCAAGGAAGTCCGTTGGTGAAAACCAAACAAGTTACCCGAAGAAGAGGTGCCATTCTCCAATGGGATTTCTAATTTTATTTCTTCCTCCACCTCTGTTATTTATTATTAAAACATGATTATATAACAAAATAAGTATCTGAAATATACTTATATGTTATTATGTTAATTTAATAACCAAAATAATTCCCATATTCCATCAAATGGGTTATGAAATCATTATTTGTTAGAAGGGTGGGCTACCGTCTCACGAACTGATGTCATTCATTTTTCCATTACCGGCACTCAAGGAAGTGTATGATGATGGATATAAAGTGTATATATATTATATAAATAAAATAATTATACCTATATAGTATTTATATTCTATATTATGTTTCTAATTTAAATTCTTTAGGGGATACGATAACGTCGCTTGTGTGTATGATAGACTAATGCCCCACGAAGGGATGAGATTCTATTTGACTATCCCTTTAGATAAATAATAATAAATAGAGAGTTAATAAATATATATTATATATTTATAAAATAATTAAATTATTCAAGAAATATTTATCGTTATGATAAGATAATTAATGATTTTCTGTATTACCTTTTCACTTACTGAAAGATGGTAACATCTTTCATGTACGTGTGGATTACCGCTTTCACAATGTAATGTGATTATATTTTCATCATATAAAACAAATAAATGATATATATAAGTAATTTTAAAAAAATAATATATTATTGATGATGCTATTATCATTATATAAAGATAAAATATTACTTTCCTTTTTTCCATAAGGATCATTGAAAAACTGGAAATGTTACTTATGCGTTCGTACGACCTATCGTCTCCATGAGGATAACAAACTTAATTTTTCAAGCCCTTCTTTTATAATTGGAATTAAAATTATTATTAATGTAAAAATATTATAATTATTTCATTATAATTATTCTTGATAGGAAATAACTATATTATATTAAAAAGAACTGATATTTCATAATAAAGAATGAACGAGAGAACAAAGTAGTCATCACCTGAAACATTGAAAATAATGAAATATTATCAATGAAAGGTATATACGATGTAATAAATGGATAATATATGTTATTATAAATATTAATATGGTTATTTAATAAGTTAATTTTCTAAAAAACACTATTAAAAAGTTTAAATCATATTAAACTAAAATAAAGTTGGGATACAAGATTTATTAACTCAATTTCCATTCATTGGGTTAAACATATACTTCATTGATTATTTCATTATTAGATTAAATGTATAATTAACTTTGAATATTTTATTTTTTATTTTCAATTTTTTATGTTGATTTAGATTTAATACACATAATCAATTCATTGATAAATCTAAATTTCAGTGATATGATCTTTATAAAAGAGTTTTGTCTCAATTTTCCTTCTTTGAGACTATTGTCACATTATGTACCCTTAATATTTTATGAGGGGTATATAAATACCCTTTTATATGTAATATCAGGAATTTATTAATTATCATGATATTTTAATTTTAATTGAATTTTATACTTATATGGGTCTTATGATTAAAATTTACCAAAGAGGTAAGAGTTTTATGTTAAAATCTCATCGTTTATTCATGGTTGTTTTCAAATAAGTCCCCATTGTTGAAATATTATGATCTAAATCTCATTTATTATCATTATTTTTATTATCCTCTAGTTACTCATAATATTTTCAATAATATTAAAATGTTACAATTATTTGGTACTTAAAATAATTGGGAATTTTTTTAGAAAATAATATTTATTTCTCTCTTTGGTCGAGAATCCCTTTTTCTTCAAATAAAATGTCTTTCAATTTTTTAAAAAATAACATTTCTATCATTATTATAATGATTTATTAAAGAAGTTTTTTAATGATTTAATTTTTATAAGTTTTTTGAAAGGATTCTTCATATTTTTTTTCCAAACAAGTACTATATTTCTTTTACCAAAAGTGAGAAAGGAATATTTATTTTAGCTTGTACAACATGAATGGAATTTCACACCTTAATTTTCTTTGAATCACCCATTATTTTTTTCAAGTTTATTTTTGACGAAAATTATTTTCAAAAGGATTCGAGTTTTAAAATTCTTTTTTCAAAATGGAAAGAAAATTTTCCTCATGAAGTGTTGTAAATGATTTTAAAGATATATTTAAATGTTTCCTAGGATTTTTTGAAAGAAAATCATTTTTGAAATATTTTTATATTTTTTAGTTTTCTGAAAAGTAATTTTTTTTAAAATGAAAATGTTATTTTCTTCAAAATGTATTTAATTATATTTTAATGTTATTCACATTCATCAATATCAAAAACCCTTGTTGCTACTTATGCTTCAATAAGAATATTTTATAATGATACATTCCACATTATTTTTATAGATGTATTTAGACTGTTTCAATGAGATTTTTATTAACACCATTTCTTTTTCAATGGGTTAATCACATCTCAAAGAGATTATTTTGAAACCCATTTATTTTCTATCAATTAATATTGTTTCTAAGATATTTTTATGGACTCGTTTGTTTTCCAAGGGTTAGTTATGTTATAAAAGGGATAATGTGTTTTTTATTATTTTTATGATGAAATCCGAGCATTAGGTACATAATGGATGTTTTCATTCTTAGAAATTGCTTATATGATGGGTGTGACCATATATCACTGTTTGATCCTGATTTAGCATAAACAATGTGTGTAAATAGACAGTTATCTAAAGCATTGCGTAATAATAATGTTATCTAGAGAATTATATTTTAAGTCAACCATATTGTTATTCCATTTATAATGGTTCTGTACGGGTTCTATATGTATTCCATAAAGACGATGTTCTAAGATACGATCATGTTTTATCTAGGATTTCCATGAGTTTATAATGCTTGCATTGATCATGATTGATATCACATGGCTCATGATTATTGATTCTTAATTCCTTTAATAAATAATTATTTCATGTTTCAAGATTGATGATTCTGGTATTTATAGGTATGTGTTCTTTTTTAATTCTATCATGCACTCTGATTTTGTTATCATTCCCTTATTATCTTCTTATAATCACTAATGACATTTAATTGTTAATGATTTTGTTTACCTATATAATGATTTTGAGTACACTATTCTTATGTTTCCTTTCACCATGTTTTCAATTGTGATTTTGAATTAATTATGTCTATAAGGGTTTCATATGAATAATTTTGATGACCAAATATGGAATATGAAAATCTTGGTGGTCACAACCAAACCAGGTCGACCATGAACTAGTCACCCAAGCTGACTTACAATAAGGCCCAAGAGATGTTACTAATCCTCTGAAGTTGGAAACTAAAACTTGGCATAAATTATAATCAATTAGGAATGATTTTCCCATAAAAAATGAATAATAAATAAATAAATATAAAATATACAATAAAAATAAACACAAACAATAGAAATAAATAAACTACAACACGTACATCCAGGAAACTTCATGAGTCCCCTCCAACACTAGGAACACACTCACTCCATGAGTCAACTAGAGTGGAATAAAGAATCGAATTCTAAAAATATAAATAAAGCTATAGGTATGAGTAATAAAACCTAGTAGGAATTCTTGAATAAGATATTCTCTATGACTTATGTTTAAAAATAAAACCATGATATGCCAGTTTGAAAATAATACATAATAAAAATATTGTTTTCCATTCTTTTCAAATTTAGATAAAAAGTTTCCATTTTAAAGAAAACCATTTCCATTCCACACATTTCCAAAATAGTTTCCAAGCATGTTGAGAAAATTCAAAATGAAAGGATAGAAATTTAGATTAAAACCTAGTTTTTATAATGGAGAAAATAAGAATAAAGTAATAGAAATGGATTTCTCTTCACAAGTACCTTGGAAAAGCCCTTCATACTAGGGTTAGTATAGTACTAGGACCCTTGTAACTCAGGGATAATAATATTAAACCAAAACCCACAACATCCTCATGCATGAGCCACTAGATGAGAACCCATTATAAAGACTTGTGGTCTCTGATCATATGAAAACCCACAATGTCCTCTTACACTATCCACTATAGGGTAACAAATCCCATGGTCTAGTGGTATGCAATCATCATCATATATTTAGTTAGTGGTGTATTATCAATCATTCTAGGGAGAAATAAGTCTCATCCAAGCCGATCCACTTAGTGTACTAGACCGAGTCTACCCTCCTTGTTACCTAGGTTCACATGTGTTTATTTAAAATGGGGTTGATTTTTTTATCAAACCAACATATATGAACTTATCATTTCATTTACCCAAAAACCTATCCAACTTCTCATTACTAAACTCACTCCTAGAGAACAACCCCCTTTTTAAGTAACAAAACAATGCACAACCCTCTTCACTAGGAACATATCACAAGTCACACATTTAACATCCACATAATATTTATAAAAAAAAGGGGCATTCCTCAAGTGTGGTTTTCCAATTAAAGAAATCATTCTCAAATTTTCAAATGAGAGTATCATTAATTTTCATGGAATATTTAGATTTTTTAAAAAATAAATTTATTGACACGTTTCAATTCTAAAGACAACTAAAAAAAATTCAACATTCAAGGAACCACACATTTTTAAACAATATTGAAACAATGTTTAACTCAAATAAACCCATTTAAAAAAATAAAATCACCATTTAAAATTGATTTCACACCAAAACACATGAACATTTCCAAACATACCATAAAATAGAATTTTCCCTCCTTAAAATCACATATGAACCCATTTTTATTCAAGTTAAATTTGAAAAATATATCAAACACACCAACCATATATGGAAATATCCAACACACATCAAATACCATTTTAGGATACACTTTTAATTATTTAAAATGATAAACATTCTAAAACAATTTTAAGATCATATTTATATAATGAATAAACCTGTAAAAACATGAAGGTGAATGTGAAAAATAATGGAAATTCCAACACAAATCATCACCATTACTTTTCAATGAATATAAATACTATTTAATATTAAAAACACATTTTGAAACATACAATAAATTATGTAATTAGAACTAAAGGAGAAGGTATATGGAACCTACATATAACTGAAGGTGCACTACTAAAGAGGATAAAAACTTTAACTTTTAATTTATTACTTGCATGCATACGATCCATCACTTATATGCAAGGATACATAGCCCCCATGTACATATTTTCATTGAAAAATATGTAAATGGGGATCCTTAAACATATGATTTTATGTAAATATACCCCTTTACACTTACATGTGTATGAATTTTCATATATATATATATATAAATGCAGACATAGACCCATTATATATATTCATCCTTCCATGGGTGAATATATAAGAATGGGGAACTTACATATATACATGCCTACCTATGCATACATATATAAGACTTCGACAACGACGTCTCATAACCACTTCAATGGAGACCAAAACAGACTGAAAAACTATTAGGAACGTAGAAATCACCAAAAAGGCCCCAAAAAAATTAAAACTAAGAAGGGATTAGAAACAAACCTCAACCAGGGGTAGAAGAACCAAAATTAATCAAAACACATCACCATTGATAGAGGATGCCAAAACACACCCCCTATTAAGGAGTAAAACATAAAAATCACCCCTTAAGAAACCCTAGGTTTTATATGAATACATTAGTTTGATGAGAGAGTGGAAAATCATTGAATCAATGGAGGAGGAATGATCTAAAGTTCTTACATCAAGAAATCAACCATTAAATTGGAGGAGATCTAGTAGAATCACTAGATGGAGAGGGAGTCCAGAGGGGGGGGGTCACATATGCCATGGGAGAAGAGAGGGGGAGCTGTGTAATGTAGATGGGAGCATAAGAATGAAAGAAAAATATAGGAATATAACAAATGAAAAAACATTCAAAATTTTAAAACATTGAGCATCCCACATGGTCTGCGTACAATTTACCAAACCGTCTTCCAACCTTGCATTGGCCACTTCCTGGCTAGGCACTCTCACATAGTTACTTCTAGGAAGATGTACAGTTGAGAAATCAATGCCCAAACTATGCCACTCATCACTATTAACGCAAAGATCCCAAATGTATGCTTTCTAGATAGTTTAACAGACCATGCACAAGCCGTATGCCACACCACTACCTCACCTATACACATACATGGGAACTGCAAGATTACAACTAACTATACCGGATAACCGTTCCATAATTAAAATTCCTCAATTATATTTAAATTTAGCCTCTAACTATAGAAACTCAAAACAAAGGCAATAAAATAGTTAAAAAATAATGATAATTAAATTTTGAAGTTCGTGGTGTGATAATTCTCCCCACCACAAACACTTTCCTCCCCTAAAAATTCTCCCATCCACGTGAAGAACCAAAAATCATGTTTAAAAATAAACAAGGTCAATGAAACCATAAAATTAGTGTAACCTTTCATTCTACAAGTTACACCCGACCAGATCTAAGAGAAACCACAATGAGAATAACCATGAGGAAAATATTAGGGTTCTACCCACCACAATATCCCAACTAGAACCAAAACACCCATAATGGAAACAAAACACAAATTAACCTTGGAACTCTTCACACAGACCAAATATCATAACCATCAGGATCTACCAACCCAAAATAGAAACCCATAAAAAAGGGTAATATGTAAAAAGGAACTCAAATTAAGAAAAAAACCAAACCACAATTCAAAATTTCCACAAGATATGATCATCTCCAAAGAGAGGAAAATACAAAAAAAACTAATAAACAAAACAAAAAAATGAAATTAAATAACCAATGATCCAAACTCTAAACCCCAATGATAAAACCACTATAATTGCATGGGGGAATGGCCACCAAAATTTTTACAATGAGAAGAAACATAAAAAGATAAGGAAATCCACAATAAAAAAATTTAAACTACCTAAAATGCTAATATGGAGACAAGATATGAACCAATGTTCCCCAAACCCTTGTGATTCCAGACTATGTAGAGAGATTGACTATGTGGCCTATGGCTGGAGCCCTAATGCCTTGAAGCTTTTGTTTCCTGGTAGGCAGGAGAAGATAATACTTGATCCAAACTCTTTCTTCTAGTTTCTTGAGTGCAAACATAGTTAACATGTCACTAGGGAATTATAACAAGATGCCTTACAATCCAAACCTTCTATACTAGAAACAAATTATTATATGGTCGGACAAATGAAATATTGAAACTAATAAGGAGACTTTCCAAGAAAATGTTCATCTGGTTCACACTCCTCACTGGATGCGAAACATCAAAAATCGTAGTAGGAAACATAAACTTTAACCATAGTAGGAGATACCACATACGAGGAGGAGCTTTTAACGGATCTCTTAACATTATCTCTCAAGTTAAGGAAACCAGATCATTAAACTGGTCAACATTCCCCATCCCAATTAGTTAACCTTGAGAAAAATACAAGAGTTTTTAGACTTTCCACTCATTCACTTCCCCAATAATAAACCACCATATTAAATTGGTGTTGAAGATTTAAAAATTCATCTCAAATCACAATGAGAATGGAATGAACACCTTCTATTGGTTCAATCTTGGTCTTTAAAACATACCTAAGGCAACTCCATCCTTACCGACAACTAGAGTTCCCAAAACGTAGAGACACTTAGTTTCCCCAAGACACTCAACATCCTTAAATGGAAGATGATAGAAAAATTAAGCATGCATATATTGAGAATATTTCATCTCCACCACTCCACTAGGAGCCTTGGTAGAGTTGGCGATTAGATGAGAATCCCCAGAAGCGCTACGGGTCCTTCTACTTCAAAGGAGAACTTAAACAATTAACATTTTAAACCAAATTCCAAACTCATAAAAAAAATCACAAAACCAATTCAAAGCCAAATAAAATCTCAACTGAATCAAAAGAATATAAACCTCACAAAATAAGACAAGACATCTGTTTTTTAAAACCACACTTTCTAAATTTTTCTAATTTTAAGTTCAATTCCCCTTTCAAAATAAAAAATCACATTCTATTTCAAAAAATCCTTTCAACACATCCAATTTATAATTCAAAATATCAACTCAATTTTCCCTTTAAAACAACAAATTTTATTAGAAAAGAAGCCAATTTATTCAAAATCCATTTTCCTTTTCAAAAACTACATTGGAAAGCAATGTCAAGTATTTGATTTCAAATATCACCCATGATATCCTATGAATAATAATGTATGTATTCATCTACTCTTACACTTATATACATCAACACATACATAAAAATATGTACTTTTCATACACACCCACACATATGTTAACATCCTTAAAGAATACCAAGGGTCACAAATACTAATTTATCATCCAAACCAAGAATTTAAAAAATTTAAAATTCATTTTTCAACTACATATTCCAAAACATTTCAAAATTTTGAATCAATTTATCTTTTAAAACAATTTTCACTATTAAAACCCTTTTCAAAAAAGATTTTCCATGAAAAATCATCTCCCACCAAAAAATATTTGATTGAAGAAGCATCAATACCGAAATGATTAGAAAATGGAACTAGTGGTCATGCATACAAAAACCACATGTTTTAACAGACCATGCACTAAGCCTGCACCAACCATGATAAGCATATTGAACCATGAATGTGAGCTCCACATGGTTTGCTACAACATGTAAGCTTTTCATGTAACACCAGTTCACTTCCACTACCATCCCCCAATAGACACAAGTTCATCAAACTGATCAAACACCAATAGAATAACTCAAACAAAAAATAATGATATGAAACCCAACTACCCATAGAGACTAAGGCCATTTCATAATGGTGGTGATCAAGCACCGACCCATAAATTTCTTCCTAATCCCCAACAAACCTATATCTGGTCAACATAACATAAAAAATAAGTAGAACCTCATCTGATACCATTTTTTCACACCCCCAACCTAGGTTAACCCTATACCGGTCACGTGATTTACCCCACAATATGTCCCAAGAGGCATTCCTGATCCTCCCCGGATAGAAACCAGTGATGAGAAACAATGATAAGAAATTAGTAATGATTTTTCCAATAAAAAATAACGACTAAATGAAAAATAATATAAACTTGAAAATAAAAATGGACTCAAATAATAGAAAGAAATAAACTACTATACTTACCTCAATGTGACCTTATAGGTCACCTCCAACCATAGGATCAAATAAAATCCATGAGAAAACAAGAATGATAAGCAACACATGAATCAAAAAAAAGATATATGTGTGAGTACAAAAATTTAGTAGGCATGCCTAAATAAACTATTTCATATGCATTACCTTGAGAAATAAAATAATGACTTGGAAATTTGAAAATATGAAATAAAAAAAATTCCTTTTTTTCAGATTCAGGTAAAAAGATTATATTTTCAAGAAAACCATTTCCTTTACACAATATTTCCAAAATATTTTCTAACCAAACATAGACATTTCAAAATTAATGTAAAGAAATTTAGATTAAAATTTGGTTTTCATAAGGGAGGAATCAACAATTAAGCAACTGAAATGAAAATATCAGCATATACACCATGGGAAATCTTTATGTACTAGTGTTAGTGAATTACTAAAATCTTAAAACAACTGTGATAATTACATATAACAAAAAACCCCCAGTTTCATCATGCATAATACAGTAGAATGGAACATATCCCAAGGAATTTTAGTCTCTAATTATATTCCAAAACCAATAGTGTCCTCATTCACGAGCCACTAGAGGGAACACATCCCATGGTCTAGTGGTCTCAGATAATCATCACATGTGTTATTAATTTTGTAGCCTCAATTCTACTAAGGGGAATGGATCCTTGGCCCCAATGATCCACCTACCATACAAGACATTGTTTTCCCTCTTAGGTACCTAATGTACCATGTGATTATTCCAAATGGTGGTCATTTCTTTCAAGATAACATATATGAAAATATATTTTTTTACCAAATAACCCATCAAACTTCTCACAACTGATCTCCATCCTTAATAACATCCCCCCTTTTAAGTTACATAATAATGAACAAGCCTCTTCAATAGGCAAATATCAGAAGTCACACATTTATCATTGACATCACATTTCTAAAATAAATGATAATTCCTCAAGAGGGGGTTTCCACTTCAACAAATCATTCTCAAAATTCCAAATGGGGCACATTAATTTATAAGAAATATTTTCATCATTGAAAACAAAATTGACCAACACAATTAAGTTCCATAACTAATTAAAAACCCAATTGAACAATCAAGGGACCACACCTTTAAAAACAGTCGTGAAACCCTACATAACTCAAATCAACCCATTTTGAAAAGGAAAATCACAATTTAAAATCGATCTTTCACCAAAACCCATGGAATTTAAAAACATAAAAAAAATATAATTTCCCCTCTTTAAAATCACATATGAATCCATTTTCATTCATGTAAACTTTCAAAACTATTTCACACACACCAAACATCATTGGAAATACCCAATAAACATTAAAAACCATTTCTGAAGCCACATTTAAGAATTTAAAAAACTAATCATTCTAAAAAAATCATGGAAACATGTTTTACTTAATAATGCACATTTAAAACTTGATTTTGAATGTGAAAAATAATGGAAACCCCAAAACCAAGAATAAAAAACTCTTTACACAACCTATACTTACTATTTTATATTAAAAACACCATTTAAAACTCTCAAGAAATTAATAAATTCAAATGAATGTCCCAGGCATAATGTACCAAACTCAAACTCAAGGTGTGGTGCTAAAGATGATGGAAACTCAAACATTATATTAACTGTTTGCAAGCATATGAACCTTCTCTAATATTTATGGACACTAAGACCCTATGTACATATTTTACTATCTGAATATGTACTGGGGGATCCTTAAGAATAGGATTATATGTGAATACACACCTTTAAACTTACATGAGTATGCATGTTCAAATAGATGAATAAGCACACCTAGACCCATTATATAATTTAAACATACCATGGGTGCATATATATAATGTGGGAACTTATATATATACCTAAGTACCTATGCATAATCCGTAAATCCTTTAATAGTGCTGGCTCGAAACCACTTTAAGGGAGACCAAGACACACTAAGAATCTACTAGGAACTTGAGAATCACAAAAAAGGACCCCAAAAATTTAGATAAAACCAAAAATACAAATGAAACTAACCTCAATTGGTGATGGATGAACTGAAATAATCCAAAAGGTATCACATTCGGTAGGAGATGCCAAAACCCTCCCAATGCTGACCCAAGAGAGACATCACGCCCCCTATTAAGAAGATAAATTTCAAAAATAACCCTACAGTAATCCCTATTGTTCAGATGAATAAATTAGGGTGAAGGGAGTGGGGAAAATCGACAAAAAAAGAAGGATGAAAAAGTAGTAGGTCTTACATTGAGGAATCAACCAAGAAACTGGAAGAAACATAGTGGAAACTCTAGATGAAGAGGGATCCAAGATGGGGTCAAGCGCACACCTTGGGAGAAGGTAAGGACAACCGTGCGATAGACAAGGGGGGAGAAGAAATAAAAAAATTAAGAGGAATATTGAAAAAAGAAAACAAAAAAATAAAGAAAATAAAAAATTTGAAATATTGAGTAACCCAAATGATTTTAGAATGGTTTACCAAATCGTGTGCCAACTGTGCACTAGCCACTGATCACTCATAGGATACACTCTCACATAGTTACTATTATATAGATGAATGGTTGAAAAATGATTCTAAAACCATGACACTTGGAACTATGAAATCACAGAGACTTACCGCCTTACCGCACGATTTCTACATGGTTTAAAAGACCATGCACACGCCGTACTATGAAAACCGGGTCCTAATGACACCACAAACACCTCGCCTTAACAAGTTTGCCAGGTCTTGGCCCATCAGGTACCCCAGTTGCCCCGCAGACATGTGGTCCCCCCCTTGGGGCCCACCCACGTGCCCAAACAGGTCATCTGACTAATGACTATCTACACTGGACTACACATCTCCTTTCTAGTGTGTTTTTCCTCACTCACACACACTCTGGGAAAATTTCCCGAAGGACACCCATCCTGATCACTTCTCCGGCCTAAACATGCTTAAATGTGGAGTTCTAATTAGGAAGGCTTCTAAAAATGAAGTAACATCTTGTTGACATGAGTCATATCATTTTGTTATTTAACTCTTTATCATTTGGAGAAATTGTAATCACCCTCTTTAGAGCACAAAGTTCTTGTTGTGGACCCTATATCTCAACCCAGTTAGTTCACCACACTTAAGGTTGGGTACCACCTCTGATACCAAATGTGACAACCGGGTCTCGGTGACAACACAGACACCCTACCTTAACAAGGTCGTCCTGTCCTAGCCCGCCAGGTGCTACCAGTTGGCCCGCAGACACATGGTCCCCACCCTGGGGCCCACCCACTTGCCCGAACAGATCATCTAACTAATGACTATCCACACAGACCAACACATATCCTTTCCAGTGTGTTTTTTCCTCACTCACACACACCTTGGGAAACTTACAGAAGGTCACCCATCCTGATCACCGCTCCAGGACAAACACGCTTAACTGTGGAGTTCTAATCAGGAAGGATTTTGAAAAGGAGGGGGAACCTTGTTTACATGAGTCACATCATTTAGTCATTTAACCATTTATCATTTGGGGGCGTTACATGTGCGCTGCACCACTGCCTCACCTGGTCACCTACACGAGCACCACATGGTTACTGCTAACCGTGTGAGATAACCATGATATATTTAAAATGCTTCCAAATATTTATAATTCAACTGAAAAAATACCAAAACATAAAATTGATAATGAAAATAGATAAATAATCCAAATAATTAAAATTTCATGGTCAGGGTGTGACAGAGTATAGTGGGAAATATACTCTCTTGAATTCATGGGTATTTTTTATGTAATATATTTTTTATAATTATCTATAACTAAAAACATAAAGGGTCATTTTGAATGTAAGTGATCCAATTTTTTTTTTGTTTTTTTATTGTATGTTTTGGATGGTGAAAATTGGTCTACCTCTATCAATATAGAAGATAAAAATGAAAAGTTTACATTTTCAGCACTCGATCTAGGTGTGTGAGCTATAGGCTCTTATAGTTGGTATCAGATGTGGATGTAGATAAATTGAGAGATTTTAATTTTTTTATGTGTGATTATATTAAGAGTTTGGATACCGTCACTGTTCTATAATCTTATGGATGATCATAAGTTAAATGACTTAGGCACCCATTTGAGGTTTTATGCAATGAGATATTGAAGTTATTAATGATAGTTTAGGGGATGTTTTATTAGGTTTAAGTATATGTAAATATTTGGTTTATTTTTAAGTATGATTTTTTTGGACATAAGTTTTATGTTATTGATTACCTTTAGCGTTTATAAGAGCCTGGATATTGATTTAATTATGGGAACCCAAGTTTTATTCTATAGATAACTATGGTATTTTATAGTGATTTGGAGATAAATTAATTAATTTTATTTCAAAATGAGATATCCATATGGTAATTTATATACGATAAAAAGTATGATATAACCTATGACGTTAAAACAATCATTATTGTTGATGTTGTTGAGATTATTTTTTATATAAGATTATTAATTCATGGAATTATTTATTTTCCATTTTGGGTGTGACCATTTAATTTTGATGATTAATGTAATATATGAAGGTTTATTCATTTTGAGAATTATTCTAAAATGTTCTAACCATATTTGTTTTGGTTAATTTATAATAGAAGGTGGAATATCTTGATTATACCTTTTATTTTTATGTGGTCATTAAAACTTAATTTTAGTGCGTTAGGCATGAAAAATCTTCTTAAATACTAATCCTTTGGTGAAAAATAATAGATTATAGTGGAAATTGAAAAAATAATGAAATTATACTCATTAAATAAGAATATTTATTAATGCTCTTAGTCATGATGGAATTTAATTTCTTGACTGTTGGAAAATTATTTTGAATTTTATTTATTTTATAACATTAATATTTGATGAATTAGATGGTATTTTAAACCATCATAAATTTATGGACTTTTCTTCCCTAAAAATCCATATATCATTCACTTTTTTTATCAATGACATCAATCACTCTCCCTAATTATTTATGCTTTTCTTTCAGGTCTAAATCTTCACTTCCCACCCATGTTCTCATATTTGTAAATGTAGAATGTGTTATTCTATATGTCCTGCATACTTCCATTTCCCTTTTATCATGAAGATGTTTTATTAACCATTTTTACAATGTGAGTTTAAAACATAGTTATTTTCAAATATCCATTATTTTATTTCTGATATAGATTTAAAATTTCAATAACCCAATATATTAGTGAGGGGGGGGGGGAGGTTGTAACTCCATGATTTTTTTAAAAATAAAATTAATATTGATAGAATAAATTAAACACAAAACAAAATTTAGACTAGAATATAAATCCCAGAGACTTTGAAATATATTTTTTTAAATAAATCTGACCTCTTTGATATCATGTGGTATACGTAACCCTAAAATTTTGTGGTTCGATAGCATATTTAACACGCAACACCAGGATTAAATAACCCATGATATATATAACCATCATAACCTAGCCATTAAATTGTTATGTATGAAAAGTATTAATTATTTTATGAAATATATATATATACTACTTAGTACAAATTATTGATAAGTGTTTAATAAATTATCTATTATTTTTTAGTAATATAATTATACTATTCAAAAATATGTTTTCTTCAAAAATGTTTTCAATGTGATTCATTATAAATTAATATATTTAATTTATTTAACATTAATAAGTATTATTTTTTAAAATTAACTTAATTTTTAAAATTATTTTATCAAATATTACATTGGATAAAATTTGGGGATTTTTGGAAAATTTTTATTTTTAGGGAATAATAAAAAATACTATAATTTGTAAGCTACCTATTATTTTCAATAAATTAAATAATTTAAAAGTAAAATTATTTTTTATATGTTTTCAAGTATGATAATTATTCTATATATTAATTTAATAGACTTAAAAATAATTTTAATGTATTTTAGTATAAGTTTGTTTTTGAGTTTAAAAAACATTATTTTTATAAAAATTATTTTAAATTACATAATGTTCCTCCATTTCAAATAATTAAAAAACACCAAATTATTGATTATTTAAATTAATTTTGTAGATTATATATCTATAAAAGTTAATTTATATTCATATAATTATTATTATTTGATATATAGTTAATATAAAATATATTGCGCTTGAAACAAATACCCTCCTCGAAAACCTGTTTTTTCATCGCGTCTCTCGGTTTTGTTTTAAATTTATTTTCTTAAAATTTTATAAAAAGTATTTAAAAAAAACTAATTTTTTAAAATCATCATTTAAAAAATATTTTTCTGGTGAATTTTTAATAATTTTATGAAAAAATTTAATTTTTGATGAATCCTGAAAAACGTTGAATTTTTATTAAAATATGCCATTTCATTTAAATTTTTTATAAAGTTAAATTATATTTTAAATTTGTTTTAATGTAAAATTTGACCAATTATATATATATATTAATAAAATTTTGTCAATTTTTCTCAATTTTATACTTAAATTCAATATTAAAATATTAAAAACTGTTGAACATTTTCTCTTTGAAAACCTACTCTCTCATGACATATATGAAATTAATTTTAAATTAAAATTTTCTAAATATAGGAAATGAATATGGATAAATGGATTCTATATTTCGAATTATAATAATTTATATTATTTAATAAGCTTATCTTAATTTTTTTATCAAAATGAATACTGAGAGTAGTAAAAATTAATTTTCACAGTTATGGGGAAATTGGACTTTCCGTGGGGTTAAACTAAAAATATATAAGTAAAAATGAAATAAAAAATATGATAAAAAATATTTTATAAAAATATTTTGATATTTGCACTTCTATAATTGATAATTTTACATTATTGGAGCTTTGGGACATGAAAACAAATTTGTGTGATATTCATTCTTTTCCCAAATTACATGTCTTTCACTAACACCACTTATAAAAGGCCACCCCTCCCCTCCTATATCCACACCTTCAAAACCAATTGGTTCTCAAAATAACTACAAAAATAACTTCTATAATTACCGCCTCTCATCCTAGAAGAATTTTTTGATCATATATCTATCCAAAGACGACCTTTGGTTATGTCAAAAATAAGTTAACTGAGGAAGATGTAATGTTCTTCAATAAGAATATTAATTTTATTTTATCATACGACTCCTTCAATTTTTTCATAAAAATGATTATAAAATAACCAAAGTATCTTAAATATACTAATATTTCATTATTCTAATGTAATAACCTATATAATCTTTCTATTATATCAAATGGTTTATGAAATCAACATTTGTGTAAACGGCGGACTACCACCTCGTGAATTGATGCCATTTTTTTACATTACCACTTCTCAGGGTTGGGTATGATTATGGATATAAAGTATATATATAAGATGTTTATAATATAATTATACTTATATAGTCATTATATCATATAAATTTTTTTATTTTCCATTCCGCAGGGGATATGATAACGTCGATTGTGTGTATGGTGGACTACCGCCTCATAAAGCGATGTGATTCATTTTCACTAACACTTTAAATAGAAAATATTAAGTTTAAAGTTAATAAATATATATCATATAAATGATATATTTATTATATTTTTGATATTTTTATCATTATGAAAATGTAATAGATCATTCTCTTTCTAACTTTTTCACTCACTAAAAGATGATAAAGTCATTCGTGTATGTATGTACTACTCCTTCACGAATCAATGTGACTCTCTCTATCCATCACCACACCAAATTGATTAAATGAATAAGTATAATTAAAAATATAATATGTTATTTATGCTATTATTATCATCATGGATAGTTAAAATATTATATACTTCATTTCTATAATAATCATTGAAAATTTGAAATGTTACTCATGCATACAAATGACCTTCCCCCTCCATGATTGTAACATACCATATTTTTAAAAACCATATTTCAGAATCGTAATTAAAAGTATAATTTATTTATAAATATTTAAATTATTTGATTATTATTATTATTTATTTGATATAAGTATAATATATATGTAAGAACCAAAACATTCATAAAAAATATCTAATGAGAAAACAAAACAATTAACACCTGAGAGAGTGAAACTAATGAAATATTATTAAGGAATGGGAAATAGGATGATATAAAATGATTACATATGATGTTATAAATATTAATATGGTCACTTAATAAGTTAATAACATTTTTAAAACCACTATAATGGAGATCACGTTCAACCAAATATAATCTTGAGGTAAAAGACTTCTTAACTCAATTTCCATTCATTGTGTTGAACTTCTACTTCATTTATTATGACCTTCAGAGATTATGTTTGTAATTAAATTTTATTAATTTATTATTTATTTACACTTATTTTATTTTTATTCATAGTTGATACACATAATAAATTCAATTATTATTCCTTACTATAAGGATATGATATTTGTAATGGGTTTTAGTATGAATTTTACATCGTTGAGACTTATGTGATGTTAAGAACCTAAATTATTTTATTAGGTATTTATACATACCCTATTAAATTAAATATCATTAATTTATTTATTATTTTAATATTTTATTTTTAATTTATTTTTATCCTTCCATGGGGCTTATGATTCAGAGTTACCAAGGTGGAAAAAGTTTCATGTTACAATCTCATTTTTTATTCAAGATTGTATATGAATAAGTCTCCAATATTGAAATATTTTGATATAACTCTTAATTATATTCCTTATTTTATTCTACTATGGGTATTCATGAAATTTTAAATTAATAGTACCATTCTTAAACTCTTTGGTAGAGAAAATAATTTAAAAAATGTTTTAAGAAGAATATTTTTATTTCCCTCTTCGGTCGAAACCCCCCATTTCATCAAAAAATCATGTTTTATAAAAATGTTTTGAAATTTTTTTAGAAATATTCAAATGATTTATTAAATACATTTTTACCAATGTTTTAATTTTTACAAATTTTTTAAAGCAATATTCATGTATTTGTTCAAAAAATGCATGTTTTGATTTAACAAAAAATGTGAAATGAATCATTGTTTTAACCTGTATGACATGTAAATAATTTTACACATTTATTTTCATTGAAGATTCATTTATATATTTTCTAAGTTATTTTCAAGGAAAGAGATTTTAATTTTTTCATGTTTTAAAAATTTTCTATCAAATTGGAAATTATATTTTTCTCACGAATTTTTTTAAATAAATTTAAAAATTCATTTATATGTTTATATGGTTTTTAATTAAAGAAAATTATTTTTGAAATACATTTTGAATTTTTAGGTTTTTAAAAATTGATTTTTTAAAATTAAAAAGTTATTTTCCTCAAAATGTATTTAATGATATTTTAGTGGTATTACATTTTATAAATGATAATAACCATTATTGTTATTTATGATCAAAATAGGATAATTTTTAATGATACCATACAAATATTTTTCTACAAGGATTAAGATTATTTCAATTAGATTATTCTGGAACCCGTTACTTCTCTATGGGTTAATCTTGTTTCAAAGGGATTTTTATGGAACCCTTTTATTTTATAATGGATAATCATATTTCAAAGAGATTGTTTTATTAATCATATATTTTCTATGGTTTATTCATATTATAAAAAAAATTGATTGTTTTTTAATTATTTTAATGAAATAAATTATTGATGTACTTTAATAATGTTTTGGTTCTTAGATTTTCTTATACGATGGGTGGGTCCATATAGTTCCCGATTTTCTTGATATGTCTTAAATAACGTGTTAAACCATATATAGCTCCAATGATTTGGGTACGGAATATGTTGTATAGAGATTTATTTAGGAAGTTTAATGTACAATTTTTCCATTTTCAAGGGTTATGTAAGGAATTTGTAAGTGTTCTATAGAGATGATGTTCCAAGATACCAACTCATTTTAAAAATTATTTCTATGAGTTCACAATTTTTACATTGATTAGGATTGATACCACATGGCTCAGGATTATTGATTATTATAAATATTTAACTTGTTAATGCCTTATTCCATGTTTCATGATTGATGATTTGGGTATTGACGGGTATGAGTTATTTTTTGATTCCCTCACGTTGATTTATTTTGTCTTCCTGAACTCATGCTCTTCTAATACTCATTGGTGGAATTCAATTGTTAATGATTATGTTTACCCTTAATGATATTTTTATCTCACACTTATTATATTCCATTTTACCTAGTCAATCGAATATGATGTAGAATTTATAATGTCTATAATGGTTTTATATGGATGATGTTGATGACCTGATATGGAATATGAAAAGCTGGGTATAGTGGAAAAGACAATCTCTTGAATTTTTGGGTATTATTTATGGAAGTGTTTGTACTAATTCTATAAAACTATAAAACATATAGGTCCATAAGAATATATGTGATACAATTTTTCCTTTGGATATTATATGTTTTGGATAGAGATAATTGGATCAACTCCATTGGTATCAAATCTAGAAATATAAAGTTTACATTTTCAACACCGAGCCTGGGAGTACGGGTTCTAGGATATTATAGTTTGTTTCTTATTTTTCCATTTAAATAACAATCTCTAGTTGATTTGACCAGATTTATATGCTATATTTTTTTTACATGTTAATAGTTGTTATGTTTCTCAAATTACTTCTTTTTTAACCTCAATTTATTTTGACTTCCCTATTTTGAAATATGATCCCTTTCCCCTTTCTTCATGTTGGGTGTTGATTCAAAAAAGTATCCTTTTGAATTTTACATTCCTCTATATTTTGAAAATCACAAACACTCTACTTTAAGAAAAATCATATTTTCCCTAGGCTTTATCTTAATACGGAAAATTTTCATTCCTCAAGGTAATTTTTTCCATAATTTTTTATTATTATTCATTTTATAGCTTCTATAAATCTAACTTTTTTTTTCTAAAGGGTGAAATTCAGTTTCATATCTATAACCTTAGAATCCTCTAAATCCTTAGTTCTAGATTATTAAGTTTTTAGGTTATGATTTTAAACCCCGAATTCTCCAAAAATCAATCTCTGAATTCTATGAAAATCAGAATTATAATTATTTGATATCTAGACTACAAATTCTCTAAAATTCAGACTCCAAATTATTTTAAATTCAAGATCCAAATTCTTAGATATTCAGAATCCGAATTCCTCAGAATTAACACTTCAAATTCTTTAGAATTCCAACTCAGAATTCCTTTGAATTCCGACTCCGAATTCCTCAAAATTCAGACTACGAATTCCTTAGAATTCTGACTGCGAATTCCTCATAATTCAGACACTGAATTCCTCAGAATTCTGACTCCTAATTCCTTAGAATTATGACTCCAAATTCCTCATAATTCAGAGACCGAATTCCTCAGAATTCAGACTCCGAATTCCTCATAAGTCATACTTTGAATTCCTCAAAATTCAGACTTCGAATTCCTCAAAATTAATATTCTGAATTCTTAAGAATTCAGATTCAGAATTCATTACAATTTAGATTCTAAAGTCTATAGAATATAGGTTATGAATTCTTTAGAAAACAGATTCTGAATATTCATGATTTATAGTCTCCAAATTATTATTTTCTTAGAATCCGAACTTTTATTTTTTTCTAGACTCTAAAAAATAGACTTGGTTAAGCAACCTTATTTTACTAAAACTTGTTATAGTTATAAAATGATGACTTATATTATGTTTCTATCTAACCGTGGTTTGAGTTAAACATGTATAGGTCCCTCCAAAATTCAAGGAATAATATGACCTTTGGAGAAAGAAGCTAACTAATAGATAAATTCCGATAAATAGATTCTCATTTGAATGAGCTCACAACTGAAAAAATCTATTGATCACTCTGGATATTGCTGTCTGCGGAAGTGATTTATAGAGAGAGAGAATCTCATGCCTTGTGCATTCTAAACATCTTGTTCAGCTTTCTTCATTCGACTCTGATTGTTACTGTGTACAATCGAGGACTTCTGGGGATATTAAGATAAAGGTGTCAACTACCTTAAAGTTCGAGGACTTCCATGGATAGGAAGATAGAGGTTCTGACTACATTAAAGTTTGAGGTCTTGCAGAGATAACAAGATTGGTTCTGATATTCCAACTGAGGGATTATCCTAGTGTGGGTAAGATAAAATTTCTTGAAAGTGTAAATAAAGGGACCTTTATCCATGTTTGTTGGATACCCTACTCTTTGTGTTAAAAGATTTTATATTTGTTACTTGTTTTGCTTCAAGTCTTTTTCTTCTGTTTTTTATTAATGAAGAAAGTATAACATTCTTATACTTTATTGTTGTTTTTATTACTTTGATAATTAAGATTATATACTCTTTAAGGTAGAATCTTTTTTATTGTAAACTGTTCTTAAGTTACATTTCTAGAATCATATTTCAGGAACCTAGTATGTTTTTAGAACTAAAAATGTCATGTGAATTGACCTTGTTTAACCTTGTTAAACATAGTTTTCCTTCAGGTTAAAAAGAATGTTTTTAAACTTACAATTCACACCCTCTTGTAACTGAGCATCTATATTCTTATTTCAATCCTACAATTGGTATCAGAGTAGGTCTCTAAAATACATATATACATATATATGTTTTATTTCTGAGGATTTTATAGTCCTAAGTATTTTCCTTGCTATTTTTGTTTACCCTTGTTTACAAACTTTTACTATTAGCAAGTTTTTGTGGAAAGATATATTCTTTTTAGATGATAGGAATGAATGTCAGCTCTATTGAAAATATAAATACTACTAGACCACATATATTTTATGGGAATGATTATGAATATTGGAGAGATATTATAAAGTGTTTTTTATTAATACTAGAGTGGAAAACTTGGTTATGCTTATTGAAGATTACAAGATTCCTGATAAGGAAGTCGGAACCTTTAATAATCACAAAAAGTCATAATTTTAACTAAACTAAAATGGTACACAATACTTTGTTGTGTTCCATGACTAGGAATGTATATTGTCAGATTTATTCTTGTGAAGTAGCAAATTTTATTTGGAATAAATTGGAGGTTACTCATTTTGGTACATCCAAGGTTATAGAAACTAGAAGAGTTATGCCTAGAGTCGAATATCATGGATTTCTATTTCCTTATGGTGAACTGATATGAATGGTACAATGAAGTTTTATAAATATTGTTAATAGTTTACAATCAATGGGTGAGAAAGGATTAGATGATGAGCCACTAGTGGAAAAGATTATAGTTATCATGCCTATTGAGTGGGAATCTAAGAGAACATTTATTGATTAGAAAAGAATGTATCACAAATTACCCTTGATGAGAATTTTGGATCTCTTCTTCAACATGAGACAAGAATGAAAAGAGATTATGATATGAATAAGAAGAATAATTTCAATGAGAGTGTATCCTTTACATCTACAAAATTCAAGACTCCTGAAAGGGTCACTAGATCCAATTCTAAGAAAGTCATTGTTTTATCTGAATCTTTGTGAAAATGAAAATTCTGAAAATGAGCTAGCTAATCTTGCTGAAAGGATGAACAATATAGTTTAGAAGAAATACTTTCAGTATAGATATAAGAAGAGAGATATAAAGGACAAGAAATACTCAAAAGTCACTTGTTATTAATGAAAAAGAGTGGGGCATATAAGGCCAAATTATCCTATGCTTAAGAAAAAGGATAGAAAAGAAAAGAATTATGAAAGGAATATAATGTAGTACTACAAGGATAAGGATAATAATGTTTTGAAAGCTAATGACACCTAAAGTGCCAATGGTGGAGACTCTTCTGATGAATCCTCAGAGTATGCATCTTCTAGTTAGAAGAATCTTGGTCTACTAGCCAAGATACCTATTGAAAATCATTGTATAATGGCCAAGGTACACAATGTTGAATCTGTAACTAATGTATCCTTAAATAAAAATTATAGTGATAATAAATATTATGAATTTTCAGATTAACAATCTTAATATGATGAAGATAATACATTACCAACTTATGAAGATGTATCTAGGTTTGCTAAGCTTCCTTGAGAATAAAAATTATAAACTAAAGAAAAAACTTGATAAGAAAAATTCTATAATTTCCAATCCTTCTAAGGAAGTATTAGATCTTTCTAAAGATCGTGAAATGAAAATTTTTATTTTGAATGTATTTCCAAAAACCCTGAGGAAGTTAATTCTGAGAAGGATAAACTTTATAAGGATCTCAAAATAGTAATTTCTAAGTAAAATATTTTAGAGACTATCTATAGTGATAAAATTAATGTTTTTGAGGATAAAAACATGGTTATTAAACTGATGTCAGAAATATCCTGCATGAGGAAGCCTTTTTCAAAATTTAATGTAAGTAATGAAAACTTTGATAAGATCTATTACTAAATTAAACCTCTAAGGTATTATTATCGATTTGGTTATACTCATTCAAAACTGATTTTTATTAATAACTATTTTGTTCCTCAAAGTGATCCATTCTGTACTAAATGTCAGTGTGATAGACATTGGTAAAAAAAATTTCTTTAAACAAAACTCAGTCTTTATGTTTTCCTAAATCTTATTTTTCTATGCAAATTTAGATACCTAAAATTTTGCTTTATGATGTTTCCAGATCCAAGAATGTGTGGGTTCTGAAAGTATAATGCTCTTATTTTTAGGAAAACAATGACAGTACCAACAGCAATACCTGGTACATGGATAGTGGATATTCCCAGCATATGACTAGTAACAAAAACTTCTTTGAAATTATTATCAAGACGAAAAAAAGAAAAGTAACATTTAGAGATAATGCTCAGGGATAAATTATTGATATAGGTAACATTGTTATTCTTAGAAAAACATTGATTTATAATGTTTTATTTGCTAAAGGTCTTAAGAAAAACCTTATTAGCATAAGTCAATTATGTGATGAAGGTTACCTTGTGAATTTTAGTAATTATATGTTCTTAGTGTACAATTAAAAGGAAGAGTCTATTCTTTCTACCCACAGGCTAGATAATGTATACACACTAAACATATAAGACCTTATGATCCAAGATCTACCTAGTATTAGTGCAATGGAATACCAATCTTTGTTATGGCATAGAAGGATAGGACACTGTAACCTTAGAAATTTATATAAACTCTCTTAGAGAATACTTGTTAAGGATCTACCGGAGCATAGATATGATTCTTCAAAAGTTTTTGATCCATGTTAATATAGAAAGCAACAAAAATATAGCATTAAATCAATTGGTTAATTCTTATCATCAAATGAATTATAGTTGGTTCATATGTATATTTTTGGTCCAACACAATTTTGAAGCATTGAAAGAAAATATTATGTGTTTTTCATAGTTGCGGATTACACTAGATTTATGTGGGTCTATTTTTAAGCAATGAAATCTGAAGCATTTTATTATTTCAAAATCATTATACCCCATGTTAAAAATGAGAAAAACCATCCATTGATAAATATTCATAGTGGTCATGGAGGAGAATTTCAAAATTACGATTTTGAAACTTTTTGTAGTAGAAAATACATTACTCATAACTTCTCATCACCATAAACCCATCAGAAAAATGGTGTTATTAAAAAAAGAAATCTAATTTTTCAAGAAATAACAAGAACCACTTTGAGTGAATATTCATAAGCTATACATTTTTGGGCTGAAGCTGTAAGTTCTACTTGCTATACAATAAATAGAGTTTTTATTGGACCTTTTCTTAATGAAACCTTTATGACTTATGGAATGGTCAAAAACCTGGGCTTTCTTACTTCACGGTATTTGGATGCAAATTATTCATTCTAAATACAAATATATTTTACATAAATTCACACCCAAATATGATGAAGGAATTTTCATAGGATACTCCAAAACTTCTAAGGCTTATAGAGTTTTTAATAAAAAATACTTGTTCTGTTGAAGAAATAGTACATATTAAATTTCATGAATCGAATCCCATTTTTTTTAAACACCCTCAACCTACATCTATAGATGTGTTTTCAAAAACTGATTATAACCCCTTGATAGAATATCCTTCTGATAAAAAAAATGTTCAAGAAAATGTTTCTAACACATTTACTCCAGAATATTCCCTACTATATGTCAATGAACAGGTTTTACAAAACACAAATTATTTGTTTCTATTGAATCAACCTAGTGATAGTATAATTGGTGACGTAAATAAACCTGTAAAGACTAGAAGTTTCTTAAAAAATGAAGTAGAACATCTACACTTCTTTTCTCAATTAAAACCAAAAAACACTGATGAATCTTTAGGTGATGATGATTGTGCAAAATCCATGCAAGATAAGATAAATGAGTTTGAATGGAATAAATTTTGGGCCTTGGTTGAAAAACCTAAAGAAACATCGATTGTTGGAGTGAAATGGGTCTTCAAAAACAAGTGTGATGAAAATGGAATCATAGTAAGAAATAAAGCAAGATTAGTTGCAAAAGGATATAATTAACAAGATGTAATAGACTATGAAAAAACCTATGCTATGGTAGATAGACTTGAATCTATCCATATTCTAATTACCTATACCACATTATTTAACATTAAACTTTTTCAAATGGATGTAAAATATACTTTACTTAAGGGTTATGTTCAAGAGGATTCTTTTGTTGAACAAACTCTTGGTTTTAAAGATTCAAAGCATCCTGAACATGTTTTCAAACATACCAAATCTTTATTTGGACATAAACAAGCTCCATGATCCTGGTATGATATACTTACATGATTTTTTTTTACAAAACAATTACGTTAAATTAAATGATGATCCAACAATCCTTATAATTAATGATAAAAAAATGGTTTTCATTGTTCAAATCTAGGTTGATGAAATTATATATGGTTCAAATCAGCAATATTTAATCTATTTGTTTGAGAATCTAATGAAATCATTGTTTGAAATGTGTATGATGGGTGAGTTAACATTTTTCCATGGTTTTCAAATTTCTCAAATACCAAAAGAAATTTATATATCTCAACATAAGTATATTAATGATCTTATTTAAAAGGTTTGGATATGAAAACACTAAAAGTATTAGTTTTCCCATTGGTACGTCATATTTACTTGATCTTGATGAAGCTAGGAAACCAATAAATCAAACATCATTTAGAGGTATGAAAGGAAGTTTACTATACATGATAGATAGTCATCGAGACCTAATTTTTTCAGTGTGTTTATGTGCAGGGTATAAATCTAATTATAAGGAATCTCATTTAAAGGTAGTGAAAATAATTTTTCTCTACATAAAGGGAATCATGGATTTATAACTCGTTTATACTTCTGGAAATGAATTTTTTTAAAAAGTTTTTTGGATGCTGACTTTAATGGATGTAGAATAAATAGAAAAGTACATCTAAAACTTTTCATTTATTAAGAGATTCATTAGTTTTGTTGGTCATGAAAAAAACAAAAACTCAGTAGCACTTTCCACTTCTGAAATTCAATATGTAGTAGCTGGATGTTGTTGTGCTCATGTGTTGTGGATGCGACACATACTCACAGACTATGATATGAGATTTATGAAAACACAAATATTGTGTGATAGTAATAGTTCCATTTCCCTTAGTAAAAATCCTGCAAATCACTCTCATTAAAAACACATAGATATTAGGCATCAATTTCTTAGGGATCATACAAAAAAAGTATATATCATTCTTCAATTTATCAGAATGCAAGATCAGCTTGGTGATATTTTCAAAAAATCTTTACCCTTCAGTAGATTTTTATACATTAAAAAAAATTAGGAATGATAGATATAAGTAAATATTCCATATGAACTACTTTTTAAAACCTTTATCCTTACAATAAGAAACTAATTTTTTTAGGGGGTATATTTTCTTGGTTGTCAAAATTTTTATAGTAAAAATTTTTGTAATCAAAGTTTCCATAATCCGAATTTTCTTTAAAATTTTCTAGAATCAGAATTTCTTCAAGAAGAATCTTCCTTATTATGAATATTATTCCTAGAAATCCAAATAGTATGATTTATTTCTTAAATATTCATAATCATCGTTTTAAATGTTGGTATTTTTATCTCGTTTAAGAAACTCTTTCATTTTCAGTTTTTCTTAAATCCAAATGTTTATCTTTAAAATCTCATAATATCTAAATATACCAAATATCTTATTCATATTTCATCCCAACCATTATATTTGATCATGCATTTTTTCAACTATTGGATCAATCAATAATGTTGAACCGTCATTTGAAACGCCTATATAAGGACCCCCCGATGTCTGTCCCACATCAATTTTCAAACCTTGGCGTGTTTAAGCTCTGCCCCTTTTCTTAAGTTCGTTCTAAATGTTCATGATTTCCTTAGTTTTGAATGTCTATAGAATCCTCTCCTCAGAAAGACATGTCTTTATTAAAGGAAACCTATAAGTGGAAGATTTACTGAGAAACGTTGGTCGATCCGAAATTCAATGCTATGTATGAATCTATCATTTCAAGGAATATCAAGATGAGTGGCTTAAAGAGCCTATGTTTATTGAAACCAAAGGCGCATGATCTGGTTTATCCAGAGTTGTTTATTAGATTTTACGAGTCAAAACGTTTTTTCAATGAATGAGGGCAAGATAATTTTTCTTTCAAGAGCTACGGGAAGACTTATTCCCTTTACAATAGCAGGGCAACAAGTTTTATTGGAATCCTTTATGAGGTTGAATTAGAATTATGTACTCACAAATTACCCAATGTATCAGGATCTTTTGATAAGGAGAAGGTTGTATATTTTCTTAGTTTGAAAGGTTCTAATACTATGAATATTGTTCATCTATCTACAAACCATCAGATTCACGAGTTATGGGTCTAAGGTTTTATAATTTTGAGAAAAGGGGATAAGAATAACCTCAAGAAACGTGGCATCTATATTATGGATTTCTTAGTGAACATCAAGAAGTTGAACCTAGTCAAGTATATATTTGTTTGTATTGATAACATAAATAATGAATATTTTAAGTTTCAAATTATCATGTATCCAGCTATACTATTGAAAATTATAGTTCATTGCCTCGAGTCTTTCAAAATTCCATGTAGTTCTAAGCCAATGAATTTCAATGTAATGCTGTTGAGTGATGATACTCTATGGAGGAGGAAGGTTGGATTTAATAGTGAATCTGGAGATTTATATGACGTATCTAAAGTTGAAATCGAAGCTCTTTCAATGAAACCGGAAGTGGCTGAGACATCCAAGAAGGGTGGAAAGAAGAGGAAGGAAAAGGAAGTGGAAGAGAAAGGATAAAATCCTATGTCTAATAAAACCCATTATGCACCTCCAATGCCACAGAAGCAAATGTCTTACCCTGATGAAGTGGTTTCCAAGGGGAGAGAAGACAAGAAAAATAAGAAGGAAGGGGAGACTATTTTTGGATTGGATCCTGCTGAGGAAAAATCCTTGAAGTTGAAGGATACTGGGAATCTTGAGAAGAAAGAAAAAACAAAAGAATAAATGGAAGAATAAATCTGAGCATGAGATAGTACAATAAATTCTAAAGACTACTGAGAAATCCATTAAACAATTTATGGTACCAGAATAGTTTTTGAAAGCATCACTCCTTGTGACTCTAGGAAATAAGGTGGTGATTCCGGAACCACACCAAGATGAAGAAATAGGTGAAGAGGAAGAAATGGAAGAAGAAGGAGAAGGAGAAGAAAGTGGTGATACAGAAACCATGGTATGGAAAGTAGAGGATTATCATGAGAAGAATATTCCTTCTGAGAAACTTTTAATTTGAACTTCTGAAGCAGGGTATTCAAAAATTTCTGCACATAGAAAATAAGATAAAGTTCAGGAAGATGTGAGTAATCTATCTAAAGAAGAAAGTTGCAATCATGATTTTATTCATCCAGATGATGTTGTGGTAGGTTCTGAGAAAGAAAAAATTGAGGAAGATAAGATTGTTCAGTTATCAGATAGTGTGTATTAATCTCCCAAAACAAAAGAAATCATTCCAAGAGCTGATAATGGAAAGAAGGTGTTGGTGGATAAATGTAGTAAATCTGTGTTGAAAATGAAAGAAGATGGTGCTTCATCGAAGAGGAAATCTCAAGAGACTGAAAAACAATACTCACCAACCAAATACTCTGATTCAGAATCATCCTCTCTTAGACATGATTTTTCCGTACAATCTTTGAAAAAGTTGGTTGATACCATTCCATTATTCCCATGTATAGATTCAAGATGCCAGTTTCTTAAGAATTAGTTCTATCAAAAATAAGATTCAGTTTCAATGCTTATGGATAAATATGTCAGACTTGAGGTAGATTTCAAATCTTTTCTCATTGGTTATGAGGCTCATAAAATATCATCAAGAAGATTACAAGATGGTCAAGAAATATAGTCGAAGAGCATAGAGTCTTTGATAAATTTCATGATAATGTGAATGATGCTTTCGACACCAAATATGGGAAGCTTAATGATCTTACTAAGAGTTTTGAGGAATAGTTGACTCTTGAATAGAAAACTCGGAATAAAGAAGTTGAGGACTTGAATGGAAAGAGTAATTAAATGGATATGAATTTGAAGAGAAAAAGGGATCTCAGAATTGCATTCAAATAAAATCTTTTTATGTAATAAAAAGTCAAGAAGGCTAAGACAGAATGACTTAAGGCTCAAAAAGGGAAAATTAAATCCTTGGAGAAGAAAAGAATAGATAAGAATCAACTGCTGAAGCGTTTTGAAGAATATCACAAGGAGCTATGAAGATGAAAACCATTGTGAAGAAGTTTATGCCAATGGAGAAAGAAGGATAATTCTCCCAAATCCTATATTTTGTTGTATTTTATTCTTTGTACAAATTCATTCAATCATAATAGAATTTTGGTTGTTCTTTATATATTTGTTTGTTTAGTACTAATTTTTGAGGTACCATATATGTTTCCATTATAATTATTCCTTTTTGAAAATAACAAAGGGGGAGAAATAATTGATAAAAATAATTCTAAAAAAGAGATTCCCCTATGTAAAGGGGAGTTCATCAAAGGGGAAGTTCCTATCAAAGAATATTTTTGGTTGCAAGAAAATGTAATATCTTATTCAGGAAATCAAGAATGCAATTCTTGTGGATTTCAAAATCTATGGGGGAGTTAGTTGTATTCACTATGTTTCATAAGTAAAGGGAGATATGTTTTTATTTTCCATGTCCATAAATATTCCAATTCCATATATTATTTTTCATGAGGATGTTTTTTTCTTTCAAAAAAGGAGGATATTGTTGAGCTAATATGGTTTCCTTATGAATTTTTTATTCCTCTAATTTTTGAAAATCACAAAGACACTATTTTAAGGAAAATCATATTTTCCCTAAGATTTATCTTAATAAGGAAAATTTTCTTTCCTCAAGGAAATTTTTTCCATAAAAATATTTTCATTATTCATTTTATAGATTCTATAAATCTAAATATTTTATTTTTAAAGGGTGAAAGTCAGTTTCATATCTAAAACATAAAAATCCTAAAAATCATTAGTTTTAGAGTATTCATTTTTCAAGTTATAATTTCAGACTCCAAATTCTCTGAAAATCAGATTCCAAATTCTTTTAAAATCAGACTCTGAATTCTCTGAATATCAGACTCCAAATTCTACAAAAATTAGACTCCATATTCTGTGAAAATCAGACTCCGAATTCTTTGAAATTCAGGTTCCAAATTCTTTTAAATGCAGACTTCGAATTCTCTGAAATTCAGACTCAAAATTCCTAAGAATTCAGATTTCGAATTCATTAGAATTAAGATTCAAAAGTCTATAGAATACATGTTTTGAATTATTTGGAAAATTAAATCCAAATATTCATGATTTATAGTCTCCAAATTACTATATTCTTAGACTCAAAAGTTTTATTTTTTACTAGACTCTGAAAAATAGACTTGGCTAAGAAACATTATTTTACATACACTTGTTATTGTTTTGAAATGAAATCTTACATTCTATTTATAAATAACCATTTTTCGAGTGACACGTGTATAGGTCCCTTTTAAATTCAAAGAAAAATATGACTGTTGGAGAAGGGAGCTTACCATTAGAGAAAGGCAAATAAATATGAGCTAATTTGAACGATCTAAAAAATGAGAAAATCGGTTGATCACTCTAGAGATTTAATAATGCTGAAGTGACTTCTTGAGAGAGAGATATTATCATGCCTTGTGCATATAGAACATAAATTTCATCTTGCCTTGTCTGACTCTGATTGTTGCTGTGTACGATTGAGGAATTTTAGATATAGGAAGACAGAGGTGTCGACTATGTTAATGAATGAGGACTTTCTTAGATAGGAAGACAGAGGATCTGACTACCTTAAAGATTGAAGGCTTTTAGGGATAGCAAGACAGATTCCGATATTACAATCGACGGCTTATCCTAGTGTGGGTAAGATAGAGTTTCTTGAATGTATAAATCAAGGGACCTTTATCCAACATTGTTGGATACCCTACTCTTTGGGTTAAAATATTTCTTACTTGTTACTTGTTTATTTCAATTTCTTTTCCACTGTTCTCTGATAAAGGAAGAATGTATAACCTTCATATAATTTATTATTCTTTTGTTTAATTTGATAAGTAAGATTCAATGTGATTTAGTGTATAATCTTTTATTTGTGAAATTTTCTTAATTTTCATTTCCGGAATCATATTTTCAGAACCTAGAATGTGTGTAGAACGAAAAGGGGTCTTGTGAATTTACCTTCTTTAGTTTGTTAAACATAGTTTTACTTAAGGTTAAAAAAAGTCTTCAAACTTATAATTACCCCCTCTTGTAATTGAGCATATACATTCTTATTTCAAAAATATATTGGAAACATGTCAAAGTACTCTAACTAGGTAATCCTAATATTTTTTTAACATATTGTAAACAGCTACAATACAAATCTTGTAATAATTCAAATATTTCTAGATTGGATAGATTTTTTTTGGATTTAGTCAATGTTTATTTTTTATAAAAATCTTTCATAAATTTCTCTCTAAAACTCTACATTGGTTCTTTCCTCTTTCCTTGATAAGAAATATAGAATAAACAAGAATATGATATTTATCCACATATTCTTCAACATTATAAAATTTTAAAAAAAATTATCTTTTATTTTTATAAGTAATTTGTTAAGAATAATTATACTGTTATCTTGATGCATCATAACCCTAATTTTTACTAGGGTATAGTGGTTGGCTTGTAAAGTTATTTAATTCCATTTATGTGGTTTAATTGCTAATAATACATTTATTTATAAATACATGTTATAACAAAATTTAATCACCTACACTATTAGATATAAAAAATTTAACTTTTGAATGATTATGTGAATATTTTTATTTTCTATTGGAACATATAATTTGACTATCATAAAAAGATTCTATTTTATTCTCATTATACTTGGTTAAGTATTCCCTAACACTATTCATATCATTTTTAACAATATGGTATATTTATTGAGTCTCTAAAACTTCTTTCTTCCCTCAAAGCCAAATTCTATTCTAAATCACCGACATTCTTAACTTATTCCTTTTCAACAAAGTTTTACTTGTTAATATAATCAGAATAGGTTTCCAACTTTCTAACCATACCCTTGTTTTATTCATCTAACTTGTTTTATTTCCATTAACGAAGTTATGTTTTCATCATGAGGAGTTTAATATACTCAATATAAGATTCTAAATTTCTTTTAACTCATACTATTGTTATTTACTTTATTATCCACCATTATTAATGTTTGAGAAATAATATTATACTATCAAACTAATAAAATAAATTAACATCATTATTTGAACTATATTATTAGTTATATTTCCATTTTTATCATAATATTTCTTATTTTATTATGGTAATACTTATTTTAATTCTTCCACCATTTAAATTTTTGGTGTTTTTTCATAATCCTCATATGACTCAATTTATTTAACTTTCATATCTGTGAAATATTTTTCAATACGAAAAATATCATCTAAATTATAAAATATTAGAAATTTCATACCTTTGTATTTGTATTTTTCCATCACGAATATCTTTAATAAAATGGATATAATTTCACTGGATTCATCATCACCCATATCATCATTTTATTTACATTATCTTATTATATCATCTTTTTTTACTTTTACTTTTATCATTCCTTTAAAGGCTATATCATCTCTCAATTTATACATAAAATTTAGTTATGTTCTCATCTCATATGCAATGAGAATATATTTAAGCTCATAAACTGTTAATTATAATCTATATTATGTGGATGATATTGTTGTATTAAATATATTTATAAAATTCCTTAATATTTTTTCTACAATCATGTAATTCAACTACTTATCCCCAAAACAACTATTGTTTCCCACAATCTCATTCTCCTTTTAAAGGTAGCCATTCATAGTTTCATCATCATTCATATTTATGTATTCAATTATGATACTATAGAATTGAATTTTAGATTCTTCAAATTTTATATTTCGTTCATAACTACTACATAATTTATCCTAGATATTTTTTTTGTAGTTGGAAGATAGACCACCTTTTTGTAGAATTTTTCTAAAAGATACATATAGACATAATTTTAATATTTTCCATCATTATCTAAATTACACTCACAGGAAAGCTCCATAGTCACACCTTCAATAATGGGTGGAAAAAACCACTATGGTAGAATCCATCTCTTTTTGGATAAATGATGAGAGGTAGGGTAGCATCCTATTCTTCAAGCTATAGTATTTACTGTCATCAAACATTAGAACACCTAAAATATTCCCATATTTTTAATTCTCTACAACCATTAACCATAACTTTTTGGTTCTTTATAGGGAACCTAAAACTTTTATATTACACCACATGTTATTCCAAAGGGATGATTAACCCATTGGGGTGGTGTGAATTCATGAACCTATTTTAGAAATTTTAAATTCCATATCTTAAATTTTTTGAGGTAATCATTCCATTAGATGATTTATCATAAAATAAAGTTTTGTTATATAACAACAAAAAGGAAAGTTACTATAACAACCCAAAACCCACACTCTCATATCTAGTTTTAAAAAAATCTTTACATTAATGGCATTGATACTAATAAATTTGACCCAATTTTATCCATAAAAAACTTATAGCAATGAAAATAAATATTGGATTAATTATATACAGAAATACCATTAAATTTTCGTTAATTTTAGATTTTTTGAAAACTCTTACTGTAGAAAGTTCCTCCTAGAATCCACATTTCTTACAAAATATATTCTTTATAAGTACAAACTTTCTTCAATCCAGGTAACTTATAAAAATGGAACCGCAATATTATTGGGTTTTCTTCTCATCCTTAATACTTCCGAAAAATAATTTTAAAACATGGTATGAGAAGTAAAAATCAAAAAATGATACATATAGAAAACAAAGAAACCCATTTATCCAGTTCAAAACCATTACATCATAAGAAGAAATCTTTAATTTAACATAATTAACATTGTACTCAAATAATTAGCTATATACCAATGAAATCATCTTCAATACCAAGTGTTATTTCTAAAAACAATTATAAGAAAAAATAATAGAGAAATAATATCTATGATTTTTTCATATAAAAGATTAAAATCCATGAGAATCATTTTACTAAAAACATACCTTTTACACATAAAGGTTATAAAAATTCTTTGCAACAAATGATAATTAACTTACATTATTAAATAAAAATATTTTGATAAAAAATTATTATAAGTTATAGTTTAATAATGTTTGTTCTATGATACCTAATATTTATATAAATCTTACAAGAAGCATAAAAATCATTATAAATTGAATAACCTAATAAATTTTTTCCAATATAATTATTTGGAGAACATAATCATTTCCCAATTCATTATAGAGCTATATATTCCCCACCTATCATCAGAAAAAATTCCAAGGAACATGGAATACATAAAATTTATATATTCATTAATTTACACCATGAAATATCCTTAAATATTCCAATTAAAATATATACTAAAGAAATTTAATCTTTATATAATATTAAGGATACAAATTTATTTTATTTAAATACTCTTTTAAAAAAATTCATAGAATAATAGAAAATGGTATATTATTTTGAAAAAACATGAAAACATGAAGATTAATTTTCAAAATAAATATGGTTCAGGATAGTGGAAAATTATTCTAATACCGTATACACTAACAAATATTCCCTTTACATTGTATGAAAAATTTCACACATAACTCAATTGGAAAAAATTTAAATGTATCCTATTTTTTTTAAATAAATCATAACAAGGTTTAAAGTGAATTTGAATATAACTTTCATGATATTAATAACATCTTGAATCATTTCAAAGAATATGTATATAGAGAAAAAATATAATAAAAACTTTTAATATTTTTAAATAATGTTTCAAAAATTCAGGAAACCTCAATTATGACTTTTAATGTATGTTAGTTAACTTCTATATAATGAACATGTATTAAATATTTAATTTCTTGAGAAAATTTTACCCATTTAATACATTATAATTAAACAATTTGTTTCAATGAAATATTTAATTATTTAATCAGATAATTCCATGTTGGGTTCTTTAGGTAAGTTAGGATAAACAATTACAAATTAATTATGTATGTTGAATGTCTCGAAATAGTACATTTTTATACTTTTTAACCAACTACATAAGGTGGTTATGAAAAATTTACTATGTTACCACACTGAGTCTATAGTACATATATGAGCATGAGTAACATTTCCATTTTTCACAGAATCAACAAAAAAAGAAATTAATTATTATTTAATCAGATAATAATTATAATGTTATAAATAATAAATATCTTTATTAAATCCATCCCTGTAACTAACTGTTAGAAGAGTTTTTTTAGAGAATGGAGTACATTGCTACGTGGATACAGTAGTTCGTATGTACGCATGCTTGATGATTCCATTTTTATTGATTGAAATAATATCAATATATATTTTATATTTTATCTATATATATAAAATTATATCACTAATATCATATATATAAATTAAATCCATTGTAATAACGAACCATGAAAGGCTGTGATGCGAAAGGAAATATGTCAGTTTCGTGAGGTGTTAATCTGAACATATGCACATACGATGATTTAGTTTACCATTAGATGGAAATTGAGATTAATATGGTTATTACATTAGCATAATAACATATTAGTATATTGGAGAGATTAATTTTATTAGGTTGGAATGGGTAGAATAAAATTGAAAAAGGTATAAGAAAAAGAAAAAATAAAATGCTCGGTTGGGACGATTACCCCATATTTGAATAACCTCATTCAAATATCTCATTTATTATCATAGTGATGGTATTTTAAAGATATAATAACTACTAGATCATGGATGTGGATATTTATAAGATGTTGTTTTTCAGGTTTTGGTTAAGCTATGTAGATCTAGGTTGTGTAATCAATATAAGATATGTTGTTTTCATTTATAGTGGAGGAAATGAAACACTACAAATTACATAAAAGATATAAATATAAAAAATTATTTCACATGTGAAAGTGGAACCATGTGGAAAAATTTATAAGATAATGTATAGTAACATTGATATACTTTTTACCTATAAAATTTTTATAGGTTTATGTGTAATTTGAAGCCTTATCTTTGGGTTCAAACCCTTCATAAACCAATTTTAACCTTCACCCTGAAAACAATTTTTTTAATACTAATGGGTTGTAAATTTCATTAAACATTAGAAATTGAATAAACAAATTATCAATAGATGAAATAAATATTGTACTAATTCTTTATGTTTGTGTTTTTTTGGACATTTAGTAATATCTTATTTAACATAAAATACATTCAAAAACATTTGAAGAACTATTCACATATTTTGACTTTATGAAATCAAGAAAATTATGTAATTAGAAAATAAAATCATTAATAGTAAATTATACATTATTTTTAAATATAAAATTAATATTACACCATAATTCATCCTAATTATGTTACTTTTTTTTGTTTTTAAAATCATTTACTTTGATTTTTTTTCCTTCACAAGAATTGTGTCAATGTTGATTATGCATTTATGGTAGTTATAACATTAAAAAAAATAAAAAATAAATTTCCAAAATAAAAATAGGTTAATTAATTTCAATATAAACTTTTATATTCAAGCATAACAAATTCTTATCTCTATGTTAACTTATAACAGAAATTAAAATCAAGTGACTAATATTTGGAAAATATCATTTACTTAAAATAATATTAAGGTATTTATCAAAGAAAAATGAATTGAAAATTCCATATTTGTAAAATATATGAATGGTTTGGTTGAGATGAATATACACAATATTAATAATACTGGTGTTCGATTTATTTTTAAAGCATTATTATATTATTCTGAAACTTAATTTCCCGATTTACGATTATTATGGTTACAAATATTTACAACAATTATAATTAATTATGATAATAAATATAGTTTAAATATTTCGAAAATTTATAAATCTTAATTCAAAATATTTAATAAATTTGTCAATATTCATTTTCAAGAAGTTTCATAATTTAATTTTATAATAAATGTGAAAAATGTAAGGAAAATTTCTTTTGGAAATGTTTTTAAAGAAGATAAACATAAAACAAAATCAAGTATAAATTTAATTATTATAATAAAAATTATATTATTTTAAATAAATAAGACTTATAGTAATTTAAGATCAAATTAATAGCATAATGATTGTTTTTAATGAATGGAAATAACATCTTTACAAAAATCACTATTTTCTACTATTCAAATAAAAATCAATCTGTTTAGAAAAATACATAAATTTCATTCAAAAATAATTATGATATACTAAATTTAAAAATTATATAATTTTTATCAAATCAACTTATTAAAATTGGAATAAATTAATTATAATATCGATTGACAAATAGTAAGAAAAATAATTGTCATTGAAAAGTCATTTTTGAAGGTGAAAATTAATTTAAAAATAATTGAGTATTATTTCTAATAATAAATAATAATATTTTTACTAAGAAATACCATTATATATATATATTATAATTCAATTACTTATATTTATATCATATACTTCAACTTCTAGGTTGTAATGGTCATATTTAAATAGTAATACTACATGGTTCATTTTAGATCGATTCTGATTGTCTGATACACTATCAAACATAATATTATTTTAAAATTTTAGTATGCTAAATTATCCCCCACATTAATAAATTTCATCATTGATATTTTTTCTTATTCTTGGTAATGCTAGGTTTAACATTTGAAAATACCTTTTTTGAAATCCCACATCATAATCAAACATCCTTTTGTTAAGAGGGAAATAAAAATGTGAAGTTCATCTAGAATAACACATAACTAGGTTTCCAAATAGAAAAAAATTAGTGATAAGTGAAAATATGGGGAAAATGGAATAATTATTGTCTATATAATAATAAATATTGATATAGAACCTTGATCACAAGGTAGTGAATGATCAGGAGAAAAGAAATTACCATAAAACCATAAACCAATATGGTGTGAAAAATATCATCAATTCATCCAAAATCAATGTAAATATGATAACTTTTTTCAATATAATTTTTCAGTAGTTAGAAATTAATTTACAATATGGATTATGATCATAAAGAAAAATTCGTACATGATTTTAATTAAATTTATTATAGCTTGGAGTGAGTATCTCAAGCAGGTGGTGAATTGAGTGCCTAATAAAAATTTCTTGTAAAATAGGTCAAAATAAAACCCACCCATTAGTTTAAATACATCCCAATTTACAAAAACAATATATCAATATAAATATTGGGCTTTTTAAATAATTCTCAAATATTTATTAGGTCCTAGTAAAATATATATATTATTACTTTTACCATTGAAATCAATTTACAAAGTCAAAATCTTATATAAACAGTAGGGTTAAATATCAAAGTATTGGTTTTGTTTTCAATTTAAAATGGGTTAGGATTTCAATATTAGAAAATAATGAAAAAATAGTGGAAAATGAATACAAGAGGTTTAGTATAATGCTGAAACTTAGGGCTCTCCACTTCGAAATCAACTATTTCCATGTAGTTTTTATAAAAATAAACTTTGAACCATAACTTGGATCAGGTGTACAATAATAGGACAACTATTGAAGCTACAAAAGGACCTATTCCACAATAATCATGGGAGTAAAAAATATTACTAGCCATACATGGATGTCTTCCACAATATTCTTGGGAGTAAAAATGATAACATGTCACATAGGGACCTCTTCCACAATAGGCACAAGAACAAAAATAAAATAGGCCCCAATTGTACCTATACCACAACACATAGGAATCATGACTAAAAAGGTTGTTTGAGATGATATATAAGTATATTCTAGTTTAAATCTAGAGATAGTGTGCATGTAGTAAATAGAGTATACACACATTTCTTTTAAGATAATAATAAATGAACAAATTGAGCAGATAAGAGTGTATAAATTATAGTGTTTCCTTATTTGAAAATAAATTTACCTTATGACTCTTGAATTTATTTTGAAATTAGTCTCGAGTCGAGTTTCTAAAATTTTCTATAAAATAGAGTATTCTGAACTCCTTCTATTCTAACTATAAAAAGTAATCCAGATGAGAAATGTGTTTTTTGTATTCTACAGTTTATCACTAGTATAGATACTTTGTGTAAGACACACTTAATATAAACTCATATCCATTCACATTTGTGTCTCTATATATTCCATCTATATGTTTTTCTATATTTTCACAAGGGATTCTACTTCTTCTTTCATCAATAGTAGCACCAAAAAGAATTCAATAGATGTTCTGGTCCCTGTACTAAACTTTTTGACATGAATTTTAATCCATATCTATAGGGAAATTTAAGGAACAAACATTAAAATAAGTGTGAGTATTAAATTCCATAAAATATCCATTATCCTTATTTAATTCACAATAGATATAAAAAAGTAGTTGTGTGTTTTAAAATATCGAGTCTTTAAAATAGTGACTCTTCTAGCGGTGTCTTGATCTCATGGTGAGACTCACTCAGGAAATTTCATAGTCTATGTAATGCCCTGAACCCAGAATCCCGAAGCCAGTGCATTATATTAATACATTAGCATGATTAAATGGGATCAAATCCGGAAGGACCTATCAGTTTAGAAATCTTGGAAAATAGATAACATACAGAAACCTTAAATTATAATTTCTAACATAAAACATAGTGGAAATAATACTTTGATAATGCCATTATTCCCCATGGTTAACCCTTCATATCAATCATAAAACACTTCTTGTCATCCTGGGAAAATAAAACAGAAGAAAGAAATGATCTCAAGTGCTCAGTAAGGGTAAACGATATAGCTGAAGTGATAAAAAATGAGAACAAACATTTATGGAATTGTTCAAAATTAAAACACAATCCTTTTAAAACAATATATTTAGCATAATGTATAAAGAATAAATAAATAATTCCATTTAAAAATTCAGTTTGATATTCTACTAATTTAATAATAACATGTAAAATCAATAACTAATCTCATAGCAAGGGAATTCATAATGACAAATATCTTAACCACTACGTTAAGGCCTCGTTCCAAGACCATACACAAATATTCTATAATGTAATTGTTCAAAGAAACTACTTTGTCTCATGAGACCTATTGATGCATCAAGGGGATATAGTGGGCCCTGTGAATCACATAATATGACCCATGCAGTCCTCATACGAAAAGGTCGAATCATAACATAAACCTTCATATTTAAAACTAGAATATGAAATGTTATTAATTTAACCATAAACCATGGATTTTATTAAAATTTAACATCCACAATCAAACATATCATAAACAATTGAACACAATATAGAATAATTTATCATAATAAATCAACCTTAATTATGCACAGAATCTAATAAAAGATGTCGACATAGATGAAAATAATCTAATAAAACCATCAAAACTATTTTAGAGAAATATTCCTTTTTAACTTTGAAAACATTAAAAAGAAAAAAATTTATAAAAGAAGAAAATTAAAAGAAAATTGTGAATCAATGTGTCCAATACAACTTTGAATCTTACTAAAGTAATTAACATTTTAAAACATTTATGTCCATATAAATAAATCGTTAAAACCATTTTGAAATGATGGACATTAATTGGATATGTTTAGAAGTATAAATCTTAAAATCATTTATAAATTTTTTTTAGTTAAAGACACCCTTAGATAAAACCTTAAAATATTACTTTTGAAAATATTTTTGAGAAACATGGACATGAATAATAAATATGTCCCAGTAAACACTTATGCATAAACATTCTCGGATAATAATGAGAATTCAAAATTAACCATTACATTATGTTCAATATTCTTTGTACATGTCTTCAAATCCAGTATAATGTTTTTAAACATATTATTAACTTATATTAAAATCAAAATAATATTTATTATATCATATATGATTCTTTTATGACTTTATATTACCCAGTTATTAATAATTCCAAGTTAATGTAGCATTCTGGGTATAAATCGCTTTGTTTATTGTACATGTTTTGACTTGCTATTATTAATCATATTACTCAGATCGTGATTTACTTACATCCCAAATGTATAATATGATTCATTATATTAATATATATAATAGATAGAAATATTAAATAGAATACACCATTCATGGAGATGGTACACAGTACGTACGGATGAACGCTGTTTCCGTATACTTATCGCATTAAATGTAAGTAAGTGAATGACATATATGTAAATACTTAAATAGATATATATTTAAATATTATTCCTATAGATTTATTATGTAATATGTTTTATAAGTATTCATAATATATATATTTTTATAATCATTCTTGGATGGTGAACTTGGAAGATGAGTTTCATCGTGTCGTGGAGACGGTAAGCTGTACGTACGTACTCGTGACAATATCATATCCATAATGGTTAAATGGCATAGATTTGGATGGAATATGAATTTTAAAGAAATAATATAATTTTATATTTATTATTTATGTCATTTATAGTCATTATTATACTGGTTGAAATAAATTATAGATGAAAAATAGTTTACACCATGCCGTGGATACAGTAAGCCGTTCGCTTGCACGCATGGTGATATTATTTTTTCTAGGTTGGAAAAAATGAGGAATAAAAGTGTCCCATAATCATAAAGACATATAAAAATATATTATATTATAGATTCATTATTTTATGATGGTAAAAACGTTGTATGAGGAAGTAGAAGATGAAAATAACTGTGAAAGAAGGGATAAAATGATTACCTCTTCTTCGGGTGTCTATTTTTGATTTGCACAAAAGAACTCATTAATTTGGGTTTCATCCCAAAGGGTGGCCCCTATAATTAATTTAGTAATTTTTCTAGGAGTTTTAGTTAGGGTTATTCTGATCCAAAGGTCTTTTTAAGTGTGAATAATAGAGAAGGAGAAGTGCCATTTTATTGGAGTGGTGAGGGACACTGTAGGAAAGTATTCCAATATTGACTTATTATAAATTATTTTCTGTTTCTAATTGCTCGAAAGAGATTTATTTCTATGATAAGATTAATATGGGTATAAATACTCTTAACAGATATATTTTCACCAAGTTTTGGTCAATAATTCAACCATATGTTTTGATTTAACCCTTACTTCAATAAGTTAACTCTTACAATGTATTCTTGTATTTATATACTGTAAGTTTAATATATTAAATATAAAGTTCCAATATAACCTCAATTGAGTCATTAATTAAATTTCTAACACTATATAATTAATTTTGATGAATATTATATTTTTAGGACAATTATATAATTTAATAAAATAGTGTTTTTTTTAAAATTTTAATTATGCTAATTTTGACACTACTTAGTCATTGATTTTTGTTAACGTCATGACAACTTGATTCCTTCGAACCAAAAGAATTAAATAATATTTAACTTGTCAATGGTATCTAAAAAATTAGTGAATTTAATCAAACATTTAAAATTGAATTTATTTTAAAAATTACAATATCATTAATTTCAATCATTCCTTAATAAGGAAATCACAACATCATCATTGTGTCATAAATGAATTTATTTATTTATTTTATAATAATTAGTAATAAAATATTAAGATTTATTAAATAATTTTATATTTTTAATGAATATTTATAATATAATATATTATTTATATAAACGAAATTAAAATTGTTTCAGTTAAGAGATATATGTTTAAGTTATATTTCCTTTTTCTTTAAATTAAACATTATAAAATGTCATTATCACACCCAAGTGGCTCCATGAGGTCATAAAATCAACCTAAGTATTCTAATTCTCAGAAACATATCATCTATATGATTATGACATGTGTTAGAGTTGTTTTATATTATTATAATAGTATTTTTTACCCTTATTTAAATGATATGCCCTTTAACCTTGGTAAATAAAAATAATTACAAAAGTTACTATTTATAATATACAAAAATAAAAGGTACCTATTTATACAATTTTTAATTTATGATTCCAAATATGGAATCCATTTTTCAAATTCAAAACACAGAGTAGGTAAAAATCAGTTTTATATTAATTCCCAATGTCAAAGCCAAAAACATTATTTTTTAGAAGTAAAAAACTATCAAAATATTGACATGTGTTTATGTAAAATATCAATGTAAAATTACTTAAAATGAAAAAATTGTATTAAATGATAATAAAATAATCTAATTTAACTTTAAAACCAATTAAATGGGAAATCTAACTATAAAGATAAATTAGATGAAAAGACTGTTTTGAATTAAAATGCAATATTTCCAAATATTAATTAAAATATGAATTTTATCATAAAAGTACAAAAATATTATACAAATAAAATTCATGTCCCAATTATAAATAATAATTTACTTTTTTTAAAATTGATTTTATAGAAGTGTTAAATATTTTATTTAAATAGTGTTCTCCCTAAAAAGGAGAAAAAAATTCATTTTTTGAAAAATACATCTTTTATCAAAATGATTGAATTTTCCCTTATATTATCTCTAGGAATCAAATAATATGAATTCTAAAATTATATTGGATATATATAAAATAAATAATTTTGTTAATACTATTCAGAAACACTTTTTAATCTTCTAGTTTTATAGGTCATGATGTGCTCAAACTCGGTGTTGTGTGTAACACATGCTAAGACAATGTTGTGTGTAACACAAGATTATGTTGGTGTAGAGTAAAACAAAAGATATTGAATTAATTTAAAAAATATATCATGGAATATTGGGGTGTTACATTATCCCCTCCTTTAATAAATTTATTCCTCGAAATTTTCAAATTTTCATTTGGTAACTATGGTTTGATTATTTCAAATCTCTTTATTGAAACCCCACATTGGAAAAATTGGTTGATAAAACATCCACTTTAAAACAAAGGACAAAAAGTAATAAGGTTACCTGATATAACATATATTAGGATTCCATGTAAAAAATAAGGATATGGAAGTAAAAAACTAACAATCATGTTCTAATAGAGAGATATAGAGAATATGATTAAGAAAATGTTAACAGCAATAATGGTATAAATCTGTGATGATCAAATTACCCATTTTATTCATCGCAAAAGAATGTACTAGGAATTTTTTTTAGTTTTCAAGAGTGTTTCCCTAAATTTTAAGAACATGAGAAGAAATACATACTTTTTTAGTACAATATCACAATTGGACATGCCTTGAACAATTTCCACTTAATCTCATATTAAAAGAAATGAAGTTGTTTTTTTCATTCCTTAAGTATTGGAAGATCATGAAATCCATAAATAGAATGATAGGTCATTCCATTCATCTCACAAAAAAAAAGTTAGGACAAGTTACCACATATGAATAAGTCCACCTATAGTGAGGTAATACACTAATCTAACATAATTCTACCAAAGTATAAATTATATTATCCATGAATCGATAAACTCCCAATCCTTCAAAAAATAGAAAACCTACAAATTTAGAAATATGTGAACCAAATTAGCTTAGCATTTTTCACCCATATATCATAGGTAAATTCTTGGTTCTCACATTCCAAATATATTAACACCTTCATCATGTACTCTATTGATTCACTTTAACAATATGAATTATTAGGAATCAATATTGAAAATATGCATATTTCCTTGTTCCAAAACACAATGTATTATTCCATACGTCCCAAAAATTTATATACTTCATCTATGATAGCACAACCCCACTTTTGAAAAATCCGTAATTAGTTCCCAAGAAACTAGAATCAACCAATTTACTTATTCAAATCCAACATATCTTTATCAAAACATCATTATCTTAACATAAGGATTATATTAGGGTCCATCTTTACCTTAATCATATATTCTCCAAATATAATCCTACCCTTAAATCAAATTTCTCTTCCATTATAACTATTCACCATATTCATGAAAATCATTTGAAAAAACAGAAATTGAATACTCTTTATATAATTCACTTTTAATATTTTTTTGACCCAAAAATATATATTCTTCAATCATTCCAATTTAATAGTTTGCATGGAATATGTCCTTGCTTGGTTTAGACGGAAATTCTTATGTTTGGGCATTAAGTTGGGTAATTCCCCTGATTTCCATAGATGAGAAATTGAAAAACATAACAATTGGTCACTCCATGACCCCTTTTCCCATAGAGATAACAACTTCCACTCCATTTGAGGTATTGCTCAAGATTATTATTCTCTTCCCCTTTACATATAGAAATCCAAATCTTATTTACTCTATGATTCTTAAGGATTGATCATTTAAAATGTTCATATTCCTCTTACAAAATGTGTTAGAAATTTCATCAAAGATCACATTTTTTATCATATATCATGATAACTGATTTGGAATAATGACAATATATTTCTCTCCCATCATTATCCAATTTTTTTCTCAAAATCATAAGATTTTCCATCGAACTCAATGTTAATACAATTCCTACTAGTTTCCTCCACTAACTAATACTATAATTAATAGATTTAGAAACTCATCTCATTGAAGAAGAATACATAAATAAGGGGATTTACTTTCAATATATAACATATTAGGTTTAATCCTAGGTTATCCATGATTGTTACCAAAATTATAGGGGGCTCTTCTATATTTATCCTCAAAGTCTATCTTATGGTTATGATCCCTAATCTATGTTTTCTAATTCTATATCGAAGCTTGTTTCTAAAAATCCCCTCATACAAACTGTAATTCCCCGACCCCAGAAGCCCAGTGATTGTTCATTATTTTAATATGTTCGCTTGATTACAAGGAATAAAATCCCGAAGGACCGATCATTTTAGTAGTCTTGGAAAATAGATTACATACAAAAACCATACATTACAACTTCTAACATAAAACAAAACATAGTTAAAAATTTTAGAACCCCATTATTGGCCATGATTAACCCTGAAAATCAATCATAAAACACTTTGTGTCATCATGGGAAAATAAATAATAAGAAATGGGTGATCTCAGATGATCCGTAAGAATAATCAATATAACTAAAGATATCAAAAATAAGAATAAACTTTTAAGTAAAGTTAAAATATTAAAACAAAATCATTTTAAAAAAATTATCTTTAGTATAATATGCAAATAATAAATCAAATAATTCCATTTAAACATTATTATGGATATTATACTAGTCAAATAATCACATGTAAAATCAATAACTAATCTCATAATAAGGGAATTCATAATTCAAAACATCATCACCACTACGTCAAGTCCTCATGCAAAGACCATACACAAATACTATATCTATGTCTTATTCCAAGGCACTAGTTTGTCTCATGAGACATACCAATACATCAAGGTTCTATAGTAGTCCCCACCAATCACATACTATGTCCAATTCATTTTTTATATGAGAATGTTGAAACATGACATAAACATTCACATTTAAAACTAGCATACAAAATGTGAATAATTTAATTTTAAACCATAAATGGTATTAAAACAGCATATCCATAGTCAAACATATCATAAACCCTTGAATAAAATATGAAATATTTTATCATAATTAATCAATCTCAATTAGGTATGAAATCTAACAAAGGATGTTGTCATATATGAAAATCATCTAATAAAATAATTAAAGCTGTTTTAGAAAAATATCCATTTTTTACATTGAAAACATGAAAAGTCACAAAATTTGTAAAAAAAGACAATTAAAAGACATTTTTGAATCCTAGATTCCTATACTAGATCGAATATTTTTAAAGGAATTCACATTTTAAAAAATTTATGTGCATATAAAAAAAATCATGAATACCCATTTTAAAAAAATGAACATTAATGAGAATGGTTAAGAAGTATAAATATTTAAAAAATATATAATGATGTTTTAGTAACATATTATCATATACAAAATCTTAAAAATATTAATTTTTATTTTCTTTAAAAACATGGACATGAATGATAAATATCCCCATGTAATCACTTATACATAAACAATCTCGTATAATAATGAGATTTCAAAATTAACCCTTACCGTAAGTTAGATATTCTATTTATGTGTCCAAAACTAATGTATAATGTTTTTAAACAAATAATTAAATTATATAAGAATATAAATAATATTTAGGATCTCATATATTATTTTTTTATGACATTATATTAGATGTTTATTTATAATTCCAAGTTAATGCAACATTTCAGGTAATAATAGCTTTGTTTATTGAACGTGTTTTGACTTTTTATTCCTGATCATATTAATTAGATCATGAATTAATTAATTTCAAAACATATTATATAATTTATAATATGAATATATATAATATATAGATATGTGATGTGGAATACACCATTCATGGAGACGGTTGGACTTACCTATGAATGACCGTTATTTCCATTTTCTTATCGTATTGAATGGAAGTAAGTGAATGACATAAATATACATACATACATACATATATATTATATTATCCTTATTATGTCATATATTTCATAATTATTCATAATTTATATATTTTTAAATTCATTTTTTGTTGGTGAACGTGGAAGATGAGTCTCACCATGTTATAGAGACGATAAGTCGTACATACGCACGTGTGACAGTATCATTTCATTAATCGTTAAATGGAAAGGAATTGAATGGAATATGAATATTATAGAATAAATATCATGTTATATTTATCATTTAATTCATTTATATTCATCATTATACCCGTCAATGTAATAGATGAGGAACATTTTACACCACGATGTGGAGACGACAAGTTGTATGTACACTCATATAATTATATTGTTTTTCATAGGATAGGTAAACGGAGAAATATAGTTTTACCATAATAATAAAAACATTTCATAATATATTATATTATAGAAATAATATTTTAGTATGTTAAAAACTTAGGAAGAATAAGTATAAGAAGAAAAGAACATCAAAATAAGGGATAAAACAATTACCTCTTCTTCAGGAGTCTCCTATTGATTTGCACAAAATGACTTATTATGTAATTTTTATTCCCAAATTGTGTACTATATGATTAATTTAATGAATTTTGGAGGAGTATTGGGTAGGTTTTGGCTGAGACAAGGGGCTTTTGAGGTGTGAATAAAAGATAAGGATACATGCCCTTTTATAGGAGAGGTGAGGGACACTTTAGGAATGTTTTGAAACATTAATTTATTATAAATTGATTTTCAAATTATAAGGGCACCAAAGAAATTTATTTCTAGAAAAAGATGATTATGGGTATAAATAATCTCAACCAATATGTTTTAGAAATGTTTAAGACATGAGTTTAACCTTATAGTTTCACTTTAACCATTACTTAAATAAGTTAACTCTTACCATGTCTTCTTGTATTTGTATACTATATGGGTTGTATAGTTAATATAAAGTGAAAAGAGAACATAAAGTCATTCATTAATGAAATATTAAACACTATATAAGTCATTTGGAATAATCTATGAGTTTTCTGACAATTATATAATTTAATAAAATAGTGTCTGTTTGACAAATTAATTTTATGTCAATTTTGACACTATTTAGTAATTGATTTTTGTTAAAGTCATAAAAACATGATTATTTTGAAAAATATAATCAAATCATCCCTAAAATTTAAATTTTATTCAAAAAAATTAGTGTATGGTATAAAAAATATAAAATTACATTTAATTTAATAATTATAATTTAATTTATTTCAATCATTCATTAATAAGTTAATAATAACATCATCATTGTGTCATAAATAAATTTATTTATTTAATGTATAAAAATTATAAATAAAATACCAAGATGTAGAAAATATTTTTATCTTTATAATGATAATTTTTAGTTGATTATATCATTTATATAAACCAATTCAAAATTATTTTAGTTCAGAGATACATGTTTATGTTATATTTCCCTTTTCTTTAAATTAAACATTATAAAAGGTCATTATCACACCAAAGTGGCTCCATGGGGTCCTAAAATAGACCTAAGTAGGTTCATGGTCATGATTATATCATTAAATATTATTAAGGCACATGTTAGGGAAATTTTATATTATTATAATATTATTTTTTTACCCTTATTTACCGGATCAACCCTTTAACCATTGTAAATAAAAATAATTACTGAAGTTAATATTCATAATTTACAAAAATTTAAGGTACCTATTTAAAAAAAATTAAATTTTGATTCAAAATATCAAATCCATTTTTTTAAATTCTAAAAAATGAATTGGAAGAAATTAATTTAAAATTAATTCTCATTGTCAAAACTAGAAAGTGAGTTTTTAGAAGTAAAAACAATCCAAATATTGACATGTGTTTATGTCCAACATAAATGGTAAATTACTTATAATAACCAAAATTGTATTAAATAATAAAAAATTTAATCCAATTAAAATTATAAACCAATTAAAAGTACAATCAAACTATATATATAAAATAGATGAAAAGTTAGTTTTGAATTAAAATGTAGTGTTTCTGACTATTCATTAAAATATGGATTAGATTAGAAAAATACCAATAAATTTATCAAAACTAAAATTTTGTGTCCCGGTTATAAAGAATAATTTCATTTTTGGAAAATGAATACAAAAACGTGTCAAATATTTTATTTAAAAATGGTTTTCCATTAAAAGGTTGAAAACACTATTTTTTTGAAAAATTATTCTTTTATCTGAAAAATTTAATTTTTCCTTATATTATGTCTGGAATACTAATAATATGAATTTTAAAATTATATGGCGTATATATAAAATTCAATATTTTGTTAATACTATTTATAACTACTTTTTTATATGTCTTGTTTGATAATTCATGGTGATCTCGACCTCAGTGTTGCAAGTAATGTGAGGTAAGACAGGGTTGTGTGTTGCACAAGATTGTCTTGGCGCAGAGTAAAACACATGATATTGAATTTAGTTTCTGAGAAAAAATTTCATGGAATCTAGGGGTGTTACAGTCTATTAGTGAGATACATTGGTGGTGGATTAGCCTAGTGGTGACTCTTCTCAGTAGTTAGTGATTCAAACACATAGTTTCATCTTTTACGTGAAGTTGACTCATCTAATAGAGATTCAAATAGACAAATAGCCAATTTTCCATGCTAGCGGTGACATATAGCTAATAGTAGGTAATATTCATATGTTTCTAACTTCTCATTTCAATAGTATTTAATAGCTGATGATGGGCCTTTTTTGGTGGTGAGTCATAGTCTATGGTGAGTCTTTGTTACTAGTTTGTGTTTTTAACACATAGACAAATTATAATAATTGTGGTGACACATCTATGACAGTGACTCATCCTTTATCGATTTTGGATTCTGGAAGTGAGTCATCCTTGGGAGTGAATCATTTTTGGTCGTGATACTTCATTAGTAGTGAGACATAATTGGTCAAATAACTATTCAGTGTTGAGTAATTCCAAGACTTACCCATATTTTGGAAATCTCTCATATAACATAAAATGCTATCTTAGGAACTAAAACACATTAAGATCAAAATAAAAATAATTTTTTGATCATCAAATAGTATGATATAGTAATAAATTCCATAGTATGTCTCCCCCTTTAAGGATTATCAAAAATTGCATAATAAAATCAAAAATGCATAGAAATTAGAATAGAAATAAAAAAATAAGAGTAACCGGAAAATTTCCATTTAAAAAGGAAATGAGGGAATAGAAAAATAATCTGAAAAATTGAAAAAAAAAAATCAAAAAAATTCTAATGATCAATGCCTCTTAGGTTAGGTATACAGAAATATAGAATCTTTTTTCTTATGCTTGAATGATGATTATGATATATAAATTGAGCCTCGGGTTTAATTAGGAACAATAGTGGGAAAATATGTTAGAGAACAAGTATCAATGATAATGATTGTGTGAAGGTTTTGAACTACGTTTCTAGGATATGAGGAAAATGGTTTGAATTTTGATGTTAGAGGTGTGTGGGTATCTTTGGAAACTTCTACTCTGAAGAACTCTATAGTATTACATGGAGGCATATGATGAGATGTAACTCGAATGGATTCGTGATCCAAAAAATATGTTCCGTTTACATGAATAAATGGTTTCATAAGGTTTATAAAATCCATGATTATTTTCCCACCTTACTACATATCACTGAAGAAGTCACTCTTATCTTCCATAAAATACTAAAGCACTAGAGTCATGATATTTAATTAGTTGTATTACTATTTGAATACATGTGAAACAAGAAGCCTTGTCATATTCTCATCCAAAAAAAATAAAATTAGTATTCAGATCATGCTTAGTGAAAATTCTAGATACATAATATGTTATATATTTTGTTACTGTTTCTGTATCCTACTTCATGTCTTTTACATACTCTTTAACCAACATGAGTATATTCTCTTTGTTGTACATTATCTTTATCAATATATCCTAAGGAATATATGGAATGTCACATAAAGTAGTAGTAGAAAAAACATCTTCTAAAATAGTAGATCAGATCACCACAACATCAAAAAATAGGATGAGTAGTAGTAGATATAGAATGTGCTAATGGAAAAATATGTATCCTTTAAAGAATATAATTCATAGAATATGAAATGGTAGATTTCATCCCTTCCATGGAAGATATCATAGAATCTATTTCACTCGCTAGTCATCTATTTTTAATTTCTACCTCCTGAATATGGTGCTTCATTTTCAGTTGAATATGTTGAATCACCAATTCAAACAAATTTATTATATACTTTTCACTTAATTTTGTATCCAAGGAAGGTTTATTATTAAACTTCACATCAATCTCAAAAATATATTTTCACTAAATGATTCTATGTCACCATTGGTGAACATATCTATTATAATTGTAGGTATACCAAAAATAGAAAAAGGTGTAAGGGAGATAGTTGGTGAAAGAATTATGTTAGAATGAAGCCTCCTCAACTCATTGGAAGTATCAATCATAGGTTAAAATTCTTAGTAAAAGAAGACTCAGTAACCATAGGTACAACTACAACAGGTTCAATATATCTATGAGCATATGAAATCTATACAACAATAGTATTCTCAATTCTAGCATGCCCCACTCCCATCTTCTCAACAACTCTATGACCAATAACTAATTTTTAAATGGTAGAAACAACCCTCATCTTCTCATCCATTGACTTTTCAATGAGACCCTATTTATTAAAAGAAAAATGACTCCCCAAACATGAGTATTTCTCACCCACAAAATATTCCTATAACTTTTTTCTAGAATATAGATCCACATTACTAAAAAATTCATATCTCTCTACTAATCATGAATTAAAACCTCTAAGAGAAGGAATAATTCCCTCATGTATTTCAACATATTATGCTCTTATTTTTTACTTGGACCATTAAGGTTAGATCCTCCATCATCTTCACTTTCATTACATTCTCTATCAATATCATAGTTACCATTTCATTCTTTATTTTCATCTTCATCACCTTCATCTTTATCCTCTTCATCATTACTATTTCTATTTTCCTATTATGTTTTGGATGTTCTTTTAAATTGATTTTCACAAGATACATCAGTTTTTTTCTTCATAAATTCCCTCTTTGAAAAGTTTCTCTCTTTAATAGAGGAACCTAGGTAGACTTGGAGCTCTATAGTAAATATAGGGAGAGTCATGAGGTAGATCTAGATCACTATATTCATCAATTGGAAATTCATATTCCTTAACTCTAGAGGCATCACCCACTTCTTCCTCATTAGTGTATTCAATTATTTCTTCTAGTTCCAAAATAGGATCCACAAGGTCCTTATGTATGGAAGGATGTTCTATAATATTAAACTTATAATATATATTTTCATTATCACTAACCAATTTCTAATTCCATGTGTTCTAATATATTTACATCCTTCTGTATATTACTCTTGTGATGTTACAACCTATGCATTACACAATAGATTATTATTTTTCATCCACTAGACCTTAATATTTAAGAATAAAATAACTGAATTTCAGGTAGATTTGAAAATTCAATCTATAAAAAGGTTTAGAAGTATCCATAATGTAAATGATAATATGTTTGAAGATTTTGATCTTGTGTCCTCTTTTCATAACACATAACAAATAGTCATCATGACACCTTAAAGATGGATAATGACCCTTTCTTGAAAGAAACATATGTTTAATGAACTTAAATAATAGTTTTCATTCACCATCAATCTCTGGATAAAATTTTTATTGAAATATTCCATCTCCAGTCTACTCATTAAGAAAATATTTAGAAAAATAATCATCACAATCATTAAGAATAGTCCCTTCGTAATCATTAAACACACCTTTATGTGTATGTTTTTAACATTCGTCCTGTTTCCTTGAAGAAAAAGAAATTCTATGACCACAAATCTAAATTCACACCCAGTAGTCTTATTCTTCATAAAAAAACACCACATACTGATAAAACTAATATACCATCATAGGGTAAAATGTCTCTTATTTTAAGAGAACAATTCCAAACATCATTGCTTATATAGAACTTTCAACACTAATGAATTTTTGAAAAGAAGCCATATTATTTAACATATTTTTTGAGCACAAATACCAGATTAGAAGGCTTGATGTTTACTTGTTCTGATATAGTAGGGTTATTTGTCTCCCCTTTATTCTTCTTAGTAGGATATGACTTGTTTGGAAAAGATTCAGAAGTGTACTTGACTCTGGCTATGTAGGTCAGCTCATTTGGCTCAGTTGAAGGTGAAGGGAAGGTCAATAGTTAGGATATAAATGGTCACAATTGGTGTTTAGGGAAAAGGTTTGATAATGAAGTGAATTTTGGAATTTGAAAATCACCTAATTTATATCATTTTGGTTTTACGAATTCGAGAAATCAAAATATGAAAACCATTAAATTAAATCATAAATAAATCATAATGAAAATAATGCAGACAATTTAAAATTTAACATCATTAAAAATAAAAAAATTCATAGAAAACCAATGATTAGAAGTTCAATGGTAAGAATTTCAATGGGGAGAAGTTCAATGGTGAGATATATCAATGGTGGGAAGTATCAATGGTGATACATTCAAAATAGTGAGACATTCAAAACATAGAGTCTCAGAAAATTTAACTTCAGAAAAATTAATCATACATAATTCATTTTTGATGTAATTATTTCTCTTATAATTCGAAGGATTAGTAAAAATATGAGAAATACAATGTTCTATTCCAATGTATTTATGTGCGATATAACCCTTTTGATATTGATCTCTTAAAAAGTGATGTATAACATCAATCTCCTTTGTTCTATAATGCGATACATGATTTGTAGAAATATTTTTATCACTTGTATTGTCACAATATATGATTACATGTTATAATAGATACCCATAGTCTAGTAATGTGTGTTTCATCAAAAAAATATGTGCACAATAGCTACTTGCATCTATATACTCATATTCAATAGTATAAAGAGAAATGTTCTTTTTTATAAAACACCAAGAAATAAGAGACTTTCCTGAAAGGTGACATGTTCCAGAGGTGATTTTTCTATCAAACTTACATCCAAAAAATACACATCTGAGTAAATAACTAAATAAAATTATTTTATTCTTGGATAAAGTAATCTTAAATTGGTTGAATATTTGAGGTATTTGAATTTTTTTTTACAGTTTTTAAGTGTGACTATTTAGTATTTTCTTGTAAATGAGCACACAAGCACACACTAAACGTTATATCAGATTGGTTATAAGTAAGGTAGAGAAGACTTACAATCATACCACTATAACTAGTTTGATCCACTAGTTTCTAAAAAACATCATGATTTAACACACAAGTAGTACTCATAGAAGTATCACAACTTTTATTTCTATCCAAGTAAAAATATTTTTAAAAATATTTTTTTATTTAATTTCATTTAAAATGGTTTCTTATTTATTTAAAAAATCTGAATACTAGTTAATAATTTATGTCCACCCATTAAACTCAATTAAAATTCATTTTTCATTATTTTTGAAAACTCAGTACATAAATAATTTCTTAAAGATAAAAAAACAATATCATCTAAATAAAATTTTAAAATTAAAACATATTTTGAAATTCATTTTATAAAAAGTATAGGATTAGATATAAATTTTGAAAACATTTTGAAATATGAAAAGTGTTGAGCCAATAAAACCAAGCCCTTGAAACTTGTTTCAATCCATATAAATATTTTGTCATTTTGAAAACATGATTTGAAAAATCATGGTTTTCAAAACCATAGGGTTCTTCAAAAAACATCCAAAATTATAAACCCATTTACTAATACACTTTTTTCATCAATTTGATAATATTTGAAATATAAATTATGTACATAGTTAATTAGTATTCTAATAGAATCAGGTTTGGATACTTATGAAAAGGTCTATTCATATTCCATTCCTTCTTTTTGACTATAGACCTTTTCCAAAAAGTCATGCCTTGTTCATTACTATCATACCAAACTCATCTACATTTTCTCTAAACACCCATTTAGTTCTTATAGTAAATGTTTCCTTGGATCAGTGCATAAGTTCCCATAATTAATTTCTTTTAAATTTAATTAAATATTATTACATAGCCATTTCCTAGAATTCAACATTAATTGTATCATTGATGTTTTTGAGTTTAGGATGAGACATGAATGCTTTATTTTTAAATTGAATTCTAGGAGATTCTCTAGTATGTATACCATTATCTAGGCCTCTAACTAAAACAACTACAGGATAGTGATTAAGGGAACTAGAAAATCTAAAAAAAGAAGGGATGGTCACCTAAGAATTATCTACATGTTTGGGTTCATGTTTTGTAAGTTCATTATAATTGGATGATTTTTCTGATTACATCACAGAAGAGTTAATTGGTTTTGAATTTATGTTCATAAATGATAAATCATCCCCACAATTTTATAAACTAGTCTTAGGCTTATATGGATATGTCTCATCAAATTTTACATGGAGAGAATCTTACACATTCTTCATACTTTTATTAACAAATATATTATATTTTCTATAATTTAAATAATATAGGAAAATACCTTCATCAAATTTGGAGGAATTCTTTTATGATTATCCCTAGTTTTCATAATAAAGACTTTTCAACTGAAAACTCTAAAGTAATTAACCTAATTATTTATACTATTCCCAATATCATTTGGGGTTTTTTTCATGATATATATAATTAAGACTCTATTTATTATATAACAAGTTGTATTTACATCGTCTCCCTAAATGTATGTAGGTATTTAATATTCATTTTTATTGTCTGGGATATCTATTGAAGTGTTATATTCTTCTTTTCTACAACTCCATTATACTATGGGGTCATAAGTTTATGGAATTTATGACTATAACCATTTTGTGAGTAAAAAAATTAAAAGAAATTATTTTCAAACTCATATCCATGGACACTTATCTAATTATTATTAATAAGTGCTCTTAAGTTTTCTATAGATCTGGAATACATGGATAAGTACGAACATGATTCAATTTTGTAATCTAGAATGAACACATAAGTATACCTAGAAAATTCATATAAAGTAAATAAACCTAGTGCTTATAATTTAAAATAGAAACTATATATGGTCCAAATAAATCCATTTGAACCAACTCAAGATGATGGGAAGTTAAAACATATTTATATAATTTGAAATAAATCATTTTCTATTTCCATTTTTTATAGGAGTTATAAACTTTTTGTTTGGGAACTATAGTATTGTTACATCCTTGACTATCCATTTCCTAGTATGCTTCCTAATTGACTGAATATTACAGAGACATGGTATTCTATTCCAAATCCAATATTTTTTTATAAAATTAACTCAATAAGGAATTATTTTGAGAAATAAAAAAATTAAGACCAACAACATAAATATTTTTATTTCATAGGGAAGTAAAAACTAAAGCATATTTAGAATAAAATACATTACATGTATTATTTTCAAATTTAACATGAAAACCTTCATCCCATAACAGTGAGACTATAATAGAATTATAATTTAAACCATAAAAAATAGTATATTAGAAATTAAAATATAATTGATGTTACCAATTTGGCCAAGGCTGATGATTTTCCTTTTAGAATTATCTCCAAATTTGACATTACAACCATAAACTATTATTAGGAACTTAAACCCTGATTTTTCTCTTATCATAAGTCTTGAACATCTATTGTACAAGTACCATTGACTTTTAATGGAGGTATTCAAGAATAATTCCTACAAACAATATATACAATAATTTATTTTAGCACCAATATTTTCTTGGGTCTAGATTTGTTAGTAATCAAGGCTTTAAGAACCAACATTTTCTCAATAGGTCTTTTATAAATAGAATATATGATTTCTTTATATAAACACTTTTTTAGGTAATTTTTAATAATAACTAGTATTTGAGCTTTTAGATTAATATTTAGCTTCATATGTGCTTTTAAATACTCTTCTATGTCCAGTTTGATATCCTAGACCTGTAAGATATTTTGGAGTAACCTATTTACCTAAATTCTATGTAAGTTTTTATCTAATATTTTTATACCTTTCTAGATATTTTTTATATTTATCATTATGAAATTTGTGTTTTTTATTATCCTTAAAAAACTAAACTTTTTTTATCATTATCAATATGTAGATTAGTTTTAATATTATCAGAAAGAACATGCTATTTTTTAAGAATATTTTATTTATCATTAAGTTCATTGAATGTGTCTTCTATCATTCTGAAATATTCAAACTTTTCTTCTTGAGAAAAATAATCATAATTATTTTCAATATTAGATTTATCATAATTAGGAAAAAAGTACTACAATATATATAGTTGGTACCTATGAGAATTTTTTCACGGGATCATGTTGGCTTGGTTAGACTTTTCTTCAGGATTAGAGTCCGAGTCTCTAGAGCTATCCACAGATGCATTCCATGTTGCTTTCATGGATTTCTTAAACTTTCTATTGTTAACCTCATTTTTATTTTTGTATGTCAATTTTTGGATTGTCTTCCTTAAGATATCCGTCCAGCTTTTATTCATAACAGTTAATTTCAATATCATCCTTATTCCAATTCTTTTATCACTTTCTTTCAGTGTCATACTTTCCATTAAGGTTTGGATTTAGAGAAATATTCTTATTTACATAAAAAACATTAAGTCTGTAAGATATATTTGACATCTCCTCATCACTGTTAGGGGGTTAATCACTATCACTAGAACTTTTAAACTATATCTATTAATTTTACTTTTCTTTTTCATTTGCATGAATTACTCTTGAAAGATACTGACTTTCCTTTAAGATCTTCATCATCTTCTCTTTTGACTTTTACTTTTTATTCATGCATCATTAAAATAACAATTAATTCCTTAAATAGAAATGTACTAATGTCATGGGATTTCCAAGTAGAGATTGATGTCCCTCTCCATCTTTCAGGGAGGTATCTGAGATGTCTCATAATATGATACTTATTAGAAATTGGATTTCCCTAAGAACTTTTTGTTGTTAAAATTTTTGTTAAACTTGAGATACAAATCCAAAATTCATTCACCGTGATTCATTTAAATATTATAATACTTAAAAGTACTTTTATTAAATATCATTTTTTGACATTGGTTTTTCCTCCATGAGAAATACCTAATATGTCAAAAAAATTAAATGTTGTTTTTCTAGAAGAAATTATATTAAATTACTCATCTAATAAACCAAAATATAGGGAATTCATAACTTAATAATTATTAATATAATAAAGCTTAGTAGAATTGTCCCATGTAATTATAACAGCTTTTGGTAACTCATAATTATCCTTAATAGCATACCAAATCTCAAAACACATATATTCAATATGCATTTTCATATTCATCTTCTAGTGAGAATATTTTTTTATTGAAAAAAGGTGGCATGTTAGTAGTAGGACCTTCGTTTCTACTATATATTTAAATAATATATAAATATAGAACTAATAAAAATTTAGGATCATTAAAGCACGAGTAAAATCACAAAAGTAAGTTTTTTAAAAAACATTGATACCTAGGCTTATTCCTCTGATACCAAGAATTGGTTAGAGTGAAAATATCAAGAAATGGGGTGGGGGGAATTGAGTACCTAATAAAAATTCCATTTTAAAAAAATATTTAAATATAAGCCCCCAATTTGTTTAAATACATATCAACTTACCAAAATAGTATATTAATATTAATATTGACCTTTTAAAGTAATTTATAATGATTTTTTAGGCATCGTTAAAAAAATATATAATTACTTTAGCCTTCTAAATCAATTTACGAAATTGAAATATTATGTAAACACTAATTAAGGTTAACTATCAAATTAATGGTTTTATATATAATTTAAAATAGATTTGGTTTTAAAGACGATTAAATAACCAATTAAAAACAAAAAATAATAAATTTATACAATAGTTTTATAATCATGATGATACTTAGTCCTCTTCACTTCAAAATCACCTACTACAAAGAAGATTATATAAAAAATTTTATCCACAATCTGGAATGGGTCTACAATAGTATAACAACTCTCCAGGATGCACGGGGACCTCTTCCAGATTAATCATAGGTGAAAAAAATATAACAGGTCACAGAGGGACCTCTTCCATAGTATTTTTGGTAATAAAAAAGATAACAAGCCACATAGGGACCCCTTCCATAGTATTTATGGGAATAAAAATAGAACATGCCACAAATAGAACTCTACTATAACACATGGGAAACACGAGTAAAAATGTGTTTGAGAATATATCTAATAATATTCCAGTTTAATGTAGGAGAGAGTGTCAGTGTAGTAAATAGAGTATAGACACACTACCCATAATGTAAAAAGAAATGAACAAATAGAGTAGATAATAGTGTAAAAATAATAGTGTTTCCTTATCTGATAAGCAATGTAGCTTATGAATCTTGAATGTCAACTAAAATAATGCTGGATTAGATTTTTTTAAATTTGTTATAGAAATTTTTTTTAGGAAGTCCTTCTATTATAATAGTATAAAGTATTATATACATGTAATATATTTTATGTCATCTATAGGTGATCGCTGGTATAGATGATCCATTTAAGTCACACTTCACATCAAATCATCTCGCATCACATATGCATCTCGGTATACTCCATGAGGGAGTATTATTCTTCTTTTATCATTAGTGGAAACAATTAGTATTCATTAGATCATATACTCTTTTTACATAATTTTCTGAGACGAATTTTATTGTATCTCAGTAATGAAATCAAGGAAAAATGATTAAATTAAATTTGATCATTAAATTCCATAAAATTGAAATTAGAGTAATTTAATTCAAAATAAATAAAATAAAATAGTGGTGAGTTATATAATAGTGAGTCTTTATAACAGTGAGTCTATGGTGGTGTCTTGATCTAAAAGAGACACACACTTTGGCAGTATCTGAGTTTGGTGGTTCAATACACCCGCAATGTCTCAGGCTGATAGTAACTTATGAGAGTGATGTATTATACAGGAAGTGACTCTTCTTAGTGGATGATGATTCAAACACTTAATAGAATATTTATTATAGATGTGACTCATCTAATGAAGGGTCATCTCGACACTTATGCAATTTTTCATGCTTTTAGTGAGACATACCAGAAGATAGGTAATATCCATACAATTTTCAATTTCATCGTTCAGTGGTATTACAAGGATAATGGAGAGTGTTTTTTAGAAGTGATTCATAGTAGATAGTGAGTCTATATTGGTAGTGTATGGTTCCTACACTTAGCCAAATTCTCATACTGGCTGTGAATCATCTCTTATAGGGACTCATCATTTTTCTGATCTAGGATTCCAATAGTGATTGATCCTTAGCGGAGAACCATCCTTTGTGGTGACGCTTCTTGGGCAGTGATTCATACTTATTCAAATAAATCTATAATGGCGAGTCATTCCCAAACATACCCAATTTTTTTACAACATGTCTTATGACCTAAAACGGTATCATAAAACATAAAACTAATTAATATCATATGAAACATGATTTTTGTGATAATTAAAACAAGGAAGTCAATATCTATAAACAAACTTTTATCATTTGGTTGAATATTTAATGATTTTCACATATGTCCATTATTTTAAATGTAATGACGAGTATGGATATTAATTTCCTAAATCTCTATAATAATGTTTATATTAACTATGAGTTATATAAAATTATGGATACTTTTTCTTCATAAATTTAATAAAACAAAACAATTTATCACAAGGTAAGATAAAATTCAATATAAATTAACCATAATATGGGGAAATTTTAATCTTTAAAGCCTAAAAAATAACACCCAATGTTCAACATAAATCATTCAATAAATAACAAATGTTGAAATTCAACAAAATATTCCGAACCAAGTTCAAAACCCAAAAAATTAGAAAATTTGATCATGTAATCTTCCACAATAAATATAAAATTTACAAAAAAATAATATTAATCACTCATAAAGTCTTTTAGAATAAACATATATGTCCTAATAATATAATCTATAAAATATACTATACTTTGAGACAAATAAACTGAATCTCAATAAAGCCAAAATAGAATATTATATACTTCTAAAATATATCCAAACTTGATTCATAAAATAAAAATCCATCTTATCCAAAAGTATTTTACATTATCATATATTGTTTCCAAATATGAAAACATCAAAAATAAATTTAATCACTTAATCACCAAATCAAATTTGAATTCGATGATTATATATATGATAAATTATATGTTTCTAATAAGTAAAAAATATTTTAACTCAAAAAAACATAATTACCACAACATTAAAGAATTTTTTGAACTCAATGGTTATCTCATACCATTCAAATTCCATAAATATGTAACAAATATCATCCAAAATAATCCTTTAAATCAAACCTATGGTTTATGTATAATTCAAATATATAAAAAATATCCCAAAATACTCTTAATCATCTTAAAATCCCTTCAATTAAAACCTAAAAATGTTTTTCTATGCCATTGAATTTATAATCAACCTTAAAATCATAAACCTATGATGGTATCTATAACTATTAGGTTAACCACACTTAAAAACCTCCTACTATAAAAATATATCTAACTCTTCTATGATATTAACATTGACAGAGTAGACTAAGTACTCATAGATCCCATGCAATAACATAATCTATAAATTTATGGATTCGATTCCAATAAAAGTGACCTAATTATAACCATCCATAACATATAACATCAACCAGAAGTATTTAATCACTTAAATGCCCAAGGAGATTTTTTTAGACTTTTATAAAATTAATAAAAACTCTTCAATTTTAAATTTCCACAAAATATCTACTTTTAACTCAAGATAAGTTCTTTATAAAGACACACTTGATTCATTTGAGGTAACTTCTATATATGAAACTCTGACATTATTAAATTTTCTACTGATCTATAAGACCTATGAAATATATTTTTAAAACATGGTATTGGAAAAATATATTAGTAAGGGAAATATATAAAAAATATAAGAAACCTATTAGTCTATTTTAAAACCATTAGATTGTATAATATTGCTTTCATTTAACATAATAAACATTGAGACCAAAAAATCAATTACTTACACTTGAAATCCACTTTAATACTTATATTTTTTTAATAAAAATATTAAAAAAATAATATAAAAATCTTAATTAATTGTTTTTCTTATAAAAAGTGAGAGCCTATGTAAATAATATTCTAAAAAACAAACTGTTTTACCCTTAAAAGGGATAATAATTTATTTACTAAATATATAATTATCATACCTTATTAAATAAAATTATTTCTATAAAAACTAATTATCAAGAATAGAGAAATCACATATGTTCCTTAAAAAATTTTCTTTATAAAACCCTGATTATAATAATTAATTGAATCTTTATAAATGGAATAACCTACACAGTTATTTCCAACATAATTCTCTGGAGAACATAATCAATATCTAATGAATTTGAGAGTAATATAAAAACGATGGTCATCATAAACAATGTACACAGACCATGAAATTCATAAAACACAAAAAATATTTATAAAATCATAAAATATTATTTTTAACACATATGATAATCAATTTTAACATTACATGAAAATAGAAAAAAATTATTTATCTTTGAAATTTATTTAAAAAATTCCCAGAATAGTAGGAAATGGGAAATTATTTTAAAAAAAAATTGAAAATTTAAGGGGAATTTTCTAATTTAATAATGGTTATGATGGTAGGAAGTTCTTTTGATGCCATATATGTGGAAAATATATTCCATTCACACATATGTCAACATGTCAAACATAAAACATTTGTAAAATGTTTAAAAATTATATTTTAAATCCCTTTTAAATAATGATAAATATGGTTTAAAATTAATTAGAATATACATTTAATAATATTAATAACATACATGAAAAAGTATAAATATTATGGATATAGAGGGAAAATAGAAGAAAAACTTTTAAAATTTTAAAATACGGTTTTAAAGAAAAATCCCTTACCTCAAGTCCGACTTGTCATGTACATTCTTTGAGTCCTATATAATGAACTCATAAAAATTATATAATTTCTAAGAACTATTTAGAGTTTTAATACATTATCATTAAACCAATTATTTTATTTATTTCAATGATATTTTAAATTACATAGCCAGTTATGTCCACATGGGGTGTTTTGAGTATTTTTAGTTCATAATTTGAAAACGAATTTGGTATATCAAAAATTTCCAAAGAGGTTATTATTCCATAATATAAAAAATAATTATCATGAAATAATTATCATTTTTTACATTAAATATATTTTTAGAATCAATAATGTATGTTTGTTATGAAAAATGAATTATGTTACCACATGGAGAGGATAGTACATACACACGCTTGAGTAGTGTTTCTATTTCTCGAAACCCCATGAGGGAAGGATGGTAAGTGTTATTTTATCTTTCTAGAATAATTAAAATGTTATAAATAAAAAAATAAATTTATTAAATCCATCCCTATAACCATCCATGAGAATTGTGTTTAAAAAAAATGACATGCATCTCTATATGGAGATAATGGTCTGTATGTACGTGTGTGTGATGATATCATTTTTATTGATTGAAATGGAAAGAATAAATATTTTATATTATATTTATATAATCATAATTATTTAATGAATATATTATAGATACGTTAAATCCATTGTAACAACAAACCATGAAATATAGGGTAGAGAACATAAATACATCGGTTTTGTGTGGTGGTAATTTGCACATAAGAATGAATGATAGTTTTTTTTACAATTTATGGAAATGAGAGGAATAATAGTGTTAATTTAAAATAATTAAATACCAATTTATTATTTATAATTATATTATTATATTGTAATGGAGTGGATAGAATTTAATGAGGTAGAACAATAAAAAAATGATAACATTCAGTTGAGATGATTACCACCTCTTTGAATAACCTCCTCCAGATCTCCCATTAATAATCATAGGGATTTTATTTAAAAGATAATAGGATCTATAAAACATTAATAATGATTTATAAAAAAGATTTGTTCTGGATTTGTCAAGATAAGTGGATAAAGGTGGTATGAATAATGGAGGTTTGGGGGGGTTCTTTTCTTGTAGCAGAAAGGGCACACATGGAAATAAATACAAGATTTAAATATAATTAATTATTTTTCATGTGAAAGTGGATCAAAGTTTCTAAAATTTAAAATCTGCGATAGCACAATATTTAAATCATTTTGAACAAAAATATTTGGATGGGGCCCCTATTGGGAGTCAACTGTAACCTATACACACATTTTGCAGTTGGGATGGTAGTTGAGTATTTAACAGACCTCATATGTATGCATGAAACAAAGGATAAAATCTAAGTGGTTGAAGATTTGTAGGTATCAATATCAAATATATAGTAGGTACTATAACAGTAAAGTAACATGTTGGACTATTTCTTCATTTGGGCCTTCAGGCCACCTGTTTGGACCTATGGACCACATGGGCCTCTGGGATATCAATGGGGAGCAGTGAAGAAGACATAATGGGTAGGAAGAAATGGAGGTTTTATTTATCCAAGGTGTTCATGCCATACAATGGTGGGCTTATGGGATATGCAATGGGACTCATGCCCAATGGGACTTCAGGTCATATATTATCAATATAAAAAAAGTGGATGGTGTGGTGGGTTATCCCAGGGGGGATATGACATTTATTTCCATCGTTTGTGTGTGTGGTGTGTTCTTGTTTGTCTATAAATTTACCACATGTACCTAATATAATAATAATATAACATTTAACATAAGATAACTTTAAAATCATTTTAAAAACTATGCATATATTTTAAATTTTAATAAGCCAATATATGAATTGAATTAAAATATAAACTCATTAATAATAAATTATACATCATTGTTAACGGTAAAATTAACTTGATATCCTAATTCACCCAAAAATATTACTTAGTATTATTTTTAGATAATTTAGTTTTTTTCCTACTCCTTGAACAATCAATGTGTCAACATTGTTTAAGGATTTAAGGTAATTATAACATCACTAAAAACTAAAAATTAATTAAAATAATATAAACAAGTGAATAAATTTAAAAATAAACTTTAATACTCATTCATAAGATATTTTTATCTATATTATAATCTATAAGTAAAATTAAGAACAAGAGAGTGACATTTTAGAATTTTCCTTTACTTAAAATTGTATAATAGTCTTTATAAAAGAAAAATGATTCCTAAAGGAAATATATCATGAATATATGAAGGGGTTGGTCAATAAAAACTCAGTATATATAAATAATATTAGTGTTAGATGTATTTTCAATGCTTTATAATGTTTTTTTAAACCTTAATTACTAGATTTACCCTTACCACCGTGGAAAATATTTACCATGGTTATTAACCATTATGACCAAAAATAATGTTGAGCTATTTACCAAATTTGAACTGCAAGATTTCAAATGTGGAATTTATTTTTCAAGATAGAGTTTCTATAGTTTTCATAAATCGATTTTAATATAAATTCATAAAACCAATTGATTTTTTTAAAAAATGTGGTTTAAGAAAAAAAATGGACTTATACCAAATTAAAATATAAATATGATTCCCATGTGGTTAATTATATTATTTAAAATTAAAGTAGATTAATATTAATATAATATTAAGTTGAAATAAAAATGGTAATTTTTAATAAAAAGAAATAACATTTTTATAAAAATTAGTATTTTCAACCATTCACTAAAAAATAAATCTTTTCTGAAAAATCTAAAAATTTCAACCCAAGATAATCCTGGTATAATGATTTCAAAAATAATTTAATTTAAAAAATCTAAAAAAGTGGGAAAACATTATTATAATATTTCCTCTAGAAAATCATAAAAACCCATTTTTTAGAAATTGTTTTAGGTATAAAATGTCTTTAACAAAAATTGAGTGACAAATTTCAAAAAATTAAACACTACAATATATTTAATATAATTTTATTATATATATTTCATAATTGTTTTTCTTATATTCATATCTTCCAATTCAATATAGTGATTACAATGGTCATATTTAAATAATAATATATTATCTTTCATTTATTGTTGGAGTTGTGTGTCACATATTCTATCAAACATAGTTTTATTTTAAAATATATTGGTGTTATGATATAACTAAATATTTATAATTTTTTTAATTAAATGCATACTTCATACCATGATTTGTTACACACCCCAATCATAGATTAATCTATATAAATGAAAGTCGTTATACAATAGAAAAGTAGTATCCTATGAGCACAGAGTCCACTATGTTTCTTCTGTAAAAAAATCGATATACAACCCAACCAATATTTTATATTTTCCTAATTAGTTATAAAACGAAAATAAAAAATCCTTATTTAAAATTTTTTGTATACGCCCCTTCTATAGAAACTATTTGTTCCACAATCCAAAATGCCTCCTTCACACTCTAGGTTACCTTTCAAACACTGGAAATGATCTTCCTCCATGAGTGTATAAGATCTTGTTAACTTATGTATAATGTTTTCTTGAAATTCAATAGGCGATAATGATGGTCATCCCTGATGGTCTTTAAAATCGCTCTAGATGTTTAACACTCTAGATCTTTCTCTTCCATCAATTACTCAGGAAACAAGTCTTCGTATTTACGAAAAGATCTACCATATTTAGACTTATTATTCTCTCCTCGGTATAAATTTACATAGTATTTTTGAGTCCTTTGTATATTATATTTTACTTATTCTTAAATTCCTATTTTATTATATTAAAAAAAATCCATTTTCAAAAACAGAAATTTCCTTGATATTTGGATTCAAGTGCAATCTTGGCGTTGTAAGCATGTTACATGATTTATGGTTAAACATCATTAGTCAAACAAATTTTTATTCTTAATCAATCCTAGAGAAGATACAACATCCAGAAAATGTTATAAAAAATACTCTCACCATTAGTACCTTCCATTATCTTGAGGATCAATACATCAATAAATTATATTTAACTAGACAGAAATTGACTAATTGAAAACAAATTCAATTCATACATGGGAATTTCAAATTTAGAAAATATATTAATAGGTTAATGAAGTTACCAATTTAATTACATTTTAATAGACTCGTATACAGCATTAAATTTAAAAAGAGAATAATTCCCCCTTTTTGGATTATTTATCAATATACTTACAAAAAAATCAACCTATATGAAAATTAATACATACAAAATAACTAAAATGTTAACAATTTTAATTAACCAAAAAACTCATATAGTATCAGTTCAGTTTATGTATTACTATGGATAAAATTTTGTAATTCATTCTATATGTTTAATTTATTCTAATAGATTCAAAATTATTTTTGTTTTCAGTGTCCAACATACTGCTATAAATAAATAAATGACCATGAAACAATACTGTGAAAACAATAAATCCCGTACTCTGCAATGTTACACAAAACAATGTTTGCAATGAAATGAAGAATAACATTTCTCTCCTTCCTAAACTATTTTTTTATATAATATTATACTAAAAGGTAATTTGGTTAAAATAAATTTGTAATAATATAAAATATTTTTAAAATATTACGTATATTTAATTGTCTCAATTTATAATTTCTCAAATATGTTGGTTTTCACTGTTCTAGAAGATTTTTGTTTCATTTAAAGTGGTTCTTGAAATCATTTTCACTTCATATGATTACATGATTATTTCTAATGTATTAATAATGGGTTTTATAAAAAATGTTTTTTAAAACATTCAATTTTGTTTTATACAAATCATTTTGTAACCCACTCTCTAGGACCCAAGAAAAATACACACTTCTTTTGTTATATGGTAATAAAAAATTTCAACAATAAATTTTTATACAAACCAATGGTCACAGATTACCTATATATAATAAATTTATTTAAATCTTCATTTTTTATATTTTAAAAATGATGTGAACCCATTTTTCTTTAATTTAATCTTTCTTATTTATGGTGATCCAATAAAAAACATTTTTAATTTACATCATTCCCTGGGAGGTTATTGAATATAGGATGACAATAATTTTTTTCCAAACCATATATGTTTTGACCTCAATAAAGTGATACCCATATAAGAGTCTTAAAATAAGCAAAAATTCTAACTAGATTAACTTTATATTATACTTAATTATCAAACTCAACTATTACTCTCATCCTCCTTATGTACCTCCTCTACTTCCCTCAGTATCAAATCTTTTATCCTATTATATTTACTCTTTTATAATTTTTAAATCTTCTCCACAGTTTTATTCTTCCTCTTCCCCCATCATTCTCTTTCTACTCAAATACTATGACTACATTATCATGAGTTAGTTATTTTAACAAATTTTAATGAACTCAATGTATTCCATATATATACTAATTTAATCCTTACATGTATCCCCCAAACAAGGATCCAATTTCTAACAACAGATATTGATAAATGATAAGTTAACACTAGGATATCATATTTAAATATTTATATTCTATATTTTAAGAACTATATAATAAATAATTGGTTAATATTAATGTTCAATATTTTAAAACAAATTTTCATAGATTTTAAAATTATGTTCAGTAGTTTAATACTATATTAGAGAAAACAAAAAAGGTATCATAATTACTTTATCAAAGAACCCATAGGATAGACACCAATTAAATCCCATAACAATTGTTTTTAAAGTCATCTTTGTAGTTAAAAAATCTACTACTACAATTTAATAGTCCTCTAACAAATTTTGACAACTAGTTTTTAAATCATAACACTAGGCTACCGAATTTTTAATAATAAGATTCCATATGATTGAAACCATTCTTCTAGACTATAATTTTAATGTTCAATGATTTTACATTTAAAAAAATGAAATTGTTTTGAAAAACAAAAAACAACATAAAAAATGCATTATAAGGAATATGATGGAAAATTATATGATATTTTTGATCTATTTAAAATAATATAAAATTTTCAAAAATAAATTTATAATTCTTTATTTTTAACATAGAACTGCTTTATTTTAACACTTAGTGTCAATATTTTAACACTAACCTTCAATGTTTTTATAGTTGAAAGAAAAATTCCAAATACCGATATGAAAAATACAATAAAAATAATTTTTCTGAATTGTCAAATATTTGTTTTAAATTTATTTATTAAAAAATATCATTAGTGCACCAAGACTATGACAATTTTCAAGATTTTTAGTAACAATATTTAATAAATCATTTCAAAATTTTAATTCTCAGTTTTCAAAATTAAACACTGATATTCCTAAATTTAATTAATACACATAGAAACTACAAATAAAAATATGAAAGATGAATTATTTTTTTTGGAAAATAGCATGAAAATTGTATTAAATTTAATTTTTTGGATAATAACATGTCAAGAGCATAAATATTAAAAATAATTTCAAAATTTTAAAACTCATCTTGTACCTGTTAACCACATCCATTGAGGATTTATCTTTTAGATGAAAAATTCCAAAAAAAACATGAATAATGAGTATACCCAAAGACCCCAAACATATTTTAGAAAATTTAATTAAAATAATAATTTAAAATCAATCATGATCATAATAAAATCATAAAAATTATTGAGTATGTATTAAAATAAATATTGTAATATAATTTTATCATTTACACATTACTAAATGGTTAACTATTGATTGATCAAATAAAATTATTTTTGTTTAATTTATATGAACATATGAAATTACTCTTTTTTTGGTGATTTCTAGAATTCCCCATCTTTGTACATATCTATTATGACAAAATTACGAAATATCTTAGTCATCATTGTTATAATGAAGTATAATAGAAAAGTGGATGATTAAAAATATCTATGAGGAATGATGAGTATATTAATCTTAAAAACAAATCTTTTTAACAAAATAACTTCTTTAAATGTATTGTTATATTCTGAAAAAATTGAATTAGTACAAAAAACACCCACATACATGTTTCTTTAATTTTATTATATTAATTTTCTTCTTATACAATGATTCTTCATGAACGAGCTCAAATAAAAAACCAATCTCATCCATCAACTTGGTCTTAACAACAACAAAATATAAAAAATATTTATTTCATTCAAGGATGTAATTAACATGGGACTCAAAAATGTCCCAAAGGTAAACATAAAAAATTTCATAACAAAACTGCCTCCTCTACACATATAACAATGACCTCCATTGTAATAGTCAATTAATTGCACATGTAAATACTTTTGAACTTAAATTACTCATCGCTATCCCCTTATAAAGAGATGGTTATATCTATAAAAGTAATTCAAAATATCTAATTATCATACATTTTAGTAAAATAAATTTACATACATTCAACAGTTAGACTAAAAGTAAGAGGGTTAAATAATTTAAAAAATTTCTTACAAATATCACTTGGAAATAATTGTCATTTAAAATAGAATAATAATAAAATATTAATTTCAATATAATTTCCATTCATGTTTCATATTTTATAAAATAATTGACTAACTAATTATATAAATTTTAGGAACATGTTTAACTTATGATAGATTACGGTAAACAACATTCATTTGTTTTAGGATCCCTCCCTTATTTTCTATCTATTTAAATTCTATTTTTTCAAATATGGAGAGATTCGACCTAGAATTTAATATGATAACAATAACATCTATTAAATTTTTATAAACCAGTTTCTTTTTATTCAAAAAATATTCCACGCTTTATATATAACATAAAATTCACTAAGAATTCAATATTTCAAACTTTTAAACATCAAATAAAATAATACCTAAATTTTATCAACCCTAAAGTATCGTTTCCCTCCATTGTATATGTCAACATTCCTCTTATATGCAATAGATTTCCATATAAAAAATTAGTTTTTCCATTAATAATTAATGAAATAAGTATAAAAATAATTGGAATAGATAAATAAAAATGAAATGACATCATATAGAATGGTGGAAATCATGGTAATGATTAAAAAGGAATGTATCCTTGAAATAGAGGAACAACACTATTTATGATCACAATTGAAGTAGTTAATGAGATATAACTCTATTGTCTAAGATATGGGAGGGTCTCAATTGGGAAGATATAATGAATAAAGGTATTTATTGGGATCTAGGAAATTTTGGGAGGAGGGTTTCTTATAAGAGATAGATGAAGGAATTAGGGAAAGAAATAGAAAGGGAAACCTAATGGATAGTGATGAAAGTACAATGGAAATGATGATATAATGTCCATGGGATAGAACTAAAAGGAAAGGGGATATAAATAGTTTAGGTTTATGATTAAAGGTGACACATACATGTTTTTATGTGATTAAACACCATGAGGTCCTTGCTATCATGTATTATCTGAAAAAACACTCTGGATAGACTACCTAAAAGTCTAATTCTGGCTCAAGGGTGAAAAATATAAGGTCCAGGTCTTAAACATTACATAACCTAGTAAATTATTTTATAATTAACATTCTAACATTCCTAATATCTTTTATAATTAATGTTTTTTAAAATATGGATATAATTCATACATATAAACCCACAATCATAAAAATTTGGTACTAATAAAACACAATCCATTTTTTCCATAATGATAAATTTATAAAACAGGAAATCTTTTCATGAAAAATCCCCAAAAAATTCAGTTTACTCCTTATTTTCTCTTACCCATAATTAAAACCTATAAATAAATTTAAAGCATAGGAAAATCACAAACCACAGTAAGGTACATAAAAATATGGGAAGAAACTGTTATATCATTAACACTTATAAACATATAGTATCATTTTCAAAAAGACATACATCTCACCTATAAAGTGTTATAAACATACTTTGAGAAAAAAAAAGAGATTTCGTTAAAACATAGAAAAAACAAATAAAACCATAAAGGTAACTTAGGGAATTTATTATTTTTGAATTTAACCATCATGGATACCATTTATGATGCAACCCTCACAGATACCTTATTTTGTAACCACCGCAATTACACTTCAAAAAACCATAATGGTAAAATTCAAACATAAATATAAACAATGTATTGGAGGGAGATATAGGTCTCACCCTTCATCTTAAAAAATTCCCAAGAACTATAACATAATCATTAAATATAAATACTTGTATCATAAAAGTGTTCATTTTGAATTTGGTAAAAATAGAAATGTAAAAGGGGAATTTAATGAAAATCCCCCTGCCTTGGGTTTAAATTCCGTCAAAAAAATTTAGACATCTTTTATAATTATATAAATAATATTATTAATTTATTACAAAAACTATTTTCGTATTTTTATTACTTTATATGATCTTCTTATAAAATATTTATGCTGATTTATTAATAATATTTTGTTATTTTCAGTTTTTTGGGAGCATTTATTTCATGGTTTCCATGGTTAGTTCATTGTGAATTTTCATGTAAAATAGAATCAATACTCCAGAAGTGTAAGTAAATTTTATTTATATGTTTTCAAAATTTTAAATGAAACCATAATATTTTATGTTATTTGGGTTATTTTTTAGATAAAAAATTTATGGACTTATATAATCTTAATTAATATCATGTTTATATAATGGTTCTAGTAAATTTTACAACTTATAATATGTATAAAAAATGTTATTTAATCCTAACAATGGTTTTCTTACTATCCTTAAAGGTCATAAAAAAATTGAAACACATCATTCATGATGATGTAAAATAAAAAACTCACAAACAATGTTTCCATTTTTTGTAATAAGAAGAGAAGAATAGAGGTTTAATGATGGATATAAAACAAATTATTTTATAAGTACGTAAGTTGTTACATTCTCCCACCATCTAGAAATTGAATCCTCATAATTTTTATTTACTTATTAAATATGTGAGGATACCTTTTCTTTAGATCATTTTCAGATTCCCATGATCCTTATTCAACCATGTGGTTTATCCACAATACCTTAACCTGGTTAATTGCCGTATTTCTTTGTAGTTTATCTCTATGATCAAGAATCTAAAAAAGGCTTTGCTCACAAGAAATGTTCTATTCCAGCTGATCTACGTATGGGGAACAAATGAGATTAATCGATAATATAATTTATTGACACCAAAACATGGAAAACATTATGTACATGAGATAAACTCAAAGAAAAATCTATGTGGTAGGCAACCCGTCGAAGATTCTCTAGAATTTCATAATATCCAATGAAAAGTGGACTTGGCTTTCCTTTCTTACCAAAACACACAACACTTTTCCAATGATATATATTAACGAAACCATAATCACGTACCTTAGAAGAAAATTCTTTCCTCTTGTTATCTGCATAGCTTTTCTAACTAATTTGTCTTATCCTCATGTGTTTTTGGATCATATTCATTTTATCAGCCACTTCTTCTATGAATTCTAGTCTCAAAATTTTTCATTCCCCAACTTAATCACAAAATGATGGAGTTCAACACTACTTTTCATATTTTCCATCAAATTCTACCATCTATATACTGGAATGAAAAATGTTATTATACGAAAAATCGACAAAATAATGATATTGATCCTCCTCTTCTTGTGGAAATTTATTGAATAAGAAAATAACATGTTTCCAAATGTCTAAATTATTAACATGGACTATCCATTATATTGAAGATGAAAGAATATTCTAAATTTTAATTCATTTACCAATGAATTTTTAATTCCTTTACAAAAGTTTGAAGTGAACTTGAGATCACAGTAAAATACAATAAAGGGAGGAACTTTGTGTAACATAATAACCCCTTCGAGTTACAGTTGAGAAATCTGATCATAGTGAAAGAGTGTCTTAAATATGGAGTAAATGTGCATATTTAGTCATACGATTAATAATAATAAAAATCCAATTGTTACCTTAAGAAGTCTTTGGTAGTCCCACCACAAAATCCAATGATATTTACCCCATTTCCACTATTCTATTGGAAAAATAAAAAGCATTCCCTTTAGTAATTGTCACTCATATTTAACATGTTGAAAGGTAAAACATTTCATTATAAAACAAACAGTATCTATTTTCTTTCCATCCCACCAGTAATACTCTCGAAGGTCTCTATACATCTTACCGCATCTAGGATGATCTAAAATAGACAACTATGGGTATCACTATTTTTTCAGATGGTAATTACAAGGAAGAAATAATATAATTCAAAATATCAAGACACAATATTTACCAACATTAAATTCAGTTAACTTACCTTCTGCGATCAATTATACCTTTTTATATAACTCACAGTCTTCCTTCTTCATTTTCATAATTCTTCATGAAAGAGACAAATGCACTAGCACTTAAAACAAAACATAATAACTTCTTATACCAAAAAATTTGAATCCAAAATTCATAAAATTATAAACCAAACATTGGTGTTCCAAATTTAACTTGGTTAATGATGCATGATGTTTTCAACTCAAGGCATACAACACTTTTTTTTGTTTTAAGGATGATAATTGATCATGAAATCGTAATCCTTTATTAGTTACATCTATATTCACTACCTCATGTTCACTTACATGTGACTAATTATACAATTCAAGATTTTATGTTTAGTATATATTTTACATTTGGCTCTATATAAATGCTGTCACACAATTTTTAATGTGAAAACTAAAAATGATAATTCCATATCGTGTGTTGGATAATTTAACTCACGTGGTTTTATTTGTCATGAACCAGAAGTAGTCACCTGATCAATTTTCATTAGAACTCAACCAAGTCCCTTTAATAAAGAATCAATGTAGATGAAAAAGTCTATATTTCTTGATGCCAAAATGAAAACTGGATCACTCAATAATCTTTTTTTATTTCCTGAAAACAACCATCATAATAATCTACCCAAATAAATTTAACCCAAATTTGTGTTAATATAGTTGGAGAGAGATATATAACCTTGCATTGTTTTTAAAAAAAATTCATTAATATCATTATAATCCCATAAGACGTCAAATGTCTGTAACATTTATAGGTGTTTTCCATTCATTAACCGCTTTGTTTTGGGTAGGATCAACTCTTAATCCATCCTTATTTACAATGTTCCGAAGAAAATAAATCTTTTGCTACCAAAAAATACAGTTTCAAAAGTTAAAATATAACTTATTTTCATTATGTTTTTACAGATATATGCTTAGATATATTTCAAGATACTCATTAATATTTGAATAATCAAAAATATCATCAATAAAAACAACAAAAAACTTATCCATATCTTCAGGAAATATTGTATTCATAAGTTCCATAAATACAGTAGGGCTATTTTTCAAGATAAAAATAATAAATAAAAATCAAATTTTTGATATCTAGTTTGTAAAACTATTTTTGGATATCATCCCCTGTCACCATCAACTAATGGTACCTGGATATGAAGTCAATCTTGAAAAAAATATTTGGCTCCCAGGAGTAAATTAAACAAGTCATCGATATGAGACAATGGATAATTATTCTTAATAGTAAGACTGTTCAAAGCTCTATAATCAATGAAATGTCTCATAGAACCGTATTTATTATTTTTTTGAAAAAAATTGGAGAACCCCATGGTGATATTCTTGGATAAATGAATTCATTATTAAGAAACTCATTCAAATGCTTTTTGAATTCAATAAGTTTTACATGAGCTATTTGATAAGGGGTTTTTGAAATCCAATTAACATTAAAAACTAATTCAATTTTAAATTCTACTTCCCAATCAAGTATAACAGTAGAAACTCATTAGGAAAAAATTATTGGTATTCATTTACCACTGACACATCATTAATCTGAATATTTCCATTAGTTTCAATAATATGTGTAAGAAGAAATATATTTCTATATTTTAATAGTTTCTCATCTTATTGATATATTATCAATATAATGAGTACTATATTGTATACAAAAGAAACTATTTCTAAGAGAAAACATCTTTATCTTTACAAGAATACTTACTATGATAAAAAGAAAGCAAATTCATACCCCGAATAACATCAGACTATAATAAGGTCAGAAAAAAATTCAGGTAACTTTTTTCCATATAAAACATTAAGAAGATTATTATAATTCTTGTTTTCTTTAATATTTCCCCCTTGAGGTGTTAAAAATATGTTCTGGTTTAAATTCATGAGTGGAAGTTTTCAATTTTCCAGAAAATTTATCACAAATAAAGGAATGTGTATATGCCATATCAAATAAGAAATTAGAAAAATATAAGAAAAAAATGTACCTAATACGACTTTATTGGATAGCACAATATCTAATTTTTTGGTTTTAAAGGATTTCACTACACCTTTCTACTTATAATCTAGATTCTTTCCATTATTTATATCTTCCTTTGGGATGGTATTTTCAAAATTCCCTATATCACCACTTTTAAAATGCTTTACAGTTTTCTTATCAAAATTAAACATAAGATCATTTCATTTCAAAATTTGGTCATATGTCCAAACATAACACATCAAAACCCTTCTTCTCTTTCAAAGAACTACCTAGGGTTATTTTTACAACATTTCCAAAAAAATGGAGAATGAATTTTCTTACCATTAGATTTATCGATTTCTTATTACAAATTTTCTACAATCTAGTCCTTTTCTTTTACTTATTTTCAAAGTATATGTGATCATCAGAAAACTCAATTTCTTCCATCAAAGTATAAGATAAAAGTATCGTAATAAATTTTGAATTATAAGGAGGCCAATGACCTTCGATATATTGGCTTTAATCCCCGGTTAAAATGACTGATTTTACTATTAATATTTTGAATAAAATTTGAATCTAACCTTACCAATTGATTGAAGTTTTCTTCCCACACATCCACTAAATCTTAATCTTTTTTTAAATTATAGGATTTTTTTCCATCCAAATTCAAACCACCTTTGGAAAATATTTTTTGAGGCACATATTCTTAAATTTGTCCCATTCTAAAGCATTAATCTCCTCACTATCCCTAATATTCTTGACCATTGACCAGCACTACTCAGTTTCTACTTCCAAATGATAAATTAAAATTCTACCAATTTGATTATCTTCACACCCCTTGAAATTAAATACCTTTTCAAGGAATTTGATCTACCCTTCATCCACCACTGGGTCAAAATATTCACTGAAAGAAGGAGGATTTTTCCACAAAAAATGTACCATTTTTATAATATTAATTTTTATTAGCTCTAGTTATTCTTTTTCATGAATTATATCACCATTTATAGCCGACATAAAATGATCCATTACTATCAAAAAATATTCATTTAAAATTACCCCCATTCCAGGTTGTAGATTCAGAAATATATCCTTATCTTAATGCCTTCCTACGCGAGCTTCCCTATCCCTTCTATAGAACACCAATATCAACTAGATTATCTAAGATGTAGAAACATGATAATCATTAAATTATATAAAATTTCAACATAAACATGAGTTAAATATAATATATAGTATTCTATTAACATCATCCTAACTCATAAAGTTATCTAAACTGTGTTATGATACTAACTATATGGCTCTAACATTAAACATTACATAACCTAGTAAATTATTTTTCAATTTACTCTATTAAATTCCAAAATATATTTTTGGATAAATTTTTTAAGCAATTATGAAATAATTCATACATTTCAACCCAACATCATACAAATTTGTTACTACTAAAATAATATCCATTTCCTCTATAATAATTTTTTTAAATAAAAAAATATTTTTATGAAAAATCATCACTACTTTCAGTTTGGATTCTTCTTTTATCTTACCCATATGTAATCCCTATGATTTTTTTAAAAATTAGGATGAGAACAAATATATTAGTAAGGGACATAATAATAAGTAAATAAAATCTTATTTCAGGGGTAATTATAAAAAAATGAAATCATTTTCACAATGACATACTTTTCACCCATAAATTATTATATACTTACTTTCTAAAAACAAGAGATTTTCATAAAACATAGTAAACATAAATAAAAAGATAAAGGTAAATTTTTTCATTAGTTACATATATTGTATCCCTCATAGCTATGATATGATTTTTAACCCTCCTGGATACCTAATAATGTAACCATCATGGCTACCTTATGATGTAACCCTCAGGGATACCATATGGTGTAACAAAGGTAAATAACCATTACTGTCAAATTATAAAAAACATACCTAATGCATTATAGGGAGATATAGGTCCCAAAATTTACCATAAAAAATTCCCACGAAATAGAAAATAATCATAAAACCTGAATACTTGCATCATAAAAACATTCATTTTGAATTTTGTGAAAATATAAATTTAAAAGAGGATTTTAAAGAAAAGTCACATACATTGGGTTTGACTTCTTAAAACACATTCAAACCTCATATATAATGGTTTAAATATGTTTTGAATGTATTAAAAAATTATATTCATATTTTTAATAACTTATATGATCTTTTTTTAACATCTTTTTACACATTTATTAATAATATTTTGTTGTTTTAATTTTTTGGGGGCATTTATTTCATGGTTTCCAGGGTTGGTTCGTCATGGATTTTCTTGTCAAATGGAATAAATAAATAATAAGAGGAATGAAATGGTAATAATATGTTCCCATAATTTTAAATGATACCATATATCATTTTTTCTGATATGAGGTTGATTTACTGGATAAAAAATGATGAAAATTATTTAATTTATTTTAGTGATTTTTATGTCCATCATGAACTTATATCATGTTTTTTAATATCATGATTACACATTCTATCCAGAACATTATATAACTTATAATATGTATAATAAAACAGGATTTAACAATAATAATGGTTTTATAACCATCATTGAATTCAGTAAAGGAAAATGAAAACACATTATCTATGATGATGGTAAATGGACACATCAAAAATAATGTTTTCATATTTTTAGAATAAGAGGAGAATAGGAGAGATTTTATGATGGATATTACATTAACAAAATAAAATTATTTTATATATAATATATTGGAGTTTTCATATTACATCTATAAGGGGTGGTGAGGATATAATAAGAAAAGAAAATAAATTGAAAATATATTTAAAAGAAAACAAATTATTTTATAAGTGTCTCAGCTGTTACAAAAAAATAGGTGAACCACAACCATGGAGGGATTTTATACAATCTGAACATTAAGTACATAACATGTACCCCTATAAATCCTCCCCATAAATTAACTGTATAAATCCTGGAATGTACTTCCCATGTATAATGTGTGGCCGATCCCCAAATGGCACGTAAGATACCTGGGGAACATGGTTTTATACCTCACTTGGGATCATTCCAAGTGCACTAAAAAACCTCAGATTATGTGGCATAAATATGGCCTAGCCCTAGAAATTAAATTACCTTGTACCCTAAAATGGGGAGTTTTGCCGAGTACCTGCCTAGACCCTCATTAACCCCTACATGATGTGTCCCAAACACACATGCCACATTTCCCCATTATTCTACCCTTACCGAAAAAAATAAACAAGACATTTTTTTTGTAAAACATATAATATGATAGAGTTTTCCAAATTTGAAAACCCCTAAAATCAACCTAACACCCATTATTCTCTTGAAATCACACCATGAAAGACCTCAATGGGTCCCCAAAAATTTATAAAACAATATATAAACTAAAAAAACAAATATAAAGTGATTGGGGTGAAAAATTAAAAAAAACAACCTTGTTGAATAAAACATTGAATTTTAAGCCCTGATATGCACACTGTGATTGCCTCATCCCAAACCTACCCCACCATAGCCACTGGAAAGTTCCCCTCTTTCTGTTCCTTTTCTTCAATGTGAAAAATAATGCAACTACTCCCTACACCTCTCATCTATACTGAGGATGAAAAAAAAATGGATAGGAATAAAAAAGTAAAAGATCAATAAAAATAGAAGAAAAAAGAAAACACCCCCGACCTAAGACCTAGTATCAGAAGTGAGTTTATACCTCACTAAAGAAAAAATCCCTTTCTAGAATCAATAGAAAAGTTATAATTTAACTCAAAGGGACCATTCAAGACATATCAACACTCATAAATTTGAAAAACAATAAAATTATTTTTTTTATATTATGTTTTCCATGAAAATGTGACCATACCAAAATATCACCAAATTTTGATCTTAGGGTTAAAAAATATTCCAAGACCAACAGAGAAGTCAAAAAATAATTCATAGATCTCATAAAAAGAGAAATCAACACACTTTCTAAAACCTTTGATGAAAAAAAACTTTACATGATTTTACCACAATGAAATGTTGCTTGTCATTAAAAAATCCCAAACATAATTATTTTCACCCCTTGAATACTTGGTGTTGAACTAGTTATTTTGACCTCCCCATCAGCACCAATGCACCTATGACCCTCCCAACTTGAATGTACTTCATATATTTCTAGAAACACACTAACAACTATAGTTTTATCATTAATATCACCATAAAACTAAAAAAATAAATCTTCAAATGCTATATTTAGAATCAAATACAATGATTGGACATGGTATACCTGTCACGGCCTATCCTAGTGGGGCCCATTCCACAACTCTCCAAGCCCGCCTCCAATAGGCCAGGGGCTGGTGACTAACACCGAGTAGGCATGTCACTAACATGGGAGGAATTTCTTATAAACCTGTACACACACAGACATCTCCATGCCCACAAAGCTAAAAGGTAAAAACTACTAAAAATGGGAATGCACGCATACACTAAAATCCCAACCAATAGAGTACGACAGGAAGGTAAAGTACATTGATGTAAAACCCTGGGCCAAAAGTACAATCCCACCAAAAGAAAGTCTACAACAAAGTCCAACCTGTAAAGAAAGGCACTGGGACTGCAATCTGTAGCTGTAGGAACACACCTCAGCTCCCCTGATCTCACTGAGCACCATCAGGTCCTGGTCTGCCTAGAATCCTGTCAAAGTCTTGCCTGTCTGCACAAGACACAACACGTGCAGGTATATCCCATGCAGGGGTGAGTATAACAATACCCATTAGGACACCTCGAAACCATAAAGGAATACAACAATTGAAATACCCCAAAGGAATTATATATTCATCTCTACACAGTATACGTTTACAGAACATATAACAAGAATATCCAGATATACTCATACACAATCGACTATTGCGAAACCACTACTAATATCCAGCTCGAAGATTCCACTAAGCACGTAACAAGGAGAACCTACTCCTAGGCCTGGAAAGAGAGATAGAAAGTACTCGTTTTGGGAGAACACACTCCACAAGTACTTAAGAATACGATGTTCATATGAGGATCCCAACCAATAGCTATGGGGTGATTTCAACAACTCAGTCTGAACTAATCCACTAAGCAGAGGATCGACACTCGGGTAAAGTATGTCACATCGATACCAAGAACTCTACATAGGGTTCCAGGAATAAATAGAGGATCCGGATCTAAGTCTCATAGAGGGGTTTCCAACAAATCTATTCAGGAAGTCCTGCTGAAGGGATCGTACTCTTGTACATAGGAAATGATACCAGAAACCTTTAGGAGAAAGTCCAAGGGGACGAACCCTAAGGAAACTAGTCCAATTCACAGAATACCACTGGCTCAATCCATGTAAAATAGGTTACACGGCGTGTAGCATGTTTACATGACATTCTCTTTGACTCCGGGTACTTCCCGTGTAAACGGCCCATGTCACCCATCCAAGCTGTGTAAAACTCACCTTCACGGCCTGTAGAAGGATCACACGCCATGTTCCCTGGCACCAGGTGCTGCCCGTGTAAATGGCCCATGTCTGAAATCGAATTTGTATAGGAAAGCATATACATGACATGTATGTCGAAGCACACACCGTGTTCTATCAACTGGGAAACCCCAGTGTACCCTGGCTGCATGCCTGTACACGATGTCCGTTCGTGTCCCCTACCCATGTACTAGTACACGGGGTAGCCTGTGTATCTGGTTGGGTCTGTCCATGAAGGGTATACACGTCGTATCCCTGGCCGTGTACCCATCCCATGGCCATGTACTCCCGTAGTACACACCAGGTGGCCCACTGAAGAACACACGCCATGTTGGCCATTCTACACGTTGTGTAGTCGTGAAATTTCTAGAAACGTCATCTTCCTCCTCGGCCTTGGCTGAACTTATAGTTTCTGTTTATCTTCTCCTTTTGCCATGAAACATCAGATTATGGGTCGCCTCGTCGTCGTGATGCCGAATCCGTGAGTTTTGGGCCTTCTATCAGCTCCAAAATCCGATTCCGATCATCTATACGGGAATAGTTCAATGAATGATATCTTCCGATCTGCTTCAATCCATCTTCCAAAACCGTTGTCGCACTACTGTGGGGTTGTTCTTCTTCCAGATCTTCAATTTTGGATCGTTGCATCATGCAACGAATGCACAATGATACGTCATTCGTACCTCCACGAAGAACGCATAGAACACACACGAAGAACGCAAGGAAATAATCACAGAATCGAACAAGAGGGACGAACCTTGATCATTGTTCGTGATGATCCGGGTTCGTCACTATTAGATCAAAACCAAAATAATAAACAGATTATAATTATAAGCATTGGATCTCCTGATAAAAACCCAAATCACACCCTCCCACAAAACGATCGATATGTGGGATAATCGGTTCAGGAATTATTCATCGTTCATCATAGGAATCAAGAATGGGGAATGAATCACAAAGAGATCAAATGCACTACATGGATCCATGACGTTCGTTGGCGAAGATCTGGTCGTCGCGTCGTCGCCGCCAGCGAAATTCGTCAAGGACGTCATCACCACGTTGGGGGTTTCCTCCATAGACTCCAGAGCCTCTAAGGGGTTCATGGTTATGAGGTCCGTAGCCCTGTACCCTTGTGAAAACCTTTATTTAAAAAGATAAAAGATATCAGCTGCAAAAATATTTAATGAAATATTTTTATTAAATACTTTATTACTGTTACATCCAAAAACTATATTTCACCACCAACCTGCGCCGTCCAATGTTATGCCTCGCCTAGGGAAAAATCGCTGCTCTGAATGCAACGGTGCCCTCAGATTTCTGATCCAAGCACCTGTTCAATAGCCATACACTTTTTCAGGAAAACCACATGCGCGCGTTATTTAATTATTTAATTAAATTCAAACACCTGTTCCGGGCTCATCGGGCCTCATAACTACACACTGTCTCAAAGCCTAGTCTTCAAAATAATTCCAATATAATGTAAAAATAATAAATGGAAAAATCCAGGACATTAAATCCTCACCACCTTAGAGATTTACATCCCCTAAAAGAAAAAAAAAGGCTACAAAAAAAGATGTGGGTACTATGCACAGATCTGAGCCTCCCACTCCCACATGCTCTCCTTTAGATTCTCTTGCTTCCACCGGACATGATGCAAGGGAATAACTCTCCCAATAAAGATGTTATCCCACCTATCCTTGATCACCACTAGGTACTCAGCAAAGGTCGCTCCATCATCGATTTCTAGCTCACCCCAGTCTATAACATGTGATAGATCATGCACGTAACTCTGCAGCTGTGACACATGGAAGACATTGTGTACTCGGTCCATCTGAGGAGGTAGATCCAAGCGGTATGCCACCTCACCAAATCTACTCAGAAACTGAAAAGGGCCGATGAACCGTAGAGATATCTTGCCGCCTCGCTCAAATCTTCACAATCCCCATCTAGGTGAGACCTGAAGGAACACACAGTCTCTCTCCTCAAACTCTAAGGGCCTCCGTCTCCTAACAACATAATACTTCTTCCGACTCAGTTCGGTCTTCATTCTCTACTGGATGACCTGCACCTTATCTATAGTAGTTCTCACCATATCTAGGCCAATGAGTTCTGAATCTCCTGTGTCATTCCAACAATGTGGTGACCTACAAGTTTGGCCGTACAAAGCCTCGAATGGTGCCATACCAATAGTGGAATTATAACTATTGTTATAAGAGAATTCCACCAGTGGTACATGATCCTCCCAGCTACGACCGAAGTCAAGTATTCAAGATCATAGCATATCCTCTAGAACCTGGATGGTCTGCTCTGTCTGACCATCAGTCTGAGGATGAAATGATGTACTCAAGTGTAACTGAGTACCAAAATCTTCCTTCAATCCCTTCCACAACCAGGATGTGAAATGAGCATCATGATCTAAGACAATCATGGATGTCACTCCAGGAAGTAAAACTATCTCTTGCATGTAGAGGCGTCCCAATATCTGTACTGAACTCTACTCTCGTATGGCTAGGAAGTGGGACGACATGGTGAGTCAGTCAACAATCACTGAGATGGCATCGTGTCCCCTAGACGTACGTGGTAAACCTGTCACAAAGTACATGGATATCCCATCGCACTTCCACTCTGGAACGTCAAGGGGCTATGTCAAACCTATTGGAACCTGGTTCTCAGCCTTTATTTGCTGACAAGTATGGCACCGAGAAACAAACTCTGCCACACCCTTCATTATTCCTGGCCACCAGAACTAACATCGGAGGTCCTGGTACATCTTTTCCATGCCTGGATGCACCGCCAAAGGAGATGCATGGAACTCCCTCAGAACCTCCTCCTGCAACGTCGCTGGTACTGCTGTATGACCTTTGAAAAGAACAACGTGCTCTCCTCCTTTTCAATATCCATCAGTAGCATCATCTGTGGATATATGAGTACGTAGATTCTCACAGCTAGAATCCTCGAGCTGTGCTTCCTTGAGTCACTGAAAGAGTGGAAAGGTAACAACCATCGAATGAAGGTAAGCTCCCTCATCTCTAACCATGAAGGGTAACTGTAAAGAGGAAAACTGCCTCGTCGCCTCATCCAGAAACTGCAAACTAGATTTTTTGTAGAGAGAATCTGACACAACGTTCCCCTTCCCATGAGTATAAATGATCTCAAATTTGTAATCCTAGAGGAAGTCAAGAAACTACCTCTATCTCAAATTCAGATCCTTCTAAGAAAAGATATATTTGAGACTCTTGTGATCAAAGTAGACGATAAACCACTCACCCATCAGGTAGTGCCACCCCATCTTCAATGTCAAGACTACAGCTGCCAACTCAAGATCATGTGTCTCGTAGTTCTGCTCGCGTGGCCTCAACTAATGTGAGCCATTAGAAATCACCACTTGCCTCTGCATCAGGACACAACCAAGCCCAGTTCCTGATGCGTCACAGAACACTATGTACTATACACCCTACTCTGGTAATCTCAAGAACGGGGCACTCGTTAGACTCTGTCTCAACTACTGAAAAACCTGCTGGAATATCTCTGTCCACACGAAGGGTTTCCCCTTTTGGGTCAAAGCTGTCATGGGAGCTGAAATCCTGGAGAAATCAGGAATGAATATCCGATAGTAGCATTCCAACCCAATGAAACTCCGCACCTCTGTCACGCTCCAGGGTGGTTCCCATGCTAACACTACCTCTACCTTGGCTGGGTCCACTACTACACCATCTGCTGAGAAAACGTGTCCCATAAGGTGGACCTACTGTATCCTTAGGTGCCTCACGTGATCCTCCTCGGATGCAGAGTACACAAGTATATCATAAATGAAGACCACTATGAACCGATCTAGATAGGGCTGAAAGATCCGGTTCATGAGTTCCATAAACACCGTTGGGGCGTTCGTCATGCCGAAGGGCATCACAAAGTAATCATAGTGACCGTAGCGACATATGAAAGCCATATTCTGTATATCCTCATCTTGTACTAGCAACTAGTGATAGCCTGATCGTAGATCAACCTTCGAGAACCATTTTTCCCTTCTTAACTGGTCGAAGAGGTCATCGATCCTTGGTAGTGGATACCGGTTCTTCACGGTCACCTGATTCAAGTGCCGGTAATCCACACACAGACTCAAGCTATTGTCTTCTTTCTTGTAAAACAACACTAGGGCCACCCACGGTGAAACACTAGGTCTCACGAAGCCCTTCCTCTGCTAGTCTTCCTGCTACACTTTTAGCTCACGAAGATCTATATTAGACTTCTGATATGATGATGTTGATATCAGTGTCATCCTCGGTTGCAACTCAATGCAGAAATCTATATCCCGATGGGGAGGTAGTCCGAGGACATCCTCCGAGATGACGTCCTCGTACTCAGCCACTACTGCTGGAAACTGGTAACTTGTAACACCTGCTGTGCCAAGGGATAGGCTAGCCAACTGATGTGAAATCGGTTGTACCTTCCTACGCACGAGTCCATAATGCACTGCCTGGGTCTCCTTTTCACCGACAAGGGAGATCCTCGTTCCATCCCTGCGGACACGCCGTACCCTTCGCCTAAAATAGTCAATATGGGCATGAACTATGGATATCCAATCCATAACAATAATGACATCGTAATTCCATGATGCTACCACCAAGAGGTTCCAACTGAAACTCTCGCCTCAAACAGTCAGGTCACACTGTCTGCAAAGGTGTGTGATCTCTGAATCTTCTCCAGTTGGTGTTTCTAAGCATAAGGGCCGAGTCAATGACTCAACTGTAATCTCAAGGTCTCGAGCAAGACAAGTAGCCAAAAATTAATGACTAGCACCTGTGTCTATCAATACCGCAACCAATGTAGAAAAGACACAGATTGTACCTCTAATCATTATAGGAGTACCTGGGTCATAAGCGTCCACTACCTGCAGCTAAACCTACCTCTATCCACACGCTCCATGAGCTAGGAGTGGACCTCCTGGGGGTGGTGGTGGTAAAAGGTCAAAATGCAGACCACCTTCAGCTTCTCTCCCAGCTCTTATACCACGTCTGCTGCCCCGCAGATCCGTCTGCTCCACACATTGCCTCTGCCTCGGTGGTCCATCCAATTCTACCATGTCAATAGTACGGTGGGTCGGGAAATCTCGAGTGAGATGTCCCCTGAAATCACATGAGTAGCATCACCTCTCTCGAGGCTGGCTGGATGCACCCTACAAAACATGTATGGAAGATCCTCTATCCTGGGATCTCCTCTGAAAATGTCTCTCGTTCCTGGGTCCCTCACGTCAGCTCCTTGCTGCTGAGGTCTCTTCTCCAGCTCACTCACTACTGCCAACTGTCGGCTATCTCTACTATGCCATGAAGCTCTTGACCACCAAAACCCGCTCAAGCACCCCAGAATAAGTAGTAATTCTCATAGGGATGATGCTAGCTCAGATGTCTCTATGAAAGACCAGCTCAAAAGTTCGAGCTCTGAAGTAATGATCCCTGACCATATCCATTGAGTACCTTGAGAGGACTGTAAACCTCTATGAATAGTCAGCCACCATCATGGTCCCGAGTGAAGCTGAAGAAGCTCCTATATACATACTGATCTTAGGGTAACCGGTGAAAACTCCTCTCTGAAGAGATTCTCAAACTCTGACCACACAAGAGTTGCCTCATCGTGAGTCTGGATAACCATAATCCACCATCGTCCTGCTGATACATGCATAAGGCTCACTACCAGGATCACCATATGATCTGCTGGTGTCCTGAAAAAACGGAATACTCTGGTCGCTGCCTCAATCCAGTCCTCTGCTTCCTGAGGGTCAAGCTCTCCACGAAACATGAGGGGTCTCTGTCTCTAAAACTCGTGGATTGCGCTAAGCATGCACTCCTCCGTTACTGGTACAACATGAACTAAACACTACTCCACATGTTGTGGAATAACTAGCACACCACCTGATGGTAAAACTGGGGGATCTGGTCCCTGTATCAAAGCTTCATCACTGAGGGGGGCATCCTCACGATCGAGCTACTGGATCCTAGAGGATTTGTGTTGTGGAGGCATCCTTTAAAGAAACCAGATGTATCTCATTCTGTGAGTATATATGGAGAGCGGAATCGAGATGGACATGGAAATAACAACCCATTCTTATAGGATGTAGGTACCATTATTTTCCCCTGAAACAAGTGTTCTCATGTTCCAAGTTGAAAAGAAAGTTATCAGAGTCCTAGTGTATTGATACGTCAGCCGCCCGGACCAACACTGGGATCCCTGGCCTGAAATTCGAACTCAAAACACTTAACACTATTTCCCCAAAGCAACTCACAGACTCTCAGTCCCAAGGTAGAACCGACCACCTTTGATACCACTCTGTTATGACCCGTACCAGTGGGGCCTATGCCGCAACCCCCCAAGACAACCTCCAATAGGCTAGGGGCTGGTGACGGGCACCGAGTAGGCATGTCACTAACATGGGAGGCATTGCCTATAAACCTGTACACACACACACACACACACACACATCTCCAATCCCACAAAGCTGAAAAGTAAAAACTACTAAAAAATGGAATTGCATGCATACAATAAAATCCCATCCAACATAGTATGACATGAAGGTAAAGTACAGTGATGCAAAACCCTGGGCCAAAAGTATAAGCCCACCAAAATAAAGTCTACAACAAAGTCCAACCTGTAAAGAAAGGTACTGGGACTGAAATCCATAGCCGTAGGAACACACCTCTGCCTTCCTGATCTAACTGTGCACCGTCCGGTCCTGGTCCTCCTAGAATCCTGTCAAAGGCTCACTCTTCTGCACAAGATACGACACGTGCATAGGTGAGTATAACAATATCCATTAGGACACCTTGAAACCACAAAGGAATAAAAAAAAGGAAATACCAAAAAGGAATGGTACAGTTGCCTCTACACAGTATATTTTTACAGAACATATAACATGAATATCCAGATATACTCATACATGATCGACTATCGCGAAACCACCACTAAGATCCAGCTCGAAGATTCCACTAAGCACGTAACAAGGAGAACACACACCAAGGTCTGAAATGAGAGATAGGAAGTACTCGTTCTGGGAGAACACACTCCACAAGTAATTGAGAATACTATGTTCAGATGAGGATCACAACCAATAAGTATGGTGTGATTCCAACAACTCAGTCTGAACTAAACCACTAAGCAGAGGATAGTCGCTCGGGAAAAGCTGGTCACGTCGATACCAAGAACTCTACCTAGGGTTCTAGGAATGAATAGAGGATCTGGCTCTAAGTCACACAAAGGGGATTCCAACAACTCTATTCAGGATGTCCTGCTGAAGGGATCATACATCTATACATAGTAAAAAATATCAGAAACCTTTCGGAGAAAGGACAAGGGGACGAACCCTAAGGAAACTAGTCCAAGTCACAGAAGACCACTGGCTCAAGCCATTTAAAACAGGTTACATATAGTGTAGTATGGTTACACGACATGTTCGTTGACTCTGGGTACTACCCGTGTAGACGACCCGTGTCACCCGTCCAAGCTGTGTAAAACTCAACTTCACGGTGTGTAGAAGGATCACACGCCTTGTTACCTGACTCAGGGTACTGCTCGTGTAAATGTATCATGCCTAAAATCAAAGTCATGTAGGAAAGAATATACACAGCATGTATGTCTAAGTAGACGCCGTGTTCTATGAACTGGGAAACACCAGTGTTCCCTGGCCGCATGCCCATACACGGTGTCCGTCCTTGTCGCCTACCCATGTACTAGTACACGAGGTAGCCCGTGTATCTGGCCAGGTCTGACCGAGAAGGGTATACAAACCGTGTCCCTGGCCGTGTACCCAACCCATGTTTGCGTACTTCCGGGGTACACACCAGGTGGCCCACCGACGAACACATGCCATGTAGCCTATACTACATGTCGTGTAGTCGGGAAATTTCTAGAAACATCGTCTTCCTCCTCATACCTCATCCAATCTTCTGATTTCCTTTTCTCTTGTCCATTTTCCACAAAACTTCAGATTATGGGTGGCCTCATCCTCATGATGTAGAATATGTGAGTTTTGGGCCTTCAATATGCTCCAATATCCAATTCTGGTCATCCGTGCATGAATCATTCGAAGAACGATATCTTCCAATCCACTTCGATCCGTTCACTGAAACCCGCATTGCACGTCCATGGGGTTGTTCTGATTCTAGATCTTCAATTTGGGATCATTGCGTCACACAACGGATGTGCAAAAATCCGTCGTTCATACCTCCGTGAAGAACGCGTAGAACACACACGAAGAACGCGAAGAAAGAATCACATAATTGAACAACATGGACAAACCCCGATCATTGTTCGTGATGATCTAGGTTCGTCTCCATTAGATCAAAACCAAAATAATCAACAGATTATAATTACAAGCATTGGATCTCCTGATAAAACCCAAAATCACACCCGCCCGCAAAATGATCGATCCACAGGATAATCGGTTCGCGGATTAGTCCACATTGATCGTAGGAATCAAGAATGGGGAAGGAATCATAAAGAGATCAAACACCCTTCTTGGATTCATGACGTTAATTGGTGATGATCCGATCTCTACGTCGTCGCCACCGGTAAAATTCATCAAGAATGTCATCGCCACGTTGGGGGTTTCCTCCAGAGCCTCCAAAGCCTCCAAGGGTTTCAGGGTTATGAGGTCTGTAACCCTGGACCCTTGGGTAAGTCTTTATTTAAAAAGATAAAAGATATACACTGCAACAAGATTTAATAAAATATTTTTATTAAATATTTCATTACTGTTATGTCCAAAAACTAGATTTCACCACTGACCTACACCGTCCGATGTTAGGCCGCGCCTATGGTAAAATCGATGCTCTTAACACAACAGTGCCCTGGGAACTGCACGTCGTCTCAAATCCTAGTCTCAAAAGAAAATCCCATATAATATTAAAATAATACATGGAAAAATCCGGGACATTACAGTACCTGCTCACACCCGAGCAGTAACCAGAAAACAAAAAACCACCATCTATTTATGGATTACTAATAAGGACAAACTGTATGATAAATTATCCACTTATGAACTAGATTACATCTTCTAATAACCTATAGTTGACTCCCCACCACAAGGAATCCTTTACACTAATCCTTGAGTTCAAAATTTAATAGGCACACCACTGCTACAATACTTAGGTTTCCCAAATACATGAAAAATTATCAACCCTCTTGCAGATAGTCCACTCCACTAATCTTGAAACCAATGATCACCATGAATAACCAATGCACACATCCATTTATGCATCATGTATTATTCCATAATCTATATTCTAACTACTTATCCCCTATTTAAGGAAGAGTGATACAACAAGAACCCATTATAATTTCTCACACCCAAACCTACCCAGAATCACTCAAAAAAGGGTTGTTCAGTTCTTAAAAACTAGATCGTACAACCATACTCACTTTCACATGACATATTCCCTCAATAACATAGGATAATGAACCTAAAATACTAACCATGATCCTTGAGCATGTCATTTATAATGATCTGAAGCACCCAAACCTATACTTTATGAAAACAAGGAACTAAACTCAAAAAATATGGCTAACCATAAGGAAACTCACCAAATGATCATTATTTCAAAAGCCTGAGTGTATATCCATGATCCCACTATTCCAAAATAATTGAAACAAAAAATAATAATGATAAGTATTTAACCAAACCCTGCCTCTCAAACTAACCTCGAAACCAAGATCCCTCTTTGTGATCCGACGCTCAAACCCAAGGCATTCACATGCCTATCCTTAAATATAGGGTAACTCAAGACTGATCCAAACATCTCTCAGGAATCCTTTCCCTCATCCTATCACCCCTAGGGCACCCAAAGCCCATACTAACTCACAAGAGTCTGTATACATAACTCAATGAAATAATTATATTTCCATAACTAGGGAGAATATCACCTTAAGATAAAAAGGAATTTTCATCTGAATAGAACACCTATAGTTTAGTTGACTAGAATAGCAACATAAAACTAAATTAGACTACTCCATATTGGATTTTCTTGACACTTTAAATAGAAAAACCTCCATCATACAAGAAATCACACATTGAAAGGCCTATGCAATGAAAATCCAATGTGCCTAGAAAAATTAATGTACTTAGGAAACATTCCAAAACCCTAAGATCCCAAACCAATAAAACATAAATTAAAAATCTAAAACATAATTTAATTATTCATGTGGAATCATAAAATTATAAAATAAAAAATATATCACATAAATATAATTCCATGTGTAACATAGAAATTCCATTGAATAAAGTGTTCATGAAACACCTATATAAGGTCTATCAAAAGCTTTGACACATTATTAAACCATCTTTATACCACCACCTAAATAATAATACAAAAAAAAGATTTTTATGACACCATTTATTAATGAAATCAGACAATGTTTCTTTACATTTCACCTAATTCGACTCGAAACAAGGCCTCAAACGTGTTTTCCTATACGTCTTAGGCTTCCGACTTGTGAAGAGGGTTTAAAGAGATTTCATGGGGAGATACTCCATCATATTATAGTGAAATAAAAAAATAAATAACTAGACAAACACAGGAAAATATAAGCATTATAGAACACAATATAAATGAAATAGAAGTATGTTAAAATAAATTGAAAGCAACATAAATGCCACAATCATGAAAGTACACATAAACTGATCACCCACATTGATAATAACATATATAGATTAATAAAATAAAATATTATATAAAAAATCATTCACTTTCATCCCTAATCCATAACTCAAACCTCGTATCAAACATATGTCTAGATTCACCTAGCTAATCCCCTGACTCCACTTCAAGTGGTCCAACTTATTCATACAACAATAGGACTTTTTCATATCCATGATGAATCATATGATCATCCTAGAAGCAGGTTTAAGGATTTTTATGAACACTAAAATTCCTACAAAAGGGGTGAGAAATAAATCCTCATGTGACCACCCTAATGATGTTACAAAACATCTTCAATCATAATATGTTCCTAAAAATGTGATATGCCTAGACAAATTGAGTACTAATAATTGAAATAATAAAAAGTAATTGAAATAAACAAAAAATAAAAACAAAATTTGGGTTCTATTTTGATTCCCAATAATGACTTATATTACTCCGGATAGAGATAGAAGACTCAAATCCCATTGTCCATTGATCCATATTCCAATAGAAGCATCTACAAAATCAAGAGAAAGACTCTAGTTGTCTAACAAACTAATGTGCATGAATGTATAAAACTTATAGAAACACTTGACTTTTAATCGTATTATTAAATGATTTTAACCATAATTAACCATCAAATACAGACAATGGATCATAATGTCTAGTGTCTTTGGAGGATGGGATACATAATTATAAAACATGAATCCAAAATGGGTGTATTTTTTATTTAAAATTCATAATGTTCTCCTATCATCATTTTAAGTCTTAAATTTTTATATGATAACCTGGGGAATACATGAATAATGGGATGCAATAAAAATCCCAGTAAAGGAATAAACACGGGAATGATCATGTCACTTGTGCTAAAAGACATCAAATTATAACATAAAAGGCATGAAACAAGAGTAATATTTTAAAAGCATAACACATAGAAAATGGAATCATATGTCATGGAATCATTATAATGTGGTAACAACATATTACATGATATAAAACTGAGTTGAGGATATCGTCCAATTATATATCACATGTTTCAAAAGTCCTATAATTGGTTACTCATGTAATAAAATGGGTATCATAATCATGTCACATGGAATAACCAAAGAGCATATCATAATAGTGTATAATAAATAATTGATTTAAATCATATATGGAAATTAATCCTAGAAAATAGGAAAATATCATGATAAATTATTTCAAACTGATGTGAAAACATGTAAAAAGAGTATTTAAGAAACAATATAAATGATCCATTTTAGTGCAGTTTATGGGAAACCATTAAAGACTCTTTAATGAGGAAAAATGCAGATTGGTTTTTATAATTCTAGAAATTATGTGAGATAGTTTTTGTTGATATAATTTTTCATTTTAGTCAAACATTTGTGTATTAAAATTTATATGGATTGTACTGGAAAATGGGTATGAAATTGGGAAGATCCCTTTAATTGAGCTTGTTTATCAGACAGAATTGAAAAGGGAACCTTTTTAAACATGTACTTCCCAAAATAATAAGGATTAATGGATCTGGTTACATAATTTTTCAAAATATGTATAGCAAATGGAATAATTATATAAGAATAATTAAGAATTAAATTTGTGTAATGGGAGAGAAATCATAACCCAAACGCAATTGGGAGGTTTAGAGAGAATCCCTTACCTTATGTATGAATGTGTTCTGAACTCACACTTAATATACTGGTTAATCAAATTAGATCAATTAATTAATAAATAAGAATGTATTCTAGGTATATTTAATTTATTATTCTTTTATCAAGTTCATATTTGGTCATTTTGATGATTTATAATGTTTAATTTTATCATTCCAGGAGCATTCTTTTCATGATTTTATTGTCATTTCCTTTGAGTTTAATTATGTGGGTTCTTGTTAAATGGAAGATGAATTTCAAAAGTGGAATTATATGATATTTATTCACATCTATAATTTAAAATGGTCCAATATATAATTTTAATTTATAGTTTGAGGATTAGTCATTAGATAAAATTTTAATGCTAAATATTTGGTTTATTTTGGTACATTCTCGATCATCACGAAGTAGTTTTGTTTTATTATTTAATTTTATGATTATATATTTGTTCCATAACATGAAACATGTTATAGTACACATTTTAAAATATTTTTAACCATTATTATGTTTTTATGATCAACCATGAAGGTGGTAATGGAAAATGAAAACTCATTTTCCATGAAAGCGGTGAGTCAACATATCACAAACGATATTTTCATTTTTTGTATAAAAGGATACGATAAGAGGCTTCATGATGGGTATTAAAATAACATAATAAAATTAAAATATATATATTATAGTTGAGTTATTATTCTATTTGGATAGGGGAGGTGGGGGGAGGATAAGAAATAAAAAGAAAATAAAAGAGAAAGAAGGGGTATTTTACATCTTGATTGTTGTCTCATTAAGATCCACCTTACAAAACCTGGGTTTTGTCTTCTAGTGATACAAAAAGATCAGGAATTAGGAATTATGTTTTTGAGAATAATTGGTCATAATATAGTCTTTCTCTAAATCTTATAAGGTGTTAAGAGAATAGGTGGCGAGGGGTGATATTAATAGTGTGGGGATAAAGTGTTTTTGAATATTTTATTCCTTTGTTTATTATTTTTTTGTTCAAGACTATCAATAGTGTTTATTATTATGAAATAGTACAGTAAATAGTGCATGGTATATCGAAATAATCTGTTATCACATCCTTGATGACTCAAAAATCATGTTTTTGGCTTAAAATGTAAGATATCATAAATTATAATATTTCACTATTCATCGAAAATTTAACTATTTTTGAAAATACCAAATAAATCTTCCAGAACATTTTTAAACATGTTGATTTGAAAAATGGTATCCATTTTATGAAAATAATTTTATGTATATGATAAATTTAATTTTTAGTTAAAATTTTCATTTATTTGAAAAATAATGATTTTAATATTATAACCAATTTTATGACACTGAAATATTAATTAAGGTCTCATAAAATTATCTTATAAGAATAAGAAAAAAAATAATTACTGAATCTAATTTTGAAAAATATATTTTCATTAAAATAGATATTTTGACTGTATAATTGTAAATAAATATTAATGACTGGAAAAAATATCAACACTTAATTTAATATTTTTAAACATTTATTTACTTATAACAAGATATAAATATATTATATATTCATTTATAAGATTTCTAATATTTATTTATAAATTCATAGGTGAGGTTACCTTTCTATTTTTTTGGGTTACTATTCTTAATACTCACTGATCGCACTATGATTTACTATTTCATTTTCACCCTTACACCACTATGCAAAACTTATTTTATATGAAAATTATAAAAATAATAACTAATATAATCCCATGTCTGAATCATTTATTTTTTGTTTATCACTATTAAAAAAGGAAATGTTACTTGTTTTGATGATTCAATTTTTGGAATAGTTTATTGGGAGGATCCATGATGATGTTTAAGAAAAATGGGCCGTACTACACAAGATCAATGCACAATAGTGGACTCATCCAAGCAATGCTCTTGAAGCGTGCATAAATATGGATGAAATTTCGTGGTCTGGTCAAAAATTCATTGGGATACATTTCATTGGAAGGAACCAACGACTAATTCGGCCATCTGGTCACCCAACCGACCTGATCTGTCCAGCACACCGAATCTGCACGAAGTCAAAAGTGGCGTGCAGTGATCTGTCCATATCTTAGGCTCTAGTTGTCCAAATAGTGAAAACAATTCTGAGGATACATCCAAGAGGTGGGGATAGAACTTTTTTTATTTTCTCCAATGTGATATAATGCTCTCTAGAGGTCGAAACCCATGTGACAAGTGGTTTTAATAAATATGTGTGCTCAAAAAACCATCCCATTTTCTTATAAAATGACGCCTTGGGCTCCCCAGAAGTAGGTTCGACCAGGAGAAAATGCTATGGTATTTTGGATACCCAAAGAATTCCTCTCCTCATTCAAGTAGTTCTAAAGGCCCCTATCATCATAGGGGGATCAAAAATTATAATGGGGATCCACCCAAGATTTCTCCTCCTCTCAATGATGAGCAAAAAAATGGAAGATCATTTCGAGGAAGCTACACACACTTGGGAGGAAGTTTTGAAACATGATAATCTACTGCTTTTGTATAATTTGTGTGTGTATTTTTCACCTATTTTTTATCTAATAAAATGTCTCCTTCGAGTTCATTTCTGGGGTTTAATTAAGTGAACCCCTTTTCATTTCAACACTGCTTGGGTTGAAAATTCATGTCGGAAACTTGGGTTGTATCGATTGGGAAACACAAGGATACTATTTCTCTCACACATACAAACGATATTAGTATTCATTAGTAGCCATTAATCTGTTCTTGAAGTCCAATCATTGAAAACATGATTGTTGGGTCAAGGGTTGATACTTTGTACAACGTTTTGAGAGGCAATAGGGGAATCAAGTCATGACAACCCTCAACTAAGAAATTAAACAAAACCATGAGAAATTTTCAGAACAATGAACTATACAATATTTGTAGTGACATTTATATGATTTACTTATCTAATAATTCTAAAGCACCACTTTTATTTATCAACTATTAAATTCTTTTAATCAAGCCATTTTCTTAAACTATTCTCAAACCACCACCTCTTTTGTTATTCTTATTAAAAATTCACACTATAAAACCACTAATGATTATTGAGAGATGACCTAGGGTCTTCCCTAGACTAAAAATATCTTCATTAAATAACTATCAATTTTACATGTCAGGAGAACACGTTCAAATTTTGGTGTCGTTTCCGGGGAGCACTTTTGTTTTAGCGCGCGTTTTTTATAAGATTTTTGTAATTGTTTTTAATATTAATTTGTTTTATCTTCTAAATTTTCATATAAATTTGTGATCTGATTTATTTATTCTGTTGGTTCTATGCATGAAACGTTCTAAATCAGGGGACTTACACCTATTGAACTCGAACTAGAGAGGATCTTACATTAGCAACCCTTAGATGCACAAGACAACCATTTGAAGGAGGACAAACCACAACTCGAAACTTTTCTAAACTCGTCTTCTTTTGGAACCAAATTAAAACCAGAAATTAACATGTTTAAAATGGTTGAAAACAATAGAACACTAAAGGAATTAACCTCACCAGATGTTGATATCAAATGCAATTACATTCCAATGGAAGGCGAGATACCCAATTTTTAACTTAAATCTAGTTTAATTCATTTTTTACCGAGAATATCCACACACAAATATTAAAGAATTTAATACTATGTGTTCTACATTAAATCCTACAAATGTAGATGAAGAAAAAATAATGCCCAGAGCATTCCCAATTTCATTGGAAGGTACTGCAAAAGATTGGCATTACTAAAATTAATTCACCAATTAGAGGCTGGGTCAACATGAAATGCCTTTTTCTTGAAAAATATTTCCCATCCTCTCAAACTACAACTATAAGGACAAAATAAGTGGTATAAGGAAATATCAAAGGGAAAAATTACATGAATATTTTGAAGTACTTAAAATGTTATGTTCAAGCTGTCCACACCACCAAATAAGTGATCAACTTTTAATTCAATATTTTTAGGAATGTTTATTTTATATTGATCGAAATATGATTGATGCTGCTAAAGGTGGAGCAGTAGTTGATAAAACACAAATCGCTGCAAGGGTCTTAATTGAGAACATGACATAGAACACTCAACAATTTGTTTCAAGGTCCAATGTACCCATTCTAGGTGTCCATGAGGTGAAAAGTACTGAATTCGAGAGGAAGGTGGACACAATGTTCAAAGAGGTAAGTACCCTTCCTCGACAACTTTCTCTTTCCTATGGGAAATCACAATCTTCTCCTCCCATCGATTGTGGTATATGTTCTTCTAAAAACCACAACTCTGATCATTTCCACAAAATAAGAGAAAATTCTAATAGTTGTGAGGCAATCATTCCAGGCCACCCCTATAACCATCTCTTTAGGAAAGAACCAAACTATCAAACCAATCCTGGGTGGAAAGACAACAAATCATACATGAAAGGGGGTATTCAAACAAACCTCAGCATCCATGGAACTAATCGGGGTAGAGTAGTGAACCCCCACCACCCATAAATCCTCAACCACAATAAAGATCTTTCCAAAAACCCCCGCCAAAACCTGAGCCCAGCTTTGAAGACATGATGAAACAAATGGCTGCCAACAATATTCAATTCCAAAAAACCAACCAAGACACCATAAAAGACCTAAAAACTCAATTAGGCTAACTTTAAAACTCGGTGGGGGAAATAAAGAACCATGGCCTGGGTAAACTACCTTCTCAATCAGTAGTTAACCCTAGAGGTAAAGGAAATGTCAGTTCCATCACCCTTCAGAGTGGAAAAAAAATAAAAATCTAAATTACCCCTCTACTAGAGTCAACCCCTCCTAAGGAAACCACAATCCCAACTACTGGAAATTCTCTAATTGAGGTATAACCATTTCCTAAGAGAATCCCCTCCAAAGGAAAGAGTGTGTCTATTGATGAGTCACTTATCCCAACAATTCCTCTTCCATTTCCACAAAGTGTGACCCATCCTAGAAAACCAAAGGAAACTAAACTCAATAAGTAAATTTTGGATACTTCTATAAATGTTTATATAAGCATTACCTTGATTGATCCCATGAAACAAATTCCTAGATATGCCATGTTTATATTATAGATGTGTACACACCGAAGGATACTTCGAGGTTATAAGAAGGTGAGCTTGGGGAGGAATGTTTCACAATTGATACTTCCATCACTTCCCACCAAGTACAATGTTCCCGAAACATTATAAATTCCATTCATCATAGGGGAGTATTATTTTTCTAAGGCTATGCTTGATTTAGGTTCTTCTATAAAAGTGGCACCTTACTCCATTTACTCTACATTATAGGTCAGGGAACTAAAGCCCACTAGAATTATTGTTCAACTGGCTAACCAGAGTACTGCACTCCCATATAGTGTGCTAGAGGATGTTCTTTTGAGGGTTCCAAATTGCATTTTTCCTGCTAAATTTTATGTGATTAAAATGGAGGATGATATGATGAATGCACATTCCCCAATTATATTGGGGTGACCCTTCTCAAAAACCACCAAAACCATAATTAATGTTCACAATGGTACATTATCTATAGATATTGGTGGTGACATTGTACACTTCAATATCCTTGATGCCATGAAGCACCCCTCAAAATAATATTGATCTCGCTCTGTTAATTCTATAGATGTACTCACTTCCCTTGATAAAAAATCATTTCATTCCCCCGATCACCTTTATGAGTTTTCTTCATTGATAGAAATTCTAGGAAATTATTCATGCATTGATTGTTGTAGTGGTATAGAAATATGTCATGCTTGTTCATTGATTTATGATTTCTTGAACATAGAGGATCCAATGACCATAGATGATACACCTATGCTTGAAAAGGCTCACTCCACATGTAAAGATGATACCATTAAGTAGTTAGATGAGATTAGTGACCTCTATCATTTACACACACTCCCATAAATCCAAAATCCACCTAAATAGGAATTAAAACAACTTCCTGAAGATTGAAAAAAAATATTGAGAATGGAAAAAAACTCCCTGTCATAATTGCTAGTTCACTCCCTCTTGATCATCAATTGCAACTACTTGAACTTTTGAGGGAGTATAAAAATGATTTGGGATGGAAACTTGCTGAAATTCTTGGTATTATCCCATCTATTTGTACACATCATATTTTATTAAATGATGAGGATAAACCAGTGAGAAAGACACAAAGTCGACTAAACCCAAACCTCTTAGAAGTTGGGAAAAAGGAGGTAACAAAATTATTGGCATCTTGAATAACTGAACCCATCTCTGATAGCCAATGGGTCAGCCCTATTCAATTAGTTCCTAAAAAAACTAGGATTATAGTAATCAAAAATGAAAATAATAAATTTGTTCCAAAACATGTGAAGAATAGTTGTTGTGTCTATATAGACTATCGCCGACTAAACCCACACCCAATGAAAAAACCATTTCCCATTTCCCTTCATTGAACATATGCTAGAAAGTTAGCGGGTATGTCCTACTACCATTTCCTTCATGGGTATTATGGATACTTTCAAATCCATATTGCCCATGAGGATTAGAAAAAGACAACCTTCACTTTCCCCTTTGTCAAATTTTCATATAGGAGGATGTCATTTGTTCCATGCAATGCTCAAGGTACTTTCCAGTGATGTATGGTTAGTATTTTTTTAGAATACATGGAGAATTTAATGGATGTTTTCATGGATGATTTCATTGTTTATGGCTCCTCTTTTCATGAATGTTTGAGTTGTCTTGGTTTAGTCCTACGTAGCTGTATTGATAAGAACCTTGTATTAAATTATGATAAATTCCATTTCATAGTGCGGAAAGTTATAGTTTTGGGGCATGTCATTTCTAGGGATGGTATAAAAGTAGATAAATCAAAAGTGGATTTCATTTCTTCTTTACCATTCCCCAAGAAATGCATGGGATATGCAGTATTTCCTAGGTAATGTGGTATTTTTCCGTTTTTTCATTCGTTACTTTAGTAATATTTCCCTCCCACTCTCCCGGTTACTCCAAAAATAAAAAGAATTTGTTTTTGATAAAGAATGTGAGTAAGATTTTAATAAGTTAAAATTGAGTCTCAAATCACCCCTAGTAATCAAAACACCTCGGTGGTATTTACCTTTTGAGACCATGTGTGATGCCTCTATCTATGTAGTTGGGTTAGTCTTGTCACTATGGGTTGATTGAGCTCCACATGTTATTGCCTATACCTCAGGTACTTTGGAACCTGCCCAAGAAAACTAAACCACAACTGAAAAATAATTACTTTCCAGAGTGTTTTCATTGGATAAATTTAGGTTATTTAATTTAGGGTCTAAATTCATTGTATTCTCCAACCATGAATCCCTCCAGTATCTCCTTAAGAAATCAAACTCCAAACCGCACCTCATTCAATGGATGCCCCTTCTTCAGGAATTCAATATATAAATTAGAGATAAAAAGGGTAATAGAATATGGTGGATGACCATATCAGTAGGATCCACCAATCCTTAGACATTGACTCATCTCCATGTATTCCTATAAATGAAATGTTTCCTGATGAGAAACTATACCAAGTGGAAGATGATATTACTTGGTATGCTGAAATTAAAAATTATTTGGTATCATCTAGAATTCCTACTAATTTCAACAAAAACTTTGTCGAACATCTATAACATGAGTCTCATTGGTACATTTGGGATGACCCCTACCTTTGGCGCACCTGCAGTGACCAAGTCCTTAGGCGTTGTGTTCCTGAAAGTGAGTTTCATTCTGTCCTTAGGTTTTTCCACTCTCTTTCTTGTGGGGGCACATTGTTCCCCAACTTACTACTCATAAGGTTCTTGATTCTAGTATTTTTTCTATAATTGTTTAAATATTTACTTGAATTCAATAAATATTCTCCTCATTTGAAAATAATGGGGAACGTCTCTAAAAGAAATGAGATGCCACAAAAACCCTTGCTCTTCCAGGACATTTTTTTTATGTTTTGGGAATTGAAATTATGGGACTATTTGCCTATTCATTTGGTAACTTGTAAATTATTTTGGTAGTGGATTATGTTTCCTAATGGGTAGAGGCACGATCTATAAGGACTAATGATTCAAAGATGATTGTAGAATTTTTGAGAACCCAAATTTACTATAGGTTTGGATTACCTAGGTTTATCATTGGTGACCAGGGTTCTCATTTCTACAACCGAACAATGAAATCACCTTTGCATCAGTATGGTGTTGGTCATATATTGTCTACTACATATCACCCACATACCAATGGTCAAGACGAGGTGTCAAAGAGAGAGGTAAAATAGATTCTTGAAAAAATTGTTCAACCCAACAGAAAAGATTGGAGTCTTCGACTTGATGATTGATTGTGGGAATAAATTACTACTTTCAAAACACCCATTGGAATGTCACCCTATCTGCTTGTGTTTGGAAAGAGTTTTCTCCTTCCTGTTGAGATTGAGCATCAGGCCTACTAGGCCATCAAAAAATGCACCCCTAATCTTTCTTGTGAAGGTACTCAAAGGAAGCTACAAATTTAGGAGATGGAGGAAATGAGAAGAGATGCATATGAGAACTCTATGATTTATATGGAGAAATCCATGGCTACCCATGACCATCTCATCCTTCATCATCTGTTACACATTGGGCAGAAGGTCCTCTTCTATAATGGAAGCCTGAAGTTCAATCCATGTTCAAAATAATGAAACCAAGCAAACCTTCACAGTTAATGGGTAGCAACAAAATTACATACAAAAAATCCTTCTGGAGTCCCAAATAGAGGGACTCCAAGTTCAAGAAGCATTCTACGAATGACACCCATCAGGGTTTATCCTTCTTTACTAAATTATATTTTTCTAGTCTGGACTCTGCACACTATAGGTGTGGTTGGATGGGTATATTCCTAGGTTAGTTAGGAATTTTTATTATCTTTCTTAATTTTCTCTTTTTAGCATGCTAAATAGTATTGTTAATTTACCCCATTTTCTATCCCACTCACCATTTTGTCTGATTATTATTTTTTTTATTCCCACTTTATTGTGGAAAATGATGCACATTTAGTCAATGAAGTTATTGTAAATGTATATGTAATGTTTGTATTTGATGTTGTTTTAACATTAAAAAAATACGAATGAAATGTGCATTTCAGCAAGAATTCAATACAATGGTGTGAATTTCCTTTTAAATTTAGTTCTTTTTTAATGATATAAATGGTTGTATCATTTTGAATCCTTTGAGGAGAATCATTCCCGTAAATAGTTTAAAGGAAAATTGTGTCAGTTAATCTCTCCATACATTTTATTTCACCGTACTATGATGTGTGAAAATTTCATACTTAATTGAAGGTAAATAAAAGTTTGGTTTATTTTTCTCTAATTTTCTAAAATATTTTTTCCATTCTTTTTTTCCTTATCTGATCTATTTCATTACTATATCATATTGACCTATGCATGTGTACCGGTTATCCGACTATTGTACGCCCTCAAAAAAATAAAAATGAAAATAAAAAAAGGGTTTTATATTGATCTGGTCAAAAACTACCCTTCCTCAACCTATGATCTTATTATAACTATTACAATTAGTGTCGTGAGGAGATCAAACATGGGTTGGAAGAAGAGTGTGAGATATGTTCAAAGTGTATCCTTTGAAAATTTAATAAATGAGGAGAGTGAGGAAATGTAAAATAGATGGGGATATCTAGGTTTGGATCTTATATTTTGACTTCTGGGAATGCTTAATTGAGTGCGTATTAAAATTAGTTTGCAAAGGATGTGGGCAAAGTTCGGTGGAAAGGATCTAGTAAGTAGACAATTATTAATATAACATATATTTATGCGATAAAATGTGTAATGAATAGTTTGAAATGGTTGTCAGACACACACGTAGAGAATTAGTGACATGATTAACTTTTGAATTATTTTCTTTGATTTTTATCATGCATATCTTTGAATTTCATTAGGATACAATTTTTGAGACTTCTTTTTCAATTATCATTGAGAATAACTCCTCAGTGTGATTTTTTCTTTGATCAATTTACTATTAGGAATTGAATTTTCATTTAATGTTAAGTATTTATGAATTTGGAAATAACTAAATGCATTATTTTTGATATTATGACTTTTACTAGGAGTGGAAATGATTTGGTGTGGTGGTGTGATCACACTGCGATTCACTGTTTCATTGTCACCCTCACACCACTATGCTAAACTTGTTTTATATTGAAAATTATAAAAATAATAACAAATTTCATTACAAGTTTGAATCATTTATTTTGTGTTTATCACTCTTAAATAGTAAAATGTTAATTTTTTTGATTATTCCATTTTAAGAGGTGGTGATTTGGAGGACCCATGATTATGTCCATGACAAATGGGCCAAACTGCTAAAGATCCATGCACACCAGTAGACTCATCCGCGCAATGCTCCAGAACTGTGCAAACAAAGGGATGTGATTTTGTGTGTTTGTCCACAATTCATTGGGATACACTTCATCAGAAGGAACCCAAGACTAATTTGTCCATCTAGTTTCCAAACCGACCTGATATGTCTAGCACATCGAATCTGTATGAAGTCAAAAGTCATGTGATGTGATCTATCCATATCTTGGCCTCTAGTTATCCAAATTATTCCAAACTTTAGGAGGATACATACATGAGGTGGGGCTATAACTTTGGAATCTTCTCTAAATCGAGATAATGGTGTATGGAAGTTGAAACCCACGTTACAATTGGATTTATGAAATGTGTGTGCTCAAAACCACCTTCCCATTTTCCTATAAAATGGAACCTTAGGATCCCCATTAGTAAGATTGACCAAGAGGAAAATATTTGGTATTTTAGAGACCCAAAGGATTCTTATCCTCATCCAAGAAGTTATGGAGGCCCCTATCATCATAGGGGGGTCAACAATGAATAAAGAGTTCTACCCTATCCTTCTCCTACTCTCGATGGTGAGATAAATGGCGGACGATCATTTTGAGGGAGCTACACATACTTGAGAAGGAGTTATGGAACATGATACGCAACTGGTTTTTTATAATTTGTGTGTTGATTATTTCAAATATGTTTTATATAAAAAAAATTCTCCTCTAAATTCTTTTCTTGGGTTTAATTAAGTGAACCCCTTTACATTTCAACACCGATTGGGTTGAAATTTAAAGTGGGAAACTCGGGTTGTTCTGATTGGGAAACACACGGATCCTCTTTCTCACACACAAAAAAAATATTAGTATTATTTGGTAGCAAATAATTTTTTTAGTCCAAACCATGACAACATGATTATTGGGTCAAGGGTTGGTACTTTGTGCATCGTTTTGAGATGTAATAGGGGAATCAAGATCTTGACAACCCTCAACCAAAGAATTAAACAAACCCATGTGAAAATTTCAAAAAAATGAACTATCTAATATGTGTATAGAACGTGAAGTGTTATCCTTATCTCATAATTCTAAAACACTAGTTTTATTTATCAACTAATAAACACTTTAAATCAATTCATTTTCTTAAAAATATTTTCAAACCACCCCATATTTTGTTCTTCTTATTAAAAATGCACACTATAAAGCAACCAAAACTCCTTGAGAGATGACCTAGGGTATTCCCTAGACTACAAAATCTTCTTTAAATCACTATCAATTTGATGTTTCATGACAAAAAATTCCCTCATATAACTATTCCAATAACCATGTTACTATTTCATCATTATACATCACTTAATTTTTAGAAATACCACTTTTTTCATTCTTCATTTACAAGAATAATGTTTTTATTGGGTTTTCTATGTGTTGTATGTGTTCTATACTATATAACATAATTAAAAAAATGGTAAACACCATTGATTAAATTTTGGGTTGTTACATTACCCTCCATATGAAATTTCACCCATGAAATTCCATTTTAGATACAAAGATGATAACATGTAAAGGAACTTAGATAACAACCATATAAAAAGGTAGCTATGTACATATAAGGATAATATTATAAATGAAAATGATATCCTAACTTGTGATTTTTTATGTTTTTATCAAGGTTTTACATGGTGATTGAATTATCCCTAGGGTTATTATTAAAGTGTTCTAGTAAAAATATCCAAAAATTAACAGATTGTGCTTTAATGACAACTATAGTATCCCTATAATTTTACACATATTATTAAATTATTTTAACTATAATTAAACATTAAATATAAATCATGGATCAAAAAGTCATGCGTCTTTGTAAGACTAGGTGCATAATTATAAAACATGAAAACTGAATAAAAATAACATTTATTTAATCACAATAATGATATCCTAACATCCTTTGAGCTCTTACATCAGTAAAGGATAACCAGGGGAATACATGAACAAGGGTATGAACTAAAAATCTGAGCATGGGAATAAAAATGGTGAAAAAGTAGAACACATGAGTTGGAAGGATTAACATGATAAAATTGATGGAATGGAACATGAATAATATTTTGGAATCATAGAAAATAGAACAAGGAATCATATGATCATGTTAACATATAAATTTTGAAGCAACTTAAAACCTGACATAAACATTAGTTGATGCTAACTATGAAGACTATATCAAATAGTGGACAAAGTCCCATAATTGATTAGGTTTACTCTCTAATCCCATACACGACATCTCATGAGATTAAACATTAATTAATGAATTTTATTGATATCTAGGAACACCCATCATAAAATTATCATGAATAAGTGTGCCACAGGAAGAATTAAACATAATGGATAAACATAAGTGTTAACCATAGAAAGAAATGGTTATCATATTCTTGTAATATGGCATAACCATACAATGTATCATAATAAATTATAAGAAATAATGGATTGAAATCATATATGGGAATTCATAAGGGATAATAGCCATATAAAATCATTGATTCTCTCCAAAAAATTTATAAACATATAAAGTGAGTTTTTAATAAATTTTCGAAATGAGCTACTTTAGTGTGGTTTAAGGGAAAAAGTAAGAGTCTTAAAAGAGGAAAAAGGAATATTTATTTTTATAAAACCATAAAAGAACTCATAATGTTTTAATTAATAAAATTGGTTATTTTAGGAAGATATTGGTGGCTTAAAATAGTTTATTAAGTGTACTTTAAAATTGGTAATAAATTGGGAAGGTCCTTTTAATCAGCCTTACATATTAGAATAAATTGAAAAGGGAACATTTTTAAACATTTATTTTCTCATAAAATATGGATGAATGGATCTAGATAAATAATTTTTATAAATATACATAAAATATGGAATAATTATGTAAGAATAATTAATAATTAAATTGGTTTAAAGATATATAAATCATAACCCAAAGGTAATTAGGGAAGTTAAAGAGAACCCCTTACCTTATGTCCGAATGTGTTATGCACTTGAACTAAATATCCTAGATAATAAAATTAGTTCATTTATCTAATTAATTTAGTACTAGTTAAACATATATTTGATTTATTATAATTTTTTTAAGTTCATTTATGGTCATTTAAATGAATTATAACATTTAATTTTTTCATTTCGGGAGTATTCATTTTTGGAATTTATGATCAGTTCCTTTGAGTTTAATTATGGGAGTTCTAGTCAAATGTAAGAAAAACTCAAAAAATTAAATTATATCTTATTTATATACCTCCAAAATTTCAAATAGTATCATATGTATTATTTATTTTTGGTTTGAGTGTGATTAATTTTAAATAACATTAGTGATAAATGTTTAGTGTATTTTTTCAGTTTCTCAATCATCACAAACTAGTATTGTTTTATTATTTAATTTTACGCACATATATTAGTTATAGAACATGAAAAATGTTAAAATATACATTTAATTTTTTTTAAATATTATAATGTTTTTATAACAATCCATTAAGGATGTACTAGAAAACAAAATCTCATCGTCCATGAAGGCGGTGAATCGACACATTATTGTTAATGTTTTCATTTTTAGAATAAAATGAGAAGATATGGGACTTGATGATGGAAATTAAATTATCATAATAAAACTAAGGTATATATATTATACTAGTTTTATTATTATCTTTTGGATATGGGAGGTGAGGAGAGGATAATAAATAAAAAGAAAATAAAAGAAAAAGAAGGAATATTTTACCTCATGAATGATGTCTCCTTTGGAACCACCTTATGGCACATGGGTTTGGTCTTTTGGTGAGACTAGAAAGACTAAGAAGTGGGGAAGAGGTTTGGTAGAGTAATATGGGATAATATAAGAAATATACATAGCTTATATGGTGTTAAGAGAAGAGGTGGTGAGGGGTGATATTTATAGTGGGTAGAGATGGGTGTTTTTGATTTTTTTCAGTTTTTTTATTTTGGCTCAATATTATCATCAGTTTTAATTATTTTATCTAATTAGAGTAAATAGTGCATGTGATTTTTATCTAGTGGGTGGTTATGTCTTCAATGACTTTAATATTCAGGTATTTGGATTAAAATGTTAAATACAATAAATTACTATATATCACTATTCACAAAAAATCCACTATTTTAGAAAAATCTGAAAAAATCACCCAATGAATTTTTCAACATGTAGATTTTAAAAACAGACTCTATTTTATGAAAATAATTGTCTATATATGATAAATTTTTATTTTAATTAAAATTATCATTTATTTGAAACATCCCAATTTTAATATTATAACCAGTTTTATGACACATTAAAAAATTAATTAAGGTCTCATAAAATTATAATAAAATCATAAGAGAACAAAATATAAATTTTGTAATCTATTTTATGAAAATTAATTTTCATTTAAATAATTATATTAATTATAAAATTGTAAATAAATTTTTAGAACTTACAAAAATACCAACATTTAATTTTTTATTTTAAAACATTTATTTATATATACCATGATATAAATATATCATATTTTCATTTATAAGATGCAAAAATTTTATTTTTTTCATTCATGGGTGAGGTCACTATTCTATGGGTTGGGTTACTATTCATAATGATTAGGTTACTATTACAATGGTTATGTTACGCTTCTATCAATATAGGTTCTATAATTTCTATAAATAAAACTCATTTCATACTTCATTTATGAGAAAAAAGTTTTCACTAGGTTCTCTGTATGATTTATGTGATTTTTACTATATAACATAATTATGATAAGGGAAATTCTATTGATAAATATTTATGATGTTAATCCCCAAGGATCTCATCATAGAAATCAAAATAAATAAACTGCACCATAATCAGATTATAGGACTCCAATAACTTGATACAAACTAGCAATATTAACTCTGGGCTGATAAAGAGAAAAATTGTCAACATCCTGGTTTCTATATAACATGATGGGCCTAATCAATCATCAAGAGGTGAAATAGAATACCTGATCTATATATCACCATTTAGGTGCACAACATCCATAAGTAACAAACCATAGCCAGAGAGTGATCCTAAATAGAGGGGGTTTAGTCATCGAGGTTATTAATTTTTTTCTAGGATCCTCCAAACACTAGAAAATAGAGGTGATCATCCAATGAATCTCAAGGAAAACACCGAACCCCATAACATCAATGTATCTCATGTCACTTATGATACATTAAGAAGAAAAACTATCAATAACAAGATCACCAACCATCATCTATAAAGCATGGTCCAACCAAACAATCAAACCCATTATGACCACCACATCTATAATTGGCTCACAATGCTAAGCCCTGGGTTTCAAGGTGACGCTCAATGCCTCAAATGTTGAATCCTAGAAATTACCCTCCTAGGTTTAACAAAACTGATTTCACCCACAATGGTCCTCTAAAACACATCATAAATTGGGAACAAAATAGTGGCTCCTTTATCTCAAATAAAACCTCATGCCAACCCCATTATAAGAAACATCACTCAGTCTCTCTAGCAGAAAACACTTCTTTGGTCAATACCTCACTCGCAACGAAAGCCTCAATCATCACCACGCACCAATGTAAATACTCAAGGGATATTTACACCCTTATCATGATCTTCTAATTAGAACATTGTCAAACCTAACACCCCATAGTATTATATTAGCCAAAATAATACAAAAATTCTAAACCTCATGAAACCGTGTCTACACCAAAATCATACTGAAGATTCAACTAGACACTCTCTATACCCAAGGACCATCAAAGAAATACTAAATCATATCTTCATGGAACTGTCTGATTAATCTAAAACTAAGATTATCTGTATCTCATGATATAAGATGTCCAAAAATATAACAAACCTCACCCAGGTCTTAAAGCACAAACCCTCTAGATAACTCTTAAACCAAAACCCCTAAAGACTAGTAAACCCAAAACCACAAGTAAAACCTTCCTCCGAACATATCACAACTCTAAAACACCATGACAATGACATTTAAACACCACTAGTTCGTTACCATTATGTATTAGAAGGGAAAAAAATAACATGGACTACATATATGTCCAATTATTGCATCATGGAGAAAAATAGGTGAAACACCACTATGATTGGAATGTATGTAGTGTGATCCTCACGTACATGATGTGTACCCCTCAAAATTATCCTTGTTCATGGAACAAAACCAACCAAGAATGTAATTTCCAATTATAATGTGCATCCCATCTACACATGATGTGTAAGCCACATGAGTTACCCATATATTTTCCTCACATGAGGCTAGATCAAGTACCCTACAAAACCCTTTGATGTGTTTCATACATAGGGTGTTCCCAAGTAAATTACATGGATATGTTCCCCAATATGAAAAGTCTGGCCAAATACCCGACCACACCCCAAGTCACCCTAACATGGTGTGTCCTAAGAATACATGCTCTATATACCCAATTATATACCCTATAAGAGTTGGTGTCCTAAAACCAACTTGTTTATAACTCGACTACTTGTTTGCATTATCAAAAAATTTTACATATCAAATTATTATTTTCCTTATCAGTAAACTTTTTTTGTGACAATGTCTATAGAGTATATGTCATGATTAAAGGTTATAACAGTTCCCTACTATGCTGAGAACCTAAAGCTGACAAAAAATTCTTCTAAAACCTTATTGTATAACTAGATGATTTATTCTAGAGAGAGAAAAGCAGTACACAACATTAGGTGTAAGAGTATCATAATACATTGAGAGACCTTCTCATTGTGTTCTCCGTTGGTAATCTCTATGATAGGACGTTTTAGAATAAACCTGTTAATAGAAAATCCACATTTCCTTGTTTCATTGGATGTTCCAATATGTGGATGTGTGAATTACTCCTCAAAATTTATGGTTATCATTAATGGATATCATGAATTGTGTACTTTTATGTATTAGATATTATCAAGATAAAATATGTTGAAAGTAAATTAGTATGCATTGGGTGTGTCATGAGTGATATTTTATTAATGGAAAATGTGAGAAAGTATATATCCCTTTTGTACTTGGAAAAAATGTGATATCTCAAGACATTTTATGAGAATAAAATAGGATGTATAAATCCATGTACAACATGTTTGGTGGGTGAGTTCATTTTTGGAAGGCCAATGAATTGGGAATCGAGCATTTATTTTGATGTCAATGTCTTGAGACCTTCTTGATTAGAGATATCATGGTAAAGGTATTGTATTTCTAAATAATTGTTTGTATAACATTGTACACTGTTTTTACATTAACTTCATTATCAATTAATTACTTGGAAAGTTTCTAGACACTAACCTTGTTCTTTAGGTGGTTATTCCTAATTCTAGAAATAAAGAGTCTGAGAGGGACACACATTAAGTGGATTATAAATGTTAGTAAAATTCGTTTATTTAATTTAAAATATAAGAATGAATAATATTTATTCAGGATTTATGTTCTCCATAATTGTATAACAAGATATTCTAAATAATAGGTGATTATATAACAATAATAAATATTTATTTAAATGTTTTTAGAATATTTTTTTATATTTTCATAGATTAATGTAGTGAAATTTATTTGTTAAATAGTTATTATTTGAGGATTTTAAAATTTCAAATGAGGGAAAGAAGACTGAGTCTAATGGTAAGATTGGAAATAATATAAATGATATTTTTTTATATTCATAAAGGTTTTGTACATCTATAAAAATTAATAACAATAACAATAATAATATTATTATTATTATTGTACCTGGATTTAATTAAGAATTATGAATATGGAAGGGGTTTAGTGTGAATGTTTCTAACCCCACACCTTATATAATAAATATCTAGTTATATATGTTCTCTAAACAAAAGTTGGTGTGAAAAATAAATAGAGTGAGACTTATTCAAGCCCTTTAGATATATCAAGAGATATAGATTACTCTGTTCAATTATCCTCTAAAGACAATGAGATAACATCAAGAGTTATTCCTCCCTTTAGAATCATTCTTCTTTGATTATCCATGAACAACACAACTGATCAGGATTGGATGTGCTAGCATGAGATGATTGTATGGTGTTTTTATGATATACCAGTTCATGTGCGGATCATTGGTAGAGAGATTCTACACATTGATCCTATAGGGAAATTATTGTATGAAAATATATTTTAAACAAAATCATCTACTAAAGAGTAATTACATGTTTAGGAAATTATATATCTACCCATAAATTAATTAAAAGATATATGTGGAGATTCTTTGATTCTAGTTCCTTCATATTCAATATAGTTATGTAATCTACTATTTTTATTCGACATGATTTTTTTGATCCTGTAAAGAAATGAGTAGATCTGATTTATGACTAAAATTCATGTTTCTCATACCATTATATGACACCTTCACTATTACTAGAGCCTACAAGTGGTATCAGAGTGATCATAAGTTTTATTCACAATTATTTAATATGCAGTGATTGGTTTTATGTGTTTGAATTTTATTTCACTAAAATCACATTTTTTAATATCATACATCATCATCTATTACATTTCATTATTCTCAAAAAAGTAACCCGTAATTTCTTTAATGATTAAGTATGAATATTATTTTTAAGGACAACTTATGTAGGGTTTAGATGTTCTACTAGGAAAAACCAGAATATATAGTTTCTAATTTCAATATACATTCCATATATGTTTTTTTCTCATCCATAAAATTCTTTATCAGGTTATATCTGAAAGAATTGGATCTAATATTTTAATAGATTGGATAAAAATGTAGATTATGTAAAGACCCAAAAATTCCATGTAAATTTTATTAAAATTATTTGGAATTATTACGAGCCTTTGAAAATTGAAGGTGCATGATTCTATGGCCCAGTGTGCTCAGAATGAATTTATGAACTTTTTTTAAGGTACATTTAGTAAACACGTGAGAGAAATTTTTAATCTTTTGAACCAGTGATCAGAATTGAAAACCGAGAGCACCGTTGAATTTGTAGAGCTGGGATTTTCTTAAGGGAAAATTCACTTCGACCGCAGTAGGATGGGAGAAAAATTTAGTTTTTGGAATTTTTATAAAAAAGTAAAATAACATGTAATTTTAATATTATTTTATTTTTCTCCAATGGATGAGCGGTAGTGGTGGGCCTAGTGAATTGTCATGAAATTTAATGGATTGACTCATCAACTGTGTAACTCCACTATTGTGAGTTAAAAGAGTTTTATTAATTCATTTAATGAACCTATTTATTTCCGCAATGCCTTACCCACCTTTCCCCATAAGATTTAAATGGATCACGAGGCGGGGTTTTGACATGACTTCTTCAAGAAAGTAAACTCTTGAGAAGTCCTGCGACAACATCCACCGATGGAGGATGGAAGCTCGGGCGGCAATTATCTGAGATCCATGAATGCCAATGACTCAATCTAACACAAACTCTACTCCCACCGCAATAGTGACACCTCCAACGGATCTCGAGGTAGGGGAATTATTTATAATAAATCTTATTTTTGATGAATCCTTCTCTTGATTCTTATCATGTTAACAGGGATGGCGAATGATGAACGAACAAGGCCCAGACCCTATGCCGCTTCGTTCCTGTTTCATTCTTCATGATGGGTTTCCTAAATTTGAAGGAAACATGAAACAATGGGTCACACTATGACGATGGCATCCCAGGAGACCCGTAGGTATAGGATGGAGTGAAAATAGAACTCTTCAGCATCACCATAGCCCCACAGAAGGTCCTTTGGCGCAGCCCTAGCTATAGGCTTTGGCCGACCATGGCAGTATTAGGAGGCACGCCGTCGCATGCCGTGGAGGGGGGTCATGGATGCAGATGATATTCGGCCCTAGGCCGGCTATAGTGGTGGAGTCAGCCCACCATTGCTCGCCACGCTGAAGGGCTGTGACTTCAAAGTCACGGAAAGATGACAAGGGACCCGCCTCCTACAGGTGATAAGGTGGCACCAATTGAAGCCACCCTTAATAATTCTAAATGGATCCTTTGAGCAATTTGGGAGTTGGTGATTGTGCGACCATAGTGTGGGTCATGCTAGTGAGCATGCCAGACCGCCCAGCGGGTCGCACCCTACATGTGGGCTGGGCCGATCCGCGGCCCAGAAGGTCTCACCCGCCTTAGCCCAGCCCAACTGGGTCAGCCCTGGCCAGTTCAGGCATGGACAGGTCAGACTAGGACCAAGTCAGGTCTGTCCATGTTAGAAGAACCCGGACCCCTCTTGAGCGTAGAAACACTTAATAGGCCATATCTTGCGAACTAGATTTTCGTTTGACGAACCATTTGCGAAGTTGAAATATATGGAGTGATACAATGATTTTGAGATAATCTACAAGAGGATTTTAAAATGTTTTAGTATGGTTGGGTTGGATCGACCCTGAATCCTATTGGGCCCTCGACACTGAAATTCCAACAACTAATAGACTGATCATCCGTTTGACGGTCTATCTATTGCATTGGAACCCTTCTGATATGAAGAATCACCAGGTTACCTCTTTGTGGGACTACGTGCTGGTTGAAATATGATCGATGGATTGAGGATCAGTTCTCTACGAATCAATCATACTATGAGTGAAAATCTAGGGGCTTGCAGGGAGGCGGAGGGTAGAGACATATCATATAGAGGTTAGTACCAAGCGATCTTGTGGGGGTCAGCAACGATCCTGTGTGGGTCAGATCCTATACAGGTCAGTGCTCAATGATCCTGTGTGGGTCAGTGCATACCGATCCTGTGTCAATTAGATCCTGTGTGGGTCAACGCTCAGCGATCATGTGTGGGTCAATGCATACCGATCCTATGTGATTTAGAGGGGGTTAGAACCTATCTACTCCGGGTGGGTTGGATCCTGTGTAAGTCTTATAGGGGTTGGTACCTATTGATCATATGTGGGTCAGACTCCATATGGTTAGCATCAGTGTCTCTTGATAGAATAAGACGACCTATCTTCTCGATTAATCATCTATACTTTGGTGATTTACTTATACCTATTTTGAGGGGTGTCTATTACTTTGTGCTTTGTGATTGAGATCATGCTTTGTGATTTTTCCTTTATGGAATTCTAAGAGACCATTGGGGGTTTTGGGGTCCCTACTAGGTATTTTTATACTCATCCCTACATGGGCTTTGACCGCTCCTTATTGTGTCTTGTGCAGACAATGAGCAGCTTGGCTAAGGCTTGACGGAGCCAGGCTAGGCGGTACACGGAGGAGATTGGCTGATGTAGAGAGTTGTGGAGATGATCTATACCTACCCTTTAGGTAGGATTATTGGTGTATTATAGCGAGATATTTTTTTAAACTATCTTAGTTGTATCTTTTAGTTGGGATTTTATTCCGGTCTCTTTACTTTCAGTACATAATATTACACTTATTTGTGGTCACTAGTTGTGGTTTCTAATCACTCTTCCATTGTGTTTTACTTCTGCGTAGTGTACCATACTTCTGTGTGTATAGTTTTTGAGTCAATTCATTCCCATTTCTGAGAAATAACATTTTGTTGCTAGTCGAAAACCCCTATCCAATGGAAGGGGGCATGGGGTAGTCACGACATGGTCCCCGAGGGAGGGGTCGTGACAAAGTGTTTTCCAAGGATTCAGTTCTCCCAAAGAACTAGGACTCTGATCATTTAATAGAGAAGCAGTTTTAAGAGTTTTGAGTGTGGTTTTCAGTTTGAGGAGTCTAGTTTGGTATGGTGGTCAACATATCCATACACAAGGACCCTGAATTCAAATTTCCGACTTGGTGCAGAAAAATACTGATTGCGTGTGTTTTGGAAATGTTTTTACCTTGATCTCTTTGAGTCAACTCACCATGTATAACTTATTGACCATAGAGCACCTATTTATCTTTTGGATTTCACCGAGTATATAACAATCCAAGATTCCTGAGAGATTATACGATGATGGACCACTGAGTGATGAGGCTTTGGTGTAGGTCCCTATTACTGTGGTAGCACCTTCAAGTGATGCCACCAGCCCACTAGCAGACCATGCTCCCCGATTGAGTGCATTTTATTAGTTCCCGAGACATCGGCCTTTGAGGTTGAGAGGTGAGAAAGTACCCTAGGAAGTCAAGGACTAATTGGAGGCTGTGTCTAGAGTTTTTCACTTGGTTGAGACACAAATAGAGTTTATGCTTATTCAAGACACTAGCCTTTTCTATGTCACAACAGCGAGATTTTGGATCCTAATGCTCTAGACACATGACGAGGAATCCCTTTCCTTGGTGGACATTGAGAGCTTCTTCACAGTAGATTTTTTTCCAGCGACTCAACTCTCTGTGTGTATCAAGGAGCTGATGCACTTACCGCAGGGTATCCTAACAGTAACCCTATACTCAGCGAGATTCATTGTCCTATCATGCTACTTCATCAACATGGTACGAGACCAATTCTTTAGGGCCTGGAACTTTGAACAGGGTCTCCAATGAGAGATCAGATCATCGATGAGATCATTGAATATCATGATGCAGGCGGGAGTGATCAAGAAATCATTGTTGGTAGAGATATTCATAACTGAGTAGGAACCGACTGTGAGAGCCACCACTGGATGACAGGTAGCCGAGTCATCTGCATGAGGGAGTGGACATATGACATAGAGGTCCATGAAAACCAGACCCACCAGTGGATGACCCCAGGATGTAGGGTCGGAGTTGTGAGCTCTCGAGGCAAAGAAGAATATATGAGAGGTAGAATGTGATTCACTTGTGGCCGGTAGGGCCACATGGCTTGTGACTGCCAGACCCACCAAACCGATGATCAATAGACGGTGGAAGGAACGTCAAGGAAGAGGAAGATATTTGAGCGAGGAGTTCTATAGGGCGGCAGATGAGGAAGAGAAGCAGGTCGTGCAATAGGCGGTGGACGGTGATTTGAGGTTCTATTACGATCACCACTAGGAGGTCCACCACGACTATAGGGAGCAGGTGGATAGGGGCAAGCACAGCTACAGGTAGCAGAGGCCTACGACCATGATGCTTTAGAGATGATTAGAGGTAGGATCTGTGCCTATTCCACCCTAGCTGCAGTACAAATAGACATAGGTACTAGTCACCCATTCATTACCATGTCACTCATTCAGAGCTTGGAGATTATGATGGATATGTTGTCTCAATAATTGTATTTAGAGATTCATACGGGAGAGGATTCAACGATTACACACTGGTGCAGGTAGTGTGAGCTCACTCTGGGAGGTGAGAGCTTCGGTTGGGATCTCCTAGTAGCAGTGTCGAGGCCTTATGACTTCATCTTGGGTATGTACAGGCTATCCTTAGTCCACACTCAGATCAGTTGTTTTAGGAAAATTGTGCAGTGTGTTCGCAAAGATGGGATCGTGTTTACCTTCATTGGGAAGAAGGACACCTTAAAAGCACAAGATGGGCTATCTTGAAGGAGGGTGCATCCGATTACTCACCAGTTGGATAGCCTAATGCTCAGAGTATTTGACATGAGGAGTCCAAATTATCCTATAGTTATGGACTAGTATGCTGATGTCTTTCCTGTTGATGTTTTGAGACTACCTCCTCATAGAGTGGTAGACTTTCACATCGAACTATACCCTGGTATGACACCAATATCTACACTAGTATATTAGATGTATCCCGTGGGGATTTTTTTTATGGGTATAACTGGAGAACTTACTGGTAAAGGGGATCATAAGGCCCAGTGTTTCTACATGGGCATCCCCAATCTTGTTCGCAAAGAGGGCCGATGGGAGCTTGAGGCATTGTGTGGACTATCGAAAAATGAACTAGGTGATCGTGAAGAACAAGTATTCACTCCCAAGGATTAAGAACCTCTTCAACAAGGTGAAAGGAGGTTAGTGGTTTTCGAAGATATACCACAGATTAGGTTATCCCCAGCTCAGAGTACAGGATGAGGACATTCCAAAAAAAAACATCAGATGTCGGTGTGGCCATTACAAGATCTTGGTGATGCCTTTTACTATGAACAAGGCTATAGTAGTGTCCATGGGGATCATGAATAATATCTTTCATCCATACCTTGATTTCTTTGTGGTGGTCTTCATTGATGACATCTTGATATACTTGGCATCATAGGAGGATCACACCAAACAACTACATATAGTTCTGGATACACTCTGAGAGAACCAGCATTATAGAGATCTCTTGAAGTGCTAGTTCTGGATATAGGAAGTCCACTTCCTGGGGAAATTTATCTCAGAGGCTGGAGTTGCAGTGGATCCAGAGATGATAGAGGCAGTGTTTTCCTGGGAGCCTCCCAGGAGTGTGACCGAGGTGCCGAGTTTCATGGGATTGGTTTGGTCGTATTGTGTATTTGTACCTAACATCTCCAGAGTAGCGACACACTTGTTAGATTTCATGAAGAAGGGGAATCCATTCATGTTGATGGAGTAGTGTTAACAAATATTTCATGAGATGAGGTAGAGATTGACATTTTCCCCCATCTTGAGGATACCAGAAGAGGGCATTCAGTAAGAAGTTTACTGCGACGCATCAGGGACCGTTCTAGGTTGTGTTCTGATGCACGAGTGAGTGGTGATTGTATATAGCTCATGGAATTAGAGACAACATGAGAAGAACTTCACTACCCATGACCTAGAGTTAGCATCAGTGGTATTTGTGCTAAATATGTTGCACACTACTTGATGGGTGAACCATTTGTTGTTTACTCTGATCATAAGATTCTTATGTATATCTTCTCATAGAAGAACCTGAAACTGATACAATGATAATGGATACAGTTCCTCCAGGACTATGACTTTGAGATAGTCTATACTCATTGGAAGGGGGACATAGTAGTAGATTCACTCAACATGAGGATTGGTCTACAACTACTGAGTATGGTGACAAATCAGCTTCCCATGTTGCAGTCATACATCATTGATAGAGATGAAGTAGCCTACCTCTAGTCTATTACTGACAGTCCCCCGATTCTTCAGTGATTTTGGAAGGCACCCCATGCGGAAATTGACTACGAATCCCAACATTCTCAACTATCCATAGGACATTCCCCTGAGGGATTTTCTAAATACAGGGATATAACTTTCTCTTTAGAGGACACACTATGGTACCAACGACGCTATGTGAGGAGTTTTTGAGAGAATTCCATAAATACCATTTAGTAGTACATACTAGAGTCGCGAAGATATACCTGGACCTATGGAATCAGTACTTGTGTATAGGGATGAAGAATGTAGTGGAATATTTCTTATCCCGATGCCTCACTTGTTAACAAGTGATGGAAGTGCATCAGGTACTAGAAGGCTTAGCTCAGCCACTTGAGGTAATGGAGCGGAAGTGGTATGTTATATTCATGGACTTCGTGATAGGGCTACCGCATATATACTAGGGCCACAATTTAATCTGGGAGATTGTGACATACTTACCAAGTCATCCCACTTCATACCCATACCATAGGAGGGATCAGTAGAGAGAGTGGGATGCCTCTACATGAAAGAGATAGTGTGACTTCACAGAGTGTTGTTGATGATCATCTCAGATCGTGACACACATTTTATATCCTACTTGTGGAAGAGATTACATGAGGCATTCAAGAATCAACTACACTTGAGAACTATATTTCACCCTCATACAAATGGACAGATGGAGTATACCATACAAACACTTGATGAGATTCTTTGTACTTGTGTCCTCAATTTCCCACCACTGTTGGGAGGACCACCTTCCCCTGGTGGAGTTGTCATAGAAAAATAGTTATCAATCCACCATCGGCATGACCCCATTTGAGGCTTTTTATGGGCAACCATGCATATCACCTCTTTGCTGGACAGACCCAAGGGAGTCAGTACATATGGGTTCAAAGTTGGTACATGCTAGCCCAGAGAAGGTACAGATCATTCAGGAGTGGATGAAGATGGCAAAGAGTAAGAGGAAGTCTTATGCTAACAGGATATGAAGACCCTTGGAGTTTGAGGAGGGAGATCAAGTCTTCCTACATGTCTCGCCATAATGAGGATTACACTTTTTTTGGTTGGGATGGAAAGCTATCTTCAAGGTTTGTCAAACCTTTCCAAATCCTCAGCAGAGTAGGCAAGGTAGTGTACCGTCTAGCTATTCCCCCACAGATGAACCATGTGAATACTATTTTTCATGTGTCACAACTGAGGAGATATGTGCATGATCTATCACACGTTATCGACTGGGGTGAGATAGATATCGATGATGGGGTGGCATTTGCGAAGTTCCCGATGGGGATAGGGGATTGATAGGAGTGGGTCCTTCATTAGCAGCCGATTCCTCTGGTGAGAGTTCATTGAAGAGAACGGGAACCTCTAGTAGAGTACATGGGAGTGGGAGGCTCAGATGCGTGCTCAGTACCCCCATTTTTTACCATAGTTTTTTTGTAGCTTTAGAGGATGAAAATACCTAAGGTGAGGAGGATGTAAAGACCCATAAATTCCTTGTAAATTTTCATTAAATTATTTAGAAATATTGCTATCTTACGAAAATTGACGAAGCATGATTCTGAGGCTCAGTGTGCCCGGAATGAATTTATGAATGATTTTTTATGGTTTTGTTGGTAAACGCACAGGCAGAATTTTTTTTATCTTTTGAATTGGTGCTTAGAATCGAAAACCGAGAGCACTATTGAATTCATTGTGCTGAGATTCGCTTAAGGTAAGCTTCACTTCAACCACAGTAAGTCGGGAGAAAAAGTTAGTTCTTTGTATTTTTAAGAAAAGTAAAATAACATGTAATTGTTATTTTATTTTATTTTTCTTTAATGAATGAGTGGTGGTGGCGGGCCCAGTGACATGTAAAATCATTTAATGGATTGAATCATCAACTGCGAAACTCCACTGTTGTGAATTAAAAGAGGTTAATTAATTCATTTAATGAACCTCATTTTCCATAATGCACTACTGAACTTTCCCCCTCCTATTTAAATGGAGATTGGGTTGGGGTTTTTGAAATACTTATTCAAGAAAAAAAACTTTAGTGACATCTTGTGAAAACATCCACCGATGAAGGCCGGAAGATCAGCCGACAACGATCCGTGATCGACGAACGCCGATGACTCCATCCAACGTGGATGCTCCTCCTCCTACAACTAAGAAACCTCCAATGGATCTTGAGGTAGGTAGTTTTTTTAGATAGCTTATCAATGATGATTTCTTCTCCTACTTGTTTTCATGTTAACACGGAGGGCGTGGGCTTAACAAACAAGGCTTGGACCCCCGCCCGCATTATTTATGTCGCATTCTTCAAGACGGGTTTCCTCAATTTGACGGCGATGAAAAATATTAGGTTACATTAAGATGGAGACATCTCAAGAGACCCATAGGTATAATTGGGAGTGAAAAAGGAGCTCCAGAGCATCACTAGAGCCACACGAAAGGTTCGCCATCATGGCACCGGTGTGGTGGCCACTACAAGAGAGATTCCATTTAGTGTAAGTTATTTTTGCATTTAGCGGCATTTTTAACTGCCGCTACATGGTTTGGTGGCGGTTTCTATAAAAATCTACCTAATATGGTGTCACCAATATATTAGCGGTGGTTATTTACGTTTCGCGGCAGTTTTTACGAGCCCTTGACATCAGTTTATTCGCAGTGGTTATAACCACCGCAAATAAACTCAAATCCAGCGGCCGTAAAACTGCCGCTGAAGCTATGAGAACCATTGAGAAATGAGTAGCTACGATGCGAAAATGTATGAGTGGTTAAAAGCACCGCGAAAAGTAATTTTTTTTACATTTCGTGGCGGTTTTCACCATTTAGAGACAGTTTAAAACGTCGCCAATGCACATTTCACGGCGGTTTAAACCGCCGCCAAAAGCTGGCCAGAAAAAAAAATTGCTTCTGCTGCACCACTTCTCTGAAAGACAAATCATACAAGAAATACCATATTGTTCATACTAACAAAAAATAGGAAATATAAACCTAGGAAATCGGTATAGAATAAATTGAAAAAATAAGTAAACATTGACATGCTATATAAGAATGAACCATATTGTACATACCAACATACAACATGAAACATCAACCTAGGAAATCAGTATAGAATAAATTGAAAAAAATATATGACAGAATCAACTAAAAAACATAGGTCCATTATTTTACTACGCTCCAAACATACATCTAGGTGATCCTTCTTGATCCCCTATAATATATATCACATGAAAAATAAAATATTAGATCTACATGTGTGTCGGTGTTCCCATATAGGGAGTGAGCGTAAAACACAGTTAGATTTACAATGTGTGGGCCTCCTACTTGGTTTAATACCCCAAATATACCATCACCACACACATTAACTATACCAGGTGTCTTAGAGAAGCTCGTGTGTTATCCTCAATCAAAACCATGTTGTGCACTTTTATGTAACAAAACTAATATTATATTAACTTATTTCTTGCAAAAATCATGATACACAAAAACATTATGTTCTATTCGATAATGATTTAAAATAATTATTTAGATACATTATAGTAATCACCTTCTAAACCTGGTAGGATGACTCTAAAATTCATTACACATGTCATTTCAACACAATTATAATCTACGATGAATCATGTCACATTACCTTAAAATGCATTCCTTCAATTATATTGTATTTTATTCCTCTTAACAGGGATACAATATATTCCCCTCTAAGGTTCAATACAAACATCAAGAAACATGCTATTATTCTTATGCGATAAGAATAATATGAAACACTTTTAAAAAAATACCATAGTTAAAAACTCTAGTATTAAATTCTTTATATAGTCCTTAATTTTAGATACCCCTCATAGTATCACAATATCATATCCACCTTCAAGTTGTATGCCCCAACCTCTTAAGAATTCATACATTATCATCATACCGACATATATGATATTGAAAAAAATATATGGGCCATCTAATAGGTGTAATACACAACCATACCTTCTCAAAATTAGTCATTGAAGACCAAGATGAAACTGAAATGGAAACTCATGATAAATTCAAACACCATCGATTTCTAGGTACCTTTCATAAAGTGTTACCCTTCACAAAAAGTTAATATTCTCAAACTATTTCTATTTAAATAGAGCATAAATGGTATGATGTATCCCACTAATCATTAATAAACTATGTGTGTTGTGATTCTATTTATAGTGATTCATATGATGCTCTTCGCATGGGCCTGATCCCAATAATGTAAACACCTAAAACCTCTTTGTATGGAGAAAATTGAATAATTTCTTATCTATGTGGCCCTAAAAAAATGAATCAAAAACTTGTATTATATGTATGATTAACCTAAAAAGCATATATTTTGATATCTACACAGATTCAGAGAGATCATAGGAATAGGGGTAACTCGTTAAACACTAGTAATTTGATATTATTCATTAAAAAATCACAAATCTATAAGGGAATCCAATAATTCAAATGATTCCACCGAAAGAATATTTGATGATCCCAAAATCTCACACCTTTTACCAATACCTATTTTTAAGAATCTATAGTATGAATCAGTAGTGAAAAAATTTCATTGTAAATTAATTCTGAATGGACATCCATACCAAATATTCATATACACGGAATCCCATTGGAGGTTATCATCAAAAAATAGATAACCTATTGTGAATCCATATTGATTGATAAACTATGAACTCTTACATTTGATGATGTATTGATGGTTTTCTTCATTTTGTTTCCTTTTCAATACCTTCATCAAATCCTTCAATTAAAATTGAATGACCAAATGCACCAATTATGTTCAAGACCAAAAACAAGTTGATAGTACCCATAAGGAACACAATGGTGAGTCATGAAAACAATTGTTATGTCATACATAGGACTCAATTTCTATGAATATATGTTCCCCTTAACCTGAGATACATTGTCTCCTACCCTTGTAAAATGAGTGAATGATGGTTCACACCTTATTTCAGGAATAACATCTGAATGGATCTATCCTGACATTATATGACACTCATGGTAATCTATAGGGAATAATGCCCCATAGGTTGTCCAACTAAAAATATTCTAGGGAAAAACCATTAGTCCATAATTTCACATCTAACCTTTTTGTATCCTTTCAATAGATCACGAGAACACATTCTTGTCTTATCATATTGATTTGGATAAATATGTCCACCATAAAGTAGAAATCACCTTAGAACTTCATTATGAGTATCATGTTCACTATAGTCATTTTTATTAACATGTGACCTTGAGTACTCAAGAAGATATATATGGTGATTTTTCCTATTGTCTATACTCAATCATTTAAAAGTTGATCCCACTGGGCATATCCAAGCACTAACACTCAAGAGTATATTTATACCCCTACTAGTTTAAACACCCTTAAGGCCCATTAAAATATCTTAATAATATACTAGGGATGGTTACAATGCTCTAATATCTAAAAGCATCAGAATCTATCCTAAGTGGACTTTGTGACTAAACAATTACAATGGAAAACATAACCCACATGGGTGGGGGAATTTTTTATCATTTTTTCCTCATGGTTATCTCCAGTATCATTCATCCTACGGGATCACACCCAAATTAATGATATCCCTCTTACAATGTAAATTTGTGTTTTTTATTAGAGGTAACACATTAGTATATTTGTTCAATGTTAACCCAACTGATGTTGGGAAACATGATTCTATTGAGGGTTATTTGGATCATATATGTTTTAGTGCTCATGAGTGGAGAATTATGGTTAAATGGGACGATCGAGGATCTAACCATGGAGTTGAACTAAGAGTCAGATTAAGAGTTTAGTGTGGGCATTGAACATTTTTGTTATTTCTTGAAGTGGACCAATTTTTATGGGGAGATATGATCCATGGGGTGGATGTGCTAATAAAGTACATGTTATTTAAATAAATGAATAATTGATTAAATCCAAAAATGGAAGAAATAAGTGATATAATAATTATTTAAAGTCTCATTTGATATAAAATATGATCAAAACGTGTCATGGATGATCATGAATCATCAAGTGGTGTTAAGAAACCACTTTGTTTCTTCAAAAATTGATCTATAAGTTTCATACTAAAGTAAAGTCACTTTTTGAATCTATAAATACATAAAAAAGGGATTATTCTAGAATAAAAAGGGGTTTCCAAGTCTTAACTAAGAGAATCAATGAAGTCATATTGAATCTAGTTTATAAAAAGGGATATCAAGCATTGAATTTTGTAAAATTATACCACTAATAAGAAGAAAAATTTAGAGGAAGTATTTATTCCGTTACTATCATTAGTTTGGTTTCAGTGTGACTGGTATATTTTTATTGACATGATAAATATAATTTTTAAGTTATGTTGATATTGTGCAATTTGATTAATGTGGATGATAAAGACAACGCTTATGGTTCTATTCACTAGGTATCTCACCCCAACCTAAGGGATAAATGTCTGTCAAGGGCCACATTTCCAACTCATAAGGTTTAAGAACCTATCATTATCTATATAGTCCATATTGATTTCTCATCTAGCAAAGCAACCTAACTTGGTTCCATACTGGGTCATTCATATGTTCTCATATATTATCATACCATAGATGACCATTACCAAACCATCCCATAGCCTCGCCCCTAGACATTTATTTAGGAGAGAATAAATTACCTAAAACAATACATTTATGGATAACTTGACCCATAAATACATGATGGACACCCTATTGGGGTTTTAATTTCCTTATAGTTAAGCCTCTCACATATATAACATAGCCATCAATGGTTGTATAATCAATGCATAATACTAAAGAAAATTATATGAACCCAACATGAATCTTTATCCTCATGTATCATAAGGTAAATAACTCATGTATCCCAATCATGTCACATACCCACCTACATGAAATTTCAAACCACACAATAAATACCTAACCATATCCTATTGTAATACTAGTCATAAAATACCTTGATGATAGAGTTATCCTGTTAAGAAATCTCATTTCATCCTCATCAAAGCCACATCTAAGAACCAACACCATCCCAATCCCCTAAATCATAAAATTAAAACATATATTATAAAGCAATAATAATTAATTAAGATAATTAATCCATATTAATCCAATTAGTCATACTGTAGGGACATCTCATCAATTTTGTATCCTCACTGTAATTTTAAGCAATGGGGTATGGATCACTCTTGGAACACCTCTGAGCCAATTTATAAACAAAACCCTAATATATGAAGTCAATCCATAAAATTAATTCATCCAAATTTGATGATAAACCAAAATAAATTAGGGAAATGACTCAACAATAATGAAACTACATAAAACATTATTCATTTTTCCTCCACAAGATTCCTCTAACCATTACACACAAAAAATCCACCGTAACAGGATGATCGCACTGAAGACAGGGGAGGGGAGCATACCTAGGGTACGAACTCGATGGGGTCAGGGGAGAAGCCGACGTCGTGGGTGAAGGGGGGAGAAGTGGGGCTAGTAGAGACCGGCGGCGAGGTCACCGACGACAAGGGAGTGCAGCGGAGGGGACTGATGGTAGGGTTCGCGATCGTCGGGGTGAGAAGCCTCGCGGGGTCAGTGTTGGCTCAGGTGGGGGGGAGTATTTCTGATGTGAAAAACTAAATGGGTTTCACAATGATTTTTAATAAACCACCATGAAATCTTTTTAACGATAGGTTTAGTGGAAGTTTTGTAAAGTGCCTCTACAAAACCGCCGGTAAAGGCGTTTTTTGTTGTAGTGGGCGCATACGACTAGTTACGACAGGTGACGGCGGTGACCCAAATCAGTCAGCCACTGAGGTAGGAGGCAGTATGCCATCGTTCACCATATAGGGGAGCTACGACATCCTTCTGAAGTAGCTATTGAAGGTGTCTGGCCCTCAGTTGACCACACAGTTGGAGGCAGTGCACCTATGCACGTCACACCAATGGGCCACGGCTTCACAGTCGCGATGAGCTAGAAATGGAACAACCTCTTGTGGATCCTGTAGGTGAGAAGGTGGTTCCTCCTAGCTCCACCCTTAATTATGCCTAATGACTCCTTTTATCCGTTCAGGAGCCAGCGACCGCGTGACCCCAACGTGGTTCATGCCAACGAGCGGGCCGGACCACCCCGCGGGCTGTGCCCAGCCAGTTTGCGGCCCTACCGAACTCATCCGGCCAATGTGGGTTCAGTCTGGGCTAGGTCAGACCAATATTGGGTTAGGTTGTCCCAGTTTGGGTCAGGCATGGTCGGTCCGACCAGGTCGGACTGGACCCAGACTCCCCTCGGGCCCAAAAACACTCAAAATGTGATATATTGTGAATCAGATGTCCGTTTGACAAACCATCTGCAGCATTGGGATCCTTGGATCAAGAAGGTCATTTTGAGATATTGCACAAGAATTTTGGAGAATTTTAGAGTATGGTTAGGTCGGATCGACCACAAAACCAACAGGGCCCTCGACACTGAAATGCCAATAAATTACAGACCATGCGTCCGGTTGACGCATTGTCTTTTATATTGGAACCCTTATGATGTGAAGGATTATCAGGTTACTAATTTGTGCGACTTTTTCTGGTTGAAATATGACTGATGGATTAAGGAGAGGTTCTCCCAAAATCAAGCGTACTTTGAGCAGGAATCTAGTGGCTGACAATGAGGTGGAGGATGGAGATAAATCATACGAAGGATAGTACCGAGAGATCCGGTGTGGGTCAACACAAATACTGTGTGGGTCAAGTCCTTTGTGGGTTAATGCTCAATGATCTTTTGTGGGTCAGCACATACCGATCCTGTGTGGGTCAGATCCTGTGTTGTTCAGTGCTCAGCTATCCTATGTGGCTCAGCGCATACATATCTTCTGTGGGTTAGATCCTATGTGGGTCAGCGGGGGTTAGTACCTAGCGACTCTAGGGGGTCAGATCCTATGTGGGTCTATAGGGGTTAGTACCTATAGATCCTGTGTGGGTCAGACTCCGTATGGTTGGCAGCAGTTCCTCTCGATAGAACAAGATGATTTATCTTCTCGAATAATCATCTATACTTATACACTTTACTTATAACTGGATTGACCTATGTCTAATGATTTTTGATTTGTGATTGAGATATTGATTTTTGGGTTTTCCATTGTGGAATTATGAGAGACTTTTGGGGGTCTCGGGGTCCCTACTATGTCTTGTTATACTATCCCCATCACCGGCTATCCCCACACCATGTTATGTCTTGTGGAAATGATGAGCAGCTTGGATGAGGCTTGAGGGATCCAGGACCATGCAGTACATGGAGAATATTGGATGTTGTGGAGAGCTGTGGAGACGAGCTGTACCTAACCTTTAGGTAGGTTCCTCATGGGATGATCGCATGAGCTGTTTTTTTGTTTTCTATTGTAGTTTTATCTTTTCAGCTAGGCTTGTATTCTGGACCCATTACTTTAAGTACTTACTATTACACTTAGTTGTGGTTAATAATTGTGGTTTCACCTCACTCTTCTGTTGTGTTTTAATTTTTCATAGTGTAAACTTGTTTTGTGTGTACAGGTTTGGAAGCAATGCCTTCCAATTTTTGGAAAATTCCTTTCCGATTCTAGTCTCCAACCCCTATCCTATCGAATGTGGGCTTTGGGTAGTCACAGAACGAGCCCCGGGGGATGGGTCGTGACAGATATAGATAGAATAGAAGATGAAATGTAAAAAATATAAACCATATAGAAACTGTAGATGTTGTTTATTCTCCATTATCTCATGGTTGATTACATGGGGTGTCCCAAGAATGCCATGTGTTGGATACATGACATAGGGACTGACATTATTTACAAAACAAGGTCACATGTCATGTATGCTGGAATTCATTCAACGTACATTGTTGTTGTCCATGGAAAGGAAAATGGCTACAACCAAAGTGTGTGATGTGATCACTGGTAGAAGGAAAGTACACATCATGTACTTTTTTACATGTTGTGTAGTGTACTATCGATAGTGTTATCAAATTTTCCAGCAAAGAAGAATTATATATATAATTATACATATTTATTTTGTGTTTAGTGTATCATTTATTATATTTTTTACACCATTCCATAATATTAAAAATTATATATTAACAAAATGTCCATGTTAATTATTTTGAGAGACATAAGAGTTTACCTCCAAGTACACTTGTGTACTATATTAATTTTAAATGATGTACTTTTTTTAAATTATAGATGATGGTGTGTTAAGGATGGTTAGGTGTAATTAAGATAAATTAATTTAATTTTATCAATCAATGGTTTATTATATTAACTAAATAAATAATAAATCTAATTGATAATAAGTTTTAAAATGTTTGATCATTTCAAAATGGACATGGTTGATCATGAGAATAGACCATCCTTTTGTATATAATTTGTTTCTTTAAATTTAATTTTGTTAAATTTTTTTGATGGCCAAGGTTTCATCCCATACTGCTTATTATGTAAGGCCTTGTGTGATTGTGGTTTCATTTATATAAACCATTTTAATCCAAACCATTAGATCACATCAATTTTGTGAGAGTAAAATTTTATCTGTGGATTAATCTACAAAGTGAGAGGAGGTGGTCCATTTCAATAAGTTGAGGTGAAACCCATGGAGTCGATACAGGGGATCCGAAATGGAATATTGGAATATGAACTAAGCTACGGTTCTAGGTGTTTTAAATTATGTTAAAGGGTTAGTTTGTCCTCAGCTCGATATATTAAATAATCTCACGATCAAACCACTTAAATTTTATTTTTCTTATTTAATGGTTCTTTATTTATTTATGTTGATATAGTGAAATCAACTAAAAATTAATTAAGAAGCATACACGATAGAATTAAATATATCCCAATTATAGAAAAATTCTTAATCATATATGGTTAATCACTTAAGTAAAATCTTCTTAATATTTAAAAAGAATGTGAAAAGATAAAATGATATTTACTCATTGGGATAGAAATCCATCAAACTAAAATATGAACTTGTCAAAGCCCCCAATACATAATTTATATTCAATCTCATAGTTTAATGTTCTTGACCAACCAAATTTTGGGTTATTTTAATTATCAATGAAATTTTAGATTGTTGTTTTGTGTTGACTTAACATAGTTTACATCAAGGTTTGAGTACTCAATAAGGAACTGGTGTGACTAAGTGGAAAGTTTTGAGAAAATATTTTAAAATAGGTTTCCAGTATTGGTAAGTCTACTCAAAATGTCCGGGAACATTAAGTAAGTTTACATGGAAAGTTGTGCCTACAAAAAGCACTTCATATAGCTTGTTAAGAAAAAATATGGGTTATTATATGGGGTATGGATCAGTTCCACTAGAATATCAAATTGAAAAGATATTGAAAATATTTTGGTGGGGGATATTAGGTTATGAAATACAGTGGGAGTTAATTAATAATTTAATTAATTTTAAATTTATTAATATTTTTTAATTAAAATAAGTAATAAATATCTTTTATTAATTTTTAGAAATGATGAATAATATAACCTTGACAACTCCACTATGATCTTTACTAGAGAATGATAAACTTATCAAAAACACAAATTTCTAGGAATGGTATAGGAGATTGCACATCATACTACGCCACAAATAGACATTATACATGATAGAACACCAACTTCCAGAGTTCATTTCCAAAGAGGCTAATTATGAAGAAGTATCAGTCTATTTGAAGCATGTGGATAATGCTATGGATGCCCAATTTTTTATTCTATCCTCTATGTACAATGAGATTCGAAAACAATATGAGTATATGAATTCACACAATATCATTTATCACCTTAAGAATATCTATCAAGAGAAGAAAAGATTAGAGATATATGAGATATCCAATGCACTATCCAAATTCAATCTTAAAGAGTCAGATCCGAATGGGGAACATATAGTCAAAATTATTGAATAAAATGAGCATCTATAAATCTTGGGTTTTAAAATATTTGATGAGCTGCAAATATACCTCATTCCATCCCCATTATAAAATAATTTTCCAATTTTTATATGAATAATAAAATGATAAATATTGATAAGACAATTAAAAAACATATTACACATATTCTCTATGTTGATAAATATATGGGGTGTGATAAACACATTGTACTTATGGAGAATAAAAATAGGAATAACATGGATATTGGTTTAAAGTTTAATTTCAGGTATTGGAATCCATAACACCATCCTTCCAAGGAGAAGAAGATATAAAGATAAGAAAATGACCATGATGAAGAATTTTTTTCATGAGGTAAGAAGGGACAAAGAGGAGTAATTACAATTATCTAAATAATAAGGGAAAGCTTTCGGTTTATTTTTTATTAAGTTTAATCTTTTAGTTTCTATAAATTGTGTAATAGATACTAAATTTGATGCTCACATTTGTATCTGAATACTTGAACCAAGTAAATTTTGAATGATTCTGATAGATGAGGTGATCTATGAGGTTATAATATAGATAATATAACTTTTCATTCCATTTGAGGATACCATATCACATTTCCTAGGGGATTGATTTGTTTTTAAATAATTGTTATTATGTTCCTATTTTTACCAAGAACATTATTTCCGTTTCATTTTTAGATATGGATTTATTTATTTTAATATTGGGAAATAATGTGTTTAACTTATATAAATATAAATTTTTTTATGGTATAGAACAATTGAATAATATTATTTATGTGTTAAACTATGAAAACAAAATATTTTCAATTGATAATGGTAAAATATGCACAACTCATAAAATACCCTAGTTATGGAATCACTATTTTGGTCATGTAAATGAGAAGAAATTGGTAATGATCTAACCAGATGGTTACATAGAATCTATTGATTTTAATATAATTCAATGATGTTATACTTGTTTACAAAGTATAATGACCAAAACCCCATTCACTGGTCTATGAGAAAGGGCCATTGAGCTTCTATATTTGGTACCAACTGATGTGTGTGGAAATTTTCATGTAAAGGCCATTGCTGGATACTCATACCTTATTAATTTATTGACGAAATGAGTATTTATGGTAATATATACTTAATGAGATACAATTATGAATCATTTGAGATGTTTAAAGAGTTTAATAATGAGATTGGGAATCAGTTTTGTTTGAAGATAAAGAAACATTAGTTAGCTCAAGGTGGTGAATATATTAACCAAGGCTTTATCGAATTTCTATTGGATTATGACATCTTATCTCAACTTACTCCACCTAATACTCCAAAATTAAATAGTTTTATAAAAATGAGGAACCATAATTTGTTGGACAAACTAACGTTGATGATGATTCAAACAAGAAATCTATTATCCTTTTAGAGATATGATTATATAAATCAATATACATACAAAAAAAGTAATAATAAAGAAGAAAAAAACATTCATTTCAATTTATGGAGTGAAATGAATATTTTTTTTGAATCTTTTGAGGTGTTTAGTAAGGATAGCTTAGGGAAGAATCCCACTCCTCGAGGCACTAAGTGAATATTTATAGGGTGTTATATGGAAAAAAGTGGATACTATCTATAAACAACTTCAGAAAATAAATTGTTACAAGGAAAGATGTTTTTATTGTGAGGGATAAAATCCATATAAAGGTTAGTGAGGTAAATATTGGATTCAATGATGTTGATTCTAAATTTACCCAAGAGTAAGTACAAGATCCAATTCTATAAGTACCCATTAAAGATGTTGTTCTTGAAACAAATGTACTACACATGAGCACTATATTGGTAATAAAACCATTGAGATATGGTTTTCTAGTAATTTATGATGGTGGATCCTTATTATCTAAAAAATATTGTCCTCTCTCTTAAAAGTATGGAGTATATAAATGAGATGTTGAATTGGGATAAAATACATGAATTCTGATATATTTTCCATGTATAAAAACTAATTTTTTATTTGGATTGATACATCAATTGATGTAAAACCTATTAGGTGTAAAGGATATTTGAGAGAAATTTGGACATGAAGTAAAGGTAAATACCTAAATAGAACTACAAGTGGTTAAAGGGTTCATATAACATCAAGTCATTGACTAAGATGAGATATTTTGTCTAGTTGAGAGGTTTAAATCCATATGGACCTTGTTTTCCATAATATATTACCATAAATATGAAATTTGGAAAATAGATTTGAAAACTACATTCCTGACCAGAAAACATCAAGAGGATGTGTATTTGATACAACTTGAAGTTTTTGGGAATCCAAGTAATTCCAAAAAGTTTTGTAAGTTGTAGAGAAATATATTTATATTATATAAATTATCTAGTTGATAGAGCATTTGGTTTCATGAATCCATGAAAAAATATGTCTTTAAGAATGAATGTGAGCCATGTTTTTATAAGGTGTTTTTTGGGAGTACAATTTCTTTCATTGTTTTAAATGTTGACGATAAATTACTAATTAGAAATGATATACCATCCTTATAAAAATTTATTTCATGGTTGATAAAATTCTTCTTCATGAATTACATAAGTTAAGTGGCCTATATTTTAGGGATTAATATCATGTGTGATTGACACAAGAGTCTACATGGACTATGTCAAGGTTCATACATTAAATTGACATGGCAGAGGATTATTATGGAACAATACAAGATTGAATAAGTTCCCTTGACACATGGTATATATATTTTTAAGGAATCATATCTTGAGACACTAGATTAAAGAGAGATTATTGGTAAAACACAACATAATTTTGTAATTGGATCTATAATGTGTTATATGTTATGTATGTGGTTTGATGTTATCTATGATTTTATCATGGTAGGTAGATATCTAGATGATATTGGTGAAAAAAATTGGAATATTGTTAATAAAATCTTTAATATTTTGAGGTGTAATAATGTTATGTCCCTTATGTATAGAGGATATGAAGAGCTTCTCATTAGGGATTATTCAAATTCTAGTATTTGGATAGATTAGAATGATCTGATGTAACATTTTAGATATATATTTTGTCTCAATGGAGGATATACGATTGGTAAGAGTTCCAAATATCCAATTTTATCAAAATCTATAGTATATTATAAATATATTGTAGCTTTTGATGCATCTAATGAAGTATTTTGAATATTAATATTTTTTCCAAGATATTGATGTGGTAATTAATAGTAAGGATCATATCACTTATCATTATGGAAAAACTATAGTGATGGATCTATCCAATGATATATGGTCTCATTAATTTAAAATTCATATAAATTATAAGTTTTATCTCTTGAGAGTTTTTCCTCAATGGTATGAAGTTGCAGTGAGTAGTGTATATTTGAATAAAACATGGTTAAACCCTTAATCATGTATTTATCTTAATAGAATCATTATTATTATGCGAGATCTAGTAGTCTAAAAGCTATTGTTTGTTATCTCTAGTTGAAGTGGGAGACTTTTGGAGTTATTTCCCAAGAAGAAACTTATTTAGTACTTGATTAAATTTTTTTAAATTATTAATGGAGTTTAATTATAACATTATTATTTTTATTTTTAATAATATTTATAAGAGATAATGTCCTTAGAAATTTTTTTATTTTGAAAGGTCATAGCAATTCTCCCCTATGATGAGAATATAAATGTTCCCCGACCTTATTATTGAACCTTATTACATGGAAGTATGATATTTTCTAATAGGATATAGATAATATAGTATAACAAGGGTAGGAGTCACATAAGTAATTGATACACCTTATAATGGTGGTCTCCATTGGTAATCTGAAATATAGGAGGTTATGAGAACATACTCGTTGATAGGAAATCCAAATTTTCATGTGTCATTGGATGTTTCGATTTGTGGATACGTTTATTGATTCATAGACATTAATATTATATTTAAAGGATATAAGTACTTGCATACTTTTATATATTGATGAAAAATATGACAACATATGTTTAAAGTGAAGTAGGATGCAATGGTTCCATCATTGGTGATATTATATTAATGGATAATTCAAGAAAGGATTTATTACATATTTTCCTTGGAAGAAGTTTATATTTGAAGCTCTTTTATGGGAATGGAAATTCATATATAAATCCATGGACATGGTGTTATGTAAGTGATTTCATTTCCAGAAATTTAAAAAAAGACCCCTAGAATATAGGTTATTGGCAATGTAATTAAACATGCCTGATTAGAGAAATCACAACAAATGGGATTATATTACTTGGTAAATTTTCAATAGAGTTTGGACATCATTAAGATGTTAACTTCATTATATATTAACACCTTGGAATGTTTCTAGATTATAACCTTTAAATTTAGGTATTTATACCTAATTCCACTTTGAAATTGTCCTAGTGGGTCACAGAATATGTACATACACAATCTCAGTTAAATTCATGTATTCAATTTAACAAGTTAGAATAAATAATATTTATTTAGGTTTGGTTGATCACAATAATTTAATCACAATTTATTTTAAAGAATAATCGAGTTAAATAATAATGATATTTTTTTTATTTACAAGTGAAACATATAATATTTATTATATTAATCATAAAATAATGAAGTGACATTTATTTATTAAATAGACATTATTTAAGGAAATATAAATATAAAATGAGGGGTACAATTAGAAATAATATAAATTATATTAATTTATTTATTCTTAAAGGTGTTTCACATTTCAAGAGACTAATATGAATAATAATAATAATATTTGATATGGGATTAATTATGAATTTTTAGGATGTAAATGGATTTGTGTTCATTTTTCCAACCCAAAACCTGGCATAATAAATATCTAATTGTATCTCTTTATAAATCAAAATTGATGTGCACTACAGATAGAGTGATACTCTCTCAAGCTCTAAAGAGTGATCAAGAGATCAATATTTCTCTCCTCCCTTACCCTCTCATAAAAATGATGACATTTGAGGTATTCTTCCCGTATCAAGTAGAATAATGTTGTGATCAACCAAAAATAATGAATGAAATCAAGATTATTGGTCCTAGCACCCAATGATTCTATGAAATTGTATAATGATTTTGGTGTACATTTGGATCATCACAATAAGGATTTTATAATGGTATCCTGTATTATAAAGATGGTATGAACATGTGTATTTAACCAAATAATAAATGAAAATATAATTTCATGTTGAGGTAATTAATCATCTATTCACAATGCAATTATAAATTATATGTGATGATCCATCACTTCTGGTTTGGTAGTGTTTAATAAATTCAAGTAAGCTATAGTTTTCATTGTACATGACATTTTGATCATTTAAAAATACTATTTTAAGTGATTTATCACTAATATACATTCTTTACATAGCATTAAAGGATTCTTCTACTATTCCTAGAACTTATATACCCTTCACCTAAACATAATTACATAAGGTGAGTGCTCTTGAATGACACACCATGGGATCGTGTTTCCCCAAATAGATAATCAATGTGATTGGCTTGAATCCCATGATTCTACCAACAACTCCCCATGACACCCCTCTAGGGGCCCAAAAACACATAAAAAAACTAAAAGAAAATGATATATGGTGATCAAGGAGAAAAATAAAATAAGCATCCTACCATATAAAATCAAACACTATAGCATTAATTATAGATCCATACAACACAAACAATGCATCCCAATCTAGCCTCTCACTAGATCCACATTAAAATACACTCTTTTTATCACTCATAGTTGTCACACACACAAAGGGTTGAAGCCCTCCCAAATCATGGGTACATAGTATATAAAAAATGACAGAAATAGGAGAAGATAAAAGAAAAATAAAATACTATCTTTAAATGGCTCGACCTGTGACCCAAAACTCATATTATTTTTATACATCTCCATGGGAAAGCCTCTAGTTCTAAGATCAACTGAATAGCTGCAATTTCAATTTAAGATAATTATATAGAGATATAATTATTTTCTCACATAGAAAAAAGTTAGTATTTATAATTATGAATGAAATATTCATAAAAATAAATCTAGCTCAGAATTTTACTAAACTAGGACCCTAGGGTAAAAAAATATATTGATCCAAAAGAAAGTGGTTAAAAAATATTTCCATGATCACATGATAGGGTAAATTACCATTATAAACCTTAAAATCACACGATAATAAAAAGATAAATTTCCCCTTTTATCTCAACCCATAACGATGCAGGTCATTACATACCATATATATATATATTGATTTAAATATGAATAAATACATTTGTATACACCCACACAAAACTATATCAATTTAATTAAAATCATAATTTCAACTTAAAATTATATTTTAATTTTGTTTTTCAATTTATATTTTTAATTTTAATTATCATTTTAATTATGATTTTATCAATTTTTCAGCATCATATATAATTTAAAGAGAAAAATTAATTTAAATATTTTATTTATATTTATATTTCAATGAAAATAAAAATACCTATATATATAAAATAACACACTCAGATATATATATAATTAAATATTTATTTAAATATCTGAAGGAAAAATATTTGTCTTTATTATTCCAATATAGTGACAATAATTCCAACAATTAAAAAGTTTTCTTTTTTTATTTCTAAAAATAAATAATTTTGGGGTGTTAAAATATGATTTTAAATTCCATTTTAATTATAATTCAATGATTAAAACAACTCATTTCAAATCATAATATGGGTACATTTTACATTTTCATGCTTGTGCGTGTTTCCATTGAATAATATTAATACATTTTATAAACATTATCTTATTATAGAAAATATAATTTTGGGGATATAAAGGTTAAAATATAAAATTTTCACTTGTTTCATATGCTTTAAATAATTCAATATATATATATATATATTAATATGGGAAATTTAAATTTTGGACATTTTGAATTGTTATTATTGAATAATTTTTGGAAAAAATTGTTCCCATTTTTTGTGATGGTTGGCATTTGGGTAGGGTTTCATGATAAGAGGAAATAAGAAAATATAAGATCAGAGGTATATGGGTGTCATAATCATATATGATCTGCTCAGTAGAAATGCTTAGATAGTAAAAGGTGGTGCCACTCAAGTGGTAGAAAGATATGCTCGGGCTAATAAAACCCATATTTATCAGCCTAGTTTTTGATTTGAAACACCAAAAACACAAGTTTTGTTGAGTTACATAATAGTTTACTGTTATTTGGTCTTACCCATGTAACATTATCATTACACTTTTGAGAATTACCTTATATGATTATGAGTTATTTTAATTTTTTGGGATTTTTTTCTTTTAAACATTCTAAATTTCAACGTTTTTCAATGATTCCCTACATTTATACCACACACTTCATAAAGATTGATGATAGTAACTTAAGTATTGACACTTAAAAACTATTTTCTAGATGATGTTCATAGTATACTTTATGAACAGTTCAAAATATGTAATTTCAAAATATATTTTCTGAAATTGCTCTGGGAATGACTATCTCACACCCTATATACACACAAATGTGTGTATATTGATAGTATATTTTATTTTTAGTGAATTGGTTTTGATATCTCTGATAAAATTCATAGTGGTCCATTGATTCTTGTGTTGGTATTTGGTAAGTTACCATGGGTCACATAGATTTTATTTCATGGTGGTTCAGGTTTTGTTTTATTTTTAGGATGTTGATGAATCAGAAAATTTATCCTTTTTTACTCTATTATTAGTGTTAATTTTTTTGGCTGAAATTTTGTATTTATGTAAATGATGATACATTTTAAAATGGAAATTTATCACCATTATTTATTATATATCATTTTATATGCATGTTTTTTTGGCTTTGTCATTTGTACCAATTTATTTTATATGATATAAGTATAATGAATGAAGACTAATGTTGAATTCTAGGTAATTTTAAACTTTATGTTTATTTATTTATCTAAGGATGAAATCATTTCCACTTGTTTAGTTTGAATACTCTAATTCTTATAAGCAACCTATAGTTATCTAGAACACACATCAATCCTTATAATGGGTAAACTTGAGTGACATGGGTGGTTGACCCGAACTGAGTCATGTCAAAATTATATTAGAGTTCCCTATTATTATTTGGGATAATTATGTTAGTATGGATATAAGATCTTCAAAACTCCATAGGTAGGTCATTCCTAATCACCACCATTCATGAAAAAACACGAGTTTCAATTGACATTCATGAATTTGAATTATGTTTATTGATTTTCATCTAAAGTGATGGTTTTTTATACCCATTGATTCATTTTAAATAATTTTGGGGTTATATTTGAGATTTTGGATGATAATAAAAATAAACCAAAGTCTTATGTTTAGATTACATAATTTATAAAATAATTTAGAGCACATGAACATGGTTATGAAATATTTACAATTCCTTTGAAATAGTTGAAACATGATTTTCCAAACCATGTGACCAAACCGTATAAAGATATACATCCCTATGGATTTTTTTGACCTCCTATCATACTAATATTAATTCTAATAATGTTTATCAATTATTTGATATGAATTCCAAGTAGTTTTAATGGTATGTTCAAATTACAATATTGAATTATGATGACTGAAGCTGTATTATAAGAGTTTTTTGGGGAAATAAAGGTAGAATTCATGATTTTTTGAATTAATAACGAGGTTTTATGTCCTATTAGACAATGGATTTTGATATTACATGAGTATTTTCAAAAAATTTGTGATTTCATAAAAAAATTGGTATTGTTTTGAAATGGAAGTAGATTTTATGAAACTTTTTTTGTATCGGTTGGTAGGGATGTTGGGACTTCAACTTGTGTTAGAGTTGTGAAATAAATTATCTCATATTTTTTAAATGAGAATAAATGTTTTCAATGATTTTTTATGTTTCATTATTTGAACCATTTTATGAATAGAGTTTTTAGAATCACTTTAAAGTGATTTGGGTTTAAAAGGAATTTTTTTATATTGTGTTTTATCATAATAAATTAGTTTGTTGGATTTTCCCCTTTGTCTATGTTTGGAAATTTTCAATTGAATTATGAAAAATGAATTCGTTATTTTTTGTTTCATGTTTTTTAGAGTATTCCCCCAAAAATTTTCTCAATTAAATATGGAATTTATATCTATAGGGATGATCCTCATGATGATTCATATTATCAATTAAGAATGAATCTTCAAGTTCTTGAATCTCCTCAAACTCATAATATAGTTTTGGGGAAAGAATATATTATTATCTTAGATATTATCCACGAATTATTAAATAAATTACCACCTTATTATCAAAGTGATCAAAGTTTTATTGAGCTAATGGATTGGTTAAAGTGGATTGGTGAAATCATTAATTTTCTAGAATGATGGAAGCCTTTAATGTGAAGGCTATTATTGGATTTTTCAGGACCTAATTGTGTATGGTGGATTTCTATAATCCAATATAAGAAAAATGAGGGTATGTATTAGGAATTCATGTATATTATGTTTATATAGGGGTGTTAACCCATGTATTTGATTGTAGATAATGATATATAATTCATTATCCTTCATCTGGGAGTGTGAATGATGACGTTTTGTATCGATTGTTTTATAGAGTCAGTGTTCTTATCTCTTGAATTAGTTTCCCGAATTCCCGAATGGCCCGAAGGCCTTCTTTTTTTATTTTTATTATAGATAATCCCCCTTTTTAAGGGAGAAAGGGGAACCCAAACATGAACCGTAGGCCCAAGGCACATAGCCCGATATGACCCAGAATACATGACTCGAAGGCCCATAGGCATACCATGCCCATTACATGACCCATATGCCCAGCCCACTAGAAATGCCCCTCCCCAGCGTCTTGTATCATTGATCGCATTAGCTCCCCACCTTGCATTGCTGATCCGCTAGCATTGCCCCGTACAAAGCTGCACGGTGCCTGGTCCCGATGGCGGCTGCCACACCCTCTCATTCTTCTAATCTGGTTAGCTCTGCATCTGGTGGCTGATAATCCTATTGCTCTGATCCTCTTCTGGGGCATGTTCTGTGTAAACTGGGCTACTCCATGGTCGATGTGACCTGAATGCCCTGTGGTCCGAAGGCCTGTGATGAACCGAAGGCTATGGAGACCCGTAGGCCCAAACTAGTAGCCCGAAGGCCCAAATCGGGTGAATAGTTCTAGCTGCTACACTACCGAACAATAACTTCTACAGTACTGCTACAGTTACTGCTACAGTGATCACTATAGTAACCCAGAAATTAGCCTCCACCTGATTTTGAACTAGGGTCTCATGGATGCCAAGCAGGAGCCCTTACAACTCGGGTACGAGGTTGTTGGATTTAATTAGTGGAAAATGACTCTTTAAGTGAAATATTATCCAGAATAGTTTATCATCTATTCCTTATATTAGTTGTATGTGAATCTGGAGTGTCATCTTAGAAATAAGTGGTTATAAGGTCCATGATAGTAGAAGATAATTATAAATGGATAAATGAGCATAAGCTTGGAAGTATTGCTGATGTAGTTTTGTTATCTGAGAGCCTTGATTTTTTTTAATAATAATAGATATCATATGTGTTTATAGTTTAGAATACCTGGGATTTATAATACCAATTTTATTGGAACCTATGAGAAACTATCTTTTGTATGTCCACATAATTCATCTTCAGATGTTTTAAAATTGAAATATCAAAAGAATTTTTTTTGGTGTCATTTATTTTTGGTTGATGATATATTTTATGATTCATACGTGATGAGTTTAGATAAGTTTAGTCTTTTTAGTTAGTTTATGATTTGTGTATTCCTTGAGTTATCCTATAGTTTTATGAGGTGTTGATTATTTTTTTCATGCAATCTTATTTGATTCGTTATGCTACTTATGTTTTATACGTGATGATATTTATATTTTATGAGTTTCTCATGGAAAACCGTGGGTATAATCTTGTGTAACTAGAAATAATGGTAAAAAAAATTATATTATGCACTAGTTGTTTCTTTTAGTGTATATTTTTTCTTGTTTTTGTTTCTATTAGGTTCACAATGATCTGATTTTATAAGAGCAAGTTACAAAGTTACCCTCTCTTTTAATTTTGTTAGTTGAGGAGAGAGCCCATTTTGTTTCATATTGATATGTGGTTTGACTGTGGTATCTTTACTTTTCCTAGGTTATGGTGTGTTGACCGATTTTTTGACCTTATATTATGGTATTTTGGTTAATATTATGGTTTATGATTCTTTTTTTCATTTTAAACTGGTATCATGGGAGGTTTATTATTATTCATAGAGAATCATTGTTTCCTTTGATACTTTATAGATACATGATCAAATTGGTGTCTAATAAGAGATTTATCCTTTACCTCACTATTCTATATGAATTATAAATTGTGGGGTGACCAATTAAGGGTCTCTATATTATTTGGGATTTATGTTGTTTGAATGAGATTTGGGGTTTTCTCTAGTATGTGTATTGATGTTTTAGGATTGGATTCATTTATCTTGAGAATTCATAATAAATTATTTTGATGAAGTATTTTAATAATTTTCTTTACTCATATAGGATTCTAGAGATTTTCCTCAATCCTCCTACCTCTTATAGTTATGTGTAGAGTTTTTTTATTTATGATTTATTCTAGTATTGCTGATGATTTTTTTGGTGCAGAAAGTGAGATTATGGAGAGAATTGTTACACCCCATGTCCCTATTGTGTAATATATCATATAATTAGTATTTATTTTAAAATTTCCATGTTTTAGATTTTATAAAGTTATTTTTTTAATTTTATCAATTTTTCGTAGTTACCACATGACTATCTCTATCAAAGTAGTGATTGTGTAGATGTTTTTTACCTAAAGGTTAAACTATTTGAATCACCATTAAATATTGGATTTATAGTTAATTTTGAGGTGATTATTAGTTCACAGTTTATAGATTCATATAGTTTAGCATTATATCTGAGAGTGACTCTTACGTATGTGGTGTTTTGTTAAATGGATTGTGCATGGTTCAGAGAACCATGTGAGGAATGCATGCAATGTATGAATATCAATTCTAAAAGAGGATACACTATAGGCACATGTAATGGAAATCTATGCACGTTATATAGTTTTGGAACATTGTGGAATTACTCAAATTTATTTTTTTAAATTATTACCCCCTTTTCCTCTTAATATTCCTCATTCACATGGATAACTCAAGAGATATCACTAGGATCTTCCCTCATCAACATATGTATACAATCCCCATTAATTTGGATTTCATGGGGATCTAGATTTTAAGGTCTTATATTTCTCCTCATTCCCCTTTATTCTTAAGTTTTCTATTTATTTATTCTTTCCCCCTGATCCTTGATACAATAGGAGTTCAAAATTTGGGTTTTATATGGTCTAATATTATTGATTATGTTTTTAAGTCAAATAATGGCTATTTCTTTTTTATATTGTTCTTCTACAATCAAATGTGAGTTGTTATTAGTGTTTGAGATATGGGATTTTTGTAATTATTTTATTTCAAATGTGGTAAAATGATTATTTTTTATAATATATTTACATATCATGTTATATCTATATGTGATACCCTTAATTGGATTGAAAAAGGGTTTTAATTATTTTATACTTGGAATAAACATATTTGTATGTTTTTCTAGTTCATTATTTCCTAAATTAGATGTCTATGGTCACCAAGTTCTTGTAAAAAATTCAAAGAGGATCATTTAAATTGAATTTAGTGATAAACAAATGTTTTAAATCAATTGGGTTTTTTAAAAGTGTAATTTCATGACTTCAAAAAGGTTTCCCAAATAAATATTTTCTTTAAATTATAATTGTTTTCAATGGAGGAAAACTATTTATTTCAATGAAGTGTGCTGAGTTCTATGTTATTTCAAATAAAAGTTTCAATTTTAAATAGTTTTTTAAGTGTAGATTAAATGGTTTAGTTTTCAATGGATCGTAAAAAACGTTCCATTTTAGGTTGGTTTTAAAGGCATGTTTGGAACTTTATAAAAATTGTTTTATTGATGTTTACGCAACCTAGGGTTTTGATCCCTTCGTTATGTGAAATGTTTGGTTTAAATGTTTTCCATATATGGGATAAATTATAATTTTATCTGGGAACTATATCAATGTTAAAGGGTCTATTTCAAGAGTGTTTGTCATAGTTGAGATGATATATTTTTTGTTATGATTTATTCTAGACAAATCTGTTCATCAATTATTATCCTTTTTTCTCACCTCAACTCAATTGTTTTTATAGGAACCCTAGGTATATAATAGAGATATATGATATTATTCTTTTATAACATGAATTATTATTATTGATAGTGTCACTTAGTGTATATTAAATCCTTCCAATGGGAGTACCCACTGATACTATGAAAGTGGTATAGGGGCATAAATGTTTAGGAATGGAACATAGGTAGGTAGTTAATCCCACTTGACTATTGTCTAGGATCATGTCACATTATGACCTTGTGTGTTTCCCATGATGACTATTCATTTATTAATAATGATTATATCTTGGGGATTCATATAAATTACTTTATTTACAACCCCTTATATACTTCTTGGTTTGTAGAACCATTTATGTTATCATTAATTACTATTATTATGATTATTTCATTCTTTGGTTCGTAGTTGAATTTTATTTCCATTATTTCATCATTTGGTTTATATTCTTAATGATTTAAAAATATTTTTGTGAAAGAATTATTCCAAATAAAAAAGGTAAATTTGTTTTAATTTATTGAATTTTTGGATAGATGTAGAAATGAATAGAATGGATGTATTTTATTCAAAAAATCAAAAGACAAAATTTTTTAGGTTCAAGGTGTTTTAAATAACATAGTGGTGAATTTAGTTATTTTATATAATATTAAATTATTCTTTCTCCAATGATATATGTATAGTACTCAATTTTTTTTCTATCTCATTTGAAAAAGCATATTTTAAAAAAAATCTGACTAAAATTTATGAACTATTTTATAAAAGGAATTACATAGGATCTTTGGTGAAATCCTCCTAGCATGTTTTGATCATGAACTATATACATAAAATTTGTCTATGTTTCTCTTATGTTTTCCTTCAAGTGATTAGGCTTTGATCCCATTGGGATTCCATTATTATTGGTCCAATGATGGATGTGTTGGAATGTGGTGAGTGACCATGCGTAAAATGTAGTTTTTTGAATGATGGTTTAGGTTTTGTTATATTTTTAGGATGTTTATATGTCATCAAATATATATTTCTTAACTTCATTCTCAATTTTTTAGATTTTTATTAATTTGATTTTTTTATTATTGAAGATTGTATAATTTAAAGATGAGATAGATCTCCATTATTGATTATACCTCATTTGGATGATTATCTTTCATATAATCTATTTGGTTGGATTTTTTATTTTTATAAATTTATTTTAAATTCATGTAAGTATAATTTATATATTAATAATTCCAAATTGTTGGTAAGTTTCCATTGTGTGGTTATTTATTATCTAAGGTTGAAACTAGTTCCATATTTTCACCTTTTATGGCCCGATTGTTGTTTCTAGTCCATGAATATTGTAAAATTTCTTCATTCCTTACAAATATTTGACCCAAGTGAAATGTTTGGATAACCCATGATGGTTTATGTTAGTATAGGAAAATGATAATGGAGGAGATTCGAGTTTTCTTTCTAGAATTTACCTAGATGATTTTGGAGAATGGTATGGTCACTCAAGGTTTGATCACACTGCAATTGTTTATACAAATGATGATGGTTCAGTGGGTTTCTAAAATCATGTTGGTTCTTGCATGAAAATGTTGAAGCTCATGAGTTTCTAATTTATGGAGATTGATAATAGGATACAACAAACTAGGTATCTAAAATTGGATATGGGAACACAATTTCATCATTTAAAGAAGTTGATTTACTATTTGAAGCATGGAATCAAAAGATCATATTTTTGTATTATTTTTTTCTTTACTGAAAGAATTTTGGATCCAAAACATAGGAAGATTATTATTTTTGAGCACTCCACTACTTTATCGGGACTCCACCACTAATGTGGACCGAAATTAGACACCTATTATATATTACTTCACATAAGTTTTTCGAGTAAATACTGACCCACAGTCAAGTATAGTCTGAGCACTACATCCATTATTGTTCACTAATATTCTAGATTATGTAAATTTCTCACGTTTTAAATTATTTATTTGTGTGTCCATGTGTCCAAGTCTTATCTATGTTTAGTATGTTATTTTTTGCATGCACTACTTCGTGTATTGTTGCTACCAATTAAGGTAGTTGTGTTAATTTCTAATATAATGAAGTATATTCTTGTTACTCAAATTATATCCATTATTTAGGAAAAAATATGAATATTTGTCTTAATGAGGTGGTTAAAAAAGTAATGGAATTGGGTTTTTTAGGATCCCAAAGGGTGATTCTCAAGGATGCTACCGTTTGTAAAACTCAAACCCAAATTCATTGTAAATTATAATACTCCCTAATTGTCTATAAAATATATCTTAACCATATTATAGTAATAATTCCTCTAATGGGGGAATTAATCAGTAATTATATTATTTTTTCTTTATGTATCATATTTATTATATAATCCATTTAAAAATTGAAATTGTGGTGTTATTTTTTCTTATTCCTTATGGTATTCTATATTTTTCTAAACCCTTTCTCATGAATTTTTTATTGTGATTGTTATCTTCTATTATTTTATGATATCATACATTAATTTATGATGTATTTATAGTTAATAATCCCCTAATGGAGGCATCCATGAATTCTTAATAAGTTTATCAATATTTCAATACATTATTGATACTCCAAGGATCTATGGGGCTTGGAAGTCAGGGGTAGATAAATATTATCGACCACCCTAATAAATATTTTTTATCCATTTTAATACATTTCATTATTTTCATCCCTCCATTTTCATGTTGTTATATTCTGGTACCAACAAGTTGGTCTTTAATTGGTGTGATTTCATACTGGGGAAGTCGGCGGGGGATGCTCTTGGTCATGGAGTCCTTCAATTTTTACCAATGGTTGAGGTGGGTGTAAGGTGTCATTTGAGTATTTTGGTGTGTTATATACTCACACATAAGTAGACAGGGGGAAAGTTCTTATATGAAATTATGTAAAAATTGATTGAGGGTGGGGTAAACATTTAGGCGGAACTGAGGGTATTCAATGATGCCCACCTGAGGGTCAAATCTTTTTTTCAAAACTTTTATTTTGAAATGAATTTTATTCTACATTTTTTAATTCAATTTTTTTATTTTTTCACATATCCTAATATTATTATTAAAACTATTTTTATTATATTGATTCTATCACACACATAGACTTGAATCTCCATTCAATAACTCCTTTATATTAATAGGTAAATTGTGAAAAAAATAACATGTGTGTGAATGTGACTCTTCTTAAGAGACAAAATTATCAGTTGTTCCTCTATGGTTCATCCCTTTATATAGATGAAAAATACTATTCATAATGACTATTCAAAATATTACTCTATTATGAGGTGACACAAGTTAATTAAAAAACCAATTTTATATTATCATTTTCCTTGAAATTATAAATTACACCATTGATTTTTTAATTAAAATGGATATAAATTTATAAATATTGAGGTATTGTGAAAGCCTTGGTAATTTTTTTCTGGGGTTATGATATTAAAAATGAGTTTTTCTAAATGTGTGTGATTTTATTTCAAAATCTACATGTGAATATATTTTTACTCAAGATCATTGGGTGTTAATTTTTTGGAAAATTATTTTGTGTTTGGGTTTTTAAGTTAAATAAATGTCTTAGAAAATTGATAAAAATTTGATAAAATTTGGTGTAAATTTTCTATATCATGATATTTTATGATCGATACAGAATTCCCTATTTCATTTAGAATGTCACGTTTTGATTTATTCATCCAAGATTCATGTATATATTAAATTCTAAAAAACGTGTCTATGTGTTTTTTGTGTGGATGCATTAGGGTATTGAAGGTATTTCTCTAGGGAGCATCATGAGGGGAGTTGATTTAGATTATAAGAGACTGATAATGTAGTTCATCATGATATTTTGAATATGAATATCAAAACTAAGAGACATGTTCATTGGGGGGTAATTTTATCTAGATAAAATGAGGTATTATAAGGAATGAGAGTATGATTCAATTATTGACTATAAATACTTAGGGTGTTCGGTGACATGATTTCAATATGAATTTTCAATTGAAAAAATTATTATATTTATAAGAATGTAATGAATATGTTTTTATAATTAATCTAAATGGAAAATGGTCAGTGAAGTGAGGTGGAATTTTTTATGTTAGAATTTTTGATGTTAAAATGTGTTGGGTGAATTTGGAAGTTAAGAGAAGATCAATTAGTGGTTTTGGAACTTTGAATTATTAGGTTCATGATCTCAAAAATCATGTTTCATGTTAATTTTAACCGTATTTTTTATAATGGTAGTGAATATAGTGATTAACAATTAGGTTAAAACCTATTTCATCCAGTATTTAATTGTGTAATAATGTTTTTATTTTTCAAAAATTATTCCCCAAAAATTTTAATATTGTTTTTCTACTTCCATGGGTATTTCACATCTCCTTTGATTTGGGAACTTATGAATTTTATTTTTTATTATTTATTTACCAAATCTAAAGTAAAATTTCTTGCACTTTATCTTTTATTCTCAATCCATATTATTGAAAAGTTTTATAGCATTGATTTAGGTATTTGGATTTTGGTTTCATGGGATCATGATAAAACCCTTTTAATTCAAGGAATCATCAATCATGATGGCTAGATTTAGGTTTTTAAATGAGCTCACACATTTTTAATAGTAGGAATAATGTTATTAAACCACTAAATTTTCATTGTATGCTGTTGTTGGTTCACAATTCACATGTTTATGAATTTATAAATGTTAAAAAAGATAGATTTTGTGTGTTTATAATAAATAATATGTTTAAAATATAACAATATGAAGGATAAAAGTACAAGTAGAAATAATATTTCAAAATAAAAAATAAAATTCAAAATAAATTAATATCTAAAATTGAAAATAAAATCAATGATGAAAATAGGATTTAATTTATGTGTGTGTATATATATATATATGTATGTGTGTGTGTGTCTATTCATGTGCATGTATGTGTGTGTAAAATATAAAGTAACATATTTCAACAAAAATACTTTTTTGTGTATTTAAATATTTAATTTTTTTTAAATATATATACACTCTCCATGGCCCGGGAGTTTTTTCCCACATCTCAACCCAATAGTGACAATAGTGGTGCTCCCATTTTCTAGGAATTAAATACTTCTTCATCTTTTGGAGATATGTTGCGGCTCTTAATTATATTGGTCATGATTAGATATATGTCTCCCCCATGGATTTTAGCTTTTATGTGCATATATTTGCTTCAAATATGATATTTTCAACCAGATCTGGTTGGGAGTTCTACTGTGATATTGGGATTTCATGGTGATAGAATCATGGATATGGTGTTAGTGATGGAGAAGGCTAGTTGAATATATGTATCTATATATAGGTGATGATTGTGTCTCCAAATAGTTACAATGGCGTGTTTTAGTTGTTAGAGGTGAGGGGGTTGGCACTCATATTCCATTAGCTCAATCTGCAAAGAGGGAGTGTCTTATTATGGTGATGAACACGTGGTAGGGAGGATAAAAATGGATATTGTGGATCCTATTTTTTTTTTGTGATTGTGGACTTTCATATAGAAGAAGACTAGTCTGGTAGTAGTTCCCATGAATTTCAGTGGAGGTGGAGGTGTTTCTATGATGGTGATGATGACTTCTTCGGATGTTGGAGGTATACAGGTTGGGTATGTAACATCCCATTACCTTCCTTCAAGAAATTATCTTCTATTTACTTGATTGCATCTTTAATTGTGTGCATCGTGGGACTCCTCAGGCTGGAGATAATTTTTTTGGGGAAATATCCTAAAGTTCAAGGAAGTATGTTTGTTGGAATTAGTGGGGTCTACACATAAATGTGTAATTGATTAGTGGGGTTCTCCATGACTTCAGAGAACACCTGAGGTGGTTTTTGTTCTTGTGAGGTGAGTAAAAAGTTTCAAAGGATAAAAATAGTGTAAGTAGTACATCACTTGTAATGCTAAAAATAATTTTTTTTAAAAGTTGATATGTTTTTTTCAGTTAAATTGGACCCCATGGATTAAAAACATGTAATGGGATTAAAAACCATGTGATTGTTGGAGGATGGATTTTAGGGTGCTTATTAGCTGATTTTTTTTATCATTTAGTCATAACACTCGAAACTCTCAACCTATATCTCTTTGCTATTTATTTTTTAGAACCTCCTCCCCTTCTAAATTACTTTATTTAGTGATTTATCTCCTTTGTGGTTGGATTTCATCTCTCTGGGTGAGTAATAATTTCTTATTTCTTCATATAATTTGATTATAGTAGCACTGTTTCATTGTGTTATCAAATATTTTGATCTATAGTTGTAATTAATCCGATTCTTTTCAAGATCTATTACATGATCTTGTTCCAGGGTCTGATTCCTTGTTGTTTATAGTGTTGTGGGTGTGTGTTGTTGAGGTATATGTGGTTTGATTTTCTCCATTGACCCTTTTTTAGATTTAATTACCTCTAGTATTTGAGGATATGATTCTAGGGACTATTTTTTCCATGTGTACTATTCCTTGTTTGTGGTTTCCATTTTGGGTATGTGCAACCTGAGTTTTGAGGTAGGGGGTTCTGTCTCTAACCTGTATTGGTAAACTGCATTTCTCTAGTTTTGGATAAATTATTTTATAATAGTATTATCTTGATTGATTTATGTTTTTGGAAATTCGTTCTTAAAGAAAGTGGTTTTCCCCTAGTTTTGGTGAATGGAAAAGTGTTTTTAAAAGAATTTTCAAATAGTTTTATGAAATGTTTTGTAATGATTGTTATAAAATTATGTTTTAAACAAATGGTTTGTAAAAATTGAGCCCATGAGAAGCCTTGGGTAGTTAGGTGGAACGTGTAGTAATAGGCCTCATCCATTTTTTGGGGGTTCACTCAAGGGGCTTTCCTCTTCTATTTATGCATGTTTTTCTAGAAACATGTTAGAAATGTTGTGGGGGTTTACATTTTTGGGTTTCCCTCAACTATCTACACTCGATGATTATGTTAAGAGGATTAATGTGTGAAGCATTATCTTTGTTAGGTTTGCACGTCTTAGATATCCTTACCTATTTTGATTCTTGGTGTGATGTAACCTATACTTTTGGATGATTTGGGTTGTTTTATTTTATACTATTTTGGTTACACTTCCATGGATTTTCTGTGATATATGATTCATTCTTTTATTTGACATGATATATGTTTTTTTATATATGTATTTCAAATGCTTTGAACCTGATTTAAGTGATTTATATGGAAATTTAGAAAAAGGGGAATTAAATTTTTTTCTCGATATTTTGATACAAAAAATAATAAAATTTATATAATGACTAGTTTTATTTAAAGATGATAATTATTCGATTATTATATAGAGACTTGTTATGGAACACTTAGGTGGGATCTTATTAATATTTCTTTCTCACATCATTCCCACCCCTTCCGTGGTGCGAATACCATATTATGTCTTTCGATTTAGTGACAGGCAAGGTGCCATAGTGAGGTAGCGAGGATTTCGACCGTCAATATTTGGGTAGATTGATGATGAGATATCAGAGGGTTTTCCATGCTAACACAAGGAGACTATTAGAGTAGATGTTTAGATTTATCATTATTTTCAGTAGGAATTTTCCCTTGGAGATTATGTTTACACTCTTTTAGTAATTTTACTTCTATTGTTATCTTTCCAATATAACTTATATATATTCATCTTTAATTCCATTTTTTCATTTTATATTTTTGTATATATGTGTCATGTTTTCTCCTTTAGTTTAGTAAGAATTTTTTTTTATTTGTTGTTATTTCCCATGTGCTAGACGTTATCCCAGGGGGATTGCAAATTCTCTCCCAATATTGGGGAATTTAGATCAGGTACTATTTTGAGAGGGTATCTAGTTTGTGTTTGTCATTTTTTGTTATTAGAGGAGGGGTTTTCTCAAGATTACCTATCTTGGGTTGTTTTATATAGTAGAGATATGATTTTCAAAAATTGGGAGGTAGATTGCAGTAAAATCATGACTAGTAGTTTCGATGATGAGACTCAAGTTAACATGGGATGTTGGGATGTGTGACACCTTTTTGTGTTCATAAACTTAATCTTAATTTTCCTTACCGTTTTCTAGTTTTAACAAAGACTAGTATGTTTTATGGTAATTTTCTTTTTGTTTCAGTGTGCATTAGTATACCTTTGTGGTGGGTTCCACAAGTTCCTCAGGAGGGTGTTGTTGATGATCCTTAAGATAACACTTTGACAGATTATAATTTTATCAAGGATATCATGCATTATTTTTTCTATGTCCATCATAATGTACTATAATTTTAGAACTTTGTTTTTTAGGTATATCTAAGAGATGCAGTAGAGAATGATTGATCACAAGAGTTATTTCCTGAGAATCCATCACCCTTTAAAGGTATAAATGAACCTCATGTGCTATAGGACCATATTTACAAAATAGATATGATCTTTGAATTTATGGATAAAATTGAGAATATCAAGGTGAAGTTCATGGTGTTCATACTTGAGTTTCCCTATAAGTGATTGTGGGATTCCACTGTACTGGAAAATAGGCATGAGGGATTGGACATGAATGGTTTCAAAAAATCATTCTTCCAGCTGTTTTTTCGAGTGTCACTGGTGATATAAAAGTCACAATGTTCCTATCTTTATAGATTAGAGAGAATACAGTGTCAGTATATACCAATAAGTTTTCTAATCTAGTTCACTTTTCACCATAGGATGTAAAGAATGACCAGCTAAAATCTCATAACTACCTTCAAAGATTCTTATTTGATAGTAGATCGCATGTATTTATGATAATGATTTCATCCTATGATGAGATATTAGAAGAAGATATGATCTTAGAGATGAATATGGCAGGAATGGTTGTATATTATTCCCCTTCTCTTCAAACTAGTTTCATCTTCAACGGTGCACCATAGAAAAAGAGAATGTTTCATGATCATTATAAGAGTGGTGGAGGTGGTTCTCAGAAGCATGATTCTTCTTCACATATAGTTATAGCTAGTGGCATACCTCAAACATTATATCAGTGTGTGATGGTCATACAAACATACTATTCTCTTCCTTCACCTATAATGCTTGGAATTAGTGAGGATAATATGGTTATCTACAAAATTTCTTACAATATTTTTTCTACCTCAACATGGTCAGGGATCATCTGCTCCAAAGGATACTAGGGAATAGTTAGATGGTTTAAAGACTAAAGTTATCTAGAAATATTCCTCAGGAGTGATGCACCTCTATGTAATAGATGAGTTTCCAACTAAGTTATATGTTGGTCGAGTGACCGTGAGAGGAACCATCATTATTTCATCTTTTAGAGAAAATTATTTATTTGTTACTAGTTATTACCACTCATTTATATCTCATAATTTATTTGTTATTATTAAACGTAAAATGAGCTCATGTATTTTGTTATAGAGTAAGATGTACCTCTTATGAAGAGGACTGAGTAAGTGTTTTAGTTTTCTTCTTGTGTGCTATAGATAGAAAATGTGGAGTTACAATGTGATTTTCTTGTTCTCGATCACAAAGAAATGGATGGAATTTTTACTCATCATGATGAGAATAATTATTATCATCGGTGTGTCTCATTTAATATGGCTATTGGGAGGTCACAATTGTTTTAGGTAGAGTGGTTTCCAAGGTTTGGTCATGAAAGACCTTGTCTCTTATAGATTATGAGTTTAATTTATGCTATATTGGCGGAGCATGGTGACATTTCTTCTATTGTTGATCTTCTTATTATTGTTTGAGATTCTCCTAATGTTTTCTAATATGATTTATCTGGTATCCTCCATAGAGGGAGGTAAATTTTACAACTAACATCATTTTTTATACATAGCTAGTTTTGATACATTCTTTCCATTTGGAACCAAAAGATCTGAATGATATCATTGTTTAGTTCGACAACCTCATGGAAAAGGGTTTTGTTTGTCCTAGTTTTTTTACTTTGGAAGCCACAATTATATTTTCTAAGAATACAGATGGTCACTCCCATTATGTGTGTACTATCAGAATTTGAACTGGTTAATTGCTAAAAACAAGTGTCCTTTTCCTCTCATGGATGATTTGTTTTATCAGTTATAAGGGGAAAGGTGGTTTTCAAAGTTGATCTTTTTTGAAGTTGTCATCAAATCAATGTATAGGATTTTTATATACCAAATATCACCTTTCATAGTATATATAGTCATTTTCAATATTTTTTGATGCCATTATGTTTGACCAACACCCCTTCAGTTTTCATGGATATAATGAATAAAATATTCTATCAGTATCATTACACTTTTGTGGAATTGTTAAGGGTTAAAATTATGTCTTATTCGTGATTCAATCCTATGTTTGAAAACCATTTGGGTTTTTTTTTAAATCCTGAGGAGTCTCTAGTTGTGTGGAAAACATTCAAAATGAAATTTCCCAATTCATGTAGTGATGTTCTTGGGGCATGTGATTTATGAGCATAACATATCAATTGATCTTCAGAAGGTGAATGTTATATTTTAATGGGAAGATAAATGAAATGTATTTGATATTTTGATATTCCTTGGACTTAATGGATACTATTAATGGATAATAAAGGATTAATCAAAGTTAGTGTCAATGTTGACGGATCTTAGAGTGAATAGGGTGAAATAAATATGGGATGGAAAGTGTCAGTCTTCTTTTGATGAGATTAAATGAATTCTGAAATCAAATACTATTTTGAACTTTCCAGAACTTAGTAAGGGGTAGGTGTGTTTTTATTCTTATTTTAACACCTTCAGATTTTGGGAAATGTGTTTTTCAAAACAATTTATTCTTTTGAGAATTTTTATTTCACATAGCACTGAAAATGGTCATTTTTTTAAAATATTTTTTTTGCATTGCATTATAAACAACACCTTGTTGGTCATTCACTACATGAAATATAAATTTTATCTTTTACTTCAAAAAAAATTAATGTTTGTTTATGTTACATGTAATACTAACTTTCCTTGATGGCTTTCGTAACACACAAGACTCAGTTTTATCAAACAAAAATAAAATATTAAAAATATCATTATTCAATATAATAAAAAATAAAATATATGTTAAATTAGTAGTTATGGAAATGGATAAATAACTTTATAAAATATATTGTTTACAAAAATAAAAAATTAATTCATTTGTAAAAAATAAATTAGAAATGAATATGAAAACCTATTGAATATAAAGGAAAATATATTTTATTTTTAATGTTACAAAGCTATTTTATCCTAAAAAATTAAATTAATTACAATTAGTAAGGGTTATAAATATAATATATATTTAATATTTACCCAATTATTTTTTATATTCATAAAATATATTTGAATGGCATAGGATAAGATCAAACACAATTTTATGTATAAAATACTATGTTTTAAAAAGGCACCTTTACCACCTTTTAATAGAGAAATTATTTTGAATTCAATTTTTTGAACATTAATAAAAAAAATATTTCAAAATTATAGTCATATTTTAATTAAATAAATAGATATTATGTTAGGGGGAATTTTTGGTATTTTTCTGTCAAGTTTCATTTTTTAAGGAATTGTGAAAAATTCCAAATTTTAATTCAAAACTTCTTTTTCATCTAATTTATTTATATATATAAATTATATTTTTATTTTGTTTTAAAGTATAATTAGATAAACTATGCATCAATTAACACAATTTAGTTCATTGGAACCAATTTCACATTGAATTTAGATATAAAACGTAGTAAGATTTTGATCATTTTTACTTAAAAGCCTGATAGTGTCATCTTGTCTATGGGATTAATTTTAAATTAATTTCTTTCAATTCAATGTATTGAATTTATAAAAAGGATTGAATATTTTTAATCATAATAATTTAAAATTTCAAATAAGATCAACATAGATTTTGACATAAAAGAATAGTGAATGCAGTTAAAATTAATAACAGTTATTAAGGAAAAATTATTCTCAATAAGGGAAAAAACCTTAAGATTGAGGGCCCAAATGACCTTTAAACATGTTTAAAAACCATTTCATGAACATATTTTGACCATAAAACATCCATTTTTTAGTTTTTTTGCATAATTGTTTTTAGGTAAAAATGTAGGTACACTTACCTTGTTTTAAAAAATACCATGGGTGTCCTTTCTCTTCTCTACAAAAGGCAACCATCTCACCCACTTCCACAATTTTCTCAAAACACTTATGTTTGTCCAATATATTCCAAATAAACAACCTAAAACCCTACCTTACTATTTTAGTCTTTCCTTCTGGAATAAATACATCCAATGAATCTATTTTGTGAAAACCAAAAGAAGTTACCCGATTAAGAGGTAACACCATCTATTAAGCTCTTTTTTTAATTTTCCATTCCCCACTTCCAAATCTATTATTATTAAATTATTTGAAAACAAAACCAGTATCAAAAATATAAAATTATTTTTTATGATAGTTTTTTGACATACAATTACACATAACTCCATATATTGGGTAATTAACATAGTGTTTATGTGTATGGTGAACTATCCTCTCACGAAATTATGATTATTAAATTTTCCTTTACTACCTATCATGGATGAAATTATGATACCAAATCTATTTTAATATGATATATATGAAATTTAAAATTTATTTATTCCTCATTAATGTTTATTTAGAACATACCCTAATTTTCTCCATCTTGTGTAAATATGCTAATTTTTTCTGTGGAAGTGTGGACTACCGCCTCCTCAAAGTGATGTGATTCGTTCACACAGTATATAGAATTTAGTAACGACGTGTTTAATAACCCTATATGATATATATTAAATAATAATGATAATTTAATGGTATAATATAAATATATACATAAGTTTATATGTCATTTAACTTCTTTCAATATGTCAATAATTCGAAAGCAAGGTTCATGCGTATGTATGACCTACCATCTCCAAGAATGGTGTATTCCATTTCATACTTATATAATATATGGATTATTATAATAAAAATATAATGAATATAAATTATATTTATATCATGTAATAAATTCTATATATCTTGATTTAAGTATAAAGACTAATTATATAACAAATTAAAACACAAGCGAAAACAATTTGAATATTACCCGAAGCATAACATTAACCTGAAATTGTTAACAAGAGATAAATACATAGTAATAATTATATGATATTTTTTATTAGATATAAGAATATGGATATTTAAAATATTTATAATAAATATTCATTTATTATAGAGGAGTTTTGAGAGAGTGAGACGAGATTCCAGACCCAAGGTAAGGAAATTTCATCTCACTTTTTATATCCCAGAGAAACACGCCATGTTCACCACTATTTTAATTTTTTGTGGTGTATATAAAAATCCATAATAAATTAGATTTTTATTATTATATAATTTATCGGAATTTAAATATCCATTATATTATATTTTTTTCAGGGGGTTTACATCTCAAAATTTACCAAATCTGTAAGTTAGTTTTTTCTCAATTTAATTTCTTTTAGAATCATGATTTATTATGGACCAACATTATTTTTACAGGTTTATATACTTTAATTAAACATGTAATATCATAAATATCTATATTTAAATTTAATTTTATTTCATTTGTGGGGATTTCAGATCTATGTTACCAGGTGATAAGAGTTTAATGAAACAATCTCATTTCTTTCGAGATTTTTTGTGATTACGCTTTCTTTGTTGAAATATTAAGATCCATATCTGATGAGAACTCAGGAATTATAACAATCTTTGTTTTTACATGATATCATCTTGTGTTAGTACCATTTTTACATTCTATGGTACTTAATATAACTGAAAAAATGTTTTTATGAAAGTCCAACAATATATCTCCTTTCGGTCTGAAATCTGTGTTCTTTCAAAATCATAAATTCTAAAAGTGATTTAAAAAATACTTTAATATTAGAATATTATGTTAATGTAAAATTTTACAAATGTTTTTCCTTTTAAAAAAATGATTTCTAAAATAAATATTCCTATAATTTTCTAGTTGAGGCACCTTTCTACACTTTTTATGGTGCTAATGTAATGTGCAACATGTACGGATTTACTCACCTTCACGACCATAATTCCATTAAGGCATTCATTAAATGATTTAATTTTTTTTCAAGAAAATATTTTCCTAATATTATGAAAATATCATTATTTTAATTTGGTTTTCAATGAAAAATTCTTTCATAATATTTTCTAGCTCCTTTTATATGCTTTCATAGAAAATGATTTTGAAAACATTTTCAAGATCCCTTTATATATTTTCAAGGAAAATGGTATTCAATTTTTTTTCATTATCCCTTTCTAAATTTTCATGGAAAATGGTTTTCAAAATATTTTCAATCTCTTTTTATATATCTTCATGGAAAATGGTTTTCAAAATGTTTTCACGTTCCTTTCGTAATTTTTCAAGAACAATGGTTTTCAAAAAATATTTAATATCTTTTTATAAGTTTTCAAGGAATTTTGTTTCAAAATCATTTCAATATCCTTTTATAAGTTATCAAATAAAATGGGTTTCAAAAAGTTTTCAATATCCCTTTCTATTTTTACAATGAAAATGGTTTCCAAATTATTTTGAAGTATTTCATTATATTCTTTCATGTTTATTTTCAAGAAAATAGGTTTCAAAGGGTTTTATGTTTTAATGATATTTTTAAAATGTAGTAACCATATTTTCCTCAATAAATTTTTTCAAAATATATTTCAATGTTATTTTCCATCTAAGATGACATCAATTTATGTTACTAATTCACATATAGAAGATGATTCAATGGTTCCATTCATATTATTTCTTGTTTGTTTTATGTTTTTATGTAATTATTCTTATGATACACATTTTTCTTCCAAAGATTATATGCTTTTGAAACCCACTTCTTTTCATGGGTTATTATTTGATGAAATTATTGTGAAACCTATCTCTTTTCCATAATCTATGATGGTATGTAATGTTAATGATACTCATTCCATTTCATGGGTTATGTTTTGATTTTTATTGGAAATATCTCTTTCTTATGGTTCATGATGGGATAAATGTTTTATTATCATAAGGAACATACATAAATGATATAAATATGAGATCGGTGGGAATTATATCTCCATAAAATACATTTGGTAAAGATTTATATCTTAATATATAATGATAGGAATCAAGTCAATCAGCTGGATCCACTATGGGAGGATGGGGAAACTAGATCCCTTATAAGAAAATTACTATGACTGGGGATGGTGGTGCGTCCCACCTAGTTTTATTAGTCACCATGAAGATGGAAGATGTGGAAACTCAATCAACTATGAGATTTTTTGGAAACCTGATCCACTATGGGAAGATAGAAAAACCCTAATCCCTTAACGGGATTGTACTCTGACCCATGATGGTTTTGTGTCCTTCCCAAAAGGTAAAATTGCCATAAAGTTCCATGATAAGTCCTAGTAATGCGTCTTGAATTATAGTGAATGATATAATGTTTTTATGAATTCCAAAATTCCATAAATTTTTCCTAAGTTATGATTTCATGCCTTATATTGTTTTATTTTTGTGAGACTCATGTCTTATTAACTGCCATGATCTATGCCATTATTCGTGTTTATGATATTTTATATCCAAGGTATAGTATTATAATTTTATGATTATATTGTCATACCCTAGTGCTCATGATTATTCTTACATGTCAACCATGTTTACCATTACTGAGCATATGATCTCACCGCTTTTCATGTTTACTTCCCCATGTTATAAAGATATGTATTCATTAGGACGTGTCTAAGAAAGATTCTAGTCACGAAGAACTTTGTTGGATATAATATAGCTCGCTAATGTACCGTTGTTTATGATTCCAATTTCCAAAGTCATTAGAACAATTATGGTCTTTGGGTTTCAATTTCTATAATGTTTAATGTATTCCACAAAAGTTATGTAATGTTAATTTATGTCAAGACTAGGTCGATATAGTTTGTATCATGGAAAAGGATTAATTAACCTTTGTAAACATGGATGAGAAAACTTTAGTGAGATACCTATAGATATTTCTATGTATATATCTAGGGATGTGTCCAGGAATATGTATAAGGATGGACTAATGTATAGGAAAATGTCTAGGAATTTTGCTAAAGGATAGAGTGAGTGGTTTCCTAAAAATACCTTAATGTCTAGATACTACATGTGGATGTGGCTCTGACAGAGATGTACCTAGGTGTATAAAATCTGAAAAGATGTCCCGGCCCTGACTCAGGGTAATCTAGAACATGAAAAAGTGCCGTTGTTTACACGTGGTTTAACACTCTAGGAGATATTCTTTGGAAATTAATAAACTCTTCAGGAACCATTATAAAATATTTGAATAAAATATGACTACGAATAACATATAATAAACATATGGTTTCATAGATTAAAGATTTTTTCATAACATAGACGTCCTATTATTGAATTTTCATTATTTTGTGGTTCGTCACTATGGTAATCATTTCTTATTCAATGCATTCTTGTATTATCCAATGTAGGGAATTAGAATGAACAAGATTATTTTTGAATTTGATGGATAATCTACTGATGAGATGTCAAATTTAATGACCACTGGAGTTAAGTATGTTTTGATGATTCTTAATTAATTTTCAAGCAACAAGATAAAAAAAATGTAACTTAAAAAAATATCAAACTCACTAAATAAGATAATGATGAAGTTCACTGAGAGTTTAGGTAATAGAGACCATGCAGGAAAGATGATTTGGATTCCTTTGTGTCAAGAATGTGGAAAAATCACCTATGTGAATGTATTAGAGAAACAATAAGGTATTTTGACTGTGTAAAAGAAGGATATAAAGTATGCAACTACAAAGTTAAAATGAAGAGTTCAATTAACGTAATGAATAAGAATTTTGGCCTTCATATGGTATTGCAAATAGATGATTTATTTAAATGTGTAAAGTATGGGAATTATGAAATTAATGCCCTAAATGAAAGGATCTTGAACAGAATCTATAAGGTGGTATGCATAATGGTTTTTCTACTGATGATGAAGAGACCATGAATGACATATGGAAGGTATGCATTGATTTAATATTATTGTTGATAAGTATTATTTAATTGAGTTTGATAAATTTTAAGAGAAGATTCGTATTTCATATTATTGGAAAGATCTATCAAGGAATATTTTAATAAATCCTGGGTAATCATTTATGAATAAATTTTGATTATTGATGTGTATATGTTATAGAAATCAAATATTATATTATACGAATCGTGAAATATAAAATTATATTTAGTATAAGTTTTCGTTGATGATTGAAAAGGACATGTTGAATGGAGATTTAATTAAAAGGTGACATTATTATGGATGTTGATATAATTGTCTTTGGATAGAGATATGTTGGATAGGAATAAGAAAATTTGATAGTATGAATTAACCTGAAACTAATTATTTAAAAAGTGGTATATATCTTCAAGGATGAAGTTTAAAACTTCATGGATTTAAATAATATATCCATTAATCATTGGAATAAGAAATCATGAATGTTTTCCAAACGGATTTATGGTAATTCAGGTGATTAACATGTTTTAAGGTAATATACGATGAGGGTATTCACATTTTTGGAATGTGACAACCTAGTGATAATTTTTGATATATGGGGGGACAAATGTTAATATTATTTCTTGACATTAATTCTATGTTTTTGGAATTTCATATTTTAGAAGGGTTTTACGGTTAACCATTTATGGTGAGATTATGTTTAAATTCGAGTGATGTTTGTGAGATAAAAGAAATACCTCACCAATGTTGATTTATAAATTTTTCATAACATTTTATAACAACTTTTTGGTGATGATAACCAATGATAAATGGGATGGAATATCATAGATCCCTTGATCCATTAGTACATTAAGAATGAAAAATTCACCTTGCTTTTTGGAGAAGAAGGTGTAGTGGATCAAGGAACAAAAAAGGGTGAGGTTATCTGGAAACCATATTAGTATATCATTTCATTCTTAAACTTTATGAAAAAGGATATTAAAACCAAAATTGTTATCCTCGTACCTTTTTTCCAATGGTTCAGATGGTCCTTTAGTTCACCAAATATTTATGACTTTTTTATTGTTATTTTTCTCCTAACCTTATTCTTTATCACTCTTTTTCAGAACATGATGGAAATATTTCTCTTCTATGTCTATGTTTTGATTTACCACTTATTCTATCCTATGTGGGAACCTGGTTATGATTTATGTTGGGTAACTGTTATAGTTTCATATTTTTTTAAAGGATGTTTTAGTATTCATTTTTACGATGTGGATTTCTATGAATGGAACTTTTAGGTATTAAAACTATGATTACCTACGCAATTTTTGCGGGATAAATTAATTTTAAGGGGGGTTGAATGTAACACCATCAGTTTCTATAAAATATTATTTCGATTTTATTTTATATTTTGATAATTTTTTTTATATCAATAAAAATGGTATATTTTTTTTAAAGAATATTGTTTGTATTTAGTTTTAACCAACATCATGTTAATCATGCACTAAAAAACACAATTTCTAGATTTATCTACATGGAACAACGAGGTTAGCTTACATTACATGCAAGACTGACTTTCCCCGATGGCTTGCAAGACTTGGAAAACCGAGTCTTACCCAACAATAATATATTGTTAGAAATACTACTATTAAATATAATAAAATATAAAATAACCCTAAAATTTTTTGTTAAAAAATCATTTAAATTATTTATGATAATATATAGTTCAAACATATATAAAATGAGTTCATTGGTTACAAAATAATTATAAATGAATATGAAAACTAATTGAATATAAAGGAAAATATTTTTTTTTATTGTCACAAGTCTATTTTATCTTAAAAAATAAAATTAATAAAAATTATTAAGTAATATTAATGTAATATATATTTAATATTCACCCAAATATTTTTAATATTCATAAATTAGATTCAATAATCATAAGATAAAAAAACAAAATTTTAGGTATAAAATACTATATTTCTAAAAAAGAACATTTACTACCTTTTAATGGGGAACCAATATTAAATAAAATTTTGAAACTTTTTTAAATATTAAATTTAAAAATAAACTTAATATTTGAAAAAGAAACAAAAAATTAGGTTATGGTGAATATTTTATATTTTTCTATGAAGTTTAATTTTTTAATGAATAGTGAAAAATACTGAATTTCAATTCCAAAATGCTTTTTTGTCTCTTTTATTTATATATTTAAATAATATTTTAATTAGGTATTAATGTATAGTTATATTAAGTATACATAAATTAATAAATTATTCGTAATTTCAACCAATTTCACATTGAAATTGGATGCAAGAACGCAACAAGCTTTTGATAGTTTTTTACTTTAAAAATCTACAATATCGTATCATCTGTGGGATAAAATTAAATTAAATTATAGCACTTATATGTAGTGAATTTGAAAAAATGTATTCCATATTTGAAATAAGAATAATTTGTAATTTGTAATAATATAAACTTTGTTTTTGAACAATAATATTAGTGAATGTCGTTAAAATTAATTACAACGATTAAGGTAAAATTATTCTTAATAAGGGAATAAAACTAACCATTATAAGCCAAAATGACATATAAAATTTTCTAACACCCATTATATCGCCATATTTAGTCCATAAATATTAAATTATCGATGCTTTTTTGGTTTTCATGAATATTTCAAGTGAAAATATGGGCACACCAAACTTGTTTTCCAAAAATCCCATGTGCGTCATTTCACTTCCCTATAAAAGGCCGCCACCTATCTCACATCATTGCACATATAAAAATACTTAGGTTTGGCCTATATATGACCAATAAACTTCCCAAAAACACTAACTTCCTTCTTCTATCCCCTCATTGGATAGAAATACTTCCAAAGAATCCCTTTGGCATAGACCAAAAGGAGTTGCCTGATTAAGAGGTAACACCCTCCCTCAAGCTCCATTATTTTATTTCCATTATCTACTCACTAAAATATTACTATTAGATTATTTTATCAAAAATATTTATAATAAATATTCTATGAAATTTTATGGTACATTGTTTACCTAAACTTATACACACATCAATCTAATGTGTAATGAACAAACTTTTTACTTGTACAATGAACTACTGCCACACAAAATGATGATTGTTCATTTTTCCTTTACCACATATCATGATGAAAATTATTATGGAATATATATTTATATATGAAATATATGATATTTTTAATTTAATTTTTTCTTCCCTAATTTTTATTTATAATATAACCTTATTATTTCCATCTTGTGTAAATACGATAATTTCATTGGAGGAAGTGTGGACTATCGCCCGATCAAAGTGATGTGATCATTCACACACTACATGGAATGTATTAAGGAAAGTTTTAGTGAAAATATATAAGGTATATGAAATAATAATTACAATTTAATGATATTATATAAATATGTACATATACATATATGTCATTTACAATCATTCTTCCAAAATGTTAAGAAAACAGAAGTAGCATTCATGTATATGTACGACCTACCATCTCTATGAGCGTTGCATTCTGCTGTATAATTCTATATTATATGAAATATTATAATTCAAATATACCGATTATAAATTATATTTGTATAATGGATTAAATACTGAAAATAATTATATAAGTATAAGGACCAAGGATATAACAAATTAAGACAGAAGAGAAAAACAAAGTGAATATTACATAAAGCGTAACCTTAAAATGAAATTGTTAACAAGAGGGTAATATAAAGTCAAAATAAAAACATATGTGGTTTTATATATAAGATTATTGTTTTTTAAAATGTATATAATAGACTTATATTTTTTATATAGGATGTTTGAATGAGTACGAAGAGAGTCATAACACAAGGTAAGGGAATTTCATCTCACTTTTTATATCTTTGACATACATAACATGTTCACCCCTAATTTTTTTGAGTGGTGTTTATACTTACCATTAATGTATTTCAGGATTATTATTATTAAATTTATTGTAATTTACATATCTATTCTATGATTTTCTTTCATGGGTTTTATGTCGCAAAAGTTTCCAAATCTGTAAGATAGTTTTGTCACAATTTTCCTTATTTGAGACCCAGGTTTTGTTATTAACCTAAATAAATTTTAAAAGTTTATATATATAAATTTGACATATTATATCATGAATATGAATATTTTAATCTAATTTATCTTTCATACATATCGAGTATGGTTCAATGTAACAAAATGGTAATATTGTTTTTGAAATAGTCTCATCCCTTTTTTAGATTGTCTATGATTACGATTCTATTGTTGAAATATAATGATATATATCTCAATAACACTCATAAATTATCTTATACACTATTTTACTATGCTATCTTCTTTTATTAGTACCATTTTTACACTTTATTGTACTTATTATAACTCAAAAAATGTATTTATATTTGATTGACTTCAATTCTCATTTCAGCCGGAAATAATTGTTCATTCAAAATAATGATTTCTAAATGTGTTTTCAATTTTCTACAACCCTATTATGTTAAAGGGAATTTTTTCCCTTGTTTTTCCTTAAAATAGGTTTTTTGAAATGAATCTTCTTGTCTTTTTTTGGTCGAGGAACTTTTCTAAACATTTTATAGTTGAAAAAAATGTTTAACATGTATTTATTTACCCTCCATCAAGACTGTCATTCCATTGTAGCTTCCATTAAAATATTAAAAAGATAATTTTTTAGAAAAAAATTTCCAAATACTTTTTAGATTTAATAGTTTTAATGTGGGTTTTAAGGAAGAATCATTTCAAAACAATTTGCAATCTCCTTTTATAAGTTTTCATGGAAAATGGTTTTCAAAACATTTTCAAGCTCATTTTATATGTTTTCAAAGAAAAGAGTTTAAAAAAAAATTAAAGCTCCTTTCTTTAAGCTTTTAATGAAAATGGTTTTCAAATTTTGTTAAATACCCTTTTATATGATTTTAAAGAAATTGGTTTTCAAAAGGTTTTTAATCTATTTTTATAAGTTGGCAAGAAAAAATTTTTTATAAAAATTTCAAGATCCTTTTATAATTTCTCAATGAAGATGGTTTTGAAAAACATTTCAACACCTTTTTATATTTTATAGGTATTTTTTTAAACATTTTCAAGCTCATTTTATATGTAATCAAGGAAAATTGTTTTCAAAACATTTTCATTCTCTATTTCTATGTTTACAGTGAAAATATTCCAAAAAAGTTTTCAAATCATTCATTCTATGATTTAAAGTTGATCCTAAATTTTTTTTCAAAAGGTTTTATGTTTTAAAGAGACTTTTCCAAAGAATGAAGGATATTTTACTCAATAATTTTTTTCAACATATCTTTTGATGTTATTTTCAATAAAAGATGACAATTGTTGATGTTAGTCATGCCATTCTTGGAGATGATCCAAAGGTTGAATTCATATTCTTTCTTGAACGGTTTATGTTTTGATGGATAGATTCATATGAAACCCATTTATCTTCAATAGGTTATATTCTTTTGAAACCCTCTTCTTTTGACTGGTTATGATTTTATAAAATAACTATGAAACCTATCTCTTTTATATTGGTTATAATGTGATGAAATGTTCCTAATACCCATTTCAATTCATGGGTTATGATTTTATATTTATAGAACACATATCTTTTCATGGTTAATGATATAATTAATGTTTTATTATCATCTATAATAGGTATGAATATTTTTATTATGAGATTTTTGGGACTTATATATCCCTACAATGCATTGGGTAATGATTTTTTATCTCATGATATAATGATGTGAATAATGTTGACAAGATTGATTCACTATTTGAAGATAGGGAAACATGATCCCTTACATGGAAAGGAATATGACCAAGGGTCCCAGTGTGTCCCACTGAGTAGTTATAGTCACCGTGAAGATGGATGATGGGGAAACCCGATCCACTATGGGAATATAGAGAAACCCAATCTACTATGGTAAGATGAGGAAACCCGATACACTATGGTAAGATGGGGAAACATGATCCCTTACAATTAAAGGAATGAGACTAAGGATGGTGGTGTGTCCCACATAATAGTTTAAATTCCCATGTAATTCATTTATATGTCTTAGCAATTAATCTTGACTTATATGGAATGATATCAAATGTTTATGCATACAAAAATTCCTTGTATTATTTTTAATTTATGACTTCATGGATTATCTTATTTATTTTTGTGTGATCCATGTCCTATGAATTTCCATGCTCTATTACATTATTCATCTCTATGATATTTGATATGTAGGGTATTCTATTCTATTTTTTTATCTTGTTAGCATACCCCTATGCTCATGTTTATGCTTATATGTCTCCCATGCTTACCCATACTGGGGATATGAGCTGACCTCTTTTTATGTTTCCTTCCCTAGGTTATAATGATATATATTAAGAATTATGTGTCTAAGAGGGGTTCCTTTCATGAAGAACCCATTGGGATATATTTAATCTTTCTAATATTCCAGGGTTTTTATTTCCAATTTACAAAGGAAATAGACCAATTACGGTCTTTGAGATTCTATTTATATAATTTTTAAAGTATTTTTATAAAGTTATGTAATGTTAATGTATGTCAAGACAAGGTTGTTATACTTTTGGCATTGGTTTGGTTTTTTTCTCATTCTGGATGATAATATGGTAGCTTATGGACCTTATTAGCTTCAATAACATGAGAAGAATTACCCCAATAATGATTTAGAGACTACCACATGTATTCATGCACTTAAGTGTTAACTGCACTATCTTTTTGGGGAGAGGTTTGTGATCTTTTCTGACCATAAGTGTCAAAGATATATATTTTATTAGAAATAATTGAATCTTAGATAAAGGATGGGGTGGGAATGTATATATATGTTTGACATCAATATTGACTAAACCCCAATAATGGAGACTGTAAATGGAGATGCACTAAGATGGAAAGGGAAATTGCCAGCTATTTTGGAATTGATTGAATAATGGAACCTTATGGGAATTTTTTCAGTTGAATCTAAATGCTCAAGAAGATTTTTTAGGTGTGGTTCTGAATAGTGTTCAGTTATTATATTCTCTCAATGATTATATTCTGTAGAGTCATCCAACAGAAGACATGTTTAAAAACATTCAAGAAACCCTAAATGGGGGGGAGACCATTTTTGGTTAGTCTCCCTCTTAAGATGGTATTCTTTATTTGGGGAACTAGTTTTTCTTACTAGTATTAGTGATGAGTTTAGTATTATGTTATTTTCATAGATCATTTTGGGACATTCATCAAAGGACTTTGGAGATATATTATGACATGAGATAGTTATTATGGGGGTAGGGTATGAAGGTTGAAATTGATAATTTTGCATCCCACTATTACACCTATCAATAGATAATGGATGAGTAAATTAAACCTTCTATTTTACATAAAACACTTTTGGTGATGGTTTGGAAATGGGAAGAGGTATCCATGTACTTTTTGTTGTATTACCATAGACTCCTTGAGGATGAAATGTTATCTGGGCTATGATTGATCATTTAACAATTTTATCTCATTTATTTTCTTATCAGGGACACCACTAACGTTTCAGATCATGGTAAGATGTATGTGCAAGAAATTGTGAGGTTATGTGTGGCTCATTCTACCATTATTTTAAATAGGTTTACTTGGTTTAATTATATATTCAAGAGTAGTCTCAAGGTGATTATGGGGATATATGTTAGTTTTCGTACCAATTATCATCCAAAAATATATGGTCAATCAAATAATGCTATTCAAATCCCAGAGGATATACTCTGCACCTATGTTTGGGATTTTAGTGGATCAGGGGATACATATCTAGGACTGGTTGAGTTTTATTATAAAAATATTTATCAATCATAGATTTAATTGACCCCTTTCAAGGAATTGTATCGTAACCTAGGAAGAAGTGGGAGAAGATTCTTTGGTGTGACATAGTTTGGTTTATGATATGTCTGTGAGTATTCTGGATACACCTTAATGGTTATAGCTCAAATTTGATAAACATCTAACATGGATCAAAGGATTCATACTTTAGTGCTTTCCATAGGTTGATGAGTTCTCTTGAAATCTTCTCCTCAGTTGGGTCATTGACAGCATGGAAAATACATAAAGTTGGCTCTGAGATATATTGGACCATTTGATGTTACTGATTGGATTGAGAAGGATTATTAAATGTGGGAATTTATTATTCATTTAGAATTCATTCATAATGAATTCTACATATTATAGGTACGTAAATTCCATCCAGATTCTTAATATGTTCTAGTTTGGAAATATATTGATTTAGATCCTGCTATTTCTACTGAAGAGAATCATGCAGATATCATTAACTCTCAAGTTAATGTTTTATATGGGAATTAAATTTTGTTTTTAGAGTATTATGAAAATATTAATCAGATTCTATTGATACTTGGGAGAAAGAGTCATTGATGAGGTAGTAGTGTAATAACCTCTTTACCATACTTTATTATTCCATATGACTTTATATGGATGGAATGTCTTATGATGGTGAGTTTTTAACATTTGATTACCCACATTTAGGTAATTCTGTTCTCTTTACTTGTTTTCCTCTTTAATTGAGTGCGTCTTACACTCCTACAGATTAAGAGAATTTGTTAGGAAAATGATCTAAATTTTAGGGATGTATTTTTGTTTTAATTAATGGATTATAGGTGTAAATATGTAATGGCAGAGCGGGGTTATCCCACGGTTTGGAGAACTTCTGAGGTGGCTTGAGTTTCATTTACTAATCTACTCTTTTTTGTAGACTTCTAGTGATTTACACATGGTGTAATGGGAGTACATGACATGTAATGTTTTCAAGGGTCATGTTATGAGTTGAGTAAATATGAATAAATAATACAGTCTCTATAATGAGTATACATCTTGTAATTTTAAAAATTGATTTTTAATAAAAATACAATAGACTTTAATCATATATGGATCTTTTGGATTACCTAATGTGTAAAGTGATTGCGTGTAATGTAATCATCATGAAGATGGATTTTAATCTAATACTCAACTAATTTATTTTATTATTCGACCACATCCCTCCTTTCTCTCAACCTATATCTCTTCTCCTGTGATTTTTTGGAACCTTTGATCATTTAGAATGTTCTATTTCTACAATTTATCTTTGTTGTGGTTGAATTTCACTCTTCATATAATTAATCATTTTTTCACCTTTTCCTTTGATCATTGTAGCACCATTTTATTTCATTATCAGATCCTTTGATCAATGTTGGTAACTCCTTTGATTCTTTTAAAGATCCATTGTGTGATATTATTATAGGGGATGATCCTTTATTTATTGTGGTGTAGTGGGAATGTGTTCTTGAGATATGTGTTGTTTCATATTCTCCTCAAAACCCTTTGTTAAATTGAATAATTCATAATATATTAGGATTTTATCATAGGGCCCCATTTTAATTTTGTGTTATTCTTTATTGGTGTTTTCCATTGTGGGATTGTTTGAATAGTGTTTTGAGATAGGTGGTTCCATATATAGAATATTTGACTGAACTGTATTACACCGATTTTTGAAAAAACATTATATAACTAATTGGAATGACCTATTTCTATGTGTGGAAGTGGTTTTTTGATAAAACATGGGTTTCCATTTGTTTTGGTAAATGAAAAGGTGTTTTCAATGCATTTTTAAATGGTTTTATGAATTTTTTCAAAGCATAATATAGTGAAATGGTTTGAAAAAATAGAGCACATGGGATGCCTAGGGTACTTAGTTTAAAGATTTAATAACAGACCTTGTCAACTTTTAGGGGTTCACTCATAGAGTGTTCCTATGTTATCTAGGCCTGTTGTTCTAGGGACTTGTTGGACCTATTCAAGAGGTCACTTTATAGGGTATTCATATGCTCTATAGACTCAATGCATATGTCTAGAGGTTTTATACATGTGTTAATGTCTATCTTAGTTATGAGTGTCCAAGATATTCTTATGTAGTGTGATCCATAGCATGATTCCACCTTGGAGTATGGTTGATTTGGACTATTTTAATATGTATTATTTTGGTTTTATTATAATAAATTTTATGTGATATGCAATGCATGATTTGGTTTGACCTGATATATCTATTTGGATCTATGTATATGAAATTCATTGAAATAAATTTACCCAATTTATATGGAAATGTGTAAAAAAAATTAAATGATTTTCCACGCTTTTGATATAAAAATTGATAAACTGTATTTCATAACTAGTTTTCTTTAAAGATGATAATAATTGGATTATTGTATAGAGATTTTTTATAGAACACTTGGGTGGGACCCTATGAATCCTATTAGAACACAGCCTATGCACCCTTTTAGCGGTGCATATAAAATGTTATGAATTTCGATGTTGGGAAATGAAATGATCCATAGTGAGGTGGTGAGGATTTCTATCAGTTGGGTTTGGGTTTTTGGATGGTGATATGGAAGGTGTTTTTCCATACTATCACATGGAGATAGTTAGAGTAGTTGTTTAGATTTTTCATCCTTTGTAGTTTGACTTTATTATTAAATATTATTTTCCAATAGTTTTATTTGTTTTTCATCAATTTTTCTCTTTCCTTTGTGACATATATTGGTATTCTTCTTTTCTTTCTCTACTTATTTTTTTACGTGTTTACAAATATTTCATGTTGTCTACTTATGGTTGGGAGAAATTGTTCCCTTTATTTTTTGATATTTCTTGAGTTCTAGACACTAGACTTCCGGGATCAGGAATTCCCTTTGATTATGTAGAAATTTAGTTTGGGTACTAGTTTGAGAGGGTATCCTGGTTGGGTTCATTATAGGGAGGAAACAACTTAGGATCAAATTTGGCATCTAGTTTTAGTTTCTCAAACCCTATAAAACTTCACGTCATTTTTGTTCATTGACTATTGGTACTTTAGGTCATCATTAGGCCACTGGGTTACTAGGAATTTGGGATATTCTATGTTTCATATGGCATAATTATCCTAGAATAATTTATTCACACATTTGGTTAGTAATACATCATGATGTTCAAGTTCCATTAGGTGGGTGAGTGTAACATCCTGAACCTGGATTCCATTAAATGATGCCCCGATCTAAGTTGGCCACATTGACTCAAGCACATCTCCCCATACCCTAGAGATTAATGACTAGAATAGAGGGACTAGGATATGCCTTTGTGGAGATCATTCCCTATTATCATAGTGTAACACAATGGAATATCATACAAATTAATATAAGAATCATAATAATAATTGAATGATCAAAAACCATCCCAATATATATATATATATATATAATATAAGAAGTATGATATAGAAGATGATATTTCATTTCATGAATCAATAATGAATCCAAAATAGGTATACAAAAATCGTAATTATACATGTATAAAAATACCAAAAATATGAAAATGTATTATCTTCGGATAGCATCATGATCCTTTTCCCAGCCATGTTCTCCCCTACTACTAATCATGAAACAATAAAAATAATAAAACTATGGGTTCTTTCCTTGATCCCCACTTGCATCCAAATAGTTTTTCAGGCTACCCAACAATAGCCCGAATAGGGTGTGAGGTTAAATCCCAGTAGATCGCCACCCAAAGTGTTTATAACAAGTCCTGGTTGTGAAATACGGGATAAAAAAGAGTACATAGTATAAAATGCTTGATAGTAATAAATGTATAATGCCAATGGAAAACGTAAACAAACATGTGGTCATGTATGGATCCCAGCAAAACAATTTTCATGTTCTTATCACAAGGAAGATAATAAGAAAAAGGAACTAAACACCATGACCATGTCGTATAGCCTATATTTAATATCAATACAACCATACCATGTAACTTGTATAACATATTCATCATGACTAAACCATGTATCATAATGTTTTACAATTTACCATGTTCGAGTCATATAATCATCCATGTCCCATTTACTAAGGTCATGTTGTATAATCTGAAGCAGCAGACCTCAAAAGGCTAGATAGAAAGTACAATCGTCCATGGAATCCTCATCTAGTCTATGGAGAATCTCAATGAAAACTCAGTAACAATATTGATGCAGTCTAAGGATCATGTTAACAAAGCATGTCCAATGTGAGCCTAGAAATCTGAATCCAAGGGGTAGAAATTTTCATATCATTTTACAGAATTAAGATCCAAAGAGTATACTAGTCCAAGGATTTATAGATCATAAATCAAGACCCATGGGTGAAACGTCCTTGGAATATAAATGGAATGAAGATTCATAGAATAGAAACCATGGAATCCACTACCATTTTATCTATCATCTCATTACCTTCATCAATTCACAATTTTTCATGTTCCATGAGTATACTCACTCATTTCCAAACCCATATAAACTGTTCAATTAAAAATATGAACATGAAAAGGAGGTAACATCCATTTCAAAACAATCAATTCAATTCAATTTATTATATGCTTCCTCTCAATAGGAAAGAATGAAATTCACCCTATGAGTGGTATAATGATGGGAAAATATCAAAGACATGCCCCATGGGTGACCTAGGTTCGGAGTAAAACTTCAATGAGTCTCAAGGAACTAGTGGACATCCCATAGAAGTTTTGTTACATTCAATTTAATTATTCAATTATTTTTTGAGGGAATTTTGGATATTTCATATGAATAACAAAGTAAGCAAGCTCTATAATCACCAAACTACTCATTAAATGTATACAACATCTACAATAAGCCCATAGTAAAGTGATCCTATAATATTATCACTTGATTTTAATTAGATCAGGAGAAAAATGAAGATTGAATGAACATCCTAGAAACAGGGAATATTAGCATGCTCCTAAATAATGATGTTGATAACAATAAAAAAATGACACAAAATTAATTGGCTAATCACTGATGAAATTCCAATTAAATGGTTGGTTCTTGATTTTGAGTTCCTACAAGAGAATAAGAGAATAGCATATGAAATTGTTTCAAAATTTAGCTCCCTCTATAAATAGCTTGACTAATGAAAGAGAAGAAGAGGATTTTTAGGTTATAAAATAATTTAAGGGTAATATGGTAATTTTTTCAAGAGTTAATGGGCCACACTATTTGGACACAAGGTTGGCCAAACCATGTTCCAATCATGAATCTTGTACTATTAAGAGGGGAACCTCACATGATTGGTCAAACTGTGCACAAACCATGTCTCACTATACTATAAAAACAATAGAGTCCATCACACAAGAATATGAATATTTTCATGGTTTGAAAACCCATTCAGTATCCTCTTTCCTTCTTCCTAGGTCTCACATGATTAGTCATACAATGCAGTCAACCCCTCGTAGTTTCTATAACCATGTGGTGTTTCTTTTTTTTAAAAAGATGTTTGGTTTTGGGATCTGAACAATCCCTAAACAACCCCAATACCCTCATGTCATTAAATGTTATTAAAATTAAGTTTTAATTAATCATTTAAACTGAAATTAAAATGATTAGTTCTACATATGAAAACACGAGATCATGTAATATTCTCCCTTAATGCAATTTATCCTAGTGTTTCCCTATAAAGGGTGTTCAATAATTGTCAGAGAATAACTTTGACTATTGAGCATATACTTTGGCCTCCCACTCCCATGTATCAACCTATAAATAGTTGTGCTTCCATAACACCCATACAAGAGGAACTTCCCGACCTTAGTGAAAATTCATTATCTTATTAATGAATTGAATAGGATGCTCCTCAAAGGATGAATAAAATAATAACTCTGCATCCTCATGATACAGAATTTGAGATGATTTTGAGTGATAATAATGGAGATGATATACAAGGAAGATATTGTGCACTTCCTGATACCACATAGTTGACTTTAATTGATAGGATAACAATCCCAATCTCTCTAGAATCTCGAATGGCCCAACATATTGTGGAGAAAGCTTACCTTATCTATTGATCCATCTATGTCCCTACCTTACTGAGATATGAAAGAAGAATCCATAACTAACCGCAAAATCTATAGGTGATCGACGACATTCATCGTAGTATTTCTATCAAAATTGTGCAATATCCATCCATTTTCTGATCAGCTGGACCCACTCGGAAGTCTCTTGCATGAGACACAACCCATTTAATGATTCTTTACCTACCTCAAACCAGCACATGGGTGATATCCATGGTCTATTTTATGATTTCTAAAATTTTTCCATATGTATATCCACCTATTAACTATTACTGTAAGTTAAATAAATAAGGGGTATGTTCCTCTCCCAAGATCCCCTGAAATCTAGGCCGTATGCTCACAACATGTCCCCAAGTACCAAAATCAAATTCTCTGATTGTCCATTAGTCTGAGGGTGGTGTGTTGTGTTCATAGGCGCCTATGTACCCAACACCCTCTACAAAATATTCTAGAAATGAGTCATTAACCAGGAATCCCTATTTGAAATAATATTATATGCAACCCTATGAAGTCGTACTATCTCACGAATATAGAATCTTCAAAGAAAATTTATATTAAAGGTGTCATTAATTATAAAGGAATGTGAATACTTTGTGAGACTGTCCACAACAACCCAAACTACAATGCTGCCTCAAGGTGTCCTTGATGAACCAGTCATGAAATCCAATGAAACATCATCACACTTATACTAAGTAATGGGTAACTACTATAAAATTTATACTGATTAATCATGTTCCTCCTTCACATGTTGATAGGTAGAACACCTCGTAACAAAGATGTATACATCACATTTCATTCTCAGCTACCAATATTGGTGATATAAATCACAATACATTGTGGTAATGCTAGGATGCACTACCCAATCCGAGGCATGAAACTCCCACATCATCTCCTTGTGTATGTCCATTGGAACCCATACACAACCATGGATACACATGATATCATCCTCATATACGATAGAACCAAGATTCATGTCCTTACCCACCACACTCTACTATAGGACTTAGCCCTCAGAATCTGATAGCTTCCTCATCCTCACTGATTCTAGAAGAGTAGATGTCACAAGAAGAGAAGAAGTAAATGTCTTCCCCTAACCATTCTACACCTCCATGTGCATCTTGTAAAACAAGGCAACATGATGGAACTCACTACTATCTTGTTTAAATACCTATATCTGAACCCTCCTACTCAGTAAATCAGTCATTGCATTTCCTTTTCTATATATATAAACATGCTCAATGTAAAAAAATACAGGTACTGAACCCACCTTTTCTTCCTCAGATTCAAATCACATTGTGTAAATATATACTTGGGGATTTTTTTTTGTATAGATCATGAAATGTACTCCCAAAAAGTAATTTCTCTAGAAATACAAATCATGTATAACTATATCTAACTTGAGATTATGTACCAAGTAGTTCCTCTCATGAGGCCTCATCTTCCAAGACCTGTATTCCATTACTCTATCTCCCCACATCTGCACTTATCCAAATATGATACCAGATGAATCACAATTGAATGTTTATCTTCTAACCTTCTCTAGAAAAATTTGGTATCACACTAAAGTCAATCTCCCTTTTATCTCTTGAAAGGATTTATCACAGGTATCGTTCTATAAAAACTTCACACCCTTTCAAGTGAAGCTCATAAGTGGGGATAAAAGGAGTGAGAAGTCTTGTATTAAATTACTATAATATACAATTTCCCTCAAAAAAAATTTATGTCACATATGTTCTTGTAAAGATTTTAGGTAACTATAACCCTAACCTCATATGGGTCTACAAAAAATCCAATCTCTTAGATAATATGACCCATACAGTGAATCTTATCCATATAGAAGTAGAACTTTGTGATATTATCATATAACTAATTATATCTCAGTGTATCAAAATTGATCTCCTGATGTTTGGAATAGTCATGTAAATTTTGAAAATACACCAAGATATCTTCCATGAAAACCACCACAAATGAATCCAGGTAAGAATGGAAGACTCGGTTTATCAGTTCCATGAAAATAGAGGGTGAGTTCATAAGACCGAATGACATAACCCAATAATCATATAGACTTTAATTGATATGAAAATTTATATCACCTATTAATATAGATCAAACATGCACCTGGTGGTATCTGTATCTAAAATAAATTTTTGAGAACACTAGAGCTCCTCAAATTTGGTAAAAAATATCATATATCCCCAGTAAGGGGTAACCCTTCTTAACCATCAACTGATAGAATTTTATGTAATCCATGCAGACCCTAAGGTACCTATTTCTGACGCTTTCGCCGAGGCACACTTGCCCATCTTTTTTGGTACGCTTGTGCTGTTTATTTCACTACATTCTCACTTTCCCAAGGCGGGCGACATCAATTCCTGGTTCAGGGATGTTTTCTCCTTGATCGAAATAGGATGATGGGATGTCAGTTCTTCCTTTCATGGATTCCTACTAATAAGTTTCCACCTAGTCCATGTCTCCCTTATAGATTTAATACGTTGCTCGTGAAACTCTTCCTAGTTCCATATCTTCATGGACACTTGTTAATTACACTGCTTCTGTCAAGACATTCCAAAGGGTCTGGTTGGGTAGCAACCTTCGGTCAGAGGAGTAGTCACGTTGGAAATCACTGGAGTGTCTGGAAACTAGGACGCTAGCACTTATGGGTTTCTTCCCCTTGTTATATGGCTTCTTGAGGGTGGGGAATCCTGAGACATCCTAAGTCAAATGTGGGGAATCATCTTCCCTAGGCATGTCTATGAGTTTTTTCTCAACTTCATATATTTAACACTGGGTATGCTGCAAGTTTAACATCTAAAAAAGACGAATCAGACTGATTAGAACACTGATTAGAGTGGATCAGATGGGTGAAACCCCTAGAGGGAACACTGATATAGGGGGGTGAGCTGTCATGACCTCACTGGGATGTGGCGTCTCGGGTATGAATTAAGATGGATTATGGAGTGTTTGAATGAAGTTGATGGTGAATGGGACGGAACCTCCGTGAGGATGACAGTAATGTCGGGCTTGAGTCTTGAAGAGACTTCCTATGTATACCTATGACAGGGAATCAAAGTTCTCATAGTTCAGTAGGGTGAAGGGACGCCTAAGGAGGTGGCCCATGATAATGGACGCATGTATTGTACATGGAGGAAGTGGATCCTCAAGGATGGGGTATGACATTCCCAAAACACATAATCTTGAAGGGAAGTCCTGGAAATGGACTTGAATTGGGGCGTACACATAGGATGACAACCCAATGATGTGTATGGGGCTCACGAGTGGTTGGTATCCCATGTTAGCCATATTCCACTAGGATAGACCAAAGACGAGGGTCCGAAAAAAGGGGATTACAATGGCTTGCTACTAAATAGGGGACGCAATAGCTTACCGCTGATTGAGGTCACAACAGCTTACTATTGGATATGGTCACAATGGCTTACCACTAGATGGGGTCACAATGGATTACAATTGATTGAGGTTGCAATGGCATACCACTAGATTGGGTCACAATGACTTACCGCTGAATGGGGTCACAACTGCTTACCACTAGATAGGGTTGATCCTCAGGGAAGATTCCTACATACCCTACCTAGGAGATAGAGATCAAACCCATATACTTAATATGGGATGGGGGTCGGTGAACCAACACGAATGAGGACCTGGGGTCCAAATGGATGGTGGGAATGAACCTCGCAGAGGCTTCCTACATACCATTCCTTGGAAAGGATCAAAGACCTCATAGTTCATGGTGGAGTTTGGTGAACCGACGTAGAGGTGGTCAGAACGACAAGGTGTTGGGATTGAACATTCAGGAGGCTTTATACGTACCTTATCTAGGAGGTAAGGATAAAAGACCTCATTGTTCGTGAATGGGAGCATTTAGGGGATTATGAACTTATGTAGCCCATGTTGTTAGTGAACCGACGTGAAGTTATCCGAAACCAATGGGTGTTGGGCTTGAAACTCAGAGAGGATTCCTACGTACCTTGCCTTGGCAAGGATCAAAGTCCACAAAGTCCAGGATGGTGGGTTGTGGGGCTTAGACTCTAGGATGCCTGAAGAGGATTTCATGGTCGATGTTTTCTCTAATGCTACGTGAGTCATGCTCGGTGTGGGAAACAAGATACATCAAAGTCCTAACAATCATGTTGTGAAAGGTGCATTCGTGGGAATTAGACTGGGGCCACGCATTGTTGGTGGCGAAAAGCGGAAACAGGGGCTTATGCATGGTTAGCATCCCAAGTGGTGGAGATTGGGACTTACTTTGAGAGGGAGTCCCGGGTGGTGGAAAAGCCTAGTGGAAGAAGGATTTTTCACCCAAGAAGAAAGGAGGAGAAGGGGTGGTGCCTCCTACAAGGAAAGCTAGGGGCTTACACCAGGGTGGTTTCCCTTTCCCCGCGGACAGATTCCACTTCGATAAAGAAGATTCCATTCCATGTGAGGATTGATTTCACTCCAGTGGAGACTAGAGGGTTTAGATAATGTCTAATACGGGGCACCCCATGTGCAATGCATGGGGTGCGGTCCCAGTTTAACATCATGTCCTGAGGATGAAGGTGCTTGGTAGTTTAACGTCCTATAGTTTGGATGATGGGAGTGCACTCCGCACCCCTAAAAATTACATAACTGATACCCATACAACCTTGAGGGAATGAAGGCATCGATTATTCCATGACTAGGGAGTGTTGTGAGGTGATCCCATTGGGGGTCCACGTTAGTGTGGCTATGAGGAGAACCAATAGTCATTAGCATGCCTAGGAGCCGTTATGGAGTTGTGATAGTACATGGGGATTATTCATGGAATCTGCCCGTAATATCTTCCTCATGTCTAGAAATGAGGTCATCCCAACTCACTAGTGGGTTGAGGAATATGACTGAGGACTACACCTATACACTAGTGCACAAGTGGGATAACACCATGGGTTATCAGAATCAGTCCGAAAAAAGGGAGATGAAAAGTGTGAATCACATGACCAACATTCCAAATATAGTGAGAGTGGCATGAAGATAGAGGATAACTATTGATAGTGTTTGAAACACAACATCCATATCGCATTAGCCTAAAATTGGGACAAACACATGAGGGTCGAATGTTGACAGTGTCTGAAAAATAATACCTGACTCAAAGTGTCATCCATTGTTTTCCAGGGCGTTGGCCTAGGATGGTAGGTGAGCTGATGCGGCCTGGGACTAGGCCGTTAGGGTGTCCCTTCAGACATGGAAGAGGATGAGGATCCTAATGAAGGAAAATAAAGGCATGAGGTGGAGTGATGGAATGTTTGAATAGATTCCAATGCTCTTGACGTTATGCCACTGTGATCATGGCATAATTCATCTCATTATTTCAATATAAGGCGTATCTTATTTGGAATAAGAGGCATCCTATAATTTAATGATAGGTCAAGATATAGTTTATATTCACGTAGATAGGACTGTTGGAATCTTATGCTTGGAGTATAAGGCATCTCCCATTTAGAGCAAGAGTCATCCTATTTTTGTCACATTGGGAGTAATACAGCTTATATTCATGTAGAGATGACGATTGGCATCTTATGATAAGAACATAAGGCATCTCTTTTTTGGAGCAAGAGGCATCCTATTATTGAATTATATAAATATCTACAGTTCAAGTTCATTTAGATAGGACTATTTTCATCTTATGCTGGGAGTACAAGGCATCTCTTTTTTGGAGCAAGAGGCATCCTACTAATGAATGATAAGGAATGCATAAGTTTAAAGTCATGTAGATAGGACTATTGGACTCTTATGGTACGCACATAAGGAATATCTTTCACGTAGTAGAGTGGTGGCTGACCTCCAGAGTCCTCTCTCGAGGGGTGGGGGATTTTCTTGAATTTATCGGTGAACCTGAGAGCGGTTGTGTGTAGGATTCTACGCGCACCTATTATTTTTTGCATGAGGTTGTGCACATAAAATTCTATGAGTGCAAGGTGTTTTCCACGTGACCTATAGCTGGCGCACATGAAAAGGGGAATTTGACATTGACATTAGCACTGAGGAATCTTGCACACAGATGCTCTTCTTGTGTGCACATCTCAAAACCTGCGTTCACTTTCTTTGGACATTTTTTGGGTAGCCTGGGTGGAAGATATCCTCACATCGGTCGTGTAAAAGGTTTATGCGACATGTTGCATGCAAGATTCCATACTTTCATAGAAAACATCCATTATGGCATTCAATATTTAGCTTCTTGCATGCAAACAAATCATTCCTGCACGCAAGATTTCAGTTATTATACGCAAAACCGTACATTGCCCCAAAATCGTCCCAGATGGCCATTTCTCACATCCTTACATTGAACGACCATAACTTTTGATCCAAAACTCCATTCAGGCTCCGTGAATAGTCAAATCAATTATTGTGGAATGAGCTACTCTTAATAATCAAGCATGGAAGCATTTAGTGAATTACATGTACACATTTTCTTGTGCCAACAGTACCATACACCATTTTCTAAAAATGGCCGGGAATCCCCATGGAATGTATTTTGGATTATAAAACCTTGTTCCTCAAAATTCAAAACCTTCCTCTTCAGAATATGGAACTTAATAGTATACATCCTATAAGGAGGAATGGATATTGGTACAACTCCTCTAACTATCTCAAAATATATCTCAATATCTCTCTCCTGAGGTAAACTTGAAAAGTGATCCAGTAAAACGTCCCTAAAATAGTCAAACCCATGAAGGAAATCATCATGACACAATCCCTAATCATCTAGATTCACAAATAAAATCTTGGTTGTCATCCCTTTTATCCCATTATGTTTTGGTCTAGCTCGACTCACCTATACATCCCATTCACCCTTTTGAGTATAAACTGCACCCTCTAGTGATGTTAAAGTCACCGTAAACACATAGAATTCAACATATGCTTGATAAGATACAATATAGTCTATTCCGAGTACGACATCAAACCTGTTCATCTCTAGGAAAACAAATTCTATATGAAGTGACCCCCACCAATCATAAGGAGTCTCTCCACACACACTAACATACATCCTCCTCTATTACCCCCAACAGAGTTTCTAGCATCATAACTCCCTCAGTAAACTAAACAATAATCCAAAGGATTTCTACCACTTGTAAAAATTTGAAACTATGAAATGAACATGTGTTAAAAAAATATGATGAAAGAGTCAAGGATATTAAAGTCATACATATCACCATAGATGTTTTGACACCTTGATCCTTGGGTGTTGGATGTACGATAAAGATCTGGCCTAAAATGTGACCATATGACACAACCTCACTACCTAATGTTGGTACAGTATATTTTCTTAGTTCATCTGGTTCCTATATTCCTCGACCATGACCACTGCTAACTCATCTAGAAAGATTGATATTTATCCAGCTCCCTTGCTAACATGGAGCTGTGGAACTCTCTCCCGAACATAATTTCAAAGATCACCCCTGCCACTCGCTTTTAGAGGGATAGTATTGTAGAAATGCTCGATGTGGACCATCCTACTTCAATCTCTACTTTCGAATGGGGTGAAATCACATTGATTTATTAAATGGCCCTATATTCCGGATTGAAGTAAAGAAACCAGGCTACCTATACTCATAGATTCACTGGTACTCATCTAATGGGAATCCGTAATATTTCACTTCCATTAATTGGAAGTCGAACCACTGGGTCGAGAGACTATACCACTATTCTCTACACCCATAGATTTATTAAGGTTTCACTATATAATTAGGGCCTGATTTATTGGATCTCTAATCTTTGTCTACATTAACACATTGACTTTATATTGAATAGAATATCATTGACCATCCACAATGAATCTAGACCTCTAATCGTCATCCACATGGTATATCGTCCTGAAACTCTGATGCTCTATAAATATTGATGTATACTCCATAACTATCATAGCACCCAACTATAGTTGCATGATCTCACTCTCCCACTATACTCTTAAAGTATTGAAGAAAATGTAATCGTAGAATCTATTTTATAAATCCTTATAAACCATATCACGTAGCACATCTGTATGGTCTAAAACATCCCACCAATGATTTTCTTCTCTTCAAAGAATATATGTCACGAGCTTAAATATTCTATTTATAGGTGTCTATAGATGGTGAAATATGGATAGAGCAGTCGTAATCCACAACTTATCATCCTATGAAACTCCATCCCCCAAAGATGGTGGAGGATGTTGTTTCTAGAACACATGCCTCAACTTAGCCATCGATGTGGCAGGCTACACTGTCCTCTGAAACATTTTCATGAATTGGAAAAACCCATTTTGATATTATTCCTCAAACTTGTGTATGGTAAACCTAATGGGGAATTAGTTGGAACTATAACATGTTCCACTATTATATCATGGACCTCCAACTCTTGATAATGGTAATCACAACACTCTTGGAATATTACAAGAGTTCTTCATGTTGGCATGATTCTACAATTCCAAACCCACACCTCTGAAATGATCTATAACAAAATTAATAGATCAAAGAACATGATATGTCAAAACAATACTGTTAAATGGTATTAACCCACAACCATCTTAAAAAAAGGACTAGTAAAATTGAACATTTAAAAATGTCACTAGTGACACTTCCAAAACCCCACTCAGAAGTTGGGTCATGGACATGTCTCTAATTCCCAATTTTTAATTTTCATTTTATTTCCACATTTCATCATATTTAATTTTATATGTTTGAATCAAATGGTTCAACACTTTTAATCTATAAGGGATCATATTTATCATGAACCAAAATATGTCATCCACAGAACTCACACCATTACTAATTAGAGCCCATATGAATCTTGGTCCAAGACTCATCATGCCATAATTGGATGCTCAGGGTGGCTATTATAGCATAATCATAAAAACACATGTTAAGTTTCAAATGTATCTCTAAGTACCAACCATGTTTCTCAATTATCTTAACATAATATCTATCATATAAAAATAGATATATATATTTATCTTGACACCTATTACAACATTATAAAAATAATAAATTCTTCCAGTATGGAATGGCATAATGAATGAAATATGATTCTTGTAAAGTTCCTAAAATGTTTCCTGAGATGGAATACCCTCATCTCAAAAGGCTTCAAAAAATTATGAGACTTATTTATCATGTTTAAAAAAGTATTCTAAACTAGGAAAATACACTAGTTGATGAATAAATAAGGAATCCATCTCAAATCTCTCAAGAAAGTGTGGATATCACAATTCATCTTAGGAAAAGAATTATCTAATTAGAATTTTAGAAATAATACAAAGGATAAATTCTAATATATATTACAATAAGAAGAAACTAGGCTAGTTAGATGTTCTCACTTTTCAACCACATACTCGGGCTCAATCTTCCCTACACAACTAGCAAGTGACCACCTGTCTATAGATAGTTCAATTAGTTTTATGTCTAAAGGTAGAATCTCATAATGGGGATTAGTGAAATGACCGAGTATCTTTAGAAGTATTTACCATTGAATTTCTAACCATCATTCAAAATTTATCCCATCAGTAATTGAGTGAGTTAGCAACCAATCTAGTTGAGCCAGTGCACTCTCTTCCCATTTTTATTCTACTCAGTTCTTCGACTATCCAAAAAACTTTGGAATTGTGGTTCTATTTGAATCCCTTTGTAATGTGGTGTGTTCACTTTAAAATTCCCTTCACTGTACTCTTTGGGCTATTAGTGTCATGTCCGAATATAGTTTTTCAACTATTATAGAGGGTGGTTCCTTGTGCTATAATTAGTTTTGGAGGATAACACATAATTAAAACACACCGTGTACTACTTATTGAGGCTCCACTATCAATGCTCATGATGAATGTCTAGTCAATAAATTTTATGGGAATATTATTCAAACCTATTCAAATCACACATGAATCCCCACCCCTAAGACTATGGACTGATTTGATGGTGGTGTTTGAGGTGCATAGATGGAGCACGAGACCATGATTTCTAGGAAGGGGATTCAAAAATGGAAAAGAATAACTTATAGAACTTATGATATATGATTACCCCATATAGACTATATAGAAAGGGGTTCAATGATGATAAATGAGATTCTAGTACACATTGGGTTTTCTGATGCAATATTGCACATGATACCTCAATCACGCTGAGTGGTTAAAAGCCTTGAGTTTTCAGAATGTATGATACATTCTTTTTGGGATATGACACTCTCTCAATTTATTACCCTACATCTATTCATCTCACTAGGGTGGTAGAAAACCATTAACTAGTCCACAATTGGCTCACTGAGTATCAGTTGGACCCCTGAGTATACACTTCTAGTGAGGTGTTACTGAAGGATCCCATTGAAAACATGATCCACAATTGGCTATACCATTCCTATTGAACCATAGGTGGCATTATTATGAGTGATAATGGGCCCATATTAGTGAAATAATGTTTCCATTCTCACCCCTTTCATAACCCAATGGTTTGTGCTATGGTTCCACCAGTTGAAACAACCTCCTAGTGGACGTGAAGGTTGGAAAAGCGGGAAGAATCCAATGAACAATAATTTTTATTGTTTTTGTTTGTGTATATATATATATAGAGGGAGTAGGTCATGGAATATTTTAAATCAATGCATTTATTAGTCTCTTTTAGGAGGTTCCATGAACATTAAAATGAGGTGGGTGGTCCTGGGATGTTTTGATAAGTGGTACTACTTGTGGAAGTATAAACCCATTGGTTTCGAATAGGATTACTGGTTCGATTCTAGTGGGAGCCTTTCTGTTCAAACAACTTCATGAATGTCTAGTTTCTCCCATAGTTTAGTACATGGGGAACCCAATGGAAGGTCAGTATGTGAGGAAACTCACAATAAATCCATTCAACTCTATGGGTACTCTTTTGGAATACTAGATAGGGGACATGGTTCTCAAGCATTAGGGTAAAATTATGTTTATAAATTGCTGATTGGATGATGGGATGTTGAGGTATTGAAGGTCAATTCAACAACATAGATTCATTGACACCTCATTTTTTTTAGAACGAAAAAACATGGACACAGTCAAAATGTGGAGATATTATGGGGTTTACTACTACAAATCAGATTGATGAAATTCATATGGGAAAGCATGGGGTATGTGTTTTCAATAGGGGTTGATGACTACACAGTGGAACACTTAGCGTATTGAGTTTAATGTATTCTTCCCATGATTCAAGTATGATTGGGGAATTGATGGTGGCTCTCTAGAATGGCATGGTCATCTTTTGGGATTAGAAAAAACAAGTGTTTTTATGGGAATTATCTCCTATGAAAGGTTATCTAATGCCACAACTCAGTGGCCAAAAGGTGATAGGAGAATGTCCAAAAAGGATACTTGACACCATTTTCAAGTTCTCCAGCCTGAGGGGTGAATTCAGAAATGGTGTATGGTTCAAGGTGCACAGGTGACTCAGTTGGACCATCCACTATAATCACTCAGTTGGCTCACTCCCTTGGGAAGTGTGGATGAAGTCAGTGCCTTCTCGTATACCTCAAACTCTATGATGATCCATGGGACCATGTATGACGCATTGAGGTTGTGCAGACCCAAAACCACCCAACACCATTCTATGTCCCAAGATATTCCTTCAGCTTTCTCTAGTTTAATCTACTTATCTGGCTTTGGATCTAATAGATTCATGGGAATATAGGGTCTTGGATTTCTTTCATTGGATGAGGCATTGAAGGAAACGGGGATCCTTCTACACATATAGAAGTTGGTGGCATTCAACTGGTGGGGGATTGGTAGACATTATATGCTAGAATACCTATGCTTAGGTTCCTTCAAATCGGTCATTGGTTGTCATACTAGTGTATGGGTCAACATAGGAATCCAATTAAATGAGTTCCATGATGTAATCTAGAAGCGATAATGAGGAATAGGGTATGAACTGATAGTGTGGATTAGAAAGATCAAAGTGAAATGTTTAACCACCAAATCATCCACCTATAAACCATGGGGGATGAAGATAAGCACAACTAGTGGTAACTGGGAATGATTTATGAGGATTTAGGTTATGGGTTTATCTAGCTGCCATGAAAAACGACATCTAAGGGCATATTAAATGGGTGTGGGTGTCATTGAAATATGAAATGGGGGCATGGACTAGAGAAAACATAAACATTTGACCTTTTCCATCACTAGTCTATGGGATCCCATCAACCTATGAGTCCATAATTTGGAAGCTCAAATAGAATGGGTTATATCTAGAGCTACTGTAATTGAAGAGAATGTACTTGGAAGGTATACTACTATCCCCTCCCATTATAGTAGAGTACTGATGAGGTCTTGGGGGTGATGATTCAAGTATAGTTTGAACATTTTGGAATGATATTTCGAGGAAGGTGAAATCCTTAACATTCATCCTGACCATTGAGGGTGGAGCCTCAATAAGTAATATGTGGTGTGTTCCAATTATATATTGTCCATGAAAATCTATAGAAACATGGGGAACCACCCTTTTAAATGGTTGATATACCAGATTAATCCATGACATCTTTAAACCAGTGAGTACTATAAGGATAATTTGAAATAGAACCCACCACATTCCAAAGGGAGTGAAATAGAACTCTAATTCCAATTCTCTTCGTACAGTTGGAGAATAAAGTAGTATAGTAGTAGCAATATTGTGCACTGGCTCAATTGGAGTGGTTTTTCTCTCACTCGATTCCAAACACTGTACCTTTTTTGATGGTCCAGCAATTCATGGGGCAATGTCGATTGAGATTATAGGTAATGGTGATGCTCTCCATTAGGACGAAATGCCTTTGGATATGAAACCATAAAGATATCCATAGGTAGATGGTCACTTAATAGTTCGTAGTGGTAGACCGAGCTCAAGTCTGTGGTTGAGATTTCAGAGCAAAAAACAAGCCTGTGATAGTCCTGGTAACATAACTTCAAAATCTACTCCTTCAACATCCCATTGGTCCGAGTTCATTTACATGAAACATGAAATCTAGTATAAGAATTAATAATTTTACCAATTCTCCTACAAATGTAGCTACCCCAACATTAAATATCTTTTGGTATATATCCTCTTATAGTTGGTTATTCATTCAAATTAAACCAAATTGTTGGATTGGTGCCATGTTTCTTGGTGAAAATATGGATTTTTACCACTATTCATCTATGGAAACCATAACTGAGTCCATTGGGATGGACTACGAATTATAGTCAATGTACACATCCCTTATCCAGGCCTACACTGATTAAATGAAGGTTATCATGTGTTTATTTATATTTGATTTATAGAGTGTTCAAAACTAAAATCAATTATAAATGATACATAGTCACAGACCCTTTTAACATTGTTGTATCCTTTTCATTCATCTGATTTTTTGTCTTATGCCAGACTCCCTTATTCATCGATAAAGAGTATAGAAATGAACCATTCAATAAGGTGATGGTTAATGACATCAAAATGAATCAAGACTTCCAAGAGTGTATATGTAGAGTGTATTTACTAAACTATTGGGGTTGTCTGACTTTATAGTCAATAACTAGTTCCTCAACATCATTAATAGTGATCCCAGTAGTCATTTCTACTTGTATAAGTGGGTGGATTCTAATCTACTAAACTATTATTAAGGTGGAAAAGTCTATTATTATATATATTTCTATCAATACTAATAATATCGTGATTCCCACTTAATCCAAAACATAAATTCATCATCATTATTCTTGGTAATTCCATTTCAGAGGCCTCACTTTCTTTCTTAGAGACAAGCGAGAGACTATTCAGGTAGGAGGGACCCTCTAAAAAATTTTCAATTTCGTTCTGTCAATAGAATAAATTGTGTAGCATAGCTAAATTTGGTACCAACCACTGGTATTGTCTATCTATATAATTCCATTAGTTTAATAATTATATATACATATTTTTTCCTACCTCTACTATCCTTCAACAGACTATATGCTACTTAGTCAATGATATCTTGTCCCGAATCAACAAGGTCAGCTTCTAGAACTATTCCAAGATCTGCATACAAAGGAATTGGGGAATAGGAAATAAATTAGACTATATTATATGATTGATGGTGGGATAGGATTTTCATTATTCATGTAGTATATAAAAACTACGAATGGGTGGGGATATACAAAATCAATTGATTATCTTAGAATAGTGTGGAAAGAGTTGTTATTTTCTATCTTTGGATAATAAAACATGTGAGATGAGGTTCTTAAATATTCCATTCTATTCTGTTAGGAATCTTATTTTATGTTTTTGGTGCTACTCGTGGATTTGGGTATTTCTTTCGAATATCAAATTTGATCCCAAATAAAAAAATATAGATAACTAGCATCCATGAGGATCATCATTTCTATTATGATAACTTGTAACTACATATTATTATAATCTCACCATCGTTCTATAGTTTCCACCCCTTTCCCTACACTGTTCTTTCCCAGAAAGCACATATGTGAAGAAGGGACATACCTTCTATATGTACTGAACCTAGTTTAGGTTTGGTGTGATAGGAGGAATAAAAATGAAGGTCTTGACATCACCAATTTGAATTATCCCTCATCTTCCATCCATAACCCTAGTAACCATCATCTCATTCCTGTAAATAGTGAACATCAATCATTTAACCGCTAGTGTCTCTTATAGATATCATAGGATAGTCATGTTGGAAATAACGTTAATCATAACAGTGTCATTAAATCCCTTCTTGTTTTTTTATTTCAAAAAATATGACTTGTAGAAATAGAAAAAGAAGAAAAAATTGACCTTGATAAATATAGAGGTAGGGCAGAATAAGTGATACTAATGGTAGGGATCCTAGAAGTTCATACCCATCAAAAGGAAAATTATCTTTAGGTCACTCACCACTCTTCACTAATATATGATGGATATAGAGGGGGAGTGAGATACTCTTGAATCGATCTCAATACCAAAACAATCTCGATGAAAGTCTAGATAAATCTAAACTATATGAGATCCCCACTATTAGAGAAGAGTACTTTCATGATGAACATATTATATCCTTCTGGGGTATGAATCTAAATAAAGGAATAATATGATTAATATGTTTCAAAAGTATTCTACTCTAATAGTTTTGATCATGCCTAGTAATACACTTAGTACTATACTCTAATAGTGAAAAAACTCTACCATATCAGTTAAAAAGGCAATATATCTCAAACCACCATATAAAGGAGATGTTCATTTTATTCCCTTATCTACTATATTCTATGGTCTATTTTCTTAGTTTCAATGTAAAATTTAAGGTTAAGAAGGTGTAGTAATAACATAAAAATGGAATAGATATTGAACTGAATCTAGGAAATATGGATACTATTTAATGTGAATGGATAACTTGGTATTCACATTTATAAAGTTGAGAGACCCTCTACGTCCATTCAAATAAATATGGTGGATCATTTTATTTTTATATGTTTTTATAGTGAAAAAATATAGTAGAGTACTAAAGATTCAGGTTGAAAAAAGGAGAAAGTAAAAGTTTCCATTTTTGTTAATACATAAGTCCTAATCATAGCACATAAGCTATTGAGGTTTCTAAAAAGCATTAATCATTAATATAGTAGAGTAGTTATACCCCTCATTCCTACTACTTTATAGAGTTGGATAGTCTTATCCTGGGAAACGTAGCCCAAAAGTGTTAATTAATACATGTATTCAAAGGAAGAATACTGGTGAGCATGGGACTCTCAATAACTGGGAATCAAAACATAGTGTGGTTCTCTATCTCTATCCCCTTTTCTAGCCATGTAGGTTTTCTTGAAGCAAAACCTTAAATATTGATCAATTTTTAGGCTAAAGACTATTGGGAAAGTCTTGGACGGTCCAACATCCCCTACTACCTATATTATACTAATTTTTTTTTTATATTTTCAACATTCATGGTTCACGAAAAACATATAGAGGATTTGAAGAGATTCATATATTCCTAGACGGTCACAAGACCCACCCTTCTACAATAATGAGTTTCCCGTTCATTCTCTATATGAGGGATACCCATAGAATTCAATTCACTAAGAAGACCCCACGAACATTCATTATACATCAATAACTGACACTTCTCGACCCCAACTCTCTAATTATTTATTATTGGCCAGTAGTCATTGAACGGTTGATCAAAGTCAGCATAAGGAAGAAAAAAATCCAAATGTGATAGGATGGATGAGGTGGTTGCACTTGGCATGAGGGCGCTAATAAACTAGCCCAAGATTATTTTTTCAGCTACATGAAGATCACCCCCAAAAGGATGCAAGAACAAATGAGGATGAGAGAAGGGAAATGGATTGTTAGTTTTACACCTAGGAAGGGTTGTCCTGATCAACTCAGGTTCTAATTGGTGATATGGAATAAAAGGTTTTCTTTCTTATGAAATGGATTTAGTGATCCAGATAGTGCTCATTGTGAGTAGAGGAATTTTCCTAACTATATCTCTTGATATTAACCTAAAGTTACATTTCCTCCTTGGTATAATATCAATCAATCTTCTCTTTACTCAATATTTTTTGATATGTGTGGAATTTTTTTAATGTGAATGATAGGAATCCAAGCGGTATGAATCTTCATTCATCTTCTTTTGTAAGAGAAAATAATTATTATATCATATAAAGTCTCTATCCTTTTCAATTATATATACCATTATTTATAGTTTTAACTACTTATTTAATTTTATAACGTCCATTACCTTTCCTTCCACACAAAAAACTATTTCACAACACTCCATGGAAATTTCTTTTCTCATGTGTATTGGTAATGAACTGTAGTCCTTACCACATTGAATTTAAACTAGGAATGCACCTAGTACCTTTTTATTTACCTTTTTGTTTGTTTATATGAGGCCATCCAATCTTTGAATCATTGCAGGACATGAGATTCTTTCAAATCTCATTGATTAAATACAAATACAAATATAATTCCGAATGATTAAAAGATCAAAGGGTAAAATATGATCTACTTGTGTATCCTTTCTGAGACCCAGGTGAGATTAAATAAATTCAATAATCCCTAATGTGATATGTATTGTGTAGATGACCATCCAAATGACACACAACCACTTTTCATAGGTATTCCCTGGGATACCGGATTCAGGTATACCAAAAGGATCCATATATGGTCATGACCAGATTCTTTTGGAAAAATTGTTGTAAGAAGAGTCGTCACATGACTGGGAAAATCTATTGGGATTTTTTTTCTATTTGTACTCTACTCTAATAGTCTCTTCCTCTTTAATTTCTCTTAGAAACAAAATAATGGTCAATGGGAGGACCAAATTCTATTTTACTACACCAACAGGCCTTCAAGTGTGCCACTACTTCTTTCATTTGAGTAAAATTCTCTCTCTTAATACTCTACCCTAATAGTTCAATGATGATGTCTTGATAAAGAGAATAAATCCCATTTGAGATTTAGAAGTACAAATAGGAATTTTTGATATATGTAATCATTAGTGTAGCTAAATGTGATTGAAAAAGAGATAGAATTTAAACAAACTACTGACCACCATGACTGAAGAAACTATTCATAATTAGAACTCATTTCCTCTTCAATATAATGATGGAACCCCCTACTCAATTTCATGAATTTGGGAAAATAAATAGTTAAAGTAACAAAGATAGAATCAATATATTTTATATCTTTACTAAGAGATTGATGTTTCGATCTTCTCCTACATCATATATTATTGACAAAATTCGGAGTTTTCCCCTGAACCTTTTAGAGGTATTCTTGTTTTTAGTAGGTATTATTTTTATTAAAGGTAATATCATCAGGTTGAAAAAATACATAGTTTAGATGTAATTCTATGAATAAAAAATTAACTTCTTCTCCCACAGTACATGACTAAATTTTATTCCTTCACCAGCTTTGAAAGATTCAAAATGCCGAGAGATGACGAATGAACGGATTGAAGTCGGCCTCATCTTTGAGATTATTCTTCTATTACCTATCATATATGTCTACTTCTACTACGTACCATTAAATAAATTCTCCAATAATTTTGATTGATTATTTTATACAATATGAATATTTTCATGGTCGAGTTGAGAACACATCAGCAAATCAGTGGAAAAACATCACCCGATCAACTATCCCCTCCAGTATTGACCCAACCACTAGAATTTGTTTTGCTCAAGAAAGAAAAAGATCCGTAGGCAATCCTCAAAAGGGAAGTTAATCTTGTGTCTCATATTTAGATGATCAACCGAACCACATTTATTGTGTTTCTTACTCAGCTAAAAGTCAGCAATGGTCCAAGGTCATGAACATGCCTCTCATTTGGCCAACAACAAGAGATTGGTCATGATGCGGTAGTGAACAACTAGTATCCAAATTGAGGTGTTTGGTTCCTTTAGCCATTAGGGGCAAGATTGAATCAGTGGGGGGACTATTGAAACAATACTCTATCAGTTGAAAAAAAATATTGGAATCATATGAGTAGTCTTTTTTTACATTTAAATGGTTATTTATTGAAATGTATTCCTAATATTGGTGCTACGATTCCATCGATATGGTTTTACTAGGGCGATAGTATCTGCTAACTGAACTGTGACACAACTTCCCAATGAAGAAACTCATCATTGATACTATTCTATGATAGATATACTAGTATTTTGTCTAAGAATAGAATTGATACCTGAGTATTGAGACCTTAGACACTTAAATACTTGTGTCTCAAAAAATTTGTCATCAAGGACCTCTCAACCTAAATACTTTGGATGATCCAACGGTGTGAAGGGGAAATGTGAAAGAAAAAACAATTCATATGTGGCTAAATCCAATACTTGTAGGTGATTTAGTGTTCATAGAAGATAAAATTATATATATTATAAAGGTGAATACATAGTGGTAAAACCCTTGAGTTGTTCTCATCCTCTCATTCTATTTGTTTACTTATGTCTTTGCATTCTGGACGGATTGGGTGAAAGAGATGCAGCTCATTACATTTCTTTTCTTTTGTGTTCTGGAGTCAATATCATCCTATTGTTCCGCATTCTCACTCTTATATCCCCACTATATCCTATATTTCAGATTCATTCAAGACACTAAACATATCATCCACTCCCATGAAGAAATAGATTATTTCCTTCTACTATAGAAGTTGTCTCAATAGTCGAAAGACTCAACCTCGACTTCAATATGTTATGAAAGAATACATATCAAGCTGCATATGACCATTCCATCCTAGTAATTACTATTAAATATGTATGAAAATATATATATACATATATAATAATGAATAATTCTTCTCTTTTTTTGTGATTACATTTGGAATTGAATAAGAAGATCTCAGTATTGAGCTCAAATTTACAGCATTCTCCAAACACCACGAGCAGTGACCTTACTGTACCACCGATCGAATCTGTAGTTAGATGTATCCTTGGAAACTAGTATTTCTAACTCATCAACAAAAAACCATAGGTGTTCTAACAAAGTCATATATTATAAAGTAGTGATGTACCCAAGTAGTTGTAATGGGGAATTTTGGGAATAACAAGAGTGTACATAGGGAGATTGAAAGTTCGAGGTTCTTCTACTCAAACCTATACCCTAGTAATTTACTGGGATACATAAATCATGTATCCCTAGTCATCCTATATTTGGTTAGACATGGTATTAAAGGAATAGAGTAGGTACACATTGACCAGGGAGTGTTTGGAGAATAAAATTATTGATCAAGAGTACTGATCAAACAAGGTACTTAACTCAAAGTTTGATCTGTGACCTCCCACTCTCATTTGTTATGGCCCTTCCATATGGAATACCGATACATAATAAACTAAAAATACCCTATTTATGGTTTATACTAGACAAATGGATCTGATTCTTAGTGCTATAATAGAAGCTTCCATTCACACGCATGTTATTCCAAATTCTGGGAAGAACACTTGATACCTAAAACTACTTCATTTTATGGAAGTATATAAATAGGTGGACTTGTATCCGCATCTAGGTAGATTTATTTCCATAGACCTGGGGATAAAAATTAGTAGGTATGTGCATGGTAATTATGCACTATCTTTAGAGAAAACCTATCTATATCAAATCAACAACCTCTAAAGGAACCCTATAGGGTGTTTTGATCTACCTGCCCCATATACTTTAAAGAGAAGTGGGAATTCTTCCTCCCTCTCATCATAGTTTCTTCAAATAATATTTCTAGTATCAGAAGCTATCTATTTAGAAATAAAGTTTAAATGTAAAGTAAAAATAGTGAAAAAATTATATATGGACCCAAATAATTAGAATAACATGGTGAATTTATAACTCACAGTTCATGATTGATATAGAATAAAAAATATTTTTGAGTTTAGTATTAATAGATGAATGAGATTCTAAACCCTATGATGAATGGGGGAGAAATGTTTTATTGGTATTTATAGTTGATTTAGAGGTGAAATACCTTAAATTATAGCTTCCTATCACACTGAATACTTGAATTTTAGAATATAGATAGGTTCTCACTCAGAAAACATCAAAATCAGAATATAGATTAATTGATGGGAGAGTGAAGGATGAAAAAATCCAAATGAATAAGAAGACACTCATCTGTTTTTTAGTTGATCATTAAGAATTTATTGACTCACTATATCAAGACTCAAACCTTGACAAAATTTAATTTTATGTCGTTCTTGTGTTGGGATAGTTCATGTATCACTATGATATGTGATGTTTTACAGGTCCTCCAAGGTCTGGTCATACCATGTTAGACCAGGTCCTCCCAGATCTTACCTGAAAATGAATATGGGTAGTTGGAATGTTTGAGTAGATGGTGGGTGGGTATAGGGGTTGATTGGTGGATATAGGGGTACGGTTTCCTGGATCTCATGGATCAAATAGATATATGGCCCCCATGACTACTAAATGTTGGGCTGGGGTTGAAGGATGGTATGACATGGATGGTTTCAAAAGGCCAATATCTATATAATATATGTTGTAGGATCCACCTTGGGGAATAGTGGTGCAATTTTCATTCATGTTATTGGGGGTGGGGGAAGATGATGATGTTGATTTTTCAAATCACCACAGTGTTTGGAGAATCAATGGGAATGATTTCAATGAAAATAGTGTTATGGAAATGAGTTAGAGGATTTCACTAGACCCCTAAATATCAAGAAATGAATGACTATAGGTTTGAATCCTACAACCATAAAGAAGATGGTGTGATATTATAAATTCTAGGGTTATTATCACCACAATCTAAATTAGGCTAATGGGGTTAAATTTGGTAACCAAGTTTATACCATTAGTGATTTTGATTCACCTAAAAAAACCCCTGATACTCGTATTGATTGAGTGGTTTTACTTCTGGTTGAGATAAATAGTCAATCGGTTATGTACATTATGGAAGGCCTGGAGTTGGTTGGGTGGGAATAAAGATGATCTTGGTAATGAAACACTACTGGTGTCAGAGGTTAGGTAATAAACTATGTACACAATTTGATGGATTCAAACATGTGATATTTAATATAATGTATATAGTGATCTCTGACTTTAGATTTACAGTTTAGAGTTACTGGGTACTTGTGTATTCTATGAATATTAGTGATAGTGATTCAAACTAGAAGAAAGGGAAATATCATTTTTTATAGGGAGAGCATGGTTTTAAAGTTTATGGATTGCACTGAATGGACTCAATCCACATTACAAATTTACAACATGTTTGACTGGTGGACATGATGATGGATCAATGATTGTCTACCTATCGGTTGATTTTGGTACATCATGACATTACAAAGAGACAAGGTGAGTGGTGTGTGTGCAAATAGAACATTGTTATTATTATATAGGGTTGAAGCAATGGAATCGATGGTTCTTTGGAATGGCTATGGCCATAGTGGTGGTTTATAGGATTAGGTGAGAGAAGTAGGTGGTTCAATATTTCTAGAATAGTTTGGGGCTAGTTTTCCACCATGATGAGTATTCAGAATGTTTCAATGGTATGTAAAAGTCTATCACTTTTAATAGTTATCCAATTCTATAATCTGATATAGAAAATGGGTAATCACGTATCATAGAAGTTGATAATTGAGTTGTCCCACTAGAAAAATTGAATATCCATATTCCTGTCACAAGAGTTTATGTCCCTCATAGCTGGGTTGTTCCTTCCTTAAGCATGAAATGTGATGTTGTACTAGGGAATTTAAATCAATTGAGAACATTTATAATACATGGTAGAGTATACTATGTTCAGTGCAGTGAGCTTTGTGGAAGAAATCATTCCTTTATGATTTGGACTGATAACCTCACCCAGTATATTCTATCTTGTACAAACCACACCGTGGACACCATATAATTCAAACAACCAACCCCATGTAGCTTTCTTCCCCTCACATGCATAGATTTCATATGATTTTTTGTAACTTGACTAACTAGATATGACTTGTTTTATTTTTTCAAAATAAAACAAAACAAGTAGTATTTAGTGGAATGGTCTTGAACAGTATAGTAAGTGGGAATTGAGGTAGCATAAACTACTAGAGTATATATGGAAAATCTATAGACTGAGCATCCCAGGGTGGATGGTGAATCTATCACACCTAAGAAAAAATATTATCTTTCCTCCCTAACTAGGTGTATCTTAATAGAAAAGGGGTGAGTAGAATGTGACATGATGAAATATGTATGTGATTTCATAAAGGGGTAAATGATAAAAGAATGTCAAATTAGAGAATTTATAATTCCAATACTACAATTGTGAACCTCAAGGTCTAGATTTTTGGGTATACATGTTACAGTTAAAGTGGAGTGGGTTGAGAAATGGTGGGAATCAAGTAGAAACTCTGGGTCCTTGGGTTTTCAGCATGGGTTGAAGATAGCACTATTAAAATAGTGATTTTAATGACCATATCAACTAACAAACACTTTTTTCCATGCAAATCAAGAAGGATTCAAAGGCCCCAACACACAAGGTATCAGTCATGCCTATGTTTCCTAGTCAATCAATTAGTCATACCAATATTATATGGTTGGATATGAATCGATTCTTCCCGGTTGGATATGTTAAATGGTATAGCTTATATAATGGAGATGGTGGTTCTTGGGTGATATTATTTCAGTGTTCCAAGTGAATTTTAAGCCTTTCTACTCAATTTATTATGTATCTTCTGTTCCTAAGAGCTGGATACACTCAATCGTGGTCAGATCTGTCAGAATTTCTCGATGGTTAGAGTGGTGTTGGGTGCTCTAGTAACCTAGGCCTCCTAGTTTTCTAACTTTATAGATGGGGCATAGGGTGGAATGTAATGGGAATATGAGGCCTTACATTTCAAATATCTTAACACCAATCACATGATTCCACATCGGTATAATATAGGTAAAGACTAGCCACCCAGATTCCCCACCGTGTTTATCCAAACAACCGTAGTGTATTGATATTGATTGAATAAGAGAAACTACTGCAAAATAACATTGGCATAATATACACAGTATAATGTATAATATAGGTTGCAGAACCACAACTGTATATCGATAAATTAAATGAACCACTCATGAATACAAATAGAAATTGAAAAATTGAAACCTAAAATAGAGAGAGTAAGGTCCAATCATTTGATTGTCATAGATATGGTGGATTGTTCCCAGGGATCATAGAGTGGTGGTGGTTTTCTGACAACTAAATTTAATTAGTTAGTCAAGGTTAAAGGAACATATACCATGCAGACCCTACTGAGTGAACCAAAAGGCCATGGAATGTATATGAGGCCATAGTTGGAATAACAAAAATGTTGTATAATGACCACTCATATAATGAGACCAAAGGGTTTGGGATACAAGTAGGATGAAGAAAAACACACAGGTTTTCTACAGGGTTAGGAATTTCATGATGATATGAGGTGATAGAGTTGGTGGTGAGTTTCCCATAAATATGGTTGATTTATTGTTCATGGAGATCTCATGGGGTCCTTAATACTACAAGCATAAATATTGTTTCCATAAAATGAGAATAAATATGATGAGTTGATGTTTCATGATAATATAAATGATATCTATAGGGGTATTATTGTTTCACAGACTCCGCCTTCTTTTTCAATAAAGAGTTCTTTCATTTATTTGATCTCTAAATGAACTAAATCTTCTTCATGGTTTCATAGAGAAAATTCCATATCCTCTATAATTGGAGTTGAGATGGTTTGGCATTCTAATTTTTGATTTCACCACCTATTCAATAGTGTTAGTGGTTGTGTGAAGAAAAAAATGATCAACTGAGGAATATCCCGTTATTTGAGAGTTAAAGGTACTGGGAATAGGTGCATTTAGGAGACTCCATATCTTGAAGCACTAGTCATACTAGAGGTATATGGCTAAACAATAATTTTAGTGGTTCAATAGGAATCCCCATTCATCAAATTGATCATCGTCTAAGTAGTGGATCGAAATACATTTTGTTCATGGTTGTCAATTATGACCTATAGCTAAATGGATACATAAATATGAGCAAAGGTAAATCAAACATAGGAATGTGGTAGGATAGGTATTCTCAATAATCTACCCTAATAGTATAGATCGTGTGTTGGAATTACCATGTGATGATTGTCATGGGGGAACCAGGGCCAACAACAAGGGGTTATATAGTGTTGTGGTTGGCGATCACTATCTTGATGATTCATTATGTCATTTTCAATATTAGTGTTATGTCCATAGGGCCATACCATCAAGGTAGTTCAGTTTCACTCCATCTAAGCTACATGTCTACCAGTGGAAAATGAAATATTGAAAAAGATCATGAATACATCAACATGGTGAGGTTCATCTTTTTAAGGTGTAGTAAAGAGTGAGTAGAATTTGAGGTGAAATATAAATATTGTTGTTATATGGAGCCTTATATTCCATTGGATCCTTATCGTATACTATACATATGGTTAATTAGTTCTCTACCTAACCCAATCATTGAAGCACCCACTACAGATTGACTTAGGGTTCTGCATGGGCTGATGGGTTTCTTTCAATGATCTAAAGGTATGACCAACTAGGATTATCATACTCAAATCATACACCTCCAAAAGAAATTCATTTTATTGGGTAAATTGTTGAATGGATGTGGCCATGTCTCGAGTGGAATGAAGGTAATCAACTCTAGAGATTAGCAACCTGCTCAGCTGATATTATAGAACCCTAAAGGCCAAATAATCCTCGAGTGGCTACCTTCCCTTTCAGTGAAGATAATTTAGCTTTATTGTAGTAGAGTACTAATATTTTTTTAGTTTCATATTATTGGGGGATTAGATTCTAATTTCCAACTCAAGAACAAGGTAGTAGAGATCTCCTCCTTTCCGCAAGGGTGCCATGTAGACTCGATTGGATGAGTAGAGAAAGAATGGTGGTTTGCCTTTGGCATGGATTCTTTCAGCCCCTTGCATTTATAAGTCCCTTAAAGGTTCAATTTGTCCAGTGAGCCATGTTTCCTAGTAGTCGTGCTAGTTCTTCAATTTGATGGAAGTGGTTGTCTTGAGGGGAAATCATTGAGCACAGATGAATCAGGAAAACCTCAAAAATCTTCTTGTATTGGAACTGAGGATCTTGTTATATTATAGGTAGTAGACAGTAGGATACATCATGTATTCTAGGTGAGTGGTTCACATCGAGACCTCATGTATTCCCGGTACCTTCGATTGAGTGAGCACCTAGACCTTTCCTAGTGTCCTCTGACCAGTTAGTTCCAGAGTGACACGTAATTTTTACTATACAATTCAAAACAAAGTCCATAATACTACTCCTATTCTAGTGGGGTGGCAAGAACCTTACATTGAAACTAGAATTTTCACCATAACAAGGGGATACAATTTTTTATTGATTTTTTTACCATAAAAGGATGAAAATTCCTTTGTATGTGGTTGCTTTGGGTTTCCAAGATTCCATTCCAACAACGCATTCGGAATGAAACTTGTCCCAAATGACCTCATCCTTAAAACTAGTTCCATCTCATCCACCACTATGAAAATAAACCCATGGGTAGTTGGGTACACCTTTTTTGTAACTGATGGCCACGGTGTAGGAATCTCACACCAAATCATATATGTTATGATGGGTGGTTCACTTGGATTGGTGGGTGAATTGAAATCACAAACCTCAATTCCATGTCCTTGGTCAGGATACTGCCCCAATGACATCATGAAAAAAATTCCATTGAGTTCCATAGTTATAGAAGGATGTTCATTGGATTGAATGGTGTGGGAGGGGGGGTGAAAGGTGGTGGGCCATGGCGTTGTTGGATGATTTGGTACAAGGACCACCAAGATGGATTATTGTGTCATTTCAAGCCCCATTTCAATAGGTTAAATTCATTTATTGACTCCTTTTGGTCATTGGGGATGCTTGTGTACTGAGAAAAAACTTCGAATATCGTTTTGAAAATGTTTTCTCATGTTCTCTTAGTTAAGTATCGATATAATTTAGATCTCTAAAATTTGAAGTTTGTAGGTTGAATTCCTATAGTGTGTGGGGGAATATTGGAATGGAGATTGGGTTTTTTGAGGAGTCGAGGGTGGGGGTGATATTTTATTATATTCATAAATCGAGGTATTCTATGAAATAGTAATGGTCACCACTGGCCTATGGGTAGGTGGAAGAAAGGGGTGTTAAATGGGAGATGTACTGATATGGAGTCATGCAATCGAGAGACCATAGGGGAAAGTGTGAGTTGGTATGTGGTGTCAATGGAATGATATGTTAGTTGTTGTGATATGATGATGGTTTCCATGGGCCTTGGGTGAGTAGTGGTGGGTAGGTCTGTGACTTGAGCATGTTAGGTGGGTGGGGGGACTTGAGTTGAAATTGAGGTCTGCATCATGGGGGTTATCATAGAATAGGAATAGTGGTATTGGAATGGTTTCATAATCTACATTAAATGTTTTCTAATTCAAATGATGTATTTTTTAGTGTTTCATGAACCACACATCATTCAAATAGTTTTCTACATATATGGCATTTGGATCCCAAAAAATCATTACACCATAATTTCTGATGGAAACTCATGAAATGACCACATGAATCACCGTACCAATTGAGAGTTTAGGTACCAACATATGTCTGCTAGAACTGGTAGAGGGGGGATATGGTGGTGATGGATACCTGGGAATGAATTCAACCACTACCATCAGAACATATAGTCATTAGAAAATATAGTTAGTATTGATACAAGGGTATTCCTATGACTGTGATCCAAGCAATGTGTGCATCTAATCGACATATCCTCATTATTCAACACTAATAGAATTGGACCTAACATGAGTCCTTCCCTAACCTAAATCTGAATCAGTGTAATATAGGTTGTAGAGGAATCAAGATAAGGGAAATAGAGGGTGGGGATATTCATTAAACATAGTGGGGTGCATGCAAGTGGTCTAGCCATAGGTGTTACCATGTGAATCATGATAATGGGTGGTCTAGGAACTTGAAATGAATGGATAAGGTGGTACATGGTGTCAAGAATCTTAATGAGTACTACTAGGTTTTTGGAATCGACTGTATATCGCAAAGGTGTGGTTTGGAGAGGTGGGAAAGGGGTAAGAAGAGGAGGTGGGTGGCTGGGCATATCGACTATCATGTGTGTAATGGGGAAGGAACTAAGATGAAATCATCCCACCTAAAATCTTTAAAAGCACATCAAAACCAGGGTGCCATAATATTTAGGGAGGTTAGGAGTGGTTGATCTCACCATGTAGATATATAAAATACCTTCATAGTGGTTGGAACATGTGGGATTACATGAGAAGCGTGAACGGGTGGTGCTCTCAGGTACTCGGGGGATCAGAACTGGACAACTCAACTCCAAATCCTGGGGTTTTGGAATGGTAGGAATGATTAGCAGAACGATGAGACCACCGAGTTGACGAGAAGTGTGTGGCTATTTGTCTATTTTATAATGGTTGTGTCATGGGTGGATGGATGGAATGAAATTTATAGACTATCACAGTGCTATCTATTTCTCCTTAGCATAATATTGGTACTTCTGTGTGCAGTGTGTAATATAGTGGCATGTACGTAAGAATCTGGAGATACCACTGTATTAGTGAGAATGAGTGTAAAATTTCTACCACACTACTCCAAAATCATAAACGCGCCTTTTTAATTATTGTTGATACTCTTACACATCATAAGAACTCCACAACTTGCAACACAAAATTTTGGGAGTACTGATATCCAAGAGATAACCTCTGGGGATGAGTATGAATGTTAGTACTCTTATAATAGTTTGATGAGTGTTCTTGGCAATAAGATAGAAATTTGTGTGATGATGGGAATATCATACCTGTAGAACTATTTGATGTTGGTTCATTTATATACTATAGTTACATGGCCTTCTGATCACAACCATCCCATGTGGCCCAGAGCCCAAATAAAAGGACGCCTCATTCACTCTCAGTATTGTCACCAATGGATGTGAAGCTTCTAATAGTCATCAATGTTTTGGATCAATAGAAAAAAGAATTAGAATGGTTAAAAACATTCAACATTTGACAAAGAAATTTTGAAACAATGATACTTCCTCTACTATGATGAACCCATTCCAAACTCAACCTGTAGTATGATGAGTCATGGGACAGATGAATCTACTATAATGATTTATAATGATCATCTTCAATTTCTCATAGTATTTTTGAGGATAATCCCGCTTGTCTTCGCCCATCCATTTAATGGATCAAGAAGCTTACATATGAAACACATGAAAAATTTGGAGAGTTGATGGATAACAAGAGTTCCAAATATGTTCTGGATGTTATCTTGGGTGAAATCCATAATATCCCTTTTCATGAGAATGGGATTGATGATTTGGACTTCATTGATGGAGGAGTTGGAGGTGAATTCTTTAAATATGATATTATTCAGTAGAATATCATTCTTATCCCATTGTACCAATCTTCCATTATACCTTTAATTCATTTAGGTTTCAGAAAATGTGTGTCTATCATTCACAAATCCAACCTTGTTTTTTCAATTAACACTTTTAGAAGTCCTATTGGGTTTTTACTTAGTCACAAAAATGGTGTAAATTCAATACCTAATGTTGTGAAATAATTTTTAGGTATTGTTTATAAACTTATTCCCATTCCTATCAATGATAATTTTGGGCGTAGTAGAATCAATGTGAAACAATGTTTCCCCCTGTCATCTCATTCACATTTAATTTCACATTATTTAATAATTTCTTAGGTCTGTTTCTTTTTAGCTTCAAGAGAGGCATTGTCATGGGAACTCTCAAGTGATTTTTAGTTTGGGGTTATTTAGGTGCCGCAGGGTGGCCGACCTATGTCCTCTCTCAAAGAGGTATCAAATAAAACAACTTAATAAAGGTTATTTGAAAATAATGTAAAATAATACAAATAAACTACTTAAAAAGAATGGGGGTTTGTGTACCATTTATAAATATATAGGAAGCATGCTGGAATAAAATTTTATTCTTTTTTAAATGAAATATGGTTAAAAAAGCACAACGAGAATGTATTTTTTTATAAAACAATTTTTAGAAAGATTAATGGATCTAAATATATCTATTTAATAAATTATTAATCATTTTCATTTAAATTAATATCCACTTAATTATGATACCATAGTTGATTAAACTCTAAACCCTACAAGAATTAACTTTACCACAATGATTAAGTGAATTTAATTATATGCTAACTTCAGAACATGAAATCACAACACCTAACTTTGATTGATTTTATAAGGATATTTTACGGTTAGTGATAAATTATGGAACATTAAGTCTTTATAAATTAGGACTAATTGAGTTTATGGATTATATATGAACACTAAAAATTGATCCCATGTGGTTTTTTATTACTGATTAAGGTTGTGCTCTCACAATTCACACAATTTCCAACCACACATGTATTGTGTTAATTGTTACATTGACTTCTTAGTTTCATTTAAATTAAGAAATCAACTGAGAGATCATATTATGTGAATTAAAATATCTCATTTATTCAAAATAAATTAATGAAGAAGGATATTGGTCAATCGATTTCTAAAAAGAACTAGTCTTCCATGGGCGGTGTAGTCATCATAGAAACGGTTTTCATGTGCAATGGTTTAGATAGGGTATAACCCAATATCATTTCAACTCTTTATTATAGCACAAATAGGATGAGTAAATAATAATATAATTGAACAAAATAGAAGAAAATATAATAAATAAAAGAGTAACTAAGATGTTTATTATGAAAATGGAAACATTACAACATGAAGAAGAAGAAAAGACTGATATGAGGGGATCCTTTCTTCAAGAGCTAAAACTCTTAAAATGTTTAGATAATTTGAGTGAAACCAATTATCCTCTACCTATAATATCCTAATTCACTTCCCAACCCCTCCAAATGATAAAAATACATATTTATAGAGTGGGGGGGAGGCTAGATTATAAGTGGTTTCAAGTGTGAATGGGGATATTTCTCCAAATATTTTAATCCAACATGCATCGCCTTCTTGACCACAAAAACATGCAAATTAAATATCCTTTCTAAATGAATATTTTTTTGAAAATTTTTGTTCTAGGTACCTCGACATTTGGGCCAAATTCATTATTGGATGAAGATGACATGACCTAAGCACTACAATGATGTCCAATCTGGTGAGTCCAGCCCATCATTGACTTCATGGTCCATTTAGTCGAATCAAATGCACGATTTAGCTCTAATGTCCTGAACCAAAGTTATATCCAATTACATAAATACCATCTTTAAAAAATATAAATTTCAAATAATAAATATAGAAATACTTACTTCTGTGATACTACAATGCACTATAAAGGGTAAAATTGGAATTTTCATCAAATTTGCAAATGAATGATCTAAACCCAAATATTTTATAAATAAACCTATTTAACACAATTTAAGGAAATTTTATTATTTATTAAATTAAAATAATGCATTACAATTCATTTCACCAACTCCCCCACACTTACCCTTTTTCACTCCTGGGAAAAGTATTATATCCCAATCAAGACTTATTCCAAAATCAATGGTGAGAAAACTTCCAAGATTCTTATGAAATGAAATTCCTCCTGTATTATATATGAAAACAATTTCCCTCACATTTTTCTTCTCTTAAATTTGATATTTTTCAACTTTATTTGTTAAACCATGCATCATGTATCAACCTACCTCACTTAGAAATTTTCCCTCTTTACTCGGGGAACATGTGAAAGTGGAGTTATGCTCTTTTACGAGAGTTCATGTGATCATACCATATGATTACCATGATTCTATGTTCTCTACTAGTAGAAAATAGTGTGATAATCAAGAAGACTTTCAATAGGTTGTTTAGAGGTTCAAGGGATGGTAGGATTTAATGTATAAAAATCTGACGAAGAAGAGGAGTGTTTAATATCTCATGTAAAAAACATGTCAAAATTCAGAAAGTGTTTACAATGAATGAACACACTCAAAACCTCCAAAAAATGTATCACATAAAATTCAATATATACCTTTTCCATTTGTGTGGGTCACAACCAATAAGTGAATAATAATGAATAAACATCCTATCTTCTCGATTTTGTTTATTTTTTTCTTTTATTGTGTTGTTCTTTTCAGGGTAATGATTTTTTTATAATATTCATTGAATATAAAGAGAGAAAAATGTTTAAAACAATAATACAATATGTTGTTTGAACCCAATTCACTAGGAAAATATTGGCACCATTTCTATCAACCCATAATAATGCTTCATTCTCAATAATTCCCATGGAAACACCCTCTCCAGCACACTTAATGAAAGAAAAAGAAGAATGTACTCTAGATATGGGTAGTTATAGATAAATTATATTCCAATGTGGCTAACTAATAATAATTTCATAGTCTTTAAGGCTTAATAAGGGTAAAATGTCAAGGTGAAAAAAATATAGGTTAATTGTACAGAGGAGTTTTCAATGAATGATGGCCACTATCATGAATTAAGAACACTTGAATCTTATTGATTCAAATAGAATCAATGCAAGTTATAGTTTCTCTACACAAAACGAGACTCTCTAGAAAGTGATTAAAAGAAAGAATATGCAGTAATGGTCGTAGTAGTGGAATAAAATATTTGTGGTGGTAATGAAGCATGGGTTTCAAAAATCCATTAAACACATAATAGTGAATTTAAAATAAAAATTCTAGAAAATGATTCCACATCAAAATTCATGTGAATAACATTTTCCAAAAAACAATGGAATTTTCTCCACAATAGACTTAAGTATAAAAAATTATTTGGATATTCTTTGAAGAAAAATATTTATTTAAAAAACAAAATAATGAAAAATAAATAAAAAATTAAAACACAATTTTCGTAGTTTTTAATTGTTTTTTTTAAATTTAACAGAAAAAATTAAACACACACAAAACACACAAATGAAAATCCTAAAAATCTACCCAAAAATGTTGTCTCATCCCCCACACTTTAAATATTTCATTGTACTCTATGTGAACCCCTGAGATGAATGTGCACATTAAATACAGAATTATAAATAGGGAAAATAATATAAAAGTGAAGGGGTTTGGAATAGCATGACATTTTCAACTGATGATGGGGTCATGCAGTGTGATGAAATCCACTACATCTATAGAAACTCCCTCAATTTATTTCCACAAACGTTTCCCAATGAATGTAAATATCCTTCTACTGTCCACTTTTTTGATATCCACTGCACCACAAGTAATAAAATTAGATACAACATATGGACCTAACCATCTGAACGTAACTTACCAGGAATTAGCTTCAATCATGAACTAAAGGGGATGACTTTCCCTCCAACATGAAATACTCTTTTCTGGATAATTTTTCCATGAGATTATTTTGATCTTTCTTTGTAGAGCCTTGAGTTCTCATATGATAAAAATCAAATCTCCTCAAGCACTTGAATTTGTAGTATCCTTTTAATTACTGCTTGGTCCAAATCCCTGTGGCATTTATTTATAGCTCAATTATAAGGCCCCACCCTTAAACATTACTTAAACTTGAGTTATTTCAAGAATTCACTTTGAGGATATTTTCAGGTTTAGAGTTTTAGTGAATTAGATCATAAATCATGCATTTCATTCCACATTTAAACAAGGTGGTTACATCAAAAAAAATATTCATTTTTTTCCATCAAAGAAAACATATTTAAAATAAAACATGGATTCTTTCTTGAAACTTCCTCGACATTATCATCACATAATGTACTTTTCCCTTGACCTGTGAAAAACATTTCAAAAACATGGTATGATCATAAAAAGATCAGTAAGGGATATAATAATACGGAAAGAATACATTAGTCCATGTATAAATAAGAATCAATGAAATCATACATTACTCATAAAACATAAGAACTTTAACATACCTCATGAAATCATAAGATTTTTGAATAACTTGTGGAAATCATAAGACATAATGGTGACTTGAGGCATTCATAACATTTTTACGTAGGGAGTAACCCTCATTATTACGTTTGGAATACCCATAACTGTATATTCCCTAAATCTCTTCGGAGAAACCATAGAGTTTAACTCCTTCGTGTTACCCAATGCATTGGAGAGCTATCTCGGGCTCACCTGCCCTTAGTTTACCATGGAACCACATGACTTCATTAACAATTCCCAAGAACTATAACATAATCGAATGACATAAAACATTCCAAAAAAACATAACATTTCCATATTTCAATCACAAGATATCAATACAACAAATTGATATAATCAAAACATTATAAAAACCATTTTCAATACCAAAATACATGAAAAGTAAAACGTGATATTTATTTTTCATTTAAAAACATTATGGCTTGTAGAGGAATCCAAAACTCAAATAATGGTCTTGGCGGCGGAGAAGTTGTTTTCGCTGCATACGTAAGACAAAAACATTCATTTTGTAATTTATTAAAATGATTCATGTAAAAATATTCCTTTTTAATGAAATTAAAAGTAAAAAGGGTTTATTATACAACTAATAAAATAAGGTGGTATATAAATTGAAGTATGAATCAACGAAAGGAGATTGAGACGAAGTCCCTTACCTCAAGTCTGACCTGTCCTGTTCGTTTTTTTATATTCCTAAATAATAAACATTGGTCAATTTATAAGTTATTAAGGACATCCTTGAATTTTTATTATTCAATTAATTTCACATATTATAATGATATAATAATTAGTTAATTATGTGAGTTCATATCATACGTTATGTCGATGTTCAGTACATGAGTCAAAAAAACATGTTTGAAGAGAATTGTCCATGTAGTTATAAGTACATCATCTCTGGAGTGGTGTTCATGATTTGAATATCATATATATTCAGTATATATGTATTTATTAATATTCCATAATGTTTGGAGATAAGAAATGAAATGTACCCTTCGTGGAGACAGTAGGCTGTACGTACACATGAATGATACTTTCATTTTTTGTCATATTAATGGATATTAAAACTAAATGAGACATAGATATATTATAATTAATGTATGATATATATGTTATATAGGTAACATAAGTTCATTAAATACATTATTTAAAAATTCCATGTTTGGAATTAATGAGCACTACCACAAGTGCCAACCTTTATCAGCGCTAACGAAAAAACGTAGATAAAGGGTTGACTTAAAAAAATTAGTTACAAAAAATATATTAATATATAAATATAGTTATATAGTTACATTGATATAAATATAATATATAATTTTTAAATATATTTTAGATAAGTATAAAAATTCATTTACACTAAATATACTTAATATATATAATATTTAGTGAAAATGGCTTATAAAAAATTTAAAAAATATTTTTAATTAACAATTTGCTAATTATTATAGAGTAATAGTCATTTAATAACAATTTGAAGACTAAAAAAATAAAAAAAAATAGAAAACATCCAAAATATGTTGAAAACGCAACTTGGACTACAAACGGGCATAACTTTTGATCCGAGTGTCCATTCGAGCTCTACCACATATCAAATCGAAGACTGCGACGAGCTCTATGTCGTTGTGAGAAATAAGAACCCCGGTTAATGTTTTATTGAGGCCACAAAAGGCCTATAAGGCCTCTAAAACTGAGTTTTTAGTCGGGGTACCACGATTTTTAACAGTTTGTGGATTTTTAGCGTCATTTAAGGGGGTATTATTGGATTTTTTTGGTGGGGACTGAATTTATTACAAGGTATTACATTCATATTGATATTATGTTTTTCAAATTTCATCGTTTTTTATAATTTAGTGCTACTTATAATCAAATATATGACAATATATACATATTTTTTATATATTCGCACAGAAAAATTTAATTATATAAATATAAATAATAAAATATATTTACATATAAAATATATTAGCTTTATCTAAATAATAAATAATATCCATTTTATTTAAAATAAAAATATATGAATATTTATATACCTATTTATTAATCAAACTATATATATATATATTAATTTAAATACATATATATATTAATATAACTACATATATATATAAATATTACAATAAATATATATATTAATATCACTATAAATATATATATTAATATCACTATAAATATATATATTAATATAACTATATATATATTAATATAACTATATATATATATATATATTAATATAAATATATATTACGATTCGAATAAATATTACTAAATATATATATATAGATATATATTAATATAACTATATATATATATATATTAATGTAACTATATATATATATATTAATATAACTATATATATATATTACTATATGAAAAAATATAACTATATATATATATATAAATAGAGATATATATATTAATATAACTATATATATATATTAATATAACTATATATATATATTAATATAACTATATATATATTAATATAAATACATATATATTAATATAAATATATATATATATTAATATAAATATATATTTCTATACGAATAGATATAACTATTATATATATCATGAAATAGAAAACAAATCAAAATAGAGGAGTGGTAAGGCCTTAGGCACATAGGGGGGAGGTCTCGAGTTCAAATCCTTGTGAAGACAGGGGCGTGCGTGCATGGGGGAATATGGGCTCAAGCGATATAAACACCCCCCGATTGGCAGTATTTTTTAATTTTTTTAATTTTCTTTAATTTATTTTTAATTTTCTTCATTTTTTTAATTTTTTTAATTATTTTTTATTTTTTTAATTTTTTTAGTTTTTTAATTTTTTATCTTTTATCAGCACTTTTGAAAAAGTGCTGATAAAAGTGGTCCTTTATCTACGCTAAAACAAAAGTGCTGATAAAGGAAGCGGTAATTAAGGGGTTTTTTATCAGCACTAAAACAAAGCGCTGATAAAGGAACCTTTTATCAGCGCTTTGTTTTAGCGCTTATAAAAGACCCTTTTTAGCAGCGCTTTTTTTAGCACTGATAAAAGAGGTCTTTATCGGTGCTTTTTAGAGTGCTGATAAAGGGGACCCCCCCCCCCTTATCTTCGACGACATTAATAATGCTTTTCTTGCATTGTTAAAGGCCATTTTATGCACTGATAAAATTCATATTTGTATAAGTGGAGTCACATCTCTTGAGGGGGCGGTAGTCCACACTTCCTCAAATGAAATTATCGCAGTTCCACAACACGAAAAGAATAACGATATTATTTCAACAGAAAAATCAGAAGCATATATAAATCATAAATACCATATATATCATATATAAATACAGTGACATCATAATGGACACCATGAAAGGTGTTAAAAGAAGATTGAACAATCATCGTTTCGTGAGGCAGAAATTCGCCACCCACAAAAACAGTATGTTCTTTAACCATTAGACGGAGGTGTATTTAAGTGTAGGTATAATCCTTATCATAACAAAATCCTAGTATATTGAGGATACTGGTGTAATTATGGGATCAAATAATAAGAAGATAGTGGTGAGTGGAGAAGGAAAATAAAAGAAAGGAACTCGAGTGAAGGCATTACCTCTAAATCGGGTAACTCTTTGTTTGATTTGAGCCAAAGGCTTCCTTGGAAAGACTTCTGCGCAAAGTGAGGCTACTACGAGTAATAGAGGGATTTAGAGAGATAATATGAGAAGATTTTGGACAATCCAAGGGCTTGAGAGGTGTGGGTAAGGGGGTAGAGGTGGGGGCCTTTTATAAGAGTGAGGAGGGTCACTTTTGGAAAGTCTTGAAATGTTACTTTATTATAAAGTAATTTTCATATTTTAAAGGTCCCAAAATGATATATTTTGAGGATAAGGTGATAAGAGTTCAAAATCCCCAATTCAATATGTTTTCAACAAGTGTATGTCTTAGATTTTACCTTATCTTTTCATTTTATTTAAATCGTTAATTAATGAGGTAATCACTGCATCATCAACGTGTCATAAATAAATTTATTTATTTATTGTCTAAAAATTATAAAAAAATACCATGATGTAGGAAATATTTTTATCATTCCAACGACTATTTATGGTCTAAGAGATCATTTATTTAAACAAAATTAAAATTGTTTTACTTATGATAAACAAACCTTTGTTATATTGCTCTTATTTTTAAAAATAATGTCATAAATGTCACTATCACACCAATGTGACTAAATTGGCCCTAAAGTTCAGTAAAAATCATATGATGGTCTTCTATGACTCAAACAAGAGGATTTTGACACATGATGAGGTCATTTTATACTATTATGATATTATTTTATTACTCTTAACTACCCGATTGCTAATTAATCACGATAATTGAAGATAATTACCGCCATTACTATTCATAATGTCAAAAAACAAAAGCATCTTAATTACAGAATTTGGACCTTATGATTACAAATATGGAATCCATTTTACCTAATTCCAATGAAATAAATTGTAGTAATTAATTTAAAAATAATTCCCGTTTTCAAAACAAATAGAGTGTTTTTAAGAAACAATATCTATCAAAATATTTACAATTGTTTATGTCCAATTTCAAAGTGAAATTAATTATAATGACCACCATTTTATTAAATGGTAAAAAACTATTCTAATTACATATTAAAAAAAATTAAAAATATAATCTATCCATATAATTAAATTAGATGAAAAAGCAGTTTTGAAGTTAAATGTAGTATTTTCACTATTCATTAAAAAATAAACATTGTTAGAAAAATACCAAAAAGTTATCCAAAGTAAATTCCAATGTCCAAATTCTAAAGAATATGTTAATTTTTACAAATAGAGCTTATAAAATTTTGAAATTTTAGATTTAAAAATGGGTTTCCATCAAAAGGCCGTAAAACAATCCTTTAAAAGTATTAGAGTATTCTATGATTAAGATTGGATTTATTCTCATTTTAAGCCTCTAAAACACTATATAATTCATAAATATGCATAGATATGAAAATATATTATTCTTTAATTACTTTGGATGTTAAATCCTTCCCCACATTAAGAAATTGTTTCCCTATTATTTATTTACTTATCGAATAAGTGGGGGTATTTATCCCTCATTACATTTTCAGATTCCCATGTTGCCTCTTCAAGAATGTGGTTTTTCCCCAAAACCTTTACTTGATTAATCACCTTATTCTGTAACACTTTCTCCCTATGGTCAATAATCTATAATAGCTTTTCCTCATAAGATAGATTCTCTTCCAGCTGAACTACCTCTGGACTCAAAACATGAGATGGATATGGCATGTACTTCCTTAACATTGAAACATGAAAAACATTGTGTACCTGAGATAAATTCGGAGGAAAAGCCACATGGTATGGAACTGATCCAACTATCTCCAAATTTCATATGGTCCAAGGATCCTTGGACTCAACTTTCCTTTCTTACCAAATCACATCACACTTTTCCATGGTGAAACATTGAGGAAGACATGACCACTTACCTCAAAAGAGAGATCCTTCCTCCTGTTGTCCACATAAATTTTCTGTCAGCTTTGAGCTATTATCATGTGTTTCTGTATTAGCTAAATGTTTTCAGCCATCTCTTCTACCAATTCTCGTCCCATCAACTTCCTTTCACATACATCATCCAAAAAAGATTGAGTTCGACACTGCTTCCCATATAATGCCTCAAATGGTTCCATCTGTATACTACAATGAAAACTGTTATTATAAGAAAACTCAATCAATGGAAGATGTTGGTCCTAACTTCCCTAATAATCCATCGAAAATTCATGTAGCATATCCTCTAAAGTATTAATTGTTCATTCTTACTACCCATACGGTTGAGGATGAAAATCTGTACTAAAATTTAATTTAGTACCCAACAACTTCTGAAGGCATTTCCAATAGGTAGAAGTGAACTGGGGATCACGATCAGATACAATGGAAAGGGGAACACCATGTAACCTGACAATCTCTTTAAGATAAAATGGAGAAACTTGATCAAGGGAAAAGGTATCTCGTATATCATGTAAATGAGTAGATTTAGTCGAGTGATCAATAATATCTCAGAGTGCATTATTACCTCGAGGTGTCTTTGGTAATCCAAAAACGAAGTTCATTGATATATTCTCCCATTTCCACTCTGGAACTGGTAAAGGTTGAAGCATCCGTTTCGGTAACTTCCACTCTTCTTTAACCTGTTGAAAATTCGAACACTTCATAGAAAAATCAAAAATATCTCTTTTCATTACATCCCACGAGTAGTACTCTCGAAGATCTTTGTACATCGTAGTACTGCCTAGATGAACTGAAAATGGAGAACTATGAGCTTCACATAACAACTCTTTCTTCAACTGTGAATCACAAGGCAGACACAATCTCATCCCAAATCTCAAAACACACTCATTATCAATGTTGAATATAGGTAGCATACCCTTCTGAAGTAGATCTACCTTTTTTCTGAAACTCACTGTATTGCTTCTATGCTTCCTTAATTCTATCTGATAGTGAAGATTTCACTAATACCTAAAACAAAATAGAATAATTTCCTGCACCAAAAATGTACAAGCCAGAATTCATCAAATCCTTAACCAAAGGATCATGTCCCAAAGGTAACATGGTTAATGAAGCATTACTTTTTTGACTCAAAGCATCTCCCACTTTATTTTCTTTTCATGGGTGGTAGTGAATCGTGCAATCATAATCCTTGATTAATTCTAGCCATCTCCTCTATCTCATGTTAAATTCTTTCTAAGTGAATTTACACTTTAAACTTTTGTGACCAGAATATATTTCACACTTTACACCATACAAATGATTCCTCAAAATTTTTAAAGCGAAAATAATAGCAGCTAATTACAAAGCATGTTTAGGGTGATTTATCTCATGAGTTTTCAATTGACGTGAAGTATAAGCAATTACCTGATCATTCTTCATTAGGATGCAACCAAGTCCTTTCAATAAAGCATGACTGTAGATAAAAAACTCACCATTCCTAGAAGGTAGTGCCAATACTGGGGAAGTCACCAATCTTCTTTTCAATTCCTGAAAACAATCATCACATTCTTTTGTCTAGATAATATTAACAGCCTTCCGAGTTATCTTAATCAATGGGATGGACAACCATGAAATTTTTTTAACAAACCCTCAGTAATGGCCTTCCAAATCAAGAAAAATATGAATCTCAGTTACATTTTTAGGTCCTGGTCATTATTCAACATCCTTTTTTTATTGGATCAACAGTTATTCCATCTTTAGAAACAATGTGACCTAGGAATGAAATTTTTTTCAACCCACACTCACACTTTCTGAATTTCCAAAACAATTTATTTTATTTTAAGGTTTGAAAAATAACCCTTAAATGAATTTCATTCTTCTCTTTACATTTAGAAAACACCAAAATATCATCAATGAAAACAACCAAAAACTTATCAAGAACTCATGGAAAATACTATTCATAATGTCTGTGAATATTGCAGGTGCATTGGTTAACCCAAAAGGCATAACTACAAATTCATAATGGTCATATCTTGTATGAAACGGGGTCTTCAGAATATCTGATTCTTTTACCTTCAACTGATGGTACCCTGATCTCAAGTCAATATTTGAAAAATATTGAGCTCCCTAGAGCTGATAAAACAAATCATCGATATGAGGCAATGGATATTTGTTCTTAACAGTGATGTTATTCAAGGCTCAATAATCAATGAAAAGTCTCATTGAACCATCTTTATTTTTATCAAATAAGACAGGAGCACCCCATGGTTATGTACTCGTTCAAATGAATCCTTTATCTAATAAATCTTGCAATTGCTCCTTCAACTCTAAAAGTTCAATTTTCCCCATTCCATAAGGGGGTTTTGAAATTGTCTTAGCATCAAGAACTAAGTCAATAGTAAATTCAACTTCCCGATCTAGTATTATTCCAGGAAACTCATCCGAAAAAACAGTAGGATACTCATTTACCACTGGAACATCATTAATCTAAATGGTTCCTTTGTTTTCAACAATATGTGCAAGGTAACATTCATTTACATCTTTTACAAGTTTCTCAGCCTCTTGATATGTTATCAACAGTAAGGGTTCATTCTTGTACACAAATTAAAAGTCTTTCTAAAAAGAAAATTCTTTAGATCTACAGTCAATCATATCATGGTAAACAGAGATCCAATCCGTACCCATGATAACATCAAACTCTAATAGAGGTAAAACAATATAGTTTTCAAGTAGATTATTTCCACGAATAAGGATAAGAAGATTCTTATAAATTCTTTTTGCCTCAACATTTCCCCCAGGTGTTTTTACCACATGTTTAGGAGTTATTTCTTGAGATGGAATTCCCAATTTACTAGAAAATTTTTCAGAGATGAAGAATGTGTAGACCCCGAATCAAACAACACATTGACATAATCTGAAAAAACAAATTACCCGATACCACTTCATTTGATGGCCCAACATCTACTGAAGTAGTTACAAAGGATTTCACCCCACCTTTCTGCTTGTAGTCTGACTTCTTCCCATCATTCGAGCTCTTTGTCAAACACTTGTTTGTATAATGACCCATCTCATTTCACTTGAAAAATTTCACTTTCTGTAAATCAAATTTGTTCTTACCATTACCCTGATATTTTTCATTGCAATCACGATCCTTATGTCCCATATTACCACATCGGAGGCACTTTCCAAAATTCAAAATACATTCCCCAGCATGATTTTTTCCACACTAATCATAAACTAAAAACTTAGTTTTATTACCATCAAACCTTTTTGAAGGATTATTCCCTTTCTCCTGCCACCTCGGTCTCTTCTTCTGTTGGTTGTCATAAAACACTTGATCATCGGAAAACTCTATTTTAACTTTTTCATCACATCGAACAATCTTTTCATAACTTTTGAACTCACGAGAAGATAATTCCCTTAGATATATTGGATTTAATCCTGAGTAAAAAGTATTAACTTTAATATCAAGGTATCAGATAATATTTGGATCATACCTTGCCAATCAAGTTAACTTTTCTTCATAAGCAGCCACTGAGTCGTCCTCTAGCCTCAATTCCAAGAATTGTTTTTCCATCCTAAGTTGAACAACCTTAGGAAAATATTCCTCAAGAAATATAACTTTGAATTCATGCTATTCAAGAGCATCAATCTCATCAATATCCCTGATGTTTTTAACCATCGAACACCACTAATCTGCTTCACCCTCCAAATGGTAAACATCATGACTAACCTTTTAATTTTCTGAACACCCAATGAAATCATAAATCTTCTCCAATGCTTTAATCCACCCTTCAGCTAGCATAGGGTCAGATGATCCTCTGAATAATGTGGGATGTTGCCCCATCAAATGTTCCACCACTAACATGTTCCTCTGCGGTTGATCTAGCTGATCTCATGCATGGTTACCACCACCATTTATCTCTTGATTCAACTGCGCCATTACTGCAACAAACTGTTTAGTTCCAATTCAGACCATCTCAGGATGTTGATTGGAAGGTCATTTCCATATATATGCCTTCCTAGCACTGCTTCCCTATTTACTCTGCAGAAAACCATCATGAACAAACATATCTTAGATGAAGCAGCATGGTAATCTTCAAATGCTATATCATTTCAATTTTACCATAAAAAAATATTTTTGGATAATCATTTAATATAATTCTAACTCCTAAATTTATCTAAACCAAACTTGGATACCAACTATATGGACCCTGCCTTAAACATTACTTAATATTGAGTTATTTCAATAATTTACTTTGAGGATATTTTCAGGTTTAGAGTTTTAGAGAATTAGATCATAAATCATTCATTTCATTCCACATTTAAACAAGGTGGTTACATCAAAAATAGTACTAATTTTTTTCCATCAAAGGAAACATATTTAAAATAAAACATGGATTCGTTCTTGAAACTTCCTCGACACTATAATCAAATCATGTACTTTTCCCTTGACCTGTGAAAAACATTTCAAAAACTTTGGATGATTATAAAAAGCTCAGTAAGGGATATAAAAATTTGGAAAGAAAACATTATTCCATGTATACATAAGAATCGATGAAATCATATATTACTCATAAAACATAAGCACTTTAACATACCTCATGAAATCACAGGATTTATGAATAACTCATATAAATCATAATACATAAAGGTATCTTTAGGCATTTATAACATTTTTACGTAGGGAGTAACCCGCATGGTTACGTTTGGAATACCCATCACAATATATTCACAAAATCTCTTCAGAGAAACTTTAGAGTTTAACTCTTTTGTGTTACCCAATGTATTAGAGAGCTATCTCATGCTCACCCGCCCTTAGTTTATCATAGAACCAACCAACTTCATAAACAATTCCCAAGAATCATAACATAATCGTATCACATAAAACATGCATAAAGGAAACATAACTTTTCTATATTTCAATCACAAGATATCAATACAACACATTTATATAATCTTAACAATATCAAAACCATTTTCAATACCAAAATAAAAGAAAATTAAAACATGGTATTTATTTTTCATCTAAAAATATTATGGCTTGTAGAGGAAGCCGAAACTCAAATAATGGTCACATCGACAGAGAAGTTGTTGTCACCACATACATAAGACAAAAACATTCCTTTTGTCATTTAGTAAAATGATTCGTGTAAAAAGATTCAATTTGAATGAAATTAAAAGTCAACAATGTTTATTATACAACTAATAAAATAAGCTCGTATATAAATTGAAGTATGCCTCAACGAAAGGAGATTAAGACGAAGTCCCTTACCTCATGTCGGACTTGTCCTATTCATTTTTTATATTATGGAATAATAAATTTTGGTAAATTTATAATTTCTTAAGGACTTCCATTAAAGTTCATTATTCAATTCATATCACATATTATAATGTTATAATAATTAGTTAATTATGTGAGTTCATATCATACGTTTTGTCGATGTTCTGTACATGAGTAAAAAAAACATGATTGAAGAGTATTGTCAATGTAGTTATAAGTACATAATCTCCGGAATGGTGTTAATGATTTAAATATCATATATATCTATATATATGTATTTAGTAATATTCCATAATGTTTAGATATAAAAAATGAAATGTACCGTTCATAGAGACGGTAGGCCGTACGTACGTATGAACACTACTTTCATTTTTTGTCATATTAATGGACTTTAAAACTAAATGAGACATAGATATAAAATAATTCAAGTATAATATATATTTTATATAGGTAACATATGTTCATTAATTACATTATTTATAAATTCCATGTTTGGCATGAATGAGTCACATCACATGAGGAGGCGGTCGTCCACACTTCCTCAGATGAAATTATCGCAGTTCCAAAACATGAAAAGCATAATGATGTGATTTAAATATAAAATTTAGATGCATAGAGAAATAATAAATATCATAGATATCATATATAAATACAATGACATCATAATGGCCACCATTAAAGGTGTTAAAATAATATTGAACAATCATCATTTCGTGAGGTAGTAATTCGCCACCCACAGAAACAGTATGTTCTTTAACCATTAGACAGAGGTGTGTATAAGTGTAGGTAGAATACAAAAAAAAACACCCTAGTATATTGAGGATACTAGTGTTGTTATGGGAACAAATAATAAGAAGATATTGGTGAGTGGAGAAGGAAAATAAAAGAATGGAACTCGAGAGAAGACATTACCTCTAAATCAGGTAACTCTTTTTTTGATTTGATCCAAAGGCTTCCTTGGAAATAATTCTTCCCAAAGTGAGGCTTCTAGGAGTAAGAGAGGGATGTGGAGAGATAATATAATCATAGTGTGGATGATACAATGTCTTGAGAGGTGTGGGTAAGGGGGTAGAGGTGGGGGCCTTTTATAAGAGGGAGGAGGGTCACTTTTGGAATGTCTTGAAATGTTACTTTATTATAAAATGATATTGGAATTTTAAAGGTCCCACAATGATATATTTTGAGGATAAGGTGATAAGTGTTTGAAATACATCCATATAATAGGTTTTATACAAGTGTATGTGTTATATTTTACCTTATATTTTCATTTTATTTAAATTGTTCATTAATGAGGTAATCACTGCATCATCATGGTGTCATAAATAAATTTATTTATTTAATGTCTAAAAATTATAAAAAAATACCATGATGTAGGAAAACTATTTATCTTTGAAATTAAAATTTATGTTCTAAGAGATAATTTTTTTTTAAAAAATTAAAATTGTTTTACTTAGGATATACAAACCTTTGTTATATTTCTCTTCTTTTTAAAAATAATGTCATCAATGTCACTATCACAACCATGTGACTCCATGGGCCCTAAAGTTTGGTAAAAAGATTCTGATGGTCACCCATGACTCAAAAAGGTGTATTTTAACACATGTTTGGGTAATTTTATATTATTATGATATTCTTTTATTACCTTTAACTACCCAATTACTAATTAATCATGATAATTAAAGATAATTACCTTCGTTACTATTCATAATGTCAAAAAACAAAAGAGTATTAATTATATAATTTGGACATTATAATTCCAAATATGGAATCCATTTAACCAAATTCCAAACATAGAAATTGCAGTAATTAATTTAAAAATAATTCTTATTGTCAAAACAAATAGCGTGTTTTTAAGAAACAATATCTATCAAAAGATTGACAATTGTTTGTCTCCAATTTCAAAGTGAAATTAATTGTAATGAACACCATTGAATTAAATGTTAAAAATATATTCCAATTAAACTTTGAAACCAATTAAAAATATAATCTAACCATATAATTAAATTAGATGAAAAATCAGTTTTGAAGTAAAATATAGTATTTTTCACTATTCATTAAAAAAATGAACATTGTTAGAAAAATACCAAAAAAAATTCCAAAGTAAATTTCAATGTCCCAGTTCTAAATAATAAGTTTATTTTGACAAATAGAGCTTATAAAATTGTCAAAAGTTATATTTAAATTTTTTTCCATCAAAAGGACGTAAAACAATCTTTTAAAAATATTAGAATATTCTATGCTAAAGATTGGATTTATTCTCATTCTAAGCCTTTAAAACAATATCTAATTCATAAATAGAAATAGATATGAAAATATATTATTCTTTACTTACTTGGGATGTTACATCAATATTCTCTATACTTGACCAAAAATGGTAGATGATAGGATTTCCCAAAAACAATCCCAAATGGGGTCATACCGATGGGAGTCCTGTATGCAGTCATATAATCCCAAAGTGCATTATCCAAGATCTTTCCCCAGTCATCCACATTTAGCTGCATGGTTTTATCCAAAATTTGTTTTAACTCATTATTTGAAACTGTAGCCTGACCATTTGTTTGTTGGTGGTATGGTGTTGATGTTTTATGTGTCACCCCATAATTCCAAAGGATGGAAGACAAATTATGATTGCATAAGTGTTTTCCCTTATCAATGATGATAGACTTTGGTACTCCAAACCAACAATTTTTTTTTTCTTTGACAAATTCCACTACAACATGAGAATCATCAGTCTTGGTGGCCTTAGCCTCCATCCATTTTCCCACATAATCAACACTGACCAAAATGTGTCAGAAACCATAATGAACTTGGAAAAAGGACCCATAAAATCATTTCCACAGACAACAATAATCTCAGTGAATAATATGGGATATTTTGGTATCAAATGTCACTTAGAAATTTTTCCAATGTGTTGGAAACATGAGAATTAATTATAAAATAGATGAGTATCATAGAATAAGATCAACCAATATAATACAGAGTATAAAATTTTTCTACCTATCCACCGGGGTCCAAAGTTTCCTCCATTTGAAATTGTTTGCAAAAAATATAGAATCGTCTCAAAATCATGATCAGGAACACACCTCTTAATGACTTGATCACTATGCATACACCAAAGATAGATATCACCCCACACATAATACCGAGACCCACTTTTTATTTTTTGCACTTGATGTTTCGTTAAATTTACAAGGATTTTAGTTGCCAAGGTAGTTTACTAAATCAGAATACATATGATGCAAAACTGAGATGGAATAAAGATGCTCATTGGGGAAAGTGCCCCAAAGCGTTACCGGTCAAAGGTTTCCTCCTCTAGTGTGTGAGTAATCCTACTCATGAGATCCTCCAACAGATTTTCTAACCCCTTATTTTCCTTTATTTGAATATCAAATTCTTGAAGATGGAGAATACATGCAATAAGTCAGGGATTTTGGTCTGACTTCTTGAAGTGGTACCTCATAGCTGTATGGTCATAAAAAACTACTTACAGCCCGATAAATATGAATGGAATTTATATTAAGCAAATATGACAGTAAGAAACTCCTCCTTCATGGTTATGTAGTTTTATTGGGTTTAATCCAATCTCCCCGATGAATAGTAAATCACATATGAACATGCCTCCACCATCTGTGATATGATTGCTCCAATTGAATAGTTGGAAGCATCACAAATAAGCTCAAATGGAATGTCCCACCTTGGGGGCTTTATGATTGTTGGATTCATTAGAAACCTTTTTAACTCATCAAAGGAAGTCATACAAGAATCATCAAATAAAAAATCATAATCCTTTTGAAGTAATCACGACATAGGAAGAGCAATATTACTGAAATATTTGATGAAACGTCAATAAAATATTACATGCCCTAGGAATGATCTAACATCATGAACACATAAATAATATGGTAATCATGAAATAATATCTGCCTTAGATTTATCAACCTCTGTCCCATGTTTTGACACTACATGTCCTAAGATAATTCCATGCACTACCATGAAAAGACACTTTTCAAAGTTTATGACTAGATTCTTCTCAATATAATGATTCAGCCACTTTCCCAAACTAAAGATAAAATCATCAAATGAAGACCCATAAATTGTAAAATCATCCATAAATATCTCCATGATGGTGTCAAGAAAATCAGAAAAAAATACTCACCATGTATATGTAGAAGGTAGATGGGGCATTGCAAAGTCCAAATGGCATCCTCCGGTAGGAAAATATGTCGAATAGACAAGTGAATGTTTTTTATCCTGATACTCTAGAGCTATAGGAACCTAAAAATATTTAGAAAATCCATCTGAGAAACAATAACATGTCTTCGAGGCAAGCCTCTCAATCATTTGGTTAATAAATGGGAAAGGGGAAATGGCCTTTCTGAGTGGATTGATTTAGTTTCCTATAATCAATACACACAAACCAACAATTTTGAACCCTCCATAGAATTAAATCATATTTATAATTTTTAAAAATAGTCACACCACTTTTATTAGGGACAACCTGAATAGGAATCTGCCACTAGGAATCTAAAATGGGATAGATTACACCTTCCTCGAGCAAATTTTCAACCTCTTTTTTAACAACATCCAAAAGTATTGGATTTAGTCTCCTTTATAGATTCCTCACTAGTTTAACCCCATATTCCAAGGTAATCATATTCATAAAAATTAACGGGATAATACCTGATATGTCATCCAAGGTCTAACCAATTGATTTAATGTTATCCCTCAAAAGATTCAAATATTTTCTATATGTTCAAAAGAACGATTATTGGAAATTTTAATAGGTAAAATCTCACCACTTAACTAGTATGATTATTTGAGAATTGGTGGCAATGGATTGAGCTCCAATTAATATTGGTGGTGTATGGATGGAGACATTTAGGGAAACTAAAATATGTGAAAAAATAATATCAGTATCAAAATAAACATCATCAAAATCATAGAATAATTCATCAAATTCATCAGTATATGCGACATTCATGTCATAGTCAGATTCAACATGATCGAAATCCGAATTTGAATCCATTTCGAAATAAAATATGAGGGAGTATTGTGCATTAGAAATATGTGTGGAAGTGCTCTTAGACAACCAAATGGAACTAATTCTCATAATCACCCTAATCATAGGACAATCAAAATTCATCGGGTTTTTATTTTATGGTTCAAAATGGGGGATAAAAAAAGAATAATGGTCCTCTAAGGGGTACTTCATGGAGTCCATAACATTAAATGTCACAAATTCATCTTCAAACTCCATAAAAAAAGTAACCTTGTTAACATTTGTGATTGTTTTATAGTATTGTGGAAGGTCTTACATTAGATAATGGGATCACATGAACTTACCTAATCATCCTCCATGTTAATAACGTAAAAATATACTATAAATATCACGTCTCTTAACCAAACAAGTACATCCTCAAGGAATCCCACTGGATATATTGTAACTCTATTCGCCAACTGTAGCACCACTCTCATCATCTTCAACTCACCAACCTGTAAAGATGAGAATATAGAGTGAGAAATCACATTTATTGAAGCACCTAAATCACATAAAGCATTAGAAAAATGTAACTCCCCTATGGTGCATGGGAAGGTGAATTTACCATGATCCTTTAAATTTGTTTCTATCTCTTTATTTGGAGTAATGAGTGCTGATACATATCTTGCAAGATTAATCCTCTCATTTCCCAGGATCCCTTCTTGATTAGTACAATGTTCTTTTTAGAATTTTGAATACCTGGGGATTTTCTTAATTGACTCAATAAAGGGGATGTTTATCTCTACACACCTGAATGTGTCTAAAACCTCCTATTCCATCACCTATTAAATAATATTATTGGTTTGAAAAATAAAATTTGGAAAGGGAAGGGGTTCAGGATGAACATCATCAGTATCTTTCTTACAGTTGCCTTTCTCCTTAGGTTAGGGATAAGTTTGTTTTGAATGGGGCCTCTCCAGAGTTGTGGCTAATATCTTTGGAATGGTAGGTGCAGAAGTATACATTTTTTGGTTCCCAATTATCAATGTTATGTCACTCACATTCCCCATGGTATTTGGAGTTGGTTGGGAGGGAATATTTATGGAGTTCTTACTTACCTTTTCACGGAGGGTAGTGGCAATCTATCTTATTTGCGTCTTCAACTAACTTAACTCTGAACCTTGACTCTTTCTCTCATTCTATTGATTATGAAAATGTTGTTTTAAATGATTATCAGTATTAGAATCTCACTTTGGTTGTGAATTCCCTTTTTGTTTACTTTTTGATTCTTGAGCTTAAAATTCCCTTTGGTTTTGTTGGAAACCATGTTGGTAAGGTGAAGGCTGATGAAAATTTTACTAAAAAGGGGTCATTTTTTGTTTCATAGATCCATACCTTATATCTGATTGATCCTTCCACCCTTGTTTGTATATCGGTAATAAGTAATCCAAATTCTTTTAGGGATGTGAATGTTGTTTCTACAGATATGGTCTCCCAGGAAATGATGCTGAACAATCTTTTCTCTCTTGTAGTTTGGGAAAAATCTGTTGGGTTGTTTCTTTTTTTGAATATACCACAAGGCATTATAGGAGTGGGTTGGGATATCATTTGATCCAATGAAATATTCCTCAATATAGTGGTCAATTATTCCATATTAGTATCAATCAAATGATTTTAAAGAGAATAAGGACTTACCTAATGTACTCCTATAACATGTGGTGTACCTCGATAACCAAATTTTTGGGAGTTTTGTGCCATCTTTTCGATCAATGTACTTGAAGCTGCTAGTGTTTTGTAAAAAAATTCCCCTACATTATAATCATACACCATTATCCTCTTAATAGGTGTGAGTCCCTGATACATGTATTGGATGATGAGTTTGTCATTGATTTGGTTATGCAGGTAGCTTCTACACAGCTTCTTGAATCACTCCCAGTACTCATACATGGACTACCCTTATTCTTGATTTATCCCAGAGAACTCTTTTTGTGTGGATATAGTCCCTGATGCTAGAAAAAAGTAACTGTAAGAAAAGACATTTCAAATTACCCCATCAAGTTGAAAATTTAAGTCATAAATAATACATCCAATATTTTAGAGCTTCATTAAGTTAGAAGGAGACTTCTCTTTGTTTTATTTAATATTAAGATACATTTCTTCATTATAGGTCTGAGAAAAACACATTATATTCTTTAAGGTGTTTTTTTGGGTCCTCACAAGATAATCCATGAAATTTAGCAGATGGTGAATTAACCAAGATTTCAGTTTAAATTCTGATTCGATATTTGGGTATGCAATGCAATTTGGATGATAACTAATGTCTAGGGTACCCAATTATCGAATGATTATATTAAATTAATTATTATTATTTCATCCATTGTATTCTTTAAGATTTATTTATAAGTGTTTCATATTTATGTGTTCCTAGAATAGAAAAAAGTATCCAACTAGATGAATTTTGAAACTTCATGTAGACTGATTATGAATAATTCAAGCATTAAGGCTGCATTGAATCTCAGGGTCAAGATCTATGAAATCATATGAACTAGTTCATGTCATAAATCAAAAATTAAATTAAGAAATGTGGAAAATAATAAAATATGAATTATAAATTTGAGTTGATGGTCCAAAAAGTGGAGGAAGAAGAAAAAAAAATAAGAATACAAATTCAGATTGCGCAAAGAATGTAAACAGTAGATAATATGAGAATAAAATGAAAAATTAAAGGAATATCACTATTTGGTTGAAATAATTACTTTCCTACCTAGAAATGACACCAATTTGAAAGGTGATGTTGTGGGCACTCTCGAATAATTTTTAGTTGGAGGTAATTTAGGTGCAGTAGGGTGGTTGACCTAGGTCGCCTCTCAAACATGCAGTAATTAAAACAACAAAATAAAGGTACTTTGAAAATAAATCAAAATAACACAAACACACTAATTAAAAAATATTGGAATTTTTTTACCATTTATAAAGCTAGATGAAGTACTATTGAAGAAAATTGTATTTTTTTGAAATTAAATTTGATTAACCAAGCATAATGAGAATGTATTTTTTTAGAGAACAATTTTTAGAAAGAGTATTTGATCTAACTTTACCTCTTCAATAACTTATTAATAATTATAATTTAAATTAATATCCACTTAATTATGATCACTTAATTTTGTAAACTCCAAACCTTATGAGAATTAACTTTACCAAAAATATTATGTGAATTTAACTCTAGGCTTACATCGGAATATGCAATCACATCACCCAAATTTGATTGATGTTATAAGGTTATCTTATGGTTAATGGTAAATTAAGGGACTTATAATCTCTAGAAATTATAATTAATTAATATTTTGGATTATATTTGAAGACTACAAACTGACCCCGTGTGGTTTTTTATTACCAATTAATGTTGCGCTCTCACAATTCTCACAATTCCTGACCTCCCTTGTTTTATGTTAATTATTCAATTTCTTTACTGGTTTTGTTTAAATTAAAAACTCAATAATTAGATCATATTATTTTAATTACGTTACATCATTAATTAAAAATAAATTAATGAATATGGATAGAGTTTAATTTATTACTAAAAATATCTACTCTTCCATGGGGGGTGTAGTCATCGTAGAAACGTTTTTCATGTGTGAAGGTTTAGAAAGGATATAACCCAATATAATTTAATCTATGGATTCTAACCCCAATATGATGAGTAAAGAAGAATATAATTTATCAAAATTGAATAAAATATAATAAATAAAAGATTAACTAAGAAGTTTACTATTCCACTTCAAACATCACAACATGAAGAAGAAGAAAAAGAAGATGTTGATGAGGGGATTCTTTGTAGAGACCCAAAGTTGGACGTACATAGAATTTACATTACATTTTCGGAATACTTAATACATCAAAAATCAACGAAGGACCGTAATAGTTTAGTGTCTTCGGAAACTCAGAATATAATCTTCTAATCGTGGTGAAAGATCTTCAACATCTCCCATAAAGATCTTCCCCTTTTGTTTTCTTACCTAAAAACTTTATTTATATCCTACGGAAAATAAAACATAAAAAGGGAGAATGCAAATTCTAAGTAAAGGTAAACATAGGGAATGTGAAACAATCCATAAACATTTGAATGCAAAAAATTGAAAATAAAATCTAAACACCAAATCTTGGACAATGACATAAATATTGGAAGTACGTAAGGCATATATCATAAAGGAAAATCAATCATGGTAAAATAGCATGGGAATAAAACATTTAATTGTGGCAACCATTAAGCCCATGATATAATTTCCATAGTATCCAAGGCATTGCTTCCATGTACATCTTAGGGGACAAAGTCCCTTTCTGAATTGAGTTCACTCCTCATTCCAGTCCTGTATCACTGAACCAGATTAACTTACTGTTACAGTGATGTCTATCTCAAGAGATATAAATAGTTACCCAATGCATTGGAGGGATATTTAGGTCCCACATACCTCATAATGAAACCATTTTTACTTGTGCCACAAAATAAACATAAATCATTCATCATAAACCAAAGAATAAAATGGGTTTCATAAACATCATCCCATCATAACATAATCCATATAAAACAAATAGATAACATTTCATCATAAGTAGAATAAAACCATATAAATAAAAGAGACATTATACATGAAACATAATCATACTAAATAATTTGATCTTAGATGGTAAATAGTTTTGAAAAAACACTTGAAATGAATTCTTAAGAAAAATATCCTTTCTTCTTCAAAATCATTTTATTTTCACAAAATGTCATGAAATTTTAAAAGAAAAAGGATTTTATTCAAAATATTCATGAAATTTTGTAGAGGAGTATTCATTTAAATAATTCATTATGAAATCGTAAAAATCCGTTGATTCCATATAAGTTAAAAGAAAATATTCTCCACGTACTTTTGCTGGAAAAGTAAAAAAGTTCCTCATATGGTAAAAAAAGAATGATTCCTTCCATAACACAATGTAAAAGTCAAATAGGGGTAAAAAAGAAATTAAAAATACATGGAATAATATTAAACACTTTATAAAAACATTTTTATGGACATGGATGAAAAATATAACACCAGTAAATACTTACGAATAAACAATCTCACATAAAAACGAGATTGGAAAACTTTCCCTTACTTAGTTCTGATATGCTTCATACTTATCCAAACCTCCTATATAATGATTTAAATAATGTCACTGACTTGTTATAGAATCATATTCACTGTTATGATATCATATATGGTTCACTTTTGACTTTATATTACCCGTTCTTTTATAAATTCCATGTTAAAGCATCGTTTTGGGTAAAATCTTTTTATTTATCGTACGTGTTTGGACTTGTTGTTTTTTATATTATTATTACTTATATCATGATTTACTTACTTTCAGAATGTTAGTAAAGATTTATATATCATATATATTCCGTAGATATATATATATAATAGATAGATAAATGAAATGAAATACACCATTCATGAAGACGCTAGGTCATACGTACATATGAACGTTGTTTTCCTTTCCTTATTGACTTGAATGGAAGTAAGCAGATGTCATATATATATATATATATACATAAATACAGTAGAGTTATCATGTCATATATTCCATTATTATTCATTATATATTCTTTATAATCATTCTTTAATGGTTAACAGGGAGAATGAATCTCATCGCGTCGTGGAGACGGTAATCCGTACGTACGCACGAGCGATGATATATTTTCCATAATTATTGAATTTAATTGGAGTGGATAATATAAAATCTAATAATTAGTATGATGTTATAATATCTATATATATTTATTCTTTACACCATTATACCTATCGAAGTATGGTGGTGGTGGAAAACAGATTACAACACGGTGTGGAGACTGTATTTCATACGTACGCACATGTGTTGATTTCGTTTTCCATAGGATGGATAGATGGTGAAATGTGGTTTTTTCATATTTATAATAAAATATCAGTATATTATTGATACTTATGTTATTACTTTATAATGAAACAACTAAAGAATAAGAAGTTGAAGAAGAAGAAAGAAACTTGAAATAATCTGTAGAAGAGATTACCTCTTCTTCCACACACCTCTTTTATGCTTCCTCTTAAGGCACTAGATTTGGTCTTTTGAGGAGTTAGAAACCTCTATAATGTTTCTAGAGAAGTTGAGAAGGGAAATGGTCAGATATTGGCCGAGCTTGAAGGCTCAAAATTTTGTAAGGAGAAGAGGAAGGAGGTTCCCTTTTATAAGGGGGGAGAGGGGAACTTTAGGAAAAAACTTAAAATATTATTTTATAATAAAGTCATATTCGGTTTATAATAGCTCCACATTGATTTATATCAAGAATAAAGTGGTTATGGGTCCAAATACTCTCAACCAATTGCTTTTAGACATGTTTATGTTACTATTTTAACCTTATCATTTTGATTTAACTCTAAGTTAAATAATTTAACTTTTACCGTGTGTTCTTGTTTTCTTACACTATATGGCTAATGACCTAATTATAACAAGACAAAATAACCCCAATGGGTTCGTTATTAATATATATAACTTTATCTAAGTTATTTTTCTGAACCATTTATTTTTAGGAATAGAATAACAATTAATAATAAAATATTTGTTTTAAAAACTATTTTATGTCAATTTTGACACTATTTGGTAATTGATTTTTTTGAAAATCATAACAACATGATTAGCTCAAACATAGTTTATTTAATAAATAATAACATTCCTTATTAACATAAAAAATTAATTTAATTTAAAAAAATTCTCAAATTACATTTATTAGGATATTTATAACACCAATTATGTTAATATTTCATTAATAAGGTAATTACTGCATCATCATTGTGTCATAAATAAATTAAACAATTAAATGTACAAAAATTATAAATAAAATACCATTATCTAGGAAATATTTTTATCTTTATAATTAATATTTATATTCGAATTTATCTTATGTGTATCCCTATATTAAAAATGTTTGATTTATTAAACTTTGATTTACACTATTTTAACTCTTCTTTAAATAAAATAATAATAAATGTACTAATCTAATCCATGTAGACCTAAAGGGTAATATTTTATTCCTAATGTTTTCTTTGGTCTAATTACACTTATCCAATATAATTGAAACATGTTTTAGGGTAATAATAATATCATTTTTACCTTTAATTACCCTATTTACTTTTAACCGTGGTAAATAAAAGTAAAAAGTTACTATTCACCAAAAATTATTTTTATCTTAATGAACCACATTTTACTCCTTGATATTAACCCTTTCTCTCGGAGTTTCGAAATTCAACTTACAGAAGGGGTAAAATTAAGTTTTATGTACAATTGCAAATGCTCCTAAGTGGTGGGTAAAAGATGGTGAAAAGTTCAATAAAATTTTTATATATCTAAAATTATTATTAAAAAACTCCAATGAATTAAATTGATCTTATATAGGTATTATGTATCAATTTTTACCTAAAATAAATTTAAATAAAAAGTCTGTTTTTAAATAGTAACCTAGTGTTTTCACTATTCATCAAAAATTGAAAGTTTTCAAAAAAATACCAAAAATTCACCCTAGGATAATTTTGATATTCCGAATCTAAAAATGAATTCCATTTTGAAAGATAAAACTGATAAACTTATAAAAAGTGGCTATTCCTATTCATAACGGCTAGTTCATAATAATATTATAATAATATCTCGTTTAGTGAAACTCAGTATCGCGTACTACACACGCTATCGAAGAAGGTCTTGATTGCGTGTAATGAAAGCCAAGATATGGCTGCGTGTATTAAAAGCTATGTTAGGTGTTTCATATAACACAATCAAAACATATTTCATTTATACATTAAACAAAATCTAAACTTAATGTTGCGTAGAATAATTTCCACAAAACGAACTTGAAATTGTGTGTAACATGAGCAAAGAATAGTGTTGCATATACTGAAAGATAATACGGTGTTTTGTATAGTACAAGATAATCATGGCATAGTGTATAATAGAATACATCAAAGAAATTAAAAATAATATATCTCATAAAATCTCGGGGCGTTACATTCTACCCCACTTAAAATGAATTTCTCTCTCGAAATTCATCGGGGTTATAAATCGTTTACAACTTGAAAGTTTCCTTCATAGAGACCCACATCTTAAAAAGGAATATTAAATCATCGTTTTAAAAAAGGAGAGTTAGAAAAATAAAGGATATCCAAAGTAACTCATCCCTGGGTTTCCACATTGGAGAATATAGGTGAAAATATGGATATGGAAGAGAAATCTAACCATCATGTTTAGATGAAGAGTGGTAGAGGACATGGCTATGAAAAAGCCAACAATCGTAAATCCATAAATTTTTGTTGATCTAAGGTACCATCAGATTCATCATATATGAGGGCACTAGGACACCATTTTTGGTTTTCAAGATCATTTCCCTAATGTTGAATAATTTTTGAATTAAAATAATTACTTTCTTTATTTTGGTACAATCTTACTGTTGTTTGTGCCTCGAACAATTTCCACTTCATCTCTAAAAGAAATGAAGTTGAATTTCTCTTATGTGAAGTATTAGTAGATCATGCAATATAATGATAGGTCATTCCATCTATCTCAAACATAAGGTTAGAAAAAGTTATAAGTCCATCTTATGGAAAGATTAATCGTATATAGTTCCAAAAATGGACTTATACATCATCTATCATAGCACGTAAGAAAATAAAACTGGTTTCTACTAACCAAGGACATCCTGTAGGCTAGTGGTATGCGATAAAGGACTGTCGTACTTTAGTTGTAGGTTCGACTCCCACGTCCTTGTTTGATGCGATGGGTTGTCTCCCGTCCAACATGTTGTCCTTTTTCTAAAACTATACTATTATAACATTCGAAAAATAATATCAAAAAGTTCTATCCTTAAAAAATACTATATTATGTCTAACTTAATCTATTCCAATATTTAGGCTTACCCAAACTCACAGTATAAGGAAAAATATTGATAGAGAGGTCATCTACCAAGCATGTAAATACCGTCATTTATCCCCATATATCATAAGATATTCCTTTTTGGTCACATTCCAGAAATTCGAATGCCTTAATCATGTATTCTATTGAAAAATGAACACCCATTGAACCTTAGTGAAAACATGAATGTAGTTAAAAGTTAACTCTTTCCACATACCAAAATCCCAAAAATTCTATATACTAAAACCATGTTATCACTTAGTCCTTATATAAATCATGAGCTTATGAACATATTATTTTCTCCTTATCAATTCATTATGCACATATCATCTACTTTCCAAAAATATTTCATTCACTTTTCAGGGTTACATGTACTATATATTTATCAGAAACAACAATAAACCATTACATAGATATTCCAATGTTCCACAATACTATAAATGATATTCGACAAAATTATTTTGGAATCCATTTACATGAACACGTAATCATTCCAGCACATCATTTTCATACTCAACATTTCTAATAATGATCACAAGTGACTTCCCTTTGTCCTTTTCCTTAATAGGTTGTTGATGTCGATCATCATTTACCCTTGGATTAGGGAATTGGTTAGGATAATGCCCCATTTCCTTGTAATTGTAGCATTGAAGTGTTGGTGGAGCATTCTTTGTAATCTTTTCTCTATTAAAATCATTATCTACCTTTTCCCCTTACTTTGACACTAAACTTCTCAATGTCCTTTTTTCCACACATAAAACATTTTCTAGTACGTTTTAGACAATTTCCAGCATTCTTCTTTCCACACTTTGAGCATAAAGAAACATTCATATTTTTTCACCATTGTTTTGAGATTTAACCTTGAACTCTATCTTTTGTTTCATGTCAAAACCATGAGATGGATATGTAACACCAACTTCCATTTCTACCTTGATAGCACAAAGAACAATTTATTCATAGCTACTGAATTCTCTTATCGCTAATTCCCTTCGAAGAAATGGTTTAAGCCACTGAAGAATCGATCAACTTTACTTTCAGGTTGGATGATAAATCTAGATACATACCTTGAAAGAATTTTAAAATTCACTTTGTATATACCGACAGAGTCACCTTCCATTTTCTTAAGCTCGTGGAACTCCTTGTCCATCATTGTTCGAAGATTACGAGGGAAGTACTTATTGAAAAAAAAGTTCTTGAACTCGTTCCATTCCATGGATTCAATTTCATCTTGGGGCCTTGTATTCTTAATTAGAGTCCACCACCGGTATGCTTCACCTTCTAAACAGTAAACAGCTAAAATGAATTTTTAATGTTCTGAACAGTGAAGTATGGAAAATATCTTTTCAATGGTACTGATACATTGTTCAGCAACAAGTGGATCAAAAGACCCATTGAAAGATGGTGGACGTTTCCTCATGAAGGACTCAATATAATATTGTTTCTTTCTCTGCTCATTTGGAAGTCCAGAACGATTCATAGGTTGAGTAAGTATAACAATAAGATCATTCACTCCATCTCCCATGACGTTGGTTTGTTTAGGAGGACAATCATTCCATCGTCCATTACATTGATCAACATGGTTCCTTCAGGTTCCAGCCATCGTCTAAAACCCAAAAAGAATACCGTGAGAGGAAAAATCTTGATAAGAAAACAACATAATAAATGGGGAGTAACTTCAATATCTAACATGTAAGGATTAATGATAATATCGTTACCATAATTATAGGAATATAACCTATACTTATACTTAACCTTAGGGACATCCCTAGACTTACCTTAGAAATATCTCTAGGTATATCACTAGAGTTTTCGCATCCTAGTTTCCAAAGGTTAACTAAACCTTTACTCTGATACCAACTATAGAGACCCAAATATTGACATACATAGACATTACATTTCTTTTTCATAATACTTAATACATTATAAAAAAACAAATAAGGACTGTAATAGTTTAGTGTCTTTGGAAACTCAGAATATAATCTTCTAATCGTGGTGAAAGATCTTCAACATCTCCCATAAAGGTCTTCCCCTTTTGTTTTCTTACATAAAACCATTCTTTATATCTTAAGGAAAATAAAACATAAAACGGGTGAGATCAAATGCTCAGTAAGGGTAAATATAGAGAAACGTAAAACAATCCATAAACATTTGAATTCAAAAACTTGAACATAAAATCTAAACATCAAAATCGTGAGCAATGACATAAATCTTGGAAGTACATAAGGAATATATCATAAATGAACATAAGTCATGGTAAAATAGAATGGTAATAAAAAATTTAATTTTGGAAACCATTAAGCACATGATATGACTTTCATAGTATCCAAGACATTGCTACCAAGACCATCTTAGTGGACAAAGTCCCTTTCTGAATCGAGTTCACTTCTCATTCTAGTCCTGTATCACTGAACTGGATTAACTTACCATTCCAGACCTGTCTACATTAGGAGATATAAACCATTACCCAATGAATTGGAGGGATATATAATTCCCACCCATCTCTTAATGTAATAATTATTACTTGTGCCAAAAAATAAACATAAATCATTCATCATAACCCAAAGAATAAAATGGGTTTCATAAAAATCATCACATCATAACATAATCCATATAAAACAAATGGATAAAATTTCATCATAATAAGAATACAAACATTGAAATAATAGAGAAATTATAATTGAATCATAATCATACTAAATAATTTGATCTTATATGGTAAATAGTTTCGATGAAACCCTTTAAATTAATTCCGGATGAAAATATCCATTCTTCTTCAAAATCATTTTATTTTCACAAAATGTCATGAAATTTTGAAAGAAAGGGATTTTTTTGAAAATATTCATGAAATTTTGTAGAGGAATATTCATTGAAAAAAGTCATTATAAAATCGTAAAAATCCATTCATGCCGTATAAGTTAAAAGAAAACATTCTCCTCGTACTTTTTCAAGAAAAGTCAAAAAGTTATTTGTTTGGTAAACAAAAGAATGATTCCTTCCATAACACAATTAAAAGTAAAAGAGGGGTAAACATGACTTTAAAATTACATGGAAGAATATTAAACACTTTATAAAAACATTTTTAAGGACATGGATGAAAAATATAACCCCAATAAATACTTACGAATAAACAATCTCGGATAAAAACGAGATTGGAAAAGTTATCCTTTACCTTAGGTCTGATATGCTTTGTACGTATCCAAACCTCCTGTATAATGATTTAAATAATGTCATTTACTTATTAAAGAATCATAATCATTATTATGATATCATATATGGTTCACTTTTGACTTTATATTACCCGTTCTTTTGTAAATTCAATGTTAAACCATGGTTTTGGGTAAAATCATTTTATTTATCGTACTTGTTTGGAATTTTTGTTCTTGATATTATTATTAATTATAACATGATTTAATTAACAAAAGAATGTAAATAATGATTTATACATCATATATATTCAGTATATATATACATATATATATTATATAGATAAATGAAATGAAATACACCGTTCATGGAGACGGTAGGTCGTACGTACACATGAACGCTGTTTTCCTTTCCTAATTGACTTGAATGCAAGTAGATGTCATATATATGTATATATATCTGTATAAATATATATATATAAATCCAGTAGCTGTATCAGGTCATATATTTCATTCTTATTCATTATATATTCCTTATAATCATTCTTGAATGGTTACCATGGATAATGAATCTCATCGCGTCGTGGAGACGGTAATCCGTACATACGCATGAGCAATGATATAATTCCCATGATTATTTAAATGAATTGGAGTGGATAATATAATATCTCAGAATCCATATGATGTTATAATAACTATATATAGTTTTTCTTTACACCATTATACCCATCCAAGCAAGGTGGTGGTGGAAAAACAGATTACACCACAGCGTGGAGACGGTATTTCGTACGTATGCATGCGTGGTGATTTCATTTTCCATAGGATGGATAGAAGGTGAAATGGGTTTGTTTAATATTTATAATGACATATAATTATATTAGTGATACTGAGGTTATTACTTTATAATGAAACAACTAAAGAATAAGAAGTTGAAGAAGAAAGAAACATGAAAAAATTTATAGAAGAGATTACCTCTTCTTCGACGCACCTCTTTTAAGCTTCCTCTTAAGGCACTAGATTTGGTCTTTTTAGGAGACCATAACCTCTATAATGTTTCTAGGGAAGTTGAGAAGGTAAATGGTCAGGGTTTTGCCGATCTTGAAGGCTCAAAATTGTCTGAAGAGAGGAGGGTGGGGGTTCCCTTTTATAAGGGAGGAGAAGGGCAATTTAGGAAAAAACTTAAAATATTATTTTATAATAGAGTCATATTCTGTTTATAATAGCTAAAAATTGATTTATTTAAAGACTAAAGTGGGTATGGGTTGAAATCCTTTCAACCAATAGGTTTTAGACAAGTTTAGGTTACTATTTTAACCATATCATTTAGATTTAGCTCTAAGTTAAATAATTTAACTTTTACCATGTCTTCTTGTTTTCTTAAACTATATGGTTAATAAATTAACTATAATAATAAAAACTAACACAAAGTGGTTCATTATTAATATATATATATCTTTATCTAAGTAATTTTACTGAACCATATATTTTTTGGAATAGAATAACAATTAATAATATAATATTTGTTTTAAAAACTCTTTTATGTCAACTTTGACACTATTTGGTAATTGATTTTTTTAAAAATCATAATAGCATGATTGGTTCAGAAACAGTTAATTGAATCAATACTAACAGGTCTTATTAACATAAAATATTATTTTAATTTATAAAAACTCTCAAATTACATATATTTGGGTATTTATAACATCAATTATGTTAATATTTCATTAATAAGGTAATTACTGCATCATCATTGTGTCATAAATAAATTAAATTATTTAATATCTAAAAATTATAAATAAAATACAATTATTTATGAAATATTATTGTCTTTTTAATGAATATTTATAGTCGAATTTATCTTATGTGAATCCCAATATTAAAAATGTTTTAGTTATTAAACGTTGATTTTATCTATTTTAACTCTTCTTTAAATAAAATAATAATAAATGTCCTAATATAATAAAAGTAGACCTAAAGGGTAATATTTTATTTCTAAGGTTGTTTTTGGTCGAATTACAATTATACAATAGAATTAGGGCAAGTGTTAGGGTAATAATAATATCATTTTTACCTTTAATCACCCTATTTACTTTTAACCGTGGTAATAAAAGTAAAACGTTTCTATTCACAAAAAATGATTTTTATCTTATTGAACCAAATTTTACTCCTTTATATTAACCGTGTCTCTAGGATTTTCAAAATTCACCTCATAGAAGCAGTAAAATTAAGTTTTATGTACAATTGCAAATGCTCCTAGGAGGTGGGTAAAAGACGGTGAAAAGTTTAATAAAATTTTTATATATCTAAAATTATTATAAAATGACTCCAATTAATTGCAATGATCTTATATAGGTATTATGTATCATTTTTTACCTAAAATAAATTTAAATGAAATAAATAATTATTTCAATAAACAGTCGGTTTTTAAATAGTAACCCAGTGTTTTCACTATTCATCAAAAAATGAATGTTTTCAGAAAAATACCAAAAATTCACCCTAGGATAATTTCGATATTCCAAATCCAAAAATTAAGTCCATTTTGAATGTTAAAATTGATAAAATTTCAAAAATTTGGTATTACAATTCATAACGGCTAGTTTATAATAATATTATAATAATATCTCGTTTAGTGAAACTCGGTATTGCGTACTACACACGCTATCGAAGAAGGACTGGATTGCATGTAATGCAAGACAAGTCATGGTTGCGTCTAGTAAAAACTCCATTTTGTGTTGGGTATAACATAATCACAACTTATTTCATTTATACATTAAACAAAATCTATACTTAATGTTGCATACAATAATTTCCACAAAATGAACTTGAAATTGTACGTAACACAAGGCAAGAATAGTGTTGCATACACTTCAAGATAATACGATATTGTGTAAATTATAAGCTAATATTGGTGTAGTGTATAATAGAATACATCAAAGAAATTAAAAATAATATATCTCATAAAATTTCGGGGTGTTATATCCTTACTCCAAGAGCTATCCCTCTTATAATGTTTAGATAATTTGAGTGAAACCAATTCTACTCTACCTAAAATCTCATAAAGCACATTTCAACCCCTAAAAATGATAAAAATACATATTTATAGAGTGTAGGATAGTCTAGGTTATAAGTGGTTTTAATTGTGAATGGGGATATCCTACCGAAAATTTTAATCCCACTGAAATCACCTTCTTGTCCACAGAAACGTGAGAATTATCTATCCTTATTGAAGGATTATTTGTGTTACCTTGTGTTTTATACCTCCTCTAAAAATTTGGGGGTCATCCAAGCATGGATGACGATGATATGGCCCTAACCCTACAGTGATGTCCAATCTGGAAGGTCCATCCCATCTTTGAATTCAAGGTCCATTTAGTCCAATCAAATGCATAACTTAGCTTTAATGTCCTGAATAAAAGATATTTCCAATTAAGTAAGAAACATAGTTACAAAAAATAAATTTAAAATAATAAATATAACAATATTTATCTCCACGGATCTATAGTGGACTATAAGTGCTAAAATTGGAATTTTCATCAAATTTCCAAATGAATGATCTAATCGGAAATATTTTATAAATAAACATATTTAACAAAATGTGAGGAAATTTTATCATTTATTATCAATAAAATATTCAAAAGAAATTAATTTATCAACTCCCCCACACTTACCCATTTCACTCATGTGAAAATTATTATATCCTAATCAAGACTCATTCTAAAATCAAAGGTGAGAAAACATCTATGAATTTTCTGAAATGATATTCATAATTTCTCATTAATGAAATAATTTTCCAATAATTTTTATTCCATCAAGTTCAGTTTTTTTTCAAATTGATTTTTTCACCCATGAAACATGTTTTAACCTACCCCACATTTAAATTTTCTCTCTTCACTCAAGGAATATGTGAATGTAGAATTATGATCTTTTCCCAGAGTTCATTTGATCTTTCTATATGCATTCCATGATTTTAAGTTCTCTACCAGTAGAAACTAGCGTACCACTAAATAGGACTTCTAATAGGTTGTTCTGAAGTTTAAGGGTTGGTAGGATTTAATGTATAAATATCTAATACAAAAGTGGAGTTTTTAATCTCTTAAGTACAAAACATGTCAAAATTATGCAAGTGTTCACAAGAATTTACACACTGAACCCCTAAAGAAATGTATCACTTAAAATTCAGTATCCCAATTGTCTAATTGTGTGGGTAAAAACTGATCAATGAGTAATAATTAATAAACTTCTTATTTTCTCTAATTTGTTTATTTGTTTCTTTTTTTCTTTAGTATTTTTCAATGTACATAATTTTTTTTGATAATTTTTATTAGAAATAAATAGGAAAACATGTGTCAAACGGTGATACAATAAGTCTTGAATACCCATTCCCATGAAAATTTAGGAACCCTTTCTATAAACCCATAATAATGATTCACTCCTAATAATCCTCAAGAAAACACCCTCTCCTCCACACATGATTAAATTAAAGCAATAATTTACACATAATATGGGTAGGTATGGACAAATTAGCTTGTAATGTGGATACCTAACATGGATTTCATGGTCTCTAAGGCTTAATAAGGGTAAAATATAAAAAATTCCAAAAATAGAGGTTAATTATAAATAGGTATTTTAAAAGAATGATGGCCTCTATCAAGAATATAGCACACTTGAATCTTATGTCATCAAACTAAATCATGTAAATATCTAGTTTGAATACATGACCCGAGACTCAGCAGAAAGTGATTAAAAGTAAGAATATGCAATAAAGGTCCTAGAATGTCTCTTGGTCAAGGTAATAAAATTTTGGTTAGTGATAATGAATCATGGGTTTCAAAAATTCACTAAACACCTAAGAATGATTTGAAAATACAGATTCTAGAAAAATATTCGATATCAACATTCATTGGAAAAACATTTTTCCAAAAAACTATTGAATTTTTCCCACCATCAACTCAAGCATGAAAAATAATTTGGATATTATTTTAAGAACAACATTTATCTAGGAACCCAAAATAATTACAAATAAATTAAAATTTAAAGATCATTTTTTTGGTTTTTTATTTTATTTTAATTTAACAAAAAAAAAGAAAACACACAGAAAACACAGAAATAAAAATCTAAAAAATCTTCCATAAAATGTTATCCCCTTTCCCACACTTTAAATATTTCATTTTCCTCAATGTTAACTCATGAGAATAATGTTCACATGAAATTCATAATTTATATAGGACAAATAATATAAAAGTGAAAGGGTTAGGAACAACCTGATATTCTCAGGTGACTATGGGGTCATGCAGTGTTATGAAATCCACTACATCAGTAGATATCACCTCAATGTATTGCTTTAAATGTTTATTGATGATTTTAAATATCCTAACAGTGTTATATTGTGTGATCTCCACTATACCATAAATAAAAACACTAGACACAACATATGTACCTCTCCATCTTGAACAAAACTTATGAGGAATTAGCTTCAATAATGAACTATAGAGAAGGACTTTCTCTCTAAGATTAAATTATCTTTTCATGATCATTTTATCATGATCTAATTTTGGTCATTCATTGTAGAGCCTTGAGTTCTCATATAATGACATTATAATCTCCTCATGCTCTTTAATTCTCATCTTCCTTTGAATTACATAATGGGCCAAATCTATCATTCATTTTTTATAGCTTAATAAGCTTGATGATCGACCTCCCATGGGTAAATGAAATGCATTCCCAAAAACAATCCAAAATGGGGATATAATGATGGGAGTCTTTTTTTCCATTCTATAAGCCCAAATCACATCATCCATGAACATTCTCCAATTTTTCCTATTCTACTGCCTGGTTTTCTCCAAAATTTGTTTTAGCTCTCGATTAGAAATCTCATCTTGACCATTTTTTAGGGGTGGTATGGTTTTGATGTATTCTATGTCACCCCATATTTCTAAAGGAGGGAATCAAAATTCCAATTTCATATGTGTGTCCCTTGATCATAGATGATAACCTTTGGTACTCCAAACCTACCCAAAATTCTTTCATCAATAAAGTAAAATACAACATGAGAATCATCAATCATAGTGGCCTTATCATCCACCCATTTTCCAACATAATCAATAGTGAAAAAAATGTACAAGAAATCAAAAGAACTTGGAAAACGACGCATAAAATAAATTCCCCACAAATCAAAAATCTCACAGGATAAAATGGACTATTGAGGAATCTCATGTATCCTAGAAATGTTTCTTGTGTGTTGGAAACATGAGAATGTATTAAAAAATGGATGAGAATCATGGAATAAGCTAGGAAAATATAATCATTAGTCTAAAACATTAATAACTATCCTTTTGGGTCTATAGTGTCATCCACATGAAAGTGTAAAGAAAAGATGCAGAATAGACTCAAAATCCTCATCATGAACACACCTCCAAATGACTTAGTCAGTACATGTGCACCAATGATAGGGATCATCCCACACATAATACCGAGACTCACATTTTTAATTTTTGGACTTGATGTTTCATTAAATTTTGTATGGATTTCTGATTCAAAAAGGTAATTTACTAAATCATCATACCATGGATGCGTACCGGAGATGGAATGAAGATGATCATCCTGGAAAGTGTTTAGAAGGGGTACCATGTCCAAGGTTTTATCCTATAGAGTGTGATTAAGCCAACACATGAGGTCCTACACAAGGTTTTCTGATCCATTCTCATCCTTTATATTAATATTGAATTATTGAAGAAGGATCATCCATAGGATTAGTCTTCCCTTTATATCCGGCTTCATCAAGAGGCACCTCAAAGCTTAATGGTTATGAAAACAACTAATTCAGAGCCCAATAAATATGAATGGAACTTATCTAATGAAAATATGATGGTAGGAAACTCCTTTTACATTATTGTGTAGTTTTATTTGGTTTAATCCAATATTTTTTATGAATAGTAAATCACATGTGAATGTCCCTCGATCCTTTGTGATAAGTCTACTCTAATTTCATAGTTGGACGCATCACACATAATCTCAAATGGAATTTCCCACCATTGGGGATGTATGAATAGTGGAGTGGTTAGAATTATCTTTAACTCATCAAATGAATTCCAATAAGAATAATCAAACAATAAAATAGAATCCTTTTAAAGTAATCACGACATTGGAAGAAAAATCTTACTAAATTTTTTGACGATACATCGATAAAATCCCACATGACCTAGGAAATATCTAACATCACGCACAAATTTAGGATAGGGTAAGGATGAAATAATATCTACCTTATAATTATCAACCTAAATCTCATGTTTTAACACCACATTCCAAAAGAAAATTCTATACTCTACCATTAAACGACACTTTTCAAAGTTTAAGACTAAATTCTTCTTAGTACAGTGATTTATCACATTTCCCAAAAAAGAGATAAATAATCAAATGAAGACCCACACATTATAAAATCATCCATAAATAACTCTTGGCCGATATCATGAAAATTTGAAAAAATACATACCATGCATCTCTGGAAGGTACATAGGGCGTTGCAAAATCCAAATGGTATCATTCGGTAGGCAAATGTGCTGAATGAACTACTGAATGTTGTTATTTTATAATCCTTTGGAGCTTTAAGAATCTAATAATATCAATAAAATCCCTCCACAAAATAATATTTTATCTTCCGAGCTAGTCTATCAATAATTTTTTCAATACATGGGAGGGTTAAATGGTTATTTCATGGGGATTGATTTAGTTTCATATAATCAATACACACACCCAAACTATTTTAAACCCTCATTCGAATTAAATAATCTGTTTCATTTCTAACAATATTAAGATAAATTTTATTAAGCACAACCTTTATAGGACTCACCCACTAGGAATCTGAAATGGGATAGATTATACCTACCATAAGCAATTTTTCATCCTCTTTTTTAACAACCTCCAAATGTGTTAGATTCAGTCACCTTTGTTGTAACCTTACTCGTATATCCATATCCTCTAATAAATCATATGCATTAAGATGGAGGCGATAATACGTAATATTTCATCCAAGGTACACTCTATTTCCTTAATGTTCTCACTAGAATTATTCAAAACATTTTCTTAATGTTCAAAAGGAAGATTATTAGAAATTATAACAGGTAATATCTCTCCACATAACAAGTATGAGTATTTTAGATTTTTTTCAAATGTATTGAGGTCCAATGAAGGGGGTTGATGTATGGATGGATGAATTTAAGAAAATGAAATATGTACATAAATAACATATATATCCAAATATAAACTATCAAAATCAGAGAATAATTCATCAAATACATCAACTTATTGTACAACCATGTCATAATCAGAGTGAAGATGATCAAAATCAAAAAATGAATCCATTTAAAAATCAAATCTAAGAGAGTATTGTGCATTAGAAATAGGTGAAGAAGTGATCTTAGATATCAAAATGGAACCAACTCTTATAATCTCCCTAAGTATTGGATAATGAAAATCAATGGGGTTTTTACTTGGTGGTTCAAATGGGAGATAAAAAAGGAGAATGTCCCACTGATGGGTACTTCTTGGAGTCTATAACAATAAATATCACAATTTCATCTCCAAACCCCCTAGAATTTATACCCTCATTAACTTTTAGGATTTTTATTTATATTATGAGGAAGGGCCTACCTAAGATAATGGGAGAATGCGAGCTTACCTGATCATCCTCGATGTTAAGCATGGATAAATCTACTAGAAAGATCATGTCTCTTACACAAACAAGTACATCGTCAAGGACTCCCATTAGATATGTCGTTGCTCTATTCACCTGCTGCACCACTAATCTCATTGACTTTTACTCACAAACCTATAATGTAGAGATTAAAAATCTAGGCATCACATTTATTGAATCACTTAAATAACATAAACCATCATAAATATGTAACTCCCCTATGGTGCATGGGATGGTGAATGTCCCATGATATTTGAACTTTTTTGGAATTTCTTGAGTTGGAGCAATGAGTGGTGAAACATTTCTTCCATTAATGATCCTATCATTTACCTTGACCACTCTCCTATTAGTACAAAGTTCTTATATGAATTTGGCATACCATGTTATTTGCATAATGGCCTCGATAACAGGGATGTTTATATCTACATGCTTGAATGTACCCAAAACCTTCTTTTTCATCACCTCTTCAACCATCTTATTGATTTGAAAAACCCTATTTGTAAAGGTATGGGGTTTAGGGGGAACGAAATCAATATTTTCCAAACTATTTTTTTCTCCTTGGGATTCTAATCAGTTGGTTTTGATTGGGGCTTCTCCGGAGTAGTGGTGAATCCTGGTGGAATGGTAGGTGTAGAAGTATCAGTCGTTTTCTTATCACTTCTCAATGTGATGGAACATACATTCCCCTTGGAATTTGGAGTCATTTGGGAAGGAATATTTCAGGATTTATTACATAACTGTTCATTGAGGGTAGTGGAAATTTGGCTCATTTGTGTCTTCAACACCCTCAACTCCAAACCTTGACACTTCAGCTCTTTCTGTTGATTAATAACAAGTTTTTTCAATAGATCGGTAGAATTAAGATATACCATTGTTTGAGATTTCATTTTTGTTTACATTTTGATGATTTAGCTTCAAATATAGATTTGGGTTGTTGAAAACCCTTTTAGTAAGGTGGAGGCTGTTGAAAATTTTGTTGAAAATAGGGCCTTTATTGTCTCCCAAAGCCATACCTCATGTCTAATTAATCCTTAAACCCTTGGTTTTATGTTGGTGATAAGTAATCATTCTCCTTTTCGGGATTTGTTTTTGTTTATATCGATATTTTCTCCCAATATATAACATCAAACAATCTTTTGTCTCTTGTAGTTAGGGGAAACAATCAGTTGGGTGGTTTGTTTCAGTAAAGATACCAGAAGGCCTTATAGGAGTGGGTTGGGATTTATTTTGATATAATTCAATATTCCTCACCATAATGGTCAATTATTCCAACATAGAATCAATAAAATGATTTTCAAGAGATGAAGGGCATACCTGATGTACTCCTCTAACATGTGGTGTACCTTGATCGCAAAATTGTTGGGTGTTTTTTGCTATCATTTCAAGAAAAACATGTGCAGATACTAGTGTTTTCTCAACCAATTACCCTTAATCCATAACATCCAATGTGATCCTATCCATAGGTTTGAGTCCTTCATAGAATATGTGATGAGTTGTTTCTCACTATTTTGGTGATGTGTGTAGGTTGTACACAACTTCTTGGATCACAATAAGTACTCATACATTGACTCCCCTTATGCTTTCTTGATATATTATATCCATTTTTTAATTGATGTGGTCCTTGATTATGGAATAAATCTCTATAAGAAAATATTTTTCAAATCATTCCAACATGTTATGTCTTCCGGCTATAAATAATACATCTAATCTTTCACATCACCCTTAAGTGAGAATGTGAATTCTCTTAGTTTGATTTTATATTCATATACATTTCATGGTTTCAGGGTTGAGAAAACCACTTAAAATTCTTTAAAGTGTTTTTTTGGTCATCACTAGATAAGCCATGAATCATTGGAAGAGGTGAATTAACCCAGATTTCAATTCAATTCCTGATTCATGATTTGGGTAAGCAGTACAATTTGGTCGATAATCATTATCTAATGAAACTGATTCTCAAACAGTTTTATTAAGTTCATTGTTATTGTTTTCAACCACTGGTTCTTATTTTATGATTTATTTTTATGTTCATCCAATTTCCGTGTTTATATAATGGATAAATTCTCTAACTAGATGAATTTTGACCCTTCCCATAGACTGAGAATTTCTGATTCGATCCCAAAGGATGCAATCAATATTACGGTTAAGATCCATGATATATTTGAGATTATTTCGTGTCGGAAATCAAATAAAAAATAAAATAATAAAATTAGACCATAATAAAATTAAGATGGTAAGTTTGAGTTGAAGGTCAAAAAAGAAGAATAATAAGAAAACAAAAGAAAATAAAAAATCCAGATTAGGTAAATAAGGAAAAAAGAAGAGATGAATAGAAAAAATGAAAAATAAAAATAATACCTCTAATTGGTTGAAATAATTACTTTCCTCCCCATAAATGATACCAATTTTATTGGAGATGTCCTAGGAAATCTCAAACGATGTTCAGATTGGGGTTATTTAGGTGGAGCAGGGTGGATGACCTAAGTCATCTCTCAAAGAGGCAGTAATTAAAACAACATAATAATGGTACTTTGAAAATAATGTAAAATAATATAAACACACTACATAAAAGGGATGTGGGGTTTCACCATTTATAATTCTAGATGTTGTATGCTGAAAAAAAAAAATTATTTTTTTTATTTTTTTTGTTTTTTAAATGAAATTTGATTAACAAAGCACAATGAGAATACAATTTTTAAGAAAATATGTTTTAGAAAGAGTAATTTATCTATGTCTACCTAGTCAATCATTTATTAATCACTATCACTTAAATTAATGTCCACTTAATTATGATCCATTAATTCGTTAAACTCTGAATCCTATGAGAAATAACTTTATCACCAAGATTACGTAAATTTAAATCTAGGCTAACTTCGGTACATGGAATCACATCACCTAGATTTGATTGACGTTTTAAGTTTTTCTTATGTTCAGTGGTAAATTTAGTCACATTTCATTTAATGAAATTAGGATTATCTAGGATTAGGGATTATATTTTAACAGTACTAATTGATCCTGTGTGGTTTCATATTACCTATTAAGGTTGTGCTCTCACAATTCAAACAATTCCTAACCTCTTGTGTTTTGTGTAAATTGTTCAATGTATTGCATAGTTTCATTTAAATTAAAAATACAATTAAAAGATCATATTATGTGAATTAAAGCAGTTAATTGATTCAAATAAATGAATAAAGAAGGATATAGGTCGATCAATTACATAAAATAACTACTCATCCATGGGTGGTGTTGTCATCATGTGCAATGGTTTAGAAAGGGTATAACTCAATCTCGTCTCCACTATTGATTCTAGCCCAAATAGGATAAGTAAAAAATAAGGTAATTGAACAAAACATAAAAAATATAACAAATCAACGAGGAACTAAGAAGTTTATTATATAAATCAAAACATTACAACATGAAGAAGAAAAAGAAGGCTTCGATGAGGGGAGTCTAGGTTACAAGTGGTTTCAAGTGTGAATCAAGAGATTCTTCCAAATATTTTAATCCCACTTGTACCACCTTCTTGACCACAAAAACATGTGTATTATATATTTTCCAGAATAATTATCAGTTTGAAATTGGGTTTTATATATCCTCTGAAAATGTGGGCCCAATCGAAGTAAGGATGAAGAAGATATGGCCCAATCACTATAGTGATGCCTAATCTGGCGGGTCCAACCCATCTTCGACTTCATGGTCCATTTAGACCAATCAAATGCATGTTTTAGCTCTAAATTCATGAAAAAAGTTTGTAGCCAATTAACTATGGAACATGATTAATTTTTTTGATGTTCAAATAAAAAATTAATAATTAATTATCTCTACGATACTACAGTGCACTATAAAGGGTAAAACTGGAATTTTCATCAAATTTCCAAATGAATGATCTAATCCCAAATATTTTATAAATACAAATATCTAACATAATGTGAGGAAATTTTATAATTTATTTTCAATAAAATATTCAATAAAAATTCATTTTATCACTCCAATATCACTAGTCACAAATTATGTACCATGTTTCTATCAGTTTCTTTGTTCATTAGAATCATAGTATTGGGAGTGAAGAGATATGGGTTGAATTTTTATGCATCTACTTACCTGAAGGTGTGCCCCTAACATTAGAACCGGTAGTCATACTACTAGATATCATCCCAATTTTTTTTCTTATTGAGAATGGAATCCGTTTATTTTTCAATCTGATGGACATGTATAGTTATGTATAGATCATTAGTGGTTTTTCATGGACAATGCTCTTACTAAATGTTTGATTCTATTCGATTAGTGATCTGGGTACACTATTGGTGGTGCTAGAATTATCTGGGTTGGATCTTGGGGTAGTGATCTTAAAAGATCAAGTTTGTACTATATTAATCTATATCTATTTGAATGATGCTCCACATATCCATAAAATCCAATAGTTGACCCTCAGTACTCTACTTCAATAGTTCTTGTGGACTACCCAAGCTTCCCAATGATGATATGAAGATCAAGGTATAATGGTGGTGGAATTCAATTATCATTGAGTGGGGTAATTAAAAAATAATTGTGATTGAATGATAGATTGTTAATGGTGGTAGTATAATCATGGATATGCATTTCCAAGTATATAGGCATTACTATTATTTAATAACAAGGTATAGTTTTCCACTTTCAAGCCCAATTACAATATAGCTACTCACAATGTTAGTACTCTTCTCTAGGAGTCTCTACTTTCTAAATAATTTATTGGTTCATCTTAAGAAATGTCTTTCTTGGCTTCACAAACCCAAGTATCATGTATTGGGATGTGTTTGGAATGATAGTTATGATACAAAGATAGTAATGGGCCGAGTGAAGAGTATAGGATTTGAATACACTATTATTCAATGATCATATGGAATTTTTGAATTCATCAACTATGTGAGAATTCTAAGAAAATGTACTATGATTCAAGGGGAGGGTAGAATGTGATCTTGGAGTAGTATGGTTGGGGTAGCACATAGGGAATGAAATAAAAGGGTCTTGGGAATGGCCAACATATCCACTATGAACTCCAAGATTGATAATGAGATAATCTTGGTACACTATTACAAATCTTGGTTGTTTTCATGGTTGTTCAGGTGTATATAATGGGGCGGGAGTGGTGGATCACAATTGAGATATTGGATAGAGCAGAAATTTTAATGATTGAATAATGCACAAACAATTCTCAATATTGAAACAACATGTTATATCAACACTTCATTAGCACTTGACAACTTATCAAACCCTGTCCCATCTATTATATCTTTGGGACTCTGGACTTTAATTGGTTTATGTTTAGTACTACATAGGTTCCATGGAATTTTATTTTTGATGCATCACACACTGAATGTCAATCTCATGTTCTCATGTATGGTAACCTTAATGAGAGATTTTATTGGGGGATAGTATCTCTGATATCTATATTATAATGGGGATATTATTTTTCTATTTTTCATTAACCTATATCTATTTCATGGTCTATGTTTTTCTCATTTTAGTAGTATTCAAGAAAGCGGTTGGGATTTTGGTGTGTTTCTATAACTCTTATGAATTGGGATATCATTTTTAGGATAAATTATTCTGTGGGTACATGTGATATTTTTTGCAGCAATTGTGGTGACCAGAAAAATGATAACTATACCATTTATAGTAAACACCATGATAACTTGGATATGAGATGGGTTATCCATTGAAAATCCTACCATAACACGTTTCTATAGTTTTCATCTTATTCTGCCATTTCTAATAGGAGGATCCACTCTAATTTATCAGGAATCACTGGATTATATTGGATCTAATAATCATTTTGGTTTACATTAGATAAGGGATAAAAAAAGAGTTTTTCCATATTTCTATGTGAAGGATCTATTATAATTGGTTTCTTCATATATTGGGCCCATGATGGTTGTGTTTTTTGACCCACATTTCTTATTACTTGACAAAAATTCCTTCACTACAATATAATGAATTACCTAGCCCATATTGTTCATGAATGGAATTTTGTACCACTTTATGCACTTTGGGGTAGTATCCCTTCCAAAGATTGTGGTGTTTCAGAAATAAAACCTATGTTTCTCTCCCTATTTTTGCTCGATTTTTGTCCCATGGATATACATAGTTCCATTTTTCACCCTTTATCCTAAGAGAATTTATATTTCTATTTTTAGATCTCTTTATACATGAATGGAATAGATGTCAAACAATAAATAATCCATATGTGTCTATTGGAAAAATTACCCCATTCTCTTTCTTGTGTATTGTAATCACCCCAACATTTCCCAAACTCATTGGGGAGCTCGATTTCTCTTTGGTTACATGTGGACCAGATATTGATTCCCCATGAGACAACCTGATTTGGATTCAGAATTGATTCTATTATATTATAGTAATGTTGGATTCAACATTGAATGAGAAGACACCACCTCCTACTTAATGGAAGCCCTTGGGACTAGATCTAATATGAGATGTTGATCAAGTGATGTACTATTCGATTTGGATCCCACCAAATGCACCAATGGATGTTACCCAATGACATATTTCTATCATTCAAGCTTTCAAATATACCATCCCATTCAAAGGTGGCCTGATGGTGGTGGTTGAGGTCGTTCTAGGTCTTTTTTCACTCAGGAAACCCACAACACCAAGAATATGAAAGGCCAAATCAAGGTAGAGGTGTTCATCAACGGGAGTAGAAACCACCATGGGAATGACATTTTATTGTATATTGTTGAGACTCATCCAGTTCACACCAAAAGGGAAGAATTGATGAACCCACATCAAACCACCAAGAACACATAATATATATACCTCCTCATAAGATAACAATGTCTTTCTTGGATTTTCGATACTCTTTGTCATGCCTACTACCTATATAATATCAAGGTCAAACCCATTGACGGTTCTCAAGGTGTGGACTCATGATGAGTGAGGCATCACATTCATATTTTCATTTTATGTTAAAAAATTGAGAATATGGGCCTTTATTATTGAACATCCATAGTAGTTACTTCTTTATGTATCATTGAAATCAACTACATCACCTCCAAAAAGAGACCATACCTCCAAAATAGAGGCATTCAACCTCTTTTCCTCCCACTAGTGTTGTTCCTGAGTATCATTAATAGATTTATGGTATATGATGGTATGATTTGATACTATTGAAATTTGAAACCCCAAACATCTAGACATTTCATTTACTGCATATTTTTCATCATATACTATATTAAAACATGGGTCCTTTGTCGTTTCCATTGATTTTTCCAGGTACTAACTAACTAAGGATTAAAATCTCCTTCAACTAAAATGATCCTGAGACTGATGTGAATGGTTTTTGTCTCACATTCCCTATTGTCTACTACTAGTCTAGTGTAGTGGTGTGATAGGGGTTCATGGGCCTTTCCAAACTTCTTGAAAAAGATAAGGTAATTTCAAGAATTTCTATGATGCATCATGGTGTGGTTCTTTGGAAGAGGGAGGGGTTTCATCAAACAACTATGACCATCCACTCCATTCCAATAGATTTTTTCAGACATGGAACTATAAGATAATATTGTTCATCATCTTAATCAGAATATTAATAACAGATAATGGGTACCTCAATGAATCCTTTTGGAGGTGACTCTTTCAAGGAAAGGTTTGGTCAAAAGGACTATTATATTAGAGTATTTGTGACTCATGCATCCACAACTAATCTCATTAACTATTGATGGTAATTGGAGAAATTAACCCTTGTCTCTGAACTCCCGTATCCATTCCAACAGGATCAAATTTCATCAAACAATCCAAAAATTTTCTTCACAATGTGCCTAGTGCATGACTATAAAATTAAAAGGTTAAATACAAATATTGGAACATGGGATTGTATGGTTCAATTGGCCTTAGGTAAAATGGAACAGATAGGTTGTGGTTACCCATTCCAAGACAACCACCATGATCCCTAACTTTTTATGTGGAAATGGGGGTTGATCTATGTAACACTCCAAGATTTCACAGTGTGTTATTTCTTCAAAATAATTCAATAACTTGCACTACACGCAACACCGAGTTCAAGCGCACCATGACTTACCAAACAAGGCGTTCAAAAGATGTTATGAATAGTATTATCTAAATTTTAAACTTTATATAATCCCTATAATTTTAGAATTCATATTATGAGTTTCTTAGACATAATTTAAGAACAAATTCATTTTCAGTATTGCACTTTTACCAACTTTTAATAGTGAACCTTTTTTAAATCCAATATTTTAAACTTTTATATATTCAATTTGACTAAATAAATTTACTTTTTATAATGGGGACATCAAAAAATTTCAATGAAACATCCCACGATTCCATAGTACGCTTTCCTTTGAATAATACAGCAGCGTGTGTTGTATGCAACTTCGAGTTCTAATACACACCACCACAACCAATCAAACTATCCGTTATGAATAGTAATACCTACCTTTTGAAATTTAATAAATTTTACCTCTCAAAATGGACTTCATTTTTGGATTATGAATATCGAATTTATCCTAGGGTGAAATTTTGGAACTTTTCGGATAACATTTATATTTTGATGAATAGTGAAAATTACTAAATTTTAATTAAAAACGACTTTTTTAATCGAAATAATTTATATTGATAAATTGTGAATTTGAGTGGTTTTAAAGTATATTTAGAATATATTTTTACCATTTAATACAATTTTGGTCATTTTACATAATGTTACTATTAAACCAGACATAAACAAGTGTCAATCATTTGATAGTTATTATCTCTTAAAAACACGCTTTTTATTTTAACAACGGGAATTAATTTTAAATTAATTTCTGCCACTTATGTGTTTTGAATTTGGAAAAATGGATTCCAAACTTGGAATCAGTATTTTCAAATTGTGTAATAGGTAACTTTTATTTTTAGACATTTTGAATAATTACTTTGGTAAATATTTTATTTACCATGGTTAAAGGGTAAATCTGGTAAATAAGGGTTAACAAATAATATTATAATAATAACAAATTACCCTAAAACTTGTCCTAAACTTATTGGTTGATACATTTCCGACCATGGGCATCTTTGGGTCGATTTTTGGACTCCATGGATCCACATTTAAGTGATAATGACACTTTATATTAATTGAGTTAAAATAAATACAAAAATGACATAAGCATATATCTTTTAGAAAAACAATTTTTACATAGGGTTATATATGTTGGATTTTCTACTATAAATATTAATTAGAAATATAAAACTATTTAACACATAATGGTAATTTATTTATAATTTATAGACATTATATAATTTAATTTATATATGACACAATGGTGATGCAGCAATTACCTAATTAATGAACAATTATAATAATTGATATAATAAATACCCAAATAAATGTAATTTGAGACTTTTTATAAATAAAAATAATTTTATAGGATAATATGACATGTTAAGATTGATTTAATTAACTTTTTTCTAAGTAATAATTCTATTATGATTTTTAAAAAAATCAATTATTGAATAGTGTCGAAATTGGCATAAAAGAGTTTTCAAAACAATATTATATTATTAATTGATATTAAATTCCTAAAAATATAAGGTTCTGAAAAGAGACTTATATCATCATATGTGTATCATTAGTGGACCAATTGGGGGTCTCTTGGATGTATATAGTAAGTTTATTAACCATATAATATAAAAATACAAAGAGACATTGTAAAAGTGAAACTAATTAACTAAGAGTTAATACTTAAAGATAATGTTAATATAGTAACCCAAACCTATCTAAATCCAATTGGTTGAGTGTTTTTAGACGCATAACCACCTTAAACATTAAATAATAAACTTTTTATCCATTAGAAAATGAATATGAATTTATTATAAAATAATATTTCAATCATTTCCAAAGGTGCCCCTAACCCCTCTTATAAAAGGGTACTCCCCCTTCTCATTAATTCACACCTTCAAAAACATTTGGTTCGTCCAAACCCTGCCCAAATACTCTCTCAACATCCCTAAATACAACCTAGATGCCTTATTTTGATCATAAATCCAACCTAATGATCCCTTTTGATCAAATCAAAAGGAAGAACCCGAAGAAGAGGTAATGTTTTCACCACCCTTTTTGAAATTCATTTCTTCTTCAACTTATTCTTTCTCTATTATTATCATTCTAAAATAATGAATCCAGTATCTCTTATATAATTTAATATTATTATAAATATGGTACAACAATATTCAGTATTCTATCCATCCTTTGAATGACATGTCACCATACGTGCGTACGTACGGCTTACCGTCTCCACGTCGTGGTGTAATTGTTATTCAATATATTATTATTTTTATGGGTAAAATAATGATGTTTAATTAATTTAAATAATAAATATAACATGGTAATTATTCTTTATATATGATATACCATCCAATTAAATATTATTTTAATATCAAAATAATGATATTGTCGCTCGTGCGTACGTACGGACTACCATCTCCACGAACGAGATGGGATTCATTCTCCATCGTATCCATTCAAGTATAATTTTCATTTAATGATTTAAAAATAATGTTTAAGTACTTGATATAATTCTGGATATGAATAAGATACAACCTATCCATGACAAACATGGCTTACGTAACAAAACATATAAAAGAAAACGAGTAAGTTAACACCCGAAATGATGATAATACGAAGATATTATTAACAAAGAAATGTTTAAAGATCATATATGATAACATAATAATGTATATGATTCTTGTATAATTTAAAAACAATTATTTAACCATTATACAGGAGGTTAACCTACCACCAACCAAGGAAATGTACAAGGTAAGGGTTATTTCACAATCACTTCATTATCCGAGGTTGTTTATACATAATTATCTACTGGGAAATCTTTATCATCCACATCCATGTTTCTTAAAAACTTATTTCAAAACATTTTTACTATTTACTATAATATGCGTTAAAGTCATTTATACCCTTTTTTGAATTTTTATAAGATGTTTATAAAGGAATCCTTCCGTCGTTTTCAAATCAAGGTCCTTTTTTAACCTTTTCAAAAGAATTAAGGTAAGAAAGTTTTTTTTACTTATACAGATGGTGCGGCTATGTTCCGCCATTATAAAATTTTTTAAGCTTCCAATACAAGCTTATAAGGATATTTTCAAAGTATATGTTTTATTTTATAATTATGTGACTTTTAAATGATTTTAAAATGAATATTATAAGAATTTATGAAAGGTACTCTTTATCAAAATCAGAATTTTAAATGTTTTAAAGATTTATCTTTCTAAATCATTTTAATTAATGTGCATGTTTTCAAAATTATTTTAGGGATTTTTTTATATGGACATGAATGTTTTGAAATGATATTTCTTTTCAAAAGTTTCGAAGTGGTATGGGACACTTGGATTCAAAAATAACTTTTAAATTACTTCCTTTATAAATGTGTGACTTTTAAATGATTTTACAAAAAAGATATTTCTCTCAAAAAGTCTTACTCATCATTTTCAACTATGTCAGCATCCTCTACTGGATATTATTTTGGATTGAGGTTGATTTATTATAAAACAATATTCCTTATTGTATTAAATGAGTTATGATATGTTTGACTGTGGATGTGTTATTTTTATACCATTCATGGTTTATGTTTAAATTATTGACATTTCGTATGCTAGTTTTAATATGAATGTTTATGATATGTTTAAACCTTTTTATATGAGGAATGTATTGGACTTAGTATGTGATGGGTGTAGCCCTCTATAGCTCCTCGATGCATCGGTAGGTCTCATGAGATAAACTAGTGTCTTGGCACAAGGCCTTGGAAAAATCTTATTTGTAGTCTTGGAACAAGGTCGTGGCTATGTGGATATGATAGTCTGGAATTATGCATTCCATCATTATGAAAGTGGTTATTGATATTACATGTGATTATTAGACTAGTAGAATATCCATTTGAATAAGAAAAAGGCATTATTTCATTTTATCTTTGCCATATTATGCTGAATTTCAATATTTAAAGGATTTTGTTTTAGTTATACATTGCCTCAAATGTTTATGCTTATTTCGGAAAGTTTCCGCAGTATTTCTTACCCTTACTGGGCATTTGAGCTCACCCCTTTCTATGTTTTATTTTTCCCAGGATTCCAAGAAGTGTATTATGATAGATATTCAGGGTTAAGACAAGGGAATAATGGAATTTATAAATGATTATTTATGTTTTTTTGTATGTTATGAAGTGTAATGTAACATTCATATATGTAATCTATTTTCCAAGACTGCTAAATTGATCGGTCCTTCGGGACATTATTCCTTGTAATCATACCAATGTATTAAAATAATGCACCGACTCTGGGTAACTGGGGTTGGGGCATTACAGTTGGTATCAGAGGAAGTTTAGTACAAAACTTGGAAGCTAGATTTAGATAAACTCTTATTTGAGCACATAGATCTAAGACGGACTTTGAGGATTAGTATAGAAGAACTTTCTAGAATTTCGGTATTGTAGAAATTTTGTGAGTTTTCCGAGCAATACATCCTTGTCTGGATACGAGCAGGTAGAGGCGGCTCTGAAACAGATGTACCTAGGGGTAAAATCCGAAAACACCGCTTTGAGCTAGACTCGAATGAGAACTGGTGCACGACAATGGGCCTTGCTACACTCTTGATTACGACACTCCTGGGGGATATGCTTAGGATAATTCTCATTTTCTTTACAAACCATTATGAAGGTTTTATGAGAATATACATCCTCAAAGGAGACATTTTTATGATTATGTATTATATCCATAAACTATTTAATTTATGTTATGTGTTTTACATGTTTGGGATTAGGTATTGTTATTCATAAAATAATCTAGTGTATGTCATTGCTTAGAAATGGCACCCAGTAGAAGAAATGAGAACTCCATCAATGCAAATGATCCAAAGAGAAAGAAGGATCATATCTTTCATGGTCATAAGATAGAATTTATAAGAGAAATAGTCTCCCATGTGTTATCATCATATGAATAAATAATATCATGTGTTGATAAGATAATTAAAGAGTTTTTCGAGTCATATGGCTTTGAAGGGAAGCAAGAGAAGAAAAGGATGGAAGAGAGAAAGATGGATAAAGGTAAGAGGGAAAAGAAGAATTTTACCATATGTGATAACTGTGGGAAGAAACACCCTGGAACTTGCCTGAAAGTAATGAGAGTTAGTTATAAGTGTGGACGAAAAGGGCACAAAGTACGTGAATTCAAGGGTAAGAAAATGGTTTCAAATGTACAATGCTTCATTTTCAAGGAGTTTGGACACTACGTGAACCTATGTCCCAGTCATCAGAATATTCCACAAATGATTCTATTAGATAATAATCAAGTTATGATACTACCACAGATGAAGAGGAATGATTAGAGTTCTTATGTTGATTATGTCATTTGAGTGTTGTATCAGCAATGTACTTGTCATAATAATTATGGAGTATATAAGGGTTGTACTGTAGTACTATTTCATTAAGGACTTGAGATTGTGTGGAACAAAGAAAAGTGACTCAATAGCAGGTTAAATCTTTGGAAAATATATGGTTGAGAGAAATATAAACCATAATATCGTTCTGATACCGAGGTAGTGATTTTAGAATAATACATGATTGATTTGGATAAATTATATTGGATATTCTTGACTATATTAAAACTGATTAATGATTTGTACATTCCATCATTGTTGGGGTTTACAACATTTTTGGATTGAAGGGGTATATCTATTATTCTTTTAGGAATAAGGGATCATGTATGTAATCAATAAGGTTTTATGGTAATTCAGGATGTTGCAGTGTTTTAAAAGAATACATGATGAAGGTTTTCACATGTTATTACGTGGCAAAAAGTTTATTCATTGTGTTTACCTTCATTATAAATTTTGTACTAAAGTATTTTGGATAGTTCTAGTTTGGATTATTTTGGATTGCCATAAAAGGACAAAATGGAGGTCGGGCGGCAACTCGTCGCATCCGGCAGGGCCGTGAGACTTGAACCCAAAACCGAAGGGTGACAAGGGTGTATCACCTACCACTGACCCATGTGATGTCATGTTTTTAATAATGTCATTTTTAATGGTTCTTCTATATGAATTATAAATTCATTTTTTAACCCTATACGAATAAGATAAATAGAATATTATTTTTAAGTTCTATTATCTTTTAGGGTGAAAGATAAGTTTTTGGTAGAACTTAGTTAAAGGATGAGACTCTACTTGTCAAGTATATATTTTTATTCTTCTCTTATTCAATGAAGAAATTAATTCATATACTTTAGTTAAGGGGTCTTAAAAAAATGTACCATATGTTTTTCTGAACCGATAGAATTTTAAATCACCATAGATTGATGAATTTAAGGCCCTCAATTTTACACTTGTTTGTGATTGATGACCTAAATCACCACGTATAAATATTTATGTTTTTCCTCCAATTATATGTCTCAAATTGCCACCAATGTTCTCCGAATAGAGATCGTAATTTGGTGGTGAACCTTTCATTTCTCTTTTCCTCTTATTAAGACTAAATTTTATTAACCCAATTTCCGATGTGGGTTTTCCCACAAAGATATTTTCTATATTCAACCTCTTATTTTCAAAGAACAATTTCAAATTTCGAGGATGCAATTTATTGAAGGAGGGGAGAATGTAACACCCCAAGATTTCATAGTGTGTTACTTCTTCAAAATAATTCAATAACTTTCACTACACGTAAAACCGAGGTCAAGCGCACCATGACTTACCAAACAAGCCATTCAAAAAAGGTTATGTATATTATTAACTAAATTCTAAACTTTATATAATCCTTATAATTTTAGAATCCATATTATGAGTTTCATAGACATAATGTAAGAACAAATTCATTTTCAGTCTTGCACTTTTACCAACTTTTAATAGTGAACCCTTTTCAAATCCAATATTTTAAACTTTTATATATTAAATTTGACTAAAAAAATTTACTTTTTAGAATGGGGACATCAAAAATTTACAATGAAACATCCCAAGATTCCACTATACACTTTCCTTTGAATAATACAGTAGCATGTATTGTACGCAACTTCGAGTTCTAACACACACCACCACAACCAATCAAACTAGACGTTATGAATAGTAATACCTACTTTTTGAAATTTTATAAATTTTATCTCTCAAAATGGACTTCATTTATGGATTCGGAATATCGAATTTGGCCTAGGGTAAAATTTTGGAACTTTTTGGATAACATTTATATTTTGATGAATAGTGAAAATGATTAATTTTAATTAAAAATAACTTTTTTAATCGAAATAATTTATATTGATAAATTATGGATTTGAGTGGTTTTAAAGTATATTTAGAATATATTTTCACCATTTAATAAAATTTCGGTCATTGTACATAATTTTATAATTAAAACGGACATAAAAAATTGTCAATCTTTTGATAGTTATTATCTCTTAAACACACGCTTTCTGTTTTAACAACGGAAATTAATTTTAAATTAATTTCTTCCACTTCTGTGTTTTGAATTTGGAAAAAATGATTCCATATTTGGAACCAGGATGTTCAAATTGTGTAAATAGATAACTTTTATTTTTATACATTTTGAATAATTACTTCAGTAAATATTTTATTTACCATTGTTAAAGGGTAAATCTAGTAAATATGGGTTAAAAAATAATATTATAATAAAAAAAATTACACTAAAATGTGTCCTAACCATCTTGGTTTATACATTTCCGGCCATGGGCATCTTTGGGTCGATTTTTGGACCCCATGGAGCCACTTTTATGTGATGATGACACTTTATATTCATTAAGTTAAAATAAATACAAAAATGACATAAGCATAAATCTTTTAGAAAAACAATTTTTACATAGGGTTATATATGTTGGTTTTTCGACTGTAAATATTCATTAGAAAGATAAAAATATTTCCTACATAATGATAGTTTATTTATAATTTTTAGACATTATATAATTTAATTTATTTATGACACAATGGTGATGCAGTAATTACATAATTAATGAACAATTTGAATAATTGATATTATAAATACCCAAATAAATGTAATTGGAGACTTTTTATAAATACCAATAATTTTATAGGATAATATGACATGTTAGGATTGATTTAATTTATTTTATTTGAAGTAAAAATTCTTTTATGATTTTTACAAAAATGAATTATTGAATAGTGTCAAAATTGACATAAAAGTGTTTTTAAAACAAATATTATATTATTAATTGATATTAAATTCCTAAAAATCTATGGCTCGGGCAAGAGACTTATATAATGACAGGTGTATTATTAATGGACCACTTGGGGGTCTCTTGGATGTATATAGAATGTTTATTAACCATATAATATAAAAATACAAAGAGACATTGTAAAAGTGAAACTAATTAACTAAGAGTTAATACATAATGATAAGGTTAATATAGTAACCCAAACCAGTCTTAATCCTATTGGTTGAGTGGTTTTCGACCCATCCCCACCTTAAAATTTAAATAATATACTTTGGAGCCATTAGAAACCGAATATGAATTTATTATAAAATAATATTTCTAGCTTTTCCAAAGCTTCCCCTCACCCCTCTTATAAAAGGTCACTCACCATTCTCATTAATTCACCCCTTAAAAGCCTTTTGGTTTGGCCAAAGACTTCCCAAATACTCTGTAAACATCCCTCACTACAACATAGAGTCCTTATATTGATCATAAATCTAACCTAATGATCCATTTTGATCAAATCAAAAGGGAGAACCTGAAGAAGAGGTAATGTTTTCACCACCCTTTTTCAAATTCATTTCTTCTTCAACTTCTTCTTTCTTTGTTATTATCATTATAAAATAATGAATCCAGTGTCTCCTATATAATTTAATATTATTATAAATATGGTACAACCATATTCAGTATTCTATCCATCCTTTGAATGACATGTCACTATACATGCGTACGTACGGCTTACCGTCTCCACATCGTGGTGTAATTATTATTAAATATATTATTATTTTGATGGGTGTAATAATGATGTGTAATTCATGTAAATAATAAATATAAAATGATAATGATTCTTTATATAATATAAAACATCCAATTAAATATTATTTTAATATCAAAAGAATGATATTGTCTCTCGTGCGTACGTACGGACTCCCATCTCCACGAACGTGATGAGATTCATTCTCCATCGTATCTATTCAAGTATAATTTTCATTTGATGATATAAAAATAATTTTTAAGGACATGATATCATTCTGGATATTAATAAGATACAACCTATCCATGACAAACATGGTTTACGTAACAAAACATAAAAAAGAAAACGAGTAAGTTAACACCCAAAACGACGATAATAATAAGATAGTATTAAAAAAGAAATGTTAAAATATCATATATGATAACATAATAATGTATATGATTATTTTATAATTGAAAAACAATTATTTCACCATTATACAAGAGGTGAACCTACCCCCAACCAAGGAAAAGCACAAGGTAAGGGTTATTTCACAATCTCTTCATTATCCGAGGTTGTTTATACGTAATTATCTACTGGGACATCTTTATCATCCACATCCATGATTCTTAAAAATGCATTTCAAAACATTTTTACTATTAACTAGAATATGGGTTAAAGTCATTTATACCCTTGTTTTACTTTTTATAAGTTGTTTATAATGGAATCTTTCTGTCATTTTCCAAACAATGTCATTTTTTGACCTTTTCGAATGAATTAAGGTAAGAATGTTTTTTTAAATTATATGGTGGGTGCGGCTGTTTTCCGCCATTATAAAATTTTTGAAGCTTACCTTACAAGATTATAAAGATATTTTCAAATTAAATGTTTTATTTTATAATTATGTGACTTTTAAATGATTTCAAAATGAATATTTTAATAATTTCTGAAGGGTACTATTTATCAAAATCAGAATTTTAAATGTTTTAAAGATTTATCTTTCTAAATATTTTTAATTAATGTCCATGTTTTCAAAATGATTTTAAGGATTTATTTACATGGACATGAATGTTTTGAAATGATATTTCTTTTCAAAAGTTTCGTAGTATTATGGGACACTTTGATTCAAAAATCCCTTTTAAATTACTTCCTTTATAAATGTGTGACTTTTAAATGATTTTACAAAAATGATATTTCTCTCAAAAAGTCTTGCTCATCATTTTCAACTATGTCAGCATCCTCTACTGAATATTATTTTGGATTGAGGTTGATTTATTACAACACAATATTCTTTATTGTATTAAATGAGTTATGATATGTTTGACTGTGGATGTGTTATTTTTATACCATTCATGGTTTATGTTTAAAGTATTGACATTTCGTATGCTATTTTTAATACGAATGTTTATGAAATGTTTAAACCTTTTTATATGAGGAATGTATTGGACTTATTAAGTGACGGTTGGAGCCCTCTATAGCTCCTCGATGCATCGGTAGGTCTAATGAGACAAACTAGTGTTTTGGCACAAGTCCTTGGCAAAATCTTATTTGTAGTATTGGAATGAGGCCTTGTCTATGTGGTTATGATAGTCTGGAAATATGAATTCCATCATTATGAAAGTGGTTATTGATATTTCATGTGATTATTCGACTATTAGAATACCCATGTGAATAAGAAAAAGGCATTATTTCATTTTATCTTTGCCATACTATGCTGAATTTTAATATTTAAAGGCTTTTGTTTTAGTTATACGCTACCTCAAATGTTTATTCTTATTTCTGAAATTTTCTACTGTATTTCTTACCCTTACTGAGCATTTGAGCTCACCCCTTTCTATGTTTTATTTTTCCCAGTATTCCAAGAAGTGTATTGTGATTGATATGTAGGGTTAAGACAAGGGAATAATAGAATTCATAAAAGATTATTTATGTTGTTTTGTATGTTATGAAGTGTAATGTAACATTCATGTATGTAATCTATTTTCCAAGACTGCTAAACTGGTCGGTCCTTCGGGACTTGATTCCTTGTAATCATGCCAATGTATTAAAATAATGCACCGACTCTGGGTAACTGGGGTCGGGGCGTTACAATCTATGAAATTGATAAATCCCCGAACTTGATCTTCTAATACGAGGTGGGTAGCGGTTTTCACCTTTTATTTGGATTGGTATTTCAAATCCAGGAACCACTTCATCCATTACTTTATATGTACTATTGATGATGAGTCTAATTCAAACATACTTATATATGTTTTTCTTACAATCTTTGTCTTAAATGTCACACCATGGGGATGTGTGGGGAATTAGGCTGACCAACATAGGGTAATCCATATGTACTTTTTCTTAAAGGTAACCCTAGATCTCATGACCAAATATCCACTAAATAAAAAAATATCAGGATAGGTGTGTTGAAACACTGTAGTGAGTCCTGACGAAACATGACTATAGCTATAGTTGAGTTTCTTTTTAGATTCAAAATAGCATCAATAGTTATTGAAAAATGGTAATATATGGTTTGGATTGAATGTGACACCAGATTAAAAACGTGTTCCATTCATGTGTTATTGGAATGGTTGTCAATCCATCAATGGGGACACAGTTCCATGAAAGACCCCATGAACCCGGTTGGCCATCCATGAATGAGTTAGTAATCTACTATAATAGTCATTCCCTTTGATGTCAGTTGGAAGTGTTATACTGGAATTAAATTTATATTGCTTCATTGTGGGGGGGGGGTGTGTGTAATCCACTGGATAGGGAAATATGAATATGGGGTGTTTGGGTCACATGAATACTATTGGTGTTGGATGTGAGAGGTGACCACACACCCATTTTTCAACTAGTGGGTATGGATTTCATCAAGATATATTTTTCCTCAGAACTCTAATATAATAGTATCAACTATTGGTAGCCTTATATTGTCATTAATTTCCCATACACTTATAGGGTGAGCAACCTATAAGGTCATTGTCCCCTAGGTCTTCATGGGGATACTTGATTCTAGTATCCCAAGAACTCCCTAGTTCGTGAGTGCCTTATATTCCCAGGCACTCCCTGCCCTGGTCCGTGATTTCTAGGTCCATTACTAAGATACTTGATTTAGGTATCCCATGATTGGTGGGACCTGGTCTCCTTAGGATACATGATTCATGTATCTCAGACTAGGGGACCTATTCATGGATACTTCATCTATCCTAGATATGTATTGGGATACATGATTCATTTATCCCAGTAAAAGACAAGGACTTTTCCGGAAATAAGACTCATTAGGTCATTTTTAGGTCTGAACTAGTCTTTTTTGAGCCTAGGATATGTGAAATATCCTAATTCCTACTAGAAATATATTATACTAAGGATACATGAAGTATCCTATTGGATGTATTTCTCAAGTGGTGAGTGATCCTCACTACAATTTTTAGTGGCTATAGTAAACTCTAAACTATATTGATTCTTTCTCTCATAACTATGTATCTATTACCATGTGTTCCCGTAGGCATGGAAATGTGATTCATAGGCCCAACTAAAATTATTGGAGCTTTACTACACAGTACGGTATGAGGTACCATCAACATTGTATTAGGGCTATTTGGGCTACTAATGACCCCCACTAAGGGTTAGAAAATGGACCAGATTTCCCAATCACTCTTTCTATGATAGAGAAACAATGTTATGGTTGATTTTAGATATTGTTCAAATGAGTGGATCATGGTCAAGTATACCTTCCACTCAAGACCATTCAAGATTGGAATAAGTGGAAGGAAAACAACTAGGAAGTGTAAATATAGACAACATTCAAGGTAACCAGATCAAAATAGGAGGTTCAGTACTATCCTTATATTGTGGGACTATCTCATGATGTGATGGATTTTTTAGTACTCTACTCTATTTAGTGGGGATTTTAGGGTGAAAATGGGGGATGGTAGACTATTAGAGTATATTATTGAACATCCATGATACACTGCTATGTACCGGGTAGAAAAATGCATAGTTGGGGGTTGAATGGTATCGATATACATGTTAATGGGGAATATAGGGCATACTTAGGTTTAACCATCAATGTTATGCTTCAAGCACTGAATCAACCTCTTATGCATACCCTATGTCCTAGGGATGGGTAGGTCATAGTAGGGTGGTGATATTTTATATTTTCATAGTAGATATCTTGTAGTATGGGTTTAGAGGAGGTATGTGAGTAGCTCTATAATGGGGTTTGAAGGAAGTGGTGCTTTTTGGGAGGGTGTGTTGCTTAGGGTCGGTCAATGTCACCACAATACTATCTAATATATTAAATGGGGTTGATATGATGGACCATATATATGGTTGGTGTTGAATTTTCTTATGATGTGAATTTTAAACCCCCATGCTGCTATACTACCTAGAGGAAAATATAACAATAGTTAGAGTGGGACAGTTGTTCTGAGTTGACTTACATTTTTTTAATAATCATTAGCAATTTCCTAAAATTGAATTAAATTGATTGTCCACCATTTCTACACAATTTATTTTTATTGAATAGATGTGTTTTCATTCCACCATTCCAAGTTGTGCATCCACTTTGGAATCTCGAATACTAATGAAAATATTCCTTCATCTCATTACTATTTTATGTGGTTACTTGTGCACCTTTCTTCCCGCCCAATTCGAGTTCTCCTCTTTTGGGTTGTTCCTGATCCACCAAATCCGGTTCAGGTTTTCATGCACACTAGTAGGTTTTGGATCATACCGAAAGGAAAACTGTTAGCATCAAGTCATTTGCGATTGGAAAATAAAACCCCCTTCTCAGAGCATCAATGGTATTCCCCACTATTAGTTTATGAAAGGAATATTATATTTCATTTTCAACTCGAACATAGAATTACCAAACAACAACCAATATGAAAGAGGGAATGGTGAACCCAAGGGAAATGGGGTGGCTCATCATAGATTCATATGGATGTTTCACACACTTGAGGCAGATACTAGGTTTCGATGTAGAAATTTTTAGTTGTTGGCAGTTGTAGAGTTCATGAACTACTTCTCTAGGGTGATGTTGGGCAGGTGATATGGATTTTTTTCATCATGATATTAATTATTTTTTACAATTTCCCCTACATTATCCTGTATCAGTATCAAGTACAACCAACCAAGAAGGTGGGGTAGGTAGAAAAATAAAATGGGATAGTTTTGATGCATTGGATTTCACATCAGATGAACATGTTCCCCAGTATACTCTATCTATGAGTTTGGGGGTGGAGATATTCTCGATTACTTTTTGACTCGGTGATGGAAGTCCAACACATTCGGTATCCTTATATATTTATATGTAAATATTCACACATAGGGTTAGTGTTGTTGAATTGGCTTCCAATGTTCAGGAATCGACAACACCACTTCAAAAATCACTTTATAGAAAATCGATGAAACACTCGACACCTTTCCGGGTGGATAACAGATAGAAACTACTGTATAATAATTTCCAATTGCTTCTAAAGCACTGGCCATTAATATCCTCTTATATAGGTGGAGTAGTACATTTCCTCCCTTTGGATATGATTGGATGGTTAGTTTCATGGGAAGTCCAATAGAAATATGGGTTGGAAATGATCTTCTTGGCCTAGGGGAAAATGGGAATCAAGGTGTTTCTACTATCTAGATGGGGTTATAAAAGAAATGGTATGCCCACACAACTTGGTTGCCGGTCTACTGGGATAACAAGATAGACCCATATTCTACATAAAATCTACATTATATTCCTTGTTCTATTGTAAAGTTATCATAAAGATAGACATAGCTAGAAATTATAATATAGGTAGTGTTCCAAATTTACTACATGTTTGATGATTAGTACTCTAATCTAACAACAACAACATGACTATTAGGGTAGAGCAGTAATATTTTTTTTTGATGTGCTGAGTTGTTTGAGGAGTGACTCAAAAAACTTGAGTTCAACAATAAAAAAGGTTGATTTGCTACTTCTAATGAGTTCAATACACATCTTTAGCTAAGGGGTGGTAAATTACCATGCTATGAGTTTATTGTTCCATCTCATCCACGATACTCATTATCAATGTGTATCCACTTGGCCAAATTTTGTACTGATGGTGCATCTCATTGTAGTTGCAATGACCTCCCCCTTCAAACTCAATCCATGGGACCAAGGAATATGATATGAAATAGATATTTTATCTCACAAACTGGAATATTGTACAATATCCATTCCATGCAATGTATGTCCAGAATGTACTAAATCCACTTGGTCCTCTGGTCAAGAAGATAAAGACTTGTGAATGAATCATGTACAAATGTCATACCACTAATCCGTTTATACCTAAGGGGTGTCCAAAGGATAAATACTGAGGTATTAATTTCATGAATGGTTTGGTCATTCATGATTTGAGGCCTGGGTAGGATGATGGAAATTTAAATCAATTACCTTGTAGTAGCATGAAAGTTCTTGCGATTTGGGTAATGAGATGGCTCACTTTGGTTAATCTCCATGTTGTTAGGGGCTCATCAATGGGAGCTCCGACACAGGGTTGGGATCCATCCTTTCAATAGATATTTTTTCTATTTTGGTGGCTTCCAAGGATGTATAGTGGCATTGAGAGGATGGGGATGGGTGAATGATGGACTTTATATGCTAGAATACCTGTATGTTACCATTAGGGATTATATAGAATGATGCTGAGTTAAAATGTTCACAAATGGCTAGGTTGAGTTGAGATGGATATCTGAATGTTCAAGTGAACTAGGACACTAGATAGATTGTGCTAGTAGTGGTACCTCATAAAATTCCTATGCGACCATTCTTGAACCCCCAAAAATAATGGAAAAATGTGATTATTTTTTAAATGTCCATACTCTCTTACAAATCCCTTTGGAGGGTATGATTTCTATATCCACTAGAATAATCAAATGGCACTTGACATGGGATTTTCAAATCTAGAATGGCCACTAAGGGAGATTCACCGATTGGGTTGGTTCAAAATAGTGGCGGAGAAGATGATCGATTGATCAATTAACCTTATCCTAATTCCTAGGATCCATTTTGTGGTTTGAACATGATGGAAATATGGTTTTCTTCAATAGAAATTATCATCAAGATAGAGCTACTTTTGGGTTCAAAAGGTCATTATTTTCATTATAATAGAGGGAGAGGTACCTTTTATTATCATAGAGTTGGTGGTGGTTTGAGAAAGTGAGAAATATATAAGAATTTAGGTATAATATAGGTAGTAGACACTAGGATACATGAAGTATCCCTATTAATGATCGGGTCCCACTCTAGCATGGGTTAATATGGAGAAAAATGAAAGATCATAGAAGACAGATACATCATAAATGCACTCCTATTTGTTCGTGGATGATGTGATAGTCTTAGTACACTACGGAAATAGTGGGTTTGGGAAATCTCATTTTTTGAATCGGAAAACTCACCAACTCAAGAGGGTTAGGTAAATTCCATGGAAATGAATAGGATTAATCATGGATCATGGGTTGTGGGGAAAACATTGCTCAGAATTTGGATCCAAAATCATGAATTATTGGTGATTCTAGCGGTAGGGTAAAAGGACTACAACATAATAGTAGTATCTGGATGGAAGCGAGGTCAAATAAGGTGGAAGAGGTAATGTACTTCCTATTTTGAGGGTGAAGTGGTAGGAACAACTAGAGGGAGGTGATTTGGGAACATGTTTTCTTGATTGAATTCAAATAACTCAACCGAATGAATTCACATATTTGAAAAACTTCATATGGTTATTCTAAGTACTATCGATATACTATATATAGATGATCTTGGTTGGAGTTTAGGGGTTGAGCTTCATTCAAAAAGATTGGTTTCTCCAATGAACATTGGTAATGACTATACTATTAAAATAGATATACATGGTGTTCCACTTTCAATATGATTTTAGCCATGGGTTTTTTCACCAGTGTATTCTATATTTTCAAATATAGATTCCAAATATCCAATTAGTGTCTAGGATTGGGTTGGTACTAGGGTCACCAGATCAAATGAGTCAGGCTCTTGGGCATCAAATAAATCATTGGGATGCTAGGCATGGAAGGTCATGTAAGCTTTCAATTGGGGATGGATCTCACTGGGAGGGGGTCACCATGTCATATTGAGGTTTCATTATTCCATATTCTACTTATCCTAAACGGTCTCCTTTTCTACCATAAAAACACTTAGTAAAAGGTGATGTTCATTTGTCATTGAAATGGACCTTGGAATCCATGGTTGGAGTCCAATAATACTAGAATCACAATATAGAGTGGTGGGAAGTGATCAGATCAACCAGAGGTCTATGTTGGTGTTATGGTTTGGGCCATCCCAGGGGTGGTCATGAATCTATTTATATGGGACTACTAGAATCTGTTATGAGGCTTATGAGATAGAATCTTAAGATGATACGCATTGTGATTCATAAATCACATAAGGTTGAATGTGGACTACCACAAAATGGAAGCAGGAAGACATGGTACTCATAATATATATATATATATATATATATTCATCGTAAGTATTCTACTCAAGAAGTACTCTTGAAATATTGGTGGGTCACTCAGTCTTTTTTTATGTGACACCCTTGGACAAATACAATCGAAGAAATTTATTATCTTTCCATTCCATTTATAGCTTCGATTATGATTCATTCCTTATCCCTATTAGTTACATCCAATTGTCTATTACTACTGGCTTCGTTTCCTTATCCCCATTTGTATTATAATTGAAATTGTTTTTGAGGTGGTGTTGTGGTGGGGGTATGCTGCAAAAGGCACTTGAAGAACTCGAATAACATCATACATTAGGTTTCTGAGGTATATTGACATTAGAAGAACATGGGATAGGGTGGAATTAAAGGATTTGATGGGTGGAGAAGGGGGTTGAACCTCAACAATTATCTTTCATCACATGGGGTTTTTTAGTGTGATGATTGAGCATGATACTGGGGTACTGCTACTCAACTGGGCTATTGGAGTACCATTGCTAAAATCATATCAAGCCAAATGAAGACTATAGACTATATATTCTAAGATATATGAGGTATTCTTGGGGGATTGGATTATGTGGCTGACGGGGGATGTTTTAGGTGTTAAGAAATACTATCTTGGTTGTGAGTACATTCAATTGATTTCATTGGGAAGGTGTGGAAGGAAAACTAATAGCCGGTGACAGGGAATGATTGGACTGAACATTACATATACCACTACTGACATAATTTATTAGAGTGGATAGGGATGCCTAAATGTTTCATGAATTCTTTTAGGATGGTAAGTCATGTTGGATTCACCAATGAAATCCTATCATTTAGTGGAGCCAAGTCCATTTCCAATGTCGGGAGCTATCGACACTCATGAAAAAAATAGTTGGGGTGTTTTTTACATGTATCCATGATGCGGGTGTTCCAAAAATGGTATGATGGGATATTGGAGATCCTATAAACCTTGTTCCTTTGGTGGAATAATGTAATATGTGAAGATAAGGAATGGAAATATACCCCAGTATTGCAAAATGGATCATGAAATGGCTCCTTGTTATTCATATTCACAAATTTTATGTTCATTAATTCTCTCTTTTGAGAATGTTATCATTCTTATTTGGTGCCAGTGATATATGTTAGATTGATCTGGCCATCCCAAGGCATATTTAATTTTGATCTGTGAGAGATTTCAATGAGGAATACCATGATTCCACCAATGTCTAGTGCATTAGTCACTTGGGCTCTTAATGGTCTACTGAACAACATATACCATTTATCTGTTTTCATTTTACTCACAACTATTTCAGTGGATCTCGTTTTCTATGGATTTAAAGGGATGGAATATGAACACAACTATTCTTATTGTCATATAGTATATATGGTTCAATTTTTTCCCTAAAAACTGGGTGTCATGGGTAGCATGTGATCATTGTTACACTATACATGATCATTTATTATTATTAGGAATTGATAGGGAATTTTAGCAGGGCACATCACATAGGATTTGAAATGAAATCATGCTAATGGAATTTTTAAACATTTTTCGGGTCATTCTATTTCTATCAGTATATTGTTGGGTGGTCAAGGGTAATAAAAATTACTAAAATACAATAATCAAATTGGAATTTCATATCCATAGTTGGTTTTTTTAATTGAATCATTATCATGATTTTCTTAAATAAGATGGGTCAATATAGAAAATGAAAGTGGTGGTTTTAAAAAACAAGTCTGAATAAATAGTTCTATGACCTAAAAATATCAAATTTTCACTATTTGATGGGGCTAACAGAGATATTGGAAGATCATTTTCAAGCCTTGTTCCACCTCATGTTTCTCTTGGGATAATTTTTATTTTTCATGGTTCTCCCCCTCAAAGATATTTTTCGGATGATTCTTCATGGAACATTTCCATTCATATTGATTTTAGATATGAGTCAAATGGAAGGTGGCATTGATAAATGGTTAGGTCATTGAAGTGGCATGTTTCTTGGACTCGTGGCCCGGGATGGGGCTAAATCCACATAGAATAACCCTAATCACAAGGGTTTCAATCCTCATCCAAATACTTTTGGCCTAATTATGGTAGTTTATTAGCTTACAAGTTTGTTCTCCCATATTTTGTTTAGGGAAATGACATGGTGGTCTGGAATAGTGAATGTTGGAGTATGGATGGTAGACATGTGATATTTAATGTAAGTGGAATGAGAAATTGTTAGATATGGTATGGAGTAGACATGTGACATTCAATACATCATTTTGAGCAGGTATGATTGAATTCTGACTCTATTGATATCCATTCTTTCAAGTATAGTTGATCGACCTATCCGATTACCATTTCATCCTCAAATAAACATAATGGGGAATGGGATTGAGGGTTCACTAAATCATCCATCACTCAACTCAAATGGAGTTCATATGACCTCTTTATAATAGACTGTTACTGTCTCTCTTCCATCAATCTACACTCACACATGGGGGTCCTTCCGTACCACCCTTGGAATAATCTAAATCTTGTTTTCCAAAACATTCCCTTATAGACACTGGTCAAGACCTTAGTGATTCCAAATGGATTATTTTTTCATTTGGTGTGACAACATGTTGGAATGAAATTTCCAGGTAGCTCCACTCTTCAACCCATGATCCACTAGGATCACTCATATGACTTGGATATTTTGGTATGGGAAATAACATAGTCATTTAGTTTCATATTGTACTAGGGTAACTTGGTATAATATAGGTAGTATAGGCATTGGTTCCTCTCATGAGCTACATTGGAAAAATTAACACATGGTATGATTCCATTCATATGGTTAATGGGATAAACACATATGGGGATAAGAATGATCATTTTCATCCATCAAAAAATGGTTCCTTAGAAGTATCAAGTGTATGCCTTCATTTCTCCTTTGGATGAATAGAGATATTTGTAGGTTATTGTAAGACCATTCAGTGACTCTCAAAGGTCTCGATTAAACACACCTATGTTTTTCTAAGGAGGAACTATAAATTAGAAATATAACCTCATCCTGCTTCCATTAAATCACATGAGGCCGGAGAAAATGATCTTCTTTCTTACGAAATTTCTTCCTCTACCTCAGAATGACTCTAAAAACATGATCACTCTAGAACATGGGGGAGACTCACTGGATGACAAATAATTCTACTCATACAAATCTTTCTTATTGGATATAATTCTCTATATGTCATTGAATCACCTTGGTATCTTGAAATATTTGGTATCATGAATGAATTAGGGGATATGGATATATTTTTATTTATTTCATTCTAGTGGGTGAGAAAGACCTGATATAATATTGGTAGCGGTATAGTTAAAGGGATAGAGGGACAATGATGAAATTAGATATGAATTAGAGAGTGGAATGGTTCACATACTACAATGATGATAGAGTGATATTCTAATACACCAATATAGGGGGTGAGAATGTAGGTTGTATCTCATCTTTTGGGTGATAGGGTTTGAGTATGGGATGACTTATGAACTTTTCCTACTATGAAGTTCATTGCCTTCCCTGAAACATGTAATGTAATTTTAGTGGGTATACTACACTACCTATATTATACTGTGAGAGGTATTTTCATAGAGGTGGAATTGAAGAGTGTGAAAAGGCACAACATGGGTATTTGCAATTTGATTTTATATGATGCATCACATTTTGGCCAGGCATCCTGAGTGTAGAGTATTGGAAAATGGGGAATCCATCCGGAAAAGCGTGAAGGAATGGTTCTTGAGAAAATAAAAGGGGGATCAAAATGCATTATCTCATTAAATTCTCAAAATGAAAATTTTCTCCATTATCTAGGAACTCTTTATTCCATATATAGAAACATTTGACAAATTTAATTGAGATTCGGAAATTAAAGATGTAGGTCTTATTAAATATTCTCATGCCGACAGACAGTTGAGACGAAGGACTTTGACATTGGTTTGAATTTCATTGAGTGAACTTACCATTCTATAATCACATATCATTATTTGAGGGAGTATGTGAATAAATATAATATAGGTAGTAAACGATCTTAGTATACTATAGGTATTATATAATCAGGTTCTTACTTGAGTAATAGCTTTGGGAACTTGGTCAACTAGAATCCAATCCAGTAGATGAACCAATACCATAAAAAAGGTCAATGCTAGGTCCCTTCTAACACCACACACATAGTAGGATATGGATGATCCAACTCAGATATGTTCCTACCATATCCTTCCAAATAATTAGACACAATCAGAAGGTCACCAAATATGTAAAATTCATTGATCCTCACCAATTTCATTTATCTCAATCCATGGGGGAATCTTTCAGGGACCTAGACATCAGCAAGTGGAGGGAATTAGTGATGAGAAAAAATCTAAGAGGTACAAGAATTTTTTGATCATAAGTGATGATCTTTAGGGTAAAACCTCAAATCACTTATGATTGTGAAATTACTCTATCCCACACATACATATTCTTTACTAGACATTCCCAATGAAATAGGATAGAGTCTATTTATGTACCTACCCATGAGGTGAGATATTGTTATTGTATTATGTCACATCAATTTTACTAGATGAATATATCTACTCTATTTTTGGCTAGTTTTAAAGAAGAAATAATAAAGTATTCTAAAGTATGATCAGGCAAGAAATTGGAAGGATGTGCTATCAAATCTTACTTCCAATTATAGTGGAACTCCCAGAGAAAACAAGAATTGAAACTATTGGAAAAAAGTATGAAATATTTTCTAGGATAAAATACATGAATCAAGTGTCCCAGGTACTCACTAGGAATGTATACTTCATATATCCAAGGTCCTCCCATATCTAGTTAGACAAGGTCTAAACAAGAACAGACTAAGTTCTCAATGACTTGGGAGCGCCTAGGTTATATGAAGTATTCCAATGTCTACTTCCAATACTTTACTAAGAAATATCCATGAAATACCTGGGTATACATCCTCTTCACCACATATTCTATCAAATGAGTTTAATTGAATTTAATCAGGGAGTTAAAACGTTTCTATATCATTCCATTACTAGAACCTAAGGAAGGATACATGACACCATACCATCACTTGAACCGCCATGTTCAACATTTCTGATTTGTTCTTAACCAGACCCAAAACAATAGTTCCAAATATTTCATTTTATTTGACTTTCACACCACCAATAAAGAGGTACACCTCTAGTAGGAATGCTACGATTCCCATGGGTTAGGATGAGAACCAAGTCTATTTTGTGGGAGAGGTACAGATACCATGGTTTTTGAGGTTAGATGGTGTGGTAAGTGGGAAATTTTACCATTTTTGGGATATCATCATCTACTACCTATATTATACAAACAGGGAGCTCCATCAAGTGAAGGAAACCACCTGGTAGAGCCTATAAACCCTATGAAAATGGTTTCTGCCCCTAATGTTGGATTTTAGAAACCATTCCAAAAGATGTCTAAGGGTTTTCCTCTAGCCTCAATGGTTAAAATTTCAACATCAATCACATTCATTGATACTCAGAAATAGACAAACACCAGTGAGTGGATCCTTTATGTACCACTTTAAATTGTAGTAGAATGATTGCCAATATATATCACCTGAGTCTGCCGACACTCTCCAGACCTCATTCACTATTGAAACATTGTGATGACCACCTAACTCATTCAATTTTATCACTTGGTGTTTACTACTTGCCTCTTAAATGATGGATCATCATGTACCATCATCGTATGGATCTTGTTAACATCACCAGTCTACATACCGATTCCAATTGACATGTCGTCTTGATAGTGGTAAAAGTAATTGTTACCAGCTGATTGGGTGTGAGTGATGTGGTTTATGTCGAAACCTCATTGAGTAATATCCTACCCTAACATCTTCTTATCTATTTCATTATAACAACAAATTCAAACCCCCTAACCCATATGCTCCTAGGTGTCCATGGTAGCCATATTTCTACATCTCACTATGTATATATATATATATATATATTGAAGGACCACCACTATAAAATGAAAGTTTATCACAAGGAACACAACCCACCAATGGCCTCATGTGTGTCATAGTAACCCCACTATTATACTAGTGGATCTCATGGGACTAGTTAATGGATGATGCTCGATTCAGCTACAAGAAAAACCAGAGGGCATTCTTTCCTCTTTCTCTTGCTCTGGTATTCAAAATATACATACACCTAGAAACCTGATGGAAAACTACTAAAATATATTGGTATTGAACCATTAGGTATCATGGGGATTCCCATAACCACCTACAAGACACAATATCATTTTTCTCATTGTGAACTAACACAACCCCCGATCCTTTTGGTATCCCACCATCCCAATGGTCATCCAATATTTGGCCATTTTTTTGAGATGCCTAGGTGATTCGCATTCCTGGTGGTATATATTGGCCAAATAATTGGATCCCGAACCACACCTAACTCATTTTATAACATGTCATTAGGTTTCCTATATTTATCCCATTCCCAACCTTCCAATACCGAAGATGATTTTTCAGTAGAGTCATTTGTACTCATATCTAATAGTTCTCTTCCATACTAGCCTGATAAATTGCTTACCTCATGAGAAACCATGGGACCACATTGTCATGACTTTGCGTTCTATATCACGATAACTCACCACCACCCTACATTTTTTCCACTCTATTCATCCCAATCCTTCGAATATGAACAATAAACACCACATGAGAAACCATACTATATATATACTATCCACCCCAACGCACCTAGGTTACATTCTATATCAGTTACCATGTTTCTTCTTGGTGGTAGGAATGGTCCGTATACAAATTTGAAGATCAAGGTCATGTTAAAGAATATATGTTAGTATAATATAGGTAGTATACTAGGAGATGAGAGAAAAATTAACCTTTTGAATGACATATGGACACACCCATTGTCATCGAAATAGAACTCGAACCACCATTCCAACTATAGGGTATTCAGATATGTGTTTGTAGTAGTTGAATTTGTATTTTGGGGCTAGAGAAAGATGAAATGAAGAGCAATAGATTGGATATGTAACTTGAGCTAGGTAATTATATATATTTATTGATAGACATAGTCTGATTTTTTATTTCCAAGTGGTAGTTATGGGGTTGTAAAGGTGTGGGTTTCACTAGAATCCTCTTGACCAGGTCTAGTCGAAATGTTGTGCTTTAGAACATGAAAACCTATATTAGTCCCCTATGTATTATTTAAGATAATTTTAATTGATATTCTAGAATACCTACTAAACCATTTTGGAAAAAACCATGGGACTTACCAAAAATATCAAGTGAATCATGACATTCAAACTGGTGAGGCCGTAGATACTACTCAGAAAGATTCAGTGAAGGGAAGCTAGCTAACCTGCTAATAAAGCCACCACCTATCTCTCATTCTTACCATTCATAGATTCAAGAAATATTTATTTGATTTCATTATAAGGGATTTCATTATTTGTGTTAATCATATTATATCTACTCATGTAAGAAAAAAAACAAGTTCTGATAGTACCCGTACTACGTATCCATTTATCCCCTACATTGAAATATCTTTGTCCGACACCTACTCACGGAAACCCCTAAACAACATACCAGTTAATTTAGATAAAAATATATAAATGATATAGTTACTAGAAAAAATAGAGAAACTCAATCACGCTTCCTATATGATGATATGACCCTATGGGAGTCACTTTTCCTGTGATAAATTATATCATGCATAATATACAAAAAAAATGATACATTGTTCAAGTGAAAATTAATTCCATGAAGGAGGCCCCCAAACCATAGAAAAATCTACCCACCACATTTTAATAATCTTGGCCAATATAATACCTATATAATACTAGGTTCCCTTTTTACGTTTCTTTCTCTATATTCTATAAAAAAATCCAATACCTCTCCCACACTAATTTAACATATCTCTTAGAGTAGCTTATATTTTTTATTGCTTCCATTTGATGGGAAAGTGGAAAAATAACTAGCAGAGACCAGAAATGAAAACTTCTTGTTGATAGGGGATAGTGACAACAAATGATGACTGGGTTAGATCTTGACAGATATAATTTCTCATCAGAAAGGTAATCCCAGCTTATCCTAGAAAAACTATGTTCTATATTTGAGTTAGATAACAACCAAAAGGATTCCTCTATCCCAGCAGTGTTAAAAGAGGGTATAAGATCAAAAATTAATATCCTATGGAATAAAAAAGTTCCATGAAATCTACTCAAACGACCTCCAAGCTTTCCGATCACCATTGAAGAGTAATGCCTCGCATTTTTCTTTCCTCCATACCTTCATTCTAGTGGTTACATGTCTCTTAACTATCCTTAGAAAATCACTGGCTTGAATGTGGATTTATCCAATCAGACGAGGGTTCATATAAATCCTCAATACAGTTCATATTCAACCCATCAGGATCCAAAAACTATCCACATTTTTCCTCAGGAATTGGCACACTAATAACTCTATCAAAGAGGAGTAAGATTGAATACTATTAGATTGAATGATGACCATGTATCCCTACTTACTGAATAAATAGTGATAATTCTATCCTAGATAGTTTCAATTGGACATATTATATGTATTTTTATAATAGGCTCACATCGTTGGACTTGAGCCTAGTAATCTACACTAATAGTCTCAAATCATTCTTCTTATACAACTCAATTTCAACCTTAATACTCTAATCTCATAGTATATTCTACTCCATCCTTTTATTACATTTTCTTGGTTCCAAATAAGTTAGAAACATTCCCCTTAGATATCTTATACGTGATGAGATATTAGGGTTGGGAAACTAAAAGTGTTTGTACTCTACTAAAAAATAAATCATTTAACAGAATCATTCTATTCATATGAATGACTATTGGAATTGGTTTTCACTTTATTTTAAGGCCAATATCAATTCTTGTTTCATGATGGCCAATTTCCAGAAACATGCATGGAAAGCTTCACTTTTTGGTGTCCTTCTCTAGGATTATATTGTATGATCAGACCTATTTCTTTCAAATCGTGAGTTTCTTATACAATTGGTTAGCATGGATTGACCTCAAATAAAATTTATACTCTTTTTTGTGGAGTTTATGATAATTATAATGGAAGTGATGGGAGTTTCTTGGTTCTTATCAGCCTTGGAATTCATATTACCATATGATACAAGTTTATTCCTTGCTCAGTCATTGATGGCCATTCTTCCCATTCCCGTATACACCCTTGATATAGTATAGGTATTAAAAACTCTCTTATGTTGGTTGATGGAAATTTTTTTGGTGTTTTATTCATCTACATGTTTTGTATGGTCGTTGATATTGAATGAATGGGGGTTTTCAAAATATTAGGAATACTTTAATTCCCACATTTCCTTCCCCTTACGTGGCTCCTAGGAAAAATATCAAGCTCTTCAATCACAAATTTTTTGAGATGGTCAAAGGTGTTTCATTAATAAATCTACCCTTGGGTTTTCTACTAGCCTCCCTATGCCATACATCCAATTCCAATCTAACCCATCTCTATATCCCCACCCCTTTGACTTCTAATCATATAATGTTTCCTTTGACAGAACCTTCCTTAGGTAGTGACCGCATCCTGATCCAACAACAAACTAATGGGTTTTCTTGAAACTTCAATGACCAATTTTTTTTGAGTGAAGGATAATCATAGTATCAACCATGGAACCTATAATTTCAATCCCAAAATATATAGAAGATATTTAATTGGTGATTCCTAAATTTTCCCTCTCATCTCAAGTCTAGTATTGTTGGGTGGGGGAATTTTTTATTGAAATGGTCTTTTTCTAATTAAAAAACTAGAAATGGCTAGGTGATCAGGTCTGAGATACTTTATGTATTCTTGGTGGTCACTAGGATACATGAATCATGTATCCCAGGGAGGAAATGGTCATTTTATTGTGTTAATTTTACTTGGTATAATCTAGTTATATAGTAGGATACCTATATTATAACATGATATAATAAATAAAGTCTACTACATATATATTATCGTGGTTTTTACTCCATTTATCACCTGGTAGTTCAGATTCATGGGTTGAAATACCATGGTAATGGTGTTGGCGATCTTATTGAATGCCCAATACATTCAATACCATCCAGAAACCATTTCCTTTTTTACATGGCCTTCTAAAAACTACATTTTCATGTGATCAAACATCATTGAATGGAAAACCTTTTAGGCCTATCATTTGAGTGGTGATGAAGGGTGAGTAATTTGGAATTTTGAAAGTCCAATGGAAACACAACTATCACCTTTCCCAAACCATGGTTTTAAATCTCTCTTCCATCCTTCACCACCCATTTCTAGCATACCAATTAGCCCAAAATACTAAAATCTTATCATGAACCCTCAAACTAGTGTAAAACTAAGAAAATCTTAAAGAAATACATACTAAAATGAGTGTTAACTAGAGAGGTAGATGCCCCATTTACATATTCTATGTAGTAAGGACAACCAATTAATAAATGTCTGATTCAATGCATGAAGATAGAGGTAGCAATAATCTATGAACAAGATGATGCATTTTCAAAGGGATTCCCAAACAACCATCAACCCCAACCTAATTCATGATGATCCTACCATCTTCTTGACAAGATTCCCATGGTGTGAAACAAATGACTTGTCCAACTATCTAATTCCAAAATCGACTTGTCCAAACCCACTTTTGAGAAATCAACCCACTCTATTGAGCATATAGAAAGACTAATGTTTACATTGAGTTGGTATATTTTATTTTAGGTATCTGAGAATGGTGTTTATGGTTTTATGGAAATGAGATGAGATATGCCCTCAGGTTATCCAAAGATATATTCCCATGTCTGAACACACTCTAATGGGGTACCTTACTGTATGTCACAATGAGGTTTTCCTAGGCACTCAGTACGATACATCGTATATCCTAGGTACTCACAGAGATTCTTCATGTATCATATTTACTCATCAGGATACTTCATGTATCTCATGTACTCACATGGATACTTCACATATCTAAGGAACTCACTAGGATACTTCATGAATCCCAAGAACTCACTAGGTTACTTTATATATCCCAATCACTCACTGGGACACTACAAGTATCTCAGGTCAGGCCTAGTAATGACCCAGTGAGTATTTTGGCCAAGGACACCCTGGTCTTTAGACGACATGGTTAATGAACACCTGGACTTGAAATGAATATGCCTTACTATTGAGGAATCATGATTCATTGTCATCCACATTTATATATTGGATGGATGGTCCCAAGGCATTTAGTTCAATTATGATCTACCTCTAACCATACTTAATGAGTAGGGATAGAACACGTTCAACTCTACTCCATCGCTTCTATTAAAAACATCGAGAAAATTATTCTGTAAGAACCCGGTTTTTGCTGTGAAAGATAGTGGAATATTTTTTATGATATTCCAAAGCAGTGCCTTCAGACGGCATGCGATTCCGAGCCCCGGAGTGGCCGGAACTAAATTTTCAGTGCGTTCACCCTAGAAACGCTAAATAAATAGAATAACTCCTAAACGGGTTCTGCATTAGAGATCCGAGTGTACGGATGGGTCCAGAATTGGGTGTTTACCCTAGGAATGACATAAACTATGTTAGCGTGGGATGTTTGGACCCCTTGCTCGCTTTCGGAATGTTAAACGGATAAATAAATTAATTAATTAATTCGTTTAATGTTGAAACACAGGTATCTCTTAAACGGTGGCTCGGATTGGAAAACCGAGGGCACCGTTGAGTTTGGATGGGACGTTTACCCTAGGAGGGGTGTAAGTTTTGCGGGCGCATCCCTTCTGTGAAAAATGGCTCCAGGGGCGTTTTCGTAATTTGGAAGCCTCGGGCGCTAAGTTTAGTAACTTTTGAACGGTGTCTCTGAATAAAATTACGAGACCTCCATTGCACTCAGAGCATGTTTTTTACCCTAGTAGAGGCTTAACATCGACCCTGCTGAGGGTTTGGGTTCGGACCGACGGGCGGGTGGTTAAGCGTTTCTATTTAAACGCTTAAGTCACCCCACTCCCTCTTCCTCTTCCTCACCTGGACAACATCAAGGAGGAACCCCTCCCTCTCCCCCTCCATCTCTGGTGAAGCAGCTCCGGTAAGGCCCGGTGCGGCGGCGGACTCCCCGTGAAGCTCCGGGCATCGCCCAAGAGGTTGGAGGATTTTGGTTGCATTTTAATTCCTGAACCCTTCCTTTTGATTCATTTACAACGTCAGATTGCTGTCGATTTTGCAATCAAAGCCCATAATCTTGTATTATAATTCAAGATATTTCCATCGCATATTTCGGATTTAAAATCCGAGTTTGGAGTCGATCGCAAATGTTCGTTGAAGGTTACGGGAAATTCGGGATTTCTAGGTGTTCCCGGCTGGTTTTAGCGGTCCGGCGGGCTTAGGCGGCGGCGCGACACCTGTAGGCGGCGGGTTCCTCGGTGACGGCCGAGGCTCGAGGAGGGTGAGCGGCGTCCAGCGGTGGCGCCATGCGGAGGCGCTCCGTGGCGGAGCAGAAGCACAGGCCGGCGCAGCCGGCCGGTTGACGCGGTGCCCGGGGTCGCGGTGCGCGACCCTGCTCGGGAGGCAGAGGCCCGCTGAACGCAGCTCTCCACGTGGAGAAGCGACCGGCCTCATGGCCAGTTGGCTTGGAGGCGCGCGGTCCGCGCGGGTGAACCGCGGACGCGGAGGTTCGGCCGGCAGAGCCGCAGACCGGCCGACTTGAGCCGGTCCAGGGGGTGTGGACCGGCCGGACCAGTCCGGTCCGCCCCCACCTGTGTCCGACGACATTAAAATGCCGTAACATTCAAACCGTGGGTCAAAACTTTGTGCCGTCTGCGGCGACGCGACCCTTAATTTGAGACGAACTTTTTGAGATGGTTTTGGGAATTTTTAATTCCTGAAATGAGGGGCCGCGGAGGCGCGATGTGTCCTTAAGTGGACGAGCGTTTTCCCCGTGTTTCTTGTTTTGGACGGCGCGGACGCGTCCGACGTCTGTTTTAAGCGCCGTTAGCGGCGTTGGAACCCTGGCGCTGAGGCGGAGTTTTCCAGGGTGGTTTCGGGCGTTGAAGTCGGAGTTGAGGCTTGGGCCCCACGACTCGTCTTTTGAGCTGCGTGCAGCTTTTACCGGCTTTTTCATCGGACGTCCGTTTGGGGCATGCGATCAGTCGATGTTGGGTGTTTTTCTCAGGGCATCGCGTTGGCGTAGCCTGCTCGCTGTAATTCCGCACGAGGGTGCGGGGCCTGCGAGGGCCGTTTCGAGAGTTGATAGTGATTTCCGGCCTTATCCAAGGGAGACCGTTTTGGACAAATGAGTAGTCCATCTCGTGTGCTTTTTCGAGAGGATCGCAATGGTGCAATCCGTTCATTGAGTTTCGGGACCGGGTTGCGGGTCCCACGAAGCACCGCTCGTGTGCAGTGCGCCGGAACGTATCTTTTTTTTCGGATATCTGTTGCACTCAAGCGAGTAGTGCTTTTGACGTGTTTTCCCGAGGAGATCGCAATGGTGCGATGCGCTCGACTATTTTCGGGGCCAAGGCTCAGGATCACGGGAGGCCGTCTGAGCGTGAGGCGGTGTTGGTGACTTTTTCGTCGGATATCCGTTGGAGGTGAGTAAGTAGTCGATCTCACATGTTTTTCCGCGAGGATTACAACAGTTAAATCCGTTTGGTTGTGCGGAGCCTCTTGCATGATCTTGTTAAAAGTGGAAGCATGGAAGGTGCTCCATTTGTGGTTCACCCTACCTTGTTCGTAGGGACCCTTAGCGTGTGATCGCGCACTCTTGGGAGAGTGATGTAAATGCTTCAAGAGATGTGGTTGGCCGTGCCTGGGCCTTGGAGGTGGAGTTGTTACGTCACGCCTTCGCGTTGACGATGGGTGCCGTGTGCACAATAGCCTTTGGGATAGAACGAGGTGTACTCTGGGAGTATACGGGAGCGCGTGGAGGAACGTGGTTGTTCGTACCTGAGAACGTTTGGGTGCTTGGTTGGGGTTGCGATGGGGCCACACGTTGTGTGGTCCCCACATGCATGTCGGGTTCTACTTTGCGTACTTTGACCACTCGCGACGTAGAGGGTCTCTCTGTGTGTTTGTTTGACTAGCAGGGTGGAGTTTTTTTCCCCTGGCTCGGTGCTCGTTTGTTGACCAGTAGGGTTTAGTGATCTCCCCCTAGTTTTTTTCTCGATGGATTGGCTGGTAGCGGTGCTAGTGACACCCATTGATGGAGCAGTCGCTGAACTTCTTTTGGGTGAGTTGTTCTGGAGTTGGGTGGTTGCGCGATACCCACTCCGTGTTTGGTTGGCCAGTGTTGTACCCTCCAGTGGTTATGGCTAGAGAAGTTCTGAGTTTTACCATCCAGCGCGGCTGGGCTGTGGGTTACTCATCGGCTTCTAGGGTCTACCCTCCAGCAGAGACTGGGCAGTGGGTCACTCGATGCTCTTAGGGTCTACCCTCTAGTAGAGATAGGGTAGTGGGTCACCCGACGCACTTAGGGTCTACCCTCCAGTAGAGACTGGGCAGTGGGTCACCCGACGACCTCTTAGGGTCTACCCTCCAGCAGGGCTGGGCAGTGGGTTGCCCGTCGTCTAGTTCCAGGTCTACACTCCAGCACGGCTGGGCAGTGGGTCTCCTGTCGACTTATTCCAGGTATACCCTCCAGCGGGACTGGGTAGTGGGTTGCTTGATGATGTATTAAGGTCTACCCTCTAGCGGGGCTGGGCAGTGGGTCGCCTGTTGACGTATTATAGTTTACGCTCCAGTAGGGCTGGGAAGTGGGTCACCCAGTATCTTAATATGGTTTAACCTCCAGCGGGGCTGGGCAGTGGGTCGCTTGATGATGTGTTGGGGTTTACCCTCCAGTGGGGCTGGGCAGTGGGTCACCCGATATCTGGTTATGAATTACCCTCCATCAGGGCTGGGCAGTGGGACACCTGTTGGCATTACAGGCTCAGTCCTTTCTACTAGGCTAGCCTGTGGCTTTCCTCCGTGATTACCGGAGCGGGACCTTTAGTTATAAAGGTCAGTGTTGTGATGGATTGGACTTTGAGCATACCTCTTGACTGCGGGGCAGTGATGAGTTGTGGTTGACATTCCCCCAAAACTCTCAAGTACGAGGATTGCTTTCCCCCACTGATACACGTTCTTGTGACGCGATCTAAAACCGTGCGGGCGAGTCAGTGCCGCCCAAAACGGACAGTGTCAAGGTGTGGTGATTGATCCCATTTGCTTGTGGTTTAGGGCAGACGTGCGGGATGCTAGGCATCGATGATGGTGTTTGCTTCTGGGACTGTTGGCTACTTTTTCATGGGCTGAGATACGGGGCAGAGAACCCCTTATGAGCTAGTTCGGGCTTCTTGGTAGAGCATATATATGTATATACCTCATACGAGTACCCACTCTTGGGTTTTGGATACTCTACTTTTAGGAGAGGAAAAGACGCGCGGAGTATGCCACGTGATTTCTGTGTCTAGCTTCTCGTTTTTGGATGAGTCTAATCTCCTGATATAGGTAGCGAAGACTCAACAATATGTTCTTCTTCTCACCGTTTCCAGCTCCTTGTGTTTGGACGAGTCTACTTTCCTTCCTCTTGTTGGGTTGAGCTGGACACTTTACTGCACTCTCTGTTGTACTCCCATTTCTTTCCGATGTTCTCTCTACTGCTCACCCTTCGGTACCTCCTTTTGTTTCTCCCTCGAGCCTTTGGGGTATCCTACTTAGTATTTTTGTACTCACCCCTTCTTGGGATTTTCCCGCACTTGGTGTGCCCTTGCAAACGACGGACAGGTGGAGCATGACTTCCGTGGAGCGTAGGAGCTCGGGAGCTTGGACCACGTGTGGTGGTCGTGGCTGGGTTCCATGTGGGAGACCCGTCAACTGTTTCTTTTTATTTATCTGTTGCCGGGTTGTGGCACTTTTTGGTTGGGTGCGTGTTTTCCCCCTTTTCTTTTCAGTTTGTACTTTGTACTATTTAGAGGTCGATGCACATTTGTGGTATTTATATATCAGTTGCCCTCTTCTTTTTACTATGCACTATTGCATTGAGTATGCTGCGTGTGTGTGTACAGGTACTTAGGCAAAGGCCTCCCCGAGTTGTTGTGCCTTCGGCGCTAGTCGCCAGCCCCTGGCCTATGGAGGTGGGTTTGGGGTAGTTGCGGCTCGCGCCCGGGTAGGGTTGGGTCATGACAAAGTGGTATCAAAGGTTGTTCGTTCCATGGGACGTTGTGCGGACGTCCCTAAAAGAGGAATTGGTTGGTATTTAGGGAAACGGTGTTAACGTTTCTCGAGAGCGGCTCTCAGGCCAGGGAGTCCAGTGATGGTGCGGCGGCCAACGTATCCATTCACCACAACCTTGATAACCCGCTTGTCGACTCGGCATGCTGAGACACTCGTTGCAGGGAAGAATTTGTTTGTGAATCACATAGGACTGAATCTTGATTGTCCTTCTTAAGTCAGCTCCCCAACTTGGTTATTGGTATATACATATATGCTCATCTGACCGCGGAACTCCTTGATAATATTCAGGATGTCTCCGTGAGGACAGCCAGCTAGGATACCAGCTTTGGTTTGTGACGACGACCCTATAAGCTACGAGGCCACAGTCCAGGACCCATCATGTGAGCCCTTTCTCTGGGTGGGCCGGTAGGAGCACCCCCACCTGTTGAGCAGCATATAGTTTCAGCAAAGCAGGCTGAGCTTGAGCGCAGGTTGAGCGCGCTCCGTGAGTTCCAGCGGCAGAGACCGCTGAGGATCAATGGTGAGCCAGACCCTCAGGCAGCAGAGGTTTGACTTGAGGTAGTGGTTCATCTTTTTAGGCTTGTTCAGATGCCGACAGATCAGAGAGTGGCTTTGGCAGCCACCCTTTTTCATGGAGCAGCTCAACGTTGGTGGAGTCTGGTGACTCAGTTTCTTGACGAGTCGTCACTTTCATGGGATGACTTTCAGTTTTTGTTTCGTGAGGAGTTTTGACCCTCTTGCTTGCGCTCCATTTGGATTCAGGAGGTCCTGCAGTTTCAGTAGGGAGGGATGACGGTGGCCGAGTATGCGGCTAATTTTGCAGACCGTGCACGCTTTTACCTGGACTTGGTCCATGATGACAACATCTGCGCGCGGATGTTTGAGCAGGGTCTCTGCTGAGAGATTCGTTCTGTCATAGTACCCTTCGGCATTTCCACATATGTCGGGGTGTTAGAGCAGGCGCTGGTGACAGAGGGCTTCCTGGCGCGTTCTAGTGTTGGTGGTGGCAGCAGGTACATTGGAGCCGAGACATCTGCCGCAGCTAGTGGGCGTCAGCAAGTAGAACCTCGATGCAGGTGGTTTACTGACAACCGGACTCAGGGGCGTGGTCATACACCACGGTGGCGCCGGAGGGCACCAGTGCAGCCCAGAAAGAGTCGGTGCTATGCTTGTGACAGGCGAGGTCACTTGGCACGAGACTGCCCGCCCCGAGTTACTGAGAGCTTCGGGCAGGCAGCAGGCGCACCACCACGGCAGAGGCAACACTCTGATTGGGGTAGTACCCAGAGAGGTGGTGCTAGTAGAGGAACGGGAGGAGCTGGTAGTGGTGGATGACTTTATGAGATCTCCCCATCACCACTAGGCGGTCCACTTCAGGCTCCGGGAGCTGACAGTTGGGACCGCGGACAGCCGCGAGCATTGGATGTCTACGATCCTGCAGAGCATGGGATGGTGAGAGGTGTCCCTTGCGACTCTTCTACTTTTTGTAGTAGAATTGTTAGGCTCTGCGTGTGAAAGGATTTTCTCCCCGATCCTTGTTTGAGGTGTTACCAGGGTGACGCAGGGCGTCGGGTGTAACCCTGTGTTGGTAAGGAAGAATGCGTAAGACCTTTTCCTTTAGTTGCTGATGTTGAATCCTTGGCCTTTTGAGTGTGTAAGAGAGCATCGACTGTGGAATATTATGTGACCAGATATCCTTGGGTGTTCCACCATATGGATATTCTAAAGGAGGGAATCACTGGGCCTTTTCCCATGCCCAAGCGGTGATTCCTGTCGCGACGTGCGACGTAAAGGTTTGGTCGGGGAGGTGAGTTACCCCCGAGGGCCTTTGAGCCATTTGAGACCGCGCGAAGGGATGGAAAGATGCCCTACCGCCTTGCCCTAACCCCAAAGTCTGAAGTGGGTGCACGACGTCGGCAAGGGCTGACCTCGCGTGAACGGATCAATCCTTTGGTCCGTGTGCGGTGACGCAGAGCTGTGCATGGGTTCTTCTGGGTATGGGAAATCCTGGTGTGGGCTTAGTACCCTGTGTTGCTCCCTAGTTTTGCTTTTCATGGGAAAAAATCATGAATGAGGGAATGATTTAGGAACCCTATTTTTTCTATGAAATACTTTGGAATATTCTTTATGATATTCCAAAGCAGTGCCTTCAGATGACATGCGATTCCGAGCCCCAGAGTGGTTGGAACTACATTTTCAGTGCCTTCACACTGGAAACGTTAAATAAATGGGATAACTCCTAAACAGATTCCTGGATCAGTGATCTGAGTGTACGGATGGGTCCGAAATGGGTTGTTTACCCTAGGAACGACATAAAGTATGTCAGTGTGGGATGTTTGGACCCCTCACTCGCTTTCAAAAGGTTAAACGGATAAATTAATAAATTAATTAATTAGTTTAATGTTGACACGCAGTTATCTCTTAAATGGTGGCTCAGATTGGAAAACCGAGGGCACCATTGAGTTCAGAGCGTGCCTTTTACCCTAGGAGGGGTGTAAGTTTTGCGGGCACGGCCCGTCTGTGAAAAATGGCTCCAGGGGCGTTTTCGTAATTTGGCAGCCCCGGGCGCTAAGTTTAGTAACTTTTGAACGGTGTTTCAGAATAAAATTCTGAGACCGTCGTTGCGCTCAGAGCATGGTTTTTACCCTTGGGGAGGCTTAACCTCGACCCTACTGAGGGTTCGGGTTCGGACCGACGGGAGGGTGGTTAAGCGTTTCTATTTAAACGCATAAGTCGCCCCCTCCATCTTCCTCTTCCTCACCTGGATAGCAGCAAGGAGGAACTCCTCCCTCTCCCCCTCCAGTTCTGGAGAAGCAGCTCCGGCAAGGCACGGCGCGGCGGCGGACTCCCTGTGTTGCTCCGGGCATCGCCCAAGAGGTAGAAGGATTTTGGTTGCATTTTAATTCTCGAACTCTTCCTTTTGATTCATTTACAATGTCGGATTGCTGTCGATTTTGCAATCAAAGCCCATAATCTTATAGCATAATTCGTGATCTTTCCATCACATCTTTCGGATTTAAAATTCGAGTTTGGAGTCGATCAAAAATGTTCATTGAAAGTTGGGGAAATTCGGGATTTCTGGGTGTTCCCGGCGGGTTCCGGCAGTCCGGCGGGCTTAGGAGGCGGCGCGGCACCTGCAGGCGGTGGCGGTCCGAGGTTGAGGGGCGGCGACAGCTTCTCCTCGGCAGGCGGCGGGTTCCTCGGTGACGGCCGTGGCTCGTGGAGGGCGACCGTCATCCGGCAGTGGTGCCAGGAAGAGGCGCTCCGCGGCGGAGCAGAAGCACCGGCCGGCGCAGCCGGCCGGTTGACGCGGTGCCCGGGGTCGCGGTGCGCGACCCCGCTCGGGAGGTAGAGACCCGCTGGAAATGGGTCTTTGCGTGGAGAAGCGACCTGCCTCGGGGCCGGTCGGCTTGGAGGCGCGCGGTCCGCGCGGGTGAACCACGGCCGCAGCGGTTCGGCCATCAGAGCCACGGACTGGACGACTTGAGCCGGTCCAGGGGGTTTGGACCGGCCGAACCGGTCCGGTCCACCCCCACCTGCGTCCGCCGACATTAAAATGATGTAACTTTCAAACCATGGGTTGAAACTTCGGTCCGTCTACGGCGACACCACCCTTAATTTGAGATGAACTTTTTGAGATGGTTTTGGTAATTTTTAATTCCAAAAACGTGGGGCCGCGGAGGCACGACGTGTCCTTAAGTGGACAAGTGTTTTCCTCGAGTTTCTTGTTTCGGACGGCACGGACGCGTCCGATGTCCGTTTTAAGCGCCGTCAGCGGTGTTGGAACCCTGGCGTCGAGGCATAGGTTTCCAGGGTTGTTCTGGGTGTTGAAGCCGGAGTTGAGGCGTGGGCCCCACGGCCCGTCTTTTGAGCTGCGTGCAGCTTTTAGCGGATTTTTCATCGGACGTCCGTTTGGGGCGTGCAAGCAGATGATGTTGGGTGTTTTTTTGAGGACATCGCGTTGGCGCAGCCTGCCCGTTGTAATTCCGCATGAGGGTGCGGGGCCCGCGAGGGCCGTTTTGGGAGTTGATGGTGATTTCCAGCCTTATCACCGGACGACCGTTTTGGACAAGTGAGTAGTCCATGTCGTGTTCTTTTTCGAGAGGATCGCAATGGTGTGATCCGTTCGTTGAGTTTCGGGACCGGGTTGCGGGTCCCATGAAGCACCGCTCGTGTGCGGTGCGCTGGAACGTATCTTTTTCTCCGGATAACTGCTGCACTCAATCGAGTAGTGCTTTTGACGTTTTTTCCCGACGGGATCACAATGGTGCGATGCGCCCGACTGTTTTCGGGGCTGAGGCTCAGGATCATAGGACGTCGTCCTAGCATGAGGCGGTGTTTGTGACTTTTCCGTCGGATATCCGTTGGAGGTGAATAAGTAGTCGATCTCGCCTGTTTTTCCGTGAGGATTACAATGGTGAAATCCGTTTGGTTGTTCAGAGCCTCTTGCGTGATCTTGTTAAAAGTGGAAGCATGGAAGGTGCTCCAGTGGTGGTTCGCCCTACCCTGTTCGTAGCAGACCCTTGGCGTGTGATCGCTCACTCTTGGGAGAGTGATGTAAATGCTTCACGAGATGTTGTTGGTCGTGCCTGGGCCTTTGAGGTGGAGTTGTTACGTCACGCCTTCGCGTTGACGCTGGGTGTCGTGTGCACGATAGCCTTTGGGCTAGAATGAGGTGTACTCTGGGAGTATACGGGAGCGGTTGGAGGTACGTGGTTGTTTGTACCTAAGAAAGTTTGGGCGCTTGGTTGGGGTTTCGATGGGGCCACACGTTGTGTGGGCCCCATGTGTGTGTAGGGTTATCCTTTGCGTACTTTGACCTCTCGCGACGTAGAGGGTCTCTCTGTGTGTTTGTTTGACTAGCAGGGTGGAGTTTTTTTCCCCTGGCTCGGTGCTCATTTGTTGACCAGCAGGGTTGAGTGGTCTCCCTCTGGTTTCGTTCTCGATGGATTGGCCGGTAGCGGTGCTATTGACTACCAGTGATGGAGCAGGCGCTGAACTTATTTTGGGTGAGTTGTTCTAGAGTTTGGTGGTTGCGCGATACCCACTCCGTGTTTGGTTGGATCGTGTTGTACCCTCTAGTGGTTATGGCCAGAGAAGTTCTGAGTTTTACCCTCCAGCGGGGCTGGGCAGTGAGTTACTCATTGGCTTCTAGGGTCTACCCTCCAGCGGAGACTGGGCAGTGGGTCACCCGACGGTCTTAGGGTCTACCCTCCAGCAGAGACTGGGCAGTGGGTCACTTGACGACCTCTTAGGGTCTACCCTCCAGCAGGGCTGGTCAGTGGGTCACCCGTCGTCTAGTTCCAGGTCTACCCTCCAGCACGGCTAGGCAGTGGGTTGCCTATCGACTTATTCCAGGTCTACCCTCCAGCGGGGCTGGGCAGTGGGTCACTTGATGATGTATTAAGGTCTACCCTCCAGCGGGGATGGGCAGTGGGTCGCCTGTTGACGTATTATGGTTTATCCTCCAGCAGGGCTAGGCAGTGGGTCACCCAGTATCTTAATATGGTTTACCCTCCAGCGTGGCTGGGCAGTGGGTCGCTTGATGATGTGTTGGGGTTTACCCTCCAGCGGGGCTGGGTAGTGGGTCACCCGATATCTGGTTATGAATTACCCTCCAGCAGGGCTGGGCAGTGGGACACCTGTTGGCATTCCAGGCTCAGTCCTTTCTACTAGGCTAGCCTGTGGATTTCCTCCGTGATTACCGGAGCGGGACCTTTGGTTATACGGGTCAGTGTTGTGACAGCTTTGACATTGAGCAGACCTCTCGACTGTGGGGTAGTGACGAGTTTTGGTTGACGTTCCCCCTGAACTCTCATGTACGAGGATCGCTTTCCCCCACTGAGACGCATTCTTGTGACGCGATCTAAAACCGTACGGGCGAGTCAGTTCTTCCCAAAGCGGATAGTGTCAAAGTGTGGTGATTGAGCCCCTTGGCTTGCGGTTCAGGGAAGACGTGCAGGATGCTGGGCATCGATGATGGTCTTTGCTTCTGGGACTGTTGGCTACTTTTTCATGGGCTGAGCTACGGGACAGAGATCCCCTTATGAGCTAGTTCGGGCTTCTTGGCAGAGCATATATATGTATATACCTCGTACAAGTACCCACTCTTGTGTTTTGGCTACTCTCCTTCCAGGAGAGGAGAAGACGCGCGGGGTATGCCACATGCTTTATGTGTCTAGCTTCTCGGGGTTGGATGTGTCTACTCTTCTTCTATAGGTAGCGAATACTCGACGAGAAGTTCATCTTCTCACCGTTTCTAGCTCCTTGTGTCTGGACGAGTCTACCTTCCTTCCTCTTGTTGGGTTGAGCTGGACTCTTTTCTACACTCTCTGTTGTACTCCCATTGCTGTCCAATGTTCGCTCTACTGCTCACCCTTCAGTACCTCCTTTTGTTGCTCCGTCTAGCCTTTGGGGTATCCTACTATGTATTTTTATACTCACCCCTGCTTGGGCTTTGCCCGCACTTGGTGTGCCCTTGCAGATGACGGACAGGTGGAGCGTGACTTCAGTGGAGCATAGGAGCTCGGGAGCTTGGACCGCGTGTGGTGGTCGTGGCCGGGTTCCAAGTGGGAGACCCGTCAGCTATTTCTTTTTGTTTACTTGTTGCCGAGTTGTGGCACTTTTTGGTTGGGCGCGTGTTTTGCTCCTTTTCTTTTCAGTTTGTACTTTGTACTGTTTAAAGGTTGACGCACATTTTTGGTATTTATATAGTAGTTTCCCTCTTCTTTTTACTATGCACTGTTGAATTGAGTGTGCTGCGTGTGTGTGTACAGGTACATAGGCAAAGGCCTCCCCGAGTTGTTGCACCTTCAGCGCTGGTCACCATCCCCTGGCCTATGGAGGCGGGCTTGGGGTAGTTGCGGCTCGAGCCCGGGTAGGGTCGGGTCGTGACATATTCCATTCCCATAGGTTGTATATCATGACTTTAAACCTAAAACAAAAAAGTGAGGTCACCGAAATTGATGTGGGGTGGATAGATTACTAATACTGGATAATGTCGTATATGATTTTATGGTTTTAGTATAACAATATGAACACACTAGAATCCATATGCAAACATATCCTTTATTCCAGTCAACATGGGAGAAAACACCAAAAAACCTATTCCACAACCCCACTTTTGATATGCAGGTAGAGTGAGATAATAGTTCCAAATTACCATGAAAGGAGGTATACTATCCAATTGTGGAATCCCAAACTGCAAAAAACAAGAAGAAAATGTAATTCATTTATCTATCCACTCTAATTCCAAATCGATATTACAAAAAAAGATAGCATGAACATACCTTCATAGACCCCTAAGGAAAAAAAGGGAAACATATTGAACAACAACCACTAAAACAAAACTAATATGTACAATTTTTGGTGCAGTTTTACCACCTCATTCCCCAAGATGTAAGATAGATGTTGGAATTCAAACATCCAAGAAGACTTTAGAAAAAAATAAATAAATTCAATTGAACATAGGATCCGAAACCATATACTATACTACCGTCATGAGTCTCCCAATTACCTGAGAGAGGAAAGAACATCAGTGCATTAGTGGATACATATAATTGACTAGTAAAGAGATTCGATGACTAATAGAATGAATAACCATGACAGAAAAATAGTTGAATTCTAAAAGAATCGGTTTTTTCAAACACATTACATTGAGAAGTTTGGAATGCATCTTGGAAAAGTGAATAATGAAACAGTTCCATAATTGTTGCACCATCAACTCATACAAGATTGTTCACCAAGTGAAGTTAAATGGAACCATTCAAATATTGCCATATAAAACACCAACCTTTCCCCTCAGTACTCTACTCTAATAGTTTTAGAATGTACCCCCATGAAAATCATGTATTCCATTGAACATGATCAATCTCAATATTGTTGAACCCCTCACATATATTCCCCCATTTTCATACACCTTCCTTTTAAATGCCTATATCCCATTCAATGATGATTCTAAAGGATATGGACATCAACTATTGGCCACAACAAGACACAAGTATTCTTCTTGAGTTGTGGAAAAGTATAATTGATGGATGATCAACTTGGTCGAGTCATATGAATTATATTTGACCCCCCTACAATTCTAAAGGGACACGTGTAGAAAATGTACAATACCCTTTCCCTTAGTACTTTACTCAAACAGTCATTTTTGGGCCATGAACTACCAAACTAGATAGATCCTACTAACTCCATTACTACTATCCAATGGAAATCATATTCAATTCCTTCCAAAATCAATGAAATTGAACTATTTAACCCCCATGTTCACACTCATATTTCAATGAAATTATTCCAAGATTACCTCCATCCTCCAACCCCACTACTCAATTGATTCTGTTTAACCCTACTACAATTCAATTCCAATCCCATAGTATTATTGATTTAACGATTGTTTATAGGTTCCCATATGAATAACACATCACTCGTAAAATTAGAATGTCATTTCTTCCTAGGGAGTAGGCCACCAAAGGTGGGTATCATATTGTATGATGGTTTATCAAATGATGCATCTCTGAACTACTATGTTATTCTATAAAAAAGACTCAAATTAGTGAGTGTCACCATTATATCAAGTGATGAAGCTAGGATAGGGCCCAAACCACAATATCCAATAGTATGGTATGGGCTAGATACCCAAAAAAATTTATCATCATATAAAATACATGACTTGATCTATGAAATTCCATATAACTCTCACCTTTATTTTGGATTCAAAAATTGAGAAATTCTAGTAGTCATAAATTGAAAAGATGTGGGGTGGATGAAGCTAATATCAAGGGAAATAAAAATATATCATTGATAGGAAGTAGTAAGGTCTCAACTATTACATGGGGGAACTTGATTAAGCTATTAGAGAGGGGAACAGGCTCCCTCATTGATGGTCTCGGTCCAACTCAGTCAATGGTCAGACATGAGAAAACCCTCATCTCTATTTTCTATAATAGAATTCCTAACTTTGTGATTTAGAGATGGAACACCATCTTGAAAATCTGTTTTATTCCCATCATCTTCCGCTACTAGTCACACTCAGCACACTACACTAATAGTCTAGAGTCACCACTATTAGAGTAGAGTACTGTTGACATCTAAAATTTGTACGAATATCATATATTATTAGCCTCCCCCTATGGGAATTATTTCTTAGTCAAATATTAACATATTTTGATGAAAGGTTTCTCTAATCAATTAAATTCCTATACTAGATATCCAATAGTTAAAGAATCATTTTCCATCATAGTGTCTATTTATGATACTACAAAGGGTAATGTGGTCCATTATATTAGGAATATCACTATTGTAATCTAATATTTCGCTGCAATATTGATTGAAAGTTTTATACTAAACCTACATTATTCCTCTCCCTAACATATATCAGATTAATAACACTAACTAGAAACTATTTCATTCCACCTAATGTCTCGTGACTACCTTGGAGGATATCATAACGAAGGATATTCTACCTACTACTCATACAGAAAGGTTGATCCAAGGGCCTACTACTAGAGCATGAAGAAAACCCCTCAGGTAAAATATTCAGAAATACCTTTAATGAATTCTAATTTATGTCCCATGTTTGAAAAAATCTCAATATAAGAAAGGATGATAAATTATTTTAGTAGTTCTTTCATATTCAATATCAGATGAGATTGATGGAATACTATGAATCCCTTTCAATCCATGTTTCCTACTCTATATCAACCAGTGATAGATCCAAGAAAGACATATAAATTAATGTTAATGGAATTATATCATGCAATAATACATGTTTGTATATGTAGAAATGGCCTTTGATTAGAGATAGGCATCCCATAGGCCTCTCAAAAACTAGAATAAACGAACATTCTTAGCTCATCTAGAAATTCATTGCTACTTTCAAACAATCACATATTGTATCTCATACTAGGTTCTCAAATAGTTGAGCAATGATTCATATATGATCATTTGAATTTAGAAAATATGATTTTGAGTGAGTTTCATATTGTAAATACATCGCTTTTAAGTCTTTTATATTTTCTTTTTTGGGAAGGTTAGTACTCTAATATAGTAATCCAGCTGTTTTAGAAGACCAACCTCAGGCTAGTGATAAGAAAGTGGGTAAAAATTTAAACTGATCATGGAATGTCAAGGGATGGATGCATCATAGTCTAGAGGGGAAAGGTCATAGAAGTTCTTAGAACCTTTTATTTCCTTATTTAGAAGTGGTTTCTAGCTTAGTTTGTGAGTTGTAGTAGTCATGCCAATTTTCTTGAGTCTGAAAACATCATCTGAGGAAGAAAGAAAATATTTTTAATGGTGAAATAATAAACGAAGCAAGAATGAAAATAAGAAAACTTATATTCAACTTGACAGATTGGAAAAAAGGGTTTGTGCAATAATAATTATATAGATATGTCAGTCTAATCCTATAAAAATGAGTAATAAAAGTCGAACTCTATTTCAAAAGGAGTTCACCAATGTATTGTGATTTCTTTCACCAGTGACCCTAGAAGTAAAATAGATCCTCAAATCATTTACCATCCCATAAACGCCCTAAATTGGTTTCTCAAAATGAGGGTAGGTGGGAATGAATTAAACTCCCTTGTTGACCGAAATGAGGTCAATCAACTGGTTCCAAAAGTTCTAAAAGAAGAAGAAATAATAAAAAAGTCATTCCCTAGGAAACCTGAATTATGTTTCAGAGTAAAGACCTAGGACATGATTCATATATCATTGTAAATGACTTGTATGGAAAATATTTTCCCATGATGTTAGGAATGGAACCTACAAATTCCACTTGGTGGTGGTCAGGTTGATTAATAAACAATGAAAGGAACCCGAGTGCATGTACATATAGTGACTCAAGTAAGAGACTTCAGTTGAAGTCATTATCTTCATCTCAATGAAAGGCCCAAATATTCTAGATTGGTCTACCATATGTGCAATATAGAGTAGAGTACTGAGAATAAATAATTGGACATCTCAGAAATGTTTTTCTCATATATATGGTCTCACACAACATAGTCATCTCATGGATACATGATAAACTTCTGTGATCCTTGTACTTATATAAAATCATAGAAAGTTCATGAATCTACTTCTACTAGAGTCTGACACCTATCAAATTCCTAGAGCTTTCCTTTAATAAGACCTTTTCTTCTATATGATCTTGGTGAAGCAAATCTGAAATCTCAACGCCCATTCCATACTTTCTTACTATTTATAAAAGGAAGATTTGTCTCATTCACTCCACTAACATTGGAGATCTCCCCCTTGAAATTGATTTTTATAACACAAAATCCATTTGGAGTTGATCTACTACCATTGATTCCAACCCAATCATCTATTACATGTATTCTACCGAGAACTATATTTAGATTTTCCTTCTCCATAAGGAGGGTCATTTGATTACTCATAGAGTGGTTTGATTTTCGAGATACTACATTATAGATCATAGTTTTTTCTTTTATGATAATAAAATAAGGATGGGTCAATCTATAATTGAGTTCACCATTCTTGATTCGCTACACATAAGGTCCCAAACAACCCAATAGTTAAATGGGTGAAATTGTTGCAATTCTATATGTAAAACAGGGGGAATTTTATCATGGTCTTTATCAACTACATTGAATATTGAATAAGCGTGATAGCGGTGGAATAGAAGAATATTAGATGAGTGTTCCTCTGAATGAGTTGATCGAAAAAATTCAGTTAGATTAGAGTACTTAGTGGGTAACCTACTAGATTCTTATTCAACACCTTTGGAACCGGTTAATCCTATGTTCTATCTATCCTTCAGGTGCGGGGGTTATACCTCTATGATTTCATCACACTAGTCATCTCGGATATAGATGTTGATGATGTGGAACATTTATTTTCATAGATTTATGCTAGACTGCAATGAGAACCGAAATGTTAGAATCACTAAATGATGTCCTGGTGGTTAAAATATATTCCTACATGTTCAGAAATGAGACTCTGAACAAAGAATTAGAGTACTTAAGAAAGGTTTGATCACATCATGTTGGATATCTTCCCATTGGTGCCTAGTATTCTACTCTAACAGTGGTGACAGTTTCCATGAATTTACTATAGGAAGAAATGGTATATGGTAACTTGAGTGTTGAAATTTTTTATGGTATGGTTGGAATACTAGAGCAGAGTACTGACTGGGTAAGAATATTGAATTTTCATGTACTCCCAATGGTACTATTTTCTATACTACCACAACTCCCCAAGTCCAAAGAGTTCCCATGGGATGCCTTTTCCCACCCAATAGCCACCAATGGTTGATTAGACTTGTGATCAGTCCCTAACTACTAGTGTAAATTCACATTTAGCACATCCAAAACCTACCCAAAGTCTTAAAAGACACCTCCTTTCATAGTATAGTCTAGTTTTATTTATGTTTCAATCCATTCATCCTCAAATAGAAGGAAATTTTGTTCCCATTCATCGAGTTTACCTATTAGTATTGGAAATGGGTAAATTAAAATGCTTGTTGCTTATACCCTTGGATCATTAAACCCATGAAATATTCCATGGAAATATCTTAGTAGTCAATCCAACCTGATTTACCTAAATTACATGAGTCTAGTCGAAAGTTCTTACAATTTTTTACAGATGTTTATACCATGAGGATAAATAGCATTTATAATATCTCTATAATAAGGTGATCATAGACAAATGAGTTATTAAAAATAGTTGATCGTAGGGTATATGATAGATACATGTGTATGTTTTACAATATCTCAGATGAGAAAATGGTCTATTGAACTAGGAAATTACATTATTAAGGATCCAATCCCACTATTTTTCAATAAATAACTCATTCTATTTTCTTGGTTGGAGACACCTTACTTCCAGGGGCAACACTTTCATAGTTTTATGGGTAGAGGAGATCAATATACCCACATATATTTTCCCAATCATTCTATATTCCACCCATTCCAAAGAGGGATTACTGGTGAATTTCATAAGAAATCCCTTGGGTTTAATTAATTTCTTTTAATTAATTATCCATTTATCACCCCTAACATTTTAATGAAAGTAGTGAATAATCCCTTATTAATGTTTGTGTGAGAAACATTCTTATCGTGTGAGTATAGAAATAAAAGTGTACTATAGTTATTTCTACATCATATTTTGATTTTATTATAGAATGGTGCCTGAGTGGAATGGATTTTTTAGTAGCCAACATAATTCATCTCTTTTTAGAGGATGTTTTATTAGGCCGAGTAGATTGAAATAATAGTTAGCAGCTCAATATAGTGTCTTATACGTTCTGTCACCTCATTCATGACTCTCTAGTGAATAGGATATGAATGGAGAAATGTGTCTACTAGAGAAGGTCTTGTAGTTAAGTAGAATAAAATATGATATGATATCTTTCTTTACTTTTCAGAGAACACTAGTAGAAAAATTAGGGCTTGTTTTTTTGTTTTACCCTTAGGATAATCTCATCTAAGTAGTTCTATATTCCTAGATATGTTAAGACCCCTATAAAACATTCCCTTATTTTTTTCATTGTGTTATGTTTATAGATTTAATAAAATACTTACACCTTTCATTAAAATACATTAACAAAGCTTCATAAAGAAATTGAATGAAGTGATTGAATGGAAAGGGGCCCAAGTTCAACATATTTATTAGGTGATCATGGCCTTCCACAAATATATTAGCTATGGTACCCAGTCTCGCATCCCTAGGAGAGAGAGCGAGGTAGCTGGGATCCATCATTCTATTGATTCCAAAATAAATGTATAGTATGAGTAGGGTATTGAATACATATAGTAGGTATACCACGATGAAAAAAATATATATTTAAAAGTGGATTCAATGAGATTGAGAAATGGAAGTGTCAATATTTCATTCATTCCTTTAGATTAGTAGGATAAAATTTGTGATCAATCCCTCTTTCCTTTTTAGATCTCTAGGTCAACTAGTTTAGGGGTGCTCCAATTCATAAATAACCTATATCTTCTACTTCTATCACTCAATTAGCTAATTCTTTTAAACATTCCTTGCCTTAGGAAAAGCCTGAAAGTAGTGATCATTTAGTTAATGATAGTGAACTATGGTTTTTAAAATCCCCACAAACTATAGAAGGAAAAGAATCATGTAGAGTATGAATGATCGGTTAAAAATTCCATCCTTTCCTTTTAGACTAGTTTATCTATTACTTCAAAATGACAACATGTGGCATACTAGAGTAGTAAATTAATAGTATGGAAAACCATTTGAGGAGATACAATTACATGTATACACTACTTGACTTACCTTTTTAAGGCTATGTACCACAATTTATTCCTTATCCATTAGAGATAAAATGTTGTTGCTCTATACTATTGAAAAGTTGAATACTTTTACTGTTTTTTAGCTAGGGTGAGGGAAAATCCACAACTTCCAAATCGAAATTTGTAATGAAATAATGAAAGAGACTGAAAGAGCCTTCTACCTTTGGAAAAAATAGAAGAAAAATATTCATAAAACCTTTTCCCCTAGCTATCTGAGGCTAGCAATGTAGCTGAATGGATAAATAGATAAAATACAAAGACATAACTACTCCAAAGGTATAAGGGAAAAAAGGAAATATGGATATAACTTAATTCTAGCTTTGTAACGTATTCTATTTGTCTTATTGTAAAGCAGGATAAAGAGTGGATATAGATAAAAATAGTATACCTACCCCCTATCCACTAGAATGGCTACAATAGAAAATTTATATTTTAAAAAACACATAAAGACACAAATTAATGAGATTTAATTTCAAATAAAAAACAATGAAAAAGAGAAATATTCAATCCATCTTAAAGAAGAAGTTATGCCAGCTACTACTCAAGAGGGGAATGTACATAAACCAACATATAGAAGCCCCCTAGAAAAATTCTGTTAGAAAAAACATGCAAAAACAACTAGAGATGTTCTAAGGAAACTGACTTAATATACACAACTACTATCTTAAGACAAGATGATTTCATAATAAGAACTATAGCTAGCTACAAAATTATGGATAAGGGGAACATTAGTAACTCCTACCTATATTTATATGAGTGAATGAAAAATGATATGGGAAATATTTGGGGGTTCTGTAAAAATTACTAGTGTTTAAATGGTGGTTGAATTCAAAAGTGAAAAAAGAGAATAGGTATAGAAAAATTCTCTCAATGGTCGGTAGAATGAAATTGGTGAACTTAGTTTTGGTAAGTCCACTGGTACATAGTTTTATTACCATCTGGTGGCATACTAAGGTAAGGTATCTGTGGAGGAAGAAAGGTGGATGAATAGATTTCCATGGTATATAAATCCAAATATAATAAAATTTATCATAGTCCCTTGGTAAAATTTTTGTAAACCCTGTAAGGAAGGTGGTCCTGGAAATAGATACTTTAGGGTTGAAAATTTTGCAATTATTTTAATGTTGCGTTGGGGAATCCCCAATAAAGATAGTGAATCATTTTGTTATCTTTTATATTTGTTCAATAGAAAAGGTGTCCAAACATATCATTATTCATCTATTTTCTAGGAAATTTGGAAGGTTTAGAGTGAGAAGGTTGTAGTTATTTTTATGTCATGTATCAATCACCACTCATATTTACTTAGACCACACATATGACTTGATGTGGATAGATTCTAAGAAAAAAGTTTATCGATTCTCCAATATTGCTTAAATTTTTAGTGGGGGTTATCTTTAACTTAGACAACTAGATCAGAAAATAAGCACTCATTATGAGCATGTTCTAGTGGTGAGGAATAAGACCCTTGTTTTCCATAATGGTTTGGAGCAATAGGGTAAGAACCCCAAACACAAACAAATGAGGATTCCTTAATGAGAAAGAATATAAAGAATAAATAATTAATGATTCCTCGGGACCTCCATAAAAATATAAAAGGTTTTTGGAGTACTCATCTCTTTAACAATGGGTTAATTAGTATATGAAGAAATGAAACTTCTATAATGGCTACATATTATTCCATTATGTAACACTGAATACATTCTTTTATGCTCTAGTCATGAACACTCAATGGCAGACTAATCAACAATTTTCAGATCTTGTTTGGTTTGGTATACAATTGTAGGTTTATGACATAGTGTAAGGGCTTGGTTTAGACTATTAGGTGACAATACTTTAACATCCATGTGAGGTATGGTCTACTACATATGTTATACTGATAGGGAAGTGAATGTGTTATATTTTGATGATAAACCCATTCATATAACCTTCAAATTATTGTATCTCCTCTTTGTTCAAGCTCCCAATCCACAAAAACTTGCTTGGAATTGGTGGATAAAATAAGTAGTATGTATAAAGTTATATATGGAATAATTATAGACAACACGAGCTTATCTATAGAGGGATTAGAGCTTGAGAAAGGTGAGAGGAAAATGGAAAATTTCACTCTTAAACAAGTTTGAACTCTTGAATCATTCTTAGACATTGTTTTTGGAGTGCATTGGAACTTCCATGCTATAAAACGAATCTATTTATAAGTATGTTTTTGGGTTTTTAAAACATCCATTGGATCATGTCATAATTTTATGTGAGCCTCTCTTGATTCAAGAGATGTGGAATAATTTTGATAGTGAATAGTTATCTTTTTTAATGTGTCACTAGTATTTTTCTATACAAGAATAATGAATTAGGTAAGTGATCCTCGCATGTTCTATTCTACATGGAATAAAGAAACCAAAGAAGTCCCAAACCAGATCATGTTTACTCGATCAATTTTCCCCTTTATAGTCTCTCTGTCATTCAAGAGTTATATAAAGGATTCTTTTCTAGAGACTTCTCAATAACTTAAATGTAATTTATTAGCTCAATCTATAGTTTTAAAAGGGTCAAAATTTTCCTTCATGTATGTTTGGTGGAATATTGAATGTATATATGATATGTTAGTTTCCTATCATTTTTAGAGGAAATTAATCAAGTTACATTGATTGCATATTAGTTTGATTCTTATGATGGAACTCTTGTAATCCAAAACCAGGTTTGGATCATGTAACATGCATTCTAACCACCCCAAAACTACAGTTTGTCACTTTTGAGAAATAGATTTCTTGGAGACATTATATGAAAATGCATATAGGATAGTTCTAATAATCAGAATACACACATAGTTCAAAGTGTACGTGTCAAAAAGAGAAAAACTATTACGAATGTTGTTATGGAAGGCTTGGATTATACATATACACTTGTCGTTTCCTTCCACTATCAGGCATTTTGATGTTGGAAGAAAGTGATCAATACCATGATAACATGGAGATATTATTAGGTAGGAAACTCAGTATCCCTATAATGCTCACTCAACTTGGATGCACTAAAAGAGTAGGGATGAGTGATTTAGAGAGATATTGAGAACCCTCTTAAATATATTTTTCTTTTGCTTCTTATTTGGAAGATGAAGATGAGTGATCACCCATCCATGGACGCCTCTTTAGGTTAATAACAAAATCCTAATCATGGTTCAATTGGGAAAGAAAAATACTAGTTTCTTGGAGTATACATAACAGAGTGCCACCAGTATTGTGGATATTAGAAGAGGTTTCATTATCATCATATAAGCTAAATACTTCACAATACTCTAATAACATATAAATCATCCATAAAGTGTTGTTGGGGGTGGCATGATATCCATTTTGGTGGGGGAGAGGGGACTTGTTTTCTAGTAGTCTCAATCAATTCCTAGAAAAATAAGTTATGTTAAATAAAACCATACTTTATTGTGATAATATAGAGCCATTTATTCTATAAGATAAGGAATATCAATATTATCCCCCTTATTATTTGAAAATGACTAGATTTTATTATTCAGATTCATTGTTTAAAAATATTTTTTTCTTACTACATTATTGATGATCTTGGTTTGTGAAAGAAAACTATGTTGTCCAATTAGCCATGTTTTCATGCAAAATCTTGGTATTAATTAAATAAGGAATTAAAGAAGTGAATTATCTATTCCAATAATAATAATTGATCAACGTGAAGGAAGGAATCCAAATTCCCAATTCCTCTTCTGTAATGGTATGAGATAGTGAAGCATATTTAGTAGAAGGCGATTCAGTAATAGATGGATATGCCAATTTTTGGTATGGTATATATTGTAACAGTAGAATATTCCACTTCATGAGGTATCTCGGTAAGGATTAAGATATATATACAAGATCCTTCACCCGATTCACATGCACATGACCCCCCTAAATGAGCATTAGTCTTATTTCAAAGGCTTTATTCTAGGCTCTCTAAGAGCCTATTATATTCTGAGTTAGCCTATAACTGATTCTATCAAAACCCTTGAAAATAAGATTTTCAAATAACCAATCTCATTTTATGCTCAATTCTATCTTCCTTATACTATTTACTCAGATGCAAAAAGAAAAAGTGATTATTCACCTTATTCCTCAAATCAGTTTTACTCTTTATAAACTAGAGTGATAGTTGTCAATGCTAGTGGGTTCAAAACCATAATAGGTGTATTATTATAATATAGGTATTATAACTTCCTATTAAATAAAATATTAAATTTTTTGGAGAGGAAAATATGATACCAGTTATTTTGACTACCAGAAAGAGGTCACAAGATAATTAAAAAAATACTATCGTTGGATTTAAATCCATCAAAACTTCCTCAATAAATGAGGTAGTTTACCTTGGGGAATGAGATGTATAATTTCTTTTATTATACAATATTTTAGAAATTGAAAAGGTAAAGAAGTTCCTTTCTCACCTTACTCATCCATTAAGCCTTAGTTCAATCAATCCCTTTCATCTATCTTCATCACCAAAAAACAGACTCTAATCCAACTGTACATTAATAAAAGAAGGATAGTCTTTTGAGTCTTAAGAACTATGGTTCCATATCCCAACTTCTAATGAAATTATTCCAAGTCTAGTATTGATATTGGGTGCTTCTTGATTCCATGAAAGTGAGGCATATTTATATTTTTCATGTTACCCCATTAGTTCTCTCTATGATATTCCAATATAACTCCAGAACATAGAGGTTCTCATGAATTATATTTGATTTTCATTTTAGAGGAAGTGAGTTAAAAAGTTAATGAATGCAAAATGAATGGTTTTGGTATAGGATAGAATTTGATCCTACAACTAGACATCTGAAAGGATAGTAGTGGTAATAATTCCAAGTGCATGTTATGTTGAATCAAGAACTCTTAGGAAAGGTGGGTTATACCATCCTTCAATATTAAAAGAACAACATATAGAAAGTCTATTAAGATGGAATTATATAATATGAAGTCATTTATATTGGATTTCATTCATCTATCATGAATCGGGGTTGAGGATAAGTGAAGAGTAGGGAAAATCAAAGCCAATGCCACAACAAAGAGAAAGGAGGAATGAATCAATTCAATGAATAGAGAAAAAACATCATATTAAAATAGGATGGGATTTGTTTTGTGATTGGATGGAATATCTACGCGATTCTTTGAGAATTGAAACCTTTTCTAGTGAAAAAGCCTCTAATGAAAATGATTCACAGCATCCAGAGAGAATCAGGTTTGAACCTTGATCTATTCTTAATAGATGGTGAGGGGAATCCTCAAATTGAAAGAGAAAAAGGTATTACCACAAATTTCATGTAATAAGAAATATGTGAAAACGTGGGATGAGAAACGGGAAATGAATATAAAAATAAAAAGAAAGACTAAGAGATAAGAAAGTGAAAGAATTTTCATGAGAAGGAGTAGAACTAGAACCCATGGGATAAAAAGGAATATCCAGTGAACTACCTTTCATTCTGATCACTAATTTCAAAGAGAAATATGATAAAGAACAAGAAGTTAATACCAATATAAGGGGGTTTTTTCTTACTAGGGGATCCTAGAAAGTTCATCAAGTTTGATTAGTAATATTCTGGGATGATATATTGGACAAGACCTCAAAAATTGGAATCAAATAGTTATAACTCTTCTATGGACTACTAAGAATATCATAGAAAAATATTCAAGAGCTAACAAAATATGTAAACCTAAAAATTTGCGAAATTCTAGGATATGTTCCTTATATAATTTGTTTTTTTTTCTAAAAATCACTCATAGAAATTCATAACTCTCATAATCTAGTGATATGGAATACATTACCACATTCCATTCTACAAAATCTCTTTGATATGGTTAAAATAAGATGATTTTGAATGATCCATTAATCCCAAATAAAATAAAGATAATTTTATATGATTTATTTTTTCAAGGATGGAATGATGAGAATATTCATTGGTGACCTCGATATGATTTTAAATATGGGGCTGGATATTCAAAAAGGAGTCTCAAACATCATCATTATATGTATAACATATATCCAAAATCGACTATTGAGTTTTTGTCTTTGAATATTGTCATTGAGTAAAGGGTTGAAGCAAAGAAATCAGAGGCTGTTGATTGATGCTGGAATATATGCTTGGCATTAATGAAGACTCAACTGATGTTTAATGTTGTTTATAATGAAATTATATGCTTGAAATCCCCCACCGAGATGGTAGTGTGTAGTTATTTATGGAGGCTACTAGGAGGGTTATCACAGAAAATACAATTCCCAAGGATAGAGTTATTAATCACCTCGTATTAATCAAATGGAAAGAGAGGGATTTCCCATCAAGAGTCCTAGAAATCCTTTCAAATAGAGACTCTAAAATTCCAAACCCACTAATTAAATATAATAAACGAAATATAGAAGTAATGTAGAGTAAATGTACAACATTTTTATAAATTTGAGTCCAACTTAATAAGTAAAATGTCTTCCTAGATCTTTGGATAGTGCAACTCTATTTTATTATACTTACTTATATAACAAAAAAAAGTGAACTAAGCACAAAATATAAAAACATAGATATAATTCCTAAAATCCCCACAACTCACATGGTTATTTTTATCCTTTCTCATTGACTAGAAAAGAAAAATAATAAAGGGTTTGGAATAATATGATAAAGTAGAAGATGTGAATTTGAATAATGGGAGAATGGAAACAGATTATTGGGTCCTACAGTGGTAGAACCTTGTCAACTAGTCAAACTTCTTCTCATCCTTCTATATAATTTTCTTCTATTATGATTTTATTCACTTTTCTTCCCCTAATTCATTTTGGGAATCTCACATGGAATGAAATGAATTATTTTCTATATTTTATCCAATCACACTAAACACTAACCTAATCAACAATATACCTTTATGATATCATGGAAACTCGAACTACCGGAAAAGATATTAGAATAGCTCAATAATTCATGTTATCAAAAAAGGGAACACCCTTGAACTATCAGAATATCTTTCTCCCATGGAGTAATTTAATTCAGTTGGTGAACCCTTAGAGAGTAAGATTTCAATTGTGTGAAGTCATCATCTAGTCAAATAAAATAACTTGAGTTTCACTTCTAGTTTGACAAGTATAAATTGTAAAATATGCCAGATATTAGTTCCACTACTTTACCAAGAAGTATTGAAGATGTATTATAATCTTCAGTGGAAAAAATAAGATCAAAAAAGATTCAAATATGAATTCAACTATACGTATTAGGGGTTGTGTCCATAAATCAAGCATGGAAAGAGCTATCCTGCTTTAAAGAAGTTTATTTATCCATGAATAAAAAAATAAAACTAATTTTATATATATAAGAGTAGCTAATATGAATATATATATATATATATATTTCAATTCATAAACAAAGAACATCACTTTGATATAAAATATTTGACCATCTCTCTTTTGTGCTAAAACAAGAACCAAAAAACCCAATAGTTGAGTACTGAGAAGAGTCAATATAGGAAGAGGTATTCTTATGAGGCATTCTAAACTTGAAGATTGAATCTCGAGTGAGAAATCTAATAGAAGATCAAGGAATTCTTGGTATTTAGTATTTATGTGTAGCTGTTAGGGAAACCAAGGATATATATCATCAGTTCATCATTATCAATCAAGTAAAAAAGAATCCAGAAGCAATTTTTGTTGAAATATGTTGAGTCCTAATAAAATGAATGAAGGAACCAAGAGGCCAAGATATGTATCATGGAAAAGACATGACATAGACTCCAATAACTTCATCTTCATTGGACTTAATGTCCACATATCAGTTATTATCCTTTGAATGAAAATCCAATTACAAATAAATCCATGGTATCCAAGATCAAACATATCTTGGGAAAGTGAGGATTAAATGTGTATTATGGAAGTAAGCCCCTACTTGTAGTGATTCCCCAATCTGATGGATGAAGGATAACATTTTATATTAAAATAGATAGATGTGTAGATCAATTAATCATTTCACAATTCCCTCTGGAGAGAGTTTTCTCATGAGTATGGATACCGAGATGGAAGAGATTGCGTGTATACCATTTTGTCTTCATCAACAGATCAAGGGATAATATAATCTCAATATAAAGGAAAAATACATAAGCTATTGATTGATTTATTTGGTAGACATCCAAAAATATTGGGATTTTTCATTGAAGTCATAGGAAAATAAAATAAGATTTTCATATAGTTTATATGATATTGATTTAAGATTCTATAAAAGGAGAAAATTAAAGATACTATTAGAAGAGTACCTATGAGTAGACTTTATTGTGAAAAAGTGGTCACCCTGATTCAACTTTGACCAGCCAGCTACATTCATTAGAAAAAATAAGAACTATACTACTCTATAGAGTGATAGTAGTTCACACAATGACTGTTTATGAGTAGTGGAAATGCTCAATATAATGTAAAGTAATCTGATAAAAATGGAAATATTTATACTTTGATCAAAGAAATCATGTATTGTGGTGTTTCACCAAGAATGGTTGAGGTAATGAGTGAATATGATGGAACATAGCCTTCTTATTATTTGACTTCAAGAAGAAAACAATCAAAAAATGTCATAGAAAGAATGCTTCACCGAAGCCAACCTAACTATAATTAGATTACCGGGAGTCATGACATTAGGTCCTGGATAGTTGGAAGAAATAGAATGATACAAATTATTCTCTCTAGAAGCCCTTTTCCCAGTATAGATAGAGGTATTTGAATCAAGATAATAGCTAATGGTGGTAGAAGAGGGATATTCAAGGGAAGATAGAGTAGTTCCTTTTCATCAAAATCATTGAATCAATAGATTTAACACTCTCTACGCATGTTTAATAAGATTTTAGATTGATAGAAATGGATATTTATGATCAATATTTCAAAGTGAACAACCATATCATCGATGAAATGCCCTTAATTTTTTTTTAAAAATATATTTTAAGTAATCATAATCACCAACAAGATTTTCACTATTTCTCAAGGTCATGAAAACTTCATTTTTATAGATAGGCCATTTGGAACCTTCATAATACTTATACAATTATCCAAGATCATTGGGTGTCATAATAAAGAATGCACATAGGGAATAAAAATACCACCTTCTAATGAAGCCCCAAAAGGTTAAAATTAGTCTTCACTCTTTGTGATCTAGTATTTGGGAGGAGAATTGTTACTAGACAAGCACTATATTTTGGAAGACTAGCTCACTCTTCCAGATAATGAATAAAATTAAATAGGGAACTCCATTGAGTCTTACCCCCACCCCTACACTATTAAGGGTTAATGAAGTGAGTGATTCTTTCTTTTTGACAAGAGGTGTGATCTTTCATTGATTCATTGAGACCAATCATTAAAAATTCCTTGGATACATAAACTAGAAATATTAACTACATTTTTATCATAGGTGTGGTAGAAATAAAAAATAAATAAGGAAGAATGGGTGGGGAATTACCAAATTTTAATAGAGAATGACAATGAAATTGAATTGAATCATGGTTTAAGGAAGCTCTTTGGTCTCTCCCCCAATGAAATGGAGGATTTTGATTCCATCACTTTCAAAAATGAAGTGATCCATGAAGGGATGGACCAACCCAATATTGATGCATTCTTTATTTGGATTGGGATCATTATATAAAGGAAGTATTTCATGATTGAATGATATAGTAGAGTGGGTTGCTTACATAGTGTACCCACAATGGACCACGACCAATATCTCCTTTTCGAAAATCACTCTGATAGTTATTCAATCCCCCCAAGTATAATAATATAAACCTTAATTTTTTTTGTCATTCATATAAACAATATAAATTCCAACCTTTTAGTCCCTTTTTTCACACTTCATTCCTACCAGTAGTGTAGGTGGATGACTCTATTAATTCTACATCATCAAATGAGAATTTCTCATGAATGAAAAAAATTGTTTATTTTTACTTTCTACAGTTTGGTCTCCTAGAAGATCATGGCATCAAATATTCCCAACTTCCTTAGTTCACTATCTTTCTATTGATCGAAGACCCCAAATTCAAATATGACTTCCTCCCCAATATAACTAATCTTATTCTAGTTATGATAAAGGACTGATACAGTTGAATGATAAGGTAAATAAGAACTATATAATGAAAGAAAATGGTTTTTGTCCATATTTTATTAAGAAAGAACTAGTAGTAAGGTAGTCTAGTAATATTCCATTAATGGATTTTGTTGTCCATACTATAAGTGATCTATTTTGTTAGGTTAATTCCTTCCCCCTTCTATTATTATGAAATACTCTTAGTCAATCAATCATCTAATATCTATCTATAAAATAATAGGTTCCTCCCCTAGTATTGAGACTTATTTTCCTACTCTTAGGCTGTCTTTTTTTTCTAATTAGTAACCTTGTTTTCTATCTCTAGACGTCTACCTAGTGTAATCATGAATAGATTTGATTTTACATTGAGTAAAAAGATTAAATTGATATGTCTAGTATAAAATTTTTACTTTTCAATAAGTCATTCTAAAACCAAGTCCCAAAGTTATTAATTTCACCCAGTTCAACGTCAATACAGTATTCTTCTGGTAGTATGTAGTCATAAAAATTAGTTAGAGCCTATAAAGGTGGAGATAAATTTATTTCATTGTCCGAATTTAATCACATTACTATAAATGTGTTTTAGTAAATAAAATATTCATTTTTTAATACAAGAGGGAAATATGATAAGTGCGTTGATTCATGACAATGAATGTTTCATGGTTTCATCCAACTTTTCTTGTTTTGTTGTAAGACTAAGGGCTTCAAAGCTATGATTTGACCTAGCCAATGTGATTTTGGTGTGAATATTAGTTCTATTACTCTTAAAATTTATTGATTTATAAGGGGATAATGAAGGATAATTGGAGTGCATTCTATCTATAATATAATTTGGATGTTGATATTTCCATTCATAAGTGGATTTTAGGATTATATTCTTACTGAGAGATTGAAACTTTCACATCCTGAAGAGACACTTTCCTTTCCTAATTAGAGAATGTTTAACATAAACAATTGACTAAAGTGGTGTTGCCTTGGATGATGAAATATGAGAAAACTTCATCTTGAAATCTCTACTAAGCTAAATGACTCTTCTAGTAAATTCAATGCCTTGATAATAATGAAGCATAATAGAAACCCACACTACTAAAACAGAACTAAATTTTACCTTTTCTTACAATAAAAATATCTTCTGATTGATATATTAGAGGGATCCATCCACTCCAAAACTACGCTATGATTAAGGTCACATAATGGAAGTCAACTCAATCTTGCTGGTTTTTGAATCTATATTTATTGAAAGATTAACAAAATTATTGATTTTCTCATAGAAGAAATAGTATCAAGCTATCAACAAGTGTTACTTTTTCTTATTTCTTATCTCATGGTTTTTTAATCCTATATGCATGGAAGATTTCCCCATGGGAGTGAGTTTTTGGATTGATATAAGGGTTATCTATTTATAAAATTATAGTAGAGTACTAGTAGCCCTTCAAGTGAGTTTTATTTGGAATAATTCTTGTCAAATTTAGTCAATGCATATTGAAACTTTATTCATTCTTCTAAGTTACGATAAAATAGAAACACTATATATGATAATATTTCCTATGTCTCACCTCCTCTAGAGCTATTTCAAAAAGGTGTAACATTCTATTTTTTTATGTTATCTCTCAGAGTTTCCTTGCATGTCTATTAGTTTAATGGGGAGAGAGAGATTAACAGAATTCCTCCTCATAGTTGTATGATATTGTGCCTAAAAGAAAGAGTATCACCATATATGATTCCATAATCTATTGTGTATAAGAATAGTTGGCCCTACGAAATGGGGTTGTTTTGTTTAATATTTCCTAGAGTGTTTGGTCTTAAACTAAGTATCGTTCTATATAGTGAGGTGGATAGGGTAGGTACCCTTCCCTGTCATGTCCTCTATACTCTATAATGGATAGTTAAAATTTATAGGAATATTGAATGTGTCAATAAGTATATAAAGTGTGACAAAATAACATTTCCCATACGTGGCCATCTCTGTTCCACTAAGATCCATGAGATCTAAATACAGTTAAGGATCATAAAATACCAAAGAATAGAAATTAAATTATAAGAGTACCCAAAATTTTCAATTAAATAACAGTCAAAATATGTTCAATTAAGGAGAAGAAGAAAGGGTAAATTTTTATTATTCCATCAAAAAGAGGAATGTGAGGATATGAGTCCACTTTTGTCCAAGAGAGGAACTGAGAAAAACACATATATTGGTGATAATATCACAAATATATAGGTTGGAATTTATAAAGAGGGGTCATGTGTTAATATAATTTATCATTGGTATAGTAGCTCTACCACTAATGGATTATGAAAAAAACCACTAGGAATTTCCCTTAAAATGAGGGTTATCGAAATGGATATTTAATTCCATAAGTTTTTTATTATCTCAAATAGTTTGAAAGTTAATCATCCAAATAAAATAGATTAATCAAGATGGATAGAATTTAACTTTGATGAACTACATTATCATATTTCTTCCCCTATGATATTTATAGGTATATTATCAAAGGGGTTATTAGAAATTCTTGATTTATTGGGCCAACTAATGCATTGGAGGATATTCGATTGAAGGAGGTATTTCACTATAGATTCACGATGAGATTATTCAATTTCATTTTCATTATTGGTTTATCATGTTTTTAGGGTGGATAATCCAATATCTATTATACTTAGGTTAATTCTCACTTTATCCATTTTTTATAATTTGAATAATTACCTATCATATTTTCATAAACATCATTCCTACACAGTTTAAAATTATTGAAATTTAATCACAAATTTCACTGCTTTGGGAAGGTGAGTGGTTGTAAGTCCTCTATTCATGGAAGGAAGATTAATGGAAATCAAAACACAAGTATCTGGATGTAAATGAAGTAGAAATATGATTTTTTCACTTGTCTTGCTGAAGTGAATGCAATAGTTATAATATGTATTACACATACAAAATACCTTGAATTGAATATAGAATCAATGAATTTGGGTTCAATACTTTTTTTCTAGAACCATTACTTTGATATCTACCATCATCTAGGAAAGTTCATGATGCCCGACTTCTTTTTAATAGGAATTATAAAATCTTGAGATTTCTTCTTTCCACTCAAAAGAGTTTTCATCTATCCGTATAGTAAAATGATTCATTCCAAAATTCCACTTCGTCTAGATATTTCAATCATGAATCAGTTATTATGCACATTGTCATTCAAAAATCCCAATAGATATTTAATTGTTTGGTAGTAGTATCTTATATATTGTATTAGATTTTATTCATGTTTCTAAAACTAGAGCACAATGAAAAATATGTGTTTAATCTCATTGCTGAGGAGGATGATTTGAATCATATAATTCATTGAAATGAGAAAGATCATTCTTAAAACTATCCAACCAATCATCCCAATGTCATGAAGCTGACAGTATAAAACTAAAACCTAAAAAAGGGGATATAAATCAATAATAAATCTATATAGAATAGCTTGAATCACTCCGATTTGGGGTTGAGAGTGGTTAGGGATTGGTATGGATGATGCTTCAAATGAAGGCATGAATAACCTTTGTGAATCTATTTAATATTCATTCTACAGATAAAAGAGTGCGGGAAAGGGATAAACCCTATGTGTTTGAAAAATTAAGAGATTAAAGACCCACTTGGAACATTTATTACTAACTAATGTAACCTATGAATGACCAAAATATGGATTCAATCCATAAATAAATTCAACACAATATGTTCAATAGTGATCTCAATCCTTGAAAAAAAGTTTCCAAAGGATGTTAATGAGAATGATAATTGAGATAGAAAAAAGAACAATGAAGGAAAAAGTTATTTACTATTAGAGTATATTACTAGATCTTTGGTTTCATAATAATCTTATATGTGGTTCATGTATGGAAGCAGGATAGTTTCATTGGAATCTGACCAAAAAACCTTCTTTCCAAACAATTAGTTTAGTTAAGAGAGAATACAATCCATTTTTCATTCTCGTTGGAGTTGGTATTATTTGAACCTTAGTACAAGTAAATATATTACTACTAGATTTTAATTTAATTAGATGAAAAATCATCACTTAAATCACTAAATATGAAAATATCACTTTACAGAAAGTACAAACCCTTATAGTAGAGTACTAATAACTGATATGTATGACAAGAATTTCAGATTCATTAAGAAAAAGGGTTACCAATGAGCCAGAAAGAATATATAATTCTTTAGATAGTGAAGTGGGTCACCATACAACTACCAATATTCATTCTATGCTTTAGGAAGAAGGAATATATCACATAAGTTGACTTGATAGTAAATGATTGAATACTCATTCTCCTTCAAATTTCTCAACTTCTCGAATCAATTGGAGATTCACTATCTCTAAAGGGGGAGCATTTTTCGATGCGGGAACTAGTTTTCCCTTTTCTAAAAGATTCATTATGGATTCAAGTGAAACTAAAATGAAGTAGGAGTTGTTTATTTTATGCGTGAATTCAAATTCCTGACTGTGATGACATAAATATGTAGTTTCAATTTTTCTAGATAAACGAGACCTTACAACATAAGTTGTTACTTAATATTTTTGGTATTTAAACTTTATCATGAAAGGATAATAAACTATAACTAATGTTATCTACTCAAATCCAATCATTTCATCCCTCATACGATGACAGAATTTACTCAACTCTTATTAACGAAAACATCAATTTTATTTTTTTGGATCCCTGCATAGATAGGGAGAATGTGGACTATATACTTCATGAATGCAATTCAGAGAAAGAAGGGAATTTATGTTCTCTAGAATGGTAGATCAAAATACATTACTAGCCATGATACTTCCCCTCTTGGATTAAAATAGTGTATTTGTAAATATTATAAAGAAATGATAGAATAAGTAGTACCCCAGCTGAGAATATTCTGTCAAAAGTACCAATGAAGATTAAAGAGGAGTATGAAAAGGATGGAATAAAATGATTTTGATATGGCCAATGAAAAATATAAAATATTTTTTAAATATGTAATATTATATTAGAGTAATGAAAAATCCAAAAACCATCAAAACCAGACAATTTATTAAAGGTCAACCAGCCCCATCCTCATCTGATGGACTATATAGATACTTTATTCCTTAAGGATTCAACTATTATGGAGTCATTTTTTAATCAGAAACTTTGAGTTCTTCATGAAATGGTAGGACATATAACAAAACCATTCTCAATGGATTATCCTAGAGGATATAGTAACTCAGTAGGATCTTAGTATACTGGTAGACCAGTTATAGAATCTTTGGAGTAAATTGTATCGAAAATCCTTTGAGATATTTTTCATTCCATAAGTGGAAAGTTTGAGGGGGATCTATCTATTAAAGAAAAATGGATGTTTTAGATCGAGAATAACTACATGTGATTGGGAAAGAATCATGAGAACATGTAATGGTATTCTCTATATGTGAGGAGACATGTTATTGAGATATTAGAGATGGATTTTTTGCCGGACAGAGGTTCTGGGGGAGTCGAGAGAGAGGTATTTTTTAATAAATAAATTTCTAGTATCCTTAAATGAATGCACATTATAATTTATGATATTGTATTTATTAACTATTACTTAGTAGTATTATTGTACTAAATTTCCCTTAAAGTGGTTAATGGGTAATGTATAGTTGGTGTAGGTTATGTATGATTTTCTAAATAACAAAAAACACACCTATGGGTATCCAAGAAAACTGACCAACAATGGGATGGAATAAATTGGTTCTTTTTCCTACAAAACGAGGGAGGGAGAGATCTCATTAGGGCGTAATTAAGAGTTAACCCCTTTCGGATATTTATATAGGAGGAAGAAGCGAGTATCCCACCAATGAATTAGCTAGAAAGAGGGAAAAGTAATGTAGTGAAAATTAAAGGGGCATGTTGATGGAAAGAGGTAGGAAATTCATCGGGTTGGATTAGTCCCATAAGTGCAAAATGAAATGGAGAACCCAATTCCAATGAAAAATAAATTAACTTAAAAGATGTATTAAAATCATTCTAATTAAAATTCAGACCATTCTAAGACAAGAGTGTCAGAACATGCACCCCAAAAGAAAAGAGTATGATCACATGTGCTTACTATTTCACTGAAAAAACAAAAATTTTCCAATAGGAAGATCATATTATTATTGTTGTGAAATTGAATGGATGTGTTTTCTCACATTTTGAGGGGGAGTTGAAATGAAAAAATACAAAAAATCATTTTAATATGGGCCCAGATATTGAAAGATACTCCGGGATTGAAATACCATTGTATTTAGGGTGATCATGAATTATTGTGAATTTAGGGTAGATAGAGTAGTAGATCAAAATATGGTATAAAAAAAGGTCAAACATTGGATTTTTTCATTCGAAGGATTTCTATGGGGTTGTGATAATGATATTCTAACACCGTTTTCCCAATTCCAACAACACTATGCTCTATTTGAGTTTATTTGGTGTTTGAATATGTTGTTTTTGTGTATACTTGAGTTTTCCACTCTAATATTTACTTGAGGACAATGAGAGGTGGTTCTTGGTGCATGTTACCTATTTCTCAGTGCTTTCACGTACCAGGGGTTCATTCACAGATCTCTCCTCATCTGACCTATCATAGGATACCTGAATCAGGAATCCCAGTGAAGTCCTAGGAGGGCTTGGTATAATATAGATATTTAAACCTTCATTAGATATTCTTGGGTCCCTAACCTAGGATACATGAAGTATCCCGATCAATACCAGGTCGATCACTAACTCTAGCCAATAAACCATGAACATATTCCTTCTTTCACTATTAAAACTACTAAAATAAGCCATTCCCATTCTACTACCTATATGATACCAAGAATTCTGGTGCTAGAGTTTCCAGAATAGGTAGTTCACCTTGATGTTTAGATTTTCAATGCCCAAACTACATGAACCTTTCGAGATTCTGGGATATTCACAGTGGACTATCCATTGTACCACTACCAAATTCAATTGAAACCATCCTAAACCCTTGTAGATCTTCCCAATATTCTACAATCTAGACAAATCAAGTATATTATCATAGGTTCCATGTGTTCCCTAATAATGTATTCCTACTATCCCAAAAGGGACACCTAGTAGTAGTTCCCCTTATGACTTACCAAATCAATCTCATTGACCCCATGTATCTACAATTAGAGGAGTAATGATCCCATCAATCCGATGGTTCATTTATCCAACAAAAAACAGTAGATCTAGTTTCAATATGAAAACGAGGATTTTATATTCTTTCTATGATAATCGAGGGTTCATGAGGTACCAATATTAGATTCAAGTATTAATGGAACTCCAATGATTTCTCACACAATAGAAAACATATGAATTAGCAGTGAACAAAACATTGGATAAAGGATTCACCTTCTTCAAAAAAGATATTGATGCTTTGTAATCTAATAATAGTGATCATCCTTGATCTCATTGGTTGGGCCTGATCCCTTATCATGTGATATTGTAGGGGAAAAGAGTATTGAGATGAGTCATATAGGTTGAATTGACCACTGGATGGTAAATATTTATTCCCAAGATATATTCCATGATATAATATTTCTTATATTATGATTAATTTCTACATTTGTTTGAATTTTCAGTATCACATAAGCCCCAAACAGTGTTTGATCACTAGGAGAGAGTAGTATTAGATGTAGGTTTTGATTGCCAGTTAGCAGTAGGATATTCAGGAACAGAGGGATCAGATAGTGAGTTCATTCACCTATTTAATATTTATGAATTTTCCCCCTTTAAGATTGATTCAATTCCTTATTATGAAAATCCTGAGGCCACCGACTCTTTGACCTAGGTTCCTGAATAGTAATATGTCCAGTAAAAGAATCAGGGAGATGGGGTACCTATCCCCCTTCAAGAGGAAATAGAAGATATCACTTAGTTAAAGTATCTATCAGTATCGACTCCTCAGGACATGGGTTGTGAGAAGGAAAAATACAATCAATAAGAAATGGAAAATATCTATCAAAAAAATATCATAAATATTTCACCTCTATCTATTCACAACATTTTCCACTTCATCATCCGAACATCAGGCATAATGAATATTATGTCCTGTAATGAAGTCATTAGTAACCTTAATGAAGCACATAATATTAATCATGATGCCTAAAATACACTATCATTCTCAAATTATAGAATCATCTAAAATCATTTTATTGGATATATATTTTGAGAAGTGCCCTAATTCCAAACATTAATAAAAGGGAAAATTATTCCATTGAATGGATGGTTTACAAAACTATTTCCATTTGAGCTCCTCCAAAGGTCGCCATTGCTTTCCCAATTTAGAACTGTGACCTATGTGGTGTTGAAAGATGGTTCACAAACAAAATGGTGAGAAATGTTGAAATTAGTTATGGCATCACTCAATGATGAAGGATACAACTCATCTTGACTTAACGATTGAGAAACTAATTCACTAGCGGTGGAGAGCTGTCTCGTTGGAAATGTGGATTTTACATTTAAGTATTAATTTGGATATGAAAATATTTTTTCTTACAAAAATAGAAAGAAAATAGTACTTTGAAAGAAAATAAATGGTCTACCCATTCATAAGAAATATTAAATCCAATGAAAATGCACAAGAGGAATGCAAGTGATATACAAGTCAGTTCCTTTATCTGTACAAAATGCAGATTTTTTTCTTGATACTAAATGCCACCTTTAAGAAGTTGTTTTCACCAAAAACTATATCATATGTTTCCGATTATATATAATTTTAGTTCTATTTATTTATAGGAGAATATAAATTTGATAATAATTAAACTTTTGGCCCCGACTCCACCATGGATTCCTCTTTATGGTTTGAAACTTTTATCGATACCCGGGCTTCTTTATCAGCCTTGTCGGAGATTCAGAATGAACATTTGACTTTTTATTCACTAACTTATATCTTTCAATATTACCTTCAACAAATCTTATACAACACCTAATCTTTTGTCTTTTATGCTAAGAGAGTCTTGTTTAGAAAATAAGAATACTAGAATGAATAAGAACATCAATCAAGACATGAATCAAACACTCAATCATGGAGGAATTTTCTTCACTAATAGGAAAGGTTACTGCATTTAAAAAGAATAGGTATGCGTCAATGATTCATATCAGGGGTCATTACAAGATAATGATTCATTAAAAATCATAGAATTATTCCCCTAGAATGCCAATAGATAGATCTAGTAGGGGCACATTGGCTTCCCTTTCTTTGAATTGGGCTGAGTTTTTGATTTGTGATTACTTCCATTGGAATAAGGAGTAGGTGACCGACTGGAAATGAAAGTAGTTATTAAATATTAGAGAGTCAGCGCACCTCCATATCATAGGGGGTGGAGTATATGATAAGTTTTAAGTCTCATACACATGAGAAAATTCAACAAGGGGGATAGGTAGGTGAGTTGTCAATAAGTTCAATCCAAAAGTAAATAGAAAAGGATGAATCACATCCATCCCCTATGAACATATTCTATATTAAATATAATTATTCACATTTCCCAAGTAAGTCCTAGGAGTCATGATTAAATATAGGACTAGTTCCACACTTTTTCATTCAAATGTAGATCCACCACTCTCTCAGGCGCTTATGTCTCATGGTTCTCTACTTCCATCAATCAGCCTCCTTTGTTATCTATTCATCTGAGATGATTTTATTCTTATTTAAAATTATTGTGTTTAGTACACTGAAATTATGATAAATTTGAATGAACCATAGGTTAACCGATTCCCCAAAGTCCTTGACTTGAATCTCAATCCTTGCAGTAACTAAGTCTCCCAACACAAAATCACTCAATTAGTATGATTAAGGAATTCCTAGTGATTGAAAAACTACATGAAAGAAATTAAGGGATTAATATTTTATGTTCTTGTTATCCAATTATAATACGAAATCACGTGTTAATTCCATTTAATATTCCTAGTTCATAATATAACCTTCAATGAATCGAGTCTTCCTAAGGATTTCGAGTGTGTTTTTCCAATGGGTTACCATCTTGATCCTCTGCTTGATTGAATTTCTACCTAAAATATTAATATGGATTGAAATGAAGCATGGGATTATACATTGATGATGTTCACAAACAAATTACACTTACATTACATGATCTGGATCAGGCATCCCCCCATTCTTCATCTATGAAACCAGATTTTCTTCACAGTCCTCCACCTTCAGATCTGACTCACCACTCTCAATGATTATTATAATGTTGTAACCACCAATTGATGTATATGTATATTCATTTATTAACTTTATCTAAGCCAACCAATGGTAGAAGAATCAAAAGAGGAAAATGGGGATATGAATGAAAATAAATTATTTTTCTATTTCCTTTTCATTTTTGAATTAGTTATCATTTGAGGCCTTTCACAGTACCCCCCCTTATATGATATGATGACTCTCTCTGCATGTAAAATGGGAATAATAGTTGTAGAAACAACATAAGAGACATTAACCCATCCCATATTCCTTACATCAACAGCCTATACTATACATGAGATGAATTTATCCTTTCTTATAGACTCACCTTCCCTATCACTTAATGTTAACATGTACTTCTAGTCGTAAGTTAAATGATATTCTAATATTCATAATTAATCTATGTTTTTGATTGGGGCGCTGAAGATTAAGGGTTCATATGTGTGATGAAATGAAATGGTTGGATACCTAAGTAATGATGTGAGATATATATTGACCACCTCCCCCATTATGATAATGAATCATTCCACGTGGATGGGATTTAACATTGAATATATGGGGGAATAGTTTCATTATAACCATACAGAATCATAGACCTCAAATATCCTTAGTTACTACTTTTTTGGAAAACATAAAATAAAGTGATGAGAATCTCAGTATTGATTTCTTCAAATATTGCGCTCTAAAATACCCGCATACAGTGATAACTGTGAATGTGGAGAAGAGAATCAACATAACTGTCACTGCATGGATTCAAAAAGAGACACTATTCAGATGAGATTCAAAAAGTCAAGGTGCCAATAAATAGGAGAAAAATATTTTAGCATGCCAATACTCATTTTAGATTTCTTTTTACATGGATTTATTGGATTAAGAATGGAATTATTACCAGTATCGATGATCTCCCACATGAATTAAGGGATGAAAATATTATAATACTTACAGCTTAATAAATGGTAAATAATGATTTTTAAGGGAATTTACTTAATTAAGGAAGTGTAAAATAATCAATCTACTGTTAGCTCCCTTCCACCAAGCCTAATGTGCTAGATGAGAGTACAAATAATATGATATTTGGATAGGTAATTCATCTTTTTTATCCTCATAGTCTCACTCATCCCTTCACATATCTTATAGTTATAATAGCTTGGGTTAGGTGTTATTATCAGTTTGGGAGTGAACTAACAGAATTACTATCATGATTGACATATCTTCATTACATGGGCTAATGTAATAGGAAATGACACAACTTGATTGAAATAAATATAAATACTAAATGTAGTATTTATATTATATAAGAGATATCCAAATTCAATGGATAGGAACCCTGACAAGGTGGGTTCCCATGAAAATATAGATATCTCTCAGAAAGAGCATAATTAAATTGTATATTTTTCTGGGAGTGGAGAAATACATTGAATCAAAAGAAGATATGATACTCACTGGCTAGATCAGACTATCTATACGAGTGCGTCTATAAGGACTCTTGAAATATGACATAAATTAGTGAAAGATATTGGCCTTTGTTGGTGTTAAAACTGTTGAATACATAGTGTTAGAAATAGACAATATTTTCAAAGTTTAAATAGATGATATTTGGTTCATAACAGGGTATGGTTATATAAAATAAGTTATGAGATTATTTATCATGAGATATTGTGACATAAGATTGAATCGGCTAGTAGGAAAAATATCCCATCTCATGCACACAAATTGGGCTTAGAATACACCTCTCTAACGGATCACCTTTGAAGGAAAAATAGTGAAGATACTAATAATCCTTTGTACCTAAGGTATATATAGACATATGCCTTCCTATATTCATTCATTACTAGAATAATCTAATTAATTAAAAGGATTTTAATCTATATATTAGAAAATAATATTTAATTATACGTTTAATGTATGTATTCTACTCCAATAGTGGCCTCTGAGATTAAAAACATGTGATTGTTTTCATGATTGAAGCGGGTTATATTGTTATCCTAAAATCCCCTAAGGCAGTTAAATAACTCATATCACATGATACTGATGTGACTATCTACATAGGCTAGACAAATAAAGATACCAATTTTTGAATAATTACTAGATTATACTTATTAAACTATAGACTTCAGGGATGAGCTATTAAAATCACATGGATAAGCTATAAAAGGAAATGGGGCCTTAATTATTTTCCTTTTCACTATTAATTAAATGTAATTGAAATTTGTTCCACCTTATATAGAATTTAAAGATTTCCTCTGGCATATTGAATTATCTTATATGGATTAAAAAACACGATAAAAATCCCTATTGTTCTAGATGAAAAATCATGTGACCTAAAGACTAGTGGTAAAATTTAATATCAGGAATTATTAAGGAAACCTTATTTTATTCTTTTATATTCCTCATTGGTCAGAAGATGATTCAATGTCATCTATAATGTTGTAGATTATGATTATGGTTTTTTACCTTATGGGGATAACTTCTCTTCCATGAATGAAAAACCAATCTCTCGAAAAAACAAATGGAGTATGTAAAGGGATTTACCCCCCAAATACCTCACTATGTGAGCTGAGAGGAATTACCTAGATTTCTCGATGACAAGAAATCTAAATTTGTATTATTTGATGTCTTATCTAGTTTGTATTCTCTACCCTCCACCTTCATTAGTACTTTTGTAACTATATAGAAAAAGTCAATTAAAGTCCAATTAAAATACCACTTTGTAGAGGGTGGCACTATGCCCAAACTCTAATGAATAAATAAATAACTGAAATGGTGATGTCTCTCTAAAAAAAATATCTATAAGGATTGAGGAGAAAAAAGAGACAGTTAGTATGTTAATTAATCTATATATTGGTCAGCAACTTATTAAAAAGTTTAATAACAAAATTAAATGATAGGAAACAAAAGGATTAATGGTTGATTGATTATGTAAAATGAATTAATAGAATTTTTGAATTTCATTAGTTTACTTATTTCATTTAGTGGAGATGAACGAGGTTATTATTTTTAAAAACAATCCTAATTCTTTGATAATATTTTTACTGAATGCCCCCCAAAATCCTATTATTTAAAAGGAATTAATTTCATAGTTAATGAAATGTCTTTCTAGGTGTATATTTTTTAATGCCTTATTTAAAAATAATATTTAGTTTGACTATGTCCCATGCTGAAAGAAGAAAATACGCCCATTAATACATGAGTGAAATATTCAATATGCAATGTATTAGTTAACTATTCCATAGGAATTAGATGAGAATAAGTTTCTTTTTGAGATATGATTTTGACTCTCTTCTCTTACATACTTAATACTTTTCATGGTATACTAACATGAGATTCATTTTTATGTTCAAGACTACATGGTCAATAGAAATCTCAACTCAAGGGGAGAAATAACTTCTTTCTTTCCTTGGGTAACTCTGGACCTACACCCGAAATAAGATAAATATTTTTGAGTATTATGTATAGATATTTCTTCCTATAATTGATGATCGAGGAAGGAAGCAATGAATAAAAGGATAAATAGGAGATATGGAATAAAATTAGTAGTATATTATTTTATAGTTTATTATATAAGGGAGGAAATGTCATGTGTCATGTAAAAAGTTCTAGATAGTCTCACTATTAGAAGAGTACTGAGGTGCAGTCCCTTGTGAAAGAATAATCTATGGGTGAATGATATTGATTCAAGCAATTTTTGTTCTCACTATCTAACAGTTAATGGAGATATGAAGTTATTGGTGTTTGGTTTTTGACTTTAAATTTAGAGAGAAGATGAATAAAGAGATGATTCACTACTATAAATGGTAATAAGTGATATAAGAACTATTTTTCTAAGAATTACTATATACTTAAGGGTTTTTATAACCCATAGGTGGCCACTAATACTAGGTAGTAATATCATACACTTTTTTCTCTACCTTTCTCGACATATACTACTAATTCAGAAACCATTAGAGTGATTGGTAGGTCAAAATACCCTTATTTATCGTTATATCCCTAATAATAGTGTAAAATCAATCTAGTATCATGATGAAAAATTTAAGGTTAAGGACAAGAATTCATTGAAGCCACGTATGTAGGATATAGATAATGTATTTGAGTCGATTATTTGAGAATAATTTGTTTCTTAAACCAAAAGGATATTTTATAGATTTGAATTAGAATAAGTGAGAGAATGTACAATAGGGAAGCTTCCAGTTGTGCTAAAAGTATATCAGAGTTCACAGGTGTAGTTGTATTTCCCCACATTCATCAAGATTTAATTTGTGTTCATCTAGTTAAGAAAGATACTTTCTTTTTCATTGGGTGTGGAAATATGATCCTAGTTGACTGATCATGAATTTACTAGCTCATGAACATAATTTTCCTTAAATGAGCTATATATTTCAAATCAATTCTCATTCTTGAGGAAGATGGAATTTAGATAATGGGAATGAATTGAATCTGGGTTTTCACCATTGATCCAATCAATGAAATTCAATCCTAAAATTACAAATATAAATGAGAATCATTATAGTTGTCATTTTTGATTGATAATGTGGCGGTCCGAAATATCTAAAATGTAGTGCCTCACATGGTCATAAATACCACATTAGATCAAAAAAGATCTATGATTACAACTAAGGAATGATAGAAATATTTTTCACACATGAATGTCGAATGTTGTGAGACTAGACAAAAATTATGTTTACAAAAGTAGTGTTGTGTCACTCTAGAAGGATGAGTTATAATCATGGATTTGAATCACGTATATATGAAAATAAAATGGAAAATTTAATGCCCTTTCTTAGTTAATTGGGATCCTAGGACTTATTCTATGGTATGGGAAGATAGAGAGATATAGACTGTCCTACTTCCTTTTTCATTTTTATGGCCTCACTACATGTTGTATTCTAAAAAACATTTCAAGCATATACCAATAAAAGTGCATATGGAAATAATAATATTCTTAAGTACATCAATGCATTTTATAACTAGGATTCGGACAAGAACCTTTGGTAAAAGGACATAGGGACATATACAGACCGAACTACCTCTTATTTGACTCATGACTTTGGTGGCCCAATTCGCTAAAAATGCTATTTCTGGGTGAGATAGGGGGTTCCTATCCCTAGGTCCTTTATTGTGATCATTGTGAATTTATTTTTACATATTTATCCCATGATTTACATTGGTCATCATACAAAAGTAAACTCTAGTTTTCACTAGTTTTATAAGATGGAAGGAGACAATTTCTCATTCTTTTGTATGTTATTATGTTCATATATCATTATGAGTTTTCAGGTATACCTCTCCTCAAGAAATGGGAATTCGAAGAATGTTTTCTATGATGATGCTAGAATATTTTTTATCTATCCATTATGAAGAGGAGTTTGAAATAGAGAAGGAACGAAAATGATTCTTCATTCAAATTTATTCTTGTCTTTTCTTTCCAATAGTATAAAATTTCTACATGGGTTTTTATACTTATCAGTATGTTTTGTCATATAATATAAAATTGGTTTTGTTTTCATAGATAAACTACAATAGATAGTGGCACAATTCTATCCTTAAACATTCGGAGGAATGTATGGTTATAATATACCTCCTAGGTGATTCTTGGTTAGTTATGATATGTGATCCAAATGTATATGAAAACCATGATCAACCTGGTTCTTCAACTTATCAAATGTAGAATCCCTATGATTATACTAAGGAATTTAAAAATGTTGAAGAGTTTTGAAAGGATAAATACCTTGTTTTGAGATATAATAATGCCTTAATAAATCAAGAAAGCATTATCTTTGACATGAAAAAGTGTATTTCAAAAAATATATCAGATGCTGATGTAAAAAGGGGAATGTAAATTTATTTAACCAACCTCATGTATCTCTAAAATATGAAATATCAGATTAGAAAAATATCTCTTATTATACAAGATTTTATTTCCCATGGGTTGGGTAGTCCTTATTTTATGCCTATTGTAAACCAAATAAAGTATTTGTGGGGGTTTTCTTCATAGTTTAAATGTATTCTAATGTGATTTCTATTATATTGCTCTACTATATAGAGGGTCAACTGAAAAATATATTTTGTTGTTTTCTCTAATGATTGCCTTTATAAAAATATTTTCATTTCAGTTGCGGGATACTCCCTGAACATGCCTATTCGTTTGATGTAGGGAAAATAATATTTCATTGAAATAAATGTAGTGAAGTAATGGATGAAACAAATATAGAAGAGTTCATACCAAATCTATCTCTAGGTGGACTATGGGAACTCAGATGTTGATATGGAAATATTTTCTACATACTTTAGTACTTCCACTAGACTACACTAATGCTACCTTACTTTTGAGTTTCCAAATAGAAACTATAGTCCCACTAGATTTAATATGTTCTGATAAAAAATTCATTTGTTTCCAACTAAACATAAATAGTGTTTAGAGTTGGAAACATCCATTAAATCAACCAATTATTCTACTACAACTAGTGCTACTGATTCTCTATCTAATTTTAATATCTTATCCTAAAGGTTTATATCCACTTTCTAAAACCAATTTCAAGGCTATGATGTTTTAGATTCTACCCATATCTCCAACAGTTTTCTTTTAATAGGGTTACTAGGATGGTTATGGATGGGATATTCTCTGATGTACTAATAAAATAGTTTCTATTCACTGATGCTAATTCCTTACTTTTTAGAACGATATCTAATTGTTCCCTTAATAATATTCTATTTTATCTTTTTTCTGACACTTACATTAAACTGGGTTTCCAATATTCAATGACCTATAGTTTTGATAGAAATTCATCTTTGTTTACAAGCTACCCTCACCTCACTCCTAGCATTAGTACCAAGGAATACTGGAATGGGAATTAAATAATAAATGAAATACATATGTTTTACAAATACACTAATTATGGGGGACAAATCCATATACTAATGTTGGATAATACTCAAAGACTTATCTTGGGACTTTAAATTATAGATACAAAGCTTTTACTAATTAAAATACTACTATGTGTGAAATAATTAGAGAAATATATGATATTAGGGAAGAGTTATAGATTTAATATTGGATATATAAATAATTGATTACTATAAATGGATTTATTACATTTAAATTGATGTTACTGACTAGTAAATAAAGGAACCTCACTTGTAAATTTTGGGGATTACTTGTCTCATCACTTTTTTTCTTCCTCAATCTTGGTAAATGTGACAACTTACCCAAGGATACTAGGAAAATGAACATATTATGTTTGGAACTGGATCTCCAATGCTATGAATAGTGTAATTATAGATAATGAATATAGATTCTCATGTTGAGAATGAGATCATATAAATTTGAGTCTTCATTTACTATAATAGTGAAATAATTGACTTCAAGACACTTGATAATGAAATAGAACATTTAACTACTCACTTCATTTAAATATTTCTCTTTTTAGGATGATATTCCTACCTATTGAATATAAGAAAGGCAATCTCACTCATAAAAATAGTGCATGAAAAATTTTCAATCGTTTTTAATCATCGTAGGTAACTCAAATCCTAAAAAATGTGATAGGATACATTTCCTAATTTTTTAAATTAAAATTATAAAAATACACTCATAAACACATGGTTAGGATAATAATATAGGGTTTAATCAAACAAGTGGAACAAGAAATCCAGTAAGATCAAATTTATCTTCCTAAAACATATACTAATCACCATTTCATTTGCTTATCCAAATCATCTTGGGTGCTTGGGAATGACATCATTGGTCAAGTAATTTTATTTAACAAGATAATTCAATGAGATATTGGAAGAAATAATGAATAAAACTGTAAATCCATGATTGAATAAAATCAAGAAAACAATACTAGATTGAAATAAAACCAAGAAAATAAAGAAAATCCCATATGCATGTTAAAGAAAGAGACAAACCAACCCCCAATGAATGAAACTATTATTAATTAGACCATGAGTTACCCAATGACAACATGTACCTATGAAAAGAATTTTAGATATAGGAAAAAATCATTGTAGTGAAAACATTGCATCAGCAACTATTTTAGCTTAGAGTGAATCAGGTCAGTCACTTTCATGTTCATTGAGGAAAATCCTCTTATAGGAGAAAAGGGGAATGATATTTCCAAATATTCAAAGACCTAACATAATATAAGAGAACCAAGGGAAAGATAATTCTCACTAGAATATTTACTACTTGAAATATTTACTATATATAAAAACTGAGGAGGGGATGAGGAGGGGATGAGAAGAGATCCTATTGGATGTCTTAAAGGATTTGTTGTTTTCTTATTTCAAAAAAGGATTAGCCTTGATGGTCATGTGATGGGAGGTTTTTTGAGACCATTTTACATTTTCCAATATTGTAATCTCTATTACTTACTTATTATTAATTGAGAAATCTATAATTGGGAGGTGGGTTGGGGGATATATAATGGATGGTATTCCACTAGACAATAGTTCTATAGGTAGACTATCATTGACTCTAAGTCATACACATGAGAGGCACCTTAAATTTGGTATTGAATGATATAGTTATCTGATAGTTATTTAGGATGAATATATTTCTCAATATCTATTGAACATGACCATTGGTATCACCTCAAACCATCGAATTGGGTAATAGTTATTCAAAACCCTAAGGTGAAAGATATCTTGACATCAAGAGAAATACTATGAATCAATTGAGTTATTTTTATTTTATCCTTGATGGAATTTCATCCTTAGGGACCTCTCACCCTACGCACCCACTCTTCCCTTTTGGGATGGCTAATTTCCTAGCCCGGACATAGCATCTTGATGATTTGCATTGGAAGATTCCCTCAAGATGAAAGGGTTCTTGAGTTGATGATTGAATTTGATTGTGTTTTTAGTATAGTTAGATTAGATAATGACTTGGTAAACTACCTCAATAGAACCATAATTTCGTATTTCAAGCAGTGTATATAACCATTATTCCCCCCATTAATGAAATTCCAACCTCTTTACCACCCCTTAAACCACTACTTTTCTACACCTTTACCATTCCACCATTTTTTTCATTTTTTCTGGGGGATGGGAAAAACCAACATCACAGTCCATAACTATGAAAATACTCTCTATTATAAGAAACAATGTGATGGTAAAATACTAGTAATAACCTGTTCCTCAGTATTCTAGGATACATAATATATCCCAATGTAGTAATCATTATTCGTGACTCTGAGTACAAATCAAGAAACATGAAAAATCAACTGGACTCTATTTCTCTATTCCCTAAACAATCTATTTTGTAAAACTAATACTAATGAATAATATTTCATTACCATCTAAAAACACTAGATATACACTTTCCATGATTTTATACTGATAGGGACAATGAACTCCTTTACTAATAATGGATTTTTTATACAGAGAATATCAGGGTTTCGTGAATTGAATGAGATCAGTACCTTGGTACTTGGAGTGTCTATCATATATAGGTATTTCTCCTGAAGTGGAGCTCATGTTAATAGATCACTCCTATATAGTATAGCTCATCACTTTTTTGTATCTATTTTTTGATATAATGTCATTAATAATATAATGAGTGTCATCACCCCTGCAACTTTTGGCCAATCAACGCGCTCTTATAACTTATTCCTATGGTTGAACTTCTTTGTGATTTGGACAAAATGTCGTGTATTCATTGAATTTCTTTTTCAAAGGTCTTTCGACGTTCACATACTGATCATGGAAATCTGAAAACCTATAGCATCTCTTTCTCCTTTTAATCCAGTTTTTTTTTCACTCCTCTCACATTGTTCGAGTGGATTTTTAGACATTTTTGAGAAATAAGTACTTAAACATCTATGTTCTCCCCTCATGTATATTTCAATGGTTGAAAGAAACCACCAATATTTTATAGTATGTAACTTCTTAAATTAATTCAATTCATTTTATAGCTAATGTTTCACACAACACCAATCCTAAACTAATAGTAATATACTATCAAATTATAAATTAACAATTGGAATAGTTATATGGCCATTTGGACTAGTAATGTGAAAATTTCAATAATAACCACAACTATAATATTATAAATAAAATTTAGGCATCAAATAAATAAAAATATGATATAATTATGTCATAGATTATAAAAACTAATGTTTTAAAAATAATAAATTAATTGTTGGTATTTTTGTGAAACTTAAATATTTATTTATAATTTCATAATTAATATAAAAATTTAAAAGAAAAATTATTTTTATGAAATAGATTCATAAATTAATATTTTTTTTGTCTTATGATTATAAGATAATTTTATGATACCTTAATTAATTTTCAGTGCGTCATAAAATGAGTTATAATTATAAAATTAGTATTTTTTAAATATTTAATGATTTTAACTAAAAAGTATTTTTATCATATTTAGGAAATTTTATTCAAAATATTCAGTCCAGTTTTGAAATATATACAAAGAAAAAATATAGGGTGAATTTTTAAGGATTGTTCTGAAATAGATCAATTTTTGGTGAATAGGGAAATACTGTAATTTACGGTATATGTTAATAAATGAATTACTGAGTAATGGATGATGTGTAGATGAGGTATGAACAAATTTTTTCTATATCACCTGATATATATATTTTATTTAGTCATTGGAATCATCAATATTCATATATGTGTTTCAAAATAATAAACTATAGACTAAAATATTAAAAATACCCATCTCCTCAGTTTTAAATGCCACACCACACCACCTCCTCTCCTCACACATTCAATGTTATGAAGCTTGTAAAAATTCTTCAAAATAATCTTAAAAGTCTCTCCCAAATGTTTAGGATCCTTTTTTCATGATAAATGAAAAAACCCAAGGGCCTTAAGGAGGTTCTGAAAGAGAATAATTCAAGAGGTAAAACCCTTAATCCTTCCCTTTCATTATCTTTCAATTTCATTTCATTTTTTATCCTTAACTCAACTCATATATCCAAAAATGAATGATAAATATGTTATCTTATATATACTTCAATTATATTAGGTTAGGGTAAAATATATAATCAAACCCCATATCCTCTACCATTTATTCTAAAAATGATAATATCATTCGGGATGTGTTGATTTACCGCAATCATGGATAATGCATTTTCATTTTCTGATACCGCCAAAAAGTCTCATCATAAAAACATTATACTGGTAAAAAATGGATTTTAAATATATATCAGGACTTTTTTAGTGTTATATAATCAGATTTTTTAAATAAGATTAATTAATAAAACAGAACATATTTGTGATGATCAAAAAACACGCATATAATATAAATGGTTGTTTTTAATGATTTATCCAATGGATCAATGCACAGTAAGGGTAAACAAAAGAAATATCAATCACATCATATTCATAAGAACATAAAATTTTTGAAATCGTAACCTACAAAAGTGATCATAGTATCATAACATGGGATAAATCATTGCAGTGAAATGTAACCCCAATAATCATAACATGAAACTTCTTGACATACACACATAATCATTGGTTCACGCCCAAATTTACCCAAGAGAAGAAGGGTAGAACGGTCCTTGTAGTGTAGCTTGGGTTGTCGATTCCCCAGAGACCAAAGAAGATACCTAAGATACACAACCTAAGGGATGGATTTTTGGCTATGAAGTGGCCAACTTGGATTGATTTTGGATGGGTTTTAAAGATATCTAAAAGATTTAAGTGGATTCAATTTAAAAGAATGAGTTGATCCTAGGTTATCACTCGGGGTGGATTGGATGTATTTTCTTTTTAATGATTTCAATTTCTTAAATTTGAGATGGGTTCATTTAAGGAGATAAAACAACATCATCACTTACTGGTTTAATGCCTACACCCTCTAATACTAATCACCTATACACTTGAAGGATCAAAGTTTTGAGCACTTCAAGGTAAAGGATCGTATTAGTACTTGAAGTGTGTGGCCTTAAATTCAACAAGGACGATGGAGTTTAAAAATCATCAAATAAAAATCCCAATTAAAGAAGTGATTATACATTAATTAGGTGATAAATAACATCCAATCCAGCCCCTTGCTACTCCCTTGGATCAACCCATAAGTGGGTTAGCCCTCCATTGATCCCATGGTTTCAATGGAAGCGGAAAGTAGACTCATAAGGGAGGAATGGAAAGTAAAGAAAACAACAAAAATAAAATGATCACTCCACCGTTGTGTGAATAATTTCACAAGGGTTGGTGTGAATAAATTCACACCTTGATCCAACGGTATCAAAGTGATATTAAGAACAACATAATAAGAGTAGAAGAAGAACTTTTATTAAGAAACTAAAGTGAATTGAACAACTTACATGTGAAAGACAAAATTGAGGCATCAAAAATGCAGCATAACATTACAAGTAAACAAAGCATCCAAGATCCTCAACTCCTTCACCACCACTGCCTTAAATAGGAATTTTGGGAGCCTTGCGTCGAACCACCAACAGTACAAATCATCTTAATTAATTTTGCTAGGCTATAGGTGGTGGAAAGCTTGTGGAATTTGGACTTTTCCACGTTTGACCCGAGGTGGCAGCCAGCTTTCATCCACCGAACAGACGCGTTTGGATGACCTTCTATATGGCAGAATCAGGGTGGGCCATAGAAGAAGAAAATGGAGCTCCGGATGTCTTATAACCTCCTGCAAAATTTGGGCCCATTTGGAGTTGTTTATTCCGAGATATGATCAAATTGGTGGACTGTTTTTCTGGGCCGCAGAATCTGGCCCAGAATTGTATCTCTAAATTGGGCCGCCTAAATTACCACCATGGAGGCCGAATTAGCATTAACTCTTGAAGAGTGATTTGTTACTGTACATGTCTTCTAGCATCCCACGAAATTTGGGATTAATTGGGCCTGTATGTTGGGCCCCACAGTCTCATCATTGGGCTGGTGTCCAATCTGCCTTCTCCAGAATTGCTTCCTTTCATTGCCAAATATCTCCATCATCCTCCATGAATTCTCCATTGATCCCTGAATCAAACATGTTCATATTTAAGTGTAGATCAATTTAAAAAAATATCAAATTAAAATATGTATAATTCAATTCCTTAAAATCAGATGAATCATTGGGTACTTTAAATGATGTTCAAAAATGTACCACATAATAGTGCATTTTAAGAAGGTATTACAATCATAATGTGAAATGATGTTCAAAGTGTAAAATGCACTAAATTGGTATTTATGAATAAAAAAGAACATGAAAATTAGGTATATTAAGAATGAATATTAGCCTCATTTAGTGGCTAATCACACCCCCCAACTTGAGTTTTGCTAGTCCCGAGCAAAATATATCTCATCAAAAAATGAAATTCAAATTCCCTTTTCTAAAAACATTTTAATACACAATGATCACCAAAAAACATTATACCAAACAATCATGAAACCCATCAAAATATTTTAATACGAGATATTTTCATAAGAAGATCCCAATCCCAAGCCCATTCCTTTGATCAAATCCATCATCATACTTCATCCAACTCAATTAGGTGTAATGATGTGTTGTGAATCACAATAGATATGGGGGTTCATTTTCATTCAAGGGGGAAATCATGGAAGCGCTAGGTGGAATCACATTTAATCCTAATATGAGTATTCTTCATCCCTCTTTTTTTTTGATTTGTTTTTTGCAATATTGCTATAGTAATTGAGATTGTAATTAATCAAATTAACCCATGTAGCAAGACTTTGCCGATGACTCGCAGACTCAAAGGCCTTAGGGCACCAAGTGAAGCCCACATACTCGGGCATCGTCTCAAGTTAACTTAATCAAAAACAAATTCATATTACCATAAATAGAGATAGATTGAAAAACTCAGGGCTAGACAACTCTGGAGTCACGAACCCCAAGTGCCGAAAGCCTCGCATTTTATCAATCCATTGCTCTACATGCAAATTTTTATTTTATTTTTTTATTTTTTATTTTTTTAATAATTTTTTTTTAATTTTTTTTTGAATACTCATATTATTCATAAAAATAAAACCATCCTATGCTATTTATTATGGGACCCCAAAAATTCAAATTAGTACCCCACAGTCTAGAGGACGTGCATTGTGGCATTTTTTTTATTTGGATGAATATATAAACGATGAAATATCACATTGGACAGCCACACTTTCCAAAATCTATGCTCATGAAATTATACAAGGATTAAAATCAAAATCAGGGCATGCTAAATTATTTTATATTCAGTTTCAAAGTGTGAAATGTGTATTACCATGTTCAAAGTTAAAGGAATTTGTCCTTCCATTTACTTTTTTTTTCAAATCATTCAATTTTTGTTTTTGACACAAAAGCATTTTTTTTTATTTTATCTCCTCCCCAACTTAAAACAACACTGTCCCCAGTGTTTGAAAAAATGAAAAATTAGAAGGAGTAGAGGCAGGGAATAAAAATTTAAAAAGTAAATTGAAAATGAGGATTATGGAATGAAGTCACCTGGTGGTTGAAGTTTGAAGTTCTTGCCGCTCGAATTTATTCCTTTGATATCCATGTCGCTTGCAAAGTTCCCTAGTGGAAAAAGGAAAAAACAAAACAAACAAACAAAACAAACAAAAACAAACAATATATATATATATATATTTATATAATAAAGGAAGTAAAATATAAGAATATATATAAAAATTATAGAATAAGGTAGCACAAGAAGCCGCAGGTCAGTGGTAAGCGCGCGCCCCTGTCTCCCTTCGGTCCCGGGTTCGAGTCCCCGCGGCTTCGCCGGTTGTGACGGGGTTTTCCCCACAGCCTATGGCGTGGACTTTTTTTTTGTATTATTATATATTTTTTTTAACCCATTGAATAATAAAAACAAAATAAACTGATGATACATTGTCTTCTTTTTAAATTTCTGGGTAAGGTATTACTCAAGGATCACACCACGTGACACGGATGAATATGGTGCTCCTCTTTCGTACCCATCCATACTCATAATAGAAGAACAGGTCAAAAGTCTATTTTTTTTAAATATAAAAATGATTAAGTAATCTTATTTGAAAAATAAAGATGATTCAGAAATATTAGAAACATAAAAACCACGGGTTGCCTCCCGTGCAGCGCTTTGTTTAACGTCGTTAGCTCGACTTAAACCCCTTATTGATTAATTGTTGTTTTTTTTTCATCAAAGGTAGGTTCACTCAGGTCTTCATCAACTTCATGTTTTTGGAATGGTTCTATGAATGGTTTGACTCTATGACCATTAACTTTAAATATTTGACCATTGGTGGGATCTTGAATTTCAACAGCCCCATGGGGGTACACCTTATGCACTATGTATGGACCGGACCATCTAGACCTCAACTTTCCCGGGTGCAAATGAAGTTTAGAACTATATAAAAGCACAGGTTTCCCTGGTTCAATGTGTTTAGTTTTAAGATTCCTAGACTGGTAGGCTTGAACTCTAGCTTTATTGATCCTTGAATTTTCATAAGCCTCCATCCTAAGTTCCTCAAGCTCGTTTAGATCCAATTTCCTCTTTATTCTGGCCAAAGAAATGTCAAAGTTCATTTTTTTGATTGCCCAAAAGGCCTTATGCTCAATCTCCACTGGCAAATGGCATGCTTTACCATAAACCAACCTATATGGGGACATTCCTAGGATAGTTTTAAATGCTGTTCGATATGCCCAAAGAGCATCTAAGAGTTTGCTCGACCAATCTTTCCTAGATGGATTAACAGTTTTCTCAAGAATTTGTTTGATTTCTCGATTGGCTAACTCAGCTTGACCATTGGTTTGTGGGTGGTAAGAAGTGGACACTTTGTGAGAAATTCCATACTTCTCCATGAGCGATGAGAATGGGCGATTGCAGAAATGAGTTCCACGATCACTAATGATAGCCCTAGGAATCCCAAATCTAGAGAAGATGTTTTCTTTAAGGAATCTAATCACAGTTTGATGGTCATTGGATTTTGTAGGAATGGCCTCAACCCATTTTGAGACATAATCGACAGCCAAGAGTATGTAGAGGTATCCCCGAGAGTTTGGGAAGGGACCCATGAAATCAATTCCCCAACAGTCAAAGATTTCAACCACTAAGATAGGAGTGAGTGTCATTTGATTCCTTTTTGTGATGGACCCTACTTGTTGACACCTAGGATAGCTTTGACAATATGTGTAGGAGTCCCTTGAAAGGGTGGGCCAGAAAAGACCACATTGATGAATCTTAGCAGATGTTTTCTTAGAGGAAAAGTGACCTCCACATGCCTCACTGTGACAGAATTTAAGGATGGACTCTTGTTCGGATTCTGGCACACACCTCCTAATGACTAGGCCAGGACAGAACTTATATAGGTATGGATCATCAAACACATAATGCTTGACATCAGAAAGAAATTTTCTTCTAGCTTGGGTCCTTAAGAATTTTGGAATGACCCCTGAAACTAAGAAGTTGTCTATGTCAGCATACCAAGGGCAATCACTCACAGAATAGAGGTTCTCATCGGGAAATGAATCAAACACAGAAAGGTGATGTGATTTGTCCTTGAATTCCAACCTAGAGAGGTGATCAGCTACAACATTCTCGACACCTTTTTTATCCTTAATGGTTAAATCGAACTCTTGAAGAAGAAGGACCCACCTAATCAATCTAGCCTTTGCATCTTGTTTTTGGAAGAGATATTTTAGAGCTGAATGGTCGGTGAATACAATGATGGGTGATCCTAAGAGGTAGGACCTGAATTTCTCTAAGGCAAACACAACAACAAGTAACTCCTTTTCAGTGGTGGTGTAATTGATTTGGGCATCATTTAAGGATTTGCTTGCATAAGAAATGACATATGGAGTTTTATCACACCGTTGTCCTAACACAGCTCCTACAGCAAAGTCACTGGCATCACACATGAGTTCGAAAGGAAGGTCCCAGTTTGGAGATTTCATAATGGGAGGAGAGGTGAGAGCGGATTTAAGGGTTGAAAATGAACCCTCACAGCTTTCTTTCCAAACAAATGGAGCATCCTTTACTAGGAGAGCACAAAGAGGGCGAGTGATTGAACTAAAGTCCTTAATGAATCTTCTATAGAAACCAGCGTGTCCTAAGAAGGACCTCACTTCCTTAACAGTTCTGGGTGATGGAAGGTGACGAATGATGTCAACCTTTGCTTTATCAACTTCAATTCCCCTACCCGAGACTATATGGCCAAGGACTAACCCCTCTTTTACCATGAAATGGCATTTTTCCCAGTTTAGGACCAGATTCTTTTTTTCACATCTTGACAAAACTCTCTCCACATTCCTAAGACATCCCTCAAATGTATCCCCAAAGACAGAGAAGTCATCCATGAAGACCTCTAGAAAATCCCCTACCATATCTGAGAAGATTCCCATCATGCACCGCTGGAAGGTTCCAGGGGCATTGCATAACCCGAACGACATGCGTTTGAAGGCAAAGGTGCCGAATGGACAGGTGAAGGTTGTCTTCCCTTGATCCTCCAAGGAGACCTCGATTTGATTGTAACCTGAGTACCCATCTAGGAAGTAATAGAATTGATGACCCGCCACTCGCTCGAGGACTTGATCAATAAAGGGCAAGGGAAAATGGTCCTTCTTGGTACAAGAGTTGAGCTTCCTATAGTCAATACAGACTCTCCAGCCACTACTCACCCTAGTTGGAAGAATTTCCCCATCCTTATTAGTGATCACAGTGATTCCAGCTTTCTTTGGGACAACTTGAATTGGGCTTACCCACTCACTCTCAGCTATGGGGTAGATGATACCAGCTTTCAACAACTTAAGAAGTTCTTTCCTTACCACATCCATAAGATTTGGATTGAGTCTCCTCTGAGGTTGACGACATGGTTTGGATTCAGATTCAAGAGTAATCCTATGAGTTCCAATAAGTGGGCTAATCCCAGGAATATCAGACAGGGTCCAACCAATGGCTTTCTTGTGTTTCCTAAGGACATCTAGAAGCATCCCCTCCTGATTGGCTTCAAGAGAAGAAGATATGACTATAGGATGTGTTTGATTTTCCCCTAGGAAGGCATACTTGAGGGAAGTAGGATGTTCCTTCAATTCAAGATCTGGTTGGTTCAGAATTTCAGCAGAATATTGGGGCATTGGATCAAGATCAAATTTGTTTCCTAGATTTTCAGATTGAATTGATTCCCCATGTGTAGAAGTTTCAGCCACAAGATTGTATTGACCTGGGTTAGGGAAGGGAGTTTGAGTTGTCTCCATGAATGTGTTTTCCTGAAAGGTTTCACTGATTGTTGGTCCTAAGACATCATTATAGGAGCAATTTGAAAATGATTTGAGCCAAGGAGATAAACTTCCTTCATGTGAACAAAGGAAATCAATCTCATTCTGACTTAAACATTCATCAAATAATCCTTGATGTTCCATGGATTCATTATCAATGCTTCCTATCATGTTTAGTTCATGAATATCCTCGTCATCCCCTATTTGTGAGCTGGCATTGTAGATGTTCAAGTCTAGACTCATGTTCCCAAAGGTGATGGTCATGTTCCCATTTTGGACTCGGATAACAGAGTTGATTGTTGCAAGGAAAGGACGGCCAAGAATGATTGGAGTTTGATCCCTAGGAACTAAGCTTGGATGATTGTCAAGGACAATGAAGTCAGCAGGGTAGATGAAGTTTTGAACCTTTACCAGAACATCCTTTAAAATACCCTTTGGAACCCTAATGCTACGATCAGCAAGTTGAAGTGTGACAGATGTGGGTTGGAGTTCTTCTAGGCCTAACTGGCAGTACACAGCATATGGGATGAGATTGACACTAGCACCTAGGTCACACAAGGCTTTGACAACTTTGCTTTCTCCTAGTTCAACATTGATGTAAGGGCAACCTGGGTCTTTCAACTTAGGAGGAATTGTACCTTGAATGGTGGTACCCACATTAGCAGCCAAAAGGACTTGGTTTTTATGTGAAAATTTTATTTTAAAAGTGCACAAGTCCTTAAGGTACTTTGAGTAGGCAGGTATGGTTTGGATTGCATCGAGAAGGGGTATGTTCAACTTGACTTGTGAAAATATTTCCCTCAACGTTTCAATCAATTCAGGTTTGGTTTTCCCCCTCATGCGTTGAGGAAATGGTGCAGGTTGTGGGGTTGTTTGTTGGAGAGTTGCTTCTTTCACATTGTTATCAGTTTCTTCAGTTTGATCTTGTGGTTCATTTACATTTTCATCCAAGTTTAAATCTTCAGGTGGGTTCTGAATTAGTTGTTCAGGTTTCTCAATTGATTTCCCACTTCTTAAAACAGTCACAGCCTTTAGTTGTTCATGAGTTGTTTGAGCACAACTTGACTCTCCCCTTGAAGTTGAGGACGGCACCGCCTGAGTAGGCATGGGTGCCTTTCCTGTTTTGATGGTTTGAAGTTCTTGTTTTAGGGAAGATACCTCCGAGTTCATCCTCTCCATTTGTTTGCACAGTTGTTCTAGTAGGCTTTGTGGAACAGTTTGGGTTGGTGCTTGAGTAGGTTGGTTTATCCCAGGGGGATATTTTGGAGGTGGGATGGTTTGTTGAAAATGGACCGGTGGTTGTTGGTATTGGATAGGTTGGGTTTGGAACTGGTTATGGTTTTGGTAGTTCTTATGGGGGTAAGGATTTTGTCCCTGTGGTTGGCTAGGTTGTTGGTTATCTTTCCAGCGGAAGCCTGGGTGGTCATTGTACCTTGGATTGAAGGTGTTTTGGTATTGGGGCTTTTGAAAGTTTAGGGCATTGACTTCCGCTGGGGGTCCTCCTAGAAGAACATCCTTGATGGATGGAATGGTTGGGCAGTTGTCTGTTTTATGGTCATGTTTGTCACAAATTGTGCAAACAAGGTCTACATTTTGGATTTCATGGACTTTCCTAAGGTCTATCTCTTCAACCTTCCTAGAGAGTTCTGCGAGTTTAGCCATAAGGCTTTCCTCTTCTCTAAGTGTATGAATTCCAGTGGTTCTTTGTGGCTTTTCAGAATAAGGTGAAGTTCCCCAAGTTTGGTTTTGTTCAGCCAGACTTTCCAGATACTCGTAAGCATCATTTGGGGCTTTGTTTTTAAAAGTTCCATTACACATCATGTCAATGAATTGTTTATTACCCGGACCCAACCCTTCATAGAAAATTCTCACTTGTTCAGGTATGGAAAACCCATGGTGTGGAACCATGTTTAGGGTGTCTTTGAACCTCTCCCATGTTTCATAGAATGACTCTCCCTCTTTTTCAAAAAAGTTTTGGATGCTCTTTTTAAGTGCAATTGTTTTGTGATGAGGGAAGTATTTTTTGTAGAATTCTCTTTGCAGTTGGTCCCAAGAGTGGATTGATGTAGGTCTCAAGTTGTTTAGCCAATTTTTAGCTCGATCCTTTAATGAAAAAGGAAATAGCCTCATCTTAGCGGATTCTAGTTGATGTGGGGGACACATGGTTTCAACAATGTCGTTGAACTCTTTGACATGAAGGTATGGCATTTCTGACTCCATCCCATGAAAGGTTGGAAGGTGGTTTAGGACATGGGGTTTGAATATGTAGTTGGTGTCTCCTATGGAATTGTGTCTAATGCATGAGGGGGCATTGGTCCAAGCTGGAGTGAGGTAGTCGTTCATGGTTTGATCAACTACATTCCCTAAGTTTGGAGCTTCTTGGTTTTGGTTTCCCATTTGATTCCCCCCAGGGTTTACAATTTGATTTTGTGGATGACCCTCCATTGGACTTGTTTCAAGTTCTGACTTTGGGGTTTCAAGAATATTTGAATCTGATTTAAACAATCCCTTAGGTGCACTTGACTCCCCTATCCTAGGACTTTCCACCCTAACTAGTCGGTTTGAGAAATCGCGGGTGTAGGAGGACATGCGCCAAAAAAAAAGCGAGAAAGGGACAAGATAAGAGATATTGGGTGAGAGTAGAAGAATGGAGGTGAGGAAAGAAGGTTTGTTTTTGGATCTAAGGTACTTACTTGGTCCCCGGCAACGGCGCCAAAATTTGGTTCACACCCAAATTTACCCAAGAGAAGAAGGGTAGAACGGTCCTTGTAGTGTAGCTTGGGTTGTCGATTCCACAGAGACCAAAGAAGATACCTAAGATACACAACCTAAGGGATGGATTTTTGGCTATGAAGTGGCCAACTTGGATTGATTTTGGATGGGTTTTAAAGATATCTAAAAGATTTAAGTGGATTCAATTTAAATGAATGAGTTGATCCTAGGTTATCACTCGGGGTGGATTGGATGTATTTTCTTTTTAATGATTTCAATTTCTTAAATTTGAGATGGGTTCATTTAAGGAGATAAAACAACATCATCACTTACTGGTTTAATGCCTACACCCTCTAATACTAATCACCTATACACTTGAAGGATCAAAGTTTTGAGCACTTCATGGTAAAGGATCGTATTAGTACTTGAAGTGTGTGGCCTTAAATTCAACAAGGACGATGGAGTTTAAAAATCATCAAATAAAAATCCCAATTAAAGAAGTGATTATACATTAATTAGGTGATAAATAACATCCAATCCAGCCCCTTGCTACTCCCTTGGATCAACCCATAAGTGAGTTAGCCCTCCATTGATCCCATGGTTTCAATGGAAGCGGAAAGTAGACTCATAAGGGAGGAATGGAGAAGTAAAGAAAACAACAAAAATAAAATGATCACTCCACCGTTGTGTGAATAATTTCACAAGGGTTGGTGTGAATAAATTCACACCTTGATCCAACGGTATCAAAGTGATATTAAGAACAACAGAATAAGAGTAGAAGAAGAACTTTTATTAAGAAACTAAAGTGAATTGAACAACTTACATGTGAAAGACAAAATTGAGGCAACAAAAATGCAGCATAACATTACAAGTAAAAAAAGCATCCAAGATCCTCAACTCCTTCACCACCACTGCCTTAAATAGGAATTTTGGGAGCCTTGCGTCGAACCACCAACAGTACAAATCATCTTAAATAATTTTGCTAGGCTATAGGTGGTGGAAAGCTTGTGGAATTTGGACTTTTCCACGTTTGACCCGAGGTGGCAGCCAGCTTTCATCCACCGAACAGACGCGTTTGGATGGCCTTCTATATGGCCGAAGCAGGGTGGTCCATAGAAGACGAAAATGGAGCTCCGGATGTCTTCTAACCGCCTGTAAAATTTGGGCCCATTTGGAGTTGTGTATTCCGAGATATGATCAAATTGGTGGACTGTTTTTCTGGGCCGCAGAATCTGGCCCAGAATTGTATCTCTAACTTGGGCCGCCTAAATGACCACCATGGAGGCCGAATTAGCATTAACTCCTGAAGAGTGATTTGTTCCTGCACATGTCTTATAGCATCCCACGAAAGTTGGGATTAATTGGGCCTGTATGTTCGGCCCCACAGTCTCATCATTGGGCTGGTGTCCAATCTGCCTTCTCCAGAATTGCTTCCTTTCATTGCCAAATATCTCCATCATCCTCCATGAATTCTCCATTGATCCCTGAATCAAACATGTTCATATTTAAGTGTAGATCAATTTAAAAAAATATCAAATTAAAATATTTATAATTAAATTCCTTAAAATCAGATGAATCATTGGGTACTTTAAATGATGTTCAAAAATGTACCACATAATAGTGCAATTTAAGAAGGTATTACAATCATAATGTGAAATGATGTTCAAAGTGTAAAATGCACTAAAATGGTATTTATGAATAACAAAGAACATGAAAATTAGGTATATTAACAATGAATATTAGCCTCATTTAGTGGCTAATCAATCATAGAGAATAATTTCTTAGTAGTCAAGACCCATTGCCGAGACTATCTTAGCGGACAAAGTCAATTTATGAACTGATTTCACTCCTCGGTTCCGTCCTGTTTCACTGAACCGGATTAACCTGCCATTCTAGCCATGTCTATCTCATGAGATATAAGTCTTTACCAAATTCATTTGAGGGAGATATAGGTCCCACCCATCTCTTAATGATACCATTCTTATGTGTGCCACAAGATCATAAATCATACATCATAGCATAACCCATGTAACAAAAAGTGGGATTCATGACCATCACGCCATCATAAGATAAATCATATAAGATAAAAGTACCTCATAAAAATACTTATCTTAGATGGAAAATTATTTTGGCAATACACTTGAACTCCATTATTGAGGAAAATGTCTTTTATACTTCAAAAACATTTTTCCATTCATAACATGTAATAAAATTTTAAACTAAGATAAGTTAATTAAAAATAAACATGGAAAATTGTAAAGGAATCTTCATGTAAATAATGTTCTAAAAATCCATTAATGATGTATAAGTTAAAGACAAACATTCTTCTCGTAATTTGGCGGAAAAAGTCAAGAAAGTACCTCGTACTAAACACGAAAAAAGATTCCTTTCATAACTTTTAATAATAACTCATAGAAGGGTCAAATTGGATTTAAATAATTGTAGTAGGATAGAAATATTTTTACATATTGAGGAAACTTGGATTTGGATGTTAAATATTCCCCAGTAAATTCTGAAGTATAAACAATCTCGGATAAAAATGAGATTGTGAGATTTTCCCTTACCATAGGTCTGATTTGCTTCGTACATGTTATAACCTCCTGTATAATGATTTAAATAATGTTATTTACTTATTCCAGAATCTAACTCATTGTTATGATATCATATATGTTCATATTCTTAGCTTCGTATTAGTAATATTTCATTGCTACTTGTTATTCAGGTGTTTGTTGCTTTTTGTTCTTATGCGTGTTTTGTCGAATAAATTCTTGTTCTTATTTTTAGGTTATAGATACCTCATTTCCAGAATGGTATTACTGTAATATATATCATATTTATTCTTTAAATTCATTTATATAATCATTATGCATTGAAGATCATGTAGAACGAGTCGCATCACATCATGCAGACGATAGGTCGTACGTGCGCACGAGCGATGATATCATTTCCATGATCATGGAATTGTATTGAAGTGTATGTATACTATTTCAGAATCAATATTAAAATAATCATATATAGTTATTCTTTACACCATTATACCCATCCATGTAAGGTGGTGGTGGAAAACATATTACACCACAACGTGGATATGATATTCCATACCTACGCACGTGCAGTGATTTTGTTTTCCATAGGATGGATAGAAGGTGAAATAGGGTTGTTTCATATTTATAATAACATATCAGTATATGAGTGATACTGATGTTATTACTTTATAATTAAAAAACTAAAGAAGAATAAGTATAAGAAGAAATAAAGTTTAAAGAATCGGTAACGGACAATACATATTTTTTTGAAGCGCCACTTCTTAACCTCCTCTTAGGGAACTGAAGATGGTCTTTGAAGAATACCAAGATCTCTAGGATGTTTCTAGGGAAGTGGAGAAGAGAAATTGGCATGGGTTTTCTGAGCTTGAAGGCTCAAAGTGGTGTGAGGAGGAGAGGGAGTATGTGCCATTTTATAAGGGAGGAGAGAGGTACCTTAGGAAAAACATTAAAATATTATTTTATTATAAAGTAATATTCAGTTTTTAATATCTCCAAATTGATTTATATAGAACATAAGGTGGGTATGGGTCTAAATCCTCTCAACCAATAGATTTTAGACAAGTTTAGGTTACTATTTTAACCTTATCATTTAGATTTTACTCTTAGTTAAATAATTTACCTTTTATCGCGTCTTCTTGTTTTCTTACATTACATGGTTAATAAAATTACTATAATATGCCAAACCAACCCCAAGTTGTTAATTATTAATCTATATAACCTTGTATAAGTCATTTTTCCTAACCTTATATTTTTAGGAATAAAATAAAAATTAATAATATAATATATTTTTTAAAAACTATTTTATTTCAATTTTGACACTATTTGGTAATTGATTTTTGTGAAAACTCATAACAGCACGATTAGTTCGAAAAAAGTTAATTAAATAAATAATAATATGTCATATTAACCTAGAAAATTAGTTTAATTCATAAAAAGTCTCAAATTACATTTATTTGGGTATTTCTAACATCAATTATGTTAATATTTCATTAATAAGTTAATTACTGAATCATCATTGTGTCAAAAATAAATTACATTATTTAATGTCTAAAAATTATCAATAAAATACCATTAGTTAGGAAATTTGTTTATCTTTCTAATGAATATCTATAGTATAATTTATCTTATGTATTACCCTACATTAAAAATGTTTTTAGTTATTAAACTTGGATTTCAACTATTTTAACACTTCTTTAAATAAAATAATAATAAGTGTCCTAATCTAATCCAAGTGGACCTAAAGGGTAATATTTTATTTCTAAGGTTGTTTTTGGTCGAATTATACTTATCCAATAGAATTAGGACATGTGTAAGGGTAATAATAATATCATTTTTACCCTTAATTACCCTATTTACATTAAACCGTCGTAAAAAAGAAAAAATTTACTATTCACCAAAAATTATTTTTATCTTATTGAACCACATTTTACTCCTTGATATTAATTGTGTCTCTCGGATTTTAGAAATTCCGCTCACATGAGCTGTAAAATTAAGTTTATATAAATTTTTAAATTCTCCTAGGAGGTGGGTAAAAGATGGTGACAAGTTCAATAAATTTTTTATATATCTAAAATTTTTATAAAATGACTCCAATGAATTACATTTAACTTATATAGGTATTATGTATAAATTTTGACCTAAAATAAATTTAAATAATATGAATAATTATTTAAATAAAAACTCAGTTTTTAAATAGTAACCTAGTGTTTTCACTATTCATCAAAAATTGAAAGTTTTCAGAAAAATACCAAAATTTCACCCTAGGCTAATTTCGATATTACGAATTCAAAAATGAAGTCCATTTAGAAAGATAAAATTTATAAAATTTCAGAAAGTGGATATTACTATTCATAATGACTTGTTTATATAATATTTTAATATCATATCGTTGTTTAGTGAAACTTGGTATTGCGTACAACACACGCTATCATAGAAGGTCACGATTGCGTGTAAAACAAGACAAGATAGTATTGTGTGTAATGAAAGATTACTTTTATGTTGCGTATAACATAAGACATAAAAAATATATACTTCTCATAAAATATTAGGGTGTTACATTCTACACCCCTTAAAATGAATTTCTCCCTCGAAATTCGTCACTTTGTAGCAAACAGATGAGAATTCCTCTCCCTCATAATATCCTCAAGATCCCATGTAACTTCTTCTAATTGGTGGTTCCTCTATAAAATGTTCACCAAGCGAGTGGTCTTGTTCCGTATGAATTTTTCTCTATGATCCAGAATCTCTATCAGCTGTTCTTCATAAGAATGATCTTGCTCCAGCGGTACAACTTCTGAGCTTAGTACATGTGAAGGATCAGGTATGAACTTTCTCAGGAGAGATACATGGAACACATCGTGAACTTGAGAGAGATTCGGTGGAAGCACCAATTGGTAAGCTACCTTCCCAACATGATCCAGCATTTCGAAAGGACCGATATACCTAGGGCTCAACTTTCCCTTCTATCCAAATTTCATTACACTCTTCCAAGAAGATATTCGTAAGAACACTTTATCACCCACTTCAAACTCTAGGTCTTTTCTTCGGTTGTCGGCATACCTTTTTTGTCAACTCCGAGCTGCTCTTATGTGTTGTTTAATATATCTGACCTTTTCTACCTTCTCATCAGCACAATCAGGTCCTAATAACTTTCTTTCCCCAAATTCATCCCAGCAAGTTTGAGTCCTGCATTTCATTCCATAAAGAGCTTCATAAGGAGACATCTGAATACTGCAGTGAAAGCTATTATTATAAGAAAATTCCACCGATGGTAGGTGTTGATCCCAACCACCTTTGAAATCCATAGAGCAAGCTCTTAACATATCTTCTAGAGTTTGAATTGTTCTCTCAGACTGACCATATGTCTGAGGATGATAAGAAGTGCTGAAACTCATCTCTGTATCTAAAGTATACTGAAGACTTATCCAGAACATTGAGGCAAACCTCGGATCCCGATCAGATATAATGGAATGTGGTACTCCATGCAATATTACCACTTCCTTCACATATATCCTAGAAAGCTGATCCAGAGAGAAATATTCTCTAATAGCAATGAAGGGTGCCGACTTCGTAAGACGATCAACTATAACCCAGATAGCAGTATTGCCTTTGGATGTTTTAGGAAGTCCAGTGACAAAGTCCACAGTGATGTTTTCCCATTTCCATTCTGGTATGGGTAATGGTTGTAACACCCCCTTAGACTGATGTCTCTCAACTTTAACTTGATGACAAACCAAGTATCGAGAAATGTATTCAGAAACATCTCTTTTCATTCCATCGCACCAGATGTACTCTTTCAGGTCCCTATACATCTTCGTGCTTCCTGGGTGAATAGAGAATGAAGAACTATGAGCCTCATCAAGTAGATCCTTCTTTAATTCTAGGATGGCAGGAACACAAACCCGATTCTTGAACCTTATTATCCCATCACAATCAAGGTTGAATTCAGGAACATTTCTCACCTTCTTTTGTAAGTCTATATATTCTTTTTGTGCCTCTTTAATCTTCACATGAATAGATCTTTGAAAATTCATTTGAGAAAGAAAAGAATTTTCCACTTCCGTTATAATTCCAAGATCCATCCTTTCTAAATCCATAAATATTGTATTTTTTTTATCATAATCATGGATAAGCTAGCATGGTCTTGTCGACTTAATGCATCTGCCACCTAGTTTTCATTACCAGGGTGATAATGAATTGAGTAGTCGTAATCCTTAATCATCTCCAACCATCTTCTTTGGTGCATATTAGGCTCCTTTTGTGTGAAAATATAATTTAAAATTTTATGATTAGTATAAATATGACACCTTTCACCATAAAGATAATGCCTCCAAATATTTAATGCAAAGATTACCGCAACTAACTCCAAATCATGAGTTTGATAATTTTTCTCATTAATTTTCTACTTTCGTGAGGCATAATCTATCACCATATCATTTTTCATAAGAACACACCCCAATACCTTCTTGGATGCATCACTATAGATCACAAACCTTTCTCCAGTATAAGGCTGTGTGAGCACAGGTGCACTGGATAACATTCTTTTTAACTCCTTGAAATTATATTCACACTCCTCCGTCCAAACTAACTTAACTCCTTTTCGAGTCAAACTGGTTATTGGATTAGATAATCATGAAAAATCAATCTCAAAACGTCGATAATATCCATCCAAACCAAGAAAACATCAGATCTCAGTTACTATTGTTGGTCTCGACCATATTTCGATAACCTCTGTCTTTGCTGGATTCACAAATATCCCCTCTTTTGAGAATATGTGACCAAAAAATGCAACTATTTTTAAGCCAAAATTCACACTTGGTAAATTTTGAATAAAGCTTCTCCTTTCTCAGGGTCTTCAATACAATTCTCAATTGATCTTCATGTTTTTTCTTGCTCTTTGAATAGAAAATAATATCGTCTATAAAGTCTACCACAAACTGATCAAGATAGTCTCTAAAGACTCTATTCATCAGATCCATGAAGATAGCAGGGGAATTAGTAAGACAAAATGGTGTCACTATAAATTCATAGTGTTTATAGCTTGTACAGAAAGCCGTTTTTGGTATATCCTCCCTTTTGAACATTAATTGATGATACCCTGAATGAAGATCAATCTTGGAAAAGTATTGAGCTCCGTGTAGTTGGTCAAATAAGTCATAAATGTGCGGTAGAGGGTATTTGTTCATGATAGTGATCTTGTTATGTTCTTTATAATCAATATAGAGTCTCATTGATCCATCTTTCTTCTTAACAAACAGAAAAGGTGCTCCCCAAGGTGACGCACTAGGGCATATAAATCCCTTATCAAGATTCTGTTGGAGTTTCTTCTTAAATAAATTAAACTCAATTGGGGTCATTCTATAAGGTGTGTTTGAAATAGTCAAAGCACCTGGTACAAGTTCCATTGAAAACTCAACTTCACGATTTGGTGGAAGACCTGGTAATTCCTCCAGAAAGACATCATCAAACTCCCATATAATGGGTGTATTCTAAATCGTGAGTTTTTGTCCAACCATTTGAGATAAATAACCTTCATTTAGTGGAATCAGGACCCATAATATGGATGAAATTTCCACTGGAAGGTTATGTTCATCCTTGCATCGATAGACGATCGTAGATTGATCGGGAATAGGAAATTTGACTTCCCTTCATTGAAAATTGATATGAACTCCATATAAAGAAAGTCAATCCACGCCAATAATAATATCAAATTCCACTATAGGAAGGATCAAAAGATTTTCAGGAACCACTTTCCCACAAACATCAATCAAAGAAGAATTATAAACTTTTGATGCGACTGTCGTTCCATTAGGGGTTGTCACAGCTAACTCAATATCTAACTAATGAGGTAATATGGCGATACCCATAGAAACTTATTTAGAAATAAAAGAGTGGGTGGATCTGAAATCAAATAAAACATTTCTACTTTAGAGTGGATGGTAAGTGTACCTTTCACCACTTCGTTATCATACTCCACATCGTTGATAGAAATTTCAGGTGACTTTCCTTTGTCTTTAGACTTAAGAGTTTATTGATGTCGATCATCATCAACAACCCTTGGATTATGGCATTGATTAGCATAATTCCCCATTTCCTTACACTTATAACATTGAAGTGTAGGAGGTGCACTCTGTGTAGCCTTTTCTTTGTTCGCATTACTAGACATCTTCTTCCCATCATTGCGGCATTCAAATGCCTGATGACCTTCTTTTCCACATTATAATAATTTACTTTTCCCTTTAAGACAACTCCCTCAATGTTTCTTTCCACAATTTGAGAATAATGGAAAACTCGTCTTCTTTTTAGTGTGCTCTTTAGATTTTCCTTTGAATCACATTTTCATATTCTTATCAAACGCATATGACATATGGGTTACTCAAATCTCCATCTCAACCTTGAGAGCACATCGAACAATTTCCTCATAGCTATCAAAGTCCCTTATGGCTAACGCCCTTCGATGACTTGTTTTTAAGCCACTAAAGAATCGATCGATCTTACTATCAGGTTGGTTAATAATCCTTGAAGCGTACCTTGCAAGTCTTGTAAAATTTTCTTCGTAGGTACCAATAGATTCATCATCCTTTTGATTTAGTTCAAGAAACTCCGTCTCCATCTTTGTTCGAAGAATGCAAGGGAAGTACATATTGAAAAATATGTTCTTGAACTTGTCCCATTCCATGGAATCAATTTCATATCTTGGCCTCGTATTATTGATAAGATTCCACTGTTGATTAGCTTCACCTTCCAAACAATAAACTACTAAGATGACATTATCATGTTCAGAACATTGAAGAACTGAAAATATCTTTTCAGTTGTACTAATCCAATGTTCAGCAACTAATAGATCAGTAGACCCGCTGAATGAGGGTGGACGCTGCCTCATGAAGGATTCAATAGAATGTTGCTCTTTCCTTTGTTCGTTTGGAAGTCCTACATGATTCATAGCTTGAGAAAGTTGCATGAGTATGAGTACATGTTTTTGCATTCTAGCTCCCATAACGTTTGGTTGCTCATGGGGACAATCATTTTATTGCCCTTCGCATTCCGGATTAACACGGTACCTTCGGTTTCCATCCATTGACTAAAACAAAAATGAATAGTGTGAGTAACACTAATTATAATAAGAAAACCACATAATCAAGAAAAAAATTTCACACTAAAGGTCTTATCATAGTTTATTTATGGACATTTCTAAAACACTAATATTTTGTCCTATGCTTAGACATATCCTTAGCATTCTTACTAAGGTTTTCACATACTAGTTTCCAAAGATTGACTATACCTTTCCTCTAAAACCAACTATAATGAACCTAACATTACATAAATTGTTATTACTTCAGAATTGAAGCATACTTATTACCACATATAACAAAACCATGAAATAACCGTATAGGTATAGTGTCTTTAGAAACTGGGAAACAAAAACAACTGGTTAATAAATCATCTACATCATCTCCCTTTTATTTTATCATATCTAGAGTCCCTTTTGGAATATCTTACTTAATACCCTTATTCCTAACCTAGGTAAAAGAAAAAATACAAAATGCTGAGCTCAAATGATCAGTAAGGGTAAACAAAAGAAATATCAATCACATCGTATTCATAAGAACATAACATTTTGGAAATCTTAACCAGCAAAAGAGATCATAATTTCATAACATGGGATAAATCATAGAAGTAACATGTAACCCCAATAATTATAACATGAAAATTTGTGTCATACACACATAATCATAGAGAATAATTTCTTAGTAGTCAATACTCATTTCCAAGACTATCTTAGCGGACAATGCCCATTTCTGAACCGAGTTCACTCCTCATTTTAGTCCTGTTTAACTAAAACAGATTAAACTGACATTACAGCCATGTCTGTCTCATGAGATATAAATATTTACCCATTTAATTAGAGGGAGATATAGGTCCCACCCATCTCATAATGATACCATTCTTATGTGTGCCACAAGATCATAAATCATACATCATAGCATAACCCATGTAATAAAAGGTGGGATTCTTAAACATCATGTCATCATAACATAAATGATATATGATAAAAGGACCTCATAAAAATACATCCATCATAATCAAATCAATGTCAAAATATGTATAAATACAAAACCCTATACTATCTTAGATTTAAAATAATTTTGATAATACACTTGAACTCCATTCTTGAGGAAAATATCCTTTCTATTTCAAAAACATTTCTCCTTTCTTAACATGTCATAAAATTTTAAACTAAGATAAGTTAATTAAAAATAAACATTACAACTTGTAAAAGAATCTTCATAGAAATAATGCTCTAAAAATCCATTCATGCCGTATAGGTTAAAGAAAAACATTCTTCTTGTACTTTGACTGAAAAAGTCAAAAAAGTACCACATACTAAAAACGAAAAAAGATTCTTTTCATATATTTTACTAAAAACTCACCGAAGGGTAAAATTGAATTTAAATAATTGTATGAGGATAGAAATATTATTACATATTTAGGAAACATGGATGTGGATGATAAATATTCATGAGTAAATTCTGAAGTATAAACAATCTCAGATAAAAATGAGATTGCGAGATTTTCCCTTACCTTAGGTCCGACTTGCTTCATACGGGTCTGAAACTCCTATATAATGATTTAAATAATGTTACTGACTTATTCCATAATCTTACTCATTGTTATGATATCATATATTTTCATATTCTTAGCTTCGTATTAGTAATATTTCATTGATACTTGTTATTCGGGTGTTTATTTCCTTTTGTTCTTATGCGTGTTTTGTCGAATAAATTCTTATTCTTCTTTTTAGGTTATAGATACCTCATTTCCTGAATGGTATTAGTGTAATATATATGATATTTATTCATTCAATTCATTTATATAATCATTATGCATTGAATATCATGTAGAACGAGTAGCATCACATCGTGGAGATGGTAGGTCGTACGTACGCCCGAGCGATGATATTGTTCCCATGATCGTGGAATTCTATTTAAGTGTATGTATAATATTTAAGAATAAATATCACTTTAAAATAATCATATATAGTTATTATTTACACCATTATACCCATCCATGTAAGGTAGTGGTGGAAAACAGATTACACCACAGTGTGGAGACGGTATTTTGTACGTACGCACGCGCGGTGATTTCATTTTACATAGGATGGATAGAAGGTGAAATAGGGTCGTTTCATATTTATAATAACATATAAGTATATTATTGATACTGATGTTATTACTTTATAATGAAATAACTAAATAGAATAAGTAAAAGAAGAAATAAAGTTGAAAGAATCGGTAACTGACATTACCTCTTTTTTTGAAGTGCCTCTTCTAAACCTCCTCTTAGGGCACTAAAGATGGTCTTAGAAGAAGACCAGGACCTATAGGTTGTTTCTAGGGAAGTGGAGAAGAGAAATTGGGAGGGTTTGGACGAGATTTAAGGCTCAAAGTGGTGTGAGGAGGAGAGGGAGGAGGTGCCCTTTTATAAGGGAGGAGAGGGGCACCTTAGGAAAAACTTAAAATATTATTTTATTATAAAGTAATATTCAGTTTTTAATAGGTCCAAATTGTTTTATTTAGAAACTAAGGTGGGTATGGGTCTAAATAATATCAACCCAGAGATTTTGGACCAGTTTAGGTTACTATTTTGACCTTATCATTTAGATTTAACTATTATTTAAATAATTTAACTTTTACCATGTCTTCTTGTTTTCTTATCTTATATGGTTAATAAACTTACTATAACAAGAAAAATGAACCCCAAGATTTTAATTATTAATATATATAACCTTATATAATTCATTTGTCTGACCATAAATTTTTAAGAATAAAATAACAATTAATAATATGGTATTTGTTTTAAAAACTATTTTATGCCAATTTTGACACTATTTGGTAATTTATTTTTGTGAAATTCATAACAGCATGATTAGTTCGAAAAACGTTAATTAAATCAATAATAATATGTCATATTAACCTATAAAATTAATTTAATTCATAAAAAGTCTCAAATTACATTTATTTTGGTATTTCTAACATCAATTATGTTAATAATTCATTAATAAGGTAATTACTGAATCATCATTGTGTCAAAAATAAATTAACTTATTTAATGTCTAAAAATTATAAATAAACTACCATTAGGTAGGAAATATTTTTATCTTTCTAATGAATATCTATAGTTTAATTTATCTTATGTATTACCCAACATTAAAAATGTTTTTAGTCATTAAACTTTGATTTTAACTATTTTAACACTTCTTTAAATAAAATAATAATAAGTGTCCTAATCTAATCCAAGTGGACATAAAGGGTAATATTTTATTCCTAAGGTTTTTTTGGTCGAATTATACTTATCCAATAGAATTAGGACATGTATAAGGGTAATAATAATATCATTTTTACCCTTAATTACCCTATTTACTTTTAACCGTGGTAAAAAAGTAAAAATTTACTATTCACCAAAAATTGTTTTTATCTTATTGAACCACATTTTACTCCTTGATATTAACAGTGTCTCTCAGATTTTTGAAATCTGACACACATGAGCGGTAAAATTATGTTTTATGTAAATTTTCAAATTCTCCTAGGAGGTGGGTAAAAGACGGTGACAAGCTCAATAAAAATTTTATATATCTAAAATTTTTATAAAATGACTCCAATGAATTACATTGAACTTATATACGTATTATGTTCCAATTTTTACCTAAAATAAAATTAAATAAAATAAATAATTATTTGAATAAAAAGTTGGTTTTTAAATAGTAACCTATTATTTTCACTATTCATTAAAAATTGAATGTTTTCAGAGAAACACCAAAATTTCACCCTAGGCTAATTTCGATATTCCGAATCCAAAAATGATGTCCATTTTGAAAGATAAAATTTATAAAATTTCAAAATGTGGGTATTGCGATTCATAATGGCTAGTTTATATAATATTTTAATAGTATATCGTTGTTTAGTGAAACTCGGTATTGCGTACAACACACACTATCGTGGAAGGTCGTGATTGCCTGTAAAGAAAGCCAAGCTAGTATTATGTGTAATGAACGATTCCTTTGATGTTGCATATAACATAGGACATAAAAAAATCTATACTTCTCATAAAATATCAGGGTGTTATAATCCTCATATCTGAAAAATAATATATAAGGCCTTTTATTATACTATAATATCATTAATAACATATAAATTAAATTTTTTATAACTATTCCCATTGTAAATGGTCTTTCCTACATGTATACAAGTGACCAAATCATCAAAACCAAGTAAATGAACACCCTCGAATGAAAAAATTGAATCTTATAACTCATTTAAAAGTCCATATATAATCATAATAAAATTTTATTAAAAAAATATAGTTTTAATAGGGTATGAATTAAATTATTAATTAATATAATTTACTTAGACAGTTAATTATGGGAAAGTGAAGAACACTTTTGGATGTAAGGTGAGTTATTCTCCACGAACATCCCTTTTTTATTTGGTTTACACTTTATCTCTCTTTACCCAAATGAAATTCTTAATTATTGTTATTATTTAATCACATAATATTATTATTTTTTATATTAGGAAAATATTTACCTAACTGAATTATTCATTCTTTTATGGGTAAATACATGTTTTATGAGGTTCTGTTTTTCATTCCTCCCGATAAGAAAGCTTGATTAAAGGAAACTTACCAATTTCAGACCAATTTTTATGTACACTCCATAAATTGTTTTAAGACACCAATATTTTTATAAAATAACTTTTTTTTATCATGAAAGACATTCTTTTTTCCATTTTTTGTTTTATAAAAACTATTATTCCTTTATTTGTTTTATATACTAATTTACATTTTTTCCTTTAATCTCACTAAAGAGGCACTTTTCTAAAGTTTTTTAAACACTAATTTTTCATGTTTTCACTTATGATGAACATAATTTATCACGACCTATGCCCATTTTTCATTATGAATGTCCTAGTATAATTTGTATCCATTCTTTCATGACCACTATTATGATATTTTTTTTCAAAATTCTATTTGTCTGGTGTATGTATACATCTATTTTATTTATGAACATAGATTTTATTAAATATCAATATTTATTATATCATGGGTTTGATTTTTTTATAAAACATATACCATTTTTACTTTTTGAAATTTCATTGAATGGTATTATTGAATTGAATATATGTATTAACAATGCTTTGGACTGGCTGTGATGGCTGGGGCCCAGTTGTACATAGTCCCTCGATGCATCGACACTTCTAATAAGGCAAAATAGTAGGCAACAAAACCTTCCTATTTGTTTCCAAAGAGAATCAGTTGGGTTTTTACCCATAGTTATAAAGTCTCTTGATGGTATAATGGTGTATGTTCAAGGTACAAAACATCCAATATATAATAATTTTTATTTTCCTATTTAAGCTATTATTTTCTGTGATATTTTCACAATGAAAAATATATGGATAAATTTACATTATTAGGTTATTGATTACATGTTTTTTATTATTATTTAATGTTACATTATGATTATGACTTATTGTCTTTCCTTCACTTATTATTTATTCATGTAACCCTTACTAGGAATTTGATATCACCTCTTTCATTTTTGATCCTTCCCTAGGTTTTGAAGATGAAATATTTGAATAGGTTTCAAGGAAGAATATAATTTTTCTTTGTTATGTTCTATGTTTAATTTCCAATGTAATATAGGTACCATGAATATTTATTGTTCTACAATACTACTAAACCGATCAATAATTGATGATGTGATATCTTGTATCCATGCCATTCTAATAAAATTACAACCCACTATGGAAAGTTGGGGTTGTGTTTGTTACAGTAGGAATCAGAGAAAGTTTAGTAGAGGCCTTGGGAACTAGATACTAAATAAAGATGAAAATTATAATAACTACTTGAATGTAATTTTTGTCTCAATACATGACCACTTTGACATGAAATTTCAAATTTCTTACCATATTAATTTTTATTTATAGTATAGGGAAGACCGTAGGTCATCTCTCAAGGAGCGTTGGAGGATTAAAGTGTGTATTTTTAATAAAAAATAATAATAGAGGGGCTGGTTTTGAAAACTGTTTTAAAAATAATATGACATAATTATAGAGTTTAATAGTAGAAAATGTAAGGTTGTTTTTTAGGATTATTATATAAGTAGTTCGTTTTAGTTCACTACACATCTTTGTAAGTTCATCATTCTAAAATATGTTAATGGCTTAATGGAATCCTTCGGTTGAGGGTCAACAAAATCATGATTCCCCTCGTTCCTCTTAAAGAAAATCACAAGGAACCAACCCTTAACACCAAAATCATGTTTTTAAATTCTTGATATCAATAATATAAAGAGGGATACCAAAGAATATTGAAATATTATGTATTTGTGAGATAAAAAGAATGTTTGTGTTATCCGATCAAAACAACCCAAGATTCCCACATTAAATCTTAACCTAATTGGCATCGAAATGAAAATTTTATCACTTAGTTATACCAAAACAATGAAATTAGATGATCATGGAGTTAATATAGAATATATATAAAATATTTAACAAAAAATTACCTATAAACAATAGAATAAACAGATCCAAAACCCCCTCCAAAGCATTTTTGGCTCCATTGAAATGGTTGTCCCTCATTTATCTCGTCATCGAGAGGAGGAAGAGGCTCGTGTGGACCATAGGTTTCATCCATGATACTAATATGAAGATAGGGTAATCTATAACTTCTTGGATAAGTAGATAAATACTTTGGGAGTCATTAATTATAGATATTATTTCCTAGTTTGAATTTATAAATGGGATTCCCAAGGTACTCATTAAAAGTGAAAGTGGATTATGGTTTTGGGAACCCATATTTTGAGAAACCACTTGGCCCATGGTTTTGGTTGGGTATACAGCCTTATCGTACTTTGGAGAAAACTAAAAACATGTTACCCCACTTCATTAATGTCCCTATAGAAAATATGGTATAATTTAGCAGTGTAAATCTCATTAAATAGATATAATTAAAAACACCACTTTTGAAATTGTGCAGAATGGATTTCCTATATATAGCAGTTAATATAGGCCCATAAATTGAAAAATGGGTTCGGTTTCTTAATAATATTTATTGAAAAAAATTATTATCATTAAAAAAATATCTACCCTAATGGATTCACAATTTAGTTAAAGTTTCCATTTGAGTCCACTCGTGTGCTTGGAATCATGCACAATTTGGCCCATTTTTCTTCAACTTCATCCTAGAACCTTCAAATCCACTCCAAAATCCATGAAACTAACCAAACAAGTGAAATTTCCATTTTAAATAGTTATTATTGCAAAATAATTGAATCAAACATTATGGTAGATTTTTAATTATATTTTTAACTTGTAATACAAAATCAATTTAACATAGTGGGATATGGGCAGAAATGAAAAGTGAATCACAATGCAATCACACCCCCACACCTAAATGTTTTCACACTTAGTAAAATTAAAATTTCCAAAAAATATGTAGTAAGATATTCCAAAATTTATGAATATTTAAAAATAAAATAAAATTTAATTTGTGATAACAATGTTATCAAAGAAAAAATCACACCAATGAGTTATTCTCAGTGATCATAGGAAAATATGTAACATAAATTGTGTCCGAATGAAATTATAAGAGAATAATTATACCAATATGAGAAAATAATCCAGAATATAAAAATTTCACTAATTCTCCCCATGGGTTTGTGACTACCATTTCATGCTATTTTTTTACTTTATATCAAGTAAATATAGGTTATTGTAAAACAATTTATGCTTAAATTCTTATGTCCAATGTACCTTACCTACATCCTTTGCAATCTAATTTCATGACGAACTCAATTAATAACTTCCAAAATTAAAGCCTTAATCTTTGAGTTATATATCCCCATATGTTGTACATTTAATCTCAACCCTCATATATTTTTCATGTTTTTTTAATAGTTTAACTGGGAACAAATATCACACTTATCACTCAACCTGTGTTTGATCTCCTCACAATATTAATTGTAATTGTTATAGAAAGATAAAAGGTAAGTTAAGAATGGTTTTTGACCTACACAAGGTTCAATTTTTTTTCATTTATTGTTTTTGTTTTTATTTTTAGTTTACTTTTTGTTTTGAGAGAGTACAACAATTGGATAACATATACACATTCATAGGTCAATCAAGTACAGTAATGAAAATATCATATAAAGAATGAATGTACGAAAAAAGTTATTTTTGAAAGATGATAAATATGCACTTAACTTATATTCACTTTTTATTATGTAATAAATATTCACACATCATGATTTGGTGAAATTTTTTTTAGGGAAAGTAAGTTGAATAATTTTTTCATAAACTAATCATAGAAAGGGTTTCAATCTTATCAAAGGATTAAAACTGGTAATATCATTTATATCAATGAAAAATTAATATTTTCCTTAAAAAAGTCACACCTAAATGATAAAATCATACTAAAACACACATTTTGTCAGTGATTTTTTTTAAAATGTTAAAACAAAATTGAAATTGGGAAATTCCTCATCTATTTACAATAATTTCCATGATAAAGTGTTCATCAAAAATGAATATTATGGAACAAAAGTGAGGGGGGGGGAGGGGGAAAGTGGCAATACTATTCAATTATAAAAAAAAGAGAACCAAAATAAAGATGATTAATATTCCTAAATAATATAGGAATGTACCCATCCCCCACCACACATAGTGTATGTAGTGTCCTCACTATATAAACGATAATATGGGAATGATGGAAAAAACATGGTGGGTATCATTCATAGGTTGCTTCTTGAACATGGAGTTCCTCTATTGGGGACACCAAAATGGCTTCATGAATGTTCTCTAGATACTGCCCATTAATAGTGATGGTTTGTTTTTTTCTTCAATTTGATCCAGAACAAAACTAAATGGATAAATATTAATAATAATTTATTGTCCATGTCGGTGGAAATGAGGCTTTCTTGGATGAAAATACAAAATTTTATTGAAAAGTTAGACTTTCTATCTAATGTAAAATCAAAAATGAAGGATGAGGATATTGTGGGAAGCCAGGTTTCACTCCTTATAAATCCAAGAGTTATCATATTATTCTCTTATCATTTTCTCTTAATCATAAATATCTAACTTCCTTTGATAACCTATTAAAAAAATATTATACCTTAATTATTTAACGAACCTATAGGTCTAGTTCTTTATACCAACAGGGAGGTAAAAAGCATTCCAAAAAATGCCTGATAAGGTGACATTCCAATGAGAGTTTTAAAGGAATTATGGTAAGAACATAATAAATCATCGATTCATAGACTCCAATATATTCTATTAGGAAGAAAAATTATTTCAATAATTTATTTAACCTCAATATTGGACACCTCGACGAGTTAATGTCCAAATACGAAAGGATCCTACTAATATGGTCCACCACCAATTTATCTGCTAAATTTTTATCACTAATTTTTAAATTAAATTCTCAAATGGTGAGAATCTAGTGAATGAGATAAAGTTTTGATTATAGATTCCTAAAGAGATACTGAAGGGCTCCATGGATTGAGAAAATAAGGAATTTTGACCCTTAAATGTATGACCTGAGTTTATCTAAAGAACACACAATATAAAGATATTATTTTTTAGTTTTGGTGTAGCTTTATTGGGTAGGGTCTAGTATGTGTGAGGCATAGGCTATGACCTGTGGAGCTTGGTCAACCTGTTGTCATAAGACTTCCCCAAATGTATAGTTAGAGGTGCAAGACATGAGTTTAAATGGTAAATCCCACCAAGGTTGTTGGATTACCGAGGGTGATGGGAGACTCCCTTTAAAAATTTTAAAATATTCTTCACAATTCATAACAAAAGCTATGTATTTTTGTATTTATAGTAATTGGGATAGGGGTAGTTCAATTTTACTAAAGTCACGAATAAAATGATGATAAAATCTAGCATGAAATAATAATGAACACACATAACACACATGTTTGGGGAATGTTATTGAATAAATAACATCCAATTTTGATTTATCAAATTGGATACCATCCCAATAAATGAAATTCCCAAGTACAATACCTTTTCACACCTTGAAATGGAATTTCTCATAAGTTAAAAAAAGATTCTATTCAATACAATGATGGAGGAGAGAACCAAGAACACTCAAACACTGATCAAAAGAGGATGCATAAATAGTGAAATTATCCATGAATACATCCATGAAATCCTCTATGTAATTTGAAAAAATACAAACCATGCATCCTTGGAAAGTATATAGAGCATTTCACAAACCAAATGGAATCCAATTATATGTAAATGTTCTAAATGGGGAAGTGAAGGTTGTATTTTATTGATACTCATGGAAAATATAAATCTTAAATTATCCAGAATACCCATCTAGAAAACAATAGTAAGACTTCCATGATAGAATATGTAGTATCTGGTCAATAAATGACAATGGGAAATAGTCCTTCCAAGTATATTTGTTTAGTTAATGATAGTCTATACAGTAATTCCAACTATTCATCACACAAGTTGTAACCAATTTATTGTTTTCATTTTTAATTACCATTATACTAGTTTTTAGAAGCTACCATCATTGGAAAGACCCATTGAATGTCATTTATTGGGAAAATGATTCCTATATCATGTAATTTTTCCACCTCTTCATTAACAACATCTAGGAGGCTTGAGTTCACCCGATATTTTTCCTACGTCACTGGTTTATCCTCATCATTAAACAATATATGATGTTTTAAAATTGATGGGATAATATTAGGAATTTCATTATGTTCCCATACCAATAATTTTTTATACATCTTCAAAAGGTCTAGCAGTTGTAATTCGTGCTCTCGAGGGATTGAATTGCAATGATGAATATGAGATTGTTTTCAATATCAAAATATAAATACTTAAAATATTTAGGAATAGGTTTTAGTTTCAATTCAGTGGGATTTTGGATTTATGGGATTGAATTTATAACCAAGAGGTCAGTGATCTCATCTAGCTACTCAACGGTAATATACTCATTTGATAAATGATCTTTTAAATTCTTAGATATATAGTTTAAGGTCATTGGATCCTCCATGCTCAAGAAATTATCAATTTAAAAACATCCACAACATTTTTCAAGACCACAAAAACATTCTATACATGACTAATTACCATGAATTTCTATTAAGGTTGAACAATTGGAAATGGGATTAGGGGAAATAAAATATTTTTTAGGGGAAAGGAGGACAATAATAGAATTAACCGAATGTGATGAATGTTCTTCAAAGGGGTGTTTCATGGAGTCAAGTATGTTAAAGTGGAAAATTTCACCAAAAACACTATAGATAATGTACAATTTTTCACATTAGTTATGGTTTTGAAATTTTCATGAAAGGTCTCCCCATTATAATTGGGTCATGTCCATTCATCCTATCATCTCATATTTTATGCATATAAAAATTATCAGGAAAAATTAAAATTTTCAACCCCATAAGAAAATCCTATAAAACACCTATAGGGTGTGCTACACTTTGGTTTTCTAGTTGCACAAACATTTCATTGGGATTCAATTATACAACCTGTAATGAGGAGAAAATGGTGTGTGGAATCACATTTTTAGAGGCACCCAAATCAAGAATATCATTGGAAAATAAATACCCCTAACTTGTGTATGGAATAAAGAATTTTTCTAGAGAATTTCATTTGTTGGGAAGTGATGGCTATATCAATGATGGAATGTTCCTCCCAAATATCACCTTTTCATCACCATGAGGTCTCCTTAGGTGTGTGCTCATATCCTTCCAAAACATTGCATATCATGGAATTTTTATTATAACGTCAACCAATGGAATATTAAACATCATTTTTTTTAAATTTTGATTATTTCTTTATCAAGTTCAGATTATTTTTTTCTCTGGTTGGATGTCCCTTTGGGTAAATATAATTAGAATGGTTTATATTGGTGGTTCATCATATGAAACTCTCTTTTTTATCTAATGCTTCTCACATGACATGATTTTTTCTTTCATAGACCATTCTTGGGGGTTGCAGTGGTGGTTTCCTTAGGAGAAAATGACTCTAATGGAGGGTATTTTGGATATTAAGATGTGTTACACTAATAACGGTAATGAAACTAACATTTACCTTACCCCTACCTTTTATTAGCGGTTGAGAGGGTATTTTTATTGACCCATGACTTTGGATTTACCAGAACAAGTTGGTGGGTTAGCCTAATTGGGGTTTTAGGCCTTGTATAGACACCTAGGTGGTTTGTGCTTATTAGAGGTTATATTCATGCTTTTGTTTCATCATATCTTCTATACTAGGCTCTAGTTTTTTGAGTTGGTTATGGGAAATTCCTTTTTGGTGGTTGATGATTTATAGGTGGTGGTGGAAGATGACAACTCAATCCTAGTTGGTTCTATGGTTGTTGGGGTTGGTTTGAAAAACCCTTTCTTATAAGCTTCATTTTTGTTCCACCTAGGTTTATATGGATAGTAAGGTTCTTTCGTAAATGTTTGGTTATAGTTTTGTCCTCAAATTATCTACTCACAAATCATATATGTTTCTCTCAATTGAGAGAATTGGTCAAAATAGTGGGTGTTAGAAGAATAGATACAACAATGGATGGGAGGAGGTGATTAGGATTTCTCTTGGGGAAGAGAAAATTTTCGAATAAGGGTACCTACCACTTCAAAAATTGATTCCAAATTCTTCTCAAACTCAGAACGTTTCACCTCATAGACACCTAGAATGGGAACAATGGAACTTGATCCAAATTTTTGAGTGTTTTGTTCCATGTTCTCAATTACAGTCATTGATGTAATTGGGGTTTTTCAACTAGAACACTTCCTGTATGATCATCAACAATTTATTTTGAAGTAGGAAAACTTCATAAAAATACTTTATTAAAAGTGTAAAACTTTTTTAGTGGTGTGGGAAACTTGAAAAAATAATTCTAAATATATTCCAAAATTCATGAAGTGTTTCCACTTTTTATTGAATTATTTAAAATATTTCTTTCCTTATTTGTTCATTTCTCGATGATGGGAAATATTATTCAATAACAAGGCATTACATATTACCCCAACCTTAAAGGGGAAAATTAACATAATACAACCAATATTTTACAGTGTATCCTTATTAAAAATTTAATTCCCTATAATTTACTTATTCTTTATCCACATTAGTAGGTTTTAATGTAGAAAAAATAATATGAAATTCTTCTAAGTACATATGTGATTATTCTCTAGCAAGTCCATTAAAACTTGGTAACTGGTTAAATAAAACTGATTTAAGTTCAAAATTGGGTGCCACATATTTTAGTGGAATATATTAGTGTTGGATATCGACATCTTGTGAGGTAATTTATCTTATTGTTCAATAATTTTCAACCATGTCAAAAAGGCGAGTTCAGTTTGTAGTTTGGTTCTAGAAGAATATGGGGTTAAAAAATTCCTAAGGTGTGGTGTGGCCACCTTCAATGGGTTTTCCTATGTGTTTTGGTGTCACTGACATAGGATCCTCCCCAGATCATGTTCAACAGGAAGTAAATTTCATTGTGTATAATTCAACATTCCCAGATACTATATAAGAAATAAATTAGAATACAAAAATATGTGTAAATGTTGAATAAAAAAATATTCTCAAAATTTATAAAACATTATAAAAACACGCCCTAAAATTCAATTTTCTCCCCAAAAAGTGACACCAAAATTTTATCACATTTTCATGACATGTCAAATTTATTATGTTTTCAAAGATTAATTATCATATAGGGTAGAACCGAGTTCATCTCTCAATGAGAATATTTTGTTTAAAGTGTGTATTGTTAATAAAAAAGAAAATAAGGGGGTTGTTTTGATTTTTCTTAAATAAAATGACTTAACTAAAGAGTTTAATAGTTGATAAAAGAAGGTGGTGTTTTTAGGATCATGTGAGAATGTTGTCATTCCATGTTCACTACACATCTTGGTAAGTTCATCATTCTAAAAATTTCTCACGGTTTAATGTAATCCTTTGGTTGAGGGTTTTCGAGATCTTGATTCCCCTATTTCATCCTAACATAATGCAAAAATATCCAACCCTTAATACAATAATCATTTTCAAATGGTTTGGATACCAAATAATAATAAAATATTGTGTATTTGTGATAGATAGAGGATTCTTGCGTTGTCTAATCGAATCAACTCAAGATTCCCACATGAAATCTCTACATAACCATTGTTGAAATGAAAATTATTTAATATATTTATACCAAAAAAATTAATTTAGTATATAATTGTTTTATTATAAAAGTATTTTAATATTTAATACAAAAATTAATAAATCATTTTACGAAAAATTTATTGAACTCATTCTAAAGTATGTGTGGATCCTTTGAAATGACCACACACTGTTTAGCTCTCGATCGGGAGGAGGAAAGGCTCAAGTGGAACTTCACCTTCATCATTCTTCCCCTATGGTGATAGGGGACACTAGAAATTTGTCGATTTGTATATTGTTCCTTTGTATTTCCAAAATCAAATGTATTTCCTACTGGTTCGAACTAACAAATGGGGTGCCTGAGGTACTCTTTTATAGGCAAAGTGGATGGTGGTTTTGGGAACCCATATTTCTAGAAACCAATTAGACAATGGTTTTGGGTGGGTATACATCATTATCATTCATTGGATAAATATAAACACATGTTACCTGACAAATTTACTATCTTCACCCATTACATGGAATAATTTTGTGGCCAAAAACTCAAGATATGAACAAAAATATAGAACACCACTCTTAAGTTTTTACTGATTCGATTACCTGGACATATCAGTTATTATGGGACATTTAATGTATTTATTGGGCTTGAGTTTCTTCTAAATGTTTTTTCACACTTAATTTCGTATCATTCCACAAAATATAAACCCATATGTGTTTACTTTTTTGTTGATTTTTTTCTTGGAGTGCATCAGTGTGTTTGGAATCATGGACAATTTGGCCCATTTTTCTTCAACTTCTTCCTGGGCACTCTAAATCACCTTCAGCTACAACGAAATAGTAAAAACAATTGAAATTAGACATCATGAAATTAATTTTAAAAAAATAATTTAATCACACATAAAGTGAAATTTTTTATTATATTTATAATTTATGACACAAAATAAGTTTAACACAGTGGTATAAGGGTGGAAATTAATATTAAATTACCAAATGATCAATTCTCATGATTATTATGAGCTAAATTATTGTGTACAATTATTTTTTGATGGTTCCTAATGAATGTAAATGATCAAATACACACAAAAAATATAATAATTTCCCCACAGAGAATGTCAACATAGCTAGTGTCGAAGATGAGAAAATCATGTCCATATTATGAAAACATACGTGGGTTATGATAAAAAGACATACTAAACATATGATTGATCATTTCATGTGGCATAATCCCCTATATTATAGTGGGACTACTAATCCAACTGTAGTTGAGTAGTAGATCAGGTCTATTGAAAAGATATTTCTGGCATTGATATGTAATGAAAGGGAAAAGGTAGTGCTCGTTGTATATTATCTCAAGGGAGATGATAATAAATGGAAGTTGATGATCCTAAATAATAAGGAGGAACATGAAATAAATGAACTGAAATAGAGAACAATAATAAAAAATTCTTAGACAAATATTCCCCTTATGAGCAATGAATTGAAATAAAGTGTAAATTCCATAGCTTAAATAAATGGGAAGAAGAGAGTGTAGTAGAATATAAATCTACCTTCACAATAATATCCGAGTATGATATATATTATATATTTGATTTATAAGAAAATATTTATCATTTTGTTAATGTATTAAGCCGTGTCCTCAAAGAGTGCTGGCTTCTCAAACATTTTCATCAAATAATGAAATAGTATTAAGCACCATAAAAAATGCGATGTAATTTTCAAGATCATATATGCTCAAGGAATATCAATAGAATATTAGGTCTTCTGATAACCTTGTAAACAGTGAATCATAAAATAATAATAGAGGAATGAACAAATTTCCATTATCTTGAAATTGTGGAAAAATCATCTTGGGGGATGCTTGAAAGGCGTGGGAGTTTGTTATAAGTGTAAAGAAAATGGTCATCAAGAAAATGAATGTAAGGGGAAGAAATATATAAATTATGTTAAATGTTTCAACTAAAATGAAATGGGGTGTTATTCAAACCAATATCCCATGTGTCTGGGGAATCTACCAAATAAGTGGCGAATGGAAAATGTCCATGTTTATTTGATCACTATAGCTGAAGTAGAAGTACCCAATGGTGTGGTGGAAGGTACATTAATATTATCTTTAAATAAATCCAATGATTTATTTTATGCTAGATAATTGAAATCTTTTATATCTACCTATATTTCTATGAAAATTATACATTTATTTTTTTGATTTAACACAACAGTTTTCATCCAAAACTCATAATGGAAGTCTCATTGAAAAAAATGTGTTAGTCAGTCCCATTTATGACACAAAAACATGATTTAGTTTATGGCCTTACCATTATTCCTATGGTTGAATTTGATTTAATCCTTGGTATGTATTGGATTCCAAAATATTATGCCAAATGTTTTTGAAAGAATAATGAAGTTACAATTTTTTGAAGAAGACGAGAAATCCCATATTTTATAGAAGAAACTTCATAATATAATTCTTATCTAGATCCAACTCCAATAGCTCTACTCAATTAAATTCTTATGGAGGAAGAGAAAATAATAAATAGAGATCTTATAATTATGTATATACCAATTTTGTAGGAATACATTGATGTATTTACTAAGGAATTATATGGTCACCCCCAAAGTGGGAAGATGAATTTACCATCGACCTCCTCCCTGATGGAAAACCAATATCAAATAATCCTTATAGAATATAAACTATGGAATTAGTGTATCTGAAGAAACAACTAGGGCATTTGAGTAATAATGGATTTATTTACCCTAGTGTTTCTCCAAGGGGAGACCATATCATATTTTTTAAGAATAAACATGGATCCTTCATGTTGTGCATTGATTATAGAGAAATCAATGTTATTACAATAAATAACATGAATCATTTTCCTTGAATTGATGATTTATTTGATCAACTTTATAGAGCTCAATATTTATTAGAAGATTGAACTTTGTACAGGGTATCAACAGTTGTGAGTAAGGAAAGAATATATTCCATATAAGTCATTTAAGAAGAGGTATGGTTATTAAGATTTTATTCTAGTTTCATTTGGATTGGCTAATAAAACCTATATTTTCCTGGATCTAATGAATAGATTATTCAAGGAATATGTTGATAATTTTTTGTGGTATTTATTGATGATATCTTGGTGTAGTAAAAAATCTATGAGGACTATGAAAATCACTTTTGAATTGTTATGGACACTCTTAAAAATAGTTACATGGGAAGTTTAGAATTATTGAATTCTGGCATCAAATAGTTTATTTTCATGGACATATTGTCTCTAAGGATCAAATCTTAGTTGAACATATGAAGAAAAAGGAAATCCATGAATAGAAAATGCCAATGAACATAATATATGTACGTACATTCATTTTTTTAGTTGGTTACTATAGGAGTTTCATCTATATTTTTTTTGGGTTGGCTAACCCTTAATCTAAAGATCACATGTAAAGGGGTTAAGGTTGTGTAGATAAAAGAATATATAAATTTTTTTGAGGAATTTAAGATAGGATTGGTCAATGCTTCAGTATTGACTCTTCTTTCTGGAAATGATGGGTTTGTGGAAAATAGTGAAGCATAAATGAATAGAATGGATTGTGTGCTTATGATAAATGGTATAATTATTGAATTTACATCAAGGAAGTTTATGAAATGTGAACAAAATTATCCATCTCATTACCTTGAGTTAGAAGCCATTATATTTTCTCCATGATATTCAGAAACTATCTATATGGTGAAACATGTGAGATATATAAGAATAATATGAGTTTGAAATAAATAGTTATAAAGAAAGAACTCAACATGAGGGAAAGGTGATGTCCCAAATTATAGAAAGATTATAAATGGTTATTAAAATACCACCCAAGAAAAGAAAATAAGGTAGCAGATAAATTAAGCCAGTAACATCATAGACTTATAACAATAATTCCGATTAATAATAATCCTATGGTCATGGATTTAGTAAATATTGATATAATACTTTTCAAAGAAGGGGAAACATTACTCTTTTTTCAAATTATTAAGAAACCTTATTTGTCGATGAAGATAAAAAGATCTCAATCTGATGATGAGATTTTTTAAAAGAAAATTATTTCCATTAAGGATGAAATATTGGAAGAATTCAAGTATGAGAATCGAGTTCTAGAATTTGGAAAGAGGTTTTATATTCCATAAAAATTAAAGTTGTAAAGGGAACTATTAGATGATCCTTATAGCTAAAATTTCTATGTAATCCCTAGTAATATCAAGATGTATAGTGATATGAAGGAACATTTCTTGTAGGATAATATAAAGTGGAAAACTAATGACTTTGGGTAAAGGGGTCTATTTTTTCACCAAGGGAAGACGAAGGTATAATATCCTAGTGGATTCATGCAACCTATACCTATTTATATATAGAAGTGGGATGAAATTATGATGTAATTTATCATAATACTACCAGGGTCATTGATAAGGAATGATGAAATATGGGTTATTGTTGATCTTCATTCAAATTCGGTAAAATTTATTATCATAATATAAGATTAACATAATAATTTCCTTAAAATAATCTATATTAATGATATTATAAGACTTTATTGTGCACCAATATCAATTTTTCTTGAGTAAGATCCCCATTTTACATCAAAATTCTAGAAGAGTCTTTATAAGGATGAGGACACTCAGCTTCATTTGAGTACTGCTTATCACCATTAAAATGAAAGACAATATGAAAGGACTATTCAAACATTTGAATACATATTGAGATCATGATAAATTCACTTTCATGGTATGTGGGATCAATATTTAACTTTTATAGAGTATACCTACAATAATACATTCCATTCTAGTATTTAAATTGTGCCATATAAGCATTATATTGAAAGAGATTTCATACTCCAACTTGTTGAGATGATGGTGGTGAGAGGAAACTTATAGTCCCATGAATTTTTGAAGAGACAAGAATAATGGTAAAGACCATTAAAGCTCATATTAAATCAACTCAACATTGACAAAAGAACTATGCAAACAATTATAGAAAGGATTTGAAATTTCAAGTGTTAGGTCATGTATTTTAGAAATTACCTCCATGGAAGGGTATCTTAAAGTTTGATAACAAAGTGAAATTGATCCCCAGATACATTGGACCATTTGAAATTTTGTAAAGAATTAGAGATATAGCTTACCGATTAGAAATTATACCAAGTCTCCCTAAAGTTTATAATGTGTTCTAAATATCATTGTTAACGAAATACATGCAAGACCTAAAACATGTACACACCTATGAATAAATAAAACTAAAGCCTGCTATGTCATACATTGAAGTGGATATTGAGATTCTTGACATATGAGAGAAAGTATTAATAATTCAAACAACTCAACAGGTAATTTTTTTTGTAGAAACTATAAAAAGAAAGATACTACCCGGGAACCGAAGAATGTTATGAAGAAGAACCACTATCAGTTATTTATAAGGAAATATTAATGAAACTTTAAATGGAAAATTTTACGAAGGTAAGAATATAAAACCCTATGATTTTTGGCATGTATATTTTTAAATAAATTCATTTTTTTATAGCTTATGTTACACAAAACAACAATTTTAAAAAATAGTAAAATACTATTAAATATTAACTTGACCATTGGAATTGTAATGTTACGATCAGGAATGTTAGTGTGAATATTATAATAGTAACCTCACCTATGAAAGTATAAATAAAATTTACAAATATTATAAATGTAAATATGATATAATTATATCACAGATTAAGTGATTTTTTTAATAGTAATATATTAATTATATTATTTTTGTGAAAAAGATATGTTTATTTAAAATTTTATACATAATATAATTATTTAAATGAAAAATTATTCTCTAAAAATATATTCATAAAATACTATTTATTATTATTATAAGATAATATTATGAGACCTTAAATAATTTTTCAATGTGTCATAAATTCAATTATAATTTTAGAATTGGGATTTTATGAATAAAAAATAATAGTAATTAAAAATTAATTTTTTTTAAATTTATAATTATTTTCTAAAAATTTAGTTCATTTTTGAATTCTACACATCAAAAAAATGTTTGGGTGATTTTTTAACATTTTTCGTAAAAATTTTAATTTTTGGTGAATATTGAAATATGGTCATTTATGGTATAAGTAAATAAATCAATTATTGAGTTATAGATGATTATAGATGATGTAATCACCCATTTTTTGAACTCAAATTCTCTAGTTACTTTTTTTCATTGGAATCAATATTCATAGTGTTGAGAAAAAAATAAATAACTATTTAATAAAATAATAAAAAACATCCCTCTCCTCCACTATAAATACCACCCCTCACCGCCTCCTATCCTCACCCGTTAATAAAATATAATCTTGTCGAATTTCTATCCAATACTCATCCCAAGTCTCTCCCAGACGTCCGTGAGACTTTTTTATTAATAAAATACAAAACCAATGTCCCTTAAGGCATTTCTCTTGTAGAATAATTCAAGTGACAAAACCCTTAATCCTTCCCTTTCTTTTTTCATTCAATTTCATTTTATTTATTATCCATACATAAAATATTATATAAATATGTTAATGATTACTCTTTTAGACTATATATATATATATATATTAATTTTTTAATGTAAAATCAATCATTAAACCTCTTATCCTCTCCGTTTTATTCTAAAAATGAAATTATCGTCCTTAATATGGTGATTTACTATAAATGTGGATGATGCATTCTCATTTAATAATACCATATTTAAGGACGGTAAAAAATAATTTTTTTGGGTTAAAATATAATTTGATGTACATATTAAAATATAATATATTTTATGAAACCATTATATATACATTATAATATTTAATAAAACAAAACATGTTCGTGACGATCAAAAAACGCCAAAATAATCTAAATGGACATCATTAATGTTTTATCCAATGAATTATAATCATATTTAAAAAACCAAATATATAGGACCAGTTAAATATATTTTATGTAAATTAATAAAATATAATTTAAATTATGGATAACTATCCCCATTTTAAGTGATGTTTCATATACGTATACAACTGAACCAATCATCAGAACCATGGAAACAAACACTCCCGAGTGAAAAAATAGAATCTTATAACTCATCAAAAAGTACATAAAAGATCTTAATAAAATTAAAATAAATAAAATATATGTTGAAGTGTTTTTTAATTTTTTTACTAATCAATATAATTTCATTATCTAGTATGTTAAAAGAAATTGCAGAACACTTTTAGACATAAGGTATGAGATTCTCCCTGAACATCCATTATTTCCATTAGGTTACTCTTTATCTCTATTTAACCTAATGTAATTATTACTTATTATTATGTAATATTCTTAAATTATGTGTTTCTCTTCCATAAATATGTATTTAGATCAATTTATATTTACTTTATGGTGAAATACATGTTTTATAGGGTTCCCTTTTCAATTCCTCCTGATAAGCAAGCCCGATTAAAGTGAATTTCCCAAATTCTTACCCATTTTCTAGTACCCTACATAATATATTTTAAACCAAAAATATTGTTTGAAATTCACTCCTATTATCATAAAAATATATCTTTTTTCATTTATGGTTTTATTCAATCAATTATGTCTATCTTCTTTTAAAACACTCGTACAATTTTCCTTTAATCGCACTAAAGAGGCTATTTTCTAATGATTCTTAAACACACTTTTTATACTTTTTCATTTATGATAGACATAATTTATCATGATATATTCCCATTTTCCATTATGAATTTCCAATTAATATTTAAATACATTATTTAATTAACTTTATTATGATATTCCATATGTGTGGTGTAGGTACACTTATATTCTAATTAAGATCATCATTCATTAAGGATTTCATTATATATCCATATTTATTGCACCATGGATATGATTTTTGTATTAGTTGTATACTAATTTTACATAAATAGTTTTATTTTAATGATTTTATTTAATTGAATATATTTATGAAGAATGCGTTTTTCATGAAGTTATTGGTGGAGCCTGATTATATATAGCCCCTCGATGCATCGACAGGTCTCAGGAGTTAAAATAGTTAGCAAAAAAACCATAAGGTTTGTTTCTAAATATAATCTGATGGGGTTTTACCCACATACATAAACTATCTTGAAGTTATATTGGTTCATGTTCTAGATACATAATTTTCAATAAATAGTCATTTTACTAATTCAGTATTCAGTTATTGTAGTCCATGCTATTTTTACTACAAAAAATCTATGGATTCTATTACAGTATCAGTTTATTGATGGAATGTATTTTTCATTTATTTACCATGAAATTATGATTATACCATATTTTATTTTCTTCAATTATTATTAATTCATGTAACACTTATTGAGTGTTTGATCTCACTACTTTTAATTTTTTTTCCGTAACCAGGTTTTGAAGATGAAATGTTTAAATAACTATCGAGGAATCATTTTATTTTAATTTTTATGTTCCATGTTTAATTGACAATGTAATAATGGAATCATGTAGGTATCTAGTTCTTCAAGAGTACTAAAATGATTTATCCTTGGTGATGTGATATCATGTATCTAATCCATTGTAATAAAATCACCACCAAATTTGGGTTATTGGTGTTGAGGTTATTATAGTTTCATAGAAGGTGATGGATTTTTTTGAGAAACAGATTCATTATCTCATTATTTCCATCAGTCTTTAGGTGATAACTCATGTATTAGTTGATATGTAACACTCATCACACTTATACTATTTCAATAGTTCACTGAAAAGTATTCTAATGAATATTGGGTCCATGAACCTGATAATTATCCTCAAATGCCCCATTATATAATTTTTTTAATAGAAAAGAAGTTATCACCATAACATAACAATATCAAGGTACTCAAATAATTATACCCTCTATTGAAATATGATCTAAAATCACTCAGAGAGAATAATAGTCATTGAAAACCCTGATACCTAAGAGAATGCCTTAAGAAACGCTCCCCCGTATCCTAATTGGTACTGGTAATGAATCCAATCACCCTACAAGCTTAGTTATGTAGACATTGTTTTTTTAGAAGACAATACATGTTCGAACATAATCTTTTTCTTCTTATTTCATTTTAGGCTAATAATTCCCCCTTCTAAACAATTCATGGGTATGATCCCACCTCGATCCGTAATGTATGGTGAAATCATGTCAACAATATTATTCTGATATTATATAAAAATACTTTTCCATTACAGGTAATACTTCACCCAGATCAATATTATCTTCCCTACCTATACATGTTTCATAATTTTAATGATACACTCTTAGATCTGGAAATCAATGTAAATATTAGACATTTTAACAAACCAATTTGATGCTAAATCTTCACTTTGACTCAAAGAGTCTGCCACTCCTATCATGTAACTATCATTGTGATCAAAAATAAATTCAAACTCAACTAGTAACTCTTTACATTTTTCCGGTTTTCATTCATCTTTAGCTATGGGAAGAATAGACTCACTCTATTATTGTTTTTATTCACAAAAAAATTGCGTACCATGCCTCCACACCCTGAGGAAATGTACCATTGATAAAAAATTCTTCTCTTGAGATATATACTTCCTTTCATTTTCATTTAACATTAATATTTCATAATCCAATGGATGAACCTAATGTATGAAAACACCTACTAATGAATAATAGCATGAATCTGTCGGTACTTCGAATGGTTTTTTAATATTTGGTATAGACCACACTAGCTCTTCATAAATGGCTATTTTAAGATCATCAAATACCTCATGGTGTCCATTTCTATTCAAAATACTTATTTTTGTTAGGGGATATTTCCTTGTTATATAACCACCCACAAGGCGATGGTAATAGTTGGTAAGTCCAAGGAAGGAACATAATTGGCTCACAATTGTAGCATTCTGAAATAGGATTCAACTTATTCTCATCAATATGAACAAACCCATACCTAACCACATAACCCATGAACTGGATGCTCTTTTGAGAAAAATCACACTTCTCTTATTTCGTAAATAATGGAATTTCCCTTATCCATTGGAATACATCATGAAAATGGTACCTAGGTTCTGTTAAGATTCCACTATATACGAAGATATAATCTCATTAGACCACAAAATTATTCTCAAGGTAGTCACAGAATACTTGATGAATCAAGGCGATGAATGTCTCAGAATCATTAGCCAACACATATGGCATTTCTAGAAATTTGAAGGGAGAAACAAAAGTTGTCGTATGTACATCTTCTTTGACAATTATTACTTGACAATAGCTAGAGCATAAATATATTTTATTATAGAACCTATCACCCCATTGTTTTTTATAAGAGTTAGCAATAAGGGGGAAAGGTCACATGTTCCTCACTATCACCTTATTTATATATATAAAAATCAAAACAAATTCATCATGACCCATATTTCTTTTTTCTATAACATGACAAAATATTCATTTTTTGGTCCCTAATTCAATCTTCCCGAATAATTTTATCTTCTATGATACTCAATTGATTATATCTTTAGTGGGGCCATCTATATGTGGCTCTCAAAGGAGGTTAATTCCCAAGATCTAGACTATTATTTTGGAGTACTAAAGGGTTATAACCCCTTTGGCATCTGTTCGGGCCACACATCATTGTACTCTTCCTAAATATCACGTATCTTCACAATAGAACTTATCCCTTCTAACTTATCATCAAGTAATTTACCCGCTACAGTAGAAAAAATATAGGATCTCCCCGCTTGACCCCCTTTTGAATATGCATGGTAGAAACTCCATTTTCATCGATTATGATGTATTACTTTTGTGGATATGCATGGCTTCTCTCCTAACATGAGTAGTGAATTTTCATGTATCTCCCAATACTTCCTTCATACCCATTGAATTCATCTATTTACACCAATTTTTTCCTATCCCATGACCCCATTTGGATCTCATCTTGAGGCAAAAATATTTTAGTTGGGGTTTAGAACATTTTCAAATCACAACAATCATTTCGACATGAATAATTTAAATTTTATTGAATTGGGGGAATGGATCTTGGTTGATGTCACATGTTCAGGTTAGTACTAATGTACCATTTTATCACTAACATTAGTACTCTAATATCATAGTATTACAGCCACATAAAAACTAAAAATGTAGTTGTTAGATGATCTTCAATTGAAAGAATCCATGATACCATCAGTTCAGGATCAAAAGCACCAAACAATTTGAGTAAGGTATTGAATGATATAGCTTGGAATTGGGGGTAGTGGCTGGAATAACACAAAGGAAAAATCAATTTCAACCGTATTATAAGGCCTCATCGGGCTGATGGAAATCATATGAATCTATGATTAAATTTTTGGTGTAACTAACTTCTACCTAAAATCTATTCAATACTAGAAGAAATACATAGTTAGAGATCATATGGATGATATGCCCTTACATTCCCATGGGCTCTAATCGACTATTTAAGTGTGGGATTTTTGGGTACCCCTTCTAAATCTATTCATCTTAGCCTTTGCCTTATCAAGTATTCATTGGCTTTAAATTTCCCCAAAATAAAGAACATTATATATATAAATGATATTTTTTAGTGGTTCAATGGGATTCATATCCAGATTGGTGTTTCACTTTGTACTATATTATATGATGTGGGTCACCCCAAGACCTCAATTCTTGTCAACCACTCCCTAATGTGTACACACAAGCACCTCTATTCTGGTTTGATGAATGGAAAAAAGAAAATGAATTTTCTATATCATTACCAATTAGACAAGCTACTATGGTTTTTATAGTCCAAGGGGAATGGTGGTTTCATAGTTAATGGGAAAAAAATGGGAATTCCATCTCAAGACACCATTGTGTCAATGTGATTGGGGGTGAATAACAATTGGTATTGATAAATGGGAAAAGTGATCGTTAGTCTAATGGAATGTGGTAGTGGTGGATCATTGAGTTTTCAGAATTGATAGGATGGTATCACAAGTGAACTACCAATAAATCTTGCCAAGAAATAGCAATTTCAACTCATGGAACCTTTATTCCAATCCATTCAATACCAACACTTAGTCATTGCAGCTAGAAAACTGACGTCCCGATTCACCCAACCCCACTAGATATCGAAGATATATTGGGATTTAATTTTTCAAAATGAAATAAAATACCTATATTATACCTTGAATATCATATTTGTTTCATTTTCAATTTAGGCTTGAAAAACCTGGTACCTCCTTACTTCATTGCTCAGTATCACCCCAAGATACTAGTATTTCACTACCCAATTCAAGAGTCTACCGTTGATGTACCCCAAATCCCATTATTATCTTTGCAATTCACAAGACCCAATAACCCACAAAAATGATAGTAGAAGCATCCCTAATACACTATATGGAATTAAGGCGAAACCATGTTGTTGACCTTTCACATTTTCAGTGTGATATGTAGGTCATCAAGGAACATCTCAATACTCTACTCTAATAGTGTTCCATCATCCACTCACTAAATAATGGGCACAAAAAGAACATAATGTCCCCACTAAATTCTAGTTAACAATGGAAAGTAGGATGATAATTGTATATTTTATTTCATATGTCATCAATGGTATTTCAAGGGGGTTTATGTGGGGGTAGAGGTGGTTTCTATTTGATCACCACTGTACTGTAAATATCATATGCTATAATGAGTGGAACAATAATCCTTCAATGACTTCTGTATTAGGATATTATGGTGGGGGGAAGAAGGACATATCCATTCACAAGAGTGGGGTGGTCCAGCTACTAGGGATCAATGATTTTAGTGCTTCCATGGGATCATCATATCTTCAGTCAGTGCACAATGAATGAAAATAAGTATGGAATAGGTACACTCTATTAGTTTTTGGGACAGATCAATCAAGAGGAAACCCATCTTTTGATGGTAATTGAGTTTTCTTGGTATCATCTCTATTTGGTGCCAATATTGATCCCCTTTGAAATGGTCATTTCAAGACATTCTCAAAGGAAGAACAAGGAAATCCCATCCATAATGTTTTATACTCCATTTCCCCTTATAGCCCATAAAATCCATACCCTTTGGTCAGTCTCAATGTATTCTCGATCCAAAACCACCATATTTCTGCAATGAACAATTCGAATGATCACCACATAAGACCTATCTTTTGGCCACCCATTATCCAAATACCCAAGGGATTGGGGGGAAGGAAAATCCACTTATATGATATTAGAGATGATATAAGTGATGTTGGAATTTGTCCATCAAAATATGCCACAATCTTCTCCTCTAAAAGGAATTTAGACAATGATGTTGGTCATTGAAATTTATTTGGTTCATTCCTAATTGATTGAATATGTCCCCTTCAGAGTGTCATGTGGACTTGAAACCATCTCTCTTCCAATGTGGTGTTGTTGAACCATGATTCTCAAAGTGCAACATCTCATTGACCATACCATGCACAATTAATAAAGAAATAATTAATGAAATAAATAAAGAAATAATTAATGAAATAAATAAAGAAATAATTAATGAAAATAAATAAATATATATATATATATATAAAATGAGAAAAAAAGAGAGAAAGATGTGTTCTTGACATGTGTTATGTTATGAGGTCTCATGCAAAGAGATAATGGTCAAATTCAACCTTCTAAAACTACTCATATGGGAGATTTAGCGATATCGTTTCATCCTATTTGTAGGTTCTTGAGAAGTAAGAGAAAAGAATATATTTAATGATCATGTTTCTAGAAGTGTCATATATTTTTTATACTATGGGTTAAATCAAAATAATTAATAATAATAATTTTTTCCTTTCCATTATCACATAATAAGAAAAGAAGACTTTGTAATTGTGTATCAAGAGGAATAAACAAAATGGTGCATTTATGTTATGACCATATCCTATTGGAATCTCAGGTTGGTCAGGAGGGTAAATCTATTATTAAAATCTAAATAATGAGACTTTTGAATAGGGTTTCTCTAATATTTTCCCACCTCTAAATTCATTCATTCACACAATTTATAATAAAAGTCATCACATTTAACTATATGCGATCTTCCACTATTTCCATTATTGTTTTCATATTCGTTCTCTATTATAGAGTTGACTATGTTCAATAAATTTGTTGCTTTATTTCTATCTCCTTATTCAGCTATCTTTTTTGTTTAATATGTTTAACTAAAGAAATAATATTCACCGATTAAAGTAAAGTTAGATTAATTAAACCTCTTAGGAAATCTCTATGTCAGTATTAGTTTACCTTTGTTGTCAAGGGTAGAAACAGTCTGTTATGATCACATCAGTGAGATGGAAAACATTGTACCCATAGGTTTGGATGAAAGTTATATGGAAATGTATTTTATTGAATTGATCATCTGAATGAGTCTTTGGTGAAGGTAAAACACTCACTATTCGAAGATTACTGATTTATTTGACACCAATTAGTTCCAACCATGACAACACAAGTTCTATGCCATCAAAGTTAGTAGGATAGTTGACTTTGGCAGTAAATTCCACTATTGACTAATATTAGTATGAGATTTTATATTATCATTGAGTGTAAAGACAGAAAAACCACTTATCAGTCATTGATGGTCTAAGCAAGGAGTTGTGTTTGTCACCAATCGGTTCTAGGTCTTATGTTTTCCCATAGACAGACAATTAGGCTTGATCTTCCTTTCGTTACATAATAAATTATGGGTTGTATAACCAAAATCATATTATTTGTTTGAGGTGGGGGTTTTAAGCCCCAATGTTATGTTTTCATCTATCATCTTTTACACGATTGGATCAAAATTAGGGTAATAATAACCAAAAATTATTCGTGTATCATCCCACTATTTTCATTTTTTCCATAGAATCATCAAGAATTTTTTAGGTTTTTGATGCAGAAGTGACTAAATGTATCTAGATCCACTGGTTGAATAGAATGACTAATTGTTGTGATCAAAGGAACCAAAACTGAGTGAGATAGTGATTTTTTGGTTTTTAGGTGAAATTCATAGTTGAGATTTTACCATTCTTTGATGAGGAAATAAGTATTATGTTATATATTAGACCTCATCCATTTGATTTTAGTGTTATTGGTTGAGCTTACGTTAGGAACCTCAACTGTCTATCACTCTTTCTGGAATCTTGGTCAATGATATCTGGGGATTCTTCATAATATAATAAATATTGTAAAGTAAAAGTGTGGAGTGAACAAGATTTGTATTAGTAGAGGGCCAATTTAATTGATGTCTAAGACAGATATATTTTCTTCAATCAAAGAGGGGTGAAGAGGATCAGTTGACTATATGGAAAGGAATAAATCATGTTTTATAGTCATTTATCACTACTAGTGACCCTTCCTATATAGATAAATATATAGAAGGAAGTTACAATTCGTTATAGTCAACACTATGACGTTACAAATTTGATGATCATCCATAAAAAAATTTCATAACAACCCAATCAAATCATCCATGTGACTATGATTCACACTAGATGATTTGAAAACATAGTTATATAGTATATTCATTCAATTTTAGGTGGGGTTTCAAAACAAGCTATTTCTAATACTAGATGGTTTGAGAACCATCATTACTATTTGAGTGGAGTAATAACTCATGATGGACTCTATTAATGGGAAATATGTTTATTTCTAAGTCCTACATTATCAAGAGGTGTTCGATAATGAATATAAGTAATAGGAATGAATAATTCCATTTTAGTGTTTGGGTACTTGAATTGGTCAAAGTAACATTGATGTACTAGGATGCTTCACTACTCTACCCAAATAGTTATGACCTCCTCAATTCAATGGGCATGATCATGATCTTCTAGCATATTGTGTGATGGTCCATGCTTGTCATTATATTGTCTCCCCATGTGTGAGAAATGATTTCGGACTATGGTTGTGTTGTGAGGATTTCTCCAAAACTCCATGATGATACTCCATGGTGTCTTGGAGTATCAGATTTGTCCAATTAGCTATGTTGAACTGGTGCTCCCAATTAAGTTTATTGTTCCATTTAAACCACTCCACTATTGCCTGAATGAACATCCTTACACCCAAAGCTCTTTATTTATTTTTTTATCATCCAAATATCACCTCTATTTTCTATTTTCCATCAAGTGTCTTTTGAATTCCATGAAATTAGTTTTATGGTGGTTTATCTTGATTGTAAAATAAGGAATATGTTTCTACTTCTATCTCAATCACCATGGTTTTGGTAGAGGTATTTAATCCAAACTGACTCACCAGTTGAAAAAGTGATTTGGTTGTGTGGTCTGGAAGTGGTTTAGAAAACTCATTCATCATATGGCATTCCATGATGCATAGTCTTCTAACTTCATTTCAAGATCGAAATCAATTAAAACTGGTTTCACAATATTTCTTAACCACTATAGATATATGACTGGATTCTAATACAATTAAAAAGAGGCCTCCTACCATTATTATGACAGTTGTACATAGGATAATCATTGATCATCAGGTTCTCATATGCATCAAATGATGGGATATGTTGGGAATAACATTTTGGATTAGGAAGGGACCTTTTGTACCATTTTACAAGCTTTGGATACTTTTTATCAGTACCTCATAATATTGAGGGGTAGAGATGATCAACTGACTATAAGGAGAGATTAATTTTTATTATCGTAGGATCCAACTATTCTCGTCTTTTAACCCTTGATATAATCCAATTATAGTAGTCTCATTTCATCACAGTTAAAAAAAGTATTATTCTCATATCTATAAATAGAATACTTCATTGTGATCTCCACTGGGAGTATAGAATTGTGTCCATTGGTTTGGTAAAATGGAATAAACATGAGAGATAAAATAATGGATATGATCTAGTTGACACCCTTTTTTCAAATCAATAATTTTGAATAGTAATTTAACATGGGGTCAATTACCAAGGAATGTGATTTTGTTCTATAGTTATCTCTGGTGTAATAGATGCATGTCTTACTTTGTTTTCACTTGATCCCTTAAATCTTCACCTAAATCTTTTCATACACACTTCTGCCTATATCATTGTATTGATCACTTTTTATGGATATTTTTATAAGAAGAAAATAGGCTATGAATTTGGAGAATAGAGTTCCACATATTTCTTCCTTTAATGAATATGTATGAATTTCCTTTTTCTGGTTCCTTCTTCTTCTATATGAACTGAAACTATCACCAAAAAGATCCCATGGTACTGAATGATATAATGCTCTACATAACATAGACGGTTAGATGATTAGAACCTTCATAGTTCACTCACTGTTGTAAAAGGGATAGATTCACACACAATAAAATATCGGTATTAAACACTAGGATACATTGTGTATTATATCACTGGGTTACAGGAAGTATTCTAGGTTCTCCTAGGTCTAGTCAAACCTTGTCAAACTAGGTCCTCCCAAGTCTCTTAACAAAATGACCAGGCCCTCCCATGCACTCCGTGGTTAATTAGAATCCTGTCCTCTACTGGGATACTTAATTTAGTTAACACTGGTCCTCCCAGGTCTAGTCTGACAACATATATCTAGGAAATTTCTAGGTACTCAATGGGGTACTTCATGTATTCCAATTGACTAGTGGTGAAATTGAGTACTTGAAAAAACAGGGGATACATGATGTATCCAAGTTTTACAACAAATTAATTGAATGAAATTAAAGGAAATAAATAAGTACCAATATTATAAGAACAATAAAAAAAAGGGGAATTTTTGGATGACCTAGTACATTCTTATTTCCACAGTTAACATAACTACACTAATCTTAGTCAACTTAAACTACTGGCTAGCTTTGGTCTTGGGTAAAAAAATTAAATCATGAAAAACCAGTCACAAGTAAAATAATTACTCAATCTATACTACAAGAAGGAAAATAAAATATTGTGTTTATGACCAATTTATTTTTATTCATGCTTGGTGGATTTCTCAAAAGTTTTTGGATTGAGATCGATGCATCTATTTAGAGTGTAATAATTTCCAAGTGATTATCAACATTACTATGAATATCATGGAGGGTTCGATCCTCATTTTTAATTCTTCTAGTGTGGCATGGTTTCAATAAAAAGCATAAACACTTGAGATTATTGCATGATATCTTGAGGATACCAGTGAATCATGAAAGGGTATTCCTAGAATGAATAAAAAAAGTTGGAGAGATATATTGAATGAATATATGAAATGGACCTAATTGGTCGATGATACCCAATGATTACTGAAGGGATTTAAAGTGTATATACATGTTGGGTTAGGCATTACATCCCCAACCCCAACCTCAACATTCCCCAATGGTTCCAGTCATCCAATCTTGGGTAAAAAACCTAACCAACTAGTAATGGTCCTTTTTAAATGGAATGAAAGTATTAATTGATATTCAATTAGAAGAAAACCATAGATAGAATTTGTGGAAAAAGTAAAATATAATAAAAAGATCATCTAATTGAATACTAGGTTGGTTTAGACCATTGAGGAAGTTGACCCAACCGTTCCTACATTTGTTTTAGAATTTGTGATGGAGAAAATGTTTCCACTATTGAAGAAGTGAAATTCACTTCGGTCCTCTTTCTTCTTTAAAGGTGGATCTGTATTTCCTCATCCTTGTGTGGTGGGAATCCACACTATTGGGAAGAATATGACCCTCCCAAAATTCACATACCAACGTGAATATGCCACGACTTTCCCTAATACCCAAGGCTCATCCACCACTTTTTTATTATTATTCCCAATCACGGTTGTTGAAAATTCTGAAATGACTCCCTCAAACCATTATACAAGGGAAAAGATAAAATTTATGGTCCTAAAGGGTGGCAGGCGTGGTTTTATAGACTTCTTTAATAAAATACCCAGGGCCAATGTATCCCATGCCAGATGAATATTATTATAGGTTGGGTCTTAGCCCTATTCTAATAGTGTTGTCTAAAGTTGTTCAAATCACACTAGAGAATCCCATGTATAAAAAAGGGGGTGTATGGAACAAATTTATTTATTAGCATAGATTTACCAATATCTCAAAGGGAAGGGTCATATATGGAATTTGGAAAGGGACCAAGATGGATGAACAACTCTTTCTTATGTTCTAAAACCACTAGATTGTTGGGGTTCTCTATGACATCCGGGTTTTCATCATCCTGAAAACTATAAGAGAACATATTTTGCGTGTGTTTTTAGAACCCTCCAGGATGTCCCTATTCCTTAAATCATGGTATAATATAGGTATATGACTATATAACAAGACTATACTGATGTCAATGACCACTTGGAACTCAAATTATCCTAGAATAATATGGTTAGGTTGGGTTGAGAATAAAACTAGTGATATTGGAGAATGAAACCCATAAATGGGTATCTCTTACGGATATTAACCGAGACTAACTCTACTGACATTACAATCCTCTATTTTTTTATGTGATGATAGTTCTAGTGGATATGTTCCACATGGGTGATTGAGTGTGTTTATGTTTTAGAGTATCCATGGGTTTTGGGGTCTATAGATATAGATATGTCCATTTCATGGAAAGGAAATGCATAGTCTAGTGTCTTGGTGGTTGATGGCAATTCTGGAATCATGTTTTAAGAAGATCTCCACCGTTAAGGAGGAAACAATAGACTCTCCAGTATCTTCATGCATCCATTTGTTCCTATGATGGAATTTTTTATTTTTTTCACTTAGTCAATCAAGTTTGAATCCAACAAAAATGTGATTAAAATTATAAATTTATAAAAACTGAATCAACAACTATATAAAACATGTAAATGAACAACTAATTTCATCTTCTTCTAGCCTGCAGAAAGCTCAGGTGGTCGATGAGTTTCTAATAGGAATTTTTCCAATTCAAAATGTCAATGGTGTGTGTGGTGTTACATTCATTGTTGAATGATGTCACCATATCCAGTAAGAACAATTATTTTGGAGTCATTATTCATGTGCATCCAGTCAATACAAATATTCCATTGAACTACTAGCTTCATTGAGGTTGGGGTTACTTGATTGTTAGTGAGATATGATATTTTTTTGATGAGATTTTATAGGAAAACCCATCATAAATAGTTCACAGTTTTCCAATATAATACAGTCCACAAGTCCTATGCTAGCCATTGGAGTTTAGGTTATGATTATAGGGTCAAACCATTAACTCAATTATGGTACTATCATCACTCTAGAAACATCTATTTCTCTAGTACCATCAACACCACAACATCAATGGAATGGATATTTCTCAATGGGATTACCTTTTCATCACTTATGCGACACATATGCCTAATTCATTGATAGATATGAAATAACCCCCATATTCCATGTTGTGTAAGATCCTAATTCAAATATAATGAGATATTAGATTTGATATTGTACCTATATGGAATTAAGTGTTAAAGAAGGGTGACATAGGCCCACTAAAAATCTATTGTCGATGGTCAATTGAATTTTTCTACCACCCCCTTAATGATGGAAAGAAATTTTCCTTTGAATTTGATACTGGTGCTATAGTCTCTATGGTCAAGTAGGCATATGGTTGTCGCTCTTACTAGAAGGTCAACTCAATCACTACCTTAGGACAATCAGAGGTTTAATAATTTTTTTTATATAATTTTAATTTTATTAATATTTATTTTTTACTTATTTTATAAATATTTTATAATATTTCATATTAAATAAATTATCTCAACTAAATTTCCAATGTCCAATGCTATGACCACTAGGGAACCACTCTACCCAATCAGCAGGTGACTTTAGGATTGAACTGGCATTAGGGGGAATAAGGTGTTTTTATGATTTGGATATAAATACACCACCATGTGCTGAAACAAAGGGAAGGGGTATCAAGAGAGGTTGGACCAATATCATAGATAAATAGAGGAGATTGGGGGTCAAAATGGGTTTGATTAATGGTGGAATGGTGGTTGGATAGTTGTGGCACTTGAAGACTATGATGTAACACATGCATATGACTAAATAGGATGATTGATTTTAATAGTGATGAGCCCATTTGACGCAGTTTGACTATGGTGAGGATGATAAAGACTCAAATTTCAACAATTTAAGTTGAATTAGATCAATATTATGGTCATAATTGTTGATTGATAGTATTCTTGTTCTATGTAATTCATTTCATAGTGTGTTCACTCAGCATGTCTTGAGGTGGTAGTTGACCTGGGATAGAGGACTCACTAGGTTTGACTATCTAGAGGTAAAACCTAGTCCTTCCTAGGTTATCACTAAATAGGTCCCCCTAGGTCTGTTCCATGAGCACCAAGAAAGGACAAGGTGATGACTTATTAGGGAGAACCTATGAGGACCTCTTCATTTTCTGGTCAAACCTAGGAGGACCTGAAGTACTTCATGTATCTCAATGATATGTTAAGTATCCTATCCTAGTACAGACTACCATTATTAAACCAATGATATGTGAAATATCCTAGTGAGAACATGGGGCGACAAAGACGTAAAGTAGACTGAAGGAAATCGTAATGGTTGAACGGTGAAGGTTTCTTACAATTAATGATTTCATATCCAATGAACCACAAAACCTAGTTGTTTCATCTCATACATTCCTATCGCAATATTTTTTTACTAGTAACAATTGAACATGCACCAATTGTTCCGACCAACCTTTGGGATGTCACCTTCAACCTCGAACATCACCGCATTGATTTCCCTAGTACCCATTGGAACTCTTACGAGTCTCATGACTGGGTTCTGGGGTGAACCACTTGATCTCCGACTAAGTGAACTTTCTATTATTCCATATGTTCATGTTCCCACGACTCATATAATCCTAGGAGGGGGGGAAGTTTATTTGATGACTTCCTCCTCAGTTATTTATTTATTGTTACAGAACATCCTTTGGTTCTATTATAAACTCAGTCTACTACTATATTGGTTGTTGGTAAACATAGGCCTTCCTAGATAATGGTTTGTTTTGGATATTGGTTTTGAAATGGACTGGATCCTATTGCAATTTGGATTCTCATATTAAATCTATTTTTCTATCGCTCTTCATTTCCTTGGGATCACTGCATATTTTAAAATCTACCTATCGCACCAGGACATTTCTCAATATTGGATGGAAATATCAATCTCCAATTACTCACTTTTTCATTAAACTGGGGGAATAAATCACATCAACCTAGTAGTATGATCTACCCTAGTATAGAAATACATGAACCGATGAACCATCCAATCTGGTCAAATGTTTCCCTTTAATCTCGGGCTCCCTTAATATTGTTCATTATCAAAAAAGAATACAAATTTAAACCTTTTCAAAAAAATAATGGGGTATCTAAATGAGTTGGTGTTGAGGCTAGCTTTATTTCAACGTTAGGGTTGAGTATCCTATCATCTTGGTGGCCCAATACCAAAAAAAATCAATAGTAGTACTTCCCACTAATGAATGAAAAAGTAGTATAGGGGGGACTATGTAATCGATGGATCAATGGGTTGTGGAAAAAATGGATCTATTCGAATAGAGTGAGTGGTGCCAGCCATGAATGGAAGGTGAGAATGTATGACTTCTAATTGGTTTGGTTAGGGTTTTTTGGCATATGGGATGGTGGTATATGTTGTTGGTTACATTTCAATAACAATCGAGTCACTAATGAGTTGATGTTAGACCCTAGAATGTAAATGGTGTTTGGGATCAGGATCTAAGGACAATAAATGGAAGGACTATGAAAACACTATGAATGTGTGGTTTAGCAATGATGTTGAAGGGTGGATGGTATTGGTTAAAAAAAACCTCTTTCCATTTCCACCAGTGAAATGGATGGTTTGTTGCACAACATTACACCCAAGGGCCCTCGATTCCTCTAGTGCACTACATAATTGATGTTACAATATGAAATCTATTTGACCCCCCACATACTGTCCCCAAAAATTATTACTAAACACTAATATTTCAAGAACCGTTAAAAAAATTCTACAAAAAATTCTTGTATATGGAGGAATAAATCGAGTGAGGAACTTATCTACCATAGTGAAATCTTTTTCACTATCATGATATCAGCCTATGCCTCCATCAGTTCACATCAATGCCATGAGTCAATAATCTACACCATTAGTAGAATCATAAAACCAAAAAACATGAAAATGTTGGAACAATGAACAATAGAAAGAATAAAAATCCAAGAACCCCTAAATCTCAACATTTAATATTTTACCCTTCTCCCTGCCTCTTGAAATCAAGAAATTCATATCACCCACTCACTTTTATTGTTCACATATTTTTTTTTCTCACCTATTATTCTCATATAATAAATTTGTATGTTATCATATACCTTTCCAAAGTGATTAAATCTATGCCACTACCTTTAAAAACTCTTAATAATTTCCACCATACCCAGGTCACATCAGTTGGATTTGAAGAATGAATTATTGTGATTTATACCCACACCTCAGTTAACATTTCTATATTAGGTCTTCTTGCTTGTGGATGACTCAAGACTCTTTTTATATCCTCTATCCCTAGAAAAAGGGAATGTTATATCACCTGTATTTAAATCTCGATGACCATTTTTCATTCATTATATATTGGTCCTACTAAGTCATCCCTAGTTTGAACTATCATGGGATACCTGAAATAGGTTTCCTTGTAAATGAATTTGTGGTAACTCTTTTGGGAGAACCTTGGAGGACCTAGTCATTTCTAGGTCATATTTTAGAGGACCTGGAATACATCATGTATCCCAGTGAAAAGTGAAGTATCCTATCAGGGTGAGTACTTAGGATACTTCATGTATCCCAGTGAGTACCTGGCCACTCTAAACTCTTTCTAGATCTACCCAAACTCATTAGTATAATAAAGACTCTGAATGAGTTGGATCAATCCTTTTACTATCACATCTTTTTCTATTCTGGTTATTTCCCCCATATTGTCTTCTAAATTTACAAGGATGAAGAACCCAAATCACTTAGCATAGTTAATTTGAATCATGAAGAACATGGGATTTCTCAAATATGACTCTATAAATGATAGCATGAGGGAGTACATGGGATCTTCTTTAGAAGTTTGTAAGGGTGTCTATAGAATTATAACCACCAATTCAAATCCAACTATGATCTATGAATAATTTCAACTATGCAATTTAGGGGAATTTAAATAAGGGAGTTTAGTCTAGGTGGTTCATCTAGGCAAGTGGGTCTGCTACCTTTATGAAACCAGCAAAATATTTTTTTGAAATCAAGTGGTTTTGGGAGTGGCATGGGTCCATCACATGGTACAAAATGGAACCCTTATGCCTTATTAGAACCTCCAAGTTGGTATTAGGGGAATTGAACAAGTTTCTATGATTTATGAATATATATTATACCAATAACCAAAATATTGGTGATGGGAGATAGATGGATAAAGAAAATATGGTAGAAAGAACAAAAATGGGGTATCTCGATGGATACTATGGTGGGAAACTATGTGATTTGGGTTGGAAGTATATGAACAAGAACCCAAAACAAGATGGGACACATTCATGATTTCACTAGAAAATTTACTATTTTTTTCATTGAATGATTGAACATATGGGCCTTATATTGTTGGTTTCCGAGAAAGAAAATAATAACTTGTGAATATGAGAGGATGGGGGCACGAGAGTAGGAATTGGATAACATATAATTGGGTTTCGAATCAAGGGGATGATGAGGAATGGAAATAGTGGTGTTCAATAGTGATTATGTGATTAAGTGGTGTTTAAAATTAAATTTGTTCAAATATGAGAAACATGAAAAAATAGTCAACTATATATGGATGGATCATTTGGGACTGTGGCATATGTGTAACTAAAAAAATAAGGTGGGGACATTATATGTTATGTCTAGGTTTCCTAGGGAAAAAATGCCTTGAACTAGCATGATCTTAGAACCACTACACAATAGCTCCCAATATGAGTTTGAAGACACTGAAGTAATTCTAGGAAATTGGAAACAAGTGGTAGGATAAACAATTATGATTTTTAGGCTTCGAACACAATTGTGTGATTGGGGATGGATGGTCTAGGAAAATAGGCGTGAAAAATCGGTTTATACCATTTGGTCTATTCCAATCATGGAGCTTCCTGTACCAACACCTAGGGTTTACTCCTATATTCTAACTATTTTAAAAAAATACAGCCAACTAACCATCCTATTGGAATCATCTACCTTTGGATGGGCTAAAATAACTACCATTAATTTGGTAGTGGTCATGAGCACATGAAGATATATATAAGAGAACCAATCAGTATAATATAGGTAGTGGATGTTCTTGGGGGCGTCAAAACATCATAGATGATAGTGGAGTGGCTATATTGGAGTTTTTTTTAAAATTTTAAAATTTATTTACGGTGATAATTGAATAGGAAATGGGGATAAAAAACATATCTAGTGGGTGAAGTAGCTCATAGAAACCTGAGTTCCAATACTATAATCGATATTCTAGTTGCATTCACTGGGATGGGTGATCCACTGACCCCTTACTTTCCAACACAATGGAGATTCAGTATGGTTCTCAGTATAAGATAAGAAGTAGAATATGATTTCACACCACCAAACCTTCATCCAGGTATAGTTTATAGATCCATCAGAACAGGAATGCTCTACTACCTGTATTATACTGATCCATTTTTCCTTCTTTTTCCAAATAGGAGGACTATTAGAGTATAATACTAAAATTTAACCCAACCATCCCATTTGAAACATGGTTTCTTACTGAACCCATGAGAACACCATCGCTTGAACAAGAGTAATTAGGAATAAAATGTCATTTCCTAAACTAAGCAAGAAACAGGGATATCATCAAGTGAAAGTGGGAATATCTATTCTATATATTTGAATAATGGATGTTGAAAGAGAGAACCCAATACATGAGAATATAGTATATCAGTTGAACCTGGTTTGGAAAGTAGCTCATACACAAATCCAATCATGCTCAAGATATTTCATTGTCAACAACCATATATCGAATGGACCACTATACCATGGGGAGAAGGTGTCAAAAAATGGACATGGTTTTGAATGCATTTCTTAATATTAAGGCCATATCGTATTACAGGATATGAATTGGATATCCTATATGTGTTTGATATAGATATTTTTTTGGATCTCTTATAGTTATATAGATGCCTCTCAAATGTCCCAAAATAACCTTAATTAATTTTCTTTTTCCCATAAACTGCTATGACTCCCTCAAAATTTTTAATTTTAAAGGAAATATCATCATTCCTAGGATTGTTCAATAAAACATGGTACCACTTTGGGAGCTAACCTAAAGACTAATCGTGGGTTGAAATGGCCTTAAATCTAGGGGAATTGATGTAGTTCAAATGAGACATAGTGTGGGATAGAAATGAAACAAATCGAGATGATAAAGAAGATGTCAAAAGTAAATGCTACTATGGTTGGGTTGGTTCGGATGCAACAAAAAACATCATTTTACATCGTTCATATCTATCTCCCAGGAATACATTTTAGTTATCCATGGAGTGATAGGGTAGGCTACCACTAGGGGAACCCACCTATGCTCGAGTCAATATGTTCTTCAGTCCTCAAGTATGTATTGAATAATATTAACCAGTTGTTTCATGTATCACCATCTGATATGATGGTATCAAACCTTGGTCATGGCCTAGCTGCATTATTGAAAATGGAAAATCCACTAGATATTAGGGATAGAATATAAAAAATTATGTGGTATCAAATTGATATTGGAGTGGAACACACACTATTATTTGAATGGGTTGTACTGCTCTGGGGGTGGAATAATCAGCAAATCAACTCCACAGAAGTGGGAACAAAAATCCCGTATTTTTCTTTGGATCTCAAGATGTCACTATTGAATCACTATATTAAGATCACATCACTGTAGTATGGGGTTTGGTATACACTGAAATGTTTGTGAACCTTATTGAGAAGTAGATGATTCTGGAGTGGCAAGTTCAACACATTGTCCATGTTTATTTCATGGAACGATTGACTATAGGAATTAAGCAGTTATCGAGCATCCTGAAGGTATGATTGCAGTACTCAAACTTATTTTGGCCCTACTAGAATATAAGGATCTTGGTGTCTAGAAACCTATCTACTATATCAATACTCAACTTGATCATGCTCCAGTCAGTGTATCAAAGGGGATCATTCATCACTCAAGATTTCTTCTTTCTCTTACGTTATCAAAACCGACTGATTTGTTCTATCACTACTAGAAGCTCTAATTATATATTGAGTAGGAATGCACCAAATAGGATTAAGTGTCTATATCTACAATGTGCTACTCGATTTCAATTGGAATACATATCTTGATATGAAATCCTCAAGATGGTAAAACAAATAGGAACGTTTCTTAAATTCAATGAAAATTATGCTGATGTTCATGTAGTGGATAGATACAGCATGATTGTGGTGAAAGAGTTGATAGAATTCAACTAGCATCCACCCATGTCATAGACAAAGCCATCAATGGGACTATCCAAATAACTACAAATTTATATCAGAAATTTCGAATGTCCGAGAACAAGGCATGAACCCTGTAAAGGGACACAACATTTTTATGGTAGATATGATACCATTACGATTGGATTATCTTAGATTTCATTTTGATCATTTAAAATTTATACTTGTTTGATCACCCACTATTTCTTAAAGGATAAAAGATGTTCTCATGTGCTATCAGTGGTTCTATTATCCCCTACCCTAGTAAGTATGAATGGGGAAGAGGTAAGGGGGTTCCTAAGAGAGGGATCAATATTTTATCCCTAGGAAAACTCTTCTTTGAATTGGAATGGTAGTTGTAAATTTTTATTTGAGATGTTATCATATTGGCATAAAAACTATGTTCAAAAACTCAGGTGGTTTAGTGGTCAAAGGAATTATGTGAATATTTTCTATAAGTCCATGTTCAGATCCCTTCTCCGACAGTTTCTCCAATTAGACCCACACACCATCATTCTCTAATCACTCAGTTGATGTCTTTACCATAACTCCAATACTGTAGTTCCACCTCTCCAATGTCGCACATACTATTTCACCTAATTGGCCACCATTGATCCTAGTCTCACTGACACTCGAAAAATGTTCCTATGGTCTTGTAGAATCCCGGGACTGCTAACCCACAATCCCTCATGGTACTTAAACCTATGGTGCCACAGCTTCATGATGTCCCCTTCGATCACCAATAGTACCTGATCACCTTTTCCCATGAATTATTGCTAATGTTTCTAGAATATGACCATTCCAAAACTATTATTCCATTATATAGAAAGGGTATCAAAGGTTTTGGGATAGTGCTTCATTGAAGGATAACTATTACAAGATGATCCAATCGATAGTGGAGTGTGGTCCATCAATTATTTATATAATACTATCTCACATGTCTTCAAAATGAAGATTTGGATTGATGCCTAGTTCAGAATCAATCAACCTTGCATATCAATGTGTACATCTATTTGAGACCCCATGAATACATATTTTATATTCAGAAGTCGTAAGTCAATTTGTCTATGATGCCACTCATACATTACCTTATTTTTTTAGTGTTTAAAAATCATTATTCAATTATTACTCTACTATATATTTTTAATTCCATGTGGTGATACAGGGACCTACTAACCAATAAAACATTTATGGAATTACACATTACTTTAGTCTTTCATTTTTCATTCAGGTATATTTGTGCATAATGTTTTGGTTTTTAGGGTCTTATTAATAGTACTTAAATATTGGTGATTTTTTAAGATACTACAATAGAACTTTGGAACCCTCAGTATAAATTAGTTTAGATCTTTTTATTTGAGTGAATGGTAAAACATCAAAACTATTCTATCCATTCACTTTGGTTGATCCTCTAAAAATCTATCCTGATAGTCATGTGGATTAGCTCATATTAGACATGTGAAAGTTTCATTTTGGACTCAATTATATATCATATTGTTCTTTTACTTGTACTTCGACATCGGGTAGGTATGTAATCACATATCAAAAAAAATATTTCTTGTTAGTTCAGGGCTCATTCTGGTCCTTTTAGATTATCTTGTATTCTTATCCCCTTCTTAATGACTATCATACATAGAAAAATGAATAGAAAATCACTCAACATCTTCTCACTTCATTCATTCGAAAGTTATGTCATAGCAGATTAAATCCTGAAGAAGACTACTCTTACATAATGCATCAAACTCTTCTTTCAACACCCATTGAATTAGTGAATCTAATGGTTTCATTATTGAAACTTACAAGAGAACATATAAGAGCATATTATTCAATTCCAAAACCTTATTTCCCCTTTCATATTCAAATACCACCCATCAAAACAATTTCGTCTTCTATGAACGAAGCAGAACTACCCAACTTTCTTATATTCCTCCACACATGCCCCACTTATCCGTGATCTATTACTGGGGAGAAGAAAGGAGAAAGGATGTAAAATAGTTCCTTGAAACTCGACACCCCCTGAAAAAATTCACTAAATTATTTGAATAAATAGAAACATTACAAATAAAGAACACTAGATAATAGGCTCAAGAATCTATGCTCCCAAAATCATTCCAAGACTTAGGTTACTACTACCTATAATATACCAAAGGTAAAAGGAAGTGCTCTACACCTTAGGGAATTATGTTATGTATGGATTCTTAACCTTGTACCATTCCATCTTATTTGACTATTCTATCTATAGGATTAATATCGATGACATATTGTCCTATATATTCCCAAGACCAATATATTAGAGTAGTGTATTGATCATTACTCAAGACCATATACTATAATAAGTGGTTATATTCATAGATTCCAAAAGAAATGAAAGTCCCAAACCCATTTATATATGAAATTTTGAGAATAAGTAGGCTGGTTATTCACACATAAAGGATGATCAATGGGTGTAGTTTCATTATCTTTTGTGGATAGGAGGGAGACCCTCTGTTCCAAATAATTTAAAAACATATTTTTCATACTCATAATAAAATGTAGATAATCTTGAAAAAAATTTAGGAATTTTAAGGTGGATAAATCCAAATATTTCATTTTTTATTTGATTACACCCAATGTCACTAACAAAAAAGCATGTAGTGGGTCCAATAGTGAAGGGAGAACACTTTCTAGGTAAAACTCTCATGTGGGATTCCTACTTGATACAAGAAATTAATAGAAAATAACACAATAGTTAGAAGCTATTAGTGAAGTAGTATATTCCCTTCGGAATTTAGTTAATATTATACCTTTGATTCTACTGATATATAATTGGAATAATATGATTTATAGATAGTATCCTTTTTAGGAAATGGGGTAGAACAATTCCTTTTTACATTTGTGGACTAGAACGATTAAAATGATTGGAAGGCTAGGTAACGAAAAAATACATGTATTAGTCTCATAGAAAAATTAACATATAGAAGAATCTTTTTTATTTTATACTATTTTCCTTATAAATTAAATTTATTGGGGATTTTATACATGGACACAAGATATTTAATCTAAAAAGTGTGGTATTTTATTATTAGCACCACATACTGCTTTTAGATGATCATATTCTCTCAGATAATGATTCTGTCAGTCCATGATGACTCGAAGTATTAGTGTAGTCCCCAAAAGGGGAATATAAGAATGAACATTTGAACTATGTCATGTGAAGAATAGAACTATGTTTTTACAAATAATGTTATAATATCATAGTCAACTACTTTGAAGTGGTAGAGAGAGGTGTAAATCATGAGTTAGTAAGCCTTCCAAGAAAGTATTTCAGCATGAAAATTTGGCGACAGACCTATGTTAGTGCATAGACAAAATGAAATTAGAACCATATAAAATATTTAAGTGGGGTTTTTATCATTAAATTTATAGTGTGGGAGGCGAAGATACATTCATAAATATGGACTTCGGGTGTAGAAGAGTTGTTTTTTCTGATTTATCAAAAAATTATGATGATTCTATATCGAAAAGGAACTCTGCTCCCCATAACTAACCAAGAGGTGGTGTTCATAAAGCCCTCTAAATAATAATAGATACTATTATGTGTTATCTAGGATCCAGACTTATATATGCATCAAGAGATAAGAATGAGTGGCAAAAATTTCTATTTTTGGTATTTCAATATATCAACTTTCAGACCCACGATGTTTTGAATAAAATATTTATCATGGAATTTATTACAACCCCTATTGCATAAAATCCTCCCTACACATGGTTCGTAACACCCTAATATTTTTGTGATTAATTTTTTAAAAATTAATTTATTCTTTTTGATATTTTATTTGTTTCAAAAAACACTAAAAATAGTTTATTTTATATTAAATCATTATGTTTTTTCATGAATTATATGAATCAATGAGAAAATAGTTCACGAAATAAAAAAATGTTTTCCATCTCTACATGGAAAAACGTGGTTAGCTTACATTACCCATAAGACTGACTTTCCTTGATGGCTTGCGTAAGAATAATGTTAAAGTTTTACCGAATAAAAATAAATTAGTAAAATTACAATATTTAATATAATAAGATATAATAGATCCCTTAAATTAGAGGTTTTGAATAGTATTAAAATTTTTATAAAAATATATGATTTATAGAAACATAATATGCAGTCATAGGTTATCAATTAATTAGAAATGTATATGAAAAGCGGATGAATATAAAAGAAAATATTATTATATTTATGGTCACAAAGATTTTTTACCCTAATAAATTAAATTATATACAGTGAAATAATGATATAAATGTATTATCTATGTTATATATTCAATTAAATATTTTTAATATCCATTCAATTGAATGAAATAATATAAGAACAAACTCAATTTCATGTTTTAAACCCGATAAATTTATTAAGGTATTTTTACCTCGTTTTAATGATGAACCCATTTTAAGTCCAATTTTTTGAACTTTTATAGATTTAATATATTAAAATAAACTTCTTCGTTTAAATTGAAGAATAAATATTAGGATAGGTTAGATATTTGGTTTTTCCCAGTGAAGATTATTTTTTTATTGAATAGTGAGAAAAACAGATTATTCAAAATTGATTTTTCATCTAATTTTTTTATAAGATTATATTATATTTTAAATTGGTATCCATGTTTAATTAGATAATATTTTTATAAAGTAATCCAATATAGTGCATCGGAACCAATTTCACTTTTAAAGTTCACAAAAAACATAGCAAACTTTTGATCTCTTAAACATTAAATACCCACAACGCCGTCCCATCATCGAGATTATTTTCAAATTAATTTCATCAAATTATGTGACTATAATTTTGAAAAATGGATTCAATATTTATAATTATAATAATTTATAATGTTTAATAATTCCAATTTTTTTACCAAAATTACTAGTTAATGTGATTATAACTAATTACAATGATTAAGAGAAAGATTTGGTTAACAAAGTACTAAACCTTAAATTTAAGAACCAAAAAGACCTAAAAACCTTTAAAAACCCATTTTATGGACATTATAAGTCAATTAACCTTATATTTAGGAGTTTTTTAAGTTTTTATAATTTTTTTCAGATAAAATGTTGCTACACCTTACTTTTTTCAAAAAATTCAAAGTGTATCCTTTCCCTTCCATATAAAAGTCCACCACATCTCCCTCTTCCTTAAACCTCTAAAACCACATATGTTTGGACAAGATTTAAAAAAATACACCTAAAAATTTCCCTAAATTCATCCAATAATCTTCTACTTTTGGAAAAATCAATCCAAGGTAGCCATTTAGCCAAAACCAAAAGCAGTTACCGGATTAAGAGGTAACATCATCTCTCGAGATCATTTCTTTTATTTTATTTACCCTCCCCTCCACTATATTTAATCAATGAATTTATAAAAATTGCATCCTCAATATAATATGATGTTTTTATTCCAAGTATTATATCTAAATTTATGCAGTCTATAGGAAATGTCCTCAATATAATATGATTCATTCACATACTACCTGGAAGGTATTAAGGATGGGTTTTGTGGACTTATATGAGATATTTGCTATAATAATTATAATATAATAATGATATATATATATATATATATTTCATTTACATTTATTATTTCAATACAAAAAAATAGAAACAACATTCATAAGTGCGTACGGATTACCATCTCTGTGAACGGTGTATTCCATTTCATACTTATATATTATAGAAATTATTATAATAAAAATAAAATGAATTTAAATGATATTTATATAATTATTTAAATTAATTATATCATTAGATAAGTATAAGGACCAAAGATATAACAAATTAAGGCACATGAAAAGAACAAAGCAAAGATTACTTGATGTAGAACCTTAACACAGGATTGTCAAAATGCGTGTAATAAAGGTTCATAATCAACCATATATGGTATTGAATATTGGAGTATTGTATTATAAAATATTTATAATAAATTTATATTTGTTAAAAAGGTGATTATAAGGAGAAAAAAAAGATTCAGGACATAAGGAAAGTGAGTTTCATCTCACCTTTCATTTTCGTGAGATAGAAGCTTTATTTAGAACCAATTCCATTTTTGTGGTGTGTATACTGCCCATTTATGTATTAAATTATTCCTATAATTAATTTCATAAATATTTAAATATTAATTATGTTATATTTATTTCATGTGTTTTATGTTTAAACAGTTACGAAATTAGTAATGTAATTTTTTTCTCAATCTTTTTTCTTTGAGACAAATGCCATGTTATGAACCTATATTTTTCTTGGAGTTATATATACTTCCATTGAAAATTTATATCTTGAATAACCCTATTTTAATGATATTTAAATATTAATGTAATTTTATTTTTATTAACTGGGGAGTATGATTCACAGTTACAAAGTAGTAACAGTTTACTGAAAAATCTATTCACTTTTTGATATTGTTTTTGTTTATGATTCCTTTTATGGAATCTTATTAACCGCCTCTCAAAAATTAATGTATTTCATTATAATCTATTTATTAATTAAATATTTATACATTGTTTCCATTTTTATACTCTTTGGTACATGATATAGATAATAAAGTGTCTTTAAGAAATCCCAACATTACATTCTCTTTGGTTGGAAATCTATATTCCTATAAAACCATGTTTTATAAAAAAGTTTTCCAAAAACATTCTAATATTATCCAATAATATTTAAAATACAATTTTACCATTTTTTATTTAACCAAATTCTCAACAGAATCCTCTTTTCTCTTTCTGAAAAGGGAATTTTCATATATTTGTACCTTAAAAAAGGAATTTCTTTACCTCATATGACATGTACATATTAATCCGCCTTTATTTATGTGAAATTACATTCCATATTAAAAAGGAAAATTTTAAGGAATATTATTTTCAAATTAATTTTCATTATTTTTTTACCAAATGTTTTCAATCTTCATTTATATTGTTTCAATTAAAAATTCTTTCAATACATTTTCAAGTTTTCTTTATAAGTTTTCAATGTTATTTTCAAGGAAAGGATTATTAAAACTTTTTAATTAATTACTTATAAGTTTTCAATGTATTTTTAGAGAAATGATTTTCATTTTTTTTCATGATATCCTTATAATTTATCAATGTAATTTCACAGAAATAGATTTCAAAATTATTGTATGCTTTATTTAAAAATTTTAAAATTATTTTCCATGCAATGGTTTTAAAAACATTTTCAACCGTTATTTACAGGTTTTTGAAGTTATGTTGAATGAAATGGGTTTTAAAACGTTTTTCAATAATTTTTATAGGTTTTTAGAGTATTTTCAAATAAATGGTTTTCAAAATGTTTTGATGATTCTTTTATATGTTTCAAGGGAAATGCTTTTTAAAATAATTTCAACTTTTATTTCAAAGATTTAACTTAATTTTCAGAGAAATTTTTTTCTAAAGGGTTTATGTTTTAAAGATAATTTTCAATTATTAATGGATATTTTCATCAAGTATTGATTTTAAAATATCATTGAAATGTATTTTCCATCTAAGATGCCATCTGTTGATGTTACTCATGCCCTTCTAGGAGATGATCCAATGGACCCATTCACATTTTTTCTATAAATGGTATATGTTTTCATTGAAATATTTTTATGAAACATATTCATATTTCATTGGTTATATGATTTTTAAACTCGTTCATCTTCTTGGGGTTTTAAGATTTTGAAACCCACTTCTTTTCACATGTTATACTTTCATGAATTTATTATGATACCTTTCTCTTTTTTATTGGTTATGATGTGATTAAATGTTAATAATACCCATTCAAGTTCATGGGTTACGATTTTAGGTTTATAAAACCTATCACTTTTATGGGTCACGATATAATGAATTTTTTTGAACATGTATTAATGATGTTATTATGAGATAGATGGGAACTTTATATCTCTTCAATGCGTTGTGTAATGGTAAATTTTGTATTAATTCAAAAGGTACACAGGAGGGAACCCCTTCCTAAAACAAGAGGGTACACAGGAGGACATCCCAAGCGCAAATCAAGAGGATACATGGGAGGAAATCCCAAGATTGAAAAAATATGGTACATGAGAGGAAATCTGAATCCCATAACAAGAGGTTACAAAGGAATACATCCCAAGGAAAAGACAAGAGGGTTCAAATGAGCTCATCCCAATCCCGAAGAAGGAACATATGTGATTAACCCATGACTATCATGTTACAAATTCATTGATAGAATGAATTAACCTTGGTTTTTTATATGCTTATGTGTCTTCCAAAATTCCAAGTATTATTATTATATAATTCTTTCATGGATCATAGAATTTATTTCCTTATGATTCATGTCATATGAAATGAAAAATATTAACTTTTTTAATCATGTTTATGATTTTTTATATAGATATGATATTATTATTATCATGATCATATCCTCATACCCTTATGATCAATATATGCTCAGAAATTTCTTTTATTTAACCTTAATGAGCATTGGAGATCACCCATTTCATGTGTTACCCTTCCCTAGTTTATAAAAAATGTTTTTAATTAGAAATAAAATGGGGGAAGTTTTTTGTTGGAATCATTGAAGATATTTTTCTAAGTTAGAAGATTTATTTTCCATGTTTCCAAAGGCACTGAACTAATAACGTATTTGAGAGTTTTTTTGTAATGTTATATGTATTCTGGAAAACTAATGAAATTTTAATGTATGAAAAGCAATGGACTCTATAGTTGGTACCAGAGAAAAGGTTTTTTAACCATTGGAAACTAGTATGAGAAGACTTTAAAATATCCCTAGGTATATATAAAAGGATATGTCTTATAATTTATCTATAGATATGTATAAGGATGAGTTAATGTATTAAAAATATACTATAATTTTGGTAAAGGATAGATTGAGTGGATTCCTAGTAATAAATCCTCATATGGATAATACAAGTAGATGTGGAACTAGAATAGTTGTACCATTGGGTAGAAACACTAACAAGATATATTGATCTTGACTCAGGGTACTCTGGTACCTGAAAACAGGCCTTGCTTCACACCTAGCTTGACAGTCTTGTGTCATTTTCTTTGGGAAATAAAAATACCTTTATGAACCATCATGAAGGATTTAAATAGTTGAAGACTATGAATAATCTCAGATAAAATTAATCTCTCATAGATTAAAGAAGTTGGATCCATGATTTTGGCACCCTATAAGTAATTTTTCATGATTATATAGTATCCCAATATGATAAATGTTTCTCAAAACATGATTTCTTGTATTATTCTATAGAGAGAACTAGAAGAAACATATTTAATATTTAATTTTTAAAATGTGGAAATTATGTGCCTTATGAGAATATATTTCCCAAGTGTATATATCATAAAGTTAATGAAGAAGGTGGTATGATTATTTGTTATACATCTAATGTTAAAGATACCTCAAATGATATGTGAATGTTGTGAGATGTTCTTCTAGTATTACATACATGATACATAATAGGAATGATTAGATTGAGGTTGAGGAAAATTAATACATGTTTCATATTTCATATTTGAGGAAAAAGGTATCAAGAAAGAGGTTGATGAAGACTGATTAATTTTTTAAGAATAATGTTAAACGAATGAAGTATTTATGTTTTGGAATTGAGAGATTATGTTATATGAATCATGAAATAAATAAGTAATTTCAGTATAATTTTTCATTAAGGATTTAAAAGTTCATGTTAAATGGTGAAGAATACATATATAACTTATTTCATGAAAATATGATATTTTATAAGGGGAGGATACACTTAATTAATGTCTGACATTGAGATAATGATGTTTGGATTAAGATATGATGTATATGAATAAGTAAATTGGATGGTACAGAATACTGTAGAGATAATTATTGATAATGAGTTTTATTTTATGAAGGATGTTGTTTACAAGTTCTTGGATTTGAATAATATATACAGTAATCATTGGTGTAAGGAAGCATGCATGTTTTCCAAAAGTATTTATAGTAATTAAGTATATTATCATGATTCATGGGAATATATGATAAGGGTATTCAGATGTTCTGAATGTGACGGACAAGTGGCACATTGTGATATATGTGGGATAAATGTTAACTCTCTTTCATGACTTTATTTCTAATGATTTTAATTTTTATCTTTCTAAAGGGTTATAAGGTTAATAATTTATAGAAATTTTACGTTAAACTTCAAATAATGTTTATATGATTAAAGTGTAATATCATCATATGAAGATTTATGCATATTGTATCTCTTATTCAATATATGTTGTTTTGATGATAACAGATGAAAAATGGGATGGAATATCATGGATCTCATGATCTATTTTTTTCTTCAGGAATGAAAAATGTCACATTCCATTTTATGAAAAGAGTTGAAGTGAATCAAGTAACAACAATGGGTGACATTGTCCTAAAATCATTCAATTATATCTTTTCATGAATATTATTCTGATTTAGGAAAATGTTCTATAAATAAAATGTTATCCTAGTACCATTGTTTTCGATGGATCAGATGTTCCTTTAGGTTATTACAAATTTATGTCTTTGTGGTTGTTAAATTTCTCATAACCTCATCATTCTATCACTCTGCATCATAACTTAATGGTTATATTTCTCTTCCATGTCCATGTTTTCACATCCAACTTATGTTCTCCTACATGGAAACCAATTTACATGTTACATTGGGTAATCATTATGGTTCCAACATTCCCTTTTTAATAAGAGTTTTAGTATTCATTTTATAGTGTGGGTTTATATCAATGACACTTTACTGTATTAAATAGTTGATAACCAAGAAAAATTCTGAGAGAAAAATTAATTTCAAGGGTGGTAAAATGATGCACACAAATATTTGTTTATTTTTTGAATTAATTTAAGCTTTTAGATATTTTTCATTTCACACAACACCAAAAATAGTTTCTTTTATATTAAAGAACTATGTTTGGATTGTGTTATACGCAAAAAAAAGATAATAATTCACAACATGCAACATAAATTTTACCTATATTTAGATGGAACATTGAGGTTAGATTAAATTAAATATAAGACTTACTTTCAATGATGAATTGCGTAATATGCACGACCAAGTTTTACTGAAAAAAATACACTATTAAAATGATATTATATAGTATTCCAATATATAACCACAATGTAAAATTACTATTTATGAATATAAATAACTTTTTTATGAAAATATAAGGTTTTAAAAAATATAATATGAATTTATAGGTTTCCAATTAATTAGAAATGGGTATGAAGACCTATTGAATTTAAAAGAAAACATTAATATTTTTATAGTCATAAATCAGTTTTACCCTAATAAATTAAAATAAATTAAATTATAGAGTGATATTAATGTAATGTTTATTTTACACATTCAATAATTTTTTTTTGATATTTATTTAATATATTTATAGACTTAAGATAATAACAAGCCCAATTTTTTGTTTAAAACCCAATAGTTTTATTAAGGATTTTTAACTCATTTTAATAGAGAACCAATTTTAAATACAATTTTTAGAACATTTATAGATTTAATATCTCATAATAAGAATCATATTTGAACCTGTAACATAATAATTAGGTGATGGTTAATTTTTGGTATTTTTATGTGATGTTTTATTTTTTAAGGAATAATGAGAAATACTAAATTTTTGTTCAAAACTATATTCTCATCTAATTTATTTACAAGGGAAAATTATAATATAAATTGTTTTCATATTTTAATTAGATAATTTTAACCAATTAATATAATTCAGGTCATGGGATCCAATTTCCCAATATAATTGGATAAAAAACATATCAAATTTTGATCAAATCTACTTTAAAAACCAGCAATGTCATCCCATCATTGATATTATTTTTAAATTAATTTATGCCACCTCTATGATTATAATTTGAAAAAATGTATTCAAAATTTATAATCATAATATTTTTTAATTATAAAAATGTAAAATTTTATTTTTACAAAAATGATTTGTGAAAGTGACTAAAATTAATTTCAATGATTAAGATAAAAATTAGGTTAACAATGTACTAAACCTTAATTTTAAGATGCAAAACAACATATAAGTATTTTAAACACCCATTTTATGGACATTATTAAGACATGAACCTTGAATTATTGATTTTTTTTGTATTTTATGACTTCTTTTAGGTAAAATGTGGGTAAACCTAAATTTCATTATAAAATTCCAAGTGTGTCATTTCCCTTCCATATAAAATCCCAACACCTCTCCCTCTCCCCCACACCTCTAAAACCAAAATGAATCATCCCAAATCAATCAAATAAACTTTCCAACATCCAAAAATTCATTCTCTAATCCTATATGTGGGAAAAAAGAAATCCAAGTCATCATTTTTTCTTAAACCAAAAGGAGTTACTCGATTAAGAGGCAATGTCTTCTCTAAAGCTCCTTTCTTTTATTTTCCATCTCCACCCATCCACTCTCTTCAATACAAAATTTTATAACCAAGAGATTATATTAAATATAATAGGATTTTTTATGGTAAGGGTTATACCTACACATATAGACACCTCCACCAAATGGGTAACATACTTAACGTTTATATGTACGGTGAACCCCCACCTCACAAAAAAATAATTTTCAATCTTTCTTTACCGCCTCTCATGGTGGACATGGTTATAGAAAGTATATTTATATATGTAATATATTATATTTATTATGTAATTAATCTTATTTTATAATTTTATAATACATATATTTATATATTTCATAAGGTTCAACTATAATAATTTCTTTTGAGGAAGTGTGGACTACCACCCCCTCAATGCGATGCATTCCATTCACACACCACATGGCATGTATTAAGGATGGGTTTTGAGAAATTATATGATATATATGGTATAATTATTATAATGTAATTATGGTATATATATATAAATACACATTTATTTTTTACCTTCTTTTTTTTAATATGATAATAAAAATGCAAACAATGTTCATGCGTACGTATGACTTACCATCTTCATGAATGGTGTATTAAATTTCATACTTATATATTTTATAGAGTATTATAATAAACATATAGTAAATATAAATCATATTTATATCATGATTTAAATTCTATATACCATGATATATGTATAGGGATCGAACATATAACAAATTAAGACACATGCGAAGAACAAAGTGAACAATACCCAAACTGAAACCTTAACATCGGATTGTTAACAAAAGGGTAATATAAGGTCACATCAAAACCATATATATTTTTAAATATAATAATATGTTTCATTAACATATTTATAATAAACTTATATTTATTATATATGTGTTTTAACAAGTACTATGAGATTCAACACCCATGTTAGTGGATTTTTATCTTACTTTTTATTTCTATGTGATACATGCTTTATTAACCACATATTCCTTTTGTGTGGTGTGGATACTGAATATAGATGTATTATATGATTCTTATAATTTAAATTTTCGGTATTTACTGGCCGATTATATGATCTTTCTTTCATGGGGTTCATGTTTCAAAAGTCACCAAATCAGTAAAGTAATTTTGTCTCAATATCCTTCTTTAAGACACATGCCATATTATAAAACCATATTTTTCAATGATGTATATAATCCCTTTAAAAATTTATATCATAAATCTCATTATTTTCATTATATTTTATGATTGTGTATTTTAATTTTTCATTCATTGGTGTATGTTTCAAAGATACCAAGTTGAATTATTGTATTAGAACAATCTAATTGCTTTTTGGGACTGTTTATGTTTATGATTCCCTCAATGAAATCTTATGAACCATATCCCAAGAACATTAAGGAAAATGTTCTCCTCTTTTGTATCATTATTTATTCATGTATTGGTATCATTTTCAGCTCTTTCATACATAATAATCTTAATAATGTGTTTTTAATAAATCTTAACATTAACCACTCTTCAGTGGGAAATATTTTTTATTTCAAATCCATGTTTACTAAAAGGAGTTTAAAATAATTTTATACTATTATAATATAATTTTTAAAAGAAAATTTTACCCCATTTTATATTTTACCAATATATTAAATGGACTATTTTTTCGCTTTCTAAACAATTAATTTTCTAACATTTTTACCATGCAAATGGAATATTATTTTTATCTCGTATGGTATCTATTGATTTACATGTTTTCATTTATATTAAATTACTTTAAATGATTGAAAAGTTTAAATAGAAGAAAAAAATATTTTAAATATAAATTTGAAGGAAAATTATGTTCAATATTTTTTCAAGCTTGTTTAATTATTTTTCAAGTAAAAATGTTTTTAAAACATTTTCCTTCTTTCTTTAGATGTTTTAAATGTTCTTTTTAATGAAATGGTTTTCAAAAAGTTTTCAATATTTACTTATATTTTTTCAATTTATTTTCAATGAAATGGTTTTTGAAACATTTTCTACTTTTTTTATATTTTAAAAGTATATTTAATGAAATAGTTTTCAAAACATTTTCATGATTTCATTATAAGTTTTCAATATATTTTCAATGAATTTTTTTAAAATGTTTCCAATATCAATTTACAAGATTTCAATGTTATATTCAAAGAAATTATTTTTAAATTGTTTTCCATGTATTATTTATATATTTTTAAATTTTTTTCAAAGAAATTATTTTCAAAAAAACTTCAAGATCATTTTATATGTTTTAAAGGGAGAAGGTTTTCAAAATGATTTCTAGTGTTATTTCTATGTTTTATATTTATATAAAAAGAAAATAGTTTTCTAATGAGTTTATGTGTTTAAAATCCTTTTCAAATAATAATTTATATTTTCCTCAGGAAATATATTCAAAATATCTTTCCATGTTTGTTTCTATCTAAGATGACATATATTAATGTTACAAATTCCCTTATAAGATATTATCCAAAGGTTCCATTAAAATTATTTCATTGAATGGTATATGTTTTGATCGAATTGTGTTTATGATAATCATTCCCCTTCCATGGGTTACATTCTTTTGAAACTCATTCCTCTTACATGGTTTTTTTTATTTTGAAACCCTCTTATTTTCACAGGTTCTGATTTCATAATGTTATTATGAAACCTATAACTTTTAATAGGCTATGATGTGATTAAATGTTATTGATAACCATTTCATTTCTTTTGTTCTACTTATAAAACAAATCTCTTTTTATGGGTCATGATATGATCAATGTTTTATTTAGTGGAACATGTATGATTTTTTTATTATAAGATTGTGGGACTTATATCTCCCTCGAATAGAACTGTCTAATGATAAATATTTTATGATCTCAAAGGGTACATGGTATGGTATACCAAGGCCCAAAAAAGAGGGTACACAATATGAAATCCCATGTTCAAAATATGAGAGTACATAGAAGGACATCCCAAACCTGAAACATGAGGGTACATGGGAGGACATGTCAAGCCCGAAATAAGAAGGTACATGGGAGGAGATCCCAAGTCTGAAACAAGAGGGTATCCCAATACTGAAGTAGGAACATGGTCAATTAACTGAATCCTAACTTGTTATAATTGCTTTGGTAGGACTACTTGACATAAGGGTTTTATATGCTTATGTGTCTTCCAAAATTCCAAGTCTTATTATTATATTATTCTTCCAGGGATCATGTTCATTATATCCTTATGATTCATTTCCTTTGAACTAAAAATATTTATTCCAGGATTAATGTTTTTGATTTTTGATATGCATGGTAGGATCATCTAATGATCATTATCATGTTCTCATAATCTTATATTCATAAAATGCTTAAAAATTTCCTTTATTTACCCTTACTAAGTATTGGATCTCACCCCTTTCATATGTTTCCATTCCTTATGTTATGAAGAAATTTTTATGTAGAAATACCATGGGAGAAGATTTTTTTTCAAAAATACTGAATATGTTTCACTGATTTAAGAGTTTTGGTTCCATGTTTTCAAATGATCTCAACTAATACGATCTTTGGGAACCCATTTTTTGTAATTTTTTATGTATTTTGCAAAAGTGATGTAATGTAAATATATGAAAATAGAGGTTTACTACATGGTTAGGGTGTATTGACATAGGAATTGGATTCCCTTTAAGGATTATTTATGTATCCGTCATTAGAAGAGCATCAGAACCCCAAATATAGTTGAGTATCCATCATTGACCAATTTAACCTTGAAATTTTTAGTTCTCCTTTCCCTTTTATTCATGGTTTTTGTGTAAAATAATTATTTCAATATATCCTTATCTATATCCTTTCAGATTTTTGGGGTGACTCTTAAGAAATCATTTAAAACATTTTCTATAAATTCTCCTTTTCTTATTGAGATGATTTTATGATGAAAGGATTTGTGAATGTAGTAGATAAATTTATCTCCTATTTCTATATTTGGTAATTAGATCAATATACATGCTTACGATATGGGTAATGTGGGAAAACTAACATTTTTATTTTCTTTTTCTTCTTAATTCATGAATTTATATTGATGGAGATAGAGAGTGAAAATTCTATGGTTGCTAATTTTCATCAAATAGTCTGGGAAAACCCAGTGAGTAGGTAACTAAATTTATTATAGCTCTCTTGGGGTGCGACCATGTTCTTGAAAAAAATGAAGGTTCACGAGTAATGTACCTATTATATTTTCCCCCATATCGTCATAATGTACATGCCCAATGAGAAATATGTCAGCTGAACATAGAAGAGGCAGCATTTGTTCTCTTTCTGTATGGCCAATGTTTTATTTCATTCTCATAATGATATACTTGAAATCAATATTTTTATATTTTATTGAAAGAGATGTAGATTTCATTCCTCTTTGTAGTGTTTTTCTTTACCGTAACATATCCAAGACTAAACTCTTCCTCTCTTATTCTTATTTTAGGGATAAACTATGTATATTAACTTGTTTATCTTTTTATGTATCAATTGATGGGGTATCACTTTTCTTCATATAGGGAAATATATTGAATCTCCCTAGAAAATTAAGAAAAGATATAAAAAATAATTAATAAAGAAACAAGTCCAGTTAAAGTTGATCCACCATATGCCTTATCATTATGTGGCAGGCATGAATCATTCTTCTTTCATTACTTCTGGCCTCTATTCATAATATATTTCAAAAGAACTATAATTAACACTATTTAGATCAATTTTTGAAGGTATATTAATGTAGGTATTCTTAGAGATGGATAGGTCAGAAGAAGAGGCTGCAGTAGAGTAGTTCCAAATCAATATTTTAATGTAGGGTATATCTGGTTAACTTTTCATTGGGTTTGTTACCTAATTAAATATAATTTTTCAAGAAAAATAAAAAACCTACTTCATACTAATAGGAGCTATGTTATCCTGAAAATAATAAGAGAGATTTATTATGCAGTTGATGTTCAATGAAGATTATATTCACACCTTCCCAAAAATAGACAATCATGTATAACACTAAATCTTGTTTATTATTTTCTAATGAAATGTGGGGATTTCTGACAACTTTTTCAAAGTCAATGGGTCAAAAATTACGATCATTTTAATGTTTTTCTGTTAGTAAATAGATTCCTCATAAATATTCCACATTGTAGGAGGATGGAAACAAAGAAAACACTAAAAAGAAGCCTAATGGTATGAAATCAAATATACATGGGAGCTGAAGATATAAGAAGGCTTCTTTCTAAATTTATTATATCTATTTTCCATGGATATAACAATAACATCATGTGTGGGAATTGTATAAAGTTATATGACTTCAACAGAGAACATAGTTAAAAAAATAATGTATAAAATGTGGATTCGAGGTGATACTCACTTTCATGATCCTAGAGTGAATGATAGAAATGTATTAGAAGAAACAAGTTCTTGGAAGGTACCCACCCATTTGATTTGAACCACAATATAGTGAATTTACTTTTTTTAGTTGTTATCATATGTTCAATGAATTAATCATGTAGTTCAGGAAAACCTGAGCCTAATAAAGGAACATCTTTTTCTAGAGATCATTAAGGATAAAAGAGCATTATGGACTAAAAAGGAAATGTACTGTTGGGTGAGAAAGAAAAGAATTACTTCTGGTGTAATCATAGGAGGTTCATTATTAAGTGATTTCAATAAACATATATATCTTACAAGATTACTATATTCTTCCATCCAAGAAATGAGCTCCTCGATTGGGAAGAACCCTAGGGAAATGGATATTCCACTACCACATCAAGATTTCAAAGAAAGATGACTCATCCCTAAAGCCTATAATGCTTCATTATTTCCCTTATTCGTTGAAAAGTGAGTTATATAATAGGAAATGGCATAATGATCAACCATTTATTTCTATATATTGATTATACTATTCTTTTAAATCCATATAATTATAAAGGACAAAGGATTATTATGTCAGTCAATTTGAGTTCTTTCCCCTTATTCTTCTTTATAAGATAACAAAATTTTTGTCTGAATCACAATCACTTTCTAAGACTAAATAATGCTATCTTTTAGCCAATTCATACCCTACCAGAACAAGGTTATCCACTAGTAATTTGAATGAATATAAAAATCATAAAAATAATTTTATGATTATATACATTTAGATAGAATTTTCCATTAATTTTTAGGCTTGACTGTAGAAGAATGGAATTTCGTAAGAAAAACATAGGCACATTACTAATATTGGAATCTCTATGGTTATAGATGACCAAAAAAATCTATATAAATAATCCATAAAATTATATCTGATAAAAAAAGGAAGCATTTAGTTATTTCAGGTTACGTCCCCATTTAAATTATTACATTTACCACAATTTTATAAGATTCAATGTTGGATCTTGTTTTTTAAGCCTAAATTAATCAATCCTTCATAAAATGTTCCTGGTTGGTACACCTTAATAAAAGACACTCACACTTCTTATATGAGTGGTAGTTGTCTAACAAAATTAGGGGAAAACTAGATTGCTAGGTCCGAGGAAGTGAATAGCATATAACTCAATAATGAAATTGCATAGATGCTTCCTTAGGTGGTAGTTATTGTGGATCTTACCACATCCATTATAGTTTTTGTGAAGAATGATTATTTTCATATCATGGTTGTATAAAAATATCGGAGTGATCACCCAGTAAAACTGGTGGTGGACTCTACAAAGGTTCTCTATGATAGGATGATGGCACCATAGGTGGCATCTCTATTGGATGATGTAGGAAGGCTCTCTGTTGAGAAGGCATTTAGGTATCAGAATATATAAGAATAGTTATGTTCCAAAGAGGAAAATATTTATAAACTAATCAGATGAAAGAGATAGAGAGAGGCTTTATTACATCAATCAATCGACAGAGGAACTCATGCATCATGCTTATTCTCTTTTATAGTGTTATTCTCTACACCACTTTTTTAGCCTTTTTGGTTCCTCCCTTACCACCATATACACTCTCATCCTATCCAAATCAATATTTTTATTAGAAAAGGATACTAAGTAACCTCAAATCTAAAAGAGGGAATTTTTTATATTGAAAGAAATATTTTTCTCAACTTTATGAGCAAAAAAAAAGAATACATTGTGAAAAAATCAATTGCTGAGAGATTATTCCAAAAAGTCACCAATATAATCATTAATGAGATGTTAAAGGTTTAAATATTTGGCTCAATGATGATAAAGGGTTGGGAACATCATAATATTTTAATATATATATTTTTTCCATGGTGGTAAAACTACTTATAATTGTGGATGGGAATATTATGAATTCAACTTGCACTCTAAAGCCCCAACCAACCAAAAAACCCAATCATAATCCAACTAGTTCAAATCCAAAAAATCGAGTCCTGGGTAGACTTCTGTTCTACTTGCAAGTGGCTAGGCTATTCGGATAAGGATTGAAGATGTTGGTTGAGGAAGTATGGGGTTGTGGATAGTGGTGTGGATGATTGTTTGAGCCAGAAGAAAAGTGGCATGCAGTTTAATGAGGCAGCCCATGGTGACCCTCGTGCTGGGAGGATCCTCATTCAGAAGTTGGAAGAAACTTTAGTTGGAATGGGTGAGGAGCTTAACAAAGTACCCATGCCCAGTCTGGACGCACATCAGAAGGAACCCGAAGAAAGAGCTGATACATACAATCATGTAAATCTGTTAGGGTCCTCTTCCTTGGGTCTGTAGGAGGTCTAGGGGTTGTCAGACACTGATATTACCACTAATGTAGGGGTGGGTCTGCCTTCTTCTGCATCTGAGAGCCCAAGAAATGGATCTATAGCTCAGTTTAAGGTTGTAGTGGAAGTGGCCAATACAGAATGAGATGGAGAGTACCACAGTGATGGAGAGGCCAAAAACACAAATGGAGCTACCAATGGTGAAGGAATTATGGACTGGGTGAAGGCATAAAGAGGAGTGCAATTGGAAAGACCCATTACTAATTTCTATGTTTGCAACAGTTTTCAGTGTCTTGGAGTTGATGACATGGGAATACATTTGGATGGGGGAAGGTCACACGATTGTCCTGATAAGGAGGTATTGGAATCCCTCTTTTAGGTTGTGGTGTTGATGGAGGTTCATGATGGGCATATAGGTGGTGAGGTCATTCGCTCTAGATCTCAGGATGCTGGTTACAATGTAGATGTTCAACTGGTTAATGATCTTAAAGAGACTAGTGATACTGTTTAGGAGCTAGAAGGTGTTTGGACCAGGCCCTCCTTGGTAGGGTGGAAGGGAAGACATAAGGGGAGGAAGGACTACTCTTCCTTACCCCTTCATATGGAGACACAGTCAGTGAAGAAATTTAAAGGAAAATAGTTGGACAATCATGGAAAGTCAGGTGTTGTGGCTGAAAAACCCTTCGATATGATCATGAGCTCAGAAGAAGAAATGGTGGAACAAGTTTCATATTTCAATTCCACTAAAGAAGAAGCCGCTAAATTGACGAGGATACCATTATGGTTTACTCTTAATGCGGAACAATATTCTTGGATAGAGAGGTAAGACTCGATATTAGTTGAAGCATTCAACAATGGGAGGATAAATCTTGAGTACTATATTAAAACATGGGACAAGTCGACCATTCGATTAGAGGATCTTCTTTTGGATGCACCTACCGCTCAAATCACATATTTTTGTTGGAAACATTTTAGGGAAACATAGTCAAGTAATATCAGGTTAATATTTAATGACTTTGGTTTAGTTAGTAGTGTTGGTTGGTTTGGCTGAGATGAATTCATGTACATATGGTTTTCCTTTTCATTCAATGTTGTTGAGAGGTGTGATGTTTTTTCCCAGAAAACTACTTGGGTCTGCATTATAAGAGGATAAGACCATGAATTCTTCACTAATGTTGGACTTTTGGACATAGATTCTTGAGAGGGTATGAGTTCACCATCATTTCTATGCCTGTGCATTGCTGCACGGGACTGCTTGCTCAAGGGTCCGACTTAGTGAAGTCTTTTTTCAGGGAGCATCAGCTGGGATGGGTAGTTCTTTTTGTTTTTTTGTGTGGTTTGTTTTGTTGCATGATTTTGGGACTTCATGGTTTCTAACTTTTCCCTAAAAAGTGTTTTTATAATTAAGAAAGTAATTTTCAGTCAGAAGTAGATATGTCACATAGGATCCATTGAAAAGAATTTTTTTCTTAAAGAGGGAATGTGGTGAATGATCATAGTGGTAAAATAAAAATTAATATTTTTTGTTCACCTTATTTCAAAATGGGGATTATTTAATAGGAAATAAATTTTCGTGGTGACAAAAGAGGTCTAGATAATCAATTGGTCCAGAACGGGGTCCCACTGTCCCACCAGGAATCTTTCCCTTCCCCCTTTTTCCCGTTCTCAGTCATCTGTAATTAAGTGGAAATACACTGCCAGGAATCTCATGCATGGCTAGTGGTTTTATCTCTCTTTCACAAGATTTTTTAGCAAATCTAATTAGCCACCTACCCTGCCTCGATCTATAGTACAATAATTCATCTGCATTGATATTTTTCTCTATAGTACAAGGTCTTCCTATGAATAGGTGAAGTTCATCCATTATTGATAATATATACATCTTTATTTGTTTCTATGATTTTATTTTTGAATATCCAAAATCTAGAGTTTTGGGACTATGAGAGGTCAATGAACTAGGGCTCATGCCAAAATAGGGGAATTCTTTTCTATTGTATCCACCTTCATTCTTCATTAATTAAAATCAAAGGAATTAACATCAAGAAAGGATAAAGACTCAACTTTTGATAAAGAGGTACTTACCTTCCTTTATTTTATAGGTAATTTGAATATTTGAAGGTTTTTTTGATAATATAGTGTTTTAATGTGGTGAATGTAATGTTATAGTACTAGTTAGTAAGTTAAATGGTTATTAGTCACAGAGACCCAAAAAACAAATAATTCCATTTTGGGTCATTATTTTTCTGTTCTTAGAGATGGTTGATGATCTCACCTACCATTATGCTTACATGATCTACCTACCCTTCTCTATTTGATTTGTAGGGATTGAATCTATTTAGATCAGAGATTCCAAAAGTACCAAGTTCCTGTGAATTCGATATATACACCCCATGTTGTATTGATGAGGAAAGATGAAGCTTCATATTCAAACCACACTAAGGATCTTTGTAGTATTTTTCTTTGATATCATAGGGTGGTGTTAACATGATGGTTCCCAATTGAACATGAATACATCTTAGTAGCTAGCGATTCTTCCACAAAGTATGATAAAAACATCATATACCATGATCAAAGTAGCATACATCAATATTATTTATGCTTATCAGATTCAAACTCATATGATTAGGAATGTTAATGCTATTTTTCAAGATCTATCACACACCTTCCATAATGTTGTAAGTGGGGTTTAGTCAACTAAATTTGATGGAGAAAGAATTTTAGAATAGAATGAGGCATATTTTTTTACAATGAACATAGAGCTTTCTCCCCAAACATATCTAAACATTCCATATCTATTCTAACACACTTAGAATTATATGTTTCTCTGGAAGCTAAATATAGAGACGGAAGAAAATCATATACCTTTTAAATGTGACACTTGTTTTTCTTCTGTTTGGGTGTTCTATTTTTTATATTTGATAGATTTTGGTTTTTTAGATGACCATGATATATTATAGAAAAAAAATGATATTAGAGTAGAAGAAGGCGATATATACCTACCCATGGGTTTCGCAACGGTGAATGTAGAGAAGGTCACATCTCACCCCATGAAGGGGCATAAATCATTAGGGGAAATTAATTTATTTTTAGTGGGGATATCATAATTTTGAGATAAAAAAATTTATTATTAGATAAAAATATACTTTTAATTTCTAAGACTTAGTTCGATCAGTCACTTACCAAGAACTGCTATTAGAGGGATCAAATTTCAATGATGTTATCATTCATCACTAGTTCAGTATTAAGTACATTTCTAATAGATTTTATCTCATCTTTTGATATTTTTTATTTGTTTTAGACTTCCCTTATGATTTTATGAAGAAACTGACACCACTCAGTTGGTTATAGCCTACTAGAACTCTTAGATGCTTCTGATGTCAATGAGAATTTTCTAACTCCTTCTCTCATCATTGACTGATAGATAACTGGTACATACAACTAGTTTGTAAAAATCATAAAGCCGATTCAAACCAGTGCAAGAGAACATCCTATTTATTCTTATCTGAAATATTATTTTCATCACTCTCTTCCTAGTAAAAAGTTATTGATGTTCTTAACTCAATCCATGAAGTAGATGGACCACTATAATAATCACCACTACTTCTTCCATTAGTTTCTTCGGTTGAGATAAAATTTTCTAGAGTAATGATTGGGAGCCTATATCTATAGTTTGTAAGTTTGATCTTAAAAACAGAAAGAGTAGTCCAACCGAATGCAATATATTTCTTAGGAAAAGTGATCATTTGACCTAACTATAAATCCAGGGTTAGATAAAGACCATGCAGTTGGTCCATACTAACTATGGTGTTGTGACATATAAAATTTATTATTTTTTATGGTTTATATATAATATATGGAATACCCTATATCATCTCTCAGGAATATTTGGTGGTTTATACTATGAATTTTTTATAAAAAGGAACAAAATGGAGGTGTGGTTTTGAAAATGGTAATAAGAAAATGACTTGATTTATAGAGTTTAACAGTTAATATATAAATGTATTTTTTCAAAAATATGACAGAATGAGATCATTTCATTTTCAATACACATATTGGATTGTTCATTGTTCTAGAAATTTTATATGGTTTAATGTAGTCCTTTTTTGAGGGTTGTCAGGTTCTCGACATCCCTCTAGCCTCTAAAAACGATGCTCAAAGAATTACCACTTGACACAAATATCATGTTTGCAATTTTTGGTTCTAAAAAGTATAAAAATGGATACCAAATCATTCTAAAATACATGTATTTATGCTAGAATGAGGATTCTTGTTTTTTCAATCAAAACAACCCAATATTATCACATGAAATCTAAATCCAATGGATGTTGAAATAAAAAGTGTTTCACTAATTTTAACAAAATAAATATATACATAATAGATTTACATATAAATTAAACATATGTGAAATATTTTACACAAAAATTATACAAAAAAATTAGAATGAAAATTTCCAGAAATCCCACCCTAGTATGTGTAGAACCCTCGAAACAATCATCCACAGTTTATCTCACCATTGGGAAGAGGAGGTGGCTCAGGTGGTACTTCACATTAATCCTTGATCCCACAAAGAGGATATGGGACTCCAGAACCACTTGGTTGAGTACAGGACTCCCCTGGGTCTCCAAAATACTGTAGTTGTGCCTCGTGACTGAAATTTCAAATGAGGAACCCAAGGTTCCATTATATTGGTTAGGTGGAAGGTGGTTTTGGGGACATAGATTTCATAAAACCACTTAGACCATGGGTTTAGATGGTTATAAATAATTATATATATATGGAAAAAGTAAAAAAAATTCTACCCACCTCTTGAATATTTCCACTGAATATTAGGCTCCATTTAGATATCTATATCATTAGATATGGACAGATCACAACACACCACTTTTGACTTCATGTATATTTGGTGTGCTGGAAATATCAGTCAGAATGGGCCACAATATGGATGAATTAGACTTGGGTTTCTTCATATTAAATGTATCCCATTGAATTTCAGATCACATATAAATATTTCATCCCATTTGGATTCACAGTATAGTATTAGTGTGCGGTTGAGTCCACTGGGGTGCTTGGATCCTATGCAGTTTGGATTATTTTTCTTGAACTTTATCATGGTCCCACCAAATGACCACCAATTTCAATGAAATTATTAAAACAAGTAACATTTCCATTTCTAATAGTGATAAAAACACATTATACAGATAGGCGAGGGGTTCGGCGAGGGTTCGGCGCCCGTCCAGCGACGGCGGTGGCCTCCGAGAAGGTTCCTCCCCCTTCGGGGGAGGGACCTCTGCAGTATTTCACTCCATTTTCAAACCCGGACTTCCTTCCACAGTTTCCCCCATGTTCTTTAAGCCCTAAGGTGCAAGAGCTTCACGATGGGCGCCCCAACCTTCCGATTTCGATTGCTGAGTTTAACGAGGCGGTGGGACTTCATAGCTTCTCGTTAATCGCTCGATTTTCGAACAGAAGACCTCCGGTTGATGTTTTTGACAGGTTTGTGTTCGGTTCCTGGGATTTACAAGAAAGGGGAACAGTAGGTTTGCTGGACAACCGAACCATTTTGATTCGTTTCGTTTCGGAGGAAGACCTAATTAAAGCATGGTCGAGGGCTCCCCGCATCTGCAACGACTCTCGATTCTTCCTATCTCGATGGTCGTACAACTTCAATATGAAGCGCGATTCTCCGTCAGTGGCGGTCTGGGTAAGTTTCCCGAATCTACCGCTCCCTTTTCAGAATCCTTCAATTGCTAAAGCCCTGGGTAATCTTCTGGGTAGATATTTGTGTTCCGATAGTCGGACCAATGCGGTATCTCACCCGATTAATCCTCGTGTGTGTGTGGAGGTGGATGCATCCAAGGATCCTTTAGACTTTATTTGGATTACCGTCGGGGAAGAATTCCGGTGTAAACAACCTGTGGTATATGAGTCGTGGTTTCAATTCTGTAAGGCTTGCAAGCAGTTGGGTCATTCGCTGGAGAGTTGCAGGCAAGAAGCCAAGGTCTCTAAAATTCTAGAGGACGTGCACAATGGAAATCGTGGAACCCCTGTGAACGCTTTGAGGGAGGATGTTTTAGTCGAAGGAATTGATGGGGATGGAGGCAGTAGGCGTTGTGTGGGAAGTGGTCCACTGAGTGATGCTATGACGACTCAGTTGGCAGATTTGGGCAAAAGTGATACAGGGTCTGGCACGGAGGCTATTGGCACGGGGCTTCTTCCTTGTGATAGTCAAGTGAGGAAGGAGAAACCACAAGTTAGTCCTGCTAATCCGAAAGTTAAAGAGGTGTTTAGAAGACTGAAAGGTGATCTCAGTGGCGGGAGAAGATCTGTAACTGGGCGCAAAGGCAATGCAGTGGACAAGAATGTCCAATATCAGCTCCCATGTGACTTCACTCCTAGTACAAATGTGGAGTGTTCTGAAATACAGACTAATGGGGCTACGCAGAGAGTGGTTCTTGAGGACTTATGCACGCTACCACAGTTCATGGGACGTGGCTTCATTCAACCCAGCCAGGCCGAGAATCCTGGTATGACAATGGCAGATGGGGAGGTTGGATTGAGCGAGGGAAATCCTCTACTGGGAGTTAATGAAGACCAGAGGTTGGGAAGGCAGAGGCTGAATAAGGAGGTGGTACCTCCAAGCAATGAGATTTCCTCAGGGGACGACCATGCTGGTGTTTCCCCCTGTGAAGAGGTGGTCAGGGGGGTCCAGTACTCCATAACTGTGGGAAACCAATTTGACGGCCTCAATATGGAAGGGCTTAACAAAAATCATGAGGAATCAGATTGTGCAAATGGGGACCGAGTGGAGCCTTCCATGGGAGGTAGTAAGTGTACCTCGGCTGGTGAAACAAGCCCGAGGGGCAGGAGAAATAGAAGGAGGAAATGCAAGAAGAAGTACTCTTCCTTGCCACCTCCCGCAAGGACTCGGTCTGCAAAAAAGAGAGTGAATGAGAGGGTGGCCTGGGAGGCGGCAGGTAAGCCGGAGCTCCCTGGTCAACTCGGATCATGGGGTTTAATTCTGAGTTCGGTTGATGAGGTTAAAGAGCAGGTGTTGTATCTCAATGCGTCAGAAGAGGATGCATCCAAGATGATGGGCCGGAATATTGAAATCAATCTTAAGGAGGAGGAATACTCTTGGGTTGACAAACAAGACTCTATTCTTGTTTGGGGATTCAACCAAGGGTTGTTAAATCTTGAGGAATACATAAAGGTATGGGATAAACTATCTTCGGCTTTAGAAGTCCTACTGACGGAAGAGCCACATATTCAGGTAACAGATATCTCATGGAAGCTCTTTAGGGATATGAACTCTAGCAGGTTGAAATTTTATTTCAATGACTCTATTCTTTCTTTTTCTGACTAAAGCCCGGTCTTTCATTTTGATTGAGTATTTGTTTATGAGGTCCTATCTTCAGGCAGTGGGCTGAAGGTGATTTTGGGGTTTTATTCCCAGCATTTTCTGGTTCTACTTCGGATGAGGTTTAGAGCAAGAGTTCACCACTACGGCATGACACTTGGACTCTGAGAGGGTATGGCCTGGCCATCGGGATTGTGCCTACGCATCTTTGCAAGGGACCGTCCGAGTGCTCATGTCTTGGTGGCGGACCCATTCACGGAGAATATGCTGGGCAGAGGTAGACTCTTTTGTGCTGGGAATTTTATGTTTTTTGGTTGTTTTGCTGAATATTACGGTTTCTCACTTTCCTTACAAAGTGATTTGATAAGCAAATAAAAAATAATTTTCAGTCTAATAGTGATAAATACAAAATAATTAAATAAAATATGAAGTTTAAATTATTATTATTTTAATAATTTTCAATTCAAAACCAGTTTAGCATAGTGGCGTAAGGGTGAAAATGAAAAAGTGAATCATGGTTTTGTCACACACCCACAGCGAAACATTTTCAATATAGGGAAAAGTCATATTCCCCAACATTATTCATGTAGATATTTTCAAATTCATAAATATTTAACATTCAATTAAAATTTAGTTCCTAATAGAAATGTGATCAACGAAAAAATCTCACTAGGGAGTTATTCTTAGTGACCATGGAAAAATAAATCTCAACAATTATATAACAGTGATATCATAAGAGATTATTGATACTAAATGAAGAACGTAATTTAAAATTGAATAATGTAATTAATAATCCACATGCATGTATGACAACCATTTCATGATATTCTTTCAATTTATATCGAGTAAATATATGTTTTTTTGAAAAATTGTCTACTTACATGATCCTTCACACCAAACCTGCCCTAAGTCCTTTACATTCAAATTTCATGACCCACTCACTTAATAATTCCTTGAATACCAACCATCATCTCCCCAAAAATAGTGCCAAAATTTGACTATTTTGTGATGAAAAATAAAATTTATTATGATTTTATGGATTATTTATAGTATAAGGTAGACCCTAAGTCATATCTCAATGATAATTGTATGTTTATAGTGTCAATTTTAAATAAAAAGAAACCAAATAGAGGGGGGGTTTCAAAAAAGTTTTAAGAAAATGACAGGATTTAAAGAGTTTAATAGTTGATAAATGAAGGTGGTGTTTTAGAAAAATGAGATAATGCGATCATTTCAATTTCACTACACATATTTTATAGTTCATTATTATGAAAATTTTATATGGTTTATTGTAATACTTTGGTTGGGGGGTTTTTAGGATCTCTACTTCCATATTTTCTCTTAAAAAGATGTTTAAAGAATCACCCCTTGACACAATAATCATGTTTTCCAGAATTGGATCTAAAAAATAGAAATAATGTCTTCCAAATCATACTGAAATATTATGAATGTGTGAGAGAAATGGGATTATGTTTTTGTCCAATCAGAACAACCCAAGATCCCCACTTGGAATCTCAACCCAATTGGTGTTGAAATAAAAAGTGCTTCAATTAATTTTAACAAAACAAATATATTCAGAGGAGAGAAAAACCAAAATAAACATAAGTGAAATACTAAAAAAATTAGATAAAACAAGTAGATGAACAAGTTTTGTAACTCGCTCCAAAGTATGTTTGTCCCTTTTGAAATGATCATCCACCATTTTGATCACCATCAAGAGGAGGAGGAGGCTCAGTTGGAACTTTGCATTCATCCATGATCCCACATTGATGATAAGGGCCTCTAGATCCTCTTGGACGAGTATTGGAATCCACTGGGTCTCAAAATACCAAATATTTTCCTATTGGATAAACATGTAAATTAGGATCCCAAGTTTCCATTTTATAGTAAAAGTTGAAGATGGTATTGGGCACACAAATTTATTAAAACCACTTGGACTATGGTTTTTGATAGGTAAAAAAATTCATCTCACATTGGAAAATACTAAAAAAATTTCCCCATATCTTGAATATCTCCACTTAATGTTTTTTTTCATTTTTACAACTACATCTTGATATAGGGATAGATAAAAAACAACACTTTTAGCTTTGTTCATATTCGGTGTGCGGGATAGATTACTCCGGATGGGCCACAAGATGGAATAATGAGACTTGGGTTTTGGCATATGAAATGTATACCATTAAACTGCAGACCATTCAAAAAAAAATCATCACACTTGGAAGAATGGTTTAGTATGAGTGTGCACATGAGTCCACAGATGAGCTTCGATCCTCATAGTTTGTCCCATTTTTCCTGAAATTCGACATGGTCCCTCCAAATCACCTCCTCCTTCAATGAAATTATCAAAACAAGTAAAATATATCTATTTAATAGTGATAAAAAATATTTGAATCAAACATGAATTGAAATTTTTCATTATTTTTATAATATTTAATATAAAACTAGTTTAGGACATTGGTTTAATGGTGAAAATGAAACAGTGAATCGTTCTGCGATCATATCCCCAGACATAAACATTTGCACTCTGAGGAAATATCATATTTCCAAAAATTGTACAGGTAGATATTTCCAACATCATGATGATTTAATATTCAATGAGAAGATAATTCTTGATATGAATGTGACCAAATCAAAAATCAAACCAATGAATTATTTTTACTGATCTTGGAAAAAGACCTCTCCAAAATTGTATCAGAATGAAATTACAAGAGTTTCATGATACCAATATAAGAAAATAATTCAATAGATAATCATGTAATTAATTCCCTAAATGTTTATGTGAAAACCATTTCATTCTATTCATTCCACATTCTATCAAGTAAATAAAATCTATTTTAAAAAAAATTCTACTTAAATGATCATTTCTACAAAACCTACCCTACATCATTCACAATCAAATTTCAAGACTCACTCACTTAGGAATTCTTAGAAGTCAACCAATAATACACTTACCTATATATCCCCATATGTTGTAAATTTCATCACACCCCTCATTTTTATCAAAAGTTTTATTCGGAACAAATCTAAAACTCTTCTCTCAACCCTTGTTTGATCTCCTCACGACACTAATTCTAATTGTTATAACAAGATCAAAAGTCAAGGAAGGGTGACTTTTTGACCTAGCCAAGAAACAACCCATTTTTTAGGGTGTACAATATTTGGATTATAGGTACCCATGCATAGATCTCTCTCTTATAGTAATGAAATATATTGTATAAGGAATGAATGTACGGAAAAATCATTTTTGGAATGTAAAGAAAAAGAAATCTAACTTATATTTACCATATATTAAGTAAGATATCTTCACACTTCATGGTTGGGTGCAAAGGTGTGTAGAGAAATTATGTGTCACATTTTTCCTTCAAACTACTCACATAAAGGGTACTATTCTTATCAATGTTTTTAAAATGATACAACCATTTATATCATTGAAAAAGAACCAAATTTGAAAATAAATCCACTGTACAATATGGAATTCATAATGAAATGATCATTTCAACACACAAAAAAATTAAATGTTAAAATAATATGAAATAAAAAAATTCATCCTGATTTTTCAATAAAATCCATGATTATGTATGCATCATTTTTCATTATAAAGGGGTTATACAAGAATTTACATTTTGTGAAAAAAGTGAGTTGGAAAATGGGGGGGGGCACTGAAAATACTATACAATAAGAAAAGAAGAGAAAAAGAAAGTCAATGAAAATTTCTAACTAACCAAGGAATATACCCACCCCCACAACTAATGTGTGTAGTTTCCTCACTGTAATAAAAAAGAATGTGGTATAGAAGGATAAAACCTCATGGGTGTCATTCTAGACTACTTCTTGATCTCGATGTTCCTCCACCAGGGACTCATGAATGGCTGCATGAAAGTGCTTTAGACTCTGCCCATTGACAGTGAAGGTTTGTTTCATTTATTCATTTTGAACCAGAACAAAACCAAATGGATAAACATTAGTAATACTGCATGGTCGAAACCAATAGAAATGAGGCTTACCTGGATATAACTTTAGCCTTAAATTGTAAAGGAGGACATTCTACCCAATTTAGAATATAGTACGATAAAACCATAATGAATCATTGAGTCTAAGACTCCAATATTTTATATTAGGTGAAACTATTTTTTAAAGAATCTTTTTTACCTCCTTATTTTACACCTCGGATTGACCATTGGTTTGTGGGCGATATACAATACACACTCTATTCCCAACACCATACCGATGCAAAATATATTCTGTTGTTTGGTTGTATAAATGATAACCCTGGTCATTGATGATGAACCTAGGTAATACAATCTTTGTAAGGATTTGGGTTCTCAAAAATTCCTCAACTATCTTAGCATCATCACTCCTTGAATTTTTTTCTGCTACCAATTTTGAATGATAATCCACATCTAGAATAATTTCAAGGTTCCAAAATGAATAGGAAAATGGTCACATAAAGTCAATTCCCCAAACATCAAAAATTTCATGGAAGAGAAAGGGTTATTTCAGAATTTCATTTATTTAAGACACATTCCACATTCTTAGATAGTGAGAACAAGATTTACTAAAATCATGGGAATTATATAAATGTGTTATCCAAAAGATACCATAATCAAGGACCATGTGAGCAGTCCATTGGGGACCAAAGTTTCCCTCTCAGGAAAGAGTGTGACAAAATCTAAGGACAGACTGAAACATGATATCGGGAACCCAACGCTTGAGGACCTGATCAAAACATGTGTTCCAAAGGAAAGGGTCATCCCAAATGTATTAATGAGACTAATGCTTTAGATGGTTCACCTGGGTTTTATTGAAATCAAGAGGAATGGAAGATTCTAAAAAATAATTTACAATTTCATCATATGAGGAATATAATCTTTCACTCGGTACAATTTCTCAAATAGTAACTTTTCATTTATGGGAATACATGGGGATGAGTCAATTTTTGGGGATGGGTGGATCTTACTGGTATGGTCTGCCACCACATTCTCTACTCATTTTTTATCTGTAAATTCTGAATGGATTTCTTGATGGTGGATTATCCAAGGACTGAGATGTGGTCTGGCTTCATGTTTCATAACGAGATACTAGAGGGATGCATGGACTGAGAACACAATGACTTTTGACCCTAAAATACACGACACGAATTATCCATGGAAAAAAACAATGAAAAAAAATCTTTTTTAGTTGTGGTGTACTTTTTTTCGGTAGGGTCCAGTTCACATGAGGCATAGGCAATCACATGTGGATATCGATTGAACCGTTGTGATAATTATACTCTAACTAAAAAGTTAGGGGCATTACACATGAGCTCAAATTTTAAATTCCATAGAGGTAGTTGGATTTTCGGGTTTGATGTGAGACAACATTTTTACTTATTATAATCTTCCTCACATTATTTATATAAAAATTCTTTTTCTTTTTGGAGTAATTTGGATATAGGTAGTGCAATTTTACTAAATTCACAAATTAAATGATGGTAAAATCTATAATGACTTATGAAAGACTACACATCCCACATATTTTTAGGGAATGGTAGGGAAGAAATGAAATCCACTTTTGATTAATCTTCTTTGATACCATCCCTAGAAATGGAATATGCCGAAACTATTCCTTCTCAGACCTTGAAATGTAATTTATAATAATTTTATAAGAGATTATATTCAATACAACGATTTAGTACTGAACAAAAAAACTGAAACATTCATAAAAATAAGATCCATAAATAGTAGAATCATCTATGAATACTTCAATGAAATTATCCACATAATCCAAATAAATACCAACCATGCATCGCTCAAAAGTACCTGGATCATTTCGAAAACCAAATGAAATTATTCTATATGAAAGTGTTCCAATGGTTCAAGTTAAGGTTGAATTTTCCTATACTTCATGGGAAATATATATCTAAAACTATCTTGAATTCCCATATAGGAAACAGTAAAGGGACATCCCTACTATCCTCTCTTGCATTGGATGATGAATGGAAATGGGAACCATTCTTTCCTAGTGTGTTGGTTTAATCAGTGATAGTATATACTGACATTCCTACAATTCTACACACGAGTTAGAACCAATTCATTATTTTCATTTTTATTAAATTAAGAAAAAAATTAGGAACCACTTGAACTAGAATTCCCCATTTGCTATCCGAGATGGGGTAAATGATTCTAGAAACCAATAATTTTGTTACCTCATTTTTAAAAACATCTAGGAGGTTTGGTTTCAATAAATGTGGTGACTGCCTCACTGGTTTAGCATCATCATTTAACAATACATGATGCGTTCAAAGAGATGGAATAATACCATGAATGTCCACATATGTTCCCAAATATTTTTTATAATCCATAAAAAGTTCAAGCAGTTACAATTCACTATTATGAGGGAGTGAATGAGCAATGACGACATGAAACTTGTTTCCATTATGAACATAAAAATATTTTAAATCACGATGATTTTTTTACTTCTAATTTAATGTGATTTTGGATTGATGGGAGTGTGTTAAAGTGATAGGTTGTTAATCTCAACTAAATGCTCAATGGTATAGTCCTGAGATGAGGAATGAGTTTTTACAAGCTTATCAGTGTCAATGAAGGTATTTTGATCCTCAAGGAACATGAAATCACCAATAAATAAACCTAGATAGATTTTTTCTAGAAATCTACAACATTTTATACATGATTCATTTCCCATCATTTCAATCAGTGATTAAAACTAAAAAAGGGGATGAGGGGAAAGAAAATATGTTTTTTCAGGGGAAGGGAGTACATTAATCTAGTTAATAGAGAGAGAGAAATGTTCTTATGAAGGGTACTTCATGGAATCAAGGATGTTGAAGTGAAAAATTTAATCACCAAACCCCATAGATAATGTACAATTATAGACATATATTATGATTTTGGATATTTTCATGGAAGTTGCCCCTAATATAATTGGGTAATTTCCATTCATATTACCATCTTCCACTTCAATCACATAAATGTCAAAAGGAAAAATTAAATTTTGCACCCACACAAGAACATACTCTAACTCACCAGTGGGGTGTGTGGTACTTTTATTTGTGATATGAACAACATTTCCTATCATAATTTTTTATCCTACCTAAAATTTAGAGTAAACAGAGTTTGTCATCACATATATAGAGTCACCCAAATCAAGCATAGCATTAGAAAAATAACACTCCCCTATGGTTCTTGGAATTGAGAATATTTTAGAATCATTGCATTTTGTTGGAAGTGATGGATCTATTAATTATAAGACATTCCTCCCCAGGGTCACCTTCCCATCAGCTTTAAGTCTCTTTTAGTGGGTACACATCTCCTTCAGAAACATGGCACATAATGTAATATTCTTCACACCATCAATCAAAGGAATGCTAACCTACTATTTTTTTGAATGTTACTATTATTTCATTATCAATTTCATTTTCATTTTGTTTCCTATGTTGGGTGTCCCTTTTGGGAAATAGAACCGGAATTTTCAGGCTAGGTTCCTCATCAATAGAAATATTCTTTCTTTTGGAAATGATTCTCTCAGTACAACATTTAACCACATTTGTATCATTTATATTGGTTGGAATGTTGGTTTCCTCTGGATGGGATGAATCTACTAGAGGGGTTATTTATCTTTTAATCTGATTTCATCTCCTAAGGGTGATGGGACTCATATTTACCTTATCCATAGTGTCAGATACTGGTTGAGAGGGTAGTTTACCCAACCCATGACTTTTAATTTTCCTCTACAGAGTTAGAGAGTTGGCGTCATTATGTTTATACGTCATTTATGGATTTTTGGGTGGTTTTTTTGAGTTATAGATTTTTGGAATCCATTTTTTCATCATATCTTCTACCCTAGGCTCAGGTTTTGTAGCGGGTGGTTTGAAAGGCCTTTGTTGTGGTTGAGTATTTCTAGGTGGTGGTAGTGGATGACTACTCTACCCCTGTTGGTTTAATTTATGTTTAGGATGGTTTTAATACCCCCTTGGTTATAGGCTTGATTGTCTTTCCACCCAAGGTTGGATGGAAAGTATGTTTCTTTCCTAAAGGGTTGGTTATAAAGGCGTCCTGGAAAGACTGCCCCATAAAAATCATAACTCTTACTTAGTTGGGTTAATTGTTCAAAATAATGGGTGTCATAAGAAAATATTCCACAATTGATGGGAGTAAAATATTGGTATTTCACTTGGTAGAGAGAAAGTTTTCGACATTGGGTACTTACCTCTTTGAACTACATTTCCGTATTATTCTTGAAATAAGTACTGTGCGCCTCATGGAAACCTCAAATGGGTACATTGGATCTTGAAGCAAATTATGGAGTGTTCTTCATCATGTTCTTATGTATTTCTCTTGAAGAAATTAGGGTCTTATCAATTGGTGCACCACCTAGGGCAGCATCATTCATATTTCTATCAATAGTAATTAATCCTCTATGAATATATTAAACTAAAATTAGATCACTTATTTGGTGATGTAGACAACATGAACATAACCACTTAAAAATCTCCCAATATTCATGAAGGATTTCCCCTTGTGATTTTCTTATCCCATAAATTCTTTTCCTTATTGTTGCTCATTAAGAGGCTGGGAAATATTTTTTTATGAAAAAGGCATTTCATGTTTTCCCAACCACTAAGTGTTGAATTAATAGTGTACAACCAATCATTCGTAGTTCCTTTTAATGAAAATTGGAATGATCTAAGTATTAATTTTTCTTTATCCACATTATTAGGTGTTATGTTTTATCAAAAAGTATGAAATAATTTGATGTTCATATGTGTATCTTCTCCTGTGAGTCCATGGAATATTAGTAATAAATTAATTAAACAAAGATTTAAGTATGGAATTGGGGGTGTCGCCTTGTAATGGAATATAAGTGGGTTGGATATAAACATCTATCAAGGTAAACTAATTTAATGTATGGTTATTTTCATTAATGTTATGAAAGTTTATTTCAGTTTTGAGGTTGGTTCCATAAGAAGAAGAGGAAGGATCATGATGTGTGTCGATGATTTTTGTGTCCCCCTTCAATGGATTGTTTGGCGATTCTTTGTGTTGATGATGTAAGATAAAATATAGTTCTTATTAGAATGGAAGTAGTTCCTTGATGATGATCACATCATTAATAAGGCCTAAAAATTATTAATTTATAAATTAACAAAAAAAAATGAAGGATGAAAAGAACTGAACCAATAATTATGAAATATACAATATTTTGTAAAAAACACACACTAAAATAAAAATCACTCCCCTTCAATGGAATCAAAATTTGACTGCATTTTTTTGATATGTAAAATTTATTATGATTTTATGGTTGATATATATTATAGAACAAACCCTTGGTCGTATCTCAGGGAGAATTGGTGGTTTATAGTGATAAGTTTTAATAAAAAGGAACAAATGAGGGGGTAGTTTTGAAAACACTTTTAAGAAAATGACTTGACATAAAGAGTTTAATAGTTGATAAATGAAGGGGGTGTTTTGGAATTATGATAGAAGGATATCCTTTTAATTTCACTACACATCATGGATAGTTCAGTGTTCCGAAACTTTTATATATTTTAATGTAATCCTTTGGTTAAGGGTTGTTAATATCTCAGCTTCCCTATTGCCACTTAAAACAATGCTCAAAGAATCACGCCTTGACACTACAATCTTGTTATCAATTATTGGTTATAAAATATAGAAAAAGGGATACTAAAGCATACTAAAATATTATGTATGTTTGAGATAAAGATAATTATTGTCTGGTCTAATCAGAACAACCCAAGATTCCCACTTGAAATCTCAACTCAATCGGTGTTGAAATAAAAAGTGTTTTTCATAATTAAAAAAAATATTCAGAGTAAAATAACATAATCTATTACCATAAGTGGAATATATTAAAATTAAATTACATTAAACTAGTAGATTAAAAAGTTTCTAAACTCACTCCCATGTCTGTGTATCTCCCTATAAATGATCGTCCACTGTTTATCTCGCCATCAAGAGGAGGAGGAGGCTCGGGAGGAACATCAACTTCATCCTTGATACCCCTATGCAGATAGGGCCATCTAAAACTCTTGATTATCAGAGGCCTCATTTGGGTCTCCAAAATACTAGAGCATTTACTCCTGGCCAAACATGCAAATGAGGAGTCCAAGGTTCCGTTTTATAGGCAAACTGGAAGGTGGTTCTGAGCACACATATTTATTAAAATCATTTTTACCATGATTTTATATGGGAATAAATCCTCATATAGATTTTGGAAAAACTAAAAAAACTGTTACTCACCTCTTTACTCTCTCTATTGAATGGTTGGAATCATTTGAACCACTACAGCTTGAGATATGGATAGATCACAACACACCAATTTTGACATTGTGCAGATTCGGTGTGCTGGAAATATTAATATGGGTGAGCGAAAATATGGAATAATTACACTTTGTTTTCTTTATATGAAATATATCCCTTTGATGTTAGGATCATACCAAATAATATAATCCCATTTGGATTCATTGTTTCATAGAATTGTGCAGTTGATTCCACTAGGGTTCTTGGATCCTGTAAAATTTGGATCATTTTTCTTGAACATCGTCATGGGCCCTACAAATCACCTCCAACTTCAATGAAATTATCAATAAAGTCACATGTACCTTTTTAAAACTGATAAACATAAAATAATTGAATAAAAAAATATGTGAAATTTGTTATTATTTTTATAATTTTCAATACAGAACTAGTTTAGCACAGTGGTGCAAGGGTGAAAATGAAACAATAAATTGCTCTCTGATCACAAACCTAGTATCAACAACAATAGGGGCCTCAATCACTGATACGTGAAAATCAAGCACTAGTAACATAAAAAATAATAATTACATTCTTATAATTTTAATTACTAAATCCATTCCATTATATAGTTAAATAATGAAGAAACAAGTTGACTAAGTTAATGTTATATAAGCATAACTAGTAGATACAACATATTTTTATCTATATCTAGAAGATATGAGGGTGAAATTAAGATAACCAATAGTATGACACCATAATAAATATCGTACGAAATGCAAGATAAGGGTTTAAGAAATATCCTAGAACTATAAGAAGACCTACAAAGTAACACCAACATTCAATGATGTTTTTGATATGGGAAATTCTATTTATGATATTATTTAGGAACCAATAGTGGTTATTAAAAAAATATCTCTAGATGGAGTGACGGAATTTGACCCTACTAGATGGCTTCTTATCCCCATCATCCTAGAAAAAATTATATAGTACTTGGTCCATTAGTTACATCTCAGGTTTCATCTCTTAGGGGTGAAGATCTAGAACATTGATACACAACATGAGAGCCATAAGTGGTATCCATTATTATGAGAAAGGGAAATCCAAAATTAAGAAAGGTATGTGAAAAGGATGAAATTAATTATTGAGAAACCTATAGGTAATGGAAGGAGTACCCCCTCTATTTCGATATCTAGAAAAAGGAGATCCATTATAGTTTACCAGAGTTAACGGTTCGACCTTAGTCCTTTCAGCAAGTTATTCTATAAATCTAGTATATGTTGTTCCCACACACAACCTAACTAGATATTTTCTTCAATAAGTACACTTTATGAAGAACTATCTAGAAGACATGTTGGAAGGAGAGGTGGGATAACGACTTCCCTCATAGAGTCAATTCAGATTTCACTCCTGAATAAGTCATTCCTACACAAGATCTATTACAGTATTTTTTCCATGATTGATCCAAGGGATCATAAAAAAGTCATCCCCTCAAACAATAGTCTTTTTTTTAATTTCTTATCAAAGCTCAAAATCCATAATTAGGATAGAAGTCTATTTCTCCTTAATTGGTAGTACCCACCAGGATTTAATCTATTTCTATCCCCATAATTGATAAAACCAAATAGTATATGTGGGGACCAAACCTACTAAAGACACATTCAACAACAAGATATAAGGAGTTACAATTTGTATCAATATATTAGTCTCTAGACCATGGGATTTATCTCATTATCTTAGTCGATTTAACCCTGTGTAGTAGGATAAGGAAAGTAAACATGTACGATTCATTGAATTTTGACCTACAATGACATATTCCAGTTGACAGATAAATACATCGAAGGATAACCAACTTGAAAAGAAAATTTCTTCAAAGGAAATGATAATAGTTGTTTCATAAAAAAAATGAGTTTTATTCATAGATGGATATTGTGATAGATCAATGACCTGATTAGAGAAGATGTAATGAAAATAAAAGTCATGGGAGTAGGTTAAAAATCAAATGATTGATAGAACAAGTCACTAAGGAGTGAAAAGAAACTAACACTATTGACTTGTAAGACTTACACCTCCCACACGACCTAGAAATCTAGAGTGAGAGGATTGCAATAATTAATCATCTTCCTTGGAGTCATCTCCTTATTTCCCTAGGCTATAACTAATTGCTCCAACAGAACTATAGGGTTAACATGGCTTGATTTATTATAAAAAAAGTATATACGAATCATCAATTACGAAATAGGGTTCAAGGGAAGTCTAAGAGAAGAAAGACCCAAAGTAATAAATTTTATGATATGGGAGAAACTACGCTTTCATCATTTTACAGGTATCCCCACATAAGGATTTTTTTTTCTAGTTCTCACATTATGTTCCATTTATGGTGAATTGAGTCTTTCCTCAATATTTTCCTTGTTAGATTACTATCTGAGTAGCTAGTAGGTAGAACAATTAGGGAACTATCAGTGGATCTTGTTTCTAGTTAGTTCTATATGAACAGTATCATATTATCTTACTATGTCTATATCATATGTTCAGAAACATAATCTTGATACAACTTCCTCACCCTATAATAGATAAAGAGCTGCAATAGTTCATTCATGAAGAGGAGTGAAGAGATTCCCCTCTTGTCAAGAGGGAGGATCATAAGTATGACCAACAATTCAATTAATTAATTATAGTATCCTAGACATCTCCATTATTGTGTGAATCTGATAGGAAACTAACCCAATTAAAAAATATAGCAATAATAGTAAATAATAAGAACCACATAATCAACCATAAGAACAAAAAAATACATGGAAAAGCCTAAATGGGACAACAAAAACCACGAGACTATAGTCTACTACAAATATTCCACTAATAAATTAATGTGTACATAAAAATTATTCCCTAGTTCAACTAGAGTCATCCAAAAAACATCAATGATATACTTTGGCACAAACACACAAAATAATAATCATCTAAAGAAACAATAGCAATAAATAAAATGGATAGACCTCTCTAAGTGGGTTGCACTAAAACAATTAAGAGAGGTAATCCCCAAATTATCCCCCTCAATCTCAAGTGCGGAAGTACTCCATGACCCCTATATATATAAAAATATAAATCTTCTTCTTTGATAATGATTTAGTAAGAACCTTTATCATATATGTGTTCCTTTTCATGATAAAAGGGTTAATTTCCAGTGAATGTTGGGTCCAGTGATATCCGAAATCAATGTGAATTGATCAAGAGTTGAATGTTGAGTTATTAATAAGATGAATTCCACTCTTACAGTCATAGTGAAAAAATTGAACATATTTTTTCTGAAAATATTGTAATAACTTCTTCATCCATAAGTGATCCTAACCAAACTCTGTAGCTACAAAAAAAGAGGTGGAAAGCGCATAAAATGTTCTCTACCCTAAAAAATGTGCAAATAACTGGAACTAGACTTGCATGAATCAAAAAATCTTACTATATATGTATCTATATAACCAAAAAATTTAATTATTCTCCCATCCAAAATAGATACACATATTTATTATATTGTACATACCCTGAAAATACCACATAATCAATTTCACATCTTTATAATGTTATATTCCAAGATTTGAATGAAAAAGTATTACCATGCCAAATGTATGATCTATTTATGGTTAGGTACACATCATTACATACGTCAGAAACTTCCAATGTATAAGGTACAACTTGAATGTCTCTATGCTCATCATCAATAGAAGGACTCCATTTGATACTTCGTTTTCAACAGAGATAAGTTACCACATTAGCATTTTACATACTGAATATTTGGAGAAATTTTTCAATTTACTTCCCTTGTGATAAAAAACATCTTTTTAGATTCACCCCTTAATATACTCATTCTATGGATTTAATTTTCCAGTCCTAAATATTTCATGAAAAAAAACATTCTTAGTTGCTTCTTCAATTTGAACGAAATATTTTATTTACTCTATTTAATCACTTCCTCCAAATCACCATGAGGGAAGGATGATTTAAAATACAATGAATCAATAAAAATATTAAGAATAACAGCTAAACCATGTATTACCTGAATAATTGACATCATTACAATAGGTTTTCATAATAATTCATTCTCATTCATTGAATGAAACCCATTACCACTAATCTAGATTTGTAGCATAGACACAAACTTTTCTATCACTACTCTGTAAGCCCACTAGTTTTTTTAAAACACTTCATACCCTTAGACAATATCCCAAAATCATTACTTTTTTTCCTAAATGGAATTTATATCATCTTCTATTGTATCAATAAATTAGTTTTTATGATCACACTCTATAGCCTCCTTAAAAGTATGAGGTTCTCAATCACCATTCAGTAAAACATATTCGTCTATAGAATATACGGTATACTATTTTCTTACATGGGTAGATATCCAAATTGGAATTGTTGAATTATCTTGTAATGATGTATGATTATGATTAATACCATAAACCTAATCATTTATTGACTCATTTTCATTATCGAATTAACTTCATCGTCATTCTTTTTAGAGTTGGTGTTGAAAGAACTATATATTTATCAAACTACTCACCATTAGACTATGACAATAACTTCTAAACTTTTTCCATGTATTGTATGATATTCCATTAACACAAAATCATGGATTGTAAGGATTTTATTCCCAACTGAATCATAAAACATATAACAAAACTCATCCTGAACATAACCAACAAAAACATGATGTTTTTCCTTTACATTATCTTTTGACATTGACCTCTCATCTTTTGAAATATGCAAAATATCCGTACATCCAAAGACACATAAATGATCATAAGAAACGTACTTACCTATCCAAATACGAACCCAATTTAGAACATTAAATTCTATAGATGTGCATGTTAAATGATTCCATACACAAACAACGATTATCAAGGAATATCCCCATAAGGTTATTGGATGAATTGATTATGTTGTGAAACATATAACTCTTTAAAACCAATGTTATGTTCATCCTCTCAACTAACCCATTAAACCATGGTGTCTTTTGAGGTGTTTTTTTGATGATGAATACCTTGTTTCTCGTAATACTCACAAATGTACCTAAATATTCACCCCCATTATCTATTGAGATACATTTCAATTGTTTTTCCTCTCAATAGAAGCTTGGAACTATTTGAAAACATTTAGAACATCATATTTATATTTCATGTTATAATTTATACTTCAAGGAAAAACTACATTTAGGGATAATCAATGAATGTTAAAAATAATAGAGAACCAACAAGTCATCTTGTCTTTATTGGAATATATAAATCATAATGCATCAAGACAATAATTTTCAATATCTTAGTCATTTAGAGGTGCCCACAAACAAGGTCCTATGAGGTCTGGTTAGTGAGAAAATATTAAGTGAGAAACAAGAAAGGAAATGGTGCTCACTAACTAGGTCCTCCCATGTCTAGTTTGTGAGCACCTATTCAATGAGCACCAGGATAAGACCAGGTTCTCACTGACAAGAAATTTCTTGGGATACCTGAATCAAATATTGTATCTCAATGAAGACCTAGAAGGAGATAAGTGTACCCTTGATTCAAACAAATACATTGGACCTATTCTTATTCATGATAAAATAGTTATAGTCACCTCTTACTCTGAATATTCATAAAACTAAACAAATAGTTTTTTAAATAAAGAGGAAAGAACATATCAACCATCAACTAGTATACAAATTGTTAAAAGAAATCACATCCCATGACCAATAATTTAATTATTTTTTATAGATGTATTCCCAATGTGGCACAACACCCAAGGAGGGTTCAATCATAGGAGCGCATGTATCTTTTTCTGAATTGGGGTAGCTTCTTACCTAATTCTATATATTAGATAAAGTTTGATCTCTGATCAAAGAAGTGGATTCTTCCTATATATATAGCTTCTAAATGAGAATGTGATTTTCATTTTGGAATATTATAATGTGTTGGATAAATCCATCAAATGGTAGGTAGTGAGATGATTATAATGTGACTGGGAAAATTCCATCTCTTCATATTGTATCAATAAAATAATATAGAAATCCCAAATCTATAGGGGATGTGGTTTCACTTGAAAGCAATGGAAATCGGGATAAGGTCATGTATTTGTATATATATGTTCCTTCATCCTTCTTCCCATGATGTTATGCTATCAACATAGTAGGTATTTGATCATATAAATCCTATAGACAATTAAAAGGTAGGGGAACTTGGGATTGAATTTTGGGTTTAGTTTTATTATTAATAGTATTCCAGCCAAATTAATACCTATATTATACCGACTTATCTCGAAATAATAAATCATAAAATTGAATGATTAAACTGATAATAAGTTTTGAACTATAATTGAGAAAGATGTTTTAATATAAGATTACATTGTTAGCATTATTCTGATGAAAAGTAATAGTGTTAGGGCATGAGTAAGCTGTTACAAGAGTCACATATACAATGTAATGAATCTTTGGAAATAGTGTGTGTCCTGTGTGGAATAAATTCCTCAAGGGACATAGTTGTCATGCTTAATATTATCTCACAATGATATATCCATATAGTTCTCTATGATAAATATTGTATATAAAGATTGAATTTATTATTAATACCACAACAACACTATTGTATAGATTTAGTTCCCAATTTTTGTAGTTGTGTCTAATAGTTACAAATATTTTTTTCTATGGATTGTCCAGACTCTATACATCATCCAATATTTTTTCTAGTATACACTACAGAAATCATGGACATGCATTTTAGACCATGGAGTTTAGAATATCATACTTTCTATTCCTTTTCCCGAAAAGCAATACAACATTATGTCCATCCATAAACTAGATTTTAATGGTTCTAATTTTATAAATGAATAAATACAAAATTCAATTAGTTAAGAGGCTTCCTTCCCTTCCTATTCCAAAAAAATAAATAATGAAGTTACATATCCCCTTATATATTACATGAATCAAGGAATACATTCAAAATAATGTATAATGGAACCATTAACTAAATATTATTCATGTGCACTTGACTTAAAGGATTTTCTATTAGAGAAGGGTATTGATATATTCGCCTTCTCTTCTCAGATATTTCATTCCATAAGCTTAGTTGAATAACTCATGTTTTCAATATCAAGTCAACTAATTCATCTCTGATTTCTCCATTTCCTATAGGATGATATTTTCTTGATTACAAGACTTATTAAATCATAGTTACTAAAATAACTGATGAATTAACTTCCCTATTTTAGACCACCATATCAATGTTTGTAGAAATCCCTTTATGGCATGATGTCGAATAGAATGAAGCTTAAATGATCTCATAACTCCACTTGAATATTTATTGAGTCACCCTAATGTAATGTATAATTGAAATTGTCTAAATTAGATCAAATCACCAGAATTAAATACTTATTATGAGAGTTTTAGATTCAAGAATGTGGTCATTTGAGTAATCACTGAAAAAATTGTTCACAGACTAGTCGGCCTAATAGTTCATTCTCAATGATCTCAACTAACCATAAATTAAGATGGATTAATTCTTACGAAATGATGTACATTGCGTTATCCCATCTTGAGTTCTTGTGGGATGAGTTCATAGTGATGAGTTAGTCAGGGTCTAGCTGTTCTTTCACTTTCAGACTGATCCTCCTAATAATAGCTTAGTTAGAATCTGTATTAACCTCTCTTACTGAATGATTTTTTTTACACTACATATTATCATTAATTACACTGGGTTATCTAACCAAGGTCCTAAAATGCGACATTTACTAAATCTAAATAAATTCAATAAAAATACAAATAATAGTGTTTACTGTCAGTAAAACTCCAATTCCCTATTCCTTATGACTTCTTGTATTTTTCCACTAATTCCCTATTCATTATTTACTTCACTGTTTAAACTATCTTTCAATATTAACCCTCCAGGAACATTAACTCCCTTTTACTTGGGGTTTTTCCATCTTTAAACATAGTGAAATTCTTCCATTAATCCAACTCCTTATCATTCCCTCTCCCAGGAATGGAGAGTGCCATGTAAGCTAGTAAGGTTATTCAATGAGACTAGTTTGAGATTTTATTTTCGAGATTGAGGAAGTGAGAACGATTGAAAAAATCTACAACATAGAAAGCTTCGTCATTGGGGATTGGGATAGAGAAGTTAATAGTAGGGGCCATTACCTTTTGGATCATCCAATTGAATTACATCTATCATCAAGATTGGAATAAAAGTATTAATGTTGCATGGTACATTACAATTCACTCCCTAGATGTGCCATACTAGTGATCAATTCCTTATCCCTACTAGTCATGTTCATTATATTCATTATAAGATAATGCTAACCAAACATATACCTTGGTGATTGTCTAATTAAATGGTATTTCTCAATAGATATATATTAATTAAATTAGGGTAATAAATCCCCAGAAATGATATAATATATTGTCCCTCTAAATGGGTAAATCTAGATAGAGTGTTGCTATGAAAGGATATTCTTAGGCAATCAGTTTCATGTTTATAGAGTAGAAACTTCCCTAGGTCCTTGACCCGACCAACTCACATATGTTCAATAATTTAAGTATACTCTCTCCAATTAATTTCAATTGTCTTCGAGATTGATGTAATTCCCTAGAGTCCATTAATCAATAAATTCAAGTGGATATGTAGTGATAATTGGGAGCTAATAGATGGAACTAGTGGTCCCATCAATGTCGATAGCCTCTATTACCTAGATTCATCAAACTAATATGCTATTTCCACCCAATATATGATAGTTGGAATAATAGTGAAATCCTTACCTATTCATTTTAGATAATCAGATTTAGCTAGAATCAACCAATATGAATGATCAATGTTCCTTCCTTTATAGGGGGAAGGTGGAATGAGTGATTTCATGAATTATCGTTTCTTTCCTTCCATTATGATAATGATCATATAATCATATGTGGCATCAAATCAACCATTGGCATTATATTTTTTTCCCAATGAACTACATGAACTATTGAACCACAGTCGTGGTATCTGATCCTTTACCATCGAAAAGAGTTGTGTACCACATGTTTTTTATTAAGTTGGTGGTTACATCAACCAATAAAAAGACTCCATAGTAAATTATATCATTTTTATAAAAAGTTACTAACTCACTACTAAAACATGATTGAGGATCCTTCCAGTTCCCACAGAAATGTGGGATGTATTCTTGAGGTCCTAAACCCATTGTGACATGGTGAGGAAGTAGATGACCTCATTATAAGATTACAAATCACTGGTTTTCCGTCTATTATGAGGGATAATACTTTAGATCATTGGAGTTAAATTTACTTTGGGATGTTTACTATTATGAATTAGGATATATTAGGACTTCAGATAAATCCTTTCCATTAACTCATCATTACTACATTTTCTTGCTAATAACCTGGCTAGAATACCTATATTCAGAGCTATAGCAGTCCCCCTTGAATCTTACCTTATTGATTGTTAGTGGACACCTAACTCTCGAATGGGCACACAGACTTGTTCTATTTGATACGGTGAGTTTAGATGATTTCACATCCTAAACATCTATTAACATTTCCCTATTAAATAAATCCACTAGCTAAATAACTTATAACCACTCTTTCCATTATCTGAGGGAACACCCATAACCGTGGAAGGAGTGTAAGAGTTGAAAAAGTCCTAGAATGATGTATATATAGGGTTAAAAACACCAGGTTTGTTGATTAGAAATTGTGAACAAAAAACCCACTTCAATTCTATCTTTTTTATGCATCCCCATAATGAGAAATCAAACTCCACATCTGACTCTATAGGATTGACTACTATCGTGCAAAGGGAGTGAATCATTTTTGTATCTACTAAGAAAATTTCATATTATTCTTACTATAATATCCATAACTATTATATATTCTATTAATACATTAAAGAATACTACAAGACTAAACTAGATAAATCACCGTATGACTATCAATATAATATAGATAGTAGAGTTGATTCTATTAACTTGAAGAGGTTTCACATAATTTCTTCTTAACTGACTATAAAACAATAAGAGAAGAACTTACACTCACATGATCCCTTCTTTTAGAACTAAAATTGGTTCTAGATGACTAGGACCTGAACCCTCAAAGGATGGGCTGATAGTAAAGGAACTTGATCACTTGCTCTAACTCATATACAATAGATTACTTCACTTATTATCTCCCTTTCAACATGAATTTAGTTTTGTAATGTAAATATACCATCAAAATGTCTAAAATAATGTATAAGGAATGGATATGTATGTATAAAAACTCCTATGTCCATGGAACCATTTACTACCAAGGGATCACTCCATTCCCCAATATAGAATATAAATTCATACCGACTATGTATATACATTTTGTCTGGTGTGGAAATTGGCCACTGTCTAGCTATTATCAGCTATATTACTTTATTGGTTATGAAACATATAAGTTATATATAAAATTATATTTCTATATATAGAGAATCTGTAGATAGGTATTCTATCATATAATGAATCCTAAGGGATTAAAATTTTATTAGTAGAAATTATTGATTGAGTTCAATCTAGTTTTGTTGGTCTATTACAAGATCTTAGTCTTAGTATGAAGACAAAAAATTTAGGCATTATTCTAGATATTATCTCAATAATATGTAATATGGAGATCTAATATCTCACTATCCATATACTTTTTTTTAATTTCATTTTCTATGAAACATTTCAATCATTAAACATGCATAGTGGCTATTTTATTATCCTATTATCCCTATCCATTCACAGTTCAGTTAATTTCCATTCATCAATATCTATCATTTTTGAAAAAGGTAGATGAATCTTGGAAGTTTCTATAGAAGATCTTGACTAAATTTATTTCTATTTATGTTTTTAATCATAGAATGAGATATCAAAGGATTTGAGTGATGCGATCCAGTGAGACCTCATCTGAATAGGTCTCACTCTTTCCTTTTGATTTAACATGGGATGGGATGGGCAATCCTATGATATAAGATATGAACTCATTACTATAGAGGTGATAAAATCAGAATAGACTAATTTAATATGAAAACTATGATCCTTGTTTTGCAAAAAAAATCACCCATTAGAAATTCCTTCTGCCTAAGAGTCGAGATTATCAAATAGTCATTTCAAGTAATTGAAATAGAAAGAGTGAAAATGAAGAATCACATAGAAAGGAGAACCAAATCCAAAGAGTTATAGAGTTTCCAATATTTTTTACTAATATCTATAATGTCCCCTTACATAATGAAACCTGGTATTCTAAACCCCCATCTTTTCATAGAGGAGAAAGCTCATTGTCATGCAACCATTGTTTCTCTCCCTTAACGTGATGAAAATACCTTCCATGTCAGCTTCATTCATTTTATAACACCTTTGAAGTCTCTAAATATTAACTTTTTGTTAGTTCCAAACCTCCTATGAACGAATTAAGTGAATTTGAAGACATTTATTAACTACTAATTCACACTTTTCAGAACTCATCCCATAACAAAACCAACTAAAAGAAAATAAAAAACAGAACAAAAAATCCCTTCACGTGGATACTATAATTCTATTTATTATAGAGTAAATTCATTTATTATTTTGGAATTAAATATATATTATCCCTATAAGATATCTCTAATACCTATTAGATAGAGTTTTAGAGGGTTTTGACCAACAAATAGAAGGTGGGACCCTTAAAATGGTATTTTTCCCTATCTTGTACCAAAAAATTAAAAAATTCACACCAACCTAATATCAATGAAATTGGGAAGTGCATATAAACCTAGTTATCCTTTCATAATAGACTATTAGAGTAGATTACTGATGAACTTTCATAATTTCTTTCAACTCTAATGAAATTGATTTTTTTTATTAAGGTATGATTCTTACTTATTGCTTATGTTGAAGAAGCTTACTTTTCAGAGTAAGACTCCCCAAATAGATAGATTAGTACATGATTTATTCTTCCTTTTTGAAATGATATGAGACAATACATTGTTTGAAAGAATAATTGAACTATAGGACTGATGCTAAACTAGATTCATAAATTGAAAACTGTTGATTATTTAAGTAATCAGTTCTTTTTTCTATGTTTAATATTATATAATCCATTTCATTTTATTTCTACCCCTAATCCCTTCTTCTTCTATGAGAATTCCACTTTTACAAGAATAGATAAATATTTTATAACCTGATGGTCTCTTCATCTCGAGCTTCATCATGATTGGTAATAGAATGGGAATATAATATTTCTTACACCTACTACATCTATCAAATTACTGGATTTCTTAATTTATTAGGGAAAAGTAAAGATCCAAGGATTACTGTAAATTAAATCATTTCTGTTAGTGACACTATAAAGGATGAAAAGAGATAATGTGATGGTGGTTAGAATTCCCTAGAATCATTATTGATAGTTTCTAATGAATAGAGATGGCTATAGGGAAAACTTGTGACTTATTTCCATTATAGGTCCAAAATGAATCTGATTCCTAGGTATATATCTGCCTCTTGTAATGGGATAGATGGAATGAATGTATAATAGGGTTTAATGGAATACACCTATGAAACAAAGTTATATATTCACCCAAATAAATAACGTGGATTAACAATCTATCAATGCTCACTTTTATATGTTCCATATGTCAGTCTCATTTTTAAGAATCCTTCCTAGCTCTTTCATTCATTAGAAAATTTGCTCGTTGGTTTCAACATCACACATATAAATATATAATGATTTTCATGAAATTCATTACCAATCAGAAAATAATTCCCATGGAAACCAACTAAAACATTACATACCCAAAACCATAAAATATGAAAATGTAGGAATAATGAATGAATTACAAAATTTTCTAGTATAAAACAAGCTAAAAGACATTATTTTTTGTTAAATACATTCAGGTGATTAGTTGTATTCTATATTCTAGTGAGGTTAGTGAGAAGTCATTAATGAGGACATAAAATATGTACCACTCATAAATATAGTTCGAACCCAAATTAAAAAGTGATACACATGGGTGGATAAAGAAGAGTTGTTCTTGTTAGGGAAGGAAGATGATTTACCCTGAAATCACCTAATTAATGATTCCAAAGTCCAAGGTTTCTAAATAAAATTGTATATACTACAAAGATTTCAAAAATAATGTTTAGGAACTACAACATTTATAGCTATTTGTGGAGGTTTTTTAGCTATAGTTTACTAAACCACGACTAAATTTTTTATTAATGATTTAGAGGATGTTTTTTATAAAGTTTATCTAAAACTTTTTTTAAGCCCCAACACTTTAACCACAACCCCCATGACCCCCCTTATCTCCTCAACCCCTGCGAGACCCCCCCCCCCCCCCACAGGACCCCAAAAACCCTCTCCGCCTCGCCACCTCACCGCGCCTCTCCGCCTCTCCCATTTAAGAGGTACTTTATCAAATTGGTTATGACAAATACCATATTTGATCTTAGGTATTATTTTACAAGTTTACACTTCTTTATTCCCATGATAATACTAGATTCTTTTTTTGATATATTTCAGTGAACAATTAATTACTCCTCATCAAATTATTTATAACTAGTATAATTGGAATTTAGAGTAGCATGAAGAGAATGTATCCTTATAAGCGGATTTTTTTTGATTGAAAATTGTATTCCTGTTTAGATTCAATAATATAATATTCATTATTTTTTCATGTTTTATGTTGTGAGAATATGTGACATAGAATCATGTTTTATTGATATTATATTTAATGTATCATATTCAAGCATATTTACCTATTGTTTTGATGAGAATTAGATTCAATATAATGGAATTATTTCTTAATAATGATTATTAATTTGACACACTAATCTTGTTTTTACTATTTTATATCAAGCATGTTGATTAGTATAAATAATAATGCTACTTTGACCATAGATAGTGTTTTGATAAATAATGTGTATGTAAGAAGGTGTATTTTTCTATTGTATATCTTGTGTGTTGGTATGTATTATATGATGATTGATGAATGGTATGGGTTCACAATGAATTGAATTTTTTTATATCCCTTTCACCTATCCCGAAATTCATGTGATGGTAGTTCCTTGATTCTTGTATACACCTTCCTCTTTCTAAAAAACAAGGATTTTCCCATGACTCAAAAAATGAGAAGTATTGTTATGATCTTTGTTCTATGGTAATGGAATCATGGATTATTAGACCTGATGTCTCATATACAATTCAAGGATCAAAGAAATTATGTTAGGTATAGACCCTCTAATTATAGATATTTATTATTTATAATTGATTCTATTTTATGAAGTTTTCTATTATCTGATGCTTCCTTGTTTTTATTGAGAACCATTGGTAAAGTCATTTTTATATAAATATATATAAATTTTTATATTTATATAAGGAAAATATATAACTATATTTTATATAAGATAAAAACTATGTGGTTTATTACTGGGTATTATATTCTCACACCCATCATATATACTTAGGGGGGACAAGAAATTTTCTGGTCTATTTTTCAAGTACCTATAGGTACAAGTACATGTTTGGATGAATTGTTTTTTCTAAGCATGGTTGATTTTTGTATGGCTCATGTTCCATTTACTGTTGTAAATGGAGACGGGAGAATGATTTTTTCATTTAGTCTTAAGTTTCAGGGGTCATCTTATACTATTGGCCTTTATATGATTTGTAAATATTTATCATATGGAATTATCTCTATTTGGATCATGTTAGTTATCTTGTATTGTAGTTTTTAAATTAAATTTGGTAAAAAAATCCCACAAGTCTTCTTAGAACCTCGATGCTACTCTCCAACCTTTAGTGATTGAGAGGTGAAAATGAGGTCAGGTAGTGCTCTATCCTAGTACTATTTAGGTATCTCGGTCCCCAACACTATACCACATGTACTTTTTTCTAACATAAGATCTTGAATCATGGTGGTAGTTTTTTCTACTTATACCCTTATCTTTTATATCCATTGTTTTATGATCCTTACCACTTACTCTATATCAACCATTTATCATAATTAGTTATTTTTTTTAATTTAAATTGTTGGTATAAAGGATTTAAATATTGATTTTCCTATTTGGGGTTATTTTCTCATCCAGAATAGTTTATCAAATTGCTCTGTCCAAATTAGTTTTAATGTAGGATTATGATGAATACTATAAGTTTCTAGATTAATTTTTGTAAGACATTATAATAGATTGGATATGAGTAATGAGTTTTGTATTTTATTGTATCTTTTACAATTAAAATGTTTTTAGTATTCTCCCATAAGTGTATGGAATTATCCAAACCACATAAATATTTATTTTCTATTTGGTTTTATTTTGTTTGAATTGTGTTAATAGAGTTTTTTAGTAACTTGGTGATATCACTTCCTAGTTCCAGCCCATAGACTCGGCAGATGAAATTAGCAGACAAACCCTTATTCAATAGGATTATAGAGCTTTCTACTATACATGGCGAGGTTCATCATACAAATTTATATTTATTTTATATCACAGATTTTATAGATTTTTAGACTCATTTCTTATGATGTGTTTCTTGGATCATTAAATTTTTTTATATGTTCTATTCCTCTATACGATTATTTCTACCAAATAACAATTATGGGCTATTGGGAAACATTGTCATTGGGAATATTTTTAATCTAATCCTAGACTTTTTCCAAATCTTTTACATATTTATATATTTTTTCAACTAGTATATATGAATCTCTTTCCCTATTTATTAATAGTTACATGTTTTAATTTTTTTTAACATTGTGTAGGAACATTTTGAAATACATGGATAAGACCTGGATCACATTGCCAAGGAACACACCTTAGTATATTATGGATTTGGAGGAGTTTTAGATTTGGAAATATCGACTCAATCCATTGAAGGGATAATAACATGTACATGTCCTAAATGTAAATTTAGAATATGGTTGAAGAGAGATAATGTTTATGAACATTTAATACTGAAGAAATTCCCTAGTCATTATTTGTGTTGGATTTGGCATGGAGAATAAAATGATACAGAAAGTTTGATCACTGATTTTAATCCATAGAATGAGCTCCCAATATCGTCAAAAATGGGAAATGAAATGAAAAACCATATAAATGACCCATTTTTACCACAAGACACCACCATCAACAGAAAAACTTATAACAACAATCAGATTAAGGTGATACAAATAACAATGTGACAACTGATATTTTTGAGACATTTGGAAAACTAGATGAATATTGTAACATATCAATGGATCCTACTCTTGATTATGTGTAGAATAATGTACGAGAAAACATCACTGAGGAAAATATGTTTCATGATTTAGTTGACGATGGAAATCACGAGTTGTATAGGGGATGTTTGAAATATTAAAAACATTATTTTTTTCAGAAGTTGTACAATATCAAATGTCTATATGCAATAACAAATAAATAAATTTCCATTATATTGGAATTGTTGAGTGATTCATTTCTTGAAGAAAAAATCCCCGAGTCTTTTTATGATATGAAAAAAGTTGTTAATATGATTGGTTTGAATTATACAAAAATACATGTGTGTCCAAATGATTGCATGCTTTATTGGAGAGAGGATTCTAGTAGATAGGATTGTAAAAAAATTTCATCTTCTATATGGAAGTCAATGTGTGATGTTGGAAATTTGAATCAACATACTTCCATGAAGAAGATAAAAAGAAACACTCCTAAAAATGTTTTGTGTTACTTTCCTTTAAATCCCCGATTGCAAAGATTATTCATGTCATCAAAAACCACCGAACACATGAAGTGGAATTCTGTAGATAATAACAATGATGGGCTAATGCGACATCCAAGAGAATAAAAATCATGGAAGACACTTGATCATTACACTCAGATTTTTCAGCTGATCCCTGGAATGTTCGATTGGGATTGGTTGCCGATGGACTCAACCCATTTTGGACTTTGAGTACCAGTTATTGCATTTTCCTATTTTTTTTATCCCTTACCAGCTACCTCTGTGGATGTGTATAAAAAAATGTGTTTATCATTTCTACAATTATTCATAGAAAAAATGCCTGGAAATGATATTGATGTATAGTTACATCCTTTAATTGATGAATTATAAGAGTTATAGAGCAACAGTGTTGATACATTTGATTCTTATTCTAAAAAAATGTTTAAAATGTGTAATACTTTAATATAGACCATTAGTGACATCCCTGGTCTTGATAATTTATCTAGATGGAACACCTACAAGGGTTTGGTGTGTCATGTTTGTAACTTTTATTTTGATCCCAAATGGCTACCTCACATTAGATAATGGGGATTCTTATGACATCAAATAATTCTCGATGCATCACATAGATTTGGGTTGAACAGATCAAAATTTAATAGTTTCATTGATCGTAGACCACCTCCAATGTCGTTAACTATTTCTGAAATATTGACACAACTTGAAAAAGTTGATACAGAATTTGGGAAGGTTTATCACTTTAATGACAGTGGGAAACATGTTTGAAGTACATCGTCAAGTGAAATCATAACGCATCAATGGAAGAAAAATAAATAAATTCTTCAAACTTATGTATTGGGAATTTAATTTTTTCTAGGTATAATATTGATGTGATGCATATTATGAAGAATGTTTGTGAAATTTTTATCATAAAATTTCTTAATGAGCATGTAAAGTTGAAGGATCACCTCAATGCTCAGAATTACGTACAAGTGATGAATATAAAACGTGATATTCGGCCTGATGAGATTAGAAATTATGCTCTTGTAATTTTTTCAATTAATAATTGGGATAAAGATACATTCCATTGAATTTTAAATCATGTGAAGTATATGATGGGTATTCAAGTAACATATTGAGGTGTGTTGACTTAAATAATCATAATATACATTGATAAAAAAGTTGTGATTCCTATATTTTGTTATAGTAGTTACAACCATTGGAATTATGTACACTGTTACCTGAAAAAGTTTCTAATGTTGTACTCCAATTCAGCACATTTTTCAGGCATTTATGTGAGAAATCTCTACATCCATTTGAGCATGAAAACCATCAGGATGGATTTTTATTGACACTTTGTGCAATAGATATGATCTTTCCTCTATCGTTTTTAATGTCATGATGCATTTAACTGTGCATTTGGTTAAGGAAGATAAATTAGGAGGCCCCGTTCATTATTGATGGATGTATCCAATTGAGAGGTACTTTATTTATATGTTTTCTAGTTAAGTAAACCAATTTTGGCACTTAATTAAATTCATAATTATGTTAGTTTTTAAATTTCAAAGATTTTATCGGCATTTGAAATCATACGTGATGGATAAAGATAAACCAGAAGGCTCTATTGTTGAAGGCTATTTGGTGGAAGAGTGTCTTAAAATTTTTTTGTAGATAATTGGATGATATTGAGAAAATATTTAATCGATTTGGACATGTTGACGACAAATAGAATAAATCTCAAATACATGGTAAATCAAAAATATTTCATACTATTGGACAATTAGATGTAAGGACCTCAAATGTTACACTGACAAAAATGGAATTATTACAGGCTTATAGATATGTGTAGATGAATAGTAAAATTGTAGATCCATTTGTTGAAGATTTGAGGATAGAAACAATGAGATAAAAGAGAGGCCAAACAAAAAATGAGAAAGATATAATGAATGTTGTTAACAATGATCTTGTAGAATGGTTTTCACAACGTGTAAGTTCATAAATATTGCAATAAATACGAATTTTAGGCTGACACAAATATTTTGTAATTATAATAAAGTATATCTCTTTTTTCGGATCATGAATACTAATAATTGAGAAAAGTTTTTAGAATATTTGATGTTTCTTAATCGAGGTCCTCTAAAAAATTTTAGAAAGTTTGACGCTTACAATGTGAATGGATTTAGATTCTGTACAGTCAATCGAGAAGAGGGTTTGAAAACAAAGAATTGTGGTATATTTATATTTGCTGAAATGAGATAATATGGAATGTTGACTGATATTATTGAATTAAACTACCACAATAATTTTTTAGTTGTTTTATTCAAATACAATTGGGTCGATATTATCAGAGGTGTTAAAATATATTCTTTGCAATTTACTTCTGTGAAATTCTCTATCTTGATGGATGTGGGTGAGTGTAAACCGCATGATCCATATATGTTATCATCACAAGAAAAAAATGGTATATTATGTGAATGATGTTGTGGATGAAGGGTGGAGTTTAGTTACTCTTGTAAGACAAAGATATTTGTATAACATGGGTGATTAAGTGGAAGAGTTGATATTGGACATTAAATCTCATGAACAACAAAAAATCAGAATTATTTGTCCATAACGATATTGAAAATATTATTCTTCCAAGGTGAATGATGTGGATGACGTAATGGAGTAGGAAATCAACATGATTGAAGGATAAAATGATTTCATGTATAGTTTTACATTCATTTGGCAACAAATTATTTCATTTGTTAAATCATTCATTATCATTGTTATGTATATTTTTTTGTTAGTATAGTGCATCTGTTATGTTTTTAAATTTTTTTTGCATAAATATATTGAAATATATGTTCTGAACATAATTTTATTTGATTATATGATTGGAATGCCAAGGAGGAAGTGATATATGGTTTCATCAACCACTGCGACAGATGATGATCCATATATCTCCCTACCTAAGAGATCTGAGCCACCATCTGCCTACCCCATTGCACCATCCCCCACTACACTGTCTCTCAAAACCTTTTTGAGCACCCCTTCAGTAGCTCAGTCATCACCTCTCACTTCATGATCCTCAGTAGTGGGCGAGTGGCATGCCACTTCTAGTTTTTCACAGGTATACAGGAGGGTGACTATTATAGATAAAAAATTTACTGTGTATAATTTTACTTGGCTTTTTTTTACCAACTATTTGTTAGTTAAAGATAGAGATAGTGAAACTATGGAGAAAAATATAAAAAATTAATTTGTATGGAATCTGACCAGAGAGAAGATAGTTTCCACATTTGATTCATATGGGGTCCCTACAGATGACGTTGTGGGATTACTTGGCCAGATTTTAGGGCATCTGGCCACTAAGCCTGTTTCAATTCCTATTTCATGTGATGATTAGAGACATATGCCTACATGTTGGAAAAATGATGTTTTTGATTCCCAAATAATGTAAATTTTAATACATTATGGTGTAATTGAATGTCATGTTATTCATATTTTCAAAACTAATTTCTGTGTACAGATGTTTTTCCATTTTACGGTTGCTGATGTGATAGCACAAAGTGGACATTGAAAATTCTTGGAAAAATGGAATGACATTAAATGGATATTGTGGGAAGATGTCAATGATACTTCATTGGCTGCCCAACTGATGTATGACAAGCTTCCCGATGGGTACCCAAAGATAAATGGAATGTTGTTGTTGGCAGACATTGTGATGAGAAGCAAATGGTATTTAAATATATGTTGCAATAATAATCCAATTTTACATTTATACATGTATACAAAGAAGATATGACATTGAATACATTATAATAAAATTGTATTTTATTTATTTTAGGGTCTTTCAAGAATGAATGCATCAATCCAGGCTAAGCATGTCATCCCTCACACTGCGAGGTCGAAGAGTTTTTCTCGAAGCTGATATGATCTCATTATCTTTTCATTAGTTTAATAATTTGTAAGCCAATATTATATTTTTAAAATATTAAATTGTTGATTTATTTTTGTTTAATGAAGTCACAGAGTTTAGGGCACGAAGCGTCCTGAATAGAAGTGTGGTTGAATATTCACCAAAAATATGATGGAAGTTTTGTTAATGAGCCTGCCAAAGAAGTTGGGGTATGAACTCATTTTTTAATTATAATAACTTATTATCAGTTGCTATTATGTTAATATATATTGGTTCTAATATGACTTCTTTTTTATTTATAGGTAAGAATTTATGAACTATGGGATTCCAATCCTGCGCAGTCCTACTCAATCTCTCAGGATGACCCAATTGCTAAAGTACTTGGAAAAGAGCATCTGGGTAGAGTTTGCGGGATGGGTTTGGGACACGTACCATCTGAGGTCTTTGGAAGGACACTAGGGATTTTAGTTGCATATACTCTTGGTTATAGTCAGTCCATACACCATGATACTCAGAGAGAGATTGTTTCTCTGTGAAACACAATTCACAACCACGGGGCTTAGATATCTGCTTTGTAGAAAGCATTGATTGATTTATACCAGAAGATGACGGAATTGTCCCCCTGTGGTATTGCATCGACTAGTGGTGCGTAGGTAAATAAGAAAAATTCAAAATCATTTAGTTTGAAATTTTTTATTGATTTTATGTTTAAATAAATATATATATGTAAAAGTATTTAATTTTCAATATAATGTTCTTTCAGGTGGTAGCATGAAGTAGAGATAAGGTGGAGAGGGTGATGAGCTTTGTTCATCATAAGACCGTGATTATTTTTTGTTGTTGAAATTTTGGACAAATATGGTAATAGTATGTTCGTATATATATCATCTGTGGAACATTATTTCCACCTATCATTTTCATGTCCTAACATTTTCTTGATTTCTCATTTTTCATTTTATGTATTTTATTGATTTTTGATGTTTGCTTTTATGTCTTAATTTCTCGGGTGTGGTATGAAAAATATATGTCGATCCTTTTTTATCATGAATCATGTTTTATGATTCATTTTTCCTAAATTTATTAGGTTCATTTCCCAATGATAAATGATAAAAAAACATATCCTATACCAATAAGAAACAATCCATTCATAGTTCTTGGAAAAGGTACTCTATACAAATTTGTCTCATGTATAAGAGGAGAAGGATGAGATGTATAGGAACCATAATATGAGATAGAAATAATCAAATTTATGTGAATGAGGAAGGGTCTATCCTTTAGGGTATAACTACTGTGATTAAAATTTTCACCAAGGCCTATTATAAGAGATCCCAACATCATTACATATATTGAAAAATAATTAATCATTCCACATATAGTTTTTATATAACACCACTATTCATATTAGTATCTCTCCTAGGGTAAGAGTCATTTTTTTCATAACATAGGTTTATGGATAAAGAACCACATGCTAATGATCATTATGTAGATTGGGATAATATGTAGGGGAAGACATGTCTTACTAGGTAGACTGCTCTAAGAAGTTTCATTTCTTACAAGATGGACCATGCATCCCATATTTTAACATCTTGTGAAAATGAATAAAATATTCTATAGTTTAAGATCATATGAAAAATACCTTCTTATATGAGGTTTAATGTAGTTTAAACTGATGTTTAAAATGACATTAACTTGTCTTGATGCCATCCATATGGATGAAAAACAATGTGAATGAAGAAACCCAGTCACTAAGATAAAGTAAGGGATTTGATATCATTTTTTTGGTTGGGTTTTAGAAGGTAGATCTAGGAATTACTATGTATCACATGAAAATAGGAATCAATCCACACATAGTTCTTAAAATTTTGGAAAAAATTTCATCACCTTGACATAGAATTGAGAAATAATAGGGAATCCAAAATAAATAGAATGATTGTAATTGTACAAACACTTTATGAAGTTCCCTTTGTGAATTATCACGTCTTGGTGATGTTTAGGGAGTGTTTTGTGGTGATTTTGAGGTTTGAGGTGGCGTTTTATCCTTTTGAAGGCCACCACGGCTTGTGCAATGACTTGTCTAGATATGAAGGGGGTAGTTTTTTGTTGGGTGTGATCTTGTGTAAAATAGGATATATAACCATGATGTAGGGATAACATGGTGTCATTCTTGTTTTCCTAATGGTTTTCCTATGAACCATAAGAATCTTGAATTTCCCTTGGGTGGGCATGGAATATCGGAGGACCACCGGTACTAAATAGGAATCCCAAGCTCACAAAATTGTAGTCTTGGGCATGGTGAGGGTAAAATTGTTTGGAAAACAGAACTAGGTCATGGATTATATACATGGTAGAATATAGAATAACCACTATGGCTTAGACCACTCCATGTTTTGAGATTTGTGGGATGCAAAATTCCATTTTAATATGGGAAAAAGATAAAATGGCAATGAGGGTTGTAGATCACACTTCTACCAAACCCACCATATGTGTTTTTGATATTATGTATGATTTGGTAGAGTCCAGTGTGATTCACTTATAAATTGGAGTTTTATTACCTCCTAGTTTTGAATTTTATACTTTCCCCCAATTCTTGGTTAACCCTTACTTCTCCTCCCCTTCCCCAGTCACCTCCCTTGGTGTTCCAAACCACTTGGATCATATTGGATCATTTAGATTAAAGTAGTTTGATTCATCGTAGCCCTCTATTTACCCATTAATCTTTTATTTAATTTCTATTATATTCAAGAGTTCATTATGGTTATAATTCTCCTCTTTTTTGGGTGGTTTTTGATGGAGGCTTATTATTCATTAGATTCAATAGTGATTCAACTGAGATAAGTGGTGGTTTATCCTTGGTTCTTGTTCATTTCTCTTTGAGGATTCAATCAAGGTTGAGGATACTTCATTTCCCCTTCTTTATATGGACATTTGAATGGTTTTTAATAATTCTTTTTTTTATTCTTATATGGCCACACTGACTTGGTTTTCCAATTATGACTTATTTTGAGATAGTGTATTGTTTTGGTTTTTATCAAACATTCTATGTATGTATATATAAAATCACCACATATGAAAACTACTAAGAATATATATCATACTATTAAATTGGTCTCCCATGCAATATTTTATTTTTGTGTGAATACCCTTTATAATAATTTAGTAATTTTGATAAAATTACATAATGAAACTAAATTAAGAGTGGTGGTTGTGATGTGTTGTGGTTATGATCTGTGGTGGTGGTGATGTGGGGTGGTTTTGAAAAAGGTTGGTTGTGATGTGTGGTGGTTATGATGTGTTATATGTTATATCTGTTGGAATGGTTCTCTTTTCAGGGAATTGGTAATGGGCCTGCAGCATCAGCTGCATTTTTTTTGTAAATATGGCTTTAGTGGTGGTTTTAACCACCACAAAATAAATATAATATATTTAGCAGCAGTTAAAACTGCCACTACAATTATTTCATTTTTCTATCCATGGTGGTTAAAACAACCACTACCGAAAATAATTTAGCGGCAGTTTGAACCATCACAAAATAGTTTTCATATTACTTTATTATATCACGGTGATTTTAATGGTTTTAGTGGCGGTTTTCTCTGGAGAAATTAATATTTATTTAGCGGCCTATAAAACCATAGTTAAACATTTTTCATATTCCTTTATTGTATCGTGGTGGTTTTAATGGTTTTAGGGGCGGTTTCCCCAAGAGAAACTGGTTTTTTTAGCGGTACTTATAACCGATGAAAAAAAAACCAGTTTCACTGGGGAAAACTGCCTCTAAAACCATTAAACCCACCCCAAAATACAACCACAATGATAGTTACCATAAACCACCATAAAATCAAGGAAACCACCAAGTATTGTATGCTGAAATTCACATTAGCGGTAGTTTCAAAAAACTGTCATAGAACCATATGGGAGCGGTTTAAACAGCTGTCATTTCCAAAAAAACTGTCAGGAAATGGTCTTTTTCATATAGTGAGGTGGTTTTTTAAAGAATATAAAATAATAATCTCTTATTATATATCAGAATTTATCAAACCAGTTCATGTTAGTTCCATCAATCCTAACTAATCTCTTCAATTGTTAATGTTATGGTTGTTAGATTGAGTGGAAATTCTAGATGGTTTTCTCTTTTATCTTCTATCTATTTCCTTTCCAGTACATTGATTCTTAGTTCTATTTAGACATTGGATACATAACTTATTTTAGTATTAAGGTTATATTTTTATATAGGCTAATAATAAGATTCAAGTGCCTTATATTTAGTATTTAGTCGATTGTATTTTTTTCCTGACAAGTAGTATCTTATCTTCATGTTCAGGGGAGTTGTTGGAGTAATTTTGTAAGTCCTATTGGGGTGATAAAAAATTCATTTGAATTATAGGCCAATATTAGACTTCCATGTCAGATATAGGGTAAGGAAGTTCACATTTTGAATACATTGAGCTCTAGATAAAGAAAACAATAATTCTAGAGATAGATCAACATGATATGCATAAATCGATATAGAGATTAGGCATGTTTGAAAACTGGAATCTTGAAAGATATCATTTTGTTCTTATCCAGAGGGAAAAAGATGATAATATTCACCTACTTTTTAATGTGTATCGATGAACCCCTTAGTTTTAGTGTTATGAAATAACTAATTAATGTTATTTTAATTGATTGGATAATTTCTCTCTCTGGAGAAATTGGTTTTCAAGCCTACGAATGAATCTTTTTACTTTTATATTAAATACATTCAATTTTCAGTTCACTCCATTTAAAATGAGTTAACTCATGTACCATAAGAAGAATAAAAAATCATGCCTCATATGAATACTATTCCTAGATATATACCAATCCTAGTGGGATTTTTTTTTGTCTCTTAATCCTGATAAGATGTAACGGGCGATATAATGGAATTGTGTCAATATGACTTCCATGTGAGGCATTTGGAGTTTTTTGGAACACTACGTAGACATATATAAGGCCAAGTATAGTGAGTAAGGGAGTAGATTTCCTGAGTAATCTGGGAGGGGATCAAGATTATTGAATGATATTTCTTTTTGATGAGGCACTCCCTTTGGTAGATTCATTCATATATTATTGAATAGAAACTCATTGTTTTATTACAATAAGATTTTTTTGAGAGAAATTTCATCTAGAGAATAATTTGAAAATAATTCAATAGAAGCTTCTAAAATAATATTATGATCTCGTATTCCAATGATGATATGTCTCACTACAAATATGTAATAGTTACTGAAAAATATTTCCAAAGAATAATACCATTAATGAAATAAATGAATATTACAAAAACAATATGTATTTTTGAAATAGGATTCTAAACCATATCTTCTTTTAAAGGAAACTCAGATGCTTGAAGATGTTGAATAACTACTAGTTCATTAGTACTTGGTTGGAATACTGAGGAGAGACCACTAGATATGGTGCATTCCTTTCTAATAAATTAACAGTTAATGTTCATCTTTTCGTACAATCGCAAGACGTTATTATACTCTCTGATTATCAAATGATTCACATTCAAATGGAACAGAACATACATTATAATCCTAGGAATGAAATAAATATTTATAACATAAGGTTATAACTTGTATATATTAAGGCCTTTTCTATCCACATACATGTTTCTTATTGGAAGACCATAAGTGGGGTAAAGAATAAATAATGGGCTGATGATCACATCATCAGATAACTAAATGGATAGTACTTGGATAGTATGAATCACTTCACTCCTCATATCACTCAATCAATAGAAGACCAACTTAATGTAGAAATTAGTAGCTCGTACGCTTTCACCATATAACTCTCTCATCTTACTTTATTTCATAATACAAAATCACCAAGATTCGTTACTCTGACAAGAGAATAAAAGTAAACAACATCGGTGACTAGTAGGGATTCCACCAGTTCCAGTTTATGAATCATACAAATTTTTAGTTAGGGAATTCTAGATCCTATACCAAATTACCATAAGTAAAATAATAATTATTTCCATTTTTGATATAGTTTCTTTCTCAATCACCATACATTATTTTCAGTTAGAAAAAATACAATTCCGATATTGATCTATGGAATTGAAAACATGATCAATTATCCTCGTACATTATCCTTAAAAACATAATGTCTTATGAATTTTAGTTGATATATACTCCTAGGGAATATCTTTTAAGTACTCTGGGAACAAAGGAACTCATAACATTGTATCCCTTTAGTGATCAGTCTTTTTAACTCTTATTAGAGAGTGATGTTCCCACATTATTTTAATAAAACGATTTCTCATACCTAATAACTACAGTAACCTTAGTATAAATTATATTAATTACAAAAAAGATCCTATTATATCTGTATAGGGATATACCACCTATAAACCAACGAAAATTACAACTCCCTTTTTCAAAAAAGGAAGATTGATATCAAATCAAAATAATATTCTATGTGGGATAATTTGTTGTGAATTGTAAAATCTATATTACTTATTGATTCTCCTTCAGTATTGATGGATGTTTTCTTCCTAAATAGGTTTTATATTCTATGATGTATAGGCAGACCCAAAAAGAAGAATAAAATACATAGAGGCTAGATCAGTAATAGAATGAAAATGAAATTCTATATGATTCTGATCGAGTTGTATCATAAGGAAGGTGGAGGTGAGGTAGAGTATTTATAGTCTCGATCAAATAGAATAGAATGATATTGTGCCAAGATATAAGCATAGTGAGTTAGGTATGAGATTTATTTTAAGTATCATAATCAACTGTCATCCTATTGTTGATCAAATATTTGGTCGAAAGTCCCTAGTTATAGATATTCTTTCACCTTCTTTTTTCCATCCCACATGGAATTGAGTTTATGGAGGATTCTTCATATTTTATTGGATATAATACCCATAACATTTTCTTGATATAGATCCATGGTACATATTCCTCAAAAAAGTTTTGACTAAGATGATTGATAGGTTATTCATTTTTAACCTTCACCTATATCTATACAGTTTCATTTCTACATATTCGATGAGAAAGAATGAAATAGTTCCTGGTTTAAATAGGGAAAGTGTAGATTCTATAACCTATGGTTAGCTATGATATACACAACTACTTTATTTCACCTCCAACTTTTATTGATCCAGAAGACATTCCCTTACCGATATCTCAAGCCCTACTGTGAGGTTGTAAAACATACCTTGATTCATATCCACTCTAGAATAAAAGTACTAAATAGATATAATTAGACAAGGGAAACTTGAACGCCTCCTCCTATGGTCGAGTTTTCCCATTACATCATGATCACGAAGATCCATCCATACATAGAATACAAGGTAAGGCATTTCCTGAACAAATGAACGTTGCTGCAACATCATGATATATAACTTGGTTTTGTATCTTCAATCCATTTGTGGAACATGATAATGAAGACCTCAAGAGTACATACTCATAGAAATACAAAACAACTCATATAGGGGGAAACCATTTGGAGAAGTATTATGGAATAATAGATCACTTGTACAATATCTAGCCAATAAGGACCATCATATTTGTGGAATTAGAAGATAGGCTATCTCACAAAGAACATCATTAGTGGTTGGAGAAGACTTGGGGGTGACAATGAGAGGTTAGGTTAAGGGATTTTAGAAAAAAGTCACAGCTGCCCGAAGAAAAGGATGTTCTAGGAAAGTGGGGAATAAGGATGGATCAAAGAAAAGTCCTTGAAGGATGGAATGTATGAGGGGAGACTAGCTACAATATATTATAAAAGGTTTAATCTACCCACTAATGTATGACCACTTCTATATAATTTTTGTGAACTATTCATGTTAAGGACTTATGAGGAAAAAGAGACGAAATCATCTAATCTATTCTAATAATGGTATTCAAATAAATTATATACCAATAAGGAATCCATCATATTCATATTGGGAACTAGATACAGTGTCCCTACCCTTTGGAAACCACGTATTCATTTTATATACTACCTTCACTATTGTTAAGATTCATGGAATTATATGGGACGAATCAAGGGATTTCATATGTCTCTTTCTTCTCACCAATAATGGAAGTTTTCATTAAGATTATTTGGATTAATTGATAGTGTTATTAATACTCAAATTTACCTGATTCTCATTCCTGTGGGCCCACCACTTAGTTTTAGGCCATATAAGATGCATTTTTTAATTGAGACTGATGTCTGATCAATATCTCCAATAATATATCTGATTGTATCATTGTTTTTATATTATATATACTGTTGGAGATACTAAGAAAGTGTATTTTCTGATGAAAGTATAAAGTAAATATTTAGTATTGATATAGAAGAAAAGAACCACTATAGTTCAATATGTTGTAAGAGGTGTAGGGTAGGCTCTATGGTTAGATTTACTAGATTAGGAAAATAAACTAGCTTCTATCACTGATGATAAAATTATAACAATGCCAAAATAGAGGAATAAAATTACCTAATCTTGGCTCAAAATCATTTAAAATGGAATACTATATCTTTAATGAAAGGGAGATTGGACAACATGATATGAAGATGCAAGATCCCGCTAGACCTATAAGAATAAGGGGTTCTAAACTACTCTTAGTTTAAGTGAACAATACCCTGTTAGACTAGGACAAACTTACCTTTTGGTTAGGGATTGAAGTTGAAAAATAATCAACTAGTTGGGTTTGGAGGTTTTCTCACTTATTCTTCCAATTTAGTAAGGCTAATAAGTATAATTGAGAATAGGATCAAAGTTGAATATTGGAACTCCTCTTGAAAATGAACTTGTTAAGGTTAAGAAATGCTCACCCGTCTACTAGAATAGAAGAAAGAGAAGACATTAACTAGGAGTTTAATGGAATATCTAGAAGATATCTTATAATATAGGAAAACACCTCTATTAAAGTATCATGTATTGGGGTTTCAAACTAAAATTTGACTTTATAATAAAAAGGGGATTACCTGAATGATGAAACTTATATATATTTCCTTTATAAATTGGAATTGATTCTACTTCCTTACTATTAAATACATCCATCTTATCTCTTAGTGATTATGAACTTTAGTAGAATCTGAAAAAAGATAAAATGAGGGTTGGATCTTGGAAAATTATCTAGTAATCAAATAGTTGAGAGATGTTGGCATTAAATGAAGGTGATTCCCTTGTGTTGGACTGAAAAATCCTTCTAAAATGAAGTGTTAGATATATCTATATTACATCTACTAGAAAAATAAGATAATTGGAAGTTTCAAGCCATTATGGTTAGATAGTGTGTCAATTTAGAATAAAATACATGAACATTCAATTATTCTTTCCCTTATAGGGTGATGTCAGAGCTAGGGTAATCAAATATTATCAATGGGTCCATGATAACTTTGTTTGTTCACTACCAATCATATTCAATTATGACTTTTAGAAAATATATCTCATACATTTTGGCCTTTCAAATATATTAAAGTCTCTATTAAGAGAGAAAGCAAAGAGAATGTTAGTTAATGTTGAAATACATTTGGTTTAGTAACGACATATGTAAGATTCACAGTTTTGGAAAGACCTTACATATCGCCTCATTCCCTGAGTATAAAAATTTATTTATGTCAGGAAATGATGTTCTTACCAACAATTCAATTACAGAAACATCCTCATTCTAGGTTTCAAATAATAATCAATGAGACTATAAACTGCATCTCTGAAATATATTCATTTAATCCAATTTAGGATCCCAGTTTACTTTTTCATCCCATATGGATATTGAAGTCCCGAAGCTCCAACATGATTATGTTATATCTCTCTTAAGTTCACTTGAGTCTAATTGATAAAAAATAATTCTATGAGAGATTAAAAAAAATTTATTTCCACTCATAAATAAATTTTTTTCTTATAGGCTTAATTTAAAAGGGGGATTCAAATATCTTTCTTACCATCACATAAATTTTTTGGAGATTTTGTACCCCTTCGTGGAAAAGGAAAACAAACTTCTCCAAGTAAAATAAATGGTTTTTAATCCTAAAATAGAATGATTGATTTAACATTAGCTTTTCTTCTGTACCAAGAAGACTTACTCTTGAAAATATCTATTCATTCCTAGGGATACCTAATCTCTATGTATTGTTATGATATGTGTGCGATTTAACAACAGAATTTTTTTTTTATTTATCAAATATGACTCATTCTTTCTTTAACCACTTTACCTATATCTAAAATCCCAACCATAATGGTTTGGAACTAATTGATGATTCCTATATAGGCCCCATGGATCTAATTATATTAATGGAAGGGATTATTCTCCAATAGTTGAATGGGATGAATTGGTTCTATCTAGGTTCATTTCTAGTGGATTGTATCCTAAAAATAAATCCATTAATGAATTTTTTTTTTGGTGATTTCTTTCAGAAAGGTCTCCTCGTTAGAGTATTCAGGTACCCCTTCTCATCTTGAGTTCAGGTTGCTAATGTCCCCATCTTCTCCCACTTCTAGATGTATATTCGTACCACTTGACTCTATTTTCTGTGAATACATTGATTATTCCTAGCCGTTTCAATTAATATTCCATTTATAACATGAACCCAATATCCTAGATAGGAAATAATTAAAATGATATAGGAATTAGAGTTTAGTGATTTATTAAGATAGAAGATAAATTGACTAGTTGTTTTTCAATAGGTTGGCCAATTCAACTTAGATAATTGAGACAGATAGGGAGAATTCCATTAAAGGGATGGTTTTAATATTAATTTTAAATCTTATCATGTCATCACCTTGTAAAAATATAATGCGACATCTAATAATTATTTATTTATATTAAAAAATTATGGAGCAACCAACTCATAAAGTGGTGAACCGACCTTTTCAAAGATACGAATGAACAAAAATTTTAACCATATTATGAAAAATTAGGAAATCGACACATTTGGATCTACATATCATGCCATGAATCATGGATGGAATTTTTTTTACTAAAAAATGACTAGAATGAACCTAACTCCAATATCATTTTTATCTTACTAAATAGGACCAATGTATATACAATTATAGAATTCATCCTCAGAAATCATCTTTGAAGTGACACAATAAACTATGATTAAACATCTCTATTAATCCAATATTTTCACATCTCTAAAAAACACTACAAGTTCAAAAAAATGCCTAGGGTTGAGGTATTTAACCTTGATAAATCCATATTCAATCATTTCATAATAGATTATGTATTTGAAAATTTAGTATACATTACAAAAATTGATAAGGTGCTTTCACTTAACTCAATATGGTCATAAAATAAGAATAAGAAATTCCATATTCTCATGTCAAGGTTGGGTATCCATATTAGAATATGGAGTCAAAAAATACCATTCATAAAGAAAATAATAAATATAACCTTAAATTGAATAATTATTGAATCACATAAGTTCATTATCTATAGGTGTCGGGTCATGTTGTTGATGTTCGATTTTATAGGAAATGATTTCCATTTAATGATGTTCTTTGTAAAAACACCTGGTAATGTGGCTTTAGATAAGATTATGAAAAGAGAAAATTTTATATTTCACATAAGAAGGATTTTATTCAATATAAAATAAGGATAGGCAGAGGATGTAGCTCTAATTATTTGAGGTAATGGTTAGTAACTTGATTGTAAGAACGATAGGAAGCAGAGGACTTTGAAAACTCTATGTTTCAAAAGGATGAACATTGAATGATCTGTATAATATAGAATAAATACACTATATTTATAGGGTAGTCACAGAATTTTCCTTGTAGTTTCCATTCTCACCCTAGTTAGTTTAGATGCATGATAAGTCCACCACTTCTACCACCTCCTCAATAAGATCACAGATCAGGTGCTAAACTAGAATAATAGGTATCTAACAATTGGGGTTTGTATCACATTGGTTAACAAAATGATCTTTACTAATATATTTCATGACCTCTCATATTACATGGTTTTGAAATAAATCATTTATAACATGGATAGGATACTATCATGCTTAATATGGGATCCACTCTCTAAAGGAAAAAGGAACTGGGTTTCCTAGAGCAAGATGGAAAGGCATGTTAAAGAAAGAGGTTTAAACCTTCGTAGTCTTGAGGGTACACTCTTCTCTGTGCATGAAAAATAGGAATGTTAAGTCTTGGTATATGGTATCTTGTGGGGAAAACCCATGAATAAAAATTATTCAGGGAACCCAGATTCAGTTGACGACCACACCTCTCTACTCTAGTATGTGATTAGCACCCTCATAACAACCCTACAACCTCATAATCAATGGATTATCGGGAGAGGGGATGTTTTCTTCTAGCACCAAAAATCGATATGGGATGTAATCAAATTTCAAGGATGACCAGCCACAAGCATATCTTTCAGGGAAGCCTATCATTACACTTCTGTCATCAAGGTGGTGCTCTTCAGGGATTAGCATAACTAGTTCAAACTATTTGAGATGAACTTAGATATTGATAGGTGTGTTTTCACGCCATCCCAATTGGGATATTTCATTTCAAAGGACTTCCATTGAACCATTTTTGTGAATTACGATGTGGATTCATGAAATGAGGTTCATCGGGATAATATTATACCCACAAAATTTTACTTCCTCACCTAGAGGATAAGGAACAAGGAAATACCAACATATGAGAACACTAAGAACTATAGGATCAGTGTCTTTCCAAATGTTCTTGTTGCAAGGTGAATATGGAGGAAATTATTGGTGATCTATTCAAGGGGTGTGAGTGGAAATGAAAGGTGTATCACTACATTAGAGAGTTCACTACCTTCTATACACCAGTCAAGGTTGGTCAGACATTTCTTGATTGACAGTTCTATGGCTCGAGAGTTGGAGGCCTAGAGCGAATATCCCACATAGTTGTGTTTCATGTTGGTGCCTTTGGTAGGTGAGAAACAAAGTGTAACATTAGGGCTAGCCCTTGTCAGGAATAACCATCATTATTTGGAAAAACTTCTATTAATAGACATAGTTAGGAGTTCAAGCAATTGGATTGAGCCCCTTCTTTACATTGGTTTATTGTAGGGATCCATGGTGCTCAACCCAATATTAGTAGTTCAAAGAGAAACTCAGTACATTGTCACCCCCTACAAGGGGGTTTAAAATCAACATGGATGGATCTTTCTCTTTCGGTGCCATGCCTGGGGGGTGGTTTTTTGTGATGCTAATTGTTGGGTCATCCTGGTGTTCACTACTCAGTTGGGGCAGGGTACTTCACTCCAGGTAGAGGCAATGGTGATGCTTACATGCCACAGCTTAATCTGGCCAAGGGGGTTTGACATCATGAAAGTTGAAATAGATTCAATGTCATTTCAAAACTCCCTTCAGTGCTTTGACATTACTCCTGGGTTGATATACTAAATCACCGGGAAATGTTGTGGAATCCTTAGTAACAACACTAAATTGATCCACCCATGGATAGAGGGTAATAAATTTATAGAACATCTAGCCTAGGTGGATATCCCTAGACCAGAAAAACTATGGTTACATAATGTGGTTTGTTTTAATCCCTATGGGGTTAATATGATTATAGGGGATTCCATCGGTCTTCATTATTTTAGGCCTCCTCAGCTACAATCTCCCTTGGCCTGTAGTGAAAGGTTGTGGTTTTTCATGAAGCTTATTTTTCCTTGAATAAAAATTTACATGATGATGATGATAATATTATGAATCATATAAAACCATATATAGAACACAATACAATTTTTATAAATGAAGAATGAATTAAATAAGAGGTACATCTAGACATTAAGGAACCAATACCGATGAAATAGTAGCTTTACCATAAGTATAGTAATATGACCCTTATTAATAGTAATCCATCCAAATGAATAGTATCCACAGCCATGAATGTATAAATAAAATTTAGGCATCTCATAAGTGAAAGTATGATATAATTATATCATTCTATTAGTAAGTGATTTTTTTAAAAATTAATATATAATTATTGGTATTTTTATAAGTATTAAGTATTTAATTACAATTTTAAAATTAATGAAATTTTTTTAAGAAACATTATTTTCATAAAATGGATTCACAAAACAATGTTGTGTTGTGTTATTATTTTAGGATAAATTTATGAGACCTTAGATATTTTTTGGATGTGTTATAAAAAAATAATTTTAAAATCTATATTTTTCATGTAAATAAATAATTTATTTAAAAATTAAATTTCACATATTTATAAAATTGTTTTTATAAAATGGAATCCATTTTTTAATTCTACCCAACAAATAATGGTTATGGTGATTTTTTGGGATTTTTCTAAAATATATTAATTTTGGTGAATAGTAAAATATGGTATTTTATGGTATAAATAAATTAGAAGATCAATACACAGTTACTTGAGTCATTGCTAATCTAATAACCATAATATATAATGTTACTTCATTATTTTAATATATGTGATGATAATGCTCAAACTATTCATAGTCTTGAGATAAATTAACAAACAAATGAATAAGACATTAAAAAATGACCCCTCTACTCCTCTATAAATACAACCCCTCACCCCTCTTCTACCAACTCCTCTAATCCTTGAAGCTTTTCAAAATTCTGAAAAAATACCATTCCCTAGTCCCTTCTCTTGTCAAATATATCTTGTTCATTCCAATATACCAATACCACATCCCTTAAGAAGGTTATCAAGGAAGCTAATTCAAGAGGTAAATCCTATTCCATTTTTATTTATTTTCATTTCATTACATTTTTTTTCTTATTATCTCCTGACCTCCTCTATAAAAAATTATCATGATAAATAAAATATCATATATATACTGGAATGATATCATGTTAATGGAATATCCTTTATCAATTTTCATACTCGATCTCTTTTGTTTTTTAAAAATGAAATCATCGTGCATGACGTGCCGATTTACAACCTTTGTGGATGATGAACTCTCATTCTTTCATTTATTATATAAGGCTTGTCTTGATACAATTTTTTAGGTTGAACCAGATTATTAAGTATGTATTATATTTTATTTATGTTTATGGAGCCATTAAATATACATGATATTAAATAATAGAAAAAATCTACTTCATTGTGAGAAAAATAGCTGAAATTAAGCTAAACAATTATCATTAACATGTTATATAATGGTTCATTCTCATATATGAAAAAAAATTAAAACATAATACCAATTATTTTTTTTATTGATAACATGTAACTCCAATTCTAGTGAATTATTCCAATTCACATTAACTCCATTACTTATAATAAAGATAATTGATCATGAAAATCAAGGAAATTAAATCTCTTGAATGAAGGAATTCAATCTTATAACTTATCAAAAAGGCTATAAATGAACTTAATAAAATTATAATAAACAATATACATGTCTAATAGGTTATTAATTGAATTTTTAATGATTCTAATTTCATATTCCTAGACCATATTTCCATGTGAAAAAACACATTCTTACATAAGGTATGGGTTTTTTAAACCTACATTTCATTTGGGTTATTCTTTCTATGTATATACTCAAATATAATTCATCATTATTTTTGTATAACTCTTCTAAAATCTATTTATAACTTCTTAAATTATTTTTGATTATAATGTTTAATTGGGATTAATATTTTATGATATCATATACCATATTTTATTTAATGGTTTATAATTAATTTTATTATGTGTATTCTATCTTGACACCATTCACCATATTACACTAAATGGTTAGTGTTTATTCTTACTGATTTGGGAAAGTAAATTACATTCCATATGTTTGTTGGAATATGAATTTATATTTTAATTATGTTTCACACATTTTATATGAGGAATTATTTAGACATAGTACATTTTTATTGGGCCCACAATATCCCCTCGGTGAATCAATGGATCTCATGAGACAAACTTGTTTGGGTTTTTACCTGTTTAGGCATGGTCTTGGCACGAGGCTTTGATAGAATGGTTTTGGTGTCCCACATTATGGATCCCCTCATTATGAAACTAGTAATTGACATTTCATTTGATTATTCAACCATTATAATATACATGGTTTTGTTATATTATGGAATTATTTATTCATCTCTTACTCTTTCCATATTAAGCTCAAGGTTATATTTTAATGGCTTGTTTACATTTAGTTATTCACCATGCCTTATTATTTATGCTTTGGTTATATTACAGACACTTATTGAGAATATTATCTCACAACTTTTTTTATGGTTTATTTTTCCCCTAGATGCAAAATAAGTATATCATGAATGAAATATAGGGATAATATTGGATTTTTGATATTTACAACGGAATTTCTATATTTGTATTTCATTTCAAGTAACAATGTTAAACAAATGTATGTTTCTTGTTTTCTAAAATAACTAAACTATTCATTCCTTTAGGATGAGTCCTCCATTGTTAATATGACAATATAATAAAATAAGTCATAGAATCAAGGAAAATAGGGTCAGGGTTGTTACAGTTGGTATCAAAGGATGTTTAGTATAAACATTGGGAACTAGATTTAGAAAACATAATATAAGGAACATAACCTTAAGATTGAATTTGAGTATAAGCATAAAATACTAGAATCTTGGTAGGGTAGAGATTACATGTGTCTTCCAAAAATAACATCCATATTTGGGTACTATAATTGGATATGGTTATGGCTTAGATGTACCAAGAGGTAATAACTCTAACAAGCTGTCTGACGCCTAACTCGGAGTAACCAAGTACACGACGATAGGCCTTACTACATACCTCATATGAAACTCACGAAATATTTTCTTAGGATGATTCACATTTTGTTTTAGAAACTATTATGAAGTATTTAAAAGTAAATATTACCCAAAATAATCCCTGTTAATGATTATGAGATTATATATGCATAAATTGTTAAATTTATGTTATGTATGTCACTATTAATGTGATTAAAAATTATTTTTCATAATGTTTTGATCTAATCAGGTGTATTAAATTGTTTAGAAATGTTTAATACCATAACAAACAGTCACAACATCAATGCACATAATCCAAAGAGTAATAATGATAATTTCTACAATGGGTTTAAGCTAGTCTTTAAAAGGGAACTAGCCTCTAAAACATTCTCTTCATATGAGGAGATAATACCATGTTATATAAAGAAGAATTAATTTTCAATTTGGGAGGAAGATTTATAATTTATTATCTTTAAAGTATAAATTTCATTATCTGGATCTTATTTAGATCAAACTCTATTAGATCTACTGAATGATTTTTTTGGGGTGGAAGAACAAACAGCATCTAGATATGAGGAACCTAATCTTTAAAATGAGGACGTAGCAATTGTTCAATAATATATTGAGGTATTTTCAGAGGATTTACCTAGGCATACTGAAGAGTAGGAATTTGATTTCTCAAATTGATTTAATTTCTAGAGAGAAAGACCTATTTGAAAGACTCCATATATATTTAACACATTGGAATTAGTAGAGATGAAGAAACAACATGTGGAATTGAATGACAAGGGATTTATTCTCCCTAGTGTTTCTCCAAAGGAGACCATTTTCTTCTGGTTAATAAGAAGGATATATCCCTGAGGATTTACATTGATTATAGATATATCCATGCTAATAATGTAATGAAAAAATATCCACTTCCATGAATTGATGATCTGTTGGATAAACTACACAAAGGTCAATATTTTTTGAAGATTGGGCTTCAATCTAGATATCATCAAATTATCTTCAGGAAAGAATATATTCTAAATACAACATTTTGAACCAGGTATTAATATTATGAGTTTACAGTAATTTCATTTGGAATAATTAATGAAACCTCTTTTTTCATGGATCTTTTTAATAGAGTTTTTAATGAATATCTTGACACTTTTGTTGTGGTATTTATTGATGATATCTTTCTACAACTTATAGGTTGTTCTAGATACTCTAAGATGAAATGAGTTATATTATAAGTTTACAAAGTGTGAATACTTGATTCAGAAAGTTACTTTTAATGTATATGTTGTCTCTAAAGATGGAATCTTATTTTATCCTACACAGAAAAAGGATGCTTTGAAAAATCATACTCCAATTAAAATAATCTACGTATGTAGTTTTATTTCCCTTTCATGTTATTATCAGTATTCCATTCAGAACATCACCTAATTAGCTAGCCCATTAACCAATATTACTCATAAAGGTGTTAAGTTTGTATGGAAAAAAGAATGTGATGAATGTTTTTATGAAATGATGAAGGTGTTAGTGAATGATCCAATAATGAATCTTCCATCAGGAAGTGGTGGATTTATGATTTATAGTGATTTATAAATTGAATTACATGGTTGTGTTCTACTATTGAATGATAGGGTTATTGCATATGTTTCAAGGTATGCATGATAAAAGCTATATGTCTCATGATATTGAGTTAGCATCTACAATCCTTTCTATGAAGATATGGAGACACTAGCTGTATGGTGATATATAAAAATCCGTGAATGTGAAATTTATCTTCTCACAAAAAGAAATTAACCTAATTAAATAGCGATGGCTCAAACTACTAAAGGATTATGATTATACAATACACTACCACCATGGGAAGGAAAATAAGGTAAATGATGCATTATGTAGGAAGGACCATAGAGTTCTAAACAAAATGAGGATTGAAAAGGATCCAATGATCAAGGATCTAGTAAAGATGGATATGGTAATTATCAAAAAATGTGAAAAAACATTACTTTTTCAATTGGTTTCCCAGAAAACTTTATTTGAAATAATTAAATGTTCTCATCCTAGTTATTAGATTCTATAAAAGGGATTTAATGTTGTGAATGATCAAATGCTTCCAGACTTCGTGTATGAAGATGGAATTATGAATTTTGGGAGGAGGATATGTGTTCCCTCTATACCAGTGCTTAAAAGGGAGTTACTGGATGATGCAGATAGCTCGAATTTCTTTATAGACCCCAGTAGCACTATGATGTATTGTGATTTGAAGGAACATTTATGGGGGGATAAAATAAAGTGTGTAATTGATGATTTTGTATCAAGATATTAATCTATCAATGGGTGAAGGCTGAAAGACAACATCCTAGAGGAGTCATTCGAACTATTCATACTAATACATGGAAATGGGATGGCATTACTATGGATTTTGTCACTAGACTACCCAAAACTCAAAGAAATAATGATTAAATAAGGGAAATTTTTTATTGAATTAAAAAATATGAACATTTCCTTGCAATAATAGAATATTTACCATTGGAGAGCCCTGCACGACTCTATATCAATGATGTTATAAGACTTCATGGAAGAAAACATTGAATAATTTTTTATCATGATCCATGATTTACATCAAAATTCTAGAAAATTATTGAAAAATATTTGGACACTAAACTTCATTTGTCTACTAATTGTCACCTTCAATCTAACATGCAGTCAAAAAGGACAGTACAAACCTTAAAAGACATGTTGAGATCATGCTCATTTGATTTTAAAGGTATGTGGTATCATTATTTACATTTTATGTAGTTTTACTACAGTAATAGTTTCCATTCTGGAATTCAAATGGAACCATATCAAGCATTGTGTGGAAAAATATGTCATCCACCAACATGTTGGTATGAAGTTAGTGAAAGGAATACTGTAGGACTAGAGATTTTGGAGGGAAAAATAGAAAAGGTAATTATTATTCAAACCGATATCAATGAATCCAAAAGTAGGAAAAAGAGATATGCTGATAATTGAAGTATATGAAATTTTATGTAGGAGATCATGTTTTCATGAAAGTATATCTATTGAAGGGTGTTATAATATTTGGGAATAAAGGGAAACTTAGCCTCATGTACATTGGATCTTTTGAAATCATGGAGTGAAATTTTAGTTGTGTCTTATCTTTTGAAAATTATTACTATCATTTATAAGGTACATAATGTGTTTTATGTCTCATTATTGAATCAGTACATGCTCGACGAAACACATGTCCTCACTTCTGAAGGAATATATCTGGAACCTAATTTATCTTATTATGTAGAGCCTATCATGATTTTGGAAACTAATGAACCAGTTTTAAGGAATCAGATGACTTAATTTGTAAAGTTACTATAAAAAATCATAAAATTTAGAAGGCCACATTGGAACCTAAGGAACTTATGATGAAGAACAACCCAACTTTTTTTATGAGGTGACATTTTGGAATTTCATGGATACAATTTTTGTACGATGTGAGAAAGTAATGACTCAGAATTCAATCAATAATATTTGAATTCATTTTTTTATTTTATATAGTATCAATCATATAAAACCACATAGAGAACACAATAAAATATTTATAAATGAATAATGAATGAAATAAGAGGTATTTCGAGATGATAGAGAACCTATACTCATTAAATTGTTTCATGAACATAAAAATAGTAATATGAACACTAAAAATTGTAAAATAACCAAATGAATTTTAACAACACACATGTAAGTATAAATAAAATTTAGGAATCTCATAACTAAATATATGATATAATTTTATCATAGTATATATTAATGAATATTTTAAAAATTAATATTTTAGTGTAGGTATGTTTATAAGTCATAAATAATTAGTTACAACGATAAAATTATTAAAATTATTTAATATAAAATTAATTTTCATATAATGTATTCATAAATCAATATTTTTTTGTCTTATGATTTTATGACAATTTTATATGACCATAGTTAATTTTTAAACGTTTTATAAAATCAGATTGAAATTTAAAATAAGTAATTTTCAACTAAATATTGATTTTATTTAAAATTTAAATTTCCCATATTTAGAAAATTATTTTGATAAAATGTATTCCATTTTTAAATTATAAGCAACAAAAAATGGTTATGGTGAATTGTTGGGTTTTTTCTAAAACACATGAATTATTTGGAAATAGTAAAATATGGTAATTTACGATATAAATACATTACATGCTAAATACACTATTCCTTGAGTCATTGATAATGTAAGAACCATAATATTTAACCTGGCATAATTATTTTCATTTTTTTATGATAATTATAAATCTGTTGATTTTTTGGAGCCAATATAATAAACAAATGAATGAGATATTCAAAAATCGTCCATATCCTCAACTATATATACCAACATCACCCCCTTCTATCCTCACTCCTCTAAGACTTGAAGATTGTAAGAAATATTCCCAAATACTCTTCCTTATTCTCTCCCCACATTAGGGAGATCTTGGTCTATCCAAAATACCAATACCCATTCCCTTAATGAGGTTCTCAAAGAGGATAATTCAAGAGGTAAATCCTTTTCCTTTTTATTTATTATCTTTCCATCAACTCCTCTATCCAAATGGTCATGATTATTATAGTGTCATTTATATACAATAATGATATCATGTTAATGTAATATTTGTTGTCAATCTTTTACACTCTCTCTATTTTATTTTAAAAAACAAAATCATCATACTATAGGTGACGATTTGTAACCTTCGTGGATGAAGAACTTTTTTTCTTCAATTTCCTTTTCAAGACTGTTATTGATACCATTTTTAGGTTTGAACCATATTATAAATTATTTATTATTTATTATATCTTATGTAATGATCTAGAACTATTCTATATACATGATATTAAATAATAGAACAAAACTATTTCATTTTAAACAAAAAATTGCTAAAACGAAGTTATACAATAATCACTAACATGTTATCTAATGGTTCATCCTCATATATAAATGAATAAATAAATAAATAATTTCAATTACACTTATGATTGTTAATTAGTAAAATTTAATTTCAATTCTGTATAATCACTCCCATTCACATGAACTCTATTACTTATAATCAAGTAAACTGATCATGGAAATCTAGGAAACAAACTCTTCAGAATTACAGAATTCAATATTAAAAGTAATCAAAAAGTCCAAAAAATGACATACTAAAATTAAAATAATATAAATTTTGTTTTAATAAGTTTAATAATTAAAATATTAATGAGTCTAATTTGATATTCCAAGACCTTTTGGTCTACTGCATAATGCATTCAGTGATAAGATAAGGGGTATCTTCCCGAATATCCATTTTCATTTGGGTTAGGATTTCTCAATGTATATACCAATATAATGGATTAAGACCTCAGGATGGGGTTACATATGGACATGAGTTGTGGTGTTTGGTTTCAGGGTGACCTGATTTCTGGCGTCTTTGTTGGCTATATCCCCAGTGATGATTGCAGGTGTCAACGAGTTAACATGATTTGTGGATGAGATGGGTGCATCGACCTCATGCTGGGCTGGTGTGATGCGGAAGTTTGTGTGGAGACACTTCTAGATGTGAAATGCAGGTGGGTATGACCTCACCTCGGGATGCATATGGATTTTAGATGCAACTGTTGTCACATGCGGCTGTTTTCAGCAATAATCTAATGGGATGGGCCTTTATAGTAGTGATGAGACAATTGTGTTTCAATGATTGGGTTATTGGGTCATGCCTGTGTATTATGTGGTTTTTTATCTTTGAGGCTTTGGTGGGGTGTGTTTTGGGTGGTTTCCACCTTTGTTCTTGGGGGTGATTTCTGTGTTATTCATTGGCATTTTTATTTTTATATTTTATTTTATTTAATAAATTTTTAGGATCGAGTACATTCAAATCCTGAACCTTTTGGAAATATACCAATATAACTCTTCATTTTTTATAAGTATTTTAGATTATATGTATTCATTTTAAAATCAGGTTTCTAGATCATTGAATCTTTTCTTATGGGTAACACAAGTTTTATAATGGTTCTTTTCCCAATCCTCCCAGATAAGCAAGTCTGATTGGGGGAACTTCCCAAATTCTTACATATTTTCAAGTCCAATGTATAATATATTTTAGGACAAGGTTATTTTTCAAAAATAAGAATATTTATTTCTAAAAACCTACCTTCTTACACTTCCGGTTCAATAAAAATATCAATCCAAAAGAACTATTCCTTGCAAAGTAAGAGAGTTTTTCTCCAAAGAATTACTCAGGGATTTTATATGCATATATTCATCTATTTAAACACTATTTTTGATTATTATGATTAATTATTATTAATATTTTATGATGTAATATATCAATTTTTTAATGGATTATGATTATTTCAATTGTGGATGTGCAGTTCTGACAACATTCACCACTTTTTCTGAATTGTTAGTGTTTATGTTTAATAATTGGGGAAAGTTATTTACATTTCATTTGTTAGTTCAAATATGAATGTATATATAGATAATGTTTTAACCCATTTATGTGAGGAATTAATTGGAATTATTATCTGTTGGGTGAGGCCCTCTATATCCCCTTGGTGCATCAGTTCGTCTCATTAGATCAACTAGATTGGGTTTAAACTAGTTTATTTATGGTTTTGACACAAGGCCTTGAAAAAATGGTTATGATACCCCGAATTATGTATTCTATTATTATGAAAATAGTAATTTTTATTCTATTTGATTATTTTACTAGAATAATATCCATGTTTATGTTTTATTATGGCATTATTTAATCAGCTTTTATTCCTACAATATTATTCTAAATATTATGTTTTGAGGGCATGAGTACATTTTGTTATTCTCAATGCCTTATTGTTTATGATTCCACTGTATTTTTACCCTTACTAAGCATGTAATATCATACCTTTGTTATGATTTATTTTTTCCCAGGTTTCAAAGAAGTATATTATGAATGACTTAAAAAGATAATCTAGGATTGTTGTTGTTTTCAAAGGAATTTCTATGTTGTATTTCATTTCAAGTTGTAATGTTAAAATTATATATGTATCTTGTTTCCAAAACTATTATACTATTTGTTCATTTGGGATGTGTATTCCTTGTTAATATGCCAATATAATAAAATAAGGCACCGACTTTAGGAAATTGGTTTAGGGGTATTTACAATAAGGCCTCCAACATGTTAACCCTACCTTACATGAATTCGATAAGGTCACTCAATTTAATTGAGGATAACTCATAAACCACAACTTATCTTTCTATTTAAAGAAAAATCCAAGACTTTGGTTACCCAGGAGAAACCCTATCTTCTTTTCTTCTACCTTTATTTTTATAATTCCAATAGAGTTTTTGTGTGAGTTATAGTGGATCATGTGACTTGATGGATGTTGCTCAGTGTCTTTTGTTTTAAATACTACCACCTTCTATTTAACCATAGTCATTATTTCCTTATTGATTTTTTTGAAATAAACAATAATGCAACATTGAGGTCTCATATTGTAATTCGGAAAAATGATTTTTCTCCATATTCTTCTTACTCTAAAGATAATGAAACTTTTAATTATAGGATTCGACCACTATTTGGTACATTGGAATATGTTGGTTTCCAAGAGATAACTTGTAAACAGTTACTACTGGATGGAAGGTACAAATCAGTGAAATTAATCTATTTCACAATAGAAAATATATATATAAGCATTAAAATTATATTATTACCCATCATCATGATCAAATAATATAAGTGATATTTTCACTCACAAATGTGGTCAACATTTTAGCTATACCGTTATCCCGCCTGATACAGTTGATACATAGTATGTGAAACTATTTCAAATAACTACCTAGATGGTTGTTAACTGGTCCAACTCATAGAAGACTAGTTTATATGATATATTTATCTAGATTACTTTTAATAAACATACCCCACTGTTGTAAATGGGTGACTCTAATATCTTGATAGGCATGTATGGATTATTAGGATAGGGTACAAATGATACTTCATTTAAAAAGTGACATTGCCAATGGATTTGAACAAAAATCCTAGATCACACCTATATGAGGCCCTGAGGAATCTTTTAATTCTACCTCAACATCCTGAGCCACCAATCCTAAACTAATGGAGAATACGAGTGGTCTAATATCTATAGATTCTCTCAAGATAGCCAGACAAAAGACACACAAAACCATAACCAAACTCTTAATTGACATCAAATTGTGTAGATTCACCTTACAAAAGAATTGAAGTCTTTATTTTTGGATGATCCCTTATCTGAATATTAAGTCTTCTATGTTCATTATTCTTACCCCAAGAACTATTTTAATATTGGATAAAAAACTATGCTTCACACATCAACATCACATGCTTTCCTTAAGGCGGGGACACTATAATTATCTTAGTTCGAATGAATACCTATGGGTGAGAGGCTATTATTCCCACATGTATATCTCTGGTGAAGATCAATTCCTAAGTCATATTAAATATTAGATATGTAAATAAAATTTCATTATATAGTTTTGGTACCATTTCTCTTTACTAGATGGTGTGATATGGTTTTTTGGGAAGAATAGGGGCTTGGTTCATGAAAATGGGTATAATCTCAAGATAGTTGGAAAAATATTTTCAAATGGTATTTGGTTAAATAATTCAGGAAGGAATAGCTAAGATAGATAAGGAGAACATTTTCGTAAGGGATCAAGAACAAAAAGGTTGGGTAAGGGAAGTTACATAAGTGAAAAATCACATACCACAATACACATATTCTCCTAAACACTTATACTTGATGGAAGACTTCACATTAAAAGAAGATACACAAGGCGAAGAGGAGAAAAATTCTTGAAAACGAATCTAATGAACCTTCCACTCAGCTTAGAGGGGGGGGGGTCTACTCTAATAGTGGGGAGTTATTGTATCTCCCCTCTTGAAATTGGTTTGATGCGATTAAAAGTAAATAAAGTACACCATGATCCAATAAAGGATCTTTATAGGAGAAAAGTTCACTTTTCAGTAGGTTTTATCTGCATATCAGAAGATGAGATGATTTTAAGAAAATCATTGAATAATGTATTCACTCAGTTTAGACATTTATTCTAAGTTAGATACTCTGTACTCTCCCTCTCTCCTAAACAATAGGCTTTGATGCACTAAAATTATCACTGTCAAATCAATTCCACAAATTGAAGGAACATTTCATAGAAATCAAAAGGAAAGGATATTAATACGTTAAGATAAGGATCCAACTATCATGGAATGTCAAAAGAAAGCCCTAAATTTCATTATTGAAAGAATTAGAGAGAAAACACACATACATATAGAAAAACCTTATAATTCCATGTAATGGATTTCCCCCAGAACTAGAAATATTAAAAGAGGAAAATAGATAATAAATTTAAATAGGACACCTAGTGAAGCATGTTCTACCACATTAGGTCCTAATAAATAGTAAGGATTTTATATGAAAAACTAGTTGTATGGTTAACACATGCAATTAAAATGAAGCTATATTGGTTTAATATAGAATATTTTGTAAGTAATTAAGCTAGTGATGTGGGTAAACTAGACACAAATTTCTGTCTTCTTAAATTAGGAGAAATAATATGTTTTCTATTGGGGGGGTTCAAATAAATATTTTGTACAATAATTTCTTTCAATGAACAATTCCTTGAGACTTTAGATCCACATCCTTTGATCTATGATTTATTTATAGTGATCCATTCCCTTCAAGTAGTAACTCTTCTAGTTATTCCTTCGATAGGTTATATACAAAATGTGTTCCACCTGAGTTCAAGTTGATCTTTTGTTTGATCTGTGATGAATACATAATGGGGGTGGGGATAAGAAGAAAGAAAATTATCTCCCAAATAGATAGTGTCATGACTTTTTTGTGTAGTTATTTCAGATGATCATATTGAAAGGCCTTGATTTATCAAAATATAATATTATGATGTAATGTCCAATGTAAAAACATGATTTGTTTTTCTAAGATCTTTTTAACACTATCAATTTGATAAAATTTTCCATCTAGTACGAAGGGACATAGATGGGTGGTATGGAAACAATAAATCATGATTCATTTTTTGGTTCGTCTTGATACACCTGAGAGGAGATTAAAATGTGGGTAATGGGAATAAATAATGAATCTAGGAAAGATTTATGGAAAAGGGTGATGAGAATTCTTGACTAGATGTGTTAGAAGGTGAAAAATAAATATGTGTTGGAGCAACTAAAATTGATTAATCAAGAGATACTATCAGTATTGGAAATTTCCTTAGTTCCTTGATCATTTATATGGATAGGAATCCATCATTTGATAAACAATAATCTGGTTATGTCATTTTGTAATTTTCTCTAACTGAAGCTATTGAATCATTTTCCATAATGATAGAATCTATGATCTTATATGTATTCGGATTGAACAAAGAAATGAGAGTATTAGAGTAGAGTCTTGATTCATAATTAATAGTCCCCATTTCTTAATAAGTAAGTTTAGGTAGGTCTAGATTAAAAGACTTTTATGTCAAGGTCATGCACATAAATTTTCAACTCAGAACAATATAAAATGATATAATATTTAAGAAAGGGCCAAACCTTCAAACTTTTAAAAAAATCTACTAAAATTTAATTAACTCGTAGACATTTAATTTTTAGGCTATGTTCGATGATACTACTTACTATACCATGTCACTCAGTAAAGAGGGTTTTCTCTTTGAATAGTGGTGACAATAGGGGTTTTACATGATAATCCCATGCATTTACTTGATCAATATCATGGCAAAAAAAAATTCTCACACAACAAGCATAATGATAGCAGTATAATTTTTACCTACAGATTAATATGAATGAGTTTAAAGGTATTACTAAATTTGGGATTATTCCCAGTTCCCATCTTCTTTATTTTCTTGGACAAGTCAAATTATAATTATTTTGATTTTCAATGATGTGGGAGTGCCATATAACATTTTAGAAAAATAATTGGAAAAGACTATACTAGAGGCTAGCTACATATTTTCTCCATTGAGGCTCATGGTGTCAATGAAGGGTTTTGAAAAACCCCATTCATCTTGGATACAAATTTACAAGAAAATGCAACAACTGTTAATTGCATAATCTATTTCGAGGTTAATAATTTTCTCATAGGAGTTTAAATTTCATGTGTTCTAACTGTTATTCTGGACTTTTCCTTTTCTAAGAATGATTATGTCTTTAAGAATTATCGCATGAATGCCTCATCCTTATTAAAATGGTGTAAATTTTTTTTCAAGTCACATTACTCATACACATCAACTTGATTTCATGCTTTTATACATTCAATTGTGACTGTCTTCCATCTAAGTTTTATTTTTTATAGGTTACCCTAATATTCTAAATGTCATTTGGAATTTTCTCCATATTCCCATTTTAGATCAGAATGGAAATGACTATTCTAGGGAATTAGGAATATAGATGGTGGGATTACATCAATTTGATATTTTGAATTTCTTCTTTTAGTTCTTCAATAGGAAAATACCAAGTCATATGCCATGTTCTTCCTAGTATGGTAGATTTTTTTCTCTTATCATCAATCCTATAAAGTGTTGATAATGAAAAGAGAATTGTATTCATACTAGAGGGTCTTTTAAAAAACATTAGCCTCAAGGAAAAGATAATCTTTTTGGTTCCAAGAAGCACACACTTAGATATATGGAGGTGATTTTATTTGTGGATGAGGAAGGTAGAATAAATTCTATTGAGAGGATTCCAGAAGATGTAGGTGATTGTTTCCATATTATAATAATAGTCCAAATTCTTTTATGCTGACCTGAGATGTTTATTTTGATTTTATATTTATGATATATTAATTTATAGTTACATTTCATTGAAATTTTGTAGAAATTTTGTGTTAAAGTGAGAACTACAAGAAACCAACAGGTGTACCAGTTCCCAATAGTAGTGTTGAGCTGCTAAGTTATTATGGATTTCCCGTAGCACTGTAGAAAATCACTCTCTATATGATAGGAAGTTATCATAAATCAAGGGGTTTTCTTCTTTTCAGTATGTATAATATAGATATTAGGCCTCGATAGGTGAGTGGTGGAATCACGTAGTATGAAAAACCATATTATACTAAATTATGTCCATTTATACAATAATAAATAATCAAGACCATAGATTTTCTTATTTATCATGCACTAAATCTGACTTGTCAATCAGTGTCTGATACTGTTACCCATCATACTTAGCCCCTTACAATGTATATATAGTTATTAGGTCTGGTATAATTGATGTTTGAAAAAGGTGATGGGGTGTTCTTATAATCTTATTATAGTTATCATGCAAATCTATAGAGGAAATACATGCAAGGCTTCATTCTATTTTACATTTGGGATCCACATGTTCACCAACCACAACCTCTTCAGGTTTTACAATCCCACATTACCACTGGTGAACTTTTAACCATAGGTGCGTTGTCATAACAATTATATTATGATTCACTCCCAATGATTACAATGGTATAAGGGCCTATTTACTTTGAGTTAAATCATTACACTAGAACATATTACTGTATTTAAAATATTATTATAATGGGTCATCATTGTCCAGTCAAAATACAATGGTGGGAGGATCCAAAAGAATACGATCCATGATATATTAATCATAAATAGTATTTATATTCCCTTGAGAATACTATATACATGATTTAGCCAATAATAAAGTATTAATTCTTCCACTAATATAGTCACATCATCACCAAACTAATTTAAAAGCCTATTAGAAACTTTTTCTAAATATGACCAATCCACCACACATAACTCCCAACGAATAAAACTTGTGTTTCCCATTTGGTACGCGATAAAATATTTATATTTTGGAAATAAAATTCAAATTTGTAATGGTAATGGAAGAATCTCCCTAGGGGAGTATTGTAGTATGTTAGGTCCACAAGGCTGAATACCCTGAGAGGGGGGGGGGTGAATCAGGGTATGACTAATTTAAAATAAACACCCATTCTGATCTTGTTTCGTTGATAAGCAAAACACTCTTCTCTCTCATTACAGTTGCACAAATTAGACAGAAAGTAAAGCATGCACAGGACACACCAATTTTACTTGGTTCACCACAAAGGGCTACGTCCAAGGAGCATACGCCAACAAGTTTCTGGTCGTACCAATTCCACTAAACTTCACTAGTTGTGGATTACAAAGTTCGGGCTAGATCACTTCTATGCCCAGGCTCACTGCCTATACAAAGTTTACGGTCAGCTCACTGCTTTCCCAAGGGTCACTCCCTGTTTCTCTCTCTCTGGCTCACTGCCGGTGGAGAGGATCACCTTCTTCCTCTTCCTAAGCTCACTGCTCTTGGAAGGGAATCCAATCACAGTTTATAGACCTGTAGGTCTCTTTATTTCCATTAAGGAATGCATCTTTCTTTGTATGTAGATGCTCTGTTGAAGTTCAACTTTCATCCAATGATGAATAGCACTTTGCCTCTGACCACTGGGCAACCACCTTTGGAAAGTACCTTCGCAAAGCACCCTACTTCGCGAAGATCCCAATTTCATGAAGCTCAAACAAGCCTTCACGAAGCTCCTGCCTTTTCGCGAAGCTCTTTCGCGAAGCACTATCGCGAAGCACTCTCGTGATGCTCAAGCCATCGTAGAGAAACAACCCTCGCAAAGCTTATTAAGGCAATGCGGAGCTCGCAGGTTTCGCGGAGCTACAATAGCCGCCGCGAAGTACCTCTTTCGTGAAGAACACTAGCTCCACGAACCACCTTCGCAAATTGAGAGCGAATGATTTTCTATGAAAATTCTCTCTCTGCTTCGCTCGAAGGGGTCGGCCTCTATTTATAGGCGATTCCACTGACCCTCGCCCCTTCCACGCGAAGTCAACGCCACGTCATCTCAAATCGCGAAGCTCCAAAGTTTCTGCCGGAATTCTGTCCAAATCGCGAAGCTCCACGGCAATTTCCCGTTCGCGGAGCTTGACGTAGTCGCGAAGAATCACTGTCAACATACCTTAGCGACTTCGCCGCGAAGCTCCCTTGTGAAGCCAAACATTCCTTCACGCCTTCGCCGCGATGCTCCCTCGCAAAGCCCTTCACCGCCGCGATGCGCTTCAGCCTCTGCCGTTCGCGAAGCTTGACGTAATCGCGAAGCATCACCGCCTCGATTCTTCTGGTCTTCGCGATTTCCAAACCATGCATCCTATATTTGCAAAATTCATGCCTTTTCCATATGAAATTATGATTTTCATGGAAATCCACTTTTTGCGATGCTCACCAAACTCCAAATTTTGGACCCCAAAAATTTGGCAAACACCGGGAAATGATGCCACCTTGTACTGCTCTTTTTTACCGCCACCAGATCGTCCATTACTTTGTCATCGTTCTTTGTCAACATTGAATGTCAACAACGTCTCGAGAACACGACAATTTACCATGGAAACCTGCTTTCTCAACAAACACAATCAACCCAAAAATGCTGCAATGTTACCTGGAGGGATTTTTTCCCAACAATCTCCCCCTTTGGGTTTGTTGACAACTCTTCACAACTCTGGTCAGAATGATTTTCTGCACTTTGATACCTCACTGAGTCTTCTTCCAGTCGCTACCACCATTCGCCTCTTGCGATTCTGATAGCGTTCAAAGATTCAAATAACACGTACTCTAAGCCCACATGAGCAATGATCGGTGTGAGAAACAAGAGTAGTATGAAAAGTTCCTCAATGAATCACTTCATGACAGACCCCAATTGTCGATTCCAACCTGATACCAATTCTTAAATTGATACCAATTGTTGAACCACGCTGATACCAATTGATGATAGCTGGACACCTTTTCACACCATTCCAACACCACTTTTCTGCTTTTATCACGATCCTCACCTGTCATAATTTCTATGCTTTGATCGATCACTTCTAGCATCGTCAGATTTTAAAATACTCTCCCCCTTTCTCATTGCTCCCCCTTTCTGGCTGCTCCACCTGTCAGCTTCTCCCCATATCAATTATGATTTATCAAATCTCCGCACTGTCTCCCCCTTGAACAATCACTATTTTCTCCTCCTTTAACAAACACTTTTCTCCCCCTTTGTCAACGAACCCAAAGGACACTCCTTTGTAGTCTGTAACATAGTAGAGAACACATATTAGCACAACAGGGAAAAACACATCATACCTCAGGGAGAGGGGGGGAGGGTCCCACATCCGCACTATTTCAAGTGTGGGGAATCGACTGAACTCCCAGAGCCAGTCGATGCCTCTCAAAAGCTTCCTTGGGTAAGGCCTTTGTCAGAATGTCTGCAACCTGTAGCTCTGTAGGCACGTACTCCAACTTCATGATTCCCTGCTCAACATTCTCCTTGATAAAATGATACTTAATCTCAATGTGCTTTGTCCATGAATGATGGACGAGATTTTTGCTAAGATTTATAGCACTTGAGGTGTCGCACTGGATTCCGATCAGAGACTTCACTTCAACTCCCATGTCTTCAAGCTGCTGCTTCATCCACAATAAATGTGTGCATGCTTGAGTGGCCGCAATATACTCAGCTTCTGCGATGCTCAATGAAATGCAATATTGCTTCTTGCTAAGCCAAGAAATACACAAGCCACCAAGATAGAAAGCACCACCTGATGTTGATTTCATATCATCTGCTGAATCGGCCCAGTCTGCATCAGTATAGCCCAATAACTCTGTCTGAGATTTATCAGTATATTTCAATCCGAAATCCACTGTGCCCTGGATATACCGAAATATTATTTTCACTGCAAGCATGTGGCTTTCCTTTGGATTGCTCTGATATCTCGCTGCTTGGCATGTGGCGAAAACAATATCAGGACTTTTTGAGGTTAAGTACAACAGACTTCCAATTATTTGCCTATATTCTGTAATATTAGCTGCCCTGCCATCCTCATTTTTTGATAATTTCATCCGGGTAGCCACCGGAGTCTTCATCTCCTTGGATTTTTCCATTCCAAACCTTCTCAGGACCTCCTTGGAATATTTAGATTGAGAAATGAATGTTCCATTCCTTCCTTGTGTCACCTGTAGAGCAAAGAAAAACGTTAACTCTCCAATCATTGACATTTCAAACTCATTTTTCACGAATTCGGAAAACTATCTGCACTGAGCTTCATCTGATCCGCAAAATATTATGTCATCGACATAAACCAACACCATCATCCTTTGATTATTGTCATTATTGAAATAGAGATTGTAATCAACTCCTCCACGCTGAAAACCAAGCTTCTTCATGTACTGATCAAGCCTTGAGTACCATGCCCTTGGTGCTTGTTTCATCCCATACAATGCCTTCTTCAGCCTGCAAACTTTGTTCTCATCCTCATGAATGAGAAAACCATCTGGATCCTCAATATACACCTCCTCTTCCAAAACCCCATTCAAGAATGCGGATTTGACATCCATCTGGAACACCTTGAACTTTCGTTGCACTGCTATGGAAAAAAATAATCTGATTGTCTCCAGCCTTGCAACCGGTGCAAATGTCTCATCGACATCTATTCCCTCGATTTGGGAGTACCCCTTGCACACTAGTCGTGCTTTGTTTCGAATCACTATGCCATCATCATTCATCTTGTTGCGATAGACCCATTTAGTCCCGGTGACATTCTTGTCTGCTGGCCTCGAAACAATATCCCATGTCTGGTTCTTCTTAATCTGATCAAGCTCTTCGTTCATAGCCTGAAACCAGTTTTCATCTTCAGCTGCATCAGAAAAACATTTCGGCTCCACTTGAGATAAAAACGATGTTTGCTGTGATGATTTCATTCTTCGAGTCTGAACTGGAGCTGTTTGATCACCAATGATATTCTGCCTATCAATTTCAGCTCGACTCTTTGGCTTCCTCGCAGACACAGACTTGCCACTTTCTTCATCATCATCAGTATCTTCTTCTGAATCAGCTTCTGCCACTTCTGCGCCCCCTGGGTTTCTTACCTCATCATCACATTCATCCAGGAACTGTTCACTGGATCATTGATTATTCGGTTCATTTTCAACTATAGTGACATCATTTCTCTCAATGATTTTTCCCAGCCTTTTGTTGAAACATTTATATGCTTTGCTTTTCCCTGAGTAGCCAAGGAATATCCCCTCATCTCCCAGTGCCTCAAACTTCCTGTGATTTTCATTGTTGAGAATGAAACACTTACTTCCAAAGAATCAAAAGTATTTCAGCGTTGGCTTCTTTCCGTACCACAGTTCATACGGAGTCTTCCCTTGCTTCGGACCCAACAAATACCTATTCGAAACATAGACCGATGTCAAAACTGCTTCCTTCCAAAATTTCTCTGGAATGTCTTTATCAATAATCATTATTCTCGCCATGTTTTTGATGATCTAATTTATCCTTTCAACCACTCCATTCTGTTGGGGAGTTCTTACCGATGAAACTTGATGCCTTATCCCATGTTTCTCGAGATAGTTTTCAACTTGACTGTTTGTGAATTCTGTTCCGTTATCAGTACGAAAATTCAGAATTTTCTACCCAAGCATCTTTTCTGATTCCCTCCAATACTACATTATGCAACTGAACACCTCTATATTATGGGTAATGATGAATACCCAGGCCATTCTGCTATATTCATCAATGAAAAGGACATAGTACCTTTGCCCATTTATAGCTCGTGGTGAGATAGGTCCACATACATCAGCATGAACCAGTTCGAGCACTCTAGTTGATTTCCGTTCCTTTGTCTTGTATGTATTTCTGATGATCTTCCCTTGTTGGCAAGCATCACACGTATGAGTGCGATCACGTGATAGCTTGGGAAGGTCTCTAGCAGCATCACACTTTATGAGATCCTCCATAGATGGTTGGAATAGATGACCAAGTAGCTTATGCCACAGCTGGTTTTCTTCCTCTTTGGATAAAAGACATGTATCTTCTTCCCCACCTACAAGTTAGAGATTTCCCTTTGAACTTTTTCCCTGCAGAACAGTTTCTCCATCTTTTCCTTTCACAACACACATCTTCTCGGTAAATCGGATAGAGTTCCCACAGTCACACAGTTGACTGACATTGAGTAAGTTATAACTGAGACCCTCTACTACCAAGACATCAGCACGTCTCATCTCTTTGCCCCCAAACGTGGCTTTCCCTGAGACAAAAATCTTCAGGCCTTCATCATTTCCAAATTTGACAACTCCTTCTTTGTCATATTTGATGCCTGTAACAAGATCCTTATTACCTGTCATGTGGGATGTGCAACCACTCTCAAGGATCCAAACACTGGATCGATCTGATGCTCTAAGGGCAATCTCTACCACCACGGCCTTCTCATTTTTCTTCTTTTTGGTCCATAATTTTTCTTTCACACTCGGTTTGGATTGGGACTTCTGTTCTTTCTCAGAGTATGATAGAGTAGCCTCATCTTGCAAAGCCGTAAATCTATTCTGCGTTTTTAACTCACCTGTTGGTTTATTGACCTGCTGCTTGCGAACGTTTTGATTCTGCTTTGGCACATTTATCTGAATGGTCGAAGTACAATACCTAGCCATGTGCCCAAATCCTCCGCACCAAAAATAGTGTCCTTCAAAACATGTTCTGGAAAACCGTTCCCTGTTTGGCTGCCATTTCTGTTCTTGTTCCCTTCTATATATCTTGGCTATGGAACACACATACTGTGAATGTCCCATTTTCCCACAGCAATAACACCTGATATAGGGTACATTCTTTCATGATATATCAGCACTACGATTATCCCTTTGAGATCTATGAATATTCTGATTTTGTTTTGTGCCCAAATCAACCTTCAAATTAGGGACGGGTGCTTGCGGTCTGACATTAACTGCCACCAATTTTGGTTTCTTATCCAGCCCTGAATCAACCTTATCATTTGAGCCTTCTTTCTACTTCACTCCTGCTGAACTATGAGCCTCCTCCTTCATCTTCTCTGTCTTCTGAATGGCCTGCTTTTCTGATATCACATTGGGGGTCAAGAGTTTTTCTTGATCCTTCATTTTTCGTAGCAAACTGACCACTTCTTCTTCAAGCTCTTTGATACGTCTGACCTGCTCCTTTCCTGTGTTAGTCAAACAATCAATTTCCTTCTTTTGTTCCTCAATTCTAAGCTTATTCTCAACAATATTTTCTGAGCTCTTTGGTGTTTAGGATTTTAGTATTTCAATTTCTTCTAACAGTTCTGACTTTTCTTCATCCTGTTGTTTCATATAGAGTTTGGCATCACGAACCACTTTATTGGCTTTCTTCGTTTTGGATCTCCAAACATCTATCTCTTCAAGAGCTGCTTCCAATTCGGCTTCCATATCAACTCTTCCTTCAACTTCTTATTCCTCTTCTCCAGCGCCTGTTTCTTCCTTTTCCTGAGAACTACCAACGATTGCTACCATAGCATTTTTCTGTGATCTTTAAAATTTTCAAACTCCTCAACCTCTTCATCCTCAGACTCATCTGAACTGTCTATTTCTTGTGAAAGAAGATTCTTCCTCTTGAAGAAATTTCTCTTGAACTGCTTCTTCCCTTTCACATAGGCTGAAGATTTCTTCTTGGGAATTTCAACTTCATCATCATTATCTTGAAATTTCTTGGGGCATCTTTCCGCAAGATGACCAACCTTTCCACATCAAAAGCATGCTAGTGGAAGTTTACCTTTAAACTTTCCTCTTCCTCTTTTCATATTTGAAGAAAGGAATGACATCACCTCATCTGTCTCTTCTTCTTCATTAGAATATTAAATGGTGAGTTTCTTCATGGCCTTGAATGCCACCTCTTTGGATTTCCCCTTTTCCACAGTCTCGTTATCATCGTTTCTCATTTGATATGCAACAAGAGTACTATGCAGGTTATCCAATGTCAGTTCTTTTGGGTCTTTATCTTCCAAAACAGAATCTTTCGGATTGAACCGAGGTGGAAGTTTTCTCAATATGCGCTTCACAATATTTATATCTTCGATAATTTCTCCAAGACCTTGCATGTCTTCTACCACATCATTTACCCTGTCAAAGAATGCATCAACAGACTCATTCGGGTTCATTCTCAGATCTTCATACTTGTTCCACAACACTTGCAGCTTTGCCTCTCTGGCTTTTGTATCCCCCTCATAAATATTCAAAAGCTTTTCCCACATGGCATCTGACGTTTTGCATGACATCACCTTTGTATATATGGGATTGGAAAGGGATCCCCCTAAGGCATTGATTGCTTTGAAATCAGCATCCAACTCTTTATGCTCTACTTCTGATAATGCACCACTAGTAATATCAGTTGTGATACCGCGCATAGCTGCTGAAAAAACATCCATTCCTAAAGATCGGAAATAGTGTTGCATTCGATTCTTCCTTATCTGAAAATTACATGCGTCGAAGATCGGAATCCCTCTATGATTAGTGACCTCCATTTGAGAGAAGAACAACTGTCAACCTTTGCTCTGATACCAATTGTTAGGTCCACAAGGCTGAATACCCTGAGAGGGGGGGTGAATCAGGGTATGACTAATTTAAAATAAACGCCCATTCTGATCTTGTTTCGCTGTTAAGAAAAACACTCTTCTCTCTCTTTCCTGTTGCACAAAGTAGACAGAAAGCAAAGCATGCACAGGACACACCAATTTTACTTGGTTCACTGTAAAGGGCTACATCCAAGGAGCATACGCTGACAAGTTGCCGGTCGTACCAATTCCACTAAACCTCACTAGATGTGGATTACAAAGTTCGGGCTAGATCAATTCTATTCCTAGTCTCACTACCTATACAAAGTTTAGGGTCAGCTCATTGCTTTCCCAAGGGTCGCTCCCTGTTTCTCTCTCTCTGGCTCACTGCCGGTGGAGAGGATCACCTTCTTCATCTTCCTAAGCTCACTTCTCTTGGAAGGGAATCCAATCAGAGTTTATAGACCTATAGGTCTCTTCATTTCCATTAAAGAATGCATCATTCTCTGTATGTAGATGCTCTTTTGAAGTTCAACTTTCATCCAATGATGAATAGCACTTTGCCTCTGACCACTGGGCAACCACCTTTGGAAAGTACCCTCGCAAAGTACCCTACTTCGCGAAGATCCCAATTTCGCGAAGCTCAAACAAGACTTCGCGAAGATCCTGCCTTTTCGCGAAGCTCTTTCGCGAAGCACTATCACGAAGCACTCTCGCGATGCTCAAGCCATCGCAGAGCAACGACCCTCGCAAAGATTAGTAAGCCAACGCGGAGCTCGCAGGTTTCGCGGAGCTACAATAGTCGCCGCGAAGCACCTCTTTCGTGAAGCACACAAGCTCCGCGAACCACCTTCGCAAATCGAGAGTGAATGATCTTCTATGAAAATGCTCTCTATGCTTCGCTCCAAGGGGTCGGCCTCTATTTATAGGCGATTCCACCGACCCTCGTCCCTTCCACGCGAAGTCAACGCCACGTCATCTCAAATTGCGAAGCTCCAAAGTTTCTGCCGGAATTCTGTCCAAATCGCGAAGCTCCACGGCAATTTTCCATTTGCGGAGCTTGAAGTAGTTGCGAAGAATCACCGTCAACATACCTTTGTGACTTAACCGCGAAGCTCCCTCATGAATCCCAACATTCCTTCATGCCTTCGCCGCGAAGCTCCCTCGCAAATCCCTTCACCGCCGCGATGCGCTTCAGCCTATGTCGTTCGCGAAGCTTGACGTAATCGCGAAGCATCAACGCCTCCATTATTCTGGTCTTCGTGATTTCCAAACCATGCATCCTATCTTCGCGAAATTCATGCCTTTTCCATATGAAATTATGCTCTTCAAGGAAATCCACTTTTTGCGATGCTCACCAAATTCCAAATTTTGGACCCCAAAAATTTGGCAAACACTGGGAAACGAAACCACCTTGTACTGCTCTTTTTTACCGCCTCCAGATCGTCCTTTCATTTGTCATCGTTCTTTGTCAACATGGAATGTCAACAACTTCTCGAGAATGCGACAATTTACCTTGGAAACCTGCTTTGCCAACAAACACAATCAACCCAAAAATGCTGCAATGTTACCTTGAGGGATTTTTTCCCAACATAGTAGAATATTAATTAACCAATGTCAGTGATAGTTAGTGTTAATTTTTTTGGGAGATAAGAATCTCTTTGGTATCCCACAACTCTCCTAAAAAGAGAAGTACATACAATAGTAACACCTATGCTCTGACACATAATGCTCCCAACCATACTATGGGAAACAACCTTTAAAATTCTACCTTAAGTAGGTGAAAGATCCCATTCATAATTTCTTGGTGAACTCAAGACCTCAATGTTGGAATAGAAATATCTACTCCTAACAAGGTCATAGACTCCTTATAATCCTATGCACCATGGGGATCCCTAAAATATTAGAGAATAACCATGAATGGATAGAATTTATCTATAGAATACCATAGGATACATTGATGAAATAATGAAAATAGTTCCCAAGAAGACAGGTAACCAAGAGGTTGACCTATTGTGAATTTAAAAATATGGTTGTGATGAGATTTTCATGTCATCAGGTCTGGGAATGTATTTAATAAATGGAATAAATATACCCATTCAAAATCTATAATGATATTAATATTCTTCTCAATTAACTTCTATTGTATTTGTAACTAATGTTGTAGATGAAATGTCAAAACTAAATAGAGAATGAAATTTTGGTAACTAACTAGTTTTATTGTACGTTCCATCTGTTGGAATCCTATATAAAATAGACATACAACAATCCTGAGGACGCCTAAATTGATCTTCTTGAAGAGATGATAGAATTAGAAAGACCTTAAAATTGTAAACACTTTTGTAGTGCCATGTTCCATGGAAGAAACCCTTTTGGGAGAATACTTAATCTATATATCCTCATCAATGAGTCTTTCATGCGCTTGAAAAATATCAAAGATTTAGAGGACTAATTTTTTTAAAAAATAGGTAGTAGGATGAAAAAATTGAGAACCAAGATATTGCATACTAGGGTAAATAGAACATGGCGAGTTCACATCGTCAAAATCATCCCTCCATGAGGAACACCCAATCTATCGTGAATAAACAAAACGACATGGTAATATACCAAACTTCCCAATCTAGAAAACATAGTTAGAATAGAAAATATTTCCCAAAAACTATTTGGGTTTTATCTTGATGTTTGTGCATGTAGTACCATTTGATCCCACATAGCGACTAAGAATACGTCCTAGCTAATTATGTGGAAAGGGGAGTTCCCCTTAAGAGTAGAGAAAAATCCATTCCATTGAGTGTTAATTGATGATGATGACCACTAAGGGAGAAAGTGAATACCACATTCCATGTGATTATCAAACAACCGCAAAATTTACCATTCATCTCGATCCATGAATAATTCCCAAAATAAATGAAAACTTTCATTCATTTGTGTAGTGGAATCCTTAAAAAATAGCTAATATGAAAGTATGTTTTCATAATTATCGTAATTACTTGTAAGATTAGTAGAATTTATAGGTATATCTTTGTAAGAACCCATATCTTCTTTTTTAGGTATGTTTTCCTTTTCTGGTTATTTTTTAGAAAAAGTGGAATTTCTGGAAATTTTCAAAGTACACACTGTGTACTCGGTTACCGTGGGTAACCGTGTGCTGGCTGTGTAGCAACCATGCACATGAACATGTGGGGTGACCTGGAGGCTGCCTAATGCAGGGTACAGAAAAGGCAAGTACACATCGTGTACTTCCAAAGTACACGCCATGTATTATTTTTCATTAAACACATCAGGGTCACGTATGACAGACAGAACAACATCCTTCTAGGTTTGGATCATCCAAGAGCCACAAAAAGACACAGATATTCACCGATCCACCAATTGAGTTTCCTTTCTTCGAATCAAACACCGTCAATTGCATTGGAATCGCATCAGTAAGCTCTCTATTCTGCTTCAGCTTCGTTTCCCAATTCCTCTTCTTTCTCAAGTTATCCTCTATTGAACTTTATAGACATTTTTGTATATCATTGGAGTTGTAAGGTGATTCAATCCCTGAGACTCAAGTATATTGATCTTCCAACATTGAATTAGGTGTTTTGTACCATTTCGTTGAATGTCTTTGAGTTATATGTGCAAAATCACCAATACCCATGAACAGGGTATTACACATTAACTGTTTTAGCCCTATTTTTTTCCTTCTATCCTTTTATGCTTGATTTGATGATAAATGATGTGTATAGGGTTAATTATTATGCTTTGGAAGTTTTTTCCCATGCATGATTTCCTGTTTTGACTGTTGGGTCTTGTTTTCCTGTTAGGATGCTGTTTACGTTACCATTCTTAGTTATAGGATGGTGTGATTGTTCTAATATGATAACATGCTATAGACTACTATCCAAGTAGTTCTCTAGGTTTTCTTTGGACGATATTAATTTTTATACTTGATGGACGTACATAGGGCCGTGATAACCTAGTGTATAGACCATAGGGAGAATGGACGTTAGGGTTTCTCAAGAGTGTCTGTTTTACTAACGATGTGAGACCATAGGGGGAATTGACGTAAGTTCTTACCCAGAGTGTATGTAGTTCCTCATTGTGGTCCATAGGGGGAATATACATTGAGTTCTTCCCTAGAGTTCATTTTGTTACCAATACAAGTTATAAGAAAATTAACCGCGAGTGCTTTTTCAGAGAGTTTATGCTTAAGCTGAGCCAGAGGGGTTAGACTAAGTGTACTGCCTAGAGGGTTTTTTGTGTGTTTATAGGTAGTACCAGAGGGGACTGGCTGTGATTACTTACCATAGGGTTACCAATTTCTGTTTACATTCGTTGTTTAGATATTTCTTGATATATGATTCTGAATTCCTTGAAACTCTGAATATTTTACCTTGGGTACTTCCTTGTTTACCGCATTTATTTGCTTGCTACCCACTATATATTCACTGACTGTTAGGAACAGATCTCATGGTGGTTTCCTATTGGGATATAGTCTCACACCCTGTTTGGGCCATTCTTTTGGTCCCCACTGGTTATGTTGATGCAGGTACAGATAAGGGTAATCACCCTTCTACATCAGGTACTTGATTTGCTATGCAGCTGGAGAGAATGGGACCAAGTAATGGCTTGCAATGCTGAGGAGTTGTTACTTGATTTCTTTTGTACTTGGTATTAGTACTATCATATTCCAGTAATGTGATTTGTTTGGCGGTTTTCCCAAACATATGTATCATTCATCATTCATATATATATGTGTGTTCCAGTTTCATATTTTTCAGTCATCAATTGTTTACTTTTGTATGGATTATTCCTGATTATTCTTTCGCTATTTGTTTTACTTCTGTTGTGTTACTCACCCAATGATGGAATTGTTTCCAAAATATCACTCCCAGGTCCCTCGCTACTAGTCGGCAGCCTCTGACGTTCGGGGAAATGCTCTTGAGGCCATGTGACCAACCGGGTATGGGGCACCTCTAGGTGGCTTTCGGAACTGGGATGTTACAAAGTGGTATGAGAGGAATTATTTTCTCTTGAATGACTATTTGGAGCCTATAGATACGGATATGAAGGAATAGGTACATGGTAATAATATGTAACTGGGAGTATCTAACCCATGTATAGGAAAAATCCAATCTACCTCAATTATTGCATTTATTTTCTGGTTTTCAATTATTATAGTTGATTCGATTTTCAATGGTGGGTGACTCACATGTATTGTGGTGTTATTATTGATATTATTGAGGTTCTATGCCTGTTTCATCCTTATGAGATGAGGTTATGTCATATCGTGCATCATTTGGGAACTTTCTAGAAATCTCATATCATGCATTCTTTCCATGCCATTTAGGGAGCATTAGCGATTGCATGTTTTTGTGATAAATGTTGTGCTATAGGTTCATACGGTTGTCATAGTTTCCCTGATAAAATAACTATTGTTTGATTTGGTATCATATGTGTAAGGTTTTGTTTGAATGAACTCCAAACTATGGTTCCTGATGTGTAATGGGTCTTCATTGACTAGAATTTGGTGGATCTTTGACTTTCATACCTTATATGTGACATGAATAAGATTCCAAGATTTGATTTGTGGGGAGTATGGGCCCTCACAGATCAAAATTTGTCACTTAAATGATTGTTTCAGTGTTTTTTTGGGGTCCAGAGCAGTTTTTGAGGCTTACTATCTGGAAAAACCCAGAATACACACTGTGTAGTTTTGAATACATAACATGTTTTCTTCTGTTTGGGAAGAAACTGTTTTTCTCATTTACACACCATGTAATATATTTACATTCTATGTAGTCTCTAACTGTTTCTCAGACTGTATCGGTATGGACACAGGGTTTGGAATTATTGGTAAGACACGTTGTGTAGAGGATTTAAATGTTGTGTCGTAGAACCATGTAATCGACCGTGTCACTAACAACACGACTTGGAAGAAATCTTTTTAGTACATGACATGTTTGGCTGGAACATGTTGTGTGGTGTAACCCAAGTACCCAATAGTGTAACTAATGACATGGGTTAGTGTTATAAATTCTCGTACACACCGTGTCTACCTGAAACACACCGTGTAGTGTGATCCGTGTATCCGGCTGTGTATCTAACAACACAGGTCGGTGCGGTTCATCTAGTACATGATATGATTGGCACTAACATGCTGTGTAGTCTCGTTCTAAGAAGAATTGTGTGGCTTTTCCACGTAGAAGGACTCAGGTAGGGGAAGATGGATAAAGTCCACGTCATGTGTTAGGTGAACACACCATGTGTATGGGGTGTTACACGACTAGCTCTGGTAGGAGTACCTACCCATATAAATGGATGGAGGGAACACGATGTGTAGGTGTTATAAACACCATGTAGCCATGTTTTGTAAAACTTGAATGTTTTCCTTGTCATGTTCCCTTCTTACGTTCTCTGTTTTCGGTCCGTGATAATCTTGATCAAAGGTGTTCATTTGACCTTGCAGAATCATTCGACCTAGACGTCCTCCAGTTGTGCGCCAGTTGAAGGGTAGTGATTAGACATCCAATATGTCTAATCTAGGACTACCTGTAGATCCTCCCGTTCTGCCTGTCTTGGAACCAACCATTGTACCAGACGTAGTTGATGATGCACAGTTCGGGAAAGGCTTTATGAGGATGATGTAAACCTTTCAGGGAGCACCAACTCCTGCCTCGTCGATGGAAAATTTAACACGGGTCCTTCAGTAGTAGCATCCTCCCACTTTCTCTGGGGATAGAGGACCCCAGGTTATAGAGTCATGGATAGAATCCATGTTGAAGATCTTTGAGCATCTAGAGACGCATCTAGAGAGGCGGTTCAAGCTCACTACATATATGGTTCGGGACTCCACCAAGAGGTGGTGGGATGTGATCTCATAGGTGGGAAACCAGTAGGTTATGACTTGGGAGGAGTTCCAGCTGATCTTCTATGACTACTTCTATCTGGAGACCTTGAGGGATGATCGAGCCCAATAGTTTATGATTCTGGATAAGGGTACTCTTTCAGTTTTGGATTATTCCTCTCATTTTACTGAGCTACAGCATTTCAGGCCTATTTCAAGAGGTGATTAGTTATTCTTGGAAAGGAAGTTCGTGGATGGTCGGAGGCACGACATACGATCACATGTGAACATATTCTGGTTGACCTCTATTATTTCTATTATCATCTAGTCACTGATCACTGAGCGCAGTCTGAGGAATTTCGGAGATTTGATCTGGGGAGGATCGACATCTGGAAATAGTATCCCTCCTACTGATAGAAGGAAGTTTTGTAGGGAGTCTTTGTACGGATATCCAAAGAGTAAAGATACTTATTCTTATATTTAGGTGGTCTGCTACTAGTGCGGTAAGAGCGGGCATATGAGGCCACATATCTCGAGAGACCTAGTGAGGTACTGATCTTGCGGTAAGATGGGTCAACTTCAGCGCTTCTATCAGATCTTCTCACCAGCAGCTGGTCATAGGGGTTCTTCTATGACTCATCGTTTTAGAGCAGCACCACCAGTTTCTCACCAGTTTGGGAACTGGAGGTCATCCAACCGTTTAAGCCGAGGAGGATTTCGTGGTCGTGGTAGCCAGTCACCAAGTATTCAGTGAAAATAGGGTGCATTAGCTCAGAGTTGTCAGGCAGGGTCATAGATCCGTGGTGTAGGTCCGAATTTTGTAAGTAGACCCAATGGGAGTTGGATGCTGGAACCTCTACAGTTCAAGGTACGAACTAAGTTGCCTTAGTTTTATCTTCTACTCTTCTTGATACAGGGGATTCCCATATCTTTATATCAGTTGTTGTTGTGGAGAGCCTTGGGCTCTAAAGCTTTTGTTCTGCTGATATCTTGACTCTAGATACTTTTTTGGGGACTATAACGGTGAGTGAAGGTCATTTCAGAGAGTTACCTCTAGAGGTTGATGGGTGTCACTTTTTATGGGACCTCTATTTCCTAGAGGTGATAGGCTATGATGTCATTCTTGGAATGGACTGGTTAGTTCCCTTCCAGGAAGTTGTCGATTGTTATCACCGTAGGGTGAGTTTCATATCACCAGAGGGTGGATCTTTTCTTTATATGGGCAAATGGGATGTCCAGGTGAGCAGAGCGGGTCCCGAGCATCATGGGTTAGAAGAAGTTACAGACCAGGTTTCTAGTCTATATCTGGATGACCAGGGTATTTCACAGATGGACTTTCCTTCTAGAGGTGGATCATTTCAGAGATTTCTTTCCAGAGGACTTTTCAAGTTTTCCTCTGGAACGTGAGGTAGAATTTTTTTTGATCTTGTGCCATGTGTGGTACCTATGTCCATTCCTACTTATAAGATGGCTACACCAGAGTTATAGGATCTCATCAATTAATTGAAGGAGTTGTGGACAAGGGGTTTCATCTAACCCAATACTTCTCCTTGGGTTTCGACTGTACTTTTTGTGAACAAGGCAGACGATACCCTTAGAATTTGTGTGTACTATCAAAATTTGAACTAGTTGATGACTAATAACTGATATCCTTTACCGAGGATTGATGATCTCTTTGATCAGCTTCGAGGAGGCCGTGTGTTCTCGAAGATTGAATTGAGGTCTGGATACCATCAGTTGTACGTTAGACCATCATATATACCTCCTACAGCCTTCTATAGTAGGTATAGTCTATACTAGTACATGGTTATGTCGTTTGGTCTCATGAATGCACCTACAGTTTTCATGAAACTAATGAAATGATTGTTTCATCCATACTTGAATTCATTCGTGGTGGTTTTCATGGATGATATGTTGGTGTACTCTCACACTTGACACGACCATGCTACCCATCTTAAGATCATTTTGAATACACTAAGAGGGCATCAGTTATATGATATTCTCTCAAAATACCACTTTTGGATGGATCAGATTCACTTCTTGGGTCATGTTATCTATGAGACAGAAGTGTTAGTACACCCAGAAAAAGTGAGGGCAATAGTTTCCTTGGAGTATCTAAACAATGTTTTTGAGGTATGGAGTTATCTAGGGATGGCTGGATACTACATATTCTTCATTCAAGAATTTTCAGGCCTAGCAACACCACTGATGGATCTAACTAAGAAGGTTGTAAGGTTATTTTGGTCAGATTCTAGTTAGTCAACCATTCAGGAGCTAAAAGGGAGGTTGACTTCAACACTAATACTAGTCATTCCAGGCCGAGGAAAGAGAAATAATTTCTACTGTGATGCTTCAAGTATCAGGCTAGGAGCTATACTTATGAAGGGATAAGGATTCGTTGCGTATGAGTCTCGACAGTTGTGGCACATGAGAAGAATTACCCAACGCATGATCTTGAGTTGTCTACAGTTGTTCATGTATTATACTGTTGGATATATTAACTTCTAGTAGAGCATTTTGTTTTTTTCTAACCAAAAGAGTCTCAAGTACATATTCAATCAGTTTGATATGAATTTGAGACAGTAAAGGTGGGTTGATTACCTTCAGTCTTTTGACTTTGAGCTTGCTAATACACCTAGGAAAGGCAACACAGTGGCTGATGCATTGAGCAGGAGGACTCAGATATGTGCAGTTCAAGAGGCTAAAATTGAGTGGCAGCTTATGGGTATGTTCTCTAAGATGCATTTGGAGGTTCACGATAGATAGGGGAATACATTTCTTTCTTCTGTGGCTCTTACGTCTAATCTTCTTGATCGAGTGCGAATGAGGCAGCTATCAGATTTTGAAGGCCTAGTCATACGGGAAAGCGTTTCCAGAGAGGACCCGATTCCTGAATGGACTATAGGCAAGGATGAGATATTGTTTTTTCATGGGTGCATATGGATGGAAACAGACATACGCGAGGATCTGATGAGGTACTTTCATTCCTCAGTTTGGTCAGGTGATCCTGGTGTCAACAAGATTTATCGTGATCTACACCATCAATATTGGTGGCTATGTATGAAGAGAGATGTTTCTGGTTTCATTATGAGGTGTTCCTTCTGTTAGTAGGTGAAGGAATAGCATCAGCAACCAGCAGGGCTTTTACAATAGTTAATCATTCCTGAGTAGAAGTGGAATGATGTCGCAAAGAATTTTGTGACAGGTTTACCAAGGTCGCCTCGAGGGAATGATGTAGTTTGGGTTTTAATTGACAGGCTCATGAAGGTTGCTCACATCTTACCGATCATGGAGACTTTCATTGTCAATGATCTGGGATAGTTTTTCATCCGTGACACTGTGCGCTTACATGGATTTCCAAACTCCATTGTTTCAGACAGAGATACATGTTTTACTTCTCAGGTCTGGAAGGGGCTTTAGAATACTTTGGGTACATGGGTACTTTTGAGTACAACTTACCACCCCCAGACATATGGCTACTCCGATCATACGATTCAGGTGCTTGATGAAAGTCTTCGAGCATGTATTATAGATTTTGGAGGTTCTTGGGAGAAGCACATACCTCTTTTAGAGTTTTCCTACAAAAATAGTTTTCATGAAACTGTTCATATGGCACCTTATGAGGCTTTGTACGGTAGGCCATGCCGATCACCCTTATGTTGGCTAGAGGTAGGAGAGTCAACTTTGATGGGACCTCGACTTGTTCTGGAGACCTCAAAGTAGATAGAGTTGATTTCAAAGAGGATGGCTACTGCAAAGTATCGACATAAGTCTTATGTTGATCAATGGAGAAGACCTCTGGAGTTTCGGGTCAGGGATTAGGTTTTCCTACTTGTCACACTGAGGTTGTGACACAATAGGATTAGAAGACAGGGAAAGCATTCACCATGGTATTTCAGGTAGTTTGAGGTGTTTTAGAGAGTTGGTCTGGTTGCCTATCAGTTGCAGTTAGCTCATAGATACCGGGCTATGCACGACGTCTTCCATGATTCTCAATTTCGACGTTAATTATCAGACCTATGTCATGTCTTCCTACCCGAGGAGGTTGAGCTGGAAGGGGGTGCATCTTTTGAGAGGCATCTTAACCATATTGTTGATCGATTTATGAAGGTTCTCTGTGGATTTTTTGTTCCTCTGGTACGAGTGCTATGGAAGAACGGGTGAGTATAGGATGAGACTTGGGAGAGGGAGGTCGATGTACGATCACAGTGGCTGGAGCTGTTCAGGGTTTCTTCCTCTACGCCGCCTTGCTAGAGAAATTCAAGGATCAATCTCTTTAAGGGGAGAATTTTTTAAGAACTCGGATCTTCTTTTTCAGGTATGTTTTCCTTTTTTGGTCATTTAAATGAAAAAGGGTAATTTAGGGAAATTTTCAAAGTACACACTAAGTACTTTCTGAGTACACGCCATGTAATCGGTTACCGTAGGTAGCCATGTGTTGGTTGTGTAGCAGCCATGAAAACGACCATGTGGGGGTAACCTGGAGGCCACCTAATATGGGGCATAGAAATGGAAATTACACACTATGTACTTCCAATTTACATGCAATTTATTTTCTTTTTCTTCATTAAACACACTGGGTTTTCGTTTGATGGAAAGAACCACCTACATCTAGGTTTGGTTCATCCGAGAGAAAGAGAATGGTACAGATCTTCATTGAGCCCCAGATCGAGTGTCTGTTATCTGAATAGAACTTTGTCAGTTGCGTTGGAATCGAATCGGTAAGTTCTCTCTTCTTCTTGAGTTTCGCTTCCCAATTCTTCTTCTTTCTCATGCTATCCTCAGTTGAACGTTTTAGAAGTTTTTATATATCTTTGGCCTTCCAAGGTGATTCAAGCCCTGAGACTCATGTATATTGATCTCCCAATGTCGAGGTAGGTGGTTTTTGCCTTTTCATTTAATGTCTTTGATTTATATGTGCAAAATTGCCATTACCCATGAATAGGGTATTGGATGTTTACCGTTTTAGCCCTATTGTTTTCCTGCTATGCATGTATGCATGATTCGATGATAACTGGAGAGAATATGGTTAATTGATATGATTTGAATGTTTTTTACCATGCATGATTTCCTGTTTTGACTATTAAGTCCAGTTTTCCTATTAGGCTACTGTTTACTTTCCCATGCCTAGTTGCAGGATGGTGTGATTGTTCTGATATGTTGATATGCTTTAGACATCTAGCCAAGTATTATATGATGTTTAATAATGCTGATACATGTTTCTATACTTGATGGATGTACACAGGGTTGTAAGAACCTGGTTTAGAGACCATTACAAGAATTGTCTTAAGGGATTCTCCATAGTGTCTATTTTACTTACGATGCGAGACCATAGGGGGAATTAACGCAAGTGCTTCCTCAGAGTGTTTTTCGTTCCTCAACATGGGCCACAGGGGGAATAGATGTTTAGTGCTTCCCCATAGTTCCTTTAGTTACCGATACTAGACTATATGAGGAATTGATGGTTAGTGATTCTTTGGAGAGTATATGCTTAAGCTGAAGTAGAGGGGTTACACATAGTGTACTACCCAGAGGGTTGCTTGTGTAGCTTGGTATGACAAGTGGGGATAGGCTGTGAGTACTTCCCAGAGGGTTACCTATTTGTGTTTACCTGCTTTGTTTGGCTGTTACTTGATATATGATACTAAATGCAGTGAAATTGTAAATTATTTGGCTTGGGTACTTCCTTGATTACTACGTTTATTTGCTTGCTGCCTACCATATATTCCCTAATATTAGGCACAGATCTCATGGTGGTTGCATACTAGTATTTTTAATCACACCCTTTTTGGGCCATGCTTTTTGGCCCAAATAGATTATATTTCTACAGGTATAGATAAGGTAAAGTACCCTTCTACTTCAGGTACTTGATTTGTTGTGGAGCTGGAGAGAATGGGACTAAGCTATGGCTTGCAATGCTGAGGATTGGTTACTTGATTTCTTTTGTACTTCTGTTTATTACTGTTGTATTCCAACATTTTGATTTGTTTGGTTGTTTTCCTAGACATATGTATCATGCATCATTCATATATATATATATATATATATATCTGTGTGTGTGTTTGTTCTCGAGTTTATTATTTTCTAGTCTTCTGTGGTTTACTTTTGTATGGATTATTTCTGCTTTGGGTTCTTATATTTGTTTTACTTCCTCTAGGTTACTCTACCAATGAATTCATAGTTTCCCTACTATCACACCCAAGGCCCTCACCTCTAGTTGACAGCCTCTGGTGTCTGGTAAAATGCACGTGAGGCCATGTGACCAACTTGGTATGCGGTGCCTTTGGGTGGCTTCAAGAACCCAGACATTACAATCTTGGTTAGTTTTTAAACATACCCATCCATTCTATGTATCATAGCTCTATGAAATGTATGAATGAATCATGGTAAACCATATCTAATTTAGATCACTCTAAAACCTAATAAAAAAACAAAATTAAAAGACACCTAAGAATTAAAATGAATTCATAAAAAAAGATGGCCAATTACATTATCCAAATTTAGAAGAAAGAAAAACAATAATGCTTTCTTAAACAAGATGAAATAAAAGTAAAAGAACCAAGTTTACCTTCACTTCCACATGATCCCCCACCCAAAACTATTTTGAGTTCGATCATGTTTCTAGATATGAAAATAGATTCTCAGTAGCTCTAATACAGAGTTTCTCAGATAGTTCTTGATAAGGAATGAATCCAAGTTTCTTTTACATGGAGAACCAAGGATATAAAATAATTATAAACTTTTAATAAATGATGATCCTGATGCAGGTTTCATCAAGTTATGGTGATTTAGTGAGGCTGATGATGGGAGCATCAAATTATATAATGTTGTTGGTTGACAAAAAAGTGAGATGACATGCCTTCGAGATGAGTACTCCTTCTTGTGATAGAAGCATGATTTCTATAAATGTATCTTGATTTTGGAGAGGGCCATCAAAAAATTGTTTCCATGATGTTGTTTTCTTCTTTTCATTAGTGGAGAAGAGGTTCATCTGGAAAATTTGTACAAATTGGAACACTTAAGGATTTTTTAAGAATAATCAACCACTATTTTTTCCCGTTGCCATTTTTTGAGTGACATTTGTGATATTGAACTCATAAACTCATCTCTTCTATTGAGTGGTGATAATCAATTTCATGAATAGATAAATGAGGGGATTCATCATAGATATCATCTTTACAGGGTGATATATCATATATTTATAAATCTTCTAACATTTCCAATTAATAGATAGGAAATTATATTATATGTGTGAATAATGGGTTTCATATTCAACAAAAGTCTTATTGAGATATTAGATAACTTTACCCTTATTTACTATGTAATTATTTTGACTGATGATTTCCTCTAGAACTGTTTTAATAGTTGAAAAGTAGAGGATTAGAGTGTTTGATGTTACTGGTGGAAGTAATATAGAGGAATTCATGAGATACATCTTAATTTTATTGAAATATTATTGGGTTCAACTCGAAGTTCGACGTTCTTAGGAAGAAACTGATTCATGAACTCACATCCCCTGCTAGATTGAGATATGAATCATTGAAGAGGAAAAAATGACTATTGAAGATGTAGTAACTGTTTAATGTTTCAGGGTTGATGCATGATGATGATGGTCTACATTTTTCGCCCGATCTACCTCCATTCCTCACTTGTTGATGATGAGTCCCATAAGATTAACCTAATATGAGTATCAAATAGAACACTTCATATATTTTAGGTGAAGGTTGTGTTATAGTTGGTTCTCCATCTTTGATATTCTCACTTGTTGTATTTGATTAGATAAAAATATCACAAGCATAAGCATCAAGGATGTCTCCCATGGAAGATGAATGTTATATATCATTTTTTGGTTACTGTAGAATTTTTTAGACCATTGGGTGTATCAATATAGAAAAATGTACCACATTGACTAAAGAAGGAGGTCATTGGTCAGATCATGTTCAATGGAATTTATCTGGTTACATCCTAAAAACTCATCCAACATTGAAAAAATATCAGGTCTAGCTATAGAATCGACCAGAACATAAATTATGGGAAGAGAGAAGTTGTCCTTGATATTTTTCTTGTTGAGGGAAGAAAATAAATACAAAAACTCATCAAGACAAAATTGTGTGCGGACAAATAAGTGTTTTACATCTCATGTGCTATGGCTGTATTTTGAATCTTCCCAATCATGTGATGATAACAAGATTTCTGATCATATACTATGGGAGAGACTAATCTAGTTATCTGGTGGTTTTTAAGAGGAGTTATTTTCTTAAGATGAGTTATGTAGTTTCATCTCTTTGAAGGGAATGTGAAACTAGGGATGGACGGTTTCTAGGATCATCAAAAGGCTCCACTTCAAGTTTTTGAGTGGTTTTCATCTCTTTTTCTACCATTAGTTTCACTTTTTGTACAGCTCATATAAGGAATTCTCATGACTAACCTACCTTAATATCAATTCAAAGAATTCCCTAAAGATGAGAGTGAATCAAAATCTGTGGGAGAAATGGTTCTACCAGAAAATATCACGATGAACTAGATTCTCCCCAGATAAAGACAAATTTCTCTCTTGAATTAGTGCATTAGCTATAGATTCTACCCCAACTACAACCAGATATCGAATGACGAATGGGACAACCTCACCCAATAACACATCTCCCAACCCAACCTCAAGTGCTTCTCCCAAATACTCGGTACCATGGAACGATGATTATTTCATTGGTGTTCATGTAATATGAGATGCAGAGGTCCCCATTTAGGGTGGGTGCATGACCACTTACTTGTGCTTAATCTTCCACTACCAAATAGCATGTTTCCACCTAACTATGGCTAGCTTGACTGGGTTTGTTTCCAAAGGTAGCACATACTAATGGAGAGTAGTACCATTACCAAGTATCTCAAGCTACATTTCCCATTAACTCATTGACCCATAATGAAAAAGTTACTCTGTATAGAATCACGTGACTGAAAAACTACTCCAATTGAGCTACTTCATTGTATGGACTTATCTATGCTACTTTCTTCCTCAACTATCCCAACAACATTAGAATTTGGCTTTTATCTAACTCCCTTTAGAATATGACATGTTCTCTTTCGAATTCCCCCATGTTATACATTGGAATATCCGTTTTATGGATGAATCCAGTACATTAACTATTTTAGTGGGTGGTTCCCTATGTTGTGGAAGGTTTTTGTGTACAATATTGAATTCAAACATGCTGCATACTACATATTGAGGCTTCAATCTCAATGGTACAGATGAATTTAAGGGATTTAATCTTCATGAGAACACCAATCCAATAAATTCAAACCACACTCAAATCTTTACCCTATAGAGCTCATTAGTACTCTACTCTAATAGGGGGAGGTTAGATTCCTTCCAAGCATAGTCACTGCAATTCCAGTTTCCCTAGATATCCCAGTATTATTTGTGCTTCCAAATGCCGAACCCTTAGTCCAATAGGTTCCTATAAACTCATATATGCCTACCAGCTACATAATCCCACTCACCGAATGGTTCTCGCTCATTGAAAATACAATTTTATCGGTTAATTATGTGGATATAAGAAGTTATATGTTTCTATTCACTCAAATATATTCCCCTATTTCTATTACCAATGATTCCTAATCCCATACGATTGACCTGTAGATGTCCCATTTCATGGCATCTAGAACAACGCATCACCTGTATCCTAATCCACCGAACCATTTACCAGTAGTTTTGTTTGGATTCCACCCACATGTCCTATTAGGGGATGATGTGGTGGTTGGAAATATCGCTTCTTGATTGCTCACCCACACCAGTACTACATTCCCTATTCCCTAGTCAATCTTGATGATGACCTCAAGGAACTCATTTGGTATGAGTACAATGTTGATCCTTCCACTCATATTCCTTCCAATGACTTGTTTATAGGCATGTATGAATAAGTATTCAAGAATATAATGTCCACCCACCCACCAAAAGTAGAATTCCACCAAAAACCATAGGCATAGAAGGCCCCCCATCAACATCGATGTCTTAACGGGTGATGGATATCCAAGAAACCTCCACATCGAAGCAGAAGGTAGATCCAAATTGAGAAGAGTGGTTTTAACCAAAGAACCCTGAAGGCATAACAATGGAAAAGGAATGGTATGTGTAAAGACCCTGAAATTTCAAGGAAATTTTTTTTATAAATACTTTTGAATTTTATGAGTCTGTAGCTTCTGATGGCACTTGATTCTGAGACCCGGTGTGCCCAGAATCAATTTCCAAAGTTTATCTTGGGTAAGTTCAGTAAATGAACAAGCTGGTTTTTCTATCTTTTTAACCGGTGCTTGGAATTGAAATCTGAGGGAATCGATGAACTCACAATGCTGGTAATTGTTTAAGGGGACCTTTACCGTAGTTGCGTTTTCATGTGAGGAGAAGTTAAAAATTTGTGGATTAAATGGGAAGTGAATAAAATTGTGGAAAGATTTTATTTTTATATCTTATGTGGTTATATCCTACATGGGGGAGTCGGGATGGGACCCAAATTCTTCTAAATACCCATGTAAGGACATTTGTGAGGTGGGTCCCACACGATCCCCAAGCTTTCACATTCCCATAAATCTCATAAACTCCCCCTTTAAACTTGTTAACTCTTCTTTAATGAGGACTCTTCCTCTCCCTCTCTCACTCCATTAAAACATGCCAACCTATCACTTAATTAATTAATCTACTCATGACGTAATTAATTAAGTGAATTGGAATTTGAATTTTGTATTTTGAAATGCATGGTTTTTTTAATTAAAATAAGGGGTGGCCTTATTATATTAAGGGGTTGTACTGTTGTGTGGGGATTTTGGAGAGAGCCTTTGTGTGAAAGAGAAAGGAAGCTCCTCCTTCGTTGAAGAACGTCATCCTCTCCGTGAAGAACGAAACCTCTTCGACATAGAGCACCAAATCCTTGATGAACAATGACGTGCAATCCTCTTCTTCTCTCCGTGACAAAAGGGGAGACGTCGCTTCCTCCTCAGGTGCACTCCGACGTCACTTGCGAAACCTCGCCCTGCGACGCCATCTTCTATGACGCCCGACGAATGACATCGATTATCTAGGTAGGGGTATATTCTTGAAAGTGGATGTTTATGTACCCCTTACTCATTGGAAATTGTTGTTAAATATGGCCGACTGCTATCGTTTTATGCAGAGGGTGCAGGCCGAACGAACACGGCCCGACAACCCTCCATTGTTCTCGTTTATTATTTTTGAATTGGCAATTGATGGAAAAGGAAGAACGACGCCATCGTGCCGTACTGGGAACATGACAAAGGAGGTCGACTTTGTCACACCGATTGTGTGGGAGGAACTGAGGCCCACTACACAGGCTGCTTCCATGGAAAAACTGGCCAGCCCGTCAGCCGGACGGGCGGAGGCAAACCACGGCGCCCGGAGGGCATGGTGCTGATGAACTGGCCAGCCCGTGGGCCAGCTGGGCGGAGCTGGACCTCAGTGGAAAGAGGGCGCCATGGTGGAAGACCAGTGGCCTGCCCATGCGGGCCACGTACGCAGAAGGCCGGTTTGTCTAGCTGTCCGGTTTGGGGAAGGGCGGTGCCACTGGGCGCTGCCGGTGCGGACAACCGGGGAGGCTGAGCCCCACCTGGAACCTGCTCGGACTTCGGCCGAGCCGGCCGGGCCGCGGTAGGTCGGGCCACACCACTTCGGACCAGGCCATGCCACTTCAGTCCGGGTCATGCCCCTTTGGGCCAAGTTGTGTATTCCTTCGGACTGGTCCAACACCCCTGCTGGGTCAGACCCGTCAAACTGGTTAAACCAACCCGTCGGCCCACTGGGCTAAACGGGTCGGGCTTGTTGATCACTTAAATAAGAATAACATAAAGACCGCACGTCTGATCGACGTGCCGTCTGCAGCACTAGGTACCTTTCGATGAGACAATTCTTTTCCAATACTATAAGTTATTTTTGGACGAATATGGATACCAGACGGGTTAGAAATGTGTGTATTTCTTACTGGGCCCCTAGAATGGAAAATCCATTATCTCTTAGACCGGGCGTCCGATGGATGTGTCGTCTATCATGTTGAGTTCTTATTGACAAGATGGAACTTTGGGATACATCAACTCTGGACTTTGTAATAATTGATGTATCGACCCTCTTGGCTCGTGGAGTGGACCCTCCCGGAATCGAGCGTGCTGTGTGCCGGAACCCTAGAGCTGGCTGTGACTGCGACGATGATGATGACTGTACTGGGATCCTACGCGGGTTCGGTAGCGAGGATGACTGTACATGGATCCTCTGTGGGTTTAGCAGCGATGACGACTATACATGGATCCTTTATGGGATTGACAGTGATGGTTAGTATACTTGGATCCTACATGGGTTCGGTAGAAACGAATGTACTGGGATCCTATATGGGTTCGGTAGTGAGGATGACTGTACTTGGATCCTCTGTGGGTTCGGCAGCGATGATGACTATACATGGATCCTACATGGGATTGAAAGGGATGGTTAATATACTTGGATCCTACATGGGTTCGGAAGCGATGACTTATTTACTTGGATCCTACGTGGATTCGGTAGAGAAGATGATTCAGAGGCTACATCTAATCATCTCCACCCCTCTTCATGAGAAGTATACCCGTGTGAGCTGACTCTTGACTTTCAATCATTATCTTTGGTAAGATTCACTTCTTTCTGGTGTGGAATGGTTGTACTTCGTCTTTTTAGTTGGAGCTGTACTGAGACTGTTGACTTAGGAATATGTATGGGAAAATACCTAAGTATAGATGGTTGATACTTCATGTTTTTATCTTTCCTTTGTGGATTATCCTTTTTAGATTCTGAGAGACCTTCAGGGGTCTCGGGGTCCCTACTGAGTATCATATACTCACCCCTGCCTTGGGATCACCCACACTATGTTGTGTTGGTTGTAGATGATGGACATCACTGATCGTGGTCGAGGTTTGTGGAGCTGGACGGTATCCAGAGGTGGACCACCTGGCGGGACATACTCGGAGTGGACGAATATACCAGAGGTATCGATGAGACTATATATACCCACCCTTCATGTGGGATTCCCGGAGGATGACTCAGTGGTTGATACTTTACTTTTCAGCTGTTTTACTTTCTTTCTCAGTTGTACTATACTTTCAGTTGGGTTTGTATAATGGCCCTTTTACTTTCCAGCACTTACTGTTGTAGTCATTTTACTTTGTGTTTACTCCATCTTGCATGTTCTGTTGTATTTATTTACTTATACAAGTCAATGTGTTCCCTTTTATCAGGAATTACACCTTGGGTGCTAGTCCCCAACCCCTGGTCTATGGAAGGCGGGCTTGGGGTAGTCACGGCACGGGCCCCAAGGACGGGTCATGACAAATTTGTATCAGATGAGTCAGTTCTATCACAAAACTCAGGACTCTAATAATTTCTTCATTGTGAAGAAATAATTTTAAGAGTATAGAGTGTGGTTTTCAGTCCAGGGAGTCCAGTGTTGGTGCGGAAGCCGACGTATCCATACTCTGGGATCCTAACTTCGGATTTCCGACTTAGTGCTCAAAAAGATTGATTGCATGTGTGTTTCAAAAGTTTTCGTTGTGATTACTTTGTGTCAGCTTACCAGGTATACTGTTTGACTGTGGAGTACATGTTTATTTTCAGGATGGCCCCACGAAGGCATCCAGTTAGGGTTTTGAGCTATGTGCGAGATGGCATCCCACCGAGCGACGAGTCCTCGGTGCAGTGCCCCATTACAACGGAGGCACCAGCGGTACCTCTACCCACTGGGCCACCGATACCACCCGCCCCAACAGTGGAGAGTGCATGCCACCGGAGTGCGCTGCACGAGTTTCAGCGACAGAGGCCATCCAGGTTCCACGGAGAGACGGACCCTTAGGCAGTAGAGGATTGGCTAGAGGCTATCGTCAGAGTCTTAAGATTGGTGGGGACACGAGCAGACCTTATGGTGATCCATGCCGCAAGTCTCCTTCACACAGAAGCAAGAAGATGGTGGAGCCTGATGCTCCAGGTGCATGAAAAGGAATCTCTAATTTGGATGGACTTCGAGAGCATCTTCCACTCGTATATTATTCCATCCACCCTCCGTGCGGTGCACATTCATGAGTTAGTATAGCTACGGCAGGGTAGCATGATAGTAGCCCAGTACTCGGCGAGATTTACCGACCTCTTGCGCTACTCCACAGATATGGTACGAGACCCATTCTTTCAGGCCTAGACCATCGAGCAGGGACTGAGGCATGAGATCAGGGATTCGATGATCTCCCTCAGCATTCTGACGTAGGCATGAGTTCTAGAGTGATCCCTTCTTCTGGAGAGCTTTCTTTAGGAGCCTACGCCAGCAGTGAGGCCTACCGTAGGGTGACACGTAGCGGAGTCTTCTGCAGCTGGCAGTATACAGATGTTGTAGATGTCCTAGTGGACTAGGCAATTAGGAGGGAAACCCTAGGATTCTAGTTTGGATGTGCGGGGCACACGTAGTAGAGCCAGTCATACGAGAGTCATATAGTTCTATGCATACGGCGGGTAAAGCCACATGGATCTTGATTGCCCAAATCACTATGCAGAGGAGTAGCAGATAGTAGAGGGACCTCTCAGGAAGAGGCATAGGTTCAACCGTGGTGGTCCGCATGTAGCAGGTGGACGATTCAGAGGAGTTGGCCGAGAAGTAGGTGGTGGATGACGCTTTGAGGCTCTACCACCACCACCACCACCATGAGGGCCACCCCGACCATAGGGAGATGGCAGACAGGGGAAGGCTCAGCTGCAGTCAGTCGAGGCCTATGGCCACGGTGCACCTAAGATGATTTGAGATACTATCTGGGTCTACTCCACCCTTGATACCATTCTTATAGAAATAGGAGCGAGTCATTCTTTTATTTCCACTGCCCTTGTTCGGAGCTCAAGGATTCCGATGGAACCGTTGGCTCGATCCTTACAGCTAGAAACTCCTATGGGAGCAGACTCGATGATTACGCACTACTACCGATAGTGTGAGCTTACTCTTGGAGGTGAGATCTTCGGCTGGGATCTTCTTGTAGCAGTGTCGAGGCCTTACAATGTCATCTTGGGTATTGATGGGTTGTCTATAGTCCATGCTCATATTGACTGCATTAGGTGAAAAGTGTGGTGTGTCTGCAAAAATGGGAGCTGGTTTAGCTTCACTAGCGAGAAGGAAGCCTTGGTAGCGCAGGATGGAATTATGTAGAGGAGAGCGCAACTTTTCAACCATCTGTTGGCTAGTATCATCCTAAGAGAAATTGATGTGCGGAGTCTGAGTTTTCCTGTTGTGGTGGATCAGTATGCATATGTTTTCCCGGATGAAGTTCCAGGACTACCTCCTCGTAGAGAGGTAGACTTCTATATTGACCTGTACCTCGGGACAACACCAATATCTACACCAGTATATCGGATGGCTCCCACTGAGCTTCATTAGCTGTGGGTATAGCTGGAGGACTTGAAGGGAAAGGGATTCATCCGACCCAGTGTTTCACCCTGGGCTTCTGTGATTTTATTATCCCAAAAGGCGGATGGGAGCTTACGACTATGTGTCGACTACCGTGGCCTGAATCTGGTGACCGTAAAGAACAAGTACCCACTCCCGAGGATTGATGACCTATTTGATCAGATCAATGGAGCACCATGGTTCTCAAAGATAGACCTCAGGTCAGGCTATCATCATCTCAGATTTCGAGATGAGGATGTGCAGAAGACGGACTTCAAGTGTATGTATGGCCACTACGATTTCTTGGTTATGCCCTTAGGCATAACCAAGGCACCAGCAGTGTTCATGAGTCTTATTAAGAGGATATTCCAGCCTTACCTCGATTGTTTTGTCATAGTATTCATCTACACATACATATTAACTCTACTACTGATGTGGAGCATGCCTAACACTTGCGGGTTGTACTGGAAACACTTCAAGAGCACCAGATTTAAGGTAAGCTTTCGAAGTGCCAGTTCTAGATTCTAGAGGTTCACTTCTTGGGGAACATCATTTCAGAGGCGGGAGTTGCTGTGGATCCAGAGACGATTGAGGCAGTACATTGTTGGGAGCCACCCAGAAGCGTGATGGAGGTGCGGAGTTTCCTAGGTCAGGCTAGGTACTATCAGAGATTTGTGCCAGACTTCTCTAGAGTTGCAGCACCACATTCAGGTTTGAAGAAGAAGGGGAAACTCTTCGTGTGTTAAGATAGATTTCAACAGAGTTTCCAGGAGTCGAGATAGAGATTTACCAGCCCACCCATCTTCAGGATACTGAAGGAGGGCATAGGGTACGTAGTTTACTACGATGCATCAGGGACCAGACTCTGGTGTGTCCTGATGCAGGATAGGGTAGTGATCGCCTATGGGTCACAACAGATGAGGTAGCATGAGCAGAACAACGCTACCCATGACCTGGAGTTAGAAGCTGTGATCTTTGCCTTGAAGATGTGGTGGCACTATCTGATGGGAGAGTGCTTTATAGTCTACTCGGACCATTAGAGTCTCAAGTACATCTTTTCACAGAATGGCATGAACACGAGATAGGGTCGATGGCTCGAGTTCCTCCAAAACTATGACTTTGAGATAGTCTATACTCTTGGGAAGGGGAACGTGGTAGCTGATGCTCTCAGTAGGAGATCAGGCATTCAACTACTTGGAGATGCGATGAAGCAGCTATCTGCATTGCAGATATCCTTCATGGATAGAGATGGAGCAGTCTTTCTACGGTCACTCACAGTCACTCCTCCACTAATTTAGCGGGTCAGAGAGGCACAACGTGGGGACGTTGACTGTGAGACACGACGTGCATAGATATCCACTGGACTGGAACCTGATGGGTTTTCTGTAGGAGGAGAGCACGTCATCCAATTTAGGGGACGTACCATGGTACCAGTTACATTACAAGAGTAGGTGATAAGGGAGTTTCACACTTCCCCTTTGGCGGTACATCTAGGAGTAGCGAAGATATACCAGGATCTCAGATGACATCACTGGTGGAAGGGTATGAAGAAGTATATGGTAGACATTGTTTCACGATGCCTCACTTTCCAGAAAATAAAGGCGGAGCACCAGGTACCAGCAGGCTTGGCACAACCGTTAGAGGTTCCAGAGTGGAAGTGGGACGAGATATCCATGGATTTCGTGATGGGGATTCCACGTACTTCTAGAGGGCACTACTCCATCTGGGTGATCATTGACCGACTCACCTAGTCGGCCCACTTTCTACCTGTCAGAGAGAAGGGCTCAGTGGATAGCATGGAACGCCTCTATGTTTAGGAGATCGTACAACTTCATGGTGTGCCATTGTCTATCGTCTCCGATCGAGATGCTCGCTTTACTTCCCAGCTTTGGAAGGGGTTGTAGGAGGCATTTGGGACGCAGCTACGCCTGAGCACCGCCTTCCACCCTCAGATGGATGGCCAGATGGAGAGGACCATTCAGACACTCGAGGACATGTTCGGTGCACGTGTCCTTGACTTTGGTCACAGCTGGGAAGATCACCTACCCTTGGTGGAGTTTGCGTACAACAAAAGCTACCACTCCACCATTGGGATGGCACCATATGAGGCACTGTATGGACACCCATGCATATCACCTATGTGCTAGATTGACCCTAGGGAGTCAGCACTGATAGGACCAAAGATGGTTCAGGATACAACGGAGAAGGTGCAGATCATCCAGGAGTGGATGAGGACTGCACAAAGTAGACAGAATTCCTATGCAGATAAAGTGTGGAGACCACTGGAGTTCGAGGATGGGGGCCACATTTTCTTACGGGTCTCACCTCGACATGGATTAGGGAGATTTGGTCGGGGCGGAAAGTTATCTCTGCACTTCATCGAACCATTCCATGTCCTTAGCAGGGTAGGCGAGGTGGCTTACCGCCTGACACTTCCACCTCAGTTGCACCGAGTGCACGACGCCTTCAACGTATCTTAGGTGAGGAGATACGTGCATGACCCGACTCACATTATTGATCATGGGGAGCTAGACATTGATGATGAGGCGACATTTGCAAAGGTTCCGGTGGAGATTGAGGATCAACAGGAGCGGGTCCTACGTGGATGATCGATTCCTCTTGTGTGCAATTGTTAGCAGCACAGGAGCCTCCAAAAGAGCACATAGATGAGGGAGGCTCAGATACGTGCACAGTACCCTCAACACCGGTAATTGTTTAAGGGGACCATTACCGTAGTTGTGTTTGCAAGGGAGGAGAAGTTAAAAATTTGTGGATTAAATGAGAAGTGAATAAAATTGTGGAACAATTTTTTATATATGTAATGTGGTTATATCCTGCATGGGGGAGTTGGGATGGGACCCACAAGATTCTAACTACCCATGTAAGGATATTTTTGAGGTGGGTCCCACACGAGCCCCAACCTTTCACATTCCCATAACTCTCATAAACCCCCCGTTTAAAATTGTTAACTCCTCTTTAATGAGGACTAATCCTCTCCCTCTCTCACTCCATTAAAACTTGCCAACCTATCACTTAATTAATTAAACAACTCATGATTTAATTAATTAAGTGAATTGGAATTTGAATTTTGTATTTTGAAATGCATGGATTGCTTAATTAAAATAAGGGGTGGCCTTATTTTATTAAGGGGTTGGCTTGTTGTGTGGGGATTTTGGAGAGAGCCTTTGTGTGATAGAAGAAAGAAGCTCCTCCTTCGTTGAAGAACTCTATCCTCTCTACGAAGAACAAAACCTCTTCGACATAGAGAACCTACTCCATGAAGAACAATGATGCACAATCCTCTTCTTCTCTCCATGGAAAAAGGAGAGACATCGCTTCCTCCTCGGGCGCACTCCGACGTCGCTTGCGAAACCTCGCCCCGTGATGCCATCTTCCGCGATGCCCGACGAATGACATCGATTATCGAGGTAGGGGTTTATTCTTTGAAGTGGATGTTTACGTACCCCGTACTCGTTGGAAGTCATTGTTAAATATGGATAATTGCTATCATTTTATGCGGAGGGTGTGGGATGAACGAATACGGACCGAAAACCCTCCGTTGTTCTCATTTATTATTTTATAATTGTCAATTGATTGCGGAGGAAGCACGACGCCATCGTGCCATGATGGGAATGTGCAAAGGAGTCTGGTGTCGTCACGCTGGTTGTGTGGGAGGAACCGTGGACCACTACCCGTGCCGCTTCAGCGGAAGAACCGGCCGGCCCGTCGGTTGGCCTGGCGGAGGCAAACCGCGGTGCTAGGAGGGTGCCACACTGAGGAACCGACCAGCCCATCGACCGACCATTTTGGGGAAGGGCGGCACCATTTGGCGCCGCCTGTGCGGACAACCAGGGGGGGCTGCGCCCATCCACTTGGAACCCGCTTGGCCAGCCTGCCGAGCCAGCCCGACCATGCCAGGCCGGGCCGTGCCCCTTCGGGCCAAGGTGTGTATTCCTTCGGACCATTCCGACACCCCTACTAAGTTATTCCCGTTAAACTTGGTTAACCCAACCGGTCGGCCAACTGGGATAAATGGGCCAGGCCAGTTGATCACTTAAACATGAATAACTAAAAGACCGTGCATCTGGTCGACGCGTCGTTTGCAGCACTAGGACCCTTTAGACGAGACAGTTCTTTTTTGATACTCTAAGTGAGTTTTGGACGACTATAGATGTCATGTGGGTTAGAAACAAGCGTATTTCTAACCGGGCCCCTGGAACGGAAAAGACATTATATGTTAGACCGGGCGTCTAATTGACGCGCCGGCTGTCGCGTTGAGTTCCTATTGATGAGACCGAACTTTGGGATACATCAACTCTATACTTTGTTACAGTTGATGTATCAACCCTTTTGGCTCGTGGAACGGACCCTCCTGGAATCGAGCGAGCTGTTTGTGGGAACCCTAGAGCTAGCTGCGACTGCGATGACAATGAAGACTATACTGGGATCCTACGTGGGTTTGGCAGTGAGGATGACTGTACATGGATCCTCCGTGGGTTCATCATCAATGATGAATGTACTTGGATCCTACGTGGGTTCGGCAGTGATGGTTACTGTACTTGGATCCTATGGGGTTTGGCAACGATGACTTCCGTACTTGGATCCTATGTGGGTTTGGCAGAGGAGATGATCCAGAGGCTACATCTAACCATCTCCACCCCTCTTCGTGAGAAGTATACCTGTTTGAGCTGAGTCTTGACTTTCAATCATTATCTTTGGTAAGATTGACTTCTTTCCTATGTGGACTGGTTGTGCTTGGGCTTGGAAGTTGGAGCCGTACTGAGATTTTTTACATAGGAATATGTATGGGGATATACCTAAGTAGAGATGGCTGATACTTCATGTTTGTATCTTTCCTTTTTAGATTTTCCTTTGTGGATTCTGGGAGACCTTTAGGGGTCTCGGGGTCCCTAATTTGTATCATATACTCACCCCTACACGGGCATCACCCGCACTACATTGTGTTGGTTGCAGACGACAGACAACACTGAGGGTGGTCGAGGCTTGTGGAGCTGGACGGTATCCGGAGTTGGACAACCTGGCGGGACGTACTCGAAGCGGACAGGCCGACTTGAGGTACCGACGAGTCTATCTATTTCCACCCTTCAGGTGGGATTCCCGGAGGACGACTCAGTGGTTACTGCATTACTTTTCAGCTGTTGTACTTTCATTCTCAGTTGTACTGTACTTTCAGTTGGGTTTGTATACTGTCTCATTTACTTTCTAGCACTTACTTTTGTACTCAGTTTACTTTGTGTTTACTCCATCTTGCGTACTCTGTAGTGTTTGTTTAATTATATAAAGGCAATGCCTTCCCTTTTATCGGGAATTACGCCTTTGGTGCTAGTCGCCAGCCCCTGGCCTATGGAAGGTGGGCTTGGGGTAGTCACGGCACGGGCCCCGTGGACGGGTCATGACATTATGGGTGTTTGGGGTTGAGAATAGTGGGATAGAGGCATGAATGGTCCCATGGTCCATCGTGATGTCTGTTGCATACAAGATGGCACTAGTGTTTATCATGATTCTTGAGTGAGTGATCTGACTAACACAGTATTTTGGATGTTCCATCCAAGTAACCTATGCACCGTGAGAAATACACTAAGGCCAAATCCACCCATTGGAATGAAGCACTATACAATGGTTCTGTGTATCAGTTTTAGCCATTCTACTTAGAACATTAGGATAGAGAGTCGTGGTGTTGGATGACCTACCACTGGAGAGACCACCAATGAATCCTCTTTCTTGTATCATCCCATAAGACGACCATTACAGTCAAAATATACACCATCAATTACCTAATCATACATGAATGATTGGAAGTGTACCTCAATACCAATATCGTTGGTGTTCTTCTATGTGGTCATCACCCCCTCATCAAAACCCATACCCCAATATTTCCCATATGATTGGATTTGATCTGATTTCATGTAGTAAACCTCATATTATCTACTCTATTTGGAATGTTTTTGATATTTCAAAAAATTATAAAAATGAGTATTCATGGTTTTGATTAGTTCAATTAACAATTTATATCACATCGTCCCATAGGTCTGTGGACAACTGATGACCAGGATGCCTCCCCAATTCATGAGAACTATAGTCTCAGGCTAGTATTCTAATATTGTACCCATGGAGTTAAATGGATTCATTATGGGATTCCTCCCCTATGGACCTTCTCCCAGGTTCCCCAACTACTTAAAATCAAGAGAACCTAGAAATTAATTTAGTTGTATGATCTATTAGAAACCTAATGTAATCGAACCAATGATCAGACCTCGAACCATCAGGTTTATCCATCCCTGAGTAGCACCACTTCTTAAGATAGATCAGGTTCACCTTCCCCTTTCTCACATTTTTGGCACGTCTGACTAGAGACTAGTGAATGGATTAATATCAACATACTCATACCTTCTCTCCATCTATATATATTTATATATACAATAAAATACGATTGTTCATTTGATTCATCCATTTTCCATCCTTCCAACTACCAATATGTTGTTTTGATTGGTGGAACCAGAGCACAAACACTTAGGTGGGGGGTAAGAATAGAAACCATATTTTACTCTATTAGTGTCACGACCCCCCAAAAGATACCCCTCTTGGGATGGAAATGAAGAGAGGGAGATAATGACCCCCTTGAGTTCCACCTCTAGTAGCCCCTAGGTTTGCGACTAGCACCATGGGTTTACAAAGATCACAATATTGAATTCATTACCCAATATAAGAAACAAGACCGGGAGATAGAATGAATCTTCTAATAACAACCCCAAGACATAATATAAAAGGGAAACCCAAACCATACCACATACATTTATAAAATAAAACTGATACCAATATTGTAAAATCTCCAAGTAAAGTACCCAAAAGTAATGCTAAATTAGAGACACATCAACTATCAATGATCCGAGAAAGTAAGGTCACCATAGTGTGTGAAATCCTCATGAAAACCTAAAAAATATTTTATATACATATGGTGTGCATAAAATTATACATAGTAGGAAAACCAATGTATCTCATGCATATGTGAAAGAATCATACTAATGCTATTATAGAAAAATTGTATAACTAAGAAATTCCTATAAAGGCATAATAACCAAACCCAACATCACCAAGGGATTCTCATCAAGTAACTGATGTCAAATTAATATAATATAATGTAAATAACCTTAATGATAGGGTACACCACACCACTTTCCCACTAATTAGATACTATAACACACTAATAGAAATTGTTCTGGCTCTCCCACATCTTCGGAATATACCACATCACATTATACACACACACACACATGGGCTCCCCAACAAATCCCTCATGTACACACCTGGGCCTCACCAAACATACCCCCCACACATAAGACTCCCTAAAAATCTCTCTCATACACACGTGGGACTCATAACACATCTTCACCGCACACATATGGGCCTCACGACACATCAAATATCATCCCAATGACACATGTGAAGGAACATAAAAACTCATCTTGAATACTCCTAGGACAGCACATTACAACTCATCTTGAAGACAACTATCAAACTACTTCTCATCACATCCTTCCTGAAGAAGCTTTGTACTTCATCGCCAGGATGAGGGAGTTGGGAAGGGTGGGTGCCTTGCTGTAGAACCACCCACCCAAATGTGTGGAAAGACAACCCCCACGTGACTATATAGGTGTTCAACACATAGTGCTCAACATGTGTGGGGAGTGTATAGAAATCACAATGAAGGTACAATTATATATATATATATATATATATAGTATAATCCAATCAAGCTGAACATTTGGGTTCTCAAAAAATCAACTATCTCACAACAATTTCACCTTTATTGCCACCTCTAAAATCATAACATCCCATAGAAATCCATAACCCCATTTCACATTTCCATCCAATTTCATTTAATCATCCCGTTATTTTCATTATTTATAATCAACCACATTTAATCACACAACCCCCCCCCCACCATTTAATTATCCATTATCCATTTGTATTCCACTAACAAAACCAGCACAGTCCATTACAATCATTATTGAAAAATTATTTATTTACTCCATCACTACTCAGGAATCTAGAACAACACAAAAAAATTACAAAAATATCTCAGCACTCCATCACCTCAAGAACCCCAAACTCATATCCTAGAAAAAATCGTCCCCACATGCCTCCAACCACACCTCACTATCCCACAAGCATAACCACACATTGCAATACATCAAGATCATTCTTTACAGATTTATAAAGGGTCTTTCCTCACATTACACTTTATTTTATGGGTGTTATAAGACAATCCATAATCGAAGGGTTACTATTTGATTAGACTAGTATAATTAATTAACAAATTTATATTCAGAGTGATGTCACTACAATCACAACCAAAGGAGCAATAATAAAACATATATCTAGTGCAATCAAATACCACTACTGCCAAAATAATTAATGGTTATTCAATCCCAAACAATCCAAAATATAATAAACAATATAAAAACATTAAAAAGAATGTGAATAATACCCCTTCTAAACTTTTCAATTCAATTAACTAATTATTTATCTTTTATTAAGCCAGAAAATGTATAATCCTTATAGAAACTAAAGTAAACCCATCGCCCATGGTTCTTAATACAGATAAATTATGGGTTATCTACAAGAAATAACCTTTTAAAAATAACTATGAAAAATAGGGTGAAGATAAATGCCCAAAAACCACAATCACATCATTAGGAACCATGGATAAACCTACACTACATATTAAGATCATAAAAAAATTCCCAAACTCACAACTCAAACCAATGCACACCACCATAGGAGAACTCTAAATTAAAATGGATGTAAAAGGATAAGAACCGCAGGAAGACTCACCACATATCAACCATCAATCTCTGACGAACAACCATAAGGATCAACAGATCAAAGAGGGTGGAAAAGGGACTGAAGAACAACTCAGGGCTCCTATGGTTTGCCCAAAACAAGACTAAGAAGAAACCGTGGGTGAACGAATGAAAATTTGGCCAAAATTACATTAAATATACACTATATCTTGGTATTATAGGTTTTGTAATCCCCTTTAACATAGTGTAATCCTCATGTTTTCTTTTCTTCCTAAAAATGTGTTGATGCTTCTTTTTATTATAAATTTTAAACCCTGATATATTACATGTCATGAAACCCACTTTCACATTGTGTAAGATGATTACACATCACAAAACAATATTTCATATCCTGATAAATTTTTAAAAGTTGTGAAATATATTTCCCTAAATATTATCACAATGGAACATCTTTAGACTTCCACTAAACCTCATCCAATCACATCGAACAACCAAAATTAGAAAAGTAATAGACCCGGAAAGAACATACCCTTACGTAAGATTCATATGAAAAAAATATCTCCCTTGAGAATCCAAAAGAATTACATGATGAAAAAGGGTCTGGAAAAACACCCTGTGACATAACTCTTAAGGATCTCATTATACACAAAATTCTACAACAATCCAAACAATCCAACCCAAATGTATATACAATACACTATACAACCACAACACCACCACCACAATCCTCCTCCTCTCACAGAACCACACAACCAAAAAACAACTACATAACCATTTCAACCTCCACTTTGCCAAAACCAAAATTACTAAAACCAACGATCTGCACTGGTCCAAACTCATGAATCAGGGAATTCAGTCCTTTGTGTCAAGATAGTATGTGCTTTGGGTGACACTGGCTCACCCGTATGAGTTTAATAACATTGTATTTATTGAATCTCAACTAGGAATTTGGTCCTCCAATTTTCATATGTTATGAATTTATCACACATCACTCCACACACATCATAAACCAAGGAAAACAACTCATCTCACAAAATTTGGTTCAAATATCACATTGAAAAGAAAAATAAAGCAAGGAAAATCTCAAAATAACTCTGAGTATTGGGAACAAATCTTTACCTCTTACTCCCAAGTACTCTCTTCTATTCCACCATTCCTCCACAACACATGAACCAAAGGAATGGTCCATCCATAAAGAAACTTTACATAGAAATCCTCGATCTGTATTGGCCACTCCTAAAATGTCATTTCATACTCGATATCCAACTCTCCACATAAATGATATGGGATTCGTCCTGATTATATAAAAGAATCTAGGGGTGTGGATGACATCATCGGTATTTTCCAACTGTGATGGAAATTGCAATTGATACACTACCTCACCAACTCTCCATAACACCTCAATGAGCCTCAAAACCCTGAGATAAATCTTACTCCCTCTACCAATCCTCCACAACCCATGTCAGGGGGAAAACTTAATGATTACATGGTCCGCAACCTAAAATGAAAATAGCCTCCTCCTATGATCGACATAAGTCATTTTCCAGCCCTGCACTACTTTCATCATCTCACGAACTGGATGAACATTCTCTATCATGATTTGCACCAGATCAGGGCCATGAATGTTGGTCTCCCCAACTACTATCCAGCATAATGGAGAACTACACAGTCATTCATACAATGCTTCAAATAGATCCATACCAAAGGAAGAGTGATAAAAATTATTATAATAAAACTATACTAAATGTATGTGTTGCATACAACATCCCACAAAGTCCAAGATTCATGCCCATAAAATATCCTCCAACGTTTCGATCAACTTTTCTGTCTTCTCTTCTATCTTCAGGTGAAAATTAGTACATATGAATAATTGAGTTCCAAAAGAAGGCTGAAATCCTGTCATGACTCGTGAGGTAAACTGTGAGTCTCGATCCAAGACAATGGGACAAGGAACTCCCTGAAGCCTCACCACCTCATCCATGCACCTACTAGACAAGGAATCCCCTACACCTGACTCCATGATTGGTAAGAATTGATCTAATTTTTTAAACAAATCCACTATCACCCAGATAACATTAGAACCTCCCTGATCTCTGGGTAACCCTATAACAAAATCCATCAAGATGTCAACCCATTTCCACTCAGGAACATATAAGGGCTCAGAAAAACCATTGGGAACATGATGATGAACCATTACTTACAGGTAATCCAAACAATTTTTCATAAACTCTACAACAACCCATTTCATCCTAGGCCACCAAAACTCCATCCTCAAGCCTCAATACATCTTTGATTCCCATGGGTGTACCTATAATAGTGGGTTATGAATCTCACAAAGGACTACATCACACATCACTACCAAAACAAAAAATCTACCATGAAATAACATCTAGTTCTAACCATCCCTTTAGAGTATCAACATCTACAACATGATCACGTAACACCTCTACCTTTGACTCTCCCCACTAAGAATCCTCCACTTGTTGCATCAGGGAATATTGCACCATCATTTGAAACAAACAACCTCTACCACCATCCACTCTTTCATATATGATATATGATTCAAACTCCTCCATCACTTCTTAAGCATCCAAAAACTCCCAAATAACCATCATCCATATTTTCTTCTCAAATCCTTATGCATGACATTACACTTTACTAAGGTGTAAGAGAACTCAATATCATAGTCCTGAAAGAACTCCATCCACCTTCACTATCATAGATTCAAGTCATGCTAGGAAAAGATACACCTCAAACTCATATGATGCATGAAGATCACAAATCACTCCCCATTAAGGATATTCATCTCATAAATCAGTGCAAAGGAAACCACTCATAACTTCATATCATGGGTGGAATAGTTACACTCATAGATACATAACTTCCTAGAACCATAAGAGATCACTTTCCACTACTGCATCAACATACATCTCATTCCCAAATGGGATGCATTACAAAAAACCTCAAACAACACACCCTGTTATAATAGATAAATAACTAGAGTACCAACTAACATCCCCTTCAGGTAACCAAATTCTACCTAGAACTAATCACTTTACACAATATCATGGTATTTGTGGTTTAAAGATGTAAAAAAAGATGTAACTTGGGTGAAATTGAGTAAGAACCTCATATAATAGCCTGAAACACCAAGGAAACTACAGACCTCTGCCACATTATTTAGTACTACCAAAGAAATAAATACTTCAACCTTCAATGGGTCTATTCCCACACCCTGTTGAGACACGACATGCCCATGTTTATGAACCTATCATGTCTAGAATTTACATTTTGACAACTTTCCAAAGACCTGGTGGTATTAAAGAACTTGCAATGTAATTTTGAGATGCTCGATGCACTCCTCCTATGACTTTGAGTAGATCAAGATATCATCGATGAATTTGATAATGAATTGATACTAGAACTCATAGAATGTGGAGTTCATAAGACCCATGAGCTTGGCATGTGCATTCGTATATCTGAATAAAATCAGTATAAACTCAATGTTCCCATACCTATAATATAAGGAAGTCATCCAGATATTAGTCGAGTTCACCCTAAAATGGTGATATCGAGAGTGCATATCGATCTTAAAAAACCAATTCGTCATTCTCTTGTGGTCGAAAAGATATTTTATCTATAGAAGAACATAATAATTTTTGACTGTCACCTAATTCAAACTCTTATACCCTACGCACAAACTAATACCCTCATCCCCCTTCTTGTAAAACAACACTGGAGTACCCCACGAAGACACACAATCTTGGGAAAGGCCCTTCTGTATCAGAACTTCTATCTAAATCTTCAACTCCCATAACTCAGAGTGTGATATCTGATAAAGAGCCATTGAAATCAGAGAAGCACCATGCTGGATGTCTATCACAAACTCAATATTAGGTTGAGGGGGTAACATCACAACCTCCTTAGGGTAAACATATATAAACTCCCCAATAACCCTAGGAACATCTACTATCCCATCATACATTGGTTCCACAAAAAACTCATCTAATAAGGAAGGAAGGGGATCCACATGAGGACTACCTACATGAAAACCATTCTTGCCAACAAAAACCACATGTTGGCCATCCATATCTTAAAATATGACTATTATATAGAATTAGTTGATAACAGAACCTATGGAATACAAATATTAAATTCCAAGGATGACATCATCTGTACTCATTTGTAGGAAAAAAATATCCATGGGATCGATGCTATACCATCAACATTGTTCACCCCCATCACACATCAATAAATTTATTCTGGCCTCTGACTAGTGTAGTAAAAACCTAGGGCACATGGAGCCTCTCTATGTCTAGTCCTAGATAATGGGACAGAGTGGGTGAAACAAATGAGTGAAAAGATCCTTAATAAAACAAGGCAGAAACAAGAGTAATAAAAAACTGATAATACCTCAGTTGATCTATGGCCTTTCTGGAACTACTACCTCCACTGTATGCAACTGACCATGCTCATCTCCCCTTCCTATACCTTGAAAACAACCTTTATATCCATTTATAATATGTGATCCCTAAACATGTGGAATATCCTGAGGTTGGTATCTTCATGCTTCATTTATCCAATCCAGATTATTAGTTTGTTCCCTCTACTATTGGAAAGACCTCACTAATAATTTCTACAAAGGCTAACACTAATCCTATACATCTCCACCAAATTGAGATTGAGAAGACACTAGGCACTAGTTTTGAAGATAGTCTGAAATCACAAAGAATAAACAAAATAGACCTAACCTCACAAAAATGAAACGGAAGATAGAAAGTCAAAGGGGAAGATGTCGAGGTCGACTCCTCACTGGTTGAATCCTCAAAGGTTGTGGTGCTAGAGACCTATCCACTAACAAATCTACTCATGGAGGAACCCCATTGTTCTCATACCATGGAAAACCTCCACCTGAGTGCATTCTCTCAATCACCTTTTCCTTTTTCCAATCCTCCTGCTATTCTAGAAACATAAAAGGTGTAACCACATACTAAAACTATGGATAGAGTGACTCCTCAAGACACCTTGATTGGGACTCCTCATATGGAAAATGATCTTGGGAAAAGTTTACAAGGTCCTTCAATGTGATCCTAATATCCCATATACACACACTCCCCTAATGAAGAGAGAGTAGATCCTTCCTCCTCTTAGCCTTCATTGTTGAAGAAAGGAACACTACCAAAAACCTTTTCTAGAAGTTGACCCATAAAATATATCCTTCCTTCCTCTCACCAAGATAAAACATCCACCAGTGACAAGTAGCTATTCACATCTGACTAACCACTAGAGGGATACAATACACATTCTGGGACCAAATTTAACTGATTTTGATCTCAAGCTCCCCTAATCAACTCTCTATCTCCATGATTGAAATAATGCCATTGTACATCCACAAGTCCTTACACATTAAAGTGCGCAACGTCCTATCCCACCAGTTATCATCCTCAACCGAAAAAACCCACTGTTGATCAAATGGGTTAGTCTGGTCAAAATACACAGCTCGAGCCACATACAGATGACAACCATGAGCCATAAATGAAAAGAAAACATAGATTTATTAATCACAAGTGGTATGGAATTTCAATAAGATTCATTTTAACTCATGAAATTCATTTTTTATCCATTTCAACGATAAAAAACCCAATAAAAATGGTAACACGAGTCATTAGGATGAGTATACCGTTTTTAGTTCTCCACCCAAAATGTAGGTCAATCCGACATGGTCATTTAATAAGTATAGAGTCTATTAACTAGATCATAGGGGGGCCCTAAAATACCATTTCCAAGATTGTCACCTTGGTCTATGTCAAGCACCATGGTCAACATGAACTATTTCCATACCACCTGATGAAATACTCACTCTGAAAAACCCTAAACTCTATCCTATTGATCAATCATCACCTTTGATAACACTCTTTCATGACCCCCACCCACCAAAGATACACCTACTAGTATAGAAATGATGGAAGAGAGATATTTACCCCCCATGTATCACCAATAGTAGGCCCTAGGTTAGAAACTAACACTAATGGTGTACAAATATAACAATATGAGAGGAATTACCCTTTATAATAAATGTGTTTATGAGATAGAGTGAATAATCCACAAAAAACATCAATACATAATATAAAAGAGAATCCCAAACCATCCCACATATATGTATTAAATAAAATAAATAAAAATATAATAATTTATCCAAGGTAAATACCAAAAATTAAATCTAATGTAGTGACACAACAAAAGTCAAGGATATGATCTAGTAAAGTTTAGCATTCTCTATGAAAGACTTCAAGAACGCTGGACAAAATTAATATACATTGGGGGAGAATACATGTATACTCAGTAGGAAAACCAAAGTATCTCATGCACATGTAAAAGAAGAATACTAATGATCATGTGAGAAAATAGAAGAATCAAACATAACTATTACATGTATACTAACCAACCCCAACCTCACTAAGACATTATCACAATTTAACTCAAGTAATGTTATACAGTATTGATATTGTTAATATTTTCATGAATTATTATATACTCCCTTTACTGATTTTATATGAAATGTGCATAATTTTTGTGAAATATTAATGTTTTAATATTAAGTATAATTATTGAGCATTTTTAGAAGTAGTCCAATTGGGTTAGTTTACTGTTTTAACAATAACTATCCTTATACTGATCCAAATTGTGTGGTTCCTGTTTTTAAGGATTCTACCTTCAATATAAAACATTTCATTAGAAGGTACCATGAGCCAATTTTGCCATTTGAATGGTCATATGGTCCTCACAAACAAGACCAATGAATCTGTAAAGAAGTTGGACTATTCATGAATATTGATTTACTGGGCTACATTCAGAAGTCCAAATTATATTATTCCAACATAGTTCAGGGGATAATTCAAGGAGTCTTGTATACAAATTTTAGGTCCCATATCTATGAACAAGGGGCCCAAATGAAGCTTTAAAATCCAGAACACTATTCTGGATGAGAATTAAAATTAGTATAGTATACATGGAATATCTCATGATGTAAGAATCAAATAGAGCTGAGATTTTGCAGTGTGAATGAGGGGATATAGGTGGTCGACTTCGTTGGATAACCCATTCGGATTTTAAGGCATCTTTATATTCAAAAACCCTTTCACATTCCGGACTTCAAAAAGACTGGATTGAAATGGACAGTTTTACTTTGTTTAATCATCCGGCCATAACCTTTGATCCTTAAATCCAAATGACTCCAAATTTTGAGAGTACCCGGAAAAATTTATTATCTACAACTTTTAAAAAGGATATTGATCGATATTCGGCTGTCTTGATGTCCTTATCTTCGATCCAAGTGGAGGGGTATTTCTGGAATGTAGACAGTCCACCACCTTGGGCTATAAATACATCCCCTCCTCTCCTTTCAAAAGGGGATGACATTTCAGAAAAGAGGAGAACATATTGGCACGAACAAAGCCTTTCCAAAGGCTTGGGAGGATTTTCCATACTCATGTTTTCACTTGAGAGACCTTTCCTCCTCTCTTTGTTTTCACTTACTTTCGTGTTCTTCGTTTTTGTAATTTTGTAAGTCCTTTCTTTTGTAATTCTTTTTTAATGAATGTTTCTTCTTCAATATCTCTTATTATCATCCACATTCTATAGTTTAATATTTATTTTCTTAAAATAGTTTAAATTCAATTTAATCCACTTCCCTTCTTTTGGTTCCCCATTCAATCGAAAACCCATTTTTAATTATCATCATCGTTCGTGTGTGTGTGTGTTCGACGCAAAAATATTTTCTTATCCCTTTCTTTATCTTATCTTCTTAATTTATCTTCATAATAATTATAACCAGATTAGTAATCATTTTAATGGCTGGGTAAATATTTAATTGGGGTGAGTTATAATTTTGGTATGTTAAGTGATTGGGAGATTTTGCTCGACGAATGTTCTTTAAATTAATATTGTGTATGTTGAACTTTATAAGTCATGGATTAATGACATGTTTTGTATAATATATGAATTCCATGGATTATTGGAACGACAAATACACTACCATAAACAAGTAATGGTAATGATTAGAAACCTAAGTTACGTTACGTCTTGGATTAAAGCTTTATCACTTGGGAATTCCGATCAAAATCATCTTGTGACATGGGTGTTAATTTAATGCAATATAAAGAAAAGATCAAGGATATCACAAGCTTAACTACCTAATGATGAACTCACCCCAATCTTTATCAATTTGTTAAATCAAACGGCATCAAAAAATTATTTCATAAGCTCTGCAAACAAACCCCCCAATTTGAATACAATTAACTAAAAACAAACGACTATTACAAAGTATCATCGCCGAGGATTCGACCTGAGTGCTGCTATACACATTAGTAGAGCACCGGAACTTTGACCAGTTGATAGGCGAAAATCTGCTGTGCATTTCAAATGGATCCGTTTCTGGGGTTGGTGCTTTAAGTAGTTAGTAATTTCTGGTTATTGTAAAAAAACACAAAAAAAAAATTTAAAAAAATTGAAAAAAAAACACAAAGAAAAACCTGTCTTCCTCTTAAAAATCATAAACTGACAAAAATATACAAGGAAAAACCCATCTTCCTCTTTCTTCCAAATTCTCTCTGAATGCCCCGTAGGCTTCCAAAAAATCCCTCAGATTTGTTTGACCCTAAAATTGAGTGAACACTTCGTCAAATTTGGAGGAACATAAGAGACAATCAAATAAATCAAGAACCAGTCCTTGTCCAACCAATTGAATTAGATATGGCCTATCCTAGAGAAAAAACCCTTAAATAACTTGCTGCCCCTGATATTAATTACCGACCACTTGGTATTCAATATCCAAACATAGGATCTGACTTCGAACTCAAATAGGGTTTGATTTATCTTCTCCCTCATTTTCACTGGCTAGATGGTGAGGACCCACATCTCCACCTTAATGAGTTCCAAGTAGTGTGATCTACCATGAAGCCTCAAGGGGTTTCTGAAGAACAAATCAAACTCCGAGCATTCCCTTTCTCCCTAGCTAACACTGCTAATTCATGGCTCTATTACCTTCTTCCTGGTTCCATAACCACATGGAATGACATGAAGCGACTCTTCTTAGAGAAATTATTTCCTACTTCTCCTACTGCTTCTATCCGAAAGGAAATAAGTGGTATCCGTCAATTACAAAGTGAATCACTCCATGTGTACTAGGAGAGGTTCAAAAAGCATGTGGCAACCTGCCCACACCACCAAATTCCTGACCAAATCTTGATCCAATACTTCTATGAGGGGTTATTGGATATGAAGAGAACTCTCATTAATGCCGCAAGTGGCGGTGATCTTGTTGATAAAACTCATGCAGCTGCAAGAGATATCATAAGTAACATGGATGCAAACACACAACAATTCCATACTCAAGCACATGCTCAAGTCAAAAAATCCCAATATAATCAATCAATTGAGCCAAACCAAATGACCGAGTGGATGAGTGAACTTACAGGTCTTGTGTCAAAACTAGCTGTGGCTACAAAATCTCCATCCTCGTCTTCTCCACAATCAATGTTTCCGGGACCTGTCAAAAACTGTGGAATCTGCAACTCTCCATCTCATCCAACTGACACATGTCCACATCATCAAGAGGATCAATCCGATTCATCTGGACCAATGGAGCTCAATGCAGCATATGCTCAGTGGAACAACAATCCACAACTATTAGGTCAGTTTGTTAGAAACTTCAACCAACCTCACTCTAAGCCCTTCTCATCTTCCTATAACCAAGGCCTAAGGTATGGAAATCCTGTCTCTAACCCCCTCAATTCCCTCCTCAAAACCCAAACCAATTATAATATGGTCAAGGTGATGGTAACTTCCATCAAACTTATCCTTTTGTTCCTCAACCTCAAAGGGACAATCCTCCTCTTGGATTCCATTATCCTAGTGAGCCTTCCCAATTCCAAAACCAATACAATCGATTTCCCAAGAACCAAAATCAAGGCAATCCCAATCCGGGACAAGCCTCTTCTTCCAAGAAACCATGGGAAAGTGCAGTGGAAGATCTTACCTCCTTCATCCATTCTGGACTTAAAAACATTGAAACCAAAATTGGTCAACTTGCATCCCACCTTAGTCAGCATCAACCATCCAATTATTCCCAACTCCCAGCTCAACCATTACCCAACCCCAAGGGTAATGTAAGTGAAATTGCACTTAGATCAGGAAAGAAACTTGATATACCTCAAGATAAATCCTAAAACCCACCTTTGAATGTTGACCTTGAAAATGAAAATAAAAATAAATTTGAAAAGGAACCTGAATCCATTCCCTCACCTCCTTCCATTCCACTTGGGAATCCAATTCCTTTTCCTCAAGTTGTTTCTAAACCAAGGAAGTCCTTTGAACCCGATCCTGAAATGCTCGACTTGTTTAGATGTGTTGAAGTCAAAATTCCTCTCTTAGATGCCATCAAACAAATTCATAAGCATGCCAAGTTTCTTAAGTAATTGTGCACCCACAAGAAGAAAATTAGGACCTTTGAAAATGATTCCACCCAGCTATCTATTCCCATAAAGTGAAAAGATCCAGGGATCTTTACAGTTCCATGCCAAATTGGAAGTTCCAACTTTGATGATGCACTCATAGACCTAGGAGCCTCAAATAATGTCATGCCCAAATCCATATTCTCCAACCTTGGTCTAGTTCCCTTACATCCAACAGGTATTGTCATTCAGTTATTCAATCAAAGCACAGCCAGTCCTGAGGGAATAATTAAAGATTTCCTTCTTCGTGTGAATGATCTTATCTTCCCTACGGATTTATATGTCCTTGACATGGAAGGTGAGACAAACTCTTCTCGATCTCCCTTAATTCTAGGAAGACCATTCCTCATGCTTCTGAGAACCAAAATTGATGTCCATTCAGGCATCTTATTATTGGAATTTGGTGATCAACTGGTCAAGTTTGACATTTTTCAAGCCATGCGATACCCATCTGAGGACCACTCTACATTCTCAATTCATGCTTCCGAGGACACTTCTAAGATTCAATCGAACCCCAATCCACCATGTTCTTTATGTTCTAATGACAAAGGGTCTTGTAAAATCTACACCATGATTGAAAAAGTCATAAATGGTGAAATTGATGTTGACATTACAAATTCAAACTCCATTGATCGAAAGGATCTTGAAAAATATTTGTAATCTCATCTCACCCCTGACCACCAATGCTCCAACATGAATGGTAACAGAGAAAATGAACTTGAATGATCATTTTTTGATTCGAATCTAATTATCCCTCATTCATACTTTCCTATACATGATTCTGAAAATCCTGTTATATGTGAGGTGAACCCCAAACCAATTTGTTTATATTGTCCTGATGGGAGTGAAGGTTGTGAAGTTTGTTCCCAAATTAATAAAGTGATCACTGGTGAGGTTGAAATTTAAAATTCTTTGGTGAACAACATTGAAATAAAGGATATTGAAAATTTTATTCAATCATATGATGCCACTGATCCTCATTACTCTACATAGGTAAGTGATGAAATAAATGAGTCCAAAACAATTGGGATCTCATACTCTGCTTTTGTGTTACCTGAACCTTACATAAATGAACCATCAGAATTGAGCCATCCTCCAGAATTTCCATGAATAGAAAACTAGCACTTTGTGGATAACATCATTCCTCAGGTTGAAGACCAAAGCGAGGATAGAAATATTCTCTTTCCACCCCCATTGAATTGCAAGCACACCAACAAGGATGGGAAGAAATTATCCAATGAATCATCAGGCCTCCCAAAGGAGAGGTTTTTCTGGAAGCACACAAGTGTTGAGAAAATACGATGGCCACCATCAGACTATGGGTAGTCCACTACAACCGTCTAGCTGTAGACAAATAAATGCAGAACTTCTTGGGAGGCAACCAATGTTTTCTTTTAATTTTGTGAAATTTCAATTTCTTTTTAGTTTTTCATTATATGAATAATTATTTTTCATTTTCAGGTAACTTCTCATGGTCCTAGAACCACCTCGACTTCCATTGGATCCCCAACTTCTGTAGTCAACCTACCACTAGATGGAGACGGTGACCTGCCAAATCCAAACCAGGGGGAACCACTTTTTCTTTAACTCTCTCTATCTCTTCCTCTCTCTATCTCTTTCTTCTTCTTCCTCTCTCTTTAATTTTTTACCACATTCTTCATCAAACCCTTTTTTCCTTTCTTGTGTGGGTGTGCATTTTAAAAAAACAATAAAAACTAAAAAAAACCAAAAAACACAATCACATAAAAAATACAAAAAATTAAAGAGTTATGCTTACTCACCATCAAGTTTTGAAATTTTGTCCAACCATTTTGGGGATTTCATAGACATGATTTCATCTCAAAAATTTTGTATTTTCATCATGACTTTGGATAATGAATATTGTGTCAAAACCAACAAATTTTGAATGATCAATTTTTTATTTGAAAAATGTTTTTCCCCAACTGTGAGGAACAACATTTTCTTTCAGGCCAAGGCCACCTATGGCCATCTTTTCAAAATGTGTGTTTTCACCCCCATTTGTGAGTCTTGAGTTTGTGTACCTTCGAGGTGAATTTCCTACCTTAGTGTGTATTAATATGATAAAGACATTTTTTGAACCACATGAGAATCACAATAGCCAAATAGCCTCTAATTTCCCTTACATTAATCCTCCTTTTGAAATCCCCTTCGAGCCTATGAAAACCTTTTCTTTGATAGCCACATTACAATCCCAATACCTTTTCCCACCCAATATAAACATGGATTTTCATTGCATAATTTTTTTTTGAAATTTATGTGTGGGGGGAATGGATTTCATTGTTTGGGTACCCTATTATTGATTTTCAATGTGTTATCATCTGCTTGAGGGAAAGCATCCATTTCAGTGTGGGGGAGAGGTTGTCGTTATGTGTGTTTAGGGGAATGTAATGAACTTCAATTTATGTAATTTTGTAAATGTTATTCTCAAGTGTAAAAAAAATGATCAAAAAAATAAAAAAAATCAAATGAAAAATGAATAAATGGGTTGTGTCTTGGGTAGCTCAAAAATCACTCTTCCTTTCCCTTTGATGTTGTTATAACTATTACATTTAGTGTCGTGAGGAGATCAATCATGTGTTGGGTAATGAGTGTGAGATCTTTTCCAAGTTCCACTTTCTAAAAAACAAAGAAAAAAAGCAGAAGAAAAAAAAGAACACTTGCATTATATTCTTATTGGGAGAAGTTCTATGTTTTGTAAATATTTCATCTTCTAATTACCTTCATATTTTCTTCCTTTATTGTGTCTTTCTTCACACAATCATTCCCTTGTAAATATGTGTTTTCATTTTCTTCCATGTTTTATTTCAAAAAAATTTGCAGTGCTTTTTCTATGTTGGTATGTTAACCCTCTTCTTCTCTCTCTTGGACATTATATACCAACCATCCCATAGCCACATAATAAACCATTAAAAAGACCTCTTGATTCTTGTTCACTATGGATAGGTATTGGAAGCTGATATCTCTTTTCAAACTCTAAGATTTTCACTTTTGGTTGGTGAAAGACTGAACCTCCACAAATAAATTTTATCATCTTGAGAGGTGTGAGTTTTGAGTGTCCACATTTTCCATTTATAAATTTGAGCCTGAAAAAAATGAATTAGTTTTTAAACATTTTTTCTGTAACAACTTTTGGTGGAATTCAAAATGGACGAGTGAAATAGTCTAAACCTCCCCTGATTGGGGAAAACAAAATTTTAATATTTTTTGGTGAGTGAAAATGATTTTTTCATGTTTTTATATTTGATGCACGCAAGGACATTCACAAAACTAAGTGTGGGGGAGTTGATATTGTTAATATTTTCATGACTTATTATATACTCCCTTTACTGTTTTTATATTAAATGTGCACAATTTGTGTGAAATATTAATGTTTTAATATTAAGTATAATTTTTGAGCATTTTTAGAAGTAGTCCAATTGAGTTAGTTTACTGTTTTAATAATATCTATCACTATAATGATCCATATTTTGTGGTTATTGTTTTTTAGGATTCTTCTTTCAATATAAAACATTTCATTAGAAGGTACCATGAGCCAATTATAACATTTGAATGGTCATATGGTCCTCACAAACAAGACCAAAGAATCTGTGATGAAACTGGACTATTCATGAAGATTGATTTACTGGGCTACATTCAGAAGTACAAATTCTATTATTCTCCACCATAGTTAGGGGGACAATGCAAGAAGTCTTGAATAAAAATTTTGGGGCCCAAATCTGAGAACAAGGGGCCCAAATAAAGCTTTAAAATCCATCCCACCATTCTGGACGATAATTAAAATCATTATAGTTTACATGTCATATCTCATGATGTAAGCATCAAATCAAGCTGATATTTTTCAGTGTGAAATAGGGGATATAGGTGGCCGACTTTGTTGAATAAACCATTCGAATTTGAAGGCATATTAATATTCAAAAACCCTTTCACATTATGGAGTTCAAAAAGACTGGATTGAAATGGACAGTTTTACTTTGATTAATCAACCAGACATAACTTTTGATCCTTAAGTCAAACTGACTCCAAATTTTGAGATTAGTCGGAAAACGTTATTATCTATATCTTTGAAGAAGGATATTGATCGATATTGGGCTGTATTGATGTTTTTATCTTCGATCCAAGTGGAGGGGTATTTCTGGAATGTAAACAGTCCACAACCTTGGGCTATAAATACATCCCCTCCTCTCCTTTCAAAAGTGGTTGGCATTTCAGAAGAGATGAGGACATATTCGCACAACCAATGCCGTGAAAAAGGCCGGGGAGGATCTTCCATACTCATGTTTTCACTTGAGAGACCTTTCCTCCTTTCTTTGTTTTCACTTACATTCGTGTTCTTCGTTTTTGTAATTTTGTATGTCCTTTCTTTTTTAATTCTGTTTTAATGCAGGTTTCTTCTTCAATATCTCTTATTATCATCCACATTCTGTAGTTTAATATTTATGTTCTTAAAATAGTTTAAATTTAGTTGAATCCCATTCCCTTCTTTTTCTTCCTCATTCAATCGAAAACCCGTTTTTAATTATCATCATCATTCGTGTGTGTGTGTGTTCGACGCAAAAATATTTTCTTATCCCTTTCTTTATCTTATCTTATTAATTTATCATCATAATCATTATAACCAGATTAGTAATCATTTTAATGGTTGGTTAAATCTTTAATTGGAGTGAGTTATAATTTAGGTATGTTAAGTGATTGAGAGATTTTTCTTGACGAATGTTCTTTAAATTAATATTGTGTCTGTTGAACTTTATATGTCATGTATTAATGACATGTTTTGTTTAATATGTGGATTCCATGGATTATTGGAACAAAAAATACACTTCCATAAAGAAGTAATGGTAATGATTAGAAAGCTAAGTTAAGTTACGACTTGGATTAAAGCTTTAACACTTGGTAATTCCGATCAAAATCATCTTGTGACATGGGTGTTAATTTAATGCAATATAAAGGAAAGATCAAGGATATCACAAGCTTAACTACCTAATGATGAACTCACCCCAATATTTATCAATCATTTAAATCAAACAGCATCCAAAAATTATTTCATAAGCTCTTCAAAAAAACCCCCAAATCATAATACAATTAACAGAAAACAAATGACTATTACAAAGTATCATCGCCAAGGATTCGACCCAAGTGCTGCTATACACATTAGCAGAGCACCGGAACTTTGACCGGTCAATAGGAGACAATCGGCTGTGCAATTCAAGTATATAGTAAATAAAATCAATGATAGGGTACCTTTCACCACTTTCCCACTAATTAGACTCTATCGAACCCCAACAAAAAACATCCCAATGATCCCACCCCTTCCGAATATACCACATCACATCCCACCAGAGCGCATCTAGTCCTCACAACACATCGCACCCCCACACTCATGGGAACCACAAAACATCCCGCTCGAACACAAATGGGAATCACAACCAACCACACCCACACACACCTGGGGATCACAACACATCATCCCCACACACACTTGTTCCCCAAAACACAAATAATATCATCCCATATAGACCTAGGAAATGCCATCAATACTATTCCAAAATACACCTGGGACACCACATCACAACTCATACTGAAGACACATAGGAAACCAGATGTCATCACATCCTTCATTAAAAATATTGGTATGTCATAGACTAGAAGAGGGAGTAATAAATATAAAGTGGAAAACTGTACATCCTCCCACCATGATGTTGGTAAAGACACCCCTGATGTGACTATGTGGGTGTTTGGTACATTGTTCTCAACATGGGTGGGGTTCTTATATAAATAAAAAAGAAAATACAACTAAATATATAGTAACAAAAAATCAAGCCTAACCAATGTGATCTCAAACGAATAACCAACTAAAAAACCATCCCCTTTACTACCACCTCTAAATGCATAACATCCCATAACATGCCACAAACCCATTTCACATTTCCAACCAATTTCATTTAATCATCCTAATCTTTTCAGTATTTAGAATCAACCATGTTTAATAAAACATAACACCATTTAAATATTCATGAACCATTAATTTTCATAAACCAAATGAACCTATTCCATTCCCAACATTGTAGATCAAATATTTACTTATTCCATCACTAATCAAGAATCTAGCACAACACAACCATATTTCATAGACAACTCATCATTCTATCACCTCGCTAACCCCAAAATGATGGCACACAAACCATAAAACTGACATCTCTCAACCACCCCTCGCTATACCAAAAGCATATCCACACACCACAACATATCGGTATAATTCTTTACAGATGTACAAATGGGATTTTATCACATTCCACTTCATTTTAGGGTATTCATCACACAAGCCATATTCTTGGAGAAGCTATTTAATTAACAAAAGTATAATTAATTAATCAATTTCTATTTAGGGTGATATCACAATAATCACAACCAAATTAGCAATCACATCACACATATGCATCTCAACCAAATCCCAAAACCGTCACAATTTTTAGTGGGGCGTCAATCCTAAAAAATATACAATATCACTAACAAAATCAAAACTATAAAAATAATGTAAATCAAACCCATTTTAAACTTATCTATTCAAATAACAACTTATTTATATTCAGTAATACATAACAACAATAATCCATAGAGAAAAAAAAGTAAACTGCTCCTGCATGTTACAAAATAAAGATAAATCAGGGTTTTCCTACAACAAAGATTCTTATTTAACTTAGTGTGCACTGCATGATGAAGAAAAAGACCCTAAAACTAAAAACACACCATGAATAACTATTGATCGAACAACACCACACTCTAAGATCACCAAAACATATCATAGACACAAAACCCAAACCGAACTGCCCCACCATAGTGGAACTCTCAAGAATAATGGAAGGAAATGATAAAAATGCGAAGAGAACTCACCAAAGATCAACCAGAGATCACTAACGAACAACCAACATGGTCAACAGATCATAGAGTGTGGAAAAGATCATGAAGAACACCTTAGGGTACCTAGGGTTCTCCTAATACAATATTAAGAAGAAATGAAGGCTGAATGAATGATAATTTGGATGAAAAGAACATTTAATATGCACTATATTAGGGTATTACAAGACTTGTAATCTTTATTTATGTTATGTAATCCTTAGGGTTTAGTTTCTAGCAAATAATGCATAAGCTCTTTATTTTATTATTTTTTTAAACCCTGATATATTACATGTCATGAAACCATGTTTCATGTCATGTAAGAATTTTACACATCCTAAAACCCCATTTCACATTGTGTAAAATTCCTACATGTTGTGAAATGTCTTTTCATTAAAATTTTAAAAACTGAACTTCTTCGTAATTCATCTGAGCCTCTTTTGAACACCTCAAACAACAAAACTTGAAAAAGCAATAGATTAGGAAGGAAATACACATTAATTATAGGGCCACGATAACACATAACTATTCCATCATCAGTTTAATTGGGTGAGTATGGAGATCTATGGATCACGAGTCAAAAGGGGTCCTTCGAAGACACCTCACTATAAGTGCATACTAGGGGGATCAACTAGAACAACTTGAGATAATGGTGGACTAGTGTGTGGAATGCCACAACTATAGTGAGATGAATAGATGTGGGGGAGGTAATCAAACCAGTGGAATATCATTCAACTAGAATGGATTATATAATGAGAACACTCGGTTTGTTCAACTGCTTAGTAGGATTGAGGGATTGAGATAAATATTTCATTGGAAAATACTTATCGTATTGGAATGTCACTGCTCATTATTAACCCCTTTCTATATAGTCTATATGGGGTTATCGTGGGTTTAAATTTCCATCAGTCTCTCTCAGCCACCATCATATCGCCTCCTAGGATATCACAACCATAATTTCCATCCATGCACCTTGAACACCACCAACTAATGATCCCCCACCGAACATCCATCTTTTCCATCACCACCCATGTATTAATGGATAATATAAAGGGGACACATTTGTTCATCAAGTGAAATCGGTGGTGTTTGACCTACATGATAGGTTCTAAGTGCATCATTAATATTCCATCAAACAAGGAATTCCACCCCCAACTCATAGAGTATGTCCCATATAGATAAAACAGAACCCAATTTCAACGCCTTTCATCTTTTATAATCAACAGTTTACTAAATTAATCACTATCAACCTAGCCAACTGAGACCCCCCAATTCAAACCATTACAATATCTCAGTGATAATGAACATATAGGAAAGCAACTATCCATGTTTTTCATTCCAATTGATCCACCACTACCAATGCTCAACCTCAACTCCAAACAACAAACTCCATCGAAACTACACATCTCCATGTAAACTATAATAAAGAATGGTGAAACAATGATTATACCATATGAATTTCCTCTACTATAATAGAAATTATTACAACCATGATATTTCCAAAACCAACATCTCCCCTTTTTGACTAGGAAGGTTATTTCACAATGAGTAGTAGTGGGGAAACATAGTAATATCATTTGGCAGTCATCAAATTGTTTTAGGATGGGGTATTGTTTTCAAGAATTCTAGAAATTGAATCATCCAATGATAGAACATCAATAGTATCTTTTGTGCTGGACCTCATTTCCATACCATCTATACTACATCTTGAGTAATTACTTCCATATAGATATACGACTGAAAGATTGAATATGAGGTTCAAATTGCTACAATTTGGAATACTAGCTCGAGATGTGTCACTATAGTTGATGGGATAAGTAGAAAGACCAATACAAAATGAAAAAAGAAACCCAATAATGTCAGTTCCCCTAGAAACGTAGGTGCACCAACAACCGGTGTGTGGTAAAAATAAAAAATATGAGATTCGTGAAATATGGATGGAAATTCCTTGGACTACCTGGGATATAACCGAACGAAGGAATAAAAATCAACCAGAAGAGTGAAGATGGTCTAATAGGTTAGGCAGAATCATTCATTAGATAAAGTGATTGGTTAAGTGGTTGTTCCAAATGGAAGGAACATACCAAAGAGACATCATGAGGAGGATTAGAGTTTTGAACTAGAACACAGTCAGGAAATAAACACACTAATTGAGTAATCATTAGGATCTCACCCTTCACCCATAGAAACAATGTGGAACCATCAAGCACCACATTTGATGCACCAATAAAGGAAATTAATGTAAACCATTGAAAAGGGATATGTTTCAATTAAAGTTTTGAGACAATCGGTTTATTTTTAGAGAACAAAAAAGGTGAATTTCATAAGACTATATACCAGTATACGAATTGGAGGTATAAACTCTTCCTAGTCCCCGTAACACTTCGAACATGTCTAAAAAAATACAAAATCAGATTTGAATGGAATGTATTCACACATTAACCATCCAATATTAAATTTTTTTGGGATCCAAGGGTATTATATAGATGATATATTCACTGAACACTATGAGCCTACAAAATCTACTAGTGGAGACAAGAATATTCATGTTTATAGATGGAAAAAAACATCTAGGACCATAGTTTGACCATTGGGATATAGTATTGGGGTTAGAAGTAATGGTGATATTGGTTGTTCCAATGTCACCATTCCAATATGGAAATAGTGTGAATTTCTATCATATCTTATTAGGGTGTCATGTCTTGTGTGTCAGGATTGATTTCAAGGACTGATCTAAAAAATAGACTCTATGGCATTCAAACTTCAGAGAAATGTGACCTATCCCAACTGCCCAACCATGAATCACATGACTGCTAGACCTAATTTCATGATATGAGCTATAGTGGATTATGAATTGAAAACCCCAATACTCAATTGATTTTATATGTGAAAAATATATAATATTTTTAATGGTCCATTGAACTCATGGGTAGATTTACCAATGGGATCAGACCTACTTTAAGTACACTGATGTCAATAAGAACATGCACTAAAAACAAGAGACAAGGGGTTGTTCACTCTTTCAAAACCTAGACAATATTAGTGGGTGGCTACCTTCAAATTAATTAATTTTACTTTTGAGTCCTTCTTTTTCAACATCAACTTTATTCTCCTATATTGAGACTTAGTCTTCAAAGATACAAGGATTCTTTCATTGAATTTTGTAGTGGTCACATAGATGAATTCACAATGCTTGAACATCTATCATCTATTTGTTATCAGCCTTCTTATCAAGTGACTATTCCATTCTTGGTTCTGAAATATATGCATGACTCATAACCGTATGATGTGATCCTATATCATCTTGTTGATGCTCTTTTATCATGAAATATGGTTCATCCTCAGGCATGTGATCTGTCAATCTATGTTATATTTATAACACATCAAATTAATCTTCCATACCTAATAATGGTGTTTTTGAATGTGAGCATATGATTTCTTGGTGAATAAATTGACTTATCTTTTATGTCCATAGATGTTTCAAAGGCTTCCAATCAGAGGTTTCAAAGAAGCAGAGCATTGGTATCTGACTCTTTCCAAACCTCATGACCCATCTTCGACCCTTTTTTCCTCATATTACCCTTATTATCAGAGGTATATAGGATATATAGATATAATATATAATATATCTATATCTTATATTTCCAAATTACTTCTTCTTCATCCATGAATGATCCTTGGGGTAGTCATCTTCGTGGTATTCTATCTTATCACTTCCACTGTATTCCTATAACAGTTAGTATTTCTCATTTCATTCAGTATAGTATGGCCTTGTATTTTGATATCTAATGGGATTTGAATTAGTAATTATCTAATACACCATAAAAAGATGATAACAAGTATTTATCCCAGTAAGGCACTCTTGAGTTTTCTAGGGTCCTGAGATCAAACCAATTTTCTATGCGGGTCATCCTAGCCAATCTTATCAGTAAGGCCTTGGTCTATCGAATAAAAACCAATCCATTTATTTAGCTCAAGAATTTTTCACCCTTAAATCTTCTCTTTCTTTGTACATTACTCTAATATTATACCTTACGCATTAAATTAATGGATCGATGTATCTCTAATCAAGATATAATAGAGCCAATCTATTCTGGGGAAAAAACCTAGGGTCCAAATAGATAGAATAAATATAGAGATAGTTTCATAACCAAAACCCTTAAATGAAAAAATCTATTAGCTTTCCAAAATACAATCAGAATGGTTTACTAGTTATAATTATGATTCCAAGGAAACGTAGATATATCGAGTCTTTCATTACCCTTATTTGGGAAAAGGAGAAGTGCTCCTATAGTTTCTTAAGCAAGATAGATAGTCTATCTCAGATTCGACACCTCACTAGTAGTGGGGATGTGATGATTCATCCTTTTCCATCTTCTTGGAGTCAAAAAAGTTATGGGAAAACAATAAATGACTATATATCATGAAAATAGTATTATGGTAATGTAATACACCCTTAAGAACTTCTGATATTAGTTGAGGTTCTTTGAAATATATACCATATTGAAGGATAAAGCATCTTGAGAGAAAATTAGGGCTTAAGTGAGAAGATAGTCTTATATATGTGTAGAAAAATACACCACATATGTTATATAAGAAAGGGAGGCCTTGGTCCTGACTTGAAGGGAGTTCTAATAAGGAAGTCCAGAGTGTGATGAGTGGTCATCTACCAACTAAGTGGAAGAGATTCTAATTGATGTATTAGTCTAATTTATTAAAACATTTAATTAATTTAGAGAAAAAAAAATCTCCAGTTATTGAGTTACTCCAATATCAGGAGTCCCTACACTCATTCTATTATGACCTTCAAAATGATAGAAGGGAGCTAGTAAATCTAGGACCTATATTATACATACTATATATATGTAGTGTACTGAGTGAGTTGAATTTTAATGAGAAAGAAGGAATAAAATAACTACTATAATGGGAGTATTGTGAATAAGGGTTTGAATGGTTTCCATTATAAATGTAAATAAAGGATGTATGAAAGACTATTCGGGTGATAAACTTAGACAAAAGAGTGACCTATGGCCCTCTGACGAGGAATTTTTTAATCTAAAACATTTAATGCTTGAATTTGTGAGCTTTAGATGTAAATAATGATCGAAAGGAATATAAATATCAGAACATATCAGCTCAACTATTTTATTTCTAAATGTATATAAACACAGACACCAAAGAATTTTCTATCTTATATCATCACCAACTAAAAACTAAGTATAATATAAGTAGTAGAGTATATAGTTCCTTATAATTGAGGAACATTTATATAACCTGTGAAATTCATGTCAGACAATATGCTTATATATATAGAATCAAGAATCCCAAAGAACAAGAGGTATGTTCTCTTGGTAATTACATTGGATGACTTGATGGATTCATAAATGCATTCTCTTTACCTTCCTGTCCTGACCCACTGATCTGATCCCCAAGATCTGGTACTACCAAAGAAATAAATACTTCAACCTTCAATGGGTCTATTCCCACACCCTTTTGAGACACGACATTCTCATGTTTATGAACCTATCATGTCTAGAATTTACATTTTGACAACTTTCCAAAGACCTGGTGGTATCAAAGTACTTGCAATATAGTTTTGAGATGATCGATGCACTCCTCCTATGACTTTGAGTAGTTCAAGATATCAACGATGAATTTGATAATGAATTGATACTAGAACTCATAGAATGTGGAGTTCATAAGACCCATGAGCATGGCATGTGCATTCATATATCTGAATAAAATCACTATAAACTCAATGTTCACATACCTATAACATAAGGAAGTCATCCAGATATCAGTCGAGTTCACCCTCAAATGGTGATATCCAGAGTTCATATCGATCTTAAAAAACCAATTCGTCATTCTCTTGTGGTCAAAAAGATATTTTATCTATAGAAGAACATAATAATTTTTGACTATCACCTAAATCAAAGTCTTATAGCCTACGCACAAACTAATATCCCCATCCCCCTTCTTGGAAAACAACACTGGAGTACCCCACGAAGACACACCATCTTGGGAAAGGACCTTCTGTATCATACCTTCTATCTAAATCTTCAACTCCCGTAACTGAAAGAGTGATAACTGATAAAGAGCCATTGAAATCAAAGAAGCACCATGCTGGATGTCTATCACAAACTCAATATTAGGTTTAGGGGGTAACGTCACAACCTCCTTAGGGTAAAAATATATAAACTCCCCAATAACCCTAGGAACATCTACCATCCCATCATATATTGGTTCCACACAAAAAACTCATCTAATAAGGAAGGAAGGGGATCCACATGAGGACTACCTACATGACAACCATTCTTGCCAACAAAAACCACAAGATGGCCATCCACATCTGAAAATATTACTATTATATAGAATTAGTTGATAACAGAACCTATGGAATACAAATATTAAATTCCAAGGATGACATCATCTAGACTCATTTATAGGAAAAAAATATTCATGGGATCGATGTTATAACATCATCATTGTTCACCCACAACACACATCAATAAATTTATTCTGGACTCTGACTAGTGTAGTAAAAACCTAGGGCACATGGAGCCTCTCTATGTCTAGTCTTAGATAATGGGACAGATTGGGGGAAACAAATGAATGAAAATATCCTTAATAAAACATGGAAGAAACAAGAGTAATAAAAAACTGATAATACCACAGTTGATCTATGGCCTTTCTGGAACTACTACTTCTACTGTATGCAACTGACCATGCTCATCTCCCCTTCTTATACCCTGAAAACAACCTCTATATCCATTTATAATCTGTGATCCCTAAACATGTGGAATATCCTGAGGTTGGTATCTTCATGCTTCATTTATCCAATCCAGATTATTAGATTCTTCCCTCTACTATTGGAAAGACCTCACTGATAATTGCTACAAAGGCTAACACTAAGCCTATACACCTCCACCAAATTGAGATTGAGAAGCCACTAGGCAATAATTTTGAAGATGGTCTGAAATCACAAAGAATAAAAAAATAGACCTAACCTCAAAAAAATGGAACGGAAGCTAGAAAGTCAAAGGGGAAGATGTCGAGGTTGACTCCTCACTAGTTGAATCCTCAAAGGTTGTGGTGCTAGAGACCAATCCTCTAACAAATCTACTCAGGGAGGAACCCCATTGTTCCCATACCATGGAAATCCTCCACATGAGTGCATTCGCTCAATCACCTTTTCCTTTTTCCAATCCTCCTGCTATTCTAGAAACATAAAAGGTGTAACCACATACTAAAACTAAGGATAGAGTGACTCCTCAAGACACCTTGATCGGGACTCCTCATCTGGAAAATGATCTTGGGAAGAGTGTACAATGTCCTTGAATGTGATCCTAATATCCCATATATACAGACTCCCCTACTGAAGAGAGAGTAGATCCTTCCTCCTCTTACCCTTCATTATTGAAGAAAGGAACACTACCAAAAACCTTTTCTGGAAGTTGACCCATAAAACATTTCCTTCCTTCCTCTCGCCATGATAAAACATCCACCAGTGACATGTAGCTATTCACACTTGACTAACCACTAGAGGGATACAATACACATTCTGGGACTAAATTTAACTGATTGTGATCTCAAGCTCCTCTAATCAACTATCTGTCTCCAAGATTGAAATAATGTCATCGTACATCCAAAAATCCTTACACTTTAATGTGCACAACGTCCTATGCCACCAGTTATCATCCTCAACCGAAAAAACCCACTATTGATCAAATGGGTTAGTCTGGTCAAAATACACAGCTCGAGCCACATACAAATGACAACCATGATCCATAAATGAAAAGAAAACAAGGATTTATTAATCACAAGTGGTATGGAATTTCAATAAGATTCATGTTAACTCATGAAATTCATTTTTTATCCATTTCAACCATAAAAACCCAATAAAAATGGTTACACGAGTCATTATGTTGAGTATACCTTTCTTAGTTCTCCACCCAAAATGAAGGTCAATCCAACATGGCCATTTAATAAGTATAGAGTCTATTAAATAGATCATAGGGGGCCCTAAAATACCCTTTCCAAGATTTTCACCTTGGTCTATGTCATGCACCATGGTCAACATGAACTATTTCCATACCACCTGATGAAATACTCACTCTGAAAAACCCTAAACTCTATTATATTGATCAATCATCACCTTTGATAACACTCTTTCATGACCCCCACCCACCAAAGATACACCCACTAGTATAGAAATGACGGAAGAGAGATATGTACCCCCCATGTATCACCAATAGTAGGCCCTGGGTTAGACACTAACACCAATGGTGTACAAATATAACAATATTAGAGGAATTACCCTTTATAATAAATGTGTTTATGAGATAGAGTGAATAATCCACAAAAAACATCAATACATAATATAAAAGAGAATCTGAAACCATCCCACATGCATGTATTAAATAAAATAAATACAAATATAATAATTTATCCAAGGTAAATACCAAAAGATAAATCTAATGTAGTGACACAACAAAAGTCAAGGATATGATCTATTAAAGTTTAGCATGCTCTATGAAAGACTTCAAGAAAACTAGACAAAAATAATATACATTAGGGGAGAATACATGTATACTCAGTAGGAAAACCAAAGTATCTCATGCACATGTAAAAGAAGAATACTAATGATCATGTGAGAAAATAGAAGAATCAAACATCACTATTACATGTATACTATCCAAACCCAACCTCACCAAGAAATTATCACCATGTAACTGAAGTCATGTTATAATGTATTGATATTGTTAATATTTTCATGACTTATTATATACTCCCTTTACTGATTTTATATGAAATCTGCATAATTTGTGTGAAATATTAATGATTTAATATTAAGTATAATTTTTGAGTATTTTTAGAAGTAGTCCAATTGATTCCATTTACTGTTTTAATAATAACTATCACTATACTGATCCAAATTGTGTGGTTTATGTTTTTTAGGATTCTACTTTCAATATACAACATTTCATTAGAAGGTACCAAGAGCCAATTTCTTCATTTGAATGGTCATATTGTCCTCACAAACAAGACCAAAGAATCTATAAAGAAACTGGACTATTCATGAATATTGATTTACTGGGCTACATGAAGAAGTCCAAATTATATTATTCTCAACAATAGTTCGGGTTACAATGCAAGGAGTCTTGTATAAAAATTTCAGGGGCCAAATCTAAGAACAAGAGGCCAAAATGAAGCTTTAAAATCTATCCCACCATTCTGGCCGAGAATTCAAATCAGTACAGTATGCATGAAATATCTCATGATATAAGCATGAAATAGAGCTGATATTTTGCAGTGTGAAAGTGGGGATAGAGGTGGTCTACTTTTTTGAATAACCCATTCATATTTGAAGGCATATTCATATTCAAAAACCCTTTCACATTCTGGACTTCAAAACGACTGGATTGAAATGGACAGTTTTACTTTGTTTAATAAAGCGACCATAAACTTTGATCCTTATGTCCAAATGACTCCAAATTTTTAGAGTAGTTGGCCAACTTTATTATCTACAACATTGAAGAAGGCTATTTCTCATTATTCGGCTGTATTGATTTCCTTATCGTCGAGCCAAGTGGAAGGGTATTTCTGGAATGTAAACAGTCCACCACTTTGGGCTATAAATACATCCCCTCCTCTCCTTTCAAAAGGGGTTGGAATTTAAGAAGAGAGGAGAACATATTGGTACCACCAAAGCCTTTCCAAAGGCTATGGAGGAACTTCCATACTCATGTTTGTACTTTAAAGACCATTCCTCCTCTCTTTGTTTTCACTTACTTTCGTGTTCTTCGTTTTTGTAATTTTGTGAGTCCATTCTTTTGTAATTATGTTTTAATGCAAGTTTCTTCTTCAATATATATTATTATAATCCACCTTCTGTAGTTTAATATTTTTGTTTTTAAGATAGTTTAAATCCAGTTGAATCCCCTTCCCTTCTTTTGCTTCCTCATTCAATCGAAAAACCATTTTTAATTATTATCGTCGTTCATGTGTGTGTGTTCGATGCAAAAATATGTTATTATCCCTTTCTTTATCTTATCTTCTTAATTTATCATCATAATCATTGTAACCAGATTAGTAATCATTTTAATGGCTTGGTAAATCTTCAATTGGGGTGAGTTATAATTTAGGTATGTTAAGTGATTGAGAGCTTCTGCTCGATGAATGTTATTTAAATTAATATTGTGTATGTTGAACTTTATATGTCATGGATTAATGACATGTTTTGTTTAATATGTGGATTCCATGGATTATTGGAACCAAAAATACAATACCATAAACAATTAATGGTAATTATTAGAAACCTAAGTTATGTTGCGGCTTGGATTAAAGCTTTATCACTTGGGAATTCCGATCAAAATCATCTTGTGACATGGGTGTTAATTTAATGCAATATAAAGCAAATCTAAAGGATATCAGAAGCTTAACTACCTAATGATGAACTCACCCCAATCTTTATCAATTTGATAAATCAAATAGCATCCAGAAATTATTTCATATGCTCTACAAACAAACCCCCCAATCAAAATACAATTAACTAAAAACAAACGACTATTACAATGTATCATCGCTGAGGATTCGACCCGAGTGCTGCTATACACATTAGCAGAGCACCGGAACTTTGACCGGTCGATAGGCGACAATCGGCCGTGCATTTCAAATGGTTCCATTTCCAGGGATGGTGCTTTAAGTAGTTAGTAGTTTCTGGTTATTGTAAAAACACACAAAAAACAAAATTTAAAAAGAAAATTGAAAAAAAAACACAAAGAAAAACCCGTCTTCCTCTTAAAAATCATAAACTGAAAAAATATACAAAGAAAAACACATCTTCCTCTTTCTTGCAAAATCTCTCTGAATTCCCCGTAGCCTTCCAAACAATCCCTTGGATTTGTTTGACCCGGAAATTGAGCGAACACTTCGCCAACTTAGGAGGAAAATAAGAGATAAACAAATAATTCAAGAACCAGTGCTTTTCCAACCAATTGAATTAGATACGGGCTATCATAGGGAACAAACTCTTAAATAACTCGCTGCCCCTGATATGAATTACCAACCTCTTGGTATTCAATATCCAAACATAGAAGCTGACTTCTAACTCAAATCGGTTTTGATTCATATTCTCCCTCATTTTCACTGGCTAAACGTGAGGACCCGCATCTCCACCTTAAAAAGTGCCAAGTAGTGTGCTCTACCATGAATCCTCAAGGGGTTTCTGAATAAAAAATCAAACTACGAGCATTGCCTTTCTCTCTAGCTAACACTGCAAAGTCATGGCTCTACTACCTTCCTCCTAGTTCCATAACAACATGGAATGACATGAAACGACTCTTCTTAGAGAAATTATTTCCTACTTCTTGTACTGCTTCTATCCGAAAGGAAATAAGTGGTATCCATCAATTCCAAAGTGAATCACTCCATCAGTACTGGGAGAGGTTCAAAAATATTGCGGAAACCTTCCCACACCACCAAATTCCTGACCAACTCTTGATCCAATACTTCTATGAGGGGTTATTGGCTATGGAGAGAACTCTCATTAATGCCGCAAGTGGAGGTGCTCTTTTTGATAAAACTCCTACAGCTGCAAGAGATCTCGTAAGTAACATGGCTACAAACACACAACAATTCCATACTCGATCACATGCTCAAGTCAAACAAGACCAATATAATCAATCAATTGAGCCAAACAAAATGATCGAGTGGATGAGTGAACTTACCGGTCTTTTGCGACAACTAGTTGTGGCTACAAAATCTCCAACCTCGTCTTCTCCACAATCAATGTTTCCTGGACCTATCAAAAACTGTGGAATCTGCAACTCTCCATCTCATCCAACTGACACATGTCCACAAAATCAAGAGGATCAATCCAATTCATCTGGACCAATGGATCTCAATGCAACATATGCTCATAGGAACACCAATCTTGAACTATCAGGTCAGTTTGTTAGAAACTTCAACCAACCTCACTCTGAGCCCTTCTCTTCTTCCTATAACCAAGGCCTGAGGTATGGTAATCCTGTCTCTCACCTCCCTCAATTCCCTCCTCAAAACCCATACCAATTCTAATATTGTCAAGGTGGTGGTAACTTCCATCAAACTTATCCTTTTGTTCCTCAACCTCAAAGGGACAATCCTCCTCTTGGATTCCATTATCCTAGTGAGCCTTCCCAATTCCAAAACCAATACAATCGATTTCCCAAGAACCAAAATCAAGGCAATCCCAATTTGAGACAAGCCTGTTCTTCCAAGAAACCACGGGAAAGTGTAGTGGAAGATCTTATCTCCTTCATCCATTCTAGCCTTAAAAACATTGAAACCCAAATTGGTCAACTTGCATCCCACCTTAGTCAGTAGATACCATCCAATTCTTCCCAACTCCCAACTCAACCATTACCCAACCCCAAGGGTAATGTAAGTGAAATTGCACTTAAATCAGGAAAGCAAATTTCTATGCCTCAGCATAAATCCTCAAACCCTCCTTTTAATGTTGACCTAGAAAATAAAAATAAAAAGAAATTTGAAAAGGAACCTGAATCCATTCCCTCACCTCCTTCCATTCCAATTAGGAATCCAATTCCTTTTCCTCAAGTTGTTTCTAAACCATGGAAGTCCTTTGAACCCGATCCTGAAATGCTCGACATGTTTAGACGTGTTTAAGTCAACATTCCTCTCTTAGATGCCATCAATAAAATTCCTATGTATGCGATGTTTATTAAGGAATTGTTCACCCACAAGAGGCAACTTAGGACCTTTGAAAATGTTTCCACCTAGCAGTCTATTACCATAAAGTGCAAAGATTCAAGGGCCTTTATGGTTCCATGCAAAATTGGAAGTTCGAACTTTCATGATGCACTCATAGACCTAGGAGCCTCAATTAATGTCATGCCCAAATTGATATTCAACAACCTTGGTCTAGGTCCCTTACATCCAACTGGTATTGTCATTCAGTTAGCCAATCGAAGCATAGCCAGTCCTGAGGAAATAATTGAAGATGTCCTTGTTCGTGTGAATGATCTTATCTTCCCTGTGGATTTATATGTCCTTTACATGGAAGGTGAGAGAAACTCATCTCGATCTCCCTTAATTATAGGAAGACCATTCCTCAATACCTCGAGAACCAAAATTGATGTCTATTCAGGCATCTTATCCATGGAATTTGGCGACTTACTAGTCAAGTTTGACATTTTCCAAGCCATGCGATACCCATCTGAGGACCACTATGCATTCTCAATTCATGCTTCAGAGGACACTTCTAGGTGTAAATAGAACCCCAATCCACCATGTTCTTTATGTTCTAATGAAAAAGGGTCTTGTGAAATCTACACCATGATTAACAAAGTCATAAATGGTGAAATTGATGTTGACATTACAAATGCAAGCTCCATTGATCTAAAGGAACTTGAAAAGTCTTTGGAATCTCATCTCACCCCTGACCTCCAATGCTCCAACATGAATGGTAACAAAGAAAATGAACTTCAATGATCATTTTTTTATTCGAATCTGATTATCCCTCATTCATCCTTTCCTATACATGATTCTGAAAATCCGGTTATATGTGAGGTGAACCCCAAACCAATTTGTTTATATTGTCCTGATGGGAGGGAAGGTTGTGAAGTTTGTTCCCAAATTAATAAAGTGATCACCGGTGAGGATGAAATTGAAAATTCTTTGGTGAACAACATTGAAATAAAGGATATTGAAAATTTTATTCAATCTTATGATGCCACTGATCCTCATTAATCTACATCGGTAAGTGATGAAATAAATGAGTCCAAAACAATTGGGATCCCATACTCTGCTTTTGTGTTATCTAAACCTTACATAAATGAACCATCAGAATTGAGCCACCCTCCAGACTTTCCATGCAAAGAAAACCAGCACATTGTGGATAACATCATTCCTCAGGTTGAAGACCAAACCAAGGATAGAAATATTCTCTTTCAACCCCCATTGAATTGCAAGCACACCAACAAGGATGGGAAGAAATTATCCAATGAATCATTAGGCCTCCCAATGGAGAGGTTTTTCTGGAACCACACTAGAGTTGAGAAAATACGATGGCCACCGTCAGACTATGGGTAGTCCACTGCAACCGTCTAGCTGTAGACAAATAAATGCAGTGCTTCTTGGGAGGCAACCCATGTTTTCTTTTAATTTTGTGAAATTTCAATTTCATTTTAGTTTTTCATTATATGAATAATTATTTTTCTTTTCCAGGTAACTTCCCATGGTCCTAGAACCACCTCGACTTCCATTGGATCCCCAACTTCTGTAGTCAACCTACCACTAGATGGAGACGGTGACATGCCAAATCCAAACCTGGGGGCACCACTTTCCCTTTTACACTCTCTATCTCTTCCTCTCTCTACCTCTTTCTTCTTCTTCCTCTCTCTTTCATTTTTTACCACATTCTTCATTAAACCCTTTTTTCCTTTCTTGTGTGGGTGTGAATTTTAAAAAAACCTTAAAAACTAAAAAAACCCAAAAAACACAATCACATAAAAAAATAAAAAAAATTAAAGAGTCATGCTTACTCACCATCGAGTTTTGAAATTTCGTCCAACCATTTTGGGAATTTAACAGACATGATTTCATCTCAAAAATTCTGTATTTTCATCGTGACTTTGGATAATGAATAGTGTGTCAAAACCAACAATTTTTGAATGATCAATTTTTTATTTGAAAATTTTTTCCCCAACCATGAGGAACAACATTTTCTTTCAGGACAAGGCCTCCTATGGCCATCTTTTAAAAATGTGTGTTTTCACCCCGATTTTTGAGTCTTGAGTTTGTGGACCTTCGAGCTGAATTTCCTAACTTAGTGTGTATTAATATGATAAAGGAATTTTTTGAACCACATGAGAATCACAATAGACAAATAGCTTCTCATTTCCCTTTCATTAATCCTCCTTTTGAAATCCCCTTCGAGCCTATGAAAACCTTTTCTTTGATAGCCACATTACAAGCCCAATACCCTTTCCCACCCAATATCAACAAGGATTTTCATTACATAATTGTTTTTTGAAATTTATGTGTGGGGGGGAATGGATTTCATTGTTTGGGTACCCTATTATTGATTTTCAATGAGTTATCATCTGCTTGAGGGAAAGCATCCATTTCCGTGTGGGGGAGAGGTTTTATTTAGGTGTGTTTTGGGGAATGTAATGAACATACATTAATGTAAATTTGTAAATGTTATTCAAAAGTGTTAAAAAATGATTAAAAAAATTAAAAAAATCAAAAGAAAAATGAAAAAATGGGTTGTGTATTGGGTAGGTAAAAAATCACTCTTCCTAAACCTTTTATGTTGTTATAACTATTACAATTAGTGTCGTGAGGAGATCAGTCATGTGTTGGGTTATGAGTGTGAGATCTTTTCCAAGTTCCACTTTCGAAAAAATAAAGAAAAAAAGGAGAAGAAACAAAAGAACACTTGCATTATATTCTTATTTCGAGAAGTTCTGTGTTTTTTAAATATTTCATCTTCTAATTACCTTCATATTTTCTTCCTTTATTGTGTCTTTCTTCACACAATCATTCCCTTGTAAATATGTGTTTTCATTTTCTTCCATGTTTTATTTCAAAAAATGTGCATTGCTTTTTCTATGTTGGTATTTTAACCCTCTTGTTCTCTCTCTTGGACATTATATACCTACCATCCCATAGCCACAGAATAACCTATTACAAAGACATCTTGATTCTTGTTCACTTTGGATAGGGATTGGAAGCTGAGAGCTCTTTTCAAACTCTAAGATTTTCACTTTTGGTTGTTGAAAGAGTGAACCTCCACAAATAAATTTTATCATCTTGAGAGGTGTGAGTTTTGAGTGTCCACAATTTCCATTTCTAAATTTGAGCATGAAAAAAATGAATTTTTTTTGAAACATTTTTTCTGTAACAACTTTTGGTGGAATTCAAAATGGATGAGTGAAATAGTCTAAACCTCCCATGACTGGAGAAAACAAAATTTTAATATTTGTTGGTGAGTAAAAATGATTTTTTCATGTTTTTATATTTGATGCACGTGAGGACATGAACAAAACTAAGTGTGGGGGAGTTGATATTGTTAATATTTTCATGACTTATTATATACTCCATTTACTGATTTTATATGAAATGTGCATAATTTGTGTGAAATATTAATGTTTTAATATTAAGTATAATTGTTGATCATTTTTAGAAGTAGTCTAATTGAGTCAGTTTACTGTTTTAATAATACCTATCACTATACTGATCCATATTGTTTTCTTCTTGTTTTGTAGGATTCTTCTTTCAATATAAAACATTTCATTAGAAGGTACCCTGATCCAATTATGCCATTTGAATGGTCATATGGTCCTCACAAACAAGACCAAAGAATATGTGAAGAAACTGGACTATTCATGAAGATTGATTTACTGGGCTACATTAAGAAGTAAAAATTCTATTATTCTCCACCATATATAGTAGGACAATTCAAGCAGTCTTGTATAAAAATTTTGGGGCCCAAATCTGAGAATAAGGGGCCCAAATGAAGCTTTAAAATCCATCCCACCATTCTGGATGATAATTAAAATCAGTATAGTTTTCATGACATATCTCATGATGTAAGAATTAAATCGAGCTGATATTTTTCAGTGTGAAAGAGGCGATATAGGTGGCCAACTTTTTTGAAGAACCCATTCGTATTTGAATGAATATTCATATTCAAAAACCCTTTCAAATTATGGACTTCAAAAAGACTGGATTGAAATGGATAGTTTTACTTTGATTAATCAACCGGACATAACTTTTGATCGTTAAGTCAAACTGACTCCAAATTTTGAGATTAGTCGGAAAACTGTGTTATCTACATCATTGAAGAAGGAGATTGATAGATATTCTGCTGTATTGATGTCCTTAGCTTCGAGCCAAGTGGAGGGGTATTTCTGGAATGTAAACAGTCCACCACCTTGGGCTATAAATACATCCCCTCCTCTCCTTTCAAAAGGGGTTGGCATTTCAGAAGAGAGGATAACATATTGGAACGACCAATGCCCCTCCAAAGTCTTGGTAGGATCTTTCATACTCATGTTTCGACTTGAGAGACCATTCCTCCTCTCTTTGTTTTCACTTACTTTCGTGTTCTTTGTTTTTGTAATTTTGTAAGTCCTTTCTTCTGTAATTCTGTTTTAATGAAAGTTTCTTCCTCAATATCTCTTATTATAATCCACCTTATGTAGTTTAATAATTATGTTCTTAAAATAGTTTAAATTCAATTGAATCCCCTTCCCTTCTTTTTCTTCCTCATTCAATCAAAAACCCGTTTTTAATTATCATCATCGTTCGTGTGTGTGTGTGTCTGACGCAAAAATATTTTCTTATCTATTTCTTTATCTTATCTTCTTAATTTATCATAATAATCATTATAACCATATTAGTAATCATTTTAATGGTTGGGTAAATCTTTAATTGGGGTGAGTTATAATTATGTATGTTAAGTGATTGAGAGATTTTTCTCAACAAATGTTCTTTAAATTAATATTTTGTATGTTGGACTTTATATGTCATGTATTAATGAAATGTTTTTTTTAATATGTGGATTCCATGTATTATTGGAACCAAAAATGCACTACCATAAACAAGTAATGGTAATGATTAGTATCCTAAGTTAAGTTACGACTTGGATTAAAGCTTTAACACTTTGGAATTCCGATCAAAATCATCTTGTGGCATGGGTGTTAATTTAATGCAATATAAAGAAAATCTCAAGGATATCACAAGCTTAACTACCTAATGATGAACTCACCCCAATATTTATCAATTTGTTAAATCAACCTTCATCCACAAATTATTTCATAAGCTCTGTAAACAAACCCCCAAATCAGAATACAATTAACTAAAAACAAACGACTATTACAAAGTGTCATCGCCGAGGATTTGACCTGAGTGCTGCTATACACATTAGTAGAGCACCGGAACTTTGACCGGTCGATAGGCGACAATGGGCCATGCGTTTCAAGTATATAGTAAATAAATTAAATGATAGGGTACCTTGTACCACTTTCCCACTAATTAGTCTCCATCAAACCCCAACGAAAAATATCCCAATGATCCCACCCCTTCTGAATATACCACATCACATCCCACCCGAGCACATATTGTCCTCACAACACATCGCACCCCCACACTCATGGGAACCACAAAACATCCCACTCGAACACAAATGGGAATCACAACCAAACACACCCACACATACCTGGGGATCACAACACATCATGACCACACACACTTGGTCCCCAAAACACAAATTATATCATCCCGAATAGACTTAGGAAATACCATCAAAACTATTCCAAAATAAACCTGGGACATCACATCACAACTCATCCTGAAGACACATAGGAAACTAGATGTCATCACATCCTTCATTAGAAATATTGGTATGTTATAGACTAGAAGAGGGAGTAAGAAATATAAAGTGTAAAACTATACAACCTCCCACCATGATGTTGGTAAAGACACCCCTGATGAGACTATGTGGGTGTTTGGTACATTGTTCTCAACTTGGGTTGGGTTCTTATATAAATAAAAAAGAAAATACAACTAAATATATAGTACCAAAAATTCAAGCCTAACCAATGTGATCTCAAACGAATAACCAACTAAAAAAACCATCACCTTTACTACCACCTCTAAATGCATAACATCCCACAACAAGCCACAAACCCCATTTCACATTTCCATCCAATTTCATTTAATCATCCTAATCTTATCAGTATTTAGAATCAACCATGTTTAATAAAACATAACACCATTTAATTATCCATGAACCATTAATTTTCATTAACCAAATGAACCTAATCCATTCCCGACATTGTAGAACAAATATTTACTTATTCCATTACTAATAAATAATCTAGCACAACACAACCATATTTCATAGACAACTCATCATTCTATCACCTCGCTAACCCCAAAATGATGGCATACAAACCATAAAACTGACATCTCTCAACCACCCCTCGCTATACCATAAGAACATCCACACACCACAACAGATCGATATCATTCTTTACAGATGTAAAAATGAGATGTTATCACATTCCACTTCATTTTAGGGTATTTATCACACAAGCCATATTATTGGGGAAACTATTTAATTAACACAAGTATAATTAATTAACCAATTTATATTTAGGGTGATATCACAACAATCACAACCAAATTAGCAATAACATCACATATATGCATCTCAAACAAATCCCAAAATAGTCACAATTTTCAGCGGGGCGTCAATCCTGAAAAATATACAATATCACTAACAATATCAAAACTATAAAAAGAATGTAAATCACACTCATTTAAAACTTATCTATTCAAATAAAAACTTATTTATCTTTCATTAATACATAACAACAATAATCCATAGAGAAACAAAATTAAACCGCTCCTAGATGTTACAAAATAAAGATAAATCAGGGTTTGCCTACAACAAAGATGCTTATTTAACTCGGTGTGCACTACATGATGAAGAAAAACACCCAAAAACTAAAAACACACCATGAAGAACTATTGATCGACCAACACCACACTCTAAGATCACCAAAACATATCATAGACTCAAAACTCAAACCAAACTACCCCACCATAGCAGAACTCTCAAGAATAATGGAAGGAAAATGATAAAAATGAGAAGAGAACTCACAACAGATCAACCATAGATCACCAACGAACAACCGACACGATCAACAGATCATAGAGTGTGGAAAAGAGAATTAAGAACACCTTAGTGTACCTATGGTTCTCCCAATAAAAGAGTAAGAAGAAATGAAGACTGAATGAATGAGAATTTGGATGAAAAGAACATTTAATATGCACTATATTAGGGGATTACAAGACTTGTAATCCCCATTTATGTTATGTAATCCTTAGGGTTTAGTTTCTACCAAATAACGCATAAGATCTTTATTTTATTATTTTTTTAAACCTTGATATATTACATGTCATGAAACCATGTTTCATGTCATGCATGAATTTTACACATCCTAAAACCCCATTTCACATCATTTAAAATGCCTACATGTTGTGAAATGTCTTTTCTTTAAAATTTAAAAAACCGAAATTCTCCGTAATTCCTCTGAGCCACTTTTGAACACCTCAAACAAAAAAACATGAAAAAGTAATAGATTAGGAAGGAAATAAACATTAATTATAGGGCCACGATAACATATAACTATTCCATCATCAGTTCAATTGGGTGAGTATGGAGATCTATGGATCACGAGTCAAATGGGGTATTTCAAAGACACCTCACTATAATTTCATACTAGGGGGATCAACTAGAACAACTTGAGATAATGGTGGACTAGTGTGTGGAATTCCACCACTATAGTGAGATGAATAGATGTGGGGGAGGCAATCAAACCAGTGGACTATCATGCAACTAGAATGGATGATACAATGAGAACACTCGAGTTGTTCAAATGCTCAGTAGGATTGAGGGCTTGAGATAAATATTTTGTAAGAACCCATTTTTTGCTGTGAAAGACCTTGGAATATTCTTGATGATGTTCCAGAGTAGCACCTTCAGACAGCGTACAATTCTGAACCCCAGAGTGGCCGGAATTAAATTTTCAGTGCGCTCACACTGGAAACGCCGAATAAATGAGATAACTCCTAAACTGTGATCTGTATAGGAGATCTGAGTGTACAGATGGGTCCGGAATGGGGTGTTTACCCTAGGAACGACATAAAACATGTCGGCATGGGACGTTTGGACCCCTCGCCCGCTTCTGGAACGTTAAATGGATTAATTAAAAATTTAATTTATTCGTTTAATGTTGAAACGCTAGTATCTCTTAAACGATGGCTTGAATTGGAAAACTGAGGGCACCGTTGAGTTCGGAGCGTGCCATTAACCCTAGGAGAGGTGTAATTTTTGCGGGCGCGACCCATCTGTGAAAAATGGCCCCATGGGCGTTTTCGTAATTTAGCGGCTTCAGACGTTAAATTTTATAACTTTTGAACGGGGTCTCGGATTAAAATTTCGAGACCGCTATTGTGCTTGGGAGGTTGTGTTTACCCGAGGGGATGCTTAACCTCGACCCTGCTAAGGGTTCGGGTACGGGGCCCACGGGCGGGAGTTTAAGTGTATTGTTTTTAAACACTTCTCCCCCCCTCTATGTGGTTTTCCCTGGTGCAAGCTCCTCCTCCTCCATCTTCCCTCTCCTCATCCGGCGAGGTACCTCCGACGAGATAGCTCCGGTGAGGCGCGGCTCCAAACGGGTCAACGACGAAGCATTGGGCTACGCCCAAGAGGTAGGAGGTTTTGTTGCATTTTTATTTCCGAATGTCCCTTTGAGTTCGATTATATTCATCAATTTGTTGTTTGATCCTCGACAAAATACCATAATTTTTTAGTCGATTTTATACCCATTCCGACGATGGTTTCAGATTTGAATTCTGACTCCTGAGCTGCCCGCAGCGGTCCGACGAAGTTTGCGGGTTTTTCCGGTGGTTTGGAGGTTCCTGGCCGGTTCTTGGGGGTTCCAGCGGTGCGGCAGCAGTGGGAGGCGGCGGAGGCCTTGGATCAGGTGGCGGAAGACGCGGCGGGGCGAGCTCGGATGATGGATGGCTCCAAGGCGTCGGTGCGGCTGGCTTCATGGCGGGCAAGCGTGGCGGGGTTGGTCGGCGGCGCTCGGGTGGACGAAGTCACGCCCACGACTTCACGCGTGAGACCGAGACCCGTGCTTGGCGGGTCTCCGCACAAGACAAAGAGCAGCCCCTCATGGCCGGTCGGCGAATGGAGGACCGCGGGTCCTCAGCCGGCCTGTGCGGCTGAGCCGCGGGCCGGCCCAGAACGGGCGGACCGGCCGGTCCAGGCTGGTCCAGCCCAAGGGGATTGTCCCCTTTTTGTTTGGACACCCGTATCATCCACTACGGGTGTCCGATTTGCATGCCGTCTATGGAAGAGCCTTCCTGACATCAAGGGGAATATTTTGAGATGGTTTCAGGCATTTTTAATTTCCGAAACAATGGGCCTCGGAGGCGCGGCGAGTCTTTAAGTGTTTTGTCGTATTTCGGGGGAAACTTGTTTAGGACGGCGCGGACGCGTCTGCTGTTTGATTTAAGCACCGTCAGTGGAATTGGGACCCTGGCACTGAAGCGGAGATTCCTAGGTTGGTTCCAGGCATTGAGGCAAAAGTTGAGGTGTGGGCCCCACGACCCGTCTTTTGAGCTGCGTGAAGCGTTTTAGCGACTTTTTCCTCGGTCGTCCATTCGGGGCGTGCGAGCAGTCGATTCTGGGTGTTTTTCTGAAGAGATTGCAATGGTGCAATCCACCCGCTCTAATTCGGCACTATGGTGCAGTGCCCACGAGGTCCGTTTGGGCGTCGGCGGTGAGTTTTCCATCATAATCACGGGCAACCGTTTTGGACAAGTGCATAGTCTATTTCATGTACTTTTTCGAGAGGATCGTGACGGTGTGATCCATTCGTTGAGTTTCAGGACTGGGATGCGGGTCCCACGGAGCACTGCTCGTGTGCGGTGCGTCGGAATGCACCTTTTTATTCGGATTTCCGTTGCACTCATGTGAGTAGTGCTTTTGACGTGTTTTCCCGAGGGGATCACAATGGTGAGATGCGCCCAACAGTTTTCGGGGCTGAGGCTCGGGATCATGGGACGCCGTTCGGGCGTGAGGTAGTGTTGGCTACTTTTCCGTCGGATATCCGTTTTAGGCGAGTGAGTAGTCTATCTCGCATGTTTTTCTACGAGGATTACAACGGTGCGATCCGTTTGGTTGTGCAGAGCCTCTTGCGCGATCTTGTGAAATGTGGAATGTGAAGGTGCCCCAGGGGGGTGGTTCTTCTACTGTGGTTATAGCGGACCCTTGGAATGTGATCGCGTGCACTCCCATGTGAGTGAAGAGATGTGGTTGTCCATGCCCCAGTCGTTGAGGTGGCAAGTTGGAAATGTTACATCACTCCTTCACGTTGACGTTGGGTGCCGTATGAACGATAGACGCTAGGATGGATACGTGGTATACTCTGGGAGTATACGAGAGCTCTTGGAGGTACGTGTGGTTTGTACCTGAGACGTTCGTGCGCTTGGTTGAGGTTGACTTGGGGCCACATGTCTTGTGGGCCCCATGTGCTTGCCATGTTCTTCTTTGCGTACTTTGACCTCTCGCTACGTAGAGGGTCCCTCAGTGCTCGTTGGCTCGACCAGCAAGGTGGAGTTTTTCCCCTGGATCTGTGCTCATTTATTTGACCAGCAGGGTTGAGTGGTCTCGCCCTAGTTTTGTTCTCGTTGGATCGTCCGGTAGCGGTGCTAGTGACACACAGTGATGGAACAGGCGCTGAACCTCTTTTAGGTGAGTTGTTCCGGGGTTGGGTGGTTGTGCGATACCCACTCCGTGTTAGGTTGACCAATGTTGTACCCTCTAGTAGAGATGGACAGAGCAGTTCTGAGTTTTACCCTCCAGCGGGGCTGGGCAGTGGGTTACTCATCGACTTCTTCATGTTTACCCTCCAGCAGGGCTGGGCAGTGGGTTTCTCACTGACTTCTAGCGTATACCCTCCAGCAGAGACTGGGCAGTGGGTCACCTAACGCTCTTAGGGTCTACCCTCCAGCAGAGACTGGGCAGTGGGTCACCCGATGACCTCTTAGGGTATACCCTCCAGCAGGGCTGGGTAGTGGGTCGCCTGTCGTCTAGTTCCAGGTCTACCCTCCAGTAAGGCTGGGCAATGGGTCGCCTGTTGACTTATTCTAGGTCTACCCTCCAGCGGGGCTAGGTAGTGGGTCTCCTGATGATGTATTAAGGTCTACCCTCCAGCGGGACTGGGCAGTGGGTCGCCTGGTAATGTATTAGGGTTTACCCTCCAGCAGGGCTGAGTAGTGGGTCACCTGATGATGTATTATGGTTTACCCTCTAGCAGGGCTGGGCAGTGGGTCACCCGATATCCTATTATGAATTACCCTCCAGTAGGACTGGGCAGTGGGACACCTGTTGGCATTCCAGGCTCAGTCCTTTCTACTAGGATAGCCTGTGTCTTTCCTCCGTGATTACCGGAGCGGGACCCTTGGTTATACGGGTCAGTGTTGTGATGGATTTGACTTTGAGAAGACCTCTCGACTGCGGGGCAGTGACGAGTTATGGTTTGATGTTCCCCCAATACTCTCATGTACGAGGAGCGCTTTCCCCCACCGAGACGCGTCCTTGTGACGCGACCTAAAACCGTGCGGGCAAGTCAGTGCCGCCCAAAGCGGATAGTGTCGAGGTGTGGTGGATTGAGCCCCTTGACTTGTAGTTCGGGGTAGATGTGCGGGATGCTGGGCATCGATGGAGTTTACTTCTGGGACTGTTGGAAACTCACTTTTCTTGGGCTGAGCTACGGGACGAAGATCCCCTTACGACGTTGTTCGGGCTTCTTTTTTGAGCATAAGGATATGTATATACCTTGTTCTGGTACCCAATTATTAGGTTTGGTTACTCTCCTTCCAGGTAAGGTGAAGAAGCACAGGGTATGCGACGTGATTTCCATGTCTATCTTCTTGTGGTTGGACGAGTCTACTCTCCTGCTATAGGTAGTGAAGACTCAACGAGAAGTTTATCTTCTCACCGTTTCCAGCTCCTTGTGTCTGGACGAGTCTACTTTCTTGCCTCTTGTTGGGTTACGCTGGACTCTTTACTTTACTCCTTCACTTTCGGTTGTACTCCCTTACTTTTCTCTATTCTCTCTACTGCTCACCCTTCGGTACCTTTTTTTGTTACTCCCTCGAGCCTTCGGGGTATCCTACAATGTATTTTTATACTCACCCATGCTTGGGCTTTTCCCGCACTTGGTGTGTCCATGCAGACGATAGACAGGTTGGTCGTGACTTCAGTGGAGCTTAAGAGCTTGGGAGCTTGAGAGCTTGGACCACATACGGTGGTCGGAGTTGGGTTCCAGGTGGGAGACCCGTTAGCTGTTTCTTTCTGTTCACATGTTTCCAGGTTGTGGCACTTTTTGGTTGGGCGCGTGTTTTTCCCCTTTTCTTTTCAGCTTGTACTTTGTACTGTTTAGAGGTCGATGCACATCTGTGGTTTATACAGATAGGAGTTGTTCTTGTTTACTCTGCTTGTTCTTTCTTTTACTCTGCACTTTTGCATTGATTGTGCTGCGTGTGTTTGTACAGGTACTTAGGAAAAGGCCTCCCCGAGTTATTGTGCCTTCGGTGCTGGTCGCCAGCCCCTGGCCTATAGAGGCGGGCTTGGGGTAGTTGCGGCTTGAGCCCGGGTAGGGTCGGGTCATGACATATTTCATTGGAAAATTCATACCTTATTGGAATGTCATTGCTCATTATTAACCCCTTTCTATATAGTCTACATGGGGTTATCATGGGTTTAAATTTCCATCAGTCTCTTTCAGCCGCCATCATATCGCCTCCTAGGATATCACAGCCATAATTTCCATCCATGCACCTTGAACACCACCAACTGATGATCCCCCACCGAACATCCATCTATTCCATCACCACCCATGTATTGATGGATAATAGAAAGGGGTCACCTTTTTTCATCAAGTGCAATAATTGGTGTTTGAACTACATGATAGGTTCTAAGTGCATCAGTAATATTCCATCAAACAAGGAATTCCACCCCAACCCATAGAGTATGTCCCATGTAGATAAAACAGAACCCAATTTCAACACCTTTCATCTTTTATAATCAAAAGTTTACTAAATTAATCACTGTCAACCTATCCAACTGAGACCCCCCAATCCAAACCATTCCAATATCACAGTGATAATGAACATATAGGAAATCAACTATCCATGTTTTTCATTCCAATTGATCCACCACTACCAATGCTCAACCTCAACTCCAAACAACAACCTCCATCGAAACTACATATCTCCATGTAAACTATAATAAATAATGGTGGCACATTGATTATACCATATGAATTTCCTCTACTATAATAGGAATTATTACAACCATGATATTTACAAAACCACCATCTCCCCTCGTTGACAATGAAGGTTATTTCTCAATGAGTAGTAGTGAGGAAACATAGTAATATCATCTAGTAGTCATCAAATTGTTTTGGGATGGGGTATTCTTTTCAAGAATTCTAGAAATTGAATCATCCAATGATACATCATCAATAATATCTTTTGTGCTGGACCTCATTTCCATACCATCTATAATATAACTTGAGTAATTACTTCCATATAGATATACAACTAAAAGATCGAATATGAGGTTCAAATTGCTACATTTTGGAAGACTAGCTCGTGATGTGTCACTATAGTTGATGGGATAAGTAAAAAGACCAATCCAAAATGAAAAAGGAAACCCAATAATGTCAGTTCCCCTAGAAACATAGGTGCAGCAACAACCGGTGTGTGGTAAAAATAAAAAATATGAGATTCGTGAAATATGGATGGAAATTCCTTGGACTACCTGGGATATAACCGAACGAAGGAATAAAAATCAATTAGAAAAGTGAAGATGGTCTAATAGGTTAGGTAGCATCATTCATTAGAGAAAGTGAGTGGTTAAGTGGTTATTCCATGTTGAAGGAACATACCAAAGAGACATCATGAGGAGGATTAGAGTTTTGAACTAGAACACAATCAGGAAATAAACACACTAATTGAGTAATCATTAGGATATCACCCTTCACCCATAGAAACAATGTGGAACTATGAAGCACCACATTTGATGCACCAATATGGGAAATTAATGCAAACCATTGAAAAGGGATATGTTTCAACAGATGTTTTGAGACAATCAGTTTATTTTTAAAGAACAAAAAAAGGTGAATTTCATAAGACTATATACCAGTATACGAATTGGAGGTATAAACTCTTCCTAGTCCCCGTAACACTTCTAACAGGTCTAAAAAATACAACATCAGATTTGAATTGAATGTATTCACACATTAAACATCCAATATTAAATGGTTTTTGGCATCCAAGGGTATCATATAGATGATATATTCATTGAACACTATGACCCTACAAAATCTACTAGTGGAGACAAGAATATTCGTGTTTCTAGATGAAAAAAAAAACATCTAGGACCATAGTTTGACTATTGGGATATAACATTGGGGTTAGAAGGAATGGTGATATTGGTTGTTCCAGTGTCACCATTCCAATATGGAAATAGTGTGAATTTCTATAATATCAGATTAGGGTGTCATGTCTTGTGTGTCTGGATTGGTTTCAAGGACCGATCTAAAAAATAGACTCTATGGCATTCAAACTTCAGAGAAATGTGATCTATCCCAGCTGCCCAACCATGAATCACATGACTGATAGCCCTAATTTCATGATATGAGCTCTAGTGGTTTATGAATTGAAAACCTCAATACTCAATTGATTTTATATGTGAAATATATATAAGAGGTTTGATTGTCCATTGAACTCATAGGTAGCTTCACCAATGGGATCAGACGTACTTTAAGTACACTGATGTCAAGAATAACATGCACCAAAAACAAGAGACAAGGGGTTGTTCACTCTTTCGAAACCTAGACTATATTAGTGGGTGGATACCTTCAAATGAATTAATTTTACTTTTGAGTCCTTCTTTTTCAACATAAAATTTATTCTCATATATTGAGACTTGGTCTTCAAAGATACAAGGATTCTTTCATTGAATTGTGTAGTGGTCACATAGATGAATTCACAAATCTTGAACATCTATCATCTCTTAATTATCAACCTTCTTATTAAGTGAATATTCCATTCTTGGTTCTAAAATATATGTATGACTCATAACCGTATGATGTGATCCAATATCATCTTGTTGAAGCTCTTTCATCATGAAATATGGTTCATCCTCAGGCATGTAATCAATCTATGTTATATTTATAACATATAAAATCCATCTTCCATAACTAATAATGGTGTTGTTGAATGTGAGCATATTATTTCTTGGTGAATAAATCGACATCTCTTTAATGTCCATAGATTTTTCAAAGGCTTCCAATTGGAGGCTTCAAGGAAGCAGAGCATTGGTATCTGACTCTTTCCAAACCTCATTACCCATCTTCAACACTTTTTTCATCACCTTCCCCTTATTATCAGATGTAGATAGGATATATAGATATAATATATTGTATATATATATCTTATATGTCCAAATTACTTCTTCTTCATCCATGAATGATCCTTAGGGTAGTCATCTTCTTAGTTATCTATCTCATCACTTCCATTGTATTCCTATAACAGTTAGTATTTCCCATTTCATTCAGTATAGTATGGCCTTGTATTTTTATATCTAATGAGATTTCAATTAGTAATAATATAATATACCATAAAGAGATGATAACAATTATTTATCCCAGAAAGACACTCTTGAGTTTTCTAGGGGCCTGAGATCTAACCAATTTTCTATGCGGGTCAGCCTAGCCAGTCTTATCAGTAAGGCCTTGGTCTATCGAATAAAAACCAATCATTTTATTTAGCTCAAGAATTTTTCAACCTTGAATCTTCTATTTCCATGTACATTACTCTAATATTATACCTTACTCATTAAATTAATGGATCCATGTATCTCTAATCGAGATATAATAGAGCCAATCTATTCTGGGGAAAAAAATCTAGGGTCTGAATAGATAAAATAAAGATAGAGATAGTTTCATAACCAAAACCCTTAAATGAAGAAATTCTATTAACTTTCCAAAATACAATCAGAATGGTGAACTAGTTATAATTATGATTCCAAGGAAACGTAGATATATAGAGTCTTTTATTACCCTTATTTGGGAAAAGGGGAAGAGCTCCTATAGTTTCTTAAGCAAGATAGATAGACTATCTCAGATTCGACACCTCACTAGTATTGGGGACGTGATGAGTCTTCCTTTTCCTTCTTCCTGGAGTCAAAAAAGTAATGGGAAAACAATAAATGGCTATATATCATGAAAATAGTATGATGGTAATGTAGTGCACCATTAAGACATTCTGATCTTAGTTGAGGTTCTTTGAAATATATACCATATTGAAGGATAAAGCATCTTGAGAGAAAATTAGGGCTTAAGTGAGAATCTAGTCTTATATATGTGTAGAAAAATGCACCACATATGTTAAGTAAGAAAGGGAGGCCTTGGTCCTGACTTGAAGGGAGTGCTAATAAAGAAGTCCAGAGTGTGATGAGTGGTCATCTACCAACTAAGTGGAAGAGATTATAATTGTTGTCTTATTGTAATTTTTTAAAACATTTAATTAATTTAAAGAAAAATAAAATTTCAGTTATTGAGTCACTCCAATATTAGGAGTCCCTACACTCATTCAATTATGACCTTCAAAATGATAGAAGGGAGCTAGTAAATCTTGGACCTATATTATACATACTATATATATGTAGAGTACTGAGTGAGTTGAATTTTAATGAGAAAGAAAGAATAAAATAACTACTATAATGGGAGTATTATTAATAAGGGTTTTAATGGTTTCTATTATAAATGTAAATAAAGGATGCATGAAAGACTATTAGGGTGATAAACTGAGACAAAAGAGTGACCTATGACCCTCTGACGAAGAATTTTTTAATCTGAAACATTTAATTCTTGAATTTGTGAGGTATAGATGTAAATAAAGATCGAAAGGAATATAAACATCAGGACATATCAGTTCAAATATTTTATTTCTAAATGTATATAAACACAGACACCAAAGAATTTTCTATCTTAGATAATCACCACCTAAAAACTCTGTATAATATAAGTAGTAGAGTATATAGTTCCTTATAATTGAGGAACATTTATATAACCTTTGAAATTCATGTCAGACTATATTCTTATATATATAGAATCAAGAATCCCAAAGAACAAGAGGTATGCTCTCTTGGTAATTACATTGGATGGCTTGATGGATTCAGAAATGCATGCTCTTTACCTTCCCGTCCCGACCCGCTGATCTGATCCCCAAGATCTGGTTGGGAATCATGGTATTATATAGGTAGTGGGAATTGGGAAAATTAGTGTATCCTTTGTATAATATAGGTATCCTACTTTATAACTAGATTATATCAAGGTTAGTGATCACATAATGAATTTTTTTGTATGGGAATGACTAGGCGGTATTTGGGGTTGGCCATACTCATCATGTACCTACTTTATAATTCATCCATTTTTAGAGAACCATTTAATTTACATCATTACTGGATGGAATGTTGTAAGGTAAAAAGGGGAGAGTGGTCTCTATATTTGAATGCAGGATATGTTCATGGATATCCGAGTGTTGAACAGCATGGTACACCTATTAAAATTTCCAGTGTTGATCCAATTCGGGTGGACAAATAATACGAGTCGAAGACATTGGAATTGAAGCTCTTATATTGGATATCTCATCATAAACCCAAAAATATTACCAGTCCTAAGGCTGTTCCACTGGATATATATGAACATAGTGAAAATTATATCATGTTCTAGAAACCATGCCTTTCAGAATTTAGTTGGGAATAGAAAATGGCCAACCTACCCCTTTGGTATTTGTATTGAGGATATATGGTTTTGTAAATCAAACTTGATCTCTAGGGTTTTCCCGATGGTGTGTTCTAGTGTAGAAGGGAAAACATGCCACTATCCATGAACTATTGATTTTGGTGGTCGTCTCTGCTACATGGGCAGTCGGACCTCACCAGTGCCCACTGCCCCATCTATTATGATATATAACCTACATACTTGAACTCGACCGTGTTAGTGATGATGTTTGACTACCAATTGAAATAGTTTCACCATTTGAATAGAAAATGTTGCAACCACTTGTCATTTTACTTGAACAATCACTATTTCCCACCCTATTAGAATTTATGGGGTAGTTGGATCCATTTTCATAGAGAACCACCTCTAATTCTAGGTTTCATTACTGAGTTGATCATCCTCCATCACACAACATAACACCTCTAAAATTCCATTCAACCCTATCAGTGAAATTAGGTGTTATTCCAAATATATTAGTCGTTGCATCTCATTAGTTAGGGTGAAAAATTGGTCACAGAAGAGTCAACCAATATTGGAATCTATTCAAATGAGGGAATTTTTAATGTCTACGAAGTTTATGTGCCAACAAATATCCTTCCTACTAGTACAACCACATCAATCCCAAAATCTCATACGTTAAAAGTTATCACATGGACCCACTCGCGAGGTCACCAACCAATCCATCAAGTCTCTCAACCTTTTTCTACTGTCCCGAGCCATTTGATCCCACCATCATGGAGACTATACTACTAGTTATCCCAATAGCACCCTCTATTGCCTATATTATTAATATATTTCATCAGTGCGATATAGTATAATATTCCTATGAGTAGTTGATTTGGAATCACACTACCTATTTTTTTGACACATGTTCGACACTTTACTCGATATGGGACTGGTCAAGTAGCTGGAAGCCACGGGGATACACCCCTATTTTCGTTGATATGGTTGTCATGGGAACATATAGGAATGAAATATCTAGGTAATTTTAATGAATCTTCTATCTCTTCATAGTATGAGTTAAGGTCAATTTGATAGTTGTATCATAGTTTGAAAATTGAAAAGCTAGCAAATATTTGAGCTCCCTAATGGAATTCTATTCAAGTGCACCGTTTACATGACCCTACCTATAGAAACATGACATTTTCACCACTCTTAAATCCTTTAATGGATAACCACCACTTCAACTCCCACTAACATATTGTAACTATAAAATCCAGTATATTGTGCAAGAACCATTGACATAATAATATCCCCATTGGTATTCTATGTGATAATTTCCATTTCATCTCATGTGATTGAGTTGTCATTTGAAGGGGTGTGGTCGAAGAATGTGGTGATATTGGTTGTAGAGTACCTCAATATTGAGCCACTCATGGAAAAAACACATTCCTTTTTCTTGATAAGGGCTACATGTTATTTCTATATATAAGAATCAATGGAAAAAAATAGCCACATTCAGATGGATAGTGGATGGATGATCTTTAGGCCACTTCAACTCATTTACATTCACCTAGATGAATAAATTGACCGAACCTCATAATCCTCTTTCATATGTGACTGAATATAGAACCATATTTCCTGAACATATCAGAATAGAATGGCCCCAATACACCCATTTGACTTGAACCACCAAAAATTAAGTAGCGTTTAATATAAGATAAGTTCATGTAGATCGATTAGGCCAATAAATCAATGCCTCATGAATCTTTTTCATAGTCAACTACCTTCCACCTAAAGTATCATTCTCTCCCCTGTTGTGCTGCAAATAAAAATCTATCTGTCATCAATTCAAGGTATGTTCTCCATCCGGTGTATACCCTTTCACTATAGTGGTTTTCAACTATCAGGAACACATCGATCATGGAATTCCATATGCCTCATTGCCCTTGTAGTATATGGAGGTCTGTGTGGTGCCAATGATGCATGCCATCATAAAGGTTCAATAATGCGATGTTGAGATGCACATGGTTGCACCATGCTCTTTGATTCCATACCCCACCATTTTAACAGATGTTTTGAATACACTAATGCATGGATGACTTCTATAGCTTTGATCTATGGAAATATTATAGTATTGTTAGGAGAATCTTGGCACATTCTCCCCAATGACTACATTTTTATGACTTCACTCCATGGGTAATGTTCATAGAAATAGAAAAAAATGAACCAGACCATAAGCACCACAAAGTAAACACATTTCCTAAACACCCACTATCATTTGGGAGTCATATATATACAACAACACTATAAATAAAGAAATGGAAGGAGATATTAATCGATGTGTTAGGATATGAACATAAAGTGTGAGTGATGGGAAATATGTATAGGGATAGGGTATAGAATCACCATGGAATATTGATCAATGATCATTACTGATTCTAACTTCATGTTCTTGATTATAGTGAATAATTCAAAGGAATAGTTTTTTATCCTCATTCACATCAAACATGGTTGGCTTAGTCATTCATTCATGGTTCTTATTATCATGGACCACTAATAGTAGCACGTTCGTCTGCCTGACCATAAGGTTGTGTTGACTTAACATCATCCCACCACTTTCTACTTTTTGAGTGTTTGTCTAGAGTTATTAGCATGCCATATGAGGACTATTATCCCCCCACTGAGGTGCTAAATCATCTCAAGCATCAGTCCATGAATAGAAAACCCCTTTGAGGTCATTCCCAGGCTCCCCAAAACAAATTAAACAATGCCCATATTACCAACACTACTATAGTGTAGTTCATACACTAGAGAGACTATTAGAGTAGTTTCATGAGAGAACACCTTACAAGGTGTACTTTATGAGGTCTATGAACCACCTATGCCATGAATGAGTGGATGTACCTAAAGGATTTTTCTAGATGCTAAAGTGATTCTTTTGTATAGATACACCATAACAACTAACACATCTCATATATACTGTACTAGTTATGATTGAGCTCATTATTGGATGAAACATTGCAATCACATGAGACATGTTTATGATAGCCATGCAGCAGCAGTGTGAACATGAGTCCGAAGTAGAGAGAAACCCATTTCCCCCATTGCAATTATTTCTGCGAAGGAGTGAAAGTTCCTTATCTTGAGGGTATGGTGAATCTTTTTGTATCAAATAAAACCACATCCTCCACCACCTGATTAGGCCCCCCATAGATTCATTTGAGTTTTGGTCTAACCATACTTCACCGAAGGAGTGTTTCGTGTGTTATCAAGCCATATCGGGAGGGATGTCACCCATCGTTTACTTCTAGGACTAATGTGGTTTCTAATTCCATCCACTTCCCATGTTATCACAACCAATCCACATCAGGGGTGCCCAATAGAAATGCCTTATATTTATCAACATTCTATCTTTAATATCCGTATTTGACCCCTCCCCAATAATAAATTCTACTACATATGAGTGAATCTGGTGGCATTTGTGTTATACCTAGTCTCTCTTGTTAAGAAACAAGAAATCCCACCACCCAAACACCACCCACATCAACTTGAGACCCAATCATTCTGAAGAATAGTCCCCCCCTTCTTACCACAGATACTGGCACAAAGTTGTTTGTGGATTAAAACATAGTTTTCTAATGATTTATATCAACCATGACAATTGAAAATGATTTAAAAGAATATATCACTCATCATTTCACTTATGATATATTACTAGATCTATCATCAAACCATTTTCCATAATTTATCATGACATCCTCCCCAAACTTGAGTCTATCCATTTCATTACCAATGTTGCTGATCAATAGACAAGAATATAAATGAATCAATGTATTGACCCCATATTCAATGACCAACCACCTAATATGACACAAAATCCTCAAATAATGAAAAATTATTTATTTCTTTTTATCTATCTTCCACACTATTTGAATGATGTGCTCAATCCCACACATTATGCATGCATTCACCCAACTTTATTCTAGGTCATGGTCCCACCTCTATTCCCATTTTCCAAGGCACACATTGGGATACTTCATGTTTCCCAGTGAATACCTAGTGTGTCTTATATTTAGGACATACTTCTAATTAGTTCAAATAATAATTGGTTTCAATGAACATTTTACTTTCATGTGTTATTCACGTCAGCAGTGTTACTTCAGATCCAAGATCACTCCCATGATTTGACTATGTAGTTTGGTGTTGTATCCAGTAACCAATTGAGTATATTGTGGGATATTAGTGTTTATTTTTATGATATACATTCTATAATCCTTGTGAATTGAACATATGTTCCCTATTCCTTCCTATACCCGATGAACCACATTACATCTTTCATGTCCCCAATGCCATTCATGGGATTAAAAATGTGTACACTAAGAAGACCTAAAAAATCATTCAATAGATAAATATCATCAACAAGGCCCAATAAAAATTATGTCTATTTACTAGCCTATTCCTAGACCAATCAGTACTTAAAACTATGGTGCTGGCCCCATAACTTTATTGACATCACAAACCATTTTTACGGACTAGTTGGTCAATACTTAATCCTATAGTGGTAATTTTGATATTTCAATCTTCCAATATATCCAAAACTATTAGAGTAGAGTAAAAATAAATACAATAGGGAATGTAGCCTCTAGAAATCCTCAATCCACCTGTATATTAATAAGTACAACTAGAATTCCATATTTAGGAGTTCACACACTCTTCTCTAATAGATTCAATATTTCTTCTGAGAAAGGGATAAACATTCATTTTTTTGGTACAAATAAGTACCCATATAGATTCATCTTAGGGATATTTTATAAGATACTACAAAATGTGTCAATGGTAGGATCACAACACATCCCTTGACACATGACTCAAGCATATGTTAACCTCTTCCTTTAATCAGTGAGACAACTTTCGTTCACTATTAAAGTAGAGCATAGATGTTTATAAGATTATATAGGTACCTCTTTACCTAGATTGACATATGTGACAAAAAGATTCAATTTATAGAAATTCTACTTTAACCGTACCACCATACCATAGTCCCTAGTATAAATATTTTCATTTATTTCATTATTTATAGTATATAGTCTTATATTTTTCAACCCCATCCTCTTTAAAAATCAATGTCAAATATCATAGAGATAGGGGAGATTCTTGATCATGAATATAAATCCTATAATTATTGATGGATTGAAAAAGGAAAATGATTCATAAATCACTGGAGGGGACTAAATATTTCTATGAACCTACACTGACTTTAATGTGGAAGAAAAATAGAATATGTACCTGAATAATGAAAAAATAATTTGGATTGATCAATCTTAGGAAATCCACAGGAATTGTATGATCATTATGTACATGAGGAATTGGTCACATCCTCTCTTAACCTTGTTAGTAAAACCTTCCCTATTTTCATGAATCAGGGTGATTGGTATTTCATTCATTCTTCTAGAAATGGTGTTCTAGCAGTAGCATAGTAGTGCGATACCATAATGTCACTTTTCTCTAAAGTCAAAAAACCAGAAACATTTGGATGTATGGGAGGAAATATTCATGATCCAATTCAATTTTATTCCTCCATTTGGAATGATATAAACCATTGTATTTTTTCCATCAGAGTATGAAATTCATACTTTTTTACCTTCTCTGATATAAAATCTGGAAGATCTAGAAGGTTGTCAAAGAATTTTTCGAATGACCATCAAAATTTATGTTGCTACGCTAATATATACTATGTGGTTCCACTTTAGTAGATTAATACAATGTAAAATTATCATGAATACATCATACTCTTTATGATTCTTGAAATCACTATGCTAGCCAACATCCAGGAAGTGTACCACACCACCCAAACACACACATGGGGTGTTGAATGCCAATGAAAATCCATTGTTTCTAATGAGAAATATGGTTTCTATAACAGCCCCATATGTGAGATTTCAACTTGATCATATAATTATTAGACTACTCATAAAACAAACATTTATGGAAATATAATTTCAAGGTTTACAAGAGAAAAATTGTGTCCACTACTAGAAAAAAAGTTGGTCACTATTAGTGTTGCGTATAGGGCATGGACCTAAAAACATGAAACTAGATGGAATGTGAGAGTCCAACTTATTTAAAACATTTAGTTCCTAACCAACATTCCTTAAACCCCTAAAAATATTCATATAAATGAGATATGGATGTATGCGATAAAAAAATTCCATCAACTATTTACAATAAAACCTTTTTATGGGGAAAATGATAGAATTATTAGAGTGGTGCCATCGTGACCATACCTCTTAGTGTTTTCCCAAGAGGCATGGTTCCCAAATAGAGGTATTATCAAATATAATGTAGCTTGATATAGATATTCACCACCATTATGTCTCTATGAAAATCAACCTAACCATTCTCAGACCACCACATCCATTCCATTGGTAATAATATTTATCGAATTCAAACTCATTTCACCCCATAAAACCTCATATTTTTATGCATTTGGAAGACTAGAAATTGTCATGGGTTAATGGTTCAATAGTGTTCATTGGTACTAGAAAACCATTGAATTTCATAGTGGTTCAACATACCACCAAACAATGGAATAGTTTCTGAGATGCATTTTCATCAACTGAACTATCAGAGTAGAGTACTAATTTCTGATTGGACTATTGGAGTAGATGACTGATCCCTTTATCCATCCAACTCGACATTCCTAACCTTCAACCCTAAACCCCATTTTGTGGTGAGAAAATTACTTGTTCTTGTATTGTATTCCCAACACCTATGTGATAATATTACATACCTACCCCTTTGTACTGGGTTCTTGGAGAAAATTGATTCATTTTCCATGGCATTCCATTGAAGTCGCATCACTAAAAATGTCATAGAATATCTGATTGACTCACTATATCATTATAATTTCTTGTATTTTCATTTTGTAAGGGGTTTCAACAAAACACAATTGTAGGTTCTCTTTTATTCAACATTGAAGAAATATTGGAATATAGTATTGATTTGAGAGTGAATGGAATGATGTGATTCGTTAAGTCACTATAATGGAGTTTGGGATGCAAGAAAGAAGTCTGTTGGGTTACCATATTCATATTTATAATCATAATTGGTGGGTGACCTAGGTGGATCCATTGAAAAAAGTATTAATGGGGTTACTTATGATCGATAGTCGTAGTAGTAGGAAAATAGTTGAGTGTACTCGAGAGGCTTGATTAAACTATGAATGAACTCCCTATGATAAAATATGGTGCTCTAGATCCGAAATGTGGACTACTGTAAGGTGTAGAGAATATATGAAAATATGGTCTAAACAGTCATAGGAAACCATTCATGTTTTGGACACCCCAAAACGTTTTCAGAATCCAAGAGCATTCATAAATGGTTCTAGAATAGTGGAAATAGTTGTGCTACCACACATTATAAATGTGTTCCTAGACTATTCATTCCACAAACAATTGAGTATAGATGGATCTTTGTATGGTCAATTCAAGTCGAGTTAAATATGAAATGAAATCTCCTAGACCAATGTTTTTAAATGGAATCTTGATTCGAAACAAATTCACCAATATGAGTTTTCTTTCCTACTATCTTAACTGTAGAATTGATCTATAAAATTATAAATTAACCAGAAACATGTCTTATCTGGTTTCTATTGTTCAATGCTATTTGATATTGATCGATTCACCTTTTCACTGATAGTGCGCATGGTGAAGGAATTTCAACTAGACTACATATTCTACTAAATCAATAATCTTTGTTTGTTGCATGTAGTAGTTGTGATCATTGATCTCCCGTTTGTAGCACGTTTGATATTTCATTTTCATGTTCTCTATCTTATTGTGTTGTAATCATGATAGTAGTTGGTGTTGGTAGATGGTACATTATTTATTCTAAACATTCCTTAAATTTTGATGAAACAATATAAATTGTAGTGAAAAAGACTAATGTGTTCATGTAGAAAACCTTCTCCCACAACTCGAATGGAGTGATTCCTCCTATAGAGATTCTCTTGTGTGGACAAACTCAAAAGGACCTTATGCGTGCTATTGAGGGTTTTTTTATAACAGTTGTGATATTGGTAGGAGGCCCAAGAAAAAACTCTCACACATGGTTAACTGTGGATTTCCACTATGCAAATCAAGCCAATAGAATTCCTATGGAAATAGCGTGGGTCAAATGTTTACCACATAGCTGAAACATAAACATGATCCCTTTGGTATTTGGTTACACTGGAATCATATCATTGTAGGTATTTCACATTTCGTCTTCCATTAACACTGAACTATATCACTCCCTACTCTTTAACCACTAAGATATTAGGGGAATCTTTATCCATGGGGATAATATCACCCCCAACACATGGACCATTTCATATTTCACTACCCTTTCTAGGAACCTGAACCCGACCATAAATACAAAAACCAAATTGAGTAGAAAGAGGTTCATAATTAATAATATTAGTAGGGGTTCCACAATACATACTCGAATCTAATAGTTCAGCCCATATTCTTTAGACATTTACTGGGAAGACCCCATGAATGGGTAGCTAGAGGACCAAATAACAAAACTAAGCATTGAATCGTAGAAACATGTCAAGGCTGCCTATATAGTGTTGATTAGTGTAAATGGATTCCCTCCGCACCCAATACTCCTATGATCACATCATCTATACCCATACTCCACTCATCTGAACTTCAATACAGTCTACGAGAGTATTGTACTAATCTCATACCCCTCTCAACTATAATACCACCACCATGAAAATTGAACTCCATTCATTGTGGTTGAATGTTTAGGCCGCCATACTATAACTACAGAATCTTGAGAGCCTTAGATAACAACCCCGTGATTTGGGAGACCTCTTTCTATCCACATTCAACCTCAGTACTCTACTCTTATAGTGATTCAAAATACACTCCAAAATATTTTAGAATATAGTACTTGGTAGAGTCTGGAAATGACGTAGTGTGTGGCCAATCATCCTCGAATAGAAACACATCTTACACCACCGAAAGGGAACATTCCATTACCAATTCAAATTTTACCCATTAACGACCACCTAGGATTAGTACTTTAATAGAATACATCCCATAAATAATTATCTTAAAAATATATATTAGATTCTACCCCACCTCCATCCATTCCGTTGGTACTAATGTATATTGAATGATTCTCAAACCACTGCATTATCCCTATGACCTCAGTACTGTACTCTAATAGTGTTGTTATGAAACTTGTACTTATATATAGTGGTAGTAATTGATCATTCTACTGATCCCTTGATGCCCCCAAAAATCCATTCCATCACATCCATTCCAAATTTATTTATAATTTCCAATGCCAATTCCACCACTCCCCCCACTCCATTACCAATGACTCAATTGAAAAAACCACACCTTCTATTCTAACCACACAACCATAAATCTCTTCCCCTAAGATAACATTGGGTTGCCACAAATCCAGGATATGATTGTTCCTTTTCAAGTTGTTTCATGCTTGGTGTTCTTTTCATCTTTCCAAACTCTCATGCATTTTGTCCGAACCATCAATCACCCATGCAGTACAAATTTACCTTGTTTAATTTGACCACAATTTCTATATTAAGTTGTTTCTGTGGTGACCCCTTACATGTATTGATTTTCTTATGATTTCAAACCCACAATTTACCATGGTTTATTATCTTTTAAACTATTGACCATACTCATCCACGACATAAGGGAAGAAATGTCTGGAAAATCATCATATATTTTTTTTACATTTCCACAGTACTATAATCTAATAGTAGAATACACATATAGGATTTATGAGGTGGGAAAACATTTATTATCCTAGAATAATACACATGGACTATTAAAAATTTATGATAAATTGATCCCTATCCCAATCAAACCACCAATCATTAATGAAAATGGAACATACTACCATCAGTTTATGTGGATTATCATATGGATTGAATAATTGTGATATTTGAATGTCAATAGAGGTTAATTTTACTCGGTTTAGATTGAGAAAAAAGTCAAGGTTGTATAAACAACATCAAAGAGTGCTTCTATTGGTGTAAATTGGGCACAACCAAAGGATTAAGTATCGACTGTAAAAATACAAGAATCATGGGAGTGGGAGTGGTGGTGATGTACCTAATAGAGTACAAAGGTAAATGATGGGTTGGTGTTGGCATCTAAAGAAAATAATGGAGCATCAAAAACACCAAAAAAATGAGTATACACATCATAGTGATTAGGTAATTTATGTAGAAACACCTATCATGATGAGTGCTACTATAGTGGTACTCCGGAAATGGGTATGGCTATTGGAAAAAAAATTTATAGTTGGAATTTGTAGAATCTTAGGGCCACAACTACTTGGATTGAGTCACATCAATGGAAAGAACTTTTGCTCTATTAAAAACCATATCACATTGGTGTAATGGTTCACCCTCCTTATAGTATGGTGTTCTAGTACAATAGTGTGTTTCATGAATCATTTATCTCATTTTAATTGCCTACCTATCATTAGATCATGGGGGCAACATGGTGTGGCTATCGTTCCAGGACTTGTATAGTCTAATATTACTAGAAACCAAAGTAACCTCTTGTAGATCTAGGGAGATGTAAAGTACCACTTTTGGAATGTTTGGATAGTCAACTGTATAGTACGACAACCATTCAAGTAAGGTGACATCGAATAGTTGTAGTTGGTTTTACACTCTCTCATTGGTCATTGCTAGGTACTAGTGTTCATTAGGATTTTGGTTGTGATGAGATGTTCATTCAAACCTCACACCACTAATAACACAATGCATAATGAGATTACAGATAGTCTCATGATAGGAGAGTGGCAGGTACAACTTTGGCTCGTCCATAATGGGTTTCCCTAGTCTAGAGTACACTATTAGAAATGTAGTGAGTGTGCTTCTGTTTTGAAATTTTCATGAAAACCATACCAATTCCAACCACATAAAATTCTACTCAACTAGACTATACGTGAACATACATGTCATGATAGAACATGGAAAAAGATATAAGGTATTCCATAGAATCAATTGAGTATCTCAGAATGGGTGGTTCAGTTAGAATGTAGTTGGGTTAGTCTACAAGTTTGAAAATGTTTTCCTAGATTGTTGAGCTCAATCAGAAGAGGGTGAGGACCCCATGAGCCCAATTGGAGTATGTGGGTGTAAAAAACTATAATGATAGATTACCCAGATAGTGGATGTAGTTGAATTGGCCATTCGAGGATCACTATATAGAAGAGTACAGACCAAGGTACCCAATTTATTCTATTGACTTTGCTACCCAAATTCCATTGATTGGATTTGAGGGGATTGTATATCTTCATCAGTGGAAACCTTCACCCCCCTTTTGGCCCACAATATTAAAATAGAATATTATTGACCACCTTTGGACTATCCTTTAAGTGGGTCTCATCTTGAGATAGAGGGTGGAATCATATACTGGTTTGGGGTGTTGAGTGTTTTCTAAAAAATACGTCTTGTCCGATCAATGTAATATAAGAGTATAGCACTGACATCAATATTCTTGGTCCTTCCTTTAAACTAGAAAAAAGGTGTTCATAAATAATCCATGCGTCAAATAAGTTGGGGTGCAGGTGGTTGATGGTTAGGAGATTGAGATTGAATGGATGGATGAAAACAAAAGATCAATTGGTTCCATGATTTCCTCCATGATACCAATGTTGTAGGGGGGTAACCAATTCTGCTGTCTTTTTTGAGCTCAATGATAAAAAAACAATTCCCACTATTAGGGTAGTGTATTGAGATATTAGATCACAGATTTATAATGCTTAAATTCCCCATCAACGAACACTTTACTCTAATAGTCATAGCCAATCATGGCTAATCGATCACATTCAGTAGACATATTATTGTAGGTCAACCTTGTTTCAAGTGTACCATGGTTCCAAAGTCATTATCAACAATGTCAATGGTCGAATAGGTGGTATAATATACCCATGAATCTATAGTTTCTTGTTCTATAGATTTCTAGTTGGTGTACTTGAATAGTGTATGGAGTTTTAGTCATGAAGGTTTTATAGAACTGTTTTTTTTTCATTCCCATAACTTCCTTACATCCTCATTGTCATATACACATAGTGCTTTGTACCACTATGTTGCTTAATTGGGTTTGTATCCAAGAATTGTGGTAGTTGATCCCAATAAAGAAGGAACAAAACCACCTGATTGTTTTCATGGAATGAAAGGACCCTTTCCATTACACCATCACTATTAGAATAGTTCAAATAGGTGGGTGAAGTTATTATGAAATAGAGAATTTGAGATAGTATTCATATCAATTCGGAGAGGTAGTGTGAGAAAAATGGAGTTTGGGGATTCGATGAAATTGGAATTGGGGATGGATCCAATAATCCAAAGAAAGTATGTTATGATCGAAAATGTATGGAAGTACTAGAGTTAGTATTCATGGGATACTGATTAGGAAGCATCTTTGGTAATTGAATAGTGTTTTATATAGGTGTTTGTGGACAATTTGGAACACCACTGACTATGTATGACTCCTATGGTTTGGGTTTTCTGAATATATTGATTTTCCTAGTGGGTATATGGTTGATTCAATGGACCATGTGTTGGTTGTTGAAATTGGTATTTGGGGTGAAACACAAGGGGATCATGCATGGGGTTGAGCTCAAGAATACAACGAGATGGTGTTGGTACCTGCTACATTGCCGTCATCAATGAAAATAGTTAGAATATGATGAAATGATTTATCTCTATTTTAGGGGCCAATGATTATTTTGAAATTATGGTACAACTACAACAATCTCTATTTCACCTATTGGGATGGATTAAAAGATGACAGAAGGGTGGGTAGGGGGTACGTTACCATTCGGGGGGAACATTATTTATATAAGTGTATTGCATGGGGGAGTTAGGGAACTAAATTTTTAGTCTCATGAATGGTTGTTTTGGAGTATTTGGATATAAGGTTTAGATATGAAGACCATAATTTTTGAAGTGGTGGTATGATTTAGTGCACAACACCCAATATGAATTCGAGTTCAAATTGAAAGAAGCCTCTATTTCATCAAAACAATCATATGTATTGGGGATGGAAAGAAAATTTATCCACACGATGTTGTATCATCAGTATCATAAAATCAATATTCCCTTATTTTTGGACAAGCATTCCTCATATGCTATAGAAATGGGGGTCCTACTGTGGGTTGTCACTAAAGTTTTATTATTTTCAAAATTTATAGGAACTATCACATTGAGGTATGGGAGACCATTAATTGAGACTTTCATTAATTATTTAATCGATTATGTCTGTTTAATCTATAGTTTCCTTCTTTATCCTGTTAATCATGTTGAATTTTAAAATGAATATTAATTTCCCTTCTGGTTTCACTCTCCCTTAGTTTCGCATCAACAAATTCTTTATGGCATACCTAATGTATTTCTTTTACACTTCCATATATTTCCCAATTAATTGGTTGAAGATGGGTGGATATGGTTTCACAAAATATCATCATCATTTCAATGTACCTTAGATGTTTTGGGTTTATATCTAATAGCTATGAAAATACCTAGGTTGGTAGTAGTCTCAATTTTCATATTATTAACACATGGTGGAGATAAGAATTTAATACGTTTTTTCTTTTCTATGTTTCTTCATGTTGACCAAGGTATTAATTAGTTTAAAACATGGAAGTAAAGGGGTCATGAACTACTAAATAATAACTATAATATGTTTCCACTACTCAATACACCCCTATAGAATGTTGGTATTCAAGAGATGGAAACTATTTTAAGAATGTAAAACTAGGAATAAGAATAGGGATCCACATAAAGCCATCCTGATAGATGAGCACCATTTACTGAATTAGCAGAAACAAATATTAAAAAAGAGACGAGCTAACATGTAAATTAGTGAAATAGGAAAGTATGGTATCCCACCCAATAAAACACATAAATAATGGTTGGATCTATTCTAGAGAGGAAAATATGTGGACACATCTCGTTTTGGATATATCATTAATCTATTTACCCATATATCTTTTATCATGAGGATCAAAATCAATCCATTACATCTCTATTGAATCCTGAGAACCTTCAGAACCAAATATAAAAACTGAGATATATAATCTATCTAACAATTTGAATGTAAATATGAACAAACTTAAATTAGATGTGTCAATGATATGTCGTAATGAAATTTCCATTCCTTGATTAGGGATCGGGAAAATGGGATCACCCAGGTAGGGTAATGTCATTCCTTTTGGAAACATAGAGCACATTAGAATGGAATGGAATCAAGATATCTTGAGATATATAGATTCATGATCAGAGGACTATGTTAAAGTGAAATTCAGTGCCATTATTAGTTCCAATAAAAAAGAATAGTAAACACCATGTGAAGAGCCACCCTATGGAACTTGAGAAGGGGAATGAGATACTTTGATTTGATATGATATTGTAGACATAGACAAAGACACAGATAAATAATCTGAATAAGGAAATACTAAATCTGATGGAAATAGTGAAGAAAAGTTCAATAAAGAAGGAAGCTGGATAAGGATGGTAATAAATATGATGTTTAATCTAAAGTTGGAGTTAGGGATAGAGTTTGAGTTGGTATTAATGTCATAGAGTAGTGAAACTACAAGTGAAGGGGTGATATATATAACACTTATAGTTAGGGACAATATTATTTGATTGAGAATTATTAGAAGAAATTCTAAAATTTAGATATAAAATGGAATCCCATAATATATAAGTTAGATTGGATTTTATTTAGGGATAAAATATGGGATTAAAATTTAAATGAATATATCATGGGGATTCTCTATTTCTAATTAAGCCAGGTGAAAACTAACTGATAATTATGATGATTTATTAGGTCATGCAAGATCCTCTCCATTCATTCTTCCACTCAATAAAAATATAGTATTATTGGTCCCTACATATAGAGTGGGATATTGTGGATTACATAAGGCTATTTTAGACGAAAGGGTGATAGGATAAGTCTAATAAATAATATTGAAGATAACTAATAAAGAGAAGGCACACCAAGTTTTTGATCTATTGAGTCCTTTTCTTTCACTAAGGGTTAATTGTGCTAGCCATCCAAAATGTCTTCCCCTGGAATGGAAGTATAAATTGGCTCTTCACTGCTCTAACAATTGGAAATTAAAGGTAATAAAGACTAGTACATAATTCTTATGCCACTAATGGTCAATATTTTTTCATATACTCTAGACCAAATTTATTGGATAGAGTTTATTATTTAGTTTTATTTCACCTTAAATATTAGTAGATCAGTTGAGGAAATAACCTTGGTGTTTTGAACAAGCATCCATATTTTTTATGGGGATGGGAAATTTTTTGGAATGAATTTGTTGTAGAAATAGATTAATCGAGAAAAAGAGAAATTTCCCTTGATGTTAGTCTATTCCAAATTAGTCCACAATAAGTGAGATGATCCTCCCAACTCAGCCTTGTCCCTATGGCTTTGAGAAAACTCTTATGGACTTGGATTTAACTAACATCCCACCATCTTTCATAGATTTTACACCTCCACTAGATGCTTTATGACCAAACATCATTCAGTCAGCACTACTCGACTATGTCTTTCCAATCGCCAAGGCAGTGCTACTTCTATGATTTTTTATGAAATCATAGAAACATTTCCTTTTATCAAAGACTCTATCTCAGGATGAAGAGAAAAGTGTGTGTGTGGGGGAAGATACATTCATTTTACCAAATTCCCCTACATATTTATTTTTCCGAGTCAATAGATTTTCTTTTCACTTGATAGAATCACCTGTACTGTGCGATTCCATGCCTCTTTATTTATAATATCTTCTATGATCTAAGATTCATTAGTCTGATGATGGAAACTCCAATAGTTATATACTCCTTATCTGAAGATTTATGATCAATGGTTGAAAAAATTCAAACACCTTTAACTTTCCCACTCATGTTTATTATCAACCCCGAACTCTACATCTGATTGATCAAGTTGACTCATCTCTCATTTCCAATTTGATTCGATCCATAACAAGAAAAAGAATATGATCTATTACCCATAAAATATTTGAGAAGAAGATGCTTCCTAGATTACATAACTAACTTACATTACCAATTTCATCCTCATGGTTCTAGGCCCAATCCCTAGATGATCCAATTAAAGGAAATATCTATGCTGAAATGATTCTAATCATAGTTGATCAGCACATCACGTTAAAACTATATTTTTAGGATGAAGTCCATTGTTTCTCATTCAATGGCCTCACCATTATCATTCCCAAATATGACATCAATTATTTTAAATGTAGGCTATAAAGTCATGCAAAGAAGGCAACCTCATGGATGCTAATTCACGTGATGAAAACCCAACATTTCTTCTATTTATAGTTTCATCAGATTGTTCATTGATGACATTATCAATGGATTACGGATGATGAAAATGACTGTCCATGTACCGAAAATCTACCACCCACCATAATTTTATGGACAACACAATTATAGCAATGAAATGTACCAAGCCTATATCCTTTTGGGATAGTGTAGAGTGAACATACTCGATTCTTTCCAAATATTTTTGGGCAAGGACAGAGTAAATCTATTTAAGAAATACTAATTGTTTTTTTCCAACTCATCCATGCACTTGACTAAATGAGAATATATCCTCATAGATAACATGATGAAGCGTATAATTCTCTATCTTTATTATACCCTATAAAAACAATCTATCCTTCCCTGAACCTTATAGCTATGAGTTATACCCAATCATCCCCATTTATAGTGGTGTCAGACAATTCAGTCTCTCCAAATTTTCCCCACCCCCAAGATGATATGCTTCTCTCCATGATCAACTTCTGTATAATAAAAACCACTAATTTATTTTCACTAAAATCATATTGAAAATGATTCCTTATGTAATGTATTTTATTTGTGAGTTAACTATTCACACCAACTGATCCAAGGATATAGTTTGACAAACCATATGCCACACATATTTCAACTCCTGAATTATGTTTGGGACCCTTCTTTTATTGTTTTTTTAAAATATCATTAAAACACTTTATATAATACTTTAAGGACATTTTCATGATAAGATAATTCCTATAAGGATTATTTCTTGAAAAGTAATAGATTTAGAACTTTACTGACTCTATATCTCTTTGGAACTATTTAAATATGTTTTACTGTTGATTATATATATTTTTTTATGGGTCTACTACTATTTATTTTTATTATAAAGAAATTGGATAATATTGAACCCCATGAAACACCTATTTGATAAATTTTGCCTATATTAAAGAGATCAAGACACTACTCAATGATAGAAATTTTTGAGCTTTTTATAAGAGTGAACAACTACTTACCTAATAAAAACATTCCATTCAGATGATTCAGTGGCTGTGTTGGTCTAAAGCAGAGATTCTTTCCAGAGAAAAGAATGTTTTAACTCAGTTTCAAGTCCGTATTTACTTAAGAAATATCACTAAAAAAGACATAAATTTTGAATTAGTCGATAAATACATTATACAGACAACCACTTCCCTGTCTAAATAAAGGTAAAGTCTCTCCTTAAGCTAGTTTGTAGAGACATTGGAAGAAGTGTTAAAGGGTCATATGTGGTTTCTAACATCCAATGAATAGATATATAACAAATGAGAAAGTGGGAGTTTGAACTTGGGGAATGAGGTTTTACCTTTGTATAGGAAAAAAGGTTATGAAATATAATCATTTTAGTGGTTTAATGTGGTGAAGAGGATGGATAAAACATGGATAAAAATACCTTATCATCCAAAAAGAGGTACAAAGAGGAAGGTATCTAATGGTGGATCTCACAAATCATAGAGTGAAGGAATACAAGGGATGGTAAGGGATAAAAAATTCTATATATCACATGAATGGGTTCCACATTAGTTCGGTTTTCTCATATCTTTATTTAAGAGAGATTTGGGGGTTAGAATAAAATGACTATAAATCCTCCAAATTCCCATTTAAACCTATGTTTGTTGAACTAATAGATTATGGGTGATGGATTAAAGGCCCTATTCACATAGATTTTGTAGAAACCTATCTTTCCTCGATATATCCTATAATATAAATAAATAGGTTCTCCAGACCATTTTGGAGGGATAAATTTTTGTTCTTGATGGAAGGAAAGAAGTTATTTCTAAAACACTATCACTATGTTCAACTTTCCTTATTTTAATTTTAAATATAGTATCCCAAATGATATGCTTTCTATGAGTGTTATAACTTGTGTACTGAAAATAATCTAATGTATTCTTCAAAGATAATTTTAAAATCATCATAGCCTACCCATGAATGTATTTTATAAAAGAACCATTGGGTGGAGGTTTCTTAATCCACTATCATACTTTTTGATTAAATAAATAAATTTTCAAATACAATTATATGTTATTGATTGGGGGAGGTTTGTGTTGGAGTTGGTTCCCTAGAACCAACTTCTGTGTACTTTATGACAACTTTTTTAGTGGGTATGAATATTAATAAACTATTTATCACATCATTATTGTTCTTGTAGACTACACAATATGTGACATTCTTCTAAGAGTAGCTATCACACTAAAAGTTCAATAGTACTTCCCAAAAATGATGAAAACTCAAAAGTGAAATGGAAATATTCTTGAATTTATGTTATATAGGTAGATGATATCATATTAGGGACACAATTGATAGATGCTATTAGGGTTGGAGACTCATAAGACTATGAAGCACCTTCTCATGGTGTAAACCATTGGTAATATCTAGTATGATATTATGAGAAGGAGACCCACCAGTAGGAAATTGATAACTATATGTCTCATTGGATGTTCCTATATGCAGACATATGTATTGGTCATTAGATATTAAGATTATAATTAATGATTATTATGAGTCATACACTTATATGTACTAGTGAAAATAGTGAAAAAATATGTTTTTAGTAAAGAATGATACATTGGGTGCGTCCTGAGTAATATTAAATTAATGAGTAATGCGAGAAAGGATTAATCCCTTATATTCATTAAAAAAAGTTAATATCTCAAGACCATTGATGGAAATGATATAATGTAAATAAATCCATGGATATGGTGTCTTATATAAATTTTTATTATTGAGTAGTCAGAGAATGTGGCATTGGGTGCATCGGTTGATGGGCCATCATCCAAACTTTTTTATTAGATATTGCATGATAAAGGGATTATATTACACATTAAGTTTTCATATAAGGTGACATGTTTTTTCGACATTGACTTATTTTTCTATAGGAGCCTTGCTGTGTTTCTAGATGCTATCCATGGACTTCAGGCTGCTATAAATAATACAACATAGAAAGAGGCATTGAGGGTCAAACAATTAGTGTATCTAGAATATTAGTTAAATAATATATTATAATTTATTATTTGACAAGTTTAATAAATATCATTCCTACACATGGATTAACTATTATTTATGTATTCTTGATCACATATAAATATTTAGTTTCTATTTACAAAATTTAATATGTAATTATTTATTTTTGAATAATTCAGAGATATTTATTTAATAAATTAGTAGTCATTATATATGGTTTGATAAATATTATAGAGGAACTATGGACCGATGTTTTAGGTCAGGTGAAAAATGATAAATATTGAATATTATCTGATTAAATAATATTTAATTATAATATGAATGTTATTTGCATGGAGAGAAATAGTGATATTATTTTTATTTTACATGGTTTTTCTCTATAATTAAATAAATAATTAAGGGAACCTATGTATTTATTTTATTTTAAACCTAGTGATATAAAAACTCAGTTATGTTATATTCTCATTAAGATAATTAATTTTTATGGGTTATGCACAACAGATTTAGAGAATCCTGTCAACCCAAGAGGGATCACTTATTTAAGAATGATTTTCAAATTAGTGACATAATTATGTATCCATTTATAAAGGTAAAAAATTCCAGGATACAACTTGATTCGCATTATGTTTCAAGAAGCATGAAAGAGATGAATATTTCTACATTCACTAAGAAGCCTCCCACTGCTTCTCCCAATGGTGAAATCCTTTTTACCATGGGAATGAATGAACATGAACATCCTGAGGATACCAACTAATATGTAGTTTAATTGGAGGATTATTTTACCATAATAATTCATGATATTAGGGGAGAACATTGTGTGCCTAATATCTTGATCTCACGCATATTCAGACCTTATATAATTTCATATTTTTTCCTTCCTCATATCATGGTATTGGTCAAAGGAAACCATATTAAAAATTCTTAGAGGGGATGATATGATTAAAAATTATACACAAAAAGAGAATAGTGATATCATAGATTCTAAAAACCATAATGATACACCATCACATAAACTATTTTTCCCATGAAAAATGGTTAATATTTTGAAAAGGGTGTTTTCAAAAAGGAAGTTCCATTATGATTATTTTACTTCAAAAAGTGGAGTATCTATTTGTGAATGACCAGGCTAGTAAACCCTTTTGTAGAGTTTATAATTTTTTTGGAATGGCATTTTATATTGATAATTACTTTCCATAATATTCTTGTTTTCATTGTGGAGAACAACTTGCATGTTCCCTTCAGTGAACTTGGAATTTTTAGTGAGATTATGGAAATGGAATTTCATTTCCTAGTCCTTCCCCTATCTCTTGTTTTTTTCCTATGTTCTCTCACCATATTCATCTGTGAGTACATATAGGTAATTATAAGTGGTGAAAGAATAAATTCTTTCCCTAAATGGTTAGTTGTATAACATATCTGACATTACACAATGAGAATTAAATTAAACTTCATACCCAAATGATTTTAATTTTTAGGGCATGTAGATAATACACTTTATCGGTCACATAATTATTTATAATTATTTAAAGACCATTGGGGATTTTTACAATTTTAATTTATTTTTCGATTTTTACTGAATAATTATTTTAATCCAAATCATGAGATCTACTTATTCTTCCTTTGTTTCATATAGATCTAATTGATATGATTAATTTTATATCTTAATTGAAATTGATAAACTCATCTTGAGGTGACAAGGCTTCTGACCAAAAAACACGTGACAACATGTCTTGTAACATGAGTTACAAACCAGGTAGTCATGTTCAATGAGTCAGAAATGATTTCAAAATTAATTAAATATTATGAATTAATTAGATTATTTAAATTCACCATGTGTTGACTATAACATAATGGTTCACTTTCAGATAGATTTCTCAACTTGTAGACTATGTACACGTTATGTAGTCCCTTCCAGTAAAAGATTGGCCATGTATTTTAATAGAAATCATACCTAAAAGGTGACAATGTAATTTAGAGATCACACAATATGTAGCCAATTAGACTTTCCATGTACTATAGTTTTTGAGGAATGATTCACAAGCTAAGTCCCAAGGCATGTACCTTAGATAGACAGTGAGAGATGTACACACCATGGATCTTGAATGCATATATCGTGTACTTATACTATGTTACACAGATATAAAATTTATTTATTATATAGTGTAAACCTAGTGACATATACTTGCGTGTGGTTATAATGATAGGTAACCCCATGTGGTAGGTTTGAATACACACACATATATAAAGGATTAACTAATATTTACATAATGTTGATTTCTACATATAATGTATGGGTTAGACAACATGTTTTATAGGACAGTGAGAGAAGTACACACCATGTAGCTCAAATTCATACATTGTGTACTTATTCTAAGTTACACAGATTTAATATTTGTTTTTTATACTTATTAAACCATGATACATGTACTTGAGTGTGGCCTTAAAAATAGGACACCCGATGTGTTATGTTTTAAAATATATAAATATATAAATGCTTAATTAATATCTGTCTAATGTTCAGATATACATATCATGTATGGGTTATACTACATGCTGTTTCTCTACATGCATTAAAGCATAACACCGGACTGAAAAATAATGTAATTCATGTAATCAACTATATATTAAAATTTTTGAAAGTATGTGATAAGTCATGTATTACATATGTCACAAGAGTTAAATAATATACCAGTATAATACATTTTGAATAAAACTGAACGTCTATTCATTATGTTTCCCTATCATACATTTATGTATATAGTTAATTTTAAATAAATTTATTTAATTTGTTTAAACATTTTATGTTAGAGAATATCTAGTAAATTTAGATGAGAATTAAGATAAAACAATTGATTAATTAAATATAATCATTAATTGTTTTGAGCACGATTAATATTAAATAAGAATTATTAGGTATTGGATGCTTGTTTTATTAAATTAGTAATTTATTTCATGCATGTGTATGATCATAGTAATAGATCAAAACTTTATATGTGATTGGTTTAATTTAATTTAAATTATTACTAAAATAAATTGGTTTCCTACATGCCTTCTCTCATTTTATTATGTAGGTTATCTTTTTCAATGATTTCATTTATGAAAACCACTTATCCCTTCACATGCATGTGACTAAAATGAATATTTAAATAGTGGAGCTCCCAAATCTAGTGGAGGTGGTTAATGTTTAGAGATGAGGTGAAACCAATCCCACGAGATACATCAGTGGACATTTGGAATGTTGTATCACAAACCTTGATTGGTTCATGGTGTTTTCCACCTAGGTGAATGGTTAGTTTATTAACTACTAGATAAACTAACCATTGTAAAATCTCATGATCATACGACTTTATTATTTTGTTTCAATAAATTTTCATGATTATTTCATTATGGATATCTTGTCACGGTCACATAAATAATGAATTAATGAGCATACAGGATTTAAGTATAATAAATATGCTTATGCCTAAATATTATCTATGACATGATTAATCACTTATGTAAACCCCCATAATATTAACAAGAATGTGATAGAGGTGATAACTGGATATTTATTTTTAAAAGGATAAAATCACTAAATAAAATATTATGTTGGTATATCCTTCTATTTCATCGGTTAAAATTGAACTATAGTTTAATGTTCTTATCCAACCCAAGTTGGGGTGCTTTTAATTATTGGGGAAATAAAAATTGATTTTTTGGGTTTAAATAAATTAGTTTATATCAATTTTTGACTACCAAAGTAGTACTTTTTGTGACTATGAAGAAAAGGTTGAGGAAATCCTATTTATGGATTTCATGTTTGGAGAGTCCACTCAGTGGATCATGTAACTATGATTTAATGCATTTAGATTTTCGAATGCCTACCTAAAACCATTCATATTTTCTTACCAAACAATATTAGGGTAATGAGAAGGGGAATATGGATCCTTTTAACTTGAATATCCAAGAAACATGATATTCGAAAGACAATTGTGAGGGATATTGGGGTTCGATAAAATAGTGGGCGACTAATAAATATAATATTTAATTATTTGTATAATTTTTTTAGATAAAGTACCATAATTTTACATATGTTATTTTTTAGAAACAAAAAAAGACTTAAAAATATTATAGTGAACAATACTTGAGAGGGACAACCATGTCTATGGAACAATTTTACAAGAATGGAAAAGGAGCCTATGCTTCATCATTTTCCATGAATGTAAATAAAATATGTTGGAAGAACAGTTTCCATTTTCACCTAGTAATAAGGAAAGGGGTGAATAATTATCTCTCTATGTGAAACATCTGTATGATGCTAGACATATTTTGTGTTTCATGCTTTCATCTATGTCCAAGGGGATTTGAAGAAACATAAGGACATGAATGCCTATAGAATTATGTATGACCTTTTGGATCTCTATCAAGAGATGGTGAGACAGGAGAGGTACAAGATATCCAATTCTTTGTTTACAACAATTTTTGGAGATTCTATTCTATATTGGCATTATGTAGTCAAGCTTATTGGATACATTAAACATCTATAAATATTAGGGATTAAATTAAGAAATGAGTTGCATACATATCTCATACATTCTTCACCACCCAATACCATATCCAAATTTATTGTTAATTATAATATTAGAAATAATGAGAATAGAATTTGGAACATCATACATTGATTAGACATGTGGATAAGAAAATTGGGAATGAAAAACATGTAGTTCTTATTGTGAATATGAAAAAGAAGAAAAAGTAAAGGGGGATTAAGAAATATAAAAATTCTAGAGGTCCCAAACACCATCATTCCAAGAAGAAGAAGATCAAGAGGCATCAGAAGGAAAATGCGGTAGTAGGTTCTCCAGGTGGCATGTCTGGACACTAAAATAGGAACTATAACCAGAAGAAAAAGGAATCTAATTGTTCATTTATTATCTATTATAGTACTTCAATATCTACAGATTGGGAATTAGATATATCTTATGTGGCTCACATATAAATCCAAATGTAAGAACCAAGTAGATTTTGAAATATTTTTTGAGGAGAGGTGGATCTGAGAGTTACTAATGGTGCAATGTTGGATGCTATAGCCATTGGTGACCACCACATATCATTTTCAGTGAGAATGATTTTTGTTTTGAAATATTGTTAATATGTACCTACAGTTACAAATTTTTTTTATCATTCCTGATATAGATTGGTTTATTTTCAAATATGGAAATAAATTTTGTTTCTATTATAAGTACAAAATATGTTATGGAATAAAATATATAAATAATAGACTTTATGTGATAAATTATGAAAACTATGGGTTGGAAATTGGTAATGAATCATGTTCACAAGACTCATACAACACCTATATTTTTCATCACACTCTTGGTAATGTAAATGATAAGTGTTTGAAAAATCTCTACCAAGATGGATATTTAGGCTATTCTGAGCTAAAACCACTTGAAATATTTCATGCATGTTTAGAAGGAGAAATGAACAACCCACCAACATGTGGATAGGGTGAAAGGTCTACAAAGCTTCTAGGATTGGTATACACTGATGTTTGTGGACCATTTCTAGTAGAATCTAGAGGTGGATATTATTACTTTATAAGTTTTACTATTTAATTGAGTAGATATGGTTATGTCTACCTAAGGAGGTATAAATCTGATTCCTTTGAGAAATTCAAAGAATTCAAGAATGACGTAGATAATCAACTGGTTAAAAAGTAAAATAACCTTAGAGTAGATCAATGTGGTGAATATCATAACCAAAAGTTCATCCACATTTTACAAGAATTTGGGATTATATTTAAACTCATTCCACTTTATAGACCACAATGGAATGGTATTAGGGAAAGAATGAACCCTATATTTCTATAAATGGTAATATTGATGATGATTTAATCAGATATTCCATTATCTTTTTGGGTACATGAATTATAAACCATAGAATACACATTAAACTATCTTCATACTAAAGAAGAAATGTAATTACCTTCAATATTCAGAGTGGAAAGAAACACTTTTTTTCTCATACACATGTATGTGTTTGTAAGGCATTTTTTGAGGCCTGATCAGGAAACAAACTAGCACCCTAAGGGAAAATGTGTATCTTTATGTGGCATCCCAAGGAAACTAGGGGATACTACCTATACATCCCATCAGACATGAAAGTGATTATCTTTAGAACATATGTATTTATTTATAGGGAGACATCATCAAAAGGTATTGTGGGAGAAATATTTACTTTCATGAATTTTATGCTCAAGATAGAAAAGAGTGGGAATAGGAATGTATTCCACATATCACCATGGAAGAAGTAGTCTGTGAAACACACGTACTGTGTAGGAGTGTAAGATATGTAAGAGAACCAAAGAGATATGAATTTATAGTCACCAAGGATGGTGACCCGTTATCGGATGAATATTAGGATCCTATATCCTACATAGAGGTAGTAGAAATCCCAGAATCTACAAGATGGAAAGAAGAGATGAATTCAAAAATGGGTTCCATGCATAAGAAAAATTTTTGGGTTCAGTTTTATGCACCGGTTGATGTAAATCGTAATTTATGAAAATGGGTGTTCAATTGGAAACAAGACATATAAGGTAAAGTAAATACCTATAATGAAATTCTATATGATAAAGGGTTTAAACAATTTCAAGGAATTTACTAAGATAAAACCTTTTTCTAGTTACCATTTTTAAATACATTAGAATTATACTTTCTATAACAGGTTACTATGACTATGAGATTTGGTAGAAAGATGTGAATCATGAATTTATTAATGGGAACCTTCATAAAGATTACTAAATGAAATAACTAGAATGGAATGTGTCTCCAAGGGATACCAATTGGATCACCATGTTCAAGAGATCCATTTATGGATTGAATCATGCATCAGGTCATGGACCATTTGATTTGATAAAACCATAAAATAATGTTGTCTCATTAAAAACTAATGTGAGATGTGTTATTATAAGAGTTTTAGTGAGAATTTTATTATTATCCAAGTTGTATATGTTGGTGACGTATTAATTATTTGATATGACATACAATTCTTACAGTCTGTTAAGGAATGGTTAAACAAGTGTTTCTCCATGAAAGACTTAGGCGAACCAACCTATATTCTAGGGATCAAGATAATTCATGATTGATCCAAAAGTATTATTATATTATGTCAATGTAATTATATGAACCAGATACTTAATAGATTTATTATGGAAAAATCCAAGAGGGGATTGGTTTCAGTTTCACATGGTTTATGTCTTTCTAATAAAAGGTGTCCTTAGACACACCAAGGGAAAGAGAGAATGAGATATATCCCATTCTCCTAAGCAATAGGATCAATCACATATGCCATGTTATTTACTAGACTTGATGTTTCCAATGCTTTAATAATTGTAGTCACATATAAAAAAATATTGTAGAATAATATTGGACTACTCTTAAGGACACCCTTATTTATAAGAGAAGCACTAAGGTTATTTTCCTATTGTAAGGAAGAGAAATGAAGTTGGTCATCAAGGGTTATACCGATGCATGTTTTTAGAAAGATATGAATGATAAAAAATATCAAATAGGATATGTTTTCTATCTCAACAGAAGAGAAATGAGCTGGAAGAGTTCAAAGTTTCAGGTTGTCGCTGATTCTATAGTGAAGTCAGAGTATATAGTGGCTTATTATACAAAAAAAATCCATTTGGATTCAGAACTTTTCTAGGATCACAATGTGGTCTATATTAGTAATGACCCCATCACATTTTATTGTGATAATACTACAACTATGGATCTTGAAAAATATCCATGGTCAAACCAATGGACAAAGCACATACTTCAAAAGTATCACCGGTTGAGGGATTTCTATCTGATGGGTGAAATTGTAGTTAGAATAATACATATAAAAGAGAACATATAATACCCCTTTACTAAAGGCATATCTCATTATAAGCATGAGTATCATGTGAGAGATAGAAGACTCAAAGTTGTAAGTACCTGGCTCTAGTGCAAGTAAGAGTCTTTTATAGTTGGTTACCTAGAACTAACTTCTATGTACTTTTTGATAACTTGTATTAATGTTTTTAAATATTAGTAAAATTATTATCAAATCATGATTTTTATTCTATGTGACAAAGTATATGAAAATGTCATAAGAGTAGCTATCTCACTAAAAGGTTATATGAGTTCAATTCTATGATGAGAACCAAGAAGGGCTATGACACTATTCGCATATATATGTTCTATATATGGATGATATCATTTGAGGGACAAAATGATACAAGATATTAGGTGTAGGGAATCCTAGGACTATTAGGAACCTTCCCATGGTGTTTGACCATGGTAATATATAGGATAATATTATGAGAATGGGAATTTCCAGAAAGAAATCCACATCTATATGTATCATTGGATGTTCTTATCTATGGATGTATGTATTAGTACATAGAATTTATGATTTTTATTAATGAGTATTATGAGCCATGAAAAAATCTTTATTTACTAAAATAGTTATGAAATATGTTCATGGTGAAGTAGGATAAAATAGGAACTTCATGAGTAATATTTCATTACTGAATAGTGAGAGAATATATTTATCCATTATGTTCATTAATTGAAGTTAATATCATGGGACCTTTGATGGTAATGATACAGCCTAAATAAATCCATTTCCAATGTGTTCTATCAGAAATTTTATTTTAAGGAGGTCAATGAAAGAGACATCGAGTAAATAGGTTAATGACACCAATATACAACCTACTTGATTAGAGATATCATGATAAAGGGGTTATGTTGCTTATTAATAATTATTATGAGGTGAGATTTTGTTGCAATATTAACTTATTACAATATAGGTGACATGGTGTGTTTCTAGAGGTTATCCTTGTACATTAGGATTCTTCTGCTAATGCTACTAAGAAAGCGGCCTAAAGGGTCACATACTAAGTGTATCTAGAATATAAGCATAGTAATATATTATTATTTTATATTTAAAAATTTGAATAAATATTAATCCCACACGTGGTATAATATTTATTCATGTATTTTTGACTGAATATAAACATTTATGTGCTCTTCAGTAATTATAATATTTATTTATTTATTTGTGAAAAATGCAGTGATATTTATTTAATATATGAATAGTCATTATTCGGGGTCTAATAAATATTATATATAAATGGTAGAATAAGTTTTATGTTTAGAGATAAATAATAAATATTTAATAGTATTTTATAAAAAAATATTTAATTACAATTCTCATGATAAAATCATGTACGGAAATAATGATATTATTATTATTTGACATGGTGTTTTTCTATGGTTAAATAAATAAATAAGGGAACTTGTGCGATTATTTTATTTTAACCCTTTAAATTTATAAAACCAATTACATTATTTTTCCATTAAAAAAATTCATTAGTATTGGTTGTGCAAAATGGATTTGGAGAATCCACTAAATCTTAGAGAGATCCATTCTCAAAGAAATCTCCCAGGAATGGAGACAAATCCTCTTACAGTAGATCATGGAAAATGATTTGGATGTGGTTCTTGAAGTGATCAAAGACAGATGATGCAAGAACAAGGATCTTTCCATCTAGCACATAGAGATTTATTGAATGGAATCTAGAGATTCATGGAACATGTGTGGATAAATGCTATTGTGAATCTACAATTTATCCATAAAATGAAATGATATTGCATCATAGATATGTTACCAGATCCATCCACGAATAAATAATTTAAACAACTACAATTCATTATTTAATAAAATTAATTATAAATAATATGTTATGATCATCCCTTTGGATCCATTGTGATTTCACTTGTCTATTTTCATTAATTCAATTCCATATATCTTTGTTCTTATCATCGTTTAGACCATATATTGATCATTGATCATGAGGAAAGCAATGTTGGGATCCTCTAATCGCAGGCTTCAGCTACGCCTAGAACCTATAGTTCAAACATCTGTTGACTGCTTATTAGGCCCATCGGATCAGATCATGTTTGACTACTTATATACATTACTAGTTAACCATTCGAAATAGATCAGAAAATTACATCAATTAGAAGGCATAAACCTATATATCCTCATACACACAAAATGATATTCATTAGTCTCTACCAATCAAGATGTGTGCAATGATCAAAAGGACCCAAAATAATTCAATCATTATGTCCTTAACTTCCAAAAAATCATCTAACCATGTTATCTATATCCTTCAACCATCACCTTTGATTCCCCTTATTCATATGTTTATAATCATGATCTCTTACCTTGATTACTACAACTCAATTTTTTATCTAGTGATGGAAAGAATCCGAGAAATATTGTTTTTTATTTTTCTTATTCTAGTATTGTTTCTCAGTGGCACCATAGATACATGAGGAAAAGTGATGCTTCCCACTATACCATAAAATGGTGATGCTTTCTCCCCCCCGCCAAATTTCAGTTCCACTATAAGGCCCCCACAAGAAGCAAAATTAGGCTCTGATTCAATGCTTCATTCTAGTATTATATGGTCTAAAGTTCCATGTTCCATCCTCCTCTTGGTTACTAGTATAGGATGGTGTTACTTTAATTGAAATAATGAATAAATGTATAAACACAAATAATGAGAATACCACCCAAATTTTATATGTGGATTATTTTCTTAATGTATATTTGTTTTGAATAAAGAAGGATTATCTTGTTAGTGTAATATAGGTGTCTTTATGGGTTGATGGATTGAAAAAATTCTTATATCCATTTTTAATTTTATTGTCAATTTTATTAATTATTAATGAATAAAATATAAATAATTAACCAAATACATAGTCCCATTCTATATAAATTTCTTCCTCATTCTATTTAAATGATATTGCAGTCTTAATTTTCTACTCAATAGGAAGTACCAAACCCTAGGTTTGGGCCACCTCTGATGTCAGTATGTAGTAATTGTTTTTCAAAGTCATTTATAAGTAGAATCTATTTGAAACTAGAGTTATATTCTTTCTTCCTTCTAGGTGATAGTTTACCTGTATCATGATAACTTCTAACACATAAGTGCTTTATAATACCATTCTATATGAAAGATGTGTTATATGTCAAGAAAATGATAAACATGCATGTGATTTAATCTAAACATCCACATAGTACAAATGGAAAAACCTAAAAAGAGAAATTATCTCCACACAAAACAATAAGAAAAAAAACAAATATTGAATGGATAAAAACCATAACTGAACAAAAATAGTAATATTAGAAAGAGGTTCATATCATGTCACATAACTCTCTATGAGTTTGGATATATAAAAGAACCTATTATAATATGGATATAGGATTAAGTAAATCCCAATGTAGGTTGAACTCTATGGAATCTTAGCCTCACTACACTATTAGATAATTATAATGGAATTTTGACAATAGTTTACTATATGGGTTAAAACATATGCGAACGATATCCTACACAAAATAGTCTGAACACAAGTCCCCATATAGATTAATCTTAGGTGTTCAAAAGATAATTATTGATGGAACAAATGTAAACTTATAAGACTAAACCTAATCCAAAGCCTATAGATTGAATTAGGAGAGAAATAGTGTAATAAAAGACCTCTAATGAAAGCTATATCAAAGACCAATACCAAAATTAGTATCATACTCTAATAGTATACTATAAGTGGAGAAATTGGTTTCAACTAATCCCTTAAAACAACATGCGGTGGATCCTTTACCTGACACAATACATGAACATAATAGAATAGTGGGATTTGTTATCCCAACATAGTTTTTTAACCAAAAAGGAGAAGCTCCCAGGATTTAATGTTTATGGGTATCCTACCCTAAGATGAGCATGATTGGCCTATATCCAATCCACATAAACATATAGTGGGAATATATATCATTATATTTGTTGTGATCTGTCGGTAGTTTTAAACCTTCTTGTATATAGAAAACTAGTGGATCTATGTGATTTTTATTTGGATAAAACTTTACTACCTAAAAGTTATCTTTGATATATCCCCTAATACTATAAAATTCATAGTGAGGGTATTGAGGTATTGGATGAAAAATATAGGATCAGATGAGAGATAAAGATGAGTTATCACCATAAAAAACAAGAAATAGAATAACATATATAGATGAATGCAAATGCACTAACTTTTAATTAAGACATTTTGGGATAACAAAATCAACATACCAAGCTAGTACAGGGTTGACATATTGATTTTTATGTATCGAGGAATAATGATGAGTCTAGTGGATTTTTCATGTCATCTCATACTAGTTCTCATTAATACAATCATTTTACTCATTCAAGTGATTTGAGTGAATCTTATAAACAAAAGATAAATATGAATAGCTATAATTCCCTAATTAGATAAGTCATAGCTGGTAATTCTACTTCTTGTAGTCAAGATACCGAAGGAAGAAATCAAGTTTCTTAAAAGAATGAATGAATTTCAGTTCTAATAGGAGACTTCTTTCCCTTGATCATAAAATTTCGATAAAACAAGAAATGACACCAGTTAACTAATAAATGAGGGTCTCATCTCCAATATCTCAAGAGTATGAGGGTATCAAAGTGAATTCTAGGAATCACATACCCTTTTTATAGATTTGGAAATAATACAATGAATCAATTATAATATAGATTACAATAATAAGAAACTAGGGCAGTAAGCTGTTCTCACCTCTCAACCACATATTTGGGCATCATCTAACACTTCCACCTAGAAAGTGACCACTTTCCTATGGATAGATTGACTGATTTATTGTCCAAAGGAACAAAATCCCAATAGATAATGGTTCAATTACCAAGTAGATCTAGCTGCATTTCCCATTGATTCACTGACCCATTCTGAAAAAGGTAAGCCATTTAAAATAGAGTGAGTTACCAAGCACTCCAATTGATCTAGTGCACAATCTTGCCACTACAATGCTACTCACTTCTCTAAATGTCTATACTACAATATAATTGGGGGTTTATTTCACTTCCATAGGAATTTGGTGGGTACTCTTGAAAATTCCCCACATGGTAACCACTGTGATATCAATGTAATGGATGAATTTAGTGCATCATCCATTGCATTGGATGGTTCCTCATGTTGCTTCCAGTTGTCACAAATAGTACATAATTTGAACACTCCATGTTCTTCTTATTGAGAATCCACTCATAATTGTCATGGATGATGTCATGGATTTCATTTTAGGCACTTTACTAGAATCACATGTCATGCATTATTCAATGGAAAGGGTGTGTCAATGGGGAGACTATTCCCTGTGGTTAGAGTGTAGAACTAGAGAATATCAAAATAAATAAATAGCATAAGCATAATAATAACTTAATAAAAAGTAAACATCAATATATATATATATATATAATATACTAGAAGAAGTATCATATAACAGAATATATGGCATGTCATGTGTCTACAAAGTTGTCGAAATAGGTATACAAACACCAGTATAGTACATATATAAAAATAATAGAATGGTGAAAAAGTAATATCTCTAGATAACATCAAGAGCCTTAGCTCTGCCCCATTCTCCCATGCATGAAGGCATGTCCCAAAGTCAAGCATGAAAATATGGGCAATTTATTCGATCCATACATGCAACCAAATAGTCTATATGGGTACCAAACTGTGTTCCATATATGGTGTGAGATACAATCCCAGTAGATTACCGCCAAACTATCTATAACAAGTCTTAATTATGCTGTATAAGATAAATCAGAGTGTATAGTACAACATGTATGACAATACAAAAATTATATTTCCCATGTAAACTGTAAGGAAACATGTTTTCCTATATAGACATACACAGCTCCCTAAAAAACAAGTTTCAAGATACAGTCATAATGTATCTAATAAAAAATGAAATTAATACCATGCCCATTTCATATACCCTGTATTTCATATCACTAAGGCCTTATTGTGTAACCTATATGGCATATCCATCACGAAAACATCTTATAGAAAAGTGTTCCACAATTTACCATGGTTGAGTCGTATAATAAAGAATGTCCCATTTACTAGAGTGGAATTTTCTTATCAGAAGAGTTGGACCATGCATGGTCAGATCCAAAATATAGAAGACCAATGCAACCTCATTGAGTCTCAGAAGAATCCTGATTGAAACTCAGTAATGACACCAGTGGATTACACTGTTCATGTCAGTAGAGCATGTCTAATGTGAGTCCATTGATCCATATCCTAGTAGTTTAAATTCCTTTGGCATCATATTAAATTGATATCCAAGGAGCATACTGGTCTAACCCATCTTCCATCATAAATTAAAAACTGTGGATGAAACATCCAAGGTGTCTAAATGGAATTAATATTCATGGAATAACAACCAAGTAATCCATTACACTTTATCTGACATATCATTCTATTAATCAATTCATAATAATAAATGTTTCATGAGTATATCCACTAATATACAAATCCTTATAAACCATTTAATGAAAATAAAAAACTTTTAAAGGAGGTAATACCCTTCTCCAAATATACAATTCAATTCAATTTAATTGATTACAGGTTTCCTCTAACTTGGAAAGCACAACACTCACCCTATGGGTGGTATAACGAAGGGAAAATCTCAATTTCATTCCCCATGGGTGAAAATATTTTTGGGAAACAACCTCAAATGATTCTCAAGGATCTATTGGTAATTATTTAAAATTTCCATTACATTCAATTTAATTGTTCAATTCATTTTCTGGGACACACCAGAATGTATAATCTGTGTTAAAATAGAAGCTTGATTTATAAAGAACCAAACCAATCAGGAAATGTATAGACCACATACCATAGGTTCATAGTAGAGTTCTCATCTAGTATCAACTCCTAATATGACATCGATTAGGAGAAAAATTATGAAACTAGAAAAATGGAATATTAGCTTTCACCTATATAAACCCTTTGATATTAATAAGAACAAATAATGACAAAAAATTAATGGAATAATACCCAATGTGAATACAATGAGATAAATGATTCTCGATTCCAAATTCATAATAAATAACAAGAGAAAAGCCTATGAAATGGCTTTGAAATTTAGATTCCTGTAGGGAGAGTCTTCCGAAAAAGGAGAAGAATATGATTTTTATTTTATTACATAATTTATGGGTAATATGGTAACCTGTTAAAGAGTTATTGGGGCAAATGGTTTTGCCTCATGGTTGGCCAAACAATATTCCAAACGTGTACCCTTCATAGCAAGGAGGGGAATAGAACATGGTTAGTGTGAATTTTTTCTAACCACGTGATAACTATGACTCAAGATACTATTAAATACTATAGTGGCAATTGAATCGGAATAAAAATTCATCCACATGGTTTTAAAATTTGTGTGGGATCCTCTTTAACATTTACTAGGTTTTTCGTTTTTAGTAAGACCATGTTGCCTTCCCCACATAGTTTCTATAACCATATGACCTACCTATTTTTTCCAAAAATATTGGTTCTGAGCTCTGAAAATTTCCCTACACCCCGGATACCCCCTTCACACCAAAAGGTATTCACAATAGGTACAAATTAATCATTTAAAATGAAATTAGAAATATACATACTTTGTATAAAATATCTAAATTTTACTGTCTTCCCCCTTAAATTAATTCATCATCGAGTTTCCATATCAAGGGTGGTCAAGGGTCTTCAATGAATAACTTCATACACTATGAACATACGTCGACTACACACTCCCAACTTTTATATTGTAAATAGCCATGCTTCCATAACACCCATACTTAAGGAACTGACAGACCACAGAGAACCTTTGTACTAATTTCAGTGATACGAATTGATTAACCCTCATAGGATTCATCAACCTATAAATGAAATTTATTAGGATGTAGAATGTGAGATGATTCTAAGTGATAACAACACAACTGGGATACATGAAAGATTTAATGAATGGAATTATACCTTTGAGTTAACTTCAATTAATAGGGTACTTTCCCAAATCACCCTAGAATCTCAAGCATCCCAACATATCATAGTGAAAACATAACCTATATCTTGATATGTCTATATCCCATCATCAGGTTGATGCGTAAAAAGAAATAATTTCCATCCTCTAACTCTAAAGGTCATCAATTATGATCAACATAAGATTTCTATTGAAAATATTTAGTATCCATGTACTTATGATCAACTATACCTACTCATAAGTCTCTTTCACAAGACACTGTCCCAATAAAGATATCTCACCTACCACTAACCGATATTGGGGTGATCGGCATGGACTACCATACACAACCTCATAAGGTGACATCAATATAGTCTCCTGAAAACAATTATTAAAGCTAAAATAAACAAGAGCTATATTCTTCTCCTAATAGTCCCCAAAATCCAGGATGCATACTCATTATATTTCTTCAATTATATGAATTGTATGATCTAATTGGCCATCAGTATGAGGGTGGTATGCTATAATTAGAATAAACTATGTACCCAACACCCTCTGTAGACTCTTCTAGAAACAAGATGTAAACTAGACATCCCCATCTGAAATTATAGTGCCCAGGGCCCAGTAATGTCAAACTATCTAATGGATATAGAATTTACAAATAACATATACACTAAATATCTCCTTTATTAGAAAGAAAGGAAAAATGATTCATGATCCTATCCACATCAACCCAACCTACATCACTGCATTGAGGCGGTGTCTAAAAACTTGTCATAAAATCCATCATAACATCATCCCAAATCCAGTTAAGAATTGGTAACTAATATAAATGGTTGGATGGTCACTGATAATCTACCTTCAACTGATAATGGGTGGAACACCTCATAACAAAACCAGCTAACCCACGTTTACTTCAAAGAAACCAATACTGGCAACATAAATCATGATAAATCCTGGTAATACTAAGGTGAACTGTCTAAAAATAGGAATACAATTCCAACATCATCTCTAACATCCCAGGTAAATAAAGAAAAAAGAATTTTCATATTTATTAATATTTGAAAATTAAATATTAATTTTAATTAAAAGGTGTTGCTATGTTCGATAGCGTACTCGATACACAACGATGAGTTTCTTTGAAAACTTACATTGCACACTAGTAATATAATAATATTATTTTAAATTGTAGTTAACATGTAGTCATTGTATTGGAGGAAATGGATAGAAATAACTAAAATATGATTATATATGTTTTTTAAATGTGTTTACATTTATCCAATAAAAGATAAAGGCTTAAAATACGGAAAGAATTCAATTTTAGGCATTTATAGCCTAATTTTCACTAAAGGTTCACTTATCGCCTTTTGATGGCGAACCGTCATTAAATATAGTTTTGATCACTCTTATACATTCTATTGGACCAAATATAACTCTTTTTTAGAATCGGGACATCAAAATTCACTTTGTGTAAATTTTTGGTATTTTTCCGATAAAGTTCATTTTTTAATGAATAGTGTAAAATGTTGTATTTTAATTCAAAACCTATTTTTAATATAATCTATTTATATGATTAGATTATCTTTTGAAATGGTTTTAAAGTGAAATTAGAATATATTTTTGCCATTAAATCTAATATTGGTCGTTGGAATTAATTTTACTTTGAAATCAGACTTAAACTAGTGTCAATCTTTTGATACTTATTGTTTCATAAAAACACGCTATTTTCTCTGAAAGCGGGAATTAATTATTAAATTAATAAATTCAACTAATATGTTTTGAATTTTGTAAAATGGAATTCATTTTTGAATTCGGAATATCAAATATTGCTTAGGGTGAAGTTTTGGTATTTTTCGGAAAAACATCAATTTTTGATGAATAATGAAACCACTAAGTGGTACTTAAAAAACTGATTTTTTGTTTATATGAAAATTTACCACCTCTATGTTTTGAATTTAAAAAATCCGACATACACGGTTTTCCTTAAGAAGTAAAACGTGGTTCAATGGGATTAAAATAAAGTTTTGGTGAATAGTAACACATTAAGTTTTTAATCGCGATTAGAGGTAATTAGTATAGTTTAAGGTAAAAATAATGTTTTAATAATATGAGATGAGATTTACACATGTCCTACCCTTATTGGATGTTTCATGGCCGACCAATACAATCCATGGGTCAACTTGGGGACCCCATGGAGCAACTTTGTTTGGAAAATGATATAAATACCTTTTTATTTAATATTAAAATAAAAATGTCACAAACATGAGTTGTTTTACTAAAACAATTTTAATATGGGGTTGTACAAATCAGATTTTTGACTATAAATATTCATTATAAATCTAAAAATATTTCCTACATCATGATAGTTTTGTATAATTTTTAGAAATTAAATATATTAAATTATTTATGACATCATGATGATGCAGCGATTACCTCATTAATAATGGATTTAAATAAAATGAAAAGATAATGTAAAATCTATGACCTACACATGTCCAAAACCTATTGGATGGGTATATTTAGAACCCTTATCACCTTATCCTAGAATTATATCATTTTGGGACCTCTTAAATCCGAATATCATTTTAAAATAAAGTGACTTTTCTTTACGTTCCATGAGTGCCCCTCCTCTCCTCTTATAAAAGGCCCCCACCTCTACCACCTTACCCACACTTCCAAAGCCTTTTGCTCGGCCAACCCCTGCCCATTTTGTCTCTCCAAATCCCTCTATTACGCATTGAAGCATCAATTTGGGCAGAAGTCTTCCCAAGGAAGCCTTTGAGCTCAAATCTAAGAGAGTTACCCGATTTTAAGGTGATGTCTTCACTTGTGTTCTTTTGTTTTATTTTGCTTCTCCAACCCCCTAAACTCTTTTTATTCATTTCTTTTTTAACAAATCCAGTATCTTAAATATACTAGGATGTTTTTATAATAATATTTCGAGCTACACTTACACACATCTACATCTAATGGTTAATGAACATACTGTTTCCATGGATGGCGAATTTCTGCCTCCCGAAACAATGATTGTTCAACATTCGTTTAACACATTCAAAGGTGGCCATTAAGATGACACTATATTTATATATGATATATAATATGTTTATTTTTTCCTTAAGCTTCTGTATTTTTCATTTTGAGAATACCTTTATGGCATCCATTATGGGTAAACATGATAATTTCATTTTAGGAAGTGCGGACTACCGCCCCCTCAAAGTGATTTGATTCGTTAATTCCATATGTGGGACGTATAAAGGATGGATTTAAAGTTATCATATATGATGTTATACTGGAATTATAATATACCTCCATATAATTATTATTTCTTCCCATTAAAGTATGATATAGAAATGAAAGTAGCGTTTATGTGTATGTACGGCTTACCGTCTCCATGAACGGTGCATTTCATTTCTTATCCCCAAATGTAATGTACTATTATAAGTACATATATATAATGGATATATATGATGTATGTTACATCTAAATGATTAATATAATTCTGGAATTAAAATATACATACCTCTCATTTAGTTTTAATTCCATTAATATGACATAGGAATGAAAGTAGCGTTCATGCGTACGTATGGCTTACCGTCTCCATGAACGGTGCATTTCATTTCTTACCTCTAAATGATTATGTAATATTATAAATGCATTTATATACTGGATATATATGATATATATGATATATAAATCACGAGTTTTACTCTGGATATAATGGATACATGAACAACTCTTAAATATAAAGAGCATATTTTTTACTCAAGTACCAATGATCGTTAAAATGACCGTTAATAACTTAAATAATTACATAGTGTTCATGACATGATAATAAGTGATATAAAAGGAATAATGAACTTGAAAAAGGTTCTTAGGAAAGTATAAATTAACTTATGTTTATTATTCAGGAGGTTAAAGAACGATCGAGTCAAGACGGACCCGAGGTAAGGGACTTCGTCTCAATCTCCTTTCATTGATGCATATTTCGTTTTATACACAACTTTCTTTTATATGGTATATAAAACCCTTCGAATATTACTTTTATACAAAAGGAATCTTTTTCTATGAGGCGTTTTACAAAACGAAAAAAAGGAATGTTTCTTTTAATGTACGCAGTGACAACGACCTTTTCCGCCGCCACGATTATTATTTGGTCTTTGGCTTCCTCAACAAGCCGTAATGTTTTTAAAATGAAATAAATACCATATACTCTTTTATGTATTTTGGTATTGAAAATGGTTTTTATAATGGATTTTTTATGTCAATATATTTATGTGATATATTGTGATCAAAGTGTGGAAATGTTTTCTTTCCATTATATTTGTTTTATGATTTTATATTGGTACTTGGACATTTGACGGGTGGTTACGTGATAAACCATATGAAGGGTGGTGCCGTGAATACCAGGACGGGTGGTTACGTTATAACCTCCAATTCATTGGGTATGTAAGTCGACCATATGGATATTCCACTAAGTATGTATGGAAGTTGGCCGTATGGCTATTCCATTAAGTGATATGAGTGGAAGTCGACCGTATGGTCATTCCATTTAAGTATATTTATGTCCCAAGTTACCTTTATATGTTATGTGATATTTATATGGGTTTTATGGTAATATTTTTGTTACAAAAGTGTAATTAATGATCTTTTATTTTAGTGAAGAGTTTTTACTACTTCATAAAAGTGAAAATTATTACTTTGATAAAGTATACATAGTTTACTTGTTGTTTTGATAAACTAACTATTTTCATTATTTGTGTATCCCTTACTGAGCTTTTTATGCTCACCCCAAGTTTTTTTGAAATGTTTTTCACAGGACTTAATGTGGAATTGGGTCAAGGATGGGATCAAGGGAATGTCATGCTATATAAAACATTGAACTAGACATGTTTCTTTTTAAGATTTTTTTATTCTATTGAAACTTAGTAGAAGTGTCTACTTTGTAATCTTTTGAGATGTAATAGTTATGTTCTAATTATCTAAAACTCTAAACCTGAAAAGATCCTCAATGTGAATTATTAATTTAATTCAATATTATGTAAGGTTTAAGGTCGGGGCCTTATAGTTGGTATCAGAGGTTGGTTTAGACAACTTTAAGAGTTTGAAAAGTGTAAAATTATAATTTAATTTATGGTAAGATTAAAATTATATAGCATTTAAAGATTACCATGTTGCTTCGCCTAAGATATTTCTGTGTTCAGAATGGTTTTCCGCAGAGGAAACAAAGTATCTATGTTGGGACGATATCAAGAGGAATACAACCTTCCAAATCAGCAACCTGAGATAGTCAGAATCGGAACTGAACAGTTTGTTGCAGTGATGGCACAATTGACTCAGGCTATAAATGGTGGTGGTATCCATGCATGAGATCAGCCACATCAACCACAAAGGAACATGTCAGTGGTGGAACATTTCATGAGGCAACATCCCCCATCATTCAGAGGATTATCTGACCCCGTACAAGATGAAGGGTGGATTAAAGCACTGGAGAAGATTTTTGATGTCATGGGGTGTTCAGAACATAAAAAGGTTAGTCTTGCTATTTACCGTTTTGAAGGTGAAGCTGATCAGTGATGGTCGATGGTGAAAAATATCAAGGATAGTGATGAGATTGAGGATCTTCACTGGGACGAATTCAAAGGTATGTTTCTTGATAAGTATTTTCCTAAGGTGGTTCATCTTAGGATGGAAAAACAGTTCCTAGAGTTGAGGCAGGAGGATGATTCAGTGGCTGATTATGAAGCAAAGTTCACTCGATTGGCAAGGTATGCTCCAAACATCATACGAGATCTTGATAGTAAAATAAACCGTTTTTACTCAGGGTTAAATCCAAAGTATCGAAGGGCTTTAGCTTCTCGTGAGTTCAAAAGTTATGAAAAACTTGTTCGATGTGCGGAGAAGGTGGAAATGGAGTTTTCCGATGATCAGGTGTTCTATGACAAAAACAGAATAAGAGGTCTAGTTGGCAGGAAAAAGGGAAGAATTAATCAAATAAGCAAGGAGTTAAGAAAACCAAATATCCATCCTGTGAGAAGTGTGGTAAAATGAACCCTGGAAAATGTTTATCCAAGTCTGGTAAGTGCTTTTGGTGTGGTAAGTCTGGTCATATTGCTCATAACTGTAAGGAAGATGATCAAGCAGGCAATGAAAAGCCAGCAGTAAGATGTTTTAAGTGTAATGAAATGGGTCATTATGCAAATGAGTGTCTAACGAAGAACTCAAATGGGGGAAAGCAGCTAGACTACAAGTAGAAAGGGGTGGTGAAATCCTTTGCAACCACTTCAACAGATGTTGGGCCATTGAATGAAGTAGTATCCGGTAAACTGTTTGTTTGTTCAGATTATGACAATGTGTTGTTTGATTCAGGGTCTACACATTCTTTCATTTCTGAGAAGTTTTCTAGTAAATTGGAAATTCCATCTCAATATATGAACCATGAACTTATGGTAAAAACACCCAGAGGGAACGTTGAGACAAAAAGGAATTATAAGAACCTTCCTATCCTTGTGCGTGGTAAGAATCTACCAGCAAACCTTATTGTTTTGCCTCTAGTAGAGTTTGATGTTATATTGGGCATGGATTGGCTTTCGGTTTATCATGCTAAGATTGAATGCAGAGCTAAAATGGTTTCTTTTCAGAAAGATTTTCAGTTTGTGTACAAGAATGAACCCTTGATTTTGATAACATATCAGGAAGTTGAGAAACTAGTAAAAGATGGAAATGAATGTTACCTTGCACATATTGTTGAAAATAAAGGAAATGTTCAGATTAATGATGTGCCAGTGGAAAATGAGTATCTTGATGTTTTTCATGATGAGTTGCCTGGTATTATTCATAATTGGGAAGTTGAATTTACTGTTGACTTAGTTCCTGATTGTAAGCCAATTTCAAAACCCCCTTATCGAATGGCTCAAGTTGAACATTTAGAGATAAAGAAGAAATTGTAGGAGTTATTAGATAAAGGTTTCATTCGACCTAGCACATCACCATGGGGTGCTCCTTTCTTGTTTGTTAAATAGAATGATGGCTCAATGAGACTTTGCATTGATTATAGAGCCTTGAATAATATTACTGTTAAGAACAAGTATCCTTTTCCTCATATCGATGATTTGTTTGATCAGCTCCAGGGAGGTCAATATTTTTCGAAGATTGACTTGAGGTCAGGGTACCATCAGTTGAAAGTAAAAGAAGAAGACGTTCCGAAGACTGCGTTCCGTACTAGATATGTCCATTATGAATTTGTAGTTATGCCTTTTGGGTTAACCAATGCACCTTCTATATTCATTGACCTTATGAATAGAATTTTCCATGAGTTATTGGATAAGTTTTTGTTTGTTTTCATCGATGATATTTTGGTGTTTTCTAAAAGTAAATAGGAGCATAAATTTCATATAAGGGTTATCTTTCAAACCTTAAAAGAAAAGAAACTATATGGGAAATTCAGAGAAAGTGTGAGTTTTGGTTACATCAAATTTCTTTCCTGGGTCACATTGTTTCAAAAGATGGCCTAACTTTTGATCCTGCTAAAACAAAAGTTGTTGAAGAATGGCCAAGACCCTCAAATGTAACCGAGATCCGTAGTTTTCTTGGTTTGGAAGGTTACTACAGAGGGTTTGTTGAAAGTTTTTCACGGTTATCTAGTACAATGACTAAGCTAACTCGGAAGGGTGTTAAGTTCATCTGGACAAAAGAATGTGATGATTGTTTTCAGGATTTGAAAAGAAGATTTGCGAATGCTCTAGTTTTGGCACTTTCTTCCAGGAATGGTGAGTTTGTTATATATAGTGATGCTTCGTTGAAGGGACTTGGCTGTGTCCTTATGCAGAATGATCAGGTAATTTCTTATGCTTCACGTCAGTTGAAAACTCATGATGTAAATTACCCTACACGTGATTTGGAATTAGCTGCTGTTGTTTTTGCTTTCAAAATTTGGAGGCATCATTTGAATGGAGTAAAGTGTGAAATATATACTGATCCCAAAAGTTTAAAGTATATATTCACTTAGAAAGAATTGAACATGAGACAGAGGAGATGGCTGGAATTAATCAAGGATTATGATTGTCCAATTCACTACCATCCGGGAAAAGCAAATAAAGTGGTCGATGCTTTGAGTCGAAAAAGTAATGCTTCATTAACCATGCTACATTTGGAATGAGACCCTTTGGTTTTTTATTTGATGAACTTTGGAATAGAAGTTTTTGGTGCAGGAAGTTCTTCTGTTTTGTTTCAGGTATCAGTGAGATCATCCCTATCAGACAAAATTAAGCAAGCACAGAGGGAAGACAGTGAGTTGCAGAAAAAGGTAGAGCTGGTTCCAAAGGGTAAGTTGCCAGAATTCAACATTGATAATGATTGTTTTTGGGGGTTTGGGAAGAGATTATGTGTGCCTTGTGATTCACAGTTGAAGAATGAGTTGTTATCTGAGGCTCATAGTTCCCTGTTTTCAGTTCATCCTGGCAGTACTAAGATGTACAATGATCTGCGGGAGTATTACTGGTGGGATGGAATGAAAAGGGATATTTCTGATTTTACTGTGAAGTGTATAAATTGTCAGAAGGTTAAAGCAGAGCGGAAGTTACCATAAGGGATGCTTTAGCCTTTACCAGTGCCAGAGTGGAAATGGGAAAACATATCCATGGACTTTGTTGTGGGATTACCAAGGACATCTCGAGGTAATAATTCAATCTGGGTTATTGTTGATCGCTTGACGAAATCTGCTCATTTCCTTGCTATACGAGATACTTTTTCACTAAATCAACTTTACAGTTTGTATCTTAATGAGATAGTCAGGTTACATGGAGTTCCTCTCTCCATTGTTTCTGATCGTGATCCCAGGTTTACTTCTAACTTCTGGAAAGGCCTTCAAAAGTCGTTGGCTACTAAATTAAATATTAGTACAGCTTTTCATCCGCAATCAGATGGGAAGTCAGAACAAACAATTCATACCTTGGTGGATATTCTACGAGCTTGTTCGATGGATTATCAGGGAAGTTGGGACCAACATCTTTCTTTGGTTGAGTTTTCTTATAATAACAGTTTTCATTCCAGTATACAGATGGCACCATTTGAGGCATTATATGGGAAGCAGTGTCGAACTCCAGCATTTTGGGATGAAGTGGGTGAAAGGAAGCTGATGGGACCAGAATTGGTAGAGGAGATGGCAGAAAAAGTTCAGTTGATTCAGAAACACATGAAAACAGCTCAAAGCAGGCAGAAGAGTTATGCGGATAACCGGAGGAAGGATCTGTCTTTCGAGGTAGGTGATCATGTTTTTCTCAAGGATTCTCCATGGAAAAGTGTGATGAGATTTGGTAAGAAAGGAAAGATGAGTCCAAGGTTCATTGGACCATATGAAATTCTAGAGAGAGTTGGATCAGTTGCTTACCGAGTGGCTTTACCATTGAGTTTATCTCGGGTACACAATGTTTTTCATGTTTCGATGTTGAGGAAGTATATGCCAGATCCATCTCATGTTTTGAGTCCAGAGGTAGTTCAGCTAGAGGAGAACCTATCTTATGAAGAACAACCAGTCCAGATTCTTGAATGAAGACAAAAAGTGTTGCGAAATAAGGTAATTCACCAGGTAAATGTTTTGTGGAAAAACCATATCGTTGAAGAGGCAACGTGGGAATCTGAAAATGCTATGAGGGACAAATACCCCCACTTATTTTGATAAGTGAATAAAATTGTGAGGATGGAATTCCCAAAAGGGGGGAAGGATGTAACATCCCAGGTAAATAAAGAATAAAGAATTTTCATATTTATTAATATTTGCTAATTAAATATTAATTTTAATTAAAAGGGGTTGCTATGTTCGATAGAATACTCGATACGCAACGATGAGTTTCTTTGAAAACTTACGTTGCACACTAGTAATATAATAATATTATTTTAAATGGTAGTTAACATGTAGTCGTTGTATTGGTGGTAATGGATAGAAATAACTAAAATATGATTATATATGTTTTTTAAATGTTTTTACATTTATCCAATAAAAGATTAAGGCTTAAAATATGGAAAGAATTCAATTTTAGGCATTTATACCCTAATTTTCACTAAAGATTCACTTATCGCCTTTTGATGGTGAACCGTCATTAAATATAGTTTTGATCACTCTTATACATTCTATTGGAAAAAATATAACTCTTGTTTAGAATCGGGACATCAAAATTTACTTTTTGAAAATTTTTGGTATTTTTCCGATAAAGTTCAATTTTTAATGAATAGTGTAAAATGTTGTATTTTAATTCAAAACCTCTTTTTAATATAATTTATTTATATGATTAGATTATATTCTGAATTGTTTTTAAAGTGAAATTAGAATATATTATTACCATTAAATCCAATAGTGGTCATTGGAATTAATTTCACTTCGAAATCAGACTTAAACTAGTGTCAATCTTTTAATACTTATTGTTTCATAAAAACACGCTATTTGCTTTGACAGCGGGAATTAATTATTAAATTAATTAATTCAACTTATATGTTTTGAATTTTTTAAAATTTACTTCATTTTTGAATTCGTAATATCAAATATTTCTTAGGGTGAACTTTTGGTATTTTTTTGAAAAACTTCAATTTTTGATGAATAGTGAAACCACTAAGTTGTACTTAAAAAACTGATTTTTCGTTTAAATGAAAATTTACCACCTCTAGGTTTTGAATTTAAAAAATCTGACTTACATGGTTATCTTTAAAAAGTAAAATGTGGTTCAATGGGATTAAAATAATTTTTTGGTGAATAGTAACTTATTAAGTTTTTAATCGCGATTAGAGCTAATTAGTGTAGTTTAAGGTAAAAATAATGTTTTAATAGTATGAGATGAGCTTGACACATGTACTACCCTTATTGGATGTTTCATGGCCGACCAAGACAATCCATGGGTCAACTTGGGGACCCCATGGAGCCACTTTGGTTGGAAAATGACATAAATATCTTTTTATTTAATGTTAAAATAAAAATGTCACAAACTTGAGTTGTTTTACTAAAACAATATTTACATGGGGTTATAAAAATCAGATTTTTGACTATAAATATTAATTATAAATCTAAAAATATTTCCTACATCATTATATTTTTTTCCAGAATTTTTAAAAATTAAATATATTAAATTATTTATGACATCATGATGATGCAGCAATTACCTCATTAATAATGGATTTAAATAAAATGAAACGATAATGTAAAATCTATGACCTAGACAAATCCAACACCTATTGGATGGGAATATTTCGAACCATTATCACCTTATCCTCGAATTATATCAATTTGGGACCTCTTAAATCTGAATATCATTTTAAAATAAAGTGACTTTTCTTTACTTTCCAAGAGTGCCCCTCCTCTTCTCTTATAAAAGGCCCCCACATCTACCACCTTACCAACACTTCCAAAGCCTTTGGCTCGGCCAAAACCTGCCCATTTTATATCTACACATCCCTCTCTTACTCCTTGAAGCCTCACTTTGGGCAGAAGTCTTCCCAAGGAAGCCTTTGAGCTCAAATCTAAGAGTGTTACCCGATTTTAAGGTGATGTCTTCACTTGTGTTTTTTTTGTTTTTTTTTGCTTCTCCAACCCCCTAAAATCTTTTTATTCATTTCTTTTGTAACAACTCCAGTATCTTCAATATACTAGGATGTTGTTATAAAAATATTTCGAGCTACACTTACACACATCTACATCTAATGGTTAAAGAACATACTGTTTCCGTGAATGGAAAATTTATGGCTCCCGAAACGATGATTGTTCAACATTCTTTTAACACCTTAAAAGGTGGCCATTAATATGAAACTATATTTATATATGATATATAATATGTTTATTTTTTCCTTAAGATTCTGTATTTTTCATTTTGAGCATACCTTTATGGCTTCCATTATGGTTAAACACGATAATTTCATTTTACGAAGTGCGGACTACCGCCCCCTCAAAGTGATTTGATTCGTTAATGCCATATGTGGGACGTATAAAGGATGGATTTAAAGTTATTATATATGATTTTATACTGGAATTATAATATACCTCTGTATCATTATTATTTCTTCCCATTAAAGTATGAGATAGAAATGAATGTAGTGTTCATGCGTACGTACGACTTACCGTCTCCATGAACGGTGCATTTCATTTCTTATCCCCAAATGTAATGTACTATTATAAGTACATATATATAATGGATATATATGATGTATGTTACATCTAAATGATTAATATAATTCTGTAATTAAAATATACATACCTCTCATTTAGTTTTAATTCCATTAATATGACATAGAAATGAAAGTAGCGTTCATGCGTACGTATGGCTTACCGTCTCCATGAACGGTGCATTTCATTTCTTACCTCTAAATGATTATGTAATATTATAAATGCATTTATATACTAGATATATATTATATATAGGATATATACATCATGACTTCAACTCTGTATTAATGGATACATGAACAACTTGTAATTATAAAGAGTATATTTTTGACTCAAGTACCAATGATCGTTAAAACGACCGTTAATAACTTAAATAATTACACAATGTTCATGACATGGTAATAAGTGATAAAAAAGGAATAATGAACTTGAAAAAGGTTCCTAAGAAAGTAGAAATTAACTTATGTTTATTATTCAGGAGGATAAAGAACGATCGAGTCAAGATGGACCCGAGGTAAGGGACTTCGTCTCAATCTCCTTTCATTGAGGCATATTTCATTTTATAAACAACTTTCTTTTATACGGTGTATAAAACCCTTTGACGTTTACTTTTATACAAAAGGAATCTTTTTCTATGAAGCATTTTACAAAACGAAAAAAGGAATGTTTTTTTAACGTACGCAGTGACAACGACCTTTTCCGCCGCCGCGGGTATTATTTGGTCTTTGGCTTCCTCAACAAGCCGAAATGTTTTTAAAATGAAATAAATACCATATACTCCTCTATGTATTTTGGTATTGAAAGTGGTTTTTATAATGGATTTGTTATGTCAATATATTTATGTGATATATTGTTATCAAAGTGTGGAAATTCTTTCTTTCCATTATATTTGTTTTATGATTTTATATTGGTACATGGACATTTGACGGGTGGATACATGATAAACCATATGACGGGTGGTGCCGTGAATACCAGGACGGGTGGTTACGTTATAACCTCCAATTAATTGGGTATGGAAGTCGGTCGTATGGCTATTCCATTAAGTATGTACGGAAGTCGTCCATATGGCTATTCCATTAAGTGATATGAGTGGAAGTCGACCGTATGGTTATTCTATTTAAGTATGTTTATGTCCCAAGTTACCTTTATATGTTATGTGATCTTTATATGGGTTTTATGGTAATCTTTTGGTTACAGAAGGGTAATTAATGATCTTTTATTTTAGTGAAGAGTTTTTACTACTTCATAAAGGTGAAAGGTATTACTTTGATAAAGTATACATAGTTTACTTGTTGTTTTGATAAACTAATTGTTTTCATTCTTTGTGTATCCCTTACTGAGCTTTTTATGCTCACCCCAAGTTTTTTGAAATGTTTTTCACAAGACTTAATGTGGAATAGGGTCAAGGATAGGATCAAGGGAATGCCATGCTATATAAAACATGGAACTAGACATGTTTCTTTTTAAGATTTTTTTATTCTATGGAAACTTAGTAGAAGTGTCTACTTTGTAATCTTTTGAGATATAATAGTTATGTTCTAATTCTCTAAAACTCTAAACCTGAAAAGATCTTCCATGTGAATTATTAATTTAATTCAATATTATGTAAGGTTTAAGGCTGGGGCCTTATATAATCTCCACTTATATATACACTAGAACCCATACATGACCACATATATTGGATCTCATCATAATCTACCATCCAACTAGGAGGTGATTCCTCACCAACCACACTCTCTCATATGATTAGGCACTCAGAATCTGATTACTTCTTCATCATCTCTCTTTCTAGAAAAGTATACATCACAACCAGAGAAAAAAAAATTCTACCATTAACTATATTGAACCTCCAAGTGTATCTTCAAAAACGAGGCCACAAAATTCTACGAGGTATTAGCCTACTGAAATTTTTGTATTTGAGTCCTCATGATCAATGGATCGACCACAATAATTATTTTTCGTTATGTATATGAAATATTGATGTAAAACTATTATATTTACTCAAACTAACTTTTTTACCTCATATCTAGATCGTGATGCGTAAATACAATCCAGAGGGTTTTTTTGGTTTTTGAACAAAATAAGTTTCTCCCATTGTAATGTAACTAACAGTGCAAATTACGAATCATTGTATCTAACTATAGATCATGCATAAGGTAGTTTTTCTCTTGTGGAATCAGTTTTTGAAACCCATATTCCATGAATCTATCTCTTTGCTTCAGCACTACTCCTAGCCTGATACCTAATGCATTAGAATGGATTGTGTATCTTATACCCTACTTTGATGAAATAAACAATGAAACTGAATTAAATATCCCTTAGAGCTTCTAAAAGTCTATCTCACAGGTATCTGTCCATAAAGAATTCACAGCTTGCTTAGTCAATCCCATATAATGATATTCTAGGCCTGATAATTTCCATATGAAATGCCTATAATATGTTTTTATCCAAAAGAAACTCCATATTTCAAGGATTTTTTTAGGCTTCTCCCACGAAACTACAACTCTCTCCTTCTTTGGTTCTAATAATACTCACATAAATAAGATAATATGACCAAGGATGTGAATCATATGCATCCAAAAGTGGAAAATTTTAAGATTAACATATAAATAATGATATATCTGTGTATCTAAAATGATCCTAAGATAACTGGAATCGTCATGTTGTTTGTAAGAATACAAAAATATATCTTCCATGAAATCTACCTCAAATGAATCATGGTTAGGATAGAATATTTGGTTCATCAATTCCATGAAAACCAATGGAATGTTCTTATGAATGACTAACATAACCAGATACTCAAATAAACAATACCTGTAATAAAAAGTTGTATGAGGAAAATTTTCTAGTCCAACATTCTCATGGTTGTATCCATATCAGTAATTAATCTTTGAGTACACCTGAGATCCATGAAGATGGTCAAAAGATCATATATTAGTGGAAGTAGATATATGTTCTCAACCATCAAATTATTAAATTTTTGGTAATGCATGTTTCTATAGAACAGATTAGGGAATGTTACGATAGAGGAGAGTGGTAGAAAAAGTTTCACCATTACCGAAACGGTTGTGCAACAAAGGTTGGAAATGGCGCCACCATGAAACAACATCCTGTTCAACAATTACATAAATCAAAATGAAAAGATAATAAATGAAAAATCTAGATATAAATTAAACAAACATATAAAAAAAGTAAATTATTTAAAATAGTTTCATTAACATATTAAATTGACTATGATAGGATGTTAATTATTTTTTATTGAATAATTAAGTTAAATAAATTCTTTAAATAAAAAAGATTAAATAAAAGTTATATGTTAAAAAAATAAATTAATGATTTATGAACTATTAAAAGACAAATAATAATTAAAATATGTTATTTTAATTAATAAATAATCATTACATGAGATGTTAAATTTAAATCAACATTATTTAAGTGAATAAAGAAGGATTAACTAATTAATTTATAAAAATGTAAAACTATTAAAAAAATAATACTAAAAACATTGAACTGAATAAATAATTATTAGACTATAAATATAATATAGGGTATAAATTAACTATTTTTAAACTTAAAATACATGATTAGTTATAAACTTTTATTAAAAAATAAATTTAATAATAAAAACACAAAAAGATTAATATTTATTAAAAAGTGAAAAAATAATTAATTAAATGTTTAAAATTTAAATAAAAATATATGTCAAAACTATGTAAAAATAGAGCCGCAACACACGTATAGCCTATAGGTACCTACCAAACTTTCTTTAAAAGGGTCAGTGAACCCCAGAGAGAAGTACTAGATCATATAAAGCCCTAACCCCCAAATCATCAAGCTTCCTATTGAGAACCTTTTACTTCATAGTAGCCATCCTACAAGGAGGACTGGATATAAGGGTATCTCATAACAGTAGTGAAATGAAGAGATAAATCTATCTCTCAAAATGTAAACCAGAAAATTCATGTGGGAAAACATCCTTGAAACCATCAACAACTAGACATAAATAATTTTTATGATCTCCTTAATCATCCCAATATAGGCAACAATTTGGGATGTCAACCCTTTGAGACCATGATTCAATGGCCCACCTCGACTCTCCAAGAAAACCCATTCACCATTATGGGTATAAAATTCACTCTTTGGTGATCTGAAAGTCACCCTCCAACAATATGAACAAATATAGGCTTAATATTCTACTGGGAAATCCATTCTATTTATGAAATCAAACCAAGTCATCTTGTGAAAAAATTAGATTCTAGATGAAGTAAAAACTACCAATATAAAGGAGGAACTCCTGACACTAATGTACATACCAATTTCTTATCCCAAATATAGTGTCTAGAAACATAACACTCTCATAGAACTAAATAATGAGCCCATGTATTTCCACTATATGTGTATATATGAAACAATGGGCTGCACCTATGTCAAAAAATTAGATATAATAGTTGAGACTACTAAAATAATACCTCTCACCATAGGCGGTCCAAAACCCTACTATTATAGTGTTGGCTATATAGAGTAGATTTGGTCTAAACTGTGACCCTATGACAAAACCTCACTACCATTAGTATGACCACTTTATTGTATTCGTACAAGTAGTTCTTGGATGCCTCATCTATTACCACCCCCTCCTCAAAATGAATGACTAATACTTATATTGCTCAATATCTGATGTGGAACTCTATAAAGCTCTCCCGAACATATTTTATTTTCTAAACCACTACCACTCATAGCTATAGTGATGGTCCTATATAAATATTACATGTGGACCATCCTGTTGATAGCTCTGCACTCAAATGTGGCATGATCAAACTTTTTTACCATGTGGCTCCACCTACCAAAACTTTGAAAAAAACCAAGCTACCAATACCCATAGCATGGATGGTAGTCATCTCATAGGATATATCAAAATTTTACTTCCTATCGATAGAAGTTGAACCACTGGTTTGAGAGACTGCACTGATATCTTTTATGACCCATCTTTCCTCAAGTTATAATTTATAATTATCACCTGATTTAATATCTCTGTAATCATTACCAACCAAAAAAATTATCTTGAGATAAAAAAAATGTCAGATACCTTCTTGAGGAATATATCCCTTGATGCCTCATCATCAAGGTGTATCAATAGAAAATTCTAATGCTCTATAATGTGTATTGATTACTCCACAACTATTATAGGGCCCTACTCCAGATGCATGACCCCACTAGCCAGATATACACTTAGAGTCTTTAAGAGAAAATTATCGTATAATAAAGTTAGTAAATCCTTCCAAACTATACCCAAAAAGGCATCATATTGGTTCAAAACATCCCACCAGTGATTTACTTCTCCCAATATAATATAAGTCGTTAGCTCTACTCTACTCTATGAAGGTGTCTCTAGATGCACGAATATCAACAGAGTAGTCTCAAGCTATAGAATATAAACATATAGACTGCAATACCTTGAAAACAAGGGAGGATTGTGTTGTTGGAACACATGCATCAACTCATCCATAGATGTGATAGGCTACAATTTTCCTTGATAAGTTTTCATGAAGTGGAAAAACCACACACACTACTATGCCTCAGAACTTATGTATGATAAAAATGTTACTGCCTCAGTTTTCACTATAGAAGGTTCCACCAGCATCCCATGGAACACCATCTCTAGAGATTAGTTATATACTCCCTTATAGCATATGAATGAAGGTATCTATGGTGGTAGGCCTCTACAATGGAAAACACACACCCAAGAAATGATCTATAAAACAATTCATATCTCAAAGCATAGAAATTGGTCAAAACCTACTTATAAATAGGACTTACCATAAATCATACTACAAAACCTCAAACCACTAAAATTTAATTGTCACAAACGTCACTAATGACACTTCCCAAAACCCACCCAAAATCTAGGTCATGGTCTAGTATCTGTTTCACAGTTTTGAATTTCCTTTTCATTTACTTATTTATTTCAAATTTTATTTTAGATGGTTAATTCAAATGTATCACCACTTCCTTATTTATTTTCAATTTCATTTAAGATGAATCATTTAATGTTAATAAAATATGAATGAGATGTATTACTATCATATCATTATGTTGTAACAAAATAGATCCCACAATAATATCAAATATAACATCACAATTTAGTATTACCACCCAATGGTGGGATCAAATCAAATGTAATAGTAAAAATCCAAAACACCAGTAATTTAATTTGAGGTCATTTTTATTTTTCCTATAAATTTGTTAACTACGCCCTCTGACATATCATTACTAAATTTCAATTCCTTCATATCACTTTTTACTATCACAAAATTGTAAGGAAAATCAGAAAAGAATGTTCTTATAACACTTTGTAACCTCCTGCACCTGGATACCACTGAATGGTTCCATGATACTGATAGACCAGATGGTGTCAACCAAATCTCCTATAATGGTAGAGGCTACCAACTTAAAACATGGTCATTGGTCGAATCTATGGAGAGACAATGCCCTCCTGGTAAAGAGTAACATAGTGAAATATCATACAGATCAATATGAGAAGACTTATAATAACTGAATAAGTTGTAACCAAACAAAGACAATTATATAAATGTTTATATATATATATATAACAATACTAGAAGAAGTCTCATATAAAAGATGATATGTTCTGTTCTGTGTCTACAAATCCTCTGAAATAGATACACATACATTAGTACAATAAATGTATAAAAATACCAAAAATGAAATAATATACTATCTCAAATAGTTTCACGAAACTATAGGTCTTCTTATGCTCCCATGATACTAATCATGGAACAAATTCCAGTATCACAATGTGGTTTCTTTCCCCGATCCCCACTTGTATCTAAAAAGTCTATCTGGGTACCCAACAATGATCTGAACAGGGTGTGAGCTACAATCCCTGTAGTTTACAACCCATTGTGTCGATAAAAAGTCCATTTTTTCAATAAAAGATAAATTATAGTGCATACTATAATAGGTAAGATTGTATGAAAAGTAAAGTTCCCATGGAAAACGTAAACAAATATGTGGTCTTGTACAACCATATATCTCTCCATGCAATACAAGTTTGAAGCTCATATCACAAGGTATCCATTAAGAAAAAATAAGTAAACATTATAACCATGATTTATACCATGTATTTCATATCACCATGGCCTTTACATATAACCTATATAACATATCCAACATGGTCACTTTGTATAACAAAACGTGTCATAATTTTCCATAACCGAGCCGTAGAATCAAGCATGTCACCTTTACAATGAAAGTAAATAAATAAAAGTTTTCAGACCTTGTGTGGAAGGATCAATGGTATAGAATATAAGGTATCCTCATTGATTCTGCGGAGAATCATGATGGAAACTCAGTAACAACCTTGGTAGAGCCCAAGGATCATGTCAAAAGATCTTTTTTGATGTGAGTCCAACAAGCATGATGAAAGGGGTGTGAAATCACTTGGCATCCTAAAAAATATAGATCCTTGGATAATACATTTCCATGGATACTTCTACCATAAATAAATAACCATGTTTAAAATTTTCATGGTGTCTAAATGGAATCCAAATCCATAGTATATAATCCATGTCACCCACTACCATTTCAGTTCGCCTCTCATTCCATTCATCAATTCACAAGAACTTATGTTACATGAGTATACCCACTCATATAAAAATATATATTAACCATTATATTAAAATTGTCAACATGGAATAGAGGAAATGTCAATGTCAACACAATCAATTCAATTAAACTCAATTCATTACGGTATTCCTCAAACTAGAAAAGCACAACCATCACACCATGGGTGGTATAAGAAAGGGAAAATCTCAAAGTCATACCCCATGGGTGACCTTGGTTGGTGAAAAGACATCCATAGAGTCTCAATAAACTAGTGGCCATCCCTAACGGGTTACATTATATTCAATTTAATAGTTAATTTCATTTATGATGCTATGTTGGAATTTTCAAAAGGAAGAACAATGAGAAAAACATCTATAAAGTACCAAACCACATGGGAAAAGTAATGACAACCAACTGTAGATCTATAGTAGAGTTCTCATCCAATATCATCACCTGATTTGAATAATATCAGAAGAAAAATTAAGAATTCATGACGATCCTAGAAAATAAAAAATTCTTTGAAACCTAGAAAACTCCATCAATACAAAGAAGACTCTATAATGACCCAAAATTAATGGAGTACTCATAGGCATGAATCCAACAAGATAATTGTCGATCGATTATGGGTTTAGAAGGAAGAAAGGGAGAGAATACTATGAAATGGATTCAAAATGGATAACAACAAGAAGATACTACCCAATGAAGAAGGATAAAAAGATGATTATTAGGTTATAAAATAATTTAATGGAAATATGATAATTTTTTGAATACATACTGGGATGCATGATTTGACCACATGATCGCCCAAACTGTGCACTAACTGTGTACCCTTCATTGTAAGTAGGGAGACATCGTATGGTTGGTATGAATGTTTTTTCTAACCATGAACAAATAGTATGTCATACCACATCCCAAAACTATAGAGTCTACCACACAGGAAGTTACCTCCATCTGCATGGTATTTTAAACTGTGCATGCACCTCTTTCCCTATGTCTAGGGCTGGCATGGTTAGTCAGACCATGGGGGGTTCCTGGCATAGTTTCTACTAACTATGTTTCTGCACTATTTCCCCAAAAATCATGGTTAGAGGCTCCGAACAATCCCCAAACACCACTGATAATAGTTGACATCAATGTGTATTCACATTACACCCTAATTATTCATTTTAACATAAATTAAAAATATAGGTACCTCATAAAAGAACCAAGGATATTAAAATAACCATATAAGGGGGATTGGTATGATGATACCCATCATTCATTAATATATCCTAAATGATATATGGTAACCCAACATCAGGTATTTATATATATTTTTTGATTTATTCACTGCGGAACATGATGATAATGTTGTAGCATGAACATAAGGATTGTTAGGTGGGAGGCTGAAAAGAGTGGTGGCTACTCTAAAACCCACTATAATATCTTCCCCCCCTCCAACTACAATGTGGGGTGGAGCAGTGCTCCAATACTATGTGTCATACCAACACACTGCAACTTATAGATGGGGTGAACCACAAAATAGTTGACTGATAGTATTGGTGCAGTAGCTATGGCATCGTAGCGATGAGATGCTTGATTAGTGCTTGTCCTGAATCTTACAACTCTTGGTGCCTTTGGGCTATTCTATTTTTAAGGGTTTTTTCTAGGCCTATAGGTCACTCGGTCCTTTGGACCATGTTAGGCCATTTGGCCTATATTTTTCTAAGGCCTATGCGCCTCTAGGATGATGGGACATGTATTCGGTTGCCTTTAAACCTAGTTCAAAAGGGGCATTCCATTTTTAATATTTAATTAAAAATTAACAGATTTATAGGTAAAAATTAAAACAAAAATGTATAATTAAATATTTATATTACTATTTAAATTAATAACGTCTGTTATATATAAAAATATAAAAATATATATTCATAGGTATAAGTCCCCGGCCTTAAACCTTACTTAATATTGAATTAAATGAATAATTCACATTGATGATCTTTCCAGGTTTAGAGTTTTATAGAATTAGATCATAACTATTACATCTCAAAAGATTACAAATTAGACACCTCTACTAAGTTTCCATAGAATAAAAACTCTTAAAAAGAATCATGTCTAGTTCCCTGTTTTATATAGCATGACTTTCCCTTGATCTCATCCTTAACCCTATTTCACATTAAGTCCTGTGAAAAAAATTTCAAAAAAAAAACTTGGGGTGATCATAAAAAGCTCAGTAAGGGATACACAAAGAATGAAAACTGTTAGTTTTTCAAACATCAAGTAAACCATGTATTCTTTATCCTAGTAATACCTTCACCTACATGAAGTAGTAAAAACTCTTCACTGAATAAAATATCATTACTTAAACTTTTGTAACCAAAGGATTACCATAAAACCCATATAAAGAACACATAACATATAAAGGTAACTTGGGACATAAACATACTTAAGTGGAATAACCATACGGTCGACTTCCACACATATCACTTAATGGAATATCCATATGGCCAACTTCCATACATACTTAATGGAATAGCCATAATGCCGACTTTTATACCCAATGCATTGGAGGTTATAACGTAACCACCCATCCTGGTATTCACAACACCACCTCTTATATGGTTTATCACGTAACCACCCGTCAAATGTCCAAGTACCATTATAAAAATCATAAGACATAAAAAAAATATAATGGAAAGAAAAAATTTCCACACTTTGATCAAAATATATCACTTAAATATATTGACATAACAAATCCATTATAAAAACCATTTTCAATACCAAAATACATAAAATATTATATGGTATATTTCATTTTAAAAAAACATTACGGCTTGTTCAGGAAACCAAAAACCAAATAATACTCGCGGTGGCGGAAAGGGTTGTTGTCACCGCGTACGTTAAAAGAAACATTCCATTTTGTCGTTTTGTAAAACGCTTCATAGAAAAATATTCCTTTTGTATAAAATTAAAAGCCAAAGGGGTTTATACACCGTATAAAAGAATGTTGTGTGTAAAACAAAATATGCCTCAATGAAAGGAGATTGAGACGAAGTCCCTTACCTCGGGCCCGACTTGACTCGATCGTTCTTTAACGTCCTGAATAATAAAGTTGAGTTAATTTCTATTTGCTTCAGAACCTTTTTCAAGTTCATTATTCCTTTTATATCACTTATTTCTATGTTATAAACATTATGTAATCATTTAAGTTAATAATGTTTTTTTGTTGATATTTGGTTCTTAAGTCGAAAGTGGACTTCTTACAATTACATGTTGTTCGTGTGGTCAAAGGTTATTTATATCCAGAATGACATTCCTGATTTGGATATCATATATATCATATAAATCTAGCATATACATGTATTTATAATATAACATAATCATTTAGAGGTAAGAAATGAAATGCACCGTTCATGGAGACGGTAAGCCGTACGTACGCATGAACGCTACATTCATTTCTATGTCATATTAATGGAATTAAAACTAAATGAGAGGTATGTATATTTTAATTCTAGAATTATATTAATAATTTAGATGTAACATACATCATATATATCCATTATATATATGTACTTATAATAGTACATTACATTTGGGGATAAGAAATGAAATGCACCGTTCATGGAGACGGTAAGCCGTACGTACGCATGAACGCTACTTTCATTTCTATCTCATACATTAATGGAATGAAATAATAATGATATAGAGGTATATTATAATTCCAGTATAACATCATATATAATAACATTAAATGAATCCTTTATATTTCCCACATATGGCATTAATGAATCACATCACTTTTAGGTGGCGGTAGTCCGCACTTCCTAAAATGAAATTATCGTGTTTACCCACAATGGAAACCATAAAGGTAAACCAAAAATGAAAAATAAAGAAGCATAAGGAAAAAATAAACATAATATATATCATATATAAATAGAGTGACATCTTAATGGCCACCATTAAAGGTGTTTAAAAGAATATTGAACAATCATCGTTTCGTGAGGCAGAAATTCTCCAACCACAGAAATAGTATGTTCGTTAAACATTAGATGTAGACGTGTGTAAGTGTAGCTCTAAATATTCTTATAAAAAAATACTATTATATTGAAGATAATGTATTTGTTAAAAAATAAATGAATAAAAAGAGTTTATGGGGTTGGAGAAGCAAAATAAAACAAAAGAACACAAGTGAAGACATCACCTTAAAATCAGGCAACTCTCTTAGATTTGAGTTTAAAGGCTTCCTTGGGAAGACTTCTGCCCAAATTGAGGCTTCAAGGAGTAAGAGAGGGATTTTGAGAGACAAAATGGGCATGGGTTGGCCGACCCAAAGGCTTTGGAAGTGTGGGTAAGGTGGTAGAGGTGGGGGCCTTTTATAAGAGGAGAGGAGGGACACTCTTGAAAAGTAAGGAAATGTTACTTTATATTAGAATGAGTTTCGAATTTTAATGGCCCCACATTGATTTTTTTCGAGGATAAGGTGATAAGGGTTTTAAATACACCCATCCAATAGGTTTTTGACACGTGTAGGTCTTAGATTTTACATTATCTTTCAATTTTATTTAAATCATTAAATAATGAGGTAATCACTGCATCATCATGGTGTCATAAATAATTTAATTTATTTAATGTCTAAAAATTTAAAAAAATACTATGATTTAGGAAATATCTTTAAGTTTCCAATGAATATTTATAGTCAAAAATCTTATTTTTATAACCCCATATAAAAATTGTTTTAGTAAAACAACTCATGTTTGTGTCATTTTAATTTTAACATTAAATAAAATGATATTAATGTCATCTTACAACCAAAGTGGCTTCATGGGGTCCCCAAGTTGACCCATAAATTTTCTTGGTCGGCCATGACACATCCAATGATTTTAAGACATGTGTCAAGTTCATTTCATATTATTACAACAATATTTTTACCTTAAATTACACTAATTACCTCTAATCGTGATTAAAAACATAATAAGTTACTATTCACCAAAAAATTATTTTAATCCCATTGAACCAAATTTTCCTTCTTAATGACAACCATGTATGTCATATTTTTGAAATTCAAAACACAGAGGTTGTAAAATTTCATTTATACGAAAAATCAGTTTTTTAAGTACCACTTAGTGGTTTCACTATTCATCAAAAATTGTAGTTTTTCAGAAAAATACCAAAACTTCACCCTAAGATATATTTGATATTCCGAATTGAAAAATGAAGTCCATTTTAAAAAATTCAAAACATATATGTTTCATTAATTAATTTAATAATTAATTCCCGCTGTCAGAGCAAATAGCGTGTTTTTATGAAACAATAAGTATCAAAAGATTGACAGTAGTTTAAGTCAGATTTCAAAGTGAAATTAATTCCAACGACCACTATTGGATTTAATGGTAAAAATAAATTCTAATTTCACTTTAAAACCAATTAAAAAGATAATATAATGATATAAATTAATTATATTAAGAAGAGGTTTTGAATTAAAATACAACATTTTTCACTATTCATTAAAAAATGAACTTTATCCGAAAAATACCAAAAATCTACACAAAGTAAATTTTGATGTCCCGATTCTATAGGAAAGTTTTATTTGGTCCAATAGAATGTATGAGAGTGAAAAAAACTATATTTAATGGTGGTTCTCCATCAAAAGGTGTTAAGTGAACCTTTAGTGAAAACTAGGGCATATACGCCTAAAATTGAATTCTTTCCATATTTTAAGCCTTTATCTTTTATTAGATAAAAGTAAAAACATTTAAAAAACATATATAATCATATTTTAGTTATTTCTATCCATTCCCGCCAATACAATGGCTATGTGTTATCTACCATTTAAAAAAATATTATTTTATTACTATTGTGCAATGTAAGATTTCAAGGAAACTCTTTGTTGCGTATCAGGTACGCTATCGAACATAGAAACCCCTTTAAAGTAAAATTAATATTTAATTCGTAAATATTAATAAATATGAAAATGTGTTATTCATTATTTACCTAGGATGTTACATCCTTCCCCCCTTTTGAGAATTACGTCCTCACAATTTTATTATCTTATCAAAATAAGTGGGCGTATTTATCCCTCATAGCATTTTCAGATTCCCACGTTGCCTCGTCAACCATATGGTTTTTCCACAAAACCTTTACCTGGTGAATTACCTTATTTCGCAACACTTGCTCTCTTCAGTCAAGAATCTGGACTGGTTGTTCTTCATAAGAGAGATTCTCTTCCAACTGAACTACCTCCGGGATCAAAAGATGAGAAGGATCTGGAATATATTTTCTCAACATTGAAACATGAAAAAAATTGTGTACCTGAGATAAAATCGGAGGTAAATCCACTCGGTAAGAAACTGATCCAACTTTCTCCAGAATTTCATATGGTCCAATGAACCTTGGACTCAACTTTCCTTTCTTACCAAATCTCATCACACGTTTCCATGGAGAAACCTTGAGAAAAACATGATCACCTACCTCGAAAGATAGATCCTTCATTCGGTTATCCGCATAACTCTTCTACCTGCTCTAAGCTGTTCTCATGTGTTTCTGAATCAACTAAACTTTTTCTGCCATCTCTTCTACCAAATATGGTCCTATCAGATTCCTTTCACCCACTTCATCCCAAAAAGCTGGAGTTCGACACCGCTTCCCATATAATGCCTCAAATGGTGCCATCTTTATACAGGAATGAAAACTATTATTATAAGAAAACTGAACCAAAGAAAGATGTTGGTCCCAACATCCCTGATAATCCATAGAGCAAGCTCGTAGCATATCCTCCAAGTCTGGATCTTTCGTTTTAACTGCCCATCTGATTGAGGATGAAAAGATGTACTAAAATTTAATTCAGTACCCAACGACTTCTGAAGGCCTTTCCAAAAGATAGAAGTAAACCAGGGATCACGATCGGACCCAATGGAGAGAGGAACTCCATGTAACTTGGCTGTCTCTTTAAGATACAAACGGGAAAGTTGATCTAGGGAAAAAGTATCTCGTATAGCAAGGAAATGAGCAGATTTAGTCAAGTGATCAACAATAACCCAAATTTCATTATTACCTCTAGATGTCTTCGGTAATCCCACGAAAAAAATCCATGGATATATTTTCCCATTTCTACTCTAGCACTGGTAAAGGCTGAAGCATCCCTTTCGGTAACTGCCACTCTGCTTTAACCTGCTGACAAGTCAAACACTTCACAGTAAAATCAGTAATATCTCTTTTTATTCCAGCCCTCCAGTAAATCTCCCACAGATCTATGTACATCTTAGTACTGCAAAGATGAACTGAAAACGGGGAACTATGAGCCTCAATAACAACTCATTCTTCAACTGTGAATCACCAGGGACACATAATCTATTCCCAAACCTCATAACACAATCATTATCAATGTTGAATTCAGGAAACTTACCCTTCTAAACCAGCTATACCTTTTTCTGCAACTCACTTTCTTCCCTCTGTGCTTGCTTAATTCTGTCTGATAGGGATGATCTCACTGATACCTGAAAAAAAAAAACAGAAGAACTTCCTGCACCAAAAAATTCTATGCCAAAGTTCATCAAATCAAAAAACCAAAGGATCTCGTTCAAAATGTAGCATGGTTAATGAAGCATTACATTTTCTACTCAAAGCATCTGCCACTTTATTTGCTTTTCCTGGATGGTAATGAATTGTACAATCATAATCCTTGGTTAATTCCAACCATATCCTCTGTCTCATGTTCAATTCTTTCTGAGTGAATATATACTTTAAACTTTTGTGATCAGTATATATTTCACACTTTACTCCATACAAATGATGCCTCCAAATTTTTAGAGCAAAAACAACACAGCTAATTCCAAGTCATGTGTAGGGTAATTTACCTCATGAGTTTTCAACTGGCGTGATGCATATGCAATTACCTGATCATTATGCATAAGGACACAACCAAGTCCCTTAAACGAAGCATCACTGTAGATAACAAACACTCCATTCCTGGAAGGAAGTGCCAAAACTGGAGCATTCACCAATCTTCATTTCAACTCCTGAAAACAATCATGACATTCTTTTGTCCAGATAAACTTAACACCCTTCCGAGTTAGCTTAGTCAATGGACTAGATAACCGTGAAAAATTTTCAACAAACCTTCATTATTAACCTTCCAAACCAAGAAAACTACGGATCTCGATTACATTTGTGGGTCTTGGCCATTCTTCAAGAACTTTTTTTTAGCAGGATCAACAGTTATGCCATCTTTTGAAACAATGTGACCCAGGAAAGAAATTAGTTTTAACCAAAACTCACACATGCTGAATTTCCCATACAATTTCTTTTCTTTTAATGTTTGCAAGATAACCCTTAAATGTATTTCATGCTCCTCTTTACTTTTAGAAAACACCAAAATATCATCAATATAAACAACCAACATTTTTCACATGAGTCAACTGAGCCATCACTACAACAAACTGTTTAGTTCTGATTCTGACCATCTCAGGATACTGATTTGGAAGGTTGTCTTCCTCCTAATGTCGTCCCAACATAGCTGCTTTGTTTCCTCTGCAGAAAACCATTCTGAACACAGAAATATCTTAGGCGAAGCAACATGGTAATCTTTAAATGCAATATCATTTCAATCGTACCATAAATTAACGTATAATTTTACACTTTTCTAACTCCTTAAGTTGTCTAAACCGACCTATGATACCAACTATAAGGCCCCGACCTTAAACCTTACTTAATATTGAATTAAATGAATAATTCAAATTGAGGATCTTTTCAGGTTTAGTGTTTTAGAGAACTATACCATAACTATTATATCTCAAAAGATTACAAATTAGACACTTTTACTAAGTTTCCATAGAATAAAAACTCTTAAAAAGAATCATGTCTAGTTCCATGTTTTATATATCATGAATTTCCCTTGATCCCATCCTCGACCCTATTTCACATTAAGTCCTGTGAAAATCATTTCAAAAAAAAACTTGGGGTGAGCATAAAAAGCTCAGTAAGGGATACAAAAAGAATGAAAACTGTTAGTTTTTCAAACATCAAGTAAACCATGTATACATTATCAAATTAATACCTTCACCTTCATGAAGTAGTAAAAACTATTCACTGAATAAAATATCATTACTTACCCTTTCGTAACCAAAGGATTACCATAAAAACCATATAAAGAACACAAAACATATAAAGGTAACTTGGGACATAAACATACTTAAGTGGAATGACCATACGGTCGACTTCCACACATATCCCTTAATGGAATAGCCATACGGACAACTTCCATACATACTTAATGGAATAACCATACTGCCGACTTCCATACCCAATGCATTGGAGGTTATAACGTAACCACCCATCCTGGTATTCACGGCACCACCCGTCATATGGTTTATGACGTAACCACCAGTCAAATGTCCAAGTACCATTATAAAAATCATAAGACATAAAACAAATATAATGGAAAGAAAAAATTTCCACACTTTGATCACAATATATCACTTAAATATATTGACATAACAAATCCATTATAAAAACCATTTTCAATACCAAAATACATAAAAGTTTATATTGTATTTATTTCACTTTAAAAAAACATTGCAGCTTGTTCAGGAAACCAAAGACCAAATAATACTCGCGGTGGCGGAAAAGGTCTTTGTCACCACGTACGATAAAGGAAACATTCCTTTTTGTCGTTTTGTAAAACACTTCGTAGAAAAAAGAGTCCTTTTGTATAAAAGTAAAAGTCAAAGGGGTTTATACACCGTATAAAAGAAAGTTGTGTATAAAACGAAATATGCCCCAATGAAAGGAGATTGAGACGAAGTCCCTTACCTCGGGTCCGACTTGACTCGATCATTCTTTAACGTCCTAAATAATAAACTTGAGTTAATTTTATTTGATTAAGAACATTTTTCAAGTTCATTATTCCTTTTATATCACTTATTTCTATGTTATAAACATTATGTAATCATTTAAGTTAATAATGTTTGTTTTGTCGATATTTGGTTCTTAAGTCGAAAGTGGACTTCTTACAATTACATGTTATTCGTGTGGTCAAAGGTTCTTTATATCCAGAATAACATTCCTGATTTGGATATCATACATATCATATATATATAGCATATACATGTATTTATAATATCACATAATCATTTAGATGTAAGAAATGAAATGCACCGTTCATGGAGACGGTAAGCCGTACGTACGCTTGAACGCTACTTTCATTTCTATGTCATTTTAATGGAATTAAAACTAAATGATAGGTATGTATATTTTAATTCCAGAATTATATTAATAATTTAGATGTGACATAAATCATATATATCCATTATATATATGTACTTATAATAGTACCTTACATTTGGGGATAAGAAATGAAATGCACCATTCATGGAGACGGTAAGCCGTACGTACGCATGAACACTACTTTCATTTCTATCTCATACATTAATGGAAAGAAATAATAATGATATAGAGGTATATTATAATTACATTATAACATCATATATAATAACTTTGAATGCATCCTTTATATGTCCCACGTATGGCATTAACGAATCACATCACTATGAAGGGGCGGTAGTCCGCACTTCCTAAAATGAAATTATCGTGTTTACCCACAATGGAAACCATAAAGGTAAACAACAAATGAAAAATAAAGAAGCACAAGGAAAACATAAACATAATATATATCATATATAAATATAGTGGCATCTTAATTTCCACCATTAATGGTGTTTAAAAGAAGATTGAACAGTCATCGTTTCGTGAGACAGAAATTCGCCAACCACAGAAACAGTATGTTCTTTAACCATTAGATGTAGATGTGTGTAAGTGTAGCTCGAAATATTCTTATAACAACATCCTAGTATATTGAATATACTGTAGTTTTTACAATAGAAATTAATAAAAAGAGTTTAGGGGGTTGGAGAAGAAAAATAAAACAAAAGAACTCAAGTGAAGGCATCACTTTAAAATCGGGTAACTATCTTAGATTTGAGTTCAAAGGCTTCCTTGAGAAGACTTCTGCCAAAAGTGAGGCTTCAAGGAGTAAGAGAGGGATGTGGAGAGACCAAATGGGAAGGGTTTGGCCGAGCCAAAGTCTTTGGAAGTGTGGGTAAGGTGGTAAAGGTGGGGGGCTTTTATAAGAGGAGAGGAGGGGAACTCTTGGAAAGTAAGGAAATGTTACTTTATTTTAGAATGAGTTTCGGATTTTAATGCTCCCACATTGATTTTTTCTTGGATAAGGTGACAAGGGTTCGAAATAAACCCATCCAATAGATTTTTGACATGTGTAGGTCTTAGATTTTACATTATCATTCCATTTTATTTAAATCGTTAAATATTGAGGTAATCGCTGCATCATCATGGTGTCATAAATAATTTAATTTATTTAATGTCTAAAAATTAAAAAACAACTATGATGTAGGAAATCTTTTTTCCTTTCCAATGAATATTTATAGTCAAAAATATTATTTGTATAACCCCATGTAAAAATTGTTTTAGTAAAAAAACTCATGTTTGTGTCATTTTAATTTTAACATTAAATAAAGAGATATTAATGTCATTTTCCAACCAAAGTGGCTTCATGGGGTCCCCAAGTTGACCCATGGATTGAATTGGTCGTCAATGACACATAAAATGAGGTTAGGACATGTGTCAAGATCATTTCATATTATTACAACATTATTTTTACCTTAAATTACACTAATTACCTCTAATCGCGATTAAAAACTTAATAAGTTATTATTCACCAAAAAATTATTTTAATCCCATTGAACCACATTTTACATCTTAATGAAAACCATGTATGTCGGATTTTTGAAATTCAAAACACAGAGGTGGTAAAATTTCATTTAAACGGAAAATCAGTTTTTTAAGTACCACTTAGTGGTTTCACTATTCATCAAAAATTGAAGCTTTTCAAAAAAATACCAAAACTTCACCCTAAGCTATATGTGATATTCAGAATTCAAAAATGAAGTCCATTTTACAAAATTCAAAACATATAAGTTTCATTAATTAATTTAATAATTAATTCCCGCTGTCAGAGCAAATTGCGTGTTTTTATGAAACAATAAGTATCAAAAGATTGACACTAGTTTAAGTCTGATATCAAAGTGAAGTTAATTCCAATGACCACTATTGGATTTAATGGTAAAAATATATTCTAATTTCACTTTAAAAACAATTCAAAAGATAATATAATCATATAAATAAATTAGATTAAGAAGAGGTTTTGAATTAAAATACAACATTTTTCACTATTCATTACAAAAATGAACTTTATCAGAAAAATACCAAAAATCTACACAAAGTAAATTTTGATGTCCCAATTATAAAGTAGATTTTAATTTGGTCCAATAGAATGTATAAGAGTGAACAAAACTATATTTAATGGCGGTTCACCATCAATAGGTGATAAGTGAACCTTTAGTGAAAACTAGGGCATATACGCCTAAAATTGAATTCTTTTAGTATTTTAAGCCTTTATATTTTATTAGATAAAAGTAAAAACATTTAAAAAACATATATAATCATATTTTAGTTATTTCTATCCATTTCCGCCAATACAACGGCTATGTGTTAACTACCATTTAAAATAATATTATTTTATTACTAGTGTGCAACGTAAGATTTCAAGGAAACTCTTTGTTGTGTATCGGGTACGATAACGAACATAGAAACCCCTTATAAAGTAAAATTAATATTTTATTCGTAAATATTAATAAATATGAACATTTTTATTCATTATTTACCTGGCATGTTACAATAGGTATATATGTGTATAAATATATATATACACCCTCTCTGACCCTTAGTGTTGAGAAAAGTTATAGATACATTTATATAAGTATATTTATGTGTTTACACAAATTAATTTTTTTAAAAATATAAATTTAATTAAATTACTTAAACTAATATGTACATTTATTTTATATATTATGTAAAAAATTTTAGTGACTGAAAGATGAAATTGAAAATAATGTTATAATTTCGAAATATATATTGAATGTTGAAATAGAATGAACATATAAAATTGAAAATGAAATTAAATTGGAAACTAAAATCTCAATTCAATATAAATATGACAACATGCACTAATGTGCGTGAATAGACACTAATATTTGTATTAATAAATATTTTTTTTGATATTATAAATTCATATTATATATTATGTTATATTATATTATTATATATGTATCAATTCATATATTATTATAATAATTAATATTAATATATTAATATAATTATATAATTAACAAAAACATGCACACTTTTTTGTTCATTAAAATCTATCTTGATATATATTCATATATTCCTAAAAATATATAAATACATTAAATCCCGTCTTTATATATATTTGTGTGTGTGTGTGTGCATGTGTTCATGTTTATTTATTAATATACATATATAATATTTAGAAACATTAAATTTCTTTATTTCAAAATATATTTAAACATGTAATCATATTTATTATAAGTATGTGTTCTAACATGAACACAAAAACATGTGTGTGTGTGTGATAATGTTCATGGGTGTCCTCCCTTCTACATACACCTAGATTACATTTAATGAATAAAAAAAGATATAGTATTTCAATATGTTTCATGGTAGTGGTTTAAAAAATGTTATTGTGAGAATCATATAAACAACATTTGAATACTTATTGATTTATATTTCAAAAAAAACATTAGAGAGGCAATCACATTTATTTATAAAGGGGGAGTAATGATTAAATAAACGGGAGAGTTGAGAAGAAAACTGTGTGTTGATTTGAAATTAATTTCAATCCACTAACGTCAATTTTTATTTCATTTATTTCATCAAAGGGGTTGAAATCTAAACCAGATATTCATTTTTATTACGGTTGATGAAAAAATTTGAATTAAAATAAGGGAAATGAAAATAGATAATTGAGTCATTATGATTAAAAAATATAAAAATGTGTTTTTCATGTGGATCACAAGTAAAACTAAAGTTAGTTGAATTTATTATGATTGAATAATGATAAAAAAATATAGAGGTATAAATTATAATGCCCATGAAATTATTTTTGAAGATTAAATAACATATTCCATGATTTTTTTGGTTTTAATAAATGCATCATGTAACAAGAAAGATAAATTGTCAAATAATTATAAATGAGAATGGTACATGTTCTGCTAACGTACATGGAAGGGTGAATTATATAGTCTATGACACTTGAAATGTCTAAAGAAATATAATGAAAAGAATTATACTTAAGATGGATGTGAGTTAAACCATGAATTACTTAATACCATGATGATAAATAGAATATCTTCTAAAGATGAGAAGAGTTGAGGTACTCTTACAAAATGTGTATGAATAATCTTCTTGATGAAATTGAAGAAGCAGATGATCATTAATAATATCCCATTATTTATGATCAATAAAAAATAATTAAAATTAATGTGTGTTGGTTCTAATTAATTTATTTTTGTTCACTTGAATACTTGAATGAAGATTATCCATTAAATAGGTTTAGTAATATAAATTGAACTCTTGAGAAACCAACATAATTTGGTGATTATGATTGATTTGTAAATTACCAAATCATTTTGAATGAAAATATTTTAATTTTAATTTTTAATGATGTCTCAATTATCTTTGATGAATGTCAGTATGTATGGAATAAGAAAAGGAGACTCCTAAATCGAGTATAGAATAAACAAAATGAAAAAATAGAAAATTTATTGATGTTTGAGATTGTTTATATTCAATTTTTAAAATTATGTGATGAATTATTGGAGCTCAATATTGTATAATGATATTTAAGAATACATTCATGAGATAAAATCTTTTTTATGTGAAATATGTTTCGAATTTCATTGAACAACGTTGGTATTTTTAGTATATATCAACATTTTTAATGTTTTCTATGAAGTAGAATGGAGTTAAAAATTAATTAATTTATATATATGACGGGATACAATAATTTCATTGAAGTGACACAACATGAGCCAGACATAAAAACTAATGAAACAATATGGTAAATGATTAGAATTTTTGGGATGAAAATAAGAAAATACCACCTAATAAAAATCATGATATATAAATAAAAGATGAAATTTCATAGTGTTGGTTCTCTACATGGGAAGAATGTAATATTCACTCAACAAAATTTTTGAAGCATTATATTTTTTGAATATAGAGATCTTGAAAACATACTTAATGTGGGTGGCATCATAAGATTAATTCTAAAAAAAATAAATTATTGAATAAGATCTAAAATGGGTTAAAATATTTTTTATTAAAATTGTTCATTGTGATATAACTATTTATATTTTTCTCTCCAATTAATTATTAAAAATAATATAACATTAAAATGGTAAAATAATAAACTAAAAAATTTAGAGGGTATTGTTTAGGTTTTCAAAAAATAGATATAGATATTTTATAAATGGGTTTTAAAATGGTTAAATTAAAAATAAAATATATAGAGGTTGAGGTATATGGGAATGGATAGGGATTAATAAGAAAGTGAGTTTTTTGACGATTCTGTAATGATATTTTGTGGCCATAACTTGTTTTAATATCATTATCGGGTGAGATAAATTATGGTATACTATAATTACTGAACCTAGATTACCCCAATGTCAAACTAGAACATTAATAACCTTTAATGTGTCCCTATAAAATTTTGAGGTTTTTGAAAAGTGCAATATGATGCAGTTGTTCCAATGTCGGGTAATTTCTCTAAAAAATCAATTTTATATAAATAACTAGAATATAAATATTTTATATTGAAAACATATATAATGAAATAAAATAATTCATATACATCAAATTTAAATATAAATATTTCAATAGTTTTAGAAATAAAAAATGACTAAAAGGGATGAAAATTTAGCAGCCAAGATTTCTTATATCAACTCCTCAAATGAACATGACCCATTAATTTTCTTATCCTCAAGATAAAAATATAATTATTTATCCAAAAATATGTGTTATATATAATTACTAACTATAAAAACTATATAAAATATTTATGTGTGTTAATCTGAACATATAGGGAAGGAGTAAAATACACTCCAGGATATCCCAAATAGACTCCATATAATTGACGATCAATGAAAACCAAAAATCTTAAACATATAAAATTTCAAATAAAACATAATATATATTCATCAATTTTTTTTAAAAAATTAAATAAATATTATAAAAAATGAAAATTTATGCACATACACAAATTTCATATATGAAAAGAAATACTTAGGTGAATCTATTTGAAGAATTTAGAAATATCAATGGATCAATTAAAAGGGAAAATTTTTTCTCAATAAAGGAACTAACCTACACAAAAAAATAAAATCTAGGACTAAAAAAATATTAAGACCTTCATGGGGACACACTGTACCCATTATATCCCAATTTATCACTCAATGAAACTTTGTTTGGACTATAACCTTGAAACATAAAACATAAAACATGACTTTGACACCACAAATATCACATGCAATAATATTATTCAAAGGTGGAATTCATTAATCAGGAACAATCAATACCATAATCCTTAAAAATATAAAAAAATTAATCCCACACATTAGTAATATAAAATTTTTTATTGGAAAACAAAATATAGTTTCCATCAAAAATAACTCACTCATCCATCTGAAAAAACTTATTTTACAAAACTGGAAAAAAACATTAAATAAATAGTGGTAAAAAAAATTTATTTAATAAATAATCAATCCATTCATAAAATATTTTAAAACAAAGTGTATAGTCCCAACAATAATTATCATAATACATAAATGATATAATAAGATTCAAAGAATAATAACCAAAGTGATTTGATTTAAAAATGGTAAAAAAAACCAAAACCAATATTACCTTAGATGAAAATTTTCTAATTAATAAATAAATCATTAAAAATTTATTGGAAACGTAATATTTTTAATTAAATAATAACCAACGCTAATAATGATTTATCACAAGAATAATAAACATTATGATACAATTACTTCTTATTACTCATTAATAAATAATCAAAAATCCTTTATACCATGTATTCTTTGAGAAAAACCCAAAAAATCATAAATCATTCACTTCATTACTTAGTAATATCATTTAAAAGGAATATATTTCTCCATGGTTGATAAAACATTACCAATAATCTAAATAATAAAAACGGATAACATAATTACGTGTGATTGAAAAATATAAAAATCCATGGAAATCAAATAACTTATAATTATTAAATGCCAAAAATATTGTTTTTTTTCAATTAATTATTGAATCTGATAAAAATATATCCTAAAAATCAAAATACTTGGGAGGACAAATGAAAATAATATGATGTGATGTGATAGATATATACATTGGTCTGAATTCGTATCCTCGAAGGATAATATATGAAGAAGAATAAAAAGGAAGATATATTTCTATATTCCTTTTGAATATTCATCTGATAAAGAGGGGATGGGTCCTTTTTGTTCTATTTAACTGACATAAAATAATAAAAACAACATCATAATCATAATAAAAATCAATTTTTTAATAAAAAATCTTAATAAGTTCCCATAAACTGAATGATAAATTTTCACAACTCATAATACCACAAAATAATTCAAATAATAATTTAAAATAATAATAGATCTGATATTTCAAGGTTTCAATCATTTATAAATAAAAAAGGGTGTGATAGAGTTTGGAAAAATAGTTTATAATTTGTTTGTAATCCAAGATTCACTAAAATTTCTCTGAAATGATAAAATTAGGAAAAATAATTTAAAATTATAATAAGTAATGATAATTAATTACAAATAATTTTTTTTAACCTATCCTAGAATATATGTCACCCACTACACCTTTCAGAAACTGACATTGGATTGGATTTTAACCGTCAACATTCTTCCCCAACAGAATCATGGTTAATTATACTAAAATTTAGATAAAGAAACCACATGGGGGGTGAGATAATGATCCATAATTAAGTGATGTATTAATAACCACAATTTATGAGGACATACACAAGGGAGAAAAAAACATTAAATATAAATAAAATTTAAAATAAAACACATGCAAGGGAATAATTTATTCAAATCACATTACTAAATGGATATAGGTTTAGAAACCTAAAATATGTATCTTTAGTTGGAATAAAAAGGAAAATTTATTCACATATTAAATTATATGTAATTTCTAGTACATGATAATAAATTATCCTATACCATATTTAAACTTCTGTTTTAGAACCTATTTTGAAATATTAAAATACTTTATAACAATAAAAATATTAACTAAGGGTTTATCCCATTACATTAAATTTGATTTTTGAACTTTTGGATATAAAAATGATACTCATATAAAAAGATATATATATATATATATATATATGAATTTAAGTGTTTTCTTTTAAAATTATATCAAGGAAAATTACAAATCCAATGATATTAACTTGGATAAAAATAGTTTTTTGGTTTATTGGAGGGTGGAAAATAAGGGTTTGAAATATTTTACCAAATGAAATATTTATAAATCATATAACAAACCAAAAATAGATACAACCAAATTTTTATAAATTTTCATAGTATTGAGATGAATTATAAATTATACACTAAATAAGGCTAAGATACTAACTAATGTTTTAGAAGATGAATTGTTTATAAACAATCACATTATATTAACAAAACACATAATAACTAATAACATAAGAATTAATGAAAAGTCCTTATAATTACCACATCTAACAAACTACTATCCTCAAAACACATTAAAAAAATATATTTATTTTTTTATTCAACTATTAGAATCAAATTTCCATCAACATATGCATTATTGGATCGCTTATTTATCATTTACTTTCATAAAAGAACATAAAAATCACTAAAATAATTCCTAATTATATAACTCACATTCAATTAATAAAAATACACATCCAAATCTACCTATATATATATTACCCATAATATGTTATTAATTTCCAAATTATAAATTTTAAAGCCCTTAAAACAATAAGTCATCTATAAATAAGATCAATAGTTACAAAAAAATCATATATTCTAACTCTTCATCCAAAGTTTATCAAATAAAAATTATTTTCACTAATTAATATCTATTAAACCACACTCCATATATCATATAACTATTAGAAACACTAAGATGAAAATTTAATTCCTACTCCCAAAAAACCAATAAAACCCTATATATTTTATCACATCCATAATTCAATCCAAAACATCGAGTTTGAGAATCTAAATGTCAAACTAACTATTCAATCTATTTCACTCATCCATACAATAATTTTAGTTACTTATCAACCCAAGATCCCAACTCTATTATCCCATTCAATGCCAACCAAATTATTCTTTCTTCTAATATTTAGACTAAAATAACTGACAAGACACAATAACCAAATACTATACCTAATAAAATTATAAACTACCAAATCTTGGAAATTATGATATTATTTTAATAAAACCATAATAATTATAAAAAAAACTAACCGAAAATTAATAATAAATTTACAATATTATATATAAATTTTCATTTCATCACATTAAAAAACCACAAACAACACATTATAAAATATAAAAAAACATAATTTTATAATTTAAAAAAACCCCATTCTAATAGGGATATGTAAAAACACTTTTAAATAATTATTCTTAAAAACCTGATTAGTATTATAGAAGCAAATTAGTTAAATAAATGAATCTACATTTCTACACTCATGATTTAAAATAAAATGAAATTCATAAAACTTTTTTGAAATCCAGTAGGTGTTGTCCAAACCAAATATTTTTCTAAATCTGTATTTCTAGAGACCATAATGTAATAACAATCAACCAATGTTACAAATTTGATGAATAACCACACAAGACTACCATAATCTAATAATTTTGTTTAAATATATCATATCAGTAATATAATCAATACCCTTAAATATTAAAAATATATTTTAAAACTACTACAAAATAAAAAAATTTAGATAAAAGTGATATGAAATTTAAAACCCAACATTAAATTAATATTAATCATATTTTAATACAATTAAATAATTTTATTTTTTATAATAAAATTTATAAATAAAATCATACAAAGGTATAATAAAACTAGAAAATGATTCTTACACCATTATCATTTTTATATTACCATAGCCTATAATTAGAGTAAATATAGTTTAATCTAATTTCTACCACAGATACGTAGATAAACCAATTTTAAAAGAACACCATATAAAATGTACCCTAGAAAATTACCTTAATCATAAGGTAGACTATCATAACTGAAATTTATATTTTAAAATAAAATCATCAATTAATTTTTCAAAAATAGAACTTCATTGGATTTAGTGGATTATATCCAAATATTATGAAAAAATCCTATAAAAATCTATATAAGATCCATGACATAAAATTTCTAAGAAATTTAAAACTAAAATTACAAAAACATGGTAATTATTCTCTTTTTATTAATTTAGTTATTGATATTCTCATTTTATCATTGTGGTCTAAAATCCATGCAATGGTTCTTCTAGTTATATCCAAAAAATTAAAAAATCTGTAAAAATTTATCTTGGAATATAGGGTTCTAGCATAGAGGTAACTGGTGATTTACATAGATCATCATGGATCATAATAAGGAATTTATACCTCTCTAGATTAGTTCTTGAGATGCATGGAGGATGGTTTATTTATATATATTGATAGAACTCGAGAGTCTCATGGAAATACAAAACAATTCTCTTCCAACAAAATAACATAACGTGTAATATATTGTAAGGTTTAGAAATTTGGAAACTTTGATAAGTTTTTTTTATTAAATATTCATGGTAATATATTTCCCATATATAATAATAATAATAATAATAAAATTATTTTTACTATTATTATATCACCTGACATACATATATTTTATATTATTTGTTAAATAAATAAGTAAACAATTTATTTAAATTATTATAAAGAAATTATTTGATTTCATTCAAACCCTTAATGATTAAACATCAATATTCATTAGTGTTTATTGAATGATGAATATAAATCATAATTAAATAAAAATTATTCATTAATAGTAAATAAATAAATATCATATTCACTAAATTCATTAATAAATATTTTTTTTAATATTCACATAAGTAAATAAACATTCATATAAATTTCTCATGTAAATTGTCAAATGAATAAATAATTATTTATTACCTTATTAATAATAAATAAGAGATAAATAAATATTATATTCACTTTAGGAATAATTATTTTAATAATCATATCACATATCCAAACCTTAAATATAGAGTGATTCATTTTAAGTGGTCGGTGATACTCGAATAATTATATTCCAAAAGGTGATTATAAGATTTATGGTTAATTATACATTTAATATAATTTAATGAGATACTAGATAGACATAATGTGTTACCATCTTGGCCCCATTCTTAGTGGTATTTGGGGAAAATAAATAAAATCCATGATCACTATCTAGAAACATGTGAAAGCACCCATAAAATAAAAAGTTAATTTCGTAATGACGACAACATTCATACAATCCCTCTTGTATAATTAATTTTTTGTATCAATATCTCATAAATAAGGATCCATTATAATGTTATAAAAATCTATTTTTGATTCATCATTCCACAAAAATATGAAATGAACTAACTGATGAATTACTTTGGCAATGGATTTAATCAGACAGTTCTATTTTTGTAAAATGGCCAGATATATCTTCTACTTTTAACTATAAAGGGAAATAATTTATTATATTGTTCAATGAAAATTATATCACTTATGATGAAACTAATGTATGATACAAAACGTTATTCATATGTTGTTTTTCAATAGATAATATTAAATTATTCATGATATATAATTATTCTAATATAATCTCTAAGGACTAATAGACATATACGTTGATAGGACTATCTAATAAAAGATATAACATGTTGAATTCATATTCTTTGGTGTGTCCTCATAACCTCATATCACAGAGATTACCAAGTGATAAAATCTTATGAAGTCTAAATATCTTATGAGACTCTAGCTCTTGATTGTCAAAGATGATTTGTGTCCATCCAAGTAGATGCTATGAAGAACATAGGATGGTTTTTTGAATATTATCATAGAACGTATATGTTATAATTATATTGGAGAAAATATATAAAATTTCAATATAAATAATACTCTAAGGTCGTTATCACATTTATATATATAAAAAGAATAATCATTATGTTCTATGGAATTTATTAATATTTTAATAATCAAAAGTTAAAAATATAATTTAATACTAGGAACCAACTCTTATAGACTCCCATTAGTACTAGATATAACTACTAATAGAAATATTATTTACTCTCACATGAAAAACATTATTTTTTGAGGAATGGATATAACTTTTAGGCCAGTCATGTTCTTTTAAGGCTACTACGGTTTCTTTGAAAATCCTTTAATAAATATTATAATTGAGTATATACTAGTTTTACCCTCTTATGAACTTGATATATAGGTTAATATAAAATATATATTTTTATATTTATATTAGTATATATATTATGATAATAATTTTCTAATTTGGTATAATTTGAAGACCTGGGAATTTTTTTTCTCAATATTCTTTTTAAGATGAATCAGAAGACATACCATACTTAGTCAATCTTGATATGGATCCTAATAGAACAATAAACATTACACGAATATTTACTTGACCTCACTATAAAAATAAATATAATTCATTATACAGAATAATATTTTTATATTACCTAAACTACTAGTATTCACATTTCCTAATTACTAGGGACTCATCAATTTTACTTTCTCATGAAATATTAGATAGTTCAAAATACAATCCTATATAATTTTCATAACTATATTATATATGTTTAAACTATTATTTTCATAAAATAAACATAAAAACATATTTCATATCAAGGAATACATGATAGATGAAAATAATTAATCATTTATAACTCTAATTAATATAATAATAATCTCTTTTATCTCTACATGAAATCTTATAGATATTTTTTTCATCATGTTACATAAGAAACAATTATCTCTTGAGTCTTGACAACTTGTTCTAATCAATACCTTGCCAATGTATGTATTATTAATTTATATAAGAAACTAAATAGAACCATTTCATTATATCTTTTTCCCTACAATATTGGATTCCAATTTAATTATTTATTTGGGAAATAGTGTTATCTCGGTCTTAACTAACTATAAGAGAAAAGCATATATTTTCTATATTTTTTCAATATATCTTACACGGAAAACTACATCAATCCCAAAAACCTATTAAAAAACATTTATCAATTTAATTATTTGTAGCACTAGACTCTCTTATATCGTTATCAAAATGAGTATTTTATTATCATAACGCTTATTACTATCCATAACAGATCTTGAAAACTTATAGAATTTATTGGATTTATTTTGTGTGAAAATAGATTCTTGTTTTTAAATGAAATTATCTTATACATGGTATCTATTTATGTATATGGTATTTGAATCAATATTTTCATTTCCAGGATCATAAAATGTATCTTTCGAAATTATAGTTATAATATAGTTTTTAGTGATGATGGGGGAAGAATGTTTTGTCATATACTATTTGTAGGAATTTATTGAATCCTTCAGTAACTAATAATACCTTATAGGTATGAAACTACCATCTATATATGGTTTCTTCTTGAATAACCTTTAATGAAATTAAATTAACCAATGAAAATACCAAAAAAATAAAGATGAATTTTTTGTCTGGAATCCATTTCTAAATTCCTACAAAATTTCCAATAGCATATTATTTTCATTTACTACTTCACTATGGGTTTAATTAGTTATAAAAAATAATATATAAACATAATTTACGAATATAAAACCATGTCACTGGTTATATATATATTATTTAATATCAATATATTTAAAAACTCTTTTAATTTATTCAAGTGATGTTATGTTTTATTATGACAACTCATGTGCATATTGATCCTTGAATTTATTAAAGAATAAATTTCTCCCAGTATCTCAATAGGTTTTTTTGTCCCACTTACCGAATATAGTTACTCACTAGACTAATCAATTTATATCTTTGGTATATTTAAACCCTACTTATATTTTAGGTTAATGAATAGAGATTCACTTGTGGCTTTGTTGATGATAATTTATTTAAAAAAAATATATCAAATAAATAACATTAAATCACGTGAATCTTTTAGATAATGGATTTAATATCATAATGTAAATTATATGACATCCATTAGTCAATATAGATGTTATATGGTTAGGTGTCACACTATTATTTCTAAAACATTTATTTAAAGTAATTATATAAGACTTGTTATATTTAGAAGGCCCATTATTAATTATCCTTGTACTACCATCGTGAATATATTATGTTTAAGGTAATGTGTGTGTTTATAAAGATATTTAAGATAAATTTAAATGATCAATGAATTATTTTTTATGATATTATTCTACAGACATTACAAGTAGATATTATATATTTTAACAGTTATATTCATTACATCCTCATGAAATTACTAAAATATATTAAGGGAATCTCGTGAAGTATATAATCTTTCCTCCATATTATTCTTATAATAATTCACATGTATCTTATTAAATAGTTTATTGATTTTTGGATTTGTTTCCTTCAATTTCTATAGGTTTATTTGTCTATGAACTTAAGAAGTAAGTATGTACATATACCTATTAGTTTTATCTCTAAATTATCTAATGACAAATATGAATCTATCTTTGAAAATTAATTTTTATTTTTCTTGACCAAGAATTATCCTAAAACAACTAGGTATTAGTTGAGTCCTATATTTTATATTCATCATTTATTTACAATTTTTGAAATTTTTTATAAATGTAATGTTAAATTAGTAATTAAGTATTATATAACATAAAAATATTCATTTCAAATATGAAATATTATCTAATTGTATCCAAAAATGGATATTGAGATAATTGTTTTGAAGAAGACAATATTTTCTTAATATGAATCAATCAACTTAGAATTGTGAATTTTAATTATTGTCTTACTTGAGTTAAGAATAACCTTGCATTATAAACATATAATGTTCTCCTTAATTGTTATTATCTTTCAGAAAATCCATAGTTCATGCATTTTTTTAGAAATATGTGGATTGTATATTTTATTCAATACCCATTAATTAATATAAAAATATTTCATATAGTGTTGAATATACCAGAATTAGAATCTTCTACATTACTATTATTAAATTCATTGTAGTTTCCTTTAAACCGTCATTTATTTCCATATATTAAGTAGATAACCCATGGTTCATTGAGATCTATTTGACTCTTTTTCCACTTTTATTGATATTTTGAAAACACCATCGACTCTGAACATATCATAATATTCTTCATGTTATCCTTGATTTTTTTCACCATATGTGGTGGTAAATCATGTTCCCACCAATCCCTATAATCTTGGTGATGCATGGGAAAATGATTCCTAGGAAACTTCACCGTACTATTTGTTTTGTTAATTCTATGTGAATAAAAATAATTATAATGGTTGGGATGATAATTTGAGATTAATGGATAGTTTATTATCCATATTGAATTCCAAAGTCACTAAATAATTTTTATAATTCAATTTCTTGAAGTCTATATCACTACTATATATATGTCTTCCAGTTTTTTCATGTATAGTGTTGTGGTAATACCATTTAACTTTAGCCTCTTTTTATCATTTTCAAGTTCAATGATATGATATATCTTGGTGTATACATCCATGAATTTATGTTTAGTGTTTACCTCTTTATTCATTATTAATAACATGATGCAATCAACATCTTAAAAATCCTCCAAGTATATCATGTATGCATCCGTTCACTATCACTCGATTTATGTGGTTGATGATTTGGAATAAAGGATTCTAAAACATAAAAATATTTTTTATTAGTTTAGTGGCTAAACAACTATACCACTCATTTAAATTTGTGTTTTGGGGGATTTCCTTTCTCTATGAATGATTTCAATGTTCCCATTCTTTTTTTCAATTTTACACAATATACAAAAGAAGATTTTATTAATTTATCATGTTTAATAGTTGGGATGTAATAAAATAATTTTACTAGAATCCCACAATTTTATTGAATCTCAACATTCCTTACTATTGGAAATATAATCTTCAATCACTTGAATATTCTGGTGTAAATTATCTGCATTACACTTCATATAACCCAAAATTTGTCTTTTACAAATTATTAAAAGGGTTTTACATAGTATTTACAGTCTATCCATATTAAATCACAACTAACTTGATTATTGAGTGAAATCCCCAATCATAAAATCATATACTCATATTTCCTCAATTAATTCCTTTTATTTAAACAATGTATTGTGAGAGAAAAATCTAATAATGTTTTCATGGTATTGTCAACTCAAACCTTATATTAAAACATTGTAATAACTTAATGTATTTTCATGAGGGATAAACTAATATTTTATCTATTATTTCATTACACTCTAATAATATAATTGAATCAATAATTTAATATTTTAAATGAGGTATTTCATTGTCAAAACGTATGAATTAGTTTTCTTAAATATATTCATTACAATTTTTCTAATATCACTTAAATTTTATATAATTAATTAACAATTTACAATAAAATAATTGAAATATATTTCATTTATTTTACTTCAACATTACATTCCTGATAATTTACTTACATTATTTAGTCGTGTCTAATCAACCAAATAAAAAATTAATCAGATTAATAAATAAACATGAACGGATAAACAAATTAAATAAGTGATACAATCATATAAATTTTATCTACTCGTTGGTTAATTAAACGGAGATAAATCAACCTTAACCCTATTTGAAATCACTCATTAATCTAATACCAATCTCATGTTGCAACATTCCACTATTAACATATTTATCTCCATGGTCGATTTCATCTTGGCTTGGGTCCTAACCCATGTCCCATGACATGGAGATCCATCCTTAACAATTAATTACTAAATCATAGATGAGGGTTATTGGGGGTTTAGTGCTATATAAAATAAATCATTGACATATAGACCTAGATATAAAAATTTAGGAGGGGATGGTGCATAGAAAAGTGAATATAATTTAAAAACAAATTTATCACAAAAAACTATGAAATAAATTAATAAATTAAATAAACCCAATAAATACATAGGTCTCCCATGTTTATGATCAATCCAAACATTCAATGATCACAAATTTAATATTGCTTAAATTTATTTATATTAATTATTATTGAGATATTTTTTGTCAAATTAATTAATTAATTTATCATAATAATATATTAAAAGAGTCCATGAGATAATATTCTTGTATAATTTTATATAAATTACATTAAATTAATATTAATTATAAAATTAATTATTACACATCGCATACTGATAGCGTCAACTTATGTATACCTTCCTAGTTAGTTTCAAATTAATTTATGTAATCTAATGCATAAACAACATGTACTGAAGGTGACATGACATTCACTACTTTTCATTAAAAAAATCTATTTTTGGAATATAACGTTGATCTATTTTATTTCATCACACAACATGTCTTGTGATATATTATACTTTCATAACATTTCATAAAATATGTACAAATATGTAATGTATTCCCACATGCTTTTTCACAGTATACATATAATTTAGTTATGTATGTAAAGAACTATAGTTTTCCCTATGTGTGTGTCTAGATGAATTATCAAAAATATATTCACACTATACCACTAGAAATATGTCCAACATACATAGTGTGTATGTAAATCCTTTATGTAAGGTAGTTGAAGATTTATATAGATAATAATTATTAATGATTTATTTAAAAATGTCCCATTAAAAAATAATTGGCGAGTAATTGATGCAGATTTAAACCTATCAAATGAAACACACCAGCATCTACACACCTTATATTTTATGTTGTGCAATAATTATCCATTTTGAAACACACTACAGGCGTTTTCTTTGGGTATTTCATGAGTTGAAACATGTTATATGGAGTGTACAACTGGATACACACAATGTAATCTACTTATGGCCACCTCACTCAATAGGAAGTCATCATATTACATGTGATGCTGCATTCTTTGACCACATAGATTACTGTGATTTATGTTGAGTCAATATTATATTGGGTGACATGGCTTGTATACTATATACATTTTTTGTACTCCCTATCATGATAAATGACTATTATCATTCAATAAATGGTATTTAATGATGTCATTTACTGACCCCCTCACCAAATGATTCAATTTTGATGACTTTCACCTTGTGTGGTTGAGTGTAGGTACACGACATGTAATTACTGTTACACCCCATGTATCCATATAATATATGATGAGTCATTGGAACATTTATGTGAGATCTTAGAGAATCCTACAAATAATTTTACCCTATTATTTTTTATATGAATGTAAATGATAATCTAATTCCTATTCTATACTAAGGAAAAATACTCGTAGTTGATGTTTATAAAATTTCAAAAAAAAGATCATGAAATATAACTCTAATTGATAATTTGATCACATTCATAAAAACTAAAAGATGAAAAGTGAAATAGTTGTGTTGGGTCAATTCCATTTAGTGGGGTTTCACTAGTTTTAATGGACAATATCTAAATAAACTAGCAATGAATGCTATGGAAATTTTATTTATTATCTTTCACCTTTAATTTATAATTACTTTTAAACTACATTTATCATGAATGTGATAATTCTAGTTTTGTTATTAGATTTGTTGCATCTCATGTAATGATATTTTTATTTTGGAAAATCCAAGCTAAGAATCTTCTATTTGTTTCCACACATGCTCCAAAAATGTCTAATTAATGTTCTTTGTATATGACTTCTAGAGTGAAAGTACATAGTGATTTTCCATGACCACCATTGATTATAATAAGTAATTCACATGTTATTCATTCACTCCTGAGATGGATAAAGGGGTATTTATCACTAGGGTGTGATATAATTCTAGAGCCTCTCTATTTATACAAAACACTTTTTCTCTAAAATGATACAAATTGGAATATATAGTTTGTGTCGAATATTTGATAATTTCTCTATGTACCTTTATCCAATATTACCTATAATATATTATTCATTTAAAATAGAAATAATATTATTGTTTTTATGTCAATTGACATTCTCATATTTATATGTGATTTGTTAATTATGAAAATCAGTATTTTTTTCAATGACCATAAATAAAATATACTATTTATTGTAGGACTTTAAACATGAATTATCAATCCGCCTCGATATTAATTTATCATTGAATAAAATGTTCAGTTAAATAAATTTTTTTCATTTTATAATTACATAAATATTCCATTCATTAAATTTAGTATAAAATATTTATTTCAATATCCACTTAACTAAATTAGTATTTATTTAAATATATTCTCAAAACTAGTGAATAAATAAATATTTATTTATTAACTTATTAATAATCAACCAACAATTAATATATAATATTTCAACTAAACTCATTGATAGATAATTATTTTAATATACATATTTTTAACTCTCAAAATATACAGTGATTGAATTTATGTGATCAATGATAATAGAATAATAATTATTCCACAGGTAAATATTAATATTTATTCTTAGTAATTTAATTAAATATAATTTATTATAACTGGGATATAAATAGTTTGGGACTCTATATCACTCTTTATATGTTTAATTAAGTGAACTAATGAAAATTCCTTGAATTGAATCATGAAAAATTTCATAGAATCTATAGAGGAATAATATATTATCATAATGAAAAAATCCTTCCCATGAATGCTACTGTATAATATAATCTCATTATATCAATATATTATCAATCATATTTTTTAAATTTTTAATCAACCTTCATGTTTTATTTTTCTTTCTTTGAAAACATGAAATTAAATCTCTAATTAATTACAATGGACATGGATTTTATTTGACCATTCCATTTCAATAAAATTTCTAGTTATATCTTTTTCCATTAACTATGAATGATTAAATCATTCCGTGACTTATTCAATAAATATCATATCAATAATGACACAACCAACATAATCTACCTCACTGTTAGAATATATTATCAATGTTTTCATCTATACTTGAAATTACTTCATTCATAACATACATTAATAATAATATAATGTTTAAGGAGAAATAAACATATTTATAGAAATAAATATTGTCACAGTTGTTATGGGTAGGAAAAAAGAAAATTAAAACACTATGTTAATATAGAGTTTATTGGAAACCTTGATTTGTCTCCATAGTGGGATGAACAAAAATAAAGTGTCACTTTTATATTAGAATAGAAAAGAAGGATTTTATTTAGTTGATTTTTTTATCAAATGAAAGAAATATAAAAAAAGTGAATTGAATAATTTTGATGAAAAGTTATGGGTTAGGGGTTGGTTATCTGATTATAATGCTATCAATGTATATAATCAATTTTCTTTAAATCTCAATAACTTATGAATGAGAGCTTCTAAAATCACTTCACCACTCACCTGTAGTTGAATGAATTATGGGGAAATAAATTTTACATAATTATCTACCCACCCTATCATTATTTCTATATAAATAAAGTGGTATCAATGAAAAAAAATACATAACTATATTTAAATTACCCATGAAATGTATTTTTAGGTTTTGGGGTTCTTAAGAAACTCAATAGCATTCTATATCCTTCATTCATGTGTCAACTATTACCAAACACTTCAAAAATTAGTCTATTTTATTCTATAATTTCCATATTATACATTTTTGAGGGAGATAAATGATCCTTGGACAAAGGTAGAATACAATGATTAAAAATATACCAAACAAGACCAAATATGAAAATATAATCTGTCACTAAATATTAAAACCAATTAATAAAAGAATGTTATTTTATTCATTAAAATTTGATTCTTAAGGATTGCGACATTATTTTAATTCCTTTATAGATCACCTAAGATATCTTCCCATTGAATTAAATCTTAAAATTGTTGAAAAGATACTGATTAATTAAATGAAAGAAAATATATAAAATAATAACCTGAAATTGTTATAAAAAATGTAGAATCACAACATGTCCATTGATCCAACCAAAATATTCCTTCAGTATTTATATGTTCTTATTTTACTTCCCTCTTGGGTAGTAAATTATCCTATGATATTGTATTCCTTAAATTTATTTTAAATGTTTCTTTTTGTATCCTCATATTCCTTTATAGACACAATTATGTCTAAAAAAATCCATAGATTCCCATTATTTTTTATTAGATCAGTAATAAGATATTATGATTTATAATATTCATTATAATCCATATGGAATGATGTAAATGTATTGTCTGATTGTTAATGTTTCAACCCATAACATTAGATTGGACCATGGGTCATCCTTTCAAACTTATCTATAAAAAATTATATACTAGGAAACAATACTTATTAAATTATAATTTTAAAAAAGGAATGGTCATTTTAAAGTGTTTATATGACCCTTATTGTAACACCCCGAGCATCCACGATACGCTTCTCATTCAATAATGCAATAGCTTGCATTATACGCAACTTCGAGTTCTAAAACGCCGCGACTAATCAAAGTAGCCGTTATGAATAGTAATAACCACTTTTTAAAATTATAGAAATTTTATATTTCGAAATGGACTTCATTTTTGAATTCGTAATATCGAAATTATCCTAAGTTGAATTTTTTGTAACTTTCTGAGAACTTCCAATTTTTTTATGAATAGTGAAAGATACTTAAAACAACTTTTTTAATAAAAATAATTTATTGTGATAAATTATACTATTTAGTGGTTTTAAAGTATAATTATAATATATTTTTACCATTTTATCCAATGGTGGTCATTAGAATTAATTTAACATTGAAATTGGACATAAACAATTGCCAATCTTTTGATATAAATTGTTTCTTAAAAACACGCTATCTGTCGTAACAGCGGGAATTAATTATAAAATTAATTAATGCAACTTATATGTTTGGAATTTTGTAAAATAGACATCATTTTTGAATTCAGAATATCAATTATAGCTTAGGGTGAAATTTTGGCATTGTTCTGAAAAACTTCAATTTTTGATGAATAGTGAAACCACTAAGTGGTGGTTAAATAACTGATTTTTCGTTTAAATGAAATATTACCACTACTGTGATTTTATTTTCAAAAATCCGACATACATGGTTTTCATTAAGAAGTAAAATGTGGTTCAATGAGATTAAAATAATTTTTTGGTGAATAGTAACTTTTAAGTTCTTAATCGCGATTAGAGGTAATTAGTGTAGTTTAAGGTACAAATAATGTTTTTATAATATGAGATGAGCATGAAACTTGTCCTACTCCTACTGGATTAGTCATGGACGACCAATAAAACCCATGGGTCAACTTGGGGACCCCATGGAGCCACTTTAGTTAGAAAATGACATAAACACCTTTTATTTAATGTTAAAGTAAAAAATGACACAAACATAAAATGTTTTACTAAAACAATTTTTACGTGGGGTTACACAAGTCCATATTTTTATTATAAATATTCATTAGAAAGCTAAAATGATTTCCTACATCATAGTATTTTTTTTATAATTTTTAGACATTAAATAAATTAAATTATTTATGACATCATTATGATTTGGCGATGACATCATTATTTAACGATTTAAATAAAATGAGAAGATAATGAAAAATCCAAGGCTTACACTTGTCCAAAGCCTATTGGATGAAGATATTTCGAACTCTTATCACCTTAGCCACGAATTATATAAGTGTGGGACCTTTAGAATCCGAAAAGCATTGTATAATAATGTAACATTTCAATCTTTCCAAAAGAGCCCCTCCTCTCCACTTATAAAAGGCCCCCACCACTCCCACCTTATTCACACCTTCAAGCCATTTGGCTCGGCCAACATCTGCCCAAATACTCTCCCAACTTCCCCCTCTTACCCCTAGAAGCCTTACTTTGGGCAGAACTCTTCCAAAGGAAGCCTTTGGCTCAAATCAAAAAGAGTTACCCGATTTTGAGGTAATGTCTTTTCTAATGTTGTTTTGTTTTATTTTTCTTCTCCAACCCCCTAAACTCTTTTTATTCATTTCTTTTGTAACAACACAAGTATCCTAAATATACTAGGATGTTTTTATAATAAGTATTAGAGCTACACTTACACACACCTACATCTAATGGTTAAAGAACATACGGTTTCTGTGGATGGCGAATTTCTGCCTCACGAAACGATGATTGTTCAACACTCATATAACACCTTCAAAGGTGGCCATTAAGATGTCACTATTTTTATATATGATATATAATATGTTTATGTTTTACTTATGCTTCTGTATTTCTCATTTATGGCATACTTTATGATTTCCATTATGGGTAAAACGCGATAATTTCATTTTAGGAAGTGCGGACTACCGCCCCCTCAAAGTGATTTGAATCGTTAATGCCATATGTGGGATGTATAAAGGATGAAGTAAATGGTATTATACACTATATTATACTGGAATTATATTATACATTTATATAATTATGATTTTGTTCCATTAAATATGAAATTGAAATTAAATTAGCGTTCATGCGTACGTACGGCTTACCGTCTCCATGAACGGTGCATTTCATTTATTACCTCTAAATGTTACGTAATATTATAAATGAATGTATATACTGGATATATAAGATATATAGGATATCTAAATCATGAATATAATTCTAGAGATAATGGATATTCTACCACATAAACAACTTGTAATTATAAGAAGTTTATTGTTGACTCAAGTACCAAAGATCGGAAAAACAACCGTTATTAACATAAATAATTACATAATGTTCATATCATTGTAATAAGTGATATAATAAGGATAATGAAATTGAAAATGGTTCTTAATAAGGTATATATTAACTCTATTTTATTATTCAGGAGGTTAAAGAACGGTTGAGTCAATTCAGACACAAGGTAAGGGAATTTCTTAACCCAACTTCCATTCTTTGGGTTAATCTCCTACTTCCAAATTATGTCATGATATTATTATGTCCTATTTTGTATTTTTACTTTCTTTATGTGTACCTATAGTGAATACACATAATAGATCTATTTTATTTTAAATATGATCTTTTTAAGGACTTCGTCTCAATCTCCTTTCATTGAGGAATATTTGGCTTTATACACAACTTTCTTTTATACGGTGTATAAACCCCTTTGACTTTTATGTTTTTTCAAAAGGAATCTTTTTTATATGAAGAGTTTTACTAAACGAAAAAAATGGAATGTTTTTCTTTACGTACTTATGCGGCGACAATGACTTCTCCGCCGCCGTGACCATTATTTGAGTTTCGGCTTCCTCTACAAGCCATCATTTTTTTAATGAAAAATAAATACAAAGTTTTAACTTTCTTTTATTTTGGTATTTAAAATGGTTTTGAAAGCGTTTTTATTATATCAATGTGTTGTATTGATATCTTGTGATTGAAATATGGAAATGTTATGTTTCCTTTATGCATGTTTTATGTGATACGATTATGTTATGGTTTATGATATGTTTAAACCTATTCATATGAGGAATGCATTGGACTTAATAAGTGACGGGTGGAGCCCGCTATAGCTCCTCGATGCATCGGCAGGTCTCATGAGACAAACTAGTGTCTTGGCACGAGGCCTTGACAAAATCTTATTTGTGGTCTTGGCACGAGGCCTTGACTACGTGGTTATGATAGTCTGGCATTATGCATTCCATCATTATGAAAGTGGTTATTGATATTGCATGTGATTATTCGACCAGTAGAATATCCATGTGAAGAAGTGAATAGCATTATCTCATTTTACTTTTGCCATATTATGTTGATGTTCAAGTTTAAAAGGCTTTTGTTTTAGTTATACATTGCCTTAAATTTTTATGTTTATTTATGAAAGTTTCCGCAATATTGTTATCCTTACTGAGCATCTGAGCTCACCCCTTTCAATGTTTTAATATTTTCTAGGATGTGAAGAAGTATTTTAGGAATGACCTGTAGGGATAGTCAGAAGAGGATATGAGTGTGGACTATGAAGTCTTTGTTATTAATTTTTCACTTTATGATGTAATGTAAGACTTATGAATGTATCTAGTGTTTCCAAGGCTATTAAACTAATCGGTATTTCGAGACTTGATCTTTTGTGATCATTCCTATGTTACGACGTAATGCACCGACTCTGGGTAGCTGGGGTCGGGGCGTTACAGTTGGTATCAGAGGAAGTTTAGTACAAACCTTGGAAGCTAGATTTAGATAAACTCTGATTAGAGCACGTAGACCTAAGATGAACTTTGAGGATTAGTATAGAAGAATTTCCTAGAATTTTGGTATTGTAGAGATTTTGTGAGTTTTCCGAGAAATACATCCCTGTCTGGATACGAGCAGGTAGAGGCGGCTCTGGCACAGATGTTCCTAGGGATATAACCCGAAAACACCGCTTTGAGCTAGACTCGAATGGGAACTGGTGCATGACAACGGGCCTTGCTGCACTCTTGGTTACGACACTCCCGGGGGATATGCTTAGGATAACTCTCATTTTCTTTACAAATAATTATGAAGGGTTTATGAGTATATACTTCCTAAAAAAACATTTTTATGATTATGGATTATATCCATAAATAGTTCAATTTATGTTAAGTGTTTTATAAGTATGGGATTATGAATTTTGATTCATAAACTGATCTAGTTTATGCCATTGTTTAGAAATGGCGCCTAGTGGAAGAAATGGAAATCGTATCAATGCACGCACTCCATGTATGGATTTCCCTCCTGCTCAAGATAATTATGGTGGAGCTAGTTATACAACTGGTGCTGATCAGCTTCTCACCATACTGGGACAACTCACGCAGGTTATGAATAATAACCTTACTCGTATGGAGCATCCTGATCCGCAACATGGAGGATCAATGTTAGACCGCTTCATGAGGCAACAACCACTAACCTTCAATGGGAGTACAAATCCTATAGTAGCTGAGCAATGGATAAATTCCTTAGAGAAAATATTCCATGCCTTGGGGAGTAGTGAAAGGGAGAAGGTTGTCATGGCAGTTTACCGCCTCATTGGAGATGCCGATCAGTGGTGGTCGCTGATTCAAAACACAAAGGAAGATGATGACGTATCGAATATGGAATGGAGGGAGTTAAAAGAGCTTTTCTTAGAAAAATACTTTCCTCGTGACCATCGAGCAGATATGGAAAGACAATTTCTGAGTCTGAGGCAGAAGGAGGATGAGAATGTCGCAAAGTATGAGGCTAACTTTACAAGGTTAGCGAGGCATGCTACCGATTATATATGTAACCCAAGGAGTAAGATTGATCGTTTCTTTGATGGGTTAAAACAATTTCTCCGTCGATCATTAGTATCACAATCCTTCTCATCATACGAAGATATTGTCTCGTGTGCTATCAAGACAGAAAAGGAATTCTCTAAGTCTTATGACAACAATGTAAAGAAAGAGAAGAAGAGAACGGTGGAACAAGAGACAGATAAAGGGAAAAAGGGAAAGAAGGATTTTCCATTATGTGATAATTGTGGGAAGAATCACCCTGGTACGTGCCTAAAAGGAATGGGAGTTTGTTATAAATGTGGAGAAAAGGGTCACCAGGCTCGTGATTGCAAGGGAAAGAAAGAGGCCGTCAAAGTTGAATGCTAAAATTGTAGGGAAATGGGGCATTATGCAAATGAATTTCCTAAGCGTCAAGGAAACTTACCTCAGAAAAGGCCAAGGGATCAAGGACAATCTTATGCTGTTACTACAGTTGAAGCAGAATAATTAATGTATTGGTGCTTTTGGACTCAAGGATTATATTCTGGTTATAAGAATAATGTGATATATATAAAGATTGTACTGCAGTACTTTTTGATTTCAGTGAGGTTTTAATATGATTAAGGTAATCATATTTTTAGTATGTGACAATAAGAGAAACTTTTCTTTGTTTGGGGAATCTGATGTTACAATTGATTTTGGAATTTAGAGACCTTTTAGAGAAAGTCTGGACGGAGGTATTATGGATAACTATAAAGGTTGGAATGGATTAAGTTGAACTTTGGATTGTATTGTTTAAGGTTAAAACATTTATGAAGATTATTTTTGGAATAGTATAGTACTATATTTTTAGGAAAAGGACAACCTGCAGGGTGGGGCATAACCCGTCGCGTCGGACAAAGCTGCAGGAATCGAACCCACAACCATAGTGCGACAAGCCTTTATTTCCTACCACTAGCCTACATGAAGTCCCTGGTTATTACAAAATCGTTTTACTAATCTAAATGGTATGTGTTAACATTTGGAACCTTATACAATTAAGATAAATAGAATATTTTTGAGTTCCATTACCATTTGGAGTAAAAGTTCGGTTTGTGGTAAAAATTTATTAACGAATGAAAGTATACATAAAAAGTATGTATATTCCCTTACGTTCTTAGTAAATCTCCTAAATAAATTCCTCAACATTATAAAAGGTAACTTAAAACAAAAATGTTGTCGGTTAACTTTTCCAACTGGGGATTCAATGACCGTTTAACCAATCACAAGTTTGTGATTTTCTTGTGGTTAAACTTTCTCCTAATCCTGTTTTCTATAACTCTCCATCAGAACTTGATGGTTTGTTTTTCTTCCATATCCATATTTTCATAGAATCCTAGAATGGGCTATATCGGGTGACCTTTGTACTTATCTTGCTTTCTTTTAATGTTATATATTTATTAACCTTATTTCTGATGTGGGTTTTCCTCAAAGGTATTTTCTCTTTTCAACCTTTTATTATCAAATAAAAATTTCAAATTGCGAGGACGAAATTTATTGAAGGAGGGGAGAATATAACACCCCGAGCATCCACGATACGCTTCTCATTCAATAATGCAATAGCTTGCATTATACGCAACTTCGAGTTCTAAAACACCGCGACTAATCAAAGTAGCCGTTATGAATAGTAATAACCACTTTTTAAAATTATAGAAATTTTATATTTCGAAATGGACTTCATTTTTTAATTCGTAATATCGAAATTATCCTAAGTTGAATTTTTTGTAACTTTCTGAGAACTTCCAATTTTTTTATGAATAGTGAAAGATACTTAAAACAACTTTTTTAATCAAAATAATTTATTGTGATAAATTATACTATTTAGTGGTTTTAAAGTATAATTAGAATATATTTTTACCATTTTATCCAATGGTGGTAATTAGAATTAATTTAACATTGAAATTGGACATAAACAATTGCCAATCTTTTGATATAAATTGTTTCTTAAAAACACGATATCTGTCGTACCAGCAGGAATTAATTATAAAATTAATTAATGCAACTTATATGTTTGGAATTTTGTAAAATAGACATCATTTTTGAATTCGGAATATCAATTATAGCTTAGGGTAAAATTTTGGCATTGTTCTGAAAAACTTCAATTTTTGATGAATAGTGAAACCACTAAGTGGTGGTTAAATAACTGATTTTTCGTTTAAATGAAATATTACCACTTCTGTGATTTGATTTTCAAAAATCTGACATACATGGTTGTCATTAAGAAGTAAAATGTGGTTCAATGAGATTAAAATAATTTTTTGGTGAATAGTAACTTTTAAGTTCTTAATCGCGATTAGAGGTAATTAGTGTAGTTTAAGGTACAAATAATGTTTTTATAATATGAGATGAGCATGAAACTTGTCCTACTCCTATTGGATGAGTCATGGCCGACCAAGACAACCCATGGGTCATCTTGGGGACCCCATGGAGCCACTTTAGTTAGAAAATGACATAAACACCTTTTATTTAATGTTAAAGTAAAAATTGACACAAACATAAAATGTTTTACTAAAACAATTTTTACGTGGGGTTACATAAGTCCATATTTTGATTATAAATATTCATTAGAAATCTAAAAATATTTCCTACATCATAGTATTTTTTTTATAATTTTTAGACATTAAATAAATTAAATTATTTATGACATCATTATGATGTGGCGATGACCTCATTATTTAACGATTTAAATAATATGAGAAGATAATGAAAAATCCAAAGCTTACACCTGTCCAAAGACTATTGGATGAAGAGATTTATAACCCTTATCACCTTAGACAGGAATTATATAAGTGTGAGACCTTTAGAATCCGAAAATCATTGTATAATAATGTAACATTTCAATCTTTCCAAAAGAGCCCCTCCTCTCCACTTATAAAAGGCCCCCACCACTCCCACCTTATTCACACCTTCAAGCCATTTGGCTCGGCCAAACTCTTCCCAAATACTCTCCCAACTTACCCCTCTTACTCCTAGAAGCCTTACTTTGGGCAGAACTCTTCCCAAGGAAGCCTTTGGCTCAAATCAAAAAGAGTTACCCGATTTTGAGGTAATGTCTTTTCTAATGTTGTTTTGTTTTATTTTTCTTCTCCAACCCCCTAAAATCATTTTATTCATTTTTTTTGTAACAACAACTGTATCCTAAATATACTAGGATGTTTTTATAATAAGTATTCGAGCTACACTTACACACACCTACATCTAATGGTTAAAGAACATACGGTTTCTGTGGATGGCGAATTTCTGCCTCACGAAACGATGATTGTTCAACACTCATATAACACCTTCAAAGGTGGCCATTAAGATGTCACTATTTTAATATATGATATATAATATGTTTATGTTTTACTTATGCTTCTGTATTTCTCATTTATGTCATACTTTATGATTTCCATTATGGGTAAAACGCGATAATTTCATTTTAGGAAGTGCGGACTACCACCCCCTCAAAGTGATTTGAATCGTTAATGCCATATGTGGGATGTATAAAGGATGAAGTAAATGGTATTATACAATATATTATACTGGAATTATATTATACATTTATATCATTATGATTTTTATCCATTAAATATGAAATTGAAATGAAAGTAGCCTTCATGCGTACGTACGGCTTACCGTCTCCATGAACGGTGCATTTCATTTCTTACCTCTAAATGTTACGTAATATTATAAATGAATGTATATACTGGGTATATAAGATATATAGGATATTTAAATCATGAATATAATTCTGGAGATAATGGATATTCTACCACATAAACAACTTCTAATTATAAGAAGTTTATTGTTGACTCAAGTACCAAAGATCGGCAAAACAACTGTTATTAACTTAAATAATTACATAATGTTCATATCATTGTAATAAGTGATATAATAAGGACAATGAAATTGAAAATGGTTCTTAATAAGGTATATATTAACTCTATTTTATTATTCAGGAGGTTAAAGAACGGTTGAGTCAAGTCAGACGCAAGGTAAGGGAATTTCTTAACCCAACTTCCATTCTTTGGGTTAATCTCCTACTTCCAAATTATGTCATGATATTATTATGTCCTATTTTGTATTTTTACTTTCTTTATGTGTACCTATAGTGAATACACATAATAGATCTATTTTATTTTAAAAATTATCTTTTTAAGGACTTCGTCTCAATCTCCTTTCATTGAGGCATATTTGGATTTATACATAACTTTCTTTTATACGGTGTATAAACCCCTTTGACTTTTATGTTTATTCAAAAGGAATCTTTTTTATACGAAGAGTTTTACTAAACGACAAAAGGGAATGTTTTTCTTTCCGTACTTATGCGGCGACAACGACTTCTCCGCCGCCGTGACCATTATTTGAGTTTCGGCTTCCTCTACAAGCCATCATTTTTTTAATGAAAAATAAATACAAAGTTTTAACTTTATTTTATTTTGGTATTGAAAATGGTTTTGAAAGCGTTTTTATTATATCAATGTGTTGTATTGATATCTTGTGATTGAAATATGGAAATTTTATGCTTCCTTTATGCATGTTTTATGTGATATGATTATTTTATGGTTTATGATATGTTTAAACCTATTCATATGAGGAATGCATTGGACTTAATAAGTGATGGGTGGAGCCCGCTATAGCTCCTCGATGCATCGGCACGTCTTATGAGACAAACTAATGTCTTGGCACGAGGCCTTGACAAAATCTTATTTGTGGTCTTGGAACGAGGCCTTGACTACGTGGTTATGATAGTCTGGCATTATGCATTCCATCATTATGAAAGTGGTTATTGATATTGCATGTGATTATTCGACCAGTAGAATATCCATGTGAAGAAGTGAATGACATTATCTCATTTTACTTTTGCCATATTATGTTGATGTTCAAGTTTAAAAGGCTTTTGTTTTAGTTATACATTGCCTTAAATTTTTATGTTTATTTATGAAAGCTTCCGCGATATTGTTATCCTTACTGAGAATATGAGCTCACCCCTTTCAATGTTTTAATATTTTCCAGGATGTGAAGAAGTATTTTATGAATGACCTGCATGGATAGTCAGAAGAGGATATGAGTGTGGACTATGAAGACTTTGTTATTAGTTTTTCACTTTATGATGTAATGTAATACTTATGAATGTATATAGTGTTTCCAAGGCTACTAAACTAATCGGTCTTTCTAGACTTGATCTTTTGTGATCATTCCTATGTTACGACGTAATGCACCGACTCTGGGTAGCTGGGGTCGGGGCGTTACACTTATGTAGTTGAAAATATTCCATAATGTGATACTTGCAATGGTTGAATTTGTTTCTAATGAAGTGCAACCATCCTCCTAAAACAATGAATTATCTGAATAGAAATTAGCTTCATCATTATAAATATTTCATTCATCCATACAAAGCAGTATATGATCCTTATAGAATCATGTTTGATCCTTATAGAGTATGGATTCCTTTGACAATTATTTCCCCAAATATGAAATGACTCACATGGAGAGTTCAATTGATCCTTCTAGAATCTGAATTCCATTTATAACATATCATTCCTATGATGAAGTTACTTATTTATAGTTGTAATTACTCTTATGGAGAGTTCAAATAATACTTATGAAATTTATATGCCTTTCCAAATTTTTCATTCCTGAGATATGACTAATATATTTTCTATTAGACTAGCATGATAAATAATATGTAGTATCTATAAATTAAATTTATTCCAATAATAAATTATAATAACTAAATTTACAATATTGTAAATTTAATTAATATTCAAAAAATCCATGATAAAAAAATTATTTTAAAAACATATTATGTTAATTTTAACAATATAGTCTGCATCTATTTTCCTTATTGAGTAGATTTTCAACAATTTTGACTTTCAAGGGTACTTTGGGAATTGTAGTGAATATAGGTTTCACTTTTTTACATCTTTTTAATTACCTCTTTAATGAATTTATCAATCAATTAAAATGTTTTTAATTCTAATATACTTCCAAATTTTTTTGTTTTTTTTTTGAGAAATTTTCCTAGGTCTTGAGCATAAAGCTTGATCGTAAGACTTCAGTCTAATCATAAGGCCTTTATCTCCATTGTAAACCTTTAAGAATTTTTACAATATTTTTTTATTCTATATTGTAAGTCATTATATGCCCAATTTTAAGGATTTTATCTTTATCATAATAATTTTATAGATTTTTATATTCCTTGATCATAAGCCTTTGGCACCATCATGAGACTTCCTTCCCCATCATAAGCCTCTATGCCTTTGAAAAAAACTAAAAAATAGACATCATATATAATTATAAACATTAAAAGGAAATTTTTTAACCTCACTATATGGACTCAAATCCTTGTAATGAGTTAATTAATATGATCAATCATTTGAATATTTAAACCAAAAAATTATGATTTTTTTTTGAAATTAGTGGGCCACAAAATTATTCTACGATGTCAAAACTTTCAAACCCGTGAGAATTTATTTGAAAAGTATATCAACTGTCTCTATATGAATTTTAATTAAATAATGAATAATATATAATAAATTTATACAATCAGAAAGAATATTTATAGTTTTTACCACATCTTCACATGAAGAGAGTTCAACTAATATTTTTTTCACTTATGCATTAATAAAAGGTCTTACTATATATGCATGGGTAATCCCAATGGTTGATTTAAATATGGAATCAAAATAAAATAATTTTAACTTCATTTAAATAGTAGAGTAATTTTATAAAAATAATCTCTAAAAAGAGGATGGACAAAGATAGAGAGAGGGAGGGAGGGTGGTGACTTTATTGTTTTCTAAGGCTGATTATACTATGATATTGTTATGAAGAAGGAAGTGTATAATGTGAGAATATTTATCCATTCTAGGATAAAGACTTGGATGGATATAGTAATGTGATCCATGGTCATTTACATGTAAGTCTATGTTTATTTATGACAGGGAGAATGTGAAATTTCCTAAATGGACAAGTCTATTTTATAGATAAAAAATGGTTAAATAAGTCTATATAATTCATGTTAAGACAATATATTTAATACAATGGAAATATGCCAAATGGAAACTCATTCTACCAAATCATTCACTAGTTAAAACATTGTTGCATTTGGGACTATCCTCAAAAAAAAATTCCTACATGCTATGCACAATTTTAAGATAGTTCATAGATGAGAGATATTTCATTCATTTAATCTATCTAGATGTTAACATCCATTGGAGATGAATATTACCATTTTTGATAGTCATAAAAATACTGGTCAAATAACATTCAGACTACAACTTTTTCCAACCATGTTACCTATCCATTTTAACAACATTAACCATGCCAATACTTTTCATCGTCATTGGATGGGAAAACTATTCAATGTTCATATGGAATAACTATAACATCTCTATTATGATTTCTGAAGAAATACCTAAAACATGAGTGTCATGGATTCTAACATAATGCCCGATCTATCTTGCATTTGATCCATCATTGTAATATAGGAATCCACAAGACTTTAAGTTTATCATAAGGAATTTTGAAATTACATTAAATACCAAAACACTTATGAAAAAAAAATCCTAAATGAGGTTATTTTAATCACCATATTTAATGTTGATAACATTTTTCTCCATGTTATTATTATGAACTAGTTCCGATTGAATTTTGACTAATACTATTATGTGATTTTCATTACGTATATATATATATATATTAATTTTCTATAATAATGTTTTGGAATAAAGATGGAGTTCTTCTTTTTGAAATGATTTTCTTCTAAACATTATAAAATGTTCTTTAAATTAATGGGAGTTAAATTACTATTTTTACTATTTTAACTTCTTTGGAAGAGACTGTTAATTTAGCATTGTATCCTTGGTAACATTAAACCCATTGGATATTTTTTGATATTTTTATCGAATTTCAAGATGGAAAAACACCTATAATGTGGTATTGTTATTTTTTAGATTTATCTCAGTGTTTTCCATTCATAACCAATGAAAAATAAAATTTTAATAATCAATTATAAAATGGAGAAGGAAAGTTCTAGTGGATTTAAAATTTAAACATACACTGATTTAAATTATTGTTTTCTTTTTATTATTTCTATATATTTTAATATGAACATTTTCATTATTTTTTATTTATATTAAAATTTTGTTCAACTCAATAAAATTACAAATTTTGTTATAATTTATCAACAGTAATAAAATTCCAACGTGACAATGTGATATAGAAGTATGAAAACCACAATTAAAGGAAACCTAATGGACTTATTTACTATATTTTATTAAGATTAAAAATTATTTTTTGAGGAACCATAATTAAATCCTTAACATTATGTGAAACCTTTATTTGAGATTATACTTTAGTTGATTTTAATTATTTTTCTTTCCAAGAATCTCTAACAGTAACTTTTTACCATTAAATATTGAAATTGATATTACTTACCTCTCTATGGATACAAATTATAAAAATTACAATATACTATGTTATTAATCTATAACAAAAACACTTATAATAAACACTTTTAGACCTAAAATCCAAATATATTTCAATAGAATATTCAAATAATTAGCTTCATCCTATGAGAAAAATCAATAAAACCCTATGGAATAACCAATTGAGTCTTATAGATTATAAATCAAGTTAGTTTAATGTACCAACATCTAAAATTAAATGTATTACCTAGTTAATATCCTTTAAAACATTTAGAATAATTTTATTACACTTGTTTGACATGAAACCATAAGATTTTAATGGAAATAAAATAAAACATAGTGTTTTTCCGTCTCTTTTAGAAAGAGTTTGTAATTTTTTTTTCTTTTATTAAAATTATTCATTTATTATAGAATAGAATAAGTCGAGAAACATTTAATTTAAATTTTCCCCTACATGTAGAATCCCATACATTGGAAAAGATTTTTTGGAATTAGGGAAAACCATAGAGAAAATTTTCATGAATACTACGAATGATCCAGGAGATGTTGTTTTGGTTTCCCATATCACTAAATAAGTGATAATTTTTTTATCAAATGACTTTATAAATAATAGTGTCATTATAGGGAGGAGTATGATTAAGGATAATATTGGAGGAGAATTAGTTGATAAAACACCTACTGCTAGTAGAATTGTAGTTGATAAATTGCCCAAAATAATCAGTATTATGGTACATGAGGCCTTTTACTTGTGAAAACTACTCATGATGTGGCCAATTACTACTATACGAATAAAATTATTATGATAAATCAAACTAAAATAATAACCGTGGTTTGATCAATGATACTTTCTAATACTCCATAACCACAACTGAAAACTAAAACTACATTTTATGTGCAATTAAAGTATTAGATTTTCATTTTTAATGTGAAATTCAGTGTCCATTGTTTGAAACTTCAATAAATACATGGTAAATTTAATGTTATATTGCATAGAATATAATTTATATACTTCCGAAATTTATTTTTTAACATCACCAAAATTAAAAATAATTGTGTAATCACCAAACCCAACACTAAATAAGATAACCTCAACATCCGAACATATTTTTTCGTGGATAATCATGTAATTACATTTCAACATAATTCAATGAGAAAGCTAACTCTAAAACTAGAGAGAATTTACAATAAACTCAATATATATAATAATATGCACCCAATTTTAATGAATTTTTAAGAAAATAAATGATCCAATACCTATAAATTTCACAATAACAACAAAACATTATTGATACATTAATGTCTCCTATAGTTCAATTTGATACTTTCATTGGTATCATGAGAAACCAAATGAGTATATATTTACCTTCACAACATCGAGTGAATATATGAGAGAAATGGAATGGAAATTCTCATACCATTTAACTTATTAGTGGAAAAGAAAAGGAACAACCCTAATACTGAGTGTTCTTAACCTTATTTTTAACCCCGAGAAATTTATGAAACATCTAAAAATATTTCTTGTAGTTTAAAACCTAATGATGAGAAGAAGTATACTATAGAAATTACTAACAATTCAAAAAATATTTAAAGTTCATTTTTTTGAATGAAAAAAATGTCCCTTGTTGAGGCTTTAATTATGATAAACAATAAATTTTTGTAAAATAATCTTCTATCTTATGTAAAAAATTATCATGAAACATTCAAACCCACATTACCATATCATATTACTTTATCACTATAAAAGCTGAGTGTTGAGACAAAAGTGGGTTAAAAAGTATTAGAATCATTTTAAAATGAACAAGTTGACATCAAATTAATCAATGTTATGAATCAAATTCAATTTTATACAAAATATTAGTAATAAATATTTTCTTACAAAATTAAATTAATTTGTAACACCCCATTATTACATAGTGTATTATATCTTCAAAGTAATTCAATAAATTGTGCTACATGAAACACTGAGTTGAAGCGTACCACAACATACCAAACTAGCTGTTCAAAAGAGGTTATGAATATAATTAATTATATTTTGAATATTATATAATCCAGATAATTTTAACATCCATATTATTTGTTTTTTTACATAATATAATAACAATTTCAAATCTCTAGATAAATTTATCATTTTTCAGAAAATTCAACGTTACCTCTTTTTAAAGAATAACACTTTAAAAAAAATATTTTACACATTTATATATTCATTTTCATGGAATAAAATTCTTCTTTATAAGCATGGAATAAAAATTTAGTTTGGATATTTTTTTTGTACTTTTATGATAACTTTCATATTTTGATGAATTGTTAAAAATTCAAAATTTTAATTGAAAACAACTTTTTTAATTGAAATAATTTATCATCATAAATTGTTTATTTGACGGTTTTGATGTATAATGAGATTATATTTTAACCATTTAATACATTTTAGGTCATTATATGTAATTTTACAATTAAATTTGACATAAACACATGTCAATATTTTGATAGTTTTTACTTTTTAAAAACCCACGTTCTGTTTTTTACAAAGGGAATTAATTTTAAATTAATTAATAAAACTTCTATGTTTTTAATTTGGTAAAATACAATTCATTTTTTAAATCATAATTTCAAAATTATATTAGCGTTAATTTTTGGTTTTTATCTAAAAACATTCAATTTTTGATGAATAGTTAAAAACACTGCGTTATTGTCTATAATCGACTTTTTATTTAAATAATTAGTTATTTTATTTTAATTTTTTTCTCTAAAAATAGATATATAAAACCTATATATGTTCAATGTAATTAATTCGAGTCCTTTTAAAAAAAGTTTAGATATATTAAATTTTAATGAACTTTTTACCGTCTTTTACCCACCTTCTAGAAGCACTTGCAAATTTGCATAAAACTAAAATTTACGGCTTCTGTTAGTTGAATTTAGAAACTTAAAGAGGCATGGTTGACATTATTAAGTAAAATTTGTTTCAATAAGATGAAAATATTTTTTGGTGAATCGTAACTTTTGACTTTTATTTACCGCGGTTAATAGTAAATAGGGTAATTAAAGGTAAAAATGGTATTATAATTATCTTAACACATGTACTAATTGTATTAGATAAGTGTAATTCGACCGAAAACAACCTTAATAATAAAATTTGATCCTTTTGGTACACTTGTATTAGATTTAGACATTTATTATTATTCTATTTGAAGAAGAGCTAAAAGTGTTAAATTCAATGTTTATTAAGTAAATAATTTTTAATATAGGATTATAAATAACATAAATTAGACTATAAATATAAATTAGAAATATAAAATTATTTCCTATATAATATTATTTTATTTATAATTTATAGAATTTAAATAAATATATTTATTTATGACACAATGATGATGCGGTAATTACCTTATTATTGAATGAATAAACTAAATGGTAATATAAATATTAATATAAATATAAATTCTATGTTTTTTTAACATCAACGAATTCTATAGGTTCATATGACATGTTATGGTTGATTAAATTTATCTTGTTTAATGTAATAATGTTGTGATAACTTTTAAAAATACCAAATACTGAATAGTTTCAAATTTGATATAAATGAGTTTTTAAAACAAATATTTTATTATTAAATTATATAATATTTCAAAAAATATAAGGTTCGGAAGAAGGGATTAAATAATTTCATATATTTCATTAATGAACCACTTCATATTTTATTTGATGTTTAGAGTAATTTTATTAACCATATAGTGTAAGAATACCAGAAGATGCGATAAAAGTTAAACAATTTAACTAATAGTTAAATCTAAAAGACAATGTTAATATGTTAACCTAAACTTGTCTATAACCTATTGGTTGAATGAATTTCAACCCATCCACACATTATATTCTAAATAAATCAACTTGGATCCATTATAAACTGAAAATTATTTTATAATAAAATAATATTTTAAACTTTTCCAAAAGTGACCCTCACACATCTTATAAAAGGGAACTTCCCCTTCTCTCAAAATCACACTTCCAAAGCCATTTGTCTTGGCCAAAACCTGCCCAAATATCCTCCCAAATACCCTCAACTATACCTATAGTCCTTATATTTATCATAAAACCAACATAACAATCCCTTTTGTTCAACTCAAAAGAAAACACCCGAAGAAGAGGTAATAATTTCACCACCCTCATTGAAGTTCTTTTCTTCTTCCACTTCCACTTTATTTGTTTTTTACATACCAAAATAATATATCTAATAAATTCTAAATAATTTGTTGATATTATAAATATGGTACAACCATATTCATTATTTTATCCATCCTATAATTGGTAAAGTCTCCATATGTTCATACGTATGGCTAACCGTCTCCACGTCTTGGTGTAGTTTGTTATTCAAAAACTTCATTATTTCGATGGGTATAATAATGAAAAAACCAATTTAAATAATAAATATAACAAGCTGCTGATTATTTATATATGTTATACCATACAATTACATGTGATTTCACAATCAATATATTGATATTTTTGCTCGTGTCTACGTACGGATTACCGTCTCCACGAACGCGATGCGATTCATTCCCCATCGTAATCATTATTGAATAATTTTCATTTTGTGAATAAAAATATCCTGAAGAACATAATATATGTATGTATATGAATCAAATACATCCTATAAATAACAATCCTAGCATACGTAACCAACTATATAATGGAAAACGAATAAGTCAACACTTGAAACGATGATAAAACTGAAATATAATTAAGAAAATAAATATTAGAGGATCATATATGATATAATATTTATGTATATAGTTCATTTATAATTTAATAACAATGTTTTAACTATTATAAAGAATGTTAACATAAAATCAAATAATGAAATGTACAAGGTAATGGTTAAATGTACAATCTCTTCATTATCCGAGGTTATTGATACATGAGTATCTACTGACACTTCTTTATCATCCACATCAATGTTTCATAAAAATGTATTTAAAAACATGTTTATTATTACATAGACTATGAGCTAAATTCATTTATCAATTTTTTTAATTTTTATTAGTTGTTTATAATGGAATATTTCTGTCATTTTCTGAACAAGGTCCTTTATAACCTTTTTGACAAAATGAAGGAAAGAATGTTTTTTAAATTATACTGCTGGTCCGGCTATTTTCCACCATTGTAACACCTTAAATGGATCCCTTAAAAGATCATAAAAATTTTCTAAATTTTTTTTCTTTAATAAATATTTTACTTTTAAATGATTTAAAAAAAGAAAGAGATATTTATCTCAAATAGTTTTTATTTCATTTATGTCAACATCAATTGATGGATTTTACACTTTTTTAAAATTTATTAATTATGATACTAATCATCCATATTTAATTGATGGTTTTGTGATATTTTTTAATATGGATGTGTTATTTTTAAACCATTCATGGTTTATGGATAAAGTATTGAAATTTTTTATGCTACTTTTAATATGAATGTTTATGTTATGTTTAAACCTTTTTATATAATGAATGCATTGGACTGAGTAAGTAATGGGTGGAGCCCTCTATAACTCCTCGATGTATCGGTTGGTCTCATGAGACTAAATAGTTTCTTGGAAAAAGGAATTGACAAAATATTATTTGAAGTCTTGGAACGAGGCCTTTATTATGTGGTTATGATGTCTGATATTATGCATTCCATCATTATGAAATTGGTTATTGATATTACATGTGGTTATTCGACTAGTATAATATCCATGTGAATATGTAAATGACCTTATTTGATTTATCTTCGTTATATTATGATGATGTTTAAGTATAAAAGGCTTGTGTTTTATTATTATACATTGACTTAAATGTTTATGCTTATTTGTGAATGTTTCTTCAATATTGTTATTCTTACTGAGCAACAGATCTCACCCCTTTCTATGTTTTATTTTTCCCAAGACACTAAGAAGTATATTATTACTGACCTGTAGGGATAGTCTAAGAGATATGAATGTGGTCATTGGAGACAATGTTGATGTTGTTTTTCATTTTATAATGTAGTGTAAAAATTAAGAATTTATCTAGAACTTTCAAGGATACTAAACTAATCGGTCTTTTGAGATTTGATCCCTTGTAACCATGTTAATGTTATGTAATAATGCACAAACTCTGGGTATCATTGGTTGGGGTGTCACATAATTGGTGGAGATAAATTTATTTTATGGAGAAATGTTTCCATTATTGTCCAACATTATTTTCTTGTTAAATGTAAGTAGCCTAGAACATTCACCACAACTTGTACTATTAGAAATTCAAGTTCAAGTATGTCATGATTGATCTAGGAAACTATATAAATATGATTCACAATCTATTTAACCATCTTTAGTGGTTGAAGAAATCCAAACTACTAGAATATCCATTAGACTTGCTAACCCAGGTTCCATAAATCATACTTGAGTTTTTTTTTGATTCAGGTAAGAAAAACGGCATTTAGTATTTATTTTTGTTTCTGGGATATGATGGATCATCAGTTTATAAAAATGGACCTCTTATTATAGGTATAACCATCTTAAAAAAAATGCTAAATCCATCATTAATTCCCTATAATGAAACATATAATAAATTTTTATAAGAGGAGTCCACCTTAATATTTTTTTGTCCATGAAACATCCAATTTAAAATCATTCAACATCTCAAGTAAACATGATTGACTATTTCTCAATTGAGATGTCTCATGGTTTTAAATCTATTATTTGAAAAAAATTGAAAATATTGACACAAATATCAAAAAAAATTATTGATTATTTATAACGTAATTTTTTTATAATTATTAGAAAATAGAAAAATAACAAATTTATTTTTTTTAGAAAATTTGAAATATTAACTCCATATTTTAATTTTTGAAATTTATGAAACTAAGGAAATTTTTAATAATGAAGAATTTGATTTATTATCTTTGGGAGAGATTGATAATTTCACCAATCAAGAAACTATTAAGAATGTTTAAATCTAGAATTTTTTTTGAGGAGGAAATAAGTAAAATTATTATTATAAAACATGTTGACCCTATGTTGAACCTAACATGTTCTTGTTTTACTAAAACATTAGAAGTTGAAATTGAAATTTTGTAGTCTCATAAAACCTTTTGATCAAAAAAAATTCCACTTGAATTAGTGCATAATCCATTACCTATAACAAATAGTATTAATTTCTAGGTAAGAACGAGAAATTTCCTACCATTTTTTATGGTTATATCAAATGATTATGTGATCTGAAAATTTGGTGTCTTAAATTACACAAAAAAGTTTTAAAATGAACCCACTTTAGTCTTAACAGAATTATCCGATAATTTTTAATAATTGAATTCCATTAGAAAAAAATTCATAACCTCGAAGAAAATTCCAATGAATAATGAATACAACTATATTAGATGTTATTATGAAATATGATTACACTTTAATAGATACATTATAATTTTCCCATATATGATATCCAATCGGTGCAGCTCATTCACATTTTCCCTATTAAAAGTCTCATTAAAATATCCCAGTATTAATTTAGTGATATTTTCCCTATTATGATTCTAACTAAGTGGAGTGTGTGTTTATATTATTGAAAACCAAACTTGGTGACTTGAAAGTATCATTTCCCACTTCTTTTTCTTGATCATGTTGTTGAGAAACTATCTATAAATACCCATTACAATTTAATAGTTTAAATTTCTAGGTACATTAAAATTATTATAGCACATGAGATTTAATATAAAACAACTTTAAATTGTATTTTTGGAACATTAACTTATAGGATAATTCCATGAAAGTTTTTAAATCCTGTAGGAACTTTTCAATAGGGCATGATGAGTTCTTTATATAAGCATTTATAAAGTTATATGGATATTTTAATGGATGTTTTGGAAATATTTATCTCTTATCCAACAAACATTAACTAATAAAAATATTATTCTAAAATTTTAAATTTTCTATTTCATGGTGAATAAAGTAATTATACTTGGTCATGTTTTGTATGAAGATGGAATCCATATTTAAAAGACCAATGCTGAGGTAAATTTTTTTGTCATACCTACTCAAAAATAGTGAGAGATATTAAATCAATCCATTGTCATTACCGTTTCTCTAGATGAATCATAATATCATTTAATAAAACTAATTTTCCATTATTGTGGTTACATAAAAAAGATTTCGTATTTTTATTTAATGATAACTATAAAAAAGACTTTGGGGAGTTGAAACAAAAAATAATAACCCCACAAATTATTTTACCACAAAATTGGAATATTAACTTTGATATATTGATTGGTTCTTTTAATTTTCCACGTGATTTTTTATATGAAAAAAATGGAAAAGAAAAATCATTTTATTGCTTATAAATTTAGAAAGTGTGATAAAAATCAAAATAATTATTGAACCATTGAAAAGGTCTCCCCTTAAACCCATTTCATCTCTTCAAAAAAGTACCTTATCAATTTAATTTTTTAGATTCATGTAACACTATACTTTTTCTATCAAGAGACACATGGAATAGGAAATGTTATGAACTTTATAAAAAATATACCACCATTGAGAAGGAGAGTTTGACTATTACATTTAATTGGAAAAATTTTGATGCTACTTATTGTGGTTTAAGTAATCTATTTTCACTGACCATTTAGAACATAAATTTATAATGAAGAATAATGATTCCAAAAAATAAAATTTAAGATGAATTTCATATTTGGAATTATGTTATGATTAAATAAAATACAATATAGGAACTAAAATTATTGAAATGGAACATCATAAGATATTTCCGATTAATTTAGATTAAAAACATCAGATCTATCAACCAATGAAGTAATTTTTTCCTAAAGAGAAATTGTATTATATTAGTAATGAATGTCTATGGTTTGTTGAGTTAGTGTATTTTCATATTGATACTGAAATACCCAATTATTTTTCTAACAAAAATTGAAAAACTTTTGACTGTTTTAAATAAATATATTTGGTATGATCCATCGATATGAAATATTTGGAGTGATTAACTTATAGGATTATTTATTCGCAACTCTGACTTCCAATTAGTCCTATTTTTTTCACAAATTATACTATGATGAATAATTTCGATCTCAAATAACTAAAATAAAACCACTTTATTTTGGTTTTTATTAGCCTGAAATTTTTAGATATTTTTTTGATTATGATAATTTTTTATAATCTATTAATTTTATATAAATATTTCCAAAAGCCTTGAGATTCCTAAATAAATATTTATATTTTGTGATGTGTTTGACGTATGAGGATTTTCCATCATGGGACCTTCTCCTAAATCTTTCTAATAACATTACATTTTTTTTTTGTCAAAATGGGTTAAAGGCATATCCAAAAGCAAGGATAAAGGTAAAGTGTTTCTAAATTTATAAAATCAAATCTATTTTCAATATTGGTTAACCCATGTTTTTAATCAATAATTATGGAATCCAATTCAATAAACAAATAGTAGATGTTTAAAACTTGGAATGATGAAATATGGATTTAACAATTGGGTATATACAACATATCACCAAAAAACTAATGTAATTGATGATATGTCCAATTGAGTAATTAAACATATTTTATAGAATCATATATGACCCAAATAAAAATAATAGAGATTAAGGAAAGATGATGGACTATGTGCTGATATATTTTATTTTAAATGTACAATTGACCAACCACCTTTTAGAAAAGTCTAAAAAATCATTCTATTTGGATAGTGATTTAGAACACAAAGCTTATTGAGATGTGAAAACATATAACATGAACGCATTTTATGTTGTAAAATAAAAAAAATTCTTACAAAAGTTGGAATAAATTCAAAACAATGATTATTAATGTTCTTGGGTTTATAAGGAGAAAAAAAATTAAATTCATGATAATATTATACATAACAATTACATTAAATAAGGAAATAAAATGTGTTTTTATAAATCTTTATTTAAGATACTTTTAGTAAGTTTCATTCAATGTGGTTTGGACCGTACATTATAAATCTTTTTTCCCGATTGGCACATTATATATTAAAAAATTAGTCAAAGAAACACAATTAAATGTTAATGGTTATTAATTGAAGTTGTTTAAATAGAATTTATCAGAGACTCTAGGATATGTGGTTTACTTTAAGGAATAAAATTTATAATGAACACTGGGTTTTATCCTTATATCTCTATTTATTAACATTACACAATAGGGTAATTTCATGGAATAAGTGGGTGGGGGTGGAGCATTACTGGTAATATTATAATCTTTTTGTTTTTAGTTTCTATTTTCTTAATTTTTTTCCAATTTTTATTTCATTTTAATTCTATTTTTAAATAATATTTATGATTTTTTTAATTAATTTTGATCTCAAAATGGATATTTTTTTAGTTTTTGAAACCCAGTATGTAACACCCCGAGCTTCCACGATACGCTTCTCATTCAATAATGCAATAGCTTGCATTGTACGCAACTTCGAGTTCTAAAACACCGCGACTAATCAAAGTAGCCGTTATGAATAGTAATAACCACTTTTTAAAATTATAGAAATTTTATATTTCAAAATGGACTTCATTTTTGTATTCGTAATATCAAAATTATCCAAAGTTGATTTTTTTTGTAATTTTCTGTGAACTTCCAATTTTTTATGAATATTGAAAATTACTTAAAAACAACTTTTTTAATCAAAATAATTTATAGTGATAAATTATAATATTTAGTGGTTTTAAAGTATAATTATAATATATTTTTACCATTTTATCCAATGGTGGTCATTAGAATTAATTTAACATTGAAATTGGACATAAACAATTGCCAATCTTTTGATATAAATTGTTTCTTAAAAACACGCTATTTGTTGTAACAGCGAGAATTAATTATAAAATTAATTAATAAAACTTATATGTTTGGAATTTTTTAAAATAGACATCATTTTTGAATTCGGAATATCAATTATAGCTTAGGGTGAAATTTTGGTCTTGTTCTGAAAAACTTCAATTTTTGATGAATAGTGAAACCAGTAAGTGGTAGTTAAATAACTGATTTTTCGTTTAAATGAAATATTACCACTTCGGTGATTTTATATTCAAAAATCCGACATACATGGTTGTCATTAAGAAGTAAAATGTGGTTCAATGAGATTAAAATAATTTTTTGGTGAATAGTAACTTTTAAGTTCTTAATCGCGATTAGAGGTAATTAGTGTAGTTTAAGGTACAAATAATGTTTTAATAATATGAGATGAGCATTACACTTGTCCTAATCCTATTGGATAAGTCATGGCCGACCAAGACAACCCATGGGTCAACTTGGGGACCCCATGGAGCCACTTTAGTTGGAAAATGACATTAATATATATTTATTTAATGTTAAAATTAAATTGACACAAACATGAGTTATTTTACTAAAACAGTTTTTAAGTGGGGTTACACAAGTCCAAATTTTGTCTATAAATATTCATTAGAAAGATAAAAATATTTACTACATCATAGTATTTTTTTATAATTTTTAGACATTAAATAAATTAAATTATTTATGACATCATTATGATGCAGCGATGACCTCATTATTTAACGATTTAAATAAAATGAGAAGATAATGCAAAATCCAAGGCTTACACTTGTCCAAAGCCTATTGTATGAGGATATTTCGAAACCTTATCACCTTATCCTAGAATTATATAAGTTTGGGACCTTTAGAATATGATAATCATTGTGAAATAATATAACATTTCAATCTTTCCAAAAGTGCCCCTCCTCTCCACTTATAAAAGGCCCCCACCTCTCCCACCTCATTTACACTTTCAAGCCATTTGGCTCGGCCAAACTCTGCCAAATTACTCTCCCAACTTCCCCCTCTTACTCCTAGAAGCCTTACTTTGTGCATAACTCTTCCCAAGGAAGCCTTTGGCTCAAATCAAAAAGAGTTACCCGATTTTGAGGTAATGTCTTCTCTAATGTTGTTTTGTTTTATTTTTCTTCTCCAACCCCCTAAACTCTTTTTATTCATTTCTTTTGTAACAACAACAGTATCCTCAATATACTAGGATGTTTTTATAAGAAGTATTCGAGCTACACTTACACAAACCTACATCTAATTGTTAAATAACATACGGTTTCTGTGGATGGCGAATTTCTGCCTCACGAAACGATGATTGTTCAACACTCATATAACACCTTCAAAGGTGGCCATTAAGATGTCACTATTTTGATATATTATATAGAATATGTTTATGTTTTACTTATTCTTCTGTATTTCTCATTTATGGCATACTTTATGACTTCCATTATGGGTAAAACGCGATAATTTCATTTTAGGAAATGCGGACTACCGCCCCCTCAAAGTGATTTGAATCGTTAATGCCATATGTGGGATGTATAAAGGATGGAGTAAATGGTATTATACACTATATTATACTGGAATTATATTATAAATTTATATCATTATGATTTAGTTCCATTAAATATGAAATTGAAATGAAAGTAGCGTTCATGCGTACGTACGGCTTACCGTCTCCATGAATGGTGCATTTCATTTCTTACCTCTAAATGTTATGTAATATTATAAATGAATGTATATACTGGATATATAAGATATATATGACATCTAAATCATGAATATAATTCTGGATATAATGGATATTCTACCACATGAACAACTTGTAATTATAAGAAGTTTATTGTTGACTCAAGTTACCAAAGATCGACAAAACAATCGTTATTAACTTGAATAATTACATAATATTCATAACATTGTAATAAGTTATATAAAAAGGATAATGAAATTGAAAATGGTTCTTAATAAGGTAGATATTAACTCTAGTTTATTATTCAGGAGGTTAAAGAACGGTTGAGTCAAGTCGGACAGAAGGTAAGGGAACTTCTTAACCCAATTTCTATTCTTTGGGTTAATCTCCTACTTTCAAATTATGTCATGATATTATTATGTCCTATATTGTATTTGTAAATTATTTATGTGTACTTATAGTGAATACACATTATAGATGTACTTTATCTAAAAAAATGATCTTTTTAAGGACTTCGTCTCAATCCCCTTTCATTGAGGCATATTTGGTTTTATACAAAACTTTCTTTTATACGGTGTATAAACCCATTTGACTTTTAAGTTTATTCAAAAGGAATATTTTTTATACGAAGCGTTTTACTAAACAACAAAAAGGGAATGTTTTTCTTTCCGTACTTATGCGGCGACAACGACTTCTCCGCCGCCGTGACCATTATTTGAGTTTCGGCTTCCTCAACAAGCCATCATTTTTTTAATGAAAAATAAATACAAAGTTTTAAATTTCTTTTATTTTATTGAAAATGGTTTTGAAAGCGTTTTTATTATATCAATTTGTTGTATTTATATCTTGTGATTGAAATGTAGAAATTTTATGTTTCCTTTATGCATGTTTTATGTGATATGATTATGTTATGGTTTATGATATGTTTAAACCTATTCATATGAGGAATGCATTGGACTTAATAAGTGACGGGTGGAGCCCGCTATAGCTCCTCGATGAATCGGCAGGTCTCATAAGACAAACTAGTGTCTTGGCACGAGGCCTTGACAAAATCTTATTTGTGGTCTTGGCACGAGGCCTTGACTACGTGGTTATGATAGTCTGGCATTATGCATTCCATCATTATGAAAGTGGTTATTGATATTTCATGTGATTATTCGACCAGTAGAATATCTATGTGAAGAAGTAAATGGCATTATCTCATTTTACTTTTGCCATATTATGTTGAAGTTCAAGTTTAAAAGGCTTTTGTTTTAGTTATACATTTCCTAAAATGTTAATGTTTATTTATGAAAGCTTCCACTATATTGTTAACCTTACTGAGCATCTGAGATCACCCCTTTCAATGTTTTAATATTTTTCCAGGATGTGAAGAAGTATTTTATGAATGACCTACCGGGGTAGTCAGAAAGGGATATGATTGTGGACTATGAAGACCATGTTATTGTAGTTTGTTTACTTTTTGATGTAATGAAAGACTTATGAATGTATCTAGTGTTTCCAAGGCTACTAAACTAATCGGTCTTTCGAGACTTGATCTTTTGTGATCATGCCAATGTTACGAAGTAATGCACCGACTCTGGGTAGCTGGGGTCGGGGCGTTACAGTTGCTATCAAAGTCAGTTTAGTACTAACCTTGGAAGCTAAATTTAGATAAACCTTGATTAGAGCACGTAGACCTATGATGAACTTTGAGGATTAATATAGAAGAACTTCCTAGAATTATGGTATTGTAGAGATTTTGTGAGTTTTCCGAGCAATACATCCCTGTCTGGATACGAGCAGGTAGAGGCGGCTCTGGCACAGATGTACCTAGGGGTAAAACTCGAAAACACCGCTTTGAGCTAGACTCGAACGGGAACTGGTGCACGACAACGGGCCTTGCTGCACTCTTGGTTACGACACTCCTGGGGGATATACTTAGGATAATTCTCATTTTCTTTACAAACCACTATGAAGGGTTATGAGTATATACTTTCTCAAAGGAAACATTTCTTTTTATGATTATGGATTATATCCATAAATAGTTCAATTTATGTTAAGTGTTTTATAAGTATGGGATTATGTATTTTGATTCATAAACTGATCTAGTTTATGAAACTGTTTAGAAATGGCGCCTAGTGGAAGAAATGGAAACCGTATCAATGCGCGCACTCCATGTAGGGATTTCCCTCCTGCTCAAGATAATTATTGTGGATCTGGAGATACAACTGGTTCTGATCAACTCATTACCATACTCGGACAACTCACTCAGTTTATTAATAATAACCTTACTCGTATGGAGTACCCTAATCCGCAACGTGGAGGATCAATGTTAGACCGCTTCATGAGGCAAAAACCACCAACCTTCAATGGAAGTACAAATCCTATAGTAGCTGAGCAATGGATAAATTCCTTAGAGAAAATATTCCATGCCTTGGGGAGTAGTGAATGGGAGAAGGTTGTCATGGCAGTTTACCGCCTCACGGGAGATGCCGATTAGTGGTGGTCGCTGATTCAAAACACAAAGGAAGATGATGATGTATCGAATATGGAATGGAGGGAGTTCAAAGAGCTTTTCTTAGAAAAATACTTTCCTCGTGACCATCGAGCAGATATGGAAAGGCAATTTCTGAGTCTGAGGCAGAAGGAGGATGAGAATGTCGCAAAGTATGAGGCTAACTTTACAAGGTTAGCGAGACATGCTGCCGATTATATACGTAACCCAAGGAGTAATATTGATCATTTCTTTGATGGGTTAAAACCATTTCTCCGTAGAGCTTTAGTATCACAATCCTTCTCATCATACGAAGATATTGTCTCATGTGCTACCAAGACGGAAAAGGAATTCTCTAAGTCTTATGACAACGAAGTAAAGCAAGAGATGAAGAGAATGGTGGAACAAGAGACAGATAAAGGGAAAAAGGGAAAGAAGGATTTTCCATTATGTGATAATTGTTGGAAGAATCACCCTGGTACTTGCCTAAAAGGAATGGGAGTTTTTTATAAATGTGGAGAAAAGGGTCACCAGGCTCGTGATTGCAAGGGAAAGAAAGAGGCTATCAAAGTTGAATGCTACAATTGTAGGGAAATGGGGCATTATGCAAATGAATGTCCTAAGCGTCAAGGAAACTTACCTCAGAAAAGGCCATGGGATCAAGGACTATCTTATGCTGTTACTACAGTTGAAGCAGAATAACTAATGTAATGGTGCTTTTGGACTCATGGATTATATTCTGGTTATTAGAATAATGAGAGATATATATATATATAAGGATTGTACTGCAGTACTTGTTGATTTCAGTATGGTTTTTATATTTTTAGTATGTGACAATAATAGAAAGTTTACTTTGTTTGGGGAATCTGATAAATTGATTTTGGAATTAAGAGACCTTTTAGAGAATGTCTGGACAGAGGTATTTTGGATAACTGTAAAGGTTGGAGTGGATTAAGTTGATATTTGGATAGTATTGTTTAAGGTTAAAAATTTATGAAAATTATTTTTGAATATTATAATACTATAGTTTTTGGAAAAGGACAACCTGCAGGGTGGGGCATAACCCGTCGCGTCAGACAAAGCTGCCGGAATCGAACCCACAATCATAGTGCGACAGGCCTTTATTTCCTACCACTAGCCTACAGGAAGTCCCCAGTTATTACAAAATAATTTTACTAATCTAAATGGTATGTGTTAACATTTGGAACCTTATATAATTAGGATAAGTATAATATTTTTGAGTTCTATTATCTTTTTGAGTGAAAGATGAGTTGAAGGTTGAAACTCTAATTGTCACGCATAAATATATATATACCAATCTCTTATTCAAAGAATAAATTAATTCTTAAACTTTAGTAAAGGGATATTAAAACAAAAAAATGTGTTATCCTAATACCTTATGTCTTGTTGAACTGATGATATTTTAAATCAACATAGATTGAAGGCTTTGAGGCCCTCAATTTGACTGTTGATTGTGATTGATGACCTCAATCACTCCCTACAAATATTTACGTTTTTCCTCCAATTATATGTCTCTAATTTCCACCAATGTTCTCCTAATCGAGATCATAATTGGGTGGTGACTTTTTCATTTCCCTTTCCCTCTTATTAAAGCTAAATTTTATTAATCTTATTTCCGATGTGGGTTTTCCTCAAAGGTATTTTCTCTTTTCAACCTTTTATTTTCAAAGAAAAATTTCAAATTGCGAGGACGCAATTTATTGAAGGAGGGGAGAATGTAACACCCCGAGCTTCCACGATACGCTTCTCATTCAATAATGCAATAGCTTGCATTGTATGCAACTTCGAGTTCTAAAACACCGCGACTAATCAAAGTAGCCATTATGAATAGTAATAACAACTTTTTAAAATTATTGAAATTTTATATTTCAAAATGGACTTCATTTTTGTATTCGTAATATCTAAATTATCCAAAGTTGAATTTTTTGTAATTTTCTGAGAAATTCTAATTTTTTATGAATAGTGAAAATTACTTAAAAACAACATTTTTAACCAAAATAATTTATAGTGATAAATTATACTATTTAGTGGTTTTAAAGTATAATTATAATATATTTTTACCATTTTATCCAATGGTGGTCATTATAATTAATTTAACATTGAAATTGGACATAAACAATTGTCAATCTTTTGATATAAATTGTTTCTTAAAAACACGCAATTTGTTGTAACAGCGGGAATTAATTATAAAATTAATTAATACAACTTATATGTTTGGAATTTTGTAAAATAGAAATCATTTTTGAATTCGGAATTTCAATTATAGCTTAGGGTGAAATTTTGTCCTTGTTCTGGAAAACATCAATTTTTGATGAATAGTGAAACCACTAAGTGGTAGTTAAATAACTGATTTTTCGTTTAAATGAAATATTACCACTTCTGTGATTTGATTTTCAAAAATCCGACATAAATGGTTGTCATTAAGAAGTAAAATGTTGTTCAATGAGATTAAAATAATTTTTTGGTGAATAGTAACTTTTAAGTTCTTAATCGCGATTAGAGGTAATTAGTGTAGTTTAAGGAACAAATAATGTTTTAATAATATGAGATGAGCATGAAACTTGTCCTACTCCTATTGGATGAGTCATGGCCGACCAAGACAACCCATGGGTCAACTTGGGGACCCCATGGATCCACTTTAGTTGGAAAATGACATTAATATATATTTATTTAATGTTAAAATTAAATTGACACAAACATGAGTTATTTTACTAAAACAGTTCTTAAGTGGGGTCACACAAGTCCAAATTTTGACTATAAATATTAATTAGAAAGCTAAAAATATTTCCTAAATCATAGTAGTTTTTTTATAATTTTTAGATATTTAATAAAATAAATTATTTATGACATCATTACGATGCAGCGATGACCACATTATTTAACGATTTAAATAAAATGAGAAGATAATGCAAAATCCAAGGCTTACACTTGTCCAAAGCCTATTGGATGAGGAGATTTCGAAACCTTATCACATTATACTAGAATTATATAAGTGTGGGACCTTTAGAATCCGAAAATCATTGTGAAATAATATAACATTTCAATCGTTCTAAAAGTGCCCCTCCTCTCCACTTATAAAAGGCCCCCACCTCTCCCACCTCATTTACACTTTCAAGCCATTTGGCTCGGCCAAACTCTGCCCAAATACTCTCCCAACTTCCCCCTATTACTCCTAGAAGCCTTACTTTGGGCATAACTCTTCCCAAGGAAGCCTCTGGCTCAAATCAAAAAGAGTTACCCGATTTTGAGGTAATGTCTTCTCCAATGTTGTTTTGTTTTATTTTTCTTCTCCAACCCCCTAAACTCTTTTTATTCATTTATTTTTTAACAACAACAGTATCCTCAATATACTAGGATGTTGTTATAATAAGTATTCGAGCTACAATTACACACACCTACATCTAATGGTTAAAGAACATACGGTTTCTGTGGATGGCGAATTTCTGCCTCACGAAACGATGATTGTTCAACACTCATATAACACCTTCAAAGGTGGCCATTAAGATGTCACTATTTTTATATATGATATATAATATGTTTATGTTTTACTTATGCTTCTGTATTTCTCATTTATGGCATACTTTATGATTTCCATTATGGGTAAAACGCGATAATTTCATTTTAGGAAGTGCGGACTACCGCCCCCTCAAAGTGATTTGAATCGTTAATGTCATATGTGGGATGTATAAAGGATGGAGTAAATGGTATTATACACTATATTATACTGGAATTATATTATACATTTATATCATTATGATTTAGTTCCATTAAATATGAAATTGAAATGAAAGTAGCGTTCATGCGTACGTACGGCTTACCGTCTCCATGAACAGTGCATTTCATTTCTTACCTCTAAATGTTACGTAATATTATAAATGAATGTATATACTGGATATATAAGATATATATGACATCTAAATCATGAATATAATTCTGGATATAATGGATTTTCTACCACATGAACAACTTGTAATTATAAGAAGTTTATTGTTGACTCAAGTTACCCAAGATCGACAAAATGATCGTTATTAACTTGAATAATTACATAATATTCATAACATTGTAATAAGTGATATAAAAAGGATAATGAAATTGAAAATGGTTCTTAATAAGGTAGATATTAACTCTATTTTATTATTCAGGAGGTTAAAGAACGGTTGAGTCATGTCGGACACAAGGTAAGGGAACTTCTTAACCCAATTTCTATTCTTTGGGTTAATCTCCGACTTTCAAATTATGTAATGATATTATTATGTCCTATATTGTATTTGTACATTATTTATGTACTTTATTTAAAAAATGATCTTTTTAAGGACTTCGTCTCAATCCCCTTTCATTGAGGCATATTTGGTTTTATACAAAACTTTCTTTTATACGGTGTATAAACCCTTTGACTTTTACGTTTATTCAAAAGGAATATTTTTTATACGAAGAGTTTTACTAAACGACAAAAAGGGAATGTTTTTCTTTCCGTACTTATGCGGCGACAACGACTTCTCCACCGCCGTGACCATTATTTGAGTTTCGGCTTCCTCAACAAGCCATCATTTTTTAATGAAAAATAAATACAACGTTTTAACTTTCTTTTATTTTATTGAAAATGGTTTTGAAAGCGTTTTTATTATATCAATTTGTTGTATTTATATCTTGTGATTGAAATGTGGAAATTTTATGTTTCCTTTATGCATGTTTTATGTGATACGATTATGTTATGGTTTATGATATGTTTAAACCTATTCATATGAGGAATGCATTGGACATAATAAGTGACGGGTGGAGCCCGCTATAGCTCCTCGATGCATCGGCAGGTCTCATTAGACAAACTAGTGTCTTGGCACGAGGCCTTGACAAAATCTTATTTGTGGTCTTGGCACGAGGCCTTGACTACGTGGTTATGATAGTCTGACATTATGCATTCCATCATTATGAAAGTGGTTATTGATATTGCATGTGATTATTCGACCAGTAGAATATCCATGTGAAGAAGTAAATGGAATTATCTCATTTTACTTTTGCCATATTATGTTGAAGTTCAAGTTTAAAAGGCTTTTGTTTTAGTTATACATTGACTTAAATGTTAATGTTTATTTATGAAAGCTTCCGCTATATTGTTAACCTTACTGAGCATCTGAGCTCACCTCTTTCAATGTTTTAATATTTTTCCAGGATGTGAAGAAGTATTTTATGAATGACCTACAGGGGTAGTCAGAAAGGGATATGATTGTGGACTATGAAGACCATGTTATTGTAGTTTGTTTACTTTTTTATGTAATGAAGGACTTATGAATGTATCTAGTGTTTCCAAGGCTACTAAACTAATCGGTCTTTCGAGACTTGATCTTTTGTGACCATGCCAATGTTACGAAGTATTGCACCGACTCTGGGTAGCTGGGGTCAGGGCATTACACAGTATGATTAGTTAACTAATTTGGCCATCAAACAGAATTTAAATGGATATTGAAACAACAATGTTCTAGATTCAAATTTTTTTGAATATCTTGAATTTTCCACATCAATTTTGTATCCCATGTCTCAAACCAGTATCCAAATTTAAAATTAACATACCTAAGAGGATTATAAATTTTTTTTATATACCTATTATTTATCTTAATTGTAATGATAACAATATAATGTTTAATTAACTAGAATACTCATTAGTTTTGAAAAAACCATATCATTTGTGAAATTTTATTTAAAAATAAATAAGGGTATTTCATTTTATTAAAATTTTGTTTGATAAACCCTTTTTTAATCATACCAAAATTTTTTATCCTAATATCCCCCTTTGAATACATGACCTATGTATTGAATAAAAAATATATATTTTCGCTATAATACAACCTATATCCATATCCACCTTTATCTAATAAGTAAAATTTCATTATTTAGTTCAATTAATGATTTGTTGATCCATATTATAATTTATTAAATTATTTTGGGAAATTTTGGGATGAAAATTAAAATATTAATAAGTTATTTTTTCTAGAGAAATATAGATTTTGTAGAATATTGGGCCATGATTCATCTTTTAGAAGATCTCCTGAAAACTATAATTTGAGAAAATTATGAAGTACTAAATATGCTTAAAATTGAAAGAAATATTAGATTTTAGAATTGTAAAATATATTTTTACATTTGATAAATATTCTTTAATTTTAAACCACATCCTAATGATTAATATTTCCTCTCTTTACTCTACTAACTCAGAATTGTGATACAATTTATATTAAATTAAAATAAGTAAAACACTACTATGATGTGTCATAATATAGAAGAAAATTACATTATTTATGTATTTGGTTTAATATTTTATCAATTCCATTATATTTTCATGATAATTGAGTTGAATTATGTTGGAATAATGGGGAAGAAAATTCTTGAATATAAATTTACCATTTTTTTCTTCATGTATAGGTAAAAAATCCTTTTCCCATCAGAAAAAATTTCACATATGAACCCACTATTTTGAACGTCTAAACTACCATATGAAATTGGTCAGGATCATACAAAAGTATCTATATTCATTTTGGATTGAGTTTTAGCTGTTTAATTTTTTTTGTGACTCTTACGTTTGTTTTGATGAGAAAAATATGATTATAAATCCATAATTCAATGAAGAGAAAAAAATGATTTATGTTTTTTTTGTATGAGATAATATATTATGTGGAATCATATTGACTAATACAAATAGATATATTTTAAAAAATACAATCTATGATGAATGATAATTTTTTATTCCTTGGTATTTAATTGTTGGATCCCATGGTGTTTTTCATTGAATTTTTTTATAATATTTGTTGTTAAATGTTTATGGACTCTCAGATCGAATTATTTATTGAAATAATATTTTCAAAAAAGTATAGGTGTATTTCAATAGTTTATACCACATACATTTTTATTTTTATCCCATTTTATTCATTTATAGATTTCATGGGTAATTTTTGAATTTCAATGAAAATGGAATAATTCATTTTCTTTGTTTTTTAATAAAATTTAAATAAATTAACAATGAAATGCCTTTATTTTTACAAATGATAATTTTTTATTAAATTTTGTTTATTCTTAGAAATTTGGATAAGTCTACAGCAAAATGTTTTTTTAAAGACTTGTCCATAACACTTCTCTTTAATAATAACACATTGATACCCACTATTAAATTTTTTGACTTTTTATAATTTTCTCTATGTCTCCATAATATGAAATTATTTATATAATTATTAGGATTTTCAGTCCATTGTAATACTCTTCTATATTTATTAAATATTTGATCACAAGCCTTCAGATCCACTATAAGACTTCCATCTCCAATGAAATCGATTTCTCCTTTGCAAAAAATTAAAAACTCAATATTTTAAGTCATTACATACTAAATTAACAAATCTATGAACTACCCCATAAGGTTTCAAAAAATTATGATAAGAAAATTAATATGATAAATACTAGAATTCTTTAAGATTAAAACATTTTAATAATTTATAAATTATGGTTTCCTTAAAAAAATCAGGCTACCATGATTTTTCCCCATATGATGTTTATTTATGAGGAGATCAAGAGTTTCTCTTCGAATGGTATTTTAAAAGAAGAGAAAAACATAAAACAATTCATGTGATGAATAAGAATATTTTCTAATATAAACCCATGTGTTCATGATGGTAGTGTTACAACTATTTCTCCCACTTATAAGCCGATAAAATGAGATTCTATGAATGAATATAGAATTCCTAGGGTTTATTATATGATGGAATAAAATTTAAATAATTTTACCTTCATTTTTAGAAAAGAATCGATGTTACAAAATTAAGATCCTACAAAAAGGATGGATGTACCAAGAGAGAGAGAGGGAGGTGACTATAATATGTATAAAGGATGATTGTTTTATTTTATAGTTCTAAAGAAGGAAAATAATAATGTGAGTATAATTATCCATTCTCAGATAATGTCTTGGGTGTCAATGTTAGTGTGATATAAGGAAAACTCTTCTAAATCTATTCATTTCGATGTATCATAGTTTTTTTCTATAAATTAATTTTTGAATGTTAGAGGTATTATTATTTATCAAAAATTTTTCTTATAAACGTTAATACATAGTTATTAAATTCTTGTTAGTAAATTGACCATTATTACTATTTAAACATCATTTAAAATAACTTGTCACTGTTAAAAGTCAGTTTGGTTAAGTTTAACAACTTGATAACCCTTGATATTTATAAACACATTCATCAAGGTTACACAAACAATACGACGGTCTTGGTTTAGTATTTAGTTGTAATTAAGTGTTTTCATAGAGTTATTTTCATTATCACTAAAAAATATAGATTAGATAATAATTTAGACTAGGTACATGTGAGATACCAAAACATCCATAGTTTCCACAACAATGGCTTCAAAATATAATATTATCATTTATTTTGAAATCTATTTCCAATATCAATATTTATATTTCATCTATTTTATTTTTAATATTATTAAACTAATAAAATCTACAATTTATATAAAATTAATCTACAGGAATATAAAATAAAAGTGACAATTTGAGACTTAAAACTAATAATGTTTATGAGATACTTACCAAGGGATTGTTTTACTACCTTTTTAAGGGATAATAATTGGGGATTGAGGTAACAACACTGAATCCTCACCATTAATCTAATAAATGAAACCATTTATTCTAGGATTCCGTTTAATTCAATTAATTAATAAAAACTATATAACGATATAAATAGATTTCTTAAAAAATATGATTCACTTATTAACTCATTAAATTCTCCCTCTCTTAAATCATGCACTACAAAATTAGTGATCTTTAAAATTATTACCCAAACAAAATTAAAAACACTAGCCAATGAATGTTAATTTTAAAACACCATGTTCTTGATTATTACCATTAATCCCTAATATTCCCTATTACATTATCTTTATAAAGTACACTTAATTCATTTAAACCTTTTTTACCCTTCCATGCTAATTTTTACCTACCTTTCATGAAATATTTTACTCAATACTCAAGTAAGAATTTAAAAGCAACAATTTTCTCATCCAATGCTAATGAAATTATCACCATAGACATGATGAATTTAAAAATATCTTACACATGATTCATTTATATGATCTTATTATGAGGTCTTTCCGGTTATTTACTATATCTTAAGGGTTATTGGATTCTATTATGGGAATATTTTATAGGGGAATATGAGGTTTTGAGCAATTTAAAATAATAAAGCATAATTTTCAATATCTCTAAAGAATGGAATTTTTCTTTTGTTATAATGAAATTTATTTAGATCTATACCATTGAATTTGGAATGGATAGTCCACCCAATTTTCAAATTAGTAGTAGTAAATATATATTCATTATTTTCACTCAAAAAATATCATTTCTCATTACTTTTTTTTTCATTTCATCTACGCATATTTTATCTTTAAGGGAGTGGTGTACTCTCATGTTTCAAGTAAATATGTGGGAAAATACCTTAACTATATTATCCCAGAGTTGGATGATATATTATCACATTGGATCTTGACATAATTGATCAAATCCAAAAGTATTTAATAGTTTAAAAATTGTGTAAAACTAGAAATATACATGAATCATAAATTATATTAGAAAACATGAAATGCTTTATTGTTTTTTCTTTTAAAACACCATTAGTACCTTTTTCATATTCCTATATTTGAATCATAATACTCTTCCAATGTATTGATCCTCACCCCTGTATCCCAGATCCAGTATTAACATTATTAATTTTGAATAAGACACATGTTATCACATTATAACACCCTAAGATTATGTGAATTATTATTTTTTGAATTAATTTAATCTTTTTGATATTTTTCATTCCATGAAACACTAAATAAATTATTTATATATATAAAAACTATTTCTAGATTGTATTATACACAAAACCAGATAATATTTTAATACACGAAACACATAGATTATCTTATCTTACAAACAACACTATGTTTGGATTATATTACATACAATACAAAGTCCCTTCGATAGTTAGCGTTACATGCAATGCCGATTTTTTACAAACTATAATATACTATAAATATTATTACTAAAGTATTATTATAGCTACCACATAACCATTTGAATAATAATTATAAATAATATTAACTTAATTATAAAAATATGAATTAAATTTTAATATAAAATAAGTCATATTATTAATAATTATTAAAAGTGAATGCGAGAACTATTTGAATGTAAATAAATTACTTGTCTAAGAATTTTTTTTCTTAATTACAATTTTTTTAATCCAAATCAGTTAAAAAAAATTGGATTAATTTTTTAAATAATAGTTATATATAATATATTAAATTAATATTTTTGATAATAAAAAATAGATTTTATAGGTATATGGTATCAAAAAATCCAAATATAGGAAGGAGAAGTTGAATTTTTCTAAAACGTAATTTTAACACCTTTTAATAGAAAACCCTATTTAAATTTGAATGTTGACCTTTTAATAATATTTACTGTTATAAGATAAACATAATTCTAAAAATAAGAATGTAAAAAATAATTATGGTTAAAATATTTGTATTTTTCTGTGGGGTTTCATGTTTTGATTAAAACTGAAAAACATTATATATTACTTCAAAATATCATTTTAATATAATTTTTATATAGATTAAAATAATGTATTAAATTGGGTTTAAATTATATTTAGTTCAATTATAAATCCTTTAATCCAATTTTGATCATTGTAACTAATTTCACTTTGAAATTTGATATAAAACATTTCAATCTTTTGGATGTTTTTATATTAAAATCCTGCTTTGTCATCCCATTTGAGGGATTAAATTTAAATTAATTTATTCCACTTCTGTGATTAAAATTTGAAAAATAATTATTCCATATTTGGAATTAGAATAATTTATTTTTTCTAATATTTTCAAATTTGTTTTTTACCAAACATATTACAGAAAGTGATTAAAAATAACTACAGTGATTCAGAGAAAAATAATCCTAACCAATGAATAAAAATAAAATATTTGGGCACAAATGAAATATAAAAATATCCAAATGAAATATTATGGAAAAATAGTGTCCATATACTCCCTTTTATCTGATTTGTACCATTAATGGATCCACATCACTTGGTTAAAAATTTAGACGAATACCCTTTAAAAAATTAACAAAAATGCCACTCCACCTCCAATATAAAATGGCACTCAGATCTCTAGACCTTTGGATCTCCCAAAATATTCTAAGATAATCTCCCAAAATACTTGACTTCATATTATAATAATCCCTTTTGTGAAAACAAAATGGAGTTACCCAAAGAAGTGGTAACATCCTCCCTCAAGCTCTGTTTTTTTATTTTCATTGTACACCCCCTAAAATATTATTTTTTCCAATGTTATATAATAAAATAAGTATAATAAATATAATGAGATGTTTTTATTCTTATTTTTCAACACAAAATTACACACTCCTCCATATAATTGGTAACAAACTTACTATTCATGTGTTTGATGAACAATCACCTCATGAAACGATGTTGTTCGTTTTTTCCATTACCAGATATCATGGTTGAGAATTATGATGGAAAATATATTTTATATGATATATATGAAATTTATAATTTATTAATTCTCCAATAATTCTAATATAAAAAATACCTTTGTTATTTCCATTTTTGGTAAATATAACAACTTCTTGTGTGGATGGTTGGACTTTCTGCCTCTTCATAAAGATGTGAATTGTTCACACATTACATGGAATATATTAAGGATTGGTTTAGTGAAATTATACACACACACATATATATTAAATAATAACCCTATAGTAATTAATTTATATATATAAATATATTTCATCTATATTCTTCCTTTTAATAAAAAATAAAGCGGAAACAGTGTTCATGTGTACGCATGACCTACTATTTCCATAAACAAATTATTCCATTACACAATTAAATATTTTATAGATTATTATAAATATATGTACAATTAATATATATGATTCTTATATCATTTTTTAAATTACAAAAATAATTAAATCATGATCTATGAATTAGTATAAAAAATAACGTGTCAAAACATATACAAAAAAATTCCAATATTAACTGAAATAAAACGTTAACATAGAATTATTAATAAAAAGACAATATAAACTAAAAAAAACCTAATATATGGAATTTGATATAATATTGTGGTTATTTGGTATATTTATAATAAACTTATATTTATTATACAAGAGGATGGCACATGTATGAAGAAATTTAAGATTTAAGGTAAGGGTTTTCTCATCTCATTTTTATTTTCCATGGGTCACAATACATGTTCACATAATAATTATTATATTTCATATGTATACTTACCATGGATGTATTATATGATCATTATACATAAATATATGGTTATTTAAATATATATTTTTTTATTACATGGAGTCTATGTTTCAAAAGTAACCAAAATCAGTAAATCAATTTCGTCTTAATTTTCATTTTCTAGAAATATGCCATGATATGAATCAATATTCTTATATAAGGTGTATAAAAATAAATTTGATATGTTATCTCATTAATATAGCAATTTCAATGATATTTTAAGATTCATATAATTGTATTTTCTTACATTTGGAATGTGATTTAATGTTACTATGTGGTAATATTTTATTGCAACAATCTCATTGTTTATCATGATTGTTTATGATAATGATGTCATTGGTGAAACATTATGATTAATTTTTAAATAAAAATAATAATTTATATTATACTATATTTTTTCATTATTTAATCATTATTTACTATCATTTTTCCACACATTGGTAATAAATATAACAGAGAAAGTGTTTTTAGGAAAATCATACTTTATCCCCCTCTTCGGTTGCAAATGTGGGATCGTTAAAAAGTAAGATATCTAAAAATGTTTTTGAGAATGTTATAATATTATCCTATTATATTTAATATAAATCTTTACCCTTTATTTCCCCTTTTAACCAAACTATTTTTAAAAGAAGTAGTCATATTTGTTTCCAATCGAGATTCTTTTCTAAACATTTTACTACACAAAAGGAATGTTATTTATACATGGATTTATCATTCATCATGTGTGTCCTTCCATTGAAGATTACTTTTCATGTTTAAATTATTATTTTTAGTAAAATATTTTCCACAATATTATTGAAAATAATTTTTAAGGTATTTTCAAAATAAAATGTTCAATTGTTTTTATGTTTAGAATGTTTTTAATTGATTTTGAAATATAAATATATTTATTTTCAAAAGAATATTTTCTAAGGAAATTATTTCAATTATGTTAATGAATAATTTAGATTTTTTCAAATTTCTTTCAATGATAGTGTTTTCAAATTTTTTCATAGCTTCCTTTTCAATGAATTGGTTTTCAAAATGTTTCATAGTTATGTTTTCAAGGAAAAATATTTTCATGTATCTTTTATATTTTTTCAAGGAAAATATTTTTTTATATTCTTTTATAACTATTCATGTTTATTTTAAGAAATTCAGGTGGTTTATGTTTTAAATATAATATTCTTAAACCATAAATGATATTTTCCTAAATAAATGTTTTTAATTGAAAATTCAAAATTATTTTCCATATTTGATGAAATATGTCGGTGTTACTCATGAATTTATGGGGAAATGACTCAAATTTCCCACTCATATTTTATCTATGAATGGTTTATGTTTTTATCGAATTATTTTTATGAAACCCATATCTCCATCATAGATTATATGTTTATGAAACCTATTTCCCTTCACATGTTATATGATTCTGAAACCAGCTTATTTTCACGGGTTATGTTGTGAAGAAATGATTATGAGACATATATTTTTCCATAGGTTAATATATCATTACATTTTTATGAAATCCATTTCATTTTACGTGTTATTATATTATTGTTTATGATTCATTGTGAAGAAGTATGTATGAATTCATAATGATATGGGTTGGAACAATATCGCTCTTCAATAAACTGGTTAATGATTTATACATAATGATATACTACTGGGAAACAAGTCAAAGTGATTAATCTAAAATGGGAAATAGGTGCATACAGATCCAAAATAGGAAATTGGCGTGTCCTAATCTAGTAGGGGAATATGGGGATACCCAATCAATTATGTGAATATTGGGAAACCCAATCCAATATCAGAAGATGGAAAAATCCCAAAAAACTGTGGGAAGATGGGAAAACCCAACCCCTTATAAGGAAACAACTTTGACTTGTAATGGTGGTGTGTCCCACCCTGTAGAAATAGTCCCCCTGAAGTGCATAGATATGTTTTTAGTAATGAGCCTTGACTTATAGGGAATGATATTACTTTTTATGTGTTTTCACAAATTCTTTCTCTTATACATATGAAATTCAATAATGGTTCATTTTCTTGATTATCTTTTTAAATATGAATTATAAACTACCAATATTTATGAAATTTCTCATGTTTTTTATCATTGATATGTAGGGTATGACTTTCAAATGTTATTCTCAGATTTTTATACCCTTATGTTCATGTTATGCATATTTATTTCATTTATTTACAAATAGTGACAATGTTAGATTACCCATTTCTTATAATTCCATCCCCTAGGTTAATAATCTTGTATTTAAGTACAATTACTAAAGGTGAATATATTTATAAGAAATATTGATGATATTTTACCATATTTGAAGATTTTTCCATGTTTTCTAATAGAATAAACTATTATAGTCATATTAGGTCCACTAAAATAGATATCCTGATTGGGGGGGGGGGTGAATCGGGGTATGAAAGATTAAAACAGCTACCCCTTTTGATATTGTTCTGATGTAAGAAAAAACACTCTTCTCTCTCTCTGTCCCATTGCAGAGTATGAATATACCTTAAAGCATGCACGAGACATAACAATTTTTACTTGGTTCACCCTTACTGGGATACTTCCAAGGATCATGCACTGGCAGTGTGAAGATTAACCAATTCCACTAAAAGTGCACTGCTGTTTACATGTTTGGAGCGGACTCACTATCTGTCCTGGTTTACAACCACTCACAAAATGAATGTTCACTGCTCTCTCAACTGAAGTGTTCTCGCTGCTTTTTCAGAAGATCGACCCACATTTTATATAAATATAGGTCTTTTCATTATCTCTAATGAAATTTTCTTCCTTAACTATTGATATATGCTCTATTGACGTCCAACATTCACCCGCAGATAAATCAAAATTTTCACCAGGTGAACCGGGCAACCACTACCACAAAACAGGGCAAGGGAAGTGCTACCCTTTATCAGTGCTAAACTGAAAGCGCTGATAAATGGGTATTCCTTTATCAGCTCTAGTTAAAAGCGCTGATAAATTTAACCTTTATGAGTGCTAAAATAAGTGCTGATAAAATTTTTCCCTTTATCAGCAGCTTTTTGAGCACTGATAAAATGTTACACTTATCAGTGCTGATAAATGTTTGTATTCTAAATTTATATAAAATTATAATATTTATAAGTGCTAAAATAAAAGCACTGATAAAACATAAATTTATCCGCGCTGAAAAAGCATTGATAAATTTATTTTTTATCAGTGGTTTTATTTTAGCGCTGGTAAAACATACATTTATCAGTGCTGATAAAGTTTCTAGTAGTTTCTATTTAATAACCCTAACAATCCCTCCTCTCTCGCACGCAGTAAAGCTTTCACAGAAGCTGAATCAGGCCCCTATTCCGCTGCAACCTCTCCTCCTCGTTCTCATACTCTTACGCGTCCTTGTCCTCGTCCTCATCATCCTTATCCTCCTCCTCATCCTCATCCTCTGCTTCTGAAATTGGGGTTTTCTCCTCTTCCATTGCCTTTATCGCCGTTGGGTTTTGCTCCTCCGCCACAACCGCCGCTGCCTCCGCTGTCGCTGGCTTTTCCTCCACCGCCGTGACCGCCGCTGCCTCCACCGCCGCTACCTCCACCGTCGCTTCCTCTACCATCATTGGTTAGTGTAGGAGTATTTTTCCTTATCTTGGGTTAATATAAATGAGAAATTACGATCCTTGAATGATTATGATGACTTATTGTTTTTTTATAAGTTAGTTGATCCAATGTATAAGTAGTTGGGGAATGATTGAGAGCCCAGTTGGTGAGACCCTTGTAATATAGGTTGTTTTAGATTGAGGTTGTGTGAGAACCTATAGTATGTGGTTGGTTTGGTTCACTAGATGATGTGTGTTTTGAGGTGGGGATAACTGTGGCACCCATGGGCTGAAGATTCTGTAAGAACTGATGTAAGTTGTTTGTGTGAGATCCCAGTGGTAGTTAGCGTGTGACTTAGGATAGTAGAGAGTTAGAGTGTTTTGGTGGTTGGGGGAGACTAATGAGTGGTGTTATCTTGGTGTTATGAATACCGTAGATAGATAAATCTAGGGTAGATTCATTGACATGTGGTATTGATGCATATTAGGTGTTATAAAGTTGATAGAGAAGGAATGGTCATGCATTGGATTTGTATAAGTGAAGCAATCTCTATTCTTGTGTTTTGGTGTTATGACTGGGTTGAGGGACATAATCCTTTGGATTCTTAACCCTATTAATTTATAGCATGGTTTTAATGTGAACATCAATATTTAACCTAGATGTATGGGTTTAGGGTAATGAAATATGGGTATATTCCTTTGGTTTTGGAATAATGTTGGGTAACTGGTGATCGTGTGGTGAGTTTTCGCATGGTGTGATGTTAAGATTGGAAAAGAGTACTAGGGGTGTCCCATTGGAAATATGTGAATTCCCCTTAATTTTTTTCAAGATGTATGGTTAGGCTCATTGATTTTGAAAAGGGATATGATCCTTCTCACTAGATACCATGTCTTGTGTTGAAAATATTGTACCATGAAGTTTAAAGTCATGCGATTAGAATTTATGTGTCGTGAAAGGTGTGATAACAGAGGATTGATCAGGGCTTACTCATTTAGGTTATGCAATCTAGAATAAACATGGGGATTATACCTAGTAAGGAGCACCTATTGGTCAGGGATTACCCATTGTATGTTCATGTTTTATAATTTAAAAAGTCTGTTGAACTCATTCTTTTGAAGGTGGGTTCTATAATTTCATGTTATCTTATGGTGTGTTTAACCATGGTGTGGGTTGATTTCGGTTTTAGTGGGTTCTTGGGGTTTGTGGGATGTGTTAAATGGTGTACTCAGTTTTAGATTATTTTATTCTCATGAGATTTCCATATTTTATGTTTTCTTTTCAGTTAGAATTCTCCACTGTTGTGGGCCTCTCCTTTTCCACAAACGCACCTCTACCGTGTGCTTAACAACACCTTCACAGTGAGTTTTCCCCTGTTACTCATTGGTTTCCTCTTGTTCGTATGTTATTACTATTTGATATTTATGGTTATAATTTGAAATGTACGAGCTAAACGCCCGGCTGAAAATCGTGGCCAGTGGTGGTCATTGTTTGTGCACTAAATGAATTGCATGGTGGTTGGTTCTTCTTGAACATTTGAATTAAAATATTGGTAATTTACATATACTTAACTTATGAAAGAATTCCCCAGGATGATAAAACTTCTGTGATAACCCCTGAATAAAAAAACAAAATTGAATAAGGGATGCCTTGTAAAATCTAAAATTGTGTTTGTTTGGTTTGTATGGTTGTGAGATTGTGAGCATGATTGTGTTTTTTATGGTGTTGCGATTTTTGGAATGATGGATATGCCATTTGTTTTCTATGCTATAGTTCATCCACCATTGAATATCAATCCAAACCTTACCCATTTCAAGGGCACCACCACTTTGTTACTAGTGTAATTTCACTAATTCCTAAAAATCCACTTTTATAGGACTCTATGAGACACTTTATGGTGTGATGATGATGTTTTTCAGAATCTATATTTCTTTAAAATACATGGTATGTAGTCTTGTTAAATAGAACATGATTCACCACACATGGATTTCAAATAGATTTAATGCCAGACAATAGTTATCTCCAAAATTTACACCACATGACTTATCTTCTAACTGAAACTTGGAATAAGTTTTATTTTAAATGTTACATGTCATGTGAAGGTAGGTCACACAAAATGTATCTCCAAGATACATACTTCAGCATGAAACCGTGTACATGCCATTAAATAATGGTAGAACCATATGATATGTGTTTTAATTCACTCACTCCATGTATAGATACCATAGAAACTTGATGTGTATATAATATACACCCCTAGTGGTCATGTAAGGACTATACACCATGTATTCCACAAATATGTGATGCATAGCTGGTGAAGTGACTCATTTTTTATCCAAAGTAGACACCTTTAGCTCATGTTGTTCTATATGTCATGTATTTTCACAGGCATCATGCAGTCTTTGTAAGAATAACTTGGAATTAATTTGATATATGTCAAATTAAATCAAGTATCTTATCCATAGACGATGTTCACCCTATTGGACACACCATGTATATGGATTTCACATGTGTTTTGAAATGGTAGAATACAACCAACCTTGACTGAGAACCCTACACATTGTGTATCCATTGAACAAATTGTCTTCTATGTTAATTTCATTATTATTATTTATTTTTCACTTAGATGATAATATTTCATGTATGAGTAGCCCATTATAAATGTCTTCTCATGTAGATCACAATATTATGATTCCCTCTTTAATTTGAAATTTCACACGATGTGGTTTAGATATTTTAATTATCTTTAGTCTTCTTGAGAGTTGACAAGTGATAAGTGAGATGTTTGGAGAAAATATTGTGTATGGTACTCCCCCATGTTTCGGTGAAGTGTCCTCCATGTATAGGTTTTAGGTACTCCTTGGAGATATACAAAATAGAGGGTATATTCCCTCATATATAGATAGAGTTCAAGTACTTTCACATGTTTTGGGGTAGGTTCCTCTATTTCATTGTAGAGGCATTTGTACCATGATTTTTTTTATAAAACCTGAAAAATGCTACTTGATTAATTAAAACATAATATTAGGAAAGTTTGAGATCAAACCCATAAAGAAGATGAATATGAATAAAGAATGGATGAATGCCAATGGGTTGACAAACGGGTATGAAGATGGCGTGAAAGAGTTGATAAAGTTTTTAGGAGATCATGCATGTGACCCTTCTCAATTCCTTTGTCCGGGTTTACGCTGTTGTTATTCAAGAAAAATTATTCTAGTGGAGTTGTAAGAACACATGATCTATCACGGAATAGATTTAAGTTATACATGTTGGAATAAACAAATGGAAAAAACGAATGTATGTAGTTGTTCGGATAACATGACGTTTTATAGAAGATCTGATATGATTACAAGCGTGAATAGTGAAGACGATAGTATGGAGGGTGTGATTACAGATGTGAATGGTGATGAAGATAGTATTGAGGAAATGAAAAGCACAGTTGAATATGAACTTTATAATTTACCAAAATTGTTTGAGAAGATACAGAGTTGTGCAAAAACGCCATTGAATGCAGGTTGCACTAAATATACAACATTGTCAGCCATACTGAAGATGTATAATTTGAAAGCAAGAAATGGGTGGAGTGATGCCAGTTTTATGGAAATACTAGCTCTCCTGATTGACATGCTCCTAGAAGATAATGAACTCCCAATCCGAACATACGATGCCAAAGGAATGCTACGATCGATAGGTATGATCTCTAAAAAAATACACGCCTACCCGAATGACTGTATATTGTTTCACAAGGACCACAAATCACTTAATGAATGCACAAAGTGTGGAGCTTCTCGATACAAGAAAGATGATTCTAGTCCAACAAAATTTTTATGGTACTTTCCAATCATTCCATGGTTTAGGCGCCTATATGGAAGTGAGGAGACTATAGGACAATTGACATGGAATGCAGATACAAGAATTAAAGATGAAAAACTATATCACCTGGAAGGCTCTCCTTAGTTGATGAGAATTGATCACGAGTATCCTGAATTTGGAAATGATTTGAGAAACCTTCATCTGACATTATCTACAGATGAGGTGAATCCTTTAGGTTTTCAAAGCAGTAGTCATAGTACATGGTCGCTTATGTTGGTAAATTATAACATACCACCGTGGTTATTCATGAAACGAAAATACATCATGTTATCTATGCTTATATTAGGACCAAAACACCCAGATAATGATATTGATGTTTATTTGGCTCCATTGATCGAGGATTTGAAAATATTGTGGGATTCAGGTGTTACGTTTTATGATGCTTACAAAAAATAATATTTCACTTTGAAAGCCATGTTGTACGGGATGATAAATGACTTTCCTACTTATGGAAATTTTTCAGGATAAAGCATTAAATGAACTAAATGGTGTCCCATTTGCGAACAAGGTACACAGTCAATTAGGTTGAAACATTCAACGAAAACCATGTTTTTAGGACATCACAGATTTCTACCCCAATGACATACGTACTGATCTGGGATGACATCATTAGACAGAAGTTCAGAAGAACATACAACACCATTACAACTAACAGGTGATCAATTGTTTGAGAAGGTAAAAGATTTGGACACTACCTTTGGTAAACCATTTTTGAAAAACCTTAAGAAAACTGGTTGGAAAAAGTGATCCGTTTTTTTTTGAATTACCATACTGGAATTGTCTGTATGTCAGACATTTTATTGATGTTATGCATATTGAAAATATATATATATGATAGTGTCATCGGCACGTTTCTAAATGAACCCGTCAAAATGAAGGATGGAATTAAGGCTAGATAGGACATGGTTGAGATGGGAATACGAGAAGAGTTGGAACCAGTGAAGGGAAAAAATGAACATTTCTTCCTCCAACTGCTTACACTCTTTCCAGGCAGGAGAGATTTCATGTTTGCAACATCTTGAATGATGTAAAGGTTCCAGAGGGGTATTCATCAAATATCATGAACATCGTTTCAATGAGAGATTTAAAATTAAAGGGTCTGAAATCACATGACTTCCATGTTTTGATGAATGATCTAATTCTTATAGCTTTACGTTGCATTTTTCCCAAGAATGTCCGCCATACATTAACAATGATCTGTTTCTTATTCCATTCTATATGCAATAATGTTATAGAACCAGTGAAATTTCTAACTATGGAAAGTGAAATTTCCTTCATATTATGTGAATTGGAAATGTTCTTCCAACCAACATTTTTTGATATAATGGTTCATTTTATGGTTTATTTGGTGAGAGAGAATTGACTATGTGGTCCTGTACATTATAGATGGATGTACCCCATTGATTTGTAAATGAATATTTTGAAAGGGTATGTCAAAAATCAAAGTAGGCCATAGGGTTTTATTACGGAGCAATATATTGTTGAGGAAGCAGTTGAATTTTGTACCGAATACCTATCTGGTGTGGAAAATGTTGGCCTACCGAAATGTCATCCCATTGAGTGACTTGAGGGTGAAGGAATTTCCAAAAGAGAGGATGTCACAATCAATATTACAGAACATGAGCAGGCTCACCTTTACGTTTTGCATAACAGTTTCGATGTTGACCCATATGTTCAAACCCACAATGAAATTATTAGGTGTTTAAATTTATCTAGGGCTGAAAAATGGATATCAGATACACATAATCAACAGTTTATAGGATTGTTTCAGGACCATATTTTGAAGTAGTTAGTTGAAAATCCAGACTCAATTTCAAAACGACTTCGATGGATAGATGGAAGAGAAAGTGTGTATGTATTATCTTACAAGGATTATACAGTTAATGGTTATTCATTCTATACTAATGAACATGATGATGATAGTACCATGCAGAATAGTGGGGTTACACTTGTGGATGAGATGATGCATGTTTCTAGTGCTAAGGACAAAAATCCTATTTATGCAAATATTTCATACTTTTTAATCATCAAAAAAATATGAGTGTTGGATTATACGAAATTAAAAGTGACGATTTTTCAATGCAAGTGGGTTGGTAACATTAGTGCTGTTAAAATAAATGAATTAGGATTCGTGAAATTTGATTTAAATAAGGAAGGGGAGAAAGACAAACCATTTATAATGGCATCACAGGGAGTACAAGTATTTTATGTTCCAGAACCCACAAACCGAAATTGGTCAATTGTTTGGTTATCAACCAAAACAACTAAAGGGTCAGATGAATGTTCAACAGAGGATGGCCCTTTTATATGGACTTCACAATTATTTCTAAGGGGTCCCAATGTTGAAGGTGTTTTGTATGTACGAGGAGAACACAATGAAGGGATTTATATAGTCGATAGAGGAGTCAAATCTATTCAACCTTTAAAGAAAAAAAAGAGAGTACAATAATAAGGTTATTTTTTTATTGTAATATACCTTGTGTTTTGTTATGTTACTATATATCCGCTGCTGCTTTTATGTAATCTAAATTAAATGTTAAACCACTTCTACAGATAATGACTTCTTAACCAGCTGATGAGCCCAATATAGAGGCACAAAAGGTCTCTCAACCACCTGCTGGTGGTCCCAGTGTAGAGCAAAAATAGGTTTCTCAACCACCTGTTGGTGGTCCCAGTGAAGAGCAATAATAGGTTTCTCAACCTGTTGTTGCTGGTCCCAGTGTAGAGTAACAACAAGTTTCTCAACCTATTGTTGCTAGTCCTAATGCTTATGCCAGTTCTCCAGAGAATGATATTGATGATAATTCTGAGTAAATGGTAGGAAATGAAACCCTAAAAGCGCAAAAAAAACAAGAGTGCCGTATTTTGACAATGTTAGCCAAAATCCTTAAGGCAAAAGAAAAAGGCCTCAAATTTGAGGTGGGATAGAATATGTGAGGCCAACATGTTAACCCCAACAAAGCTATCTTTAGTGGCTACATTGGAATCACCACTTTGCAACGCTTACCGATTGATGTACAGTCGCAACCCCATGTTGTCACCGGTCTTAAGACACTAATGTGAGAAAAGATTACAGTAACATTATGATATAAATTTTTTAATTTATTAAAATTAAATACCAAAACATTAACTTACTCTTCATCTTCCGTTGCAGAGTGCATTTATAGTAGATTCCTCTCACAAGGAATATGTATTAAGAGTTTCAAGAAGGATTAATAGAGGTTTTAACACAATTTTAATGAAATATCAACTTAAACATGCTGAAGGGAAAATCAAGCTGCACCCACCTCCTCTTTATGCCCACTTGATATCTCAAGGAGCGTGGGATGTGTTTTTCAACCATCATGGGGAGTAGACATTTCAGGTATATTGTTTGGGTTAATAAGTTGTTTTACATTTCTTATATTCATCACTTTGACTGACAATTTTTTATTTATGAAATAGAAACTAAGTGCTAAAAATAAAAAATGTGTAGCAGAACCAGCATACCCTTACCGTAAATCAAGGATGGGGTACACTTCACTTGAGCTATAATTAGTACGTCTTTTAAATCTACCGTACTACTTATATGTGACATAAAACAAAACCCTAACCATGTTTCTCTATTTATATGTAGATTAATGAATCGAAATCGAAACTGAAATCCATACCACGCCATGTGCTATAAAATTAGGATTGTATAAATAATGAGGGGATACTGATAGATGAAAACACACAAATGTGTGGGAAACATATGTAAGTATGACATAATATAAATTTTATTAGTTTCAAATCTCTATTACATTACAATGACTACTTAGTTTTCAATATTTTCTATCTGACATAGTCATAGGAATCAACAACACCCGCACCAGATGCAGACATACATTTAGCAACCTTGAAGTTGCCAGACCAATATGGCTGTGTCAGAGGTGCGAGTTTTGGGGTGACACCCTGAACATACTTTCAAAAACAAAAACAAGTGGAGGATGAATATGAAAAAAATGGAAAATCTATAAGAAAAATTATCTATTTTCAAAAAGAATTACAATACTAGAGATATATGATATCAACATTGATGGGGTTTAGGAAAAGAGAAGAAAAAACTCAACAACATCCAATGCATGACGATCCCGCCCCACCCCCACTAGCTTTCAGGCAAGCCATTCCCATAAAAAACTAGACATAGCTGAGGTAATAAATGATTTAATTATTGTTTCTATGTGATGTGATTCACATAGACATTGATCTATATCATGTACTAATATTCTACAGGGTGATAATGACTGTGATTTATATCTATAAACTCCCACTTCTCGCCTTGTAGCAAGGGCCACAGTGTTCCATACGTAGAACAACCTGCCACACAACACACAACATTAAACAGATCATTTCAGAGTGCCAATTAACGTAGATAATGAACCGAGTGCCGAGCTACCTGTTCCAAATTACGATGATGACATTAATATGGTTGAACAAGCTGTAGGAATATTCTTCTCATGACCGTCAGTTCTTATAAAACACATGTCGACAAGGAAATATCCATTTCCAAGTTATTTTTCAAGCTGGACCTTTATAATTTAACAAAAAAAGATCTTAACTTATTAATGTTATTACATAATGAGAAAGAGAAGTGGGTGAAATGAAATATCACCACAAAACTATCTCATGTATCAACTAACCGATTGAAACATTCTACCAAGAGCACCATCAACCCACCCATTCTATATCCACAGTTAATATCATTACTGGCTCATGAGGATACAAAGTTGATAGACAATAATGCTCACATAGTTGATCTTGAAAAAATACGTACGGAGATGAAACATCATATTTCATTAGTGCTGAAAATGTAAATGAAATCCTCAAGTATGAATGGTTTGGGACCTCAGTTGTAAATATATACATGAGTTTTTTTTTCATGATTTGATTTTACAATAGCTGATATACTCTGATAATTATGACTAAATACATTTTATATTTTTCACAGACGTATATATGAAAAACAATTGAATGGAATTCCCCATGAACACAAATTTGGACTCATTAGTCCTCACAACACCTCTTCGAAAGATGAAATAGATTCTAATAAAGAGGCTGCAATAATGTCATCCCTGCTTAAATAATTTGAAAAAAAAATTACGGATGATTGAATCTTTTTAATACCAACTATGAAGGGGTAAAACTCTATAATTTAATCATATTAAATATATTTTCATTTCTTTATTTAGTTATTCCTTTTTGTATTTTTAGGGAGAATTGGATGTTGATTGCAGTCAATTTGGATAATCCAATGATTTATTTTCCTGATTCAACGCATGGATATCCAACAAACCAACCACGCATGACAGTTTTTGTTAATTTGTAATACATTGGATCCAAAATTTTAAAACTAAACATCCTGTTATATAATTTATGTTATCATTCAATGAGGATTTTGTTATAATAGGGCAATGCATCAATATCATCTAATGCATGGAATGAATCCAGGGCATAAGGATGAGCAAGCCTATAAGATCTACAGCTGGAAAAGTATCTGGGTATATATAATAACATTTCACTATCCAAACACATATAAAAACAAATAACTTATTTTTTTTCGATGTTTCTGAAGTGTCCAAAACAAACAAATGGAAATGACTGTGGTTATTATGTTTGTAAATTTATGAAAGAGATCATATTTCATCAACAAACTATATTATCTGACATGGTATTTTCGATAATAATTATGAGTTCATTTAAAAAATTTATTAATCCTTTGTGTATTTATTTTTTTTCAGTAGTATAATTACTTTCGAAAAAACTCATATTTAAAAGATGATATAGATGTGTTTAGAAACGAATGAGAAACATACCTGATGGAAGATTTTACAAAAATAGGATGAAGGTGAATTTATACTAATGTTATCCATATATGATCATTGATATCTCCCATGTTTACAATTATTGAGCATATATGATCACCCTTTATTATGTTTTATATCCTTTGGTTATGAATAATGGTTTTAGATATGATTTGTCTTTCTAGTAAAGCATAACTCATTGGACTACACTGGTCGATAGTATGGATGTCGACCGATGCATAGTCATTTAGTTCACTCACGAGCATCTTAATCCAATTATAAGGAGGAAATCCTCTATGTCACACTTCACCAATCCCTATATGGAATAACTTACTCATCACACACACCGTGACTCTTATATATTATTAAGAGGGTTTTCCCTATCACACGTGATATATAAAACTATATTATCCTTCTTCTTTAGACCTATGACTCTAATACCTACTCAAATTTCCTTAGAAAACCTAACTAATATATAAAAATATCATACCAATCCTGATCCTCTCATAACACAACTATAAAACCTCACCTATATGGAGACATAATCTCTGGACGATCAAAAAATAACTAACATTCAATAGGAACTTCACTCTATCTCTAGGTGGATCAAAAACACCACATTTAGAAAAAAAGAATACTGAAACATGGAATACCAAGAAAAAATGATAGGATTGTTTTAATAATTTAGATAAATGATCCATGAGTCATTTTTGATGTGTACGAATCAACCGCACCTCAATCTGGTGCGCGGTGTGACCAGTATGGCTATAAGTGTCTGATATCAGTTTGAAATTGACATTAACTTTAGAAAACAACACTACTAACACACAAAAAACCAGGAAAATGAATTTGGATTATTTTTATACCTTTGGAAAATTATTCCTGAGTCTTTTGGGATGTGTATGAATCGACCACACCTCAATCTGATGCACGATGTGATCTGTATGGCTAAAAGTGTCTGATAACAGTTTGTAATTGACATTAACTTTTGAAAACAACACTACTTAAATACATAATACTAAGCAAAACCATTAGGATTGTTTTGATAATTTAGTAAAATGAACCTTGAGTCGTTTTTGATGTTTATGAATCAACCACACCTCAATTTGACGCACAGTGTGACCAGAATGGCTAAAAGTGTCTGATATTAGTTTAAAATTGACATTAAATTTAGAAAACAACCCAAGTGACTTACAAAAAGCCAAGAAAAAAAATTTGTATTATTTTTATAATTTAAGAAAACAATCCATTGGTCATTTATGAGGTGTACAAATCGACCTCACCTCAATCCGACGAACGATGTGACAGGTATGGATAAAAGTGTCAGATATCAGTTTGAAGTTGACATTAACTTTAGAAAACAACAAAAGTGACATACGGAAAACTGAGAAAACACGATTGGATTATTTTCATACTTTTGTACAACGATCCATGAGTCATTATTGAGGTGTACTAATTGACCACACCTCAATTAGATGCACAATGTGACAGGTATGGCTAAAAATGTCTGATATCAGTTTGAAATGGACATTAACATTAGAAAACAACACAAGTGACATATGGAAAATGGAGAAAATGCATTTGGATTTTTTTGATACATTAGGACAATGATCCATTAGTCGTTTGTCACATGTATGAATTGACCTCACCTCAATCCAATTCACGGTGTGACCGGTATGCCTAAAAGTGTCTGATATCAGTTTCAAATTGACATTAACTTTAGAAAACAACACAAGTGACATAAAAAAGACCAAGGAAATGCATTCAGATTTCTCTAATACTCTAGGAAAATGATCTATGTGTAATTTTTGAGGTTTACGAATCAACCTCACCTCAATATGACTCACGGTGTGACCGGTATGGCTAAAAGTGTCTGATATCAGTTTGAAATTGACATTAACATTAGAAAACAACACAAGTGACATACATAAAACCGATAAAAAGAATTCGGATTGTTTTGATACATTTGGAAAATGATCCATGAGTCATTTTTGAGGTGTAAGAATTGACCACACCTTAATCCTATGCACAGTGTGACCAGTATGGATAAAAGTGTGTGATATCAGTTTGAAATTGACATTAACTTTAGAAAACAACACAAGTGACATACGAAAAACTAAGAAAACGTGTTCAGATTGTTTTGATACTTTAGTAAAATGATCCATTAGTCATTTTTGACGTGTATGAATTGACCTCACCTCAATCCGACGCACGGTGTGACTAGTATGGCTAAAAGTGTCTGATATCAGTTTCAAGTTGAAATTATCTTTAGAAAAAAAACACTACTAACATACTGAAAACTGAAAAAACACATTTTTATTGTTTTGATACTTTAGGAAAACGATCCATGAGTCATTTGTGACGTGGAAGAATCAACAACACCTCAATCCAATGCACGGTGTGACAGGTATGGCTAAAAGTGTCTGATATTAGTTTCAAATTGACATAAACATTAGAAAACAACACAAGTGACATAATGAAAACTGATCAAATGCATTCATATTGTTTTGACACTTTAGGAAAACGATCCATGAGTCATTTGTATGGTGTATCAACCACACCATAATCTGACACACGGTGTGACCGGTATGGCTAAATGTGTCTGATATCAGTTTCATATTGACATGACCTTTAGAAAACAACACTACTAACATATGGACAACTGATCAATCATGTTTGTATTGTTTTGACACTTTAGTAAAATGACCCATGAGTCATTTGTGACGTGTATTAATCGACAACACCCCAATCCGACACACAGTGTGATAGGTTTAGCTAAAAGTGTCTGATATTAGTTTGAAACTGACATTAACTTTAGAAAACAACACTACTGACATATGAAATACCAAGAAAATGAATCAGGATTGTTTTGATACATTAGGAAAACGATCCATGAGTCATTTGTGACATGTACAAATCAACTTCACTTCAATCCAATGCATAGTGTAACCGGTATGGATAAAAGTGTCTGATATCAGTTTGAAATTGAAATTAACTTTATAAAACAACACATGTGACATACATAAAACTGGGAAAATGCATTCAGATTGTTTTGATACTTTAGGAAAACAATACATGAGTCATTTATGAGGTGTACGAATCAACTACACGTCAATCCAACTCACGGTGTGACCGGTATGGCTAAAAGTGTCTGATATCTGTTTGAAATTGACATTAACTTTAGAAAAAAACAAAAGTGACATATGGAAAACCAAGAAAATGAATTTGGATTGTTTTGATACTTTTGGAAAGTGATCCATGAGTCATTTTTGAGGTTTAAAAATCAACCACTCCTCAATCCAATGCACGATTTGGCAGGTATGTCTAAAAGTGACTGATATCAATTTGAAATTGACATTAACTTTAGAAAACAAGACAAGTGACATACAAGAAACCATGAAAATGCGTTCGGATTGTTTATATACTTTATGAAAACGATCCATTAGTCATTTTTGATGTGTATGAATTAACCACACCTCAATCCGATGCACGGTGTGACTGGTATGGCTATAAGTTTCTGATATCAATTTCAAATTGACATTAACTTTAGAAAACAACATTACTAACATAGGAAAAAAGAGTAAATGCATTATTATTGTTTTGATACTTTAGGAAAACAATCCATGAGTCATTTGTGACATGTATGAATCAACCGAACTTCAATCTGATGCACGGTGTGACCGGTATGGCTAAAAGTGTCTGATATCCGTTTCAAATTGACATAAAATTTAGAAAACAACACAAGTTACATACGGAAGACCGAGAAAATGCGTTCGTATTGTTTTGATACATTAGGAAAATGATCAATGAGTCATTTGTGACATGTAAGAATAAAACACACCTTAATCTGATGCACTGTGTGACTGGTAAATATTTTCATTAGATAAAGAACCAGTATTTATTAAATGAGATAAATCATCCAAATACATATTGATTTTACATTATTACCTTTCATTGTTATCAGAATGAAGACAATTGAGTTTATCATTTTCATATTTTAGTTTCACATTTCCATATTAATTTATTCTTTCATATTAATGTTTTAATTAATTTCATTATTTTATTACTAACATAATATTTGTTTTCTTATATAGGTGAACTTTTTTCCTTGAGTTCGGATGCTTTGTTCGGCAACAAATACCGTGGGCGACAATTTTTGAGAGAGGATCACAGATATAAAAGGATGAAACATTAATGTTTATAAATTTTGTTGGATAATTGTAATTGTAACCATGTAAAATATTGTTTGAAATGTATATAGTAATGTGTTTTTTGGTATTCTTGATGTTACGTAAATGCATATAGAATTTTTTGTCAAAATATTATGTGCGGGTGCTATTTTGTATAGGTGTGTCGTGTCTATTTTGTGCAGGTGTGCAGGTTCTAGTTTGTACAGTTGCTGGTTCTATAGGTGTAGGAGAAGGTTCCTTTATCAGTTCCTTTTTGAGCACTGATAAAGGGCATCTTTAGCAGTGCTAAAAGAGCGCCAATAAAGAGCACTATTATCAGCGCCCAAGATAGCACTGATACATGCACCCCTTTATCAGTGCAAGAAAAGTTTTATTAATGTCGGCATAGATAAATGGGGGGGGGGTCCACTTTATCTATGACAACATTAACATCACTTTTCCAGCACTATTAATGTTGGTTTTTAGCACTGATGAAAGACCAAGTTGTAGTAGTGAACTGCAATTTTTACGCGCAACCCTTACTACACCTTGCACTAAATTTCCTTGAAATACGTGAAATAAAATTTTCATTTAACACCTAATTTTACGCACATCCACTTGTTTTTTGTGCAACCTCTTCTTTTTTTATAGCCTCTTCCCTACCTTGCACGTAATTTTCCTCTTTTTCACGCAATCCACATTTCATAGAACAGTCTTCGTTTCCACGGAACATCTGACTTTCACACAACCTCTTTTTTTCAAACAACAACCTTTTATGCACAAACTTATTGTTTTCGCACAGCTTTCTGGTGCACTACAATTTCGCGTTCTAGAGCTCGGATACTCATTAAGTATTGATATTTTTCGAATGGAGGGGGGTCACTTTTTATTTATAGGTAAAATGAACCCCACGCAATAAAACCCTCCTTGAGGGCATGATTCTCTTCGAGTGTGAAAAACACATCTTCCATGCAACACCATTTTTCTCACACTACTGCAATATTTCATGAACCTCATGATTTTTTCAATTTTCAAGCGTCTAATCTCAAAACAAATCTTGTGTGAAAAAACACTAATACTCTATTTCGTGCACCCCACAAATATTTCACACACCACTTTCATATTTCGCACACATCACAAATATTTCACGCACAACATTATTATTCTGTGCACCATGCTGATATTTCATGCAACACTTTACTTTTTGCACACCACGCTGATATTTCACGAAACACATTATTTTTTGTTCACCCCCCGGATATTTCACACAACACTTTATTTTTCGCCCACCCTGCAGATATTTTTTGGAACACTTTATTTTTCACACACCACATTGTATCTAATCTTTTTGTACCGCCTCCAGATCGTCCATACCATTGTCAACGTTCTTCAATCAATCATGGATAGCCACCAACATCTATTGAACCCAAAAAATCACCCTCTAAACCCCATTTTTCAAAGAATTTATACATCATGGTCTGATTTGTCAAAAATTATATCCTGGAGGACTTTTTTGTCAACAAACACAATTACCTCAAAAAATCTTCAATGATACCTTAAGGGATTTTTTCCCAACAAGTCCTCAGGAATGTACTTTGGTAATATGTGGAATATTCATAAAACATTTTTTAGTATCTATGAATGTTATTTTTGGGTTTATTTATTTGGGATCAAAGGAATGTTTTAGTTATCCATCTTTATCTAGGATGAGGAAACATTAGTCAGAACCGTAACAATAGGTCTAAGTATAAGTTAAAGGATAAGGAAATGTCCAGGTATTTTGGTAAAGGATAGAATAGTGATTTTATTTGTAACACCCCAAGATTTCATAGTGTGTTAGTTCTTCAAAATAATTCAATAACTTTCACTACATGAAACACCAAGTTCAATCACACCATGACTTACCAAACAAGCCATTCAAAAGAGGTTATGAATAGTATTAGATAAATTTTAATGTTTATATAATCCTTATAATTTTAGAATCCATATTATGAGTTTCTTAGATATAATGCAAGAACAAATTCATTTTCAGTATTATCAAATTTAATAGTGAACCCTTTTTAAATACAATATTTTAAAATTTTTGACTAAATGGGGACATCAAAAATTTAAAATGAAACATCCCAAGCTTCCACGGTACACTTTCTTTGAATAATATAGTAGCGTGTGTTGTACGCAACCTTGAGTTTTAACACACACCACAACCAATCAAACTAGCCGTTATGAATAGTAATACCTACTTTTTGAAATTATATATATTTTATATTTTAAAATGGACTTCATTTTTGGTTTTGGAATATCGAATTTAGCCTAAGGTGAAATTTTGGTACATTTCGGATAACTTTCATATTTTGATGAATAGTGAAAATTACTAAATTTTAATTAAAAACAACTTTTTTAATCAAAATAATTAATAGTGATAAATTATGAATTTGAGTGGTTTTAAAGTATATTTAGAATATATTTTTACAATTTAATATAATGTTGGTCATTAGACAAAATTTTACAATTAAACCGAACATAAACAAGTGTCAATCTTTTGATAGTTATTATCTCTTAAAAACACGCTTTTTGTTTTGACAGCGGGAATTAATTTTAAATTAATTTCTGCCACTTATGTGTTTTGAATTTAGAAAAATGGATTCCATATTTGGAATCAGGATGTTCAAATTGTGTAAATAGGTAACTTTTATTTTTAGACATTTTGAATAATTACTGCGGTAAATATTTTATTTACCATGGTTAAAGGGTAAATCCGGTAAATAAGGGTTAAAAAATAATATTATAATAATACAAAATTACCCTAAAACGTGTCCTAACCTTATTGGTGGACACATACCCGACCATGGGCATCCTTTGGTCAATTTGGGGACCCCTTGGAGCCACTTGTATGTGGTAGGGACACTTTATATTAATAAAGTTAAAATAAAAATAAAAATGGCATAAGCTTACATCTTTTAGAAGAACAATTTTTACATAGGGTTATACATGTTGGATTTTCGATTATAAATATTAATTAGAAATCTAAAAAGATTTCCTACATAATGATATTTTATTTATAATTTTTATACATTATATAATTTATTTTATTTATGACACAATGATGATGCAGTAATTACTAAAATAGTGAAAAATAAAAATAATTGATCTTATAAATACCCAAATAATTATAATATGAAACTTTTAATGAATTAAACTAATTTTCTATGATAATATGATATATTAGGATTAATTTAATTGACTTTTTTCGAAGTAATCAATCTGTTATGAGTTTCACAAAAATCAACTATTGAATAGTGTCAAAATTGACATAAAAGAGTTCTTAAAACAAATATTATATTATTAATTGATATTAAATTCCTAAAAATCTAAGGTTCGGCCAAGAGACTTATATTATGATAGGTTAATCATTAATTGACCACTTGGGGGTCGCTTGGATGTATATAGTAAGTTTATTAACCATATTATATAAAAATACAAAGAGACATTGTAAAAGTGAAACTAATTAACTTAGAGTTAATACTTAATGATAAGGTTAATATAAGTACCCAAACCTGTCTAAATTCTATTGGATGAGTTGTTTTCGACCTATCCCCACCTCATCCTTTGAATAGTCAACTTTGGAGCCTTTAGAAACCGAATATGAATTTATTATAAATTAATATTTCTAGCTTTTCCAAAGGTGCCCCTCACCCCTCTTATAAAAGGGCACTCCTCCTTCTCATTTCTTCACACCTCTAAAGCCTTTTGGTTCGGCCAAACTCTGCCCAAATACTCTCCCAACATCCCTCAATACAACCTAGAGGCCTTAGTTTGATCAGAAAGCCAACCTAAGGAGCCCTTTTGATCAAATCAAAAGGAAGAACCCGAAGAAGAGGTAATGATTTCACCACCCTTTTCTAAGTTCATTTCTTCTTCCACTTCTTCTTCCTTTGTTCTTACCATTCTGAAATAATAACTCCAGTATCTCACATATACTGTGATGTTATTATAAATATGGTACAATCATATTCAGTATTCTATCCACCCTTTGAATAACATGTCACCATACGTGCGTACGTACGGCTTACCGTCTCCACGTCGTGGTGTAATTGTTATTCAATATAATATTATTTGGATGGGTATAATAATGATGTGTAACTCATGTAAATAATAAATATAACATGTTAATGATTCTGTATATATGATATACCATCCATTTATATATTATTTTAATATCAAAAGAATGATATTGTCGCTCGTGCGTACGTACGGACTACCGTCTCCACGAACGCGATGAGATTCATTCTCCATCGTAACCATTAAAGCGTAATTATCATTTTATGATTTAAAAATGATGTTTAAGGACTTGATATCATTCTGGATATGAATAATATACAACCTATCCTTTACAAACATGTCTTACGTAACAAAACATATGAAAGAAAACAAGTAAGTTAACACCCGAAACAACGATAATACTAAGATATTATTATCAAATCAATATTAAAAGATCATATATGATATCATATTAATGTATATGATTCTTGTATAATTTAATAACAATTATTTCACCATTATACAGGAGGTTAACCTACCACAACCAAGGAAAAGTACAAGGTAAGGGTTATTTCACAATCTCTTCATTATCCGAGGTTGTTTATACGTAATAATCTACTGGGATTTCTTTATCATCCACATCCATGTTTCTTCGAAATGTATTTCAAAACATATTTATTATTTACAAGAATATGGGTTAAATTCATTTATACCCTTTTTTGACTTTTTGTAAGAGGTTTATAAATGAATCTTTCCGTAGTTTTCAAAACAAGGTCCTTTTTGACCTTTTCGACAGAATTAAGATAAGAATGTTTTTTTTACTTATACGGCGGGTGCGGTTATTTTCCCCCGTTATAAAATCGTCAAAGCTTTCCTTACAAGCTTACAAGAATATTTTCAAGAAAATGTTTTATTTTATATGGCTCTTAAATGATTTCAAAAATAGAAAGAGATATTTCTCTAAAAAGTGTTTTGATTTCATCTATGTCAACATCATTTAATGGATTTTACGCTTATTTGAAGTTGATTTATTATAATACAAAACTTCTATATAGTATTGAAGGTTTTGTGATATGTTTGACTGTGGATGTGATATTTTATACCATTCATAGTTTATGGTGAAACTATTGACATTTCGTATGCTAGTTTTAATCCGAATGTTTATGTTATATTTCAAACTTTTTTCTTCAGATGAATGTGCTAAACAAGTATGTTCCGGGTTGGGGACCGGTAAAAGTAAGCCCTCCAGGTTGGGGACTGGTAAAAGTAAGCCCTCCAGGTTGGGGACTGGTTAAATTAAGCCCTCCAGGTTAGGGACTGGTAAAAGTATGCCCTCCGGGTTGGTGTCCGGCTATTAGAGGCACTCCGGGTTGGTGTCCGGTTATTAGAGGCACTCCGGGTTGGGTTCCGGTTAGAAGTAACCCCTAGGTCTTGGGATGAGGCCTAGACAAAGAAATTAACGTTTAGCATTATGCATTCCAACATTATGAAAGTGGTTATTGATTTTTGCATGTGATTATTCGATTAGTAGAATATCCATGTGAAAAAGTAAATGGAATTATTTCATTTTACTTTTGCCATACTATGTTGAAGTTCAATTTTAAAAGGCTTTTGTTTTAGTAATTCATTGCCTTAAATGTTTATTCTTATTTTGAATGTTCCGCTATATTGTTATCCTTACTGGGCATTTGAGCTCACCCCTTTTCTATGTTTTATTTTTCCCAGGTAGTGAAGAAGTAAATTATGATTGACTTGCAGGGATATTATGAGGGGTTTATAGTGTGGATTATGGAGACAATTTGTTGTTGTAGTAGTTTTTCGTTTAATGATGTAATGTAAAACTTATGAATATATCTAGTGTTTCCAAGGCTACTAAACCAATCGGTCTTTCGGGATTTGATCTTTCTTGTGATCATGCCAATGTTATGTAATTAATGCACCGACTCTGGGTAGCTGGGGTCGGGGCGTTACAGTTGGTATCAGAGGAAGTTTAGTACAAACCTTGGAAGCTAGATTTAGATAAACTCTGATTAGAGCACGTAGACCTAAGATGAACTTTGAGGATTAGTATAGAGGAACTTCCTAGAATTTTGGTATTGTAGAGATTTTGTGAGTTTTCCAAGCAATACATCCCTGTCTGGATACGAGCAGGTAGAGGCGGCTCTGGCACAGATGTACCTAGGGGTAAAACCCGAAAACACCGCTTTGAGCTAGACTCGAACGGGAACTGGTGCACGACAACGGGCCTTGCTGCACTCTTGGTTACGACACTCCCGGGGGATATGCTTAGGATAACTCTCACTATCTTTACAAATCATTATGAAGGGTTTATGAGTATATACTTCCTCAAAGAAAACATTTTTATGATTATGGATTATATCCATAAATAGTTCAATTTATGTTAAGTGTTTTATAAGTATGGGATTATGTATTTTGATTCATAAACTGATCTAGTGTATGCCATTGTTTAGAAATGGCGCCCAGTAGAAGGAATGAGAACTCCAGAAATGCACATGATCCAAAGAGAAGGAAGGATCATATCTTTCATGGTCTTAAGCTAGAATTTATAAGAGAAATAGTCTCCCATGTATTATCATCATATGAAGAAATAATATCATGTGTTGATAAGATAAGTAAAGAGTTTACTGAGTCCTATGGCTTTGAAGGGAAGCAAGAGAAGAAAAGGATAGAAGAGAGAAAGATGGATAAAGGGAAGAGGGAAAAGAAGAATTTTCCCATATGTGATAACTGCGGAAAGAAACACCCTGGAACTTGCCTGAAAGGAATGGGAGTTTGTTATAAGTGTGGAGGAAAAGGGCACAAAGTACATGACTGCAAGGGTAAGAAAATGGTTTCAAATGTACAATGCTTCATTTGCAAGGAGTTTGGACACTACGCGAACCTATGTCCCAGTCATCAGACTATGCCGCAAATGATGCTATTGGATAATAATCAAGTTATGATACTACCACAGATGAAGAGGAATGATTAGAGTTATTATGTTGATTATATCAATTGAGTGTTGTATCAACAATGTACTTGTTATAATAATTATGGAGTATATAAGGATTGTACTGCAGTACTATTTTATTAAGGACTTGAGATGGTGTGGAACAAAGAAAAGTGACTCAGTAGCAGGTTAAATGTTTGGAAAATATATGGTTGAGAGCAAGATAAACCATAATATGGTTCAAATACCGAGTTAGTGATTTTAGAATAATACATGATTGATTTGGATAAATTATATTGGATATTCTTGACTACCTTGAAACTGATTAATGATTTGTACATTCCATCATTTTTGGGGTTTAAAACATTTTTGGATTAATGAAGTATATCCAGCTTTCTATATGGAATAAGGGAGCATGAATGTAATCAATAAGGAATATGGTAATTCAGGATGTTTCGGTGTATTAAAAGAATACAAGATGAAGGTATTCATATGCTATTACGGGGTAAAAAGGATCTATATTATGTTTACCTTCCTTATAAATGTTGGACTGTGAGTTTGGACAGAATTATTTTGGATAGTTCTAGTTTGGATTATTTTGGATTGCCATAAAAGGACAACCCGGAGGTCGGGCGGCAACCCGTCGCGTCCGGCAAGGCTGCGAGACTTGAACCCGCAACCGAAGGGCGACAAGGGTGTACCACCTACCACTGGCCCACGATATGTCCTGGATTAAATAATGTAGTTTTTATTAAAAGATGTTGTAGATGAATTATAAATTCGATTATTTTGGAACCCTATACGAATAGTGTAAATAGAATTTTTTTTTCTCTATTATCTTTTAGAGTGAAAGATGTATTTGTGGTAGAAATTTATTAATGGATAATAATCTAATTATAAAGTAAGTATATCTCCTTATGATCTTAGCCAATCTCATAATTAAATTCCACAACATTAAGAAAAGGAACTTAGAACAAAAATGTTGTCCTAGATGGTACCTTAAATCATCACTAATTTATGGCTTTGGGATTGTTGGCCTTTTCATAGCCATGTTCTCTACCACTCTCCATCAGATAATTGATGGTTAGATTTCTCTTCCATATCCATATTTTCCTACATGGAACCCTAGTATGTGTTATTTTCGGTAATCTTCATACTCTCCACTCTTTATTTTAAATAGAGGTCTCATTAATTCATTTTTCGATGTGGGATTTCAACTAAGATATTTTGAAACGTCAAAAATGTGTTATCCTAATACCCTATGTTTTGTTGAACCGATGGTATTTCAAATCATCATAGATTGATGAATTTAAGGACCTCAATTTTACACTTGTTTGTGATTGATGACCTCAATCACTACCTATAAATATTTACGTTTTTCCTCCAATTATATGTCTCAAATTGCCACCAATGTTCTCCTAATCGAGATCATAATTTGGTAGTGACACTTTCATTTCACTTTTCCTAATATTAAGACTAAATTTTAGTAACCCAATTTCCGATGTGGGGTTTCCCACAAATATATTATCTATTTCCAACCTTTTATTTTCGAAGAATAATTTCAAATTGCGAGGACGCAATTTATTGAAGGAGGGGAGAATGTAACACCCCAAGATTTCATAGTGTGTTAGTTCTTCAAAATAATTCAATAACTTTCACTACATGCAACACCAAGTTCAAGCACACCATGACTTACCAAACAAGCCATTCAAAAGAGGTTATGAATAGTATTAGATAAATTTTAATGTTTATATAATCCTTATAATTTTAGAATCCATATTATGAGTTTCTTAGATATAATGCAAGAACAAATTCATTTTCAGTATTATCAAATTTAATAGTGAACCCTTTTTAAATACAATATTTTAAACTTTTTGACTAAATGGGGACATCAAAAATTTAAAATGAAACATCCCAAGCTTCCACGGTACACTTTCTTTGAATAATATAGTAGCGTGTGTTGTACGCAACCTTGAGTTTTAACACACACCACAACCAATCAAACTAGCCGTTATGAATAGTAATACCTACTTTTTGAAATTATATATATTTTATATTTTAAAATGGACTTCATTTTTGGTTTTGGAATATCGAATTTAGCCTAAGGTGAAATTTTGGTACATTTCGGATAACTTTCATATTTTGATGAATAGTGAAAATTACTAAATTTTAATTAAAAACAACTTTTTTAATCAAAATAATTAATAGTGATAAATTATGAATTTGAGTGGTTTTAAAGTATATTTAGAATATATTTTTACAATTTAATATAATTTTGGTCATTATACAAAATTTTACAATTAAACCGAACATAAACAAGTGTCAATCTTTTGATAGTTATTATCTCTTAAAAACACGCTTTTTGTTTTGACAGCGGGAATTAATTTTAAATTAATTTCTGCCACTTCTGTGTTTTGAATTTAGAAAAATGGATTCCATATTTGGAATCAGGATGTTCAAATTGTGTAAATAGGTAACTTTTATTTTTAGACATTTTGAATAATTACTGCGGTAAATATTTTATTTACCATGGTTAAAGGGTAAATCCGGTAAATAAGGGTTAAAAAATAATATTATAATAATTCAAAATTACCCTAAAACGTGTCCTAACCTTATTGGTGGACACATACCCGACCATGGGCATCCTTTGGTCAATTTGGGGACCCCTTGGAGCCACTTGTATGTGGTAGGGACACTTTATATTAATAAAGTTAAAATAAAAATAAAAATGGCATAAGCTTACATCTTTTAGAAGAACAATTTTTACATAGGGTTATACATGTTGGATTTTCGATTATAAATATTCATTAGAAATCTAAAAAGATTTCCTACATAATGATATTTTATTTATAATTTTTATACATTATATAATTTATTTTATTTATGACACAATGATGATGCAGTAATTGCTAAAATAGTGAAAAATAAAAATAATTGATCTTATAAATACCCAAATAATTATAATATGAAACTTTTAATGAATTAAACTAATTTTCTATGATAATATGATATATTAGGATTAATTTAATTGACTTTGTTCGAGGTAATCAATCTGTTATGAGTTTCACAAAAATCAACTATTGAATAGTGTCAAAATTGACATAAAAGAGTTCTTAAAACAAATATTATATTATTAATTGATATTAAATTCCTAAAAATCTAAGGTTCGGCCAAGAGACTTATATTATGATAGTTTAATCATTAATGGACCACTTGGGGGTCGCTTGGATGTATATAGTAAGTTTATTAACCATATTATATAAAAATACAAAGAGACATTGTAAAAGTGAAACTAATTAACTTAGAGTTAATACTTAATGATAAGGTTAATATAAGTACCCAAACCTGTCTAAATTCTATTGGATGAGTTGTTTTCGACCTATCCCCACCTCATCCTTTGAATAGTCAACTTTGGAGCCTTTAGAAACCGAATATGAATTTATTATAAATTAATATTTCTAGCTTTTCCAAAGGTGCCCCTCACCCCTCTTATAAAAGGGCACTCCTCCTTCTCATTTCTTCACACCTCTAAAGCCTTTTGGTTCGGCCAAACTCTGCCCAAATACTCTCCCAACATCCCTCAATACAACCTAGAGGCCTTAGTTTGATCAGAAAGCCAACCTAAGGAGCCCTTTTGATCAAATCAAAAGGAAGAACCCGAAGAAGAGGTAATGATTTCACCACCCTTTTCTAAGTTCATTTCTTCTTCCACTTCTTCTTCCTTTGTTCTTACCATTCTGAAATAATAACACCAGTATCTCACATATACTGTGATGTTATTATAAATATGGTACAATCATATTCAGTATTCTATCCACCCTTTGAATAACATGTCACTATACGTGCGTACGTACGGCTTACCGTCTCCACGTCGTGGTGTAATTGTTATTCAATATAATATTATTTGGATGGGTATAATAATGATGTGTAACTCATGTAAATAATAAATATAACATGTTAATGATTCTGTATATATGATATACCATCCATTTATATATTATTTTAATATCAAAAGAATGATATTGTCGCTCGTGCGTACGTACGGACTACCGTCTCCACGAACGCGATGAGATTCATTCTCCATCGTAACCATTAAAGCGTAATTATCATTTTATGATTTAAAAATGATGTTTAAGGACTTGATATCATTCTGGATATGAATAATATACAACCTATCCTTTACAAACATGTCTTACGTAACAAAACATATGAAAGAAAACAAGTAAGTTAACACCCGAAACAACGATAATACTAAGATATTATTATCAAATCAATATTAAAAGATCATATATGATATCATATTAATGTATATGATTCTTGTATAATTTAATAACAATTATTTCACCATTATACAGGAGGTTAACCTACCACAACCAAGGAAAAGTACAAGGTAAGGGTTATTTCACAATCTCTTCATTATCCGAGGTTGTTTATACGTAATAATCTACTGGGATTTCTTTATCATCCACATCCATGTTTCTTCGAAATGTATTTCAAAACATATTTATTATTTACAAGAATATGGGTTAAATTCATTTATACCCTTTTTTGACTTTTTGTAAGAGGTTTATAAATGAATCTTTCCGTAGTTTTCAAAACAAGGTCCTTTTTGACCTTTTCGACAGAATTAAGATAAGAATGTTTTTTTTACTTATACGGCGGGTGCGGTTATTTTCCCCCGTTATAAAATCGTCAAAGCATTCCTTACAAGCTTACAAGAATATTTTCAAGAAAATGTTTTATTTTATATGGCTCTTAAATGATTTCAAAAATAGAAAGAGATATTTCTCTAAAAAGTGTTTTGATTTCATCTATGTCAACATCATTTAATGGATTTTACGCTTATTTGAAGTTGATTTATTATAATACAAAACTTCTATATTGTATTGAAGGTTTTGTGATATGTTTGACTGTGGATGTGCTATTTTATACCATTCATAGTTTATGGTGAAACTATTGACATTTCATATGCTAGTTTTAATCCGAATGTTTATGTTATATTTCAAACTTTTTTCTTCAGATGAATGTGCTAAACAAGTATGTTCCGGGTTGGGGACCGGTAAAAGTAAGCCCTCCAAGTTGGGGACTGGTAAAAGTAAGCCCTCCAGGTTGGGGACTGGTTAAATTAAGCCCTCCAGGTTAGGGACTGGTAAAAGTATGCCCTCCGGGTTGGTGTCCGGTTATTAGAGGCACTCCGGGTTGGTGTCCGGTTATTAGAGGCACTCCGGGTTGGGTTCCGGTTAGAAGTAACCCCTAGGTCTTGGGATGAGGCCTAGACAAAGAAATTAACGTTTAGCATTATGCATTCCAACATTATGAAAGTGGTTATTGATTTTTGCATGTGATTATTCGATTAGTAGAATATCCATGTGAACAAGTAAATGGCATTATTTCATTTTACTTTTGCCATACTATGTTGAAGTTCAATTTTAAAAGGCTTTTGTTTTAGTAATTCATTGCCTTAAATGTTTATGCTTATTTTGAATGTTCCGCTATATTGTTATCCTTACTGGGCATTTGAGCTCACCCCTTTTCTATGTTTTATTTTTCCCAGGTAGTGAAGAAGTAAATTATGATTGACTTGCAGGGATATTATGAGGGGTTTATAGTGTGGATTATGGAGACAATTTGTTGTTGTAGTAGTTTTTCGTTTAATGATGTAATGTAAAACTTATGAATATATCTAGTGTTTCCAAGGCTACTAAACCAATCGGTCTTTCGGGATTTGATCTTTCTTGTGATCATGCCAATGTTATGTAATTAATGCACCGACTCTGGGTAGCTGGGGTCGGGGCGTTACATTATTTCTATACATCCTTGTCTAGATAATAGATTTGGATGTGGATCTAACACATATTTACATAGGGGTAACCCGAAAACATTGTATTAAGCAAGACTTGATTAGGAACTAGTGCATAAAAATTGGTCTTGCTTGACACCATCTTTCATAATCGAGAGAGATATTGTTTAGAAATTCAAAAAATCATTACGAATCATTATAAAGTATTAGTATAATATGACTATGAATAACCTAGTATTAAAAAAATGAGTCATCGATTTAAAATTTGGTGTCCTGATTTAGACATTGTCTATGTAATTTCTCAAGATATGTTGGATTTGTTATATGATAAGTTTTTCTAACACAATGCATTTTGGGTTACTAAATAGAAAGAACTTGAAGGAACAAGGTTGAAATTAAATGTTTCAGATATTAAAATTATTGGAATTATATGAATTGATTTCCTGATTGGATATCACATAATGATAAATAAGAAGGTGGTACGATTATTGGTTATACTTATGAATATAAAGATATAACAAATGACATGTGAATGTTATTGGGTTTTCTAACAGTATTTTTTACTTTAAACATAACATGGATGATTTGATAGATGTTGATGAACCTTAATTAATGATTCATATTTCATATTATATGATAATGGGTACTATGGAATAAAATAATGAATCTTGAGTATTGGTTTGTGAATAATGTTTGATGATTGATGTGTATATGTTTTACAATTCAAATTTTATATTATATTACTCATGGAATATTTGAGTATTTTTAGTATAAGTTTTTTATTTTGGATTGAAAAGGATATGTGGAATAGTGATGAATACATAGACCAGGTACTTAATGGAAATGTGATATTTTAAATTTAGTAAAGGAAACCCAAAAAGAGTTCAATATGTTGAGATAATTGCGTTTATCTTGGTTAAATAAATGATTGGTTTGTATAAAGTAAATTTGAAAGTATTTATGACTTCAAAATTGTTAATTTTTTTTTAAAAGTTGTATAATCTATCATGGATGATGTTTACAACATTTTTGGATTTGAGGAATATATCTAATATACATTGTAATAAGGAAAAATACACATTTTTAATAATGATTTATGGTAATTCTTGAAATTGCAATGTTTTAATAGAATTCTTGATGAAGGTATTCACATGTTTTGTATGTGAATGATAATAGATACTATATAATATATGGGGGATCAATTTTAAGATGGTTTTGGAAAATTTAGGGACCTTATTTCAGTATTTTTGGACTTTCTTCTTTTAATAGGGGTACAACAATAACCATTTATTGAATGGTTTATATGAAACATTATATAAGGTTCTGAGATTAAAGTATTATTTCCCCATATGAGAGTTTTTTCATTTTAGATAACATATGCTAACAAATTTTTTTGATAAAAATAAATGGATTGACCCATCATTCTGTTATTTGATCTCATGATCTATTAATGCTTCAAGAATGAGAATATCAGCATTATTTATTAGAATGAGAGATGAAGTGGAAGTTGATCAATGAACAAAAAGGGTAATGTTTTATGGAAATCATTTAGGTATATGATTTCATTAATATTATTAAACATTGAAAAACAAAACTTGAAACTAGAAATTATATCCTAAAATCGTCATTTACTATGAATAAAATGGTCCCTTTGATCATCACCGATTTTTACATTTGTGATTTTTAATGTTATCATATCCATATTCTCTATCACTCTCTATCATAAATTTATAGTTACATTTATTTTCCATGTATATTTTTCCACTACTAACATATTTTATCCTATGTGGAATCCTAGAAATGTGTTACTTTGGGTAACTGTTAGCCTACCTAATTTCCGTTTTTAAAGTGTAACACCCCGAGCTTCCACGGTACGCTTCTCTTTGAATAATACTGTAGCGTGTGTTGTACGCAACTTTGAGTTCTAACACACACCACGACCAATCAATGTAGCCATTATGAATATTAATACCTACTTGTTAAAATTTTAGAAATTTTATCTCTCAAAATGGACTTCATTTTTGGATTCAGAGTATCGAATTTAGCCTAAGGTGAAATTTTGGCACTTTTCAGATAACTTTAATATTTTGATGAATAGTGAAAATTACTAAATTTTAATTAAAAACAACTTTTTTAATCAAAATAATTTATATTGATATATTATATTATTTAGTGGTTTTAAAATATAATTAGAATATATTTTTACCATTTTATCCAATGGTGTTCATTAGAATTAATTTCACTTTGAAATTGGACATAAATAATTGTCAATCTTTTGATATATATTGTTTCTTAAAAACACGTTATTTGTTGTAATAGCGGGAATTAATTATAAAATTAATTAATGAAACTTATATGTTCGGAATTTTGTAAAATATACATCATTTTTGAATTCAGAATATCAATTATAGCTTAGGGTGAAATTTTGGGATTGTTCTGAAAAACATCAATTTTTGATGAATAGTGAAACTACTAAGGAGTAGTTAAAAAATGAATTTTTCATAAAACATAATTTTACCGCTTCTGTGATTAGAATTTAGAAAATCCGAGATACAAGGTTAATATCAAGTAGTAAAATATGGTTCAATGAGATGAAAATAATTTTTGGTGAATAGTAACTTTTTACTTTTATTTACCACGGTTAAAAGTAAATAGGGTAATGAAGGGTAAAAATGATATTAATATTATGCTGACACATGTCCTAATTCTATTGGATAAGTTTATCTCGACCAAAAAAAACCTTAATAAATAAAATATTATCTTTTAGGTCCACTTGGATTTGATTAGGACATTTATTATTATTTAATTCAAAGAAGAGTTAAAAGAGTTAAAATCCAAGTTTATTTACTAAAACATTTTTAATATAGGGTTATGCATAAGATAAATTCGATTGTAAATATTCATTAAGAAGATAAAACGATTTCCTACATAATTATTTTTTATTTTTAATTTTTAGATATTAAATAATTTAATTTATTTATGACACAATGATGATGGAGTAATTACCATAATAGTGAAAAATTAAAATAATTGAGATTATAAATACCCAAATAAATATAATTTGAGACTTTCTATAAATACCAATAATTTTCTAGGATACTATGACATGTTAGGATTGATTTAAATAACTTTCTTAGATGTAATCATTATGTTGTGATTTTTTAAAAAATTAATTATTGAATAGTGTCAAAATTGACATAAAATAGTATTTAAAACAATTATTATATTATTAATTGATATTAAATTCCTAAAAATCTAAGGTTCGTCCAGGAGGCTTATATCATGATAGTTGTATCATTAATGGACCAATTAGGGGTAGATTGGATGTATATAGTATGTTTCTTAACCATATAATATAAAAATACAAAGAGACATTGTAAAAGTGAAACTAATTAACTAAGAGTTAATACTTAAACATAAGGTTAATATAATGACACAAACCTGTCTAAATTCAATTGGTTGAGTGGTTTTTGAACTATCCCCACATTAAACTTTAAATAATACACTTTTGAGCCATTAGAAACCGAATATGAATTTATTATAAAATAATATTCCTAGCTTTTCCAAATGTTCCCCTCACCCCTCTTATAAAAGGGAACTCTCCCTTATCATTAACTCACACCTTCAAAGCCTTTTGGTTCAGCCAACCTCTGCCCAAATACTCTCTCAACTTCCCTCACTACAACCTAGAGGCATTAGTTTGATCATAAAGCCAACCTAAAGAGCCATTTTGATCAAATCAAAACTAAGAACCCGAAGAAGAGGTAATGTTTTCACCACCCTTTTTCAAATTCATTTCTTCTTCCACTTCTTCCTTCTTTGTTATTACCATTATAAAATAATAACTCCAGTATCTTATATATACTGTGATGTTTTTATAAATATGGTACAACCATATTCATAATTCTATACATCCTATGAATAACAGGTCACCATACGTGCGTACGTACGGCTTACCGTCTCCATGTCGTGGTGTAATTATTATTCAATATATTATTATTTGGATGGGTATAATAATGATTTTTAATTCATGTAAATAATAAATATAACATGATAATTATTCTGTATATATGATATACCATCCAACTATATATTATTTTAATATCAAAATAATGATATTTTCTCTAATGCGTACATACGGATTACCGTCTCCACGACGCGATGAGATTCATTTCCAAGTTCACCATTCATCGATGATTATAAAACTATATATTACTAATAAGTATGCAATATATGACATAAATTCTACTGGAGATATATATATATATATATATATATATATATATATATATAAGGATTTATGTACTTACATATATCTTATTCATTTACTTCCGTTCAAAACTATATGAAAACAGAAACAACATTTATGCGTACGTACAGACTACCGTCTCCAGAAACGGTGTTTTCCATTTCATATATATGTCTATTATACATATTTATATTCTAAATATATATGATATATTTATCATGTTTTATATTCTGGAAGTATTTAAATCATGATCTAATTGATACAACCAAGAGTGACAAGTTAAAACACGTACGATAAAGAAAGTGATTATTACCCAAAATGGTAACTTAACATGGAAATTATTATTAAATGGGTAATATAAAGCCATAAATGAATCAGGTATGATATCATAAATATTAATATGGTTATGGTATAATATAATAACATACTACGATCTTCGTACAAGAGGTTAAATGTACCCTCATCTAAAGGAAAGTGCAAGGTAAGGGGTTTTCATCTCACTCCTTATTCCCGTGAGATTCATGCCATATTGCCACTATTAACATTTGTGTGGTGTATGTAATGCCCATAATTATATTCTTTGTGTAATAAACTTTAATTTATGTTTATTTACATATTCATTGTATGATACCTCTTTCATGGGTTATCTGTTTCGTAAGATACCAAACTGGTAAGGGTTTATTTCACAATCTCTTAATTATCCGAGGTTGTTTTTACATAAGTATCTACTGGGAAATATTTATTTTCCATGTAAATGTTTTATTAAAGAGTTTTCAAAGGGATTATTTTAAGTTAATTTTTACTAAAACATCATTTCAAATGTTTTAAACATTTATTCTTCTAAATATTTATCATTAATGTCCATGTCATCAAAATGGGGTTTAAGGATTTATTTATATGGACATGAATGTTTTTTAAAATGTTAATTCCTTTAAAAAGTTTCAAAGGGGTATGGGACACTTTGATTCAAAAATTCCTTTAAATGACTTCTTTTCTAAATTGTATGGCTTTTAAATGTTTTCATGAAAAAGGCGTATTTCTATCAAAGAGTTTTACTAATCAATCTCTTCTATGTCAAAATCCTTTAACGGATTTTAAACTTGTTTTGAAGTTGATTTATCATGATACAAATCTTCTATATTTTGTTGAAGGTTTTGTGATATATTTTATGGTGGATGTGTTATTTTTATACCATTCATGGTTTATGGGTAAAGTATTGAAATTTCTCATGCTAGTTTTAATACAGATTTTTATGTTATATTGCATCCTCTTCTTAAGATGAATGTGCTGGACTAGTATGTTCTGGGTTGTTGTCCGGTTATTAGAGGCACTCCAGGTTGGTGTGCAATTATTAGAGGCACTCTGGGATGGTGTCTGGTTATTAGAGGCACTACGGGTTGGTTTCCGGTTATTAGATGCACTCCGGGTTGGGTTCTGGTTATAGTTAGCCCCTAGGCCTTGGCACGAGGCCTTGATAAAGAAATTAAAGTTCAGCATTATGCATTCCATCATTATAAAAGTGGTTAGTGATATTTCATGTGATTATTCCATTAGTAGAATATCTATGTGAATAAGTAAGTGGCATTATTTCATTTTATTTCTGCCATATTATGCCGAAGTTCATGTTTAAAAGGCTTTTTTTAGTTTTATACATTTCCTTAAATGTTTATGCTTATTTTTGAAAGTTTCCGCTGTATTGATTACCCTTAATGAGCATTTGAGCTCACCCCTTTCTATGTTTTATTTTTCCCAGGATTCCAAGAAGTGAAATGTGATTGATATGAAGGGTTAATCCAAGAGAATAATGGCATTAATAAAGATTATTTATGTTGTTTTTTACATCTTAAAGTGCAAATGTAACTTTCATGTATGTGATCTATTTTTCCAGGACTGCTAAACTGATCGGTCTTTCGGGACTTGATTCCTTGTAATCACGCCAATGTATTAAAATAATGCACCGACTCTGGGTAACTGGGTTCGGGGTGTTACAGTTGGTATCAGAGGAAATTTAGTACAAACCTTGGAAGCTATATTTAGATAAAATCTGATTAGAGCACGTAGACCTAAGATGGAAATTTAGGATTAGTATAGAATAACTTCCTAGAATTTTGGTATTGTAGAGATTTTGTGAGTTTTCCGAGCAATACATCCCTATCTGGATACGAGCAGGTAGAGGCGGCTCGGGCACAGATGTACCTAGGGGGAAAACCCCAAAACACCGCTTTGAGATAGACTCGAACGGGAACTGGTGCATGACAACGGGCCTTACTGCACTCTTGGTTACGACACTCCCGGGGGATATGCTTAGGATAATTCTCATTTTATTTACAAACCATTATGAAGGGTTTATGAGTATATAATTCCTCAAAGGAGACATTTTTATGATTAAGGATTATATCCATAAACTATTTAATTTATGTTATGTGTTTTACAAGTTTGGGATTAGGTATTGTTAATCATTAACTAATCTGGTGTATGCCAATGTTTAGAAATGGTGCCCAGTAGAAGGAATGAGAACTCAAGAAATGCACATGATCCAAAGAGACAGAAGGATCATATCTTTCAGGTTCTTAACCCAAAATTTATAAGAGAAACAGTCTCCCATGTATTATCATCATATGAAGAAATAATATCATGTGTTGATAAGATAAGTAAAGAGTTTACTGAGTCCTATGACTTTGAAGGGAAGCAAGAGAAGAAATGGTTGGAAGAGAGAAAGATGGATAAAGGGAAGAGGGAAAAGAAGAATTTTCCCACATGTGATAACTGTGGGAAGAAACACCCTAGAACATTCCTAAAAGGAATGAGAGTTTGTTATAAGTGTGGAGGAAGAGGGAAAAAAGTACGTGACTGAAAGGGTAAGAAAATGGTTTCAAATGTACAATGCTTCATTTCCAAGGAGTTTGGACACTACGCGAACCTATGTCCCAGTCATCAGACTATACAGAAAATGATGCTATTGGATAATAATCAAGATATGATACTACCACAGATGAAGAGGAATGATTAGAGTTCTTATGTTGATTATGTCATTTGAGTGTTGTATCAACAATGTACTTGTTATAATAATTATGGAGTATATAAGGATTGTACTACTGTACTATTTCATTAAGGACTTGAGATTGTATGGAACAAAGAAAAGTGACTCAATAGCAGGTTAAATTTTTGGAAAATATATGGTTGAGAGAAAGATAAACCATAATATGGTTCTGATACCGAGGTAGTGATTTTAGAATAATACATGTTTGATTTGGATAAATTATATTGGATATTCTTGACTACCTTGAAACTGATTAATGATTTGTATATTCCATCGTTGTTGGGGTTTACAACATTTTTGGATTGAAGGAGTATATCTATTATTGTTTATGGAATAAGGGATCATGAATGTAATCAATATGGTTTTATGGTAATTCATAATGTTGCAGTGTTTTAAAAGAATACACGATGAAGGTGATCACATGTTATTATGCAGCAAAAAAGGATCTTCATTGTGTTTACCTTCCTTATAAATTTTGGACTGATGTATTTTGGATAGTTCTAGTTTGGATTATTTTGTATTGCCATAAAAGGACAACCAGGAGGTCGGGCGGCAACCCGTCGCGTCCGGCAAGGCCATGAGACTTGAACCCACAACCGAAGGGCGACAAGGGTGTATCACCTACCACTGACCCACGTGATGTCCTGGTTTGAATAATTCCGTTTTAATGGTTCTTCTAGATGAATTATAAATTAATTTTTTGAACCCTATAGTAATAGGATAAAAAGAATATTATTTTTGAGTTGTATTATCTTTTATAGTGAAAGATAAGTTTGTGGTAGAACATAGTTAAAGGATGAGACTCTACTTGTCAAGTATATATTTTTCTTCTTCTCTTATTCAATGAAGAAATTAATTCTTATACATTAGTGAAGGGATCTTAAAACAAAAAAATGTTTAATCCTAATACCATATGTTTTGTCGAACTGATGGTATTTTAAATCATCATAGATTGATGAATTTAAGCCCTCAATTTACACTTATTTGTGATTGATGACCTCAATCACTACCTATAAATATTTACGTTTTCCTCCAATTATATGTCTCTAACTGACACCAATGTTCTCCCAATCGAGATCGTAATTTTTTGGTGACCCTTTCATTTCCCTATTCCTCATATTGAGACTAAATTTTATTAACCAAATTTCTGATGTGGGTTTTTTCCACAAAGATATTTTCTATTTTCAACCGTTATTTTCAACGAACAATATCAAATTGCGAGGATGAAATTTATTGAAGGAGGGGAGAATGTAACACCCTGAGCTTCCACAGTACTCTTCTCTTTGAATAATATAGTAGCGTTTTTTGTACGCAACTTCGAGTTCTAACACACACCACGACCAATCAAAGTAGCCGTTATGAATAGTAATACATACTTTTCAAAATTTTAGAAATATTATCTCTCAAAATAGACATCATTTTTGGATTCGAAGTATCTAATTTAGTCTAAGGTGAAATTTTGGTACTTTTCAGATAACTTTAATATTCTGATGAATAGTGAAAATTACTAAATTTTAATAAAAAACAAATTTTTTAATCAAAACAATTTATAGTGATAAATTATATTATTGAGTGGTTTTAAAGTATAATTAGATTAGATTTTTACCATTTTATCCAATGGTATTCATTAGAATTAATTTCACTTTAAAATTGGACATAAACAATTGTCAATCTTTTGATATATATTATTTCTTAAAAACACGCTATTTGTTGTCATAGAAGGAATTAATTATAAAATTAATTAATTCAACTTATATGTTTGGAATTTTGTAAAATAGACATAATTTTTGAATTCGGAATATCAATTATTGCTTAGGGTGAAATTTTGGCATTGTTCTGAAAAACATCAATTTTTGATGAATAGTGAAACTACTAAGTAGTAGTTAAAAAAATTATTTTTTCATAAAACATAATTTTACTGCTTCTGTGATTAGAATTTCGAAAATCCTAGAGGCACGGTTAATATCAAGTAGTAAAATATGGTTCAATGAGATGAAAATTAATTTTTGGTGAATAGTAACTTTTTACTTTTATTTACCATGCTTAAAAGTAAATAGTTTAATTAAGGGTAAAAATGATATTAATATTACCCTAACACGTGTCCTAATTCTATTGGATAAGTTTATATCGACCAATAACAACCTTTGGAATACAATATTATCATTTAAGTCCACTTGGATTAGATTAGGACATTTATTATTATTTAATTCAAAGAAGAGTTAAAAGAGTTAAAATCAAAGTTTATTTACTAAAACATTTTTAATATAGGGTTATACATAAGATAAATTCGATTTTAAATATTAATTAGAAATATAAAACTATTTCCTACATAATTATATTTTATTTATAATTTTTAGATATTAAATAATATAATTTATTTATGACACAATGATGATGCAGTAATTACCATAATAGTGAAGAATTAAAATAATTGATATTATAAATACCCAAATAAATATAATTTGAGACTTTTTATAATTACCAATAATTTTCTAGGATAATACAACATGTTAGGATTGATTTAAATAGCTTTTTTAGAAGTAATAATTATTTTGTGATTTTTACAAAAATCAATTATTGAATAGTGTCAAAATTGACATAAAAGAGTCTTTTAAAAAAATATTATATTATTAATTAATATTAAATTCCTAAAAATATACGGTTCGGCAAAGAGACTTGTATCATGATTGGTGTATCATTCATGGACCACTTGGGGGTCTCTTGGATCTATATAGTAAGTTTATTAACCATATAATATATTAATACAAAGAGACATTGTAAAAGTGAAACTAATTAACTAAGAGTTAATACTTAAAGATAATGTTAATATAATGACCCAAACCTGTCTAAATTCTATTGGTTGACTTGTTTTCTACCCATCCCCACCTTAACATTTAAATAATACACTTTTGTGCCATTAGAAACCGAATATGAATTTATTATAAAATAATATTCCTAGCTTTTCCAAAGGTGCCCCTCACCCCTCTTATAAAAGGGAACTCTCCCTTCTCATTAACTCACACCTTAAAAGCCTTTTGGTTCGGCCAAACTACTCCAAAATACTCTCTCAACATCCCTCACTAAAACCTGGAGCACTTAGTGTGATCAGAAAGCCATCCTAAAGATCCCTTTTGATCAAATCAAAAGAAAAACCCGAAGAAGAGGTAATGTTTTCACCACCCTTTTTCAAATTCATTTCTTCTTCCACTTCTTCCTTCATTGTTATTACCATTCTAAAATAATAACTCCAGTATCATATATATAATGTGATGTTATTATAAATATGGTACAACCATATTAAGTATTCTATCCATCCGATGAATAACATGTCACCATACGTGCGTACGTATGACTTACCGTCTCCACGTCGTGGTGTAATTATTATTCAATATATTATTATTTGGATGGGTATAATAATGATTTGTAATTCATGTAAATAATAAATATAACAAGATAATGATTCTGTATATATGATATACCATCCAATTATATATTATTTTAATATCCATAGATTGATATTTTTGCTCGTGCGTACGTACGGATTACCGTCTCCACAACGCGATGAGATTCATTTCCAAGTTCACCATTCATCGACGATTATAAAAATATATATTACTAATAAGTATGTAATATATGAAATAATAATGATACTGGATATATATATATATATGGATTTATTTTCTTACATATATCATATTCATTTACTTCCGTTCAATACTATAGGAAAACAGAAACAGCGTTTATGCGTACGTACGGACTACCGTCTCCATAAACGGTGTTTTCCATTTCATATATATGTCTATTATACATATTTATATTATAAATATATATGATATATTTATCATGTTTTATATTCTGGAAGTATTTAAATCATGATCTAAGTGATACAACCAAGAGTGACAAGTTAAAACACGTACGATAAAAAAAGTGATTATTACCCAAAATGTTAACTTAACATGGAAATTATTATTAAATGGGTAATATAAAGTCATAAATGAATCAGGTATGATATCATAAATATTAATATGTTTCTGTTATAATTTAATAACATACTACGATATTTGTACAGGAGGTTAAACATACACTCGACTAAAGGAAAGTGCAAGGTAATGGGTTTTAATCACAATCCTTATTCCCGTGAGATTCATGCCATATTGCCACTATTAACTTTTGTGTGGTGTATGTACTGCCCATAATTATATTTTTTGTATAATACACTTTAATTTATGTGTATTTACATTTTCATTGTATGATACCACTTTCATGGGTTGTATGTTTCGTAAGTTACCAAATTGGTAAGGGTTAATTTCACAATCTCTTTATTATCTGAGGTTGTTTTTACATAAGTATATACTGGGACATATTTATTATCCATGCACATGTTTTAAAAAAGAGTTTTCAAAGGTATTATTTTAAGGTAATTTTTACTAAAACATCATTTCAAATGTTTTAAATATTTATTCTTCTAAATCTTTCTCATTAATGTCTATGTCTTCAAAATGGTTTTTATGGATTTATTTATATGGACATGAATGTTTTTTAAAATGTTAATTCCATTAAAAAGTTTCAAAGTGGTATGAGACACATTGATTCAAAAATGTCTTTAAAGGACTTCTCTTCGAAATTGTGTGACTTTTAAATGTTTTCATGAAAAATGGGTATTTCTATCAAAGAGTTTTACAAATCAATGTCTTCTATGTAAAAATCCTTTAATGGATTTTAAACTTGTATTGAAGTTGATTTATCATGATACAAATATTCCATATTGTGTTGAAGGTTTTGTGATATATTTGACAGTGGATGTGTTATTTTTATACCATTCATGGTTTATGGGTAAAGTACTAGCATTTCTCATGCTAGTTTTAATACAAATTTTTATGTTATATTTCATCCTCTTCTTAAGATGAATGTGTTGGACTAGTATGCTCTGAGTTGGAGTCCGGTTATTAGAGGCACTCCGGGTTGGTGTCCGGTTATTAGAGGCACTCCGGGTTGATTTCCGGTTATTAGAGGCACTCCGGGTTGGTGTCCGACTCTTAGATTCACTACAGGTTGGGTACTGGTTATAGTTAACCCCTATGCCTTGGCACAAGGCCTTGATAAAGAAATTAAAGTTCAGCATTACGCATTCCATCATTATGAAAGTGGTTAGTGATATTTGATGTGATTATTAGATTAGTAGAATATCCATGTGAATAAGTAAGTGGCATTATTTCATTTTATTTCTTCCATATTATGCTGATGTTTAAGTTTAAAAGTCTTTTGTTTTAGTTTTATACATTGCCTTAAATGTTTATGCTTATTTTTAAAAGTTTCCACTGTATTTCTTACCCTTACTGAGCATTTGAACTCACCCCTTTCTATGTTTTATTTTTCCTAGGATTCCAAGAAGTGTAATGTGATTGATATGCAGGGTTAATCCAAGTGAATAATGGCATTCATAAAGATTATTTATGTTGTTTTTTACGTCTTAAAGTGAAAATTTAACTTTCATGTATGTGATCTATTTTTCCAATATAGCTAAACTGATCGTTCCTTCGGGACTTGATTCCTTGTAATCATGCCAATTTATAAAAATAATGCACTGACTCAGGGTAATTGGGGTCAGGGCGTTACATAAAGGATGTTTTATACTTAATTTTTATGATATAGATTTATGTGAAATGGAATTTCAGGTATTAAACCTTTGATAACCCAAAAAATTTTCAAGGTTGATATATATTTTAAAGGGAGGTATAATGTAACACCATGAGATTTTAAGAATTATTATTTTTTTCATAATTTTTAAAACATTGGGATATTTTTCATTTCACGCAACACTCAATATAGTTTTTTATATAAAAAGAACTATTTTTGGATTTAATTATATGAAAAAAGATAATATTACTCTACCAAAAATTAATATATTAGCTTATGGTTCATGAAAAACTATGTTTGTCTTGTATTACAAACAATCCTGATTCCCTTCAACAGATTGAATTACACGCAAGACTAATTTTACAAAACTACAAAAAATATATATATATTATTATTAAAATATAACTATAGCAATCACCTATCCATTGAAATATAAGTTATGTATATTTTTCACTCAATTGTGATAATTTAATTTAAACATGAATATAAAATTAGTCATTTGGTTATCAATTAGTAGAAGTGAATGTATGAACTATTGTAAAATAAAGAAATTATTTTTCTATGAAACATATTTTTCTATATAGAAATTTTTTATCCAAATAAAAAAAACATTAAAATTTTGTTCAATATATTAAAAACAATTTAGATATTATATATTTCATAAATATTTTTGATACTCATCTAAAATATTTTATAGGTATAAGAAAATCATAAATACAAATTTACGAATAAAAAGATTTATTTTTCTAAAAGGTAATTTTGTCAACTTTTAATGGAAAAACATTTTAAATATGATTTTTAAAATATTTATAATTTTTATTTTAGAAAATAATATTCATTTCATAAAATAAAATATCAATATTAACTTTGCGTGATTTTTTAGTATTTTTATGAGAAGTTTTTTAATGAACAGTGAAAACACTGAATTTTAATTCAAAAATTACATTTAAAAAAATTTATTTATAGAGTTAAATTATTTTTTAATTTTGTTTTTAAACTATAATTGGAAAAAGTATACATAATTTAATATAATTTATGTCATTGTATCCAATTCCATATTGAAATTTGATATGAAAGAATTTCAAAATTTTAGACCTTTTTACTTTAAAATCCTACTTTGTCATCCCGTCTTTGGAATTAAATTGAAATTAGTTTTCCCACATATAAAATAAGAGTTTTTAAAATGGATTCCATATTTTTATTCCAAATAATTTATCATTTCTAACAAGTTAAACATAGTTTCTGAAAGAAAATACTGAATTTGATTCAAATTAATTAAATTAAATAATAGAAAATTTAGTTTAATAAGGGAATAAACATAAAACATAAGGGATTAAATGACCTATAGACATGTAAAAAATTAATTGGATATAAATATTTCTACCATATTATCAATTTTATCTTATTTTTACCTTTTTTGGAGAAACATGGCATGGAAAAACTGTGGGTGGAATTATCTTTTAAAATAATTACAATAATTCAACTCCTAATCAACTATTATAAGTCACACACCATCCCACTTATTAAAATACATAAATACCTTTTGTATCTCCCAAAATAAGCTCAAATATGCTCCCAAAATACCTAAATTCTTCCTATATTCATCCCTTTTATCATAAACTAATCCAAGAAATCCCTTTTTGGAAAACAAAAAGGAGTTACTCAATGAAAAGCTAATATCATCCCTCAAGCTCTGTTGTTTTATTTTCATTTCCCACTCCCTAGAATATTCAAATTAAATGATTATATAACAAATTTAGTATCATAAATAAAATGAGATGTATTTATTAAAAAAATTTCAACAAACACTTATATACACTTTAATATAATGAGTGAAAAACATACCATTATTTTGTACGGTGAAGTATCGCCTCACAAAATGATGCTGTTCGTTTTTAATTACTACCTCTCATTGTTAATAATTATTATAGTCACTCTATTTTTATTTTATATATATGATATTTATTATGGATTTATTCTTATGTATTTATTATATTAGGAAAAACATTATGATATCCATTTTTTTAAATATGGTACCTTCGTTTGTGGATGTGTGGACTACTAGCTCCACAAAGTGATGTGATTCATTCACACATTACATGGGATGTATTAAATATAGGTTTATTAAAATTACATGACATAAATAAAATAATAATGACACTATAATTATGTAATATATATACAAAAATTTAATTGTTTTTCTCTCTTTCAGTAAGATAATAAAACTAAGACAACGTTCATGCATACATACGGCCTACGGTATCCATAAAAATTTTATTACATTTTATAATTATATCCATTGTAGAATGTTATAAAAATTTATATATGACAAATATAGGAAACTTATATCATTTTAGATATTATTTAAATAATTAATTCATGATTTATGTAATATTATCAAGAATAAAATTTCAAAACATATATGAGAAACAACACAGATGTTACTTAAAACAAAACATTATCATATAATTGTTAGTTAACATGTAATATATAGTAATAGTAAAATAAAATATTGTAATACATTAAATAATTTTTTTTCTGAAAGTATGTTTATAATAAACATATATTCGTTATACATGATCTCTGAACATGTACGAAGATATTTGATATGTGTTGTAAGATTTTTCTCATTTCACTTTTATTTTTTTGTGAGACATAGTCCATGTTTACCTTCTAGTTCTTATATGTTGTGTATATAATTCCCATATATTAATTTTACTATTATAATAAATAAATTTATTGGTATTTAAATATACATTTTATGATCGTTCTTTCATTGGGTTTATGTTTCAAAAAGTAACCAAATCAATAAAGTAATTTTTTCTCCATTATCCTTATTTGAGACACATGCCATGTTATGAACCTATATTCTTCTAAGGGGTGTCAAAATGACATTTTCTATTTTCACTCATGAATATCCTCATTTTAGAGATATTTTAAGCATTATATATTGTCAGTTTCTTATATGGTGTATAAGATTTAACATTACCAAGTTGTAAGAGCTTACTACAACAATCTCATCATTTGTTGGGATTGTTAAGGATTATACTTACATTTGTAAAACCTTATGATCCATATTTCATGATAACTCATGAAATTTATTATCCTCTAGTTATTCATAATAAATTCATGTTTTAGTGCAATTTTACACTATTTGGTACTAAATATATTTGAGAATGTGTTTTTAATATAATATGACATTATATCCTTCTATGGTCGAAAATCCATTTTCCTTCAAAGAATTTTTTCAAAAAAAGTTTTACAAAATGTTCTAATATTCTATTATGAAAATTTAAATACATTTTCACCCTTGTTTTCCTTAACAAAATGTTTTAAAAAAATGAATCTACTTTTAATTTTTTGATTGAGACAAATTTCTAAAATTTTAACGGGAAAAATAGAATATTAGTCATGTATTGATTTATCCTCAATTATGACCATAATTCCATTTATGATTATGTTGATAGTTTAAAATATTTATTTTCAGGAATTGTTTTTATAATATTATGGAAATTAATTGTTTTTGAATAGATTTTCAACGAAAAGTTTGTAAAAAAAATATTTTTATGTTTAAAAGGTAGTTTAATTGGTTTTCAAATATCCCATTATATGTTTTCAAAATGATATTTTCAAATAAAAATATTTAAATAATTTCAAATATTCATTTATAAGTTTTCAAAATATTTTCTATGAAAGTGGTTTTCAAAAAGGGTTTTATAAGTATTCATGTTAAATGTATTTCACATGGTTTTATTTTTATTTTTTTGTTTAAATAAGAAATGATAATTTACTAGATTCATATTTATAAAAAATATTTCAAAAATATTTTAAATATAATATAACATCCATTAGTGTTACTCAAAACATTCTAGGGAAATGATTCCAAGGTTCTATTAATATTATTTCTCTAAATATTTTGTGTTTTATGGATGGATTTTTATGAAAACTATTTCAATTTCATGGGTTATATGTTTATGAAACCAATTTCTATTTCATGGGATATATTCTTATGAGGCCCACTTATTTTTGTGGGTTATTATTTGATGATATGATAATGAAATTTGTATTTTTCTAATGTTTTAGTTATGATTACATGGTTATGACACATATTGGATTTCATGGGTTTTAATATGATTGTTCATGATTTTTTTGGAAAATTTATCAATGATTTCACTCTGAGATAAGTTGGACATATATCTCCTTCCAATTCATTGGGTGAATATTTATATCTCAAGAGATAATGATGGGAAACAAGTCAACGAGATTGATCCAAAATGGGAAACTGATTTGTCCTAATCCAAAATGGGGAAAAGGCCTCTCCTTATCCACTTTATAAATATAGGTAAACCATATCAACATTGGGAATATTAGGAAACATGAGCCATTAAAAATAAAGGAATGCGACTATGGCTAGTGGTGTGTCTTGCCTAATGGGTGTCATCCCCACTAAGTCCCCTAATACATTAGTGGTAACGAGCCTTGACTTATAGGGATTGATATAACATATTTATGTGTTTTGAAAAAATTATATTTATTATTAATATGATATTATAACATGGTTCATGTTAATTATTATCTTATGATTCGTGTCTTATAAACATGGAATCATTATGCTATGTCTCATGTTTCTGATATTTGATATACATGGAATGATATTCAAATGTTATGATCATGTTCTCATAACCTTATATTCAGGTTATGCTTATGTATTTCCTTTATTTAACATTTTTTATCATCACACACCCCCATTTATTATTTATACTTTCCCCAAGTTATGAATAAATGTTTTAATAATAATTACAAAGGGGAATATCTTTGTGTACAATACTGGCGATCTTTCACCAAGTTAGAATATTTTTCTCCATGGATCCGTAGACACTAAACTATTATGGTCCATAGAAATTTAAATTTATATTATGCTTAATATTCATAAAAAATGATATAACATACATGTATGTCAAACCTAGGTTTCTATATTCATCCAAAAGAACCAAAAAGGATAGTAGTCACAGTAACCTATATACTTATAATATTACCATATTACATTTTATTATTCAAATTATGACCTAATTTTTATTTGATAATATCATTATTCCCTCTAGAGTATCCATTAATATCATTCATATCATATTTAAAGGATTTAAAATAAAGAGAAAAAAATATGGGTGAGATGAAATGCTCTGTAAGGTATATGTATAGTGGAAGATATCATGAGTCAATCAGAATAATCAACATAGACACATAAATAGGTGAACACTCATTCCATTTAATCAATAAAATTATTATCATGAATAGATAAGTAGTAGTAAATACAGAATAGTAAATAACTAAACACACATTACATTTAAATAACATGAGTATCATGAATAGAGAAAGAATAATAAATATATAATGGTATGTAACAGAGAACACATTCAATTTAATCAAGAAATTGAGAATGGAAATGAATCTGGATATAATTACATTGAGAAAATTTCCTGGAAATCAATAACTCAATTTATAATAAATAAAAATTATCATTATTAGACATAATTATCTTAGGAATATTGATTCATGTAATATTATGACCATTGGCATTCTTGTTTAATATTTATGGGTAGGTATACACAAGAACCCCATTTTACTATGGTAAGAAAAATTATTTGTCTGATGAGACTATTTATATATCAAGGGGATATTTATATCTAGGACCCAGTCAACCCTATATGATCAAATAATTCCTTACATATTTAATAATTAATTTAAATAATGTAAAATATTACTTATCAAAAAGTTTATGTATCATGTAATGAATACAAATTAAAAATAATTTCTTAGTCAGGTATATGACTTTCAATGTAAAATCTACATGTCAAAATGATATGTGACCTAGGAAATGATAATATGAATAAAAACATAATAAGGATATTTTATAGAAATGTAATTTCCAAAAAAATTTATCATAATAATTTGTTTATTTCAAGATAATGTAAACAATCACAAAATAATGTGCGATTGTATAATAATCTTTACCTCTTTTGCAATATTAAATTGTTATCACCATAAAGAATAAACATGAAAAAAACATTAATCTTCATTAATAAATTTTTTTTTATGTTACATATATCAAATGGGTAGTATATACACCCCATAAATGAAAATAGTATAATATTAAAAATAATGTATAATGAAATGGAAATCGAGAAGAAATCACTTACAATGATCATAAAATTAGCGTAAATATTAATCAATGAATCAATTTTTTTATCAAAGATGAATGAAAATAAAAAATTGGAAATATATATTAATGTTTGAAAAATCCATTATTTATAATCGTATAATTTAAATACAATGAAGAAGTAACATTACCCAATGAAAAAATGGAGTTATTAAATTCATTACCACCTTGAGATTTTAAATTAAAATACACATAGATGAAATAATAAAAATTAAAACATAAATTACCATGAGTTATTAATTATTTATTATATTAAATGAAAATTGGTTAGTATATATACCATATAAAATAAATTAGGTGCATAACAATACAATATGCCTCATTTATGGGAAATAGAGACGAAATCCCTTACCTTACACTTTTTTTAATTAAACATGTATCAATATCACCTATATTTTTTTTTAAAAATTTACTAATTTTTAAATTGAACCATATTTATATTTATAATATTATATATGATCCTTTTATATAATTTTATTTCCCATTCAGTAAAAATATTTCATTTTTACCCTTATTTGGGTGTTAATTGCTTGTTTTCTTAGGCACATATTGTTGTCTATGTTCTAGTTCTTATAAATATTTTATATTTATATCATTAATATAATGATATTATTTTTTTGAATATAATATTTATCAATTTTATAATTTTTTATTACAATTCGTTATTTTCAGACCAAGAGAATGAGTCACATCGCTTTGTGGATATTGTAGGCGGTACAAACACACGAGCGACTATATCATTCCCACAATGTGTGAAAGGATAAATAAGTTAAAGATATATTTATTTTAGATAATCAATATAATGAGATATATTTCACATATATTCATTAAATTTATCCTTTTTTACATTCCATGAAATTCATAAGTGAAAAACAAATCACATCTTTTCACAGGGATGTAGAATTCCATACACACGAGCAACATTATGATATTTTAAACAAAAAGAAACATAATAATGTATATTAGATATTAAAATTGATGAAGAAAAATAATATGATAAATATAAAATAAATATTTTAAATCTCTCATTATATTCACTCTTTAATGGTTGTGATGATGAAATAATTAAATCAGTTCTCGAGACGATAGATCATTATGCGCATTATCGATAGTTTCATTTCACATTTAATGGAATAAGTGACAGATATAAGAAATTACCTTAATATAAGAACATATCTGTATATAGAAGACAAATTGGTTATTATATAATAATGTTTTAATAATTTTTTAAGGAGGTGGAAGAAGAAACAAAATAAAAACACTCGTTTAAGAATGTTACATGTTCTTCTAACAGATTCTATTGGTTTTCACTGAAATATTTATGAGGATAGATTAAGGATAAAAATAGATCTATAAAATATTTTGCAGTGATTAATGAAGTTATATATTCAGATATTGGGAAAAATGTCTTTGGATGTGTGAAGATGAGAGGAGAGTGGGTTACCTTTTATAAGGAGAGGGAATACACATGGTTTTTTTTGAAAAGAATCAATTAAAACCATGTTTCTGTCAAGAAACAAGCTTCCAAAATACATTATTGATGTTAATAATAGGTGATAAGGTCATCATATGACCAAAAAATTGGTTTTTTAAAAGTTGGTAAGTCATTAAAACACTTAAATGATTGGTTTAGCACTCAGTAAATAAGTTTTTACCTTAACCATATTAGTTAATATTCACTGATATTATTATTATAAGAGGTAAAGAATTAATTTTTACTTATTATATAACATAAATTAATCTTATAAAAAATATGGTATCCATATCTTCATATTAAATTCACTGAAATGGAATAATATAATTTAAAATTATACACACAGAGGTTATGAAAATGCGGGTTTCTAAAGAGAAAAGTTTAATAAGTATAGAAGGATTAACAATAATCAAATGAAATTGATTCCAATGACCAAAATTATTTAAATTTTTCAAAACTTATACAAATTTGATAATAAAACAAATTTATTATATAATTTAATATTGTAAAATATTTAAATGAAATGGTTGTTTTCTCTAAAAAATAGAAGTTTTCATTATTTATTGAAAAAATAGACTTTCAAGAAGCATTAAAAAAATTCATCACTATATATTTATTATATGATAATATAAAAAATTAAATTAAAATTTTAGAATAAATTTTCTAAATGCTTAGAAAATAAATTTCAGATTATGTGTGCAAAGTGCGACTAAACCACCATTTTAGTAATAATATTTTTTTTATGATAACATTAATTTTTATTTTAAATGATTCTTATTTCATTCTAATAAACTGATAAATATAAATTAAAATATTTAGGTAATAATAATCACAAATTTAATTTCAATGGATTTTTTATAAGTACTAACAATATTATATTTCATTTGGAGTCATGGTTTCAGGATTCACAAGCTATCGATGAGATCATATTTATTTTAAATGAAATATGATATAAAGTATTAGGGTGTAACATCGAACCCAACTTCAACAAAATACATCCTCAAAATTTAATCTTGACTGTATTAATCAAGGGTTTGACATTTGTAAATAACATTTTAGATAAACCCATATATTAAAAGGGTAAATAACACTTCCTCCTGATAAAATAGAAAGGGAAATTTTAAGATCATCCAAAAAACGAATAAATAGGTTTACATTTTGGAGAAAATATGCGGTAAGTGAAGATATGGACATTGAATAAAATTATAAATAATTATATAGAGTAATATATATCATAAATCATAATAAAGTTTATAATGAATGGAAAGTTAAGGGAATAAAAATAAATAATATATAGTTATTTAAAAGAAAATTGTTTCATTGAATATGAATGTAATAAGATAAATTTTTTATTTCAAGATCCATTTCCAATATTTTGAGGATTTAATTTAATTTCTATGAATATAATGAAATATATTTGGTTCCTATCATTATATTCTATAATAAAAATTTCAAACATTGGTTGTTCCATGGTAAATATCCAAATTATATCATACATCGTAAAATAAATATCTAAAAATAATTTTTTTATTCATAAAAAACTAAATTTAAATTTTAATGGACTACAAGATCTATAAAAGTCTAATAATTCATTCCATGTGTCTCTAAATATTTTCCATAACTAATATGGTTAATGTAAGTTATACGTTAATTTGAAAATCATAATAATAACACCAGTAGTTCATCGATAGTATTTATTCATCAAATATTTTAGGTAAAAATTGAAATATTAACGAAAAAATCATAAAACAATTTTAAGCACTAAACCCAAGCCAATCTTTATTTATGGGTTTAATACCTGTAGCTTTCATGAAATGTAATGAGATGTCATTTTTTTGAAACTATATTAATATAATTCTTATAATGTTCTTAAATTGCAATGACCCATAATTTCTAACACATAAAATACAAGATAAAAAATAAAATTTCCAAGTTACATTAATATTAATTCTAAAAAATGTGAAGGAATTCTTCCTCAAATTATACTTTCATACAACAAATGAATAAGTTACATTCTCTTAATGATTTACCAAAATTAATCATAAATCATGTTACATTCCTATGATATGATTTTTAAAAAGTGGTGTTTGTGAAATTAAACATCTGATCAACCTTATACTCATAAACCCTTAATAGTATCAATAACTATTAATTTAATGTATTCATATATACTTTTAAAATTTAACCCAATAAATATATGTTTCATAATTATTATAACCAAAATACCCTGGGTAAAAAAACATATACAATTTAATTCTTGAATCCCCACATTTAAATACATAATTCATTCTATTTTAGAATAGGTACTTCCTTGGTATGGGTGTTAACCTTTAGAAGAGTTAATTACTTATATGATACCTAGGTTCCCCACATTTAATTCAATGAACTATAAATTGATCCACGTGATGAATTTTCTCCATCCATTTTAGTCTTCATTTTTCCTCAGCAATACTTTTCATTATGTACTTATTTTGAACAGAAAACATTTTACCATTCATTTGAGACACTTTCTTGGGTGCCAATTTACACATTTCTGACAAGAATATTATTGATTCGTCTTCCCTCCATGGTCTCCACCACTCGATCTCTTAGATAAATCAATCCTTCTCTCCTTAGGTGAGTATGAGAGTAGGTTACGGTATAGGTTTTTAATCATATTTTGGAATATTTTATTTGTTCTAATCATGATATTTTTTACTCCTCTTATTATAAAATTTTGTTTCCCACATTGAAAACATTTTCCTTTATATACAATTGTATCATGAGTACATTGTGTTGCTTCATTTAACTAAATCCAAAAGGAAATGTGTGTGGAATAATAATCATATTGGTAAAACAATAAAATAATTTATATGATGTTTGAATAATGAAACACAATTTTTTATCTAACGCACTATATTTTTTTCCTTGGACATTCATTGTCATAATCTATTAAAATTCATTATAATTGTTGGTGAAGAAAATGTAAATTATCCAAATAATTTCCCCAAAGAGTGTGAATCCATGTGTGGAGTAAGGCATGTTCCCATATTATAGGTCACTCTAAAGTCAAGCCTAACACACCATTTTTAGAGTTATTAACCCTAAGTACAAATATTCCAAAACCATGTCTAGCTGTATTATCCAGGTAGGGAGGTATTTCTTGGAAAAATAATCTAATATATACTATACCAACACTTTAGAATTTTCTTCTACATATATCCTCAAAATATTATATATTGGTTTATGTTCCTAATCAATGGTTTCCTAAATCTAGGTCCCAAGGATTCTACTAAAATTTAGGTCATACCATGTATAATGAAAAAGGAAAACCATTATTTTAAATATAGTGTCTACTTTAAATTGTTGTTATAAGATACAGGTGATATCATACAAAATAATAGAATAATTTAGTATTATTAGTAAACTAGATACACAGATGATTCCTTTATTAAATTTTAATAAAAAATTACAAATATTTTCCCTAGAATATCATTATTAACTCTATAATATCTATTCATGTCATTCACTATACCCTATCTGGATTCATTGTAAAGGAAACAAAATAAGGGTGAGCTCAATTTCTCAGTAAGGAAAATGTTCAAAAGAAGCTATCGTCGATGAATAAGTATAATCAAAATAGTAATGTAAATTATTGAAAACATATTTGATTTAATAAAAATCATGAGTAACATTATAAAATATGGGATAATAAATATGTAAATGTAATTAAATAAATATATATTCCATTTAAAAATTTTGACCATCATGAATAGATACTTGACAATCAATATGGAAATGCAGTTAACTGAAAACACATTAAATTTATATGAAAAACTGATAATGGAAAATATAGACAGAGACCATATCATAGAGAAAATATCACAGATAATTTCAGGTAGTTAATTATTATATAATGGATATCAAAAACCATTAATCCACTATTATCAATACCATTTATATTTCAGTTGAAAATTTATGGGAATGTATAGAGCAGAAACCCATTTAACTAAAGATATTCAACAGATTAATCATTTGAGATTACAGATTCATCCAGGGGATATCTATAACCAGGACCCACCCATATATTAATTTCAAATTCATTTCTCATATATAGAATTATCAAATTATTTCATATGCACTATTCCTTATCCGCAATTTTTTATATCGAGTAAGGAATACTGATTAAAAATAATATAAAAAATTAATAATATAACTATCAAAGAAAAAATCCTTTTAGAATGTGATATAAATATGAATAAATCATCATATACATAATAAAATATATTTTATATTTAAGATAAATGTAATTTCAAATGAAAAATAAACATAGAAATTGTTTCCAGAGAAAGTGAGAAATCACAAAAGAAAGCAAGACTATAAAATAATCATTACATCTTTATTGTTTTTAAAATTTTACCCCTTGAATAATAAACTTTAAAAAAACATTAATTATATTTAATAAATAGATATTAATGACAAGTACATAAAAGGGGAAATATATACACTACATAAAATTGAATATGTGCATATTAAGAAATATGGCTCATGAAATGGAAATTCATACAAAATCCCTTAAAATGATCAGAAAATTGAATTGATAATTAATAAATAAAGTAATTATGTGTATAAAAAGTAAATACACATTAGATAAGTGTAAATATATCATAACATAATATTATTTGTTTACACACAGATTCTTATATTGTTAATGAAAATGAAGATATAATATAACCCAACGAAAAGAAATTGAGTTATGAAATTCTTTAAATCATGGTAATTTTTAATTTTTTGAGAAAAGTGATCTCTTAGGGTCTTATAGTAAAACAAAAAATTATTAAAAGATATAGAAAGAAGGTATTTTACATTTACGATCAATATGAAGAGGAACCATTTCATTAGTCACATTGCTCAAGTGGATGTTTCTTTCTTCATTGACACATTTATTAGAATGTCCACCCATGATGAAATTCACATCCCAAAAAGTGTGGCTGATAATGTAATTCAAATTGGGAATCCTTTCATGGCAATTGATACACTTATCTACATGTTTCAATTAGGGTTTATTTTGGCCCACCCTATTTTCATTAACTACTATAGTTGAATCAAATTCACTACTTATATTATTCCTATTTATTTGATAAATAATCCCCATCACACTAATTACTACCTTCTTTCTAGCCTCCAATAGAGTCTCATGCCCACATGGACTATAGCTGCATTCTACCACAACCCACTGGTTGTCTCTGAATAGCACCCAAAGCCTAGAGGTCCTAGATTCCCTTGAGAGTCCCCATCTATAATAAATTTATGCCAGACAGAGTACGGGGTAACCATAAAACCTCTATAGTAACCCTGGGTTTGGGGTAGTATCCTTGAACTTTCATACCCTTGAGCACCATGAAGTCCCTAAATGAGTTATTACATCACTCATTATGAAGATTATTTTCATTCTGAGTAGTCGTAAGGATGCTAGAGAGAGAAAATATCACATGAAATCAGCCCTGGTGGTGGACAATACTATTACATGCACTCCAAACATAATGAATAAGCTTATTGCAGGAAACAAGAAGCAGTGAAGAGATCTAATTCGACTACTAAAATCTGAATAGGTAGTCAAGGATGTGTCGGAAAGAACCTGTATTAGGAGTATTCATATCAAATGCATTGAGGACAACCTTCCACAATGAGGAATAAATTTTGTAGGATAAGAATATATGATCAACATCTTCATAGTGTCGATGATATAAGGCACACCGAGAGCATAAGGATAGCCCAAACATTTGGAGGTAGAAATCCAATGGTATATTATTATGAAAGATTGTCCATAGTAGGGTAAATAAAGAGGGGAGCATCCACATCTTATTTAATAAATAAATCTAATGGTAATCTTCCTACATATGGTGATTATAGAATCTTTTTGAATCCAAATCCTATTAATGGTCCCTTCCCAAAGCAACAAATCATCCTGGATAGTGAAATCATATCTCTATAAAATGGAGACAATATTTTGCGGAAGATCATATAAGAGATCCATTTTATCCTTGATAGTAATGTTGTTGTGAATTGGAATATGTTCAGTATTGATTTGGTCAATTATAGGGGATCTAGTTCAATTAGCATTCCAGAATTACCAAGAGGAGTTTGCCCTAACCAATCCATGGGATTTTCCATGTAAGGATTGAAGGATAACACATAGACCAGGCCATATAGAAGATTCCAAGAAGCCAGTTTTCCATGTGATTAGCCTTGAGAGAATTTTGCCTCTTAATAATTAAATATAAGTGGAGTTGTTGTTAAGAAGACGCAAGATGAATTTAGCCTACAGGTCATAGTTAGAACAAGTCATGTTTATTATACATAGTCCTCCAAGAAGGGTACGAAAACAACACTTACTTCACATGGATGAATTAAATCTCATTTCTATCAAGATTCCACTCTAGAAAAGTTTTTTTTTCTAAAATTTATTTTTTGATGATTGAGGAATGCCAAATATACACCATAAATAAATAAAATAGATTTGAGATAACCACAAACCTGACAAGGAACACACATCTTTCCAATGAAAAAGACTTTTCTTTCCTAGAGGCATGTGTTTTCCTATCATGGGTTAAAGGATTCGAGAAATGTGAAACCCCAAGCTCCCTACAAAAAATTAGAACTCTAAGATAAATACATAGGAGTGAGACCTCCATAAGAACATGGTGATTGGTGAGACGAGGCTTCCTGAGAGCGGGAATGTTCATGCCATAATAGATGAAGGATTTTTCACATATTATTTCCTACAAGAAGGCTCTCTCATAATGTAGGAGGGCCTTTTTGAGATGATTTATGTTCATCTAGTCACCCTGAGTGAAAATGATAATATTTTAAGAAAAAAATAAGTGGGATAGATCAGAGATACCTATTTCTACCTTTATATTGGAAAAATCCCCTTTATCCACCCTGTTGGAGAGAATTTGGCTCAAATAATCCTCAATGATACCAAAAATAATTTCTGAAAGGGGGTCCCCCACTTTCTCACTCCTCTTGAGGAAGTGAAATAACCTTCTGACCACCCATTAATCAGAATTGAGATGTGGGATGACTTGAGAAGCATTTGGATCCATTGAATGAACTTCACACTAAATCTAGATCTGTGAAGAACTTGGCCGATAAGTTCCCAATCTAGTGTTTCAAAAGATTTTATGAGGTCCAAATTAATAGCAACATTACTTCCATAAGTTGTCTTCTTATGAAGATTAAAACATTTTGATGGATTAAGAATGAAATCCTGAATATTTATGTATTTCACAAAGGCAAACTTATTCAATTAAAGGATTTTCTCATAGACGCATGAAAGCCTGTTAGCCAAGAGCTTTTTAATAATTTCTTGTATTGGGTTTACAGGGGAAACTGACCTGAATTGACCAATTTCAAATGAATACTACACTATTGGAATTTGGGAAATGAATTGGGTACTAAACCATGGTGTCATTTTCCCACCCCTGAAAACATGATTAACAAGAAGAAGCAACTCATTGTGAATAATATCACAATATATTTGAATGAAAAAGTTGGGGAACCCATCTGAACCTAGTGAAATGTCTTTTTTTAGGCTGAATAATGATTTCTTAATCTCAAAATCTAGCAGAATCAATGTAATAAATTGATTGTCTTCTACAGTAAATAATTTATGAATGATGTCATTCCTAACTGGTTTATTCCTTGCTGGCTCAATGAAAATATTAACATAGAAAAAAACTATATGGATTGAATGCTTCTTTCATCCTTCTAGAATTCTATCTCCATCCTTGAAAAGGGAGAGCGGCCAATTCACCTTTATAACCCTTTGAATGGAATTGAAAAACATGGTGTTCCTTTCGCATTTATTAAGACACTTTATTTTGAATATTTCATTTTTGATTTCATCCCTGAGCTTTATCAGATTATTCAACTTAAGTTTCATTTCATCCTCCTCATTCCTATAACCTGAGAAGATAGTTCTAGTGGAAGATTCTTGAAAATCAAAAAGATGACATTAAATCCCCTCAATTTCATTATCCTAGGCACTGAGCATAGCCTTTCACCATTCCCTATGCTTTAACTTGATCATTTTATTATTTAAAATAAATTTCAAAGTAATTTCATTACACTGTGCCTAGGACCAGGTCTCTTGCACAATCCTTGACCAGTGAATGAGAGAAGACCAAGAATTATTGATCCAACATGGAATTGGATGTCTCATTTCATTCAACAGAAAACTTATTAGAATGGGATGAATATCAGAACTGAGTTTATCAAGATTGAAACATTATATTGATTTCCAATAACATATAATTTATTGATTAGAAAAATCTCGATGAATTCTATTGGCCCACATTCCATTGATAGACCTCCTATACCTTGTGAATTTAGTGCCAATCAGATTGATTTTCACCAAACCTATTTTTCCAATATATTCTCAAAACTCCACAGAAGATATGATATTTATCATGGGACAAAAAAAAATTCATCTAAGTGGTGAATTGAGTTAAAGTCACCAACTATAATCTAAGAAACTAAATAAGAACTCTCCTTCTGCAGCATGTTTCCCATAACAAACTCTTATTAACATAATTATTGTGAGCATACATAGTGGAGATGAAGGATGGAAAACCATCATCAATATAACTACATGTGATTATTTTATTATCCTCATTCACTATCCTTGGAGAGTATAGACAACAATTCGTTGAAATTCAAATTATTTCAGAACCTGAAATATATCGATTAGTGCCCAAAAAAGAATAACCTTTGGTAGTAAATAGACATATCGGATTCTGGGGTTCATTTTAGGCTAACAGATTCCAATAATATCAGGCTTGTACCTAAATATTTTGATCCTGAAGGAATCCTGAATTCCTAGGTCTGCTATTACTAGAAAGTTCCAAAATAGAAACTTCATTATCATTTGGGTTTGGAGTTCTGAACTCCTTTTTCCCCACATTTCCCAACGATTTTTTGGGTGTTCCTTCATTCCAATTAGTGTTTGTAGGATTTTTTTTCCATGATATCCTTTACAGGTTGAATCTAAGTACAGGAAACAGTTTCCTCTTCCTCGGATTCACTGGAGTCCCTAAATTGTCAGTTTTTACTAAACTATACAAGCTTTTGCACATGCACCTGCCCGATTGATGGGGTAACCACTAAAACCTCTAAGGTAGTCTTAAGAAAAATCCAATTGAGCATTAATTCATGATACAATTGGATCAATGAAAATATCATCAATTTTGGTGTCATATTCATTAGTGAATACTACATAAGTTAAGCCTTAAATATGATGATTCACCTCCTGTGAAGAACTATCATTCACCCCACTTTCAAAAAATGTCCTACATTAGTCTTTGTAGCAGCCTATTGGATTTCCTATTCCTCAACCAATGCTTCACACAAGGTGGTTTCCATATCTGTTTCCTTGGAGTCCCTTTTTTGGTCATGGTATTTTCCCCTTAGACTTTTCACTAAATCATCATTTCTATACCTTGGAACCTCCTTCCAAACAAGAGCATGTGGTTCTAGATTAACCAGTTTTTTAACCACATGAAATGATTGAAAATCGTGGCCAACCATCTCACATTGTTTACAGTATTTAGGATGATTTTAAAATTAATATTTAATATACATTTGATGATCTTTTACATCTAGAAAAACATATTTAGGTGGATGAACCTCCATATCTAGCTCTATAAAAAATCTATCATAAAGGCCAATATCACCATTAAAAGTGAGATGATAAATTCATAGAGGACTACCAATTTCTGATGAAAGATAATTATTTTCATTGGGTTCTAGTAGACGAATGGAAAACCATGAATTATTTATCATACATGGGCCACAGATTGTCTAATTTTGAAATAATTGAAATTTTCATCCAATTACGACCACTTAAGAAAGCCTGGTTTTAAGAAAAGATTACCAATCTTTATACACAGAATTGTGATCTACCCTTAGTTATAAAATTAATTTGATGAATCCATTTCAAATTATAAGAAGCCTCCATTTTGAGAACCCAGAGCAGTGAGATATTCTCAATTTGAAATCAGAAAGAGACCAGGGTTTCATACCTTTATCATTGGAGGTTCAACCTAGCACAGAGAAATGGAAAAGTTCCATTCTTTGATTAAGAGCATCCTAGTCCATCGCACTGTGATACATCCATCCTATGAGCGCTTGAGGTTAGGGATAATTGAAGGAGAACAAGTACCACTTATCCCAACTGCAAGTCCTTCTGCGAACGAGATTGGATTGCGAGGAATATTGGAGTCTCAATTGCTACCATTGAGTGGGGACGTAAAATATCTCTCCCATTTAGGTTTGAAAGAGCCCATTTCTTATCCATGGAATAGATTAATTAAATTATAAATGTTTTCTAGATCAAACATTAAAATATAAAATGCATTAGAAATTAAGTGTACAACATTAAAATATACCTCAATGAAGGGAAATAAAGATGAAGTGCCTTACCTCAAACTTCCTTTTAATTTAACATGATTTTATCTTTTTTATAATGGTTTAAAACTTTTATTTAATTTATAATAGCAAGATATTAATATATATTATATAATTTATTATTATTTTATAACAAATTATTACCCATTCATTAATAATATTTCATTTTAAAATTTTTAGTACTTAATAAACTTGTTTTATCATGTATATTTTATCGTTTAAATTATAATTATTATGAATAGAATATATATAAATAATCTCCATAATGATATTAATGTTTTAAATTTCATTTTTACAAATTTTATTCATTTTCAGAACTATTTTTGAATGTTGGATAGGGATAATAAATTGTATCTCTTTATGGAGATGGTAGGACGCACGTATGCATGAACAATGATATCATTCCTCTAATGGGTGAATGTTTAAGGAATAGAATGATATATTAAATATAAATAATAAATATAATTTCATATATATGACATATATTAATAAATGGTTTTATTACCTTCCATATAAATAATAATTGAAAAAAAAATCGCATCATTTTGCGAGACCATAGTTCACCATACACACGAGCAATATTATCATATTTTAAATGGAATGGAATATAAGAAATCATATTTGATATTAAAATTAAGAAAGTATAATAATAACATTAATAACATATAAATTCTTTAATTTTTTTTATTATAATAGTAAAATCCCATATATTGACAAATAGATTTAATATAGAATGCATGAAACATTGAGTCTCTATAAAACAAATCTTTTTCATAACCTATCCATGTAAACATAATTTTTCCACCTCATTGATTTGAATTTCAAAAAACTAACATACATGGTAGCATTTAGTCAGATATTTAGATTCTGATAAAAGAAAGATAATTTTGGCTGAATAGTAACATACCCTTATAAATAGTAACATACCATTATGAATATTAATGAACATTAATGAACTGTTGATCATACAAAGATAACAAAAGCTTCAACCATGAATTTTTAAATTCAATTTATAAATCCTAAAAGTGAAAATATGATCATAGTATAAGTATTGGTATTTTTGCATGTCCTCAATATTTTAATTAAAATGTTATGATTAATTTAGCATTTTAAAATTGAAATACGTTTTCATTAAATTTTTTAATAAATTTTTACCCTATTTATTATGGTTATAAGATAATTTTATGGGTCCTTGATTAATTTCACAATGCATCACAAAACGAGTTATAGTTTAAAAGTTTCTTGTTATAATAAATTATTATTTAATTTAAAATTTTAATTAAAAATATTTAGAAATATAATTTTTAAAAATGGATTTTATTTTTTAATTCTACACATCAACAAATTTATAGTGTAAATTTTTGGGATTTTTTTAAAATACTCGAATTTTTTATGAATACTGAAATACGGTAAAATTCCATATATAGAAATTATCAGTTAAATACACTCTTTATGAAATCATGAGTGATGTAAGACCACATGCTTCAAACTCAAATGCACATATTTTTATTTCGGGTCACATGAATCTACACTATTGGTTGTCTTGAGAGAAATAATAAAATAATGATTAAAATATTCAAAATTCACTTCTCTCCTCCACTATAACCCCCCCTCACTCCCTCTTCTATTCACCCCTCTCAAGACATTTAACTTGTCTATTATACAATAAAATACCCATCATTTGTCACTCTTGACATCCAAGATCTCTTGGTCTTGTCAAAATACTAAAACCTCTCCACTAATGAGGCTCTCAAGGAAAAGTACTTCAAGAGGTTAATTCCCCTTTTCATTTCTTTTATTTCACGTTCTCTTTTATGTGTTATGAATTTCAAGTTTTTATAACAAGTTCTTATTTCCATTTTATTTTGTCACGGTACTATTTTATGAGCCTTTTATAAATGGTTTACCCCTTTCCCCTCTCTTGTTAATTTTTTCTAAAACCATGCTGCATAGCCGTTATGCTGCAGAATTTTCATCTCAAAATCTCTTTCTTTTTCAAGCACTCTTATTAAGTTATTACATATTAATTTTTAAGGTATTATTTTTGTATACGTAATTCCATACCCCCCTTACTAACAATATTATTTAATAATTATGATATACATTTTTTCTCTCATCAATATATGTTATGAATTTTTAAGTGACGTCGTTAGGGTGTTGGGTTTTCATAAGGGATTTCTCAACTTTTCTTTTATTTGGAGTTCCATTATTTTTTTTCTAACATAAATTCTTCAAAATGTTGTAATGACTCATATATCTTAAATTTACTGTAAATTTTTCATGATAATGGAATAATTCTTCATCGTCTATCCTTTCTCATTTTTTATTCTAAAAATGATAACACCATCTGATATGTGATAATTTACAACATTCAAGGATGACTTGTTTTGAATATCTATTACCATCTTCAATTATGGTCATGAAACCACTATTATGGTTGAACAAGACTATAATATATTTATTTTATCTCATAAATGGTCTTGGAATCTTTTTTAAACATGGTTTTGATTTTTAAAGAAAAATGATTTCATTGTGTTCAAAAAATGCCGATTAACCCAAACAGTTTTAAATAAATAAATTATATAATGATTTATCTTCACTCCAAGTATCCAAATGAAACATACCACAATGTAAAAATCTGGATGTTCAATAGTAACATATAACTTCAATTCTAGATAACCATCCTCATTTTAAATGATTCTCCATTCATGTATATAAGTATATCGATCATGAAGAAAATTCTCCCAAATAATAAAATTAAACATCTTAAACCTATCATGAATTCCAATAATGAACTTGATAAGTATATAATAAATCAATTAAATAATTAATAGGATTTTTAAAAATTAATTATTGATTTTAATTTGGTTATCCAGGACACTAGGATCATATGAAGAGCACTAAATTACATAAGGTAAGGGTTTCTTCATCTCACTCTCATTTTTGTGAGATATTCACTATTAAATACTATAAATTGTGTATGGTGTATGTATTATTACCATTTATGTGTCATATCATGAATATAGTTTTTTTTATAATATTAAATGTATCATTTTATTATTATTAATTTTGGGTCATACAATTCAATTGGTTAGAATGTTGTAAGGGTTTTTTACTCAATCCTCCATTTTCATTCAGGTTACATTTATTATCTATATGAAAAAATTAAATTCTTATTAATTCATAAGTACTGATCATAATTTTTGTGTGAATTTAATATATATGTGTTCTAACTAAAATCATACCTTCATTTTTTGGGAGTTACATGTCTTAAATGTATCCTTCAAAAAAATTCTTCCCAAAATACAAACTCGATTCAAGGAACTTCTCAGAATATTTTCTATTTTTATGTTCATTAAATAATTCATATTAAGATATATTTATAATTATATATCAAAAATATTAAACTGAAAATTATATTTTGGTTCATTTATTGTTTTACTAAATAAAATATTCTATTGTGATTTAAAATCTCTTTAATGAATTCCTTAAACCGAACGAAAATTTTTTAATTCAAAAGATTCTTTAAAAACACTTTTACATGATTTAACGTTTGGGGGACATAATTTATTCCACAAATGTTATATCAATGTACATACCTTTTATATTTGTCATATACATGTTTAAAACTATATTTATTAAAAATACAAATGATTTTCAAAAAGAACCCATCTTTCCAAATTAAAATGAATTTTTTTCAAATCAGTTTATCTTTTTTGAGATATATGCCTTATTCACCACGCATTCCTTGAATTTGGTGTATGTACTTCCCCTTGTTGTATCACATAAAATGACTTCTTATTATCATGATATTCCAATGGATTATGATTTAAATGTTTCAATGTGGCATGAGACACTTTTTAATGTGTACAGATTATTTCCTCAAGAATTTCTCAATGGTGACATTTAAAATTATCTTTAATTTATGGCCCATCATTTGTTGAATCATGTATTTCCTATAGGTTTATATCTTATAATACCATCTATAATATTTTTTTATCGGATTATGATTAGTTTGGCTATAAATGGTGTATCTTAAAACCATTCACCAATTTACTTCAAATGGTTAGTGTTTATTCTTAATATACACCAAAATTTATCTATATTTCATATATTAGTATTAATATGAATGTATATATTATTTATGTTTATCCCCATTCATATTATGGATGAATTGGAATTATTCTGTGACTAGTGGGGATGTTATAGCCCCACTATGCATTGGTAGGTATCATGAGAAAAATAGACGTGGACTTGGTTGAGGCCATTCCCATTTTGAGATATGGTTATGGACTAGGACTTAATCATTTTTAGGCATCTTAGCCATGGCCATGACAGTTGGTTTTAGAATGTCTGTCATATTCATTTCCCACATTATGAAGATATAAATTCATAGTTTATGGTGTTTTAGACTAGTATAATACCCATGATTATGTTTTATTATTGAAATATTTACACAACTAATATTCATTCCATATTAGTTTCATGGTTATTTTTTAAAAGGAATTTTCTTTTTGATATTCACCATTTCTAATGTTTATTATTATGATATCCTCTGTTATTTTTCATACCCTTACATAGCATTTGAGCTCACCCATTTCATAAGATTCATTTTCCAAGGACACGAAGAGTTATATTATGAATGAAAAGTAAAAATAACCTAAGAGTTATGGATATTATAAATGGATTTTCGATGTTTTATTTCCATCTATGTTTTAATGTTGAACTTATTTATATATATGGTATTTTAAACAATAAAACTACTTGATACATTGGGATTTGAGTCTTTTTAATCATGCCAATGTATTAAAATAATGCATCAGGTCTAGGATTCTAGGGACGGGGCATTATAGTTGGTATCAAATGATGATTAGTTTAAAACATGGAAACTAGATATAGAAATTAGATTAGTGAAAAAAACCTATGATAGAGTTTTTGGATAAGAATACAAGGACAGAATAGAATTTTGGTATGGAAAAATTATGTTGTTTATCAAGAAAATACATCCTTGTCTGGATACAAAATTGTATAGGTTGGTCTGGAACATATGTATCTAGGGGTAAAACCCAAATACACGACTTTGAGATACGCTCGAATGGGAACTGGTGCATGACAATGGGACCTACTGTGCTCTTTGTTTGGAACTCCTACGGGATAATCATGGGTAAATTCATAATCCTATTAAAATAAATTAAGAAGGATTTGGGCCCCCAAATTAACCAAAGTATATGGTTCTAAAACTTATGATGCATAAATTTATGTTATGTGTTATACCGTGTTTAGAGATATAAAGAGTTTATACTTTAATGAAAGAATATATAATATGGAATTGATTTGAAATGGAATTTATAAGAAGGAATGAGAACATTCCCAATGAAAGAGATGCAAAGAGTAAAAAATATCATATCTCTGATGGTATTAAGCCATCATTTCAAAGGAACATTTTCTCCCAAGTATCCTCAACTATAAATAAATAGTATCATGGGTTGACAAGGTATGTAAATACTTCTCCATGTACAATGGATTTGAAGGGAAGGAAAAGAAGAATATAATGGTAGTAAAAAACATGGATAAAGGGAAGAACAAAAAGATATATTTTCCCACATGTGATAATTATGGAAAGAAAACCCCTGGGCATATGTTGGAGAGGAAAATGAGTTTTCTTCATGTGTGGAGAAAAAATACACGATGCTCATAATTTCCAGAAATGGAACGAATTTTTCAATATTCAATGCTTTAACTGTAAGGACAAGGGACACTGTGTAAATAAATGTCCCAATAGTCAAAGGAATATAACCCAAAGGGTGATTTTGGATAATGATCAAGTTGAGATTCTATAAAAGTAGAAGTAGAATTATTAATATTCCTAGTCAAGAATGTTGCAATCTTAATATTTTATTAGTAATGTACTAGTTGTAAGAATTATGAGATATACAAGGATTGTATTGCAGTACTATTTCATTATGTATTTTACGTCATATGTTGAATGGTACAATGTAAAAGTGATATAGTATAATGTTAAACCATTTAGAAAAAAAACATGATTGAGGGATATACAACCCTTAATATATATCTGATGTTGAGATAATGATGAAGAAATGATTGATTCAGATAAGTACATACATCATTGGAAATGATCGTTGACTTATCGAGAAGTTGTCTATGCTATCATCGATGGAGTTTAAATGACTATTTTATTTAAGGAATATATCAAATAACATGTATCTTACTTAAGGAATATAAAAGAATGCATGTTTCCAATATGTTTTTTATGGTAATTCGTGTTATTACCATATTTCAAGTGGACACATAATAAAGGTATTTACATGTTTGGAATGTGAATTTTAGATATTTTTCTTTTTGAATATGGTTCAATGATAATTTCATCATGGAAATATATGGAATTTTATTATATTGTGTAAAATCATTATATTTTGTAATTTTTAACCATTTATGAAATGGTTTATGTTGATCATTTTATGGGATTTTAAAGTTTAATGTCACTACATGTTGGTTTATTATTCTTCCATGACCATTTTGATGTTATTAATAAATTAATTACTTATTATATACTCCCTTTTCTCATTTTATATGAAATTTTCATAATTTCTGTGAAATATTAATGTTTTAGTACTAAGTATAATTTTTGAGCATTTTTAGAAGTAGTCCAATTCAGTCAGTTTACTATTTTATATATATCTCTCACCCTACATATCAAAATTGTGTGGTTCCCCTTTTTTAGGATTTATTATTCAATTTACCACAAATCATTAGAAGGAATTATCAGCCCATTCTTCCATTGCAATGGTCATATGGACCACACAAGAAGACCCAAAGAATCTGTGACGAAACTGGCCCATCCCAAAAGGTTTAATATTTGGGATCCATCAGGAAGTACATATTTATTCATTCTCCACCAAATTTTTGGGGACAATGTAATGAGTCTTGGATAAGAAGTTCAGGGCCCAAATCCAAAGACAAAGGTCCCAAATGATTCATTTAAACACATCCCTCTATTCTGGTTGGGAAATAAAATCCGTACTATATTCATGAAAAATCTCATTATGTCATCATTCAATAGATCTGAGATTTTTCGGTGAGAAATAAGAGATATTGGTGGCAGACTTTTTTGAAAAAAGTGTTAGGATTTTAAGGCATCTTTGTATTGATAACCCCATTCACATTTCGGCCTTCTAAAAAGTATGGATTTAAATGGTCAGTTTGACGTTGTTTAATAAAACCGCCATAATGTTGGATCCATAAGTCCAAATGAATCTAAATATTGAGAGTAGTTGGCCAAAATTATTATCTAAAACATTGAGGAAGGATATATCTCAAGATTCGGCTGTCCTGATGTCCAAACCGTCGAGCCAATGGGAGGGACAGATTTGGAATGTAAACAGTCCATTTCCTTGGGCTATAAATACATTTCCCTTCTCTCCTTCAAAGTGGATTGAATTTAAGAAGAGAGGATCACATATATTCATGACCAAATCCTTTGCAAGGGCTTGGTAGGACCTTCCATACTCAGCTCTTCACTTTAGATACCCTTCATCCTCTATTTTTTTCCTTTTACATTTGTGTTGTTCTTCATTTGTAATCTTGTAAGTCTTGGTATTAAAATTTTATTTTAATGAATGTTTCTTATTATTCATATATTATTCTCATCAAACATCTGTTAAATAATATTAGTGGTCTTAAAATAGTTTAAATATCGTTGAATCCCATTTCTTTATTATCCTTTCCCAATCACTCTAATGTTTGTATTTAATGCCCTTCACTGTTTGTGTGTCTGTGTGTTCGACGCACAAATATTTTCTTATCACTTTATTTTTCTTCTATTTAAAATTCATAATCCTAAACATTTTAACCAGATTATTAAACAAAACAATGGCTGTGTGAATCTACCATTGGGGTGAGTTATAATTTGGGGACGTTATGTTATTGAGATCATTTTCTCAATGGATATTCTTTAAATTAACATTGTGTATGTTAAACTAAGAATGATGTGGAATAATGACATAATTTTTTTAACTTCTGGTTTCCATGAATTATTGGAACCATAAATACACAACAACAAACATGCTTTAATTAATATTAGAACCCAATTTTATGTTAAGGCTTGGTTTAAATACTTAACACTTTTGAATTCCAATCAACGTTATCTTGTGAATTGGGTATTAATTTAAATGAAATATAAAGAAAAGATCTAGGATATCACAAGCTTATCTCCCTAATAATGAACTCACAAAAATCTTTATCAAATTCTTAAATTAAAAACCAATTATTAATTTCTTCATTTAAGCTCTACAACCCCCCCAATCAAAATACAATCAACTAAAAACTTTCAACTATTAAAAGAGTATCATCACTGAGGATTCGACCCATGTGTTTCTATAAACATATGAAGAGCATCAGAACTTTGAACGGTCAATAGGTGAAAATCATCTGTTATTTCAAATGGCTTTAATTCTATGGATGGTTCAATTATGTATTCATTAGATTCTAGTTATTATAAAAAAACATAAAATAAAAAATTTAAAAAATTGAAAAAAACACCAAGAAAAACATGTCTTCATATTTTTTCCAACATCTCTCGGAATGCCCCATTTCCTCCCAAACAATCCCTCAGATTTTTTTTGACCCTGAAATTGTGTGAACACATCGCCAATATAAAAGGATCATTAAGGATAATAAAATAATTCAAGAAACATTCCTTATCCAACCAACTGATTTATATATAGCCAATCCTGTGGAAAAAACACTTAAAGAACTCGTTTCCCCTTATATGAATTTCCAACCTCTTGGTATTATAAATCCAAACATAGAGGATGACATTGAACTCAAATCAGGTTTGATTCATTTTCTTCCCCATTTCCATGGGCTAGCTGGTGAGGATCTGCATCTCCACCTTAAAGAGTTACAAGTGGTGTTCTCTACCATGAATCCCCAAGGGGTTTTTGAGGAACAAATAAAACATGGAGCATTCCCATTCTCCCTAGATGACTCCACCCAGTCAGGGCTCTACTAACATCCTCCTCATTCTATAACAAAATGTAATGACATGAAGCGACTCTTCTTAGAGAAATTTTTTCATGCTTCTCGTACTACTTCTATCTGAAAGGAAATAAGTGGTATTCATAAATTCGCAAGGGAATCACTCTATGAGTATTGGGAGTGGTTAAAAAAGCTTGTTGCAACCTACCCACCCCACCAAAACCCTGATCATATCTTGATCCAATACTTCTAGGAGGGGTTATTGGCGATGGAGAGAACTCTAATTGATGCCGCAAGTGGTGGTTCTCTTGTAGATAAAACTCATACAGTTGCAAGAGATCTTATAAGAAATATGGCTGCAAACACACAAAAATTCTATAATATAACACATTATTATGTAAAATATGTACATGATAATCTATCCATAGGGCTGAACAAGATGTCCGAGTGGATGAGTGAACTTACAGGTATTGTGTGAAAACTAGCTATGGCATCCAAAGCCCCAAACTCATCTTCTCCACAATATATTTTTCCTAAACCTGACAAAAACTGTGGAAATTTCAACTCACAAACTCATCCAATATAAACATGTAAAAAGCTTTAAGAGAATCAATCAGATTCTTTTGGACCAATGGAGCCCAATACAGAATATGATCAATGGAACCCCAACCCTCTACAATCAGTTCAGTTTATTAGAAACTCCATCCAACATCACTCTAATCCCTTCTCTTCTTCCAATAACCAAGGCCTATGGTATGGTAATCCTGTCTCTCATCCCCCTCATTTCCTTCCTCAAAACCCAAACTAGTTTCAATATGGTCAAGGAGATGGTAACTTCCAAGAACCTTATCCTTTTATTCCTTAACATTAAAAGAACAATCCTCTTCCTCGATTCCACTATCCAAATGAGCCTTCCCAATTCCCATACAAATATAACCGCTTTCTCAAGAACCAAAATCAAGGCAATCCCAATTCAGGAAATGCCTCTTCATCCAAGAAACCATCGGAATGTGCAGTTGAAGATCTTGCCTCCATCACCGATTCCATCCTTAAAAACATTGAAACACAAATTGGTCAACATGCATCCCACCCGATCCAGCAAAAACAATCTAAATCTTCCCAACTCCCATCTCAACCATTACCCAACCCCAAGGGTAATGTAAGTGCAATTGCACTTAGATCAGGAAAGCAAATTTCTATGCCTCAAAATAAGTTCCCTATCCCCCCTTTAAATGTTGACATAGAAAATGAAATGAAAAAGAATCATGAAATGGAATCTGAAGTCATTACCTCACCTCCTTCCATTCCACATAGGAAACCAATTCTTTTTCCTCAAGTAGTTTCTAATACAAAGAATTCCTTTGAACCTGATCCTGAAATGATTGACTTGTTTAGACGTTTTAAAGTGAACATTTCTCTCTAATATGACATTAAACAAATCCATAATTATGCCAATTTTCTTATAAAATTGTGCACCCACAAGAGGCAACTTAGGACCTCTCAAAATGTTTCCACCCAAAAGACTATTCCCATAAATTGAAAAGATCCAGTGACCTTTATAGTTCCATGCCAAGTTGGATGTTCCAACTTAGATGAAAAACTCATATACCTAAGAGCCTCAATTAATGTCATGCCCTAATCTATATTCCACAACCTTTTCCTATTTCCCTTACATCCAATGGGTGTTGTCATTAAATTGGCCAATCGAAGCATTGGTAGTCTGGAGGGTATAATTGTTGATGCCCTTTTTCGTGAGAATGATCTTTTCTTCCATACTGATTTATATGTCTTTGACATGGAAGGTGAGATGAAATCTTCATGATCTCCCTAATTCTTAGAAAATCATTCCTTGTGACTGTTATAATTAAGATTGATGTCCACTCGGGCATCTGATCCATGGAATTAGGTGGATAACTAGTCAATTTCTACATTTTCCATGCCATGTGATGCCCATATGAGGATCACTCTACATTATCAATCCATGCTCTTCAGTACACTTATATGAGTCAATTGAACCCCAATAAATCATGTTCATTATGTTCAAATGATATGGGATCTTGTGAAATCTACACTATGATTAACCAAGTCATAAATGGTGATGTTTATGTGGACCTCTCATTCATATACTCCATCAATCTAGTGGAACTTGAAAACTCTCTTGAATCCCACATCAACTCTAATATCTACTGCCCCACCTTGGACAATATTAAGGAAAATGAATCTGAAGCAACTAAAGTTCCTTCCTCCATTCATGATTTGTCTAACCCACAAATGAAATATGAGACTAATCTGAAACCTCTTACTGAACTCATGAAATATGCATTCCTTTTCCATGATCACTCTGATCCTATCATTATCTCTTCTTCACTTACCGAAACTGAGGAGTCCAACCATGTTCAAGTGTTAGAGGGAAACAAAAAGGCCTTATGTTTGACACTACATGACATATTGGGAATCAACCTTTCTCTATGCATGCATCAGATCCATCTTGAGGAATCATCCAAACTAATTTGACAACCACAAAAAAGACTCAATCCACTCATATTTGAGGTAGGTAGGGAAGATATTGCCAAGATTCTTCAAGATGGTATTATCTACCCAATTTCTGATAGTGGATGGGTTTGTATAATTCATGCTGTACCTAAAATGGGTGGGATAACTGTTGTCACAAATGAACATAGGGAGGTAATAACAACTTGAATGAAGAACAAATGTCATATGTGCATCGACTATAAGAAATTGATTGTTGAAAAAAGAAAAGATCACTACCCTTTTACATTCCTTGAACAAATTATAGAATGATTAGTCGGAAATTCACATTATTGCTTTCTTGATGGATGCACCGACTACTTCCAAATCCCAATCACACCTCAAGATAAGAAAAAACTACTTTCACATGCCCCTTTGAAACATATACATATAAGAGAATTCCTTTTGGCGTTTTCAATGCTCCTACAAAATTATAGAGGTGTATGATGAGTATCTCTTCTAAATTCATTGAACACTGGATAAAATTATTCATGGATGAATTAACCATTTATGGTGAGTCATTTTCATCTTTCTTCTATTCTTTCTCTTTAGTCCTTCAAAAGTGTGGCATGTGTAACCTTGTGTTAAATTTTGAAAAATGTCACTTCATGGTTGCAAATGGGATTGTTCCAGGGAATAGAGTATTAAAAGAGGGTATTGAAGTTGATCCTACCAAAATTTTATTTATCCAATCACTTCTAGAAGCCACATCTGTTCGAGACATCCATTCATTTCTTGGTCATGCTGGTTTCTATTGGCAATTCATCCATAAATCAGCAGGATTTCTCTCCCACTCACTCGGTTTCTCCAAAATGACGCCACTTTCCATTTAGATGAGGTTTGCAGGAGGGAAATATTTGAACTCAAAACCGCTCTTACAACTGACCCAATAATCCAACCCCCAGATTGGTCCTTACCCTTTGAGTTGTTGTCTGATGCTTCTAATAGAGCTGTTGGTGCTGTTCTGGGTCAAATAAGAGAAAACATTCCTCGTGTCATCTATTATTCCTCAAAAACATTAGATGAAACTCAATCTCACTACACCGTGACTGAAAAGGAACATTTAGCAGTTGTTTTTACTTGAAAAAATTCCATCCCTATCTCTTATGTTCTAAAATCTTCATCATTACATACTATTCTAATATAATGTTTTTACTCATGAAAAGTGATTCCAAAAAAGGCTAATAAGATGGATACTAATTCCCCAAGAGTTTGACATTGAAATCAAAGATAGACTATCAAAATAAAACCATGTGGCAGATCAGTTGAGTAGAATTAGTAATTCTTCTCATTCTAAAATAATTGATCCAGAATATCCAACTGATCTCCTTTCATCTCTCACTCCAAAAATACCATTGTATGCCGTAGTTGTAAATTACTTGGTTTTTGTTGTTTTCCTATTTTTTTCAAATGAACAAAAAATAATGTTCAAAAGTGATTCAAAATAATATTTTTTGTAAGAAAATAAACTTTTGAAAACTGGGGTAGGCATGGTAATTAAGAGATGTGTTGATGAAAATGAGCATTCTTCCATCTTAGAATTTTGTCACTCAATTCCTGGTGGTGGACATTTTGGACCACAAAGGACCTCCCTAAAGGTCATAGACTATGGATTCTTGTGGCCTTCACTCCTCAAGGACTCACATGAGTACGGTAAATCATGGACCACTTTCCAAATGTTTGGCACAATTTCCAAATGAAATGAAATGCCCGAAAAGCTTTTAATATGTTGTGAGATATTTGATGTTTGGGGAATCAATTTCATGGGACCATTCCCCCCTTACAATGGACTCAGATACATTCTTCTTGCGGTTGATTTTGTTTCTAGGTTGGTCGAGGACAAACCCATTCGAAAGGATGATTCATATACTGTTAGTGAGTTTCTAGAGACCCACTTCTTCCACCGATGAGGCACACCACGTACCTTGATAAGTGACATAGAAACCAATTTTTTGTAATATAAATATGGAATCTATTTTGAAAAATAATTGTGTTTTACATAAAACATCAACTACATATCACCCCAAAAAATGGAATGGTTGAAATTTCTAATAGATAAGTGAAAAGAGTGCATGGGGGAATTGTAAAACCCACCAGAAAAGACTATCCTAAAAGACTTGGTGAAGCACATTGGGCTTATTGAAATGCCAAAAAAACACCCATTGGTATGTACCCTTTTCAGATTGTTTTTTTGTAAATCATTTCATTTACCAGTTCAAATCAAACATAAGTATTTTTGGGCTGTGAAAACCTGTAATTTTGATTGTGAAAATCTGGTGAAGAAATATTGTTTCCATTGGATGAACTGGAGGAGATTCGACTGGAATCCTATGAGAATTCCAATCTGTATAAAGAAAAGGCTTAGGTACTCCATGACAAACACATCCTTAGAAATGTATTCCATGAAGGTGAAAAGGTATTTCTTTTCAACTCTCGATTTTGGATTCACCTGGGTAATTTTAATTATTGTTGGAAAGGTCCTTTAAATTTTTATGATGTTTACCCATTTTGGGTAGTGCAAGTCCATGAACCCTTTTCTAAAAGACATTCATGGTTAATGGACATTGATTAAAGCATCACCATGGGAGGAAACACAATACTGGAACCACATTGACTTCCATCAAATCCCCAACTTCTATCGTCAACCCACCACTGGATGGAGATGGCAACCCACCAAATCCAAACCAGGGGCACCTCCTTCCCTTTAACTCATCTTCTCTCTATATCTCCCTATCTCTATTCTTCCTCCCTCATTAGCATTTTGTTTTTTACCACATTCCTCATCACATTATTATTTACTCATTTTTTTTATGGGTGTGTAATTTAAAAACACAAAAAACCTAAAAAATTAAAAAAATGAGCAAACAAACATCATACATACTCACATTCCAATTTTCAAATTTATTTCAACCATTTATGGTACATGGTTTCATCTCAAAAATTATGTGGTTTCTTCATAAATTTGGATAAATAATATTATGTCAAAACCCACAAATTTTGAGTGCTCACTTTTTGATTTGAAAACTGATTTTTTACCAACCATGAGGAACAGAATTACCTTTCATGCCAAGGCCACCTTGGCCATCTTTTCAAAATGAGTGTTTTTTTCACCCCTATTTGTGAATATTGAGTTTTTTACCTTATAGCTGAACTTCTTACTTTAGTGTACATTAATTTGATAGAGGCATTTTCTGAACCACAATAGAATCACAATAGACCAATAGCCTCCCATTTCCCTTATATGAATCCTCTTTTTAAAATCCCCTTCAATCCTATGAAAACATTTTCATTGATATCCACATTACAAAGCCAATACCTTATCCCACCCATTATCAACATGGATTTTCCTTGCACATTTTATTGAAATTTACTTATGGGGGGAATGGATTTCAGTTTTTTGGAGCCTTTTTATTGATTTTTAACGAGATATCATATGATTGATGGAATTCATAATGTTTAGTGTGGGGGAGAGGTTTTAAATTAGTGTGGGTTTGGAATTTATATATGATTATGACATATTGTTCAAATTTTAATGACAAGTGTTAAAAAAATTAATTAAATAAATGAAAAAAATATGAAAAAATTGAAAAACAATTGGGTTGCCTCATGGGTATGTCCAAAATCACTATTTATTATCATTTGATATTGTTATAAATATTAAAATTAGTGTCATGTGGAGATCAAATATTGGTTGGGATTGTTGGTTCGGAGAGTGATGGCAAGAGGGGGGGTGAATTGCCTTTGTAAAATAATTAGCAACTTAAAAACAATTTATAAATGCAGCGGAAATAAAAAGGGGCAAGACACAATTTGATAACGAATTTCGGCTTAAACCAAAGCCTACGTCTCCGCTCCCAACTCAACCGTTGAGATATTTATACTTCATCTTTATTTTTAATGGTTTTAGCAAGAAACCCACTAGCCGTTTTAAGGTAGGCTAGATCACCTTCGTACAACTTGCTTTTTTATTATGGTTGTAGCAAGAAACCCAAAATGAAAGTGTGGAAGAAAAGGATGGTTTTTTTAATACAAACCCAATGAAGAACTAAACAATTGAAGTAAATAAATTATAACAAACTAGAGGAATCCTTGAGAGCCAAGAGTGTGAGAGTAGTTGATGTAGAGGCAGCCCAAGCTTCAAGGATGGAAATGGATCACAAGTAGCCATAGAGATTTGTCGTTAGAGCTTCAAGGGATCAAAATATCATTCCAATGTATCAGGGGTATTCCCGGCATCCATCCTCGTCTATTTATAGGAGAAATATCCCCAAAGACTTCAATATGACCGTTGGAGGGCTTTCGGAGCCATTGGGGGTCAAGTGGGAAAGTCTGGTCAAAGCCCAACGGCTAGTTTGACTGGGCTTACCAGCTAACCGGTGCTTGGCCACCGGCGGGCCGGTGCTGGGACACCGGCATGCCGGTGGTCCAGACACTAGGGGGCCGGTGGCACCAGGCAGTGGGCAAGGCCTACTATCTGGTTCCACCGGCTGGCCGGTGGTCAGGCACCGGCTGACCGGTGGAACCTGGCAGAGAGCATTGCTTCTGCCAGAGACCACCAGCTGGCCGGTGGTAATCCACCGGTTGGCCGGTGGACTCAGAGAGTCCATTTCCAGTCTTCTTGGGCCAAATCTTTGGCAACATTTTTCCTATCATCAAAAAAACTTGAAAACAAGTTAGATCACGATGAGAGTGATTGTGATCATTAAAATACAAGAGAGAGGGGTACAACAATCTCCCCCTATTTTGATGATCACAATCACAAATGAGAAAGCTTTTAAAAAGGATATGCCAAGAAAAAAAGAAATAAGAAACTTGGACATTGAAAATTTTAGAGATCATACAAGAATATCATAGATGTATCATGTATTAATCTTAAAAGGATTGAAATAAAGAGAATGGTTCATTTTGAAATTGTAACCATAGGTCATTTAAAAGAAACAACTGAAATCAATAACATAAAAAGAGCACTTAAAAAGAGCACTTAATTAAATGAAATAAGTAACTATGTAATAGAGAGTTTTTCTCCCCCTTTGGGATTATCAAAATAGGAGGAAAAGTATGAATGAAAATTAGAAAAACAATAATAAGGAAGTAAGCAATGACAAAAAGGATTGATAGATAAGACAACTTGAATTTTATTAAAGATGAAACGTTACATAGAACGTTCAAAATACAAATACAAAGACAAGTCAAAAAGAGTCAAATATTTAATAGTTCTCATTGACGAATCATTCCTAACTCCCCCTTAATAAAATAAAAACATTCAACCGGGAGCGGTGTGGTAAAAATATCAGCTAATTGGAAATCAGTAGAAATGAAGTCCAAAGTGATATCCCCTTTTTGAGAATGGTCACGAAGGAAATGATGCCTTAAATCTATATGCTTTGTCCTAGAATGTTGTATTGGATTCTTAGAAATACTAATGGCACTAGTGTTGTCACACTGTATAGGGACATGATCGTAGGAAAGGCCATAATCCAATAGAGTGTGCTGCATCCAAATAATTTGGGCACAACAATTACCAGCTGCTACGTACTCGGCCTCGGCAGTAGAAAGAGCAACATAGTTTTGCTTTTTGCTACTCCATGAAACAAGGGACTTGCCTAGCAGATGGCAGGTTCCACTAGTACTCTTACGATCTAATTGACATCCGCCAAAATCAGCATCCGAATATGAAGAAAGTTCGAAATAAGTATTAGAGGGATAAAACAAACCAATGTTTTTGGATCCTTTTAAATACTTAAAAATTCTTTTGACCGATTTAAAATGAGATTCTTTGGGATTGGCTTGAAAACGAGCACAAAGGCAAACAAGGAACATGATTTCAGGACGGGTCGCAGTTAGGTAAAGTAGACTCCCGATCATACTCCTATAAATCTTGTTATCCACCGGTTTCCCGGCTTCATCTAACGTAAGTTTACAAGAAGTACTCATGGGGGTACTAATTTCCTTTACTTGATCCATACCAAAACAACTTAAAAGTTTGTTTGTGTATTTTCCTTGGCTTAGAAAAATACCATTTGAATTTTGAAAGATTTGAAAACCAAGAAAATTTTTTAATTCCCCCATGAAGCTCATTTCAAATTATTTTCTCATTAAATCTGAAAAATCAGTACAATGTGATTCTTTGGTTGAACCAAAGATAACGTCATCAACGTAAATTTGGAAAATTAAAAGATCTTTGGAAGTGTGTTTTAAAAATAGGGTACAATCAGCTTGACCCATTTTAAAATCATTTTCTAAAAGAAATTTTGTTAACCGCTCATACCAAGCCCGAGGGGCTTGTTTTAAGCCATATAGAGCCTTGTTTAACTTAAAAACATGATTTGGAAATTTTGGATCTTCAAAACCGGGGGGTTGTTCAACAAAGATTTTTTCTGAAATAAAACCATTTAAAAAATCACTTTTAACATCCATTTGAAAAAGTTTGAAATTTAAGTGAGCGGTGAATGCCAACAAGATCCTAATGGATTCCAATCTAGCAACAGGCGCAAAGGTTTCACCATAATCAATTCCTTCTTCTTGATTATAGCCCTTAGCTACTAGGCGAGCCTTGTTCCGGGTTATATTTCCTTGATCATCAAGTTTGTCCCTAAAAACCCATTTAGTGCCAATAATTGGATGATCATTGGGTCTTTCAACAAGAGTCCAAACATCATTTCTAGAGAATTGATTTAGTTCCTCTTGCATTGCAAGAACCCAATTCTCATCATTAATGGCATCATTAATGGTTTGAGGCTCTAGTTAAGAAAGAAAGGCTTGATGTTCAACCACGTTGAGGATTGATCTTCTAGTTTGAGTACCGGCTTGAAGATCACCTATAACATTTTCTAAAGGATGGTCTCTAGAAGGTTTCCAAACCTTAGCCAAGGTGGATGATGAAGAAGGTGAAGAGGGTTCTTGATGGTCATCCTCCTTGGGAGGAGAAGAGGAATCATTCAAATGAAGCTTATCAAGCTTATCTTCAACATCTTCAATGACCGGGTGAGGTTTTGGAAGAGTTTCATCAAATTTGACATGAGATTATTCTTCGATGGTTTTTGAACGTTTATTGAAGACACAATAGGCTTTGCTTGAGTTGGAGTACCCAAGAAAAATACCTTCATCGGATTTGGCATCAAATTTCCCTAGGTTATCTTTTGTGTTAAGGATAAAGCATTTACAACCAAACACTTTAAAATAACCAACTTTGGGCAATTTGCCTTTCCAAAGTTCATAGGGGGTTTTTTAAGAAGGGGTCTTACAAGGACTCTATTGATAGTATAACAAGCAGTGTTTACCGCCTCGGCCCATAAAAATTGAGGGAGGTTGAATTCACTAAGGAGGGTTCGAGCAATTTCTTGGAGAGTTCGGTTTCTCCTTTCAACCACTCCATTTTGTTGTGGAGTCCTAGGGGCAGAGAAGGTGTGATTGTATCCTTGAGAGGAACACAATTCATCGAATTCTTTGTTCTCGAATTCACTTCCATGGTCACTACGGAGCGATATAATTTTATATCCTTTTTCGTTTTCTACTTTCCTAGAGAATTTCAAAAAGGTTCTACAAGCTTCATTTTTATGAGCTAAAAAGAAAACCCAAGTGAAACAAGAAAAGTCATCTACTAGGACAAAGGTATAGGATTTTCCACCTAGACTTGCTACAGGGGTAGGACCAAAAAGATCAAGATGAAGGAGCTCAAGAGATTTTGAAGTGGACACTTCCTTCTTAGATTTGAAAGAAGATTTGTGTTGCTTGCCAAGTTGGCATGGGTCACAAATCAAATCTTTCTTAAACTTAAGTTTAGGAAGGTCACGGATGAGCTTGTTCTTATTAAGCTTTAGAAGTGAATGATAGATACAATGCCCCAACCTTCTATGCCAAAGCCAATACTCATTGTCAAGAGCACTTAAACATTTAACATTTTGGCTAGCTAAAGACTTTAAATCAATAATGTAAACATTTTGAAAACAGGAAGCAGAAAATATCAATTTGTTTTGAAAATCAAACACATTGCATAAATCATTTTGAAAATTCACCGAAAAACCACTATCACAAAGTTGACTAATGCTAATTAAATTATGTTTTAAACCATTAACAAATAAAACATATTTAATTAAGGAGGTGCTACCAAAACCAATGGTACCTATTCTGACGATCTTGCTTTTTGAATTGTCACCGAAGGTGACGTATCCTCCATCGAATTCTTCAAGGGAGTTGAACTCGAAGGGATCACCACACATGTGCCTCGAGCATCCGCTGTCAAGATACCACGAGCCTTTCGAAGTCCTACTTCTTGGGTGTTTATCCTACAAAATCAATAGAGAATAGATTTTGGTACCCATATAAGTTTGGGTCCGGAAAGATTAGCTAAAAGAGACTTTTGAACCCATACTTGTCTAGAGGGATACATCCTAAGATATTCATCCGAGTAGGTAATGATTTTGGGGCGGCCATATCTAGCATTTTTACAATTGCATTCATAAATCATATGTCCGGTTTTTCTACGATAATTACAAAATTTATTTTGAGAGCTCCCCCTTACAAAAGTAGTGGGTGCTCTAGAAGAAGTGGCTTTCATGTTAAAGCCAAGTCTATGTGTGGTTCTAGCCGAACGTTGAGAACCTATCAATTTGGTCAAATTTTGTTCACCTTGGGTGAACTTGGCAAGAGATTCCCTTAAATTTTTAATAGTTGAATTCAAAGAATAAACATTTGGAATATCTTGGACCTTAAGGGAAAGTTCCTCATTCTTTTTGAGAAGTTGATCTTTTTCAGAAATTAGAATTTTGTGTTTCTTTTTTATGGCCAAAAATTTAGAGGTAAGTTCGTGAAAACCTTCCTCTAATTGATCTCTCGAATTTTGGAGATCTTTATAAGACATGTCATTATTAAAAAAAGAAGATGAGGAAGAGGAGTCGGAAGAAGATACCTCATCAAATGCCATTAGGCATTTTCCACCTTCATCGCTTGAGTCGCTTGAAGACATGGAGTCATCGCTTGCACTCCATGTTGACGCTTTGAAAGCCTTCTTGTTTTTCTTTTCTTTTAACCTTTTCTTGAAAAAAGAGCACTCCAGTTTGATGTGGCCTTTCTTTCCACATTCAAAGCATGTAACTTCTTTTTCTGCTTTTGGATCTTCCTTTCGTGTCCTTTGAAAATTCTTCTTTTTCTTCATGAACTTGCTCATTTTTCTTGCAAGTTGAGCAATCTCGGATTCGCTATCATCGGAGGAGCTTTCTTGCTTTGCTTTGAATGCTATGTTCTTTTTCTCCATGAAGATTTTACCTTCTTTATCGTCTTGCCTCTTCATGGTAATCTCATAGGTCATAAGTGATCCAATGAGTTCTTCAACCGGAATTTTCTTGACATCTTTCGCTTCTTGGATTGCCGTCACCTTTGGAGCCCATGAGCTTGGTAGGACCCAAAGAATCTTCTTGACCATCGTCTCTACAGAAACATCATCTCCAAGAGACTTTCTCCCATTACACACATCAGTAAAGCAAGTAAACATTTCCGTAATAGATTCGTGTGGATGCATGGTGAAACATTCAAAGTCTTGACGATACATATCTAATCTAGTGTCTTTGACTTTGTTAGTTCCCTCATGGGTCACTTCCAAAAGCTTCCAAATTTCATGAGAAGTGGTGCAAGTAGAAATACGATTAAATTCATTACGGTCTAACCCACAATGAAGAGCATTCATGGCTTTGCCATCAAACTCAAAATTAGCAATGTCTTCGGGGGTCCATTTAGACTCATCTTTGCTAGAGAGAGTGTATCCTTGCATAACAATTCTATATATAGGATAGCCAATACTTCTAAGAAATGTAATCATGCGAGTTTTCCAATAAGTGTAGTCGGTTCCATCAAAGAATGGAGCCCGAGTCATGGAATACCCTTCGGGTGCTTGTGAGGAAGAAGCCATCACTATGGATTTTAGGTTTGTAACCGGTTAAGGTATTACACAAACTTCCCTTTGATACCAAATGTTGGTTCGGAGAGTGATGGCAAGAGGGGGGGTGAATTGCCTTTGTAAAATAATTAGCAACTTAAAAACAATTTATAAATGCAGCGGAAATAAAAAGGGGCAAGACACAATTTGATAACGGAGTTCGGCTTAAACAAAAGCCTACGTCTCCGCTCCCAACTCAACCGTTGAGAGATTTATACTTCAGCTTTCTTTTTAATGGTTGTAGCAAGAAACCCACTAGCCGTTTTAAGGTAGGCTAGATCACCTTCGTACAGCTTGCTTTTTTATTATGGTTATAGCAAGAAACCCAAAATGAAAGTGAGGAAGAAAAGGATGGTTTGTTTTAATACAAACCCAATGAAGAACTAAACAATTGAAATAAATAAATTATAACAAACTAGAGGAAGCCTTGAGCGCCAAGAGTGTGAGAGTAGTTGATGTAGAGGCAGCCCAGGCTTTAAGGATGGAAATGGATCACAAGTAGCCTTAGAGATTTGTCGTTAGAGCTTCAAGGGATCAAAATATCATTCCAATGTATTGGGGGTATTCCCGGCATCCATCCTCGTCTATTTATAAGAGAAATATCCCCAAATACTTCAATATGGCCGTTGGAGGGCTTTCGGAGCCGTTGGGGGTCAAGTGGGCAAGTCTGGTCAAATCCCAACGGCTAGTTTGACTGGGCTTACCGGCTGGCTGGTGCTCCAGACAGAAGGCAGAGCGTTCTGTCTGGGTTCCACCGGCTGGCCGGTGATTCAGACACCGGTCGGCCGGTGGCACCTAGCAGTGGGCAAGGCCTACTGTCTGGTTCCACCGGCTGGCCGGTGGTCAGGCACCGGCTGACCGGTGGAACCTAGAAGAGAGCATTGCTTCTTCCAGAGACCACCGGTTGGCCGGTGGTAATCCACCAGTTGGCCGATGGACTCAGAGAGTCCTTTTCCAGTCTTCTTGGGCCAACTCTTTGGCAACCTTTTTCCTATCATCAAAAAAACTTGAAAACAAGTTAGAACACGATGAGAGTGATTGTGATCATTAAAATCCAAGAGAGAGGGATACAATAGGGATATGAGTGTGAGTTCTTTTTCAAGTTAAACATTCAAAAAAAGAGAAAAGAAAAGAAAAAAAAGAACAATTGGATTATATTCTTATGTCATTGGGAGATGTTTTGCGTTTTTTAAATATTCCATCTTCTCATTACCATCATATTTCCATCCACTTTTGTGTCTTATTTCACATTTTAATTCCCTCATAAATATGATTTTACATTTCCTTTCTTGTCACTTTTTTAAAAATGTTCATAACTTTTCCCATGTCGGTGTTTCACCCCTCTTCTTCTCTCTCTTGGACATTATATTATTACCATACCATAGCCACAGAAAAACCCCTTCAAAAGACCTCTATATTCTGGTGCACTCTAGATAGGGAATGTAATCGGATAGCTCTTTCAAACTCTAAGATTTTCACTTTTATTTGGTGAATGAGTGAGGTTCCATAAATTAATTTTATCATCTTGAGAGGAGTAAGTTTTATGTTCCGCCATTTGAAAATTAATTTTTTTTATTATGAAAACAGTTTTGAGGTAGAAAGTGAGAAACCATACAAGATTCCAACCATAACAGAAAAACACCATGATCCAAAAACATGAACAAGTCCAAGAAACCACGAACCAGGGCAAAAGAACATCAGAAATGCTGGCCAAACCCCAGAAAGTGTCACCTCGAACGTCCCCCGGTGCGACCATCAACAGCGGCCCAAAACCTCCGATCAGAAAATTCCAAATGGAGTTCACCCATCCTTCAAGCGAAATGAAAAGGACCTCCAAGAAGAATCCATCCACAAAAGGACATCAATGAAACCAGCATGAAGTTCACTAGATCCTGACGCAAAAAGCACCATGATCCACAGACAAACCAGAAGTTTCATCTTGCCCTTAAACCACAATACCCCCTTCACCATCATTGCATAACCATCCCATACAAAAACCAACACAAAACTAGATTCATAAAGAACATCCCACATTCCATAACAATCCATAAAAATATCAATCCCTTGCATATAAAATGCTAGAAGTGAATGAAAATCCATCAAGAATGCCCCCATTCATGAAGACGTAACTTCTAGGCTCCATAAGGAAGTCTAAATTCTTTTATTCACCTCCAAAGATCTAGGGACAATGTAATGAGTCTTGGATAAATGTTTAAAGGCCCAAATCCAATTAAAAGGGGCCCAAATGATTTATATAAACACAACCCACCATTCTGGTATGGAAATTATACAAGTACAGTATTCATGATATATCTCATGATGTAATTATCAAATCAAGATCATATTTTGCAGTATGAAAGTGGAGATATAGGTGGCCGACTTGTTGGAATAATGTGTTCAGATTTGAATACATCGTCCTATTGATAATCCCATTAACATTTCATCCTTCTAAAAAGTACGGATCGAAATGGATAGTTTAACATTTATTAATAAAACCGCCATAAATATGGATCTATAAGTCCACATGCCTCCATATTTAGAGAGTAGTCAGCCAACATTATTATTTAAAACTATGAAGAAGGATATATCTTGAGATTCAACTGTCTCAATGTAAAAATTGTCAAGCCATGTGGAGGGACAGATTGAGAATGAAAAAAATCCACTTCCTCATGGGCTATACGTACATTTCTCTCCGCTCCTTCATAGGGGTTGGAATTTCAGAAGAGATAAGAACATATTGGCACGACCAAAGCCATGAAAATGTATTAGGAGGACCATCCATACTCATGTTTTCACTTGAGATACCCTTACTCCACTCTTGGATTCCTTTTATTTTTGTGTTGTTCTTCGTTTGTAATCATGTATGTCTTCATTTTTGTAATTCTATTTTAATGCATGTTTTTTCATATTAATATATTAATCTCATCCACCTTATGTTAAATAATATTAGTGGTATAAAAATTGTTTAAATACAGTTTAATCCCCTTCCCTTTATTATGAATTCCCATTCAATCTATAGTTAGCATTTAATTCCCTTCACAGTTTGTGTGTGTGAGTATTTAACACACAACTCTTTTCTTATCCCTTTATTTTTCTTCTATTTATTATTCATAATCATAAAAATTAAAACTAGATTTTTAACCAAAACAGTGGCTGATTGAATCTACCATTAGGGTGAGTTATAATTTGTGGTTCTTAAGTTATTGAGAGCATTTGCTCGATGAAGATGTTTAAATGAACATTGAGTATGTTAAACATAAAATCTCATCGATTAATTACAGAATTTATTTAATATATGGTTTATATGGATTATTGGAAACATAAATAAACTAACATAAAAAATATCTAATTGGTATTAAAACCCCATGTTAAGTTAAGGCTTGGATTAAATCCTTAACACTTAGGAATTCCAATCAACGTTATCTTGTGAAGTGGGTGTTAATTTAAATGAAATATAAAGAAAAGATCAAGGATATCACAAGCTTAAATCCCTAATAATGAACTCCCCCAAATCATTATAAAATTGTTAAACTAAACACCAATCATTAATCAATTGATTTAATCTCTACAAACAAACCCCAAAATCAAAATATAATCAACTAAAAACATTCGACTATTAAAAGGGTATAATCACCGAGGATTATACTTGAGTGTTTCTATACACTTTAGCAGAGAATTAGAACATTGAACGGTCAATAAGTGACAATCTGCTTCACTTTCAAATGGTTCCATTTTTGGGGATGGATCAATTAAGTAGTCGTTAGTTTCTAGTTATTGTGAATAAAATACTATTTAAATTAAAAAAACAAAAATAAAAACCTATCTTCCTCTTTCTTCCAACATCTCTCTGAATTACCCATAGCATCCAAAACAATCCCTCATATTTTCTTGACCCTAACATTGATTGAACACTTCACCAACATAAAAGAAACATTAAGGATAATCAAATAATTCATGAACCAATCCTTCTCCAACCAATTGAATCAGATATGGCCAATCCTAGGGAAAAAACACTTACAGAACTCTCTACCCATGATATGAATTACCAACCTCCTGGTATTAAATATCCAAACATAGAGGCTGACTTCAAACCAAAATTGGGTTTGATTCATTTTCTTGCTCATTTTCACGGGCTAGCTGGTGAGGATCCGCATATCCACCTTAATGAGTTCCAAATGACATGCTCTACCATGAAGCCTCATGGGGATTCTAAGGAAAAAATAAAACATCAAGAATTACATTTGTCCATAGATGAATCCACCAAGTCATGGCTCTACTACCATCACCCTGGTTCCATAACCAAATGGAATGACATGAAGTGAATCTTTCGAGAGAAATCATTTCCTGCTTCTCGTACTGCTTCTATCTGAAAGGAAATAAGTGGTATTCTTCAATTCCCAATGGAATGAATCCATGAGTACTGGGAGAGGTTCAAAAAGCTTGTTGAAACCTACCCACACCACCAAATCTCTGATCAACTCTTGATCCAATACTTATATGAGGGGTTATTGGCAATGGAGAGAACTCTCATTAATGCTGCAAGTGGTGATTCTCTTGTTGACAAAACTCCTATAGTTTCAATAGATATTATAAGAAACATCGCTGTAAACACACAAAAATTCCATACTTGAGCACATGATCATGTAAAAAAAGTCCATGAAAATCTAATCCTAGAGCCGAATAAGTAGTCCGAGTGGTTGAGTGAACTTACAGGATTTGTGCGATAACTAGCAGTAGCATCCAAAGCCCTAACATCATCTTCTCCACAATCTATGTTTCCTGGATCTATCATAAACTATGGAATCTACATCTCATCAGCTCATCCAACAGACACATGTCCACAACTTCAAGAGGGTAAATCTGGTTCATCTGGACAAATAGAGCTCAATGCATCATATGCTCAGTGGAACCCCAACCCTCAACAGTCAGGTCAGTTCATTAGAAACTTTAACCAACCTCACTATGAGACCTTATCTTCTTCCTATAAGTATGGCCTTAGGTATGGTAATCTCTCCTCTCATCCCCCTCAATTACCACTTCAAAACCCAAACCAGTTTAATTAATGTCAAGGTTTCGGTAACCTCCAACAACCTTATCCTTTTGCTCCTCAACAACAAAGGAAAAATCCTCCTCCGAGATTCCACAATCCTAATGAGCCTTGCCAATTCCCAAACTAATACAATAGCTTTCCCAAGAACTAATATCAAGGAAATCCCAATTCGGGGTAGGCCTATTCTTCCAAGAAACCATGGGAATGATCAGTTAAAGATCTTTCCTCCTTCACCCATTCCATCCTAAAAAACATTGAATCAAAAATTGGTCAACTTGAATCCCACCTGGTCCAGAAACAACAATCAAATTCTTCCCAACTCCGAGCTCAACCATTACCCAATCCCATAGGTAATATAAGTGCAATTTCACTTAGATTGGGATAGCAAATTTCAATGCCTCAGGACAAGTCCAACGACAAACTTTAAATAATGACATAAAAAATGAAAAGAAAAAGAAAAATAAAAAGGAATATATAGTCATTCCCTCACATCCTTCCATTCCACATATGAAACCAATTCATTTTCCTCATTCCGTTTCTATGCCAAAGACATCCTTTAAACCCGATCCTGAAATGATCGACATGTATAAAGGTGTTTAAGTGAACATTCTCCTCTTAGATTCCATTAAACAAATCCCTATGTATGAAAAGTTTCTTATGGAGTTGTGCACCCAGAAGAAGAAAATTAGGACCTTTGAAAATGTTCCACCCAACATTCTATTCCCACAAAGTTCAATGATCTAGGGACATTTACAGTTCCATGCGAAATTGGAAGTTATAACATCAATGATGCACTAATATCCCTAAGAGCCTCAATTAATGTCATGCCCAAATATATTTTCTCCAACCTTGGTCGAGGACCCTTACATCCAACTGGTGTTGTCATTCAATTGGCCAATCAATGCACTGCTAGTCCTGAGGGTATAATTGAAGACGTCCTTGTTCATGTGATTGATCTCATCTTCCCTACTGATTTCTATGTCCCTAACAATGAAGGTGAGACGAACTCTCCTCGACCTCCCCTAATTCTAGGAAGACCATTCCTCATGACTGGTAGAACTAAAATTGATGTTTATTTAGCCATATTATCCATGGAATCTAGTGACCAGCTGGTCAAGTTCAATATTTTTTAGGCCATGCGATACAAATCTGAGGATCAATATGCATTCTCAATCCATTCTTCTGAGTAAAATTCTAAGAGTCAATTGAACCCCACTCCATCATGTTCTTCTTGTTAAAATGATAAATAATCTTTTGAAATCTACACCATGATTAACCAAGTCATAAATGGTGATGTTTATTTGGACCTCTAATTCATAGAATCCATCAATATAGTGGAACATGAAAACTCTATTGAATCCCACATCAACTTGGATATTTACTACTCCACCTTGGAAAGTAATAAGAAAAATGAGCATGAAGAAACTGAAGTCCCTTCCTCCATTCCTGAGTTGTCTAACCCACAAATGAAATATGAGACTGATATAAAACCTCTTCTTAAACACCTAATATATGCATTCCTTTTATGTGATCACTCTTGTCCAATCATTAACTCTTCTTCACATACCAAAACTGGGGATTCAAAACTTGTTCAATTGTTCGAAGAAAACATAATGGCCTTAGTTTGGACCCTATATGACATACCAAGAATAAACCATGATCTTTTCATGCATCACATCCATCTTTAGGAATCATACAAATGAATTATATAACCACAATGAAGACTCAATCCACTAATACATAAGGTAGTTAGGGAAGAGATCACCAAAATTCTCCATGATGGTATTATCTACCCAATTTCTGATAGAAAATGGGTTATTCCAATTCAATTTTTACCTAAAAAGGGTGGGATAGATGTTTTGACAAATGAACATGGAGATGTAATTACATCTCAAGTGAAGAATAAATGGTGCGTGTGCATCGACTATAATTAATTGAAAGTTGAAACAAAAAAAGATCACTAACCTCTTCTATTCGTTGATCAAATTCTAGAACAATTAGCCGAATAGTCACAATATTACTTTCTTCATGGATATACCGACTACTTCCAAATCCCAATCACACCTAAAGACCAATAAAAGACTAATTTCACATGCCACGTTAGAATATAAGCATTTAAGAGAATGCATTTTGGCCTTTACAATGCTCCTGTAACATTCTAGAGGTGTATGATGAGTATATTTTCTGAATTCATTGAACCCTGCATGGAAGTCTTCATGGATGACATTGCCATTTATGGTGAGTCATTTGAATCAGGCTTGAATTCTCTCTCACCAGCCATTCAAAAGTGTGTCAAGTGTAAAATTTTGTTAAATTTTGAAAAATGTTACTTTATGGTTGAAAATGGGATTGTTCTAAGGCATATAGTTTCAATAGAGGGTATTGAAGTTGATCCTACCAAATTAGAAGTAATCCAATCACTTCAAGAACCCACATTAGTTCGATAGATCCACTAACTTCTTGGAAATGCTGGTTTCTATCAGCATTTCATCCATAACATAAGTAGGATTTCCCTCCAACTAACTCGGTTTCACCAAAATAATTTCACTTTTAATTTTGATGAAGTTTTCAAGAGAGCCTTATTTGACCTCAAAACTGATCTTACATCTGCCCCAATAATCCAACCCCTAGATTGGTACTTATTATTTGAGTTGATGAGTGATACTTATGATAGAGCTGTTGGGGCTATTCATCATCAATGAAGAGAAAAAATTTGTCTTGTCATTAATTATGCCTCAAAAAAATTGTATGAAACTCAATCTCACAACATTGTGACTGAAAAGGATCTTTTTGCAGTAGTTTTTAATATAAACAAATTCCAGTTCTATCTCTTTGGTGCCAAATCTTTCTCTTTATAGACCATTCTTCTATAAAGTTCTTACTCAAAAAAAGTTATTACAAACCAAGGATAATAATATAGATCCTAATTCTCCAATAGTATGATCTTGATAAAAAACATAGTCCAAGAAAAGAAATCCATGTGGCTGATTAGTTGAGCCGAATTTGTAATTCATATTATTCTGTAATAATTGATCTAGATTGCCAACTGATCACCTTTCATTTCTCACTACTAAAATACCATGGTATTCCCCAGTTGTAAATTACTTGGTTTATAGTGTTTGTACTGAAATTTGTTCAAAAGAACAAAAAATTATGTTGAAAAGTGATTCAAAATACTATTTTTGGGAAGAAAATAATCCTTGGAAAACTAGGGTAGACATAGTAATTAAGATATGTGTTGATGGAAATGAACATTATTTCTTCTTAGAATTATTTCAGTCAATGCTAGGTGGTGGCCATTTTGGACCACAAAGGACCTACTGAAAGGTCCTAGACTCTGGATTCTTCTGGCCTTCACTCTTCAAGGACTCACATAAGTTCTATCAATCATGTCCCACTTGCCAAAAGTTTGGCACAATTTCTAAAAGAAATGAAATGTACCAAAAACCTTTTATATTCTGTGAGATCATTGATGTTTGGGGCATCAATTTCATGGGACCATTTTCCCATTAAAATTGATTTTCATACAGTATTTTTTTGGTTGATTGTGTGTCTAGGTGGGTTGAGGCCAAACCCACAAGAAAAGATGATTCACATTCTATTAATGAGTTCATAAATGCGCACATCTTCCCCCGATTTTGCGCACCATGTGCATAGATATGTGACTTAGGAACCCATTTTTGTAATAGAACCACAAAATATTTTTTTAAAATAATTGTTTGGTACATAAAACATCAACTTAATATCACCCCAAACAAATGGCATGGATGAACTTTCTAATAGAGAAGTGAAAGGAGTGATTGAGAGAATTGTAAAACCCACAATAAAAGACTGCCCTGAAAAACATGGTGAATTACTTTGGGCTTATCGAAATTCCTATAAAACACCCATTGGGATGTCACCTTTTAGGATAGTTTTTGGTAAAGGATTTTATTTACCAGTTGAAATCCAACATAAGAATTTTTGGGCTGTGAAAACCGGTAAATTTGATTGTGAAAAATCTGGCGAAGAAAGATGGTTGCAATTGGTCGAACTAGAGGATCTTCAACTTGAATCCTATAAGAATTCCATTCTGTACAAATAAATGCTAAGGTACTCCATGATAAACACATCTTGATAAAGGTATTTTATGAAGGATAAAATGTATTACTTTTCAACTCACAATTTTGGATTCTCGCAGGTAAGCTTAATTCTTATTGGGAAGGCCCTTTTATTTTTTCTCATGTTTACCCATTTGGTGTAGTCCAAGTCCAAGACCCCTCTTCCAAAAGTACATTCACGATTAATGGACACCGACTAAGGAAACACCATCATAGGACACACAATCCTAGAACCACATTGACTTCCATCGAATCCCCAACTTCTGAAGTCCACCCACCACTGGATGGAGATGGTAACCAACCAAATCCAAACTAGGGGGCACCTATTTCCCCTTAAATATTCTTCTCTCTCTCTCTCTCTCTATTTTTCCCTCTCTTCTTACCCCCTTATTCATGTTTTGTTTTTTTACCACTTTAGTCAGAACATTTTTATTTACTCTTTCTCTTTTATGTGGATGTTTAATTTAAGAACACTTAAAATTTTTAAAAAAATTAACAAACAAGAGTCATAACTAGTCATCTTTGAATTCTAAATTTTTTTCCAATGATTTTTAGGAGTCAATATTCATGGTTTAATCTCCAAAATTTTGTGGTTTCTTTATAAATTTGGATAAAGAATATTGTGTCAAATCCAAAAAATTTTGAATGCTATCTTTTTGATTTGGAATATTATTTTCCCCAACTGTTAGGAAAAAAATTAGCTTTCATGCCAAGGCCACCTATGGCCATATTTTCAAAATGAATGTTCCCCCCACCCATTTGTGAATCTTGAGTTTTTGGACCTTTGAGTTGAATTTCTTACTTTAGTGTACCTTTAAATGATAGAGTCATTTTATGAACCACATGAGAATCACAATAGCCAAGTATCCTCCCATTTCTCTTACATTAATCCTCCTATTGAAAGCCCCTTCATGCATATGAAAACCTTTTATTTTATAGCAACATTACTATCCCAATAACTTAACCCACACATTATCAACATGGATTTTCTGTACATAATTTTCTGAAATTTATGTGTGGGGGGGATGGATTTTATTGTATGGGTGCCCTTTTATTGATTTTAAATGAGTTATCATATACTTAAGGGAAAGCATCCATTTTAGTGTGGGGTATAGGTTTTCCTTGAATGGGGTTTGGGAATGAATATATGATTATGATATATTGTTCAAATTTTAATGACAAGTGTTCAAAAAAATGATAAAAAAACTCAAAATAAATCAAAAATAAAATTGGGTTGTGTCTTGTTTAGGTAAAAAATCACTATTTATCAGCCTTTGACCTAGTTATAGCTACTAAAATTAGTGTTTTGAGGAGATCAATCATTGGTTGGGATATGAGTGTGAGATCTATTTCAAGTTCAACTTTTGAAAAAAAGAGAAAAAAAGGAAAAAACAACTTGTATTATAATATTATGTCATTGGGAGAAGTTTTGAGTTTTTTTAAATATTCTATATTATCATTACCTTCATATTTCCTTACAATTTTGTTTCTTATTTCACATTATAATTCCCACAAAAATATGTGTTTCTATTTCCTTTCATCTCTAATTTCAAAAAAATGTGCATTTCTTTTTCCATGTTTGTGTTATACACCTTATCTTCTCTAATAGACATTATATTCCTATTGTCCCATATCCACAAAAAAACCCCCATTAAAAAATATCTTCATTCATGAGAACTTTGAATAGAGTGTTGAAGTTGAGAGATCTTTCCAACTCTAAGATTTTCGCTTTTGGTTGGTGAATTAGTGAAGCTTCATAAATTAATTTTAACATCTTGAGAAGAGTATGTTTTATGTGCCACCATTTTCAATTTCTAAATTTGGGCATTAAAAAAATTGTTTTTGGAACATTTTTTTTGTAACAACATGTGGTGGAATTCAATATGGATGAGTGATATTGTATAAACCTCCCTGATTTTGGAAATTGTTTTTTAATATTTGATGGTGAGTGAAAATGGTTTTTGTCATGTTTTTATATTTGTTTCACATGAGGACATGTTAAAGTATAATTGTGGTGGATTTGATGTTATTAATAGTCTTATGACTTATTATATACTCCATTTACATATTTTATTTGAAATGTGCATAATTTGTGTGAAATATTTATGTTTTAATACTAAGTAATATTTTTGATCATTTTTAGAAGTAATCCAATTAAGTTAGTTTAATATTTTATTCATAACTCTAACCCTAATGATACAAATAGTTCGGTTCTCCATTTTTAGTATTTCTTATTTAATTTCACAGATATAATTATAATGAATCATTGGCCCGTTCTTCCATTTGAATAGTCATATGACAACACAAGAAGACCCACAGAATATGTGAAGAAACCGGCCCATCCATGATGATTTAATTGCTGGGATCTATCTGGAAGTCCAAATTCTTTTATTCTTCTCCCATGTTAGGGGGAAAAAGTTAGGAGTCTAGGATAAAAATTTAAATTCCCAAATCCAAACTCAAATGACCCAAATAATTCATTTAAACTCATCCCACCATTCTGGACATAAAATAAAATCAGTACAGTATTCAGAATATATCCGATGATGTAATCATCCAATAAAGATGTTCTTTTTCAGTGTTAAAGGGGAGATATAGGTGGCCATCGGTTTTGAAGAATGTGTTTGGATTTGAAGGCATATTCCTATTGATAAACCCATTCACATTTTGGCCTTCAAAAAAGTATGGATTTAAATGGACAGTTTATCTTTGTTTAATAAAACCTCCCTAACGTTGGTTCCATACGTCCAAATGCCTCAAAATTTTTATTGTATTCAGACAACATTATAATATACAACTTTTAATAAGGAGATATCATTATATTCAGTTGTCTCAACATCCAAATCGTCGATCCATGTGGAGGGACATATTGGGAATGGAAACAATCCACTTCCTTGGGCTATAAATACATTTCCCTCCTCTATTTCAAAGGGGTTGGCATTTATGAAGATAAGAGAACATATTGGAATGACCAAAGCCCTGAAAAGGTATTGGGATAACCTTCTATAATCATGTTTTCAATTGAGATACATTTCCACATCTCTTTGTTTCCTTTCACTTTTGTGTTGTTCTTTGTTTGTAATCTTGAATGTGTGGGCTTTTTGTAATTCTATTTTAATTCATGTTTCTTCTAATTCATCTATTATTCTCATCCACCTTCGGTGAAATAATATCGGTGGTCTATAAATAGATTTAATACATTTTAATACCCTTCCCTTATTATTCTTTCTCATTCAATCTAATGTTAGTATTTAATTCCCTTCACTATTCGTGTGTGTGTGTTCGATGTACAACTCTTTTCTTATCCCTTTATTTTTCTTCTATTTATAATTCATAATCATAATAATTACAAATATATTATTACCAAAAACAATGGATGAGAAAATCTACCATTGGGGTGAGTTATAATTTGGGTATGTTATGTTATTGAGATCATTTTCTTGATGGATATTCTTTAAATTAACATTGTGTATGTTAATCATAGAATCTCATGAATTAATGACATAATTTGTTTATCGTGTTGATTCCAAGGATTATTGGAACCATAAATACACTACCATAATGAAGATATAATTGATATTAGAACCCTATGTTATGTTAAGGATTGGATCAAAGCCTTAACACTTAAGAATTCCAAACAACGTTATCTCGTGAAGTGGGTGTTAATTAAAATCCTATATAAAGAAAAGATCAAGGATATCACAAGCTTAACTCCCTAATATTTAAATCACCCTATTCTTTATAAAATTGTTAAATTAAAAACCAATCATTAATCACTTAATTTAAGCTCTACAAACAAACCCCCCAATCAAAATAAAATCAACTAAAAACATTCGACTATTAAAAGAGTATCATCACCGAGGATTTGACCCGAGTGCTGCAATACACATAAGAAGAGAATCTGATCTTTGAATGTTTGATTTGAGAAAATTGGCTGCTATTTCACATGTTTTCCAATTAGTTTGTGTTTTTTGTAGAAACCAATAAATTTCCATTTAATCTTATTAAAAGGATATGTGAACCATATTTTTTGTGTGGGTGTCCCATAAGATAATTTTCATGTACCAACCATTAACTTTTGAAGTTCAATTTCAAACATTGAAGATGATGCTTTTTGTAAGGAGGGGATAATGTAACACCCTAAGAATTTAAAAATAGATTTAATATAGAATGCATGAAACACCGAGTCTCTAAAAAATAACACTTTGTTATAACCTCTAAATGTAAACATAATTTTTCCACCACAGTGATTTGAATTTCGAAAAACTGACATACACGGTTGCATTCAGTAAGTTATCTAGATTCTGATAAAACAAACACAATTTTTGGTGAATTGTAACACAACCGTATGAATAGTAACATAACTGTATGAATATTAATGAATAGTAAATTGGCCAACAATTAGAAACATCCCCTTCGAATGTATGAATACATTGTAGAAATGTTAAAAGAGAGAAAAACAATACTAGTATACGTATAGGTTTTTTTTCATGTCATTAATATTTTAAATAAACATTTCTGATCAATTTAACGTTTTTTGGAAGAAATTATTAATTTTTAAAAAATTAAATTAAAAATATTTACCAAATTAATTTTGAAAACTTTATTTCATATTTGAATTATACACATTGGAAAATGGTTAGAGTGAATTTTTGAGATTATTCTGAAATACTCGAATTTTTAATAAATAGTGAAATTCGATAAAATATTCCATATACAAATTATCAATTAAATATACTATTTATGAAATCATGGATGATTTAAGCACACATGGATTGAAATAAAACAAAAATTTACTATTATAAGACTCATTAATCAACAATATTTGTTTTCTTGAGGGAAATAATAAAATAATGATAAAAATATTCAAAATTCACTCCTCTTCTCCAATTTAACCCCCCATCACTCCCTCTTCTCGTCACACCTATGAAGCCTTTATCCTGGAAAAATTTCTTCCCAAATACCCTTCCTTAGTCCCTCCCCACGTCCAAGAGCTCTTGGGTTTTACAAAAGCCCAAAATCTCTCCCCTAAAGAGGCTCTCAAGGAAGATTACTTCAACATGTAAATTCTTCTTTTCATTTATGCATGTTCTCTTTTATGTGGTATGCATTTTGAGTTTCCATGCCATGTTCTTATTTAAATTTTATTACGACCCAATAAAATTGTATGAGTCTTCTATAAAGGGGTGACCCCTTTCTCATCCCATTCTAAATTTTTCTAAAACCATGCCGCATAGCCGTTATGCTGCAGAATTTTCATCTCAAAATATATATATCTCTCTTTTCAAGCAATCTTATTATGATATTATATTTTAATTTAAATTTTCTTATTTTTTTATATGTAATTTCATATACCCCTTAATTTATATATTATTTAATGATGATAAAATTCCCTTTTTATCTCATTAATATATTTGATGAATTTTAAGTGACATCGTTAGGCTGCCGGATTTTCAAAAGGGATTTAACTACTTTTCATTTATTTTTAGTTCCTTTCTTTTTAATTACACTCATACTATCTTCCAAATGATGTGATGACTCAAATTTCATACATTTAATGGAATTTTATATGATAAAGGAAAAATTATTCATCATATCTCATTTCCAATTCATTTATACTAAAATGACAACACCATATGAGATATGCAAATTTACCACATTCAAGGATGATGGGTTTTAAATTTCTATTATGGTATTAAATTATTTTCATGAATCCAGTATTATGGTGGAACCAGACTATAATATATTTATTATATCTCATATATTTATATGGAATTTTTTTTACACCTATTTTTTATTTATAAAGTAAAATGAGTTTGTTGTGTTCAAAAACAGCCAGTTAACACAATAAACAGTCCTTAAATAATTTTTATAATGATTCATATTTACTCAAAGTAACCAAGTTAAATTTACAACCATGTAAATTTTTTGATTTTCACAAATAACATATAACTTTAATTATGGATAATCATCCTCAATTTACATGATTCTCTATCCATGTATTTAAGTATATTGAACATGAAGAAAACACTCCAAAAAAATAAAATTTAACCTCTTAAACCCATAAAAATAATTATGAATAAACTTAATAATCCTTTAATAAATCAATAACATAAATATTATGTAATTTAAATATTAATTAATGAATTTATGTTGGTTATCCAGGACACTAAGGTCATGTGAAGAACACCGATGGACATAATGTAAGGGTTTCTTCATCTCACTTCCATTTTTGTGAGATATTCCATATCCACTACTATTAATTATGTATGGTGTATTTATACTTCCCATTTATGTATAATATCATGAATATAATTATTTTCATGTTATTAAATGTATGATTTTATGATTATTAATTTTGGGTCATACAATTCAATTGGTTACAAAGTTGTAAGGGTTTTCCACAAGAACCTCCATTTCCAATTAGGTTACAGTTATTGTCTACTTACCATAATTAAAATATTATTCATTCATATGTAATCCTCATAATTTATAATTTAATGTTCTATATATGTGTTACAAATTTAATCATAACTTCATTTATGGGGAGTTATATGTTTTAAAATGATCTTTCAAGAAAAATCTTCTCGAAATACAAGCTCTATTGAAGGAACTCCTCAGATTCTAAACTATCTTGAAGTTCACCCTATAATCTATTTTAATCCATATTTGTACCTATAAAATAACACCTCTAAAAATGAAAAATCTATATTAATTCATTTCTGGTTTTATTAAATCAAACATTACATTGCACTTTAAAATCTCTTTAATGAATTCCTTAATCCACATTAAAATGTTTTAATTTGAAAGATTCTTTAAAAAAACTTTTTACATGATTTTTATTCTATGGGTCCTCATTTATCCCAAAAATTTTATATCAATTCCCCTAAACTTTTTTGGGATATACATTTTAGCACCATATTTAGGAAAAATACAAATGATTACCCAAAAGAACTCGTCTTTCCAAAGTAAAATGGATTTTTCTCACCACACTTTATCTTTTATGAGATATATGCCTTGTTCACCACTTATTCCATGAATGTGGTATATGTACTTCCCCTTGGTGTATCATATTAATAGAATTCGTTTTCTCATGACATTCTAATGGATTATGATTTAAATGTTTCAAGGTGGCATGGGACATATTGAAATGTTTAAGGATTATTTCCTCAAGAATTTCTCAATGGTCACATTTAATAGTATCTTTATTCTTGTCAATAGACTTTGATGAATCATGTATTTCATAAAAGTTTAAATCTTATGATACCATCTAAAATATTTTTTTGAAGAGATTATGAATTATTTGAATGTGGATGTTATATCATTAAACTATTCACTAATTTTCTCTGAATGGTTAGTGTTTATACATAATGTTCTGGAATGTTTATCTACATTTTGTTTGATTGTTTCTATATGAATGTATACATTGTTTATGTTTATCCCCATTCAGATTAGGAATGAATTAGACTTATTATGTGATGGGTGTGGACCACTATAGACCCTCGATGCATCTGGTGGTCTCATGATACAAATTGATGTGGATTTGGTTGAGCCCTTTCTCATTTTGAGATATGGTTTTGGCTGAGGACTTAATCATATTTAGAAGTCTAGGAGGAGGCCATGAGGGTGTGCATTTAAATGACCGACATATGCATTTCCATCATTATGAAGCTATAAATTCATAGTTAATAAGGTTATTCCACTATTAGAATACCCATGATTAGGTTTTACTATAGAAATATCCACTCCTCTCATATTCCTTCCATATTATGTTCATGTTTATTTTTTAAAGGCATGTGTTTTTTGTTATTCACCATGCCCAATTTTTCTGTTTAAGATATCCTTCGCAATTTTTCTTACCCTTACTAAGCATTTGAGTTCACCCTTTTTTTATGTTTCATTTTCTGAGGACATGAATAGTTATATTATGAATGACAAAAAAAATAACACTGGAGTTGTGGATAGTGTCAAAATAGTTCCTATGTTGTATTTTTTTTTCAAGTTGTAATATTGAACTTATGTATGTATCTGGTTTCCAAAAACTACTAAACTACTATGTCCCTATAGATTTAATTCATTTAAATCATGCCAATGTATTAAAAAAATGAACTTTCTCTAGGCTTCTAGATAGGGGGTGTCACAATAACCATCCTTGAATGTTTGTGATGGAGAACAATTCACATTGGTTCTTGATGTGATAGTCCATTGTTCACATGATTAGCTATATAATTTTCCATTTTAAAGAAGAGGATATGGATATGGGTATTGACCATTAAATTATGAAATATTAGAATATGTTGGATTCTTATTTTATATTATTACTAATTTTTATAAATATTGGAAGGGGTGTCAGAAGAAAAAAAATAAAAACTCTTGTTTATGTTTGTGACCACTTCTTCAGAAAACTTGTTTAGGTTCACACAAAAAGCCTTCATAGGTTTGATTTGTGAAAAAAATGGTCTCTATGAATTTTATAGGTGATTAATTAATTTATTAGGGTACTTATTTATTGATAAAAAATATTTTGGAAGTGTGGATATGGGTAGAGAGATGGTATCCATTTATTTGTAGGGGAGAGGACACAAATGAACATTTTAAAAAGAATCAATTACACCCCCATTTGTATCATTCATAATACCTATAAATATGTTATTTGTCAACTCTTATAGGTTATAATATGTAAATATTTTTATAAAATAGGTTTTGGAAAAAACATTAGGTCATTTTAATCCCTGTATTTTTAGTTTTTCCCTGGTAAATTAGTTATTACCTTTAACAAGTTAATTAATTTTTTTGATTTTACAATTAAAAATTGTTATAAAAAATTATGAACTTATTAGATAATATAAAATATTTTGATTTAAAATATTAATTCAATTTTTAAAAATTAAATTCGTAGAATTGGAGAAATCTATTTTAAAATTATAATGACAGTCATGATGAGAAAGCAAGTTTTCTATAATAAGATTATCATAACCCGAATAGCTCGAAGGCCTTCTTTTTTATTGATTATTGATAACCCCACTTTCAAGGGATGAGGTGGAACCTTAAAACTTCTTGTAGTCATAGATATTACATGACCCATAGGTATTATGAATTATACATACTATACTTGGAAATCCTCCTCCCAACTTCTTCATCGTGATATCAGCTCTCCACCTTCACATGGTTGTTTGGATAGGCTTCCCATGCAATCAAAGGCTGGTTCCGATGGAAATTCCATACCCTCTCTTTCTAAAAAATTTACTTAGATTTTACTATGATGAATTTTCCTACTGTAAATACCCATATAGAGTATACTCCTTGTAGAGTATGTTTGATCCTTGAGCACAATTTTGAGGTGGCCTGAAGGCCTTAAAGGACCTAGGCCCAAACCTGTGTCCCGAAACCCCAAACAGATGAATAGTTCTGGCTACTACAGTACCGAACAATTCCTAGTACAATACTCTTGTAAATATGTCTCCACCGAGTTTTGAACTGGGTTCTCTTGAATTCACTTGTAGAGTCCTCATCAACTGGGTTGAGGCTCCTGTGCATAAGATTCTCATAAGTTTGCAAGTTTTTAATATCAAATTTCAATATGATTTTTAATGAACTAAATTAGTAAAATTTTAATGTCATTTTACAACTTTTACTTTAACATTATATTTAAATATAAAATAACCTTTATTATATTAAAAAACGTGACAACTTTCAATTAAAATCAATATTTTTCACTATTCATGAAAAAAAGAAACATGATAGAAAAATCCAAAAAAACCACCCTATGATAATATGGATATAATGAATTAAAAATGTAATTTCATTTTTTAAAAATTGGTAAAAAATAATATAATAAATTTTTTACTAATTTTGGAAAAATTTATAAAAATTAATTTCAATTTTTTCTACAAAGAGATTCCAAATAGCCTTTTAAAAAATAACACTTTTTCAGAAAATATTATTTTTTTCATTTTAATGATTATAATTTTATTTCTAATAAATAAATTAACCTAATTTCCAAAATTCAGTTAGTACTAATCATAACTTCGAATTATACAGCTACGTTATTTCGATATACAATACTAAAATTCATTTAGACATGGGGTTACATATTCCAAAAGCTATCAAAGTGATCATGTTTATTTTAAAAGAAATATATCATAATGTATCAGGGTGTTACATTATTTGAAACATCAAAAAAATTTTCCCTGAAAATTTAAAATTCATCTATAAAATCAACGGTATGAATTTTGAAAATATTATTGTTGAAAAACCATCATCCTAATAGGGTGAATAAAACATCTTGTAGATAAGAGGGTGAGATAAATAAAAAGGTTATCTAGAATAATAAATAACTAGGTAACCAGGAAGAGAACATAGTTGGGATGTGAAGATATGTAAATGGAATAAAATTAAAATTAATTTTGTGTAGTGATAGATATTATTAATCCCAAGAAGCTAATGATCAATAGAATGAAAAACACCTCAAAACCATAAATTTGAATTTATTTAAAAGACCATTTTATTTCCAGAAAATGAATGTAATAGGATAACATGTTTTTTGTGCTCCTTTACCTAATGATATGGACTTTTTTTATAGTCTACAAATATTAGGAATTATATTTACTTCATATCATTTTATTTCTTAAATACAATTACATTATTTGTTTGTGATTCAATCCATTTATTGATTCCCACACTACAAAATTTTAAAATACAAAAACAAATTCAATATGATTGAAGAACTAAAATATACTTTTAAGAGATCGAAAGATCCATAAAAGTGTAAAAATTCTTTTTATATATCTCAAAATATTTTCCAAAACCAATAATGTTAGAACTAGTAATACATTAATATCTAAACCTTAAAAGAAACACCACTATTTCAACATTAATATTTATTCCTCAAATAATTGATGTAAAAAAAATTACATATTAACCAGAACATCACATAAAACAATGGTAGGCACCAAGACATTATCATCATTTAATTTTGGGTTTAATCCTTATGGCCTTTTCCAGATTAAACATGTTTTTATTTTTTATAAAAAATAAGAATATAATTCCTATAATGTTCCCAAATTGTGGTGACCCATAATTTATAAAACATCAAAGATTAGATAAAACTTATGGGTTACATGTACCATAAATATTATGTTCAAAAAATATAAATGAATTTTTTCCCAAATAACCCTTTCATACACTAAACTAGTAGGTTGAATTCCTGTAAATGTTTTCCAAAAATAACCTTAATCATGTCACATTCCAAAAAGATTTTTTTAAAAGGGGTGTTTAAGGAATTAACTTTATAATCATCCTTATACTCATAAATCCATGATAATATCCAAAACTCTTAAGATAATTAAGAAATAAATGTTTCTAAAATTTAACAGAATCGTTAGATATTTCATAATTCTTATATCAAAAATACCATTTAAAACAATATATACTTTAATTCTTAAATCCCCAAAAATAAGTACTTAATATAATTTACTCAAACATAATTCCTTACATATATCAAGGTTTAATATTTAGATTATTTTATTACATAGTAATTCCAATATTCCCCAAAATTAAGGACATGGACTATAAAAGGATGCCATGGTTGAAATTAGTTTCCTTCTATTGTAGTCTACATTTTCCAAGAAAATTAATTTCTTTATTATATTCATTTAAAAATATAAATTATATTATCATTTCTTTGACTCAATTTTCTGGATGCATCTTTTCACATTTCATACATTAAGTAAATCGAGAATTCTATCATCCATGGTCTCTACCACTGGATTTCTTGAAAAACTTCAACCTTCTCTTCTTTGGTGGGTCTGAGAGTTTTCTATGTTATATGATGCTTATATTTTTTAGGTATAACTAATTATGAATAATTATGATATATTTCGCTCTAATCATCATACAATTTGGTTTCACATAGTCAACATAGTGTAATTAATATTCAAGTTTAACATGATTCCTTTATGTTTCATCCATTGACTAAAAACAATATCCAAAGTGAGTGAAAAATTAATCATAGTAGGAAAACATATAACCATTTATAGTATTTATAAATAATTACACCTTATTTATTGTCCAAGAAACATTATTTTTATACTAGTTCATTAATTTTCACCATCTATTCAAATAATTCATAATGGTAGGTAATGAAAATGTGAATTATACAAAGCATATCCCCTAAGAGTACCGAACTAGGTGTGTAGTAAGGCCCATGGTCATTTACCAAGTAACACACAAGTTGATATTATTCTATTTTTAGATTTATTACCCCTATGTTCATCAATTTTAGAACCAAATCCACATGTACTTTCCATATAGGGATAACCACCTAATCATTACCATACCAAAACTATAGGTAGTTCGTCTATTCTTATTCTGAATATTTATCATAATGTTATCTTCCCTAGTCGATTCATTCTTAAATCTATTTCATAAGGTTTATAAAATTATTATTTTATACAAAAAATAATGATACCAACCCATGTATCCTCAAGCTAGTTTCTACTTTATTTCATTGGCTTAAGAAACAAGAAATCACATCACAAAAGACTAAAAATAATTGTAATATTTGTAAATTGGATAGAGACATGATTCCCATATTACTTTTAAATACACAAAATATAGATTTTTTTTAAAGAAAATCAATATTCCCTCTTGAATATCCTTACATGACATTCATTGTAATGATATTTTATTACTATTAATGGGAAATTATTAGGGTGATATGAAATGTTCAGTAAGGAATAAGTACATCAGAGGCTATCCAAAATCAATAAGCATTATCAGTATAGGAAGGTAAATATTTCAACACATATTCCATTTAATCAATAACATGACAATATTAATTTGAAATGGAATAATAAATATGAAAATGTAAATAACTAAATACACATTACAATTAAATAACATTACTCTCAGGTATAGATAAGGCACAATCAATATGGTTGGGAAAGTAACTGAAAACTCACTCTATTAAATCAATAATCTGAGAATATAAATGTATACAGTGTTAATACCTCTGAGAAAATATCATGTATAATATTAACTAAATTATTAATGTTAGAAATTCTTAATTATTGGAGGCCAGGATATAATTAATTATGATATCTCTATTGTCAAGACCATCACAAGATAGTTTAATACTGATGGGTATGTATACACCGGAAACCCATTGAAATAATATTAGGCAAATGATTCACCCCATTAGACTACTAATGAATCAATGTTCTACCAATAACCCAGAACCAACTATATCTTCATGTTCAAATAATTCCTCTTATATCAAATAATTGATTTAATTCATTAATAATATGTTGTATTAACAAATTTTCATATCTAGTATGGAATACAAATTAAAAATGATTTTTCTAGAGAGTCGCATAACATTTGAAGTAAAAAATATATTTAAAAATTCTCCACGGATTATGAAATATTCATTTGCATCTTAAAAAATATGGATATTTAAGAGAAATTTAATTTCAAATGATTAATGATTCTAAGAAAGATATTGTTTTAAAGGAATGTGAACAATCCTAAAAGAAACAGAGATTACACAATAATCATTAGCTATTCTGTAGTTTTAAATATTAACCCATGAATAATAAACTTGAAAAAAATATTATTCATGATGAAAAATTAGTTATTGAAGTTCAATAAATCAATGTGGAAGTATATATACCAAAAAAATGTGAATAGTTTCATGTTAATGAATATGTCACAGGAAATGGAAATTGAGATTAAATCCCTTACAATGGTAATAACATTGATGTGAGAATTAATAAATGAATCAACTCTGTGTACATAATTTAAAACCACATAAAAAAGTTCAATAAGAACATAATATAATACATTGTATTCAGAGACATAATCTTATAATGACAAATATAATAAGATGTAATAAAACCTAATGAAATTAAATTGAGTTATGAAATTCTTAACCATATAGAAATTTTTAATTAAAATTCACTTTGATGAAATAATTAAAAATAAAATGAATACATGGAATTATGAATTATTTTTTATATAATTGGAAAAATATTCAATATATAAAAAACAAATTAAAGTAATTTGGATTAAAACATTACAATATTCATTAATGAAGGGAAACAGAGACGAAGTCCCCTATGTCATGCTTCCCTTTAATTAAACATGTTTCTTCATCTTGAATAATGGTTTTATAAATTCGATTATATTTTATAATAACCATATTAATATTTATAATATTATATGTGCTCCTTTTATAACATATTATTACCCATTCGTTAATAATAGTTCATTTTTATTCCTGTTTCGGGTGTAAATTGCGATGTTTCCTCATAAATGGGTTTTCATGGATGTTCTTATTATTGTGCATAAGATACATATTAATATTCTATAGAATGATAATAATTTTTTAAATATAATATTTAACTATTTTATAAATTTTGTAATTATAATTGAATGTTGTACATGAAAAATAAATCACATTGCTTTGTGGAGACAGTAGGTCATATGTACGCCTAACGATGATATCATTACATTAAGATGTAAAAGGATATGTAAGTGGGGAATATATAAATTGAAAATAGAAAATAATTTAATATATATCCCACATATTATTTAAATTTATCCTTATTAGTTTCTAATTTATTCATAATAGAAAAACCAGTCACATATTTTCTTGATGTGGTAGTCCACTCTATACATGAAGGAAGATATCGTTTTTTAAACAAAAATGAATGTAAAAAATATATGTGATTTTAAAAATAAATTATAATAATAATATTATAAATATATTAGGAATATATTATAAATTTGTTTAAAATAGAATTATATTAATCGTTTAAGGGTGGGGAGGGAAAACGAATTACATCAGTTTGCGAGATGATAGTTTGTCGTACAAATGATTGATGGTTATGTTTACCATTTAGTTGAAAATGAGATGGATGTAGGTTATTAAATTTCCATAATAACATCTAAATATAATTAATATTATATAAATAATATATAATCGTAAATTAATATTATGTTAAAGAGGTGCAAGAAGAATCAAATAAATGATTTTCCAAGAACATTACGTATTCTTTACACAACTTCTTTAAAATTGTAAAAACATCATTCCTAGGATGTATTTATGGTAAAAAATGGATATATTATTCAGGGAGGTGATTAAATAAGATATCTTTTCTGGTATTTTGTCTGTAAACAATGGATTATTTAGTGTGAATATTGGAGGATATTGGGTGGCCATTCATAAGTGGAGGAGAGGACATAGATGGAAATTTGGCAAAGAATCAATTACACCAAGATTTTTATCGTGATAAAAGTATAAAAAATGAGTCCATATCAATCCCTATAGTGGATAATTTGGAAATAATCCCTTAAAATGGTTTTAGATGGGTTGGTATGTTATTATAACCCATATCATTTTAGTTTAACCCATGGTAAATAGGTTTTTACCATAACATGATAATTAATTTAAATAATTTTACTATTTTTAATGCTAAAAAATTAATTTGAACATATAAGATATTATAAATTATTATAATTGGAAAAATTGGTCATAATTTTTTAAATTTAATTCATTGAAGTGGGAAAATCTAATTTAAAATTATACCCACACATGCAATTAAAATTAGTTTTCCAAGGAGAGAATTCTGGACAATATAGATGGCCTTTTTATCAAAATTCTATATTAAATTTATTAAAATGAAAAAATTAGTTAAATTTTAATATAATTGAACAAATATTACTTAAAATAATTAAAATATAATATTTATTCGAAATTATTTAAATGAATATACAGTTTTAAATTAAATCTATATTTTTCACTATTCATCAAAAAATGAATCAATTTAGAAAAAATAAAGAAATTAAAGATAAGATAATTTTTTTATAATGATATCAAAAAGAAATTAAATTTTAAAATATAATTTTTCTATAATTGGTAAAATTTAATTTCAAATTATGATCGCAAAGAGAGACCAAACCACATTTTTAGAATAAAATAATTTTTTAAAAAAACTATTCTCTCTCTTTAAATTAATATTTATTTATTTCTAATAAATAGATAATGGTAACATTTATAATTTAGTTGTTACTATTCATACCAACAAATCTAACTGCTTGGTTAAAATAATATACTATGTCATTATTCAATTAAACACAGGGTTACGTGTTCCACAAGCTATCGAAGAGATAAAATTTATTTAAAAATAAATATATAATAAAGTATTAGGGTTTCATACTATTGCATCATGGGGAAAGGAATCATAATTAAGGGGTGATATTTGATTCCCAATAAAGGTATTAATGCAACTTAATTGAATAAATTATGTACAGTATGAAATTAATAAATGGCGATCAAATAATACCATACACACAATCACATTAGCTAGAAAATTATCCACAGATATCATAATTATTCAAATAATCATGTAGAAATGAATAACTATTTTAACAATTTTGGAACGAATAATTTCAAACATTAGAAAAATATTGTATGGACCATGTGGATGTATGTCTTACAAAAAATGGTCAAGGCCTTAGCCAAATACCATATATAGTTTTTCTCATGATACCTTTTGATGCATCAAGGAGCTATGAAATTGTATTCCCCACTAGTAAATTAATAAGTCCAATTAACTCATTATAATAATTAAAAAAACAAATTAATCAACATTTCTTAATAATAAATAACTTCACATATTAGAGGAACTATACTAAATAATATCAACATTTTATTCAAGTCAAAATGATCATAAACCATCCATAGAAATGTGGAGTATAGTATAATTAGAGCATATAATCCATAAATATTAATATTCAATAAATGATGTTGAATTATATTGAAATTAATTAAATGATAATGGGGAAATTTCTTGAGAAAAATACCATTTCACCTTGAAGTCACTTATATAATATCTAAATTTTTTTTCAAAAATAACATGGAAGGAATTTTATTTGAAAAAAACATTAAAAACTTTTAAATTATGCTTCTATACAAATAGTGGTAATGGAATAGGTATATTTATTTCCCTATGTATAATACAAAGAAAATTCCTTTCATGGTTTTATAATTAGGTTGAAAAGTATGCAATTCGAAAAATCATAAGAAGATTAATTTTTTTTAAAAAAATTAAAAATTAAAAATAAGGTTAAAATTTTATTTGAAAAATAATTGTATATTTATAAAAAAAATCATTTAGACATATTAAAGAAAATATATACATGAAATAAAATTATTTCCAACTAAGTAAATAAAATACAAGATCAATTTTCCTTGAAAATATTATTTTAATATATTTAGTACTTAAAGAGGTAAAAATTGGAAGAATAATTATAATTTATAGATTTAACCATAGGATACTAAAATATATTGTATTTAACATAAATATATATATAATAATTAATATAATATACACTTATAATTGAAACAATCTTGAATAATGTTTAGATTTTGAATTAAACCCATATCTTAGGTTTGTGTACCTTCATATGTGTATAACCTCCAATATAATAAATGCATATTTATTTTAAATGTATTAAAGAAACATAATAATATATATCATTCCTTGTATTGTTTACCTAGAATCATTTATCACCAGTTTATTAACAATTAGTTTCTAAAATCAATGTTCCATGTAATAACTGATTCATTTTTCATGTATTTTTGGGTTTTGTATTTTTAGACATATTAATTTGATCATAATTTTGTCATTTATACATATTTAATAATGGTAAAAATATCATATGTTTTAATATATATTTATTTACAATAAATCATAAAATATAAGAACAAATTAATTACACCATTTATAGAGAAGGTAGTCCTTTAGTACATGTAAATACAATTTAGAATTTTTGAAGGATGTAAGAACAGAAAAATAAATAATAATTCATCTATTATGAATCATTATTATATATTATATATCATAAATATTTATTATATCCAACCTTATTACCATACATCTAATTAGGCAATGGAAAATGGATCACATCACTTAATGGAGGTGGTAATCCACACATACACATGAGCAACTTTATCATTTTCTCATTTGATGGAAAATAGGGATAATAACAGTCGTATCATAATAAAAATAACAAAATATTATATTTATTATAAATAATTTAATATTTTATGTAAATAAAATTGATTTATATGAGTAAAAAGAAGAAGTAAAATGAAAGTGATCGGTTAAGGTGATTACCACTTCTTTGAAATAACCCATTTTGATATCCCATTAAGGACCCTAGAGATGATCTTTTGGGAATAATATAACCTAAAGAATATGGATAAGTATTTTTATAAGATATGTTTTAGGTATTTTTTGAGATATGTTGTATAAAATGTTATTAAATAATAGAAGGGATATGTATCCTTTTTTAAGGCAGGGAAACGAAAGACATGGAATTAATAAAAATATTAAAATCTAACTAAGTTATTCTAAATAAAACTGCTACTGTATGGATATATATTTTAATCCAAGATATTATATGTTGAAATATCCTTATAAATTAAAATTTTAACATGTTTAAGTTGTATTTTAAACCTTATCTTTTGGTTTAAAACTATAGTTAACCTATTTTATCATTAAACATAATAACAAAATTTTCAATCAAAAAAGGTTATAATTTTACATATAAGTTAAATATTGGGCCAAAATATTAAAATTTATGATATTCAAGACCACATATTATTAAAATTTTAATATTTCAAGATTTTTACGATTTTTTATTAATTTAATAAAATATTTTCTTTATAAAATATCATTAAATTCATTTTTGACACAATTCGTGTATTATTAGTTTAATGGCATCAAGTTAAGGATATAATTTTAATATAATCATTTTAAAAAACTCTAAGAAGTTATATTGATAGATAAAATTCATGGTACACTATAATTTACACTAATTATATTGATTTAATATTTTAAATATCTTTTATTTTATTTTTCAAATAATAAAACAAATACTGCATGGCCATCATTTTAGCATTTAAGTGGATTATTTATTCACTAAAAATTTTAGATAATTTATTATCATAAAAATAATTAATTTTTTCATAAAATAAATATTAAAATTTTTTCAAAAAATATTTTATCCGTATGTACACATATATGATATATTCTAATGTAAGAGAGTGAATTTTTTTATTTTTGTTTGCTTTAAAAATTATATAAGTCATTTTCACAGAAAACATTTCCTTAAAAAACTGAATTATGAGAATAAGGTGATCAGGGATGAATTTAATTCATATGATAATAATTTATTTTAAAATGGTGATATTAAAACATACATTTATCTTAGGTTATCCAAATTTATCCTTTACTGAGGTGCTATAATTTACTATGGTCACTATTCATAATGGAAAAAAATAAAGGGTACATATTTACCAAATCCCACCATCCAAATTCAAAATATTGAAAAAAAAATTCAAAAATTAAATTCAATATGTAGTTGAAATAAATTTTAAAAGAATAACATAAAATGTTATGCGAACCATTTTTTAGAAAAATTCATGTTTAAGCATAAAATTGGATTTATTCTTGTCCAATTTCCCAGAAAAGTATTAGATGAATGACAAAGAATTTTGTTGATTATATAATTTATATATTTTATTAAAATAATTCAAACATATCAATTAAATTTATAAAGATAAAAACACATTGTGATCATAAAAAAAATTAACCCACAACCATTAGTTTTACTTTCAAAAGAATTTTTTTTCATTTCGAATTAATTGGTGACTAACTAATAGATTAAAAAAAAATTAATAAAAATTAGTCAGTGTTATTAATACATACCAATTTTAAAAGATATGTTATATTTAAAATTTTTAAATAATATTTCAAAATAATATTAATGTAATTCTAAACTTCTTGTTCAATGTTACCCAATATATCAGAGAAATTAAAATTATCTATAATGAAAATTTTATTAAAATATTAAGGTGTTTAATGATAGTTACTTATAATAATTTAATCCTTCAAATTATTTCAGTATATAATAATAAACTATGAAACTTATTCCTCATCACATTTTTAGGTTCCCACATCACTTCCCCAAATTATTGTTTTTCTTCAAAACATTGATCATGTGAGTAGTCTTGTGTCGAACCAATGCCTCTATATGATCCAAAATCTACATTAGTTATTCCTAAAATTAATAATCTTGATCTAGTGGTAATAATTATATTCTTAGTACATGTGAATGATCAATTATGTACATCCTTTGAGAGATACATGGTACATACCATTAAATTGAGAGGAATTTAGTGGATTATCCAAGTGATAAGCTACTATCATATTACATTAAAGAACCTCAAAAGGGCCAATATACATAGGGAAAAAATTTCACTTATTTTAAAATTACATTACCTTCTTCCATGGATATATTCAAAGTAAAACATTTTCCCCAACATCAATATCTAGATCTCATCGACCATTATCGGTATAATATTTTTTCAAATCTAAGATGCCCTTACACACTATGGAATGGATATAACCATCTTGACCATTTCCTCAGATATGTCATTTCCAAATAGATTTTTTTCTAACCTCATACCACTAAATTGTAGGTCACCATTTCTTCTAATATAGTGATTTGTAAGGACCTATATGAGTTCTCAAGTTAATGTTATTGTCAAAATAAAATTAAACTATAGTTAGGTGTTTATCCCAATGACCCTTGGAATCCATAGATAATATTATTAGAATGTATTCTATAGTTTGAATAGTCTTCTTAAACTAACCATCTATATGAATATAATAAAAAATACAATAACTCAATTCATTTTCCAAAGAACATCGAATAATTTTCCATAACACTGATGCAATCCTTAAATGTCGATTATATATAATAGAATGTGGTACTCAATTAGATCTAAAGTGCCCAGATCAGTGTGAATCACTGAGAGGGGAGGGGGTGAATCAGTGATCCCTTAAAACTTTTTACTAATTGATTCTTTATCAATTAAACCTCTATGGCTGGTTAAAGCCTCGATCCACTCTTCTTGTATCTCTCAGCCTTTCCTCGAGTGATGCAGTAAATGTAAAGGCACTGGACACAAGGATTTACAAGGTTCGGCACCAAAGGCCTACGTCCTTGCCATGTTGGTTATACGCCCCAACATGGTTTCTACCATTATAATCTGTTAGTATTACAATGGTCGATACAGCATCCCACTGTATCTCTCCTGAGTCCCACAGGAGGGTCTTTATACTGTGTCCCACAGTGTCACCAGAGTCCCACTGGCCTGCTCCAGAATCCCACTGAAGACTTCTTCCACCCTGAGTCTCACAGGGGGCTTCTCCTGGCTCCTCGAGTCACACGAGTAGCTCTTCTTCTATTCAGCTCTTCAAGTATCCTCAGCAGCCTGGGATAAAGGCTGCTGGCCTTGCTCTGTACCTCTGCTCACTTGTGATGAACAGGTCTTCTCGTCTTGCTCAGGCTTTATCTCATTCTTCTAAGGATGACCTGGCTTCTCTCCAGCTACTAAATACTCAGACAACTAATATCTTTAACTTCAGTCTGGTCCAGTCTCACATCAGAACAACTTCATGCACTGAGTGCATGGCATCTCTGCTTCCTCATGCACTGACTGCATGGCTTCTCAAAACTCTTCAAGAACTCCTGGTCTTGGACTCCTCAAATGCACACAACCAGATTTGGCTTTGTTCACATGTGCATGTGAATGCATGCATGCATGCACTCTCCTCTTTCTCCTCTTGGTGCAATAAACCCTCAAAGGGTGTAGTCCCTTTAAGCACACACCTTTTCTTCTTTTCCTTCACACGTTTAATTCCTTTTGATTACACACATAAATGTGTGTTATACTTTGTGTGAGTGTCCTTCCTTTTCTTCTTCTAAATGTATACACACTTCTTAGTGCACACACATAGGTTCATCCTTCTTGTCTCTTTGCACACAAAACTTCTTCACTTTGGCACACACTTGAGCTTGGCCTTCACACTTGTTAGGCACACACAAATTATATAAATTTTGTCCACATGGGTGCTAGCCTTGGCCTTTTTCTTTCTTTGCACATACTACTTGATGTAGTCTTCCTCCTTATGCACACACTAGGGCCACGTCCTTCTCTTGTTCACTTTGCACACAAGGCACTAAGGCCTCGGCCTTCCTCTTGTTTTGCACACACACAAATGTGGTGGCCACACTCCTTTTTCTTCAAACTTGCCCATGGCCTTCTTGTTTATTTTCACTTAGCATGCACACACAAAATGTGTGATCTTTTATTTGTTCTTCAAAGTGTGCACCCACAAGGCTACGGCCTTCCTCCTCTTGCTCACACCCGAATACCAACACCTCCACTTCCGCGTAGGGTCACAAGCAAGGATCTTCTCCACTGCCTCACCGCGCAAGGTGTGCTTGAGCCGCGGGTCGCGCAAGTCAAAAGGCACAAGGGTGCGCAAGTGTCGCGCAAGTGCCACTGCCACGGGGTGTGCAAGTGCAACACCCGCGTGCACTTCCTCCTGCCGCGTAAGTACACAGGCAGAGAGGGAATCAACCACGGGCACGCTAGAATGCGGCCTCAGGTTCTTCCTGACACGTAAGGAAGGCGCGCAGGGGACTCCTTCGGGCCTCGGGTGGCACCGAGATCCTCAGCCGCGCAAGTATGCACATGGCTTCTTTCTTCGCGAGGGAAAGAGCTTCACGGTTCTCAAAAGTTTCAGCAAACTCTCCTCGAGGGCTAGGCCTCATTTTTATAGGCAAAGGAGAGGCGGTTCAATCCGCGTGATATAACTTTAAACTCCCGAATATCTCGGGTTTTCAAGATTTCCAAAATCTTGTTTCTCCTCTGTTTCACGCGGCTTAACTCATTTTTAATTTCCTCTTTCATTCCTCCTCGTGCATGCGATTTAGAACGCATGCATGACCTCTGGTTTGGCCATCCCATGCAAAACATGAACACCACATGGCCTCGGCATCTTCGCTTGCCTTCGGCCAAACTCCGAAATCTCTCCTTTGATGCATGTAGAGTCATTTTAATGCATGGACATGTTCGGTGTGGCCAGACGATCATGAGGGACACTTCGGTTTGATCGGAGGTGGCCAGGAACTCGAATTATTCTCTCAGGGAGGCCTCTGGTTCGAACGAAGCTCGTGGGGAGCCTTCGGCTGAGCTCGAGGAAGGAGACGCCTCGGAGCCGTCAGATCAGCTCTTTGGACGACTGTGATCAGAATGGGAGCGGCACGATGAGATGTGCGGCGCAGATCGTCCGCGAGATCAGATGGATGGCCACGATTTGCTCCGCGGAAAAAAATGCGCGTCCCACATCGAATCGGCGGCCATTTTTCACGTGGTTTATCAAACACCGCATGCCATCCTCAGCTCAATTGAACCTCTCCCCTCCCGGTGCCACCCCGCACCGGGTTCTCTCTGCGGACGCGCTCTGCGCCCACTCTGCTCCCTGCGGGCGTGCCACTGGTGCCCACTATGCACGCTGACACTCTTGGGGGCCCGCTCCCTACGCCCCTGCCGCGCTCCTTCGGGCGTGCCGCAGGCGCCCATGCGGTGTCTTGGGTGCGCCCTGCCGCCCTGGCTTTCCCCACGGGTTCCCCCATGGGCGTGGTGCCCTAGCGCCCATGCCTTGGGGTTTGAACCCTCAAGGTGCCTTGGCTGGCCATATTTTTTGGCAAAGGATAGAGAGTACTTTGTATAAAAACAATGTAACCACATACATAATGTGAAATTCCAAGAGCCACACCTTCCTCTTCATTTCTCCTTCTTCCTCTCTTATTATTCATTAGAATTCCTCCAATTCCTCTTCAACATATATTCATCACTTAGGAATGGAAATTCTTGAAGGTTCTTCATCTTCAACCGAACTCCTGAAGCAACATGAATTCTCCAATGTGCTTCATTGATCTAATCAGAGATCAAATTGGATCTTCTTAAAATTCACATGCACTAAGTGATAGTGCATGGAATTCTTTAGCTCACTTCATCCACTTAGAAGTAGTGTATGGATCATCTTCTAACTCCTCATGCATTGTCACTACAATGCATGGTCGTCTAACATTGTTGTGACATTTTATCCAGTTGATACAAGTTCTTGGAACATAAAGAGCAGCTCAACAATCGTCAGATATAATGATGATGCTCCATCATCATCCATTCTTTAAGTGGTGTAACTTAGTATCATCATGATACAAGTATTGAAACATTAAGATCAGTTCTACAATCGTCTGATATCCATAGAGAATGTTTCAACCACAACATCCTATGTCACTTAGTGAATCTCCTAAGTGACATGCATCTTAGTACCATGGCCATTCTCCTTCATCACCATCACCATCACATCCTTTGTCATTCACATCTTGACATTCCTTGACATCCATTCATTCCATGACAACATCACGCCTCATTGACAAAAAATGCAACACAGTGCACTTCAATCTCCCCCTTTGTATTTGTTGGCAATACACTAGAGCACATATGAATGGGTCAATATGTGTGCCAATATTTCTCCCCCTTATTGGCAATCAAATGCAAATGTGTGGTGTGGTTCTCTTCAAAAATATCTCTTCCTCCCTTCGAATAGCATCTTCTTGAAAAGCACTAAGAGAGAGATGATGTCACATGTTCTTCTTTAGCAAAGAACCTTTAGTAAATCATCTCTAAGTCTACTTGGGCTAACCCGGTGTAGAAAACAAGAGTGATGTAACCAAGGAACTCAATGCTATCCATCATTCACTGTACATGTGAGATCATGCTTCAGGGGTTTGGAATTTTTCAGATATATCAATGAATTGCCAAATCCTTCATCTTTTCTCAAGATGGTATTAATCTAAGAATCCCATCTTCTTCAGATTGGCTCCTCCTCAAGGGGTGCACTCCATTCTGTCAAAACCACTCTCCAGATGAGAATGATCATCATCTTCAATTCCCTACAATGTTAGCACATATAAATACAAGTGGTTAGGGAATAAGATGGAACCTTCTTGGTTCATCAATGTGAACAACAAGGTTGAGAATATTCTCTCAACCGAGATGTTCCATTTTCACCATTCTTCACACTTGAACATTTGATCTTCAATGATGTTGGTGCTGGTGTGGATCTCAATACATCTTCATGTGAAATATTCTTCTTCCATTTTCCTTAGCAATTGCCAGAACATCATCTTCTGCTCTTTGCAGATCTTTGGCAAGTTACAACTGATTTGGCCATTTGACTAGTAAGTCACTTGGAAGTGTGGCCTCAGTTCTGGATATTCCACATGGTTCTTTTGATGCTGTTAAGCTACCTTTATTAGGAAACTTATTTTCAATCAATCCCTTCTGCTTCTTCTGGATTGATTTTCTTTTTGATTCCAGTCTGCTTCTATTTAATTTCATGGCTTCTTTACAAAGATCCATGATATGTCCTTTCTTTCCATAGTAGAAGCATTTCTTCTTGGTGGTCCTTCTGGATGCATCACCCTTCTTGGATTTAGACTCCAATGTCTTCTCTTCCTTTTTCATAATCTTCTTCGGAGCATCTTCAACATTCTTCTTGCTTCCCAAGGATTCTTTCTGAGCCAGGTTCTGTGATCTTTTCTTCTTTCCAGCTTTGGATACAGTTGGAGATTAACATGTATCATTCTTTTGACCACTTTTTCAACCATCCCAGATGTTGTCAAGAAATCCAAATCTATTAGCAGTAAACAGATGTCTCTGGACCTGTGGATGTTTCTTATTTCCTTCTGGCTTTCTCCCCCTTGGCATGGGCTTCCTTTGTGCTTTGACATTTAGTGGATTGTACCAACAATCCTTTGCACAGTTCCCATACTTATTACAACACCAACATTGACCCACAAATCTTGACTTCTTCAGTCCTTCTGATTTTAGGGTACTTTTCTGGAGCTGCTGTGTTGTTTCAGGAGAGCTCTGCTTCTTCATTTTCTTCATCCATACTTGTTTGGAATTATTTTTCCATCCTGCACTTTTTGTGGAAACACAATTAGAAGCATCAGTACAGGATGGTATGGATGGTACCTTCTTTCTAGAAGATGTTGCCCTTTTAATAGAGGGTGTCTTTCTTTTAAAATCATCCTTCTCAAAGCTCACTTGAGTGGCAACATTTGTTCTTTTAGCTGACTGGGAGGATTCAGCTTTGGGTGATTGCAGATTTTTCAATATCACCTCTAGTTCTAAGTATTTCATGTTGAGGGAGTTCTTCTCATCCTCAACAGTTCTTAGCTTTCCTTCCCAATTCTCCACTAGTTGTTCTAATTGGTCTTCATGCACCTTCTTTATTTAATGCAATGAGTTGTCAAGCTCCTTCACCATTTTGACTTTGTCTTCAATTTGAGCATCTCTGACAATCATTGAAACTCTGTGCAATTTTTCCAGTGCATGGAAAACTTCTTTGATTACTACTTTAAAGAATTCTTTCTCAGAAAGGCTTCTTTGCAATTCTTCAGCAGTGTCTTCATATCTTTCATTGCAAAGAGAAACGGTTTCATCATTAGCCTTCACCAGCTTTCTGAGAGTGTTGGTTATGCCAACCCTTTTAGCCAACTGATCTTCCATTGTATTGGATTCTTCTTCTAGCTGTAGTTTTTATTCTTGAAGATCAAGGATGCCTGTAGCTATACACATTTCCACTTCCTTGGGGACTGTCTTCTGAAGATATTCGATTGCACTTTGAAGATCTTTCATTGTTCCAACTTCATCACAGCTAGGACAGGCTTTCTTCATCTTCTTGGCCTGTTTCTTATTTCTATTTTTCTGAGTCTTGGCAGATATCTCCATTTGAGGCTGTTCTTTCATTTCCTCAAATCTGCACTCCATATAGACTCTCTTGGATCTTTTAGAGGTAACCTTCCCTTTGATACCAATTGAAGTGCCCAGATCAGTGTGAATCACTGAGAGGGGGAGTGGGTGAATCAGTGATCCCTTAAAACTTTTTACTAATTGATTCAAAATCAATTAAACCTATATGGTTGGTTAAAGCCTCGATCCACTCTTCTTGTATCTCTCAGCCTTTCCTCGAGTGATGCAGTAAATGTAAAGGCACTGGACACAAGGATTTACAAGGTTCGACACCAAAGGCCTACGTCCTTTCCATGTTGGTTATACGCCCCAACATGGTTTCTCCCATTATAATCTGTTAGTATTACAATGGTCGATACAGCATCCCACTGTATCTCTCCTGAGTCCCACATGAGGGTCTTTATACTGCGTCCCACAGTGTCACCAGAGTCCCACTGGCCTGCTCCAGAATCCCACTGAATACTTCTTCCACCCTGAGTCTCAGAGGGGGCTTCTCCTGGCTCCTCGAGTCACACGAGTAGCTCTTCTTCTATTCATCTCTTCAAGTATCCTCAGCAGCCTGGGATAAAGGCTGCTGGCCTTGCTCTGTACCTCTGCTCACTTGTGATGAACATGTCTTCTCGTCTTGCTCAGGCTTTATCTCCTTCTTCTAAGGATGAACTAGCTTCTCTCCAGCTACTGAATACTCAGACAACTGATATCTTTAACTTCAGTCTGGTCCAGTCTCACATCAGAACAACTTCATGCACTGAGTGCATGGCATCTCTGCTTCCTCATGCACTGACTGCATGGCTTCTCAAAACTCTTCAAGAACTCCTGGTCTTGGACTCCTCAAATGCACACAACCAAATTTGGCTTTGTTCACGTGTGCATGTGCATGCATGAATGCATGCACTCTCCTCTTTCTCCTCTTGGTGAAATAAACCCTCAAAAGGTGTAGTCACTTTAAGCACACACCTTTTCTTCTTTTCCTTCACACGTTTAATTCCTTTTGATTACACACATAAATGTGTGTTATACTTTCTGTGAGTGTCCTTACTTTTCTTCTTCTAAATGTATACACACTTCTTAGTGCACACACATAGGTTCGGCCTTCTTGTCTCTTTGCAAACAAAACTTCTTCACTTTGGCACACACTTGAGCTTGGCCTTCACACTTGTTAGGGACACACAAATTATATAAATTTTGTCCACATGGGTGCTAGCCTTGGCCTTGTTCTTTCTTTGCACATACTACTTGATGTAGTCTTCCTCCTTATGCACACACTAGGGCCACGGCCTTCTATTGTTCACTTTGCACACAAGGCACTAAGGCCTCGACCTTCCTCTTGTTTTTAACACACACAAATGTGGTGGGCACACTCATTTTGCTTCAAACATGCCCATGACCTTCTTGTTTTTTTCACTTAGAATGCACACACAAAATGTGTGATCTTTCATTTGTTCTTCAATGTGTGCACCCACAAGGCTACGGCCTTCCTCCTCTTGCTCACACCCGAATACCAACACCTCCACTTCCGCGTAGGGTCACAAGCAAGGATCTTCTCCACTGCCTCACCGCGCAAGGTGTGCTTGAGCCACGGGTCACGCAAGTCACAAGGCACAAGGGTGCGCAAGTGTCGCGCAAGTGCCACTACCGCGGGGTGTGCAAGTGAAACACCCGCGTGCACTTCCTCCTGCCGCGTAAGTACGCAGGCAGAGAGGGAATCAACCACGGGCGCGCTAGAATGCGGCCTCGGGTTCTTCCTGACACGCAAGGAAGGCGCGCAGGGGACTCCTTCGGGCCTCAGGTGGAACCGAGATCTTCAGCCACGCAAGTATGCGCGGGGCTTCTTTCTTCGCGAGGAAAAGAGTTTCACGGTTCTCAAAAGTTTCAGCAAACTCTCCTTGAGGGATAGGCCTCATTTTTATAGGCAAAAGAGAGGCGGTTCAATCCGCGTGATATAACTTCAAACTCCCGAATATCTCAGGTTTTCAAGATTTCCAAAATCTTGTTTCTCCTCTGTTTCATGCGGCTTAACTCATTTTTAATTTCCTCTTTCATTCCTCCTCGTGCATGCGATTTAGAACACATGCACGGCCTCTGTTTTGGCCATCCCATGCAAAACACGAACACCACATGGCCTCGACATCTTCGCTTGCCTTCGGCCAAACTCCGAAATCTCTCCTTTGATGCATGCAGAGTCATTTTAATGCATGGACATGTTCGGTCTGGCCAGAAGATCACGAGGGACACTTCGGTTTGATCGGAGGTGGACGGGAACTCGAATTCTTCTCTCGGGGAGGCCTCTGGTTCGAACGGAGCTCGCGGGGAGCCTTCGGCTGAGCTCGAGGAAGGAGACGCCTCGGAGCCGTCATATCAGCTCTTTGGACGACTGTGATCAGAATGGGAGCGGCACGATGAGATGTGCGACGCAGATCGTCCGCGAGATCAGATGGATGGCCATGATTTGCTCCGCGGAAAAAATGCGCGTCCCACATCGAATCGGCAGCCATTTTTCACGCGGTTTATCAAACACCGCGTGCCATCCTCAGCTCAATTAAACTTCTCCCCTCCCGGTGCCGCCCCGCACCGGGTTCTCTCTGCGGGCGCGCTCTGCGCCCACTCTGCTCCCTGCGGGCGCGCCACTGGCGCCCACTATGCACGCTGATACTCTTGGGGGCTCGCTCCCTACGCCCCTGCCGCGCTCCTTCGGGCGTGCCGCAGGTGCCCATGCGGTGTCTTGGGTGCGCCCTGCCGCCCTGGCTTGCCCCACGGGTTCCCCCATGGGCGTGGTGCCCTAGCGCCCATGCCTTGGGGTTTGAACCCTCAAGGTGCCTTGGCTCGCCATATTTTTTGGCAAAGGATAGAGAGTAATTTGTATAAAAACAATGTAACCACATACATAATGTGAAATGCCAAGAGCCACTCCTTCCTCTTCATTTCTCCTTCTTCCTCTCTTATTCTTCATTAGAATTCCTCTAATTCCTCTTCAACATATATTCATCACTTAGGAATGGAAATTCTTGAAGGTTCTTCATCTTCAACCGAAATCCTGAATCAACATGAATTCTCCAATGTGCTTCATTGATCTAATCAGAGATCAAATTGGATCTTCTTCAAATTCACATGCACTAAGTGATAGTGCATGGACTTCTTTAGCTCACTTAATCCACTTAGAAGTAGTGGATGGATCATCTTCTAACTCCTCATGCATTGTCACTACAATGCATGGTCGTCTAACATTGTTGTGACATTGTATCCAGTTGATACAAGTTCTTGGAACATAAAGAGCAACTCAACAATCTTCAGATATAATGAAGATGCTCCATCATCATCCATTAATTATGTGGTGTAACTTAGTATCATCTTGATACAAGTATTGAAACATTAAGATCAGTTCTACAATCGTCTGATATCCATAGAGAATGTTTCAACCACAACATCCTATGTCACTTAGTGAATCTCCTAAGTGACATGCATCTTAATACCATGGCCATTCTCCTTCATCACCATCACCATCACATCCTTTGTCATTCACATCTTGACATTTCTTGACATCCATTCATTCCATGACAACATCATGCCTCATTTACAACAAATGCAACACAGTGCACTTCACGATCATAACATGAAATTTATGTATATTTCAGTAATTATATCAACAATTAAATATTAACTAATATAAATTATATATACATAATTAATAAGGTGATCAAATACAAGCCAGATAACATTAAATAATTTCAATGTTTCTGTGAGTCTGATGAAAAAACCCATGGGGGGTTTTCCCCATTTCAATTATTGTATGAGTAATAGTTGTAACATTCCCTTATATTGTAGTCTCTTAGTCAAAATATTCTATTATACTAGTAATCTAGATACATAATCTTTAATATCATTCTTTATGTAGTCCCAATATAAATACTATTCCAAATCAATATACATCTTTGTACTATCAGGAATAATAGAAAATAAAGAACTATGATATTAATCCAACAACTCCTTAAAATCCTTTATATATTGTAAACATTATATATTCATGAAAAATAATACTCAATTATGATCATTGTTGATCTTAGGAATAATTCACATCTTCCTCAATAATTCTACATCTTCTCTTTGTCCCTTCCTAATCCACTCATGTATGGATGGTTGAAAATTCATTTTGGAAAGATATAACTACCCCCTTCCTAATTATTTCAATACCCATCTTCTAAAAATATATAAAGATTACATCCTTTTCAATCATCATCATGGATAAACTAGCATGCCTACTAAAACCTAGAGTATCAACCACCTTATTTTACATTCCAATGCGGTAATGTATTAAGAAACAATACTATTTGATCAAATCCAACAATATTATATTTTTATATTAAATAAATTCAATGTAAATATATATCTTATGATTTTAGGATCAATATATATCTAAATCACATCTTTTTTTGTTCAGATATTTTCTCCATATCTTCAATGAAAAAATTACCACTATCCAGACCAAATCATGAGTTAGATAATTTTTCTCATTAATTTTAATCTGGAGAGAGGAATATGATATCACTATGTAAATAATCCGGAGGAAAAATCCCATGACCTTATTTTATGCAATAATTAATATCATAAACCCATATCCAATCTATGATTGTGTAATAATAAGTGCACTGACCAACATTTTAGTTTTATTTATTTTAAACTCTCTTTACAATCATCTATCCATAAAAACATAACCCTCTTACAAGTAAATACCCAGAGTGAATTAGATACTTATAAGAAATATCTCATAAAAAATTAGTAGTCTCCAACAAACCTAAGAAAAATATGGATATGAGTTACTATGGGGTTTCTAGGGCATTTCTCAAGAACATCAATCTTTTATGGATCCACTAATATACATTAACTAGAGATTATATTAGCCAAGAAAGAAACTTTCTAAATATGAAAATCACAAATGGTAAATTTAAATCACAACTTATCCTTACTCAAGGACTTCCGAAAAATTATAAAATGTTCTTCATTCTCTTCTTTGATATTAAAATATATAAGAATATTTTCTATGATTACTACCATAAAGTGATATAGCTAATATATTAAGACTCTATTAATTAAATTCATGAATATATATAAATTATTTCCATGTCGAAATAGAATAACTATAATTTGATAATGTTTATAACTCATATGAAATACTTTTTTGTGTACATTATTTTTCTTGATCTTTAGTTAATGATACCCCGGTCAAATATTAATCTTGGATAAATATAAACATACCCATAATTGATCAAATAGATCATCAATACAGAGTATAAGATACTTATTCTTAATAGTGATCTAGTTATGTTATAACAATCAACAAAAATACACATTGACATATGTTAATTATTAACAAAAAGAATATGTGTACCCCACAGTGAAGCAATAGTATTAATGAATACCTTAATTAGTTTCTCTTATATTTTTTTATTTAATTATTGCTACTAAATTGGTTCTATTATATATGACGTCTCTGAAATTATTATAGAACAAGGTATGACATCTACTGAAAACTCAATTTTATCATTTTTGGGAATACTATGAAAATGCACTGAAAATACATTGGCATATTCCCGAATAATAGGAAAAATTGTAATATTGATTTTATACCCATCTATTTTAGATAAATATCCCAGATGAATATTTAGGAAAAACCATAAGAAAGAAGTAATTTATATTGGGTGTTCAACTTTATCCGCTCACTAAAAAATAATTTATGGTTTATTTAGAATATCAGACATGACATTCCATCCTTAACAAGATCCACAGGAAGAACATTCCCACAAGTGACTATCATAGAGGAATTATATACCTGAGATATGTTCATCCTACACTTAGGAGTTTTCACCAATAACTAAACATATAATATTGGATGTGGTTACGTCATACCCATAGAAAATTCATTAGATAAAAATGCGTTGTCAGAAACAAGATGAAATGTAATTTTTGAAATACTTGCGGGAATGATAAGTGTACCATTCCCCATGTCTCTATAGACACCCATGTTAGATATGGTAATTTAATAATCTTGGCCATATCCACTAGGATCAATTTGTGATAATTTACCATGATGTTTGGGATGTTTTTTGTAATAGAACTCCATCTCCTTATTGTTAAATACCTAAAATGTTATTGATTATCTCATACCCTTTAATTAATGATCATGATACCATTTTTCTCTACAATTGATGCGATCTACTTTTCTTTATAGGCATATATAAAGGTGTTTCTTCCCAAAATTATAACTTTTTTGGACAATTATATTACAACTTCTTCCTGTTTTCTAGCTTTTTCTCTTTCAAAATATTATTCACTTACATTCCTTCAAATCCACAATGTTGGGATAATTATTTCTCTATGTTTATAGAACATGATACTATGTAATAATATAATAAGAAATTCTAGAATACTAGTGACGTTAAAAATATTGGGTTATGTCCACAAATTAAATGGTTAATATTTCTCTTTGGATTATATACATAGTCTGTAGAATGACTTGATAACCTTGTAAATTTGGCTTCAAACATAGAAATATTTCCCTCTTCCTTTTCTCTCAAACTCAAGAATTTTTTCTTTGTACCCCTCATTGTCTGTAAAAAAATAATTTTACAAGAAATGTCTCTTAAAATCATTTAATTCCATGATCAATAATTTCTCCTCATTATTAGTGTTTTGGTTCAATGAACACCATTGATCTGCATCCCCTAATAGATGATAAACTATCATGTCAACCTTCTTCATTTACATTCATCATAAAGTAAGAAATATCTTCTCTAAAGAACATATACACTTCTCACATTGAAATGGGATTATAGTCCCATTGAATTATTGAGGTTGTTGATATGTGAAGCTATTTTACATTTGTACACCACATTTTAGATCATTATGATGCCACATATGGTCTATGTTATTTTTTATGATTTGAATCATCTACCCCAATGTAGTTATAATTTCTTGAGATCCCACAATAGATCCATCTCCATCTTCATTATCTTTTCCCAGAGGGAAATTCTGACATGAATTACATGAATTGACATAGTTTCTACTAAATCATCTAGATTCAATTTTAAAACAATGTAATACAATAGATTATATCATAAAATTTGGAATCGTAATGCATAATTTTTTGAACAAGTAAGTCACATAAAATAAATTTAAAAACATTTTCATATGGAATCTCATAATCGTAAAAAAAAAATTCTTTGAGGAATATTCTAAAATCATAAAAATACTTTCAACTACATCATAATGGGCTATAAATAAATTCTCAGTTAACCTAATTATATAACATTAGAGTGTCTAACCAGTTTCACTGTAATGGAACTGTAACACCCTGAGATTTTATGAGATATATTATTTTTAATTTCATTGATGCCTTATATTATACACCACACCAAGATTATCTTGTACTATACGAATCACCGTATTAGCTTCCAGTATATGCAACACTATTATTAGCTTGTGTTACACACAATTTGAAGTTCGTTTTGTGGAAATTATTTTATGCAACATAAAGTATAGATTTTGTTTAATGTATAAATGAAATAATTCTTGATTATGTTATACGCAACACCAAACGTAGATTTCACTACACGCAACCATAACTTTGCATGCATTGCACGAAATCAAGACCTTCTTCGAGAGCGTGTGTAGTACGCAATATCAAGTGTCACTAAACGAGATATTATTATAATATTATTATAAACTAGCCATTATGAATAGAAATACCCACTTTTTGAAATTTTATAAATTTTATCTTTCAAAATGGACATCATTTTTGGATTCGGAATATCTAAATTAGCCTACGGTAAATTTTTGATATTTTCCTGAAAACATTCAATTTTGGATGAATAGTGAAAACACTGGGTTACTATTTAAAAACCGACTTTCTATTTAAATAATTATTTATTTTATTTATAATTTATTTTAAGTCAAAATTGATTCATAATACCTATATATGTTCAATGTAATTCATTTGAGTCATTTTACAAAAATTTTAGATATATAAAAATTTTATTTAACTTTTCACCGTCTTTTATCCACCTCCTAGGAGAATTTGAAAATATAAATAAAACGTAATTTTACTGCTTCTGTGAGTGAAATTTCAAAAATCAGAGAGACACGGTTAATATCTAGGAGAAAAATGTGGTTCAATGAGGTAAAAATAATTTTTGGTGAATAGTAACTTTTTACTTTTATTTACCACGGTTAAAAGTAAATTAGGTAATTAATGGTAAAAATGAAATTATTATTACCCTAAAAAAATTCCTAATTCTATTGGATAAGGGTAATTCTACGAAAAACAACCCTAGTAAAAATATATTTCCCTTTAGGTCCACATGGATTATATTAAGACAATTGTTATTATTTTATTTAAAGAACAGTTAAAATAGTTAAAATCAATGATTAATAAATAAAACATTTTTAATATAGTGATATACATAATATAAATTCGAATATAAATATTTATTAGATAGATAAAAATACTTCCTACATAATGGTACTTTATTTATAATTTTTAGATATTAAATAATTCAATTTATTTATGACATAATGATGATGCAGTAATTACCTTATTAATGAAATATTAACATAATTGAGGTTATAAATACCCAAATAAATGTAATTTGATACTTTTTATGAATTAAACTAATTTTATAGGTAAATATAACATGTTAGTATTGATTCAATTGACTTTGTTCGAACTAATCATGTTGTTATGATTTTTACAAAAATCAATTACCAAATAGTGTCAAAATTGACCTAAAATAGTTTTTAAAACAAATATGATATTATTAATTGTTATTATATTACTAAATATATAAGGTTAGGCCAAATGAAATTGATAAGTTTATATATCTTAATAATTAACCACTTGGGGTTCGTTTGGCTTGTTATAGTAAGTTTATTAACCATATAGTGTAAGAAAACAAGAAGACACTGTAGAACTTAAATTATTTAACTTAGAGTTAAATCTAAATGATAAGGTTAAAATAGTAACCTAAACTTCTCTAAAAACTATTGGTTGAGAGGATTTCGACCCATAACTACTTTATCTTTGAAATAAATCAATTTGGAGCTATTATAAACCAAATATGACTTTACTATAAAATAATATTTTATGTTTTTCCAAAGGTGCCCCTCTCCCCACCTTTATAAAATGGGCACCCATTTCCTATTCTCTTAAAACCATTTTAATCCTTGAATATCGGCCAAAAATCTGGAAATTCTTCTTTTGAACTGCTCTTGTTATATCATAGAGGTTCTGGTCTTCTCAAAAGACCAAATCTAGTGCCCTAAGTAGAAGTTAAAAGGAGGTGCGTCGAGGAAGAGGTAATCTCTTCTACAGGTTCTTTCAAGTTTCAGTCTTGTTCTACTTCCTCTTCTTTAGTTGTTTCATTATAAATTAATAACATAAGTATTATTTATATACTGATATGTTATTATAAATATGAAACAATCCTTTTTCAAATTCTATATATCCTATAGAAAATGAAATCACCGCGCGTGCATACATACGGAATACCGTCTCCACACCGTGGTGTAATCAATTTTTCCACCACAACCTTACTTGGATGGGTATAATGGTGTGAATAATAACTATATGTGATTATTATAACATAATAATGATTCTAGGATATTATATCATCCACTCCAATTCCATTCAACAAATATGGGAATGATATTATCACTCGTGCGTACGTACGGATTACCGTCTCCACAACACGATGAGATTCATTTTCCATGTAAACAATTCAAGAATAATTATAAAGTATATATAATAAATAATAATGAAATATATGACATAAATATTCTACTGGATTTATATATATATATATATATGTATGTGTTTCATCAACTTAATTTCATTCAATTCAATAAGGAAACGAAAAACAACGTTCATGCGTACGTACGACATACCGTCTCCATGAACGGTGTATTTATTTCTATTTATCGATATTTTATATATATGTTTATTCTGAATATATATTACATATAAATCATGATTTATATTCTATAATCAACTAATCATGATATATGAAATCCTATTAATAATTACATGTCAAAACACAGATGATAAATGAAACGATTTGACCCCAAACGCTGCTTTAACATGGAATTGACAAATGAATGGATAAAATAATGTCGTAAGTGAATCATATTTGAAATCATAAATATTATTATGGTTCTGTTACAAGTTAATAATATGTTTAAACCCACTGTACAGGAGTCTTGGACACATATGAAAGAAATTGGACATATGGTAAGTGATAATTATTTAAATCTCATTCTAATATGAGATTGATTATTCGTAAGTATTTACTGGGGTTATATTTTTTTCCTCCATGTCCATAATTTTTCTTTCCTAAAGTGTTTATTATTTTTACATGTATGTTTAAAGTCATTTTTACCCCTCTTTTACTTTTATTATGTGTTCTGGAAGGAATCTTTCTTTTGTTTAACATACCTGGTACTTTTTGACTTTTCTGTTAAAAGTATGAGGAGAATGTTTTTTTAACTTATACGGCATGAATTGATTTTTATGGTTCCATAACACCTTATTTTAATGAAGTTTACTCTACAATATTTCTTGGTTCTTTTTAATAAAATTCTTTACTTTTAAAATTATGTTGAATTCTCTGAAATGAAAAAGTATTTTTAAGAAGAAGGGATATTTTCCTCAAGAATTATTTTCAAGTGTTTTATCAAAACCATTTTCCATCTAAGATGAAATTATTTCATATGTGTATGTTTCATGTATAATGTCTCTATGATTTACATGGTTTAATTTTCTTATGATGAAATGATATCCAATTTTTTATGGATTTTTTTATGATGGAATGATGTTTATGAAACCCATTTTATAATTTGGGTAATGATTAATGATTTATTTTCGTGTTGTGGGACAAGTAAGAATGATTTCATTATGAGATGGGTTAGACCTATATATCCCTCCAATGCATTGGGTAATGATTTATATCTCATCAGATAGACATGGATGGAATGACAAGTTAATCTGGTTCAGTGATACAAGACTGGAATGAGGAGTGAACTCGGTTCAGTAAGGGAATTTGTCCACTAATATGGTATTGGCAGCAATGCCTTGGGTAATATGGAAATCATATCATGTGCTTAATGTTTTTTTCACAATTATAAGTTTTATTTCCAAGATATTTTAGCAATATTGATGTTCCATTATGATCTATTCCTTACACACTTCCATGTTTTATGTCATTGCTCAAGTCTTTGATGTTTAAACATTATGTTCATGTTTTTCTGTTCAAATTTATATGGTTTGTTTTATTTTCTCCATGCTTACCATTAATTAGCATTTGAGCTCAATCTTTATATTTTTTCTTTTCACCAGGATATAAAGAAAGGTTATAGGTAAGAAAACAAAATGGGAAGATCATTATGGGAGATGTTGAAGATCTTTCACCACGATTAGAAGATTATGTTCTGAGTTTCCAAAGACAATAAACTATTACGGTCCTTGTTTTTTTGTTTTTGTTATGTATTAAGTATTCCAAAAAATTAATGTAATGTCCGTGTACGTCATGTTTTGGGACTCTACAGTTGGCACTAGAGGAAAAATTTGGATAACCTTTGGATACTAGGATGCGAAAACTTTACTGAGATCCCTAGAGATATTTCTAAGGTATGTCTAGGGATGTTCCTAAGATTAAGTATAAGTATAGTTTATACTCCTAGAATTATGTTAACGATCATAGAATTAAACCTAATATGTTAGATATTGAAGGTACACCCCCTTTATTATGTTTTTTTCCCTAGGATGATTTTTTCTTCTCATTCTATTCTTTTTGGGTTTTAGACAATTGCTGGAACTTGAAGGTACCGTGTTGATCAATGTAATGGACAATGAAATTATTTTCCTCCTAAACAAACCAATGTTATGTGATATGGAGTGCAAAATATAATTGATATACTTACACAAGATATGAATCATTGAAGACTTCCAAATTAGAAGCGAATGGAACAACATTCTATTGAGTCCTTCATGAGGCAACACCCACCTTCTTTCAGTGGGTCTTCTGATCCACTTGTTGCTGAACAATGGATTAGTACCATTGAAAAGATATTTTCCATAGTTCTCTGTTCGGAACATGAAAAAGTCATTCTGGCTATTTACCATTTAGAAGGTGAAGCAGATCAATGGTGGACTCTAATTAAGAATATGTGGCCCAAAAAATGAAATTTATTCCATGGAATGGGATAAGTTCAAGAACATATTTTTCAATAAGTATTTCCCTTGTATTATTTGAACAATGATGGAAAAGTATTTCCTTGAGCTTAAGAAAAATAATGATGAATCTGTTGGTATATAAGAAGCGAATTTTACAAGGCTTGCAAGGTATGCATCTAGCTTTATCATCCAAACTGAATGTAAAGTTGATCAATTCTTCAGTGGCTTAAAACCAAGTCTTTGAAGGGTATTATCTATAAGGGATTTCAGCATCTATGAAGAAATTTTTTGTTGTGATATCAAGGTAGAAATGGAAGTTGGTGTTACCTATCCGTCTCACGGTTTTGACAAGAAATGAAATATGGAGTTCAAGGAGAAATATTAGAAGAATGGTGAAAAGAAGATGAATGTTTCATTATGCTCAATGTGTTGAAAGAAGCATGGTGAATATTGTCTAAAAGGTACTAAAAAATGTTTCAATTGTGTAAAATAAGGTCATCGAGCAGTTGAGTGCCGAAGTAATGGGAAAAAGGTTTTTAATGATGTGAATAAAGAAAAGACGATAGAGAACGCTCCGCCCACACTTCAATGCTTCATGTGTAAGGAAATGGGGAATTATACTAATCAATGCCCTAATCCAAAGGTTAATGATGATCAACATGAGAATCCTCTTAAGGAAAAGGATAATGGGAAGTCACATGCGATCAATATTTGTGATGTTGAGTTTGAAAATGATGTTGTGTAATGATTAAGTGTTTATGTAATGGGATTACAAAAGAGTATCATGGAATCTCATTTATGGCATTGTGGTTTTTCGGAATATCTATGTATTAGTTTTCAATAATTATATGGTACTGGTAACCATGAAAAGTGATTGAGATATTTTTGGAATGAAGATGATATGCGCATAATGAAGGGATAAAGCGAAAATGAAATGAGCTCATGATTGATATCATGGTTTGAGTATATAGAAATTCTGGGATTTTAGTATGTGGAATGAGATAACTTTTGATAGTATTCATGTTTTCACTAAGGTTCAATGGGTATTCATTTTTCAAGAGAATACATGATTAAGGTATTCACATGTTTGGAATGTGACCAACAAGATATATCATGTTATATATGGGGGATAAAGGATGGTATTCACATGCTTGTTTGATGAAATTTCTAGTAATCATTTTCTTTATACTATAAGATTGGAAAAAAGTATTTTAGATAATCCTAAATATTGGAATGGAGTATGTTTGACATAAGTTATTATTGTTTAAGGATAGAACAATTTTTAGATATTATTGATGGGATGTTATAATAATTTAGTTTTAGAAAAAGGGAAACCTGCAGGACGGGCGACAACCCATCGCGTCGGACAAGGTTGTGGGAATCGAACCCACAGCCAAAGAGCAACATGCCTTTATCGCCTACAACTGGCCTACAGGAAGTCCCTGGTTAGTAGAAAGTAGTTTTATTATATTAAGAAATATGATATATGAAGTATAAGTCGATTTTAGGAACCATATATGATTAATCTCACTATAGATAGACTTATGTATTTTGGTAACTGTTTCTAACCTTTTGTTTGAGACAGATGGAATGACCCATAATTCTATCACACGATCTACTAACACTTCAAAAATGACAAATTCAACTTCATTTATTTAAGAGATGATGTGGGAATTGTTCAAGGAACGACCAACGGTGATATTGTACCGAAATCAAGAAAATATTTCTTCTAATTCCAATTTCATCAACTTTAGGGAAATGATCTTGAAAACAAAATATGTTGTCCTAGTGCCCTTATATATGATGAATTATATGGTACATTAGATCATCAAAAATTTATTTCTTTGTGATTGTTGGAATTTTCATAGCCATTTCCTCTACCACTCATCATCAGAAGTTCATGGTTATATTTCTCTTCCATATCCATATTTTCACCTATGTTGTCCTATGTGGAAACCCAGTACTGAGTTACATTGGGTGACTGTTGTGATTATAACTTCACTTTTTTAAATGATGTTTTATTATTCCTTTTTATGATGTGGGTTTCAATGAATGAACCTTTTAAGTAGTAAACCATTTATAACCCTGATGAATTTCGAGGGCGATATTAATTTTAAGGGGGTAGAATGTAACACACAGAGATTTTATGAGATATATGATTTTTAATTTCTTTGATGTCTTCTATTATACACTAAACCAAGATTATCTTGTACTATACGCAACACCGTATTAGCTTGCAGTATACGCAACACTATTCCTGGCTCGTGTTACACCCAATTTCAAGTTCGTTTTGTTGAAATTATTTTACGCAACATTAAGTATAGATTTTGTTTAATGTATAAATGAAATAAGTTTTGGTTATGATATACACAACACCAAACGAAGCTTTCACTACACGCAACCCTGACATGTCTTGAATTACACGTAATCACGACCTTCTTCGATAGCATGTGTAGTACGCAATACTAAATTTCACTAAACAAGATATTATTATAATATTATTATGAATTAGCTGTTATGAATAGAAATACCCACTTTTTAAAATTTTATAAATTTTATCTTTCAAAATGGACTTCATTTTTGGATTCAGAATATTGAAATTAGCCTAGTGTGAATTTTTGGTATTTTTCTGAAAACATTCAATTTTTTCTGAATAGTGAAAACACTAGGTTACTATTTAAAACCTGACTTTTTATTTAAATAATTATTTAAATTATTTAAATTTATTTTAGTTCAAAATTGATACATAATACCTATATATGTTCAATGTAATTCATTTGAGTCATTTTATAATAACTTTAGATATATAAAAATTTTATTGAACTTTTCATTGTCTTTTATCCACCTCTTAGGAGAATTTTAAAATTTACATGAAACTTAATTTTACCGCTTCTATGAGTGGAATTTAGAAAATACAAGAGACACGGTTAATATCAAGGAGTAAAATGTGGTTCAATAAGTTAAAAATAATTTGTGGTGAATAGTAACTTTTTACTTTTATTTACCACGGTTAAAGGTAAATAGGGTAATTAATGGTAAAAATGATATTAGTATTACACTAACACATTTCCAAATTCAATTGGATAAGTTTAATTCGACCAAAAAAACCTTAGGAATAAAATATTACCCTTTAGTTCCACTTGGATTAGATAAGGACACTTATTATTATTTTGTTTAAAGAAGAGTTAAAATAGTTTAAATCAATGTTTAATAACTAAAACATTTTTAATATAGGATTATACATAAGATAAAATAGACTATAAATATTTATTAAAAAACTAAAAAGACTTCATACATAATGGTATTTTATTTATAATTTTTAAACATTAAATAATTTAATTTAGTTATGACACAATGATGATGCAGTAATTACCTTATTAATGAAATATTAACATAATTTATGTTATAAATACCCAAATAAATGTAATGTGAGACTTTTTATGAATTACACTAATTTTATAGTTTAATATGACATGTTATTATTGATTAAATTAACTATTTTCTAACTAATATCGTTTTTATTATTTTCAAAAAAATCAATTACCAAATAGTGTCAAAATTGACATAAAATAGTTTTTAAATCAAATATTATATTATTAATTTTTTTATATTCCAAAAAATCTAAGGTACGGTCAAATGACTTAGATAAGGTAACATATATTAATAATGAACAACTTGGGGAGCATTTTTCTTGTTATAATATGTTTATTAACCATATAGTGTAAAAAAACAAGATGACATGGTAAAAGTTAAATTATTTAACTTAGAGTTAAATCTAAATTTTAAGGTCAAAATAGTAACCTAAACTTTTATAAGACATATTGGTTCAGAGTATTTCGACCCATCACTACATTATCTTCGAAATAAATCAATTTGGATCTATTATAAACTGAATATGACTTTATTATAAAATAACATTTTAATTTTTCTAAAGGTGACCCTCTGCTCCATTATAAAAAGGGCACCCCTTCCCTCTTCTCTTCACACCCTTTTGAGCCTTGAATCTTGGCCAAAACCTGAGAATTACTCTTTTAAACCTCTCTATTTATATCATAGAGGTTCTGGTCTTTTAAAAAGACCAACTCTAGTTCCCTAAGAAGAATTTTAACAGAGGTGCGTCGAGGAAGAGGTAATCTCTTCTACCGACTCATTCATGTTTCATTCTTCTTCTACTTCCTCTTCTTTAGTTTTTTCATTATAATGTAATAAAATAAGTATTATTTATATACTGATGAGTTCTTATAAATATTAATCAACCCTTTTTCACCTTCTATCCATCCTACGGAATATGAAATCACCGCGCGTGCATACGTACAGAATACCATCTCTACGCCGTGGTGTAATCAGTTTTCCACCACCACCATACTTGGATGGGTATAATGGTGTAAATAATAACTATATATGATAATTATAACATAATATTTATTATATTATATTATATTATCCACTCCTATTCCATTCAATACATATGGGAACGATATCATCGCTCGTGCGTACGTACGGATTTCTGTCTCCACGACGCAATGAGATTCATTATTCATGTTAACAATTCAAGAATGATTATAAAGTATATATAATAAGTAATCATGAAATATATGACTTAATAATTCTACTGTATTTATGTATATATATATGTATGTCATCTACTTAATTCCTTTCAATTCAATAAGGAAACGAAAAACAATGTTCATGCGTACGTACGGCCGACTATCTCCATGAACGGTGTATTTCTTTCCATTTATCGATATTATGTATATATATATATATTATGAATATATATTATATATAAATCATGTTTTATATTCTATAATTAATTAATATGATCTAAGTAACCATATTAATAATTACAAGTCAAAACAAAGAGGATAAATGAAATGATTTTACCTAAAACGCTACATTAACATGGAATTGACAAATGAACGGATAATATAAAGTTGTAAGTGAATAATATATGATATCTAAAATATTATTATGGTTCTATTATAATTTAATAATATGTTTAAACCCACTATATAGGAGTCTTAGACACATATTGAAGAAATTGGACATAAGGTAAGGGATAATTATTCCAATCTCATTATTATCCAAGATTGATTATTCGTAAGTATTTACTGGGGTTATATTTTTTTCATCTATGTCCATAAAAATGTTTTTCATAAAGTGTTTAATATTATTCCATGTATTTTAAAATTCATGTTTACCCCTATTTTTCTTTTACTTTGTGTTATGGATGGAATCTTTCTTTTGATTACCATACGTGGTACTTTTTGACATTTCCGTTAAAAGTACGAGGGGAATGTTTTTTTAACTTATAAAGAATTAATGGATTTTACGGTTTCAAAAATCCTTATTTTCACAAAGTTTACTCTACAAGATTCCATGGTTATTTTCAATAAATTCATTTTCTTTTAATATTTTGTTGCATTTTGTGAAAAGAAAAATGATTTTTAAGAAGAAAGGATATTTTCCTCAAGAATTATTTTCAAGTGTTTTATCAAAACCATTTTCCATATAAGATGGAATTATTTCATATGTGTATGTATCAAGTATAACGTCTCTATGATTTACATAGTTTCACTTTTCTTATGATAAAATGATATCCTTTTTTTGTATGGATTATGTTATGAAGGGATGATGTTTATGAAACCCATTTTATACTTTGGGTAATGACGAATGATTTATGTTCATGTTGTGGAATATGTAGGAATGATTTCAATATGAGATGGGTGGTACCTATATCTCCCTCCAATTAATTGGTTAATGATTTATATCTCATGAGATAGACATGGCTGGAACGACAAGTTAATCTGGTTCAGTGATACAGGACAGGAACGAGGAGTGAACTTGGTTCAGTAAGGGACTTTTTCCACTAAGATGGTCTTGGAAGAAATTACTTGGATACTACGGAAATCATATCATGTTCTTAATGTTTTTCAACAATTAAAAGATTTATTTGCAAACTATTTTAGCATGATTGATGTTCCATTATGATCTATGCCTTACATACTACCATGTTTTATGTCATTGCTCAATATTTTGATGTTTAAACATTATGTTCTTGTTTTTATGTTCAAATATATATGCTTTGTTTTATTTTCGCAATACATACCCTTACTGAGCATTTGAGCTCACCTTTTATAGGATTTCTTTTACCCAGGATATAAAGAATGGTTTTAGGTAAGAAAACAAAAGGGGAAGATCTTTATGGGAGATGTTAAAGATCTTTCACCACGATTGGAAGATTATGTTCCGAGTTTCCAAAGACACTAAACTATTACGGTCCTTGTGTGTTTTTTTTTGCTATGAATTAAGTACTCTGAAAAATTAATTTAATGTCCATGTACTTCATGTTTGGGGTGTTTATAGGAACATTCACCATGCACCCAAATGATTACCAATATATACAAGACCAACTATTTTCAGGATTATTACCCCTATATGAATCTATGACAAAACCACATCCACTTGTAGTATATATAAATATATGTATTTATAAGAAAAATAATAATATATACCACAAAAAAACATTAGTATTTCATCATTTACATTGACATATCCTTAAATTTGGTCTTATGGTAATCTTCCATAATCTATTTTTTCTGACATCTTGTTCCCAAGGTTTATAATAAACTTATTTTCATTCCAACTATAATGAAAACAAACCATATAGACCATATTAAATGGTTTGTTTGTTATATTTTTACTAAATACATCTTACCAAATCCCATTGTATTGACGTGATTTATAGTCTTGGAAAACAAGAAACATACGTCAATATCACAATATATTTGAAAACATACAATACAAAAAACTATTTTACATTATAACACCAATATAACATTTAAAATATTTCTACATATCAATCAAAATAATATTCATGGAATCCTTGGAAATAGAAACATAATAATGGTGGTAAATCATATGCTTTGTAAGGGCATGCATATAGTGTATGATAATAAGGAATAAATAATATGATATGAATAAATGATGATAAAATAAATCCATATTCATAATAAATGAGAGTGAAACTTATCCCTGAATATCATAAATGTTAAAATAATCATAGGGACATCAATAAATTATTTCATACTGAAGAAATTCATATTTTTAGATTTCTAAAACATACCACTGAGGCCCTATGAAAATACATCTTACACAAACGGTTAATGCATCAGAAAAATAATGAATCTATTTTTTCTCATGAGACCTACTTATTCATCAAAGTGGAATGTTATTACAGAACCCACCCACCACATATTAAATTCAATGTATTCATCATATTAATAAAATATTAAAATTAATCAACATGACATGAAAAAAACTATCATAATTAGAAGAACTATCATATCGAATATCAATACATTCCCTAATAAAACAAATAATAGATTGTACATAAAAATATGGTGGATGGTATCATTATATTATATCTTAAAATTATCAGAAAATTTTTTAAAATTTGTTGACATAGTTGAAAATACATTCCAAATATCTCTAGAAGTTTTTTTGATGAAAATAACCTTTTCAGTAGGGAAAATATTATTTCAAATATAAAACATTACAAAATATTAATGATGATCTTTTTATTATAAACATGTAATACTTTAATGTAAATTTAAAACCAATTATATTTCATTAGAGTTTGAAATCTCATTCACACTGTATAAGTTTAAAAATATTCATTTGACACTTTTTTCTAAAAATGTAAGAAATACCTTTTTCAAAAAACAACAAGATGATTATATCCTAATTTTTTTTCAATAAAATAAAAATTGGTAAAAATAAATTTAATAAATAATTTTATAATGTTAATAACATTCTTTTATACAATCCAATATAATATAGGAATGAAAGGGATATATTCTCGACCGAGTAGAAAATACATGGTAGGTTTTCCTAAAAAACATAATTTCTATAACAAAAGAACATAAAGGTGGAACAATTAAATTTAAAATTTTAATTTATATATATAACCACAGTAGAATAAAATATATTCGTTTTAGGATAGAAATTCCCAATAATTTAACAAATTCTGACTTAAACGTGAAATAATCCTGAAAAATGCTGAGATTGGGAAATAAGAACTTACATAAGGTTCAACTTCCTTAATTTGTGTGAAACCCACCAATAAAATAAATATATATTTATTACTAATATATTATATAAAGAAAATTATAAATATAATACCATATATTATTTATTTATAATATTTCATCACCCTTTTATTAAATATTAACAGTTAAAATCACTATTCTAGGTAATAACTACTTTGATTTTCATGTATGTTTTAGTTCAGTAGATTCGGTAATTGTTACATAATATAGAATTATTTATTCATGATATTATTATAGTATATATTCATTATATATTTATATGGAGTAATCTATAAAAGATAGAAATATAAAAATCAAGTACACCTTTCATGGAGACGGTAGGTTATACGTAATCTTGGACGATGTTTTCACTGTTTGACAGATGAAATGAAATAATGTTAAATAAAAATTAGCATTCAGAGAATAGTTATTATATAATATATATATTTCATTTATATTAAATCTACTGTTATTATATTCCACGAAAAGTGTAAATGAAAAAAATTAATTATATCTCTTTACGGAGGCGGGAGTCCACTCCTACGCATGAGAGATGTAATAACATTTTATATTTATGGAAATGTTGTTGTATAAGTATGATTTTATAATAATAATAAATTTTTAGTGCATTTAGGATAATTAATTAATAATTTTTTATAAATAAAATATTTTTAGAGGTGGATAAATAATATGTAATTTGAAATTGATTGGTTAAGGTGATTAATTGTTCATTTAAATAAATCCTTTAGATCTCCTCTTAGGTTCTATAGGGTCTTCATTTTTGTGAAAATAACTCTTGAAAATTTATAATAATATTTTGAAGAGATATTTTTAGGGTTTTTTTGAGCTACAATGCTCAATTTACTGTAAATAAAATAGGGATGTGATGTCATTTTTTAAGGGAGAGAAATGAAAAACCTGTAATTACTAATAAGATTAAAATATAACCAAGTAATTATCAAGGGGAATGATTCCAAATTTCTAGATATTATAATATAAGATATTCTATGGAGAAAATTTCATCAATATATAAAATATTTATACGATTAATTGATATTTGAAACCATATCTTTTTATTTAACACCTTAGTTATCTTATTTTAACCATAACTGCGGTAATAAGTTTTTCAATACTCAATGCTTATAATAATAATTAAAAGGAAAATATTTTTACATAAATGTAATGGGATGAATGTTTTACCATATATTATCCCCTTTTCATCTTTTAATTATTTATATGATTTTCATTAATTTAAAACAGTAATTTTTTCATAAAATATCATTATTTTAAAATTTAACACAATGAATTTAGTTTGACTTTGAAGAAGTTAAGACAAAGAATTAGTCATAATAGAATACTTTAATAGTTAAATAATATTATATATTCTTATAAAAATTCATGGAACACTTTGACTTAATCATATTGTATTACTTTTATTATTTCTAAAATCGTTTATATTTTTTTCTATTAATTGAAGATATACTCTATCTATTTTGTGGATGAATTTATGTTGACTGTGTAATCACTAAATATTATAAATATATTACTCTTTGGGTAATAATTTTATTATTCTAAAAATAAATGTTAATATTCATTCGAAACATGTTTTTATCCCAATGTATACACATAAGATATATTAAATGTAAGAGAGTGGCATTTATTAATTATTCATTACTTTAAGTATTTTATAAGTAATTTTCATGTATAAGTGTCTCATAAATATGTAAAACCATATCATGAGGTGATAATGGTATAAATAACTTCATCAATTAATAATTAATATGAAAAATAGTGAATCTAACACATAGTTTTAGCCTTGGTTAACCCGATTTATCCTATATTTAAGTACTAAATGTTACTGTGGTTAATGTTTATAATGAAAAAAATAAAAGGGGAATATTTGAAAAATTTCAACCACCTAACTAGAAATATAGAATACAGTTTTTAAAATTCAATTTCTATATGTGGTAGAAATTATTTTAAAACTCAATGTGAAAAAACTGTATGAAAATCGTTCCTGATTGTAATATTATTTTTTGAAATGAAATAGTATTTATTATTTTTCCATGCCTAGAAAAATATTTGATGAATATTAAAATAGTTTATTAAATATGTAATATATAAATTTCATTAAAATCATCCATTAACAGAAAAAATTTTATTTATTAATATGAAAATAAACAACACAGATAAGAATAGTTTTTCATAAAACACAACTTTTACATTAATATTATTTTTATTTTCATTTATAATCAAATGATATGTTATTAATTAATTATTAATAATAAATTCTTCAAAATTTATATTGTCCTTCTAAAACTCACTAAATTTAAGGGGTAGTTTCTAACTATCAAGTTTAAAAAATATTTCACTATTATATCATGATATTCTTTAACTCTATGTTGTGTGAAACCCAAGTTATCGATGAAATTCATGGTGTAATAGTGTGAGCTTCCTTTCCTCACATTGAAAGATATTTTTCTTATTTTTTACTTCATCTTTGATGCTTTTAGGGCCTATATTCAAACAATTTTTAGTAATTCTTTCAATAAAAAATTTCAATACATCACATAAGTAGTAGTTTCAAGTATACATATAAGTTTAGTTTAGATCATCCAGATCCCCCTGACATAAATTAATGCATTAAAAATCATGAAATAAATTAAAAGTCAAGGTAGATATATATTTTTTTGGATTGTAACATGATATCCAACTGAGGTCACTAATGAATGTGAATGGACATATGGTTTATATGTAATGGTAGGAAATAATGTAGGTCTTTTGTATAGTGAACTTTAATTCAAAATAATTACTCAGTAATGTACAACATAAGGTCCCAAATTATCTAATATTTTGACTAAACCACTCATAAAATTTTGGTTTTTCAAACATGGATTGGTTCTCAGATGAAATGATGGAATCATAATAATGTCTAAAAATGGCCTTATAAGTCTCTCAATAAAGTGATTTTAAAAATTGGAAAGCATGTCATGGAATGAGATTCAAATAAATTGTTGTCAGCTGATTGGATATACATGAATTTGGGTTTGAATGAAACTTCATTTTAACATTCAATTATGTTGAGAAAATGGTTCAGATCTTTTTTATAATTATATATGTTTAATTTTTGATTGGTTTCTTAAAATGATCTCAATTGGTTTGCAATGAATTCTAATATATTTAGAACATGAAATAAATTTTAATTTAAACACATCCATCAAACAAGTGTTATTAAAATGTATAACCTCATTGTTACATATTTTTAGGTAGGTTGGAGGAGTGTGATCACCTCTACTGGTGTTGATGGAAGTTTTCTATATGATTTCATTAACCTTTTCCAGTTAACAATAAATGTGTTATATCCTTCTTATTTAATTATCTACGTAGAACCAAAATTTTATATAATTGTTGTTATAAAAGGAATTTGAAATCTAGAATGAATCTTTGTTACAATTGGGTCTCAGTAACAGCACAGACACCCCGCCTTAACATGGTCGTCAGGTCCTGACCCATCAGGTACCACCAGCTTCCCCACAGACACATGGTCCCCACCCAAAGGTCACCCACATGCATGAACGGGTCATCAGACTAATGATAGTCCCCACTGGCCAACACATGTTCTTTCCAGTGTGTTTTTTCTTCACTCACAGACACCCTAGATAAACTTCTCAAAAGGTCACCCATCCTGATCACTACTCCAAGCCAAGCATGCTTAACTTTGGAGTTCTAAGCATGTAGGCTCCCAAAAATTAAGTTTCACCTTGTTGACATGAGTCATATCATTTAGTCATTTAACCCTATATCATTCGGGGGGTGTTACAATCACCCCCCTTTGGATTACAACGTCCTCGTTGTGGGCCCTACATCTCAACCCAGGCAGTGTGCTTCACTTAAGTCTGGGTACCACCTCTGATACCAAATGTAACAACCGGGACCTAGGGTCCTCTCCCATGCCTAAACATGTCATCTGACTACTGATAGTACCCATAGACACATTGTCCCCACCCAAGGGTCCACCAACATGCCTGAACGGGTCATATGACTAATGATAGTCCCCACATGCCATCACATGTCCCTTCCAGTGTGTTTTGTCTTCACTCACAGACACCCTAGATAAACTTCTAAGAAGGTCACCCATCCTGATCACTACTCCAATCCAAGCATGCTTAACATTGTATTTCTAAGTAGGTAGGCTCTCGAAAACGAAGGTTCACCTTGTTGACATGAGTCATATCATTTACACATTTAACCCTATATCATTCGGGTGTGTTACAATCACCCCCCTTTAGATCACAATATCCTCATTGTGGGCCCTACATCTCAACCCCGGCAGTGCGCTGCACTTAAGGCTGGGTACCACCTCTGATACCAAATGTAACAATCGGGTCCTAATGACAGCACATACACCCCACCTTAACATGGCCGTCGGGTCCTGACTCGTTAGGTACCCCCGACTGCCCCACAGACATGTGGTCCCCACCCAAGTTTCCACCCACATGCCTGAACGGTTCATCTACCAAATAATAGTCCCCACATTCCAAAATATGTTCTTTATAGTGTGTTTTGTCCTCACTCACACACACCCAGGGAAACTTCCCAGAAGGTCACCCATCCTAATCACTACTCCAGGACAATCATGCTTAACTGTGTAAATCTAACCAGGTAGGCTCCCTAAAATGAAGGTGCACCTTGTTGACATGAGTCATATCATTTAGTCAACTAACCTTATATCATTCGAGGGTGTTACACTCTTATCCATCATGAGTTTGATTCTTTAATTATAATACAACACTTCTCCCCTATAATGATGTATTTATACTAAATTAATGTATCAAGAAAAACTCTTGTTTTGTAATGACCCTAACCCTAGTATCCATGATTTAGTGGCCACTTCAATACATTAGAACAATATACAAGAGATCACATTAAAAATTATAATACAGTTTGGTAATCATGGTAAATTAGACACATACATGATTCGAATATTACATAGGAAATATAAAAAAAAATATTATAATAAACATTCCATAATCCATGATATAATTTATAACATACTTCTATATATTCTTGGGAAAGGAAATTAAATAAAGGGTGGGATCCTAAACTTCATAATGGTTATGGAAATATAATGCTATCATGAGTAGAAATAAAATATCAAACATGATAGAGTGGATAATGAAGACACTTTCTATTTAGTAATACAACATACCGGTCCAATTAAACAATCCTCCCAAGATGGCTAACCATGATGAGGAATAATAAAGGTAAAGGAAAAAAATATTTAATATATCCAAAATAAGATATACCACCAGAGTACAACATTGAAGAAAATAGTTACAACTAGATCCATACAAACTATGACATACTAGATAATATAGAAAATTATGAGTTAGACAAGATCAAAAAGTCTTTGTGGGACCAACCATCACATCGAAAACATCCCCATATAAGGTGGATACAATAATTGAAGTAATCATATTACAAAAAACCCTTACCTTCACATATATCATGAAATAAAACATCTAAACATTCCAAAAGTAAAAATTAGGTGTGACCACAATGCTCAGTAGGATACACCAACATAGTCTGTATGATGTGAAATATCATGAATTGTACACTTAAGTCCTTTAAAAAATAGTTTTAGAGAGAATTTTAATAATTCCAAAACCCATATGAAAACCAATTTCCATTTTTCATAAAATACATTCATATTTACAAATCCAAAAATATGGAAAGTATATGTGATAAAATATGGATTCAAATATACACACTAAGAGGTAAGAAGGTAAACACATATATATAAAATAACGTATCATGTGAAGCTATGTGATACATCCACATATAAAAACCCATGAATAACAATCCAGGATAAAATCTATAATGGGATTAAAATAAATAAATGAAAAAGAAAAATATATTTTAGGCTCTAGCCTATAGGAAAATAAAAACATCATATAAAAGACTCTAAATGACACCAATAAATATATATAACCAATATTGAGGGTTTATAATGTATTTTGATATCATAAAACAATAAATTATGGTTCCACATGCACTATGGTTCCCTTTTTCTATTTACTAATACATCTATGTCTCCCCAATTACCTTTATTTTCTAAATAAATTTTCAAACCATTCTCACATTTTATAAAACATTTTTCAAAATCATGCCAACTTGCATTGGTGTTTAATGATCCAATTTTTGGAATAGATACCATCATTTCTAATTAAAACCCATTTAAAAATATTTAGCTTTCCAAGAAATCCATTGAAAGAACACATATCTTAAATTTAATGAAAAAACCAAATGAAAATATCTGTAATTATAATTATTACACTAAATTAACCCATTTTATATAAACAATTACCTTAATGTAGTATAAACATCACTACCTTCAATAACTACTAATGAAAAACTAAAGGCTAGCCATTGAGTGGAATGTCACCAAAAGTGATTGCAATGTATTAGTATAAGACATCAATAGATAATGAATCTAAACCATAAAACATTAAAAATTAGTAGATATAAAAAATACAACTATGAAATAGAAGGAACTTTTACTAGAAGAGGTATGCAAAAAAACCCTGATGATCGATCATTGAAGGAGTGATCAGGAAGGAGTATGTATCTCTAAAATCACCCAAGAGGATCTCTAGGTTTAATGAGGGAGTATTTAAGATTGAATTAAATGAATTTCACTTTCATGGTGACCTAAAAACCATAACATGTGTGATTTGTAGGATTTCTAATCCCATTACATGTCATGTAATCCATAGGACCATGATATGAAAAAAAACATCACATTTTATTAAAAATCAGAACTTTTACATTACATGATGTGAAATCGATATACATGGTATCCAAACATGACACCATTAACCAAATTCAATGAATCTTCCTAGAGACCATTACTCACTGTGAAATACATTTACATGGTGCATAATGTCTTATCAAATAGTAAACATGCCATTTCTACCCAAAATACCAAAACCACCTTCAACATTCTCTATACTCACGGATAAACCTATATGGACATTGAAACATTTATAAACTAACTCACTTAATTCAGAAAAACATAAATCCTTGATATTTATATCATTTTCCAATCAAATTTGCATCATTCATGGGGAGCCTCATAGGAACACAAAAAAAAGGAACAAAAAAGAGTACAAGGCATGTCATAATGGAAAAAATGGGGTGTTGTAATCTCGCCACTAAAAACAAAATTTGTCCTGGGAAAGCCCCCTAATTCATTTATCTGAAAAAAATAATCCACTACTACCTCATCAATGGTTCACCCTACCACATCTCATGGATATCTAGTCTGAACTACCATATTACATAGAACAAATGAATCGTTTTATATTTCATTACCCTTTACATGTTTTTAATAATATGAACTAGATTCTCAACCATAATGGTGTTGTGGTAGAGATGAAGAACCTCCAATCCAATCACATAGAAAGGATTATGTATAAACCTCCTCAACTACATTACTTGAAACACATTGTGGATATAAAAAAATGTTATGGTAAATCCATCTGATACTCCACCTTCCCATAATGTCTAACAATCTATAAGGACCACACAAAACTCAGTTTTAACATGCCTTTATTATCTAATCGATGATGTTCCAACTAAGTTAAAAATATGAGAATGATCTAATCACCAACCTCAATCTCTAAATCTGAACATAAATGGTCCATATAAAATTTATGAGGACTGTTTACTATGATCATTCTCTTATGGATCAACTAAACCGTCTCTATCATTCTACTAAACAAGACATGACCTAAATAAGGACCACTCTCCCAACTCTATCCAAAAAAATGGAAATCTAAATGGCTGTACATAGAATGTATTAAATGGATCTATATTTATTTATACATATTAAAAAAATTTATAAAAAACTTTAGGAATGGAAAATGATTTTTTTCTAGATCGCCCAAAATTAAGAACAGAAGCCAACAACATATTCTCAAGAACCTGTATAAAACTCCTTGTATGTATATCCATCTTTTGATGATAAGACGTTCTCAATTTCACTTGGTTAACAATTTTTTTGAAAAAAAAATCCATAACATGGATGTGAGCCTAGGGTCCCTACCGAAATAAATATAGGAATCCCCAAGAATTATAACGATATCTCAAATATATAAGTCCACATGATCTTCCAATTTCATCATATTTTAGATAGGTTGGAGATATAACTTTCTCTTTAGGTGTACATGGAAAAAAATAATGAATTATATAACAATCTCATCCCATTTCCACATTTAAATGATCGTGGTATTTTACAATTGTGTAGGTTTCTGGGGTTTCTCTTTAATTATCTGACAAGTAAGACACCGCGATATGCATTATGAAATAGAGATCCTCCTCCCATAACACCAATAATAAATTCTCAAATCATGATAAATCTTGGTATCACTAAGGTTAATTAACTATCAAAATTGGTGTAATGGAATAACACCTTTTTATTACATGAAAATTTCATTACATGTGACAAAAAAATCTACTTACATTTAGTTTCTTGGAAATTTGGTAAAGAGTATAAGAAAAAATTAAGAATTATTATATTCCACATGAATGAAATATTTATGGGTTCACCCTAGGTTACATTTACTACAACTCTTATCAAGTGGACATACATTAAAGGAAAAGGGTGAGCATGTATCCCAGTAATGGAATACGAAAGAGAGAAATATATCATTTGATCGTATGACAAATCAATAAGAACTTGTGGTATTAAAATATAACATGATAAAGAAAAAATAATGCATATAATAATAAAAATAACCTAATAAATAAAATATAAATATTGGTAAAATATAAAAAAATTTAATTCGTAAGAATATCACATTATTTTCTTACCGTGGTTTAATAATTGAAAATTATCAAATTTATTAACTAAGGTGTCATAAAAATGATATATAATGATATTAAATTATTTAACAAATTCATTGAAGTTATATAAAGTCACAACCTTAATATTTATTTATTTTATGTGAGGAACATATACCATAATAAACCATTTCATTAAAATTCCATGAAAAAATAACCAACGAGTTTCTTACCAAAATCAAGATGTAGAAATGTGATTTAGGAATGATCATTAAATCATTGTTAACCAATGAAAATGGAATGTGGGTTATATATATACACATTGTTGAATTAAGAAATAATTTTACATATAGGTGAATACATAACAAAATGGAATATGTTTTTGTATTCAAAGAAAGAAATTAAATGAGAATTTCTCAATTAAAAGAGAGATTTATATTTGGCATCATGACTGGTATAAAATGTGGACTATGAAAAGGATAAATGAGAATGGAAAATAGTATCCAATTGATAAATGTATATTATTATCTTAATGGGATAATATAATGTGTAAAAAATTAATTGTTTTGTAAAATATATGACATATAACAAAAAAGGAAAATTGAATGGAAAGATAAGTGATGACTTCCCTTACATTGAAGAGTTTTTCGTAAAACATGTTGATGGAACCTTGGGGTATTTTGGACACCTTGGGGGCACTAATTGGGAGGAATAATCAACATATATTTGGGGAGGCAGGATTGGGAGTGATGTTGTAGAGTGAAATGGGTGGGTGTTTGGAGAAAAAGTAGAGGGATTGTTTAATAATTTCCAAACATAAGTCTTGGAAATCTAGGATGTAGAAAACGAAAAAACATTGTCTTAACCATAGTTTTAAAGATTATTTTTCAAATTTTATTCAATTATATAAAATTTTAATCCACCAGTATTAAAAAAAATTAATTAATGCAAATTGTTTTATGGAATATTAATTTTCAACAGGGTAATTGTTTTAAAATCAAAATTTCTATTTTAGTTTTTGAAAGTTACTTATATATTTGAAAATTGATAAAAACAAATAAAATTACCTAATATTAATAAAATAAAATATTTAGGTAATTTTTAGTGGTGAATAAGTTATTATATGGTTATTATATTTATATAATTTCCCAATACAAAATGAAAATGAAAAACTATTTTTACTATTCATGGCAAAATATTATATTTTAAAATATTATCATAAATTCACCCTCAAATAACTCATATTTGATGATTTCAAATATATTTTTTATTTTATTATAATAATTCAATAAATCAGTAAATTTTACATTATAAATATTGTAAACCATATTTATTAAAAAATATCAGTTTTTAAGGCATTGTCACATTTACGACACTTATAAAAATTTCACCAGACTCTATAAAACTATGTTATATTTTATATTTAAATAAGATTATTTTAGAGAATATTTGAAATAGTATTTATAATACTGTCATTTATTATAAAGGACTATATGTTTTCTAGAAAAAATACAACTATGTTTTATCTATGTTCAAATATAAAATTATCAAATAGCACTTACATGAAATTATATTTTATGAAGAAAAACTATTTTCAAAAAGGGATTAATTAAATAAAAACATTATATATAAAAATATTAAACATTATGTCACTATGTCAAGGAAATGTAACCCTTTATTACACCCACATATGCCATAAGGGTATGGTGTGTGATGCTGGTTGTTTCTTGGGGTGGATTGCCTAACATCGACTGAGTTGTAATCTCCAATAACTTGAACATCTCCCATAGGTTATTTCATTAAATATACACTTATCGAATCTTGAATTAGGCTGGTTCCTGGTTGAACATTAGTGATGCTACCTCCCTCCCATGTTTTGACAAATGTGCTTCAGATGACTTGATTATAATATTTGAGGCCATCGTTTATCCTTTATACATCAATTATATATTGTCACTACTAATTATAAAAAATAATTATAATTCTAAATGTATCACCATTGGTTATATTTCCTAATGTATATATTGAACAATGATCACATTTGACCAACATTCATATAATAGTCATATCAGAATAATCCTATTTCCTTTTATACCCTATAAGTAACAGATAAATATTTAAAACAGTATTAACTAAAATTATTCTCAAGGTTATATATTTTCATTTCTTATGATTTATATTGTTTTAAAAATATTTTTTTTTTCATTTTTATAGTGTTATCCATGGGGGATATGATTTTAATGGATTCAGGTGATCCAGATTTTATCATTATAACTTTTGTATTTTATATTTTTTTCAATTTTTTATGTTTGGAATTCTAATTGGATTCTAATTAAGGAATGTTTTTTTGGTTCCTCTATATATTTCATATTTAAAATATATTAGAATATGACACACATTTTATCAAGAAACAAATATCATTTAAAAAATTCGGGTTGTAAATTCATCCCCTGTTAGAAACTTCTTCTTTGAAATTTCAACTCTTAATATATTTTGATAACTGGTGAGGGTTTTTTTATTTCATTGATTAATGTCATTACCATATATCCTTTAAATACTTATTTTTCCTCCACAACATTTTGATAATATGGATAGTCTTATTTTGTAGAACATTTTCTCTACGTCTAAGATCTCCACTGACTACTTCTCATTATAGAATTCATGTCCAGTTGTACCACCACTTGATTCTGAACATGTGAGAGATTAGGTATGTACATCCACCAGAGCGATATTTGGAATATATCATAAAGTTATGAAATATTTAGTTAACGTTTTAATTTATAGGCCGCTTCTTTTATGGGATCAAGGATTTTTAAGGGGCCGATATACCTAGGGGTAAGAATCCATTTGATTCCAAATTATATGAATCCATTTCATCATGATATGCAATGGAAATATTTGTCTCCAATATGATAATCCAAGTCCCTTCAAAGATTTTCAATATAGATATTCTACTGAATCCAAGTTGATTTTATATTTTATTTCATGTAATAATCCTTTTTTGTCTTCTCTTACAAAAGATCGGGCCAATGTATATTTCTCTCACCATCTTCATCCCAATAATTATAAGTTCTATATCACTTCCCATATAGAGCTTCATAGGGGTTCATTTGAATAATTTACTGGAGAAGTTGTGGTATGTGAACTAAACTAATTGGAGATATTTATCCCATCCACCATTAAATTCCATTGATCTTGTTCTCAACATAACTTCAATTTTTTGAATAGTCATTTTAGATAAGATATTAGTTTAGGGATGGTAGTCCATGTGAGGACTCGACTCCAGAAACCCAGGAGTCGATGCCTTTTCAACATGATGTGTGTCTTGAAATAAAAACATGCATTGAAAAAAACACATCATGTCCCAGACAGAGCAACGAGTGCGGCCCGGGCTCTGGGAAATAGGAAACTTCTGAAATGGTTCATTTTTTAAAAGTTGTTACCTGATAATTTTAAATCAAAACGTAAGGTGAGCATTAAAATACTCAGTAAGGGGTTTTAAAAAATAGTGTGACTTTTGAAAAAAATTATTTAAATATTACCCGTGGAATATTCTATTAAGGGGAACTATAACACATAACATCAAAGTGCTCAATAATGATTTTCAAGGAACATATGAAACCATTATGACATCTCTCAATGGAGTAATAATTGTCTTCATAAACAAGTATGACATGTGATACATAAGTATAAAATTAAATAATTAAGAGTAATGCATAATCAGAGTTGTGCATAAAGGAAACAACTTCAGTTTCATTTTCTAGTTACTATCTTACTAAGTGATAAACACAAATCATGATACGAACTTATACTAGTGAAATAAGATCTTTATAAAAACATAAAGGCAATGGTTGTGAAAGAATAGTCATATTATCTAGAAATGAACTAGTAACATAACTTGAATTATGTGGAATTAATATTTAACATAGACAATCATTTCTGTATCACCAATGTCCATCCCCAAGGTGTCATTAAAAATTACCATGGTCCATCCCCTAGGTATCATTTAACTGTCCATCTCTAGAGATTATGTCTTTACCCAATGCATTGGAGTGCTATCAGAGCACACCCATAAATTTGACTTTATTATTATGTGAATCACATCGTTCATACTTAAACAGTTTTTATATTCATGATGTCCCATACCACCTTGAATAACTCATTCATTTTTATATTAACCAAGGTGTCCCATACCACTTTGGGTTACCTAATTTCATAGGTCATTGTCATGAAATGTTAAAGGCCTACATTATGTACAATAATAACTAAAATAAATAATGAACCATTACACATTTTTCTAGTATATGATATGATAGTTAATGATGCAAAATATGTTAGTAACTAATCAAATGCATACATAGTTTAGTAAACATTCTTTTCACATAAGCTAATTACCAAAGCATATAAAATGATCATATAAAAAATGATGAATCTTTAAAATTATTATTTCATGGAAATGAAATGCTTAAAGAAAACACTTTCCATTAAATATGGTGATAAAAAGTTCCTTAAACCATAGGTTGATTAACTAATAACATTCATCAAAGTAGGTTCATTGCATAATAAGATAATAAATTGACACAACATAATAAAATGGTCCAATAATTACTAAATCCTCTAACATATTTTAATCAATCCAAAATACCCACTTTTTCATAAAACACATCATGGGTAATGTCAAATAAACTTCTTTAATAAAACATGATTCGCGTAAAATAATAATTTACTTATTTATTCATATCCATCTTTTAAAAATCATAAATTTGACCTGTATTGGACTACATGTATATGAGTACATAGATATATATATATATACAAAGTTTACAAAAATGGGATTTTCATGGTAAAAATAGTTTCAAAAAACCCTCATAAATATATAATACCTATTATGAAATACTGAATCATATTGAAAATCCCAAAATATCTTGGGTTTGGGTTATAAATATATTTATATATATATACAAAACAGTATATTTCGAATATTTATATTTGTATAGGTTTTGTGAAATAAAACCAAATGAAAAAAATCAAAACATAAGACCCGCATGTCATATCCTACATAGGTAAATCCAACTAAAAAGAAAATATAACCTATATATATATAAAAAAATATAGATAACCCATATACATGAAATATATTTTAAAGGGATTATTTTAAAACAAAGGTAGATAATCCCTTGCACTTGTAATCTTTGTAGTAAATTTTATGGAATACCCCTGAAAACATTTTAAAACTGGATGGTTTTAATTATACATATATATATATATATAGAACGTATATACCAAAACATAGAACAGTATAATTTCCTAACGAAAGAAAAACATAAAACATACTTACTTGTACCCTACTGAAAACACGATGGAAACCCCTTTTGAAAACAATGCAATGTGGGGGGGGGGTTTGAATTGGGTATATATACATATATAAACTCTATATACCATGAGTATAAAGTGTATATTTCTCCAAAAATGAAAACAAAGAATCCATGAACCCTTACAGTGATTAAGGATGATGATCGGATCAATAGGGATCTTGTTGGTTTTGCTGGAGAGTTCTGAAGGAGTTCTGGAGGAGAAAACGCAACCGGGGTTTCATGAGGCAAGATGGGGGTTTATGTAGAGGCTCCGGTGCAACAGGTGACTCGACCCCAAGGGTAGGCCGATGTTGAGGAGATGGGATAATAGTGCCCTAGGATGTGGTGTGCGGGGGTCAAGAGGAGCAGTGCAAAAGGAGAAGGCTGAGGCGTCCTTGGGTGTGCAGGCCTACTGGTGCGGGACCTCGATGTGATGAAGAAGATGCGAGAGGGGTGCAACATGGAGATGAAACGAACAACCCAGATTAGAATATGCGAGATAAGATGGTTGGAGGAAGAGCGGGAGATGGGTTGAGTGATTTTTAAGAACCTACGACCGGGATGAGATCTCACGAGAGATCGGATGGTCACGGGAATAATCGGGGGCGATCGCACGGTTAAAGAAATCAGACGGATGAGATTGAAGTAGAAATGGATCGAAAAATTCAGAATATGCGGAATGTGTCTCACATCGAAATGAACTGAAGAAGAGGTGTGGTGTATAACTCAGAATGTGATGCCTTCAGGGAAATAACACAAACACTCACACAGGGGCCTTATACACGAGCCCCATACGGGCCTTGGTCCAACCATATGCAACACACGCCACATGCCTTATACATGGGCCCATGTGCAACTGGATGAAGCTATACTATGATTAGACCTGGTTGACACCTCTACACCAATCGGGATCCCTATGGTCAGTACCTCGGGTCCATAGGGGCTCGGTCTCGGCCTTGAGGGCCTGTCCCCAAGGGTTTCCCTCAGCTTGGCTGGGTCCCGACATAAATTTTTAATAAAAAAATTATTTAGATAGACAAAATAAATAGTACAAGTATACTTAGTTTCAATATAGTGTGAAATATGAATATTAGTAAAAATTGAATTTTTATAAAATGAAATAAATAGTTTTAACTTAACATATTCAAATCTAAAAACCCATTCTACGATATGTAGAATAATTTACATTTTCATATATCCCTTTTTAAAAGATATATATATATTTCATGATTAACATACCAAACCGTTATAAATAACCCTCAAAAACCCAAAATCCAATTTATAATATACTCTACTATTTGATTCACAGAATTCTTTTGAAAAGACCAGTATTTTTTCCATATTCAAAATACATAGTTTTAGAGATCCAATATTATATAATTTTCAATTACTACGGATACCCTTTAAACATTACTTTCATAACATTTTAAAATACTATGTTTTCAACCATATAGGTATCCATCGGTATTTTTTAAAAACAAATAGATTTATTTTCAAGAATATCTGTTTTATTTTAAAACTATGTTTTTTTGAAAAACTTCTACACATATTAAAATAAATGAAATATCATAAGAATATAAGAGAATTGCAAAAACAGATCTTTTATATAAAGATAATATTTATCAATGGAAACCAAAAGTTTATTTTGAAAACCCCAACAGTTAAATATATAACAGTTATAATTTCATAAAGGACCATTATAAAAACAGGGGGTAGGGTGTTTCACATTTTCAAAACACTTGACCCTAGGTGGACGACTCTTCTCATTCCATTGGTGCTGAGTACGTGTGATGTTGTTCTGGCTATTATGTTTTTCACACCGACGGACCCGGAAAATGAATACTATCCAATTACTCGAGTTGTGATTCATAGCAGTCTTGTTGTGGCCATGTTAAGTCTTTCACATGGTGTTCTTGGTTAGTTTGGATCTTTGTAGTAATGTAACATTTTGAAGTATACAATTTCTCTTTATTCCCCTTGTTTTTCATTTATTTAGTTTCAATCCCTTTGTTGGTACCAAAAACAAACCATGTAAAACAAGAACATCGTTATAAAACATAACATTGTTCACTTAGTCAAGTTCATAAATCCTGGGGCATCATATTATCCCCCCTTAAAATAATTGCATCCTCGCAATTCCTTCCATACAAACTCACAAAGAGGAAGCTCCCAGTTTATTCTACCATATTCCCCATCATGGTAAATCATCAGGTGTGCTCAGTGGAAGGCCCACATTAATGCTTATCTCCTCAAGTTCTTTACTACAGATACACTTGGGGAAGAAGGGGTTGAACTCATATGCCGAACACTTGGGATTCCAGAGGGAGGCTCAAACAATACAGAGTTTGGAAATGTCCATATCGACCAATGTACAGAGAGCTCACTGAATTATGTCCCGTTCAATAATATCTAAATCATAGACATTGTCGTACAGGATAACACTAAGGAGTTGGTACATATAGTTTGAAAAAACATTTCCCTCTAAGGCACCCTTTTAAAATTTTACTTTGGCTATATAGTTTCGGCCTAGGGTGAAACCCAGGAAGAGTCCATCATGGTACATCCCCCTTCGCTCACGCTCGACCAATTGTCATGAGCCTATGCTATAAAAGATGGAAACGTTACCTTGATAGGTGCGGAGAATATCTGGACCATTTGTCACCTCAAACAACTATTTTCACATTCCTCACTTTTTTGCAAAAGGAATATACTCGTCTTCACATGTTTTGATCGCAATGACCTCCAATATTTTGGGAGGAAGAGATAGAATGTGAGTTTCTCCTTCTATATGAAAGTTTAAGATGTGAGTTCAGTCACTTGAAAGCCATTCAAAGGTTTAATCAAAGCTAAAACATGAAGGGGAAATGAAACATTCCAAAAAACATATGTTTATTATTATACATTAGTACTTGAGTTTCCCCTAATGACTTACTACACGAACTCCACACAAAGAGGAAAAACTCCCTCTCTCCTCAAAACAAACACAGGTGGAACATTTAGGGTTGAACTCATGGGGGAACTTGTGACGTCTCCAATGTTTAGAATAAGGGGTATAAATTTTGGAGACATCAGAATACACTTGTTCTCTTCAAGATAGTTGGGTTGAATCATCTTCTAACATTCCGAAGTTCAAAAACTCACCCCAGAAGCCATAGATCATGATTTGATAGAGGTAGGCCGCTCGGAGGTCACCGGCAGCAGCAGCCTCTTGAAAAGTGTCGAGGGTCATAAATCCAATATCCTCACCTTCCGTGAACACCTAGAAAAGTCCCTCATGGTACATTCCCCGACCCACATAGGAGGGAAACTAGGTCATCATCATTAGGAGGTAATCCATTCCTAGCCCCCGGTGCAGCTGGAGCACCCGAGGTGGGGTTGACACGTCCAAAAGGTGTTTGCATGTCATGGCGATACGGGTGATGTTTAGAAAATTCTCTCAGCTAGCTAAAGACACAATGTTCTCTAGGGCCTCATTGGGAAGAGAAAAATATTAGTGCCTTATTTTTACATCTGAAAATTAAGAAAACTCATTTTTTAGTAATACTATAGTATATTTTTCCTTGATTTAGTTCTGGTTTTCCAGAGTTATCTAAAGCAATCATCTGATACCAACTATGATGACCTGACTCCAGAAACCCAGGAACCGATTCTTTCTGAACATGATGTGTGTCTTGAAATAGAAACATGCATTTAAAAATACACATCAGGTCCCATATAGTGGAACGAGTGCAGCTCAGGCTCTGGGAAACTAGCAACTTCTGAAATTGTTCATCTTTTAAAATATGTTACCTGAAAATTTTAATTCAAAACCAAGGGTGAGCATTGAAATAATCAGTATGGGGTTTTAAAAATATAAAAAAAGTGTGACTTTATAAATCATTCAATTAAAAATTACCAGCGGAACATTCGGTTAAGGATAACTATAACACATAACATCAAAGTGATCAATCAAGATTTTCAGGGAACATATGAAACAATTATGACATTTCTCAAAGGAGTAAAAATGGTTATCATAAAAAAGTACGACATGTGATATATAAGTACAAAATTAAAAAGTTAAGAGTAATGCATAATCATAGTTTCACATAATGGAAACAACTTCAATTTCATTTTCTGGTTTCTATCTTACTAAGTGATAAACACAAATCAAGCTCCAAACTTATACTAGTAAAATAAGAGCTTTATAAAAACATAAAGTCAATGGTCGTGAAAGAATTGGAATATTATCATGAAAAGAACTTGTAACACAACTTGAATTATATGGCATCAACATTTAACTTAGAAAATCATTTCTGTATCACCAAGGACCATCCCCAAGGTGTCATTAAAAATTAACAAGGTCCATACCCAAGTTATCACTAAACTGTTCATCTCTAGAGATTAAGTCTTTACCCAATACATTGGAGCATTATCAGGGTTCTCCGTTAAATTTTTCTTTATTATCATGTGAGCCAGAACATTCATACTAAAACGGTTTGAATATTCAAGATTTCTTATACCACCTTGAATAACTCATTCATTTTCATATTACCCAAGGTGTCCCATACCACTTTGGGTAACCTAATTTCTTAGTTCATTAATGTGACATGCCAAAGGCCTACATTATGTACAATAATAACTAAAATAAATAATGAACCATTACACATTTTTCTAGTACATGATACGATAGTTAATATTGCAAAATGTTTCAGTAACTAATCAAATGCATACATAGTTTAGTAAACATTATTTTTACAGAAGCTAATTACCAAAGCATATAAAAGGATGATATAATAAATGATGTGTCTTCAAAATTACTATTTCATGGAAATGAAATTATTAACGAAAACACTTTCCATTAGTTATGGTGATAAACAGGTCATTAAACTACAAGTTTATTAACTAATAACATTCACCAAAGCAGATTCATTGCATAATAAGATAATAATTGGACACAACATGATAACACGGTCCCATAATTCATAAATCCTATAACATATTTTAATCAACCCAAAATACACACTTTATCATAAAACACATCATGGGTAATGTCAAATAAACTTCTTTAATAAATCATGATTCGCATAAAATAAGAATTTACATAAATATTGATATCCATGCTTTAAAAATCATAAATTTTATTTCTGTTTGACTACATCATATGAGTACATAGATATATATATACAACCTTTACAAAAATGGGGTTTTCGTGGTAAAATAGTTTCAATCAACCCTGATAAATATATAATAACTAGTATAACATACTGGATCATTTTGGAAATTCAAAAATAGATTGGTTTTGGGTTATAGATATATTTTTATACATAGTCAAAACGGTATATTTCGAATATTTATATATGTATAGGTTTTTTGAAATAAAACTGAATGAAAACAATCAAAACATAACACCCAAACATCCTATCCTACATAGCTCGATCCAAATAAAAATAAAATATAACCTATATATATATAATATATAACCTGTATACAAGAACTTTGTTTTAATGGGTTTCTTTTAAAACAAAGAAAGATAATCCCCTGCAATTGTAATCTTTGTAGTAAATTTTAGGGAAAACACCCCTGAAAACGTTTTAAAACTGGATGGTTTGCATTATAAATATTCATATATATATATATAGACTATATATACCAAAACATATAAGAGTAGTATTTCTTAATGAAAGAAAAACATAAAACATCCTTACTTGTACCCTGCTGAAAACACAATGGAAACCCCTTAAGAAAACAATACAAACTGAGGGGTTTGTATTAGGTATAAATAGATATATAAACTATATATACTAGGTGTATAAAGTGTATATTTATTAAAAAATGAAAAAAAATAATGACAGCACCCTTACAGTGATTATGGAGGATTCTCGGATCAAAAGGGAGCTTATTGGTTTTGCTGGAGAGTTCGGAAGGAGTTATGGAGGAGAAAAAGCCATCGGGGTTTCATGAGGCAAGAGGGGGGGTTTAGGTAGAGGCTCTGGTGCAACAAGTGTCTCAACCCCAAGGGTAGAACAACATTGAGGAGACATGATAACAGTTTCCTAGGAGGGGGTGTGTGGTGGTCAAGTGGAGCACTGTAAAAGGAGAAGGTCGAGCCGTCCTCGGGTGTGAATGCCTACTGGTGCGGGGCCTCGATGCGAGGAAGAAGACACTAGAGGGGTGCGACGTGGAGACGCACCGAATGACCCAGATTAGAATAGGCGAGATGAGATCATTGGAGGAAGAGTGGGAGATGGGTTGAGCGATTTTAAAGAACCAACATCCAGGATTAGATCTTGTGAGAGATCATACGGTCACGGGAATAAGCGGGGGCGATCTCGCGGTTAAGGAAATTTGACGGACACAATTGATGTAGAAATCGGGCGAATGGTTCAGAACGCGCGAAATGCGTCCCAAATCAAAAAGAACTGAAGAGGAGGTGTGGTTTACAACTTAGAACATGCTGCATTCGGAGTAATAACACAAACACACACACCAGGGCCTTATACACGGGCACTATGCGGGCCTTGGCCCAACCCTACGCAACGCGCACCATGGGCCTTATACATGAGACCTTGTGCGACTGAATGAAGCTATGCTCATCTCGGACCTGGTTGACACCTCTACACCGCTCGGGATCCCTATGGTCGGTACCTCAGGTCCCTAGGGGCTCGGTCTCAGCCTTGAGGGCTTGTACCCAAGTGATTCCCTCGGCTTGGCGGAGTCCCAACCTAAACATTTATTAAAAAAATATTTAGATATAATAAATAAATAGTACAAGTATAATTAGTTTCAAAATAGTGTGAAATATGAATATTGGTAAAAATTGAATTTCTATACATTGAAATAAATAGTTTTAACATAAAATTTTCAAATCTAAAAACCCATTCTAGGAAATATAGAATACATTACATTTTCTTATAACCCTTTTTAAAAGATGTATATATATATATATATATAATTTCATGATTAACATACCAAACCATTATAAATAACCCTAAAAAAAATACAAAATCAAATTTATAATATACTCTACTATTTAATTCACAAATTTATTTTTAAAAGACCAATAGTTTTTCCCCAATTAAAAATACATAGTTTTAGATAACCAATAAGATATATTTTTCAATTATTATGGATACCCTTTAAACATAACTTTCATAAATTTTAAAATACGAATTATTCAACCATATTGGAATCCAATGGGATTTCACAAAAACAAATAGTTTTTTTTTCAAGAATATTAATTGTATTTTAAAACTATGATTTTTTTCAAAAACATCTAGACATATTAAATTATTTGAAATATCATAATATTATAAGAGAATTAAAAAAACCAATATTTTAAATAAATATAATCTTTATCAATGGAATCCCAAAGGTTATTATAAAAACCCCAATGGTTAAATATATAATGGTCATAATTTCTTAAAGGACCACTATAAAAATAGGGTGGTAGAGTGTTTCACATTTTCAAAACACTTGACCCTAGGTGGATGGCTCTCCTCATTCCATTAGTGCTGAGTACGTGTGATATAGTTCTGGATATTATTTGTTTCACACTGATAGACCCAGAAGATGAATACTATTCAATTACTCGAGTTGTGACTCTTAGAATTCTTGTTGTGGCCATGTTATGTCTTTCACATGGGGTTCATGGTTAGTTTGGGTCTTTGTAGTATTGTAACATTTTGATGTATACCAGTCCTCTTTATTCCCCTTGTTTTTCATCTATTTAGTATCAATCCCTTTATTGGTACCAAAAACAAACCATGTAAAACAATAACATCATTATAAAACATAACATTGTTCACTTAGTCATGTTCATAAATCCTGGGGCGTCACACATATTAAATTTAATTAAGTTTCTATGATATTTTGAATACATCTCAATAATTAATATTTTATAATTAGATCACGATCATAAATGAATAAAATTCATTCCGAAAGATGCCTCCTCACATTCTTTATGTATATATTAGAAATGTTTTGATGGGAGAAATCCTCCTAAATTGAGACAAAATGGCCAGTATTAGAAAGTTGATCCAATATAGACCATATCCCATTTTTCTACATTGGATGTTCATGAAAAACTAGTCATAATGTACATAGTTATAATGTACCTCTTCCATTTTGGTATGGTTAGTGGTTATAATACCCCATTAGAAATTTGTCACTCTTACTTTATTATTTGACACACTATGAACCTTATAGTGAAGTCATAAATCTATATTTTCAAATTATTCCATTAATAATGATTGTGATGTTTCAAATATATTTTATTGTTTGTAGGATTGATCATGTCCCTTACCTCATGCTCTTTCTTTATCTCCCAGATAAATGGTACACATAGCCTATTATAAAATTTAAATACAACTACTTGATCAATATTGAACTCAAGGAACATCCCACTCTTCGTAGACTCTATCTTCTCTTGTATCAAAGGATATTCTCTTCAACCTTTATTGAACTTCCTTAATAATTATTATTGAGCAATAAATTTTTATAGGATTGATCATGTCCCTTACCTCATGATTTCCATTTCTATCCTTACTAGTTACTTGATCAATGTATCTATTTTAATCCACATCATTTAAAAAAAGAGATTCATTACTTTTTAAAATCAAATTTATTTTTTTCTCTCTTTTTTATTGATAATGAATTGAAAAATAATTGTATTTACGAAACTACAATTGTCTCCTTTGAATGAAATTCAATTCATTTTTTCTGAATATATACTTCAAACTCTGATGGTTTGTGTATATATCACATTTCTCCCCATAAAGGGAGTTCCTCAGTATATTAAGAGAAAACATTTAAGCATATAACTCTTGGTCATTCATTGGATAATTCAACTCATGGAGATTCATCTATTTTGATTCATAAGTGGTCATCATTATTTTTTTCTTAAGGAAACACCCAAGAACATTCATATATGCATAACTATTAATAAAAAACCTTTTACTATAGAGGGTAGAGTTAAAACATGTGCAGTGAACGATCTATGCTTCAATTCATGGAAAAATTATTTACACTCATTTGTCTATATGGACTTAGATATTTTCCTATTTAAATTGGTTAGATTATTATAAATACCTCAATTGTTTATCAAAAACCTCACATAATATCTTACTAAACCAAAGAAACTATGATTCTCAATTACTATTGTAGGATGAGGGCACTCCTATACAACATTTTTCATTGTAGGGTCAATTGATATTCCATAATTGGTTATAATGTGACCTATTAATGAAACTTTTTATAACTAGAATTCATATTTCTCTATTTTTGATATAGATTCTCCTTCATTAGAGTTTACAATATAACCCTTAGATGATACTCATGCTCCATGTGGATTTTAGAATATATTAGAATATCATCAATATAAACACCACAAATTTATTATGTTAGTTCATAAATAAATTATTCCATAAATACATAAATATAACATGAGCATTAGTCAAGTAAAAGGAAATGAAAAGAAACTCATATTTCCCATATATTGTTCAGAAGGAAGTTTTTTTAATATCTTCATTATTCACCCTTAATTGATAATACCCATATCAGAGGTAAATATTGGATATTAATTAAGCCACATTATTTTTTCCAATTAAATCATCAATCCTTGGGAGAGGGTATATGTACTTCATGGTGATCCCAGTATGTTATCAATAATCAATGCATAGTTTCATTGATCCATCCTTCTTCTTTACAAAGATAACAAGTTATCCTTTATGATACACACTTGGATAGATAAATAAATTCTCCAAAAAGTCATGAAGATGTTTCTTTAATTCATATGACTATAACATTTCCTTTCTATATTAGGCCTTTTATATCTTCTTGGATCAAGGTATGAATTCAAAGGTGAACTGGAAATAACTTTTTGGAGGAGGTCCACATTACTGTTTAGGAAATAGAACAATGTATTCCTAAATAATGGGGAAATTTTCTAGACTTACACTTTCATTTCGTTCTCCATATTCACCAATAATATCCCTAAATAAGGTCATGGGAAGCGCTTGTAGACAATGGTTAGGCTAATTTATGTTCACTTTAAAAATAATATAGGATGTTAATTCAAGACTTCCAAAATTTCCTTACTCCAATATTTGATCTTAATAGTATTTTTTGATAGAAATTCAATCCTTAGTATAGTGTTGAATTCTTTTATTTGAATTACAACATGAATTGAAATTATATTTTACTATCCAATATATTGTTTATGTACACATTTGAAGAAATGATAGTACCTCTAGGTTCCTTGAATGATAACTATACTTCTCGTATATTATGTATTGATTCTATACTCTTTGAAAACATGTATGTAATAAACAGAAATATAGAACCAAAAACAAAACAAATTAAATTCTATCTTTAAAATGAATAATGTGTGTCCCCACCACCACATCGTTTGTATCATCAACATCAGTCATAATGATAAAAAATTCCCAACATTAATCCCTTGCCCTATGATGACATTGATGGTGTTTTCCCCCCATGATCTTTTTATTTTATGTTATTGGAAATGATCCCATGAATTCTCACATATGATGCATTAGACTTCAGATTGGACCTACACCACGTCCGCAATGTCATTAGTATTGAGAAGTTGAGGCTTTACCCCACCATGATTATTCTGAGCTATATGGACCTCTATTACATAATTGAAACACATTCCACTCCCAATTGAGTAGTTCCTTAGTTTTTTGTCCAACATTTATTTCCCATGGAATGATTCGCGTTTTTTCTAATCTTCTATGATCATAGCTATTCTGTAAGTTTGTATCCATTTCTCTCCAATTATTATTCAACCGATGTGACCACTATATCTGTCAAAACTCCAATTAAACCTTTATATAACTCTTTAATCTCTCCTTATAGATTTCATATTACTTATTTTCTAAATTCCTCTGAATATGGAGTATTACTCCACCAAATATTCTATTAATCATTCGCCTAGGATCCTTAAAAATCTACAAGAGTATAGAAAAAATCTTGTAATGAAAATTTCATAGCTTTCAACTAATTTAATTTTATTTTCTTCATCTCTAGAAATTATTTCACCATTTTTTTCACATGGAATGGGAAAAATATTTATTGGAAAATATTCCCCTATACTCTCCCACTCCATAGCCTCAATCCCACTTCTTAGATTCGTGTTTCTAATCATTGTCCACCATTAATCAGATTCTATTTCTAATCAGTATAATTCCATGGTGACATTCTCTAGCTATGAACAGCAGTGTATAGAAAAGATATTTTCTATAGAGAAAATTCATTTTTTAATAATCAATGGGTCAGTAAATCCACTAATAGAAGGTGGTCATTAAGAAATAAAGGAATCAATGATATGTTTCTACCTTCATTTAAAATCTAGTCACTAATCTTCATTTGATCTATTATTCATAACAAATATCCTTGATTCAGCATTATCGAGTAGTTTTCCATTCTATATTTCATTGATAATTTGTTAGTGCATCATCTATTGAACTCATAATATATATGATTCATCATAATTTCAATAATTTTTCTAAAATAAGAATACCGTAGTGAGAAATATGTTACTGTTAAGAATATTATAATTCTAATGGGAGTTCAAGTCTATGAAAATCATGATTAAATATTTTATTCATTAATATAAAATAAATTTTTTCTATATCATTCATAATAGCTCATAAAAATAATTATATTAACCAGTCATATTGTTATGGGAGAATTAAACCATGAGTTATGCAAGGAATATTTTCATTCACCAGTTCATGATCAATTCTAGATGAATGTGGGTATTTAGGTGATACACCTATATATATCTATGTTAGAGACACATCTATTTACAACATCCATATTGCGATATATTTTCTTGGAAACCACTAACTTATTACATACTAAAATAATAAGATGTTTTTTATATTTGAAAATTTAACTAGGGTTCATAATAAGGATTTATAATCTTAATTTCCACAAATAAATTAACATCCCTCTAATTCCAACTATGTAATCCTACGATTTTATTACATAGAATTTGTATTACTTGGGTCTAAACCAATGACATTTTAATGTTCAGTCTATTGAAAATTAGTTACATAATCAATGAAAACATAAAAAATTATTTCAATTTAGTTGAAATGAATATTAATGGGTTCATCCATGGATAATTTTATTGTGTCTGATATCTTGGGGACATACATCAGAGGAAATGGGAGGGCATGAAGTCCCATAATGGAATAAGAAAGTGAGACATATATCACGACATCATGAGACACAAAAATAAGGACATGTAGTATAACAATGTAACATGATCAGGATAAAATGAGGAATATAATAAAATATTAAATGATATATAACATGGAAATTAGGATACAATATAAAAATGTGTCATTCATATGTATATCGCCACAGTGTCTTAAATGAAAATTACCAAGGTTATTTCCCCAGGTATCGTAAATAATTTTTTATGTATTTATTATATTAATTACCCTATGCATTGGAATATAATAATGTTTCACCCTTCTATTTAATTAATTTCATTTAATCCACATAGATTACAAAAAAAAATTTCATGAAAATCCCATGGAAAATAACGAACTGGTTTCTTATCTAATTTATGGTGTAGAAATGTTCTTTTGGCATGATCATTACACCATTATTAATCCAAAATAAATTAAATGGGTGTTAAATATATTCATATCCATAAATCAATAAATCATTTTATATCTAGGTGATTTCCCATTTAAATTAAAGAGGTTTGGGTATTCAAAAAAATAATGAAATCTGAATCTCCAATGTAAAAGAGATAAATAAATTGGGAAACATGATACGTATAAAATGTGTTCAAGGAATATGAATATAAGTGGGGAAAAGTGTAACCAATTTCATAAATTCTATTTTTATTATAAATAGATAATATAATCTCTAAAAAATTAATTAGTTTGGAAAATAGAAGACATTCCACCAAAAGGGAAATGATTGGAAAAGAGATGTGGAGATTTCCCTTACCATGATGTGTGATTCCAAAAACATGGGGGTGTAAATTTGGGGGCATGACGACTTAATGGGGGGAATCATTGGGAGGAAGCATAAAAATAAATATATAGAGTATAGATTCTTAGTTTAGGGGATGATTGAAATGGGTGGGTCTTTATAGTAAAAGTGGAGGAATTGTTTAATAATTTCAAAATATAATTATTGAAAATCATGATTGTGGAAAATGAAAAACCATTGGCTTTCCAAAAAAATTTCTATTGGTTTTGAAAAAATGAGAATAATTTTATGATATTTTCATCCTCTAGATCTGAAAACCATATTTCAATAAATATTTTTTCATGGGAAAATAATTTTTCAACAATGTAATGTTTTCAAAATGAAATATTCCATTTTAAGATTTGGAATGTCACTTATTGATTTTGAAATTGATTAAAATATATATTAATATAAATAATATTAATAAAATAACATATTTTAGGTCTTTAATTATGGTTAATTAATTATAACATGATTATTACAAAAATATGGTGTAATAAAACTTACTAAAAACCCAAAACTTTATTTTTAAATATTCATAAAAAACATTATAGTGTATAAAAACATAATAAATTAAACCTTACCTAATTTTAGTATGAAAATTTTATATGTAATCATTGTATTATTAAAAAAATTCTGTAAAATATTTTAATTTTTACTTTTAAATATAAAGAAAATTATTTATTGAAAATATTAATTTTTAAAGGACAATAAAATTTAAGACATATATATTAATTTTTAGTCCATTATAAACTTATTTATTAATTTAAATTTAAATAATATTGTTTCATGGAATATTTAAAATATTACATAGAATAACTAACTTAATTAAAAAATTTTATATATTTTCTAAAAAATGATAATTATGTTTTATTTGTGTCTAAAAATAAATTTATCTAATTAATCTTACATAAGAATATATATTATTAAGAAAAAATATTCTAAAGAAGGGTTAAATTGAATAAATTTTTTATTTATAAAAATTAAATTACGATTTATGTATTAATATCATAGACACATGACCCCTTATTACACCCATGTACTCCCTAAGGGTAAGAAGTTAAATTGGGGTAGTTTTATGGGGTGGATCAGTGAACACTAACTGTGTGTTAATATCCAAAAACCTAAACATATCCTATACAAAATTTCATTCAGACTTCCCTTATTAAAGATAGACATGGTATTATTCAAGGGAGAACCCCAAAATTATACTTCCCTCCCATGTTCAGACAAATGGAATTCAAATGACTTGACACTTCTTGTTGAGGCCATATTTTCTCCTTTGTGTATCAATTTTTTTCTTTAATTACAACTTATAAACAATAATTATTTGTAAAAAATTATCACCAATGGGTATTGATAACAATTATCATATTGATCGATGGCTATATTGACCAATGGTCATATTTGACTAGTGGTCATATTTGACCAGTGGTCATATAATGATCATATCAGAATGGTCACATTTCCATTTATATATAAAAAACAAAATTCATTATTTGACAAAATATTTACTATAATTTATCTCAAAGTTAAACATTATTATTTCCTGTGAGTTTTAATAGTTTCATAATATTTCATTTCATTTATGTATTTTTGGCCCTGTGGGAGATAATTTTAATAGATTTTGGGTATCTATATTTTCCTATTTTATCTTTTATATTTTATATTTTTGGTAGTTGCAATTTTGGAAAATTTATTTTGTTTTATTGATGAATAATATAAATAGAATTATTAACTAGGAAAGTTTTTTTTACTCTATATTTTTTATTTGTATAATATAATATTTTAGAACACTCATTTTTATAAGAAAGAAACACCATTAAAATATCCCAGATCATTACATGTGTCCACTATCTATAAACTCCTCCCTCATGTAGAACTGAACAATAAACATATTATGGAAGCACAAGGCACTATTAGGAGATCTAGACCGCTCATCCAAGGTCTATCAACCATAATATCTTTTTTCCCTATCATTATAACTCATTATGTGTCACCAACATGAGATAAAATTTCTCATAAATAAATGAGCCATCATTCGTAGAATCCAAAACAACAAAATTACATTAACCCCTTCTACTCAGAAGATCATATTTGAAAATAAACTCAGTAGAGGCAATATCTCAATTGATTCCTTCATGTCATGTGTAAGTAGTTTTTTTAAACACATCGGAAACCACATTTCCTTACCCAAGCGTGTATGCAATGTCAAAAAAAATCTGACGATACTCTACCCAACGTCTTTGTCGCATGTTTAGAACCATATAAGTAAAATTATATCTCAGTCTCTTATTTTCAGAATATATTATAAGTCATTCCCCAAAGGGATTTTGATGCCACATTTTATGTGGAAGAATAACTTCTACGAACTAAAGAACATGGGTAGGGTAGTTCTTCTCATGTGGGTGTAACTAGTAGAGTCATATGATTCTACCTATCACCCATGTATCAAGACACATCTAAAAATCATACCAAAATTATCACAGAAGATATTATAACATGAACTTAGTAACATAATGATAAAAAATATAGTTTAAATCAATCTCAACATTAGTTCCTCAAAAGGTTATTGACATTTGTTCTTCCACTCCATCTTTACACCCATACGATTTAAAACTATCATCGAAGATCTGAGTTTTTAGAAATACTAAAAAAACAATCCATATTAACCACCCAAGCCCAAAGAACCCCATGATATAAAATACTTTTTGAGATTCTCAAAGGACATAAAAACCTATACTTTTTAGGATCCACTATGATAATCCTCTAAGATATCACATTCCCCAAAAATTTTACTTCTCAAATCCAAAACCCACTTTTGAAAAGATTACTATATAGATGATGATCCATCATGATTCAAAGAATGATATCAAAATATTATATATAGTCCAACTATGAATTAGAGTACAAAAAAAATAACATTTATGAAACTAATAAGAAAATTTTTAAAGAAAAAATGAATGATTTGGTTCAAAAAATACATAAACATCTTAGGATCATTTGTGAGACCAAATGTCATAACTGTAATATGATATTTTCTCATACTGGTTCCTAAAAGATATCATTAGTGTATCTTATTCTAGGAACCTAAAATATAGGTACCTAGATATTTGTTCAATAATTAAAAACCAAAATACCCTCAATACTAGTTAAAAGATTCATCAATCATTGGAGGAGGATATTTGTTCTTTAGATTCACCAAATTCAACTTTTGATAGTCAAAACAAATTATGAGTCTCTTATCTACCTTGTTAGAAAAAAGGGTAGGAAAATTCCATGGATACCCTCTAAGATGAATATTTATTTTATGAACTTTTCCCTCAATCTAGAACTTTAGTTACAACAACACAGTTGGTTCTATTAGATAAGACAACATATAAATTGGCAGCATACAAGGGAGGAGTTTAATAGTAAACCTGATTAATCATCCAAAAATAACTCAAGGTATTCATAGAAAACCAAAAGAATTCATCCACCCATACAAGTGCCAATTTCATGATGAAACATCTCAAAAAAAACTGACATGAGGAAACCTATTCATTAGAAACAACTAGACCCACCTTTCCTGACATAATGTCCCATTGACCTTGAAAAATATTAGTGTCCCCATCAGTAGAGAATAACACTACTCGACTATGATAACAGACTATATGGGACTTAACCCAGATAATCTAGACCGTCCAAATAATCTTGTCTAATATGTAATGATTATATAGTTTTAAGTCCCAATCCACCTCAAAGTTCACAATCATAAGCTGACATGTGTGGAACTTTAAAATTTGGTTGGATTTATTTCCCAAAAGAACTGAAATATCCAGAAAGAATGTAATAAACACAGAATGAAATCCAAACACACCAAATTAATTTGATGATATAAAAACAATGAGTAACACCTATATCAATCAAATCAAGAACCATAGAATATGAATCAGACTTCGTACCTATAATTTTAGTCTGTCCAACTATAAATTCCTTAGATGCATAGAAAAATGCATTATGATGTAAAATAGTATCTCCACATAAAGATTTATTATCCACATTAATATACCCCTTATAATGATAATATGACCCTCTACCCTTGTGATAAACTTCACAAACCTCTGATCTATTTGTGAATATGGGTTATACCTTAATTCATGAGGATATCCTATCACAATAGTGTTTTATATAGATATATCATCCACAAAGATGATATGTCTGGTGTGCCTCCACACAATTCTGGTAGATATGACTAGGCTAATGACAATGATATAAATATATATTTTTCCTGAAAACTCCCTCATAACTATCCTTGAAGTGAACTATACAATATTTTGTTTCATTTTTTGGATCGATGATACACCCTGGCTAATAACCGCACTAGTTGATGCTCTACCCAAACATTTCTTAATAGCTATATCTGCATTATCCAAAGCATCTTTTTCACCTAAATCCAAAATTTATAGAGGAAACATGAGAATAAACATTTACCAAATCATAAGCATAATTTTAAATTCAAGTATCATAGCCAATAAAAAATCATTTATGACAAGCTCCAGTACTAAATTCAGAAAATCCGAAAAATGGGAGGAATACTCCTTAATGGTACGCACCCCTTGCCCAGTGGTCAAAAACTCCCTCCTCGTCACATCCCATAAAATAATAAGGTGAAACTACTGATAAAATATTTTCCTAAAATAGTTTTATGTAATATAGTCAGTAAACATAAATTTCACAATCTATTCCCACCAATTAATTTCTGTTCCCTTGATCATATACATGGAAAACCCCACCTTGGAGTCTTCTAGAGTAATTATGTTGTTGATGATGATCTCAATTTTCTTAATCCACTACACAGATTCATGTGGTCTCTTATATCCATTGAATATGGGTGAATACTTCTATTTAAATTCCTATTTATGATCTACCACATGTCAGGGGTTACTGACACCTGTTTGACAAAAAGTCTAAACAGTGCAGATTTCTGTTTCTACCAAAGAAGGATCCACTAAAGAATTCTCATGTGGATCCTATATCATAACTTCCTATATCTAATTTGGATTGTTTTTTCTTAATTTCATTATATAATATAAATTATACTAGAACTAATTAAATCACGAGAACAATTAAAAATATTTGGACCACTATAAAAAATCACACAATTTCTTTAAAATAAAAAAAATAAAAATAAATTATGAATTGTACAAATGAAAGTCATTACAAAAAATGAAATAACTAAATTTAAATAATCTACTCATATAACTACTTTATATGATTCAAAAAACAATGTATCTAACCTAATAAAAGTCCATGACCACCTATGGCAACTAGGATACATTCACAAACGTGAGCTGTCCGGGCCCCTTTTTAGAAATAATATTGAAATTATGAAAGACCTAACTCCTATCTAAACAAGACACAAAAACAAACTCAAGAAGTGTTAATGCACATCCGGATGATATTTTTATATTATTCCAAATTATAACACTCCAAAATGCGCCAACTGTATAATGCACCCCAGCCGACCCACCATAGTGATCTATAACAATGATAAAAGAAAAAAACTCTTGAATATAAACCTAAACAAGACGTACAAATAGAGTACAATTTGGATGAAAATATATTAAAATACATCATTAAAAAACAATCCATATATGATAATCTAGATAATCTGGAATACTACATGACTATTAAGTCTCCATCTAGCTAACTATCACCTTCAAACCATTTCGAACTGAGGAAGCAAAAAAAAAGAGAATCCAACAAGATATAATATTCACCTGCCTTTACTTGTATCCTAAAATATAAAATCTACAAAAAACCATGGTAAATTTTATTATGTGATTAAAAATCATTGTATTATTGCAAAATAGAGTCTATAAAATGTCTAATATAAATAATCTGACTATTATTTCTTGAAAAAAATTATTTTAAAATTCATTTTCATAATTGAAAATCCATTTGTAAATATTTTCATTGAATTTTAATAGAATCCTATCATATTTGAAAGAATTCAAATATGACATGTATATGTGATGAAATATGGATTCTAATCTGTACACCAATAAGAATGAATGTAAACACATATCCCTAAAATAATCTACCATGTGAAGACATGCGATATAACTTCATATAAAAAAGTGAGAAAAAATCCTCGATAGAAACCATCATGAGATAAAATATATAAATTAAAAAAAATTCATTTGGTCTTTATAACATGGGAGAATATATAATATAAATAATATAGAATAATAAAGGGAAATCATTTTATTTGGCTAATATCTAGTACATAAATAGTATTTTTAATAAAAAAACACTATTGGTTTAACACTCACACTAATGTCTCCAAAAACCATTTCTTAATGCACCCAAGGTTCCCAAAGTAATGAGTATTTCAAAAAAAATTCAATTACACCAACAACATTTATAAAACATTTTTCAATTCATAAAAAACAAATTTTAGTGTCTGAAAACCTCATCTTCAAATAAAAACAAAACCTTTTTAAGAACAAACCCTTTGATAAGATATATCATTCCATGAAATTCCTCGAAACCCAAAATATGGTCAATAAATGAAAAAACCAAAGGAATTTATCATGAATTATAAGAAATTCATTGAATTTACCCATTGTATTGAAATTAGTTCCTCAAAATGGTTCAAACATAGCTACTATCGATAATGGATATATTAACACCACAAATATGACATCGTATTACATGACACAGTAAAATACCGTATAAGATTGATATAAATCATCAATCGATCGTGGATTCTAACCATAAATGTATCTTAATCAATAGAATTAACCAAATAAACATTGAATGAGAAATAATTCTTACTCTAAGAGTCACATTTCAACAACTCTAATGAATGATCAACGAACAAGTGATCTGAAAGAAACTGAGATCTCTAAATTTTCTACGAGAGTGATTTGGATTGATAGAAGGAGGCTTCATAGTGAAATGAAATGAAATTCACTCATACAATACAATAAAACCAAAACTCATTTTATTTTCATGGAATCTAATCCCATTACTTGTCAGGTAATCAAAATACCCCAAAAATATAAAAAAATGTTTCATATTTTCGTTAAAAACATTATTTTTTCCATTACATGATGTGAACTCCATATAAAAGTGTGTAAAATTCTCACTTCAAACTAGATTTATAGAATCTTACAAACAATTTTTATCAGGTGGGAAATACTATTACATAGTTTTCAATCTCCTAGAAGATAAAAGCATGCTACTTTAAGAAACAATTCCTATACCACCTTCAAAAAATTTTGAACTCAGGGAGAAACCTACAAGGACATTGAATCATTTATACCATGAGTCCATTTATTTACGAAAACAAAAATCTATGAGTGTTAGTTTATATTATTAGACAAATCTCACCATTCCCATGATTCATCTTATTCACCCAATGAATAAGGGAAACTAAAAACAAAATACAAGTCATAAATGAAGGAAAATATAACTACGTGTTAGACATTTAATCAATAAATATAGTATAATGGGAAACCATGGATAATATAAACATATAGAACACATGCTTAATGAAAAATAAATTATTAAAAATGAAAATGACTAATTTTTTACATACATGATCATGGCGTATCAACAAAGAAATCATGAATTCTACCATCATGTCCTCTTAATCATGAAATTATTATTCCATAAAGTCCCCTAATCTCTAATATTATAATTCTATCAAGGCCACTCAACCAAGACATTATCATTATATGGGAAGGAATACACCAAATTTCAAATTAATATAACATGGTATTACAACATCAATATATACATCATGAAAAACAATTTATCTCATAGGACATATCGATGCATTTAGGGGCTATATATAAATGGTAAACACTTATAAATTCATGTCCATTTCATTATTTATATCTTGTATCATCAATAAAATTCATTATCAAAATTCATTATAAGTCAGAAATTATCTTTATTGAATCAAAAATATATATAATCAATACTCCATCATTATAAACCATCTAGTTATTTAATATATAATGTATTATATGACTATATGAATAGTAACATCAATGGATATTTCCAAACAAGAATATACAACTAAAATATCATTATAAATTTTCTTAAAGAAAATACTCATTTCACTTTCAAATCACAAAAAAAATATAAAATTTTCATAATAATTTTAGAGAAAATTTGCATTGGAAATAAAATTAGAGAGATATAAATGATGATTGAAAGTATTGAGAATTCATGATTATGTGAACTCTATTTTATTATGTGTACGTTAAACCAAAGATTCATTTTATTTTTTTGGAAATAAGTCAAAGCCACCTCATTTGGAAAACAAAAAAATTACGTCTAATTTTGTTTTGTAAATAATAAAACCTGGGTAAAAATTACACAAAAGATAAAAATGGAATTCTAAAAACAAAGTTGAAAACATTCTAATAATATATGGATATGGAAGAAAAAGGTTTCCCACAAAAGAGGAAATAATGTATGTTTTTCTGAAAAACATTTTCTTTCTCTTTATAAGTACCTATGATCATAAAATGACACTTTTAATTGAAAATTATATAAATAAATATAAGATAATAAAATTTATTGGTTTTATCATATATGTATGACATAATTTTCCTCAATGTAAATTCTAACATAAACATTTCTGAAATAACATGGGACTGTGAAAGAAATACATTACATCATGTTTGAATTTACTCATATGTTATTTTAACCATCTATATATTACATTTTTATTTATTTAAATTATATAAAATTACCAATTATATTCTTATATAATCATATATGATCCCTTTATAACATTCTAATAACCATTTACTAAGCATTTGATAATAAAATAGTCGTTTTTGGGTGTATACTGTTTTGTTTTTCACGAGATTTTTAGTTCATAAGTTTGGATCCTTGTACATTTATCATGGTTCAATCATCCCTAGAATGGTAAATATTATAAAAATATAATAACTATTCACTATATACATTTTTATTACCATAAAAAATGTATAGATATAAAACTCAATAACAACATTAATTGAGATGGTAGTTTGAATGTACCCATGATCGTTGATTTCACTTTTCGATGATTTGAAAAAAATAAAGTTAAATAATAATTCACCATTAATGAATAATAATTATATCATATAAATTCATTAAATACATCCTTATTATCATCCATGTAATATGGAAATGAAAAACATAACGAGTTTCTTCCTAGAGGATTAGTTCATATGTATACATAAGTGATGTTATTATTTTCCAATAAATGTATAAGTAAGAATATATAATATATATTATATTTATATAGACATAATTACATCATATATACTATATATAATAATTATTTATATATTTATAATAATTAAAGTAAATGGTGATGCAAAATGAATTACATTATTATATGGAGATGGTAAGCCTTACAAATGAAATAGTGATATTTTTATTTTCTTTATAGTGCAATGATGCAAGATAATGGTTGTTATATCATCATAATAACAAAAATCAGAATTACTGATCAAAAATTCATTGTTTTAAAATATATAACTCTGATTTAGTCATATTATAATAATAAATAATATTGTAAACAATCAGTTATGAGTTATACTCTATCATTTATAATCCCCCATTGGCTTACACAATATGCCTTGAGGTGATGGTCTTTTAGAAATAAATTAAGATATAGTATGTGGTGAATGATTCTGGAAAAATTTTATTATAGGTTTTCCCCATGATTTAAGGATAAAATCGACTGATTAAGAGAGAAGAATAGGAAATCATTTTAAGGGATGAGTGGGGAACTCATAAAATTAAATAAAGAATTTAATTAATATAGACTTTTTTTTATAATAAGTTGACTCAAAATGGAATATATGTTATATAAGATGAGGAAAAATATAAATACTCTCATCAAATAAAATTTTAATATGTTTTGGTTATGTTTTTACCCTTATCTCATAATTTTTAACCCACATTAAGCCTTTTGATGATTACCACGATATCATAGTATTTTACTCTTTAGGGGTTAGGAAATATATTATGAAAGGAAAGGTGACCCATAAATGGACAATCATTGATATTTTCAACCATATCCCATTAACTATTATAATTATATTATTTTTATACAATATAAATCATTAAATAAGATATTATTTCCTATATGGCGATATTAATGATAGTTTTTTTGGAAATTCATGAAATAATAAAATAAAATATGTCTCTAAATCATATAAAATGATTCCAAAATGAAATTTATTATAAAATATGTAAAATATGTTATTAATTTAATCATAAAATAAAATTTTATAGCTTTATATACCATTTTAAACCATATCATTTTATTTAACCCCTTGGTTATCCAATTTTAACCTTAACCATGGTCATCACTTTTATAGTGTTAGTGGTTTATATTTTTTAATATAAGGAGAAAATTGGATATTAAATTAGCGTGGGACAGATTGTTCGGCCATTTATCATCTTAATAACATTATTTTAAATATTTTTATGATTTTGAATGAAATTTAATTAGATATACATTCCATAAAATATAATTAAATTCATTTTAAGAACTATTAAAATAATTTTAATTTAAAAACAACATGAAAACAATAGAATTAAAATATAAATTTTTTAAACAAATATAATATTTTTTATTTATATTTTAAATTTTTTGTACAAAGTAATAAATCCATATTATATTACTTTTAATGATTCTAAAATCATTTATTTTATTTTTATATTAATTGAATAAATAATGTGTTGGTGTTGCGTAATAATTTAATTTAATTATTAAATAAAAAAATATAAATTAATTACCATAATAAAAATTAATTTTTCTTTAATGATAATATTTTTGGTTCCACTAATCCACATTTTATAGTAATGTAATATATTTAGAGATATTAAATTTATGAGAGTCACATTTTCTATTTATTATTTTATTAAAATAATAAAAAATCTCTTCATCAATGAAAAATTGAAAAATTCAACATGATTAAACACATTGATGGAAATGGATAGAATATAACTCATAAAATATTATAAATGAAATTGTAATAAAAATTTTAAATCCCTAACCAACTATTTTTACCATAATTTACGAGTTTTACCATTTCTTAAGACAAACAAATTTTTATGATGGTTATTATTCATGATAAACCAAAATAATTCAAATCTATTTATGAAATTTTATCAACTTATATATATATATAATAAATAAATTTTTAATATCAAGTTCCTTGAATTTTGATAATATAATTTAAAATTAAACCTTCATTGCTTGATGAAAATTAGTTTTCCAGGAAGAAATTTTTTCTGAGGTTTAAAAGATTTTATCCAAAATACAATATAAAAATAATTTAAATGAAAATAATTATATTATTAATAAAAAAAATTCTAATTTAATTTGAAACTATTTTAAAAATATTACCTTTGTAAATTCATGAAATGAAAAGTAAATTTTAAAAATAAAATCATATTTTCTAATATTAAATGAAAATTTAATCTTATCAGAAATATATCAAAATATAATATGATGATATTTTTAATATTTTAAATACAAAGATAATATCCTTTTCTAAATATAACTTTTTATAATTTTTTAAATTTGTTATAATATTCATTTATAAAGATCCATAAAACCCATTTTTGATGTAAACGTATTTGTGAAAAAAATGTATTACTAAAGATTTCATTACATATTTATAATATATTATTCATTGTATTTTAATTATATAAAACATTTATAAATACTTTCATAATTTTTTAATTCTAATTCATATGTCTAATTCTAACAACAATCTTATAACAACTACATTTAAATAATAATATTTTAATAGTATATCATAGTTTTTTTAAAATCAATGGTGTGTGTAATGAAAGATATCCAAGAAATTAAATTTATTTAAGGATAAATATAACATAAAATATGTAGTTGTTACAAGACATCTTCTAATAAAATATTGATTTTTCAAAATCTCATCTTCTAATTTCATCGCACTCTTAGAGTTGTGGATTTCTTTCTTATATAGATTTATCCGGATTCATATTTTCCCTAACTAACCATTATGATTTGTGCAATAACTCCCTTGTTAAGTGGAATATATTCCCATAAATACCCACATATGAGATCATTATAATTTGAGTTTTTTAAGATACAATGTAATCCCATAAGGTGTCCTCCAACCATTTTATCTTATCCTTTTTATTTTTCTTGATAATGTTTTTTAGGATTACCTTGATTTACCTATTCGAAAATTTATATTAACCAGTTATTTGGGGGTGGTTGGGTATTAATGTCTTGTGATTCACTTTATACTTCTTTATGAAAGGCTCTATGGTCATATTTTTTAAATTATACCATTGATCGTTGTTTATTTCTCATGGAACACCAAAACATTAAAAATGATATCCTTAATAAAAGAACAAAAACATTATCATCATTAGTTTTTTTTTGTATTCGGATTACACCAATCTTAATAAACAGTCTTCTTTAAAAATTATGTAATAGTTCCCAATATATATAGGTAATGGTATCATGATGTATATCCCCAAAAATTTAAAGATCTCCAAAAGATTATTATTTTTTGAGTAATTTCAATCTCCTTGGTGGTGATTCCATAATTTTACATTGATTACATTTTTTAGAAAAATCATTGGAATCCTTAATCAAGGTGGGATAGTACATACATGATTATAAAATGTTTTTAGTTGTCTTATTTTGTATGAAATGGACTTTTCATGTTATATTATAGAAAAATTTAAGGTTATATAGAATCTTACTTTCAGGTAGACATCATATTTTTATTTCATCATTATAGATTTTCATTCAATCTTGATCTTCAAAAAAATTACATTTTGATTAATATTTTATCTTATGAACTTATTAAGGGGTTTTAATAATATTAGAATCTAGAATTTTCCATGAATTTTAGGATATCTTCATTCTAGTGTACTTATCTCCGAATCATGCATTGCTACTTGTCAGGAATCAAGTAATTCAGTGACTCTTTGTCTAGAATTTCGACTATATCTATATGGGGTAGCCTTCTTAAAGGACCTATTAATCAATGCTCAGCTAACATCATGTATTTTAACAGTGAATTAAATTATTAAATTAATATAATTCATCTCACACACCTATTATTTTCTTATATATTATTTATTAGATATGTAAAGACTCGTAAATTTCAGGGGAAATTTTTTCTTAATTTTCTTTGGGATTTTACGAGTACATAGTTTCTGTCGGAATTTGATAGCAATTGGTCATGACCCGTCCTCGGGACTCGTGCCGTGACTACCCCAAGCCCACCTTCCATAGGCCAGGGGCTGGCGACTAGCACCAAGGCGTAAATCCCGACAAAAAGGAGAAAGGCATTTCCCTTATAAAGTATAAAAATATCACAAAGTAAGAAAGAAAAAGTAAACACTAGGTAAAGGTTATATATTGAGATATTTATTTGTGGATTATGGAGATTTGGACAGGGCGGCATGTTATCTCTGCGCTTCATCGGACCATTCCAGGTTCTCAACAGGATAGGCGAGGTGGCTTATCACCTGGCTCTACCACCTCAGTTGCAGCAGGTGCACGACATCTTCCATGTATCTCAGCTGAGGAGATACGTGCACGACCCGATGTATATCATTGACCATAGGGAGCTAAACATTGATGACGAGGCAACTTTTGAGGAGGTCCTAGTGGATATCGAGGATCGACAGGAGCGGGTTCTATGTGGGCGGTCGATTTCTCTAGTGCGCATCAGATGGCAGCACGTGAACCTCCATGAGAGCACTTGGGAGCGGGAGGCTCAGATGTGTTCTCAATACCCTCATTTGTTTCCCTAGTTTGTGATGTATCATTATGGGGACGTAAAGCCTTGAGGTGGGAGTAATTTAAAGACCCGTAAATTTCAAGGGAAATTTTTTCTTAATTTTATTTGGGATTTTACGAGTACGCAGTTTGTGATGGCATTTGATATGAATTTGTCACGACCCATCCTCAGGACCTGTTTCGTGACTACCCCATGCCTGCCTTCCATAGGAAAGGGGCTGGCAACTAGTACCAAGGTGTAAATCCTGACAAAAAGGGGAAGGCATTACCTTTATAAAGTATAAAAACACCACAGAGTAAGCAAGAGGAAGTAAACACTAAGTATAACTGGGTACAAAAGTAAGTGCAGAAAAGTAAGTGGGCCAGAATACAAACCCAAACTGAAAGTAAAGTACAACTGGAAGGAAAGTACAACAACTGAAAAGTAAAGCAGCAACGTCGAGCCGCCCACTGGAAATCCCACCTGAATGGTGGGTACAGATAGTCTCCTCAGCTCCTCGAGTCCAACCGTCCACTCCGTGTACGTCTCGCCCAGTGGTCCACCTCGAGGTACTGACTTGCTCCACAAGCCTGAACCACAATCAGCGTTGTCCATCATCTGCATCCCACATAACGTAGTGCGGGCATAGCCAGTGCAGGGGTGAGTATACGCTACTCAGTAGGGAACCTGAGACCCCCGAAGGTCTCCCAGAATCCACGAAGGATAATCCAAAAAGGAATTCTACAATCATGAAGTAACATACAACTCTACTTAGGAATATGCCCATACATATACACAGGTCATCGATTCCAGTTCGGCTCCAACATCTGATCCCAAGTTCTATCTATTCCACAAAGTATAGCACAATACAATCCACACAGGATAACACAACCCAATCCACACAGGAATGAAAGTCAATCATATAAAATATATTGATTGAAAGTCAAGACTCATCTCACACAGGCATACATCATTTGTAAAGAAAAACAGATGATCAGATGTAGTTACTGATTCATCTAGCTAGGACCCACATAGGATACTAGACCAGCTAAGCCGTCGCACCCACGTAGGATACTAGACCAACCACTCTATCAGAACCACATAGGATACAAGTACAGATTCAAATACTACAGGACCCACGTTGGATACAAGAACAATAGTCAAATACTGTCGGACCCACATAAGATACAAGAACAATGGTCACTTACTGTCGGACCCACATAAGATACAAGAACAGTAGTCATTGTTGTTGAACCCACAATGGATTTTAGTACGGTCATTGTTGCAACCATACCCATGGAGAATCCCATCAGAGTCGTCATTGTCGTCGCAGCCGCAGCCAGATCTAGGGTTCCCGCACACAGCATGCTCAATTCCTGGAGGGTCCGCTCTATGATCCAACGGGGCTGATACATCAACTAACACGTAGTCCAGATTTTATGTATCCCAATTTTCCGTCTCGACAAAAGGAACTCAACGCGATAGACGGTTCGTCAACCGGACGCCCGGTCTGAGAGTTATTGGATTTTTCATCCTAGGGGCCCGATTGGTTTTTTAAGTCAAAACCAACCCGACCATACTCCAACTATGTCCAAACCTTGAGCAGGGTAATCCAAAAGAACTGTCTCACCAAGAGTAATCCATCATAGTTGACGACACATCAATCGGACGTCCGGAGCTCAAGTTATAAGTGTTTCTGCTCTGAGGTCCCGGTTGGTTTTGTGTTCGAACCAACCCGACCGTACCCAAAGTTCCCCAGAACAAAGAGGATAATAACTAAAAAACCAGACCTCCGATCGACGTACCATCATTTATGATGAAATACTTGGATTGATACGGTCATTTCGGTATATTACACTCATGGTTTCGGTGAAATTTGGGTACAACCGGGTTGGTTCGAACACAAAACAACCGGGCCCTCGGAGCGGAAACGCTTATAACTTGAGGTCCGGACGTCCGATTGACGTTCCGTAGACTATGTTGGATTCTTAATGGTGAGAAGACTATTTTGGATTACTCCACTCATGGTTTGGACATAGTTTGTGTATGGTCGGGTTGGTTTTGACTTAAAAAACCAACCGGGCTCCTGAGACGAAAAAGAAAGTAACTCTCAGATCGGGCGTCCGATTGACCTACCATCTTTCGTGTTGAGTTCCTTTTGTCAAGATGGAACTTTGGTATTCAACAACTCCAGACTATGTTTCAGTTGATGTATCAACCCCCTTGGATCGTGGAGCGGATCCTCCAAGAATCGAGCATGTAGTGAGCGGGAACCCTAGAGCTGGCTGCGACTGCGACGATGACCGTACTAAAATCCTCCGTGGGTTCGACGGTGATGACTACTGTTCTTGTATCCTATGTGGGTCCGGCAGTACGTGACTACTGTTCTTGTATCCTATGTGGGTCCGGCTGTATTTTACTACTATTCATATATCCTAGGTGGGTCCTGCAGTATTTGACTTTGTACTTGTATCCTACGTGGGTCCGACAGAGTGGCTGGTCTAGTATCCTATGTGGGTCCGACAACTTAGCTGATCTAGTATCTTACATGGGTCTTATCTAGATTAATCAAAAACTACATCTTATCATCTCTTTTGCTTTACAAATTATGTATACCTTTGTGATTTGAGTCTTGACTTTCAATCAATATCTTCGATATGATTGACTTGCTTTCCTATGTGGATTGGGTTGTGTTATCCTGTGTGGGTTGGATTGTGATATACTGTGTGGACTATATTGAACAGGGGCTCGGTTGTTGGATCCGAACTGGAATTGATTACTTAAGTGTATGTATGGGCATATAAATAGTAGAGTTGGTTTTTACTTCATGATTGCACCTTTCCTTTGTAGATTATCCTTCATGGATTCTGGGAGACCTTCGGAGGTCTCAGTGTCCCTACTGAGTAGCGTATACTCACCCCTGCACGGGCTATGCCCGCACTACGTTGTGTTGGCTGAAGAAGACGGACATCGCTGATCGTGGTTGAGGCTTATGGAGCAAGTCGGTACCTGGTGGTGGACCATAGGGCGAGACGTACACGGAGCAGACGGTTGGACTCGAGGAGCTGAGGAGACTATTTGTACCCACCCTTCAGGTGGGATTTCCAGTGGACGGTTCGACATTGCTACTTTACTTTTCAGTTTATGTACTTTCTTTCTAGTTGTACTTTACTTTCAGTTTGGGTTTGTATTCTGGCCCACTTACTTTTCCGCACATACTTTTGTACCCAGTTTTACATAGTGTTTACTTCTTCTTGCTTACTCTGTGGTGTTTGTATAATTTATAAAGGCAAGGCCTTCCACTTTTTGTCGGGATTTACGCCATGGTGCTAGTTACCAGCACCTGGCCTATAGAAGGCGGGTTTGGGGTAGTCCCGACATGGGTCCCAAGGATAGGTCGTGACAAGATACTTAAGGGTTTCATTATTTGAAAAAATAGTGACATTAAGTTCCCATAAAACAATGCAATTTTTACGTCGAAAAAATTATTCAGAATTATTTTTCAGTGGTTATCTGTTGTTAGTTGATAAGTTCCATTATTATTGTAAAATAATAACTGATTTTAGGATTAAATTTAATCATTTGGGAAAATACTACTAAAACAACATGGTTGGAAGAATCCCCACGTAGCTTGAAAGGGGGTCCAGTTGGGTGTCAATAGTTTGGGGGTGTGATTAGAATATTATTAAATTCATAAAAACATTCTCTACATGTAATGACCCGAACCAATTAATTATTATTATTTTCCTAATTTTGTGTATAATTTTATTTTATACTCAACAAAACCATGTCCTTTAATTATTGAAGTGGGTATAATTAAAATGAGACCGTTGGGTTTTGACTGTTATGTGACTGTTGGTCAATATGACCATTGGAAACTATAATCATAACATTGTCTTTTTATAAATATGGTTTTCGTGGTTATTTAGAACATAAATAATATTGAATGGCCTCATCCAGTAGAATCGAGCCATATGAATCCCATCTTTTCGAGCTTGGGAAGGAGGTAACATCACTGGGCTTTTCTCTAGATCATGCTCATGCCGAACTTCAACATATGAAGCATGAATATAATTTCCTATAGGATATGTTCTTGCTGATAGAAATCACCACTTGGGAAATGTTGTCTGAGCCACCTCAAGATTCAATCACCATAGCACACCTTACACATAGGTCCTATGCTGATGTAAAAAGGGGCTATGTAACGAGACTGTAACTACCTTGTGTAATCCTTTGAGATAAATAAAATTGTGATTTCTTCTTATGGTGATGTTTGAGAATTTTCAAATGTCCGAATAAATATTGAATTTATATTATTTATGTTTAGAAAAAAGTGTATTTTAAAATATTTTTTTATTCCATTAATAATTAATAATGTGAAATTATTTGTCAAAAATGTTCTTTTACAGTAGTGATCCGTGATAAATTTAGAGTCTAATAAGATCAACTTGGTTTTTAGTGAATAGTAAAGTAGGAATAGTAACATACCCATATGAATAGTAGTGAATAGTTATGAATAGTGATTTGACCAAAAAAATAGAAACTTCACCCATGAATGTATAAATACATTTTAGACATCTTAAAAGTGAAAAATGATAATAGTTTAAGTTGTTGTATTTTTGTACGCCATAAATATTTTAATTACAATTTTATAATTAATTTAATCATTTAAAATGGAAATTTATTTTTATTAAATTTAATCATAAATTGTTACTTTATTGTCTTATGGGTATACGATATTTTTATGGGACCTTGATTACTTTTTTATGGTGTTACAAAATGAGTTACAGTTTTAAAGTTGTATTTTTGGAATAAATAATAATTTTTTTTAAAATTAAAATTAAAATTATTTTGAAAATTATTTTAATAAAATGGAATTAAATTTTGAATTTAGAGCACTCATATTAGGTTAGGGTGAATTTTTTGGATTTTACTGAAACAATTGAATTATCGGTGAATTGTAAGAATGTTGTTTTGAGTTTCTGGCGTTTAATGACATCATTAATGATGTAAGATTTTTGGTCGACTTATTAATAGTGAGATATTATATGAGGTGTCCCAAGTGGCCAATACCATTGGAAAATACCATGGGAAGCCCATGGTTTTGCAAATACCACTGAAGAGGTGTCCCTTAGAAATTAATAATTTATTTAGTCACATTTCCTACAAATACCAAGACATTTCCCTCATTTATTTCATTCCAAAGTCATCTTCAACGATTTTCTAGTCTCCATACCTCCCAAGGGGTCCTCCCAAGGTCCCAACCTTTATGCTTTCTAACTTACTCTTCAAGGTAAGGGATCCTTTCACCCTCCTCTATTTAAGTCATGAATTCTTTTATGTTGTGTCTTCTAGTTTCTGTCTCTTTATGTGGAGGGTATGATATTATATGTTCTCATTACTTTCCATTTCATTTTTAGTTATTGAGATACCCTTTACACTCCCATGAATTTGTTTTTTGATTTTTTAAGTGACGCCATTTGGCTGCAGAATTTCTCGTAAAAGAAATCGCATCTTCTCATTCTTTCAAGTTTCTTTTTCTTGTAGTATGGCATTAAAATATCAATACAATGTTCTTATCTTCATTTTATTATTTATTTATATTGTAATTTGAGTTATTTATGATTGGGTTACCATTGTAACCTCTCTTTTTATGATTTTCTAAAACAATGATATATTGCCGTTTTGCTGCAGAAATTTCGTCTCAAAATTTCTATCTCTTTCTCTCATGAAATTATCTTGTTTATTTATGTGAATATCCAGACCTATTTCGTTTCTAATGGTGTTCTTAAATATATAAAAAGGATATATTTTATTTGGGAATGGACATATATATTACCCTCACTCCCTTTCCATGGGTTATAAATGATATAATGATCTTATTTTTATGAACTTCGAAAATGTCACGATTTTGAAATGAAACCCATTTCTTTTTTTCTCAATGGGTTATTTATGAAATGTTTGATTATGATCTATGTGGATCACATGAAATTGAAGAAATATTAAGGGGGATACCAGATAGTGGTCCAATTCATTGGGTAAATAATTAATCTCTAGAGATGACTAGTTTCACGATACCTTGGTTAATAACCTTGGAAATTTTTATGACACCTCACTGATAAACCATGGTGATTTGTTAATGAATGTATAAATGATATGTTGTAGCCACATAATCATGTTATGATTCAAGTTATTTTCATTATGATAATTCTATTCTTCCATTTCTCATTACATTATGATTTTTATCATGTTTTTATTAATATTGCTCAAGATCACATGTCAACTGTTTCACTTGTTTTCCTTACTGAGCCTTCTGCTCACCGTTTACTTTGATGTATGTCTCAATGATATGAGATGCAGTAATTTTACATAGGATGAACCTATGATGAAGCCTTTTGAGTGGTTTAGAAGAAATTTTATGTTTTTTTTTCAGGTATTGTGTTCCTAATTTCCAAGACACTAGACATTAAATATCCTTTGTTTGTAAAATGTATTGAAATGTTATGTAATAAAAAGGTAGGATTAAATAGTTGGTATCAAAGTATAGTTTAGTTATTTAGAGAAATTAGTATATGAATGCTTTAGGAAGAACCCTATAGAAAAGTTTAAATATAGGAAAAATTCCTGGTATTTTGGTGATTATTGACTAAGTGGTTTATCAAGAAAATACATCCCTGTCAGGATATGAGTAGGTATAGGTGGAGCTAGCACAGATGTACATAGGTGTAAAACCCAAAAAAAACGCTTTGATCTTGACTCAAATGTGAACTGGTACACGAAAACAGGCCTTGCATGACTCTTGGTTATGACACTCATGGGGATATGTTTGGTTAATCATAATCTATCTTTTAATCATTATGAAGGATTTATAGGGAAATGTAATTGTTTAAAGATGTTTTAAGACATAAATCCTTTATAGTTAAAAGATTCGTATATGAAATAAGTTTTTCATTAAGGGTTTATTGTTTTAGAAATGACGGGAAATAGGGGGAACCGTGCAAATGGTGAACTCAATGGGCCATGCGCTGAAGGCCCTCCGATGGAAGCTGAAATGGAAACATTCATGCGAATGATGAACCAACTCACTCAAGTTATGGGAAATAACTTGAGTCAAGCTGAGAGGATAATATAACTGGGATGGGAACAACATTCTGTTGAGTCCTTTCTCTGTCAACGACCACCAACCTTAAGTGGATCGACTGGCCCATTGATTTTTGAGCAGTGGATTATCTCTATTGAGAAGATCTTTTCTATGCTCCGCAGTTCAGAGCAAGAGAAGGTCACCCTGGCTGTCTATCGCTTATAAGGAGAAGCTGATCAGTTGTGGGAGCTAATTAAAGACATAAGACATAGAGTTGAGGTTGAAGCTATGGAGTGGGATGTGTTCAGAGAGATTTTCTTCGGTATGTTTTTCCCTCGACCCATGAGAACAAGAATGGAGATAGAGTTTCTTGAGCTGAAGCAGAAGGAGAAAGAATCTATCGGAATCTATGAGATGAAATTCACATGACTTTCATGATATACCTATAGCTTTGTCATGTATCCAAATGGTAAGGTTGATAAATTCTTTTCTCGGTTGAGACCTCATCTATAGAAGAATCTAGACAACCGAGACTATGATAGCTACGGTGAGATCATGCAGAGTGCGATGAAAGTCGAACTAGATTTTGGTGAGACGCAACGGTCTCATAAATCACACAACAAAAAGTGATTGATGGAGCCCAACTTAGGGAGGACCTTTGATCAGGTAAGAGGAGGGAAGAAAGTGAAAAATCCCACTTGTAAGAAATGTGGGAAGAAGCATTCGGGGAACTGCCTACTTCAGAGTTGGAAATTCTACAAGTGGGGAAGAGGTGGCCATATTGTGAGGAATTGTCATAGTGAGTTAAAACCTCAACTTCCAAACACTAACGACAAGGGGAAGATGGTACAGGACCAACCTGATGTTCAGTTCTTTATGTGTGGAAAACTTGGCCACTTTTCTAATCACTGTCCAAATCTGAGGGCAGTGGAGGGGAACCACCATCAGCCTCCGCAAAGGCCAAGGGAGAAAGGACATACTTTTTCTATCATGACAGCTAGAGTTGAAGCTCCAAATGATGTGGTAGTAGGTATTATTGTTGTTCTCTCAAAGATAGAAAGTACTTTGTTTGATTCTGGTTCTAAATATTCCTTTATTTCCTCCATGTTTGCAAATAATTTAGAATCAACCGCCGACTTCCTAAAAGTAGAGGTATGTGTCAAGAATCCTGGTGGGATTATCCAAGATTCATCGGTGTTTAGAAACTCTAGTATTTACTTTGGTGAGCTCAATCTTATCAAAAATCTAGTAGTCATTCCCTTGATGGAATTCGACATTAAACTAGGTATGTACTGGCTCTCAAAGTATAATGCTAAGATCAAATGTAGAAGTAAGGAAATCTCAATAGTCTTGAATGGAAAACCTACAATTATCTTCCAAGGAGAGATATGTCAACCTGATCATTTTCAAAAAAACCTCTTATATCCTTTTTTATGGAATTTATCGGTGAAGAAGAAAAAGGAAATGAGAGTTTGAGGATATAAAATGTACCCATTATCCAGGAATACATTGACATATTTCCTAAGGAGTTTCTTGGTCCTCCCCCAAAAAGGGTGGTAGAGTTCTCCATTGAACTCGTACCTGGATCTCATCCAATATCAAATACTCCGTATAGGATGGAAAATGTGGAGCTGGCGGAATTAAAGAAACAACTCCAAGATCTTTTAGAGAAGGGGTGTATCCGACCGAATGTGTCTTCTTAGGGAGTACCTGTTCTCTTTGTGAAGAAGAAGGATGGATCGATGCGACTATGCATTGACTATAGAGAACTAAATAGAATCACTGTAAATAACAAATACCCTCTTCCAAGAATTGATGACTTATTTGACCAACTACATAGGGATCAATTTTTCTCTAAGATTGACCTCCGATATGGTTATCATCCATTGAGGGTGAAGAAAGAAGATATTCCAAAAACTGCCTTCCGATCAAGATATGGGCATTTGGAGTTTGTTGTTATGCATTTTGGATTGACTAATATACCTTCTATTTTCACGGATTTGATGAATATAGTCTTGAAAGACTACCTTGATAACTTTGTGGTAGTTTTTGTTGATGATATTCTGATATATTCCAAAAGTCCTGAGGAGCATGAGGATCATCTAAGGGTTATTTTGAAAACTCTACGGAAGGAGAGACTTTTTGGATTGTTCAATAAATGTGAATTCTAGTTAAAACAAGTTTCTTTCTTGGGAAACATTGTAACCAATGATAGAATCACAATTGACCCTATAATGACAAAAGTTGTAGAGGAGTGTCCTCAGCCTAAAATAATAACTGAGATTCTTAGTTTCCTTGGAATAGCTGGAAATTATAAAAGGTTTTTGAAACAAAAGTCATGACATTATAATCCATTAACGAAGTTAACTTGAAAAGGGGTCAAGTTCATCTAGACAAAGAATTATGAGGAAAGTTTCCAAGAGATGAAGAAGATATTGGTTACTTCACCAGTGTAAAATCTGCCCTCATGTGGAGTATGATTCATTATTTTTAGTAATGCATATCTGAAAGGTCTTGGGTGCGTCCTCATGCAAAATGACAAGGTCATTACTTATGATTCTCGAAAATTGACAAATCATGTGAAGAACTATCCTACGCATGTTATGGAGCTGGCGGTGGTTGTTTTTGGTCTGATGATATGGATACACTATCATTATGGGTAGAAATGTGATATATACACAGACCATCAATGTTTAAAGTATATTTTCCAACAAAAGTAATTGAACATGAGACAAAGGGGGTGGTTGGAACTCTATAATGACCATGATTGTTCAATTCATTAACATTCCAGAAGAGCAAAAAAAGTCACTTATGCATTAAGCATGAAAGACACAGTTGTTCTATCCATTATGAAGATTCAAAGATATCCTTTGATCAATGACCCAGTAAAACTGGACATGGGAATTATAAAGGAAGGTACATCATCAACCCTAACCCAAATGATATCTCAACCACCACTACAAGAGAAGATGAAGAATGCCCAGAATGTAGATCCATAGTTACAGAATAAGTTTGAGGCTTTGAAGGATGGGAAGTTTCCTAAGTTCAATACTGATCAATAAGGTGTAATGTAATTTCGTACAAGATTATGTGTTCCATATATTCAGGGAATAATTAAGGAGATGATGGATGAAGCTCATAAATATACTTTCTCTAAACATCTTGGATGCAGAAAAATGAATAGGGAAATTCGTGATCATTATTGGTGGGATAATATGAAAAGGTAGATTTTAGACTACACTTTATGGTGCATGGTATGTCAGCAAGTGAAGGCAGGGCGACAACTTCTAAAAGGGCTATTACAACCACTACCCATATCAGCATGGAAGTGGGACAATATCACTATGGACTTCGTCACTGCTCTCCCAAGAAATTCCAAAGGAAACAATGCAATATGGGTTATTGTAGACCGTCTCATGATGATTTTCCATTATATCTCCATCTGGGAAGAATTATATCTTGATCATCTTGCCAAGATTTATGTTAAGGAAGTGGTAAGGTTAAATGGATTTCCACTTTCTATCGTATCTGATCGTGATCCAAGGTTCACATAAAAATTCTGGAGAAGTATTCAACATGCACAGAGCACTAAATTGAATTTTAGTACGGCCTATCACCCCCAAACTGATGGACAATATAAAAAGAAATATTCAAACACATGATGACATGATGAGAACGTGTAAAATGGACTTTAAAGGTGGGTGGGATCAACATCTCCGTTTAGTTGAGTTCTCTTACAGCAACAGCTTTCACTCGAGCATTTAAATGACACCCTATGAAGCTCTATATGGGAAGTGATGTTGAACTCCTACTTGTTGGGATGAAGCTGGTGAGATAATGATTCTTGGGCCTGATCTTGTGCAAGATATGACAGAAAAAGTCGAAGCCATCTAACAACACATTAAGGATCTTCATAGTCAGCAAAATAGATATGACGAAAACCATCGAAGGAATTGAAGTTTGATATTTGTTACAAATTCTTTCTTCAGATGTCACCTTGGAAGATAGTCATGAGGTTTGGGAAGAAAGGGAAACTCAGACCTAGGTACATTTGCCTCTATGAAATCCTTGATCATGTGGGAGAAGTGGCTTATCGGCTTGCACTTCCTTCAAATCTACCCCAATTTCATGATTTCTTTCAGTTATCCCTCTTGAGGAAGTAAATACCTGACCACTCACATGTACTAAATCAAAAGGTGGTACAATAGGAACTTGACCTCTCTTATGAGGAGTAGCCAGTGGAAATCTTGGATCATAGAGACAAGGTTCTATGCAACAAGTCTACCCACCTTGTTACGGGGTTGTGGAGGAAGCAAAAATTTTATGAAGCCACGTGGGGACCAGAGGAGTCTATGAGACAGAAGTTCCCACACCTTTTCTCCTCTAAGGGTCGAAGTTAAATTTTGGTGGTGAAATTTCTTAATGGGGGGAGAATGTAACGACCTGAAATTTATAATTATATTTGTTTCCTAATTTTTTGTGTTATTCTATATTATACTCAACAAAACAATATTCTTTAATTAATGATGTTGGTATAATTAAACTAAGACCATTGGGTTTCGGCTGTTATATGAAGGTTGGTCAATATGCCCGTTTGAAACTATAATCATAACGTTGTGTTTTATAAATATTGTTACTTTGGTTAATTAATAGAGAAATAAGATTGAATGGCCACATCCAGTAGAATCAATCCATATAAATCCCATCTTTCTGAGCTTGGGAAGGAGGTAGCATCACTGGGCTTTTCTCTAGACTAAACCCAAGATGAACTTCAACGTTGGAAGCCTAAACAGAATCACCTAAGGGAGATGTTAAAGCTGATAGAAATCGCCACTCGGGCAATGTTTTCTGAGCCACCCCAAGATTCTATCACCATATCACACCTTACACTTAGGTCCTATGATGGTGTTATAAGAGGCTATGTAATAAGACCTTAACTGCCTAGTCTAATCCTTTGAGATAAATACAATTGCGATTTATTCTTATGGTGAAGTTTGTAAATTCTGAAATGGCCAGATAATTATAGGATGTATATTATTGTTGTTTAGAAAAAAGGGTATTTAAAAATATTATTGTATTTATTAAATAATTAATAATGTGAAATGATTTTTAAAAAATTGTCTTCTACAGTTGTGTTCAGTGAGAAATTTAGAGTCTTATAAGATCAACAAGGTTTTTAGTGAATAGTAAATTATGAAGAGTTACACACCCTTATGCATAATATTTAATAATAATTTTACCAAAAAAATAGAAGCTTCACCCAAGAATGTATAAATACATTTTAGACATCTTAAAAGTGAAAAAATGGTCATAATTTATGTTTTGGTATTTTTGTACGACATAAATATTTAATTTAAACATTAATAATTAATTTAATAATTTTAAATCAAAATGTATTTTCATAAAATTTAATCATAAATAGTTACTTTATTATCTTATGGGTATACGATATTTTTATGGGACCTTGATTACTTTTTTAAGGTGTTACAAAATGAGTTATTGTTTTAAAGATGTATTTTTGGAATAAATAATGATATTATTTAAAAATTAAATTAAAAATATTTAGAAAATTATTTTCATAAAATTTAATTCAATATTTAATTTAGTTAATTGATATAAAGTTAGAGTAAATTTTTTGGATTTTACTGAAACAGTTGAATTATCGGTGAATAGTAAAAATGCAGTTTTGAGTTTCGGGTGTTTAATGACATCATTAATGATGTCATAAAGATGTAATCTTTCTTGTAAACTTATTAATAGTTAGGTATTCTATGAGGTGTCCCATGTGGCCAATTCCATGGGAAAATACCATGGGGAAAGCCCATGGTTTTGCAAATTCCACCGATGAGGAGTCCCTTAGAAATTAATAATTTATTCACTCACTTTTCCTATAAATACCAAGCCATTTACCTCATTAGATTCATTTCAAAATCATCCTAAAAAGTTTTATGGTCTCCTTACCTCCCATGGAGTCCTCCCACGGTGCCCTCAAGCCTCCCAAGGTCCCGACCGTCATGATTTCGAAGTAATTCTTGAAGGTAATGTATCCTTTCACCCTCCTCTTTTAAGTCATGAATTACATTATGTTGTGTCTTCTAGATTCCATATCATTATGTTGAGGGTATGTTCTTATATATTCTCATTACATTCCATTTCATGTATAATTATTTAGATAACCATTCCTCTCCAATAATTTTTTTTGAATTTTTAATTGACGCCATTAGGCTTCTGAATTTCTCATAAAAGAAATCGCATCTTCTATTTCCTTTCATGTTTCCTTGTGGTATGTCATTAAAATATCCACACCGTTTTTTATCACCTTGTTATTATGTATTTAAATTTTATTATGATTAATTTATAAGTGGGGTACCCTTTTACCATCTCTTTTTATTATTTTCTAAAACCATGTTATATAGCCATTATGCTGTAGACAATTCGTCTCAAAATTTCTTTCTCTTTCTCTCAAGAAATTATCTAGTTTATTTATGTGAATACCCAGACCTATTTCGTATCTATGGGTGTTCATAAATATATAAAAAGGATATATTTTATTCTAGAATGGACATACATATAACCCTCACTCCCTTTCCATGTGTTATAAATGATATAATGAACTTATTTTTAGGAACTTTTAAAACGTCATGATTTTGAAATGAAACCCATTTCTTTTATTCACTTTGGGCTATTTATTAAATGTTTGATTATGATCTATGTGTCTCACATTAATTCAATGAAATATTAAGGTTGTTCCTTGATAGTGCTCCAATTCGTTGGTTAATGAATTAACCTCTAGGGATGACAAGTTTCATGATAGCTTGGTGAATAACTTTGGTAATTTTTATGACACCTAGGGGATAAAGCATGGTGATTTGTTCATGAATGTCTAAATGAAATTTTGTAGCCACATATTAATGTTATGATTCAAGTTAATTTCAATTTTTATATTTATATTATTTCATTTCTCATTCCTTTATGACTTTTATCATGTTCTTATTGATATTGCTCAAGATCACATGTCAACTGTTTCACTTATTTTCCTTACTGAGCCTTCTGCTCACCCTTTTCATTGATGTATGTCTCCATGATATGAGATGCAGTAATTGTACATAGTATAATCCTATTATGAATCCTATAATGTGGTTTAGAAGAATTTTTTATTTTGTTTCCATGTATTATGTTCCAGATTTCCAGGACAATAGTCTTTAAAGATCCTATGTTTTTAAAATGTATTGAAATGTTATATAATAAAAACTTGGGATTCAATAAAAATGAATCATTAAAAATAAATTAATCATCATTCAAAAGTAATTTTTAAATTGTAAGATAAATCATAATAATTACCTTGAGGAATATCTTGTACAATCCTTTATAAACTAGAAAAGATATGACATGCTTCTCATAAGTTGGAAAGGGTAGTGCATTTTCACTTAAATTTTAAAATTTTACCGATAAATTAAATTGTGTACAATAATATTACTAGTAACTATTCCACTTTCCACCATAAAATTGTAATTTTAAAAATTAAAATAATTGTTCATTTCAATATAAATTTTAAAAAATCTAATTAAATTCCAAGGTAGATATGAAAAACAGTGGAATCCATTGGTTTTTTAGAGAGGGGTACACATAAATTTTTCCCTCCTTTATGTATGAAACAAGTGGTTGATTTGATTTGGATTGTTTTTTTTGCAATTAATGTATGAAATTTTATTGAATTCAAGTTAATTAAAAGTGATGGGTTCAATGTGGGTAATCCATTTATAATGTCAATATTAAATCTTAATAAATAAATATCATTATTCCTAAATAATTAAAGAGGTTTGAAATTCTTTTCACCTATAACACTTAGTTTATAGAATTTGGCAAAGACTAACTTGATATAAACCTCCTCTTGATCTATAAATTAACCCTTAAATTTTATGTGACATTCATAACACCAAACTGTAAACCATTTTTAAAGTACTTAGTCAGTACGTGATCATGTTATGGTGTTCTTAAGACACTCAAGATCATTCCATTGCTTTCATCATTTTTTAAATCATAAAACACTTCACCACTAACCTATGTCTTTACATATATATATGAAATACTGAGTAGATGGAGATAAATTTTTATCTTCCAATGAAAGCATACAATGAACATGAATATTTTGAAAACATTTCAAAAATTTATACTACACATGAACAATGAAATCAATTAATATAATAATGATACTTGATTAATTATTGTTTATAACTAAATTACAATAATTAAATTTCGTTCCATTACCTAATCACCCAAGTATTATAACCCTCCAAGTGAAATATAATATTGGGGCTATTAGAAGAATAAGATTGTATGAAATATAATTACACATAAAAACAAAACATAAAAACATGAAAATAAATTCTGATGTGTAAGACATCCCATGAGATATAAAACCTTATAATTTAGTATTCTTTTCATCATATAGGTTATTATTTTCATTCCCCTTAATTTTGGTCAATATCTTGTTATATTGTTTAACTTTAATTTCTTTTAATGTTTTTCTTACACCTCATGATCTTCATTCATAGAAGTGATTTAGTAGTCAATAAAATCTATAGGTTCCCCATTTTGTTATAGGATCATAAATAAAATATTAGGATATATAATACTCATTATAGTCAATGTGGCCATATTTAATTAGGTTACATGAGTGTTGACCTGGAACCTCATTGATTTTTTAAGCACATGTAATCCTTCCAAACTTCTCTATCAAACATATGCTGTTTCGAAAACATTGTAATGAAATTCACATTTTCAAAAAGGATTAATCCTTACAATGCGTTTAAATGAATCTTACATAGTTGAAAATAAAAAATACATAGAGTCTTAAAATAGATAATAACCATCCATATAATGACCATCCATCATTTTGTAACCATGATTATTCATTTTAGATGATAACTTAATCCTGATAATGATTGAATTTTTTGTTTTGAAGAAGATGATGTTCCTTAAGAAATCCAAATTAATCCCTCAAAAATATCAATTCCATGGAAAATCGTTATTCCCAAGATGAAATTACTATTACAAAGAGTTGGAATGGCTCTTAAATATAGTTTAATTAATACTTATAGAATTATCATTCCATGACAAATTCATTATTCACATGTTAAAATAACTCTTATAGAGAGTTGTGTTGACCCATACATAGGGTTTATTTGAAACTTATAAAATATTCAAGCCTTTTCCCACTATCAATTAACTACCAAAACCTAAGATAATTTACATTCACTATAAAAAGGAAAAAAATAAATAAAATCTCTATATTCATTTTATTACAAAAAATTAACATTATAATTTTGAAAATTTTAATCCATATTCAAAAAAAACATAACTGAAACATTATTTTTAAAACTAATTATAAATCAATTGAGTAGTAATGAGACAAATAAAATATGGAAGTCCTATTCATGGGTCTTTCTTTTTAATATAATCGATCAGAGATTGCAATGTAAAAAATGTTTGAAAGTAAGTCTCATTGTTTATGAGTCTCTAAACACTAATAATCAAGAAACATCTATATCATGTCAGACTAATGTTATCTAAACCATAATATATATTTTTAAGAATATTTTTATAACATCAATGTGATCTCATTGTAATGGGGAATTACTATAATAATTCCTTATAGTGAATTCCCTATGGACATTATCAGATTAATGTATCACAAATAAAAAACCAACATGAGATTACATATTTATTAATATTATTTTAATTAGAAGTGCATGGTAAATTTTTTGGGCAATATCTCTAGTAAACAACCTTTCAACTACGTCACCATTAAAAAAAACCTTTTAACCTAATATATAAATTTTTAAATAAATTATAAAATAGACTAGGGCCCTTTTCCAAAGTAAAGTATCCAAACACAGTTATGAAAGATTATACAATAATAACTGTGATTTATAAATAGCATATGAACACAAATTTTTTTCGGTGTGTTTAAATAATAAAATTTATATGTTAATTTTGATATAAACACATATAAATTTTTATTTTATATTTTTTGAATATTTATAAATATAAATATTATATATATATATATTATAAATATATAATAATAATATATATATATAATTTAGAAATAATTATAAATATATAATTAAAACACACACATTAATATATAGTTATATAAATTATACACATATATATAAGTATTCAAACATAAATGTTTTCAAATATATTGTGGTGTGTGTATTATTTACGAGGAAAAGTTATGAGAAAAGTTATATATACATATATATAATTAGGTGTGTGTGAGAATAAACATTAATGTATACAATATTATGATTAAAATTAAAATATTTTAAACAAAAGGTCAATTTATATATTATATGATGTTGAAAACCTAAATATTTCATCGTTGAAAATAAAACTAAATTTAAAATTTAAAAATAAATATTTAATAAAACTAAAATCTACACATGAAAAATAATTAATGTTAAAATTAAAATTATGATTAAATATACATTTTCCCCCTCAAACAGACACTAATATATTTTATAAATACATTTTTTAGGATTAAAATTCTAGATATATATATTTATTTATTTGAAATATATGTGGATTTATTCATTTATATATGTTAACATTATTATATTTATATATTTATATATTTATATGAATATTTAATTAACGTATATTTTTATTTTTCCTTAATATTAATTTTAATATACAGATATTCATAGATTAATATAAATATATAACTAACATATATACATACATGTGTTTATGTGTGTGTGTGTGTGTAAATTTATGTTTGTATGGTTATATATATAATATTTAAATAATTATACATATTTATTTTGAAATATATTTTAAAAAAATAATCAAATATATTTAATCTATATATACATGCATACATAAAAAAGTGTGTGTTTGTGTGTGCACATTCGTCGGCCAGCTTCCCCCAATATATTCTAGGATGAGATTTTATGAATAATACATCACATGGTATTTAAATTTTTATTATGATATTGGTTCACATAAATTTAGTTTTTGAATCATATAACAAATTGGAACATTGATTGACTGATAGTTCAACTATTATATTTTGCGACACTTGAAAATATGGTGAAAAGATTAAATGATAGTCTATGTTGAGAAGATAAATAAAAATTAATTTGAAATAAATCAACTTCATTCCCTCATTTTTCATTTGGATTATGATTTCATGGAGTAAAATTTATATAAATCCAAATATGATAAAAATATATAATCAAGGATATAAAATACATTGATATATATATTGTGAAACAAAAGGGGTGTATTTTAGTCATTATGATGCTAATAATAAAAAAAATCCATTCATATTGATTCACATGTAAAATAGAATTGATGAAGATTTATTATTATCTAAGATTGATAAAAAACTAAAGGGAGTGATCGAATGTAACAAAAAATTATTATTATTTCTAAATAATACTTTGTATGGATGGTTTTTTTTATTTTAATGAAATGTTATATAAGTGAGAAAAATTTTACAATAATCAAAAATGAAAATGGATATATGTTTAGTGAAGTATAAGAGGTAATAAATTTTATATTTTTACACATGGAATGATAAAAATGATCTTTTTATACAGAACACTTAAGATTTATCCATGTTTAATCATGATTAACAAAAAAATTAGAAAGATAAAGAAATTATCCTTTAAATATAATAAGATTTTAAGTATTTCTATAAAAAGGATATGAGGAATTTACATTAATAAATTGAAAAAGTAAATTATCATAAAACATATTACACTATTTATGAAATTTAACACATAATTAAAACTAATATATAATCTTTCCAATTGAATAAATCTTATTAAATGTGATTTTTTAATAATGATTAATGATTTATTTTTTTATTATGATTAAATGAAATTATAGAGGAACCCAAAAAATTAAGTGTTTGAAATTAATTTATGGAAAACCACATCATTTGGAGGTTTATTATTTTTATATAATTTTTTAATTATGTTAGGGTTTTTTTAATGCTAGAAGTGTGTATGGAAGAAGAAAATAAGGCAACTAAATACTGTACAAAATGAACTAGTTGAACCAAATTGAAATATCCAAGATACATCAGAGGGTACCTATTTAATATACATACATATGTGAAGAAAAAATGTCTATATGTAATGTATAATTATTTTGAAGGAGGAATTAATGAGATAGTAATTTCATTATATGAAACGAATTTTGAATTTCATTAAACAAACCATGTGTTGTGTGAGGTAGATTAATTTTTTGATATTTTATTGTAAAGTCTGTTAGACTGAATAATATGTTATGTGTGATAAATAGTGAAATATAGTAGTTTCATTAATATTTCTTGTCATTAGATACACATTTAAATTAAAACTAATATATGGGACATGTCTGGTAGTTGTGTGGGAAAAGCATTTAAAATCTACTAAATAAAAATCATGTATCAGGGAATAGAGCTGTAATTTCTCTATGATAGTCCACTACATGGGATAGAAAATTAATTCTTACTCAATATAAATTTAGATTAATCCTATTATTATTATGCTTGTGATTTTTTACTATATATTTTGATATAATGAAATCAAACGGCTATTTGTCTACAAAATAATGACTAATTTAAGATGATTTAACAAAGGGATGTAGAATTTATTGACATGAGAATATGATGCTTTAATTATTTGTATTTATTATCTGTTTCTTTAAAATAATTAAGAATTTAATTGTTAAAATAACAATTTTAAAAATAGGGTGGGTGTTTTTTGGGTTTCTAGAAAAAATTATTATAATTTACAAAGGTTATATAGAATAGTTAAATAAATTTATAAAACTTAACTGTTAAGGAAGGGAAAAAATATTGGGAATTACGTGAATTCTAGAGTTTTGTGACATCTTTCATGATCTATTGAGGTTATAATAGCATGTATATCATTATAGGATGATAGAAAAATTATTTTCTTGAATGAACTAACTATGATTACTATGAAACCAAAATAGATCCTCCCTAACCTTTGAATCATCCCACTAAATAATTATAGTTTTTAAAAATGTGAAAATCGAATAATCTAATCCATTAGGGAATGATTTTTTTTTCAAAAAATTTAATTAAAATAATTAATTAAAATATATAAGAGTGAGATTCATGTTATACGTAATGAATGAAAAAAAATTATACATCAAGCTGAAATATAATTTTTACTACAATTTTATAATATTAAATTCAACTGAATGGGAAAAAACGTAAATGTATAGTTAGATGAAATCAACACATTAAATATAAATTTACACCTAAGTATCACCTGGTCCAAGATAGAATATAATAATTTGGCCAAAGCCATATGTGATCTTTCATTCCTTTCATATAATTACATATTCATATTTCAGGTTTGTCTAAGTTCATGTGTAGGGTGTTAGTAGAATTATTTATAGGAAATCCCAAAGAGACTCTTTATAGTGTACAGTAAAATTTAACCTTTAGGCATAAACATGTAAAATTTTAAATAAAAAATAACTTTTATTCAATTTTTTTGAAATTAATGTTTACAAAAATATTATAATAATATAATAAATCATAAAAACATATAAAAATCCAAGATTAAAATTCTGTATTTGGCGAAAGCCATTGAAAATTTAATTTAACCTTGATTTCATATATACCTAAGGGTCACTAAAAATTGATACTAAATATACTAAAAGGATAATGTAACACAAGAATAACAGATAGAACAATGACTACGAATAATTTAGAAACCTCTTGAGTAAACCCTCACCAACCTGATCCTTGGTTTTCAGTTGATGACACACAATTTTTCCATTTATCTAAGAACAAAAAACCTACAACATGACTTTCATACCCAAAATCAAACATGGGTAACCATTTTTTTCAAAAGGTAATAGTTATTCTCAAGAACAATACATTCCTAAAACACATATAAAAACCAAAAAAATTGGTCTATATTCTTGAAATTTTTGTTTCCTCGTAACAAAATAACTATTCAATTTCAAACGATAATCAACTGGTGACCTTTTTTAGAACATTTATTTCAAAAATAAAGAATAACCTACAAATAAAAGGTGGTAAAACACCTACAATTTCCTTTGAGGAATTTATATTACTTTATTATAAAACATTAGAAAACCAATAATCACCAAAATAATCATTATATCCCACAAACAGTATCAAAATCATTCATACAATAACAACCAAAATGATTATATTTATAAATTATTTAAATAAAAACCAAAACCAATCTATATTAGAGTGTAAATTGTTTAAATTTATTAAAAAATCTTAATGGGGTAAAAAACACTTGAAATTTTAATTAAAATTCACCATATCAACTAATGATATATTGTTGGAATAAAAAGAATAAAGACCCACCTATACCTTTTTATGAAATTTATAATTGATAACTACGCCTATAAACCATTATTAATTCACAAACTACTTAAATATTATTAAATTTTCATTCAATAACTTAATAACATCTTTTATTGGGTATAGATTGGACTTATGATGATGAAACCATAAAGTGAATCTAAACATTGACTTATGATAACCCAATAAAATGTGGTCAATTCCTAACAATATCCACTTGAATCCTATAACATATAATCATTATTAACCTAGAAAAATTTAAGTTTTTTCATTAATTTGATGAAACTAGAAAATAAAAAATACATAAAATGAAAACCATGTGTATGATTAAGGATTATAAGATGAGGTAAGGATATGGAATCTACCTTTCCCTCAATTAATTCTATGGTATAATGATATATAAGGAATAAACAAAGGGAAAGGAAAAATCCTTAATACCTCGGAAATAATTCCTGATAAAAAGGGAGGGTCCATTTTATTTAATCTATGTCACTTAAAATAATAATAATAATAATAATAATACAATAAAAATTTGAACATTAATAAAAAAACTATTAATATATTTAAATATCTCCCCTAAATCTAGATAAATAATATAAAAATATCATAATAGTAGAAAAAAATATAATTAATAATCTAAAATAAAACAAAAGTTGTTTTTCTACACATTAATTAATTTTAATATTAAAACTGGTTTTGAAACAATTTATAAACCTTGTTTATAAACCACACAACTAATTAATCCTCACTAAAAGTTTTTGAAAATATCAAAATTTTAAAACCTATTTTAAACAAGATTTTTAGAAATGATAATTAATTAAAAACCATGGTGTTTTATTTCATTCAAACATAAAACTTATACCCAGGTAAAGACTAATAGAGTTCACCTAAGATGAAACATTATTTGTTATTCTCTACCACATGTGTGAATTTGAAACATTCCCATATGTTTAATCAACTAAACATTTTTGTTCTCGCCATCATAAAGTCATGGGTTATATTACTAAACCACTAATAAAACAATGTGTTTTATAATGAGTGATATATTTATAATTATAATATCTATTGGCATCTAAAAGTAAGAAACAACCTTCTCCATTATCAATGTAATTAAAAAAATACACTCTTGTAAATAATATATTCAACTCCTATTATAGATTCGACATTTGTTTCAAAATCCATAAAATAAGAGTTATTTGGATTGATAAGGGATTTAGAATTATAATTCTTATTAAATTAAATAAAATCCTCTGCACATGATCATCAAATATCCTATGATAACATTGAATTTATTTTTGAATTATTATATATATATATTGATATAAAAACAATTTCTATGTATATATACAATAACTAAGTGTGTATCTAATTACATTATGTTTGATTTCATATCTCAAGGAAAGAAAATAGAAACTTAGATAAATGATTATTCCCTTTTAATGTTTAATTTTGTATAACTATCACAGGGCCAATTACACATCTATATACTTTAAAATGGGGTAAAATGGATTTCATGTTTCACATATGGGTTAAAAGGTTCTTTAAACATTTTACCTCAAGAATAGTTTTTAAATCATGTAATAAACTACATAGAATGACAAAAACATTATTTCAAACATGAATAATTTGTAGAATAATTTTCAATCCTGGAATCAAATATTTATAAATACTACCTGATTTTTTACTTATTGAATAGTTTATAATACTTATATCAAACCATTAGTCTATTTTTAATAAGTATAGAAAAATTAAAAAATTTACAATTTATTTCATTTATATTTTACACCTAAAACATACATGGGGCCTTTAAAACAAATTAAACTATCTATTTATGGTCTATTTTAGGCCATATAATCAAATTTACACAAAAACTTTTTGGATATTTCTCCTTATTTCTCATTTATATTCATAAGCATCACTCTAAATCATTATCCTAACTCCCTATTCCATTATTAACATTCATTTAATAGAAAACTACACTAGAATATACCTATCTAAGATTTATCAATATAATAGTGAAATAATTTCCAAATTTTGTTTTAAAATGCACCATAAACCAAATAGTCATCCCATAATGATCAACACACATACTCTAAATTCAAAATTTTCAACATTCAAATAATAATTTATCAAATAATCTTAATATTCTTTAATACATATCTATTAAATTATATCCACCAATAAAATATGTTTTTTAAATTAAAAAATCATAATTTTACTATTTCTCCACAAAATCAAACTGAATCAGTTAAATTTTTTTATAACATTATTTCATACTAATTTTTAAATTTTTAGAATACAAATATTAAATTCACTATAAAATGAATTACACAAAACCATACCATAATTTAAATCACCAATGAACCTTTTATTATAACTATCTTATCTTACATAAATAAAAGTAATTTGTCTTTACCCTTAATAAGAAAACAAAATAAATAACCTACAAAAAATAACCAAATCCTATTTCGACTAAAAAACACTAAAAAAATTTAAAAAATTACTTATTTTAATAAAACCATCATAATTAAGAAAAAGAGAACCAAAAAAATTATCAATACGGTAATTTTTTTAACATTCATTAAAAAACATTAAAATAAAAAATCAAACACAATAAAAATTATATATTGTATTATTTTATAATCAAATAATTAATAATAATTAATTTTGATCCTAATATTTATAAAAGACTTTTAAACAATCATCTTGGAATAATCAATATTTTTACAAAACAAAATTAGTTTAAAAAAGGAGTCCTCATTTAAACCCTAATGATTTAAAATAAAACAAAATTCAGAAAATTCATATGGAATTTAACAGTCGTTTTCAAAATAATATGTTTTTTAAATACTAATAATGGAAAACTTTAACACAATAAACTTCTTTAATTATCTATAATTTGACATAAATCTAAATTATACTAGTATAACACAACACTTTTATTGAAAAACATCACATCATGAAAACTATCCAAACCTTTGAATCTAAAAAATATATATTTTCAAAACAATAAATATTAATATTTTAAAAAATTATATGATATGAATTTTAAAATAAAACATAACAAATTAAATTATATACTAAAATAAGGGTAAAATGAAACAAAACATGGTCCTTAAACCATTAAATAAATTAATAATTTATATCATAAAATATGGGTAAAATTGATTAATATTACTATTACCAATTATTCATTCTAAAAGGTATTTCCAAAATATACTAAATACAATTTAACTAATATAAAATCATTAAATTTAATGTGGAATAACACCAACATACTAATTAGGTTATCAGTATAATGAACTATTTATCAAAAATAATAAAAAAAAATTAATGGATTTTAAATAATTCCAGGGCCTATCCCTTTTTACTGTTTACTAATACAAATAAAATAAATACAATGATAATAATAGTACTAATTTATAAAAAATTTAGAGCTACCAATATTAGGATATTTAATTTTTTATATCCTAATTATTAATCATTGCAAATAAACCATGTTATAATATAAGTAAGAAATTTCATAGTCAATTTGGAGTACGTTAATGGGGATACAGTTTAACAATATTTAAGTCATTATGTTTATAAAACATCATGAAATAAAAAATAATATCACTTTTTTTAACTCAATATTCATAATTTTTTTAAATATAATATATTTAATAAATACACAAACAATGAATTAATACTTTATATATCATGTTTCAAACATAAAATTGGATGGAGAAAAAATAAATTAAAATATTTTTTATTTAATAAAAAAATCACCACCAAAGTTTCTTATAACATTTTAAAGAAGAACTCCAATTCCAATTATACAAAAAAATATAGAATTCATATTTAACAAGGTAAAATTACCCAATCTATGACGCAATTTTATTAAAAATCATTAAAAAACAAGATAAATATTTTTTATTTAATTTTCAAATTTCAAAATATAATTCAATTTAAACTATTTAGATACGAACAATACTTTTAAAATATATTTAGAAAAAATTTTAAAATCTATATTTTCAAAATTACTTTTAAAAAAACTGTAAAATTTAGAATTAATTTTATATTGAAAATAACATTCATATATCATGAAATAATTTATAATAAGAAAACATTAAAATCAATCACTTGATTATAGAACAATGTAAAATAAAAAAAATAAACATATAAAATATAAATATTCTTATTTTATATGACTAAATAAATAAAAATTCATTACTATTAAATAAAATTGATGAATATTCATTAATAATTATGTATTTAATCAATAATTATATTTTCATTTACTCATGTTTTCAGAATAATTATGGATTAATTTAAATTATTGATATAAATTCATTTATATGTTGATGTTATTATATATATATATATAATAACGCGTGAGACACAAAAAAAACTATCACTCATTTTATAACTCAAGGTCAAAGAACCATTATATGGGATGGAATAAATTAATGTAATATAAAAAAGGCCAATTGACACCTTATATCCTCTAGAACTCCAAATTAACTCAAGTTCGATAATATGAATGGGGGAAAATAATTAATAAAATCACATCATGAGATATTTATATTATATATACACAACTACAACATGAAAAAATCATGAAAAATGACATGGAATTATTTTGTAATGAACCTATATAAATAACCTTAAACTAGAACTATGTCACAGATAAAAATTAGTGATTTTCCTTAAATATTATATTTTTTTGACTAGTGCTGAGAGATGAATTCATTCTGGGTGGTCATATTGTTTCTACCATACACATTTATTAGGACCCTATGGAGAAGTATGATAAGTTTATGTTCATTTGTTGAGTTATTTTAGTTTAGATTCAATTAATGAGCATGTAATATGAACACTTGGCCTTCCAATATTTTTTCATTTGTTATTATATCTATTAATATAGATTTTCATGAAATTAATTGATATTAGTGTTAAAATGATTTATAAACCAGATATAAAATATTATAGAGGTGTTTTAGACTATGTAAAATCCCACAATAGGGTATAAAACCACAACAGAAGATGATGTAATAGAAAAAGATCTTTCAAAAGAGAAGAAAATAAAATAAGCCTGTTTAAAAAATTTGTTTTCTCTGTATAAGAGTGAATTCGACGATAAAAATGAGTTTTTAGTGTTTTTTTTGAGATATATAATATTGAATTAGAAAAATAAAAGCTGTATAAAATCTTATTTGGGTTGTTTACTAGTATATTCATAAAATAAAATTATGTGTAACAACGATATAGAATATGCACAACTGTTCTATTGTGTAACAATTAATTAATAAGGGTGAACTGAAGTTTTAAATTTTAAATTAATATTGAATACAATATATTTATGGTTACCTATTGGTTACTATGTTGATGTGTAAATATGAGTAGGGTTATTCCAAATGAATCTTGGAATGAACTATTTCCGAATATTAGGGTTTCCGTCAATCATAATTTGTGTCGAATCTAATTAAATATATGAAAAATTAATTTACCATGATTATTGGGGATTTAATTTTTCATTAAATTATCCATTAACTAATGGGATCATTGAGAGTAAAAAATTGAAATTTTACTATCTATTATTTTTCATTATATTTGTGGGAAATTAATCATAATTGAATCATCACATCATTAGTTAAACAAAATATAAAGAAGAATAAGATAATAAAGGGGGATAATTCTGTGGGAAATATGTATCAAAATGATATAAAATAAAGAGAATGAATAAAAATCATATCATATATAATAATAAAAAAAACTATAATATAATAACTATGATTTTAGATTATCTAATTCATTTAGAGAAAGTATTAAGTTCATTTATAAAAAATATTATTTATATGGAGGATTGTGATTATAATTTATTGATAAATTATTTATTTGGTTATTTATATAGTAATTATTATTTAGTTATGTTTTATATTATAGATAAATTAAATTTGTGGACTGAAATATGGGAAATTTCATGTGAGAAATCATTTGGACTTTTTACAGATTCAATATGTGTACAATTTTGTTTACATGTAGAACTTATTGGTCATGATATAGGTAAAGGCAAAACTTGCTCTCCATTAGTGGAGACTTATAAATCAATATAGTATATATGTAAGTTTATTTGTTATCTTGGGTCTTAGGTGATATTAATTTGTTTACACTTGTATGTAAGCTCATTTGATTTTATTTGATATTGTTTTTTTAATTCATAAAAAAATTTTACATTGAAATTGTATTTTTATGATGGTTTTTATAAAATATAGTTTTACAAAATGAAAAAACCTATTATCATTTTTTATATATTTTGAAGGAAAAATTTTCCCCAACTAATTTTTTCACTTGAAAATACTTATCAAGATATAGTGATTGGTGTCCCTTATTAAGACCTTATACCATCCCATCTTCAGACATGGGAATCAAGTCCTGGTTTAGGTGTTATAATAATGTATTATAGAATGGTTATAAGTTGCATCACGGTATATTGTCGTTGGAATAGAGGATAAAATTGTTTGAACCAGAAATATATATTTAAAAAGTCATAAATGACCATTTTATAATGAAATTTGTGTTGTTGAGTTTTCTAAGAATAATTTGATGTTAACGATACCCCCATAAGATATTCTTACATGTTTAGTTATAAACCATTATTTCTGAAAACAATTAATATTCTATGCATCATGTTAGGTATGGTAAAAGATGAATCACATGATTAATATTTTAAGGAATTTATTTCATCATATAAAAATATCATTCAAATTAATTAAGGATCTATGGGTTTTCTATAGAAAATTTGAAAATATTAATGTAATAACTTTTATAATAATTTTGGAAAAGTTGTTGGAAATGGGATTAGATAATAAATATAATAAACCACTAATACAAGTTGTATAATTTGTATGATGAATGAAATATAGATTATATGATTGAATTTTTATATTAAACATGACCAACATAACATTGATGATATCATGTTTTATAAGGATAATGATTTTTAGAAATATCTCCCATATGTCCTCAAGTTATGATTGTGATTGTAAATCTTATCTAAGTGGCTGATAATGTTGGTAATTTGAAATTTTCACATGAGGTGGAATGACCTTAGAGTTTCAATAGTATAATTGAATGTTATTTAGAGTAAATTTTAGGCCAGATCAAGATTATAAGTTGTTATATATTATCAACCACATATTTTAAATTTTCCAAATTACCAAGAACAAAAAAACATTACTTTTCATCTTATCAACGTAAAGGTTTAACTTGTATATGGTGGGAATAAATGAAAGAACCATGAAATCATTCAGATGTTAACTGATATATTTATAGAAGATCTTTAATTATCCACATGTTCATGAGGGGTTAAATATATCTAAATCTCACAATTTTTATAGATTTTAATAAAAATATTATTTTTATAATGGATTACATGCAAATTTTTATTGATATTTTATGAAATATAACAATGATATTGATCACTTAAAATTTTAAGGAACGCAACATTGAAATTCTAAAATGAAGGATGATTGCTCTATGATTATTTTAACGAAATTACATATATTCATATTTGTGGTTGTTTGGGAAGCTATATTAGTGGTTTAGAAGGTATCCATATGAAATATAATAACTTTTAGTCTTTCTCATGTGGAGGGAGATATTACATCTGAGGTTGGAAGAGGAGGTGGAAATACTTCCAAGGGATACGAAATGAATCATATTATAAATTATTCTTTGAGAGAACAACATCAATGTTATTCTAATGTGGTAGAGTGGGGAATAATAAATCTAGTTATTCTTATTTACCAATTACATTCCCATATTTTAGAAAAGTGGGTCATATATAAAATTATTTTGAGAGATTACTATAAGTGAATAGTATTCAAGAATTAATCTCAGTGCCTGAATTGACAATTCATGGTGATGTGTTGAGATAGATAGGTTCAATGAATAATGGTAGAGTGGGTTTTTCTGTCCGTGATCATATGTGAACACCATAAAATATTTTTGGGAAACTCTTCATATCTTATTAGGAATATGTGGATGTTGAGACTGATATAATACCTTCCACTGAGAGTAGTAATACTATGTGATATTATATATATATATATATATATATTATTTTATATTTAGGAATCAATATTATTCATGTATATATTATTATTTTATCAATTAGTATTTCCATATTATATTACATCATAAACTATGTAATTTCATACTATTTAGTCAGAACGAAATGATCACAGGTTGAAGTGTCAAGCCTATATCATTATAATTTGAAATAAGTAAATATAAATGAAATTCATAGATATTTACATTAAAATTTATGATATGATTATTGATATGGGTTGGAAATTTAAATTTAAGGATTATATCTACTGCAATAGCTAAAAATTTTATTTCATGGTATTTGAAGGCTCTATCCTCACATTTAAGAGAGAATAATAAAATTAATCAATTCATGTGGGTCATATGGGTAAATATGTTGGATTTATATCATGAGAGTTGAGGGGTTTAGTTCCTAAATAAAAAAAATGTATGGATCAATCTCTATTTATAGTTACAGTGGATCTTTATTTAGATGATTTGAAAAAGAATTATTTAGTTTACCACATGGAAGGGAAATTGAGTTTTCCACATACCATCTTCCAAGGATAAAACCTATTTCTATAAAATCATATCACAATGTAATCATGGAATATTGAAAAATAAAAGTGAAGTTAGTTGTCATTAAAACGAAATGATTCATTTGACATTGGTTTTCATCTTGGATAATGCCAATTTTATTCACCAAGAAGATCGATGATATAATTTATCTACACATTGATTATGGAAAATTGAACTAATGGATAATGAAAAAAATATCCCTTACCCTTGACCAGTTAATTTTTTTATAGCTAGTGTGAGGTCATTTGTTTTATATATTAGACCTTTAGTGTAGGTATATTCCATTACGGTTAATAGAAAATTGTATTCTGTAACAAATTTTTAAATTTGATAAGGAAATTGTTAACCCGTCGTCAGTATTTTAGAGTTACCAGGGCACTTGAAGTTTTAATTTAATTTTTAATCAAATACTCTATAAGCAATTAGACACATTTATAGTTTTATGAATTGATAAAATACTTATATAATATATATTATAGGTAGATCATATTTGGTAATATAATATTGTTTAAAAAATCTATATGATTATATGTTATATAAAAATATTTTTAAATTTGAAGTATATTGTTAGGATATAATACTAGTTAAGACATATGTTTTTTATGTTCCCAGTTGATAATAAGACCACTCTAAAAGGGAGGGGTGAATCAGTTTGACCCTTTTTACATAATTTGAATTTCATTGTGTTATCTACACATGATATTTTAACTTCATTCTCTCTTATGATATATAAATATATTTATTCATTATTAATGCATCCCTACTAAATGAAAAATATAAAATAAATAATTGATTATAACAGGTAATAGTTTTTCAGGTTATTACCATAATGTGAGAATTTACTCATTGTTCGGTTTGATATGAGGCTGAGACTAATATTTATTTCTATTCAATTATAGTGATTATAAAATCATGATAAGGTAATATGGTTAACTCAACACATAAATGATTTAGGAAAATATCGTATATAACCCATGGGAAAGTGAAATCCTTGAAATAAATATATCTCAAGATATTGGCTATCTATCGATGTCTCAAAATTACCCAATCTTGGTTGGATATATTATACCTGATCTATCTAGTCTTCAATGGTACTCTAACTTCAACTTTTGAACAAGATCATTAATATGATTCGATAAGTAACAACATAAAAAATAAATGATCTTTTTTATCACGAATAGGTCTTTGGCTACCAATCATTCCTATAGTATTTTAACATGAATTTAAAACATATTCTTCTCAACTTAATCTCAGAATGATGAAAACATATGTACAAAATTTTTCTCCACAATATCTTCTTTTTCATTCAACTTTAAGGGCTTTTAAACATAGACCATGAATTGGAAACAATAGTTTTAACCTTCTTCTGTTAATATCATCTTCTTTTTCCATACCTTCATCTTCTTCTCTTCAATCTTTGATGATAATGGTTATACAATAATATTACCCCATCAAATTATTTATTCGTTTCCTCTTATTATAATTCTTCTTTGATGAATATGAACATATTTATATAATATCAATATAATCTCTTTTATTGATGCATAAGATGGTCAACCACATAATAAAATATCCAGTGATTCTATCCCACTTTTATATTTTCATTGTCATATTCTTTTCATTTTTTGTCTCCCCTTAATAACTGGAAAATTATTTTTATATTTTGAATATTGACATATCATGACATCTAACCATGTGATATACATTTAAAGGTAGTCAAATATTTACAAAAAAGTATCCATATTTGATCTTGATTAATAAGATTAAAATATTTTCATCTGAAACTCACATTGATCGTATATTCTCAAAATATTTTCATCAAATATCTATATTTACATTCCATATTACTTAAAAGATATTAGTTCTCATTATCTATATATAAATGATTTGATATACTGAACTATTTCTATGTAAATTATTTCCTCTCAGTGTAAGACTATATCTCCATTCAAATTTTCCTTTTGTATTCACTGTGGTGTGAAACACATTTCATGAAAAACCTTTTTATTATTCCTTTGATATTATTAGGATCACTAACATAAATTTCATGATATTTATATTGTTAATATGAGTATGACATTGTCTAACATAGATATTTGGTATTATCACAAATTCTAAAACTGATAAAATTTTAGTAAGAAATTGAATTTATCAGGTATAACTCTTTTAATTTAAAGTATATTATGTATCCCATATGGTTGGATACCTTACCCAAAATTTTAAAATTTTAATATACTATGAAGTAGGTAAAATATCTTAAAATATTATATATTATCATAAAGTTATTATGTATCATAGTATGGTTATTCATTTTTCTATATCGTAAATGTAACTCTAAAATATAATTTATACTAATTTAATATTTTTTCTTTTCCATTTTCTTATAAGTAGTGTTTACGGTATCATACATGTTCTTATTTTAACAATAATGTAAACAATAATATTTTCGTTCAAATTAATGTATGTTTTTTTACCTTTTCAAATCCTAGGCTAAAATATTGAAAACAATTACATATTAACCTACAAGAAACCTTAATTTTTATCTAAGGGTTTTTAAAGTATTATATTTTTGTAGGAAATTCATAAATAATTTTACGTATACTCATATTGACTCTTAAAAACTATCGTATTTTCTTCCTTTTGTACATTATAGTGATATATCTTTAGAACTTTGTTATTTCCTTCTATAAGCTTAAATAAATCTTCATATATAATCATGAGAAAAAAATAGTTATCGTAATTGATTAAAATGAATCATCAATATTATATTATTATGAAGAACTTATTAATTCCCTTTCCAAATTTTCACCTTTAACATATAATTTTAGATATTTTTCAATTGATATTGGAACCACATGAAAAATTATGTAGGAATATTTAATCACTCTGATTGAATTGAAAACATATAAAATGATTTTTGGAATGTATAAAACATTCCAAAAACAATTCATCATAATTATTAATGCATATTTTCTTATATAAATACTCTTCTTGATTATATTAATGTATTTCTACTTCCTCATTACATATATCACTGAAGAAAACCATCTTTAATCATTATAAAATATTTTTAATGAATATTTAATGTACCTCTCATTGTAGATAACATAGGGTAGGTTTCATACTCTTCTATATATATTTATATCCTTCTCTAATAAAATCATATTACACAATCTCAATATGTTTTATGCATTAGAAAATTTATTATTTATATAAATATTGTTATCATTGATTTCATATAAGAAGATAACTACAAAAACGGAATGTATATCACTTTTACAACACAAAAATGTATCTCACACATCTCTTTACTCATTGTGATATTAATCATAATACAAAAAATATGGTAATATAACATAATAAAAAAAAATACAATCCTTACAATCCATTGGTCTCTTCAATATCTCCCTTTGGATTAATTTTCAATACCCGTAGCAACATCACATTATCATTATCAGTATGTATAGAAAAATTCTCTTTCTATTTCCTCCATTATTATAATAAATGAACAAGTAAAACTGTAAGGGAAATTCATTTTCATCTCATGCTTCTTTCATGATTTAAATTTTCATATTTTCCCCTCCTTAAAACACGATACACCTGATAGGATGGAGATATCACTTATCTTTTTAGTAATGAGGAATAAATTAATCAAATATAGGTATACATATGATATCATGGTGTACAAAATAAGAGTGATTATCTTAGAAATCCAATATATCCATAACAATATCTATTATGTAATACTGAATCTGATTTATCTATCTGAGGGAAGATCATGCATATTTTGAATGTTATTTTATCCCTTTTACTCAACGTAACAAACATATCAAAGGAATTAAATTTCTAGTAGAATCCATTACCCCCTTTAGAAATATTTAACAATAATAAAATAATTACGTTAAGAATATGGTTTGATTCAATAAAATAGGGAAATGAATGGGACTTCCAAACTTCATTCATATCATTCTCTAAAATTTTTGGATATTATATTCAAATGAATTTTTTTTCATCTCATAATTTTATAATATTTTTAAATCACCATTAAGTTATATTCTCTATCCTCCATCCTATATATATTTATTTACAAATATACTCCAAGGATATTCTTTCTAGTATCACTTGATATATTTCAATGAGGTAATATTTAATATATTCCATGATGCATAAATCATAATCATCTATAGTTATCAATTGATTCCTTATCTTCTATCCCCATACATTTTTCCTTTAATTAACTTTAAAAAAACTTGAAAAGAATAATATGTAGGAATAAAGTGGTAATTTCTTATTTTCATAATTTGAGAAACCCAGATGATATTTTTTTCTCAACCTAGAATCCAGTTTCTTTTAAATTCTAAATTTATGAGAACTCATTGTTATTTATTTTTATTTTACTTTCAATATTCTAACATTAAAATTTAGAATGTTCTTGCTACTTTTCAAAATCTTATTTTCATGTGGAATATTCACAATTACAATATCTAGGAAATCAGAATAATTCTTTTGTGATTACTCTATTTTCATATCCATTTAAAATTGTGATTGGAAAAAAATAATGCATTTTTATTTAAAATATTCTACGTTATTCTTATGTAAACAAAATATTTACACACTAGCACTCTTGGAACATAGTTTTCGTGATGAAGTTTTAATTTTTTCGTTATATACATCTACCTTGGTTTTCATCTCATGAATTTGTTTGTATTTTTCTTCATATTTTTTTACCATCCACAATAATTATCACAAGTATGTGGATTACCTTCTTTAGAAAACCACTAATGTATTTTACTTTAATTTATTCCCCCAAACCATTCCTTTTACTTATCTCTTATAATAATTATCAATGTTTCTTCAACTTTCTCCCTACACCTTTGATACTAATTGTCTATTTTTAAAGGTCCATTATGTTTAATTTAATTACATAATAGATTCATCTCTTTGTTGGTGTATAATCCTCTTTACACTCTTTATCCAATGTTCTTTATTTTATAAAAATTTTTTCTTTACCCCCCAAGAAAGAGTCACCTGATATTATCACTTTCATTCTCATTACATAAACTCTTCCTTAACCATCACCAAATGAATTTTTCATATTATGAATAAAAAATCACTCATTATCACATGTCCAACTTCTATTAAGAACACCATATAATTTTTTCAAAATTGAAAATATGTTTTTATTGAACATATTTTTCCATTTTTTATTAAATATAATAAGACTCATTCCCCTTAGTGTAAGATTTATATAATCTCCATGAGTTGATTTATTATTCCTATAATTAAATCATTTATTACCAATCATTCTATAGAACCATAAATGACCAATGAACATTAAACTTTTCCATTTCGTCATAGTTGGTATTACTTTAATTGCTTACTGTTTCTGAGTAAAAAACAATTTTTTTGACCTTCTTGGGGAGAGTATTTATATACTCTTGATCACATACACTCATGACAAAGGCATTAGTTTATCATAATTTTTTTCACCCATATATACCACTATATTGATTTTTAACATATACATGAAGATGAAAAAAAAATTGTACAAAAAAGTGGCATATGAGTTACTTGTAAAACCCCTCAATTATAGAATACATCACTGTTGTCTAGTAATTTTTTACTTAAATGACCTCAGGCATACCTACCGATATTTGATAGGTCACTAAATAGTAGCAGGGGACATGGATAGTACCATGGGTAGACTCTACCATTTGATTTAGCTAAGAGATAATGGATATAACCAAACATCACCAATCACAAAAATCAAATTATATATAAGAAATAAATAATAACATGATATATAAAATGAAATTTTAAAAAAGAAGTCATACAAAGTCATGATTTTGATATAATACAAAAAATTATTCTCTATTGGGATAATCCCATGTACAATGAAATAAATAAAAAAATACTAGTGGCCACTAGAACCTTCCTCGATCAGTTCCAAATCATAGTCTCTATACTCTTTTCGAGCTATATCACTTTTCATGTAACATTATCCCACTTACATACATAAATCTATGAGAAATGAGATCTACGCGGGTACCCAAGTTCCATGGTCTCTGGAGAAGGGTACGAGTACAAATCAGTAGAGAACCACTTATATGTTACAATAAATAAACGTTAGTGAATTTATTTCTCATGTGATATGCTTTGGTGAATATTAAATAAACTATAGGAGTGTAAATAATTGTACATCATTGATCCTTGGGTTTTAAAATGGTACATGGGTTATACTATATCTTCATTTAATAGTGCTATATTTCTTTGATAATAATATGTCATTGGGAATAATCTTCAAATACTATGAGTCATCATATGAATCATTTTGTCATCCTGAGTAATCTTTGGATCCTAGGAATCATCCTAGGAATATATTAATTATTAGTAATAAATGCAATTTGATTCATTAATCAATTGGAATTTGGAATATAGATGATCCCTATGAGGTAATACCAGGTGATCAACATTCACCAAGTGAAACAATATTCCTTAGAAGGTAGTCATGAGGGATCCAATAGTATCATGTATAAAAAAATCCAAAGGAGTAAATATGAGGTAACGAATAGTCATCAGGAATAAAATTTATCCCTATGTGGTAATCATAGGTTATTCCATAATATCTGGAATAAATCTGATCCCCTGGAGAAAATAATATGAAATCTATAATCATTATCAATATTATTGATCCCTAAGAGGTAATACTCAGAGATCTAGTATTATCAGGCATAAAGTCAATCAAAGGTGGTAATGAAATTCAATTGAATAGATATCAATGATAAAATACCATGTAATTGCATGAGAATTAATTAATTAAAATTCATGGCAAGTTTCCACTCTCTTTATATATCACATCATCCCTATATCCACATTAGGATCACATCATTGACTTTTGTGTTTGAAGGTAACTCTCGAACTCAATAGTATGAAAACTTTTGAATTATCCCCCATAAGGGTCAACATATCTCTTCGTTATCCCCATGGTATTTGGGGTTTCATCATAATATAAAGAAACCACATGGTATTCCTTTATCTATATCTCATGTATCAGTCCTTTCTTGTTTCTTGGTGTGATTAAAATCATTGAACATTAATATGATCCCAATAAATAACACTTTCCTCAAAGGATAATAGAACTTTCACCACGATAGGATTGTTTTATAATTCCCTCATCCCCTTTCCCCTTAGGTATATCCATACACCAAATTAATCACCAATCATCCCAGGGTCAACCCACCCTAGTTCACATATTATAGTAATAGTGGAACAATCAGAAATTACAATGGTTACACGACATATCATATTTCAATCATGGTCTACATGGGAAAATAATTCCAATGAAAAACTATTTTTTACCCATGGTAACAATGGAATCAATCCCAAAGTCCACTATATTTATATAATCATATTGAATCCCCTCTATGGGTAAAATATCTCAAGGAATACACTTATGATCAAGCCCACGACTATCGGTCATGAAGACATATGACCAACACTTAAGGGAAATAAGGGAACTTATCTAGGTCTACTTGGTTACAACCACTTCAATTTATTTATACCCATTCAGTGTCTATGTATCAAAATTATAATTTCATTAATTAATATGTAATTTATCATTTTCAAAAACATTAAAATAGTTTATAAGTGTCCACCATAGACTTTGGAACATTTTTCATTCTATGGAATATTTAAGAAATTTACATTAAATTATGAAATAATTCATTGAATTAATAAGACAATAAATTAACTTTAAAATTTTAAATCTATTATAGTGTTGAGAAAATAGATCAGATGATACAAAAAATAATTTATTTTCTAGAAAATGAAGTGCATTAGAATCAAGTACCCCATTAATGGAGTTATTTACATTTAATTTAATCGTGAAAACTATATCTTGAGACTATTCAGCCCATCAAGCCATAACCCATCCTTATAAGGCCCTATATAAATCCATAAAAATTAAATAAATTAATTATAACACTTCATAATTAATTTTACAACTTAATTTTAATAGATATAGGGAATAAGAACTCACTGAATGACATTCATTTGTTAAACACATGAGCATATGGGTTGTGGCCTACTCCTGACATGCACCTGGACATAAGACACATTATCCAAAAAATTAATTATATTACTTTATAGTTAATAAGATAATTTATTATTAATTTCACTATTCAACACATATAAATATATCTTTATGAAATATCACCGATTCCTCCCCTCACACTAAAATAGTGAACAACCACCAATGGATGGTCTATGGTGAACAACTAGAAACTCCTAATCAAAACACCTAGTAAAAGACACCTACATAACAACCCATTTAATTAAATAAACAAAAATAAGAAATAAATAAATTAGGAAGTATTAATTCAATGAAATGTTATACAATGATGTGTAGTCATTATCTTTGAACATCCTTTAGGTAAGACTATAAAAATCCCCTTGATAATGGGATGGTTCCACCGGGACTTGGTGTAATAATCACAAAAAAACCGCATACAACAATAAAAAATGAGGGAAAAGGATGAATAAGGAAAATATTGAATCAATATTAAGTGTTTGATTTACCTTAATCAACGATTTCAATTAGGAGACACATGGTTTTTCAAATAATCAATGGAGATCTCTAATAGAGTTGAAAGGAGTGATGAGAGTCTCTACCAGGTTGTGTATACCCTCTGTACAAAGTAAAAAAAAATCCATAAAATACATTTAATTTATTCTTAACCATTTGATTTCATTTTTGTGAAACACTATTTACAATATATGTGTATTATACACACGGGACCTACAAAAGGGTCATGTGTGGGGATTTCTATGAATTTTTACCCATGTATGGATATAAATAATATATATAAATTATCCCATATAGGGGGGGGTCCATGTAAGGGTTATACATATAGGGGTTACCCCACGTAGAGACATTCCCGACATAAGGATTTCCTAAATGTGGTTACTCCCAATTTAAGAGAATGGACACATATGGGTATTTTCTCCCATACTCCAATACATGACCTTTCCAAAATTTGAAGATTAGGCATTTTTTGGATCTAGAATAGGTTTTTTCCTTATATTGGTAACCCCGCATAAGGGGATGGTGCCATTGGGGTCCCCCACTCAGGTGCCCAATATAAGGGTCATTATATTGGAGTCTTCTAGACCCACTTCACTATTTATAATGATTGAATTTTATAAATTTTGGAAATATAATAACCTTGTAATAGAGATACTCATATAGGTGTTTTCCCTTTCAGCCAGGATGACCCATCACTGAACCTAAATTAAAACTCTCAGACACTCGATTCATCACCAATTCTTCAATACATATAATTAAATAATTGCCTAGGGAGACCCAAAATCTTTGAATATTGATTCAAATATTGTTTCTGAAAATGAATCCTACTACAGAGCTAAATATTCAAATTCCCCAAGAATTTCTCAACCCATGTGGCAACATGTCATTACCCCCTCCCCATCATATCACTTCTCATCCTTAAGAATCCCTCCTGGTCCTTAACCAGAAAACCAAACCTATATTAGTTATCAATTCACGATATAATCACAACGTTATACCTATAAAATTCAAACAAGGTTCCTCTACAAAAATTGAAACATGAGGTGCTATATCTATTATAAAATGAGGTACTCAACCTTCATAATTATTAATACCAAAATTTTTCTTACCCCTCATGTATATCTACTGACACCATGGTGTCATCAATCAATTCATTCTCAAGTCTATGATATTTAACACCCTAAAACATATCACATATGGGACAATTTTGTGCCCCAATAATCCCTAGCATTAAAAAATTTTACAAAAAATTCTTTATTAGTCAAGAAACACACATGCTAATTTTTCTATATCACTACATCCAATTCCCTGCCAAAAATCTGTATAATGCTTCTTTATATGAACAATCTGAGAAATTCTCATCCTCAGCCTCTGACATGTTATCACAGTACCTTATCACTATTAATTAACCTCTAAATTATTCCTTAAATAGTTAAGATACTAACAATGATATTCATAATCGACTCTCATTGTAAATATTTTTGTGATAATTGATTATTCAAATCTAGAACCATTCTCTTACCCTAATGACCGATGTACCACCGATTTGACGTACCCATAGATCACGCCCAAAATATTCCCCATCATGGGAACAAAACACTAACTATATTCAACATCATAAAAAATATTTACACTAATAACTGGTACCAAACAAGATAAAATAAGATTTAACAACACACAAACATCCTAGTGCCATCTTAATAATAAATTGATCAGTATCATCACACTCATGGCCCTTTTATGTTGATGTTAATGACCTCGTGGATTCAATCTATCCATTACCACTTATAATTACTTGATTTCTCCATCCCTACTGTACCTGATCAGTAACATGAATCCTAAATCATCATGTGGTCCAAACTCATTAATAATTTTATCCACAACAATTGTTGAATTTGTATTCTTAATAAGGGTCGAACCCAACAATTTCTAATGGTCCACTCCCGATTATATGGATTTCCATATAAATTTATCCTCTAGATCCACCTTAACATGTTTGAAATACATGAATCCATGAAAATACATGTAATGGAACAAACATATATCGCTCATAGTAAAACATCCCAATCCAAATCTAATTCCCAAACACACTACATAGGTAAATTTACCATTCTAATCAAACTTAAGAGACACCATTTCCACAATATTCTCACTAAATCATTTGTTCTCACCCCGTACATTGCTGCTCAATGATCCAAAATTAGTAGGCACTTCATTTAACCTATGCATACAACATCAATATCATCTAAATCCAATGTTTATACCCTCATTTTTTTAATATTCACATAACTCAAATAATTCTCCCACAAGTCACACATCGTTAAGAAATTACAAAACACTATATATATGTTCTATTTAAACTTAAATGAACTTATTAATCATATTCTTGTGCACTTAGTGACACCATAAGATTCAACCTTTATAATTATGATCCATAGCCACTATTACCAAAATAAAGAATATCCAACCAGGTATACACAAATGTATAACCGTAACTTATCCTATGATTCATGAAATCTCAGGTTATGTCACATATATCCTATTCTCGTACAACTGATATGTTGATTGACGATTAGTTGATGTGTGTCTCATTTATATAGGAGCACCATGGTGATTCATTCCCAAAGTCTAACATCTCTCCCATACAAATTCTCAATACATGATCAACCCCCCAACCTGGGCATTATAACTAATATAGATGAATCAAAACACACTCTATCCATCCTTGTTCCAACCATATAGTTTTACAAGTTTCAACATCCATAGGAACCACATTTGAAGTCACTATTGATGGGAATCATACCAATCCATCCCATTAAAACTAGAACATGATTACAATTCTGTTTATGTTATTTATATCCCAAAAGTAAAAGGATTCCCCCTGACCATAACATGTACCAATTAGAATCTCTAATGCAATAACCTCATAAACCAGATAATCTATCAATATATCCCATCTTAGTGTCACTCCAAAGTTTGGGATAACTCTTTCCCTAATTACCCTAGTAGACACCACCCAAATTTTAAAACCCAATGCCATATCTTAAATGCCCCAGATTCTCCACCTATCTAATAAACCACTTCCCACATATTTCATAGATCATGGGGAAACATACCTGATCATATTAAAAATGTCATTAGACACCTCATGTGACCAAAATTGACTATATTGTGTTTCTCTCACACACACACAAATATATATATTGGAAAAAAAAGTCTAGTCCATCAACATACTAGGGAACTAATAATCAATGAGCATTTGTATACATGTCTAAACCCTCTAAGACCATTATCTCATACACGTCTATATAAAAATATCTCCATAGGATGATCTATGTCAATTATAGTACAATCATATGGTTTGAATAACTAAATAACACGAAAAATATATATCAGATAATAATATATATGTTTTTCCTAGAACATTATTTAGCCTAATCCAATTTATTTTTAGGACCACTATCATTATTACCCATTAGGGTTGATTGTAAAGACATCAAATTATGGTAATGAACTACCATGTTTCATTATACATCCCTTATATAGAGGGACTATATATTAATCTTCAAGTATTATATCAATAAAGAATAAAAAATAACTTCCATCAAAGAAAAATAAATTTTTGTCCATCTGAGTATAATTCCATTAATTAGTTATATAGGAAATTAATATATAATTCTTTTTACACATTTAATAGTTTGAAACTCACTGTTTTTATCTAAATCACATAAAAACATAGATTTATTGTATGTATGCTGTGCTTAGAATGATTCATGTACATATGCCTCATAAAATGGGATAAGATACATGGAAAATAGAATATAAATCCATAATAAATTAAATGATCTTTAATTTCAACACAAATAATCTCAACAATATCATTAAAAAAAGAACCATGTAACCATATCCCTCATAACCTAGATTTATAATTTAAAACATATTTGCAATGAACCATTACAAATTCCATTAGTTGATTTGAATAAATACTAGATTATCGTTCTTTTAACTCCCGATATATTATGACAAAATAAAATCACATTGTTTCCACTTTGTAATGCCTATCTATCCAAAAATGATTAACTAGTGTATGTATTGACAATATTTACTCAACCTAGAGACTATCTACCTATAAAATAAAGTTTTCTATCTAGTATCAGGGGTTTTTGATGGTACCTTGGTGACAATATTCAAACTTGTATTATTGATCCTCAATAAAAATAACCAAAAACATGAACTATGATAGTCATAGTATGCATAATAAATAAAAAGTAGTGTGTTATCTCAAATGAAATGTGAAAATTTTCTTCATTCTGACTCACAATCTTTCAAATGTAGGATAATGGATCTCCAATGATGATATATACCTATACAATGAAATAATTATGTAAAATACAAGGAGGCACTACTACTATACTCAATAATTATCCATCTGACATTAAAACAATTATTCCATATAGGGTAGGTTCAATGTCAAAAAAAAGTCAATGTGGTTTAAAATAATGAAGACTGAGTCCATATAATCAAACAAGACTATCAAACATTTATGGAAGAGATCCCATACCAAAAAATAATAAAACATGTTCCCCATGAGTCACCATAAAAGTAAAGAGATCCACAAAATTATTCCCCTCACTCCATGTATGGAAAAGGATCTCCCAATAATCGAGGAGTCTACTTCATTTCCATATGAGGTTTCTAATAGACCATGTAATTTTTAGCTTCTCCTATAATGATCCATGAATAAAATCTGAGTTTTTTTCCAACAACTCAATTGTGATATTGTGATAATGATAGAACTCAATAACTCAAAACATCTCACATGCCTCATCCATAAGGGAGTTATAACAATCCATTATTAACGTACATATAAATTACATCATTTTTAAATTATATATAAAAAATTTAAAATATATATTCCATAAAACCATATTAGTTTAGTGCCTCTGGAACCATAGAAGAAAAATATATTCTAACTTTGTGAAATATCATCAATGTTTCCCATAAAGATATCCCCCCTTAGTAATTCCACCAAAAAGAAGTTTCTTCAGGTCCTTAGAAACTGAAACTTAAGAAATATGTGACCAAAAATACTGAGTAAGGGTACATAAAGTAAATATATAATTATAACATGTGTTTAAGGGTTTGAGAACATGATCATAACATTCTAAGATCATAACCAATGTATCAAAGATCAGAAACATGAGACAAGGAATAAATATTGGATGTTAGTAGGACATGAATCAGAAGATAGTCATGAACATGAACCATGTGATCATATCATAGGCATACATCATATAATTTTTTCTTAACACTTAAGCATGTAATATATTTTTATATAATTCAAGGATCATTGAAAAAAACATATTAGGGAACATCATGGGGACTACACCTACTCGGCAGGACAAACCACCATCCCTATTTATAGTATTTTTGTTGTAAGGGACCAAGTTTTCCCATATTTATATAGTAGATCTTGTTTCCCAATAAACACATTCTGGATCCGTTTTACCCATATCCATATAGTGGATAATTTCTCTCTGTATTGTCATAGTGGATTAGGTTTCCCCATCTTCCTATAGTGGTTCAGGTTTCCGCATCTTACCAAAGCGAGTCAAGCTTCCCTATTTTTCTAGAGTTTATCAAGCCCATCAACCTGATTTCCATTATTATTTTATGAGATATAAATTATTATCCAATGATTTGGAGGGATATATAAGTCTCACACATCTCATAATGGAATCATACATATGTTTGCCACAAATATAACAAACATTCATCCTATCAATACCCATGAAATGAAATGGGTATCATAAATATGTAATTTTATACTGAGCTATGTATAATGGACAGGGTTCTTAATATTATCCTCAAATCATAACCCATGAAAAGATGTAGGTTTCAAAATAATATAAATCATGAAAGAAAAATGGGTTTTATTGACACCATAAAATCAAAACATAATCAATTCAGAGAAAGAATATGAATGGATGTTTTGGATCATTTACTATAAATGCATGAGTGACACTAATATATTCCATCTTATATGAAAATTAATATGGAAATACACTTTAAATAAATTATTTAGGAAACTTTATTTTCCTCATTGAAAAAATAATTTTAAAACATAAACCATTTTGAACAAAAGTTACATCTAAAATAAACAAGAAAACATATAAATGATTCTAGAAAAACATTTTCCTTGAAGACATATAAAATATACTTGAAAACTTTTTTGAAAACGTTTTTCTATGAAATCTTATAAAAGGTGAATGAAAAAAATATAAAATCCTTTTTCATTGAAAATACATTGAAGACATAAAAAATGGATTGAAATAATTTTAAACCCCTTTCATTGAAATGTATTTTAAAAAATATAAATAATTATAGAATTTATGTAATTCATTTTCATGGAAAATAGAATATTTAAAACATATAAATGGTGTTTTGAATATAATATAAGACACCTTTAAAATATAATCCTTTTGTAAAAAAAGTTATTTAAAAACAACATTGAATTCAAAAATTCCGATAATATTAGGACAAAATTTCATTAAAAATATTATTTGAAACGTACAAAGTAATATTCAAGGATATTATGGTCATGATGTAAGGAAATTCTATACAATCAAAACACTCATTTTTCACCTAAAAATTTTAGAAAGTGACTCGATCACAAAACCAAAAGATGATTAATTTTAAAACTGTTTAGTTAAAATGTGAATAATGGGTAAAAATTTCATTTAAACATCATATGATAATAGTAATATGTTTGTAGAAAACATGGATTTTAAATAACATACACTTTCGACCAAATAGATAAATAATGTCATATTTTCATAAATTTTTTTTCTTAATTATCTTCTGTTCTAAAGGGTGGGAAAATGTTAATAATAAATGAAAAAATCAATAATATACATAGTGGATAAAAATTCAATATTTTTCTAGAGATATTTATCAAAATATTTTTCTAATTGAATCATAATCAAAATAAATATGGATATACCATGAGAATATTTCAATAAACTCTTACTAGTTTGTGGAATTCAATTATAATCCATATATAAGAAAATGAAATAAAATTAATAATACAATATCATGAAAATAATGTGGTTTATGATATATATTTTAAAATGATAGTATATACACCCTGTAAAATAATATAGGTACTTACCATGGAAAGTGTCTCAAAGAATTCCAATTGAGAAAATATTACATTATTTATTTGGCAACTATTGAAACATAAAACCCATGATTTAATGATCATAAAAATGATTTCTAAATACAAATAAATATAATTATATAAATCATAACAAAAGTACATGTGAATTAAATACACCACATATATTAAATAGGTGGTGAACATGGATTGTGACTCATGTAAAATAAAAGTGAAACGAAAAAACCCTTACTACTTGAGTAACATTAGAATCATAATCCCCATTAGATAATTACAATATTTAAAGATTTTATTATCTTTAAATAAAGTTAATTAAGGATATAAAATTTCATATGTTAGTATATATAACACAAAATAAAATCCTGTAGTGAATATGGATTGTATCTAACAGAAATGACAAGTGAGATGAAATCACCTCACATTAAGTCTTGAATTTATTCATACACATTAAAAAATCATTTATAATAAAAAATTGTTTATTATACATACATAATAGAAAAATATTATTATATATAATCACATATATTATTTTGTTGTAAATTTATATTACCCATTTATTAACAAATCTATCTAAATGTTATATTTAGGGTAATATCGGCTTTATTTTTCATATATGTACGGATTTGTTATTATTGATCCTCTTACATAGATAAATATTTACATATATGTAAATTGTAAAATATTTTATAAATATCATATATAATCAGTATATATGTATTTATAATAATCTATATAAGATAGAAGTATAAAATTTAATACACCATTCATGGAGACAGGTATATCGTATGTCTACATGAACATTGTTTCTGTTTTATTTTTATATTGAATAAAATAATTTAAATAAATTATATATATATATATATTTTAAGAATCTAGTATACTTATTATTTCTTATAGACGAATAATTTTACTTAAAAAATCCTTAATTAATTCGATGTAAGGTGTGATAAAATCACATCGGTTTGAGGAGTCAGTAGTCCAAACTTACCTAAATGAAATTATCATAATTGAAAAATAGAAATCATGAATGTATTTGTTCTATAAAAAATGTAGAAGAATAAATTACTAAATAATATAAAATAAAAAAATAAAAAAAATCTTTTCTATATTAATTCCCTACCATGATAGGCTGTAAAAGAAAAACAAACAACATCATTTCATGAGGCTGTAGTTTGTTATACACAATAACGGTATGTTCTTTACCCATTACATTAAAGTGTGTGTACGTTAAATTCAAACCCTTATAATAAAAAAAATATTAATATATTTATTATAACAGTGTCATTATATAATCAATAATTAAGAACAATTGAGGTGGTGGAGGAAGAAAATAAAAGAAATGATCTTGAGGAAGGATGTTACCACTTATTTGGGTAAATAATTTTTTTCACAAAAGGGATTCCTCTGTTAATCTTTATCTAAAAGGGATGATTCACGGAAAAGGGGAAGTATGTTTGGAGATTATTTGACCATATTTTGTGAGATGCAAATGTCGTGAGATGAGTTAATGAGGGGGAGGGTTTTTTTCTTTTTTATGGTAGAGGAGTGGAATACTTGTAAATACAAAAAGGTAAGCACTTCTGTATGTCCTCCCTTACCTTATGTGCTTAAAAATGGAAAAATGATGGATTAAAGTTAACATATGGTAAAAATCTTAAAAAAAGTAAAATAAATATATTTTTTCAATTTTGGATCTTTTTCTTTAAATTCTCCTGTCATTTTCATTTTCATTTTTCAATAAGGTAACATGTTTTTCAACTTATGTTGTTTAACCATTAAATTAATATAAGTATTGATTAATTATAAAATATCATCTCGTGAAATTATAAATATGAGATATAATTTAAAATTTAACAATCTCATTTTTTGTTGGAAATTATGATTAAAAGAATCATTTGTAATGCACAAAAACACTAGATTAATCCAAACTATACTAACAATATTTTTACTATTTGTAAGTCCATATATTAATTAAAAGGGATAGTTTTTTAAATTGATAGACCACATTTTATATTTCTTAACACTTAAAAATCACTTTTCATGAGGTTGGATTTATTTATAAATTTAATTATTTTAATAAAATATTATTTATTGTAAAATAATAGTAATTTAAATTTTGACATTAATAATTAAATTTTAATTAAAAAATATCAAATGAATATTGTAATTAAAATATATTATGTTCACATATTTTTAATAAGATATATTCATCTAAAAAATAATTGAACAAAATAATTCAATAAACTCAATTAACATGTAATGTTTTTAGAATTCTTTATTATATTTAATTATTAATTAAATAATTGATACATTAGGGTTTTTAAAATCTTAATGTTACTAATTTATCTCTAAAAAATAATTATATATATTTATTATAAAAATAATTCATTTATATTTTAAAAGTATTCGTATAACCAAAAATATTGTGTTTGGTCTCTATCTCAATATTTGATAAATGATAAAGGTAAGGAATGTTCTGTTATTCATTATTATTAATTAACTTAGAAAATAAAAAAAATATTGATTACTATCTAAATAAGTCATAAAATTATAACCATGATTTCATATAGTCTATATATGGGAATCTAATGGATTTTTGATAATTTTCTATTCCATTTTGGCATTTAAGTTTAACGTTTAGTCCATTGTTAAAATAATTTTCTACTTAATCATTGGAATATATTTTAATTACATACTCTAGTATTTTTCAAAAATTAATTCTACAATATCAAAAATTATATATTATGATAATTCAAAATATTCAATTGAATTTTCAAAATTCTTGATATACAATTGCCAAAAATTCATTGAAATTTATTCCAGTAAATGAGATGACAAAGTGGGTTTCTAAAGTAAAAATGTTCAAACGTTTTTTATGTTTTTATATAAAATTTCATGGTGAAATTTATTAAAATTTCCAAAATGGATTAATAGATATAAATTTTACAAAATTAATAATTAAAAAAATATATAATTTGTCCTTATAAATCATTTGGATGAACCAATAATTATGTATTAAAATCCAGTATTTTCACTATTCATCTGTCGCGACCTATCCTAGAGGGGCATGTGTCGTGACTCCCCAAGCCTAGCACTAATAAGCTAGGGGATGGTGACTAGAACCGAGTAGGTGTATTACTAATATGGGATGTATTGCCTAAGTACCTGTACGCACACACAGTTCTCCACGACCACAATGCGGAAATTTAAAAAAATACTAAGGGACAAAATACATGGATACAATTAATACCAACAAATAGAGTATGATGAAAAGTAAAGAAATGAATGTAATTTGGTCCAAAATACAAGCCCAGCAAAAGAAAGTGTTTGAAAACTACAAAGTCCAACCTGTAAACAAAAAAGGTCCTGGCACATTTGCTCGTAGCATTAGGAACACCTCGGCCAGTAGGAAACATAGAAAGCTCGTTCATGTCCTCATATGACTTGGACTTTGTTAGAAGGCTGCTCGTCTGCACAAGACATGACAAATGTGGGAAAATCCAATGTAGGGGCGAGTTTAACAACACTCAGTAGAGGACCCTGAAAACCACAAAGCAATCCACAAAGGAAAAGTACAGTCATCTCTACATAGTATATGTCTACTGATCATATGATTTGAGAACACAATCCAGATATACTCAAATCCCAAGCCCCTAGTCTAGGGGCAAGTCATGCAATAGCATACCCCCATTAGGGATTATGTTCGATGATTCCATGAAGAATAAATCCAAGAGAACTCACTCCACTAGTATTATAGCTTTGATGACGTTGGTCCGAGAAGTAATGTCCGTCAGGAATGGTCACGAGAGATTGATGCCCTAATTCTGGGAGAGAACACTCATGATTGGGGAAAAGATCATGATACAAAGATGAGGATCTCTTTCAGGTCCTTGGTGGATACTGTGACTCATCCGTATTCATATTCTATGTAGAGGATCAATGCCCTATGGGGATAATCACGTCGATACCTGACTCTATCTTGGGTCAAGAATGGATAAAGGATATCGCTTCGGGCCTCTCGGAGGGATTCCTGACTCTTACTCAGAATTTCATGCTGAAGGTATAATTCTCTTTTATAAGGAAACGATACCGGACCATCAGGGGAAGTAGGAAAAGGGGAACTAAACCAAAATAAACATGTCCATGATTTAGTGTACAAGAAGGTTAATCCATGTACAGAAATGTAAATGGCATGTTGATGTGTCACAGGCTGTGTCTTCAGACCCTGGTTACTGCTTGTGTACAACTACTCTTGTGTAAAGGCTAGTCATGTAGAAATTTCAATACATGACGTTTAGTACATAACACACACCATGTCCATGTTTCTAGGGTCCTCTCCATGTACGTAGTCGTGTGACAGTACATGACTTTATACCATGTGCATCATCCCGTGTAATTAGTACACAGGGTAACCTATGTACCCTTATTGGTCTAGCCGTGTGGTGGAGTACACATCCATGTACTCCATCCCATGTCCGTGTATCACCCGAGATACATGACGAGATTCGGGGAAGGTACAACATGATGTGTGATAGGGTCACACGCCGTGTGATACATGTCTGACCCCCGAAACACCTGCCTACATTACTGATACCACACATCCTGTTCTTCAGAGGTACACGCCGTGTTTTCCAGTTAATTGTAGAAATACAAACATATTCTACCACATCACAGTGTAACTCTGAATGTTGATCCGGCCATCTGATCTCAACATAAATCTCGAGTTTAGGTCCCTCATAGATCATGAAGTCGATTCTGTTTTTTTCGGGCGTCTGATCAGCTGTAAAAACACATTTTGATCATCACCTTGAAGAACAGTAGAAGAATGGGAATTCCAGAACAATGTTGATTTGTCATCTGCAATCACCATGGAACCTCCGCAAGGTCACCAAGTTTTTGGTTCTCCAATTTGGGATCATTGCATCACAAAACGTATGTGGAATGATTTGTTGTTCGTTTCCCCATAAGGAATAAAAAAAGAGGATAAAAATACAACACACCAAAATAAGGAATGAACCTCCACCGTCATTCATCATGATGTTGATCGACTCTCATTAGAAGGATTGAACACGACCAATCAAATATATTTTCCAAAAATTATCAAAATTAAAATTCGCGAATCAAACCCTGAAAGAAGTATAAAAATAACACCCTCCTGCATGAACGCCCGATTCATTGATCAACATGTTTGTGTTTGTTCCGAGTTCTCCATTTAAAACAAAAAACAGGGAATGAGGAATAGAAATAACAACCCCTATCTCTATCTGGTTAAAGGATGCCCTCCGCGTCGCGTTCATTGATGAGGTTCGTTGGATCCGAGATGTGTTGTCATTCACGTATTCATCATCCCCCAATGCGTTGTCCACTAAAGCTCCAAGAGCCTCTCTCTCAATTCACAAGGTTATTATCCTAACCCTGCGAACTTCCCATGATAAGGTATTTAAAAGGGAGGAATTAGGTCACTGAAAAATACACCTTCAAATAAAATAACATATTATTTTATTTTACTTTCATTAAACGTCCAAAAACTAACTCTCTCAGGTGACCCACACCGATCAATGTTTGGCCATGCCTAAGGTAAAGATGCTACTTTGAATGAAATGGTGCCCTTATATTTTCATTCCAAGCACCCGTTTAAATGATATTGAACTTTTACAGGAAAACTGCTCATGTGCGTTGTTTAAAATTTTAATTTATTTGAAACATTTATTCACGGCAATTTGGGCCTCAGAATCACAAGTCATGGAAAGGTATTTTCTCAAAATAATTCCATATAATATTTAAAAATATTACATGTATATCTGAGACATTGCATTCCCCACCTTGGGGATTTTCATCCCCATTAACCCAAAACAAAGGCTACTAAAAAGATGCAGGTACTGAGCACTGATCTGAGTCTCCCACTCCTAGGTGTTATCCTGAAGATTCTCGTGCAACCACCAAACACACACCAAGGGAATTGATCTCCCACAAAGGATCCTCTCCTTCTGATCCTTGATATCCACTAGGTACTCAACAAAGGTCACTACATCCTCGATGTCCAACTCGCCCCAGTTGATGATGTGTGATGGGTCATGCACATACGTTCTCAGCTGCTACACATGAAAGACGTCATGTACCCGATGAAACTATGGTGGTAGAGCCTGGAAGTATGCCACCTTTCCAACTCTACACAGTATGTGGAAGGGTCCAATGAACGTTGGAGATAGCTTTCCGCCCTAGACAATTCTCCATAACCCCCATCGAGGTGAGACCCGAAGAAAGATGTGGTCACCATCCTCGAGCTCTAGTGGTCATTGTCGCCTATTAGCTTAAGAATTTTTCTGGCTCTGTGCAGTATTAATCCTCTCTCATATGGCCTACACCTTCTCGGTTGTAGCTCGCACCAACTCTGGACCCATGAGTGATGGCACTTCGAGGACGGTCCAGCAAAGCGGTGACAGGCAGTGTCTCCCATATAAGGCCTCGAAAGGTGCAATAACAATGGTGGAGTGGTAGCTATTGTTGTACGAAAACTACACTTGTGGTATGTTTTCCTACCAATGGAGACCAAAGTACAAGATATAGGCCCACAAAATATCCTCCAGAACCCAAATAGTCCTCTCTGTCTGACCATATGTCTGGGGATGGAACACTATGCTCAAGCATAGCTGAGTCCCAGAAGCCTCTTACAATCCTTTACACAACTAGGATGTGATGTCAGAATCTCTATTTGAGAATATTGTTGAACGGACACCATGAAGCTGAACTATATCCTATATGTAGAGGTGTCCCAAGCTCATTATAAACTCTTTCCCTGATAGCTAGGAAGTGGGCCGACTTGGTTAGTTAGTCAATGATCACCCAGATGGAATCATTCCCCTTGGACATCCATGGTAATCCCATCACAAAGTCCATATATATTCCATCCCACTTCCACTCCATAAATTATAGGGGTGATCTAATCCTATTGGAACCTGGTGCTTAGCCTTCACCCGCGGCAATTTAAGCCATCAAGAAATGAACTCTACTACTACGTTCTTCGTTCCTGACCACCATAACAATCATCGGAGATCGTGGTACATATTTTCCACTCCAGGATGTAATTCCAAAGGGGATGTATTAAACTTCCTCAGGACCACTTCCTACAACGCCACTGGTATAACACTGCATTCCTTGAAAATATGTACATGCTCCCTGGAGCTTGTCTTGTCGATAACTGAGCACATAAAACCACACAGTCGACATCACCATGTTGTGCCTCCCTAACATGCTGTAATATTGGAGGAGTGAAAACCATTGACTTAAGGTATGCTTCATCCTCGCTGTCCATGAAAGATAGCTGCAACGTGACTAACTACTCTATCACCTCACTCAACCGATGCGAGCTCGACCTTCTTCTAATAGCATCTACCACATTGTTCCCCTTTCCAAGAGTATAGATGATCTGAAAATCATTATCCTGGAAGAATTGTCGAAACTGAATTTTCCTTAGTTTGAGATCCTTCTATAAGAAAATTTACACGAGGGTCTTGTTGTTAGAGTAGATGATGAACTACTCGCCAATAAGGTAGTGTCGCCACATATTCAACGTGATGACTACCGCTGCCAACACAAGATCATTTGTTGAACAGTTCTACTCATCTCGCCTAATATGGCACAAACCATATGTAATCACTACCCATCTAAACATTAGGACATATCCATGCCCAGTTTCTAATGCGTTGTAGAAAAATACGTACTCGACACCCTCCTCAGACAATCTCAAAACTGGGGAACTAATCAAACTCTACCTCAACAGCTTGAAAGCCTGTTGGCACTTGTCCATCCATATGAAGTGTTGTCCCTTCCTGGTCAAGGTTTTCATCAGTGTTTATATTTGTGAAAAATCAGGAATCAACATTCGGTAGTTTCTTGCAAACCCAAGTAAGATCCGCACCTCTGTCACTCACTGAGGTGGATCCCATGCTAACACTCCCACCACCTTGGCTGGGTCCACATCTACACCATCTGCTAAGAAGATGTTTCCCAGAATGTGGACCTCCATAATTGAGAATTGGCACTTCGAGAGCTTCTCATAAAGTCGGTGATCCTGGAGTACGTCTAGAACCATCCATAGGTGTCTCACATGCTCCTTCTCTAACGTTGAGTACACAAAGATTTTTTCAGTGAAGACCACTGAGAACTGGTCTAGGTACAACTAGAATATCTTATTCATCAACCCCATGAACATTGTGGGAGAATTTTTCATGATGAAAGGCATCACCATGTACTCATAGTGACTATAGAGCCATCTGAAAGTTGTCTTAGGTATATCATTGTCCTGTACTCGTGACTGGTGATAACTTGATCCAAGGTCAACATTCAAGAACCATTGTGCCCCTCTTAGCTGATCGAAGAGTTCATCAATTCTTAGTAGTTGATATTTGTTATTTACCATTACCCAATTTAGGTGCCAGTAATCCATGCACAACCTTAAACTATCATCTGCCTTCTTGGAAAACAAGACTAGGGCTGCCCTGGGTGAAATGTTGGGTCTCCCAAAACCCCTACTCTACAAATCCTCCACCTACACCCTCATCTCATGAATCTCTACGAGAGACATCCAATATGAAGATGAATAAATCAATGTCATCCCATGGTGTAAGTTGATTTATATGTTGATTTCCCAGTGGAGATGTAGTCCTAGAATATCTTCAGGAAAGATATCCTCGTACTCCGACAATGCTGCTGGGAACTAGAAGATCATAACATAAACTTCTCTAAGTGAAGGGCTAACCAATTCATGAGTGATCAGCTACACCCTCTTATGCATGATCCCATTATGTGCTTCCTGGGTCTCCTTTTCTCCGATAAAATATAACCTCTTCCTATCACTGCGGACACACCACACCCTTTTCCTAAAATAGTCAATCAAAGCATTGATCGAAGATAACCAATCCATACTGATAATGTCTTCGTAAGGACCGGATGCTACCACCAAGAGGATCCAACTGAAACTCTCACTTACAAGGGTAATATCACTCCATCTATAATGGTGCATGATCATCATGTCTCCCCCATAGGTGTCTCTAACCATAAGGATCGAGTTAACGACTCTACTAGAATCTCAAGGTATCGCACAAGATAAGTGGGAATGAAGGAATAACTGACAACTGTATCTATAAATATGGTGGATAAGGTAGATAGTACATAGATCATACCTCGGATTATCACTAGGGTCCCTGGGTCATGTGCCTTGACTGCATGCATCTGTCCCCACCCCGATCCCCCAGCTCCCTAAGCCTGGTGCAAACCACCTGGGGGTGGTGGTGGAAGTAAATAGAAGCAAATTACACCACCTATAGCTCTCCCTACTCCTCTACCATGTATTCCACCTGCTAGGTCTGTCCTCTCCACTCTCTGCCTCTTCCTCGGTGGTCCATCCACCGCCTCCCTATCAGCAGCTCGACATGTCAGGCAATCTCTTGCGAGATGTCCCCTACCGTCGAACGAGTAAATCCTCTTATCACTGGGCTGACTAGATCAAGTATAAGAGCCCTGGACAGTCGATACCCCATCCTGGGTTATCCTATGACGACTCCCATGCCCAGATCCTTGTTCCTGACATCATCTTCTAGCTCTCGAGGTCTCCGCACCTGTCTGCCGGCTGCTGACTACCATCGGCTATCTCTGCTCTGCCAAGAAGGTCTCGATCACCAAGTTCTACTCAAGAACTCTAGAATAAATTAGAATGCATAGAGGAATGAAACTAAATCATATTTCTCATTGTATACCTCGCTTAAATATCTGAGCTCTGAAGTACTAATCCCTAACCATATTCATCAAGCAACTTGCGTGGTTGGGGAACCTCGATGAATATTCAACTACTGTCAAACTGCCCAGCTGAAGTTGAAGAATATCTTGGTTGCGCACTTATCTCAGCATAATTGTAGAGAACACATCCATGAAGAGTCTCTCAAACACCATCCATGATAGAGTCTCCTTGTCATGAGTCTGTGTGGTCAGACTCCACCATTGTCCCACCAAAACCTAAAGAAGGCTCGTTCCCCGGATCACCATCTGGTCCGCTAGTGTCCTCATGATATGTAAGACTCTAGTCACCGACTCAAGCCTATCCTTAGCCACCTAAGGGCCAGGATCTCCTCAAAACCTTGGGGGTCTCTTTCTCTAGAACTCATAGGGCGCACTCAGCCTACACTCCTCGTCGGTCGGCATTGTAGGTACCACGGGTGGTGGTATGGCAGGTGCACCACCTGGTGGAAACGCATGGGTGAACTGGTCCCTTTATCGAATCCTCTTCACTAATGGGGTCATCCTCATGATCATGCTATCGAATCCTAGTGGGTATGCATCATGGAGGCATCCGGTAAGAAAAAAAGGTGCCCCATGGTTAACAAGTATATCAGGATAGCTAACACAAAGGACATGGAAAACACAACTAACTCCTATATAATGCATGTACCATTCATTTATTTCCCCGAAACTAGTATTTTCATGTACCATGTTGAAAATACGGTTATCAGAGTTTGGTGTATGGATACATCATCCACCGACACCAACACTAGAGTCGCTGGCATGAATGTTGAGCTCAAAACACTCATTACTATTTCTCCAAACAAATCTCATAGACTCTTAGTCCTAAGGTAGAACCGACAGCCTCTGATACCACTCTATTAAAACCCGTCCATGTGGGGCTCATGCCGCGACTCCCCAAGCCCACCTCCAATAGGAAAAGGGCTGGTGACTAGCACCGTGTAAGAATTTTACTAACATGGGAGTCATTTCTTAAGTACCTATACATACACACACATCTCCCAACCCACAATTATGAAATTTAAAAAAACCACTAAGGGAAAAATTCATTCATTCAACTAAACCCAACCAACATAGTACGACATAAAGTAAACTGAGATAGAATACAAGCCCTCCAAATGCAAGAGTCTATAAACTAAAACGTCCATCCTGTAAACAAAAAAGGTAATGGGACTGCTTCTCATAGTCATAGTAACACCTCGACCTATAGGAAACTCAGAAAGCTTGGTCCGGGCCTGGTCTTCCCTAGACTCTATCAAAAGTCTGCTCATCTTCACAAGACACGACACGTGTGGGCAAAGACTGTGCAGGGGTGAGTATCACAATACGCAGTAGAGGAACACAAAAACCAAAAAGTAATACACAAATCAAAATTACAGTCAACTATACATAGTAAATGTCTATTGAACATATAATAGAAGAACATAATACAAATGTACTCAAATCCCAAACCTATAGTCTAGGGACAAGTCACTCAATAGAATACCCCCACTATAGATTTAGTTTGAAGATTCCACAAAGAACTCATCTGGGAGAAGTCACTCCAAGTGTCTAATCACTCTGATGACATCTTTCTGAGAAGTAAAATATGTTAGGAAAGATCACAAGAGATAGATGCACTCATTCTGGGAGAACACACTCCTGAGTTGTGAAAAGATCATGATACAAAGATGAGGATCACTACGAGGACCTTGGAGGATACCGTGACTCATCTGAACTCACCTGATATGTAGAGGATCAAATTCCTATGAGGATAGTCACATTGATACCTAACTCTACCAAGGGTCAAGAATGGATAGAGGATCTCACTTCTGGTATCTCGGAGGAATACATGACTCTATCTCAAAAATTGACGTTGAAGGGATTATACTCTTGTAGAAGGAAATAATACCTAAACATCATGGGGATGAGGAAAATGGGCACTAAAACAAGAGAAACATTTCCATGATATTCTGGATAAGAAGGTCATACCAATTACTGAAAAGCACATGACATGTAGATGTTTCACACGCAGTGTCTTCTGACCCCAGGTATTGCCCGTGTAAAATAGCCCATGTATCAAGGTTGGTCTTATATAATGGTTAGTACACGACATGTAAAAACCAACACACACCATGTCTGAGTAGCTGTGGTTGGATCTGTGTAAGCAGTCGTGTGCCCATACACGAATTTATCCCATGTGCCACATCCATTGTAACCGATACACGGGGTAACCTATGTAGCTAGCCTGGTCTGGCCGTGTGGTGGAGTACATGGCTGTGTACTCCATCCTCTTTACATGTATCGACCGAGATACACGATGAGAATTGGGGATGGTCCAACACCCCATGTGACTGGGGTCACAGGCCGTGTGATACCTATCTGACCCTCAAAACCCTAGCCAACGCCGCTGATACCACACGACGCGTTCTTCGGAGCTACATGTCGTGTTTTCTAGAAAATTTCAGAAATGAAAAACTGTTCCACCATGCCTCAGTGTAGCTCCGATTTTCGATATGGTCATCCGATATCATCTAAACTATAGATTTGAGGTCACCCGCACCTTATGAAGTTGATTCCATTGGTTTTGGGCCTCTGATCAGCCCCAAAAATGCATTTTGATCTTCCTTATGAAGAACGGTTGAAGAAAAATAATTCCTAAACCAAGTTGATTCATCCACCACCATCACCAACACACCTCCTCTGGGTTACCATGATGCCAGATCTCTAATTTGGGATCATTGTGTCACAAAATAGATGTGCAATGATCTGTTGGTCGTCGCCCCACGAAGAACATGAAGAAAAGAGGAAGAAAATACAACACACCAAAAGGAGGAACAAACCTCCTCCATCCTTCATCACGATGTTGATCCACTCTTGTTATAAGGATTAAACATGATGAATCAATAAAATTATCCAATAATTATCAAAATTAAAATTCCTAAATCAAACCCCGAATGAAATGAAAAAATAACACCCTCCCACATGAATGTACGATCTAGGCATAAAAATGTTCTTGGTTGATTTGATTTCATCATTTAAATCCAAAAATGGGGAAATAGGAATCAAATTAAAAACCCCTACCTTGATCTTGTTGAAGGATGACTATCGTGTCACATTCATAGGAATGGTTTGTCAGATCTGAGATGCATTGTCATTCGGGTCGCCGTTGTCCCCCAACGGGTTCTCCTCCAATGCTCCAAGTGCATATCTCTCAATTTGCAGGGTTATGTGGCCAAACCTGTGAACATTACATAAGAAGTTATTTAAAATGGAGGAATTAGGTCTCTGAATAAAGGAAACTTTTAAATAAAATAAATTATTATTTTATTTTACTTTCATTAAACGTCCAAAAACTAACTCTCGCAGCTGACCCGTGCTGATCAATGTTAGGCCTATCCTATAGTAAAGATGCATATCTAAACACAACAGTGCCCTTATATTTCTATTACGGGAACCCATTTAAAAGAAATTCCACTTATATAGGAAAACTGCTCACGCACACTATTTTAAGTTTTAATTTATTTCAAACTTTTTTTATGGGCACTTTGGGGTTCAGAATCACACGCCATCGAAAGGTTTGGTCTCGAAATAATTCTATATAACATTCAAAAATAATACATTGAATATCTGAGAAATTACATAATCAAATATTGAAAATTCACATAAATATTCCCATATGCTCCCTAAGCTAATTTTGATAATAATATTTCAAATATTAAGTTTATTTTAATATATAATTTTTTTAAAAGTTCCAAAATTTTGAATTAAAATGTGTTCTCCTTTAAAAACGAGGAAAAATTACTTTTTCGAAGGATATAACTTTTCATTAATAAAATTATATTTATTACTATATTATGCCAATCATATATATTAGATAATTTTCAAAATTATTTAATAAAATGTTATAAATATTTTTTAAAATAATTTTTAATTTTTTTGTTAAATTTATTGAGATAAAATTTCTTTTATAAATAGAAATTAGCATTCATACAAAAGTAATTTATTTATTATAAAATAGTTATTACATTCACTTTTAATAATTGATTACCAATGATTTCAATTTATATAATCTTGTCAATAATAGTTTCACATTATAGTTTATGATATTAATAACTTCTTTTGGAACATCTATGTGGTAGCTAAAATAAAATTTTCATATTATTATTAATAGTATATTGTATTTTGTAAAAGAAATCGACCTTATGTATCTGAAAAGCTACTAAAGAAACTCGAAATTGTTTGTAATAAATGAAAAATATAGTGTTTCATGTGAAAAAAGATAATTTTTGTCTTTAATGTTGTTCACAAAAAGCCAAAAAAAAAATTCATTAAACAAACTATACTGTGTGTTACATGAATTGAAAAATAACAAAAAATAATAATTTGTAAAAAATATTTCACATAAATATTGGTTTGTTACATTCTACACCCCTTAATATTATGTTCTCTAATAAAATTCGTCTATGTAATAAATGGTTTGATATATGAATGTTCCATTCAAATAAACCGACATCATAAAAATGAATAGAAAGACATCATTTAAATAGAGACAGTTGGAAACATAATGGTTACCAAAATTAACACATAACTAAATTTCTACAAATGAGAATATGTTTGTTGAGTGAAAACATGGACCTCTTTTAGAAGAATATAAATTTTTTGGTAGTGATTTAATTCATTAAAAAAACAATTGAATCATCAATAAAATCCTTAGGGACTCAATTTCATAAATCATGGATGATTTAAAATTCCATTAGATCAACAAAAATTAATGAATTATAAATTTTATTATTTCTAGATCATTTCATAAATTTGATGAACGTTCATGAAAAGATATAATTACATTATTTAAATAATATAATATAATTTATTATTCCTTGATCAACATAAACATAATATAAAATTACAAAAATAAAGGTGATTTTTTCATTCTTTAAGCATTAACATATTGTGAGATACATGAATTGAATAGTTGGTCATTCGATTAGTTTTTATCACAAAAAAATCATAGAAAAAGATATCCAATATTCATAAATCCTCAAATGTTATCATAATACATTAACCTAAAAAACCATATTCAAAATTTTACATAAACCACTTCATAAATGGTTAACAATATAATCCATCCTAAAGGTGAAACTAAAAAACACAAGAAATATGGTAACTAAATTTCTAAAAAATAGTTTATCATTGATCCCCCCCTATATCGTAATGTGTATCGTGGTTATTGTAGAGACCCCAAACTTGACGTACATGGAAATTACATTAATTTTTCAGAATACTTAATACATAACAGAAATAAACACACAAGGACCGTAATAGTTTAGTGTCTTTGGAAACTCGGAACATAATCTTCTAATTGTGGTGAAAGATCTTCAACATCTCCCATAAAGAACTTCCCCTTTTGTTTTCATACCTAAAACCTTTCTTTATATCCTAAGGAAAATAAAAAATATAAAGGGTGAGCTCAAATTCTCATTAAGGGTAAGCATGGAGAAAATAAATCAAACCATATACATTTTAACATAAAAACATGAACATAATGTTTAAGCGTCAAAATCTTGAGAAATGACATAAAAAATGGAAGTACGTAAGGCATAGATAATAATGGAACATCTATCATGATAAAATAGATTGGAAATAAAACTTGTAATTGTGGAAAAATTTTAAGCACATGATATGATTTCCATAGTATCCAAGGCATTTCTACCAAGACAATCTTAGTGGACAAAGTCCCTTACTAAACTGAGTTCACTCCTCATTCCAGTCCTATATCACTGAACCGAATTAACTTTACAATCCTTCCATGTCTATATAATGAGATATAAAACATTACCCAATTAATTGGAGGGAGATATAGGTCCCACCAATCTCATAATGAAATCATTCTTACTTGTGCCAAAACATAAACATAAATCATTCATCATAACCCAAAGAATAAAAATGGGTTTTATAAACATCATCCCCTCATAATATAATCCATATAAAACAAATGGATATCATTTTGTCATAAGAATAATCAAACCATGTGAATAATAGAGACATTATACTTGAAACATAATCACTCCAAATAATGTCATCTTAGATGGAAAATAGTTTTGACAAAATACATGAAATGAATTCTTGAAGAAAATATCATTTCTTTTTTAAAATCATTTTCATTTCACAAAATGCCATTCAATTTTTTAAAAAAATTCTTTTTTGAAAATAATCATGAATTCTGTACATTAAACTTCATGAAAAAAGGCATTATGAATCCGTAAAAATATGTTCATGCCGTATAAGGTAAAAGAACATTCTCCTTATACTTTTGTCAGAAAAGTCAAAAAAGTTATTCATTTGGTAATCAAAAGAGAGATTCATTACATAACATGTAGTAAAAGTAAAAAATGGGTAAAAATACTTTAAACATATATCAAACTATTTTTAGAAAAAAGTGACATGGATGATAAATATAACCCCTGTAAATACTTACAAATAAATAATCTCGGATAAAAATGAGATTTGAAAAGTTATCCCTAACCTTAGTTCCGATATGCTTTGTACGTATCTGAACCTCCTGTAAAATGACTTAAATAATTTAATTGACTTATTATAGAATCATATTCATTTTTATGATATCATATATGTTTCACTTATGACTTTATATTACCCGTTCTTTTGTCAATTCCATGTTAAAGCAGCGTTTTGGGTAAGATCGTTTTATTTATCGTACGTGTTTGGAATTGTTGTTCATGATATTATTATTACTTATATCTTGTTTTAATTACATAAATAATGTAAATCATGATTTATATATCATATATATTCAGTATATATATAATAGATAGATAAATGAAATGAAATAAACCTTTCATGGAGACGATAGGTCGTACGTACGCATGAACGTTGTTTTCCTTTCCTTATTGACTTGAATTGATGTAAGTAGATGACAAATATATATATAAATAAATAATGTATCATTATTATTTAATATATTTCATGATTAATTATTATATATATGTTATAATCATTCTTCAATTCTTAACATGGAAAATGAATCTCATCCTGTCGTGGAGACGATAATCCGTACGTACGCACACGCGATGATATCATTTCCATATTTATTGAATGGAATAGGAGTGGATGATATAATATATTATAATCAGTATGATTTTATAATAATCATTTATAGTAATTATTTACACCATTATACCCATCCAAGTTAGGTGGTGGTGGAAAAACTGATTACACCACGGCATGGAGAATGTATTCCGTACGTATGCACGCACGGTGATTTCATTTTCCATAGGATGGATAGAAGGTGAAATAAGGTTGTTTTATATTTATAATAAAATATCAGTATATAAATAATACTTATGTTATTACTTTATAACGAAACAACTAAAGAGGAGGAAGTAGAAGAAGAAAGAAACTTGAAAGAGTCGGTAGAAGAGATTACCTCTTCCTCGACACACCTCCTTTATACTTCTTCTTAGGGGACTAGAGTTGGAATTTTGGGAAGACCAGAACCTCTATGATATAACTATAGATGTTTAGAAGAGGAATTGTCAGGTTTTGGCCGATATTCAAGTATCAAAAGGGTGTGAAGAGAAGAGGGAAGGGGTTCCCTTTTTATAAGGGAGGAGAGGGGCACCTTAGGAAAAACATAAAATATTATTTTATAATAAGGTCATATTAGGTTTATAATAGCTCCATATTAATTTATTTATAAGCTAAAGTGGGTATTGGTCAAAATACTCTCAACCACTAGTTTTTAGACAAATTTAGGTTACTATTTTAGCCTTATCATTTATATTTAACTCTAAGTTTAACAATATATCTTTTACCATGTCTTCTTGTTTTCTTACACTATATGGTAAATAAACTAACTATAACAAGCCTAACGAACCCCAAGTGGTTAATTATTAATATATATAACCTTATATAAGTCATTTGGAAGAACCTTATATTTTTATAAATATAATAACAATTAAAAATATAATATTTGTTTTAAAAAATATTTTATGTCAATTTTGACACTATTGGGTAAATTATTTTTGTAAAAGTTAGAAAAACATTATTAGTTCGAACGAAGTTAATTTAATAAATAATAACAAGTCATTTTGACCTATGAAATTAGTGTAATTCATAAAAAGTCACAAATTACATTTATTTTGGTATTTATATCATCAATTATGTTAATATTTCATTAATAAGGTAATTACTGAATCATCATTGTGTCATAAATAAATTAAAGTATTTAATGTCTAAAAATAATAAATAAAATACCATTATGTAGGAAATAATTTTATATTTCTAATGAATATTTATAGTTTAATTTATCATATTTATAACCCTATATTAAAAATGTTTTATTTATTAAACATTGATTTTAAATATTTTAAGTCTTCTTTAAATAAAATAATAATAAGTATTCTAATCTAATACAAGTGGACATAAATGATAATATTATATTCCTAAGGTTGTTTTTTGTCGAATTATACTTAACAAGTAGAATTATTACATGTGTTATGATGATAATAATATCATTTTTACCCTTAATTACCCTATTTACTTTTAACCGTGGTAAATAAAATTAAAAAGTTACTTTTCACCAAAAATTATATTGATCTTATTGAACCACATTTTACTCCCTGATGTTAACAGTGTATTTCAGATTTTCAAAATTCCACTCACAAAAGTGGTAAAATTATGTTTTATGTAAAATTTTAAATTCTCCTTGGAGGTGGGTAAAAGACGGTGAAAAGCTCAATAAAATTTTTATATATATAAAATTGTTATAAAATAAATCCAATGAATTATATTGAAATTATATAGGTATTATGTATAAATTTTGACCTAAAATAAATTTAAATAAAATAAATAATTATTTAAATAAAACGTCGGTTTTAAAATAGTAACCTAGTGTTTTCACTATTCATCAAAAATTGAATGTTTTCAGAAAAATATCAAAAATTCAACCTTGGCTAATTTCAATATTCTGAATACAAAAATGAAGTCCATTTTGAAAGATAAAATCTATAAAATTTCAAAAAGTGGGTATTACTATTCATAACGGCTAGTTCATAATAATATTATAATAATATCTCGTTTAGTGAAACTCGGTATTGCGTACCACACACGCTATCGAGGAAGGTCTTGATTGCGTTTAATGCAAGCCAAGTCAGGGTTGCGTTTAGTGAAAGCTCTATTTGGTGTTTCATATAACATAATCAAAACTTATTTCATTTATACATTAAACAAAATCTATACTTACTGTTGCGTAAAAGAATTTCCACAAACCAAACTTGAAATTGTGTGTAACTCGAGCCAAGAATAGTGTTGCGTATACTGCAAGCTAATACGGTATTTCATATAGTACAATCTAATCATTGTGTAGTGTATAAAGGAAGACATCAACGAAATTAAAAATTATATATCTCATAAAATCTCTGGGTGTTACATTCTACCCCCCTTAAAATGAATTTCTCCCTCGAAATTCATTGGGGTTATAAATGGTTTACTACTTGAATTTTTCTTTCATAGAAACCCACATCATAAAAAGGAATACTAAAAATTTATTTTAAAAAACAAAGATAGAATTACAACGATCACCCAAATTAACCCATAACTGGGTTTCCACATATGAAAACATAGGTGAAAAAATGGATATGGAAGAAAAGTCTAACCCTCATGTTCTGATGGAGAGTGGAAGAGAACATGGCTATGAAAAATCCATCAATCACAAAGCCATAAATTTTTGATGATTTAAGGTACCATCTAATTCATCGGGTATGAGGGTACTAGGACAAAGTTTTTTAGTTCTCAATATCATTTCACTAATGTTGAAGAATTATTTAATTAAAAGAAATACTTACTTGATTTTGGTACAATATCACCGTTGTTTGTGTCGTGAACAATTTCCACTTCATCTCATATAGAAATGAAGTTTAATTTTTCATTCCTGATGCATTAGCAGATCATGTGATAGAATGGTGGGTTATTATATCTATCTCAAATAAACGGTTAGAAAAAGTTATTAAATACACATAAGTCCATCTATGGTGAGATTAATCATATATGGTTCCAAAAATGAACGTATAATTCGTACATCGTACTAAATAATAAATTGAAATTAATTTATACTAATCAGGGACTTCCTATAGGCCATTGGTATGCGATAAAGGCATGTCGCACTTCGGTTGTGGGATAAATTCCCACATCTATGTCTGACGCGATGGGTTGTCACCCGTCCAACATGTTGTCTTTTTTATAAAACATCACTATTATAACATTACAGAAATAATATAAAAAAAGTTCTAGCCTTAAACAATACTCTCTGATGTCCGACATAATCCATTCCAATCTGTAGACTTATCCAAAATACATCTGCCAAATCTCATAGTATAAAGAAAATGATTACTAGAAATGTCATCAACCAAGCATGTGAATACAATCATTTATCCCCCTTATATCAGACGATATATCTTGTTGTTCACATTCCAAACACGTGAATACCATAATCATGTATTCTCTTGAAAAATGAATACTCATTGAACCTTTGTGAAAACATGAATTCTGTCAAAAGTTAACTCGTTCCACATACCAAAATCCCAAAAAAAATTATATACTCAAACCATGATATCATTATGTCCTTATATCAATCATGATCTCATTAATACTATCAAACATCTCATTATCTCCTTATCCTTTCATTATGCACATATAATCTACCTTCTAAAAATATTTGAATAACCTTTCATGGTTGCCGATACCATTAAACATATACTTTCAAATACTTTAGGAAAAACAACAGTGTAATAGCCCTTAGATGTGTCTCTATTCCGTAGTACCGTTACCTATACAACGTAACTCTTGATAAACATAAATCATTCCAATAACTTTATAAACCATTGACCTTGCTTCAAAACTTCTTTCATCACATATATCATTTGTAGTCTCTTCATTATCAACCACATAAATAATTCCCATATGACGATGTAGATTCTCTTAATGATATTTTCCCTTAGGGTATTGGTTTTCATAATGCCCGTACATTCCACATTTAAAACATTTAACCATTGTTGATGTCTTATCAGTACTATTATCCTTGTCCATGGTGTAAACCGAACCTTTTCCTTTGCAATTACTGGTTTTGTGTCCTTATTTTCCACACCCAAAGCATCTTCCAGTTCCTTTGAAACATTCTCCTTGATACCTATTCCCACACGATTTACATGGGGGAAATTGAACTTTCATTCCCCTATGATCATCATGAAACACCATCTTTCTCTTATTAGTTGAGTCAGGAAACTTACCAAAGTTGATATTATTGATCTAATTTATTATATTTCTGAATAGGCATAATAACAATGTTTGGACTTCCAAATCCCATTTCATTTGGTTGATCATGAAGAATATCATACCATTGTCCATCATATCCTCTATTATCGTGATTCTTCCTATTTCAAGCCATTTTATAAAACCCAAATAGAATAGTGTGAGAGGAAAAAATCATGCTAGGAAAATAACATAATAAAGGGGGAGTACCTTCAATATATAATGTCATAGATTTAATTCTAGGATCATTACTGTAACTCTAGGACTATAAACTATACGTATAGTTATCCATAGAGACATCCCTGGACATACTTTATAAATATATCTAGGGATTTCACTAAATTTTTCACATCCTTGTTTCCAATGGTTAACTAAACCATTCCTCCGATACCAATTTTAGAGACCCAAAACTTGACGTACATGGAAATTACATTACTTTTGGGGAATAATTATTACATAACAAAAACAAACATGCAAGGACCATAATAGTTCAGTCTCCTTGGAAACTCGGAACATAATCTTCTAATTGTGGTGAAGGATCTTCAACATCTCCCATAACGATCTTCCCATTTTGTTTTCTTACCTAAAACCATTCTTTATATCATGGGGAAATTAAAACATATAAATGGTGATATAAAATGCTCATTAAGGGTAAGCATGGAGAAAATAAAACAAAATATATACATTTGAACATAAAAATATGAACATAATGTCAAAACATAAAAATCTTGAGAAATGACATAAAACATGGCCGAATGTAAGGCATAGATCATTATGGAACATAAATAATGATAAAATAGCTTGGAAATAAAACATGTAATTGTGGGAAAAGATTAAGCACATGATATTATTTCCATAGTAGCCAATGCATTACTTCCAAGACCATCTTAGTGTACAATGTCCCTTACTGAACCGAGTTCACTCCGCGTTCCAATCCTGTATCACTGAACCAGATTTAATTTCCATTCCAGCCATGTCTATCTCATGATATATAAATCTTTACCCAAGGCATTTGAGTAAGATATAGGTCCCACCCATCTCATAATGAAATCATTCTTACTTGTGCCACAACATAAATGTAAATCATTCATCATAACCCAAAGAATAAAAATGGGTTTCATAAACATCATCACAACATAACATAATACATATAAAAAAATGGAAATCATTTCATCATAATAATAATCAGACCATGTGAATAATTGAGACATTATACTTGAAAGATAATCATAATAAATAATTTCATCTTATATGGAAAATAGTTTTGACAAAACACTTGAAATGAATTCTTGAAGAAAATATCATTTCTTATTCAAAAACATTATCTTTTCACGAAATGACATTCAATTTTAAAAGAAATTTATTTTTTTGAAAATAATCCTGAAATCTTGTAGATTAAGATTCATGAAAAAAATGCTTTATGAAACTGTAAAAATCTATTCATTCCGTATAAGTTAAAAAAACATTCTCCTCATAATTTTTTCGGAAAATTCAAAAAAGTTCCTCGTATGGTAATCAAAAGAAAGCTTCCTTACATACCATGTAGTAAAAGTCAAAAATGGGTAACAAATAATTTAAACATAAATGAATCCATTTTTAGAAAATATGGACATGGAAGATAAATATAACTCTAGTAAATACTTACAAATGAACAATCTCGGATAAAAACGAGATTGGAAAAGTTATCCCTTACCTTAGGTCCGATATGATTTGTACGTATCCGAACCTCCTGTATAATGATTTAAATAATGTCATTTACTAATTATATAATCATATTCATTGTTATGATATCATATATGGTTTACTTATGACTTTATATTACCCGTTCGTTTTGGTAAATTCCATGTTAAAGCAGCGTTCTGGAAAAAAGCGTTTTATTTATCGTACGTGTTTGGACTTGTTGTTCTTGATATTATTATTATTTATATCATGTTTTAATTAATTAAAGAATTTAAATCATGATTTATATATCATATATATTCAGTATATATATATATATAATAAATAGAAAAATTAAATGAAATACACCGTTCATGGAGATGGTAGGCTATACGTACAAATGAAAGTTGTTTTCCTTTCCTTATTGACTTGAATTGAAGTAAGTAGATGAAATATATATATATATATATACATACATAAATAAAGTAGCATTAATATTTAATTTTCTTCATGATTACATCTTATATATACGTTAGAATAAATCTTGAATTGTTAACATGGAAAATGAATCTCATCGCGTCGTGGAGACGGTAATCCGTACGTACGCACGAGCGATGACTTCGTTCCCATATTTATTGAATGGAATTGGAGTGGATGATATAATACTTAGAATCAGTATGATGTTATAATAATCATATATAGTTATTCTATACACCATTATACCCATCCAATTAAGGTGGTGGTTGAAAAACTGATTACACCACAGTGTGGAGACGGTATTTCGTACGTATGCACGAGCGATGATTTTGTTTTTAGTAGGATGGATAGAAGGTGAAATTGGGTTGTTTCATATTTATAATAACATATAAGTATATAAATAATACTGATGTTATTACTTTATGATGAAACAACTAAAGAAGAGGATGTTGAAGAAGAAAGAAATTTGAAAGAGTCGGTAGAAGAGATTACATCTCCCTCGACGTACCTCCTTTAAACTTATTCTGAGGGCACTAGAGTTGGTCTTTTGAGAAGACAAAATCCTCTATAATATAACTAGAGAGGTTTAAAAGAGGAATTTTTAGGGGTTGGACGAGCATCAAGGCTCCAAATGGTGTGAAGAGAAGAGGGAAGGGGTGCCCTTTTTATAAGGGAGGAGAGGGGCACCTTAGGAAAAACTTAAAATATTATTTTATAATAAAGTTATATTCGGTTTATAATATCTCCATATTTATTCTTTTCGAATATGAAGTTTTTATTGGTAGAAATACTCTCAAAAATAGGTTTTATACAAGTTTAGATTAGTATTTTATCCTTATCATTTAGATTTAACTGTAAGTTAAATAATTTTACTTTTACCATGTCTTGTTGTTTTCTTACACTATATGGTTAATAAACTAACTATAACAAGGAAAACTAACCCCAAATGATTCATTATTAATATATATAACCTTATCTAAGTCATTTGGCCGATCCTTATATTTTTAGGAATATAATAACAATTATTAATATTATATTTTAAAAAAACTATTTTATGTCAATTTTGACAATATTTGGTAAATGATTTTTTTGAAAATCACAAAAACATGATTAGTTCGAAAAAAGTTAATATAATTTATACTAACATGTCATATTAACCTATAATATTAGTTTAATTCATAAACAATTCTCAAATTACATTTATTTGGGTATTTATAAAATAAATTATGTTAATATTTACATAATAAGGTAATTACTACATCATCATTGTGTCATAAATAAATTAAATTATATAATGTATAAAAATTATAAATAAAATACCATTATGTAGGAAATACCTGTAGAATTATAATTAATATTTATAGTCCAATTTATATTATGTATAACCCTATATTAAAAAATATTTAGTTATTAAACATTGATATTAACTATTTTAACTCTTCTTTAAATAAAATAATAAAAAGTGTCCAAATCTAATCCAAGTGGACCTAAATTATAATATTATATTACTAAAGTTGTTTTGGGTCTAATTATACTTATCTAATAGAATTGGGACATGTGTTAGGGTAATATTAATATCAATTTTACCCTTAATTACCCTATTTACTTTTAACCGTGGTAAATAAAAGTAAAAAGTTTCAATTCACCAAAAATTATTTGTATGTTATTGAACCAAATTTTACTCCATGATATTAACTGTGTCTCTTTGATTTTCGAAATTCCACTCACAAAAGTGGTAAAATAATGTTTTATGTAAATTTTCAAATTCTCCTAGGAGGTGGGTAAAAGACGGTAAAAAGTTCAGTAAAAATTTTATATATATAAAATTTGTATAAAATAACTCAAATGAATTACATTGAACTTATTTAGGTATTATGTATCCATTTTTAACTAAAAAAAATTAAATAAAATAGATAATTATTTAAATAAAATGTCAGTTTTTACATAGTAACCCAGTGTTTTCACAATTCATAAAAAATTTAATTTTTTTAGAAAAATTCCAAAAATTCACCCTAGGATAATATCAATATTCCGAATCCAAAAATGAAGTCCATTTTGAAAGATAAAATTTATAAAATTACAAAAAGTGGGTATTACTATTCATAATGACTAGTTCATAATAATATTATAATAATATCTCATTTATTGAAACTCGGTATTGCATACTACACACGCTATCGAGGAAGGTCTTGATTGCATGTAATGCAAGCCAAGTCAGGGCTGCGTGTAGTGGAATATCATTTTGGTGTTTCGTAAAACATAATCAAAACTTATTTCATTTATACATTAAACAAAATCTATACTTAATGTTGCGTAGAATAAATTTCACAAAATGAACTTGAAATTGTCTATAACACGAGCCAAGAATAGTGTTGTGTATACTGAAAGCTAATACAGTGTTGCGTATAGTACAAGCTAATATTGGTGTACTGTATAATAGAAGACATCAACGAAATTAAAAATTATATATCTCCTAAAATCTTGGGGTGTTACAGTTATTGCATACCAAACACGTGAATAAAGTTTTCATGTATTCCCATAAAACATGGTAATTACCTAAATTAGAATAAACCCTTATTGAATCCATTCAATTTCATTATTCCAAAACATAATGGATATATTCACTAAATCAAAAAATTCTATAAACCTTTCCAATGATAGCATAACCACTTTTATAAAGACCGTAATTGTTTCTAATGTAATTTGTTCCATCCAATTAACTAATTCATATCCAACATATCTTTATCAAAAAATCATTATCTTATCATAAGGAACATATTAAGATTTTTCATTTCTTATTTAAAAAGTAACATTTCTATTAAACCACTTTTCCATTCAATTAAAAACATTCAACATAATCTTGTAAATCCTACGAAAAAAACTGAAAAATATTTATATATTTCACCATTCATATAACATAATTTTTGGAATCCAAATATGTAAAAATTTGGTCATTGAACATTATCCATAATCCATAATAAGGATACATTATCCTATTAATTAATACCTATTCCCTTTAACAATTTATTTATAGACTCATCATCATCAGAAATATAACCATTTCCCAAAACCACCTTACTGATTCTATTCATGAACATTCCAATTGCAACATCAATTTTCATAATGACCATTAATTCCACATGAAAAGTATCTAACCTGTGATGATTTCATATATAGTACATTATTACCATCAATTTAATTAATCAAACCATTGATTTTTCCTTTACATTTAATTGTTTTGTGTCTTTATTTTAAACAGTCAAAAAATCTTTTTGTTCCTCTAGGAAATTCATATATTTGATCCATTCAACATTCTGAACTCCAAAAAATTGAATATGCTTTTCTCTATGGTCTCCATTACCTGAAATATCAGAAAAATCCTTCCTTATCATCCTTAGTGAGTCCAAGTGTTGGTTAAGGTAAACATTATTAATCATGTTCCGTGAAAACTGACTAGCCATGATCACTACATCCATCATTGAATGGAATATCCCATTTTAAATCTAATCAAAAAAATTATCACGTTACACATTTAACCAATTCCTTCTAGTTTCTTCCATTGACTACATCAATTAAACATTGAGTAATAAAAAATTATCATAGTGAGGAACCACATAATTATGAAAAACCACTTATCAGATGTCTAAATTATGAAACCTTCCTTAATTTTTAACACCTTAGGTTTCTCCAAGGTCATTAAATACCAAATTATATTTAAATCATTAATTATGGTTCATTAAAATTTTGGGTGTTTCCAAATCATATCCCATAGAAGTGTTAAGATAGGTGTGTATAAAGACCTATTGTTGTGGGCCTGGTTACGCTCTTGTCATGCCTGAGGCACCTTTTCACAATTGTTTCCCCTAGTTAATACTTTTCCAGAGCCACATCCACATGAAATATCTAGGAAATGATGTTATTCTTTTAAACCACTCAATCTATACTTTACAAAAATTATATGACATTTTCCAAAACAATATCTCATCCTTAGACATATCCTTAAAGACACAAGTAACAACCCATGTATTTGTAGAATAACACCTTTACATTTATATCAATATTTATGAATATGATATTATATTTAAATTAAAATGGAATTTTTTTCCAATAGCATACTCAACATGCAACAATGGGTTTCTTTGAAATCTTATGTTGCACACAACTTTGAGTTATATCGACAATGATATAGTAAGATTATTATTTTAAATGGTAGTTAATGTCTAGAAATTGTATTGGTAGGAATGAATATAACTAATTTAAATATTATTATACATGTTTTTTAAATGTCTTTACATTTATTCGATAAATTTTTGAGGCATAAAATAAGAATGAATGTAAATTTAACCATGAGATACTATAATATTTTTAAAATGTTGTTTTACCGCATTTTGATGGAGAACCCTTTTTAAATATATATTTTGTCACTTTTATATGTTCCATTTGATAAAATAAACTACTTCTTCAAAATGAGGAAATATAATTTTACTTTGGATGAAATTTTGGAATTTTTCGGATAATGTTTATTTTTAATGAATAGTGAAAATACTGCATTTTAAGTCAAAAATGCATTTTCATATAATTTATTTTTATAGTTAGGATTTAATTTTAATTGTGTTTAAAGTGAAATTGGATTATATTTTTATCATTTAATCCAATTTTGGTCATTGGAAGTAATTTCATAATTAAATTGGACATAAACACATGTCAATATTTTGGTTGTTTTTACTTCTTAAAAACTTGTTTTTTGTTTTGACAATGGGAGATAATTTTAAATTAATTACTGACACTTCTATGTAATTAATTTGGAAAAATATATTCCATATTTTGAATAATTAGGTGAAATTTTTTTAAATAGTTTCCATTATTTTTAGACAGAATAAATAATTATAGGAGTAAATATTTTATTTACCATGTTTAAAGGGTAAATCTGGTAAAAAAGGGAAAAACATAATATTATAATACTATTAAACTACCATAAAAATTGTCCTAACCCTATTTAATGAGATATTTCTGACCACGGTCAAACTTGGATCGATTTTTAGTACCCATTGCGACACTTTTTCGTGAAAATTACTTTTAATTACTTTTAATTTAAAGGTAAGGAAAATATACCATAAACAAACACCTTTTACTAAAATAATTTCTATATGAGTTATATTTGTGATATCTTTGACTATAAATAATTATTAGAAAATTTAAAAATATTTCCTATATTATGGTATTTTTTTATAATTCTTGAACATCATATAAATGAATTTATTTATGATACAATGATGATATAGTGATTACATTATTAATGAATGTTTTAAATAAATGTGATTATAAAAATTAAAATAATGTTATTTTGAAACTTTTTTTCTATACATGAATTTTATTGATAATTATGACTTTTTATCATATAATTAATTAAGGGGTTTCAAAATAATCAAGTTTTATGGAATTTTTAAAAGTAATGATATGAAAAGTATATAAATTGACATAAATTAGATTTAAAAAAAATACTAATTTATTAAATGATATAGTAGTACTAAAATTATTAGATTCGTAAAAATGACTTAAATAACATTAACATTTCATTAATCTAACACATTAGGTTTTTTGGCATTTTATAGTAACAATATTAACCATATGGTATGAATATACAAGGAGACTTGGTAACATTCAACTAAGTTAAATAAATGTTAAAAAAATGATAAGGTTTAATTTGAAACCAAAACCTCTTTTAAAATTATTGGTTAAGAGGAATTAGAAAAATCCTTTTATAATTTTGAATTAAATGTGTTTTGGACCTTTGGAAAAATTAAATTCATTTTATAATAAATTAATCTTCAATACCTTCATAAAGTGTCCCTCTTCCCTTTTATAAAAGTGCATCACACCAACCCTTTTAATCACACCTCGTAAGCCCCCATGGCATGTCCAAACTCTACCAAAATGATCTACTAACATCCCTCTATTCTTCATAATAGCCTTACCTAGAGTATAAGGCAATTAAAGAAGTCATTTTAGCTTCAATCAAAAGGAGTTACCCGATTCGAGGTAATGTCTTCTCTCAAGCTACTTTCATTTATTTTCCTTCTCCAACCCCCAAAACACTCTTTATTCCGTTATTTTATTACAACAACAGTAACTGCAATATACTCGGATGTAGTTATGAGAATTATTCTCACTACACTAACACACATATCTATCTAAAGGGAACATACATATTGTTTCTTTGTACATCGAACTACTTCCTCAAAAAACGATGATTGTTTGATTTTCCCCTATCACCTATTCGGGTGGTCATTAAGATGGAAATATATTTATATATGATATATATTAAATTTATTTTATCCATATTCTTCTATTTTTTTATTTAATTAATACCTTTATAATTTCCATACTGTGTAAATACAATAATTTAATTCGAGGAAGTGCGGACTACCGCTCCCTCAAAGTGAAATGAATCATTCATATCTTACATGGAATGTATAAAGGATGGAGTTAAGAAAATTATTTATGTATATAAAATATGATATTATAATGTAATGATAATATTCATATTTATCATTTAGTTTTCATTCATTTAAATATTAAAATGAAATGAATGTATCATTAATGCGTACATATGGATTACCGTCTCCATAAATGGTGAGTTTCATTTATTATCTCTCAATTTTATGTACTATTATATATAAATATATATACTAGATATATATATAGTATATATTATATCTAAATCATGAATATAATTTTGGATATAATAGTCTTTTGACCGTATGGTCGGTTTGTAATTATAATAAGATTATTTTTGACACAAGTACCAAATATCGACAAAACGACTGATATTAACATAAATAATTATGTAATGTTTATAAGATGATAATAAATGACTTAAAAAGAATAATAAATGTGAAAAAGTATCGGAATCATGTAAAAACCAACATAAGTTTATTATTCTGGATGATTTGGGAACATACGTGATGAGTAAGATCCATAGTAAAGGACTCCGTCTCAATTTCATTTCATTAAAGCATATTTTAATTTTTACAAGACCTTTTTTTATATGGTGTATAATTAATCCATTTCTATTTTATTTCATTCAATAGTTTTCAAGAGGAATATTTTATTTTCTGAAGCATTTTTCTAAATGACAAAAGTAATTTCTCTTTTTAACATATGCAGTAAAAATGTCCTTTCCTCCAACACGAGTATCATTTCATATTTGGATTTCATAAAAAGCCTTAGTGTTTTTTAAAGTAAATAAATACCATATTCTCTTATTACATATTTCATTTTAAAAAGTGGTTTTTAAAATTCAATGATTATTTCAATATCTTGATATGATATATTGTGATTTCAATGTGGAAATGTTATCATTACTTAATCTTGTTTAATGTGTTATGGTTTTAGGTCATTTTTTATGTATACTAGTATTTCCATGATAAACCTAGGGCATGTGAGCCTGAGATTGATCTCGAATTCATTGGGTAACATGATAGAGGTAAACCTTATTATTTCTCCTAAGAGATTTAGGAAATACCGTGTGATGTGTATTCAAAACATAATTTCCTATGTGGGTTTGAAAGCTAAAATGTAATTATGTGATGGATTTTCTAAAGTTACCTTTATAATTTATGATTTCTATGTGTTATTCATAAATATTATGATGTCATGCGGTATGTTAAGGATTTTATGTTCTTTAAGTGAAATGTATGATTTCATTGATTGTATGTATTGATGGACTAATGTTTTCTTTCATTATTTTATGACCCCTACTAATATTGTTAACTGCATAAAATGTTTTAGAATGTTTTTTCACATAGTATAATTTTGGTTAAGAGAATGGAATAATTCAATATGATTTATATCAAGAAAATAGTTCCTGTTTTATTTAATGATCTTTATTATTGTGAAAAAAATGGTTACAATAGAATGTGTCTAATTTGTAATTTTTTAGATGTAATGTAATAGTTATTACATAATTATATAAAACTAAAAACATGAAAAGATCCTAAATATCTAATTCTTTGATTAACTCATGATTATGTAATGATTATGTTCGGGGAATTATAGTTGGTATTAGAGGCCAGTTTAGAAAACTTTAGAAGATAATATATTGTTAAATTAATTTCCATAAATTTATTTTTGGTAAGGTTGAAATGATATAGAATTTTAAGATTACCATGGTACTACGTCTACGATATTTTTGTGTTCAGAATGGTGTGCTGTAGAGGAAGCAGGATAGCTATGATGGGACAACATCAAGAGGAATACAACCTTCTAAATTAACAACCTATGATTTTTGGAATTAGAAATGGATATTTTGTTGATGTGATTGCATATTTGACTGAGGCAATAAATAGTGGTTGTATCCTTTTCCGAGATTACCTAAATCCAAAAAATGGAACATGTAAGTAGTGGAGCATTTCATGAGGCAACATCCCCCATCATTAAGAAGATCATATGTTCATGTTCTAGATGAAGGGTGGATTAAATCATAGGAAAATATTTTTGATGTCATGGGGTATTCAGATCATTAAGAGTTTAGTCTAGATGTTTAAAAATTTTAAAGTGAATCTAATCAGTGGTGGTGGATGGTTAAAAATATTAGGGATAGTGATGAGATTGAAGCTCTTGATTAGGATGAATTCAGATGTATGTTTCTTGGGAAATAATTTATTAAGGGGGTTTGACTTAGGATGTAAATAATTCATGGAACTGAGGTTTGAGGATTTCTCAGTGGCCGCTTATGTAGAAAAACTAACTCTACTGGCAAGGTATTCTCCAAATTTCATATGGGATTTTAACAGTAAAATAAATCATTTTTACTAAGGATTAATGTCAAATTATCAAAGGGATGTAGAAACATTTTATTTAAAATTTTATGAAATTTTTTTTCCATGTGGATAGATGGTGGAAAGGGAGTTTGTCGAAGATCATGTGTTCTTTGAAAAATAGCAGAATAAGATATTGAAGTGGTAGATGAATGGGAAGAACTCTTCCAAAAAGTCTGATGGTATGAAACATAAGGTTACAGTTGGTGAAATTTATGGTAAATAGAACATTGGGGAATGCCATTTGAATATTTCTAAATGAAACTTTTGTGGTAAAATGGGGCATAAGTCTCCTAGTTACACTAAACAATATTAGGGTAATGGTAAGAAACAATCTTATTTATAGTTATTAAAATGTTTAAAGTGCAATGAAATGGGTCATTATGCATATGAGTGTCAAACGAAGAACTATGATTATGTAATGCTGCCAGACTACAAGTAGAAAGTGGTGGTGAAATCCATTATAACTACATTAGTAGATGTTGGGACATAAAATAAAGTAGTATCAGGTATAATATTTTTTATTCATATTATTCCAATGTGTTATTTGATTTAGGGTCTACACATTCTTTCATTTCTAAAAAATTTTCTAGTAAATTTGGAATTCCATATCATGATTGAAAACTAGATCTTGTGGTAAAAACTCATGGAGGAAATTTTGAGACAAAAAGAAATTATACAAACTTTCACGTCCTCGTGGGCGGAATGAATCTGCCTTCAAACCATATTTTTCCCCTAGTGAAGTTTGAGGTTATATTTGGTATGAATTGGATTTCTATTTATCTTGCTAAAATTTACTATAGATCCAAAGAGTCTTCTTTTGAGGATGAATTTCAGTTTGAGTACAAGAATAAACCATTAAATTTGATAATATATTATTAGAGAAAGTAGTAAAAGATGGAAATTAATGTTACCTTGCATATATCTTTGAAAACAATGGAACTTTTCAGATTAATGATATTCTAATTGTAAATGAGAATCATGTTTTTTTTCTCATGAGTTTCCTTGTATAATTCCGAACTAGGATGTTGAATTTACTATTGACTGAATTTTGGATGCTAAGATAATTTCAAAACCCCATTATCGAATGGCTCAAATTGAACTTTTAAAGTTAAAATAGAAATTTCATGAGTTATTAGACAAATGTTTCACTCAACCTAGAACATCACCATTGGGTGATCCTATTTTGTTTGTTAAAAAGAATTACGGTTCAATAAAACTTTTCTTTGATTATATATCCATGAATAACATCACTGTTAAGAACAAGTATCCTTTTCCTCATATAAATTATTTGTTTGATCAGCTCTAAGGAGCTCGGTATTTTTCAAATCTTCACATGAGTTCAAGGTACCATTAGTTGAATGTAAAGGAATAGACATTCTCAATACCACAATTTGTACTAGATATTGCCATTATGAATTTCTAGTTATCAATTTTGAGTTAGCAAATTCACATATTGTATTCATGGAACTTATGAATATAATTTTTCATGAGTTCTTGGATAAGTTTGTGGTTGTGTTTAGTAATGATATTTTGGTATATTTTAAAAGTAAATAAGATCATGAATGTAATTTATGTTTTTTCATTCAAACCTTAAAAGAAAATACACTATATAATAAATTTATCAAGTGTGAGTTTTGGTTACAAAAAATTTCATTCCATGGTCACATTGTTTCTAATGATTGTATAACTATTGATCCTTTTAAAACAAAAGTTGTTAATGAAATTCGAAGACCCATTAATTTTACTGAGATTTTTTGTTTTTTTTTGTTTAGTAGGTTATTACTAGAGGTTTTTTGAAATATTTTCACGGTTATCTAGCCCACTAACTATGTTAACTCAAAAATGTGTTAAGTTCATCTGGATAAAATAATATGACAAAAGATTTCAGAGAATTGAAAAAAATATTGGTGAATTCTCTAGTGTTGAAACTACCGTTATGAAATGTTGAATTGGTTATCTATATTGATGATTCATTAATATAACATGGTTGCGTCCTTATGCATAATAATCAGGTAATTTCTTATGCTTCACGTCTGTTGAAAACTCATGAATTAAATTACACTACAAATTATATGGAATTAGCTGCTCCTTTTTTCATTATGAATTTGGAGAATTATTTTTAGTGTGTAAAGTGAGAAATATATACTGATCACAAAAGTTTTAAGTATATATTCACTCAAAAAGAATTAAACATGAGACAAATTAGATGGCTACAGTTAATCAAGGATTATTATAGCATGATCCTTTACCATCCATGAATGGAAAATAAAGTGGTTGATGCTTTGAGTCAAAATAATAATGATACGTTAAACATACAATGTTTGGAATGAGATCCTATTATTTTTGAATTGATGAATTTGGAATGGAAGTTGAAAATTCATGGAATTCCTCAATTTTGTTTCAAGTGGTGGTGAAATCGTCTCTAGCATACACAATAACAAAAGTGCTAAAAGATGAAAGTGAGGTACAGAAAAATGTAGACTTGGTTTAGAAGGGTAAGTTTACTGAATTTAATATTGATAATGACTTTGTTTTAAGGTTTAGTTTGAGATTATGTGTGGCATGTGATTCCCAATTAAATATTTATATATTATATGATGCTCATAGTTCTCCATTTTCAGTTCACCTAGGCAGTACTAAGATGTATAGAGATCTTCGAGAGTATTACCCATGGGATGGAATGAAAAGAGCCATTGATGTCTTTACTATGAAGTGTTTAACTTCCCAACAAGTTAAATTAGAATGAATGTTACCAAAAGGGATGCTTCAGCCTTTGACAATGCCAGATTGGAAAAGGGAAAGTGTGCCCATGTATTTCGAAATTGGATTACCAAAGACTTCTTGAGGTGAAAACACAATTTTAGTTATTATGGGTCGATTGAATAAATTAGTTCATTTAATTCCTATTCAAGATACTATATATCTAGATCAAATTTATCGATAGTATACTAAAGAGATATTCAGGTTACATGGAGTTACAGACTCCATTTTATTTGATCGGGATCCAAGGTTGACTTTTAGCTTTTGGAATGGCCTTCATAAGTCCTTTGGAATTGAATAAAATTTCAGTAAAACTTTTCATTCCCAATCAGATGGATAGTCCGAACAAGAAATTAAGACCTTGGAAGATATGCTACTTTATTTTTCAATGGATTACTTGGGAAGTGGACACTGACATCTTTCATTATTTTAGTTTCCTTATAATAACAGTTTCCATTCAAGTATACATGTTGAAATATTTGAAGTATTATATAAAAAATGGTGTCGAAATCTATCTTTTTTGGATGAAGTATGTGAAAGGAAGTTGATGGTACCATAATTGGTAGATGAGATGCTATAAATAGATTAGTTTATTCAGATGCACATGAGAATAGATCAGAGTAGGATGAAATAGTTGTGTAGATAACCTGATGAAAGATCTTTCTTTCATGGTAGGTGATCAAGTCTTTTTCAATGTTTCTCCATGGAAAAGTGTGATGTGTTTTTCTAGGATGGGAAAGCTGAGTCCAAGTTTCATTGGACCCTATGAAATCTTAGTGAAAGTAGGACTAGTTTCCTACCAAGTGGATTTACCTACAAGTTTATCCTAGGTACAAAATGTTTTTCATGTTTCCATGATGATAAAGTATACGCTGAAACCATCTTAGGTTTTTATTCCATATGTAGTTTAGTTGGAAGATAATCTATTCTCTGAGGAACAAATAGTCCAGATTCTTGACTAAAGAGAGCTAGTGTTGTGGAATAAGATAATTCATCACGTAACTATTTTGTGGAAAACCCATAAGGTTGAAGAGTCAATATGGGAATAAGAAAATTTTATGAGGGATAAATACCCCCACTTATATGTTATGTGAATAGATTTCCAGGGACACAATTCCCAGAAGGGGGTACGGATGTAACAACCTAGATAATAATAGAATATTAATGTTTTATTTATATGTATTTTTATGAATAAGATATTATTTTTACATTGTAATGGATTATTTTTCTGATAATGTACTCAACATACTACAATGGGTTTCTTTGAAATCATAGGTTGCATACATCATTGACTTATATCAAAAAATAATACAGTATTATTATTATTATTATAAATGGTAGTTGATTCTTAGCTGCTATATTGGTGGGAATGAATATAAATAAACACAATATGATTATACATGTTTTTTAAATTTCTTTAAATTTATCTGATAAATTTTAAAGGCTAAAAATAAGAACTAACTTGATTTTAAGCGTGAAATACTCTAATATTTTTAAAACATTGTTTTATCACCTTTTGATTGAGAATTATTTTTAAATCTAGTTTTTGTCATTTTTATATGTTCTATTACACAAAATAAACTTCTTATTTATAATCAGGACATCAAAATATTCATTGGATTAAATTTTGGTATTTATTAGATAATTTTTTTAATGAATAATGAAGAATAGTGCATTTCAAATCAATAATGCTTCTCATATAATTTATTTATATAGTTAGGTTTCCATTTTAATTTATTTTATAGTTTAATTGGATTATATTTTTCTCATTTTATCCAATTATATTCATTGGATGTAATTTAACTTTGAAATTGGACATAGACACATGCCAATATTTTGGAAGTTTTTACTTCTTAAAAATACGCAATATGGTTTTGACAACGAGAATTAATTTCAAATTAATTACTACAACTTATTTATTTTGAATTTGAAAAAATGGATTCTTTATTTGAAATCATGAGGTCAAAATTGTGTAAATATGTGTTTTTTATTTTAAGACATTATGAAATGTTACTTCAGTAAATATTTTATTTTGCATGGTTAAAGGGTAAATATGATAAATAATGATAAAAATTAATATTATAATAATATTAAACTACCCTAAAACACGTAATATGTAACAACCCAAGATTTTATAGTATGTTATCTCTTCAATGTAATTCAATAACGTTCGCTACACGCAACAACGAGTTCGAGCGCACCATGTCTTACTAAACTAGTCATTCAAAAAGTGGTAATGAATAGTATTTATTGCATTTTAAATATTATATATATACTATATAATTTTCAAAAGTATATTTTTTGTCTCTTAGACATAATATTAGGAAAAATTAAAAATTTTCAGATTAATGTATTATTTTTAAAAAAATTCAATTTTACTGTCTTTTAAAGGAGAACCATTTTTAAATCCAATATTTAACACTATTATATATAAAATTTAATGAAATTAAATTATTAATTTGAAGTGGGAGATAAAAATATAGGTTGGATAAATTTTTGTACGTTTCTGATAACTTTTATATTTTGACGAATAGTGAAAAATACTAGGTTATAATTGAAAACATCTTTTTTATTCGAAAAAATTAATAGTGTTAAATTATAAATATGAATGTTTTTGATGTATAATTAGAATATATTTTTAACATTTAATACAATTTAGGTTATTATATGTAATTTCACATTTAAATTTGACATAATCACAAGTCAGTCTTTAGATAGTTTTTAATTTTTTGAAACCCACTTTTTGGTTTTGACCACAGGAATTAATGTAAAATTAATAAATGAAAATTATCGGTTTTGAATTTGGTTAAATAGACTTAATTTTTGATTTCTAAATATCAAAATTATCATAGGGTGAATTTTTGGTAATTTTATGAAAACTTTCAATTTTTGATGAATAGTGAAAAAAACTACGTTATTTTTTAAAACTGACTATTTATTTAATTGATTATTTAATTTATTTAAATTTATTTTAAGTATATATATATATATATATTACCTATATAAGTTCAATGTAATTAATTGAGTCATTTTATTATAAAATTAGATGTATAACATTTTATTTAACTTTTTACCATCTTTTAGCCACCTTCTATGAGCATTTACAAATATGCATGAAACATAATTTTACCACCTCTGTGAGTTTATATTAAAAAATCTGAGAAACATGGTTGATATCAGTATGTAAAATGTTTTTTAATAAATCAAAAATAATTTTGGTGAATAGTAACATTTTACTTTTAATTACCATGGTTAAAAGTGAATAGGGTAATTAAATGTAAAAATGATACTATAATTACCCTAACACTTGTCATAAATCTATATGAAAAGTGTCTTTAGAAAAAAACTACCATAGAAATAAAATATAATCCTTTAGATCCACTTGAATTATATTAGGACATTTATTATTGTTTTACTTATAGAAGAGGTAAAAGTTTTAAATACAAATTTTATTTACTAAACCATTTTTAATATAGGGTTATACATAAGATAAATTTGACTATAAATATTAAATAGAAAGCGAAAAATATTTCCTAAATAATAGTATTTTATTTATACTTTTTATACATTATATAATTTAACTTATTTATGACACAATGATGATGCAGTAATTACCTTATGAATGATATTTTAAAATAATTGATATTATAAATACACAAATAAATAGAAATTGAGACATATGATTAATTACAAAATAAATTAGGTTAATATGACAAGTAAGTTTTTATTAGATAAGTTTTTTTTGGAGTGATAATTTTTTTATGACTTCAACAAAAACAAAATACCAAATAGAGTAAAAATTGACATAAATGAAATTTTAAAAAAAAATTCTATATTATTGGTTGATATAATATTCTTAAAAATCATATGTTTTTCCGAATAGCTTAAATAATATTTTTTATGTCATTAATTAAGCACTTGAGGTTCTCTTGGAAGTTTAGAGTATGTTTATTAATCATAATGATTAAGAATATAAGAAGACACAACAAAAGTAAATATATTTAACTAAGAATTAAATTTACAAGATAAGGTTAAAATGGTAACATAAACATGTCCAAAACCTATTGGTTGAAATTATTTCTACCAGTAACCACTTAATGATAGAAATAAATTCATTTTGAGCCATTATAAATCGAATATTATTTTATAATAAATTAATATTTTAATCTTTTCTTAATGTGACCCTCACCCCTCTTATAAAAGGGCACTTCCCTTTCTTTCAAAATCACACCTCCAATGCAATTTGGCTCAGCCAAACCCTGACCAAATATCCTCCCAAATTCCCTTAAATCATCTTAGATTGAATAATTTTATATTAACTCCATCTTAAGGGGCCTTTTTTCAACTCAAAAAGAAACACCCGAAGAAGAGGTAAACATTTGACCACCCTATTTCAAGTTCTTTTCTTTTTCCCCTACCTATTTAATTATTGTTTCCAAACCAATAAAAATAAAAACAATACCTATGACATACTATGATGTTATTATAAACACGTTACCACCATATTTTCTATTTTATCTATCCTATAAATGACAAAGTCTTTATACGTGCGCACATACAGCTTACCGTCTCCACATCCTGGTGTAGTTTGTTATTCAATCATTTCATTCTTTGGATGGGTATAATAATGAGTATAACTGATGTAAATAACAAATAATACATGTTAATTATTCTGTATATATGATATACCATTCAATTACATACGATTTCAAAATCAATATAATAATATTTTCACTCGTGTGTACGTACGGATTACCGTTTCCACGACGCAATCAGAATCATTCCCACGTTCCCCATTCAACGATGATTATAAAAATATTTATTATTAATAAGTATGTAATATATGAAATAATAAAGATATTGGATATATATATATTTAATTTATTACTTATATCTTATTCACTTACTTCTGTTCAATACAATTTGAAAACTGAAACATTGTTTATACGTACATACAACCTATTGTCTCCATAAACAGTGCCTTCCATTTAAAATGTATAACTATCATAAATATATATATTTTAAATATATATGATATATATTTCATATTTTATATTATTTAAGTTTTTAAATAATTATCTAAGAGATAAAATCAATAATAACAAGTTAAATCAGGTACGATAATGAAAGCATTTATTACCTGAAATGTTAATTTGACATGGAAATCATTATTAAATTGCTAGTATAAAGTAAATAATGAATAATTTATGATATAATAAATACGAATATGTTAATGGTATAATTTAATGTCATACTATGGTAAGTATACAGGAGGTTATATTTACCACTGTCCAAGGAAAATTGCGAGGTAAGGGTTAATTCCCCAATCTCATTATTATCCGAGATTGTTTATGTTTAAGTATTTTCTAAGACATATTTATTATCCATGTCCATGTATCATAAAATAAATTTCAAGAAGATTCTTTTATTTTAATTTTTAACTAAAAAATAATTTTAAATGTTTGAAATATTTATTCATCTAAGTCATTATCACTAATGTACTTGTTTTCAAAATGGGTTTGAAGGATTTATTTATATGGAAACAAAAGTTTTTAAAATGTAAATTCCTTTCAAAAGATTCTAAGTGGTCTGGGAAAATTTGATTAAAAAGGTCTTTAAATGTCTTCCTTTCCGAATTGTGTGCCTTTTAAATGGTTTCTTTAAAAATGGGTATTTCACTAAAATAGTTTTACAAATAATATTCATCTATTTCAACATCCTTTTATTATTTTAAACTAGTATGAAGTAGGTTTATTATTATATAAATCTTCCATATTGTATTGTTTTTTTTTTGTGATTTGATTGAATGTTGATGTTTTATTTTTATATCATTCATGGTTTATGGATAATGTATTGACATATCGTATACTAGATTTAATACGAATATTTTTGTTATGTTTTAACCTTTTCACATGAGAAATTCATTGGACTTAATAAGTGATGGATGGAGCCTTTTATAGCTCCTCGATGCATCGGTAGGTCTCATGAGACAAACTAGTGTCATTGAACAAGGCCTTGAAAAAATCATATTTGAAGTCTTCACACAAGGCCTTGACTATGTGGCAATGAAGTATGGCATTATACATTCAATCATTATGAAATTAGATATTGACATCACATGTGATTATTCGACTAGTAGAATATCTATGTGAATATATAAATGGAATTTTTAATTTATCTTTTCCTTATTATAATGAAATTTTAGATTAAGAGGATTGTGTTTTAATCTTATACATTGCCTTAAATGTTCATGCTTATTTATGAATTTTTCCACTCTATTGTTATTATTACTTTGTATCTCAGATCACCCCTTTCTTATGTTTTATTTTCCCAAGATTCCAAGATTTTTTTTATGATTGATCAACATCGTTAAGCTAGGGGATTAATGGAATTATAAAAGGATAATTTATGTTGTGTTTTATTTTCTAATGTGTAATGTAATGTTTATGTATGCAATCTATTTTCCATGAATACTAAACTGGTCAGTCCTTCGAGACAAGGTTCCTTATAATCAAGCCAATGTATTAAAATAATGCACCGACTCTAGGTTACTGTGGTCGGGGTGTTACAGTTGGTATAATAAGATGTTTAGAAACATCCTTAGAAATAGATTTAGATAAACTTTGATTAGAGAACATTACCCTAATATAGAATTTGAGTATTAGTATAGAAAAACATCCTTGAATTTTGTAAATTTAATATTTTTTGTATTTTCCAAGCAGTACAACCCTGTCTGGATATGAGTAGTAGATGCAACTCTAGCACATATGTACCTATGAGTGAAAATGCCAACAAGGAGTTTCAGGGTTGACTCAGGGTATCCTGGTACATGACAACATTCCTTGCTTCACTCTTGGTTTTGACACTCCCAGAGGACATGCTTATGAAAATTCAAATTTTCATTAGAAGCCATTATAAATGAATTAGGAGTAAATACCTTCTCAAAGAAAAAATTTTATGATTATAGATTATATGTCTAATATTTTCAATTTATTCTATGTATCTATAAGTTTCTAATTATTCACTGCAATTCATAAACTAACATAGTGTATGCCATTGTTTATAAATGGTGCATAGTAGATGGAATGAGAATTCTAGCAATACACTTGATCGAATGATTAAGAAGGATTATATATTTCATGCTATTAAGCCAACATTTAAAAAGGAAATAGTACCCCATTTATTATCCTCATATGAAGAAATAGTATCATGTGTTAGTATGATATGCAAAGAATTATTTGAGTCCTATGGCTTTAAATGGAAGTAAGGGAAGAAAATTATGGAAGATAGAAAGATGGATAAAGGGAAGAGGGGAAAGAAGGATTTTCCCATATATGACAACTATGGAAATCATTACCTTGTTAAATTCTTGATGGGAATGGAATTTTGTTATAAGTGTGGAGTTAAAGGACACCAAGTACGTGATTGAAAGGGTATTAAAAAGGTTTCAAATGTACAATGCTTCATCTACAATGACATGTGACACTACCCGAATCAATGTCAAAATCATCAGAGTATACCCCAAATGTTGCTATTGGATAATAATCAAGTTGTGATACTATCAAAGATGAATAGGAATGATTAGAGTTGTTATGTTGTTATTAAATTATTGTGTCATTTGAGTATTGAAATAATGATGTATATATTATAATAATTGTGTAGTATATAAGGATTGTAAAATAGTACTATTTCATTAAGGGCATGAGATTGTGTGGAACAAAGAAAAATGACTCAATAACAGGTTAAATTAATGGGAAATTATATGGTTGAGAGAAATAAAAACCATAACATGGTTCTGATACTGAGGTAGTGATTTTGCAATAATATATGATTGATTTGGATAAATTATATTGGATATTCTTGACTAACTTGAAACAGATTAATGATTTGTATATTCCATCATTGTTGGAGTTTACAAAATTTTTGTATAGAAATGGTATATATAGTATTATATAAGGAGTAAGGGAGAATGGATGTAATCAAAAAGGATCTTCATTGTGAGTCTAGACAGTAGTACTTTGGATATGTCTAAAGGATGGAATCGATTAAGTATAACCTTGGATACTATTTTTATGGTTAAATAATTTCATGAGATTATTTTTGGATTTTCATAAAAAAGAAAACCCATAGGTCGAGCGATTAACCGTCACGTATGGCTAGGCCACGAGACATGACGCCACAACCAAATGGTGATAAGGGGGTATCACCTACCACTGGCCTACATGATGTCCTGGTTTGTATAATATGGTTTTTCAATTATTTTGACAAATGAATATGAAATTAATTATTAATATAACCCTATACGATTATGGTAAATAGAATATTTTTGAATAATATTATCTTTTGCAGTAAAAGATTAGTTTTTGGTAGGAATTAGTTGAGGGATAAAACTCTAATTGTCAAGTATAGTTTTTTCCTCTTATTCTATGAAGAAATTAATTCATAAAAATTATGGAATAGATCTCAAAAACAAAAAAATGTAATAATAATACCTTATGTTTTGTTGAATTGATGATATTTTAAACCATCATAGAACAGTGGATTTGGGGACCTCAATGGTACACTTGTTTGTGACTGATTACCTCATTCACTCCATATAAATATTTATGTTTTCCTGAAATTGTGTGTCTCTAAATTCCACCAATGTTCTCTTAATTGAGTTCATAATTGGGTGGTGACTTTTTCATCTCCCTTTCCATCTTATTAATATTAATTTTTTTAAACGAATTTTTGATGTGGGTGTTCCACAATGGTAATTTTCTATTCATAACCTTTTATTTTCAAATAACAATTTCAAAATGTGAGGAAGCAATTTATTTAAGGAGGGTATAAAGTAAGACCCCATGATTTCATAGTATGTTATCACTACAAAATAATTCAATAACTTGTGCTACATGCAACAACGAGTTTGAGCACCCCACGACATACCAAACTAGCCATTCAAAAAGACGTTATGAATAGTATTGACTGTATTATATATTTTATATATAACTTATATAATTTTATCATTCATATTTTTTTGTTTATAGACATAATACAAGGACAAATTCAATTTTTCAGATTAAAGAAGCAGTTTTCAAAAAAAAATACAATTTTAATACCTTTTAATGGAGAACCCTTTTTAAAAAAAATATTTGACACTTTTATATTTTAAATTTAATGAAATTAAATTCCCTTTTAGAAGTGGGACATAAAAATTTAGTTTTGATAAATTTTTTATACTTTTTTGATAACATTCATATTTTGACGAATAGTGAAAAAATCTACATTTTAATTGAAAACAACTTTTTTAATCGAAATAATTTATAGTGTTAAATGATGAATATGTATTATTTTGATGTATAATTAGATTATATTTTTATCATTTAATATATTAAAGGAAATTATAGGAATTTTTACACTTAAATTTGACCTAAACACGAGTCAATCTTTTGATAGTTTTTACTTTTTAAAGCCCCCATTTTAGTTTTGGCAACAACAATTAATGTTAAATAAAAAAAATTAAAATTATATGTTTTTAATTTGGTAAAATAGACATCATTTTTGAATTCATAATATCAAAATTATTTTATGGTAACTTTTTGGTATTTTTCTGAAAAATTTCAATTTTTGATAAATAGTGAAAACACTGCGTTATTATTGAAAAATTAATTTTTTTTTATATAATTATTTGTTTTATTTAAATTTATTTTAAGTCAAAATATTTATATATAACCTATATAATTTCAATGTAAATCATTGGATCCATTTTATAATAAAATCATATCTATAAAATTTTATTAAATTTTTTACCATCTTTTACCCACCTTCTAGGAGCATTTGCAATTTTCTATAAAAATATAAACTTACCGCATCTATAAGTTAAATTTCAAAACTCCATGACACCCAGTTCATACAAGTAAGTAAAATTTGTTTTAATAAGACGAAAATATTTTTTGGTGAATAGTAATTTTGACTTATATTACCACAGATAAAAGTGAATAGGGTAATTAAAGGAAAAAATGACATTATAATTACCCTAACACATGTCGTAAATCTATTTCATATGTATATTTGAACCAAAAACAACCTTAGGAATAAAATATGATCCTTTAGGCCCACATCTAATAGATTAGGACATTTATTAATATTTTATTTAAAGAAGAGTTAAAAGTGTTACATTCAATTTTTATTAAATGATCCATTTTTAATATATGATTATAAATAATATAAATTAGACTATAAATATTCATTATAAAGATAAAAATATTTCCTACATAATAGTAATTTATTTATTCTTTTTAAAAATTAAATAATTTTATTTATTTATGACACAAAGAGCATGTAGTAATTACCTTATTAATGAAATTTTAAAATAATTGATATTATAATTACAAAAATAATTTTTAATTAAGACTTATGATTAATTAAACTAATTTTTAGGTTAATATTACATGTTAGGGTTGAGTACATAATTTGTTTTTATATGTTTTAAGGTAGTTAATAATTTCACAAAAACAAAATACAAAATAGTGTCAAAATTGACATAAATTAATTTTTAAGACAAATATTATATTATTGGTTGATATAAAATTATTAAAAATCATAGGGTCATCCATAGGGATTTAATAATATTATATATGTCATTAATGAACCACTTTAGGTTAACTTGAATGTTTAGAGTATGATTATTAACCATATAGTTTAAGAATACAGGAAGACACAATAAACGTTAAACTATTTAACTAAGAGTAAAATCTAAAATATTAGGTTAAAATGGTAACCTAAACATGGCCAAAACCTCTTGGTTCTGATAATTTAGACCCATAAGCACCTAAGTATTGAATTAAATTCCTTTGGATCCATTATAAACAGAATACTATTGTATAATAAATTAATATTTTAATCTTTTCCTAAAGTGACCCTCACCCCTTTTAGAAAACGGAACTTCCCTTTCTCTCAAAATAACACCTCAAAATCCCTTTGAATCAGCCAACCCATGCCCAAATATCCTCCCAAATTCCTTAAAATCAAATTATATTCCAAAAATTTATTAGAAATCCAACCTAAGGAGCCCTTTTTATCAACTCAAAAGGAAACACCTGTAGAAGATGTAATAATTTCACCACCCTCTTTCAAGTTCATTTCTTCTTCCACTACCTCTTTTTTTCATACCAAAATAATATCTACAGTCCCTCATACAAACATTTATGTTATTATAAATATGGTACAACCATATTTATTGTTCTATCCATCCTATAAATGACAAATTCAACATATGTGCGTACATACGGCTTACCATCTCTTTGTCGTTGTGTAGTTTGTTATTCAAACACTTCCTTGTTTGGATGGGAATAATATTGAGTATAACTGATAAAAATAATAAATATAACATGTTAATGATTTTTTATATATGATATACCATCCAATTACATACTATTTCACCATCAATATAATGATGTTGTTTCTCATGTGTACGTATGGATTGCTGTCTCCATGACGGGATAATAATTATTCCCACATTCACCATTCAATGATGACTATAAAAATATGTATTATTAATAAACATGTAATATATGGAATAATAATTCTATTGTAGATATATATATACATATGTACTTACATATATCTTATTCACTTACATCAATTCAACAGTATATGAAAACAGAAACAACGTTTATGCGTTTGTACGAACTGCCATCTCTATAAACGGTGCCATTAATTTCATATATATATATCTATAATAAATATTTATATTTTAAATATATGTTTAATATAAATCATGTTTTATATTCAGGATGTATTTAAATCATTATCTATGTGATGTGATCAAGAATAACAAGTTAAAACATGTACGATAAAGAAAGAATTTATAACCTGAAATGTTAATTTAACTGGGAAATCATTATTAAATGACTAGTATAAAGTCATAAATGAATCATGTTTGATATAATAAATATGAATATAATTCTGGTATAATTTAATAACATACTATGGTCCTTATACAAAATGTTAAATGTACCCTCAACCAATGAAAAGTGAAAGGTAAGGGTTAGTTCCTCAAACACATTATTATCCAAGAATGTTTATGTGTAAGCATTTTATGGGACATATTTATTATCAATGTACATGCTTCATAAAAAACATTTCAAAATTATTCTTTTAACTTAAACTTTAAATAAAAAAATAATTTTAAATGTTTTAGATTTTTATTCTTCTGAATCATTCCCATTAATACCAATGTATTCAAAATGGATTCTGAGGATTTATTTATATGGAAATGAATGTTTCTAAAATGTTAATTCCTTTCAAAAGTTTCAAAGTGGTATGGGAAACTTTGATTAATAAATTTCATTAAATTTATTCCTTTCTAAATTTTGTGACTTTTAAATATTTTCATGAAAATAGGATATGTTTCTCAAAGAGTTTTATAAATCATTTTCATCTATGTCAACATCCATTGAAGGATTTTAAACTTGCTTAAATTGGTTTGTTATGATAAAAAACAATCATATTGTAATTAAGGTTTTGTGATATGTTTTACTATGGATGTGTTATTTTTATACCATTCATGGTTTATGGATAAAGTATTTACATATTGTATGCTAGTTTTAAGATGAATGTTTATGTTATGTTTAAACCTTTTCATATGAGGAATGCATTGCACTTAGTAAGTGACGGGTGGAGCCCTCTATAGCTCCTCAATGCATCAGTAGGTCCCATGAGACAAACTGGTGGCTTGGAACAAGGCATTGATGAAATATTATTTAAATTCTTGTCACAAGAACTTGACTATGAGGTTATGAAGTCTAGAATTATACATTCCATCATTATGAAATTGGCTATTTATATTACATGTGATTATTAGACAGTAGAATATCTATGTGAATATGTAAATAAAATTATTTGATTTATCTTTTCTATATTATGATGACGTTTAAGTTTAAAAGGCTTGTGTTTTAGTTTTATAAATTTCCTTAAATGTTCATGATTATTTATGGAAGTATATACAATACTTTTATCTTTAATGATCATCTGAGCTTACCCATTTCTTATATTTTATTTTCCCAGGATTCATAGATGTTTTTATGATTGATTAGTAGGATTAATCTTGGTAATTAATGGAATTATCAAAGCATCATTTATTATGTGTCTTATTTTTTAATGTGTAATGTAATGTTCATATACGCAATATATTTTCCAAGACTGCTAAACTGATCAGTCCTTCGGGACATGATTCCTTGTAATCAAACCAATGTATTAAAATAATGCACCGGATCTATGTAACTAGGGTCATGGTGTTACAGTTGGTATCAGAGGATTTTTAGAAACAATCGTGTAAATAGATTTAGATAAACTCTGATTAGATAACATTACCCTAATATAGAATTTGAGTATTAGTATAGAAGAAAATCCTAGAATTTTGGTAATGTAGATAATTTTTGTATTTTTGAAGCAATACATCCATGTCTGGATACTAGCAGGTAGAGTCAGCTCCGGCAAAAATGTACCTAGTAGTGAAAACGCCAACAATGAATTTTAGGCTTGACCCGGGGTATCCTGGTAAATGAAAACGAGCCTTTCTTCACTCTTGGTTATGACACTCTCATAGGATATGATATATATAATTCACATTTTCATTAGAAGCCATTATAAAAGATTTAGGAGTAAATACTTTCTCCAAGAAAAAAATTTATGATTACAGATTATAAGCCTAATTTTTTCAATTAATGCTATGTATTTTAAAACTTTTGAATTATGCATTGCGATTCATAATCTAACATAGTGTTTTCCATTATTTATAAATGGTGCCTACTAGAAGGAAGGAGAATTCCAGAAATACGCATGTTCGAATGATTAAGAAGGATTATATCTTTCATGTTATTAATCCAACATTTAAAATGGAAATAGCATACCACATATTCTCATCATGTGAATAAATAGTAACATGAGTTAGTAAGATAAGTAATTAAATCTCTGAGTCTTATGGATTTGAAGGGATGCATGGGAAGAAAAGGATTGAAGAGTGAAGGATGAATAAAGGGATGAGGGGATAGAAGAATTTTCCATTATGTGAAAACTATTGAAATAATCACCTTGGTAAAGCTTGAAGGGAATGGAGGATTCTTATAAGTGTGGAGAAAAAGGACACCAAGTACATGATTGAAAGGGTATGAAAAATGTTTCAAATGTACAATGCTTCATCTGCATGGAGTTGGGACACTAGACAAATCAATATCCAAATCATCAGAGTATATCAAAAATAATGCTGTTAGATAATAATAAAGTTATGATACAACCATAGATGAAGAAGAATGACTAGATTTCACATGTTGTTATTAATGTATTGTGTCATTTGAGTATTTTATTAATGATGTACATGTTATAATAATTATAAAGTATATAAGTATTGTACTGAATTACTATTTCATTAAGGGCATGAGATTGTGTGGAACTACGAAAAGTGTCTCAATAGCAGGTTAATTTTTTTAGAAAATATATGGTTGAGAGAAAGATAAACCATAACATGGTTCTCCTACTAAGGTAGTGATTTTGGATTAATATATGATTTATTTGGATAAAATATATTGGATATTCATGACTACCTTGAAACTAATTAATGATTTGTATATTCCATCATTGTTTGATATTACAACATTATTGGATAGAAAGAGTATATTTGGTATTCTATAAGGAATAAGGGATAATGAATGTAATCAATAAGGTTTTATGTTAATTCAGGGGGTTACAATGCTTTAAAAAAAATACATGATGAATGTATTCACATGTTATTATGTTGAAAAAGGATCTTCATTGCGTTTACCTTCATTATAAATGTTGGACTATGAGTTTGGAAAAAAGAATTTTGGATAAGTCTAAAGGTTGGAATCAATTATGTATGATAATGGATACTATTGTTAAGGATAAATCATTTCCTGGGATTATTTTTGTATTGTCAAAAAAAGGGAAAGACATAGGTCTGGAAACAACTCGTTGCATCTATAAAGGCCGTGAGACATGAACCAACAACTGATTAGTGACAATGGTCTATCACAAACCACTGGCATACGTGATGTCCTGGTTTGTATAATGTGGTTTTATAAATAGTCTGACAAATGAATTATAAATGAATTATTTTTGGAACCCAATATGATTAGGGTAAATAGAATATTTTTTAATTCTATTATCTTTTGTATTGAAAGATGAGTTTGTGGTAGGAATTATTTGAAGGATGAAACTATACTTCTCAAGTATCTTTTATTCCTCTTATTCGATGAAGAAATTAATTCAAAAAAATTAGGGAAGATATATTAAATCCAAAAAAAATTTATCCTAATACATTATGTTTTGTTGAATTGGTGATATTTTAAATCATCATAGATCGATGGATTTGAGGCCCTCAATTGTATAGTTGTTTGTAATAGATTACCTCAATCACTCCCTCTAAATATTTATGTTTTCCTCCAATTGTGTGTCTCCAATTTCCACCAATGTTCTCCTAATTGAGATCATAATTCGTTGGTGACATTTCTATTTCTCTTTCTCTCTTCTTAAGAATAAATTTTATTAAAACAATTTCTGATGTGGGTTTTCCACAATGGTATTTTTCTATTTTTGACCTTCTATTTTCCAAGAACAGTTTCAAATTGAGAGGAAGAAATTTATTTAAGGAGTTGAGAATGTAAGACCCCATGATTTCATAGTATGTTATCTCTGCAATGTATTTTAATAACTTGTGCTACATGCAACAACGAGTTAGAGCTCCCGACAACTTACCAAACTAGCCATAGAAAAAGAGGTTATGAATAGTATTAACTGCGTTATATATTTTATATAATTTTAACATACATATTTTGTGTTTATTAGACTTAATACAATGAAATATTCATTTTTTAGATAAAAGAAGTATTTTACAAAAAAATGCAATTTTAATGGCTTTTAATGGAGTACACTTTTTAAAACCAATATCCGACACTTTTATAATTTAAATTTAATGAAATTAAATTCATCTTTAGAAGAGGGACATAAAATTGTAGTTTGGATAAATTTTTTATACTTTTCTGATAACTTTAATATTTTGACGAATAGTAAAAAATTCTATGTTTTAATTGAAAATAACTTTTTTCATCGAATTAATTTATTGTGTTAAATTATGAATTTTAATTGTTTTGATGTATAATTAGATTATATTTTTATAATTTAATACAATTAAGGTCGTTATAAGTAATTTCACATTTAAATTTGACATAAATAAATTACAACCTTTTGATAGTTTTGACATTTTAAAAACCATCTTTTTGGTTTTGATAACAGAAATTAATGATAAATTAATAAAATGATAATTCTATATTTTTAATTTGTTTAAATAGACACCATTTTTTAATTCAGAATAAAAAATTATCTTAGGGTGAATTTTTGGTATTTTTCTAAAAACATTCAATTTTTTATGAATACTGAAAAACATTGTGTTATTATTTAAAACTAACTTTTCATTTTAAATAATTATTTATTTTATTTTACTTTTTTAAGTAAAAATAAAAATAAAAATATAAAACCTATATAAGTTTATTTTAATTCATTAGAGCAATTTTATATTAAAAATTGATGTATAAAATTTTATTGATTTTTTTACCATCTATTACCCACCTTCTAGGAGCATTTGAAAATTTGCATAAAACATAAATTTACTTCCTCTGTGAGTTAAAATAAAAAACTCCATGAGATATGGTTTATATTATTATGTAAAATCGGGTTTAGTAAGATGGAATTTTTTTTTGGGGAATAGTAACTTTTGACTTTTATTTACCACGATTAAAAAGTAATAAGGTAATTAAAGGTAAAAATGATATTATAATTACCCTAAAAATTTTCATAAATGTACTGGAAAAGATTATTTCGACCAAAAAAACCATATGAACAAAATATGATCCTTTTGGTTCACTTGGATTAGATTTTTACATTTATTATTATTTTATTCAAAGAAGAGTTAAAAGTGTTAAATTCATTGTTTATTAACTAAACCATTTGTAATATAGGGTTATATATAATATAAATTCGACTATAAATATTCATTATAAATATAAAATTATTTTCTAAATAATATTATTTTATTTATAATTTTAAGAAATTATATAATTTAAATTATTTATGACACAATGAGGATGCAGTAATTACCCTATTAATGAAATTTTAAAATAATTGGTATTAGAAATGCCCAAGTAAATGTATATTGGGACTTTAGATTAATTATACTAATTTTTAGGTTGATATGACATGTTAGTGTTGATTAGATAAATTTATTTTGAAGGGTTAAGGTTGTTATGTCTTTTACAAAAACAAATTACCAAATATTGTCAAAATTGACAAAAAGTAATTTTTAAAACATATACTATATTATTGGTTAATACAATAGTCTTAAAAATCATAGGTTCAGACAAAGAGATTAAATACTATTATATATTTCATTATTGAACCACTTGAGGTTCCCTTGTATGTTTAGAGTATGTTTATTGACCATATAGTGAGAGAATACAGGAAGACACGGTAAACGTTAAACTATTTAACTAAGAGTTAAATCTAAAAATAAGGTTAAAATGGTAACCTAAATTTGTCCAAAACCTCTTGGTTGAGATTATTTCGACCCATAACCACCTAAGACTCGAAATAAATCCATTTGGAGCTATTATAAACCTAATATTATTGTATAACAAATTAATATTTTAATCTTTTTCTATAGTGACCCTCACCCCTTTTTTAAAAGGGCTATTCCCATTCCCTCAAAATCACACTTACCAAGCCATTTGGCTAAGACTACATCGACCCAAATATCCTCCCAAAATCACTCAAATAAATCTAGATTCTTTAATATGATCAGAAAGCCATCTTAAGGAGCCCTTTTGATCAACATGAAAGGAAACACCCAAAGAAGAGGTAATAATTTCAGCACCCTCTTTCAAGTTCATTTCTTCTTCCACTGCCTCTTTCTTTCTTTTTTCCATAACAAAATAATATATCCAGTCCCTCATACATACTTTGATATTATTATAAATATGATACAACCATATTCATTATTCTATCCATCCTATAAATGACAACGTCACCATACGTGTGTACGTTCGCCTTACCATCTCTACGTCGTGGTGTAGTCTGTTATTCAAACACTTCATTATTTGGATGGGTATAATAATGGGTATAACTGATGTAAATAATAAATATAACATGTTAATTTATATATATATATATTATATACCATCCAATTAAATACGATTTCACCATCAATATAGTGATATTGTCGCTTGTGCATACGTACGGATTACCGTATACACGATGCGATGAGAGTCATTCCCACTTTCACCATTCAATGATGATTATAAAAATATATATTATTAATAAGTATGTAATATATGACATAATAATTCTATTGGATATATATATATATATATGTGCATAAATATATCTTATTCACTTACATCCATTCAATAGGATATGAAAATGGAAACAACGTTTCTGCGTACGTACGGCCTACCATCTCCATAAACGGTGTGTTCCATTTCATATATCTATCTATTATAAATATTTATATTCTAAATATATATGATATATAAATCAGGTTTTATATTTTGGAAGTATTGAAATCATGATCTATGTGATACGATCAGGAATAACAAGTTAAAACACTTACGATAAAGAAAGTGTTTCTAACCCGAAATGATAATTTAACAAGGAAATAAATATCAAATGGAATGTATAAAGTCATAAAAGAATCATGTATGATATAATAAATATGAATATGGTACTGGTATAATTTAATAACATACTATGGTCATTATAATGAGGTAAAATGTACCCTCGACCAAAGAAAAATGCAAGGTAAGGGTTAATTCCCCAATCTAATTATTATCCGAGATTGTTTATATATAATTATTTTATGGGACATATTTATTATCCATGTCAATGTTTAATAAAATAAATTTCAAAATGATTATTTTTATGTAATGTTTAACTAAAAAATAATTTCAATATTTTTAATATTTATTCTTCTAAATCATTCTTGTTAATGTCCATGTTTTCAAAATGGGTTTAAACGATTTATTTATATGGACATGAATGTTTTTAAAAAGTTAATTCCTTTCAAAAGATTCAAAGTGGTATGTGGAAATTTGATAAAAAAATGTTTTTAAATATCTACCTTTATTAATTGTGTGACTTTTAAATGTTTTCATGAAAAAAATATATTTCTTTCAAAGAGTTTTACAAATCATTTTCATCTATGTCAACATCCTTTGATGGATTTTAAACTTTTTTTAAGTTGGTTTTGTTATGATACAAATCATGCATATTTTATTTAAGGTTTTGAGATATGTTTAACTGTGTATGTGTTATTTTTATTCCATTCATGGTTTGTGGATATAGTATTTAAATATCGTAAACTACTTTTAATATGAACGTTTATGTTATATTTAAACTTTTTCATATAAGCAATGCATTAGACTTAGTAAGTGACGGGTGGAGCCTGCTATAGCTCTTTGATGCATCGGTAGGTCTAATGAGACAAACTAGTTTCTTGGCACAAGGCCTTGACCAAATATTATTTTAAGTCATTTCACAAGGCCTTGAATATGTGGTTATGAAGTCTGGCATTATGTATTCCTTCATTTTGAAATTGGCTATTGATATTACATGTGATTATTCAACTAGATGAATATCAATGAAATATATAAATAGAATTATTTGATTTATCTTTTACATATTATAATGAAGTTTAAATTTAAAAGGATTGTGTTTTAGTCTTATATATTGCCTTAAATTGTTATGCTTATTTATGAATGTTTCGGCAATATTGTTATCTGTACTGAGCATCTGAGCTCACCTCTTTCTTATGTTTTATTTTCCAGGATTCCTAGAAGTGTTTTATGATTCATAAGCTTGGTTAAGCTATGGGATTAATGTAACTATCAAAGGATCATTTATGATTTGTTTCATTTTCTAATGTCTAATGTAATCTTCATGTACGTAATCTATTTTCCAAGACTGCTTAACAGATTGGTCCATCGGGTCTTGATTCCTTAGAATCATGCAAATGTATTAAAATAATGTACCAAATCTGGGTAACTGAGGTCTGGGAATTACATAATAACACTATTGGGTGAGATTTTTCTATCCATGGGCATCCTTGGGTAGATTTTAGCACCCCATAGAGCCACCTGTGTGTGAAAATGACATTTAATTACATTTAATTTAATGTTACGGAAACTATAACATAAACAAATATATTTTACTAAACCAAATTTTATATGGGGTTATATAATTAATCTATTCGACTATAAATATTAATTATAAAGTTAAAAACATTTACTACATCATATTATTTTATTTATAATCTTTATATATCAATTGAAAATAATTTGGACACAATGATGATATAGTGATTACCTTATCAATGAATGTTTTAAATAAATTTGAATATAAAAATTAAAATAAATTTATTTTGAATCTTTTTACACCATACATGAATATTAGGGATATTTTTTTTATATTTGATTTAATGAAGGTTTTTTTAAATAATGAAGCTATTATGGATTTTTAAAAGTCCTGATATGAATAGTGTATAAATTGACATAAATGAGTTTTTAAAACATATACTATTTTATTAAATTATATGATAGTTCTAAAAATAAAAGAATAGGCCAAATGACATAGATAATGTTGGACATGTCATTAATAAACCACATGAGGTTTAATTTTAATTTTATTATTAATATATTTACCATATAGTATGAATACACAAGAAGACATGGTAAGAGTCAAATAAGTTAACAAAGTTTTAAAGATAAAGGATAGGGTTAAATTTGAAACCATAAATTGTTTAAGAACTATTGGTTGAGAGTATTTCGATAAATTCTCAAATTAAATTTAAAATAAATGATTTTCTGACCTTTTAAAAATCTAAATTCAGTTTATAGAAAAATAATCATTCAATACCTTCCTATAGTGCCCCTCCCCTTCTTATAAAAGGGAATCATCCCCAAAAAATTTAATAAAAACATTAAATATCACATGGTTTGTCCAAACACTACCTAGATAATCTCCCAACATCCCTCCCTTACTCATAGAATCCTTACCATAGGATGAAAGAAATTCAAGAAGGCATTTTGGCTTAAACCCAAATGAGTTACTCGAATCGAGGTAATGTCTTCTCTCAAGCTTCTTTCGTTTATTTTCCTTATCCAACACCCTAAATTGTTTTTATTATATTATTTAATAACAAAAAAAACTATCTACAGTGTAGTAGGATTTTTTTATGAGAAGGATTAGAACTACACTTACAAACAAATCCATCTAATGGACATAAACATAAAATTACTCTCTATGACGAACAACTCCCTCATGAAACAATGATTTTTCAATTTTCCCCTAACACCTCTCATGTTGGGCATTAAGATGGAAAAATATTTATATATGATATATATTATATTTATCCTATCTATTTACTTCTGTATTTTTAATTAATACATACCTTTATTCATTCTATAATTTGGGAAGATGATAATCTAATATGAGGAAGTGTAGAATACTACCTCTCAAAGTGATATGACTTGTTCATGACATACATGGAATGTATAAATAATTGAGTTAATGAAATTATATAAATTTTATAAAATATTATATTATTATAGAATTATAATATATCTAATTATCATTTAGTTTTCATTCATTTAAATATGAAAAATAAATGAATGTTGTGTTCATGCATATGTACGGCTTACAATATCTGTGAACAGTATAATTCAATTCTTATATACAAATTTTATATTATATTATAAATATATATAAATATATATTGTATATATATGATATATATGATAGCTAAGTCATTATTATAATTATATATATAATGTACTTTTGACCACATAGACCATTTGTAATTATAATAAGATCATTTTTTACTCAAGTACCAAATATCTACAAAACAACCGATATTAACATAAATAATTATGAAATGTTTATAACATGGTAATAAGTGATATAAAATCAATAATAAACTTGATAAAGGTTATGAAGAAAATATAAATTAACTTAATTATATTATTATATAAGAAAAAAGGACATGTGTGATGAGTCATATTCAAGGTAAGGGACTTCATCTCAATCTCCATTCATTGAGGGATATTATGGTTTATACATGACCCGATTTTCTACAATGTATAATTATACCCTTTTTATTTAATTTTATTCAATGGTTTTGGAAAGGAATATTTTGATTTACGAAATGTTTTAGTAAATGAAAAAAGGTATGTTTTATTTAAACATACACGGTGATAACGACATTTCCCCCACCACGAGTATTATTTGATGTTTGGATTCCATAACAAGCCATAGTGATTATAAAAGGAAAATAAATACAATATAAAAGTTTTACGTATATTGGTATTGAAATGGTATTGAAAATGAATTTATTATTTCAGTATCCTAAAATGTTATATTGTGATTGCAATGTAGAATTGTTATCTTTACTTTATTATTGTTTTATGTGTTATGGTTTTTGGGGATTGTTTAATTATAAGGGAGATTCCATGATAAACCTTGGGAGGGTGAGCCTAAAATTGCTCTCCATTGCGTTGGGTAACATGATGGAGGTAAACGTTAATGTTTCTCCTAATAGATTTAGGGAATATACTATGATGGGTATTAAAAATGTAATTCCCTATGTGGCTGTGAATGCTAAAATTTAAGTATGTTATTGATTCCACATGTTACCTTTATGATTTATAATTTCTATGTGTTATTCATAAATCATATGATTTCATGAGGGATGTTAAAGAGAATATGTTATCCTGGTGAAAATTTCAATTTTACTTATTATATGTATTGATGGAATAATGTTTTCATTCATTGTTTTAAGACCCTTACTGAGCTCTTTATTATAATCCCATGTTTTTGAAATGTTTTTCATAGGTTAGAAGGAATGGTATGAGAAAGGATAATGTTAAAAATATTTATACCAAGAAAAAAATTCTTCATTTATTTAATGAGTATTATGGTTTTGAAAAAAAATTTTATAGTAGAATGTGTCTACATTGTAATATTTGAGATGTAATGTAATTGTTATGGCCTAATTCACTATAACTCTAATCCTAAAAGGATCTCAAATTTTGTATTTGTTACTAAAGTCATCATTATGTAATGTTTGAGGTTGGGTCTTGATAACACCAATAGACATATCCTTATAAATATCACGTTGGAAATCACTAAATATTCTCATCCTAGTTTCAAACGGTATAATACATTTTTTGTATGATAACAACTATAACCTCCCAAGATTAAAATTAATAGACATTTTTTCATTTTTTTCAAAATACATAATACATTTCAAAAAGAGAATACCAAACACAATATTAGTTTAGTGCATTTGGAAACATGGGGAAAAATATTCTTACTTAGTAAATGATCTTAGTTTTATCTCAAAAACAGCTTCACCCATTGTTATTATACTTTAAACCATTATTTTTTATCCATGGGAAAAGAAACCTAAGAATGGCGTGATCTCAAATTCTTAGTAAGGTTAAATAATGGAAATACATAACAATAACATGAATATAAGGGTACAAGAACTTAATCCTAACATTAGAAGATCAAAATCAGAATATAGAAGATCATAAACATGAGCCATGTTCTAAAGATTAGTAGTTTATAGTACGTGAATCAAAATTCAATCATGAAACTAAACCATGCGATCTTATTATAGGTATAAGTCAATGAAATTAAGTAAAACACATAAAATGGTAATATATTTCCCGATAAGTCGTGGATCATTTACATGAACACATTAGGTTACGTCATAGGGACTACACTTACTAGGAGGGATACACCAAAAAACCCAGTAATAATACATTATTTATAAGGATTTAGTTTCCCTATACTCCCATTGTGGATTGGGTTTCCCTATCTTCCCATATATGATCAGGTTTCTCCATCTTCCAATTGTGGATAGAGATTCCACAAATTCCTATAGAGTATCGGGTTTCCCTATCATCCCATATACGATCAAGCCCATTCAATTGATTACCATATTTATCTCATGAGATATACGTGTTTAACTAATTCATTGGAAGGATAGATCGGTCCCAGCCATCTTATAATGAAATCATATATATGTGTTCCACAAGAAAATGATCATTTATCATATCAAAACCCATGAAATGAAATGGCTATCATAAACATTTAATGTTATCATAATCTATAGAATGATATAGGTTTCATAATCATTTACTTATAGAAAATATCTTAAAAAAAGAAGTATGTTTTTAAGCATACAACATGTGAAAGAAAAATAAGTTTCTTAAATGTCATTCCATCAAAACACATGCCATTCAGTAATATAAAATGAATGGATAATTTTTTATAATTTAACAGAAAGGATTTAGTAACACTAATATATTTCATATTATATGGAAATTAATTTGGAATGATCCTTATAAAACATTTCTTGAGGAAAATAACATTTATTTAAAGAAAAATTTATTTTTATAACATAAAATAATTTTAACACCATTTCCTTTTACAAGAAATAATAAAAAAATTTAAGGAGTCTTGAGAAAATTTTGAATAAATTTTTCCACGAAATATTATTAAATAACTTGAAAAAATGTTTCCTTAAAGACACCTAAATTAAGCTGGAAATTATTTTGGAAAAAATTTTCTTCGAAAATAATTTTTAAACTAATAAAAGGATTAAAATCATTTAAAAAAACGTTTATATAATTTTTTTCAAAGCAAAAAAATAATGATTTAAAGTAGTAAAATATTTATTTGGGAAAAAAATATTGAAAAAATATATAATGGAAGATTTGAAAATAATTTAAAACACTTTTTAAAAATAAAATATCTTTTACAACAATTTTCCTTGAAAAAAATAAAATTTTATAATTTAAATAATATTATTATATGATTTTATTTAAAAATAAACATGTAAATTTACAAACTTGGATTCAAGGAAATTCCATTCATGATAATAGTAAAGTATGCGCTTGCCAAACATTCCTTTTAGACCGTAAAATTTTCGAAAAGCGTCAAGATGAAAAATTAATAATATGATTACATTTAAAAAGTTTTTTAAATTTGAAAAAAATTTGTAAAAAGTTTCATTAAACATAATTTTATAAAATTAAAATATTTTTAAAACATTTTTTGAAAACAATGTTTTGAAAGTACACATATTTCTGATTGAAAGGAGGAATATAGTTACATTTTCCTAAAAATAATTTTCTTATTTTTACGATGTTCCAACATGTTCAAAAATGGTAATAATACATGAATAAATCATGAATAAAATGAGTCTTAGAAAAATCATGACAAATAAAGAGATATGAATCTTAATATTTCATCAATGGAAGCGTAATCATTAACAATCACAGTAAATGATGAGACTGTTTAAATAAACACGTACCACATGGTAAAATTGAATTATACTCACCATGAAAGAAAATAAAATAAAATTTCACTTAAAATATAATTAATAGAATTAGGATCATGATATAAAATTTCAAATGGTACTATATACATCTTGTAGAATAATATTGGAGCATAAAATGTCATGTATCTGAAAGAAGGAAAATAGAGACATAATTACATTACAAATTTGGTATCTTTTGAAACATAAACCCCCCAAAAAATAAAGATCATAAAATATATATGTAAATATCCAAATATATATATATATAAGAAAAATAGAATACATAAATGGAATGTAAACACAAAACATATAAGAAATAAGTGGTGAACATATATTTTGTTTCATGGAAAATAAAAGTGAGATGAGAAACCCATTACTAGTTGAGTAACATATGATTCATGATACCCAGGAGATAATAAACTCATTTAGAGATTTTAATAATATAATATAATAGAAATTAATGATATAAAATGTCATTGGGATGTATATAGAAAGAACTAAACAAGAGAGTAGTGAATGAGTCATGTATTTAAGAGGAAAATGTGATGAAATACCCTTACCATATGTCTTGAATTTACTCACACATGTTCAAACATCATATACTATAAGTATAATTTATTATAAATATAATTTCAAGTCATATTATTATTTCGAATACCATATACAATTTGGTTACGACTTTATATTACCCATTTATTAACAACCCCTTGTTAATATTACATATTGTGTAATATCAGCATTATTTTTCATATATGTTTAGACTCATTATTCTGGATCCTATTTCTTATACCATGATTTATGTATTTAATAAATGTAAATAATTTTCAAAATATGAGATTTATTTAGTATATTTGTATATCTTGAAAAAATATATAATATAGAAGTATGAAATGGAATACATCATTTATAGAGACGGTAGGTCGTACATACCCAAGACTGATGTTTCTGTTTAACATTCATATTAAAAGAAAAAATAAATAAATTATATGAATTTTTATATATTTATATATATTATAATTTCTGTATAATTATTATTTCATATATATAATATTATTTCACTAATCACATCATTAGTATATTTTATGTAATTTGTGAATGAATCCCATTGCTTTGAGGTTGTGGTAATTCACACATTCCCAAAAGAAATTATCATATATAAAAAATGAAATGATTGAAGTTATGTGTCATATAATAAATATATAAGAATAAATAAATTTTAACTATCATTAAGAAAATAAAGAAATATTATTTCAACGGTACTCACAACAATGAGAGATGGTAAAGGAAACTCAAAGAACATCGTTTCGTGAGGCAGTTGTTCGTCACATACAAGAACGGTAAGTTCATTATCAGTTAGATAATGGTGTGTGAAAGTGATGGTTTAACCCTTTGAATAAAAATATATCAGTATACTGAGGATAGTTGTATTATTATAAAATTATTTAAGAAGAATGATTTTGCTGGTGGAGAATGATACTTAAATAAAGGATATTGAGAAAGGATGAAACCACTACTTTGGGTAACTCTTATTTCACAAAATGGATTCATTGGTGGTATTTAATATAAAATTAAGTATTTATAGACGAATTTAAGGATTTTTGGAGAATATTTGATGATGTTTGTAGTGGGATAAATTTTTTTATTGATGTGAATAAAGGGGATGGGTGAGTGATATTTTATAATGGATGATGATTGGACTTCTGGTAAGTACCAAATGATAACCAATAATTGTGTGTCCCGGATACATCATTTTATTCCAAAATTGAAAAATAAGGGATTAATGTTACTTAATGGTCTAGATAAATCTCTATCACACAAAAATAAGTTTATTTATAAAATTTTGATCCTTATTATTTATGTTTCCTTATATTTTTCATTTTGGATTTTCATTTAGCTAACTAGTTTTCCAACCTATGAACTTTTACCAATAAGATTAAATTAAGATGTGATTTATAAGAAAATATAGCACCAATAAATTAAAAATATGAGAAATACTTTAAAAAATAAAAATATCATTTTTTGTAATTTAATTTTAAAACAAGCGCCTGTAATGCTCTAGAACACAACTTTAACATGGACAATGAAAACAAGGTTTTCACTATTTAACGGGCTATAGGTTCATTATAAAAGTTAATTTGGGCCATTAATAGACCATATTTTATATTTATTAACACATAAAATTAATTATTATAGGTCATGATTTTTTAGAAATTTAAAATCTTTTTATAAAATACAATTTGTCTCAAAATAACATTTATTTCAATTTAAACATTATATGTTTTATTTTAATTTTAAAAAATAAAAAAATTATTGGAATAAAAATATATTAACATAAAATATATTTAACATGATATATTAATATAACTAAATAAGGTAACATGATAATTCGTTAAATTTACTTTACATTTAATGTTTTGAGCAATATTTATTTAATTTAATTATTAATTAAATAATTCATGTGTAAGTGTTTGTTTAGTGTTTAATGTTAATAATTCTAATCTAAAAAATAATTATAAATCATTGTTACATAATTTTCTCATTATTATTTTAAAATGATATTTATAATAAAAAATATATTATTTTTTCAATATTTCAATGTTTTATAAATTTTAGAGTTATGGATTGTTCTTTTATTTATTTTTTTATTTACATAGATTTTAAAATAGGGAAATTGTATTGAATATTATACCAATAAAGCATAAATTTCTTAACATGAATTTATATATTAGAAAAATGGGATTCCATTTATTTTTGGAGATGTTTCTTGGTCATTTTGGCTCTTCGGTTTCCTGTTTAGTCCTTTGATAAGCTTATTTTTCTCTTAAAATTTATAGTTATTTTTAATTAATTTCACTAATATTTTTTAAAAAAACAAATTTTACCTCATTTTACATTATATATTATTCAAATTTCTAATATGGTAACCATTGTTCCAAATTCCAAATATTTAAGTGGAATAAATAAATTCAAATTTAATCTCAAAGACCAGATGAAAAAGTATGATTTTAATGTAATGAAATTCAAATTTTTGGTAAGTTTAGATATATATTTTTATTGTAAATTTGATTAAAATTACCTAAATTGGATAAATTTATTTAATATATATCTATTTAAACTTTAAAACCAATTAAAAATATAATTTAAATAATAAATAAATTTTATGATAAAGATATTTTGAATTGAACTTCATTATTTTTCAGTATTTATAAAAAATGTAACTTCCTAGAAAAATAACATAATTTAATCAAAAGATAATTGTTTTTTTCCAATTTCTATGATGAAACTTAATGTGACATTTATAATAAAAAAAATAGGATTTAAAATTTTTTATCCATAAAAGGCGGTAAAATTATTTTTTAGCAGAATATATCATTTTATTTATATAATTGGAATCATTCATTTCTTATACCTGTTAAATCTTTTGAATTAGTATCAAATTGTTTGATTTATTTTTATATGTATAATTTTTTTAAAAAAAATTAATCTGTAGTGGTTTTTTAATTTATTGAGAAAAATTTGTGTTTTTACATAGATAATATATTTCTAAGATAAATAATTTCTTTATTATCAAATAGTCCATATATTTACTTATACAAATTGATAACCCAAATATTCATTTTATATAAATGTGTAAATCATATTTTAAAAGTTTATTTATTCGTATTAATTATTTCCATTCAAATTACTAAGTTGTGGAGATAATAAAATTTTAATATTAATATTAATATTATATTTGAGTTTGTTAAAAACATGGCATTACATGTCACACAAGCTATCAAAGTAACAGAGAATTTCATGTAAAAAATAAAAAAGTGGTCTTTCGTGAAAAGGAATCTAATATAATCCTTTTATGTTATCCATGAAATATAATCTTAGTGCTTTCAAAAATCTATATTCATTCTTCTGTGAAATTTAAAATATCAAAAATATAATATTCATTTTAAAAAATATATATTTTACAAAATATAAATGCATTATTGGAGTCCCCATGGACATATCCATAACTGAATTCAGGAACCACCAAGCCTTTATGATAATGAATAACACCCCCCTCATGAAACCGACAATACATGATCCATCCATTTTAGGATTTTATACACTTGTTGTGGACATCCATCTCACCCAAATTCCTTAACTAATAAGATCCTAAGAGGGAGATGCTTTGTATTTTTTAGGCATGAGTGTTCTCAATGAGGGTGAACACTCCCATAATTTAGATATAGGTACAATATCATGCTCCATTCTTCTAGTTTTGACATCCATTCCAATCAGCAAACTACGAGTTCCTATATAATGATATTGATGCTCGCACTACAGATTCACCAAAAACCTGTCGTAAGGAGTGGAGGTGTCTCTTTATGTTCTAGATCATTAATATCATTATACAGAAAATATGTCTGAGAGAAATTATTTTTATAGACGTTTTTATAACAAATCTTGATGAACCCTCAATGACCAGGCTAGACGACATCAATTCATTCACTCTCTAAGAATAGAAGAGCAGAAAATTCTTCATTGGGGCCCCTACATCAAGAACACTGAGAGAAAATCTTATTCCCTTTTCCTCTAACCTCCTCATATTTAAGAATAGTACATTCATTAATATTGCACACATGGAAGTTGAACTTCATAGGTATGTTATTACGCTAGTAGTTTCCTTCCCACTCATCTTTCTCACCATACGCTTGAGTCACAATGTTGTATCCATTAACTAAGAATGTACCTAATTTAGATCCCATGAAAATGATAGTTTTGTATAATAATTCATTTCATTACTACATAGGATCATTAGTTGGTGATTTTTGAGAATGGAATGGATGAAATTAATTAAGATTTTATCTTGGGATAAGGTGATCTCTGGGGCCAGGAAACTAGGAAATATTAGCACCAAACCAACCTTGTTATTGTCATATATATTAATATCTCAACATAAAACTACCCATTTGGAGTTGTTCCATGGTATTGGGATATGACAGAATATCGATATCTATAACCAAGAAATTCCCCCCTTTAACTTTCCATATGATATCCATATATGTTAGTGATGAATTTGACCTATATTGATCTACCCTCTAGGTAATCACATTCCAATTTATATTTCATGTTATGTATGACCTCTATGACACTCCTAATATTTATAATACTTTATCTCACCCCCTAATTATCTTATCCCATGATTCCCAATGATATCTTCTTTCATAATTAGAATCCTATAATAAATAAAACATAATTTTTTAATGTTTCTCAAACTACCATTGGTATGATTCCCATAGTCATAAAATTCAAAGGAATGGAAGATGAAACACAATGGAAAAGAGTAATACATCCCCCTAATGATAGAGACTTATTTTTCAAATTTTTAATGTGTTCAATAATACTACCAACCGTATTGTCGAAATGATTAATTGAAATACTTCCCAAAGAAACTGAATCACCATAGTCTTCTATGGTAAAGGATCTCTTGAGAAAACCATGGATCTCATTGATTTTATTCGTACTTATGAGAACCATTTTAAAATAGATATACTACAGTTTTCCTTGTTAATGGTCTTACTGCACCACTTTCAATACACATCAATGATATTTTTGAAATCTCAAATATTTTAGTTTTCTCTGTTTGAGAAAAATATCACATCATCCATGAAGAAAAGAAAAAAGTCATTAGTATTTTACATATAATGGTAGGGAAAATTTTTCACATAATAATTATTTTACCCAAGTTTCTACTTAGTGTGTCTTCATCCTTGTTGAATAGACTGGGTGATATGGGATCTCCATTCCTCAGGCCATAATAATATTTAAAGAACACACAGTTTCCCCATGATGAAGATAGATAGACTGGTTGAGATAAATTTTATAAAGAAGATATCAACCACACTTCTATAAAATCTCAGGATATTCAGAACACTATTGATGAAACTCCACTCCACCTTTTCAGAGGATTTTTTATGTCGATCATATCCATTATGTTGGAACCGGTGGATTTTCTATTGAGATACAAAAATATCTACAACGTTGAAAGTGTATAATAAAAATATGTCATTAGGAATAATATCCAAATCAAAATAATTATGTTAGGTATCCATTAGTCATTGAGAATAATCACCCTTATCCTAGGAATAATCTTAGGAATGCATTTATTTGCAGGTATACTACCATGAGTCTTGGAATCATCTTAGGAATCCATTTGTTATTAGGAATAAAACCAATACCTAGGTGGTAATCATGGGTTATCAAATAGTATCAAGAAATAAGTCAATAACATGGATGTAATTTTATTCAATCAATAGATACAATAAATTACAACAATCCTTAGAAGTTAATCCTAGTCAATCTAATAGTATTAAGCATATAAATGATCTCTTAAAAGTATTCATTGGTAATCAACAGTCACCAGTCATAAAACTGATCGCAAGAAGGTAATACATTGTTATCCAATAATATAAAACATAAATCTAATCCATAGGAGGTAATACTAAGATATCAATAGCCATCAAGTGTAACTCCCATACCTTTGAGGTAATTGGACGTAATCAAGACGTTTTAGTCATTAATACAATCCCTAAGTGTTAATCATTAGAAATTAAATTTACCATCGAGGTTAAATACTAGGTGATATCCTATTAATTCATTAATAATAACATGATGGTAGTACATCACTCTTTTAATATCCCACACGAACACTATATCCACATTAGGATCACACTATCCGCCTTTATGTTTGAAGGTGACACTCAATGTTGAAAAAATAGGCTCTCATTTGCTAAACCTCACTATGTAAAATACACACACACACATATATATATATATATATATATATGACATCAATAGTTCCCCCCCAGGAATTATCATAAAATGGAATCCTCATAGGTGATCCTTGATCTCAATCTTACTACATTGGCCCAACACTTCACTCGAAATGAATAACATCCCTCAACATTAATATGGTAAATTTTTACCTCATTGACCTTAGAAGATAATACCACTAACAACACTCTTGTAACATGGAATAATTCCCATATCCCATCCCATGTTATCCTAGGCCAGTCCACTAATCCAATTTATCATCTATATAACAAGGGTTTACCCACCAAGGTGATCATATTCTAGTGGATGAGGAATACCCACCCACACTCTAATCATCTATTCCAATGAATGTATGTTATCATATAGTTATATTAAGGCCTAAATGGGACAATCATATTAATTTAATTCTCATACCACTTAATGAAAACCAATTAATCATTCACAAGGTTCACTATATTTAAATAATTAATTTTCATCCTCTCTATGTGTCTTGTATAACAACCAATGTTTGACATGGGTAGACATTACATTATTTTTGAAGAATCATATATTATTTAAGAAAACACATTCCCAAATACCATATTATTTTAGTTCAATTGGAATCATGTAACATATTCTTTTAATTTGATGAATTATCTTTAATATCACTCATAAAGAACTTCCCCTTTATTTTTCCTATTTAAAACCTCTCTTTATATCCTGAGGAAAAGAAAAAATGATAGAGGGGTCTAGAAAAAATTCATAGTAAGGGTAAATGACAACCATTCATAAGAATATCATGAACATAAGGGTATAATAAAATGATCATGATCCTTAGAATATCACCACTTATATATCAAAGACCATAAACATAAATAATGGCATAATGATTTGAAATTCATAAGACATGAATAATAAAAAAATCAAGAGCATAAGAAAAAATGATAACATAAGAATAAGGCAAGAAATTATGTCATACACATGTGAATATAAAAACTTTTTGTAAAGGCTACCTTAAAAGTCCTTCATAATATGTTTTTATTGGGAAAACCACCGGTGAACCTGCTTCGAGCTTGGGTTTCCCTCTCGGGCACCCTATTGTTTCATGCTTGGGATGTCCTCATGTCTACCCTCTTATTTTAGGCTTAGGATGACCTACCATGAACCATTTGATATCTAAAATAATATATCATTACACTATGCATTAGGGGGAGATATGTATCCCACCCATCCTATAATTACATACATACTTATGTGCGATACAATAAAATAAATCATTAATCAAATAAAACCCCATGAAAAGAAATGGATTTATTAAACTTCGTTGAATGATATCATAAAAAATAAAAATAAATGTGTTTCACAGATATCATAATAATAAATCAAATCATTATTATAATAGGGATTACATAATTTAAAATTTACCTCATTAAAACTGTTATATCATTTGAGATATCACATGAAAATTATAAATGAAGAAAATATGCTTTTTTACTTTGAAAACATTTTCTTTAATTATAATTGGTCACAATTATAAAATAAAATATTTTATTTAAAAATAAACATGAATATTTTATAGGAATAATCAACTACGTATGATGACATGGAATCATAAAAATACATTCATGTCATATAAGTCAAAAACGTACCTCTAATACTTTTCCAAACATGTTGAAAATTTCCTCATAGGGAAAACAAAAAAAAATTCCTTATAAACCAATTACTAAAAAAAATTAAAAGGGTAAAAATGAGATTAATCAATTGTATAAGAATTGTAAAAATATTTTTGATTATATTTTATGTAACATTTAAATAGAACATTGATATTCCCTAGTAAATACTTACGTATAACAATCTCAAAAAGTAATTAGATTGCAAAATTATTTCAAAGCACATCATAATCAGTAGAATCATATTTTCCAAGAAATAAATAAAATTATATGGATATTTAAAAAACATAATATTCATAATAATACTCATAAGTTAGTACTCATGTGAATTATATAAACCACACAAAATAATTATGGAATGTATTAGGCACATGTCACACATTAATAAAATTGAGACAAAAATCCCTTACCTTATGTTATATTTCCTTTATATGTATCTCAAACTATGATATAATATTATAAATAATTTTATTAACAAACTATTGAATCATATGAATATTTATGATATCATATAAGTCCATTTATTATCCATTTGTTAACAATATTTCATTATAATTCATCTTCTGGATGTTAATTGCTCCATTTTCTTATGCATGTTTTGTCATTTAAGTCTTGGTTAATGTACATAGAAAATAATTATGTCATGTAAAGAATAATATTAAGGTAATATATAATGTATTTATGAATTATATACTTTTTTAATCATTTGTATTTGGTGATCATGGATAATGAATCACATCACATTGTTGAGACTGTGGTCTATATGTACGAACGAGCAATGATATCATTTCCGTAATAGTGAAATTGTATTGACGTTTATGGAAAATATTTTTCTATGTAATAAATAATATTTTGTAGTTATCATATATATTTATTTCATATATAATTATACCCATAAATGTAACATGGTGATAAAAAATAGATTACACCACATCCTAGAGATGGCATGCCATACGTATGAATGCATGGTACATTCATTTTTAGTAGGTTTAATTGAAGGTGGAATATGGTTATTAAAAACCATAATATCATATAAGTATATATATTTTATAATGGATTTATTAAATTATTTTGGAAACAAATAATGAAGACGAATCATAAGAAGAAATGATATTTTTTGAGTTGGTAATGGAGATTACCTTTTCTTGGGTGACCTCCCTATAGATATCATCATCGGGTCACCAGAGTTGGTCTTTTGAGAAGACTGGAACCTCTAGAAGATGGATATGTACTTTTATAAAGAAATTGGGTATGGTAAAGATTATATTTATGTCCTAATGAGTTGTGAATAAATTAAAGTGGATGTTACATTTTATAATTTGCATGAGGGGTGATTTTGGAATATAAAAAGATATTAATTTATAATAAAATCTTTCTCAACTCAAATACCATAAAAATGTCATATATAAGAATATGACATGGTATATGGTTGTAATATTATCTTCCAATATATTTTAAACATGTTTTGGTATTCATTTAAACATTATTATTTTAATTAACGTTTAGTTAACCAATTTCAAATCTATCTAAGGTAAAAATATTCATATAATAAAAAAGTTTACTTTTTTCCTATTTTCTATAAATTATATAATAAATGAATAATATTGAATATTTTAAACCATATTATAACTATTTATTCTTTTCAAATATGTGTTATGATTTTCAAATAATTTAATAAATCATTATTCTGATAAATATCAATAGTGACACTTTTGACACTATTCGATTAATGGAATTTAAAAAATATCATGATAACTAGTTATCTTATAAAAAATAATTTAATTATATCTATAATTGGTAAATGTTATATAGTAAATTAATTGGTTACATTTATTCTACCATATATAATTTTTATATAATTTTAATAAAAATACATTAATTTGTTCATTAATTAAATAATTACTCCATCATTGTTGTTATATCCATTAATGAAAATATTTTTAACCTAAAAATTATAAATAAATTTATACAAAGAAGAATAATTTATTAAATATAAATTAAATATTTATATTAAAAAAACAGCTGGAAAACTTTATATTAAAATATTTAAATAATTAAAATCCAATAATGCGGACAACTTGTCATCCTTTTAAATAAAATTTTATAATGGTATTAGTGATATCGGGGAGGCTCTGAATAGTCATTAATTAAACCATTGGACTACCATGGCCGATATATGAACAACAAAAATTATTTATCTGTTATTTTGGGTCATATAATAGTTCTCATAATTATAATTAAAATCATTTTATTTACTTTTCTTCTTCATGTATAAGAACTGCATCTCCATTGTATAAGTCCTTAAAGTAATTTTTATTTACTAAAAAATTAAAATATAATAACTTGATAAACATATAAATTTTATATTGGAAATTAATATTTTTTGTATAATTTATCATGAGAATAATAAAATATTAAAAATGATATATTATTTAATTCAATAATGTGGAATCTTTAAATTATTATTAAATTAAATATTATAAATATCATAATATCATCCATATATTACATAATGTAAAAAATAAAATTTTCACTATGAAAATATACATCTTATTTAAAAAAAATTCATTTATATTCCTTCAAAATAGAAATTTGTTCCCATGTGGACACATAAGAAAAAATAATAAAAAATAAAATTACATTTTCTTATTTTCATAGAATTAAAATTATATAAGGAATTTTAATGGAAATGTTTCTATCAAGTGACATAATACAAATCCATTGGTGTTAAGGGTTGAATTTCATTCACCCAATAAAATTTAAGAATTTTTTAGTGTAATTTTTTAGTCATTATAATTTACTTTAAACCTATATTACCTAATTTATCGTTTACTGTGGAATCAAAACGTACCACGATTACTATTCATTTGGGAAAAGAATAAAAGGTTCCTATTTACTAAATTTGGATGTTTTGAATCCAATTATTGAATATAATTATCAATATTCAAAAAATAGAAGTTAAAGAATTTAATTTAAAATAAAAATGGATAAATTTTTTGGAAAACTGATTTTCGAAATAATGTTAAATTTAAAACATAAACTGTTTTTATTACAAAATCATGTATAAAATCATTTTTAGAAAACATAATTATTTGATACAAATTAATAAAAATTTAAAATGAATCCAAAACAAAATTTGACCTTGTAAATATTTTAAATGAATATTGAGTTTCTTTAATAAAAATTTCTATTTACAATTCATCCAAAACTGGAACATACTAGAAAAATAAAAAAAAATTAAACCAAGGTTAATTTTTATATTCCACCTTCAAATTAAAAGTTTACATTTTCCTAAAAAAAATTATAAAAGATTCTAAAATAGATTTAAAAGTGGTTTACCATTAAAAGGTAATGAAATTACAATTTTGAAAAATTGATCTTTTTATTCATTAAATAATATTTATTATTATCATTCCCAATAAAATATGTTGGATTAATATAAAAAATATTTTATTTAATATATAAAATAATTTTTTCATTATTTTAATTTAGTAAATATAATTATTTTAACTTATAAATACCAAACCACATTGGGAGAATAAAAATATTTCCTTTGTATTCAATTTGTATGTATTTTTATTTTTATGTTATCACAAAATAATAAATTCATCATATAATACCTATATTTTCAAAATATATTTGACTGTATTCATAAATCATACTTTGAGGGATATATTATTATCTTCAAAAAAATGATATTTTGTAGAAACTAAGGGTTGCGTGTAATAAAAGACATAAATGAAATAAAATTATTTAAATTAATATATCTCATAAAATATCAGGGTGTTACATTCTAGCCTCATTAAAATTAATTTATCCTTGAAAATTCATCATGGTAATCAAATGATTCATACTTTAATGTTTCTTTCAAATAAACTGACATCGTAAAGATGAATAATAAACCATATATTTAAAATAAAAAGATAAAAACATAATAGTTACCATATGTAACTCATAACATTGTTTCCACATAGGAGAACATGGTTGGAATGTGAAAACATTGGCATGGAATATAATGCCTAAAATCAGCTCATAATGGAGACTAATAGAGAACATGGTCAAGAGAAACTTTATAATCAAAAGGATATAAATCCATAATGATCTAAATGACAACATGATTCATTGGAAAAGATGTTTCTAGGATAGCATTTTTATTTTGAAGATCCGTTCCCTAGTGTTGACGAATTATAATAAACACATCCTTTATTATATATAATCACATACTTTAATTGTGACTTGATCAATTTCCACTTCATATCTTATTCCAATAAACTGTGGTGAATTTGACATAGGTAAAATATTATAAGATAATGATATTAAATGTTAAATCATTCTCTCAAGACAAAAGGTTAGGAAATATTATCCCAAATGAATAAATACTTATATGGAAAGATAATACATTAATATCTAAAACATTATATGATGTTTATATTTAACCATCACATAGGTGGTTAACCTCATAACCCATCCGAAAGATGAAATTCATAACATTAGAATGAATTCCACTAAATAAAATGAACATTGATTTCCCATATATAATAAATTAACTCTTATATATGACAGACCAAACATGTGAACAGCTTATTCATGCATTTCCTTAAAACATGGTAATTACTATATAACATTAATGAAAACATTTATTCTTTCAAAAATTAACACATTATTCATGAAAAAATTTATAAACTCTATAGACTCAATCCATGATATCATATATCACATTATCATAATATAAATCCTAAATTCATTAATATTATCCCATTTATTTTATCAAATTCCACAATCTCTCAACCACATACATATATTAATAGTTATGTTTTCCTAAATCACGTGATATAAAAAACACATTTCCAGTTAAATCACAATTCATTGTTACTTGTACCATTATATGTATACTTAAAAGTCCTATATTTAAATCTATAATGGATTAACCCATAGATATTGCATTTTTTTGAAATACCATAGATGCACATAAAATAAAATTATTTTGGAATTCAATTACAAACACATGTAATCATTCCAATATCTTCTTAAACTAGACACCAAGCTTCATCATGTCATTTCATAACCCTTTTACCATCTCATATTTCATTGGTAGTCTCTTTATCATCAACAATATAATCACTACTCATATGAGCTTGAGGTTTCTCTTCATTACAGTTTTCCCAAAGGGAATCAATTTCCATAACACCCATACATTCCATAATTAAAACATTTAACTATCATTGATTCCATAGAAATAACATTACCCTTGTCTATTGGGTTAATTGAATCTTTTCAATTCCTATTATTTTATTTTTATCCTTATTTTCCACACCCAAATTATCTTCCAGCCCCTATGAAACATTATCCCTGATGCCTCTTCCTACATGATTTACATGAGGAAAATTGAACTTTTTTCCTCTATGGTCACCATGAAAATCTATATTTATTTTAATAGGTGGGTAATGATACTACCCAAAGTTGATATTATGTATCATATTATAAGACTTCTAATTACTAATAATAACAATATTCTTCATCCCATCTCCCCTTATATTTGGTTTCTCATGAGGAATTTCATTATATTATCCATCATATCCCCCATTGACTTGAACCCTCCAGGTTCTATTCATTGTTATAATGAGAAAAGGAATAGTGTGTGAGGCACAAATTATACTAAGAAAACTACATAATCATGGGTATGTACTTCCAATTTCTAACATATTAGGTTTAATTATATGATATCCATGATCGTTACCAAAATTATAGGATTCAAGCCTATAATTAGACTTCTAATTAGGGACATCCCTATAAATATCCTTAGAAATGTATCTATATATATCACCATTGTTTTCGCATCATAGTATCCAATGTTTGAATAATCCTTTGAACCGATTTTAGATATAATGTCATAGTTTTGACATACACAGACATTAAATTATTTTTTAGGAATCATCCATATATTACACAATCACTTTCCAAAATATTATATTAGTTTAGTAGATTGGGATACATGGAACAAATTCATCTAATTTGATGAATTATCTTTCAAATGTCCCATAATTATTTTAACAATTATTTTTCCTACCTAAAACCTTTATTTATATCACGGGAAAAATAAAACATACTAATGGGGTGAATATAAATGCTTAGTAAAGGAAAATAAAGCCAATGTGTAAGAATATCATGAACAAAAGGGTATGATAATGTGATCACAATAATTTTTAGATCACACTCTTAATATCATAGATCATAAACATAAATCATGGAATAATGATTATAAATTCATAAGACATGAATCATAAATAAATAAAGAGTATAATAAATGAAAGCATAATATAAGAATATGGAATGTAATTATGGAATACACATAAGCATGTAAAATCCATACCACTTCATAATCTGTCAATGCATATGAGTAATTAAATAAATAAATTATATGGATATTTAATTAATAATATATTCAGAATAATACTCTTAAAAAACATTCTTGGGTAATATATAAACCATAACAGATAATTAGGTAGTGTATACGGGATGTGTCCAAATGAAATAAACGTGAGACAAAAATCCCCTACCTTTATTTTGATTACCTTATTATGTATATAAACTTCTTGTATAATATCTAAAAAAATGGTATTAACTTATTCAAGAACCATTTTTTATTTATTATATCATATAGAACCATCTTATCCCTTGTTTGTTATTAACATTTGATTATTATTATTCTATCTAGTGTTAACTGCTATATTTTCCTATGCATGTTTTTTCATATAAGTCCTGGTACATTTTTATTGGAAATAGTTATGTAATTTCAAGTATTACATTAAGGTAATATATAATGTATTTATGAATAACATACTTTTTATTTAATCAAAATTTTGTGGTGATCATGAGGAATGAATCACATTACGTCGTTGAGACAGTAGGACATACGTACAGATGAGCGACGATTTCATTCCCTTTATAGTGAAAAGGTATATAAGATGATGGTATATATTTTGATAAAGAATAAATATAATTTTATAATTATCATATATATTTACTATTTCCTTCATTGTACATATCCATGTAATGTGGTGACAGAAAACAAATTACCCCACAATGTGGAGATGGTAAGCTGTATATACACACATGTGGAACATTAACGTTTCATTGGATGGATAGAAAGTAAAATATTATTTTTCAATAACCATAATAAAATTTTAAAATATAGGTGATACTAGATTTATTAATTTATAATGTAAACAATAAATGAATGCGATATATAATATGAAATTATCTTGAGCAATTCGGTAATGGAGATTACCTCTTCTTTAGTGAGTTCCCTATAGATATCATCTTAGAGACACCAAATTTGGTATTTTGATAAGATCAGTGCCTCTAGAACATGGATTGGTATGTTGAGAAGGGAATTGGGTATGGTAGGACCGAGATTGAAGGCTCAATGAAATGTAGAAATAAGGGAGGATGTTCCATTTTATAATTAAGGTGAGGGACCCTTTTGAAATATCAATATATTAATTTATAATAAAATAAATCTCAATTCAAATAACAAAAAATTCATAAATTATAATATGATATTAGATATTGTTTGAATATCATCAAAAATATATATTATAGATTAGTTTTGGTATTCATTTAAACTATAACAATTTAATTAACCCTCAATTATGTGATTTCAATTTTAACTAAGGTAATAAATATTCCTATATTAAAAGTGTGTACATTTTTGTTATTTGATTTAAATTAGATTATAAATGAATCATTTATAACATTTTATACCATATTATACATAATTTTTATTTTTTAACGTTTTTTATGAATTTTAAATAATTTAATAAAACATTATTCTTATAAAACATCAATAATTTCACTTTTGATAGTATTAAATTCATGGAATTTTAAAAATATCAAGATAATAAGTTAACTACAAAAAATTAGTTTATTATATCAATAATTGGTCAAGGTATTCTATAATATTAATTTTATACATTAAATAACACAAATGATATTTATTTTAGTATTTTTATGTCATTAATTTCATTTATTCATTAATTAAATAATTATTGCATCATTATTTTAATTATTTTTCCTGAATAATGGTAATTATTCCTATTTGAAGATGATAATTTTATTATATTTCAAATGAATTTTATATATATCAAAAAACTTCTACAAAACAATTTTATAAAGTAATTTATTATTTAAAGTACTATAATTGGAACAACTTGAGTCCCTCCTATATAAAATATTATAAGGATCTTATTCAAACCCATGTGGCACCAAATGATAATTAATTATACCCTTGAGAAACCAAAGACGATATTTGAACAACTTGAAAGGATATATCCATTATATTGTGCCAATAAATAGTTTGTATAAGTTTAATTGAAATCATTTTATTAATTTATCTTCTACCTATAAAAGAAGTACATCAACATTATATAGTGCTTAACGATAATTATTTATCTCTTATAAATTTAGAAAAAAAATCCATGATAAATAAAATAATTCCCTATAAAATGTATATTTATTGTTAAATTTTAATATTTTATAGCCATATGTTAAAAATGATATATTATTTAAAACATTAATAAGGTATCTTAATTTTTTTTAAAATAAAATATTATAACTATCATAATATCATCTATGTAGTCGAAAATATCAAAAATGAAATCTTATAATTAAAATGTGTTTTATATGCTATAATTTTTAATATTTATTTGTTAATAATTTAATTCTTTTTTCATGTGGACACATAAGGGAATATTAGGACAATGAAAAAGGAATTTTATGTATTTCTTGGAATAAAACATTATATAAGTCATTATTATAGAAATGTTCCGATTAAATGACATATCCTAGATCCATTTGTGTTAAGGGCCGAATTTTATTCTAGCAAAAAAAATTTAGAATTTGTAAGTGTACATTTATTGTATTTATAATTTAATTTTTGAAATATATTGCATAATTTATCCTTTACCGCATTATTAAAATTTACAATGATTACTATTAATTTTATCCAAGAATAAAAGGTAACTATTTACTTATTTGATCCTTATGAATCCAAATTTGGAATATTTTTTTTAAAGTCAGAAATCATGTGTGGCAGTATTTAATTTATATTAAAACTGATAAAATGACATGAAAATAGGGTTTTGAACAAAAATGTCCCTTCAAAACAAAAAATGTTTTTATATTAAAATCATTTATAATTTTTTTCAGAAAAAAATAATTTTTTTATTTTATCTAATTAAAATTTCAAACAAATTCAAAATAATAATTGACCTTGTAAATACATTAAATAAAAATGGAGTTTCTTTAATAAAAATATATATTTCACTATTCATCAAAACACAGAACATACCATGAAAATAACATAAATTAAATAAAATTAAATTTTTATATTAATCGTTCAAATAATAAATTCACATTTCCATATAAAAATTATAAAAGTGTCAATAATTTGATTTAAAATGTGATTTCAACTGAAAGGTTATACATTTACCATTCTGAAAAATATATCTTTTTTTCATTTAAATTAGACTTATTATTATCTTATGACTATGAAATATATTTTATGGATTCATAAAATATTTGATTGAAAATATAAAATACTTATTTCATTATTTTCATACACGAATTTTCATTTATTATTTTTATAAATTCAAAATGGCTTTGGGAGTAATAAAATATTTCCTTTATATTCAATTTGTATGTATTTTCATTTCAATGGAATTGGTAAATAATAAATCCATCTTATAAACAATATATTTTCCAAAGTTAGTAATACTATTTGTAACTACAAATTTAAGGTCTATGTAATTATTTTAAAAAATTGTGTTTTGCAGAATCTCAATGTTGTGTGTAATGCAAGACCTCAAAGAAATAATTTTTTTAAATATATATATCTCATGAAAATATTTGTGTGTTACAGCCTTTATATAAAGAGATACGATTTTATGATCAATCCCCCATCCATAATTGACTGATACATTTAGAAAACTCTAAATGGGACTAAGTGATTTTATCATAATCGACCATATTTCTTGAATTTTATTAATTTATTCCTATTTAGGGTCCATATTTCTCAAGGATTATGTTTAAAATTAATCCCTCAACCAATGGTGGTCGAGTCATCTTTCCAGTGTGTAAGGGTCTACTTCGTCGATCTATACTTTATACATTCATTGGAATTTATAATACATTTCATTTAAATCAATATATAATTCATTTAATTTATAAAAAAATTTCAAATTTAAAAATGTTAATGAACCCCACTGGTGATGCCCCATATCACATGTTATATACTAAAATGAATTTACCATAAATAGACAATTATATGGAACATCTATCTCTCAAATAGAGTAATTTCCTATTAATGTAAGCCTAGTTACTCTCCCCATAGCCTCTTTAATCTCATTCAGCCAACTCCCATCATCGTATGACCCTATCTTCAGCCATAAAATATATAAAAATAAATTATAACACTTTATAATTAATTTTATAACATTATTTAAATAGGGATATTTTATATTAACTTCCCCACTAAGAATCTTTGAGATTTTGGAGAGTCGAGACGAAACTACCCCAAGCCCACCTTCATAGGCTAGTGGATGGAGAACAACATTGAAAGAAATAACTAATATGGGAAGCCCTTAACATATGTACCTAGACACACACACACACATATCATACCATCTCTCTATATAAGTGTAGAGAAAAAAATAAAATGTAGTAACATCTAGAGTAATTTCTATGCAGGTACCAACAACTAGAGAATAAGAAAGTGTATTATAGCATAATCTGAAAAGTAAAGGGAAAAATTCATTTCCATATAAAATGATTTCTCAACCAAAAAATATCTGGAAAATTAATTCCTATGGGAGCCGAGCACCATTTCTCAAATCCTAGACCACTATATAAGGGAAAAATGCACCCAAGAAGCCCTACGATATTCTAAAATCACCATTGATTTATCTTTCATCTATAAAAGACACTACTATTGTGGGAAAATACCATGAAGATGTGGGTATATACATACCTAGTAGGACACCATTAATGTTGAATGTGGAGATATAGTAGACACAATATAAGTAAGTAACTCAATCTAAATCAACTAAAAAAGTCCAAAAATATGATTGTATATATATGCTCAAAAAAGAAACCCATACAAGAGAGAAATGGGATCTCTTACTAATAGAGTAAACCAAAGGAAATAGTTTTTCTAGAAATTAAAATAAGTTGATCTACAATACATAACATCATTCTTGTTTTTCTAATTAAATATGAATGTCAATCCCCACCACACCATTATGCCACATAGTCAAGAGGACATAATATCTAAGTATAGGACCCATGTCCTAGTACAACTGGAGTGTTCAACCTCACAGGTATGGGAACCAAGACTTAATCCAAAATTAGGGTTTCACTCTATAGATAGATAAAGGACCACTGCTCCAAATAAACAAGATGTTGCTACTTTGTAGATAGAGTGACTATACCTAGACACTATAGGAGGGTGCCAATACGAAGGTTGATAAAGGATAGAAAACATGACTATATAGGAGTGATCCACTCTATGGTTTTAGGAAAAACACTTTGACTACATATAAGTGTAAGACTCTAATGGTAGAGGATTTTTTCCCTGAATCCACATGAGGGTTCTACTCTGAAGGTTGAGGACTCATGGCATGACTCTATAAGAGGTTTATACTCTAATGGTAGATAGATACCCCATTCCCTATCTCAGTTGGAGGGTGTCACTATATCGATATAGCTAGGATCCGTTACCTTTCCTACTAGGAGAGTGCCACTTTGATCTCTCTGATGATCCTTCCACATCACTACCATCATCGAGCATATTCTAACACATATTAATTCATGGAAATGATTAATAAGATCTCAAAGTACACTACTAGGGACCCCATTTAGTAATACATATATAAACACTCAAGTAAGGATACTTGTGGGCTAATATTTGAGTCCCAATAAGGGAAATATGAGATTTATTAGTTTCCTTGAAATGATATACAGGGAATGTAGCGTTCCACATAAAATGTGACCCCGCTCCTCTGTATGGATGTTTCATATCCAGAACATGACTAACATATCCTATAGTACTAAATAGTGTGTAAGGGTACCAAAAAATGGGTCTTGGAAACCCAAGGGTGATCCTTATTCTCTTGGTGATTCCCATGTAACCATTTCATGTCCCTATACATGGAATCATCCTGGTCATGCCTATTTCCATGTACTCTCGTAGTGCATAGTGGGTTCATAGCACCCAGTCACATGGTTAATGTGATCCCACATGGCATGTGATATTTAACTCACCTAGAAACCCTATCCACCATATCCAGGTGACTTCACATTACGTGTTAATCCCAATACATGTCTTGTAGTCCGGATTTTTATAATAAGTTACATATCCTCCACATGGTCTAGATAAAACTATGAAGAATAAAATTGTGCATTAGTTTCACTATAAATCAAAGGGGAAGGCCTATGTGCATCAATTTCGTCCCTCTAGTGGTAGAAAATCATTCTCAATTTATCCATGGTGGTTTGTCACATGCCCCACACGCCTCCCCTCTTTGTTGATTGGCCTCAGAACCCATATCCCTCAAAATTATCACCCATATCTCGCAAAGAATTATGGTCCATACCCAAATAATGATTAAAATTTTTGAACACAAATTCATTATGAATTTTAGGGTTTTATCCTTCTTGATCCCTTGAGAGAATTCTAATCCCTTTCCACATAATACAACAAAGAGGATATTGAATAATGATATATATAAAATCAAAAAATAAATTTCTGAATATTTCATAGACAATATATATAAATTATGTACAAATGAGGTTTTAAACAATTTGCAACAATAATAAATTAATTTAATAGACCATTAAAATCTGACAAGAGGTTGCATAAAAAATCTCAATTTAAGGCTGATTAAATTATAGAGTTTTGGTATTGCATAATCATTTATTTATTGGGGGATTAATACAGAAATGATGAGTATAACATTATGATTTGATTGATCTCTGGTGAATAACACTTTCTCCAATAAGGGGGAAATATCTATTTCTTTTGTTTCACCTTGATTTCAGTGGACCCAGAAGCTCGCTGTCATTTGATCTCAATCATCCAAAGAATGGTGGTGGAATTATCCACTCAATTGTCTCATGGTTAGGTAGATAACCGTAGATATTTTACTTAATAGAGTATTTATATATGTAATTAATATTAAACTAGTTAGTTAAATTTGTTAACTAATTCAATTAATGTTCCCATGAATGGTTTTCTTACATAAAAATCTTATGCCAACTAATTTTAGGATTCCCCTAGGGTAAACGCCATGCTTCATATTCAAAAATGGTCCTAGATTTTATATTTGAGACTCTACTTAAGATATATATTATAATTTATAATATCATATGTGTCTGTGATATAAAATATATTTAATATTTTTATCATATTAATTTTGGGAGCATTTGGATTTATAAGTGAATAAAGTCTTAGCACAGGTATTTGAAAATATTAAATGATATACATCAAAGTCATATTAGGGGAAAAAATAGGGTCTCTACATTAATCCATCCATCATGATTTTAATCCTCTAAAGAAAAAACTAAATGAAAAGGTGGTGACACTAAGATCACATCAGGTTCTCCTCCTCCAAGAAGCTCCTTTGTTTTCTCCCCTGATGCCACATCAAATGAACTGATGGAATAGTCCATCTGCAATGTATCCTCTCTAGAAAATCCTTGATCACCACTAGGTTCTCCACAGATGTGTATTCATCATCGATTTCCATCATTCCCTAGTAAATAAAATGCATAAATTCATGAATGTTATTCCTTATCTATGGAACATGGAAGATGTTATGAACCTACTCAAATGATGCAGATATGGTAAGGTAGTATTCCACCTCACCAACCATCTTCAATATATAATATAGTCCGATTAACCATAAGGATAACTTGACTCCCTAGAAAAATCACTATAGAATTCTTCATTGGGAAACTCTCAAGAAAAAATTTCTTCCATGCTTGATCTCCAAGGTCCTACGCTATCGATATTCATAAGATTCATGGCTTCTCTAGGATACCCTCACCCACTCATGGATCACTGGTCTTTCTTTGTTGTCACCTACACCATATTTGTTTTAATAAGAGATTTCTCATTGATCCAAGTATAGCATCGAGTTGGCATTCTAGGTCTCCCATATAGGGCCTTAATAGGTCCCATGATGATAATAGAGTGATAAATATTATTATAAGAGAACTCTACTATGTGTAAGTGATCCCCCATGATCCGACCAAATTATAACACTGAAAAACCTAGAATTTTTTTTAGAACAATGATTGTGTGCCCGGTCTGACCGTTTTTTTTTGCAATGAAAGGATTTACTAATCCATATTTGAGTCTCAGATACCTCTTGTTGGGATCTCTAGAATAGTACTTTAAACTACACATCACGATCAAATACCATATTCAATGGAACCCGATGAGGTTAGATGATCGAACACACAAACATCATCCCCATAATCTCCACGGAACTCTTATCCTTGATAGCATAGAGGTTTGTTGATATCATAATACATTCAACTATAACCCCAATGGAATAATGGATTCTTTTTGTACGTGGAAGACCTATAATAAATTCCATGGATATTCCATTTAATTTAAGATCTTAGTATAACACCCCAAATATTTCAACATATTTTTCTCTTAAATACATTCTATTAATTAGATAGCCTTTATTTCATAAAGCACAGTGTTTCGTTGAACGAAAACATGGTTTTTTAATATATTGTAATAACTAATTCTTTAAACATAAATATTCCACTTTTGTGTTTTGAATTTTGCAAAACGGACATTCATAGTTTTGATTAGGATGATATTTATAGGCTGACAAGAATTAACTTATTTTTAGTGAATAGTAACCTACCCTGATGAATAGTAACCGACCATTATGAATCGTAACATACCCTTGTGAATAGTAATATTACTCTTATAAATGGTATCGATACCCATGAATGTAGAAATAAATGTAGGAACCTTAAAAATGAAGATGAATATTTTAAGTCTTTCTTTTTTTTGATCAAATATTGATTTTAAATAAATATTTAATTTATCATATTTAGAAAGTTAATTTTGAAAAATGGAGTTCATTTTTGGATTCAACGCATTGAAAAATAGTTAGGGTTAATTTTTGGGATTTTTTGAAATACTTGAATTTTTTATGAATTGTAAAATATAATAAATTACGATAAATGCTAAATACTTGATTTACTACATCATAGGTGATGCCAGGCTGGTCTAAGCCCACTTGGTTCGAACTCACATGCCATTATTACTATTTTTATCAGATGAATCATGATTATTCATCATCTTGAGTAAAAATATTAAAATAATAGTTAAAATAATGTAAAATCCTTTTCCCCCTCCACTATATAAACCAACCCTCTCCACTTATTTCTCACACACCCCCAAGATACATGCCAGGCCTAAATTCTACAAATTACGTTTTCTAAGACCTCCCCCCACGTCTATGACCTGCTGGTCACACCAAAAGGAAAAAAACAAATGTCTTAAGGACTTTTTAAAGGAGGAGTATCGAGAAGTGAACCTCCATTCTCTTTTCATTCGTAATCTTTTACATGTTTTTTATCTTGTTGCTCTCTTCTCAACTTGCCTCATCAAAATACCATGGGAATTGTAGTACATAACATGTACTGGATTATAATTATTTTAATGGAATATTTCATTATCTTCTCCCTTTCCCCCTCCTTTTATACTATAAATGAAAACACTACCTGAGATGTGTTAATTTATCACACTCTAGGAAGACAGGTTTTTAATTTTCATTACAATCATCACGACTGGTCATGGAACCCTTTAAATGGTTGAAATGGATCTGAATAATTGTATTTTACCTTATTTAATGTTTTGGAATTATTACACTCTCATAATACAAAATGATAATACAAAACAAGTTCATTATTCACAAAATGGGAAATGTTAATCAAAGCATTTATCAATAACTTTTAACTAATGAATCATCCTCTTGTATATAACCCAAAATCATTATAATATCATTTATAATGTCACTAATGATATATATTTACAATTATGGATGTTTAACCACATTTCAAATGAACTTCCATTCATGAACACAAGTAAAACGGTCATCAAAACCGAGGAATAAAATGTTTCCAAAACAATAAAATTGAATCTCATAAAACCAATCAATAAAGTCATGAATAAACCTAATAAAGTTGTAAAATGTCAATTAAATTTTTATGAGGTTCTGGAATTATTAATTAATTCTTATAAATTTTATTTTTTAGGTCGTTAAGAATAATCAAGAACACTTTTGAGCTTAATATGAGGGATATCTTAACTCAATTTCCATTTGTTGAGTTAAACATCAATGTCATTGGTCATTTTTTCTTTCCTAGAATATGTGTGAATGAACTATGATTATTTTATGAATTATATCCACTTTTATTTTGTGGGTTTACATTTTTCACACAAAATTAAGACATTGATTTTTCCTCAATATAATGATAGGTTTTTTATCCAGGATCCTCTCTTTCACTTTTATTCTAGAATCCACCCTATCTTTTCTTCATTTATTTTTAATTCCAAATGATGTGGAATGTTTTTTAACCTCCCCCATAATAAAATTATGTAATATAAATTATGGGATACCCTGTTACCTCTCATTAATCAGTCACAAGAACACCAATTTCTATTCCAATTTAATTAGTAATGCACCGGCTCCGGTTTAGAGGGGTCGGGGCATTACAGTTGGTATCAAAGGAATTTTAGTATAAAAAATGGAATGTAGATAAGAAATTATATATTAGGGAACATATCCATAAGTATGTATTTGAGGATAAACATACGAGATCATCGTGGTAATTTGGTATGGAATATATTATGTAGATCTTTATAGAAAATTCATCCCTGTTTGTATAGGAACAGGTAGAGGTGGATCCAGCACAGATGTACCTAGGAGTAAACACTCCGAAATGGAGTTTCAGGATTGACCTAGGGTATTCTGGTACATAACAGTGGTCCTTTCTGAACTTTTTTTTGACACTCTAGTGGGATATACTCAAGATAATTCACATTTTTCTGAAAATCCATTATGGACGATTATAATGTAAATTTTTCATCAGAGAAACCATGTCAATGAGATTAGTTATGCATAGGATTTCAAATTATGCTTATTTCATTGCATGTCAATATTATAAATTAGGATTCATAACTTAATATAGTGTGTCAAATTATTTAGAAATGGCACCTAATGGAAGAATGGGAATAAATACTCATGGAAAATATCGAGATTGCCCCTCTGAGCAAGTCAACATAGTCAATGTTGGAGCAGATCAGATTAGGACCATATTGGGAAAACATACTCAGGTTGTAACGAATAACCATGCTACACCGGTGTTGGATCGTTTCATCTGGTATAAGACCCCATCAATTACTGGGACTACTAGTCCATGGAAGTTAAGTAGAGGATCAAGTACCTTGAAATGATATTTATCACATTAAGATGCAATGATAATAAAAAGGTAGTGGTGGTAGTGAATTATCACAAGGGTGACACTAATCAATGGTGGTCCTTGATCTGGAATACCAATGAGGAAGAAGGGATAGAGGATATAGAATGGAGGACATTTAAGGGAATATTCTTTGACAAATATTTCCCTCATGGACATTGAACCAAAATGAATAAGAAATAAATGTTCTTAATGAAAAGGGAAGAAGACAGTGTTGCATAGTAAGAGGATACCTTCACAAGACTATCTAGGTATGCCATAGATTATGTACGTGATATGAAAAAAATATTGATTATTTCATTGAATGTCATAAACCATGTCTTTTAGGTCACTATATTCTCAAACATTTTTATCATATGACGAAATTGTTTTATGTACCATCAAAATAGATAGGGAGTTTTCTTGATAAAGTTTCTTCAAGGGAAACTGGGATAATATGTGCTACTCTGATAACCATGGAAAATGTGAAACTCCAATGAAGAACATGGGAATAACAAAACTTATGTTAAGAATAAACTGTCGAAGGAATCATCATAGGATATTCATTAAAGGCATGAAAGTATGATATTAGTGAAGAGCAAGGGGTCATCGATCTGATGAATGAAAGGGGGAGAAACAAGTTAATGATATTCGACGCTATAATTGTTTAGATATGGGAAAATATGCCAATGAGTTTCTTAAGATCCATAGAATTATTACTTAAAAAAGGCTATGAGATCAAGGGAATTCATATGAGATTACAAGTGTAGAGGTTGAAGTTCCGAATGATGTGGTGGCAAGTACCGCAATTGTTTCCTCAAACTTATCCAACATTGTTTTTATTTTGGATCATCAAATTCATTCATATCTTCCCAGTTTTACAAGAAAATTATACATGTCCAATTTGATTTAATAAAGGTGTTACTAGTCCAAACTCATAGGGATGTATCAGTGTAACAAAGGAATGTCGATTAGTCCACCTCATGACATATAAACGTGCTTTAGTTTCTAACCTTATCATCATACCGATGACAGAATTTGATATATTTCTTGTTATTAATTGGATGTCATGTTATGATTCAAAGATTAATTGCAAGAATACAAAAGTTACAATATTTTAAAATTCTTCAGAATTTCTTTTCTTTAGAGCTGAAATCTCGCCATCTGATTCATATCTAGATCCACCTCTAGTAGCTCTATTGAGTGCATTTTTTGGAGAGGAAGAGTGTCCAATGTCATTGGGTGAGGAAATAATTATTCAAATTGATGATGTACATATAGTGCAAGAATATATTGACGTATTCCCAGAGGATTTAACTAGACATCCTCCAGTTAGAGAAGTTGATTTCTCTATTGATTTAATTCCAAGTTCAAGACCTATAATAAAGACTCCCTATAGAATGGTCACTATAGAGTTTATGGAGAAATAAAAATAACTAGAATAATTCAGGGAAAAAGTATTTATTTAACCTAGTGTTTATTTATGGGGATCCACAGTCCTCTTAGTCAAGAAGAAAGATGATTCCTTGAGGATATTAACTGATTACGGGAAAATCAATGTTATTATAATAAAAAATAAAAATCCACTTCCACGAATTGATGACTTATTTGATCAACTTCAAAGTGAAAAACACTTTTCAATGATTTAACTTCAATCTAGATATAACCAGCTACTTTTGAGGAAGGATATTATTTCAAATACAATGTTTCAAACCAGGTGTGGGCATTATGAGTTTACATTAATGCCTTTTGGATTTACTAATGAACCATCTATTTTCATGGATTTAATGAATTGTGTTTTCAAGGAATATCTAGATAACTTGGTTGTGGTATTTATCGATGATATCCTGCTATACTTTAAAATCTATGAATACCATGAGAATCTCTTGCAAAATATTCTGAAAATAATTATAAGAAATGAATTATATGGGATGTTTAGCAAGTCCAAAATCTACCTTCAATCAGTTTCTTTTCTAGGCCATATTGTCTCAAAGGATGGAATCATATTTGATCCTATGAAGACATAGTCAATCCAAGATTGGACCCGGAAAATAAGTATAACTAAGGTACATAATTTTATTGTCTTGTCATTTTATTATCGAAGTTATGTTCTGAACTTCACCTGGATTCCTAACCTAGTAATGAAGCTCACACGTAAAGGAGTTATGTTTGTGTGGATGAAAGAACGTAAAAGATTCTTTGAAGAACTGAAAAAAATATTGGTTAATGCTCAAATTTTCACTCTTCCATCTAGAAGGGATGGATTGGTAATATACAGTGATGCATCAAAGAATAGTATTGGTTGTGTCCTTATGAAAAATGATAATTTATTGGCTTATACATCAAGGCAGTTGAATACTCATGGGTAAAATTATCCAAAATCTTGATATTGAGTTAGCTGCTGTAATATTTTATCTAAAAATATAGAGACATTATCTTTATGATGAAAAATGTGAGATATACAAAGACCACCACAGTTTTAAATACATTTTCACACAAAAATAACACAACATGAGGCAAAGGAGATGGCTAGAGTTACTCAAAGATTAATTTTTTTAATACAATACAATCCTTGAGAAGAAAATAAGGTGGAAAATGTATTATGCAGAAAGGATCATGGTCTTCTGACTCAAATGAGGATTGAGAGAGATATTATATTCATGGATCTACTAAAGTTGGATTTGGGAATTGTTAAGGAAGGGGAATGATCATTCCTCTTTCAAATGGTTTCTAAACCATCTTACTAAAGAATATAAAAATATCACAATCTGATGATGAAAATCTATACAAGAAAACTAATGATTTTGAGGATTAGAGATTAGAAAACATCATGCATGAAGAAGGAGTTTTGAGTATTTGGAAGATGTTATGTGTTCTATCAGTACGTAAGCTAAAAAGGGAACTATTAGATGATTCTCATAGCTCAAATTTATCAACACACCATAGTAGAAAAATAATGTATAGAGATATGAAGGAAAATTTTATGTGGGATAATATGAAGAGGCAAATTGCTAACTATGTGTCAAGAAGCCCAGTTTATCAAAAGGTGAAGGCAAAAGACAACATCCTAGAGGGTTTATGCAACCTCTACCTATTCCTATTTGTAAGTGGTATGATAATACAATTTATTTTTTCACTACACTTCCAAGGAAACCTTTAAGGAATTATTCAATATGGGTAATTGTAGATCTTCTCACTAAATCAGCACATTTCATTTCAATAAAAGTTGATTTACCACTTGAGAACATATAAATAAATTATTTTAATGAAGTTGATATATTTCATGGTGCCCCTAAATTGATTTTCTTCTATATAGATTCCCAATTTACATCAAAAATTGGGAAAAGACTCTAGAAGGATTTGAATACTGAGCTTCGTATGAGTACTTCTTTTCACTCCCAAACCAACAGACAGTCCTAAAGGAATATTAAAACACTAAAAGTCAAGTTGAGAACCTGTAATCTCAACCTTCATGTTATGTGGGATCAATAATTTCATTTTGTATAATTTTCCAACAAAAATAGATTTCATTTTAGTATTCATTTGGATCTATATGTAGCATTATATGGAAAGAGATGTCGAACACCAACTTGTAGGGACGAAGTTAGTGAGGGGAAACATATAGTCCCAGAACTTGTTAATGAGACCACAAAAAAGGAAAAGGAAATTCAATACCATATTAAATCATCCCAAAGTAGGCAGAATAGTTATGATGAAAAACAGAGAATGGATTTGGAATTACAAGAGAGAGATCATGACTTTCTGAATGTATCCCCATGGAATGGTGTCTATAGGTTTGGTAAGAAAGGGAAATTGGGTCCCTGTTATATCAGACCATTTGAAATTATGGAAAAACTCATATTTGTATCCTTCCTTTTAAAAATGACTCCATTTTTCTCTAATGTTCATGATGTTTTTCATGTGTCATTTTTAATGAAATACATTGTAGTCACAATTCATGTACTCAACTGTGAAGAAATAGAACTAGAACTTGATTTGTTATTCTATGAAAACCCTATCGGGATTCTTGACACAAGGGAGTCGGTATTGATAAATCAGACAACACATCTAGTAAAGGTTCTTAAGAGAAAAAATATTCTAGAGGGAACAAAGTGGGAACCAGATGATGTTATGAATAAAAACCACCAACATCTCTTTGAAGGGATTTATAAATAACCAATTTTGAGGATGACATTTTTGAAAGTAGGAATAATATAACACCCCAAACATTTTAAGGTATGATTCACTTAAATATATTCTATTCATTAGATAGACTATATTTTGTAATGCACATAGTTTCTTGGAAAAAAAACTTTGTTATTTATGATATAATCCTAACCTAGCCTTTAAAGTTAAATTTTCCACTTTTGTGTTTTGAATTTTGAAAAACAGACATTCACAGTTGCGTTCAGGATGATATTTGGATTCTGATAGAATTAGCTTAATTTTTATTGAATAGTAACATACCCTTATGAATAGTAACCCCCCTTTATAATAGTAACATAACCTTATGAATATTAATATGAATCTTATAAATTTTATCCATACCCATGATTGTATAAATAAATTTGGGCACCTTATAAATGAAGATGAATATTTTAAGTGTTTATAATTTTTGATTAAATAATTATTATAATTAGTAATTAAATTTATCATGTTTAGAAAATTATTTTTTTTAAATGGAGTTCATTTTTGGATTCTATGCATTGAAAATTGGTTTGGGGGAATTTTCTGATATATCTTAAATACAATATTTTTTTTAATAATAACATATAATAAATTACAATAAATTCTAAATACATGATTTACTGAATCATAGTTGATGCAATGATTATGGAAGGTAACCTAGATTTAACTCACATGTCATTATTACAATTTAGGATCACATTAATTAAGACTATTCATAGTCTTGAGAAAAAAATTAATATAATAATTAAAATAATGTAAAATCCCTTTCCCCCTCCACTATATAAACAACCTCTCACCTCTTTTTCCTCCCACACCACTAACGCTTCATGCCTTGAATTTATTTTTAAAAATACTCTTCCCAAGACCTACCCCCACGTTCAAGTCCTGCTGGTCTTACCAGAAGTCCAAAAAAATGGTCTTAAGGAGTTTCTCAAGGAGGAGTACTCACAAGGTGAACCTCTCTTCACTTTTTTTTCAAATTTTATTTTCATGTATTATTATTTTTTTCTCTCTTCTCACCTTGCCTCATCCATATTCCATGACAATTCCCTTAAAATACATGTTCTGGATTTTCATTATTCCAATTAAATATATCACCATCATCTCCCATTTCCCCTCCTTTTGTACAATAAATGCAAACACCATCTAAGATGGGTTAATGTTTCACACTCCAGGAAGACGAGTTTTCAATTTTCACTACAATCCTCCAAACTAGACAAGATAACCTTATTATGGTTGAACCAGATCTTAATATATGTATTTTATCTTATTAAATGTTCTATAATCATTAGAAACTCAAAATATAAAATAATAATACAAAATAATTTCATTATGCACAAAATGGGTCACATTAATCCATGCATTTATAAATAACTTTTAAATAATGAATAATCCTCTTGTATATAACCAAAAATCATTATAGTATCATTTATAATGTTACTAATAATATATGTTTACAATTTTGGCTATTTAAAAACATTAAAAAATCTTTTATTCATGAACAAAAGTAAACCGTTCATGAAAACTAAGGAAGATAATTCTTCCAAAACAATAAAATTGTATCTCTTAAAACCCATCAAAATGGTCATGAATAAACCTAATAAGGTTATACCATATCAATTACATGTTTATGAGGTTCTGGATATATTAATTAATGAAGCTTAATTTGATTATTCATTTCGTTAAGAACAATCATGAACTCCTTCGAGCTTAAGGTAAGGGTTATCTTAACTCAATTTCCATTCGTCGAGTTAAACATCAATTTCATTTGTTTTTCTTTTTCCCAGAATATGTTTTAAAGACCTATTATTTTTTTATTCTATATATCAACTGTTATTTTGTGGGTTTATTTTTGTAACACATAATTATGTGATTGATTTTTCTGCAATCTAATTATACGTTATTTGTAAGGGATCCTCCCCCTCACTTTTATTCAAGAATGAACCCTATCTTGTGTGATTTTATTTTTAATTCTTAATGATGGGGCTCATTTTCATACCTCCCCCATACTGTACATATGTATTATAAATTATGGTAAACCCCATTACCTCTCATTATTCCCTCACAAGAACAAACATTTCCATGCCAATTTAATTACTTATGCACCAGCTCTAGTTTAGAGGGGTCATAGCCTTACACTAAGATATTATGAGGATGTAGGAAACCCACTGAAACCTTGTGCTCATACTTTACTTATAGACTTGTGAGGGACCAAGATATGATCTAAGCCATGATCTGCCTTATTCCAGCCTACAAAAACTGCCTCTAAACGTCTTTTTACTTATTTCCTACAACAGGATGCACATCCAAACGAGATTTGAAAAATAATTTCATTACGTCCCCCATAATTTTGACTAGGACCACTTTCTATCCCTAAAAGGGTGACGTGATTCCCTCATTCATAAAATTCATCTAGTGAATATACTTCGGAAATTTGGTCATGTAACACCTCACAATTTATGTCACTGGAATTTTTCTAACCTACATATTGGAGGAGCAGAATATTCAACACCATAGAATGAAGAAAAATATAAACCCTCCTATTCAAACAATGGTTGCTGCAAAGAAGCCAACTAATCTGATCCCTCCTCTACTGTGCGAATACATACATGATACTATGATGATCTATGTAAATACTAAAGAAATGTCTAAGAAAATAGTGCCTTTTTATCCTCAGACCAAAGACTTCCACTACCAACCCTTGGTCATCTACCACAAATTTATTCTTATGGGGTCTCAATGGAATCAACCCATATGTGATCACTACCTTCCTCCACATCAATATGCACCTAAAACTATACATGTAGGCACCATAATATTTTATATACTCCATACCATTCCTACATAGTCTCAAATAGGGAATCATTGAACTCAACCTTAAATCTCCAAAGGATATTTTTAACTACACATTAAATGTAAAAAAATATCACTTTCCTTGTCATGGTAATCAATGTTTATAAAATCCTAAAGTTGTACCGAAATATCTCATGTTTTACCCAAATAAGATAAGAAAACTCCACTCCAATGAAATGCTCTAGGGTTTCTACCATGAATGAACCACATTAATTTTCACTGTTCCCAAAACTAATCTATGATCATATATAAAATTATTTAAAAATTTAACCTCATAGATATATAACTAGAACATTGTGATCTCCACCTTCTATTATTCTAGCATCGCCTCCCCAGGGGCCTCCCAGGACATGCTTGGGAGAACTGTGATCACAATGCTACCTCTACCATGTAGCTCTATTTTCAATCTATATTTAATCCTATTCATGTTGTATTAGGATATAAAATGCTTAGAATCACCCATATATAGGCTACCCTAGTCCTCTTTGTTGTCCTTATATCGCATGATAATGTGTCCAGGTTGGATCCTTGGTAGTCTCCTCCAATGATATCCTAGTGACTAGAGCTTGTGAACAGTTGTAGATGTCTCATACCTATAACACACTCTACCATCTCCTACTACATGGAATCACTAAGATGAGAATATCTCCATCACTAATCCCATCCCCCATACTCTAACATAAATGTGAAGGCAAAGGGGTAACATAATTTCTTGGATGTCTCTACGAAGACCCAACTCAAACATGTATTCTCAGATGTATTCGTCCTGAGTAATGTCAACTGAGTACTGTGTGAGGTTAGTGATCCTCATAATATACTAAAAAACTAATATCCCTCCCAACTACAACTATAGAAACACCTAAATCCAAAATGAGTTCAAAATATTGGAATCTATCATCATCAAATAGCTTCTAGAAGTTAGTTCATGACAATATCAAATTACCATGCATTTTCCTGAATAGATTCAACTAGTTCCCATATTTTAAAAGGAAAATTAACTCTTCTATCACAATCACATGATCATTATTTTTTTGATATTCCTAAAAACAAGGATCATATACTCTAACAATTCCTCATCCTCTTAGGGATCTGGGTCACTAAGGAACATCATAGACCTCTACTGCTGAAATTTTTAGAGTGCGCTAAGATAGTATGAATCCTCATCATGCTGTTCGGTAAGAATTTGATTCCACATAGGATATGGATATTTTACCTTCCATAAAAGAGGAAATACCTTGCTTTATGGACCCTAAAAAATGCCTCTTTTCTAATCATATCCTTATCATGGTCTAAAATTCGTAACCAAATAGGCCGTCTTCGTGGATGCATCCTGAAAATAATTGAGGTGAACAATCATCTGATGATAATATATATATTTATATATATACCATAGATGAATCAAAAAAGGACAAAAAATATTCAAATCTATAAGATTCTTGTACCAAATTTCCCTATAGATAATGTCTCAGAATTCCATGTTCAAGAATAGTTAGTTAGAGTGTTGGTTAATAGATATATCGACCTCAATACTAACACTGGGTTCCCATGCCTGAAATCTTCACATGATACAATTCCCACCCATTTCCCTAAGTTCCAAACCTAATATAATCAGGGGGGAAAATCCAAACTTCAAGCAAATGTGGAGCTTCCATTTGATACAATCTATCATGACCCTACCCACTGGGTCCCACCAGGTTGGCGAAGAGCTGAGCCTCTACTAACCTAAGCACAACTCTATAATTCAAGGTCTAGAGAGAACTATTTAAATACATAAATTATATGAGAGGAAATTCCTTAATTTTCTTGTAATAATAAACCCAATCATATCCATGTAGATATGAAAAGGAATAAAAAAATATAGTAACATCTAGGGTAATAACCATGAATTTAATGACATATAGGGAATACTAAAGGGTATAACAACATAATTTGAAATTTAACGGGAAATATTCATTCACACCATGAAATATGTCTCAATATGAAAAAAACCAGAAATGTAAATGAAGACAGGGCATGACTATAAATCTCTTACCTTGAACACTATGCACGGTCAAACACACCTGGGTATACCTATGCTACATTAAAATTTACTCCGAATATTAATAATATACATAATACAAGACATGTATGATAAAATCCCATGTTGTGGTGAGTATATACATACCCAGTAGGACACCCCAATAGCTGAAGGCAGAGAAATAAGAGACACATATGGCTTAAAATTCTCAACCTATTGTAAGAAACTAAATCCAATAACACAGTTGTGTATATATTAATATAAAATAAACCAAAATGAGAGAGAGTGGGCACCCCCATAAAAATACACATCCTTGGAAAACATAATTTCCAATAGTTTCTATAGGTCCATCATTGATTCCCTACATTTCATGTGCCTGTCAGATGAATTCTTCATATCGAGCCTCAGCTCACCATTATGTTGCATAGTAAAGGGGAAACAATATATAAGTAGATGAAATTTGACCTTGTAAATAAGACGGTGTTAATCCATAGGTGGAGGACCCATTCTTTGATCCAATTGAATGTTTCCACTATGTATATAGATAATGGACCCATGCCATTTCCCAATATGAGGGTTACACTATGTGGATAGAGGACCCATACCTAACTCCAGCAGAGGGTTCCACTCTAGAGGTAGATAGAAAACCCAGTCCTTGAATCAACATGATGAATCCACTCTATGTATGGATGACTGATACCCTAACCATGTTGGAGGGTTCCACTTTGAAGGTATTGGACCCATTACCTGACACTACAAGTATATTTTTCTCTAATGGTAGAGTAATCATTACTTGAATCTATTGTAGGGTGCCACATGTATTATAAATAGATGAAACATTACCTATCCCAATTGTAGGGATCCACTCCATAGGTAAAATAGAGGTCCCATGCCTTGTATCAATAGGATAGATCTGGTTAGATATCTTTGATTATCCAACCCAATCACTGTCTTCATCCAGAATCCCCAAAATAAGTGTCATGGTAATAATATCTCACATCTTATCTCAAATACTTCTACAATGGAAACCATTATTTTATATATGAAAAAACACTCAGGATAATACACTCATGGGTAAGAATCTATGTACAAATGAAGGATACGTGAGATGTATAATTTTCCTTGAATGGAGGTACATAGAAAGTAGGGGTCCACATATTATGTGTCCCCACTCCTATAGATGGTCGTGTTATCTACAGTATGTGAATCTCTAGACATGTAGCACTGCATGTCATATTAGGTCACTAAATGGTGTGTCATTTCTAATTGGGTTCAAGCCATGTTCTTCTAGCCATGAATGTCAATACAAGCCATGTTGATATTCATGGAATGTTCCTTGTTGTGCTTGTGTTTGTTTACTTCTAGAGTACACATGAGGCAAACATCACCAAGTCACACATTGTGTAGGTTCCCCACTTAGTGTGTGATATTAAAATCACCCAGAAGACTATGTTGTTTTAGTGGCATGACTATATGGCGTGTGTGCATACCAGTATACACCATATTTTCGAGATTTTAATCTAATGTTAGATAAGATTTCAACATTCTTTATGAAGTTACACCATATTGAAATGTACTTGATATTATGAAAAAATCAAAGGGAAATGCCTCATTTCATTGATTATATCCTTATGGTGTTCTGAAATTGGAATCTGTTGATCCACAATGGTCTATCACAGGCCCTCAACATATCCCATAACTGCTAAACAATACCTAATCCCACATCCATGAGAATCATCATCCATATACCTCAAAGATACTTGTTCCATCCCCAAATAATCAACATACTCATTTTATGGGAATATATCTAAAATTTAGTAGTTCTATTATAATCGATGCTTTAGGAAAATGTTTATTAGTGTCCACCTAGGTGAACAATAAAGTTCAAAAAGATCTATTTAGAAATGTTTATAAAAAATCGTCATACAATCATTGGACTAAAATTCGTTTTCAATGAATAAAATTGTTGATAAATAATATGAGAATCATAGTGAAACAAGGGTACTAAATAGAAAAGGAAATTTAAATATGATATGTGGGTATATTAAACTATTGAATATAAAGATGATTAATTATTAAAGTTATGTTCATGATCAATATTTTAATCATAAGGGATAAAATAGAAAAAATATGGTCATAACACAATTTTTTTTTGATTGATCATGAATAACAGACTATCTAAGTATGGAGGAATGTCGGTTGCATTCATTGCATGTTGATTCACCTGGATTTTGAAGCTTATCACTGTCTAATAAAAATTCACCAGTAATGAGCTGTAGATTTTTCCTATAAACGGTTCCAAGGATATGCAGATTACCTTTATATTTTATTATAACAAGATACATGTATAAGGGTTTATTTTTTAATTAAATAATTAAAATAACAAATTAATTCACATAACGTACCCACCAACAATTTCCTTATCTGAATGTCCAGTGCCAACCAATTTTTGGTCACATGTAGTGTATTCCTCAAACTTCAGATTCCACCATGGTCTCATATTTCCAATTTAATACCCTATTTAAATGATATATCATTATTTTTAAAAAATAATCACGTATGTGATTAAATATATTTAATATTTTTCTAATATTAATTCCTTGTGCACTTAGCCTCTAAATCACATATACTGTCAACACCTAGATCTAAAAATTTAGTTGATATATTTAAAGTCTTAAAAGGAAAAATAGTGTCTCAAAATCATATCCTAAATACACATCGATCAAAATAAAATCTCTGATATGAAGTTAAATTGGGTGAGTTATAATCATAAATTTAATATGCATCCATTAAATTCTTATAAAATCGATGGAGCCGCAATCATGGATCCTGTGATGAATACATGGAATTTATATTTTTTTAGTTTATTTTGATAATTATGACCCAATTTTTTCATCTAAACTATTCTCTATCGAAGTAAAAATTGGAAGACATAGAACCTCGAGGACCTTTTATCTTTTCAGTTTGCAACTAATAGAATATAATCTTAAATAAAAAATTCAAATGATTTTAAATGATAATTTTTCACATTTTACCCTCTTTTACTTTTCACATTAATAAATTAACATAATCTATATGGAATTCCTTAAAACATCATTAGTTCAACATCATTCTTTAAAAACTAGGTAAAATGTTACTAATAAAGGTGACCTCAAATGATCTATAAGGGTAAAGAAAATAATTTACAATTTATTATAATCAATGAGAATAAGAAGTGTGTATGGGTATATCAACATAATCAGAGTGCATGATAAAATCATAAAATAACTCAACCGCACTAATACCTGGATCATAAAATATGAAAACATGAAAATAGAAAGTGTGATTAAGATCAATAATCATGAGCCATGTTGTAAAAATATTGACCATGAGAAACATTATAAACCCATCACTAGATATTACTACCCTTTTCGATAACATTGAGGATTATTTTCCAAAAAAACATTAAAAACCCTTTTAATTGGAAAACCATATAGATGACATCCAATATAAATATTACCCAATTCATTACAGGTATATAATGGTGAACACCATATTTTAGCAATATCAGTCTCACCCATTAGCAATATTGGGGTTCAACACTTTTGATAAGCTATATCAAGATCACCCTTTCTCATGACCAATAATGGGGCACAACCCTCTGTATAATCTATATTGGGCTCACTTATGTGCTATAATATGGCATAATTTTTTGTACAAGTTGTATCAGACACACCCATTTTATATAATTCTCATGTAATATATCATTAATAATGAATGTAAATATTTCTTCATAAAACACATAGAAAGAATTATTATTCCATTAAAAACTTGATGAAATGATGTAAAATAAATTGGTTCCATGCCAAACTCTTTAAAACATGATTGACCCATGGAAAAGAAACTACTTCCATAATACTCTCTTTTAAACAAGATTAACCCATTAAGATGAAAAGGGATTCATAACAGTCTTTTTGAAATAATATTATTAAATATAGATAAATAATATTGATGGAATCAATAAAAAATATACATAGTGGATGAAAATAAATAAAAAGGTTTTTTACATTGATTAATAAGAATAAAATTAAAATATCATTAAAAAAATTCTTTAGGAAAATATTTGTTTCATTTTGAAAATCATTTTTTTGAAATAAAAAATATTTTGAAAATACATTTATTTAGAAAAATACTTGGGCATAAATATAGGGAGTTGTTAAAAAATATTTTAAAATGTTTTTAAGGAAAATATCCATCACTCTTTAAAAAAATATTTTTAAAATCTAAAATGATTTTTAAAATCATTTTCATTTAAAATAATAATTAAAACAAATAAAGTAATATTTTAAAATAATACAAACATTATTTTAAACATAACACATTTTCAAAATAATTTTATTTGAAAATAATCCTAAAATTTCATTTTAAAAGAATTATGAATTTTTTTTACAAAACACAGTTTGGGAAGAAAATGAATTTCTATCCAAAGAGAGAAATAATGTCAAATTTTCTTAAAAATATTTTATAATATTTTATAATTAAACAATTGTATGAAAATGGTAATATAAAATAAAAATATATTGAATAAATATATGGTATTATAATTTATAAAAGGAATAACATTAGATTTCATATTCTGAGACTTAATCATAATCAATCTCGATAATTGAAGACATTGTAGAGTTAGAATATTATCTCTTTAGAAACATTGAATCATATTCCCCATGAAATAATATAGTGAAATTAAACATAAAATATAATTAAAATAAGTATATTCATAATATAACAAGTCAAATTTTCTATATATAAACCTTATTTAGGAAGATAGGTGTATATCATAGTATTCATCTCTAAGAAATGAAATAGAGACAAAAATCCTTTACCTATTTGGTAACATTGAAAACCTAAATAATATTAAAGGGATATATTATAGTTTATATTTAAATACCCAAAAATATAAGAATTAATAATCATATGACATATTAATGGACATTATTTACACAGGACAAAAAAATAAGTGCTGAATATTAAATACATCATCATGTAATCAAAGTGATACCAAAAACCCTAAACTTAGTTCTCAACATCCTCCATACTAGTTCAAAACTAATTTATAATAAATATAACTTTTATAAAAATATATAAATTGAATAAATTAATATATATAATACAATATATTATTTTACTATGACTTTAAATTGCCTTTTTATCATTTTCATGTTAATGTTATATTTCCTATAATAACTGATTTGTTTTTCAAACCCATTTGGACTTGTTATTGATTGTCATATTAATTATATCATTATTACATAATATAAAGTATCTAAACCATGAAATAAAAAAATTTATATTCAGTATATAAATATTTATAGTATTACAAAAAATTTAGTGATATGAAATGAAATGTACCATTCAAAGAGAGGTTAGGTTGTACGTACGCATGAATAGTATTTTTAATTTTATTTTATACTTAAATAAAATAAAATTGAAATATATTTTTTCATTATAGAATCATATTTAGTTCATATTTTTCTAAAATATTTTATAAACACATTCTTAATACATTACATCTATAGTATCAAAGAATAAGATAACTTCTTGAGCTTGTAGTTTTCCATACACAAGAATGAAGTAATTGTATTTCCACATAATTAAAATCATGAAGGTATGTGTGATATAAAAAATAAATATTAATAATAAAATCATAAATATCATATATATATATATATATTCTATAAATAGTATTCCCATCATTATTCACAATCATTAGAGGTGGTAATGGGAAAATGAACGACATAGGTTTGTGATGCGGTAGTCCTCCATACATATGAACAATAATATCGTAAACCATTTGATGGAAATGTGTATGGTTATTAGTGTCACACTAATCATAAAAACATAAAAGTTTATATATGATAAATAGTTAAATATTTAATCATTATATATAAAAATTTAAGGGTTTGAGGAAATAATAAATAAAATGTTCCTTAACAAACATTACCTCTATTTTGAGTAACTAATTTTGGATTGAATTGATGGGATTACATGGGTTGCATTATTAAAAAATTGATGATTTAAATACGAGTAGAGATAATTTTAAAAGTTTTTTGGGAATATTTTTTATTAGAAAAATGGCTTTATTGGTTTTGAGAAGTGGGGAGAGTGAGTTCCCATTTATAGTCAAGGAGGAGTGGAATTCTTGTAAAAACTCAAATGAATTTTCTATTGGAAGGTCTCCCTTACCTAACGTGATTAAATAATTGAGAACTATTGTAATTGAGAGATTTTAGGGTTGATAAAACATAAAAAACATAAAAAATATTTATTTTTATATTTTTGTTCTTTAGTATTTAAGTTTACTCAATTTTTCCATTTTTGTTTTTACTATAGAAACTATGTTTGTTTCGCACATAATTTATCATTTCTGATTAAATTAAATATATAATAAATTTTCAATTTAAAAAATGATTCTAAATACTATAAATAATTTATTAATAAAAATTACCATTATTATATAAAACATAATTTAACAAAATCACATGTAACATGTAAAAAACTACTTAAACCGTAACAGTGATAATATAGTTTTTATTATTTAGAGGTTAATATAGTCATTATAAAAGATTAATTTGAAAATGAATTGAACATATTGGATATTTAATAATATTTATAAATCATTTAAAATATTATATATATATTTTAATTTTAAATCATTTATGAAAATATTATTTATTATAAAATAACATTATGGTCAAATTTGACATTATTTATTTAATTTAAATTTAAAAACATCATTCAAATTATTGAATTTGAATACATTAATTTTAAACAAATATAAAGTGATATATTCATCTGAAAAGTTAATTTAGTAAAAAAATTCATTCCATTTTATTCGGTTTTAATATTTTTAAATCATTCATCTTGGTTAATTTTTAACTGAACAAATATTTTTTTGGGATTCCATATGAATTTTAAGTAACTATTTGATCTCTTAAAAATAAATTTAAATTAATAAGATGATAAAAAATAATTTATACTTAAAAATAATAAGTATAACATAACAAATATTTTTTTCTATCCCAATGAATTATAAATACTAAAATCAAGGAAGGTTATTTTTTGTCTTTTTATTTACATTAATTATTATATAGGTCACATTAATGGAATATTATTCCATATAACTCATAAAAATTTAGCCTAAGGTTTGAAAGGTCGAAATATTTATACAAATATGGGTGATGGAAAATTTGGTAGGTCATTTTACACATTATATTCTATACTTAACCACATAGTAAACTCATTTTTACCTGAATTTCTTTAATTCATTTTAAATTTTTTTAATTATCATTATGGTAAATAAGTAATTTTACCTTTTTATATAATATAAATTACGATGATTTTAAATATGGAATCCATTTTCAGAAATTGAACTCACAAAAGTGGTAGAATTTATTTTAATATTAATCCTACAGATGTGATGAAAAAGAGGGGATTAAAAGTGAAAATGATAAAAATTATTTTATATCAAAATTAACAATTAAATATAATATAATGACCTAAATTCAATTAATATCAAAATATATTAACTATTTTGACATTAAAAATCCTTAAAAAATAATTTAAATTTACATTTTTTTTAGATGAATATACAATTTACACTTAAAATTTAGTATTTCTCACTATTTATAAAAAATGAAACTATTCAGAATAATACCAAAAATACCACTAAGATATTTTTGATATTAAACATTCAAAAATTATAATTTCTTTTTTCAAATGAATATTATAAAATTTTCCAAAATTATGTTTGGAATAACTGGTCTATATAATGCCATCAAAAATTCTATTAGAAAAAATACAATTTTTAAGCATAAAATTGGAATATTTTTTATCAATTATTTATAAAACACATTGGATGAAATTTAAACATTATATTTAATATATTACATATAAATATTAATAATATAGAACCACGAGGGTTTTTTTTATTTTATTGGCATAAAACACACATGTCCACTTTTAAATAGTTTTTCAGCAAATGATTACCTTTTATTATCAAAAGATTTTTGTATTAGTTTTTAATTAATTGGTTTATAAAATTTTATATATATATATTATGTATAAAATATTTTATTACTTTAGTCTATCATGTCTATACAATCCATCCCAATAGCTAGGTGATAACTATCGTGATTAATAGTAATATTAATAGTCGGTTAATTCGTAGTAAAACATAGTCTTACATGTAACCCAAGCTATTAAAGAAGCTATTTGTTGCATGTATCATAAGATAAATATAGTGTTTCATACCATTTAAACTATCAGAAATAAATATATTATTTTAAATTCCTCGGGTTTTATGACTCAATCCAAGTTAATTAATTATAACCATTTATAATTAATTAGAAAATTTACAACTAATTTAACTATTTTACAAAAGTAATAATTACATACTAATATATAAATGAACGATCATGTTGCATTGAATCCAGTTCATACCACTAATGTATGGTCCATGGTACACCCTTAAAAGTATCCTGATAAAAATAAATAATGTTCGACACTTGGTCAATATGCTATTTAATTTAATTAAATAAATCCCTAAATTAATTCACCATATCATGAATTATTAATAAAATATTGTGAGATCATCCTCTTAGGACATAATCTAGATAATATGAGAAATTACATTGATTCCACTCTGTTGTGGCATAATAGTTACTAACAATCCTTATTTATACATAAAGACTCTTTAATGAGGAATATGTAGAAGAAAACAAGAATGACTCGACATTAAGTGTTAGATTTACCCCAAGATTCCCTCAATATCATATGACCCATAATTTCTATAATAAACCAAGTATAATTCCTATAAAATTTTTGGGAGTGATGAGATCCCCTCATGGGTCGTGTATCCCTGCTATACAGTCCCTAGAAATACCCTAAATTCCATTTAAAATAATTTTATCTTTTTATATTTTTTAAATTTATTTAGAAGGATTATGAACCATGTTAGTGGATTTCGTAAAAGGTATCCTATAAAAGGGTCCATGTATGAGGAGGATTCACTTGTCTGTTCACCAACATATTTGTATTAATGATATAGGGGAATTAGTCCACGTATGGGGATACATATAATGGGGTCTCCATGCAGGGACCACCTTCATGTAAAGGACATCCCCTTGTACGGGGATTCAAAGTATGTGTGAACTCCCCACATAAGGGGATAACCACTTATGGGTATTTTAACCCTTCTCCCATATGAGAAGTTTCCAAATACTGTAAATTTCCCCACATATGGGGATCCCTCATAAGGACTTACCATACATAGTCACACCACATAAGGGGATGGCCACATAAGGTCCCAACTCATGTAACCCACCTAAGGGCCACCGTGAAGTGGTATTTTAGTTATCATCATCATTATATCAGGCAACAATTTGTCAAATTTTGTTACATTTCAAGCCATTTAATAGAGTTTCACACATAAGGGTTTTCACTTTACATCAGGATAGGCCCCTTATTAACCTAAATTACTAATCTTGAGAACCCATGTCATCACCCTACAATTAAAACATATCTAATAACATGGACAAGGAATCCCCAACACTTAGATTCATGATTTGAATCCTGGTACTCAAAACTAACCTTACATCTTTGTAAAATATTTAATGTCCAATTTAATCCTTAACTCATACAAACATGGATATATACATAACCTCAATCCTTTTTATGTTTCTAGATAGATCATATGATTATCTCAATACCTTTATTAAATTAATTTTAGTCTCTTTAAACTAAATACTATTGTCGGATCAATTAATAATAGCACATCTTTTCTTAGATTCATGTAAATATTGTAATTCGGTGGTTTCCAAATTTATCAAATCGACCACAAATTCCTAAAATTTTAGGTTTAGTGTGTTCCTTTTGTTTAATGTCTGTTCAAACTAAATTTAAATTTTTTTTATTTCCATATAATCTTCATGTATCGTATTGTTGTCATGTAATGAATTGTCAAGAACATTCACCCTTTAATCATTGATTAACAACTAATAATATTTGACACCATTAACATCATTCAATTTAGGAATCCTTTTTTAAAATATTTTATTAATTAAAATTATCTCACTATTTTATTTATAAAATGATTTTTTATTGTGGGGATTCAGTTCTATTAAAATAAACATATTTCGATATTATTCATCCTAGTGTTGGGTTTTTGTTTTTATCTTTTTATTATTTTTAGGTAATATATTCTATATTTTATTTAATTTTATTCATAGTTTAGTTCATTAAAAAGTCCCTTGAAAACCCCAAATGTATTAGTGAAAAGTTCAATTGTAATTTTATTCAAGTGGAGTCTACAATTATAATTGATGTATTTAATAGATTCAATAGTCCCAAAATCATTATACAATTTTTATCCCAAATTTGATTCTTATTGAGGATAGATTTCTAAATATTTAATAGGTTAACTTGAAATTTTACTTCCTTGAACTCTTCCTTGAATTCATTACCACTTTCATTTCATTAATATCTATGAATTACAGAAAAATAAATTCTTTATTCAAATTTGGTAAACATAATATATAGAAAGAGTTATGGAATGTGGAAACAATTACATCTATGGGAATATTATTACACTATCTTCTTATATTACATTGAAAGATAGTCATAAAATGAATAAATAAATACCCCCACCCCATGATCACCTTTGGATTGTAGGGTTTTTCATATATATTACCCTCTCTCCAAAAGTGTAATATTTAAAATTCTAAAGTCAGAATGGATTTAGAATATTTAATCAAAAATGAAATTCTCCTTGCATAGGTGGATTAGCACAATTGTTCATCGATTTCTATTCATGAGTTAGAATATACTGTTGAATATAATTAGTGATCAGTCCTGAATAAGGTGGAACCATTGGTCATTGCATATGTTTCATCTTGTAAAGAATATACATATCCATAGATTACAAATGGAGATATCATAACAGATCCCTAAGATTCCTAGATGATTCAATAATTACACATGATTACTAGGATATATAAAAAAATCTACACAATTTTAAACTGTAACATTGTACCTCCCGTATAATCAATTCACCAATTTTCTGCCTATGAATAATATAGAGTACTCCAAAAATATACCGAAACAGGCCTTTCATGTATATAATTAAGGAGGATCTTTTGAAAAGTGCTCAATTAGGGATAAGACCTCTAGGATTTTAATTTTGAAAACAATTATTGTTGGATTTATCCCCTTATTATTAAAAGAGATATCAGTATCCCGCCTCACACAAAAAATAATTGTAAAGTTATTGATACTCCCATTAGATGTGAGATTATAACCTGATTATATATTAATGCTAGAATCCAAGTAATAATCAAACAAATCATAACCATTACCATCCCCTTAGATGCTCCATAGAGAGTTACACATAAATATATCACAACCACATTCTATGAATAGATGTTTCACAGACTATATTTTAGAGTTATCAAGAAACATGTATTTTTATTCTAGATGGATACCCTTTCATTGAATACTATTATCGGTTGGAACAGTTTGGTTGCAGATTCTCCATATAAGAAAATTGAATTTGATGATATATTTTTTCATATATTCTATCACCCAGGGATTCCATTTCTTAGAAGGGATAATGAATTTTGTTGAAATCCATGTAGCTATAGACACCTAAATGAGATGTTGGGAAGAAACATTAATTTAGTTAATCAAACTTTTGAATGATGTGATATAATGCCTTTTGTACGTCATTTAGAACTAGTTCTATGAGCCCGTGATATATGCTGGATTATTTAAAGCTGATTTCAGAGATTGGACATCCTAGATAAATTAGATGAAATCCCACCTAGATATCCATATAGAAGGGTAGTTCACCCTTCTCTATAATCCATCGATAATTTTCAAGAATTATAATAATTTAAACTTCAACACATCAACATAGTTGATAATAAATGTAACCATTATCATCTTTTAAGGGTTGTAACCATATTCACTATTGATGTTGATTGACTGGATATAGGTTCATAATATTCCCTTGCAAGAATGTTTAGATCTCATATAGTTTATTTATTCTTCAATGTTTTTGAGGGAAATACGTCCCTCTGAAATACATTTGGAAATAAGGAAGAAGAAGACAAATGGTGAAATTCATCAAGATAACAATCCCATATAATATTGTTGAGGATTCATTAAGTATTTCCAATTACTATTATCGGAGATCTATAAGTAAATATGATGTGGATGGTTATGAAATAGATACAACTTGTAATTAGTGTGATTCTTACCCCAATTTCAAGTAACCGACTCTTCCAATTTAAAATCCTACTAGCGATCCTCTTAAAAATATTGGTGAAATAGAGAATGAAAATCCATCCATTTTATAGAGGATCTCATAGATACTTTATATAGAATATATTTCTTATTACTTATATCTTCTATTTGATGAGATTAGATATTCTATACATGTACTTTTTTTAAATTTAATGTATTTGTATTATGACTATTAATATCATTACTTCTCTTATAGATAAATGTATTTATAATAGTCTTGAAATTTTTAATCAAATTAGAACAACCATTGATGAATTATATAATATGATCAACGATAAGGGGTAAAAAATATTCAAAAAGTCGTAATGACCCCTCAAAGGTTGAACCATAACAAAAAAATCAACTTAAATAAATTTATGATAAAAAAGCATGATAAAATAATGAAAATCTTCAATGGTAGTGCCCCCCTTATAAATGTCGCTAATTGATTTGAAGAAACTGAATCACTATACTAAGGGATAAATAGTGAAATTGGGTGAATACAAACAATGAATGAGTATATCAAAAATCCATTCAAATGGCCCACATATTTTAATGACTATTTGGATAAAACTATATTTTATTATATTATATTCTATTTCCATATCCATTTTAATAATGATTTTTTATTTGATCACATTTCAATTTATGTTATGAATCATTTTATAGGACAAAACTATAGACCCTTGGATGATCCTACCATTGATAAACGATGTTTTTTGTTTGAAAATAAATTAGGAATGTTAAGAAAAAGTATTTTACTCATGACCATAGAAGGAACATTATATGATACTTTACACATATTGATGGGGAGAAATTAGTCAAGTCCATTGGGTTATCTCACCATGGGAATGAGATAAAGAATGGTGGTAGGTGTTGATATAAATGAAATATCCACCTAAAAATAATCATAAGATACATCAACGAATCAATTCTGGATGATGTCCCATATATCCTCGAAGAAGGTCCCTAAAAACAATCATGTCAGGGTGCACTTTCTAGATTGATAATCTTAATATAAATATGGTTTTATTATTTAATAATCATGTCTCCGAAATTTTCATTATGTTGGATGTTAAAAAATAAAGGGATGTGGTCTTTAATAATACCCATCACATTATCCTCAGAGACCCCCACTAGAAGTATGTTTAAGACAAGCAATAAGATCATGGAAGTATGAAACTGTATCTGGTGAAATATAATAACCATTTTTACTAAATTATAATCTATTTTAATTATTAACTATTAATAATTAAACAATTATCTCAATTAATATGTATGGATTTATTTAGACATTAAAAACCAACCACACAATAAAAGTAGTAAATAATTCAAGGGAACCAACATTTAGTAATTTTATATGGTTTGACTATAATGTATGAGTCTAGTCCAAAGAATATTTTAGTTGAGATGCAGAAATCTATTTAGAAAAATTAAATTATAGTGATTATAAAATCATGAAATGTTATTATTCGTAACTAAAAACATAAAATGGTTGGTATTATATCATCCTTAACCCAATAGAATGTATCGTCATTAACCAAATTCCATCTCATTATAGTAGTTATCTCCATATAGCTATATAGTATACTAACTATTTTGGATAAACAAATCTAGATACATATACTTTTCGATAGTCCTATAAATTTTTATAATGAAAAACTTCTCTGGTAATCTTTAATATATCACTATAATAATAATGAATAATCTTCTTCCTCAATAACATGTGTTTGATAACCAATTCGTCTTTTGGTATGGTACCATACACACTGGCCATGTCCTTCTCAAGTAAATGATATATTGATCAATATGTATAGAAAATGTAGTTATTAACATTTTATTCTACTAATTTATTCATCAAGTAATTTTACACAAATATCAGGAATAGGAAACTGTGATATTAGACTTTTTCATTTCATAATTTTTTCTTCCCCCCCTTTCCATATTCTATATTTAATTATAATGGGTATATATTATAACAACATTGTCTACTTCATTATTCTTATCCTCATAAACTTTTTCTTCTTGAAATCATATGATCTACTATATTAAATTTTATTGAAATCTAACTCTTTGATACATAAGATTTTCAACCATTGAATACAATATCATGATCTTCTATTTTAATTTTTTATTTTTATTTTATTCTTATACACTTTTTATGTTCTACGGACCACATGAATAATATTTAAATTTATTAAATCCAACCATAGAATACAATGTTTAAATATGGTCAAACATTACTCCAAAACTATCCATATTTTAAATTCATTAATATGTTTCAAATATTGATAATGGAAACAACATTTATATCACATAGATATACTTCAAATATTCTCCTTGGATATGGACATTTATTTTCCTTATTTCCTTCAACAAAAATAGCATTCTAATTATCATAATGTTCAGCAACACATGTAAAAAACTATTTCATTTTTAAGGATCTCCTAATTGAGAAATCATTTGTCTAACAATGTTCAATTTCTAATCATTGTTTACACACAATGCAATTATGATCATCTTACAACACATCCATCTTAAAATATATTTAATAGTATCAAGACCATTCAATAAAGAATCATGAAATTTATCCTTGGAATATTTACAAGGAATTAAAATATTTATATATAGAGTAATCTAAATTTTTCTCAAACTAATAAACCTTAAAAAAATGAAAATTATTACATATCACAACATTGAGAATAAATATATTATATATCAAATTGGTTTAGGCATTTTATAAAATTTCCAATCGTATAATATAACAACTTGCTTATTAATTTCCATTAATACTTGATTTATTACATAAAATAAAAGTATAAACAACACAAAATATATATATTTCAAATGACTTTTGAATGTAGGTACATTAAATAAAAATTTAAAACATCAAAAACATCATATTTATTGAAATATTTTTTAACATGTTCACAATTAAAAAGGCATGGGATAACCTGGAGACATGCACAACAAAGGGATGAGATGTAAATCCTAAAAATATAATTTACAAGGAATAAGGTGATACATGTTAGAAAATCATAATATCAATGTGGCATAAAAATTTCGGAATCATAAACTTTAATGATGAGTCATGATATAACATGATAATCCTAAAATGGGAAAGGTGGAAACAACATAAAACACTACATAATAATCATTGGTCAAGTATAACTACCAATAAATAATGATGGATAAAGACCCATAAATTAATCTGGATCACTCCCTATCCCATCATTAAATTTCCCAAGACTAATCTTTTCCCAATGCATTGGATAACTATATAATTTGGAGTGCACCCGTCAATTTCATTTAATTATCATTCTTCTTGTGTACCACATAGATCATAAAACATGTAATAATTTTTGGTAAAATTTTATTCCATGATCAAGGTGTGTGGAATAAATACATGTAAGTCCTAAATATAAAAATTATATTTTCTTAAAGGTGATCATGATTTATATGAATTGGGTATTGGTATTCACAACACATTTTTTGGCATTGAATCTCATAGTTAAATTTTTCCAGTTGAAAAGTGGAAAATAAATGTTCAATGGATGGATTCATGAGAGAATAAGGTGTATCTAATCATTTATACATCATAAGGTATGTATGGTTAGTGTGTTAAAACACACCCCAATATAGATAATTAAAAATAAATATGGCATATATTTATGAAGATTAATTAATAAAGCGATGAAAGAGTGGATCTTTACCTCGAGTGTGTGACTCTAAATGATTGGGTGAAGCTTCTTGAGATCTTTTTGGAGCCTTGGGAGGAGTATAAAGAGTTTAGGGTAGAGTAATTACATTCTATATGAATTATTTGTGAAGGTAAATGAGATATTAAGTGGGTTTATATCAGAAATGATGGAGGCTTCTTTATTATTTATGGTTTTCACTCTACATACTAAAATAAAAAAACCAAAAACCATTCCATGTGTTTTCCCCATGGATTATTACAAATTTGAATGTTTATTTTTTTAAATAAAATGACAAATAATAATAAAATAATATCCTTTATTCGGTGGAGGAAATTCATAATCCTAAAGAAATGATTTTAAAACCTTCAAATATATAAATTGTTTTTAGGATTCATAATGGATTTACAAATTTAATCAAATGAAGAAAAAATCAATTCATATTTAAGAAAAATAATATATTTTGTCGTGGACTTCATTTATAGTATTTATTAAATCACTTTTATGTTGTTCAAATATCACAATAAGCATGGTATAATTAAATGGTATGTAGTTTTATCTTGAAAATTCTATTGTCTTAGAAAATTATGAAAAATTTACCGTTGGAAAATATTGAAAATCTAAATCCAAAAATAATATAAATTTTAACTAAATAATTTTCTAAATATGTGAATTTTTACTTTTAAAATAAATATTGACATTTATTTAGAAATGTTGGGTTTCTTGACATTAACAATTTTTGAACCATCATAAAAATTATATTTTACTTCATAAAATTTATATGAAAATTTATATTTAATAAAAATTATTTAATAATAATAATTTAGTAAAATATTATTTAATTCAAAAAACATTAAATCATCAAAATAAATTCATAAATTGAAATTGAATATTTCCCAAAAATATTATTTTTGCTATATTATATTTAAATAATAATAACTTATAATGTAACCATAATAAGATGAAAATAGATTTATTATTCGATAAAAAAATTATACATACTAATAATGCAAGGATCTTGATACATATACCACTAATAAACCATCAAACTTCCTAAGAGTGAGGTGTGTGATGGTGAGTATTTCCTCGAGTGGTTCAACATACATGGTTTTAGTAATGATCTTGATATGCTTGAAATTATATCATAAATAGGTTCACTCACCCTTGTGTTAAAGGATCATAGCTTAGGATTTGTCATTTAAAAATACTACTGATGCAATAACCCTTGAAATCTATAATAAATTGGCTTCTGATTGTATAATCCTACTACATGAGGTCATCACTTCCTTATTCTAAGTCAATTAGTTTTTTTAAAAACCTTTATTTATTCTAATCATGTGACCCCTATTCAATTACTATATTATCAACATTAATTATACATAATAGTCTTTTAAATATTGTTCCACCAAATATTTCCATGTGGTTTCTATAAAAAAATAAAATAATATGACATTAAATTAACTCCACGGGTGAATTTTAATTATTGAAATCTAGGTCATTACAATCTTCCCACTTAATAAATTTTACCCTTCAAAATTTCATTTCAAACATTAAAATAGATGAGGGTAACTCAGTTTATTTATTTACATTGTCTCCCATATCATTTATTCAATGATGTGGTTTCTCCACAATACTTTTACTATATTCCTTGTCATATTTCATAAAATTTGGTCACTATGATCTAAGATTCACACTAGTTTCCCATCATTTGAGAGATCATTATTAATTTTTCATAGATATGGATTGAGTACATGTGAAGGGTCAATTTTTTACATTCTCAAGATGGATACATGGAATAAATTATGTACAATAGATAGGTTAGTTAATAGTACAAGTCGGTAGGACACCACTATAATGAGATCATCGATACTAAAGTTGATGAGGTATCTTGGAAAAAGATTTCCTTTCTTCCAAAATATCATCAATTTCTACCATAGAGATATGTGGAGTAATAACATGTCTTTAACATCAATCTCTTGTTCTTATAGATGATTGTAATCATATCCCATTTGTCATCTCTGAGTTCGTTGATGTGATAGTGAATTTTCATAAACTTTTTCTCTATTTATTCAACCATTTCAGGACCAAGCATTTTTCATTCCCAGAAAGAAACCCATTATGATGGTGTTAATCACCTATAACTATAAATGGATTCATATGAGTTGTTTGGACACTTTAGTGGAAACTATTTTTGATAGAGAACTCAAACACTGGTTGATGATGGTCTGACCCTCCGTTAATGTCCCTAGAAAATTATCTCCAAATGACTTCATGTTCCTAAATATTCTACTTAGACTATCCATTAGATTGAGGCAGATAGGATTTTTTGATGTTCAGATAAATATTTAGATCATGTTGGAGAATTTTCTAGAACAATACGGTGAATCTCCAATCCTGATTAGATACAATCGATTTTGGTATTCTATACAACCTTAATAATTTTATAATGTATCTCTGTGTATGTTTATGCATTGAGAAGTCCTCTCGAATCACAATGAAGTACGAAGTCTTTTTAAGATGATACACCAAATCCCAGATAGAATTTGTTTCTCTATATTTCATAATAAGACTGATGATGAAGTCTATGGTTATGTTTTCTCATATCCATGTAGGTATGGATCAGGGTTGCGTCATCCCTTTATATTTTTACTTTTCCATCTATACTTTCTACAATACAAGGCATCATGATTTATATTCTGTGATCTTTTTCTTTATTTTATCCCACCAATAGTTTTCTTGTAGATAATGATAAAATTTTTTGTTTCCAATATGAATTGAGATGTTTGAGCAATGGGCATCATCCAATAACTCCTATTTTAACATATGATCTGATGGTGCACACATTCTTGAACAAAATCATAAAACACCTTATTACATAATATTCAACTCAAGGATTTCCATTTTCTCTGAGTTTCTAATTTCATTTAAATTCTCAAATAATCTACTTGGGAATCATTTAACCTCTCCTAAAGAGATGTTTGAGAAAATAATTTGAGAATGGATTGATGTTGTTCCTTCCTTTATGATTGCAGGGTCCATCTGTTCTAATTCTATGAATATTATATCCCCCAAAATTATCATCAATTATATAATTCATTGATACTTTCTACATAGTGTTTCTTACACATTATTATTTATACATAGATGGTCATTAATTGAATATTTATATTCTTTACTTAGCTCTAACCACCTTCATTAGTGCAAATCCATCCTTTCTATGTGAATATATACTTAAGGATTTTATGATCTGTATATATTTCACACTTCACAACCAAGAGATAATGTATCCATATTTTTAATTAAAAGATCACTATATCAAAATCCATATCATGCTATGCATAATAATATTCATGAACATCTAAATTTATTGAATCATATTCTAGGACATTGTTAGTTTTTATTATCACACCACCCATTCCCTTATTCATGGGAACAATGAATAATAAAAAATCTTCTCCACTAGTGGCTAGGGTAAGCACATGTGTAGTGATGATCCCCCTTTTCAACTCATTGATTTTGTCATCAGATTCATAATTACCAGAAAACATGACTCCTTTCCATTTTATCTTGGTTAGAGGGTTTGATAATTGTTAGAAATATTTCTTAAATCGATGATATTACCGAGATAATCCTTGGAAAATATGGATATCTATCATAGATGTTGTCCTCATCCATCCATAATTTTCATTTTTCATTGAAGGTTATACTGATATCAAAACAATTTGTATGATATACTACAATAACGATACTTCCTTCAACTAGAAATCACATTTTTTGTAATTGGAATAGAGATTCTCTATTCGCAGTGGATTTTGCACAGTACTCCGATGCTCTTCATTCTCTGCTATTATTTTGATGTATGTTAGAATAAAATCAATAAATTCTTCTATAAATTTTTCTGGGTACGCTCTAAATATTATATTAAACAAATGAATGAATATTTAATGAGTATTACTTATCCTAATGGAATTAATATAAACTCATAGTGGTCATAAATTGTACAAAAAATAGTCTTCGGGAAATGATCTTTCTTCTCCATATAATAGAAATATCCTCACCGTAGATGCACCTTGGAGAAGTATTTTTGGACTACATAGCAGATTGGACAAGTCAACAGTATAAGGGAAAGGATAATTATTATTTAAGATGATCTTTTTGAGATCACAATAATCAATAAAAGGGTGAATTGACCTTTAATTTTTATTGATGAATAAGACAAGTGAACCTCATGGTGAAGCACATGGATGCATGAACCATTTATCCTGATTCTCATGTAGTTATTTCTTCAGTTACTCATGTTCCATAATAAACAATCACTATAGAGTGTTGGACGATGGAAATTCACTAAGTATATGATATATTTAAAATTAGATCACTCATCTGTGAGGAAGGCTAGACAATTCCTTTGTAAACACATCAGTGTATTCCATCACAACATGAATGTTTTCAAGGATGATTATTTCCTCAGAATAAATCATTTGTGATAGATATTCTTGTTCATAGGGAAGTTACATCCATCTTCAAGATGATGGTTCTAAATAATATTTATCCTCCTCCTCGATCTTCTACAAGATCAGGGTTCAATTCATGATACAGAGATTTATTTGCTCCATGTGGAAATTTATGGTGTATCTTTATAGAGAAAACTAATGCATGACCAGAATTGCTAACCCACATCAAAGGAGGAGGAGCAAAAAACACCCCTTTATAAGGTGGTGTGGATACCTCTCTCATCAGAGCCGATGTACATTTGATGTGCCAATGAGGATTTTGTGCCCTTCTAGGTGGGGTGGGTTATGGAAATCCTACATAGAAGGAGGAGGATCATGAAGCACCTCAATAAAAGGTGGTTTGAATACCTCTCCCATCATGAGGCCTTCTCCTGGGGGATTCCTGTTGGTCAGGGCCCAGGGAAAAAATCATCCTGGCTTGGCCAGAAGAGGACAAAATCATGATCGTGGGCTGGACTGGGCCATTACAAATTTAGAAGTTACAAAAAATTTAGAGGCATATCATTCAGGTCCTTTGAGGATATAATGATACACCATGATAGATTTGTCATCTTTTTTTAGGGAAAGGAAGTCCTTTTCCATTTTAAGTCATAGAGTGGGAGGAAAGAAATTTGGAAAAGTATTTATTGGAATTACTTCATTATAATTGCATTGATATCTTCTTCAAGAGTTTTAATCTTGATCAATTTCTATCTCAGATCAGATTACTCCTCTATATGATAAAAAACCAGTATATCTTTCTCTTTATCAAAAGATTGAATGGTGGAGAATATATTCTCCATGAAATTGATCCGTTGTTCTGTAATTTTGGGATCAAAAGATCCACTAAAAGTAAAAGGATTTGGTTAAATAAAGAACACCATAACATCTTGTTCCCTATTAGTATTATTTGGATGTTCTTTCTGATTTATAATTATATTCAAAACATATGTTTTCTGAGAGAGTATCATCTTGATTTTTGTGATTCCTACTCCCATCGGGCGAGGCATCTCATCGGGAAGTGATCACATTTACCATGACCTTGATTGTTTACACGATTTCTCTAATTTTCCGCCTGTTTATAGAATAAAAGAAGAGAGTTGGGATGATTATTTTTAAACTATTATATACATAAAAGGAAACACAATTTTCTTAAATGGAAAACTTATCAATTACATTTATTTATTGACTTCTAAATTTCTAGGCTTTAATTTATCTTATCAATGCTCTATTTCATAGAATTTATTGAAATGGGATTTTTTTCAAGTTAAAATAGTTGTTAATGACATTATGAAATTACACAATATATCCCCTTGGAGTGTCTTACCTGGTGACCATAAAGCCCATTTTCATGTACCAGGCAACCCCGAGTCAGGCCCGATACACCAAGTTGAAGTCATTACCTATAGGTATATCTATGATAAAAACACATCCAATTGTTATATATTGATAGGATTTTATTTTCATTATAAACCAATTAATAAATACATACCATGATTCAGGGATGTTTTCATAAAGCTATTCTTAATTTGAGGGCTTTTGTAGAGTTTTCTTTTCCTAATCCAAAAAATAACTAAAATTTTCTTCTAATACCAAATTTAAGAACTGTAATCCTTATTTCAAATTAATAGAAGATTTATAAGATAAATCTACACTTAATAGAACCATGTAGATTGAATAGTCATGTTTCTTTTGTAATTAGTTACATTTCAGAACAATTTGAAATAAGAATATACACCATTTTTTATGAAAACATACTTAACATCCTCACATTTAAATCGTATGGGATAAGCTAGGGACATACATAATAAACGGATGAGGTATAAATATAAATATGGGAATAAACATTTCAAAAGGTGACACTTGTTAGGAAATATTTATTTCAATGGATAATACAAAAATAAGTAATCACAAACATGAATAATGAGACATTATATACGATGAAAATCATAACATGGGAAATGTGACAACAACTTGAAACAGTACATCATAAACATAGGTCAAGGATAATTTCCATTATATCCTAAATAAAAATTTCATGTAAAGGAAAAATATTTACTCCCTTTCCCATCAGGACATATCATGAGACTAAACATTACCCGATATATTGGAGCACTGTATAATTTTGAGTCCATCAGTCACATTTATTTCATTATCATGATTAAGTGTTCCAACTTCATCATTCAACATTAAATAATTTTTTATAAAATTTAATTTCATGATCATGGAGTGTGTAATAAATACATATAATTATAAAATAAAATAATTTTACGTTCATAATGTTTAATACCCATGATAGGAATTGTGTATGGGTATTCAATACACATTTTGATTGCAAGGAATCCAGTGGTGAAATTTTGGTAGCATTGCAGGGGGAACAAAAATGGTCATGGGAGGGATTAAGGAGAGTGAAGGGGGTCTATAATCATTTTTAAATCCAAATTAATGTTTGTGGGTGTGAAAAGACGCACCCCAGCCTTAATAATTGAAAACAAAACGGCATTAAATGGAGAATATTCTTAAATAAAAGGGAGAAATATAGGATCCCTTACATCAATGTGTGACTCCAAATGTTTTAAACGATATTATTAAGATATTATGGGAAATATGGTAGGGATATATATATGGGAGGTAAGACTAGGTAAGTTCTTTATAGAGTTTTTTATGATAGATGGTAGATTTGGTGGGTTTATATTTAAAATAAGGGGGATTTATTTATTATTTAGGTATAGGAATTGACATAATTAAACAACCAAAACCACAAAACAGACCAAGGATTTCATAAGGACTCTCCTTAAATCGTTAATTAATCGTGTTTTTAGGAAAGAACATACATTATTACACATTGAGTATCATTTAGGGTTTAGAGTTTTAAGGAATTATGATATTCTACATACATAACATACCATATTCAAACAAAGATGATACAATAAAAAACAGTATCGATTTTTTTCCAAATATAAAACATTAAAACCAAAAAACTATTTTATTTTACAACACTCCATATTAAACATCAGGACTCTATTATTTCTCTTACAAATCTATATATCATGTGAAAAAACAATTTACAAACTTGGAATGAGTATAAAGCTCGGTAAGGGATATAAAGAAAAGAATCTCTAGTCAAGTGATAACATAAAAACCAATAAAACCCATAATCATGAAGACTCATATGAACTGAAAATTCATGTAGTTTCCTTATAAATTATTTAAAATATCAATCTTACAATCACCCTTACACATGGAATAACTATTTGGTAATAGTCAACCTCTATATTACCCAATCCATTGGAGTGCATTAATAGGGCTCACCCGTCAAATCTTAAGCAATAATGAGTTCAAACCAACATATAATGAGCGATAATGGGCTTAAAACAACATAAATAATTTCGAAGGAACATATCAGGATAAAAAAAATATTTTAAAATTAAGAGAAACTGCCCATGTCATATACATATAAAAAATTATCCTTTTGAAATTTATTAAAGAGTGTTTTAAAAGGATTTTAAAAGGAAAGTCCCTTAAAATATATTAGGAGGGAGAATTAATAGATTTTATTGGAAATTTGTGTACACTATAAATACTCACAGTGAATCATAATATAAAAAAAATTATTCACACTATTAATCTTAATACCACATAATGAATATAGGTGATGGTTAACCCAAAAAATGGAAATTAGGTTAATAATCCCCTTACCTCATGTTATTATTACATAAAATTTTCTTAAAACTACTTTGAAATGGTTAAAATTGTTATATTAATCTCTTTTATGAAACATATTAATGTTTATAAAACCTTATATGATCATTTTTTAACCACATTCCACACATTTATTGGTAATATTTTGGTATTTACATTGTTTTTGTGTGTTATTTACATGGTTTCCATGATCGGTTCATGATGGTTATTCTTATCGATTGGAAGTGAGACTACATAATTGGAATAGAATGGTACTTAAATATTTAATGAACCATAAATTATACCTTTTTCATTTTTAATTCTAACATGATAATGATTCATAAGATAAAACATTATGGATATTTTTAGGTCATTTTGGAAATTCTTCTATCGTAAAGAACTATTTTTTATTTATAAATTAATCAAATGTGTACAAAATGATTCCATAACCTTATATAATATATAATAAAAAATAATATTCTGGTTCAACTATAAAAATTATTTCATGACCAGCCATGAATGATTTAAATTAAATTGAAATCACATCGTCCACGATGTTGGTAAATCAACACATCACAGACGGAGTTTTAGTTTCTTGAATAAGTAGCAGAGGAAAATAAGTATAATGGTTAATATTCCAAGAAAATTATGAAATAATAAATATATAAAAAAATTTGTCATTATTTTCTCTTGGATGAGGGGATATGAGAAAATAATTAGATAAGAATGGAACTTGAAATAAAGAATAGTTGGGAGATCCTTTTTGAAAATTTGACAACCTAATGGCTATAGAATATGATTTTAGAAGACATTAAAAATGGAGGGGATAGAGTTCAACAATCAATAAATTAATTATAATAATTTATAAGATATAATGGAAATAAGAACATGGCAAGGAAACAAGAATGTAATACCCCATAAAAGAGAACATCAATGGAAAAATAATAAAGTTAAAAATTATCTTACCTTGTATAGTAACTCCTAAGACATAAAGGTTGGGACCTTGGGGTCTTGAGGAAACATTGGGAAGAATACTCTGGAGGTCTAATTATTAGACCTTCATTGAAGAGGAATTTGGAATTTATGGAATAAAGGAAGGGATTGGTATTTATATCAAAAGTGAGGGATTATTTTTTTTAATTTCCAAGGGACACCCAATTATTGGAATTTGAAAAACCATAGGCTTTCCCATGGTATGTTTCCAGGGTATTGTCCACTTTGGACAACTCATATCATATCTTACTGTACAAAATCCATCCAGAATTCTTACATTATTATTACGTCATTATGGATGTCATTAAGCACACTGAAACTCAAAACTGTATTTTTTTATTCACTGAAAATTCAATCATTTCAGAAAATCCCAAGTATTCACCATAACAGTTTTTAACATTAATAATTCAAAAATGAACTCCATTTGCTGAAAAAAATCTAAATATTATTTATTAAACATTTAAATAAAATCACAAATTTTTAAAAAATAACATTTGTAACTATATAACTCTTTTCCGACACCTTAAAAAATTAATCAACATCTCATTATCTTATAAACTTAAGAAAATAAAATAATAATACAATTTACTATTCATTAGGGTAATATTACTATACATATTACTATTCACATGGGTAGGTTACTACCCACCAACGAAATCATCTTAGTTCCATCAGACTCTAAATAACATACCAATCACAATTGTAGATAAGCGTTCTGTTAATTTCAAAACCTAGAAGATGAAAATTTATGTTTAAAGGCCTGTTATAAATATCTACAAAAAACATAGTTTCATTCATTTCAATTTCTTTTTTAAAACCATGGGTTATTACCATTTTTCAATGGCTTCAGCAAGATGGGAGTGCTTATCATTATTTTATAAGACTAAGGGATGAACATAACAAAATAATACCCTTTCTTTTGTGGAGGTGAGTCATACTCTAAAAGAAATGATTTTAAAACCAAAAAAATATAATAATGTTTTCAGAAGATTAATTTAGGATTTTCAATATTAATCAAATGAACATAAAATTAAATTTTTCTAAAGGGAAAATATATATTTTCTCAAATATCCCATTTATATTATTTATTAAAAAACTTTTGGATCAGTATTATGTCATAGTTAGCATATTATATTTATACTGAATTTAAGTTTTACAAAAAATTTGAATGAATTAGAAATTTTACAAAAATTCACAATTGGAAAATTTCTACATTCTAAATTAAAAATAATATTAATTTTATCTAAAAAAATTATAAATATATGCATTTTCACCTATAAAATAGTTATCTAAATTAATTGAGATATGTTGGGTTTTTTTTAAATGATTTTTTTGAACCCATATAATTTTTACATTTGACATCAAAAAAATTATATGATCATTTATATTTAATAAAAAATATTTAATAAGATTATTTTACAAAATTATTGTAAATTTTAAAAATCAATTAATTCATGAAAATAAATTCCCTTATTCATGTTCAATATTACCCAAAAATGCAATTTTTGTTTCATTATATCTATATATAAATCAGTAATAAAGTTAAAAAAATAAGATGAAAATATATTCATTATTAAATAAAAATAATAAACATACTTATAATTCCAGGGTCTTGATACATATCCCCTTAATACTCCAGAAAATGCACTAATATTATGGTGTGTGATGGTGAGTCTTTCATTGGGTGGATCAGTGTACATGGTTTGGGTCAAAGTCTAGAGGATCTTAAACATCTCCCTTAAATATTATTTCTCATTATTAAATTATTGGATCTCAGTTCTGTCTTGGTCAGGGAAAAATCTATGTGATGTGACCTCCCATTGATGTTTCGATACATGGGCTTCATAGGATAAGGTCTTACTGGTTGAGTTATTCAGTTACTCTTTTTGTTTGAATTGGATTTGTTAAAATACTAAATTTATAATAATCTTGTGATCACTATTCAACGAATACATTGTCTATGTTATTTATACATAATGATATTTTAATTCCAATTCAACAAAATAAGTTCATTTTTTTCTATAACCATATTAAATAATAATTCATTTAATTAAATCAAAATTAAGAATTTTTTTATAATAGTTTTGATCGTTACATGTATTATATTATATATTCTATGAAAGATATGAAAAATCTAATGAATCAGTAGTAAGATAATTTTCATTACAATATCATTCATTCCTTTTCCAAATTTCAATGATCACTTCCAAAAATATCATACACAATACTCAAACATATATTATGTGTCATAATGAGTCCTAGATACTTTTTAAAATCATACTTGAGAAACAATTTTATTTCATCGTTAAAATATAAGGCTTTCTTTAAATATTTATTACATAGAATGGTGAATTGATGAAAACTCGATATTTTTATTTGAACTATGAAATATATTAGGAATTCCATAAATAACTTATATATCCTTATATGATCTTAAACTTTTCCAATTAATAAATAGTTCATCATATATCTTTTTCATTCACAAATATATATCTTCTATATGAACTATGGTATAACATTAAATAAATATCCTGGAAAATTTCAAATATGAAGTCATGAATTTAAATTATTTATAGTATGTAGTTTTTTATAACAAAAATTATTTTATTCAAAAATAATAAAAATTTTAATATATTTGGAACGATTCAAGAATGTACTAAAAATAATGTGACTTTTAGAATTTGTTATATATATCAAAATATTTATGAAAAACTTTTTGAGTTTTGGTTATCTGAGGAAAACATTGAATCATAGAGGAGTAATTTATAATTGTAATGTGATGTTATTATAGGAAATTGATCATTTTAAGGAGAGAGTAAATGCATAATGATTAATCTCCCTAATATGTGAGATGGTTGAAGAGGTTTCTATGAAACTCATTGGCTGATATTATAATGTGTTCTGTTTAAAAAGTATGGTTTTGTTTTATGGAACATGAAAATTAAGAACCACTGAGAATCATTACCCTTCAATAACGTGAAATTAGTTTCTTTTTATTATTAATGTTTTGAGGAATATGATGTTCTATATTTTTGACTTGTGGTTTTTATTATATGATTATTATATGATTTTGAAGTATGTCTCCTTATTACATGATCCAAACCTGAGGTTGAAAAATTGGTGGAGTATCATCAAAATTTTGATTTTCAATATCTGAATAAATTTAAAAAATGTAATGATGTTGATCATTTTTTGAGTAAAATGAACCTAACTCATGTGGATGGTGTTAAAAAATCATTTTATATCATTAATTTATTGTGTATTAAATTCTAAAAATATAATGGGGATGAATTATTGACTGGAAGATTTTTATAGTAACTACACATTCTAAAGTGAGAGTGGGTATATAATTTCACAGAATTTTTTCACTAGGTGGTTGAGATCACCATAGACGAATGATTGTTTTTATGAATTTTTTTATTATCTCATAAAATTATTTTTTTTCTTATATATTTAGGATTCATTTATAGTTAATTTTTATGGTGTGACTTATATAACAGAGGATATAATTCATGGTGTTTAGAAATATATATCCTCAATTAAATATCCTTCATCTAAATCCGGATTATAAAATTGATAACAATATTTAAAAATAATATCTTTAAAGATAAATATATCTTAAAATAATTTGATAGATGGGGGAATGAATGAAATATTCATATTTTAGTAGATATTCTTCGAGAATGTGTTCCTGACATCAAGAAATCTTAGTACGGTAATCAATTAATGGCTGAGTTTGATATTCTGATTTAAAAAATGAAGTTCATTATGTTAAATTCAATATATATATATATATATATTAATAAATGAAATATAACCTAAAAAAATTGAAAAAAAAATTAATATGAATATAACTATTTACTTTTTATTGAAACATTATTTTATAATCTTATAAGTATATAAAATCAAATTATGAATATTAATAAGGCATGGAATTAACTGATGACATTACCTATATTTATACATGTATAATATATTTAAATATATTATTATTAAATATGAGAATCATATACATAATTATAATATAATATGTGACCCAATTATAACATTTCAAAACATTTTTACAAATAACTCTTTATTATAATAATCATTCATGCGTGTTGACTATTAATGTTTTTCTTTTATGTTTTTGTTTGATAGTTTCAGTCTTAAAATATTTCCCAAGGTTACATCATATCCAAAATTTTAATTATGATATAAATATCATATAAATAAATTATATACATATTAATAAACATATATGAAAAGTGAAATTGAAAAATGAATCACATCCCTCTATTGAGACAGCAGTCCAAACATACACATGAGCAACATTGCTATTTTTAACGGCTGGAAGTGTAAAAAGGAAAATGATAAATCATATCGATTTAAACATAAATATTTGATAAATATAATATATATTTATTATTTCCATCCTTATATCACTACATGTAAAATGGTTATGAAAAATAAATGACACTGCTATCTGGAGACGGTAAGTCGTACGTATGCACAAGCGATGTTTTTCATTATATAGGATTGAAAAGTGGTGTGAAATATTTGAAACATAGTAATAAAAGAATTTATAAGTATTTATGATACTAGATTAATTATTATATTATGATACACTATATTTAAATGAATTATATGAAGAAATAAACTTTAAAGAGTCCTAAAATTGATTACCCATTCTTTTGTATACCCCATTTAACTACCATCTTAAGTTCCCTTGGAATGATATTTTAAGATGGAAAATACCTAAATGTTATATATAGCGTAATTTATAGTAATGTATTTCAATATTTATTAAAACTAGGTTTCTCATCATTTTGTAAATAATAGAGGGTAGGGGTTTCGTTTTATTAGAGGAGGAAACAAAAAATGTAGAATTAATAAACCGATTTAAATATAATAAATTCATTTTCATGATAATGTAAAACCGTGAGCCCAAGAATTATGAAGATAATATTTGATAAAGTTGAAATAAATTAAAACAATTAAATTATTAATGTTTTATGTGGTATTTTAAACTTTTTATTTTGTTAACCACCTTATTAACCAATTTTAACCATAACTAGTGTAACAACTTTTTCATTATTAATGTGTTATAGTTTTACTAATAATGGAAAATTTTGATCATAAATGGCCGTGGAATGATTTTTTCGTCCATTTATCATACTAATTGTCCTTTATCCGGATTTTTATTAATTTTAAATAATTTATGAATTATTTATTAACATAGAATACTTTTAATGTCATATTAATTACTATTCACAAAATTCGACATTAACAACATCAATAAAAAAATAATTCATTTATAATATATTTAACCATCAATATAACCATATTAGTTGATAATATATTAATGGGTCACTATAACTCATACAAAATAAATTACTTTTAATATTTTTAAAAATATTTACTTTGATTTTGTTCCACATATTTCATAAGAAATATGTCCATATTTTTTTATTTTTAAGGTAATTATGAAATCTGTAAAAATTAGAAATAAATTCCCATCATTAAAATAATTTTATTATTCTATATTGAATATATAATATTCATTCAATGATAATATTTTCCCTATGTGATCATGTAAGATAAATATGAAACTAAGAGTGTGACATCCTAAAATTATTTTCACTTAAAATATTATATAAGCCATTATCAATTAAAATGGATCCAAATGACAATAAATTTAAAATATCAATAAATATGGGAAAAAATGAATCATCCAATAAGGTAAATTCATGTTTTAGGTAGATTTTGAAATTAGTTGACATCCTTTATAGCATTAATTTATCATTTTTACAAATATAGAAATATTTTTACAATAATTACTATTCCTAATGACAAAAAATGAAATTAGTCTCATTATTAAATTTGATATTAAGATTCAATGTTTTTATTAAATTTTTCAATTTTTAATTTATATATATGGATTAAATTTATTCATTATAAAAATAATATATTTTAATGAAAATGGTTATCTGAAAAATAAATTTTCAGGTTTAATTTTATTTTAATATTATGATCTAGTATATTTTACTTCCAAGATATATGAATTATTTTTTTAAAGATTCATATGTCATAAAATTTTATGATATATTAAATTTGACATTTTTATTTGAAAATATGAGAGTGGAAACTGATAATATCTTTTAAAAAGTTGGTATTTTCACTATTCAACAAAAAATACTATATTTCACAAAATTCCAAAAAACTAATCCACACCTCATATTTATAATGTAATTCCAAAAACGATTTTTTCAACAAAATTTAATATAAAAAATTGGAATAATTTAATTTAACATCAATGCGTTAAATGGGTAAATTGTTTATAAAAATATTTTTGAAGCATAAAACAACATCAATGAAAAATGAGTGGTTATTTCTTATTTGATAAAAAAAATACATTTGTATTTAGTAGGAATATTATAAATATATATTATAATTGTTTTACTCATATTCATTCCTGACAATTCAATGGATGGGTTATAATGACCATATTTAAATAATAATATTCTTATAGTATATCACAATTTTCTTGAAGCCCAATGTTTTGTTTAAATCAATATATCTATAATATAAATATTGTAAAGTAAATTTTTTTGTGTTTACATTCTCCCTCATTAAATAATTATGCTCTCATAATTCTACCATGGTCACTAAATGTTCAATATTTGAAAATACCATTGTTGAAAACCAACGTCATTCAAAGGTATAATAAAACATCCATTAAAAAAGGGTAGTCAGAAACCTAAAAGTTTCATAAAATAAAAAATAATTCTATTTCAATATAAGAAGAACATTATTGAACAGTTAAAATATTATTCTAGAGGATAAAAATAATATTCAATGATTAATATAATGTGATATGATTCATGATAATGATAATGTTAATGATCGTAAAACCATGGAACAATGAACAGTAAAAATTCCATGAATTCATTAGAAATAAAGGAAAAAATTATGTTGAGGGATTATATTACTATCAAGATAGAGAATAAGAGAAACTATATATGATTTATTTCTTTCCATTTTAGAAGAAAAAATTTATCCTTTTGTTAAACTTTGATCAAATTCCACCTTATCTATTACTCTATCAAATGAATATTCAAGATGAATTTTCTAATCTGAAGTACTAAAATTAACATCTAACATATCATAAGATCCATAAAATAATGAATTTTGATTCATTATACTACTAAATAATGACCAAATCCAAAATGGTTATCCCAAGTTATCAAATGTTAAAAAATATAACACATTAAAATTTAAAAATAGATAAATAACACCCAAAGTTCAACACAATCCATTACCTAAATAGTTATCTGTATGAATCCACAAAAATACATTAAACCAAAATAAAAACCTATGTATGAAAAATAATCATTGATTTTTTTCAACGATTAATATTAACCATTATCCTTGAATAACATGATGTATTTCTTAATTTCACATGATAGTTATGTGAATACCTTGATCATATATTCCTCTAAAAATTTTAATTACATGGATCCTCATAAAACACCAATGTAAAAAAAATGCTTCCAAAAATATACTCGATAATTATTTCTTAGTTAATATCAAGAACTATTGAATATATTCAATAAATACAAAAATTCACTAAATTTTATCATAAATCACTTTTCGATTTTATCAATTCCATTCAAAATATTATTGCACCATCCTTTAAAAAACTACTACATAACAATCCTAAGTTGATTTATGATTCTTATAACCAGAATATCATTGATGAAACACTTATAAAACATAATTATTTAGTACCATTAAATGAACACTTCAATCCGTTCACATCAATGATTTGAACATCATAAATCAAGTTCTGGTCTTGGAGCTAACACTTGGATGAGAACATTTACAAGAATAATTCCCATGTTTCTGTTACCTAATACATCAAATTCCTTCATAATACTTGTCTCTATGTCCTTAATTTAAATATATGAAACATATTCCCGTCTATTTGATACATTATCAAGGGTACTTATTCCCACATTCCTGACATGAGGAAAAATGAACATTATTTCCTCCATGATTATATCAATATAAATATTCTTAATATCCTATTTTACTGTTATTTTAAATGTTAAGATACTCAATAATGTATTTTTTAATTATATATCATGATAGTTGATTATAAATAATTACAAGGATTCTTCTTTTGGATCCAATCTCTTTTATTTTCTCAAGAGAATTATATTATTTTCATAACATCTATTTTCAACCTGATTCCTCCTAGATCCAACCATTAATTAAATCTATAAATTATCATATGAGTAATAATAATAATGATGAAAATACATATTATTTTGAAAAATAATTCATATGATGTCTAAATCATGAAAAGTTATTTCCATTCTATGATATCTTATATTTGACATAGTTCATCCACAGTAATTATAAATTCAAATCCTTCATAACTATTTAGAAAAAAATGTGAATTATCCTAATAATGTCTACCCGGTGTGGTTGGAAAGGATTATAGTCTTAGGCCCCATAATGATGCACTGGTTAAAGTTGAGTAAAAACCAAGTCCATATATTTTAGGTTTGTTAACATAGGTGAATCTATGAAATAGTTATATCCACTTGATGGTTACTATACAAGGATGAATTTTCTAATAAAATAACATTACATTATTTTCTATAACATTGTATGTTCATTTACACATAGAATTATCCTTATAGTCATTCATATTATTATGTTATTTAATCTATTTATTTTAAGACCCCAAGCTTCCACCGTATGCTTCTCCATGAATAATACAGTAGCATATGTTGTACGCAACTTCGAGTTCTAACACACCACAAAAAATCAAACTATCCATTATGAATTATAATACCCAATTTTTTAAATTTGATAAATTTTCTCTTCAGAAACGGACTTTATTTTTTTATTTAGAATATAAAAATAAGCTTTGGGTGAATTTTTGTTATTTTTATTAAAACATTCAATTTTTGATGAATAGTGAAAAACACTGAGTTATTTTTTGAAACCAAATTTTATTTTAAATAATTATTTATTATAATTAAATTTTTTTTTGTCATAAATAGATACATAATACCAATATAGGTTCAATATAATTCATTGATGTCGTTTTAGAATAATTTTAGATATATAAAAATTTTATTGAACTTTTCACCGTTTTTTACCCACCTCATAGGATAATTTGAAAATTCGCATAAAACATAATTTTACCGCTTTTTTTAATTTAATTTTAAAAATTATAGAGACATGGTTGATATCAGTAATAAAAATGTAGTTCAATAAGATGAAAATAATTTTTGGTGAATAGAAACTTATTACATTTATTTACCACGGTTAAAAGTTAGTAGGGTAATTAAGGGTAAAAGGATATTATTATTACCCTAAAACATTTCCTAATTCTATTGGATATGTATAATTTGACCGAAAATACTTTATGAATAAAATATGAACCTCTATGGTCTACATGGATTAGAAAAGTACACTTATTATTATTTTATTTAAAGAAGAGTTAAAAGAGTTAAAATCAAAGTTTAATAACTAAAACATTTTTAATATAGGGTTTTACAAAATATAAATTAGTATATAAATATTTATTAGAAATATAAAAATATTTAATACATTATGGTATTTTATTTATATTTTTAGACATTAAATAATTTAATTTATTTCTGACATAATGATGATTAAGTAATTACATAATTAATGAAATATTAAAATAATTAACATTATAAATATCCAAATAAATCAAATTTGAGATTTTTAAGGAATTAAAATAATTTTCTAGGTTAATATGACATATTAGGGTTGGTTTTATTACTTTTATTTGATTTAATATTAATGTTATGAATTTAAAAAAAAACAAAATACAAAATTGTGTCAAAATTGACATAACAAGGTTTTTAAAACAAATATAATCTTCTTAATTCATATTATATTCCTAAAAATATAGGAATCATCCAAAGAACTTATATAATGATATTTTTATGACTAATGAACCACTTGGGGTTCTCTTGGAGGTATATAGTATGTTTATTAACCATATAATATAAAAATAGAAAGAGACATGGTAAATGTCAAACTATTTAATTAAGAGTTAAATCTAAAAGATAAAGTTAATATAGTGACCCAAACAAGCCTAGAACCTATTGGTTGAGTGTATTTAGACCTATCCCCACCATAGAATTCAAATAATACACTTTTTAGCAATTAAAACCCGAAAATTATTTTATTATAAAATAATATTTCTATCTTTTCATAAGGAGCCCCTCACCCCTCTTATAAAAGGGCACTCCCCCTTCACTCTAGTTAACACCTTCAAAGCCATTTTTCTGGGACATCCCCTGCCCAAATACCCTATCTACTATCCTCCATTAATCATATATTCCTTTATTTAGTAAAAAAATCTAACCTATGGAGCCATTTTGATCAAATCAAAAGGAAGAACCTAAAGAAGAGGTAAATATTTCATCACCTCTTTCAAGTTCCATTCTTCTTCCACTTCTTTTTTCATTCCTATTTCCATTATAAAATAATAACTCTATTATCCTCTATATACATTGATGTTAATATAATTATGGTACAACCAAATTTATGATTCTATCCATCCTTTTAAAGACATGTCACCATACGTGCGTACGTACGGCTTACCGTCTCCACGCCGTGGTGTAATTATTATTCAATAAATTCTTATTTGGATGGGTATAATAATGATGTGTAATTGATGTAAAGAATATATATAACATGTTAATTTTTTTGTATATATGATATAACATCCAATTATATATCATTTTAATATCAAAAGAATGATATTTTCACTCGTGCGTACGTACGGATTACCGTCTCCATGAACGTGATGAGATACATTTCACATCACATCCATTAAAGACTAATTTTCATTAGATGATTAAAAAATCATGTTTAAATACCCAATATAATTATTGATATGAATAATATACATCCAATACACAACAAATATGACTCACATAATAAATAATATAAAGGAAAACGAATCTTTTATCACCAAAAACAATGAAAAAACTAAGATATTATTAACAAAGCAATGTTAAAAGATCATATCTGATATCATATTAATGTATTTGATTCTTGTATAATTTAATAACAATTTTTTCACCATTATATAGGATCTTAACCTACCCTCGACCAAGGAAAATTTCAAGGTAAGGGTTAATTCTATAACCTCTTCATTATTTAAGGTTATTTATATGTAATTATCTACTGGGACCTCTTTATCATCCACATCCATGTTTCTTAAAAATTTATTTCAAAACATTTTTACAATTTAATAGACAATGGGATAAAGTCATTTATACCCTTATTTGACCTTATATATTTTGGAATGGAATCGTTCCGTCGTTTTCCAAAAAAGTTACTTTTTGACCTTTTCGACAAATTTAAGGTAAGAATGTTTTTTAACTTATATGGCGGGTGCGGATATTTTACACTGTTATAAAATCATCAATGATTCCCTTACAATATTATATGATTATTTTCAAATATAAATGTTTTATTTTATAATCATATGACTTTTAAATGATTTCAAAATAGAAAGATATATTTCTCAAAAAATGTATTGATTTCATCTATATCAAAATCCATTGATGGATTGTAAGCTTATTTGATGTTGATTTATTATGATACAATAACACCAAATTTTATTGAAGGTATTGTGATATTTTTTATTTCGATTCTTCTATTTTTATACCATTCATGGTTTATGGATAAAGTATTGACATTTCGTATGCTAGTTTTAATAAGAATGTTTATGTTATGTTTAAACCATTTCATATAAGGAATGAATTGGACTTAGTATGAGATGGGTGGAGCCCTCTATAGCTTCCCAATGCATTAGTAGGTCTAATGAGACAAACTAGTGTCTTGGAACAAGGACTTGACAAAATATAATTTGTTGTCTTGGCACAAGGCCTTAAAAATGTGGTTATGAAAGTCTGGCATTAGGCATTCCATCATTAAGAAAGTGGCTTTTGATATTGCATGTGATTATATGACTTGTAAAATATCCATGTCAGTAAGTAAATGGAATTATTTGATTTTATATTTTCCATATTATGCTGAATTTCATGTTTGAAAGGCTTTTGTTTTAGTATTATACATTGCCTTAAATGTTTTTGCTTATTTATGACCGTTTCTGTTATATTGTTATCCTTACTGAGCATCTGAGCTCACCCTTTTCTATGCTTTATTTTTCCCAGGATGTGAAGAAGTATTTTAAGGATGACTTTTACCGATAGTCTAAGGGGATATGAGTGTAGCCTATGGAATCATTTTTGTTTTAGAATTTCATTTTGTGATGTAATGTAAACCTTATGAATGTATCTAGTACTTCCAAGGCTAGTAAACTAATCGGTCCATCGAGACTTGATATTTTGTGATCAGGACAATGATACTTAGTAATGCATTGACACTGGGTAACTGTGGTTAGGGAGTTACAATTGGTAGCAGAAGAAGTTTAGTATAGACTTTGGAAATAGATTTTGATAAACTCTGATTAGAGCACTTTACCCAAAGATAGACATTTAGGATTAGTATAGAATAACATCCTTGAATTTTTGTTTTGTTGAAATTTTGTAAGTTTTCTAATAAATAAATCCCTATCTGAGTATGATCAGGTAGAGGCAGATTTGGAAATGATGTACCTATGTGTAAAACCCAAAAAACACTGCTTTGATATAGACTCGAATGGGAACTGGTGCACGAAAACGGGTCTTGCTGCACTATTGGTTACGACACTCCCAGGGGATATGCATAGGATTATTCTCATTTTATTTACAAACCATTTTGAAGGGTTTATGAGTATATACTTCCACAAAGAAAACATTTTTTATGATTATGGATTATATCCATAAACAGTTTAATTTAAGTTATGGGTTTTACAAGTTTGGAATTATGTATTTCAATTCGTAAACTAATCTAGTTTATGGAATTGTTTAGAAATGGAGAATAGTGGAAGGAATGGAAACTGAATCAATGAACACAATCCATATAGGGATTTCCCTCTTGATCAAGATATTTATAGCGGAGCTGGTGATACAACTGGTGCTGATCAGCTAATCACCATACTGGGACAACTCACTCAAGTTATGAATAATAACCTTAATAGTATAGAGCACCCTGATCCACAACGTGGAGGATAAATTTTAGATCGCTTCATGAGGAAAAAACCACCAACATTAAATGGAGGTACAAATCCATTATTATCTGAGCAATGGATAGATTCCTTAGAGGAAATATTTAATGCCTTGGAAAGTAGTGAAAGGGAAAAAGTTGGCATGGTAGTTTATCGCCTCACTGGAGATGCGGATCAATGGTGGTCATTAATTAAAAAAAAGGAAGATGATGAAGTATAAAATGTGGAATTTAGGGAGTTTAATGATCTTTTCATTGAAAAATACTTTTCTCGTGTTTATCTAAAAGATATGGAAAGGCAATTTCTGAGCCTGAGGAAAAAAGAGGATGAGAATGTCACAAAGTATGAGGCTATCTTTACATGGTTATCGATGCATGCTGAAGGTTATATACATAACCCAAGAAGTAATATTGATCATTTCTTTGATGGGATAAAACCATTTCTCAATCAAGAATTAGTATCTCAATCCGTCTCTTCGAACTAAGATATTGTCTCTTGTGCTATCAAGACAAAAAAATAATTCTCTAAGTTTTATGACTTTAAGGCAAAGAAATAGATTAAGAAATCTGACAAACACTCTCGAAACAAAAATAAGGAGAATAATTGAAAAGTTTAATATCCATCCTGTAGTAAATTTGGGATGAAACAACCTAGTACTTGCCTGAAGGGAATGTGATTCTATTACAAGTGTGGTGAAAATGGCTAACCAGCTCGTGATTGTATGGGGAATAAAGAGTCTCTCGATGTTGAATGATACAATTTTAGAGAAAGGGGGATTATGAAAATGAATTTACTAAGAGTTAGAGGAACTTACCACAGAAAAGTCCAAGGGAATCATGGACAAGCTTATGTTATCACTACAACTGAGGTTAGAGCTCCGAAATACGTAGTGGAAGAAAATTTAATTATTTCCTCAAGTTTCGCCAATGCTTTAATTGATTATAGATCATAACATTGTTTCATATCTTCAGAGTTTTCTACGAAAATTAGATATTTCCAATTTTATTTAAAAAGGTAGTTATTAGTAAAAACTCCTAAGTGAAGTATCATTTCAACAATGTTATGTGAATCAGTCCCCATTATGGTATATAAATTATCTTTATCTGTTGATTTCATCATCATAACCATGATTGAATTTGATATAATCCTCGATATTGATTGGATTTCGGACCATGATGCAAACATTTGTTGTAAGAAGAAGGAGGTTACAATTTTTGAAGATGATGATAGAGAATACCTTATCTTTAGAGCAGAATCATCGCCACCTAATTCTTATCTAGATCAACCTCCAGTAGCTCAAATAAATTCAATTATTGGGGAGGAAGAGAATGAAATAACTATGGGTAAGGAAATGAATGTTCAAATAGAGGATGTACCTATTGTGAATGAATATGTTGATGTGTTTCCAGAAGATTTACATGGACATCTTTCAGAATGAGAAATTGAGTTTTCTATTGATTTAATTCCTTGATGAAGGCCTATATCGAAGACCCCTTATATAATGGCCACTGTGTAATTAGTAGAATGAAATAAACAAATAGAGGAATTGAGTAATAACGGATTTATTCTCCCTAGTGTTTCTCCATGGGGAGCCCCAATCCTTTTTGTTAAGAAGAAAGATATATCAATGAGGTTGTGCATTGACTACAGTGAGATAAATGATATAACAAAAAATAAAATGTATACCCTGCCACACATTGATTATTTATTTGACCAACTGCATGGAGTTCAATAATTTTCAAAGATTGACCTTCGATCTGGATACCATCGGTTGTGCGTGAAGAAGGAAGCATTCCAAAGACAACATTTTGAACCAGGTACGGGCATTATGAGTTTACATTAATGCCTTTCAGGTTGACTAATTCACCCTATGACATCATGGATCCAATGAATAGAGTTTTCAATGAATATCTTGATGACCTTGAGGTGGTATTTATCGATGATATCTTGGTATACTCTGAAATCTATGAAGATCATGAAAATCACTTGTGCATTATCCTGAAGACTCTTAGAAGACACGAATTATATTGGAAGTTTAGCATGTGTAAATTTTGGTTTCAGAAGATTTCTTTTCTTGGCCATATTGTCTCCATGGATGGAATCTCGGTAGATCCTTCTAAGACCAAGGCAATCCAAGAATGGCTAGCACTGACGATTATTACTGAGGTACGTAGTTTAATTTGTTTAACATGACATTATCGGCGTTTCATCATGAATTTTTCCCTGTTGGCTAACCCATTAACAAAGATCACACGTAAAGGGGTTAAATTTGTTTGAAAAAAATAGTGTGAAGAATGTTTTGAATAATTTAAGAGAATATTATTCAATGATCCTATATTGACACTACCATCGGGGAATGATGGGTTGTTTATTTATAGCGATGCTTCAAAGAAGGGACTTTGTTGTGTCCTTATGTAGAATGATAGGGTTATTTCATACGCATCATGACAGCTGAAAATTCATTAGCAAAATTATCCTACTCATGATCTTGAGTTATTAGTTGTAATCATTACTTTAAATAATTGGAGACTCTATCTCTATGGTAAAGAATGTGAGATATATATCGATCACAATAGTTTTAAGTATATTTTCTCACAAAAACAAGTCAAAATGCGGTAAAGGAGATGGCTTCAACTACTCAAGGATTATGATTTCACTATACACTACCACCCGGGGAAAGCAAATAAGGTGGTATATGCTTTGAGTAGAAAGGGTCATGGAGTTCTGAACTAGAGGAGAGTTGAAAAGGATCGTATATACTTGGATCATGTAAATATGGATATGGGTATAACCATGGATGGTGAAACATCAAAACTTTTTCAAATGGTTGCCAAACCATCTTTACTAAAAAGGATTAGGAGTTCTCAGAGCGATGATGACGAGTTTCAAAAGAAGATTAAAGCTTTGAATGGAGCGAGATTGAGTGGATTTGTGTATGAAGATGGAATTTTAAAATTTGGGAAGATACTTTTTGTTCCAGATATACCTGCTGTAAAAAGGGAATTGTTGGATGATGCTCATAGTTACAATTTATCTATACAACTTGGGGGCACCAAAATGTATAGAGAATTTCAGGAACAAATTTTGTTGGAAAATATGAAGAGATAGATTGCTGATTTTGTGTCAAGATGCATGGTTTGTCAACAAGTGAAACCTGGAAGGCAAAAGCCTGGAGAAGTCACACAACCTCTTCCCATACCAGAGTGGAAATGAGATAATATTATGATGGAATTTTTCATGGTACTACCAAAGACTCCTAGAATGAATGATTCAATATGTTTTATTATTGATCATTTTACTAGGTCTTCACATTTTCTTGCTATAAGAGAAGATTTACCGCTTGAACTTCTAGGAAGACTATATATTAATGAAGTTGTATTAATTCATGGAGTACCACTATCAATTTTTTTTGATCGTGATCCCTGTTTTACATCAAGATTATGGAAAATTCATCAGAAATCACTAGATACTGAACTTCCTTTGAGCACTTCCTACCACCCTAAAACTGATGGACAATAAGAATGGACTATTCAAACCATGGATGAAATGTTGAGATCAAGCTGACAAGACTTTCACAGTATGTGGGATCAATATTTAAAATTGTTAGAATTTTCATATAACAGTAGCTTCCATTCAACTATTCAGATGGAACCATGTGAAGTGTTATATATAAAGATATGTTGCATGGAACCCTTTTGGTATGATGTTGTTGAGTCAAATTTCCTCTTTTTAATTTTATATCTTGTTTTGTAAATCACAAAATTCCTTTATCATGTTTATCGTATCGTACTGAGCATACTGATCATACTGATCATACTGATCATGCTGATCGTACTGATCATACTGATCGTACTGATCATGCTGATCGTACTGAGGATGCTGATCGTAGTGACCATGCTGATCGTACTGACCATGTTGATCACACTGACCATGATGATCGTACTGAGCATGCTGATCGTACTGACCATGTCAATCGTACGATGCTGATCGTTCTGACCATGTCAATCGTACAATGCTGATCATACTGAATATGGAAATGGTATTGACTCTGCTACTCATAACTTTCATTACATACTTTTTTGGGTACTTAGTCAAAAACACATGTTTCATATAAACTGTACTCATGATTATCTTGTTCATATATCTTATGTTTTAACAAAAATGATGTCGTTGAGTTAGTTGCAAACTAATCAAAACTATGTCGTGCTTTCTGTTTCAATATGACCGTTATAATAACAGGTGTCCAAGTCCCTCCGATTTTTTTGGAGAAATATGACCGTTGGAGGCAACATAAACATTGGAACCCGAGGCCTATAAATAAGAGGTCATTTGAAGCTGAAAGGAGAGACTTGGGGAACAACCGTGATACTCTACTTCTATAAAGTTCTAGAGAGAGAAACTGTGACTTCTCTCATCTGCATTGTGTGTCCAATCATCGTATCGAGGGATTTCAAGTGATTGGAAGACAGAGTTGCCGATTACCTACAAAATCGAGGGCTGCCGGGGATAGGCAGACGGACGGTCCGATCATCGTATCGAGGGCTACCGAGGATAGGCAGACAGACATTCCGATCATCGTATCGAGGGCTTACCATGGTGTTGGTGAGACATACCTTTTATCCTAGGTGAAAGGATAACCCTTCTCTTTGGGTCATAAGATTTGTAATACTTTTACTTTTCTGTTGCTGCTTGTATTAGAAAGGAATTTGTATTGTTTCCATTCTTCTTTACATATTCAATTGTAGTTGTTTCAATTACAATCATTCTATTACATATTGTATTGATTGATTCTATATGTTTTAATGTAGAATCATTCATATTTATATTACTCTGATTATTGTATTCATCTCGAACACAATTGTTTTACATTTCATTAGTTTTACATTACATCATACCATTTATATTCAGTAGAATTGTGGGTGTCTGTATTTGTGTTAGTTTAAGATCTTTTAAACTGATCACTTAAGTGTATAAACACAATGTATTTAATCCTACAATACCCCCCCCTCTTGTATTGTTCCATCTAATATAAAAATACATATTCTTAATCGATCCATCAATTGGTATCTGAGCCGGTTTTCCACTGATTTGTATTACTTGGTCTATTTCTTTTAAACTTTATTTTCAATTACTTACTACACTAACATGTGGAGTGGAAAAGTTTTTTTGTATTAGATGGAAGGAATGAATATTGGGTCAATTGAAAATCTGAATCCATCTAGACAACCTATCTTTGATGGAAATGATTATGAGTACTGGAGAGATCATATGAAGACGTTCGTTATCAATAATGGTGTAGACAATTTTATTATGCTTACTGGAGGTTACAAAATTCCTGACAAAGAAGTCAGTACTTTCACAAACCAAGAGAAGCAAGAATATCAACTGAATTACAAGGTACACAATACTTTATTATGATTTATGACCAGAGATATATACAGCCAGATACCTTCATGTGAAGTATCCAACTGTATTTGGATGAAATTGGAAGTTACTCATTTTGGTACATCCAAGGTTATAGAAACAAGAAGAGAAATGCTTCAAGATGAGTATCATGGATTTGTTTTTCTGTATGGAGAGCCAGTATCTAATGTGCAACAAAGGTTTATTAAAATTGTCAATAGCTTACAATCTATGGGAGAAAAATGCCTTGATGATGAAGCTCTAGTAGATAAGATTATAGATATAATGTCGAATGAATGGGAGTCAAAAAGGACAGCTATTGATGAATATAGAAAAGTTTCCTAGATTACTCTTGATGAACTTTTTGGAACTCTTTTACAGAATGAGATAAGAATGAAAAGAGATGCTGACTTCAACAGGAAGAAGAATGGGAATGGAAGTGTATCCTTTACATCTAATGCTAAAACACCTGAAAGGATTACAAGATCCATAGCCAAGAAAGCTGTTATATCTGATTTAAGCGATTATGATATTTCAGATAATGAGTTATCCAATCTTTCTCGAAGGATGAACAAGATTGTGGGAACGAAAAACTTCCAATATAGATTCAAAAAGAAATATAAGAAGGAAAAAAAAGATTCATAGGTAACTTGTTATGAATGTAAGAAAGCAGGTCATATAAGGCCTGATTGTCTTTTACTGAAAAGAAAAGACAGGAAGAGGAAACTTTCTGAAATAAATAAGAAAAATTATTATAAGACAAAGAAATTATTTAATGAAAATGATACGTGGAGTGCAAGTGGTAGTGATTCATTAGATAATTCTTTAGAATATGAGTCCTTAGGACAACGAAATATTGGACTTATAGCCAGATTACCAATTAAAGATCATTGTCTCATGGATAAGGTACATAATGATGAAGCTATTAAAAATGTTTATTTAAATGAAAATTATACTGATAATAGATATTATGAATCTTCAAATGAAGAATCTTCATCATCATATGATGATACATTACCTTCTTTTGAAGAAGTATCTAGGTTTTCTAAATTAATTGAAAATGAAAATTCTAAACTCAAGAAGAATCTTGAGAAAGAAACAGTTTTAACAAAACAAGTATCTGATCATTCTAGTGATCTCAATATAAAAACCTCTGAGTTTGAAATTATTTTAAAAACCCTTGAGAATGTCAAATCTGATAAAGATAAACTTTCTAAGGATCTAGAAAATGTGATTTCTAAAAGAAATGTTTTAGAGCCTAACTCTAGTTTAAAATCAAATGTTTTTAGAAGATAAAAACATAGTTATAAAACTAAAGTCAGTAATTTTCTCTTTAACGAAATGTTTTTAAAACTTTACTCATGGTAAAGAAAACTTTGAAAAAATTTATTCCCAAATACGGCCCTTGGGAAATCGTTCTGGACATGGTTATACTCATTCTAAACCAGTTTTTAGTAATAACTATTTTGTTCCACAAAAAAACCTCGTTTTGTTCTATGTTCCAATGTGGTGGACACTGGAAAAGAGAGTGTTCTCTCAATAAAACTCAGTCGTTAGGATTTCATAAAGCTCATTTTGTAAAACAAATGTGGATTCCAAAAATTATGTTATCTAACCATTCTGGATCCAAACAAGTTTGGATTCCGAAAATCTAATAGTTTCTTTTTCAGGAAAATGAGAAGTGTACCAACAAGAATATGTAGTACATGGATAGTGGTTTTTCTCGACACATGACTGGAAACAAAGTTTTCTTTGAAATGCTTATCAAAACTAAGGTGGAAAAGGTACCTTCGTAGATAATTCTCAAGGAAAGATTGTTGTATAGGTAATATAACTCCTCCAGAAAAGGGGAGAACATTTCCTTCCATGATTCTTACAATGTTTCTTCTTATCTCATGTTTTTTAATTATCTATTTTCTTGGTATGTGTTTTCTGTTTATCGTATTGACAGTTTTATCATATCATTTACTTTTTCCGTTTATCGTATTGACAGTTTTTTTCATATCATTTACTTTTCCATTGTATCGTCAGATCATGGTAATGAATTTATTTTCCATCATATCGACATATCATGGTAATTAATTTCTTTCCTATCCTATCGTCAGATAATGGTAATGAATTACTTTTCCATCGTATTTTCAGTTCATGGTAACAAGATTGTTTTCTATTGGCTTATCAGTTCATGGTAATAACTTTGTTTTCCATCATATTGTCAGTTCATGGTAACAAGATTGTTTTCTATCGGCTTGTCATTTCATGGTAACAACTTTGTTTTCCATCATATTGTTAGTTCATGGTAAAAACATTGTTTTCCATCGGCTTGTCGATTATTGGTAATGAGTTTTTTTCCATCGGCATGATGATTGATAATATTCTTTTTCTTTACGTATGTTTGTGTTTTCTTTTGAACTCTACTAAAACCAACAATTACCTTACATTCTCCAGCAGGTACTTTCCATTTTTTTACATTCGTTTTAGTCCTAACCATTGATCTTTTTCCCTCTAATCATGAACATAGAATATCAACGGTCACCCTTTTCTCGACTATATATAGACCACCCCCCCCCCAAACCCACATCATTTTTTTAGGATCTACGTCGAAGCTATGACTCCTTGTTTTTAAGTCATCGTATGATCTTTTATCGGTATCATCCCTATGCCTTAGTCTTCTTCCAACACTCTTGCTGATATGTCTTAAAAGGATTTCTCGGAAAAAGACCTTTTAAGTGAAAGGATTGTTTCCCATGACTTCTATGATTCATAAGATTCTACTATCAAGAGTATTATCTTGTTTCAAGGATGGGAGTATTTGTGTTTTGAAAAGCCTATTTCTAAAGATCCGGTTCTCTTTGATGAAGTCTGTCAGTTTTATAAAACCGTATCTTTTTATAAGAATATGACAATCATTTTTGTTGTGCACGATAGAAAGTTATCTATGTCTGTGAAACAAGAAGCTCATTTTCTAAATGTCCCGATAGAAGGTGATTCTTTCTGTCCATCACATAAACTACCAGAAGAGGTCGGTACGTTTAGTAGGGAAAGTGCCGAGAAGTCTATGTTTTTTGTAAATGAAGAGAAGAGGAAAGTGGTTCATCATTCTACGGACAAAAGGTTTATGGCTTTATGGATGCAAGGTTTTCTTATCCCATGAAAAGGGGATAGAGAAACTCTGAATGTTTCTGATATCGTCATGTTGGACTATCTTGTCAACATGAGAAAAGTGAATCTCATAGGATATGTTTTCGAAACAATTAAGAATGTAAAGTCAGGGGCAATCAAATCTCATTTTATTATGTATCCAGCCATCCTTACAAAGTTTATTCTTGAGAGTATGAAGTTTTGCAACATTCCTTTGAGAGGAAAGCTGGTACATTTGAAGCCCTCCTAGATTAGAAAAGGTACTTTGAAGAAGTTGAATGTTTGTTTTGATCAGAATTCAAAACTTTTTGTTAAGGGTGTAGAAGTTGAATCTTCTCAGAATTAATCGGCACCTATGCCAGCAAAAGACTTTCAATCTGCTAGTATTACTCAAATGTCTGATCCGCAAAGTATCTCAAAGCCTAAGAAGAAGCCAAAGTACAGTAAAGAAGTTGTAACCAGATGGAGAAAGGATAAGGAGCAAAGAAAGGAAGGTGATCTAATGTTTGGACTTGATCCAGCCAAAGTGTTTGCTGAAAGAATAAGGGTAGAAGAAACCCATAAAGTTGAAAAGAAAAAGAAAACTATTTTGAAAAGAAAGGCTGAAGACATTGATATCTCTAAAGTCTTGAAAATGGTTGAGGATTCGGGTGCTCAACTAACGGAATAAGTGCATCAAGAACCCATCGTAAAGAGTCTTCCTAAGAAAGAAAAAAGAAAACAAATTTTAGTAGAGATACAAGAAGTTGAAGAAGAGGAAGGAGATTTTCTTTTGGAATCTCTTCAATTTTCGATGAAGAGTAGAGAGGAATCCGTTCAAAAGCAAAGTGAAGGTATTCAACAAGTTCCTCATGCTGATCAAGCACTTTTTAAATCTTCTGAAACTCCAGATAGAATTTTGTCTCAAGTAATGCAAGGTGCTCAATCCTCTCAAACTGATAATGTTATTTTCATCAGTGATAAAGTGGAAGAAGAAAGAAAGCATAAAGAAAAAGCAAAAGGAAAACAGCCAGTTATAGACTCAAGCCGATCAAATGAAATGGCTTCGTACGATGAAGATACTGATTTAGAACACACAATCTCTCTCAAGAAGAGTGATTACATTGTCCATGTTTTTAGAAGGGTTGAGAAGACCATTCCATATTTCCCTAGGCTGTAAGGGAAGATTGATTTTATTATTGACAATCAGAAAAAGATGTTTGGTTCTGTAAAAGAATAAAGAAAGAATGTTTTGTCAGTCGAAGACGATTTGAAAGTTATTTCAGAATGTTTGGCTGCCCATAAGAAGCCCTGCAAGAAGATGACCAAGTGGTCATAAAAAATAGAGAGCTCAGTAAATGATCATAGATTGAAATTGAAGATATAAGATGGTTTTCAAAATATCTTGAAATTTATTTCAATAAGCTTGACAAAGAAACGGTTGAAAGGTGGAATATTTTGTCTTCCCAATAAGCCGATGTTCCTTCAGTAAAAGGCTTGAAGGAGAGAATGAATTCCTTTCAGGATGAGTTTTCGAAGGTTTCATCATTCCAAGATGAAATAGATCTCTTGAATAAACAGAATGATGGGTTATCCAAAGATAAAAATAATTTTCAAGACAGAATTGATACTCTTGAAGAAGTAATCAGAGTTTAAGAAGAGACAATCAGAAATTAGGATCAACTCCTTGTCGATCAACAAGACCTTCTCAGATCTCAGGGTGATGCTATTTCTGAAGAAAAGAAATAGATTAAAAATATGAAGGCAGTTCTTTATGATTTTATCAAAAAGGAGAAGGAAAGAGAAAACATGTGACTTGTATTTGTTTTCAAGTCTGGCCTTCATTGTTATTGTAAGGAAATTTCATTTATCCATTATCTTGAATTTATTTTCTAACTCTTTCATTCAATTCAAGTTTACACCTTTCATTTTGTAAATCACAAAGGGGGAGAATTTTTATAATGGGGGAGAATGTTTTATCAAGGGGGAGAATGATTTACAACACTTTATGAAAATCCACGAATACAATCCTTAGGAAAGTCCATACCTAAGGGGGAGTTAGTTGTATTCAATTTCTTATTTAGAAGAGTTTCCAATAACTCAGGGGGAGATAAGTATTTCTTTTCGTTTTTATTTTGTAATTTTTGCTTTCCAAGAAAGGGGAGATTGTTGAGTAAAAATTCCTCTTTTGACTTTTATATCTTGTTTTGGAAATCACAAAAGTCCTTTATCATGTTTATGGTATCGTACTTAGCATAGTGATCGTACTGATCATACTGATTGTACTGCTTATTCTGATCGTACTAATCATACTAATCGTACGGATCATGCTGATCGTACTAAGCATGATGATCGTACTGAACATGCTGATCGTACTGACCATGCTGATCGTACTGGTCATGCTGATCCTACTAACCATGTCAATCATACAAGGCTGATCGTACTGACCATGTAAATTGTACAATGCTGATCGTACTGAATATGTAAATGGTATTGACTCTTCTACTCAAAACATTCATTACATACTTGTTTTGGTACTTAGTCAAAAACACATGTTTCATATAAATTGTACTCATGATTATCTTGTTCATATATCTTATGTTTTAGCAAAAACGATGTCGTTGAGTTAGTTACAAACTAATCAAAATGATGTCGTGCTTTCTGTTTCAATATGACCGTTATAATAACAGGTGTCCAAGTCCCTCTACGTTTTTCGGAGAAATATGACCATTGGAGGAAACATGACTGTTGGAACTCGAGGCCTATAAATAAGAGGTCATTTGAATTTGAAAGGAGAGGCTTGGGGAACAACCACGATACTCTACTTCTATAAAGCTCTAGAGAGAGACACTGTGACTTCTCTCATCTTCTTTGTGCTTCCAATCATCGTATTGAGGGCTTTCAAGTGATTTGAAGATAGAGGTGCCGATTACCTTCAAAATCGAGGGCAGTTGGGGATAGGCAGATGGACGGTCCGATCATCGTATCGAGGGCTACCGGGGATAGGCAGACAGACGTTCCGATCATCGTATCGAGGGCTTACCAAGGTGTTAGTGAGACAGACCTTTTATCCTAGGTGAAAGGATAACCGTTCTCTTTGGGTCAAAAGATTTGTAATACTTTATTTTTCCGCGGCTGCTTGTATTAGAATGGAATTTGTATTGTTTCCTTTCTTCTTTGCATATTCAATTGTAGTTGTTTCAATTACAATCATTCTATTACATATTGTATTGATTTATTCTATACACATTAAGATAGAATCATTCATCTTTATATTACTCTGATTATTGTATTCATCTCGAATACAATTTTTTTACATTTCATTAGTTCTACATTACATCATACCATTTATATTCAATACAATTGTGGGTGATTGTATTTGTATTAGTTTAAGATCTTTTAAACTAATCACTTAAGTTTTTAAACACAAAGTTTTTAAACCTACAATTCACCCCCTATTGTGTTGTTCCATCTAATATACAAATACATATTCTTAATCGATCCATCAGATGTTGGTGAAAGAAAACTCTTAGGCCCTAAAATTGTGGAGGAAACGATGGAAATGGTTAAGGAAATCTAATCCCACATCAAAGAAGCTGGAAGTAGGTAGAAGATCTGTGCCGATAATTAAAGGAAGGATTTGTAATTTCGGGTATGAGATCATGTTTTCTTGAAGGTATCTCCATGGAAGGGTGTTATATATTTCGGTAAAAAGGGAAAATTGAGTCTGAGGTACATCGGAACATTTGAAATTCTAGAACGAATTGGGGTTGTATCTTACCATTTGGCAATACCACCATGTCTCTCCAAAGTCTACGATGTGTTCCATGTGTCATTGTTGAGAAAATACATGCCTGGCCCAATACTTGTAATCACTTTTGAGTAATTAGAACTGGAACCCAATCTGTCTTATTGCAAAGATCCTATCAAGATTCCTGATACAAGAGAACAAGTGCTGAGAAACAAGACAACTCGTCAGGTAAAAGTTCTATGGAGAAAACATAAGATGGAAGAGGCAATGTGAGAACCCAAAGAACTTTTGATGAAGAGCCACCCGAGTCTTTATACATAGTAATACTCTAGAAATTTCTATGATGAAATTGTTTTATAGAGGGGAAAATTTAACACCCCAAGCTTCCACAGTATGCTTCTCATTGAACAATACAATAGCCTTTGTTGTACGAAACTTTGAGTTCTAACACACCACAACCAATCAAACAAGCAGTTATGAATAGTAATACCCACTTTTTAAAATTTTATAAATTTTATCAATCAAAATGGACTTCATATTTTGATTCATAGTATCAAAATTATCTTAGGGTGAATTTTTGGTATTATTCTGAAAAATTTCAATTTTTGATGAATAGTGAAAAACGCTACGTTATTGAATAAAACCCAATTTTTTAAAAAATAATTATTTATTTTATTTACATTTATTTTTGCCCAAAATAGATACATAATACCTATATAAGTTAAATTTAATTATTTGGAGTCATTTTTTAATAAGTTTAGATATATAAAAGTTTTATTGATCTTTTCACCGTCTTTGACCTTTCTTTCTCAGAGAATTTGAAAATTCACATAAAATGTAATTTTACCTCTTCTATGAGTTTAATTTAAAAAATCCAAGAGAAAAGGATTATATCAATATGAAAAATGTTGTTAAATAAGATGAAAATATTTTTTGGTGAATAATATCTTTTTTACTTTTATTTACTACGATTAAAAGTAAATGGGGTAGTTAAGGGTAAAAATGACATTATTATTACCCTAACACATGTCCTAATTATATTGGATAAGTATAATTAGACCAAATAAACTTTGGAATAAAATATGAACCTCTTTTATCAACTTGGATTAGATAAGGACACTTATTATTATTTTATTTAAAGAAGAGTTGAAAGAGTTAAAATCAAAGTGTAATAACTAAAACATTTTTAGTATATGGTCATACATAAGATAAATTGGACTATAAATATTAATTATAAATCTAAAAATATTTCCTACATAATGGAATTTTATATATATTTTTCAGACATTAAATAATTTAATTTATTTATTAACCAATGATGATGTAGTAATTACCTATTTAATGAAATATTAAAATAACTGACATTATAAATATCCAAATAAATGTAATTTTAGACTTAAATGAATATGAATAATTTTATAGGTTATTATTACATGTTAGGGTTGGTTAGATGATTTTTATTCCATGTAATAAATCTTTTATAAAATTAGGAAAAAAATAGCAAATAGTTGTATGATTGACATAAAAGAGTTTTTAAAACAAATATTATATTATTAATTCATATTTTATTCCTAAAAATATATGTTTCATCCAAAGAACTTATATAATGATATTTTTATCATTAATGAACCACTTTTTTTTCCTTTGGAAGTATATAGTAATTTTATTAACCATATAAAATAAAAATACAAAGAGACATGGTAAATGTCAAACTATTTAACTAATAGTTAAATCTAAACGATAAAGTTAATATACTGACCCAAACATATCTAATACCTATTGGATGAGTGGTTTTCGACCTATCCACACCTAATAATTTAATTAATAAACATTTAAGCCATTATAAACCGAAAGGATTTTATTATAAAATAATATTTCTAGCTTTTCCTAAGGTGCCTCTCACCCCTCTTATAAATGGGCACTCCTCATTCTCTATAATTCACACCTTCAAAGCCATTTTTCTCGGCCCAAACCTGCCCAAATACCATCTCAACCATCATACATTAACTTTAGAGGCCTTCCTTTAGTTATAAATCCCACCTAAGAATCCCTTTTGAGAAAATAAAAAGGAAGAACCCGATGAAAAGGTAAATATTTCATCACCTCTTTCAAGTTCCTTTCTTCTTCCACTTCCTTTTTCTTTGTTGATTCCATTCTAAAATAATAACTAATGTATATTTCATATAATGTGATGTTAATATAAATATGGTACAACTATATTCATTATTTTTTCCAACCTTTGATGGACATGTCACCATATGTGTGTACGTATGGCTTACCGTCTCCACGTCATGGTGTAATTGTTATTCAATACATTATTATTTGGAAGGGTATAATAATGATGTGTAATTGATGTAAATATTAAATATGAGATGAGAATGATTCTGTATATATGATATACCATCCAATTATATATTATTTTAATATCAAAATAATTATATTGTCGCTCGTGCGTACGTACAGATTTTTGTCTCCACGAACGCGATGAGATTCAATCCCTATCGTATCAATTCAAGACTAATTTTCATTAGATGATTAAAAATAATTTTTAAAGACTTGATATTATTCTGTATATTTTTATTATAAATCCCATCCAAAACAAATATGACTCACATAAAAAGAATATAAAGGGAAAGGAATCCATTAACACCCGAAACAATGATAATACGAAGATATTTTTAACAAAGAAATGTTAAAAGATCATATATGATATCATATTAATGTATTTGATTCTTGTATAATTTAATTCAAATTATTTCACAATTATAAAAGAGTTTATCCTACCCTAATGCAAGGAAAAGTTCATGGTAAAGGTTAATTCTACAACCTCTTCATTATTTAAGGTTGTTTATAAGTAATTATCTACTGTGACCACTTTATAATCCACATCCATGTTTCTAAAAAATGTATTTCGAAACATTTTTACTATTTAATAAAAATGGTTTAAAGTCATTTATACCCTTATTTGACCTTATATGGGTTTTGAAGAAATCGTTCTGTCATTTTCCAAATAAGGTAATTTTTGACCTTTTCGACAAAATTTTGGTTAGAATGTTTTTTAACTTATATGGCGGGTGCAGCTATATTCCACCATTATAAAATCATCGTATCTTCCTTTACTAGATTATAAGAATATTTTCAAATATAAATGTTTCCTTATATAATATATGAATTTTAAATGACTTCATAATAGAAAGAGATATTTCTCAAAAAATGTTTTGATTTCATCTGTGTCAACATCCTTTGATGGATTGTAAGCTTATTTGAAGTTGATTTATTATGATAGAAAACTTACATATTACATTGAAGGATTTGTGACATGTTTGATTGTGGATGTGTTATTTCTATACCATTCATGTTTTATGGAAAAAGTATTGACATTTTGTATGCTAGTTTTAATATAATGTTTATGTTATGTTTAAGGATTTTCATATGAGGAATGTAGTGGACTTAGTATGTGATTGGTGGAGTCCGCTATTGCTCCTTGATGCATCGGTAGGTCTCATTAGACAATATAGTGTCTTGTCCCAAGGCCTTGACAAAATCTTATTTGTAGTCTTTGCACAAGGCCTTGACTATGTGGTTATGAAAGTCTTGCATTATTCATTATATCATTATGACTGTGGATATTTATATTGCATGTGATTATTCAACTAGTAGAGTATCCTTGTCCGTAAGTAAATGGAATTATTTGATTTTATGTTTTCCATATTAGGCTGAAGTTCAAGTTTAAAAGGATTTTGTTTTAGTCTTATAAATTGCCTTCAAGGTTTAAGCTTATTTATCAATGTGTCTGATATATTGTTATCCTTACAAAGCATCTGATCTCAACCCTTTATATGATTTATTTTTTCCAGGATGTGAAGAAGTATTTAATTACTGGCCTGGAGGGATAGTCTCAGGGTTTATGGGTGTGGTCTATGGAAACATTATTGTTGTAGTTTTTCATTATATGATTTAATGTAAACCTTATGAATATATCTAGTACTTCCAAGGCTACTATACTAATAGGTCCTTCAAGACATGATCTTTTATGATCATTCCAATGATACAAGATAATGCACCGACATTGGGTAACTGGGGTTGGGGCATTACATGTCTTCATGAATACCTATACTAATGTTTATAATAATTTTTCATTAAAGCGAACTATAGAACCGTGTTGTAATTCTTCATTGAGTACATGAAAATTTAAAATCTAGAAAAAACTAATTACATCTTAGTACGGTGGTAATAGAGGTTTGAACCATATAGAAGGAATGATTTTGTACTAAAGACAAAAAAACAAAAATTAAACAAAAAACAAAAAAAACAGTTCTTGATGGTGTGATTAATTGATTTGAATGAAGATTATGTGTGTGATTCTGAATATGAGTGTAATGACAAGTTGGAAAGATTGATAGGAATGAAATGGAAAGATTAACCACTATGATGTGAAGAGGGAAGTCGATTGGCTATATTCAGTTCTGGTATCAAATTTTTATTTCAATTAAAATAAAATATATAGATATGATGGAATGTGGCTAACCATTGGGTCTCTCTTAGGGAAGAAGTGTGGAAATCCTTAGTGGTTTTTTCTGAAAATATTTTTTGATATTTTTAATATATTGAAAAAAACAAAAGAAAAGAACAAGAACTAGTGATGAAAACCACATATGGAAGAAATGAAATTGAGAATAAAGAAAAGTGACCGACAATGGAAATAAACTAGTGTGAAATCATGAAATATTGAAGAACGTGAAGAAATAAATCACAAAGAGTAAGCAAAATGACACAACAACATTATAGACAAGTTAATGAGAAAAAAGATAGATCTATATTAATCCACAATCATCTACCTATCATATTTATACCGAAACATTATATTAGTAATTCCAAATTCACTCAACGCATGTTTGTTGGCTCAGATCACACATTAATCTCACGTATGAATTAAACATGTGAACCTAAAATATATTTAGTGCTTGAGAGTCCCACAATATTACAAAATGAATCCCCTAACCCACTAATTCTATCCAGGATGTCACAAGATATAATGATCCAGATGATTTCACCAAATCAAACACCAAAACAATTTAACATTTTGATAAATTGAAAAAGGAAGAGGAGAAAAGATGATATGATATTGTAAAAAATGAATCTCTATATGGGGTTTATTTCAATTAGCAGAATTCAAAGATGCAATCTGTTAAGGTGAATAAGAAGTAGATAACCACAATGGAGATTAGATCTCCAGATCGTATTATAATTCAATTCTATATTCTATCCATCGAAATCATATCTCTGTTTAGAGAGATCCCACATCGTAGCATTAGATGATGAAGAATTAACGAATCATCACAATTTGATTCGACAAACAAATAACCAAACAATTGTATTTGAAAAACAGAAATAAAAATTTAAAACTATAGTATATGCGAAGGATGGAAATACAGAATTGGAGTCCCTATATCCAATGTCGAAAGCATGCTCCCATTCCAAGAGGTGTTGATGAATCATGAAGTGAGATTTTTGAGGATATCCCCATCATGTGAAGAGGAGAAGTATCCTATTATTTGGAGAATACCCAAAACACAAAATAGAGGTGCATTGAAACTCAAAATAACTGGCACGAGACACCATATTGTGTTCTTTGGCATTCCCATCAGTGACCTCCAGTGAAATACTTGTAAATGAAACCCATCTCTTTCAATGGGAATAGTATCCCCTCAAACATTCCCAAGACCACTGCATTTGATTTCCCATGAAATCCTCCAATGGTCCAAACAAAAAAAATTTATCTTACAAGATGTTTAAGAATATAATCAATAAATATTAATATAATTATGTATATTAATATATTTAATAAAAATATAAAAATAATAAAAAACAATAATTAAAATATTTATTTATACGTGTAATTAGATATAACTAGTTAATTAGATATATTTAAAATTATATATAAATATAGAATAAAATTATATAATAAAATATGTATTAATATATAAATATCTAATAACTACACTATTTAGATTTATTCGATTACTATTAATATTATTATATGAATTAAATTAATTTTAATAATCTAATTATACATATTCTATTATATATTATTATATGTAATATATAAAATATAAAAAAAATGAAACAAAAAAAGTAATGAAGAGGAGAGGGGGTTGGGTGAGAAGAAGAAATAGAGAGGGAGGAAAGTGGTGGGTTCGATGTTTGTGAAGTAGGAGAAGGACATGTTTCATGTTAACAGACGTATATCTAGAGGAACCGATGTGATGTGAAGTAGAGGTTCAGCTAGCGATGAATGGTTGGATTCCTGGTGGTGTGGATCTGAAGACAGGTAGGCATGTGCTCATGATGAAGAGGGCTAGCAGGGCTTGAGAAATCGATTGATGGTGGCCTATATTCGACAGTGGAGTGTTGAAGTTGGTTCTTTATATACCACACAATTTTTTTTCTTATTCAAGTCCCAATTTTCTTCATAGATTTATTTTTGATTTGGTTTTTTTTTAAATTGATATTTCCTTTGCATTGCCGGTTTAGGAATTTTTTGAAATTGATTCTTCTGATGATACTTGATTATGATTTTTCTGGTTCAATTCTATTGCTCTTGGATTTCAATGATGACAGTGTCTGGATTTTTGGTGGTGGTGACTCTCGAAAATTAAACATGTGTCAATTTGTGTATAAGGGTATGTTGATGAGACATGACCAGTAGAGGGTAGTTGATGTGTCGATGAGGCACCAAAAGTAGAGAGTCATTGGTGTGAAGGTTTCTAGTGATGTGAAAGGAGATAGTGCAATCAAGGGTGTTAATGGGGTCATGAGTTCTGTGGTAGAGGAAAAGGGAGTCACCGCCAGGAACAGTGAGTCCGGGTGGTGTGTGAGGAGACACCACCAGGAAACCTGGTGGTGTGATGATAGAGTGGTGGTAGGTAAATGTGTATCCTTCAGAGAACCTGGTTGTGTTATAGAGTGTCAGCCATGTGAAAATGAGATACCATCACCTTGAGTGTGGATGGTGGTGTGATGGAAGAAATGGAAAAGGGATTTGGGATGGGTGATAGTGACTCAAAAATTGGCAGTGGAACCTACAAAGAAAACTAAAGAAAATAATTAAGTAATAAAATTAAATATTTATTTAACTAAAAATGAAAATTTAATAAGCTAAAAATGTGATTTAAATTTTAAATCATAATTTAAAATTGTTAAAACCAAAATAAAATTAATGTTCACTAAATATTTTCTTGTTGATCACTGTTTATTCATATTTAATTTTTAAAAATAAAAATTAATTTGGTTCACATAAGTCTATTAACAAATATATTAATTAAATGAATGAATTAAATAAAAATTAAATAAAACAGTGTATTAAAAGTACTTCATTAATTGAATTAAAATATTAATAAATAATCTATTTATTTAAAATATCAAAAATGAGAAAATTTATTTATTTTCAAAAAAATTAATTAAATTAAAGAAAAAAATTATAATTTAGATAAAAATAAAATTGAAAATAAAAGAATAAAAATAAACAAAATTTATATTTTAAAGAAATATAAAGAAATTAATGTTAAAAAAGAATTGATTATTTAATTTAATTATATTTGAAACAATAAAACATATCAATAAATACATGATTTTAAAGTGTAAATATATGTTAAAAAATTACTAACATAAAACACAACAATTAGTAGTTGTAACACAAAAGATATTATTTTAATACCTAAAAGTGAACAAAAATTAAACGATGATATGGAAAAAATCATTGAAAAATATCCACATCACACCACAACTCTAGTAACCCAAGGATAAAGTCTAATTTATTACATTGGAATAAGATTCATTGGATTATATCACCATGTAGTAGTCATGAAGAACCATATACAAAAAAGATTCCAATTTTTAATTAGATGAAAAATACAAAATATATAAAATGTAAATAACCTACATATTTGAAACAAATTTAATGATTCCGTCTTCATAACTTGGGAAAAAAATAAATAAATGATGAGCATTGATTATCAGTAAGGGAATGTATATTATAATTAATCCTTAGTAAATGAGGCATAATCAATATAGAATAGTTAATATTTAAAAATAATTCCATTAAATAAATAACATTTGTTAAATTAGAGTCCATGGCTAATATCAATAATGAAAACACATGTATAATGAAAAAAATAATTATAAAATAAATTCATGATTTTGAGCATCATGATCAAGGCTATTAAACCAAGATATCATGATTCTTATTATCAAATCCCCACTCACTTTTCAGTGTTCTTTTCTTCAGATGAAGGTAGGATATTGGAATGTGGTACAATTTTTGTAATGTGGGGATGTTTTTGAATATTTTGATGTACTTTTACCGCATAGCCTTAATGAGGCTTTTAGAAAATATAAAAAATAGATTTGTTGTATTATAAAAGCCTCTCAGAAAATATATCATTCATAATAAATGGGCCACTTTAAAAAAATTACCATTTAATGTGGCCACCAAATTTGTATAATGATATATGTTATTTCATAGAAGGGATATCTTTTACCGGGACCACCGATCAATTCCACATGCTACACATTCTTATTATTTTAAATTATTAATAAAATTCCTTCTCCAATCTTCATATAATAGAATTAATAACAATATTCATTCAAGAATATGAAAATAAATTTTTCATCAACATAAAACATCCAAAATAATGAATAATGACTTTATAATTTGATCATATACCTAAAAACATCAATAAGTGTATTCAAAGAAAAAATAATTTTAAAAAATAATTGATACGTTTTGTAAAGAAAATACCCTTTTAATTTTGAAATATGTCCATAAATATGTTACATAATTATAAAATATTTAGAAAAATTATTCTCTAAAAATATTCATGGAAAAATATAATTTAATACTCAAAACCAATAACATAAATTAGGGAAAAATTTATTCAGGATATGTACATTAAACTAAACATTATATTGACACATTATGTTAGAAGTATATCATTTTCAAAACACCAAGAAGATTAATTTTAAATATTTATATAGAAATAAAAATATAGATGAAAATTTATTTAAAAAATATTTACAGTATAGTAAAAACACACTTGAAATCATTTTATTGTAAATGTGAATACGAATGATAATTATTCCTCACCAAATATGTAATAAATATTGGAAGTTATAAAAAAATTTCTCAAGAATTTCATGCATCAAGGAGAGGTAAATAGTAATGTTACATGAAAAGGCCACGAATAAATTTTGGAGAATAAAATGAATGGTGTTTATAAGATAATAATATTATATATTCCCTAAATTTAAATTCATGCCCATACAATCCCGATGTAAGAAGTATTATAATTTAAATCTTGTATCATTTTGGTAACATTGAATTGTTACCCCCAATAAAAAATTTAAAATGAAACATTAATAACCACTAATATAGACATATTTATGATATAAAATATAAAATGGAAATATATAAACAAAATTAATGAAATGAGTGGTGACTTTAACATGTGTCTCATAGAAACAATAGTAAGATGGGAAACCCTTTCCTTGGGTCGTACATTCTTTTTATGTGATTTTAGAATTTTGTACAATAAATTGAAAATTGTTATTATTCTATCATTGATACATATATATTCTTTAAATATCATATATAATCCACTTATAACATTTAAACTCTCATTTTTTAATAATTTATCATCAAATTAATAATTTCTCATTGTTAACTCTATCATTTTTCATGAATGTTTTACTTCGATAGTTTCCATCTTTGCATCTTGCTTATGGTTCTATCAACCCAAAAAATTTAATCATGATATAAATATCATATTTATTCAGTATATACATATTTTCAATTATCCAATAAAATATAACTTTAAAAATTAATCATATTTGATCACGGAGATGTTAGTTCGTACACATGCTTGAGTGACATTATCATTTTTAGTAGGAGGACGGGTAAAATGGTAAATAATATATGATATTTTAAGATCAATATTTATGTCATAAAAATCATATATAATCATTATGGAAATATTTATAACCATATGTGTGAAATGATATCGAAAAATGAATTATACCATTATGTGGAGATGGTACGATGTACCTATGCTTAAGAGATGTTTTCACTTTACGCAGGATAAGAAAGATATATAAAATGGTTGACCCATAATCACAATAATATTTCAGTATATTGATGATTTGGGGTTCATTATTTTAGAATGATTATAATAGAGTTAGAGGAGGTGGATGAAGATATAAATTTTATCGATTCATAAAAATCATTAACACTTATTCAATAAAACTTTTTTAGAACCCTTCCTATGGAAAATTGGAATAGTCTTTTAAGAATGCAAGAACCTTTACGTCTTGGCTTGGGAAGTTGTGAAGAGAATTATATAATGTTCAGTTCAGATATGTGGTGTAATTTTGTGTAAATAAGTAGGGAGGTGTGTCATTTTATAAGTGGAGTAAAGGAAACAATAGAAATAAATAAAAATAAACCCACACATATATATATTTAATTAATTTTCATATGAAAGTGGCACAATGTAGCTAGAATTTTATAGATAAGATACCACATGGTTGAAATCCCTTTAACCAATAAAACAAAGAATGGTTTCTGTATAAAAACTGAGGTAATGTTACAAAAAATCACATTCATTTATTGTTAATATTCATTAATTATAAATTTTAGAGATATATTAATTACAATAATATGAGGTAATTTTTTATTTCAAAGGATGAAGTGGTATTTGTAACCAAAATAGATTTTCAGGATTTGTATGGTTTCATTTAAAAGATATAAATAATAATTATAGAATTTTAATTTAAAAAAATTAATTACATTTTTTAATTCATGATATCATAATTATATTTGGATAAAATTATGTTATTCTTATAAAAATACATATTTTTAATTAATAATTAAATATACAGAATTTTATAAAATTTTCATTTCATTTCATAAAATATTTAATTTAAAAGACACATTGAGATTATAATTTCAAATAAAATTAACATATGTATTCTTTATTTATATATAATATAATTAAATAAGTTTAAATCATATTTATATTCTCTTTTGGATGAATTAGATTTATGTTTATAAAAAAATTTATCAATTTTTTTTCATTTTTCATATTAATATTAAATTAGTTTATTACAGACAGAAAAATAAAATCATTAAAAATATATTTTCTATTTTGAATCTTGGTGCATAAATTTCTTATATAGTACCCATTTAGTTTAAGTTATTTTGAATAGTAACGATACTTAATATTGGTTATCTTGAAAATGATAAATTGGGTAATTGAGTTTAAAAACAATGAGATAATGCCTAAAAATATCCTGAACATTAGTATTTATATAACTTCATAATTTAATTTCACCCATTAATATCCAAGATTAAAAACATTAAATTTCTAGCCACCAACTTTGATTACAATAATATTATTAATTTAAGAATATATAATGAAAAAAGACCACTATATTGCTTATAATATCTATAATACTTTCTGATTGGGATAGAAACGTAAAATTTATAGTTCTAAATGTATAATTTAAATATAAATTAGTTTTTACCATGGTAATTTTTTTTAAAATGTAATGTCAAAATAATTACATTAAATTCTTACATAATACTGACATAGTGCTTCTGCAAATAGTTAAAAAAATAAACTAAATAATTCTAAATTCTAATAAAGTTGTTTTGTTTTCATGAGTTTAAGTGTCTTATTAATATAAAAGATAAACATAACATATTATCTATGATTAAATGGATTATATTTTAATTTACTTTATATCATTTTTTTCTTAATGTCAAATTAAATGAATAGTTCCAGAAATGACATTAATAATATTTGATATTAAATATATTTTACCAAATTAATTGAAATTTAAAGAAATATTATATTCAGATAATGGAATTGGATATTTCATAAAATACCAATCGAGATCCATTTATGGTCAAATTTTAATGATATTGTAAATTTCAAGACTAATTTTCTTAGAAAAATTCATTGAAAAATAACAGAAAAATGGGTTAATTGTGGGTCAAAACCGCAACATAAGATTAAAAACAACACATAAACATGACCAAATATTATTTTTTGAGATAATTTTGACTCATCCTCATTATATATATTACTTATATAAATTTATATTTATTTTCCCATTATAATTATTATTAATTTAATATTTTATGAAATTCAAAAAATTCCCCTCACAACACTTATAAAAGAGTTCCCCATATCGGAATTTCCTCACAAGTATTTTTTTTGGTTTAGAAAATACCTACCCAAATCCCATACATTAATCCCTCAAAAATTTCCAAAGGACCCAATTTTATCCTAAATCCCTCATTGGAATGATGTTTTTTATAAATTTAAGTAGGTTGTACAAAGATGTGGTATAATTCATAACAAAGCTTATTAATTTTTTTCTTCTTCTAATTCCATAAATTTATTTTCAACCATTATGAAATAATATAATCCATGCATTCCAATTAATTAGGTGTTATTATTTTAAATTAATATCTTATATCCATATAAACTTCTTTGATATGGGGAATGAAACCATCTTTCATATGTACGGAGACTACCACCACATGAATCGAGGGAAAAGTTTTCATGACTTATTATCATAAGAAGTTATAATGACGGATATAATGTAAATATAATATAATAAAAACATATACCTCGTTATGATAAGTTAAGAAATAATTTATATTCATAAATTATCATCCATTGAAAAATTATATCATCATTTGGGAATACATTTGGACTAACTTCTCCAAGAAGTGACACAATTCTGTTTTCATCAAAACACCACACTGATGACATATATTAGAGTATTTTAAGAAATAATATAGTATTTATGATATAATTATAATTCAATACACTAATAATAATACATATGTTCTTTTCATCATGATTGTAAAAAAATAGAGATATTAATTATGCTTATTTGTGACCTACTATCTCCATGATGGTAACATATTTCATTATTAATTACAATACATCAAAGACAATTTTATATTTATAATTGATATATAAAAATAATAATAATTTCATGGTTATTAATTATGATATGATTAAATAATTAATTATTTTACCATATTCAACCTACTAAAGTCATTCTCAACTTACTACATGAATATCCTCATAACATCTAACATGAACAGAAATGATTTATTGATAGAAAATAACATGGTAGGAAATTAAATAAAAAGAGAAATAAAATTTATAAAAATATTAACAAAGTAAAAAACTTATATAATTTTTTTATGGATGATAAAAAACACATGTAATGATTCAAGCTCAAGGTAAGGGACACATTATCTCATAACCTCCTTTTAAATATTTTAAAGATTTATTTTATAAATATTTTTACTTGATGTACATATTATAAAAAATATATTATGGATAAATTTAATTGGAAACAAAATAAATAAAAAGGGCATTTCATTCCTATTTTTTACTTTATATATATGTTTATCAAATGGTTACTTTTTTAAATATTTTATATGGAATGTTTTCACATTCATTAGAAAATAAAAATAGGTATGTTCTATTTAAATATATTTTGTGAAATATACAGTTTCGATCGCCAAAACCATTATTTTATATTTGAATTACATTATAATAATCTATGTTTTATTCAAAAAAAAATATCCTAAAAAATTTAATATGTAATTTATTTTAACATTTTTGTTATTAATGGAAAGGGATACATAATTATTAGAAAATGTTTTTCTTATGGCTTCAAAAGAATATTTTTATGAGTTTAATGATAGAAATGTAATCATTTATATATTTAATGCATTATATGCACCATGAATTTTTTATAATTAAAGTCGATCCAGATATAGTCATTATGATCGGTCTTCCTATTATATATAAATATAATGAGTGAGTTTGATATAACTGATAATGACATGTGAGCCCGATATTAGAATCAAATGAATAGGGTAATTATTATTTTCTCTAGATAATTATGATGAAAGTCAAACAAAATTGTTATTATAATTGAAAGGGTTATTTTAATGGTTCTATGAGGATGATGTCACATGGAACCTATATGGCTTGCTTATGACTACAAATGAGTTTTCGTGGATATTATTTGATTTTAAGAGGTATGATAATGATTTTTTGAAGGAACAATTACAAAAATATAGAGTAAAGAGGTATATTATTAGGAAAAGTATTATTCAAATGCTCGTATATTTTCTATCAAACCCTAATGATTATTATTCTTCCATTATACTTTCTTGTTAAGTGTTTTATAAATAAAATTGTTTGGTAGAAATTATTTTATGAGTAAGTAAATCATTGTTTTGGGATCATATTTAATTATTCCAAAGTAAAAAACTCTCATTTATGATATATTAATTTTAAAATGAACTGACATGTTTTAATATTCATTTTTAGGACCCATAAATTTTTTTCTCATCCCACTATTTTAAATGTTTTCTAGGTTATTAATAATGTGTAGGAAAGAAGAATTTTTCAATATCAACATCATAAATATTTTTTCATCTAAATAATACATGTTCATTTTTTGAAGCTTTTTATTATGTAAAAATTAACAATAAGAAGAAAATTCCTACATATATTTTGTTGGTTTTAATATGATTTATAACAAAATTATCTAACACTAGAAACCTCAAAAGAACATCAAAATACAAGAAAGTAAAATCTTTTTTAAAAATTAAATTTTCGGTTAAATATGGATTTTGTCTTTATAGTTGGTATCATTGGAGGTTTTGATAGTTTTATAAGTTAGTATAGTGAAATTAAAAACTATTAATTGATTATAATTTATGGTTATAAGGATATAGGATTTGAATATTTCTATTTTTTATTGTCTAAACTATGTTTGTTCATAATAGTTTACCATAGGGGTAACAGAGAAGATGATGTTGGAAGGCATCAAGAGGCAAATATCCTTAAAAATTATAATCCTAAAATTGTTGGAATTATAATAGATTTGATTTTATGTGGTGGATCAGAAAATATAAGTTATTAATGGTGGTTTCATCTTTGTGAGTGAGAAACCATGTTACCCACAATGGAACACCTGTGTAGTGAAAAATTTCATTTAACAACACCCTCTAGTATAGAGTGGGAATTATGACCAAATATTAATTATGTGTTAGATTAAACCCATAGAAAAGATATTCAAATACATCGACTAACTGAATAAAAAAAATTCTACTCTATTTATTTTTATTCTTGAAGGTGAATTCGACCAATTTTGGTTAAAGGTTACGAATATCAAAAAATGGTAAGATATCGATTCAATAAAATGAGATTATTTTATGATTATTTTCTTTGAGAAAAAAATTATGAAAGATATTTAACTTGGTATGGGAAAAAAATCTTGGAATAAGGACAAAAGGAGGAAGATTCAAGGTCCATGTCTGAATAAAACCACACTCTATTGGAATGGTACACATCATATTTTATCCTAGATATTGATTGTAAAAATATTTAGTTATACTAAGGATTAAAGGGAATATATTGAAGGGAATCAGATTCATATTAATTCCTAATTAATTAGTCATGTGTTATTTGTATTGAGAGGGTATATATAGTGTTTAATGATGATCTTGAATTCTATGAAAATAGGTATAAGAAAAGGTCCAAATTCTAGGAAATGGGGAATCACGCATTCGAGAAATATAGAGGTAAGAAAATAAAATTTCTATATTTTTATATGTTTGGAGAAAAAAATTCAGAATTTATTATAAAATCATGGAAGTTTTTCTCGTATAGAATTTCAGACATGTGGCTTGTGCTTACAAAGTAAATGATGAGACAAATAATAAAAATCTATTTGTAAGATGATTTAACTATAATGACGTGGGTTATTATTCTGATAATTTTCATAATATGGGAATGAATGATTGAAATCACCAAGATCACCCATAGAAATGCGTGGAATGATTCTTTGTAATTACTTCAATATATGTTGGTCCATCTAATAATGTAATATATAGTACATTTTATGTTTATTTGGAATATTCCAATGTCTTGTTTGATTCAAATTCGACAAAATATTTCATTATTGATAGATTTTTTGATAAATTGGAAATTTCACCTCATAAAATGAATCCAGATGTTTTAATAAAAACTCTTGGGTTAATATATTGAGGAAGAAATAAATTAGAAGAATTTTTTTTTTCTATGGAATGGAATTACCTTAAAACAATTTTATCATTCCCCTTATAGATACTTATGTTATACTTGATATGGATTGGATTTTTATTTACCATTGGTTGATATATTATAAAATTAGAAAAAAAAAATTATGAATGTGTTATATTTTGTATACAATTAGGAAATCATACCTTTGTAAACATATTATGATGTTGAGAGACCCATGAAATATTGGAATTAAAGTTATCTTTCACATATTATAGAAAAGTGGTACACTTATCATATTGATGATTTATTTCTATTTAATAATTGTCTGTATGTATTTCCTGGTGAGTTTCTAGGTATTTTATTTGATCTGGATGTTTTGTTTTCTATTGACATAGTTCTTGATGCTAAGAAAATTTCAGAACCCCCATATTGAATGGATCATGTTAAACTTTTTGAATTTAAAGAGAATTTATAGGAGTTACAATAAAAATGAATCATTCATCATATCACATGACCATGGGTTTGTACTATTTTACATATTAAAAACAATGATATTTCAATATGACTTTTCATTGATTATAGTGCCTTGAATAAAATAATTATTATGAAAATGTTTTATTTTACTTATATAAATGATATTTTTATCAGCTCAATGGAGTAAATTGTATTTCAATGATTAATATCATGATATGGTATCATCAAATTATGGTTAAGGTGGAATAAGTTTAAAAAAAACATTTCAGAATACTTCTGTGTAGTATGAGTTTGTAGTTTAACCCTATGGATTGTCTAATTAACTAGTACTATTCATGGATTTTATGTATAGATATTTCCATGAACATATATATATGTTTGTGATTTTTTGATGATATATTTGAATATTATAAAATATAGTAGGATCATGAAAGATATATGATGTTTATTTTTAAAACCCAAAAATATGATAAACTATACTGAATATTTATTAATAGTGAATTTTAGCTACCACAGATTTAATTAATAGGGAATATTTTCTAAAAATATGTAATAACTGTGGAAGTTGATAAAAATAACATTGTTAATGATTGTCCAATATGGAAAAACTTATAATATATTCATAGTTTCCTTAGGATGGATTGTTACTAACAATGGTTTACTTAAAACATTTCTTTAATATCAATCACACTGACTGAATTTACAATAAAATGAGCTAAATTAATTTAGATGAAAGAGTTTGATTATTCTTTCAAGGAACTAAATAAATATTTAACAATTTACTTCTTTTTCCATTTCCTCTAAAAATGGTGAATTACTCATCTATATGGATTCATTATTAAGGGGAATTGGCTATTTTCTAATGAAAAATAATTATTTTAATTAATTATGATCTACATAAAGTAATACCCCATGGGAACAACTATCCCTCACATGACCTCAAACACACACACATAGTTTATTCTTTAAAAATATATTTAAATCACTTATTTGTAGTAAAGTGTGAGATATATGCCGATAATAATATATTGAAGTATATATTCAATCAGAAAGTGTTGAAAATGTGATTGAGGATTTGGTTGGAATTGGTAATTTATTATGAATAAAAACATTCATATCATCCTATAAAATACAAACGAGTACCTAAATATTTATTTTTAAAAAATAATGCGTCATTAACTATACCATATCAGGAATAATACCCTTTATTTAATGCTGAGAATAATATTAGTTTAGGTAATTTTTATTTAGGAAATACCTATGTTTTCTCATGTTTTTGAACAATCATCGTAGTCATATAGGAATAATTTTTTTTGATGAAAGATAATGTTTTATAGGAAAATGTAGAATCTATTAATAATGGTATGTTTCAAGAAATAAATATTGATGAAGAATGTGTTATTAGATCGGGAAAGATATTATTCAAGACTTAAGATTTTAATTTGTAGATCGAATTTTCTAGTGAATATCATAACTCTCTATTTTTGTTTTATCCTAGAACCACTCAGATGTATGGAGACCTTCATGAACAATTCATTTGGGAAGGAATTTAAAGAGACATCATTGACTTTACTGTACATTTTTTCGGGGAAACTTGTTAAAGTATAAAAATAATTATCAAATGGAATGATTCATCACTTTCATGTATTATAGTGTATATTTTAAAATATATTTTTGTATTTTTTGTGATATTGCAGAATACATCTTGATGTAATAAGGTGAATCGTTTAATTGTTGATTGATTAAATAAATATGTTCATTTATTAACATTCAAGGTGAAATTACATTATATCATTATTTTTTATGTATTTTAAATTTATAATAACAGTAGATGGATTCTATATTTCCATTATATTAGATCATGATCTTAGATTCTACTTAATGTTTTTGGAAGGAACATCAGATGACTTGGGGTATATAATTAATTTTGAGTACAACCTTTCATGATTATTATGATGGAAAATTTGATAAAAAATTTAGAATGTTGAGGATGTTATTATTTATTTTTAGGGTTTTATAAGGGAATTTGGGATCAGTATATTTCATTTTGTGAATTTTCTTATAATAAATGTTATCAATTTAGTTTGGAGACGACACCATTTCAGGATTTGTAAGGAATGTACTGTTATATTATAGATTGTCTGGATAAATAAGGTTAAAGTAATTTGTTCTGAAAAAAATTGGGTGAATATATTATAGAGAAGTTTATGTTTATTTATACAAATATGATAATGGTTCAAAGATAGTAGAAAATTTTTTCAAAAGTCCAAAGGAAGTGTCTCTCTCTTGAGGTAGGTGATCGTGTTTTTCATAAATTTTCTCAGTGAAAAAGTGTTATGATTTTTAGTAAAAAAGGGTATCCAAGACCATGGAAGTTTATACTTATGAAATTAGAGATAAATATTTATAAATTTTTAGTGTTTTTACTTTTACTTATGTTTTTCTCTAGTACATAAAGTATTTCATGATTCATTTTTAAGAAAATATCCAACCAATTTACGTCATCTTTTGAGATTTAATATAGTTTATTTAGAATAAAACCTTTCAAAGTAGAAAATACCAATTTTTATTCATAAACATTGATAATATATTTTTTATTATAAGTTTATTAACAATTTTATTATATAGTGGAATTACTATATTGTTGAAGAAGTAATACTAAATTAAAAAATACTATAAAGAAAAAATATCCCCAATTATTTAGTTAATGAATAAAATTGAGAGGATGAAATTTCCAAAACATGGGATGAATATACAATAACTTTTAATGTTAAGATAAATATTTTTCATGTCTTTTTAATATTACATAATTATATTTTATATTGTAATGTTTATTATAATAATATTCGGTAAATATTCAGCTCAAAGAAAAACATTTTATTTCTAACTAAACATGGTTTTCATGTGTTACATGATTTTATTAAATATATTTAAATAAAAAATTGTATAATTTATATTTTAGAAATATATGTACATTTTATAAATAATAATATTTATATTATCTTAGGATTAAGGTTTTGTATTTTTTTAACTGATTGATTTTTCAATAAGTATGGAAAATGTCGATTTTTTTAAAAATGTCATATATTTCCATTTAATAATGTAATATAATAGTGATTTTGTTCCTTGAATTGGATCTAAATGTACCATAATTATTCACTAGTTTGATATAACATAATAAATTACACTTGAATCATCTTTATAATTAATTTGGGTATAATTACATTTTTTTCATAAAATGCGTTTTTCTAAATAATGGGTTTCATTAGATCTTTTGTTTTAATCTTAAATTAGTTTCTTACACATATTGATATTAAAAGATTTATAATTTCTTCCATATTTAGAATCATTAATTTAATTTTTTAAATAGCCTCATTTTATGTTTACAATGTATGTATAGTAACCCTTTTAAAAATTCATCACATGATAAATGGTATGTTGGGTAATTAAGGTAAAAAATAATGTTAAAATTCAATAAACGCACCCTAAAACATATCATTATTTTATTGTATAAGTGGTTTTTATTCCATAAATATACAATATTATTAAATGTATAATTTTTTATCCACTTTTATATTATTATAGAATTTTTATTTTTCAAGTAAATATAAATACAAAAATGTCACTCTCTAACTTTAAGTATCAATAATATTTAATGAAACTGATAAAAAAAATTTTATGTTCAAAATATTCCCTAAAAATATAAATGATTTTTTTAATTTATTTTATATTTTTAGTGAAGAAATATTTACTCTAATTGCTTTGATAAATTCAATACAATATTTGGGAATGTAGTAGAAAAATCATGTAAATAATTTTAAAACACATAAACTAATATTTTTTGAATGTGTTTTAGTGTCCCTATATATTTATACATAAAGAGTACTTATTATGTATGTTTTAAAGGATTTTATTAAAATTCCTTTTCTATCATGAAGCATTTAATGTCATGTTAAATTAATTGTTTTAAATATGACATTAATAATATTTTAAAATATAAAATAATTTATTTAATGATTTAAAATTTATTAAAAATTTATCATCAATAATGTTAATAAATATGGTTTAAAATATAATACATGGTCTATTTACAGGATAATTTTATTTTATGTTTCTTGCTCACTTGAGTGAAAAAATTGATTCCATAGTAATAAAAAATGGTTGAACGTGGGTTCAAAAATAAAAATTTAAGGCTGAAAACATCACATAAAATTGTTATGATATTATTAAAAAATAATATTTCAACTCATCCTCATCAAAAATTATAATTATGTAAATATTGAGATACATTTTCATGATAACTAATAATAAATAAATACTTTAACATATTCTACGAATTCCCCTTTCTGTTATGTATAAAAGGGTTAATCATCTTCTATTTTCTTCACAATTTAAAATAAATTTGAATTTAAATATACATGGAATTATTCGTTATATAAATACCTCCCCACATTAGAGAGTACATATTTTGATCATTAAACCAGCATTTTACGGTATTAGGTATGAAAATAAAGGGTTTGTTCGAAGAAGAGGTATTGTTCTTAACCATGAATTTTAATATTTTTTCTTTATCTACCACCTTAAAATATTAATAGAGCACAATGAAATAATAATATAAGTATATTACATATACTCTTGGTTTATTATATTAATGTGGAAACCTATATTTACCACATCTTCTATTAAATGTGAAATGAATCCATCAATTGTACATACAGTAGACAACCACCTCGAGAAATGATGTAAATTATTTTCTATCAACAACCCTCATAGTGGGCTATAATTATGTATTTAAAATTTATATATGATTTAAATGACATATTTTTCATTATTTAATGGTAAAATATACAATATTTTGTTACATTTTGATCTAAGAAAAAATGAAAATGGAATTCATCTATATGTGTGGACTACCACCTCTAAGAATCGATGTGATTTTTTATGTCATCACCAAATCACCCGGATGGTATATTTAAGTGAATTTAAAGAAATAATATGGTATTTATGGTATAATGATAATTATTTTATGTTAAAATAATTCTAACCTTCTTTTCATCATGATAGTTAAAAAATGGAAATGATACTCATGTATCCGTATGACTTAATCTTTCTATGATTGTAATTCATCTAAGTTTTTCATATTAATATTTAATGGACTTTTTAAATGTATAATTTATTTATATATGTGATAATTATGCAAGGATTGTTATTCTTGATATTATTTAATAATTATCTCATTGTCTATTGTCATCATACCATAGTAATTTTGAACATGTGAGCTGAATAAATTAAAAATGTTCAACATGAACTACATTTATATTGTAATTAAATATGGAATGGTAATAAATAAAATAAAAGTAATAATAAACCTTAAAAAGGTTCTTAATGATGTATTAAAATAACATCAGTTTACAATTAATGAAGATAATGAATGTATGTGATGATTCAGTTGTAATGTAAGGTATAGATTAAATTAAAACCTTATTTTAAATGTTTAGATGATTTATTTTCATGTATTTTTCAACTGTAAACATATTCATAAAATTAACTTCCCGATGTAATTATTTATAATCTAAATAATTATAGGGAGATTTTTTCTCTCTTAATTTACATTCATTCAATGTTTTTTAAGATGAATCTTTTTACATATTTTATATTTAATATTTTTACTTTATTTATGATTGGGAAAAGAAATGTTATATCTTAATGTATTTAATGAGAACTGATTTTATATCCACCAAAACAATTATTTGATATTTTAATTTCATTATAATATTCTATTATTTTATCAATTAATAACCCTCCTTCTCATTATTCAAGGTAATTTATTTTTGGAAAATGGATTTTAATCGAAATGTATATAACATTATAAGAAAATGATTTTAATATATGTTCCAAATTATTTCATTATGATTTTGATGATGGAAATGAAATATTGTATATATTTAATGTATTTTATATTCGTTGTAAATTTTTTATTATGACATGTGTTATAGATATATCTCATTATTATGGGAAATCATGATATACCTCTTTATAATGGGTGAGTCTAATATACATGATGATAACAAGTGAGCTTAATATATCTCTCAAATGTATTGGGAAATGATTATGTTCCCAGGATAATTATTTTGAAAGTTGAAGATGATGGTTATTATAATTTTAAGGGATCTATAATGATTATGTTCCAAGGAAACCACATGATTTTTTTGTTCTTACTAACATGTTTTCATCAAAATAATTTTATTTCAAAAGGTATGTTGATGATCATTAATTTTCAGGGATTGATAATGCCCTTTGATAGTAAAAAGGAATGTTTCCAAGAATATTTATATTCATGAGTTCTCATGTACTCTAGGAAACCCAGATGATAATAATTTTCCCATTATGTTTTATTATAATTTAATTTATAAAAATATATTGGATGTAATGCTAATTTTAATATAATGTTAATATTATTTGAAGCTCCCAATTTTATTACATTATACAAAAAATATATTTGATGATATCATTGTTTTAAAATATTATAATGGGTTTCCTTCATTATTTCATGTACCAAACTGATATTTCTGTGCACATACCACATTTGTGAATTTTTTTCATAGATTTTAAGGATGAGTAAGAATAATGAAGTATTGTCGAAAATAATATGGATTTTTTTCCTGAACTAAAAACATATTTCTTTTTAAATTTTTTCAATTTTGAAAAAAATGTACACTAATATAAATATTCCAATGTATATTTTATAGGATGTTATATATGAATTATGACATAATTCCCTAAAACCCTAAACATAAAATGTTCCTATAAATTTATGAAAGTGAATAATTGTATAAAACTTAAATTATAGGAAGCATATGGATTGGGTCATCATGTTAAATAAAATTTTAATCCATATATTTTTTATTAACTATATTTTTAACCCATTTTAACTTTAAACATAGTAACAAACTTCTAATAATAAAAGATTATTATTTCACATATAAGGTTGCAAATTTCACATAAATGGCCAGTAGATTAAATTTTAGTCCATTTATCATCTTACATGGCCTATTTTAATATTTTTATGTTTTTTATATAAAAATTAAAATATTATTTACTATAAAATAATATTAATAACATTTTAAGAACTATTCATTTAATATGAGTTTAAAAACATCACATCAAGAATTTAATTTTTATATAATAAATTTAACCATCAATAATACATTATAATTGACCTGAAAATTAGTGTGGAAATAGAAATCATAAAAAATAAATTATATTTAAGGCTTTTAAAATTATTTATTTTTTATATTTTTTCACAAGAACTGTGTTATCACTTTGTAATTATTTCTGGTTGTAACACACCAATATTCCATTGTACGTTTCTTTTTTAAATAAATTAAATAGATTGTATTGTATGCTACACCATGATAAGATTGCACTACACAAAAGACCAACTTATCTTGCGTTATACGCAACACTATGATTTTTTTTATTACACAAAATTTCATGTTCTTTTCATTGTGTTCATTTTATGGAAAACTAAGATTATGTGAACAACTAAATATTATTTTTTTACTATATAACTGAATAATGAATTGTATGAACAGTATTAATATTCTTTTGAAAAACTATTTAAATGAAAATAAGTGATTTTATAATAAAAAAATCTCCTTTGATGGATTTTATGAATGTAATATATATTTTAAATATTTAATCTCAAGTTTAAAATTCAATTTATAAATTTTATAGACATGATATATCAAATTTTAAAAAAAAGTATTTATCAAAAAATGATGTTTTCTACCTTTTTCTAGCGCACCCATTATATATATATGGTTTTTTAAACTTTAATATATTATATTTAACAAAACAAACTACTTCTTTTTAGGTGGGACATAAATATTTATTTATAGGAATTTGGGATATTTTTCGAATAAGTTCTAAATTTTGAAGAATAAAAAAAATATACTAATGTTTTACTCAGAACAACTTTTTTCATTGAATTAATTTATATGGATAAATTATATAATTGAATGGATTAAAAATAGAAATATAATATATTTTTTTAGTATATATAATGTGATTTAATGGAATTATTTTTTCCATGAAATTTTATGTAAACAATTTTCAATCTTTTTCACTGTTTTAAATTTTTAAAACTCATTTTTTATTTGAACAATGGGATTAATTTAAAAATAATTAAGACAACATCTGTTTTTTGAATTTTTTAAAGTGGATACCATATTTTTAATTGGATGTTCCAAATTATGTAAATAGTTACCTTCAATTTTTGTATATTAGGAATAGTAATAGTGGAAAAAAATTATTACCACAGTTAAGGATAAATCATGTATTTAAAGGTATGTGTTATATTAAAAAACCTAAAAATTACCCTAGAACTAGTCTTAACATAATTAGATGATTTTATGATGACCAATAGTGTCCTTGGATATAATTTAGGGCCACTTAGAGCACTTGGATGTCTTTAATGAATTTATAATATTATATTCAAAGAAAATTTATTTTTGTTACACTTTTGTTAATAATAAGTAATGTATTTTTAATATGGGTTTATACAGGGAATATTTTATACTATAAATAGTATTTAGAATTATAAAATTATAAAATTCATCATTCTTATTTATTTATAATTTTTAGAAAATAGATAATTGAATTAAATGTTGATAGAGTGATGATGTGATAATTTTTTAATTTACGACAGAAAAAAATAATGACATTATTAATATTAATATATATATAATTGGACATAATAAATGACAAACATAAATTCAATATATAACATAATCATATTTTAAAAACATTTTATGTATAGGTTCTATGTTTTCATGTTTTATTTATATTTTTAAAAATGAAAATACTAAATAGTATCAAAATTTACATAATTGATACTTTAAAATAAATTATATTTTATTAAATTTCATAAAATTAATCAGAATATATATTTCATCCATAAAACTAGGATAATAGAAAAAATATAATATTTATTGATTCTGGATCACTTAATGGTCCCTTTTCCATGAAAATAAAATAGATACAATTGAAATTAATGAATGTCACAAAATATAAAAATCTCATTTCTTATAAGTACAATAATTTTAATATTGGGATTACATAGAGTTAAATTCAATCGTGAATATTAAATAAAAAGTTAATATAATTATCTATATAATAGTAACTATTATTTTTAGAGGCCAAATTAATACCATAAATAAGGACACAATAATAAAGAATTAATTCTTTTATTAATTCAAATATCAAATAATAGAATTTAAAAATACAAAAAAAAATTAATTTTACTTAATTGAGTTAATAAAAGATTTTTATAGGAAAATATGATATATTATGAGTTTATTTAATGGTGTGGTTCAATTTTATCTTTCTTTATGGATTTTATTTAAATTCAATATAAATAATTGTATCAAAATTGACAGAATTGATATTTTATAAAAATAAAATTTTCTTAAATAATTTTAAAAATAAAAATAAAAAATAAAACTTACAAAATGATAATTATAAGGTCTAAAATATCATAGTTTTTCCATTTATTTTTAATTAATGACATGTATGTAAATATTTATAACCATTTATTTTTTGCAATAGTATGACCCTAATTAAAAATAAAAATATTAAATAAAAAAATAAAAATTATAAGGTTTATTTTGTGAAGAAAACATGTATAAAAATCAATGGTTGATAGAATTCCATCCCATACACATCTTATAATTTATAATAATCACATTGAAGCTATTTTAAATAAAAAACTAATTTATTAAAAATTAATTGTTTTGTAGTTTTCAAAAGTCCATGTCCCCTCTCTTATGAAAGGGAACCCTTTATTCTATTTTATTAACACATATAAATCACTTTAGATCAGCCAAAACCTGGCCATTTTGCCTCAAAACATCCCTCACATATTGTTAGAGGAATAAAAATGGGAATAAATCCATCCTAAGAGTCATTTTGATCAAATCAAAAAGAGATATCTGAAAAGAGGTAATTGTTGTATCAACTCTTTCAGAGTTCTTTTCTTATTCCACTTCCACTTCCTATTTTTGTTTCTATACTAAATTAATATCTCTAGTACCATATACATTATTAGAGGTTATTATAATTATGGTTCAACAAAAGTACTACTTTTATCCATCCTACATATAATTATATGACCATGTGTGCATATGTACGACTTACCATCTCCATTTCGTAGTGTAATTTGTTATTCCACAATCATTTATTTTAATGGTTATAATGATGAGTATAATGTATGTAAATAATGAATATAATAATATGATTATAATGTATAATTAATATATATTCCAATTCTATACCATTTAACCATCCAATGAATGATATCGTCGCTCGTGCATACGTACAACCTACCGTCTCTACGACATAGTGAGATATGTTCTCCAAGTTAACTATTAATGAATGATTATAAAATTTTTGAGATGATTAAATATAATATCTATGGACTTAGTATCATTATGTGTATGAATAAAACATATCATATTATTAAAAAAATGACTTACATAACAAAATATGTATTAAAACATTTAGCATTTAACATAAAAAATGGTAATATTGAAATATTATTAACGAAATAATATACTAGGATCATATATGATATCATACATATGATTATTTTTGTGTTATAATCTAATTAAATACTTTAACAATTATATATTAGGTTAAATTTCCATATAATAAATTAAATACAAGGTAATGGTTAATTTTGCAATATCATTATTATCTAAGATTGTTTTTGCGTATGTATTTATTTGGACATATTAATCATACATGTCAATGTTTCATAAAAATATTTTAAAAATGAATATTTTTATAGTTTTTTGTAAATAATATTTTACTAAAACATCTTTTTAATTTTTTTAATAAACATTTGGTCTAAATCTTTCTTATTAATGTTCATGTTTTATAAATGGTTTAAGGATTTATTTATATTGACCAAAATGTTTTAGAGGTTATTTCCTATAAATATTATGAAGTTGTATGAGATAAATTAATTTGGAAATGTATTTTAAATATCATATTTTATAAATTTAATTAATTTTAATGTTTTTATAGTAAAAAAATTACATATCTCTCAATGAATATTTAATGATTTTTGTGGATTATTTTCATCTCGCCAACATACTTTGTTGGATTGTATGCTTAATTATTGTTGATTTATAATGATACAATATACCATATTGTATCAATTTTATTATGATATTAATTATAGTTGATATGAAATCTTGATTCTGTTCATGGTCTATGGTAATGTAATAACTTTTTGTATGCAAATTTTAATACTAATATTTATGTTATGTTTGAACCCTTTCCTTAGAAGAATGAATTGGACTTTATTAGTGATTATTGGGGACTTCTATAGCCCCTTGATGCAACATTATGAATAATGAGACATACTAGTATCTAGAAAACAAGTATTGGATGGTATAATTATGTATGGTCTGGGAATCAGGCCTTGATGGTATTGTTTTAATGCACTATATTATGCATTCCCTAATTATGAGATTTGTTATTGATAATACATGTTATTATTTGACTAGTAGAATATCCATGTGAATGTTGAAAATAAATTATTTGATTTATTATTTCTATACTATACTAAATATTATTTTTATAGGGATTTTTTTTAGTTTGATAACTTTATGTAAATGTATAGACTTATTTTTGATAGCTTCCACCATATTGTTTACCCGTAATGAGCATTTGATCTCACCCCATTCTTATGTATTATTTTCCCTGGCTGCCAAGAAGTGTTTTATGATTAATATGCAAGTTTATTCTAGGATCATAATGGTGTACCCCATGGATTTTATATATTGTGTTTTATGTTTTGAATTGTAATGTAAGGTTCAAGTATATAGTATATTTTCTAAGACTATTAATTTTATACGTCCTTCATGATTTTATTCCTTTTATTCATGAAAATATATTAAAATAATGAATTTTATCTAGGATTTTGGGGACAGAAGATTTTAGTTAGTATCAAAGGATTTTTAGAAACTACCTTGAAAATAGTTTAGAAATTAAATATTAGGAATTGTTATCATATCACAGACTTTGAGGATAAGTATGGAGGAACATCGTTAAATTTTGGTATTGTAAAGTGTTTGTGGGTATTCCAAGAAAATACATCCATGTATGGTTACTAAAAGTGGAAGTCGGTCTGGCATATATTTACATAAGTGTAATAACTTTGACAAGGTGTTCAGTGTTTGACTTGGTGTAACCTGGTACGTGACAACAAGCCTAAAAATATACCTTGTTTGAAAATCATAGGGGATATGCATAGGATAATTAAAATTTTATTTACCTACACTTATGAAATATTTGAAATTTATTATTCCCCCAATGTAACCAACTTTTATGATTCTAGGATATAGTCTGCATAACATTATGTTCTATACTATAAAATATTTACTTTTATACAAATTTCATAACATTATAAGCTAATAAAGTATATTCCACCTTATATTAATGGAGCCTATTATATGTAATGATGAATCTACTAATGCACATAATCCAAAGACTAATAAAGATCACATCATTCATGGTCATAATCCAACATCACTAATAGAAATATTCTCTCATGTATTCTCATCATATTATAAAATATCATCATGTGTTATTAATATTATTTAAATAATTCTCCAAGTCCTATGGATTTGAAGGGAAGAAATAGAAGAATAGGATGTAATATAAAACTACGGATAAAGGGAAATAAATTTTTCCTATACATGATAAAATTGGAAAGAATTTCCCTTGTGAATGTTTGAAGGGAATGTAAAATGGTTCTAAGTGTGGAGAAAAAGGACACCATGTTCGTATTTGTAAGTATAAGAAAATGGTTTCCAATATACAGTGCTTCAACTACAAGGATACGATACTTTATGTAAATCAATGTCCCAATTGTCAAAATAATATACCCAGATGAAACTATTAGATAATGAACAAGTTAGTATACTACTATAGATTCAGATGAATGATTAATATGCCTATTAGAGATTTATGTCATTAGAAATATACTAGTTATTATAATTTTAGTGTATATAAGTATTTTAATTTAGTACTATTTCATTAAGTATTTGTGATAGTATTGTACCATGAAAATTGACTCAGTAGAAAGTTAATATTTTAGGAAAATATATGGTTGAGGTAAATATAACCCTTAATATGTTTCGGATACTAAGATAATGATGTAGGGATAATGAGATAATTTATTTGGATAATGTAAATTGGATATTATTGACTACCTTGGAACGGATTAATGGTTTTATTATTAATTTATTATTGTATTTTACAAAATTTCTGGATTTATGGAGTATATCCAATACTATGCGTTTTATATAAGGAATATTGAAGAATAAACTTATTTAATAAGGTTTTATTGTAATTAATGTTATTACCATATTTTAAAAGAATACATGATGATGGTATTCACATGTTTGATATGTGGAAAAAATGTTCTACATTATGTTATGTTGATTTTAGAAATTTAGTGACCTTCCTTATACATTTTCGGATTGTGAGTTTGGATAGAAGTATTTTTGATGAGTCTAAATGTCGAGATGGATTAATATGAACATTGGATAGTATTTTTTAAGGATAAAAACATCCATAAGGTTATTTTTTGAATGTTAAATTTTTATGAAAGGAAAAACCCTTATGTCAGGAGACAAATCATCACATCTATCAAGGCTATGAGACTTGAACTCATAACTGGAGGGTGATAAAGGTGCGTCACCTACCACTAGCCTATGTGATTTCCTCATTAGTATAATAGAATATCCATTATGAAACTTTTATGACAGATGATGTATAAAATCATTTTAGGAACCCTATACCTTTAAGCTAAATAGAATATTTTTGAATATTATTATTTTGAGAGAAATATGAGTTTGTGGTGGAAATTAGTTAAAGGATGAAACTATTTTTTTCATGTAAGTATTCTTCCCTATGTTCTTATTCTAGGAATTAAATTAATCTTTCAACTCAAATGGAATGAATGTTGAACCCAAAAATGGTATCCCTGTACTTTTCCTAATGAATCAAATAGTCCCTTAGATCATCACTTCCATCTAGCTTTGTGACTATTTACTTTCTCCTAATCCTGTTCTCTATCAATATCCATAAGAATATGATGGTATGGTTTTTCATTCATATAAATGTTTTCAGACATGGAACCATTGTATTTTTTATCTCCCATAACCATCATACATCCCATTCATTATTTTAAAAGGGGGGTTTTATCAACCATTATTCCGATGTTGGATTGTAATAAAAGAATTTTTAATAATCAAACCTTAGTTACTAAACACAAATTTGAAAATTGATAGAACACGATTTACTGATGGAGGGGGGATGTAACACCCCATGATTCTGTGTTATGTTTCTTTATAAATAAATTCAATATTTTTTTTTGTAAGTTACATCATAATAATCATGCTCACCACGCAACACAACATTAGATTGTGGTATACACAACACTATGCTTGGCTTATATTACAGAAAATTTCAAGTTATTTTGATTGAATTTATTTTGTGCAATCTCGAGTTTATCTAAACAAAAATATATTATTATGTTACCATATGACCATGTAATTTGGGTTATGAATGATATTATCTTTCTTATGAAATAACTATTTAAAATAAAATAACCGAGTTCATAATAATTAAATAACTCTTGATGGATTTTATTAATATTATATATATGAAATATTTTTAGTCTAATTTTTAAAATTCATCTTATATATTTTATAGACATGATATAAGAAAATATTCAATATTTTGAATAAAAGAAGTATTTTTTAAGAAATGCATATTTTCCACCTTTTAATGGTGTAACCATATGAAATAATTTTTTGACATGATAGAATATTATATTTAAAAAATTAATCATATTCTTTGTAGTCATACCATAAATATTTACTTTGGATGAATTTATGATATGTTTATGATATGGTTAAATATTTATGAATTGTAAATATATAATGAATTATTCTTGAGAAAAACTTTTTTCATCGAAATATTTTATTTTGATAAATTATATTATTGAATGTTTTTAAAATATAAATATAACATAGATTTTTCCGTAGAATATTTTTGGTCATTAGAAAAAAAATTTCTATGACTTTTGAAATAAAAACATTCTAACATTTTTAAATGTTTTAACTTTTAATAACTCATTTTTCATTTAGAAAACGTGATTAATTTATATTAATTACTACAAAATATATGTTATATATTTTTAAAAATTAATTCCATATTTAAATCGTAATTTCCTAATTATATAAATATGTTCCTTCTATTATTGGCCATTATGAATTGTTACCCTTATAATAAATTATATTTCCATGGTTAAGGCTAAATTAGGTAATTAAAGGTATGTATTATATTACTGAAATATCAGAATTACACTAAAACTTTTCAAAATTAAATTGGATGTGTTTATTTTGATGAATAGTATCCTTCAGTCAAATTTATAACAACATGGAGCCACATGGATGGATTTAATGTATTTATAATGTTATATTCAATGAAAATCCATTTTTGTTACAATTTAGATTTTAACATGTAAAGTGTTTTTTATGTTTCTTTATATAGAGTATCTATTCAATTAAAAATATTCATTATAAATATAAAATTTTACTCTATATCATGTCAATTTCTTAATAATTTTTAAGAAAAAAATAATAAAATGAAATGGTAAGACAATATTGATGTATTAATTTTTTAATTAATGAAATAAACAAAATAATTATATTAAATATATTTATATAAATATAATCTGACATTATAAATAATGGAATAGAATATTATATATAACATAGAAATTTTAGTGAATATTTTAAGTATTGGTTTTATGTTATCATGTTAATTTTATATTTTTGAAAATGAAAATATTGAATAGAATCAAAAAAATGATACTTTATAGAAAAATAATTTTTTGTTAAATGTTATAATATTTATAAAAAAATTGAATTTATCTGAAAAAATCTAATATTATGTCAAAGATATCATAATGATCGAGTTTGAGTCATTTAAGGGATATGTTTCCATGAAAATGACATGGATACTCGAAAAATTAATGAATGTGAAAAAACGTCACAATTTCATTTCTTATAAGTACATTAATTTTAAAATAGGGATAACCTGAAGATAAATGCGATCATGAATAATCTATTGAAATATTATCTATCTTTCTAAATCATATTCATTATTTTTTATATTTATATAATAAATATAAATAATAAATATTGACACAATATTGAAGAAGTAATTATTTTAATAATAAAAATATCAAATAATGGAATTTAAAAATACTAAAATAAATATAATTTTACATAGTTGAGGTTATCCACAAATTTTCTATGTGACTGTGATATTTTAGGAGTTTATTAAATGGTTTTTTCTAAGTTATATTTCTATTTCTATTTTATTTAAATTCATTTTAAAGAGTAGTGTCAAAATTGACACAATTGATATTTTTTAAAAATAATTTATTATTAAATTATATCAAAAATCATAAAAAAATAAAAAATTTACAAAATGATAATCATAAGTTCATAAGTTTCATAACGTGTACATTTATATTCAATTTACACCATATAATTTTATATTTATACCCATTTAATATTTATAGTATTATAACCACAATGAAAATAAAATAGATTAAATAAGGATAAATCAGAAATATAAAGACAATTATGTTAACTAAAAATTTATAAAAATCTTTGGTTGAGATTATTTCGACCTATCATAATTGTATCCTTGAAATAACTCAATTTGTATCTATTTGAATCTGACAATTTATTTATAAAAATTCAATTGTTTTGGATTTCCCCAAAGCGGCCCACCCCTCTCTTATAAATGGGTACCCTTTCTTCTCTTTGATTCATAAATATAAAGCCCATAATTTCTGCAAAAACCTGACCATTTCTTTTCCAAACTCTCATCACATATTACTAGAGGCATTAATTTTGGGTAAAATCCAACCTAATATATCATTTTGGTCAAATAAAAAGAAGATACCTGAAAAAGAGGTAATTGTTTTATCAACTCTTTCAATGTTATATTCTACTCATACATCCTATTCCAATGATTTTTCCAAAATAAATTAATATATCTAGAATAATAAACATTCTTATATGTTATTATAATTATTATAAAACCAATTTCCTCCTTTCATCTACCCTATGAATAATAATATCCCCATCTGTGTGTACCTACGACTTACCCTCTTCACATCGTGGTGTAATTTGTTATTCCACTCTAAATTATTTTGATGGGTATAATTATGAGTATAAAGGATTTAAATAATTAATATAAGATGTTAATTATTCATTATAAATAATAGATAATCCCATTCTATACAATTTACCAATAAAATTAACAATATATTCGCTCGTCCATTCGTACGGCCTACCGTCTTTAAGACACGGTGAGATTCATCCTCCCTGTTAACAATTCAAGAATGATTATAAAATTTATATGAGGATTAAATATATTATTTATGTACATTTTATCATTTTGGATATAAATATAATTTATCCAATGCATATAAAATATGGCTTACATAACCAAACATATACAAGAAAATGAAGTAGTTAACCCCCAAAAATGGTAATATTGAAATATTATTAACAAAATTATATAATATGATCATAAATGATTTCATAAATATGTATATAGTTATTGTATAATTTAATAACGTAAAGGGAATTATATGATTTTTCTTTTAACATTATGCTAAAGATTATGTGAAAAATCACTTGGATTTAGTTTTATATATTTTCTTACAATTTTATGCTTTTTTATGATAGCTTTCACTATATTGCTTACCCTTACTAAGAATATAATCTCATCATGTTCGTATGTTTTATTTTCCTGGGATACCATTAACTGTTTTATGATTGATAAGTAGTGTTATTCAAGGAAAATAATGGTGTTCTCTCAAAATTACCTATATTGTATTTTATGTTTTCAATTGTAATTTATGGTTCATGTGTGTAATATATTTTCTATGATACCTAAACTTATTTTTAATATGGGATTGGATTCCTTGTAATCATGGAAATATATTTGAATAAAAAACCCGCTCTGGTCTTTTGGGATCATGGTGTTACTTAGATAATTATATAACCACTAAGGTTTCTAAATAATTTAGCATCGTGAAAATAATTTTTTTTATTTTAACCATAAAATTTTATAATCTTTTGTGAATTATTTTTATCCATAGGTGAACATATATGTTATTTTTAAAAAAATATTGACATTTTTTATTTTCCTTTACATTTAATATATTACAGGTCATTATGGATGAAAATATATCACAATAAAAATAAATTGAAAAATTATATGATGATGGATAAACTCCAATCATAAAATAAGATAAAGGAATGATTTATTTAAAATTTAAAGTTGTTTCACAGTAGTTTTATCCTTATTTTCGATTTTTATTGAGATAATTACATTTTCACTATAGTTACTATTAATAATGATAAAAAACAAAATAAAATCATTAATAAATTTTGTAATGGCTCAGACACTCCTGGCCCATTACATTTCCAAAATAAGGCTCTAGCAAAATAGTGGCGCTGTGATGGTGGCACCGTAAGGGTGACACCGTGACGGTGGAACTGTGTCCTCACCCACCCCTCCGTTTTCTTTTTTTCCAGTCCTGATCCCACAACATAAATCTTTGATGTAAATTAAATCTTTTACCCTTTTTAAATCTATTTAAAGCCCATAATTAATTCTTAAAAATCCTGAGAAGCCTCCCTGATGGGGGATATTAAATAATAACTTAATATCATCGTGTGTAACTACCCACCCGCATAGCAAACCGCGATCCGACTTTCCATGGGTTCAATATTTTATATCCCATAACTGTAGGATCTTCTCTTTATACCTCATTCTAGAGTTTCTTTTTTTCTTCTCGGCTGGATTTCATTCTTCACCCTGGTGTGCCTGGACTTCCTCTCTTCCTGTGGCTTGGGGTTTGCCTCTTCTGGAGCTTTCTGCACCTCTTGGAGTCCATGGAATTCCTCACCTACAAGTCGTGCATCCCATGCTCTTAGCGTGTGGAGACAAACATCGATCCATGATCAACCAGGTAGGGATTTTTCCTTCATCTCTCCCTTCTGTGTATCATTTGGGGTGGGTATGCTACTGTTCTTGTGAGAGTGGGTGAAACCAAACCATAATAAAGTTAAAAAACAGACTTTAAAGAATAAAGGGAAGGGTTGTGAATGATGTGTTGTTGTTCTTTTTTTATTCTCTTCCTTGATGTTTATGTTGTGAATTGTTGGTCTATGCTCACTGAAAATCATGGTCATTGGTGGTCTTTCCTTGCGCACTAATGAACCCTTTCCTTCAGTGATGATTAAATGACTGTAACTTGGAAATTGGTTAATCACGTAAATGGATACCCAATTAACATAAAGCCCTGTGTGGGTTCCCTGGCTAACCAACAGAAAGGAGAAAATAATGAATGATGTGCTTAAACCTGGAAGTTTCCATGATCTGTTTGGTAGTAGGTGTGTTATTCTGTTTGATTTCCTATGGGGTGATGTGGGTGAAAATGGGATCCTCTTGGTTGTGAGTCTGAAGTCTGTGGTTACTCTGTTTTGACATGAACTCGGGGGGGATCCTCTATTGTTGAGAAATTGTTGGACCCTGGTTTTGGGGATGTGGGGATGTGTCTCTGGGTTTGCCTTGTTTCCAGTACATTAATGGATCTCAGTAACCCCTTTTGTTATTGTAACTTTACAAGAGAATCGGGTGCAAATGCTTAAATTGTTGTTGGGTTGTTTCTCTTATCTGGATTGTGGTTGTGCCTTTTAGTTTCCCAGTAGTGTAGTTTTCATCTAAATGGGATCAGTTGAACATGAAAACAAGAATGGTTTAAATGGGTAATTGTGATTTGTGAATGAGTTGTGACTTGGCCGTGAGTTTTTTAATTTTCTTTAAGAATAAATAGTAATGAGGGTGCTTGTGCATAGGTTTTGGAGCCCCTAGGTTAGGTTGAGTGTCTGTTACCTATATAAATATTGTATTTCTTATGTTTATTATTCGTACCCCACCCAAGTTGAGCATTTAGTGCAGAACACCCCATTTAGTGAGGAGGGTGTTTTCCCAACACTCCTATGAGTGGCTGGTTATTAGATCCTTTCTAATCCCTTTCCTGAATAATCCAAGACTCTTCCGGAAGGCTGTGATGGCTTGAAGTCCATTATTATCCCAAGAATCTTCGAGTAGGGTAGTTTTGGTGGTTGGCCTAGGTGTTTGCTGGTAGGTTGTTTCCCAAGTGTCTTTGGGATGAGCCCGAGGTGTCTTCAGGAGTGGTAGTAGTTGTTCTGACCCATGTGTTTGTGGGTGTGGTTATGCATGGTTTGTATGGCCCAGGTGTGTGTGGGTGGGGTTTGGTAGTGGGACTGTGGTGAGGTTATGGCCTAGGTGTGTGCGGGCGGGGTTTGGGAGTGGGACTGTAGAGAGAATGGCAGGATTGGTTCTATGCATAGGATGTCTTCAATAACCAGTGGGAATGTGGTACGAGGTACCCAAATATCATTTTACTATTACTATACTTTACTTTCCTTGAATTATTTGGGTAGTGTGCGTTGTGAGGTTTGGGTGGATATTTTTCCTTGCTAGGGGCTTTGGTTTCTCTTTTCTCCCAGGAAAATAGAATGCTTCCCCCACATGTGCCCGAGAGCATTTGGTTTTCCCTACAAAGTATACTTGTATGCTCACCCTATGTATATAAAAACTACATTTAGGTTTCCAGGAGGACATCAAGGATCGTGTGGCATTGTACTAGCTTGGACCTTGGGGCAGTTGCTATTGTCATTTTCCTTTTTCATGGTACTTACCTTTGGAGTTTTTGTGGCTTGTATTATTTACTGTTGAATATGAATATGGGAATGGGTTACTTTTTTCATTTACCTTTACTTTCAGCATTAGTGTTGTTGGGGTTTCTATATTCTCTCTCGATCATATAAAAATTAAAAGGGTAATCCCTTCGTTTTGGTGTGAGATTATATACCCTTGGCACTGGTCGCCACTCCGGGGCCAATTGAATTCAAGTTCTGGGGTTCATTATCTCTCATTCAACTTAAATAAGGAAGGGCTTGTCAATCTACTGTCCCTTCCATCCTTTTGGTGATGGAGGGTCGTGAGAGATTGGTATCAAAGGGAGGTTGAGGTTGAGAGTTATGACGAAGTCTGGAGTTAGGCATAGTGAGTAGCGAATGGGGTGGTAGGGCAACAGTGATGGGTGACCTTGGTGCATGTATTAGGCCAGGGAAGACCAGGTAGGACCTGAGATTTTTGGGCCCCTCGTGATCCGATGTAAGGACTCTGGACCTACCGAACCACCAAGTGAGGCTATACTGATTGCATGGTAGAGACCCTAGGAAATGTACATGAATAATAATGACATGTGTTATTAGGTTTCATGGGTGTCTTGGGGATTCAAAATAAATAAAGAAGTCTATGAAAATTTAAGAATAGTATTCTACACTACTCGGGATTAGGCATTCCTTGTTTACCTAGCAGCTATGACACTTGGGAGGCGACCACAAGTATTGCGGGTGATCGAGGCCCATAAGGTTGAATTGGCCGATGGACAGAGGACAGACCTAGAAGGGGAGGATGATCAGTGGCAGAAGACGCATCATTCCTTTCAGAGGAAGCCCCTCGGGAAGTATGACGGAATCATCTTTGACATGGAGACAAAGAGATCTCTAGATGATCTGGTGATAGCCTTCAACTTGATCCGAGATCTAGCAGAGTACTGGTTTCCTCTGGCTGTAATCTAGATGGGTGGAGCAGCGCGTTAGTGGTGGATACATTATCTTGGGGAGAAGAGGGAGACCAAGGTGACACAAGCTGACTTTGAGAATGAGTTCCATGAGGAATTCCTATCTTCCATGATGAAGGCTGATAAGAGGCAGGAATTACTCTTCCTCTAGCAGGGGAGTTTGTCAGTGAGATTTTTGGGGATCAATTTCAAGGATATCCCTCACTTTTCTCCCGACCTATTTCCGGATGAGGAGTCTCAGGCGAGACATTTGGAAAAGGCACTTTGACCTTCTCTTCAGTATGTTGTTACTCCTTTAGCACTACCAACCTACACGGAGGTCTGGAAGAAGGCTAAAGTTGTGAAAATATGCCCACGCTGGAAGGTGTGTCACGAGGGGGAATCCATTTGGGGTCGTCAAAGGGGAAGGTCATCGGCAGCAGACCTCCAACATCAGGACCCTCTAGATTTCGACAAATAGGGAGTAGGAATCCGCTGTTCCAGTTTCGAGCTTCTGGCCCTTAGCCTTTTATTTAAGGCCCAGGGCCGAGATGCTTCATCTATGGAATCCATGTGAACCTTTTGAATCAGTACCCAGACTGTGTACAGTATGATGGGGGTGGGCAGGTCCATCACGCACCTCAGCAGCAGTAGTTCCCAACTAGTCCATTTCAACAGTAGAAGTAAGGGAAACGGGCTACCGCTCCACCAAGGGCAGGCGTTGCAGGAGGAGACTGACTTCAGGGTGCTCCTCCAGAACCCCAACCTGGGTGTGGTCGGGGAGTTGGCCAACAGACAAGAGGCAGAGGAGCTAGGGGTGGGCTATTGCACGCCGTAGAGGCAGCAATTCCAGTAGGGATAGATGCCGTTCGAGGTATGACTAGCTTTTTTAGTACCCTTGAATATTCCTAGTTCGATACAGGAACTTCACACTCCTTTGTTACACCCAGTCTGGTCCATGCTCTGGGTTTAGATGCTGAGAGAAATCCAGTGCCTCTGGTTCTAAGCACACTAGTCGGAGGTCAGACCGACTTGTTGTATGTTTGTTGAGGATGCAGACTGATGATAGGGCCACATCAGTCAGTCATGGATCTTCTATTATTGTAGATACACCCATAAGATGGATTATATAGAATTAATTGGATGTTCTCTATATGTGACATCATTGAATGCTTCCGAAGAAGGGTTGTGTTTTCAGACATGGGCGGCCAACGAGTGACTTTCATCTGCGAGAGGAGTTGCCAAGGGAGCAGCAAGGGAGGGGAACCACACCTCTCCTTGTTATCTGAGCTATCAGTGGAGTCGGTGGATGCAGAGATGGTGGAAGTTCTAGGGGTCTTCAGTGAGTTTATGGACGTCTTCCCTATAGAGGTGACAACCCTACCCCCTCGACGTGACATCGAGTTTGGGATAGACTTGCAACCTGGTTCTCATCCTATTTAGATGGCCCCTATAGGATAGCACCTTTGGAGCTACGGGAGTTGGGGATTCAGATTGATGATCTGATAAAGATGGGTTTTGTTCGACCAAGTGCATCACCGTGGGGTGCTCCAGTATTGTTCGTGAGGAAGGAAGATGGTGGTATCAGGATATGCATAGACTACTGGAGACTAAATCATGTAACAGTCATGAATTACTACACTCATCCAAGGAGAGACGATCTCTTTGACCAGTTGAAGGGGGTGGGATGGTTCTTTATGATTGATCTGCTGTCAGGATATCACCAGTTGAGGGTGAAGGAGGGTGACATCTCAAAGAAAGCCTTCAGATGAAGATATGAGAACTTTGAGTATGTGGTCATGTCATTCGGCGTCATGTACGCTCCTGCTGTGATCATGGGGCTCATGAACTCTGTCTTCCAGAAATATCTAGACAGGTTTGTAGTCGGGTTTATTGACAACATCTTGATCTACTCAAGATTAGAGGAGGAGCACGCTGAGCACTTGAGAATGGTTTTAGAGGTCCTCTGATGGCACCAAATCTATGGGAAGTTGTCCATGTGCATGTTCTGGATGCGAGAAGTGCACTTACATGGGCACGTGGTGTCCGAGCAGGGGATAGCAATGGACCCATAAAAGGTCAAGGCAGTTGTTCTTGGGTAGCACCCATGAATGTGGCCAAGGTTCGTAGTTTCCTCGGGCTGGCAGTTTACTACCAGTGAATCGTGCCCCACTTTCTCGAGTTACAGAACCTTTGACTACATTGACCAAGAAGGACCAGGCTTTCATGTGGGATGAGAAGTGTGAGGTGGCCTTCAGTTATCTGAAGGGGAAGTTGGTTTCTGCCCTAGTGCTGAGGTTTCTATAAGACGAGGTGGTGTATGAGGTGTTCTGGGATGATTCAGGGCAAGGCCTCGGATGCGTGTTGAGGCTGAGGCAAGGGGTGATCTCCTATGGGTCTAGGCAGTTATGCCTCCATGAGTGTAACTATGCCACCCATGATCTGGAGCTTGCGGCGGTCATGTTTGCACTAATGTTGTGGCGGCACTACCTCATCAGAGAGCGCTCCGTAGTCTTCACTGATCACAAGAGCTTGATGTATGTATTCTCCCAGTAGGACCTGAACATATGGCAGAAAAGGTGGATGGAATTCCTTCAAGACTACGACTTCGAGATTTCCGACACCTTAGGAAAGGGGAATGTGGTGGCTGATTCCGTGAGCAGGAAGTCACAGAAGGATACAGCTTGAGAGTCGCCAGATGCATGGAAGGCAATGGAGGAGTTGGCTGCCCTGCACCTGGATGCAAGAATGGAAGGTGGAAGAGGTTGCCTGTATCAGATGATAGTGCAGTATTCTCTACTGCGGCAGGAGGAGGAGTCTCAGTGGGGAGACTCAAAAAGTGAAGTGGTGCTTGACCAGGTTAACCAAGGTGATGCTCTGAAAGGGTGGACAAGAAATGGTAAGAATCAAATTCTTTTCCGAGGGAAGCTGTTTGTTCCAGAGGAAATGCGCGAGATAGTTCCTAGTGAGTTACGCAACTCACAGCTAGTGGTGCACCCCAGAGTTTCCAAGATGTATGTGGGTCTGAGGAGACAGTTTTTGTGGCTCGGGGTGAAACGTGCAGTAGCAGAGTTCATAGAAAAGTGCCAACTGTGTCAGTAGGTGAATGTTGAACACTGTGTTTCAGGAAGCTTGTTGCAACCTTTAGATGTTCTCGAGTGGAAGTGGGATGACATCTCGATGGATTTCTTCACGGGGCAACCCAAGGATCAAGGAGGCTACGATGTTATCTGGGTAGTGGTGGATTGGTTTACAAAATCATCCCTCATTCTGGTGACCACGGAGTCGGGTGCAGTGGATGCCGTAGCACGGAGGTATGTGGATGAGGTGGTGTGGTTACGTGGAGTTCTGAGGTCCATAGTATCGGATAGGGATGCACGGTTTACCTCACGAGTCTGGAGGGGATTGCAACATGCTTTTGAAACCCAGATACAACATAGAACTGCCTTCCACCCCCAGACATATGGATAGACAGAACGCACCATCCAGACACTGGAGGACATGATACGGGCATGTTCATGGATTTTGGGGGATCATTGGTGCGACACTTGCCACTGGTAGATTTTTCCTAAAATAATATCTATCACTCTACCATTGGTATGGCTCCGTTCAAAGCCTTTAATGGGAGGCCATGTCACTCACCCGTGTGATTGTCATATGTTGTGGAAGTAGGTGTTCGTGGCCCGGAGGTGGTGCAGAGTACGACGTAGTGGGTCTAGCTTATACAAGAGAGGATGAAGGTAGCTCATGAATGACATAAGTCATATGCCGATAACAGGAGGATACCTTTGGAGTTCAGGGTCAGGGACCACATATTCCTGAAGGTCTCCCCCCGGTATGGGCATTGGAGGTTCGGCAGAGGGACTAAGCATTCCCCCAGGTTTTTCAGACCATTAGAAGTGCTCCAGTGGGTCGGAGGGGTGGCTTATCAGCTGGCGTAGCCGCCACCGCTGTGAAGGGTTCCCAACATCTTCCGCGTGTCCCAGCTCTGACGATATCTACATGAAAATTTACACGTCCTCAAATGGGGAATGTTATATATCAGGGACAATGAAATGTTCGTAGAGTGACCAGTGATTATTGAAGGTCATGAAGAGAAGGTGCTTTGTTGATGAACCATTCCTTTGGTTCGTGTGTTGTGGAGGATCAGTGGGCTTAAGGAGAGTACATAGGAACAGGAAGCAGATATGTGTTCAAGTACCAAGAGTTGTGTGTGAAAAGTCTTGGCTATGGGGAGTGGAGGATCCGATCCCTAATCAAGATGCATTAAGGAGGATGTGATTAAACCCGTGCGGGTGAGTCAGTGATGCCTAAAGCGGATAATATCTTGACGTGGAAGAAGAGATATTCCGACCCATATGATTGGGTAGTTTGACCCTTGTATGTGGCATGGTTTCTTGAGGGAGAGGGGTTTCAATATGAATATGAGGTTCACTCCTGGGAGGTATATTTCGAGGGGGTTGTTCGGACCCACTATTTTCTTCTGGTTTTATTAATCTCGAGGGCGATAATTGTTTGAGAGGTATCTAATGTAATGGGATAGACCCTCTTGGCCCATTACTTTGCCAAAATAACTCTCTACCAAAATTGTGGCACTGTGACGGTGACACTGGTCGCAGTGGAACCGTAATGGTGGCACTAGTCACTGTGGAATCATGATGGTGACACTATAACGGTGGCACCATGTCCTCACCCTGCCCTCCACTTTCGTTTTCTTTCAGTCCCGCTCCCGCAACGTAAATATTTTACATAAATTAATTATTTTATACTTTTTAAATACATTTAAATTACCTAATTAATTACTAAAAATCTCAAGAAGCCTCCCCGATGGGGGTATTATATAACATCTTAATATCATCGTGTGTAACTGCCCGCCCATGTAGGAAACCACGATCAGACGTTCCAGGCGTTCAAAATTTCATATCCCATAACTGTAGGATCTTCTCTTTATACATCCCGCTAGAGATTATTTTTTTCTTCTCTGCTAGATTTATTTCTTCACCCTGGTGCTCCTAGAGTTCCTCTCTTCTTGTTTCATGTGCTGCGCCTCTGCTGGAGATTTCTGAACCTCTTAATGTCTATATAAATCTTCCCCTACAAGCCATGCATCCCCTTTTCAAAGAGTGCGGAGAAAAACATCAATCCTTGATCAACCAGGTAGGTATTTTTCCTTCGTCTCTCTCTTCTGTGTATCATGTGGGGTGGGTATGCTGATGTTCCTTTGGGAGTGGGTGAAACCAAACCTTAATAAACATAACAAATAGACTTTAATGAATAAAGGGAAGAGGTGTGAAAGATGTGATGTGGTTATTTTTTTATAATATTCCTTGATGTTTATGTTGTGAACTATTGGGATATTCTCACAAAAAATAATTTCCATTGGTGGTCTTTCCTTGCGCACTAATGAACTCTTGCCTTATGTGATGATTAAATGATTGTAACTTTGAAATTTTTTAATCACATAAACTCGGTGGATTAAATGGATACCCAGTAAACATAAAGCCCTGTGTGGTCACCCCGAATAACCAATAGAAACAAGAAAATAAATAATGATGTGATTAAACCTAGAAGATTCCCTGATCTGTTTGGTAGTAGGTGTGTTATTCTGTTTGATTACCTATGGGGTGATGTACGTTATTATGTGATCCTCTTGGTTGTGAGTCTGAAGCATGTTGTTACTCTACTATGACACGAACTCAGGTGGGATCCTCTATTGTTGAGAAATCGTTGGTTCCTGGTTTTGGGGACGTGGTGCTGTGTTCCGGGGTTTTCTTTGTTTCCAATACTTTTAAGGATCTCACTAATCCCCTTTTTTTGTTTTAACTTTACAAGAGAACTGGGTGTAAATGATTAAATTGATGTTGGGTTGTTTCTCTTCTCTGGATTGTGGTTGTGCCTTTTACTTTCCCGGTAGTGTAGTTTTCATCCAAATGGGATCACTTGAACATGAAAACAAGAATGGTTTAAATGGGGAATTGGTTTTTGGGAATGAGTTGTGACTTATCCGTGAGTTTTGTTCTTTTCTTTATGAATGAATAGTAACGAGGGTGTTTGGGCTTAGGTTTTGGAGCCCCTAGGTTGGGATGAGTTCCTGTTACCTATACATATATTATATTTATTATGTTTCATATTCATTCCCCACCCAAGTTGAGCACTTAGTGTCAAACACCCCATTTCAAGGGGAGGGTGTTTTTCCCAACACTCCTATGAGTGGCTGGTTATTAGCTCCTCTCTACTCCCTTTCTTGAATAGCCCAAGACACTTCGGGCAGGCTATGATGGCATGAAGTCCATTATTAGCCCAAGAATCTTAGTGCATGGTAGTTGTGGTGGTTGGCCCTGGTGTTTGCTGCCAGGTGGTTTCCCAAGTGTCTTTAGGATGAGGCCCAGGTGTCTTCGGGCATGGAAGTAGTTGCTCTGACCCAGGTGTTTGTGGGTGTGGTTACACGTGGTGGTTATGGCCCAGGTGTGTGCAGGAAGGGTTTGGCAGTAGGACTGCGTTGAGGTTATGGCCTAGGTGTGTGTGGGTGGGGTTTGGCAGTGGGACTGTGGTGAGGATGGAGGGATTGGTTTGATGCCTAGGATGTCTTCAATAACCACTGGGAATGTCACGCGGGGTAACCAAATATCGATGTGCTATTACTGTACTTACTTGCCTTGAATTATTTGGGAAGTGTGACTTGGTGAGGCTTGGGTGGATAGTTTTCCTTTCTAGATGCTTTGGTTTCTCTTTTCTCACAGGGCATTAGAATTTTCCCACACTTGTGCACGAGATCATTTTGTTTTCCTTACTGAGTATACTTTATTCCTCACCCTACGTATATAACAACTGCTTTCAGGTTTCTAGGAGGACTTCAGGGGTCGTGTGAGACCGTACTAGCCTGGACCTCAGGGCAGTTTCTGTTGTCGTTTTCCTTTTTCTTGGTACATACATTTGGAGTTTTTTTCTTGTATCATTTACTATTGAACATGCATATGGGAATGGGTTACTTTTGGATTTACCTTTACTTTTAGCATTGGTGGTGTTGGGTTTATTATCTTATACCTCGATCCTATAAAAATAAAAAGGGTAATGCCTTCTTTTTTTAGTGAGATTCTAAACCCTTGGTGCTGGTCACTACTCTGGGACCTATTTAAGGTGGGTTTTGGTGGTCATTATCTCTCCTTCAACGTAAATAAGGAAGGGCTTGGAAATATGCTATCCCTTCCCTCCATTTGCTGAAGGCAGGTCGTGACAAATTTTAACATTAAAATTAAAAATATTGATTCCATATTCAATATTTAATATCATGAAATATAATGAATTAAATTAATATTAAATTTCAAAAATCAATGATGAACAATGTTTTGAAAAGTACCATTATATGAATAAATGTATTTTTATACCAATATTTGGTATAGTATTGATTTAAGAGATAGTAATTAAATAACATTTAACTTAAATAAACAAATGAAATATTAAAAACAATATAAATCTAAATAGTTTAAGAAAAATACAATTAAAGAAATGACTGTTTTCTTTTGGAAAATTGGTATTATCATTACTCACCCAAAAATATGTTTTTTGGTAATTATAATAAATTCAACCATTTGGATATTCTGATTTAAAAAAATATATCATTTTATAAAATTTAATTTATAAAATTTATATAAATTAATTATAATATATTTTCATAAAATGCAATTAAACCACTATTTGAAAAAGATATATTTATGAATCATAAAATGGCTTGAAAAAAAATTGTTCTTTTTTACTAAAAAATAATCAATATATTTAAATTGAGTTATACCATTATAAAAATATTTAATAATCTAGTTACTCATATTCCATCCCATTAATCTAATGACTTGGTTATAATAGTCACATTAAATAATAATATGTTTTTTTGTATATATCAATTAACGTAAATATCAGTGTTACATGTTTAGAATTATATTAAAAATAATATACATTGAATCTAAATTATCTAGGAATTACATATACTAATTGGGATTTATTTGGCTATGATCAAGTTAAATTCAACATAAATACCATATTTAAATAACTAAATATTAGATGGAAATTTAGAAGAAGAATAACAGAGAAATATGAGTAGGGAAATTTTCATAATCCAAACCAATGATGAATTCTAAATTATCCTGAATCAAATTGGAATCAAAGGGAGATGATATGGGGAGATGAAAAAATATGACCAATATTAAGTGTCATGATTATATAAAATTATTGGTTGGGGAGACCCTGAAATGAAAGTCTGGAAGACATTTTAAAAAATGAACTAGTGGTCGACTATGAACATGGTTAGTCTCAATTTAATATCAAGTACCCAAACATATACCTAGTGAAATCCAACGGCTCTCCATGTGGCCTGACTAGTCGTACAACTCTACAGGCCCTCCGACTAGATACATTGTTGACCCAAATTAGGCACTTAGTGGACCCATCTATCACTTCACATTCATTAAACACCTAAAAATTCACTTTTGGTCTTTTCTATTTGAACTTACACTTCTGAAACACTTATTTTTGATTCCATAACTAGACTGAAACTTTATTCATATAATCTACATCATAAATATTTATTTTTATTTGATTCTAATTCTCAGATTATAATATTTTTTTGTCATTTCTATTGACATATAAAAAAATGGGTAGTTACGACACCCAAAGAATTGTTTGTCACATTGAGTAGTACATCTTGTGAAAAATGTAATATTTTTATTGTCTATAATAATTATCTATCCATATGAATAATGTATGATCATATCATATAATATATTATTGTTAGAATATTTATTTTAAAATATATTTATTTCTAATTAGTTCCCCTCCCTTTGATCCTCGATCTATATTTAGAGTCAGAAAAAATTAGTATAAAAACCTAGTTCACAATCAAATATATATTCTTAAGTGTTTATATAATATAATATTAGAACTTTGTCAATAGAAAATTAATTCCAACATTTGATATCAAAATTTGGTCCACTCATGAATATTGATCATAAAGTGTTTCAAAAATATATAAAACTAGTTATGTTAATAAAAATACATAATAAAATTTTAGGGAATTGATGTTTTAGATATTATTTCAAATGTAATTTCTTTTTTCAATGGATATACAAATATTTAAGGCACATATATGAAATAAATTGATTTTGATAGTAAAGGGAGGAATTATTTATTTTATATATTAACAAAATATAATTATTAATTAATGTCATTGTATATAAAATATAAAAATAAGTATGGAATAATATATATAACACTCTTAAAAGAGACATGAATATATGGAAAAATAAATTAAAACCATTGTAAAATCATATTGAGTATAAAAAAATGGAACAAGATGAATTTGTAGGAACATTCATTAAAAGCGTGAAATTAATGGTGAGTACCATATGAGAATATGGTGATGATATTTAAGATGCAACAATTTTTAAAAATATAATGATAATCCTCTATAATTTGGATTTTATTGATGGTTTATCATTATATGATTATGATATTGAAAAATTCACTATTGATGAACATTATCACATCATAGTAAAATATGAAATGATAACAAGACCATATTTGATGTATAATTTCATGGGTTAAAATATATTATTTTTAATGGATTTAAATGGAAAAATATTAATGGTTTATGATCTATGTTCAAGGTAAATATGATGATGAAGGTGAAGTTGAAATATATATTAAATTTTAATCTTTTTTGGAAATATAATTTTATTGATGTAAAAATATAATACTAATCTAATTTTAAGGAACATGTTTATTTTTATTTTATTTTATTTTATTTATCTTATTTATTTTTTATTGTTTTATGTATTAGTGATGTCTGGAGAGAGATATTTGGGGATTTAATTATGGGATTGAGTGGAAATTTTATAAGACTAGAATATTATTCCATGACGAATGGGAGTCATAGTGTAATGGGTGGCTGACTTGGGGACACACTGTGTCCTTGAGTCAAAATATTGCGATGGATTCTATAAATTATGAGCTCATATCATGGAAAATGGTCAAAATAATGTGAGGTCATATTTTTTCACAATGATAAATTCTTATATATAAGTTTCATGTACTAGGTTAGTTGAGTGGTTATAGAATGGAGGAGGGTGCCACAATGTGAAAACCTAGAGTTACAAAATATCATGAGTAGTTGACATAGAGTCATTCTATGAGGTCTCTAAAGGGAGGAAAATTATGTAATGAATTCGTCAAACCATGATAGCTTCTATCTAGACTATCATCCCTCTATTAATGGGAGGTCTTTCTGTGATCTAGTGGGGAAACACCATAATGTGGGCCTCATGTGAAGGAATTACAGTGTGGAAATCACATTCAAAACATGAAAAAGTTTCTTAGAACATTTTGAAAGTGTATAATTTAGAAATTTACCATTGGAAAGCTTTTTTTACATTTTAGTACCCACACTCCCGAATCATATACATAAATCATAAATATTTCATTTATGGATTTGATAACAAACAATTGTTACGCATTTTTTCAATCAAATCATGAAACATCAAAATGAAATTTTAGATCACTTTAATCATTGAGGACCTTTTAGGTTTATAGTTTTAAAGTATTAGGAAAAATACTTACATTAAAAATTCACATGACATTAAATGAGCATATGTACCACTTTAACCACCTTTTATGTTCAAATTAACAAATCATCTTCATCAATATGAAATCAATTATAGACATAATTCATTTAAAATAATTCAATAAAACTAGGGGAAAAGTGAAATAACATGGGTGAGCTTAAATTATTAGTAAGGGTAAGACATAAACATTAACAATTGAGAGTCATGAATGAGAATAAAATGTTTCTAAAAGTTATAATAAATAATCAAATTGAATAAGTGAGTCATAAAATAACTCTAAACCATCAATAAAAAGTCTATTAAATATAAAATCATAGAAAAGGAAAGTGTCATCTGAAGGAATAATCATGAACACTTTATTACAATCTTGGTCATGAGAAACATTTTAAACCTAAAACAAGCAATTAAACCCTTTTTTAGTATATAGGAAAATATTTTAAATAAAACCCCTTCAAAACCATTGTAATTAAAATAACCATATGAAAAAATTACAATATTATCATTACCCGATGAATTAGATATCTATAATGGAAATCACCATTTGAATAAGCTATATCACGCTCTCCCATAAGCTATGATGGTGATATACACATAGTATAATATATATAGGGATCAAATATTTATTGTGAGATATAACTGGGATTAAACCTTCATATAAGCTATATTAGACTCATTAGTGATATATAATGTGTATCAACCCTTTTTATAAATTGAATCAGGGTCAATCGTTTCATATAATACTCATTTATCATATCATGAATAAAAAAATTCATTATAAAATCAATGAAAAAGAATTATTCCTTTTAAAGAATGATTTATTGTAAACTAAGTTGGTTTCATGTTATTATATTTAACCATGATTAACCCATGTAATAAGAAATGGGATCCTTAATAATATCTTTGAAACATGATTAACACATCAAAATAAACAAGTTCCATAAAACTATCTTTAAGACAATTAATATCCATTCAAAGAAGGAATGCGGATTTTATCAATAAAAAATATCCCATGTGGAGGATAAGTAATAATAATGTTTTTTATTTTGATGTAATTAAATACCATTAATATATCTTTAATTTTTTCTGACTAAAATATCAATTTCATTTTAAAAATCCATTTTAAAACATAAAACATATTGAAAATCATTTTCATTGAAGATAAATTTGAAAAATTATAAAAGTAAAAGTAAAAACATTAAAATTCTTCCTGAGTAAAATATCCTACTAGATTTGAAAATCACTTTTTAAAAAAAATTTGAAAACATTTTTAGAAATCACAGTTTTTGAAGAAAATTAGCTTCCAACCAAAAAGACAATTTTTCTTATAGAAATACTTTTGTACACTTGAGTACATAAATAAATGAAAAAGGAGGGAATTTTTATAATAATGACATTTATATTGGATAATAAATCATTATAATACATATTTGGAATTAGATCTTATGATTTCAATATTAGAGACTTAATCACATACAATCCCATTAAATGATGAGATTGTAACAAAAGACTCTTCTTACATTTGTAACGTTAAATATTAATTCCTACAAAATAATATAATTTTATAAAACATATAGTATCATGAAAATTTGGACATTCATGATATAAAATGTCATTTGGGATGTATATACACATCATAAAAGAATATAGGCACATTACACAACATTAATTACAGAGAATGAAAATTGAGAAAAAAATCCATTACTACATTGGAAACATTGAAATAGTAAACCCCGTGAATGGGAGACCCAAAAATGGATATGCACATCCCCATAATTTTAAGGATCAAAATAACATAATAAAATCATGGTTAATATAAAAACCATATAATAAAATAAATGGTTAATATGACTTAAAACTCCCCAAAATAAAATTGACATTGGGAGATTCTGGATGAGACTAATTGCTTGAGAGGTGTAGATAAGTGGGGAGAGAGGGTGATCATTTATAGTTAAAAAAGAAAAAAATTGTTGTAAATATTGAAATTTATATACTATAGGAAGGTCTCCCACACCTAATGTAATTCAAAAATTGACAAATAATGGATTGTAGGGAATTTATGGTCAATCTACACTTACAAAACACAAAAATAAAACTATTTTTATAATTTAGTTCCTTAGTATTTAAGTTTACACAATTTTACACATTTGTCAATACAAGGCAACTAGTCTATCACGGACCGTCCACGGGGCCCGTGCCGTGACTACCCCAAGCCCACCTTCCATAGGCGAGGGGCTGGCGACTAGCACCAAAGGCGGAAATCCCGATAACTAGGAAGGATTTTCCTTAATAAATTAAACAAAACACCACAGAGTACAAGAAGAAGTAAAACACTAAGTAAAAAATGAAACAAGCTATGCTGAAAGTAAAGGGGTCGGAAAAGCAAGCCCAACTATAAAGTAAAAGGAAAAAGATAAAACAGCTGGAAGGTGACAAGAAGCTCCTGGATCGTCCTCAAAGGATACTAGCTGAAGGGTAGGTACAAGTAGCGCAGCTCCTGGATCGTCCACCACGGATCCAACCTGAAGGGTAGGTACATATAGCCTCCACAACAAACTCGCCCATCAACCTCCTCTGAGTGTTGCCTCATTGTGAAGTCAACCACCAGATACTGTCTCGTCCTGAGGTCCACCTCCGGGTACCATCCAGTCCTCAAACACTCAGCCTCTGTCTGCGCTGCCCGTCGTCTACAGCCAACACAACATGGTGCGGGCATAGCCCGTGCAGGGGTGAGTATAACGATACTCAGTAGGGACCCCAAGACCCTCAAGGTCTCACTAAATCTAACAAGGATAACAACAAAGATGATCTGAACAGATAACCTCTACTTTGGTATATAGCCATACCTATACCCAAGTTATCATGTAACCCATCCCAATCATGAGGAAACACAAATATTATGAAATCAACGGATAACCACTACACAGGTATCTTCCCATACATATACCTAAGTTATCAAGTGACCCATCTCAATCATGATGAAACAAAAATATTATAGACTCAGCTCAAACCATGATTTAATCATGAAGTCGAAACCATGCATGTTGGAGAACTCCTCCTCTGTCGAGTACAGTGGGTCTGCCACTACAACCAAGCGTGCCCCACTAACCTTGTACTGCTGTAGTACTCCACCTGTCTAGTATAGTGGGCCTGCCGCTACAACCAAGCGCGCCCCACTAACCTTGGACTGTTGTAGTACTCCACCTGTCGATTATTGTGGGTCTACTAATACAACAAAGCGCTTCCCACCATGGGTCTTCCGCTACAACCAAGCACTCCCCCTCATAGGATCCAGAAGTACTCCTTCTATTGAGTATCACAGGTCTGCTGCTACAACCAAGCACTCCTCCGCCATGGGTCTGCCGCTACTACCAAGCGCTCCCCCTCATAGCCTCCATAGGTACTCCTTCTATTGAGTACCACAGGTTTGCCGCTACAACCAAGCGCTCCTACGCTGTGGGTCTGCCGCTACAACCAAGAACTCCCCACTGGGCTATCTAAAACACATAGAGACGATAGATCAGGAGTCGTCAAATCTCAGCCAGCTACTAGGTCTCTGTACTCTGATAGCTCGTCACCGGGAGTGTCCGCTCCACGAGATACTGTCCGATACTCCAAATACCACAATGTCCCATGAAGAAGTATCTCAAAGACCCGCCTCGTCATAGGGGTCTCAACGCAATAGATGGCGCGTCAGTCGGCGCCCGGTCTGTGAGTTACTAGCCTTTTTGTCCCATGGGCCCAGTTGGTTTCGTGTGCGAACCAACCCGGGCGTATCTCAACATTACTCTGAAATCTCATACAGTATGATCATATGGACATTTTCTCAACGTGATCATCAACGCCACTGACGGTTCGTCGAACAGACGTCCGGTCTGAAAGTTATTAGCTTTTCCGTTCCAGGGGCCCGGTTGGATTTTGGGTACAATCCAACCCGGCCACTATCCAAATGCAACCGAATCTCAGGAGAAGTAAGCCAAAAGTTTCGTCTCATCAAGAGGAATCCAACAATGTCGATGGCACATTAATCAGATGTCCGGAGATCAAGATATAAGTGTTTCCTCTCCGAGGGCCCGGTTGGTTTCGTATCCGAACCAACCTGGACATACTCAATGTTCTCCGAAACCTTGAGTGTAATATACCGAAATGACTATCTCGATCTAAGGATCACATCACAGCTTACGGTGCATCGATCGGAGGTCCGAAGACCATGAAGTGGGCAAAAGACCGTAGGAGGTCCGGAAATGGGGGTTTCAGGCCCGGACCGACCCGGCCCGAGACCCCCTGGGTCGGCCCGAACCGGGTCGACCCGAACCGGGTCCGGGTCTGGCCCGCTTGGGCGTGGCCCGGCGCGCTAGCGGTTCGCTGGCCAGCTCGGTTACACCGAGCAGGCGGTCAAGGGGGGGGGTGTGCTGCCCCCCTGTCTCAATTAACACAGCCCCCACGTGGGGGCGCTCTTGCCTCCAGCCGGGGGTTTCAAAACCCCGGTTCTCCCCCGGACTGGCTGGCCCACTCTGGCTGGCCGGATGCTGCACCACGGGACCGGCGCGGGCCGGTCCCCCTTCTTCGACGCTGGTGGCCGGAAATTGGTTGTCGGTCCCTGCTCCGCCATGGCCTTGGTCTGACCGGCGCGGCGCGACGGCGACGCGCCCCTCCACCGTGACCCCGCTCCGGCCACAGTGTTATCGTGATTCTCTGGCGCGGCGCGTTGGCGCCACGACCATGTTCGACTTCAACGGCACGACGTGACGGCACGCGCATCCTTTTCGTACGATCCCGCGCGGTGCGACGGCACCACACTACCTCCGTTCCAAACCACATCAAGGTCAACAACAGAATTAAGGCAGGGGGGTCGGCCGTGTTTGTGTGGTTCGGCCCCCTCCCGTTATTCGATATAAAGAGACTAAGATTACGAAGAACGCTCGAATATTCACGAAAAAACAATAAATCACCTACCTCGAAATTGAAGTCGCGCGTTGTCGAGTCGCGGAAGATGAACGTAGCGGTAGTCGGGTGTCGCGGAAGAATGGCGTCGATTTCGCCATTGTCGAAGGAGGATTCGTTGTTGTAGATGATGCTCCTCACTAACGGTGTCTTCTCCCTTGACGCGGAGGAAGAAGAAGAGTTGAAGGTGTGAAGCATTCTTCGCCGGGAGAAGATGTTCCTCAATGGATGGTCAGTGTTCTTAGTTTTAAGACACGAAAACCCTTCTCAATTTCACTAGAGCTTCCCCCCCCCAAAATCCCAACACAACAAGTTCCAAAATAATATAATGGCCAAGCCATTATTTTATTCACCCATGTTATTCAAAATTGAAACTACTTAATTAATTAATTAATTAGTTAGAATTTATTGATTAACATGTTTTGGAAACATTACAGTGGAAGAGAGAGGGAGAGGAAGATTTTCCACAATTCATTACAAGGGAAGTTAAAGAGGGGTTTCACGGTGTTGAGGGAAAGTGAAAAGTTGGGGGCTCATGTGGGCTCCACAAACCTTAGATATTTTTCAATGGGAGGTTAGGTGGGGTGTGAGAACCACCTCCAATTTCCTTTTAGAGGGAAAAACTTCTACTTAAATAAAATTGTTTCACACCAATTTATTTAATTCTTATTGAATCCCCAAATTTTTAACTACCACATATGTCAAAACACAACTGTGGTAAAGGTCCCCTTAAGAAAATACCGGTGCCGCGAGTTCATCGGTGCCCTCAGATTTCAATTCCGAGCACCGGTTAAAAAGATGGAAAAACCCGTTCCTTCATTCACTGAACGTACCCGAGCTAAACTTCAGAAAGTGATTCTGGGCACACCGGGCCTCGGAATCAGGCGCCATCAGAAACTGTGTTCATGTAAAATTCCAAAATAATTAAGAAAAAAATTTCCTTTAAATTTACGGTTCTTTACATTGCTCCCACCTCAGAGCTTTACGTCCCTGTAAAGCTATAACACAATCTAGGGATACAAAAGTGGTTCTGAGCACGCATCCGAGCCTCCTACTCCCATGTGCTCACCTGGAGGATTCCGTGCTACCAACGAAAACACACAAGAGGAATTGGCCGTCATCGTAGGACCACTCCTGTCGATCCTCAACCTCTATTGATACCCCACAAAAGTCACTCCATCGCTAATGTCAAGCACCCCATGGTCAATGATATGTTTCGGGTCAAGCATGTATCTCCCCAGTTGAGATATGTGGAATTCATCATGGACCTGGTACAACTGAGGTGGATCGGTCAAACGGTAATCCACCTTTCCTACACTGCTGAGGACCTAAAAAAGGCCCACTGAACCTCGAAGATTACTTCCTGCCTTGGCCTTATCTCCGTAAACCTCATTGAGGTGAAACCCATATAAGGTCGTGATCGCCATCCTTGAACTCTATAGGTATCCCTTTCCTAATTAGAACTGAAACTCAAAACTCTGGTTTCCACGAGGGTAAGGATAGCCGACTCAAGATTGATCGGCTACACCCTCCTATGCATGAGTTTATCTTTTGCTGCCTGGGGTTTCCTTTTCGCTGACCAAGGAAAACCCGTCCCAACATTGTAGGTAAACCACAACCTATTTGCCTAATACAGTCAATATGTGTATGAACTGTGGATCCAATCCATACCCAGACCAACGTCGTAAGGCCTCGACGCTGCCACCAAGGGATTCCAACTGAAACTCTCACCTCGAGGGTCATACCACACATTCGGCGTAAGTGTGATTGTCGAGTCTCCTCCCAAGGTATCTCCAGATGTGAGGGTCAAGTCTACGGTTTTAACTAGAAAGTCTAGGTCTGGGACAAGATTCTTGGAAGGAAGGAATGATTCATATCAACGTCTATTACTACGGCAGCAAGAAGTGAACATAGATTGTCCCTTGAATCATCATTTTTTACAGCCATTAGGTCATAATCCTTGACCGCATGTAGCTACTCTCTTCCCCTTCCCTCCAACTCCCCGAGCCTGACGAGTGCCACAATGGCGGGTGATTGTAACATGTTGAAATGTAAACCACCTCATGTTGCTCTCCTAGCTCTGCCTCCACGTCTGCTGCTTCACAGAATCATCTACCCTTATTACTTCTTCTTGAAACATTCGCATGCCCAAGTCTCTGAGACTGGCACCAGTTTCTAGCTTTCCCACTACCAACCTTCACTAACTGCATTCATTCATCAAAAGAATTCTCAACCACAAAGGTTCTTTCTAGCACCATAGCATAAGTAGGAATGCATAGAGAAAAGGTGTTATCTCAGATATCCTTAAACGCACCACGCCCAGAGGTCCTAGCTCTATGGAACTAATCTAAACGTATTAATCAAGTACCCAGAATGCTTGGTACTCCTCGATGAATTCTCATCTATAGACATGTCGTCCTTCCGAAGCTGTATAAGCTCTAGAAAACTTTCAGCCACCTCATCAAGCCAGTCCTCAGCCGCTTATGAGTCAGGTTTGCCTCGAAACATGAGGGTATCTGATACTGGAACATATGTACGGAAGTAATCCTACATGTGTCACGTACTGGTACTGCCGGTTGTAACTACTGACCAACCGGTAGTGATGTATAGCTGACACACTACCCGAAGGCACTACCTCAGGCATCGGTCCATGTACCGAAGCCTCACCACTAAGTGGACCATCCTCATGATCATTCACTGGAAAACACTAGTATCCAAATCCACCATCCACTCTACTGATGTCTCAGCTAGGCAGAAAACTCTAGCAATCGCCTCCAGCCAGTGCTCTGCTGTCTGGGAATCTGCCTCGCCTCGTAACCTCATAAGCCTCTACTGCTGGAACTCATGCAACACGCTCTTCCAGCGTGCACAGTTTTCTAGTATGGCTGGTGGAATTTGCTTCCCAACAGGTGGTGGTGCTGCTGGTACACCACCCGAGGGTGCCAACAAAGAAAGAGGACCCTGCACCGGAGCGTCGTCGCTCGGTGGGCCGCCATCGAGTAAAATCTCAGAACTCCAACTAACTATCTGCGTGGAGACATCCAAAACAGATGCGGCACAGTGAACATTTTATACCTGGTGACCTGGCCTGGTTTGAGCTGACTTTAAAATTTTTGGAATCACACACGAAATCATTGTTTTCATGGACGAAGTTGAAAATCAGTAGTCAGGGTCCTGGTGTACGGATACGTCGGCCGCCGCACCAACACTAGACTCCTTGAACTAAAGACCACACTCCGTACCCTTAACACTATTGATTCACATAGAAAAAGATCAGAGTCCTTAGTTCTGTGGTAGAACCGAACTCCTCTGATACCAATTTGTCACGACCCATCCTCGGGGCCCGTACCGTGGCTACCCCAAGCCCGCCTTCCATAGGCCAGGGGCCGGCGACTAGCACCAAAGGTGTAAATCCCGATAACTGGGAGGCATTGACTTTATAAAAATAAACAAAACACCACAGAATACAAGTGGAAGTAAAACACTAATTAAAACTGAAACAATCTGTGCTGAAAGTAAAGGGGCTGGAAATACAAGCCCAACTGTAAAGTACAAGGAAAAGATAAAATAGCCCGAAGGTGATAAGCAGCACCTGGAACGTCCACCAAGGATCCTACCTGAAGGGTAGGTACAGATAGCGCAACTCCTGGATCATCAACCACAAATCCTACCTGAAGGGTGGGTACAGATAGCATCCACAACGCTCTCTCCCTTCAACCCTCTCCGAGTGTTGCCTCTTCGTGAAGTCCACCACTGGATACTGTCTCGTCATGAGGTCCACCTCCAGGTACCGTCCAGTCCTCGAACAATCGGCCTCTGTCTGCGCTGCCCGTCGTCCGCAACCAACACAACGAGCTGTGGGCATAGCCCGTGTAGGGGTGAGTATAACAATACTCATTAGAGACCCCGAGACCCTCAAGGTCTCACTAATTCCAACAAGGATAACCACAAAGAAGATCTCAACATATAACCTCTACTTAGGTATATTCCCATACATATACCCAAGTTATCAAGTAACCCATCTCAATCATGAGGAAACACAAAGATTATGAAAAAAAAGATAACCACTACCCAGGTATATGCCTATACATATACCTAATTTATCAAGTGACCCATCTCAATCATGAGAAAACCCAAAGATTATAGACTGAGCGCAAACTAGGATTTAATCATGAAGTCGAAACCACGACTTCTGGAGAACTCTTCATTTGTCGAGTACAGTGGGCCTGCCGTTACAACCAAGCATGCCCCAGTAACCTTGGACTGCTGTAGTACTCCACCTGTCGAGTACAGTGGGCATGCCGCTACAACAAAGCGTGCCCCACTTACCTTGGACTGTTGTAGTACTCCACCTGTCGAGTACTATGGGCCTGCTGCTACAGCCAAGCGCTTCCCGCCATGGGTCTTCCGCTACAACCAAGCTCTCCCCCTCATAGGCATTAGAGATACTCCTTCTGTTGAGTATCATGGGTATGTCGCTACAACCAAGCGCTCCTCCACCATGGGTGTTCCACTACAACCAAGCGCTCTTCCTCCGTGGGTCTGCCGCTACAACCATGTGCTCCCCACTGGGCTATCCGAAACACATAGAGACGATAGATCCGTAGTTGTCAAGTCTCAGCCAGCTACTAGGTCTCTGCACTCTACTAGCTCGTCATCGGGAGGGTCCACTCCACGAACTACTGGTCGATACTCCATGTATCACAAAGTTCCACTAAGAAGTATCTCAAATATCCACCTCGTTATAGGGGTCTCAACGCAACAGACGGCGTGTCAGTCGGATTCCCGGTCTGTGTGTTAGTGGCCTTTTCGTCCCAGGGGCCTGGTTGGTTTCAAGTGTGAACCAACCCGGCCGTATCTCAACTGTACCCCGAACTCTCATAGGATATGCTCACAGAGACCGTTTCTCAACGTGATCACCAATGCCACTGATGGTTCTTCAAACAGACATCCGGTCTGAAAGTTATCAGCTTTTCTGTTCCAAGGGCCCGGTTGGATTTTAGGTATATTCCAACCTGGGCACTATCCAACTACAACCAAAAAATAGGCGAAGTAAGCCAAAAGTTCTGTCTCATCAAGAGGAATCCAACAATGTCGACGTCACGTCAATCGGACATTCGGAGCTCAAGATATAAGCGTTTCCGCTCCAAGGGCCCGATTAGTTTCGTATCCGAACCTACCCGGCCGTACTCAAAGTTCTCCGAAACCTTGAGTGTAATATTCTGAAATGATCGTCTCGATCCAAGGATGGCATCGTAGCTGACGGTGCATCGATCAAAGGTCTATAGCACAAGATATGGGTAAAAGACCGTAACAGGTCCGGAAATGGGGGTTTCGGGCCCGGACCGACCCGGCCTGATACCCCCTGAGTTGGACCAAACCTGGTCGACCCGAACCGGGTCCGGGTCTGGCCCACCTGGGCGCGTCCCGGCCCGGCGCGCTAGCGGTTCGCTGGCCAACTCGGTTACACCGAGCTGGCGGTAAGGGGGGGGGGGGGGGGCGTTGCCCCCCTGTATCAATTAACGTGGGCCCCACGTGGGGGCCGCTCCTGCCTCCAGCTGGGGGTTTCGAACCCCCGGTTCTCCCCCTGACTGGCAGGCCCACTCTGGCCAGCCTGCTGCTGCACCACGGGACCGGCGCGGGCCGGTCCCCCTGCTCCGACGCAGGCGGCCGAAATTTGGTCGTCGGTCCCTGCTCCGCCGCTGCCTTGGTCTGACGGGCGCAGCGCGATGGCGCCACGCCCCTCCGCCGTGGCCCCACTCCGGCCGTAGTGTTTTCATGATTCTCTGGCGCGGCGGGTCGGTGCCGCGACCATGTTTGACTTCAACAGCGTGGCGCAACGGCGCCGCATATCCTTGTCGCACGATCCCGCGCGGTGCGATGACACCGCGCTATCTTCGTTCCAAACCACATCAAGGTCAACAATAGAATTAAGTTAGGGGGGGTCGGCCGTGTTTGTGCGGTTCATCCCCCACCCGTTATTCGATAGCAAGAAGATAAGATTACGAAGAATGCACAAATAATCACGAACAAAACAATAAATCCTCTACCTCGAAATTGACGTCGCACGTCGTCGAGTCGCGGGAGTCGAGCGTCACTGTAGTCAGGTGTCGCGGAAGAATGGTGTTGATTCCGTCGTTGTCCGAGGAGGAGTCATTGTTGTAGACGATGCTCCTCACTAACGGTGTCTTCTCCCTTGCCGTGGAGGAAGAAGAAGAGTTGAAGGCGTGAAGCATTCTTCGCCGGGAGAAGATGTTCCTCAATGGATGGTCGGTGTTTATAGTTTTAAGAGATGAAAACCCTTCTTAATTTCACTAGAGCTTCCCCCCCAAAATTCTAACACAACAAGTTCCAAAATAATATAATGGCCAAGACATTATTTTATTCACCCATATTATTCAATATTCATACAATTTAATTAATTAATTAATTAGTTAGAATTCATTGATTAACATGTGTTGGCAACATTAAAGTGGAAGAGAGAGGGAGAGGAAGAGTTTCCAAAATTAATTACAAGGGAAGCTAAAGAGGGGTTTCAAGGTGTTGAGGGAAAGTGAAATGTTGGGGGCTCGTGTGGGCTCCACCAACCTTAGATATTTTTCCATGGGAAGTTAGGTGGGGTGTGAGCCCCACATCCAACTTCCCTTTAGTGGAAAAAACTTCCACTTAAATAAAATTGTTTCATAACAATTTATTTAATTCTTATTAAATCCCAAAAAATTTCACTACCACATACGTCAAAACGCAACTGCGGTATAGGTCCCCTTAAGCGAATACTGGCTCCACGAGTTCATCGGTGCCCTCAGATTTCAATCCTGAGCACCAGTTTAAATAGATGAAAAAACCCGCTCATTCGTTCACTGAACGTACCCGAGCTAAACTTCGGAAAATGATTCTGGGCACAACAGGCCTCGGAATCAGGCGCCGTTAGAATCTGCGTTCATGTAAAATTCCAAAGAAATTAAGAAAAAATTTTCCTTGAAATTTCTGGGTCTTTACATTGTCATATAGCCTAGTTAATTTATCCTCTATGAGTAAAATAAATTGGAAATTATTATAAAATTTATTCCTATTGATTTTAAATATTTTTTATAATTTATTAAATAAAAAACCCATGCGGTTGTTATATTAATTTTATCATAGAAACATGTGACGAGAAAAAAAACCCCTTTAAACATAATTGTTCTAATATAATTTTTTTTTTATTATTAATTATAGAAATTTAAAAAGATAATTTGTTCCAGGAATGTAATATATTGGTTATTTATTAAAATTTATAAATCACATGGCATAATATATTATTTTTATCAATTGTTATCAATTAAAAGAATTCATTTATTATAAAATAACATTAATAACAATTTAGATATTATTTATTTAATTTAAATTTTAAAACATAATGATAAGGATTTAATTTGTATATATAAATTTTAAACCTACTGATAATGATATATGAATCTAATAAATAAATTTAAGACAATAATTCATTTATTTTACTTTACTTTTAATATTTTTAATATCATTTATTTAAGTTATTTTTGATCTTAATAATTACCATGTTGCTGTTTCTTAAGAATTTTAAGAAAATAATTCATCCCAAAAAAGTAATCATAAAATATTTTAATGATAATAGATCATTTATCCTTCAAAATAAATTGTAAAATATAACTAATATTGTTTTGGTCCCTATCTCAAAGCATTATAGATATTAAAATCATAGAATGAATCTTTTTTGTCTTTTTCATTACTAAAAATTTTGTACAGATCACATTCAAGGAATAATAATCCCACTAACTCAAAAAAAAGAGAATAATATGATAAAGGATTAAATATAACCATAAAATTTGTTTTTTAGACCTTGGTAGGTCATTTTACACTTAGTATTCAAAACATAACCACTAAATAATCTCATTTTTACCTTAATCGCTATATCGATTTCTAATTATTTTCACTAATAATAATTGAAAAAAATTAAAATGAAATTAGTTTATATTATAAATTATAATTATTATAAATTTTAAATCCATTGGGCTATATTAAAAATGAAAATTTGGAAGTAATTTTTTAAAAATGGATCTCGTAGACAGGATAAGAAAATGGTTTTTTAAAGTAAAATTTTTTAAAAGTTTATATTCTTTTTATATTAAAATTGAATAAAAAATTATATAATGATCGAAATTTTATTTAAATATGTATAATTTAACTAAATTTACTTAAAATACTATTCAAAATATAATTTATCATTACAAATTATGAAGGAAAAAAAGAGTTTTTAATAAAAAAAAATCAGAAGAATTAGGTGTTCATCATAAAATAAAAATATGAAAAATAATACAAAAAATTCACCCCAATACAATATTTATATTAAAAAGTTAGAACATGTCTTTTTATTTTTCAAATATATATTATAATGCTTTAATAATATATTTTTTGAATAAGTGCTCCATAAAATCCCAGAAAAAAAATGTTTTTGAAAAAATACAACTTTTAACGGTAAAATTGAATTTATTTTTATATATTATTGAAAAAACATATGATAAATGAAAAACATTAAATTTAATATAACATATATTAAATTCATTAATATAATCCAAAATAAGGAATATTTTTATTTAATTTTTATAAAATACACTTGTGCCTATTTAAATAATTTTTCAGAAGAAATATTAAGATTTGTTTTCAAAAGTGTTTTATTATCATTTCTAGTTAATTAGGAAAAAAATAATTCATTTTATATAAGTGTTTAAAACATATTTTAATAACTCAATTTATACTTTCCATAGAGTCCATTCATACGACTTTGTGATAATTGTCATCTTTGAAAATAATATTAATAGTTTATTATTGTTTGATAGAACTCAGTCTTGCATGTATTCAAAGACATTTGAAAAAAAATCATTGTTGATTGTATAATAAGATTAACTCAGTATTATATACAAATTATGTTATCAAATATAATATTATTCTTTTAAAATTTCACGGTGTTACATCCTCCTTTAATTAATTTTGTCCTCGCAATTTAAACTGTATCTCAGTAATCAATGATATAAAATTTGAAAATACTTTCGTTTCAAGATCATTTTCCTCAATATGAGAAATTATAATATAATATTTGATAATAAAATTTGTAAACATTATTACTTTATGTGTATAATTTTATCCTTTAATTAGTAACAACCATAACCTCATCTTTATCTAAAAAATGATGTGTTTTCTAGATAAATGTTTATTATCTGAATAAATAAAAGAAACATTTAATAGTCTATATTTTCCCCTTAATAATAACAAGATATGAATCATGAATGTCAAAATTATCCAAAACAAATATGGTTAAAACATGGTATGATAATTCAAAAATTAATAAACCATCATAGGATAAAATAATCTTCACAATTATATAGTAATACCCACATGTAAAACAAAACCATTCCATAAATTACTTTTTATTCAATTCATCAAACATTTACTGACTAAGTTTGAATTGAAAATAATAGAAGGATTTTATCATATATTCAACCAATGAATATAAACCATTTTTCTTCAAATTAAATATAATATGTTTTTGAAACAATTTTATCATTACCTATAAAAATGTAATACTTTCTGGGGCATCATGTTGGTCGGTGGTAGGCGTGAAAACCTTATTATCCTTCAAACACAAGTTCATGCCCAACCAACTTTCTAGATATAATGGTGTTTCATGAAAAATACAAATTTACATCTTGTTGCTTTAAAAATAAATATTAATTTCCCCATAAAAAATACATCATTTCAATCTTGGGGTTATTGATAATTTAACCAAAAAACTCTCCAAAAATGTAATTAATGACATCAAAATTTAAAAAAAAACTATAACATCAAATTGGTGTATAATACACTTAACTTATTATTATAATTAATCTAATTGACCTATGATAGTATCCCAAAATCATAAGATAACCTCAAATGAAAAGTTTATAATCTAAAAAAATTATCTAAACTGAACTTTAATACCAACTATAACATCAAAGGACATGTACTCTCCGATCCTATGTTATAATGATAAAAATTATATTTTACTATTTTATTCTATTAATTGTGACCCAATTTTTTCATCTAACCCATTGAATATAATGAAAAAATAAGATCACTTACATCCTCATAAAAAATACTGGTTTATATTTTTATAGTAATAGGAGAAAACAACTACATCAATAGTTCAGATGTCTTTAAATGAGAATTTTTCTCCCTTATCAATTTTTTTTTCACATTAATACATTGTCATCATACAAATGGAATCCCTTATTTTTATAATTAATTAAATATTAGTCTTTAAAATCTGGGTAAATTAAAAGATAAAAAGTTTGATATCAAATGATCAGAAAGGCTAAACGTAATCATTTTAATTCTAATTTCATTAATGAAAATAAAAATTTCACAAGTTTATAGAGACATAATAAGTTTTAATTGGAAAATCATAAAATAAACCACAACTATCAATACAAGGATCATAAAATATAAAAAAATGGAAAATTTATGAGTCATGAGAATAAATGTTCATAATATAGGTGATAGTAGTATTGATCATGGGAAACATTATAAACCAAAAAAATAAATTAAGCCCACTTTTTGGTACCATTAATAATCATTTTCATAAAACCCTTTCAAACAAATATTGACTATAGTAACCATATGAAAGACATCCAATATAATTTTTGCCCATTTAATTGGAGATATATGATGGGTGAAAACCATAGTATAATATATATCGGGCTCACACATGAGCTATAGTGGGGATCAACCCTTTTTATATGTGATATCAGGCTCACATGTTAGCTATAATGGGGATCAAAATTTTATATAAGATGTATCAGGCACACAAATTTTATATAATGGTAAAGTAATATATCATGAATTTAAAAACATTCCTCAAAAAAGAAATAGAAACAATAATTATTCCTTCTATAACATGATTTACTCATGTAAAATAAATTTGTTTCATGTTAAAATCATTAATACAATATTAATCCATAAAAAATAAACGGGTTTGATAAAAATTTCATTGAAACAAGATTAACCCATGGAAAGGAAATGGGTCCCATAATAATCTCATTGAGACAATCATTTTGAATTCAGAGAAACAATGAGGATGATATAAATAAAAAATATCCCAGTTGGGGTATAAGTAACAATAAGGGATTTCTTATTAAAGGAAATACCATTAAATAACAATGAAAACACTTTGATGGGAATGCCCTATTTAGTTAGAAAATCAATCTTAAAAACATAAAAAATTTTGAAAATAATTTTCTTTAAGATAACCATGAAAATGTATAAATAATATCTTAAAACAATTGAAAAATTTCAAGATAAAAATATAATTATTAATTTTAAAACAAATTAAAATATTTTGGAAAAACATTTTATGAAAAATTGGTTTTAGAGAAAATAGAATTTTCAACTAAAAATGTTATTTTTCATAAAATAATCCTTTTAAATATTGAGTACATAATTATAATAAAATGAATTAAAATATGTATTCTATTGAAATCACAACTTTATAACGAAAATTCATGTGAAATATTTTGAACTAAATCTTTATATTTTAATATTGGTGACTTAATCACATATAATCCTGATAAATGATAACCTTCTATCAAAAGACCCTTCTAACTTTTGTATCATTAAATCCTAGTCCCCATGAAATATTTACAATAAATTAAATTTATAATATCAATAAAATAATTTTATTCATGATATAACATGTCATATAGGATTTATATAAACCTCACAAAATAATATAGGATCATAACACAATATAAGTTTCAATAAATGAAAATTTTGACAAAATTTGATTACCACTAGGTGTCATTAAAACCATTAACCCCATGAAACAGAGATCCTAAAAAGGATTTTTATATCCCTATAAACGTAATAATATTAATAATAACATAAAATCATGGGAATTATATACACCACAAAATATTCCATACATCCCACATAAATAAAAGTGATTTGAGAAAAACCCTTACATTAATTCTTGACATCCATTGTACTCATTCAGACATAATTTATAATAAATAAAAGTCTATTATACTTAAATTACATAACCAAATTCATATATAAAAAATAAATTGTATCGTTTTCTTATTAATTTATGTTACCAATTTAAAACATATATCTTTTTAATGATATGTTTTGGTAATAACTGATTTGATTTTCATACATTTTTTGAGTTGATATTATTTTACCTCTTACATAGATCAAGATTTCAAAATATATTGAATGTAAAACATCATATTAATATCATATATATTCAGTATATATGTATTAATAGTAATCCATAAAATTTAGTGATAGAAAAATAAATTCACCATCCATAGAGACGGTAGGCTATATGTATACCAAACACCATTTTTTATTTTATTTTTGATTCAAAAGAAATAAAACAGATTTATGTTTTATAATTATAGAATCATACTTATTCCAAATGTTCCAAAAAAATTTGTAAACCCATCCTAAAGACAATTCATTTATATAATTATTGAAGTGAATCACTTCACGAGGTGGTAGTCCACCGTACACACAAATAAAGTTATCGTATTCCCAAAAAAATTGAAAGAATTCAAGTATGTGTGACATAAAAATAAATTAATCATATTAAAATATAAAATTTCATATATATATATATATCATATATAAATTTTCTTTACATCATAAATTCCCACTTTGAAATGAGATAATAGAAAAAAATGACATCATGTCACAAGCCAATATTCTGTCGTACACAGAAATTATGATTTCATAGCCCATTTGGTGGAAGTGTTTAGATCATTAAGTTATTCCATTATAATAACTGCATATTAGTATATATATTAAATTAATTTTATTTTATAATAATAATATAAAAGTAATTTATGGGTTTGATGAAGAAATAAAATAAAAACATTCATTGATAAACATTATATCTTCTTTATGTAACTAATTTTGGTTTCAAAAAAAATCCATGGATTTTTTATGTCCAATTTGAGGTTTATAGGATTATATGAGGGAATTTGGTATGTTATCTGGGTATATTTAGGAGGATTCAAATGGAATTATAGAATTGGAAAATTAGGGAGAGTGAGTTCCCATTTATGGTTGAGGAGGAGTAGTATTCGTGTATATAATCAAATTTATATAGAATTGGGAGGTTTCCCTTACCTAATGCGTTTAAAAAATTGAACAATAATGTATTTTAGGGAATTATGGTCGAGAAAAACTTATACTACTATAAAATAAAATAATATTAATCATTTTTCCTTAGTCCTTAAGTTTACTCAATTTTACCATTTTTGTTTTACCATTGTAACTAGTTTTCTAACCTAGGTAATTTATCCATTAAGAACAAATTATAGTAATATTAATTATTAACCATATAGTTACTGATTATAATGTGGATATCTAATTTATTAAATAATAATTCATTGTAGGTGTAAATTTAATTTTAACTTGAGTTCATACAATGCATATAAATACTTCTTTAACATTAATTATGCTAAAAGTGTTTTTATTTTTTAATGGTAACAATATTCATTATAAAATAAAAATTAGTCATTTAATGGACCATTTTGGATATTAATTTACATTTTGAAACACTTTTAAGAGGTTATAATTTATAAGGATTTCAAACTATTTAATACAATATCATTTAATATAACATAATATTTATATCAATTTTGACATTATTTATTATTTTAAAACTAAAAACATCAAACCGTTGTTTTAATATAAATATATTAATCCCAAACATGTTTAAAATTATATATTAATCTAAAAATCATGTAAGATAAAGATTCATTCAATTTAATTCACTTTTAATAATTTTAGTATCATTTATTTAAGTTAATAATTAACTAAATAACTATTATGTTGACATTTCACAAGCATTTTATTTAAATAATTCATCTATGAAAATTAATGATAAATTATAAAGATGATAAATAAAAATTTATACATAAAAATATTATTTATAAAAGAAACAACATACTTATTACATATCCCAAATCATTATTGATATTTAAATCAAGGATAGTTTAGTTTTTGCCTTTTTCTTTACAAAACATACTATATAGGTGAGGGTCATGGAATATTATTCTGAATTAAACATAAAAATATATTAAATGGTCATACGGGTTAAAATATTTTATAAAATGGGTTTTTATGTGTTTCCATGTCATTTTATACATTATATTGTAACTTTAACCACTATGTAACCTTAATTTTACCTTAATCGTTGTAATTAATCTTAACTGGTTTTACAAATCATTATTGTAGATAATTTTGTTGACCATTTTGGATAATATAATTTTTTTTATTCCAAATATGTTAACCATTCGAAAATTAAACTCTTTATAGTTTACTATTTTAATTTAAAATTAATCTCATAGATGTGACTAGATTGGGAGTGTTTAAGGTGAAAACAAACAAAAGTATACATTATTTGTTTATCAAAAATCATCATAAAAAACATAAAAAACGAATTATATGGATTAATATATACATAATTCAATTATTTTTACTTTCAAACCAATTCAAAAGATATTTTAAAAATAAAAACCTTATATACGAAAGAATGTTTCTGATAAAAATAAATTATTTTTCATAATTCATAATAAATGATACTTTTCTGAATAATCAAAAATATTCACAGTAAGGTAATTTTGATACTATGATTTTATAAATTAAGATCAATTTTTCCAATGAAAATTATAAATATTCATATTTTTTAATTAGCTCACCATAAAAATGGTGATAAAATAGCTATTTAGAAAAAATAATTTTTTTTGTGTAAAATTGGATTATTTATGTATTATCAAGATAAAAATTGGATTAAAGATAAAAACTAGATTGAAAATATTATATATATATTTAAATAATATAATTTATCTAGTGAATTTTTTTTATATTTTTAAGTATAAAAAACAATTGTTCATATTTGAAAAGTTTTTTGAAAGTATTTTATTTTATTTTCAAAAGGGTTTCATTTTTATTTATAATTACATTGTCTCAAAAGAATTAATTATATATGTATGTGTAGTTTTTATTCATAATTTTTTAAATCATGTCCATCCCTTATATTCAAATGTATGGGTGTTAACTATCATGTTAACAAAATAATATAAATAGTATATATTTCTTGTAAAACTCAGTCATTAATATAAAATAATCTATTGAAGAAACACATTATTACATTTATCAAAATATAAAATTAGTGTTGTGTAGCCTTTATACTATCAAAAATATATCAATTTTAAAATCATTGGGTGTTACCCCTTTAACCACTCCTCATCCTCTCCCTCAAGTTACACTCATTCTTGGCCAACGATGGAGTTCTTTCTTAGCATTATGAGACCCTTTACTTTCTTCCCTTATCCATTTAAATCATAATTCAACATATAGAGTTTATTTCAAATATTTATTTTTTTCTAAGCATGTAATTTTTGTTTCTGCCATTTTAATCCTTATATTGGCATAAAAACTCTATGTTTAAGGGTTATAGGATAAATTTATGGTTTTGGAATATTTTTGAACAAATAAGATAACATAATTGGTGATTAAAGAGTACAAATCATGAAATCAAAAGTGTTTATGATGTTACAAATTCTGTTTAAAGATATATTGATTATCTTTTATGTGGGTACATGTGTTATTCTTTTAAATCTATGCTTTTGGGTAAAAGGCTCTTAGTAGGTCCATATTAGCGTGTTTTACCCTTTTACGGGGACTTATAGTAAAACTACATTGAAATGTTAGAACAAAATCTCATTCTATAGTTAGTGGTTGAGAAATAAAGATTTATTATTTATCCATAGAGTGAGTTATTTAGATCAAAAAAGGATAGGGTGACCTAATAAAGTGGTATTTACTTATGAATGATATATATTTCAAGATGAGTGAGTAGGGGAGGAGCCATAGGGTAATATTGGTGATTGTTTTTCTTGGAATGGGATGACCGTCTGGTGGTTAAAGTTATGATACATAATTTTTAATCTTTCTTCATTACTTATTAAAAATTGAGACTGATTATTGTGGACATGTCTTTAGAGATAATTCGATGGGTCTTCATATGATGGTGAGTAATATGGTTGATATACCTCACACTAAATGGATTTTTTAGAAGGTGATGTATGTTTTATATAAAAATTAATTTTCCATATCACTTCATTGAGATAATATATAAGAGATACAACCACGAGACTATTCCATTATGGGATAGTTTAACATTCATATGAGGATGACTATTGAGTTTGCCTCCTCAAAACACTCAATGATGATCTATGGATATGGGACTCAAAAATGAGACCTTTACCTAAGAGGATGGTTTAACTTATTTGAGATATTGGGTATTGTGATTTCCTATTAATATCTCTCTTTGGTTACATGTTATTGCATACAATTTCATCTGGATTGTATTCTCGAATATGTTATGGATCACTGTGAAATTTCCAGAAAAATATTACTAAGGTTAAAATTATCATGGTTCTTATAAACCAAGTTAGAATATGATGAATATAATGTGTAATATGTTTGATATGATTTTATTTTAATCTTTGCATGTTAATTTATATCTATAATTCAATTATTTTTAGAATTAATTGGTTCGATCTTACTATGTTTTAATAGTCACAACTTACACGAGAACCTCAGAGCACATACAGTCTTCGCGATCCATGATTTATCAATGGGAAAGTTCCATCTAATGAACTGCATATCATATGGAGCTAGATAGGTTTGAGGAGATGTTGGGACATACTTTGGGATATTTTTTTATTATTAAACTATCATTATTATATATTTATTTTAATTATACATTATTGATCCACCATATATTGGGATAATTTTTTACTTGTATGTAAGGGTGATTGGGATTCATTTTTATATTTCATATGATGGTATTAGAAATTTTATAATATCATTTTTTTTATAGATATTCATTTATTATTTGTTTTTTGTTTGTTATTTATTATTGTTTACAAGATATAAAGGACAGTGTCTCTCTATTGTATGACTTATTCCCTCACTACATGTTGTAAACAACATACATATGGGGATTTATTCATCATGTAACAAGGATATTCTGTGATAATCAATTATCCATGATGGGGAATCATAAAATAGATTTAGATCCCATTTTTATAATTATTTATATAGGTGTTAGCCGAACATTTGTAAGATAACTATGACTCGAGTGGGAAGTCGGTCTTGTGCATGGCCAGTATTTATATAATGTATAATATATTTTTTATGGTAGTTTAATTAAATTTAATGTTTTTTCTGTTATGGTATTAGGTTGTTCTTATTATGTTATTGTTCTTTTATGGTGTATGGGAGTTTTATCATTCCTAGAGTGGTGAGAGTTGTTATTTCATGTAACATGGATTGCCACATAAATTCACATGAATTGAAAATAATTTAAAATGGAAGATGTAGAAAAAAAATTAATTAAATTATAACAATAATTTATTCATTGTATCTCCATTTTTATTATTATTTAAATTTAATTTATTTAACTAGATATTTTATATTTTCTAATTTAATATGAATAGTACAAATGAACATGCACCAACTGTGTATGCCTTTCCATTGGTGGGTAGTAGATTTTTATGCCTAGTGACTATAATTAACTAATTAGGAAATGTACCTTGGGATTTTGTGTTAATAAATTCTTATCAATTTTATAAATTTAAATAATAATCATGTTTTTAGATAAATTTATGGGTCACTATTTGGAAATTTTAAAAAACACCACCATAATGGAATTACATGGTACCACCCATGGATCATTTTTAAAATGTTCTCAATGTAGGTGACACTCATGTTGTACCTCTATATGATTACGAGATTGACGGTGACCGTGATCCTAATTTTTCCTTATAGGTTTAGGTATTTGGGTAGCTTCATCCATGATTGTGTCATTTAGTACCAATGAGAGGAAAACATGGTCATCTAGGTGGACCTACTATGATTGAATTTTCTTGGGATTTTTAGATATGTCACACTATATATTTCCAAGTTATTATTGGTCCTTATGATGTTTAGGATTTAATCGTGATCCATGAGAACACGTTTGTGCTCATGGAGACACATGATATTCACCAGGTACAGCTGACAACCTATATGCTTCAAGGACCCATAAAGAGGTAGTGGGGTGTGATGATATAAGATAGGATTCATGAGGGCTTTTCATATGAGGCATTCAATGTAATAACTTTAATAAAGGTCTTACCCTATATGATAAATATTAGTTGAGTATATGAGTTTATAAATATTCATTAATAGATTATAGTCGTGATGTACTATGTTAATTAATTTTTGTAGTTGATGCAAATAGATCTATTATTAGTTAGAAATAAGGCATTGAAGTACTGTATATTTTAGATCATTATTTAATAAATGGTGTATTGTCTGGTTAGGATATTCAACCCAACATATTACAAAAATATGACCCTTAAGCACCATATAATTAAAAAGGTCACAGTGAAGGATAGTGAATCACGTTTCCTTCATTTTAAAGTGGGTTGAGTCGTAACCCTCCCATTCGGGTTATTGAAGCTTCTTATAGTTGTACAAAGAGGAGGTGTGATGAGATTTAATAGGTTAGAGATATATATTATTTCCAATGAATGGGTTCTTCGATTCCTTTAATAGCTATATTTTTAGAGAAATTCAGGTGGACTAGAAATTTATACAGAATGTGTACGAGCGTAATGACGGATTTTAATGTATGATATAGTGTTTTTCATCTCAAAAAGTTTTATACGAGGATTCCTGAACTGATTTTAAGTATGGGATTTGGATAAAAAAATTAACCAAAAGGTGGTTGGGGGAATTGATAGATAAAAATGTTTCATCCATGCGGTTATGTTACGGAGATGGATGAAGGTCCTGGGGGAAAAACATCCGCATATAGCATTGGCATCAATTTCTCAATCAATCCATGTATTTTGAGGTTTGCATCATCTATTAGGGGTAGATAGGTTTTATAAATTGGATTGAGTTTTGAATAATGGTATAGAGGGGTTTTTTACCATTAAGAGACTTATTTTGATTAATTTATTTCTTTTTATTACATTGTTTAATATATGGGAACCACATTATTTTATTCCCCCCAGATTTTGAATATTTTTTGCGTTAGCCATGGAGTTTTTAATGGGATTTTGGTGCTTGATACACCTCTTGGGATGTGGTTGGATCATGTTTAGTGGTTCCCAACATGTATTATAGTAGTTATATCCTTTGAGAATTAATGGGATTATTTTATCATAGATATAAATAACTTAATTATATTTTTTTGATCAACTCAATGAATAAATTATGGGATCACATTGATTTTTATGGGATATGGGTGTCTTTTAACACCCTTAGTCTATAAGTGTGAATTTTAATGAGAGAGTGTGATATGTAATAATGTGTAGATAGACCTGAATTCCATATTTGGGAGTTCATTATAATGTAGGTAGTGGGTATGGATCATATAATGGATTAGATGATTAATCATTCTAATTATTCTCTAGTGGTTGTGTAACACTACATGATTTTTGAATGTATTACATTATTTTAAATTCTAGGTTAATAGTGTGTGATATAGAACAAAAGTGAAATTATGTTAATACTAATTTTTTAAATCAATGCTATACTTTAATAAAATACCGCAACAAAATATAAAATCAAATTAAATTAACACTCATTGGAAAATGATTTAATATAATGTGAAAAACAATATATGTTTAAGAAGGCCATTTTTCATGAAATTAGTTTTCTTTATATTTTTTTCAAATAAAAATCGATGATTTTTAAAATTTGAATTTAATTTAATGATCATAATATTAATGTAAAATAAGTCTAAATAGATAAAACCTATTATAATTAAATTAATAATAAGGAAAATTATACGAAATTTTGGTATAAAATCATTTTAGGCTCCAAATAGTCATTTTTCAAAAATATATTTTCAATAAAATAGAAATATTGTACTAAAAATAATTTTTACTAATTATGTATGTACAATATTTGAAAATATATTTCATATTTTTAATTTTCATATTGAATTTATTTGATTCTTTCAATTTAATTTTTAGATAAAATGAATTTTCACCATAGTAAGAATGTATCGCCACGGTATGTGTTAAAATTGTTAATTAATGGGGTTGAACCTTGAGAAAAGGCATCAAGTATCTCTAAATACATCCAAAAAATGGCTCGATGAGTGGATATATACCATATGTGGCCTTTCTGTTTTAAATTTGATAATGTGAATCCAAATTCAAAGAGAAATACATTTATAATATTTTTTGTGTTATTAATATTGACAAGGGTGGCCCATCACAAACATATTAAAGGGGACCTCCTATTATCACATATCCACATATACTGAGATAATTCTATCAAAAAATATCTACCCAATTTCCTTTCTAAATACCCCCCCTCATACTCAACGTTCAGGCCTAACCAGAAACCAATCCTTGATGGATTGTAGTGTATGCCCAAATAAGATATCCAAGGAGGAGGTATAAGTATTAATTGGATTATTTGTAGTTTATTTATTATTTTACCTTCACAAAATCTTCTCTAATCATCTTAATATAATTACTTCGATATCTTTAAAAAACTTAAAGTTTATAATAATGATGGAAGAACTATTTTCAACTTCATTTCTGTCATAGAGGAAATGAAAACTCCACTTCTCTATACATGTGAAATACTACAACCACAAACAACATTTTCCAATTTTTATCACCACTATACATGGTTTGTTAAAGGGGAGTATTTATTGAAAAAATATTATTTTTATTATATGATTATGATTCTTTAAGGTTAAACATTTATCAGCTTTATTTCATTATTATCCATTAAAAAATTTTAATTTCTCTCATGCATACGTGTGGTTTATCGCCATTATGAATAATGCATTCCATTTTTGATGATCTCCTTAATATATGTTTTTAATGTTTTATTAAATTTATAAACATGATAATTATATAATTTTTAATATTTTAGAGATGATAAAAATAAAACAACTTGATAATTTAGAAATTATTTTTCATTAATAAATAAATGTGTTTGATAGATTGTGAGTCATGAAACCTTAGAAACATGTGAAAAATTATTACAAATAATAAAATGGAGAATATTATATTAAAATTAAATGAAATAAAATGTTTTAAAATAATTTGTAATCCATGAAGGAAATAATATTTATGGAAATGAAACTTTTTGATGTATTTTGTTTATGTTAATAGTTATTTAGATATATTTTTTATTTAAAAAAATATAACAGTATTAAACTTATGATAAATATTGTTTTCAAAGAAAAAAAATCCATTGGTTCTAATTTTTTTTAATTAAAATAAAATAATATATTATTTGAAATAAATGTATTTATAAATAATTTTTATGCGCGAAATGTGTTTCTATCATAAAAAATTAAATTAATCACCATTTGTTGAATATTTTAATTAACTACATATATGATATGTGTTTCAAAATATATTATTATTAATTTATTGGTTTTTAATTTTGAAATGAATATTAATTATTTCATTATTTTGGGAAAAAATATTTTTTTTTTCTAAAAATAGTTTCCATGGTGTATTGAAGGAAAATTAGAATATAATTTTTCGGATAATTATGTGAATGAAATTTGATAAAATGGTATCAATATTATAAATGATTATATTCTTATTTTTTATGTGTGTAAAATTAAATATTTTTATAAAAAATCGTAAGTGGGATAAATTTTTTTTACTATAATGAAGGATAATGAGAGGTTAAAATAAAATAGATAATACATATAATAACCTAAAAACATGTGTTAACCCAATTTTTATGTTTTGTTTTGACCCAAAATATAATTTAATTTAATTTATATTATATGGTTCCACTTTCACTTGAATTTAAATTTTATATATTGAAATGTTTTATGAATTTATAAGAGGTCCACCAACCTCATTTAGAAAATTCCACCACTCTCTTAACTCATTCTGATGCTTTGATACATCTTGATCTGAAAATACCAATAATATTAACTTTTTAACCTCCCTTAGCACAACCTAACGATATTGGAATTCCGAAAAGTCCAAAATTCAATGGATTAAGGTGTAATAAAAAGAATATTTCCCAAAAAATTTGTAATTGTTCTGATCTATTGATATTTAATTTCATCCATAACTTCTAGAAAATGTTATATCATCACTATGATGTGATGAAATTAATTTTTCAACACCAAATTATATGAATTGTTATAAATGAATATATAATTAATAAATATGAAAGTAAAACATTATAAAAATTCAATTAATGATGAAACCATTAAAAATATGTATATACTAAAATCGTCAAACTAGAACATGCATGTGAAATAAAATAGTTAACACATGAGTATTTATTTTAATATAGGATAATTAATAATTGGATATTTGTAAATTATAAAGAATGTCATATTATAAGAAAATTTTTACTGTGTTTCTATTAAAAAATTATTATAAATATAAATTGGATATAAATTAACTTAATAGAACGTATAAATAATGTCAGGAACTAATATAAGGGTATACATTACAGTCTCATTATTTAATCCATAGAATTTATGCTTAGATAACATTTTGGGTAATTATATGATATTTTTCTCTTAAATACCATAATTTTTTTCTATTATGGTTATTATTTGATTTTCATAATTTACTTACATTCTTCTCTCATCGGTATATAAAATTATTGAGAAATTATTTTTATTAAAATTCAACCATATTTTATATTTAGTCATAAATAGTTCTTTCCATGTACATATATTTTTATAAAATCAAAATAATGTTAAATAATATCATCCAATGATTACTTAAATAAATTTTAAAACGGATTTCAATTGATTTTAACAAATCTATAAAGGATTTTTTTTCTATATTTCTGACAATGTTATCTTAATAATTTTTAAAAAAAATTGTGAATGGAATATTTGTTTTAACAATGAAGAAAATAATAAATTTTCCCTCCATAATGAATGTTCTTCTATTGGAAAATCAATATTAAAATATTTATGTTTATTTTCAAATAAATTTTTTATTAATATTTTGTAAATTTTTATATAAAATTTTTGGAATATAAAAGGATATTTTTATCATGTTTTCAAAGAATGGATTGAATGTTCTTTTAAAGGTATTTTTATCATGTTTTCATAATGTTATGGGGGTATATTAAATTCATATAATTTATTAGATAATTATTAATATATCATGAGTTAAAATTAATAGGATAGGGACTCAACCTATTATAGGATGAATAGTTATTGAGGGGTGAACCCAATCAATTATAGGACTTTATCCGCTATGTGATGAATCCATTAGATGTGATCCTAATGAAATAATTTTCTATTACTATAAATATGAATCAATTACCACAAAATTTTCTTAGACTTAAGATTTTCTCTCATGGATCTGGCATGATTAATTATTATTCCACACTCTTATGACACAATTCAGTTCAAATAATAAAACATTGTTCTATTAATCAAGATTTATGATCAATGACTGATTGAGTATGAAATTTATATGTTAAAATTATTATCACATACTCATATGATTATATTATTCTTATGTATGATCATCAATTGATATCTAATGTGTTTAACAATACTAATCACATGATCACACCCTTTCTTCTGATTCCAATTTCCATAGGTTGTGAAAAACGTTTTTATGTATGATATATCTAAGAAGGGTACTATAAGAGTAGTTATTTATGGGATATATTGAATATATTTCGTAAAATATGTTGTTTATGTGCCTTGTATTGAAATACTCTATACCTTTAGGGTTTTAGTTTTTTTATAATGTTTTATGATTTCATTTAAAATGATGAAATACGTATTAGTGATCCACACTGGAATACCAAATGGATAACAGATAATGTTTAAAATTATGTTTTTTGATTATTTTATGAATAATGTGAGGATATAAATTAAAAAAACCTAGGGTGAGCAGAATGTGATATAGGTTCACTTAAAAGTGGATTAGGTTGATAATAAGGTTCCATATGTTTGTACATATTTTGATTTATTTTAATGATTAAATGATTTACCACATTGATTTTTATATTTTGATTATTACACTGTACATTTTTCTTTTAAAAATGGATATAACATGGAAAAACTATGTTAACAATAAATGTGATTGATAAAGTAATTATTTTCCTATTGATTAACCAAATGACATGTGAGCTATAATAAAAATATAATTTCAATACTAATTCAGATATCCAAATCCATTAATCATTCAAATAATTAATATTAGAAAGGGCTAGACGAACACATCAATGATCCTTTCATAAGGAACAATCTTCCTTATTTCAGTGGTTCATCATATTAACTAATGAACATGAAATGGATCACTACAACTAGAAATATATTTTCTGTTCTCCATTTCATAGAGAATGTGAAAGATATCCATGAAATGTATCATTGGGAAGTAAGAGAAGATTAATAGTTTGGTCTTATTAAGAGTATGATTCCCCAAGAATAAATCATAATTATTCAATGAATTGATTTTTTGAGGGTATTTCATAGTATGTACATTCCATGATCTCTTCACAAGAAAATGGAATTGAAATTCATTTATCAGAATAAAAAGTATTTTGAATCTATTAGTACTTATAAATTAAATTTTATGTTCCTTGTGAGGTAAGCTTCCTGTTTTATCATCGACCCTACAGGAAAAGATGATTAGTTATTGAGTTCCTTAGAAGCTATAAATAAATCATTTCATGTTCTCTCTAGGTATAAATGGAGATGAGAGACTCCCATAATTTTCATTGTAATGACAAAAATAGATACATGATGTATTAGGGAAATTATGTTAATAAAATTCATAAATAAACGAAAATGAATCCTTCCATATGCCAAACGTGTGGAAATAAACATGGGAGAAATTTTATCCAACATTTTCTTAGTCCAAGTACCACACACTAGTTCCCCAATCCGATCAGTCACATTACTAAATGTGTTCCTCCCCATATACCAAAGGCTACTGACAATAAGAGAGGGTTTAATAATGAGCATGGGGAGACCATACCCTCTTTATCACAATAAAAAAAGAGTTGGAAATAAATAAACAATAGTAAAATAATATAACCAAAAACAAAATAATACTAATTCACAAGAAAACCAAAATAGGAATTAAAATACCCAAAACTAAATACTAGATATTCCATGCCAATACATTTAATGTGTTATTATGAAAAACACAATATAAATAAATACCCTGACAACTTATGATCGGGTCCCTATTCTAAGTTGGGTTCCCTAATCCTAGCTCCATCCCAAGTCATCCATATAATATGGTTTTCCTATAACATGTCCTACAATAATATAATATATTTCGGTACTGATATGAATGACCTAATAGAGTGTGAGTAAAGCTTAGTAGGCCACCACCAATGTTTTGTAAAAATATATCCAGTAAAAAAGATACTCCCCAACCTTAAGAGAAGACTATTTTCACAAACATTTGTCCATTGACCGAACTCCCAAAGGTTTATCTATCATCAGTATTTACTCACGAATTACACCTTTGGGCTGAAATCATTTTCATGTTTTCTAGAAATAATGGAATGAGAGGATCTATAATTAAATAAGGATCTAAAAAGGGTGGAAGATAAAAATGATGGTCCAGCCTCAGTGTCTACTTGTATATGATGACCTACATGAAAATTTCTTACCAATATTTCCCATGATACTTCCTAAGCTCCTAGAGATACACCACTCTTATTATATGAAAAAACCTCACCAGAAGCACCTCACTCAATTCCTTTACCACAATATCCTTAAGAACTCTATCTAACAGACTAATATGGTACATAATACCCCCTTCCATAATCTATTTTAATCAAGATACTTTAACATAACTCATCTGTTTTGGGTTCATATAAAACCCATGTAGATGTCCCATCCTGGAGCCACATCTAAACTCTACTAGTTCTTAGGAAAAGTATCTACGATAGTGGTTTGGCCTACCACACTAGTGATAGATTATCCGAGTAAGGTCCCGCTTGAATGACTATTCCCCTAGGACACTCTTTATATATACCCCTAGGAAAAAATATCTCAAGGATACTTCATACTCTTGGAAGACATAAAACTATATCATATAGTAACAACAATCTATCCTATACTAAAACCCCCCTCAGGTCCCTCATATATATGTGATCCAGATCCACTAACTCATAAAACTTTTTTATTTGAATGATGTTAACCTGATACGTAATCTCGCATTTAAGTCCACCTTATAAATATCTCACTTTAGTTTTATCATCATCTACCAACACTAAAGAATATCACTACATGTCTATAAAACTACTATCATAGTCCAACACTAAATATTTTTGCATCTTTCAGGGGTATATTTGTATTACTAGCTCTAGGATGAAATATTATTAATTTTAATTTCCTTTTTAATTGGATGGTAATAACGATATATTTTATAGCTATATATGATATTTATGGTTTAATATTAATTGTTTAAAGTTAAATTATTATTTATCTTTATTTTGTTGTATCCATAGAAAAGTGGAAATGTTGTTCATTTATACATACAGTCTAACATCTTCATGAAGTTGTAGAATTTATTTTTCATCACCACCTTATAGGTATGGATATAAAAGATTATAAAATGAATAAATATTATAATTATTAAATTATAAAAAATATAGAGATAATAGGAAAAAAACAAGGTTCAAGGATGAAAACCATCAAATTGAATCTGATATGTAAAATAGATCTATTTTCACTGAAATTATAATTTTAATAAACAATTATAAATTAATGGGTGCTTAGATGTTATAAATGATCCATATATGGTATGATAAATATGATTATGTTTCTTTTATACCTTTATAATAATATAAATTTATTATATAAGAGGATAATGATGCATTTGAAGCATGTTAGACTTATGGTATGTTATTTATGTTTCGATATAATTTTATTTATAGACTGTTTATGTTTAGTTTTTATTTAGAAAAATTAAATTATCCTAACCTCTTAAAAACAATTGATTTTCCATCAACATGGTTATGTCTCGAGTATACAATTTTATATTACATTTATTATATTTTTTGATCATTAAGAAAAAAATTATGTAACATGTAACCGATACGAACCTTCTTTCTTCTTTTTGGTCAGGACTATTTGTCCTTCATATTGATGTTATTCAAAATAATTTATTGAAATTTTTACCTATACATAGTTATTTTAAATGATTATTTTATTTTCCTTTTACATTACATATAATGTATTAGATAAAATAATTTTAATGGTTTTTAAAACATATTCTATTTACATATATTTTACAATATTGATAATAACATGTTACCTTTTAATGTATATGATATGATTAGGGTTTCCTATCATAATAATCTTTCTTTAATTTTAATATTCCATTAAAATTTGCCATTTTTATATTTAAAGATTTTTTTTTCAAAATATTTTTAATGATTTTATATAAAATGTTATCATATAAAAATTGTATTATTTTCTTAAAGGAATGAAAATAATTTTAAAATTAGTTATATTTTTTATCAATAAAATATAAATTGAAATTATTCTAATTGTTATTTCCATGTTCTATTATATTTATAAAAATATTTGTTTTACTATTAAAAGCTTCATTTCAGATGAATTGGTTGTATTCTATCATCCATCCCTAATTTTTTGTTTTTTGATCATTCAATTTGTCATTGTCACATTTCTTATAACTTTTTATCATTTTAATGGACATTAGTTTCTCTTCCGTGTTCATATTTTAGGTATTATGGATTTATATGACATCATTTCCACAATTCTTTGTCATTTTTGTACCACTTTTATATATAGTATAATTTTATGGATGTTTGTAAATAATGTTATTTCATTGACTGTATATATATAATACATTCTTGATTCAACACAAGTACATATTGATTTATAAAAAAATTTGAGAATGATTTTTATTATTAAATTAATATATGAAGAATGCGTTGGACATGAAAGTGATGAATGGTGTTCATTTATATGTATCCTATTGAATTATAAATTTCTCTCATTAGGTAAATATATATTGCATGATGTGTATTCTAGAGTTGTGAAACCATGTTGTAATAGTTTAGTAATTAGTGTATACCCAACTATTGAATAAAAGTTCCCTGGCCAATTCCATAATGGTACGATTAATGGTATATTGGATGATTAATTTATGTTATGATCATGCATTTTATTATTTATAAATTTCATTTCATGATCACCATGTTTTAATTATCCACAACATAATTATGTTGATATTATACATTGATATAATTTAAACTCAACCTACTTATTGAATGGATTCAATTTTCAGTGTGTTTTTTCCTATTAATTATTCATCATTTACTCATGGTAAAATTCTCAATTGTTTTCATTTACCAAGGATTTTAAGAATGAATTGTCGAATTATTTTTATGGATTTATCAATTATTTTCATGATATGTTTTTAATTGAAAAGGAAATAGGTAATTGTTGCATGTATCTAGTTTTTATAGACTAATAAACTAATTGATAGTATATGGTGAGTTCCCTTTTACCTTATAACAGTGTAGTATGAATGTAAGGAATTGAGGTTTCTGGAGTCATGGATACTAGAGTTGGTATTAATTCATGATTAGTTGAGACCTTTAGAGCTATATTTTTCAAAAACATAGTTAACATAATTATTGTAATCCCTCGTAAAATTTAAGACCTCTTATATTCATTATTGTTTTAATTACATTGATAAATATTGATGATGAATTTTGGGAAAGTAAGTGAATTCCATTTTTTTGGGATAGAACTCAGAATATAGAGGGGAATAAAAAATGTGGTCAATATAGGGGCTACCCTATAGAGCAAGCCAACATATCATGTGTTGGAGCTAACTATAATATAGAACAATTAAGGAAGCAGGACTAGGTTATGATTAATATCCATTCCAATATCTGAAAAAAAAAATTATATAACCTAGATTGATGTATCATATATTTATTTATAACAATATCAGGTTATGATAAATAATCCAAACCAAACTTAATCTTCTACTAATAATAGAAAGTTGTAGATATATGAATATTTAGGTGACAAATACTATGGAATAAAAAAATTAAACATCATATGTGTCTCTAATTTGGGATGAATCACTTTGTTAAATGCTTAAAAGGAATCATAATATTTTACATGTGTACAGAAAAATTCCATCGTGCTCATACTTTGAAAGGTATGATGAAATCTATTAACATACAAAGAGTTTACTATAACGAGATATGACATTATTCAAACCAATAACCCAAGAATAAAATATTATGCTAATAATTATGTTTAGAAATTTTTAGTGATATTTTCAGATACTCTAAGGGATACATGGAGAATGAGAATATGTTGAAAATCATTCTTCAATTATTTAGTGGAAATCAAGTAATACGAGAAATTTAGTATGTGTGATTGTTAATTTTAAAATGTTTCTTTCGTGGAAATATTATTTCCATGAATGGAATATCTAATGACCTTTATAATACAAAAATCAATCAATGAATAAACCTTCTAGATAAAAAATAACTTTAAGGAATTGAATTTAGGGTAATTTGTTCAAATTGATGAATATATGATTATGATTCGATATATTCATCCATGGTACTTTTAGATGAGTATTTAGTGAAACATTGAAAGTATTTTTCTTATATTATTTTAGTTTATGAAAAGATGAATTTTTGAACCATATATGGCATGGTATCAATCATCCCGAAAAGGGATGTTTTTTAAATTGTGAAATTTTTTTAGATATTTATTGATTAATATATAGATGAACATTGATGTTATTATGTGATATGATAAAGTGATACTTGGTGAAAATTTCGGCATTTTGTTAAAGTTTTTTTGGGAACATTTTACGTTTTGAATATGTAATTAGGGATTATACATATTTGAGTTTTAAAAGTTGTTTACAAATAAAAAAAGGAGATGATTTTGGAATAATATGTTATCATAATTTCCTAATTTTTAGGTTCAAATTCAATAAAAAACATTTGAGGAGTTTTAAATTGATATTTTGTTATAAATCTGATTTTGGATATTATGTTTTCTGAATGATTAATGATATTGAGAATAACTTTTTCTTTTTCCAACCATTTAGATTTTATATAGGTTAAATAAAATATCATTATTTTTTGGATCATATAATCGATTAAATATTGATTTTAGTTTTAATGGAATGGATATTTCGTTATAGTGATTAAAATCAAAGGATTAAATAATTATAATATTATGTTAATAAATCAATTAAGAAAAATTTATCATATATTCCACACCAAAAATAATGGAATTTCCCAAACACTGGGAAAATAAAGATAAATATATCACGTTATTCATGGAATGTAACACTAAACTAACTAGGTATGTTTTCACAAACATATTTTCAAATGTGAGTCTTGTATAGGTTAATTTAAGATATGTTTCTTGGCCATAAAATAGAAATTAATATTAATGGAAAAATATATATTCAATTTTATAATAATGTCATGATATTTTTTTAAAACATGAATTAAAATTGAGAGGATATAATTTATATAAGAATAGTATAATTTAGTACCCATAGATTTTAGTATATATTTTCTTTTTAAAAAACAATATGTTTTTTACTGTACACGACATAAAACTCTAATCTTATATGAACCACAATACACTATTATTTAAATATAGTTATTTTGATATATTGATTAGGTTCATGGTTATGAATATGAATAAAAATATCATGATATATATATATATATATATATATTCAATAACAAAATCAATAATCAATTATACATTGATATATAATTAGTTTTAAATTAAGATAATTTTTAAGGCAAAACATGTATTTTTGATAAATCCATATTTATGAGTGTAATGTTTTTAGAACATAATAGATTAAATAAATAATAGTTTATAAATTGTTGTAATTATATAATTATATTATATTTCCAATTAATTTTTTTAACATTCATTTAATTTATGTAATTATGAAAGTAATGGGAATAAATTCACTTTATGCTTCAAAAATACATTTTCATCAAAAATAGTTTTTATTGAAATTTATGAATGAAAAATATAACCAGTTCAGGATAATTTAAATATTTTAAAAATTGATATGATTTTTTAAATCACCATTTCATTATTTTAATAGGAATATTTTTTTATTTTTTTCTATGAATATTATTTATTGTGTGAATTGTGAAAAATATAAAATTTTCATACTATAATTTGTTTTAATTAAATTAATTAATATAAAAGTACTATTTTTGTTTGGATTTAGTTTCAGAATATTATATGATCTATTTTATAACACTTCTTCTAATCAATTCCATAGAAATCATCATTATATGCAATTTTGGTATTAGTTCATTTTTATGCATTAGAATACATTTTCCAAGAAATTGTTATTGATTAATTTTTCATAATTATAATAAAATAATCATAAAATAACTATTTATAATATCATAAAAATTTTATATCATATTTAGAATGAATATTTTTATTATTTAAAATAGTCCAACTTCATTTAATTTTATACGGCCGAATAAACATGGTAATATTTTATCACCGTGCAACTTCGTAAAATAGGATAATTATGGTTAAAACCATGAGATAAAGATTCTAAATCATTCTCAGACATGAACTTATCTCATTGTATGATATTTATTTTACCTTAAATATCCAAAATTATAAAATATATCATTTTTGAGCCTTTTACTTTGATAATGGCATTTATATTATTTAAAGTTAAACAAAACTAAATAATGTCACTTTGTTTATTTGAATATCTCAAATATGATGTCCTTGGGATAGAAAGAATATATTTATGGTTTTAAATTTTATTTGAAGTATTAATGTTTAATTTATTATAGTAATATATTTTTTATTTCCATATATATTATAATTTACTTGAACGCTTATGCAACATTGGCCCAACACATGCAAAATCAGTAGAAAAATCAAGTAAATGGCTTCAAAAACAAAAACTGTTAATATATTTTTGGATGCCAACTTTGTATCAAAAAAATTTTAAAAATAATTATAATATATATTTTAGTGACAAAATAACTTATATTTTTATTCTTCTCATATATTGATGTATTTATTGTTCTGATATTTGAATAGTACTAAAAATAACCTTAAATGATTTTTAATGTTTAAAAACTATTTTTAAATATATATATATATAATGTTATAAAAATCCGATAATTACTCATGTAAATGGTAACATTTCGATCTTTTCAATCATGTTTAATTTATGTGCCTCTCAAAAATTTTAAAATTACATTCATTACTCAAAATGATTGAAAAATTTGTTATAACAGTTAAGGTTAAACAATGTTAAATAGGGGTGTTAAAAAACTACAAGGTCTAATGTGACTCATAAAATTTAATAAAATTTATTTTTGATTATATTTTTACCTTATCATTATTATATTAGTTTTAATGTTATTATGGGGCCATTTTACCAAATTTATACTGAACTTATATATTAATATTTCAATTATTTATAAGTTTTCCATCCACCTCAATTATAAATGGGAACTTCATATCTAATCTTTTTCAGAAATTTTGAGCCACATATCTTGACCATATATATATTAAATAACTTCCAATATGCTATAACCACATCATATATCTTATTTTAATCCTTTAATACCATTATACAAAAGCAGAAATTTTATCCAATTGTGGTTTCTAAAAAATTTGAATAACTCGTAACAGAGTTATTTCATTTTATTTCTTCTAATAAATCCATAAAATATTTACTAAACATGATGATATAAAAAAATAAGTATATGAAATATACTATATTTTACTATATTTTAAAAACTCACATTCATATCAATTTCTTCCAAATGGAAAAATAAAGCCCAGCTCATGCGTACATACAGACTACTATCTTGAAATTGAACTGGTGTACATTTTCCATTAATGTATCTAATCAATGGATATAATTATGGAGAAAATGAATATATATTTAATTTATTTAAATATTATTAAGGTATATAAATTATATATTTCTTAACATTTTACCCTTCTATTTATCTACATTTCTTTAATTCTGCCTATCAAAAATTGGAATCATCATTTGTGTGCACATACAAACTACTGCTTCCACAAAGTGATGTAATTTATTTATCATCGCCAGCCTATAGGGATGGTTATAAATTTTTATATAATCATTAAATATGATAATAATTTCATTATTAAGTCCCTATATATTATAAAAAAATTACCAAGGAACAAGTTCTGGAACCATCAAACTGAAACAAGCATGGGATGCATACTAGTTTTCACCTGAATGATGATTTTTATAAATAAATTAAAATTAACATGTGAGAAATGTTATAAGTGAATAATATATGGTGTTATAAGTATAAATGTTACTACATTATAGGCTTTTAAAAAATTAAATTTTTTATTTTATGATGATTACAGTTCAAAAAAACAAGTTGGACTTGAGATAAGATACCAAGAAAATCAGGAGGCAGGCGAGCCTGCTCCATTGAAATTTATTAAAAATAAATGGATAGAGATACAAAGAAGTTCAGAAAGGTTTTTTAAAAAGTTATGTATAACCATCACCACGCAAATAAGCTTGAACAAAGCGATCACAAAATTCAGGAGCAACAAAATACCAACATGACCCTACCTCCAGAATCGCTTGTTTAGAAAGAGCGTCAGCAACTTGATTCGCCTCACGATAAACATGAAGTACTTCAACAGATATGGAATTAGTTAAATGAAGGCATTCTACCCATGCTAAAAGCATCCTTCATGGCACATTCAGGGACCGATCTCAATGAATTTGAACCGCAGTGGATGAATCAGATTCAATCCAAATATCACACCATCCAATGAAAATAGTGTACCTGATAGCTTTAATAATTTCCCATAATTCTGACTCCAGAGCGAAAGCATATCCAATGTAGTGAAAAAATAATCCTTTGAAAAATCCCCTATGGTTACGGAAGACACCTCCGCAACCTGCCGGACTAGGTGCTCCAGATGCTACACCACCAACGTTAACCTTCAGCCACCGTGAAATAGGAGGGGTCCATCACACATGTTTCAGCATTCGAGGCTTCTTTAACCTTCCATTGACACCAAGAAACCTGAGTAGGGTTAAATCAGATACATCATTTTTCATTACCCCTATCTGAATGTATCAAGTAGTATGAACTGCTTCATGTATCGCCAAGATACTGCCATGGAAGGATGGAACATGGTTCTTAAAGATGAGTGCATTTCTGGACTTCCAAATATAGGAGAACAAACTAGCCACCACTGCATATAGTAGCGAAAAAATCTGCTCATTGCGTTCTGCATTTCACAGTGACTAGAAAATGTCCTCAAGGGACGTCATGGAGTGGCTGCAATGAAAGATGTCCTGCAAATAAATCCTGATCGTCGCAGCAAATTTGCATGTAAGAAAAATGTGATCATAAGATTCAGCCTCTTGTAGACAGAATAATCAAATTGAGGCAAGGTTACCACCAATTTTTTGAAACTCATTTTGAAGAGGCATCCTTTTTTTCCATATCCTCCATATAAGAAATGTAACAGATAGAGGAATGAATGAATTTTGGAAATCAATAACCCAGTGAGGAGGATTTAATGAATGACCACATAGATTTGTGTACCATTCTCTAGTAGTAAAATTCCCATTCAAATTATCCATCCAGATGAGCAAATTAGAATCATGAAAGGAGTATTTATCAATTTCAGAAATAACCTGACAAGGGATATTGCAGATAATAGATGGGTTACTTTTATATTCATCAATAGTCAAATCCTTTAAAGGGTTAGGGATGAAAATAAAATCAAAATCAGGCTTTGAAATCCAGTGGGAGGTCTGGAAATTAAGAGCAGAATTTTTGGAATCCATCCATTTAGAGGTTAACATCAATTCAGAATAGGATTTCTTAAGTGCTGACCAAATGGATGGGAATAGATTAGTTGAGTTCCCTTTATGTAAATTATCAATAAATCTACTTTGAATGAAATCCATATAATTATTAGGAAAAGCAATTAAATTCCAGGTGAACTTATTTATCAATGTGTCATTGAATAGCCAGATATCCTTGACACCCATTCCTCCCATCTTAATGTGCCTAATACAATATTTCCATTCCATAGTAATCAACATCCCCTCATAAAACGAACCTGTCCAAATGAAGTATCTGATCTTCCCAGCAATGTCTTTAATCAACACCCTGGGTCACCGATAAAACGAAAAAGAGTAGACAAACATCGATGTTATCACCGAATTCACTATACAAATCCTCCCCACCTGAGACAAGTTTTTCCCTTTCCAATTGGATAGTTGATTCACAATTTTTAGAGAAATATTCTCTATATATACCCTCTTGATCATTCCCTAGAACAGAGGTACACCAAGATAGATAAAAGGAAACATTCCTTTCTTGACCCCAAGTTGCCGAGCCACTCTGACCTGCTTCGAGACATGCATACCATTACAAAACATGACATAGTATTTACTCTAGTTGATTACCTCACCAAACACCTCTTGATAGTGTGAAAAATTACTTTAATGCATGAAATGGTACATTTGTCAGCTCTTCCAAAGGGAATAATATCATCAGCATAGAACATATGTGATGGAGCAAACATAGCACATTGAACTCTCATCCTCTAAAACCATCCAAAGTTTGAGAGATCAGTGAGACACCAGCTCAAATAATCTTCTACAAAGGCAAAAAGTAGACCAGAAAGAGGATCACCCTGCCTGACACCTCTTGAGCATTGAAAGAACCCACTAGGAGATCCATTAACAAGAATTTAATGTCTGGCACTAGAAAAAATAAAGCTGACAAGGTTAATGAACTTTTGTGAAAACCCATGCATTCGAAGAACATGGAAAAGGAATATCCATCTAATAGTGTCAAAGGATTTTGAAATATCAATTTTTTAAGCCATATTGCCATCCTTAACCTTTCTTTTCATTACATTGACACATTCTGAGGCAGTGCATAAAGATTTTTGAATGTTCCTCCCAGGAATGAATCCAAACTAATTGCATGATATCAAACCTTTAGCAACCTTACCCAACCGATGGGTTAAAATCTGACTAAATATTTTTGGAATAGTATTTCCAATAGAAACTGGTCTGAAATCCTTGATGTCAATAGCATTTTCCTTTTTGGGAATAAAAGAGATGAAACCAGAATTCATTCCAAATGGCAGATAAGAAGATCTGAATACTTCATTAACATCATTAGTTACATCAACCTGCCGAATGTACCAATAGAACATAAAAAACGTATTCGTAAAACCATCAGGGCCTGCCACACTGTCAATATTTAAGGAGAATAGAGCATCATGAATTTTTTTGGCATTGGGGATTTCGACCAGCATTCGATTATGCTCATCTTCAATGGAGGGTTCAAAGCATTGAATGATCTTATCAGATAACTCTTCAACATAATCAGTGTATAATTGTTTGAAATAATTAACTGGAACATTAGAAATTTACAATTCATAAGAAAAGAGATTTCCATCAATGGTGACCGCTTGAAGAGATCTCTTAGCACGTTTTTCTCTGTTCATACAGTGAAACAGTTTTGAATTTCTGTCTCCATCATTCAACCACGTTTTGTTAAATTGACTGTTTGCTAACTTCTCCTTCAAATCAATAAGCTTTTCCATATTGGAAAAATATTTAATTTCATTCTGAGTTGGAAATTACTGCATGGTGGTCTCTTTTTGACAAGTTAAGAGAACCATTTCAGCCTCCTGAATATCAGTGTAGATGGAGGAGAAGGTCTCCTTACTCCATTTCTTCAATCTATCCTTTACAATTTTTAGCTTGCTGCATAAGGAGTGAGAAGGACTACCCAAACAATCCACCTTCCATGCCTCCAAAAAAACTTCCCTGCAACATGGGATAGTTAACCAAGTATTATTGAACTTAAAAGGGAGAGGGGGTAGACCTCTGAGTACATAAACGAATATCCACAATAATAGGATTATGATCCAAATTTAATCTGTGAATAGATCTCCCAGAGATGTCAATTTCCTTATTCCTGTCATCAACTTGTACAAAACACCTATCCAACTTACTAGCTTGCCTCCCATTTTTACTATATCGCATCCAAGTGAACTCAGGTCCAGAAACAGGGAGCTCAAGAAGACCACATTTTTCAATACAAATAGAAAGATCCTAGGCTATGTCATGACAAAAGTTCTAAGTAGTTTTATCCTCAGGTCTTAGAACTGTATTGAAATCACCAATCAGAATCCAACTATTCACCATGGTCTCAGATACATAAACTAAGTTTCTCTATGGAGACCTTCTTGTAATATAACTGTTAAAATCATACACTAATGTAACAGAGAGGGGGACATTATTGAAAGCACAATTGAGAGTGACCAATTGAGAGTCTGAAGTAACCGAGGTGAGGGAGACACTGTCATGCTTGATCACCCATAAAGAATAAAAATCATTAAAAGGTAAATTAGTATCAACATGGGAGAATCCAAGAGAGGACCATTTGAATGATCTCCATTTGTCAAACTTCATCCATGGTTCAGCTAATCCAACTAGTAAAGGCTTTTTTGTCATGAGAAAGTGCCTAAGGGTCCTGACTGTGGGAGAGTTCTCGATCCCTTAGCAATTCCAAAATAAGATACTCATTTCATTGACCTGAGCCTAGTGCTAGGCCCATAAATAACACTTGATTCATTCCTTCTAGGGGAATCAGCTTCAATATCAGGGGAGGCATCATCATCATCATCCACTACTGTTAGTAAAGAGAAATTGTTGGGAGATTCAATTGAGACAGTAGTTAAAGAACCAGGTAACACTCTTTTTGTCTCCTTAGCCAAATTTAATATCAATTGTTCTCCCAAATTGGGAGATTCCATAGCAGTATTCAAGCTGTGTTCTGTATTTAGAATGCCATCAACAACTTGTGCAGTATCATCTGAGATAAACATATTATCCTGTAAGAAAACATCTTCATTCAATGTTACTTCATGACTTTACAGGCTTTGCTCAGTAGGGATAGGTTCTATATCAGGAACTGCTGCAATTCCCTCCCCTTGTTCCTCAGTCCCAGTGTTAATCTTGATTTCCTCCTTAGGGTTAACATGGGCCTTATTATCTGTATCCCAATCAACGACATTCTCCATTGACCTCGAACTCCCAGCCTTCTCCATCACAGTTTTATTAGGGGGATCCTTATAGACAGGGGTACAACAGTGTCAATGCCCCTATTCCTCTTATAGTTCTCATCCATATGTCCACATACATTACACAGACTACAATGCTTATTCCTATTGCAATCTGGGGCATAATGCCCGAAAAGGAAGCAATTCAAACAAAACATTGCCTTCCTTTCATAAATATTACCTTGTGTAATTGCGTCATCATTTTTAGTCAGTAAAAATTCTTCCACAAGGGTGGAGGACATGTCAAAATAAACTAAAATACTAGCATAATGCCCAAACATTGGATTTTCAGAGTTCCCATCAAGCCTGATGGGATTCCCAACCAATGAAGCAACATCCCATAAAATTTGGGGATGCCAGTAAAGAAGGTTTAAGTTACATACCCGGATCCAGATCTGAGCATAAGATTTCTTGATTGAATTGGGATTGAAATTCCAATCCCATTAATGAATTCTTATAAAGCCAGGATTTAGAGGCAAAGATCCATGACTCCAGGTAAGCCGCTTCAATTCATCTGATTTGAAGAGGATTTGATAAAACCCTTGACCCATCGTTGTCATCATCCGATCAGAAATCCACAGATCTCGGTGAGTCGCACGGAGAGTTCCTGGAATTTCCAAGGCTTCATACCTTTTGAAATTATCACACAAATGATAATGGAAAATCGTCACAGCTTCAATCTTTCATCGACCACAGATTGATTGGAAGATACATGAGCAGTTTTCCCTTTCCTGATAATTCTTCCAGCCAATGCCTCACATTCAATACACATTGTGCTCCCCTTTCCCTTAACGGTGTCCGCGAATGACTTCTAAGAACTATTTCCACGACCAACAGCATGAGCCTTTTTCGAGTAGAGTTTAAAAAGATCCTTGTGCCCAACGCATCAATATTTCCATTAGTAAAATTATATGATCCTAATATATTAAACCTCCTATAATATATTCTATATTATTTTTGTTTATGTTTCAAATGATCCATTTATATCTATTCTCTTTTTGGATCAACAATAAATAATAAAGTATCATGTAAGGGATACCGACCTTATTTTTAATTTTCAACTGAAATTTTTTTTCTTCCATATTCTTGTTCTTGAGATATTTTTATTTATTTTTTTAAATATAATTTATTTAAAAAAATTAATTTTAAAAACATCTCTATTTAATTACAAAGGATTAAGAATAATATTTTCATTTGTTCTTCAAACATTTCATTCTTTGACTTATTACAAATGCGTTAAAATAATGTTCTCTTTTAATATATTTATAATGAATGAAATTTCCATTTTTAAAAATAATTATTTACATAAATTACTCCTTCAAAATATTATATAGATTTATTAAAAAAATAAACATTTTTTTGGAATATTTAATTAAAATTTTATCAAAGTTAAAGGGTATTTATTTTTTAAAATAATGTATAGAATATTCAATTTGTTTTAAATATTCATTCACAAATAATTTTCCAACGATTTTTTTTAATAAGTTTAATTAAATTTTTATTTTTCATATTAAAGTATTTTTATTTAAATAAAAGATTAATTTTTCTAATATATGGTCTTATTTGATCCAATAATGATTTATGGTTTTGTGGTCATTAACATTCTCATGATCACACTCCCTAACAATCCCTATCATTTATTTAGAGGTTATTTTCTATTCCACATCTACATTTAATGTATCGTATATTTATAGAGAAATATTTCAAAAAAATTTATATATACCATTTAAATATAATATTTCACATTGAGTAATCTTATTTAGAAAGTTATTTCATTATATGTGGATATATTCTATATTTATTGATTGAATACTGATAAATAATGATTTATAAAAAATTTAGAAAATGAATATTTTTTCGTCAACATATGTGGAACTTTTTGAATGTGAAAGCTACAGCTGGTTCCATTTATAGATTCCCCTTAATTCATCAACAAGACTTGTGAGAAACAAAATTGGCATGATGTATAGGTGGAGGATATAAAATCATATCCTAATATCTGTGTTATTGTTGTATACTAATGAATTTGATTAAAATAAAATTTCCAAGAGCTGGATGGTAAGATTAATAAAATATTAGATGAGGAATTGATGGTAAAATATTGAAAAACTGATTTCATATTTACAATAATGATTTTCACATTTTTAAATTAGTGGAAATTCATTTATAGTCATAATGCATCACCAGAATGGTAAATTTTTGTCACCATTTTAATTGGTTAAATAGGTTAATTATGGACAAAACTATAATATAGGGTCTCAAAAGCATTCCATAATGTTCCTCTATTTCACTAGATGATATTTATTTTACTATAAACATCCAAAATTCAAAAAAATATCATTTTGGATCCTTTTAATTAGATTATGACCTTCATATTATTTAATGTTATGAAATATATAAAAATGTTACTCTATTTATTTTAAAATCTCTAATATGTTTTCCTTGGATAAAAAATAATATATTATTGGTTAGAAATGTTTTTTTGATATGAATAATATTTTAATTTTAGTAATTCATTTTTATTTTTCCGAGATATTATAATTTCCTTTAACGATTCTACAACGTTGACGTAATGCAATCACAAACAGTAAAAGATTCAAATAAATGATTTCAAAAACATTATAATTAACATATTTTTAATTATTTATTATTACAAAATAATTTATTGTAATAATTATAGTATATATGTGTGTGAAAAATGATCTTATATTTTAATTTTATTGTTATCTTGATGCATTTGTGGTCAAAGTATTTGAATAGTCTTGAATATGACCTTAAATGGTATTTAATGTTTAAATTTTTTTAAAGAAATTTGAATTATGAAAATCCTATAATTACACTACATATTGGGGAAATTGTGTGGCTATAAGTCATGGTTAATTTATGTGAAGCATTGAATTTTGAAAATTACACTAATGATGCTTCATGATTGAAAATATTGTTAAAACTATTAAGGTTAAGACGTGTCGATGGGGGTGTTAAAGAAAACTACAAGGTATAATGTGACAACTAATTTTATAAAAAATATATATTATTATTAAATTTTTACCTTATCCTTCTATTATTTTTACATAAGTTATTTTGGGGACATTTTCCTTGAGTTAGAAAGAAATAATATATTAGTATTTCAATTATTTATATGTTCTCCACTAATCTCAGTTATAAAAAATAACCTCATGCCCACGATTATTCAAATACGTTGAGCCACATATATTTACTATAAACAACAAATAACACCTAAGACTCTTTAACCCCATCCTATATCTTATTTTATTTCCCTAATACCATCTTAAGAAGGCTTAAAGTTGATGTTATATGTGGATTCTAAATAATAGGTATACCTCTTAACTGAGTTCTTTCATTTTATTTATTCTTCCACAACCTTAAAATGATCCCTTAGAAAGATGATATAATAAAATTATTATATTAAATATACTAAACATTTTTATGTTTAAAAAATAATAGCGTTTTCATCTAATTTTGGTAAAAATGGAAAATGAAAGCATCGCTCATGAGTATGTAAAGACGACCTTCTCGATATTGCGTTCTGGTTCTTTTCGATCACTATATCTCATGGATGGAAGTAGTGATGTATAAAAAGAATTTATTTTTTATTTATTAGATTATTACAGTAATATAAAATTTATAAATTTCTTAAAATTATATTATTCCATCCATTTATTTTTATTTCATTCTACCCATGAAAAGGTGGAAGCATTTTACATGCGTATATATTGAGTACCACCTCCATGTAGTGATGCAATTTATTTTTCATCACCACCCTATAGGGATGGTTATAAAAGATTATAAAATAATTTAATATGAGAAGAATTACATTATTAATGTTCTATAGATAATAAAATATTTACCAAGGCATTATGATAGGAACCATCAAACTAAAACATGCACAGGAAATAGACCAGTTTTCACCTGAATGAAAATTTTAATAAAAAAATTATAAATTAATATGTGAGAGATATTTTAGGTGAATAATATATGGAATGATAATTATTAATAATTTTTTTTGATAGATTTATAATAAATAAAAATTTATTTTATAAGATAATTATAGTGAATACGATGAAATATGGACTGGGGGAAAGAGACTTTTTTTACAATCTCATTTTATTTTTGGATTGTGTATGTTCATATTTAATTTAGAAAAATTATATTATTCTTTTATTTCAAACCTAATATGTTATATTACATTCTATTTAAGATTATTTTTTACATATTTCTTTTAAATATATTAAATTTTTAGGTCAACAATCAATAATTAAGTAATATGTTTAGGATACTGACCATATTTTTTCTTTTTAGCACTGAATCATTTTCTTCCATAAGCTTTATCAAGAGATATTTTTATTTTTTTTAACTAGTAAATATTTATTAAATAATTTCATTCTACATTCCACTCAATTTATATGAAAATTATTGAAAATAATATTTCATATGTTTTTCAAAAATGCCTTATTTTGAATTTTTATAAATGTTCCCAAATAATGTTTTCTTTTATTGTATACATAATGAATTGAATTTCATGTCTTCTTAGTATTTCATAATTTAAATGAATTATTAATATGTTTATATATATTTATTCAAAAAAATTAAAATATTATATTAATTTTTATTTACAATTTTTTCAACGCAGTTGTTTTTTTATTTCCTCAAATGAATGAGGAGATTTATGAATGTTCTTTAAATATTAAGTCTTAAACAAGGTAAAAGTGAAGTTTTTTTATTTTGATTCAATTTTAATTTATATTTTTTATAGATTTTTTTTCTATAAATACCATTATTTTTTATGAATGTATTGACTTATTTAATATTTTAGTAATATATGGGTTTCCGGTTAATAAAATTATCATGATAACATTCTATTTCCCTCTCAATAATTTAATTTAACTTCATTTTGTAGACCACATCAACTTTTAAATTATCATTTCCTTATAAATAATCATTTTCATAACATATTTGTTGTATGCATTCCATATATATATATGATATCAATTTTAAAAAGCTTATTGACAAATTTATTTCATTAATTGTGGAAGTATTCTATATTCTAGATTGAATACATATTAATGTTTAATTGTAAGAAATTTTTAAAATCAATATTTTATATCATTCCATATATGAGGAATTTGTTGGATTTTAAAGTGCTATGTGGGGCCATTTTTAGATTCCCCGCGATGCATGAACTGGCCTTGTGAGAAAAAAACCCAGCATGATGTATAAATTGTTGTTTTAATATCATTTCATAATAGTTGTCTAAATGATGTATGACAATTAATTAAATTAAGGTTATGTTTCTATGGACATGGTGGTAATATTCCAGAAATATTTTATGAGTTCTTGATGGTTTGATCTGGAATTAATTGATTTATTTATATTCATTATTAATATTCCAGTTTTCATTATACCTGTGATTTCTATGTTAATATTAGTCATGGTTTTATTTTTAATGCATGTTATTGGTTGAATAACCTATGTTCTGACTATTCACTATATCTTATTAATTATAACAAATAAAATTATGATATTATATATTGTACATAACCTATAATGGGAATCATTGATCTCCCTTTAATTTTTTTCGTTTTCATGTGATTTTAAGATGTTATCATTGCATTATTTTTGAAGAACATGTAATGTTTTTCAAGCTCTGTTATTAATATTAAATATAATGTATAATACATGTTTATATATAATTTTATAATATAGATAAACTGATCAATATTTCATGGTGAGATCCCTTATATCTTGTGACAAGGTAATATGTAATCACTAGAACTGGCTTTATAGGGCCAGGATTTCTACATGGTTATTCTGATAAGACCATTCAAACTCAAGAACATATTTTGATAGATTGATCGATTAATTTAAAGGAGGTTGGGAAAAGCACATTACTCATGTAAATTTTCTTATAATTATTGCATTTTCTTGAGAATTTGGATGAATCCTTTTGATTCCCTCTATGGAATTAAGTGCATGGAACCAACATGTTCTCATAATGTTTGAGAACAAATGAAAATTGGACTTGATCTAGATGAAGAAATATTATATAAGGTTAGAACCATTTGGTAGTGCATCAGGTAGCTCAAATTTTATTGAAATCATATTCTAAAATTAGTGGTGAGATTTAGAGTATGTGTTTTTTGATAATGTTTTCCTATGTACATCTTTATGGAATAATGATTTGAGATTTGTAATGAGTGGAAAAATAATCCCTGCATATATCTGCCTAAATGAGATTATTGATCTAATTAATATGGTATCTTATTATTAGTGATTGATTTAAACCTTTCCCAAGGACATAATTTGTTCTGAGAATCTTATTTGAGAAATTTAAAACAAGATACATGATATTCACTATGCATATAAGTGATACCATTAGATCATGATATTTGTGTTTAAGAATAACTTATTTAAATTTTGGATAATAGTTATATAGTGATACAGAACAATACATCTAACATATTTAATATTATATAAAGGAATTACAAATTTTATAAACAAATGTGGGAACCTATGTATATGACGACTCAATGGTATCCTCAGTTTTCTATATCGAGGAGATGGAATTTTGTGGGGGAAATCCTCATAAGGGGTTATATTTTACACCCCAATATCTTAAAATATATTTCACAATAATAAATAAATAAATTCAATATATTTTTTAGAATAAAAAATAATAATAGTTTTATAATTACTATACATTATAAAGATAAAGAATATTATATGGTATTTAAATGAATTATAATTCTTGATTAACCAATTTATGTAACTATATTCCTAAATTCCTCCCAAATTCCTCTTTCTTCTGTACCCATTGGAAAAACCATAGATAGAATAAAGATAAACAAAAGAGGTTTCCCAGTGAAGATGTAACTATCAATACTAATCTATTTCATGTTAATTTGTTACTCAAACTCATTTAATTATTCTATAAATAATATAAAATGACAAAATAATAATCATTAATATATATTAATGCATATATGTTAATGTTTCTTCCAATTTTTATCTCATTACCATCTTATAAGAAATGATAATGTCGTTTGGGATTACCTGTGGGACACCATCTCTATGAAACGATTTGATTAATTTTTTCAAGTCTCTCATATATAGATTGACATAAGTATGTTTTTAATGAATATATATAGAATTTATGATATTAATATGGATCATTAAATGTATATTATTATTTACTTTTCTTTATTTACATTCATTTGAAAATAATTACATAACTAATGTTTACGTACATACTACCAGATTCATGAGTTGATGTAAATAATTTTTCATCCGAACCTATTAATAATGGTTTTAAAAGTGATTATAAAGACGATAAATTATACATAAAATAATATTTTGATTCATGTGAATATGAAACCATGGAATGGTTTCAATGTCTAGTACTCTTGAACTAGAACATGGGTGGTAAAAAGAATATTTATCACTTGAATTTTAATTTTAATGAAGAATTGATAATAAATGAGTAATTAGAAATTATAAGGTAATGGTATATTATGTTATAATTAGAAATATGGCCCGATTTTATATTTATAATAAACATACATTTTTTATAGAACAATATTTGAGCATGTATAAAAAAATTCAGGATCTAATATTTGTTTTTATATTGCAATCTCAATTTTCAATCTGGAGTGTTTATGCTTAAATCATATTTAGGTGATTTATATTATATTTAAATATTAGACAAAATATTTTTTCAAATTAAATTTTTATAGGTATGTAATGTTTTCATTTAATTCTACAATCTTTTATAAAACAATGAATGAGAAAATGTTTAACGAAATGTTTACCTTATTTCAACTTTGGTTAGTTAAAATTTTATTCAATGTCAATGATCTTTAAAAAGTTTTAAATATATATTTTTTCTAAGATCTAAATATTATTTAATTAAAATTTTAACCATATTTTAATTAATTTTAAAATTAATAAAATTATTTTTTATTATATTCCTAAATAAGTTTTTTATGACATTTATGAAATTTTTTAAAGTAATATTTATTCTAAAATTTATTATAATAATGGATTTTTGGATACTCATGATTTTCTACTGATTTAATTAAAATTTAAAAATTTTAAATTGTTATTTGAAAAGAAAATAATTTCCTCAATATTCTACAAGCAATATTTAAAATTCTATACGAATTGATACTTTAATAATGTTTTAAATGAAATGTTTAAATGTTATTTTATAGGTATTTTTTATCAATGACAACATCCTTGGAAATTTCTTTTGATTCACTTTGGATATTATAAATTTATATCTACTATATTTTTTATCTGTATGGATTATAGATATGTGATGTTGAAATATTTATGAATCCCATTAATTTTACATTGGATCTATAATGATGAATGTATGAATGTATTATGATCTTGTAGCACACATATGTCTGGTTTTTATAACATAATAGGTGGATCAAATAACCCCCCCCCCCAATAAATTTGTCAATTATTGGTAACCCATGAACTAATATACTATGGATGCGGAATGAAAACAATCGTTGAATGAAATGTTTATAGGGAGTGAATTGAATACAAAAATAGACATTGTCCACAATGTGTTATTTACCTTGGATGTGAGCCTTGAATAGTGATATATTTTATATTCTTATGATTATGCTACAATCACTATGAAATTTTTGAATATATATGTCATTATATCATTTATCATGAATGATTAATGACTATTCCCTACTTTTTTAAAGTAGGTATTTTATAATTCTAAATACTTATTTAATGAGTCATGATCTATGTGCAAGAAATTAGTTCTTAACACAGGTAAAGATCAGTAAAATTTCATTAAAATTCATTTTGTTGGAACAAATATAGATTAAAAATGATTTATAAAATGTAATAACAGTCATAAAAGATTATTTAGATCCTGAAGCCCACCTTTTTTAGAACTATGCATGGCGTATGATTTGTAGTAAATTGTGTGGTGAGGCCACATTGTTAGAGAAAACCATGTCGGTGGATGCTTTTTTGGATAGATTTTTTCCACATGGTTATTGCATAATTTCTTCAATATTGTAGAGTGACTATATTATAAACCCATATCATCAAGTTTAATTTCATTATTTCCACATGGTTTGGAGAACTGTGCGGCCAAACATGGCACTAGATAAATTGTGGGTAATTTTACATTTTTACACTAATAATATAATTTTAACCCATCCTTCCTCATATTTAATTTTCCAGTGGGATAAACATAATTTTCTCCCATTTTGGATCTTTTTGAAGGCCTAACCATTGGATCAATATATCACCATCATTAGGGATTCGTTAGATCTTTAGTTTGTCACGTTGTATGCATATCAGTAAAAACTTCAGTCCATTTGAGTCATTCTTTGTCTCTCTTTCTCTTGACCTAGTTATTAAGGTTTGAGAGTTTCTAAATTTTTCTAAGAGATAATCCATTAAAATATGATTTAGAGGCTAATAAAGGGCTTTGAGTCTATACAAGCCTATTTTTGGTGGCATATAACTCATCCCTCATGATCACTGACTTTAGAAATTATGTATGGGGCCCAATAATTTCATTCAAATGTCCTTTATTGAATTTATATTCCATGATTATAATCATTAGAAACATATGTTTATGGTATTTTAAAATATGTGATTAGTTGTTAGTGATTACACCAAAAAATTTGCGCATCCCATGTTGGATGTTTTTTTGTTAATTATCATTTTAGTGTTTGGACCTGTTTGAGTCCCCTTATGAATGTGACATGGAATGAAAATTATAAGGGTATGATTTATTTTTTAAATGTATTAATTTTTAATTGTGAATTTCATAATATCAAGTACTATGTATTCCCGCCATGTGACCATCCTATAGTAAGTGCTTCAATTATGTAATTAAATATGAATTGGAAATTGGTAAGTATACTTGGTATATGACTTGGAATTTTTAAATTTTGAGGAATAATAGGATAAATTTTTGTATCACCCCATACAATGATAATGGAAGGTAGTGGAATGAACCTTGATTTTTGAAGATTATTTAAATGGATTAAATTAATGGATACATGTTATATTCCCTTGTTACACTAATGAAAGGAACCCCCTGAACCTATTAGATTTACCATTTAATTATGACTTTATTAAAGTGATTCATGATACATGTCCTTGTCACACTTATTAAAGGAATGGATTAAACTAATTGGAATATAATATGACTTCCTTATAAAATATGATTGGACTAACTTGCGATCAACTTGCTTTCCATAGGGAATGCCTTGAGAATTCGGGAACCCCATTACCATTCATGGATGCAACATTATTTTTTTAGACCCACATAAAACTAAATAATTAACTTTTATATGATGCCTAGTATGACACCATTGGATACCTTAAATAATATTAAAAAAAGTTGGGATATACTCCTTGGATCTAGTATTGAAAAGTGAGTTCTATAGTTAAATCCCATCAAGGACAGTCATTTCATAGCCCTGTTTTACCTTGGATAAACTCCATGGAATCGGTATGAATATTTTTTTGGAATTACATAGACTATGATTATTATATTGTAGTCTTACTATTTTTTATGATATAATAATTTCTAAGTAGGATACAGTTGATGTCTATGATTCCTAGGTTATTAACAGGGAACATCATTATTAAATATCATTATATGTTACCTTAATACATCATGGAAACATAACTATAATTAACATGAGAATTATTTGAAAACTAGTAACAATCAAACAATGAACTGGTTACATGTTAGACACTATTCAAGGGAAGAAGTTGGTGATTTGGAATTTAGTTGAATTTATCTACTTTTCATTATATATTCATTACTTTACACTATTACGTTTAAATTTAATTGGGTTCATGTTATAAACACCATTGGTGGTGGCCCACTATGATCTATCTCACACCGTATATATGATATGTTTGGTACCTATGGTAGATTACATATACACAGGTGTTGAAAAAAGGAAATCATAATGCTTCAGAAATGTGATTTCTTGTTGTGCAAGGATGGATCTGGTAGATGGCTGAGCTGTTACTAGGGATTCTTGGGATAGATTATGTATTCACATTTTCTACATTGGGGTTTTCATTTATGGTTTCTACTTTTGTATTCATGTTTTCTAGAATAATTGATACATTTCATATCATCATCAGTTGTTGTAAGTCATTCCAGTTCATTTAGTTATTGTTAATATTGTCTCTATTTTTGTTGTTCAATTTTTAACTTATATTTATTCAACTTTTTACATATGATTCTATTCATCCAAGATGATGCACTCTGGTAATGTTTTAATATTCTCCCAATTTTCACATCTTAGTCCCTCTCTACTAGTTAGTAACCTCTAGAATTTGGGTAGGTTTTATTGAGTCCATGAGGCCCACCGGGCTTGGGGTACCTATTATGTGGCTTCCGAGTCCGGGATGTCACATTATGGTATATGAATGATTGGGTATGAACATCCAATACTTTGATTATTATATCATACACTTAGACATTTATTATTCTTTTATTAGATAAAAAATAGTTATCTCTCATACTTACCTTTATTTGAGAATCATAGATCACCCTCTCTTATGTTTCTATTTTCCAAAATTTGTGGGGTAAATGATTAAAATGGGATACATCTAAGAAAGATCATATTAGGGAATAACATTGCGGGAAATATTGAATATATTTCATGAAAAAATTTGATTTTTTATCTAGTATCTAATGAAAATAGAACTTCATTTTTTGGGCTTTAATTATTGTGTAATATATTTTTCTATCGAAAATGATTTATTATATTCCAATGTTTTTCTCAGGTCATCTTAATTAGAATCAAAACAGGGTATAATAATTTTTTATTAGGTTATGAAAAATATGTGGATAAAATTTTAGACAACCTATGAATAACTAAAAGTGATATAGGGTTAACATAAAAGTTTCATAGGTTGATAATAAGGTGTCTTAATTTATGAAATATTATGAATTATTTTTATGATTATGTGATTTATGAAAATGATTATTTTAGATAAATTATTACACATAAATGATGTAACAAGGAGGAATCATTTTAACAATAAATTTTCTAGAGAGTGAATCTTTTTCCTCTTGATAATTAAATGGAATAAAAACCATAATGAATTTATTTTATTCTCATGCATCTCTCTTAGGACTTTAATCTGGATGAGTTTCCAAATTTGAAAAGGAGAGACTGATTCACTATTGATTCCTTCATGTTGTGAAATCTAACTTCATTTTTTGGGACCTCTAATCCATTGGTGACAGATAAATAGATTAGTACCATCAACAATACATTTTCCTCTCTCTGATGCTCGAAGAATGAAAATTTTATCCTATAAATTTATAGTTTGTGAAGAAAATCTATTCAATGGTATAATATTTTTATGAATATAGGGAAATAATTATAAATTGATTTAATGGAATAGAATGTGTTTAAGGGGGTATTTTATTCTGTAGATATTTCTCTAATGGATTTGTAAGAATAAGAAATTTTAATTCCATGATAATAAGTATATAGATTATAAGTTTACTAGCACCAATGATAAAAATATTACATTAAATGAGAGGAATTATTCTGGTTTTAACATTTACCATAAAATAAAAATTTATTAGTTCATTAGTGGATTTAAACCATGTCTTTAAAAAAAGTTAGACATAAAGAAATTTTATAGCTATTAAGAAATACTTCACATGAACTCATTGATGAAATAGAGAGATGATGTTCTTTTAATTTTTATTACATTGATATGAATAGAAAGATCAAAATTTTTGGAACATATAATAAAAGCCATGGAGGAAATGAAATGAGTCATCCTTTATTACATACGATAAAAAAATTGGAAAATTTTCTCTAAGTGATTATTACGAGTATCATGTTTGGAAAGTATTCCCATAAATATATAGAATATCTATGAGTTTTAAAGATCCATGACATTGAAAATAATATGGAGAAAGATTATATAAATGAACCTCTGAAACTCTATTGCACCAACTAAATTGAGTATGATCATTATACTTGCTAGTGACCAAATCCAAATTTTTTTTGATAGAAATCAATGATGATGACAATATAATCCTTGTTATAAAATAAAATATCATGTTATCCGAATCGTTGAAATGATTCATGAGAAAAAAATTTAAAAGGTATAATTACCATATACACATGAATATAAAATGCCTTATTTGACTATATTTCTTCCCACTATATTATAGTGGATGAATATTATAAGGGTATCACATCGCTAACACCTTTATTATATATGGAATTATTAGTGAAAATGATAAATGATATGGTGGTCACATCTCAATATTATGTCTTATCTCCATTGGATGTTTGTTGGAATTAAATTCATTAAATTATTTTGATATAACATTTTGTTGAATTTTATGTGATTTTGAGAATGGATTTTATTTACTCACACAGATAACACAAAAAATGAAAAATAATGTTTGTTACGATTCATATTCTTAATAAACCAATAATAATATATTTGTGTGATGATGATTATGAACATCCAAATAATATAGTCCCTTTATATTGGCATTCCTAACAAATCCGGAGGGATATTTATCTCAAATGGTTAGCCAAATCAAAACATTGAATATATGAGTATGTTGTGGGAACATGGTAATAGTTTTTCTGAATCATTATTTTATCTTCCAATAGAAGGATGAAGTTGAGTTTACAAAAGAACTCATACATGGTGATATTGCTATTTCAAATATCCTTATAGGACATCCGTAATTTAATTACAAGAATTTATGAATGAACTTTAAGAGAATATAGATAAAGGATTCATTCATCCAAGTGAATTACTATAGAGAATCCTGTTTTTATTGTTATGTTGGGGGATGGTTCAATGAATCATGGCATTTATTATTGGGATCTTAATATAATTTCTATAAATAAAAGTATCCTCTACTATGTATTGATTATTTATTAATCAATAATAAGGATCTCAATAGTTTTCAATGATTAAACTTAAATATGGGTATCACTAGTTGTGGTGAAAAAGGTGGAAAAATACAAGAATCCATTTTTCATAAGGTACAAACATTATGAATTTATAACGATTGAATTTGGAAAAAAATTATCCTTCAATATTCATGGATCTATTGAATATATAATTGTTAGATGATGTTGATCACTTTGGGATTTTTTATGAAATTTGTATATATTCTAATGGAAATGAAGAGCATAAATGTTAATTGAATATTAGGTTAAGGACCATGATTAAAAGAGAATTCGTTTCTGAAAATTTTAATTATTGATTTTTGCATAAAGAGTGTATAATTCTTGATAAACAAAATTATAACAGATGGTATATTGGTGGATACTTCAAATAAATTTGTTATTGAACAATGTCCCAAACTGAAAATGGTGAGTGAAATTTGTAGTTTACATAGGGTAAATAGATACTAAAATTAAATTTTTATGAATTTATCATGGCTATAATATCCACTAAATATGTTTACTATAAAGGGAACCAAATTCTTTTGGATAAATGAATGTGAAGAAATGTTTATGGAAATTTATAGAATGTTTGTAAGTGCACCTATGCTCAAAATTTAATATAGTGGATAAGGGATTTTCATCTATATTGATGATTCAGAGAAGGGGATTGGATGGTTTATCATGCGGAATTACATGGTAATATGTTATTCATTATACCAATTGATGGTCCTTGAGTAAAAGTATAAAACTCATTATTTGGAAGTCTCACTGGTAATTAATTCCTTGAAAATATGGAGGCACTATATTTATTGTGAAATGTTTGACGTATATATCAACCATAAAATATTGATTTATATATTAACATTGAAGTATTTAAGTATACATAAGAGGGGGTAGTTTTAAATAATATAATATTATAAAAACTCAATACATTAATACCCTATGAAGAAAAAAAGTTGGTTTATTCTGTATTGTAGTAGGACTATATAAAATTTTCCATGATGAGGATTGAAATAGATCAATTAATTATTTATTTATATAGGATGGATCATGAAATCGTTTAAAAAGTAAAATTCTCCTTCGATTCATATATTAATGTTCAATCATCAATCCTTATGACAATTAAAGAGCCACTGAAGGAGGATTTGGAACTATAAATTTTGGGAGGGAATGTTTATGGGTTAAATCATTCTATTTATGATATTATATGGTTAAAAAATGGGGTATGTTCCCTATAAAAACAAGAATTATAGAAGGGGTTCTCAGATGGAGCTCATATTTAATATTTATCTATTCATCCTAGAAGTTTGATGATATATATAGTTTTTAAATAAAATATTTCTTCGAAAAAAAATGAGAGATATTATAATATATGTAACTAAATGATTGGTGTGATAACAAGTTAATTATAATGGGTATAATTCTATGAGTATTTTTCAATCGTTACATATACCTTAGTGGAAAAGGGATAACAACACCATATAATTCTCTATGGAACACAACATGAAATCAAAACGGAATAATGGTCATTGGGTTTTAATTGACCCCCATATGAAATAAACAAATTTCATTTTCATCAAAGAAGATTTTGATCTTAATTATAGCTCAAGGATAAAAAATAACGATGTGTTAAAAATTCATGAATGATCACTCTCAATAATATCTGGTTGAGATCTATAGTTCCCCTTAGAGTTCGAGAAAAATATTTAACGAGCTTAAAATATAGTGCATAGATTTAGCATTACATATCATCCTTAGATATATGGTTAGTTCGAGAGATCCATTCAGAGCACATATGATTTTATATGAGCATTGTTTATAGATTTTATATGATGTTGGGATAAAAAACATCATCTAGCCAAATTTTCTTATTATAATAAATTTCACATGGGAAATAATTTTACACCTTATGAAACCCTATATTTAAAGAAGTACAAGACTCCAACATGTTGGGTTGATGTTGGGGAATGAATGCTATTTTGAAGGATATAACTGATGAAATGGAATAGAATGATAGTACCATCCATAAAAACATTAGGAAAAACCAATATTAATAGAAACGTTATGTTAACAATCATTGATGTGATTTCAAGTACAATTTTTTTCATAAATTGTTTTTATGAATATCTGATTTTATTAATGTTATATGATTTGGAGAGAAGGTAGAGCTAGGCCAAAATATATATTTATCCATATGATATTATTAAAAATATCAAAATTTTATATAATCATTTATAAATTATTATAAATATAGCCATATTTTATGATATGTTCCATGTATCTCTTTTTAGAAAGTACATAAAATATCATTCACGAGTACATAACTTATTGGTCATACCATTAGAACTTGTTATTTTATATGGTGAAAACCCATTTAAAATGTTGGTAAATAAAAATAAATTGTTATAGAGAAATAATTATCATATGGTTAAGGATGTTTGGAAGAATAAATCATTCAGGGAAGAAACAAAGGAACATGAGCATGTGATGAGATAAATGTATCCTTATTTTTTATTAGAGTGAACTAATTTCAACGAAGATATTATTATAAAGGGGTGAAGGTAACACCCTATGATTTTTTAATATAATACTTTTTAATATATAAAATTTTATAGTGAATAATTCTTATAAATAATAAAATTAATAACAATGTATCATATCTCAATGAAATATTATTCGTTAAAATAACTTCTAATTCCTTAAGAAAATTCTACTTCTCTTAAAGAACAATATTGAAGTATTATATTTAAGAGAATTTTTATATACATATATGTTTTTTAAATAAATTAAATGTACTAAAATTATGAAAAATCAGTTTTTATACATGAATAATATAAATTCAATAGTAATGAGTTGGTTAAAATTGGAAATAATAAAATTTGAATTTAAAAAAAGAAATGTTTACTAAAAAATAGTTTCTCTACATGGATGGTGTTTTTTATTAACATGATAAATTATTAGTAGTGATGAATTATATTTATTCAATGTGTAGATAATATATTTATCAAATATTTGATGAATATTTTAATGGTTTCGACAAGGTATGGAATGATAATAATTTCAATGTTATTCATTAAAAAATATTTTTTTTTCTAAAATTGGTATTCATTGCATTTTTCATGATTATTTTAATGGGAATCTTTTCCACTAAAATGAATTGAATTAATAAAGGGGTATGAATATTTTAATTCAAAATGTCCATTTTTTGTGTATTTAAATTTCATTTTTGTCATAATGAATCGTAATCGAGGTAAAAAACAATTACTACAGTAAAGGATAATTAGTAGTTATACTAAAGAGATATGTTTTCAAAAGAAATAAAAACATTTCTAAATCATAATTTTTACATCAATTTTGATCCAGACATATCATATCTCATAATTTGGGTTGTTTTTATTCCACTTGTACTTGAATATGACTTTATTGTATTTTAATGATTTGTTTATATACAAGAGTGTCACTCACCACACTTATAAAAGGTAACTAACTAACTTCACTTGTTAATACAAATTGAGACCTTTAGATCATCCATAAAAGAAAAAAATTTCATCCTAACTTACCAACCCAAATTTTATTTCTTTTTCATATAATACATGTAACTCAAAGTTGATTTCATAAAAAAGAGTTAATTATCTTTTCTGATCTATGTTGAATTTAATTCTTCTATGACATCAAATAAATATCTTACGACATTATATAATTGATTAAATAATTTTCATTACAATAAATAATTATTTTTATTTAAATTTTATAACTATTTTACCACATTTCTATCTCATTAGAAATGATAATGTCATTAATGGTTATTTGTGGAGTACCACCTCTATTAAGTGATTTGATTAGTTTTTAATGTAAATCGATCATGGAATATCATATGGTTGTATTGAAGGATTATATATACTATTTATTATTTTATTATGTTTTTTAAATAAATTTTTTTATGCTTCTTTCAATACATTATTTGGAAAATAAAAAACATTACCCGTGTGTATGTACGGACTACCATCTCTATGATGTTATGTAATTCATCAATCATTTCCAAACAATATGAATGGTTATAAATTTTCATATAATTAATAAATAAGACACATATAACATTATATATACTATATAGATTATGAAACCCTGATGAAATTTCAACTACCAGAACTGCCATACCAAAACATGCATGGTAAATAGAACTGTTAAAACCTGAATATTTATTTCAATAAAGAACACTTAAAAATGAGTAATAAAAATTTATAAATGAATTTTATACTTTATGATATGTTTCAAAATGGTAATATTATAGATTTATAAAAAAATTATTAATTTGGAATTCGAGATGATGTATGTAGAATTTTGGGACATTAGGTAAGGGTAAATATTGTAATTTCATTTTCTTATCATGATTTTTTATTCTTGAATATTCAATTAGGTAATAATAATATATTAATCACTTAAAGTACTTATTTTTTATTACCCTATTTTTATTTCTAGTGTGTAAATAATTTTTGTTCATTTTATACTATTTTTCATTTAAAATCATTTAGAAAATGTTTCAATGAAAATATATATTCATTTCCTCCATGGTATGGGAACATTTCATCCATATACATGTTATTTAAAATATTTTTATGAGTGTTATTGTATATGATAAACATAAAATTTTAAATTAATTTCCAACAAAATTTGAATTTATTTTCAAATGATTAAAAATTAATTTTTTTTAAAAATCTCGATAAGTTATTTATTATCTTTAACAAAAAAATATTTGAAATCGTTTTTATAAAGTTTACTAAAAAAAATATTTTATATCCATCATAAAAAATTATTTTAATTGATGAATCCTTTAAAAAATTGAATGGATATTTTAAAACAAAATAATTTTATAAATATATTATGAATTTTTTAGTGGAATTATTATAAAACTAAAATGGTATTATTCTCATGATTTCAAGGAAATTATTCACATGTTTTTTTAAATGTTTTCTCATTTAGGTCTACATAATTGGATGGTTCTTATAAATCACTGGTTATATTATCCAAGGATACCAAACATTTCATTTATATAGAAGAAAGATAATTAAGTGACATTGAAATCATTTGAAACTCATTTATTTTCCAAATGTTATGATTTTTTGAATAAATGAATGATATTATAATCTTATTGAACACATATATATGGTTTTCATTGTGTGATGGGTTGGTCTATTAAAGCATCATGTATAAATTAGTTAAAGATTGATATATCATGAGATAATATGAAAAGGATGTGGAGTGAACTTATTCCATGGATGAAAAGAGGTTGGGGAGTGAACTAGATCCATTAATTTAATTTTCCACTATGTAATGAAGGTCTTGGTAGTGGTACATGATTAATGTAAAAAAAGTATAAACATATGTTTATGGTAAAATTACATTTACATGATCTAATACAAATAATATTTTGTCATGTATCAGGATCCATTAATGATGATTCCCACTATATTTCATGTCTCATGACATGATAAACCATTACACCATGGTCATGATTTATGATCTATGATAGATTGTGTATAATCATTATAGGATGTTATTATGATAAAAAACACTTATGATTATCTTATTTTTCAATACAATCATCAATTGATATCTCCCATGTCTACACATAATAAATATGTGAGGTCACCCTTTCTTATTTTTTTTATTTTCCCCGTCTTATTAAGTAAGGTTTTATGTAGTATTTCCCTAATAAGGGTCATATGATAGAATAAATTTATTCGATACATATAACATATTTACTTAAATATATTTATTCTATATCTAGTCTACAAAGACACTAAACCCTTATGGTTATACAGAATGGATTATTATGTAATATATTATGTTTTCCAATAGAATGATAAAATATGTATATATTTTTTGATTAATTAACCTCAAAAGGAATGTCCATTAGGTTAGGATTTAATCCAATAAATCAAAATATACATGGGAAATGGGATTGGAAACACCTAAATATTGATTTTAACAATAAATTATGAGGAAATGGGTAAAATTTAGTTTTGATTAAATGGTTTATAGTAATATAGTTATTAATATGGTCATCAAAGAAATATTTATGATGAGAATAAAATTATTATACAGGGTATGATATTGTGTGTGAATAAAGATGGGACTTAAAGTGAGGGTTTCATGATCTCAATTTCCCTTCATTTTTATATGTTATATATTCAATAAATTCTATCACTTGTGTTGTGTATATACTGAACATGAATGGAACGTAATAAATATTTTATGAAAAAATGGTTATTTATTATTCCATATATGGTTTTATCTTTCAAGTGGTTTTAATTAAAATATTATCAATGATTTAAGGCTTTTTTACGATCTCTGTTTTATCATGATTTTTTATGCTTTAATTTCCAATATAATGATTTACAAGTTATTTATCACTTAAAATTAAATAACTATATTTTACTCTGAATATTACTTATGGTTTCATGTTTTCTTACAATTATACCCTTTTTCAATGAAAAATAAAAAAATTAATGTTTTTAAGAAAACCAAATGTTATATCTCATTTTGGATGAATAGTCATTAACTTCCATATCTATGTTGTAAAAAATTTCTTCATGGAGGTTCTTATCTAGTTTTTAAAAATTGATAAACATATCATTGTAATATATTTGAATTTAATTATAATTTTTTTAATGAAATATTCTTTTCAATTACAAAATGGTTTATATTGGACATCCTTAATAAAAGTGTGAATAATATATCGTAAAATTTTACAAATTCACTAGATTTTCATAATTTCATGTGTATTCATCATCATGGGGATTCATTTACAATTTTTCAATCTTTAATTACAAAAATTATATTCCCATTCTTTATGAATTTTTAGTATTGATAGTTAAACAATATAATGGATATTTCTTCTTTTTCTTGTACCATCTATCTCAATAATTCAAAAAATATTTTTGTGTATCTCACCATAATTTACTAATTTTTATGATTCCATAAAGATATGATGTTATGATACAATCCAATTTTTATATATATATATATTATGATGATGATGTTTTAAGGAAATTTTCATGAAATGAGTATTTTCCCATGGGTTAATTAAGTAATGAAGGAATGATGGATAGTGTTATCTTATATCATACATATGTATGGTTTATTTTTATTTTTTGTACCTATGTCTACATGTTTGTTCATGGAGATGAGTTTGTTAAGATATGTATGTATGTTTGTGGGTGTACCTGATTTCAATTAACTATGTTCCCATGTTTTTTGGTGGACCTGATTATGTATATATTTGTTCCCAATATAATTATTGTCGATATTTATATTTATTTATAAAATAAATGACTTATTGTTTTCATGTGATCTCATAGATCAGGATTGATTTTTTATGATTTTAAAATATTATTATTTTTTTCATTTTTTATGTCAATGCCTTATTTGATGACCCTTTATATAGTATATGAATTATTGGGTCTATTTTCTTTTGATGCGTTCAGGATATCATACCCTTTTTATTATCTTATAATCAGTTATGATCATTGATTGACATATCCCATTTTTTCCTTTAATATGAATATCTGTTAAGTGTTTCTTTTATTACTTCTTTACTAGATTATAAAGTAATATATAAGGTGATTATTGATATAATGAATTTTATGTTTGGATAATTTTTTCAAATATGTGGAATTAGTTTTCAAAAATATTAATATATTCATATAATGGGGAAATTATTGTTAGATGAGGAAGATATGTTTTTTGAGCGATAAATTATATTTTTCATATTTATAATTAAATCTAAATATAAAAAGGATTAAGGTACATAATTTACTCTATATTTTTTACTAACATAATAAATATATAAGATTTTATTTGGATCGCTTCAGTTTATATAAAATTTATTATGTAAAGAGTGTGTTTTTTATCAATAGAATTGACTTTTTAGGTTTTGGGAGTTATATGTGAAGGATTTTTAGGATTTATTATTGGGTGAATTATATAGAATCTATATATTTTGGGAGATTCTATTCTCCAATGATCGTATATTGGGTATAAATCCGATATCGAATCCTTTTTCTCTTATGTCACCAAATGAGTTGATAGAGTTAATGGTGTTAATTGAAGACATGGAGGAAAAGGGTTTTATCCACCAAAGTACCTTTTTTGAGAGAACTAATTTTATTCGCATTGGAGAAATATGGAAACATTAGGTAGGGTGTTGTTAACCAGTATTTATACCTGGTTACATTGATGAATATATATTGATTACCAAGTATAGATGACTTTTTTGATCATTTGAAGGGATCCTAATGGTTCCCCTAAATCAATATTTGTTCTAGGTACAATTATATGTATTTAATAGAATGATATGTAATAAATATATTGTTTAGAAGTAGGTATTTGTTATATGATTATCTTCTAATTCCATTTAGTTTGAAAAATGCACTATCAATCATAATGTCCCTGATTAAATCAAATTTCATCCTCACATAGGCTACATCCTCATCGTGTTTTTCCTGAATTATTTATATATATTTGGATAAAATAGTTTCATGCCAATCCACTGTAGATTATATTGAGTGAAATTTGACCATATAGGCTCTATATATTGTTCCAAAAGTCTAAATTTTGGATTTAGGATGTGAATTTCTTTTGGCATGTGATATTAAGACCTAGTATCTTGATTTTTATATAGAAAGTGGATGTGAGGATGTCCTAGGAATGACACAAGAATATGATTTAAATATGTATATTTCTCGGATTGATTGGGTATCACATATGGTTCATCCAGGCATTACCTTTCATGATTGTACTAATAGTAGGGATGAGTAATATGGATGTAATGTTCAAGTTAAAATGTTACTGTCTAATGGGTTTCTAAAAGATAAATATGTTATTGAAGTCTACACTGATTCTAATTATTCTATATTCTTGGACCATTACACTATTTATTGTGATTCTTATGGGGCCAAATAGTGAGTTATTCTTATACATTGGTACAATGTGGTTAAAAATAGGTCTCATTAACTATGACCCCATGAGTGTAACTTCCCTAGCCACGATTTAGTGATATAAGTAGCAGTTCATTAATTAATGCTTTTTAATTAATAAATATTTGGTATGATATTTTCAATCATAACATGATATAAGAGCATGTGATAAATATTATCTATGTTGGACTTCAATATATGGAAATAAAATTAGATATATTAGCTAGAAACCTTTTAATTTGAGATGTAATATACCCTAATAAAGGGGAATGTGATTATGGATTCTCTCTTTGGAAAAATCTTATATTTGGGTTCAAAGAATTTTAAGGAGCTAAAATTGATGCTCGTAATCACTAACTAGCTTATTTATATAACATGGTGATGATAGGTAGTGAACAATTCACCCTTCATAATTACATGTTTATTTGTGGATTGAGTGGAGGTTATCTAAGATCCTATTTTAGATTATCTTGTAATATAGTAATTTCTCATGAAAGATCATATAATCCCTAATGGTCTTAAGAAAAGGAAGTAATTTTTTATGTCTATGGATGGGTTTTGTTCCACACCTTTGTGATAGATGATATTATGAGGGATTCTCATAACTCATTATCTATTATTTATAAAGGGTTAACCATAAGTTATATTATGTCATTACTTATTTTTTTGGATTATAATCTGGAAAGATATCGAATGGATGTTTAGTCACTTCACTGAAAATAAAAGGATATAAGATAATCAATAATTTCTAGGGGGTTACTTCAACCCCCTCTAGTGTCAAAATGTAAGAGAGAAGAACTTACCACAAAATTCATAATTATATTATCCAACACATTCATAGTTAATGATGTATTGCAGGAGGTGGTTTGGAATCTAATGTATGTTTCACACTTCTTGCCTATTCAAGAGACTCTATGTTTGGGATATCATGATAATTTATATGTGTGGGGGATAGAGTGGATATATTTGGTATGTTAAATAATAGTGTTAGATGATGACATATAATTCATGTAGACATTTTAGTAGGGCCAACAGAAGGATATCGGGTCACAGTTGATGTTTTTAATGACGTATAACACAGACGAAAGACATACAATTAGAGTGGATGCTCAAAATATTGAAGGATATGGTCATGGAATGCTGGATTTATTTTTGGTATATAATTAGATAAACATAATAATTTGGTATAGTTTTTTAATAATAAAATCTTTTGATAAATGATCTATATGGATCTAATTGATTTTATTTATGGAATACCATGTCACTATCCATTATGATGGATAAATGTGTGAAATTTAGTACTTATTGATCCCATCTTGTTGTAAGAGACGACTGAGTATGTGTAGTTGATCTAGAAGTTTTATGTTATTAATCAAAGTAGAAAAAACTCTTATTCCCACACAAGGTAGTGAACCAATGAGTTCGTCAGTGATGAGTAAGAATTGCTATGGATATTTTCTCTATTGGTACATAGATGTTTTAATATATATGGAAATCTCATTTCATGGTGTTTTTGTCTTTTCATGTTTATATAGTGGATTGGATCAAAATATTACTCGTTGAATCTTTCTCAATGATATCGGTGTATACATGATATGTTCTATGTGTTGGTTATTTGAATGTATAAGAAAAACCCATCAACATGATTGATGGTGATGATGTTGAGATGATGGAATATGCATTATTCGATGAGTCCCCAGTTCAGGTAGTAGGACAAAGCATGAAGGTGTTGTTTGGGAAGACAGTTCCTCCCATTTAAGTATTATAGAGACATAGTCATATCTATGAGGGTTTAAGTGGACCATGGAATTGTTAATGTCTTTTATTTATTTTAAAAAAAGTATGATAATATATATAATCCATTAAAGATGTGTTTATATGATGTTTAACGATTTTTTAGAATATATTTGGATGATTGAATTGTTTTAGATGTTTTTGAAGAAGTTAAATATTTATACTGTGATAAAAAATTATGTAAATAAGTCGAGAAGTATTCATTTCATATGATTAAATATATATTCCTTGAGATTTATTAGTACTCTAGAATTGAAAACAATAAATTATATGAAAATTCGTTAACATTTATTTAGATTTCTATAAAATCTATTTTACATTTATTAATATTAATTTGACGACTTTTATGTTTTAATGATAATTCTAGTAGAGTCATTTAAAGGATCATATGGGTCAATATAAAAAACTATAATGGCCATTGAAATATGTTATATGATTAGTATAAACATACAAAAAATAGTTTTCATCAAAAGACATTGACAATGGCATGAAATTGTTAGGTTCTTTCTAGAGTTATTAAGAGTTAATTTTTTGGAGATAATAATATTAATAAGGTCTATATATTTAGGGACGTTTTTAATTGATGATTATTTATTAAAAGGTATTTAGGAATGTTAAATGTAATGATGTTATATTGTTATGAAATGCTGAAAATCTCTGGAATAATAACTATATTGTGATATGTGTTGGATTTTTTGAGATATTTAATTTGGTGAGAACTCTTTTAATGTTCAGGAATATTTAAATGAATGGTTTTTTGAAAATTATAAAATATAAAATATGGAACAATTATATAAAATTTATTTTAAATAATTTTAACAAGTTTATAATAAATTTATGGAAAATGATAAAATGGAAATTTATAGGAATTTTGAGGATCCTGGGTGATAGTCTATAGGAACTATTTAATTATGATAGTCAAGAAAGATCATGAAGTATGAATTTATTTTGAGAATAATCTAGATAATTATTTTTTCTTGAATTTCAAAATATAATAATTTCTAGATTATTAAAAAAATCTCTAATTAATCATAGATTGATCAAATATTAACGAATGTGTTTGGAAAAGTATGTCTAAGAGAACTGTAAAATTACTGATAGAGAAAAATAGAGACTTAATATAGGATTTTGACATTGAGAAGATAACTTATAGACCTTATGTTTTTAAAAATTCATATTTGGAAGTATATCACTAATGATCTATATGAAGTGATCTTGGAAAACTAGTCATATTTAAATAATTATTTCCAATAGTCAATGATCTTAAATAGGTGGTAATATTTTATACTAATTATATTGAAATATTGAAGATTATTATCATTATCTATTGTAGATGCTTGATAAACTATAATGTAATCTTACTCACCTTTTTATAATTATCATTTCCAACTAGAGGGAGTCAGTCTGAAATCATGAGGTTCTTCATATATTTTCAGAAACACTCAATTGGTATTTGTTGAAAACTCTTTGATCACTTCAATTTATTGATTTATTCTAGTGTGAAATTTTTTATACAATATAAACACAACCACATCAATGATTATGTACCCACATTGGGATATAACCTTTTAATAATTTTGTGTGCATTTTGTTTTTACATTTATTTTTTACATAGGTAAGGATAAGTTTTTTATATTTTTTGGATCATATATTAACAAATAATATATTTTGTTTTTAAGAGAATGAAATCCTAAAATATTTTAACATTGATTTAACCCCCCACCCTCTCATTAGTTCACCCATTTATATGGAACATATGCTGGCATCAGAGCATTCCTAGGGTTACTCTTATAGATCCTCAAGTGGATAATGGTGGAGAATATAAATTTAGTTAATATTTTGAGTGTACATAAATTTCGTAAAATAAAATAAAATAGATGGATGAAAAAGTAAAGTTACCGTATCTTATGTCCCACATTTTAGTGGTTATTGATGTAACCCCAATGGTATTTAAATATATTAAGAGAGATTCTCCAATTTTTTAGCTAAGAATAAAATTTTACACTTTTATGGAATGCATAAAAATTCTATTATTTTTTCTATATCAGATAAAGGTGCACAAATATTTTGGGGATTTAACCAAAAAAAGATATCATGAAAGAATTAAAAAACATTGAAGGAACAAAATGTTATAGAATAAAAAATATAAATATATAGTATCATATATGATTATATAAATAAGGAAGGATAATGAATTATTTATAATAATTTCAATAGTGAAAAAATATTATATAACGCTAGAGAATATAGTGATAATCTGGAAGACTCAACAATTGTATAAAATTTGACGAAAATGTTTCTATATTTGTTTGGTCCTAAAAATTTAGATTTTAAATATAGTGAGTGAATTCCTCATAATGAAATACATGATATTCTTATTGTATGTTTGATGATAAAATTTATACCATTAAAAACGTATCTTAAAGTGGATATGGAATTATAATCTATGAGGAAACAACAATTTACAAATAATGATTTAGGAAATTCAAATGAATTTGAAGAGGATTAAGAAAAAATTATTCATATAAGATATCCATGCCTCTAATGTTAATGAATTTTAAAAAATAAATGGGAAATAATAATGGTAGGATCCTACTATTGTGTTTTAAATATCATACCATTGGGCACTTTTCTATAAAATATCTTACGAAAATTGGTGAGTACTGTGATTAGGATTAAGATGAAAAACCTCAAGAGAAAAAATTTATAAAAAACTCAAATATGGAATTAAAAATACACTAATATAGAAAATAATTCTAAAAAATAGAATTAAAATATGTAATATTGAAATGTATTACTTATCCTAATGAAGATAATCAGAATAATATGTTGTTGAAAAGTACTCAAACATCACATAACTTGTAAAAAAAATGAAGAATAATCAAGAAAATAAGTGGAAGGAGGTGAAAAAAAATATGAAAAAATATTTTGATGGATAAAAGTTAATAATTAAATGAGGGAAATACAATGTTCCAAAATGAAAATAGGAAATTAAAAAAATGATTGTAAGAAACATAAAGGGATATTATATCTTTATAAAAAATGGAAAATGAATTCATTAATGAGATAAAAAAAGAAACTAATGCTTTTAATGAAAGAATAATTCATCCAAGGTCTATATGATTCAGTAATATTAAAGGAAAAAGTGCTAGGGAATACTCAATAAAAGTGTCATGAAGCAAATTTTAATTTGAATACTATGAAATATTATTTTAAAAAGGCTGTGGAAATCAAAGAATAATAATCACATGTTATCAAAATTATGACCACAAATGGGAAAGTTAAAAAATCTTTTAAATATAAAAATAAAAACGTTTTTACTAATAATTTATGTTCAAATTCCCTATATAAACATTTATAGAATAATAATTATTATGATAAACACTCTTCAATATCTAAATAATATATTGGTATATCTACAAAGTTATCTTACACAAGAAAAAATCTATCATGATATTTCAATGTTCAGTTTCACAATGTTTCTAAAAAGAAATTTAATAAATATACATGAACCAAATTCTAGAGTTATTAATGGTATTATGGGATTTATGGTAACATATCATAGTCATTCAAGATCAAAATTCAATTTCAATAGAAAATCCTTGAGTCAAGTGGGGAACAATGAGATAATTAAAATAAATAATCAAATTATAATAAAATATATATTCATTTGATCTATAAACATAGAATATATATGATTGTTTGAATAAAAATCATGACATATGTGACCAAAAGGGTCATTGTGATGAATAATTTAGAGAAATATTCTTTAAAAACATTTAAACACTAAAAATGATAGGGTATTTGAAAGGTGAAGTACAATGAAAATTAACTCTTTATAGAACTTTATTTGAAATCCTGGAAGACATGTCAACCATGGATTCTAGATAGTGGTTATTCCAAATATGTAAATGATGATATATAATTTTTTAATAACATTAAAAAACATGATATTTGGTTAGTGAAATTTAGAAATTACATATTTCTATAAACCAAGGGAGTTTGAACTGTTAAGATATAATCTCAATTGTTAAAATGAAAATATGTACTCTGTGTTGAAGGGATTAAAAACATTATTTTAATTTCAATCAAATTAATTATTGATTGGAATATTATTTTTGTTTAAAATGAATGCATCAATATGATTCCATATCAAAAAATATACATCATTATAGTTGAAAGAACAAGTATAAATCAATGCCAAATTTGTAATCTAACTAATCCATGTTATTTTAGTTCTAAATATGTTAATAAACCATGGAATAAAATAATTTTACAAGTTAAAAATAATATGAATAAAATATCATATCATGATGTGGTGATAGACCCGACTAAAATAAAAAATGTATCATATATGGTTTGTGAAACTTGTTAGAAAACAAAAATAGGTAAATGTACTCATAAAATAGTAGAAATTCAACCCAATAGGTCACTATATTTCATTATTTTATATTGTTGTGGTCCGATGAGACCTATATAATTCATAGGTGATTTATTACATGGTTTTGAAGAACAAATTAAAATCCATTAGGATATTCAAAAACCATAGAATACATATTAATAATATACCATGAGTCTATATCGATAATATGATATCAGATTAAAATTATAATATAATTATAATGATTTTTAAATATATCTGGTTAAACATGGAAATATGTATTAAAACAGTGCACCATACACTCCCAATTAAAATGGTTAAATAGAAATAATGATAAAGGGTTGGGTTGGTATGAATTTTACAATTATAGATGAACCCAAGAACTCGATGTTTTTCTAGAGGTATTCTACATAAACTGAATACACATAAAGAATAGTTTTTTATGATACCATAGTCACACATTATACCATATGATATATGCTAAAAATAAATCTAGTAGTGAAATATGTTAATGATTTTTAGTATTCCTTGTTAGGAAATGATCAAAATCTACAATCTAAAAATGTTTTAATAAAAATATGAATAAGGGATATCCATGGTATATTTGTATAATATATTGTACAATATTATCTAAATTAAAGTGCTTCACAACATTTTTAATTATTTTCATGTAAATATTATTGAAAAGTAGATTAAATAAATAGTTATAGTTGAATCAAATTTAGAGAAAAAATAAATTAGGTAGAGTAAAAACATTTAATAAATAGAATGATGAAGATAAAAATATGAAAAATTCCATTGCTGTTAATTTTTTCAAGACTAGTGACGATGGTGAAACAATGGGAAATTTTAATCTGAAAAATTAATGATTATAGGAACATTTTAATTCCCATAATTCCATTAAAGATAAAAAATAAATGATGTAAATAAAAATAACGTTGAGACTTTAAAATCCAAACATGTTTATTTCATATGTTGAGGCACAAACTATTGATGATGTTTTTTTGGAATGAGCAACGAATTAATTCTATGAATGAAAAATTAACCTGATTGAGAGGATTAGAACATGACAGCTTGTACCATGACCTAAAAGAAAAGTAATTGAGATACCAAGTACATACTGAGAATGAAACTAAATAACAATGTTTTGGTGTCCTAAAAGTGCCCATATTGTTATGAAAAGACTATTTATAGGTGGAATTCATAGACACTAAATATAATTTTACATTACATGATAGACCAGAGTATATCAAGTTATTTCTTGGAGTCGAAGATCATAATTAATAAAAAAATGTTTATGAGATGGATGTGAGGTACATATTTTTTTATAGATACCTATAAGAATAATTTTTATTTAAAAACACAATGTTTCCAATTATGATATTGACAGATGTACGATATAAAATAAAAAATAGGAATGATATCAGTTAAAGAATATTCATTGAGTCTTATATTCTAAATTTGATGGAAACATAAAAAATTAAATTTACTAATGGTAAGGTTGACATTAATATTTATGTCAGATATATGTACACATACACTATTATTTTAATTTTTTATGTGGATGATACCATATTTTTTGGAGAAAAAGAGGCTACCTGTGAGGAATTTTATAGTTTGATGAGGATACACTTTTAGGAATCCATGTTAGGGGAAATGAAATAAATTTTTGGAATATATATCGGATAAAATTATAATTGAATACTGTCATCTAAATAAATAGATATTTTTGATTAAATTTATCCATGATGATTCTAAAAAAATCAACACATACAACAGTTATAATTAAACTAAGTAATGATGAGGTTAAAACATATGTGAATTAAAAAAATTAGGACAATTATTATAATTTTTGAATATCTAAAAATGTCAAAAACTAAATATATTTTAGGCAAAGAATATTTTTGTAAGAAATTATATTGATCATAAATACTCCCGCATGGTAGAAGAATAAATTATTTTCATATATTTCAAATTCACATTGAGTTATGGTATGTTGTATAGAAGTAATTAATAATATAATTCGTTATGTTATAACGACGTAGATTTAGAAGGTGACTGAAATTGTAACACCCCGAGCTTCCATGATACGCTTCTCATTCAATAATGCAATAGCTTGCATTGTACGCAACTTCGAGTTCTAAAACACCGCGAATAATCAAAGTAGCCGTTATGAATAGTAATAACCACTTTTTAAAATTATAGAAATTTTATATTTCAAAATGGACTTCATTTTTGTATTCGGAATATCGAAATTAGCCTATGTTGAATTTTTGATATTTTTCTGAGAACTTCTATTTTTTATGAATAGTGAAAAATACTTAAAAACAACTTTTTTAATCAAAATAATTTATAGTGATAAATTATACTATTTAGTGGTTTTAAAGTATAATAATAATATATTTTTACCATTTTATCCAATGGTGGTCATTAGAATCAATTTCACTTTGAAATTGGACATAAACAATTGCCAATCTTTTGATATAAATTGTTTCTTAAAACACGCTATTTGTTGTGACAGCGAGAATTAATTATAAAATTAATTAATGCAACTTATATGTTTGGAATTTTTTTAAAATAGACATCATTTTTGAATTCGGAATATCAATTATAGCTTAGGGTGAAATTTTGGCCTTGTTCTGAAAAACTTCAATTTTTGATGAATAGTGAAACCACTAAGTGGTAGTTAAATAACTGATTTTTCGTTTAAATGAAATATTACCACTTCTGTGATTTGATTTTCAAAAATCCGACATACATGGTTGTCATTAAGAAGTAAAATGTGGTTCAATGAGATTAAAATAATTTTTGGTGAATAGTAACTTTTAAGTTCTTAATCGCGATTAGAGGTAATTAGTGTAGTTTAAGGTAAAAATAATGTTTTAATAATATGAGATGAGCTTGACACTTGTCCTACTCCTATTGGATGAGTCATGGCCGACCAAGACAACCAATGGGTCAACTTGGGGACCCCATGGAGCCACTTTAGTTGGAAAATGACATTAATATATATTTATTTAATGTTAAAATTAAATTGAGACAAACATGAGTTGTTTTACTAAAACAGTTTTTAAGTGGGGTTACACAAGTCCAAATTTTGATTATAAATATTCATTAGAAATATAAAAAGATTTCATACATCATAATATTTTTTTTATAATTTTTAGACATTAAATAAATTAAATTATTTATGAAATCATGATGATGCAGCGATGACCTCATTATTTAACGATTTAAATAAAATGGGAAGATAATGCAAAATCCAAGACTTAAACTTTTCAAAAACCTATTGGATGAGTAGACTTAGAACCCTTATCATCTTATCCTTGAATTATATAAGTTTGGGACCTCTAAAATCTGAAACCCATTTTATAATAAAGTGACTTTTTTTACTTTCCAAGAGTGCCCCTCCTCTCCACTTATAAAAGGCCCCCACCTCTACCACCTCATTCACACCTTCAATCCATTTGGATCGGCCAACCTCTGACCAAATACTCTCCCAACATCCCCCTCTTACTCCTAGAAGCCTCAATTTGGGCAGAACTCCTTCCAAGGAAGCCTTTGGATCAAATGAAAAAGAGTTACCCGATTTTGAGGTAATGTCTTCTCTAATGTTGTTTTGTTTTATTTTTCTTCTCCAACCCCCTAAACTCTTTTTATTCATTTCTTTTGTAACAACACCAGTATCCTCAATATACTAGGATGTTGTTATAAGAAGTATCCGAGCTACACTTACACACACATACATCTAATGGTTAAAGAACATACGGTTTCTGTGGATGGAGAATTTCTGCCTCACGAAACGATGATTGTTCAACACTCATATAACACCTTCAAAGGTGGCCATTAAGATGTCACTATTTTTATATATGATATATAATATTTTTATGTTTTACTTATGCTTCTGTATTTCTCATTTATGTCATACTTTATGATTTCCATTATGGGTAAAACGCGATAATTTCATTTTAGGAAGTGCGGACTACTGCCCCCTCAAAGTGATTTGAATCGTTAATGCCATATGTGGGATGCATAAAGGATGGAGTAAATGGTATTATACTCTAAATTATACTGGAATTATATTATACATTTATATCATTATGATTTAGTTCCATTAAATATGAAATTTAAATGAAAGTAGCGTTCATGCGTATGTACGGCTTACCGTCTCCATGAATGGTGCATTTCATTTCTTACCTCTAAATGTTACGTAATATTATAAATGAATGTATATACTGGATATATAAGATATATATGACATATAAATCATGAATATAATTCTGGATATAATGGATATTCTACCACATAAACAACTTGTAATTATAAGAAGTTTATTGTTGACTCAAGTTACCAAAGATCGACAAAACGATCGTTATTAACTTGAATAATTACATAATATTCATAACATTGTAATAAGTGATATAAAAAGGATAATGAAATTGAAAATGGTTCTTAATAAGGTAGATATTAACTCTAGTTTATTATTCAGGAGGTTTAAGAACGGTTGAGTCAAGTCGGACACAAGGTAAGGGAACTTCTTAACCCAATTTCTATTCGTTGGGTTAATCTCCTACTTTCAATTTATGTCATGATATTATTATGTCCTATCTTGTATTTGTACATTCTTATGTGTGTACTTATAGTGAATACACATAATAGACCTATTATATTTTAAAAATGATCTTTTTAAGGACTTCATCTCAATCTCCTTTCATTGAGGCATATTTCATTTTATACACAACATTCTTTTATATGGTGTATAATCCCCTTTGACTTTTACGTTTACTCAAAAGATTTTATTTTATAAATATGTGATTTTTAAATGATTTCAAAAAAATAGATATTTCTCCCCAATATTTGAAAATCCAGTGCAAATGTATACGTATTTAACGCAAGCTTAAAAATGTTTTCAGAAAACCCGACTCTCGAGTGTGGTAGACAGGAAGGGATTGGGCGTGGACCCATCATGGCCTGTAATTAGTCGAGCAGTCTCAGAATTAGTTATTTTGTTTTCAGAAGCTTGCTTAATGTTTTCAGAAAAACACTGGAGTATATTTGAGCAATTTTAAATTTAAGTATCTTCTATAAAAATTGCATCGGCAGGTCTCATGAGACAAACTAGTGTCTTGGCACGAGGCCTTGACAAAGTCTTATTTGTGGTCTTGGCACGAGGCCTTGACTACATGGTTATGATAGTCTGGCATTATGCATTCCATCATTGTGAAAGTGGTTAATGATATTTCATGTGATTATTCGACCAGTAGAATATCCATGTGAAGAAGTAAATGGCATTATCTCATTGTACTTTTGCCATATTATGTTGATGTTCAAGTTTAAAAGGCTTTTGTTTTAGTTATACATTGCCTTAAATGTTTATGTTTATTTATGAAGGCTTCTGCAATATTGTTATCCTTACTGAGCATCTGAGCCCACCCCTTTCAATGTTTTAATATTTTCCAGGATGTGAAGAAGTATTTTATGAATGACCTGTAGGGATTGTCAGACGAAGATATGAGAGTGGACTATTGAGACTTTGTTATTGTAGTTTTTCACTTTATGATGTAATGTAACGTTTACGAATGTATCTAGTGTTTACAAGGCTACTAAACTAATCGGTCTTTCGAGACGTGATCTTTTGTGATCATGTCAATGTTACGAACTAATTCACCGACTCTGGGTAGCTCGGGTCGGGGCGTTACAGTTGGTATCAGAGGCAGTTTAGTACTATCCTTGGAAGCTAGATTTTGATAAACTCTGATTAGAGCACATAGCCCAAAGATAGACTTTGAGGATTAGTATAGAAGAACTTCCTAGAATTTTGTTATTGTAGAGATTTTGTGAGTTTTCCGAGCAATACATCCTTGTCTGGATACGAGCAGGTTGAGGCGGCTCTGGCACAGATGTACCTAGGGGTAATGCCCAAAAACACCGCTTTGAGCGAGACTCGAATGGGAACTGGTGCACGACAACGAGCCTTGCTGTACTCTTGGTTACGACACTCCCGGGGGATATGCTTAGGATAATTCTCATTTTCTTTACAAACCACTATGAATGGTTATGAGTATATAATTCCTCAAAGGAAACATTTCTTTTTATGATTATGGATTATATCCATAAATAGTTCAATTTATGTAAAGTATTTTACAAATATGGAATTATGTATTTTATTTCATAAACTAATCTAGTTTATGCAATTGTTTAGAAATGAAGCCTAGTGGAAGAAATGGAAACCGTATCAATGCACGCACTCCATGTAGGGATTTCTCTCCTGCTCAAGATAATTATAGTGGGGCTGGTGATGCAACTGGTGCCGATCAGCTAATCACCATACTGGGACAACTTACTCAGGTTATGAATAATAACCTTACTCGTATGGAGCACCCTGATCCGCAACGTGGAGGATCAATGCTAGACCGTTTCATGAGGCAACAACCACCAACTTTCAATGGGGCTACAAATCCGTTAGTAGCTGATCAATGGATAAACTCCTTAGAGAAAATATTCCATGCCTTGGGGAGTAGCGAAAGGGAGAAGGTTGTCATGGCAGTTTACCGCCTCACTGGAGATGCCGATCAGTGGTGGTCGCTGATTCAAAACACAAAGGAAGATGATGACGTATCGAATATGGAATGGAGGGAGTTCAAAGATCTGTTTTTAAAAAAATATTTTCCTCGTGACCATCGAGCAGATATGGAAAGGCAATTTCTGAGTTTGAGGCAGAAGGATGATGAGAATGTCGCAAAGTATGAGGCTAACTTTACAAGGTTAGCGAGGCATGCTGCCGATTATATACGTAACCCAAGGAGTAAGATTTATCGTTTCTTTGATGGGTTAAAACCATTTCTCCGTCGAGCTTTAGTATCACAATCCTTCTCATCATACGAAGATATTGTCTCGTGTGCTATCAAGACAGAAAAGGAATTCTCTAAGTCTTATGACAACAATGTAAAGCAAGAGAAGAAGAGAACGGTGGAACAAGAGACAGATAAAGGGGAAAAGGGAAAGAAGGATTTTACATTATGTGATAATTGTGGCAAGAATCACCCTGGTACTTGCCTAAAAGGAATGGGAGTTTGTTATAAATGTGGAGAAAAGGGTCACCAGGCTCGTGATTGCAAGGGAAAGAAAGAGGCTGTCAAAGTTGAATGATACAATTGTAGGGAAACAGGGCATTATGCAAATGAATGTCCTAAGCGTCGGGGAAACTTACCTCAGAAAAGGCCAAGGGATCAAGGCCAATCTTATGCTGTGACTACAGTTGAAGCGGAATAATTAATGTATTGGTGCTTTTGGACTCAAGGATTATATTCTGGTTATAAGAATAATGTGATATATATATATATGGATTGTACTACAGTACTTGTTGATTTCAGTAAGGTTTTAATATGATTAAGGTAATCATATTTTTATTATGTGACAATAAGAGAAACTTTTCTTTGTTTGGGGAATCTAATGTTACAATTGATTTTGGAATTTAGAGACCTTTTAGAGAAAGTCTGGACGGAGGTATTTTGGATAACTATTAAGGTTGGAATGTATTAAGTTGAACCATGGATAGTATTGTTTAAGGTTAAAGAATTTCTGAAGATTATTTTTGGAATATTATAATACTATAGTTTTAGGAAAAGGACCACCTGCAGGGTGGGGAATAACCCGTCGCGTCGGACAAAGCTGCAGGAATCGAACCCACAACCATAGTGCGACAAGCCTTTATTTCCTACCACTAGCCTACAGGAAGTCCCTGGTTATTACAAAATAGTTTTACTAATCTAAATGGTATGTTTTAACATTTTGAACCTTATACAATTAGGATAAATATAATATTTTTGAGTTCCGTTACCATTTGGAGTAAAAGTTGGGTTTGTGGTAGAAATTTATTAACGAATGAAAGTATACATAACAAGTATGTATATTCCCTTACGTCCTTAGTAAATCTCCTAAATAAATTCCTCAACATTGTAAAAGGTAACTTAAAACAAAAATGTTGTCGGTTAACTTTTCCAACTGGGGATTCAATGACCGTTTAACCAATCACAAGTTTTTGATTTTCTTGTAGTTAAACTTTCTCCTAATCATGTTTTCTATAACTCTCCATCAGACCTTGATGGTTTGTTTCTCCTCCATATCCATATTTTCATAGAATCCTAGAATGGGCTATATCGGGTGACCTTTGTACTTATCTTGCTTTCTTTTAATGTTATATATTTATTAACCTTATTTCCGATGTGGGTTTTCCACAAAGGTATATTCTATTTTCAACCTTTTATTTTCAAAGAAAATTTTCAAATTGCGAGGACGCAATTTATTTAAGGAGGGGAGAATGTAACACCCCGAGCTTCCATGATATGCTTCTCATTCAATAATGCAATAGCTTGCATTGTACGCAACTTCGAGTTCTAAAACACCGCGACTAATCAAAGTAGCCGTTATGGATAGTAATAACAACTTTTTAAAATTATAGAAATTTTATATTTCAAAATGGACATCATTTTTTTATTCGGAATATCGAAATTAGCCTATGTTGAATTTTTGGTATTTTTCTGAGAACTTCTATTTTTTATGAATAGTGAAAAATACTTAAAAACCACTTTTTTAATCAAAATAATTTATAGTGATAAATTATACTATTTAGTGGTTTCAAAGTATAATTAGAATATATTTTTACCATTTTATCCAATGGTGGTCATTAGAATTAATTTCACTATGAAATTGGTCATAAACAATTGTCAATCTTTTGATATAAATTGTTTCTTAAAACACGCTATTTGTTGTGACAGCGGGAATTAATTATAAAATTAATTAATGCAACTTATATGTTTGGAATTTTGTAAAATAGACATCATTTTTGAATTCAGAATATCAATGATAGCTTAGGGTGAAATTTTGGCCTTGTTCTGAAAAACTTTAATTTTTGATGAATAGTGAAACCACTAAGTGGTAGTTAAATAACTGATTTTTCGTTTAAATGAAATATTACCCCTTCTGTGATTTGATTTTCAAAAATCCGACATACATGGTTGTCATTACGAAGTAAAATGTGGTTCAATGAGATTAAAATAATTTTTTGTGAATAGTAACTTTTAAGTTCTTAATCGCGATTAGAGATAATTAGTGTAGTTTAAGGTATAAATAATTTTTTAATAATATGAGATGAGCTTTAAACTTGTCCTACTCCAATTAGATGAGTCATGGCCAACCAATACAACCCATGCGTCAACTTGGGGACCCCATGGAGCCACTTTAGTTGGAAAATGACATTAATATATATTCATTTAATGTTAAAATTAAATTGAGACAAACATGAGTTGTTTTACTCAAACAGTTTTTAAGTGGGGTTACACAAGTCCAAATTTTGATTATAAATATTAATTAGAAATCTCAAAAGATTTCCTACATCATAATATTTTTTTTATAATTTTTAGACATTAAATAAATTAAATTATTTATGACATCATGATGATGCAGCGATTACCTCATTATTTAACGATTTAAATAAAATGGGAAGATAATGCAAAATCCAAGGCTTACACTTGTCAAAAATCTATTGTATGAGTAGATTTAGAACCCTTATCATCTTATCCTAGAATTACATAAGTGTGGGTCCTCTAAAATCCGAAACTCATTTTATAATAAAGTGACTTTTCTTTACTTTCCAAGAGTGCCCCTCCTCTCCACTTATAAAAGGCCCCCATCTATACCACCTCATTCACACCTTCAATCCATTTGGCTCGGCCAAACTCTGCCCAAATACTCTCCCAACATTTCCCTCTTACTCCTAGAAGCCTAACTTTGGGCAGAACTCTTCCCAAGGAAGCCTTTGGCTCAAATCAAAAAGAGTTACCCGATTTTGAGGTAATGTATTCTCTAATGTTGTTTTGTTTTATTTTTCTTCTCCAACCCCCTAAACTCTTTTTATTCATTTCTTTTGTAACAACACCAGTATCCTCAATATACTAGGATGTTGTTATAACAAGTATTCTAGCTACACTTACACACACCTACATCTAATGGTTAAAGAACATACGGTTTCTGTGGATGGCGAATTTCTGCCTCACAAAACGATGATTGTTCAACACTCATATAACACCTTCAAAGGTGGCCATTAAGATGTCACTATTTTTATATATGATATATAATATGTTTATGTTTTACTTATGCTTCTGTATTTCTCATTTATGTCATACTTTATGATTTCCATTATGGGTAAAACGCGATAATTTCATTTTAGGAAGTGCGGACTACCGCCCCCTCAGAGTGATTTGAATCGTTAATGCCATATGTGGGATGTATAAAGGATGGATTAAATGGTATTATACACTATATTATAATGGAATTATATTATACATTTATATCATTATGATTTATTTCCATTAAATATGAAATTGAAATGAAAGTAACGTTCATGCGTACGTACGGCTTACCGTCTCCATGAATGGTGCATTTCATTTCTTACCTCTAAATGTTACGTAATATTATAAATGAATGTATATACTGGATATATAAGATATATATGACATCTAAATCATGAATATAATTCTGGATATAATGGATATTCTACCACATGAACAACTTGTAATTATAAGAAGTTTATTGTTGACTCAAGTTACCAAAGATCGACAAAACGATCGTTATTAACTTGAATAATTACATAATATTCATAACATTGTAATAAGTGATATAAAAAGGATAATGAAATTGAAAATGGTTCTTAATAAGGTAGATATTAACTCTAGTTTATTATTCAGGAGGTTAAAGAACGGTTGAGTCAAGTTGGACACAAGGTAAGGGAACTTCTTAACCCAATTTCTATTCTTTGGGTTAATCTCCTACTTTCAAATTATGTCATGATATTATTATGTCCTATATTGTATTTATACTTTCTTATGTGTGTACTTATAGTGAATACACATGATTGACCTATTATATTTTAAAAATGATCTTTTTAAGGACTTCATCTCAATCGCCCTTCATTGAGGCATATTTCGTTTTATACACAACATTCTTTTAAATGGTGTATAAACCCCTTTGACTTTTACGTTTATTCAAAAGATTTTATTTTATAAATATGTGATTTTTAAATGATTTCAAAAAAATAGATATTTCTCCCCAATATTTGAAAATCCAGTGCAAATGTATACGTATTTAACGCAAGCTTAAAAATGTTTTCAGAAAACCCGACTCTCGAGTGTGGTAGACAGGAAGGGATTGGGCATGGACCCATCATGGCCTGTAATTAGTCGAGCAGTCTCAGAATTAGTTATTTTGTTTTCTGAATCTTGCTTAATGTTTTCAAAAAAACCCTGGAGTATATTTGATCAATTTTAAATGTAAGTATCTTCTAAAAAAATTGCATCGGCAGGTCTCATGAGACAAACTAGTGTCTTGGCACGAGGCCTTGACAAAATCTTATTTGTGGTCTAGGCACGAGGCCTTGACTACGTGGTTATGATAGTCTGGCATTATGCATTCCATCATTATGAAAGTGGTTAATGATATTTCATGTGATTATTCGACCAGTATAATATCCATGCTAAGAAGTAAATGGCATTATCTCATTGTACTTTTGCCATATTATGTTGATGTTCAAGTTTAAAAGGCTTTTGTTTTAGTTATACATTGCCTTAAATGTTTATGTTTATTTATGAAGGCTTCCACAATATTGTTATCCTTACTGAGCATCTGAGCTCACCCCTTTCAATGTTTTAATATTTTCCAGAATGTGAAGAAGTATTTTATGAATGACCTGTAGGGATTGTCAGACGAAGATATGAGAGTGGACTATGGAGACTATGTTATTTTAGTTTTTCAATTTATGATGTAATGTAACGTTTACGAATGTATCTAGTGTTTCCAAGGCTACTAAACTAATCAGTCATTCGAGACTTGATCTTTTGTGATCATGCCAATGTTACGAACTAATGCACCGACTCTGGGTAGCTGGGGTCGGGGCGTTACAGAAATTATAGAAAATAAAACTACTATGGAATCATTTATATGTAGGAAATATTTTTAGGTTAATATATAAAGTAGTAGAATATATTTTCATTGAGATTAAATGAGGTGGAATATCTTTGTATAACATAGGATTATACATAAATTTTATGGATAAATGTGGAAATAAAATAATTAAATATAGAAGTAAAAAAGTCATTGAGTATTATTTAAGACAATGAGGGTAATATTCATCTAGTGAATATTATAGTACAACAATCAAGTAATAGTATAATTAATATGAAATATAATTTCATTGTGAAAGGATTTATAACATAGATGAGAAACTTGAATATATCTCAGCAAAGAACTATATTCAAAATGTTTTTACAAATGAAATGACAAGATAAAGGTTTCATGATCTGAGGATGAAACTATAGGTTGACCCATACACTATCAGTTAATAATGTGTGGTAACAACCCCCACTATGATTTGGATTCAAATATCAAATGGGGGTAATAAGTACCAAAATATTTTAGGAGGAAGTTATATTATTATATATATATCTATCATTAGTATGATGATTTGGTTGTTATAAATAATTGGGAGAAATTTTTTTTGATATCATAGATTGATTTGGAGAACATCCACATCACCTAGAAAAATACTTATTATCATAATGATATATAATCAACTCTAAAACTTCTTCACCTAGAAGTGTATTATTTATAAACAATAAGAATGTTTTTTATTTGATCGGTTTGTTATGATAATTATTGATCTTTGAAAAGAGATGTTAATGTTGAAAAAAAATCAATTAATAAGATTAAAGAACACAATGGAATTGTGTAAGTGTTATATTAGTTATCAACAATGTATGAAAATCATATGAAGCTATTTGTTATGTTTTTGAGATGTTTGAGGTTTTTTACATAATCTCTACATGCTATAATAGTTCCCAAAAGGTCATCAATAATTTTTTGTTTCTGAATTATATAATTATAGAGGAAATTGGATATATAATATTTCAATAAGAGTCATTATAGGATATCTAAGAATCATTTAATATTTATAATTGAAGATTAAAAAAGTCCAGAAGATTTTATAAGAGTCATTTGTATTCATGTAAGATTTATTTGTGTATTTTTAGAATAATTTTGTGTTTAATAAGATTTAATAGAAAATCTATAAAAGTCATATGGATTTATATAGTAGTAATTTGAATTTTTCTTAGAGTTATTTTGAGACTCCAAAGGGTATTTAGGAAATCCATAAGGTTCTTTACGATATTTTGTTAGAGTCATTTGGTCTTATAAAAACTCATTTTCTATCTAAAAAAATGAGAAAGGAATGAAACTATAAGGGTCTTTCTGAACATTATAAGAGTTAGTTTTCTAGCATAGGTTGCTTCATAAGGGTCATTTACTTAGAACAATGTTGATCTGATGATAATTATCATAATGGTACTACAGAAAATTATATTAGATAATTTCTTCTAGTTTTGAAATTCATTAAATCCTGGACTAAATAATTATTCTATGAATCAATCTCTTGATTTTAGAAATAAATTCCAGTGATCAGTAATTGAATGTTTAGGAATTTAAAAAATCAATTTATAAATTATAAATGATTGATGATTTATAATTTAAAAGGTATTTTATTTAAATTGTTTTAACTGTCATATATTATATTGATATAAATTAATAAAATGGACAGTTATTCAAATTTTATGGATTATAGGGAATGGATCACATGAACCATTGAATGAGGAACCTCATGGAACATCAAAATGTAAAAATATGTTTTAAGAATATATTAAAATATGAAAATGTGATTTATTTTTTGAATTTAACTAATTCTATAATATTCTAAACAACTTAATTAATGATAATAAGAAAAAAATGTATTTTCTGTGAATATATTAAATCATAAAATATAGAATAATTATGATATTGATGATCAAAGTAAAAATCATAGAGTTTCAGAGAGATTAGATATCAAATAGATCACAAATAATCTGTGATTTGATATTGAGAAGTATACCATCAATGATCATTAACAAATGATAATGGATGAATGATCTAATTTGAATTGTGATTATCCATAGTAAAGTATCGTGATGTGTTGATAATAATGTGTTTTAATTATTTTTAATGATTGAAAAAGATGAGCATCATCTATTGTAGAAGTTTTCTAGAATCAGAATTGATCTTAATCACCCTATTATGAACATATGTATAATTGTAGGTGTCAATATAAACCAATGGGTTAATGTACGTTTTTTGAAATAATCAATAGGTAAGAGAAAATAACTATATAACTAATTGAAATTGGTGATTGATTCTATTTCAAAATCCATGAGTTAGTATGAACCATGTCCTAACAACGATTGGGTATCAATATTGGTACTTCTAAATACATAAATTATGTGGGACCTATACTTTTTCATTTTATTTTTATTTATGTAACGATAATATTTATACATTTATTAAATCACAACCTAATAGATCATATATGATAATTTTAGGAGAATGAAATTTTAAAATAAACATCAAATGTTTCACCCCCATTCTTTCCCAGTAGTGCTCCCATTCCTTAGGAACATCTAATAGGCTTTTGATTGGGAGTCAAATATATGGGCATAATGACCATTGATGATTGTTTAGAACAAAAAAAATATGTTTCTCAAGGATAAAAATACCTTATAGGGAGAGTTTATAACACCTATTAAATTTCAATTTGTGATTATAGTTATATTTTATTGATTTTTAATTATCACAATCATTTGGGGTTTTTTAGGGTGTAACGATGGACTCATAGTGAGATTATGACAGTAATAGGCTGTTCAAAAGTAAAATTATATAGCAAAAGGTCATCACAACATGATGATTGGGATTCATGGTTTGGAAAATGTGTAATCTTGGATCATTTTGTGACCTTATGGAACCACAATGTGATGGCTTCAATGAAAGAGGAATCCCCCACATGGGGAAGGGAAAACATTATGTGGGGCCTGGTTTTTTCAAAATAGTAATGTCTAATATATTAGAATCATATATAATGTTAATCGTGATATCATGACCTTACACATAAGTAAGTGTTTACCGGAATTTTTTTTTAAATTTCACGACAGTTTAATCCGCTGCTAAATCATATTGCATTAGTGTTTAAAAACTATAGCTGAATCATGTGTTCGCATTCATTTAGCATCGTCTTTGCAAAATAGCTATAGAACAATTTTGTGGTACCTTTTTTATTTCTTATGTTTTTAATTTTTGAATTTTTTTTCATTTAAAATTTCATAATTAATTCCTTTATTAATTTATTATTTTTTATTTATATGAACATATATCATGCAGAAATTATGTTTTGGGGGGGATTTGAACACCTTACCTCTTGGTTATTTTGCAAAGACTTTACCATTGTAGCAATATATTCATTTGGTGAGTAATAAAAATATAATATAAGGATATATATATATATAGAAAAAAACTAATAATACATAAAAAATTAATACGAACTAAATAATTAATAGTTAATAATTAATAATAAATAATTAATAAGTAGTAATTAATAGTTAATAATTATTAATTATTAATTTAATGAATACTATATACATAAATAAACAATAATGTATTAAATAGTAAATGATAATTAATAATTAATAGTTAATAATTAATAATTAGTAAGTAATAAGTAAATAATATATAAATAATATATAAATAATATATAAGTAATGAAAAAATTATAAATTGATTAAGAAATAAATTAATATATGATAAATTAATAACCAATTAATATATAATTAATAATATATAATAAATTATAAATAAATAAATAATTAAAATATAATAATTAAATAATAAATGAGTAATAAATAATATGTTAATATCAAATAGTAAATAAAAAACAATATATGAAAAATAAATTATTATTTAATTTATAAATAGTAAAAAAATAATAATAATTCATAAAAAACCAATTAAAAAATATTTAAATTAATAATAATGAGAAATAAATAAATAATAAAAAATAATATAATTTTAAATTAATAATAAATTTATTATAAATTAAAAATTAATTAACTATTAATTTATAAAATAAAAAAAATAAAAATAAACAAAACATAAATAAATTATAAATTATAAATTATAAATTATAAATAAATAAGTAATTAGTTATAAATAATTAATATCTAGTAATATATAATATATAATATATAAATAATAAGTAAATAATAAATAAGTAATGTATAATTAAATAATATCAAATAAATAACTACTAATTATATAATAACAAGAAAATAAATAGTAATGATAAATAAATGATAAATTAATATTAATAAGAAATATTATAAATTAAATAATAAATAAATATTAAATATTAAATATTAATTGAAAAATAGTTTTATAAAAAATAGATCATTTAAAAATAAAGGAGAATTATAAAAATATTAAAATAATATATAATAAATAATAATTGATTAATGAAATAATAAATAATAGTTATAATTCAATATTAAATATCCAATGGTTATAATTATCTCTAAATGTATATAAATATAACCAAGTTTACATCAATATATATAAACAGACATTTATGTCACAAAAATATATATAAACACACACATATATATAAATTTATACAAATATAAATATATATATACAAATAAATATAAATATATTTATATAGTTACACATATTAGGTATAAATATATATACACATATATATTTAACAAAATGTCATCGGGGATATATGGTTTGATCTCTATCACAGCCCAATTTGATGGGAAGTACTTCAAAAATGATGCATTTGGAGATCATTGATGGTATTTATTGTTGGTGATGGGTGTTGGTGTTCCAACAAGGCGGTGACCATGAGCAGGCGGCTCCATGAAAGCAGAAGATGGGCTATGTATGGTTTTCTATAGATATGCGGCTGGATAGAATAGAAGGTAGTTCATGCATCATCCGAGATGGAGGCAATGGCTCCCGAAAGAGATCGTCGTTGGGGTGGCCCCGATCGGATATGTAGTGGGTCCCGAAGGGTGGTGGTGTGAGCTATGCCGTATATGGAGGCAACATGTCTCGGTGGAGACTATAAATGGTGTGGGCCTCATCCAAGACAAATTTTATGGGGAAAGGATCCTTTCTACCAACACATGATAGAGGTGTATGAATCTTACCGAATCGATAAGAGATTTCTCAAAGGGATGCACTGTGGTAGAGATGATTCCACTGATAGAGAATGGAGGCATGGGTTTTCATGGTGTAGTGTAAATGTTCCATAGCTGTGGTGATTCTAGGGATGTGGATGGATAAAATTCAACATGGATCATGCCATGATATTTATTTCCACTTGGATTCTCGGCCATCAGTATTTAAAATAAATAAGGATTTATGGGTTGGAAATCCTCTTGGGGGATATGGCCTACCTTTCTAGCCTATGTGTCCCAATGGCTGGTGGTGTGGGAGTCTTTAGAGACTCTGGTTGTGGGTTCCGATGGAGACTGTCGATGGTGTGGGCCCCGTCAGAGATAGATGTGGTAGGGATCAGTAGACATGGAATCGATTAGGGATACAAGTTCTCCAATCTAACAGAATCTGTCATACGTGCCTCGAAGGGCTGCAATGGGGAAGAGGTGATGGAACTTATATTAGAAGACCATGTAGGTTTTTATCATGCAATGTATATTTGAATAAAAAGTAGTGACATGCATGCAATGGAAGGGTGCAATGTCGTGTGGGTCTTTAATTGTTCTTCATACTGATTGGGCTTTCGATCCATCAATTTTAAAACTAAATATAGATTGATGGGTGGGTTATCCCCTTGGGTATTGCATCCTTCCTTTTTCACCATGTCTGTGAGGTGCGTGTGTATTTGATAAAATTTTACCACCAAGCACCTATTATAAATATATATATATTTATATTTTTAAATGTGTATAAATATAAAATATTATTCATTAATACATTTAAATATATTTATATAGTGGAAAATAAATCACCGAAATAGGGGAAACCATACTAATTTCAATGCCATAAAATAAATTGGAATGTTATTAAATTGACTAAAATCATAAACAACATAAAAATAATTTGAATACTCTCATCAACGAAGTTAAAATAAACTCAAATAATAAAAAAATAGGGCATCAATACTAAAAACTCAGTTTTGGAGGCCTTCTATAAAGTTCTTGGCCTAACAATAGTGATTATGGTTACCAAAAGACATAACTGTGTAGATCTCATCCCAGGGTTCAATTTGATATGTTTTAGATACCAATTGGACACTCAAATAAATTTTTATTGGTCAATGATGTTGAAGTTTGATTCCCAACATTTCGTAACAATATAATAAATTTTATTCTTATAATTATTACTAAATTATTACCTAATGTGGGTTTATTTAATTTCATAATATCCAATTTTACTTGTTATAGATCTATAATAGACTCTTGTTTCAAATGTTATTTTCATTTAATACATAATTTTAATTCTGAAATTATTGAAAATTTATTTTATATTTAAAATTATCATTGTCTAATTATTTTAAATATCTATAAATAAAACAGTATAATTAAATAAAATTCAAAATAACAAACCATAGATTATAGTAAATAATAAATAATAGCTAAAAAATAATAATTGAATATTTTATACTTTATATTTTCCCTTTAATTTAGTGACAGTTTTTAAAAATTGGAAGATAAAAATAATTTAAAGACATTTAAAAACATTAAAAAAAATTAAAAATTAAAAACCAATTTAGTTGTGGTTTTAAAACCCACTTCTAAGAACCCACTGGTAAACTATTTCATTAAAATTATTAAGTGTCGGTTTAAAAAACAACAACTAAATAACCACCACGTAATTTATTTTTCCCTATAGTCTAACATAACAGGGAAAACTGTGATATGATCATCAAGAGTTGGGAATTGGATGTAGATATTTGTGTCGCTATACCATTGAAGGGTGAGCCAACACTGTGTGGCCACATTGGGTCACCCAATGATGGTGGCTGGTTTGGGTTCAGGCCATCACCTTAGGGGTGGTCACACACATTACCCAAAGTGGTCACACCACAATGGGGGAAACATATTGATATATATTGAAATAACCATCATGGTTACAACATGATAGAGCTGGTTGTTATTATATAGAAGGTACTGAATTCTAATATTCTCATGGGGACCTTTCAACCAATCATATTTCACTTTATCAAGAACTAATCATTCATGTCCTATATTGTTGCTCCTTCTTGGACTATTAAGCTCTCGTCAAATCTTACCTTTTCCGGTTGAAGCATCATTCATTGTAGAGAGTTTCGTTTGATAACTATGACTCTTTCTCATCCTGTATTCCTAATTTCTCTCGATTCCACCTATATATTGGTTTAAAAATCCTATTTATGATGTTTTAGAGATTATTTTATGTTTTAAGTAGATAAAGAATGAATCATAGAGAGTGTATTAGTGATCATGATCTTGTAAATAGTGAAGATGGAATTTGTTACATTGTTATGGATTTTTATGGAGTTGTATGCCTCGATTTCTATACATATGCATATGTTATCATTGAGGAGTTATTCCTTTGGTATCAATGTCACCTTATAGGTATGAATTGATATATTTTACCCCTAATATTTATAGTTATGTGTAAATGGATTAAAAATGGTGGAACACCACCTTGTTCCATGGTTAGATGTTTGGTTGTATGCATTGAGGATTTGGGCCTATAGTGATTTACTTGTGCTTGGAAATGGTTAGGGTGACCTTTTACGTATTAATCTAGTCATGGTTTACATGAGTAACCATTTACTTAGAAAAATATGAGTCCTAGAACCATACCAAGGGTTATTTTTATTATTGTTGGATGATAAACCAGTAGTTATTATTATAAAACCTATTATTCCTATTGTATACTTTGTAATATGTTAAGACCAATTTCCATGAACACATCATAATGATAAGTCAAATAGTTCTTATATAATAGTGGATGATATAGACATGGTACATTACCATGAGGGGATATTTTATCACATGGAAGTGGTAAACTCTAATGATTCCTTCCTCAAACAACATTGCTGAGATTGTATTTATGTGATATTTCTATCAGAACTTCCCCAAGGTAATGGATTGGGTTACGTGAAGGTATAAATTTTATGATACCCTCTACATACATCTTAATGATGATCTATGGAAATGGGGAACATCAAAAGAACCTAGCACAGAGGGGATGGTTAATCTTATGTGAGAGGTTAGGTATTTTGATACCCTCATCAGATCTCTCCTTAGTTAGTTTGAATAGAATATGTGGGCTATGTTTTGGGATATACTGTGTCTCCAGGTAAACATTCCTATGAAAATGTAGTTGATGTAGTTATGTTCAGGGTTTGAGGTGATTTAGTTGGTGCTTAATGGCCTAGTAGAGTTGTATGTTTATAATATTTTTACACCTATCAGGGTATACCCCTTAATATATCTATTTTACTTATGCTAATGATGCATTTGTGGTGTCTTACATAGTTATATTAATCAAGCCCAACAAAAGAACCCTAATTCATTTAGACACTTTATTACTAAGGACCTATCCAAGGCCAAGGGCCCTATGAAGGGATGTTGAGAATGTAGATTTAGTCATGAATTATTCAATGTTGGTAGATAATATGTGATATTTTATAGCTATCCCTCGTTCAATATTATTTTTTATATTGTATATTATTGATCATCTGTATGCGGGGATCCATTTTATTTAGATGAATTTGTGGTTATATCTTATTATGATATTGTATATGATGGTATTAAATTTTGGCTCCCACTTTGTGTTTTTATATTTGTAGTTTATTCCATATTTCCTCCATTATGTCTATTATTATTAGTTGCTCAATATCAAGGACATAGTCACTACACTGTTTTACTCAATCCCTATACACTAGTCTAAAGACTCTTCCATATGGGAATGCACGTATAAGGTCACATGGCCCACTAGCTCAGATCTTATAGTATATATATATATGCATAAATATTAGGGTTAACCTAACATAATGTTCTATAACTATATAAATATTTGACATTTGTTTATAAAATATCCCATGTAATATGATGAGATGAAATATTTTGATGACTTACCTAATAAATCTATAAGAAAAAATTGTTCTTTTAATAATATTGGACAAAAATACAAATGGAAAATAGAATATTCATTCATAAATGAATATGTTAGAAAATATATAAAAAACATTTAATAAACATGATTAAAATATTGTCATTGACAATAATTTAAAAATAGAATTCAAACAGATAATCTTTTCTAAGGAGAAAAAAATATACTTACATTGTTGAGGGACATGATAACTCAGTTAATGAAAATAATTAGTTTATAGTTAAAGAAGACGAAATATAGAACGATGTACAAATTTAGGATGAACTACTACAAACGAGGCATTTAACAGTGTTGGCCTTTACTAGTGCTACAAAAAAGCACTAATAGAGGTGCCCTTTATCAGTACTGGACAATAATTGTTAAAGTGTATCTTATATTGGTGCTATAAAAATCATTGATAAAAGGAACCATTTGGTAGTGCTTTTGTTGTGCGGATAAAAGCTAACATTTATTAGTTATTTATTTAATGATGATCAAGGGTAACTTTTATCACATAGTTATTTTTAGCTTTGATAATGGGTACACTTTAGGAACACTCTATTAGTCCTGATAAAAATCTAGAATAAAGAAAAATATTTAATAAATACAAATTCAAAAATACTAAAAAAATTAATTAATTAAATAATTATTGATAAGTATGAATAAATATAACATAGATATATATTAATTTTAAATGTTAACAAATATAATATATTGAATATATAGATACATAAAAAAAATTAAATTATATAACTAAACAATTAAAAATTTAAGATGAGTAAATTATGAAAAATATTAAACAAATAATTAATTAAATAATTATTGATAATAATAGAAAAAAATTATATAAATATATATATTATATATATTAATAAATAATATATATTAAATATAGATACACTAAATTAATAAATTGTAACAATGAAAAAAAAATTAAAAAGAATTAAACTGTAATAATTAAAAAAAATTAAAATGAAATATTACAAATTTATTTAAAATTTTATTAATGAAACAGTTATTATTATAAATGAATAATTATAATATATATATAATATTTATAAATAGTAATAAATAATGTATATTAAATATAATTACAAAGAATGTGAATAAAATGTATCAAATAAACACTTATTAATATCTTGTTACTTTTTCATGTTGTTTGATTTTTCAAATTAACAATGATCAAATGTCATGTGTTACATTGGTATTACATACATATACGTACTTAATGCCTTTTTATATATAATTCACTAACAAAAATATTTATGTAATTAATGAAATCTAATATATAAACACATACACCTAATATTTATGTAATTTATTAAAATTTTTGAATATTTTAGAATTTCATTATAACATGATTAAATTGATATATTCTTTTTTAATTGGTCAATTTTATTTATTTATATTTTAATATTGTTATAATTGGGTATTAGTTATTCATTATTTACATTTATTATATTCATTGTAATTTTGAATTTAACCATTTTCTAATATTTTTTTATATTTTTTTATTATCTATGTTTTAGCCTTTTCAATATGTATTCATCTTTAATTAAATATATATTTCCATATTTTTTAAAGTAATTAATATTTAAATAATAAAACTTTTCAATTTTTTTCACTAGTTATAAAATTCTGCTTATTAATAATTTTCCAATTTCAATCATTTTAAAATTTCATATATCTAAAATTATATATTAACTAATATTGTTAAAAATGTATTCGTAAATAAATATTTATAAATATATATATCTATAAATGTATATTTACTATATTTATATATTTATATATATAATTATTATAAATAATAAATATTTTTCATCCGGAAAGTTTTTAAAAAATTATAAATAAATAGTTATATATATTTAAATAATTATAAACATTTAATTACATGTTGAAAATAAAATATATACTAATTTTATATTTGTATTTATAATATATATATATATATATATATATATATATATTGAGGCCAAAACCATAGTTTATTCCTGGAAAGGGGATACTTTATAGAGAAAAGTGGGCAATATAAAATGGAGGGATGTACTTGGCAAGACTCGAAGTCGAGACCTCACAAAGACCCATAGTGGAATTTACAACTAAGTTGTACCCTAGGGATATATATATAATTATAAACTAATAAATAATAAAATTTAATAATTAATATATTTATATTTATATTTATTTATTAAATATATATATATAAATATATAAATATATATAATGATATAAATATATTTTTAATTATAAAATTGTAATAACTATTTTTAAATAATGAATATATTTAATGTTTTTGTATTATATATATTTTTTAAATATATATAATTATATAAATATATATAATGAAATAAATGTATTTATAATAATAAATAAATAATGAAAAATATATTTGTAATTGTATATTTATTGGATTTTGGAAATTATATATTTACAATTACAAATAAAAAATATAATTTTTTTTAAAAAGTGTTATTGTAATTATAAAAAAATGATATTATATATAAATAAATGTAAAATTATAATAAAGATATTTAGTTGTATAAATATATTTAAATTTTTTATTTATAATTATAATTGTAAATTCTCTTTTAGTGCTATATTTTTAGTGATGATAAATAATCATTTTTAAGTTCTTATCAATTAGTGTTGATAAAATAGAGCTCTATTCGCACTTTTTTGCAAGTGATGATAAAAGTATCCCCAACCTATTTAAAAAAACCATAACCACAACTCAATCAATCATGATTATTATGCTCTCATGGACCATCCCTATTTTCAGTGAGACTCCTTGATGTTCTGTCAAACAAATAATGGCTATGATCAATGTTATGTTATTTTCTTCATTTCCTCTATCATTAATTGTTTGTTTAAGATCTGCGATTAGCGTTTTTGCAATATTCACAGCCATAACAAACCCTAAATCTCATCTCTCATTCTCTCTCTCTCACCTATAGCTACACAATACCACCCATACTCTGTAAACTCAATCCATCTTCATATGAGACAACTGCAGAATGCATCTCCATTGTCTATTGTAACTAATAGTGAATTTCATGATGTATATATTATTATTTCTTATTTCTTTTTTGAAAGTATGGATTTTAATTGATTTAATATTGTTTCCATGGTAAGGAATTGACATAAAGATGAATTTTTTTTATAATATAAGAATAATTATGAATTTATGTGTTTCTGTAGGGAAAACCAACTTCATCAAATTTAATAGAATGATAGGTGCATATTTTCACTTAATTAATATTGGATGATTAGTGTCACATAGATGATGTAGTTTATTGAATAATATAGTTTATTCATATTCTATGAAATGGATAAATTTTATGGTGGTTCATGAATATTTCTTTCATTTGATTATTTTTTGTTATTCATGAACAATTTCAATATAAATCTTAATATATTTTCATAAGATGAATATATTATTGAATAATGAGATGCTGATTTAATGCATGAAAGAATTATTATATGTGTTAGGTTATAATTGTGTAAAATATTAAAAAAAATATCGAATAGAACTATTAAATTTTATATTTATGATTGTTGTAATTTTTACAAAATATGAATTTAGAAATTAAAATGGTTAACAAGAAATGTGATAGTTTGGATTATATTATGGTGTGTGATTTTTTGTGATGAAAATTAAATTAAATTATTTAAATGTATTATATTAGAAGATATAACTAAAATTTTATATAGTTTATTTTTTAATAGGAGTGGTTTTATTGTATTCATGTTCTATACATATATTTTTTAAAATAGTATGTTCTACGTTTTAATTAAGTTGGATTTGAGAAAACTAGGGTCATATTGAAAATTGATAAAATATTATATATTATATAGGCTATAATATAAATATTTAAGTGATTATCATGTTTTATTATCCAATTAATGAATTTTTCGTTTAAGATTCCATATCAGCTATAGTTTTTATATTTTTATTTGAAATTTTATTTTGTAAGCCTTCAATTTTATCATTATTTAAATATTTTAATAGTTGTTTAACTACTGTTTTTGGTTTACTTGTATAATAATTTGTTATCAGGAGTAATTTTTTTGAAAATTGTTTTATTAAATGTATTGATTAGATACTTTTGATGAAATTTTTATAAATAATTCCTTATAAGATTTTTCTTGAAAAAACACTTGATATTATTTGATATTAATTTTAATATACCTCTAAAAGTATTATTTCAATATTTTTAAATAATAAATATATGTGTGGATGTGATAAAAATAATTTTTACCATATATTATAATATGATGGGTATTAAGTGATGTCTAGTTATGGTATGTTATAATCTGAGTTATTGTAGACATGTTAGAGATTCATCAATGGCTAGGGTGATGGTGATGTGATATTTTGTGTTGTTGTTTGTTCCTCTTTATAGTATTTTATATGTTATGTTTAACTAATGTATTGTGGCAGCTAATGTGTGGTTCATTCCTAATAGAACTAATTATTTTAAGACATATCAATATTTAAAATGAAATTCCTAAGAAAAATTGATATTTTATACCAATTTCCTGATTTGGAAACATTAAGTAAATTTTATGGTTATCCCTAAAAGATAGTCTTTGATGATAGGAACCTGAGGTTAAATATCATAGTACATAGGATTTGGTTATCTAATGAAGGAATTAAATAATTTTTTCTCCTTTTAGGATTCAAATTATTATATGTTATTACTGAAATGATTAGAATTTCAAAGAACAACCATAGAATAAACTTTTACTATGATTATTATAATTCACTATAATAAAATGACGCCCGCACATTTTATTATTATGGTGTTTTGGATTGTATATAAGGACTTGAATTACCTATGTATTTTGAGTGTCACTACTTTGAACCCATACTTAAATATATGTTTTTTGTATATTTTATAGATCTTGTAAGTATTTATTTGTTTATTTTTACAATCACACCCAACACATAAACCTCAATTGATATAAAACTCATATATTTGAGATACATATGACGGAAAAATATTAGTAACATAGATCAGAGTTGGTGTAGATCACTGGAGATGAGTTGATGTTCACAAGGTTTTGTCTGGGACATTTTTCATTTTATATGAGGTTTTAAATTTTAAATATATATTTGGTAATTAAAATATTTTTAAGGGGGAAAAATTCATCCTCACCAACATTATCTCCCAAGTACTTATTATTGGATTTTTTTCTTAAGACTCATCCCCCATATCTTCTATGTTACATAAACTACGTTGATTTTTTTTTCATCCTAAATGATCATCGGTACCCAGTATGGGTTGACTAATGCTAAGAATTTTTTTGTAACATATGTGCAGGTGATGTTAAAGAGTACGAAGATGGAGTAAAATTTTGTAATCCATTTACTTCAAAATGGATGAACTCTAATCATTTGAAAAATGAGTATGAAGATGGATTCAAAGAGTTAATATAGTTTGTAAAATAAATTATCATGTGACCATTCTCAAATCCTTTCTCTGTGATTATGTTTTTTTTATTCAAGAAAAATAAAAAAAAATCTTACTCTTGTAAGAAATGCGTTTTGTACTTGATGATATTACCTATCTTAAGGAAATATATATTGTTGATTATGAAAAAGTTGAATTATTAGTGGATCAACAAAATGTTCATGAAAAAATAACGATGTATCGTCATAGTGTGGAATAAAATTAATAAGACAAGAAGTCATGGTATAAAATTTAAGGTTGGTTGGAATTAACACGACCAACCTATTGACCCCAACAAGTGAATGCCTGTTAGTTATATTGACTTGACACTGAGGATGAATTTACCGATTCATAATGAATCATAGTGCCATGTCTAACTAGTTATGAATTAAATCCTTTAGAAAGATATAATGGTAATGTTATGATATAATATCTATATTTTACCAAAAAATTATATAATGAATCATTTATTTTATTATAATTATTCAAATAAGAGTTCATTTATTATTAATATTTATATAATATATTTCACTTAATTTAAAATGGAAAATCTCATAGAGGCTTGTGGAATCTTTTTATGAATTTATATCATAGGGATGTTGAGGGAAATGTAAACCTCCTCCCTCCAGTTAGTTATACACGAACTATAAAGCTGGAAACATAGAATGATTTCATTAATCATTGAAATGATAAATAATTTCTTGAACATTGCTGTCAATAATTTATTATTTTCCATTAATTATTATATCAAACATGATTTAAAAAATTTAATTTATGAAACATAAAAATATTTACAAAAACAATGAACATGTATCAAAACGAATGTACCCCTATATCAAAGCAAAGACGAGGTATGCTTCATTACAGAAGAAATTAGTATGTATTTTAAATCAATAATAAAAAATTAATTGTATTATATGATAAAAAATATGTTCATTTTTTTATTTTCATATTGATGAATCAAAATATTAAGAAACTTCCATACCACATCATGTGCTATGGAAAAAATATTTTGTAAATTTGGAGGGTAAACTAGTTCCTAAAAACAAAAATAACATTATATGAATCATGTGTAAGTATGTCCTAATTGTAATTTTTTTTATAATAGGATTATATAAAAATATCTATTTATGTTCAGATTTTTATAAGATTTAGGAGCAAGAATCTTAAGTGACCATACTAGAAGAGAATCCACTTTCAATAGCTTCAAAGTAGTAGGAACAATAGGGTCATGTTAGGGGATTAGGTTTTGGAGTCTCTTCTCAGACATATTTTTAAAAGATAAAAACACATGAATTTACATATAATAATGTGACATTATTCTAGACACAAATAGAGTCATTTTAAGATATTATTTTTTTGGCTTTGTTTGGTAGAACATTGTATGAGAAATAGTCAAATAAAACTGATGGTGGAACAAAGAACTACAACGGAATAAAATGATCCCACTAGCTCTAAGTCTAGTCATTCCCCTGAACCGTATACATTACCTAAGGAAATAATTTTTTTCATTACTCATCCTATTAAATGTGATTCAAAAAATCTTTCGATAACATTATATTACAAAAATTATGCAAGGAACTATTGAATGTGATTGGTGTCCGTCCACTCCCATGCATTACCTTGTTGTGCTGGGTATAGTCTATCATATCTATGGAGATAAGAAACACCATAAATACCACCCAAAATATCACAGGAGAGTGGGGATTTAGTTATCTATTGAGCTGATTGTTGTGTTTATTGTTTCACTTGGTGATCCATATTTTACAAAGTTGAATGATTCAATAAGATCTCTCATAGCATGGTCAAATAATATTATAATGATATATGAGGTATGTCCATAATTATTTTTTTCATATGATAAAACAATAATGGTTGATGGTAAGAAGTCTTAGGTGAGGTATAGTATTACATTTGGATAATGTTTTGGGGAAAGAGAAGGCCATATAAGAACCTTGTCCTTTTACACATCATTACACGATTTTAAGCACACTAAAGCATCATATTACAAGTTAGTGATTGTGAAATCTAGGGTCCTGGGGGACTAGCTATATAAAAATGGAAACATGGAACTAAATATAACATATCATTATTTATTCCACATAAATATCCCAAAACATCCATTTTTTACATATATCTACATAGGATAACATTGGGATAAAATAGACAAAGTGATGATATAAAATGAAAATGTAACAAACATAAGAATAAATCTTTATCACATGGGTTAAATGGCATGACATAATGATATAAAAAGACATGGAACAAATAGAATCCTGAAATATAAACATGGAATAATATAAACATGGATTCAGGTTATTGTTTCAAAAATAGAAAACATGAATTTATCACGAGTCAAGTCTCGTTGCACATAGGGTAGAACAAGTCAAGGTTAACTACTAAAACCATTTCATATCGATACATGAGTCAAGGCCAACTAGAAAAACCATTTCCCAAAACATCTCATGAGACTAAAATTTAGCCAATGAATTTAATAACTACCTCATCTCACCCATTATATCATTTTCATCAAATTCTTTCCATAAATAGAATCATATATAATCAATCGTACATAAACATAAGGGTACACATGGAAGGAAATGGGTTTCATAATCTTGTCATAAAGAATAATAAATGATTGTATAATAAAAGTTTCCATAAAAGAAATGCATTAGAACGTAAATCGACATTAATAGAAGAAAATAGGAAAATATCATGGTATATGATGTCATAGAGAAGTTATAACATCTAAAAAAAGTATTTAATATTTTTTTTCATTAAAAAAGTTTAGTACGGTTTTAAAAAAAATACTAATAATCATTTAAAATAGAAAAGATAATACTATCTTATATAAAACCTTAAGGGAAGAAAGAATGATTTTATAATAAAAAACTTATTTTATAAAAACATTGGTGGATTAAAATTGATGGTAGAGTTCAGTTGGAATTGGGTAGGAATTCTGGATGTTTCCTTAAATGAGTTTGCTTTCGGGGAAGTATTGAAGAGGGAACCACTTAAAAACATGTAAATACCTAAAAGGGAATGATGAAATGGTATTAATACATAAATTTGGAACATATAATAATCATTTAAATTATTCACATAAAAATATAAGATAACATTATTTTTTAAATAAGAATGATATATCCCCCTGAAGGAATAATATAGGTTTGGGTAGAATCCATTACCTTATGTCTAAAGGTGTTCTTCCCTTGGTGTTAATGACCTGAATAATCAAATCAGGTTCATTAATTAATATTCCCAGAACATCCATTACATGAAATTGATTTATTATAAACATATTGTGTTCATTCATGGCCTTTTGACTGGATAATAGGTTCAATTTCAATGTTTGGGAGTGTTTGTTTCATGTGTTTTCGGGATTGGTTTACTTATATACATGTACTGATAAACATGTAAAATGAGAATGGTTATATATAATAGGAGTTATATTTTATTAGTTAACATACATTATATTAAATGGTTATAAAAATAATTTGGTCATTTGAAGTGAAGAAGAATAATTATATAAAACATTAATGATAATCATTTTGGTTTCATGAAGATTTTTTATCACATCGAGAACATATTTCCTTATAAATTAATATAATGTGTAAAAAAGAGTCTCGAACATTAAATTTTACGTCATACTTATATAAAAAATCGTTTAATGAAAATAATTGAAGATGGTTATAGAAATTGAAAACCCTTCGTCCCTAAATGTGAGATATTAACTAATCTTGGATGGTGTTTTCATTTCTAGTATAAAAACAGGGGAAATGATAGATGATGAATTATTCCATTATCATCAAAAATCTAGTTCATAATAGTTATATGAGTTATGATAACATTTGGATGAAATAAGGTGAGGATAGAAAAATAAAATAATGGAACATGAAAGAAAATAGATGATTGAATAGAGGAATTTACATCTTGAATATATCTTCCTTGAAATCCTCTTTAAGGGAGATTATTTTTTATTAGGAATATACAAAGGGGAATTGACGTGGGATGGGTCCTAGTGAGATATTTGAGTATAGTTTGGACATGGAAGAAGGACTGATAGGAGTGAAGATAATAGTGAGATTGTTGGTGGTTTTTATAGTGGATGAGAGGAGGGTTTTCTCAATACTTTATTCCTTATTTTATTATTTTTCTCACGAAATGATATATTTTTTATTATTGTGAAAAAATTAATATGTGCATATGAGTTTGTACCCTTGGTTAATACATCATCGATGACTCAATAAAATGTATATCTAATATAGAATGCATATATACATTAAATTGCCATATTATATTCTTCACAAAACAATATATGTATTTTAGAAATATCCTGAAAATTCACACCTACCATATTCAACATGTAGAATTAAAAAATGAAGTCCTTTTTATGAAAATATTATTCTAAATATCAGAAATTTAAATGTTAATTAAATTCATAATTTACTTGAAAAAAGGAAAATTTAAAAATTATAACTACTTTTCTATCAAATTTAAAAATTATTTACGATCTCTTAAAGTTATCAAAAAATATTACGTCATCAAAATACTTATTTATGAATACATTATATGAAAATAAATTTTCTTTTAATTTTACAAAATAATCAGAATATTGTAATTAAATATACTTGACATTCAAAAATACCAATAGTTTGTTAATAGTTTCTAAAATATCTATTTACATTAACAATGATATAATTATACTCTATTTATCTTATTAGATGGTAAATTTTATTTACGATTTAATTGGTGTGGATACTATTACATTGGATGATTTACTATTCAAAAAGGTTACATTAATATTCCAAATTTGAAGTTACTCTTTCATCGGTATACATTCATTAACTTCTAGAGAGACCATTTATTTTACTCATTCATTATTTATAATTTTTGTATTTTTTATATATATAATCATATTTGATTATTCTATAATACATAATTCTATGATGGGAATTTCCATTAATTTAACTTTGGATTATTACATTCACCCCCCTTGTGATATTTCACCCTCAATTTTTTTTTCATTGTAATATATAAAAAGGTGTGGGTACTTTTCCATTATTTCCTTATCAAGTTCACATGATGACTCTTTGTTATTATGGTATTGCCATAGAACATTGACCAACTGAGTAGTACTTATGAGTAGAACATTATCACTATGGTACAAGATCTTCACTTGCTACTCCTCATAAGAAATATCATTCTCTAATTGTACCAACTCTAAAGAGAGTACATGTGAAGGATCTAGTTTTTATTTCATTAAGTGGGATATGTGGAATACATCATGTATGTTAGACATCGTAGGTGGGAGTGATATTAGATTTACCACATCTCTAACATGATCAAGGATCTTGAAGGGGCATATGTACCTAGGAATTAGCTCTCCTTTCTTCCCAAACCTCTTTACCTTTTTTATAGAGATATGAATAGGAGTACCATGTCTCCAACTGTGAACTAAAGGTCTCGTTGCCGATTTTCTGCATAACTCTTCTTTCCCCATTGGGTTGTCTTGAAGTTTTTACGAATGGTTTTCAACTTCTCCAAAATATCTTCAACCATTTCAGGTCATAGTTGCTTATGCTCATCGATATCATCCCAACACACCAGTGTTCTTCACCTTTTCCCATAAAGGGATTTATATGGTGTCATTTAATTGTTAGACTGAAAACTATTTTTGTAAGAGAATTTGACCAGTGGAAGTTGTTGGTCCCACCCTCCTATAAATTCTAGAAATTTTGCCCATAATATATCTTAAAATTTATGAATTATTCACTCATATTGGCCATTAGTTTAAGGATGATAAGTTATATTGAAGTTTAGTTCAGTTCATAGAGCATGAAAAATACTTTTCTAGAACATTGAGGTGAATCTTGGATCTCTATCAAATACCATAGATAGTGGTACTACGTGCATCATTTCAACTTCATCGTTATATATCCATGCAATTTGATCCAATAAGATGTCCTCAACATTTTGGATAAAGTGGTTTATCTTTTTAAGAGGATTAACAATGATCCATATATCATTGTTTCCTCTAGATATCCTTGGATGTCCAGTGAAAAAGTCTATAGTGTTGTTCTTCCACCTCCATGATCACATGGTTAGTGGTTCCCTCTTCCCCTAAAACTTATATATTTCCAACATCAATTTTTTACATACTAGGAACATTGATGTAGATTCAGAAGTCTTCTTCTTCACAATGTCCCACCAAAAGTTCTCTAGTATATCTTAATAATTCTTGGTGCACCCTAGGTGAATAAATAAGGTTGGGCTATGCTCATCATTCAAACTCTTCTACTTTATCTGAAGATAATATAGTTTACTTAGTCATAACCCAAATTATACAACTCCTTCCACATAAATCTTTAACTCATAGGATTTAATATTTCTAATAAATTCCACATATTTTAAAATTTCCACATATTTTATTTTAGACCCCATTATTTTATCCATGCGGGATGGTTGAGAAACCATTTGATAACTGATTAATGGCGTCCCACCCATAACAATTCCCATATTCATTCTCTAAAATTCTAATAATATTGGATCCTTCTCAAATCTCATCATTGATAAAGATGCATGATCCTTTCTATATAGAGCATCCACCACCATATTTTCCTTTCCGGGATGGTAGTGGATTGATTATTCATAATACATAATAGGATCTAACCATATTCATAGGTTTTTATTAATCTTTACTATGTGAATTTATATTTTAGACTCTTATGATCATTATATATCTCTCACTTATCCCAATATAGACAATGCCGCAAATTTTTCAATGCAAATATCACAAAGGCCAACTTCGAATCATGCATTGGATTTTTTTATCATTAATTTTAAATTTCCTTGAATATTGAATATAAATTTATAATTTTTCATCAACACACTGACTAATTCTTTATTTTAAGCATCATTATACACCAAAATGTGTTTTCCACTTGTTTGGAGTGTGAGTACCAGCACATTGATAAGCTTTTTGTGAGATCCATAATGCTTTCATCACATTAGTCAGTCGAGAAAAACTTCACTCCCTTCTGTTTCAACTTCTTCATTGGGTTTGAAAATAATAAGAAGTTACTATTAAATCATCAATAATACCAAGGTATACCTCGAATGCTGCAGATCTCCATTTTAGAAGTTGACCTAGGTCATTCTTCAATTTCCCTTTATCTTGGATAGATCCATATATATACCTTTCATGGTGCTAACATTTACCAAAAAAGTATACTTCTTCCACCCAAAAGTAACAATTTCTATAATTTTCATTATTTTTTCCCTTTTCAAAGTCAAGTGAATAGTATTAAAATAATTATCATCCTCCTCTTGGTTCTTGGAGTATATCAGAATATCATCAATAAAGACGATCATAAATTATTTAAGATAATCTCTAAAGAATATATTCATTAATCCATGAATATTTCTAGAGAATTAGTGAGTTATAAGGGAATTACTATGAAATCATAGTGTCCATACCTCATTAAAAATGTGGTCTTGAAAAGATCTTCCTTCCTCTGCTTTAATTGGTGATATACCAACCGAATTCCCACCATAGAGAAAGAAATGGACCCACGTAGCTAATCAAACAAGTCATTTATCTGAGGTAGGGGATACTTGTTATTTATCATGATTTTATTGAGCACATGTAAATAAATATAGAGGTGAATTTATCCGTCATTATTATTAATAAAATGTAATGGTGCAGCTCATTGTGAATCACTCAGGCATATAAAAATCTTCTCCAGATTCTCTTGTAAATTTTTCTTCAACTCTTCTAGCTCTACGATGGAAATTCTATATGGTGTTTTTATATAGACAAAGGTCTGGGAATAAGATACATTGAGAACATGAACTCTCAATTAGAATGAAGAACCCTAAATTCATTAGGGAATTAATTATTTTAATCCCTCATGATGGTCAAATATTAGATAAGTATTATGTCATTTTCCTCAATCGTTTGAGATAGACATGATTTCTTATAAGGCAGTAATATCCAAACCAGAGAAAATGTGTTTAAAGAAGACACATCTTCATCATACACTTATAATGAATTGTAGGATGCTTCTGGATGGATAGAGAGATATCCCTTTCCCAATATTTGATGTTACAATGGTATAATGATAGTGAATAAAAATACAAGGATATCATTTTTCTCCACTAAAGGAATTATGATGAGATTTTCTGTGAGGTTTAGTCCACAAAAATTAACTATGGAGGAGTGATATACATTGGATGCAATAATTTCCCATTTTTCTAATCTCATAGATAACTTAACCTTAAAATTTTGAGATGGTGTTTAAAAAGGTCCATTAAACATGAAATAAATAAGAAAATGCATATAACCATATTCAAATAGTAAGTTCACTATTCATGAATAAATAACTTGTTTACATATCACCACATCATTTTCTGGATCCTCCGTAGATGTAGTGATAGCATAAAACGATCCTTATTTACTTAGAGGTTGTTTTTTATTTCATCTAAAATCCCTTGGATTAGGAAAATTGTTCGCATAATTCCCATGGTCCTTGCAGTTGTAACACTTCACTTTTGGATGATAATTGATCTAAAACTTCATTTATTCTTCCACCTTAGTGGAATTCATCATATCACTATGAAATTTTTTTAGATGTCCCATATTTCAACATTTGAAACGGTTTGTGGTTCTTTTTAGATAGTTCATAAGATGATTCTTTCAACAATTTTGACATGTGGGATGTTTGATCTTCTTTCTATCAGGGGATTTATGTTTGAACCACCCATACGATACTCTATTTTCATCATTTTATCACCGAGGCCTTGAGACCATTGAAATTTTATGATATCCATTCCACCCTCAAGGGTACATAGAATAATCATCTGATAATTGTTGACATCTCCAATCATCAACACATTTCATAGACATGGATTTAGTGTTCTAAATAAGAGACCCTCCTTGATTTCAGTGTTCATGACATAGCCAGAGGCATATCATGATTGCCCTGTGACGTTTGATTTATACACCCTAATGGCCTCATCTACCATCTCTTAATGTTTGAGGAATTCTCTATACATCTTGAGGTAAAGGATTTTGGGAAGATATTTATGGAAAACATTTTCATGAATTCCTCAAAATCCATAGAATCAATTTCCTCACGGGACATTATATTCATGATCGATGTCCTCCCCTGATCAACTTCCCAATAAAAATCATAAAATATCCGATTGACATTCTCTTCTTTTAAGAATTGAAGGGTAGGGAATATCTTTTCAAAAGAGTTAATCCCTTGTTCCATGAGGAGGTTATCATATGATCCATTAAACATGGGAGGCCGTTTCCATATGAAGGATTCTATAGAAAAGTTATCTTTACTTGGAGTAAATGGGAGTTCCAGGTGATTTAAATTATTATTCATAAATTCATCCAGCTAAGCAAGTACTATCATAATTTTTGGAGCACACATTCCCATCTTGGTAGGTATATCAGTAGGGAAATCTTCACATTCCCTATCACATTGATTGTTATAACATGTTCTTCTATTTTCATCTATTAACTAACAAAAACAAAGTATAATTAAGTGGCTCAAATACTTAACTAAAATGAATAATGAAAACTTTGAACAAAAAAGTATAAAATTATAAATGGGAAATTCATCCTAACATGTGATTCCCAAGGTTTAAATATAGGTTATGATTGATTTATTTCATAACATATATTTTTATGGGCTCAATGTTTATTCCATTATTAGTAGATCATACTAAGCTTATGAGTTTAACAATGAATTCCCCCTGGAAGTGTCAAACTAGTAGTGCTTCAAGACCCGTTTTCGTGCACCAATTCTCAATCAAGTATAGCTCAATGAGGTGGTTTCTGGTTTTACCCATAGATAAATCTATACCAAAGCCACATACACTTTTTCATAACCAAATAGGGATGTATTCAATTGATAAACCACTTACTCTATACATACCAAAATTTAGGGATGTTTTTTATACTTAGAATCATCCTTGTGGTTCATACTAAAGTGATATAATCATAATATCCAAATATATCTATACAATAATCTAATACCAACTCTACCAACCCTATCATTTTATACATATCATTACATGATTATAATCATAATAAATCCTCATATTAGAAGCCAAGGATTAGGAAGTCTTTTGTCCTGGAAGACTAGGTACATAAAACTGAATATTTGGAACTAAATTTGAAATTTAATTAATTAGTATGTTGAGACAATAAGGATTACTTGTGAATTTTTTATTCCTCTATGTTTTGAAAATCACAAACACTATATCTCAAGGAAAATTTCTCTCCATAAGTTTTATCTTAATAAGAAAATTTTCCTTCCCCAAGGAAATTAATACTTACTATGTTTTTCATTGTTCATATTTTTGTTTATATAAATCTCACTCTTTTTATTTCTAAGTGTTAAATTCAGTTTCCTATCTAAAAACTCGGAATATTATAAATACATAGATATAGTGTATTCTATTTTCTGGATCCGAATTCCAGTTTTGAATTCTTTGAATTTTAGACTATGAATTTTCTGAAATTCAAACTTTGAATTCTATGAAATTCAGACTCTGAATTATCTGAAATTCAGACTCTGAATTATCTGAAATTCAGACTCCAAATTCTTTGAATTTCAGACTCTGATTTCTCTTAAATTCAAACTTCGAATTATCTAAATTTCAGACATCTATTTCTCTAAAATTCATATTCTGAATTATTTAAAATTTAGAATCTGAATTCCTTATAAATCATTCTCTGAATTCCTTTGAGTTCACAATCAGAATTCCTTATAATTCAGACTCTGAATAAATTAGAATTCAGGTTCCGAATTCCTTAGAATTCAGATTTCGAATTTCTTAGAATTTAGACTCTGATGTCTACAAAATTATAATTCTGAATTCCTTGATAAAAGAATCCAAATATCCATATAATATATAATTCTAATGTTATTAGACTATAAAAATTATTTTCCTTAGAGTACAAAAATTTATATTTGGTTGAACAACAATATTTTTCATACATTTGTTATAGTAATAAAACAATGTTGTTTATTCTATTTCTAACTAACCATTGTTTGAGTGACACATGTACAGGTCCCTCATAAATTCCAGGAAATATATGGTTATTGGAGGAGGGAGCTGATAGATGGAAATGTGCCTATAAATAGGAGGTCATTTGAACGAGCTCACAATATATTGATTTTTTATAACTCTAGAGATTACATGATGCTGAAGTAATTTCTAGAGAGGGAGACGCTCATGCTTTGTGAATACTAAAAATATTGTTCAGATTGCTTTGTGCGGCTCTGATTTTTGTTGTACATAATTTAGGGCTTCCAAGTATAGGAAGACAGGGTTTCCGACTATCTTAATGTTCTAGGACTTCTTTGAAAAGGAAGATAAAGGTTCTGACTACCATGAAGTTCGAGGTCTTTTAGGGATAGCAAGACAGACTCTGATATTGTTATCGAAGGCTTACTAAGGTTTGGTTATGACATACATTCGTGAATGTATAAATAAAGGGACCTTTATCCAAGGTTTTTTGATACCTTAATCTTTTGGTTAAAAGATTTCATACCCATTACTTGTATTGTTTCAAGTTTGTTTTCCACTGCATTTTGATTAATAAGGAAATTTAAACTTTCTTATACTTTCTTGTACTTGTCTACTCTAATTATTAAGATTCTCTATGCTTTATGGTAGAATCTTTGTCCTTGTAAAAATCTATTAAGTTTCATTTTTGGAACCATATTTCCAGAATTTTTTATGATTGTAAAACTAAGAGGTCTTGTGGATTTACCTTGTTTAACATCGTTAAACAATAGAATGTTTTTAACCAACATTAAAGGCTCCAAATTAATTTTTAAAGTATAAAACTCACCAAACTCTTGTATATTGAGAATCTACATAATTATTTTGATCCTATGTAGTATTCCAATAGAGCCCTTACCTTTTATTATGCTCTCAAACCAAGATAGAATAAACTAGGGATAACATAAAAAACAGATGATCTGAAAATCCCACTAAGTGAATAAACATAAGAATAATGCATTATCACACTGGTTAGATGGAATGACATAATGATATAAAATTGAATTGAACATATAGAATCTTGAAATATAAACATGGTGCCATATAAAATGGGTTCATAGTAATGTGGTAGAAATATAACACATGAATTTTACACGATTCAAGAATAGTTTAACATAGAGGAGAACAAGTCAAGGTTAACCACTCTGAATGTTGCACATGGTAACACGAGTCATGGCTAACCGCCAAGATAGTTTGACATAATTTCTCATTTGACTAAAAACTAAAAAATAATTTGGAGCACTATCTAGGAGAACCCATCATAAAATTTTCATGAATATTATTTCCATATATATAATCATACATAATCGATCATAAAAAACATATGGGTACCCATGGGAAGAAATGGGTTTCATAATCATGTCCTAAAGCATAATAAATTGGTGTCTCATACAAGTTTCCATGAAATAAAGGAATAAAAACATAAATGGACATTAATAGGGTAAAATAGACATATATCATCATACGTGATTTCAAATAGAAGTGATAACATGTTAAAAGAGTATTCAAGAATTTTTTTTCATTAAAACAATTTACTGTGGTTTAAAAGAAAATACTAATGAGTATTTAAAACATAAAAGAAAATAATCATTTATATACATCAAAACGTTAATAAAGAATATTTTCATAATGAATAATGAGTTTATAAAAAATGGTGGCTTAAAACAAATGGTAAAGTGCATTTTAAATTGGGTAAATATTTGAGAAGTTCCCTTAAATGAGTTTTCTTTTTTGGAGGTATTGTGGAGAAAACCACATAAAAACATGAAAATACCTAAAAGATAATTATTAATGGAAGTTTATAAATGTAATAAATACATATAAACTACATTAAAAAGATTAAAATTAAAATATAATATAACTTCTGTTGGGTACTATGAAATATTGATCAGCCTTAGGGAATAAAGGATGTTTGGGTAGAATCGATTTCCTTGAGTCTGAAGGTGTTCTTAAATTTTTATTAATAACCTAAATAATCATCGTAAGTTCATTAATTAGTTTTTAAAGAACCTATATTATCATATATATATATATATATATATATTATAAACATACTAAGTTCATTCATGTCCTTTTTATGGGTTAAGATGTTCAATTTCACTGTTTGGAGTGTTTGTTTCCTTGGTTTTCATGATTTTTTTACTTATTTAAGTGATAGATAAACATTTAAATTGAGAATGGTTTCCTAGATTATGAGTTATTTGTAATTAATGAAAAACAATTATTACATGGTTATAAATTTCATTTTTTTCATTTGATGTGAATTTGTATAATTATATAAAACATTAATGATGACTGTTTTTGATGAAAAAAGACAACGAGCATGTACCTGAGTGGTAAGGGCTCCTGCTTGGTATCCAAGTGACCCTGGTTCAAAACCGAGTGGAAGCAAATTTCTAGGTACTATAGAAGTATTGTAGCAGGTACTGTAGTAGGTACAATAGAAGAAATTGTAGCAGTTACTCTTCGGTACTATAGTGGCTTGAACTATTCACTTGATTTGGCCCTTCGGGCCAATGTTTTTTGCCTACGTGTCTCAGGTCCTTTGGGTAATCAAATGCCTTTGGGCCTTAGGGACTTCAGGCTACAGAGACCATAGAGTAGCCCCATTCACATAGAGCATAACCTAGAATAGGATTAGAGAAAATAGTTGGAGTCAGTAGTAGCAGAGCTAACCAGATTAGAACAATGAGAGGGTACGAAAACCTCCATCGGGACCAGGCACCTTGCAGCTTTGTAAAGGGAAATTCTAGCCAATAAGAAATGTAAGGTGGGGATCTAGGTTATCAATGATGCAGAATCTGGGGAGGGTAATCTCTGGTGGGTGGGCCTACGGGACATATAATGAGAATAATATTCCTCTGGGACTTCAGGCCTTGTATTGGCCTTCGGGTCATGTCGGGCCTTATTCCATGGGACTACGAGTCATGTAAGTGTTCCCCTTCAACCCTTAAAAGTGGTATTATACATAATAAAATTGAAAATATGGCCATTGGGCCATTTAGGTAAAGATAAATGTTTTCCTTAATTGGTATTTTTTTATCTCATTGAACACATCTTGTTTTATAAATTAATATCATATTTACAAAAGGTTACAGATCCACAAATTAGAAATAATATATATATATTACAGTATATATCAACTATAAAAATGGTATCATGACCTGAATTGGAAACAATAATATAAATTGAAAACCCATCATCCTTGAATGTGAGAAATTAACACATATTGGATGGTGTTTTCATTTCAAGCATAAAGAGATGGAAAAGAGATCTTATGATGAAATATTACATTATAATAACAAAATTATAGTATATTTAAGGTAATTTAGTAATCATAATATATGGATGAATGGATATGTAGGAAGAAAATGAAATCAATGGAACTTGAAAGAAAATAAAAGAATTAAAATAGGAATTTACCTATTGAATATGTCTTCCTTGAGAACCTATTAAAGAGAGAGGATTTGGAATTTTGAAGAGACCAAGGGCTTCATGTTGTTAGATAGGGGCATAGAGAGGTATTTTTGTCGAATTTTTTCATAAAACAACGAGTGAGGACAGTGATGAGAAGAGGGGGTGAGGCTGGTTTGTATAGTGCAGTAAAGGAGGGTTGTACTCATTATTTTATTATTTTTTCCAAGAAAAGAAATAGTATAGTGCCTTGTGAAAAAACATTAATATGTGCATTTGAGTTAGAAACCAAGGTTCATTCAATATCCATGACTCAATAAATAGTGTATTTAACATATGATGTATATATACAACAAATTATCATATTTTACTATTCATCCAAATGTCAAGTATTTCAAAAAAAATCTACACAATTATCCCCTTCCATTTTTCGACATTTAGAAATAAAAAATTAATTCCATTTTTTGAAAATAATTTTCTTTATTCTTCAAATTTATTTATTATATAAAATCATAATTTACCAAAAAATACAAATTTTTATATTAAAACTGGTTTTCTAAAACTTTGAAAAACTAATTAAGATATCTTAAAATGATCATATAATCCAAATCCATAAAAATAATTATTTATGAATAAATTTGGGGAAATAAATTTTCTTTTAATTTATTAGATTAATCAGAAAATCGTAATTAATATACATGACATACAAAAATACAAAAACTTTTTTAGTAATTTTTAAAATATCTATTAAATTATACTACGAGATAATTATTCCTTATTTTCACTTATAATATGGATAAGTTTTATTTTTTATATAATTAGTGAGGTTACTATTAAAATGGCTGATTTTATATTCATAAGGGTTAAATTACTTTTCCAAATGCCATGTTACTATTTCATCGGTATACGTTCCTTAACATTTTGATATAGCTTTTATTCTACTCGTCCTTTATTTATATGGTTTATATTGTTTTCTATGTCTAATATTATGTGATAATAATATAAGAATTAATTTTTAGAGGGGAATTACCATTGATTAAACATGTGGTCTGTAAAGACCAAATAAAGACAATCGAGCGAATCAACCAAGCAATCAATATGACATTTCGAGAGTACATACTCCCTTACAATTAAAAAAACATTTATTATCATTTCAAATTCATACATAGGCTAAATTTAAAGATTAAAATATGTCTTACATTCCATATAAAAAACAAATATATGGTACTTCAATGAAATACATAAGTGTCGATTCTATAAATGACGTTCTAATGCATAAATGGTAGGGTGACTCAGTTGTGAATACATACAGAATGTATATTTTTATAATACAAATTTCTAAATAGTGAGATAATGTGTTCATTAAAGTAAATAGGCTTTGATATTTTCTAAAAGAGTTTATATTACTAATATTTAAATGTAAAATCATTAAAATAATGATTTGGATTCACTAATCCCTTTATCATTTCTATAAAAAACATACACTGGGTAATGGACAAATTGAGAAGAAAATAGATGAATTATTCGAACAGTTTGATCCAAAAATATCATCTGATAGATTTTTTTTGATTCCTAGAATTCTAAAAAGAAACTCTACGTTCTAATAAACTAAAATATATTTTTATTTTTTATTTAGTTATTTGTTTTTTCTTTTTTGGAAGTACATGATGTTGATCGTGGTCAATGTCGATACCCCAAAAATTTATTTTTTGGATTAAATTCATAGATATCCAACCATCTGAGGACACATGATGTGTATTGTGAATTTGTAAAACACTTCAATCAATATTTTAGATATTAAATTCGAATCATATATTTTATTATGTGTTTTAATACGATTTTTATTATGATAGTATAGATGGAAAATATAGGATAAATCATGGCAATAAGTCAATTTTAGAAGTGATAAATATACTGATTAATAAAAAATCAGAAAAATTAAGATATATATAGAATGATTTAACTATCAAAACAATTCCAAACAATTTAATTATTTTGGTAAATATTTTTGTACATTATGAGTTAACATAATGGCATTAACTGTGGATATTATGATTGAAAATTTATAAGAGATATCATAAAGAATATAAATACCAACATCCCGGAATAGGTAATTTTTTATAGTAATTACTATTTCATTAAATATATTTCATAATCATTTTTTTTGATATTTTGAAAGTAGTATGAAGATTTATGACATCCTTTATAATCATAACTAGAAGTAAAATTATCTAGAGATGAGTAGGTTGTGTAATTGTTATCAGAATGTATGCCGACAAAAAAATGGCGATTACCTACTATGTCAGTGATCTAGTATGAGTTATGAATATAGAAATATATTTGGGTTGTGAATAGTTTTTTTCAAAATGATTATATATTATATTTGATCTTATTTTTAAGGAGAAGTATAATAGAGGAAATCAATTCATTTAGAATCACTGACCATCAAGAAATAAAAACATTGGGTGATAGTGGAAGTAGAGGTGGAGGAGGAGGGAGAGGTGGAGGATACTATTGGGGAATATTTGGAGCTAGAGAACGAGGGGGAGGAGAAGGGAGAGGCCGATACTAAGGTAGAGACTGAGGTAGAGGAGGATATGAATTGTTGGCTTGAAATGAATAAACTTTTTTATCAATTGAGTAGAATGAGGATCAGAGAAATATTTTTTTGAGAATTTGTTTTGGAAAAGTGTGTACATCATTTCTCACTTAAGAAAAATTCATTATTAGTGTGTTTTAGGTGATTATTTAAAAACAATAATTCTTATAAATTTATATATGAATTTAAATGGAGGATTTTTTTGAAAAATAAAATAAACACCAATTATTTTTTAAAATTAATTATCATAGGCTATAATTAATTTTATCACATTCCAAGTGTATAAAGAACCCCTCACAAAGAAAAAACTGAAGAACAACTATAAAATAGATTTAGCTTCTTTTAAATGAGTTATTTACACATCAACAAAATTGTATTATTATTAGATCCAATAGTCACATGAGAGTCATAAAACATCTATTCAGTAGTCAAACATGAATATAATTTAACTTAAATATTTTAATAAATATGTGTGTAATCAAACACCTAATCCAAAATGTTAATGACATAAGTATTTGAGGACATCCAACATTGATAGATTTTGGTCAAAAAAGAAGGGATGGTGTTAATGGAAACATTCCATCAAATGAAAATAAACAGACTTATGAAAAATCCTTAAAAAAGAAAAACCCTCTATAAATGAAATCTTGAAGCACTGGAAATCCAAACGAACACCACCTTGAAAACTAAGAATGTATAGAGATCCAAAACCACTAAAAAATACAAATATTAAATTTATAAATGTCTAAATAATGAATTTTAAGATAAGAACAATATAGTGGTATCACAATGGTGGGTGGTGGAATAATTTGAGCTATTCTATCATTATTTTTATGCATGATGTAATATAAAAAAATTCTTCTGAAATCCACAAAAGTTTCTTTCATTATGCTTGTGCAAATTAATTATATAAAATAATAGATTTTCACAAGATCATTAAAAAATAATCATCATCGTTATCTGTAAAAAATATACCAGAATAATGATATATCCATTTTAATGAACTAATAGTTATGATTTTTTGTTATTTTTTATCATCACCTAGAAAACAAATTTCGATTGCTTTGAAATTGAAATTAATTTTTTTTTCAAAGTCCAATTACATACTGAAAACCCATGAAATATATTCATATAGTTTTTTACATAAGAAAAATGATCCACAAATCATTAAGAACGTGTTTTAATAAACCACACCTCAATCTAATACATGATGTTCTAGATATGACTCAAATTGTTAGTTATCAGATTAAAATTGAATTTTTCATTCAAAAAAATATTCACCCTCTAAAAACCATGAAAAAACACAAAACTTTTATTGTTAATTTTTTAAAATTATTCATATTTCAATTGTTATGTGTATGAATAATTCTCACAACATGAATATACATGATTCAACCTTTATGACTCAAGGTGTATGTGTAACGCCCCGACCCTAGTTACCCAGATTCAGTGTATTATTACATAACATTGGCATGATCACAAGAAAGATCAAATCTCGAAAGACCGATTGGTTTAGTAGCCTTGGAAACACTAGATATATTCATATGTCTTACATTACACCATAAAATGAAAAACTACTACAACAACATATTGTCTCCATAATCCACACTCATATCCCCACATAATATCCCTACAGGTCATTCATAATTTACTTCTTCACTTCCTGGGAAAAATAAAACATAGAAAAGGGGTGAGCTCAAATGCCCAGTAAGGATAACAATATAGAGGAAACTTTCATAAATAAGAATAAACATTTAAGGCAATGTATAACTAAAACAAAAGCCTTTCAAACGTGAACCTTAAACATGGTTTGGAATAAATAAAATGAAATAATTCCATTTACATATTCACATGGATATTCTACTAATCGAATAATCACATGCAAAATCAATAACCACTTTCATAATGTTGGAATGCATAATGCCAGACTATCATAACCACATAGCCAAGGCCTCGTGCCAAGACTACAAATAAGATTTTTCCAAAGCCTTGTGCCAAGACACTAGTTTGTCTCATGAGACCTACTAATGCATCGAGGAGCTATAGTGGGCTCCACCCATCACATATTAAGTCCAATGCATTCCCATATGAAAAGGTTTAAACATAACATAAACATTCTTATTAAAACTAGCATACAAAATGTCAATACTTTCACCATAAACCATGAATGGTATAAAAATAGCACATCCACAGTCAAACAAATCACAAAACCTTAAATATAATATAGATGTTTTGTATCATAATAAATCAACTTTAAATAAGCGTAAAATCCATCAAAGGTTGTTGACATAGATGAAATCAAAATTCTTTTTAAAGAAATATCTCTTTTTATTTTGAAATCATTTAAGATCCATATAAAATAAAACATTTTCTTTGAAAATATTCTTATAATCTTATAAGGGAAGCTTTGAAGATTTTATAATGGCGGAAAATATTAGCACCCGCCGTATAAGTGAAAAAAAAACATTCTTACCTTAATTCTGTCGAAAAGGTTAAAAAGGACCTTGTTTTGAAAACGACGAAAAGATTACTTTATAAACCACTTATAAAAGTGAAAAAGGGTACAAATGACTTTAACTCATATTCTTGTAAATAATAAAAATGTTTTGAAATACATTTTTAAGAAAACATGGATGTGGACGATTAAAGAGATCCCAGTAGATTATTACAAATAAACAACCTCGGATAATGAAGAGATTGTGAAATAACCCTTACCTTGTACTTTTCCTTGGTTGGGGTAGGTTAACCTCATTTATAATGGTGAAATAATTGTTATTAAATTATATAGGAATCATATACATTAATATGATATCATATATGATCTTTTAATATTGATTTGATAATAATATCTTAGTATTATCGTTGTTTTGGGTGTTAACTTACTTGTTTTCTTTTATATTTTTTGTTACGTAAGACATGTTTATAACGGATAGGTTGTATATTATTCATATCCAGAATGATATCAAGTCCATAAACATCATTTTTAAATCATAAAATGATAATTATACTTGAATGGATACGATGGAGAATGAATCTTATCGCGTTCGTGGAGACGGTAGTCCGTACGTACGCACGAGTGACAATATCATTATTTTGATATTAAAATAATATATAAATGGATGTTATATCATATATAAAGAATCATTAACATGTTATATTTATTATTTACATGAGTTACACATCATTATTATACCCATCCAAATAATAATATATTGAATAACAATTACACCACGACGTGGAGACGGTAAGCCGTACGTACACACGTATGGTGACATGTTATTCAAAGGGTGGATAGAATACTGAATATGGTTGTACCATATTTATAATAACATCACAGTATATGTGAGATACTGGAGTTATTATTTTATAATGGTAACAACAAAGGAAGAAGAAGTGGAAGAAGAAATGAACTTGGAAAAGGGTGGTGAAATCATTACCTCTTCTTCGGGTCCTTCCTTTTGATTTGATCAAAAGGGCTCCTTAGGTTGGCATTATGATCAAAATAATGCCTCTAGGTTGTAGTGAGGGAAGTTGGGAGAGTATTTGGGCAGAGGTTGGCCGAACCAAAAGGCTTTGAAGATGTGAAGAAATGAGAAGGAGGAGTGCCCTTTTATAAGAGGGGTGAGGGGCACCTTTGGAAAAGCTAGAAATATTAATTTATAATAAATTTATATTCAGTTTATAATGGCTCCAAAGTTGATTATTTAAATTTTAAGGTGGGTATAGGTAGAAAAAAACTCAACCAATAGAATTTAGACAGGTTTGGGTACTTATATTAACCTTATCTTTAAGTATTAAATCTAAATTAATTAGTTTCACTTTTACAATGTCTCTTTGTATTTTTATATAATATGGTTAATAAACTTACTATATACATCCAAGAGACCCCCAAGTGGTCCATTAATGATGAACCTATTATGATATAAGTCTCTTGGACGAACCTTAGATTTTTAGGAATTTAATATCAATTAATAATATAATATTTGTTTTAAGAACTCTTTTATGTCAATTTTGACACTATTCAATAGTTGATTTTTGTGAAACTCATAACAGATTTATTACTTAGAAAAAAGTCCATTAAATCAATACTAATATATCATATTATCGTAGAAAATTATTTTAATTCATTAAAAGTTTCATATTATATTTATTTGGGTATTTAAAATATCAATTATTTTAATTTTTCACTATTAAAGTAATTAATTCATCATCATTGTGTCATAAATAAATTAAATTATTTAATGTCTAAAAATTATAAATAAAATATACTTATGTAGGAAATATTATTATGTTTCTAATGAATATTTAGAATCTAAAATCCAACATATATAACCATATGTAAAAATTGTTTTTCTAAAAGATATATGCTTGTGTCATTTTTGTATTCATTTTAACTTAATTAAAAAAAGTTTCCCTATCACCTACAAGTGGCACCATGGGGTCCCAAAATCGACCCAAATATGCCTATGGTCGAACATGTATCAACCGATAAGGCTAGGACACATTTTATGGTAATTTAGTATTATTATAATATTATTTTTTAACCCTTATTTACCAGATTTACCCTTAACCATGGTAAATAAAATATTTACCGCAGTAATTATTCAAAAATGTCTAAAAATAAAAGTTACCTATTTACACAATTTGGAAATCCTGATTCCAAATATGGAATCCATTTTTCAAAATTCATAACACAGAAGTGGCAGAAATTAATTTAAAATTAATTCCCGTTGTCAAAACAAAAAGCGTGTTTTTAAGAGATAATAACTATCAAAAGATTGACACTTGTTTATGTTCAGTTTAATTGTAAAATTATGTCCAATGACCAACATTATATTAAATGGTAAAAATATATTCTAAATATAATTTAAAACCACTAAATTTCATAATTTATTAATATTAATTATTTTGATTAAAAATGTTGTTTTTAATTAAAATTTAGTAATTTTCACTATTCATCAAAATATGAAAGTTATCCGAAAAGTACCAAAATTTGAACTTAGGCTAAATTCGATATTCCGAATCTAGAAATGAAGTTAATTTTAAAATATAAAATATATATAATTTCAAAAAGTAGGTATTACTATTCAAAACGGCTAGTTTGATTGGTTATGGTGTGTTAGAACTCGGTGTTGCGTACAATACACGCTATCACATTAATCAAAGAGAAGCATCTTGTAGAAGCTTGGGGTGTTACATTATCCCCTCCTTAAAATAATTTCGTCCTCGAAATTTCTAGAATACTACCGCATGAAAAGAATCGGGTGGTTCTTCATCATAAGTTCCTCGGGTTCCCACGTTTCCTCTTCCATCTTTTGGTTTCTCCAAAAAACTTTTACCAGACGCGTCGTCCGGTTTCTCAGTACTTGTTCTCTTGTATCAAGAATATTGACGGGCTCTTCACAATAAGAGAGATAGGGTTCCAGTTCTAATTCCTCATAGGTGATTACATGCATTGGGTCAGGCATGTATTTCCTCAACAGAGATAAGTGGAACACATCGTGAACTTTGGAGAGACTTGGCGGCATTGCCAATCGGTAAGCTACAACCCCAATTCGTTCTAGAATTTCGAAAGGTCCAATGTACCTAGGACTCAATTTACCTTTCTTATCAAAACGTATGACTCCCTTCCATAGAGATACCTTCAGGAAAACATAATCACCAACTTGAAATTCCAGATCCTTCCTTCGATTATCGGCATAGCTCTTCTGCCTACTTTGAGCTTCTTTGATGTGATTTTGGATTACCTTCACCTTTTCCATCGTTTCTTCCACCAGTTATGGGCCTACAAGTTTTCTTTCACCAACGTCATCCCAACAGGTTGGTGTACGACATCTCTTTCCATATAACGCTTCATATGGTGCCATCTGAATACTCGAATGGAAGCTATTGTTATAGGAAAATTCTACCAGAGGTAAATATTGATCCCACATACCCTGAAAGTCAAGTAAGCAAGATCTCAACATATCTTCTAAGGTTTGAATAGTCCGTTCTGATTGTCCATCTGTCTGAGGGTGGTAAGCAGTGCTCAAATGAAGTTCAGTATCCAGTGATTTCTGAAGACTTTTCCAAAATCTTGAAGTAAACGGGGATCACGATCCGAAACAATCGATAGGGGTACTCCATGAAGTCTCACAACTTCATTAATATATAGTCTTTCTAGACGTTCCAGGGGTAGATCTTCTCTTATAGCAAGAAAATGTGCTGATTTGGTAAGACGATCAACAATAACCCATATTGCATCGTTCCTTCTAGGAGTCTTTGGTAGCCCCATGACAAAGTCCATCGTAATATTGTCCCATTTCCACTCCGGTATGGGAAGAGGTTGCATGACTCTTCCAGGATGTTGCCTTCCAGCTTTAACTTGCTGACAAACCATACACCTTGACACAAAATCAGCAATCTACCTCTTCATATTGTCCCACCAAAAATGTTCCTTCAAATCTCTATACATTTTGGTGCTCTCGGGGTGTATAGAGAAATTGGAACTATGAGCATCACCCAACAATTCCCTTTTTAGATCAGGTATATCGGGAACACAAAGTCTCTTCCAAAATTTCAAAATTCCATCTTCATACACAAAGTCTCTAAATCTCCCATCATTCACAGCTTTAATCTTCTTTTGAAATTCTTCATCATTGGTCTGAGAACTCTTAATCCTTTCTAATAAAGATGGTTTGGCAACCATTTGATAAAGCATTGATGTTTCACCTTCCCTGGTTATTCCCATGTCCATCTTCACTAGATCCATGAAAATTGGATCCCTTTCAAATCTCATCATGTTCAAAATTCCATGGTCTTTTCTGCTCAAAGCATCTGCCACCTTGTTTGCTTTCCCCGGGTGGTAGTGTATCGTACAATCATAATACTTCAGTAATTCAAGCCATCTCCTTTTCCTCATGTTGAGTTCTTTTTGTGAGAAAATATACTTCAAACTCTTGTGATCAGTATAAATCTCACATTTTTCACCATAGAGGTAGTGCCTCCATATCTTCAAAGCAAAGATCATAGCTACTAACTCGAGATCATGAGTAGGATAGTTTTTTTCATAAATTTTCAACTGTCGTGATGCATAGGAAATAACTCTATCATTCTACATTACGACACAACCAAGTCCTTTCTTTGATGCATCACTATAAATAACGAACCCATAATTCCCCGATGGTAGAGTCAATATAGGATCATTGACTAATCTTCTCTTCATTTCTTCTAAACATTCTTCCCACTCTTTTTTCCAAACAAATTTAACCCCTTTACGTGTGAGCTTCGTTAATGGGTTAGCCAATCGGGCAAAATTCTGGACGAAACATCGATAATAACCTGCCAAACCAATATAACTGCGTACCTCAATTATACTCGTAGGTGATGGACATTCTTGGATTGCCTTGGTCTTAGAAGGATCAATAGAGATTCCATATTTAGAGACAATATGGACAAGTAAAGAAATCTCATGAATCCATAATTCACACTTGCTAAACTTTCCATATAATTCATCTCTTCTCAGAGTCTTCAAGATAATGCGCAAGTGATTTTCATGATCTTCGTAGATTTTAGTGTATACTAAGATATCATAAATAAATACCACCACAAATTCATCGAGATACTCCTTGAAAACTCTATTCAGCTGATCCATGAATACAGAGGGTGCATTAGTCAATCCAAAAGGCATTACAGTAAACTCGTAATGCCCGTACCTGGTTCGAAATGCTGTCTTCGGAATGTCTTCCTTCTTCACACACAACTGATGGTATCCAGATCGAAGGTCAATCTTTGAAAAGTATTTTGCTCCATGAAGTTGGTCAAATAAATCATCAATGCGTGGTAGGGGATACTTGTTCTTTATCGTTATAGTATTGATCTCTCTGTAGTAGATACATAACCTCATAGATCCATCTTTCTTTTTAACAAAAAGAACAGGGACCCCCATGGAGAAACACTAGGGAGAATAAATCCTTTATTACTCAATTCCTCTAGTTATTTCTTTAGTTCAACTAATTCTACAGTGGCCATTCTATAAGGGGTCTTCGATATAGGCCTTGATCCAGGAATCAAATCAATGGAAAACTCAACTTCTCGTTCTGGAGGATGTCCAGGTAAATCTTCCAGAAATACATCTAAAAATTCTTTCACAATAGGTACATCCTCTATTTGAACATTCCTTTCCTCACCCACAGTTATTTCATTCTCTTCCTCCCCAATAATTGAATTTAGTTGATCTATTGAGGGTGGATCTAAATAAGAATTAGGTGGTGACGATTCTGCTCTAAAGATAAGGTGTTCGTTATCATTATCATCAAGAATTGTAACCTCTTTCTTCTTAAAATAAATCTTCGCATCATAGTCCGAAAGCCAGTCCATACCAAGGATTATATCAAACTCAATCATAGGTATGACGATGAGATCAGCAGATAACGAACATTTATGTGCTCTAATGGGGACTGATTCACAAAACTTTGTTGCAATGATACTTCCCTTAGGAGTTTTAACTGACAACTCCCTTGTTAAATCAAATTGGAAATATCTAATTTTCTTAGCAAACTGGGAAGATATGAAACAATGTGATGATCCAGAATCAAATAAAGCATTTTCTAAACTTGAGGAAACCATTAAATTACCTGCCACCACGTCTTTCGGAGCATCTACCTCAGCAGTAGTGATAGCATAAGCCTGGCCTTGATCCCTTGGCCTTTTCTGAGGTAAGTTCTCCTGACGCTTAGGACATTCATTTGCATAATGCCCCATCTCCCTGCAATTGTAGCACTGAACATTGGTAGCGTCCTTCTTCCCCTTGCAATCACGAGATTGGTGGCCTCTTTCACCACACTTGTAACAGACTCCCATTCCCTTCAAGCAAGTACAAGGACATTTCTTCCCGCATTTACCACAAGATGGATATTCAACCATTCCATTATACCCCTTATTTTTATTCCCAGATTTATCAGCAGGTCTCTTCTTCTCTTTCTTTTCTTTAAAGTCATAAGACTTAGATAATTCCTTTTCGGTCTTGATAGCACATGAGACAATGTCTACGTACGATGAAAATGATTGTGAGACTAATGCTCGACAGAGAAATGGTTTTAACCCATCAAAGAAACGATCAATCTTACTTATTGGGTTACGTATATAATCACCAGAATTCCTTGCTAACCTTGTAAGGTTAGCCTCATACTTTGTGACATTCTCATCCTCATTCTGTCTCAGACTTAGAAATTGCCTTTCCATATCTTCTCGATGGTCATGAGGAAAGTATTTTTCTAAAAACAGATCTTTGAACTCCCTCCATTCCATATTTGATACTTCATCATCTCCCTTCGTATTTTTAATTAATTACCACCATTGATCAGCATCTCCGGTGAGGCAGTAAACTGCCATGGTAACTTTTTCCCTTTAATTACTCCCCAAAGCCTGAAATATTTTCTCTAGGGAAAATATCCATTGCTCAGCTACTAAAGGATTTGTAGTCCCATTGAACGTTGGTGGTTGTTGCCTCATGAATCGATCTAACATTGATCCACCATGCTGTGGATCAGGGTGCTCCATACGGGTAAGGTTATTATTCATAACCTGAGTAAGTTGTCCTAGTATGGTGATTAGCTGATCGGCACCAGTTGCAACACCAGCTCCACTATAATTATCTTGAGCAGGAGGGAAATCCCTACATTGAGTGCATGCATTGATACAATTTCCATTTCTTCCACTAGGCTCCATTTCTAAACAATGGCATAAACTAGATCAGTTTATGAATCAAAATACATAATCCCATAATTATAAAACACTTAACATAAATTGAACTATTTATGGATATAATCCATAATCATAAAAATGTTTTCTTTGAGGAAGTATATACTCATAAACCCTTCAACATGATTTGTAAAGAAAATGAGAGTTATCCTAAGCATATCCCCCGGGAGTGTCGTAACCAAGAGTGCAGCAAGGCCCGTTTTCGTGCACCAGTTCCCGTTCGAGTCTAGCTCAAAGCGGTGTTTTCGGGATTTACCCCTAGGTACATCTGTGCCAGAGCCACCTCTACCTGCTCATATCCAGACAGGGATGTATTTCTTGGAAAACTAACAAAATCTCTACAATACCAAAATTCTAGGAAGTTCTTCTATACTAATCCTCAATGTTCATCTTAGGTCTACGTGCTCTAATAAGAGTTTATCTAAATCTAGATTCCAAGGCTTGTACTAAACTTCCTCTGATACCAACTGTAACGCCCCGACCCTAGTTACCCAGAGTCGGTTCATTATTACATAACATTTGCATGATCAAAAGAAAGATCAAATCTCGAAAGACCGATTGGTTTAGTAGCCTTGGAAACACTAGATATATTCATATGTCTTACATTACATCATAAAATGAAAAACTACTACAATAACATATTTTCTCCATAATCCACACTCATATCCCCACATAATATCCCTACAGGTCATTCATAATTTACTTCTTCACTTCCTGGGAAAAATAAAACATAGAAAAGGGGTGAGCTCAAATGCCCAGTAAGGATAACAATATAGCGGAGACTTTCATAAATAAGAATAAACATTTAAGGAAATGTATAACTAAAACAAAAGACTTTCAAACTTGAACTTTCAACATGGTATGGAATAAATAAAATGAAAAAATTTCATTTATTTATTCACATGGATATTCTACTAATCGAATAATCACATGCAAAATCAATAACCACTTTCATAATGTTGGAATGCATAATGCCAGAATATCATAACCACATATCCAAGGCCTCGTGCCAAGACTACAAATAATATTTTGCCAAGGCCTTGTGCCAAGACACTAGTTTGTCTCATGACACCTACCGATGCATCGAGGAGCTATAGTGGGCTCCACCCATCACATATTAAGTCCAATGCATTCCCATATGAAAAGGTTTAAACATAACATAATCATTCGTATTAAAACTAGAATACGAAATGTCAATAACTTCACCATAAACCATGAATGGTATAAAAATAGCACATCCACAGTCAAACAAATCACAAAACCTTCAATATAATATAGAAGTTTTGTATCATAACAAATCAACTTTAAATAAGAGTAAAATCCATCAAATGATGTTGATATAGATGAAATCAAAATTATTTTTAAAGAAATATCTCTTTTTATTTTGAAATCATTTATGATCCATATAAAATATAACATTTTCTTTGAAAATATTCTTATAATCTTGTAAGGGAAGCTTTGAAGATTTTATAACGGCGTAAAATAGCTGCACCCGCCGTATAAGTGAAAAAAACATTCTTACCTTAATTCTGTCGAAAAGGTTAAAAAGGACCTTGTTTTGAAAACGACGGAATGATTCCATTATAAACCACTTATAAAAGTCAAAAAGGGTATAAATTACTTTAACTCATATTCTTGTAAATAATAAAAATGTTTTGAAATACATTTTTAAGAAAACATGGGTGTGGATGATTAAAGAGATCCCAGTATATTATTACATATAAACAACCTCGGATAATGGAGAGATTGTGAAATAACCATTACCTTGTAATTTTCCTTGGTTCGGGTAGGTTAACCTACTGTATAATGGTGAAATAATTGTTATTAAATTATACAAGAATCATATACATTAATATGATATCATATATGATCTTTTAATATTGATTTGATAATAATATCTTAGTATTATCGTTGTTTCGGGTGTTAACTTACTTGATTTCTTTTATATGTTTTGTTACGTAAGACATGTTTATAATGGATAGGATGTATATTATTCATAACCATAATTATATAAAGTCCTTAAACATAATTTTTAAATCATAAAATGATAATTATACTTGAATGGATACGATGGAGAATGAATCTTATCGCATTCGTGGAGACGGTAGTCCGTACGTACGCCCGAGCGACAATATCACTCTTTTGATATTAAAATAATAAATAAATGGATGTTATATCATATATACAGAATCATTAACATGTTATATTTATTATTTACATGAGTTACACATCATTATTATTCCCATCCAAATAATAATATATTGAATAACAATTACACCACGACGTGGAGACGGTAAGCCGTACGTATGCACGTATGGTGACATGTTATTGAAAGGGTGGATAGAATACTGAATATGGTTGTACCATATTTATAATAACATCACAGTATATGTGATATAGTGGAGTTATTATTTTATAATGGTAACAACAAAGGAAGAAGAAGTGGAAGAAGAAATGAACTTGGAAAAGGGTGGTGAAATCATTACCTCTTCTTCGGGTTCTTCCTTTTGATTTGATCAAAATGGCTCCTTCGGTTGGCTTTCTGATCAAAATAAGGCCTATAGGTTGTAGTGTGGGATGTTGGGAGAGTATTTGGGCAGATTTTGGCCGAACCAAAAGGCATTGAAGGTGTGAAAAAATGAGAAGGAGGAGTGCCCTTTTATAAGAGGGGTGAGGGGCACCTTCGGAAAAGCTAGAAATATTAATTTATAATAAATTCATATTCGGTTTCTAATGGCTCCAAAGTTGATTATTTAAATTTTAAGGTGGGGATAGGTAGAAAACAACTCATCCAATAGAATTTAGACAGGATTGGGTACTTATATTAACCTTATCTATAAGTATTAACTCTAAATTAATTAGTTTCACTTTTACAATGTCTCTTTGTATTTTTATATAATATGGTTAATAGACTTACTATATACATCCAAGCGACCCCCAAGTGGTCCATTAATGATGAACCTATCATTATATAAGTCTCTTGGTCGAACCTTAGATTTTTAGGAATTTAATATCAATTTATAATATAATATTTGTTTTAAGAACTCTTTTATGTCAATTTTGACACTATTCAATAGTTGATTTTTTTGAAACTCATAACAGATTTATTACTTAGAAAAAAGTACATTAAATAAATCCTAATATATCATATTATCCTAGAAAATTATTTTAAATAATTAAAAGTTTCATATTATATTTATTTGGGTATTTATAATATCAATTATTTTAATTTTTTACTATTAATGTAATTAATTCATCATCACTGTGTCATAAATAAATTAAACTATTTAATGTCTAAAGATTATAAATAAAATATCATTATGTAGGAAATCTTATTATCTTTCTAATGAAAATTTATAATCTAAAATCCAACATATATAACCCTATTTAAAAATTGTTTTTCTAAAAGATATATTCTTGTGTCATTTTTGTATTCATTTTAACTTAATTAAAAAAAGTGTCCCTATCACCTACAAGTGGCACCATGGGGTCCCAAAATCGACCCAAAGATGCCTATGGTCGATCATGTATCAACCAATAAGGCTAGGACACGTTTTAGGGTAATTTAGTATTATTATAATATTATTTTTTAACCCTTATTTACCGGATTTACCCTTAACCATGGTAAATAAAATATTTACCGCAGTAATTATTCAAAATGTCTAAAAATAAAAGTTACCTATTTACACAATTTGGACATCCTGATTAAAAATATGGAATCCATTTTTCAAAATTCAAAACACAGAAGTGGCAGAAATAAATTTAAAATTAATTCCCGCTGTCAAAACAGAAAGCGTGTTTTTAAGAGATAATAACTATCAAAAGATTGACACTTGTTTATGTTCGGTTTAATTGTAAAATTATGTCCAATGACCAACATTGTATTAAATGGAAAAAATATATTATAAATATACTTTAAAACTACTAAAATTCATAATTTATCACTATTAATTATTTTGATTAAAAAAGTTGTTTTTAATTAAAATTTAGTAATTTTCACTATTCATCAAAATATGAAAGTTATCCGAAAAGTACCAAAATTTCACCTTAGGCTAAATTCGATATTCCGAATCCAGAAATGAAGTCCATTTTAAAACATACAATATATATAATTTCAAAAAGTAGGTATTACTATTCATAACGGCTAGTTTGATTGGTTATGGTGTGTTAGAACTCGGTGTTGTGTACAACACACGCTATCACATTATTCAAAGAGAAGCGTACCGTAGAAGCTTGGGGTGTTACAGTATTTTTCCATTTTAAAATGAAATTTTAGTAAAAAAAAAGAACTTTCATACTAAAATCCATTAAAAGACATTTATATTGTTTTAATACTTTAGGAAAATGAACTATAAGTAATCTAGGACGTTTTAGAATTATTCTCACCTATATCCAACTCACGGTGTGACTGAAATCACTCATAGTGCATCTTTTAATTGAAATTTAACAATAATTTTATCAAAAAATAAAACTAACAAAATCAAAACCAATAAATCGCATTAGGATTGTCTTATAACTTTAGTAAAACAATCCATAAGTAATTTTCTATGGTTATCAATCAAAAACACTCCAATTTGAAGCATGATGTGTTTGGTATGACTAAAATTGTCAGTTATGAGTTTAGAAATGATATGTTAAAACCAAAAGTGTCAATCATTGAAGACTAAAAAAATTCATTAATATTTTCTTGATAATTTAGGATAATAATTCATAATTCATTTTTTATTTGAAGGAATCAAAATCACATTCAACCCTTACACTATGCGACATGTTTGAATCAATGGGTGGTTTTCCAATTTTATATGACATTTTAGTAAAAAAAAATGAATACACAAAACTAAAAAACAACATTCCCATTGTTTTGGATAATTTAGGAAAATGATCTATTAGTCTTTAATTTTTGTAAGAATCATTTGCACCTCAATTAGACCAACAGAGTGAATGGTATGACTCCATGTGAATCTTTTTATTAAAAATTGTCATTAGTTTTAGTAAAAAAAGATCTAACATAATCAAATATGAGAAAAAACATTCATATTGTTTTGGTAATTAAAGAAAACTATTCTTAAGTCATTTATTTACATTTATGAATCATCTTAACAATAATCCAATATAGGATATTCCTAATATGACACAATGTGTCCATTTTTGGTTTAGAATTGAATTTTTAATTAAAAAATGGTCAATCATTGAAAATCGAGAAAACACACTTGGATTTTTAGGGTTATTTTATAAAACAATTCAAAATTAATTTTTGAAGTGTCAGAATGAGTCTCATATAAAATTCACCCAAGATTATACCTTCATAGATCAATGTGTATGTATCTAGTTTTAATTGACATTATAGTAAAAAAATTTGGCATTCTCAATACCATTGAAACTAATTATAACTATTTTTTTAATTGAGTAAAAGGATCTATAAGTCATTTGGGATGTGTATTAATTATCCAAACCTCAATCTAACTCATGGTGTGACTGGTATGACTCCATGTGCATACTGTATTTCAAAATTGACATCAAATTTAGTGAAAATGCTATCATTATGAAAACTGAGAAAATGTATTTTAATTGGTTTAATAAATCCAAAAAAAACCAATTAACATGTAGGAATATTCTTCAACTCAATCAGATACATAATGTTCTATGTGTAAATTAGAGTGTACATTATCAGTTTAGAATTGACATATCTATACAAAAAAGAGTCCTTCACCAGAAACTGAGAAAACTAGATAAAATTGGCTTGATAATTTAGGAATAATATTTATAATTAAATTTTTAATTTAGGAATTAGTTCATATCAAACCCACACATGATGCGACCTATATGACTCAAACTAAGTGTTTTCGATTTAAAATTAAATTTTAGTAAAAAACACAAGTGGATTACCCAAACGTTGAAAACACATTCGGATTGTTTTGATAACTTAGGATACTAATCCATAAGATATTAGGGACATGTAGTAATCATTCGCATATCAATGTGATGCACGATGATACCAGTATAACACCAAGTCTGTCTTTTTATTAATAATTGACTTTAATTTAAGTTAAAAAAATGACACACTAAAAACTAATAAAATACATTCATATTATTTTGGAACATTTTAAAAAAATCCATAATTAATTTTTTACATTTAGGAATCAGCCTCAACTCAATAAGATACATGATATTTTTTGTATGATCCAATGTGTTTGTTGTGATTTATAACTGAAATTATATTAACTAAAAGTGTTACTCTCGAAAAACTGAGAAATCACACCCATACTGTTTTTCTAGTTGATAAAAACAATTCATATTTCGTTTGTGACTTTTATGAATTGGTCTCATGTCAAACACACACACGGTGCAACCTATATGACTCAAATGTGTGTTTTTAGTATAAAATAACATTTTGGTAAAAAAACACACATGTGGCTTACTCAAAACTGACAAAACACAAATATATTGTTTTTATAAGTTAGTAAAATTATTCATATGTCATTTAAGACATGTAAGAATTATCCTCAACTCAATCCAATGAATGGTGTGACTATTATGAATCCATGTACGTCTTTTTATTCAAAATTGACATTAAATTTTAAAAAAACAACTTAAACACTCAAAACCAATGAAAAAAATTTAAATTATTTTGTACCATTATAAAAATAATCCTTAAGTTATTTTTAATGTGTAGTTAATTATCAAATGACAATATGATTATGGATGTGCCTGGTATGACCTATTGCTTCCGTTATTAGTTAAGAATTGACATTTTAATATAAAAATGTGTCACCTACGGAAAACCAATAAAAGATGATCATACTGACCTGATAACTTATTAAAAAATTCAAATTTCATTTTTTATGTGTATGAATTAGTCCCACACCCAACCAACATGTGATTCTAGCATTGTGACTCAATGTGTTTGTTTCTAGTTTAAAATGACATTTTTTTAAAAAAGAGTGGCATACTAAAAACCAAAGAAATAAATCCATAATGTTTTTACATGTATGAGAATAAATTAATAGTCATTCACCTAGAAATTTAAATAAAAGAAGTCAATAACACCTAAAGAATAAGAATCATTTTTCCCTATATTATATGTTTTCATTTAAAGGATTCATTTCTCAAAATAATAAATTAATTTAATTTAAAATTAATTAATTTTTTGATAAATCCTGTTTAAATTTACTAAAAGAGGTCAACATATATTTTTAGTTAAAATTTAATTACTCATGTAAATTCGTAATCAAATTTAAATGAGAAACATAATGTTACTAGAATTCAACTAAGTTAACTTAATCCAAAATCATTATAGAAGGCCTATATAAATTTTTTAAGTAATACCTACTTGTATCAACATTATTTACACACCTATATATCATAACTCTAATGATATTTCAATCTTACCACTCACCTTCCATTCAATTCTATGTAAAATTGTTTATTTTTTCCACATAAAAGGAGATTACCTTCACCCACTTCAAGACACACCTCTACAACAAAATTCACATAAAGCCCTATCCGTGATACCTCTCCTGTAATCCTTTTACCTATTTAGAAAACCATGTTAGAATAAAGTGTCCCATGTCCTGCAATTCTATTCATCGTTTCAAGAGAAGACACAAATCGTCAATGATGTTAATGAGCTTTCACAAAAGTATAGAGTTAATGGAAATGATTCTTTCCCTCAAATTACCTTATTTGATAAATAATATATTTTATACTCCTTTTCAAATTTATATGGTTTATATACATAAACATTGGTAAATTTTTTCAAAAATATCTTTTTTAGGATATTTAAAGGGATATTTAATATTTTCTCCTTCAAAAAATTTGACTCAAATGTTACAAATTCTAAAAGGATTTCTTTTCCAAACTCACGTCACCTTTTTTATTACGAATATTCCTCATATAATCCAATATTTTTTTCTAATGATTTCTTTTTTTATTTTAAATTTTAAATATTTATTATTTATTGTGACTTGTATCTATCTCTTTATCCCTTTTAAAAATTAATCCATTTAGCTATTTTAATGATGTCAGATTCAATAATAATAATTGGAAAAATTATTTATGTTCGTATAATTTATCTTACACTCTTAATTTATGGACTTTTCCCTCATTTATTTTCAAAATTTATTTTATTCTTGATACACCTTTTGTAATAATATTTTAAATAAACTTTTCTCCATATTGTTGAAAATTAATTTTAAAAGTGACATATGACATCATTTTTAATTAAATTTATACCTCTTCAAAAATTGTGAATGTAGTATTCTTTTAATCTTTTTCCAATCTAATTCACTATCGTGACACATATATTGGTATTATTTATTGAAATTCCCATCATACTTTCAATGATTTTTCAGACGATTTTCTATTGAAATTACATTATAAAATATTTAAAAAAAATTGTATCCATAAAATATAAAGGTAATTTATTCTTATTTCTCTATATAAAATTATAATTCACTTATAAATGTTCTTTACATATATATTAACATAAATTAATGTTTCTTAAGATTCACTAGGGAAATTCTAAAATGATACAATACTCCTTCATTATTTAGATGGATTTTGATCATGTAAATCCACTAATTTACATGGGATATATTTACATCAAATGTGTTTGTTATCCTAATACATATGGTTATTTTTTATAATTGTTTTTTGATTGTATTGTGTATTAATCGTTTATTAAATACGGAAGAAGAAAATACCATATTATCAATAGTTTTTCAAATGGGTTATGAACAACCCCCTTTATACTCATTTTCAATATAAATTACAGGGTGGGTATGCCTAACAATCACTAATCATTAAATCTAGAGGGTGTTAACAAAACAATCTATTTTTTAGATTATTTTAACTTTTGGAATGATTTTAGAGGCGTTTCTACCAAAACAACGGCTAATTTAATAATTAGTGCTGTTATATGTTTGGAATGTTTTGACAAGTTTTATATATATAATACTCCTTTGGATTTTCAAGGATATATTTATATTTATTTTTTTTAATTTTTTTGAAAAAAATAGTGGGAGTTCGTGAGCCCCTATAAATCCCTTATATTAGAGTGGGATTTAAACTCCCATTAATTTTTAACATTACAGGGGGGGGTTATCACCTTTTATTTTTTATTTTTTACAATAAATAACATATTAATTCAAATTTTAAAATATATATGTATATTTGTGCAAGTTTTTGTATATATATTACATAAAAAATTCTATATAAGTATTTAAATACATTATAAACTTATATATATATATATAAGTACATTATATAAGTACATTAAATAAATACTTATACATATAAAAAATGTATACATATATAAATATTGTTATAAAAAATATAAACATAATTATAAGTATATTTATTCAAATATAAAAAATTTATATATGGTTTTACAAGTAATATACATTAATATGATATTTATATTATAGTTATATTATATTGAAGTCATTTTTATTGTATATTTATGTGAACACATTTATACTATATTATCTATACAAATATACATAATATAGAAAAAATTAAATATAAATATAAAAAATATATATTTATATTATATATATTATATTATAAATATTTTATTAAAAATAAAATCATATATATTATATAATTATTTTATTTATGATATATAGATACCAATAAATAATATTTATTGATTAAAAAATAAGGTGTAATAAACACACACACACAACTATATAAAAATAAAAATATATATATTATAATTATATTATATCTATAAATATTATATAAATACATAAATACACAAACATGCATAAATATAAATGTATTAATAATTATATGTATAAATATTTATTTTTTTATATTATATTTTAAAAAATAATATATATATATATATATGTATTATACACAAATATTTTACAATTATACAGAAATATGTATTAAATATATATATTATACCCAAATATATAATTATTATAATTAAATATATTATATATACACAAATATATTATATTATTTTTATTTATATACACAAATATATATATATATATACTATACTATATTTATGAAGGTAAATAAATATGTTTTGTGCGCTGCTTCAGATTAAATCCTATTTGAATCTTGGTGGAATTAATTTTTCTACGGGCATGACGTACAGGCTCGAACATGCGGTTAACTTTCCAATTTTCCATTGGGGGTGTTGGGGGTCATAGTAAAATGGGATGGACCTATGTAGTTGGGTTTTGAGACAAGGGGTATCGAGGGTTTTGTTGGTGTCTGGGGTGTGGATGAGTAATTCTAGGTGGGTTTCGTGGGGGTGTGTGGATTGTGTCCTGGGGGTTTTCTGGGGTGTGCCTGGTTGTGTCGTGGTGAATTTTTCGGGTCTGTACTGGGGGTTGTTTAGGGTGTGCCGGGGTGCATGTTCAAGGTGTTTCCCATGGGTTTTCTGGAGTATATTGATGTGCATGTCTGGGATGTGTCTCCCGTGCTGTACGAGGTGTGTTGTGGTGCCTATCTTGGGTATATCCTTTGGGTTTTCCAGGGTCTTTCAGGGATCCGGTTTAGGGTGTTCCCCAACGATGTCTAGGGTATTAGAGTTCATGTCCAGGGTATATCTTATAGGTTGTCTGGTTTGTCTTGGGGTGAGTCCAAGGGATTGGTTAGGGTGTGTTGGGGTTTATTTTTGGGGGTTGTCTCATTTGTAGTTTAGGGTGTGTCAGGGTTCCATTCATGGGGTGTGTGTCATGGGGTTGTCTAAGGTGTATAAGGGGGTGTGTCGGTTTTTAGGTGTGTATCGAGATACCAATCCTGGGGTTGTCTATGTGGGACATTATCATCTGTTTTGGGGTGAGAAAATTTAATAAAAATGGGGATGTTTTGGGTATTTATACGATAACCACCTCTAAAAATTTGGATTGAATGTCTAATAGGGGATGTTCTAATTGCCCCTAAAATGCTTTTTGAATTTGAGGTAGTTATAATTTCCTCATATCCACAAGATTTTGTTTAACATAGAGTGAAATTAGAGTTGGGTGGTGTGGATGGGGGTTAAAACCCCTTCTGATATAACTACAACTAAATAAAATATCAGTTTACCTGTGTGTAATCACAACTACCTCTAATCATAGTAGGTTAAAACATTAACAAGATTTCCCCATATCTACCACTAAAGTGTTTGGTGGGGGTTATAACCCCTGTAAAAGATAAAAATCCCCTCTGATCACCCTATTTTTTGTAATATGTAAATTATAGTTTAGGATGGAATTATATATCTCCTCAATGCATCAGTAGGAATCATGAGATAAACAATTTTGTATATTTGGTATATACCTACACATTTATTAATAATGTCTTGGTAGTAGTCTTGATGATAATTATGATGTCCAGAGAATGGTATTGATAGTAAGAATCGTGTATTGGCAACTGTCATGAAGGTTAGAATTATGTCCTATCTATTGTCATAATAATGACTATAATGCCTTTGTTGTGGTCTTGACATTAATAATGATGTATTGGTTATGGTCATGATGTAAAAAATGATAACTCAACTTCATTATTCATAGAAAAAATTATGAATTGGCTACCTTCATGATGGTAAGAATTATTTATGGGGTTTTTTATAATGATATGTATCAAGTATTATCTATTGTATGGATAGTAATAATGATTTATTGTCTATAGTTGTAATGATATAAATTATTTATTGGTTGTGTTCTTAATAACAAATTTGTATGACATCCTGGTTTCGATCCGCACATTAAGATTAAAATTTCATACATTATCTATTCAATCAATATGAAATTAGTTATTTTAACCATGTTATAATTTTCATTTATATGTCACCTATGGTTATAATGAAAACTAAATGTACTGATTATATAGAAAATTTATATATTACTTACTCTATCATATTTATTATTCCAATTGTGCCCTATTTAGTTAATAATTTCATTTTTTAATGTTTCAAAATGTATTTTTTGGTGATAATTATTATTGGAGAGTTGTTATGAATTACTGATATAAAATTAGATTTAATTTTTTGAAAAATAATAAATACATTTCTATATGATTATTATGGACTTTTTATGAATAATTTTAATATCTTTTGAGGATGTTAACATGAATAATTAAATAAATGAATTTTATGAAAATGTGGGAATTTATATTTGATGATTGGTGGACTATTATCAAATTATTTTGACATGTGATGAGGAGTGAATGTTGTTCTCAAAAAATAATGTGGAGAATTTTAAAATAATTGGTATGAATATGTTGAACCATGTGAAAATGAACCTTCCAAAGTATGAGAATAAATAGTCGATAAGAACATTTTTAAAAAGGGAATGGTTCCTCCCTATGTATAGAAATCAAATAGAGAAATTCATTGCTCTGAATAGAAAAAATATTCCATGTGAAATATCGATAGATTTAAATTTAGTATTAGGATATAGGATTAGTGAAGATGGATCTTTTTTTTGAAACTATGTAGATATTATGTGGGTAAATAAGCTACTATACGAGAAAAAATATTCCAAGGGATGATAAATCAACACAGATCTTTCATGAGACCTCAATGGATATTCCATGCATATTTTTTTGATATTTCATACATACCAGTGAGGTTTTAAGAGAAGGAGTCACATTTTTATTTCAAATGATCGAATGGTTATGATATTTGTTTTATACTAAGGTGAGATTAAACATATTCATGTTGACATGTTGTGCATTAATGTATATTGAGAGGATGATAAATGTGGTATCCATGTTTTTAATGTACATCTCGAAAGAATGTTGATTTTCAGGAAATTATTTTCAAAATATTTTTTTAAAAAATATACATATTCATGAAATATGATAATGATATGTGTAAAGAAATGATATGGAACATGTCATTCCAGAAATATTAATGAGATTAAAGTATTAAAGATTCCATGTAGAGATGAAAGAATAAATTCATATGAATTTATTTATTTAAAATTAGGATACAATTTGGGATCCATTAAATGAAATACCTTTGTTCATTTTTATAGTGTTATGAATAAAAAATAATGGGAGACCTAAGCCTAATATTCTGTGTAATAAATTCAATTATTTATAACATTGTTATTAATGTATTCAAATACAAGGAAATCTATATATACATTTTAATTATATAAAAAACATTAAATGAAACAACATGATGAATGATTTTAGAATATATTTTAGGTAAATTTTCAACAGAATTATATGAAATATGAGATCTTTCTTAACAATTATATATATGAGGGAGAAGAAAGAGGAGAATCCAAATTTCCCAAGATCATGTGGAGATTTTTATGAACATACGTACTACAGATGTTCCTAAAGATTGTAAATGAGTATAATTTAAGATCCATACTGATTGTAGAGGAAGATCAAATAATAAATAGTGAAGAATAAATATATATCTTGTTTGGGATTTTTTACATGATCAAAACTAATGGAGGTCATAATTAGTCTGTATAACTAGTTCTTGTTGAATTGTAGATAGGGTGTGTAACCAACTACTACTATTGTGGGAATGGAAAGTACAACTAGTTCAAATTGTATCCACTTGATTATTTACTATAATCCATGCTGGAGTGCATTACCAATATTGAAATACGTATTCTTAAATAATGAACATTGTTAACATTTTGTTTTGTATTGAATCTTATTATTTATGTTTCTCAAGCATGTTCAGAAAATAAAATTTATTGGATCGAGAATTCTAATAGTTTTAAGAGGTTATATTCAAATTGGAAAAATTCAAAATAGAATATTATTGATCCACAATCCCATAATGGTCAAAAAGGATTATGTAATTGCAATTATAATTAGATCAAATGACACCTCTAAAGATCCAAGAATAATTCCTAGACATGGAAAATATTAACTCAATCATTAACTAACTTGATCCCAAATTTTATGGGAAAATTATCACAACTAGGGGAATATGATTCTACCTTATCTCGTATCTCTTGGTCTTGAGGGCGAGATGAAACCACATTTGTGTTTCCAACCATTATTAGAGGTACTATAATGACAAAAGAAGATAAGATAAATATGGAGTTAAATTCAAACGATCAATATTCAATCTTAACGGCTCTATCAAAAAATGTATATAACAAGGTTATGGTTCATCAAATACCACATGAAATCATTTAAAAATAAAAAATAATTTATTAATTTAACATAAAATTTAAAGGAAGTTAGTTTATTATTTGGAAGATTCATTTCATAGACCTAAATATGGATGATTATCTGAATATCAATGACTACATTACAATAGTTAGTCAGATTATGAGAAACATATGAGGTTTTGTTATGAAGCTTGAAGATTCCATCATTGCTAAAAAGTGGATGAGGAAATTACCATATTGATTTGACTAAAACATATCATCCCTTGGAGAAAGAGTAAATTTGACACTAGATGACTTGTAAAACATACTATTACCTTATGAGTTGAGGAAGATTACAGCCTTCAAGGAAAAATTAAAAGATCAGATATTCATTGAAGTAATGTGAAAAGGAAATGTTCATGAAGTGGATATTACTGAAACAAGATATTTGTATTCTATGGGTGATGTAGGGATAAATAAGATCACTACCCTTATATAAAGATGTTTCATTAAAGGAAACGTGGATCAGAAATGAAGTATTTTACTAAAATGATATAACTATGAATGTTTTTTTAAATTTTCTATCATTATCTAAAGAAATTTTCTTCTAAATCTGAATTTGGTAATGAAGGTAGAAAATTTATAATATATATATAGGAGAAAAAGAAGTATATCAACAATAATAAATTAATTTTATGAGAAATCTTAATAATCCAGATTCATCTACAAGTGTCACTTCACATTATGATATTAATTTATTTTCCAATGTTGAAATAGAGTTTGATTCATTAGGTAGTGATGATGATAGGGAAGAAACGATAGTGTAGTATTGGAAATTGAAACAAGTGTTAGATTCTTGTTTTCTGTATATTATAAATCAATATAAATGAAATAATTACTAAATAAAATAATAATTCTATTGAAGAAGAGGATGTTCTAATAAAGAGGGAATTTTTCAATGTGGTTTAGATCATCAATCCAAATCTAATGTTATATTGGAATGAAAAGATAGAGTGGGATCATAAATAAAATTTTAATAGGAAGCATGAAAAGCTGTACGAAACAAAATCCATATGTTTCACAATTTAACATGAGTTCAATAATTGCATCTGAGACTTCACTAAATTAATATACGTTAATGAGGGATACTCTAAATATTATGAGATGAATTGATCTAATAAGAGGGTAAAAATTGGATTATATAAATTCCATGATAGATTTATTATAACTCACTTTATAGGATAAAAAAAATCCTATACAATGTTAGATAAATAAATTGGAAAAACATTATATTCCATATATGTATTAAAGGTCGAAAATAATGATATATACCACATTGAAAAATAAATCATGTATTGAAATAGGACTTCAAGAACTTAATAATGGATACTTTTTAATCAATATGTATGGTCACCATTGAGAGGTTATTTTAGGTGTTTTAGAATGTATGGACGTAAATCATTCACATTTTTGTAAAATTTGTCTCTTCCAAGCATCTGGCATAATCCAAGGGCGTGTTTCAGTTAAAAAATGTGACAAAAACTCAAAAAATAAAATGATTATATCTACACAAAATTGATCCACTAAAAAATAATTTTTAATATGTGTTATGTGGTATGTGTGAATCAGAGGGTCTCCAAGTATAGTAAAGATGCACTATAAATGCAATAGAAATTTTCCATGGTATGATTGGGAAAATAATTAATTTTTTCAATGATCAAAAAAATCATTCTATTTTTATAAATATTCCAAATGAGGATCCTTAGAAAATTGATAAAGTAAATAAGTAAGGATTATTATTAGGTAAGGCCAATGGGATAAGGATAAATAAATGGAGGATGTATAACAACTATTTATTATTACTCTATCTAAGTAGTGTAAGAACAAAATGTTTAAGTTCTTTAGATTTCATAAATATATGGTGAGTTAAAAATTCAAAATAGGATACCCGAAATGTGTAAGATTAATATACATGATATGAATATATACATGAATATTATTCCTATCAAAAAATAAGTGAATGAAATTTCAATGAGAAGAAGACAATATTTGGATGCATTAATTTATAATGAATACCAAAGTATCACTAAAGAATTATGATAATAGAGAGAATATGGGATCACAATACTTTAATAATGTTGAAAGGAAAATAATTGATGATATTGGAATAAGATAATGGAATAAGTTGATAGGAAACCCTCACAATGAATGATACTTTAAAATAATAAATGGTACCCCGCCTTATTCTTAGTTATTTTTGTTTTTCAATTATAATGTGTTGGGAATTGGAGAATAAGTTTGAGGGTATCACTAATAGAGAACATGATAAGGTAAATTTTTAATGGATTCTATAGACCACCATGAAATTTAAATGTAAAAGTACATCCCTTGAGGGGGGGATTCTTTAGTAAAATATTTTTGTGTATTTAATTCCTATGAAATAAAAAATTATTGATAGTTTTTAAAAAATTGGGAATAATGTAAAATAAAAATTAATAATCTAATTATAAAATTATTTAAATAACAAATCAAAGGATAGTGTTGATTAATAAATGGATAAGATAAATTGGAATTTTATTCATTCACACGAATAGGTTCTAATGTGTTTTATGATATTTTTGAAGGTTGCATGTTTCATTACAAAAAAACATATTTTATGAAACCCAAAAAATTTGATTTTTATTATTTCAAAGAATTGTGTCAAATTCATGGTAGTGTATCAAAAATATAGATAAACTTGGTTATATTTCTCTTATTTTCTATACCAATTTATTCTATATATAATTATATTAGACTATCCAACTTATCAATTCATAAAAAACCAAATTCTTTCATCCTTATAACAAATTTGACAAAGGGATAAGAGAATATGAGTGCCTTAGTTGGAGAAAATTAGAGACAGGAAGACTGTAACATTGGCCTTAATATTTATTATTAAAAAATGTTAGAGAAAGGAATCCATCCCTATACACATATTGACAAATTTTAGTTTTTTTAAAAAAAAATCAAGACGGTATTGTTGTCCCTATATGATAACCCTATTTCTTTTAAATTGTTCAATATATGTTTAGTTTGGTGATGGTGATTATTTGAGGAGTATTGTGGACATTTGATAAGGCATCATATTTCTTGCTTGATAAAGTATAAATGTACATCTACAATATGTTTTAGGTGGTTTCATGATTAATGTTAGTGGATAATAAGGCTGGTAACTCGAAGAATTCAAATGTTTAACTTAATGAAAATGTAAAAATTTATATTTTAATGTTATTTAAATTTTCTTAAATTCTTCTATAATGTGTTTAGGTGTGAAAATTGGTTTAGAAAAATGGTTTTCATGTTTTTTAAAAATGAATTGGGAAAATATATTTAACCATTTAAACTTGTCTGTTTCATAAGTATGAGCATGAATTGTTAGAATAGAACAGTCTCATAAAAATAATGGATCTTATGTGAGTATAATAATCAAACAAATACATTATTTCATATCAAAAGCATGGATAATTTATTCAAAAATATGTATTTATCTTCTAAACATTTTAGGATCAATCATGTGTAATGTTGGAGCTTCCGTGATAACTGTACAGAAGTTCCATGGTTGAATGATCTATTTTAAAAGTATAGATCTTTCTTGATAAGAGAAATATATATAGATATGTCGTGACAGATAAATGAATCTTTAACACATATGTATGATCATATCTTTTTAATCTGGTGTAGATCCTATTAATTTTTTCATAATTCTTTATTTTAAACATAATAGCTATGCTTAATGAGTTCAAAGGTGTCTCACGGGTGTCTGGGGATAGTTCAGATATAGGAACCTAGTTCCGTGGGAGAAATATGATGGTTGAATGGTTAGTAAAAACAATTTGAGGAAGGACACATGGTATCTTATAACTATTCGATATTGGATTGTTGGGGGGTTTGGGGAACAAAAGGTTCCCTAACTATTCATCAGGGGACGCATGCCCATGAAAAAAACCATAGACATGTTATTGGGGTTTTTTCATGGTCAGCACATAGCTTCCCTAACTATGTGGCATGATCATGTGAAATTACCCTCCCATTATCGAAGATTGCACATTTAATGCACAGTTTCACCAACCATGGTTAAAAACTTTATTGGTTATATTTTGTGTGATTTTACTATAGTGACATTAAAATAATATGTTTTCATAACCCTACCACTTGTTACATTTCTCTTGGAGTTGGTACCCTAGAAAAAAAATCTGTGATCATTATGATAACATGTATTCGTGATTTTTGAATATTAATTAATTTATTATCACATCAATATTTTTCTCCTATGTAACATAATATATAATTATATCCCAAGTGTAGTTTTCACACTAAGAGTTCACTAGAGATCCCTACATTCATTAGAACCAGAAAGTGCTATGACACTCTTAATAAATATATATTATATATCAAGATGATATCATTTTAGTGACACAAATGATATAGGTTATCAGAGGTGGAGACACAAAGGACTTCTTGGAACCATCTCATAGTGTACACCCTTGGTAATATCTAGTAGTATATTATAAGAATGAGACCCTCCATTATAAAATCCCTATTTATATGGGTCATTTGATGTTACTATCTATGGATTTTTATATTGGTCCTTACACTTTATGATTCTTGTTAATGAGTATGATGAGTTACATGCATTGATGTATTGATGAAAACAATTTCTATTGATGTTCATAGTGGGGTCGAATATTTTTGGTGGGTCATTAGTAATATTTCATTATTGAATACTGTGAGAATGTATTTATCCCTTTTATTCTTTAATGATATTTAAACTCTTAGGCCCTTTGATGGAAATGATATAGCCTAAATAAATCTATGGATGTGGTTTTTTTAGGAAATTATGAATTCTTGTAAGGAAAAGAAAGATATATCGAGCACATGGTTTGATGAAACATGCATGAAACCTTCATAATTTGAGATACCATGATAAAGGGATAATATTACATAGTATGCACCTTTATGAGGTATCATGTGATTTATGCATTAACTTGTTCTATATGGGTTCCTTGACATTTTGCTAGACTCTATCCTTAGATTTTAGGATTCTTCTCCTAATGGCATTGGGAAACAGTCCTAGAGGGTCAAACACCATGTGTATCAAGAATCTAAGTGAAATAATATATTATTATTTTTTATTTAATAGGTTTACAAAATATTATTCTCATACTTGGTATAATAATTATTCATGCATTCCTGATCATGTATAATTATTTATTGACATTTTAGTTAATAATATGTATATATATATATATATATTGGTGAATAATGTAGTGATATGTATTTAATTAGTAAATAGCCAATATTCAAGGTCTGATAAATATTATGGGGGAACAACAGATAATGTTTTTAGGTCTGGTGAGAAACAATAAATATTGAATTTTATATGACTAAATAATATTTAATATATGTCACATATAAAGAGTATTTTGAGAAATAATTATATTATTTTTTATTTATATGGTGTATCTTCTATGATTAAATAAATAATTAAGTGAAATTATTTTATTTTGACCCTAAAAATATATAAATCCAATTTTGTTATTTTCTCACAATATAATTCATTTGACTTGGTTTTTGACAATGGATTCGGAGAATCCGCAGAATCCTAGAGAGCTACCTTCTCTAAGAATGATCCCATAAATGGAGGGAAATCCTCCTACACTAGATAAATGAGAACACTTTGGAAGTAGTTCTCGAAGAAATCAAATCCATACGACGAATAGAAAAGGATCTTCTGTGATAGAACCCAGAGATTCCTTTAGTGATGTTTGAAGATTCATGGAACACAAGTGGATCACGGTTAGGGGAAATCTACACTGGGTTTCTATAATGAAATGATCGTGCACTTCATATTTTTCATAGAATTTATGGATGAATAAATAATTCCATCAAGGTAATTATTCATTTAATTAAACTAATTACGAATAATATGTGATGAACCTCTCTCTTAGATGAAGAATAATTATCCATTTTCTATTAAAATTCTTCAATTTCATTGATTGTGGTGTTCATCATCGAATATATCATAGATTGATCATCGATTATGGAAAATGAAAAGTTGGGTTTTGCCCATCGCACACTTCTACTATGCCCAAAACAAACAAGTGGTATCAGAGGGGTTAAATAAATATTTATAATTCTTTAAATATCATTGCTAATTTACGAACTTGTAATTTAGTTTTAAAATTCAATTTTAATAAAATATGTTAATCATAATTGTGATATTTTCTTCTTCCTCCTTAGATTCCATAGATCTAATCAAAATGATTTATTTTATGATTAAAAAAATTGATTTACTCATCCAAAGGATCCAAGGATTATTTTCAGAAAACATAGGACTACACACAATGAAACTGGAGTTACACAACATATAATGAAGTTTAATACATAAAAATTGACTAAGAAATTATTACAAGATCATATTCATTAATAGCACACATTAATTGCACCATATATTGACAGGAATAGACTGGCACATAATCATCAAGAGTACATGTCTTATAGCTCATGTACACGACGTGTAATCCCATTGAGTCAAATTAGGGCCATGTATTTCAATACATGACCTACCTAACTGGTGACCATATAATTTGAAGAACACACATTGTGTAAACCATTAAACACTCAGCGTACTATAGTTTTTGAGGTATAGTTCACTTGTCGAGTCTCTAGGCAGGTTCCACACATAGAATATGAGATATGTACGCATCTTGTACTCATAAAAAGTTATACAGATTTAAAATTTAATTATTTAAAAGTGTAAAACTTGATAGATGTAGTTGGATGTGGTTATAATGATGGTAAATTCTATGTTATAGGTTTTAATATATATATATATATATATGTGTGTGTGTTTAATAACCATCTATGTCATTTTTTGATCTATATATCATGTAAGAGTCGTATTACAAGTTGTTACTCTACGTGCATTGAAGCAAAACACATGACCAAAAAATTATGGAATTCATGTAATAATCCGTGAAGTAAAAGTTGTGAAAGTATGTGATAAGTCATTTATTCCATACGTCACACGAGTAAAATAGTAGACAAGTGTAATACATGCTGGGTATAAATAATATGGGAATTAAACATGTTTCTTCCACGGTCCATATATATAAATTGTTAATTTTAAATAAATCTGTTTCATTTTTTTAAATTTAAAATGGATTATAATCACAACGTTATTCATATGATAATTAAGATAAAAGAAATTATTAATTAAAGATAATAAATAATTGATTTGAGTGTGATTTATCATAAATAATAATGATTAAAAAATGGATTCTAGTAGTATTAAATGTGTAATTTGTTTCATTAATGTGGATGATCATTGGAATAGATCACACATTTGTATGTGATGGGATTCATTTCATTTAATTTATTATTATATTAAATCGTTTCTATGTGTGCCTTCTCTTCTCTTATTATTAAATTAACAAGCATGCAATATGTCACTAAAATTGATTGGCTTATTCATAACTATTATCTAATGTATGGTTAATCACTTTAGTAGACCCAATAAATATTAACAATAATGTGATAAAGATAGAAATAAAAAATTTAACCATAAAAGGATATAATTCAATAAAAAATATTAAGACAATGTAGCCTTCCATTACATTGGTTAAAATAGAACTATAGTTCAAAGTGCTTGACCAACCGATGTTGGATTTCATTCAATTATTGGGTAATTCTAACATGATTTTTTGGATTGATTTAACTTATTTTACAGCATGGTTTGACTTAAAATTATGTAAATGGTGTAACTTAGAGGGAAAGGTTGATTAAATCCATTTTAAGGATTTTTGAATTTGTGAGTCCACTTAGACGATTAAGTAATTGCGAGTTAATGTTGTTTGCAATTGCAATGCCTACTTAAAAATATTCAGAGTTCTTGACCAACCCATTTTCCAGTAATGAGCAGTGGAATATCGATAATTTCCTCTAGAATATCCATGAAATATGATATTTCAAAGCTAATGGTAAGGGATATTTGGTTTTTATAATATATTTATGGACTAAGAGATAAAATATTTATTTATTTGACTATCTTTTAGTAGAATATATTCTAAAATTTTTCTTAGCCAATTTTGTCAAAATAGAAATTAAATGGCGTCAAACATATAATTTTGGAACATATATTATAAGGAAAACCTTATCCCCAAAACAAATGTTCTTGAATGAAAAAGTTGCACAGGTCTCATCCGTATCCATTAATGTACATTGTTTGTGTTGGGTGAAATTTTTTTAATTTCTCCTACTATTGAGGAAACTACTAAAGAACTATATCTCCATTAGAAAAGTCATAATGATTCTACAAATTTTCATTGTTTCATGAAAACATCTATTTCCAAATTCATTTTGAAGAAACGCGAGGATATGGATTCCTATTGCATGATGTCTCACCTTAAATATCTCTATCATGAGACTATGAGATAAGAGAGACATGAGATCTCCAATATATTATTTACAACTAATCATGGATAATTTGCATAAAATGTACCTCATGTAGTGAAGCTTATTGGAATCATTGTAAGCCTGGATATCATAGGGATTAAATTCCATGATGAGTTTCATACAGATCAAATTAATTCAATATTTCCCTTGACCTTCTCCATCAATATTTTTATTTTTATTATGAGAAATAATGATAATAATCTTTAAGAACTTCTTAATTTTATTCTCCATTAAGATAAGTACATTCAGTGTGATAAACTCGCGGTCCTAATGGTGATTAAGAAATGGAATGATGGAAAAACGTTTCTCAATACCTATAGATAGTTTAAAGCTCCCGAGCACCATCCTTCCATAAAGAAGAAGATCCATATATAGGGAATGCAAAAGAGGGATATTTTTTTATGTGGGAAGTCAATCCATTGGAAGAGTAACTGCACTCAAAATCAAGGGGATACTAAAGGTGAATTTTTTATTGAATTTATTCCCTAAATATATTAACATTTGGTGTTACATATAGCTTTTGGTTGTCACATATTTTCCCAAATGAAGGAACCAAAGAGATTTTAAAATATTACTATAGGAGAGGTGGATCTGAGAGCATCTATTGGATAGAGGTTGGATGCACTACCTATTGGATACTACCACCTTTCATTTCCAATGTGAATGATTTTGGAATTTAAATGTTTTAATTATGTACATATACGTTTACCAAGAACATAATTTTTGTATCATTACTAGATAAAAATTGGTTTATTTTCATATGTGGTAATAAAAGTTGTTTATTTTATAAAAAACATATTATATGGTAAGGCACTTTTAAATATCTCTCTTTATGTGTTAAATTACCAAAACCATGTGTTAGAAATTTATAACATGTCATGTTCACAGAACTCATATAACACCTAGATTTGGCATCACCATCTTCGTCATGTAAATGAGAATCATTTGAAAAATCTCTATTAAGATGGAAATTTAGAATCATCTAAAAGAAAACCAGATGAATTATTTCATGCATTTTTTCAAGTAAAAATGAAAAAAAAATTGGTGGATAATATTAATGGGAAATAGAGATTTAGGATTTATACACACTAATGTCTATGGACCTTTTCTAGTATAATATAAAGGTGGATATTCAAACTTAATAAATTTTACTTATGAGTTGTGTCGATAAGGATATATCTACTCGATGAGTTATAATCTCAAGTCCTTTGAGGAACTCAAGGTATTAAAAAATTAACGATGGGTTCAAAGTGGTAAGAATAAAAAGAAACATCGATCGGATCTAAGTGGTGAGTATATTTTCAAATATTTCATCGACTTTTTATGGGGGTTTGGGATTCAATAACAACTCACTCGACCTTATAAACCACTGTGTAATGGTGTTAGTTAAAGGAGAAAAAATACCTTGTTATAATATGTAAGTTTTATGATGAGTCATGTTGATCTTATAGAATCATTTTTGGGATATAAATTAAAAATTTTGGTATATACATTAAACTGAGTTTCAATTAAAGTGGTAAATGGAATTCCCATCAAAATTTAGAGTGTAATGAAACCCATTTTTTCACATATAGTTGTATGGGGTTGTGAGGTGTTTCTTATGGCCTTCTCAAAAAAAATCCCTCACCTCAAGGCTTGAAGTGTATCAATAAAGTGTATCCCAATGAAACAAGTGGATACTAATGATAAAACCCCTCATATTAGAAAACGATTGTGGTTGTAAAATCCTTCTTTTTGGAGAGGTATAACATCCTTAAAAATTATAGTGGGAGCATCATTTACTTGGAAGATGTTGATGAACAAGATACAGAAGAGTTGGAACTCTAACAAATCCCACATTTAACATTGGATGTATTAGTTCCTAATGAAAAAGTAATGTGTCTAAGTGTAACAGAGGTCAGATAAGAAAAGAGATATGGTATACTATTCACCTAGAATGGGGACTCGTTATTGATTAAAAATGATGAACCTCTATCCAATAAGGATATTTTACAAAGATCATAATCTCTAAGATGATACAAATACATGAATTATTAAGTGGATTAAAGGTATCATAACCATGTATGAGTTTTGGTCAATGCACCCGTTGATGTAATTCTTGCAAGATACAAAAGTGTATTAAAGAGGAAACTGTACATTGAAGGTAAAGTAAAAACCCATAAAGCAAGGCTAGTGGTCAGTATAAACATCATCAAGGAATTTTCCACGATGAAACCTTTTCACCTTTTTCTACATCTAAATCCATTAGATTTCTACTTACATTATCAGCTTACCATGACTATGATATTTGTAAGATAGATGTAAAAACTATGTTCCCTAATAAGAAAATTCATTAAGATGTCTATATGAAAAAACGAAAAGGGTTTGTGACTCCATGTGATGACAAGTGGGTTTTCATGTTATAGAGATCCATTTATAGATTGAATAAATCATCTAGGTCATGGAGAATTCGATTTAATAAAGTAATAAAATAATTTGGTTTCATTAAGAACGAATACGAGACGTGTGTTTAAAATAGATTTAGTGGAAATTTAGACGTTATCCTAGTATTATATTTTGAGGACATATTACTTATTGAAATTAATATATTAATCTTACAGTTAGATAAGTACTGGTTAAATTGTTGCTTTTTTATAAAGGACATAGGAGAAGTATCCTATATTATAGGTATCAAGATCAATCGTGAAAGATCTAAGAGGATTTTTGGACTATGTTAAAGTACATATGTTGACTATATTATAATATGATTTAGAATGGAACAATCTAACGGAGGATTGGTTCCAGTGTCACCTGTTTTACATCTTTCTATGAAAATGTGTCCTCATATACAACAAGAGAAAGATAGAATGAATAAAATACATAGGCCTATTTGTTTGGATCAATAAGGTATTAAATGATATGTACTAGACTTGATGATTCCTATGCATTGTTTATGGTATGAAGATATCAAGCTGATTCATGAGAACATCATTGAACTATTTTTTATGGGTATCCTTAAGTATCTAAAATGAACTAAGGATATGTTATTGGTGTATTGAAAAGATAAGGAGCTGGTCATTAGAGGTTATACAGATGCTAGTTTTTAGAAAGACTAAATTACTTGAAGTCACAATTAGAATATTTTTTCCGTCTCAAAAATGGATTTGTGTGCTAAAAGAGTTCAAATAATGAAATTGTCACTGATTTTATAGTGGATTTAGAGTATATTACAGCTTATGATGCATTTAAGGAAGCCATTGGGATTCATATATTTTTTCAAGAGATTAAAGTGGTACCTTGTAGTAAAGACCCTATGACATTATGTTTTGATAATATTTCAGTGGTGGCTCTTTCAAAAGATCCACGGTCACACCAATAGAAAAAAAATTACTTCATAAGTATCATATCCTGAGGGATTTATATCATAGGGGTGACGTTGTAGTAAGAATATTTCCCATGAAATAGAATATGGTGGACCCTTGACTATAGGAAATTCTTAGTAGAAGCATGTGTGTCATGTGGGAGCTAGTAGACTAATGGTTGATAGAAGTTGGCTCTTGTACGAGTTGGTGTCTGTTGGATTCGGTTCCCTAGAACCAGATTATGTGTACATTTGGATAACATATATTCATGGTTTTTTAATATTGATAAATTTTTTATCACGTCATGATTGATCTTATGCATAATATAGTTTGTGATAGTGTCCCAAAAGATCATATCTCACTAAAAGTTAATTTTAGTTAACCATTATGATGAGAAACCATAAGTTCTATGATAATATTCATAAATATATGTTCTTTAGTTTTATGATATCATTTTTGGCACACAAATGATATTGGATATCGGGGATGAATACACAGGGCTTTGATAAACCTTATCATGGTGTACGTCCTTGGTAATATCTAACACTGTATTATGAGAATGAGACCTTCCAGTATGAAATCCTCATTTATATGTTTCATTGTGTTTACATTTTTTGGGGATGAGTGTATTGGACCATAGACTTTAATATTATTGTCAATGAGTGTTATGAGTTACATATTTTGATGTATTGACGAAAACTGTGATGAAAGATATTCGTAGAGAGGTAGGATATGTCGGGTGTGTCATGAGTAATATATTATTAATGAAGAATGAGATAATGGATTTATCCATTATGTTATTTGATAGATGTTAATATCTCAAGAACTTTTTTGGAAATTATACATCCTAAATAAATCATTGTACATGGTGTTCTATTGGCATGTTGAAATTCTGAAAATTCAATGAAATAGACATAAAGAACATGGGATAATGACACTAGCATGAAACCTTCTTAATTTGAGATATCATGATAAAGGGATTATATTACAAATTATACATTCATATGAGGTATCATGTAATTTCATCATTTACTTCATTCTCTATGTGTGCCTTGGTGTATTGCTAGAAGCAAACCTTGAACGTTAGGCTACTTCACCTAATGCCACTAAGAAATAGTCCTATAGTGCCACACAATATGTGTAACTAAAATCTATATTAAATAATATTTTATTATATATTATTTAATATTTTGAACAAATATAATTCTCATACATGGTTTAATAATTATTTATAAATTCATGATTATATATAAATAATTATTATCTACTTAGTAAATATAATATTTATTAATTTATTGGGGAATAATGTAGGGATATTTATTTAATAAATAAGTAGTCACTTTTCACTGTCTAATAAATATTATGGAGGAATGGAAGACCATGTTTTTATATACAATAAAAATTAATAAATATTTAATATTATTTGATTATATAATATTCAATATAATTTAGTTGTTAACCACATGATGATAAATTATTATATTATTATTATTATTTTACATTGGATGTTCAAATAGGATTAAATAAATTATTCTGTGTAATTATCATATTTTAACCCTAGGAATATATAAACCTAATTATGTTATTTTCTCAAAATATAATTCATTAGTCGTGTTTGTGCACAATGTATTTAGAGAATCCACTTGAACCTAGATATCTTTTTTCTCCATGAACACTCCAAATAATGGTGAGAAATCCTCATCCACCGAATCAAGGATAATTATTTGGAATTAGTGCTCGATGTGATTAAAGGAAGACAATATAAGTGCAAGGATCTTCCATGCAAGAACCTAGAGATTTCTATAGGGACATATAGAGATTCAAAGAACATGTGTGGAACACCACTGCATGGAATCAACACATGATTTCTATAATGCAATGGTGGTGCACCATATATCATTCACCAGATTCTTCAATGAAGAAATAATTCCATCAAGATAATTATTTATTTAATTAAATTAATTATAAATAAAATGTGATGATCCTCCATGTAGGTTCTGGAATAATTATTCATTGTATATTTAATCTAGTCAATTAATTTAATCACAACATTCATCGTCTCATAGACCTCAGATTGATATTCGATTATGGAAAAAATCAATGTTGGGCCTCACCTATCACATGATCCCATAAAGCCCAAAATCTACAATTTCCATTGGAAAAAATACCCCCTCTACTGGTTTTTTATCTCACTTTTTTCTTCTTTCAATACTTTTGATAATAAGTCTAATCTGGTGTCCGATTCAGTCATTGATCATCATGTTGGTTGTGTATCCAATAAGATCCTGATTCCTTTTTACACATTGATATTTCTAAATTTTTTTTACAAAAATATCTTTATGTAGGCTCATGTTCCATATGATTAGGTAATTGATCCATTATTCATACCTCATACAATCTATGAAAATATAGAGGCTTATAATAGTTGAGAAAATTTATATGAGTACGAGGTAGGAGGTCTATAACTCATCCCACAAGTTTCCTCATTTTATAAATTGTCATGTGTGTGTGAGGATTTCATTGGGTGTTTCCATTTTAATTAATATTATTTTCATATAGTCATTATGACATTATTCTAGTACACTTATTGTAAATACAATTCCCTACATATGGTTGTGATCACATCATTGACTTCCTAAGTAGGGTGATCACCATAGTTATGCCTTAATGAGTTTTTGTGAATTTTTCTCCACCGTTTGGGTCTGTGGAAACATCTGTATAACGGTAAGACCCCATAATTAGATGATTTGTGACTTTACTACTTCACCCTTATATGTTACTGTTTTACTTAATTAATGAATGGTTAAATGGTTTAATTGAAAAGTATAATATGTATATGACATGGCATATTTTAAGTAATTTAATTTCTCTGTTGTAAATCCTCAAAAACCCCTTCCATGTCTAATGGATGGTAGTAGAGTGAACCTTATAAAATTACATTAAATTGAATGAATTATCAAATTATGTAATTTCATAAAACCTTTTCAAACTAATTAAATTTATGAAATAAAATCCCTTGACTTATTAAATGGTGTGAATTTTAAAAGAAATAATTAATTAAATAAAAAATATATAATGGTATTTGTATATGTAATTTCAAATTATTATAGTTGTGCTCAGACTTGAGCTACCCTTGGATTCCCCTGGTAAATTTTTATGAACTAATGAAGGCCATTCTAATACACAGATGCCAGTTTCCATGGGTGAGATAGACCATTGATCCCAATAATCCTCTATCAGTGGATTCCCTACATGAAATTATAGGATCCCACCTCGATTACTATTATTGGATTCCTTGTATACACTCCTTGGATCTAATGTGACTTCATTGCACATGAGTCACCTTAGATATACCTATGGGCCTAGTCATTTATTATCTTGTTTTACCTTGGATGTTTTCTTTGGACTCAATTTGAATTTAACTATTGTGAATTGAATTGGATGACACACTTTGAATTACACTCTTTCCCCTATATCCAGACTACAATTACAACCTAATTTGGCTCATCACTTAAGGATTAGGATTCCATGGTAATATAATGGAACCACTTGAATATTATTATCATGAAGGATGTATTTATATAACTTGATTCCTTTATTATTATTATCATATATTGATTTTAGTGATATATTTTCCTCAATTTTAATTATAAACATTAGAAATTTTTTAATTAATGAACTGGTTAAATGTTCAGATTCTATTTAAGGGATCAGTCATGTACTTTGTTAATTTTATTCCTATGATGGTTTAAATTTTTATATGCATTCGTTCACACTGTATCAAGTTGTGTTACATGGAATATATTTTATAGGAACCATTCGTGGTGGCCTACTGATATTTTTCTCAGACCCTATTTGAGCCTCCATTATCATCAGGGAATAATATATCTATGAATGTTTTGACAAAGGGAAGCTTATTGCTTCATAAACATGATTTCTAGAATGAATTAGGATAGAGATGTGTAGCAGACGATCTAGATAGATCTCTAGATAATTAGACATATTTTTATTCCTTTTTTCTACTTTTTTATAGTGTGTATTTTCTGTTACTTTGTATCAATGTTTTCATTTTTTATACAAACATGAAATCTGTCATCATCTTATATATATGAATATTGATTTATTTAGTTATTATTACACATGTATTTTTTCTAAAACATAATTTGAATATTATTTATTGAATCTACTATTTACTTGTTATATTTTTTATCCATTGTGATAAACTATGACAAGGAGGGGATATTCTTCCCATGGACACACCCAAGTCCCTCACTACAAGTCAAAAGCCTCTGGAATTCAGGGAGATTCACTTGAGGCCTTGTGGCCTACTAGACTCTAGGAACCTCTGAGTTAAACCAGGGTTCGGGACATCAAAAATTTGTATTGGAGGGGGTTTTTTTCATACACTTATATTTGGTGAATATAGATTGGATATTAGGTACATTTGGAACATGGATTTAAGCCCTTATTGGGTTTATCTAATGCATGTTCTATATAAATGTAAATTTTCTTAAATTATAACTTTAGTTATTATTTTTCCAATTAATAATGATATTATTTAACCAATGGATGATTAAAATGATATATTATTGTTGATGTTATTTTTCTGATTGAGGATTTTATTCCATCCTTGGCCTGTTGATCTGTGGTAAAGAGGAATTGTAACAGACATCATTGTAGGCTCATGGAATTCACATTCCATGCATATTTTGATTTCATAGAAGTGAATTTCATTACCATCATTTTAATGATATACCTGTGATTTTTGAGTGAGCCTTGTTTTTGTATTGTGATTGTGTTTAACATTAGATGTGATTGAGTGATTTCTTATTTCTATTCATGAGGTGTATGTGCCCTTGTGTGATAGAATGGGAAATTTATAGATTATAAACATACGAATTAAATTAAATGGTTGCAAAATTATGTGATAAGGTGTATGGGACCTAGATCAGTGGGAATGTTCATATATTTAAAATGATCCTTTATATATGAAAAAATAACATGAAAGATACATTAGTGAAAAATAAGGTGTAAAATGAAATGGTATCTAGTAAATGATGAGGCAACATATAGTTGACCATTCATATAACAAATCCCCTTTAATTAATACTTGAGAACTTACAAACACATGAACTAATAATTGGTTAGTTGGGGAAGCATAGAATTTGTAATGATCCCATTTCGTTCAATTTAGATTCCACTATTGATATCTATATGCTTCATGTATTGTTCAGAAACGTGTTATTGAAAGATATAGATCAATTCTTCCATGATGTTCTCATGTCGTGCACTAGGTCAGTGGAAATAACTATTCCCCTAAAGAGGTAGTTCCTGATCCTTTACTATTACAGTGAGAAACTCTACTTGAGGAACTGTCAGGTATAACTTATTTGGGTTCTGAAATAGAGCATTACGATAGTTTCCCCCTTCTGATTTTTTCCATTCATGGTGCTCTATGGTCATCAATTAGGATGGATGATATTACCCATGAGTTCAAGTATCATCATTCTATTACCTTCTCGTGGGATGGACATCCATAAACCACTACATCTTAGATAGAGGCCACCCTATCTGTCTTTGAGAATCTAGAGATGCATCATAATTGGAGGTTTATGTTTTCTACATATATGTTGTGTGATTCAACTAAGCTCTAGTGAAATGTAATTTCCTAGAATCATAGTATGGGCTGATTTTTAGACTCCTTTCTCTAACTAATATATTTCTCCAACACTGGGAGATGACTCAGAGAGAGAGTTTATGCATATTGATTAGGGTTCTACATCACTTATGGTGTATTCAGCATATTTCACAGAGTTACAATGCATTGCACTACATGTATATGATCATCAAATTTGGAATGGTATATGATTTGAGGATGGGATCTTGACTGCCATATGTACATAAGTGAACATTTTACACCAACCTACCTTATCTAAAATAGTCAATAATTTTGTTATTATTGAGAAAAAACCTATGGGATGGCGATGGTACTAGGCATAGAGGACCAGTGTTGTGGAAAGATAGTAGTTCTTCCAGCAATAAGAAATGTTCCCTCATCATTTCTCAATAGGGTAGTGGTATCACGTGTACCCATACATATATCTCTATAGTGTGTCTTAAATGTAGCATACATAGGAAACTTATGGCTTAGGGTTATAGAGACCCTCTAGAGTCTCAATCTTGAAACCGTGTGGGAAAACCATCAGACATTCATTTGTACCAATACATTATCTTATTATGAAAGAGGTTCCACACCATATCCACCTTCTAGGAATAGTTATTTTATACCTTGTTTGGTGGGATGTTGGAGTAATACTTGGAGTACTGGCCAAGGAGGAGGTTATCGAGGTTGTATCCAGACTATTGATCACCAATAGTGCTAGTAGAGAGATCATGATCAAGTAACCCTATCTATTAAATAAGGTCATGATTTAGGTCAGTTTCATGCACTATATCAGATACCCTAGCATCAAGCTACAAGACCTTCTACAGTATGAGGTAAAATTCTAGTATCCTCTAATATAGTATCAACATATTTTGATATAGGTTCTTCACACTCTATCAACTCTTATTCTATCGTGGGTGTCTTAGAATAGAAATACAAAATTACTTTGGTGTAATGACCCTAGATATGCTATTGGAGGTATGTTCAGATAGAATACACAAATTTAGGGATTTTCCCCTTGATGTATAAAGTTACCATTTCTTATGGGACCACTTTGTTCACCAGATAAAATGATTTAATGAAATTATAGAAATGGATTGGTCAGTTTCATACCCTATATTTTAAGAATACTATCTCTATAGTCCATCATTTACATTACTAGAGGACTGTAGTTATCCACCTAAGGGTGAGTGGAATGTCCATGCTTTAAGATCTAGACTAGATAATCAATGGTTAGGTGGAGCAACAACCATTATTTTTAATCTCTTTGTGGAGGATCATGGTTTACATAATGTTGAATTCCCTCGTCTAAGGGGTCATTTTAGGGTTTTTTTATTATTATTCTATCTTTCCTCCTAATAGAGAGGTAGAGTTTAATATTGAGATATTTCTAGGAGAATATCTAGTGTCCATTCCTACACACCAGATGGAAACTAATGAGATCTTAAAGATCAAGGGAGAGTTGGGGGATTTAGTGGCCAATAGTTGTGCACAACCAAGTAAAAACACTCAGTTTTCCCCATGATTTTATATAAGAAGTATGATGATACCCTTCATCAATTCATGGATTAATGATAGTTGAACCAGCTTATAATCAATAACTGGTAACCACTACCTCATATAGATGATATCTTTGACATGCATTGAGGATCTAGTGTGTTCTCTATGATCACCATAAGATTGAAAAAACATCTGGTGTGAGTTAGACCATCATTAATATCTCTTATAGAGTTTTATAGTCGGTATAGTCTATATTTGTACCTTTTTATGTTGTTTGGTCCTAATAATGTGATCTCCCTTTTAATTTCTCTGATGAATAGGGTCATTCATCACTATATAAATTCTTTTTTTGTAGTTTTTTTGTATGAAATATTAGGTCTTTGTCAAATTCATAGAAACCATGATAAACAGCTTTAGATCATTCTATTTTCTCTAAAAGAGCATTGGATTTATACCATGATTCCTATGTTACACATATAGATCAATAATGTTCAATTATTGGGTTATATTTTCATTGAATCAAGAGTGTATGTTTACCCATAAAAGGGGAGTGATGTGGTTTCCTAGAAGAATAAAAATATTATGGTTGACATACAATGTCTATTAGGGATGAATGGATATTATAGTAATTCTATTTAGTAATTATAACTCCTTTATACACCTCTTTCTGGTCTTACAAATATGTGTGTCAAGTTTCTATAGTCAGAAGAGTGTATGAAATTCTTCCAGTAGATGAAGAGGAGGAATTTATATACCGTTATTCAGATTCTAATAGAGCTTGGAATAGGATATAATATATTTTGTGATGCATCATGTATCGACCTCAAAGAATATCTAATGTAGGAGGTTAGATTAGTTGCATACAAATCTCAGTAATTAGAGCCTATGGAGAGAAATTATCTTATTCATGACGTTGATCTAACAACTCTTTTTTATGGATTACACTGCTTGATACACTATCCTGTAGGTGAGCACTTTGTGGTGGTTGCAGACCACATGTGTCTCAAATATATATTAACACAACATGGCATAAATCTATGACATTGGATATGGGTCAAATATCTTCATCCATTTAGTTTCATGCTTTCCTACATGATTGGAAATGAAAATGTTGATGGAGATGCACTAAGTCAAAAAAACTCTGGCATAGATAGTATTGGAAGACAATGACAACTGGAAATTGATGGACCTATTTTATGAGAAGAATTTGTAGTTTCATGAAATTCTGGAGCATTATTACCACTAAACCTTGATATTTACCTCTTCCCTCGTTGAGAAGTTTAATAGTAGTCAATTTTATGATCTTGAATGTTTGGTTCCCCAAGATAGTATTTCAATAGATGAACCATCTTTGTACTGGTTTATGGATAGAATCGACCTTCGGAGTGAACATGGACATTTATGGGTTCCTTCACAAATGAATGTGTAGTTTATGTGATAGTCATACTCTAATCATGTGGGAAGTTCATATAGGTGTATTCATGTTGTATCAAGATATAAATCAACATTACTGGTATCATGGGATGAAATGTTAGATAAAAGGCATTATCAGTAAGATTTAACCCGACTAATTGGTTAATGCAGAGCACCATAGACCTATAGGCATGTAACAGCTGCTTCAAGTCCTAGAATGGAATTGAGATGATATCACTATTGACTTTTTAGTTATCTAACCTTGGTCACCTAGAGATTTCTATGTTGTATGAGTATTCATTAATTGACTAAAGAATGTATCACTCTTCCTTCCTATCCAGGATACTTTATTAGATGATGATATGGGATGATTGTATATCTATGAGAAAATCTATCTACATGGGGTACCTATTAATATCATTTTAGATAGGGATTGTCGTTTCACATCATGATTATGGTAGGGATTGCAAGGAGATATGGGTACATAGTTTCTTCTCAGAATATCTTTCCACCCAAAGACTAGTGGATAGTCAGAATAGATGATACAGTTGATAAAGGAATTTATCTGGGAATTGTTCCTTGATTTCAATATTTCTTGGGAGATTAATATCGCTCTCATCTATTTTTACTATAATAATATCTTTTAGATGGTGGTTCAAATGGATCTTTTTTGGCTATGTAATCGAGGTTGTTCCAGTCATCCATATGTTTTATAAAGGTGAGAGGGGAATCCCTATTAGGTCATCGACTAGTGAAAGAGACAACATTGTAGGCTTGACTAATCATGAAGAGTATTTCTACTGATTATTCTAGACAGAAATTGTTTTTTGATCACAATCAATGACCTCATGAGTTTGAGGTTGTGGATAGTGTTTTCTTATGATAATCCACGTGATAGGGAATATATTGATACAGATTCAATGTAAGCCATCTCCACATTATGTCAGGACATTTGAGATTCTGTAGAGTTTGGTTGATAGCCTATTGGTTGGTACTACATAAATGGTATCATGCCTTTCGAGATATCTTCCATGTTTCTAAAACATTTCTGATATCTTGAAAACTCATATAATACTTTTTATCATGAGGAATTTGAGATGAATGTTGATACTTAATTGGAGTTGTATCCTATATGAATCATTGATTTGAGCAAGGAGGGTCTTAGAGGCTAGTATATCCCTTCATTATGGGACTTATGGAAGAACGAACATATAAAGGACATGACATTAGATCGGAAGGCTGACATACATGCCTAGTGTCCCGATTTGTTCGTATAAAGTGTTTATCCTCACATGGTAGGTGAAATTGGGGATGAGATCATCTAATAGGGGGATACTATAATAATTCCATTTTTGAATCATGAACGAGTCCTTTTAAATTTGATCTAATTATTTATTTCAAAAATAATAAAGATTCCTAATGAATTCAAAGGTGTATTGGTGGGTTCCAAGGCATGTTAACATCACTAAACATAGAATATTAAGAAATATAGGATAACATCATCTTATGTATAAATTGTGTGTGGTAGGCTACATGATCTCTTTGAACCAAGTAATACTTGATAGTGGGATGGTGTAGGGTGCACAATTTCATCTAACTATGAGGTAGGGAAAAAATTCCCATTCCAAAAATTGAAAAAATGTTACAAAGGTGTTTTTTATAGTTGGTTCATTGTTTCCCTAAATATGACTTATATGGATTACCAAATGGTTGCATGTACTTAAACATTGTCACAATAATGAAAGCATGGATGAACCCCCTTGTCTTTTTGAATGTAATGATGATTACATGGCATAATTAATTAATTTTAACAATTTTATGGTTTTTTGTATACAAAACAATAAATTATTACATGATTGTTCATACTAAAGATAGCCTTGGATTCTTGAGGTGATTTATTGTGCACTCATGGATGTCATTCTAATTCAAGTATTCTGGTTTCAATGGTTGAGATCCACCATGGAACCATATACTTGACTATCTGTGGATGCCCACAATGAAACTATGGGATCCATCCTCAATTTTTATAAAAGTATGCCTTGGTTACACTTCTTTGACATAGTGAGAATTCTACAGATATGATGCACCTTCGATACAACCTTGGGCCTTTCCCCTGATTATCTCATTTTACCTCGGTTGTTTTCCTTAGACAAGGTTAAAATTAAACTGTTGTGGAATTCCTTGTAAGATACTTATGAGATTACACTCTTACCACTATATCTAGGTTATAGTTACTAACTTAGTTTCCTCAATCAATTCAATGAATGTTTCATTTGTTATTACCATTGAACATCTTCAATATTATCATCACCAAGGATGCCTTTTTATATCTTGGATATTTTATTATTATCATTTAGGGATTTTAGTGATGGATTTACCTCATGTGACATAATTATATAAACTGGAACTTAATTAATTAATGAACTAGTTACATGTTGAGACACTAGTTGAGGGCTGAAGAAGGTACTTGTGTATTTATGTTTCAGTATTACATTGCTTTTATATATGCATTATTACGCGCTATTTATATTTATATTACATGCAATGGATGTTATAGATAACGTTATCAGTGGAATAATATGATTTAACTCACACCCTATATAGGCCATCATTGGTACATGGGAAGACTATATGTATAGAGTTGTTGAGAAAGGGAAGTGTACTACTTCAGAAACATGATTTATTTCTTACATTAGGATAGAACAGGGTAGTATATGACTGATCTGGAGCTTGGATTTCATGGATTATTTTTGGATTCATTTTTTATATAGTTTTAAGGAATGTATTTCTAGAAACTTTGTATCAATTTTTTATAATTTTATATAAACATGAAATCTAGCGTCATATTTTTTATATGATTACCTTTTACATCAGTCCTTATTACTCTATTTTTCTTCTAATGTTCCATAAATTTAATGTAATTTTCTTCCTCTATTTACCTAATATATTAGCTATACACTATGATACTATATGTTAATTATGGAATAGTATTCCCATGAACACAACTAAGGCCCTCACTGTTATTCGATAGGCTTTTGAGTTCTAAAAGATACAGACAATGACATGTGTCCAACTGGGTTCGTAGAACCTCTAAGTGTATCATGAGTTCATAAATACTAAACATATGATATGAAAATTCTTATATAGTTATGATATTTCATGAACTAAATTAACAAGTTTATGCCATGTAATTTAATGGTTATGATCTTTTTTATGAAAATGTGAGATCAAACTCATGCATGTAACTTCATAGTGCATGCATTAAAACTGATAGGAAGAAAAATGCAACATCCTTGTGTTTATAGTGCAACTCAGTATATATTAATTTTTTTAAATATATAAGAATAAAATGGTTGTTCCTTGTATCCATTCATGAAATAAGATAATGGAATTATTGAAAACATGTTATTAACCATGTTATTCTGTAATTGTAAATGTTATTACATAATTAAATATGTCAGAAATAGATAAAAGAAGAAACACAAGTTCCTTATGGGTATTTTAAATGATAAAATAATTCTAGATACATTTATCAAATTAACTAAATGTTGTTATATATTGGTTGAAAGATAAAATTTTGGTAGACATGATATGAATGTTATTATATTTAAATTCAAATCCTTATAGTTTTTTATTATGGTTTTAAAATAGATGAATAACATCATATACATGTTGATTAAATTTAAATTATATGTAATAAAATAATGTTTTTTGTAACTAAGAATCTATTTGGGGAACTCATAAATAAATTTTAGTGAATTTTGAGAGTCCATAAAACATTTGTACTATGGAGAGAGACAGAAGTGGATAACAAAAATTACATGAGAAATAGAGGATAAAATATGGAAAATAATTAATACTTAATCTCTAAATGAATATACATGAGAAGAATTATTGGCTGATCCTTATTGTGGATGAATATCAAATCATAAATTCTATAGAATAAATCTATAGCTTATTGAGGTCATTTCACTAAATCCAAAATAAATTTAGATGTAATTACAGCATATAAATAATTATTGGATAATCATAGTTGGGGTTAATTTCTAACTACTAATATTATGGGATGGCATTGTATAACTTTTTCATGTTGTATCAACTTGTTTATTTATTGCAGAATCTTTTTTGGGGTGTATAAAAACATATCAAGGAGTATGATTTTATACAAATCCATGTAAATTTCTATTTATTAGTTATCTCTTGATATTAATTCATATTAAATCATGTTGATAGATAATATTTGGTGGATAGAAAATATTAAATATTTTTATAGTTTCAATTGGAATGGGATAAATTTCCAAAAATATTTTCACTGTTACACACCCTCTATTAGTCAACCCGACCTACAGTTTTACAATTCCTTTTATAGAGAATATTGATTTCATTGTGTAGATTAACTTATTGGGAATATAATCTAACACATTTATTTTCATTTCATTCCATAGGTTTCCAAAAATGGATATCTGGTTAAATTTGAATGTGTGTTAAAAAGAAAAACAATGTTTTCAAGAAGTGTATAATGTTTATTTAATGTTTCTTATGTAATATAAAACATGTTTTCATATAGTCTCTTGAGAATATAGAAATAGTTTTTCCTTTATGAGGGGGTCTACTCTATCTCTTACCAATTTAACAATGGTGCCATTTACTCTAGGACACTAAATTTCGGGTTTTTATATATAATGATCCACTAAACATTATCCAATTTTGATAATTATATAACCAAACATATCAAAGTAAAAAAATATATCTAAAATTTGATAAAAATTTAAAAAATAAAAAAAATTATGATACATTTATGGAATGTAAAAAAAATAAAAATACATGAATAAACACACCTATCACAATATTAATATTCTAAAAAATTTAATATTTATCCCCCATATTAATCTATAAACATTAAAATTAAAAATATTATTTAAAAATATAAATCGTAGAATATACAACATACTTAATTAAAATATACAAATAGTTTAAAATAATAACACCTCCTAAACTGAAGAATTATAAAATGATATGTTATGTCTCAAAAATTTTCTCCAATCTGAATTTTCCCAAGCTCAGTGGGCCACATGACCAAAAGCACAGCTCCCCAAATTCCAGAGGCTACAAAATATTAATGAGGGACTAGGGTGTGTCGGTGGGGATTCATGACCATCATTACCAAAGAGTATCATAGCTAATAAATGAAATTATAGGTAAATTGTGGAAGCGGTATAAGACACGTAGATGGAACAGTAGATGAAAACATTAGTAATAAGGAGATGACAAATGATAATAATATACAATAGGTGATTATGATAATTCATGTATCTAATAAGCTGGAAAATATAAATACATATTATCAAAAAAAATATTTCTATAATAATGTATAAAAAATTATTCCAAAAATAATCCCCAGCATCCCAGGCTCGAGCTCAGTCATCTGTGACTACTTCCATCCTAAAGAAGCATGAAATCAAGTATTTAGAGCAGTATTCATCCCTTTTTAAACATTAGTATACATTTTATCTTCCAAGGATTCAATGTAATCCCATATAGGGTGTGAGATAAATATCATTAGGCCCCAACAACAAAATATATAACATCTATTCCATGAAATATAAACTAAAATTGTGTGAAATCACGAACATGTAAAAGTAAATCATTAATGTAATGTAAATGACCCTATACCAACATTATCCCTTTACATGTGTCTAAAAATATATCCATCTTGTTAATAAATTGTGTTCAATTTACGTAAATAATTCACATGAGGTAAATCTAGCACTTACCTCATGATATGATAACGATAGTGATGGGATTCACAACATTGAAAGGAATCCTATTATTATAATAATAATGAAGAGGATCCAAGTTAATAACCTTGGAAAACTAGTCCTCAAGGGTTTCCAAGTAAGTAGTAACCATTGATTTTCTATATGGGTAATAATTTAATCCAAGGAGAATATTCCAAGGCATTCTAGAATAGTATAATTCCATCCAAATCCAAGGAATGCATCCAAGGTAAAACGAGATAAGAAATGTCTAGGAAAAAGGATGTAACCAATGATCCTCATGTCTTAAGAAGCTAGGATTGAGCTAAGGAGTGTATTAAAGTAATTCTATAATACTAATGGATGGATGCTATAATTCCATGCTAGGAATTCACTAATTGTCAAGGATCGGGTCATAAGGTGGATATCACCCTTGGAAACTGACATCCTTGAATTTGAATGGGGCCATGAGTGCTCAATGAATTACCTCAAGAGTATAAATACTAACTCAAGGATTACCACTCTCATTATGATGTCAATATCCATATAATACATTGACCTTACAACCAATTAATTTAATAATTATGGTCCAGTAATAGTCAAACCATTTTATAAATTCATTTGGTTCATGCCTTTTCCTTTCATTACTGTGACTTGGCCAAGATCCATGAAACAATTTAATTGACTCATATAATTAAAAATTAGTTATTATGTTTTACTTTGATACATTCCATTAGACAACTCATTGTGTTCTATGGACATGGAACTAAGACATTTAATTATATCAATTAAACCAAGTCAGATTCATAGTATAATTCCCCATCAAACCATTTATACAATCATTAATTATGTATATCACTTACATTAGAAGATTCATGTGAAAACTAAATAGTAAAAATAAAATTAAATAGTCATTTAAATAAGGAATTACTACCACTAAAATGTTCGATCTATGTAACATCATGGTTCTGGAAGCCACCTAGAGGTGCCCTGTACCCGGTTGGTCACTTGGAATCAAGTGCATTTCCCCAAACACGAGAGGTTGTCTAATAGCAGTGAGGGCCTTAGGTGTGATAGTGGAGAAACTATTCCCTAAATGGTAGATTACACAGTGCAAGTAATAAAATGCATACAATAGCGGAAGAATTAAATATCTAACAACAGTAACAATGGAAGACAGGAATAATTCACAACTAGAGCACACACACACACACACATATATATAATTATGCATGATACATATTTATATGAAAGAATCCAAAAAAGTCACAATTCTGGAAATACAAATAGCTCTAAACCAAATTGCAACAGAAAATAGATAAAGACCTCTTCATTTCAAGCCATAGCTTGGACACATGCTCTCCAGCTCCACAACAATCAAGTACCTAATGTAGTAGGGCGCTTTCCCTTATCTATACCTGCAACAATATAATCTGTTTGGTCCCAAAAGCATGGGCCAAACATGGAGCGAGACTAAATCCTAGTAGGAAACCACCCCATGATCTGTGCCAAATAGTCTGTGAATAAATGGCATGTACAAGTACAGAAAACAGTAAATAGGAAGGTACTCAGTAGTAAACAATCCACAGTTTCAATATCAAGCAACAGGTTACCCTCGGGGAGAATACTCATATCCATCCCCTCTTGTCCTACCTAACAAGTACAAGAAACCCTCTAGGGAGCAAAGTCGGTCTAACCCCTCTAGTTATGTATATGAAGACTCTCTGAGGAAGCACTCATAGTCAATTCTCATTATAGTCTAAGGTAGTGAAGAACTCTCTAAGGATGCTCACACAGTAAATTCCTCTTATATCCCCAAGGTCAAGGAATATCTAAGGAAGATCACTCATTAAATTCTCCTTGTAGCCTAGGTTGTTAATTGACTCTCTGAGGAAGCACTCACCATCAATTCCCCTTATATTCTAACAGTTCAGGAATAAGAACCAAGACTCTATGAGGAAGCTCACATGGTCCATCCCCTTATAGTCTAAAGGAAACATGGAATCCTTGAGGATGTTCACTCGGTCAATTTCCCTTATAGTCTCATGTGGTTCTAGGATCTTTGAGGATGCTCACTCAGTCAAACCCAGTATAGCCAAAAGTTCTCAAAGACTCTCTAAGGAAGCTCACCCGGTCAATTCTCCTTAAAGTCTACTACACCCGGTTCTCACGGACCTGTGTAGGTCAACAATCATAGTAGTGTATTATGGCCATGTAAACCTATAGAACTATGTGGCTAAATAGTATACAGTATAACAAGCATGATGGAATACAAACTATACATCCTAGAGAAACAGGCATAGAAAACAGGCAAGGTAGCCAAACTGGCTAAATAGGACCAAACTCATAAACAGAACATGCCTGGGAAAAACATCCAAATAATTTAATTCATCCCTATTCATATCAAAATTTCCTATACATAAGCATACAAGCATGGAAAGAAATAAATAGAGGTAAAATGGTAAACATGCAGTACCCCGTTCAAGGGTATTGGTGGAGTTCACACATAATACTCAAATACATTGAATTGAAAGGCACAAAAAACCTACTTTGGGGTGGTAGGAACAATATAAAATAACCTCGAAGCTTGAATCTACATATAATGTCAATGATATAAACAAAATTCTAAAATTTATAACGCACGATATCTCATGAGAGAAGAGAAAACACGATACAAGGATCAAGAAATAAGAGAGAACTCACTGATGCGATTCTAATGCAACCAATGGTATTTGATTCAGAGGACATAAGGAGCCTTGGAGGTTCATCGAACATCCACTACGATACAGGTTCTCTCTGTCGAACGACACCTAAAAGAAGAGTCTTCTGGTGATTAGACATGACCTCGGTGCGTTTAATGAAAAAAAGTACACGGTGTGTACATTTGAAGTACACGGTGTGTACATGCCTTTTCTATACCCAACTTTAAGCGGCCTCCAAGTCACTCCCACATGACCATGTGTGTGGCTACTACACGGATAGCACACAGCCTGATGTGGCAAGGAAGTACATGGCGTGTACTCGTAAAGTACATGACGTGTACATAGATAATATTCAGAATATCCTTTTCCTCAAAAAAACCAAAAAACGAAAATCATACCAAAAAAAAGGTTCGGGTTCTTACAAACATCCTCCTTTAAAGAAATTTGTCCCCAAATTTCCCTATCATGGTGTATAATAATAAACATCGAATAGTTCTGGCCACTGTGCTCGTACATCGGCCTCCCACTCCCAAGTCACATCCTGCACCCGCCCGTGATGCCATAGCACTCTTACCAGAGGAACAGATCAGCCATGACGAACATTTGTACAGCGATCCACAATCTGGATAAGATGTTTCTCAAACGATTCATCCGCTTTGAGCTCAACCTCCTTTGGTTGAAAGAAAAGATATGGGTCTGAGAAGTAACATCAAAGCAGAGAAATATGGAAGACGTCGTGCATAGCTTGGTACCTCTGAGGTAACTGCAACCGGTAGGCAACCAGCCCAACTCTCTCCAACACCTAAAACGACCTGATGTACCTCAGTGAAATCATACCCTATCTCCTAATCCTATTGTTTCAAAACCTCGGTGTGACATGAATGAAAACCTGATCCCCGACCTCAAACTCCATAGGTTGTCTCTGCTGATTAGCATAAGGCATCTGTGGAGATTGTGTAGTATCCATCCTCTTCCGAATCAACTGTATCTACTCTGTGGTCTCCTGAACTAGATGAGGTCCCGGAAAAGGTGCCTCTCCTACCTCCATCCATCATAAGGGTGATCAGGATGCCCCATAGTACAAATCCTCACAAGTTTCTTTATAAATTGTCTCTTTAAAACTACGGTTTTAGTAAATGTACATAAGAGATATATGATACTCTCCAGAACCTCCAAAATCCATAATATATGCTCGAAGCATATCCTCAAGAACCTGAATCATATGCTCAGACTGGCCATCCATCTGAGGGTGGTAAGTTGTACTCAAAAGTACTTGTGTATCCAAAACCTTCTGAATCCCCTACTAGAACTAAGAAATAAAATGTGCATCCATGTCTGAAACAATAGAGTGTGGAACTACATGAAGACCTAAAATCTCTCGAATGTACAACCATGCCTACTCATCAATATTGACGGTCTCCTTAATCGGAATGAATTGGGAATCCACTGTGAGTCTGTCAATGAAAACCCATTCTGCATTATTCCCTTAAGGCGGCCTTGGAAAACAGGTCATGAAGTCCATCACGACATCATTCCACTTCCACTCGGGAATGGGTAACTGCTGTAAAAGCCATGTTTTTCGCTGATGCTCTACCTTCTTCTACTGAAAATTGGAACATCTCATGGAAAAACTAGAAACTTCCCTCTTTATACATGGCCACGAATGCTAACAGTGTATATCACGATACATCTTGGTGATCCCAGGATGAACAACCCAAACTGAGGAATGAAAGTCCCACATCAGCTCCTCGCACATGACTGTTGGAACCCATACGTGCCCCTGGAAACACAATATCTCATCCTCGCCTATGGTACATCTAGGTATATGTTACCCTCCTGACACACTCTCCCTTAGGATGAGGCCTTCAGAATATGATATTGTCCTCATTCGAACTCGATAAAGAAGAGTAGAGGAAACAGCTACAGAATAAAAAAATGTCTGCTCGTGACTGTTGTGCACCTCCAAATGCATCTTAGAGAACAGATCCATAAGATGATACTCACTACTGGCCTCCTGAACATCCTCTATCTGAGTCTCCTTCTTAACGCATTAGCTACTACGTTGTCATTCCCAAGCATATAGGAAAGCTCAAAGTCAATGGACTGTAGGTACTCAACCCACCTGTGCTATCTGAAATTCAGATCACGCTGAGTGAAGATGTACTTGAGGATCTTGTGGTTAGTGAAAACCACAAAGTTCTCTCCTAGAAGATAATGTCTTCAACAGCGTAAGGCATGAACAACGGATGCCAACTCCAGATCGTGGGTAGGGTAATTTATCCCATGTGGCCACAACTACCGAGACCCATACGCAACGACTCCATCACCCTGTATAAGGACAGCTCCTAGCCTGATACTTAACGCATCACAATAAATAGTATAAAAAATTCATGGATCTGGAAAGACTAGTATCAGTGCAAGAGTCAACCTCCCATTTAGCTCTTGAAACGCTGACTCACAAGAATATGACCATATGAACTTCGCACCCTTTATGGTTAGACCCGTCAGCAGTGCTGCTAAGAGTGAAATGTTTTGTATGAAACATCTTTAATATTGATCTAGCCCTAGAAAATTCTGCAGCACAAAGATGTTATTCAGTTTCTCCCAGGAAACTACAACACTCACTTTCTCTGGGTCTACTGATACTTATGCCATTGAGATAATATGACCCTGTAATTGAATCTGATCCATCCAAAAGTGGAACTTTTAGAGATTATCATATAACCGATTCTTCCTTAGTGTACTCAAAATGATCTAATGATCGGTATCATGGTCGTGTCGAGTGTGAGAGTACCCCAAGATATCATCTATAAAAACATCCAAGAATGAATCCATGTATGTATGGAATAGTCGGTTCATCAGTGTCATGAAAAATGCAGGCGCGTTAGTGAGACAGAACGGCATAAAAATATACTCATATAGACCATACCTGCTCCGGAAGGCTATAAGAGGTATATAAAATGGTATAATGCGCAACTGATGATAACCAGATATCAAGTAAATCTTTGAGAACACCCAGGATCCTAGAAGCTGACCAAAGAGATCATCATTCCTCAGCAAGGGATACCGGATCTTGATCGCCAACTGGTTTAAATTCTGATAGACCACACAAATAATAAGGGTGTCGTCTGCCTTCTTCGAAAACATGGTAGGAGAACCCGAAAGAGAATTACCAGGTCTGATGAAACCCATTGCCTCTAAATCCTCCAACTATTCAATGAGCTTCTGCAACTCTAGCGTAGCCATCATATAAGGTGGAATGGACAGTGGTGCCGCTCTTGGACCAAGCTCAATCGATAAGTCTACCTCCTGCTCTATATGAAAACCTGAAAAGTCATCAAGAAAGACATCTCTGAAACGATCCACAATAGGATGAAAGTACAACTGTGAAGTTACATGGTCATCCAGATATAGACTATCAATCTGGGCTATAACTCCTCCAAACCCATGATGCTCTGGACCCGCTCAGCTCACCTCGACATCCCACTCACCCTTATGAAAAAAGGATCCACCCTCTAGTGATATGAAACTCACCCTACAGCGATAACATTCGATGACTGCCTGGAAGGGAACTAGCCAGTCCATTTCGAGAATGAAATTATAGAATGTCATCTCTAGGACATAGAGGTCCCATAAAATGTGAAACCCCCCATCCTATAGAGGGAACACCTTGAAATGACATGCACTACCATTATAGTCCCCCAACGGAGTGTCTAGCATCATGATATCAGCAGAAGAAAAGATGTAGAGCCCAAGGCTCTCCATGATAGAAATAGATATAAAGCTATGAGAAACCCATGTATCAAAAAGAAAAAAAGATAAAACTGAGGCTACTATGATCGTATCTCGAATGGAAGAAGGTCTGAGATCCTTCTCCTGCTGGGTCTGCTCCACTACAATTCTGGCCCATGCCACGGCGTTGTGACCCAACCTATCCACTCTGAGTGGATCCGCCCTAATATCACTGATAACCAGGCGACTGGCTACCATGGAAACGATCTCCACCTTGGCCGGAACGGCCCGAAGAACTCTAGTTTTCAGACTGGTGAGAAACTGGTGGTGCTTCTTCTAAATGCGTCATTGTAGAAGAACCTCTGTCACCATGTGATGGTGAGAAGAAATAACAAAAGTGTTGAAGGTGACTCATCTTTCCACAATATCAGCACTCCACTAGGAATTTCGGGCAACGTGGCCTCATTAGACCGCTTCTACCACATGGGTAGCACACCACCTGGATACCGGAAGATGCATCCCGCCTGCTCTGATCTCCTCGTGTTGCCTCCCTGCGGCGCTACCTACTATTAGATGGCGGAGAACTAACTCTGGATGTCTACAGCCCTGGCACACAGCTCTAGAATCCCTCAGATTTCACTTTTTCATTAGCGACTCATTGATGATAGAAGATATCGAAGTCAACCTGAAGATGTTCACCTACAATCAGATGTCATGCCTCGGACAATCCTCAAACTTCATTGCAAGGAAAAACTCATCACCTCCTCGAATAGGTGTGAAATGCATCAGCTCTGTGAAGCATGAGGAATACTCCATAACCAAAAGTTTACTCTAATCCAAACTCATGAACTCTTAGGATCAATCAGCCCTCAAGGTCTCAAGATAAAAGTAATCATATAAGATGCGCCAAAACTCATCCCAATCCATATTATTCTGGCATTCCACCTGTGAGACCACATCCCACCACCTCTTGGAAGAGTCTCGGAGAATGTAGGGAGAGAGCTTCACCATCTTAAATTGAGGTATCTTCAGTTTCTCCAAAATCATCAGTGTGGCTTCTAGCTATGAATCTGTAGCCTGAGGTCCCCTATCCCCTGAGAAAGTAAAAGCATACTACAGTTGGAAGACCCAGGTCAAATCGTCCATCGACGGGGCATGAGGTGGCTCTTCATAAAATATCTGCATTATCCTTATAAATCCCTCCCTGAACTATACATTAGCACCTATGTCAGGTAAAACGGCCGGTGCTAAGGCTGGCACAACGGGAGGATCTACAGGTAGCCCTTGATCAGTCATGTCCGGTTTCATATCACTGTCTGGAAAATGGCGCACAACTGGAGGACGTCTTGGTGGCATGACTCTGCATGGTCAAGCACACACCTTCGATCAATACTATCAAAGACTAAAAACAAGGAGTGTAATAATGGAACAGTATAATGAAAACACTCACGTTTAAAAAACATGACTACAAAACATGTACAATTCCTACATGGCGTGTTCCATTATTTCATTTATATGGTCATGTACTCCTACATAAACAAGTCATGTAACACATCAAACACACGGCATGTACTTGAATCCTCTTTACCTTCCCGAGTCCTTCTACACTATTAAGAAACACGGCTCTCCTAAGACAAGACTACGTGACGTGTGCAAGATAGACATGAAATGCATCTGAAAGGTTAACAACAACCCGTGTTGTTCGCAACGTGGCTGGGTACCTGGGTCAGACTGCAGGATGTTTTCAACATAGACATGGTGTGTATAGCTTAAGGTCATATCCATTTGTGTTGTTGGTTACATGAGCAGACATTGGTTCGACACTACACGGCGTGTTCTTCTGGAACACAGCGTGTTCCCCCTGGACATTCCCCATCTTGTGTCTATGCCCACACGGCCTACAACACGGTCAGAGACTACAGGGCGTGTACATAAAGTACAAGGCATGTACATAAGAAAAAGAGTTTCTTCCCAAAAATAAGAACACATTGCATGTACATAACAACACACGATGATAATTCTAGGCTTTTCTGGACAATAAGCCTCAAAAACTACTCCAGAACCATGAAAACACTTAAACGAACACTGAAAGTGACAAATTCTGATCTGTGAAGTCCCATATTCCCCGTGAATCAATGTTTGGAATCTTGTACACATTATAACAAGGAAAAAGGAGAAATAATCCACCAAATTCCGGTCCATGGGGGCCCATAACAGCTCAATAACCAATGTTTGGCGTCCATTCATGTAAAACATTATACATGAAAATACCCTATCATACATCCAATATTTTATCAAGGAAACTATCACAACAACATGAATATTTTACAAAACATCTATCAAAACAACATGCAATCAATAATTCATCCTAGATGGCATGGAAAAAATGAATTACATGTGATTTCAAGAAACTGCCTAAATGATTCATGAGATGGAATACCCTCATCTCATCGGGTTTCAACAGAAATAGAACCTCAATAACATCAACAACAATAGTAAAAATACTCTAAATCACTCAAGGGGAAATCAAATCAACTATAATAATTGAAAAATTAGAAAAATTCAAATTAACAATGTAGATTGGATTTTACATATACATGAGTTAGCTTGTACCGGGCACAGCTTATTACCAAGTACATATTCCTTCTATTCCATGGTTAAAGGCTCCATGCAATAATCCAAGAGAAAATAATTCCTTTGATAAAACTTTGTCATGTCCCAGTTCTGAAAGCCACCTAGAGGTGCCCTGTACCTGGTTGGTCACCTGTCCTTAAGTGCATTTCCATAAATGCTAGAGGCTATAGACTAGAAGCGAGGGCATTGGGTGTGATAGTGAGGAAACTATGCCCTCATTGGTAGAGTACACAATAGTATTAATCAAATACATAATAGCGGAAGTAGTAAATATCAAACAACAGTAATAGCAGAAAACAAAAATAATGAACAAATGGAGCACACACACACATATATATAATGATTCATGATACATAAGTATAAGAAATAAGCCAAATAAGTCACAATGCTTAAAATACAAACAGTGCTAAACCAAAGTTCCCCAGAAAATAGATAAACTCTTCAGCATCGCAAGCCATAGCTTGGTCCCATACTCACCATCTCCATCGCAATCATGTACCAGAAGTAGAGGGGTGCTTGACCATATCTATTCCTGCAACAATATAATCTGCTTAGGCCCAAAATCATGGCCCACACAGGGTGTGAGACTAAATCCAAGCAGGAAACCACCCCAAGATCTGTGTCTAACAATCAGTGAATATATGGAATGTAAAAGTACAGAAAATAGTAAACAATAAGGTACTTAGTAGTAAAAAATCCATAGTTTCAATATCAAGAAATATCTAAACAAGTAGATAAACACAAATAGGTAACCCTCTGAGAGAATAATCACAAAAATCCTCTCTAGTCCTACCTTACAAGTACAAGAAACCCTCTGGGCAGCACACTCGGACTAACCCCTCTGTTTCTGTATATGAAGTCTCTCTAAGGAAGCACTCATAGTCAATTCCCCTTATAGTCTAAGGTAGTTAAGAACACTCGGAGGAATCTCACGCTATCGATTACTCTTATAGCCCCAAGGTCACAGACCCTCTGAGGAAGCTCACTCGGTCCATTCCCCTTATAGACCAGGTCATTTATTGAATGTCTGAGGAAGCACTCACCATAAATTCCACTTATAGTCTAACAGTTTAGGAATAAAAACAAAGAATCTCTAAGGAAGCTCACTCGGTCAATCCCCTTATAGAATAATGGAAACAAGGACCCTATAAGGAAGCCCACTTTGTCAATTCCCCCTATATCCCCAGGTTTTTCTAGGCCTTTTAGGATGCTCAGTCATTCAATACCATTTATTTCCAAAAGATCTCGAACACTCTATGAGGAATCTCACTCGATCAATTCCCCTAATAGACTACTACACCAGGTTCTCACGACTCTGTATAGGTCAACGATCATAGCAGTGTAATATGGCCATGTAAAACTATTGAACTTCTTGTGAAACAATCTACAGTATAACAATCATGTCATAATACAAACTCTCCATCCTACTGCAACAGGCATGGACAATAGGCAAGACAGCCAAACTGGATAAACAGGACCAAATGGTCATAAATAGAACATGCATGGGAAAAAAGATAAATCATATAAATCATCTTATTAATATCCAAATTACCTCTAAAAAAGAATACAAGCATGGAAGGAAATCAACAAGGGTAAAATGGTAAACATGCAATAGCCCATTCAAGGGTATTGGTGGAATTCATGCTTAATACTCAAAGTCATTGAACGGAAGGCCACAAACCACCTTCATCGGGGTTGTTGGAATGATATACATGAACCTCGAAGCTTGAATCTCCTTAGAATGTTGAAGATCTACAAAAACGTATAAAACATTCAACATACTATATCTTACGAGAAAAGAGATAACATGAGACGAGGCTCAAGCAAAAGAGAGAACTCACCGATATGATTCCAATGAAACCAACAGTGTTTGACTCAGAGGATGGACGAAGGTTCGTGGGTTTTTCGAAGATCCACAGCCGTACGGGTTCTCTTGGTCGAACGAGACCTAAAAGAAGAGCCTTCTGGCGATTAGACATGTCCCTATTGTGTTTAATGAAAAAAAGTACACAGTGTGTACTCCCCTTTTCTAAACTCCACTTTTTGCGGCCTCCAAGTCACTCCCACACGACTATGTGTGTGGCTACTACATGACCATCACACGTCCTATCGCGGCAAGGATGTACAGGACATGTACTCATAATGTACACTTCTTGTACATAGAAAATTTGAAGAATTTCCTTCTTCCTAAAAAATGAGTAAAAAAGGAAAAACAAGCCTGAAAAGAAGGTCTGGATTCTTACAAGCTATGGTACACCTGAATGTTGGTGTAGACACAGAAGTCAAATCACTAAAATCCCCACTATGGAAGATCTCCAACATGGGGGGACCAACATTGGGGACGTAACCACCAACAATGGATAACTTATCTATATAGTGTCTTAGAGAATTTTTCTAATTACTATAATCATGAAATATAAATTAAATATGTCACACTCAATAATATTTTCACAAATTCATGTGAATTTCTAATATGATGGAATTTGAGGGATGCGTTATAGACCACCTACCTCTTAATCATATGACTCTCCTCTTCTAGTATCGGCCTCTAGAATGGGTTTGATCAGAATATATCTGAAAAATAGATCAACACCCTTAAAATTGGTAATATGATCCTACATCTAAAAAGAATCATTTATAAGAATAAGAATGGTGAAATATTAAAAATAAATTTAGGACACACTGAGAGGAATCCAATGAGATGAACGGAATCTTAATCAGAATTCATATGACAGAGTTACTTCAACTCATATGTTTGGACTTAAAAGAGATAATAAGGGAGAAAAATGTAGTGTTTGTCCACTAGAACACAAAAACCATATAAGGGTGAGGTTTAATTAGGTCATTAGGGTAATTTTCATAAAATCATCCGAAATTGAACAACATATGGTTTGGTCACACAATTAGAGAAATCATCAACCAATCGTCCATGATCTGATGTAGGGGTTGGGTAACCACATATTTGGGCCACACAGTTATGGAAACCATGCACCAACAATCAATAACACCTTTAAATTTTTGTCATCATTTTTTTGCACAGTCGTGTGGACCATGTCACATAGTTTTGGAAAATTGTGCACTGCATATCACCCAACTATCGATTCTTGAAAAATTATTACTAATACTTAGGTATTCCATGTACAATTTATTCTAACCATGGGACATAACCTTTTCTCCCAAAAAGTCATTCTCCTGGATTTGAACATGCCTATGCATCCTTCAAACACTCATGAACTCATTTAGAATCCATATTCAATAAAAACAATGATTTAAACTGAATGTAAAAGGATCTATACATGGGTAAAAAAGTAGGTTCTTATAATCTTCCCCCCTAAAATTAAATCATCCTTGATATTACCTTCCAAGGGAATACATACATTATTTGAGAAAAATTCTGGCCACTTGGCATGTGCATCTGCCTCATGTTCCCATGATTTTTCAGGGACATAGCCATGCTACCATTTAACTCATTATAGATGGATTGAACATCCTTGGGGATCCTTCAAGTTATTTCTAATGATGTTTATATGATACTCCTCATAGGTGGAATCAACATATAGATAAACATCCTTGAGAACAAATTTGTATGATGGACCAACTTGGTATCAAAAATGTTTTGAAGTGTGGAAGACATCATGTATGGAAAATTACCTATGAGTTAGTTCCAACTGAAAAGATACCATCCTAAAAGTCTCTATATTCCCATATTTTTAAACATAATGATGTGATACCATCCCTTTCCTTTGTATCCATTTTATCCCTTGATTGGGTGATACCCATAGGAAAACATTATCACCAACCTCAAATTCTAGAGTTCATCAATTGATATTGAAATATGATTTTTTTCTAGATTGAGCTGTATACATACAATTTCGGATCACCTGAACCTACTCCAATGTCTTCAGTATGAGACAAGGACCTCATAAGGGTACACATTTTACATGTATCTAACATAAGGGTGATTAGAACAACCTACCATACAAGGACTCAAAAGGATTCTTCTGAATCATTACATAAAAGCTATTATTGTAGGATGAATTGACGAGTGGGATATGATTCCCCTAAAAATCACTGAAATCAAGGAAACATGTTCGAATCATTTCAACTAGAACATGTATCGTCATTTGTAAATATCCATCAATCTAAATGTGAAAATATATTCTCTATGGAACTTTTTACCCATATATTTTATTATCCCCTATCAAAAATATGACGTGAAGAGAGAATAACATTTTGAAAATTATACTAAGATGGACCCTATGTTGTAAGATGGTCTCATAGACATACAAACTTTTTTATTTAGTCAGATGGGAATGTATCCCCAGTAGGAAGGAAGTAGTATACATTCATTAGTCGGTTAATGACAACCAATATAGTATCACAAATTCTTGGATATATAGGTTAGCTGACTATAATTTCCAATGAAACATCATCCTATTACTATTATAGTATTGGAAGTTGTTGTAACTAGCATATCTGTCTTCAACTGTATGTCATTACCTACTTATAGGTGGAATTTCTCTTGAAAAATCATTCTATCTAATGTTTCATCCCAGGCCACCAATACTGGTATAATATATAACAATAAATCATGGATATGCTTAGATGAACTACCCACTAAGAAGTGTGGGAATCATGCATCAAATCCCTTCTCATATCTATAGAAACCCATGCATTTCCATGAACAGATGGGATGTTGTAAATGTACACAAACCAATCCAATGTCGGGTCATATCTTAAATTATCATATAGGGAACCAAGCCATCATGATCTAAAAATTACCCACCCTTCACTTTCACAAGGAGGGTAGAAGTAATTGTCAAGGTTGATAGATAAAACTACTCATGACTATTATGAAACTCTTGATGCATCACCTAAAATAGGGACATAAATTTCCATTCATTCCCACCTTCTCTTATGGAATATACCCAAATTTCTTGACTCAGTGCATCAGCTATCACATTTCTCATTCCACGCATATTGGAAATATCAAAATCGATGTGATGAAGTTATTCGACACCTCTCCATTGCATGAGGTTCAATTAAATCTCTATAAAGATTTATTTTATGCTCTTGTGGTCTGTATACACCACAAATCACTCACCCAACTAATAGTGTTTCGAGCAACGTAAGGCATGGAAAACTATTTAAATCTCAAGGTAGTACTTCAGGTAATTTCTATCCGAATGCCTCACCTACCATGATCCAAATACAATGACTATGTCCAAATGCATCATTTTTTCTCCTAGTATAATTGTTGAGGCATCACCGAACATGATATATCATTTTTCTAGTTCTAGAAGAATAAGAATAGGTGCTGAGACAAACCCTCCTTTTAGCTCTTAAAAGGATTTATTGAACTCTCCTTAACATAGGAACTTGAAACCCTTATTTGTAAGATCATTAAAAGGTGTATCATGGAATGATAATTCTTGTGTGAGATGAAGGAATTATCATTCCATCCCAAGAAACAATTTATATCAAAAAAACCACGGGTTGTTCATAAGTAACCACATCACAATCCTTATTTGGGTCAATAGAGACTCTTGATACTGAGATATTATTACACATGAAGTAACCATTATTGATCTCGAAGTAGAACTTATCAAGATTGGCATAAATCTGATGGTCTTTTAGTGTGCATAGAAAGATATCAGGGTGATAGCATGGTTGTTATAGGTGTGAGGTTACATCAATATATACTCCATAAATACCATGAACAATGAATCCAGATAGGGGTTGAACACCCTATTCAAAAAATCCATTAAAATGGAGGGTATTTATGAGACCAAATGGAATAACGAATTACTCATTTATACCATTCATGGTAGAAATATATTAACAATGTATTTTTGATCTATAGACTCACACCGTGTGATATTCCGATCATAGTTCAATCTTAGAAAACATCATATATTCTCAAAGATAGTGGAAAACAACATCTAACTGATCTAGTGGATAATTGTTCCTGATTTTAAGCTGGTTCATCCATTTTTAATACATACATAAATGAAGTTTCCCATCTAACTTCTTGGTGAAAACCATGGGGGAACCCCAGGAAAAAGTACTCAACCATATAAAACCTTTTATTCTAAATCCTCTAATTATTGCTTTAGATTTTGTAGCTTAGTTGGATCCATCATGTATGAAGGAGTAGACACTGGAGCTACTCCTAGAATGATTTCAATCATGAACTCTTCCTCTCTCTCTGGAGATAAGATAGATAAATCATTTGGAATGAAATCCCTAATATGTTCTACTACTAGAATGAACTCATCCAGAAGTAAACCCCAGTTTTCCTTGAAGATAATAAAAAAATGGGTGGTCACTCCACTTAACACTTTATTTTTTCATCCATCTCTGATAGCATCAACATCTCACTCACCCTTATGTAGGTTATTGAAACCCTCAGGTGACATAAAACACACCATGTAGAGATAGAATTCTACAAATTCATGATACAAAACAAACCCATCCATACCCAAGATGATAATGGATCATGTAATCTCAAGAACAATGAGGTCCCTCAATAAAGGGTAACTACATACCTCAATGGTATATTTTCTATATTATCATATTCACAATGACTTTACTCCCAATGGTGTATCAAGGGACATTAAACCATAATAATATAGTATTTACATATCTAGAATTTCAAAATAGACCAAGGGATGGAGTGTGAAGCATCTATATCAAAAAAACTAGATACTATAGTGGAGGATACTATAATATCACCTTAAACTATTGATGGTCATGTTACCTTGTCCATGGGTATCATATGTATTGCAGAAATCCATACTTATCTATGACCATTTAAAACATCTAGAATAACATGATCAAGATCATTATGGTGGGGTTGTTGATGATTATGAGTCTCAAAACTTCTTCCATGATAACCACCTCGTCCAGTCCTGCATATGCTACTCTAAATACCCGTTTGACATGGAATATAATAACCTACCCCTGAAAGTGGAGCTAGTGGGGAACCTCTTCCATTAGAAGTTGATGGAATGGTCTGACACGATCTCTAAAGGTTCCCCATACTGCTATATGTCTGGTACTTCAAAGGTTATCTATAAAATAGAGGCTTCAGGTGTCCCTATCATCCTCACTAGTGACATACCATAGAGATACCAATACAGGTACTCTGGATTCCACTACCCTGATGGAAAACATCGAGGGATCTCTTTTTTCAACTAGAAGGAATACTAGCCATCCCCAGCAATAATCCTCTATGTTTCACACTATCATCATCCCAACGGTTTTTCTCAGTGATAAGATATTTATTGTCTGTTTTATAGAATGTAGGTTGGTGAAAGAAATTCACCTATGTACAAATGTAATACAAGATCCCATCTTCAAAGTGTATAGCACACAAAAGATCATCACTAGATAAAAGCAGGGCAATGTGATATAACATAATGAAACCCACAAAATGATCAATCACTAACATATAACCCTACCCTTTACTTGTGAAATATCATCATAGGTTATGTCTCATTGTATAATGAAAGAGGTATTCATTGAATGTAGTCTAGAAATTAGTCCATACCATGCCCTGATGGTAACCAACCTAGGTAACTTCATCAAACTAAAACATAGATAAATCCTACTACATGTTTGTAGAAATATTGAACCTCTACTCAAGAGAAATATATTGATGATGAAAGATATAAAATTTGGACATTATCCAAGAGTCAACAACAAATATTCTTACATCCATCAAGAAGGTAGTAGAATATTGATGTTGGTGCTCACAGGTGAGATTAGCCACTGTATGTATAGGTAATAGTTCACATTTTATAAAATGCATTAGATGTAAGAGACTATACTTTAGCTGAGTTCCAATTCATAGATCATGTAAAACTAAGAGGTCCTCATGTGACCCTCAAAGTGGAAATACTAATAGGTTAGAACCCGCCACATATAGCATATAGTCTTCATCTCCCTCTTGGCTAGACATGAGGATTTCATGGTGGAATTGGTCTAAAAATTACAATGTCACACCTTAGAACAAGAATTAAATATTAATGATTTAAATAATATTTTATTTTGAACATATAGAAAAGCATCACTACCCATGATGTACAACTCTAACTACCCACTTAGAAGGCTTGGTATTGGTATGTACATAGGTATAAATTAAAAGGGTTCTAGTATATGAAGTATCAACTATACCATGCCTCAACATTTACTGGAAACAATTTCTCTTAACAAATCATGTTTCAATTTTACAATTTACATTTTCCTATATTCATGTCACAAGGTCCATTAAAAATGGATCATCATTCCATGTGAATCGGGGCCCATACTCCTTATCACTAAAATTTACATCCATTTAATTTCAATATAAGGCCTTGAAAAAGTAAATTTATAAATCAATCCAATAATGTCCCACACCCAACATTGATAGAAACATGAAATCATTCAGTTGGATCCAGAAATAAACAAAATAATATATAACCAACACAACATCACTCAACAATCACATGATTATCGAGAAATTAAAGTAGGTATGTGCACATTTATAGAATGGAAATATGCATGACATGTGAATTCTAGGTGTCTATGACAACCCATGTAACAATTATCCTTCCCCTTATATAATAATAACAAGGATGAAATAATATTCCCAAAATGAATAATAATCAACAACACCATATAGAATGTGTGTCACCAAATGGTGATTTTATAAAAACATTAATGGGGAAAAACAAAACAGAAATTAATATTTCATGAAATGTGTATTTCACCACAAACATGGCTTAAATATGCCCAAGAATGGCTTATAACCAAGTTAAAAATATTTTATAATATACTAGCTATTGTACCTAAATATTAATGCATGAAAATAACCTCTGATAGAACTTTGTGCCATACCAAACATGGATTCCAATAAGAAGTTATCTGATCTTGTATGGCCACATGACCTCAAGCACATCTCAGAAAATTCCAGATGTTGGAACTGCGAGTGAGGGCCTAGGGTGTGTTTGTGGGGAGACTATACCCTAACTTCTATAGTGTATAACATTAGATAAATTAAATAACATATATATTATATAAGTAGAAGGAGGCCAATAGATATAACAAAAGAAACATACATGAATAATAATTAACAGAACAACTGATTATCATATAAAAAATTATTGATGATTTGTCATGTATCTAATAATATGGAAAACATGGATAAAATGAAACACTAATACATTTTATACAAATGTATAAAAAAGGAATCCAAAAACTATCCCTAGAATCTCGAGCCCCATATTGGTCATCTTCGACCAGCACCATCCTATATAGAGAGGCATTCATGCGTTCAATGTAGTAAAATTCACTTTTTAAACACTTTTATACATGTAAGCTTTTCGAGTTCCAAAGGAATCCTGAATAAGGAGTAATATAAATCTCAATATGCCGCCAATAATGGTGAAAATAACATCCAGTTTGTGTAATATAGGATGTAATAGTATTAAATATTCCATATATAAAAGTAAATAAATATAGTAATGTAAATACCCGTGTATCTGCTTTATCCCTTGACTGGTATGTAAACATATAAACATTTCATTAATGAATTACATTACAGTTATTTTAAAAAACTTATGAAAGGAAAATCCCACAAAAACATCATGATATGATCATAATAGTGAAGGGATCCGTGACATATCATTGAATCATGTAATGATAATAATATTAAAGAGGTTACATGGTAATAACTACAAAAACCTAAGGCTCAAATGAAACAAATTCAATAATAGTTTTAGCCCGTATATAAGGGTAAGAGTGTAATCCAAAGATAATTATCATTTTAATTTCACAATAGTGTAAATCTAATAGTGTACAAAGAATACATGCATTATAAAATGAGATAGGTAATGACTTGGCCCAAGTATGTAACCAAGGAAAATCATATCTATATAAGCCACATTGGATCAAAGGAGTGTATCCAAGGCCTCTTGTAATAGTAAATGGGGGATACTACAATGTCATACCGAGCATCCACTAAGAGATGAGGATTGGGAATGATGTTGGGTCTCATTCTTAGCATCTAACATCCTTTAAATAGAATGGTGTCTACAAGTGCTGAAGGAATTACCTCAAGAATCCCAAATCTAACTCGATTCTGACTATACATATAACAATGTGAAGGTCCAAATACAACTATAATGTTATAATTAAATCATTTAATAATTAATTTCAAATAAATTCATACCATTTAATAAGTTCATTTGGTTCAATTTTTCCAATTCATCAATGTGACAAAGGCAAGAGGCCTGAAAAAATTTAATAATTCATATAATTAAAAATAATTTATTAATGTCCACTTAGATGCCTTCCATTATACATGGAAAGTGGTGCTTCATATTTGAAACCAACCCACTAAATTACGTCAACTAAGCCAACTCATAAACCTAGAATACCTTTTAATAAAACCATTTAAACAATCATTAATCATGTAGATCACTCTCATAATAATGTTCAATTAACACTCAAGGCTAACCATAAATATTCAATATTTATTTAAATAATTTATGCTTATTAATAAAATGTTTAAGCTATGGAACACCAAAATGGTGGCATAAACACACAAGTGAATGCACTTAAATCCCCAATATTGAAAGTAAACTATATGTAGTGATCAACTTTGTGGACGTAAGAACCAATGATAGATAGAAAATCTAGAAATGGTCTTTGAACATGGTTCTAATGAATATAATAAAGGGATATAAATAAAAAATGTCAAACAAGGGGAAATAAACATGCACACATGACAATTTATTAAATAATGGAATTTGAGGGATTAGTTATAGACCACCAACCCCATATTCATACGACACGCATCTCCCAATATCAGCCACAAGTTTTCCTAGAATGGAAGAGATATCATGAACGGATCAACATCCTGAAATTTGGGTATATGTGCCTTAATATAAATTGAATCATTGAAAGGAAGAATAATGATGAAAGATTAAAAATGAATTAAGAATATATCGAGATTATTCCAACAAGATGAATTGAATATCGATCACACATTAGATGGTGGAGTTACATCAATTATTTGGATAACTATTCAAATAACTCAAAATGGATAAAAAGGGAGGTTGCCTCCACTAGAAAGGAAAACCCAGTAAGGGGAGAGGTTTAATTTGGTCATTTTGGCATTTTTTTTAAAATCAACCAAAATAGGCCTTCACACGGTTTGGACACACGGATAGGGAAACCATACAGTAATCATGCATGTTCTACAATAGAGAGGAGGAACGTACATAGTTGGGCCAAATAGTTTGGGAAATCGTGTCCCAAAAAAGAAAAAAATATGTAATTATTTCAGTACTTTCTTTCACTGTCATGCAACCACTAGTATGCGATTAGAAAATATCAGCCCCTGATTTCACCCAACTGTATTTCCATTCATGGTTAAAATTAACTATACATCCTACCTAACACATTTTCTTCTAATGATGAAAAGGACCTTTTCTCCCCAAAGCTATTCTCCATGCACCAAACCAGCCCCATACACCCCTAAGACACATATGATCTCATTTGTTATTCGTATTGGGTTAGAATATTAATTAGAATAAATTTAAAATGGTCCATACCCGAGTCAAAAATAGGGTTCTTACATGATATGCCAATTATTAATGGAAAAATAATAAAAATAGAAAAATATCCACCTTAATAGAAGATGTATTCTCTTAAAATGATACAAAAGTTAAAACTTATCATGTGAACTCCTACTTTAAAAAAAATAAGAACAATTAAAATGGTTAAAAATATTCAATTATTTATAAAACATATGAAATAATTATAGAAAAACCAAAAATCCATATCTTGGAAGTAAATAAAATATTTAAATTTGAAAAGCATGTCATTGTAAATAAGAAAAAACTTATAGATATTCCCATTAGATTTTACTATATATTTAAAATATATTTTGTATATGGGATAACTATTTGAAATATTTTACATTGACACGTAAGAAAATAAAATAAAATTCAATTAAGAAAATTTCAGTACCCATAATATAGAAGGGTTAGAGAGTTTAATATGGAATGAATATTTATATAAAAACATATTTCATTTGACTAAGTGATTGAAAAAATATTAAATAATTATCATAGTCATGAAGACCAAATTCACAACAATTCTAACAATTAATAGGAAAAATAATTTCTTTTTTACCTTACAAAAGTGTTTTCTTATACAACATGGGTAATAGAATTTTATAACCAAGAAAACAATTCTTTTTATCCATCAATTTCATTAACACCATATATTTATAACAGACTTTTTCTTAAAAAAATGTTTCTAGGATTCTTTTAAATTTTCTACATAAGATTTCATCTTACCATTTTGTTTCTTAATAGACTCCAAATTCTCATAAACCATTTCATTAGTTTTATAATTAGTGTTCTATATCTTTATATTAACTTCCATAAACTACAAATTTTTTCTCTATGATTAAAAACTGTATAATAATTATCATTTCCCTTTTTACAAAATTATTATGATCCCTCTTTATTTTAATCAAGGAGCCTATAATAGTGACTAAACTATCATGTTATTCATAAAATTTAATTTTTAATTATTTTATGCTAGGATTATTAATCCCTAACCCTATGGTATGATTCAGAATAATAATTGAAACAGAAATTATTTATTTCATCAATTCTAGTCATCAAACAAATGTTTCTTGTTTTCCTTGTAAAACCTAACATGTTACACGAAGAATATGCGTTTGAAGGAGAAAATTTTTGTTTACCATAATTCTAGATAAAATAGTGATTACATTTTTTTCCTATAACTTTAATAATTATCACATGAATCTAAAAATTCAATGGTACTCTAACAATATATTGCTTTCTTCTCTTACTTTGTGAAATTCTTGTCTTTTTTGGATTCTTTAACCTCAAAGAGTATGGTTTTATGTGGGATATCTATTACACTCATATCAATCTAAATATAAATTATGTAAATTCATAGATGAAATTCCTTTTACGATATCCCTTATATTGTCCATTGTTTACTTCCTTTTATCTCTTATATATTTATTCTTCAAAATATTTTTGTATACTCCTTTCACAACATTAGTTATCCTTAATTTTACATCAATTGAAGAACCTAAATCATTATCAAAGGATCTATAAGAAGTAAAAATATTTTTAATGGAATATATTTATTCTTCACATTATCTTGATTCTCAATTTCTTCATCTGAATATCATATTGTATGTGTAAACTAATAAGTTCATTCAAACTATATTCTGGGAAATTATTACATTCCTAAATAAAAATTTTTTTAGTATTCTTTTTCATGGGTAGTGATATTTTAACTCTTTCAACCATTTTAGTGTTATCCAATGTCTCTAAAATTGAATTCATTTTTTTAAAAAAAATTTGAAAATTCAAAAAAAAAAAAATTGATAGTATCATTGTTTCCCATTTAAAAATCATGATTCTTTTCCATTAATATTCCAACATTAGTTCAATTTAACTTATCTATAAAATAATGTTCAACCTGAAATTTTTTCAAATAATATGTAATGTTTTACATATAGAAACAAAAAAAAATATTTACCACAATAATAATAATAAATATTCATGATCATATAATTTAGATTATAATTAGCCACATACTCAGTAGTATGTTTATCAAGATCTTCCTGTGTAATTTTTCCATGTTTTAGCATTAGGTTCTGATGTTCAATTATTAGATTCAAGAGGAAATATTTCATCCTAGATTTATAATAATGATACATTCCCATCAAAAAAAGTTTGTCTTATTTGGAATCGTTTTTTTATGATCCATCACCTTTCATCTAAATTGTTTTTTAACGTAGGCTATTATTAATAGGATAAGGTTAATGAAAAAATTTATCAAAAAGATCAAATGTATTGACACCAAATTTCAGGTCTTAAATATAGATAGAAATACACAATATCTGAGGGTGAATTTTAAATATTAAAATACAAATAAGAACATTAAGTTATCATATTTATTATGGTTAATAAAAATTGTTAATAAAATCAAGCATAAACCATTGATCAATGATTTGTGCAGAGTGAAAATTTAATAATGAATAATAATAGAATATAAGTTATTTTTGTAGTACTTCAAATCAAAAAGATCATAAAATTACTCCTCAAAACCACTACACTCCAAGATTTTTATTGTACAGATGATATAAAATCCATTTTAAAATAGGCTACAAACACTTTATAACATTTTTTTCTCACCCTATAGTCACACACCCAAAATACAACTATTTTCCTACCTAGAGTAAAAAAGATAAACCCTTCATTTTGATATTGGGGAAGAAACATGATTTCATTTATCTGAACAAAGGAATAACAAAAACCCCTAGCCTTTATCTGAACCCATGGAACAACCAATGTACATTATTTCAGTTCAGATATAGATAACTACCACAATGAATTTAATGATGTTTTAATAAGATGTATTTATCTATATATAATTTTATAAAGATTGAAAAGAAAAATTAAGTAATTAACAATACAGTGAATCATTTTGAATGATGTCAATGTCGATTGTAGTGGTATTGTAGGTATATTTAACACTTAAAGTAAATTTAATGATGTGACCCAATAAATCCAGAATGTCAGGGTGTACAATGGGAATTAGAAGCGTTATTGAACATTGTGGTTTCAAAATGAGTTGTTTCTTTGTCAGATACTGAAGAATAATCTCTTTATAGAAGAGATATCAATTTATATAATATATATGATATTTATTCTAAATTATAAATAATAATACCATAAATAATAATCCAATTAAATACAAGTAATAATAATTACAAAAAATATTTAAATAATATAGTTTCTAAACACCTCACTATAAAAAAATCCAAATACTTTGATAATATCTATCCACTTATATATATAATTCGTTATTCAAAATATCACTAAATCCTTCCATAATAATCAACTTCAATTCAATTTGAATAATCTAAGAAATCATGTGACAACAGAATCCTTTGAAGTTACATCATTGTGAATTTTAGTATGGAAAACTAGATTATTAGTCATAGAAAACAACATATAGTCCAATCATAATAGGTGACAGATAACATCATAATACACTAACATTTATATTATTTTTTAAATTTAAGTCTTACTTTCATTACTACGATATCATAACTTTTTATATCCCATTATCATTCCCTATAATCTCATGATATCACAGTACACATTCTAATATTTCCAATTGCATGTGATAGATTCTTATTTTCATGAGTCGTAACTTCCTAATTCTCTATTTCTTAAATCATATTGAGTGTGTACATTTTCATAGTATTATGAAAACATGTAATGAATCTTATGAATTTCTTATATTACTATTATCATTATAAATAAATATCATAAAAATCATATTTTTATCAGCGGGATATTCTATAATAACATGTAAATGTAATCACATTAACTTTTGAAAATACATAAAAGTATTATTTAGAAAACAATTTTAATGTAATAGTCAATATTATTAGTGTCAGGAATACATAAAATCTATAAACATAGAATATTATAGAAATTTTACATCACACATAAATGTAATATCTCATTACACAAGGCTCTATGACCATATGAAATTTCGAAAATCCTTATACCTGAAAATATTATTCATGGGAAAATATCAATATGTAAAATCCTAATTTTATCGTCTAAATAAATATATAAATATAATTATTAATTAATTTACCTAATAGAAAAATAATTACAACAAAATAAATTTGTAACGTTTCATAGGTATATGAGTTTCAAAAAACATCTGTAATACATAAATGTAAAAACATTATGAAAAATCTAAATTTAAGATTCAGTTTTCCATATATATATGCAATAAAAATAAAAATAATCTTTTCATAAAATCAATATCATCATGTTAATTATATGTATTTAAATAATCAAATAGTTACTGAAAAATCCATATATATTTATATGATAATAATAAATTAAAATTAAAAATAAATAATAAAAACACAATATGAGTGATTCATATAATCCAAAAGATAATAAATAAAGTATTAATATGCAACTCAATAATTTTATGGGTACAAAATTTATTTCTTTTAAAAATCAAAATGAATAAATGATATCTAACTAGTTTAATATCATGTTTGATTCAGATGTTTTTGAAAATAGAAATAATTTTGGTTGAGAGGTTTTTAGAAAAAAAAACATATACTAAAATGGAATGAAATAATGTAAAATAAAATTATCCAACCAATGATAGAATAAATGACCATTCCATATATATTTTTTACTAAAATAAGACCAATCAATTCAAAAAAAATTTAGAAAAGTATTAATGAAACTTTCATAAATTGAACACTAATTATGTGACAATGTTTCAATGAAACCTCTAGTATTTTGAAATAAATGGGAACAAATCCTATACATACCTATAATATATTTATTTATCTTTAAAAAATATACTCTATGTTAAGGGGGAGATAATAAAAAAGATGTTAAAAATGAATAACTATAGTTTGTTCAGAGTAAATCGTAAGTAAAAAATAAGTTTTATTATCTTGGGTAGACATGTAGAAAATATGGTCGAGAAATGAACATATATTAAGAGTGTATAATATAATTCAAAAATTACTAAAACAATTGTGTTACATAATAAATTTTTTAAGGGAAAAAAGGAATAACTTTGTGACTTTATTATTGAGTTAACATATAAATCTTTAGATAGTGAGAAACCATTGATATTGGACAATGGTTAATTTCCACACATAATGGGCAATCAATGTCATGTACGTAACCTATTTTAGGGTTATTTTAAATTTATTTTCTACTCATGATTTGTTTTAGTGGTTTCCAAAGGTTTTATTGAGAATAGCTGAGTTTTCATGAATTGGGCCAAACTGCGAGCCCAATTCCAGATTTAAAAATAAATTTTGTTTCATTTATAACTTTTTCAATTTTTAATATTTTTGACTCATTACAACTCCTAATTGTTATACCCTGATATATTAACCCCAAATTTAAATTTGGGGCCTTTATAAATCCATAAGCATGGGGGATTTTTGTTTTTATTTGAGAATTGGGCCAACCCGAAGGCCCATTTTCCAGTTTTAAATTGTTTCATTAATTTATTAATATCTTATTCATTAAAATGGATTTTTCGGTGATTCTACCTCCCGATCGACCATAAGAATCCCAGGCGCGACCCCATGCCCTCCTCCCACAATTTGGAGCTCGATAGTGTTGCAAAAATAGTCGAAACTTTCTGGATTGCAGAAATCGACCAGATTTTGGAGAGGTAAATTGATCCTTTCATAACTCCTTCTATTCTTAATCTTTTCCCTCCATTCCAATTCCTAAATGACCTAATAATTCTTTTGAGACCATCCCCTGAGTTTTGGCCGTTTTAAATTTCAGATACTAGTGTTTTGGGGAGATTCATTCTAGATTTCTCAGGTAAGTTTGTCCATTTCTTTTCCCCTTTCAAATTGATTAGGGTTTCATTCTATTTTTTTTAGGGTTTCCTCCCTTTTTATTGAAGTGAACAATGACCAGTGGGTAGGGGTTCGAACCTAAGGTTTAACTTTGGGTTTTCTTGGTCAAATTTTCTATTTTTAGGTTTGATCTACCCTTCTTGAGGTGCGGCGGTGGTGTGTTTGTGTTTTCGTACAAAGGATTCAATGGTTTCATTTGATTTGGTAGGTGATTCCAATGTTGATGCAATCTTTGTGTATTAGCATGCTGTATTTACCATATTTTCAGATTTATATAATTTTATTATTTCTACAAAAATTGGTTCTAATGATGTTTCCATTGCAATTGAATTTAAAATGCCAATTTGGTGTGAAATTGAGGGTTTTCCAAAGAAGTGTTTTGTTTGTTTATTTGGGGATGCCCTATAAATACTTAGTTGTTTTTATTGATCTTTAATAAGGCATAAAATACTGTTTATAATGTTTATCCCCTTTGGTAATTGCTTCAAAAAAATGGGTTTTAATTGTGTTTGTAAAGAAAGTGATGTTTTGGTTCCACTTTTGTGTGAAAATGAAGGTTTTACAAAGATAACACTTCTTGTTTAACATAAGGAAGACCAAAAATTGATTTGTTGTTTTAATTGATATTTATTGGGCTGCCTTTACTGTTTTGGTAACTTACAATTGTGAACATCATGTACAAGTGGGTTTCTTAAGGGGTTTTGTGTGCAAAACTACACGGGATTTTGTGAAATTGATTTATACAAATTCAAAGAGTTTGTTGTGTGTTTTAAGTGGTATAAAATGAGATAGCTACTGTATTTGGTGTATGTGACCAGTAGTGGTGTTTTACATTAAAATGGATGTGTGTTAAATCCTGAAATTGTTTGAGCACAATGGGGGAAGCACGGGTACCTAGGTGGGGCAGATTTGTACTAGTACGGCTAGTTGACCGGATGGGTTTTGTCCCTGTTTCACTTAGCATTTGGATAACGAAAACTCTAACTAAACTTTGTGGATGATGATTGGGGACCACTAGGTTATGGGTATGTTCCCTACTAGTGGCTCGTGCACGAGAAAGGATTTTACTATGGTTACATTACACTGAGGTACAAGGTACATGGGGCATGAGACTATCTAGTGCCTAGGGGTGTTCCCGGTTTTGTTGCTCAGTGGATTTGTGGTATTTGCCCTTGTTTTTGGGTGTATTTGGAATTATAATGCAGTATCTAATATTCCTATTTAAATGTGTTAACATTCTGAATGTTTTATCTTGAAAAATGTTTTCAATTTAAAGTTTCATTTTGTGGAATTTTTCACCGCTTTTAATTGCATATTAAAACTGCTTTCTTTTTCACCTTGTATTGCATGCACCTTGGAATCATAGGGTGGTATCCTATTGGGCTTAGGCTCACACCCTACTTACACCCCTTGGGTGTAAGTAGACCTTTTTTTTGACCCAGGTAAAGGAAAGGCTAAGGGTGATGGCGGTTCAGGGTGTTAGTCCTCATCCTTGGGGCGGAGTAGTGGAGACGACTTGGGGGTGATGAACCCTTGTCATGTGGAGTCCATGGGGCTGTTTTGTTTCTGTTCCATTGTGTCATTGGACCTTTTGTACTGAATCTAAACCTATGTATTCAGTTCTGGTTTTTGTTTAAACATCGTTTGGTATAAATTTTTCAGATTCAGTTTATTGATTGTTTTAATGGTTTATGACTTCATATTCGGGTAAATCGTTCCCAAACCTAAATAAATGATACACGGGCACTTGTTCCAGCCCGTGGGGATCGGGAACGCCCTTTGGGTCATGTCATGGGATGGGTTTGGTGCCGGTTTGGGCGGCAACCAGATTTGGTTCGTGACAAAATGGTATCAGAGGGGGTTCGCTCCATTTGAGTCATGTTATCTGGGAAATAGTCAGGATAGTCTAGTTTTATGATTGTTGGGACATGGAATTCTGGTTATGGGTAGTGTGCTTGATCACCACACCTCATTTCCAGATTCTAGTTTCCAGGGGAAGTTGGGATTTGTCTATGTCTTTTGGTTTTCTTGGTTTGATGATGATTAGGGGAAATGAAAAAGAGAGTTGGGTTAATGGTCTCAATGAGCTCGCAGGGTCTGGCAAGCCATGTGGAGCCGGAGATATTCCCTAGAACACTCTCTGTGACAGTGAAGTGATTGGAATATGGCCGCCAACCATATGTCCAAGTCACCCACTGAAACTAGTTTCCTATCGTATTGTTTGGTGTTCTTTAGTTTTGAAATCTTGGCACTTTGGTTTTAAGGTGACTTGGTTTTAAGAAGCGTAACGTTTTTATGAAACGATTTTCAAATTAAGAGGGAATGGTTTGGTTTATGAAATGGCAGAACTGAATTTTCATAATTGTTTTGAAATCTAAAATGGTGCGCTTACACCTCTTTGAAATCATTAACTATATTGAATTTGGTTTTGAAAAGCATTTCCAATAGAGTTTTCTAAACAATTAGAGTGTGTTTTAATGGGATGATATGTTTCGAAATTGACGTGAATAACTTGAAAGTTAGTTCTTTTCTAAATGGTTGTGTCCTTATGAAATGATTTTTAAGATGTGAATTGGGATTTCGATCTCATTGTTAGCAGTTTTGAGAAAAAGGTTGGGTTGGTTGACCATTTTGTTTTTGAAAAGTGGAAGGATGTTTTGTTTTTCCCTTTGGTATTTCCATGAGTGACCACATGCATGGAGTTATATGGGATGATGGATGGTTGATGGCATGACTGGATGAGTGCTGGGATGGATATGAGGAGGGTGCCCAGTGTGACACAAAAACATGCATGTGTGAGGCCCATGGGGTACCATTGGTGGATACGCTTACTGCTAAACCGTTTGTTTTCAAAGAATTGGTTTTAAAGAAAAACATGATGTCTTGATGAATAGTTTGGTATTGTTTGTATTATGGGTTTTTGAAAATGTTGATGTTGTGGGATGTTTTGAGTTCAAGAACCCCTTCTGTTTGAACTGTGTTTTGGGTTTGTGTTTGGTCGGTAAGCTGTGTTGCGGGGACGGTTAGTGGTCTCTTTTGAAAAAAAATTTCGGATACCTTTACGGTGGTTCCCTTCATGTGTTTGGATCTGGTTTGTGGCATGTTTTGACCAATGGACCAGCTTGGTTGGGTCCTTGGGTTCTCTCATTGGATAAGGTACACCCCCATTAAGGGTTAATGCACAACTGAAGTGCAACCCGTCTTGTTTCTCCATTGGAAAATCCTCTAGTTGATCAATATAAAGAATATTTTATCGAACTTTTTTTTATTGAGTCTACACCCATTCATTTCGCTGATTTTTGGATCCTCTTGTAGTGGGATAGTGCTTGTGGAAGGTTAAAAGGGACCGTAGTTTCTTAAGTTTCCAGATTCATCAAAGGTGGGAGTGTTATTTCGTTGTTAGTATGGATGAGTGTCTTGATGGTGTCTAAGAGGGCCTCTGGGTTCTTTATAGTTTCTTTGAAGAAAGAGTTATTATTAAACCACCAATTTTGAGATTTAGGTCATGATAAGATATTGTGTCCACTTTTTGGACTTATCTGTTGTTTAGGGATTTTGAATATGGTCCCGTTCCATGTATTGTTTCTATCAATCGCCAGGGTCATGTTCGGTGACGCATTGTGATGTTGTGTGCTCTTTTGACCATAAAGGTGAAGTTCACACAATCCTCTAAGGTTCTATGTTATGTTGGGATTATGTCTCCCTTGGGAAAAACATTAAATCCTATATCTTAGAGGAAGGTGTTTATATGTGTCTTTCCCTTCTGTTGTTTCTCACCCAAAGAAACAAGTTGTGATGTGTGTGTATCTTCTCAGCCCTTGTTTCAGTGAAATATCGGGATAAGGTAAAGTGAGTTTGGAATGTGTTATGTCTAGAAAACTTATTTGGGACTACGGTGTAGTTTTTGGTGGCACCGAAAAGAAGATTTCTCATTAAGTGGGTTTCCAAATATTAACTACGAGGCCGAAGATGCTTCAATCATTTGAGCTCCAGCCATAAGTCTCGGAGAGAAGCTGGCTCGTAGTCAGGGAAAATCCCAGGGCCATTTAAACCCTTGTACAAAGTCCTATCCTTAGTATAAAAGATGGGAATAGTTCAAACCTATGGTTTCATCATGGTTGAGAACATAGTTTGTGCACGTTTAGTAGTGGTCGTGTGCTAGGAAGCCATGTAGAAAGAATTATATTCATAGTTAGTGCACAGTTTCCCAAACCATGCATACTAATCCTGCGCCCTTCCTAAATCTTTGATTTCTTTTTGGGTCTTTCTGTGTCGGCCCATGCTAGTTGGTTAAGATGGTCAGTTCTTATGGTGGGGAGACCCACTATGATTCTCATGAATATTCCTTAATAAAAATTTAATGGAAGTATATCCCTTTTACTAGAGAGTATGTTTGGGCCTCCCACTATTAGTGTCTTGATTCTGTCTCGGGAAAACAATTTAAGTTGTCTCTTATGGTGGGGAGCCCATTTGTGTCTCTTCATACGAGTAACTCATATTTTTTTTCTTTGGACTTGTCTGGGAAGTAGGTATTATCAGTCGAAGATATCTAACTACCTAAATATTCATTGGGTAAACATTGATATTGGAGAGTTTCCAATGGTTTAGTTATAGTAGGGAAGTGTAACCTTGTTCAATGTTTTTTTTTGGTAAATTGATTGAGTGTTGTTCAGATTGTATTTGAGGAGTTTTCATTTGGGAGAAATACTGAATGTACTTTATTGTTTCAGGAAAGTGGTGTAAGTTTGGTTTGTGATAGTATTCCTTCCATCATTGATCACTGGAGGTGTTTTGACCTTTGGGGGTGAAACCTGGCAAGGGTGTACCTATTGGTTTCTCAGTTGGGTTTGGTTGTTGCTTTGACCTTGCTGTGACTTTCCGGGGTGGAAAGTTTTCAAGGTGGGGAGAATTGTCACGTACGTAAACTATTTTATGGTTATTTTAAATTTATTTTCTACTCATGATTTGTTTTAGTGGTTTCCAAAGGTTTAATTGAGAATATGTGAGTTTTCATGAATTGGGCCAAACTGCGAGCCCAATTCCAGATTTAAAAATAAATTTTGTTTCATTTATAACAATTTCAATTTTTATTATTTTTGACTCATTACAACTCCTAATTGTTCTCCCCTGATATATTAACCCCAAATTTAAATTTGGGGCCTTTATAAATCCATAAGCATGGGGGATTTTTGTTTTTATTTGAGAATTGGGCCAACCCGAAGGCCCATTTTCCAGTTTTAAATTGTTTCATTAATTTATTAATATCTTATTCATTAAAATGGAAGTTTCGGTGATTCCACCTCCCTATCGACCCTAAGAAGCCCAGGCGCGACCCCATGCCCTCCGCCCACAATTTGGAGCTCGATAGAGTCGCGAAAATAGTCGAATCTTTCTGGATTGCAGAAATCGTCCAGATTTTGGAGAGGTAAATTGATCCTTTCATAACTCCTTCTATTCTTAATCTTTTCCCTCCATTCCAATTCCTAAATGACCTAATAATTCTTGTGAGACCATCCCCTGAGTTTTGGCCGTTTTAAATTTCAGATACTAGTGTTTTGGGGAGATTCATTATAGATTTCTCAGGTAAGTTTGTCCATTTCTTTTCCCCTTTCAAATTGATTAGGGTTTCATTCTATTTTTTTAAGGTTTCCTCCCTTTTTATTGAAGTGAACAACGAACAGTGGGTAGGGGTTCGAACCTAAGGTTTATCCTTGGGTTTTCTTGGTCCAATTTTCTATTTTTAGGTTTGATCTACCCTTCTTGAGGTGCGGCGGTGGTGCGTTTGTGTTTTCGCACAAAGGATTCAATGGTTTCATTTGATTTGGTAGGTGATTCCAATGTTGATGCAATATTTGTGTATTAGCATGCTGTATTTACCATATTTCCAGATTTATATAATTTTATTATTGCTACAAAAATTGGTTCTAATGATGTTTCCATTGCAACTGAATTTAAAATGCCAATTTGGTGTGAAATTGAGGGTTTTCCAAAGAAGTGTTTTGTTTGTTTATTTGGGGATGCCCTATAAATACTTAGTTGTTTTTATTGATCTGTAATAAGGCATAAAATACTGTTTATAATGTTTATCCTCTTTTGTAATTGCTGCAAAAAAATGGGTTTTAATTGTGTTTGTAAAGAAAGTGATGTTTTGGTTCCACTTTTGTGTGAAAATGAAGGTTTTACAAAGATAACACTTCTTGTTTAACATAAGGAAGCCCAAAAATTGATTTGTTGTTTTAATTGATATTTATTGGGCTGCCTTTACTGTTTTGGTAACTTACAATTGTGAACATCATGTACAAGTGGGTTTCTTAAGGGGTTTTTTCTGCAAAACTACACGAGATTTTGTGAAATTGATTTATTCAAATTCAAAGAGTTTGTTGTGTGTTTTAAGTGGTATAAAATGAGATAGATAATGTATTTGGTGTATGTGACCAGTAGTGGTGTTTTACATTAAAATGGATCTGTGTTAAATCCTGAAATTGTTTGAGCACAAATGGTGAAGCACGAGTACCTAGGTGGGGCGGATTTGTACTAGTACGGCTAGTGGACCAGATGGGTTTTGTCCCTGTTTCACTTAGCATTTGGATAACGACAACTCTAACTAAACTTTGTGGATGATGATTGGGGACCACTAGGTTATGGGTATGTTCCCTACTAGTGGCTCGTGCACGAGAAAGGATTTTACTATGGTTACATTACACTGAGGTACGAGGTACATGGGGCCTGAGACTATCTGGTGCCTAGGGGTGTTCCCGGTTTTGTTGCTCAGTGGATTTGTGGTATTTGCCCTTGTTTTTGGGTGTCTTTGGAATTATAATGCAGTATCTAATATTCCTATTTAAATGTGTTAACATTCTGAAAGTTTTATCTTGAAAAATGTTTTCAATTTAAAGTTTCATTTTGTGGAATTTTTCACCGCTTTTAATTGAATATTAAAACTGCTTGCTTTTTCACCTTGTATTGTATGCACCTTGGAATCATAGGGTGGTTTCCTATTGGGCTTAGGCTCAAACCCTACTTACACCCCTTGGGTTTAAGTAGACCTTTTTTTTGACCCAGGTAAAGGAAAGGCTAAGGGTGATGGCGGTTCAGGGTGTTAGTCCTCATCCTTGGGGCGGAGTAGTGGAGACGACTTGGGGGTGATGACCCCTTGTCATGTGGAGTCCATGGGGCTGTTTTGTTTCTATTACATTGTGTCATTGGACCTTTTGTATTGAATCTAAACCTATGTATTCTGTTCTGGTTTTTGTTTAAACATCGTTTGGTATAAATTTTTCAGATTCAGTTTATTGATTGTTTTAATGGTTTATGCCATCATATTCGGGTAAATCGTTCCCAAACCAAAATAAATGATACACGGGCACTTGTTCCAGCCCGTGGGGATTGGGAACGCCCTTCGGGTCATGTCACGGGCTGGGTTTGGTGCCGGTTTGGGCGGCGACCAGATTTGGTTCGTGACAAAATGGTATCAGAGGGGGTTCGCTCCATTTGAATCATGTTATCTGGGAAATAGTCAGGATAGTCTAGTTTTATGATTGTTGGGACATGGAATTCTGGTTATGGGTAGTTTTCTTGATCACCACACCTCATTTCCGGATTCTAGTTTCCAGGGGAAGTTGGGATTTGTCTATGTCTTTGGGTTTTCTTGGTTTGATGATGATTAGGGGAAATGAAAAGAGAGTTGGGTTAATGGTCTCAATGAGCTCGCAGGGTCTGGAAAGCCATGTGGAGCCGGAGATATTCCCTAGAACACTCTCTGTGACAGTGAAGTGATTGGAATATGGCCGCCAACCATATGTCCAAGTCACCCACTGAAACTAGTTTCCTATCGTATTGTCTAGTGTGCTTTAGTTTTGAAATCTTGGCACTTTGGTTTTAAGGTGACTTGGTTTTAAGAAGCGTAACGTCTTTATGAAATGATTTTCAAATTAAGAGGGCATGGTTTGGTTTATGAAATGGAGGAACTGAATTTTCATAATTGTTTTGAAATCTAAAATGGTGCGCTTACACCTCTTTGAAATCATGAACTATATTGAATTTGGTTTTGAAAAGCATTTCTAATAGAGTTTTCTAAACAATTAGAGTGTGTTTTAATGGGATGATATGTTTCGAAATTGACGTGAATAACATGAAAGTTAGTTCTTTTCTAAATGGTTGTGTCCTTATGAAATGATTTGTAAGATGTGAATTGGGATTTCGATCTCATTGTTAGCAGTTTTGAGAAAAAGGTTGGGTTGGTTGACCATTTTGTTTTTGAAAAGTGGACGGATGTTTTGTTTTACCCTTTGGTATTTCCATGAGTGACCACATGCATGGAGTTATATGGGATGATGGATGGTTGATGGAATGACTGGATGAGTGCTGGGATGGATATGAGGAGGGTGCCCAGTGTGACACAAAAACATGCATGTGTGAGGCCCATGGGGTATCATTGGTGGATACGCTTACTGCTAAACCGTTTGTTTTCAAAGACTTGGTTTTAAAGAAAAACATGATGTCTTGATGAATAGTTTGGTATTGTTTGTATTATGGGTTTTTGAAAATGTTGATGTTGTGGGATGTTTTGAGTTCAAGAACCCCTTCTGTTTGAACTGTGTTTTGGGTTTGTGTTTGGTCGGTAAGCTGTGTTGCGGGGACGGTTAGTGGTCTCTTTTGAAAATTTTTTTGGGATACCTTTATGGTGGTTCCCTTCATGTGTTTGGATCTGGTTTGTGGCATGTTTTGACCAATGGACCAGCTTGGTTGGGTCCTTGGGTTCTCTCATTGGATAAGGTACGCCCCCATTAAGGGTTAATGCACAACTGAAGTGCAACCCGTTTTGTTTCGCCATTGGAAAATCCTCTAGTTGATCAATATAAAGAATATTTTATCGAACTTTTTTTTATTGAGTCTACACCCATTCATTTCGCTGATTTTTGGATCCTCTTGTAGTGGGATAGTGCTTGTGGAAGGTTAAAAGGGACCTTAGTTTCTTAAGTTTCCTGATTCATCAAAGGTGGGAGTGTTATTTCGTTGTTAGTATGGATGAGTGTCTTGATGGTGTCTAAGAGGGCCTCTGGGTTCTTTATAGTTTCTTTGAAGAAAGAGTTATTATTAAACCACCAATTTTGAGATTTAGGTCATGATAAGATATTGTGTCCACTTTTTGGACTTATCTGTTGTTTAGGGATTTTGAATATGGTCCTGTTCCATGTATTGTTTCTATCAATCGCCAGGGTCATGTTCGGTGACGCATTGTGATGTTGTGTGCTCTTTTGACCATAAAGGTGAAGGTCACACAATCCTCTAAGGTTCTATGTTATGTTGGGATTATGTCTCCCTTGGGAAAAACATTAAATCCTATATCTTAGAGGAAGGTGTTTATATGTGTCTTTCCCTTCTGTTGTTTCTCACCCAAAGAAACAAGTTGTGATGTGTGTGTATCTTCTCAGCCCTTGTTTCAGTGAAATATCGGGATAAGGTAAAGTGAGTTTGGAATGTGTTATGTCTAGAAAACTTATTTGGGACTACGGTGTAGTTTTTGGTGGCACCAAAAAGAAGATTTCTCATTAAGTGGGTTTCCAAATATTAACCACGAGGCCGAAGATGCTTCAATCATTTGAGCTCCAGCCATAGGTCTCGGAGAGAAGCTGGCTCCTAGTCAGGGAAAATCCCAGGGCCATTTAAACCCTTGTACAAAGTCCTATCCTTAGTATAAAAGATGGGAATAGTTCAAACCTATGGTTTCGTCATGGTTGAGAACATAGTTTGTGCACGTTTAGTAGTGGTCGTGTGCTAGGAAGCCATGTAGAAAGAATTATATTCATAGTTAGTGCACAGTTTCCCAAACCATGCATACTAATCCTGCGCCCTTCCTAAATCTTTGATTTCTTTTTGGGTCTTTCTCTGTCGGCCCATGCTGGTCGGTTAAGATGGTCAGTTCTTATGGTGGGGAGACCCACTATGATTCTCATGAATATTCCTTCATAAACATTTAATGGAAGTATATCCCTTTTACTAGAGAGTATGTTTGGGCCTCCCACTATTAGTGTCTTGATTCTGTCTCGGGAAAACAATTTAAGTTGTCTCTTATGGTGGGGAGCCCATTTGTGTCTCTTCGTACGAGTAACTCATATTTTTTTTCTTTGGACTTGTCTGGGAAGTAGGTATTATCATTCGAAGATATCTAACTACCTACATATTCATTGGGTAAACATTGATATTGGAGAGTTCCCAATGGTTTAGTTATAGTAGGGAAGTGTAACCTTGTTCAATGTTGTTTTTTTTTTGGGTAAATTGATTGAGTATTGTTCAGATTGTATTTGAGGAGTTTTCATTTGGGATAAATCCTGAATGTACTTTATTGTTTTAGGAAAGTGGTTCAAGTTTGGTTTGTGATAGTATTCCTTCCATCATTGATCACTGGAGTTGTTTTGACCTTTGGGGGTGAAACCTGGCAAGGGTGTACCTATTGGTTTCTCAGTTGGGTTTGGTTGTTGCTTTGACCTTACTGTGACTTTCCGAGGTGGAAAGTTTTCAAGGTGGGGAGAATTTTCACGTACGTAAACTATTTTATGGTTATTTTAAATTTATTTTCTACTCATGATTTGTTTTAGTAGTTTCCAAAGGTTTTATTGAGAATAGGTGAGTTTTCATGAATTGGGCCAAACTGCGAGCCCAATTCCAGATTTAAAAATAAATTTTGTTTCATTTATAACTTTTTCAATTTTTAATATTTTTGACTCATTACAACTCCTAATTGTTCTCCCCTGATATATTAACCCCAAATTTAAATTTGGGGCCTTTATAAATCCATAAGCATGGGTGATTTTTGTTTTTATTTGAGAATTGGGTCAACCCGAAGGCCCATTTTCCAGTTTTAAATTGTTTCATTAATTTATTAATATCTTATTCATTAAAATGGATGTTTCGGTGATTCCACCTCCCTATCGACCCTAAGAAGCCCAGGAGCGACCCCATGCCCTCCTCCTACAATTTGGAGCTCTATAGAGTCGCGAAAATAGTCGAAACCTTCTGGATTTCTGAAATCGTCCAGATTTTGGAGAGGTAAATTGATCCTTTCATAACTCCTTATATTCTTAATCTTTTCCCTCCATTCCAATTCCTAAATTACCTAATAATTCTTGTGAGACCATCACCTGAGTTTTGGCCGTTTTAAATTTCAGATACTAGTGTTTTGGGGAGATTCATTCTAGATTTCTCAGGTAAGTTTGTCCATTTCTTTTCCTCTTTCAAATTGATTAGGGTTTCATTCTATTTTTTAGGGTTTCCTCCCTTTTTATTGAAGTGAACAATGACCAGTGGGTAGGGGTTCGAACCTAAGGTTTAACCTTGGGTTTTCTTGGTCCAATTTTCTATTTTTAGGTTTTATCTACCCTTCTTGAGGTGCGGCGGTGGTGCGTTTGTGTTTTCGCACAAAGGATTCAATGGTTTCATTTGATTTGGTAGGTGATTCCAATGTTGATGCAATATTTGTGTATTAGAATGCTGTATTTACCATATTTTCAGATTTATATAATTTTATTATTGCTACAAAAATTGGTTCTAATGATGTTTCCATTGCAATTGAATTTAAAATGCCAATTTGGTGTGAAATTGAGGGTTTTCCAAAGAAGTGTTTTGTTTGTTTATTTGGGGATGCCCTATAAATACTTAGTTGTTTTTATTGATCTGTAATAAGGCATAAAATACTGTTTATAATGTTTATCCCCTTTGGTAATTGCTGCAAAAAAATGGGTTTTAATTGTGTTTGTAAAGAAAGTGATGTTTTGGTTCCACTTTTGTGTGAAAATGAAGGTTTTACAAAGATAACACTTATTGTTTAACATAAGGAAGCCCAAAAATTGATTTGTTGTTTTAATTGATATTTATTGGGCTGCCTTTACTGTTTTGGTAACTTACAATTGTGAACATCATATACAAGTGGGTTTCTTAAGGGGTTTTGTGTGCAAAACTACACGAGATTTTGTGAAATTGATTTATTCAAATTTAAAGAGTTTGTTGTGTGTTTTAAATGGTATAAAATGAGATAGCTACTGTATTTGGTGTATGTGACCAGTAGTGGTGTTTTACATTAAAATGGATGTGTGTTAAATCCTGAAATTGTTTGAGCACAAAGGGGGAAGCACGGGTACCTAGGTGGGGCGGATTTGTACTAGTACGGCTAGTGGACCGGATGGGTTTTGTCCCTGTTTCACTTAGCATTTGGATAACGACAACTCTAACTAAACTTTGTGGATGATGATTGGGGACCACTAGGTTATGGGTATGTTCCCTACTAGTGGCTCGTGCACGAGAAAGGATTTTACTATGGTTACATTACACTGAGGTACGAGGTACATGGGGCCTGAGACTATCTAGTGCCTAGGGGTGTTCCCGGTTTTGTTGCTCAGTGGATTTGTGGTATTTTCCCTTGTTTTTGGGTGTCTTTGGAATTGTAATGCAGTATATAATATTCCTATTTAAATGTGTTAACATTCTGAAAGTTTTATCTTGAAAAATGTTTTCAATTTAAAGTTTCATTTTGTGGAATTTTTCACCGCTTTTAATTGCATATTAAAACTGCTTGCTTTTTCACCTTGTATTGCATGCACCTTGGAATCATAGGGTGGTATCCTATTGGGATTAGGCTCACACCCTACTTACACCCCTTGGGTGTAAGTAGACCTTTTTTGTTGACCCAGGTAAAGGAAAGGCTAAGGGTGATGGCGGTTCAGGGTGTTAGTCCTCAGCCTTGGGGCGGAGTAGTGGAGACGACTTGGGGGTGATGACCCCTTGTCATGTGGAGTCCATGGGGCTGTTTTGTTTCTGTTCCATTGTGTCATTGGACATTTTGTATTGAATATAAACCTATGTATTCAGTTCTGGTTTTTTTTTAAACATCGTTTGGTATAAATTTTTCAGATTCAGTTTATTGATTGTTTTAATGCTTTATGCCTTCATATTCGGGTAAATCGTTCCCAAACCTAAATAAATGATACCCGGGCACTTGTGCCAGCCCGTGGGGATCGGGAACGCCCTTCGGGTCATGTCACGGGCTGGGTTTGGTGCCGGTTTGGGCGGCGACCAGATTTGGTTCGTGACAATCAAAAAGTTCTTAAGATCATTCAAAAATATGATGGAGTTAATATCAAATTTTAAAATGAATTTTCATTAAATATCACTGTTATTGGGAAAAACACATTAATAATAAGACTTCACATTCTAAAATTGTGTTTTTTTCAATGGGATGGAACACCTTGTGTTGATAATTTTTCATCTCAGTGAATGAATAAATTAACTTATTTTCTAAAATGATTTTGTTTTCTGAAATTATTGGAATATTATTTTATTTTAAACTATATATGAAATTACCCATGATATTATATTCAATATGATAATTAAAATAATACATATTACCAGGGAATTAAGTATGATAATGCTTTATGGAATAGAATTCTTATCCACCATGGCCACAAAAATATGAGAATAAATATTCTTAAATATGTTTTAAAAAACATTCATAATATTAAAAGGGATAATAAGACCAAATTTTAGACACATCAAACTAAAAAATGGTGAGTTTTATCAATAAAGGTTTTACAATTCAAAATCAATGAAAACTTGAGAATATTGACTTTTGATATTTTATATCCAATTAGTAACAATAAAATTAATAGAGATAAGTATTTTATTTCATTTATTACTATTTTTTATAAGAATTTTTTTCAATTATGTTATGTTTGAAATTTGGATATGATAGTGGTAAGAAATGATACAACTGGATATTTATTGTGTAATGATTCACACTGACATGTATTAGTGGAGTTAGGGAAAAATATTTCTAGTGAGTATAGAATGGAAATTTGTTTGACTCTCTTGATTTTGATTGAGAATTAGTAATTGTTAAAAAAAATTATATATAAGAAAGTATGATTCTAAGGTGGTATTTCAGGAGGAATATACAAGCTATATGACTCGGTGGTTATGTTGTTTGAAAATAAAAGGCATGTGGTTGTACTGATCTATTTAGAACTGGATGTAAGGCTATGGGTACCAGATGTTTGTTCTAGATATGGTACCCCCGGATGGAGCCACATAGTGATCAGTAACATGCATCGGGTATCTGGTAAGGCTATGTGAGATTTGTGTAAGGGAAAAAATATGTGGTAATTCCAATCAAAATTTATTTAAAATGTATTACACATAAATTTCATCATTTCAAAATAATTATCCCTCTAGTGGTGTCACATTTTCTGTTTGTTGAATATAGAGTTGGTTAATCCCTAATACCACTCTCACACTTCCATTCTTTCCCCTTGATCCATAAAGGATATGACTCGGATTTTGGTCAAATTAAGTCTATTTTTCATGTTTATTTTTCCAATATTCATTTTCATTGTCTCTCCTCAAATTTCAATTGGTTTAATTTTCCAATTTAATGATGATTATATTGAGATAGGATGGAATTTACCAATTTTTATTGGTTTTTTGTGTGGGAAAAATAAAGGATGTTTATAGGGGACGGATAACTAACCCCAAATATTTTTTTATTTTATTGAATAAATTTATTTTAATTAATGGATTGGGCTAAATGAAACCCCATGATAATATTTTGTTATAAGAAACAAAAAGTTAATATTACAATACAAGCAACAATATCCTAGTTTGTATTTCATGTAACACTAAGATTAAAACCCCATGATATGTATTTTAATTAACTTATTCAATTGAGACTGTTATAACCTAGATATAAAACATAATGATATGAATAGTAATAAGTAATTTTTAAATATTAATTTTAATGTTTATATATAAAAAATATTAATAATAAAATGCATAACTTTCTGTAAATTCTTTATAACATTCAAAAATAATATTTTTCCCCAAAAAAATATTTTTATGTATTTTTTCTGATCAATAATATATTTTTTGTCATTTTTATGTGAAAAATTTGATAAAATATACTTTATTTTTAAATTGAAAATGTCGAAAATATATTATGGTTAGATTTAATGATTTTTATGAAATGTTTTACTTTTAATGAATAGTAAAATTTTGGAATTTTAATTGAAAACTATATTTTCCTTTAATTTATTTACAAGGAAAATTTATAGTTGACTTTGGTTTTAAACTAAAAATACTTCAATATACACATATTAATCTAATTTAGGAAATTTTAATCAATTTTAAATTTAATGTGGATATAAAATCATTGTAAATTGTTTATCGTTTTATCATTAAAACCCGCTTTATCAACACGTCTGTGGGATTAAAATTAAATTAATTTTTTCCCATTCTAGGAAATAATTTTTAAAAAATGGATTCAATATTTTTAAAAAAAATAATTTATATTATGTCGTTAATTATTATTAAATTTTTATCAAAACTAATATTCAATGTACTAAAAATTAATTATCACAGTTTAGGTAAAAATGGTTATATTAGGGGTTAAACTAAAACTATAATGCTTAGAATAACCCATAAACATATATAAAAATTATTTTCTTCCAATGTTTCAATGATTACACATCTATGGTCCAATAATGGTCCATTTTTTATCCTTGTGACTTTTGAAGAGCATTGGGGAAATCAATTCATTTCAAAAAAATCTATTCAGTCCTCTCCCCCACATATAAAAGGCTATCCCCTCTCCTCTATTATTCACTCCTTCAAACATATTGGGATTGACAAATAAATAACCAAATAAATAAAAAAATTCAATCCCTTCATACTAAAAACGTTATTTTTGGATGAAATCCATCCAAGTATTTCCTTTCGTTTAAACCAAATGAGGATACCCAATGAAAGATGTAGCATTCATGAACAATTGATTTTATTTCATTTCTTAAACCACCTACTAAAATTACATTTATATCATAATAATATAATAATATCATTTTATTCCATATACTAATATACTCCTACTTAATTTTCAAAACCTAAAACCATCTCCAATTCCATTAAAGGGGTTATGAAATCATCGTTCATTTGTACGACAGACTACCTTCTCGTGAACTGATGTCATTAATTTTTACATTATAACTTATCATAGTAGGTCATAATATGGGAATTTAATTTTTATATATGATATATATTATTATTAGGATTTTATTATGATTATATAATTTTTATATCACACGTACCTTCATTCATTTCTTTCTTTAATACGATAACATCATTCGTGTGTATGGAGAACTACCACCTCATGAAGTGATGTGATTCATTCATTCATTATAGGGAAGATATTAAAGATGATTTTAACCAAAATATGTGATATATATTACATAAAAATTATTTTATAATGATAATATATATTATTTACTTTTCACTCTTTCAAAATGATAAGCAAATTTAATAACATTGTTCATGTGTACATATAACCTACTTTCTCCAAGAACGATGCATTTCATATCAATCACTAAATCTTATGGATTAATATAAATAAATATATAATTAATATATATTTTATTTATATAATTTATATTATGTAACCATGATAAAACTAATAGTAAATAAAATATAACACATCAAAACATATATGAACAAAAATGTTATTATCACCCGAGACATACGTTTAACATGAATTGGGTAATAAACCGATTATAAAAACTCATAATCAATTCATATCTCATATTATATATATATATGTATGTATGTATGTATGTATATTAATATCCTTTTTTAATATATGTATAATAAATTTATATTTATTATAGATGAGGTTTGAATGAGTCTTGTGGATATCAAGACTTAACCTAAGTGATTTTCATCTCACATTTTACATTGTGATACACATGTTATATTCACCAGCTATTTCTTATTTTTGATGTATATAATTACCATAAATATGTCTTATGATGGTTATCCTAAACATTATGGGTATTTTTTTCATTTAAAAATATCACTATCATTCAGTTAACAGTTCATAAATTACCAAATCATTAAAATGTTTTGTACCAATTTTCTTTGTTTGAGACATACGTTATGTCATGCACCTATAGTATTTAATGAGGTGTTTATACAACCCAATTTAAATGTAATATTATGTATTTATTTATCTTCATGATTTTTTAACTTGTCAATTTATTTTATACTTTCATTGGACTTTTGAATCAATGTTACCACAGTGTTATAGATTTCAGGTTAAAATATCATCATTTTTTGGGATTGTTTACAATTATATTTTTTTTATCATATAATCATATTATACATCTAAGAATAATTATCATTAATTTATTTTCCACCGATTATTCAATAAATCTTCAATTAATGGTACCAATTTTTCTCACTTTGGTACTTAATTAATTGAGAAATGTTTTTCTTGAAAATTACACCTTCTTTCTCTCTTTGGTCAGAAATATATTTGGTTCAAAAAAAACATTTTCAATATTTTTTTAAAACATATTTTATAAATTTTTTATTATTTTTATTTTTTATTTTTACTATTGTTTTATTTTTTTAAATTTTTTTTAAAAGGGCGCCTTTTGTCATTTTCCAAGAAATTCACTTTGGGCTTCTACAAAAAAGGATAATGGATCCTTTATTTTAATGTGGATATCACAAAATAAATCCTCCAACATCATGAAAATATTTTCCTAGAATATTAATTTGTATTTTTTCTATTTTATTTTAAAATAATAATGTTTTTAAAAGTATTTATGTTTTAAAAATAATTTTTCAAAGCATAAATGAAATTTTCCTCATGAAATGGATTAATTCATTTTTCAACATTATTTTCCATCTAATATGATATATGTTGGTGTTATATATGATTTTTGAAGGATATTATCTAAGGATACAATTCATATTATTTCATTGAATCATTGATACTTTTATGGAATGATTTTTAAGATACATATTTCTCGTCCACGGGTTATACTATACAGCCATTCTTCTTATTCCCGCTCATGTCCACAGGTTATTCAATAATGAAATTATTAAAAAACCCATAACCATTCCATAGGTCATGATATGAGGAATGTTTTATGATACCCATTTAATTTAATGGTTTTTTATATGATGAATTTTTATGAGCTCATAACACAAATAAATATAGTTTTCATTTTGTGATGGGTGGAACCTATATATCCCTCCAATACATTGGGTAAATATTTCTATCTCAAGAGATATAAAAAACTAGAAAAGGGGATAAATATGGTTTATTAATAGAGGTATAGAATTGGGAGTGAACTCAATTTAGTAATATAGGCCTGGAATGAGGACTTAACCTAATTATATAAGACAATACTAGAATGGGGAGTGAACTAAGTTCAGTAAAGTAAATTATCCTCTATGATGATCTTTTAAGTGAGCCTTAAATAATATGGAAATTATTTAATATGTTTATGTGTTTCCCATAAATTCCACTTCTTATTCCAATTTAATGCTCTCATGTATCATTTTCTTTGATTAACATGTGATTCATGTCTTGTGAACTACTAATATTTATGCCATGATTCAGGATTGTGATCATTGATATGCTAGGTATTGTTCTCAAATATTATTATCATGTTCTCATACACTTATGTTCATTTTATTCTTACATGTAACCCCTTTTTACCGTTACTTAGAATTTTAGCTCACTGTTTCTTATTTTCCATTCCACATGATATGAAAAAATGAATTACTTTTGATGCATAAAATATGGGTTAGAGTTATAAATAATATAGTGGTAGATGTCATAACACTCTAACGGACCAATTTTTATAATTCCAATATTCCAACAGCACTATACTATTATTTTTCTTAAGAGTGTTCTTGTGTAATGTAACAAATATTCATAACTAATTATGTAATGTCTATGTATGAGAAGCTCCAGTCACTATAGTTGGTATCAATGTATAGTTTTATTTATCCTTTGGAAGAAAGGATAACAAAACATTAGTGATATTCCTAAATACATGTTTAACTATAAGTCTAAGGTTGATTGAATGTATTGGAAAATGTCTAGGAATTTTGATAAAGGATGGAGTGAATTCTTTCATACAAATATATCCCATTACTGATACCACATATGGATGTGTCTCTAGAACATATGTACCTTGAGTTTACAACCCCATAAAACTTGTTGATCTAAACTCGATTGGGAACTAGTGCATGATTGCAGGCCTTACTAAATAGATATATTTACATTGTTAGGGTATATTCATTATAAACTCCAAGAAAATTATTAACCATAATGAATGATTTAAATTGAATATGACTATGAATAGTTTAAAATAATCCTATATTTTCATATATTAATGGTGATTTCATTATTTAGAGATACAATAAATGATTTTTTTAGATTATATCATTCAACACTATGATTATTATTTAGTAAAAAAAATTTATTCAATGGATGGAATTTGAACGAACCACATAAATGTTGAGTGTGATAAGAAATTAAAATATTGTCCACCTGGTCATCCAAACGTTTTGGGATTTAAAAAAAACCTCATTGTTATGATCAAAAAAAATCTCAACATATAAATCATGATTTTAAAGACCCAATGATTGACGTACATGGACACTACATTACGTTTTCGGAATACTTAATACATAACAAAAACAGACACCAAAGGACCGTAATAGTTTATTGTCTTTGAAAACTCGAAATGTAATCTTCTAAACATGGTGAAAGATCTTCAACATCTCCCATAAAGATCTTCCCCTTTTTCTTTTCTTACCTAAATCCATTCTTTATATCCTGGGGAAAATAAAACATAAAAAGTGTGAGCTCAAATTATCCGTAAGGGTAAGCATAGAGAACATAAAACAATCCATAAACATTTGAATGCAAAAGATTGAACATAAAATCTAAACATTAAAATCTTGAGAAAAGACCTAAATATTGGAAGTACATAAGGAATATATCATAAAGGAACATCAATCTTGATAAAATAGCATGGGAATAAATCATGTAATTGTGTCAACCATTCATCACTTCTTTTGATTTCCATAGTAGCCAAGGCATTACTGCCAAAACCATCTTAGTGGACAAAGTCCCTTTCTGAATTGAGTTCACTCCTCGTTCCAGTCCTGTATCACTGAACATGATTAACTTACCATTCCATCCATGTCTATCTCATGAGATATAAATATTTACCCAATGCATTGGAGGGAGATATAGTTCCCACCCATCTCATAATGAAATCATTCTTACGTGTGCCAAAAAATAAACTTAAAACATTCATCATAACCTAAAGAATAAAATGGGTTTCATAAACATCATCCCATCATCACATAATACATATAAAACAAATGTAAATTTTATCATAATAAAATTGAAACCATGTAAATCATAGAGACATTACACTTGAAACATACACGTATGAAATAATGTCATCTTAGATGGAAAATGGTTTTGATAAAACACATGAAATGAATTTTTGAGGAAAATATCCTTTCTTCTTCAAAATAATTTTCATTTCACAAAATTCCATGAAATTTTAAAAGAAAAGAATTTTTTAAAAAAATATTCGTAAAATCTTGTAGATTATGCTTCATGAAAATGAGGCGTTATGAATCCTTAAAAATTTGTTCATGCCGTATAAGTTAAAAATAACATTCTTCTCGTACTTTTGACCGAAAAGTCAAAAAGATCTTTATGTGGTATGAAAAGTAATATTCCTTTCATAACATGTGTTAAATTTAAAAAATGGGTAAAAAATCCATTAAACATACATGAATACCTTTTTAGAAAACATGGACATGGATTATAACAAAACCCCAGTAAATACATACGAATAAACAATCTCGGACAAAAACGAGATTGGAAAAGTTATCCCTTACCTTAGGTCTGATATGCTTCATATGTATCCTAACCTCATGTATAATGATTTAAATAATTTCATTGACATATTACATAATCATATTCATTTTTATGATGTCATTAATGTTTCACTTGTGACATTAAATTACCCGTTCTTTTGTAAATTCAATGTTAATGCAGCGTTTTGGGTAAAATCATTTTATTTATCGTACGTGTTAGGACTTGTTGTTCTTGATATTATCACCTATATCCTGATTTACTTAATTACATAATATAAAACCTGATTTATTTATAATGTATATTCATTATATATATATATATGATAGATCGATTAATGGAATGAAATACACAGTTCATGGAGACGGTAGGTCATACGTACGCATGAATGATATTTTCGTTTCCATATTGAATTGAATGGAATTAAGTAGATGAAATACATATATATATATACATAAATCTAGTATTATTATGTCATATATTTCATGATTAATTATCATATATACTTTATAATCATTCATGAATGGTTAACATGGAAAATGAATCTCATCACGTCGTGGAGACGGTAGTCCGTACGTTGGCACGAGCGATGATATCGTTCTAATATTTATTGAATGGAATTGGAGAGTATGATATAATATATTAGAATCATTATGATGTTATAATAATCATATATTTTCATTATTTCCACCATTATACCCATCCAAGTAAGGTGGTGGTGGAAAATCTGATTACACCACGTCTTGGAGATGGTATTCCGTACGTACGCACGCGCGGTGATTTTGTTTTCCGTAAGATGGATAGAAGGTGAAATAAGGTTGTTTAATATTTATAATAACATATAAGTATTTAAATAATACTTATGTTATTACTTTATAATGAAAAAACTAAATAAGAGGAAGTAGAAGAAGAAAGAAACTTGAAAGAACAAGAAGAAGAGATTACCACTTCTTTGACGCACCTCCTTTAAGCTTCCTATTATGGAGGTAGAGTTGGTCTTTTGAGAAGACCAGAAACTCCCTAATTTTTCTAGGGAAGTGTAGAAGATAAATGGGAAGGGGTTGTCTGAGCTTCAAGGCTCAAAAGATCGCGAAGAGAAGAGGGAAGGGGTGCCCTTTTTATAAGGGAGGAGAGGGGAACCTTTGAAAAAACTCAAAATATTATTTTATAATAAAGTCATATTCGGTTTATAATATCATAAAAATGATTTACTTCAAACATAAGGTGGGTATGGGTCGAAATAATCTCATCTAATAGAATTTAGAAAATTTTATGTTTCTATTTTAACCTTATCATTTATATATAACTTTAAGTTAAATAATTTTACTTTTACTGTGTCTTCTTGTTTTGTTACACAATAAGGTTAATAAACTTACTATAACAAGCCAAAAGAACCCCAAGTTGTTTATTATTAACATAGATAACATTATTTAAGTAATTTGGAAGAACAATATATTTTTAGGAATAAAATAACAATTAATAATATAATATTTGTTTTAAAAACTATTTTATGTCAATTTTGACACGATTTGGTAATTGATTTTTGTGAAATTCATAACAGCATGTTTAGTTTGAAAAAGGTTAATTAAATCAATAAAAAATTTCATATTAACCTATAAATTAGCGGAATTCATAAAAATTCTCAAATTACATTTATTTGGGTATTTATAATATCAATTAGTTTAATATTTCATTATTTAGATAATTACTGCATCACCATTATGTAATAAATAAATTAAATTATTTAATGTATAAAAATTACAAATAAAATACCATTAGTTAGGAAATAATATTAGATTTCTAATTAATTTTTATAGTCGAATTTATCTTATGTATTACACTATATTAAAAAAAAATTATTTATTAAACATTGATTTTAACTATTTTAACCATTCTTTAAATAAATTAATAATAAATTTCATAATCGTATCCAAGTGGAACTAAATGGTTATATTTTATTCCTATGGTTGTTTATGGTCGAATAACAGTTATCCAATAGAATTAGGACATGTTTTAGGGTAAGAATAATATCATTTTTACCCTTAATTACCCTATTTACTTTTAACCGTGGTAAAAAAAGTAAAAAGTTACTATTCACCAGAAATTATTTTCATCTCATTGAACCACATTTTAGTCCTTGATATTAACTATGTCTCTCGGATTTTTTAAATTACACTCACAGAAGCGGTAAAATTATGTTTTATGTAAATTTCCAAATTCTCATAAGAGGTGGGTAAAAGATGGTCATAAGTTCAATAAAATTTTTATATATCTAATATTATTATAAAATGACTCCAAATAATTACATTGAACTTATATATGTATTATGAATAAATTTTGACCTAAAATAAATTTAAATAAAAAGTCGGTTTTTAAATAGTAACCCAGTGTTTTCACTATTCGTCAAAAATTGAAAGTTTTCAAAAAAAATATCATAAATTCACCCTAGGCTAATTTCTTTATTTCGAATCCAAAAATGAATTCCATTTTGAAAGATAAAATTTATAAAATTTTAAAAAGGCGGTATTACTATTCATAACGGCTAGTTTATATAACATATCGTCGTTTAGTGAAACTAGGTATTGCGTACAACACACGCTATCGTGGAAGGTCACGATTGCGTGTAATGAAATACAAGTCAGGGATGGGTGTAGTGAAAGACTCCTTTGTTGTTGCGTATAACAGAATCCAATAATATTTCATTAATACATTTAATATATATATATATATATATACACACTCAATGTTGTGTATAAGATAATCAAAACTTATTTCATTTATACATTAAACCAAATCTATACTTAATGTTGAGTAAAATAATTTCCACAAAACGAACTTGAAATTGTGTGTAACACGATCCATGAATAGTGTTGCATATATTGCAATCTAATACGGTGTTGAGTATAGTGCAATATAATCTTGGTGTAGCATAAAACAAAAGACATCAATGTAATTAAAAAGAATAATTCTCATAAAATCTTGGGTTGTTACATTCTACCCCCCTTAAAATGAATTTCGTCCTCAAAATTCGTCGAGGTTATAAATGGTTTACTACTTGAATGTTTCTTTCATAGAAACCCACATCGTAAAAAGGAATACTAAAACTTCATTTTAAAAAGGAATGTTAGAAATGTAACGGTTACCCAGATTAACTCATCATTGGGTTTCCACATAAGATAACATAGCTGGAAATATGGATATGGAAGAAAAATCTAACCGTCATGTTCTGAGGGAGAGTGGTAGAGAACATGACTATGAAAAATCCAACAGTCACAAAGCCATAAATTTGTGATGATCTAAGGTACCATTTAATTCACCGAATATAAGGGAACAAGGGCAACATTTTTGGTTCTCAATATCATTTACCTAAAGTTGAAAATTTTGAATTAGAAGAAATAATTACTTGATTTTGGTACAATATCACCGTTGGTCATTCCTTGGACAATTTCCACTTCATATTTTAACGAAAAGAAGTTGGATTTTTCATTCATGATGTGTTAGTAGATCAGGTGATAGAATGATGGGTCATTCCATCACTCTCAAAAAAATGTTAGAAATTTTTTTCAAATATACATAATTCTATCTATATATAGATTAATCATATTTGGTTCCTAAAATGGAAGTATACTTCATATATCATACCACATAATAATTTAAAACACATTTATACTAATCGGGAACTTCATGTAGGCCAGTGGTAGGCGATAAAGGCATGTCACACTTCAGTTGTGGGTCGATTCCCACAGCCTTGTCCGACGCGATGGGTTGTCTCCCATCCTGCAGGTTGTCCTTTTTCTAAAACAACATTATTATAAATTTCCATCAATAATATCGAAAAATTTATTTCCTTAAACAATAATAACTTATGTCCAACATAATCTATTCCAATCTTTAGGCTTATCCAAAATACTATTGTCTAATCTCATATTATAGTGAAAACGATAACCAGAGAGTTAATATAACAAGCATGTTAATACCATCGTTGATCCCCATATATCATAAGATATTTCTTTTTGGTCGCATTCCAAAAATTTGAAGGCCTTGATCATGTGTTCTCTTGAAATAAAATACCCGTTGAACCTTAGTGAAAACATGAGTGCTGTCAAAAGTTAACTCTTTCCACATTCCAAAATCTCAAAATTATATATACTCAAAACATGATATCAATGAGTCCTTATAACAATCATGAGATAATTAATACTATCAAACATATTATTTCATCCTTATCCATTCATTTTGTGCATATCATCTTCTTTCAAAAAATATCTGAATAACCTTTCATGGTTACCAGTACCATTCAACATATACTTTCAGATACTTTAGGAAAAACAATAGCGTAAAAATCCCTAGATGTTTCTTCATTCCATAGTACCATTAAATTACCTATAAATCAAAACTCTTGAAAAAGATACATTCATTCCACTACATTCTTAAACAATTGAGCAAGATTCAACACTTATTTAATCTCATATATCATTTGTAGTCTCCTCATCATCATTCACATAAATACTACCCATATGACCATGTTGATTCTCATCATGAGATTTTACCTTATATCATTGGTTTTCATAATTACTATACATTCCACATTGAAAACATCTAATCATTGTTGATGTCGTAGTAATACCATCATCCTTATCCATGGTGTTAACTGAACCTTTTCCTATGCACTTACTGGATTTGTGTCCTTCTTTTCCGCACCCAAAGCATCTTCCAGTTCTTTTGAAACATTCTCTTTGATGCCTCTTCCCACATGATTTACATGATAGAAACTGAACTTTCCTTCCTCTATGATCATCATGAAACTCTATCTTTCTCTTATTAGCTGAGTCAGGAAACTTACCAATGTTGAGATTATTGATCATATTATGAGATTGCTGATTAGGAATAATAACGATGTTTCGCCTTCCAAATCCCATTTCATTTGATTGATCATAAAGAATATCATTCCATTGTCCGTCATATTCTTCATTAACTTGAATCTTCTGGTTTCTAGTCATTTTCTAAAACCCAAAAAGAATTGAGTGAGAGGCATAAATCATTCTAGAAAAACCACATAATCCAGGGGAGTACTTTTAATCTCTATCATCATAGGTTTAATCCTAGGTTATTTATGATCATTATCATAATTCTATGACTATAACCTATACTTATACTTAACCTTAGGGACATCCTGAGACATACCGTAGAAATATCTCTAGGGATCTCACTAATGTTTTCGCATACTAGTTTCCAAAGGTTAACTAAACCTTTCCTCTGATACCAACTGTAGATACTCAAAGCTTGACGTAGATGGACATTACATTACTTTTACAGAATACATAATACATAACAAAAACAAACACTAATGGACCGTAATAGTTTAGTGACTTTGGAAACTCAGAATGTAATCTTCTAATCATGGTGAAAGATCTTCAACATCTCCCATAAGGATCTTACCCTTTTTGTTTTGTTACCTAAAACCTTTCTTTATATCTTGGGGAAAAGAAAACATAAAAAGGGTGATCTCAAATGCTCAGTAAGGTTAATCATAGAGAATATAAAACAATCTATAAACATTTTAATTCAGAAGCTTGAACAGAAAATCTAAACATCAAAATCTTGAGCAAAGACATAAATCTTGGAAGTACATAAGGCATATATCATAAAGGAACATCAATCTTGGTAAAATAGCATGGGAATAAATCATGTAATTATGGAAAACATTCATCACTTGTTATGATTTCCATAGTAGCCAAGGCATTGCTTCCAAAACCATATTAGTGGAAATGGTCCCTTTCTGAATTGAGTTCACTCCTCGTTCCAGTCCTGTATCACTGAACCGGATTAACTTACCGTTCTAGCCATGTATATCTCATGAGATATAAATCTTTACCCAATTCATTGGATGTATATATTGGTCCCAGCCATCTCATAATGAAATCATTCTTACTTGTTCCACAAAATAAACATAAAACAGTCATCATACCCCAATGAATAAAATGGGTTTCATAAAAATCATCCCATCATCACATAATCCATATAAAACAAATGGATATTTCATCAAAAGAAAATTGAAACAATGTAAATCATAGAGACATTTCCCTTGAAATATACACATATGAAATAATGTCATCTTAGATGGGAAATGGTTTTGATAAAACACTTGAAATGAATTCTTGAGGAAAATATCCTTTCTTCTTCAAAATAATTTTTGTTCACAAAATGACATGAAATTTTAAAAGAAAAGTATTATATTGAAAATATTCATAAAATCTTGTAGATTAAGCTTCATGAAAATAAGTTGTTATGAAACCGTAAAAATCCGTTCACGCTGTATAAGTTAAAAATAACATTCTTCTCGTACTTTTGTCCGAAAAGTAAAAAAGTTTCTTGTTTGGTAAAAAAAGTTAGATTCCTTTAACAACATGTGTTAAATTTAAAAAATGGGTAAAAATACCATTAAACATACATGAAAACATTTTTAGAAAACATGGGCATGGATGATAACAAAAACCCCAGTAAATACATATGAATAAACAATCTCGGATAAAAATGAGATTGGAAAAGTTATCCCTTACCTTAGGTCCGATATGCTCTGTATGTAACACCCGAGACTTTTATGTTATATAAATCATAAAAGGAATCTTTTTCTACACAACACATGCTTGGCTTACATGCAATCGCGACCTTCCTCGATAGCTTGCGTCGTACGCAATACCGAGTTTCACTAAAAAAAACAAAATGCTATTAAAACTAGCCGTTATGAATAGTAATAACCACTTTTTGAAATTTTATAAATTTTATTTTTCAAAATGGACTTCATTTTTGGACTCAGAATATCGAAATTAGCCTAGGGTGAAATTTTGATATTTTTCTGAAAACTTTCAATTTTTGGTGAATAGTGAAACCACTAAGTGGTAGGTTAAAAACTGAATTTTGCATAAAACATAATTTTACCGCTTCTGTGAATGGAATTTCAAAAATCCGACAGACACGGTTGATATCAGTAAGTAAAATGTGGTTCAATGAGATAAAAATAATTTTTTGGTGAATAGTAACTTTTTACTTTTTTACCGCGGTTAATAGTAAATAGGGTAACTAAGGGTAAATATGATATTAATATTACCCTAACACATGTCCTAATTCTATTGGACAAGTGTAACTCGACCAAAAACAAACTTAGGAATAAAATATGACCATTTAGGCCCACTTGGATTAGATTAGGACATTTATTATTAATTTATTTAAAGAAGGGTTAAAATAGTTAAAATCAAAGTTTAATAAGTAAATGATTTTTAATATGGGGTTATACATAAGATAAATTCGACTATAAATATTCATTAGAAATCTAAAAGGATTTCCTACATGATGATATTTTATTTGTAATTTTTAGACATCAAATAATTTAATTTATTTATGACACAATGATGATGCAGTAATTATCTTATTAATGAAATATTGACATAATTGATGTTATAAACACAAAAATAAATGTAATTTGAGACTTTTTATGAATTCCACAAATTTTCTAGGTTACTATGATATATTAGTGTTGATTTAATTAACTTGGTTCGAACATATAATTCTGTTATGACTTTCACAAAAATCACATATCAAATAGTGTCAAAATTGACACAAAATAGTTTTTAAATCAAATATTATATTACTAATTGTTATTTTATTCCTAAAAATCTAAGGTTCGGCCAAATGACTTAGATAAGGATATATATATTAATAATAAACAATTTGGGGTTCGTTTGGCATGTTATTGTAAGTGTATTAACCTTATAGTGAAAGAAAACAAAAAGACACGGTAAAAGTTAAATTATTTAACTTAGAGTTAAATCTAATTGATAAGGGTAAAATAATTCCCTAAACTTGTCTAAATCCTATTGGTTGATAGGATTTCGACCCATCCCCACCTTATCTTCGAAATAAGACCCTTTGGAACCATTATAAACCGATTTTGACTTTAATATAAAATAATATTTTGAGATATTCCTAAGGTGCCCCTCTCCTCCCTTATAAAAGGGCACCTCCTCCCCCTCCTCCTCACACGAAATTAAGCACTCAAGCTCGGCCAACCCCTGCCCTTTTCTCCTCTCCACTTCCCTAGAATAGTCCTAGAGGTCCTGGTCTTCTCCAAAGATCACTCTTAGTTCCTTAAGTGGAGGATTCAAAGAGGCGTTCCAAAGAAGAGGTAATATCCATTACCGATCTTTTCAATTTCATTCGTCTTCAACTTCTTCTTCTTTAGTTGTTTCATGACAAAGTAATAACATCAGTATTACTTACATACTGATATGTTATTATAAATATGAAACAACCCTAATTCACCTTCTATCCATCCTACGGAAAAATGAAATCACCGCGGGTGCGTACGTACGGAATACCGTCTCCACGCCGTGGTGTAATCTATTTTCCACCATCACCTTACAAGGATGGGTATAATGGTGTAATGAGTAACTATATATGAATATTATGAAGTAATATTGATACTGAAATAATATATATATACTCCAATACAATTCCACGATCATAGGAACGATATCATCACTCGTGCGTACGTACGGAATACCGTCTCCACGATGTGATGCGACTCGTTCTACATGATCTTCATTTCATAATGATTATATAAATGAATTGAATGAATGAATATGGTATATAATACACTAATACCATTCTGGAAATGAAGTATCTATAACCTAAAGATAAGAATAAGAATTTATTCGACAAAACACGCATAAGAACAAAAAGTTATAAAGACCCGAGTAACAAGTAACAATGAAATATTACTAACAAGAAGCTAATAATATGACCATATATGATATCATATCAATATGTATGATTCTGGAATAAGTCAATAACATTATTTAAACCATTATACAGGAGCTTCGGACACATACAAGGCAAATTGGACCTAAGGTAAGGGAAATATCACAATCTCATTTTTATCCGAGATTGTTTATTCGTAAGTATTTTCTGGGGTGTATTTTATCATCCACATCCATGTTCCCTCAATATGTAATATTGTTTCCATCCACTTGCAATAGTTTAAATCCAATTTTACCCTTAGGTGAGTTTTTAGTAAATAATATGAATGGAATATTTTGTCGTTTTTCCGTACGAGGTACTTTTTGACTTTTCCGAGAAAAGTACGAAGAATGTTTTTTTAACTTATACGGCATGAATGGATTTTCAAAACATTATTTCCAAGAATCTTCATTTATAAGTTTTCAAGTTTATTTTTAACCAACTTCTTTATTTTATAATTCTATGACATGTTAAGAAAGGAAAAGTGTTTTTGAAGTAGAAAGGATATTTTCCTCAAGAATGAAGTTCAAGTATTTTATCAAAATTATTTTCCATCTAAGATAATAAAAGGGTTCTATTTTTGTCCCTATTATTACACTGGTTTGATTATGGTGTGATGGAAATATTTTTATGAATTCCTTTTTCTTATATGAATTGTTTTATGATGTCATGTTGTTTAAGAATCCCATTTTTATTACATGGGTTACGCTATGATGTATGGTTTATGATTATGTGGCACACATAAGAAAGGATTCATTCTAAGATGGGTGGGACCTATATCTCCCTCCAATGCATTGGGTAAAGATTTTATATCTCATGAGATAGACATGGCTGGAACGGAAGGTTATTTCGGTTCAGTGATACAGGACTGAAACGAGGAGTGAACTCGGTTCAGAAAGGGACTTTGTCCACTAAGATAGTCTTGGTAATGAGTCATGACTAACAAGAAATGATTTTCCATGATTATGTGTGCATTCCACAAAGTTTCAAGTTTTATGTTATGATTATGGGGATCTCATTTTCACTTCTATGATTTATTCCATGTTAAGATATTATGATCTCTTTTGCAGGTTTTGATTTTCAAAAAGATATGATATGATTTTTATCTCCTTTATTTGCCCTTGCTGAGCATTTGAGCTCACCCTTTTATGTTTTCTTTTCCCCAGGTCAGGAAGATGGATATTAAGTAGAATATGCTAAAAGGGACCCTAGATATGATGAAATAAATGGGAGACACTGTAGAAGATTTATGAACCAGTTGTTTATGTTTCCCAGTTTCTAAAGACACTATACCTATACGGTCCTTTGTGGTTTTATCATATGTTGTAATAAGTGTGCTTCAAATTTTGAAGTATTAACAATGTATGTAAAGTATGGGTCGTTACAGTTGGTATCAGAGGGAGGTTATAGTCAACCTTTGGAAACTAGGATGTGAAAGCCTTAGTAAGAACCCTAAGGATAAGTCTAAGCATAGAACACAATCTTAGAAATGGCAATGAATAACCTAGGATAAGACCTTAAGAATGAAAATTTTATTCTTGAATTATGTTGTTTCCTATTATAATTAGTGTTGCTCACACTATTCTTCTTGGTTTTAGTCAATGGCTGGAACCCGAAGGAACCGTGTTAATGCGGAATGCGATGGGAAATGCAATTATTGTCCCCCTGAGCAACCAAACGATATGGGAGCTGGAATGCAAAATCTTGTAGCCATGCTCACACAACTTTCTCAAGCTATGAATCATGCAAGATTTCCAAACGAGCAAAGGAGGGAGCAACATTCTGTTGAATCCTTCATGAGGCAGCGTCCACCTTCTTTCAGCGGGTCTACTGATCCATTAGTTGCTGAACAATGGATTAGTACTACTGAAAAGATATTTTCAGTTCTTCAATGTTCTGAACATGATAAAGTCATCCTAGCAGTGTATCGTTTGGAAGGAGATGCTGATCAATGGTGGAATCTTGTTAAGAATACGAGGCAAAGGGATGAAATTGAGTCTATGGAATGGGACGAGTTCAAGAACTTATTTTTCAATAAGTACTTCCCTCGTATTCTCCGAACAAAGATGGAGAAAGAGTTTCTTGAACTGAAGTAAAGGGATGATGAATCTGTTGGTACCTATGAAGCAAATTTTACAAGACTTGCAAGGTACGCTTCTGGTATTATTATCCAACCTGAGAGTAAGATCGATCGATTCTTTAGTGGCTTAAAACCAAGTCTTCGAAGGGCATTAGCCATAAGGGACTTCAATAGCTACGAGGAAATCGTTCGATGTGCTCTCAAAGTCGAGATGGAGATTGGAGTAACCCATCAGTCACATGGGTTTGATAAGAAGAGGAAGATGGAATTCAAAGAAAAATCTAAAGAGCACAGGGAAAAGAAGATGAACATTCCCTTATGCTCAAAGTGTGGAAAGAAACATGGAGGGAGTTGTCTTAAAGGGACAAGTAAATGTTTTAAATGTGGAAAGGAAGGTCATCGGGCATTTGAATGCCGTGATAATGGGAAGAAGATGTCTAATGACGCAAACAAAGGAAGGGATACACAGAATGAACCTACTACACTTCAATGTTTCAAGTGCAAGGAGATGGGGCATTATTCCAATCAATGCCCAAATCCAAGGGTTGATGATGATGGTCGACGTCAACAAAATCTTACGGCGAAAGACAAAGGAAAGTCACATGCAATTTCTATCAGCGACGTGGAGTACGATAACGATGTGGTGAAAGGTACACTTACCGTCCACTCTAAAGTAGCAAATGTTTTATTTGATTCTGGATCCACACACTCTTTTATTTCTAAAGAATTTTCTAAGGGTATCACCGTATTACCTCAACAATTAGATGTTGAGTTAGCTGTGACAACACCTAATGGCACATCAATCGCATCAAAAGTTTATAATTCTTCTCCGATCGAAGTTTGTGGGAAAGTGCTTCCTGCAAATCTTGTGATCCTTCCTTTAGTGGAATTTGATGTGATTCTTGGCATGGATTGGCTTTCTCTACATGGAGCTCATATCAATTGCCAAAGAAGGGAAGTCACATTTCATATTCCATATCAATCTACGATCGTCTATCAATGCAAGGATGAACATAACCTTCCAGTGGAAATTTCTTCCATCTTATGGGTATTGATTCCACTAAATGAAGGTTATTTATCTCAAATGGTTGGTGAGAAACTCACGATTAAGAATATGCCCATTGTACGGGAGTTTGATGATGTCTTTCCGGAGGAATTACCGGGTCTTCCACCGAATCGTGAAGTTGAGTTTTCAATAGAACTCGTACCGGGTGCTTTGCCTATTTCAAAGACACCTTATAGAATGGCCCCAATTGAGTTGTAGGAATTGAAGAAGCAACTCCAAGAGAATCTTGATAAGGGATTCATACGCCCTAGTGCGTCACCTTGGGGAGTACCTGTTCTATTTGTTAAGAAGAAAGATGGATCAATGAGACTCTGCATTGATTATCGAGAACTTAACAAGATCACTATCAAGAACAAATATCCTCTCCCACGCATTGATGACTTATTTGACCAACTACGCGGAGCTCAATACTTTTCCAAGATTGATCTTCGTTCAGGGTATCATCAATTAAGGGTCAAAAGGGAGGATATACCAAAGACGGCTTTCCGTACAAGGTATGGACACTATGAATTTATAGTGATGCCATTTGGTCTTACTAATGCCCCTGTTATTTTCATGGATCTAATGAATAGAGTCTTTAGAGACTATCTTGATCAATTTGTGGTAGTCTTTATAGACGATATTCTTGTCTATTCAAAGAGCAAGGAAGAGCATGAAGATCACTTGAGAATTATATTGAAGACCCTGAGAAAGGAGAAGCTTTATGCCAAATTTACCAAGTGTGAATTTTGGCTTCAAAAAGTTGCATTTTTGGGTCATATAATCTCAAAAGAGGGGATATCTGTGGATCCAGCAAAAACAGAGGTTATCGAAAGATGGTCAAGACCAACAACAGTAACTGAGATACGAAGTTTTCTTGGTTTGGCTGGATATTATCGACGTTTTGTAAAAGATTTTTCACGATTATCTAATCCACTCACCAAGTTAACTCGGAAAGGAGTTAAGTTTGTCTGGACAGAGGAATGTGAAGAGAATTTCAAGGAGTTGAAAAGAAGGTTATCCAGTGCACCTGTGCTCACACTGCCATGTAGTGGAGAAAGGTTTGTGATCTATAGTGATGCATCCAAGAAGGGATTGGGGTGTGTTCTTATGCAAAATGATATGGTGATAGCTTATGCCTCACGACAGTTGAAAATCCATGAGCAAAATTACCCAACACATGATTTGGAGTTGGCTGCGGTAATCTTTGCATTAAAGATTTGGAGGCATTACCTTTATGGTGAAAGGTGTGATATTTATACTGATCATAAAAGTTTAAATTATATTTTCACACAAAAGGAGCTGAATATGCGTCAAAGAAGATGGTTGGAGCTGATTAAGGATTATGACTGCTCAATCCATTACCACCCTGGGAAAGCAAACAAGGTGGCAGATGCATTAAGTCGACAAGACCATGCTAGTTTATCCATGATGAGGATCACAAAAGATCCAATATTTATGGATTTACAAAGGATGGATCTTGGAATTATAATGGAAGGGGAAAAATCTTGTCTTTCTCAAATGAATGTTCAACCATTTATACATGTGAAGATTAAAGAGGTGCAGAAAGAAGATGTCGAGTTACAAAAGAAGGTGAGAAATGTTCCTGAATTCAACCTTGATTGTGATGGGATAACAAAGTTCAGGAATCGGGTTTGTGTTCCTCCCATCCCTGAATTAAAGAAGGAGCTGCTGGATGAGGCTCATAGTTCTTCATTATCTATTCATCCTGGAAGCACGAAGATGTATAGGGACCTGAAAGAGTACTTCTGGTGGGATGGCATGAAAAGAGATGTTGCTGAATATGTCTCTCGATGCTTGTTTTGTCAACAAGTTAAAGCTGAGAGACAGAAGTCTAAGGGGATGTTACAACCATTACCCATACCCGAATGGAAATGGGAAAACATCACTATGGACTTTGTCACCGGACTTCCTAAAACATCCAAAGGCAATAATTCTATTTGGGTCATAGTTGATCGTCTTACAAAGTCTGCACACTTCATTGCTATTAGAGAGGATTTCTCTCTAGATCAGCTTGCCAGGATATATGTAAAGGAAGTGGTAAGATTGCATGGAGTACCACTTTCTATTATATCTGATCGGGATCCGAGATTTACCTCGAAGTTCTGGCGAAGTCTTCAGCATACTCTGGATACAGAGTTGAGTTTCAGCACTGCTTATCATCCCCAGACAGACGGTCAGTCTGAGAGAACAATTCAAACCCTAGAAGATATGTTGAGAGCTTGCTCTATGGATTTCAAAGGAGGTTGGGATCAACACCTACCTTTGGTGGAATTTTCTTATAATAATAGCTTTCACTCCAGTATTCAGATGGCTCCTTATGAAGCTCTCTATGGAAAGAAATGCAGGACTCCAACTTGCTGGGATGAAGTTGGGGAAAGAAAGCTATTAGGACCTGATCTCGTTGATGAAATGGCAGAAAAGGTCAGATCTATTCAACAACATATAAGAGCAGCTCAGAGTCGACAGAAAAGTTATGCCGACAACCGAAGAAAATACCTAGAGTTTGAAGTGGGTGATAAAGTGTTCTTACGAATATCTCCCTGGAAGAGGGTTATGAGATTTGGAAAGAAGGGGAAGTTGAGCCCTAGATATATCGGTCCTTTCGAAATACTGGATCGTGTTGGGAAGGTAGCTTACCGATTGGCGCTTCTACCGAATCTCTCTCAAGTTCACGATGTGTTCCATGTATCTCTCCTGAGAAAGTACATACCAGATCCTTCACATGTACTCAGCTCAGAAGTTGTACCGCTGGAGCAAGATCTTTCTTATGAAGAACAGCCGATAGAGATTCTGGATCGTAGCGAAAAAGTCCTACGAAACAAGACCACTCGATTGGTGAACGTTTTATGGAGGAACCACCAACTTGAAGAAGCTACATGGGAGCTTGAGGATATGATGAGGGAGAAGTATCCTCATCTGTTTGTTACAAAGTGACGAATTTCAAGGGTGAAATTCTTTTTAAGGGGGGTAGAATGTAACACCCGAGACTTTTATGTTATATAAATCATCAAAGGAATCTTTTTCTACACAACACATTCTTGGCTTACACGCAATCGCGACCTTCCTCGATAGCTTGCGTCGTACGCAATACCGAGTTTCACTAAAAAAAACAAAAAAAAACAACAAAATGCTATTAAAACTAGCCGTTATGAATAGTAATAACCACTTTTTGAAATTTTATAAATTTTATTTTTCAAAATGGACTTCATTTTTGGACTCAGAATATCGAAATTAGCCTAGGGTGAAATTTTGATATTTTTCTGAAAACTTTCAATTTTTGGTGAATAGTGAAACCACTAAGTGGTAGGTTAAAAACTGAATTTTGCATAAAACTTAATTTTACCGCTTCTGTGAATGGAATTTCAAAAATCCGACAGACACGGTTGATATCAGTAAGTAAAATGTGGTTCAATGAGATAAAAATAATTTTTTGGTGAATAGTAACTTTTTACTTTTTTACCGCGGTTAATAGTAAATAGGGTAACTAAGGGTAAATATGATATTAATATTACCCTAACACATGTCCTAATTCTATTGGACAAGTGTAATTCGACCAAAAACAAACTTAGGAATAAAATATGACCATTTAGGCCCACTTGGATTAGATTAGGACATTTATTATTAATTTATTTAAAGAAGGGTTAAAATAGTTAAAATCAAAGTTTAATAAGTAAATGATTTTTAATATGGGGTTATACATAAGATAAATTCGACTATAAATATTAATTAGAAAGATAAAAGTATTTCCTACATGATGATATTTTATTTGTAATTTTTAGACATCAAATAATTTAATTTATTTATGACACAAAGATGATGCAGTAATTATCTTATTAATGAAATATTGACATAATTGATGTTATAAACACAAAAATAAATGTAATTTGAGACCTTTTATGAATTCCACTAATTTTATAGGTTACTATGATATATTAGTGTTGATTTAATTAACTTGGTTCGAACATATAATTCTGTTATGACTTTCACAAAAATCACATATAAAATAGTGTCAAAATTGACACAAAATAGTTTTTAAATCAAATATTATATTACTAATTGTTATTTTATTCCTAAAAATCTAAGGTTCGGCCAAATGACTTAGATAAGGATATATATATTAATAATAAATAATTTGGGGTTCTTTTGGCATGTTATAGTAAGTGTATTAACCTTATAGTGAAAGAAAACAAAAAGACACGGTAAAAGTTAAATTATTTAACTTAGAGTTAAATCTAATTGATAAGGGTAAAATAATTCCCTAAACTTGTCTAAATCCTATTGGTTGATAGTATTTCGACCCATCCCCACCTTATCTTCGAAATAAGACCCTTTGGAACCATTATAAACCGATTTTGACTTTAATATAAAATAATATTTTGAGATATTCCTAAGGTGCCCCTCTCCTCCCTTATAAAAGGGCACCTCCTCCCCCTCCTCCTCACACGAAATTAAGCACTCAAGATCGGCAAACCCCTGCCCTTTTCTCCTCTCCACTTCCCTAGAATAGTCCTAGAGGTCCTGGTCTTCTCCAAAGATCACTCTTAGTTCCTTAAGTGGAGGATTCAAAGAGGCGTTCCAAAGAAGAGGTAATATCCATTACCGATCTTTTCAATTTCTTTCGTCTTCAACTTCTTCTTCTTTAGTTGTTTCATGACAAAGTAATAACATCAGTATTACTTACATACTGATATGTTATTATAAATATGAAACAACCCTAATTCACCTTCTATCCATCCTACGGAAAAATGAAATCACCGCGCGTGCGTACGTACGGAATACCGTCTCCACGCCGTGGTGTAATCTATTTTCCACCATCACCGTACAAGTATGGGTATAATGGTGTAATGAGTAACTATATATGAATATTATGAAGTAATATTGATACTGAAATAATATATATATACTCCAATACAATTCCACGATCATAGGAACGATATCATCACTCGTGCGTACGTACGGAATACCGTCTCCACGATGTGATGCGACTCGTTCTACATGATCTTCATTTCATAATGATTATATAAATGAATTGAATGAATGAATATGGTATATAATACACTAATACCATTCTGGAAAGGAAGTATCTATAACCTAAAGATAAGAATAAGAATTTATTCGACAAAACACGCATAAGAACAAAAAGTTATAAAGACCCGAGTAACAAGTAACAATGAAATATTACTAACAAGAAGCTAATAATATGACCATATATGATATCATATCAATATGTATGATTCTGTAATAAGTCAATAACATTATTTAAACCATTATACAGGAGCTTCGGACACATACAAGGCAAATTGGACCTAAGGTAAGGGAAATATCACAATCTCATTTTTATCCGAGATTGTTTATTCGTAAGTATTTTCTGGGGTGTATTTTATCATCCACATCCATGTTCCCTCAATATGTAATATTGTTTCCATCCACTTGAAATAGTTTAAATCCAATTTTACCCTTAGGTGAGTTTTTAGTAAAGAATATGAAAGTAATATTTTGTCGTTTTTCCGTACGAGGTACTTTTTGACTTTTTCGACAAAAGTACGAAGAATGTTTTTTTAACTTATACGGCATGAATGGATTTTCAAAACATTATTTCCAAGAATCTTCATTTATAAGTTTTCAAGTTTATTTTTAACCAACTTCTTTATTTTATAATTCTATGACATGTTAAGAAAGGAAAAGTGTTTTTGAAGTAGAAAGGATATTTTCCTCAAGAATGAAGTTCAAGTATTTTATCAAAATTATTTTCCATCTAAGATAATAAAAGGGTTCTGTTTTTGTCCCTATTATTACACTGGTTTGATTATGTTGTGATGGAAATATTTTTATGAATTCCTTTTTCTTATATGAATTGTTTTATGATGTCATGGTGTTTAAGAATCCCATTTTTATTACATGGGTTACGCTATGATGTATGGTTTATGATTATGTGGCACACATAAGAAAGGATTCATTATAAGATGGGTGGGACCTATATCTCCCTCCAATGCATTGGGTAAAGATTTTATATCTCATGAGATAGACATGGCGGGAACGGAAGGTTATTTCGGTTCAGTGATACAGGACTGAAACGAGGAGTGAACTCGGTTCAGAAAGGGACTTTGTCCACTAAGATAGTCTTGGCAATGAGTCATGACTAACAAGAAATGATTTTCCATGATTATGTGTGCATGCCACAAAGTTTCAAGTTTTATGTTATGATTATGGGGATCTCATTTTCACTTCTATGATTTATTCCATGTTAAGATATTATGATCTCTTTTGCAGGTTTTGATTTTCAAAAAGATATGATATGATTTTTATCTCCTTTATTTTCCCTTGCTGAGCATTTGAGCTCACCCTTTTATGTTTTCTTTTCCCCAGGTCAGGAAGATGGATATTAAGTAGAATATGCTAAAAGGGACCCTAGATATGATGAAATAAATGGGAGACACTGTAGAAGATTTATGAACCAGTTGTTTATGTTTCCCAGTTTCTAAAGACACTATACCTATACGGTCCTTTGTGGTTTTATCATATGTTGTAATAAGTGTGCTTCAAATTTTGAAGTATTAACAATGTATGTAAAGTATGGGTCGTTACACTGTACGTATCCGAACCTCCTGTATAATGATTTAAATAATGTCATTGACTTATTAAATAATCATATTCATTGTTATGATGTCATAAATGGTTCACTTATGACTTTATATTACCTGTTTTTTTTTGTAAATTCTATGTTAAAGCATCGTTTTGGGTAAAATCGTTTTATTTATCGTACCTGTTTGGAATTGTTGTTCTTGATATTATTATTTATAACCTGATTTAATTAATTCCAGAATATAAAACATGATTTATATATAATATTAATTCAGTATATACATATCTATATGATATATTGATAAATGGAATGAAATACACCGTTCATGGAGATGGTACGTCATACATACGCATGAACGCTGTTTTCGTTTCCTTATTGAATTGAATGGAATTAAGTAGATGACATACATATATATATATATACATACTTAAATCCAGTATTATTATGTCATATATTTCGTGATTACTTATTATATATACTTTATAATCATTCATGAATGGATATCATGGCGAATTAATCTCATCGCATCATGGAGACGGTAGTCCGTACGTATGCACGAGCGATGATATAATAACCATATTTATTGAATGGAATTTGAGTGGATGATATAATATATTATAATCATTATGATTTTATAATAATAAAATTTTGTCAATATTTACACCATTATACCCATCCAAGATAGGTGGTGGTGGAAAAACTGATTACACCACGGCGTGGAGACGGTATTCCGTACATACACACACGCGGTGATTTTGTTTTCGGTAGGATGGATAGAAGGTGAAATAAAGTTTAATAATATTTATAATAACATATAAGTATTTAATTAATACTTATGTTATTAATTTATAATGAAACAACTAAATAAGAGGAAGTAGAGGAAGAAAGAAACTTGAAATAATCGGAAGAAGAGATTACCTTTTCTTCGACGCACCTCTTTTAAGATTCCTCATATGGAAGTAGAGTTTGTATTTTGAGAAGACAAGAACCTCCAAAATGTTTCTAGGGAAGTGAAGAAGAGAAATGGGTAGGTTTTTTCTGAGCTTCATGGATCTAATGGGTGTGAAGAGAAGAGGGAAGGGGTGCCCTTTTTATAAGGGAGGGGAGGGGTACCTTTGGAAAAACTCAAAATATTATTTTATAATAAAGATATATTCGGTTTATAATAGCTCCAAATTGATTTATTTATAATATAAGGTGGGGATGGGTCTAAATACTCTCATCCAATAGAATTTAGACAAGTTTAGATTTCTATTTTAACCTTATCATTTAGATTTAACTTTAAGTTAAATAATTTTACTTTTACTGTGTCTTCTTGTTTTCTTACACTATAAGGTTAACAAACTTACTATAACAAGCCAAAAAATCCCCAAGTTTATTATTAATAATATATAAAACCTTATCTAACTCATTTGGCAGATCCATACATTTTTAGGAATAAATTAACAATTAATAATATAATATTTCTTTTAAAAACAATTTTATGTCAATTTTGACACTATTTGGTAATTGATTTTTTTAAAAATCATAAGAGCATGATTTGTTCGAAAAAAGTTAATTAAATCAATAATAAAATGTCATATTAACCAATAAAATTAGTATAATTCATTTAATGTCTCAAATTACATTTATTTAGGTATTTGTAATATCAATTATTTTAATATTTTATTATTTAGGTAATTACCGCATCACCATTGTGTCATAAATAAATTAAATTATTTAATGTATAAAAATTATAAATAAAACACCATTAGGTAGGAAATCTTTTTATTTTTCTAATGATTATTTATAGTCGAATTTATCTTTTTTATAATATTATATTAAAAATGTTATAGTTATTATACTTGGATTTTAATTATTTTAACCCTTCTTTAAATAAATTAATAATAAATGTCCTAATCTAATCCAAGTGGACCTAAATGGTCATATTTTATACCTAAGGTTGTTTTTCGTCTAATTGAATTTATCCAATAGAATTAGGACATGTGTTAGGGTAATAATTACTTCATTTTTACCCTTAATTACCCTATTTACTTTTAACTGTGGTAAAAAAAAGTAAAAAGTTACTATTCACTAAAAATTATTTTCATCTCATTGAACCACATTTTAGTCCTTGATATTAACCATGTCTCTCAGATTTTTGAAATTCCACTCACAGAAGCGGTAAAATTAAGTTTTATGGGAATTTCCAAATTCTCCTAGGACGTGGGTAAAAGATGGTGAAAAGTTGATTAAAATTTTTATATATCTAAAATTATTAGAAAATGACTCCAATGAATTACATTGAACTTATATGCGTATTATGTATCAATTTTGACCTAAAATAAATTTAAATAAAATAAATAATTATTTAAATAAAAAATCAGTTTTTAAATAGTAACCTAGTGTTTTCACTATTCATCAAAAATTGAATGTATTCAGAAAAATACAAAAAATTCACCCAAGTATAATTTAGATATTCAGAATCCAAAAATGAATTTCATTTTAAAATATAAAATTTATAAACTTTTAAAAAGTGGGTATTACTATTCATAATGGCTAGTTTATATAACATATCGTTGTTTAGTGAAACTCGATATTGCGTAAAACACACGATATCATGGAAGGCCACGATTGCGTGTAATGTAAGCCATGTCAGGGACGCATGTAGTGCAAGACTCCTTTGTTGTTGTGTATAACAGAATCCAACCATATTTAATTTATACATTGAATATATATATATATATACACTCAATGTTGTGTATAACATAATAAAAACTTATTTCATTTATACATTAAACAAAATATATACTTAATGTTGTGTAAAATAATTCCACAACACGAACATGAAATTGTTTGTAACACGACCGAAGAATATTGTTGCCTATATTGCAAGCCAATATGGTGTTGCGTATAGCGCAAGATAATATTGGTGTAGCGTACAACAATAGACATCAATGAAATTAAAAATAATAATTGTCATAAAATCTCAGGTTGTTACAGTGATGGACTTCCAAATGAAAGAGGATGGAACAAAATTATATTTAGTCTTTAATGGGTATCAATAACCTAATTTTAGTGTGACATCAAATCTACTAGTTTCAAAAAATTTATTAGAACCATTTGAGATGTATTTTCAATTTTCAAGTGTTTATAACATGAAAAATTAATTCTTGATATCTACCATTTAGAAGGTAAAGAAGTTCAATGGGGAAATATTTTCAAAATATTAGGAAACATAATGAGATTGACTCTAGGGATTATCACATTGTCAACAACATATTTTTTTATAAGTACCTTCCTTATATTTTCAATAGAAATTTGGAAAATGTGTTACTTGAGATAAATTAGAAGGATAATGTTTCTATTAGTACCTATGAGGAAAATTCTGATAGACTTCTTAGGTACCCTTCTGGTATTTTAATCCAACCTAAATGTAAGGTTGATCAATTCATCAGTGGATTAAAACTATTTCTGTTAATGATATTATCCATAAGATACATTAGTTGCTATGAATATATATTTTTACATTCTATCATAGTGTAATTAGAGTACATAGTAACATATCAATATCTTTTTTTATGAAGGAAAATTAAGATGGAGTTCAACGAATAATCAAAATTAAAAAAATAGATTTATATGTTATTTCCATTATTATAAATCTGTTGAAAGAAAATTAGGGGAAATTGACTTAAGTGGCCTACTAAATATTATATTTGTAGAAGGGATGGTCAGTAGACAATTGATAGTAGGAGTTATAGAAAGTAGTTAGCTAACGATGTGAATAAAGAGGAGGATATAAAATATAAACCTCCCACACTTTAGTGATTCATGTGTCTGTATTATTGTAATTATGCTCACAAGTTACCAAAACCAAGGGTTAATGATGAATATCATCATCAAGAACCTCTTAAGCTAAGGTAAAATGGTAAATGTCATGTAACCATTGTTTCTGTCAAGTGGTGAAATAAATATGTGGGGATGGGTATACATACCTTGCACTCTAGAACAAATAATGTCTCATTTAACTCAAGATCTCCCCATTATTTTATATATAATAAATATTATATGGGTATCAATATTCCACCATAATTATTAGATATGGAATTATAAGTGACCTCTCCTAATGGTATGACTATTGCATGTAATGATTATGATTCCAATTCAGTTGATGTTCGTGGGACTGTACATCATCCAAATTGTGCATTCTTCCACTCATGGAATTTTATTTCATATTAGGAATGGATTGGTATTCAGTTTATAAATTACAAATAAATTTTCAAGGAAGGGAATTCCTGATAAAAATTTTAAACCCATATATTATCATCTGTTAATATGTCAATAAGTTCGAACATCAGATGGAGATTAAACCCTTCCTATGGGTCTTAAATCCCATTGATAGTGGTTGATTATCTTAAATGGTTTGGGAGAACCGTGAAATGGATAATATGCCTATTGTACATGAATTTTTTTATTTATTTTGAGAAGTTTTTTCTATCATTCCATAAAAAAGATTATTTTAGTTCTCAAGGGAACTCATACATGGTGCCACAAAAATTTCAATGACTCCATATAGAAAGGCTCTGATTGAGTTGATGGAAATTAAGAAGAAACTCCAAGAAAACCTTGAAAAGGGATTAATTCAGCCATATGTGTTAGCTTAGGGTTCCCCTTTCATTTTGTAAAAATTTAATATTGATCTATGGATCAATGAATGGATTATCAATAGCTAAAAAATATCACATTTATGAATGAGTATCTTATTCCCTTTATTGATAAACTTTTTTATCATCATTTTTGTGATCAATAGTTTTCCAAGATGGACCATTATTACATATATCATCAAATAATGGACAGGAAGGAGGTTATACCCAATAAAACACTCCATAAAAGGTATAAGCACTATGAATATATGGTTATTCAATTTGATCTTACTAATTCACTATCTATATTAATGGAATTAATGAATAGTTTCTTTAGAGATTATATTGATTAGTTTTTTATATTCTTTATAGATGATATTCTTATTTAATAAATGAGTAAGTAATATCATGATAATGAATTGATAATTATAATAATGTCCCCAATGAATGAGAAAATAAAATGAAAACTTTAAAAATTGTGAATTTTTCCTACAACAGGTTTCATTTTTGTGCAATATAATATCATGAGAGGGTATATCAGTAGATCCGTAAAAAATGAAAACTATTAAGTGTTGAAAAAAAAATAAACCATGGTGATTGAGATCCAATGTTTTTTTGTATTAGCTATATATTATTGACTTTCTGTGTAGAATTTCTCTTAATTATCTAATACTTTAACCATGTTAACTTGGAACGAAGCAGAGTTCCTAAAAACAGATGAATGTGCGGAAATAATCAAATAATTGAGGAGAAGATTAGTCTATAAAACTTTACATAATTTACCTTATAATAGACAAGGGTTTGTAATCTATATTAATGATTCCAAGAAGGTATTGGGTTGTTTTCTTATACTGAATTACACGGTTTTAGCTTATGTGTAACTAAATATGATTATATATGAGGAAACATACCCAAATCATGATTTAGAGTTATCCATGATAATTATTTCATTAAATATATGGATTCATTATTTTTTTTTTGAGAAAAGTGTAATATAAATATATATAATAAAAAATAAGGAAGTATATATTCAAACAAAATGAGTTAAATATGCGCTAATGAATATGGTTTGGAATGATTAATTATTATGACTTCACAACAAATTACCACCCCAGGAAGTAAAACAACGTGGTTGATGATTTGAGTCGCAAGGATCATGCTTGATTATCCATGATGATGAACCCAAAAGATCTAATATTTATGGATCTACAATATATGTATCTTTAAATCCTAAATTATGGTGAAAAATATTATTTTGATCCATTTAATGTTCAACCATATATCCAAGAGATGATTATAGTGGTAGAGTAGAAATATGTAGAGCTACACAAAAGGTTATAAATGTTCCTCATTTTAAGCTTCATCATAATGGAATGACAATGTTACAAAACCATGTATCAATTCCACCCATAATATATTTAATGAAGTATTTGATTTATTAGTCTCATATTTCATAATTCTATTTTCATCTAGGAAGTATCAAGATGTATAGAGAATTGAGGAAATATATCTGGTTGGATTTAATGAAGATATATCTTATGGAGTTCATATCTTAGTGCATGGTTTGTATGAAAGTTCATGTTAAAAGAAAAATTATAATCAGATGTTGCATACATTACCCAAACTCTAATGGAAGTGGAAGAACATCACCATATATTTTGTCATAAGAGTCCCCAAAACATAATTAGGGAATAATTCTATATGGGTTGTAGTAAATAACCTTACTAAGTCAACAGACTTCATCACTATCAGAGAATATTTCCCTCTGGATCATATTTCCAGGATATACATTAAGGAAGTGTTATGGTTTCATTATATACCACATATTATTTTATATCATCGAGATCCAAGTTTCACCTCAAATTTTGGGTGATGTCTTCAGTAATATCTTGATATAGAGTATATTTTTAGCATTGTGTATCAACTTCATACAAATGTCCCGTATAAAGGAACAATGAAAACCATAAAAAATATGTTGAGATCTTGTTCTTCGGATTTAAAATTTGGTTGGGATCAGCACCATCCTCAAGTTTAGTTTTCTTACAGTAATAGCTTTCAATCAAGTATTTATATGGATCATTATTACTCCCTCTATAGAAATAAATTTACATCTCCAACATGCATGAATTATGTTGGGGGAAATAAAGCTATCAGGACTTGAGATAGTTGAAGGAATTGATGATAAGGTTAGTGTCATTCAGTTGCACTTAAAGGAATCTTAGAGTTAGAATAAACGTTTTAATGATAATTTTGGTCATGATATTCAATTTTAATTTCGTGATAAAGTGTTTTGAATAATTTCTCCAGGAAGGAAGATTATGAGATTATTTAATTAAGAAAAAAAAATATATAGATAAATAGATCATCTTCAAAATATTGATCATATCAGGGTTGTAGACTGTCACATTGTGCTTCCCCTTAACCTCTCTCATGTATTAATATTTCTTATCTATCTAATCAAAGGATTTATATATGTAACACATCACGTGCACTGGACTCAATGATCATACCCCTGGAGAAATATCTTTTTTATGAGAAACTATAAGTAGAGATTCCAGATTGTATAGAAAAAATTATATGAAACAAGTCCACTGACCAAGTGAATGTTTTTTCGTGAAACCACTAGTTTTAGGAAGCTATATGTAATCTTGAGGATACAATGAGGTGAAATTAACCTCTTTTTTTATTAGAGTAAACAATTTTGAGGGTGAAATTATTTTTTTGTGGGGTAGAATGTAACACCCTGAGTTTTTATGAATTCATTCTAAATAAAATATGTTTATATGATGGAATTAATTATAAAAAACTCTAATTTAATATTTTATTATACACAATAACATGTTAAACTGGTAATACATATAACACTATTTTATTCTTCATTACACACAAAAAACAAAACCATGATATCTTAAGAATTTAGTTATTTAAATGTTACCACTATAACCAGGATATTAAACATTTATATAGGAATATTAACAAAAACATTATAAAAGATAATTATTATTGTTTAATATAGAGAAAACATATTTACAATAATCTACATAATTATCAGTAGAGTCATTAAATGTTTCAAAAATACAATTTTTTAAAGGAATGTTTTATGTGGTTTTTTGAACAAAAAATTTCATATTCTAATTTTTTTGAAATTTAATTTTATAGAAAATAAATTCTATTTTTAATAAATAATTTTGAAATGATCATACGGTGGATCATTGGGATTTTTCTGAAATGTTTCATTTTTCGATGAATTGTGAAAATTATAATAGTTTAATTAAAAAATACAACTTCATTTAATTTATTTATATGGTTAAATTATTTTTTACTTTTTAAAATATAAATAATTCAATTATACATCAATTAATCTAGTTTAGTTCATTATAATCATTTTCTCAATGAAATTGGATATAAAAACTGTTTGAATATTTGATAATTATGGCATTAAAAGCCGGTTTTCTCATCATGTCAATGGTATTAATTTTAAATTAAATTTATACATAGATATGGATTGAATTAGTTAAAATAGATTATATATTTAATATATTAATAATTTATATTATCTAATAATTTCCACACATTTTTTGACAAAAATGAATAGTGTGTGTAGTAAAAATTAATTAGAGTAGTTGTGGTAAAAATTGGATTACTAGGGGTTAAAAAATTATAATGGTAAGAATAACATAAAAAATTGTGTTCAAACTATTTTATAGAAATATTTACAACATTAAAAAACTAAGGATTTTTAATTTTCCATTTTTACCCTCGTGATTTATATAAAACATTAGAGCACTCAATTATATTCTAAAAGTTCAACTTTTTCATCTCCCACACTTATAAAAGGCACGCCAATCCTCTCTTATTTAAACCATAACACCTATTTTGTATGTTCAATCCTTTCATGAATCACTTCCCAACTTTTGTCCCCTCATCCAAGAATCATTATTTTGGGAATAAATCCATCATATTAAGGCTTTTATGGTAATTTTATGAAGGATACTCGAAGAAGTGGTAACACACATCAAAGATCCCATTGAATTTATATCTTCCTCAACCCACTAAAACAAGATTTATAACATGTTTATAAAATTAAATAATTATATTTCATATAATAATATGTCTTTGTGCAATGGTAATGACCTAAAACCATCTCAACTTCCATCAAATTGTTACTAAATCATCATTATTGTGAACAGAGGACCACTGCCTCATGAACTAATCTCATTAAGTTTTCCATTACCACCTACCATGCCTAGTAATAATGATGAATTTTTATTTTATATATGATATATATTATTTTATTAATATTTTTTATTTTTTATATGACACGTACTTTCATTCTTTCAATTTTTTGGAAATACAATAATTCATTCGTGTCTATAGTGGATTGACACCTTGCAAAGCGATGTGATTCATTCATGATTTAAATGTAAATTATCAAAGATGTTTTTAATAAAAATATTATTTCTATGAAATAAAAATGATTCTATAATAATAATATATATCATTTACCCAACATTCATTAAAACTTCCATGATAATGAAAAAAACGATGTGTATGTATGACCAATCATTTCCATCAATGGTGTATTTCATTTTAAATATCTAAAAATTATAGATTAATCTAAATAAATATATAATGAATATATATGATATTTATTTCATTATTATATTATAATATCATTGAACCATGATCAAAGAAAAATAAATAAAAACATTACAAATCAAAACATATATAAAAAAGAAGCGATTATTACCTGAGATGTTACTTTCACATGAAATCCTTAATAAATGGGTAATGAAATGTCATAATAAATTCATATATTGTATGATACATATCTATATGGTTTATTAATTTATTTATAATATAAATATATTTATTTTACATGATTTTTAATGAGTGTGGAGTAAATCAAGACTTAAGGTGAGGGATTTCCATCTCACTTTTAACTTTGTAAGACACGTGCTATATTCACAACCTCTTTCTTATATGTGGTTTATATACAAAAAAAATTATGTTATGAATATTATACTAAAATTTATGGGGATTTGAATTTCGATTTTATGATCTCCCTTTCATTTGGTTTATAGTTCAAATTTTACAAAAGCTGTAAGGGTTTTTTCCCTAATTCACTTTCGTTGAGATGTGAATTATGTTATGCACCTATATTATTTCATTAGGTGTGTATTGTATCAGCTTGAGATTTTTGTGATATATATTTAAAAATAATTTTATTTCTTTGATACCTTTCATTGCACACTACACCATATTAATCATTCATTACACGCAACACTAACTAAGCTTTTGTTACACGCAACACTGAGTTTCTATGGAACATCATTTTATAATAATTATTTGAACAACAAAATTATTACCTATCTATTATAATCATGGTTATGAAAATCATTCACCAAATTATGAATTTTTTTATACATGTGTATATAATTATTTTTCAAATTAATTTTAAATGAATGTAAATCATTTTTTAACAAAAAAATGGTTTTGTAAAAAACATTTTAATTGTGCAAAAGTATATTTTATGCCAAATAATAATAAAATAATTCATTTTTGGATTATATTAATGAAATATATATGTATATATATATTCAATATAGTTTTTAACATTCATCTTATATCTTTTCTACATATAATATATCAATAAATCAAAATTTACACATAAAAGATGTATTTTTATAAACATTAGTTTTTCCACCATTTGATGGCCAACAGGTTAAAAATTTAATATTTTACACTAATATATATTATATTTGATAAAATAAACGTTTTATTTAAAATTTTAATATCAATATTTATTTATTTTATTTTTATTATTTTTTAAATGTTTATTCTTTTGGTGAATTGTAAAAATACTGATTTTTATTCAAAGGTATATTTTATTTGACAGTATTGACAAAGTAAAATTATCTTTTGAATTTTTTTTAATTTTTAAATAGTCCATTTTAAATTAATATAATACAAATATGGTTTCTGAAAAAAAAACTATTCGTGATTTTATTTAAAAAATTACGTTTTAAAGAAGAATTGTTTTAGAAACAATATTATTCATGGACTTTTATCAGCTTATATTAAATCAAAATTTCAAACATCTATATTTTTAATTCTGATTTTTTTAAAAAAATTATTAATAATATCTAAATTCCTTTATTTTCATCTTTTATTTCTGGCCAATGTGAATAATAACCACCGTAAATTTTTTTACCACTATAATGGAAAATTTGTTTAATTAAGGTAAAAAATAAAATTATATATACTATAAATTTACTCTAACATATGTAAAACATTAATGGGATGAATAAAATTATAACCATAATAGGTAAGGATATAAATTTTTTTTTGTGGACACTTATCCAGAAAAATGAGTTTTTTAATATTTAAATAAACGAACGTTACAAAATATCACATTCATTGCCTTTAATACCCCATTTTTTCCACATGAGGGAAAAGTTATGTCATGGATGAATAAAACCATAAAAATATAAATGATATAATATATAATCATGATATGAATTTTTTTAACATTTTGGGTCACATAGATGAAATTATGTTATTTATAAAATTTTATTTAATATAATTCTAATTATGTTATATTGATGTTTTACATTATATAGTATTTTTAAATAGGGTTTACCAAAGACATATTCCACTAAAAATATTATTATGAAATCTTGAAGTTTTATATTCTTCATGGTAGTTTATTTTTAATTTTTAATTAATAACTAATTTTACTAAATAATAAAACAACACTGATGTAGTAATTATTTTATTAATAAAAAATGAAATAAATGTTTTTAAAAATATTAAAATAAATATCATTTTAGATAATTAATGTGATATATTGATTTTATATAAGACATTTATCTCTTATGGATATAATAAAATATATTCTTCTTTGTTACCTTGTTATCTTGATATTTTAAAAAGTCCAAATATTGAAGAGTGTCATAATATCACTAATGATGTTTTATCATAATAATACATTATTTAATTTTTTAAAAATCATAAATAATATTTAATAATAACAATTATTTATTATATGGTATAAAATTTTATAAAATTTCCATTTATGGAATAATTTAAATCACATTAGTATAAAGTAAAACCTTTTAATATTGAAATAGGTGTTAGCTTAGTAAAAATTATAATACGATAACTAATAGATAATAAAAACGATATGGTTTAAAGTAATTAGAAAACATGTATAAAATCTATTTTTTATGATATTATAACCTTATATATTTTTAAATTCTAATACATGGATTTTCTATGTATTTGGATTGATATTGAATTTATTATAAATTAATATTTTTGGAGATTCCAAATGTGCCCATCTAGTAAATTATAAAAGGGAAGAACCTCTATCAATTATATTGTAATGGCCCGGACCTCTCCAGCCCATTCCATTGTCAAAAAAGAGGGTCATGATGTGTTCTGGAGGGTAAAATGGACTTTTCCCACACTTTTTAGAATTTTGAAACTACACGCCGTGTAGTGTGAGGACACGCTGTGTACCCCCTCGCTGGGTATGATTTGTGTCGAAGGCCATTTCCTTGCCATGTGAAATAAATGGGTATATGCCATGTACCAAATACTTCATGCCATGTAGTCCCTCCTCGCATACGTGTTACCCTCAAACCGTGTGTTGAGCAGCCAACGGTCTTGTGCCGTGTTGGAGCCATGTCCTTGCCATGTGAAATAAATGGGTACCCAATACTACACGCCGTGTAGTCCCTCCCCGCGTATGCGTTACCCTCAAACCGTGTGTTGACCTGTCAACGGCCGCATGCCGCGTTGAAGGTCGTGTTGGAAGCCGCGTGGTGACCATGTGAAATGGCGAAGTACACGCCGTGTACCATAAAGTACAAACAGTGTACTTTTTTTCTTTCCTATAAAAGGAGGGGTCCCCTCCTCCTTTTCAACTCACTCCTCTCCTTACCATTCCCTCAAGTAGAGCTCTCCTAAGAGACCCGAAGGATCCTTTTATCCATAACTTCTTCGTTCGAGCTCCGATTTACGATTCGTCTGTGGCCACGGGATTGTAACGACAAGGTGGAACTTCTGAGATTAGGTATGTTGTCTTCCCATCGGCCTTTCCTTCCCAGATTCCACCCGAGGAAGTTTTTCTGGGTTTTTTCAGAGGCAACGGATGCCAATTGACATCTTCTAATGTTGATCTGAGGGAGCGTTGTGATCAGAACTTGTTGAGGTAGGGGTCTTACATTTGTCTCTCTAAATTTTGCATCATGTGGGGTGGGTGTCCTCTTGTTTACGTGAAACAAAATTGAACTAGTTTAATAAAGATAATTAATGGATTATATAATGGGGATGAGAAGTTTTTGAATTCATTTACATTATTTATATCATGTGATATTATGTTGTGAAATGAATAGGCTTATGCCTACTTAAAATCACGGTCGTTGGGGGCCTTTTCTTGCGTAATTAAATGATGCCCCTATCTTTCTATACCATTTATGAATGGATACATTGTGGAATGTGGAAATTGGTTAATCACGTAAAGTTGGTTGATTAAATGAAAATCTGGAACCCTGGTGTGATCACCCCGATTGAACTAAATTGGAATAATAATCATGTGGGTGATGTTGGGGTTAATTTATGTGAAGGGGGGTGTTGTTGTGGGTTGTTGTGGATCGAGTGAGCAGAGGGGAAGCAGTTGTCTTGGTTGTGGGTTAGTATGAATTCTATGTTAGTGATGGGCAGAGGGGCTGCAGTAAATGGTATCAAGGGGTGATGATGTATGGTGTGGTTGTGGTTATGGTGGTTGGCAGCGGGGCTGCAGGGTTGGGTTTGAATGTGAATGAACTATGATTTGTGAATAATAAATGAAATTGGGAGACTTAATGAATGGTGGGGCATGGTAATGGAATGAGAATAATAATTAATTAGGTTGGTTGGTTAATAATAAGTATGTGGTTTTGTTTGTTGTGTTTTTTCTAACTTGATTTTTGGATGACAGGGATATGTTTTACAAACGATTGATGTGGTTGGTTGTGGATAGATTCCCAATAGTTAAGGAACTAATAAACTGATTCTGTTGAAACCTAAAAACCTAAATGGGGTTTGGGTTGTTTGTTGTATGCATGCTTCATAGTAGCAGTGCCGAGGCACGTGCTTAGTTTCTCTGTTTAGAATCCATATGTTGGGATATGTGTTTGGTATACATATATATATATCTATATCTTTGTGTTTTATTGCACCCCACCCATGTTTAGCCCTTAGTGCCGAACACTCCCATTTCATGGGAGAGGGTGTTTTCCCCTTAGTTAATAGCTCCTTACTTCTCCTTCTTCACTAGGATGTGATGGCTTGAGGTGACCTTACACCCAAGACTCTTCGGGTAGGATTCGATTGGGGTGGTTTAGCCCAAGACTCTTCAGGCATGTTTTAATATTTCCGAAGAACCTTCTGGATGATGCCCAGGTGTGTGCGGGTGGGATACGTGGTTATGAGGCCCAAGTGTGTGCGGGAGGGATACTTCGGGATGAGGCCTATGTGTGTGCGGGAAAGATACGTGGTTGTGAGGGCCAGGTGTGTGCGGGTGGGATACGTGGTTCTGAGGGCCAGGTGTGTGCATTCGGGATACGTGGTTGTGAGGCCCAGGTGTGTGCAGGTGGGATACGTGGTTGTGAGGCCCAGGTGTGTGCGGGCGGTAATAGTGTGGTAGTTTCAGGACGTTCTCCGTTAGGAAGAGCAGCTAACTAGTGGGGGGAAATGGTGCGGGGTACCCAATACTCTTGATCTTATATACAACAACTACCTGTTGTTTGTGTTTTTGGTGAGCGTGGCTGGTGAGGTTGGGTGGATAGAATTCTTTGGTAGGTTTTGGTTTCTTCTGATTTTCTCATGAGACATTTGGATGTCTCCCCACTTGTGGACAAGAGATTTAGGTTTCCGTACCGAGTATACTTGTATGCTCACCCTAAGTTTACTTTCTGGTTTCCAGGAGGACTACCAGGGCCGTGTGGGACCCTACTAGTCGGTACAGTTGGAGTTGTTGCAGTTTTCTATACTCTTTCTTCTTTTGGTATTATACTTTTTGAGCTTTCATGTACCTGTACCTTCTTTCAGAACTATTTAAACATGCATGTGGGATTGGTTTGGGTTTATTTCTATACAGTTTTGCTTTTCCTTTTTGGTGGTTGAATTGTCCCATCTCCTGATCTTAAATAATAAAAAGTGTAATGCCTCCCATAATTGTGAAAACTCATCCCCTTGGTGCTAGTCGCCACCCCTAGGCCTACTCGATGTAGGAATCGAGTGTCATTATCTCCCTTTCACCATTTCCAGCTCAGGAGGGGCATCTTTGGTGGGAGGGGGTCGTGACATAATGGTATCAGAGGTGATGGTAGAGAGATAGGATGAGGTCTGGATTTAGGCATAGTGAGGATTGCATGGGATGGTAGGGAAATAATGTTGGTAAATCTTGGTGCGTGACATAGTCCAGGGAAGACCGGTTAGGAAACAGGATTTTAGGGCCCCCGTGATCCGATGCAAGGACTCTGATCCTACCTGACGACCAAGTGAGACCACATTGATTGCAGGGTAGAGACCCTAGCGAAGGTACATGCATAATCATGGTTGTTTTTTACTTGATTTGGTCATTCTGGGAATGAAATTTAAATAATGTGAAAAATTAAAACCTTGAGAAATTTCATTACTACTTGGTCTTAGGCGGTCCTTGTTTACCGTACAACTATGGCACCTGGACGTCATCCTCGGGTGACTCAAACAGCCGAGGCCCAACAGATTCAGGCGGTCGATCAGTTGAGGATTGACCAAGATGTGGAAGATATCCAGTGGCAGAACACTCTCTATTCTTTGCAGCCGCAAACCCTCAAGAAGTACGAGGGTAGTACTTCAGATACGGAGATAGTGGTGGATTGAGGAGATAGGGATCGCTCTTACCTTGATCTGTACTCCGAGGGAGTACTGCATTCCCCTAGCAGTCAGTCAGATGAGAGGTGCAGAGCAACAGTGGTGGATGCTCTACCTTGGAGAGAGGATAGAGGAAGAGGTTCTGTGGGATGACTTTGAGAAGGAATTCCGAGAGGGATTCCTTTCTTCAATTATCAAGGCGGAGAAGTGGCAGGAGTTACTCTCCCTCCGGCAGGGGAGTATGTCAGTTCGAGAGTTGGGGATCAAGTTCAAGGATCTCCTACGCTTTTCATCGGATCTCTTTCCGAATGAGGAGTCTTGGGCGAGAGGTTTGGAGGAGTCACTTCGTCCTTCGCTCTATTATGCTGTCACCCCCATCACCCTTTCGACGTACATGGTAGTATAGAAGAAGGCAGAGGTTGTTTAGAGGATGCACTCAAAGGGAGGTGCACCACGTGAGGGGATTCAGCTAGGTTCGTCGAAGGGGAAGGCAGTCAGTAGCAGGTCTCCTGCGATGACACCTTTTAGGTTCAGGCCAGTGGGTAGCAGGCCCCAGCAGTTTGAGTTCAGATCATGAGGTCCTCATCCCTTTTCCACAAGCCCAGGATCGAAGTGTTTCTCTTGTGGAGGTTTTAGGCACATTCAGAGTCAGTGCCTGAGCCGAGCTTAGTACAGTGGAGGTGGGAAGGTTTAGCGCCCACCTCAGCAGCACCAGTTTCCGGCGAGGCCCTTCCAGCAGCAGCAGGACTATGCTCCTCCGAGGGCAGACATTGCGGGAGGAGGCCAACCTCAGGGTCCTCCTCAGGGAACTCAACCAGGGTGTGGTCGGGGAGGTGGACGACATCAGAGAGGCAGAGGAGCTAGGTGTGGACAATTGCACGTAGTAGAATTGGAAGCTCCAACAGGACTAGAGGTGGTGCGAGGTATGATTTGTTTGTTCAGGACTCTCGTTTCTGGCTTGTTCGATTTGGGATCTTCACACTCTTTTGTTGCACCCAGTCTAGCCCATGCTTTGGGTCTAGACGTAGAGAGAATTTCTGTACCACTGGTACTGAGTACACCAGTTTGGGGCCAGACCAGCGTATCTTGTGTTTTCTGGGGATGTGGGATGACGTTGGGACCACATTGATCTAGTGGGGATATTCTTTTGCTACATATGCACTCGTATGATGTCATCCTAGGCATCGACTGGTTGTTTTCTGTTAGTTCCATTATCGACTAATTCTGAAGAAGAGTCGTGTTCTCCGACATGGATGGGAAACATGTATCTTTTGGTGGCGAGAGGAGGTATCAGGTAGGAAGCCAGAATGTGAAGCCTCTCTTCTCCTTGTTAGGTAGATTATCAGTGGTTCCAGCTGATACAGAGATGATGGATGTCCTAGTGGTTGTTGGGGAGTTCCTCAATGTTTATTCTGAGGAGGTTGTGACTCTACCCCCCCCCCCCCCCCCGACGTGATGTTGAGTTTGGGATAGACTTACATCCTGGTGCCCATCTGATTTCGATGGACCCTTATCGGATGGAACCTTCGGAGCTGCAGAAGTTGAAGATTCATATTAATGATCTGATGGGGAAGGGTTTTGTTCGACCCATCTTGTCACCATGGGGTTCTCCAGTTTTGTTCATGAAGAAGGAAGATGGTGGTCTCAGGCTATGCATAGACTACAGAAGGTTGAACCAGGTAACGGTCAAGAACTGTTACCCCCTTCCAAGGATAGATGATCACTTCGACTAGCTGAGGGGATCATGTTGGTTTTCTATGATTGATCTACAATCGAGATATCATCATCTTAGGGTGAAGTACAATGACATCTCGAAAACAGCTTTCAGGTGCAGGTATGGGCACTTCGAGTTTGTAGTGATGTCGTTTGGAGTTATGAATGCACCAGCTGTGTTCATGGGAATTATGATTCTTGTCTTCCTAGAGTTTCTAGACCGGTTTGTCGTTGTGTTTATCGATGACATCTTGATCTACTCAAGAACAGTGCAGGAGCATGTTGAGCATCTCAGGGCAGTCTTAGATGTCCTTCGACACCACCATCTTTACAGTAAATTTTCTAAGTGTAAGTTCTTGACACAAGAAGAACACTTCCTTTTGCATGTATTGTCTCAGCATAGAGTGTCAGTGGACCCATCAAAGGTGGAGGTAGCTGTTTCTTGGGCAGCACCCACGATCGTGGTAGAAGTTCGTAGTTTCCTGGGGTTAGCAGGTTACTATCGGGGGTTTGTTTCAGACTTCTCTCGAGTTGCTGCTCCATTGACAGCTCAGACTAGGAAGAACCAGGTCATCATATGGAGAGACTAGTGCCAGAAATCTTTTGACTACCTAAAGGAGAATTTGTTTAGTGCTCTCGTACTCAGGTTTCCAAAGGATGGGTTGTTTTATGAGGTGTTTTGTGATTCTTATGGCCTTGGTTTGGGGTGCGTACTGATGTAGATGAAGGGTGTGATTTATTATGGGTCTAGGCAATTGTTCCCTCATAATTGTAACTATTCCACCCTTGACCTGGAGATTTCAGTAGTAGTGTTCACACAGAAGTTTTGGCGACATTAACTCTTTGGGGAGAGCTTTGTTGTCTTCTCATATCACAAGAGCTTATGTTATACCTTCACCCAACGTGTCCTAAACATGCGGCAGTGGATATGGGTCGAGTTTCTCCAAGACTATGACTTCGAGATCACTTACAATGATGGTAAGGGAAACATTGTGGCTGATGCTCTGAGAAGGAAGTCACATAAGGAAGTGGTTTGGGAATCCACTGATGCTTGGAAAGTGATGGGAGAGTTGGCCGCCTTGCACTTGGATGCAAGGGTATAAGGTGTTAGAGGCTGTTTGTTTCATATGATGGTGCAGTCCTCCTTGTCGCAGTAGGTGGAAGAGTCTCAGTGGGGGGAATATGAGGTGGAAGTGATGTAGGATTGTGTCGATCAGGGAAACGCTCCCGAAGGATGGTCAGAGGATAGCCGACATCAGATTCTTTTCCATGGATGGTTTTTTGTTCCGGAGGCGATGCATGAGGGAGTTCTTCGTGAGTTCCATAGCTCATCCTTTGCGGTACATCTAGGAATTTCAAAAATGTACCGAGGTCTGAGGGAACAGTTTTGGTGGCCCAGGGTGAAACGAGCAGTGGTAGAGTTTGTGGCTAACTTCCTAGTGTGTCAGCAAGTAAATGATTAACACTGTGTTCCTAGTGGTTTGTTGCATCCATTAGATGTCCCCGAGTGGAAGTGGGATGACATCTCGATGAACTTCGTCACAGGACTACCCATAGTTCAGGGAGGTTATGATGCTATCTGGGTGGTGGTGGAACGTTTGATGAAATTAGCTCACTTCATAGAAATTAAGGAGTCGGGCTTGGTGAGTACCTTAACACTGAGGTACGTAGACGAGGTGGTGCATTTTCATGGAGTTCTGTAGACTATCCTCTCAAGACGGGATACTTGTTTCACCTCATGAGTCTGGAGGGGGTTACAACATGCTTTTGGCACTAAGATACACATTAGCACTACTTTCCACCCCCAGACCGATGGGCAAACAGGACGGACTATCTAGATGTTTGAGGACATGTTGTGAGCATGCGTTCTGGATTTAGGAGGGTCATGGGTATGACACATGCCTTTAGTAGAGTTTTCCTACAACAACAGATTCCACTATACTATTTTCATGGCACCGTTTGAGGCTTTGTATGGAAGACCACATCATTCACCCATTTGTTGGGAAGAGGTTGGTGAGACAGGTGCTCTTGGGCCAGAAGTAGTAGAGAGCACCACAGAGAATGTGTAGCTTGTGCGTGAGAGGATGAAGGTGGCTCAGGACCGACAGAAGCCTTATGTTGATCGTCAGAGGAGACCCTTGTAGATCGACGTGGAAGATCATGTGTTCAAGAAGGTTTCCCCTCGACGGGGGAAGAGGAGGTTTGGGAAGGGGAGTAAGCTCTCACATAGGTTCATCAGAACTTTTGAGGAGATGAGGCGAGTCAGCAAGGTGGCATATCAGCTAGGATTTCCACCTCAGTTGGAGAAGGTTCATGACATCTTCCACGTCTCCCAGCTTCGTCGGTACTTACACGATGACTCTCACGTTATCTACTGGGGAGAGTTATATATATTGGAGATGTCATGAAATTTGAGGAATGACCAGTCTGAATTGAAGACCGTAAAGAGAAGGTTCCACGTGGATGAACCATCACCTTGGTTCGTGTGTTGTGGAGGCATGGCGGCCTCGAGGAGAGCACTTGGGAGTGGGAGACCTAGATGCATGCTCAGTACCTGGAGTTGTTTTTACTTGTGTTTTTCCTTGTTCTTCTGATATTTTTTTTGATGTTGTACACAGTACATTTGATATATGGAATTCTTGGCTTTTCGGTTATGAGACCCTTTTGTTTCCATGTTCTATGGAAGTGTGTAACATGTCCGGGTGTGTGGGGAAGGGAAAAACATGATCCTTAATCGAGAAGCATTAATGCAGATACGATTGAACCCGTGCAGGCGAGTTAGTTCCGCCTAAAGCAGATAATATCTCAGCATAGGAAAATGAATTTTCCCCAAACCACATCTTCAGGAAGTGTGTTGGTTGTGCGGTGTTGGGGGCTGTGCGAGTTGGAAAATCCTAATTTATGGAAGTGAGAAGACCCAATTATTAATCGAGATACATTAATGAGGATGTGATTAAACCCGTGCAGGTGAGTCAGTGCCACCTAAAGTGGATAATATCTCGACATAGAAGATGGAATTCCTAAAACCTATAATTAGGGTTGATGGTTGGGTTCCTGTTATAACGAGATCCCTAAGAGGTATCTTGTAGGGTTCCTCTGGGATGGTTTTTAATTATCGGGGATGAGAATGTTTTAAGAGGTATCTAATGTAATGGCCCGGACCTCTCCGGACCATTCCATTGTCAAAAAGATGGTCATGAAGTGTTCTGGAGGGTAAAATGGACTTTTCCCACACTTTTCAGAATTTTGAAACTACACGCCGTGTAGTGTGAGTATACGCCGCGTACCCCCTCGCCGGGTATACCCCGTGTTGAAGGCTGTGTCCTTTCCATGTGAAATAAATGTGTACATGTTGTGTACCCAATACTAAATGTCGTGTAGTCCCTCCCTGCGTACACGTTACCCTCAAACCATGTGTTGACCATTCAACGGTCGTGTGCCGTGATGGATCCATGTCCTTTCCGTGTGAAATAAATGGGTACATGCTGTGTACCCAATACTAAACGGCATGTAGTCCCTCCCTGCATACGTGTTACCCTCAAACCTTGTGTTGACCAGTCAATGGCCGCGTGCCATTTTGAAGACCGTGTTGGATGTCGCATGGTGACCGTGTGAAATGGAAAAGTACACGCCATGTACTATAAAGTACACGCCGTTTACTTTGGTTTTTCTCACCTATAAAAGGTGGGGTCCCCTCCCCCTTTTCTACTCACTCATCTCCTCCCCATTCCCTCGAGTAGAGCTCTTCCAAAAGGCTCGAAGGCTCCTTTCATCCATAACATCTTTGTCTGAGCTCCGATTTACGATCCGTCAGTGGCCACAGGATCGTAACGATGAGGAAGAACATCTCAGCTTGGGTCTGTTGTCTTGCCATCGGCCTTTCCTTCCCAGCTTCCACCTGAGGAGATTTTTCTGGGTTTTTCCAGAGGCAACGGACGCTGATGGATGTCTTCTAATGTTGATCCGGCGGAGCATTGTGTTCAGAACCTGTGGAGGTAGGGGTCTTACCTTCGTCTCTCTAAATTGTGCATTATACGGGGTGGGTGTCCTCTTGTTTACGTGAAACACATTTTAGAAAATTTAATAAAGATAATAAATGGATTATATAATTGGGATGGGAAGTTTGTTAATTCAGTTACATTATTTATATCCTGTGATATTATGTTGTGAATTGAATAGGCTTATGACTACTAAAAATCACGGTCGTTGGGGGCCTTTGCTTGCAAAATTAAATGCTTCCATATATTTCTTGACCGTATATGAATGGAAACATTGTGGAATGTGGAAATTGGTTAATCACGTAAATTTGGCTAATTAAATGAAAATATGGAACCCTTGTGTGATCACCCCAGTAGAACTAAACTGAAATAATAAACATGTGGGTGTTATTGGGGTTAATTTATGTGAAGGGGGTGTTGTTGTGGGTTGTTGTGGATAGGGTGAGCAGCGGGGATGTGGTTGTCTTGGTTGTGGGTTTGTGTGATTTCTATGGTAGTGATGGGCAACATGTTTGCAGTAAATGGTATCAAGGGGTGATGATATACGGTGTGGTTGTGGTTATGGTGGTTGGCAGCGGGGCTGCAGGGTTGGGTTTGAATGTGAACAAACTATGAGTTGTGAATAAAAAATGAAAGGGGGAGAGTTAATGAATGGTGGTTCATGGTAATGGAATGATAATAATAATTAATGAGGTTGGTTAGTTAATAAGAAGTTTTTGGTTGTGTTGGTTGTGTTTTTCCTAACTTAATTTGTGGATGACAGGGATATGTTTTATGAACAATCGATGTGGTTGGTTGTGGATAGTTGCCCAGTAGTTAAGGAAATAATAAACTGATTCTGTTGAAACATAAAAACCTAAATGGGGTTGGTGTTGTTTGTTGTATGCATGCTTTGTAGTAGCAGTGCTGAGGCACGTGCTCAGTTTCTCTATTTTGAAGCTATAGGTTTGGCTATGTTTTTGTTATACATACATATATATATATATATATATATATGAACTTTTGTGTTTTATCGCACCCCACCCATGTTGAGAACATAGCGCCGAACACTCCCATTTCATGGGAGAGGGTATTTTCCCCTTAGTTACTAGCTCCATCCTGCACCTTCTTCCCTAGGCTATGATGGCTTGAGGCAACTTTACACCCAAGACTCTTCGGGTAGGTTTCAATTGGGGTGGTTTAGCCTAATACTCTTCTCACATGTTTTACTATTTCCCAAGAACCTTCGGGATGAGGCCTAGGTGTGTGCAGGCGGGATACATGGTTGTGAGGCACAGGTGTGTGCGGGCGGGATACGTGGTTGTGAGGCCAAGGTGTGTGGGGGCAGGAAAAGTGGTTGTGAGGCCCAGGTGTGTGTGGGAAGGATACGTGGTTGTGAGGCCCCGGTGTGTGCGAGCAGGTTACGTGGTTGTGAGGACTAGGTGTGTGTGGGAGAGATACGTAGTTGTGAGGCCCAGGTGTGTGCGGGCGGGAAGAGTGTGGTTGCATCAGGACATTCGCTGTTAGGAAGAGCAGATAACTAGTTGCGTGAAATGGTGCGGGGTACCCAGTACTCTTGATCTTATTTACTACTACTACCTGTTGTTTGTGTTTTTGGTGAGCGTGGCTGGTGAGGTTGGGTGGATAGAATTCCTTGTTAGGTTTTGGTTTCTTCTGTTGTTCTCACAGGACATTAGGATGTCTCCCCACTTGCGCACGAGATCTTTTGGTTTCCCTACTGAGTATAATTGTATTCTCACCCTACTTTTACATTCAGGTTTCCAAGAGGACTACTAGGGCCGTGCGGGGCCCTACTAGTCGGGACAGTTGGAGTTGTTGCAGTTTGTTGTACTCTTGCTTCTTTTGGTATTATACTTTTTGAGCTTTCATGTACTTGTACCTTCTTTCAGAACTATTTAAACATGCATGTGGGGTGTGTTTGGGTTTATTTATATACACTTTTTATTTTCCATTTTTGGTGGTTGACTTGTCCCATCACCTGATCTTAAATAATAAAAAGGGTAATGCCTCCCATAATTGTGAAAACACATACCCTTGGTGCTAGTCGCCACCCCGGGGCCTACTGGAGGCGGGACTCGGGGTGTCATTATCTCCCTTTCACCATTGCTAGCTCAGGAGGGGCATCTTTGGTGGGAGGGGGTCGTGACATATACACAATAATTTGAGCCTTTTAGATCAACCAAAATCAAAAAATGTATATTATTAACTTATATAGACAGATTATAGTGGTTATAGTATTCCTAAATGTCCAACTCAAGAGTGATTTAGTGGAGATCTAAAGTATCTGTTTCGAATAAAAGCTAATCACTCAAACCGTTCAATCTCATTTTCTACTCTTATATACCTTATATAAATATATTATATATATAATAAATTATTGTATACAAAATTATAAATATGGTTAAATATTATTATGATTATGAACACATCATTATACAACCCATTTTATATCAAACAAGAAATGAATGTATCACTCATGTGTACGTACGACTTACCATCTCCTCATAGGGATACAATTCATACTCAATAACTATTTTTTTATAAAGGTGAATAATGATGGGTTTAATATTTATATGTTATATTTACCAAAAAAATTATATTTCTATATTGATAATATCATATCTACCATCTTTCCTCCTAATCTTTTGTGATATAATAATGTCACTCGTGGGTGTGTATGGATTATTATCTCCACGATGTAGTGTGATTCGTTTTTCATCTACATTTCACATAGATGGTAATAATAATGAATTTTGTGAATATATATGATATATATCACATAAAAAGTATTATATAATGATAAAATATCATATTATTTTTTCATTTTAACTGATAGGAAAATGAAAATAGCATTCATGCATACGTATGATAGACCATCTCCATGAATAGTGTATTTTAATTTCAACCTATAAATTTAATGAATTCCAGTGAATAAATTTATAATGAAATTATATATTACATTAAATATCATTTTTATCATTCTATTTATGATTAAATAATGACCTGTATAAGATACCCACGATAACAAGTCAAATCATATACAAAATATAAAGTGGTTATTACCTGAAACATAACATTAACATTCAATTTTTAATAATAAATTAATATACAATCATAATTAAATAATATATATTATTATAAATATGATTATGGTTCTATCCATTATTTATAATAAACTTATAATTATTATACCTGAGTTTTGAACATATATTTCAAGGATGTCAAGACTTAAGGGAAGTTATTTTTGTCTAACTTTTATTTCTGTGGAACACATGCATTATAAACTACTAGTTTCATGTACATGTTGTATATTCTACCCATTAATGTATTTTAATATTATTATACATACTAGTTTGGTTTTTCATTAATAATATTGTTTTTCATTCATGGGGAATATGTTTCCTCTAATTAAAATGTTTTAAAATATAAAACCACAATATCATTTATTCAGGATTATTTATATATAATTATATTCTAGGGAATATTTATCTTTCATGTGCATGTTTCAGAAAATTTTTTCTCAAAACATTTTTTACTCCTATTCAACAATTGTTAAATCAATTTTGACCAATAATTGAATTTTTAAAAATTATTTTGAAGGAAATTATTTTGTCATTTTCCTAATGTGGGAATTTAATCTTTTTCATTAATATTATGGGGGGAATATTTTTTTATCTTATACAAAATGATCAAATTTTGATCCTTTCGTAATGTATCCATGCCTTGATACTCCCTTTATAATCATACTAAGTTTTTTCTTTAAAACGTTTATGGTATTTTAGGAAAATAAAACATTTTCAATGTATAATGTATATTTTCCCAAAGAATTTTTTTAATGTGATCTCTCAAAATTATTTTCCATATTCTATAACATTATTTTTTGTTAATTATGTTTTAATGGGAATAATTTTCAAGGACACTATCTATATTTTCCCGATGGTTGGTTTATTTTTATGATGGAATGATAACTAGGAATCCCAGTTCATTTCCCCAGGTTACATTAGGACTGGATTATGTTTATGAAACCAATTTCATTTCACGGGTCCTTGTATGATGAATTATTTATGTTTTTATTAAACACATATATATGATTTTCATTATGTTATGAGTGGGAAAAATATATCGCTCCAATTAGTTGGGTAAATATTAAAATTTCATGAGAAATACATAAATGGAATGGGAAATGATCTTATTTCCGTAATATAGGGTTCGAACGTGGAGTGAATTGGTTCAGTAAATGACCTTTTTCACTATGATGGTCTTGGAAATGAGCCTTAACTAATTTTAAAATGACTTTTTATTCTTACATGTATGCCAAAATTTTGTAACTTGTGTTATTATCTCAAATAATATGTTCTCTATTGTCTTTTATATACTACTGTGATTTATTCCATAACATGATAGAATGATCTTTGATATACAAGATATTATTTTAAATTCATTTTATATACATATGCCTTATGACTATGTTTACCCTTACTAAAAATCTAATCCATCCCTTTTCATATATTTATTTTTTCAAGGATATTAAGAAAAGATTTAGGTTACAATACTAAAGGGGAAGATATTTATGCCACATATTGAAGATCTGTAACATAATTAGATGAATGTGTTCCATGATTCTAAAGGCTCTTCAATAAAACAGTCTTTGGGAAGGTGTTTGTGTAATCTATGAAATATTCTAAAAAAAGATGTAATGTCTATATAATATAATATTGGGTTATAGTTTGTATCATAGAAAAGGTTTAGTCTACATTTAGAATCTATGAAGATAAATACTTTGTAAGATCCATATGGGTAAGTCTAGGTATTGATTCCAAGCCTGAAATTTGGGTAAAGATAATGGGTAACCTAGGATTAAACATAATATTTTAATGAATGAAAATAATTTCGCTTGATTATATGTTTTACACTTTTATTAGTGTTATTGAAATTATACATTTGGTTTTAGTAAATGGAAAGAAACTGAAAATAACATGATTTTAATTGAATGTGACAGACAATTTTCTAATGAGGCCTAAAATGGAATGGTGATTGTTGTGAAGAATGTTTTGATTGTGAATTATCAATAATCTCATAATATGATCAATAATATCAACATTAGGGTGTTTCCTAACCTATCTAATAAGATATATATAGAGTTTCATGGTGACCAAAAAGAAAATAAAGATCAATTTTCCTTATGTAAATATTATTGGAAGTTGAATCAAGGTGAATGTTTAAATAGTAGTGTAATATTATTTGGATGTGGAAAATAAGGACAAAAATCTTTTAATTTCAATGGAATGTTTTTTGTTAATTCAATGGACTAGGATAATGTTATTCCAAAGGCAAAAAAGATAGTTAAATGTGGAATGTATGGGATTTATAGAAATCGATGCCCTAGGGGGGAATTCTCATCATCATTGTTATATGATTAATGGTTATATTTCTATTAAAATTTATACTATGAACAACATTTGGGATGAAATAAGGGTTATAGATTAAAATGAAGAGGCTTAGATAATGGTTTTAGTAGATAATAGAATTATTTCATGTTTATGTATTGGAAATCAATAATTATGTTGTAGATCTAATTTAAAGTTATTATATAATATTGAAACATTTAATAATTAGTACAATGTATTTCTTCCATAAAAATTAAAGAATTTTTTTTGGGTATTTTTACCCATGAAAAGTTATTTACCTGGTAAGGTGATATTTTTTGAGGAGACAAATTTAGGGAAAGATAACCCTAAATATGTGAAAAATGTTAGGATAGTAATGAGATAAAGAGATGTTTGATTATGATCAAATAATATATATATTATTGTTAAAAATGGGACTAAGAATATTACAAGATGGATTATGATATCGATGATTTAGTTTATAGAATTTGGATTTATGGTATGATTATAGAGTTAATTTTTTAGATATCCCAGTATTAACCTATATTCTAACACAATTTAGGTTATCACGATATTTCAATATAATACATGATAATGGAATTTTCATATTTTTTTGCATGAAAATTAAGAGAAAAATCATGTTATTTGGGGTATTAATGATACATTGATTTTCGGATGTTAGTTGAATTGTTTTGAAAATTTTAGAATTTTTTCTTTGCGGGAGATTATATGGGTAACCATTTATGAAATTTTTTACATTGATATTTGGATTAGTTTTAGATATTGAAATTTTTCAATATGAATATTTATTTATATTAGATAACATTTCCTAACCAATTTATAGGGATAATGATATATGGAATGAACAATAATTATATTAATAGATCTCATGATCTACTAACACTTCTAGAATGAAAAAATCACATTCATTTCATTGAATATGATATAAAGTTGAAATTGATCAAGGCGCAATGAAAGGATGAGAGTGTGATTATGAAATTTAATGAAATCAAGTAATTATTTATGCTCATGGAAATTATAAAACTCTATGAAATAGATATTGAAACCAAAAAAATTGTCCTTGTACCTTCTTTTTTGATGAATCAAATGGTACCTTAAATCCTCATATATTTATGTCTATGTGACTGTTAACATACTCTTTTCCATGTTCCCTATCATACTCAATTAGAACATCATAGTAAGATTTTTCTTCCCTGTCCATGTTTTCACTTCACACATATGTTATTCTATATAGAATACTAATTATGAGTTAATTTTGGTAATAATTAGGTTTCTAAATCTCTATTTTTAATGGGAGTTTTAGTTTTCATTATTATGATGTGGTTTATACTAATGTAACATTCAATTATTAAACCTTGGATGATGTAACATCCCAAGTAAGTAATGAATAATAGATATTTTTTATCTATGTCTGTTAATGAATTATATAGTGTTTTAGAGGCTTAAAATGAAAATAAATCCAATCTTAAGCATGGAATACACTAATATTTTTAAAAGATTGTTTTACTGCCTTTTGATGGAAAACCATTTTTGAATCTATATTTTGACAATTTTATAAACTAGTTTTGTCAAAATAAACTTATTATTTATGATTGGGACATCAAAATTTACCTTGTGTGAATTTTTGGTATTTTTCGGACAATGTTCAATTTTTAATGAATAGTGAAAAATACTATATTTTACATCAAAACTGCTTTTTAATCTAATTTATTTATATGATTAGATTATCTTTTGAATTGGTTTTGAAGTGGAATTAGAATATATTTTTACCATTTAATCCAATGGTGGTCATTGGAATCAATTTCACTTTTAAATTGGACTTAAACTGGTGTCAATCTTTTGATACTTATTGTTTCATAAAAACACGCAATTTTTCATGACAGTGGGAATTAATTATTAAATTAATTAATGTGACTTATATGTTTTGAATTTTGTAAAATAGACTTCATTTTTGAATTCGGAATATCAAATATAGCTTAGGGTGAATTTTTGGAAATTTTCTGAAAAACTTCAATTTTTGATGAATAGTGAAACCACTAAGTGGTACTTATAAAAACTGATTTTTCCGTTTAAATGAAATTTTTCCATCATTGTGTTTTGAATTTCAAAAATCCGACATACATGGTTGTCATTATGAATTAAAATGTGGTTCAATGAGATTAAAATAATTTTTTGGTGAATAGTGACTTTTATGTTTTTAATCGCGATTAGAGGTAATTAGTGTAGTTTAAGGTAAAAATAATGCTTTAATAATATGAGATGAGATTGACACATGTCCTACCCTCATTATTTGTGTCATGGACGACCAAGACACGCCATGGGTCAACTTGGGAACCTCATGGAACCACTTTGGTTGTGAAATGACATAAATAACTTTTTATTTCATGTAAAAGTAAAAAAATGACACAAACATAATATGTTTTACGAAAACAATTTTTAAATGGGGTTATACAAGTCATATTTTTGATTATAAATATTCATTGGAAAGCTAAAAATATTTCCTACATAATAGTATTTTTTTATAATTTTTTACATTAAATAAATAAATGTATTTATGACATCATAATGATGTAGCGATTACCTCATTAATAAAGGATTTAAATAAAATGGAAAGATAATGTAATATCTAAGACCTACACATGTCCAAACCCTATTGGATGGGTTGATTTATAACCCTTATCAACTTATACTCGAAATATATAAATGTGGGACCATTTAAATCCGAAACTCATTTTCAAATAAAGTAATATTACTTTACTTTCCAAGAGTGCCCCTCCTCTCCTCTTATAAAAGGCCCACACCTCTACCTCCTTACCCACACTTCAAAAGCCTTTCGCTCGGACAACCCATGCCCATTTTGTCTCTCCACTTCCCTCTCTTACTCCTTGAAGCCTTACTTTGGGCAGAAGACTTCCCAAGGAAGCCTTTGAGCTCAAACCAAAGGGAGTTACCCGATTTTAAGGTAAAGTCTTCCCTTGAGTCTGTTTGTTTTATTTTGCTTCTCCAACCCCCTAAACTCTTTTTATTTATTTATTTTGTAACAACTCCAGTATCTCCAATATACTAGGATGTTGTTATAATAATTATTCAATCTACACTTACACACACCTACATCTAATGGTTAAAGAACATACGGTTTCCGTGGATGGTGAATTTATGCCTCCCGAAACGATGATTGTTCAACATTCTTTTAACACCTTCAAAGGTGGCCATTAAGATGAAACTATATATATATATGATATATAATATGTATATGTTTTCCTTATGCTTCTGAATTTTTTTTGGTCATACCTTTATGGTTTCCATTATGGGTAAACACGATATCTTCATTTAAGGAAGTGCGGACTACAGCCCCCTCAAAGTGATTTGATTCATTAAATACCATATGTGGGACGTATAAAGGATGGAACTATGATGTTATATATGATATTATACTGGAATTATAATATACCTTTAAATCATTATGATTCCATTCTATAAAATATGAAATAGAAATTAAAGTAGCGTTCATGCGTACGTACGACTTACCGTCTCCATGAACAATGCATTACATTTCTTACCTCTAAATGATTATGTAATTTTATAAATGCACGTATATACTGAATATATACGATATATATGATATATATATCATGATTATAATTCTAGATATAATGGATACATGAACAACTTGTAATTATAAGGGGTTTATTTTTGACTCAAGTACCAATGATCGGTAAAACGACCGTTATTAACTTAAATAATTACATAGTGTTCATGACATTGAAATAAGTGATATAAAAGGAATAACGAACATGAAAAAGGTTCTTAAACAATTATAAATTAACTCAAGTTTATTATTCAGGACATTAAAGAATGATCGAGTCAAGTCGGACCCGAGGTATGGGACTTCGTCTCAATCTCCTTTCATTGAGGCATATTTTGTTTTATACACAACCTTTTTTTATATGGTGTATAAACCCCTTTGACTTTTACGTTTATTCAAAAGGAATATTTTTCATAAGAAGCGCTTACTAAACGAAAAAAGGTAATGTTTTAGTCGTACGTATGCAGCGACAACGACTTCTCCGCCGTCGTGGCCTTTATTTGAGTTTCGGCTTCTTCTACAAGCCATACCTTCTTTTCAAAAGAAAAATAAATACCATGTTTTACTTTTCTTTTATTTTGGTATCGAAAATCGTTTTCATAATGTTTTTATATCAATGTGATTTATTGATATCTTGTGATTGAAAGGTGGGAATGTTATGTTTCCTTTATGCAAGTTTTATATGATATGATTATGTTGAGGTTCTTGGGCAGTATTATGAAAACGGGGGGTTCCATGATAAAATAAGGGCGGGTGAGCCCGATATAGATCTCCAATGCATTGGATAACGCGAAGGAGTGAAACGTTAAGGTTTCTCCGAAGAGATTTAGGGAATATACTGTTATGGGTATTCCAAACATAACCAAGAGGGTTACTCCCTACATAAGAATGTTATGAATGCCTCATGTTACCTTTATGTCTTATGATTTCTTTGATTTATTCATGATTTGATGAGGTATGTTAAAGTGATTATGTTTTATGGGTAATGTATGATCTCGTTCTTATGTATATATGTACCCATGTTTCCTTTCCATATTTTTATATCCCTTACTGAGCTTTTTATGCTCATCCCAAGTTTTTTGAAATGTTTTTTCACAGGTCAAGGGAAAGGTACATTATATGATGATAATGTCAAGGAAGTGTCAAGAAAGAATCCATTTTTATTTTAAATATGATTCCATTGATGGGAATGAAGAATACAATCTTTATGTAACCACTTTGTTTATATGTGGAATGTAATGCAAGTTTTATGATCAAATTATCTAAAAATCTAAACCCGAAAACCTCCTCAATGTCTAATCTTGTAATAAATCAAGATTAAGTAAGGTTTAAGGGTGGGGCCTTATAGTTGGTATCAGAGGTCGGTTTAGATAACTTTAGGAGTTTGAATTATATTAAATGATTATCCAAAAATATTTTTTTTCAAATTGAAGTGATTTAGAATTTGAAGATTACCATGTTGCTTTATCTAAGACATGTTTGTTCAGAATGGTTTTTCGTAGAGGAAACAGGGAAGTAGTGCTAGGAAGGCATACAGAAGGAAATAACCTTCTGAATCAGCATCCTGAGATGGTCGGAATTGGAACTGAACAGTTTGTTGTAGTAATGGCGCAGTTGACTCAAGCGATAAATGGTGGTGGTATCCATGCACGAGATCAGCCAGATCAACCAAAGAGAAACATGTCAGTGGTGGAACATTTCATGAGGCAACATCCCCCATCATTCAGAGGATCATCAGACCCTGTGCTAGCTGAAGGGTGGATTAAATCACTGAAGAAGATTTTTGATGTCATGGGGTGTTCAGACAATATAACGACCCATACTTTACATACATTTTTAATACTTCAAAAATTGAAGCACACTTATTACAACATATGATAAAACTACAAAGGACCGTATAGGTATAGTGTCTTTAGAAACTGGGAAACATAAACAACTGGTTCATAAATCTTCTACAGTGTCTCCCATTTATTTCATCATATCTAGGGTCCCTTTTAGCATATTCTACTTAATATCCATCTTCCTGACCTGGGGAAAAGAAAACATAAAAGGGTGAGCTCAGATGCTCAGCAAGGCAAATAAAGGAAATAAAAATCATATCATATCTTTTTGAAAATCATAACCTGCAAAAGAGATCATAATATCTTAACATGGAACAAATCATAGGAGTGAAAATGAGATCCCCATAATCATAACATAAAACTTGAAACTTTGTGGCATGCACACATAATCATGGAAAATCATTTCTTGTTAGTCATGACTCATCGCCAAGACTATCTTAGTGGACAAAGTCTTTTTCTGAACCGAGTTCACTCCTCGTTTCAGTCCTGTATCACTGAACCGAAATAACCTTCCGTTCCTGCCATGTCTATCTCATGAGATATAAAATTTTTACCCAATGCATTGGAGGGAGATATAGGTCCCACCCATCTCATAATGAATCCTTTCTTATGTGTGCCACATAATCATAAAACATACATCATCGCATAACACATGTAACAAAAATGGGATTCTTGAAACATCATGACATCATAAATCAATTCATATAAGATAAAGGAATTCATAAACATAATTCCATCACAACATAGTCAAATCAATGTAAAAATATGGATAGAAACAGAACACTTTATTATCTTAGATGGAAAATAATTTTGATAAAACACTTGAATTGAATTCTTGAGGAAAATATCCTTTCTTCTTCAAAATCAATTTCTTTTCACAAAACATCATGCAAATTTAAAAGAAAGAGATTTTATTGAAAATAGTCATGAAATATTTTAGAGGAAGATTCATGAAAATAAGGCTTTATAGAATAGTAGAAATCCGTTCGTGCCGTATAAGTTAAAAAAACATTCTTCGTACTTTTGTCGGAAAAGTCAAAAAGTACCTCGTACGAAAAACGACAAAAGATTCCTTTCTTATTCTTTACTAAAAACTCACCGAAGGGTAAAATTGGATTTAAACTATTGTAAGTGGATGGAAATAATATTACATATTGAGGAAACATGGATGTGGATGATAAAATACACCCCAGTAATTACCACAGTATAAACAATCTCGGATAAAAATGAGATTGTGATATTTCTCTTACCTTAGGTCCGATTAGCTTTGTACATGTCCGAAGCTCCTATATAATGGTTTAAATAATGTTATTGACTTATTCCAGAATCATACATATTTATATGATATCATATATGGTCATATTATTAGCATCTTGTTAGTAATATTTCATTTTTTCTTGTTACTCGGGTCTTTATAACTTTTTGTTCTTATGCGTGTTTTGTCGAATAAATTCTTATTCTTATCTTTAGGTTATAGATAATTCATTTCCAGAATGGTATTAGTGTATTATATACCATATTCATTCATTCAATTCATTTATATAATCATTATGAAATGAAGATCATGTAGAACGAGTCGCATCACATCGTGGAGACGGTATTCCGTACGTACGCACGAGTGATGATATCATTCCTATGATCGTGGAATTGTATTGGAGTATATATATATTATTTCAGTATCAATATTACTTCATAATAATCATATTTAGTTACTCATTACACCATTATAACCATCCTTGTAAGGTGATGGTGGAAAATAGATTACACCACGGCGTGGAGACGGTATTCCTTACGTACGCACGCGTGGTGATTTCATTTTTCCATAGGATGGATAGAAGGTGAAATAGGGTTGTTTCATATTTATAATAACATATCAGTATGTAAGTAATACTTATTTTATTACTTTATCATGAAACAACTAAAGAAGAAGAAGTTGAAGAAGAAAGAAATTGAAAAGATCGGTAATGGATATTACCTCTTCTTTGGAACGCCTCTTTGAATCCTCCACTTAAGGAACTAAGATTGGTCTTTGGAGAAGACCAGGACCTCTAGGATTATTCTAGGGAAGTGGAGAGGAGAAAAGGGCAGGGGTTGTCCGAGCTTGAGTGCTCAATTTGGTGTGAGGAGGAGGGGGAGGAGGTGCCCTTTTATAAGGGAGGAGAGGGGCACCTTAGGAATATCTCAAAATATTATTTTATATTAAAGTCAAAATCGGTTTATAATGGTTCCAAAGGGTCTTATTTCGAAGATAAAGTGGGGAAGGGTCGAAATACTATCAACCAATAGGATTTAGACATGTTTAGGGTATTATTTTAACCTTATCAATTAGATTTGACTCTAAGTTAAATAATTTAACTTTTACCATTTCTTTTTGTTTTCTTTCACTATATGGTTAATACACTTACTATAACATGCCAAACGAACCCCAAATTTTTTATTATTAAAATATATATCCTTATCTAAGTCATTTGGCCGAACCTTAGATTTTTAGGAATAAAATAACAATTAATAATATAATATTTGATTTAAAAACTATTTTCTGTCAATTTTGACACTATTTGATATATGATTTTTGTGAAAGTCATAAAAGAATTATATGTTCGAACCAAGTTGATTAAATCAACATTACTATATCATAGTAACCTATCAAATTAGTTGAATTCATAAAAAGTCTCAAATTACATTTATTTTGGTGTTTATAACATCAATTATGTCAATATTTCATTAATAAGATAATTACTGCATCATCTTTGTGTCATAAATAAATTACATTATTTGATGTCTAAAAATTACAAATAAAATATCATCATGTAGGAAATCTTTTTAGATTTCTAATGAATATTTACAATTGAATTTATCTTATGTATAACCCCATATTAAAAACGATTTACTTATTAAACTTTGATTTTAACTATTTTAACCCTTCTTTAAATAAATTAATAATAAATGTCCTAATCTAATCCAAGTGGGCCTAAATGGTCATATTTTATTCCTAAGTTTGTTTTTGGTCGAATTACACTTGTCCAATAGAATTAGGACATGTGTTAGGGTAATATTAATATCATATTTACCCTTAGTTACCCTATTTACTATTAACCGCGGTAAAAAAAGTAAAAAGTTACTATTCACCAAAAAATTATTTTCATCTCATTGAACCACATTTTAGTCCTTGATATTAACCGTGTCTCTCGGATTTTCGAAATTCCAATCACAGAAGCGGTAAAATTAAGTTTTATGCAAAATTCAGTTTTTAACCTACCACTTAGTGGTTTCACTATTCATCAAAAATTGAAAGTTTTCAGAAAAATACCAAAATTTCACCCTAGGCTAATTTCGATATTCTGAGTCCAAAAATGAAGTCCATTTTGAAAAATAAAATTTATAAAATTCCAAAAAGTGGTTATTACTATTCATAACGGCTAGTTTTAATAGCATAATGTTGTTTAGTGAAACTCGGTATTGCGTACGACGCAAGCTATCGAGGAAGGTCGCGATTGCGTGTAAAGCAAGCCAAGCAAGTGTTTTATAGAAAAAGATTCCTTTGATGATTTATATAACATAAAAGTCTCGGGTGTTACATTCTACCCCCCTTAAAAAGAATTTCGCCCTCGAAATTCGTCACTTTGCAACAAACAGATGAGGATACTTCTCCCTCATCATATCCTCAAGCTCCCATGTAGCTTCTTCAAGTTGGTGGTTTCTCCATAAAACTTTCACCAAGCGAGTGGTCTTGTTTCGTAGGACTTTTCCCTACGATCCAGAATCTCTATCGGATGTTCTTCATAAGAAAGATCTTGCTCCAGCGGTACAACTTCTGAGCTGAGTACATGTGAAGGATCTGGTATGTACTTTCTCAGGAGAGATACATGGAACACATCGTGAACTTGAGAGAGATTCGGTGGAAGCGCCAATCGGTAAGCTACCTTCCCAACACGATCCAATATTTCGAAAGGACCGATATATCTAGGGTTCAACTTCCCCTTCTTTCCAAATCTCATAACCCTCTTCCAGGGAGATATTCGTAAGAACACTTTATCACCCACTTCAAAGTCTAGGTCTTTTCTTCGGTTGTCGGCATAACTTTTCTGTCGACTCTGAGCTGCTCTTATGTGTTGTTGAATAGATCTGACCTTTTCTGCCATGAGATCAGGTCCTAATAGCTTTCTTTCCCCAACTTCATCCCAGCAAGTTGGAGTCCTGCATTTCTTTCCATAGAGAGCTTCATAAGGAGCCATTTGAATACTGGAGTGAAAGCTATTATTATAAGAAAATTCCACCAAAGGTAGGTGTTGATCCCAACCTCCTTTGAAATCCATAGAGCAAGCTCTCAACATATCTTCTAGGGTTTGAATTGTTCTCTCAGACTGACCGTCTGTCTGGGGATGATAAGCAGTGCTGAAACTCAACTCTGTATCCAGAGTATGCTGAAGACTTCGCCAGAACTTCGATGTAAATCTCGGATCTCGATCAGATATAATAGAAAGTGGTACTCCATGCAATCTTACCACTTCCTTTACATATATCCTGGCAAGCTGATCTAGAGAGAAATCCTCTCTAATAGGAATGAAGTGTGTAGACTTTGTGAGACGATCAACTATGACCCAGATAGCATTATTGCCTTTGGATGTTTTAGGAAGTCCTGTGACAAAGTCCATAGTGATGTTTTCCCATTTCCATTCGGGTATGGGTAATGGTTGTAACATCCCCTTAGACTTCTGTCTCTCAGCTTTAACTTGTTGACAAACCAAGCATCGAGAGACATATTCAGCAACATCTCTTTTCATGTCATCCCACCAGAAGTACTCTTTCAGGTCCCTATACATCTTCGTGCTTCCAGGATGAATAGAGAATGAAGAACTATGAGCCTCATCCAGCAGCTCTTTCTTTAATTCGGGGATGGGAGGAACACAAACCCGATTCCTGAACTTTATTATCTCATCACAATCAAGGTTGAATTCAGGAACATTTCTCACCTTCTTTTGTAACTCGACATCTTCTTTCTGTGCCTCTTTAATCTTCACATGTATAGATGGTTGAACATTCATTTGAGAAAGATAAGATTTTTCCCCTTCCATTATAATTCCAAGATCCATCCTTTGTAAATTTATAAATATTGGATCTTTTGTGATCCTCATCATGGATAAACTAGCATGGTCTTGTCGACTTAATGCATCTGCCACCTTGTTTTCTTTCCCAGGGTGGTAATGGATTGAGCAATCATAATCCTTAATCAGCTCCAACCATCTTCTTTCACGCATATTCAACTCCTTTTGTGTGAAAATATACTTTAAACTTTTATGATCAGTATAAATATCACACCTTTCACCATAAAGGTAATGCCTCCAAATCTTTAATGCAAAGATTACCGCAGCCAACTCCAAATCATGTGTTGGGTAATTTTGTTCATGGATTTTCAACTGTCGTGAGGCATAAGCTATCACCATATCATTTTTCATAAGAACACACCACAATCCCTTCTTGGATGCATCACTTTAGATCACAAACCTTTCTCCACTACAAGGCAGTGTGAGCACAGGTGCACTGGATAACCTTCTTTTCAACTCCTTGAAATTCTCTTCACATTCCTCTGTCCAGACAAACTTAACTCCTTTCCGAGTCAACTTGGTGAGTGGATTAGATAATCGTGAAAAATCTTTTACAAAACGTCGATAATATCCATCCAAACCAAGAAAACTTCGGATCTCAGTTACTGATGTTGGTCTTGACCATCTTTCGATAACCTCTGTTTTTGCTGGATCCACAGATATCCCCTCTTTTGAGATTATATGACCCAAAAATGCAACTTTTTGAAGCCAAAATTCACACTTGGTAAATTTGGCATAAAGCTTCTCCTTTCTCAGGGTCTTCAATATAATTCTCAAGTGATCTTCATGTTCTTCCTTGCTCTTTGAATAGACAAGAATATCGTCTATAAAGACTACCACAAATTGATCAAGATAGTCTCTAAAGACTCTATTCATTAGATCCATGAAAATAGCAGGGGCATTAGTAAGACCAAATGGAATCACTATAAATTCATAGTGTCCATACCTTGTACGGAAAGCCGTCTTTGGTATATCCTCCCTTTTGACCCTTAATTGATGATACCCTGAACGAAGATCAATCTTGGAAAAGTATTGAGCTCCGCGTAGTTGGTCAAATAAGTCATCAATGCGTGGGAGAGGATATTTGTTCTTGATAGTGATCTTGTTAAGTTCTCGATAATCAATGCAGAGTCTCATTGATCCATCTTTCTTCTTAACAAATAGAACAGGTGCTCCCCAAGGTGACGCACTAGTGCGTATGAATCCCTTATCAAGATTCTCTTGGAGTTGCTTCTTCAATTCCTGCAACTCAATTGGGGCCATTCTATAAGGTGTCTTTGAAATAGGCAAAGCACCCGGTACAAGTTCTATTGAAAACTCAACTTCACGATTTGGTGGAAGACCCGGCAATTCCTCCGGAAAGACATCATCAAACTCCCTTACAATGGGCATATTCTTAATCGTGAGTTTCTCACCAACCATTTGAGATAAATAACCTTCATTTAGTGGAATCAATACCCATAAGATGGAAGAAATTTCCACTGGAAGGTTATGTTCATCCTTGCATTGATAGACGATCGTAGATTGATCTAGAATATAAAATGTGACTTCCCTTCTTTGGAAATTGATATGAGCTCCATGTAGAGAAAGCCAATCCATGCCAAGAATCACATCAAATTCCACTAAAGGAAGGATCACAAGATTTTCAGGAAGCACTTTCCCACAAACTTCGATCGGAGAAGAATTATAAACTTTTGATGCGATTGATGTGCCATTAGGTGTTGTCACAGCTAACTCAACATCTAATTATTGAGGTAATACGGTGATACCCTTAGAAAAGTCTTCAGAAATAAAAGAGTGGGTGGATCCAGAATCAAATAAAACATTTGCTACTTTAGAGTGGATGGTAAGTGTACCTTTCACCACATCGTTATCGTACTCCACATCGCTGATAGAAATTGCATGTGACTTTCCTTTGTCTTTAGCTTTAAGAGTTTGTTGATGTCGACCATCATCATCAACCCTTGGATTTGGGCATTGATTGGCATAATGCCCCATCTCCTTGCACTTGAAACATTGAAGTGTTGTAGGTTCATTCTGTGTATCCATTCCTTTGTTTGCGTCATTAGACATCTTCTTCCCATTATCACGGCATTCAAATGCCCGATGACCTTCCTTTCCACATTTAAAACATTTACTTGTCCCTTTAAGACAACTCCCTCCATGTTTCTTTCCACACTTTGAGCATAAAGAAAAGCTCATCTTCTTTTCTGTGTGCTCTTTAGATTTTTCTTTGAATTCCATCTTCTTCTTCTTATCAAACCCATGTGACTGATGGGTTACTCCAATCTCCATCTCGACTTTGAGAGCACATCGAACGATTTCCTCGTAGCTATTGAAGTCCCTTATGGCTAACGCCCTTCGAAGACTTGGTTTTAAGCCACTAAAGAATCGATCGATCTTACTCTCAGGTTGGATAATAATACCAGAAGCGTACCTTGCCAGTCTTGTAAAATTTGCTTCATAGGTACCAACAGATTCAGCATCCCTTTGCTTCAGTTCAAGAAACTCTTTCTCCATCTTTGTTCGGAGAATACGAGGGAAGTACTTATTGAAAAATAAGTTCTTGAACTCGTCCCATTCCATAGACTCAATTTCATCCCTTTGCCTCGAATTCTTAACAAGATTCCACCATTGATCAGCATCTCCTTCCAAACGATACACTGCTAGGATGACTTTATCATGTTCAGAACATTGAAGAACTGAAAATATCTTTTCAGTAGTACTAATCCATTGTTCAGCAACTAATGGATCAGTAGACCCACTGAAAGAAGGTGGACGCTGCCTCATGAAGGATTCAACAGAATGTTGCTCCCTCCTTTGCTCGTTTGGAAATCCTGCATGATTCATAGCTTGAGAAAGTTGTGTGAGCATGGCTACAAGATTTTGCATTCCAGCTCCCATATCGTTTGGTTGCTCAGGGGGACAATCATTGCATTGCCCATCGCATTCCGAATTAACACGGTTCCTTCGGGTTCCAGCCATTGACTAAAACCAAGAAGAATAGTTTGAGCAACACTAATTATAATAGGAAACCACATAATTCAAGAATAAAATTTTCATGCTTATGGTCTTATCCTAGGTTATTCAAAGACATTTCTAAAACACTAAGATTGTGTACTATGCTTAGACTTATCCTTAGGGTTCTTACTAAGGCTTTCACATCCTAGTTTCCAAAGGTTGACTATACCTTTCCTCTGATACCAACTATAACGACCCATACTTTACATACATTTTTAATACTTCAAAAATTGAAGCACACTTATTACAACATATGATAAAACTACAAAGGACTGTATAGGTATAGTGTCTTTAGAAACTGGGAAACATAAACAACTGGTTCATAAATCTTCTACAGTGTCTCCCATTTATTTCATCATATCTAGGGTCCCTTTTAGCATATTCTACTTAATATCCATCTTCCTGACCTGGGGAAAAGAAAACATAAAAGGGTGAGCTCAAATGCTCAGCAAGGCAAATAAAGGAAATAAAAATCATATCATATCTTTTTGAAAATCATAACCTGCAAAAGAGATCATAATATCTTAACATGGAACAAATCATAGGAGTGAAAATGAGATCCCCATAATCATAACATAAAACTTGAAACTTTGTGGCATGCACACATAATCATGGAAAATCATTTCTTGTTAGTCATGACTCATCGCCAAGACTATCTTAGTGGACAAAGTCCCTTTCTGAACCGAGTTCACTCCTCGTTTCAGTCCTGTATCACTGAACCGAAATAACCTTCCGTTCCAGCCATGTCTATCTCATGAGATATAAAATCTTTACCCAATGCATTGGAGGGAGATATAGGTCCCACCTATCTCATAATGAATCCTTTCTTATGTGTGCCACATAATCATAAAACATACATCATCGCATAACACATGTAACCAAAATGGGATTCTTGAAACATCATGACATCATAAATCAATTCATATAAGATAAAGGAATTCATAAACATAATTCCATCACAACATAGTCAAATCAATGTAAAAATATGGATAGAAACAGAACCATTTATTATCTTAGATGGAAAATAATTTTGATAAAACACTTGAATTGAATTCTTGAGGAAAATATCCTTTCTTCTTCAAAATCAATTTATTTTCACAAAACATCATGCAATTTTAAAAGAATGAGATTTTATTGAAAATAGTCATGAAATATTTTAGAGGAAGATTCATGAAAATAAGGCTTTATAAAACAGTAGAAATCCGTTCGTGCCGTATAAGTTAAAAAAACATTCTTCGTACTTTTGTCAGAAAAGTCAAAAAGTACCTCGTACGAAAAACGACAAAAGATTCCTTTCTTATTCTTTACTAAAAACTCACCGAAGGGTAAAATTGGATTTAAACTATTGTAAGTGGATGGAAATAATATTACATATTGAGGAAACATGGATGTGGATGATAAAATACACCCCAGTAATTACCACAGTATAAACAATCTCGGATAAAAATGAGATTGTGATATTTCTCTTACCTTAGGTCCGATTAGCTTTGTACATGTCCGAAGCTCCTGTATAATGGTTTAAATAATGTTATTGACTTATTCCAGAATCATACATATTTATATGATATCATATATGGTCATATTATTAGCTTCTTGTTAGTAATATTTCATTGTTACTTGTTACTCGGGTCTTTATAACCTTTTGTTCTTATGCGTGTTTTGTCGAATAAATTCTTATTCTTATCTTTAGGTTATAGATAATTCATTTCCAGAATGGTATTAGTGTATTATATACCATATTCATTCATTCAATTCATTTATATAATCATTATGAAATGAAGATCGTGTAGAACGAGTCGCATCACATCGTGGAGACGGTATTCCGTACGTACGCACGAGTGATGATATCATTCCTATGATCGTGGAATTGTATTGGAGTATATATATATTATTTCAGTATCAATATTACTTCATAATAATCATATTTATTTACTCATTACACCATTATAACCATCCTTGTAAGGTGATGGTGGAAAATAGATTACACCACGGCGTGGAGACGGTATTCCGTACGTACGCACGCGTGGTGATTTCATTTTTCCGTAGGATGGATAGAAGGTTAAATAGGGTTGTTTCATATTTATAATAACATATCAGTATGTAAGTAATACTGATGTTATTACTTTATCATGAAACAACTAAAGAAGAAGAAGTTGAAGAAGAAAGAAATTGAAAAGATCGGTAATGGATATTACCTCTTCTATGGAACGCCTCTTTGAATCCTCCACTTAAGGAACTAAGATTGGTCTTTGGAGAAGACCAGGACCTCCAGTATTATTCTAGGGAAGTGGAGAGGAGAAAATGGCAGGGGTTGGCCGGGCTTGAGTGCTCAATTTGGTGTGAGGAGGAGGGGGAGGAGGTGCCCTTTTATAAGGGAGGAGAGGGGCACCTTAGGAATATCTCAAAATATTATTTTATATTAAAGTCAAAATCGGTTTATAATGGTTTCAAAGGGTCTTATTTCGAAGATAAAGTGGGGAAGGGTCGAAATCCTATCAACCAATAGGATTTAGACAAGTTTAGGGGTATTATTTTAACCTTATCAATTAGATTTAACTCTAAGTTAAATAATTTAACTTTTACCATGTCTTTTTGTTTTCTTTCACTATATGGTTAATACACTTACTATAACATGCCAAACGAACCCCAAATTGGTTATTATTAAAATATATATCCTTATATAAGTCATTTGGCCGAACCTTAGATTTTTAGGAATAAAATAACAATTAATAATATAATATTTGATTTAAAAACTATTTTGTGTCAATTTTGACACTATTTGATATATGATTTTTGTGAAAGTCATAAAAGAATTATATGTTCGAACCAAGTGGTTTAAATCAACATTAATATATCATAGTAACCTATAAAATTAGTTTAATTCATAAAAAGTCTCAAATTACATTTATTTTGGTGTTTATAACATCAATTATGTCAATATTTCATTAATAAGATAATTACTGCATCATCTTTGTGTCATAAATAAATTACATTATTTGATGTCTAAAAATTACAAATAAAATATCATCATGTAGGAAATCTTTTTAGATTTCTAATGAATATTTACAATTGAATTTATCTTATGTATAACCCCATATTAAAAATGATTTACTTATTAAACTTTGATTTTAACTATTTTAACCCTTCTTTAAATAAATTAATAATAAATGTCCTAATCTAATCCAAGTGGGCCTAAATGGTCATATTTTATTCCTAAGTTTGTTTTTGGTCGAATTACACTTGTCCAATAGAATTAGGACATGTGTTAGGGTAATATTAATATCATATTTACCCTTAGTTACCCTATTTACAATTAACCGCGGTAAAAAAAGTAAAAAGTTACTATTCACCAAAAAATTATTTTCATCTCATTGAACCACATTTTAGTCCTTGATATTAACCGTGTCTCTCGGATTTTCGAAATTCCAATCACAGAAGCGGTAAAATTAGGTTTTATGCAAAATTCAGTTTTTAACCTACCACTTAGTGGTTTCACTATTCATCAAAAATTGAATGTTTTCTGAAAAATACCAAAATTTCACCCTAGGCTAATTTCGATATTCTGAGTCCAAAAATGAAGTCCATTTTGAAAAATAAAATTTATAAAATTCCAAAAAGTGGTTATTACTATTCATAACGGCTAGTTTTAATAGCATAAAGTTGTTTAGTGAAACTCGGTATTGCGTACGACGCAAGCTATCGAGGAAGGTCGCGATTGCGTGTAAAGCAAGCCAAGCAAGTGTTGTATAGAAAAAGATTCCTTTGATGATTTATATAACATAAAAGTCTCGGGTGTTACAGACAATCAAAAGGTTAGTCTTGCTATTTACCGTTTAGAGGGTGAGGCAGATCAGTGGTGGTCTATGGTTAAAAATATCAGGGACGCCGATGAGATTGATGCTCTTGACTGGGATGAATTCAAAGGTATGTTTCTTAAGAAGTATTTTCCTAAGTCTGTTCGACTTAGGATGGAAAATCAATTCTTGGAATTGAGGCAAGAGGAAGACTCAGTGGCTACCTATGAAGAAAGGTTCACTCGATTGGCAAGGTATGCTCCGAATTTTATCCGAGACCTTGATAGTAAAATCAATCATTTTTACTCAGGATTAAAGCCAAAATATCGAAGGGAATTAGCTTCTCGTGAGTTTAAAAGTTATGAAAAGCTTGTTCGATGTGATGAGAAGGTGGAAATGGAGTTTTCTGATGACCAATTGTTCTATAACAACCAGCAGAAGAAGAGACTGAGGTGGTAGGAGAAAGGTAAGAATTCTTCAAAAAAGTCTGATGGTAAGAAAACTAAGTTTCTAGTTTGTGATAAATGTGGCAAAAGGCATACTGGGGAATGTCTTGTAAATTCTGGAAAGTGCTACCGATGTGGTAAGATGGGACATAAGGCTCGTGATTGCACTGAAAAGGATCAAGGTGAAGGTAAGAACAAATTTGATTTACAGTTAGTGAAATTTTATATGTGCAATGAGATGGGTCACTATGTAAATGAGTGTCCGAAAAAGAGCTTGAGTGATGGGAAGCAGTTAGACTACAAGCAGAAAGGGGTGGTGAAATCCTTTGCAACTACATCAGCAGATATCGGGCTGTCAAATGAAGTTGTATCAGCTCCAGGGAGCTCAATTTTTTTTTTCAAAGATTGACTTGAGATCGGGGTACCATCAGCTGAAGGTAAAGGAAGCAGACGTTCCGAAGACCACGTTCCTTACAAGATATGGCCATTATGAATTTATAGTAATGCCTTTTTGTCTTACCAATGCACCTGCTGTATTCATGGACTTAATGAATAGAATTTTCCATGAGTTCTTGGATAAGTTTTTTGTGGTTTTCATTGATGATATTTTGGTGTTTTATAAAAGTAATGAGGAGCATGAAAGAAATTTAAGGGTCATTTTGCAAACCTTAAAAGAAAAGAAATTGTATGGGAAATTCAGAAAGTGTGAGTTTTGGTTGCAACAAATTTCTTTCCTTGGTCATATTGTTTCTAAAGATAGAATAACTGTTGATCCTGCAAAAACAAAAGTTGTAGAAGAATGGCCAAGACCCACAAATGTAACTGAGATTCGTAGATTCCATGGTTTGGCAGGCTATTACCGACGGTTTGTTAGGAATTTTTCACGGTTATCTAGTCCAATGACTTAGCTAATTCGGAAGGGTGTTAAGTTTATCTGGACAAAAGAATGTGATGATTGTTTTCAGGAATTGAAAAGAAGATTGGTGAATGCTCCAGTTTTGGCACTACCTTCCAGGAATGGTGATTTTGTTATATACAGTGATGCTTCATTGAAAGGACTTGGTTGCGTCCTAATGAATAATGATCAGGTAATTGCTTATGCTTCATGACAGTTGAAAACTCATGAGGTAAATTACCCTACACATGATTTGGAATTAGCTTCTGTTGTTTTTGCTTTAAAAATTTGGAGGCATCATTTGTATAGAGTAAAGAGTGAAATATATACCGATCACAAAAGTTTAAAGTATATATTCACTCAGAAGTAGTTAAACATGAGACAGAGGAGATGGCTGGAATTAATCAAGGATTATGATTGTACAATTCATTACCATCCGAGAAAAGCAAATAAAGTGGCTGATGCTTTGAGTCGAAAAAGTAATTCTTCATTAGCAATGTTGCGTTTGGAACATGATCCTTTGGTTAAGGATTTTATGAACTTTGGCATAGAAGTTGTTGGTGTAGGAAGTTATTCTGTTTTGTTTCAGGTATCAGTGAGATCATCTCTATCAGATAGAATCAAGGAAGCACAGAAGCAAGACAGTGAGTTGCAGAAAAAGGTAGAGCTGGTTCAGAAAGGTAAGTTGCCTGAATTCAACATTGATAATGATAGCGTTTTTAGATTTGGGAAGAGATTGTGTGTGCCTTGTGATTCACAGTTGAAGAGAGAGTTATTATGTGAAGCTCATAGTTCTCCATTTTCAGTTCATCCTGGCAGTACTAAGATGTACCGAGATCTGCGGGAGTATTACTGGTGGGATGGAATGAAAAGAGATATTTCTAATTTTACTGTGAAGTGTTTGACATATCAACAGGTTAAAGCAGAGCGGCAGATACCGAAAGGGATGCTTCAGCCTTTACAAGTGCCAGAGTGGAAATGGGAGAATATATACATGGACTTTGTTGTGGTATTACCGAAGACATCTCGAGGTAATAATGCAATCTGGGTTATTGTTGATCGCTTGACCAAGTCTTCTCATTTCCTTGCTATACGAGATACTTTCTCTCTTGATCAACTTTCCTATTTGTTTCTTAAAGAGGTAGTCAGTTTACATGGAGTTCCTCTCTCCATTGTATCTGATCGTGATCCCCGGTTCACTTATAACTTTTGGAAAGGCCTTCAAAAGTCGTTGGGTACTGAATTAAATTTTAGTACAGCATTTCATCCTCAATCATATGGGCAGTCAGAACTACAATTCAGACCTTGGAGGATATGCTAAGAGCTTGTTCGATGGATTATCAGGGAAGTTGGGACCAACATCTTTCTTTGGTTGAATTTTTATATAATAACAGTTTTCATTCCAGTATACAGATGGCACCATTTGAGGCATTATATGGGAAGTGGTGTCGAACTCCAGCTTTCTGGGATGAAGTGGGTGAAAGGAAGTTGATGGGACCGGAATTGGTAGAAGAGATGGAAGAACAAGTTCAGCTGATTCAGAAGCACATGAGAACAACTCAGAGTAGGCAGAAGAGTTATGCAGACAACAGGAGGAAGGATATATCTTTTGAGGTAGGTGATCATGTTTTTCTCAAAGTATCACCATGGAAAAGTGTGATGCGATTTGGTAAGAAAGGAAAGCTGAGTCCAAGGTTTATTGGACCATATGAAATACTGGAGAGAGTTGGATCAGTTGCTTACCGAGTGGCTCTACCTCCGAGTTTATCTCAGGTACACAATGTTTTTCACCTTTCGATGTTGAGAAAGTACATGCTAGATCCATCTCATGTTTTGAGTCCAGAGGTAGTTCAGCTGGAAGAGAACCTATCTTATGAGGAACAACCAGTCTAGATTCTTGACCACAGGGAGCAAGTGTTACGGTATAAGGTGATTATTCAGGTAAAGGTTTTGTGTAAAAACCACATGATAGAAGAGGCAACATGGGAATCTGAAAATGCAATGAGGGATAAGTACCCCCATTTTTACGATAAGTAAATAAATTGCGGGGACGCAATTTTCTAAAGGGGGGAAGGATGTAACATCCCATGTAAGTAATGAATAATAGATATTTTTTATCTATGTCTATTAATGAATTAGATAGTGTTTTAGAGGCTTAAAATGAAAATAAATCCAATCTTAAGCATGGAATACACTAATAGTTTTAAAAGATTGTTTTACTTCCTTTTGATGGAAAACCATTTTTGAATCTATATTTTGACAATTTTATAATCTATGTTTGTCAAAATAAACTTATTCTTTATGATTGGGACATCAAAATTTACCTTGTGTGAATTTTTGGTATTTTTCGGACAATGTTCATTTTTTAATGAATAGTGAAAAATACTACATTATACATCAACACTGCTTTTTAATCTAATTTATTAATATGATTAGATTATCTTTTGAATTGGTTTTGAAGTGTAATTATAATATATTTTTACCATTTAATCCAATGGTGGTCATTGGAATCAATTTCACTTTGAAATTGGACTTAAATTGGTGTCAATCTTTTGATACTTATTGTTTCATAATAACACGCTATTTGTCATGACAGCGGGAATTAATTATTAAATTAATTAATGTGACTTATATGTTTTGAATTTTGTAAAATAGTCTTCATTTTTGAATTCGGAATATCAAATATATCTTAGGGTGAATTTTTGGTAATTTTCTGAAAAACATCAATTTTTGATGAATAGTGAAACCACTAAGTGGTACTTATAAAAACTGATTTTTCCGTTTAAATGAAATTTTGCCATCATTGTGTATTGAATTTAAAAAATCTGACATACATGGTTGTCATTAAGAAGTAAAATGTTGTTCAATAAGATTAAAATAATTTTTTGGTGAATAGTAACTTTTATGTTTTTAATCACGATTAGAGGTAATTAGTGTAGTTTAAGGTAAAATAAAGATTTAATAATATGAGATGAGCTTGACACATGTCTTACCCTCATTGGTTGTGTCATGGACAACCAAGAAAATCCATGGGTCAACTTGGGGTCCCCATGTAACCACTTTGGTTGGGAAATGACATAAATAACTTTTTATTTAATGTAAAAGTAAAAAATGACTCAAACATAATATGTTTTACGAAAACAATTTTTAAATGGGGTTATACAAGTCATATTTTTGATTATAGATATTAATTGGAAAGCTAAAAAGATTTAATACATCATAGTATTTTTTTTATAATTTGTTGACATTAAATAAATAAATGTATTTATGACATCATAATGATGTAGCGATTACCTCATTAATAAAGGATTTAAATAAAATGGAAAGATAATGTAATATCTAAGACCTACACATGTCCAAAACCTATTGGATGGGTAGATTTAGAACCCTTATCACCTTATCCTAGAATTATATCAATGTTGGACCATTTAAATCCTAAACTCATTTTCAAATAATGTAATATTTATTTACTTTCCAAGAGTGCCCCTCCTCTCCTCTTATAAAAGGCCCCCACCTCTACCTCCTTACCCACACATCAAAAGCCTTTGGCTCGGCCAACCCCTTCCCATATTGTCTCTCCACTTCCATATTTTACTCCTTCAAGCCTCACGTTGGGCAGAAGACTTCCCAAGGAATCCTTTGAGCTCAAACCAAAGGAAGTTACCAGATTTTAAGGTAAAGTCTTCACTTGAGTCTGTTTGTTTTATTTTGCTTCTCCATCCCCCTAAACTCTTTTTATTTATTTCTTTTGTAACAAATCCAGTATCTTCAATATACTAGGATGTTGTTATAAGAAGTATTAAAGCTACACTTACACACTCCTATGTCTAATGGTTAAAGAATATACGGTTTCCGTGGATGGTGAATTTATGCCTCCCGAAACGATGATTGTTCAACATTCTTTTAACACCTTCAAAGGTGGACATTAAGATGACACTATATTTATATATTATATATAATATGTTTATGTTTTCATTAATATTCTGTATTTTTCTTTTTTGGTCATACCTTTATGGTTTCCATTATGGGTAAACACGATATCTTCATTTAAGAAAGTGCGGACTACCGCCCCCTCAAAGTGATTTGATTCGTTAAATGCCATATGTGGGACGTATAAAGGATGGAACTATGATATTATATATGATATTATACTGGAATTATAATATACCTTTAAATCATTATGATTCCATTCTATAAAATATGAAATAGAAATGAAAGTAGCGTTCATGCGTACGTACGGCTTACCGTCTCCATGAACGGTGCATTTCATTTCTTACCTCTAAATGATTATGTAATATTATAAATGCACGTATATACTGAATATATACGATATATATGATATATACATCATGATTATAATTCTGGATATAATGGATACATGAACAACTTGTAATTATAAAGGGTTTATTTTTGACTCAAGTACCAATGATCGTTAAAACGACCGTTATTAACTTAAATAATTACATAGTGTTCATGACATGGCAATAAGTGATATAAAAGGAATAATGAATTTGAAAAAGGTTCTTAAACAATTAGAAATTAACTCGAGTTTATTATTCAGGACATTAAAGAACGATCGAGTCAAGTCGGACCCGAGGTATGGGACTTCGTCTCAATCTCCTTTCATTGAGGCATATTTTGTTTTATACACAACCTTTTTTTATATGGTGTATAAACCCTTTTGACTTTTACGTTTATTCAAAAGGAATATTTTTTATACGAAGCGTTTACTAGACGACAAAAGGGAATGTTTTTGTCGTACGTATGTAGTGACAACGGCTTCTCCGCCGTCGTGACTATTATTTGAGTTTCGGCTTCCTCTACAAGTCATACCTTCTTTTTAAAAGAAAAATAAATACCATGTTTTACTTTTCTTTTATTTTGGTATCGAAAATGGTTTTCATAATGTTTTTATATCAATGTGTTTTATTGATATCTTGTGATTGAAAGGTGGGAATGTTATGTTTCCTTTATGCATGTTTTATGTGATATGATTATGTTGAGGTTCTGGGGCATTATTATGAAAACGGGTGGTTCCGTGATAAACTAAGTGTGGGTGAGCCCGATATAGCTCTCCAATGCATTGGGTAACACGAAGGAGTTAAACGTTAAGGTTTCTCCGAAGAGATTTAGGGAATATACTGTGATGGGTATTCCAAACGTAACCAAGAGGGTTACTCCCTACGTAAGAATGTTACGAATGCCTCAAGTTACCTTTATGTCTTATGATTTCTATGATTTATTCATGATTTGATGAGGTATGTTAAAGTTCTTATGTTTTATGGGTAAAGTATGATCTCGTTCTTATGTATATATGTACCCATGTTTCCTTTCAATATTTTTATATCCCTTACTGAGCTTTTTATACTCATCCCAAGTTTTTTGAAATGTTTTTCACATGTCAAGGGAAAGGTAAATGATATGATGATAGTGTCAAGGAAGTGTCAAGAAAGAATCCAAGTTTATTTTAAATATGTTTCCAATGATGGTAATGAAGAATACTATCTTTATGTAACCACATTGTTTATATGTGGAATGTAATGCAAGTTTTATGATCTAATTCTCTAAAACTCTAAACCCGAAAATATCATCAATGTGTAATCTTGTAATAACTCAATATTAAGTAAGGTTTAAGGCAGGGGCCTTATAGATAACCCCAATGAATTTTAATGTGAAATTAATTTTAAGGGGGTGGAATGTGGAAAAACGAGATTATTATTATTATTATTTAAATATTTTTTAGTTGATTAAAAGATTTATTTTAAAACTACACCATATTAATCATTTTTCACACACAACCACAAATTAGATTTTGTTAAATGTATCTCTACGTTTTTACAAACCATAATTTTTTATAATTATTTAAACAAGAAAATTATATTATATCCATTATAATGGTGATTTTTAAATTGATTAAATAAATTATTAAATTATTTTTTTCACATGTATATACTATTATTTGGATAGTGATTTATACATTCATTTAATTCCTTATTATGTACAAGAATTGTTTTTTCTAAAAATCTATTTAATTGTGCACAAGTATATTTTTTAAAAATAAATAGAAAATATTTATTTTTTGATTATATTAGTAATATATATAAATATATATATTATATTAGATATTTAAATATCATTTCATGTATTTTCTAAAATGATATATGAATAAATCTTGTTTCGTAAAAGACGTATTTTTCTAAAAACATAGTTTTTACACTGTTTGATGAGGCCCATGTTAAAAATATTGTTTCTGAAACTTTTATAAATAATATTTGAGAAAAACACCTTTTTTTGAATCATAATATTAGAATTTACTTTGGTTGAACTTTTGTATTTTTTTTAAAAAGTTTCATCTTTTTATGAAAATAGAAAATACATATTTTTTTGAAAATATTATTTTCGTTGAAAGTTGTTACAATATCAAATTATGATTTGGATTTGATTTAGATTTTATATTATTATTTTTAATTTAATATAATCTGGTATTCTTCTTTTAAAATTATTTTATACATGATTTAATTATAAGAACACTTTATCTTTTAAAAGGGAATTTCTTTCCAAAATACATTTTTCATGGAATTTTATCGGGGTTTATATTAAAATAAATTCTAAAATTTAGGTGATTTAATTTTGGAAAAATAGATCCCGAATTTTTATTCAGAACTTATATATTAATTAAATACTTCCCCTTTATATTTTATCAGTATGAAAAAGTAAACATTGTAAATTTTGCTAACAAAATAAACAAAGAATAGTGTAATTCAGGTTAAAAAAATTACGAATACTATTAAATGAATCTAAAAAGTCAAAATTTTAATGGATGAGTAAAATTATACCCATAACACATATTTTTGGAATTAAAATGTTTAATGTACACTTTTTATGGAAAATTATATTTATACTATTTAAATTAAAGAAAGTCACAAAAACTCACGTTCACTTTATTTAATATAACTTATGTGTGCACATGGGGAAATTGTTATTTCATGAAAGAATCTAACTATAAATTTTTAAATTAAAATATAATAATTATATTAGTTTATTTTTTAATTTTTGGTTACTTAGATGAGATTATGTTATTTATAAAATCTTATTTAATAAAACATTAATGATATTTCTTTGATGTTTTAAATAATATATCTTTTTTATATATGGTGACCGAGAATATATATTCTACAAAAAAATTGTTAAATTTATAATATTTATTGTAATCAAAGAATTTTATTTTTTATTTTTAGAAATGTAATAATTATATTAAATTATTACACAAGAATTATCTTGTAGTTATTTTATTGATAGAAATATCCAATAAATGTTATAAATAATATTGAAATAAATATAATTTGAGAAAATTAAAGAGGTCAATGAATATTCTCGATAATATTTCCATATTATTTATATAATAAAATATATTTTCAATGATAACTTTTTATCATGATATTTTTTAAATTCGAAATAATGAACACCTTCAAAACTCACAGTAATGATATTATACTAAAATATTATTTGATTAAATCATTTAAAAACCAATAAAAAACTTAAAAATAGAAATTATTTAAAACATTGTCTAAAAGTTATAAATTTTTCATTTATGGTCTAATATACATCATATAAGTGTATCTTAAAGCCTTTTAATTTTGACATATTGGTTAACATTGTTAAAATCAAAATAGGTTAAATAAGGGTTAATTAAAATGTTATGGTTTACTATAATAACAAAACATGTGTAAAAAATACTGGTTTATTATATTAAAACATTATATCTTCTTATCTTCGAATCCAAGTGATTATTGATGTATTTTTATTGATATTTAATTTATTATTAATTAATATTTTGGGGATTCAAAATGTGCCCCTCACCTCAATTATAAAAGGGAACCTCCTCTCTCGATTCTACACATCACTTTGAGCCTTATAGATCATCAATACTCTACCAAATAAACTTCTCCATATACATATCCAAATTATATAGATTCTTTTATTCCCCAAAATACCAACTCTAGATTCTTTTATGTGATATCTAAAGGTTTTATTTTGAAGAAGTGGGAATAACATTAACTAGTGACTCTCTTTTTCCAATCTTTTGTACCTCCTAAAAATATATTATATATAACATAAAATAATATATTAATAATCCTAAATATTCTTAGATTTTATTATTATTATGACCCCACCACTACACATCTCCTTTCGCATCACAAAAGAAATTAATGTATAGCTCATGCGTACGTAGGACTTACCATCACCACATAGTGATACAATTCATTTTTCATCACCACAATTTATGAGTGGTAATTATGATGGGTTAAATATTTATATATTATATTTATAACATAACTATAATTATGTTATGATATTATCATTTCTAACATTTTACCAACTAATATTTAGGTAAATAACTGTTTTGCTCCTATGTATAAATGGAATACAATCTACACGAAATGACATGATTTTTTTTCATATATATTTCACATAGATGGTAATAAGGATAAATATTATAAAAATATAATATATATATGAAATAAAAATAACTATTTAATGTTAACATATCATATAATTTTCATTCTTTTAATATGATAATTAAATGAATCCAGCATTCATGTGTACGTACATCATACCGTCGGTATGAACTGTGTATTTTATGTTTTACAAAAAAAATTATAAATAACAATTAATAAAAACATATGTGATATTTACATCATTTTTATCATTGTTTGGATGATTCAATAATTATCTATGTATGAGGACCAAGGGTAACAAGTCAAACCATGCCTGAAAAATAAAGCGGTTAAAACCAAAATATGACTTAAAAATTTAATTATTAATAAGCGCGTAATATTATGTCATAAATAATTATTATGTGGTATTATAAATATGAATCTATATCTATGGTTGATTTATTATAAACATATATTAATTATAAATGATAATTTAAAGTATACTAAAGAATCAATACTTAAGGTAAGGTATTTTTATCTCACTATTATTTCCTATGGATGCATTCCTTCCACACTACTTCTTTCATCTAGGTGGTGTATATGCTGCGCATGAATTTCTTATATGATAATTATATAAAATTATATGGCATTTTTATATCCATATAATTTTCTTTCTTTCATGGGGTATGTGAATCTTCTGAACAAAAAATTATAACAGTTATATTCACAGTCTTATTTTATTTGAGATTTCTATATGTGAATATCAACAATGGAATATTTATTTTCCATGGAAATGATTCTCAAAAAAATATTCCAAAACATTTTTAATATTCATCTACAATTGTTTAATTTATTTTTACCCATGTTTTAATATTTACTAAATGGTTTTAAAAGAATGTTGTAATGTTTTTTTAATGAAGTACATATTAACTTTTATAAAAAAATCATATGGGGAAAGTTTATTTAACTTATACATAATTAATTGATTTTTATTATTTCCTAATATCTTCACTACAAAAAGCTTCACTAAAAATTGTATGAGGTTATTTTCAATGAAATTTATTTCTCTAAAAATTATGCCGCATTTTAAGAATATAAAATGTTTTCAATTAAGATATGAAATTTTCCTAAATATTTATTATCAAATGGTCTCTCAAAATTATATTCCATCGATGATTACATATTTTTATTTTCATTATGTTATTATGGAGATATTTTTCAATGATATTACCCCTATTATTCCAAGGTTTTTTTATATTTACTATGTAAGGATTTCTATGAAACTCATTTCTTTTCCATGGGATATGTTATGATTGAATGATATTTATGAAACCCATTTCATTTCTAGGGTTCTTGAATTATGAATGATTTAGGTTATTATCGAAAACATATATATGATTTTCATTATGTGATGGGTGGGGCCTATATCCCTCTCCAACATATTTTGTAAATATTTATATCCAATTATATATATAGGAATGGAACATGAAATGATTTTGGTTCTGTAATACGATTCTTGAATCGAGCATGAACAAAGTTTAGTAAAGGAATTTATCTCTTAGGATGGACTTGGAAGTGCTCCGTGACTAATATGTAAATGATTTTCTATGCTAATATATATTCCATAATTTCATGTCTTATTATATTTTATCATGTAATATGTTCTTTATTTTATTTTATTGATTTATATGATTTATTTCATGACAGGATATCTTGATCTTTGATATACATGATATGATTTTCAAAATCTTTTTATATACTTATTCATTATAATTACATTTACCCTTATTAATAATTTAAGCTCGCCATTTTTTATGTATCTTTATTCAATGATATAAAGAAAGGTTATAGGTAGGAATAATAAACTGGGAAATCATTATGGGATATTTTTAAAATTAGTCATCAAATTAAACGAATGTGTTCCTAGTTTCAGAAGACAAAAAACTAATATAGTCTTTGGGAATGTGTTTGTGTATTGTAGGAAATATTCAAATAATAATAATTTAATGTATAAGTATGTTAATATTTGGTTTTCATATACATACAAACCCTTTATGATATTATATCATGTATTTATTTATAACAACGAAATATTAGTTTTCTACCTGATTTTATCCTTTCCTATGGCTTGTGAATCAATGTTACCAATGTGGTACAAATTTCACCTAACAATCTCATCATTAATTGGGATTTTTTATGATTATTTTTCTAATGATAAAACCATATTTTCCACATAAAAATAATCCCCATGTATTTTCTTCTCCTCTGGTTAATCATGATTTTTTCATGAAATGGTACCATTTTTTACTCATTGTTACTTAAAGTAATTTAGAAAATGTTTTTAATAAAATCTGACTTTTTTTGTCTCTTCAGTAAGAAATCATTTTCTTCCAAAATCATGTTTTCTAAAAATAATATCTAAAATGTATTTTACTCATTTTTGATTTTTAAAAGACATTTCTACCCATTTTTTACTTTTTAATGTATTTTTTCTAAAGTAATATTCAAGTTATTTTCTGAACAAATTCCATTTGGAATGTACTGAAAATGTGAGAGAAAAATCATTTTAACATGAAATATATGAATGGAATATGATATCATGTTGATTATAAATATCAATGAAGTTTACATTATAATGTTTCTTGTTTATTTACAAATAAAATGGTTTTCAAAATATGTTTTGTTTTAAATAGTGTTTTTCAATGAGTAAAGCATATTTTCACCATGAAATTTTTTAAAAAATATTTCAAAATTATTTTACATATAAGATGGAATCCATTTGTTTTACGTATTTATTAACGGGGAAATAATCCAAGGTTGTAGTATTTATCCTTTCTTTGAAGGTTTTATGTTTTAATGGAATTATTTTTATGAAACTCCTTTCTCATCCACAGGTTATACCATATGAAAATACTTATGAAATATTCTCCTTTTATCTTATTATTAAATGTTGAAATGATTAAGAAAATTTTCAATTTCCCATAGGTCATGATATGATGAAATGATTATGATACCCATTTTATTTCAAGGGTAATGATATGATGAATTTTTATGATATTTTGAAACACATAAATATTCATTTCATTTTGTGATGGGTGGGACATATATCACCATACAATACATTGGGTAACGGTTTATATCCCATGATATAGACAATATCGAAGTAAGGAGTGATCTCGGTTTAGTAACTCATATAAGGAATGGGGAGTGAACCCACTTTTGTATGACATGGTGGGAATGGAGAGTGAACCTGTTTCGGTATGCCATGGTTTTTTTGGGAAGTGAACTTAGTTCAAAATGGATATTTTTCCACTATGATGATCCATCCAGTAAGCTGTAACTAATATAGAAATTATAATCAATTATTATGAGTATTATAATAATTCTTATTCTTATGTCAATGTTATTCTCTTAGTGATCAATTTTATTTATTCCATTATGATTCATGTCATATGAACATTTAATCATCATTCCCTGAATCAATATTCTGATCTTTGATATAAATGTTATGGTTTTAAAATGTTATTCTCAAGTTATCATATGATTATTTTCATGTTATTATTATGTATATCACTATTATACCACTACTCTTCATCTGATCCCACCCTTTATTTGTTTTCTCTACCTAGGATATATAGAAATTTATTACAAATGTTATGTCAAAAAAGGGTGATAGTTATGAACAACATAGTGGTAGATGACATAACACACTTTTAGACCAATTTTTCTGCTTTAATGTTTCTAAAGGCACTAACCTATTACATTAATCTGGCATGGGTTTGTGTAGTGTAATGAATATTTTAAAAAATGTAATGTCTATGTATGAGAACCTTGGGTCACTATAGGATTCATGATGTTTCACACCATTTAATTATTAATAAGTCAATTCACTAATTTATTTTATATTTTTATCAAATTGGGATGGATTTAATTGAAGGATTGATGTCAGATAGTGTGTCATTGGTGGGTAGTTGAATTGGTGTGCATTGGGAGCAAACAATATCTTGTTTCTCAATATTTTAGCGAGGATATATCACATAATGAGATTGATTTTTCAGTGTTTAAATTGTATTGGAATGGTTATCCCTTGATGGTTTGTTGATAAAAATTTTTTAAGTCCTCTCTCAATCTTATGCATGGTATTTTCCATCTCTCCATATTCCCAAGATGCTCCCAATTGTTTCCCTCAGCAATATCTGGGACCAATCCTTCTTTCTAAAGTCTGGTCGTTATCTAGGTTTTTTGGACAAAATAATATTGGGTACCTATTTTGGTCAAGAGTATGAGAGGATGGACTAATCACACCCTTTTTAGGGGAATTATTTCATAATCTATGACTCTCTTAGAGATTTAAGAAATTTCGATAAACATTTTCTTAGACTCAATATGGGTCCAGTTACCCAAAAAATGACTATAGGTTAATTTTCATTCATGTGAAAATTATTGAGATCTCTTTAGTGAATCCATATTTATGTATCTACGGTTATCTATCATTATCCCATAATGTTGAACAACATATATATGCTGAATTCATATAAACAATTGCTTCTGAATATGATAACATGTACAGAGGTATTTAATATTCTAAGGAAGAAATTAAGCTACATTGAAGTGACTAATGTATCTTGGTTATTACAAGATTAAAAAAACATAGTTTGTTTGACCAGTGCAATTTTAATTCATGAGTAAAGGACTCATGTGTATGCTCTGAGACTAAATATTCAAGCTCAAGACCAGGATGAATGTCTTACATATCCTGATTATATAGAGAATCAATGTTATTGTAGTTCATTTAATTAGGTCTTGTATATTGAGATATTCCCAATCATTATAGGGACTCATGGTGTAGATTATATTATTTTTTCTTTTCTATAACTTCACGTTATTTTTGCTCTGTGTGGGAATGAAGCGATGTAAAGTGGTCATTTCATTTCTCATGATGTTGGGATTACATGCTGGGAATGTCAAAGTAATATTTACCATGGAAAATGGGTCTCAAAAAGATGTCCTATATATCATGGTTATGGAAATAATTAGACTCATCATAGATTTATTTGTTTATCATCCCATTGATGGATTAGGTAAAATGATCATGAACTGGGAATATTGGGTCCTGATGGTCAATATGTCAGAGTTATAAAATTAATTTCACCAAAATGAGTGTTTATTTGAACATATGTCTTAGTAAGGCATCCTTCCTATCATAATTAGTGTAGTAACTAGATTCATCATAGTTCAGTTTATATTTTTGATTACACAATGAGGATTATCTAAACCATTTTATGGGTTTTTAGTGTAGATGTTCTGATCATTACAACTACCTAAGCTCATGTGATTCCTTCTCATTATAATAAACAAGAGATAGAAAGTAATCAATGTTATTTCTTCGAATAAGGGAATTATATACAAGGATTTACCTACTAGATAAATATGAATCTCAAGACTCTAGGTGGGGGGAATCCATGTATACTGAATATGGATGGAACAAGAGTTATCTTACTTCCCTTTATATTGGGGCTTGCACACTGAGGATTCCATATTAGGCAGTGATTACACATCGAGGAAGGAAAATGTTATCATGTCTTGGGATTCCTTGTTACTCATAAGAGGGTTTCTACATAAACCATTTGACTTATTATAGAATTCATCGCATGTCATGGATAAATTTTCTTAGGGTGTTTCATATGACCCAGCTGACTTGCCTTAAAATCTATTGCTTGACTCACCTGACTTTTCCAGAAGAGTGTTTCATGACCATGCCGATGTGCCTTTGTCTCATTCAAGAGATTCTGGTTGTAATGTATTGGTTTTTTGAACGAATTAGTGTTACAATGATCAACAGTTGTATTATATTTTGGAAAACACCCTTGAAAGGCTTTATGTGACTTGGATGTCATGTCTGGTGGGCATCGGGGTTCTTAGATGGTAATCCCAAAAGGTGTCATGAGAGATTTGTTATAATTCCCAAATGAAAAAATAATACTTTACTGATATGAGAAATCACCATTATATGAGTCAGGCGATGTATTTAAAGGACATCACATGGTTTTGGGTGATAAACCCATAATGTTTTGGGAGATCAAAGTGGAATACTTGAGGATTTCCTAACATGCTTTGAGTTTTCTAGTGGAATTTTTGTATCTTAGTTATTCTGTTAAGAGGGCATTTCTAGATCCTAGTGATGTGCCATGGTGTTCTCTCATGTCTTTGGATGACTTTCATGAAGACCATGAGGGCCAGAAAATATGTTTTTCACTTCTATATTTCACTTTTGATCATGGTTCTAACAATTATATTGTGCACCCCTTTGGTTTTTCCAGTATCAGTTCCTTTGAGTCTTGTGTGAACTGTATGTCATGCAGTATGTTATTCGCATGTCTTTCTATGGATTATTTGCATTATCTATGAATGATCACGTGACAAAACATAAATCTAGAACATGAAAACTGTAGCTTCTCACTGGTATATTACTTGATGGAAGTTTTGTCGGTCAGCTAATCAGTTACTCTTAGAACACTACAGAGATCACGATTCTAATTTTCGGAGATCGAGCCTCTACCTACATGATAGCAATGCATTTTTCATTATAGTCTGGGAAATTTATAGGCTTTACCATGCAGGTTGTTCAATAATTTTTTAAATATATCTAGCATGAGTCCATACTGGAGTTGATGAATCCGTTTGGTGCCATGTGGCTTCGTGAATGTATATGATGGACCGCTTTGAGGATGTTTCTTGATTTTTAGGGACATTGTGTCCCACTTGTGAATGCCTTCATTATTTTTCTATTTCTAATTAATGAGGACTATTTTTATCATACAGATACGTTGAAGGACATTCATATTGTTATGTTAACATGCCCCAGGGCCTTTAAATGATCCTAGTGCCTATTAAAAGGCATCCATGTGATGCGGGATGTCTTTTTTGGGAATTTTTGTGAAGAAAGGATTTTTTTCTGGGGGGTCCTGTGGCACCACACTATGATCATTCTTTGCGCATTGTGAGTGTTTTACATTTTTGAGTTCCTTATTAATCCTTCCTCTTCTATTTAAGTCGTTTTGTGTGAAAATTATTATGATTCCTGATTGATTTAACTAGTGAAATCTAGATCAATGACTATATTTTATGGTGATTCATCACACGACTGATAAAGGTCATATTGCGGTGCATGATCATTACATGGGAAATTATATTTTTTCCCTTTAAGTGCATAAGGTATGCACAATGTTTTCTATAAATAGAAAATTCATTCGACATGATGAGGCTGAAAAACCAAGGAGATTTTGCGAGATGAGTTGGATAAGTTGTGAGGGACTCACTGTGGTTTTCCGGTCGCCAGAGGCGCATCGCATGTGCTTTTGTAAATGTGAGTACCTTTTGACTCCTCCTTTTATATCCACTGTTTTATTTCAAAAAGTATAGGCATTATGTGAGTTTGTATGACTAATTTATAGGACATTTACTTGATTTTTATGACACCTCACATGACCATTGTGGGTCATAATGAGAGTTTCTAAGTATTTCATGGACAAATTTATATGTTTCTCCTTTTAGTATAGTAGAGTCTCCTGCACATACCTAATGACTTATATATGGAAAGGCTAAGAAGACAAATGTCTTTCAAGAGATGAGGTGGAAATACCGCTAAGGACTCGGCATGTTGCATGTCATTCAGCGATCGGGATCACATCTCACCTCTTCCACATTATCTCATTTGTTTAAGATATAATTGTTAATGGGTTTTATGAGTTTTCTATGATATTATCAAGGAAATTTATATTTTCCAATGATGATATGGTGTATGATATCTTATGACTACTGGGGTCATTATGTTTCCATACATTCCTTCTTATTCTCTATGGATTTCTTATGGTTTTTCTAGAACATTCCATTAAAAATCAATATGGCCAAGGGAGCACATTCAGTTGCCTTTGAGTGCATCTAAAGATTAATACGGGGCCATGTGATGGAGCCTAAAATTTGTCTTGGTTATTCATCCTATTAATCTATAGAAAATCACATTATCATTACTAGATATTTTAATGACATGTATATGTTGTCACAAATTGTTTCCCTTCTCGACTTTAATGCACTTCATGTATATTCATGGGTCTTACTGCGGCATGCAGACATCATCAATGGTAGTCAATTTTCTCACCATTGATATTTTTTGTGTTCATGTCCAAGAGACATGAATGTGTTGTGCGGCTAAAGGTTTTAATAAGTTCATTTAATTTCCAAATATTCATGAGATCCTGTATAAGGGCTCAAGACATAGAGTCTCGCCCATGATCATAGAATATTTATTTACAACACAGGGAGATATTAATAACATCATAGATCATCTCATCAATACATTAATATTGCATGTGTGCGGTATGGGACTCCATTGGATCGACATGTTTCATCGAGTCTTGAATTTTATTTCATGATCATCATTTACTTACAGCAAAAAAAATTATTATGATATGAACATAGTATAATACTGAGTCATTGTCCACAATTCATCACATAACCATGTATGCCATCATTTAATCTTCATCTATGAAGAGGGAGAATTATGATATGATATTGATTCGTCATTATTATTTGTGATGTAGGTGATCTATTAGCCTTTTATTTGTGGTAGTATGAGGTCAACAAGGTATTACAGCCCTTTATAAAAAGGGATAAATAGTGCTACTACTGTACACAAGAGAGGTTATGTGAGTCATATATTTTTTTACATGAATGATCATGTGATTTACTATCACATATTCCTCTTCAAATGAATGACATAATGGGAGTCATGTGACATAAAATGCATAACCCATATGGGGTTTGTGACACTATATATTTCGATGAAATTATATCTCTCCAAATGGGGTGGTAGTGGCGGCCAACTCCAAATAGTGATCCTACATATGAATTTATAAGAAAATTTTCGAACTCCCTTTGCATGTTAGATAATGGTGGTGTGACCAATACACATTCAATACCATCCATTACACCAATGTAGACAACCATAGATCCAAAAATTATCTGGTGTCTAGATATTTATTTAATGAATCAAAAATTCTGATATTATTCTGCCAACATACATTTTTATTTGTGCAATAAGATATCGTCATAGAGGATCTACATCATTACATATCCTACTCTTGGTAGTTCCATTAAGGTAAGGGGGACTATCAACATGTTTAGGATTTCCATGAAACTCCATATATTCATAGTGTATTTTGTCCATGCATTGTATTTGTGCTTGATGGAAACCACAAGTATCATTATCATCAAATTATCTATTTTTAGTGATGACTTCATTTTTTCCACACATGGAAAATAGAACATATGTTTATCTATTCAATTGTTGATATGGGAATGGTTCTTCTCATCATATCCTATTATAGGCAGACACAAGAACAAGTCTATCTTGCTTGTTGTCACAAACAACATATATTGCAAGCATCACATGAATTACAATGGATGTTGTCCATATGAACCCACATTTGTGGTGACATGAGGTTTGTGTAGATGGTATGTGATATCAATTCCATAAATGATTCATCAAAACATTATCATAGTTAAGATTCAGAATATGGTTTGTTCTATCATTTAACATCCATGAAATGTTCACCGGTTATCCATATTCATGCACTGGGAAAATGGTACAAAATCATATCATTAAACCTTTATGACTAATCATTCCGATGTATGTGGTTTGTTGTATGGATCGATATCCATATAGAAGCATTTTCCATATAGTAGTGGGATTATTTTATATACATTAATGGGTGTAAACATTTTCCAATATCCTGGACTAATCTGCCAAATTAAGTGTGTCGCACCATGACCCCTTCTATGGACCTCTCTTGCGGAGTCACATATCATGATCATCATGGAGGCTCTGAGGATTTTTAGGGTGATATATCTCACGGTGTGAAGGTTTTGATGAGGTGTGATATTAATCATATGTGAAACAGGTGAAACAATTGTTTGCTAGAGGATATTCTATTGTGCAACATCACTCTCAGGCGCAAAAGGCTAAGTGAAACTTCATCACTACTAGGTTGATGAAGGATATGTGTATCATCTCTTACCCATTTCATGATATGAAACTTATTTTTCCTTATATATAAATGTAAATCATATTTTATTATGAGAATCATCAAATCCTCCACGCACAAAAAATTAGTTTCATTCAGGATTAAGAGAATATGATTCTAATGTAAATATAGAACACTTATCCATTTATCTGTATGATGATGGAACCATCCTATTGTATGCTATCATTGAGTGGATCTACTAAAATTTATATGAAATTTCCATATCCTTTTTCATCTATGACTGGTATGTCATATCATTTATATGATATTATGTTAATCCTTAATGTTAACCATCCATTACACATCCTTACGTAAACCTGAATTTCTGGATCTCATTATTTAAATCATAAAAGATTCATTTTTATAATTACTCACGAATCCCACCCAAACGTGATATCCCTATTGGTAATATGTTTCATCTATATTAAAATGATATGATTTTAACAAGGATCATCTAATTTGTATATATTTTAGGAAGGGGGTGTGGTTTAGCTTTTTCTAAAGCTGGTAGGATTTGTTTGAGCATCTTGATCATGTTAGGACTATATGTCTAGACTTAGACACTCCGATATACTGAATTGATGTCATACTTTAGTTAAGGTCATTTATCTCAGACCTTGTGTTTCTTTAGTTTGGGTTTATTTAGCTCATTAATCCTATTGATTTAATTTAGGTTCATTTCTCTTGACCATGATATAACAATAATTTGTGGTATTTTATCTCGGACCTAATATCTCTTTAGTCTGAGACCTTTTATCTCAGACCAAATATCCCATTAGTTTAAGGTCTTTTATCTCAGACCTGATATTTCTTTAGTTGAAGTTCATTTTTCTCAGACCTAATATCAAATTTTTTTCGAAACTTTTAGCTCGGAGCCTATGTTTCTTATGTTTAGGCTCTTTTAGATGAGACTATATATCGCTTTAGTTTATGGTCTTTTAGCAAAGACCATTTGTTTCATCATGAGATATAGTGCAGACATTCCATGAATGACCCAAAAAACTCTAATTGATGGGTTCTACAATGGTGTTGTTGAGGTTCATGAGGATCCAAAGGCTCTTTTTATAGAGTGATGTAATTTATTGATGGTCATTGGTACATATGCAAGATACATAGGCATGCGTGCATAGTCCTAGAAATGGTCTCTTGAAGCTGGGTATCCTATCTAGGGGATATGGATGGTTGTTGAAGTTAATATGGGTGAAGGTGAAATACTAAGGATACTAGACCTATATGGATAGTTGGAGTTGGGATGATATAAATAATAACTCAAAATCTTGAGACTATGAACATGGGATAAAGCAAAAATTCTTGGGAAGAACTGTAAAACTCTGAGGTGGCGAGTTATGCCATGGAGTTATGAGGGCTCAAAAAGATTAAAGATCATTTCTAATAAGAATAAGATTCTATTAATTATTGACATGTAGTCCTTATAAATAAGTATAATTTCCAATCAATGATGATCTACACATATTTTGTGGGCTATGAAAGATTTGTGAAGGCTCAAATGTCTAGATGATGAAGTTGGATACAAAAGGAAATCTATCTATGAAGGGTTCTGGCACCCAATTTCACTCTCAATTTGATGCTCTATATTTATTCCATGTGGTTTGGAATCATGGGTTGTGGTCCATAAAATGTTTAAGGATCAAGTTCCACACTAAAAACACTAGAAATGGTAAAAAAATATAGTGATGTAATGTCGAGGATATTGATTCCACATGGATATATTGGTATAGGGATTTAAAATCATGGTTTAATATGATCATATGAAGGGAATGGTATGGGAAATTAATAATGGTATTAGTTTAGAAAAACTATGGTTTTTAGTGTTTTCATAGTAGTACTAGGGCTTCTAATGATTGGAATGAATTTTTTGATGAGAGATGTATTTGGATGATGGGAATAGGCACATATGTAGAAGCGATAGGAATGAATCCATAATCATGAAAAGGGGAATTTAAATCCAGATATCATTTACATTTTCTATGAGATTATTATGGTCATTTGAGACACCCAAATAATGAAGTGCGATTTTCTAAAAATGTTATACCTTTGAAGGGTTTGAACACCCTAATTGTTGTGACCCCACCTTGGAAACATATTCTCATGATGAGGAGATGTGAAAAACATAGATCTAACATTTTTCTAGCCCAGTAGTTCTAGTGAGAACCACATGGATTTTACTATGGCTATAAAGTAGACCATATGAGTTTTATTCCTTATAAATTTTCACCCAAAATTTTCCTAAACAACATTGATGAATTGTTTAATATGCTGAGATTTTAATTTTTCCCAAGTCGCTATATCTGGGTTTTCAAGATAACTTGTTTTGTGTAAGTTTCATTATCATTTTATGGTATTTCTATTTGGAACATCATAGGATAGAGTTTGAGGTGATAAATCTTTGACCAGAGCACATGTAGTTTATGTTCATGACTCAAATAGAACTAATATTGGAGATGTTACCCATGAGGATAATAAGGTCACCCATGGTCAATATTACCCCATCATAGTTCTGAGAGGAGGTACAGATGTTGTAAATCTGGACTCAAGTTTTCTCACGATAAGAGTAATGATATGGGATAGTGGTACGGGGAATAGTTAAGACACACATAGGTGTTGAGATCATCCATAGTGGTGTCATGACACCATATGATTGGAATATCCTTTTTAAAGAGCGAAACATTTGGTTTATGGCCATAAGAACATATGTAGTAGTGACATGCATGAATATATAGTCAGTAAAAGGTCTCTTAAATCCAAGTATCCTTTTTGAGTGCCATGAAAGGTCGATGTAGACCCGAGATTCTCAATACATGAAGTGTGGAATGTAGAATTTTTGTTCCCTTGAAATATGGTGAAAGCACCGTGAACACTAGTTGATCAAGGTATGTCACTTGTGGTCATTTGATAGGGAATGAATGTTGGGAGATAGTATGAAACGTTTATTATCATGTAGTGGGGATGTTATCGCCACTATGTAGTTTAACATGATGCAGTAAGAACATTCTTATTAAGAACAAAAGGGGCTTATATACCTTGATAGGGGGCATGAATCAGTGTATGGACATTCTTTTTCAAAATTTATCCTTCCCCACTAGATCTTGACCTCTTTATCACAAGGGTCACTTTTTTTCACTTGTGTTTTTATTATGATCACTTCTTTTTTTCATAATATAATTATGATTATTTGGATGCCATGTTGGGATGAAAGTAGGAAGACACGGAGATTTTTACTTGGTTCACCGTCACTGGGCTACATCCAAGGAGCATAAAACGGCGTTGTGCCATTTTACCAAGTCCAATAAATCTCACAACCAATAATCATTAGGCTAGATCACTTCTATGACCATGCTCAATGCCTTTACAATTTTTAGGGTTAGATCACTACTTTCTCAAGGTTCACTATCTATTCCTATGTCGCAAGATAACTACTGGTCTAAAGTATCACCTTCTTTCTATTGCTTCACTCACTGATCTTGGAGAGGAATCCACCCATAGTTTATGGACTTGTAATTAAAACATAGTTTATGGAAATTTAGTTCCTTTCACCATCACTAATGAATACATCCAAAATTATAGATATATTCTCTGTTGATGACCCACTATCATCCACGGATAAATAACACATTTCCTCTAAACACTAGGAAATACCTTTTGAAACTCTTTTAAAAAAATAATCCTTTGCGATGCTCCTACCTTTTCAAAGCTGAAAATCACTTTTCAATTATACAAGAAAGCCTTAGTAATTCTCTATCCTCTACATTAATCTCACATGTTCTTGGAGATCATAGGTTCTCAAAGCTCACTAGATTGTACAGCTCTCTAGATTTCAGACCTCACTGCTTCACAGTGCTAACACTGGTCTTTGTGATTTCGCAAAGGTAAAAAAGCCTTCTTTAGGTGCACACCATCCAAAATGCCAAATAGTCCTTCATAGAGCTCCGTCCTTTTGAAGATCTCAACTTCCTCTGTGAATTCCCTTTTCTTTCTTGAAGATCCTTACTCTAGGAATATTCTATGCAATTTAAGAGTGATAAATTTTCTTGGAAAAACACACTACTTCCCTCGAGGGGGTCGATACATATTTATAGGAAATTCCATCGACTCAAGAAACATCTGTGCGAAGCCAGCACCACGTCATCTCAAATCCAAAAGCTTCGAAATTTATGCCAAAATTCACTCTATTTCTTGTAGAATGATGGATATTTTCTAGATTCTCATATATCATCATAATCACAAATAATTTTGTCAAATCCACTGTGTCACCACTATGCTCCACTCACACTGCTCTTCACCGCTACAATGCTCTCTTGCAATGCTCCTATCTTCTTCCATTTGTGAAGCATGTCGTAATCCTGAAAAACACCATCAACATTCTACATATCATCGTGAAATCTACTACATGAAGCAAATATTTACGAACTTCACGCCTTTTCCATATTTTTGTGAGATCTTCATGGTAATATAATTTCGTAATGCTCACCAAATCCCAAATTTTGGATAAAAAAAATTTGGAAATCACTAAAAAATAGAGCAACCTTATATCTTCCCTTTTGTCCACCTTCAGATTTTCTCTTCCTTTACCATGGTTCATTGTGATCAAGGATTATCAATGACATCTCGGGAACTCCACAATTCACCATGAAAATCATCATTGTCAACAATCATAACTGACCCAAAAAAGAATCAATTTTACCATCATGGATTTTCCCCAACAATCTTCACCATTTGGTTTGTTGAAAACTCATCTCAAAATGATACTCTTCACTTATATACCTCATTGATGCTATATTAAACATCTACCATCATTATCCTCTTGTGATACAGATAGCGACCAATGATTCACACACCTCATATTCTAATCCCACATGTGCAATGCCCGATGTGAGAAACAAGAGTAGTATGAAACGTTCATCAATGAATCTATTTATTGATGATGCTAATCATTGATACCATACTTATATAAATAAAATACATTAATCACAAACTTTATCTATCTTGATATCTAATCTATGATCGATCACTTCAAACATATTTTCAAATTTAAAACTCACAATCCCCTTATCATGTTTCTCTACCCCTATATCGTTGCTCCACTGACTAGCTTCTCCCCGTGTCTTTGAGTAAGACATTTTCTCCATTCTTTAGACCCATTTTATCCCCAATAAAGAACTTTTTCTCCCCCATTGTAAACAAACCCAAAGGACACTCCTTTGCGGTCTACAATAGAGTAGATAATACATATCAGCACATAAGGAAAAAACACACCATACCTCCGTGATAGGGGGCCCACATTCACACTTTTTCAAGTGCTGGGAGTCGACTGAACTCCGAGAGCTAGTCGATCCCACTCAAAATCATCCCTAGGTATGGAAATTGTCAAAATTTATGTAACCTATAGTTCAGAAGGCACATAATCCAACTTGATAATTCCATGCTCAACCTTCTCCTTGATAAAATGATACCTTATCTCGATGTGATTTTTCCTTGAATGATGGATGGGATATTTATGAGTTATAGCACTTGATTTATTACCCTGGATTACGATCAGAGACATCACTTTACCTCCTATATCATCAATCTGTTTCTTCATATACAATAACTATGGGCATGCTTGATTAGCCTCAATGTATTCAGATTCTACGGTGCTCAATGAAATGTAATCTTGTGTATTTCTAAACCATGAAATACACAATCCACCAAAAAGGAAAGCATCTCTTGACATTGATTTCATATAATCTATGTAGTCATCCCAATCTACATTTTTATATTCCAATAGCTTCTGTAAAGATTTGATGTTATACATCAAACCAAAATCCACTCTTCCCTTAATATAATGATGTATTATTTTCACTGAAATCAAGTGGGTTTTCGTGGGATTTCATTGATATCTCGCTTCGTTATCTTTCAATAGTTTCATCTGGGTATCAATTGGAGTCTTTATCTCCATGGAATATTCCATTCTAAATCTCCTCATAAAAATTTTAGAAAATTTGGATGGAATAATATATGTGACATTATTTCATTTTGTCACTAATGATATTCTCCATACCAATTTTAGCTCGATTTTTTGGCTTCTTCATAGATATGGAAATCATATCTTAATGCTCACTATCTGTATCTGCTTTGAATCATTATTTTTAACATCTACTCCCCCTATGTCTCTTAAGATATCATCACTTTCAAAAATAATCATATCATTGTGTCATTGTATAGTGACATAATTTCTCAGTTTCTTTTTGAAACATTGTAGATATTCTCTAGAAGCTTCTGGGTAACCTGGAAATTGTCATCTGATAGTACATTCTCAGAACAAAAGAGATAATCATGAAATTCATGATTTTTATTGATTCACCGTGGACTGTCTTCTCTCAGCGGACAACTACCACCTAAACTAGGGAATTATGTCAATGGATATACATTCAATTCACCTCCTAACCTCTAGATCACCGATGTATAGATTTGAAAACTCTTTAGTTTTATTGTAGAATCATTATCATATCATCTCTTCATTCCATAGGATATAGACTTCTGATACAGATTTTAACTATAGAACGATTGTGTAACTACACTTGTTGAATCTCATATCATATTTGAACTTCACCTATTATTATCTAGCACATGGAATGGAGCCATCAACAAAATCTTCCAGCCTATTGATTTGAAACTCGATGTAGGAAACAATGAACAATGTAAATAACACAATCAATTTCTATTCCGCTCAATTTCTCCCAGTATTCATGAACTCTAGTACCTGATGTAATAAATTGAAACACTAAAGCAAATAACATCACCCCTTTGTATATTTAGATTCCAATTTACCTTGGATCATATCTCTCTAAAACCCAAATCACCTAAATCATCAGTTAACAGAATTTATATATGTAGGAAGAGGGGTTCTTGTGGAATCCTAAAGAAGAAGATTGTGGTTGATCCTGATAGTTCAACCCTTTGATTCATTCTTTCAAATCATTACAGTCATCCCTTGCCTGCTTCAACTACCTATCCAACATCAATTCCACTGGCCATATGACTAGGCATTCTTTACCCTCATTCTGATTCTTCTTCTAATATTTAGGTTCTGTGGGTTTAACCTTCTTCACAATTTGGGGTTTATACCCACTAGTAAAAATACCATTCTGTGAGGTTACACCTGAATTCCATTTATCTTGACTTATTATCTGAGTGGAAATCACTCCAATATCCATCTTATCATTCTTAATTCTCTATTTGTGGGATCATTCTGTTTCCTTCACTTCCCACAGTGTAGCATGACTTGTGAATTTTTCATGAAAATCATTATTCATTTTTGGTTTTTCAATTTTTTGAGTCATTCCACCCTTTCTTTTTGGGTTTGAATATTCAAATTATTTCACATTCTTCATACTCATAACTATAGTGGATCTTCCATTGTTCTCCTAGTATTGTTCACATTCTCTCCCAGATATCTATTGTGACTGTAACATAGGTGATGATTGATACACATTTCATTGAGCTCCTTGTGATTTTCTTGAGACTGTAAAACTATTTTTCATATTACCATGTTGTATTCTAGTATAGTATTTTTTATTTTACACTTCCTTTGATAGGTTTATCCTTCTGGGTTCCTTTTCCTTCCCCTCTTTCTACTTGCTACACTGTCTAAGAAAATACCCATGATTAAAACATATGAAACATCTTACATTAATGTCCTACCTCATTTTATCATTTATCATCTAAGATGTTGATTCTTCTTATGTTCCCCCTATGAAATTGTTCTCATGGTCTTCCTGACACATACTCATGGTGTGTCCCATTCTTTCACAATAGAAGCACTTCATGGATAATTTCTTTGGAGAGACCCCTTTTCAGATTTCTCAAGATTCTTCTTCTTATTCTCAGATTTTGAAATGTTTCTATCTTCACATCATGAAATATATTTCAAAGCCTCTGAAAAAAAATCTTGACGTGTGGCCATGAATCCCACTTAAATAACACATGGTCACACTACTTCTTGTAAATATACTCTTAGGTATATCTCCAACACCTATAAGATTTTATCCATTTCTAAAACAATTCAAGGCTCTCTTTGTGTCATGAATATGAGGGGATTAATCCAATCCAATACCAGTATTTCCCAAACAATATGGTCTTTGAGATGAGGAAATATATTTTTGTTTCTCTTCATAAGGTGAATATTTTTTTCATTTTATCATCCCATGCTGAAGGATAATTAAATAGTAAGTTCAACACATCCTTCATTTTAACCTTTCCTTTGTTATTGGATTTCTCTACATATTTCTTCCCTAACTCTAGATCTTCTTCCAAATATTGAATCTTCATATTCCTTGATTTGTGTTGAGCATTGATTTCTCTCTCTAGATTCTTCATTATACTCTTCACATCCTCTAACACATGTGTGAGCTTATCAACCATGTCACATTTCTCATTTAAACTCAATATTTTATCAATAGAATCATCATTGAATGCACTATTCTATTTTAGTCATTGATTCTATTGAACTAGTTCGGATAGATGTCTACAAATATCCTCATTTATGGATTTTAGATTATTAACTTCATTTGAGTTTATATTTTTTCAATTGACATCAGCTTGAATATTTTCCCTCTTTCTAGACAACTATTGGATTATTTCATCTTCATAATCATTCTCCCCATCATATCAGTGGCCATGTCAATAAGCCTTGGATTTAATCCTCTTAGATTGTTAGCCTCAATTTCCATTTTTTGGATCCGGATATCTTTATATTTAATCTCTTCATCTAATATCTGATCCAATTTATTTTTTTCAAGGATAACGCCCAAATTTTTCTTTCTGAGAGTTTCTTCATCATCTGTACTTCCAACATAACGTGGAATATCATGTTCTTCACTCATTCCTTATACATCATTGAAAGATTAATTATTGTCACTCTATGATTTATCAAAATTATTATTTTATTCACTACTTGATTCCTTCACCTGAATCACAACCTTTTCATTGACACTTCCACTCTAAGTAATTTCACTAGAATCTAACATATTCTTGGATGTTCCACCATTTTCCAGGGCACACCAATGTCTGATGAAAATAAAATGATAAGTTCATCAATAAACTGAAGCATGTCTGAGAAAACAAATCTGAAAAAAGAAACCTTCTCTCTAATACCAATCTCTAGGACCAAAAGGGGCTTATATACCCTGAGAGGTGGGGTGAATCGGTGTAAAGATATTCTTTTTGAAAAGACTTTTTCTCAACTAGATGTTGACCTCTTTATCACAAGGGTCACCTTGGTTTCACTTCTATGTTTATTATGACCACTTATTTTTTATTTATTTCATAACAATTATTTTGATTCAATTTAGGGATGAAAACAGGTAGAAACAAATATTTTTACATGTTTCACCATCACTGAGCTATATCCATGGAGAAAACAACGACGACGTTCCATTGTACCAAATACAGTAAATCTCACTACCAACAATGTTTGGGCTAGATAACTTCTATTCCCAGGCTCAATGCCTCCATAATTTTTATGGTTATCTCACTTTATCCCAAAGAGTCACTCCCAATTCCTCTCTCTCTAGCTCACTAATGGTAGAAATAATCACCTTCATCCTCTTCCGTCACTCATTGCCCTTGTAGAGGAATCCAATCACATTTTATTGACTTGTTAGTCAAATATCGATAATGGCATGTAGTTCCTTTCATTATCACTAATTAATACCTCCAAAATTATTGATAGATGCTCTGTTGAAGTTCCCCTTTCATCCACTGATGAATAACACTTTTCCTTTGAACACTAGGAAATCCCTTTTGAAACTCTTTCGTAAAGCACACTACCATTGTGATTCTCCCACATTTGAAAAGCTCAAACAAGCTATCAAAATTCTCCAACCTATTCACAACACTCACGGGTTCACTGAGCACACAGGTTAAAAAATATCACTAGATCACATAGCTCTCTAGATCATAGAGGTTATTACATTATAGATATGACACTGTTCATTGTCATTTTAGAATGCTAAACAATATTTCTCGAAGCCCACGTCCTCTGCAAATCCAAATTGGCCTTCACGGCGCACCTTCCATTCACATAGCTCAACTAACTCTATAAATTATATTTTCTTTTGTGAAGCTTCATACTCCATGAACCTCCTTAAAAGTTCTAGGGTAATAATTTTTCATTGAAAAACTCTCTACATCCCTCAAGGGTGTTGTGACCTATATATTGGAAATTCCACTAACTTGAGAACCTTCCATGCGAATTCAGTACCATGTTAGCTCAAATCGCAAAGCACCAAAATTACCTCCAAAGAACACTCTATTTTTCAAAGCACCATGGATATTATCCTTATTCTCAATGCTCTCTATAATATGAAAGCATTACTCAAATTCATTGTGCCTCTGTAATACTCCACTTGCAATGCTCTTTGCCACCACAATGCTCCTTTCAAGGATATTATCTTCTGTCATTCATGAAGCTTGTCATAATCGCGAAGAACACCATCAATATTCTTCATGTCTTCAAGAAATATACTTCATAAAGTCTATATTCCCGAAATTCATGCTTTTCCATATTTTGATGTGATCTTCAAGAAAATACACTTTTCATGATGCTCACCAAATCCCATATTTTGGACTCCAAAATTTTTTCAAACACTTGAAAATAGAGCCACCTTGTATCTTATCTTTTTTACCACCTCCAAATCATATCTATATTCTCCATTGTTGTTTATAATCATTAATTTTCTACAAAATCTCTGGAACTCAACAATTCACCATAAAAATTGACATTCTCAACAAATACAACCCACCCAAAAATAATGCATTGTTATATTGATGTAATTTTCCCAACAATACTTTCCTTAATTATATCATCATTTCATAATTATGTATGTATATGTAGATTAATTTCATGTGGTAAGGATATAAGAACCACTATGATAGAGTGGAAATGTCACATCTGGGGCTAAATATGGTGACTTGAGAGTCACTATTTACCTCATGAAGAATAAAATCAAGACACATATATTTAAAAAAGAGAAGATAATCAACATAGGTCTGACCCATATGTATAGATGGGAATTATTTCTATTTACCATTGAAACATGTCCTAGTATTAGAGATCCATACATCACTACATATCTAATGAGGATGGGATTCATGCCACATGTAGTTTTAGAAATTTCATGCAGTTTAACGTCATGTGATGAGGAAGAAGGTGAAACGATATGAATTGATGGAAAAATTGTTGTTAGTCCCAAGAGTAGATGTTTGTAAATCAATACATATTCCAAAATAATTGGAATAAAACCACACATAGTTCATGGGTAACCATGGATTTTAATGTCAGGTGGAAAAGATATTGATAGTTCATTTTAACTACTTGTAGTGAGTAATCGTTGTATGAATTTTATGGTATTTCATGAAATTATATAATGGACCTATCATGTACCATTGTACCTCTATTTTAATGGTATGTCCTTATCATAATTCGAAAGCTCTCATTAGCAATGCTTGATATGAGAAACAAGGAATGACATGTGTTTCCCGACAATTCAGATATAGAAGGGGGTACAAAAGGGAATTTTGTATCATGTAGTGATTGTACCAAGAGATAGGATTGAGGTATTCCTACACATCACATTGGAAATAAGAATCATGAAATAAATATCTCTATAAGGAAAGTGCAATTTAATGTCTTTTATAAAGGATTTGGTCGGATTAACATGAATAATGAATGACATTATAGATCTATTCAATTTTATTTTCTGATGTATGGAAATTGGGTCACCCATCGTGAAGGGGTGAGATCTAGATCTATGTCGTTCTTTGTCATGAGTTAATGAAATTTTCCATGCAGTTTAACAAATCTTTCAATAGATGAAAGGTTCTATGCTTTTTGACATCTTTCTACCTGGATGAAAGATGTTGTGTAGTCTTGCTACATGGATTAAAGATTCCATGATATTGAACATCATTCTTCTGGGAATAACATGTATTGATTAACATCATCTATATATGGTGAACCTATATAGTTTAATTCTATGTAGTTAGGATGAACATGTATATTTTAACATCATGTATTTAGGAAAAGGTATGGGACTTAAATTGATGTGGACTCCTAGGATGACAACTATAAAATGTATTTTTGAGAAATATTGCATTGGTGGGTGGTGTGATACTCTCAACATTCATTATGGATAGTTAATAGGATCCTTTATGAGAAACCTTATTTATTACATAAGGTTCTTCCCACATGGGATCCAACACCATTGGATTGTTTCCTATTATCATTGGGGTTCTATGAGCCACCACCATTTCTCTTTGGAGGAGTGAACGAATGAGATCCTTATTATTGAAGCCCTTCTCTACCTGATTCTAATGAATCTACAGATTGTGCATGTGTGTCATATCTTTTCATTTGACCATTCCAAATCAGCTCACCACTCTTCAGATTGTTCATCATCTGAGATCTATATGTAATTTTCAATTCATATTAGAGTCACTTGGACCTCTATGGGTAACATTTTCTTGGTCTTGTACACCTGTGAGTATGGCATTTCCAATGTTGAAGTACGTGTGTTGGTATGGTAGGCCCATAATGCGTGTAGGATTTTTTTTGGCCAGGACTTCTTATACATATTCACCATTGTGTGGGGAATATTTGATAGAGCCTTATTAATGGCCTCTATCTATCCATTTTTTGTCACATGATAGTAAGATGAGTGATTGGAGTCATTATTTTTCTTCTAGTACAACTTCTTCATCTCATTGGAAAATATATTGATGACATTGTTGGTCAATATTGTGTGAGGGACTCTAAATTTTGTGATGATATGGGACATCATGATGTATATTATATTCATCATTCTGAATCTCATGAGGGGTATTGCCTCATACCATTTGAAAAATAATTTTTTAGCAGCAAGGATGTACTTGAACTACTTAGTGGTGGATGTAGGATATGGGCCTATAATATCATTCCCCAAAACAGATAATGGCCAGGAATATTTATATATATGTAGTAATTTTGGGGGTTGATGGATGAAGGAAAAATTAATCTGGCATGCAAAGCATTTCCTGGTGAGATCCACACAATCTGGTATCGTGGTTTTCTAGTAATATTAAAACTTCATGATTTGGTTGGCATGTATGGTTCCAGATTTATCAGTACCACATGTGCCTCTATGGACTTCTTCCATGCTAGCATAAACATCTCCTTCTGAAAGGCACCTGAGAAGAATGTCGTCAAAGCTTTATTTGTAGAGTAATTTTTTCTTGTTTGGGCCATCGTAGAGAGTGAAATCTTTATCCTTGTGTCAAATATGTTCCCTTCCAACATGATCTATTGGGATAATCCCATCTCACAGTTAACCGATTATAGGCTACATCCATCCAGGGCTAGTTGTTTGTTCACCAAACTCTTGGGTTGTACATACTTTGGTTTATTTCTTATATATCTTATAAAATTGTCTAAGAGTGCATTCTTCAATACGTAATATGTATTGTTAGTTCCTCCTTATCAGGGTCGACGAGGACAATGTCTTTGTTAGCCAATGCGTTAATGTGAGAATTATGTGATGAGGGAACCTAATGTAATGTGGGCTCAAAAGGAATCTATTCCATCATTCCTATGTCATAGTAAATGATGTGAATATTTCTTTATTTGTTTGTGTAATATTCACAATTGATCTTGTCTGTCAATAGTTATGAGTCCCATTTGATATTACGGTAGGCTGTTTTCGGCTATTGGGATAGTTCCAATCTAATGATGAGGGGTTGGTACTTGGACTCATTATTTGCACAGCCTTTTCATATTGAGAAAGAGTAGGGCCAGACATTTTTTTCAAGAGATACAAATACAATCCCTTCACCGACCCTATTTAGCTTTAGGTTTTCCATCCTCGTCTCCATAGGACATGGTGATGTTCCATCAAAATACATCTCTTGTTTATGAGGGGTTTCAAGGGAATAGAATACCTCTTCCTCCAGAGACATGGTGTATTCTAGTATATTGTTGGGGTAGGATGTGCTACAAGGAAATCAACTTGGTATTGTTCTTTTACTGATATCTATGACAAAAACTGAATGTCATATTGCTGAAGAATGACTGCCCATTTGGGCAAGCACCCTGTCATCATTGGATGACCAAGGATCTACTTTAGGGGGATTTATACAGGAGATAAAGTTTAATTTGTGGTGCTTTATGTAATTCATTAGCTTTTTTACAGTGAAGATGAGTGCAGGCCAACTCATTATGAAATCAATTTATTGGGTCTCAGTACCTAACATAGTTCAGATAAGGTAATAGAGACTACTTTCACTTCCCATGTCATTATTTTGCATGAGGATGGTCCCCAATTAGAATTCCATGGGGGCCACATATAATATGAGTGGCCAAACTTCCAATAGAAGAATGTGAAATGGTGGGTGTAGCATGTACTAATGGACAATTTCAATGGATTAATGAAATTAATCATCCCATTGGTAATAGAATTACATCTTCCTTAGCTATGTAGAGATGAGATATTTTCCAACCCAGTTGGCTATGAATTTCTTAATGAAGGTGATTTTCCCTAGGATTCCCCTGAGTTATTTGAAATTTATAGTGGGTTACATTATTAATATATATCATGTACTCTTTGGGTCAACCTCAATACTATGGTGGCATACCACAAAGCTAATGAACATGTATATTATTATCCAAATAGTCCACATCAATGGATTCATCTCTAAACTATTCTATCAAAGAATGCCTAAAATCTGTTCATAGATCTATGAAATGATCACTACACATTGGAGATTTAACAACCAGTTCATCGACATAATATTTTACTATCCTTCAAAAGAATGGTTTAAATCTGTGATTCAGGACACGGTGGTATGTGGAGCTAGTATTCTTTAATCCAGCGAGAATTACATGATAGTGGAAAATACCATGAGGTGCTCTGAATGATGTGTATCCTTCATCCCTAGGGTCCATTTTTATCGGATTGAACCCATAGTACCTTTCCATTAATTAGAGGTCTTAGAAGTTATAATTATCATTAATTAAGATATCGGTGATTATAAATGAAAAATATTCCTTCAAGAAATTCCGATTAGGGTCTATGAAATCAATACAATCCCAAATCCATCTATTCATTTTTTGAGGGGGGTGATTTTGGATGGCCATCATGTGTATTTCACTACTCAGATAATGTTTTATTCGATCGATTTGACTATATTTTCTTGTGTATTGGTGACATGAGAGGGATGGATTCTCCTGACATCCTGATTGAATCCTCCATGATCATCTTGAAGTCCAAGGTGGTGCGTAGCCACATGCTGATTCAGTCAGGTAATTTCTATACAGATTTTGGTGAATACATATTTCTGATACTTTAGAAATGAAATTTACATCTAATTATATTTGAGGGAAATGGAGAAACTAATCAGACTTGGTCAAAGTCTTCATTATTTCCCAAAATTAACTATCTATGCTCATATATTGCGGTAGCGATACCTTCTTGGAATGCAAGAGGATTTTTTTCGAAGATCATCAGCATCAACTTCCACTTCTGATTATTTGGAGACTATTTTTAGGTGATGAAAGTAATATGGGGGCTTCTTTGTTAGCATCAGGGTGAGGGAGGCTATTAGAAGAGAAATAATCCTCCCTTTCTATCAATGTCATTGTAGAGAGATATCAACATTGATTATTTTTATCATTGCTACTGGGGATAGGAGCGGTTTGGACCTCTAGGATTAGATATACTATTACGACCATGTTTATAGGGAGCACATAATCATCGTCAATCATTGTAAAAGGATTCCCAGAGGCGGTCCCCAAAAAATCAGGAGCTATAACCTATATATCCTCATTTGACATGGATTTTCATCCTCCCTTCTTGTTGAAATCCCATTCAACATATTTGGGTATGTATTTCATGAAGGGGTAACTTTCACCATACATTATTCCAACCTTTCAATTGATGGGGTACATTATATATTGATGGAATGTTGATGGTGACGCCAAGTGGTTTTGGAGCCAAGGCCTTCCAAGAAGGATAATATATTTGGTTTCTTGTTGGATAAACATGAACTCAACATCATATGTAAAATCCAAAAATTATTCTTTGAGATTGATCTTCCAAAGATGTGTTTCCATTTGCATATCATATATTTTAATGGTCATATTTGTAGTGTCAAATTCCCCTTCCCTATACGAAAAACATTGGAGGGTTCGAACTAATATGAGATTGATACCAAACCCATTATCAATTCTTACCCTTCGAATATTGACATTATTTTGTTTTCCTGAATCATATAAGGGTAAAATGTTCCCTTGGATGGCCTATTCTTGATCTTGATCAGTGAAACAAATAATGATAAGACATCCTAAGGATATTTTCAACACTCTATAGATATTGTGAGCAGTGAATTCTATCATGAATTCCATTGGGGACTAGAGGGCTTCGAAAAGATACTACCTATGTTATTTTCAATTGAATATCATATCGAGGATTGAGATCCTGGTTGGTTATATATCTAGGTATTTTAAAACATCATATATTTGTTCAAGAGCTCTATGCTTCCCAATATGAGTCTTCTCCTCGGAATGTGATTAAAGACATTGGGAATTTGAGGAAGATAGACCTTCTTTTTGTGTAGGGGTTGAGGGATTATCAGCTGCAAGTTGCACAGGTCGCATCATTCTTCCTCATTTCATCGGTTGATCAGAATGAACCCTCAGTAAGAATCCATGGAATAAAATCAGATGCAGGCAGCTAATGGAGGGCTCTAAGGCCCCTCATTTTCTCCGTTGGGCCTTTTTTAGAATTTTTTCATGAGTCTCATTTCCATATATGTCATACATGGGGATATGAAAAGGAAATTGTGTCTAAACCCATCTACCTTATCACCAGTATCATCGGCTTCGATGCATGCAACCTCCCATTCGCCCGTTAAATGCAGGATAACCATATTCGGGGAAATATTCATTATCTGTGAATGTTTTTTTCCATGATTTTTATATTGAAATAACTTATGATGATTTATTCATCCAATTAGTATTCCTTTTTGTTAGGCGAGGATGATGCTGTAGATTTTGTAGTAAAGAAACATGATAGGGTTATGGATTGATTTGGAGTAGAATATTACACTTCTTCCTAATTTACTTCCTTTTTTCATGGGTCACACCCACCATTGGAAGATGTCTCTTACAATAATGGGGGAGATATCTCATGTTTACGCAATTATTCCTTCAGGTCGGTGTTAACACGATCAACAATTTTCGAATTCATCTAGTTATAACTCTTTTGCATACGAATGGATAGAACATTCTTCCAAACTTTCACTTATTCTAGCCATATGAATGTTAGTAAGGACACTTACTCTAGAGAGTTATCTAGAGTCACATGTCCAGAGTTGACCATTCCATGAAGGGCATCGTTGATGAAGAACTGGTCCTGGATATTATGACCTAGTCTTCTATGAAAGGGGAATTAGTCAGGATGATTGGTGATGCTGACTTCATGAGGCCTTCTAGGATCTAAAAACTAAAAAATGTTATTATCCATGTAAAATAACAAATAAGTTGGGACTTTTTAATTATATGAGGAGTATATTTTTTTCATCTATTCCCCAAATCCCGGGTGACCCTGATTCCTCTATACATATAGCTGTGGAAAATTCTATGGATTCTTCTACTCAGAAAGAGATGATGGGATGTTTGGAGATTTTATCGGTGATTGGATATGCACCACTACAAGATTGAATGTGAAAACTTCCACATCATCTTTACCGGGATTTTTTATTACACAATGAGCATGATTCGAGACATTGATTGGTTTCACCGAATAGCCTCTTCATGATAGTGTTCCATTTTAGCAAACTCTTAGAACCCTCCTGGATATTTCATGGGGATTAGTGGTGTCTATAACCCATCCTTGAGACTTTTATAATATATTTTCACTAGTTTCTCCTATGATAGGGGGACACTAAGAGAATAGGCTAAACCATTCCACCTCGCTAAGATATCAGACTCACTTTCATTCTCATGTTTCTTTCATTTTATCAGGATGATGATCTTCATTTTCTTTAGTGTTGAATTGAAATGATAAAGGAACTAATGATGAAGGTATTTCCAACATACATCTTATCCCTCAAGTATAATATTGTTCCAAACAAAGGCCAGAACAATTAGTGTTTGTATGAAACACATCACTATTGTCACCTATGGTTGATCTCATGGTCCCTTTAGAATCCCACGTTATGATACAAATGTGTGAGATATTATTTAGGGTTTCCAACACCGTCATTATTAGAAAATGTCGGGATGTATAAGTCAGGAGGAGGATGAGTATCATCCACACATTTGGGATATGGATTCCTTTTAGGTTGTACCAGTTAGAATCATCCTTCCATGGATTCAATTCATGTTTCTAGAGATTCAATGTTGTTAGGTAACTTTTGTGGGCACTGCTGTCTAGGCCACCTCTACTCCATCAGGATCATGTGGGGCCAATGGGGTGGGTACGCTTTAATCTATTATTATTCCATCATTTATCCTATTAATGAATATTTACCATAGTGGGGAAGAGGCTCTTTCCACAATATATGGAATTCCCAATAACCTTCCACATCCACATTTATGAATACTGGCTATCTAGATTTGGATTCAACCTGATATTTAGATAGCCCTCTTACTGGAGGATTGACTACGGGAGGGAGAATATTTGTCTCTGTCTAGAGTCCATACCCATCAATAATTTTTCCCCAGAGTAGCACCTCAATGAGTATTGAGATATCCATTATTTTACTCTAATATTGTGATAACTATTTTCCATAGATGGATAGATAGGTGTAGTAATTTCATTCCATTTTTTATTTGTGAGTATTCTATTAGGGAGGTTGAGGATCATTATTTAGTGGTTCTAAATTTTTAAGCATTATTTAGTTCTAAGTGAGCCCAAACTCATTTTGTATATCTAAATCACCCTCTTGATGGTGTACTTTTTTATGATGTGGCCTTCGGCATTTTCTTTTGATCAATGTCTTCCATGGTGACAGTGACAAATTTCATAGAGGAATATTGTGTAATGATGGTTATGCCATTCCATTATATGAAACATGCCCATTCTACATGGCTTCCATCAGGATCATTATTCAGAACCATGTTCGTATTGGTATTTTTGGCCTTGTGAACCTGATGGGGCCTAATTTCTTTTTTCATATACCCCACCCATCTCTTCCTATGAACGATAACTTTGAGGGATTTTATGGTCATAATTTTTTAGTGAGATCTAACCAATTGAGGTTTGTATTGTGGTAGGAGGGATAGGTGGGATTGTGGCCACTTTTTCCTCCCATCCTAGAAAAAACTAATAATCCCTCTGGTGATGATGATGATTCAAATTCTCTCATTTATATGGGTGGGGTCATTTTAGGACGCTATTGGAATTGATTTGTCTTTATGTTGAGGATCCAATGACTTCAGTTAGGAACAAGATGATTTCTGGAATAGAAATGGAGTTATAAATTCCCCTGGGTAGTGGGGTGGGGGTGATTTGGAATCACCATTCATGTCTCTAGGGTCATTTTAGGAGAAAATGATCCTAGATAAGATTATTTAGATATAAATTTACCCAACCCAATGGGAAGGGGTTAACCAATAACTCTTGATGATATGTCCTGAATCTTCTCTAGAGTTTATGGTGTAAGGGTTGGAGGGGATGGTTGATATTCTCCTAGACCAAGGGGTTATTCTAAAATATGATGGTTATTATGACAGATTCAACTTCAGTTGTTTGATTTCATGTATCAATGTTCATTTGGGATATCGGTGACATGGAATCCCATTGTGTGATTTATTCTTTATGGGTAGTTGTCCTTGTGATTGAAACCTCGGCCTCCATATTTGGAATGTGATCCTATTAACTTGAGTTTCCTACTTTGATATCTTATTTTCTATCTTCTATCCCTATCAGTGGTGATTAAGAACCTTTGAAGTATGAGAATTCAATTGTAGTGTCCAACTAGCCTAAGGATTACCTGGTCCCTTGATTCCACTGGAGGTGATAACAGTACAGGATGTCATATTAGATTTGTTATTCTATTCTGGTGGATAATAAAAGTGTAACACTCTATACTATCCTAATAATAAAATTTGGATGCATTAAATGGATTCATATATCACATTCTGAATCATTATAATGCAATGGAAGAAAGCGTGTTGTAGATTTTCACTGCTCTTTTCATGTTTTGGATCCTGGTCCATGGAGATTATAGCTAGGGTTGGCTGACAAAAGGGTATATTGATTTTCTAAAGATGAAATTCATATCTTTAATAAATGATATATCAATACATTTTTACCTGATGTGTATCCCATAAATTTTGTCCAAGGTAAGTAATGCGCTACTTTTCTAGCTCATCTAGGATATCATATCTGGAAGTAGAAAGGGGCCATAACATGATGGGGATTTATTTTTTGGATAAATATATCCCCTTTTCAATTATATAATCCTTATCATCAAACATGCATGCCTCCATCCAGTCAGACTATAGAAGATAGCTCTGATGGTCACCTACTAATGGGAGAAGAGTGTAGCTAGAAGTTAATGGGAACCATTTACCATTTACCCAGAGGTTTTTATCAACTCTATATATGAAGGAGTTGGGGTTAGTTTTTCCAAAATATGAGGATATATCTAGAAAATTTAAGCATTTCCTTTCCCATGGGAGATATCTTTTTTGTGAGGTTGACCACGGTGGATGTCACGAGTAGAGTCTCTATGATCTATCTCCACTATACCATGGGGAGGACAATAGTGGTAATGAGAATCTTCTCCCTCTACTTTTATAGATGAATTGATGGACCTATTTGGTGTTGATAATGTATATCGAACAACCTCAAGGAGACTGGTATTGAGCAGATTAGGAATATGGACCATGTTCTTCATCCTGGTCAAAGTATCCCAACCTTCCTTTTGTGATTGTGTTGGGATATGAGCATGTTATATAATGTCTTTCAGAACTTTTATACAACCTCCTAGTGCAACTGGATTATGAACCCACTGTTTAAAAGATATTGTAGTGTTCCAATAAGCTATCCCATTATTAACAAGGATATGAGCATATCCGAAAGCATGTTCCACACACACTTGGTGAGCCTTAGTCAAAATAGGAGGGTGATCATGAAATTTAACCTTTGGGATATGTCACTAGAAATTCATTATAAGATTATGAGCCATCCCCCAGGTGTTTTCCTCTACCACCTAGTTATCCCTTGATGGAACATTAATATGATCCTTAAATAAATATTCATTCCCCACTAGAATATGCTGATGAACCTTCAATATGGGATATGGAATACGATCCTCATCCTTTACTACGTTTGAATGATGCTGGTGTAGCAATTCATCGACCCAAGTATGAATATTCACCTTGATTTTATGATCTACTAGAATATTCCAAATAGATTCCCTGATAGTAATAGGAACAAATCCCCTAGATTTTCTTATTCTCACTTGGTCAGACAAGGCCAAAACAGGGATATATTCATGATCTCGGGTCTTTACAATATGATGATGGACATATTCAGTAGGAATATGAGCCTATCATAAGGAATTTTAACCGCCCACATGGCGAGCCCTAGGTTATAATGGGGGGGGGGGTGATCTCGATTCTAGGCCTTCGAAGTATGTCAAACAACTCTTTCGACAAGCATGTTCCCCTATCTCGAGGAACATGCTTTCCTCACCTTTTGATCCCTAGTTGGAACGGGAGTATGATCCTAGTCTGATGACTCAACCTTTACCGAAATATACCAATAATCCACTTGGTCAGGAGCAAATATTTTCTCTTAATCCATTATAATAACTTGTTCGCAATTATCAGAGCGTTGAGTTGTCCTAGATATTGAAATATGTGTATGCACCTATCCCTTTATCTGCAATAGTACTGGAATATATTAGTGAATCTCTTCAGATATTTCTAAAATATATTTTAATTTTAGAAATGTTTTTGTTATAATATAATCTTAATCATTTTCCATCTCCATTTCTCAATGGGTAGTTATCTTTGATTGAATTAGGGATATGTTCCCACATTGTTCCTCATTGTTCCATTAGAGTATGAAAAAGGAATGAATGCATGGGGGTAGGGATATTTCCCTCTATTATTCTTTATATTGGAATATACCCACATACATGTTCTTGAGATGGAAGGGTTATGAGCTTGCTTGTTATTTCATACAAGAGTGTGTCGGTAGGAATCATTGGTAAGAGTGTGTGTATGATCCCCCAATTGGATATCAAGTGCATTTCTCCTCTGATGAGTCTTCCTTGTAGCCCATTCATGGGAATCTTATGTGGTTTTGTATTGGATGGTTCTATTAGTAGGCAGTTTATGGGTACTGGTAGGACGATTCTAGTGACGTTGTTTGGCAGGTTCCCTCATTAGCAGCACAAAAATTGAAACAGAGACATATTGGGCTTCATGTTCCACCTTCATTAGATATAGAAGGTGGTCATTTTCAAATTCCAAGGATATGATCCAAAATAGGTTTGTGGTAGTAGTTAGGGATACTGTCTTAGTAGTATCCTTTTCTGCTCAACATGGATTCACCAACATTTGTGATTGGGGAATCACACCATTAGAATCCATGTTCGGGATCATACCATGTGTGTGGTATTCCCAAAACATCATATTTTCAACATTTTATTAGACTGTTAGAGCATGTGAGATTACTTTGTGACCTATGGGGGTAGCAGTAGTAGTTGATTTACTACAGTGAATTTTGGATGATGAAGATATTGCCTTGGGATGGGATGTTGTAGAAGAATAAATTATATATAATCATGAATTCAGTAAGGATCAAGGTTACTTATTAGTGATATATCACATGCAAAAAATACTCAATCTGATATTCATGGTTAACACAAGTGTCTAATATTCTCGTCATGGTCATTCTGCTCACGTATACTTGTCTGAATGAGTATAGGCTTAAAAAAATCTCAATTCATGTTGGTCTTATATATTTTTATAGAGGTTGAAAAAAAGTGACCTTAAAGATTCAAATCTAGCTTGTTGGTGTTTTTTGCAAATGTGGAGTAAAAAAATCACTTGAAAACACATAATTCAATTATTTTTCATTATAGAGATTCACGTTGAGTTTACCCTTTTTTCATATATTTAGAAAAAAATGGTCTCACTCCTTATAACATGGCCATTTTTCTGTAGCGTCATATTGGTTTCCCCATTTATGTTTCGTCGGGGGTTTTTTTGAAGAAAAATGGGACTATATTGATGGTTTGGTTGAGAGGGGAGTTTTAAGGCCTCACTAAACTATACTCATGGGATTTTTCATCTATACATATTCCATATAAATTACCAATGGTTCTTTCATCCATAGAATGTTACATACCTGCTTTCCAACTGTCAATGGTCATCTGGGTTTTGAGGAAAAGAAACCCTTGAGGACTCACATTGGTTGGGTGGAGGGGGGGGGGGGGTCTGGATCATCACACCCATTGGGTGGGAATTATTTCCTACTAGGATACTCTATTATAGATTTAAGACGTGTTTTTTAACCTTTTACTAATCTCAATAAGGGATTGGATACCCTATAAAATCATCTACTGGTTAATTCTATTTAATATGAAAAGGGTTGAGGTCTATTTGAGAAATACAATTGTATATATATGAGTTTCTCCATCACTTTTCTATAATGTGTGGATGGTTATATATGTTGAACTCATATAACTAAGTGCATTAGAATATTTTTCACAAACAGTTGTATTTTATCCCTATGTAATCACCTTAACATGCAACGCGGATCCATTCCCATGGAGTACTTGGGTATGCCCATCTCATGTGGCTGGCATCATTTTCGTGACTTTGATCAGATTGTAAACAGGATAATGAGTCATGTCCTCAACTAGAAGAACTGTTTCCTCTCATTCAGGGGCCGCATTACTCTGGTTAATAGCGTGATTTCCACCATTCCCATTCATGCTCGGTCTTTTATCTATGTTCCTCAAGGAGTCATCTCCATAATCGACAAGGATCTTTGCAGCTTCATATGGGATGCCTTTTTGTAAGGAAAGAGAAATTGGGCTTCGTGGGCTTAGATGGAAATACCTTCTTCTGAAGGAGGGATAAATGTGAGGAGTCAACAGATCTCCCTAAAATACATGCATGTGAAGCTTGTGTGGGATATTATTGATGATCGAACACATTGGGGAAGGTCCATGTCTTTCATTTGAGGGAACAACATGGAGGAGGCTCATAGCCAAGTATCTCCCTTCTAGTCGATCACCTATCTTCCATTTTTTCTCCTCAACAAGGCTCTCTTTGGCTGGATGGTGCAGGGGACATTTCATTTTTGAGGTGTAACTAGACAGGATCTGTTCTCGGATTCCCTGGTTGTCAGGCACCTCTGATCTCGGTTAAAGAAGTGAGCCGATATCTGAGTTTTACCCGCATTGTTCTTATAAGGCCCCATCCTTAAACCTTACTTAATCTTGAGTTATTACAAGATTACACATTGAGGATCTTTTCAGGTTTAGAGTTTTAGAGAATTCGATCATAAAACTTGCATTACATTCCACATTTAAACAAAGTGGTTACATAAAAGATAGTATTCATTTTTTTCCCATCAACGGAAACATATTTATAATGTAACATGGATTCTTTCTTGTCACTTCCTTGACACTATCATCATATCATGTACCTTTCCCTTGACCTGTGAAAAACATTTCAAAAACTTGGGATGAGCATAAAAATCTCAGTAAAGGTTATAAAAAATATGGAAAGGAAACATGCGTTCATATATACATAATAATGAAATCATACTTTACCCATAAAACATAGTCACTTTAACATACCTCATCAAACCATGAATAAATCATAGAAATCATAAGACATAATGGTAACTTGAGGCATTCATAACATTCTTAAGTAGGGAGTTACCCTCTTGGTTACGTTTGGAATACCCATCACAATATATTCCCTAAATCTCTTCGGAGAAACCTTAACGTTTCACTCCATCACGTTACCCAATGCATTAGAGAGCTATATCAGGCTCACCCGCCCTTAGTTAATCACGGAACCACCCATCTTCATAACAATGCCCAAGAACCATAATATAATCTTATCACATAAAACATGCATAAAGGAAACATAACATTTCCGCCATTCAATAACAATATATCAATACAACACATTGATATAAATACATTATGAAAACCATTTTCAATACCAAAATAAAAGAAAAGTAAAACATGGTATTTATTTTTCTTTTAAAAAGACGGTATGCCTTGTAGAGGAAGCCGAAACTCAAATAATGGTCACGGCGGCGGAGAAGTCATTGTCGCCGCATACGTACGACAAAAACATTCCCTTTTGTCGTTTAATAAGCACTTCGTATAAAAAATATTCCTTTAGAATAAACTTAAAAGTCAAAGGGGTTTATACACCGTATAAAAGAAGGTTGTGTATAAAACAGAATATGCCTCAATGAAAGGAGATTGAGACGAAGTCCCTTACAAAGACGGTATCCTTGGTTTAAGGATAAATCAATTATAAAATTATGTGTGACAAATTAATAAACCAAATATAAGTGGATATTAAGTGTAAAATAATCAAAGGTCATTCACACATATTCAAATGATGGCATATTCAATAACTACATGTTGGACCCAAAGAAATCAAAATTGGGTTAAGAAGTTCCCTTGACAGCCTAACGACGTCACATCAAAAAAAGGGTATCTCATCACTTGGAAATAAAATTTACATTAATAAGGATATATGAGAACATATTTCAACATAAAAATATGTAAATTAAAATACCCAACAAAACAAGTCTTTTAAAAAGTAGAGGGTGAAAGGTTCCCTTACCGACATGGGTATCATTCGAAACATACGCCCCCTGAAAGAAGGACAATACAAAATTGATGTAAATACTCATAAACGAAAGTATATTACACAATGAGTAGAATAATGGATATTAAATACACCACTCAAAGGAAATTGTGGCAAATGTGGCATAAATCTCACGGGAATAAAAGTGAGATGAAAAATCCCTTACGAAAACTCGGCAGCCTAACGACGCCACTTAAAACTTCCAAAAATGGATTGATGAGATCAGATAGGGTCTCTAAGCATATTAAAATAAAATTTAAAGCAAGAGGAATGTAAAAAAACATCCCCCATCATAATAAAGTGGAGCTTAAAAGAAGTGACATAAAGGAGAGTACATAAAAAGAAAGAGAGAGGTTAGATCTCTTACGAAAATTCGGCAGCCTAACGGCGCCACTCAAAACGTCCAAAATGGATTGATGAGTGATAATAGGGTCTCTCATCACATGAACATAAAAATTATAGTAATAGTAATATAAATTATCATCCCAATAACAAGAAATATGAGCTTTAAAAGGAATGGCATAAAAGTGTGTACTTAAAAAGAAAGAGAGGAGTAGGATCCCTTACCTCGGGTCCTAATTGACTCCATCGTTCTTTAATCTCCTGAATAATAAACTTGAGTTAATTTCCACTTTATTAAGAACATTTTTCTAGTTCATTATTCCTTTTAGATCAATTATTTCCATGTTATAAACATTATGTAATCATTTAAGTTAATAATGTTTGTTTTGTCGATATTTGGTTCGTAAGTCGAAAGTGGATTCTTAAAATTACATGTTGTTCGTGTGGTCAAATGTTAATTGTATTCAGAGTTTTATTCATGATTTAGATATCATATATATCATATATATCCAGTATATTCATTAATTTATAATATTACATAACATTTAGAGTTAAGAAATGAAATGCACCGTTCATTGAGACGGTAAGTCGAACGTACGCATGAACGCTACTTCCATTTCTATTTCATATTTAATGGAATTAAAAAATAATGATACATAATAGTATTTTAATTCCATTATGTTATCATATATAATATCATTAAATATATACTTTATACGTACCACAAATGGTATTAACGAATCAAATCACTTTGAGGGGGCGGTAGTCCGCACTTCCTTAAATGAAGATATCACGTTTACCCATAATGGAAACCATAAAGGTATGCCATAAATGAAAAATACAGAATCTTAAGTAAAACATAAAAATATTAGATATCATATATAAATATAGTTTCATCTTAATGGCCACCTTTGGAGGTGTTAGAATAATGTTGAACAATCATGGATTCGGGAGGCAGAAATTCGCCATCCACGGAAACAGTATGTTCTTTAACCATTAGATGTAGGTGTGTGTAAGTGTAGCTCGAATCCTTATTATAAAAACATACTAGTATATTGAATATACTTGAGTTGTTACAAAAGAAAATAATAAAAAAAGTTTAGGGGGTTGGAGAAGTAAAATAAAACAAAAGGACTCAAGTGAAGACATTACCTTAAAATCGGGTAACTTTCTTTGATTTGAGCTCAAAGGCTTCCTTGGAAATGATTCTTACCAAAGTGAGGCTTCAAGAAGTTAGAGAGGGATTTGGAGAGACAAAATGGGCAGGTTTTGGCCGAGCCAAAGGCTTTGGGAGTGTGGGAAAAGAGGTAGAGTTGGGGGCCTTTTATAAGAGGAGAGGAGGGGCACTCTTGGAAAGTAAAGAAAAGTCACTTTATTTTCAAATGATATTAAAATTTAAGTGGTCCCACATTAATATAATTCTAGTATAAGGTGATAAGGGTTCTAAATCCACTCATCTAATAAGATTTGGACATGTGTAGTTATTAGGTATTACATTATCTTTCCATTTTATATAAATCGTTAAATAACGAGGTCATCGCTGCATCATCATGATGTCATAAATAATTTAATTTATTTAACGTCTAAAAATTATAAAAAAATTACTATGATGTAGAAAAGATATTTATCATTACAATGACTATTTATAGTAAAAAAATGACTTGTATAACCCCATGTAAAAATTGTTTTAGTAAAACATCTCATGTTTGTGTCATTTTTACTTTAACATTAAATAAAAAGGTATTTATGTATTTTTCCAACCAAAGTGGATCAATGGGGTCCCCAAGTTGACCCATGGATTGTATTGGTCAGCCATGACACATCCAATGATGGTATTACATGTGTCTAGGTAATTTCATTTTATTAAAACATTATTTTTACCTTAAACTACACTAATTACCTCTAATCGCGATTAAAAACTTAATAAGTTACTATTCACCAAAAAATTATTTTTATCCCATTGAACCAAATTTTACATCTTAATGAAAACCATGTATGTCGGATTTTTGAAATTCAAAACACAAAAGTGGTAAAATTTCATTTAAATGAAAAATCAGTTTTTTATAAGTACCACTTAGTGGTTTCACTATTCATCAAAAATTGAAGTTTTTCAGAAAAATCCCAAAAATTCTCCCTAAGCTATATTTGATATTCAGAATTAAAAAATGAATTCTATTTTAAAAAATTCAAAACATATAAGTCACATTAATTAATTTAATAATTAATTCCCGCGTTCAGAGAAAATAGTGTGTTTTTATGAAACAATAAGTATCAAAAGATTGACACTAGTTTAAGTCTGATTTCATAGTGAAATTAATTCCAACGACCACTATTGGATATAATGGTAAAAATATATTCTAATTTCACTTTAAAACCAATTAAAAAGATAATATAATCATATAAATAAATTAGATTAAAAAGAGGTTTTGAATTAAAATACAACATTTTACACTATTCATTAAAAAATGAACTTTATCAGAAAGATACCAAAAATTTACACAAAGTAAATATTGATGTCCCAATTTTAAAGAAGAGCTTTATTTGGTCCAATAGAATGTATAAGAGTGAAAAAAACTATATTTACTGACGGTTCGCCATCAAAAGGTGATAAATGATCCTTTAGTGAAAACTAGGGCATATACGCCTAAAATTTAATTCATTTCCGTATTTTAAGACTTTATCTTTTATTGGATAAATGTAAAAACATTTAAAGACATATATAATCATATTTTAGTTATTTCTTTCCATTCCCGCCAATACAGCGTCTACATGTTAACTACCATTTAAAATAATATTATTTTATTATTAGAGTGCAACATAAGATTCCCAAGAAACTCATTGTTGCGTGTTGGGTACGCCATCGAGCATAGCGTCCCCTTTAAAGTCATATTAATATTTTATTCACAAATATGGATAAATATGAAAATGTCATATTCTTTATTTACTTGGGGTGTTACATCCTTCCCCTATTTTTGGAATTTCCTCCTCGCAATTTTAAAAATTGAGCTTGGAAACATCCTTGAAAGTCCCACATCGGAACAAGAGTCGGTAAAACAATCACTTTAAAATAAAGAAAGATAAGTACAAAGGTCACCCGAGTTAACCCATACTAGGATTCCAAGTAAGAAAATATGGACATGGAGGAAAAAACAAAGGGTCATGTTCTGATGGAGAGTGATAGAAAACTTGTTTAGGAGAATGTTATCCACAAGAAAATCACAAACTTGTAATGGGTTAAATGGTATTCGATTCCCCGGTAGGAAAAGTTAATAGACAACATTTTTGTTTTAAGTTACTTTTTATTGAGGAATTTATTCATAAGGAAACATAATCACTTATCATGTTGACTTTAAAATCTTATTAGATTCCTTACACAAACTCATATTTTCTCCAAAAGACGAGTATTTAGGAAGGCGTGTTCACCTTAAGAGTACTATAATCAACGTCTAGAGAATCACATAATCCACAAAAAAGATAAATATATACTTTCCATGTCTTTATACTTTAACCAAAACCAAAACCAAAAATGTTAGTACAAGATCAGATAATCCAGAAAAGGATAACACTTTATAAAAAGAAAATCTATTCTTAATCTCCAAAATTTTGTCTAACAAAACCCAAAGTTCAACGAGGACCATCCGATAAACAATTTGTCCATAAAATTCTTCAAAGTAAATAAAAATAAGATTGAAACCCAAATATTTTGAGGATTTAGTCACATAGTCTTCCAAGTTAAATCATAACATTTATCTCCAAACAACATATGTTGCTCTTAATGTCTCATATTAAAAAGTAATTAACGTAATCACATATCCTCCATGATAGGTTAATAAATTTACAAAGATAACCAAAAATAAACTTACTCTTAATTCATAAAATCATCTAACTAAAAAGAATCAGTCAAACTAACCAGGGACTTCACGTAGTCCAGTGGTAGGCGATAAATACCAGTCGCACTTTGGTTGTGGGTTCGATTCTCGCAGCTTTGTCTGACGTGACGAGTTGTCACACGGTTTGCATGTTGTCCTTTTTCCAAAACTATATAATTCTTAAAACATTCCCCAAAACAAGATAAAATCTTCAAAAATGATCATATCATATTTTAACCTCAATTTTATCTCATGCCTTTCATTTTCCATCATAACAAATAATAACCCATAATTACCTCAAAAGTAAGGATCATATAAACTCTAATGGTTACCTTTATAATTATTACCTGAACTTCCAAATTTATTGGTCATCACGTATGTCACGACCCGTCCTCGGGGCCCGTGCCGTGACTACCCCAAGCCCGCCTTCCATAGGCCAGGGGCTGGCGACTAGCACCAAGGCGTAAAATCCCAGTAAACAGGGAAGGCATTGCCTTTATAAGTAACAACCACACAGAGTCAGCAAGCGGAAAGTAAAGTGCAGAAAAGTAAAGGGGCCGGAAATACAAGCCCAACTGTAAAGTACAACTGAAAAGTAAAGTACAGCAACTGAAGAAAAGACGGCGGCCTCATGTCGTCCACTGGCAATCCCACCTGAAGGGTGGGTACAGATAGCCTCCGGGCTCCTCGGGTCCCACGTACGCTCCGAGCACGTCTCGCCCAGTGGTCCACCTCCAGGTACCGTCCTGCTCCACGCCCCAACCGCGATCAGTGCTGTCCGTCGTCTGTAACCAACACAAGAAGGTGCGGGCATAGCCCGTGCAGGGGTGAGTACAAGCTACTCAGTAAGGACCCCGAGACCCCCGAAGGTCTCCCGAAATCCACAAAGGATATAGCACAAAAGAAAGATGTAATCACGAAGTAACATCTGACTCGACTTAGGTATATGCCCATACATATACCTAAGTCCCCAATTCTAGCTCTGCTCACGAGCTCAAGAACAACTCAATCCACGAAGGAAAGCAAGACTCAAATCCACAAGGAGAGTAAACAGTAAAATCCACAAAGGATAGTTCAACACAATCCACAAAGGAGAGTAAACAGTAAATCCACTTAGGATAGTTCAACACAATCCACATAGGAGAGTAACATAAGATTCAGCTCAACCAGGTATACTTTTTCAGATGACGTCAAAGATGATCACTGATCCATCTAAGTCGTCGGACCCACGAAGGATCGATAGGTACTAACCCCCGCAGAAGACCCACACAGGATCGGGCTCACACAGAACCTGTAGGCAGTGGCTCACACAGAACCGGTAGGCAGTGGCTCACACAGAACCGGTAGGCAGTGGCTCACACAGAACCGGTAGTAGGACCCACACATGATCGGGCACTGATCCGCATAGGATCGCTGAGTGCAGTAGTCGACGCAGTCCACTGAGGATCTCTGCACAGTCGTCGCCGCAGTCCACGAAGGATCTCTGCTCTGCCGTCGTCGCAGTCCACGGAGGATCTCTGCTCTGTTGTCGTCGCAGTCCACAAAGGATCTCTGCTCTGTCGTCGAAGTCACAGCCAGCGCTAGGGTTCCCGCACGTAGCGAGCTCGTTTAGGAGGGTCCGCTCCACGAGCCGAGGGGCTGATACATCAACTGACACGTAGTCCGAAGTTAATGTATCCAAAAGTTCCGTATCGACAACAGGATCTCAACGCGACAGACGGCGCGTCAATCGGACGCCCGGTCTGAGAGTTACTGGCATTTTCGTCCCAGGGGCCCGGTTGGTTTTTAGGGCAAAACCAACCCGACCGTACTCCGCCTGTGTCCGATCCCCGGACGGAGTATGCCAAAAGTTCCGTCTCACTTAGAGGAAACTACCACAGCTGACGGTACGTCGATCGGACGTCCGTAGCTCAAGTTATGAGCGTTTCTGCTCCGAGGGCCCGGTTGGTTTCGTGTACGAACCAACCCGGCCGAACCCAAAGTCTTCCGAAACCTTGAGAATAATATACCGAAACGACCGTCTCGATCCAAGGATCGCGTAGCCGCTGACGGTTCGTCAATCGGAGGTCCCAGGCCCAAGATATGGGCGAAAGAACGAAGAGGGCCCGGAACGGGGGTACTGGGCCCGGGGCGACCCGGCCCGAACCCCCCCTGGGGTCGGCCGAACCGGGTCGGCCCGAACCGGGCCGACCCGAACCGGCCCGAACCGGCTCGGCCGGGTCCGGTCCGGCCTGGGCGCGGCCCGGCCGACCGGACCGGCCGGCTCGGCCTCGGCCGAGCGGCCGAGGGAGCCGCCGCCGCCGCGGGTTGATCCCGCGGCTTGAGGGAACCGCGGCCCCGCGGGGGGCCGCCTGTCACGCGGATGAGGCCGGGCCGCCGCGTCCGTCCCGGTTCCGCGCGGCCGCGGAACCGGCCGCCGTTGCCACCGCGGCTTCAGCCGCGGCGGGCTTCCTCCACGGCGGCGCGCCGGGCGCCGCCGCCTCCGGTCGCCGGCGCCGCCGCGCCGGCGACCCGCGCCGCCGCCGCCTTCCGCGGGCCGCCGGAGATGCTCCGGTGGCCCGATTTGCCTCCCGTCTGCGCCGTTGCCCCTCCCGGATGCCGACCTTCACTGCGGGATCAACGGATCGCCCCTGCCGCGCGGTTCGTCGTCGTCCGCCATATCCGCACAACAAAAATAGATCGGCGGAGGGTTGCCGGGTCTTGTTCGTTAGACCCGCACCCTCCGCGTTAGCCATAAACGTCACCGGGAGGGAAAAGGATCAACCAAATCAACAATTTTAAATAGATTAAAATTGTTCCGATCGGGTTCTTTATTTGAAAAGAATAAACACGAGAAAAGAAATATAATAATCCAATCAACCCTTACCTTGTCGTCGTCATCGGACGAGGGGTCGTCGCGGAATCGCTCGTCGCGGAAGAAGGGGGATCGTCGCGTCGTCGCGGTATCCGGCGTCACGTCGCCAATCTCCGGATCAAAAACAAACGGATTTAATTAATTAAATCCGTTGTTATTGAAATTAAAAAGGGAGAATTAAGGTCCGATTCTCACCTTAGTTGCCGAACGAGGATCGACCGTGGAAGAAGAGCGTCGCCGAAGAATGTCACGGGTAGAGTTCGTCGACGTCGTAGATCTCGGTGTACGTCGTCGGATTCTGGTTCCGGCGTTCTTCGCGTTCTTCGCGTTCTTCGCGTTCTTCGCGGAGAAGGTGGAGGCTCAGAGGAATAGCAATCCTCCAAAATAGACAAGTTTGTCTATTTTATTATTTTTCCAACAAACGTAAAACGCGTAAGTAACGACCCACTTAATTCGTTGAATTAATTCAACGAATAAAACAGCCCATTTAATTCACGAAAGAAACAGCCCAATTAAATGGTCTGTTAAGAATTAAAGAAAACGCGTCGGTTGACTTTTCAGTTACTTTGACGGGTTTTCGCGGGTGCGTTACTTAGCGAAAGAAACGGCGGGCTCGTGCGGGTCCCACCGCACAAATATCCTACCAAGGGGTAGGATATTTCTGGATAGCATCCTATCCAGTTCAACTCAGTTCAAGCCGTCTTTAAGTGACTTCAAGTGGCTTCCAAGCAGCTTAAGTGAAATAAAATAATGTTGTCGCACAAACTTTATTTTATTTCTGACTTAAAGCCGTAAAATTTAAAAAACCACGTCTGAGCAAACGCAACTCCGGAAGAGGCGTTTCTAAGCAAATACCGGCGCTGCGATTTCATCGGTGCCCTCAGAATTCGATTCCGGGCACTGGTTCAAAAGTTAGAAAAACCCGCTCGTCCGTTCACTGAACGTACCCGAGCCAAACTTCAGAAAATGATTCCGGGCACACCCGGCCTCGGAATCAGGCACCGTCAGAAACTGCGTTCTTGTAAAATTCCAAAGAAAATTAAGAAAAAAAAATTCCTTGAAATTTACGGGTCTTTACATTACTCCCACCACAGGGCTTTACGTCCTCGTAAAGCTTCAACACAAACTAGGGATACAAAAGGCGGTACTGAGCATGCATCTGAGCCTTCCGCTCCATGTGCTCACCTGGACCTTCTCTATCGTGGCCCGGACCACCTCTGGTCCCACTAGAGCTGCTAGATTTCTTCTTTGCCGATAAGAGAAACCTGGTCTCATCCCCTGGATGAACCACATTCTTCGCCTAATACGGTCAATCCCGAGATGGATGATACTAATCCATACCAAGGATGACGTCGTAAGGCCTCGACGCTACTACCAAGAGATCCGACCGTTACTCTCGCCTCCAAGGGTTGATTCACACTGTCGGCATCAGTGTGTGGTAACTGGGTCTCCTCCAGTAGATGTCTCACAAGTGAGGGTCAAGTCAACAGTCAAAACTGGAACCTCTTAGTAACAACACAAGAGAGGACAGGGAAGTAAATGCCACAAGAAAGGGTGTCTTTTATTACTGCAGCTCAAGTACAAAGACACAAAGCATCTACAAACATACATCAACAAAACTAGAAGCAACATGAACAAAAGTCTCCAGGTCTGGAGCTAGTTCCTCTCCTGTCCATCTGCTCCCAGAGCTCCATTATCGAAGGCCTCGGCTGCCTGAAGCTGAGCTCTCGCATGTTCACCTACTCCCTGTGGTCGGGGCGGACCTCCTGGTGGTGGTGGTGGCAGAGCCTCAAAGCGTCTCCCACCTCCTGCTGCGCGGCCAGCTCCTCTGCCTCGTCCGCCTCCTCCCTGCGAACCGCCACGGTCGAACCTCTGCCTCTGCCTGGGAGGTTCTTCACTTAACTGCTGATCATCAGCATGGCGGGTCGGACAATCACGAGCCATGTGACCAATCCCGCCACAGGAGTAACACTGCCCACTCTCGGCACGCCTGGCTCTGACTCCACCCCGGTTCCCTCGCACAACTGAGCCTGAGTCGTGCAGTCGTCCACCGGTAGGTCTGGTCTGCCTGGAACCCTGAGTCATCTGTCGGCTACCTGCTACCGAAGACTCCGCTACGTGCCGCCCTGCGGTGGGTCTCTGAGCTGGTGTAGACTCAGCAAGGAAGCTCTCGATCAGAAGGGCCCGCTCTAGTACTCCTGTCTGAGTCGGTATGTTAAGAGAGATCAGCGATGCCCTGATCTCATGTCTCAATCCCTGCTCGAAGGTCCGGGCCCGGAAGAAGGGGTCCCGTACCATGTCTGTCGAGTACCGAGAAAGGTCGGTGAACCTCGCCGCGTACTGAGCGACCGTCATGCTGCCCTGGCGCAGCTGGAGAAGCTCCTGGATGCGCACCGCTCGGAGGGTGGCCGGGACGAACTCAGAGCGGAAGAGGCTCTCGAAGTCCGCCCAGAGCAAGGATGCCTCATCGTGAACCTGGAGCATCAGGCTCCACCATCGTCCTGCCGCTGCCTGCAGGAGGCTCGCTGCGAGAATCACCATGAGATCCGATGGTGTCCTCACTAGCCTGAAGATCCGTACCACCGCCTCTAGCCAGTCCTCGGCGGCCTGAGGGTCCGCCTCACCGCGAAACCTGGGCGGTCGCTGGCTCTGAAACTCGTGCAGTGCCCTGAGGCGACGTGCATCGTCAGCGTCTGGTACTGGCAGCATCGGTGGCTCGGCGGGTAAAGCTACCGCCGGTGCCACTGCTGGCAAAGGGCCCTGCACCGAGGCCTCGTCGCTCGGTGGGCTGCCGTCGCGCCCAACACTCGGAACCCTAGCTGGCAGTCGTCGCGGGGCCATCCTGAAAAGGAGAACAAGAGCACCACAGTCAGAACAGTATACCTGGTGAGCTTGCACAAGTAATCACAAGGAAAACTTGAGACTTTCATAAAGAAGATCAGTATACCCGGTGAGCTGACACAAGTAATCACAAAGAAAACTTGAAACACACACGCAATCAATGTTTTCATGCATTAAGTCGGAAATCAGGAGTCAGGGTCCTGGTGTACGGATACGTCGGCCGCCGCACCAACACTGGGCTCCCTGAACTGATAACCACACTCAATTCACTAAACACTATTGCTTCACATAGAAAGAAAGGACGATCAGAGTCCGCGGTAGAACCGACCACCTCTGATACCAATTGTCACGACCCGTCCTCGGGGCCCGTGCCGTGACTACCCCAAGCCCGCCTTCCATAGGCCAGGGGCTGGCGACTAGCACCAAGGCGTAAAATCCCAGTAAACAGGGAAGGCATTGCCTTTATAAGTAACAACCACACAGAGTCAGCAAGCGGAAAGTAAAGTGCAGAAAAGTAAAGGGGCCGGAAATTCAAGCCCAACTGTAAAGTACAACTGAAAAGTAAAGTACAGCAACTGAAGAAAAGACGGCGGCCTCATGTCGTCCACTGGCAATCCCACCTGAAGGGTGGGTACAGATAGCCTCCGGGCTCCTCGGGTCCCACGTCCGCTCCGAGCACGTCTCGCCCAGTGGTCCACCTCCAGGTACCGTCCTGCTCCACGCCCCAACCGCGATCAGTGCTGTCCGTCGTCTGCAACCAACACAAGAAGGTGCGGGCATAGCCCGTGCAGGGGTGAGTACAAGCTACTCAGTAAGGACCCCGAGACCCCCGAAGGTCTCCCGAAATCCACAAAGGATATAGCACAAAAGAAAGATGTAATCACGAAGTAACATCTGACTCGACTTAGGTATATGCCCATACATATACCTAAGTCCCCAATTCTAGCTCTGCTCACGAGCTCAAGAACAACTCAATCCACGAAGGAAAGCAAGACTCAAATCCACAAGGAGAGTAAACAGTAAAATCCACAAAGGATAGTTCAACACAATCCACAAAGGAGAGTAAACAGTAAATCCACTTAGGATAGTTCAACACAATCCACATAGGAGAGTAACATAAGATTCAGCTCAACCAGGTATACTTTTTCAGATGACGTCAAAGATGATCACTGATCCATCTAAGTCGTCGGACCCACGAAGGATCGATAGGTACTAACCCCCGCAGAAGACCCACACAGGATCGGGCTCACACAGAACCTGTAGGCAGTGGCTCACACAGAACCGGTAGGCAGTGGCTCACACAGAACCGGTAGGCAGTGGCTCACACAGAACCGGTAGTAGGACCCACACAGGATCGGGCACTGATCCGCATAGGATCGCTGAGTGCAGTAGTCGACGCAGTCCACTGAGGATCTCTGCACAGTCGTCGCCGCAGTCCACGAAGGATCTCTGCTCTGCCGTCGTCGCAGTCCACGGAGGATCTCTGCTCTGTCGTCGTCGCAGTCCACGAAGGATCTCTGCTCTGTCGTCGAAGTCACAGCCAGCGCTAGGGTTCCCGCACGTAGCGAGCTCGTTTAGGAGGGTCCGCTCCACGAGCCGAGGGGCTGATACATCAACTGACACGTAGTCCGAAGTTAATGTATCCAAAAGTTCCGTATCGACAACAGGATCTCAACGCGACAGACGGCGCGTCAATCGGACGCCCGGTCTGAGAGTTACTGGCATTTTCGTCCCAGGGGCCCGGTTGGTTTTTAGGGCAAAACCAACCCGACCGTACTCCGCCTGTGTCCGATCCCCGGGCGGAGTATGCCAAAAGTTCCTTCTCACTTAGAGGAAACTACCACAGCTGACGGTACGTCGATCGGACGTCCGTAGCTCAAGTTATGAGCGTTTCTGCTCCGAGGGCCCGGTTGGTTTCGTGTACGAACCAACCCGGACGAACCCAAAGTCTTCCGAAACCTTGAAAATAATATACCGAAACGACCGTCTCGATCCAAGGATCGCGTAGCCGCTGACGGTTCGTCAATCGGAGGTCCCAGGCCCAAGATATGGGCGAAAGAACGAAGAGGGCCCGGAACGGGGGTACTGGGCCCGGGGCGACCCGGCCCGAACCCCCCCTGGGGTCGGCCCGAACCGGGCCGACCCGAACCGGCCCGAACCGACTCGGCCGGGTCCGGTCCGGCCTGGGCGCGGCCCGGCCGACCGGACCGGCCGGCTCGGCCTCGGCCGAGCGGCCGAGGGAGCCGCCGCCGCCGCGGGTTGATCCCGCGGCTTGAGGGAACCGCGGCCCCGCGGGGGGCCGCCTGTCACGCGGACGCGGCCGGGCCGCCGCGTCCGTCCCGGTTCCGCGCGGCCGCGGAACCGGCCGCCGTTGCCGCCGCGGCTTCAGCCGCGGCGGGCTTCCTCCACGGCGGCGCGCCGGGCGCCGCCGCCTCCGGTCGCCGGCGCCGCCGCGCCGGCGACCCGCGCCGCCGCCGCCTTCCGCGGGCCGCCGGAGATGCTCCGGTGGCCCGATTTGCCTCCCGTCTGCGCCGTTGCCCCTCCCGGATGCCGACCTTCACTGCGGGATCAACGGATCGCCCCTGCCGCGCGGTTCGTCGTCGTCCGCCATATCCGCACAACAAAAATAGATCGGCGGAGGGTTGCCGGGTCTTGTTCGTTAGACCCGCACCCTCCGCGTTAGCCATAAACGTCACCGGGAGGGAAAAGGATCAACCAAATCAACAATTTTAAATAGATTAAAATTGTTCCGATCGGGTTCTTTATTTGAAAAGAATAAACACGGGAAAAGAAATATAATAATCCAATCAACCCTTACCTTGTCGTCGTCGTCGGACGAGGGGTCGTCGCGGAATCGCTCGTCGCGGAAGAAGGGGGATCGTCGCGTCGTCGCGGTATCCGGCGTCACGTCGCCAATCTCCGGATCAAAAACAAACGGATTTAATTAATTAAATCCGTTGTTATTGAAATTAAAAAGGGAGAATTAAGGTCCGATTCTCACCTTAGTTGCCGAACGAGGATCGGCCGTGGAAGAAGAGCGTCGCCGAAGAATGTCACGGGTAGAGTTCGTCGACGTCGCAGATCTCGGTGTGCGTCGTCGGATTCTGGTTCCGGCGTTCTTCGCGTTCTTCGCGTTCTTCGCGGAGAAGGTGGAGGCTCAGAGGAATAGCAATCCTCCAAAATAGACAAGTTTGTCTATTTTATTATTTTGCCAACAAACGTAAAACGCGTAAGTAACGACCCACTTAATTCGTTGAATTAATTCAACGAATAAAACAGCCCATTTAATTCACGAAAGAAACAGCCCAATTAAATGGTCTGTTAAGAATTAAAGAAAACGCGTCGGTTGACTTTTCAGTTACTTTGACGGGTTTTCGCGGGTGCGTTACTTAGCGAAAGAAACGGCGGGCTCGTGCGGGTCCCACCGCACAAATATCCTACCAAGGGGTAGGATATTTCTGGATAGCATCCTATCCAGTTCAACTCAGTTCAAGACGTCTTTAAGTGACTTCAAGTGGCTTCCAAGCAGCTTAAGTGAAATAAAATAAAGTTGTCGCACAAACTTTATTTTATTTCTGACTTAAAGCCGTAAAATTTAAAAAACCACGTCTGAGCAAACGCAACTCCGGAAGAGGCGTTTCTAAGCAAATACCGGCGCTGCGATTTCATCGGTGCCCTCAGAATTCGATTCCGGGCACCGGTTCAAAAGTTAGAAAAACCCGCTCGTCCGTTCACTGAACGTACCCGAGCCAAACTTCAGAAAATGATTCCGGGCACACCCGGCCTCGGAATCAGGCACCGTCAAAAACTGCGTTCTTGTAAAATTCCAAAGAAAATTAAGAAAAAAAAATTCCTTGAAATTTACGGGTCTTTACAACGTAAATGATGCATTACAGATCATACCAAGGTTCAAGTGGTTGATAATGACTCCTTTCTAGTTGATTTAGAACAACCACGAGTTTCCTCATTGAATCCCCAATTTCATCCAGTCTCTTAATCAGAGAACCACCACAGTTTCCTTTAAACCTATTTTCACTTTGGTGCCTGCTAGATCCATCCATTTACTAAAACCAAAAAGGTCAGTGTGAGTATATCAACAAACCCATCATATACTAATGAGGAAGATAGACACCAAGATATACTTACTCATTCACTTTATCTAAAACTAGGACTCTTTAGGAAATACTATCCATTATGGTACTGTCACTTATGCTTAGAGATTACCCTAACCTCTAAAGTTATCTAAACCGGCCTTTAATACCAACTATAAGGCCCCAGCCTTAAACGTTACTTAATCTTGAGTTATTACAAGATTACATATTGAGGATCTTTTCATGTTTAGAGTTTTAGAGAATTAGATCATAAAACTTGCATTGCATTCCACATTTAAACAAAGTGGTTACATAAAAGATAGTATTCATTTTTTCCCATCAACGGAAACATATTTATAATGAAACATGGATTCTTTCTTGACACTTCCTTGACACTATCATCATATCATGTACCTTTCCCTTGACCTGTGAAAAACATTTCAAAAACCTGGGATGAGCATAAAAAGCTCAGTAAGGGTTATAAAAAATGTGGAAAGGAAACATGCGTTCATATATACATAAGAATGAAATCATACTTTACCCATAAAACATAGGCACTTTAACATACCTCATCAAACCATGAATTAATCATAGAAATCATAAGACATAAGGGTAACATGAAGAATTCATAACATTCTTACGTAGGTAGTAACCCTCTTGGTTACGTTTGGAATACCCATCACAGTATATTCCCTAAATATCTTGGGAGAAACCTTAACGTTTCACTACTTCGCGTTACCCAATGCATTGGAGAGCTATATCGGGATCACCTGCCCTTAGCATATCACGGAACCACCCGTCTTCATAACAATGCCCAAGAACCATAACAAAATCTTATCACATAAAACATGCATAAAAGAAACATAACATTTCCACCATTCAATAACAAGATATCAATACACCACATTCATATAAATACATTATGAAAACCATTTTCAATACCAAAATAAAAGAAAAGTAAAACATGGTGTTTATAATTCTTTTAAAAAGATGGTATGGCTTGTAGAGGAAGCCGAAACTCAAATAATGGTCATGGCGGCAGAGAAGTCGTTGTCGCTGCATACGTACGACAAAAACATTCAATTTTGTCGTTTAATAAGCACTTAGTATAAAAAATATTCTTTTTGAATAAACTTAAAAGTCAAATGGGTTTATACACCATATAAAAGAAGGTTGTGTATAAAATAGAATATGCCTCAATGAAAGGAGATTGAGACGAAGTCCCTTACAAAGACGATATCCTTGGATTAAGGATAAATCAATTACATAATTATGTGTGAAAAATTAATACACCAAATATAAGTGGATATTAAGTGTAAAATAATCAACGGTCATTCACACATATTCAAAGGATGACATATTCAATAACTATATGTTGAACCCAAAGAAATTGAAATTGGGTTAAGATATTCCCTTGACAGCCTAACGACGTCACATAAAAAAAAGGGTATCTCATCACTTGGACTTAAAATTTACATCAATAAGGATATATGAGAACATATCCCAACATAAAAATATGTAAATTGAAATACCCAACAAAAGAAGTCTTTAAAAAAGAGGAGGGAGAAAGGTTCCCTTACTGACATGGGTATCTTTCGAAACTTACGCCCCGTGAAAGAAGAACAATACAACGTTGATCTAAATACTCATAAACGAAAGTTTATTACACAAAGAGTAGAATAATGGATAGTAAATACAACACTAATAGGAGATTTTGGCAAATGTGGCATAAATCTCACGGGAATAAAAGTGAGATGAAAAATCCCTTACGAATACTCGGCAGCCTAACGGCGCCACATAAAACTTCCAAAAATGGATTGATGAGCTCAAATAGGGTCTCTCATAATATTAAAATAAAATTTACAGAAAGAGTAATATAAAATAACATCCCCCATCATAACAAAGATGAGCTTAAAAGAAGTGACATAAAGGAGAGTAATTAAAAAGAAAGAGAGAGGTTAGATCTCTTACGAAAATTCGGCAGACTAACGGCGCCACTCAAAACATCCAAAATGGATTGATGAGAGAGAATAGGGTCTCTCATCACATGAACATAAAAATTACAGTAATAGTAATATAAAATATCATCCCAATAACAAGAAATATGAGCTTTAAATGGAATGACATAAAAGTGTGTGCTTAAAAAGAAAGAGAGGAGTAGGATCCCTTACCATGGGTCCGACTTGACTCGATCGCTCTTTAATCTCCTGAATAATAAACTTGAGTTAATTTCCACTTTATTAAGAACCTTTTTCAAGTTCATTATTCCTTTTAGATCACTTATTTCAATGTTATAAACATTATGTAATCATTTAAGTTAATAATGTTTGTTTTGTCGATATTTGGTTCTTAAGTCGAAAGTGGACTTCTTACAATTACATGTTGTTCGTGTGGTCAAATTTTTATTATATCCAGAATTGTATTCATGATTTAGATATCATATATATCATATATATCTAGTATATTAATGCATTTATAATATTACATAACATTTAGAGTTAAGAAATGAAATGCACCGTTCATGGAGATGGTAAGCCGTACGTACGCATGAACACTACTTCCATTTTTATTTAATATTTAATGGAATTAAACCATAATGATACATAATTGTATTTTAATTCCAGTATGGTATCATATATAATATTATTAAATATATCGTTTATACGTACCACAAATGGTATTAACGAATCAAATCACTTTGAGGGGGCGGTAGTACGCACTTCCTTAAATGAAGATATCGCGTTTACCCATAATGGAAACCATAAAGGTATGCCATAAATGAAAAATACAGAAGCTGAAGTAAAACATAAACATATTAGATATCATATATAAATATAGTGTCATCTTAATGTCCACCTTTGAAGGTGTTATAAGAATGTTAAACAATCATCGTTTCGGAAGACAGAAATTCACCATCCACGGAAACAGTATGTTCTTTAACCATTTGATGTAGGTGTGTGTAAGTGTAGCTTGAATACTTCTTATAAAAAAATCCTAGTATATTTAATATACTGGAGTTGTTACAAAAGAAAAGAATAAAAAGAGTTTAGGGGGTTGGAGATGTAAAATAAAACAAAAGGACTCAAGTGAAGACATTACCTTAAAATCGGGTAACTTCCTTCGATTTGAGCTCAAAGGCTTCCTTGGAAAGGATTCTGCCCAAAGTGAGGCTTCAAGTAGTTATATAGAGATGTGGAGAGACAAAATGGGCAGGGTTTGTCCGAGACAAAGGCTTTGGGATTGTGGGTAAAGAGGTAGAGGTGGGGGCCTTTTATAAGAGGAGAGGAGGGGCACTCTTGGAAAGTAAATAAAAGTCACTTTATTTTAAAATTATATTCGGATTTAAGAGGTCCCACATTGAGATAATTCTAGGATAAGGTGATAAGGGTTCGAAATACACTCATCCAATAAGTTTTGGACATGTGTAGGTCTTAGATATTACATTATATTTCCATTTTATTTAAATCGTTAAATAATGAGGTCATCGCTGCATCATCATGATGTCCTAAATAATTTACTTTATTTAACATCTAAAAATTATAAAAAAAATACTATGATTTAGGAAATCGTTTTAGCTTCCCAATGACTATTTCTAGTCAAAAATATGACTTGTATAACCCCATCTAAAAATTGTTTTAGTAAAACATCTCATGTTTGTATCATTTTTACTTTAACATTAAATAAAAAGGTATTTATGTCTTTTTCCAACCAAATTGGATCCATGGGGTCCCCAAGTTGACACATGGATTTTCTTGGTCGGCCATGACACATCCAATGAGGGTAGGACATGTGTTTAGGTCATTCTATTTTATTAAAACATTATTCTTACCTTAAACTACACTAATTACATCTAATTGCGATTAAAAACATAATAAGTTACTATTCACCAAAAATTTATTTTTATCCCATTGAACCACATTTTACTTATTAATGAAAACCATGTATGTTGGAATTTTTAAATTCAAAACACAGAAGTGGTAAAATTTTATTTAAACGAAAAATCAGTTTTTATAAGTACCACTTAGTGGTTTCACTATTCATCAAAAATTGAAGTTTTTCAGAAAAATCCCAAAAATTCTCCCTAAGCTATATTTGATATTCAGAATTAAAAAGTGAAGTCTATTTTACAAAATTCAAAATATATATGTCACATTAATAAATTTAATAATTAATTCCCGCGGTTAGAGAAAATAGCGTGTTTTTATGAAACAATAAGTATCAAAATATTGGCACTAGTTTAAGTCTGATTTCATAGTGAAATTAATTCCAACGACCAATATTGGATTTAATGGTAAAAATATATTCAAATTTCAATTTAAAACCAATTCAAAAGATAATCTAATCATATAAATAAATTATATTAAAAATTGGTTTTGAATTAAAATACAACATTTTACATTATTCATTAAAAAATGAACTTTATCGGAAAGATACCAAAAATTTACACAAAGTAAATTTTGATGTCCCGATTCTAAACAAGAGTTTTATTTGGTCCAATATAATGTATAAGAGTGAACAAAACTATATTTAATGACGGTTCGCCATCAAAAGGCGATAAGTGAACCTTTAATGAAAACTAGGGCATATACGCCTAAAATTGAATTATTTCAGTATTTTAAGCCTTTATCTTTTATTGGATAAATGTAAAAACATTTAAAAATATATATAATCATATTTTAGTTATTTCTATCCATTCCCGCCAATACAATGGCTACATGTTAACTACCATTTAAAATAATATTATTTTATTATTAGAGTGCAACGTAAGATTCCCAAGAAACTCATTGTTGTGTGTTGGGTACGCAATCGAGCATAGCATCCCCTTTAAAGTCATATTAATATTTTATTCACAAATATGGATAAATATAAAAATGTCATATTCTTTATTTACCTGGGGTGTTACAGTTCTAGATGGGGAGCATCAGGAAATACTTGAGGTCATCTTATTCAATGATAACCTAGATAAATTCATGTTGACTCCTTCTCCCTCGGGTGTTTTCACAACTGGGGCCTTCTAAGGGACAGACCCTACTCAGGTTACCCATGTGAGTAGGAATGAGGTATTGTTGTGTAAAATGATTCCCACAATGTTTAACTTTTTATCCTTGAACATTATGAATTAGGCCACTACCACTGACGGGAATATCATGAAGCTTGGAATCGGTATGGCGTCTCATTGCCATTTTTGTAGCCACAGGCAAGAGGAGAGCTCTAATAACCTCATTCATGAAGGGTATTGGGCTCAATTAGTATAGTCTTCCTTTGGTGGATATATAGACCTCTCCTCTCAGAATTTCAGGGACGCTCCTTTTATGCACAGATGGTTCCATGGTTGTTTGGATAACCGTAAGGAACGAATTTCTCAGGCAGTGATTTATAATTTCAGGTGCTATATCCTATGGCAGGAGAGAAACCAAGATAGATTTGATGACCTAGTCTCCTTGAAGAGGTCTATCTTAGTGAGGAATTGCTTCCTTTTGGTGGACTTTGCCTCGCTCTTCTCCGAATGGCAGGGTGTTCCCTCTTCGTGGCAATTTCTTGTTCGGTCCCAAGATCAACTCCCTTTTCTAACTCAGGGAAATTGGGTCTGTTGGCAACCTCCTACAGCAGGTCTTAAGTTTTTCTCTGATTAGACTTATATCGTGAGTGCATTGAGAGGTGGGGGAGTGGTTCGTGTTCCTGACGGTACTATGGTTATAGCCTATTTTTCATTCTATGGCAATGTAACCCCTCTACCGGCCAAGGCCAAAGATTTTGTCAGATGGCTCACAATTTGTATACAAGAGAACCTGGAAGTCTCTCAGGTGGAAACTGATTTGATGGTCCTTCATGACTCCATGAGCAGGAACGATTCATCTCCTTAGTCTATAGCTGATAATTTTTGTAATGGAAGATCCCTACTCAGTACCAACATCTGAGTCTCCACTCTTGGCACGAGGGAAAAAAGGTTGTGGATTATTTGTCCTCATTGGTGGATCAGAATTCCATAAGTACTCATATAATCTCTTTTAGCTCTCTGAATCCTAAGGGTGTGAATCTGGTCATAGGGGATTCCCTTGGCCTACACTACATCAGGCCTCCTTAGTTTGGGGCTTGGTGTTCTCTCTCTTTGAAAATATAACTGTTATTGAATGGATTGTAGGAATAAAAACCCACGTAGTACTTTCAACTAATGAAGTTTTACATCATGCATAAAGGACTCATGGGGATGCTCTGAGATACCAAATATTCAAGATCAAGTCCCAGTGGGACATCATACATGGCGCGAGCATAGTGGGAATTACAGTTGACGTAGTCACTTGTTTAGGAATTATATATTGAGGTCACCCCTATCATTATAGATACTCAAGGTGTAGATGATATTATTATTGAAATTATGTAAGCTCATGTGATCCATGCTCAATGTGAGAAACACAGGATATTAAATGATATATTTATTACTCATGATGTTAGACTTATGTGATGGGACTATCCCATGATGATTTATCATGTAACTCAGGTCTTGGAGAGACATCATATATTTCTTGGCTATAGCTAGAACCAGAGTCATTATTATTGGATTGGTTTCTTAGTCCATTGATGGATGAGGTAAGATGATCATCTTTTGGGAATATCATATTTTGATGGATGAGATGTTAGAGTAGTAAAAACATATTGACAAAAATGGGTGTTTATTTGAACTTAGGCTTTAAGAATACATCCTACATATCCTGATTATTGTAGGAACAAGACTCATCATAGATTGTTTTATATTTTGGCTTACACACTGAGGTTTATTGATACAGTTTCTGAGGTTTACGGTGTATAAGTTATTATCATATAACTCTCTACTCCGAAAAGATCCATGGTCATTGTGAGAATCACGGTATGGAATGTAGTAAATGTAATTTATTTATGTATGGGACCTAGATTCTTAGATTTCCATGGTTTATCAACTTAGAACTTGAGCCTCAAGGGGGAGGTAGCCTATGTATCCCGAATATGGAAGGAATCAGATTCGTCCTGGTTTTATTTATATTGTGGCATACACATTTGGGATTACCTATTAGTATATTTTTACACAACGATTTAATAAAATGGTATTAAGTCCCAGAATTCCCTATTGTTCATATGAGGGGTGTCATATGACCTAGTTGACTTATTCTGTAAGCCTCATCATGCCCTGGTGAACAAGTCCAGGAGAGTGTCGCATGACCCAGCTAACACGTCCGGGTTTTGATTACATGAATCAGCTAACTTTTCCAGGGGAGTGTTGGATGACCTTCCTGATGTGACTTGGTGTCATTCATGAGAGTCATATTGACACATATGGGAGGTGCAACAATAGCTAGTGAAATATAGTTTGAATGATGTCATGTATTTTGGAAAACCCCCTCGAATGCTTCATCAGATCTCATCGTCATGCATAGGGGCAACATGAGACTCAACTAACTTGAAAAAACGGTGTCACGAGAGCTTGGTTTTCATGCTATATATATAAATTATACGTGGATGATGTGATAAAATTTAGTTATATGATTTAGGCGATGTATCTAATGGAAATTGAATGCCTTTGAGTTTTAAACCAATATGTTTTGCATGATCAATGTGGCATCCTCTATGATCGTATAACTAGATTTGACAAGTTTAGAGGACTTTTTGTGTCCCAACTAACTTGTTAAGAGAGAACCATGAGATCTAAGTGATGTCCCCTGGTGTTGTATCATGTATTTATATGACTAGTGGGAATCACATGGGGTATTGAGATTATGTTTTTTGCTGAATTCTTCCTCTTTTGATCTTGGTTCTAACCCTTGTATTTTGAAGGCTAGTGGATTTTTTAGTATTAGTTCCTTTTTTTCTTGGGTGATCTAGATTTCATGTGGTACATTTTTCTCATGTCTTTCTAGGGATCTTTCATGTGATCTATTTATGCTCATTCGAAGAACTTTATGCCGAGAACATGAAAAATGCAGTTACTCACCCATATATTACTTGATGGAAGGTTGGTTGGCCTTATCATTGGTTGATTTGAGAAGTCTACAAATATTGAGAGTTGAATCGTCCAGAGTCCAGGCTTCCAACCTGTGTGATAGTAGCATAATTTTTGTACTGGGTGGGGAATTTATAGGCATCTCCACCTTGGTTGTTTTATTCCTTGTGTGGAATATCTAGCACGAGTCATGTATGGAGTCTTAAAAGTGGTCTGGTGCCACATTGCTTCATGAGAATCTATTGTGGACTTCTCTAAGAGTATCCCATAATTATTGGTGACCACTAGTCCCTATCATAGAATCCTTCATTATTTTTTATTACCCATTAATGAGGACTTTATTAATAATATATATGTGTCAAAGGACTTATATGTTGTCATGTTGACATGCCCAAGGGCCTTTTCACGATCAAGGTGCCTCTTGAAAGGAATCTACAAGATTATGGATTATTTTTTAGGACTTTTCATGAGACAAGTACAGTTTGAATGGGGATCTCATGGGCCTGTGTTATGGACTTCCATATTACGTCATGAGTGTTTTACGATCATGAATTACTTCTGCCTCTTTCCTATTTTATTTCATTTGTTTTATTTGATAAAGGTTGGTATTCATGTGTGATTTCATGAGTAAAATCAATGAAAGTCACTATATGTTTTGGTGATGTGCCAAGTGTCCATTAAAGGCCCTATAGAGATACATAAGAATTTTTTGGATAATTATATTCATTTTATATTTAGAAATAAATAAAAATTAATTTTTTCGTGGATATACTAAATGCTTTCCATGCGTCGAGGATGAAAATCCATGGGTATTTCCCAAGATGTGGAAGACATGTTTTTAGGGACTTGTGGTGCCCCAAGGATGGTTAATGGCATGTCATGTATCCCTCATCACCTTAGATTACCTCTTTCATACTTATTCATTTATTTACTTTGTTTTTTACAAAGGTCATGAATTATGTGAGTGTTTATGAGAAATTTTTTGGAAATTTACTTGATTTTTTTAATCTACCACATGTGTCCAATACGAGTCATATGGATAGTGTGGAAGTATGTCATGGAAAATCTATCTTTTTGTCCTTAGAGAATCCTGGAGTTTCCTAGACAGACCAGAGGACTTCTATGCAATGAGGCTGAAAATCCAAAGATATTTTTCATGATGAGGTGGGAATGTCTCTAATGACATGGAACGACGTATGACTTTCGACGGTCATGAACACCTCCTGCCTCTTCCCCCTTATTTATTTAATTTTATCCTTTAATGGTTTGGGTGTGTTGAGAGTTAGCAAGGGTATTATCAAGGAAAATTATTCCTTCCAATGAAAATATGTGCATGATCTCTTATTACCACCGGGGGTCTTCACCTTTGATTAATTTACTTCTTATTTTTGATGCATTCCAGATGGTTTTTCTAGAACATTCCAATGACAAACCATGTTGCATGGGGAGCACATTCAGTTGTCTTTGTGTGCATTGTATGATCAATACGGGACCATGTGATGGTGTGAGCTATTTTTCTCAGTCAGTCATCCTACTCTCCTCTGGCACATAGTATGATCAATATTTGATCTTGTGATGCGATGAAGTTGTTGTCAGGGATAGATTCTCTGGTTGACTTGGACACAACACAATTATCTTCCTGGGTTATGCGACGAAATTAAAAAAAACATCAAGGATAGTAACGTTTCTTGTATTTGACATGTCACGTGTTCATGGACAGTACATTTGAATGTGTTTCACAATTTAAGGTTTTCATAAGGTCACTACACTTCCAAATCCTCATGTGATCCCATAATCGGGCTCAAGTGATAGTGTCTCATGCATGTACATGGAATATTTATTTTCTTCACATGGTGATGTTAAAATTTGATTGGGTCATCTCATGAACACATGAATATTGAATCTAAGTGGAATGGACCTTCATCAGATTGATATAGTTCATCTAGTCTTGAATGTTATTTCATTATCATCATATGTGGTGCATCAAAAAATTCCCCAGGACATGATCATACTGAAATGATGAGTCTATGTCTACAATTCGTCACATAATCGGGTATAAGATCATTAATTATTCATCTAAAGAGAGGAGGGATCATGATATATCATCAATTACACATTTTCCAGATGATGTATGCATTCTCTTGGTCTTGTATTTTTTTTAGTATGATGTCATCATGGTATTAAAACCCTTTTCATAATGGGATATGTGGTTCTACTGCCTTTCCCAAGATATGTCATGTGAGACTTATATTTTTCAATTGAATTATCATGTTATTACCTCTCACATAAACCTGTTAATATGAATAAAATAATGGGTCTTACATGACCTTACATTATTAACCCATATGGGGTTTGTGACGCTCAGTTTTTCAAGGAAATGAGAGCTCTCTATTCGGGGTGGTAGTGGAAACCGCCTCCAACTAATGATCTAACATATGTAATTATTGGAAAATCACCACACTCCCATTTTATATCTATGATAGTTGAAATGTCATATAAAAACACTCTACCATCCATTACACTAACATAGTCATCCAGATATTTGAAAATGATTTCATGTATGGATATTTCATTATCGAACCAAGACTTCTAGTATTCTTCATGTGGAAAAAAATTTTATTTGTTTGATCACATATTATCATGGACGATCCACATCATTGAGAACCCTACTATGGGAATTTCCATGTATGTGTGGGGGACTTTTATCATGTACAAGCTATCCTTGTAACTTCCTATTTGCATAGTGGATTTCATTCATGCACTGTATTTGCACATGATGGAATCCTCTCTTTACAATTTCATCACATGCTCATTTTTTGGTGATGAATACAATTATTAATTTTATGGATAATAGAACATGTGTTTATCTATAAAACTTATGATATGGGAATGTATCTTATTATCAACACTTTCTAAAGTCACACACACGAACAAGCCTCTCGTGCTTGTTGTTATAGACCACATGTGTCGTAAGCATCTCATGCAATACACTGAAAGTATTAATCAAGGGAATACCTAAACCTATGATGAAATCAGGGACTCATACCTCATTTTTATGGGGGATTAACAAACACCACTAAGTATATAGGTTGTATTCACCTTTTTATTAATATTATACCATGGGATTACCAAATCTCATTACTCCTCTAAATTCCACACTTTAGCCTAATCATCATCCATATTAATTTAATTAACTCAAAAGAGGAAAAAGTCATCAGATATAGAAATCGATAGTTGATAAACCCCTATAATATTTTTTTATTTTGAAAAAAACCATGATAAAATATTTGATAATATAAAAAAAGAGTTATGTATTAAAATATAAAATTTATTGAGAGATTAAGGGTACATTGTGTGTGCTCCAAATAATATAGCATGTCTTTCCCAAGTGTTGAAGTATAATTATTGACAGCCCAATAATACATTCTCACATAAATTTTATGTATAATAGTTGACATTATAAGAAAAAACAATGAGTCATCTTGTCATGTACCTCAAAATCAATGGTTATGCTAATGAGAATACATGGTGTGTGTTTAATGGATACATATTTTATATCACCATCCTGATGATTTTTTCCTACATTCTACCTAGTATTGGTTGTTTAGTTTAAGAAACCCCTTGTTAACCATAGGCTAGGTCATTTTGGTTGAACAAACCCCTTGACAACATTTCCAAATAGATTATGTTGAGAGGTTTGATCTGCTACATGGTCGACCCATTTCTCTTATCTCATCACCTTGAACTGACTTAATTTGAGACAACAATTTGACTAAACAACACCGTCAATCTAGATAGAAGGTATCCTTAGATACTTGATGGATATAACCTTAATTTCATAATCATGGTTCCATCACCCCTATGAAACTCTAATAGCTAACCATGTCAGGACTTCTCCCGCACATATCATTGATCAATTCAAATTAATATTTCCCTAACATGAAACTTTGTGTCAGTTACTACGCTACCTTGTAACAATTTCAATGGATTTTGATCTCTATCTATACCATTACACTATGAGGAAGAGAAAGGAAATATATAAATAAAATGGATAGATAGGGGGTAGAGGTTGAGGTGGTGTATGTGGTAGCAATCATGTATTAATCACTCCACATCTTTCTTCAACAATGTTGCATGACCTAGTTATGAATTGGCATACCGGGTTCATGGATCTAAGAGAGAAGGGTGTTATACCATGTTAATATTCAGTTATCTGGTCTTCTATTGTGGTTTTATTCTACAAAATAAATAGAAAATGATTAATATATAAAATATTAATGGTAAGATAAAATTGAAATTAATTAATATAATCAAATATCCCAAGACCAAAATTTGGAAACATGAAAACTATAGCATGAAACAAAATCCCTACCTTGATAATTTTTATTTTCATGAGATATTTCTCAGCTCTATTATCAAATGAGTCACCTTGAATGAATGTGATCCTACTATAACATCATGGATTTAAATAATATTAATTTAATCCTAACCATACTGAATAATGAGGTATTTATAATTATAAGGTTTGATAAACTATGTATTTTTCTTAAGGAAAGAAGATAATTCCAATTCTATGCCATTAAACATTAACATAAATTATAATTCCCCTAACTTTGACCCATTACCCTGAGTAAAACCACAGAGATATATTTTCTATTGAAGAATCCATTTAGAATATATGGAATATTTATCTTATTTAAAAGTATACTAAAACAATAAAAAATGTATAGTATTAAATTTTTATCAGGATTCCATGAGACAAAATAAAACATAATATCCATGTGAAAACATTATTAAATGATAATGAAAATATTTAAAGGGGTTTTAAAAAATATGGTTAAATTATCATTCCCACCATTAAGGATTTTATATCGGAAAATATAAAAACATTATCAAATAGTTGAGGGTATTGAAATAACATTTGATTCATGTTCTTCTATGAGTTCCCATAAAGATTCAATGTTTCCACAAAATGAAAACTACTAGTGTCACCAAAACTCAAAGGGTATTTTCCAAATATTCCATAATTTTCTTTGGGTACTTTTCAATGGTGGTGTCATCCTAAAAATCCATATGACACCATTCAAAAACAAGTGATGGTTCATTCAGATATATTATTTTTAAAAACACATAGATGATGTTGTGTCCCAGATCCAATAATGTGGGTGATGTCCGGAGGTAAGAAACATCACCAACCCTGCCTAAGATATAGGAAGGCCTAGTGAGAGATATATTTTTCCAAACCAAACCTCATAAATCTATTTCATGATTAGAAATATAAGAAAATATTATCTCCCAATTGAACTCTAATATCACCATCTTTAATCTATATATGAATTTTGACGGATCACACCTATCGTATTACTCTCTTGTAAATCACTGGTACTATCTCCATTATCAACCTAACAAACATAAACACCATAAGTAATTTATAAATAATATCATTCATATAAATGAGACACCTGTATGGTCTCATATATGGGGAATAGAATAATGTCATCATGATACTATATTAGTTTATCTTATTCTTAAAGAGTTATACGAATGGGTGGGGATCATCCCATATCCTATAAAAATTGATCATATATCCCCACAATATAACTTTGAGAACCTGAATGGTACTCTTAGTTTGGACGTTACTATGGTTGTAGAATGTAATACCCAGTCGTAATTGGGTCTCATTGGCTTTATGCAACTCTCTCCACAAATATATCATAAAATGAGATTCATATGAAAACAATTATCATATAGAGAACATAGTGTAACCATACGATTACATATATGTATAGATGTGTAAATCTCACTACTAAAATCTACTCTAAAATAAATAGGATGTGAGTTGAATTGGATATCTAGTTGATGATGACCTTGAAATTCAGTGGACACATTTTTTAGAGTTGAAGTGTTATCATGGAATCCATCAATATTATATCCCACATCCATGGTGAAACCTGAAGAGGGTTTCTAAAATATTCTGGAACTTGGTGCTCTATATTCATTCATTATTAGCTAACACATAGAAAAAAAACTCTGAAATACTCATATTCATGGTTAGACACTGATAGTACTGCCCTAGATCCACAATCATTTTCATAACACCTAGATATAATGATAAAGGGGGTCAAAACTTATTCCTCACCTCCATGAATAATAGAACTAGAACCACATTCCAAATGTAAAATTTAATAACACAATTCACACCTATAGAGTGTCACAACCCATCCCAATTGGTATCATGTAGTGGTAACCCCAATCCAACCACGAATAGGTCAGTGGATGGAAACTAAAACTGATTCATCCTATCATGCACATGGTTGGCCAAAGACTAATGTACCTATACATATATAGATATCTTCAATCGCATACAATGATTAAATGTAAAAAAATTATAACCCAGTATGAATATATATACATTACCACCATAAAAGTAAGAAAATAGGAATTTGAAGGAAAAAAAGAATAAATACAAGACTACCAAAAAGAAACTAAAAACAATTATAACATATAAAGTGGGTGAGGACTATTGTCAAGGTAAATGTAGGAACACTCCTTGGTTTGTTTGGATGACTAAGCTCGTCCTGGACTAGGTCACTCTATGTCTCTATGAAAAGGATGGTCATTTACATATGAAATGACATGTGTGGTAAAAGGCTAAGAAGGGGGTATTACAAAACCTAATAGGACACCCTAAAATCAATAAAAATATAGAATCAATAATAATGAGCAGTTAATCACATATATATGTAAATGAAATATAAGAAGAGTATCCAGATATACATAAAGTAGACACACATGTTCACGTGTGAGCACAATCATATTTCTTGAATTCGATTCTTGCTCGAAGTTTCAACTCAACACTCATCTGGGAGATGAATATATAAGATTCAGATAGAAATTATGGGGTTTGTTTGAGATGTTGTTCTTTTTCGGTCTCACCATAGGAATTTATTTCTATAATAATGATGTTAATGATACACATATGAAGACCAGACACTAGGCTATGAGGTATAACAATAATAAAATCCAAATTAGCCTCCAATGCAGATGATTGATTCTCATTTAATATTATTTTTGATTATACCAAGAACCCTACGTAGTGTAATGATGATGATAGAGGGTTTCAATATAGAATAATTGAAGTATTCCAGTAACTCCATCTAAGACTAAAGATTCTCATATGGGATCACCATAATATGCATTATATGTGAATCCATAATAAACCCTCAGATAAAGGATCATGAGACGGTTACCTAAAAAATATATCCATGCTAAATAGTTTAAGTGATCCAAACCATCTTTGAAGAAGTACACAAAATTTACTGGAAGTACATAATATGCCCCTTTCACACCGGGTCCTACTTGTGTATCATGACTCATTCCCATGTATGTATCCAAATACACGATGTGTTTGTTCCTGTGAACTCTTGGGTGTAAATATATATGGATGGTCATGTTCTTGTATGGATAGACATGCATGTGTTTGTGTACCTCCGTATGTACATGGAGAGATCCCAGGAAGGGGTCACAAAACATGTGACTACTATAATAGGTCGTGTGATATTTATATTCTTCCCAGAACATTAGCATCGCATAGGGGGTACCGCAAGGCATGTAACTAAAAATTAAAGGAAATGTGAACTATGATTTCACATAACATTTTTTTAAACCTCCATGTACTTTTACACAACTGTCACCTCTGATTCCACCATCGATCACACACTTATATTGCATATTTGGTCTGATCGATCCCTGAATTTACCTAATCATTAGAAAGCATGCCTAAATCTTATTGAAAATAAATCATCAAGATTCAAAAAAAATTTACACTGATTATTCATAGAATATATATCCCCAAATTAATCCCTTATCAATCGCCTTTTATAGCTGCTTGATCCCATCATCGATATGAACTCAGATTTGTGGTATTATTCTATTGTGCCCTAAAATGGGTAAATATAACATTATTACTCTATATTCATAGATCCACATAACATATGACTTACAAGTGATGAAATAACAAATAAAATTGGGAGAAACCCATTAAAATAATAGAGAAATGAACCTTGGCCATGTTCGGGTTGGCCTTGATATGTTTCAATTAGAAAGATGAATGAAGATAGAAATTAATAAACAATTTCTCCCGAAAATCCCCATATAATAGTCCCGCACCCATAATTCAATTGAACAACATATAAATTCCATATCTGATTGATTTTTTTCTCATAACAATAATAAAATTTAGATTAATAATAATAAAACACCATCCTACCTCGAGATGGATCGATCTTTAATGATGAATGAAACCACATCATTTCCATCGGAAAGAATCCACAAATCCAACTATACATCGATAAATGACCCATGATCTATTGTTTTTTCATCTAATATATACCACCAACACTCTCTAAAATATATAAAATGTTATATGGATAACCATAGTATTTTAATATAATAGGATATATATAGACGACATCCTAGTAATCAAAAATTGTATTAAATAAATCCATTTTAATTAGTTAATTTATTTGAACATTCTCCCACAATCGTTCCCAACCTGAGCGTTCAACATGTTCAAAGGTTACGCGGTGCCTAGGGTTAAACCCACACTCTTATCCCAATGAGATCTATAAAATTATTATATGGGCCTCTATTTAATATTTATTCAACTTTTTTAGGTAGTTTGTGCATTCATGATATTTCATATATTTAATATATAGCATGATTTAATTCTGGGCTCACCGGTCCTCAAAAACTCAAGCCAACTCCGCACCTAACAATGAAAATAATACATACAATACTATAATTTGAAATATAGAAAAATAGGAGTGGTTTATTTTTCCAAACACATAAATATTTATATCCCAGAAATCCAAAATGAATGGATAAACAAGGAGATATGGGTAGTAAGAACGCATATGGGACTCCCACTCCTAGGTACCCATCTAAAGATTAACAGGCATCCTCAATAAATTCACTAAAATAATTGATAACCCAAGGAAGATACTCAATATATACTAGGTATTGAGTAAAGGTATAACCATACTTTAGTTCTGTGTCACCCCAGTCTATAATATGTGATGATTCATGCATGTATCTCCTTAGCTACGACATGTGGAAGAAAACATGTACCTGATCTAACTATAGTGATAGAGAATTGTGTTAAGACACCATTATAGATTTAACTAGTATCCAAAAATGGATAATAAATCTCAAAGATTTCTTTTGGCCCCGACCAAATCTTTGTAAGCCACATCAAGGTGAGACACTTATTAACAAATGATCTCCCTCCATAAACTCTATAGGTGTATGGTATTGACCCAAAATCTACTATCTGGTTCCTCGATCAGGTGGGTCAGATTTCCTTAAGCATTCCTACCCATACACCAGAGGATACCGAATAGTTGTGAGGGCCTAGGTTATTTCTGTGGGGAGACTACTCCAACTTGTTTGAGTCTAGAAAAATGGTAGTAAAAATAATATTCAATAATATAAGTAGTAATAAAACCAGACTGAAGATAAAATCCATGACATGAATAATTAAATAATGCCAAAATTATTCTCATATACAAAATGATGTTTCATTTTGTGTCTCTTAAAATAAGGAAATCATGTCTACAAAAATCCAATAGAATTCATGTATCAAAATATAATTAATATTAAAATGTACTATCCCATCTGGAATCACCAGCCTATCATAGCCTTGTTCCATATGTCTCCCAAGCAGCACAAAAAACAATCATTGTACAATGGATAATTTCCCTTCTCCACTTCCTTTAGCCAATATGTATTTCTAGGTACCCAATAGATACTTGAATATGGTGTGATATAACACTCAATAGGACACCGCAAATTGTGTCTATATCAATCTAGTTAGTGTGGTCTAAAGAAATTTAGTTTGTAATATATTATAGTAATAATAGTACTGAATGTTAAGTAAGATATTGGGTATCCAAACTTGTATCCCTACAAATGATAATAATGATACCATAAGAAGGGAAGTGGTAAAATCTAAAATAAAGAAGAAATTCTATCTTTTCCTCCCACTAGAAACAAATACCCATTATAGGAATATCTATAAAGAAAATCCACATCATCCTTACAATGTAAGAAAGTACTAAAATCTATCACGGCCACACTATATAATCAATTATATTAAATACATCATGTCCATACCATTTAATCATGTGTCATATAAAATAGACTTATTGTGTAATCAAAAGTCCAATACTTTGAAGGAATGAAGTAAAGTTATAGAAGGCCATGTAATCTTTGTCGTGTCCTAGTATAATTTCGATGGAATCATGATTAATACATGGGTGGATTCCCTAGTGCATTTATATAACACATGTCTAATGAGAGACCATGAAATTTGGATCCATGGGGTTGTATGGACCAAGGCATCCTACTGATTCATGGTCTATGGGGAAAATTGGTGAAAGGAATCCACTACCATAAACAATATTCATGCGAGAAACATCAATGGAATCCAATGGAACATAGATCCAAGGAGCATGTCCAAGGAATCCACTACCATTTTAATTCATTATCACATTCCATTTATTATTCAATATTAATAATATTCCATGATTTCACCCAAATAATTTATAATTTTTTTATAAAAGTGATTTAAACAATTAAACAATTCATATATTATAAAAACAAAGAAAATGAGGTATAACCATCTCCTACCATATCAATTAAATTCAGAGAAAATTATAGTGGGATTTCATATTCAAATGAAGGCTATTCATTACTTGAAAGTGAGTATGGTTTTTTTGTATTTAATCCTCACATGGTTGATCAATAAGTTTTCAAGAGTAGTGATCTTATGGTTTAGGCTGGAATAGTGTTGAAAGCGGAACCATTTCCTAGTGCTTACCAAAATTTTGTGCCTCAAAATCAGGAGTTTGGTTTTTAGAAAATGAAGGATTTTTTGGGGAACATAGTTCATATAATGAAAAAAATAGTTCTATAGACTGCAAAGGGATTATTCAGAATGGTGAAGGAAATCTGGGAAGGAAGGTATTTCTACGTAGAACCACTATGAAAACAACGAAACACAGTACACTGGCTACATAAAGAAAATGGTTTATGTGATGCATGTGGTTTTCGGGAGAAAACAGTTCAAGAATGGTCATCGTTTGTGGGAAGGAGATGGTGGTTCATTTTTGTAAGGCATTTCCCCCCATGAGAAAAAAATGCTATAAATGGACCATGGAGGGAAAACTATTTGCGAGAGGAGCATGGTCTGTGGTGAAGGTTTTACCACATTGAATATTTTGGGAAATCATATTAGGGATAGTTTTTGATATGTTTTCCTATTTAAGGAAATATAATCCCATCATTAAGTATAGTGAATTTTATTAGAAAACAACTTTTATTTGGGAGAAATTCAGTGATGTTTGAATTGGATTATAAGAATTAAATTATTGAAAATAGAATAGGTTCACAAGGAGGATTCCATGAAAGAAGATATATTTTGTGGAGATAGTTTTCATAAGGGTTATTGTGGGGAACTATATGCCGTAAAGGAAAATTGTCTATTAAGGAGAGGTGGTCCGTAGAAGAATAATTATTCTATAAAGTAGGGACAGTTTGTTCAAAGAGAGGTGGTCCTCGGAAGAAGAATTCATCCAAAAATTATGGATGGTTTTTGGATGGAGAGGAGGTCTCTGAATCACTCGTTCCTTGGGATGAAACACACTTTGTGATGGATTCATGATGGTTTGTAGAGGAAAGGTTCGCTAAATGGTGAAATTACTCTATGGGTAAAATTAGAGATCAACAAAGCATCTATCTATTTTTTATGATGGGTGATTCTATTCAGATAAAATAACCTACAAGTTCATAAACTATGTGTTGATTCATCCCAAGGGAGTGGGCAAGGGGAGTCGAAGGAAGTGATATAAAGGATTTAGTGACCTATCCCTAAAATCATGTAACACCAGTGTTCTTGGAATATAGTGACTATGTTTTAACATTTTCATTCTAAAAAAAGTAAGTATTAGTGTATTTTTTATGTCCAAAACACTATTGGAGTTTGATCCTTGGATTAACCCTTAGTGGGGAACAAGTAAAATTGTTTTGTTATCTCTGTGTATGTGATTGTTTTGTTTATTGTATATCTATATCAGATTAGTTTAATAGGTTTATAAAAATAGTTTATAAATGATTTATTACATTAAGAAAAAAATTTGACACACCCATTCATCTTTCCCCTCTCAGAGTGTTCAGGGGTCCTACCAGAGGTATCAGAGCCTATGGGTTACTGGTGTAAAATTTTTCCAGCTTTGATGTCATGGAGAACTCAAGAAATGTATGAGGATTCTTTCCATTTGATGGAATCTACTATCAGATATGGAAGAATTTGATCAGGTTTCATCTAAGATCTATTAGAATGGAAGTATTCTTTTATACAACACAAGGATTCTGGTCACATATGCAATAAGACTATCTATGATTGAAACATATTGAAAAATTCTTGATTCATATGCCAACGAATAGACTTACCTTACTGCTACTCTATCTGATAATATCCATCAAAAGGTGATAAGTTTTAATTTATCCATGTCTATTTGGTAAAATACTGAAAATATATATGATGGGGACAATAATGTGAAGGAGTAAAAACTCCATGTTCTACAGAATATATTCGATGATTTGAAGATTAATCTTGATGAAAATGCATATTCCATTTTTATTTCTATTACCAATGATGTTGGATAAATTTGAGGACTATGTAAATAAATCAATGATATTGACATTACCAAGAAAATCCTTAGAAGGCCTCCACTATTCTATAATCAAATAGTGTTATCCCTTATATAAATGGATCTTTTTAATCATTTTTTGGTTGATATGTTGATCGATATTGTGGAATATGAAATGACAGTGAAATCTAAATATACAATGTACTAGAGTAAGAAAATAGATGGATTTCAAAGCCATGGAAAAACACCAGGGGTATGGAGATACATTTCATGAAGATAACGAGGAAGATGATATTTTATCTCTTTCTTCCAAGAAATTCAATAGAGGAAATAAGAGATTTGAAGGAAATCTTCCCTTGGATTGTATTCTTTGTGGGGGAGTTGAGAACAATGAATCTCGGTTCTTAAGGATGCTCTATGATGAAGAATTTGAAGATATAAATTCATAGAAGCCTTAAAAAATATTTTTTCAAAAAGTGGATCTTCAATTCTGGATTGAATGTAGAGAGAAATAGGATTGTCTATAAGTAAGAGGATGATGACAATGAATTCTATCAGGAAGAAGAACCAGAGTATAAATACGGAACCCAAGCATCTATGATGGATATAAATGAAAATTCATAATTATCTAAAGATAAAATCTAGAGATAATCAGCTTATTGATGATAATTATCTAAAGTTACAACATGAGGAAACTCTTGGTAAGATTGAGAATCAAATTAACGTATTAAAAAAGCATAAAGAATTTTTGGAAGAGTCATCAAAAAATGTTGATCAGTTTGACACTAAAATTATTCAAATCAAAGAAGTTTTAAAATAATATTCGACAACCTTTTAAAGCCTTGAAGATATAGTGGAACAGAAGTGTAGAATTGAAGAATAGGAAAATTTAATCCATGAAATTACATCTAGAATAGAAGAGAATTCCAAGACAGTTGAGGGTCTTTATGAAGATGTTTTTACGCTAAGGGAAATACATTAATGTGAATCATATTCAAAGGATAAAAAGATGAAAATATTGTTTGGAATATTCATAGTTTTTGAGTTAAAAGATATATTTAATCATTGTTTAGAAAGAGTATATAAGGATATGTATGGTAAAATATCCACATGAACGGTAAGATGTTTAATTGGTTGTGATTCTAAAACATCAAAGGCTAGAAATTAGAGGACCCAAAACAAAGGAAATGTAAAAGTTGGTAATATCACATAGTTAAGTGAAATCTTAACAAAAAAATCCCTATATCTAGTTTAAAGGACAACTAAACACTATCTATAAGTATCTATATGTTATTTTCAGTCTAAATATTTTCATAATGAAGCTATTATGAGGAGGAACATATGTTAGAAGACATTTCCTATTATGAAAAGTAAATTCTGCAGCTATTTGGGTCATTTCATGTCGTAATGAGAAGAGGCAAGGAGCTATTTGAATGGGGAAGAGCTAGAGTATAAAAAGGATAAAAAAATAAAATCATAAAAATTATAGAAGAAATATTTTCTATGGATTTCCATTTCTTTTTTCAAACATTGTTTATAAATCTGTTTATTATAGGAGAAGGAATGGTAGAAACAATTCATAAAAAACTCAAAGAAAAGTCAATGCTAAATAACTAGATAGGGATTCTCTTAAAAAAAGGTTTCCTTCTCTAGAAGAGATGTATGAGTATAATGTACCTATACATATAGAAAATATATTAGAAATTGCATCTTTATTCTTCAAACAATATAATATTTCATGGAAGGAAAGGAAAAAATTTTAAATATCCATCCTTACAGAAGTAGCTCTCAAATATACAAATTAAAAAAATTCATAGATTCAATATAGTGGGTACAAATCCTATATGATTGGAAATTATGAATTATATTATAATGTTAATAAAATGGTTGATAGGACAATAATGTTAGTTACTGATGGTGATTTGAATATCAAAGGTAGTGGATGTACTAAACTGGCAATTGGAGAGCTGATGAAAACAAGAGTTCTTTATGAGGATGGTCTGCATAAAAATATCTGAAATGTGATTCAAATAAGTGAATTGGGAATAATGGTGGCATTAAATCAAAATTGATGCACTATTAGTGTAAATGTAGGGAATTATCTAATGAAATTATAAATAATAGATGGAAACCTATATCATTTTGATAGAAAATAGAACATTTTCCACATGATAGTTGAAGAAGAAGACAACTTATGTCACAATATGGTTGATTCACATTAATAAAAATGACATGGAAAATATATCTATGTTGAAGATAGACATGGATATCCCTAATCTTTTGTGTTAATGGGGAAATACTTATCATTCATTCATATTAGAGAAGTTGGTCAACAGTTTATATCGCCCTAATGAAGAAAATGGAATCAAAATCTTCAAAATATCATCCATAAAAATGTATGTGGGATGATAAATTTTTCTGTAACATATGGACCAAGGTAATTTATTCATTTCATTTATTATTATAGTATAATGGCTTGAGTGATGGTTATACACATGAAAGGGAAAGTGATCGATTGTATGAAAACATATCATAGAATAGTTGAGAATGATACTGGATGGATAATCAGAGTTTTATGGTCTATAAATGGAGGGTAATATACATCAATTGATTTTGAAGATAACCTTAAAAAGCATGAAAAATACCAATAGGTGGCTAATTTGAGAACAACATATATAAATGGTGTTTATATGTGTAGGAATCGACATGTGAATAGTATGGCTAGAACTATGCTTATTGAGATTCATATATCTCGCAATTACTTGAAACTGGTTGGTCAAGATGCAATGTATATTCAAAACTGAACAGGGATTTATATAGTAGAAACCAATATTCCAAATGAGTTAAGGCATGTATGGAAGACGTATTTTAAGTATTTTCATGTTTTCAGAAGTAAATTGTTTATCCGAAACAAATTTGGAAGACAAGGAAATTATGGTGATGTGGTGGATGAAGGAATATTCCTCTGATATTCAATGATTTCAAAATCCCTAAGCTATTTTAGTAATTATCATGGAAAAATTGTCTAAAGAATTCATGTAAATATAATTTATGAAAAAACCAAAAAGGACCCATAAAATTCTTATACTGATGTTATATATTATAAAGGAATAATCTGGACATAGAACAAATCCAAATACAGAGGTATTGGAAGTTAAAAAAAAATTAATAAGTTGCATAATGATATTGATATAGAAGAAGAGTCATAAGATGAAACTGAGGCTATATAAAAATCTTTGAAACCTCATAGGAGAAATCCAAGAGAAGAAATTGTTCAATACAACATCATTGGGGACTCGAAAGATCTGACAGAGATATGGATAAAGATAAATAATTCCCAATATTCTTTCTTATACTTTGTAGAACGATCTTCATTTGAAGAAGCTGTAAAGGATGAATCCTGAGATAAATCCATGAGTGAAGAGTCATATCAGATCAATAAGTACCAAAAATAATATCTAGTTAAGAGACCCAAAAATCAAAATTTTATTTTTACTAAGTGGATATTAGAAAATAAATTTTATGAGAATGGAAATTTTATCAGAAATAAGGCATGATTGGTGGGTAAAGGATACTCACAAATTGAAGTTGTTGATGTTGAGTAATCTTTTTCTCTGGTGGATAGGCTTGATTCAATCAAAATTTTTATTTCCACTGAAATTCAAATATGGTAAAAACTGTATAAAATGGATTTCAAAAAAACTTTCTCAAAAGGTGTTCTTGAAGAATAAGTCTTCATTCAATACTAGTGTATTTTCTACATGGTAATGATGAAATGATGGTTTTAAAATTAACTAAGTCACTATTTGGTTTAAAGTATGCACCACGAGTGTGGTATTACTGAATTCATTCGAATCTAATAAATGATGGATTTAAAATATGAGGAGTTCATAAAAATCCTTATGTGAAGAATTATTTGAATGACATGTTCCTGGTATTAGTGTATGTAGATAATACTATATTTGGTGTAAGTACACACATATTAGTGGATGAATTTTCCAATCACATGAAATCAGATTTCAAAATGTCTATTATTGGTGAACTCACATACTTCATAAGGATGTAAGTGGTTTATAAGAAAGAGTACACTCTAATTTCTTAGGAAAATTATGAATGAGAGTTGATGATGAAATTCAAAATGAAAGACTTCAAACCATTTTCATCTCTGATTGATGTTGAATCTAAACATGGAAATCATGAGAATGGGACCTCTATAGATCCTAGTATGTATAAGAATTTCATCAAAGGCATACTATACTTAATGGAAACCCAACCAGATGTTTTCTTTGCAACATGCTTAGTGGTCCATATTCAATGTAATCTAGAGGAAGAACACATAGAGGAGTTAAATGAATCCTGAGGTACATTCAAGGTAACCACAAATATAATTTATGCTTTGTTTTAGGAATAGATAATGAACTATACACAATATATGATACTAACTGGGATAAAGATGTGGAGAATAAAAAGTCCACTAGTGGTGGATCATTCTTTATTGGAAATAAATATTTGGGATGGTTTAGTAAGACCGAGGAAAGTCAATCTCTTAGTACTACTGATGTATAGTATATCTGTACTAAAAAGGCATGAGCTTAGCTAATTTGGATGAAGCAACAACTGGTTGATATTGGTGATAATGTTAAATATCCAAGGGTGATTCACTGTGATAACAAGAGATCAATTGATCATATAATGAATCATATTTATTATTATCATATGAAAGACATTGAAATCATATATCACTTCATAAAGGAAATGGATGGATAAGGCTTGAAAAAGAGGATCATGATGAAACAAAGGATATAGTGGATGACATACTGACCAAGACATTGTCAGCGCCTATGTTTGAGAAACATCAGTTGATCCTCAGTGTTCATTCACCTCCAATTACCTGAGGAGGATATTATTTCTCATCTTTCCCTAATTGTGTTAAATATTTTAATCTATATGTGGTATTGATACTAGTTTATGGGGTAGAAACGATCTAGGGGGAGTGTTTATTGAGCTCCACATTTTCAATAATAGGTTCTTCGGGTGAATATCTAGTGGGAATGAATGGATTAATCTGATTCTATAAGAAAATAGTCTATGGAATAAAATTATTCTATGTCATGATAAGATATTAGCAAGAACATATATAATAATTCTAATATATGGGAACTCAATTCATGATTCACCTCTTTTTTTCTATGCCACGCTTATCTCATGCTGACATAGAGTGTTGGATGTTTTTCTTTATTCATATCAAGTGTTTATTTCAAATGGTATTTAATTGATTTTCTCTATAGATATAATGAAAACCCATTCGGGATATTGTCTGAACAAAAGATGTTATTTCATAGAAATGAAATAGGTTTTATGTTGGGGTTAGTCCTTACATGATTTATCATGGATTTTTCAAGAGTAGTGATGTTATAGTAAAGGCTGACAATAGTGTGGAATGTGGCATCATTTCCCAATATTTTCCATATTTTTGGGCCTCAAAACTAGGACTTTAGTATTTAGAAAATGAATGTTTTTTCATATATCATATCTTACAGACCATGAAAAATAGTTTTCATACGATAAGGAGAGTATGTGAAATGATTAAGGAAATCAAATAATGAATGGATTTTTTCATATCAGCACTATGTGCACTACACATCATGGTACACAGGCCATGTAGCGAAAATTGTTCATGGGTGGCCTATGGTTTTCACGAGGAAAAGGTTTCAACGAAGGCCATCATTTGAGTCTGTGATGTGGTGGTACTTTTACCTAAGGCATTGTCCTTCTAAATTAATGAAATTTTATATTCATACCACAGAGGTAAAATGGTTCGAGATAGGTTCATGGTTAGCGGGGAAGGATGTACCACATTGAAATATTGGGGAAATTGGATTAGTTTTATTTTTAGATATGGTTTCCTATATAAGGACAATTAATCCCATCATTATTTAGAGTTATTTTGATTATAATACATATTTTATATTGGAGTAATTTAATAATGTGGGATGTTGTTTTCAAAAATAAAATTATGTAAAGGAGAATATGTTTATGAGGAGTATTCCAAGAAAGAATAAGTGTTTTACAGAGATAGTCCATAGAAGGTGTTTTGTGGGTCACTGTATCCTACAATAGAAAATGGTCCATGAAGGAGAGGTGGTCCCCTGAATAAGAATCCATCTGCAAAGAAGGAATTACCCATAGAATGATATTTCTTCTATGGAGGAGGAATCCATCGATGAACTAGGGATAATGAAAATAAGGTGAGGTGGTCTATGATGAAATCTCGTGACGTGGGGTAGCATTGTTATCAAAGGATGCTTTTATTTTTACAAAGGAAAAGTTAACTAAATGGAGTATTTAATCGACTATAAAAATTGAGACTTAAATATAGAAACTATCTATAGTAGAGGATCCATGATTCCATATAGATGAAGGGCCATACATGTCAAGAAGAATTGTGTGGATTCCTCCTAAAAAAGTTACATGGGGGGAGTCGATTGAAGGTATTTGAGGGACATAGAGAGCTATCCCTAAAATCGTGTAACAGTATTGTGCCTATCATAGAGTGACTGTGTTCATAAATTTGTATTAAAAAACTAGTATGGATTAATGTATTTTGGTATTACCTACACACTTTTAGTTTATGATCCTTTTATTAGAACTTAGTGGTGTACCAATTAAAACTATTTTGTTATCTCTTTTCATGTGATTATTTTGTTTAATACACATTCTCTTCATATTGTTTCAATAGGCTCATACCAATTTGTAACATGATCTATCACTTTATGAATAAAATGTTGACAAACTGATTCACCCCTACACTCTTAAGCTATTTTGGGTTCCTACATGTGGTATCAATGCCTTTGGGTTACTAGTGTTAAACCTATCATGATTTTCTGTCATAAAGAACTCATTAAATGTTTGGTGAGTCCCTTTATTTGATGGAAGAAAATTTCATATTTGGAAGTCCATGATGATGGATCATCTAAGATCTCTTGGAATGGATGTTCTATTTTCAACTAAAAAAAGGATTTCGGTTATAGATACAATGTGACTATCTATGACTGAAATAGACATAAAAATTCTTGATATAGTTTCCAAAGCACATAATTCCCTTAACTATAATCTATCTAATCAAATATATCTGAATCTCATTAGTTTCACCAAAATCAACAATATGAGGGAAAATCATGAATATATATATATATACACATATATATAAAGGAGACAACAAAGTGATAGAGGCATAACTCCATGTTTGGCCCAATAGGTTCGATTTTCTGAAGATAGATCCTCGTGAAAATAAATATACCTTCATTAATCATATTACATATGTTGTTGGAGAAAGTCAAGGGAATGGTGATGAAATAAAATAAATTTATATTTTGAGGAAAATATTGAGAAGGATTACACCACTCTACAATCCAAATGTGGCCTCCCTTGAGGAAATAAGTATTTATAAACATTCTTTGGAAGATATTTTGAGCATCCTTGTGTCATATGAAATGAGTGTAAAACCTTAAGATTCAAAGAATCATGTAAGAAAGGAAATGCATTTCATAAACATGGAAAAACATTAGGATTCTGGAGATATAGTTGATAGAGATAATGAGGAAAAAAGTATCTCCCTTTGTTATATGAAATTCAAGAGAGGAAAAGGGAGATTGGAAGGAAATAATACTTTATCCTATTCATATTATTAGAGATTGGGGTACATTGCCTTTCGGCGCTTAAGAAAGATCTATGATGCTGACGACGAAGCTAAAAATTCACAGATTCCACCTAAAAGGTTTTATCAAAATGGAGACTTCAAATAGGAAACGAATGTATAATGAGAAATTTTTATCTATAAAGAATATGATGATGAAAAAATTCCTTTGAGGATTAAGAACCATAGATTAAATCTAGAGCCCAAGTGTTTATGATTTCTATATTCGAAAACACATAATCATCCAATGATAATGATAGAGATAATTAGTTGATTTATGATAATGATCTCTAGTTTCAACTTGAGGATTCTCTTGGTAATCTTGAGAATAATGTAACAAATGAAAAACGTGGAGATTTGTTGTGCTAGAGTCATAAGAATATGTTGATCGACCAGAATCCAAAATTAATCAACTAGAAGAAGTTCTAAATGAATAGTCAACAAACATTGCTAGCATAGATGATATATTAGAATTGAAGATTAGAATTACAGACCATGAAAAGTTCCCCAACAACCTTATATCTAGACTACCAAAGTTGTCCAAGAGAGTCGAGATTCTTGGTGAAGAATATGTTAATCTATGGATCAAACATTAAATTGAATAAAATTTAAATGAAACAAAGAAAAAAATAGTGTTTTTTTAAGATTCATAGATTATAAGATGATAGATAAAGATAAGCATGGTTTCAAAGATACATATAATCCTTTGGATAATTGAATATCCACATGCATGGGAAAATGTAGAATCGGTTGTGAAGGTCAAACATCAAACACTAAAAATTAGATGAACCAAAATAAAAGAAAAAAAAATTCGGTATATTGAAAATTTGCATGAAGTATTAACAAAGAAATACCAAAATAAATCTGAAAGGAAAACTGGACACTATTTATAGGTATCCAAAAGTGATCATTAATCAAAATATTTTCTTAAATAAAGAGACATGAGAAGGAATAGAAATGAGAAGACATTTCCTCTTATGAAATTATAATTTTGTGGCTATTTGGGCAATACCATGTCATACTTTAAATATGAGAGAATCTATTTGATTGGGGAAGAGAAAGAAATACATAATGAGAATGAATTTATATATAAAATCTTATTTAATAAATAATTTATTTGGAAATTTTTTCATTGTTCTATCATGGGCCATATTGCTGTTTATTGCTGGAAAATGAATGGTAGAAAAAATTATTACATAACATAAAGAATAGTCAAGGCTCAATAACTAGATGGTGTTTCTCTTAAAAATAGGTTTTCATCTCTAGAATAAGAGTATGTGAATGAGGAATATTTTCACATGTAAAAGGGATTTGAATGGCTATCTTTATCCTTCAACCAATCTAATACTTCATGGAAGGAAAAAATGATAATTGATAAATCTGACCATGCAGAAGTATCTTTCCGAGATAAAAAGAATAATAGAACCGGGATTCAATTTAGTGGGTGATCATCCCATATTATGGGAAATGATGACTTATTAAATAATGTTAAGAAAAGGTTTTATAAAATAGTAAGGTTTGGTAATGATGGTACTTTTAAGATCAATGTTAGTGGAATTATTAAACTAAATAATTGAATGAAAAGAAAAACAAAAGTTACCTATGTGTATGGTCTATGTCACAATATCCTGAGTGAAATTAAACTCAATGACTTGGTACTAATAGTGATAATTATTCAGAATGGGTTCACTATTTAAATTATTATCGGGAATTATCTCATGGAAGGATTCAAAATAAATGGAAACATATATCCAGTTGATGTTAAATATAAAATTTACATAATGATAGTTAAAGAAGAAGAAAACATATGGCATCAGAGGTTGGGTCACATTAATCAATAATTCATGGAAAAGATATATAAGATGAAGATATTAATTTATATCTAAAATCTGAAGTATGAAGAGTAAGGGACTTTTGAGGCTTTCATACAAGGGTAGGTGGTTTTTAGTTTATATCACCCAAAGAAAAAAGGGAAACAAAATCTTCTTGATCCCATCCATATAGATCTATATGGGATACTAAATATTGTAGGAATATATATAGAAAGTACTTAATTAATTTCATTGACGATTATTGTAGAATAGATTATGTGATCATTATATACAAGAAATAGAAATTACTCGATTACAAGAAAACATAACAATGAATTGCTGATTATTGTACTAGATATATAGTCAATGTCATGTGGTCTGACAATTGAGGGCAATACACATCAATTGAGTTTAAAATTACCTTAAAACCCATAGAATAAAACATGAGGTGGCTATTGTGAGAACCCCACAACAAAGTGGGGTTGTTGAGCAAAAGAATCAACTAGGGTATAATATAGACAGAACTATGCTAATTGAGAGTCGTATTTCTCACCATTACTAGAAAGAGGGTGTTCAAGATATAGTGTATAATTAAAACTGAACATAGGTTTATATTGGAAAAACCAGGACACTATATAAGTTATATCATGGAAGCAATCCCACTTTGATTTATTTTCATGGTTTTTTAAGTAAATTATTTATCAAAAACAAGGAATTAAATTAAATAATGTATGGTGATGTTATATTTGAATGAATATTCTATCTATATTCAATTAATAGAAAAAAACAGATGATTCAATATTCATCTGGGAAATGTTTTTGAATTAAGTGATGTAAATATTACTAAAGAAAAAACCCAACTTTCAACAATTAATACTATTGATAATGTGATAGAAAATGAGGAATAATTTTTTCATGGAACAAATCCAAATATATATGTAGATGAAGGTGTGAAAAAACATTTTTGAGTAGCATCCTAATAATGACTTAGAAGACGAATCAGAAGAGGAATCCATGACTGCAAAAAATTATTCTAAACCTCATCAGATAAATTGAACAGGAGAAATTGATAAATCCAAAATAATTGGGCATTGGACAGCACCCATTCAAACAAATAGAATGCGGAATAATTCACAATCTACATTATTATTATTTATGAACCATCCTCAATTTTAGTAGTTGCAAAGGATGAATTATGTGTTAATGAAATGAAGGAATATTTGAATTAGATCGGCATGAACCAAAAATTGGTTCTATTTTAATGACCCACAACTCTCAATGTGATTATTACAATGTTTATTTCTAAATATAAATTTTAAAATCATGGAAATTTGATTATAAATAAGGCATGATTTGTGATTAAAGTCTATTCACAGTTTGGAGGTCGTTATGTTGATGACACGTTTTCTATGGTCGGTAGACTAAAGTCAATAAGACAATTTATTTCCCTATGAATTCAAAGAGGATACAAATTGAATCAAATGGATGTCAAAAAATATATCTTAAATGGGTTTCTTGAAGAACAAGTCTAAATTTAACAACTATTGGGTTTTGTAATTGGTAATAAGGAAATGAATGTTTCAGATCAAATAATGAACTCTGTGGTTTGAATAATGTACTGTGAGAAATGGATTCCTAATTGGATTCTTATATAGAAAATCACTAATTTAAAATCAAAGGTGTGAAGAATAATCTATATGTAATGAATTCATAGAAAGACTAGTTCATGGAACTAGTGTACGTCGATGATGTTCTATTTAGTTGATGTGGGTAGGGATCTTTGGATGAATTTTCCAATCACATGAAATCATAATGTTATATTTCTATGTATGGATATCTCACATACTTCTTGGGGCTTCAAGTGATTGAGTGGAAAGAATAAACATTAATTTTTTTGAAAAAACAATCATGATAGTTTCTAATGAAATTAAAACTTCATGAATTCAAACCACCATTGACTCCCATTATGGTTGGAACTAAACATGGAAATCATGAGGATGAGACATTTATAGAACCCACCATGTACAGAAGAATCATCTGAAGCATACTATGCTTAGATGCAACATGTATTGATATATTCATAGCAACATTCTTAGGGCCCTATTTAAAATAAATCCAAATTAAGAACATATTTTGGTAGTTTAATGAATCGTGAGGTACATTCAAGGTGGAAAAAATTATGTCTTATTCTTTTCCATAGGAAATGATAATGAACTATTGGCATTTTCTTAAGCTAACTGGGCTGTAAATGTGATGGAAAAAGTTTACGCACATGTTAGAAGATTCATTATTTCCATGAAATGTGTGTTCTAGTTGAGTAAGTAACGTGAATATACATCTCTTAGTATTACTGAAGAAGTGTATATCTCCTTCACAAAGGCATTCACTCAACTACATTGGATGAAGTATTAATTGAGTGATATTTTTGATAATTTTAAATAGTTAGTCGATGATTAAATGTGATAAAAATAGAATAATTGATCTTACAAAAAATCTAGATTATCATTCTCATATGATATAGATTGAATTTAGATATCACTTTATCGAGGAAATATTTGAATAAGGCATTATAAAAATGGATCATATTGAAACAAATGATCAAGTGGATGAAATATTTACCAATCCATTATCAGTACATATGATTGAGAAACCTTAGTCTAACCTCAGTGTTTAACCTCCTCGAAGTACATGAGGAGGCTACAGTTTCTCCCCTCTTCCCAATTATGTTAATTTTTTTTATCTTTTTGTGGTAGTGATAGATGTTTGTGGGGAGATTTAATTGATGAGGAGTGTGTTTCGATCTCCAAACATTTAATAAAAATCCCATTGGTTCTATTACCAACATGGAATAATGGATAAATTCCATGACATGAGAAAATAGTTCAAGTCAAACAATTCATATATGACATGATCATAGCTTATCTTGGACATCTTTATGTATTATAAGACATGTGAACCTAATTCATACTTTTCCTATTATTTTATACATTGAGACTTCTTCATACAGACTTACAATGTTGGATGTTTTTCTTCTTGTGTATCAGGTTTTGATTAAAAATTGTGCTCCAATGAATTTCTATGCAGATTTCCAGCAAAACCCAAAGGGGGGGATTTTTGAAAACAAGAATGTTATTTGATGAAAATGGGGTATGGATTTTTTTGTTTTCAATCATGAGATAGTTGATCAAGGAGTTAACAGTAGTTGTAATCGTAAGGTACATGCTGATAATAGTGTCCAATGTGGTGTCATTTCCAAGTGTTTTCGTAAATTTTGTGCCTCAAAATAGGGAGTTTGGTTTCTGGGAAATGAATTTTCTACCTATAATAAAGTTTGTGGAAAATGAAAAATATTTCACACGCTGTAACGGGATTATGCAGAATGGAAAATGAAATCAGTTAAGGAATGGATTTCCACATATTATCTCTATATGGTCCACAAAACACAATACATGAGCCATATAGTGAAAAATGTTTTTTTTGGGGGGGGGGGTATGTTTTTTGGGAGGAAAACAGTTTGAATAAGTCCATCTTTTATGGAAGCAAGGTGGTAGTCCGTTTAGAGAAGGAATTGGATGTTGTGAGGAAAGAAATGTGAAATATGGACCATAGAGGGAAAATGGTTTGCGAGAGGAGCATGTTCCATGGTGAAGCTTGTACCAACCTAAAATATTGGAGAAATCAGACTAGCAAGATTTTAATATATGATTTCTTATATAGTGAAAACTATTCATATTATTATGTAGTGTGATTTTGAATGGAAAAAATATTTTCTCCAGGAGGAATTTAGTGGGGTTTGAACTGGTTCGTGACTAGTAAATTTCACAAAGGATAAGATGTTCACGATGAGGATTCCATTGCAGAAGATGTGTTTGATGGACCTAGTTCATGGAAGGTATTTCGTGGGGGTATTATTGCCTAAAAATGATCTGTGAAGGAGAGGGATTCCGCAGAAGGAGAGGAGGTCTATGGAAGAAGAATCCATCCACAAAGTAGTGATGGTCAATGGAAGGATATGTGGTTTATGAATCACTCGCACTAGGCAGTGCAGCATAGTCCACTAAGGACTCAGTGGAGTTTGTATAGAACATTTCATAGAATGTTAGATTTCATCTATATTTAATAACGTGAAATCAATTGAGAATCAATTTATAGTTGAGGATGTGTGATTCTATGTAGATTAAGGGATATTTAATTCAAAAAACTATGTGTGGATTCTATCTAAGACAGTGAAATAGGGGGAGTCGACAAAAGTGATTTGAGGGATGTAGTGAGATACCTAGAAAATCATGTAATGTAATTGTGACTAGAAAAAAATAACGATGTCCGAAATTTGGTATTATAGAAAACATATTTATATTTTTATTCTTGTGTGACCAAAAAACTATCATCATATTCCCATTGGATTAACACTCAGTGGTGAACTATGTAAAATAGTTGTGTTACCTCTTTTTATATTATTTTTTTAATTCTCATCTTCATTAGATAGGTTTATCATGTTCCTACTAATGTGGGAATGAGATTTTTCATTTTAAGAAGAAAAATTTGACACCCTCATTCAACCATCCACACTCAGGGTGTTCCAAGTTCCTACAAGTTGTATCAAAGCCTATAGTTTGTTGGTGTAAATCTATTATGATTTCTTGTCATTGAGAACTCAATTAATGTTATGGGAGTCCCTCTATTTTATTGAAGAGACATTAATCTATGGATGAACCATATTAGGTCTCTTCTAATTTCTATTGGAATGTAAGTACTCTTTTCTAATTCAAAAGGGATTCAGTTCACCAATGCAGCATGACTATCTATGAATGAAATAGATATAAAAATTATTGATGTAGATGCAAGAGCATATAATTCCATTATATCTTCTCTATATGATCAAATCAATTTGAATGTGATGAGGTAAAATTCATCTAATTCTATGTTGGAAAAATTCAAATATATATATGGTGAAGAAAAAAAAAATTCATGAAAAACTCCAAGCTCTATAAAATTGGTTTGATGATATGATGAAACATATTAGTGAAAATGTAAACACCATATTTGATCTTATTACACATGCTTTTGGAGAAATTCTAGGATTAGGTAAATAAATTAAAGACATTTCCATTATGAAGAAAATATTGAGAAGGATTCCACTACTATACAATCCAAAAGTTTCATCCTATAAGGAACATGATCTTCTAAACATTTACATTTATGATATGTTGAGAATTATTATAGCATCTAAGATTGGATTCAAACCTTAAGAAGTCATGAATCATGTAAGAAAAGAAATTTTATTCAAATCCATGTAAAACCTGAGGGGTCCAGAGATATAGTTGATGAATATAATGAGGAGGATGAAATTACCACTTTATTTCTATGATATTAAAGAGAGGAAAGAGAATATTTTAAGTAAACATTACCTTTTACTATTTTTATTGTCAGAGTGTTGGGTACATTGTCTCTTGGTTCCCATGGAAGCTCAATGATTTAGATAAAAAAGTTATAAATTCACAGAAGCCTCAAAAATGTTTTTCTCAAAAGGGAGACATCAAATATAGAAATAAATTAGATAGGAAGAGTTTTGTTTGTAAATAATAATATGATGATAATATTATATGAGGAAGAAGAACCATATTTTAACATTTCAAACCAAGAATCTATGATTTCTATATTTGAAAAGTTAGAATAATCCAAAGATAAATATAGAGAAAATCAGTTGACTGTTGATAATGATCTCATGTTTTTACTTGAGGAATATTTTTTTAATCATGAGAATGAATGTAACAAATGTAAAATGTGGAGTTCATTTTTTGTGGAGTCCTCCAAATATGTTGATTGGATTTAAATCATAACTAATTCACAATAAGAAGTTGTAAATTTACAATCAATAACCATTGGAAGCATATAGGTTGTAGAGGAACTAAAGCTCATTAATGAAGAATAGGAACAGTCTATCAATCACATTACATATAGACCAGAAGATAAGTCCATGAAATATTTGGGTCTATAAAAATAATTTTTTACTATAAGTACCAAGATTGAATGTCAATCAAATTTAAAGGAAACAATTAAAGAAATATAGTTGAGAAGATTCTCATATGCTGAGCTGATAGGGAGAGCTAAGTGTTTTTCTGAAAGAGTGGAGAATAATTTCGGTGATCCAAGATCCAGATGCATGAGAAAATGTTGAATTGGTTGTGATGATGAAACATAGAAATCAATAAATAAGATGAAACAAAATAAAAAAGGTCTTAATGTTGGATAATCATTATGTCACATGATGTTTTAACAAATAAACCCTCAAATCAAATTGAATGGAGAACTAAACACTATCCACCAGTATCTAGAAATGTTCCACAGCCAAAATATTTTCCTAATGAAGGCTACATGAGGAGGAATATAAGTGAGAAGACGTTTCCCCTTAGGAAATATTATTTATATGACTATTTTTCATACCATATCATATTGTAAAGATTCAAGGAGCTGTTTGAGTGAGTAAGAGATTGAAAACAAATAAATGAGATTGAATTTATATTATATATCTTATAGAAGAAGTAGTTTCTATGGGTATTGTTTTCATTTTTCTAACATCATTCATAATGTTGTTTATTGTAGGAAAAGTAATGGTTGGAACAATTCATATATAAATCAGAGACAAGTCAATGGTCAACAAGTAGATGTTGTTTCTCTTATCAATATGTTTTCTAATTGGTATGATGTTTATGAGTATGATGTATATATGAACCTGGAAAATATATTTTAATGTTCATTTTTATCCTCCACCCAATATAATATTTAATGTAAGGAAAAGAAGAAAATTAAACAAACCAACCATGAAGAAGTAGAGTGGTAAGCTACAATGAATAACAGTATGTGGATTCTAGATAGTTCGTGATTGTTCCATGTGACGGAAAATATGGAATTATTAATGAATGTTAAAAAAATGGTTGATGGAATGGTTTGGCTCGGTAATGATGGTGCATTAAAGATCAATGGAATTGGATGTACTAAACTAGATAATAAAGATGTGATAAAAAATAATGTTCTTTAAGTGGGAAATCTGTGTCACATCCTACCAAGAGTGAGTCAACTGTATGACTAAGGTTTGATAGTGAAATTTAATAAAAATGGGTGCACTATCAGAGGAATGACAAGGAATTATCTCATGAAAGGATGCAGAGCAGTTGGAAACCTCTATCCAGTTGATAGTGAAGAGATCATTTTCTACATGGAAATTAAAAAAGAAAACAACTTGTGGCACCATTGGCTAGGTCACATTAATCAATAAGACATAAAAAATATATCTAAGCTAAAGCTAGCCCAGGATATCCCCAATACAAAGAATGAATCGAAAAAGAATATCAATTCTTTGAAATGTGGGATGTTCTTCTATAGTTTATATTTCCCAATGAAGGAAGGGGCATCAAATATTCTTGATCTCATCCATACAAAAATATATAAGTGGATAAATTCTGCTATAAAATATAGAAAATGTACATTGTTCTCTTTATTGATGATTATACTATAATGTCTTTAGTGATTATTATACATAAGAAAATGGAATGCACTGAATTACAAGAAAACATATCACCAAATTTCCAAGAGTGATACTGGATGGAAAATCAATGATCTGTGGCCTGATGATAGAGGGTAATATATATCCATTTAGTTTAAAAATTACCTAAAAATATATATAATACAGTATGTGGTGGCTTCGTAGATAACCCAATATAAAAATGGATTTTTTGAGCACAATAATCAATAAGTGAATTATATGTATAGAACTATGCTGATTGACTACTGTATCTCAAATTATTTCTAAAAAAGGTAGTTCAAGCTACAATGTATATTCAAAATTGAGTAGATATTTATATGGGAAAAACCAAGAAACCATATGAGTTACGGCATGTATGAAATCCATCGTTGATGTATTTTAATTTTTTATATGTAAATTTTTTGTCTGAAACAATGAAGTAACTCAAGGAATGTATGGTAATTTTATAGATGGAGTACCCCTTTGATATTAAATGAATAAAAAAGCCTAAAAATATTTCAATAATAATCTTAGAAAATTTTTGGATAGTAATGATATAAATATCATGGAATAAAAAACCACAAATGTTGCAAGGAATTATTATTATTTTGTCATAGAAAATGAGAAATTTTTTGGATATGGAAAAAATCAAAATTTATAATTAGAGGAAGGCGTGCAAAAAAATTAGGATTCACATCAGGATATTGACTCAAAAGAATAATTGAAAGAGGAAACCATGGCTATAGAAAATTCTTCTAAACCTCACAAGAGAAATCAATGAAGTTAAATTGATCAATCTAACATCATTGTGGTTTGGAAATCTCCTGAATAGAAAAGGAAAATAAGGAAAATGTACAATTTACTTTCCAATCAGTTATGGGACCAACCTCATTTAAATAAGCTGCAATGAATGAATCATAGGTTAAATCCATGAATGAATAGAAGGATCATATTGACAAGAAACTAACATGGGATATAGTTAAGAGACCTGAAAATCGCAATGTGATTGGTATGAAGTGGACTTTTAAAATATATTTGAAGAGAGTGGAAATGTAATTAGAAATAATGAGTGATTGGTGTTTAAAGGCTATTCATAGATTGAAGGTGTTAGTGTTGAAGAAAACGTTTCTTCGGTGGATGGACTAGAGTCAATCAGAACTTCTCTTTACATTGAAATTCAAAGAGGATATAAAGTGTATCAAAATGATGTGAAAAATCATTCAGAAATGGTGTTCTTAAAGAAAAAGTATACATTACACAACTAGCAGATTTTATACAAGTTAATGATGAATTGAATGTTTGTATATTGAAGAAGGCACTATATGGAAAGATTTAGTCACCACAATAATGGTATTCCATGATGGATTCATAGCTAAAGAAGATCAAATTTATAAGAGGATGAGTGGATCACAATATCTATGTGAATAATTCTTAGAAATATCATTTAATGGTATTGGTTTATGTAAATGATATTATATTTGGTGGAAGAAAGTAGGTAATAGTGGAAGAATTTATCAATCACATGAAATCAGAATTTTAAATGTCTATGATTGGTGAACTCACATACTTCCTCAGGATACAAGTGATGTTGAAGAAATACTACCCATTTATTTATCAAGAAATGTATTCAAGAGAGTTATAAAAAAATCACTATGTACGTCTCAAAACCAATGCTGACTCTAATTTTAGTTGGATATAAACTTGGAAACCATGTGGATGGGACTTATATAGATCCCACTATGTATAAGAGAATTATTGGAATCTTACAGTTCATAACTGCAACACGACAATATATTTTTCTTTCAAAGTGACTATCATCCCACATTATAGTAATCCATTTGAAGAGTATATGACAATAGTTAAGTAAATCATGAATTACAATCTAGGAACTAAAAATTATGGCATATACTTTCCTTCAAGAAGAGATAATGAACTATTAGTATTTTTTTATGCTGACAGGGATAGAGATGTGGCGGACTGAAAGTCCACTAGTGGTGGAGGATTATTTTTTAGAAAACAATGTTTGGGATGTATGAGTAAGAAATAATAAAGAAATTCTCTTATTAATAATGAAGTAGAGTATATATCATCTACAAAGGATTTCACTCGGCTACATTGGATGGAGAACTAACTAACAAATATTGGGGATAAGGTTAAATAGCCAATAGCAATTCACTGTGATAATAAAGTAGAAATTAATATTATAAATAATTCTATTCTTAATTCTTGTATATAATACATTGAAATAGGATATCACTTCACCAAGAAAAAGGTTGAACAAGGAATGGTAAAAATGGATCATGTCGGAATATATGATAAAGTGGCTGACATACTGACTGAGACATTTTCAGCACCAGTGATTAAGAAACATTGGTTGAGGCTTAGGGTTCAACTAAGTCTAATAAAATGAGGAGGCAATAGTTTCTACCCTACCTCAAATTGTGTTAAATACTTTCATCTATTTTTGGTAGAAATTTTGGTTTATGTTGTAGAAATGATCTAAGGGGAGTGTGTGTTGATATGCACACATTCATTAATAGGTTCTTTGGGTGTATTTCCAAGGGGTGGAATTGATAAATTCAATGCTTTGAGGGAATAGTTCAAGGATTACAAGGCCTGTATGAAATGATTAGATATTATCTTGGACATATTTAAGAATTCCAAGACATTAGAACCCAATTCATACATCACCTCTTTTTTTTCACTAATATTCTCTCTCATTGACATAGAGTTGTGGGTGTTTTTATTCATGTGTATCATGTTTTTATTGTTACTGAGGCTTCCTTGAATTTTTCTACAATTTTTCAATAAACCCAAATTGGGAGATAGTTGAAACCAATGTTATTATTTTCTATAAGTGGTGTATGGTTAGAGTTTGTTTTCAATTATCACATTTTTAATCACAGAGTTGGCCATAGTAGTGATCTTTTAGTATAATATTATAGTAGTTTTAAGGTGGAATAATTTCCCAGTATTTTCTAAATTTCTGGTCCTCAAAATCGGGAGTTTGATTTTTAGAAAATGGTTTTTGTCTATAGATGATAGTTTACAGACCAAGAAACATCGTTTTCAAATATAAAAATGATTATATGGAATAGTGAAGGATATCAGCAAAGTATGAAAATTCCACATATCAGTGTTGTGAGGAGCATGATGCATAGTGCACTGACTATATAGGGAAAATGGATTTCATGATGTATGTGGTTTGTGTGAGGAAAATAGTTCATGGATGTTTGTAATATGTTTCTTATAGGTGGTGGTTTGTTTACAGAAGGAATTTTCCTCCCAGAGAAAAGAAATCTGTTATGAGGATTGCAGAGGGAAAATAGTTCATGAGAGGAACATGGTCTATAGTGAATTTTTTACCGCATTAGAACATTGGATAAATCATATTGATGAGTTTTTTTGGATATTTGTTCCAATATAAGGAAATGTAATCCCATCATTTTGTAGAGAGATTGTAATTAGAATACTTCTATGATCCAAGAGAAATTTTGGGAAGTCAGAAGTGGTTACTAGGTAGTAAATTCCATGAAGGAGAAGAGGTTGGAAAGGAAGATTCTATGAAATAATATGTTTTTCATATAGAGATTAAATGAAAGGGTTTTTGTGGGGAAATGTTGCTAGAAATGCAAAACAATATGTGAAGGGGAGGTGGTCCACATAAGAAGAATCCATCCAAAAACATGGGATGGTTCATAGAAGTAATAGTGTCCCAATGATGAAGAATTATTCCTTGAAATAGGGATAGTCTATAGAAGGGTAGGTGTTATGTAAATCCCTCATACCATTCGGTGTAGTGTAGTTCATGAAGGATACATGAAATTTTACAGAGGAAAACTTCATGTAAAGGTTGACTTCATTAATGGGAAAAAATGAAAATTCAATAGAGAATCTATCTATAGTTGATGATGCATGATTCCATGAATATGAGGGGACCCAAATTCCCATATACTATGTTTTGATTCCTCCAAAGTCATTGAGCTAGGGGATTCAACTGAAGTGATCTAAGGGATATAGTATTCAATCCCTAAAATCTTGGAAATGTAGTGTTCTAAGTATTGTGTTATTATTTTCAACCTTTTTTAATCCACAAAATGTAAAAATTAGTGTATATATCTATGACTGGCACACTTTCAATGTATTTTCCTTATATTATCCCTTAGTGGTGTACCAAGTAAAATAGTTGTGTTATCTCACTGCCTGTGAATATTTTGTTTAATGTAAATCCCCATCAGACATGTTTTACAGGTTCATACAAAAATGGGAATAAGGTTTTCCACTTTTAGAAGAAAATGATGACACTTTGATTACCTCGTCCCCTCTCAGGGTGTTTCATGGTCTAACATTATACTTACTAGGAAAGAGCAGACGCACACCCAAGTGGTATAACAAAAGGTTAAATATAAAATGTCCACCCCATGGATAGTCTAGGTTGTATAAATAACCTCCAATCATTTCATTGTAACTAGTGGAAATTCATAACTAGTTCTATTTCATTCGATTAATAAATCAATTAATTTTTGGGGTGAACATGGAAGGTTTGGTGTGCTGAAAACAACCATAATTCTTATAAAACCTCAAACCACAAGGTAAATGAATATACCACCAATCATAGGTCTATATTATATCATTCATATAGTATGAACCTCTGATTCTGTCTGGACTAAGAGAAGAATGAGGAATTGATGAAAATCCAGAAAATATGGAGTAATTGATTTCCATAAAATTAATACATTGATAGGAATTCAGAAAAATAATGAGACAATATGAATGAAGAAATACCTACTGTGAATCTAATGAGAATTATAGTGTTTAATCCTGAATTTAGAGGATGAATATCTCTCAATTTCTAATGTAGTATTCAAAGGAGATACCCCTATACACGATCTTCTGTGAAATAGATGAAATAGAAAAAGAGTTTTTGGTTTTTAATATAATTTATGTGTGAAATTTTTATTTCCATTCTTTTAATAGGGTCTCGTAGTTTTTCCACATGGTTCGGAAAACCATATGCCAACCATGAACCCTTCACTATGTTAAGGATGGAATAACATTGTATCATGGACACAATGTGGAAAGTAGTTCAGAAACCATGTCATAGTCTCTATAAAAAAACTATCTAGCCCCATGCAAAAGCATGTCCGTGAGGGTTCATGGTTTCATAAAAATATATAGTCTCCCAATCCCTCTATCCATCCCCAAAAAGTTAATTTTAAATGTACATATTCAGTCACAAGGTTTCAAATAACTATGCACCCTTACTACCTCTTCCAATGATTTAGGCTTTAGACTATGATCCAACCCCAATCACCCCCTATAATTTTGTGATCATAAATATCACTCACACTAGGTCAAAACTAAGGATTTAAATCCATAAAATTGACATGTACCTCATAAAAAACCTTGAATCTTAAAATCTTCCCCCTCAAGGAAATTCATCCCCATATTTACCTTAAAATGGGTAGCTAACAATTTCCTATGAATATCTTCAGACAATAAGGTCAAACATTGGCCTCCCGCTCCCAAGTTTCATCTGGTATACAACCATGCTACCATAACACTCATACTAGAGGAAATTCTCAGCCATTGAAAACCGTTATGCTCTTATAAACAAAAAAATAGGATTCTCCTCAATGGACACATCAATATATAACTCAAACTCCTTCAGATAAATAATATGATGCTATTCATAATGATAATGGCACAACTGAGATTGGTGGAAGATGTCATTCAACTACCAGTACCTCTGAGTTAAGAGTAACCAATATGATACCATAATTAATCCCCCTAAAATATAAAATGTCTTCAAATATCATAGAGAAATCATATCATGTATCAAGATCATTATATGTCCTTGCCTTTGTGATACAGATAAAAGACTGGATCCCTAATCTGTAAATCTAGATGCTCTAAATGATGAACAATATAAAATTTTTATCTGGACTATGAAGTGGACATCCATTTCCTAATCAACCAGACTATCTATTGTCATTACTATACAATATAAGGTCCTTGTAAATATTACTCACTGACCTTTAACCCTCATAAGGGTGATCAAAATGGCATACTAAAAACATCCTCATAAGGTTCCATCTATATAATTGACTTATAACTATTACTGTATAAAAATTTAACAAGGGGAATATGCCCCTCACAATAGCCCCAAAAATCTTGGATTTATGATCTCAGTATGTCCTAAGGAACATAAATCACGTGGTTTTACATTCTATCTATATGATGTGTGGAAATATGTGATCAAAATAACTTGTGTACCATACACCCTCTAAAAATTCTACCTGAAATGAGATAAAAATCAGGAATCCCTATATGATACAATGGTTTGAGGAACCCTATGAAGTTGTACAGTATTCTGAACATTAAAAATTCCATGATCATATATTTAGAAGGTATCCTTAATTGGTTGGAAACTAACAAAATATTGATAAAGTATAGAACAACCAACATAGAATCACTACCTATTGGTGACCTTGGAAAACCAGTCTTGAAATCCATTGCAGTATTATCCCCTTTCTACTCCATAATATGTAACTCCTATAAAATAAAATAGGGTCAATGATGATCCATATTCACCTGTTGATCGGTGGAGTACAATGTAACATAGGCAACTACCTCATGTTTCATCCTTATCTACCAATATTGTTGAAATAAATTCTAATTATTCATGGTGATTCCAGGATGCACATTAAAATCTATGTTGTGAAACTCTCACATAATTTCCTCATATATTTATACTAGAACCCAAATACACTCATGTATATGAAGAATTATATCCACTACAATGTTCTAATATGGTATATGATCCTCAACTATGACACTCTCCAATAGTATTACACCGCTAGATTCCGAGAGTTAGCTTATCCTCACTCTAACTAAAATAGTAGAGGTAATGGCTATGGATGAATGAAAATTACTCCACAAATCATCATTCACATCCATGTTACTATTAGATAATGAGGCCATAGTTATCCACTCTCTACTGGCCTCCTAAACAACATGTATCTGAGTCCTCCTACTTAGTGCATCGACAACTACATTTCTCATTCTTTTCATATAGGAAAGATCAATGTCAAAATACTATAGATCATATACCCAACATTTTTGATTCATATTAAATTCACACTGTGTAAATATATATTTGGGAATTTTTTCGCTATATTGATCACAAAACACTCCCGAAATATGTAATGTCTCTAATAGTATAAATAATGAACAATTTCAGCTTACCCAGGATCAGGTGTCTGGTAATTTCTCTTGGGTGGTCATAGCTAATGACACCCATATGCCCCGAGCATATCCCCGTGAATCATAACAAAGCCAATCATGATAAAAAATTCATTAAATTAAAAATTGTTGATCATACTCATTTATGGAAGAATCAGGACTGGAGATGATCCTAGTCACTCTTTCATCTCTTGAAAGGTTTTCTTGTGGGTATCTATCCATAAAAACATCACACCATTATTTTTCAAGCCCATAATCAATGCTATTATTCAAGAGAAGTCCTTCCTGAAAATCCTATAATATCTATTTTTCCCAATGAATCATTTTATATAAATATTGTTCTTGAGATACAATAAATAAAAATACATCTCTTAGTTTCTCTAGATCAACTAACACTCCAGTCTATTAAATAATATGACCCATGAAGTGAAGATTATACATCCTGAAATTTTACTCTGTGAGATTAGATTATAATTTATTTTCTTTTAGTTTATCCAAAATGATATCAATATTTTCTATGTGACAGTGTGGATTATAAAATTACACCAATATATCATCTTTGAATAAGACCACAAATGAATCTGGATAAGGATGGAAAAATCGGTTCACCTAGACAATGAAAACTACGGGTGTGATCATGAGACTGAATGACATAACTAAATACTCATATATACAACAATTTCTATAAAATGATATATGATTTATCTCTACATGTTGAACACACACCTGATGAAAACCTAATCTGAAGTCAATTTTTCAGAACACTCGATCTCCTAGAAGGTGATAAATAATGTTTTATACCCCTAGTAAGGGATTCTTTTTATTAACTGTCAATTGGTTAAAATTAGAAAATCCACAGATAACCTAAGGGTACCATTAAAATTTTTCACAAAAAGAAATGATGAAACCTATAGTAAAGTACTGGGTCGTATTAATCTCTTAGCCTCTATGTCTATTATCTACTTATTGAGATCCTAAAACTCAATAGTATCCATCCTTTATAGAGGATGGTAAAATAGTTCATATCATGTCATGAGCACGATGGATAAATCCCACTTTCTCCCATTAAGTAAACAAGAAATGTTTTCTGGTAAAAATACATTAAATGATCAAGAACTAGAGGGAAATGTTCCTATTGAAATCCATGATCTTCAAGATATATACTATCTATATGGGTTATCATCCTTCCTATACCATGATGATCTAGTCTAGATATTCAATCCTGGACACCCCATTCACCCTTGTGAATAAACAATCTTCCCTCTGTTGATGTGAGGGTCACCCTTTGGAAAAAACATTCTACATAATATTGATAAGAAGACATATAGTCCATCCTCATTAAGATTTCAAATCCTATCATCTCGAGGAAAAAAGAACCCATGAGAAGTTAAACCTACCAATCTTATGGGGGAACTACCTCCACTATTTAAAACCCTCCCTTCTGTTTACTAAAAGATTATCAACTATCATAAGACACTCAAAAAATGGAACAACAAGACTTATGATCTCAACCATTGGTAAATATATAAATCTATGTGATGTACAAATATAAAAAATCTCAGATACTAAAGTATAGGCCACAGAAATCATACTCCTTTATGTAGATAATTTTTGAACTCTACTCCTTAGGGGTAGGATGTAATAATATAACCTACCTGAACAATGTCCATGTGACACAACCTCAATAATTAAAGAAATACTACTCTACTATCTAGGTAAAAATACAACCTATCTATGTTGGCTATGATCACTACCTCATCTTGAAGGACTGATACCACTCCAGCTCTGATTTTGACATATAACTATGAATTCTACTCCTGAACATGGAGTCAAAGTCAACCACCTACACTAATAGCCAATGGTATGGTCTTGAAAAAACACATTACATGGCTTATCCTTCCACAAGCTCAATACTCGACCAGATCCCAATGATGAGGATTACTCTTATATATTTACCTCCCACACTAGTGACACAATACAACACTGCCATCACTCATATCTTGGCTAGTTCTCTCCTCATAATAGGTCTCCATATTTTTATTTCTATGAGAAGCTTCAAAACCACTAGGTCGAGAGGTTGTATCACCATGCTCTATTCCCCCAACATCCCTTGGGTTTCACTATTTTATAAGGGTCTGATTAACTATCATTGTAATATTTGTCAACATGAACATGTTTAACTATGATCAAGTGACATGTATGAGACCATATAAGAAGCTTTTCACCCTCAATAGATCATCAAAAAGGTATATCATTAAAAAATGATGAATCACTATAATGTACTCTGAATATTCCATAAAAATCATCACATCCTACACTAGATGCTTGAACATGCTGGAATGATCTACTCATAGAGTTTCAGGGAAAAATTAGTCATAAAACATGGATTAAGAATCCCTCCAAAATATATCACACACCACATCATCCTAGATCAAAACATCCCACCACTTCTTTCTCTTCCCCTATAAAATATATGTCAGGATCTTCAATCACCTCTCATGAGGTGTCATCATATGCCCAAATATAAGAAAAAAGTCTTAATAAAAATACCAACAAATTATGGACCACCATCAATGGAAAATACTTGAGGATGCTACTACTACAACACCCCCATCATCTTTTCTTTAGATTATGCTGGATGCAATGATCCCTAAAAACAATATATATAGCATAGAAAACTCTCAAATAACTATTACTCTAAACCCATTTCCAATACAACTATTTGTTGCTCATTTTTCACTATAAGGTAATGTTTTGGTAGAACATGTTCTACCATCTATGCAGTATGGTTGTCGACACGCTGATGGTACATGACTGGAGGTCATTATTATAGTCTATCTTGGAAACTAAAAATACAATCCATCGAAAAGATCAATAACCATAAGATAAAATATCAAAATTTAGGATTGGTCTAAACCTTCTTATACAATATTTGTACCGTTCTACCTACTCTAACATCCAGGACTAGAAAAAAAGAAGTAGTAAAAACATTAATAGGGAAATTAGTTGTTGCCCACTCAAAATTCAGGTCTAGTTAAATTTCTATATTTCCCCAATTCAACTTAAATTAATCACACATTTTTATATTAATTTTGTTTAAAAGGTCAAACCAAATTATTCAACACTTATGATCCATAATATAACATACAGTTTTTTACCTGAAATATGGAATCCACATAATTTAAATCATAAAAAGATTTAATACATGATCCCAATGTTTCATGACTCAACATTCCATAATTGTCTTCTTGGGTTTCTTTTTTAAACTAATTAGAGAAATGTAATTTAGGTTAAATAAGGCACACTATGTATCATCTATTTTTTTCAATCAAGTAAAAAAACATTTACCAAACCATATATATTTCACATGAGAAATTTTTCACAATATCCTGAAATCAACAATGCATCCTATATGTCATGGCACATTGCATGGAATGTGAACTCTAACAGGTGATTAAATTTCTTCATAAGATACATACCCTCATCACAATGGGAAAGAATAAAAAATATCCTCAGACATATCAATAGAAACATCACAATCTAAGTGCATCATCTAATGGTGGAATAAAATTCAATTTAATAGAAAAATATTGAAAATCGACAATTATATTCTTGAAAATTATGATTTTCTTTATAAATGGGTTAGGTACTAACTAGAATATATTGTTACCAAATTCCATAGATTCCTATTCTTTGTTAATTGTCTAAAAATAGTAATTCAAGAAATGAATGTCCTCTAAAAACACTTCGTAACATCCTGGTCTAGAAGCTACTATTTGGTGCCTTGATCCATTGGGTCACATGGGCTCATCCATTCCTCTCCATAAACTAGAGGATTAATACTACCAGTGAGGGCCAAGGTTTTATCTTTTGGGAGACTATTCATGGATGTCAAAGTGTAGCACAATGGTAATAAACATATCAGTCAATAGTATAAGCATTAAATCAAACTGATTTAAGATAAAAATACAATACATGAAAAATAATCATTTCCAAAAGTAATTTCCAATAAAAAATGATGTGTCATGTAATGTCTCTACCAAGTAGTATAATAGGGATACAAATATCTAGTACAATACATTTATCAAAATAAAAAAATAGTAATGTTAACTATACCGGATAGTATAATATTCATATCATATTCCTGTGATATCATACTCTTAATAATAAATAAAGAAATAAATTTTATAGAGGTTTCATTCTCTGGTCCCTACCTTCATCTAGGAAGTCTTTCCAGATACCCAATGGCAGCCCAAAAAGTGTTTGAAATAACACTCGGTAGGCCACCACCAATGATGTCTATAATAATATACTCAGTGCTATTTAAATAGTATTGTGTGTAAAATATCACATGTACAAAATTATTTACTATAAATTGGTATACTATCCTGCCAAACAATGCCCACTGTAAACAATAGTTAGGCTCCAATAAACAAGCGAAATAGTAAAAAAACAAATAAATAGGTGATTTGGTCTAGTCTCATCACTGCAGTCAAATACCCATACTGGGGATTTCTGTAATCCATATCAAACAATATCCAAATCAAACTCCCTTTTTAATCACGTAATTATATATACCACGCCCATGACATATAATAAATATAAAAAATCCATCATGGCCACAAGATATAATAAATTTTATTCTATAGTGGTCACACAATGTAATCAAAATTTACAGACCACGAAGGGTTAGATCAAAGGTATATAAGACCATGTTATTCACATAAAGCCCTAGGAGCATCTCTATGGAAACCCACAATAGACTAGTGTGGATTATATTAATCATGTCAAGAGAACATGTCCAACACGTGCCTAGGAAATATATTTAGAAGGTGTATCAAGACCCGAAGCATCATACGGAATCAAGATCCAAGGAGGAAATAAGTGCAAGGAATACACTACCATAAACAATATTCATGGGGACACATCACTAGAATATTGAGGAATCAGGTTCCAAGGATATCATAAAACATATTAAAAAAAATTGAGTTCATCATCTCATTTTATTCATCATTCACAATTATTCACATTCCTAGAGTTCACCCACCTAATTTCTGATATTCCTATTAAATCCATTTAAAAAATGGAAAAATTCTTATCATGTCAACACATGGAAATGGATTCCTAACCTTATCTAAACATCTAAACTCAATTAAAATCAAGTTATATAGGGATTTCTCATCCTAGGTAAGAACACACAAAACCCCAAAAGTGATATAACCAAAGAAAAAAAAATACAAAGTCACACCCCATGGTTAGACTAGATTAGGGAAACAACCTATAACAATATCAATGGAACTATTAGGGATCCCTAACATCTTCCATTTCATTCTATTAAATTGTGAAATTAATTTTAGGGTTTATGCTTGAATTTATATCACAGGACACAATATCAACTAGTATTATAAAACACTCAACCACAATTAAAGATTTAGACTATATACTATAGGTTCATTGTAGAGAAATCATCCCGTATTGACAACTGATTCAATCCAGATCATGTGAAAAAGAAAGAATGGATGAAAATTATAAAAATATGTTTTTTTATCTTTCACTTAAATAACACTATCTCTATGATGTCAATTGAATAAAATAGTTGTTTGAATGATGAATACCTAAGTATGAATTCAATTATGATGATGGGGTTCGATCCAATTTAAAGATATCTAATTTACCCCAATTCCTAGAATAATCATAAAAGGAGAGTTCCCCACTCATGAGTTTTTTCTAATAGTTGAAAAATAAAGGGGTTTTAGTTTTTAAAAATATTTGGAGGATGCAATTTCCATTTACCCTCTTTTAACTAGGACCCTCAATTTGGCCATATGGTTAGACAAATCGTGTTCCAATCAATAACCCTTCAATGTGATAGGGGGTCTCACGTAGTTTGATGAGCATGGTATGGAAAACCATATGTAAAATATCTCTCAACCTCTATGAAATATTTCAGTGCCCTAGCGTGGTCCAACACCTATGGGTTCAAGATTTACTCAAAAAGTTTTTACTCCTCCATCCCTCCATCAAAACCCATATAGTTACTCTTATCCTTTCATCTTGGGTCACATAGTTTCTACTAACCATTCATCCTAGCTATATTTCACAAAAAGTTGGGCTTGAGGCCCTGAAAAAGCCCTAGATACCACAAAAACTCCCATGATCATAAAAATCACTCACACTATTTCGAAACCAAGGAGTTAAACCAAAATAAAAATGATTTGGGTGTCATAGGAAAACCCTAGATCATATAAAAGGGTTATATAATCAGTCACCATAGGATTTTTGATGACTCCATGCAGTAATCATATTCTCTTAGATGACCTAAACCTTCTCTTATGTGGCTCAAACCTAATATTGTCCAATAAGTTCTTACTCTCTTAGGTTATTCTGGCATAGTTGTGACCTATTTGGTCACCTATACAAAACCTTGAATAGTTCTATATTGATGGTGGAATGGTAACTATTGTTGTACACAAGACTCCACCAGTGGAAGGTGATCCTCCCAATCATGTCCAATGACTATCTTGTAATCCCACATCATGTCCTCCAAAACATGAAGGGTCAACATGGTATTTCCATCATTCTAGGTGTGAAACTGCATGTTCAAACACAATTGAGTCTAAAAGTCCATATGCAATCACTTTCAGAACCAATATGTGAATCGAAAATCATGGATAGAAATGATCATCATGGAAACTCTATTGATTTTGACTCTCTCCTACTAATATAGGCTCCCAAGCTCCCAATTTAACTCTACTCTCAAATTTCTTGGATGATGGCCCTATAGGGGAGTTAGTCTACGATCACCCATAAGGAATAGTTACCCATGGATGTATGTGACAACGTCATAATGATGTCCATGTATATCCTTCCCACATCCACTCTACAATATAAAGTAGTTGAGATAAACTTAATGGAACCTAGTGCCCATCCTTCACTTGCTAACAAGGAAGGTGTGGATAAAAAATCCTACAACTCACTTCCCTATCCCTAAAAACATTAATTTCCACCATAGGCCCTAGTATATATTCTCTACACATATATGTACTACTAATAGTGAAGTGTGGAACTCCCTCAGAACATTCCCTCTCAGTTAAAATATTACCATTTTACATCATCTAAAAATGATATCATTCTAACAACCTTTAAAAATTCGATTAGGAGTATTTTTAGTAACTAACTGAGTGTATAGGATCTCATGGTCCGCATCATCATGTTATGCTACCCGGACACTCTTTTAAGGAGTATGGGTAATAACCATTGATAGGATGTAAGATTATCTATCCCAATACAGAAACGGTAATTGTAATGAGGCAATATATCCAACACCTCACTCAAAAATTATGAACAAGATCCCATACAAAGTCTATCTACTACCATTTCCTCCTTCCAAATATTATAAACAATCTCCAAATAATAATATTGGAGGATCTATAGACACTGTCTATTTCACATGTTACTATATTTTAGTGTCATGATATAGTTGAGAGTCATATGGTCAGAATAGAATATAAACTACTCACCCATGAGGAAGTGTCACCACATTATCAGTGATAATACAACCACGATTAACTCAATATTGTGGGTTACATTTTTTCTTGTGGTATCAACAAACATGAGCCTTTGGAAACCATCAATTTTCTCTACATCATAACAAAACCAAGAAATATCTCTGATGAATGATAGAATAATATGCACTTGAAACCATCCTCTTTAAATCTCATGATTGCAGTGCTCATCAATCTTTATGTCAACTCATAGAAATTCTAGTAAAACCTCTCTTCCCACAAAAAATATTACCCTTTCAAGTCAATGATATTAAGGGAACTAATTTCCTAGAGAAATTATGTTTAAGTACATGGTAATAACCTTCTGATCAAAATAATCTATGAACATCCTTCATGATCTTGGTTGTATCCCTAGATAATACTACCTTGACCTTTTTTGGGTCCACTACGACTCTATCTACTAAGATGACATGTTGAAGATAGTGGACCTCCTAAATCAGGATCTATCTCTTTGAGAGATTAGCATAAGTTTTTTTCTCTTAGAGTATGTCCAGAACCATGCTATAGAATCTCACAGGATCCTTCTAGGATGTTGAGTATACAAGGATATCATTGTTGAAGACTACCAAAAACCACTCTATGAAATGATGAATGGTCTAGTTCATGAGTCCCATGAACACGATTGTGGCGTTCCTTATTCCAAAGGTAATCACCAAGTAATCGTAGTGACCATAACTTAATCAAAAATTCATCTTCGATACATCTACATCCAATACATTCATATATTTATAACATTATCTGAAGCCAATCTTCTAGATCCATCATTACCCTATAAATTGACCAATTTAGTCATAAATCTTCAATAGTGGATACATATTATTTATGGTAACCTAGTTTAGGTGATGTCAATCTACACACATCCTCGTGATATCATATGCTTTCTTGGAGATTAAAACAAGGGTTGCCTAGGGTTAAACAATGGTTCAATCAAAGTCTTTCCTCTTAAATTATTTTAAGTGATACCTCAACTTAAAAACTCTCTGGGATCTATTGGATATGTTTTAATACATATCAAGTTCAACGTAATGTTTAGATTGATTTCTAATTATTTATCTCTGTGGGCTTATAAGCCACAAATATCCTTAAAAAAGATGTCATGATACTCTTCAACCACTATAAGAAACTAAAAACTCATAGAATCCACTGAACCGAGAGTCTTTATATCCAACCGAGGAGTAATAAGATATACCCTCATATGTATGAGTCCTTCATATTATTTTGTTATTTTATTTATAACCACAAAGTAAAACCTCATCCCATCACTGCAGACACAACTCATCCCCCCCTAAAATAGTCTATCTTGAATGAATTTTAGATAACCATTCTATACCTAATATGACATCACAAGGACTCATTAAAACTATAAAATTTTCCCAAAATATTATCTTTCCTCTAAGAGTTAGGTCACACCATTGGAAAAAGTGTGTGATCACATATTCACCTCTAGTAGGAGTCTCTAAATACAAGGGATGAATGAAGTTCTCAATTAGAATCCGTACGTCTCGAACCAGATCATTTTTAATAATATAATGACTAAAAAATGTGTCTATTAGTACTATGGATAAAGTAAAAAATGCATAGACCATGAATCGTATCATCCGTAGAGCATCGTGGTCCTATGTTTATACCACTTAGAGTAGTGATTTCCCATGTCCCCACCTACCCGAGCATGATACAGACAACCTGGGGGAGGTGGTGGTAACAAGTCATAACATCTACATCATTGAGATGCTATCCTAGGTCTTATTCCATTTCATCCACTTACAATCATACCTTATCCAGTCACTATCTCTTCTAAGGTGGTCCATCAACTATCTCTCTATCGGTCAAATGATAAGTCATACAATGTCATGAATGATATCCCCAAATTTCATAATAGTAGAACAACCTCACTCTAGTCTAACTAGATCCCTACTATGAGCCCTAAATTGCATACCATCTATTCTAGAATCACCAATGGAACAACATTTATGTTCATGTCTCAATGTTTTCCATCATCTAACTACAACTAAATTCTCAACTTCTATGTTCCCACTACAGGAACTAATTTTCTACATCTTCTCATATAAGAATATCTAGACTACCAAAGAACTCTCTAGAACCCTAGAATATATATAAATTGATAGAGGTCACCTAATGGATCGGGTATCCCTATGTAGTATTCACTCGAAGTTCTGAGCACTAATGAACTTATCACACATGATATCCATCTTGTAACGAGAGAGATTTTTAATCCTTGATAAATAATCTTCCTCAATCATACTACCCAACTTAGTCTATTGAATTTTTGGATGCACAAACTCCATAACATAGCTATAGAAAACTCATCTATGAAAAGGAGTTCAAAATCTGACCATATAAGAGACACCTCATCATTCAATTGGGTCACTATGCCCTACCATAATCTTACAGAGCCCTTGAGAAGGCTCGCTTCTAGGACCACCGTCTGGTATGTACATTTCCCAACAAGATGGAAGTCTAATTTCATAGCCTCAATACAATCATCATCCACCAAAGGTTCTTGATCACACCTGAACCTATGTGGTCACTATTATTGAAACTCATGAATCATGTTAAACCTGGACACCTCATCTATTGGTACTTATGATACTATATTAATCATGAAATGTGGTGATAAGAATGGGGCACCACCTTGAAGAAACACCTCCTCTACAAGTCCCTCTATACAAACCCCATCACTGAGGGTATCATCCTCAAGATCCTACTTCAAAATCCTCATTGGAGAACATCGTTGACGAATTATAAAAGAGATAATATGTAACACAGTTATTGATTTGACCTTGAGAGTTGACTCAATAAGGACACTGAAACCACTAATCACTCTTATATGAGTAATTTACTAATTATTTCCCAAAAAATAGTTTCTACAAGTACTGATTTAATAAGGATGTTGTCAAAGTACTAGTGAATGTATATTTCATCCTCCTCAACAACATTGGAAATGTGTTTTATTCTAAAAATACCAAAAAAATAATTTTTTAGAATCTAACACACTTGAGTGCTATGGTAGAACTGACTCCCTAGATACAACTCTATCCCAACCAATCCTAATGGGGCCCATTCTGTGACTACCCCAAGCCCACCTCCAATAGAATAGGGGTTGGATAATAGCATCGAGTAGGAATCTCACACACATGGGAATCCATATCCTAATATACTTGTACAAACAATAATTTCCATGATCATACAATGTTGAAAGGTAAATGTTTTAACATAAATGATTTAATAAATTTAAAACCCACCATTAGAGTATGATAATATGTACTAGAAAGAAAAAAGGATAAATATATTCCCACCAATAATAAAATGAAAACATGTTCAACATGTAAAGTGGTTGAGGATTTTTATCATGGTGACCACAAGACGTCACCTCTGTCTATCTAACTCTCCATGAAATGCCTAGTCTAATCCCTCTAGAACTCTGTTAAAAGTTTGGTTGTCTGTATAAGACAAAAAACATGTGGTCAGAACCCATGTAGGGGTAAGTATAATTGTACAAAATAAGAACCCCCAAAATCACTAAACATATAAAATGAAGAATAATATACATATCATCAAATATATACATCAATGGTATAAAATAATAAAATCAACATACACAAAAACTATACACATAGTATCATGTAAGATCACAAACATATATTCAGCTTAGGATTCCTACTTTAAGGTTCCACATAACACTTGTCTGCGAGAACACACTCCATGTTTCAGAAAACACTGATGGAATCCATATGAGATGTAATGCTCATTAGTTCCCTCCATATAATGTTCACATTGGAAGTCTAAAGATAAACATGTATATATATGGACCACATCCTAGGCCCTAGGGTATACCAATAACTCAATTTTGATTAATTGAATTAATTGGGGATCAGTTCCTATATAGTGTTGGTCACAAAAATACCAAGAACCAATCTAGGTAAATGATAATGATAGAGGTTCTCCCTTCAACATTATAGTGGGTTTCCCAAAACTATATCCAACGTTGAAGTTCCTCTTAGTGGATCACCATCCTATGTATAGGATGTTGATCCATACTAAACCCTCATGGAAAGTATCAAGAGTATGTACCCTATCTATCATTGTCCAAGTTGATGCATATAATGGATCCAAGCTATAATTGAAGGTGTACGTAAAATTTAATGGTATTACATTGTGTGTCCCTTTATCACCATGTATTATTCATGTATTATGGCCCATGTCTATGTCTGTGTCTAAGTACACAACGTGTTTGAGCCTGTATACTCTTGACCATTTTCATGAACAACTTTCCATGTCCATGTATAGATAGCCATCTCTGTGTCTATATACATCCTTGGGTACATGTCAAGCCTCTATGAAGGGGTCAACTTCTATGTTATAGTTGTTACACACCATGGGATATTTATGTCCAACACATAACCCTAGTACTTTAAAAAGGGTCTCATATGGTGTGTAATTTCAGATTTCACAACTTCTAACATAGGATTTCACAAAACCCACTATTCTTGTACCATGTATATCCACACCTCCATTACCTCCAATTCTTCCCACTGGTATCATACAGATATTATAGATCAAGTCTAGTCAGGACTCTGTACGACTATATTGTCGGAAACCATGCCCCAATCAACTACGAAATTAATTGTTGAGTCTCACCCTCATCTCACAATGAAATTCCATTAATTCAGTTTCATAATATCTACCCCCATCAATAATAATTTTTAGTCACCTGATCCTATCATTGTTCAAACCATGAGTTTTCGGTATCAATACATTATCTAATGAAACAGGTGCACAATGAGTGATTTCTTGGGTATTCATTGAACCACCAGTAAAATGAGACACAAGAGATGAACACATGAATAATGGTGGGTGAAAACATTGAAAATAAAATTTAGAATCATTCTTCACCATTTTTAGGTTGTAATCGATCTATTGCTATTAGAACAATCATTGAAGATCCAACAAATGAAGAATCTCTCCAAAAAATCCCAACATAATAATCCTATACCCAAAATATTATCCAATATAGAATCAATTAGTTTGAAGATAGATTCACATTAATTTTATGAATAATAAAATGGTGTTGGATCCAAATATAACAATTTACTATCTTGATATTGATTGATATACAACAAAGGATGAATCTATATCATTTTCATTAGCGATAATACTCGAAATCTACTATACACCAATCGATGATCTAGGATCTAGCAGTAGCATTCCTGAAAAAAAATATCCTCTAATGACTTATCTAAAATATCCATTATTATGTGTCCAACTTTATGATTTTTTCATATAATCCTATTTATATACTAAAACTAGTTCATGAAAAATTTTATTTAAAATTTTATTTTAATCAATTAATTAATTTAAACATTTTCCCATGACTGTGCCCAACCTAGTAATTTGATATGCTCTATGTTTATGTACTTCATAGGGTAAAATACATACTTTTAGCTGAATGGTGGTCTCAGATTTCCGGATCAAACCCCTATTTATGAGTTATTCCATTTTTCAAGAAGAGTGCACATGAATGGTATTTAATATATTTAATATATTTAAAAAAGTAAATATTGGTCTCATCAGGCCTCAAATTCTCACTCCCTATCAGCACCTATAACTAAAAATAAACCATACTATATACTATAGTAGAAAATTAAAAAATAAGAGTGGTTTCACAGAGAATTACTAAACTGCATATCATGAGAATATCTTCACATACTACATATCATAGTCCATGTATTAAATTTAAGTATCCCTCACACAACGAATAATTCCAAGGGATATAATTTTTAATCAAATTTAATCAATGTCTCCCTCCTACAGCAAAACCAACTAAAAACGGTTTATTAATGCAACATGCGCTCTTCCTTTTATTCCCCCTTTATTAGTTGATCACAATATTTTCTTTTATGGGTTTTAGCCACTATGTTTCTTTTTTATAAGAGTAAAAATGATATTAATGTAAAAATGTTATAGGAACTCCAACAATATCATTTACCTTAGGTTATGATCATAATGGGAGAAAATATACCCTAGCCACTTATGATCCATATATACCACAAACTGATCATTGTAGAGGATTTCCCCCATTATATTAAAGGAAAACACTACACTAAAATATTTTTTTGTTGTTTTTGTAGTACTTCTCATGAGGTCTCATATTTATAGACCTTTAATAAGTCAATATAGACTCAATGTAAATACACAACCAAGAATAATTCTAGAGGCATCGCAAAACACCACATACTCAACTTCTTATTGTAAATGTAGGATTGGAGAAATAGTCAACCTTTATTTTTTCTCTAAAAAGGTTATTTGATAATAACTATACTATATAAAGGGTTAATAATTTCATGTAAAAGAGTTTACCAAAGCCATATTCCTAGAGAATTTTTCCACAAATCTTTGGAAATAAGTTTATAATGAAATAAAATGTTTCACTTGAATTATATTTATGGGAGGATCCCAATTGATCACAACCTCAAGAACCATGGGGCCAACAACTAATATACCCCCTTGAGATATTAATCCATAGAAAGTGTATTTTTTAAATCAAGTATGTTTATTCAATGGGTTTTCTATAAAAATGGGTTTCATGGTGAAAGTCCATGGAAATACTTACATTCTCATCATAAACACTCTATAATGAAAAATAGTTGTAGATTTCCTTAATGATGACCACCATGAAACCATAAAAAAATTTATAGTACATATGGTTCATGATTCCCATGAATACATTTTTGGGATACATTATAATGAATGACATAACTATGAAATTATAATTCTACTTGCATTAGTAAAATTTCATCTTTAGAATCCATCTTTACTGACCTAAATATGGTGAAACCTATAACTAAGGATGATATTTAATAAAACAATTTTTAGCATCCTAATATTTTAATATAACACTATGTTAAATAGTGTATATAACATGCTACACTGATAATTAAGCAATCCAAGATATAATATTAAATTATTATTATTTAATGTAATAATTATGACCCAAGTTTTGGATTGGTGGGAATGAATATCGTAAAACACATTTTGAAAAATATTTATAATGTTTTTATATTATTTATTGTTTAATTATTAGGAAATAACAAGTCATTTTTTTTACAATGACCTTTTATACATCAAAAAATGTACTTTTTATCATATTTTGTTTTTATTTCCAATTATAAGAATATAAAATAAATAATTTCTAAAAATTTTATAAATTTTATTTATTAAAAATATTATAATTTTGGGAAATTATAATATTAAAATTATATTATTGTGAAATTTTAGATCTTAATAAGAATATTGATTTTTCTCTAAATAGTGAAAAATACCAATATTTAAAAAAATGGTCTATTTTCTCGAAAAAGCCCCATATTATATTAAATATCATAAAAACTAAATATAATTATCCTTTATTTATATATAGTCTAATTAATTACATACTTATTAACATTATACCAGATTGTAGTATGGAACTAATTTTAGGCTTAAAAAATGTATTTTTTAAAAGAATAATTTTTTCATCACGCCTTGCAAGATTATTATAAATTGAATTTATGAAAATTATTGAGATTAAATTTTTGAAAATGTAGTAAATATTATTAATCATAAAAATTAATGATATTTGATATGGTCAAATAAATTTTTTGTCATTAAGAATATTAAAAATTGTAAAAATTCATCACGATGGTAAAATGGTAAATCGGTTAAAACAAGGTTAAATATAAGTGATAAGGGCAAAATTTTTATATTAATTATTATTTAAGATTTAATTTTCACCCTTATCAACATAGGTTTAATATTTAATAATTTATGTGAACATTGTCTCTAAAAATTACTAATATAATATTTAAAATAAAATAAAAAAATGTCTCTTTTTTTTCTTTTATTAACAATAATATTTTGTTAATTGGGTAAAAATAACATAGTTTTGGTTCAAAGTAATAAATTTGGATATACATGATTTTTTATATGGGTATATTATTTCTAATTTTTAGTAATTATATAATTACTATAAATAAATAAACAACCTGGATATAACATTTAATCAATTAAAATAAATGATTATTAAAACTCAAAAAGTGATTATTTTGAGTGATTTATATACACCATTGAACTTTATAGATCTATATGACATATTAGACATTTTTAAAAATATATGTATTCAATATCAGTATTTTTTATGTATTTATTGTTAAATTAAATGAAGAGGGCCAGAAACGAATTTTATGTCATTTTATAATTAATTATTTGTTATTAAAGGAATTAAAAATCCAAAAATTCATATTTCCATTAATTTTATGGTTATAGATTCTAAAATATCAAATATTATCCATTTATTTACCATTTTACATTTTATAGAAATTATATTGACCCCTACAAAAAAAATTCCTTATTACGGTAATTTTAAAAAATTGATAACTCGGGTTAAAATAATGATATAAGGGTAATAAATAATCAAAAACTTTGGAAACTTTTATTGGATGACAGTTTTCAACCCATCCTAATATAATAATTTAATTTTGTTTGTTTCCTTTTTTCCACTAAAATTAATTTATATTAACATAATATTTTAGGAAATTCTAAAAGTTCCCCTCCCCTCACTTATAAAGTGGAACCTCTACATCACTTTTCATTACACTTAAAAATCCCATTATATTAGACATTACTTTCCCTAATACCTTCTTAAAAACTCCCCCAAGGTATAAGGACTCGACTTTAAACATTACATAATATTGAATTAATGGAATAATTCACATTGATGATCTTTTTATGTTTAGAGTTTTAGAAAATTAGGACATAACTATTACATCTCAAAAGATTACATGTTAGACATATCTACACAGTTTCCTTTTTTTTCATAAAATAAAAACTCTTGAAAAAAAAGTCATGTATAGTTCCATGTTTTAAAGAGCATGAATTTTACTTAATCCAGTCCTTGAACCTATTCATCTTTAAGTCCTATGAAAACATTTCAAAACATGGGATGAGCAAAAAAAGATCAGTAAGGGCTATAAAACAAAGAATGAAAAAATTTGTTCATTAATACATACAAAACATGAAATCATTTACTTACCCCATGAAATCATAAAATTTATGAAAGACACATAGAAATAATTAATCATAAAGGTAACATGTGGCATCCATATCATACTTACATTTTATCTATCATAGCTACATAGGGAGTTACATTAGAATACCCATTATAGTATATTCCCTAAAATATCATTAGAGAAACATTCACGTTTACCTATGTCACGTTACCCAATGCATTGGTGAGATATCTCAAGCTCACCCTCCCTAGGTTTATCATGGAACCACCCGTATATATAAATAATTCCCATGAACCATAACATGATCATAACGCATAACATTAGCATAAAGGAAAGATAACATTTCCACATTGCAATAACAAAATGTCATTTCAAGATATTGAAAGAATAAATCCAATATCAGAATCATTTTCAATACCAAAATACTTAAAAATAGTATATGGTATTTATATTTCATTTTAAAAACATTCCGGCCTGTTAAGGATGCCAAAGATCAAATAATACTCGCGGCGGTGGAAAGGTTATTGTCACCGCATACGTAAAAAAGAACATTCTTTTTGGTTGTTTATTAAAAGGATTCATATAAAAAGATTCCCTTTGAATTATATGAAAAGTCAAAGGTATTTATGAAGAATATAAAAGAAAATCTTGTATTAAAATACAATATGCCTTAATGAAAGAAGATTGAGATGAAGTCCCTTACCTCGTGTCCGACTTGACTCGTTCATTCCTGAATAATAAACTAAAGTTAATTTCTACTTGCTTTAAGATCCTTTTTCAAGTTTATTATTCCTTTTATATCAATTATTACCATGTTATAAATATTATTTAATCATTTATGTTAATAACATCAATTTTTTCTATATTTGGTACATAAGTCAAAAATGAACACCTTATATTTATATGTTGTCCATGTAGTCAATAGTCCATTTAATCCAGCATTATATTCATTATTTAGATATCATATATTTCATATATATCCAGTATATTCATGTATTTATAATAGTCCATAAAATTTGGTGTTAAGAAATGAAATGCACCATTCATGGAGACGGTACGCCGTACGTACGCATGAACGCTACTTTCATTTCTATTTCTCATTTTAAGGGAATTTTAAAATAATGATATTTTTCATTTATTTAATAAATGGTCAGAGGCTCTCCTATGACTGAGTTTCCTGGTAAAAATAATGATACATAGGTATATTATAATTACTATAAAATATCATGTAAAATATCATTAACTCCATCCTCTATACATCCCACATAAGGCATTAACGAATCACATCACTTTGAGGGGGCGGTAGTCCACACTTACTCAAATTAGATTATCGTATTTTTCCACTATGGAAACCATAAAGGCTTGATAAAATTGGGAATTACAGAAGAATATGGAAATCATAAACATAATATATATCATATATAAATACAGTTCCATCATAATGGCCACCACGATAGGTGGTAAGATGTAATTGATCAATCATCGTTTCGTGAGGCGTTAGTTTTCCATCCCTAGAAACATTATGTTATTCATCCATTATATGGAGGTGTGTGTAAGTGTGGATATAATAATTCTCATAAAAACATCCTAGTATATTGAGGATATTGGTTTTTTTACAAAAGAAAGGAATAAAAAGAGTTTAGCGGTTGGAGAAGTAAAATAAAAGAAAACAATTTAAGAGAAACGGTTACCTTTAATTTGGGTAACTCCCGTTGGTTTGAACCAAACGGACTTCTTGAAGTGCCTTATTCCTAAGGTTAGTCTTATAGCGGGAGTAGAGGGATTTAGGGAGCTTAATTGGGTAGAGTTTGGACGATCCAAATGGCTTTATAGGTGTGCGTAATTGGTTATAATTGGTCTCCTTTTATAGGGGAGAGGAGGGGCTCTTTAGGAAAGTGTGAAAATATTATTTTATAATATAAATATATTCGGTTTCTAATGGTCCAAAAATAATTATAGTCTAAGATAAGATGTGTTATGGTTGAAATAAAATCTACCAATCCGAATTGGACCTGTTTTGCAGAATATTTTTATCATTATAATCATATTTATTTAGACCATTTATTAACGAGGTTAATACTGCATCATTATTGTGTCATAAATAATTTAATTTATTTGATGTCTAAAAATTATAAAAAAAATAACATGATATATTAAATTTTTTTTATCTTTCCAAATAATATTTATAGTCAAAAATAGGACTTATATAACACCATATAAAAATTTATTACAAAAAGATTTTTGTTAATGTCAATTTTGTCTTCACATTAAATTAATTAATCTAAATTGTCATTATCACTCCCAATTTTCTCAATGGGGTCCGAAAATCAACCCAAATATGTCCATGGTCGTAAATGACTCAACCAATAAGGTTTGGACATGTTTTAGGGTAATTTGTAATTATTATAATATTTTTTTAACGTTGAATTAACCTATTTATCTTTAACCGCTGTAAATAAAAGTCAAAAGTTACTATTCGCAAATGTTATTTTCATCTTATTGAACCAAATATTACTTCTTGATAACAACCATGTATGTCGGATTTTTGAAATTGAATTTAAAGATGTGGTAAAATTTTCATTTAAATGAAGAAGTCAGTTTTTTTAACAACCACTAAGTTGTTTCACTATTCATCAACAATTGAAGATTTTCAGAAAAGTACCAAAAATTCAGCCTCAGAATTATTGGATATTCTGAATTCAAAATTGATGTCTATTTTTTCAAATTCAATACATAGATGTGTCATTAACTAATTTAAAAATTAATTCCCGTTGTTAAAACACATAGCATGTTTTTATTAAATAATATCTATAAAAAGATTGATAATTGTTTATTTCCAATTTGAAAGTGAAATTAATTCCAGTGACCAACATTGGATTAAATGGTAAAAATATATTTTAATTTCACTTTAAAACCTATTATAAAGATAATCTAATCATTTAAATAAATTATATTAAAAGGAACTTTTGAAATAAAATACAATATTTTTCACTATTCATTAAAAAATGAACTTTGTCGGAAAAATTCAAAAAATTTACACAAAGTAAATTTTGATGTCCCGATTCTAAAGAAGGATTTTATTTGGTCATATAAAATGTATTAAAGTGTCCAAAACTATATTTAAATAGGGTTCTCCATTAATAGGTGGTAAATCAGCATTTTAATGTAAATTATGCTTAAAATTATATTCATTCATATTTTAAGCCTCTATAATTTTATTGGATAAATGTAAATACATTTAACAAACATGTATAATCATATTGTAGTTATTTTTTTTAATTCCCGCCAATACAATGGATATGAGTTAACTACCATTTAAAATAATAATATTATATTATTAGTGTGTAACGTAAGATTTCAAAGAAACCTGCTGTTGCGTATCAGGTACACTATCGAACATAGCAACCATTTTAATGTAAAATTATTATTTAATTAAAAATATTTAATAAGTATGAAAATATATTATTCTTCATTTACTTGGGATGTTATATCATCCCCCCCTTTTGGAAATTTCATCCTCATACTTTTTATTCACTTATCCAAATAAGTGGGAAAATTTATCCCTCGTAGCATTTTCAGATTCCCACATTGCCTCTTCAACCATATGGTTTTTTCAAAAAAACCATTACCTAGTGAATTACCTAATTCTGCAAAAATTTCTCTCTAAAATCAAGAATCTGGACTGGTTGTTCTTCATAAGATAGATTCTCTTCCAACTGAACTACCTTTGGGCTCAAAACATGAGATGGATCTGGTATATACATGCTCAACATCGAAAAATAAAAAATATTGTGTACCTGGGATAAACATGGAGGTAAAGCCACTCTGTATGCAACTGATCCAACTTTCTCCAAAATTTCATAAGGTCCAATGAACCTTGCACTCAACTTTCCCTTCTTACCAGAACACATCAGACTTTTCCATGGAGAAAATTTGAGAAAGACATGATCACCTACCTCAAAAGAAATGTCCTTCCTCCGGTAATATGCATAACTATTATATCTGCTCTGAGCTGTTATCATGTGCTTTTGAATCAACTGAACTTTCTCTGCCATCTCTTGTACCTATTATAGTCCCATCAGCTTCCTTTCACCTACTTCATCCAAAAAAGCTGGAGTTCGATAATGCTTTCTTTATAATGACTCAAATAAGGACATCTGTATATTGGAATGAAAACTGTTATTATATGAAAATTCAACCAAATAAAGGTGTTGGTCCCAACTACCCTGGTAATCCATCGAGCAAGAACGTAACATATCCTCCATGGTATGAATTGTTTGTTCTATCATCCCATCATATTGAGGATGAAAAGTTGTACAAAAGTTTAATTCAGTATCCACTGACTACTGAATGTATTTCCAAAATTCATAAGTAATCCTGGGATCACGATCTGATACAATGGAGAGGGGAACTCCATGAAACCTAACTATCTCGTTAACATACAACTGATCAAGATGATCTAGAGACAAATTATCTCTAATAGGAAGGAAATGATCAGATTTGGTCAATTGATCAACTATATCCCAAATTGCATTATTACCTCCAGATGTCTTTGGTAATACAACAATTAAGTCCATGGATATATTTTCCCATTTCCACTCTGGCACCAGTAAAGGCTGAAGCATCCCTTTTGGTAACAACCGCTCTACATTGACCTGTTGAGAAGTCAAACACTTCATAGTAAAATCAGCAATATCTCATTTCATTCCAACCCACCAGTAAACTCCCAAAGATCTCTGTACATCTCAGTACTAACATGATGAACTAAAAATGGGGAATGATGAGCTTCACATAACAACTCATTCATCAACTGTGAATTACAAGGTACACATAGTCTCTTCCCAAACCTTAATACACAATCATTATGAAGATTAAAATCAGGAAAATTTCCCTTCTGAACCAACAAAACCTTTTTCTGCAACTCACTGTCTTCTTTCTGTGCTTGCCTAATTTTGTCTGATAGAGATGGTTTCACTGACAACTGAAACAAAACAGAAAAATTTCATACACCAAAAACTTCTAGGAAAGAGTTTATTAAATCAAAAACCAAAGCATCACATTCAAAATTTATCAAGGCTAATGAGACATTACTTTTTCGACTCAATGTCTTGGCCACTCTATTTTCTTTTCTGAGATAGTAATGTATCACACAATCATAATCCTTGATAAATTCTAGCCATCTTCTCTTTCTCATGTTGAATTATTTTTGAGTGAATATATACTTCAAACTTTTTTGATCAGTATATATTTCACACTTCACTCCATACAAATGATTCCTCCAAATTTATAAAGAAAAAAATAGCAGTAGCTAATTCCAAATCATGTGTAGGGTAATTTAACTCATGTGGTTTAAATTGACGTGAAGCATAAAAAATTACCTTATCATTTTGCATTAGGAAACACCCCATTCCTTTCAACGAAGCGTCAATGTAGATAACAAACTCACCATTTCTGGAAGCCAAGGCCAAAACTAGAGCATTCACCAATCTTCTTTTCAATTCCTAAAAACAATCATCACATTCTTTTGTCTAGATGTACATAACACCTTCTCGAGTTAACCTAGTCATTGGACTAGATAACAGTGCAAAATTTTCAACAATCCTCCGGTAATAACCTGTCAAACCATGAAAACTACGAATCTCGGTTATATTTGTGGGTCTTGGCCATTCCTCAACAACATTTCTTTTAGCAGGATCAATAGTTATTTCATTTTTTGAAACAATATCCTCAAGGAAAGAAATTTGTTGTAACCAAATCTCACACTTTCTGAATTTCCCAAAAATCACTTTTCTTTTAAGGTTTGGAAGAAAACCCTTAAATGACTATCATGCTCCTATATAATTTTATAATAAACCAAAATATCACCAATAAAACAAAACCCCATTTATCACCTGAATCAACTGAGCCATCACTGCAAAAAACTGTCTAATTCTGATTATGACCATCTTATGAGTCTTTTTTGGAAGCTCATTTACCTTTGTATGCCTTCCCAGCATAGCATCCTTGTTTCTCTATGAAAAAACATTATTAACACAAAAATATCTTAGGCAAAACAACATGATAATTTGTAAATGCTATATCATTTCAATATTACAATAATTTAATTTATAGACAGTTATTTTACAATACCCTAACTTTTAAAGTAATCCAAAATGACCTCTGATACCAACTATAAGGACCCGGCCATAAACATTACATAATATTGAATTAAATTAATAATTCACATTAAGGATATTTTCAGGTTTATAGTTTTAGAGAATTAGGAAATTACTATTACATCTCAAAAGATTACAAGTTAGACATATCTACATAGTTTCCATTTTTTCATAAAATAAAAACTCTTGAAAAAAAGAGTCATGTCTAGTTCCACGTTTTAGACAACATGACTTTTCCTTGATCCCATCCTTGACCCTATTCATCTTTAAATCCTATGAAAACATTTCAAAACATGGGATGAGAATAAAAAGCTATGTAAGGGTTATAAAAAAAGAATGAAATCATTTGTTCATAAATACATACAAAACATGAAATCATTTAAATACCTCATGAAATAATAAGATTTATGAAAGAACATAGAAATCATTAATCATAAAGGTAACTTGTGGCATCCATATCATACTTACATTGTAGCTATCAAAACTACATAGGGAGATACTTTGGAATACCCATCCCTGTATATTACCAAAAATATATTAGGAGAAACATTCATGTTTACCTCTGTCACGTTACCTAAAGCATTGGAGAGCTATCTCAGGCTCACCCACCCTAGGTCTATAACGGAACCAGCCGTATATGTAAATAATTCCCAAGAACCATAACATGATCATAACACATAACATAAGCATAAAGGAAAGAAAACATTTCCACGTTGCAATAACAAAATATCATTTCAAGATATTGAGAAAATAAATCCATTCTCAAAATCATATTCAATACCAAAATACGTAAAAAGAGTATATGGTATTTATTTTTCCATTTAAAAACATTCCTGCTTGTTAAGGAAGCCAAAGATCAAATAATACTCCCGGCGGAGGAAAGGTCATTGTCACCGCTTATGTAAAAAAGATCATTATTTTTTGTCGTTTAGTAAACCGCTTCATATAAAAATATTTCCTTTGAATGAAATGAATAGTCAAAGGTGTTTATACAGTGTATAAAAGAAATCCTGTATTAAAATACAATATTCCTCAATGAAAGGAGATTGAGACGAAGTCCCTTACCTCGTGTTCGACTTCACTCGTTCGTTCCTGAATAATAAACTAATGTTAGTTTATACTTTTTTAAGAACCTTTTTCAAGTTTATTATTTCATTTATGTCAATTATTACCATGTTATAAATATTATGTAATCATTTAAGTTAATAACATCCATTTTTTCGATATTTGGTACTTGAGTCAAAAATGAACACCTTATATTTATAAGTTGTCCATGTGGTCAATAGTCCATTATAACCAGAATTATATTCATTTTTTAGATATCATATATATCATATATATCCAGTATATAAATTTATTTATAATAGTACATAAAATTTGGAGGTAATAAACGAATTCCACCGTTCATGGAAACGGTAAGCCGTACGTATGCATGAACACTAATTTCTTATTTTAATGGAATTTAAACCTAATGATACATAGGTATATTATAATTACATTATAATATCATCTATAATATCATTAAATCCATCCTTCATACATCCCACATAAGGTATTGACGGATCACATCACTTTGAGGGGGCGGTAGTCCGCACTTCCTCAATTGAGATTATCGTATTTACCCACTATGAAAACCATAAAGGCTTGATAAAATTGGGAAGTATAGAAGAATAATTAAATCATAAACATAATATATATCATATATAAATAAAATTCCATCATAATGGCCACCATGAGAGGTGGTAAGATGTACTTGAACAATTATAGTTTCGTGGGGCGTTAGTATGCCATCCACAGAACCATTATGTTCTTTATCGATTAGATGGATGTGTGTATAAGTGTATCTCAAATACTTATCCTAAAAATATCCTATTATATTTATGATACTGGTGTTGTTACATAATAAAGGAATAAAAATATTTTAGGGGTTAGAGAATTAAAATAAAAGAAAACAATTTAAGAGAAACGGTTACCTTTAATTTGGGTAACTCCCTCTGGTTCGAAGAAAATGGACTTCATGAAGTGCTTAATTCCTAAGTGAAGGATTCTAGGGGGAGTATAGGTATTTAGGGTGATTAATTGGGAAGATTTTGGATGAGAAAAATGGCTTTAGAGGTGTGAGGAATTGGTCAGAAGTGGTCTCCTTTTATATGGGAGAGGAGGGACTCTTTAGGAAAGTGTGAAAATATTATTTTATAATATAATGAAATTCAGTTTATAATGGTCCAAAGAAAATTATAGTCGAAGATAAGATTATTAATGGTTTCAATAAAATCATCCAAACAAAATTGGACATGTTTGCGATAATATTTTAATCATTATAATATTATTTATTTAAATCATTTATTAATGAGGTAAATATTGCATCATTATTGTGTCATAAATAATTTCATTAATATGATTTCTAAAAATTATAAAAAAACTACCATAATATAGGAAATCTTATTTTCTTTCCAAATAATATTTATAGTCAAAAATAGGACTTATATAACACCATATAAATATTAATTACTAAAATCTTTTTGTTAATGTCAATTTTGTCTTCACATTAAATTAAATAATCTAAATTGTCATTATCACTCCCAAGTTTCTCAATGGAGACCCAAAATCGACCCAAAGATGCCCATGGTCATAAATGACTCAACCAATAAGTTTTGGAGAATTGTTAAGGTAATTTTGAATTATTATAATATTCTTTTAACATTGAATTGCCCTATTTACCTTTAACTGCCGTAAATAAAAGCCTAAAGTTACTATTCATCAAAAATTATTTTCATCTTATTGAACCACATTTTACTTTTTGATAACAACCATTTATGTCGTATTTTCAAAATTCAATTAACAGAAGTGGTAAAATTTCCTTTAAATGAAAAAGTCGGTTTTCTTAACTACCACTAAGTGGTTCCACTATTCATAAAAAATTGAATTTTTTCAAAAAAGTAAAAAAATTCTGCCTAAGAATTATTTGATATTATGAATTCAAAATTGATGTCTATTTTTCCAAATTCAAAACATACAAATGGAATTAATTAATTTTAAAATTAATTTTCTGTTGTCAAAACAAATAATGTGTTTTTAAGAAACAATAACTATCAAAAGATTCATACTTGTTTATGTCCAATTTCAATGTGAAATTAATTCCAATGACCAACATTGGATTAAATGTTAAAAATATATTTTAAATTCACTTTAAAACCAATTGAAAAGATAATCTAACCATATAAATAAATTATATTAAAAGACACATTTGAATTAAAATACAATATTTTTCACTATTCAATAAAAATGAACTTTGTCGGAAACTTTCAAAAAATTTACAAAAATTATATTTTGATGTCCCCATTCTAAAGAAGGATTTTATTTGGTCATATATAATGTATTAAAGTGACCAAACTATAATTAAAGAGGGTTCTCCATTAAAAGGTGGTAAATCGACATTTTAATGTAAATTATGCTTAAAATTAGATTCATTCATATTTTAAGCCTCTAACTTTTTATTGGATAAATATAAATACCTTTAACAAACATGTATAATAATATTGTAGTTAGTTTTGTTCATTCTCTCCAATACAACAGCTATGAGTTAACTACCATTTAAAATAATAATATTATATTATTAGTGTGCAATGTAAGATTTCAAAGAAACCTGTTGTTGTGTATCGGGTACGCTATCAAACATAGCAACTCTTTTAAAGATAAATTAATATTAAATTAAAAAATATTAATAAGTATGAAAATATCATATTCTTAATTTACTTGGGATGTTACACAAGGTTCTACAGGCCTTATTTTAAGAATAATTTCAACCTTATAGGGTTTAAGGAGAAATGAAAATGAGGTTTTCATAAGAAGAGGAAAAATCTTTAACCAAATGTTTTCAATTTAGTTCATCTTCCTCTTATATAAAATATTATAAAATCTTTATGACAAAATAAAATATATTAATATTAAATAATTATATGTTATTAATTTAAGTTCCTAACCTATATCTATCTACTCATTCATAAAATGGGAAGTGAAACCATCATTCATGTGTATGGAGGACTACCGCCACACGAATCGATAAAATTCATTTTCAATCATCACCCCTCATATATGTATATATTGATGAATTTAATTTATATATGATTTTAAGGAAAAATTTATCATTTTTTAAAAAAATATATCCAATATTTTCTTTTCATTACATTCATTAGAAATGATAATGTCATTCTTGTGTATGTTCACACTGCCACCTCCACAAAGCGATGTTGAATGTTTTGACCACCACATCACATAGAATGCTTTTATAAGAATATTTATAAAAAAATTTTATTTATGATATAACTATAATTTTATAAAGTTAGAATAACACTTACCTTGTTTCATTTATGATCATTAAAAAATGGAATTGTAACTCATGCGTGCATAGGAATTACCATTTCCAGGATTGTAACATAGTTCATTTTTAATAATAATCATTCATGGTTGGTTTTAAAAGTATAATTTATGTTAAAAAATGCTAATTATATGAAGATTACTATTATTTAAAAGATTTAATAATGGACACATTTTTAATAGTTTACCTTCGGATGACATTTTGGACATATGAACTGAATACCATCAAATCATCTGATGTGAACTTATTTGGTTTAGTAATTAATTATAAAAAATAATAAATAATATAAAATGATAAAAAACATTAAAAAAATTTCTTATGAAATTATATTTTTAATGTATGTTTATTATTTTTGAAGATAATGAACATGTGTGATGAGCGAGACATTAGGTAAGGTATTCTGCCTCCATTTCCTTTCCTTAATGCATATATTAATTTTATGCACCAATTTATTTTATATAGTGAATCAGATTTAATTTTACATGTTATATAATGAATTATTAATAATTTATGATATTTTGTGTTTTAATTAACATTATTTCATCCATGGGGGGTTTGAATTGATAGTTACCATGTGGAAAGGGTTTCATAACTCAATTTCATTTGATTGGGCTTTGTTAATTATTCATTGTAATTGATATGATAAGATTATGTGTTCAATAAACTCTTATAAATTTGTTATTTATTTTCACATTTTTTATGGATTTTCATTTTTCAAACATAATCACTTAATTCATTAATTCCCACATCAATGATACGATCTTTGTAATGTTTTTCATTCCACTTTTGTTTCTATAAGACATATGGAAAATTCAAAACTTGTGTATTTAATGTGGGGTATATAATACCACATTGAAATGATATATCATTATTCAATTTAAATTCATTGAATTTAAATTACCATTTGAATTAATTTCGTTCATTTGACTTATGATTCAAATCATACCAAAGTAAGAAGACTTTATTTCTAAATTTCATCATCTTTTTGGATTTGTTTATGTTTATTTCTATATTGGGGGAGTTATATTACATTTATATTGCTTAAAATATGTATTTTATTATACAATGTATACATTTTAAAATTATATTTCTTCATTTCATTTTCCACATTTAAATGATCAATATATCAAATGAATGTTTTTTTTACAGAAAACCGACATTGTTTTTTATTTAGTAGGGAATCTTTTTTACATGTCCATATTTTGCTTTATATCTTTTAAATAATGTTATTACTAGTATCCAATTATTTATTGAGTCCATTTCAACCTATGATCAGCTTTTATAAAATGATTTAAAAGGAATCATCCTATAATTTCATGAATGAAGTGCTTTTTTAATATTCATACAAAATATTGAAAGGAATGGTTTTGATCATATATGAAATGAATATAATTTTCAACCATAATGATATATAAATGTTTTAAAGCATAATTTTCATGTTTATAGGGTTATTTTTAAATAAATTATTTTCCTAAAATTTTAGAAACATATAAATTTTAAATTTCATATTCAAAGTAAAAGTGTATTTTTGTCAAGATTGTTTTGAGGATATTTTATTGTATTTTTATTTTTTAATAATATCCTTTTTAGTCTAAAATATGTATACATTATAATAATACCATCTTAATTCTTTCTCTGGATGTTTTATGGTAAGTTTTTTTGGTGAAAGTATTGATATTCAATACTCTTCACCCAATAAAGACATTTTTCGATAAAGATTATTGTTTATGAGATGCATTTTTCAGTAAATATATAATGAATGAATTGGTATTTGTCACGACTGACCCCCTGAGGCCAATGACATGACACCCCCCATTCCCTCCTCCTGAGGGCCAAGGGTTTGTGACTAGCACCGAATGAATCAACCAACTCTTAGGAGGTGTTTGAATGAGTACCTATATGTATGCACAAAAACCCATATCAAAAATATAGAAAAGTAAACTACCATCACACTAAACAATAATTGAGTAAAAGTACAACTAAAAGTCAAATGGTCCAGAATACAAACCCAACAAAATACAATTTGGAAAACATGAAATTTAAAAAGAAACTATGTATTTCCATATGCGGAATACCCCACCAGATGGGTAAGTACATTGTAGCAACTAGAAGTTATAGATGTACTCCCTTCTTGCCTAGTTTTAAGGGGAACCACCTAGTCCTAGAAAACCAAGTCCTCCGCCAAGGAATCAGTAATCTACCAAGGACACTATACGTGTGATAAAATCATGTGTTGGGGTGAGTAACAATATACATAGTATGTGAAAAAATTGATGATATACCACAAAGAAATCCACAAACAAACCACTGTCCATGATCACCATGCATGATCATGAAGCAAGACAGCTCACACTAGGCATATTCTGGAGTAGGAAAGTAGAACCATTAGTTACATCATCGAACACCATGGGCTACTGAAGAACTCATCCTTAATTAGGACAGTGTTCCCATTGTGTCCCACTGAATCCACTTCCCAATAACATAGTACTGATATGGTACTCATCCCTGATTAGTACCGTGGGTATGCTAGGTCAAACAGAATCCGCTTCCCACTATGGGAAAGTCAGGTCACACAGAAGTCACTACACACCAATGGCCATACTAAGGTGCTCCCCCTATCGAGTACCATGGGTATTCCAGGTCACAAAGAATCTTATCACTACCATAGGTCTCGTAGGTCTCACAAAAGCTACTTCCCACTAAGCCATAATATTTGTTTCGCATAGGGTCACTTCTTCCTAGTCTTTAGTTCTCATCCAACCACATGGTTTTTTTACGAAGAATGATTGGCTTCGATAGAACCACAACACTACCCATTATTTGAATATAAACATCCATTAAAACCACTATAAACTATACCAAAATATCCAACTCATTTTGAGTGTTCCAAAGTGGTAATAAGCTAGTCAGTCAGATTCCTAGTTTGAAAGATATTTGAATATTATCAAAAATTGACTTTTGGGGTCTGAGTATGGTTCAATTCGATCAGACCGACTTGACCTGACCCAGGTCTACTGACCCGGACCAGACCTGACATGGCTAGGGTCTAGTCTGTTGGGACATGAGCCCATTTGGAAGTGGGTACGTCTCAACCCAATGGGGCGGGTCTGGCTCGCTGGCCTACCCAGTCCTCCAGAGGTGGACAAATTCTACAACTAGTCTGGACATGGTAGGCATCCGTGTCTATCTCCCCTCACCCCATGGGTCATCTACGGGCCTAGAGAATCCTATCGTGGTCATGTGACTATTGCTGCTACAATGCGGTTGGTGAATCCAAGTGGATTGACTCCCCGCACATGGTCAATCGACCACGTGCTCCAGCAAATCACGACCTATTGCGGTGGGTCGCTCCACTGATGTTGTCGATGGGCCGCAACTCTACCTCCAACCGCTGGCCCATTTGGCAAATCCTCTCAGGGTAGTGTCATGGAATGCGGTTAGGCTCTTCTGTGGACCAGTAGGTCCGCACCGAGGGTCCACTTTTCACATCAACTGTGCCTCTGGCCTCCGTGGGGTATCACCTTCCCTACAAAGGCATTAAAACATCTTTGAATCCACTTAAAAAGGATTTACCATGAAGAATTCACAAGTGGAGGGTCTTGGGCCATGTTCATGTCGGCCCTCACACTTCTCAATAGTGCTTAGAAATAGGGGGAGGTTTGGGGATGATGTTATACCAACAAAAAAATAATCCCAAATATAAATCCCAAGAAATATCACCCTCCCTAAATAATGTAAGATCCACTAATAAAAATATTCGTGGGGTGATCTGCGTTCTTCATTAAGAAAGAAGAAGATGGAAAGTGTAAAAAAAAAATATCCTGACCTCAATCAACGTTCGTCATTTAAAATATCTACCATAGAGGATTCATGATATATAAGAATTTGTCAATTTTTGGTCCCACTTTTCGTAATACATTGAAATTTCTAGTGATCCTACTGGCATTTGTCATCCTTCATTGGCAGGGAAATTATCCGTAGGTACTTTAGAAAAAATTCCACCATTTTATTTCCTCAACACGTTAGCTTATTAAAAAAACACATCATAGTGTTTCTGTTATGATTCCACATCACATCATTATGATTTTTCATTTATGGATCAATGTATCTGCTACACTTTAATGAAACAATCCATTAAAGATATTCCTTTAATGCCCCTCATTGCTGCACCGTAGCACTGTTGTCTTCCAGTCAATGGTGTCAGATAAAATAAAATAATTTTTTAAGTAATTTTATTTTCATTTGACTTGTCTAAAGACTCTCTTTTCATGTCGACCCTATCCAGTCAAAGTGAATTCCTTTATTGGAAAATACTAGCATTCCACGTTCAATGGATCACATAGATGTTTGATCTAATAATTGGTTTAAATGTTAAAAAATCCTGCTCGCAAGATTACTTAAATGAACTTAAAAAAGTTCAAAATTCTGTTCTGTGATCACAGAGCCTCAGAATCACATTCTACTAATTCATGAGTTCTTGAAATAATTATATAAAATGTAAAAAAATATATAAATTTCAGGACATTACATTCTCCATACCTTAGGTCTATACGTCCGAGAAAGCTAAAACAATGGATAATCAAAAAAGTGGGTGTACTAAGCACAAATATGAGGCTCCCACTCCAATTTACTCTCTTGAAGATTCATGTAATACCACAAAACATGCACTAGAGGGATCTAATATACATGATGGACCGAATCATATTGATTTTCTATCTCCATCGAGAACTCCACAATCTTCTCCCATTAACCAATGTCCATCTTTCCCCTTTTGAGGATGCGCAATGTTTCATTCATGTACCACCTGCAACATGTAAAAATTATCATTCTCCAGGTGCATCTTTGGGGATGAGCGTTGTGGTTCACCACCTAAAAAACTATTCTAAGAATCTTAAAAGGTCAGATAAACCTCTATGTTATCTTTTTCCCTTAACCAAATCTCATCAATTCCCATTGGGGTGAGACCCGTAAGAACACATGATCTCCCTCCTCAAACTCCAAGGGTCTCTACCTCCTACCAGTATATGATTTTAGTCTTATCTGTGTAGTCCTCATCTACTCCTAGATGATCTGCACCTTCTTAGTGGTATCCCGTACCAACTCTGGTGCCATGAGTGCTGACCCTCCTGGGTCTATCCACCATAGAGGTTATATGCATGGCCACCTGTACAAGGCCTTTAATGGTGGTAGGCCAATGGTGGATTGATAGCTATTTTTTAGGAAAACTACACCAGTGGTAGGTTTTCCTCCCAACTATGGCCAAAATAAAGGATGCAAGAATAAAGCATGTCCTCTAAGATTTGTATGGTTTGATCCATCTAACCATATATTTGGAGGCGAAAAGTTGTGCTCATGCACAGCTGAGTCCCAAATTCCTCCTACAACCCCGTCCCTAACCAGGAAGTAAATCTTGCAACACTGTCTAAGACAATCACCTAAGGAAGCCCGCAAAACTCACTATCTTTGGGATGTAGATCCGCTCCAATCCCTTTACCGATCCCTGCTCACGGATGGATAGAAATAGAGCTGAAATGATGAGTCAATCAACGATCACCAAGATAGAATCGTGGCCCCTGGATGTGCATGCTAACCCTGTCATGAATATCATGGAGATAGCATGCCACTTCTATTTAGGTACATCAAGTGGTTGCGCTAAGCCTATTGCTACCTAATGCTCGACCTTCATTTGCTGACATGTGAGGCAACATGAAACAAACTCTACCACCAATTTCTTCATCTCTAGAAACTAGTACAGATGTCGAAGGACCTAGGACATCTTCGTCATACAAGGATTTACCACCAAGGGATGTGTGAAACTCCTTCAACACTGCCTCCCATAATTTCAATGGTACTACAGTGCATCCTCATAAAAGGATGGCGTGATCTCCACCTATTAAAAACCATTCAAGTGTTTTTATTGAAGATATCTGAGCACGTCGGGCCTTGAAGTCAACTTCCAAAATATTTTCCTCCAAAACTCATTGTAAGATGGGAGTAGTGACACTAATAGACGGAATTAAAGCCTCTCCATCATCATCCACGAAGGATATCTACATCATGGATAGTTGCCATGTCACCTTACACAACCGCTATAAACCTAACCTACTACTGAGCGTGTCTTCCAACATGATCCCCTTCCTAATAGTATAGAAAATATAAAAGACATAGTCTTGGAAGAACTTTGTGCATCATCGTCATCTCAAGTTCAGGCCCTTCTTTATGAAGATATACCTGAGGCACTTGTGGGTAGAGTAGATGGTATACTGATCACCCATCATGTAGTGTCACCACATCTTTAAGGAAAATATCACTACTACTAACTCCATGTCATGTGTCGTATACTTAAGCTCATTCTTCCTCAACATATGTGAGCCATAATTGATAAATTCTCACTCCTACGTCACGCCACAACCCAGTCTGGTTCCTGATGTGCCGTAAAAAACTACATACCAAACACCCTCTTCTACAAGTATCAAGATGGGGGCACACGTCAATATCTACCTCATCTCTTGGAAACTCTGATGGGTCATCTCCATCCACATAAAGGGATATCCCTTCCATGTCAATGCAGATAAATGTCTTCTACACTACAAAATTTAGGCATGAACTTCAAGTAGTATCCAACCAACCCTAAGAAACTCTACACCACAATCGCCCTCCTAGTTGGCTCCTAAGAAAGCACTGCCTCTATTTTCACCAAATCCACTGCCACTCTAGCCTCCAAGATGACGTGTCCTCAAAATTTTACCTCCCCATTCTAGAAAAATAACTTCAAGAGCTTACTAAAAAGATGTTTCTCTTAGTCCCGTGAACACTGCTGTGAAATATATGATGATAAATGGAATCACCAAGAAATTGGAGTGTCCATACCAACATCTGAATGTTGTCTTCATTATTTCCTCATCCCATACCAAAAGCAGATCATAGCCTGATCTGAGATCGATCCTTGAGAACCATCTTGATCCCTTCAGCTAATCAAAGAGGTCATGAATCCTTGGTAGTGGTTAATATTTCTTCACAGTCACCCGGTTCAGGGACTAGAAGTCCATATATAGCATTAAGATCATGTCTGCCTTCCTGGAAAACAACAATGGGGCTACTCACAGTGAAACACTGGGCCTCACAATGCCCATATTTTGGAGGTCCTCTAACTGTACCCTCAATTCAAAAATCTCTATGATAGCCATATGATATTACAGTGTGGATATTGATGTCATCCACGGGTACATATTAATGCAAATGTATACCTTCATGTGAGGAGATAGCCCCAAAACATTCTCAAAAGACATCCTGATAGTCCATCACCAATACAGGAAATCTCACACACCTATTTTCCACTGCACTGAGGATGGGGATCGGCAACTGGTGAGTGATTGTATGCACCCTCCTCTATGAAAAATATCCCTATGATACAAAGATTCAATTCTAACCAGTCAATGAAACACTAATCCCATCCTCATGGAAACACTGCACTTTTCTCATAAAATAGTTGATCTAAGCATGGACTGTAGATAACCAGTCAATACCCAAGAAGACATTGTAAGGCCTCAAAACCTCAACTTGGAGTTCCAAGTAGAATCTATCTCCTAAAAGAGTATGCTCACTTTTCCAGAAACAATGGGTAATAATCAAATCCTCTTCAGTTAAAGTCCCTAATCATAAGGATCGAGCTAATGGATCCACCAGAATCTCTATGCCTCGAATACGGTCCATGGAAAAGAAAAAGTTACTAGAACCTATGTCTATAATAACTTCAAATTACGTGGAGAAGAAATAGATATTACCTTTAATCATCTCTAGAGAACTGAGATCATAGGGATCCATCACCTGAAGCTGGTATTTCCCCTATATTCTGGCTCCTTGAACCCGTCGTGGACCACCAGGTGGTGGTGGTGGTAGCACCTCAAACTGTCATCCACCACCTGCCACTAGACCTACCCCTACCATGTCTGTTTCCTTGTAAACATCATCACTCGAATCTATGCCTCTACCATGGTGGTCCCTCGACTATTTTCTGATCATCTATGTGGTGGGACAAGAAGTCATGAGCTATGAGTCCATGCCCATTGCACGTGGGGCACAATAAGGTTCCCTGGTGACTCACACACCCTATGAGCCCCATACTGCCAACCAAGATTCCTAGGGTCACCCTCTGAATGACCTGGCCTACTTGTGCCCCAAATTATGCTTCTTACTGGTCATCACTAAAGCTTTACCACCTGATGTCTGGTTGTGGCTCTAGCTATTAGTTCTTTCTCCGCCAACAGTATCTCTACAAGAAGGGTTCACTACAACACACCAGCCAAAGTGGGGATGTTGTGAGACAAGACAGATTCGCTAATCTCCCATCTAAGTCCCTCCTCAATGGTTCGGGATCTGAATAAAGGGTCCCGTACAATGTCTATGGAGTAGCAATAGAGGTATGTAAACCTCGCAGAGTACTCATCCATCGATAAACTTCCCTACTATAGGTGAAGAAGCTCTTGTATACGCACTAAGAGCATGTTTTTGAGGAAAAACACCCTCCTAAAAAGTCCATATAATGTCTACACAGGTTAGGGTCACGTCATCATGAGTCTAAATCATCAGGCTCCTCCATGTCCCTGTCAAACCCTCAATATGGCTCGTAGAAAAAGATTGTTATTAGGTCTAGTGGTGTCCTCACTAAATGGATGACCCATATCACTGCCCTCATATAGTCCTAAGCGACCTGAGAATCTATGTCCCCCTAAACCTAGGTGGTATACTTCTCTAGAACTCGGGAAAGGCACTAATCCTGCATGCGTCTTCTTCTGGTAAAGTAAGTAGTAAATTCTGGTCAACCAGTAATGGAAACACTTGTACAACACATGGGGGCCATCTCTAGAACTGGTCCCTAAATCGATTCCTCATTCTATGTGGGTTTTCCTCATGGTAATGCATTTGAATCCATGTTTGTTGTCTATGTGATGGAATCTTGATATAGATAAAGATGTCCCATATTCAAAAGATTATACCTGGTGAGATGATACTAATTCAAAAAGATTATAAAGAGACACGTGTGAAACTATTGTTTTCATGAATAGAGATGAAAAGAAAAATTCAAGGTCCTGTTGTATGGATAAATTGGCCGCCACACAATCACTGGACTCTGAGAGTATGAAAGTCAAAATCAAAACATTCAACAATATTTTCCCAAAAAATAGAATCCTGGTCTCTAAGGTATAACTGACCTCCTTTGATGCAACTTTTTCATGGCCCATCTTCTGGGGCCCGTGTCGGGACATACCCCAACCCCACCTCTTGAATGCTTGGTGTCGTGACAATCACTGAAGGTGTCGACCTGCAAGTGGGATTCATTTTCCTGAGTACCTATTTGCATGCACACACAACCACTTCCCAAAGAAGGAAAAGTAAACAAGAATAACATTGAACAGCCACTGAGTACAAGTACAACTGAAATTCAAATGGTCCAGAATACAAATCGAAAAAAATAATAAATGGAAAAAAGGAATGTACAAAAGAACTCTGCATATCCATCTATTGAAAACCCCACATGATGGGTAAGTACATGTATCTTCTGGAAGCTGTAGAAGTTCTGTCTCACCACCAGGTCTCACTGGGAACCACCGAGTCATGGTCCACCATGTACTCCTTCAAGGTTTTAGTCGCATGCACTAGACACAACACGCGAACATGAATCATGTGCAGAGGTGAGATAAAATATACTATGTTGGGAACCCAAAACACAAAGGAAAGACCAAAAAGGAATCCAAAAATAAAACATAAATAATGATCACCAAGTAGGATCATGAAGCAAGATATCTCACACTAGGTTTACTCTAGAGTAGCAAAGTAGAACCATTACTCACATCATCGAACACCATGGACTGCTAGAGAACTCCTCTTAAAAATCTATAGTGGTCCTACTGTGTCACACATAAGTTTCTTCCCACTAACCTAGAACTATTGTGGAACTTATCCCTGATGAGTTTTTTCGGTATGGTGAGTCACACAGAAGCCACTCCCACTGTGGGCATGTCGGGTCACACAGAAGCCATTTCCCACCAATGGCCATACTTAGGTACCACTCTGGTCGAGTGTCAAGGGACTTTCTGGTGACACAGAATCTTATCCCCCCATAGTACTATTGGGTCGCAAATAAGGTTTTTCTCACTAGGCCATAGAATCTTATTCACATAGGGTCTCTCATCGACAATGTTTTGGTCTCAACCAATCATAAGGATACTGCATGTGGGACGCTTGATCTCGGGAGAACCACTCCAAAATCCATTCATAAAATTTCATCATCTATGAAAACATCCACATATTATTCAAAAATATCCTCCTCATTTCTAGGGTTCCAAATCCACAATCGGATCATCAATCAGATGCCCGGTTTGAATGATTTTGGAATTTTTCAAAAACGGAACAGTTGGGTCCGGGTTTAGTCCGTTGGGCAATAGGTCTGGCCTTCTAGGTTGGGCCCGACCCACTGGCATGACCAGCCCACCATAGGATATCCGGTTCACTACTTTGCAGGGATGCGGCTGGTAGCTGCGTCCGGCTCCCCTCACCTCGTCGGTCGTCTGTGGGTTCGATGCCTCCTGCGGCGGTCATGGGACTGCAACAAGCCAATCCAGCATTCTAGACTCACCGCACAAATTCAATAAACCACATGTTCCAAAAAAAATGCATCCAGTGACTATGGGATGATCCACCTAAATGGATGAGGGTCCACATCTTTGCTTCCAGGTGGCGACGACTCCTATCAACATACCATCATGGCGCGCCGCCTCCAGCCCGTAGCTGTCGTCGGGGGTTCGTTCTTCACACCGATTGCACCTCCATCCTCCGTGGGGTATCACCTTCCCTCCGAAGGCCTTAAACCTGGATTGAAGATCCTTTCTAAATAATCATACATGAATAACAAACAATTGGAAGGTCTCGATCCTTGTTCGTGTCACCTCGTGCCCTTCACATTAGAATTTTAAAATAGGGGAGGTTTGGGGATGATGTTCAACCAATAACAATTTAATCCCAAATAGAAATGCCAAGAAACATCACCCTCCTGCTAGAACGGATGATCCTAAGATCAACCTATTCGTGGATTGATCCAAATTCATTTTTTTATAATTAATAGTGGGGAAATTGAAAACAAATAAACCCCTACTTGAATCGACGTTCGTCATTGAAGAGCCCTGCCCTCTAATATTTAAGCTCTTTTGGCATTCAGCCCTTTCGGAACCCATTTTTCATAAGGTGTCCATGTCACTAGAATTCCTATCATAATTCTTCATTCTTCATTGGAGGGGAAATTCATTGTAGATTCATCATAGGAGATGCCACCAATTGATTTCCCAAACACATTAGTTTATTAAAAGAAAACTCATCACAGATGTTCTATTATACTGTGACGTCACATGGTTATGTTGTTTCATTAATAAAACAATGTATCTATTATGATAAAATTAAACAAACCATTAAGGATATTTCATTAATGTTCCTCATCACCACACTGAATCATCATTCTCCACTACTCAAAGCTGATAAAAAATAAAACAAGATTTTAAGTTATTTTATTATTTTTCAAAAATCTGAAAACAACCTTTTATTTTTAACCCTTTTCAGTTAAAGTTAGTTTCTTTTTAGGTGAATAATTTCATTTAGAGTTCAAAAATTCCCTCATGATTTCAATCTGAGTACCATTTCAAATGTAAGAAAAACTCAATCTCACTTTTAATTAAGTGAAGTTAAACAAAGTTCAAAATTCCATTCCACCCTCCTCAGGACCTAGAATCACATACAATCAAAGCATGAGGTCTTGAAATAATTCCATAAAATTTAAAAAAATTATACAAGAATTGTAGGACATTATAGTCTTATTATATGATATTATGGGGATAGAATTACATGTCTCCTTGATGAATGAGTTGGGTTAATGAGGAAAACATGTTTGGGTACTTGCTCAAGGCATTAACTATTTATGTAAGATGTTTATCATGTGGACTTGATAGTATGTTTAGGATGTCTAGAATTATGAATTACATAATTATGAAATTATTTAATGATTTCCATGTGATAAATTAAATTTTTATGATATTCATTGGTATGTTTCAACCACTTGTGATTATTTATATGGAATTATATGATACTCATTTATTCCTGCCATATTATCCTTCAAGATAATGTTATTAATTAAATGGATTGTGTTTTCAATTATTTATCTTGTCATGTTGATTACACCTTATTTAATAAAGATATAATATATTATAGGTGTACACTTACTGATAATCTGAGAGAACCATTTACTTTTTTCCTTTCCTTCAATATATGAAGAAGGATATTGTGAAAGATATCAACGATTCCACAATTTTTCTTATGTTGTGTTTTTATATTTCTAATGTAATATGAAAATCATGTACATATATAATTTTCTAATACTACGAAACTATTTGGAATATTAGTATCTGTTTACTTGTTTTTATTTCCAATTAAATATGTTAATTAACATATTTGGATAACTAGGTTTGAGGTATTTACATTTGGTATCAGATCAAGAATAGTATAAATGATGGGTAATCGATTTATGAAATCCAATATTAAGAAACATATCCCTATAAAAAACTATAAGGATGGGTCTATATATAGAATAAAATACTAAATTTCAGTAAGGTAATTATTATGTGGTTTTTAGAAAATACATTCATGTCTGGATACTATATTTGAATGTCATTTTGGAAGGGATTCATCGAGGAGTAATAATCCTGAAAAGAGTTGGTTGATTATATCTTATCCATCATTCTAGTTCATTATGAGTGTGATCTTAATAAATTCTTATTTTTACAGACCAAATAAATATTCATGGGTTAATTATTATTTTTTTCATCGAAAATTATGAATTATTTGAAAAGATAATGACCATGAATAACCTATGATTAACCTAATATTTATTTTTTTTAAAAGAAGGTGTCCTAATTGTGAAATCATATGAATTTTATTTCATGGTTTCTACATTGATTCTTATTTCTGATAATATGTTTTCTTGTTTTAATCAATGGATGGAACAGGCAGGAATCTTGTTAAACCAAAATGTGGTGGAAGATATATTAATATTTAGAAACCAAATTGGATGTTGGAGAGAGTGAATGACAATTTGATTATTCCTAATTATTTATCTTGATATATGAATAAAAACTATAAGATTAAATGACTCTTGGACTCCCCACGGAAGCTAATGATAGAATTTAATGAGAGAATAAGTGGCAGGAAACATAGAAGAAACAAATATCAATTTTATTCATGTCAAAATCTATAAAAGAAACTCAAGAAAATGTCTCAAGAGAATGGAAAAATTTATTTTTTTGGGAAATGAAGGTCACATTGAAATATATTTTCAAGGATTTTAATGTATCAAGTGGAGTAAACATATGCATTATCCAAGTCAGTACCCAAATAAAATCCTTAACACCCAGACCATTAAAAAACTATTACATTCTAATCAATAAAGATTAATCATTGAAATGTTTTTATATTAGTATATAAGAATTATATTTTATAATTTTTATATCAATAATATTTTGGATATTATAATCATGAAACATATAAAGAATGTTCAAAATTATATTAATAGTAAGGATTTAAAAACATATATTTAAATCTATTGATAACCAATAAAAATGATTTAGTGGTAATGAAATGAGTGGAATTAATTATTTAAAGGGGATAGTTTTGTGACCTCGAAATTGGTTCGGGATATTATGATAATGTGATTCAGTTTAACTTAGAACAATTTCTTTGTACTTTTGAGTTTATGATAATAATATAGGTTTTTATTTGATGATTAAGGATGGTATAAGATTTTGGAAGAATATTTGTTTTAATATGATCATAAATTATGATTTTTGGATAAAATCGTGGATTTATAATTTTAAGGTTGATCATATATTAAAAATAAGAGATACCCATTTAGATGTTTTAAGTGATGGAATTTTGAGGTGATTTGACAGTTCTACTCAGTTTTCATAAGGGTACTCTATAAATGATTTAATATCCGTTTGGTACAATATACGATTTGATTTTAAATTAATAGTGGTCTTATGGGATGTGGGATATAGGTAATTTTATTATGAAAAATATATTTGTTAAAAGGTTGATATTTTTAGAGATCATTATGGTCAAGCTACAAATTACCTTTCATATTAGTATCGAAATTTCATTCTTGATATTCTCGTGAAGTTCATTACATTATAATAATATTATTTTATTTAACATGGTGATTAATTATATTTTTTGGATGCTTAATTGGGATGGATTATATGTAACCTTTATGTTGAACTTGTTTTTTAACGTGAAATATTATTTTGGAAGAATGAAATTTAATTGATGGAATATGATTTATAAGGCATGAGATAGTCATTAGAATTAAAATTTTATTTAATGTTGAGTTTATTGATTTTAATTATGACATAGTTATATTAATTTGTGGTGAGATATATTTTGAAAAATTGGTGTAATTTTGGGAATTTTATAGAGAAATGTATTTTTTTCATTATAAAAGGTTTATACTATTTGGATATTATCTTACCTTTTTAGAACCATTTTAGTTTTGGTTAATATTTCAAGATAATGGAAAATATTTTAATCCTATTGTGGATTATGTGATCCATTAGATGTTTATTTCAGTGCTTTAAAAATAAAAACAAATTCTTCTTGAATAATACTCATTTAGAGAAAGGACGAGATTATGATTTAAATTGATTAAAGGATGAAATTTTACAAATCGAGTAAGTATATTTTCAGTAGATTTTATCAATATGGTAAATTAATTCAAATAATATAGGAAAAATATATTGAAACAATAAATTTAATATATTACCTTCATATCTTAAAAATTAAGGGGGGTACTCACACCTCATGGGTTTGTGGTTATTTGGCTATCAAACCTCTATTAATCATTAACTTACTTTTGATTAGTGCTCTCTATCACTCTCAATAATTATTTAGAAATTATGTTTCTTCTCAATCTCCAAATTTTCACATCCCATAAAATTTACCCTATATAAAAATATAGTTTTTGTTTATTCCAGAAGACCTTCACATATTCCTTTTACTTTTTAAAAATGATGTTTTATTAACCCTTTTTATGATGTGGGGTTTTACAATGGAATTTTTAAATATCAAACCCTTGAAAATTGAACATATACAAAGATTGAGAGGATTCAATTTATTGAAGGACATGGGGGATAATGTAACACCTTGAGATTTTAAAATAACACCGTGTTTTATGTCATATACAACATGCAGTAATGAGCATTAATAAAACTCCAATATACTATTAAAAAATTATTATTTATTGTAAATGCTGTCATGTAGCCATTGATAGTCAAAAATGAATAGTATTATCCATGTTATGAAAAGTATTTATAAAGGACTTATATATTTTATTTAATAAATCTTATTTAATATGCAGTTAATTTTTAGAAATGTCATTTTTTGCTTTAGATAAGTATACTTTCTTCGAAATTGATTTTTACTTCTTTATCTGAGTAAATATTATAAATAATTTTTGGAAATTTTTGAAATTTTGATTATTAAAAATAATATAATTTTTAAAATAATCTTATCAAAATTATATTACGGTGAAATGTTTTGATTTCTCCAAAAATATTTTTTTCAGTGAACAGTGAAAATAATAGTTGTTTTAAACAGTTGTTTCTTTTCATTCAAAAATACACATGATATTTTTAATTTAATCACAAAATTATATAATTATATTTAATTAATAAATAATATTATTAATTAAATTTTAACCAACATTACCCAAAATAATTGTTTAAAAATAGTATTTGGCTTAAGATGTCATTTTTTTTCAAAACCCTATTTTTACATCAAGGTTTAAATGTTTCTTAAAAAATGAATTCATGTTAATTATAGTGATTAAATTTTGTAAAACTGATTCCATATCTATAATAATCATAACTAACAATATTTAATAACGTTAAAAAAATTTCAAAATGAATAGTAAAAATAATAAAAAATTATCACCACAGTAAAAGGGTAGATTAAGTTAACCTAGGTTAAAACTACGTGACAAGGCCATGATTTTGTATATTAATTCCAATATCATGAATAAATTTATACCTATATCACCTTACTCCCACTATATAAATTTTTATAGAAAACATTTCAAATAAAATTACCTATATTGTATTTTAAGAGATAAAAAATACAAAAAATGACACTTTCTTGCATTTTCAAACAATAATATTTTCTGGAAGAGAAAAAAAACTAATTATTAGGTTATAAATATAAATATAAATTATATGTTATTTATTATCATTATTATTTATTCAAAATTTCATCCAATTATGTTATTACCTTAAATTCTAACGCACCTCCAATATACTATTTATTAAATTAATTAGAAAATAAAATAAACTATTTTAGTAAATCTAATACTAATATTTTTGGAGTTTTTCATAGTAAAAAAATCAATTAAAAGAAAAATATGAAATATTTTATTTTTTAAAAAATTAAATTATCCAATTCATTATTTTTTGATGATGTATTTCAAGTAAAATTAAATGAACACTGTGAAAAATGACATTAATGTTATTTGAAAATAAATAGTTTTTTATTAAATGATTTGAATTTAATAAAAAAATATTATGATCCAAGTTACTTGTATATGTTTAAAAATATAGTATATGGTTTATTTATGTACTAATTTTTTCTTTATAATAACTATATAGTTCCCTAAACTGTAAAAACATGGGTTATCATGGTAATTTTCCGAAAGGGTTCTAGTAGTTTAAAACAAAGATACAAGGGTAAAAAACTAATCTTAAATTGTCCAATTGTTATTTGATAATATGATTTATACCCATATTCATGTACTATTCAATATATATTTTTATTAATTCCTTAATCGATGAAAATTGATTTATATAAATTTATTATTTTAAGAATGTCCACAAGTGCCCCTCCCCTTACGTATAAATGGAATCCTTCTATCCACATTTTCCACAGTTGAATGTAATTTTATATTCGTCAATACCTACAAAAATTCATTAATAACAACCTTCATAATATTATGGTGGTTTTAATTCAGAAATAATACCATCCGTATAGGGTTTATGGGGTAAAGTAAATGATGTTTTCCGAAGGGGTCTAGTCTTATACCAAATGATTATGTTTTATTTTATCTTCTATCTCCTTAAAATTTTATTAAACAACAATTATATAAAAAATTATTATCTTACACATAATGATATGTAATTATGGTTATTTCATGACCTACATCCATCTAAATTTCTATCAAATTGGAAATGAAACCATCATTCATGTGTACAACAAACTACCACCTCACGAATAGATGTAATTAATTTCCCATCATCGTCTCTGATAGATGTATATAAAGAGGGATTTAATATATAAAAATATATACATATTATATTCAGGAAAAATTTATGACTCTTACATTATAATATATAGTATAATTTCATAATCTTATATCTATTGAAATTGATAACATTCATTAGCACATATGTGTGGACTACCATCTCCATGAAATGATGTTAATTCTTTTTCACCTATGAATCAAATGGATAATATATATGAATTAATATAGAGATATAAAATTTTATTTATAATTTAATTATCATTGTCAAAAATAAAATCATACGTACCTTCTTTCCATAATGATTGTTGGAAAATGGAAATCTTACTCACCCGTATGTACGAAATTCCATCTCAATGATTGTAATGTAGTACATTTTTATTAACTATATTTCATGGTTGGTATTTAAAGTATATTTAATTTATAATAAATATAATTATATCATTTTTATTAATGTTTATATTAGGGAACAATTACTACCCTAACCATATTCAACAAGCTAATGTCATTTTTTATATGTAAACATAATATAGTTAAAGAGTCCAACAAAAAATTAAATGAACAAATAATTATAAAATGTGGTATTAAATATAATAAAAGGAATAATTAAAATTAAAATTAATATTAATCATGTAATAATTAACATAATTTTATTATTCAAGAATATAAAGATCGTACGTGTGGATTTGGACCTAAGGTTAGGGATTCTGTCACAATTCCCATTCATTGAGTCATATTTTAATGTTATGAGCCAATTTATTATATATGTTTTATATGTAACCCTTTATATGTTATTACATGTATTATTTATAATTAATGTTATTTTAATTAGTAGTTAACATCATTTCATCCATCGGTATTTGATTTGATTGTTACCTAGTGGTAAGGGTTTCCATAACTCAAACTATTTTCATTAGGTTATATTATAATTTCATTGTAATTGATATGATAGGATAAAATGTGTAATGAAATATGATTATTTTATAAATTTTTTAGTCTTTTTTATGGATTTATATTTTTCACATACAATCAATATATTGATTAATTATCACTTCAATGATATAATCATTATAAGGGTTTCTCATCTCACTTTTGTTTCCATGATATATATTCGATATTGACAACTTATTTCATTCATGTGGTGTATATTCTACCCATATGATATCATATATCATGATTCCATTTATATTCATTTATTTAGTGTATTGTGTTTGGTTTTTTCTTTCATTTGGGTTACGAGTCAAATGTTACCAATGTGGTAAGGGTTTATTTTACAATCTCATCATTATTCGAGATTGTTTATGTTCGAGTCACCATTAGGTTTTCCTTTCACTTTATTATTATAAATATTCCAGATATCAAAATAATGTTTTTTAATGAAATCCCAAATTTTTTTTATATTCATTCGGAAATAATTTACTTCTATGTAAAAATTATCATTTAAAAATTATAATTTTTTATATTCTAAAATAATTTATTACAGATAATTTTTATTTTATTTTTTACTTTTATAAATTTGTTTAATATTAATCTTCCTCTAATTTTACAAATGATTTACTTTTTTTTCTTATAAAATGTGTGAAAGGAATATATTTTATCATATATGAAAAGAATGGAATTTCTCAATACCATTACTGGTAAATTTTTTAATGAATCGATTATAATTTTACAAGGTTGTTTTTAAATAATTTTTTTCCTAATATAATAGTTATTTTTTTGTTTTTAATAGTGACTTCTATCATAGAAAGGGTATTTTACCAGTGAAAATTGTAATGATATTTTATGGTATTTACATTCATCAACAATAAAACAATTTTATTTTGAACATGTGATATGTTGTAAAATCTATTACATATTATTCCTATTATGGATTATAATAATTTTGATTTGGAAAAGTATTTTTATTCTATATTCTTCACTAAATATGGAGATTTGTTGATAATGAATATTTTTTATAAATAAATTTACCCTTAAATATATAAAGAATTATTTTGAATAATTAAGTTGTGGGGGGTGTCTGAAATCACTTATCCCCTCAAGGAATCATAATTTCTCATTAGGAAAACTAGTTTGGGTATTTAGAGGAGTCCTTACCCATTAATATGGGATTTAGAGTCATGATGCTTTGATGGTATGTTTGTGATGTCTTATAGTTTGAATTATATTATTATTAAATCCATTATAAATGTCCATGTGATTATTTGAATAACAATGATGTAAATTGAAAACTTTAAAGCACATGTGATTATTTATATGGTATTATTGGATCATCTATTTTTTATAACACCTTATTCATTATGACCAATTTATTGATTAAATGTCATGTGTTTTTAGTTATTTTCCTTCACGTGTTAATAATGACTTATTCACTCAAAAATTTATTCAATTTTACACATACCCTTCCTAAAAATCTAATATCTCTCTTTATTTGATTTCCTATCTCTGTGATATGAATAAGTATATTTTATCAATATCAAAGATGCATGAATTCTTCTTATTCTATTTTTTATTTATAATTTTATATTAGAATAATGTATATATCTATTTTATAAAGACAAATAAAGAAATCAGTCCTTTGAGATGTGGTTCATTATATCTAGTTCTAGATAATATATGTTACCACCCACTATTGCCTACTAGGGTTTGTATCTTTAAAACTTACATACCTTTAGTTGTTTAATGATTTCTTAAATATATGATAGTTGGTATTTTTCTTGACCATCACCTAATTTAGGTAGAAATATTTTCAAAAAATACTCAATAACTCCACCAAAATCATAATAAATCAAATAAATGACTCCTAGTGGATTCTATGGTTGAGTTAAAATCTTCATCTAAAAGTTCCATGGGATAAATATTCATCTCCCAGAGTGTGATCAGGTCTATCCAAAAGGGTAAAAATGATATCATAGTGGTCATCAGATAGAATAAAATATAGAAATTGATCTCTCTGTGTGGGAGAAATCATGGGACATACTCCAAAAAATTAACATATACTTGTACAATAATATAGGAAGTTGATCATTAGAAGCATCCAATTCACAAAAAACTAATATCTCTAACTTGTGTGTATTTAACTGAAACTTCTTGTAGGTTGCACTCACTCATCCTGATTGAATATATCACTCACATGTGAAAGATAACATATATCCATCAACATGATAAAAATCAGACATTCAATGATATTAGTTTATCAAAGAATTGAATGAAGATAGAAAGTCCATACCAGTTATGATATTATAGGGATAATTATATAAATAATTATATCCCATGAAAACTTCCCTCCAATATAAGAATTATTACAGTTTTAATAAACATGGTTGAGTATGAATTCATCCTAAATATATGTACAAATACACATAGGTTTGTATATAGGATCTAAATCAATTTATAAATTTTATTCATTATATTCAAAGGGAAAATAATAGATAAAATTAGTGTTAATATTTATAGGTGTAAGTTTATAAAAACTTAGACTATACCTTGAACAATGTATAGTACTACCTAGTTGAAACTATACAAAGAATAAATCATTCTATTGACTAAATTTCAAGTGTTCTAAATAATATAGGGCAACTTGAAGGTGTTGGTGGATGTGGATTAATGAATTAGTCCCCTTTAGATCCTCCTTCAGCACCAAAAACTCCTCTAATAAAACTGATACGCAAAAATCCATCCCAACCTATTGGGGAGTCCAATAGTTTATCCACTACAAATGACATATATGCTCATCCACTATACCATCCTATACATATTAAAATAATCATCTAATTAATTGATTAAAACCTTGTGGACTATCATTGTAAGAATATATTATCTTGTATTAATGTTTATTCGACCCTCATTGAGATTCATTGATCATTGAACCCCAAGACTACGATTGGGCATGTGTATGCCAATATTGATGGGATTTTTATTCCTATCATGAACAATATTCTTTTCGTAGATTTTTTTATGATAAATTATACCTACCCCAATACATATATATATATATATACATATATATCTTATGAATATCTTGATGATAAGAACCCTATATTGAACTCTAGGATATCTATGGATTCACAATGGAACAACCCAAACTACAATCTCTCTCTCTCTCTCTCTCTCTCTCTCTCTCTCTCTCGAGTCCCCACATTAATTTTTAATCTCAAATAAATCCAATGAAAACTATGTTAGAGTAGTACATCATGTGAAATATGAATCATAAAGGTTAATCTACCACTTTATTAATGCCTTTCTAATGGTCCAATAAATCCTTCCCTAAAACTATCCACAAAGTAACTTGATAATGCTCCTCCATGAATTGGGTCTAAAACCTAGACCATAAAATAATTTTCTTATAATGAATCTAGATAGTAAAATCATTCAATTTACATACCAAACCATGATGGAGACTATATTTTTTTAAAAGGTGGTGCCTCACTCAAAGACCAAGGAAAGATTTTTTGAATAAAGAAAAAAGGAGGACTACATTAGTCTGAATGTCATAATCTTATTGAAATATTTCTCATAAAAGGCATAAAATCACCATGAAAATCATCCTACCATGTAATTCCATGGTTGAATCCCTTATTGGAAGGACTTTCTGCTACAATATTTTCTTTACTAAAAGTATGCGTCATAATGTAGTTAGTTTCCAAAAGAAAATCGAGACAATTCATCCAATGTGAAGTAAGCAGTCAGGCAAGATGCACCACACCCTTCTAGATAGCTTGGACAATAGTTGTTTAATCACATTCAATCCAAATATTGTTCCATACTTTTTTGGATAATTCAATAGTAATTATGAACACTATAATCTCATCTTCTAAAGACGAGGTCATGCCATATCTTCCATATAATCATCCATGATAATGGATGAGATAATATTTGAAAATAGCACCACATCCTACAGTTATCGGGTTTCCTTTGCAGGCACTGTCGACATTCACTTTGATCCATCCTATATGCGGGGCTTGCCAAAATACCTCAAAAGTGTGTCTATGTTTTTTATAAGGACTAGGAATTTAATGTCGATATAAGATCTCAAAATCTCTAATGGTGTTGTCATAGTAAGCTTTCTGAATTGAGGTAGCATAATGAATGGTAAGGAGAATCACACCCAACCATCATTAAACAAAAATGATCAATTATTATGAATAATGTTATTTATATCATTCTATATTTTATGGAGGAGCTCAGACACTACAGTCAAGAAGGGATTATTAATTATTTGAGAAGATTAAAAAACAACACAACACTACAGCTTGGATCTGATGGAATTATAGAGTAACCATCAGCAACCATAGATGTAAAAAATATATTTCCAAAGAGAAGAATATGTAGCACAAGACAAAAATAGATGGTTAGTATCTTCTCTATGTTGGTTGCACAGGTGACATTTAGAGCAATGATGGATACCAAAAGATTACAGACATATTTCAGTTGTGATCCTATTATGCGAATACGCCAAACAAGAGTATGTCGCGAGGGAGAAATCCAAGGTTTTCTAAAGGATCTCAACAAACATAATCTAGAATTAGAATCTATGAATATGTGATTATAAAAAATCTTAGAATAATGGATACCATTATAAGCTTGTTCCCATATTAGGAAATACTAAAAGACAGAATAGGGATAGTTATCAAATTTAATTTTTAATTTTTTCAAGAAGGGATATGTTATGGGAAATTAGAAAATACCTTATAGTGGAATTTTTGTTGTCAGGAATGGAATTTGGTGGGAACATGTAAATTAATGGAGCATCATTCTAATTGTCAAACCTAAAGTTCATGGATGATCCATAACTGACCATTCATATAGAGTTTTTCATAATGATTGTGTAGGATTGTCTAATGGATGACCAGATGGAAGATCTGATATAATTCAAATTTTTATTTATTAGATTAGTAATGAATCTTTTTTGGAGAAAATCAATACTATTAGAATTGTTTCCAAGCATCCTCCATGTGAGACTATCTTGAAGAGTATCAATATAGAGATTCAGACTTTTTGATGACTATACCACCCTTTTCAAAATATTCACAATAGGTCACTCAAAGGATATCCACAAGCTTCCTTTCAAGCGTACCTCCAGTCCAAACAAAATTATTAATGCAAACATTAATGTTTTTAAGCAGACCAGCATTCCATTTGTAATCCATTATTGAGTAGACCATTTTGGAGAAAATCGTATATTTGAAAAGAAAGATTCTTCCATCCACATAGAGGGATTTTCCCTTGTAAGAGAAATGATGATTTATAATTTTGTAAAAAATTATGGAGAAATAACTTTATTTAGGTATCCCTCAAATGATAGGCACACCAAGATAGGTGAAAGGGAAGAAACCTTTCTTGATGCCTAAATAATTGATGATATTACCTTTTTTTAAAGAAGAAATTTTTTTCCCAAAGAATATAACGTATTTGTTCCATCTTATTGATTGATCGAAAATTTACTTATCATGAGACATGGAGTTTTTAAGACTTTAGATGTTCCTTTTATCCCCTTGTAAGAAAAGTATGATGCAATATGCATATAAACAATGTGCAGACATATTTCAATTCATGGAATCCTAAATATGGTTAATCTTTTTTTGATCCATAAGGTGAGTGATCAGTTTTCTTACGTAATCTTCTGCAATTGTAAAAAGAATGGCAGAAAGAGGAACCCCTTTTCTAACCCACTTGGTGCATTTAAAAAAGCCCTTGGGGGACCCGTTGACAAGGAAAGAGATGAAGGATGGGTTTAATAATGTGATTATCATACTAGTGAAATAGTCATTAAAACCAAAAAATTTGTGAACTTTGAATATAGAACTCCAGTCAATGGTATCAAAAACATTCCTAATGTCATGTTAAATGGAAACATTACCTCCTTTTGTGGCTTTGTTAGGGATATTAGTACATTCAATGGAAAGGCTGATACAATCTTCAATATAACTACCCTTGATAAAACCATTTTGATTCCAAGATACAATTATATTACATATGTCAGTAAACCTGTTAGCAAGAATTTTTGAAATAATTATTTAACATGTGTTAATCCGAGAAATAGGATGGAATAGATGAATCTCATATGCATTTTCTACTTTAAGAAATAATAGGTGAAATATCTTCTCTCCACGCAATATGAATTGGGACTGACCACTACTCACCTAGTATCGCTTGCTCAAGATTTGTTCCATGAATAATTGCCTCATAACTCAAAAGAACATGTGGTAGGATCCCCAAAAACTAGATTTTTAATAACCATTGATTTTAAAATATATGTCCATTTAAATAATTTTTAATTTATTGGATATCTTGTGTTACACGCAAAACCAATTTAAAGGGATCATACTATTTTATTAAAATGGTTTTATTTAATGTGAGAGTTTTGACCTAGATATTAATTTTGAGTTTAGGAATAAAAATAACTAATTTTTTTCAATTGACTCAAGTAAATTTGTTTGTTTTTAATTATATATAACTAGAAATTAATATCAGCTGATTGTAAAAGAATCATTTTTCTGGAAATACTATTTTTATGTGAATAATGAGTTTTTTTCTTAATAAATAAACATTATCACTATTTGTTATTAAATTTAATTAATTTTATATATTATATAATCAATAAAAAATTTATCATTCATCTAATATTTTTTCTAATAATGTTATAACAATATTTTTTTTAAATCCTTAGTTTTTTTCTTCTAAAAAGAAATTTCATCAAGTTTTGTGTTGTTATTACGAAAATATAGAGGGATACTATATACATGGATCAAGTAAGGATGGATATGAAAATAAGTAATTATATATCAAGATTCTTTGTTTTTCAAAAAGTTATAGTTTGGAGATATCACCCGAAAGGATTAATGTTTACTCTTCCTATTCATGTGATTCAATGGGATGAAATTACTATGGAATTTATCATTACAACAACATAAAATCCTTGAAATAATATTTAAATATGGGTTACTGTTGATATTTTCTTACAAAATATGCACATTTTCTTTTTATAAATGATTATTTACCTTTTTAGCTACTTTTAATGATTTACATTTTTAAATTTGTAAGAAATCATTGTACACCTATTTCAATGGTGTATGACCATGATCCCCATTTTACTTTGAAATTATAGAAGTGTATTTAGATGCCTCTTTATACTAATGTTCACATGAGAACTGACGGCCAACCATAAACTTATTTACCGTTCAAATGGACTATTAAAAAAAGGAAAGCATTCTGAGGTCTATATGACATGAATTTTAACGTAATATGGATCAATATTTACATTTGGAAGAGTTAGAATATAACAGTATTTTTCATTCATGTATTCAAATAACATTGTATGAACCATTATATAGAAAAATATTTCTTACTCCAACATGATGGGATGAATTTGTTGAAAGGAAATAGATAGACCGAAAATATGAAGAAGAGATAACAACAATGATAATGGTTATTCAATCTCACATTAAATTAGCTCAAAGTAGGACAGGGAACTATTCTAGATAAATGATTTATAATTTCAAGTGGGTTATATTGTTTTCGTAAATTTATATCCATGGAAGGTTTTCATAAGGTTCTATAATAAGGAATATCAAAACCCTAGGTATATCAAGACAATTTAAATTCTTTAAAGTCTTGGAGATGTGGATTAGTGATTGGAGATTCAATCAATCTTCTCTAAAGTAAATTATGTGGTCTATATATCATTTTTAAGGAAGTACATTCTGTCAGAAATGTGTGTCATCACCTCTAAGGTTATATAATTGGGACCTAATCTATTATACTATGAAAATCCAATCATGATTTTTGAAACATGAGAGAATTTATTGATAAATCGTATGACTCGACTGGTTACATTACATTAGAGAAATAATAAAATAGAGGATTGAATGTGGGAACCTAATAAAGTTATAAAGAAGAGCATTCCTCTTTTTTAGAAGGTAATATCCACCAAATTTCAAGGATGTAATTTTTTTAGTAGGGAATAAATTAAAACTCCAATACATTACAATATATTTCATTTAGAAAAAAAATTAATTTCATTGATAGTGTGGATATACACCAAACTACGTTTACATGAAACACAATACTCTATTAAAACATTATTATTCAAAAATTCTTGTTATAACATAGTTTTTATAGATTAAATAACTTCTGAATATTAAATTGTTTATACATCTCTAAAATATTTTCAATTGTTATCTATTGATTGAAAATAATATACGAATAATTATATATAAAATTAAATGTTTTATGGAAAACTTATTTTTATTGTATTTTATTTTAACTTCATACACATAATTTAATATTAGTTTTTTTCACATTTATAAAATATATTTTATTAAATGAATATTTTTTGTTGATATAAATGTGACAAAAATTATCTTAGAATGAATTATTTATAATTTTCTTAAAAATATTATTCTATGAAAGAAAAAAATACTACTTTTCAAGAGTCTTCTGACTAGTAGTGTGGGTCAAAGTAGTTTTGATACAAAGACTACACCAACTTTTCAGTTTTTTTCAATGACATAAAATAATAACAATCAAATATAAATGAGTATAAATATTAAATGAGATAAGAACACAAATTTTACAACATTATCCAGATTGAAGCATGATATAGAAATGAAATTTGAACTCTACAAATTAGGTATTTATATAGGAAAACCCCAAATATGAAACTCTAACAATCCTCCAATAGGGCCCTAAGTCCAAACATAGTCCTGACAACCCATGCTCCAACCTATCATCCCATTAGCTAACCTAAAATTTGGTCCCTATCCTAAATATATATTTAAACAAGTAGCATATTCTCTAGCACTCAAGGGAAATGGTGGCCCAAGAAGGGTGTGAGTGAAACTCATTAGGCCCCCACTAATGTTTTTAAATAAATATCCAACCAATAAAAATTGCAATCACATTACTAAATGTATAAAATAAAAAGGTTAATAAAATAATAATTTTTCATAAATAAACATTTAGCATTGGGCATTTTATGCTCAGGGTTCCTCCATGCCACCCATTCAACCATGCCCACTCTAGCCATGTAGGGAGCCTGATTCATATAATATAGGGGCCACAATATTTAATTTATCATATGTATTTCATTTATCAATTCATCACTCGTGTACCTTAGATTGACAACCTATGTACTTAAACTTGGATTTATAATGACATGTTCGACCTTCCAAATCAATAATGTCAACTTCCATCATCAACATCATTAACATTCTATAGACCATCATGACCAATACCCAAGCATGGATTTGGATCACCATGACCAACATCATTACCATGGTGTGGACCACCATGACTAACACCCAAACAACAGTATTGACCACCCTGAACAACATCATTAGTAGGGGGTGGACTACCCTGACCAACACCCAAACCTCAACATGGACTTCCCTGAGTAAAATCATTATCCAGGTTTTGACATCAATGTCCACCACCTGAAACAATATCTTCATTTATCTATATAGAACATCTAAATAATGTATTATAAAAACATGTTATCCTCAAACATTCCGCATTCATTAATTTCATAAAACACCACATAAAACATATTGAGAATCCCCACAAAACTACTCACTTAATTTACAATTTTATGCTACCCTTTGATAAATATCATTCTATTTATAAATATAAGACAGGTCCAAATAAAATCCATTCATTAAAATTCATTTTAAAAAACATACATGAAATTGACAAAAGGGTAAAATCACATACACATTACGTATCACAATTTTAAAACAAACATGGAACCCCTTTATTAATAAATTTGTGGTTAATCCCTTTTTTTAATATTATCAATTTCAAAACAATATCTTTCCCCACTGAAAGCCAAAACTAGAATAGAATCCAAAGAACACCATTAATCCTTTTTTAAAGGCCTCCATGTAATTTAAAGAAATCCTAACACATAATAAATTCAATTATACCTTTAACAAAATCAATATTCTATATAATAATTATAACACATTATCTCTCAAGTGTTTCCTATATTAAAATTTTATAATTAATTTTGATGATTTCAAGGGTTTGGAATACATCGTGGGTAGCCCTAGATCTGTTCTCAAACATGAATGGACTCTAAAAGGACCATGAAGGGTCTCACACCTCCATTTGAGGACCAAATTAACATCCCTTAGGTAATGAAAAATCATATCATGGTAATTTTTTGGCACAACTATATACATGTATTAAAACAATAAGAATATTGGAAATATTATTTTGAAAAACTACCTAATGCTCGTTGACAACCACCCTTTTGACCACATGCCATGATTCAAACTAAAACATCCTTAAAAACCCGGATGAATAACACATTACTGCTATGATTAATGAGATTTATAAAGAGAGGAGACAACTAATAAAACATATTCTTGAAAATGGACGGAAATAGTGTTAAGGACATTCCGAGAGAATTTATTTGTATCAACATGACTCTAAATACCTAATAATTGAGGGAGAAACGTTCATTGAGGAGGAGGGAGATGTTGGTTTGGACTGTAAGATTTTTGGGGTGTGTTTCCTCATAAAATTTCATGAAATTGTTTTTATTGTCAGGATACTTGTGTAGAATTTCCCCAAAACTCTGAATGTTTCCCCCATCCATATCTATATACAAACCTTATTTCCAAAAGATGGTGATCATCTGTTTTTTTAGGCCCATTGACTCTTGGGGACTTGCCTTGGTCGAGAGGATGGTTGGTCAATCTCATATCACCCTTTTGGGGAGAATTATTGCCTACATTGGGAATATCTTATAGATTTAGGATATGTTTTTGAAATCCTTCCAATACCCTAATAAGGGACCGATTACCCACACATCAACATCATGATTATGAGGATGTATTGATAGGATGAAAGATGTTCATATCACATGTCATCTATCATTCTCTTATTTAGTTATAATGCTTTGTGTTATGGATTTGTGTGAGAAATCAAGAGTTTATTGTTGTCCATGGATGAATTTGGTGTCTTGGAGATAGTATTGAACCTCCATGAAGAATTCTACTAATATTTTGAAACATGAATCAAAACCCATATAGTTTTTTTATATCATTTAAGGTCATATGGATGGACCATCCAATTATTTTTTCATTATAGAGTGTGGATGAGAATATCATACTCGGACCTCATTGGTGTTTCCTACGTATCCTCTTTAAGAATTGAATCAGAGTCCACATTTTTCTTTAGAATGGATTCTCTGTCATGTATGATATGACATTATGGGTACTAGGTGGGAGGTATTCGTATGAGGCTACCTAGGATTTCATATTTAGGAATTTTTCCCTTTGATAATGGATGAGATGTAATCATTCATACATCTCAATAATGATTCTCATTATGAAATTAGTTCAACCATCACTAGTCTCCATGGTCATGTTATCCATGCTCATAGTGAGAAACAATATATAGTATTAGATCAAACACATTACATGTCAACATGTTTGTATAGGGCTTACAAATTAATATTTCCCTTGGGAAGGTAGGATTTCCCATATCATGGAGGATATGGTATGGAGCTCATGCCATAGGAAGGATTATTATGTATCCTGATTATGGCCGTAATCATAGCCCACATATTTCACTTATCCCTTAAAATTCTAATAGGTAATGGTGGATGGTAACACTCGGAGAGAATTGTCGTCTTCCTTGAGGTTTCTGGAACACTAGGAACATATAACATGATGGAAGCCCTATCAATCAAGTATATATTATATGATGTAAGTTGTTGGGGATTAAACTATGAGGTTTCCCAAGTGGTTGGGACATATTATATTGTATTGGTAGTTGGGTATTGTAAACATAGACATTCCAATTGGTATACTCATTCTTTATCATATGGAGGATTAATGATAAGTGATGATGGCCATGATGGTCTATCAGAAATCATGATGTAGGTAGGGTCAAATTAGTGTAGGACCATATATCATTGAGTAAACATTCTTTTTCAAAGGGGTATTTTGTTGAAGATTCTATGACAAGGTCCACATGGCATGACTCTATGTAGACAATCGGGCAATATCAGCAAGTTCTAGAGGGATTTTCTAACATGTCTTGGACATCTACTAGGCATGTATTGATAGTCCACCAAATATGTTGGGTCACTAATCTGATATATAAAATACATCTAAGTGTGTATTCCTAATGAATGACCTGACATTGATGCCTCTGGATGGGTGAATCATCAGGTCCAAGATGCTTCGCACGACCATAATAGGCACATCAAGGGCCTTGTGCATGATCCCCTAGCATGTCCTAAATGTCTAAGCATGAGTTAAGTACAAATATTCAAGTTCTTGAACATGATAAACTTAGATGTACCAGATTTCTACACCTGAGTGAAGTGGACATGTCAATGGTTCTTTACCCGACCAAAGCATACATGTCCATGTGACTTGATAAGAGGTCATGCAGAGCTCTATTCTGGAATTAAATAGAGTGTTTCATGAATTTCAGTGACTCCAACCACCTCTTTCATCCTCCATTTTGTCCTAATTTATTTATTTTATAAAGGTCAATGATTACACCATTTTTTGAGTAATGTTAATGATAATTACTCAAATTTTTTTAATGATTTGTCACATGACCATAATGGGTCACACAGAGGGTGTGCAAGCATGATGAGAAATTATTTTAATTTTCCTTAAGGAGTCTCAATGTTTCTAATACATACCCTAGGACTTCCATAAGGTATACATGTCTAGGGTCCAGTGCATGATCAAAGTAGACATGTCTACAAGATATCATCTGATCAACGTAACTTTTCCCCAGGCTATCACATGTCATGAGAGAGTTGTCTATGGAAAATCACATGATCCTTCTAACACATCAATGAATCTTTCATATGTTCATCAAAACATGTCTAGAGATTACCTTGTCACAACACATATATGTCATGGGGGTGTCTTCAAATCAATTTTGATCACCCTATGTGTCACTTCATGTCCACTGGGACCTGCCAAGGGTTCGCTGAAAGATCACTTTTACTAATATGAGGCAAGTCTCGTGATGAAAGTGAGATGTCTAATGGATTTCTAGGGGCGTAATGAGTCTCATGAAGACTATCTAGATCATGTATCATGAGACCACTCACATGGTGGGGTCTCGCAGATGTGTATAGGGTCTTGCGCTCAGCCATGTTCCATAAGGGAGTGTCCAAAGGGGTAACACCTTACATTGCATGAGTGATAATATATTCTTGAGTGTACATGATGAAGTCATACACCACTGGGATCACATGTCAAGAGAGGTTCTACCCATAGGCACATAAGCGCATTAAGGGGACTTTCACATGGAACACCTTTGTTTATGGGATTCACATGAACTCTAAAGGGACTCGTGAAGGTGTTTCTGGACATTCTAGAAGGCTTCCCAATGACACATCAATAATGGGTGGAATTACATGGTCCATAATGCCAGGGGATTTCCTCCTTTCCAATCCAAAATGGTTGTGGGTGTCATTATGGAACTACATGATGCTCACACATCCATGATCTTCATAACCTCTAAGAGGTCTTGTGATGAGCTCCATTCCATAGTGTACATGTGTGATGGTGGACACAACAATGTGAGGCGGGGTGCATGGAATATTGGTTGTGTGCCCCCATTATTCCCCATTCATTGAAGCAATGTCCATGGTGATACTTTATATTGAGGTAGCCACCTATAAGTCTGCATACAGATGTCATGAGAAATGGAGTGTTATCATAAGGCCACATACATGTGAAGATATCTTATTCCATGAGAGGTTTGAATTTGATTTTCATGTCCTCCTAATGGGGTCTTGTGATAGGCACTATGGTGTACATGGGGGTTGTGTATCAAAGGCTCCATGAGCATGGGTAAAGTAATGCACTTCATTGACGTTGATGAAGGGTCATGCATGAGGGTTTCATGCGAGGGTTGAAAGACTGAGGGTATGTGGTATCATGTGAGGGCTTGAATGTTTTCTAGTACATTCCCACAGTCACCAGAAGGGGTTCCCCTAATTCCCAAGGGTCATCTATGGATGGTCGAATAGAGGAATCACATGAAAAATGAATCATTTTTTAAACTATTTGTATGAGGATTTTGTATTGGTCCTAAAGAAGGAAGCTTGGATGAGGGTATGTTCATGGGTCTACATGCTCATTAGGAGGTGGGTTTATGGTATAGCATGTGTCCATGGTTGTTCTCCTTAACACATCATGCGACAAGAATAATGTCATGATCTTAATTTCATCACATGGTCACATGATCTAAAGAGAGGGGTCTTGTGATGAATTATGGTGTTGTATTGAGGTCCTGGTGGAGGTGTTTGTAGGCCAAGATGACTATGTCTAGATATGTATAGGATCATCATAAGACAAGCATACTTGTTTTATTCACAAGACTCGGGGGTTCTCATGAACATTGGTTCTGAAGTCCCTCCATGGAGAAGTCATGAGGGGAATCAACAAAGGTCAGGGGAATCTATGATCTCCCTATAACCCTTCATGAACTTGTCATTACATAATTTTCATTTCATCTTGTGATTTCATTTCATTCAAAAGAGAATGATGAGGACTCAAATGATCACCTAAGGATGTCCTCTGTTAGGTGGTGGCCAAAATTACCTTTCCCATAACATTACATATTTAATGGATCTCACTTCCTTTCCTCCTTGAAGGTGTCTTTCTAAATGGGAATTGGTATATATAGGCCATTTGAGTATAAGTATGACGATTATTTCCATGGAAAGGGTGATGCATTGCACTGGTAAGGCAGTGATAGATTGTGCATGATCATCATTTACAATGTCGCATGATCATTCCATCTGATCATGAGACTACCCAATTTTAGTCCATGGTGTCTCAAGATCAGGTAAAATATAATTTAAATAAGATGGAAAATCACCTGAAGGAAGGCATGTTCGCATTCACTAAAATGTTCATGACACCTTCAAGCTTCAACTTTTGTTCGGTCTCATGATCAAAAGATTTTCATGTGACATACCTGTATTTCGTTTATAAATCCATTACATATGATAAAATATAAATTAAATTATTTGAATAATATTTGGAGGTGGAAGGGATTTTTGGTCACTGAAATACTTGATACACCCTACCAGGTGTCTTCATATTTGTCTCATTATCAAAGGATAATCATGCAATGTCTTCGAGTGCAGTCGAGGACTCTCATGGAAAGCCATTGAGGGTTGGGATTTAGATCTCATTATGGGTCTCATTTGGAAGTCTCAAAAATTCATGGCCACCGGTGAATATTTGGATAGATGGAAGTGATATAGATGAGAGGTTAAAGACAATGGTCTCACGGTGCAAAGAATCACCTGACATGAACTCCTGAGGTGCTGGATTAGAATGGACATCCAAGTTCAATGGAAGGATTGATTAGATAGAACAGATTGTACGAAGGCATGATCTGATGTCCTAGATTTGATCCCACTAAATAAATGTAATCAGAAATTGATTTCTAGCCACAACCACACTTTTTTTATAATTCATTTCATGGATGTTGTTTGTTCTAGCGAGAAATGAGGCCAACACCAATACAATCTGCAACACTTCCAACCAATAGGATTCATCCTACCAAGCCTACATCTTGGGTTATGTGTGTGAAACTTCAATCATTCACACCACAATTCCTATACATGGGAGTAAATGATCTCTTATGGGATCAATCCCCCCTTGCTGGTGTGCTAGTCGGCCTAGGATGACTCTTATGGGTGTGGTCGACATTTAGTCCCACAAGATTTTTGGTTGAGATGGCCTATATGGCTAGTATATAGCCGCATTATTTTCTAAGGGTGATAAAAAACCTCCCCAATAACTTAGAGTAAAATTCAATAGAGAATGTTGGGTCCAAATAGTATCTTCTTAATCCCTATGCCTTCATGTATTCCCTTTTCCATGTATTATTCTATCATTTGGAATGGGATTGGATATTTAGTGTCAATGTAATAATGAAAAAATCATGGTGCAAACAAAATCACTTCCCATAAAGTTATTCATCAGAAATAAAGAATCTTAGTCTATGGTAAACGTAGATCACTTAGCTGAATATTTGAATGTTGGATCATTCATGACACTAAACTCCCTGAGTGGATCTGTCTAGAGTATGCATGATAAGATCTCAAGAATTTTGATGATGGTACATCTGGCCACAAATCCTTGGATGGATACCAAATAGGAAATAGTTTTGACTCATGGTATGGATACCTTAAAATTATAATGTATATGAATTCCTAAATGGAATTGGGATTGGGTGGAATGAAAACATGTGGATAGATCCAATTTATAGCACATGGATGTGTCAATGTATCCCATGAGATTGGGAATCAAGGCACAAGTAGTTCTGAAATATATCATTATAAAGATCAATTCATGCATACGAGATATAAGTTAGTGTACAAAGAACTATATGATAAATATTCTTATATTGATCAATCTCATATATATGAGGGGAAATATTTCTATTTTTGGATTGAATCCTAATTAATGATCCATATTTTAGTGACTATGTTGATCAATTCATCCATGATTCTTATCCTTAATGTCTAATACCAAATAGATCAAATTTACTGGATTTGAGATATCTTATTATAACAGATTGCTCATCAAGGAAGGTTCATGAATTCCCACTGAAATGAATTCCATCATTGATGCACCAGCTCTAGTAGTCTTGAGATCAAATGATTTACATGGAAAATTTGGCCATGGTATCCATTCCAAATGAGGAATGCTTTGATTTTTTCCTAAGTCAAGAGAAATAGGGAGAAAAGCATGATTTTTTCTAAGTCCATATGATTGGACCCAAAATCTTTTTATCTTGTTATTCATTTTTCCCTAACATTTTCCTACTCTTTATATCGAGGAAGACTTACTGGGCATGGAATTGTCTTTTTCTCAGGCCGCCTTCATACAGGTTTTGAACCTAACATTTTTTATACCTCTATGATTTTATAGATGATTTATATTCCCTAGTTAACACAAATTTTGTGTCCAGTGAGTGTAAGGTAAACATTTTATCAAGATTCCCATATTGGATTTTCATCTTTCTGAGTATCATGAATCTTTATAATTTATGGTCATGAAAGCTAAACCACCATTGCACATTACTTTAGGGTCTTCGTGGTCAGACCATTGGTGTACTGTAGTTTAAGTACTTCTATATTGGACCATAGGGATTCCATGTAGATTAATGTATTATCTCCGTGAATATTACGGAATATGGGGTATGAAGATATGGGATGACTAAAAATAGTATAGGTCACTGAGTTCTTCCATGGATGACTGGAGTTTCTTTATTGCATAAAGGATATAACTTTAGTTGGAAGGTTAAATCCATTATGCATCAATAACATGAAAAATAAAATATAATCAACACTATTTTCTAAGGGATATGAAGGATGTATGGGTTCAATATGGTAGAGGTGGAAAACATGTGGCGCTAAGATTTCATGGACACTAAGAATGTCAGTGATGTTAGTTAGAATCCAATTGTTTGAGTTTGGTATTATGGAATGGGGTAGAAATGGTGGGTATGTCCCTTAACACTATGTGAATTTTGGTTACACCTTGGTTTTAGTAAGGCTCACTAGGATTAGGAGGATCATTATACTGGAAAATGATGCCTCTGGTTGGTGGTTTTGAGCCCCTCTAATCTAGTAGAATGTCCTAACTAAGAGATATATTTTCCATTAAGGGGTATATGAAATATTCAAAGAGACAAAAAAATATAGATGATGAAGTCGGTTATGGATTTAATGTTATCCAAGAAAGGTTTTTTCACCCTAGGTAAACATAACTCAAATTTAATAGCATGGGCCCTTTCTTTATCATTTCAAATAACGAGGTATGGGCCACCAAAAATTTCATGAATGTAGGGTAACATTATGGCCTTGAGAAAGGGTAAATTACATTATCATTCAACATCGTGGATATAATATCTTCTTGACTATTTAGATACGAAGACTTTAAATCATAGTACTAAGCGGTTAGGTCATGAAGAATGTGTGATATAGTTATAATGGGGATATCAAATAACAAAATTGGGTGTTATGTACTATTGTGGTGACACCAAGATCCCAAAAATCAGAAAGACCATTATAACAGGTGAAGATTTTTGTGGTCAGTGGGTCTAAACAACAATAGATTATTAGAATGGTCGAGCGTAGATATATATTTTATTCATTAAGGGAAATTAAGGTGATGGGATAACCATAGACTTGTTAGGTAATGAAGTGGTATTTATGTAAAATGTAAGATCCAAGAAGGGGTTGGGCACCCTAATAGTTCTTCCATCACCTTTATAATATATTCTCATAGTGAGGAGAAGTAAAAAATCATTTTTCTAATTTTTTCTTAGATCAAGGGGTCCAACATTCATGCCTTGGCGTTTACATCGGCACTATATTAAACCCTATAAGCCATATACCTTATTTATTTTCACCCTAATTTATTCATAATTTATATAGAAGAATATTTTAGTGGTTGGAGACTATGAATTCTATCAATCCTTCATTTTAGGGGTTTCAAAATAAAATATTTGCATCACTTTTGATAGAAATTTATGTTCTAGTGATTTAGACCATAACAAAATATTTTTTAAGGTCGTACAACTTTGGCCAAAGTATAGACAGTTTATGGTCGTAACTCATGTGGACCTAACATGGGGGATGCTACACAAGAGGCTTATTAAGATACCCAATGTCAGGATCACTCAAACATCATTCTGAGTGGGAGGTGGAAATGTTGTAAATGATGGATCGAGTTTCTCAAATCATGAGAAATTATATGGGATAATCATTATAGGGATAACGTAGAACCCCATGGGGTGTTGCGTTCCTCCGTAGTGTCTTCAGGCTCGTGAGAATTAGGAAGACCTTTATTATGGACCATTATTTCCTAGGTTAGTGCGTCTAAAGACCTTTTGTGTTGGAATCATGGAAAATAGAGAGATCTCTTTTCCCTTTTGAAAGATGATGAAAGTATTTTAGCCATCTGAGGCATATAAGATGTGAAGTTTGGTCATGGATTGTGGTTCTATTAAAATATGGTAGAATCACCCCATACTCTAGTGGAAAATGGTATGTCTCTAATGGTACATTGACAATGAATGAAAAATGGGATATGGTCCACAGAATTTAATATCATGTTGTTGGGAAACTCAACCTCCATGCAGTTCAAATTCATCTCATAAAGACATAATTCCTTGTAGTTTTACAATATGTGGTATGAACATACTTAAATACATCTTAACGTCATGTGGTAAGGGTATGATAATCAACCTAAATATGTAAGAATGTCATGGTTTGACCTAAATATGAAGACTTGGGAATTAATACATATCCAATGAGGATGGGGAATCATGCCATGCGTAGTTTTTGGCACCCCATGCAGTTTAACGACATGTGGTGAGGAAGGAGGTGAACTAACATTAATGAATATAATATTAAGATCGAGATTTAAAGGTATAGTCATTGGAACAGCACAGAGTTCATAAAGGGGAAATACTCTATGTTGGTTTGACCCATACGTATAGGTGAGCATTATTTTTTTTTGACAATTGTAGATGGGCCTATTATTTGAGATCAAGGCATCACATTGTATCATTTGATGTCCACAATAAAGCTACACATAGTTTGTGATGTTTTATATAGTTTATCGTCAGGCGGTGGGACTAAGGCATAGTGACGTGAATTGGTGGGAACATATCTTGTTGGACCTAGATGTAGAATTCTTGGAATCACTGCGTATCTCATGAGAATGAGGATCAATCCACATTTAGTTCTTGTAGTATCATTTAGTTTAACATCATACGATAAAGACATCAACTGTGCAGTTTAATTTCATGTGTTGTGTACTCCTGGTATGAATTTTTTGTTCATTCATTTAGGACCATAAAGAATCCATTGTGTACCTCTATTCTTTGATTTTGAGGGTAGGTCCCTACCATAATTCCTATGTTCATGTGAGCTTTGATCGGTATAAAAAATAATGAGTTGCATGGGTTTCCCTACAGTTCTTAGACAGAAGAGGGGTATAAAAAGGGAATTTTCTATGATAAAATGGTTGAACCTAGATATAGGATCTAGGAATCCATACATATCTTGTAAAAATTAGAATCAAGAGGTATATAGTTCTATAAGTATTGTCAGGTTTATAATCATGCATAAAGGATATCGGCCATGTAGTTTAACGTATGCAGTTAGGACAATGGATTACTCGATGTGAAGGTGAAGGGGAGTTTTGGATCAATGTAGTATAATGTATTTTGGTGAGGATAATAGGTTTCTTGACTTTTAATGTCATTCTACAGGGATACACTCCTTAGAGTTTAATTTCATGTGGTTTGGATAGATGTAGCTCAATTTAATGTCATGTTCCAGGGACATATGCAGATAATTTAGCATTACATGGCTCAAACCGTAAGATGAAGCTCCTAACGTCAATATGCACATTGTGGTACCATGAAGCTACCTGGTGTTAATGGGGACTAAAGAAGTCTCAATCACACCATGCACTTTTCCAGGGAAACATAATCAAAGGGGCTAAAAACATGTACAGATTACTGGGCCCAAAAAAAATGTATGGACATCGCTACATAACTCGTGAGGATGAGAATCAAGCTACTTGAAGTTCATGAAATTCAATGTTGTTGAATGTCATGTAGTAATGATGAAGATGAAATGTTGTAATTTGTGGTCACATTGTGGTTGTAACAGAGACAGGAAGCATGGACTTCACTAAGTATCTCATGAGAATGAGAATCAATCTAGATGTACTTCTTGAATACTGTGAAATTTATTATCATATGTTGGGGATGTAGACCGTGCAATTTATTTTCAGGTGTTGAGAACTCATGCAATTCCTTTTATGACCATTCATTTGGTACCATAATGAGCTTATATCAAGCTTCCTGGCCTTTTTTAGTGTGTGGAAATCTTGATCATAATTACTAAGCTCACGTGAGCTATGCTCCGTGTGATAAACAAAGAATGAAAAAGATTTATTTTCCATTTAGAGGTGATAGAGGCCATGATAGGAGTATTTTTCATCATGTCAGACTAGGACAAGATAGAAGATCATGTTTTTCCTAAAAATCTCATTATGAAGAGATTTAAGCTATATGTAATTCTAGGAGAAACATGTAGTTTATTTTCATTTGGCAAGGATGTGAGTTGTGTAGTTTAATGTCTTATGGTGAGGATGCCTGCAAATGATTTTATAATCATATAAAAAGGAAATTGACCATATAGTTTATCATATTATGGTAAGGACTAAAACCATGGATTTTAACATCTTGCTGTAAGGTCATAATCTATGTAGTTTAAAATGTTGTTGTAAGGAAACCAACCATGTAGTTTAACATCATGCTGCAAGGATGATAGATACGGCACATTATTACGTATTAATACTAGAATGAGGTATTCCATATAGTTTAATGTTATGTGGCAAGGATTAATGATCTGATATAATCTGATGTGGACACCCATTGTGTAGCCCATGATTTTTCATAGCAACATCTATGCTCAGTCCAGGCATTTCTGTGTAGTCCTTAGGAAACACATATCAATGCCACTATAAAAATAAAGTTTATACCTCTTTTTATTCTATGGAAATGGAAGAACTAATAATTATAGGCCTCGATTCATCCTATATTCCAATATTTTTTTACATAATCTCATCAATAGTGGTGGCGAAACCTTCCTCAAATTCTATAGGGGTGTTGCTGAGATATCCTCACCCCCTTTTATTTTTGAGTCTATGAAGACTTATTTTGGTGAATATGGAAATCTTGGAGGCTCTTCTATAACTATCTGGGTGAGGGAGCCCACAAGGGGAGACATTAACATCTCCTTATATGAATTTCATTGAATAGGGACATTAGATCCTATAGTATTCAATATTTTCATTTGGAAACAGAAGGGCGTGAACCTTTGGGATTATATATGTAACCCCAACAACGATTATGGGGAGTACATAGTCACCATTGAGCATACTCTAAAGAATAATAGGTGATGTACCCAAGCCATTTGAGCTTTAAACTATATACCATCATCCAACATTGGTTTATTTCCTCCCTTGTGGGAGAATTTTTCATCATCGCATTTGGATCTACGAGTCTCGAATGTGGAATTGTCACCATGTGGTATGCCGACATTTCCATTTGATGTCGATGATATCCCCATTTGATTGATATGTTGCTCAGCTTATTATCCCATGTGTGGGATGTGTTCCATGTAGTTTTTTTAATGTTTTAAAGATGCATATTTAGGTGACTATGCTAGGATATAGAATCTATATGACACTATATATCTAATTATGATGAGAATCAAGTCATATATAGTTCTAGAAGAACTGTACACTTTTCATCATATGGAAAGGATGTGAACCCTGTTGTTTAATGTATTACATTAAGGACGTGATGCATGTCTTTTAATATAATTTTGTACGGATATTTTTCCGTTCAGTTTTAGGTCATGTTGTAATGATGAATTTCCATGCATTTTAACATCGTGCAGTAATGATGAATTTCCATTCAATTAAACATCATATGGTAAGGACGATTTCCATGCAGTTTAACATCTTGTTGCCAGTATGTTAGGTAGTAACCTATTAGGAGAGGGTCTCATTTAAAATATCTCAAAAAACTCTTATTCATATTTCATGAGGATACTTGTTCATCCAACTGATCATTGAAGACAAAGTAGATTTCTATCATTTTCCTGAGATGTTGGTGATAGGGGAAATAGTAATCATGGCCTATAAATCCTACCTCAGGTTGATTCCACATTTTTGGGAGTTACATAAAAATGTTCCCCAAGGCATAGACAAAATATTTGGAGACATGCCTTGTCTATAAATAGTAGTATTTTTTCATCTTGATTTGAATGACAACCCCTTATCCATGGGAGGTAAAAGGATGATGCCCTATTGTACAATTGTTTTATTCAATTTTGGGTGATAAGATGAATGGAGTATGGATACATGCATGGGTGGTTCCAATATTCCAAAGTCCACATACACTTGAATCCAATTTTTAAATGTAATAAAACCTTCTATGGTGTGCCTTAGATATAAATTTTAAGGGAAATAGTCTCCATTGTTGGTAAACCGAACCTCACTCGGCTTTCTCATCATCAAGAGCTCTATCAAACTATTCCACATTGCATAATTAAAATGCCATGATACATGTTTTTCTAGGTAGAAATATACTTTCTGATACATGTCTTCAAGATATGGGATACAACACCACTCCTCCCGCATGTTTTATGTACCACTATTGATGCATGTAGAAGGATAACCTTGGGGTTTGGGGTACAAATTCCCGATATCTATTGATCTGGGGGTACGTTCTGAAGCTTTGGGGGGATTAGATGATGCAAATGTTTTGCATTGATTAAAATTCTCCAACTCTCTTGGTGGTTTTGGGTAGACACTTGCGTTTAAATGGGTTCCAGAATATCCATGATGTGGAGGTGGAAAATACGGAAATCCACCTAGTCTTCTTGGTTGGGTTGAGGTAGTATAATATATGAATTTACATCCATTGGGGATAAAAAATATAAAAATATCCCCATCCCTATGGGCAGGGCACTTCACTTCATGGTGGGCTTTCATAGACAGACGATGGCTCACTATACTGAGATATAAACATTGTGTGTATTCCCAAAACTATCTCCTTGATATTCCTATATTCTTTTTAGAGTTTATTTATCTATTCTTTAATATAAATTTCCCTGTAATCCCCAAGGGGATAGCTAGTTGGATCCATACAAACACCCTTTCCTCTATTAGTGTCAGGGTGAGTGGATAATGGTGGGAATTATGACACAAACCCTTGGGATTGATTCCACTGCTTCCACTACCTATGTGATTCATTGTTATTATCCTCTAAAATTACTACATGGTTGAAAACACTATATATATGCCTGTTGGGTTCCACTGATATTGTATTCTCTTGTACTAGCAGTAAAAGGTAGGTTGACCCACTTTGAATAATATGAATGTAGGAGGGTATGATTGTACCCTTTGGGATAAGGATCATCCTGTTTTTATAATGAGTCTTCAAATTATGATGATATCATATTGGAGAAGGAACAAGTAGGCACATTCTCCTCCTTAATGGAGTATCTCACTTTACGAGTAGGTGCACGATGTACCGTTTGGGGGGATGGTTCCCATGATTCCATTTGATGGGTTGATTTTAGTGATGAAGATGACCCCAATGTAAAATATAGGAAAAATTTCCCCAAGATTATTGGATGTTGTGTTCTTTGTGACTCCCTAATATCTGTGGATTTCTGAGATGAAGTCATAGACTCCTAACTGAAAATGATATGGGATTGATCATGAGACCTTTTTGTGAGACACTAGGGGACATCAATCATATTGGTAGTAGCAGTTATATGAGACTACTTTTGATTTACATTTTTTTGGACACCCTAGGTGGGCTCTCCTGCTTAGTACCTCATCCTGGATAGTAGGTGTAAGCACAACTTCCTCTATTGCTTCTTGTATAATCGTGCCCACATATTTGTGATGATGATCAAAATGGATCAGATTACTCCAACGAAGCTTCTGTGTGATTGATTTTCCATATTAACCAACACCATCCACCTCCCCAACATAGTAATATTGTACGTTGTTTCTTTCCAATGATAAGTTCATGAAGATTTTGAATGTGGTGATAAGGGTCACATCCTCTCCAGTAGCTTGTGGTGGGAAATACAATTCATGATAACTCATCCTATGATGGATTTCATGAGCTAATTTTAGATTCATGATGGGATTTTTGATATGGTATTTCCATCCCAAGGAATTAATCAATCAATGATAGAAGCGTTGTGCTGGTGAAAATGTATTTTGGGGAATTATGATCAAAGAATCATGTCCAGTGATTTCTTGATTCATTCTCATGTTTGAGGAACTCATTTTGATTGTAAGGAATCTCGAGAAGTCTTTTAATAATAAAAGAGAACACCATATCATTGTATCATCGTATATACTAGTATATGTTCGATCAATAACATTCACAGTTAAAATGTAATGAGGTTGTCCATTATTTTCACAAAATTTTCAGTGAGGTTAAAAGAAAAATGTTAGGTATATAGATTTTGTGTGTGCGGAGCGCAACATAAATTTTCCTCATTTTTAGGGAACACTATCCTTTTTAACATGTAAAAGTGATGACATGGTTAAAGGGTTCACATCAGGTTAACTATTTATATTTCATCAATAAAAGGACTGAATTACTTTTTTTTTCAGGATACTATTTTCACTTTTCTCAGAAATTCCCAGTTGTTCCCCAATTCGTAGCTAGAAATAGAACTTCTTTCCAAAGGATGGTTGTCATCTAGGTTTTAGGCACATTGACATTTGGGGACTTTCATTGAACGAGAGGATGGGATGTTAGGATCATTGCACCCTTTATGGGGGGGATAATAGAATACTCTAGGATGCTCTTATATATTTAAGATATGTCCATGAAATCCTTTATACACCCGGATACGATACCAGTAACACCCATGTCAATGGCTTGATTACAAGATTTTATTGATAGGAACAATGATGTCTATATCACAGGTTCTCTATTGTTCTCGTATTTTGTTATGATGCTTTGGGTTATGTCCATAATTGAGAAATCTAGAGTTTATTATCGTCTAAGGAGGCAGTTGGGGTCTTAAATGTGGGATTGAACCTCCGTGAGGAATCATACTTAACTTGTGAATTAAGAATCAAGACCCAAATACTTAATTTGACATAGTTTACCATCGTAGGACTCAAACCCTTCATGTAGTATTTCATTATATGGTATAGATGTGAATATCAGTATCGGACCATATTGGGGTGTCTTGCGTATCATGTTTAATATAGGAATCAGATTTCACATAGATATATTGATAGGAATCTATGTCATGTCAGATATGACATTAGGGGACCTTGGTGTAACTTATGCATATGAGACTACCCTGGATAGCATCATTGGGAATATGGGCCTCTGAGAATAGATGATATGTAATTAGTCTTACATCCTAATGGTTATTATAATCATGATATAAGTGAAATCATCACTAGTTTCTAAGATCACATGATCCATGATTTCTGTGAGAAACAAGAGATAACGTTAAATCAGACGCATTGCATGCGAGCATGTTCTTACAGTGATTACACATAAATTCTACCCTATAGAAGGTATGATTTCCATCTCATGGAGAATATGGTATGAATATTGTTCCTTATAAAACCATCCAACATATTCTGGTTATGGAAAGAATGAGATTCCTCATAGTTCACTTATCCCTTAACCAACAGATAGGTTAGGTTTGATGGTCACACTCAGAGGCATTATGGTCATCCTTGAGATTTCGGGAATACATGTGTCTTATAACATATATGGATTCCATATCGATCATATATTTATTATGTGATGTCAGAAGTTTGGGATTACACTCTAATGATACCCAACTAGTGGATACATTTTATACTGTATTTGTAGTCGGGGATTATGAACTGAGACTCCCTGATTAGTATACTCATTATTTATCCACTAGAGGTTTAAAGAGAGATGACGATCACCATGATAGTCTATCTAAAATTATGATATACATAGGGTTTCATGAGTATATGACCCTAGATCGTTGAGGACACATCAGTTTCCAAAGGGTTATGTGGATGAAGATTATTAGCTAGGGTTCACATGCCATGAGTCCAAGTAGACATTTCGTACAATGTTGGCTTATACTAGAGGGTTTGGAGACATTTGTTGGACATATACATAGAAATAATCGATTATATGAACATTATATTGGGAAACCAATCTAATATGGAAAATACATCAAAGGGTATCTACATAATGAATGGGGTATGCCTTTGATGCCTCATGATGGGAGAAACAAAACATCCAAGATACTTTTCATGACTAAAGAGCACACCTCTGGGGTCTCATGCATAATCATCTAACTTATCCCAGATGTCTCTTCCTGAGTGAAGCAGATATATATGGGGTCTTGCACATGATCAACTGGATTTTCCATGATGTCTTTGCTTGTGTGAAGAAGACATGTTAAAGGTTCTTTTCATAACCAAAGCATATATGTCTAGGTGATATGTTAGGAGGTATTGTAGTGTCCTGTTGTGGACTTCTATTGTGCATCACATGGATTTCAGCTACCGTTGTCACATATCTCCTCCACCCTTTCTTCTCATTTCATTATTTATTAAAGGTCAGATATTACATGAGTTTTCTCGAGTACTGTTAAAGATATTTTCTCAATTTTGTGATGATTCTTCACGTGAACAAAATGGATAATATAGAGGGTGTGAAATCTTGTAGCGGATGAATTATATTTTTCCTTAGAGAGTTTCAGTGTTTCCCAAACATACCTAAGGACTTCCATAATGCAGACATGTATTGGGTCCTGTTCTTGATTATTGTAGACATGCCTACAAGTGGTCGCATGATCAACGTAACTAGTCCTCAAGATGCCAGATGTCATCAAAGACTAGTGGAAAATCGCATGATCATTTTAAAACAATAATGAAAATATAGAAATGTCATCAATAATTGTCAAAATCATTCCTTATGATGGTGTGGGTATGTGAAGGGGGTGTTTCCTAATCAATTTGGCTCGCTCTGTGGGTCAACGGATGACCATGGGGATGTGCCAAGGGTTCTCTATGAGATTACATTGACTCATCTGAGGCATGTCTGGTGTCCATGATGACATGTCCAAAAGCTACGTAGGGTCTTGTGAGGCTCATGAAGACTCTCACGATCATGTTTCATTAGGACACTCATGTTGTGGTTTCTTTCAGAGGTGTCTAGCGTCATGCTCTCAAACACGTATCGTGATTGCGTGTCTATAGGGATCATTTAATAAGTTTAATGGATGAAAATATATAATCAAGTGTATATGATGAAGGCGTACACCATTGGGATCACATGGAAAGAGGGGACCTACCCATAAGATCATATTAACACTAAGTGGATGTTCTCTTTCTGTGTTTTCTTCATGTGATTCACATGAACTCAAAATGGAATCATGAAGGACTCTGTGGACATCATTGAAGTCTTCCCAATGACACCATGATCATGGGTGGGATTACTTGGTGCATATTCTTAGGGGTTTTCCTCCTTTACCATCATGCATGGTGGAGGGTGTCTTCATGAGACTATTTGATGTCGTCGCATCTATGACCTGCATGAGCTCTATCAGTTCTAACGATGAGATACATCTAATTGCATGCATGAGTGATTGTGGACAATGCACCTTGAGATGGATTGCATTGAATATGGGTTGGGTTCCTCCATAATTCACCTTTCATGAATTGGGTATCAATGAGGATTCGGTGTGTCGGGGAATCTAAATCGAATGCCACATGCATATTTAATGTGACACATAGTCTTCTTGCATTACTACAGACATTTAAGGACATCTTGTGCCATAGGATCCTCATATATGATTTGCATGTCCTTTTAATGGTTTCTTGCAATATACAGTATGGAGATACGCTGAGGGGGATGTTTATCAAATTGTCCATGTGCATGGGTAAAGGAATTCAATGGATAGATAGATTCCAAGGGTATTTTGTGATTATTTCAAGTGAGCATTGCAAGAACAAGGGTTTACGACATCTTGTGAGGGCTTACATGTTCGTCGGTGCATGCCCACAGTCACTAGCATGGGTACTCTTCATGGTTGCTGGTCTTCTTTATATGGTCGATTAGCAGAATCGAGTGAATAAGTTATCCTTATTATACATATGTGTATGAGGACTCTGTCTTGGTCCACATGAAGGATGCATGGATGAGGTCTTGTTTGTTGGTCTTCATGCTCATCAAATGGTGGATACAGGGTATTGAATGTGCCCATGGTTTTTCTCATAGCCACTACGTGCAACATGGATCTTTGATGGATGTATGGTTCATCACGTGGTGTCATTATATGAAGAGAGGGGTCTTGAGAGGGTTTCTAATGTTGTATCAAGGGATTGAGGGTGGGGTTTGGAGAATAAGATGAAAATGTTCGGGTATGTACAAAATTAATGTAGGGAAAGGAAGCATGCAGGATTCGCGAGATTCAAGGGTTGACGTGCACGTTTGTTCTAAAGTACCACTTTTGCAGAGTCAAGATAGGAATCAACAATGGGGAGGGGATCACATTATCTTGTGAGAAAACATCATGAATAAATCATTTCATGATGGTCAGTTCATCATGCGACCTCCAATCCTTCAAAAGAACATGCATATGTCTTAAGTGATCTTCTGAGGATGTCCTCCAATGGGCAGTGGCCAAAATACCATGTCCTGCTACATTCCATATTTTTTTAGTGATCAATTTCTCCCCTCCTTGATTTTGTTTCTTTGAATGGGAATGGGTTTATATAGGCTATATGAGGCCTATAATGATGACTCTTTACATGGAGAGGGTGTTGCATTGTAGTAGTGAGGTAGTGATGGACTACACTTGATCTTCATTTGTGATGTCGCATGATCATTCCATCCAATCATGTGATGCCCTTATTTCAATTCATGGTATCAATTGATAATAGAAAACTTGATTGAAATATAACATATAATCAATCCAAGATGTACGTGTTCATAGTCACTAAAATGTTTGTGTTGACTTAAACCTTTATCTTCGATGTGTTCACATGACTAATGTATTATCATGAAACACACCTAGAATTATTTATAAGCCATGTGAAGTAGAGAAAATCCCTATTAAAGAATTTAGAAAATACTCATAGGTGTAAGGGGTTAACATTTGATGAAATACTTCTGAAACCATTCTAGTTTTCTTCATATCAGTAACATTATCAAAGATGATCACGTGATGGCTTCATGTGTTGTCAAGGAATCTCATCAATGGCCACTAGGGATCATGGTTTGGTTGTCATGATGGATCATTCTTGGTTGTCTCAAACATTCTTGTCCATCGATGATGGTTTGGAGGGATAATGGTGATACATACTAGATGTTTAAGATTATGGTATCATGGTGTGTGGGATTTCCTAACATGAATTCGTAAGGCACTTGATTATAGTAGACGGACAGGATAAAAAAAGGGGTGATCGAATGGAATAGATTGTAGGGAGGCATTATTAGACAACCCAGCATTGATTCTGTGGAACAAATTTTACCCCACTATAATTTTTGGCCATTCCCTTCCATCGGTATATAATTTATTTCATGGATGTTGTTGGTTTGAGCAAACAACAGGGTTAGCACCCGTACCATCTGCAACACTTCCACCTAGCGGATTTCAGCCCACTGATTCTACCGATCAGGCTATAAAACTGCACCTACAGACATTCAAACCCTGAGCCCTATACAATATCCTAAATTGTGACTTTCAAGATCTATTCTCCCCTTATGGCCAACTATTTGGCCTAGGCTAACTCCCATTGGTGTGGTCGACCTGTGGTTCTATATGATCCTTGGATGAGTTGGCCAAGCTAGTTGGTGGCTTGCAATATTTTTTTCAACTGTGATAAAAAGACAACCCCATCTACATAGAATAAAATTCCACATATGATGTCAGTTCCATGGTGTATCTCCATAAAACATAGGCATTCATGTATGCCCTTTTCCATGTATTATTCCTTCAATTGGAATAGTCATTGGATCTTCCTTTGAAATGTACGAATGCACTAATATTCATTCAAACAAGGTAAAATAATAGAGAAAATAAGATAATAAATCATTAATCCTAATAGGAAAAATGATAAAAATCCCAATTTTAATGGGATTCGTGGTTAGGTTTCATGATTTTCTAATCCTCTCTCTAACTACGTGACCTCTAATACATGAAGATTCATTGTTTACTAGGGATCCATCATTGTTTAGAGAACTAGGTGATGGACATGAATTTGGCTCTATCCAAGACCACAAGGTCTTTACTTTCCCCATTCATGGTTGACACACCATGTACCCTTCTCCTATATGATTCATGTCCTTTGCGCATGGTAAATACTAACCATTTTAAAATTGAGCACCAAGTATAACATAGATTTTTATTCTCTGTTTTCACATCCCAAACCCACGTAACACACCCCAGTTGTTCTCATACTCCCAAGAGACCATAAATTTACCATTTTAAAATTATTTTAACCAAAATTTTAGCCAATAAATACCTCATCAGAGGGCCGGATCTTATAACCTCCTCATAATATAATAGATTATCCTTAAGATACACTCCATTGTATCATTAGGAGTCCAAGGGAAATAGTTTCAGCCATTGGGACCACATACGCACTTCCATCACCCATGTTTTCAATTCGGTCACGACCATGCCATGAGAGCATTATGATTAGAACACATGGTCTTATCCAATAAAACCTCTTACTGCGATTCAAATGAAAATTAAGATACTTATCAAAGGATGCATTTTCCTCAATCTCATAACTACTAAAATTGACCATAATAACAATGTGAGGAATCCCATTAAATACCACTAAAACAGTGGGCCAATAAAACAACAGTCAAAGAACTACACCACTATATAATAGACAATTAGCACATCGTCAATTTGATTAACTCCACAAACACAAATATCCCATCACAATAGGAATCACCTGAAGGATACGATTATCTAACCACATTCCCCAACCTATGATATTCCATAAAATGAGTCCCAATTGTCTCCTTCAATATCCATACACCCAAAATGATCACAATGTTTATCCCAATACACTAAACCTATCGAAACCTAAGCTGACTCTCATGTCCAAAACTCAATACTGAGATAAAACATACACCAATACTTCAAACTTGAATCACTAATAACCTGATCCGCCGACTAAACTCCCACTATGGTACTCCTAACCATATTCATGGGCTCACGACTACTATCTTTTGGTTCTTGGAACCTTCACCATCACAAAAAACCACTAAAACCTAAAAATTATGCTAGCATAATGTACCTGGAAAATTTCCCCACTCATTGATCCCAAACATATATGATGAAACCATCAAAAATTGGAATCCATCCTAACTATTTAAATCCAATTGAAACAAACACATACCTACCATCCTACCCTAAACTAAGAATCACTTGTTTTTTCCATAAGACCCTATTTCCTTTATCGAAACACATCAACCATTTCAAATCAAAAATATTGAAGTCGTTTGAAACTATACACAATCACACCATTCGTGAGCCTGGGTCAGTCTATCTGTTTCCAACTAATACCAAAAATTCCCAACTCCCACAATCATCATGTTACAACATTACATAGTCACAAAAAAGTATCATATAAGTCTTACCAACATCATCTGAATTCACATACTAGAGTACATCCTTATCTTCTAGTGAAATTACATCTACAAATAATCCACTTCTCAAATAGAACATCATCATGATCAACTTCACCCACTAACATGTCGATAAAACAACAACTCTGATTGATTTTAGAACCACCCAAGCTAGGAGACAATGCTCGGATTGAAAAACCACCACCTCTAAGGCCTGCATGTAGTTCCTAGTGGAATCCAAACATGTTCCTCAAATATTACTTTTTTATCATCCTGATACCACCACATCTAACCCATAGTCATGTCCAAAAACATTCAAACCATATATCATGAGGTTCATGCTCTCACGACTAACACGCCACTCCCCAGCTTAGGAGTTTTTTCCCACCACATTCCTTAAGAACCCAAATAAACATGTCCCATAATCTAACAACTAACCAAACCCAGGAAGTGGACGTGACCATATCTCCCTCACATGAGTGACAAAATGAATCAGGAGTAATCACTCATTCCACATATCTGATAATGGACCCCGTATCATTCACCAATATCTGATCCTTCATAAGGACCTCCCTATAATTGATGATGGATCACCTCCCCCCACATAGATGAACTTAACGTACTCCAAAGGTGCAACCTTATTAAATAAAATTAATTTGAAATGAGGAAAACCTTTAGTCATCTTGTAATGTTTCCAATTATCTCCCAGTTTACTCAAGATGGTGTTAATAGGTTATACATGATCATATTTAACCTGAGAGTATAAGAAGACGTCATTGATGAATAAAACCACAACTAGTTCATTATTGATCACTATAAGTACAACATTACTAAATTATATTGCCCGATCTAACTCACAGATAAAAGTGTCATCGAGATCCAACTTTCATACTCAACTTATATTTACTAAGAAAACTCACCACTACATCACAACTCTCTCCAAAGCAGTATTGACCAAACATTCCCTTCAGCACTACAACAACCACACCACTCGATGTCTTCCTCCATGACCTTGGTGATTTTCAATGGAAACCCCATGATCCATAACACCAATCCAAAACCAAAGGAATTTTTCATATCCAATGAGTCCAACTTTTATTTCACAGAAAATGACATGTTCTTACTCCCAAACCACCTATTCACACATCAAAAATAGTATCAAACATAACTAATATGGTTATTCCACCATGACCTCATTAAAAACACCAAGGAACCACACATTCTTATCATCATTAATTGAACCTATATCTAGACCCCATGAGTTATATTTCAATATTTCTAAGAGTAATTCTCACTCGCCCCACCAACCATGCCTCAGGGTCTTCTTGCCTCACCGAGCATCAGGCATGCTTGACATTCCTATCCCAAAAAATGACTTCTTCACAAATTATGTCAAACCACATGACCACCCATAACCATGGGAATGGTTCCTAAAAATTTTGAGAATTTAAAAAATTAATTCTATGTTCAATAGCATACTTGATACTCCAAATCAATCTTAAGAGAACAACTACGTATTGTAATTTAAATGTCGTCATTATCACATGCCCATTTTAGTAGATGGAATGAATAATAATAATTTAATTATGATAATATGGCTTACAAAAGTATATATTATTAATTATTTGGTCACCAACTAATTATAAATTAATGTAAGATCGTTTTAAAAAAATGTCTTTCTAAGAAAAATTTAAATGTGCACAACTGTGTTTTATACGAATAAATAAAAAAAAATCACTCTTACTGGATGATATTAATGAAATATATATTATATATAATATTTCAAATTCATCTTATGTGTTTTTAGACATTATTTAAGATCAAATCAAATTTTAGGCATCAAAATAATTATTTTTTTAAAGAAAGTTTTTCCGACTTTTGATGACACAATTGTTTTAAATATAGTTTTTGGAAATTTGATAAATTCAATCTGAAAAACTAAACATATTATTTGAAAGTTGAATATAAAAATTTACTTTGGTTAAATTTTTTGTGTTTCATGATAACTTCAATTTATTATTAATAATGAAAAAATATTTCATTTTAATTTAATTTTTTTTTTGAACAAATTTATATATTAGGTTATATTATATATTTGAGTGGTTTTAATGTATAATTAGGTAAATATTTTATAATTTCATTCAATTTATGTGATTGTAATAAATTTTAAATTTAATTTAGATATAAAAATATGTTTATCTTTTGAACATTTTTTTGTTAAAAACCCATTTTCCCAATCCATCAACAATACTAATGATTAATTAATTTATCATTTTTTTGAATCTTAAATTTGAAAAAATGAATTCCAAATATTTTTAATTTAAAGAGACAAATAATATAAATTGACCCCTTTTATTTTTAAGCAATATTAGTTGTAACATTAGTAATTTTTTATTAATATGGATAAAAGTATTTCTGGTAATTAAGGGTAAAAATAATATTATAAATATTATTAAATTACCCTAACACATGACCTAATTTCATTAGATGGGTGTATATCGACCAAAATAATATTTGGGATGAAAATATTACCTTCAAAAGCCATGTGGATTTGAGTATCAATTTTATGATATTACATTGATTGAAATTTCAATTTTATCACACTTTTTTCAAGAAGTTATATATTATAAATATGGGGTAATATAAAGGACATGTTGGAATATAAATATTTTTTTGGAATATAAATGTAAGATCCTGGTTCTTATTCTTGAGGTAATATTTTATTCTTTTCCTTTTTCATTTATAGTTTTTGAGGAAAGAAAAAAAAGGGAAAAATCCCATATCTTGTGGGTACACGCCATGTACTTTTCCACATTCCATGTACTTTGGCCTTGTGGGATGAGTACACAGTGCGTGTAGGCCTATCGGTGATGAAGGGTGTAAAAACTAACTACACGCAATGTACTTTGTATTTACACGTTGTGTAATCACTTGGCTGGTGAACAGTAAGGCGGTGGAGGCAGCCACCACCAGAGCGAAAGTACACGCCATGGATTTAGACATTCATGTTGTGTACCCATGTTGACAGATGAAGATTGTGGCGGTGAAAAGTAGCCACCAGTGGAACAGTTAAAAAATGAAAAGTACACGATGTGTACTTGATAGTACACTCTATGTAGTTTGTTTTTTTTCGCTTAAAACGGGTAGTAGAATCATCATTCGGAAAAGGAGGCACTGGACGCATTTGGAGCACTGGGATAGAGGGCTAAAGCTTGGAGGAGCTCCCAACCGCACACGGGAACTCAGATTCTATTGTTGGGGGTCTCGATTGAACCGAGAGGGTGAGTTATTCACTATTATTGAACCCATCCTTCCCATTAATTCTCGAGGGGAAGTTATTTTGATTTGAACTAATTTTCATTTATCTCAGATCTATTCCATTCTTAAGTGTTTCAGGAGGAATCGTTCGTATATATCTATCAGTGGAGATCGAGGTAGGTGGTATGATGTTTAATTCTAGCTGTTGAGTGTTTTTGTGTACCGTTGTTCTATGCACCCATGGCTGGGGTATTGTATGGATAAGGACTTGAGTAATTAAATATCTATAATTTCATAGTTAATTTAGTCAATATGTATAAACTACGGTTTGGGATAATTTCTAGGATCCAGTGCCACTCCGTGGGTGCAGTTCCATTGTTTAGCCGTTTGGCCAGGATACCCATGGGTATACAGTGATTTCAGGATGATCTGAGTTTTCTTGAGAGAAAATCTATATGAGCTACTTGCTTATGTGTTGGGCCTGGCCCAGTTACTTGCTTAGCCTAAGGGTAGTGTTCGTTTAGACTATGGGAAACATTTCTCAAGCTCATGGGTAGTAATTTCTATGCATGTGGGCAACACCTCGTACGTCTGAAAAAAATATTCACTATTCCGTTGGGCAGTCACCTGTGGGTTTCGATTCTGATTACCTATGTGTTAGTATTTTCATGCCTTTGGACAATGATTAATTTGTATATTCACCGTGGTGATTTTTTATGTTATAATATCTCAACTAAAGAACAAGTTTGTAATTAATAAATGATTAATAGAGTGGAAATGAAACTGGTAAAGATAGTTACTTTTGAGTACTTCCTAGTTTACTGCATTTTATTATTGCACACTACTATTGCACATTTTCACTGACAGTTGGGCACGAGACTTTGGTGGTTGCTTACTAGGATTTATTTCTCACCCCTTGATTGGGTCATGTCTTGGGCCCAAAAAGATTATATTTTTGTAGGTGGAGATAAGGTCAAGGGTCCCTATACAGTTACTTGATGTTGGAGAAAAGTGGGAGAGCATGGGACTGAGCCTAGTCTTGCGATGCTGCTGAGTTCATACTTCACTGTTTTGTTTTACATTGCTGTATTTTTCCCTTGTACTATATTGCTTTAGATTGTAGTGTATCTTGTTTTTACTACTTTCTTAGACATAGGGACATATTTCATTATCGTATATGATTGTTTTCAATTTCTTTACTTCTGTACTATTGTCCATTTCATCTTGGTATTGTTTATTGCTTCTACATTTTGTATGTTTATATCTATTTCTGTTGCGCTACACTTTGAAAAATGACGAAATAGTTTCTCCACTATCATTACTAGGCCCTCAGTGCTAGTCAGCAGCCTCTGGCATGTCAGGAAATGCGATTGAGGTCATGTGACGAACCAGGTTCGGGGCACCTATTGTGTGGCTTCCAGAACCAGGACGTTAAAAAGTGGTATCAAAGGGGTTTCATTTTTTTTTTGAATTATTGTTTGGAGCCTATAGTAAGGGATAGGAAGGAATTGGTATTTTGTAATAAGTTTTGCCTGAGAGTATCTAACCTGTGTACTGGGAAAATCCAATTTACCATGTGTTTCAAATTTTTTGATTTTTCACTTTTACAGTTCATTTGATGTCACCGTTGGGTGATGCACTTATGGTGTACTGTTGTATTTTTATACATGGGTTCTATTTTGTTGCATCTCGATGAGATGAGTGTATGTCATCACATGCATCATTTAGGAACATGCTAGAATCACATGCCACGCATAGTTTCCATGCCATATATGTGCATTAGAAATTTCATGTTGTTGTGATAGATGTTGAGCTAGTAAATACATGATGTTGTGATAGTTTCTTGGATATAAATACCTTCTATTTAATAAGGTATTATTGTTTTAGGTTTTGTAGAATGAACACCAAAATTTGGTTCTTGAGGAGTATATGCCCTCATTGACCGGAATTTGGTGGATCATTGACTGTTTACCTTGTTTATAACATGTATAAGATGCCATTCTTTGATTCTCAGAGAGTATGGGCCCTCAAGGATTGGAATTTGGAACTTATTTGTTGTTTTCAATGTTTTTTAGGCTCCAGGGTAGTTCTTAAGGCTTAATGTCTATAAAAACCTAGAATACATGCCTTGTAGTTTTTACTACACACCATGTACTCTTCGGTTCAGGAAGAAATGGAAAATTTTTATATACACAATGTGTCCCCTAAGTATACTCCATTTAGTCTCTAACCGTGTCATTGGTCATGTGGGAAGAGACACGGGATGGGGAAGATCTAGAGGGAACACATCGTGTACCGATTATACATGTCCTGTTGTGTTGACCTTGTGTCTTCCATGTAACTAACAACATGGGTGGATAAATCTAAGCTTATACATGCCATGTCAATGACGTACATGTCGTGTGCCTGTGGGACACACCACGCAGTCTTGACCGGTGAGAGCCAATGTGGACTTGGCCATGTGGCTGGTGAAATGGGGTGGTTTACACACTGTGTGCGGGTGTAACACGCCATGTAGTGTCAGCCGAGTAGCCATCCATGTCACTATCAACACGTGCAGTTGGAATTTAATCCTTACACGCCGTGTCTATCTAGAACACACCGTGTAGTTAGAGCTGTGTAGCGGACCTTGTAATGAACAACACGGTTCGGTGAAGCTCATTTAGTACACGCCATGTAGAACATATACATGTCATGTAGTCACGTAAAAAATAGAGTCGTGTGGATAAGCTGTGATGAAGGACTCAGGGAGGGGAAGAAAATTCAAGTACAAGCCATGTGTGTGGATAACATGTCGTGTGTTTGTGGTATTACACAACCAGTTTGGCAGAAGTACATGCCCATGTAAAATACTTAAATGAACAAGTTGTGTAGTTATTATACACGCTGTGTAGTCTTGTTTTGTAAAACTTGAATGTTTTCTTTCTCATGTTCCCTTCTTACACTACTTATTTTTAGTCCTTAATGATCTTAATCTAAGGTGTGTGTTTGACTTTGTAGAGACATTCCACCGAGAAGACCACATGTTGTTCTCCCGGAGAGCACCGACGAGTATACTTCAGAGATAGTAGACCATGGGCTACTGATGGATCCTTCAGCAGATCCATACACGGTTCCAGCTGTTATATCGGGCATAGGAACTGATACACAGTTCTGTGAAGGATTCACACAGTTCATCTAGACCTTCTAAGGAGCACCACCAGCTACAACATCAATGGAAGATTTGATGCGTATATTCTAGCAGCAGCATCCACCTACATTTTTAGGGGATTTCAGACCACAGGCTTCGGAGTCTTGGATAGGTTCTTTTCAGACTATCTTCGAGCATCTGGAGACTCCTCCTGGGCGGAGGGTCATGATCTCTATATACATGTTGTGTAATTCCTCAAAGAGATGGTGGGATGTTACCACTCATACTGAGATTCATAGAGGCATGGCATGGGAATATTTTGAGGTATTATTCTATGAATTTTTCTTTCTAGAGACGCTGAGGGAAGATAGAGCTCGAGATTTCATGAATCTGTAGCAGGGCGCCATGTTAGTGATGGATTATTCTAACCACTTCACCAAGCTACAATGTTTTTCACCTATTCTGGTGGGTGATGAGACGCTGAGGGCTAAACGTTTTTTGTATGGTATTTGATATGACATCTGAGTTCTGGTGAACATTTTCACATTTCCAACAGTGCATGCTATTGTGAACTAGGTACTGATTACCAAGAGGAACCTGTGGGAAACTAGTGGTGTATGCCATGGTGGTTTAGAACTAGTTTCCGATACTATTTCTACCGATAAAAGGAAGAGTCATATGGATTTCTCTCATGGTGGGAGTACTAGCCAGAAGATATATTTAGGTGGTCATGTCATGAGCTACCTGTTTGGGAGAGAGGGGAATAAGAGGAATTAGTGTCCACATGACCCATTAGAGTGCCGAGCTTGAGGCAGGATGGGTCATCTCTAGCATTTTTGTAGGGAGTTTCCACCAGTGGATATTGAGAGGGGTTCTGTGTACACTCCACATGTGGGGGTAGGACCATCAGCTTCTTACCAGTTGGGGAATTGGGATACATCGGGACATTCAGGCAGAGGTGGTGGTCATGGACTTGTTAGAAAGACACCAGGATCCTAGAGACAGTAGGGCAGGTCAGCTCAGGTTAGCCAGGCTAGGTCACAGGGTCGTGGCACTGGGCAGGCATATGCAGTGCAATAGATCCAACAGGACTAGAATCCCAGACCATCCACTGTCATAGGTACTATTCTAGTTGGTTCTATTTTTTCTTTGGTACTTTTCGATATTGGTGTTACACATAGCTTTATATCTGTGCCCGTTGTGGAGTGTCTTGGGATATGTGTTTCTTCTTCTTCTTCTTCTTATGATATTATGATGCTAGAAACTTCATTGGGGATTAGAATTGCATGTGTGCGTTAGTGCTAGGAGTACCCCCTAGAGGTTAGTGGTTGTCACTTTCTGTGAGGCCTCTATGACATAGAGATGATAAGATATGATGTTATTCTCAGGATGGACTGGTTGGTACCCTTTCGAGACTTTATAGATTTCTATTGTCGTAGGGTGAGTTTTACATCACCAGAGGGCATAGAGTTTCTATACAAGGATTAATGGGATGTCCAGGTGAGCCGAGATGGACCCGAGCATTGTGGGTGAGGTGGAGTGACAGCCCAGATTGCGAGTTTATATCTGGATGATCAGGGAACATGTTAGAAGGATTTCCCTCTAGTAGTTGATCGTTCCAGGTATGTCTTCCCGAATGACTTTTCAGGTCTTCCTCCAGAGAGAGAGGTAGAATTATTTGTTGTGCTTGTGCCAGGAGCAGTACTAGTGTCCATTTCTCCTTATAAGATTGCTACACCAGAGAAGAAGAATCTCAAGAGCCAGTTGAAGGATTTGCCGGAAAAGGGTTTCATCCGACCCAGTACTTCTCCATTGGGTTCTCTTATCTTGTTTGCGAAGAAGGTAGACGGTACCCTCAGACTTTGTGTGAATTATCGGATGCTAAACCAGTTGACGGTCAAGAACCAATATCCCATTCTAAGGATTTATGATCTTTTTGATCAACTTCGTGGAGCATGAGTGTTCTCAGAGATTGACTTGAGATCTGGATATCACCAGTTACATGTTAGACCATCGAACATACCTCTTATAGTTTTTTATAGTAGATATGTTGTATACGAGTACTTGGTTATGCCGTTTGGACTCATGAATGCACCATCATTTTTCATGCCACTGATGAATCATGTGTTCCACCCATATCGAGATTCTTTTTTTGTAGTCTTCTTGGAAGATATCTTGGTGTAGTATCACACTCGACACCACCCTGATATCCATCTTGAGATATTTCTGAGTACACATAGAGAGCATCAGTTATATGCTATGCTCTCAAAGTTTCACTTTTTTATAGAACATATTGACATTTTGGGTCATACCATATCAGAGGCAGGAGTAGTGGTAGACCTAGAGAAAGTGAGAGCATTAGTTTCATGAGAGCATCCTAATAACGTGATTGATATATAGAGTTTCTTAGGGATAGATGGTTACTACAAGCACTTTATACAGGTATTTTCCTACATTGAAGTTCCGTTGACGAGTTTGACTAAGAATAGTGTGAAGTTTATTTGGTCATAAGCTTAGGAGATATCCTTTCAGGAGCTGAAGGGAAGGTTGGAATCAACACCAGCACTGATACTTCTAGAGCAAGGGAAGAGCTATAAAGTTTACTGTGATGCATATCGTATTGGTCTTGGAGTAGTTTTGATGCAGGGAGATCGAGTAGTTGCGTACGGGTCTCGATAGTTGAGGCCAAATGAGAAGAATTACATGATTCATGATCTCGAGTTGGCTGTAGTTGTTCATGAGTTATGATATTGGAGGCATTATCTCTTAGGAGAGAATTTTGTGGTGTTTACAGACCACAAAATTCTGAAATAAATTTTCACCCAACATGAAATGAATAGGAGATGGAAAAGGTGGGTTGAATACCTTCAGACCATCGACTTTGATCTTGCCTATACACCTGGTAAGGGTAATGAAGTTGCTGATTCACAGAGTAGGAGGACTCAGTTACAGGATGTGCAGGAGGCCAGTGTTGAGTGGTAGCTCATGGTCTTATTCTCTGAGATGCATTTGGAGGTGCACGATAGTGAGGGGAAAGCCTATCTTTCTTCCTTAGCTATTACTTCTACTCTCTTGGATAGGGTGAGGATGATACAACTATCAGATTCATAAGGCCTTGTTCAATGGGAGTCAGTGGAATTTGAGGACCCTTCTCTTGGTTTGACGGCATGAAATGATGAGGTGTTGTGTTTCCATGGACGAATATGGGATCCAGTGGATATACGCGAGGAGATTATGATGGAGTTTCATGATTAAGCTTTGGTAGTGAATCCAGGAGTTACCAAGATGTAATATGACTTGGACGTCAGTATTGTTGGATAGGTATGAAATAGGAAGTAGCTGGTTTTGTTGTGAGATGTTCCACCTATGAGTAGGTGAAGGCGGAGCATCAGAGGCTAGCCAGACTGTTACAACAGTTACCCATTCTAGAGTGGAAATGGGATGATGTCACTATGGACATCTTGATCGGGTTGCAGAGGTCACCTCGAGGAAATGATGTCATGTGGGTTGTTGTGGATAGAATTACGAAGGAAGATTACTTTTTGCTGATCAAGGAGACATTCGGTGTTGACAAGCTCAGAAAGTTGTTTATCCGAGAGGTAGTACTCCTTCATGTGTTCCCCCATTCTATTATATCTGATTTGGGATTCCAAATTTACATCTCATTTTTGGCAGAGTTTTTAGAGGGCACTGGGTACACAGATGATTCTGAGCACAACTTACAACCCTCATACCGATGGCCAGTCAGAGCGTATGATATAGGTGCTTGAGGAAATGATTTGTGGATGCGTCTTGGACTTTGGGGGATCTTGGTAGAATCATATACCCCTAATTGATTTTTCCTACAATAATAGCTTTCAAGAAAACATTGAGATGGGACCTTACAAGGCTTTATACGGTAGGACATGCCGATCACCCTTGTGCTGGTTGGAGGTAGCTGAGGCAGCTTTATTGGGACCACGTCTCGTATAGGTGACTTTAGAACAGGTCTAGTTAATTCGTAATCAGATGGCTACCACACAGTCTCTTCATAAATATTACGCTGATCGCTGCAGATGACCCTTGGAGTTCATGGTTGGGGATCATGTTTTCTTGTGTGTTTCACCGAGGTTGGGACACATGCATATTAGGAGATAGGGTAAGCTTTCACCGATGTATGTGGGGTCGTTGAAGATTCTGGAGAGGGTCAGGTTGGTTTCCTATTGGTTTCATTTACCATAGTGGTATCGGTCCATGCACTACATCTTCCATGTATCTCAATTATGCCATTATCACTCAGAACCATCTCACATTTTTTAGCCCGAGGAGGATGAACATCAAGCTAATGCATCCTTTGAGGAGAATCCTATTTTTGTTGTTGATAGAATCACGAAGGATCTCTGAGGATGGTCAGTTCTTATCATATGGATGTTATGGCAGCATGGCTGAGTGAAGGACGAAACCTTGGTGCGGGAGACCGACGTACATGCTCAGTGGCCAGGGTTGTTCTCAGCTTTATCATCACCACCATTGGATGGGAAATTCGGGGACAAATTGCATTATGGGGGGAAGTTTGTAAGAACACAGTTCTTATTCCTGAGGTATGGGTTTCTTCCTTCCATTTTTCCTTTATGGTTTTTGTGAAAATAAGGAAAATGGGGAAAATACCAAATTTTGGGGGTCACGCTATGTACTTTTCCACATGCTGTGTACTTTGGCCAGGTGGGATGATTACAGAGGGCGTGCTGTCTTGTCGACGATGAAGGGTGTAAAAACTAACTACACGTCGTGTACTTAGCATTTACACGCTGTGAAATCAGTTGACATGTGATAATTAAGGTGGTCGAGGTATCCACCAGTGGAGTGATAGTACATGCCATGTACCCATGTCAACAAATGAATAGTGTGGCGGTGAAAAGTAGCCGCTAGTGGAACAGTTAAAAAATGAAAAGTACATTCTATGTACTTGAGAGTACTTGTTGTGTAGTTTGTTTTTTTCGCTTTAAATGTGAATTAGCCTCCTCATTCAGAAGAGGAGGCAGTTGGCACGTTTGGAGCACCGGGAGAGAAGATCATAGCTTGGAGGAGCTCCCGAACGCACACTGGAACTCGTATTCCATCGCTGATGATCATAATTGAACTGTGCAGGTGAGTAGTTCACTATTATTGAACCCATCCACCAAATTCTTTCTGAGGGGATGATATTTTGATTTGAACTTGTTTCCATTTATTCTAGATCTAATCCATACTCTAGTGTTTCAAGAGGCATCGTTGACGTATATCGATCAATGGAGATCAAGATAGCTAGTCTGATGTTTAATTCCAACTATTGAGTGATTTTGTGTACTATTGTGCAACACGCCCATTGTTGGGGTGTAGTATGGCTAAGGCCTTGACTAATGAAATACCTAGAATTTCATAGGTAATTTAGTGAATATATATAAACTTTTTTTGGGATAATTGTTTGGATCCAGGGCCACCCCGTGTGTGGGGTTCCCTTATTTTGCAGTTTGTCCAGGATACCCGTGGGTATACCGTGATTTTAGCATGATCTGAGTTTTATGGGGTGAAAATTTATTTGAACGGCTTGCTAATGTGTTGGGAATGGCCTAATTACTTGCTTAGCCTAGGTTAAATGTTTCTTTTGGTATGTGGGAAGCGTTTCTCATGCTTGTGGGTAGTAGATTATGTGATTGTGGGCGACACATTGTACGCATATGGGCATTATTTGTTATGCATGTGGGCAATCACCTGTGGGTTTTGATTTGGATTACCTAAGGGTTAGGATTTTCATGTCTGCGGACAATGTATACTTTGTATATTCACCATGGTAATTTATTATGTTGTTCCTACCAAGTTAATGCACGATCGTGGAATTAATAAATGATTAATAAAGTGGAAATGTAATTGGTATAAATAGTTTCTTTTGAGTACTACCTAGTTTACTGCATTTTATTATTGCACATTGCTGTTGCACATTTTCACTGATAGTTGGGCGCAGGCCTTTGGTGGTTTCCTACTAGGATTTATTTCTCACACATTGTTTGGATCATGTCATCGGTCCAAACAGATTATATTTCTATAGGTGTGGATAAGGGAAAGAGTCCTTATACAGGTACATAAGGTTGTATAGGAGTGGGAGAGCATGGTACCGAGCTTAGGCTTGCGATGCTACTGAGTTCCTACTACACTGCTTTGTTTTACTTTGCTGTATTTCTCCCTTGTATTGTACTGCTTTAGATTACAGTGTATCCTATATTGACTTCTTTCTTAGAATTAGGGATATATTTCATCATCATATATGACAGTTGTTCATTTATATACTTCAGTATTGTTGTCCATTTCAGCTTGGGATTGTTTATTTCTTCTGCATTTTGTATGTTTATATCTATTTCCAATGCACTACAATTTGACAAATAAGGGAATAGTTTCCCCACTATCAGACCTAGGCCCTCGCTGCTAGTCGGCAGCCTCTGGCGTTTGGGAAAATTCGTTTGAGGTCATGTGGCCAACTGGGTTTGGAGCACCCGTTGTGTGGCTTCCAGAACCGGGACATTACAATTAAAATATTATATTTATCCTCATAATTTATATTTAATATTTATTGAATAAGTAATTTAATTAATGTATTTAAAAATGATAATACATTAATTATTTGATTATGGGTAATATCAAATACATGATATTAAGAATTGAGAAATAAATATAATCTGAGATGCCCAATGTCATACATGAATCTTTTTGATGAATTTAACATAATAGTGATATTTTAATAGTATTATTTTTGATTTTATATGGATTTTATGATATTATTAAAAAATCACTTAATAAATGTTGTCAAAATATAAATTAGTGATATTTTAAAACAAATAATATTTTATTATATAATAAATAATTTATAAAAACCAGTTTCTTTCAAATAAATTGGGTAATTCCTTAAATATCTTCAATGAAACATTTACTGATCTTTTATTATTTTATACTAATCATATTAACCCTAAAAAGGTAAATTTCATGATATCATGGTGAGAGTTAAAAGGGTTAAAAAATATAAGGATTACAATAATAATCAATACATGTCTAATTTTTAGTGGATGATTTTGTTTAGACTCAAAATTATAATATCATATAAATAAATTAATTTTGACCTATTTTTGAATAGAAAACTAGTTTATATTAATTTAAAATTTCTAACTATTCCAAGAGTGTCCCTCCCTCTCTTGTAAATGGGTGCTCATTCATCTCATTTTAATACACATAAAAACCTATTTGGATAGGTAGTGATCTACCAAAAAGCCTTCCTAGAATCATACCCCACAACCTTGGTCTCTTTTTGTATATATAACATCACCCTTAGTGTTATGAAAAATTTATTAAAAGGAGTAGGTATGAGGAAGAGGTATCATTTTTATAAAGTGTTTATGTTTTATTTATTCTCCCACTTCCTTCAAATATTAATCAACCACGATGAAATAATATCTCTAATATCTTAAATACAATTAGATTTTATTATATTATAATCATTACCTAAATCGATCTCTAATTTCATTAAATGGGAAGTGAAATATTTTTTTGTGTTTACGGTAGACTACCACATCATGAAGCCATATATTTTTTTTCCATCACTATCTCTCAAGACTAGTCAAATTTATGGAATTAATTTTTATATAAAAAATTAATGAAATATTTGTAATTAGTAAATAATAATATATAATTTGAATTCCTACCTTTAAATGCACATAATGATGATAACATTGTTCGTGCGTACGTGTGAACCATTACCTCCACAAAGCGATGTGATTCATTTTTCATCAATGCATCACATGTATGATATATAAAATTATATTTAAATGATTAATATTATATTGATTATATGAATATTACTATGGAAAGATAAAATAACAATTACTGTCTTTCCATAATGATCATTGAAAAATGAAAATGTTACGCATGTGTACGTAAGGCCTACAGTCTCTGTGAGTAAAACGTTGTTCATTTTTCCCAACAATACAAAAATATTTAGATTTAAAATTAAAATTGATCTATAAATGTTATTATTATGTAATTAATATTATTTTGCAGTTGATGGACTAATGAACACTTTGACTATTAACATCACACCATATTAATTTTGGACCCATGTACAGAATATCTTCAAAATGTCTGACATGAATGTAATTCATTAAGTAATTGTTATGACATGATAATAATTTTATATAAAATAAATAATAAATTTTAAAAATATTATAGGTAAATTATATAATTAAAATATGTTTATTGTTTGGGAAATTAAAGAATATTCATGATGAATCAGAATCAAGGTAATGGACTTCATCTCAATCCCATTTTATTGAGACAGATGTTGATGTTATACAAAAATAATCTTTTATAAGGTGTATAAAACACCATTTTACATTTAATTAAATTAAAATATTTTATAAAACGAATAATTTTATGATTTATATATGAAGAATTTTGTTTTCTTTAAAATTTTAAAAATGGATTTTTTTTATATGGTCAAAATGACCTATCTTCCGCCATGACTATTATTTGATATTTTCCGCCCTCTACCTTCCTAAATGTTTTTAAAGGAAAAAAAATCCCTTATTCCCCTTTTTGGATAATTCCTTACTGAAAATTATTTTTAAAATGGATTTATTATTTCAGTATATTGAAATGATTTACAGTGATTGAAAATGAAATTTTATAATTCAAATAATGAAAATTGTAATATAATATGTATTATGATTATATAATGGTAATTGGAAATTTGAATGGTGGTCACATGATAATCCAAGGATGGGTGGTCTCGTGATAAATCATGGATGGTTAGTTACATTATAACATCCAATGTATTGGGTATGGATGTCAGTTGTATGGCTATTCCATTTGTTAGTGTGACATGTATGGAAGTCGACCACATGATTATTTAATTTTTAAGAGTGATTGGTATGGAATTTGACGACATTGTTAATTCATTTTTTGTTTAATTATTTCACAATTTAACTTCTTATACTCTTTTTCCTTATTATGAGTTTTCATGAAAATCATTTGATTTTAATAAATGTAAGAGTGAACTTTTTGAAATGATTACCAATTTTTAGGGTAAAAAGTTAAATTTTATGGAAATGTTTTATAGGAATTCATTGTACTAATGGTTTAATTTATATTATGTCTCTTTCTGATATTTTTTGTCATCCAATGACTAAAAATAATTATAGGATTTAAGGAATATTGGGTTCATGGATGAGATCAATGTAAATGTGCAGAGATATATCAGCATGAGAAATCATGTTTTATTTTAAATATTGTTGACTTTTAGAAAAATGGACACTGGGTATAAGTTTCAACATGTAATTTATTAGTTTACTATGTTTGAGTTTTTTATAATTCTATGAAACTCTAAACCTAAATGATATTTAATGTTAGGTAACTAGAATATGTAATGTTTATCTTCGGTTCGTTACTATTGGTATAAGAGAAGGTTTTATAAAACTTTGTAGATTAGGTTGTCTTCATGAGAGTTATTTATACCATTACAGATTTATAATTTTATTGCGGATGATATGGGAAATGACATATAATCCCCCTTTTTAGGATTTGTGTTTAGAACATTTAAAGTGATTAGCGATATTTTTTGAAACATTTATCTTTCATTTGAATATGGGTTATTAATTTTTGGGTGTAAAAATAATGGTGTGAGATAAACTTTTAGGTTACAAAAGTTTATGTTTATATTTTTAAGACATTATCATATTCATTAAGTGTTATAATAATTATATAGTTTTAGAAAAATGAAAACTCATGTGATGGGTGACAACCAATTTCATCTATCGTGGTCATGGGAATATAACCCATAACAAAAAGTTGAAAAGGGATCATCGCCTACCACGGGCCTACATTTTTTCCTAGTTAGTATAGATTTTTATTTATTGTTAGAATATTTTATGTATAAACCATATGTATATTTTGGTAACATATATTATATAGAATATTTAACCATGGTATTGGATAATTATTTAGTTATTAAGTGATAAATGTTATTATGAAAAAAATATATATTTTGGAAACATTATATGATTAAAGTAAATTAATTATTATGGAATTTTATTGGAACAAAATGGTTTGATTTTATTTTACATGGAAGTGTGATTTTATGGTTAGTCATTTTATTTATGGAAATGATTTACCTATCTTAGATAATATGTCATTATGGAAATTACTCTTTAGTAAGAGACATTGAGTAGGATTGATTTTATATGGTTATAATTTTTAAAAATTATCTAGAAATAATATTTGATCAAATCCTTCTGAAATCTGGGTTTTAAACATAGTATACAATAATTTCTTAGGAATTTCAATGACATCTATTTTTTGAAAGAACCATGTTGAACATTGGATACTATTGTTGGATTTTAAAAATTGAAAAAGTTTTTATCATATAATATATATTATTTTTTGGAAATTATATTTTATTGAAGTAACCATTTTGGTTTCAGTTAATTAATAAAGGAAGGATAAGTATATATTTAATCTTTTCTGTATTATGAGATTCTCTAAAAGATTATTCTAGTGCTTCATGTGTGAAAATTCATTTTAAAAACTCCTCATTTGGTGAAAAGGATGAGTTTATGGTGAAAATTTATTAAACGGTGAAATCAAAATTTTCAATTATGTTTATTTATTATTTTTGTAGTTTAGAAAATAAATGACTTACAGAACTCTAAGAAACTAATCTTAAAATAAAAAACATTATTCGTTTACATTTCTTAATAAGAACTCAATGACCTTTTAACCCATCAAAACTTTATGGTTTTGTTATTATTACCTATCATATAAATAGATTCTATGTCACCCTCAATCAGAACATGATAGTTTATTTGTTTCCTTCCATGTCCTAGTTTTTTAACAAGGAACTGTAGTGTGTGTTATCTTAGGTGACATTCATACATCCAATTCATTAGTTTAATATGGATGACTCATTAATAATTTTTCCAATATTGGATTTTAACAATTTAATTTTTAAAAGTGAAAATCTAATTTTTTTTATCACAATTTCAAATTGAGAGGACACAATTAATTAAAGGGTAAGATAATGTTACCTCTCACGTTTTTTAAAATTCAATACTATTATCGATAGCGTACATGATACGCCACATCAAGCTTAGGATAACAACTAAATATTATTATTTATATGTTACTATTATAACCTAGCCATTAGAATAGTGGAAATGAATAGTATTAACTGAATTATAAAAATATGGTTTAAATATATATATATATATATTTAATTGATTCTTTGTTGACCAAATAATTATAAATTAATGTAAATATGTATTAAAAATAAAAGTAAATGTGTTTTTGAAAAACTATTTAAATGAAGACAATGATATTTTATAGAAATAAATAAAAAAAGTCCATCTTATTGGATTATATTAATTAAATTTATATATATATATTCAATATAATTTTTAAAATTAAACTTATGTGCTTTACATCCATAATATAAGACCAAATCCAATTTTAGGCATAGAGGAAGTATTTTTCAAAAAAAGTCAATTTTGGAACATTTTGATGCCACAATTGGATTAAATATTATTTTTTATACTTTTCTAAAATCTATTTGCAATATTAAAATTCTTATTTGAAAGGGGAATATCAAAATATTCTTCGAATAAATTTTTGATATTTTTATGATGAGTTCTATTTTTTATGAATATTAAACAAATACTGCAAATTAATTAAAAATACCTTTTTCAAAAAAATATTTATATTGTAAAATAATATTATTTAGGGGTTTAAATGTATTAATAAATAAATTTTTTTAAATTATTATTAATTTAATTTTTAAAATGAATTTTTTTTTATGAATCAATTTTACATTGAATTTAGATATAAAATCAGTTTAAACTTTTGAACATTTTTACAATAAAATTCATTTTCTTATTCTATCAATGGGTTTATTTTTGAATAATTTATAAAAATTATGTATTTTCAATTTTATAAAATTGATTCCATATATTTAATTGGAATTTTCAAATTATGTAAATAGTTCTCTTTTATTTTCTGAAAATATGAATAATATCATTATAAACTATTTTTAATGACATGGTTAAAGGTAAATCAGGTAATTAAGGGTGAAAATAATGTAATTAATATTATATTATTTCCCTAACACTTGTCCTAATTTCATGGGATGAGTTTTTTGGACTAAAATCACATTTTATCCAAAATTAGGAGAATCGGAAGCCAACTGGATGAGTGTATGACAATAATTATATTATATTCAAAGAAAAGTTAATTTTGCCACACTTTTTCTTTTAACAAGTGAAATGTTTTGTAATTGGTAAATGTAAAGTATATTATTGACTAAAAATAGTATTTTTTAAAATAAAATGTTCTTATTTATTTTGATAATTCACAAGAAATGTAAAGAGAATAAATAATTTAATAAAATTCTTACATAATTATAATGCAATAATTCTTTAATTAAAGGAAATATAAAAAAATATATTAAAAATACTAATATATGTTTAATTTGAAATTATTACTATCATTAAATATTTTAATTAATTCCTTTGATATTTTATGGATGTTTAATATGTATTGGTCGGAATTTATAATCTGTTACGATATTTTTAAAAAGTCATGTAATGAATAGTGTCAAAATTGACATTATCGTTTTTTAATTTATAATATTTTATTAAATGATTTAAAATTTATAAAAATATCACTTTCTTCCATCTAATTGGTATAATTCAGAAAATTTTATTGTTTAATGATTTATTTATATTTTCATTTTATAGTAATTATATAAATCATCAAATTGTAAATTGTAAGATATCATTGTAAGAGTTAAAAGGTTTAAAAAAGATAAGTATTAACGAAATGAACAAAAATGTTATAATTTCCATTGGATTAATGGATTATGACCCAAAATCATATTATATTATAAATAAATTACTTAGGAATAATTTTTAATTGAAAATTAATTAAATATTTTAATGAATTCCATGAGTTCCCCTCCCCTCTCCTATAAAAGGGCACTAATTATACTCATTTCAATACACTTGAAAACCTATTTGGTTCAGCCAGTATCTTTCCAAATCCATTCATAGAATCGATCCAAAGATCATAGATCTCTTCTTATATGTATAACACCAACCTTAGTGGTCTGGAAGTGTCATGAAATATAGGAGGTTTGAGGAAAATGTATAATTTTTAATTTACTGTTCATGTTTTATTTCTTCTCCCACATCCTTAAAATATTAATCAAAAATGAAAAAATAAAAACATTAGTATCCTATGTATACTAAGATGTTATTATGTTAATACCATAACTCTAATTCATCTCCATTTTTATCAAATTATAATTGAATTATTCATTCAAGTGTATGGTGAACATCCACATCACGAACCATTATAATTCATTTTCCATTGATGTCTCACAAGATTTGTTATAATGATTTAATTAATTTATATATATGATATTCATGAAATATTTATGATTATTATATAATAATATATAATTTAGATTGTTACCTTTCTATGCACATAAAAATGGTAACATTATTCATGCATACATGTGAACAATCACCTCCACGAAGCGATGTGATTCATTTTTCATCACCACATCACATGGATGTTATATATAAGTATATTTATATTATTAATATGGTATTGGTTATAGTATGATCATTATATAATGATAAAATAATAATTACCTTCTTTCTACAATGATCATTTAAAAATGAAAATGTTACTCATGCGTACGTATGACCAACCGTCTCGATGATTATAACATTGATCATTTTTCATAACCATACATAAATGGTCGGATTTAAAGTTATATTTTATGTTTAATAGTTATTATAATTTCTGGAATATTATTCTAGTGATGAATAATTAATGGAAACTTTTACTATATTCATCATACCAAATAATTATTGGACCTATGTACTGAATTTCATCAAAACATATGACATGAACATAAATAATTATGTATTTATCATAGCATGATAATAACTGATATAAAATGAATAATAAAATTCAAAAATGTTCTAAATAAATAAAATAATTGGAATTTCTATATTATTGGATAATTTTAAGTAAATATGTGATGAAACAAACTCAAGATGAGGGGCTTTGTCTCAATCCCCCTCTATTGAGACATATATTGATGGTATACACCAATGATCTTTTATTATAATCAAATTATTTAACAAAAACATAAATTATAGAGTAGTTCATATAAAATGATAACTATTATTATAAAATTATTAATAATATTTTAAAAAATTATAAATAAATTAATTAATTAACATATGTTTGCTATTATTGAATGTAAAGGACATGCATGATGAATCAGACTCAGGGTAAGGGACTTCATCTCAATCCCTTTTAATTGATAAACATTTTGATGTTATACACCCATATTTATCTATAAGTTTTGTTAATAACACCTTTGGATTTTAATTTCTTTCAATTGGTATAAAAAAATAATCTTTCTATGCTATCTACATGAAGTATTTCACTTTCATTACAAATGAGAAAATGAATGTTTTTATATTGAAAATATGTATTATCCACCACCATAATTATTATTTGATATTTTTATTCCTATAGAAGACATAATTTTCTCAATAGAAAAATATATTCCTTATTCCCTTTATTAGAAATTTTGTGTTGAATGGTTTTTAAAAATTGGTTGATTACTTCGATATATTTAAATGATATATTAATATTGCAAATGAATTTTTTGGGTGAAATGATGAAATTGTATTATTTTTGTGCAATGATTTAAAATGTTACATAGGAATTTTATCAGTGGTTACATGATAAACCAATTATGTGTGGTTCCATGATAAAACAAGGATGGGTGGTTACATAATAACCTCAAATGCATTGGGTATATTAGTCAATCAAATGGTTATTCCATTTGTAAGAGTGACATGTATGAAAGTTGACCACATGGCTATTCCATTTGTAAGAGTGTAGTGTGTGGAACTTAACCACAAGGTAATTCAATTTTTTTATATTTATTTCCCAATTTACCTACTTCTCATCATATGATTTCTTATGAGTTTTCAATAAAATAAATTCATTTTAAAAATGATATGATAATGATATTTTTGATATGGTGGTTACATTTTCTGGGTAATAAGTTATGATATTAAGGAATTGATTTATGGTTTTTAAATGGAACGATGTCTTCCTTTCATTTATGTCTCTTAATGATATTTTTTTCTTATCCAATTTTTTAAAATTATTCTCACATGTTTTAATGAAGAGTTGGTTTGAGGCGGAAATTTTGGTAAAAGTGTTAAGATATATCAGCATTTGAAATCAAATTTTATTTTAATGATTATTGTATTATAGAAAAATTGGATACTGAATATAAGTGTCCATGTGTAATGTTTGAGTTAACTATGTTAGAGTAATTTTTAATTCTTTAAAACTCAAAATCTAAAATAATGTTTGGAAAAGAGTGTGATTACTAGTTTTTAAATAACTAGAATATGTATTGTTTATGGTCAGGTCCTTATAATTCCAATATAACAAATATTATTCGATGTTCTAGTTACCACCTCCATGTATCATAAATACAAACAAAACATCGTTCATCATATCAATCATTACCAATATAGCTGGGTAATCCATCCAAATGATCATACCCTTATAATCCAGCCTTCAAATGAACCACAAGAACACAAGGTACATACCATTGAAATTAATCCAATACATAACTATTCCTTTTTTAGAAACTCAATGGCACATACCATGAATCAAATCTACCTTTAAATAATGTACATGTGATTCAAATTATAAATAAAATGTAACATTAAGCCAACCTCCGTCATGGATTCCCTTGATTACCCAAATCCATCGACTAATGAACAAAACCTTATTCTCATTCCCAAAAACACTCTACCATCAACCTATCCCCCTTCTACATACCCCACACTAATAATAACATTTTATACCTAGATATTAAAAGACCAAAACATCCACCTTTTCCTTATGCATATAAAGGTACATAGAATTCATCAAAACCCTCTCATGGTACACCCTAAATGGTTTCAAATGATTCACTCCCAAAATGGTTTCACATTTAGTAAATGTTACTAGGATACCCCTCTAATCCATTATTAAAAAACCTCAAACAATTAGCTTCACAAAAGGTGCACTCATACCCCCATTCAAATCACATAGTGTATAACTCACCAAGGATACCGATTTCCATATATTTCACACATATATTTACACAACTATAATTCGTGAAACCACAACCAATAAACCTATTCCAGGGTCCCATTCACAACCCACCCAATAAAAACCCATGAATGTAACCACCTCCACACTACATGAAAATATGTCAAAACCTAAATTTTATATCTCTGACAAGGTTACAAAAAGAAAAAACCATTAAATAGAACAATAAAACCCATCAAATCCTCACGAACCATAAACAAGGGTATAAATCCAGGGAACTAGCAAGCCCAAAACACCGATACACCTGGCTCGATGTAATGTACAAGGGATGATCACAGACAACATCTCAAGGTTCCTTAGTTTAAAATTTTTATTTCAACTAAACTTTTCTTTTTTAAAACCCAAATAATTAAACCTTCCAAAAAAATATTTTATTAACCTAAATTTTAATATTCCTATATTTACTAAATTTCATTACTCATGGTTTGGAAAAAATATGAAATAATTCAGAAATAAATTAAAACACATTATATGTTTCTTACTAACACTTTATTCAACCAAATCAATTAACTTATAAGTCTTTTATACCTTCATATTACCCAAAATTCACCTTTTTATTTTGTAAAATAGAATTCAACCATATAAAAATTTGTTATAGAAACATTAAATACAAAATACTCAAAATAATTTACGACCATAAGAAGAGATGAATGACCAGTAGATATATACTAAAAATATAAAATTACAACACCATCAAAATGAATCTCATGTATCTATCAATCATAAGAAAGATAGGAATGACCTATCAATTATATCTACCTAACATAATGCAATTAAACACACAATCTACTTCCAAACATGGAAAAGAGTTAAAAATATCAGAAATTAGTAACATCACACCCATGTTCGACAAATGATGAATATAATTAATTAGCAGTAAAATCAAAAAACAGAAACATCAATGTCTCACCCCTAGATTCTTAGTTTTTCCCATGTGCATGGGGCTACATGCATCCAGACATGAGATCATTACTAAGTCCCCAAAAGATACTAGTCACCCATTTAATATGACTAAATAGTAATTGAAAATAAACCACCTCGGATACAAATTTGTAACAACCTATATTGGGTGCGACAATAACATGTTCCCTAAGATAGATCCCAACATGACAAATGGTATGACCCCCTACACGCCAAAGGCTTCAAAGTTGCAACACTAGTTGAAGGAGGTATTATAGTTTTCCAATACCCACTTTTTAATGTATTATAACAATAGAAAACAATATCAATCAATTCCAAACCACTGTAAACAAAAAATGGGATAATAATAAAAAAATTCAAACCCTAACAAGAGGGAAGCATGATATAAAAAATAAAATGTATACACTAGATAATAGGAAGTAAAAATATAGACAAACCAACTATATTACTTTTAAAATCCACCATCATACACCCATGTTTAAGCCCATTCATGACATCCAATTCACTAACCCAAAAAACCACGCATAAATCATAAATTAGGTACCCTTCTTAAACATGTACTTGAAATAAGTATAATATTAACAAGTGCACATGTGTCCGGGAAGCCTAAGAAGGGTGTGAATAAAACATAGTATAAAACCCCAAAAAACATCTAATATAATATATTATGTATCAGTAGTGTATATAGATTAATTAAGGACCAAATAAGTAGTAAAATATAATAATCATATCTCATAATTAAAAATATAACATTTATTATTTTAATCTCATGGTTCCATTATGTAACCAAATCATCCAATCCCACCATTTATAAAAAATGAAACCTAATCGATACAATATATGGGTCATAATATTAATGCCATAAAGGGGAGTTCATTTTTAAATTCATCACTCATGAACCATAGAGCATCAGTACAAGTATATAAACCTGTTATTCAAAACACTATGTATTACTATACAAATCTATGATGCAAACTTCCATGACCAATAACAATATGATGGTGTGAACCATGATGACCAGCACCAAAATCCAGATATGGAGAAACATGAACAACATCACTACCATGGTGTGGACTTCCATAAACAAAACTGAAAACTCTATGTGTACCACCATGACCTACATCATTACCATGGTGTGGACCATCATGAACATCACCCAAACCTCAATGTTGTCCGACGAAACCAAAATCATTATCATAGTTGGGACCACTATGACCCACACCAAAAACCATGTTATCATTTATCCATATAACACATTTGTTAAATGTTAATTTAAAACCATATAAAACATAAAAATTCCCCCATATTTCATTTCACAAATCACCATTTAGACACCATGAGAGGCCCAACTAAACCATTCCCTTCATTCAAAATTTCACTACTACACATCAATAAGGGTTTTTATCTTCAGAAAAAATTACAAGTCCAACGACCATCAGTTTTATTCAATTAATTTTAAAGATATCAATATAAAATTTCTACATGGGGTACATCACACACACAATTCAAATCATAATTTAAAAAACAACAGGGAACCCCTTTATAATTCACTTTAAGGTTAAAAACTCGTTTTGTAACATTATCCCCCTTAAGGCATAGTTTTCCCCCATTACAAGCCATAATCAGATTAAAATCTGAAGAACAACATTTAAACCATTTAAAATGACTCCATTGAATTTCACAAAATCCTAACATATAAAACATTTAAATTATCACTTTATCCATCCCATAGACTAAATAATAATTATATCTCATTTAATATCATTAATTCTATATCTAATTGTTTATTAATACATTTATCCATTTTTCACACGATGGGAGTACCCAAAGTGTATCCTTAAATCCATTCTCAAATAATCAACATACTTGATAGAGTTCATGAAGGGTATCAAACATCAATTTAAGGATCAAATTTACATCCTATATTAAATGAATGAAAAAATGATAACAATGTTTACCAACTATATACATATTTTAAGACATCAAGATATTCTGAAAATTCTTATAGGTCACCTACATCATTCTTGGGTACAACCACACATCTAACCTCAATCCTTGATTAAAACTAAAAAAACATAAATAAAATGATTAATAAACACCAAGAAAAATGATTCATCATCTTCGAGTAGTAGTAAATAATAAAAAAAGCATCTTATAGTAAATGGAAGAAAATGAGTATGATGACTTGCCTAGATTTTGATTGGAAACCGAAAGAACTCCAAACAACAATAATCAAATGAAAATATCTGTAGAGGAGGGAGTTTTTGGTATGTACCCTATGAGAATTGGGCTCTAATTGGGGATAAAATTATTTGAGGAATCATTAGTGTTGAAAGAATGAAATTGTAAAACACTAACTTTTAATGAAGATCATTGTTAGGTCACAATAATTTCATAATCGTGTTTGAACTATGCGACCTCCACTATCTAGAGTTTCAAAATATATTAGGGAACTTAAATGGTTTCAGGAAAATTTTAAATTCTATGAGTTTCGATATTCCCAAGACCATGTAGTTTCTTATACATCCAAGATCAGTTTATAAAACATTTTCCTCTCTCCTCCACGCATTATAGACTTACCGCATGGTTATTACTAATGATTCTACAACCATTTTCCATGAATATGTTTTCCTATTTTTCTCACATTTTACACCCTAAACCATCATAGCACCACAAAGACTTCTCATACTCTTGAAAAAAAAGTATTGACCATTTTAAAATGAGTTTTACAAAATGTTTATCCAAGAGGTACCTCATCACAGATTAGGGATCTTACGTATTAAAGTGCAAAATTATATTTTGAACATGATCTAAAATAAAATTTGTTTAATTGAAAAATAATATAACTAATTTATGTACAATAAATTAAATTTCACATTGAATTTTTATAAAAATTTGTTTTCGAATATTAAAAATAACTCTTCGGAAGAACTACTTTTTCGACGTGCCCACATGATTAAATTAAAATAGAATTCTGACAATTATATGAATTTAATTTCAAAAAAATGGATTCAATATTTGGAATAAAAATAATTTATATTATTTAATAATGAGAAATTAATTTTTTCCATAATTAATTGAATAAATGTTAAATATTAGTTAAGTCAATTAATGTTGCAACTGTTTTACCAGAAGTAAAACATAGAATATAATGATTAAAAAGGAACTAAAACTTATCATAATACTATTTATAGTCATATTTTGACCATATATATTCTAATATATCATTAATTAAAATTTATGAGCCTTATTTAATGTGAAAAAATGGTTATTTATTTTTATGTTAAAATATTCCAAGTATGTTCTCCTCCTTAAAAATAAATGGGCACTCCCTCCATTCACTTAGACAAACCTCTAAAGAAACATTCCTAGAAAAAGAACTACCAAAATATCTCCCAGATATCCATTGAAAGTTTATATACTGTATGGGATTCCAAAAATACCAAACATAGAGTCATTAATTAGGTATAACAAAGGAGGTTTCTATAAAAGATTGTAATTCACTAAAAAAATCTCATTCATTTATTTCTTTTTTTATAAATTAAATTTAAGTATTAAAACTTCCAATATAATAAAACTACTATCAACCATAAATTTATATATTATTATGTTGATGTAATATAATTAATTCATTTCTTCCTATATAAAATGGGAAATAAAACCATAGATTGTCTTTAGGGTGGAATACGGCCTCACAAACTGATGTAACTCGTTTCTCATCATCACATCTCCCTAATGTACATCATGATTTATTTAAAGTGTATATATATAATGTTTATTATATTATTGTTCTTATTAAATTATAATATCACATATAACTTCTTATTTTCCATGGGGTTTAAAATATCATAATGTCGGTCATGTGTATGGTAGATTATCACCTCGTAAAGCGACGTGATTGATTTTTCACTTACTATTTACATATTAGGTGGTACATATAAATTCAAAAAATACTAGTGATATATAATAAATTATAATGATAATTGTAACACCCCTACCCCTATAGTATGGATCCGGTGCATTACTTGTGATATTGCCAAGGTTATAAGGAATGAAAAACACGATAAACGATCAGTTTAGTAGCCTTTAAGATACTAGATACATAGATTTTTCTCAAATTACATTGGAAAAGTTTACAAAATAATATACATAATGAAACTAAATACTACATCCACATGAACTCAGTAAACAATCTCTTCTTCATCACCTGTTGAATGTAGACAATTAAAGGGGTGAGCTCAAACACTTAGTAAGGGTTACAATTAGCGGATGCATGAGTAAAATAATAAGTAAATCATCATCAATCTGATATATTCAATATGGAATGATAAATAAATGAAAAACTAATCCCATTATTTAACTGAGAATGAAACTGCATCCATAGATTTTGTCCTAGTGAAAACCTCATGGATAATAATAATAACTGGTAATGAATAAAGAGAATTCTTATTAATTGGATGTCATGTATCTGTAAGATGAAACCATAATACCGTAAAAATGGTTTAGTTCTATGGGTAGAAACCCGTCTGATTTTTGGATACAAACTTGAAGGGTTTGTCACCAACTGATTTATCTCATAAGACCTACTAATGCATCGAGGGGATATAGCTGGCCCCACCTGCTACTTCATGTACAAATAATTCTTCACACATTTATTCAATACAAGATCAATATTCCATTACAATATCTATATAGAGTAGAGTATACGGATTCATCAACATTTCCATAATTAAAATAGCTTTCCAAATAAACCCCATTTGGAAAATTGTATACAGTTTAGACAAAAAACATATCCATGGAATGAAATTATGGATATTTAATATAATTAAAATTTAAAATGAAAATCGATCTCAAATGGGTAGTAGGTAGACCACATAAGAATTATTAGGTGCACAATACACAGTTAGTCACAACGAAAAGGTAGATGAGACGAAGTCCCTTACCACAATGTAATCAGTCGAATCATATGACCATAAATTAATGAAGATAAAATGATACATTTAATAACATGAATATAAATAGATTAATGTTATTATATATCAAAGAGAAGTACGCATATACCACATAAAAGGAATAAGTGGAGAACAATGAAAATATCATTGAAATGAAAGTGAGATGAGAAAACCCTTACCTTTTTGCTTGAGTGTGTTCTTTGTTTGTTTTAATGACCTGAATAATCAAATTTATATTCAATAATTAATAATTAAAGAACATCCTACACATGTAATTGATTTATTATAACCATATGAGGTTCATTCATGACCCTTTTAATGGGTTTAAGAGGTTTAATTTTATTGTTTTGGAAGTATTTTCTTCCTTGGTTTTCATGTTTCGTTTACTTGCTCTCAAGAATAGAAGTTCATTTTAAAAGTGTATAAATATCTAGAGTTGTGAATATATATTATCAGTTAATTTAAGTAGATATAAATGATATTATAATTATTATAGGTTATATACTTGTGGATGAATCATTAGTTAAAATATTTTTATAAACACATAGATTTTGCTTGGCAGTTTTGTATACAATGTACTCGTTTTGTATCAGTATTCCCTATTATGAGTCTATAAAGATTACAGAACATTAATGAGATGAAATACATATATTATTATTTGGTTCAACCATTAATATTATTTCATGACCAGTAATGAAGGAGAATGTGAAGAACAAAACTTCATCGTCCACAAAGGTTATAAATTAGAACCTCTTGGACGTTGATTTCACATATAAAAATCAAAAGTTGGAGTTAGAATATTGCTGATGATTATTCCATTAACATGATATGATTCCATTATATAGATGATACTGGAGTTTATCGTTTTCATTTGGACATAGGAGGTGAGAACAGAAAAATAAAATAGATGATATTGAAAATAAAAGAAAAGTTGAGAGATCCCTGCTGAAAATTCGGCAGCATAACGGCGTCACTTAAAATTTTATAAAATCAAATTTTGAGATAAAAATGGTATATCATAACATTTAAATAAAAAGGATAGTAATAATAATAAATAAAATCAAACCCCATCATATGCGAAAGGAATTTCAAATAGCTAACATAATAGAAGTGTCCACATAAAGAAGAGAATGAAGGATTCGCTTACCTTGTAGAATAACTCCAAGATCATGATAGATGGGACCTTGGGGGATTAGGGACACCTTGAGAGGAATACTAGAGAGGTAAAACCACCAGATATTCGAGGATGAGGGATTTGGAATAAAATAAAACTCATGGATGAGTGGGTATTTATAGAAAAAGAGAGGTAATTTTTTATTAATTTCAAAGGGACACCTCATTAGTGGTTTTTGCGAAACCACGAGTTTTCCCATGGTATTTTCTCATGGGTTTAGCCACTTGGGACACCACATGTCATAATTTACTTTACAATAGTATACCTTAATTTTATATTTAATTATCACATCATTATGATTCCATTAACTACAGAAAACTCAAAAGTGTATTTTTACTATTCTGGAAAAATTCATATATTTTAAAAAAAATCCCAAAAAATTACCCTCACCATTTTGTGACATGTAGAATTAAAAAATGAACTCCATTTTTTTTAAATATCTTTCTATGGATTATTAATATGATTTTTAAATAAAGTCATAGTTAATTCTATAAATAACAATCTTAAAGGTGCAATTAGTTTTATTTCTCCTTGAAAAACAAATTAAGATCTCATTATCTTATTACCTTATGAAAATCAAATAATATTTTTATATACTATTCATAAGGGTAATATTACTATTCAAATTACTATTCATAAGGGTATGTTACTATTCACCAAAAAACAATTTGGTTTTATCAGACTCCAAAGGACTTACTGATCACAACTCTAGATGACCATTTTTTCAAATTCAAAACATAGAAGTCAAAAATTTATATTTAATGGAAAGGTTTTGAATATCTCCTAAATAACCTACTGTTGTTTCAATGGAACACAATGATGAATATAATGTATTTAATAGAAGCATACCATAATATTTTTGGGGTGTTATAATAATAGAAATTAATTTTTCAACTAGTTACTTACCCTTTCACCAATTATGTAATGATACTGTCACTTGTGCATATATTAGAATTTCAATCTCCATAAAGTGGTGTGATTAATTATATATATATACAATTTTAATTAATGTTTTGAAAAATGTATATAATGGGTAAATATTATATTAATAACATTATTTTATATTTTTATGATACTTATATAAATCCTATGACATATAATTTAAAATTTCATGGAAAATGAACTTGAAAAAACAAGATAATTAACACCAGAAACCATGAAAAGAATTATATCATACTAATAAATGACTGGTAAAATGAAATAATAGGATCATATGTGATATTATAAATTTTAATATGTTTATTTGATAAATTTATGAAATTTTAAAAACAATTATATATTTTTTAAATCATTTTAAACCAAAAATAAGTCTAGGGAATGGGATTTTATATAAATATCCATGTTATTGATATATATTTTTTAATATAATCCTATTCACATTTATATGGTTTATAAAATGTCACAACTTTATATTTGACACAAATAAATATTAACACATTTTTTTTTGAAAATCCTATATTTCTAGTGAATCGATGGAAAAGTCTCACTTATTGTTTAATTTTTTGGTAACTAACATAATTTTTAGAAAACCACTTTTTTGTGATTTTTTTCTTGGGGAATTAAATTTATTTTAAATAAGTATAATTTATATCATGGAATTTATTATTTCTTAAATTGTATAATATTTTACATATTGTTTTTACTTTGAATATTATTTCATTAACAACTAAAATATTGATCAATTCAAATTCATTACTCAATATGGTAATTTTATGACAAGGCATATTGATTCATCAGTTAAATCGATTATTTACTATAAGAGGACTGACTTGGACATGTAGTGATTTTTGGTGTCGGAGGTTATATATCCCATTGATGTTTTGATTTCTCTCTTGAGAAAAATTGATAACCTTGTATTAAAATAGTTCTAAAAAAAAATTTAAATTTTCTTCTACAAGGTTAATACAAAAGTGGAATCACGATTCTAGATATCAATATATCCAATAATTAAAAATTTCATTCATTTATAATTCATTTTTTATTATTATCCATGAGATTTTCACAATGATGTTATCTTCATATTCATTTAATTTCCTATATGTTGATTAAGTGCCTTGTGTGCTATGTTATTTACCCATACATATTTATCAGGGATTATCAAATTATTATAGTCATGTTATAGATTAAATGAATGTTTTATCAGTTATTAACCAGCACAAATATATTATGAATAATTTATTCATGATTGTCTCCATTGTACACAAATCTTACTAATAAATTTATCTCACCCTTATTTTATTTCATTTCTCCAAGATATGAACTGGAATTTGTTGATTGAGTTCAAGAATGTCTAATTTTTTCCAGTTCAATGCATTTTATTTTTAATACTAATGTAAATTTAGAATAATGTATGTAGTTGGTTCTCCAATACTACTAAATTGATTGATCCTTGGTAGTGTGATCCCTTGTATCTTATGACATTGTAATAATATTAACCACCGGCTTCAGATTTATAAAATTTGGGATGTTACAATTTTTCTTGACCAACCACAGCCAAATAATCTCCACAACATCCTTATTTCCATTTTAGAGCTAATGTTCTTCTAATAGGTCAACCCTAGATTCTTTAATCCGATATCCAAAAGGATTTTTTAGGAGATGTTAATTGTCTTCACTATGATAATTATTATACTTCTTCTATTACCAACATAATTCATGTATTAATAATTCCAATAATATAAAACTCATATATATCATTTAATTATAAGTTATTATATTTATTTCCTAACCCGTTTCCATCTTTACTTCCAACAAATTGGAAATGAAATCATCGATCCTGTGTGTGGAGGACTAGTACCTCATGAACTAAAGTAATTAATTTTCCTTCAGCACCGATCACATATGGAGATAATTGTGGAATTGATATTTATACAAGATATTTTTGAAATATTTATACTCATTTTATTATAATATCATTTATAACGTATTTCCATCCAATATTTTCTATAATTTTATTATCTCTCATGTGTACATGTAGACTACTATCTTTAAGAAGTGATGTGAATCCATTTTAATATAATTTTAAAATGGATAATAATAAGGATATTTTTAAGGAATATATATAATATATATGAATTAAAAATTATCCCATAATGGTGGTATATTATTTACTTAACTTTGATCTAGATAGTTACGAAATTGGAAACAACTTTCACGTGTACATATGACCAACTGTCTCCATGAACAGTATAATTCACTTTATATATTTCACATTTACAGATTTCTCCAAACACATATATAATTAATATATATATATATATAATATTTATATCATTTTTTATATTATATATAATGTGGAACTAAGAAAAATTTAAAATAACCAAATCTAAGAAACCAAAAATACTTAAAAAAGGAATGAGTTATTACCCAAAACATTATTTTCATAATTAATTATTATAAAAAATGTAATAAAAGGTCATAATAAATCATATTTTGAATCATATATATGAGTATATTTATATAATATGTTATAATAACCATTTAATTATTATAATGGTGGTTAAAATGCATACAACGAAAGCTGAGACTTGAGGTTTTGTATTTCAAGTGTCTCTTTTATTTCTAGGAGACTTATGTCATATACACCACTTATTTAATTTTTTTGGTGTATATAATTCTTCTATTAAATGTTATTTACTGAATATAATTATTTTAATGATAATTAATTTCTAAATTTTTATCTTCAGTGGGGAATACAAATCTAAATATTCCAAAGTGGTAATGTGATTTTCGTCTCAATTTTATTTTGGTGGGGAAAATCCCTTATTCAGCACTAATTTATTTATTTTTTATTTATATAATTACAAAAAATGAATTTTCTGATGATTATTATGAATTTTATATGGATTTAAAATATTTATATATTTATTTCATTCATAGGGCTTGTGATTATAATGTTACCAATGTGGTAATAATTTTATATTACAATATCATTGTTTGTGGATATTGTTTCCAATCATGATTACAATGATGAAATATTATAATCTAACTACCAATAAACTCATGAATAATCTTCTCCTATAGTTATTTTTTAGAATACATGTTTTCTTTTCATTTTCCTTTTTAATAGTATTAAATATAACAAAATAACTTTTTATGAAATATATAAATTATTTCTCTCTTCGTTCAAAGAATATTTTTATTCTATCTCCATAATTTCTATGAATTTTTAAAATAATGTCTTAATTATTCTATTAAAATAGTTTAAAAACATTTTTACTGATCTTTTAACTTTTTAAAAAATGGTTTCAATGGAATCTTCTTTCTATTTTATAAATGATGTACTTTTCACTTTTACCAAAAATATTAAAGGAATAATAGTTTAAATGTGTATAACATGGATGATATTTTCCACCATCATGAACACTAAATGTTTTAAATATTACTTTACAATTTTCCAAGGTTATATTCAATGAAAATTATTTCATTCCTTTTTGATAAAAAATTAAATTGTAAATAATTACTTTTTAATTAAAAAGGATATTTTCTTGAGGAAATATTCAAAGTGATATTTGAAATCAATTTATATCTAAGATGACATCCTTTGAAGTCACTTATATTTCATGGGGATATTAATCAATGTTAATATACAAATTCATTCATTGGAATATTTATGAATATGATGATAATATTTTTTGGAAATGCATTTTGTTACATGGGTTTCACTAGGATGAAATTTTATAAAACTCATCCCCCTTCCACAATTTATGATGTGATGAATGATTTATGATTTTGTGGAACAAAAATTCATGGATTACGTGATGGTTAAGACCTTTATTTCTTACCAATTCATTGGATAATGATTAATGTTATATGAGTGAAAAGGGAATACAAGAGGTTATCCCAAGATATAAAAAATAAGGGTATTTGGGAGGTTATACAAAGGCCAAAAATAGTTGGTACATGAGAGGTTACACAAAGCCTAAAATATCAGGGTACATAGGAGGTTATCCCTAACCCAATAGAGGTAAAAATGAACGTTATCCCAAGTCCAAATTAGCAACTTGGGTGGTTATCTAAATCCTAAAAATTTATTAATGTATTGGTGGGTATACTTGACATGATAATTTATATTCTTATGTGTATTCCATAAATATATATTATACAATGTTATTCACTTGTAGATTATATTATTTCATTCATTTATGTTTAATGTCCTATGTACAACCAATATTTATTCCATGGATCAATTTTATGATATCTTATATGAATGGTTTGGATTTGAAATGTTATTATCATGTTCTAAATCCCTTATTCTCATGTTATGATTTTTTGATCACTGATACCTCCCTATTTTACCCTTAATGATCATCTCAGATCAACTATTCTTATATTTCATTTCCCTAGGTTATTAACAATGTCATTATGTATGATATGTATATGATGGGTGGTAGTTATGAAGAACATAGTTGGAGATGACATACCTCGCATATGAAGTAGTTGTTTATGTGTCCAAGTTTCTAATGGAACTAAACCTAAAGGATTCTAGAATGTACCATTGAGTTATGCAATATATTCTCATTCATTAGGATATAATATTTATCTATGATAAATGTTGGTCACTATAGGTTTATCATGATACCACCATTATATCATACATGGATATATGGGTCGTGTCATCCTAAATTTAGTATGTTGAATACATGCCCATTAAATCATATTAGTGGGATAAAACTCAAAAATTAATCAAAAATTTAAACTAATACACTTTAATATTAATATGGCATATTTTCTTTACCCGATACATAATGAAATAGACTTCTGAGTTGATTAAATGAATATTAAATTCATAGTGTAATTATATTTTGGCCTCCCACAGCCAAATTTTGTTCCATGTTATAATATGAATCAATATAATTGTTACCCACCAGACTAGAATTTATGATGTGTCTGTTATCTAAAGCCTTCCTCCAATCAGATAGGGTCTAGTGACTATCACCATGATAGAATAGCATAGACAAGGGAGGAATGATCCTTATGAACCTATAAAAAATAAAATATCCCTAAAATAAATATAAACAATAAAATAGTAAACATAACACTACACTATATAATAATATAAATGTGTCTAATTCCAAATATCCCTAACATTGTGACAAATAAAAACTAAAAAATATAAGGTGAAAGAAAGTTCCCATTATCCAAATAAAAGATAGATTAAAATTACTATTAAGTGGAACTCCTCAGAAAAAACCAAAGAACATGTACCCGGAAAATGATCCTCCCCATTGATCCTCAATAATCACCAACTTGATGAACTTCACATACTCTAATACCACTACCAAACTAACCATTATTTTAACCGAAAAAAAACTATAAGGGTGGAATTACCATGAAGTGGTGATTATAAATATGTATAGTATCACCCATTAAAAAATGTAGGTTGGTCAAAAGACAAGTGAACTCTAATCCAAAATCAATGAGTAATAGATATAATTAAAATCCTGATAAGATATATGAATGGAGAATATAGATATGGGGGAATGTCCCAAATATATACCACAATTATTAAATTTTTTTTAAAAGATAACAGAATGATGTAGTTGAAACATAAGAACCATAACATCTAAACTACCAATCATCTTGAAGCCATTCCATCTCATTCAATCTATACTGGGTGACTCATGCCTCATAGGGATAAACATATCAATGGAGAGAGCATCAACCCCAATTCTGTACCCATGCCTCTTTGATCAAAGAATGTTGATTTATGGAGTACTGAATCCATACACTGATGAATCACACCTAATCTACTGGAGGATACATATTCATTCAATGACTATAAGGAATCTCGTATAATACTCTAAGTAGAAAATTTTTAATTCCCATCCCAATACAAAAAAATAATCAACCATTATTCAAGTATTTTGGGGTGTATTGAACTCCTTAAATTATGAGTCTTACTTGTTCTCTACCTTTATTATATTACCAGGATATTATCCAACCTTGTGTTTTCGTAGAACGTCGTACTCGATCCAAATCATCATCTCTATAGTAACAAAGAACAAAAAAAATACTAAATTCCTTTTAAAAAAGACATAAGAAATATATATTACTCTATTATAATATTCTTCATGTTAAAACATAGATTCTAGAAAATTTTATTTCCTAATTTCAAGCCTTGGAAAAATAAAATGTGAAAATATTATATAGATGAATGGTATGCAGTGTGCGATCAATCTAACATAGAGTGTGTGCTCCAAGGGCTGGGAAATAATATACACCATCATAGCCTATTAATTTCATCACAAATACAAGACATGTTCTCTAATTGATTTTACATGTGAATCCCATAGGATGATTGGGAATATTCAAATGTATCCTAAGACATGTAACATAATAGATATTCGGTGTGAAAAATAGCTACATGTTTGGTGTCACCATCCTGATGTTGATTCTTACCTATCGATCTGGGATGGATCATTTCGGGGAAGAAAACATGTGGGTTAAAATTAATTTCCATTAGGTTGGGTTAGGTTTGTTTACACACCATATTCATAGACGCAGTATACCGGTCGAGATGAGCAACTTGGACTACAACATGGATAACCTAGCTGGTCAACCCACATTACATAGCTCTGAATCTTATATTATATTTGCATCATCCCATCTGTGGGGAACAACCCATAAGTAAACACCCTTATATTAACCAAAAATGGGTTTATATCATTTGATCCATATCCAATCCAATGATCAAGGTAAAACTGATGTTCTCTCAAATAATTAAAAACCCTATTTAGAACCTTTTCTACTCTCTACCTCCTCCTATATCCAACTGACATCCTACTATATTTCCCCACAATTCCATTAAAATACTTCACCAAATACCCACTATCTGATATTGTAATGGTTATTTTGGAATCACAATGATATTCCATTGTAAGTTGGATTGATAAGAGGGGTATGGTGGAAGAGAGAGGGTTAGAGGTATGCCTGATGGATGACGATTCTCAAACACCCCTAAACATCTATTGTCATGTAAATCTAGATGGGGATTCATTTTTATATTTAGTGTGTATCCCAAATAGAGATAAGGGATGGTTTCTAGTGGAAATATGAACACCCAGTCTTCTTCCATGATTTCATTATTTCAAAAAACATGAAAATCACCAAATAGAAAATAATAATTATAATATATATTTCTTGCGAATTATTTTAAAAAAATATTGAATGGATAAATTTAAGTAACACAATGAATGAAATATTTAAAAACCTTAATTATTACTTCTTAATGATGTGTTAGTTGTCACCTCAAGATCTACATTCTAGGAAATTTAATTAATCCTCTTTAAAGACCATGACCACTAATATCCTTTAGGATTTTGGTCAGAGGAATTTATAATTTATTAGAGAGATCAGGGACACATTCATAATTAAAGGGTTAAATAAATTTAGTATTCTAAAAAAGATCTAAAATAAATTTGGCCAGTGTCCCAGTACATGAATACAAATTATATGATACCTTGATAAATCTATATATCCGAAGAAAAATGTTCTATAAAATTTTTTATTTAAGAATCTATTTGGGAGATTTAAAAAATTAATATCATTCACCTATATGGGATAAAAATATCATATTTTAACATATTTAAAATGTTATAAGATCCTAAAAAAAATGAAACAATGATGTTACATTATAGTTTATTAAATATCAATGAAAATATTTAATGTTGACCAATGAAATATTTTAGGTCACATCAAAAATGGAATTTAGAAAAAAAACATATTGGTGGGTGTGGAAATAATAATTCTATGTAATTATAATACTTCAAGGATTTTTTTGAAAAATTAAATATCCATGATATTGAATATATAGAATCATTTTTATGATACCAAATTCAAATATGGATCTATATTATATGTATTTAATAAGAATTATGATATTAAATATGTTAGAGTCTTTAAAGGTCCTTTCATGATAAAGGATAATAGTAAGAAAATATGAAACTTTTATGAGAGAGAATATGATGAATTTTCTCATGTATTTACACATAAATATCTCTATTATTGATGATATGATAAATAATTAAGAAGTGGAATTGAATATGACGATATATAATTTATTGAGGATGCTTATGGACATCAAAAATAACTTTATATTTTTTATTTCATTGAATTATATTACTAAATAAAATTTTAAAATAGTTTCATTAACAAGATGAAATTGATATTAAAGGTGTAATGTTTTCTTACTCCAATGATGACAATTAAGTTCAACAACCCTTCATGGGAAAAATGAGACTAAAGACGTATTTATATATTGAAAGTATTTTTTGAAATGTTAATTTGGGTGTGAAAACTGGTAGAAAATTTGACAATATAACACCGCATATTATTTTAATTTGTTATTCCAAATTCTATTGAAGAGAAAATTGGCTATATATATTTGAGAAATACATTTAACTCGGAGTGGAATCATTTACCAAAAATGATATATAAAATATTTTTCTAATATAAAATAATAAAAGTGTATTAATAAATTGTTTTTCTATAGAAATAAGCTAATGGGAATGGTGTAGTTACTAATAAAAAAGATATAATTTTTATCAAAAAAAATTTATATGTAAATGTAACAAACATTGAGAAGACATTATCTCCCTATAAAATGATGGAAATATTATGAAATTTTATTAAAATTATATCTCAAATAAAGTATAATATTTTATAAAATGATATTATGTCATCACATTATTATTGAGATATTAATGATGAGTTATTTATTGATCAACAAAAAATTTTCGTGCTTTATAGGTATTTCAATAAATTTTGAAAGTTTTAGATATTTTATTGTTGGTTGAAACAAGAACCTTGATCATGGGATTCAATATATGACTTTAATTTTTGGGCATGGAACTCAAGAAATTTAACATATAAAATTACATATATATTAATAAAACTCATAATATATCCCTCATTATGATTATATATGTTGATTAAAAAATATTTTCTTGATAATAAAAAAATTGATGAATTTTTTCACAAATAAAAAAACTGATATGTTAATGCCTATGTTAATGAATTTTTTCTTAGGTTTAATAATTGATCAAGTAGATGAAATATTTTTACCTATTTCAAAAATTATATATGTGAGATGATAAAATTCATTGAAAAGGTTAAAAATTCTTTCAAATCTTATTTAATTGTAAGTTAATAGATTAAAGAGAATAAGGAAAAACTATTAATAAAAAATATTTTTGAATATTGATTGGAACCTCACTTTACATTGATGTAATAAGACATGATATAATTTATGAAATTAATTTAGGTATAATATTCCAAAGTAATCTAAATGAATATCAATTTATGGTATACAATATAGTCTAAAAGTATATCAATGGAGAAATTTTATATGGAATTGTGTATGAGAATTGTGAAAATTTTCAATTATTTTCCCATATTGATATATTACAGGTAGGGATAAAATTTATGTCACATCCTAGATCATCAATAGGTAAACTACTATAGGTTACATTAGCTAAGTGATGGGATAAATACTAGCACATAAGTATCCATAGAAGCATGGTAAGAAACAACTTTAATCAGCTTACCACTAAATATCACATATCTACATCCATAGAGACATGAATAAGATATAAAACTAAACAACTAAACCAATGTATTTTTATAAAAACAACCATGAAACAAATAGAAATAAATAAAATGAAACCAATAGACACAAATCACAAAACAAGAATATTTATAATTCTAATTACTAATTACATGAGGATAGAAATTGTATGGAGGACATCACTTCACTATCAATTTGTATCAAATATCTATCATTAGAATATATAAAAATCCATCATCCACATCCTTTAATATACATTGAAACAAGGTAAAATGATCCATGTGCACATATATTAGTGAGTATAACAACTCCCATAATTTATATCCTAATAAATGGACCATCTATCACCTACTCTCATACATTCACATACACTATGAAAAACATGAAATATAAAATATATTAATGTAAGAAATATATTTACAAATACATATTCCACTTGAATATAATGAGAGAGAATAAAAAAATAATGCTCTGGGATACAACTCATATATTCTAAACAAATGTTATCCAAATCACTAATGACATGTCAATAGTCATCATTATGATAACCTTACTGCACCAGATATCTTCATAAATCATTTGACTCTATATAATATAGTCATCCATCATTTTAATCCACTAATATATATAGAAAAGGTGTATTATAGTAAAATGGTCATATGTAAGTGAGTATAGAAATACCCAGCTTGGTCAACCCAGGAATTTAAATGGCCCCTTAAACATTTAGTACCCACGTGTATCGATAGTAAAAAATGTGCATAAAACCCAACATCACCTTATATTATCATCAACATATCAATGAAAAATATACCCATATATCACATTAATCACACTCACTAAATAATAAAGTTTCTCATCATGGATCAACAATCACATCTCACAACCCATAAAAATTTTCTACCATGTTATTTACCCTAGATTCACTGCTCACATGATAGTGGTGGAAATACATGTATCCATCTATATTGATATCACTAGAGGAAATATGCTTCTTCAACTACCATAATTGTAATAGTGGAAATATACATCTCATCTAGTAAATATGAATCTCAACATCAAATAGAAAATATATTTCTAGATACTATATGAATTACACATCCCGCTAGATAAATTTATATAGAGGTATATTATTGTAAATGGGAATATCCTGGGATACTATATAATGTACGATACTCTCAATCTAAGGGTAATGTTTTGGGAGAATATATATCATTACATGCAATATTGTCCAAATATTGCCCAAAAAATAATGGTTGTCTCCCCTTATGTGATTTATTATTATTATAGTCATAAACCAAGGATTCTAGGTTAGATAGACATATAAACCTATCCCATAAATCATTTATTTTAATTAGAGATACAAAAGGAATTAATCATCTCAATATATCTTGTATTTGGGTTTTTGGAAGGATTAACTATATCCAAATAGCCTTTATTAATATCCAACGTTTATTATCCTTAAGCACGGTGATTGGTGGTAGAAAAATAAAACTTTTATCATCAGTATCTAACTATATTAGTAGTGAGATTGGATTCATTAATTTTTATCCCCCTCTAACCCTAGTTGCATTGGTGTTATATAAATATCAAACACTATATCTGGTCACCATTGATATTTGTCAAGAAAAAATTACATCACATCTCAATTTAGGTGTGTAAACATGCATGGAAATCACTTCATTCATAATTAAGGATCCCCCTTTTATTATAACAAGGGTTCTTGATTATCTATCCAACTACTATATCCTTTTCAAGGAATTCCCACTTCATGAAATCCTATAATGTTAATAATAACTCAATAAAAAATAAATTATCTTATTGAATTATCAGTATTATCATCACATAATATAATATATGTAATTATCCTCATAGAAGTAATTCCATTTCATTATAAGCTACTCATGGTAATTCTACTATGTTCCCCAACAAATGAAATACTATTAGAATCTTTATCATATTGATTCATCGACATTATTATCTACTGTCACCACCACTAATACATTATCTTCTCATATTCTATGGGACCATCCATAATAAAATTTCTATTTTTCATAATTAGAACAAATCAACTGAGGGAATGCACTTCCTAAGTATTATATTATTTTTTTCATTATTACTTTATTGAATTATTCATAATTATCACCTATTTTAATTTGATTACCTAATCCACATTTATTAATTTAATAAATTTCATTTCATGACTTAACATAAATTTCTATATTTAGTTCACAACTTTGACTCCATTGAGTTATGTTCATTATAACGCATCTGATGTATCAGAATAATCATTTAAACCCCAATTAATCCTTCAAACAATTGTTTTGAAAACATTGTCCATAATTAATTTAATTTTTTGAAAAAACAATATTGCTAACACATTATTCACACATTTAGTCCATCACACATTTCTTATATCCTTTTATAGATCCATACTCTAAATCTTATTATTTTATAATGAAATTCAAGGTATTCATAGTTGTTTTTCTTTTTGAAATATCCATTTTCCTATGAAATTATCTTAAATGAGATACTAATATATGATCTTATCACATTCCATGTTTTTATTAAATAAAGTCATCATATTCCATTTTTAATAAACAACTTAAATTATTTAATTTAATTTGTAAATCAATATGAAATAATCTCACTAAATATTGTAATTATTATAAAAAACCATAATATTCAAATCAATTAATTATAGAAATATGGATATCTTGATCAATATTCTCACCACAACATCTGATTTTTCAATGCCACATTTAAATTATTCAATCTTTACATATGTTATTTACCTAAATAAAAAATCCAAACATGATATCATCAAAAAAATTATTCATTAATCCAAACTTTTAAAAATAAATATATAGATTTTAAATTCACACATTTATAAACCTTTGGACTCTTAATAAACAAATGTATTAATGAATTTTGTTCAAATTATGAAAAATGTCTAGGTAGTACTATCAAAATATTTCTTGGGCAATGTTATCATCAATCATGACAGTAAATTTTTTTATAATTCTAATAATCCGCATTTGATTATCCCATAAATCCTTGAATTTTTTTCCAATATAACTCTTAATGAAAATGATTTTAAAAGGACAATTCATTTGTCTAATTTTGTAATTGGTCAATAAACATGAATTTCTATTTAATAATAATTTATTTAACGTTATTTTATTATTATACAATACATAAGAGGGGAGTGGGAAGGACCATCCTCCCCCTCTTCCTCCATTACTGGTGGAACTGAACCCCCTTTTGGGTCGTTCTTTGAACAAAACTCACAATGTGAATGTCACAGTACACTATTTTTTATTTTTACCACTCTATTTCAGTATTTTTTTTATTTTTTACTTCAAGAGTGGTGATTGTTTCAACTACTAATACCCTCTTTCCTATAATGGATCTTCATCTACCGCAACCAGCCCAATATTTTCTCAATATTTCAAATCTATCTAGACAGGCTCATTTCATCACCTAATTCCCAAATCTAGACTCTATTGAAATTTTTTCCATAATTACTACCTTTGAATTTTAATGAAAATGTTGTTGAACAGAACCTTATCTCTCAAATTTTTGTCAATTCAAATATCAAAGCATCAATGTTTTTACAATAATATATTTTTCTCATTGACATGTCCAAATATAGATATATATCATTTATATAAATACAAAAAATCACCATTGATCTAAATAACAAAAAAATGATGAAAATAATAAAATAAATTTGAGATCGGTGGTCAGTTGAAGGAATCATACTTCAAATTATGCTTCCTAGTATGTATCACCATTTACTTCCTCCTTTACTAGCTTTATTGATCCTTGGGGTAGACCAAGATATAGTGGGAGAGGGATGTGAGAGAATCATTGAAGGGAAGTATCATTTTTGTGGTGACCTGGGCATATAATATATAAAAATTTCATCTTATTATATGAATATTTTTTATATATCATTATAATACATGCTAAAAAAATAAAGGGTTAGTTTCTTTGGAAACATGGATATTTCCAAATATGATAATTAAAAGATCTACATAATCTTCCAAAAAGTTCATCACAACTAGAACCATTATCAAACATATCATATTTAAAAACTCTATTCATATCCTAGGGAAAGAGAACATAATAAAGGGTAAGATAAAATTATCTATAGGGGTAATCAAGGGAGATACTAATCAATAATAATTTTTTAATACTACATGAGCATAAGGGTATGAGAAAAATACCCTAACATTTGAAGACGATACCCATCAATTCATAGATCATAATCCAAATTCATGGAACAATGATTAGGTACTCATAATAAATGAATCATTAAAGAATAAAAGAGTATGATACCTGAGAGAATAAAAATAGAATAATATATTTTAATAAAAGAGTGTTAAAATGTGTGTAGTAATCATAATAATAGAAACATTACACCAAATATATCCACCAACACATTCATCACGTGTCAGGATTGGACTAACCACCCATGTACCTACATTAGTATTGGGAATACTTCTCATGTATTAACATTTGGGATTATGAGAACATCTAGTATATCATTTGAGATCATAAACCATTAATATTTACCAAATTAACTAGAGGTATATAATGGTTCCACCCATATCTTAATAATAATCTATTAATATGTATGCCACAAGATGACGAATGTATTTATCAATTCCTCATAGCATTAACTATAGAAAAAAGAATATATTTCATCAAGATTTGATCTTCCTTGTCCATACCTATATATAGAAATAATAATGATATTATCATATTATATTATTCCTAGTGAATTATAATTAACATCAAATGATGTTATCATAGATGAAAAATGACTTTCAAATGTCACTAAAATATTTATTGAGGAAAATACACTTTTAATTTTAAAATCAATTATTTCAAATTTATAAATGCACAAAAAATTAAGTGATAGATTTACTATTAAGAGAAACATTGAATTTTTAAATTTACATTCAAATAAAATATTATTCATTAGGTTGGGACAAGTCATCTATGTGGTGTACCTTAAAAATATACTTTTTTCACACCTTCTATAAAAAAGAACCTCTTAAACAAAATAAAAAAATGGCTACAATTAAATTTTTTTATAGAAATTCAGACATGGATAAAAATTAATTTTGAAAAACATATGAAAATATTAAAATTATTCTTTAAAATTTATAAAATAAAATATATTCATAGAAGATAAATATTCTCATTCAATATAAAAAATACAAAGACATTTTTCATTAAACACTTTCATTCAGGATATTGTGTACATAGAGATATGAAAAAAAGAAAAAAAATTCTAATTTATAGAAATTAAAATAGTATAACAAAATAAATACTATTTTTTAGATAAAGATCATATAATTTCACCATAAAAATTTTAGAATAAAAAAACCCAAAAATTATTACATTGTAACATAAAATCCTTTCCACATTGGAAAATTTTTAGTCATAACCCTCATGAAAGTAATTACATCAAATGAAACATTAATTATCATTAATATAAAGAGACTAATTGTATAAATTTTAAAGGGGTAGTATAAACATATCAAAAAATAAGATAGATGTACAATATAACATATATCCCAATGAATAAAATATGTGATAACAAACCCTTTCCAAATTTGAAACTTTTTAATCAAACCCCCTTGGATTAAAATTTTTGAATAGTATGTTTAAATACTATAAATTAAGTAGTATTAATGATATAAAATGTCAAAGGGAGGTATATACACCTCATAAAAATAAATAGTTTTCAAATAATAATCATATATAAATGAAACAATATTGAGATGAAAAACGTTCGTCGTGCCTAGTTTGATTATTAAGGTCTATAATCACCTATATAATGAATTTTTATCTATTTTAATTATGTAAAATAAGAATTTACATAATTATAATATCATATATGATCCAATTTTAACATTTAAACAACTTTTTATTCATAATTATTTATTAATGTTCTCATTTTTTTGTATTAACTATTTCATTTTTCATATATGATTCGATTCAGATTTTATGGTCTTTAAATGATAACCATAGACCAATAAACTCCAAAATTATGATAATGATGTAAATTATATTAATTTTCAATATTTAAATATTTATAATAATAAATAAATTTTATATATAGAAAAATAAATCACGTTGTTCAAGGATATGATTGTTCATATGTACATATAAATTCTTTATTCATTTTATATTAAAATGAAATAAATACTTATAAATAAAAATTGTATAATAAATATAATATAGATTTACTAAATACATCATTATTTTCATATATTTGATGTAGGGAATGAGAGGAATCATATCACTCCATGGAGTTGATAGACTACATATAGATACTGGTGATACTTTCATTTCCCTCTTAATGGAAATGTGGTGGAAATCATTTTCCCATAATAATAAAAACACACAAACACACGCACACACACACACACACATATATATTATACTAGAATAGTTATTTTTTATGCATAAAATAATTTTATTGAATATAAAAAATGAAATACTCTTTGAAGGATTCATGTAAGATAATAACCAATATTTTGAGATTCCTTCTTTAAAATACACCATAACTATTCATAAAAGGTTATCCAAGTATTATAAGAACCTAATTAACAATGTTATGAAATATAGTATGGTTTTGGGGGATATATTTTCCATTTTATAAGGCTAATTTTTTATGAATAATGGAGGAGAACATGTTTCCTTTTACATGTATGGGGGAATGTACTTGGAATTACATAAAATATTTAAAAAATATAAGGTCACCATCAAGTGAATTCAGAAAAAAATGATAGTATTTAAAATATAAGAAAATATAAGGTTTAAATGTCAACATAAAATAATATTTAGAATTGATTATGTGGAACCTTTATCCTTATTTCTTAGTTTAAGCCCAATGTGAACCCATTTTAATCACAACTATAGTAAAAAATAGTATTTTTACTATTAATTAATACCAAAAATAAAAGTGGACACATTAAAAAATTTAAAAATAATGATTTATAATAAAGAATATATTTTTTGAAATTATATTTATAAATATTTTGGAAATTATTTTAAAATAAGAATTGATAACGAAATTAATCTCCATTTTAAGCGTAAAATAAATTTTACATTTATTTCATGACTTTAAAAAACAAAAAAAATGTACTTTCTATATTTTATTAATTTTATAATCTCTAAAATTAATTAAGATAATTAGTCAAAATTTATTTTGGTAAATTATTCTGATAAAAACATATTCCACACATAAAAAAAAATTTATAACAAATTTACTTTTAATCCCTTAAATGAACTGATACCATATTCAAGATTAAAGATTATTAATATATAATTTATTAGATTATTTATAATAAAATTAGATTTAAATTAAATTAATATCAAATTCATAAAATGTTGGTACTTATAAATTACATTATTTAAATATAAGAAATGTTAGTTTTTTAAAATTGAAAATTTTCACTATAAACATAAAAACAAACCATTTGAGAAAAATCTAAAATATTGACCATATGATAATATTTAAATGATGAATAAATAGTATAATAGTTAAATAAAATAAAATTTCTTAAAAGGGTGATATTTATTATAATTTTTTTGTACCAAATGAATTAAATCCCATTATTTAGAAAATATATTTTTATTTCATGAAATTAATTTTTGGAAATATGAGTATTTGTCTATTATGAGTTAATAAATAAATTTTAATTATATAACCATTTTATATATAATTATAATGTTGTTATTACTTTTCATTCCATTAATTTAATAGTGATGTTATAACAAATGAATTTAAAAAAGTAAATTTTGTAGAGTATATATTTGTTCTCTTAAAGGTTTGTGTTGTTTATAAAAAAGGTTATCGAGAAAAGTATTATTTTAAAATAAATTTTAGGGTTGTTAAAATTTTCCACCTACCTCATTATGTATTTTTAAACTAACTAAATGTTTTGGGATAATTCGAAAACCCTTGAAAATATACATACTTTCATCCAAAAGAACACCCTTCTTTCCAAAACTATAAGAGTAGTATGGTTCCTAATACAATTAATAGTTTGTAAGATATTAATATTGTCACATCTATAAGATGTTTTTAAGATCAATGTTTTAAAACCACTGTTGATTTTTATCAATTCCCCTGAAAAAAATTGTTGGACCTATTCCAATAAATTCATATATCATCTAATCCCATAGAATAAAAAATATATCCCAGTTAATATAAATATCTTTTCCATGATTGGAGTCTGGTTGTGTGTTACATTAATTAAAAAATATGATTATTTATAAAATCAAATCATTATCTCCACATGATGGATTAACATCTCAAACAAATTACTAAAATATTATTGTAAGTTCATCACCAAATTCAAAACATAATAGTGTAGTATACTTTCCAATCACAAAATTTATTCTAGTGGAATTAACAATTTTCCGTATATATACAAAACAAATATTATTTTCCATTTTATAATTTTTCTTTTTTTTAATTTATCCTTATATGTTCCATTTTTTATTCAAAAGAGCAACAAAATCCAAGGATATTGAAATGAGTGTGAATCTCTGATTACCCGAAAAGGAATTCCCAAGAAAGAACCCATAATATTACATTTTCAAAGAATTAAATCTTTTTACCCTTGAAAATAATCATATAATAATAATTATTTTTTATATAATCTATATGAGTATAATTTATCAAATAAATAATAATTTTTCAATTAATAGAAACAATGAGAAATATGGTGATCAATTTGAGCAACTCATAAAGCCCTCTAAACTATTAAGTGAAAATAAAAATATACAACTATATTATCTAAAATAACCAATTAAATGATTTTGTTCATGTGAAATTTTACTTTTCTAATAGATCATCAAAATAAATTTCCCAAAACCATGTCCAGGGGAGAACATCTTCTCTATAAGGGTTCACTATGTATGTGATCTAAAATAACTAACTCAAGAAGAAAATTATAAAACCACTCAATCATTATTGTTATAATAATTTAGAATATATAGATTGTAGGTGTGATCCTCTCTCAAAAAATTAATTCAAATTTCAAAATTATAAATCATTCATAATTTGATGTGATGTAAATCTATCTACATTTTAATAAGATTTTAATACTATGTAATTAACAAATCCAATAATATCAAATAATCCCATAAATCCTTTGTCACATATTAAAAGTATAACTAAAGGATCAGTAACACTAAATAAAGGTAAACACATTATATTTTCATAATCTCAACTACACAAGAGATGATAGGATAACTAACAACCATAACCATAAACCAACCTATTATGTCCATGATAATTACCAATTAAAATTCCTTATTATCACAAAACTATACAAGAACTATCATGGTAATATTTAAAAGAATAAATAAAAACTTTTATTCTTGCATTAAATCCTATTTAATTCGAAAAAAATGTGCCTCCAATGTATTATAAAATAAATATATAAGGATATATGATTCACTCCTATAATGGGGTGTTAGATAAAATATTTTTAAATATGTATTGTGTAGTGGTAAACCATGTGTAGTCTACCGTAGAGTGTGCACCCAAAATTGTCTGTCATTTTTTTAGTGTTTTGTAAAGTAATATTTATTTGATTTGATTTATTAAAATTTTGTGTTGAAAAAGATATATTATATTATTTATTTAAAATTTTGGATAAAGAGGGTGATCATATTGGTATTGGATTTATAAAATGCAATGTTATCCTAGTTTCCAATTTTTTCCATTTAATTTTCTAATGACTAGTAAGAGATAGATTCATCTACTGATTCTTATCTTTCCCTTGTCCAGATGGTTATATAGATAATATCCCTATATAAAACCTCATGTTGGTCTACCTTCATTTTTGTGTGTGTGTAATTTCTGTGAGTACACATGATTAATTAAGGAAATCCATGACCAGGTAATGGTGTTCCCCAATAAAAAAACAATTATAACATACAATTCCACCCACATCCTGATGATTATCTTGAACTATCTAGAAAACACAAATAAATTTCACCCTATATTGAAAATAATTATGTGGAGGGAGAAATAGATCATTGATAATTAAATTAAATTAAAAACAATTCAAAACATAACATGATCGAATTCATAATTTAAAACTAAAAATAAATAATTGAATCCAAAAACAATTTGGGATAAATAGTTTTTATTCAATATAAGCATACAAACTCAAGAATCATAAAATCATTCGACCTTACCTTTACCCATCACTAAAAATAACTACCCTTCGATAGATGGGGTAGTCGATTTGATGTAGGAGGATGAATTAATCATTGTAATTAAAAGGAATAAAGGAAAATAAGAAAATAAAACAATTGTATTATATTTTACTAATCTTCCCCTTGCCAAGTGTTTGTCCATAAGTACCCCATTGAACTGTATTTAAAGGAATCTGTTGGAGACTGTGATAGAATGATATCATAAATAAGATTTGAATTCTGCCTTTTCATCCAAGAAATATTTATAATTTAAAACCTATGAATATCAATTTTATAGTATGAACAATTTTATTTTCTAAAAACAAAACTCACCTCACAAATGAAGTGACTCCACCATTCAAAATCTTATTTCTCAAAAATTTATGTCATGAATGATTCATTAGATGTAGATCGAAAATGTTCCATAAATATAATGATGTAATTTGGTTTTATGATGTAAAGGTCAAATCAGAAGAGGTAACAAGAATTATGGAATGTCTCTACCACTCCCAGGTACACCATGTAAATTACTATTTTATGACATACGATAGTTATTTATCATGTTTTGTAGTTCTTATCAAGATTATAGATTTAAAATTATAGTGTCAAACTGCACCACAATATGTCTTAGTGTAAAGTTTCTTCATCATTACAAATTCAACTCGTTTTTTTATTTCATAGTAAGACATAATATCATGAAATTAATTATGAAAACAATCAAATTTCAAAAATATTATTCTATTATGTTGAAAAATAATGGACTTTTATACCAAAATAAAAACAAAAAAGATTTATCTATGTTCCTGGAAACATAAAACATTATTTTCCCCAATAATTTCATCTCAAGATAAATTAAGTAGGAAAATGATGTCAATAATATTTAAATTCCAAATTAATTAAGTGAAATTATTATCAAATAGGTGGTTAACCATTCAAATTCCACATCAAAAATTAATTCAACTTAAAGATTTTCAAATAGAATAATCAACCAAACTATTCAATGTTTTTTTCATTTTGAAATGATGGATATTTTACTCTCATTAATTCATATATCATAATTTATCATCATCATGAATTAAAATTCATTATTTAGCTCCCAATGAATTCTTTTCTCTCATCACTCATGATACAAATCAAGTATAGTTATGCTCTTATCTTGAGTATATGATCATTTTCCATATAGTTGAAAGGGAACTATGTTCTCCTATTTGTGAAGAAAAAATTCAAAAAAAAATATATTTTCAAATAATCTTATAACCATTGGAGTTTTATGGTTAGTAGGAATTGAAGTTAAAAATATTAATAGAAAAAAATAATGTTATCTCAAAGTAATACTACATGATACCTAATGTATGGTGGAATGAAAATATCCCCTATTAAATAACATCTCTCACTTATATGAAATATAAAAGAGTTCATGATCTATGTAACTATAATAACTGAATTACACATTATTGAATTTTTTGTTTTTCAATTTTTTGAAAATTATTCTTGGAATAATCTAATATAGGCCACCTAACAATATACGATCAAAATATCATCAGTCTTAAAATAGTGATTTGGTTTTCAAAAAAACATTTCATTCTCTCATTTACACATATACACACAAAAATATATATAAGTATTCAAAATATAATCCTATAACTATTTTTTGAAACCATTTTTATTTCCCCAAAGCCATTTTTATAGGCTATACACATGGTTTTAGTGGCATTTGGCTTATTTGGCATCGATATACACCTATACCAATGGTTTTGAGAAACTACTCGTATAGGTGGGCTATAAAAATGGTATCCAAACCATTAGTATTGGTAATTCACAGAAATACCCTTTGCAGGATTTGATCATTATACCTCACATTTATATTTCAATGACATAACCACTAAGATACAATGTTTTTTTAAAATTAATATGAGAAATATGCATTTAATTATTTAAGATTAAATTACTTTTTGATGAATTAAATATTATTTGATAAAAGAAATCATTGAAAATTTAAATTTATATACCAAAGTTTTGGATAACCATTTGTATATGTATATAGATTTTTGAGACCTATACTTATGGTTTTGGAAAAACTGTTGGTAGAAGTTATTTAAATGAAAGTTATATGAGTAGTATTATCCAAACCATAGGTATAGCCATCACTTATACCTATAGTTTGGGAAAAACCATTAGTATAGGAATTTTTGTATATTTATGACCAAAACTATCAGTTTTACAAAAACTATTGGTATAAGTTCATATTATAGTACATATACCAATGTTTTAGACCAAACCATTGGTATATGGGCATTTTTTGGATACCTATACAAATTTTTTCGCCACGATTAATGGTATAGGTCCATTGGTATATGATTACATTCAAGTTGTATAAATATATATATATATATATCTTTCAATATAGTAAAACAAATAGTATAATAGATATAACATGATCCTGTCACAATACCAAAAACATCACCCTACACATTTCCCATACTCCACAACCCATCCCTTCATAAAATACATCACATCCCACTACACTTAAACATTATCATATAATGAAATATAGATATAGAAGCATAGTAAAGGATATAAATGTATTATAATGTGGATCATTCCTATTAGGGTTATTCATGGTTTCTATGATCTAAACAAGGATTTATGTAAAATGTACCTCATATATAAGTAATTAATACTAAAAAATCCCTCTATCATGTAAAATTTGGTTTTCCATATTCGTATCTTCGAAAACATCCATCACATGTGCTAGTAGGTGAAATACACCAAGATCACTCATAAAATATTCTCAAAATAATATATTATGTATTTGGACAAGAAACACCAATCATTATTTGATATAAAATTTGGGGAAGTCCGTCTTGTAAAGAAATAACAACAAAAATTTAGTCCATATAAATTTTAGAAACAAAACGTATAATATTTTGTAGGGAAATTTGATTTACATAAATCAACTAATTACTCAAAATCATGATTCATCAAAATTAATATATAAGTATTACTTATAGATAGTCAATTCCAAATTTTTCTCAATCAACATCATTGAATAAAAAATATGAAATAAGGAATCATGGGATTCATAAGAAATTATTATCTCTTAATCCAATCAAGAAATAATGAATATAACAATGCACATTCTATTTTATTTTAATGATAAAAAATTAATTAAAATTGTGGTGGTAAAAATAAATAAAGTATTAAAAATCATAATCACCTATATAATGATTCCCCGAGTCATATTTCATAGGTTATATCTTCCACATTTCTATTACACAATATTTTCGACAAGAATTCTAATTTTAAGCCATAAATATTAGTCAAACAATTTAAACTCAATTTTTTCCTCCCAGAATTTTATAAATATACCTTTATGCTTCCTTGTGAAATTTTTATGGAACTAAAAATAATAATAAATTTTATTTATAGTTCATTTCTATTAAATCATGGTTAAGTATGACTCAGTGGATGAGTAGACTAAGAAAAAATGAGTTTTACCTCATAGAAGAACATTTTCTCAACATTGTTGGCTCTACTTAAAAGAGAAAAAATATAAATAAATCAAATACTAGATTCTACCCCCACACCAATAAAAAATAGATTTAATTTCCTCAATTAATTTAAAATAATTATTAATATTTTTATATTTAAAATTAATTTACCACATTTAATCAATTGTAAAATATGGGCACAAGATAGTGGGGCTTCATTGGTAATCGGGGTAAAGGAGTGTAATCACCTCCACTGGATCCAGATATATGATCACATATAATTTCTTCATCTTCTGGTAATTTATATTGAATTTTTTTCTTCTCCTTCCGTTTTAATTTTTATAGCACCATAGTTTTTAACTGAATAATAGTAAAGGGACCTTCCCCTCTGGATGTAATTTTACCTAGAATTGGTTCAAGTTTAGATTTGTATAACATCACTTGATCTCTAGGGTTTAAGTTTCATTATTAAATTATATTTTAATGAGATATAATTTTTCATTTCTTTTTAAAAATATGAATTTTTAAAATCATATACCTTTATCTTCTCCCACTAATGTTTCCATAATCTCTTCTCTATCCGACCTTTTTTAGAGTCCAATTTCATCTATCACGCAAAACAACAGGATTTATTTTCTAATTCAATGGGTATGTGGAAGAACATACCACAAATAAATCAATATGGTATCATTCATATGAGTGCCTTATAGGCAGTCCAATAATATCCTAATTCATTTTCCACCAATTGTATATACTCTTTCATATTGGTTTTGACCATTAAAATAACATTCATTTCCCTTTTGGAGAGCTCTTCTTGACCATTTTTTTAGTTTGTATTTTATTTATGTTTTACAATTTACCCCATTATTCATTAGTAATTCCTCCATTTTTTATATTTGAGAATTAGGTCCCTTGATTACTAATGGTGGATTATTGTACTCCATACCTATAGAATATGTTTATCCTATGAAAATCCCATAAAAAATTAGCATCATAAATCCTGGTGTCTTTTCTTCACCCATTTTAAAACATAATTTATTGAAAAAAGAGTATAATAATTAATGAACGAAATTAAAGAGGGTATCATATGTTCATCTCCTCATATTTATAAAAAACTAAAAAATGTAATTTATTTTTGAATAATATAGGTTGTTATTGAGAGATTACAAGAAAAATGGAAAACAATATTATTTTTAAAAAATTATATCCATATTTAAATAATTTGTGCAAATAAATAATGGACATTAAAACAAATATATCAATATATTTCAGTCCAAAGTGTCATACAAAAGATAATTTATGAAAAAATTGAAAATATTATTCAACTTATATCACTGTAAAGTATCTCCTTATGATTTAGTCATTTCAAATTCTCAAAAAGAATGGGTCTTCCTAAATATAACATCTACATTTAGATTTAAGCTTCTTATATTGATGAGATTTTAAAGATGGTGGTACCTGGAAGGTGACTTCATAATTGACTATTTTGTCATATCACGGTAGTTATCCTAAATAAATTTATGGTTTCCACCCACAATTTGATGATTAAGTGGGGTTTGAAATGGAATTTGTACTCTTTCAGTGCGAGGCATTCTTCTGATAAGATCGACCACTTGATTTTCTATTCCATTTTTATCCTTTACCTCTATGTGGATATTTTATAATAGAACAAAAATTCTCATGAGTCATGGATTATAATTTTCCTTCTTTATTAGATACGTAATATCTATATGATCATGAAAAAACAATTTTAGTTCCATAGAAATAAGATCTAAATTTATCTAGAGCATACATGACTTCAATGAACTCCTTTTCAATAGTTGTGTTATTAAACTATGTGGAATCCAATATCCTTGATCCATAGACTGTGACTTGATGTTTTTTGTTAATAATTTATGATAGGTAGGCTCCTACATCTTGTTTTGATGCAAAATAAAGTACATTAAAAGTATAATATTAGTTGTGTGTTTCCATTATCAGTGGTGTGATCCACGTTTCATTCTATTCATCAAACAATTTCCCTCAATCAATATCAATAATAAACTAAGGTAATTATTAAAGTCATCAAGAAATAAGGATATAAATCTAACTATAAAATTAGATGAATCTTGTTTAAAATCTTTTATTTATTCAAAAAATATGAAACATGTTTTGATCAATTTTGATATGGTTCTGCTTTTATTACATGAAATGTTTACTTATCTATATCCATTCAATTATATAAAATTATATTCCCTAAGTGATTCTTTTTTTACCATGAAATTATATTTTAAAAAAAATCAATCAATATTTTTATAAATACATGTTTTCAAAATATTATATTAATTCCCTAATAAAGGACCAAATAAATTACTGAAACAGTGAAGTCATCATGAAATACCTCAAGCCAGTCATCCAAATGGTCTAAGAAAATACTCACCCTACACCATTAAAATGTACCAAGATCATTTAATATACTAATGTATTCCTATTTCATAGGAAATTTGTAAAGGATTAGGTGAAGGTATTCTTTTTTGGGTCTTATTGTGCAATTGGTACCTTGAATTATCCTAAAAATTATACAAATAAATAATGAGTCAACACTACCATCCTTTGTAGAATTCTATAAATGAATGTAATGGAAATATGGTATTTTTGGGTTAAATAATTCATCCTCGTGTAATATATACTCACTCTCCTTCCATTTTTCACTCTCATGGGAAATAGCACATTTAGTTCATTTTTTACAAAGATCAAGCCAAATTTCATATGTAAAATGTTTATTAGGATAACCCTATGAGAATTAGTGATTTTGAAAAATATGTTAGATGCATTTAATTTCTTTATATATTTTATAAAAACCTCCCTGATGGTGAGATTAAGATTTATTTTTTTTATCTTAGTGGGTGTGTATAACTATGTTAATATATTCCATCAGAGCATATGTAGAGTTAAATCCTAAGATATATCCAATAATACATCCTATGGATTGGAATTTCATTTTATGATGTGAGTCAAAGATTCTTCATGAAAGTGGGATAGGTTATTGTAAATTATGACACCTAATTTATCAACATCCAAAAGGATGAAATATTTTTAGTCAATTTATAGTGACATTTACTCAAAATGTAGGGTTTTTCAAGGGATAATATTGTTATGATATTTCACACTTTTAAGTATTGGATCTCTTGTATAATATTAGTTTTATTAGGTATATCATAAAAAATTGATGTTTCCACTTCTTCTTACTTGAATTTATGATTTATAATGCTTTTGGTCATTAGTATTTTAGTTTATAAATGTTCTCATAATGCTAATAATTTCCTAACAATACATGAATCTTCAATTGGATCTATACCATCTTCATTGGAGATTTTATAAAGTGAATGATCTCTTGATGGGTTTATTATTGCATTATGTATCCTCCAAATCCATTTTATGTGTAACTTTATGGAAATTTATGAGGGTTTTTGTTGTATTTATAAATTTTCTCTTCATAATGATTGGATAGTGTCATGTTACATGTCATATTCCTTGGTAATGACATAGAAGAGTATGGAAAAAATAACCCCTCTTACTCGTATGAGTTCTTCTTCTTAAAATTCCACTAGGAAAATGGGGGATATATTTCTAAATATACAACCAATCATGAAGGATTTAATTATCTTATCTATAAGGATGAAAAAATATAGTGAGGAATAATTTTTTTAAATAACCTAGTCTGTATAATTCATTTGTAACATTTAAGGATCCCATAGTTTAGTGATGAGAGATTGTCCTGGAATACTAAAATTTTGTGGTATCAACATTGTGATCAATGCTAATATTATTCTTCCTTGGATGATAAACCCATTTCTATCCAATCACCTTATTTTTGTGCATATATATTTAACAAAAAAATTATACATTGGGATTTTTATATTTATTCTATGAGAATAATATTGATAATGAATTTTTTAAAATTTATCATGAATTTATTTGTGAAGTCACTCTTCTTACACCATATTTGACTCAACTTATCCTAAAGGAAATGGTGATTGGATGTAATTTTTATCCCATTTGTTATCTTTAATGTAGTTTATGTCCTTTATTTTATAATCATAGTCCTTATATTTTATTTCCCTAATCTGATCGATATGTATGGATGGGATGATATTTATCCTTAATTTTTATTTTTCACAAGATATCCTTTCCACTTTGTGTTGTAATAAAAATAACTATTTCCTCAGGATTTATAATTTTTTGTGGTGGATGTTTTCCTAGATTCATTACGAAAAAGTTGATAAAAATTTATAATTCTCCAGACAGCTTATCTATCATATCATCCAACCTCAAACCCTTAGACCTTAGATGATTTTCTTTGGTTGATGGTGCACGAGATGAAGAGTTGTTTCTATGATTTTTAGAATGGTGTCAGGTTATGATATTTCTACTACTATAGTGGAAGATGTAGTGGGTAATGGATTTGATAGAAGACATTTATTTTATTTTGGTTGTATCATGGCTAGGTAAGGGGTTAACGGGATGATTTTTCTAGATTTTACTCAACTAAAAGACTTTAGTGACATTTTCAATCACCTGATCTATTGGGAATTGGTTAGTAAAATGATTAGTTGATGAAAACAATACACATTCCTAAGATGAACCTAAATTACACATTATTGGATCACATACAATTGATCCTCTAACTTGGTAGTATATTAATATTTTTCTACAATTAATGTAGCTCAATTAGATTTTCTTAACATGGGGATTCCTCTGCTACCCATACCTATTATCCCAAAATTTTTGTGAGTTCAATGTGATCTTATAAATCATACCACTATCTTCTATTTGTGATCTTTCAATAGAGCCTCTCCTAGATGAGGAATCAAGTAGGTTGTGTGAATTGTCATATATTCCTTGATAAGAGAATATTAAGAAGTTATTTTTCTCCATTTATTTATGTCAAAATCTTTTATATAGTTTATTTAAGAATTATATTTACTCATAAAGGGTCTCTCTAGTTTATTTTTGGATTGTGCATACTTAATTTTGGATTTATATATTGTGGGATGTGGGAATGAATCTCTAAATTAAGAATCATTTAAGGTACTCCCAATAACTAACCTCTACTAGTTGTAGACTATACAACCATTCCATATCCACTCCTTCTAGTGAGAAGAGAAATTACCTCCTATTTTTTGATTTTTAGGTGCAATTCTTGGCCTCAAGATCATGAAACTAGTTAAAAATTGTTATGTTGTCCAGTTTGGTTCTTCTCCTACAATACCATGATATTATTTAGACACGAGAATCATGGTAACTCACAGTTCAAAATCATTAGATGCATTGGGAATTTCAAAATGGAGTTTAGGACTCTAAAATTGGTTTGTATAGATATACCTAAGGGTTTTATTAGAATCTCCATCCATCACATCAAGTTTAGAGTGAACACTTAGAGCATCGCATGAAAGGGTCATGACTTCAATGTCATATTTCAAACAGAAGTTTCTTATTCTTGTTACTCTTCATTCAGTTTCAAGGTCAAATTCAACAACTTGTTCTATTGAACATCATGCCATTCATGTTTTTTTTATTTTTTAATATTTGGGTTTTTTTAGGAACTTCTGCCCTAGAAATGTTTCCATGTTTGATGAATTCTTATCATGTGGTGTGGGAAGAAAACATTTTTATTATATATGTATATTACAATGGATAACACAATGAAATATCATGAAATGGAGTGCACACAAAAAAAACTAACATTTGTAAAAGATATTTTTAAAAAAACTGAATTCATTTGATTTTGGAAAATTGTGATTTAATGAAAAATGATTTCATTTTATTTTTGCGAACTCAACACTCAACCCTAATCTTATTCCCAGTATATGGAAAAAATTGGTTGAGGGATAAATTTATTATCAACCAAGAAAATAAAATAAATAGATTCAAAATGTTACGTGACTACATTCATAATTTAAAAAAAGTAAATAATTAAAACCACTATGAAGTATAAATAATTTTTTATTCAATTTAAGAATTCCAAATCAGGCATCACTAAAATGTTCAACCATCACTATCCTGATCACTCAAAAGAACTACCCACCAATGTATGGGGTATGTTATTGTATGAGGGGGTAAGAAGACATCATAAATATAAATGTAATGAATGAAATAGAGGGGAATAAAACCGTAGTAGGCTTCCATTTACTGGTTCCCATTATCAATATTTCCTCCCTCATTACACCTTATTGCATTGTATTTATTGACTTCTTTTATAGAATGGGTCTTCCTTTTTTATAAATAGGTTTTAAAGACACTTCGTTCCTATACAATAAACTCATAATTTAAAACATTTAAATATTAAATATGTAGTTGACAGTAAATTTTTGGCATGAATACACAATTCACATCATAAATGAAACATCTATGGCTTCCGAATTCATCTTTCTAGAATAATTACAAAATAAAAACGTCTTACAATGTGAATTAAATGTGTTCCAAAAAATGTAAGATTTAAATTGGTTTTAAGATATAATTATCTCCATTTAAGAGAAGAAATGATTTCTAAAATGTATCTCTTTCATCGAAGTTCACCATATAAAACCATGTTATATGATATAAAACTCATATATGTCAAGTTTTTTAGTTTATCTCCAACTTTTGGATCCATAATTATATTTTCAAATCATTCTGCCTCCATATGCTGCATGAAGTGTCTTTAGCTTACCCATTTCTACTACTTTTTTAATATTTATTCTAACCTCATATACATCTATGAATCATGAAAATAAAAAAATTGAACCATATTTATCAATGAATTTTCACAATGAAAATATTTAATATCCAAACACACAAACATAATATGGTTCTATCAAAATAGATTATCCTAGACATCGTGCCAATGATCAAAGTGAAATAAATTCATAGATGAAGAAACAATTTCATTTTCATACGGAGATGTTAGATAACGTAGTCATAGAAAATCTCTTTTTTTATTTCACAACAACCCATTTACTTTGAGAGAGATATTATAAAAGAATGAATAATCACTATGGATAGTAGGAATAGTTTATCAATAATTTTCTCATATATGTGACACATTTTCATATCATGATCCCTTCACATTAGAATTTTTTATCTCCATAGTGATCCCCACAAACTAATAAAAGATTCCTAGATTCACAACATGAAAACATAGTTCATCATAGGAAAATATACATTTTTACTAATCATATCCAAATAAATAACTGAGCATTATGATCAAACAAATATTGAACCTTCAATTTAGGTGGAAACATCATACAGATCTTTATTATACATTACTCTCACTAAAATTTGACTAACACAATGACACTATCAAATTAGTCATTTAATTCACTAAAAACCCATCTAAAACTAACATTTGTTGTTCAGAAATGATGGATACTCAAAGTAATATTTTACCCAAACATTGGAATATTATCTTACTAGAGAAGAGTTACAAAAATAATTCCTTCGAATGACTCAATGTCAATATTTTTACAATTATCTCATGGATATCCAGAGTTAATTCTCATTGATCACACAAATCTCAAACCAATCAATAACATCTACATTAAGTATAAGTATCACAGTAAACTGCCATTTGGAGTCCCCCAAAAAAATGAGAATAAAAAAATACCTTTCACTTATCTTGATATAATTTAGGTTTCTTTTAAACTTGAAAAATCCTAAAATGAATGTAATTTCTTCTAAGTGAATGAATCAATAATAATGAGCTCATAGCTTACACCATTATGTCACTATGAAATTCTAGTCACAAAAATAAAAAAAAATCACAACACAAATTTATGGAGATGAATTGTTGTGAAATTAGTGGAAAACTGATCAACTTCACACCCAACAATTTGGGGATCAGAAATCATACACCAAAAATTGAACATTTATATCGAAATAATTATAACCTAAAAAATATAAAATTTTATTACAAAAATGATTTTCACTAATAACTATTTTAAAATAAATAGAACTATACAAATATAATATCATCTAATTTCTCTAAGATCTTCTGAAATCCATTTATCATAAACTAATTTATAATGTACATTATATTTTATCCAAATCATCCCAATACTTATTCTGCTGCATCACAATTAAACATACCAAAAAAAGAAATCTCTAAAAATCATTTACTGAAAAATATCTTAAAAATGGACTCACAAATTATGATGATCTAATAAATATATATACCACCATTCCACACCATCTAAACTATCTAAAAATGTAATCATGTAAATCATGAAACACTAAAATCATTATATGCATATTTATGGTTTAGGATTCCAACATTTACCATCCATGTTTATATATTATTCTCTCAATATTATTTCATAAATAAATGTAATTCTTAGATATATATTGGTAACAAAAACCATTAGAAAGAAAACTATTATGAGTTTGGGTACTAGAAAATTGATTGGGTTCAGAACCACATACACAGAAGTAACCACCATAAGCTTATATTTTATAAAAATTCAATGGAACTTCTAAAAATAGATAACATAGGGAAATATATGCACCGAAACATTGAAAAAAATGCACACCATCCACTATACATAATTACCTACCACACAAAACTCACATACATTCCAAAAAAATAACATAAATGAAAAAAAAACTAAATGAATAAAAAATATTATAAAGTTCAAACATTTGTCATACTTTTTAGAGTAACACCACAAATTTATTTTTTAAAATTGAATAATAAAATGTGATTAAAATGTTATGTCACGATTAACCCCACCATAGCTATTAATAGTGTGACCTAGAATGTTTTATAGCTTTCTATTCCTTCTAAAATTCTTGATAAAATGACAACATGATCTTGGAAACCACTGGATTACCACCATATTAGATAAATCATCCATTAAATGTCACATTTAGCACATGTCACTTAGATCAAATGTATATCCAGTAGAACATTATGTATCAAGTTCAAATTTGAAGTTATTATGACATTCCAGCCTGGTTTAACTACCACATGTTCATTTTCTACTGCACATCTTCCCGAAATTCATACATCCTATCTCTAGTGGTTTATATTGTAAAAAACCATCACCTATTGATAATAACCCATATTTCAATGTCACACTTTCTAAACTCAAGAAACTAGAATCTAGAAATGGGTTATAAGAAATATTAAATATATCTCACTTGAAAACCGTTTTCATGGATTCATGGAAAAACATATTAGAAAATATTAATCACTCCACCATCTACTGAAATTATCAACGTATCCATTATTTCTTATAGTCACCTATGTCCTCCTAAGGAAAAATTTATCCTTATATTTACAAAGACTAGATATTGTTCACCATGTCAATTGGATTATGTATTTAACTGATTTTCCATAGTTCTAACACTCTATTATCTAGTATAATCTTAATGAAATGATAATTAAAATATATGTGATTCATCTATGAATAGAACACTAAAATATCCACAATATAAACCACACACAAAAAGTTGTAGAAACAAAAATCCACTTCTCTGAATCATTTGGAGTTCTTATAATAATAACTTCAACAAGATCAGTTACTTCCCTACTTCCAAAATGGCAACATATTCTCCTTACATTTTGGACAAGAAACTACATGCTATAATATCAATACCCAAGTTATATATTTTCTCAGAATTTTAACAAAAATCCTTTAGTAATTATACATGAATCTAGAACTCCAAAAAATGAACAAGAATACTCTTATGAAATATTATTCATTCTTAAATAATGATTTGATTCTTACATGTATTTATGATATTAGAGAATACACTTCCAAAATTCTCAGTTCCCCTTTCTCAACTTATCTATATACCTTCTCATCACTCTCACTTCATGATAAATATCCAGACTCATACAATCCAAGAAATATATCATGATTCAAACCTTTGATGAAAATAAAATGTTGTTTATATAATATTATCATATTATATTTTGGCATCTTTCTCTTCTGAAAATATGAAATTTTATGATAATGGTGTAGTCACCATTTTTTATTTAGTCATTCTAATCCTTTGAATTATCTTTTGGACATACTACATATGAGATAAAACAATTTTTTACACCTTCCAATACCACTTAATCCACACACCCAAAAAATGATTGGATTTATTATTATATTTCTTCTCAAAACATATGAAAAAAACCATGTTTTAACTCTTTAATGTGATCCATATTCAGATTATATAAAATCATATTTTCTATGTAAAAGAGAATTGTTGAATGAATTCAATTATTATTCACGATTTTATAATAATTATGATAGTAATTTCTCTATAAAACCCCTTCTCAACAATAAATAGATCTAACATCTAGTTTTTATTCCTTGAAGCTTACTTGAAACCATATAGTATTTTCTTCATCATAAAAACCATTTCCTCATTATTTTGGTCCCTAACTCCGTATATATAATTTATATAGACATCACCACCAACTAACCCTGAATAAATGTCTCTTTCACATCTATCTATTCAAGATTGAGATCTTTTAAATCAAATAGACATTGCACTATCCAAATGGTCGTACATGTGAAAAAACGAGAAATGATTTCAATGAAATATATCCCCCATCTATTGGATAACACTCACAACTAACATGATGTTATGTCACATTAAATCATTTTATTCTTATGTTAATGATTCTACCCGTTTTATTGAAATGATATTATTAGAATGTGGTAGTTCTTTATGTTCTTAGGTTTCATTTTAATACAATGATTACAATTATTTTTTATACAGAACTCAAAAAAAATTGAATCGTTGAGACTCTTCACTTGTACTCGTATATTGACTTCTCCACAATTTTTGATAAGTAATTATTAAAAATTAGTTATGATCCTTTGATCCTATCATCTAATCATGGTAGATTATCTTAATTTTCCCCAGATTTATCTCCTCCAAAATCAGTGTCTTTTATATGAATTTATCACATTTTTGAAATCTCATTTATTTTTTTTTACTTCTTTCCATATTAGTTATTCATTACATTTTGTGTTCCCTAATGTTTTGTGAACTTACATTTATCCATTCTACTAAACATAGAAATGTTTAGTTTATTATTTATTCTCAACTAAATCTTATATAAAGTTTCAATATGTGAATAAGATCATATTATTGAAGATAACATTTCATCTTATAATTATCTTCGGATTATCAATATCTCAAATCAAATACCTAAATTCATAATCTCTATAACCAATAAGGAATAATTCCTGGATCATTACATATATTTTTCCTCTATCGTTACCACCAATAAGGACATATGCAAATGATCTAAAAATATTATGGTGTAAAACCTCCCCTTTTAGTTAAGACCATATTAGTTCTTCAATATCCTAATTCAATTGTGTAAATGTACTTCCATTTACAAGATAATTATCATAGTTAAAAGATTAATCCCAAAAACTCTTTGGGAATCCTATGTGAAACCTCATGTTTAAATCTTTCTTAGTTAGATTCTATGTCATCCAAACTACTAAAACACACTATTCCTATGTTTTAGGAATATTCTCCACAAACCTAATTCATTTTCTCGAAAATAACCTATATAATTTTAAATCATTTTATTCCCCACTATTATAGGATTTTATAAAAATAAAATTATTTTTTGCCTTTTTCTATACAATGGATCCCCATTAAAACACCCACTAAAAATCTTGTGCTATTTATAAAATATGAATACACTTACTTTAAATGTTGTTTCATTGATGAAGTTGATGATGTATAATCACTCACCATGGAAACATAATAATTTTTTCTCTGAAACAACCATATAAATGGGTTCTAATTTTTTGTATATATGTGTCCTTCATTTTTAGATAAGTGAAACCTACATAGTGTTTTTGATGACACACTGTCATAAATTTTCAAATCTAGTTTATCGATAATTAATTCCCCTTTTAATGAAATTACTCAAAACATTATTCTATCTTATGTTCCAAATGTAGAAATTCAAAACACATGACTTTCAGACATTGAGGTTTTGTTAATAAATGCTCCATCTAGAATCAAAGTCAAATATAGGGAATTTTAATGCATACCATTTTAAATCATGATTTATATATGAGTTATCTTCCGTAATAAATTTTCCAGAATCATGCTTCATCTAGTTGATCTATACAATTTGATTCCTTAATAACACTAGTATGTTCTTAAATTCTTAAAAGTAAAGGAATATTTTATTAGAAATTTAAAATTTAATATAACCCTAACCCCTTCTCTTGAAAGTTTTATCACCAAAAATATATTCCCATCTAAATATTCCATAAATATAATTCACCCCTCCCATTCACTTGACCATAGTAGAGAACAATAATTTAGAATTAGTTTTCCATGGTTCCTCTAACACTTGATAGTAAACATCCTTTATCCTGGTATATTGTGTTTATGGAACTTCTAGACTCTAGCCTTTTGATATTAACTCAAAGATACCAGCAATACAATATTAGATTCACTTTTTGGGAACATACTGGTCGAGGATTAGTTGAATTACTTCACCATCATTCTCTATTTAGTTCAGACTCTCTTAGACCTTTCTATGAAATGAGTCTCCATCTTCCTTCCTTATTTCTCACAGTTCTAGAATGTTCCTAAACGTCTATTTTTCATATCGATTTATTCAGAATTATATTATGAAAATAATAAAATAATGTCTAATAATTACATAATACATTCTTGTGAGTTTCAAAATCATATTGTATTCCTCTATATGAGATAAAACTGGAAAAACCCAACATTAGTCCCACAAAAATTATTCATACCATTTACAACTACCTCAGAATCAAGTTAAAGTATTTAAAATTACTTTTCACTGATCTTCCTTACCAATTTCCCAAATTTAATTACCAGTTCTTAGTGAAAACAATGTTTACTATTATGGTCTCTTTACACATACCTGTAATAGCTTCATCAACACCATACTAGTATTTAACTCCCAAATGTTTTCGAAAACATTTCAGGCTAATAAAATATGTATCACCCCATTTTCCTTTCCATTAATCCTTTATAATTCTACTTTATACATTACATATAGTTTTGATCCTCTTAATGGAAGCTCAAGGACCTTATAGAATAGCAAATCCTCTATATAAATCCTCTTGAACCTATAGTATGTTACATTGAACTTATTTATCTATAAAAATCATTCTTCCAAGTATATTAATTTTAAAAAATATGAATCCAAATGAAATAGATAAGTATAAAGAAAATAATTATTTTAATGTTTCTAATATTGATATCACCGAGCCTTGATGAATGGTAAGATCTTATAATTTTTTTATATTTTTAACCACAGATCCAGAAGAAACCATATAACGATATAAGTGTGTAATATTACTCCAAATCTCTTAATGATTGAAGAACCCACAAACACAAGTTACTCGAAATAAGAATTCCTACAAACTTGAGCTACCTCACTAAATATCCTTCCTCACAACACACAAAAACATTTAGAAAAACTCACAATTAAACTTAACAACTATTGAAATGAAAAAAAGATCACAAGGTTTGGAGTTTAGTCGAATTCCACATGAGAAAACTAATACAATATTTTATAAAAATAAGAATAATGAGTTATTATAAGTATAAGTCACAATTTACTCATACACACCTATTTATATTGTAACCTAGCTAGTTTTCCAGCTTCCAAAACCTTTTGACATTCAAGGTTGACTGACTGTATGAGCATAACCACTAGTGTAATTTCAAAACCTCAATAAAGTTTTTTGAGTGAATGGTACATGTATCATAAATAACTTCATTAAAATATTGATCCTGTAGAAACTTACATAACCTTTCTAAATGTTGATTTATCATGACACACCAGCTAGGTTCAACATTTGTATGTTCATCTACCATTATACATCTTTATTGATTATGGAAATCATTCATCTATCATAATTTTTAATTGAAATCCTCCCATGGGATATAAAGACTAGGTTCTAGAGTAAATCCTTCTCAACTACACCATCCACAATCATGAGAGTGGTATTCATAAATTAGAAAAAACCTATAGTAAGCCTATTTCTAGTCTATCCCACCCAACAATACGTGTTCATAACTTCATACTCTATTATTTCACTCTAATACCAAGAATTCATTTCCAATATCACTAATAAGTGAACTGAGTCAACACTCCCCTTCAAGGCTAGGTGTAAAAAAATAACATTAAGGTATTAAAATGATTATTGTAGGAATTACATCTATTTAACTTTCACCCAATTTGATATATCTATATCTATCATGACATGAAAAACATATAAAACGTGAAAATTTAAAAAAATAATGATATATAAAAACTAAATTGACACATGAATGATAAACGAAAATTATAACACTTCATTAAACTCATAGATCCCAGTTAAATGTAATATTGATGAATTAATAACATGATGTTGGGTTTTTTTTAAAGAAATATACCATCTAGAAAATATTCCTATCAAATGTTATGATCCAACCGATATATTTATATATCATCGTCATCCACTTATAAGAATTTATATAATATGAAAAATTTTCCATGTATCATATTATATATGTTATACACTCAATCTATGAGGGGTGCTTATTTAACATAGATTACATCAGTTGTATGAATGTCCACCATGATTCATATAATAGGGGAAAAATGTGTGCTTCCACTCGGGTTTGTTAATTTTATCACATTCCCAAATTGAAAATGTTAGAAGTGATAAATATCTACATCCATCCCATATATAATTTCGTTAAATTAGGTATATTTATGGAACAAATCATCTATATATATAACATACAAGGATCGTAATAAAAATTACCCATACCAAAATTCATTCCATAAATATTTAGCTTCCACATCCTAATGAAATGGTTGGGTGGTGGTAGATACATTAACATAACATCATATATCTCTACCTTGTTCTATAATTATAAATTTCATAATCATCATAATCTAAATCTATCTGTAGTGGTAGTGTTAGTTTTATAGAGATCAACCATTTTTTCAGGTCACCATTAGTATCCATCAATCAAAAGCTACATATCATATCATGCTATATGGGTACATTCTCCAGAAAATATACATAATAATAATCAAGGATCCCATTTCTGTCATGAAAGGATTCCTTTTTAATTATCCAGTAACTACGTCCTCCTCGATTAATTCCCATGTCCTGAACTACTAAAAATATAATAATAACTAAATAATAGATAAATTTTGTTATTGAATTATCACTCTAACTCCTTCATAATATATAATATATTATTATAAATATAGAAGTCGTGATCATTCATCATAAGTAACTAATGATACTTCAATTAGTTTCACCAATCAATTCTAAACTTACTTTTGTGCCTTAATGAAACATGTATTATTTTTTTGGAATAATTACATTGATAATAAAACCTAGTGGGGATATTATTTAGAAGTTTTTTAAAAGAATGATAAGTTCCTCATGAATGTGGGATGTTTTTTATTCTTAAAGAAGATTGAATAGATAGTAAACTGGGAACATGATCATTTCCTATGTTTTATTTTGTTATTGACTCCATAAATCATGATATACAAGTTAATAATTAATATGGTAAGTCAAAAAAATTATTAAAATGATGTATAATTATATAAACTATTTTTGATATAGTATAATATTATAACTAATAATACATTTGTGGTAAAATATAGAGAAAATAAAACACAAAAAAATATCTTATTGTAGAATAAGAAATAAAGAATTTTTTATGAGTTGTTCTACTTTGCATATGTGTATGTTTTAAAATAAAAAAAAATTTGTAATAATTTCTACAAGTTTCATAATAATTATTTATATAATTAAAAGTCTATATATTGGTTTATTATAGTTTCATAATAGTGAAACGTTGAAAAAAAATCCTTCATAATACTGATGTTGAAGATGTTTGATAGTAAAGTAATGTAACAGATAATTTGTGAGATTGATATGAATTTAAATCATATGAAATAATATTTAATAGAAAATTTGTACACTGTTTAAGATGACTTGCATGATGAATAACATAGATGATTGTTTTCCAAAGTGTGAATAAGAATTAAATATTTTAGAATATCAAGACTTTAAGATTTTATGATCACTTGAATGAATGATATAAACTATGTAGGGAGGAATCACTATTCTCAACATTTTGTTCTTCAAGAACAGTAGATCTCATGATAGTTAGAAAATAATCTCTTAAACTCAATTGATGCAGAATGTAAATGATGATCATAAATGATTTGATGAGGTTTATCCATATTTAGGGTGATTGTGTCCCCATTATATATAGGTTATTTTTCGATAAAGAAAAAAACATTATTTTATTATCAATATTAATCTATGATAAATATTATATCCATGAACCTAATATAATGCTACAACCAAACAATATAAACAATCAAAAACATGTTATATTAAAAAAATATTGAATAATGGAAAATGAAGAATGTATGATTCCCCAATAAATTAAAATAATATGATATTTCCCTATCATTTATCAAAAGAAACTCTCTAGAAACTTTTATACCTCCATAAAATACTCACATAAAATATCCATCATCATTCTAAAATATTACTCTTGGTGTCTCATGTATGTTTATAAGATCAAACATGACCCCTCAAATTGATCCAGAATCAAGAAAATACTATGAACCTCAGAATAATTTGATTTCAAATTTAAATATTTATTTTTTTCAATTCTTTTAATCTATGTGAAATGATAATCCATAAAACTCCCATTTCATGCTTCACCACAAATAACTAAAGTGACCCCCCTGAAATGATCACCTCCAAGTTTGTGATTTGTAGTCTTTACAAAATCTAGGAAAAATTACCTATTAGATGAACAATGTTTAGTACTTTACTAATCGTAGTATAGTGATTATCTAGAAAAAACATCAAAAATAGTTTTCTCTATGATTTATACCAATTTATAATTAACCACATTGAAACCCAATAACTAAATGGAATCCTCTATGTAGTGGTCAATATCTAGTGTCTCATTTTAGTTAATCACATGTATACTCAAAATGTTAACTCAAATATCCAATTTGATACATCCCTCTTCTTATAAGAAAATTTTCAAATCAAATGGAAATGTTACACATTATTAAGAGAATTAGGGACATGTTCCTCTTTAATTAACCAATCGATTAATTTAAAAACACATTTTGCCATGGTAATGAAATTTAACATTCTCTAAGTCTTTAAGTTCAAAAATGACAAAATATTATCTAGAAATATCGCATTAGTAGTTTTTAGAATGAAACAACATGTTCTATGACTTAAAAAATCAATACCATTTTATATGGAGATATCTTTCTTTCCCAATGGATCCAAAAAATACTAAAAATATCTTTCATACCTAGTGTGACTAGAACCAATATGGAATAATGGATCGTGAAACACCCATATTGATGTTCTCCTTCACCATACATGTAATGATATAACTTCAAGTTTATTTATACATTCTTACTATCCTCCAACCATATAAATATATATTAGAATACATGTTATTCCTAATTATCCATCCTTATAGATGATTCGAAAATCATGTATTGTATTAAAAACAATTACAACATTATCATCACGGATTATACTAATAATATCTCATTTTATATTATTTATACATACTAATCATCACTTAATCTTAAATATCAAAAAGAAATTATCCCCATAGATATGTATCATTTTCTACTAAATAATACTCAAGAGCTAAAAAATAACTTTTCTTTTTCCCTTTTTTGATATTAAAGGTAAGGGTTCTTTAAATAGGGGTGGCATCACTCATCATAATGAAACGGTTTAAGATTTAATCATATTTATGTCTTTTGTAATTAAATATATCTAAAAATTAAAAAGATTTATTAATTTAGTTCTCAACGTTATTTTAAAAAAAATCCAAAAAATTCTAACTACTCAATCAACATTAAGAAAAATTCTCAGGATTTTTCCTGAATTTGTCTCATCAAATTGATAATAAAAGTTTATTTTCATATAAAATTTATCTCTTATAACCCATATAATTCCCATTATAACAAATAATCATGATTAAAACTAGTGTAAATTATTAGAAACCAAACATGGTGATATTAAGGAATGGGATGCACACCCATACACTATCACAATTTCTTATAGATCTCGGTTAGGAGATTTTTATTGACTATATCAATGATTTTTTCTCTATAAGAAACAAATTCCTTTATTAAATTTCCTTAAACCACATAATTTTTCTTAAAATGATATTTGATATTTAGGTGATATGATATTTAATTTTTCAATGCATCATCAGAAAATTTTAAAATTATTTTATTATCACAGCCAATAGTTAGTGATTACACAATATAAACATGAATATCATTGATTTGATCCTTTTTTCATATATTTTGTATAATATTTTTAGGTTTTATGGTTATAAAATAGAGTATTAATTCTATTTATGGCATTCCATATTTATTCCTCCAATGAATAATGCTTCTTTTGATGTGGAATTTTGGTCATCAACATAACCAAACAGATCGACATCTATAATTCTTGGTAATTATAGGTTTCAATTATTTTAATATAGTAGTACATAGTTGGATTTATTATTTAAATTCTTTTGAATATTTTCTCTATTATTACGTGATTCTCCATGTTACTAAATTGATACATATCAAAAATTTAGATAGAAATGAAAATAACCATCTGTGTTGTAGTCCAATATAAGTGGTTATTAAAAAACTCCTAAAATATTTCCCATTCACAACATTTCTTTCATATTATTTACAAAATTTTATAATAGTAAAATTTGTTATTATACCCTAGTTGATTTTTCTATATTAAAACTCATCTATACCTCCTTGGAATACATTTATTGAGAGATTAAAACATGACTAGCATCTTGTCAAATTTATATGCTCAAAATAAATACTTCTTACTAAGGAAATATTAAATTTATTCTTCTTTTGTGTTAAAAAATATTCATATAATATTTATTCATCACTATAAAACATTATATCATAAACATATAAAATCTTTATGAGTTATTTATTATTGGATTTCCTCAAATAAATGTAATTTTCCACATTCCCTTTTATAAAATACTTGCAAGAAAAATACTCTTCAAACATGAAATATTATGATAATAGAGATTACTACAACCCATAGGGAGCCTATTTTATTTTAAATACCTTTTTACTATATTACTAATGGATGAAACCATCAATGTGGGGTTCTAGCCCTGGCCATTCACGGTGGCTCCTCTGCACCTACCCGTATGCTAGAGGCTTTCGACTAACAATCAGGGCCAAGGATGTTTCTCTGGAGAGACTATTTCCTCAGGTCATAGTGGATCACATCGGTGACATAACATGAACATGCATGAAAAATAAGTACAATAATTCATATATAATCATAATTAAGAATAAACACCTAATTAGTAAATAATCATCAAAATTTGACACTTTATCATATACAAAATATAATGTAATGTAATTTATATAAAAAAGGGAAAAAGCCGAATGCATGGTAGCAGAACGAAAATAAAATACATGATATAAGAATTATTAAAAGAAGTGAAAAAACTATCCTATAATCCCAATCTCTGGTTTGGCCATCTCCTACTTACCTCTCATCCTAATAAAATATTTTCATGTGTCTGAAATGGGATGCTTTCCATTTTCCACACATGCGATCATATAATCTTATTGGGTATCAACGATGGCCCGAATAGGGTGTGAGATTAATCTCATTAGGCCACCACTAATGGAATCTGTAAAATCATGGCTTTAAATATAAACTATATAGTGTGACTGTATTTATAAAAGTAAATATTGAAAATGTAAACAACTCATACCAATTTCTTCCTCACATGGAAATATCACTAAACATGTAATAAAAAATTAATAAAATTTCAATTTACATATAAGAAACACATAATGGTGTAAATGACATTGAATTATATAATAATAATAATAAAATTGGATTTATGGTGAAATTATTGTATCCTTGAACAAAATGGTTGGCCCAATTTATATTAGCAACTCTTGCAGTCTATAAATAAGCGTATGAGTAAAATTATTGGGGTATATCTAATCAATTACAATATAAAAGAGTCTAAATGAGTCCATGGAGATCATCCATGATAATCCTAGACTAATGATGACTCGTCCCAATGGGGTGAATATATGGTTACATGTGTCTAAAGACATAAATCTAAATTTAATGATTGCATTTAAGGTATTATAATATCCCAAATTAATATTGAAAATGAATCATTTGTATAACTATGAGGAATTTACATAATAAGATGAAGAACAAATTCCATGGTGGGTATCTCCCATGACAAATATCTCAATGACTTAGAATAGTTTCATTAGAGTGATCAAGGTATTCCCTCGACAATCCAATTCCAGATCAAGTATTAACATTCCTATAAAGATGAAATGGCCCGATTAAACAAGTTCCTTATACATTAAATATGTTATAATTAATTTATTCCATGTAATAATCATGTCAATATTAATTCATTAGGTTAATTTAATTCTCATTCATCATACATGAAAAAGTAAATAAATGATATGAAACCAATTATTAGTATAAATATATTAATATTTCAATAGGTTTATTCCATTACCTTTCATTACACATGATATGGTGGATTAAGGACCTCAAACCAACCTTAATTCAATTACATTATAATTTATTAGGTTAATTCTATTAACATCCATTAAGCATGACAATAAGAATTAAGGAAATTTAAACAATATCAATTAAATTACATTGTCAATGTTTAAGTGATATCTATACATATATACAATCTATAACATGAATTTAAAGATTTATTAATTATTAATATATACTTACCTCATTAATGGTCAAGTTAAACACACTTGAATGGTGTCACGGATAAACCCAACATGGGTCACTATAGGAACAACAAATTTGGAACCCTACATGGGGTTGTTAAAATTGAGATCTCAACCGCCAATGATGTCAACTGATGCCAATAGGGAATTAGAATACAAAGTATAAAATCTAAATTAAACATATGAATTTATAATATCAATGTGTGGTAAAATTGGTGTGAACACAATGGTGACAGTTTATAAATTGTGGGACATTAAGGGATGAGTCATAATCCACACACATTATGTCTATAGTAGATACCCCATACAGTATAATCCCTTAGTTTCGTTTAGAATATAATAAAATTTAAAAATATATAAACTACCTAAAAATAGGGTATATGAGATCACACATAAATAGTTTCATCAATAGGATGAAGAACAATTATAGGATCCTTATGATGGAATAATATACGTAGTGGAAGATAAAGAGATGAAAAAACTCTAATTGCAAAGTCAGGTGGAGAAACTATCCAAGAACCTAGGTTAGGCGTGCTGAGAAGATCCCAAGGGAGGAGGATAATAATTGTTTTTTCTATTAAAAGGGAATTAATAGCGAGTAAGGTTATTATAATTTTAATGGGAAAAAGTTCATCCTCCAATTTTTATGAGGTTGAGTGGTTTGGTCCTACCGTTGAACAAATCATGCACTAACCACATACTCATATCTTCTCCAAGAGACTCCTCACATAGGATATGTGAATAATTTCTCTAACCTTATGTATACTATGTAAAACCCCCTATCTAATGTCTGATACAAGTCACTGATCCATTCATCCTAGTTCTCAAAATTTGGAAAACCATGAATCCCTCTTGGGTTCACTGAAAAACCCTTCATGGTTTGGAGAAAACATTAAGACTGGGCCCCACTATTTCTACTAACCACAAATCCTAGATATTTCTTCCACTGGTCGGGGTTATATGTTTTGAGAAATCCTTATACAACCCTGTTCCATATATGACCTCATTAGTAATTCAAATTATGTGAATCATAATCAATTATACCAAAAATTATAGTTTCTATAACTTATTGAGAAATCATGTTCTTACACTCACGTTACTCGATATACACATATTTGATTAACTCACCATTTATAGATACATACCTTACATCCATTTGAAGGATTTTCTCATTTCATTTAATTGTAATAAAAATTAAAAAGTTTATTGTCTGAAATCCAGATACCCAAGAAAATGTTTCATAAAATTCTATTCCTTTAATTTGTTAATATCATCTCCACAACGGTATGAATTCGTTTCTTGCCACCTCACATTTTAATTCATTTTTTTCTAAGAAAACAATATGGAAAATTGATATTATTCTCTCTATTTATATGTACAATCTCATATATATCATTATTTTCCATATAATTTTATTCATTTTTCATTTTTTAATTCATTTCGTTCTATCTAAATCATCATCAATAATTTTTGAGTTTAGCTTTTGAAATCAGAATATTGTGAATAGATATTATGATTTTTCATCATATTTTTACTTCTTTATTCGAATATATAATGATATATCGAGCATAAAAAATTATTTCTCATTCTATAATTTCATTAATGGTCCTAAAACAAAGAAAATAAAAACAATAATATGTTGAATATTCATCATTTTCATGTGTTCTTCTATTATAATCATTCTGTATAGTATGTTCCATTGGGATTTCATCTATCACATCATCATACATAACTTATTTTATGATATTATCATTATTCTCAAGTACTTTCACATCATAACAAGCATCCATCATCTTACATTTTCTATTTTTTCATCAATAGGAATTTCCACTTTTTGTGTATCAAACAAAATTTTCATTTTTAACTTTCTCATAAAAAAAGTCTACTGATTTATTTCATTCAATTTATAAACTACTAGACACTCTAAGGTGATTTAGATTTATCTTACTATTGAACCACATTTAATGTAGAGTCGTATATTAATTTACACTAAAAAAATATATTTTGAGTGATTCAAGAAAGAATAACAGTTTTCATCCAAATATATCTGAAGGTATAATCATAGTTATCAAGGTATTATCCCGATCAAATGGTATCATGTTATCACTTTCAAATATTAAATGTTTTATGGATTTTATAGTGTGATGACCCCATACCTTATTTCATGATTGTTAAGACAGTATGAGAACTATATATAGGAATATTTAGTTCTATTTTTATTTCACAACCTCTTCCATAATAAGAAATTTTATTCTCAGTTAATCTCTTATAACTTTTGAATATGCTAAAATATTATGATATATGATATATAATAATAAGAAATTTATTCTAGTAAAATCCTCATTTAATGTAATGAAATAAATATCACTTATTTGTCTAGTTCATTCTCATATGACAAAAAACATCCGAATAAACCTAATAATGTGGAAATTGAGTTTAGATCCCAATACCAAGGTGAAATTTATTAAACTTCTATTCCTTTCAAGAAGTTTTACAAATACTGTTCACGTATTTCGTCTGGGATGGAATATTTCTTAATTATTCATCTTTGATTACTATTCTTAATATATTTTCCAAATTAATTGCAACTCCAACACCTTTTATATTCAATGAGATATCATTACCAATGTTAATAGATACCATTTATATCATACAATATTAGTTAAATTAATCATGTTACGAGTCATGTGAAATGAGAAATAGTTTTCCTTGATCCATGGATACTCTTTATTGAAATATTTTATGATAACTTCAATAAAAAGACCTCCGTATTTGGATTCATTAATATTTTAAACTTTATATAACCTCAAGGTAAAGGCATATTATACTAGGAATGATATTTTATGGGACTAAAAATATCAATACACTAATAATAACTCTAAAATATATTTAATTGATTTGAATACTAATCCAGTACAAGTTATTTTCCAACCTTTCTTTTAGGCCACTCATATAACTTTTTCACTAAACCCTTTTGTTTGACACTTTCTTTAGTAGTTGGGGTGGATTTAGTTATTTTTCTAGAATTTTTATCCTTCTATTTGTGAATATAGTTGTACTTATATTAAGAACATTCAACTAGAGAGATAATTGTTTACTAGATTCCATTAATAATAGGATCATGCTTTCAAATTTATCGATTATATGTTCCACTTATTCATATGCATTCCTTTATGCACCAAGATATTTTAAACTTTAATTTTTGTAAAATACAATATGTTGTTCCATATACTTTATTTGATTCTCAAATATCATTTAATTGTCACTAATTTATGTGAATTTTTTTAATTAAATATGATGATTTTCACATACAACTCATTTTTTAAAAATATCATATTTTTCTGATTAATATATTTAACTCTAAGAATGGTGGAAGAAGTTATAACATCAATCATATTAGGTTTATCTCTATTTTGAGGATTATTTCACTCTATATCATTGATTAGAACATCATATTCAATAAAGTTTTGTTTTCCATCATCTTGTTTTCCATAAGATGAAATTTTCATCTATTAGCCTACCAGTTTATTTTAAGAAGTTTTGGATATCAATTTTAATAAAGTTAAAATTTAAAAATTCACCTTATTCAATAGAAAAATCCTTATCAAAGTTATTTTCATCCTCAAAATATGTCATTACATGTTCTTATTAATAAATAATATCTAATTTTGTATTTTTATTATAACTCTCCTTATCACTCTTTCTCTCCTCACTATATTGACCCTTATTTTTCTTACTTGACTCTTGCATAATGTTTTAAGATAAAAATCGTCATTGTGGTACAATAAAATATCCAAAAAAAAATTTCCTATTAAAATTAGTCTCGAACATCAATTTCACAAAATAAAACAGAAAATTTATTTAAATTAATCTCCTTTATCGTTAAAAATATATCATGATCTCATTAGTGCATGTCGTCACCTTAAGATATAAATCAATGAAAAGAGTGAGATTAAACCCAATAATGAGAGTAATAAGGTCCATGAATCAATAGTACATGCATGATAATAGTCAATATCATTATATCATAAGAATTGGATCATTATAAACATCATGAAAATATAATTATATAATGGAATGGAATGTGGCATATGAATAAACAAGAAACATCATGTCATAGTGTTTTAATACCACACATTGTTTTAAGTAAAACAAGAACCATTCCACACTTATAATATGTGCATATATAATGTCATAATCCTTGCGAACAAAGATAAAAACCTATTTTAGAATAATACACATAATTTAATGAGATATATCACATTAGACAATGAATTAGAGGGATAAGAATTTTTGGACCACCCATCACATCATAAATTCTCATAATCATGCATGCCAGATAAAAATTATATCAACCATATTACTGAAATAGATCAAGGAAAGGAATGGGTTTTATATGGATTTCAGAAAGCACACATTCATGAATAAACATCTTGGTTCCCAAATTAGTAGGGGTAAATATTTTTCATAAACATTATCATTCATGAGAAAATGAAAAACAACTCAAGATAAATCAATGATTTTTTGGAAACAATATGCCTTTTGAAAATTCATTGCATTTATCATAAAAGAATTTGACAAGGGGTAAAAAATGTATATCCCAAAAAATAACATGGAAGAATAATGAATGAATAATTAAAAGATATTATTAGAATAAACATAATGAAAATATAATTGAAAATGGAAAACCAAAAGACAACGGATTTGGGTTTGATATTCCCCTATCCCTAAATCCCGATATATTTTATCAATTTTTCATGTCCTGAATAATATAAATAGATTTGATAAAAAAATTATAGAAGTGAATTATATTAATCGGTAAATATTTATTAATTATAACACTTTGAATATATTTATTAATTTATTTTATTTATGTGGAAGAATTTTGATATCATGTATTCATTTAACATTTCCCGATTTGAATCGATTTTACAATTTTTGTCATGTTAATTTATACATAAGTATAATTCATTCCAAATGATATATATATATATATATATATAATTATATATTAATATATTATAAATAAATTTTCATTACTGTACATAAAGATAGAGATATGAATATTTTTTTGAAATTTCCTTGTCGGTAGTCAACCGATCATTATCACGAACACTGGTTCAAAGGAGGGGAGAGAGATGTATAAAATATAAATTCATCAAAATATAATTTTTATAGAAGGTAAACATCATTAATATAATGTTAATATACTAAATAATTAATATTTGAATATTTTTTTAATGAAATTGGGAAAAATAGAAGATATGAGTAAAACAAGAGAAGGTTTGATAAAAACAAACTCATTTCTCGATGTTTCTTCTATTCTACAGAACTTGACTTCCATGAAGAATGTATTTTTTTACTATAAAACGAAACTATGGTTTATGAGGGATTAATATATACGGTTTTGGTATATATTGGTCTTTGAAAAATGATGTAGGAATGGTTTTCCAAGGTAAGAGTTGGGTTATTTATACTTGAGGAGAGGGGTATTTTTAGAATAAAATATTAAAAGAAGTAGTATATCTCAAGTAAACCATGAAATAGTGATATCATTAAAATAATTAATCATAAATCCATAAAATATAATGGTCTTAGGATTTTAAATGCTTTTATAATATGAACTCAAATGTTTATTAAAAATGAATTTTGAAAAAATAGAATTTTTTTTAGTTATAATTTTGACTATAGACTTTGGAATGTAATTTTTCTATCTAGAAAATAGGTTTATTTATTTTTTAATGGATCATTCATAAAATTTAATATGATTTAGTAGATCCATTATTTATATAAATTATTTATCCATTATTTTATCATCAATGATGTAATTTATGATACACCAGCTATAGAAAAAACTATATTTTTACTATTCACCTAAAATTGATTTATTTCATAAAATTATCAAATTATTATGCTCAGATATTTTCGATGTGATGATTTCAAAAATGAAATTTATTTTATCAAAATAATTTTCCATTAATTGTTATCTTATCATTCACTATAAAATTATAACTTTTATAAAATACCTTAAAGTAATGTTTAATTAAAATACACTTATATTTTATTTGAGTTTTTAATATTCTTATTTTTCATAATATTTATATTCTATTAAGTTACACATGATAAATTTTATTTATGTTAAATTTTATTATTTTTAGGTTAAATTAGTTATTCTAATGGTCAGGTCACTCTTTCTAATGGTAAGGATTGTATTCTTGATGGTCAATTTACTATTTTAATGGTCACATTGCTATTAAAATGTACATATCAAACTCTATAAATAAAATTATTCACCGTAATTTTTATATAAGATTTATATTTTCATTTTATACAATTTTTACTCATTACATAATATTTTTTATTCTTTTCTCTAGTGTTTTTAATCAGAGGGATGATTTTTGTTGATTGGGGTGATCTAAACATTCACATCATAGTTTTTAAGTTTTCTAACTTCCCCCTTGTAATAATTGGAATTTTAATAGGAATGTATTGAATAATTTATTGATATTACTTAATAAAAAAATGATTTTTTTTGGCTTCCCTATGCCCTGTTCTTTAATAATTATATAATATAACACAAAATTATTTCGAGAAAAAAAAATATTTATAAAAACATAGTTGTAACATTCTTCCCCCTTTAATAAATTTCATACTTATAATTTCAACTCTTATTCTCTTTTGAGGATAAGGGGGGTACTTTTTTATTATTATTTCCTTTAGTTACCATATAGCCTGTTCATATTTACTGATCCACCAAAAAACATTGATTAAGAGAGATGTATTGTTGCATAGAATATTCTCTCTACAGTCCAAGATCATCACCAACTTCTCCTTATATGATAATAATTTACCTAGTTTTTTCACCTCCGGATTAATCACATGTGAGGAATCATGTATGAAATTACTTTAGAGAGATAGGTGGAACACATCATGAACATTAGTCATATTTCTTGTAGGTTCAAACTGATAGTCCACTACTCTTATGTGATCAAGGATCTCAAAGGGGACAATGTATCTTGGACTATGAATCCTACTTCTTTTGTACCCCATGACTCTCCTCCATAATCATATTTGAATGAAAAAATTATCCCCAACATCAAACTCAATGTCCGTTTAGTTGTTTTCAGTATGGCTATATTTACAACAATGATCATTTTTTATATGCTATTGGATTACATAAACCTTATCAATAATATCATTCATAAGGTTATGTCCAAGTAGATTTAATTCTATAACTCCATCCCAACAAGAAATATTTCTATATTGCTTCCCATATAATGAATAACATGGGTCCATCTAAATACTTTAGTGGATATTTATATTATATAAGAACAAAAATATTGGGATATGTTTATCTTGTCTTCCTATAAATTTCATCGAGTGGGATATTAATATATCATTGAAGGTTTCAACAGTCCTTTAATATAATACCTCATTTCTGAGGTGATATACCCTGTTCAAATTCAATTCATTATTCAATTCTTGTTGAATAATTCTGCAAAATTTAGAATTAAAATCCAGATTATGATCAGATATAATTGAATAGGGTCCCCAGGCAGCCTCACAACTTCATATAATTATAACATTGAATGTAGTTCAAGTAATAAATATCACCGAATAGAGATTAAGTGAGTTGTTTTGGTGAGTTGATCCTATACAACCCATATCACCTTGTTTTCTTTAAATTCATTTAGGATACTAGTGAAAAATTTCATGGTGCTGTTCTTCCACCTGATGTGTTCTTAGATATCATAGTACATCTTGTTGCTTCCTAGATGGTTGGACAAAAGTAATATAGTTAAATTATATGATATATCTTTATTTATTTCAGGTGATTAAGGAATACAAATCATAATCCCAAACCAATTCACATTGCCTTCCTTGATGTAGAAATAATGAAGCTTCCCTTCCATTAATATTTTCACTATTTTTTTAATATCTACATCATCCCTTTATAGATACTTGATCTCCTATAGGATACATGGATGATAAATAATTTTTGAAAAGTATGATGTATTCTATATCATTGGGATTTATAGATCCATGCATCAAATATCTGTTTGGATAGGGTCTTTCTTTATCTATGTTATAAATAGAGTATTAGGTTATTTTCTTCTAAGATCATCAACTACCTTGTTCTCCTTTTACAAATGGTAGTGAATAGAAAACATCAGTTCTTAATTATCTAAAACAATATTCTTTGATGCATTTTGATATCCATATGTGTTAATATATACTTAATACTCTTATAATCATTATATATGTCACACTTATCATAATTGATGTAGTGTATCCAAATATTCAAAGGAAACACCACAAATACTAGCTCTAGATCATGTGTTTGGTACTTCTAAACATGAATCGTTAATTTTTGTGAGGATAATGTAATCAGGTTTTTTTCTTAATGAGTACACAAATGAATTGATTCATTAAATAATTACATTGTATGACAAAATATTCTCCACTTATTGATAGTACATGTACAAGTATAGTGATTATCCTCCTTTTGAGATCCTTAAACCATTCCACATATTCCTCTGTCCAAACATATTTTACAATTTTTCGTGTTAACATAGTTATAAGGATATACAATGATGGTAAATTTTTCATAAAATGTTAGTGATTACTTGTTAATCTAAGAAAATATAAATTTTCGTGACACTAGTGGGTTTGGTTCATTCTTCTCTTTTCATTATCTATGATGGGTCTACATAAATTCCATCACATCTGATCATGTTTAACAATAATATAACCTAATGTATCAAAAAGTAATGCTTTCTAAAAATAGCATACAATTTTATCTTCTATAATTTTTCTAATACTATCCTAATATGATATTAATTTTACTAATTTCTATTGTATTAAGTGAGACAATCAACACAAAACAATAAAAATAATTTGTTGTGGTGTAATCTCAAGAATATATTCATTAAATTCATGAAGAATTTAGGGGAATTAGTAATTTCGAAGGGAATTAGTATGAACTCATATTGTTCATACCATGTATTGAATGTATTTTACGAAATAAATTTTTCACCGTCATATGTTGTTATCCAAAATGATGATCTGCCTTTGAGATGTACTGATCTCTTCATAGATGATCGGACAAGTCAAAAATTCTTTTTAGGGGATACTTTTTCATTATGGTGACCATCTTAAGCTCCTAGTAATATATACAAAGCTATATCGGTCATTAAATATTCATTAATGAGACCAATGATGCACCACAAGGAAATAAACTATGGAATATGATCCCACATTCCATGTTCTCGTGTAGTTAATCTATTGAATCACCCAGTTCGATAGAGGACATCCTATAGGGAAATATAGATATAGGAGTGGCTCCAAATATATGATCTATTAGTTACTCAACCTTGTGATCTGTGGTATGTTTGGGTAACATTATAGTAAATTCAATTGTGTATTCCGGGATAGTATGAATTTCTTCAATGTTAATGATTTCCATCAATGCAAACATTTGATCTAGGTATTATTCTTCAAAGGGTATCATCACCCACACTATTGAGGGATTCTCCAAAAAATATTCATGATGTTTTTTAATTTTTTAAAAGAACATGGTACAGTTTTTAATATAGATATATATTTCTATTTCCTAAATGATTATGTTTTATCTATGTAATGAGATCCGATCAATTACCATTGTAGTATTGAATTCCATTAGGGGAAGGATTAAATGATTAACTGTAAAAATCTTCACATAGACTATATCAGAGTGTATGTCTAACACTTTGGCTATTATGATCCCCCTAGTTGGTGGTTTTATAGATTTATATACATCATGGTATTATGGATTTTTTTAAATACTTATAGTAAAATTATATGATATAAAAAATTTTATAGATACCTAATCAAATAAAATGTCACGACCCGTCCCCTGGGGCCCATGTTGTGACTACCCCAAGTCCGCCATCCATAGGCCAGGGGCTGGCGACTATCACTGAAAGGCGTATCACCTAAAACCTGGAAGGCATTGCCTTTATACTCTATAATCAAACTCAACCAATCACATAGTAAGATACGAACACAAGTAAACTATATAGCTAAAAGGGTGATGAAAGTAAAAGGGGTCAGAATACAAGACCAATAGTAAAGGTACAAGTGAAACTGAAAAGACAATACAACAAAATAAAGAGAGAGATAGCTGCTAGGTCATCCTCAGAGGTTCCTACCTAAAGGGTAAGTACAGATTGCCGCCTCAATAATCCACATCCACCCTTCTCCTCTACGTACCAAAACGCTGTATGGTCCACCTCCGGGAAGCATCCATTCCTGGTACCCTCTGCCTCAATCATCATTGTCCGTCATCTCTAATAAACAAAACAAGGTGTGTGCGAAGCCTGTGAAGGGGTGAGTATAAAGATAATCAGTAGGGACCCCGAGACCCTCAAGGTCTCACAAAAACCACAAAGGATAAACCATAAAGCATGTAAACCAGTGACAACCCTAAATAGGTATATGCAAATACACATATAAAAGTTATCAAATATTACCCATCTCATTTAAGAAAAAAACACAAGGTACAACTCCTTAGCCAATTTACAACTGTTCCATGATGAAAATATTTCCATGAAGGTAAGTACCACATAGGTACGCCACAAAAAATAATACCAAAAAGTTATCACCACTAAGGTAAGTACCACACAAGTACGCCACACAGAAGAATACCATATAGGTATCACAACTAAGGTAAGTACCACATAGGTAAAGAAACATAAAATAATACCACATTGGTAAAGACTTAGCTCACACTAGGTATAAATTAGGAAGAATAGTAGATATGATTAGATTTAACTACTAAATCATCTTACTCTGTTAAGAGGTAGACCCATGTAGGATTCTAAATTATCAGACCCATATAGGATCATAGTATATTGTCAGACCCACACAGAATCCCAGTATGGAATCAGACCCACACAAGATCATAGTACATCATCAGACCCACAAAGGATCCTAGTACATCATCATACCTACAAAATATTGTAGTACATCATTATACCTGCACATCATCCCGGTACGACATCAGACCCACGAAGGATCGTAGTACATCATCAGACCCACACAAGATCCTAGTACATCATCAGACCCACATAGGATTGTAGTACATCGTTAGACCCACACAGGATCCTAATATAGCATTAGACCCACACAGGATCGTACTACATCTTAAGACCCACACATGATCCTAATACATCCTCAGACCGACATAGGATTTTAGAACATTGTCAAACCCACAAAGGAACCTAGTACATCATCAGACCCACGAGGGATCCCTTTCTCATGTTACAACCAGCTATAGGGTACCTTCACTATGTTTGATCATCTACAGGAGAGTCCACTACCCAATCTACTGGTTAATACTCCAACATTCACGAAGTCCCCCCGATGAATTATCCCAAAGTACAGCCTGTAAAGGGGGTCTCAACTCAACTGGAGATGCATCAATTAGACGCCAGTTCATTATGTTATTATCCTTTTAGTCCCAAGGGCCTAATTTGATTTGGGATCGATCCTACCCGCTCATGTCCCAAATTTATTCAAATCTCAAGTCGGGTATACCAAAAGGACCATCTCGCTCCAAGGTTTCGGACGTTGTATATGGTTCATCAAATGGACATCTGATGCCAATGTTATGGCTGAATGTACATATAGGGTTGAAACTGGTCCAGGTCAGGTCTGACCCGATCGAACCGACCCAGCCCACTGGGTCTGGCCTGGCCCACGCTGGGCAGACCGACCCACGTTGGGCAGCCTGCCCTAGTGACATGCGGGGGGGGGGGGGGGGTCCCCTCTTTCACTCACCAAATGGTCGAAGCCATTAATGTCTCCAGCAGCTCGTGGAACCCGCCGTGGGTCCTTCTCGGCTGGCAGGAATGGTCGGCTTCTTCTCCTCCTGGCGGTGCGTCATCCACCGCCACTCCACGGCCAGTCAAATGCCTTCCGCCCTCCATTTTCCATCACAGAAAAAGGATGTGCATGTTATCCATTAGGCGGAACAGACATGCACCACCGCCCCTTCACATGGCCAACCACTACCTTTGCTCCACTATGGTCGATGGGTGGTGGCCCTTCTTCGGGGGAACAGTTGTGCCGCAGCATCTGTCACGGTCTGTAGTGGTTTCTACTGCCACTCTCAAGTTCCACTACTTCCAATTGTCGGCACTGGTCGTCATCCTCCACCATTGAGAAGAATGCAACAAATATTAAAAAAATATTTTCGGAGTGGTCAGGCAATGTTCATTTGGCCCACACCCTATGAGTTAGAACAGTAGAAAGCGACTCATTTATTTCATGAATCATGATGAATTGTCAAGAACGGGTAAGGGGGAATTTAAAACATAAAACCCTACCTCGAAGGTTTGCTGACGTCATGAGGAGGGAAGGATGAACATCAGTTAGTCACTGCTGAAAACGTCCCAAATTGAAGAATGTCACAAGGAAGGAGTCGAAGTCATTGTATAACGTCATCATTCTTCATTGGAGAAGCTTTCTTTGTTAGAGAAGAATAATTACCCCAATGATCTCTCCCATTTCCCCTTTTCCAACAGATACCCTTAATTCCACCAAAAACGAATTGCCAACATATTAAATTAGGTATTATTAATTTAATATATAGTTGGGAATTCATTACGATGGTTTTGGAATAATTATTTTATTGGATAATAATTATCACCTCCCTCATTAAATACGGTGTTCAAGAGTCTGGTGGTCCCCATGCTTGAATTACAATGGGGGTTTTAGTTCGGGTGGTCCGCACCTCCATAACCCCATTTAGAAAGGTTTCAAGAATAAAAATATTTTTATTTTTATTTTTCTATTCTTCCAAGAAAAAGTGAAACACTATCTTTCACCCTAATCCTACTACGATCAAGGTGAATGTCTCCTTAGGAGAACACCGGTTCTGTGAGTTCAACGATGTCCTCCGATTTCAATTCCGAGCACTTGTTCAATAGTAACAAAAAACCTGCTCACACATTTACTAAAAAACACGAAAATAATTTTAGAAATTTATTCTGGGTACACTGGGCCTCAAAATCATGTGCTGTCAATTCTCATGGACTCGTAAAATTCCCATATAATAAAAAAATTACAAGGAAATTCTGGTACTTTAAATTCTCCCCACCTCAGGGATTTTCATCCCCATAAGAAAAAACTCAAAAACTAGGAATCAAATTGGGGGTACTGAGCACAAATATGAGCCTCCCTCTCCCAAGTTCTCTCTTGATGGTTCCTATGCTACCAACAAACGTGCAACAGAGGAATCGACCGCCCACGAAAGAATTTCTCTGGTCAATCCTCGATATCTACTGGAACCTCTGTAAACATCGCGCCATCGTCGATATCCAGTTCGTCGTGGTCATTGACGTTGGTAGGATCATACACATATCTCCTTAGCTGGGATACGTGGAAGAAATTCTGTACCCGGTTCAATTGAGGTGGAATTCCTAAATAGTAATCCACCTCGCAAACTCTGATGAGGACCTGGAGGGGTCCGATGAACCTCAAAGATAACTTTCCACCATGGCCAAATGTCTACAATCCTCGTTAGGGTGAGACCCATAGAAAGACGTGCTCACCATCCTCAAACATTAGAGGTCTCCATCACCTATCAGCATATGACTTCTACCTGCTTTGTGCAGTCTTCATCTACTCTTGAATGATCTGCACTTTCTCTTTGGTAGCCCATACCATCTCTGGTCCTACTAGTGCTGACTCCCCAGGGTCATTCTAGCACAAAGGGGATCTGCAAAGTTTCCCATACAATGCCTCAAAAGGGGTCATCCCAATGGTGGAGTGATAACTGTTATTGTATGAAAACTATGCCAAAGGAAAGTGATCCTTCCAATTGCGACTGAAGTCATGGATGCATGCACACATCATGTCCTCGAGGGTATGAATGGTCCACTCAGTCAGACTATCCATTTGAGGATAGAAGGCGGTGCTCAAATGAAGCTGCATCCCGAAAGACTTTTTCAACCCCTTCCATATCCGAGAAGTAAAACGTACATCACTATCGGAGAAAATTGTCAATGGTACACCATATAGCCGCACAATCTCTTGCGCATGGAGGAATCCCAAGATATTTACTTAACCCTACACTTTGATCAGTAGGAAGTGGGCCGACTTCATGAGTTGGTCGACGATCACCTAGATAGAATCATGACCCCTAGATGTATGTGGAATTCATGTCATAAAGTCCCGGGATATCCCATACCACTTCCACTCTGTAACCTCTAAAGGCTGAACAAAACCTGCTGGTTCTGGATGCTCTGCCTTCACTTGCTGACAAGTGAGGCACCGAGAGACATACTCTGCTACTGCTTTCTTCATTCCCAGCGACTAGTGCTATCGTCGGAGGTCTGGGTACATCTTCGTCACACATGGATGTACAACTAGTGGGGATGTGTGTAACTCCCCAATCACTTACTCTTGAAGTGAAATTGGTACCATGTTACGTCCTCTAAAGAGGATGACGTGCTCCACAACTTAAGAAAACCCATCAGGTGCTTGTCCTGCGGATATCTGATCACATCGTGCCTCGAAATCGGCGTCCTCATGCTGCACCTCCCTGACTCACTGAAGAAGTGGGGGAGTGACTATAAAATACTGAAGAAAACCAGCTCTATCAAGGTCTACAAAGGATATATGCAATGCGGCCAGCTACTTCATCTCCTCACCTAGTAGTGGTATACAAGATCTTCTTGTTGAGTGAATCTGCTACACAGTTCTCCTTCCCGGGAGTATAGACTATCCTGAAGTCATAGTCTTGGAGGAACTCAAGCCAAAATTCCTATCTCAGGTTCAAGTCCGTCTGTGAAAAGATATACCTGATAATATAATGAACTGAGTAGAATATAAAATGCTCGCCCACCAAGTAATGTCGCCACATCTTCAAGGTGAAGACCACTACTACAAACTCCTGGTCATCGGTAGCGTGGTTTTTCACATGTTGTCTCAGTTGTCGATAACCATATGAGTTCACTGCACTCTCCTGCATCAGGACACATCTTTTCCTAGTCCCTGATGCGTCATAGTAGACTATATACCCAACACCCTCCTCTAGAATCCTTAAGATAGGGGAACTCATCAGCCTCTTCCTCATCTCATGAAAACTCCACTGGCATCTGTCAAACAACATGAAGTTTTTCCTCTTCTTCATCAATGATGATAGTGGTGATGAAAATATGGAGAAATATGGCACAAATCTCAGGTAGTATCTGGACAAACCCAGGAAACATTGTACATCAGTCACACTCCTAGGTGGCTCCCAATCAAGTACCGCCTCAATCATCACTCGAACCACAGCAACTCCACCTCTTAAGATAACATGTCCCAGAAACTGCACCTCTCCATTCCCAAACTTTCACATTGAGAGATTACCAAAAAGATGGTGCTCTCGGAGTGTGTCCAGAACGACCTGCAAGTGATTGGCATGCTCCTCCTCAGTAGTCGAGTAGATCAAAATGTCGTCGATGAAGACTACTACAAAGCTATCAAGGTATGGATGAAAGATCTTGTCCAAGAGTCCTATGAACACTACTAGATCATTGGTTACACTGAATGGCATAACCATGAACTCATAATGGCCATACTGATATCTAAAATCCATCTTCTGCTCATCCTCATCTGATACTCTGAGATGGTGACAGCCTGATCTGAGGTCTATCTTCGAGAACCATTGTGCTCCCTTCATCAGATCAAAGAGGTAGTCAATCCTCGGAAGTGGGTACTTTTTCTTCACAGTGAAGTGGTTCAGGCGCCGACAGTCTACAGAAAGCCTCAAGATTCTATCAACCTTCTTGGCGAACTAAAATGGGGCTGCCCAAGGAGAAACACTAGGTCAAATGAACACTTTCCCCTGTAAGTCCTCCAGCTATACCCGCATCTCACGAAGCTATGCAGGAGACATCCAAAACACGGTTGTAGATATTGGTTCCACCCCGACATCCAATTAAATGTAATAGTCCACCTCTCTATGAGGAGGTATACCTAAAACATCATTAGGGAATACATCTGCATACTGGTCCACCACAACAGGATAGCTCGGACTCCCCACATCAACCACTCTATGGGTAAGGCTAGCCAACTGATGTGTGATCGGCTGCACTCTCCTCCATGTAAGTCCATTCTGTGTAGAAAAGGCTCCCCTCTCACCGGTGAAGTTAAACCCCGTCCCATCCGTGCAGACACACCACACTTTTTTCCTAATACAGTCAATCTGATCATGGACTATAGATAACCATTCTATACCCAAGATGACGTCGTAAGGCCTCCATGCTACTAATAGGAGATCCAAGTCAAAGCTCACGCCTCCTGGGGTATGCTTGAACTACTGGCACTAGTGCGTAATCACTGAATACACTCCCGTAAAAGTCTCTAGCCATAAGGTTCGAGCCAACTACTCCATCGGAATCCACGTGCTCTGAATGAGGTCAATGGAAATAAAATAATAACTGGAAAATGCGTCTATAGGTACTTCATATAAGGTGTATTAGACATAGATCGTACCTCATAACATCTCCGAAGCACACACGCAAATAGTGTTTTCACGCACTAAGTCAGAAATCAGAAGTCAGTGTCCTGGTGTATGGATAAGTCGTCCACCACACCAACATTGGATTCCCTAAAATGATAATCACACAAACTATACTTAACACTACTGCCATTAAAAATAATGATTAGAGTCATATATTCTTTGGTAGTACCGACTCCTCTGATACCATTTTGTCACAAACAGTCTTCTGGGGCCCATGTCGTGACTACCCCAAGCCCGCCTTCCATAGGCCTGGGGCTGGCGACTAGCACTGAATGGTGTATCCCCTAAAACTGGGAAGGCATTGACTTTATATCCTATAATCACACTCAACCAAGCACACAGAAAGATACGAACACATGTAATATGTATAAAAAAAGAGTGCTGAAATTAAGAGGATCCAGAATACAAGTCCAACAGTAAAGGTACAAGTACAACTAAAAATACAATAAAAATGAAGAAAGAGAGGGGAAACTACTGGGTCATCCTCTAAGGTTCCTACCTGAAGGGTATTTATAGATCTCCTCCTCATTACTCCACGTCCGCTCGTCTCCTATGTGTACCGAAATGTCGTATGGTCCACCTCCAGGGACGATCCAATAATGGTACCCTCATCCTTGGTTAGTGTTTCCCGTCATCTACACCAAACACAATATAGTGCGGGCGAAGCCTGTACAGGGGTTAGTATAATGATACTTAGTAGCAACCCCAAGACCCTCATGTTCTCACAAAATCCACAAAGGATAAACTAAAAAGCATGTAAGCCAATGACAACCCTACTTTGGTATATGCCCATACATATACCTATGTTGTCAAATATTACCCATCTCATTCAAGATAAAACACAAGGGCCAAATCCTTGTCCAAATTACAATTGTTCCATGAAGGAAGGATTTCCACAAAGGTAATTACCTCACAGGTATGCCACATAGAATAATACAACAAAGGTGTCACCATGATGGTAAGTACCACATAGGTACGCCACATAGAAGAATTCCATATAGGTATCACCATGAAGCTAAGTACAAAACAGGTATGCTACACAGAAGAATAAAATAGATGTAAAGACTCAGCTCACACTACGAAGGTATGTACCAAATAGGTACGCCACACAGAAGAATAACAAAAAGGTAAAGACTCAACTCACACCTGGTGTAAATTAAGTACAGTAGTATAGATGATTATATGTTACTATTGAATCATCTAACTCTGTTAAGAGAGGGAACCACGTCGGATCATAAATCATCAGACCCACATTAGATTGTAGTACATCGTCAAACCCACGTAGGATCCTAAATCATCAGACCCACACCTGATCGTAGTATATTGTCTGTCCCACGCAAGATCCTAGTATGGCATCAGACCCACCTAGGATCGTAGTAAATCTTCAGACCCACAGAAGATCCCATTAAATATTTATACCCACATAAGATCATATTACATAGTTAGACCCAAAGAGGCTCATAGTAAGGCATCCGACCCACACAGGATCATAGTACATCATCATACGCACACGGGATCCTCGTACCTCTTCAGACCCACACTGGATCTTAGTACATCGTTAGACCCTCATAGGATCCTATATATCTTTAGGCCAACATAGGATCATAGTACATCGTTAGACTCACACAGGATCCTAGTACATCATCAGAACCACGAGGGGTCTTTTAATCATGTTATAACCATCTACAGGGTACCCGCACTAAGCTTTATCGTCTCTAGGACAGTCTTCTCCTCAAGATACTTCTCAATACATAAACTGACATGAAGTCCCATGAAGAAGTATCCAAAAGAAACTCCATCTAAAAGGGGTCTCAATGAAATAGACAGTGTATCAATCAAACACCTGGTCTATAAGTTATTAGCCTTTTAGTCCCGAGGTCCTGGATGGAATCCTACTGGATCCAACACGACTGTACCCCAAAATTATCCAAATCTCAATTTGGGTATACCAAAAAGACCGTATCACTCCAAGGATTCTGGTTATATAGAAATTTTGTCAAACGGACATTCGGTTCCAATGTTATGGCCGAAATAACATATAGGTTTGAAATTGTTCCGGGTCCGGTCTAACCCGGTCGGACTAACCTAGCCCGACACGGCCTGGGCAGACCCGACCCAGTTTGGGTTGACCCAGCCCACTGGTTCCGGCCTAGCCCGCACTGGGAATCCCGGTATGGCCACAAGAAAAGGGGGAGTCGCGTGTGCCCCCACTTCCACACACCAAATGGTCGAAACTATTCGGTCGCCAACAAATCACAGGACTCGCTGCGGGTTCTGCTCGTCCAACCGGAACGGCCGGCCTCTTCTCCTCCCAGTGGTGCATCGTGCACTGCAGCTCCATGACCGATCTAACACTAGTTTCCCTCCCTTTGCTGCCATAGAACATGGTCACGTCCCTTATCCGTTGGGTGGCGCAGACACGTGCCACCGCCCCTTCGTGCGGTCAGCCGCTGCCTTGGTCTACTACGACCGATGGGCTGCAACCCTTCTCCGGGGGGGCGGTCACACCACCGCCTTTGTCGTGGCCGAACATGGTGTCGACCTCTGCTCTTGAGTTCTACCAGTGCCAATTTCCATCAACGGTCACCATCCTCTTCCATTGCGATGAACAGAACAAATATTACACAAAGATTTGTGGGGTGGTCAGTCCATGTTCGTTTGGCCCGCACCCTCCACATTAGAGCGGTATAAAATGGCTTAATCATTTATTGAATCATGATGAATTGTCATAAATATGTAAGGGTGAAATTTAAAACATCAAAACCTACCTCCAAGGTTTGCTGACTTCGTTGGGAGGGAAGGATGGATGTCAGTTTGTCATTGTAGAATACGTCACACGTTGGAGAATGTCACGAGTAAAGAGACAAAATCATTAGAGAAAATTGGTGTTCTTTATTAGAGAAGCATTCTTCGTTGGAGAAGAAAAATTCCTCCAAAGTTCTCTCCCAATTCCCCTTTGCCAACACTTTCCCCCAATTCCACCAAAAATGAATATCCATCATATTAAATTAGTTTTCATTAATTTAATATAAATTTGGCCATTAATTAAGATGGTGTTAGCATAATTAATTTGGAGGATACCAAAGGTCACCTCCCTCATTAAAGAGGGTGTTCAAGAGTTCGGTGGTCCCTACCCTTGAATTAAAATTGGGGTTTTTGTTCAGGTAGTCCCCACCTTCATAACCCCATGTAGAGAGGTTTCAAAAATGAAAATGTTAATATTTTTATTTTTCTATTCCTCCATGAAAAATTGAAAAACTATCTTTCACCCTTGACCTACAACAGTAGAGGTGAAGGTCTCCTTAAGCTAATATCGATGGTGCAAGTCCAACGGTGTACTAGGATTTCAATTCTGATCAACAGATCAAAATTTATAAAATTCCGCTCACACGTTTTCTAAAAATACTCGAAAAAAAGTTCATAAATTCATTCCGGGCACACCGGGCCTCAGAATCACGCGCTGTCAATTTTGGTAGACTCATAAAATTCTCATATAAAAAAATACATGAAAATTCTATGTAATTACATAAAACATGTACCATTATATAAGGAATGATAAGTTTACCATGTATAAATTCATTTTTATGCTTCAATTCTTTAGTAGTGATGGAATAATATTTCTCTTTCTCTTCTATATTTGGTGGTTTCTAACATTTATTACCCTCATGGACAAGTTATTTAGTGCACTATCATGTATAGTGGCCTTTCTCTATATAGTTGAATAATAGTATCGTTTGTGGTGAATTAGGATATTCCTTCCCTTCCTATATCTTTTTAGCTATATTCATCTTGTATCTATAATAATAATGATCCTGGGGGTCTTCTCTCTAAGACTTGAAGCATTTTCCCACCCTTTCAGGCCATTAACAAAAATATTTTTCACACTTTTTTGACCCATGGGTGGTGAGATACTTTCTTCTCCTTTTTTATTTGACTAAATATCATGAACATACATTACTCTATTCTTATCTCCATAAAAATGATATAATTAACCATAATCTATCTCTAAATTGAGATAACATCAAAATACTTCTTCATAACATCCAATTTCTCAAAAAACTAGTTCCTTTCAGAAGTGTGGTTTTCAAAACATATAATGAATCTCTATATGTTTATTTTATTGCTAATGACTAATCCATATTTTAATCATTCAATACTTGGGATGTTTGGCATGTATGATATGATTGATTCACCCTCCTTTTTCTTCAATACTGATAATTCTCTCTTTATATTTGTTTGTCTTGTTCTAGGTATATTTTTTATAGGGAATAAAATTTAAATGTCTTCACATTAAATTTCATCCAATTCATCCATTGGAATTTTATTTTTTAAATATATAACAATTTATCAGCCTTTCCATTAAATTTATAAATAGTAAGAATCTCTATGTCATTACCAGAATAGACTACTATATAAAATATCTTCTCCTTTGAGTTAACGAACTATTCCTTGATAAGTGGAACATAATATCCCCTAAACATAAGAGGTTTTTGCCTCATAAATTTCTCGATAGGTAGTTTCTCCTTCATGGGGGAAGGATGATATTTTATATTTTCTTGGTTATTGTTAATATCATGATATAGAGGTGTAAGATTCACCATGATGTTTTATACTAGATCTCTCATCACATTGGGAATTTTTTTTGACAATCACTGCATTATCTCTCTCATAGGTTTTTGGACTGGGTTCTTCTAGTTACAATAATTCTCTAAAATAGTTATGGTATTCAAAAAATATAAGTAAAAAAATCATTAATTAATAATTTACTCTGACTCATAAATTTACTATAATGACATTTCTTATGGGACTCATATGATTATCCATTTTCTAAAATGATTATTCACATTTGTTTACCTATGTGTTGACTTATACATATGGTTTTCACAAGGTTTTTAAAATCATGATTTCCAAAAATAAATAAACCATTAATCATATACTAACAATAGAAACACTACATTTTCATACATGACTATTACATAATTTTTTATGATAAAATCATATTTATAGTACAATATATGGTCCAAAATTATACAATCATGGGATAATTATTCTCACATATAAATTTTACATATTAATAATTAAAAATTAAAAAAAAATCACCTTGTTTATACTTATAATTTTCTCACTATTAAATATAAAATTAAGCCACTTGAGTATATACACCAAATAAAGGGGTTATCTAGATGCCTAGTAACGGGAGGAATAATGAACATGAATAAATAGTAACTATTTAGAATAATAAATTTCATCATATCATAATCATAGGATCATCATAAAAATATAGAGGGAAACATTTGATAAATTCGTGGAATGTGAAATAGTTGGAAATTTGAAACATCACAACAAAGTGTTCAAATACAAGACATATATAACTCCTTGACCCTAGATTCCCAGAGTCAGGTAATTATTTTAATACATTGTCATGATTACAATGAATCATGTCCAAAAAAACTGATCAGTTTATCAGTTTTGGAAAATATATTACATACATGATCGTTGAATTTAACTTTATAACATAAAAAACAAAAAAATCATTTGAGAATGCCATTGTTACCTTAGCTTAACCCTACATCTTAAAAATAAAACACTTCTTGGTATCCTGGGAAAAGAAATAATAAGAAAGGGGTGAGCTCAAATTCTCCCTAAGGGTGAAACATTTAGTGGAAGCTATAAACTTTTAAGGCAAGATGTGTCATAAAAACAACAACCTTTTAAACATAAACATGAACATAATATGGGAAAAATAAATAAAAAATTACCATATTAACATGAAAATGGACATTATATTAGTCAAATAATTACATTTAATAAATAATTTCCAAATGAGAGAATGTATAGAATCAGACATTAATTTCTGGTTCAAGGCCTCATGTTAGGACCTATGGGATAACTGTAACCGGACCCAAACCCGGAGAGCCTCGTTAACCAGACTCCATCCCAAAGATCCTCCCTAACCAAACTCTAACTCGGAGAGCCTCTCTAAATGGACTCCAACCTAAAGAGCCTCTATAACCAGACTCCATCCCTGAGTGTCTGCTATATCCAGACCCCATCTTAGAGGGCTTACTTTTACCGGTCCCCAAACCGGAACATTCTAGTCTAATACATTCATCATAAGAAAATGTTGAAATATAACGTAAACATTCATATTAAAAATAGAATACGAAATGTCAATAAATTATACATAAACCATGAATGGTATAAAAAGAACGCATCCATAGTCAAACATATCACAAAACATTCAATACAATATGGATGATTTGTGTCATAATAAATCAACTTCAAACAATTTTACAGTACATTAAAGGATGTAGACATAGATGAAAATGATCAGTAAAATGCTTTGAGAGAAATAACCCTTTTTCATGAAAGAATTTAAAATTCTCAAAATTTATAAAGGTAGTCATTAAAAAGGTATTTTTCTAATCAATGTGTGCCATACCACTTTAAAACATTTTAAAAGAATTATCATTTCAAAACATTAATTTCCATATAAAAAATCCCTTAAAATCAATTTGAAAATGTGGACATTAATTAAAAGGGTTTAGAAAGATAAATTGTTTAAAAATTTAAAATGATGATCTAGTTAAATAAAACCCCCCATAAAATCATAAAATATTCCTTTTGATATCATTTTTATAAAATATGGGTATCTATGATAATTATGTCCCAAACAATACTTACACATGAACAATCTCAAATAATAATGAGATTGTGAAAATAACCCTTACCTCATTGTAATAAATTGGTTCATATAAAAAATAGTCAATAATCACCAACTGAATCCCAAAATATCATGAATATAAATAGAAACATGATAATATATTTCAAGTGGAAGTACACAATACACCACATGTAATAAATAAGAGGTGAATAATGGAAATCTCACGGAATTAAAAGTGAGATATGAAACCTCTTACCTATTACATTTCCTTGGTCAAGGCTACATTAACCTTCTTTATAATAGTTATATCATTGTTATTAAATTATAAAAAAACCATATACATAATTATTATATCATATATGATCTTTTAATAATGATTTGTTATGATATTTTAGTATTATCGTCGTTTCGGGTGTTGACCAATTCGTTTTCCTTAATATTATTTGATACATGATTCATGTTTGTTATGGATGAGATGTTTCTTATTCATATCCATAAGGATATCATGTCTTTAAAATTTATTTTTATTAATCAAATAAAAATTATTTTTTAATGGTTACGAAGGGGAATGAATCTCATCATGTTCGTGGAGACGGTAATCCGTGCGTACGCACTAGTGACAATATCATTATTTTGATATTAAAATCATATATAATTGGATGGAATATCATATATAAATAATCATTATCATGTTATATTTATTATTTACATCAATTATACATTATTATTATACCCATCCCAATAATAATGTATTGAATAACAACTACACCATGACATAGAGACGGTTGGTCGTACGTACACACATAGGGTGACATGTCAATCAAAGGATGGATAGAATAATGAATATGGTGGTAACATATTTATAATAACATCACAGTATATATAATATATTGTATTTATTATTTTATAATGGATACAACAAGGAAGGAAGATGTGGAAAAGAAACGATCTTGAAAGAGGTGATGAAATATTTACCTCTTTTTCGGGTTCTTCCTTTTGATTTGATCAAAAGGGATCATTATGTTAGCTTTACGACTAAAGGAAGGCCTCTATGATGAATTAAGGACAGTTGATAGGATATTTGGTTAGGGGTTGGCTAAGCCAAATGGCTTTGAAGTTGTGAATTTGAGAGAAGGGGGAGTGCCCTTTTATAAGATGGGTGAGGGGCACCTTAGGAAATGATTGAAATATTATTTTATGATAGAATATTTTTCGGTTTTAAATGGCTCTAAAATGATTTATTTCAAGTTTAACGTGGGAATGGGTTGAAATATACTCAATCAATAGGTTTTAGATAGGTGTGGGTCATTATACTAACCTCATATTTTTTATTTAACTATTAGTTAATTAGTTTCACATTTACCATCTCTCATTGTATTTTTATATTATATGGTTAATAAACATACTATAAACTTTCCAGAGAACCTCAAGTGGTTCATTAATGACATATATAATATTATTTAAGACCTTTGGCCAAACCTTTGATTTTTAATAATAGAATACCAATTAATAATATAATATTTGTTTTAAAAACTCTTTTATGTCAATTTTGACACTTTTTTCTATTTTCTCTTTCTCAAATTGATAACAACATTATTAATTAAATAAAAATTCATTTAATGAACTATAAAATTTCATATTAACATATAAAATTAGTAAAATTCATAAAAAGTCTCAAATTACATTTATTTGTATATTTATCATATCAATTATTTTAATATTTCATTAATAAGGTCATTACTTCATCATCATTGTCTCATAAATAAATAAGATTATTTAATGTTTAAGAAATATAAATAAAATACCATTATTTAGGAAATATTTTTATCTTTCCAATAAAAATTTATAGTCGAAAATATGACATATATAACCCCATGTATAAATTTATTTAATAGAAGATATTTGTTTATGTTATTTTTGTCTTTACTTTATGTTAATTAAAATAAAGTGTCATTATAATTCATTAGTAACTCCATGGGGTTCCAAAATCGACCCAAGGATTTCCATGGGCAGACATGACTCATCCAACAAGGTTATTACAAGTGTTAAGATAATTTTGTGTTATTATAATATTCTTTTTACCGTGAATTGGCCTATTTACTTTTAACCGCGGTCAAGAAAAGTCAAAAGTTACTATTAACAAAAAATCATTTTCAACATATTGAACAAAATTTTACTTACTGAGTTTAACTATGTCTCTTGGATTTTTGAAATTCAACTCACAAAAATGGTAAAATTGTATTTTATGCAAATTTGAAAATTCTCATAGGTGGTGGGTAAAATACGGTAAAAAGTTCAATAAAATTTTTATATTTCTAAACATATTATAGAATGACTCCAATTAATTATATTGAAATTATATAGGTATTATTTACCTATTTTAACATAAAATAAATTTAAATAAAATAAAAAATTATTTAAATAAGAAGTCGGTTTTAACAAATAACTCGTAGTTTTTCACTATTCATCAAAAATTGAATGTTTTCAGAAATATACCAAAATTTCACCCTGATCTAATTTTGATATTATGAATTTAAAAATTAAGTCTATTTCACCAAATTAAAAACATAGATATTTCATTTATTAATTTATAATTAATCCCCGTTGTCAAAACAAAATAGCGTGTTTTTAAGAAATAATAACTAATAAAAGATTTATTCTTGTTCATGTTCAATTTCAATGTAAAATTATTTCCAATGAATAAAATTGGATTAAATAGTACATATATAATCTATTTATACTTCCAGATAATTAAAATTTATAATTTAAAACCACAAATTATTTGATTAAAAAGTTGTTTTCAGTTAAAATATAGTATTTTTCACTATTCTCCCAAATATCAAAGTTATCAGAAAAACACCAAAAAAATATTGAAACTAAATTATTATGTAATCATTCTAAAGAAAAAGTATATTTTGTCAAATTGAGTATTTAAAAGTTTCAAATATTGGATTTAAAAATGGTTCTCCATTAAAAGTGGTAAAATTACATTTTTTAAAAAATACTTTTTTTATCTGAAAAATGAAATTGTTTTTTCATTATGTCTAAGAAACTAATAATATGGATTCTAAAATTATAATTATTATATGTTGTTAAAAATTTAGTTAATACTATTCATAACCACTTTTTAATGGCTAGTTTGGTAAGTCATGGTGTGCTTGAACTCGGTGTTGCGTGTAGTGCATGTTATTGAATTACTTTGAAGAAATAACGTACTATGAAATCTTGGGGTGTTACATTTTTCCCTCATTAAATAGATTGGGTCCTTTCAATGTGAAATTCTGCTTCGAAAATAAAATGTTGAAAATAGAAAATACCTTGGTGGGAAAACCCATATTGGAAATTGGGTTAATAAAATTTAGTCTTAATAAGAGGGAAAACGAAATTAAAAAGTCACCACCAAATTATGATCTTGATTAGGAGAACATTGCGGTCAATTAGAGGAACATAATTGGAGGGAAAACTTAAATATCTATAGTTAGTTATTGAGGCCATCAGTCACAAACAATTCCTTTATTTAGGGCCTCAAATCCATCAATCTATGATGATTTAAAATATCATCTGTTTAACAAAACATAATGTATTAGTATTATGAATTTATAGTTTTAAGATCCCATACTTTAAGATTAAGAATTAATTTATTCATATAATAAGAGAAGAAAAAAATTTATACTTGACAAGTAGAGTTCTATCATTTAACTAATTTCTACCACAAACTCATCTTTTAATCTAAAAGATAATAGAACATAAAAAAATGTTCTATATTTCCTATTCATATATTGTTCCAAAAAATGAATTTATATTTCACCTATCAGACCGTTTTAAAATATAAACTACATTATACAATCCATGTACTTCACGCAGTCTAGTGGTAAATGATATATCCCAATCGCACTATAGTTGTGGGTTCGATTCCGGCAACTTTGTCTGACGCGACGAGTTGTCACACGGTCTGCAAGTTGTACTTTTTATAAAAATCAAAAAATAAACATAAAAATAGTATCCAATTTCAGACATAATCCATTCAAACCATTATACTTATCGAAAATCATTCTATCCAAACTCACAGTCCAAAATTTATAAGAAATATAAACACAATGAAGATCCTTTTTGCTACGTAATAACATGTAAAAACCTTCATCATGTATTATTTAAAAGCATGGTAACACCATGAAGTACCATAAATCCTTATTTATTACAGTCATTCTCCTTTATCCTTTATATAATACTGGATATATTCCTTGTATCCAAAAGTATTGAATATTCCAATAACAATGAAATAAATAAACTATTAACTAGTTCCTAGAAAGACAAGAATATCCAATATAATTTATCCAAATCAACCATATCTTATTCCAAAAATCACTACCTCATTATCAGGACCATATTAAGGATTACATTCCCTTCAACCATGTATTTTTCCAAAAAGTATATCTTACTATTATTTCACTTTTCATAGAACCATATAATCTTAAATCCTCAATAAAATAGTATCGTAGTACAATCCTTATTTATCTTTATAATTCATATAACCAATATATTGTTGACACAACACTCAAATGAAATAATTCTATAATAACAACATAAGAACACTAGTCATTCCTCTTCATCTGAGGTAGTATCCGATCTTTATTATTATCTAATGGCATTATTAAAGGTATACTCTGATGACCGAGACATTGATTCGCGTAGTGTCCCAACGCCTTGCATATGAAGAATTATACATTTTAAACTTTTTATTACCCTTGTAATAACATACTTGGTGTAATTTTTCTCTACACTTATAAAAAACTCTCATTCCCTTCAATAATTTACCATGGTGATCCTTTACATAATTATCACATATGGTAAAATCCTTCTTTTCCCTCTTCTCATTATCCATCTTTCTCTCTTCCATCCTTTTCTTCTCCTACTTCTCTTTAAAGACATAGGACTAAAATAATTCTTTACTTATCTTATAAACAAATGATACTTTTTATTTATATGTTGAGAATACATGTGAGAATATTTTCCTTCTAAATGATTTCTTAATAACATGAATGATATGGTCTTTATTACTCTTTGGATCATACGTATCGCTAGAGTTCACATTCATTCTACTGGTTTTTATTTCTATACAATGGCATACTCTAGGTTAATTTATGAGTTGTAATGAATAATTCCAATCTTTTAAAATACATAATGTAAATTGAACAGTTTATAGATATAAACCATAATTATAAAAAAAAAATCATTGAGGAGGTATATACTAGTAAATCCTTCCTAATGAACGGTAAAGAAAATGATAATTATCCAAAGCATATGTCCCAGGAGTATCGTAACCAAGAGTGCAGTAAGGCCCATTGTCATGCACCAGTTCCCATTCTAGTATAGCTAAAGGCGGTGTTTTCGGGTTTTACCCCTAGGTATATCTGTGCCAAATCCAGCTATACCTTCTCATATCTAGACAGGGATGTATTTTCTTGGAAAAATCACAAAATCACAACATTACCAAAATTATAGGAAGTTATTATATACTAATCCTCAATGTTTATCATAGGGTAATGTCCTCTAATCAGAGTTTATCTAAATCTAGTTTCCAATGTTACTTCTAATCTTCCTCTAATACCAACTATAATGCCCCGACCCGAGATTCCTAGAGTTGGTGCATTGTTTTAAAACATTTTCATGATTACAAGGAATCATGTCCTGAAAATACTGATTAGTTTAGTAGTCATGGAAAATAGATTTCATACATGAATGTTACAGGACACTTTCCAACATACAACATAAAAAACAATCCTTGGAGAATGTCATTATTCCCTTAGCTTAACCATGTATCATAAACATAAAACACTTCATGAGATCCTAGGAAAATAAAACATAAGAACTGGGTGAGCTCAGATGCTCAGTAAGGGTAAATAATTTAGTGGACCCTATAAACTTTTAAGGCAAGATGTGTACTAAAAACAACAGCCTTTTAAACATAAAACTAAACATAATAATTCAAAAATAAATAAAAAATTACCATATTAACATGAACATGGATATTCTACTAGTCAAATAATCACATGTAATAACTAATTACTTAATGAGGGAATGTATAGTACCGGACTTTAATTTCTATGTCAATGCCTTGTGCCAGGACCTATGGGCTAACAGAATCTAGAAAAAACCCTGGAGAGCCTCTGTAACTGAACTCCACCCCAAGGAGACTCTATAACCAGACTTCATCCCATAGGGCCTCTTTAACTAGATTACATCTCAGAGATCCTCTATAACTGGACTCCAACCTAGAGAGTCTGCTATAACTGAACCCCAACCCGGAGTGCTTACTTTTACTGGTCCCCAACCCAGAAAATTCAAGTCCAATACATTTATCATATGAAAAGGTTTAAATATAACATAAACATTTGTTTTAAATCTAGAATACTAAATGACAATAAATTATCCATAAATCATGAATGATATAAAAAATAACACATCCACAGTCAAACATTTCACAAAACCTTCAATACAATATGGAATATTTGTATCATAATAAATCAACTTCAAACAAGTTTAAAATCCATTAAAGGATGTTGACATGGATTAAAATGATTAGTAAAATGATTTGAGAGAAATACCACTTATTTATGAAATTGTTTAAAAGTCTCACAATTTATAAAGGTTGTCATTTAAAAGTGATTTTTGAATCAATGTGTCCCATAACACTTTGAAACTTTTTAAAATAATTATCATTTCAAAACATTTATGTCCATATAAAGAAATCCTTAAAATCATTTTGAAAACATGAACATTAATTTAAAGGGTTTAGAATAATAAATCATTAAAAAATTAAAAATGATGATCTAGTTAAATAGAACATCCCCTAAAACCTTAAAATATTACATTTGAAATAATTTTTTAAAAATATTGGTATATATGATATTTATGTTGAAGAAAATACTTATACATGAACAATCTCTTATAATAATGAGATTGAGGAAATAACCCTTACCTCTTTGTAATCAATCGAGTCGCATGAAAAATAGTCAATAACCACCAAATGAATCAAGAATATTAGTAATATAAAGAGAAAAATGATAATATATATCAAATGTCTGTACACAATACACCACATGCAATAAATTAGTGGTGAACAATGGAAATCTTACAGAATTAAAAGTGAGATAAGAAACCCATCACCTTGTACTTTTCCTTGGTAGAGGGTGCTTTAAAATTCTTTATAATAGTTAAATCATTGTTTTTTTATTATAAAATAACCATATACATAATTATGATATCATATATGATCTTCTTAATAATTCTTTGTTAATGATATTTTCTTATTATCGTCATTTGAGGTGCTAACTGATTCATTTTCCTTTATATTCATTGTTACATGATTCATGATTTTTATGGATGGGATATTTCTTAGTCATATCCCGAATTATATCAAGTCTTTAAAAAGTTTTTTTAAACATCAAATGAAAATTTGTCTTTAATGGTTACGATGGAGAATGAATCTCATTGCGTTCGTGGAGACGGTAATCCGTACGTATGCATGAGCGACAATATCATTATTTTGATATTAAAATCATATATAATTGGATGGTATATCGTATATATAGAATCATTATCATGTAATATTTATTATTTATGTCAATTATACATCATTATTATACCCATCCAAATAAAAATGTATTGAATAACAACTACACCACGACGTGAAGACGGTAATCCGTACGTAGACACATATGGTGATATGTCATTCAAAGGATGGATATAATAATGAATATGGTTGTAAAATATTTATAATAACAACAAAGTATATATAATATACTGGAGTTATGATTTTAGAATGGAAACAACAAGGAAATAAGAAGTCTAAGAAGAAAATAACTTTAAAGAGGTGATGAAATATTTACCTCTTCTTCGGGTTCTTTATTTTGATTTGATCGAAATGGCTCTTTAAGTTGTCTTTAAAACTAATTTAAGGCCTCTAGGATGAAGGTAGGATAGTTTAGAAGATATTTGGGTAGGTTTTGGCTAATCCAAATGGCTTTGAAGGTGTGAATTTGAGAGACGAGAGAGTGCCATTTTATAAGAGGGGTGAGGGGAGCCTTAGGAAAAGATTGAAATATTATTTTATAATAAAATCATTTTCGATTTCTAGTGGCTCAAAAATTATTTATTTCAAGGATAAGGTGGGGATAGGTTGAAAAATACTCAACTAGTTGGTCTTATACTGGTTTGGGTCACTATATTAACCTCATATTTTAGATTTAACCTATAGTTAATTAGTTTGACATTTACCATGTCTCTTGGTTTTTTTTATATTATATGGTTAATAAAAATAATATAAACATCCAAGAGACCATAAATTGGTTTATTACTGACATATATAATATTATTTAAGACTTTTGGTGGAACCTTAGATTTTTAAGAATAGAATATCAATTAATAATATAATATTTGTTTTAAAAACCCTTTTATATCTAATTTGACACTATTTGCTATTTTCTTTTTTTTAAATTCATAACATCATTATTACTTAAAAAATCCATTAATCGACCTTAACATGTCATAGTAACCTATAAAATTAGATTAATTCATGAAAAGTATCAAATTACATTTATTTGAATATTTATAATATCAATTGTTTTTATATTTCATTAATAAGGCAATCACTGCATTATCATTTTGTCATAAATAAATTAAATTATTTAATGACTAAAGAATATAAAAAAAATAAAATTATGCTGGAAATAGTTTTAGATTTCAAATTAATATTTATATTTGAAAATATTACTTATATATCACCATGTAAAAATTGATATATTCAAAAAAATTGTTTATGTCATTTTTTCCATTACTTTAAGTCAATTAAAATAAAGTGTCACTATCATTCGGAAGTGGATCTATGGGGTCCTAAAATCAACCCAAGTATGACTATGGTCAGCCATGACTTATCCAATAAGGTTAGAACAATTTTTAAGGTAATTTTGTATTATTATAATATTCTTTTTACCTTGAATTGCCCTATTTACCATTATTCATGGCAAATAAATGTCAAAAGTTTCTATTCACCAAAAATTATTTTCATCTTATTGAAAAAAAATATTACTTAATGAGGTTTAGAATTTTTATCATATTTATTAAATTCAACTCACAAAAAAGTTAGAATTATATTTTATGCAAATTTACAAATTCTCCTAAGAGGTGGGTAAAAGACGGTAAAAAGTTCAATAAAATTTTTATATATCTCAACTTATTATAAAATGAATCCAATTAATTATATTGAACATATATAGGTATTATGTATCTATTTTTACCTAAAATAAATTTAAATAAAATAAATAATCATTTAAATAAAAAGTCAATTTTAACTAATAACTAAGTATTTTTCACGATTCATCAAAAATTGCAAGTTTTCAGAACAATACCAAAATTTAACCCTGATATAATTTTGATATTCTAAATTCTAAAATTAATCCAATTTTACAAAATTAAAAACATAGAAGTTTCATTTATTAATTTAAAATTAATTCCCATTTTAAAAACCAAAAAGCCTGTTTTTAAGAAATAATAACTAACAACAGATTGATAATTATTTATGTTCAATTTCAAAGTGAAATTATTTTCAATGAATAAAATTGGATTAAAGGGTAAAAATATAATATATTTATACTTAAAACCCATTAAAATGTATAATTTAACACTACATATTATTTTGATTAAAAAAGTTGTTTTCAGTTAAAATATAGTATTTTTCACTATTCAACAAAATATTAAAGTTATCAGAAAAATGCCAAAAATTTATTGAAACATAATTATTATGATAGATTCTAAAGATGAAGTTTATTTTGTCATATTGAATATATTAAAGTTTCAAATATTGGATTGAAAAAGGATTCTCTATTAAAGGGTAGTAAAATGGCATTTTGTTAAAAATACTTCCTTTACTTGAAAAAAATGAATTTGTTTATGCATTATGTCTAAGAAACTCATAAAATGGATTATAAAATTATAAGGATTATATAAAGATAAAAATATAGTTAATACTATTCATAACCTCTTTTTAATGGGTAGTTTGGTAATTCATGGTGCACTTGAACTCGATGTTGTGTGTAGTTCAAGTTATTTAATTATTTTGAAGAAATAAATTACTTTGAAATCATGGGGTGTTACAACGTAATTTTAAGAGAACTATAATCATGTCAATGTGTAAAATATTTGAATAAATCATAAAAAATAAATTTTGAGAAAATCTAGAATCATTTTTATTCATAATACACATGTAATCATGGCATATATCACATTACCCAATGCATTTGATGGATATATAATTCTGGTCCTACTTGTCACATAATAAATTCTCATATTCATGAGTTCCACATAGAATGTATTATAATAGTGGTCATGAAATAACCCATGTAATGGAATAGGTTTCATATATATTTCAAAAACAATACATTCATGAATAAAAATTTTTCTTCCAAAATTTATAATGGAAAAAATATTTTTCATAAATATCACCATTCTTGCAAAAATAAGAAACAAATCATGATGAGTCAATCATGTGTTTTGTTAAGAACATTATTTTTGAAAAATAATTATATTAGGATTAAAAACATTTTTGAATGGTGGAAAAATGTATATAAATTAAAATAAAAGGTTATAATAGTGAAGGAAAATTTAATAAATACTGGGGTAATATCCCTATATAAAATGATAAACAATATGGATAACCAAAAGAAAAAGTATTTGGGTTAGAGAATCCCCTTACCTTAAATCATGCATTATTTCATAACTTTTCCTCCTTTTGTATAATAAAATATACTTAATTAAATCACTAAAATATATGTTGATTATGTTAATTTTTTTTATTATTTATAATATAAATAAATTTTACTATATTTCTTAATTTTCATGGTTTAATATGATGTCTTTTTATATAAAAGTTTCTATTAAAAATTTATGTTTTGATTAAATTCCCCTATTTTGTTAAAAATAATTTATAAATAGTAAGAATTAATTCTAGGAGATTAAAATAGATATATTTATACATTTATTTATTGAATATAACTCACTATAACCACACAAATGATTGGTGACATAGAAGATGTTGGAAAGATCTTGTTGGCGATTAACCAAACTTTATTAGGAAAATTTTCCAATTAAGGAGAAAGAGAGGTATTAAATAACAATACATCAAAAAAATTACATTTTACAGTATGTAAAAATAATTATTATAGTGTTAACATGATTACTAATTAATCTTATAAGGGATTTCATTGAAATTAATTGGGGGAAAAATAATACATGAGTAATATAAGAGAGGGGTTCATAAGAACATACACTTTTTCCTGTGTTTATTCTATTTTATGACACTATAATTCTTTGATGAATTTATTCTATTAACTAAAAAATGTACCTAAGGTTTATAAGGGAATATGAGAGTGTATTTGTGTAGATATTGGGATGGGTTAAGTGAGGGAGGACTATTTTTCTGTGGTGATGGTGAGGGGTTGTTTATACTATAGGATAACTATATTTTTAGAATATAATTTTAAATAAAATACTATATCAGAGGTAAACATTGTAATAGTGATATTTTTTACATAATGAATCACAAATGAATAAAATAAAATGTATTTAGGGATATATTCTCATTTGAAATTATAATTCAATGTTTTATTAAACATGGAATTTCAAAAATGTGGACATAGTTTTGTAAAGGAATACCATTAACATTATACATTGGGAAATAATATTTAGGTACAAAAACAAGTTCATTTTATTTTTAGAACACGTTTTGATAATTAATTATTATTATTTTGATCCATTTTTATAAAAACATCTCGGTCATTACAACATCTTCAATGATGTAATTCATGATACACTGTTTTTTAAGAAAATCTGTATTTTAACTGTTCACATGAAAGTACATGAATTTCTTAAAATTACAAAAAAATCACCATTACAAGGATTCAACATAATGATTTAAAAAATTTCATTCATTTTAACAAAATAATTTTCAATTATAGGTTATTTTATTTTTAAAAATAAATTTTTTTATTTCTACAAAATACCTTAAAATATAGTTTATTAAAAATGTGCTTATATTTCTATTGAGTTTCTAATCATGATATTTATTTTAACATTTATATTTACTCCAATTAAACTTGATAAATATTATCCATGTCACATTTTATTATTTTTAGGTGAAATTATATTTTCTAATGGTCATGTTACTATATTAAATGATTAAGTTACTCTTCCAAATGGTCTTCTAATTATTCCAATAGCCAAGTTGTTATTCCAAAAATCCTATTATCTCCTATATATATTGTTATTCACATCAATTTATCATAGGTTTCTATAATTACATTTTATTAATTTTTTTATTAGTTTATTTATATATATTTTCTTTTCCATATTGATGATCATTCGAGGGATGATTATTGCCAATTGAGGTTATCCCAAATTTTCCATTTTAGTTTTTCTATTGTCATTTTTTAGCCATTAATAATATTTGTAATTTTAATGGGGTTTTTAATTGATAAATGTACTTTTTTTCATTAATGAGATAATGTTTTCATGGTTTCTTTATGATCTATAAGTGTATAATACTTATACTATATAAGAGAAATTTATTTCAAAAAACAATTATCATTTATATACTTTAGTCTCTAACACTCATTGTATGTTAAATTTTATTCATGATACAAAAAGTTTCATTTATTGAATTTTGATGAAATATTTTTCATCTCATTTTATAGAGTCTAGTTTATTTTAATGAAATATTCTTTATTAAGGGATCCTCTAGGTTCCATAATATTTTCATCATCTTTTCTAATTCTCAACGGAATGTTGGTATAAAAGTGAAAAATGTTACCATTGCGAAAAAAATTTATATTTATTTTACATTGATACTTAAATTTTTTTTGTCATTTCTTGTTTCTTGAAAATGAAGAAATAATTTCATCAAATATTTCTAGGTTATCATGGTCATTAGGACTAATAATTTCATCTTAAAACACGATATTTTCTAATTCCTAAAATTTAATGACATTTCCCTTCCTATGTATAATTTTAATGGCATAACCTATACTCAATTCGCATGCAAGTATAATTATATGAAATTGATCAATTTTATAGATGTCAAGATTTCTTTCTTCATGGTTTTATGTCATGGAGTCAAATTTATCTACGAGAATTATCATGATCCTATCCACCACTGTGTAGTCTTCAAATATTTCAAAAATCCTATGATTTAATTGACAATATTGTGTACACATTTAAATAAATCATCAATAGATTCATTGTATTGCATTATCACATTTTCAAAATGATTTATTCAATGTTTTCTCATTGCTTCCTATAACTTCATTCTAATTTAATAATGTTATAGTCTTATTTCTATATATTCTAAATAGTTTTATATCCAATTAATTTATTTATCATTTTCTTAGTTGATAGCAACATTAGTGCATTTGATTCTTTCTTTTCACTCTCAATATTTATTTTTTTATGAAGTGAACCATTTATAGGTCATACTTATATCCATGAAGCCATTAAGTATAGACTCAAAAAAAAAATCAATTCTAAGGGATTTTTTATATAAAATTATTTGACTTAATGACTATCTGTGGAATAATAATCTCAATAAATATATATATGTTTATATAATTACATAACCAATAATTATATATATCCATAAACTCTATACATATTATATATATATTTAATGACTATATATACTCAATGACTATATATATTTTTCTACTCTTTATATCCACACACGCTAAAATTATTCTGTAAATGACTTATATTAATAAATAATTTATCCCTCTAAATATCTATTATTTTTTAAAGATATTATATTCTTTTTATAGTGATTATAGGTGGTATGATTTGATAGATAGGCTATGGGGAAAAATAGTCCATTTTTTCATCATCTTTATTTAGCAAGATTTATTATCCTTTAATAATTTTCATTATTATCTTCCAAAAATATTTTTCATAACTATAATATTATCTTTTTATTATGTTATCATACTACACCTTATTATAATAAATCATTGTTTATTTTAGATTAACAATGAATAAAAAAAAGTTATTCAATTTCAATAGAATTAGATATTATAGATAAAAAATAATTATAAGATTTTGGGTGATATATATATATATAATGTTTTACTATCATGTCATAGGGATAATATTGATTGAGATTTATTCTCAATAATATAAAATTGTGCGATCTCTAAGACAGGACGTAATTAGGATATACTAATCAATAGGTTATCTATATGTTTTAGATATCATTGGGTGTGACTATTTACGGTTGTATATGACATACATCAAAATTGAGATCAATATAATTATGCATCATAACTAAAATATTTATTTTCCTGAATAAAATCATGAAATTTAAACCTATGGATAACAATCGTGTGTCAGGTGCATTATGTGTAAAATTGCATTGATTGATTTTTTCATTTCTGATTTATAGAAGAAGATATCTCTATGAATTTGATACATAAATAAATTAATAGCATATAATGCATGGATATTATGTTTACATACAAGTTAATTTTGTTAAATCAATGAAATATATTTCCATTATTATGTTTGATGGCATAATCATTAATCCATATTGATCAGATATCACGAAAAAAGGGTTATATTACGCATTATCATTGGTGGTAAGGATTTAATATTTTTTTCATTGTTTTAAATAATCCACTATAGCGGTTATTAAGTGTAAATAATTTCTACTATTGGATTATAGGTTATACCAAATACCACTGAGAAATATACATAATGATCCCCACACTAATTATTTCAAGTATCTGTTTAGAATTAGACAAATTTATGTAAGGTAATAGTTTTGGATTCAATTATTAGTAGAAATTATATTGGATTTAATATAGATTGAAAACTATTCACAAGTTATTCGTGTTTATAATAAGTACGTTAAAATTTATCTCTAACTTATAGATAAATTATCCTCTTTTGGATAACATAATAAAATATTTATCATTGATTGGAAAAAATTAATTTTGGTTGGGGAAAATAAATTTTTTTATAATCATGGTTAGTTAATGGATGAATTCTATTGGAAAGTTTTAATTTATATTTATTTATTTATTTCATGGAATTTATTTGATAAATCACTAAAAATAGTAATCAATATTTACATGTGATATATTAAAATAAATAAATATTACTTGTGTCTTATTAGTTATTTTATATTTCAAAAAGGGTCTTTTTTTTATTATAATGTAACAGAAACCAAGATATAGTTATATATTCTTCTCCAAACTATAGAATCTAATTATTGAATTTTCCCAGACTCGGACATCCAAATGTGGTGCTATAATAAAAAAATTATCACACATACTCTAATACCAATTGAGATAACCCAATAGTATTGAATTATTTTATTTACCATATAAATATTAAAAAACACCCCAAGGACCCAAATAATTAGTGTATTTAGAGATTTCATATATGATAACATTCTAGAAATATTATTTATAATACTTCACTTCATTATTATCAGGTAGAAACATAAGAAAATGGTGAACTTAAACACTCTTTAAGGTGTAATACACAAGAGATATCGATTGAGTCACCATAGAAAATCACAAATATTATAATAAATGAGTAATCATAAATATAAATGGTTACAGTTCGAACATAATCATAAATTCAAACCAAAATTATTGAGAACAAAACAGTAATAATATAGATTTGTTATAACCTATGATTGAGAAATCATAATAATGTAATATTGATCCATTGATATTTAACATTGGATTTTTTAACGAATATAAGACTAGAAAATTATAACATATGTCAAGGTCAACTACTTAGTAAATAATTTCCTAATGGACTTGGTTAAACACCTATGTGGCATAACATAATATAATGTACTCGCTACCCATGTCTCATAACATAAAAACTAATGAGATATAATGCTTGAACTAGTACATTGAGGGGAACTAATAGACCCACTTATCACATAATGATAAAATAATTATATTCTGTCCATAAAAATATGATCTCTCTATGAAATAAACCATGAAAGAAGTATCCCTGAAAATGAAATGAGTCTCATGAAAATTTCAATAATGCCAAAATAAATTTTCCACAGAATTAAAGTAGACAATTTAATCAAAATAAATCTTTTGTGAAATGAAATACAAAGTAAATTATAATGACATAGATAGAAGAACATTACAATAACATTATAAAATTATTTGGATAATTTGATGTTGTGGGTTCTCAATTCGTCAGAATTATCATACCTTGTATTTGTGGGATCTATAAATATTCTCAAAAACCTTACTTATTCATTTCTAAACATATATATTCACAAAAACATATCATAAATATTGGATTATAGAATGGAATTTTAGAATCTCTTCTAATCTTTGACATTAATAATGATGTCAACTATTTAAATCAGTTACCATAATACTGATTTTAAACCCCCATTCAATCCCTGGAAATTCCATTCTGAAAGGATAATGATATTATCTCATAACGAATTGTTAAATATCAAAATATATTATTCCCCCAAAATCTTCACATTAAAATTTATTTTAATTTAATTAATATATTAATTTACTAGAATTTGTAATCTCATCAACTAGAATTAAACTCATCTTAGAACAAACTTCTTCCTTGACTAGTCCTCCTTAAATATATGCATGAATAACAATCTAATTTGTTTTCTCAAGACATTTTAATCCATCAAGATAATTTTGAGCACATTATTATGTAAATTCTTTATTTTATATTAATTATGGAATCATTTATGTTATATTAAATGATAAAATAATACTTATACTCTCAATAGAATTCATAAATCATATATGGACAATAAAATCCATATAAGGTCATATTTAGGGTTTTCTTAATTCTGAAAAGGATAAAATGTTCCTTATAGGGTTAACCTTAAAAATTCATTGATTTATATGAATGATCCTGGAAAATAATACATATGCATCAAGGTGGAATGATCCTGAGGAATATGAATAATCATTTTCGATGTCATGATTATGCAGATGATGAAATTTTAGTGATGGTTATGAAACCTCCAATGATTTCTACTCAGTGTAGTCATCTTTTTGTAGACACTAATTTATTATAACATTATTATGTTTAAGAATAATCCAATGATGTTTTCATATAATTTAATGATGATTACCCAAAAAAAATCATCCAAGTAAATTACCTTAGTTTGTGCTTATGTAAATCTAACATATCCATTTTCCCTCACTATAGAACTGTAATTAATTCCTTCTTAAATCAAACCAGACCACCTTTAATCCATATCCAAACCCTCTCAACGAAATGAAATTTTCAAACCACCTTATCAAGTATATAATCTTGTGATAACTACATATTAGTTTGAAACATTAAAATTAATTTTAAAAAATTATAGATATCCCTTTAATAATTTGTATAACACAATTATTTTTCAATAAACATTATTTTAACAATCATCAATTGAAATTTATTGTTCTTTCTTGAATCTATCTAATAAATAACTCCATGTTACATCATCAAAACTCATTTTCTATTTAACATCATAGACCCTTTATCAAATCTATATAGCCCATCCAAAACATGTTGGCATCATCTCCAATAATCAAAGGGTCTCACCTTATAGAAAAAAATACAATTCCGTCCAATGCACATACAAATATACCCTTTTGGAATTTTATAAATAAATACATAAAAATGATTCAGTAAAAAATAAAAAACTAGAATCATTTTCCCTGTTTTTAATTATCTATTACTCCTCGTTTATAAACATGTTTGAAATAATCAAAAATGAGTGTTTACGTGTGATTGGAAAACCTAATTATCAAGTTTTTTATTTTTTCCCATATATTAAAAACTCAATATATGGAAAAACCGAATTCGTTTTCTCCACCTAATGGATAAAATCATTTTATCCTCTTTATGGTTGTTATAATAATCTATTAAATACACCATAATTGTTTTCTAGTAGTGCCAACTTCATTATTATCCTTCAATTCCATTAATTTTAGCACAAATAAAATATACTTTTAGGCATTAATGAAGGTCATATTTATTTCTTTGTTGAAACATGTAGTGTTATCAACCAATTTATATCATTATCTATAATGTCAGCATAAAAAGTGTTCTTTATCTTGTTAAAAATATTTATGTGTTCTATGATTGCCTTATTTCCTATATAGGATTCATTTTGTAATGTTTTTATACCTCAACAACCAAGAAAAATTCTTTTCACAATACTTAGACCTCATTCCTCACAAATTCTTCTTGGGATAGTACAGTAATCATAAATTATATTATTACATTCTGGATTATCCACACCTTCCACAAAATCATCATTGAGTTTTAAAATTACAACTTCTGGGAATCATCCCATGAATGCCATACTATTCATGTATGACCACTTATTTTCCAATGGAACTAGAATTTATATATACTTTCTGATTTTCTTATATATATAAACTTATTCAAGATAAAATAATAATCACTTTTTCTTCTCATTCATAGCTTCCTTGGGTTTACCAAAAATCATTATGGAAATGTCACTAGAATATGACTTGCCTCCTTTGACATTTTTTATTTACTACCCTTTTGGATCACTGAGAAATTTTGATAGTATGATATGATGTTAAATTGAATTCCCTCAACCCACCCAATGATGTAGTTTTTATTACCATATCATGTATATAGATATTTGTTCATTATCTATACTTACCATAATAGAGTTTATACTTCTACATCCACTATTTAAATAGAAATGTTCAGAGATTATTTTTTTATCATTATGTTATAGATGTTCCTAGTTATAATGAGAAACTTATGATACTATAAAAGTTAACAAATACACATTTCATGTGGTGCACATACATAATACAAACGGTATATAAATGATGATCAAAAATCAGTTTTTGGGTTTTTTACACCACTGATTATATGTCATTGGTTGAATGATCAATAAATAATATATCACTTCCAAAAAGAATAGATATTTTAGGACTAATTTACTAGGATAGAAGAACAGTAACTAAATCTTTTTCAATTTTATAAGAAGTAAAGTCCAACTAGAGTGTTCATAAAATAAATGAATAACTAAAGGACAAGGACACAATGTATACATTGTTTTTTATGAGATGTTTTGAGATAAAGATATTATATTACACTATGTGTGTTCATAAGAGGTTTTCATTTTCATGAATACAACTCATATCCTAATGGGTCATGATTGGGTCATTTACATCACACATGGTCGAAGTACCACTCATTACTATCGATTTAAGGGCCTAGAGTGCAACAAAATTGTTTGTTTATAATATTGGTTGATTCATGTGAATTGGAGATTAGGATGTGGTGAACCACGTAGAGGGAGTTAGATAATTTTAATGTTTTAATGATAACAATAAAATAAATAAATTCAATATTATTTGAGTGTGTCATAACAACTATAAATTTTAGTTATTTTATTTACAAAGCATTAAATGAATATAATGAAATATATTTTTTGATTGAATATTGAATATTTAATATTGATGGATTATTTGATATTTATGGTAGAATGGATTTAATTTAATAATGTTTATTTTATCACACAACAAATTTTAGATGTAAAAAATATGTGATATTATATTTAAGTAATATTCAACACATTATTTATGTCATACATATAGGATTTTTCTCAATTTAAGAGGATATATTTATTAAAGGGTCAATGTGTTATTTTCACAAATAAAAAATAGTTATATATATTATTAATCTAAATTGGTGTTGACTATTCATTGACTCTAATTATATCTCTTCCTAATATATTTCTCAAACTATAATGAGATAATATGGATATTCAATCACCTTGATATGATTTCTCCTTTCTAGGCCAAGAAATGGAGATCATGAGATCAAATTAATATAGTTAATGTAGTCTTATCTCTAGGATAATAACTAATGATCATATATTTATGTTCAATAAATCTTCTAGAGCATGCGTTGATAATCAAGAATGATCTATGTTTAATTCCATCAAGTGGAGATCATCAATGATTAGTGGATTTCACCATTTATTAAAATTTAATAGTGTACCAATTTAGTTTAATTTATCAGAATTATTTCAATTTCATAAGATCCTTAGGTTGTACAAGGTTATGATAACGTGGGAGACTACATTACAAAATTGATCGTAACCCAAAAATTCTTTTCCCCTTATTTTTGAATTATTTTTTCCATTATCACTAAAAATTATTATATGTGAAAACACATATTTATTCAATTAAAATTAGAAAAAATTCAATAGTTCAGGTAGATAATACTATACCTATTTTATCATAATTGTAAATACATATATTCAAGGATGGATGGCCCTGTTATAATGATATGAAGACAGAAAATGTTGTTTTCAGAATATAAATAAGTACAAGAAATTATACTAAATATATAATATAATTTCTATAAAATTTATATTTGACACATTTGAATACATCAAATAATATATTTGGAGTAATGTGAGGAGTTGGAATGAGATCTTGTGGTGTGGGGAGCCTCAGTGCTAATGCATTAATAATAATAATTACAAATTATCACACCCAAATATTTTTTAGAAATAAGGGAATAAATAAAAAATTATTACCCAAAAAGGAATACCCTAACCACCATTAAATCTAGAATATGAGTTTTATACTAAGTGCATCATACTTATTTTCATCTTCAGTTTCTTTCATAGAGTTATATCATGGGAGAATTAAATGAATTATTTTAATTAAATTATTCAGTTGTAATTTTTTTGAAAATCGTTGATAAAACCCCATTATAATTTCATCTATATAGAAGTATAAAGGGTTATACAAAAATACCAATAGTTAAAGAGAGGGAAAAATAAATTGGGTGAAAAACATATTGGTGGATGACCACAGGTTTGATGATTAAAGTCAGATGGGGATTGACATCATCAATAGAGTTCTTGAATCTCACCAAAAAAATGGAAAAAATCATTTTTTATTAGTGATCAATGTAAACCCAATGAATGATATATTATTTTCATTTTAATCCCTATTTTTAGTTTTAGATTAAGATAAATGATATCCTTCAAAAGTTATTCACGGTTGTTTCTTTATTGGCTTGTCCATTGTTAGATTTCTCGTATTTAAAATAGGATTTAAATATTTATTTCCCATTTATTCTTAGTGATTTGATAATACCCCATTTTATGGATTTGATTAATAATATTCATGATAAAAATGGCCCTCAATATAATATAAATTTATGTTATATTCCCTTTAACCAATGCTCTTTGAGGTTCTTCAATAGAATTTCAATTGGCGATGATTGCGAGACACCTATATGGACCAGTCACTATGCACCCATTCTTTGACACAACAGATCATGGACATAAAATCATTATATGGTTTTGAATATGTGATCGAGGAATGGAAAGCAATGATGGGAATCACAGGAAGTTCGAGTGATGGTGGATTTGTGAACCAAATTAAGGGGATATCTATAGAGGATAAGAGATAATTTATTCAAAGAAATGTGTGGCTATAATACGACCGTTAAAAATTATGGTGAACTTTTTTTGGTGTGTAAATTTATTTTCCTATTAAATGCACCATTGGAGGTCTTCGATAATCCTTTAGTATATTCTTTCCTATCAATGGGATGATAGAATCTAGCGACCCATGACATTGAAGACATGGTAAACTCTGATATGGGGAGTTTTTCAATTATTTTTTGATGGAGAGAAGGAAACATATATTCAGGGGATACAAGTGATTAATTTTCAATTCTATAACATTTATAACTAAACACCATGTATTATAGATAAAAACATGACATTGGGACCCCTCTATGCGGGAGTAAGGGTTTATGTGTTGAGTTATGTATAACGCAAAATTTGATTTACACACATGTTGCGTGAACAATATCTAGAAAGCTCAACATGTATAGAGAGTACAAAAATAAGAGGCCATGTGGCCCCATATAATATGTGTGATGGGGAACAACTCATGATCTTTGGATGGTAAATTCTCTTGGGGAGATGACATACACCATGTGCCCTTATGGACCATAGACATCATATGATGTAGATTACACTCTATGTAGTTATGACTATAAACAAGTTTGGGGAGAATGAACAATCCATGTGTCATATGGACCTCTATACACTATTTACCAAAGTGGGCATGTATAGTATCTAGATAAATACATTACATCGTAGATGAAAAGAAACAGGTAGTTCTAGACTTAGTGAGATGCACCACATACCCCTAGAGACATGTTTTTTACATTTATAATGTAATGTTTGAAAACAGATTATTCACAAAAAAAATTAGGGTATAATAATTTGTGAGATCCAATTAACCAAAACAGCGTGGGTGTGTTAACTTATTTAATTACATCAGAGTGAGTTTTATTAATCCACCTTCATGCGGTTTCATTACATAACCAAGTCTAGAGAATTTGGAAAAACAACCCATTAACATATTAGATAAGGTATACCTCTAAAAGGAATGAGGGTATATCCCTCATTTCCTTCTTCCACCGTATGTAGATTTAGGAATCAATTTAACTATGTACCAAGGAATTTGATCCCCTACCTAACGGGTTATTCTAATTAGGTTCATGTTCACCCCATTAGACATGGGTGTAATCACCTATCTATGAATAGATATTATTGTCTTTTGTAACGTTATAGATAGATCAAGTGAGAATATAAGAAGAAACCACTAACATTTATTCACTCTTCTTCATAGAAATTCATAACATGTGTATCAAATCAGATGTGTTTCATCAGTAATATGAAACTCAATGGGTTTATTCTATTGGAATTTTTTCTCCTTTGAGACTCCGGGAGAATCGTAGGTTGTTAGTGAGGATGTAGCCTCACTATGAGAATTGATGTCTAACTTTGATAATTTATTGGTTATATTTTTTATCCAATTGTATTAGTCGTTTATAGATAACTCCATCTTTGATATTTTGTGTTTGTTTATTTTAGGGTGTCCTACTATTTATGTTTATATTCAGCACTGCATGGGATATTCCCACACATGTCATGTATTATGTAAATTAATATATTTTCAATAGTTTCCTTGGGGGACTAAGAGATGGTGGGCCTTAATTATGTTATACAAACCTCTTATGGATCTAGATGTTTGTTTTTGGGTAGTTACCCCCTATTTTGTCATCTGGTTGGGTTCATTGCAGTTTGAATGATTTTGTATTTGTTAATTTTCACACTTGTTTGTGCTTCTTGTAATACTTTTATGAGGCATAGTTGTTTTTTACACATTTAAATAGTTATTTTTTATCCTATCAACATTATACAAGTGTATATATATTTCTGTTTTTGTGCACGTACAAGTTCATTAGGCTATGGAATCCCATATGTCTAGTTTTCATAGTTGGTGCTATTCACTAACCCCTGATCTATTAGAGGTGGTATTGGGGGGTCATGCTCATCCTTCCACCATCTAGGTGGGAAATTTTGGGTTTGTTCTTAATAAATTGGAATCAAAATATATCATATTAGGAACTAATATGGGAGATTTTATAGATTTTATTGTCCATTTTGGAAATAGTGTAATGGTGTTAATGTGTAATGAGTTCGGTTCTTAGGAGATAAAACCTAGTGATGGTGTGGCAATTGATGTATTTATTCACATGGATTCTGAAAACCTACTAGTTGAATAAAAGCCTGTAGGAATTGTTTGTTGTGAAAACATCATTACATTTATCATATAAGAAATATTTTCAATTATCATATCTTTCTTGAGTTAGTTCCCTAAATCTTCTCTTATTCCCATGATGAGTCTTAGATATTGTTGGATTCTACCTTGTTGACAGCCTTCATGGATTTTGAAGTTGGGTTGCAATTATAATCCACATGGTAATGATTCATTAGTTTAAAACATGAGTATGTGGTTGTTCCTCTATGTATATAGAAAGAAATCCCTCTACTCATTGAGTAGTATACAAGCCCTATAGAAAGGGATTATGTGGATTATCAACATTATGTTGAGAAGAAGTTGGTTCCAATACTACCAGATGATGATGTGTCTATTCTAAGTGAACTTCCGGTGTTTTATAGAAAGAGACTTCCTAGACATCATGGTGATCCATACCCCCTCTTTAGGTGGTATTGGATAGGCTCGTGTTTTTGGTATAGGTTTTCCACTTGGATAGGGCCCATCTAGTTGGTTTTAATGTAAAAGATACTTGTCCAAGTTGATTTAGTTCGTTGGTGTATTCCTTTATTGGTTATGTTTGAGGATGATTTAGGAATGCAGAGAAGAGGGACACCACCCCCTGAGTCACATTCTCCTATAAAATTATTTAAATTCATCTGGTAAATTCTATGGTTCTCAAATAGGATCGTGTCATGTTTTGGATGATGATTTATTTTTATGTGTCTATTTGTGGCTCTTTTGACGTGTTATTGTGTCAGAGAGATCGTTATTTGTGTGAAATATAATAGAAATGGAAAGGTTAGGATAAGGTAGTGATGGATAATGACTCAGGGTCTCATAGTCTGTTTTATAGTATAACCTATGTCTTATCTACTCTAGCTTCCATCTTTTTACATATTCATAATCCAAATTTCATAGGATGCATCTCGTATTTGAGACAGTGATTCTAGTGGATCCATTTTTCTCAATCATTATTTTTTGAGGCTCTGATAGAGAATGTTTGGTGATAAAACACTTTGGTGATAATTGTGACCTAACTCTACTTCGACATAGATAGCCTCATGTGGATCTCTTCCATAGTAAAGAGGAGTCCCTAAAATGTTTTACTTTGTATGAAATGGTTTCTAACAGACCATTACTATTTGATAGTTAATAGTGGGGTTTTTAGTGTATCCTAGTTAGTGGGAAGTAATTTTTTTTCTTTGGTGAGAGGGGATCACAGTCAATGTAAGATGAACTCGAGGGGTATGATGATGTCCTCCCTTAGGATGTACCAAGCTTACCTTCACATCTGAAATTTATGTTCTTTATAGAACTAAACCAGGGAAACATTGATTTCTGTGAAATAATATATGATGAACCTATATAATTTTGAGAAACAGTGGTGTAGTTAAAGAATCTGTGTAGTTTGAGACTATGTTGGACATAATATGTTCCATTGGAAATCCATGGTGTTTTTTCAAAGAAGGATGAGAGCTTGAGGTTATGTATAGACTAAGGTTTCCTAAACTAAGTTACTATCAAGAACATTCCACCATTTTGATTCAATTACTTATTATACCTATTTTTTTAGATGAAGTGGTTCTCAGTGTTTGACCTTAGGATGAGTTATCACCTGCCCGAGGTATGAGAGCAGTATATAACAATGTTAGATTTCCAGTGCTGCTTTGGTTATTTGAGCTCATGGTTATACCATTAATCATGTTGAATTCCACTATAGTATTTTAGAGACTCTAAAATTGGATCATATAGCCCTATTATATTGGTTTAGGAAATTTTTCATCAGTGAATCCATTTTGTACTCTGCATAAGAGGTGGAGTGAACAAGGCTCTTGAGGATGGTTTTGGACATGCCTCAAGAGATCTAACATTATGAGAATCTCTTGAAGTTTTAGCTATAGATTATGGAGGTCTAACTCTTGTGATATTTCTTCTCAGACATGGTAGTCACATTTTACCCTATAATGGTTAAGGTTGTTTTATCTATGGAACCCCCAAATATCAAGGTCATGGTACCAGAATCTCATTTTATTGTTTTTGGTTCAATATTTTTGAGTGAGGTTTCATAGTAGTTAACCTCATTACATTTTGATAATTAAGGATGATGATAGTAAAATATACATCCAGTTAAATTTTATCATCGCTCTAATTCTTTTTTGTGTCAAGGAGGCACAAATTCGGGATTTTAATTGTGATATCTTACTTGACTAGATATCCATAGGATGTGTTCCTAGTAGATTTTATGAAGGTGGGGATAATTCCATCCATGTTTGATGATGAAAATGAAACCAATTATGATATTATATAATTTTTCCTAATTTCTCATAGTAGTTAATCCCCAAGATATAAGGACTTACCATAATTCTTTAACAATAGGTTGGGTGTCCAAGGATGTTCTACTATGTTCCTATGTTTATCTCTTCATTCCTCACCTACCAATATGTGATGGTTAAGGTTTCTAGATGAAATTGAAAATAGGGTGGCATATTTTTAGATTTCATTATGGGACATCAATGTTAATTAATACGACATGATGATATCTGAGTGGTGGTAGACTACATCATAAAGCTGGACCACTTCCTATTAATCTAGGATCATAGCTTAGTCTATAGTTTGAGACACCAATGCATGAAATAGGTAGTCCATCTTAATTTAATTTCCATTATAATAATTTTAGACCATCATTCTTACATATATACCCCCAAATTATTTTACATGTTTCTAGGTGGAATTAAATATGTGGTAGGAGAATACCCCATTTGGGTAAGATTTTTTATTATTTCATTGTTTATTGATCGCATAAAAACCATTAAGATATATCGTGGGGGTATGAGATCTAGATTGATATTATTATCCTCACCTGTGGAGTAAGTATTCAATTTTCCACATGAAAATCCATGATGGTGGGGAGAATGTAACTGAGGATTATATGTGATGTTTTCAACAAAAATTATTATTCTTGATGACAACACACTTTCTTTAGTTATTTTTTTATAAAACCTATCATGAATAGTTTCTATAAGTTGGGAATTTATATTCTGAAGTTATGATAGAATGATTGGATGTTTAATTAGGATTTTTAATAAACATTCACTAAAATAAAATAATGATACATTATTAATTTAATGATTCTTTAATTATAAAGAATACCATGATATATGATGAATCTTGTTGATAAGAATAAAATTACTTGTAATGTTTCGTGATATATTTGATCTTTATCTGAACATCCCATTAGATGAAGTTGAAACACCAAAATAAATATCAATGGATAATCATTCTGGAATATGAATTGAAAGAAGGACTGGAGTTATAATATTTTTTAGATTATTGAAGGGTATGTTTTCACAAATAAAATCCATGAACTATATCTAGATCAATGCAAAATCATTATTAGATAATATTGTTGTTTTTGAGTTTGGAATGATTTCTAAAATTAGAAAATAAATTAAAAATGTGAAAAGAATTACAATTGGAGAGTAGACTATACATGTATAGAATTATTTATTCATAAAATTTATAGAATATTAGTGGCTGAAGGAATTTGTAATTATATTTATAAGAAACAGAAAAAAAAATTCCAATTAAATTTTAATGCGAAAAATGAAAATGAGATATTCAAGCTATCCATCAAATAAAGAAATACACATGTAAAAGAAATAGTTAGAATCTGAAATAATGCATTAATGTATCTTCAGTTGGTCAACAGAAATGAATATTTAAATTTTATTTTTTATAATAATATTTTTTATTACATTTAAAAAGTATCTTTTTTAATAGGTTGATTAATGCTTGAAATTGTGGTGTTATAAAATGTTCTAAAAAAATAAGGTAATCCAACAAACATATATCATGATAATGAGTATCAGATTAACAATTTCAATTTCACAAAATAACACTATCATTGATGAATAAAACAAGAAGTGCTTAGTATGAGTTGAAGGATTTTTACCATATCCAAAAAAAATCGACCCATCCGACAATCATTTGTTATTTATGTATACCAAAAGCATAACTGGGTGATGATAATATTTTTGAGAGATATCATACAAATAATAGATAGGAAAATATTTTCTAATGAAATAATTGACTAAATTTTACAAGTTATGTTTTCAGAATGTATGAAATATTATTAATTTTTATTCAACAAACCTTTTCCATATCAATATTTTTGATATGGTTTTCATAACCTTATAAAAACTGTAAGAATTATGGTGAAGTGATGATCATAAATATTTTTGATCATGATGAGTTTATAGAATTTATTAAAAGTATGTGAATGATAGAGTATTCAAAGAATTATTACGAATATTATAGAATTGTTCTAAAGTATCGAGTGAATTTAAAATTTGTGGGAGATTAGAAATTTATGTTTTACTAAGAAAGAAAGAGATGTTTACATCTAGAGTTTTCTTTTTATGGAAAACCTAAAAAGGTGGTGAAAATTACAATGTACAAGACATTGTTCATATGTATAAAAATCCAAAAATGATGAATAATTTTTCTTGTTTTAGTTTTTCAACCAAAATTCACATTAATATAGATGAAGAGCATCAAATAGAGTTTTGATCAGAAGAATCAGACATAGTATCAGTTTAGAAGAATTGGACATAGAAATAAAAAACCTTTTCTATAATGGTTATATTATTTTATTGGTTTTGTTAATCCTTTAAAGTTCATATTATATCTCAGGCACCGTTTTTAATGAGATGTACTAGACATAAATCCACCAGACATTCAAATGGTGCACTGGGTGATCATTTTGAATGGAAAAAATTATAAGAACATTTAATGAATCATAATTCCTAAAATTCCATATCTTTTCTGTCTTTAGGTATTGTAAAAAAACATGAAAACTAATTGTAGTCTATAAAATCATAAATATTGAGTGAGAGAATGACACTAACATGAGTAATCTTAAAAAAAAATTCTTTCTAATAGTGATTTATTATGGATAGATCAGAGTAACCATGGAAAGGATGTTAGTTCTCACACTGAGGAAGAAACATGAAAATATTTTTTCCTTGTATAATTTCTATATTTGGATTCATTTGATATTTTTGAAAAAAAAATAATGGGGATCATAATGGTATTATTTTTGTAGTGGTTAAATTTCATAATATTTAATATTTTAAAAAAGATAACAACATATTCAACCCCCACACTCACCCCATTATCAATGGTATAATGTTCCAAAGGAACATCATATGGTATCATAGGAGGATTTCTTATTTAATACTTATTAGTTATTATCTAAATTTAGAGAATGTTACAGTTATTTTGGCATTAAATCTCAAAAATGATATTTTTTTGAAAAATAGAATGATAACATATCTTCCAATCACATGTAATAGAGGTTATTGATGTAGTATCGATTATGATTCCACTAATTGAGAATAACATTCCAATGAAATATTATGCAAATATAAAAATTAATATTGATGTTAATGAATGAAATAATTTTATGTTGCCTCTTCAATATTTTTTTTAAGGTTAGGGGTCTTAAATTAACAAAGGAAATTTTTAATAACATCAAAAGTATCTTTGAAGGAAACAGAAAAATAATGGAATAAATTTTAAAATATAGGAATTCATGTTTTTTTTATTTCAAAATAAGAGTTGAATAAATTATTAATGAGAATTTAATAAAATTTAATGATTTTGTGAAAAATATTATAGGATTTAGAGATGTCTAAGGAAATTATATTATTTTTATGCAATTTATGAAAGACTTTCTACGTAGGGATAACACAAATATATTATATTTAAAATATAATGATGATTTTTCTTTAGATAAATTGTATAAATTTCTTATTTCTTATTATATGAGAAAGCCATTATATATTAAAAATAAGATCATGGATGAAATGGATTCTAAATATCTGAGGATGTTAAAAATTTAAAATTCAATGAATTTTGACCATAGTGATTTGGAAGAAAAATAATTGATGAAATCAATGAAAAGATATGGCCTCCAATATCAAAAAAAACAACCATTATGGTATTGGAAAGTATGGAGGCAGAGTTTCAATCAAATATTTTTAGTGTGGTGAAATTAGATAATTTTCATTGAATTTACCTTATAAAGAGTAAATTAAATACTAAGATCACTGTGAACATAAAACTGAATGGAAAATGTGGAGAAAAACATATAACCAATATAATAAGTTTATTATTTGTATGAAAAATTCAACTAGAAATGAAAAATCATATAGTATACAAAAAACTAATATAAATCTACTGAAAAAAATTATTCAGAAGAAGTAGGTTCAAAAAAATTAGACCCTTCTTTACAAATTTTGAGAAAAATAATGATTCCTCAAATAGTGAAGAATAAGAATAGGTTAACTAGTCATACATAGATTATCAAGTCGGATTTAAACACAAAGAATTTATTTAGAAAAATAATCATGAAACAAATCCTGACGATGAATAAACAAATAAAGAATGATATGGAGGTAAATAAATATGTCTATAAACAGGAAGATTGATAAATTCAGGACATTTTTAATCTCATATTGATATTTACTGAATGTAGAATGTTGGTGGATGATCTTTATAAGAAAATTTACTCTAAGGAACATGTTGTTTTCAAAACTCAATCTAAACTCCTTGAGTTTGAAAGTACCTTAAGAAGGATGAATATAAGTATCAATAATTATATATAGATAAATAGTTAATCATATAAAGATACTCATAAAATCACACTAAAGATCAGGTGATATATTCACTCGCTAAATATAAAATTCCATCTAATATTTCGAACAATGAATGTGTAATAAAAATTATAATGAATCATCTGGTTGATAAAATATGTAGAAAATATATGAAATAAAATAAATTTTAAAACAAAATTTATAAATAAGATTCCACATAGTAGAACATAACAAAAGTTTAATGATGTAATGAACCCGTGAAAACTGTTTATAGGGAAAGATAAATTTTTATAAAAGATCAAGATTCCATGGATATTTTTTGTGCTACAATATATTTGCGGAACAAAATTTAATTTACAGAACAAAATGTATCTTCTAGAATATGTTATGAATTTGGATGAAGAAATAGTAAAAGAGAAGAAGTAAATTTTCTTTTGTTGTGGGAATATAGATATGAATAATCACAAGATTCTATACTTTTTCCAATAAAAAAAGTTTGGATACATAGATAAATTTTATAGAAGATGTCACAAACTAGGAAACTTTTCTAAATAATGTTAGACAACTTTTCTGGGACTAATATCTCAAAATAGAAAATATAATAATTCTCAAAATAATAAAGTCTATGAAATAGTTTTATTTGTTGAGAGTAATCTAAAAGAAAAAAAAATAAAAAATCATAGATTCCTGATAGTAATTATTATACACATATGACTGGATAATTAAAAATTTTGGAAGGTGTTGAAAATTATCATGGAGGAGAAATTCATTTTGGAAATGGCAGTTACCTAAAAATTAATGGACAAGAAAAATTAGGATTGATGCTCAGAATCACAAATACTAGGAACATTGGAATGTTTATGGGATTATAAATAATATATGTGATATAATATAAAATTTTGTTAATTATTTGGAATTGATATTTAAGAAATATTCTTATATCATTAGAAGTGTGGAACATGGAAATGTTGTTATTTGGGAATAAAGACATATTGAAATCTCTTTTATATAAGAGATCTTGTTAACTCTTGTTGTCTTAGTACTTATGATTAATAAGAGTTATGGAATTAAAATATGGGGAATATAGGGAATAAAATAATGAAAGAAAATTCCGAATAAGATATTGTAAAAATGTACCATAATTAAGGAGGAAATATGATATTATTTTCACAACATGTCAAATAACGATGTTGACATGTAAATGAAATATGAAGGTTGAAATATGGTCTACTAGATTTATTTATATTACCCACTTAGATATTTTTGGGCTGATGAGACATTAATAAACTGAAGGCTATTTTTACTCCATTACTTTTTTTGTGATATCACATAGATGAACAACATATTATTTAAGAAGCATAAATCAATGGTTGTGGAATGTTTAGATTTTTCAAAAGAGAAGTTGCATGATATTTGTGTGTTTATATACAAAAACTAGGAAAAAATTAACAAAATTAGTACACATGTAATTATAGTGAATTATTTATAACGACATATAGAATTGGATATCAAAATAGTTATCCATACACAACTAAACAAAATGAAGGTATAGAAAGGAAAAACATAAGTTTGGAGGAAAAGAGAAGAATTATGTTTGCTGAGAATAAACATTCATTATTTTTTCTAAAGATAATTTATTATTAATATTTAATTAAAAATGATATTTTTTAAATAAAGAATCAAAAATTAATTCATAAGAAATTTCGTATAATAAAAAACTCATCAGTGAAATATTTCATGGAATTTTGATGTTCCTTCTTAGTAAAGATCAATAATCCAGATTTTTAGAAACTTGATGAAGATGTAGTAGATGGAAATTTCATGGTATATTAATGAAATGAAATAAGTTATAAGTGAAAGAAAAAGATTTACAAAATTTCGTGCGTTTTTCTGATGTGAAATATGTTTTAAAATCCAAAACACCTAGAAAAGAATTATAATGTGTTGTGGTAGATAAATTGAATAATTTCCATGAGAATATAAAAGTGAGGATTAAATTGAGGTAAAAAATATGAATGAAGATTCATAATAATCATGTGATGAGTAATGTGAAATATGAATAAAATATATAAAATTTAATACTATTTAGAAATAGTTTTAATCTAAAAACATTATTTGAAATAAAAATTCTCTAGTTCCTAATAGTAGAATTTTATATTTTGAAAATAAAATATCAATTATTTCATATGTTGAACTGAAATCAATTTGAGAAGTAGTTGAAAATAAATTAGGGTTAGATGTTATAAATGAATATTTGGATTAGATAATTAATAATTACACATGAGAACATTTTACATGACCAATATAAAAGAATATTGTTATGAAGTAAGTGGTTTTATAAAGACAACAAGAATAAATATGTAGAAGTTTCATGATATAAATCCCACCTTTTTTGTAAAGTCATTAACAGGTTGATGTTATGGATTTTGAATAAAATTTTCCCCTATTTTGAGATTTGATGATATTAGAATTTTCTGGGTAGTATTTGTACAGGGTTTTTATAATGTTTTTTAGATGGGTTTTCAGATAGTATTATTAAATGTATATATTGAGGAAGAGTTTATATTGGGAAACATTATGGATTCCTACATGAAAAAGTTGTATCCAATGTATCTATACTGATTAAAACCTTCTAGGGGAGGAAACAATATGCGCGTGATTTGTACTCAAAATATTATAACAACATGTATTTTTTTATTTTTATAAAGGGAAGGTTTATAAGAACTAATATGTGATGGAAATAAACTCAAGAACCCTAATTGTTATTATTTATACTAAAAAAATTCCGAGGGATAGAGAAAAATATTATAACCAATCATATAAAAAATTATTTTTTTTCAAATTTTAATGATCAAATAATTAACCATATTTAAGGGATTACATGTTAAACATTTGAAATGGTATATTTTCAAATCACAAGAGAAGTATGATTAATATTTATTACCAATTATTGGCATTGAATACTCCAAATATGTTTCAATTCCTAACATAGATGCAATGAAGATGAGTGTAGATGAATCCGGGAAAAATGGGAATCAAAAATATTATTGAAAGCTGATATGATTTTTTCCCTATCGTAAATCCTAAAGGGATGACATTCTTTATGGTTTAATTTTTTGTGAAATATATCAGGGTTATCCAAAAGAATCACATATTCTTGTAGAAAATATAATTATAAAATATGTTAAAGTAATATCATTACATGGTCTATTACATACAATAACATTTGATATAAACTATCTTGGATACATAGATTCTTATTGGGTTGGATATTTAAATGATTGAAAATCAACAATATGAAGATCATTTATCTTGTGAGAATATTTTGGGAGCTATAATAGAAAGAAATAGAGTTTAGGTACCATAATTATATAAAAAAAAGATATTTTTTCACCACCCAATATTTCACTCAAATGATTTGGATTACTATTTATCTATATATTCATAGGGTGAATGTTTCTACACCATTAAATATTACTTGTTAATAAAAAAGTGTCAAGAAATCTTAAAAGATCATGTAAAACATTATTTAAAAAACACATTGATATAATCTATCACATTGATAAAAGTTAATTTTTATTGTAGATATGATATGTTTGAACATATTTCAATGAAGTACTAAATTGTTAAATTTTCCAAAAAATTTATTCAAATGGAATAGTGTGTCGACTTGATTTTTCCACTTTATGTTTCACCTCCACCAAATACATCTAAATATTAATAAGTAAGTACACCCACTATTTATTAAAATATATTGAAATTGGGGGAAAACATGTACAAAAATTTCCTTTATAGAGGAGATTAAACATTGTAATGAACAGTGGAGAGTAAGTACATTTCATTCAAAAACATATCTGAATTTGGGGTTATAATAAAATAGGAAGGAAAATAGAAATTGAGAGAATAAAAGGGAGTATATTTTTATCTTTACTAGGGAACATGTTTTTCTTGTCACAAAGGGATTTAATACGATAAAAACATTTATTTATCCATTAGTGTTTTTATAAGACCCACTCTTTTAGAAAGGATGTTATTTGATTAAGGAATGTAAAAATGTTAGATCTTAAGAAAAATGAGTTGTTGAAAAAAATGTGTGAAGAAAAATGATGTGCTGTAAAAAAATTAAACTAGTTGGATTGAATATTCTTTGTTATTTTTTCATAAAAATGTATTACACTTTTTTACAACTCATTTTTATAAATATTTTTTTTATAATAAAGGTGAGGAAGAGTTTTTTATTGGTAAGATATATTATAATGAAATTTCTAGAGAAATTTATCAATTCTACTTAACTTTGTTGTGATATTTATATCAAATTAGATAATGTTATTATTTTCAATCATTGTTTCCAACCTCACGAATAAGATGATGATTAAAATAAGTGTTTGTTGATGAAAAAAATGAAATTGATGTTTCTTGATCTAAAAGAATAATACCAAAGAAACCCATTATATAGGGTTTGAACATCCAGATAGAGAACACTAAATAATAATTATGGACATAGAATTGTATAAATTTTTCTAAATACTTTATTCTTGAGTTTGTATATAGTAATTTTACACAAACGAATCAGATTTCCCAAATAAATATAATTGGATAAACCTCATTGGTTAAATTAGTTCTTACTATGTTATTACTGTTTTGAAAAATGAAAAAATAAATATAAAATGAAAAAAAGTTATATAAAGGGGTAGGAGACCTTTATAGTAAATAATTCCCAATGTGTAAATGTTACTAAAAGACAATAGATGAAGGAATAAGTTAGAGTAATTATCAATAAGTTGTATTTCAATTCCAATGAAAAATAAATAGGGAAAATCCAAATGATAAATTCAAGAAATGCACCATAAAAATAATGTTTCTTCTTAAAAATGGATTTAGAAGCTTCAACAATTCAGTCAACCATATTTAGTGGCTTGATAGAAAAGTATAGATATAGTTGAGTTTCTAAAAGATTATCTTGTATAACATTTTAAGAGAATATTTTGTTATTTTTCTTATTGAAATTCAATTTATGAACTTATGAAATGTGTTTTAATAAAAAGGAAATCAGAAAAAAAATACATCACACTAATGAGAAGTGGGGGAATAATGTTAATGTTTCCATATAAAATATTCTGAGAATAAGAAACCATGTTGTTTCTGTTTTTTTCTATTATAATCTACCCACATCAAGAATCGATGATCCAATGGAAAAACATTAATTATATCCACGGTTCAAAAGTAGAATCAGATAAAGAAAATATGTATATAGGAGATTGGAAAAGAATATCTCGACAAATATTTTCTAATAGACTCATTAAAAAACGTCCAAAAGTGATGTTTTATGATTGGATTAAATGTTCTATAAATATTTCTGAGTAAAAGAATTCATAAGATTATTTTTTTATGCCATAAAAGTCTTTGTTAATCCTATAAGAATGATAACGTTGTGTTACTCATCCATTTTTTTTATTATTCTATGTTTATGGAAATTCAAAGAATTTTTTTAATGATAAAGGAATAAAATAATAATCATGGATATTCTCTAAGTGTGGATAATAATACATTGAATTAAAAATTAGAAATAGATCTAAAATTCTTGTTTATATTAGTGGGATAGTGAAAGGTGTCTTTAGCCTTTTCTTCTTATTGTTAACATATATCAACGGGGAAAAAGTACAATGTACTGTAAACTATTTATATGTTTGAAAATGTGAAATGATTTAATATTTGTGTGATACTATGTTTCCAAATCAATTTCAATTTTATTTCAAAAAAGTGAACCAAACATTATTTTTATCAGCAGCATTAGATGGAGTTTTAGTAGAAAGAAACTATAAAAAAATTATAAAGAGTTTTTAGGATAATTTTACGTTGGAATATTACTTTTTTAATCCTATATAATTCCAATTATATATGAAGTGAATTTTTTTTGTGAGGTTCACTAGATGAAAAATCATTGGATGTAGAAAAAGTTCCACTTGATAATCCTTTCATTTGGAGATAATTGTATGGACTTTTCAGATGTGATTTTTTGGGATTAGAATTCACAAATATTTATCTATATTTTAATGATAAACTTTAGATATAAATATTTTTTATTTTTTATTCAGAATAACCAAAACTATTGGGAGAAGGAATAAGTCTAATGGGTGTTATATCAAAGTTGTATTTAACAATTTCTTGAAATAAATTCCTATGGACCAATGGGAGTCACCATGGAAAAGATATATGTTCTCGCATTGATGTTGAACCTTATAAATAATGAATTTCATGTTCTTTTCCATATTTCCATGCTAGTGAGATTATTAAAAATGTATAAAGGGATGATAACTTTAATAATTTACAAGGATTAAATTTCATAAAGTTGTAAATTTGTAAAAATGAATCCATTTATTCAACCCCCACCATTTTCAATGGTTTAAAGATACATATGATCTTCAGTAATGAATAAAAAATATCTATTTCACTCATTTTTTATATTTATAATAATATTTTTTATTTAAAATGTGTATTTTTTATTGGATCCTAAGGCCTAATGATACTTAGTGATAATATATTAGAATTATTAAGTATACAATATCATGTGCATAATGTTTTTCTGAAATATTTTCATAAGTCCTTAATGGTGTCTCATATAGACAAAACTAAACCACTATTAATTATTTCACATGAGTTTTTCTGTAGGAACTATATAATTAATTCCAGTTTCGGGGTTGGGATGGAGTATTTTCATGAGTAAATTAATTGAATTAAATTAATTGATTAAATTTATTATCATTAATCATATAAAAAAATAAAAAACCAAATTATAATATAATATATGGATAATTTTGTATGTTTAATCCTATAACCATAAAATAAATGCAATGATAGAGATCTCGGGTGGTGATAATGTTAGTGGTTGATCACGGGATCGATGATCAGAGTTTCATGGCGATTGTCATCATCGATGTTTTTATAGAATCTTGTAAAGGAAAATGATAGATAATAATTACTCATTAGTGATTAATCCCAAATAGAGGTAGTGTGTTTTATTTTTGGTTTAATCCCCATATTTAGTTTCAGATCGATGTTTATTTATTCCATCGAAATTGAATCACTGATAATTTTCCTTCCATTGCCCAAAATCCAATTTTCTCTTCCTAGATTTTGGAATTTTTTATTTTTTTCTTATTTATTATTTTTTAATTATAATACCCTAATATATGGATTCAACCAATGATCGAAAAATGAACACAACAATTGATTGAAGGAATCATTGGGTCAGGTGCCATTATCCCTCAATTATTTAATGTTCATCGTTGGCCTTTATATTGGTTGATGGTTCGATGATATCCAGAAGGATTGATTATTGTGCATATGTTATTTGGAATAATGGACCACGGTCATTGAATGAGTGTTATATTTTGTAGATGTGATACAAAGGTGGGAGAATTGATGGGAATATGAGGATTGTTAGGGTGATGGTGGATCCTTGAGCCTGATTGAGTTTATCTCTTCATAAGAGAAACACCATCTGATTCTAAGATACTGATGGATAAAATCCAAACATCAGCAATGATGGTGATTTGATGTTTTTTGGACCATGTTTTTTCCGTTAGAATAAATATCTAGAGTGTATATGTGTCTATAGATATGAATTTTCTAATCTATAAGAGGATAAAATCTAGCCACTAGTGACATTGAATTCACATTCCACACAGATCTGGGTTTTTTTCAATGATTTGATGTTACAGTGTGGGAAGTGCATGTGATGAACAAGAATTTATATGAAATTTCAAACTACACAACTCAATTTCTAATGGAATACCCACCTTGTAGACCCCTATATACAATGTATTGTTATTAAATTTTGAGTTAAATATTACTTGTCTTGTGATTTACATATACATTCAGTGACCATTAGCTGGCTAAATCTGTAGGTAAGTGGGGTACACATCCAAGAGACCATGTGGCCTCATGCATTGTGTGTGATGGGTAAACATTTATATACTTCTGAAGGTACACAGACTTGAGCATATGGAATATGATGAATGATAACCTAGCCCCTGTATATTGGTTCATGTATAATACACCTCTTGTAAATTGAAAAATACATGGAATTTGGTAGAAAAAAAGACACCAATTTAGGGCCTTACCTCAAAACACTATGTACCATAGTGGTCCTTTCATGTTTCTAGAGAACAATATTTTTTATGAGATGATAGAACATGGGTAGTACTAAACATATTGAGACAAATCATGTGGCCCTAGGGAGATGTTGCATTAATTAATTTAAAATTATTTCCGGTTGTCAAAACCAAAAGGTGGGCATTCAGAAAGTAAAAAATCTCAAAAGATTGACATGTTTTTATGTCAAATTTTAATGTAAAATTACTTATAATAACCTAAATTGTATTAAATGATAAAAATATAATATATTTATACTTCCATACCATTCAAATGTATGATTAAACACTAAAAATTATTTTGATTTAAAAATTTCATTTCATTTAAAATTTTGTATTTTTCACTATTCACCAAAATATGAAAAATATCAGAAAAACACAAAAAAATTATATTAAGTAAATATTTTTGTCCCGATTCTAATGAAAAAGATTATTGTCTCAAATTGAATATATAAAAGTGTCCAATACAGGATTTAAAAAGGGTTCTCCATTAAAATGCGGCAAAATTACATTTTCTGAAAAATACTTCCTTTATATGATAAAAATGAATTTGTACTTATATTATGTATAAGAAACATATAATATGGATGTTAAAATTTATATAGAATATATAAAATTCAAAATTCAGATAATAAAATTCATAATCTATTTTTGAACATCTAGTTTGTTAAGTGATGGTGCTCTCAAACCCAGGGTTTTAAGTAGTGAAAGTTATTTAATTAATATGAAGAAATATTGTACTATAAAATCATGGGGTGGAACATTATCCCTTAATTTAATAAATTGAGTCCTTGAAAATTGTAATTTTCCTTCAAAAATAAATTTTTAAAAATAGAAAAATACTATTGTTGAAAACTCACATCATAAATTGGGTTGATAAAATTTAGTCATAATAAGAGCGAAAGGGAAATGAAAAAGTCACCACCAAATTATGACATCGATTTGGAGAACATTGATGGATATTAGACACACATAATTTGAGGAAAAAATAAATTTATATATGGAGTGATTGAGGTCATCAATCAAAAACAATTGTAAAATTGAGGGCCTCAAATCCATCAATCTATAATGATTTAAAATATAGTCACTTCCACAAAATAGAAGGTATTAGAATGACACATTTTTGGTTTTAAGATCCCTTCGCTAATGAGTAGGAATTTATTTATTCATATAATAATAGGAAAAAAATATATTTTATGAGTGGAGTTTCATCCTTCATCTATTTATTATCACAAACTCATCATTCACCCTAAAAGATAGAAAAATTAAAAAATATTCTATTTATCCTAATTGTATTGGGATCCCAAAATAATGAATTTATAATTCATTAGTCATATTATTTAATAAAACTACATTATACAAACTCGGACACCATGTATTCTACTGGTAGGTGATGCACCCTTGTTTCCCTTCGGTTGTGGGTTCAAGCCTCGTGGCCTTACTAGTTGTGACGGGTTGTTTCCCGACCTCTGGGTTGTCCTATTTATAACAATCCAAAAGTAATCTTAATAAAATATTTAACCTGAATAGTAGTATCCAATGTCAAAATTAATCCATTCCAAAAATTATCCTTATCTAAAATACATATGTCAAAACTCATAGTCAAATATTTATAAGGAAGTTAAACATAATGAAGATCTTTTTTCCCATGTAATAACATGTTAATACCTTTATCATGTATTCTATAGAAACATGGTAACACCTGAATTACCATAAAAATTTATTGATTACATTCATGCTCCCTTATTCCTTATATAATACGGGATATACTCCTTTAATCTAAAAATACAGTAATCTCCAACAATGATGGAATATAAAAATCATTAATCTATTTTAATTAATTTAAGAATATTGAATATAATTTATCCAACTGAATCATATATTATTACAAAATAACTACCTCAGTATCAGAACCATATTATGGTTTATCTTTCTATCAGTCATATATTTTCCAACAAATTTAACCAGCTATTGAGTAACTTTTCTTGGTTCCACACAATCTCAAGTCCTTAATGAAACAGAACTACAGTGAAATCTGTATAAACTCTATAATTATTATAACATGTACATCATTAATAAAATACTCAAATGAACAACACTTTAATAACAACATTATAACTCTAATCATTCCTCTTAATCTTCGGTAGTATCATAAATTGATTATATCCCAATAACATCATTTGGGGTATACTCTAATGATTGATTCATGTAGAGTCCCATCTTCTTACAGATGAAGCATTGTACAATTAAATCCTTCTTCTTACCCTTGAAATCACATATTTGATGTCCTTTTCTCCACAATTATAATAAAATCCTATTCCCTTTATTCATTTACCAAGGTGATTATTTCCACAGTTATCACATATTGGAAAATCATTTTTCCTCTCTTCCCTTTATCCATCTTTCTCTCTTCCATCCATTTCGTCTCTTGCTTACTTTTAAATACATAGGGCTCATAAAATTTATTACTTATCTTACTAACACATGATACTATTTTTCATATAATGATAATATGTGGGAGACTATTTCCCTTTTAGATTTCGGCTTAATACACTGAAATATATGATATTTCTTAACCTTTCGATCAAGTGTATTGTTGGAATTCTGATTCCTTCTACTAGGCGCCATTTCTAAATAATGGAATACACTAGGTTATTTTATGAATCGAAATTTATAATTCCAAACATGTAAATTAAAAAGATTATTCATATAATGTATAACCATAATATGTTTTCCTTGAGGAAGTATTTACTCTTAAATCTTTCATAATGACTTGTATTTAAAATGTGAATTATCTTAAGCATATACCTCAGGAGTTTCATAACCATGAGTGCAGCAAGGCCAGTAGTCATGTACCAGGATACCCCTAGTCAATACCAAAACTCCTTTTCATAGTTTTCACTCCAAGGTACATTTGTTCCAGGGCCGCCTCTACCTGCTCATATCCAGACAGGGATGTATTTCTTTGAAAATACACAAAAACTCTACATTAACAAAATTCTAGGAAGTTCTTCTATACTAATCCTCAATGTATATATTAAGGTAATATTATCTAATCAGTTTTTTTAAATCATGTTTCCAAGGTATGTACTAAATTTTTTCTGATTCCAACTGTAATAACCCGACCCCTAAAGCCCAGAGTTGGTGCATTATTACATAACATTGGCATGATCATAAGGGATAAAATCACAAAATATTGATCAGTTTAGTAGCCTTGGAAGTACTGGATACATTCATAAGTTTTACAATTCATTATGAAATAAAAAAACAATATTGTCTCCATTGAAAACATTAATATCTCTTAGACTATCCCTACAGGTCAGTCATAATATACATTATCACATCCTAGGAAAAATCAAACATAGAACGTGTGAGCTACGATTCTCAGTAAGGATAACAATATAGTGAAAATTTTCATAAATAAGCACAAACCATTAAGTAAATATATTAGAAAAAACATAATCCTTTTAAACATAAAATTTTGTATAATTTAGAAAATATAAATCAAAAAATTCCATTTACATATTCAAATAAATATTCTTCTAGTCGAATAATGACATACAATATCAATATCCAATTTCATAATGATATAATTCATAATGCTAGACTTCATAACCACAGAGTCAAGGCCTTGTTTCCAAGACTACAATAAACATTTTTTCAAGGCCTTGTTGAAAGACACTAGTTTGTCTCATGAGACCTACTAATGAATTGAGGATCTATAGCAAGTTCCACCCGTCACTTATTAAGATGAACACATTCCTCATATGAAAAGGTCTAAAAATAACCTAAACATTCATATTAAAAATAGCATATGAAATGTCAATAATTTATCCATAAAACCTGAATGGTATAAAAATAACACATCCACATTCAAATAGATCACAAAACCTTCAATACAATATGAAATAATTGTATCATAATAAATCAACCTCGATCAAAACTAATTTCTCGTAAAGGATTTTGAAATAGTTGAAAATGATGAGTTAAAATAATTGAGAGAAATATCCTTTTTTCATGAAATCATTTAAAATTTCCATAATTGATGTAGGAATTGATTTAAAATATTTTTTTTGAATCAATGTTTCTCATACCATTTTGAAACTTTTTAATTGAATTAACATTTTTAAACAATTCATGTCCATATAAATAAATCCTTAAATCTATTTTGAAAACATGGGAATTAATGAGAAAGGTTTATAAGAATAAATCATTAAAACATTTAAAGTAATGATTCATTAAAAAAGGCCCTTGAAAATAATCCATTTTTTATCTCTTTTATGAAGCATGGCTATGGATAATAAATATGTTCTAGTCGGTACTTACGTAAAAACAATCTCAGATAATAAAGAGATTCTGAAATTAACCCTTACCTTGTACTTTTCCTTAGTCGATGGTATGTTAACCCTTTATATAATAGTTAAAAATTTGATATTAAATTATACAAGAACTATATACATAAATATGATATCATATATGATCCTCTTACATTTCTTTGTTAATAATATTTTAGTAGTATCATCATTTCAGGTGTTAACTAATCCGTTTTCGTTTATATGCTTGGTTACATAAGCCATGTATGTCATAAATAAGATGTAATTTTTTATATAAATAATGATATTAAGTTATTAAAAATTATTTTTAAATATAAAATGAAAATTATTCTTGAATGATTGCGATGGGGAATGAATCCCATCACGTTCGTGGAGACGGTAATCCATACATATGCACGAGCGACAATATCATCATATTGATGGTAAAATCATATGTAATTGTATGGTATAGCATATATACAGAATCATTTACATTTTATATTTATTATTTACAATAGTTATACTCATTATTATACCAATCTAAATAATGAAGTGTATGAATAACAAACTACACCACGACGTGGAGACGGTATGCAATAAATACACACATATGGTGACTTTTTCATTTGTAGGATGAATCGAATGACGAAAATGATTGTTAAATATTTATAATAACATAATAGTATGTATGATGTAATGGAGTTTTCATATCGTTATAGAAACAACAAAGAAAAAGGAAGTGGAAAAAAAGAACTTGAAAGAGGGTGGTGAAATTATTACCTCTTCATTAGTTGTTTCATTTTGTGTTGACCGAAAGGGATACTTAGGTTGGATTTATGATCAAATTAAGGACTCTATGTTTATTTTAGGGAATTAATAAGACTTTTTGGGTAGGGTTTGGCCGATCCAAATGGGTTTGGAGGTGTTATTTTGAGAGAAGGGGAAGTTCCCTTTTATAAAAGGGGTGAGAGTCACTTCAGGAAAAGTTGGAAATATTATTTTATTATAAAATCATTTTCACTTTCTAATGGATCCAAATTAATTAAATTACAAGAAAAGTAGTGATGGGTATAAATCATCTCATCTAATAGCTTTTAGAAAAGTTTAGGTCACCATATTATCCCTATATTTTATATTTAACTCAATGTTAAAAAGTTTAACATTAACAATTTCCTCTTGTATTATTATAATAATTTGTTAATAAACATACAATAAAATTCCAAGAGAACTATAAATGGTTCATTAATGAAATATTAATCATAATATAAGTCTTTTGGCCTAGACATATATTTTTAGAAATATTATATCATTTAATAATATAATATTACTTTTAAAAACTAATTTATGTCAAATTTGACACTATTTAGTATTTTGTTTTTTGAAAGTCATCGAAAAATTATTACTTAAAACCAAATACATTTAATCAACCCTAAAATGTCATATTAACTTGTAAACTTCTTGGATGGAATAAAAACTTTCAATTATATTTATTTTAATATTTATTATATCAATTATTTTTATATTTCATTAAGAAGGTAATTACTGCATCATCATTGTGTCTAAATAATTTTAAATATTGTATATATAAAAATTATAAATAAATTAAAATTGTGTAAGAAATATTTTTAGATTTCTAATTAATATTTATAGTCTAATTTATCTTTTTTATAACCCTATATTAAAAATGTTTTAGTTATCAAACACTGAATTTATCTATTTTAACTTTTCTTTAAATAAAATAATTATAAATGTCCTAATCTAATCCACATGGACCAAAAGGATAATATTTTTGTTCTAAGGTTGATTTTGGTTCAAATACACTTATCAAAAATATTTATAACATGTGTTATGGTAATAATAATACCATTTTTACCTTTAATTACTCTATTAACTTTTAACCATGTTAAATAAAAGCAAAACGTTAATATTCACCAAAATTTATTTTCATTTTATTGAACTGCATTTTACTTCCTAATATTTACCTTTTCTCTTAGATTTTTTATATTCATCTCACAGATGTGATAAAATTATGTTTTGTGAAAATTTCAATTGCTCCTAGAAAGTGGGCAAAAGACGGTAAAAAGTTCAATAAAATTTTATACATATAATGTTATTATAAAATGACTCCAATGAGTTACACTAAACTTATATATGTATTATATATCTATTTTTACTTAAAAAAATTTAAATTAATTAAATAAATATTTAAATAAAAAGTTAGTTATAAATAATAACATAGTGTTTTTCACTATTTATCAAAAATTGAATGTTTTCAGAAAAATAACAAAAATTTACACTAAGATAATTCTGATATTCTGAAATCCAAAATGATTTATAATTTTCCAAATTAAAAACATATATGTTTCATTAATTTATTTGAAAACAATTCCCATTTTCAAAACCAAAAAGCGGTTTTTTTAAAAGAAAAAACTAACAAATGATTGACAAGTGTTTGTGTCAAATTCAAATGTCAAACTACTTATAATTACCTACATTGTATTAAATGATAAAAATATATTCTAATTTTACTTAGAAAGCATTCAAATTTATAATTTAATAATATAAATTATTTTAATTAAAAAAAAATTTATATTAAAATTTAGTTTTTTCTCTATTCACCCAATTATGATGGTTTTTAGAAAAACAAAAAAAAATTAATCAAAACTAAATTTTTATGTCCTGATTCGAAAGAAGAATTTAAATATATCAAATTAAATATATAAAAGTGTCAAATATTAGATTTAAAAAGGGTCTTCCATTAAAAGGAAGTAAAATTTCATTTTTAAAAAAATAATTCCTTTATCTGAAAAATGAATTTGTTTTTATTTTATGTCTAAGAAACACATAATATTGATGTTAAAATTTATATGGAATATATAAAATTAAAAATAAATATAATACTATTCATAACCACTTTTTGAACAGCAAGTTCGATAAGTTGTGGTGCACTCGAACTCGTTGTTGCGCATAACAGAAGTTATTGAATTACTTTGAATAAATAACGTGCTATGAAATCATGGGGTCTTACATTCTCCCCTCATTCAATAAATTTTATCCACAAAATATGAAATTATTATTTGAAAATAAAAGGTTAAAAATAGAAAAATACCTTTATGAAAAATCCCCATCAGAAATTGGGTTAATAAAATGTAGTCTTAATAAGAGGGAAGGGAAATGAAAAAGTCAAAAACAAATTATGGTATCAATTAGGTGAACGCTGGTTGAAATTAGAGACAAATTATTAAAGGAAAAACGTAAATCTTTATAGGGATTGATTGAGGTCATCAATCATAAACAAGTGTAAACTTTAGGGCCTCAAATACATCAATGTATGATGATTTAAAATATCGCAAGTTCAAAAAAACATAATGTGGATAACACACTTTTTTTAAGATCCCTTCTGTAAAGGTTAAGAATTAATTTATTCATAGAATAAGAGAAAAAAATATACTTGAAAATTAGAGATTCATACTTCAACTAATTCCCACCACAAACTCACCATTCACTCTAAATGATGATAGAATTCAAAAATATTCTATTTATACAAATTGTATTGGGTTCCAAAAATAATGAATTTATAGTTAATTTGATAGAATATTTTAAAAAAATACATTATAGAAACTAGAAAATCATGTATGCCAGTGGTAGGTGATGCACCCTTGTCTCCCTTCAGTTGTGGGTTTAAGTCTCGTGGCCTTGCTGGATGCGACATGATGTTGCCCGACCTCTGGGTTATCCTTTTTATAACCATCCAAAAATAATAAAAAGAAAATATTTAACCTTTACTGTAGTATCCAATGTCAAACATAATCCATTCCAACCATTAGTCTTATCCAAAATACTTCTGTTTGAACTCACAATCCCAAATTTTTAAGGAAGCTAAACATAATGAAGATCTTTTTTCCACGTAATAGCATGTGAATAAATTCATCATGTATTCATTTAAAACATGGTAACACCCTGAATTACCATAAAACCTTATTGATTACATTTATGCTCCATTATTTTTTATAGAATACTAGATATACTCCATCTATCTAAAAATTTTATAAGCTCCAACAATTATGTAATATATAAAACATTAATAGGTTTCATGGTAGTCAGGAATATCCAATACAATTCTTCCAAATCAATCATATATTATTCCAAAATTACAACCCTGGTATTAGAAACATATTATGGTTTATATTTCTCTCAACCATATATTTTCCAAAATCATTAACCTACTATTGATTCACTTTTCATGGTTCCACAAAATATCATGTCTTTAATTAAATAGTAATGATGTACAATCCTTAAATACACTATAATTCTTATAATATGTACATCATTAATTAAATACTCAGATGACACAATAATTTACTAACAACATAAGAACTCTAATCATTATTCTTCGTCTTAGATAGTATCATAACTTGATTATTATCCAATATCAGCATTTGGGGTATACTATGATGATTGATTCACGTAGTGTCCCATCTTCTTGTAGATGAAGCTTTTTAAATTTGAAACTTTTTCATACCCTTGAAATCAGGTACTTGGTGTCCTTTTCCCCCACACTAATAACATACTCCCATTCCCTTCAATAATTTACCAAGGTGACTCTTTCCACATGTATCACATATGGGAAAATCCTTCTTTCTCCTCTTCTCTTTATCCATCTTTCTCTCTTCGATCCTTTTCTTCTCTTGAATCCCTTAAAATCCATATGACTCAGAGAATTACTTACTTATCTTATTAACACATGACACTATTTCTTCATATGATGAGAATATGAGGGAGTATATTTACCTTTCAAATTATGTCTTAATACCTTGATAGATATGATCATTCTTAATTTATTGATCAAATGTACTATTGGAACTATCATATCTTCTATTAGGGGCCATTTCTAAAAAATGGAATACACATTGTTAGTTTATGAATCGTAATGCATAATTACAACCTTGAAAATAGAAAAAATTATGCATATAATCTATAATCATAAAAAAAATTCTTAAGGAAGTAATTACTCCTAAATCCTTCACAATGTCTTGTAATTAAAATGTGATTATTCTAAGCATATCCCCAGGGAGTGTCATAACTAAGAGTGCAGGAATGCCCATTGTTGTGTACAAGGATACCCAGAGTCAGTCCCAAAACCCCTTGTCAGAGTATTCACTCCTAGGTGTATTTGTTTCAGAGTCGCCTATTCCATCTCATATCCAGACAAGGATTTATTGATTGTAAAATACACAAAATCTCTTCATTAACGATATTCTAGGAAGTTCCTCTATACTAATCGTCAATGTTTATCTTATAGTAATGTTCTCTAATCAGAGTTTTTATAAATCTAGTTTCCAAGGTATGTACTAAAATTCCTCTGATACGAACTGTAACGCCCCGACCCCAAAAACCCGGAGTGAGTGCATTATTACGTAACATTTCCTTGATCACAAGGGATGAAGTACCGAAAGATCGATTAGTTTAGTATCCTTGTAAGTACTAGATACATTCATAAGTTTTACAACACATTATAAAATAAAAAAACAACCAAAACATTGTCTTCATTGACCACATTCATATCTCTTAGACTATCCCTACAGGCCAGTCATAATATACTTCTTCACATCCTGTGAAAAATTAAACATAGAAAGAGTTGAGCTCAGATGCACAGTAAGGATAGAAATATAGCAGAAACTTTCCTAAATAAGAATAAACATTTAAGGCAATGTATAATACTAAAACATAAGCCTTTTAAACATAATATTTTGAATAATATAGAAAATATAAATCAAATAATGTCATTTACTTATTCACGATTTTATTCTTCTAGTCAAATAATCAAAAACGATATCAATAACCAATTTCATAATGATGGAATGCATGATTCCATACTTCTTAACAACATAATAAATTCCATGTGCCTAGAATACAAAAAAGATTTTTTCAAGTCCTTGTTCGAAGAAACTAGTTTGTATTATGAGACCTAATATTGTATCGAGGAGCTATATCGTGCTCCTCCCATCACATACTAGGATCAATGTATTCCTTTTTTGAAACGGTTGAAACATAAAATAAACATTCATATTAAAACTAGAATACGAAATTTCAATACATTACCCATAAACCATGAATTAAATAAAAATAACACATCCACAGTCCAACATATCACATAACCTTCAATACAATATAGAAGATTTGAATCACAGTAAATCAACCTTGATGATGAATAATATCCTGTAAAGGATGTTGACATAGTTGAAAATGATCAGTAAAAATCATTGATACGAATATCTCTTTTTCCTGAAATCATTTAAAAGTTACATAATTTATAATGGAATTCATTTAAAATATAGTTTTTCATCAAAATGTCCCATTACACTTTGAAACATTTGAAAGGAATTGACATTTTAAAACATCCATGTCCATATAAATAAATCCTTAAAACCATTTTGAAATCCTAGACATTAATGTGAAGGTTTAGAAGAATATATCATTAAAACATTTAAAATGAAGTTTTATTAAAAAAAAGTCTCTTAAAAAATCCCTTTTAAAACTCTAATATGAAACAAGTACATGGATCATAAATATAACCCAAAATATACTTATGTAAAAACAACCTCGGATAATAAAAATATTTTGGAATTAACACTTTCCTTGAAATTTTTCTCAGTCGATGGTATGGTATCCACTTGATTAATAGTTACAACATTGTTATTAAATTATACAAGAACTATATAAATAAATATTATATCATATATTCTCCACTAACATTGCTTTTATTAATAATCTTTTAGTTGTATCATCATTTTGGGTGTCAACTGGTCTGTTTTTCTTTATATGCTTTGTTATGTAAGCCATGTTTTTTATTGATATGATGTATTTGATTCATATCTGTAATGATATTATGTTCTTAAACAATATTTTTATCATAAAATGACAATTATTCTTGAATTAATGCAATGGGAAATGAATCTCATCGCGTTCAAGCAGACGGTAATCTGTATGTACGCACGAGCGACAATATCATTATAGTGATGGTGAAATCGTATGTAACTAGATGGTATATCAAATAAATAGAATCATTAACATTTTATATTTATTATTTACATATTTTATACTCGTTATTATACCCATCAAATTAATGAAGTGTTTGAATAAAAAACTACACCATGACATGGAGATAGTAAGCCGTACATATGCACGTATGGTGACTTTGTCATTTATAGGATGGGTAAAATAACGAATATGTTTGTACCATATTTATAATAACATCACAGTATGTAGGAGGTAATAGATTTTTTATTTGGGTATAGAAACAACAATGAAAGAGGAAATGGAAGAAGAAAAGAACTTGAAAGATGGTGGTGAAATTATTACCTCTTCTTTGGGTGTTTCCTTTTGAGTTGATCAAAAGGGATCCTTAGGAAGGCTTTCTGATCCAAAAAATTAATCTAGGTTGATGTGAAGGAATATGAGAGGATAATTGGTTTGGGTATGGCTGAGCCAAATTGCTTTGGAGTTTTAATTTTGAGATAAGGGAAGGTTCCCTTTTATAAGTGGGGTGTGGGTCACTTTAGGAAAAGTTTAATATATTATATTATTATAAAATCATTTTAGGTTTATAATGGATCCAAATTTATTTATTTCAAGGCTATGTTAGGGTGGGTCTAAATCCTCTCAACCAATAGGTTTTTCACATGTTTATTTCACCATATTATCCCTATCTTTTATAATTAACAGTAAGTTAAAAAGTTCAACATTTAAAATGTCCGCTTGTATTATTATAATAAATGCTTAATAAACTTACTGTTAAATGCAAAGAAAAACACAATTGGTTAATTAATGATATATTAATCATAATATATTTCTTTGGGACTATGCTTATATTTTTAAGAAAATTATATCATTTAATAATATAAAATTTGTTAGGAAAATTAATTTATGTCAATTTTGTTAATATTTCAAACAAAATACATTTAATCTACCCTAACATGACATATGCACCTATAAAATTTGTGGACGGCATAAAAACTTTCAAATTATATTTATTATAATATTTATAATATCAATTATTTTAATATTTCATTAAGAATGTAATTACTACATCATCATTGTGTCATAAATCATTTTAATTATTTGATGTCTAAAATTATAAATAAAATACAATTGTGTATTAAATATATGTCTCTTTATAATGAATATTTATATTCGAATTTATCTTATGTATAACCCTGTATTAAAAATGGTTTAGTTATCAATCTTTGAATTTAACAATTTAAACTCTTTTTTAAATAAAATAATAATAAATGTTCTAATCTAATCCAAGTGAACCTAAATGATCATATTTTTGTTCTAAGGTTGATTTTGGTTGAAATAAACTTATCCAATAGAATTAGAACAAGTGTTACTGTAATAATAATATCATAATTACCTTTAATTACCTTATTTACTTTTAAGCATGGTAAATAAAAGCCAAAAGGTACTATTCACCAAAAATTATTTTCATCTTATTGGACAAAATATTAATTACTGATATTAATTGTTTCTCTTAGATTTCTTAAATTCAACTCACATAAGTGGTAAATCTATGTTTTATGCAAATTTGCAAAAACTCATAGAAGGTGGGTAAAATGGGTTAAAAAGTTCAATAAAAATTTATTCATCTAATTTTATAATTAATTGACTCTAATGAATTAAATTTAACTTATATAGGTATAATATATCAATTATTAATTAAAAAAAATTAAATAAAAAATAATTATTTAAATAAAAAGTCAGTTTTAAACAATAATGTATTGTTTTTCACTATTCATCAAAAATTGACTGATTTCAGAAAAATACCAAAACATCACCCTTAGCTAATTATGATATTCTGAATTAAAATATGAACTCTATTTTAAAAAATTCAAAACATAGATGTTTAATTAATTAATTCATAATTAATTCATTTGTAAAATCCAAAAAGCATGTTTATAAAAAGTAAAAACTATAAAAAAAATGACATGTGTTTATATCAAATTTAAATGCGAATTTACTTATAATGACCAACATTGTAATAAATGATTAAAATATTATCTAATTATACTTACAAACCATTCAAATATATAATTAAAATCTACAAATTATTTTTATTAAAAAGGTTGTTTTCAATTAAAATTTAGTATTTTTTAATATTAACCCAAATATGAAAGTTATCTGAAAAACACCAAAATTTTATCGAAACTAAATATTAATGTCCTGATTCTAAAGAGGAAGTTTATTTTGTCAAATTATATATATAAATGTTTCAAATATAATATTTCAAAAGGGTTCTCCATTAAATGGCGGTAAAATTCCATTTTTCTAAAAAAAATTCCTTTACTTGAAAAAAATGATTTTGTTCGTATATTATGACTTAGAAACAAATAATATGGATGATAAAATTTATATGGAATATATAAAAAAATAGATAATACTATTCATTATTTCTTTTTGAAAAACTACTTTGGTAAGTCGTGGTGCGCTCGAACTCAGTGTTGTATTTAGCACAATATAATAAATTACTTTGAAAAAATAGCATCCTATGAAATCATGGGGTGTTACATAGGAGTGTTATAACCCAATAGATTATCTGATCAGAATATATATTTTACAGTCAATTATTTAATTTAATTTCCTTAAATATTGAAATCACTTCAAATTTACTTATCTTGCAACTAGTACATAATGCATCGTAAACTAACATTAACAACTCATAAAACTATGACGGTTCCAACTCACGAGTTGTGTAAATGTCATCATGAGCTTCAGTTTAATGAAAATATATACTAAACAAATCATGTAATAAATTTTGAATTTTATATGGATCTAGAATCAAATTATTACTATATTTACTTGAAGTACTGTGTTCTACATGTTGACAAAAAATATATTCTTTTTGAAAACCAAAATGCAGTAGATGACCCCCAACATTTTCAAATGTGTAAAACATCCTCAACTCACATTTAATATAAGGAAAAATAATATTCCATTATGTGACAACTTAGGCAATTGATGATGAAAATGAAAAAAAGCCTCAACACCCTCACTATATAAAGGATTTTTACTAGAACCATTTTGATTCCTGTAATAATTTTTCCAATTAATATCATATAATAATGACTCTAGTCGACTTCCACATTCCATATTTTTACAAAAAATATAAATTCAAGAAATTTTTTTATTATTAATTTCATATAAGAACAAGACGATCCAAAAAATAGTATGTATTAAAAAAATACAATGTACTTGTATATATTTTCAATTTTATTTATTTACCATATAATTTTACTAATTAATTATAATTTTTACTAATTATCATCACTTTTTTCTAATTATCTTGTTTTATTGATTATTTATACTAATAATTACTAATTACCTTTATATTTTACATATTTGTTTCTAATTATCACTAGTTTTTAATAAAAATATGGATTCAACGTTAATGTTTACTAAATCATTTCTAATGATTACTATTTTTTGCCAATATTTAGTAATTAAAACATAATATTTCTAAAATAAAAAAACAATCTCTTGTACCTCATCATCATTACATGTTACTAATCATGTTATTGATTATTATCCTCCTCTTATTGTCTCTACAATCGACACAACACATCTTAGCTTCCCTAGTTATGGAGACCTAATGAAAAATTTGTACATGGTTGGAATAGATTGGTAATTTCTAATCGCATGAATATATAAAATTCTATCATTTACTAAAAAACAATTAATCATAAATTTTCAATATTTAGTTGATGATACCAATTTATCCCAACCATGTCCAAATTTTTCAATGCACCAATTTATGTCAACCATATCATTTCACTGATAAATATTCTCATCTTGTTGTTGCGACTACCATCGACACATCAAACCCGGGTTGCCCGTATTCTAGTGACCTAATGACAAATTTTTACATGGATGACACAAATTGGTCATTTCTAATCACCTAATAATATGAAATTTTATTATTTATTAAAAACATTTTAAATCAATGGTTTTATAATTTTTATATGATGAATCCAATTTAGTCCAACAATTTCCAAATATTTCATTGCAAAAATTAATGTCAACATGTCTTTTCATTGACAAATATTCTCCCCCTCCTCCTTCCATAGCTTGCATCGACATATAACATCCTATAAGCCCCAGTTCTGGTGACCTAATGAAAAAATTGGACATGGTTGGAATAAATTCTGTTATTTCTAATCACATGAAGGTAAAATATTCAATGAATTACATATTATTGTTAATATTTATTATATTTTATTAAATTATATTAAATTATAATAAAAATTAATAGTAATTAGTTCTAATGATAAATAGATACAAATACATAAAATTTTATTTATAATCTAATATAAAGTAATAAAATATATTATAAATTACTAAAAATGTGTAAATAATAGTTTTCACAAAATTCATTTCATGAAACCAATTTATACCATCATGTTCAAATTTTTTATAGCACCAATTTATACAAACCATATCCAAAATTTCCATTTCTCATCACTTAAAAATTGAATACCTATTTAATTTTCAAATTTCTAGTAATTTTTACTAATAAATACTATGAATTTCTATCTACCACTGATAAAAAACAATTTTACAAATTTATAGAAATTTAACATTATTTATTAATAATTTGCACCAATAATTTATAAATATATTGATTTATCATTAATTTTTACTACTTACTACTAATAAATAATTATTTTAATGGTTTTCCACTATAATCTAATATTTTATAACATTCATCTCTATTTTAACTAATATTTATTCATTCCCAAAAAAATTTAATAGTTGTTTCTAATTACCAATTATTTTTATAATTTTCTTTTCATTATTGTGTTTTAGAGATAATTATTATGAAAAATTATTTATTTTTACTAATTTATAATAATTTTACCAATTTCCATTAATTACTACTAATTATTTCTAAATTTTACTCATCCTATGTTTTTTATAAATGTTTTCTAATTTTTAATAATATTTACATGTTTTTACAAACCACAACTTATTTTTAAAAACAATTCTCATTACTTTATTTTACCGATAATTAATATTAATTACAACTGATTTTTACAAATTTATAACAATTATTTCAAATTACCATAAATTAGTACAAATTTTTATTAGTTTATAACAATTTCTGTATAATTTTTCTAATTTTTTATTTTTTTAATAATTATTACTAATTATTACAAATTTATTTTATATGATAAATTTTAATAAATTTATAGTAATTTATAATTATTTACACTATTTTATATCAATTTATTTTAAATTCTTTTAATTTACAATTTTTTATTAATTTATAGAAAATTATGAAATTATGAAGATTATTACTAATTGCCCGTAATTAGTAAAAAATTATTTTAGTTTATAAAAATATATTAAATATTTTTACTAATATTTATTATTTTATTATAGATTCTTCTCGGTTATTAAAAATTTATATTAGTTTATCAATTTTTTTTATTTTATAATAATTACTAATAATTTATACTCTTTTTTATCAAATAATGATTAACTTTGTCAATTTATTAATTTATATTAATTTATAACAAATTATCATAAATTTATACTAATTATTACGAATTACAACTAATTTGTATTAATTTTTCTTAGTTTATTACTAATTTGAACAATTTAATACTAATTTCTATTAGTTAGTAATTTTTTGTTAATTTATTATAATTAAAAATGATTTGTACTATTTTATATCAATTTATGTTAAATTATGTGAGTTTATGAATTTTTATAAATTTATATAAATCTTTTATGTATGTATGCTAATTATAAATAATTACCACTAATGAGTACAAACTTTTAAAAGATTAAAACAATTTATATCTAATTTTAAATAATTTTTAATATTTTGTGACTAATTTGTAAAATTTATTGATAATTTTAGTCAGTTAATAATTTTTTATTAATTTATAGTAATTCCTAGTAATTTTCAATTATATATATATATATATTGTAAATTATTTCAATATAATAATTTTTATTATATTATAACGTTTTTTAAAAATTGATACTAATTATAGCTAATTACCACCAATGTGTAATAATTTTAATAGTTTATAAAAATATATTACTAATTTTTATTACATTATTACTAATTTGTAAAATTTATTACTAATTTATATTAGTTAATAAATTTTTTATTAATTTTTTATAATATGTAATATTATTTAATAAATTATACTATTATTTCATGTTACGGTAAATTGAATCCATTTAGTATTTTTTGTAAATTTATAACAATTTCTCAATCATTTTAACTAAGTATTACAAATTACCACTAATCTGTACTATTTTTATTAGTTTATACGCAAGTATTACTAATTATTACTCATTTTTTCTAATTAATACTAATTAATATTAATTATTACCAGTTAATAATAATTATTACTAATTAATACTATTTATTAATTATGAACACTAATTTTATATAATTAATACAAATTATTACAAATTAACACTAGTTATTACTAATTATTTCTAATTGCCACTAATTATTATTAATTTATACAAATTATTAACAGTAATATATTATTGAACTAACTTATTTTAATTAATACTATTTAATTATAATTAAAAACAATAATGATAACTAAAACAAAATATTTCTAAAACTCATTAATGTAAAATAAAACAAACTAAAACTAATTATATCTATTTACTACTATATAACCAAAATTATTTCTAATAATATAAATAAAATAAATAAAAAATTACATAAATAACTTAAAACTGAATCATTTGGTGGATGGAAAGCTTTAAATATATTCCACTATAAAATTTAAAACACTGAAAAAGTAAAGAGAAAAATATAAGGGCAGCGAATGTGAGAGGAGTTCTCAAAATAATGAAATGATTAAAATTGGGGGGGGGGGGGTTAATAAAGATTAGATCATTTGTGACAACAGTATTTGTGATGATATTTCTGTCTTAAATAGTTGTATTTTCAATGGGACAAGTCACAAATAGTGTAACCTGTATTATTTAATGTGGTAGTTAAAAATGTATTTGTTATGGGTCCTGTTGGAAATACACTTTTTTGACGGTTTATTTATAAATATAGATATTCAAGTCATAAATAACAAAAAATGACAGAAAACTTTTGTGATAAAACCCATTGAAAATACTATCCTACTGACATAGCATTTGTGACGGGAGTAAACACCAATCAAAAATAACAAAAAATAAGGGATAATAGTGGTGATGGGGGTATATTCCCATAATATATAGTCTTCCCACGGTCTGGCAAGAATTGCATGCAAAAGGTTTTTCCAATGAGAATATCTTCCCATAATGAATACATTTTTAACTGACTATTTTCAATGAGATATGATTCTCATCACTAATAGTCTTTGTCTATGGACTATTTGGGACAGATCATCCACCCAATTCAAATAACCCATTGCCAAAAGTCGTTTTCCTTTAGTGAGTCTCACATTACATTAAAATTGCATGACCTATGAAATGGGTAGTCATTCACCTGGAGAAGTAGTATGGATTTATGTCTACTGACACTCTATTGGGGGTTTTCACAAATGGTATCTTCCATTATTGGGATTGTTCCCTTGGGATTAGGGGTTATCACATATTAAAGGGTCTCATTGTGTTCGATTTGAATTACAATGACTTGATTCTTAGTGTGGAATGGTCGGTTCTATACCAAACTCATACTGATTTCTATGATAGGTGGGTGATGTTCACGTATCCTATTGTTCATCCTCACTTACATGTTGGATAATGTGAGATATCCAAACTGCCAACAGCTGGGTGACATGACCACCCAAATCATGAGTATGGTGTTATATGATGGGGGGCCTTACCAGGATACTTTTACACCCATAGAGAATTAATTTCAAAATGTTTTTCTATAGGAATTTTGGAGACTACCACCCAATAGAGGGATCAAAAAAATTATCGAGCATATGTAGAGAATTGATCTACTACTTATTCCACCTTACATGATTAATCCTGTAAAGCTTTGGGAACTTAATATCCATCTAGAAGATTTGGAATCCCATGGTTCCATCTAGAGGAGTACCTTTTCATTGGGTTCTCCAATCCTTTATTCTAAAATGGTAGATAACTCATAATATATTTTAATTATTTATAGGAATCTAAATCAAATGATGGATAATTATTTTTACATGTTTCTAGGGATCGAGGAATTTTTTAACAAGACAAAATTTTCCTGTTGTTTTTGAAATGTTTATATGAGATAAATCTTTCACCAGGTGAGGGTGAGACCACTGAATGTACTTCTTACGACTTTATAGAGAATATATGTTTTAAATGATAACCTAGTTATGTTATCCATCTTTACAAGTGAGTCGTATGTTTTTGTAGCCTTAATGAAGTGGGTCTTTCATCCATTTTATGTTTCAATTTTTTTATAATATCCTCATGTACTCCAATTTAGTAGTGAATAAAATCAATATTTAGAGATTGTATTAGGTACATAGAGAGATAAATGAATTTATTGAAATTTTTATATGTGTCATTTTATGGATGGACAGAGTTTGTTTTCTAGGTCCTCTAATATATTAAGACAGTGTTCCTATATATCAATAGAAATTTATATTTTTTGTTTATTGTAAATGTTCAAAGAATTTGTTTAAAGTATGTATCTTCCTCATATTAGAAGGACACTGTAGATATTAATTCAAGACTTCTCCCACTTGGAAGTTACCTTAATGGGCCTAAATGAAATAGGGGTGAATTTTTTGTTGTAGGAATCTTATGAGGATGCATTTCAAGATATAAATTGAAGACTGAATATAACACTAATCATGATCCAACATTAGCCCTATATGAAATATACCATTTATTGAGATGTGTAAGGGGTTAGTCTTGGAGAAGATCGAACATAGGGAGGTCATGTTGTGGAATATAAGACAAGATATCAGAGGATATTTGAATGAAAAAAATCATACACACAGACTCGTGAAGGATGTAGAAGTGTAGGATCTGAGATACTAGTTATACTTCTAGTAGGGCGAGGGATCATTATTTATACAGACTATAAATGATTGAATGACTTATTCTCACTTAGAAATTTGAAACCTTAGCAACATAGGTGGTTTAAGTAAATATAATTGTTCATTTTGAGTTGTCATATACCCATATAATGGAAAACATGGTTGTTAATGATTTAAGAATGAAGAATTTGGATTGGGTTTTTTGGAGTCTAGCAGTGAATTAAAATTGAGGTATCTCTTTTCCATGATAATTTTAGGTTTAATGAAAAATCATGCGAGAGTATCCTTCACAAAAATATATATAGTTCCTCCACTTATCAATTTAATTAAAAGGATTTCATTATCTATTCCATATTATTTAGATTTTAGGGATATAATTTATTACTGGGAGCCTCCCACCAAATTTTTTTACCAATGAGGACAAGATTCGTCAAGTTCAAAAAATTTCAATTCACTCAAAAAAAACATGATTGGAGAGTTAATGAAGGTTCCTTTTTCTTATAAGTGGGTGGTTTACCCTGGGATAACCAAAATGTGTCATAATTTATAAAGGCACTGACAATGTCCATGAATGATGATGGGGATATCATTTTTTTCGCTAGGTCCTCCACCTATCACCAATTCCAGGTTAATCACTAGTGACCTTCTGGTCTTCTATATTTGTTTACGATTTTTGAGTGGAAGTATAACAATTTTTAATTGAAATTTGTTGGTTGGATTGCAAGGACACCTAGGGTAATTATTTCATATGTGGGATTATTGATCATTTGAATAATTTCACACATTTATTTTCTATTATGGAGACATTTCTAGTGGATAATGAAGAGATTTTTATGTTTCTGATATTATGTGGTTGTAAGGGGTTCCCTTTGCCATTGTATTGGAAATAGATTATCATTTTATGCTCTAATATTATAAGGGGATACAATAAAACTTGGTACATTGGTTCTTTTGATCACTTCCTACCACCCTTACACTTATGGGTAGTTAAATTAGACTATATTGAATCTTTTGGAATAATAAGGGAATGTGTCCATGATTTTACTCGTTCTTGGGAAAACTAATTTTCCTTGGTATAATTCTGATATAATAAAATCAATCACGTGACAATTCATTTATCATTTTACCACATTTAATATGGGAGACTATTCCCTACATAATTATTCTATCCTGGGGAAAGGAGGAAATGTTTTGAATGAGTCTTATATAGGAGAAAATATCTCATTTATAATTTATTTACAAGGGAATGGGGTAATTATCAATGTCAGAAGATATCTTTGGAATATCATTGTTTTCTGACATCTTATGATTTATGTAGATGACTCAATCTTCTTGTGTGTCTTTCTATGATTGGGATAGTGATTTTTATTGAGGTAGGGGTAAGTTATTCACATGTTCATGAGGTTATTTGTGTTTGTGGAGAGGTCCATACAATTGTAATATAGATAGGCTCTTCTGTAGTGATTCAGTTTCATCCATAACATTTTTCATGTATCTCAACATTGAAGGTATTTTCCTGATTTATTTCATAATATCAAAGATTATGATATTGATCTTGAGGCTGATGTGTCCTTTCAAGAGTATCCAATTCATATTATGGATCGTTCTGAGAAACCAGTTTATGAAAAATATGTTCCCATTTTTTGTATGATGTGGAAACATGAACATATATACGAGGAGATCTGGGACATGGAGTTAGAGATGCAGTCATAGTGGCTAGAATTTTTCACTAAGAGGCATATGATGTTTGATGATATATCTCATGGATTGTCTGCTTTATGGTAGGGTTATTTCAAGACCTCATCCCTTGACTATGGTATGGGGCGCTTTATTTTTTCTAAAAGATTCCAATTTTTTCATTTAAGAGCTGTATGAGGGGGGGTAGGAGTTTCCAGTTGTGTTTTGGAGTAGGTGGTGGTACTATATCATTCTACAAATCTCCCACCATCTAGTCAGTGGCCATCTAGAAGGCCTTCGTGGATCACCAACTAGTGAGTCCTAGACCTATTTTTTAGGGGGAGATTTTTTTATTTTCAGTAATTTTTCAGCTTTATTACCAAGCTGAATTTATCTTCATCATTCACACATCATCCCCTCTATTAGGAGTTCTTATTCTATCCTCTTCATCATGGTGGATCCCTCTCATTTATTTTTTATTTATCATTCCATTTGAGGTGATTAAGGGCTCTATGGAAGGAAAAAATATCCATGTCCTCTTATCTTCATTGAGTCTTATTTTATATGATCTCTCACCGATTGAATGTAATATTCCCAATTTATTAATTATTGGATCAGGGTTTAAGATAAATTGAATGAAAATGTGATATGATTCTATCTAGGAACACCGATCCAACATCAAGTCCTACCCACCCAGAATCATGCATGGGTTAAACATAAATCAAAGGGGGTGGTCATTTATCATACCCATAATGTCACAAAATCAATATAATGAAAAGCAAATACCGATCCATTTTCTTCTAAAATTACTCAATTATCCATTAGAAATCATTTAAGTTAAAAACCATTACTATCTTAGATATATAATATGGATGAAATCAAAAAAGCATTTAAAAAATATATATTCATTTGTAAAAGATTCTAAAAACATCAATTTGAATCAAATAAGTATAATAACCCTTTAATGATACCATAATATTCAATAAAATTATATCGTAAATTATTATCTTTAAAAATATGAAAATAAAAACCTATAACATTTTCTCTCATAGGGGAATAATATTTAATTAATTATTAAAAAAATTAGTTATAAATAACATGTAAAATAAATAAAATAAAAAACTACCAAACGAATAATGAATCATCTAAAGAATATGAATCATAAGCATAAATATACCTATTAATGAACAATTTAAAAATTATTCATCCATATTTCCAAATATAGTTTCATTAATAGTCATATAAAAATCATAAATAATTCATTTCATAAATTATAAGAATTATTTAAGTGGTCTATATTTTTCTTTAGTTGAAAAAACATTACTTGTAATTAAAGAAATGACAATATATAACACAACATTATTTGATTGACTCATGTAAATATTTCATGTAATCCACTAACCACAAGTGATGACATTAATGTGATGATCAAGTCATTAAACATGAATAGGTGAAGTATCCATAATATCAATCACATAAAAAACTTCCACCAAGGAAATAAAAATAGGGAAAGAAAAGGGAGAAGAAGGGTAGGGGAGAGAGGGACTCTATGAAGTGACCATGACCTACACTCCCATGTTTGGTACAAAAACAATTCATTAAACAATGTATTTCATAGAATGTGAGATAATCATATCAATAGTGTGAATATTATAACAAATTAATCATAGAATATAATAATAACCGTCCAATCAAAATAATGGATGGTTTAGTTTATTTAATGGTTAACTTCCATGTAATTATTATCCAAAAAGTTATTTTTACCACTACACTAATACTTCTTTTTAATGTCTTAAACATCTACCAAAAAGAATCTCTATATTGATTTTCCTTTTAAATATTGTCTTGTATACAATTTCTTGTGGAAATGGAAACAAATGAAAGGGTCTATCTCGAATGATTGAAATGGAAAAAACTCATCAATATGTCATCAAGTGTTAGTTCATAATAATATGAGAAAATATGTACTGGGAGAAATTTGTTAAAATAGAATATGGAAAGATAATAGTTATTCACAATTCAGGATAGAAGTACATGTGATGATAAATGGATAAGCATTTACCATAGAAAAAGTGTGTCGAATAAATATATAATAAAAATTCTAAGTGGAGCATAATCCCTAGAATATAAAATGGATATGTCAACATCAAATTCAATATATAATAACACATAATTTTTCTAAATAAATAACATAGGAAAATCAAAACATCATGAATAAAAATAATGTTCATAATTTATACTTTGAACAAACAAAATGTCAACACTTCCTATTGTGAAAAAACTAAATGTCAATATGTCCTATTGTGAAAAAACCAAATTTATATTATTAATACCCTTATCTCATGAGACATAAACACCTAACTATATAATTAGAGATATTTAATGAACCCAAATTGTCTCAATGATTTATCAGACCTAAACCATCTTAGAGCTTTATCAGACCCAAACCATTTCATGGATTATTCAATCCCAAACCATAAATCATTCATTAATTCATATATAAATATATATACATATATATATATATATGTGTGTGTGTGTGTGTGTGTGTGTGTGTTCCACATAAAATCAATCATCTATCACATCATAATGAACCCATGTAATGAAAAATGGGTTTCAAAACATTTCTTTATATTATCCCTAAATGTGACATCAAATATGTAAACAATTGATTCCAAAAATTAAACCACCAAAAAATAATATTTTCTAAGAACATTTAGATGGTGATTTGTAGAAAAATTATTTCAATGTGAAAAATCCTTATGAGTTAAATAATAAAATATTAGTAAAGTATAAATGTATTTTTAATCAAAATATTTTATCTTTGACATAAAAGAAAAAGATACTGTCACTTCAGAATAATTTTTTTTTAAATTTTAAGGTGAAACCTTTTTAAAAAACTTTACTTTCAATAAAAACAACTAAATATTGTATCCTTGAAAATGAAATAATTATTTCAAAAATGTATTTCTTAAAAAAAATTAAAAAATTAACTTTAAAAAGACATTATATATTGAATGTTTGAAAATGAAGTAAAGGTTTTAAAAAAGGTGATTTGATTGTTTTAATAAAATACTCTTTAAATTAATTTTCAATATTAGATAATTGTAAATATATAAAGGTTTTCAATATAGAATGTGATGTTTTAGATAAAACATTTTATTTTTAAAGTATGGAAATTTTTTATTCATTTTGAAATAGATTCTTTAAAAAACCACATCATAAAAAAGAAGCCAAAAAATCATTTTTATAAATAATTAAATGAAATATATTTGTTCAAATATATGACATATAATTAGATTTTCATATAAAAAGTATAAAATTAGTGGGAAATAAAAACCTAGACAAGGATTGAATAACACTATTTAATATGTTGAGAATAATTCTGAATAATGAAATACGTTTCCAGAGGAATAAATTCATTGAGGAAGAATATTTGAATTAAATGTTTCATTTACCCCTAAGGAAATGGAAATTTTCATGAAATACAATCTTAAGGTAGAAGAAACCAATATTAGATGAAATAAGTTAAAAAAAATATGAATTTTAACTCCATGAAGGTATTTGAGTTAACAAAAACTCTACAACTTTAGTAAATTTTAAATAAAATACTACTTGAAGAAATTACCTGATATGGATCTTCAAACCCAATTAATTTATTGAATATGAAAAAATAAATTCATTAGTGTGTAATGAAATGAAATAAAATAAATTATGTTTCCAATAACAAATATGTCTCATGGATTTAAAAATGAGATAATTATTCACTCTATGTTTATTAGTTAGTTATTGTTTATTTTTAGTAATGTGGTTGAGTTATCCAGATCACTTTGAATTTGATTCAAAATAGTGATGTTATTTTTTTTAATTCTCAAAAATATTATAATTTCTAGATACTTAAAGGTATTGGAATGTATTTTTCATTATGTTTTATAATGTTATTATATAATTAATTGATATTTCTAGACAGTTTTCATATAAATAAAAATTACTACAAGAATGTTTTGGTGATCTATGAAAAATAAACAATGGATTCTTAATTAATGAGATTAATATTTATTAAAAAAATTAAAAAACATAGTAAATTATTTTTAATTGTTTATATATTATATAATCAGTAATTAGATTGTTATAATCATCCATTATGTTATTTTATAAGAGTGTTCAAGTAGGTGGTAGGAATGACCTAGAAAACAATATACAATAATTAATGCCTGATTGTAATTATGACAGTGTTTTATATTGGAATAATGTAATTATTAAATTATAATATTTATTTTTCTGATGTAATTTAAATTTTATGACTTATATCGAAATATATTTTAATAAATTAGATAGAAACTAGATTAAAATTAAGATAAGTCACTCCATGGAGGCAGACGTATACACAATGCATGACTAACATTTTCAATTCTGAATAATTAGAGGGAATGGATATTGAAAATATTTTATCACTAAATAATCATAATTATAAATTTTTTATATAAAATTTTTTATTAAATTTTACCATCATAAACATTGAAAATGGCAGTGGGGATAAACAAAATTCATCTCTTCTTAGAACCAGTAGTTCATATAGTTACCGGATAACGGTTTAATTTTTCTTAATAGAATAGGTGAAATTTGGTTCATATTTATTACCATTAAATAATTATATTAATTGTAAAAATAATAATTATGTCATTTCATTGTAAATAATAAAATTATAATTGATAAATAGTGATTAAAAAGGCAATAAGTTAGAAAAATGATTTCTGATGTTGAAATATTTTTGTTTTCCGGGTTGGAGTCCTTGAAATTGATTATATTAGGAAAATATATTATGAGAAAAGGTTAAATGAAAAGGAATAAATTATATGTTATATAAAATGGAATATTTTAAATAGTAAAAGGAACTTTTACGGATGTCTTGAAGGGCTTATTTAATGTCCCTTTCATAAGTGGTGAGAATTTCATTTTTGTAAATATTTCAAATTAATATAATGATATCACATGTTTCACATGTTAAGAGGACTTAAAAATGGATAGTAATGGATTGTATAATGAAATAATGTCGATAATTACTCACCCATTCACTTTCACTCAAGTTTTAATCATATTTTTCAGTCCTTTACTCAAAGAATTATAACTCTAACCTTTTTTGGTTTAATTGTGGTAACTAATTTTTACATAAGTAATTTATTTATAGAACATAAAAATAATATTTATGATATTACATGATTTAGTCACATTATTAAAAATATTAATTTCATTTTATCAGATAAATTTTTATGTGTAATAAAATTAAATTTCAATATTAGTGTTTGTTACATCTAAAAACACATTTATAGAAAAAGTGTAATTTAAGTATAATATTTATACAAAAGATAAAATTATCAATTTTTTTATTTCCATGAAATAAATTAATTTTTTATAAAATATTTAAAGTTTACTGGGATTTAAAATCAATCCGAAACCTAATTTTACAGAAATAATATTTAATTAAAATAAAGAATAAATTTTTTTTGTTATTGGAAAATATTACTAATGTTGCTAAACATGGCTTTTTGTAAATATATGAAAGTATTTTGAAAAATATAGTTTTACTATTTAAATACATCCTCAATCATGAAGAATGTTTCTTAATTTTAATGTTATACTTACTACTTTATATATTCATAAATGCTATAATTTTAGTAATAATTATATTTTTCACTGTTCAACAAAAAATAATTTATTTCTGAAAAATATCGAAAAAATTCCTTTCTAAATGTTGATATGTTGAATTAAAAATTTAATTTAATTTTATAAAATTAAAAGTGTACAATTTATAAATTTATAGTTTAAATGAAAATTCAAAATATAATGAATAACTTTTTTATTGAAAAATATGCATCTTAAACATTATGTGATCTTGTTATTATTTAATACAAATTTATAATTAAAATAATGTATATAAATTTGTTAATATACTGAAATATTATTCATTGTCATAATAATCATTTAAATGTGATTTATTTAATTTTATTAATACTTGAAATTGTAATTTTTGAATAGAGAGTCTATTTAGATATTTAATTATGTCAATTACATATCCTCTAAATATATAGAAATTTTACTTATTTAACATATTTTTATAGAATAAATATTTTATTATTCTTATAATTTTATTGATAAAATTTATATATTTTAGAAATCTATTAAATGGGTTATATTTATTTAAATGATTGATATATAGTAAAATCATTAGGTGTTACATTGCATCCATTCCTTAAATAAATAATATCCTAATAATTTTAATTAATATATAAAAATGAAAAAATCTTAGTGTATTTAAATTTTATGTGTAATTCAATATAATATTTATAGATAGATATCAGGCATGAAAACATAGGAAACAAAACTTTTTCCTTATAGTAGGCTTACCCTTGTCAATGAGTTCTTCACTAACCATTTTTGCTAAGAGTCTTGCATTATTCCGTATTAAGACCCACAATGTATAATTTTCTTATAATGGATGTTCATACAAAACCTTTAATTAATATAATTTCAAATTTTAATATGAAGTTGGATTTTATTATTCCCATTGTTTTTTACACTTAGTAAAATTGATCAATTCATTTGTAAAATAGCATCAAATTCACCTATAGGAAGGATGAAAACATTTCCCCAAGGCACATTCCCATCAATGTCAAATTAAGATACAATAAAACAATATGATTGCATCGATAAAAAATAATTAGGGTGATGGTATAATGTTATTATAAAATTTAATATATACCCTAGACTAGAATCCAATATGTCATTAATAAATATAGCAGGGATGATTATTCTACCTTAATTATCACTATCTAATTCATTAGTTATGACTGGAGAGTCATTCCATTATGCCCATAGATTAAGAGGTGGTTCATACAAATAATCCTTATTAAACAATAGATTAGGGATTTAATTTTCATTATTATCAAACTCCTTGTAGTGAATTTAAATATCTGTGGATACTTTATTATTTGTGTCTATCACACCTTCTATTAATTTTTTTGACCACTTCATCTCACTTTGACAGGAATGATCTCGATGGCCAATCCTTACATATTTGACCTTTTTTATCATTCGTTTAATACATTCCCATAGGTGATTCTTCCCATATTAGTGACTTTTAGGATGTTTAATATGCTTTCCTTCATCATCTATGTAACCTAATATTCTATGAAACTCCATCCTTCTATTTTTTGGTGTTATCAGATATATAAAATGATATAGGTTATTAATCATAATTCTAGATTTTTTAGGGAGTATTACCATAAGGATTTCAATTCTATATTCTTTTCCATTTTTTGTCAATAGAAAAATAACTACATTTTCCATTATTTAAAATATTAACTTTATTCCTCCTATATCTATAAATTTTTATATCCTAAAGGATTTAGTTGTGATTGATGAAAAATTAACACCATAAGAGTATTTTTGTAAGATAATTACCTGAAATATTTAACCACAAAATATTATACTCTTCTAAATTATTACATTATCTTTCAATTCAGCAAAAATAACTTTTAGTTCAATCTAGGTTTCATTAGGTTGAGTTCACTAATATTCCATAACATAATTAATTTTCATAATCAATCATTTATAATTCGTTATATAAGGAATGTTATTGAAAAAAGAATATCCCATGGGGATGTTTATCTTGATATACTGTTGTGGCCCACCCATATTGTACTAGAGTGAATATTGAGTTGATAATAAACCAACCTTTTCAGGGTGATTATCCATATGTGCATATGTAACATGGGCACATCGACTTACCAGTATCCAAAAAATGATGTAACTTTATGGAGAATATCTCAATCACTACATTACCAAAACATTGACATGTCCCCTTATAATTATATATATATATATATATATTAGGTTCTTGGGGGTACAATAACAAAGCCCTGCTATAATACCAACTAATTCCATGAACCTACACTCTAGTTTTTTGTGCTAGTTTTTTTTACACATTACATTTGAAAAAATGAGATAAACCTTTCTTTATTTACATAATTACAATATATTAAACATTACCAATCATAATTATCGCACAATCAAAATACCCAGTGGTTTGGTGTATTTGAACATTATCTCTCATGCCTTTTTTATCCAAAAAATAAAAAATTTCACTATATTAATATTTACTTTGTATGCCTTTGACATCTCTCATAATGAATATATACACTAAATTTCTATTTAAATATAATCATTTAAACTATTTGTTTTAGAAAAGAAAAAAACACTGGGGTGATCTTGAAAGCTAATTATGGAAAAAATCTCACCAATATTCCATCAAGTGTTAAATAATAAGAATATGAGAATACATTACTAGGGAGAAAGTCATTAATAAAATGAATGGGAAACAATAATAGTTTTTTTTAAGTCAAGATAAAATGACATGTGATCCCAAATGAACAAACATATACCACCTAAAAATCATTCATAACTAATAGGTAATTAACATGATCAAACTAATATAATCAAAGTAATATGAAATGGATATGTAACTTTTACATTAAATATAGGACTATAATGAACATTGAAAGAAACATTAGAATATGGAAATTTTAACACTGTGAACAAATTTTTTTTTCACACTTTATGTTGTGAAGAAAACAATGTGCACACTTCATTCTGTGAACACAAAAAACTTATATGATTTCTGTTGTGGAAAAATAAAATTTTCAGGCTTGAGATCTAAATATCTTGAAATATAAATACCTAAATAATTATAATGATGAATTTAATAAACCCAAAAAAACTCAATACATTATCAAACCCAAACTGTCTAAGGGATTTATCGTACCCAATCCATCTCAGGGAATTATCAAAACCACACCCTATCAAAGATTTAAATTTGACCCAAAACATCTATCATTAATATATATGTGTTCCCATTTAAAACAATCATCCATCACCTTATAAATAACCCATTGAAATAAAATGAGTCTCAGAATATTTCCTAATGGTATCACCAAAATTTTCCATTTAGAGTATGGATGGTTAATAGCCAAAATTAAATCACCACAAATGATTATTTCATAACAACATTTAGAAGTATGTTTAAGAGAACAATTTCAATGGAAAAACCATTAGATCTAAATAGTAAAATGGTGGAGAATTTTTAAAAGGCATTTTAGAACATTATTTTATCATTAACATAAAATAAGAAGATATAGTCTCATAGAATAGTAAATTTGGAAATGGAGAAGTGAATTTTCATGATTAATATTTACATTTAAAAGGTAACATTCAATATATTAGACTAGTAAGAGACATAAATATTTCAAAATATTAAATTGAAACCACCTTTAAAACTATTAATTTTAAAAATAATCTTCAATAAAGTTTCCTTAAAAATGAAACATAGATTTAAAAAATGGTGAATTGAAAATATTTTAAAAACATTTACTCTTAAAATTAATCATAAATATTAGACATTTTAAAATAAGTAATGGTCATAAAAAACTAATGCATAGTATAATATAATGAATTTAATCTTTATATGATGGAAAATCATCTAAACATTTTGAAATACCATTATAGAAAAACCCCATAAGAAAAGAGTAACGGAAAATTTATCCATACAATATGATTGAGATAACTCATGATTTAATTTCCAAGTATAAAGGATACAATTAGTAGTTGTGGAAAATATGGGTAGAGAGGGAATATTTTCATTTAAGATGATATGAATTTTTCAAAAATATAATATAATTTTCATATTGAATAAATTCATCAAGGAGTAATATATTTTTTAAAATTTTTAATTTCCATATAAGGAAATATAATGTACCATGAAATAAAATAAGAAACTGGAATAAAGAAATCATTCAAGAAATAAGTTTACATATATGAATTATAACTCAAAGAATGGAAATGAGATATCAAAAACCCTTACAACATTTAGATTTTTTGATTGAAATATATCTAATGGAAACAATTACAAGGTATTTAAACACCCTTAATATTGTAAATATATAAAACAAATTAGGTACTAATCGCACCATATAAATTAAATGATAGTGTTTAATATCTAACATGTCTCATGTTTTAGATAATTAGACTAATAAACACTTATTAAATTAGAAAATTCAAATCAAAACCCCTTGAGGGATGTGATTTCTTATGAAACATTAAAAATTACAAATAATTAGGGGATCGCGTTGAAAAATATCGAAAGGGTAGTATATACATCATTATGAAGAAAACACGGTGTATAAAAAGGATTATTTCTCTTGAAATTAGATTTGAGACACAATACTATTAACATAATTCTCGACATCCACTAAAGTGCTTGAATATCATGTATAAAAAAAATATAATAATAACATATTTATCATCATTATTCATATCTATATCTTTTAAAATTTTCATTTATATTTTTTTATATGTGAATATTTGTAAGTTATTATATATTTTCTACATCTGATGTGAGTAAATTTGATCATTTTGAACGAGTATTATAATACTAGTGTTTCTATTCATACTAATCCAAAATTTCATTATTCTAGTATCATAAAAGTTTCAAAAATTGAAGATTCATTATAGTTTATAAATTTTTTATTTCATTTAATCAGATTTTATTTATGGTTCTCTTAGAGAAATAGTTGACAATCATGTTACAGTGATCTTGAACAAATGAATGATGGTATCTTAATTAAAGAGTTTAATATTTTATTACCAAAATAAAAACAAAATAAAATTATTTTATTATTTATATCATACATTATAAATAACTAATCACTCATATTAATCCTTGATATTATTATTTTTATCATTTTTCGAGTAGGTAGTCAGACTGAAAAAAAATAAAAATATACCATAATTAATGGATGATTATGATTAAAAAAGTTGATTATTTTAGAATAATATAATTATAATATAAGAATAATGATATTATTTATAAAATTTAAAGGTTTTAGTCATATTTTATATTATTTATGTAAATTATAAAGAATCCAGATGAGAAATTAGATATGTTTTTCTTCATGGTGGTAGTTTTCACAACACAAGGTTCACATTTTCATTTATTGTAGAATGAGATATTAACGTTATAATTTATAATTTACCTCACACTAATAATAATAATCTTGAATATTTAAATATTATTTTTAAAATTAACCCTTATAATTATTGAATAGAATTGGTTGTGATAGAAAGGAATTTGTTGCTTCATCGAGGTGGTAGTCCTCACACAACATAAATGATGGTATCATTTATCTTCATAGAAAATTGAAAATGTGGTTTGTTGTTATTACTTTAGAATAATAGAATTATATATAAAAAATTAATGATTTAATTACATATATAAACATAATATTATAACTAAAAATGTAATTTTTAATGGAAATGAAGTTATGAAAAATGAGTACTCAAGTTTAAATCTGTGTGTTTTTCATAGATGAGCCCGTGGTAATTGTGGTATTAAGACAATATCATGTAAATTTAGAATATAATAAAATGAATATGATTCTCTGGGAATGAAAAAAAAGTCATTTTCAATTGAAAACCGACTTTTCAATGTGTTTATGAGGTGTGGTGGGAGGCCCATTTTATAAGGGGTGGGAAGGGATGTTTTACAAATATTTCAAATTAATATATAGACTGGACAAGCTCCACATGTCAAGAATATTCCTAAAATAATTATAATGATATATTTTTGAGAAAAGTTCCATAATATATCAACCATTAATTTTAAAAAAATTATTTAAATATTTTTTTACGTTTTTTAATCTTACAATTCTCACATTTAAATTTTTTTCACAACGGTAAATAATTCTTTCCTAAAAATTTTACTTTAATACCAAAATATAAATTTCTTCGAATCTTATATTTTGTACATATGTAATTAAAATATTAAATTCATTTATTTAGAGAAAATTATTATGTTTGTGAGAAATTAATTTTAACATGAGCACATATAAGGCGTAAAATTCAGTTTTTTGAAAAAGAGAATTTTTAAGCTCAAAATTTCTCTATAGGGTAAAATTATAATTATTTCAATATTAATGATACAAATTGGTTAATCATAAAATAATTTAAATTTAATTATCATTAATGTAAATGTAAAGTTGATTATTACCTAAATAAAATTTGATTAAAGGAAAAAAATAGTCTCTTTTATTGGATAATACTACATAAGTTTTTAACCATATATTTTATTAATTAATAATAGTAATTCAAAAATTATAGTTTTTTTACATTAATATTTATATATATAATAAAAAAAAATTTATGTTTTTTATTTTATACTTCATTATATTTTCATAAATGCTGTGATTTTATTAAAAATTGTATTTTAATTATTTTTATAAAAATATCAAATATCAAAAAATAATTCAATATTAATAATAGGATATTATTGATATATAGAATTCAAAAATTTATTTAATTTTGTAAATTTAAAACTCTTAACTTTATAAATTTATCTATTAAATGATAACTCAAAATAAATGAATATATTATTTTATTAAAAATATCTTTTTAAAAAAATTTGTGTTCCCAATAATAATTATTAATAATTTATAATTTAATTTTTGTTTATTGATTATTTAATTTTTCAAATAAATATCTATTATCCTAATAATAATTAAAAAATTTCCATTTTTATTTATTAATACTTTAAATAGTTATTTAATAATGGATAATTCTTTGTATATTAAATTATTTTAATTATATATACAGTAAATGGAATAATTTTAAATTGGTTAATATAATTTTATTTACTACATGTTTTATTATTATTATAATTTTCTTGGTGATATTTATCAAATATTTGGAGAAAAACTACAATAAAATCTATTAATTTAAAGAAATATATATAATAAAATATTTTGGTCTTCCACTCTACCTTCCCTTAGCTATATACAGTGAAATGATATAAAAGGATTAAGGAGTAGGGAAAGGGAGGTAACCCTTAATTGGGTTCTTCACATTAGATGATGGTGGCATAGTTTATATTTAACACATATAAAATAATATTAATAATAAAATAATTAAAATCTTATTAATATTATTTATTTTAAAAATGCAACACTAATTTTTCTAAACATCATTCCATAAACAAAATAAATATATTTAATTTATCATAATATCACATAATACTAAAATTGTTAATTTCAAATATGATATAGATGATTTTATAATATTCAAATAATTTATTAATAAAAATCATGGAAAAATCATATTAGCGCAATTTTCAAATCATGCAGTAAATCCTTCTTCCTTAGATGGTTTAGAAGATTTAATGACTTTAAAAATAAATTTAATGAAATACTAGATAATAATAATTAATTAAAATCTAGGATGTTACATCTGCCCTTACAAAAAAAAAATATATTAATCAAAAAAATAGTGTGGCGTTTTTTGTGAGATCTTGAACCCTATATTCCATATATTATTTCATACATGTATTTAAGATAAAAATATATATTTATTATTAATAAAACTAATATTCATTGAATAAAGTAATCGAATAAGTTCTCTTATATCTTATGGGTATCATTTCTATAGTTCTTCTATGATAATTTCTTTAATTAGAGTTCTCCCTAAAGAAAAAAATTCAAAACACACATCCACATGAACATAATAATTTACAAGGTTATTTATTCAATAATAATAACTACATCACTGGTATGGTTTGAAAATGACACGATACCACAAAATCCATTAATAAAATTTATTACATTACAACAAGTAGGATATACCCTTTCACTCATGTACCACCATATAAAAAATCCAATAGTGTGAGCACACACTCTTTTCAGAAACAGTGTAAAACAATATTTGTGTAACAATTCATGATACCTATGTTTCTTTTCAATTTGAGAAATGTATTCCTTTTAAAAAATATTCAATTTTCTTAACTAGAAGATGATAAGAACTCCTTGGACTTTGTTATGAAAAAATCAGTTTGATTTTCCCAGTCTGATTCTCCTATATATGATTATCCCATTATAATTATTCCATGTCTGATGATTATAGGTAATAAAATATATAAATTTGATAGAATATTGTATATATTAATTGGCACTACTCTAATCCTCATTCTTCCCCAGTCAGGAAATACCAATTTGAATATACTGAATCTGATTGTCCATCTCGATATGATTATCATTCAAATATGATTTTCAAGAGAAATATTGTAATCAACTAAATAAAATAATCACTGAGTTTGGTGACAATCTGAATACTACATTTTTACCATTCCTCTTCTCTTTTAAATTCTCCGTTGAAACTTCATCAATTATAAGCTCAATATGGAAATTTCTTCTTCTCTCTAAAAGATCATAGCTTCTCTCGCTTATATAATGAAAAATACATTAGTCATCATAAAACCAAAATGTACATTTCCCCCATTATACATGATCCTCGAGAGGTTTTTGTGGGAATATCAAAAAACATTCCCACTCAATAAAAGTCACCAATATCTCAATTTACCAAAAATTCTCAAGTGAATTTTGAATTCAACAAATATTATTAAATATTCATAGTTCCCCTTTAACAATAATCTCTTATTAAGACTTTTATTTTTATGGCTTTACCAATTTAAATTCCCGAGTCTATTTTTCTTCAATACAATTCTCTATACCAATTGAAGAAAATAAACTCACTTCTTAAATTTCAAAATCCCCCTAGAAAATATATCCATCTTTTCTCTTGGTTAACTGGAAAAAAAATTCTTCTTCGATTATTTCTCATGAACTACTTGGTTGATAAATAATGATATTTAAACCCTTTTAATTGGTTGATTATACTATTTATCCCTTTATTTTATTTTCTTTTCATCTATCATTCATAAACAATTCTTCTTCTAATTACGATGGAAAACCGAGTCTGATCAATAAATTCTTTCTTTTTTGAATATGAAATAAATTAAAACCACTTTCTATTTTTCCCATCAACTTCATTCTCTTTCCTTTGAATATGCTGAGGATCGGAAGCTATAGTGGGTAACTTAATTTTGAATGAAATGTAACATTATAATCCTCCTATAACCTATTTCTTACTTTTTGATCCCAAATTTGATTATCATGAGTACGATATTTCTGAGTACGATTGGATAGAAGACGATCATCCTGGATACAATCATCATTGTAATGATTATCAAGGTAATGAGGATCCAGGATACGATCATTCTAGGTATGATCATTTGAGTATGATACCCATGAACCTTTCTACTATGGAAAAAATTTCCCTGAATATTTTTATCTCCCCACACATTAACTAATATTTCATCATAATTAATCTAATTTACATATGATTTTTGAAATAAAAGTAAAAAAATCATCATCACATTTATTTTATCATATTAATTCATACTTTGATACTCCACCAATACAAACACTTCTTCCACATCGAATTCACAGTGAATCCAAGGACTATTTACTTCTAGTAAGATTCTTCCTAAAAAGAATTGAACATTTTTTTCAATAATAAGTGTTCTTACAATCAATTCCTCATTATGATCTTTTCTTATACTGGACCCAAGCTGAGTCTGATTAGAATATATTCTTCAACACCCATACCTCTCAATATGATGTTATTTCTAAAATGTAGAGAGTCCATTTTTTAAAAACAAAATTTGAGTCCTATTTTCAACTAAATACAATGTGATGTAAATTTATTTCTTAAAATAAACATTCATTACCCAAAAAAATATAACACCTAAAAAATCACCTTCATCTTCATCTTGGTCATAAGAATCTGCCACTTTATATTTTTTTCAATCGAGTTTCATAAGTCACTATACTTTGTATCATTAATAAATGCATCACTTTTCAAAAATTATTATCCTATTTGAGCAAATTAATTATAGGATGCAATAATTATCGGTAAAAATGCCATTTTGTCCAAAATAGGTGATTATGAAAACATCTCCCATTGTCTTTCCTAGCTTCTCCACTTTCATAGAATACATACCAATAAATTTCCAAAAACCACTCCAAAAACTATTAGAATGGTTCACACATAAAAAAATGTTGGATTCCCAGCTTACCCACAACTCCCTATTTTTACAAGTAAATAAAATTATTGATTTATGAAAAAATTCCCCATCATTACAATAAAATCAAAATGTATGATGAGAGAGGGCGAATAAACACATATCTTCACCATGATGACAAAGAGGATGGACAATAATTTTCAACATCAAATTTTGAAAAGGATTACGTTGATAAAGGTTTATTGAAAATATCAGAAACATGTTCTGATATTGGAACTTACTCTAGTTTCAATTCATTTTTCTCTAAATTCTCTTTGATGAAATGATATTTGAAATTAATTTTTTTTGAATGAGAATGTTGAACCAAATTCTTGGTGAGATTGATTATACCTTGATTTTCACTACCCAATAGCAAGGGTAACTTTACATCAACAAGACAATGTTTTAATTTAGTGTTCATCCACATAAGATTAGTAGTAACATACTTAGCTTCATCCATACTGAGAGTTATATAATTCCATTTCATTGAATTGCATCTAATGTATTTATATCCCAAAATGAATACTCAACCATATGTTGATCTTATATCATAAAACATTCCTACCAAATTATCATTTGAATACCCAAGAAATTCAATACTATCTAAGATTACATACCAGATTCCAAATTTCTTTGTTCTTTACATGCATTTGAGAATTCTCTTTCCATCAAGAAAATCATATTGTTTTTTAGTACATTGAAATCTCGTACATAATGTAACAACTTAAATATTGTCGGTTCTTGAGGAAGATAAATACAAAAAACATCCAATCAGCTTCGAAAATCCTTTTTTATTAACTTATTATCCTTATACATCATTAGATAACCTTGTTCCCACTGAAATTGGTGTAGAAACGGGTTTTTAGTCTTCCATGTCAATCCTCTAAAGAAGTTCTTTAGCATACATTTCTTGAGACATAATAAACGAGTTCTACTTTTGTATGATTTGTAACCCATGGAATTATTTAATTTCCCCTATCATGGACATTTCAAAAACATTCTTCATTTCTTTAGTTAAAATTTCACAACTTAATTCATCATTAATAGAACTAGCTAATATCATCAACATAAACTATTACAATGATGGAGTAATCTTGAATTTTTACGATATAATGATTGTTATAAATTCTTCCTTTCATGAAACTCAACTTCCATAATCATGTATCTCATTTAGAATACCATCCCTCAAGCTTATTTTAGCCCATATAATTCCTTCTTCAATCTATATACTTAACATTCATCTTTTCCAACAACAAATACACAAGGTTGTTTAATATAAATTTTCTCGTCAAGTTCACCATTTGGGAATGTAGATTTAATATCCATTTGAATGATCTCATAACATCATTGTGAAAATATATTAAAAAAGATTCTGATTGTTTCAATCCCTTCCATTGGAACAAAAGTTTCATTGAAATCAGTACACCTAATTTTTGAATAACCTTTCCACAACATTCTTTTTTTGTTTCTTATCAATTAACCTTCCTTATTCAGCTTGTTTCGGAAAAACCATTTTATTACAATGATGTTTTTTTCTTTCAGGGTTTTGTATGATTTCTCATGTATCAGTCCTTTCAATATGAACTAATTCTTCATTTATGGATTGAACCCATTCTAAATACACTACTTCCAAATGTGGCTTTAACTATGCCTGAATTTATCGGCGCTACAAAAATGCATTGACAAAGTCTTTATTTATAAGCTTTAAAATAAGTACCGATTAAGTGGGACCATTATTAGTCCTAAAAAAAGGGCTGATAAAGGGTTACCTTTTTCAGCGCTAAAATAACTCACAGATAATGGGTAATTTTTATCAGTGCTAAATTAAAAGAACTGATAAAGTTATATAATAAAATGAACTAATGAAACAAATAAAATTTCAAAAATTAACAATTTCATTAGTTAAATAATTTTTTTTAGTTATGAATAATTTGAAAATACATTTTAAACATTACTAAATAGTATATATTAAATATACAGATTTTTAAAATTAACAAAATGAAATAATTAAACCAATAAAAGATTAAATTAAGTAAATGAATAAATATATTAAACATTTTATTTATTGAATAATTATTGATAGAAATGAGTAAAATAAATATATAAATATATAGATTTTAAATATTGATAAATAGTATATATTAAATATAGATAAATAAATTATGATACAATTAAAAAAATTAAAAATGAATAAATTAAAAATTATTTAAAAATTAGTTAATGAAACAATTATTCATAAAAATCAATAAGAATAATATGTATATTTATATATATTATTTATAAATAGAACTAAATAAAATATATTAAATATATATATATATATAATGAATAAAATGTTAATTAAAAATGTATTATTGTCATATTCGTTTTTAATATTTTTTTTATTTTTCAATTTAACATATATCAATTGTCTTTTGTTATATATTTATTTAACATATATATATATCATTAATGAATGTAGTTTTATATATAAATGTTTATATAGATATAAATTTCTAAAATATATAGATACATATAAATCTGATATTTATGTAATTTTTTCAAATTTTACTATATATAAGAATTTCATTATAACATGATACATTTAATATATTATGTTTTTAATCATTCAATTTTATTTATTTATTTTTAATACTATTAATGTTTGGTTATACAATTTTATTTTTTATTTTATATTTGAATTTGATCATTGTCTATTTTTTATTTATATATATTTATTTACTATGTTATAGTATTTTTAATATATATTTGTCCTTACTTATATATATATATATATATTTAATAATCTATATTTAATTAATAAAACATATACATTTTCCATATTTTTAAAGTGCAGTCATTTGGAATTATTCCATTTCCCTCTTTTTTAAAATTATTTTATTTTAGAGTATATATCCACTAATAATGTTAAAAAACATTTCTTAAATAAATATTTATAAATAAATATATTTCAAAATGTATATTTACTAGATTTATAAATTTATATATTTATAATTATTACAAATAAATAATGAATATTTTTTAAATAACTATTTATATACTTTCAAATAAATCATCATATATATTTAATAATTGTAATATTAATAAATATATTTCAATAAACCTTTTATCATCAATAAAATTTTAGTGTTGATAAAGATCAATCTTTATTAGTGCTAAAAAGAACTGTTGAAAATATTCATTATCAGTGCTACAAAATTATCACTGATAAAGATGTTTTATACTAGTGATTTTTATATAGTGATAAATCTATAGATTTATCAACTATTTTTAGAATTTTTTAATAGGGATTTTTGTAGTGTTTATAAATTTTATACTGTTTAATGGCATATTTATCATCACTTTTCAGAAAGCATTGTTAAAATTGTTCTCAATCAATTTAAAAAGAACATCAACCGGTACTTAGTCTGTTGCGATTTTCAATCACTCATGAAATTCTTCAGCATCTGATGTAACTCCTCTACATTACATTAGATGAATCAAGGCTATAATCAAATGTATGTTATTTTATAATTTTCCTCTATCACTTTTTGATCTTTTGGTTTTTGAGTTTTGTGTTTTTTTTGGTTCTTAGCCCTTACGAACCCTCTATCTTATCTCCTAACCACTGCCTGCATAAAGCCTCTTGGTTGATTTAGGTATCATAAAGATGAACCCGGATATTAGTCTCCAGTTTTTGTGGCCGGTGATGATGAAATAAATCATTTTATTCCTTGCTAAATTGTTTACCTATACTCTGATGGAGTAAAAATATAAAAAACCAATCCCCTCTTTAGTTGGATGAGGTGGTAAGGGTTTGTTGGGTTTTGAGGCATGGTCCCAAGGTCAAGTCCCCAAGCTAGTGATTTATCTTTAATTTCCTTATAGTTTTGTGTTATACACTTGCAGTTCTTCCAAATATTTTTAATTTAAAAAAAACATATAAGTACTCATTCAATACTTTAATTTTCTGTTGGGAAAATGGATGAATTCAGGATGGATTTGTTGAACAATTTTTTAAGATAATCTCAATAGAAATATGTACCATGGGCTATAGTTGACCATATAACTAATATGAAAAAATTATTACCTATTAATGAGGCTTCATTAATTTGATGAACTTGATTACACATATGTCAGAGAGATAATATTTCTTTAGGTGTCTCATCTAGTAATGTATCAGATAGGGATATTATACTTTTATCTTGGTTATATCATGGACATTAACAATCAATGAGGTTATGGGTGAAATTATAGACATCAATTATTTCAAATACTAACGACCATTCTAATCAGACTATGTTGATATTAGAGGATATTCATTTAGCGTTAATTCATGAAATCAGTGGCTCCTGGAAGGATTAAATTTCCATGGTGGAATTATCTTATAAAAATAGTTATCAATCACTTATCCATACGGGCCCGTATGAGGAATTTTATTATATAAATTTTCACTCTCAATTATATTGCATAATGATAGAATAATCTCCAATGAATATCCCCAGTCGTTTCTAAGAAATAATATACCAAGTAATGTTAATTCAAAAATGTTATGGAACAACTCAATTTTAAACAATTTCCTATAGAAACCACTAGTGGTGACCCTTATAATTTAATGGTTATCATTATGTGTTTATTTAGGTTTCCTTGAGATTGGTTCACTAATGGATTAGAAATAATAGAATATTAACCATGAAATAAATCAACCCTGTTAACATTATTGGTAAAATATAAGAGATTTATTAATATCTATCCTTACACATATGAAAACCCAATGGTTGAATCTATTCCATCAATAATCTACCCGAATCTTATTAAGTATGGGATGCTCACGGTTAGGGAGGTTTTTAATTCCCCATCAAATCTAACCATGTTACCCCCTTTATGGATTGCTGCTTAGTCTCATTTTGGTTTTCTTTTGGGTTGAAGGGGAGTTAAAATTGGAGTTAGAGGTTTTGATAAGAGAGAGTGGTCATGATATAGAAGTACCCTTATGTGTTAGGCACTGAGAACCTAATAGAATGGACCTATTTACCCACTGATGGGCTAGTGTAAGTAGGTCAACTATTAACAAAACCATGAACCTAGTGCCCTATTATTATGTATATAGTGGAAATTTTGATATTTGATATGTTTTATGGGGTTTTGATCTTTATAATCATATTAAACTCATATTCTAAGTAAACTATAGCCCACTACAATGTCTTCTGCTTAGGCATTATTACTAGTTACTCATTATGGTAGTTGACTTTGAATTATGACTTGATTTGAAACTATTTTTTTAATAGTTTCCATTTTATGGTTGTTGTGAGTAAGATATTAAAATGGAAACTATTTTGAAAATTAAAATGATTTATTTGAAATGGCCACGTATTAGAAAAAAATGGCTTTTATATAAAATGGTTTTGATGGAAACTTTGTTAAATTGTTGGTTTTGGTGATAAAATGGTATGTCTGACCATCAGTATTCCTTATGAGTTCGATATATGTCTATGTATGTGAGGAATTAATTCTAAACATGATTTTATGATTTGTGTGTTATTCAGAATATGGCACCCATAAAGGACCCTAATGTATTCTATGGATCTCGCACTATTTATAGTTCTCCTTAGTTTCTACTCATCTTCCATGGAAATATAAGTTTTTCATAGGTATTTAATTTTCTAGAGTAATTTTAAAATGTATTTTAAGGGTTGATACCTCCCAAGTCCATTAGTGTACAAACGGTTCTACATATGATGAGGGGGTCCAGCTTTGGATGAATGTGAGTTATTTTCCCCACCAATGATGCATGTTGGGACTATGTGGGATGTTTTTATATCCATTTTTGTCTTATGGTTTATAAAATATGGGGTGAGGATTAATTAAATGGAAGATCTCATGAGTGTACATCCAGGTCATCAGACAATGAAGGCTTATGTTTAACACATTGAGGATCTAGTTTCATTTTACATGGAGGTGGTGTCACATGATCTATTGAAATATTCTCTTTCTATTGGGGGTCTACATATAGGTATGGAGGAGTGCATACTCTTCTCCATGGATCTCAATTTTTATTATTTTGTGGATGATGTTTTTTTGGATGATCTTTTGTGAAAGAAGAATACAAAATATTGGATCAGTTCTTGTCTCCCTTATTGAGTTGAAGACGCTCGACATTTCCTTGTCTTTGTTTTTTTGTTGTTGTAAGTTCATATGTCCTTTTAAAATTATTAGGAAATCATCCTTTAATAGTTTAAATGATTATTTTCTAAAACTCAACCTTTAAATGGTTTGCATTTCATGAATTAGTTCCCCTCTTTCTATCATTCCTGTCTGGAGATGTCTATTTTAATGGAAATCAAACTTTTTGCCTTGTGTGAAGATTTGTTGTTTTATTTGAGATCTTTTGGAAATATAGGAATCATCCACACCTCAATCCAAAAAACGATGTGACTATTATGGCTCAAATTACATCTTTCTATTTTACATTTTCTTTAATTTTAATAAAAAATACTACTGAATCAATGTGTCTATCATTTGTTTAAAATCGACATTTGACTTTAAAAAGTTTCACTCACTAAAAACTGAGTAAACACACTCAGATTTTCTTGATAATATATGACATCAATTCATAACTCATTTATGATGTATATGAATTGGACTCACACTATACCGACTCATGATGTGTTCTGTATGGGTCAATGTAATGACCCAAACATTCATTAATGGAAATCCCTCTTGATCTTATTAAATGTATCATTATGTAAAATGTTTATATAAAATGTCAACTTCATTGGTTTTATGTTATGATTTGGGACCACTGGTAATATATTCATTAAATAGTGATCACATGATTAGTATAAATATAAGGCTTTAATGAATCCAATTTACTCAGACAAAGGAAGTGATGGCCTCATCCAGTAGATGTACCCCATACAGAGCCCATTTGTCAGAACTCTAAAAATAGGTGGTATTATTGGGCTTCACTCTTTACCTCTCCCAAGCTGATCTTCAACTGGTTAAGCTCGAGCGGGACCGCCTACGAGAGAAGTAGAAGTTGATAGGGATTACCACCCGAGCAGTCTTATCTGAGCCACCCCAAGAGTCTTTCACCATCGCACAAGTTACTCTTCAGTCTTATGTGGGTGTTATAAGGGTTTATATGACAAGACCATAGAACTATGGTTATGCACATTATTTTTTAATATAATAGTGAATATATTTTCATGTTATTTTGGTTACCTTGTAAATAGTTTTTAAATCTCAAATATTGTTTTTATTTAATATTCAATTAAGAAATCTATTATTATGAATTAATGGATTTTTTTATTAAATAATATTTTAATAAATTATTATTAATATTATTAAATTAATTTTCATAAAATATAAATGATCGTATAATTTTATGAATGCAATTTTAATTTTTATTACGGTTCAAAAGCCATATTTTTCCAAACCAGAGAATTTTTGATAAATGTCAGTTTTTATTTTACAAGTGAAAATTAACATATTTAGAAAATTATTTATATTAAATAAATATTATTTCTGGAATCAGGTTGTTGAAATTATCCAATGGTGAATTTTTCATAATTTTCAGAGATAGTCAAATTTTTGGGAAACAATTAAATACTGTTTAAATGTATAATGTGTTTTATGACATCATAATGTCCCAATAGTGAAGTAATAAAGTACTATAATCCTTATGTTCATACAATATATGATTTACCATTAGAATAATGTGATTTTGGGTTTATTTGACTTATTTTACAAAGAATTAATGGACCTTTCAAGGCTTATTAAACATCTTGCCTTTATAATTGTTTTCCTTGGGAATGTGACTCACCTCAACATAAGAAACCCCATTTTTTTAAAGAATTTTGTACTTTTTACATATAGAATATTGTTTTCTACTTCCCTTTTCCAAAAACCATGGGATGGTTTGTGGTTTGGATTAGTTTAATGTGAGGTGTCCCAAACCAAAATAATAAATAATTCCCTCATATTTCCTATATAACCCACCCAATCTCCCACTTCCCCCTAAATTAATGCCTTTTGGATTTCATCCAACCTCTTCCATCCTCTCTCTAGAATCCTCCCAGGGTTCCCCAAGCTCCCTAGAAGCCTCTATCAAGCCTCTCTCGATCCATTAGAAGCACACTTCCAAGTAATGGTTTTTCTTCCTTTCCAATTTTTGTATAATTTTATTTATGTTGTTTATCCCTTTTAATTTCAATTATAAATGTTAGGGTATGGTTCCGCACCTCCCCCATACTTCCATATTTATGTTTTAATGATGGTATACCCTTTCTCTCTCATTAAATTCCCCCATTGTACACCGGTTACTATGAAAAAAATTCCAAAAGGAATTTACCTCTCCTCATTTACATTCAAGCAATTCTTTTGTGTCATGAATCGAAGTTTAATTACATTTGTTGGGACATGTATCTATGTGACACCTTACACTCCATGTCATTTAAATATGATGAGACACCCCTTCCTCTCTCATCAACCATTTTTATGAGTTCTTATGTCATGTCGTTATGCTGTTGAAATTGCACCGCGTTTTTCTAATCCAAAGTCATTGTGTAGTGAATACCATGCCCATTTCTCTATCAAAGGTATTCACCTTTATGAACATTTACATATTGTTTAAAGAGTTTCATGTATATATTCCACATTCTTTTATCATGAAATAAATTATTATGTTGAATGATTCAATGTTTTATGATTCATGTGGCACACTTATGCAAGAAATGAAATGTTTAAGAAGGGTGCACCCTAATAGTGTTCCAATACATTCGGTAAAGTATAGTATCATGATACGTTATGTACAATGGGTGTTTACTAATTCTAATTCACGTGCAATGAGGGTTTAATCATGCTTCATCGGTAATGAAGGTTTACACATGCTCTATGTGCAATGAGCCTTGGCTCATGCTAATTCCATGTTAAGAGTTTTTTCCTCATTTCCTTGTTATGATTATCATGATTTATCATTCCTTTATGTTTATGCTTCTATTTTCTAACATGTATTGTATTCCTCATGTTATTCCATTTTTATTCCCTTAATGGGCTTTGTAGCTCACCCTTTTCTTATGCATGTCCTCGGGTTATCCCATTCAAAGCTAAGTACGAGGGAATGTAGCGGTCATGTAAAGGAAGTATTTATTAAAGATGTTTCATGTTTTATGTTATATTGTATTGTGTAATAATACTAAGACCCAAAGAAAATAGACCTCTCGATCTTCTATGTTGTATCAAGTGAAGTTTATGTGATAAATTATGTTTAATTGTATAATAAAATATCAGGGTTGTCATAGTTGGTATTAGAGGATAGGTTTAGTAATTTTTTGGATTAGGATTAGAAAACCCTAGTAAAGCCTTAGAGAAAAGACTAAGTATGACAAAAACATACCTAAGTTTTGGTTGGTATTGAGTAAGTGGTTTATCAAGGAAATACATCCATGTCTGGATACGAGTAGGTAGAGGCGGCTCTGGTATAGTTTTATCCTAGGGGTAAAACAAAAAAACACCACTTTGAGCTATACTCGAATGGGAACTGGTGCACGACAAAAGGCCTTGATGCACTCATGGTTACGACACTCAGGGGGGATATGATTTGATAAATTGACAAGCTTAGTATGAACCATTATTAAGGGACAAAAAAATCGCCCTATGAATATATGGTAGAAAGTATATCATGTATAACATAGACTGAAACGAGTAGATTCATATGTTAAGGAAATAAGAGTTATTTATAAGTCATCAGTTTTGTCCTTGAATTACCCATTATGTGTTACCCCAAATATTCCTTTTATTCCAGCCAATGGTCTGTAATAGGAGGACTTGGGCTAACAACCTATGTGAAGATCAATGTGATGACTGTACTAATAACATACCCAATCCAATGGGAGAAGGAATCGTGAACATTTTCATGCTACTGTCTCTAAAAACTCAATATTTGAATAGAAACATGATTCAAGAGGAACCTTAAACCCCCCCCCCCAAATAAAGAACAAGTCTTTATCAGCAGCTTCACGAGACAATGGAATCTTACTTTTAATGGAACATTTGATCCCTCAATCGCTGAACAATGGATCAACTCCATTGAAAAGATATTCTCCATCCTTCAATGTCCTGAAAAAGAGAAGGTTCTCATGGTTTATTATCAAATGGAGGGTGAAGCTGATTAATGGTGAACTTTGATAAAAAATAGGAAGCCTGGGGAGGAGATTGAGGCGTTGTAATGGATGAATTTCTGGATGATTTTTTTGATAAAAAATTTCCATGCACCCTCTAGCTTAAGATGGAAAGGGAATACCTTGCCATCAAAAGAAAAAAGTTGACGAATCTGTTGGAGAGTATGAGGAAAACTATACATGTCTTGCAAAATACGCTTTCGGCTTTATCGTTACCCCCGAATGGAAGGTTTATCGCTTCTTTGGTGGCCTGAAACATTGCCTGTGGAAAGCACTGGAAATCAGTGACTTTGACAGCTAGGAGGAAATTGTTCGATGTCCCCTAAAGGTCAAAATGGAGATCGTAGAATCTCAGGGGTACCATGGGGATAATAAGTGTAAGGTGGACTTCAATGCTGGTGGTCCTATGGATAAATTCAACGGTGCTAAGAAGATCCAGCACCACACTTTCCCAAGGTGTGGAAAGAAGCACCCTAGAAATTGCTTGAAGGGTACAATAAAATGCTTTATGTGTGGAAGAGAAGGGAATATGGCTATTAGCTGTCGCCAAGAAATACCCACGGCTGTGGCAGAGGAGAGGAACTCCCCATTCGAACCTCAACGTGTGGTTCATTTGTACAACTGAAAATAACTAGGGAATCTTGAAAACCAGTGCCCTAATCCAAGGGTTTACGGAGGCAACCAACAACCTCAAAGGCAGTAAGGGCTAGCATTTTCCATCACTACTACCGAAGTGAACCCCGAAAATGAAGGGTTGATAGGTACGCTAGTTATTCATTCCAGAATAGTAAGCATAATTTTTGATTCTGTTTCTACACATTCTTGTATATATCGAAAGTTAAGTATAACAATAGCATCACCACCAGAAATCATGGAAGTGAAGATGTTGATGAGTATGGATAATGTTCTGATTATTGCATCCCATGAATATAACTCCTCCCCTATCATAATCTATGGATTAAACATCATGTAAAAACTTGTCAGACTCCCTCTGGTGGAATTTTATGCAATTCATGGCATGGATTGGCTTTCCTAATATATATACAACATAAATTTCTGTGAGAGGGAAATCACTCACCATGTGGAGAATCAACCCCCGATTCTTTATAAGTGCAAGGAGGAAGTTGAATCATATTTAGCTCCATCATCTCATGTGTGGATATTACAGCCCTATGAGAATTTGTATCTGTCTCAGATGATTGAGTCCAAAAAAACAACCATCCTCAAAGACATTCCTATTGTGAGGGAATTTTCTGAAGTGTTTCATGAGGAATTGTATGGTCTCCCTCTCACAAGTGATGTTGAATTCTAAATTGATCTTATACCGATGGTTTTTTCAATATCCAAAACTCCATATTGAATGGTTGTTGTGGAGATTGAGGAGATGAAGAAACAACTACATGAGAATCTGGATAAAGGGTTTATACGCCCATGTGCTTCACCATGGGATGCACCAGTCATCTTCGTCAAGAAGAAATATGTGTCAATGCGCCTTTACATCAATTGTCGTGACCTCAACAAAATCACAATAAAGAACAAGTATCCTCTCCCACGAATTGATGACATGTTTGATCAGATGTGTGGATCACAATACTTCTCCAAGGTGGATTTGCATTCGGGATATTATCAAGTAACGGTGAAGAAGGAAGATATCACCAATACTACTTTTATTACAATATACGAGCACTATGAATTCATGGTAATGCCTTTAGTACTCACTAATGCCCCAGAACTTTTCATGCATGTGATGAATAGAGTCCTTAGTGATTACCTCAACAAATTTGTTGAAGTATTTATAGATGATATTCTGATATAATCCAAAACCATGGAGGATCATGAAGAGAATATAAGCTGAACTAGAGACCCCGTAGAAGGAAAAGCTCTGTGCCAAGTACAACAACTGTGAGTTCTAGTTGAAGTATGTATCATTCTTGGGCCATATCATCACAAGAAATGGGATATCTATGGATACCTCAAAAATAGATGCAATTGAGGGATGGTTGAGGCCAAAATTGGTAACATATATCCATAGCTTCTTGGGGTTAGCGGGATATTATCAAAGATTTGTGAGAAATTTATCACGATTGTCTAACCCTCTTACCAATCAAACTCAAGAGGGAGTAACGTTTTCTTAGATTGATGAACGCAAAGAAAGCTTCAAGGATTTGAAAAGAAGGATTGTCACTGCACCTGTGCTCACATTACCAATAAGTGGAGATCTTTTCATGGTATTCAGTGATGCTTTGAAGAAGGTTCTGTGATGTGTGTTGATGAAAAATGGCAAAGTTAGTTCCTATTCATCAACGAAATTGAATGTTCATGAACAGAACTATCCAACACATGACCTTGAGCTGGATGTAGTGATATTTTCTTTTAAAAATTTGGCAACATTATCTCGATGGGGAGAAGTGTGAAATATATACGGGCCACAAAAGCCTCAAGTATAGATTCCCAAATAAAGAGTTGAATATGTGCCAACGAAGATGGTTAGAGATGGTCAAATACTATGACTGCTCAATCCATTAACACCTTGGGAAAGCGAACAAGGTGGCAGATGCTCTATATAGAAAGAAACTAGCAATTTTATCATTGATGAGAATTGAAAAGGTTCCAATATTCTTCTATTTGATGAGGATGGACATGGGAATAAAAAATAAGGTAACATCATCAATCCTTTCACAAATTATTTCTCAACCATCACTTTTGGAAAGGTTAAAGGATGCTGAAAAGGATGATGTGGGAATTTCGAAATTAGTGGAAGCTATTGGAAAAGGGAAATCCTCGGAGTTTAATGATAATGAAGAAGTAATTTAGAGATTTGGTAAAAGAATATGTGTTCTATCAAGTCCGGAGCTGAAGAAGGAACTTTTGGATGATGCACATAGTTAAAATTTCTCTATTCACCCAGGAAACAGAAAGATGTATTGAGATATCTGGGAGCATTATTGGTGCGATAATAAAAAGAAGGAGATCGCTAAATATACATCAATGTGCCTGGTGTGTATACAAGTGAATGCAGAGAGGAATAAGTCTAAGGGGATGATGGAACCATTTCCCATACCATAGTGGAATTGGGAGAACATCACCATGGATTTTTTCACCGGACTTTTGAAGTCTTCCAAAGGCAACAATGCAATCAGGTTGTTGTGGATCATATTACAAATTTTGTACATTTAATTTCTATTCAAGAGGATTTATCATTGGATCAATTGTCACATATATGTATCAAGGGAGTGGTAAGGAAGCACGGAGTACCACTTTCCATTGTATCCAATCGAGGTCCATGATTCACCTCTATGTTTTGGAAGAGTGTCCAACATGCTCTGGATACTGAACTGAACTTTAGTAAGACATATCATCCTCAATTTGATGGCCAATCTTAGTGGACTATCCATACACTTGAGGACATTTTGAGAGCATGATCAATAGACTTTAAATGAGGATGGGATCAAAATCTTCTTCTAGATGAGTTCACTTATAATAATAGTTTATACTCGGGAATCTAAATGGCACCATTTGATCCCCTTTATGGTAAAAGGTGTATAACAAAGGCGTGTTGGGATATGGTCGATGAGAATAAGCTTATTGGACCACAAATGGTAGATTAAATTGTTGAGAAGGTTAACCATTCAGCAGCATATCAAAGAATCCCATAGTCAACAGATGAGTTATGTAGATAATCGTTAATGAGACCATGAGTTTAATGTTGGAGACATGGTTTTTCTACGTATATCTCCATGGAGGAAGGCCATGAGGATTGGAAAGAATTTGACGTTAAGTACAAGGTACATCATCCCCTTCGATATAATTTATCGTGTTGGGGTTGTGGCCTATCGACTAGCACATCCACCTACCATGGCCAAAGTACATGATGTATTTCATGTGTCCCTTTTAAAGAAGTACATACCAGACCCTTCACATGTACTCTCTTCAGAGGTGGTATAGTTAGAGGATGATCTTTCTTATGTGGATCAACCAGTTAGGATCTTAGACCATAGAGAAAAAGTTCTATGGAATAAGACAATTCCCCTCGTAATGGTGTTGTGGAAAAACCACATGTTTGAAGAAGCGGTGTGGGAATCAGAGTAAGTGAGGAAGAAGAGTTACCCATATTTGTTTTAGTTTGTGAAAAAGAAATTTCGTGGGTGAAATTTCTTTAAGGGGGGAAGATTGTAACAACTAAAACATTCATTAATGGAAATCCATCTTTATCTAATTAAATGTATCTTGGTTTAAAATGTCTATATAAAATTTCAACTTATTTGGTTTTATGTTAAGAATTTTGACAGTTGATAATATCGTCATTGAACAGTGATCATATGATTAGTAAAAATATTGGGATTTAAAAAATCTAATTTACTCAGACAAAGGATGTGATGGCCTCATCCAGTAGACATGCCCCATTCGAAGCCCATTTGTCAAAAGTCAGAAAAGAGGTTGCGTCATTGGGCTTCACTCTTTACCAATCCCAACCCGAGCTACAATAGGTTAAGATCGAGCAGGGCCACCTAAGAGAGAAGTGGAAGTTGATAGAGATTACCACTTGAGAGATGTTATCTGAGCCACCCCAATATTCGGTCACCATCGCACACCTTACTCTTCAGTCTAATGTGGGTTTTATAAGGGATTATGTAACAAGACATTAGCACTATGGTTATGTACATTATTTTTTAAATAATAATTAATATATTTTCATGTTATTTTTGTTACCTTGTAAATAGTTTTTAAAGATCAAATAGTGTTTTTAGATAATATTCAACTAAGAAATCTATTTTGATGAATTAATGGATTTTTGTATTAAATAATATTTTAATAAAATTTTATTATTATTATATTAATTTTTATTAAATATAAATGATCGTATAATTTTATGAATGTAATTTTAATTCTTTTTTGGTTCGAAAGCCATATTTTTTCAAACCCGTGAATTTTTTATAAATGTAGGTTTATAATTTAAAAGTTAAAATAAACATATTTAGAAAATTATTTAGATAAAAATAATATTATATCTAGAATCTGGACATTGAAATTATCCAACGGTGAATTTTTCATAATTTTCGAAGGTAGTCAAATTTTTGGGTAAAAATTAAATAGTGTTAAAATATGTAATGTGTTTTATGTCATGGTAATGACCAAATAGTGATGTAATAAAATACTATAAGCCTTATGTTCAGAAAATATATGTTTTACCATTTAAATAATGTGATTTTGTTTTTGTTTGACTTATTTTACAAAGCATTAATGGACTTTTCAAGGCTTATTAAATAACTTGTCCTTTTAAATTATTTTCCTTTGGAGTTTGACTCACCTCCATATAATAAATCACAATTTTTTTTTATAATTTCGGACTTTGTACATATATAATATAGTTTTTCACTTCCATTTTCCAAAAACCATATTCTAAAACCATGTTTTGGCCTGTGGTTTGGATTAGTTTAATATGAGGTGTCCCAAACCTAAATAATAAACAATTCCCTCATCTTTCCTATATAAACCAACCCAATTTCCCACTTCCTCCTCACTAAAAGCCTTTTGAGTTCGTCCAGCCTCTTCCATGATCTCTCTATAATCCTCCTATGTTTCCCAATTCTCCCAAGAAGATTCTCTCAAGCCTCTCTGGAGCTTTTAGAAGTGCACTTCCAAGTAAGGTTTTTTCTTCCTTTGTAATTTTTATGCAATTGTTTTTGTTATGACCTTTTAATTTCAATTATTAATGTTGGGGTATGGTTTCTCACCTCCCCCATACTTCCCTCTTAATGTTTTAATGATGGTAGACCCCTTTCTCTCTCATTAAAAGCCTCCCATATACACCTGTTACTATGTAGAAATTCCCAAAGTAATTTCCCTCTCCTGATTTTCATTAAAGAAATTGTTTTGTATCATGAATATAAATTCAATAACATTTGTTGGTACATGTATCTATATGAACTCCTATCTTTCCATGTCATGTAAATATAATGAGACTCCCCTTTCTCTGTCATCAACCATTTTTATGAGTTCTTATGTCATGTCGTTATGCTGCTGAAATTGCACCGCGTTTTTCCAAGCCAAGGTCATTGTGTAGTGAATACCATGCCCATTTCTCTATCAAGGGTATTCACCTTTATGGACATTTAATTATTGTTTAAAGAGTTTAATTTATTTATTCAACATTCATTGCTTATGTAACAAATGATTATGTTGAATAATCAAATGTTTTATGATCCATGTGGCACACTTATGCAGGAAATGAAATGTTTAAGAAGGGTATGCCCTGATAGTGGTCCAATGCATTGGTTAAAGTATAGTATCAGGATACATTATGTGAAATTGGTTTTGAATAATGCTAATTAAATTTCAAAGAGGTTTTACTTGTGATTCATGTGCAGTGAGGGATTACTCATGCTCTATGCGCAATGAGCCTTGTCTCATGCTAATTCCATGTTAAGAGTTGTTGCCAAATTTCCATGTTATGATTGTCATTCTTTATCATGCCTTTATGTTTATGATTCTCTTTTTCCCTATTTATATTCTTATTTTCTAACATTTATTTTATTACTCAAGTTATTCCATGTTTATTCTCTTACTAGGATTTATATCTCACCCTTTTCTTATGTATGTCCTCAGGTTATCAAAGTGCAATGATATGTATGGGGGAATGTAGTGGTCATGTAAAAAAAGTTTTCAATAAGATGTTGCTTGTTTTATGTTCCATGTTTTTATGTAATAATCCTAAGCCCCAAACACACTAGACCTCTCAAACTTATATGTTTTATCAAGTGATGTTTATGTAATAAATTATTTTTAATTGTGTAATAAAAGATCAGGGTTGTCATAATCAAATTGCGTGATTCATGTTCAAAATGGAATTTTAGTAAAAATGAAATGGTTCATAATCAAAAATGAGAAAACACATTCATATTGTTTTGATATTTACAACAATAATATATAAGTGATTTCTAATGTGTATGAGTCATTTGTACCTCAATTTGATGCATGGTGTGACCAGTATGTCTCTAAGTATGTGTTTTTATTTAAATTTAACATTAATATCAGTAAAAGGATAACTAACCTACTCAATACCAATAAAACACATTGAGATCCTTTTTATACTTTAGGAAAATGATCCATAAGTAATTTTGGATATGTAGAACTCAACTGAACCTCAATATGATACATGGAACCTCATTTCATATAAATCAGTAATGGGTGTTAATTTATTTATTTTCATATTATAAATTAAAATTTTAGTTAATCTTTCCATCCATTTTAATAAAATATTATTCTTCAGCTTTTTGTTAAATATGTCACAAACCATTTAAAAAGATATTTTTATGGTAATCAATATAAAAATATCATGTTGTTACATTCTCCTCCCATAAAATAAATACATCATAACATTTTAAATTTAAATTAACAAAATGATTATATCATGAAATAATAACAAAATTATATATCAAATTTTTCAAGGTAAGTAATTTCGAAGTCACTGTTATTAAAATTATCAATTCTTATGAAAATATTTCTCAAACCATGTATGTGTCATTATAAGACTCGTACATTTGAATGAGCTTCGAACAGAATACATTGATAGAAGGGGGTTATTTTTACATAAAAAAGAGTAGATTTATATTCTTATTATATTATTTTGAGGGGTTATTTTACCATAGATATAGTGAATATGAGAGAATATACATTCAAAATTTTATACCATTCTATAAGTGACGTTTTGTCCTCAAATTTTTTTGGATCAAATTTACACCTCTATTTTATCACATATTCTATATAATGGATAACCATGATGAATCTTTCATACCTTAAGCACTAAAATTAACGTTTAATAGATCATTTGATCTAAAAACAATATAAATGTTTTCCCTACTCACACAACACATTTACCGAAACTATAATGGTAAACATAAGTTAAGATAATAATTAATTCAAATACACATTTATATAATATAATAATATATTAAACTATAAAACCTAAATATTAACACCCAGTGTTGTATTTAAATCATTCCTTAAATAACTAAACATAAAAATATTTAAAAATATGTCTTTCCAAATTCAAAACCCAAAATTGAGAATGATTTGATCGCATATTCTTCCACGATCAACTTAACATTTATCTCCAATAAATAATAACGTCTCATAAATTCGCATACCACCTTATTTATGTACTATAATTTTGTATTCTCTAAAATATTATAATTACTCAAGAAAATGACATGAATAACTGTGACATAGTTCCACAAAAAAATTATATTTGTTTAAAAAGTTTTCTTAGTCATTATTCCTCAAATAACATCAACCAATGTAATATAAAATATAATTCTATCCATTAATATTTAATTTACCTTAATCATTAAATTTAATAAATATATTTATCATATTCAAAAGTAAATTCAGTAATTTATTCCCCACATAAATTTTAAATCCTCAAGGTTATATGTATCTTTTCAACACCAGTTCCTAATTTTCTTTCCTAAAATAACAAAATAATATCCTAGAATATAACAACCCTAATAGTTATGAATCCAATAATTATGTATTCTTCATTAATGATAATAAAAATATCCAATATATATTATTAATCACCTTATAATACCATCACATAAGTCCTCAAAAAGGGTATTTATAATTCTGAACATATTATCAAACTCAAAGTAATTAATTCTTATATAAAATAACACTATATGATACCTCTGAAAAAATATGTGTACAACTTTATTCACTCAAATTATTGAAAAATAATCTATTATAACTTCATCATATTTGTATTTAATACTTCCTTCCTATAATAAGAAATATAAATAATGTAATTATAATAATTAATATCTATAAAATCATGTTTCAATGTTTAAAGATAATAGAAACTATTGAAATAATTATTACTTTTAAATTTTATTTATAGATTCTTTTACATCACATTATGGCCATTATAAACATCAATTCGTATGATCTTTATGATAACCATTTAATTTTTTATTCACTGGAAATATATTTTCTTAATGACTATACTCCCAAAATTTTAAGTATTCAATTTATTCAATTTGAAGAACTTCTTTCCCCACAATTGTGTTTTTCATTCTCTTATTTTTTCCATAGGAGTATATTTTTTAGGAACACCTTTACCACTTATGAATCATATACATATTCAGTTGAGACATTTTCCTATGTAATTCTTCCCAAATTCTTAATGTATAATATCTTGATTCAGTTTTTCCAACATTTTCTTTACTGTATGAACTTCTAAAAAAACTCTAATTTCATATTATTTTGTCTGTTAGGATATTCAATTAGGTCAAGATTGTAAATCATAATCATAGATATCTAGTTAGGGGTTTCCATAATATTCCTCACTCTATATTCTATCGTGTTGGGTTTATCCTTCATATAACAACCACATTGTTTGGCACACCCACTTTTAACTTGTTTTATCCCAATTTTATCCATTTACTAAAAGTAAAACAGTTAGTGTCCGTAAAAAATCAAAATTAAGCATTTTATGAATAGAATAATTACATAGACATCCTTAATTATATCACATTATAATTAATTATTTTATTTCGGCCTATAATTCCCCAAAAATAACAATAATTATTCGTAAAATTATATCCTTTAAATTTATAGAATAATAATCTCATATGATCCAAATTCATCTTATTAACCCCCAATGGTTTCAAAATATTTAAAATTAGTCACATATAACATGATATTATCCTCTAATGTTATCTAAAACCTTCATTTGTTACCAAATATATTTCCCCAAACCCATACACCATGATCTGATGCTAAAAAAATATTCTTTACATATCTGATATAATACCTACTATAGTGGAAAATATAATCTTATATAACTTTTTATAAACACAAAAAATGATTCAATTATATTCTGATGATCATTTAGGTTTAGTGTTTTAGATAATTAATACAAAAATATAATGTAACCAAATGCATTAACTTCTCATCAAATGGGAATTTTTTCCACTATTCCATGAATATATTATTTTATATTAAGTCCTCAATATCTCCCACAAAATTATCCATGAATGATACCCTTATTTACATATCATAACAACTATTTTTATTCATAACCTACGAAAATAAAATTGTATGAAAGGTGAGATATAATTACCCTTAAGGTTATATATAGGTATTAATAATAAAACATCACAATTTATTATAAGATAATCATATGGGTATGTTAAAATAATAAAAGTGATTGAATATTACATAAGATATTCAAACTCAACAAGACATAACATAAATTGATTGCAAATTCCCCACAAACATTTTCCATATAAAAATCCTATAAGATTTAATAAAACAATAACCAAGGTGATTTTTAAAAAAAAAACACAAAAACACAGGAAAGAATTTTTTTTTAAACAAACTATTCAAATTTTTAAGGACATAAATAATCCTTCAATAATAAACCCATTTTTTATTAGATGTTATATATTCATTGTCATATAAAGATCTTAAAAACCATCAAGGGATCATGGGACAATATCTTTAAGACCACACTTAAAATGATACATACAAAGTAAAAACCATGGCCGTTAATTCCATCATATATCATATAGAGAATATATCATAACTCAATAGTTTATAAGGAAATATCAAACCCACCTATATTAATATTCAATGTCCAAGTATAAAGAACCATTTTTAAATAGATAACCTGATAAAAAAAATAAAATACCATGAATGTAAATGGATTCTTGATATAATATTTGGAATATGATGTATATACACAATATAAATTATTATAGTTTCATATTTTAAAACATTTCTCAAAGAATGAAATTTTCTATGAGAACCCATTTCAACTTTTATTATACATGAATAAAAAAGCCATTGAATGAATGAAAATAATATGAATATATAAATCATATTATTTACATGAAATAATTTTTCAAAACACATTTCGGGGGAATTAATTTTACCATATAAAAGAAATAATGGTTCACAAAATTAAATATGTATCATGTAATTTGAAATCATGAAGAAAAACCCTTATAAAGATAGTTTTATTTGAATTTGGAATCATTAAATGAAGTTATTATGTGAAAAAAAGAAAAAAACATAAAATAAAATAATAAAAAAATAAAATTTTATAACACACAAAATCATGGAATAATAGAGACAGAGAATAAGTTATATAATCTAATAGATGAAAATTGAGTTAAAAACCAACTTACCTAAAATTTATACATGGTCAAACTTGACCTAAAAATATATTATAATAAATTTAGACTTATTATAATTATATAAGAACCCATATTCATACTTATTGCACTATATATAATTCCATTATAACTTACCATTATCCATTGGCTGACAATTTTGATAAAAAATAATGTTTATGTGTTAACTGTCTTGTTTCCCAAGCATGTTTCTATTTGGTGGTTTTGGTTATTTCACCATGGTCATGTATTAATCACTATAATAAAATTAGTAATTATTTCAAATATTTTTTTTGACTTTGGATTTCTAGGGATATTTCAAGGATCTTATTATCATTCTTTACATAGAAATCTTAATATTTATATTTTTAGATGTTCAGATTTCGCCGAAAGAAATGATTTTAACAACATATATTCTTGTGAATATTACTATTATTTTTTAAAAAAAATTAATCTATATTCATAATTATTACATAATTTTAATATTTGATAACATTACATTATAATTAATGACATAAAATTATAACAATGTTAATATAAGTGTTAAAACCGACCAAAACATGGACTAGTTATAACAGATCAATGCACATGAATATGATACTATGTAATGATAATATAAAATTTAAAGGATATTAATAATTTTATAAATATAGTACTAATTTATTAGATTTATTTTCTGATTAATCAATGTATAAAGGTATTGAAAAATCAAATACATCATATATGGAGGCAGAAGTCTACATGAGCACAAAGACAACATTTCCATTTTGTCATTAATGGGTAGGGAAGGAAATTAAATAATATTTTATCATTATAGAGTCATATTAAATCATAAATTTCATATATATCCATTAAATTCATCTATAAACTAACAATGTGAGGTGGAGATGAATATTGAAATAAAATTATATATGGAGGCAGTAGTCCGCAAATAGATAAGGAAAAAGATTTTCATTTTTCAATAGATGGAAAAGAAGAAGAGAATGGCTGATCAATAAAAAGAATTACATTTAATTATAATAATGATAAATATATTATTATATTAATATGTATATATAATATTTGGAAATTTTTTTAGAAGAACAAAACATGGGATAGATTGGTTAGAACATATACCACTTCCTTGGATAGCATTCTTTAGAAACACCTTATGGATTCTTGTATAGGTATTTTGGAGAGACAATAACCTATTAATAATTGATGATTATTTTTTTATGATATTTGGGTAGAGTTTTTCTAGTATAGAGTTCTCAAAGTGTTTGAAAAAATAATAAGGAGAGTTTTTCTTTTATAAGTGTCTGGGGTGTCGCCCGTGTAGGTATTAAGAACTCATAAATATAATAAATTTTCTCTCTTGGATAGTCTATAAAACATAGTTCAATTAAAATGATCATATAATTTAAAATCTTATTACACATAACCAATCAATTTAAAAAACTATTTGGAGATATTTGAAGCCTTATCTATATGTTTAACCCCTCGTGAACTCTTTTAACCTTGCTGTGGTGACAAACATTTACTATGGTAACTTATTTATATGAGAAAATTTAAAATGGAAATTATTAACTAATTTAAGCCTTGTAATTAAAAATATAAAATATATTTTGAAATATTAAATTTCAAAAAATTGATAAAAATTACTTCTAATAAATATGTGCATAAAATAAATAAAAATGGTTTATTGAAAATCGTCTTTAAGATTAAAAATAATTTTACTCTAAAATAAAATATATAATTGATCCTCATGATATTTATAGATTTTTAAATAAAAATAATAATATGTATTTGACTATAAAACCAATTTAAAAATGAAATTTAACTAGTTAGTACTTAATCAATGAAAAATTCATAGTATTTGAGAACATAATATTTTTCAATATTCATCAAAAAAAGAAACCTTCTTAGAAAAATACCAAAAATTAAAACACAGTATAATACCCAACTCCATTATGATTCAAAATTTTAGTAGATTTTTTTTTATTTTGTGACAATTTATATTTTAGAATTTATGTTTCTATCTAAATTATAGTATTTTGGATGTATTAATGGAATGTTATTTTTTTATTTGAGGCTCGAGTGGTGCCTAAGGATATTTGGTGAGTCTCAGGAGCATCAGGTTGAATTGGAATTTTTTTGGGGAATATTCTTGGGGAAAATGGTATTGGCCCATAGTTATGAGAAAAGTTTACGATTAACCCAATGCAGGTAAAGTTTTATGTCAAAATATATAGCGCATGGTTGGTTTTAATGGTCAGTGCCCAGTTGGGGGGAAACCGTGATGGACATAGAGGAAACTATGGGTGTTTTCTTGGACATTGGGTATAGATAAATATTATTTTAAAGTTAAATAGAATCTATGAAAATGTTTAACAACCATGTTATATTAGGTTTTCATTATTGGACCATTGTTGGACAAACCATGAGGCCCAACCGTGTGAGGTGTATATTTTGAGTTAGTGTTATCCAAATGTTTTTCATCATGGTTTATCTAATAATGAATCTCATTAAAAGAGAAAAATTTACTAATTTCTCATTTTGATATGCTAATAACATCAACCCTTTTATAATTATCCATCATTTTCATTCTCTAACCAGTCAAACCATAACATCCTCTTTTGAATTCCCTCTGTTAGGGGTCATTTTGAGTATGTTCTTTAATTATTCAAAATTAGTTTCCTATTATTACTTCCTGATTTTGTATACCCTATCATTTATACTAATTTAATACATTAGGGTTTTGGGTATTGATTATGATTCCCCAAGATCATGGTGATGTCAGATTTTTATCATGTTACATTTTTATGGCTTTGGTAGAGAATGTCTTCAGATGATATATGTGTGTCTCGTATGATCTTTTTGTTCCACATGTCATTTCAGTTATTTTTTTCTTAAAAATTTCTTCCAAATTCAATATTTTTTGTCTAAATCATTGTCATGTTTTATGGATTCATCCCATGTTCATGTCATAAGTATGTTTTGTTAATCCCACAAGCATTTGGTTTTTATTTCATGTGTTATTGAATTTCAAGGAAAATTTTTAGGCTTTATTCCTTTTTATAAAAAAGTTTAAAAATATAATATGGTTTTTAAATTAATTGAATAATTTATTATAGATGGTTTATAATTAATTATTTAATATTTTTGAATTGTTTTTTACCTTATATTGATAGACGATGTCTTAAATGAGTCAAATGTTCATGACAATGAATTTTGGGGCTATGCTTAAATGGAAAATGTCTATATATTATGGTATGTTTCCCTATATACATTACCCATGGTATTTATGGTTTTGGTTATAATAAATGTGATGTGTGTAGTCTCAACACTTTGGTAAGTTGACATATTAAATTATATATGTGTGTATTTTTTAAAATTTCCTGCCATGAATGAGTTGAAAAAGTGTCAATGGGAACGATCGACCCTTGGGCACTGTCTTGATTGCCTCAACCATCAATAAATATGGTCTTGAATATTAAAATGTTCCACATGAAAATTATAAATGATGGGTGTAAAATATATTATACTGAAAATGAATGAGATATAGAGGACCTCGGTATATTTTCCCTTGGTGACCTCTGACTAGATAGAAGAAATATACATGGATTTTTGGCCCGAGAAGGATATTTGAGAACTAAGCGATGTGATGAATCCATTTGGATTATGATATCATAATTGGGTGAGTAATCATACCCCACTGAGATGGGATAACTTGGGTGTGTAGTCTCAAAGAAATTGATGGATGGTTTGGGTGTTCAGACTAACCTAGTGAGACATGTAAAGTGGATGAACATAGTGACATCTCTCTTATGGGAATTTTATTGGGGGACAGTGATACCTTTATGAGACTTTAAGAATACTATGGTGCTTTATTCCCTCTAAGTGAAACGTGTTGAAATGAGTTATGTGTTTGAAACAAGATGTGCAAAATTTGGTTTCGTTGGTGAGATGAGATGTCGGGGACCTTGGTGGGTGTGCTAGGGACATTTTGACCCAAATGATATGGTGTGTACTATAATGGCTTGTAATGATTACGTTTTTCACCTTATATCCCAAATCAATGAAGTGAGACATATATGGATGTATCAATAAGGATATTTCATGCACAAGATAGGACAAATTTGGTTATGTGAGACAAGACTAGGTAGATGACTCACCCTGATGAGATGCATACATGAAATGGTTTGGGATAAATGTATTAAACATTACGATGTACTCACATATATGGAATTCCATGGAAGTTCCCCTTGAATGTATTTATTGTTATTGATGATAATAAAAAAACTTTATATATCACGTGGGGTTCGACAATGATGCTTGATGAATATAAAACACTCAAGATTAACACATGGAGATCAGAAATGATTCTTGGTGATTATTAATCTTCATGGATTTACCACATAATGATTGATGATGACTCATAATGACTATATTAATATATGGATTACCTTGTTCGGTTTCTTATTTTCTCCTGATGACTATTGAAATATAATGATTACATCATATTGTTTGATGATAGAACATAATTGTTATTTATTTCCTTGGATCACATCCCATGGATGGGCATGCAACCTGATACTATGGGATTCCTTGGACATTCTCCTTGGATCTGATATATATGAATATAACAATTTTGATATTGATCTATGTATTGATTTACTTGATTACCTGACATTCCAATAGACACTCAATAATTGGTTTAATCATGTTTGATTCAATCCTAAGATCTATGGTAGTACCTGAGGGACAATACTGATCATTTATTTACAATTCCATGCAGTGTGAATTTTTTTAGATGAGAATGTCACATGTACATACACATTATTTTACATGTTATGTATGTGACCGAATTAGTGGATTCCTACTAAGTAGTACTCACTTCTTTCTCGGGTGTCCGTGTAACTTGGAAATCTTATTATACAATTTAATAATAGTTCTAGGATAGAATGATTCTTGATATTGGATCCTTAATTTGGGTTTCCTTGAAGAGATGCGATATTAGTTTATGATATCAAATAGGAATATACAATATCTTATTAAAAATTTATTTTATTATTATATTGATTTTCCATATGTGATTGTCCTAGTGGGTATCCAGTCAAGATGTATGACCGTGAGTCTGTATATCTATTTGATTCTGTATTTACAATTATTTTTTTAGGATTGGAAGTTATTAATTTTAAATACTTTTATGTCTATTACGATGGATTTTTTTGGTTTATTTTATTCTTCACTTGACATTATGATGGATGTATAGTATCCCCATGGTGCTACCCTAGACCATAATTTCTGGTCAGTATCCTCTGGCATACGCTGGGGGGAGGAGGTCTCAAAACTCTATGGTCTTATCACAGTTCATAGTGGACTTGGAAAGGTATGATTAGAAGTGGAATTAAAGTATTTTTATGAGAAAAATAATTTATATTACTAGAGATTTATTTTTTCATAGTATTTGGGGAGAATGTAGAAAGATGATATATGAATGTGTTTGGGCTTGTTATGGATACCTAAAAGGTGTTTCAAGAACAAATATTCTTATGGGAAGTATAAGATAGTAGGGAATTTTATTGTTATTATTATTTTTGTATGTAAAAGTATTATATTTTTCACCTTGAATAATTCACATGGGTTTTGGATATGTGATTTTCGATTAATGGGTTTTTTCTATTAGATTAATGTCATGAATCTAGTTTTTATGCATCATAATAAACACATATGATTCATATAACATGTGTGTGTTTGAGTGATTTTATTATGGAATATAATGCACAACTATTTAATGTGTCAAAAACAAATAATATGGTGTTTTATAAGTAAATTTTCAGTTTAATTAAACTCATAATGACTATAAAACATATATTTTAATCTAATGGTAAGTCATGTGGATATACGATGAGATTCTCATTGATGATTTTTTATAGTCCCTCTAGCAAGGATATATAGTGACCCTAGTATGTTGGTACATGCATATTTGTCCTTCTAAATTAACCCCATAGGGGTAATTTTTATATTTCTTATAAAAACAAAAATGGCTTTATTTATTTAATTATTCAATAATAAGTTATATGTTTGTTCACCATAGATATTGGCTCTAAAATTTTACTTAACTAGACCCAAAAACTACAATATTATTAAAATAGTTTATTGTAATATGATTTCATTTTATATATACATACTGATAGATGATAATTTTTTCTTCAACAGTTAACTTCTATATGTGGTATCCCTGTAAGGATCAACATGAGAATATGAATTCCATAATAGTAGTATTATTTATAGATGCCTGTTGTGAATCAGCACCCAAGTAAGTGGTGATTTGGTATGTAATAATTTGGATATATATTTGAACAATTTAGTTGTAGTTTGGAATTCTGGTTGTTATGTGATTCTTGAGATATGAGTAGATTTGTTTCCCTATGAGTTATGATTTATGTGATGTATGGCATATGGGTTAGGAAAAAAGATACTAGTGTTTGAGATATATCTAAGGATATTATAGATCCAAGTATTATGGTTGAGAAGAATTGTTGTATATGAGGGTATACCTAAGGAGGGGTTTGCCTAAAAATGTGAGTATCCTTAGATATGGGATCATGGGTAAGTGATTTGTATTATTATAATGGTCCATAAGAGGTTATATTGAGTACATGGTATAGAAAATGTTATTCCATGGGTTTGATGATGTAAAGTACTTGAGGTTCTTTGTCCTCGATGTTCATTATCATGAGAATGGACCATTTGATTACCTGAGAATATTGATTTTAGATATACTTCTAGTGATATGGTTAGAGCATGGGTAGAAACATGTGGTTTTGTAATGATGACGGATAGTGGGTGGTCTTGTTTTTTGACTCAATGTGAGAGGGATGATCTATTGTAGGAATAAAGATAAAGGGTGAAATAGAAATAAGATTTACATTCCATAGTGAATAGATCATTTTTGGTTGTGTGATATTTGTTTTTGTTATATAAAATTTAGGCGATTAAGATAGGGATCATGGGACATGGTGTAAGGATTTATATACCATTTAGGTTAATATGAGACTATAGTGTCATGCATTTATTACAAATTGAGATGTTTAATTTTGAATTGGTGGGTGTTAATGTGTGGTACAATGACTAATGATTTCATGAGATGTCATGGGATGGTTTTTTGGGAGTTTTCATGAAATTGGAAATGTAAATATATGGTAGAGGATAGATTGTAATTTGATAGAGTTGGGTGGAATGATTGATCTGGGAGATGATCCCATACATGCATTTCCAAATATAGTTTACTGTGGATCGGGAGTAGTGACAAGCGTTGAAGATAGAACATGTTGACGGTTTTATCAAGGACTTATATAATGGAAGAAATATTTTGGAGGGTACTCTATTTGACATTTGTGTTTGTGACACTCGTTATGGATAGAATTTAGGTAGATGTCATGGATAATGTTTCAGTGAGTTGGGAATGGGAATCAATTGATGTTTCATATTGGTTCCCAAGTATTGGTAAGATGGCCATTCCATATCATTACAAATGATAATGGATGAAACTTGAGGTCTTGTAGTATGACCCTCATGCTGAAGGGTTGATGGTGTTGTGAGATTGGTTATTTGGAGGTCGAGGTAGCACTTGGGTGTTGGTGATATGTAAATCCAATTTATTTAGTTCAATATAAATTCTAGATTTGAGATTTAGATGTGATATAAAATGAATTCTATGTAAGGGAATCATTATTTGGATAGTTTGGTATATTCCAAGTGTGAGTTATATTAAAGTTATGCCAATTTTTTTGAGTGTATGATTGTTGATTTTATTGGTTGAAGACCTAATAATATAATTTCATCAAGTGTTATGTTTAGAATGATATGTGGGAAAGTTAAATTTCTTGATGATGCCTCTGAGGATTTAGGTATCATGATTAGGATGTGGATTATGTGTCAGTGTTTATGATTTAGTTTTCATGGGAAAAATCGATCTAAGGAGGCCTATATGATTATTTGGAATGTAATTAGATACAGTTGGTGGGAAACCACCCATGGAATCTGATTTTATATTTGACCAATATTTTTAGGTATTTTGCTGGAGCCTTTTAAGGAAAGGGTAATAGATTTTGGCCCTGTTTCTAGGCTGAGGAGACTCGTCTGATTTGGTTCAAAATTGGATATCAAAGTAAATACTAGATTTAGACTCATATTTTCATGAATATTTGGGGGATATGATATGAACAACACACTGATCCTGTCATTTGATTACAAATAAATAATTTTTTTGTAAATTATAATGATGGGGAACACCGTTGATCAGAATTGGCTTTAGTGAGAAGAAGATTGTTATGGAGAGTTCTATAAAATGGATGAAGAGTTTCATGATGACACTATGATTTATTTGGATATAAGGGAATGGGTAAGAATAATATTGGCGCTTCAATTAAGGTTATGAGTGGGAGCTCAAATTTTGATGAATAGTGTGAATCATGTTTAGAGTTACATAGTGGAATCTCATTTCGTAATCATAGATGAGACATAATTATTCGAGCATGAATTAAGGAACAACGTAGTCCAGTATTGATGATTAAATGTTCGAAAATACTTCTTGGGATGATAAGTATTACTTTGGAGAAGTTTTAAATCCCTTCTCCATTGGAGTTGGGAATTTTAGTGAGATTTTGAATTTTCAATTTGGTGACATGGTCTGTTTTAGAATGAATGTTTAGATTTGAATTATTTGTGTTTGGAAATTTTTTATGAATTTTTATTTGATAATGATTGAGGACCAATGGGTTCCCTAGGTTCCCTAGGGACTATCTAGTGATTCATGTTGATTTTTAAAATATTTCAGTGGAATATTAAATTAGGGAATAGTTGGGTCAAAGGGATTGAGGAATAAAATATGGTTACCCTTATGTGGGTGAATTTTCAGTTTCAATTATATAGCGCACATTTAGTTTAAATGGTTATCACATGTTTTAGGGGAAACAATGAAAAACTCAGAATAAACTATTTTAGATGTATTAAACTTAAGGATTAGTGCATGGTTTACACCTAATTATAGAAATAAAAACATGAAAAATGATGCAAAAAGAGTTTTTGAGGGCTCTACATAGTTAGTTCATGGTTTGAAAAACCATACAACCAAACCATGAGAGGTGGATGGAATGAAATAGTTATATTCACATGGTCAGCTCACTCTTGGGAAAACTATGTGACCAAACCATGCGACACATTAAAATTGTAAACTTTACCATTTTTACCCTTTTATTTTTTATGGTCGTCCCCCATTTTATTCTTCTCCCTCGCATGCATGCCTCAATGGACCAAAAACTCTATTAATCCTTCTAATACACATTATAAATGTATATTTTAGGCATTTTTATTTAAAATTCATAATGATTTTACACCAATAAATTCTTCCTTTTCTAATTTTCCATTGTTTCTTCTAATTTATGACATCCATGTTTAGGGTTTTTATTTCAATTCAAATGGAGCATGGTGGAATCAGTCATTTCTCATGGTTATTTCATATGATTTGGTGAGAGGACATCCTGGGACGGTATCTGTATGTCTTCATAGGTAATTTAGGGGTGTTCTATTATTATAGTTATTTTTCTTATATTTTTATTTTAAATATAAATTAATTTGAAATTTAATCATTTTAATTTCCAAGTATGGAAGTTGAGAGTACGTTGTGGACCTCATGTGTGTGTTTGGTTGTTCATCTATTGTGATAAGAGAACCCAATGAGTTTCAAACTTTATTCCAAATTAAATAACATTTTAAATATATTATTCATTGTTTACAGAAATTTAAATTTCATTTATAATTCATCTAAAATTAATTATTGGGTGTTTTGGTAAGAGTTGGGGTCTTGTAGTGATAGGTGATCACTGGAAGGAGATGGATGAGCTCTTCTAAGTGTTTTCTGGTTGTACATAAAAAGGGTAAACATACTGGTATTAAGTCATATGGTCCCTTGTACACAGTCCTATGATATTTATGATTTATCATATACAGAACACAACATGATATGTGTTTCAATTTGGATGATAATCCTATTATATTATGTGATTTTATTAATTTAAACAGAATGACATGAATGTTTTGATCAAAGTCACAGTGGTCAAGATAGACCCTTGGGAAAATGTTTTATTTCCTCACCTATTGATGAACATGACATTTATTATAATGATGTTCCCTATGACACTTGGAACATTAGAGGTGTAAATTAAATTAAAAGAGAAATGAATTATATGCAATGTCCATTATCAAAGGTTCCCTTGGTGACTGTTGAGTTGATTGTGGAAATTAATTGGGAAGTTCAGTTTTAGTTATGAATTTTAAAACTATGTGATATACTAAATACATTTGTCCTCTGAGATTAAAATCAATTGAGTGGTCCTACCCCACTGAGATGTGATTAATTGGGGATGGATTGGATGGGTGTTTCAATTGAACTAGAGTTATTTGGAAAGGTGATGGGCTTAAGGCCATCTTTCTTATGGGACATTTTAACAATTTCAATGAGGAATCAGTGTGACTAAACAGATATTGAGAGATTCTATTACCTCTATGTTATGGGTTTTAACCTGATTGATGTGTCTGAAACAAGAAGTCCTAATGTTTGAAAATAAATATCGAGGGTTAAAAATATAAAAAAACGAGGGGAACATTTTACCCTAAATCATACACAGATAACAATACACAAAAACCGAGATAGTGTAAAATATATAAAAAATTCAAGAGTAAACTATAAAATGATTCATTAGATAATATAGAAAAATGAAAGTATTTTAATGATAATATCATATAAATAGTGAAAAATATATATTGAAATATTAATGACACTAACACAACAATAGACATAAGAACTAGTGTTAGAACACTCTAAATTCAAAGGTATGTCCATACACCATGTCTTTATCTCTAAACATCAATGGAATGCACAATCATGGTTATCAACTTATGAATTTTGAAACCTATCCCTTTCTTATATTAAAAAATTCATCATCTAGATATGCACAATGGTTCATTTATAGGGGTGGGTATGACAACCAAGTATGAAACCCAAAGAGTCTTTTCCCACATGCCACTAAGACCAAAATCATGCTAGATCATGAAAGTTTTGTAATAGAATAAGGAGTACCAAGTTAATATAAAATAGGTTATACAAATAAAAATATCTATGACTATTTTAGTAATGTTGTTTTAAACTAAAAACCATTTGATAAAAATAGTTTTTCCATAATAAAATATTCTTTGAAAAGAAAAAAAACATGTTATTTAAACACATTTTCATAAAAATTTCATGATTCCACTTACTAACCCATTCATAACCTTGAACGTTGAATATGATCCTGTGAACATGGTGAAATCCATCCATGATCCGTTTATAATTAGATTTTATATAACATATTGGTATGTCAATTCTATGTATCAAAACAAACATACACACACATGTACACACACACAAACACTCATGCATAACTTAGAGCTCTCCAAATAGTGTTATGATCCTGATGAATTCTATCCAGGATCCATTTTCCAAATATATAATAACAAATTCTACCTAATACATTGTATAAACACCCATAAAACCACTTTTTTACCAAAATATTCATTTTCCAAAAACCTTCATTTTCAATTTTTATTTTTGTCACCCACATCCAAAAATTAATAATTAAAATAACTAAAAAAACTAACAAAATAGTTCCAAAAATGATTATACCAAAAAAAATTCATTCAAACCTATCTTAAATAATCAAAGTCTTGAAGAGAATTCACATTCCAAGAAAAAGTAACGTAGATAGAAAACACTTTCCTCAGATCTATTCCGTATAATAAATCTTTAGAGGATATCATTATGTTAAACCCTTCCTCTATTTTCCATATCTTATCCCAATAGAATACAATAAAAACCTATTACAGCCCTAATATATAGGTATAAAAACTATGATATATTTTTATTTTGAAGAATAAATGGGATGATCAAATATGTTAAGGAAGAACAATATCATAAACATTTATATACATGATCAAATTCTTGAATAATAATCAGAATATGTGTTCAGAAATCCAGGATCGTTGAAAATTAGTTAGAGGAACCATGGAACTCGATATCAAAGATTATAGGAGAACAAATTATGTGTTTTTTCATGTTTATGGGTTTAAAGTTGTTTTTTATACAATGAATTTTCAATCATATGGTCAAGATGCAATGTTTGGGAAAAAATATGCTAAAAATGTGAATCGTCTTTATCCAAAAAAAATTCTAAGTCACTTGGTAATCTGAAATGTTTTCCAAAACTGTGTTCCTACCCAATGACCATAGAAAAACTTATGTGGGTTTGGTGGGAGATGAGCATTGTTTTTTATAACCATCCTCCAAAAGTGGACATTGAATAATTATTCCAAACCCTTCCAAAAACTATATCATACTTAACATGAACAATTGTTGACATTAAATGAGACATAAAATGGGAGATACCTCAAACCAAGGGACGTCTACCATAAAATGTATTGGTTAATGATATGTTCTCTAGAGGAGATATGTTAGAATTAATATAGATGGATACTCCTTTATAAGGGTTCATATAGGTGTGATTATAAGGATATTGTCCCAAGATTACTAAAATAGATTCTAAATGATTTATATGATTCTTAATATAAATATTTGGATAAGAAAATGGATTCATTATTGAATATATGTTTATGATCCTCTATAGGTTGAAGTTACTTTTGGAATTAAAATCTATGCTTTCACGATTTCTCATATTTTCCCACGTAATAAAATTGATTATCCTTTTAAACATTTTTATGAGATTTGTATATGAATCATTTAAGTAAGAAGTTAAATTATATCTATTTTATGTTTTTGAGTACGAATATATTATGTAAAATCCATGACCATTTATTATGATCTCAATGAAATATGACCACCCTAATTTCTCTAGTGGTCTTTTGTTGTTAATGTATTTTCTTAACATTACTAATGATTCGAGCTCACCAATATTATGTTTTCATTTACCTTAGTTATGAAGAGTAGTATTTCATATGATTTGTATAGATTGGTTTTTAGGACCAATCTGAGGATGATGGTTATTGTTATAAATTGTTGTCTTTTATTGTCAATAACGTTTGTTGGAAGAATGGAAATCACCTCACTTTTTATTTTCTTCAAAAATATACTAACTTTTTTCCATAAAGACATTCAAATTTAGAAGTTTTTGTTTTTTTTGAAATGATTCTGATCGAAATAATCCTAATTCTAGTATATAAAAAGATTGTAATGCGGAACTAATCATAATCACACTGTGTCCATAAAAAAAGGATCAAACATTTTAAGGAAGAATCATTATGGAAGTAAATGTTCAATGGATTTAATCTAGATCCGATATGGAAGAAGTGTTTGTATTGGAATCGAATCAGAGTCTTCATGACTAAGATAAAATAAATTTGATGATGGTTTTCAGATTCATATTTCATAAATCGTAAGTTAATTAGATAAATTTTGATGCAATCTTTGTGAAATTAAGTTAGAGTGAATATTATTTATGCTGATAGTTTTTATATAAGAAAAGGTTCCTAGGAATCTTTCTCAAATGATCATTCCCTGAAAGATCATATCTAGGATGATCATTATCAGGATGATCATACACCAGATGATTATACCCAAGATAATGGAATCCATTCCTATCGTACTCTGAAAGATCATACTCATGACAATCAGATTTAGGATGATAAGTTAAGAAAATGTTTTTTAGAGGATTATAATGTTACAATACTTTCAATTGTAAGTCAGTAATTATAGAATCTGATCATCAGTGTATTCATAAGAATGAGAATGAAGTTGATGAAGAAAGAGAAATAAGTTTTACATGGTATCATTTTTAGAAAAGAAATAAGTTTTTTTATTGGACTTAGTATGCCATCGTAATCAGAGGAAGAATTGTTTGAGGCTAATGAATGCAAGGAAAAGAAAATAATATGATCAACAGTGTATTCAACCATTTAAAATAGGTTTAATTTATTTTTTATCAACCAAGTGTGTTAATAAAAATAAATGAATAATAATTTGTGTTTCATGTGAATTAATAGAATAACAAGATATATTATCGAGGGAGAGTTTGACATTCAAAGAATGTATTTATTTTCGTCAATTGGGACATAGAATTTTATTTAAGAAAATAGCACTCATGAATTGAAATTTTAATGGTTATTGAAATGAGTGTTTTAATAAGAGATAAAAGTTGAATAATAATCTAGATGATTTCAGAAGAGTTAACGAAGTAAAAATGAACCTGATATTTTAGTAGAAATTGAGATTTGGGTGAAATTTGATCGAGAGGGGAAAGTTTTTTTGGTTCCCACTAAAACGTCACAAGGGGAACCTATAAATGGGAAAAATTAAATTTTACTTTTCTGATGACTAATATACTCTTAACTAAATAAGAGGTAAAATACTCAAGTTTTTATAGAGAAGAAGAAATTTCCATATTGAGCTTCTAATTGATGATGATTAGATGGAGATGTGAAAGGAGAAGATGCAAGATCGCATAGTTCTATTCGGATGAGCTACATGCTTAGTGATTATCATACCCCGAAGTATACCATATTCCACTTGCAAATCATATTTGGATGATAATCATATTGGGCTAGATAATCAAACTTGGAATTTTCATATTGGGATTTCATGACTGAGGAATAAGGATAATTGGAGTGGTTTCAATTCATTTCTACTGTATTCGGTCAGATTTATATTTTTTTGAAATGTTAAGAATTATACTAGGAAGAATCGTATTGGGATAATCAAACTCAGGGGAATCATACTGGGAAAATTGTACTACTTATTTCTTAAAAAATTATTATAAGTTCTTACCATGTTCTAGGTAGAAAATTGAATATTTTCTTTAAAAGAATACATTTGAGAAATTGAATCCAAGTACGGGTAACATGAATTTTTACAAAATTATTGTTTTACCTTATTTTTTCTAAGAGGGAGAACACACAATATTAGATTGTTTATGTAGTTATACATAAGTGAAAGGGTATATCCTACTCGATGTAATCCTCAGATTGTTTTCTAGTGTATTTTTTTGTATTGGATGAATGAATGAAAATTATTATTTTTATTCAATCACTTTTAAGAAAAAAGTAAGAAACCATACATGAATTAAATGACTTAAAAACATTCAAAGAACCATAATACAAAAAATTTAAGAGCAAACAACTAATTAAAACCTACACAGAAGAGCTCCACCCAACATCATAAACATTAAATCAATTTCTCCTACTCATCGCTTCATGGCAAGCAGTCCCTCAATTTCTCCTACTCATCAATTCAAAGCAAGTAGTCTCATACATGACTGAATGGGCATGGAACCGATGACAAAGCCATACCCTCTCAAACATACAAATCTGAAAGACAAAGTCCAAGATAAAATCGACACTCTAAACCCCATTAGAATCAATTCCTGTAATAGAATTGGTACAATGGATCTCAAACCTCAAACCTTTAGCCACCAAAATTCCATCTTTGAACCAAAAATCTCCATCCAAGCAGTAAATCACACTATGAAAACAATCACCCATCAACAAATCATTCTAGGTTGACCACCATCATGCACCAAATCTTCATCAACTCATGATTCTCTGCATCTCTAGTACATCGATCCACTACCACCATAGCTGCAGAACAAGCAGACCACATAGTAGGGAGAGCCCAGCGGAGAGGGATATCAGCGACAAACCATTCACACCATACAACAAACCAAGCGAACCAATTCCCAGTACTCCCCATGTTCTGCATCAATGAAAGAAAACCACCAAAGTCGAACCTACAATGAAGCCACATGAAAGACCCTCCCCCCTCCACACCACACTGGGGCCAGCGCCGAGCCTCACCTGATCAAGCTGGACAGGGCGATGCCACATCTGACGCCCAACCGAGCTCCATTGCGGTGAAAATCCAGATCCATGCATCGAATCTCCAACTAAATGGGATCGAATCCAGATCCACACTATCTCTGGGCCAACGCATCAGGATGACGAAGCTGAAGCTGAAGCCTAATCCATCAATGAGCTTGGGGCTAGAGATGTCGAATGGGATCACAGCCAACTGCCTTCGTAAGGGCTGAATGAGTCACGAAAATACTGAACCAAGTGCGAAGACACTGATGCCGACCTGCACCGCTTCACGTCGGAGTAGGGGAGGGGGCGAAACCGGAGAAGTAACCCTATCCCGACGCTTAGAGGGAAATGTCGCTGCTCAGAGGTCTCCCAATCTGGTAGTCTATATTTGTTTTATAGGATAATTTACAAACTATACCCCGAATGTATCTATTCCTATTTAATTATGAAACTTATAAATTATTTTTTATTTTTGTTTTCAGTTTTATTTTTTTATATTAGGGAATTAAAATATTTAAGAGTAGGTGATGGTTGTTTCCACTATAGAGAAACTTAAAATAAAAAAGTTTCTATGATTCACCCCTCCCCCACTTAGTGATACAATTACTATTACCAGAAAATTTTAACTTGTATAAGAAGAGAAGGTTCATTTTTCTTATTATTTGCTGATAGGGAATTTGATTGTTTAAAAAGTAATGATATTTTGTTTTTTATGCGAATAATTATCATATGTGGAAATATGGAATGCTTTCTTATCTTATTTTTATTGGTTATGATTTTCTCAAAGCTATAACAGATGGGAATCCTCCAATTTATATTAATTCTCCTCATACATATATTGATAATAATAATCAATAGAATGATAGAAGGGAAAATAAATTTATAATATCATCACTCGCTGAAACTTAATTCCCAAGGGTGAAGGGGTTTTCCACAACCAAAGGTATATAGTAAATATTGAAAAACTTATACAAAAGAAATACAAATGTGAAGAAAAACAGTCACAAATATGGAGATTAAAATATGAATATTTGAAGATGTGTGAGAATGAATATGATGGGGAATTATTTACTATATTTAATGACCTTATGAATTCTATCAAATGTATTGGTGAAAAGATAAATGATTCTAAATTTGTTGAAATGATCTTGAGAATCCTCCCTGACAATATTGTTGAAAAATATCCATAATTAGAAGAAATAGGATCCTAAAACAATATCTCTTGATTGTTTTTCATAGCACTCTCATCACTTATGAAATTATAATAGAGAAATCTATGATAATTAAATCAACAGTAGGTTGAGAAATTTATTCTATTGCTTCTAAGAATGAAAAATTCAATGAAGATTCTTATTGATGATGATGTTCGTGATTATGCACTGAAATTGCGGTGCATAAAAATCTTGATGATACCTTACCATTTTCTTCAAAAAATGATAGAAGAGGTATTGGGAAATACAAAGGGAAACATTATTTAATATATTTTTAATGTGGAGGCATTTGTCACATTATGGCTAATTATCCTCGAAGAAAGAAAGTAGAGGATAATGATGATGAAAAAATAAATCCAATAAGATTGTGGAGGAAATAGGGAGACAAAAAAATTGAATTCTATATAAGAAAAAAGAAAATTCCTCACATCCAAAAAAAGAAGTTTCTTGTCTAAAAATGAATAATTTGAAGGTAGTGATGATAAATCCAAAAAATTAATTGAGTATGGTATTGATAATACTGTTATTGTAATAGTGAATATTGAATAATTAGAAGTTTTATATTGGAACAAGAAAGAACTCAACATGAATATCATTTTAAAGAATGTGTAAGAAATATTACATGGCCTAAAAATTAGAAAAAAAGGTTAGAAGATGGATGTTCATCAAAAATAAATCAAGAATGGTTTTTTAATGTTAATGTAATGATGGTAAAAGATAATGATGACTTGTATAAAACTGTTAAGGAAGAAAAATAATTGTAATGAGCTTATGAAGGTTAAAATAATGGGGAAAAGAATAATAATTGGATCTTTTCCAACAAAAACATTATAAAGATGGAAATAAATGTAAAAGTATCAAATACTATATCACTGAAGTTGGTGATGTAATGTCCCAGACCTGAACAACCACCCAAACAGTGCTATCAGGCTGGGTATTACTGACCTCAAGCACACCTTCCCAAAAACCAAATGATTCTAACTAGTATTGAGTGTGTAAATTGGTATAGTGGGAATTTTGTACCCTTTAGGTGTAAAATGAAGGTACTGGTCTGAGCATAATAGCATACCATGTAGTGGAAAATAAATGACTCAGTAGACACGAACTAGACTAGCAGAGAAGAAGCACATCAAATAATAGATAAACAAATAAATCCATAAATAAATTGATGCACTGGAAAGTAAATATATAAAAGTTCTAGAAAAACACTTATAGCCACTGAAACATACCATGCATGCATCAATAGTAGGTCATACCTATCGATACAAAAAAGGGTGCACATGGATAACCATTGTAGCTATGTAGAAAATACACATGTTGATGCTAAAAAGAAAAATAAACAAATATAAAACGACATCTAGGCCATGCCTCATGGTCCATGCCAATCTCCATGCGAAATAGTACTATTATCCATCTCGTTAGGCTGATCCCATACCTCTACATAAAACCATAAATTCTACAGATGTCCCGAAGGGCCCATGTAGGGTGTGCCAAGAATCTCAGTAGGATACCACCCAATGGGGTGAACCTAGTATAAGTGCTTAAGAATACATTAATTTCTAGGTTAGTTAAAAAACAAGATGCAATAAATAAACACTACCTCTAGTAGTTCTCGGAAGCTACAAGGGAGTGTATCCTACTTCGTTCATTGCCATAATATCGGAAGAAAAGGTAATACTTGACCCATGGCCCAATGCACTCTTATAGTCTCAATGTCTCAGTGAACCCTTAAGATCCACCTCAATTATATAGATCAACACCACAAGCCTTCGAACACATCATCTCTCAAGTACTAACGTCACAAAGGCATGCCCAGACAATAATTTCCCAGTCCCACAGATCCCTGCTTGAAAGCTCACATCGGCCCATGGAACGACAACCAGATGAAAAATGTTGTGGGTCCTCAAATAAATATCCAGGCCCATGGCCTCAATAATGGCTAGCTATATCCCCCAACCTGATAGGCACATTATAATAAACCGAAGTCTCCATGCCTTCCATGTGGTTTTCTTCAGCAAGAAACCCCAAACCATAAAAAACTATACCAAAAATATCGAGGGACTCTACCCCCACGAGTGGTCAAAACCACCACATCGCATAGCTTACATGTGTGCACATGACTCAATTTGTGCTTTGGACATCACGGGTGAGAGAAATTCAAAAATTAAGAACCTAATCCACACTATCTCTTTCACCTAATGCCCCTGTGACCATATTGGTCAAATCTGATGACCATGACATCTAATTATCCTAGGCTATGCCCAACCTGACAGTCAAACTACCTCAAATTGACATATGTGATTCCCAATTCCATGTTCAAACCCACCCAAGAAAAACCAGGCCATTCCCAACTAGTGATCAACATCACTAAATCCTAATGGCCATGCCATCCCAATCTCAGGTCAAGCCCATCACATCCCAAGGGGGATCAGCACATGAAATTCAGAAATTACATTTTTATATCATATTTAAACACTTTTAAACATGGAATTAAAATTAAATAGTTTTAATTGCACAATATATTCACTATATCAAAGTAGCACTGAGGTCATGAATTCCTCTAAATAGCTTAATCATGCTTAAAAAATTTAAACATAGTAGTTTGAAACAAAGAAACAAAATTTCACCATTTTGGAAACCTCGGCCAAAATATCACCTAGAGTGACAACCACTAACCTAAACTCACTCACATAATCAAGGTAAGGGGATTCCCAATGTTATCCCATAAGGTATTTGGTCAATTAAATCTGCAATAATAGAATTCTAGCTCAATACCAATCATTTTACTAGAAAGACGCAACCTCAAAATGTACGTGAAAACTCAAAACAAGGTATGCATCACCTCCCTCACACTCATACGAGTCACCTCATCTAGAATCAACCTCTAACTCAGACTAAAATTGATTAATTCTACACAATGAGCCTAAACTCCCATTATCCGATAACTCTATCTAAAGATGAAATCATGAAGAATGACTCAACTAGAATCAAGAAATAGCTAATGGTATTCTAACGCATCTGACGGTGTTTGAATTAGAGTTGAGATGATGAATCAAATAGAAATTCAATGCTTGATGTTACCGTTTGAGAGAACCCAATGAGGGTTATGTATATAATTGATAAAATTAGGCTACTTTTTATTTTAGCTGACGAAAAAGTTCATGGTGGGTACTTAAATATACACACCATGTATATTGTGAATTTTCCCAAAATGGCCTAATTTGTTTCCACATCATTAATATATCTTGCCAACATCAGTACACAGTGTGTATTGATAATTAAATCACATGTACTTGGATAATCCTCTCTTTCTTCACAACATCTGATTGTGTTTGAATTGTAGTTCAGATGATGAAACAGTGAGAGAATCTATGCTCGACATTACCTTTTGATAAAACATGATGAGGATTATGTATAGAATTGATAAAATGAGGCTAACACCTATCTTATCCAATGAAAAATTACATGGTATATACAGAAATATACACACCGTGTATATGATGAATTTTCCCAAAATATCCAACTTTGTTTCGACGTCATTAAAATATCTTTCCAACATCATTACACGGTGTGTATTAATAAGTACATGACATGTACATGGATAATCCACTATTATTTTCTGAAATCCCTCCATGCCATGTATGGACATCACACATAGAAAGACTACATGGTGTGTACTTAGGATTACACATCATGTAATTCTAATCCATGTTGTGTGACATGTTACAGCTAGTACTTGGCATGTTTTCCCTATTTCTCTCAAAAAGAACCTGAAAAAAAGACATGTACCTCAAAGGAATAAGTGAGTTCTTGTAGGTGAATGTTCTCGTAATAGAAAACCTGAGAAGTCCAATATAAGTAACCTTCATAGGGTGAGAATAATGATGGAATTTTCTAGAGAATACTAAATATGTGAAAGTCATGTATGTATCCAAGACCAAAAAATTTGGGAATTCCTACGTCTCAAAGAACCCCATGTCTGAAAATGTTTTCCAAAAATATGAGTCTATAGATCTTCAAATACTACTGGATTTTATGAATAAAAAAATGTATGACTCTGATTGATGATAGATAAGCTGGTGTCTTAAAAAATAAATACAATAAGGTGGTTGAGAAATATATTCATAATTTTGGCTAGTATAGAGGATCTAGAGAAAAATACTCATTTTCTGGCTATTATGGGCATTGTGGTGTATTTTGGAACACAGGAAATATGTTTTCATTAACCAAAAATATTACTATTGATCCATAAGTAATGAATGGGAATGTTTGAGGGGGATTCAATTCCCTGAAAAGAAGATGTATGTAAAGGTTATGTTGATGAAATTCCAGCGAGGTTGAAAAATAACTGATAATAGGTTCGAAAATATGGAAACTATTTTTGAAAGATGTGAAAAACCTGATCACCTTCTTAAAGGATGCCTTTTTTTATCATTCTAACAAAATATTCATAATAGTTATTATAATTCAAAAATGAAGAAAGAAAGGGATGAAGAAAAGGCTTTTGTTATAGAAAATGCATTGAAAGCTACAAAAGGAGAACTACCATGGATTCTTGATAGTGAGTTTTCTTCTCATATGTGAGGATATTACAAATTATTGAAGAATATGATTGATTTATAATAAAGAATAGTGACATTTGGCATTGATGAATCCTTAAAATTATAAGGTTTTGGATCAACCATCATTGGGAAATAAAAGATAATATCCAAAAAAAAGTCTCTATGTTTATTGGATGAAACACAATTTTCTAAGTGTTTCAAAAAAAATTGATGAGTGTAATAAATTTATCATTTGAAAGAATTGGTTTGTAGTAAAATGTTTAAAGATAGAAACATTGTTACATGAGTTTAACATAAAAAAAATTTGTTTGATGTTGGTGTAATACAAAACCCTTTTTACATGAGTATAGTTAATGAATATAAATTGTGGAATAAAATGATGGGACACATGCATCAAAGAAACAATAGAATGCTATTCAAAAAAGATATAATCTGATACATTACTGATTTTCTTAAAAGATGATATTGGTGTTATACTATTTTTTAAAAAGGATATCTTTTAAATTATTATCATAATAAAGTTAATATTCTTCAAGACAACCCCTGGAGATGATTCATTCCAATATTTGCGGGGAAGTAAAAAAATAAAAAATTTGTGATAATAACATCATTACTTTTCTTGCTGATTTTAATGAAATTAATTATTTTATGTATATGAAACACAAATATAATGCTTCAAAAATTTATAAATGTTTTAGAAGGAATTAAAAAAAGGAATGTGAGTATTCAGTAAATATGTTGAGATCAGAAAATGGTATAGAATACAGAAGTTAAGAATTTGAAAATCATATTGAGAAGCATGATATTCGGCATGATTATAGTTTCCCATACACTCATGAACATAATGGGATTTTTAAAAGTAAGAATAATAGTTTGGTGCAAATGGAATGAACTATGTTAAATGAACATGGTATTTCTCAATACTTTTGGAGGAAATTCATGACCATTGCGTTTATATTTATAACAATTATTTCTACATGCCTCAATCATATATGACTCTATATGAATTGTTTTATGGAAGAACTCCATTTTTTAAATAGTTAATAGTTTTTGGGAGCCCATATATTATAAATAATAATGGTAGAAACTATTGACAGATTGGGAAGAAAGGTGAAGATTGAATATTTCTCAGCTATGACATAGAAGGAAGGGGATGTTGATGCTTTAAAAGGTAAACAAAAATAATTGTTGATTTAGTTAATGAGAATGTGATTGAAAGATCTGAGGAAGATAAAAATGCTTAGGTAGATGTGAACATCGAGGAATATTGTTTTAAAACAATTATTATAAGGAAATAGACAATTTTAATCCCTCTCATGAATAAGAATCCGATTCATCTATTTCAAGTGATGAAGGAAATAAATGACATCTTATGATGAGGAATCAAGTGGAAGCACAGAACATTATTGGTGGTCAATATCAGAAGGAACAAACAAGGATAACAAAAAATGATATTACCCATACTTATTTGTATTCAAAAGTGGATCTGAATGATGTGAAATGTTATTTTGAGTATAACAACAACAAAACAATCCGTTAATATTGATATAAATGGGCATTATCAGCTCTAGAAAAATGTAGACTACATGAGCGGCGTTAAAATCCCTAGTAATTTATCAGCGATTATGAAATTTATAATAAATTGTCTTCTATTAGTGCATATATAAGAACTAATAAAGGACCATTTATCAATCCATTCATGATAATTGAAAATGGGCCACAATGAAGTGTGTTTAAATAGCACATTGTTCAATGTATCTTTTATTCAATTATTACCAAAGTTGAACGAGATTCTGTTCTCACATTTCCTACTTTGAGACATGGTTTGAAATATGACCATATTTTCCTTTATATGGTGTATATACTGCATCAATGAAATATCATATCATGAACCTATATATTATCATGTTATTATAATCCCCTTCTGATGTTAATTCGTTCAAAAGGGATTTTTATTTTAAAATTAGTAAGGTATTATATTTTAAATCATTACGTTAAATATTTTGATTCCTTTTACCAAAATAGTTTTACTACATGTCCATGTTACTTATATTATTATAATAATTTTCTTTTAAAAACGTAAAATATTTATTAAGTTTATTTTCCATGGTCTTTAAATTTCGTTCAAAATAGATTCAACGTAATATTATTAGCATTTTTCACATTGGATGCATTTTACTATCATTACAAAAATAGGCAATTAATGTTCTTTAAAGGTTTATATCTTCATCCCCTCTTGAATGAACTATTTTATTTTTTCATTAATAGTTTTATTTTCCTAGTTTCCATAGTTTTTTAAGGAAAATTCATGTCCCATTTCACTAATAAATTTTCAATTTTAAATGGTTACTAAAAGAAAATAATATTTTTTAAAAATATTATTTTATTTTACTTCTTAGTGATGTTTTTACTTTTTAATATCCTTTAATTTTTTTATTCTTCACTAGAGATATATTCAAATAATTTCAACCAATTAATTCTTTGGTTTAAATTTGATAAAATTTAAACAAAAGTCATGAAAACCATTTATTTTCCACGGTTTATTTACACTATGATGGAATGATGAATGTTTCAATGAGTTTTATATTGAAATAGAAATTTTTTTTGTGTTTCCAAATTGTACTTGGAAATTAATTATAAAGAAGGGTGGTTCTAATATATCCATCATAATATCCCCACCCAACCCATTGTATTGGGTCATTTTATCATTATTAATAACCTTATGTAAAATTCCACATACACCAATGTTAGGAACTAAATAATGGACATGAACAAGAAGGGGGAATACATTATCACTAATAATACACACAGAATCATAAAAAATAACTATGATGATTCAAATCAAAAAATAATGAAATTGAAAACAATGAAATGATTCATGAGATAATATCTAATGACACAAATTATCAAAAAGAAACCATTAGAGTAATAATGGAAACAAATTAACTAAAAACGTTAAGACTCTAAATAAGTGATAAACTCGAGAACCAAAGTGGTGAAAATATAAACTCCAAGAAATGAAAAAGTTCCAATGATACACCTCTAACTATATTTTTCTATCACACTCAAGGTGTTCTACTAGTAAAGTAGGAAACATATCCTTTTCCAATATCATAAAAGATAACATAAACATGTTCATCGAGGTTCATATTTAGGGTTAAGTATAAAAACCAACTGGGAAAGCCCAGGAAACTCCTAATATATTCCAATTAGACTAATATCATGTTAGATTATATCATTATAAAATACTATGAGGAGTATAAAAGTAAATTTTATAAAATCAATATATTAAAAAATAATTATATTTTACCAAATAATTTCTAAACTAGAAATCTGGTGATCAAAACAATTTATCCAAAATAAAATTTTATATTAGTATAGAAAATAAATATTTTATCTAAAACATTGATATATTAATTCCATGATTCCACATAAACACCCATGTATAACCTAGACCTCAAAAAATGGTCATATGATTTTATAGACTTCTATCCATAATCATTTTATAAGTAATTTATTTTTAAAAAATAGGAATTATAATTCCATGTATCCGTACACAAGCACCCATGCGCATAACTTGGACATCGAGAATTGGTCATGTGATCAGGGTGACATCTTTTCATGATCCTTTATTTAATGATTATGAAAGCAAGAAACCCATTACTTTTCAAGATCACCCATAAAACCACATCAATTTACCAAATATTCCATTTTTGAAAAACCATCATTTTCAATTCCCATGTGGTTTCACCCACATCCCAATACCAAGAATGATAATATTTAGAGTAAATTACATTAGTGTTTCATCATATTTTTGGTAATCATGTTTTCATTAATGTAGAAAGAAATCATTCATAGTCATGAGTGCTTTATCATTCCAAGAAAAGTTGAAGGAGGGAAAACCTACCTTAGATCCATTAAACAAAGTGATTATTAAGATGATCTCATAGATATTACCCCTTCCTTCCATTTTAAAATAAAATACCAATACAATAGAATACAAAATCATTTTATTCTATATATCTGAGAATAAATACAATGATCCAAGGTTCCATTCAAGATGAAATGAGAATATCCAAAAAGGAATGGAAGAATATTTCCCCAACCTTTTGTTTTGATGATAAAAATAAAGATGAATTTTAAGAATTAGATTTTATAAATCCAAAATTATCGAAAGCTGCCTAAATGAACCATGGAAATTGAATTTATTTTTCTGAATAGGAAAAATTATTCTTTTCAAGATTTTTTAATGTTTTAATGTAAATTTATTATAAAATTTTTTATCACATGTTTAGAAATATTAGTGTGTAAAACCATGTGGTAACCATGAAAATTGCTTTTATCATAAAAAAATAAAACTCACACTATTAGGTACATGTTTTGTTAAACATTTTCCTAACTATGTGCCTTCTCATTGACTCCCAAACACAACACAGATTCTCCTAGGTAATTGATCATAGTTTTACCTAACAATACTCAAACCTTCAAAAATTCATCCAAAACCATTTTAATACTTCTTGGTACATACTAACTCTTAACGAAAATATTCCCTAAATTTTATTAATCCATAAAATAGGTAAATAACTAAAATTGGTGGTGAAATATTATCAACGCCGTTGGTATTTTCTTCTTCATAAATTTGGAATGTGTTCTACCACGATTCTATAATGAGCTTCCTCTATTCCCGGATTTCTTATTGAATTTATCCATTTTATAATAATACTCTTACCAAATAAAAAGATCTCCCTCAAAAAAATTTATCATATCTATTAATAATTTGGATACGTTCATTGATAAATGTTGCATCTAGATGAAACGTTGAATGGACCCAATTGGTCATGAGATAATGGTCCGACGGATCCTTCTATATCTAACAGATAAGAAACCCATCATATAAAACACTTAATCTCATTTATAAGGCTAAACAATATATAATATTTTCAATATATTAGATACTCTCAAAAGGAAAAACATGCCATGGATCCAATTTCTACTAGTTTCCCATGCGATGAAGACCATGTCTTAGTGGAATGTTCAAAAATACCAAACATCTCATATTGAAAAAAGGATGAATAAGATGGTATAAATATTCCTTCTATTGGCTCTAAATCATATTTATTTTTTTCTGTATAATATGGATCTTTTCAGAAATATCACAGATAAGTTTTACTCCAACTATTGAAGTCTCTCTTATTTCCACCCAAAAAAGTAAAAAATGATAAGGATGATCCAAATATTTCTCAAAGAGAGTCAAATGTATCATGGACTGATAAATTTAAATATATGAAAAAGCCACTAACATGATTTGATCTCCCCACAATACACCAGAGTCTATGAAACATTCTTAGATCATATCTTTTAATGACTAATTAATGTGTTCTGATTTCCAATTTGTATGAGTATGGTATGTTGTTCTCATTATCTATTGTGTCTCAAGATCATATTGTAAGATGTTCAAAAACTGAGAAGGGAATTGGGGATCCCTTTCATTGTTGATTGAAACTGGTACTCAATGCATCTTAAACACTTCTTGAATATATAACTCTCTGAAATAATATTTTATATTTTAATTTATACTTGGGAGAATGTTTGTCAACATGGAATGTCAATCCAACATTTCCCATATAGAATCATGTTTCCAAAGAGTCCACTATATAATGGTAAAAATGTATATAGAAATATTCTCTCATTTCCAAATAGGTATAGGCATAGATTGTAGGACCCAACCTGTTCATTAATTCTAAGTCTTACAATGATAACATGTTAGTATTTTTTAACATAATATCTAATATTTTTACAACCTAACAAATTTAAATGATATTTCATCACTTTGTAAATGTGTTTAATTATTTGGTGAATAGCCCATTTTTAATGGTGATTTTCAAAAAAAATATTCCTATAATGAATGAGTCACCATGATTCATTTTCAAGAATGATATATCATTTATGGATCTTCAAAATGGGAATCTATTATCTCCTAACCATTTAAGGATTACATAATAGTGATTGAAATTTTACATTATCATTAATAACCTTTTCCCAATAAGATTAAATTAGGAATAAAATTTACTATAAATAAAAATGTATTCTAATTCTATTTGGTACAGTCCATAATAACATTAATAAATTATCATTGTTCAGAAGCCTCTCTTACCACTTCACTATAAGAAATTTGAATCAAATAATCTTCCACCGAATTACATTTCTAAGGTGTATTAAACATTTCAAATTTCAACATATAGGTATAAAACATACACCATTGTTGCATCAAGTACATTTCCTGCTAATAATGGATATGATTCAATCTCTTATAATCAGTGTGGATTTTGATATTTTCTCTAAATAGATAGTGGTTTTGGGTTTTCAATGCATAAACCAATGATTATATTTATAGGTCTTTCATCTTATAATGTTTTCATATGTTCTTGACTACCTCAAGTCAAATTCGTCCACATGATCTTCAATCCTGAGAAAAAAACCCTAAAGTAATCTAGACACATCACAGTAATCAATATAACCCTGACATAGTTATGTAAATATGTGTATAGATATTTAATTGAGTTGAGAATTAATCTCAGGAGAGGGTTTTTGATAGTTAACATCCCATTCAAATGAATTTTTATTCCTTTTCAATAAATTCATAGGAGAATAAATCATCAAAATATCATGACTGAAGTTATTATAATAGCATGTTAGTCAAAGTAAACATTGAATCTTAGACCCATTCTATTTTAGTTTCCACAAAATGACTCCTTTATTCATCATCAGATAAATTGATATTCATTCTTCATAATTGAATTTTATAAGTATATAAACCTATTAAATATATAATTCCCATGAAACAATCGAATTTCCATTATATTTATAAAAATTAATTAATTATTTTTGAAATATTTTAAGGTATATTCCCAATAAATTAATTGTTGTATTAAAAATTGAGAATTTACTACTGTATAATTAAAATTGATTTAAACGAAAAATGATTTATTGAGTTTTAGATATTTGTTTTAGGTCATGAAATTTTGGATATTATTTTATAAGTTATTTTGAAATCATTATAAGTCCATATTGTTATATTTTATTCAAAAAATAGGCCAACATTATCAGGACTCATTCTAAGGTCATGTATCCCACATAGATATCTGCCAAGGGGCCACCAAACCATGAAAACCTATGGAATGAATATTAAGAGCAGAATGAGTGCACAAGAGATGAAGACTATGTACAGGCTCGTAGGGAGGAGCCTACAGGGAGTATATATGGGGTTAGGCTCGGGCACACAAGAATGTAGTGGTCAATCGCATGTGACTATTAGAGGAGAGGCTCATCGACATGAGGTAGTGCATGTCGGTTGGAAGGGGTCCTATAATACCTATTCAACATCACTATATGATACTCACATAGATTTATTGATAAAAAAATATAAGAACTACCATGAAATAAATATGTTATGATCTATTATTATGTATTATCCATCATTTAATAAAACTATGTAACTTTAACTTTTCCCCTCCTTCCCGTTATTGGGAATTTCACACCACATGCCTCTATCACACTTGCCACCATTTTCCTTATCTATCATCATTTATATCACTAGATTCCGCCATATCTACCACCTATAATCTTGATCCTAAGCTCAAACTACATTTCCCCAACCCCTGATAATCAGAGATCATTTATTTCATCCTAGAAAAACCCCATGAAGCACATTTTGACTCTTCATCTATCCACTATGAAGGAAAAAGGATTTGCGGAAGACCATAGATGTGACTTCCAAGAATAGACACATGGAACCATGATATCTAAGCACTACCATGGAACCATGTTCGACCATTGCAAAACCTCAATGCCACTCCCATGCCTTCGAGGTGATGAAACTCTATAACGGTCTTGTGAATTGTGTAACGGTATACATGATCAACCATTGGTGTAATGATAAAAGTGATCTACCGTTGCTTCAACTGTTGATATGTAGTATCTCATCACCCCTATCACTTATCTCCACGACATTTTTATGCTTGTTTCTGCCATTTTATCATCGAGAACCACCATGGAATCTCTACCCAAGCACATTCTAACTATATAATCCTACTAAGTATGAGTAATGACACACATTGTCTACTTGATATCCCTCATCCACTGTGAAACAAGAATGTTTTCCAGATTCCTTCATTTACACTACCATGCTCCCAAGGATCACAACTCCACTTACTTCATTTACCACACTACTATTGAGGAACACTATGGTGTATTCCATTCTAAAACATCTTGCATGAGATCCATGACCATCATTCATGCAAGACCTTTGTTCAAGTGTTCAATCAAGGAGGATGCATATGAAGTTGATGTATTACTTGAGGCATGATTGATCTGCTAAGGAAGAGGCAGAGTGTATTGGGAATGATGGTATAATGATAGAAGGAGGAAGAATACACTATGATAGATGGTGAAATTTTTTATGTTGGTTTCTACCAATAATATATGTCATATACTATTGGGCTAGTGGTAGATATGATCTTCCATTGGGACAATAGTATATGTGAACTACCATTGAAGAAATGGCAGATCTCGATGAACTAACCCATGCACAAACAATTGTATTATGATCCACTATATAAATGGTTGATCATCTGTATACCTTATGAATTCACCATGGAAAATAGTCATGACAACAGTATATATGAAAACATATATTCTATGACCATCAATATGGAATTACATCTCATCACTAGAATATGGAAACACCGGAGAATTTTGAAATATAGAATATTTTAAAAAAGATATTTAAATCATTTCATAAGATATATAAAGATACAAATGTGTGTGAAAAAATATTTACCTCCCTCTATAAGTTCAATAATGTTTCTCCACTCAAGGATGATCTATGAATTTGAGGATTGATAGTGTACTACTACTAGATGCTCTGTTTTAAAAGATTTTCTTTTTATTAGCATAATGTATTCCCCCTCCCCCTTCTACCTCAGTTGTTTACTTTTTAATGTAGGGTAGAATCTTATTTTGGTTGGACAAAGGGGAGGTGACCATATGTGAGGCCTCATCTATAGTTTTCATTGAATTATTTTATCCCTTTTTATTTTTTATATGGTTTTCAATTCATGAATACATAATTTTAATGGGATATGACTATATTTTTATTTCAAATATTAATATTTTAAATTATACTAATTAAGGAATTTTTTCTCCACCTTCTGGGGTTTGGATCAAACTGATTAGATGATCAATGTTTATTTGGTGAATTGTTTGGTGATTACTAAACATTCATGGAAGAAATATTGTTCTAATTGATAAAATTATAAAACTGAGATCATGATTTGGCTTGCCTATATGATTTTAAGGATACGCATTGTGACTTTCACATATTATAAGGAACATAGTCCAAATAAAGAAATGTTTTGAGTTATTTTCATTTTTTTCAACTACAATCAAGGGTGAAAAAAGTGAAATGATTTTTAATCCAATAATTTATCCAATTGAAAAGGATAAAGTATTCAATTTTAATGGAAAATGACATTATTAAAAATAGAAATCCAAGCCTAAAACCAATCACTTTTCTATCATCAGAATTTTTTAATAAGTGTTCTGTCTCTTCCCATCCAATTAAATCCTATTATTTTATTTACTTTTCACTCATGACAACTTAATTAAAATACATTTAATAGGAGATGAAGTTGTTTACTACTTCTACAACACCATTAGGGGGAATATCCTTCTCCACCCCCCATGACGGGTTCTCATCAAAACCTAGCATCATTATCATGGAGTTAGTGAACATCAAACCCATAACTTGCAATACTAGAACTACCAATGAAGAACTACTTGTTCTTGGCCCTATTATAGAACGGAATTTTATAACTAGGATTGTGGATATTAATATTGAAAACAACATTAAACAAATTTAACTAGAAGACCCAATTAAAATATCAAGTGTTCACTCTAAGACAACAAACATGGAAATTAACCCATATAAAACCCAAAGAGAACTTTGTACCCCATAATTTTCTAACCAAAATAATCATTTAACAATACATTTGAAATAAAATGATTTTTAATTATTAATCAATATAATTCATGTATTACAAAAATTTCATGGAATTCAAAGAGAATACCCAAACCGAAACATTCAAAATATTTTCTATGTTTTTTAAGATCCAAGATAATGGGATAAGCTGAGGAGAATGTCCAGAAAATGGAATTCCCCTTTTCACATGAGGGAGATTTCGTACAGTAGTATTAAAACAAAAAAATGAATAGAGGTCCATGAATAGGATAATATCCAATGTAGTTTAATGAAAATATTTTTCTTAGCCTCCCTAATTACCAAAATAAATAAGGTGATCTATAAAGTCAGACAAGAAATAGATGAAACCATCTATTAATATTGGGAAAGATTAAAAATAGTGTAAAAGGTGTCCTCATAGAGCTATTTATGTACATCACTATCTTTTTTCCTTCAAATGAGGGCTATTAGAGAATAATAAGAATATCATAGTCTCATCATCTGGTGGATCATCTATTTATGTGTAACCCATGGAATCTAGGATCCAAATCAAGATGATTTTACAAAACTCACAATAGTTTGGAACAGTAGGTATAAGAACAAGATTTATCCATATAGAAAAAACATATAACTCATTACCATTAATTAAAACCAAACATGATGAATTTACAATCCTTGTAAGATAGATAAATTTAAAACAAGTGAATGAAAAACCTACCACACCTCATATATGTGCTTTTTATTCATCACCCCATCACAACACTCATCATTGTGTTGAGGAATAGTGTTTGGAGATCTGTTTAGCCACATTATATCAAAGATAGATTTAATAAGAAAACAGGGAGATAATGGAAATACCAACTGAGTTTTGGAGTTCAAAACATTTATGTTATACTGCCTTTTTGGTAGAAATTAAAAAATACATTACATTTTCTATAGTCATACATGAAAATGTACCAATAAAAAGATAATAAAACACCTCATTTTCAACAAAAAAAATTCCAAAAAATGTCCTCATCTATTGAAGCACTAGTGAAACAATGGAAATGAATATATATTGGGAGCCAAAAGAGAAATTAAATGATTTATCAAATAAATTTGATAATCTTGTAGACATGTGGTCAAAAACTAATGTTATACATCTTGCTCAGAATATCCCAAACCCAATAGAATGTGCATGCATCATCATCACAAGAAGTGTAAAAGATAACAGACACCAATCCTTGATAATATCATGGTAAAAAAGAATAATGGGAGGTTATGAATTCTATAAATCATGGAAGAGGAAAGCACTCCACCTCGACAAGAATATAAGAATATTAAGGAAGGACCCCTCAATAGATTTATGAGTGAAATACATGAAACCCCATCATATAGGAAACGGTGGGAGAAAAAATCCTTTCATATTACATTCTATTCAATTTTTACCTATTCTACGATATTTGATGATGATAAACTTCAAATATAGTTCCAAGATACATTTCAAAAGGTTTAAATTAGTATACCTCTCAATGAATGATGCTGAAAAATTCTCAAATATACTAGATTCCTCAAAGAAATTTGGATAAAAAGAAAAAGTCATGATGGAAACAAGATGATCGGCACAGGGAGAAGTGTGTCATCCAAGATCAGACCACCATTACAATTAAATCATTATACAAGAACATTCACTTTTCCTTACACAAATGGTTATTTTATATTTGTTGATTCGTTGTGTGATCTTAGTGCTTCCATTATTTTCATGTCTCAACCTATATTTCTATCATTGAAAATTTGTAAAATAAATCCCCTAAGAGTGACTTCATAACATGAAAATGGATCCACTTTCTTTCTATTGTACGTTTTGAATGATGTGCTATTCAAAGTTGAAGGAATAGTTTTTCTAGAATAATTCTATGTGGTCCCCATTGAGGAAGATAAATCATAACATAATTCACCCATTATTTTGGGAATAAATTTCCTAAAAATAACCAATATGATCATTAATATACATTAATGAACCCTACCCATGGGTCAGGGAGACAACATGATATACATAAATGTTCTTTACTCTTGGAGGAACCCTTCAAAAAATCATAAAATCTTTTAAATTTTCTATAAAAAAGCAATTGATCCCCTTTAATACATACGTATTATTAGAGAATTTTTAGCATTATGGGATCATATTTATATTGAAAACACCAAGAAACAATTGAGTACATAATAATATAGATATTATAATTTCACTAATTATAAATAAATTATATCTAAATTCATTGATATTTTTCAAGAAGGAACTGATATGATACCATTTACTAAGGAGATTCATGATTTTGAAGTAGTAAATATTAATTCAATATCATCTTTGGAAAAGCCCCAAAATATGGAATACCAACCTCTCCAATGTGATTAAAAATATTTCAATATTATCGATGGTTAAAATATTTCATTAATCATGTTTACCAACTTTTCTCGGGGCTAAGATAAAATTTTAAATGGGATTTTCAAAAGAATTATACAAGAGATATGGTGGAGCCTTAGAGTCATTCATGGAATTAACCCCAAAGAATGTTCCCATATAATTTTTCTATAAGGGGACTCATGGCCTAATAGGAAACCCTAGAGAAGACTTATCCCCACAATTATGGATGTTATAAAAAATAGAATGAAAAAAATTGGGAATTGACATAATATACACAATTTCTAATTCAAAATGGTCCAGTCCCATCCATGTCATCCCCAAGAAAATTGAGATCAAAATTATGAAAAAATAGAATAAAGAATTAATCCCCATGAGAGGTTAGAATATATTGAGGGTGATTATTGACTATAGAATGCTTAATCCAATCACCTAAAAAGACCACTTCTTTAACTAATTCTCAAATATAATGATCGACATATTAAAAAGGAGGAGACATGTTTGTTTCATGGATATCTTGTATAGTTATTTTCAGGTATAAATTTCCCTATAATTACATGATAAAAAAGAATTAAACTACAAATTTGTGTCCCTATCATTCAAGAAAATGTATTTTAGTTTATGAAATGCCCCCAAAATTTTTTTGAGGCAAAACGTTTACATTTTCTAAGATCAAACTAAGGACTAGCTAGATGTAATTCAAAATTATCATACAATATTTGTAAAATCATTTGATCATTTCTTAGGGAACATAGATTTTTTTCAGAAACGTATATAGAGAATTTTATTAACCTTGATTTGTGTCACTTAATTTTCAAAAAAGGGATACTATTGTGTTATATAATTTCAGAAAATGGCACTGAGGTCGATAAATATAAATTTGAGGTAGTTAATTAATTGCTAGATCCCCCCTATATGAGACATATTTTTTCATTTTTGTACATTGTGGGATTTTACCGAATATTTATCAAACAATTTAGTAAGATATACCTTTATTTTTTTAGTATTACTTTTAAAATAATCTGATTTTTTCAATGATAATTATAGGGATTCATTTATTGTGAAGAAGGAAAATATTCTTACCCCACCAATTGTGCAACCCCCCGATTGGGAGCTCCCATTTGAGTTTCTTTTTATGCATAAAAACAAGTTCCAGTGGAAATAATCTTCCAAAATAATTGATGTAATACCACAAGTCAAAACATATGCCTCAAAAACCATGGATTATGCTCATATCAATTAAAAAACACTAAAAATTAATTATTTTTTATTGCATTTTCATTGGATAAATTTAGATCTTATTTACTGCGAACTAAATTTTTTTATGATCATACTTCACTAGGGTAATCGATGAAGAAGGATGATGCTAAAATAAGGAATGTGATATTGATATTTATCTTACAAGAGTTCAACCTAGAGATCATGGAAAAGAAGGGAGATTAAAATCAAATAGAAGATCACCTTAGTAGACTTTCAAACAATGAAAAGACATACATTCGATAACTAAACCCACTCAATGATCACATAACTAGAGAGACACATTACATAGTGGAAGTTGAAGTAAAATGGTGTACCAATATAGTAAGTTATTTTACCATCTCTTAAGTACCTTCTCAGCTAAACTATCACCAACATAACAAACATAATACTGAAGATATATTCTATATTTGGGAAGATCCATTTTCGTGGAAAATCAATAATAACCAAATCATAAGGAGGTCCTCACCAGAAAGTGAAATATAATATAGTTTTTATTTTTTTTTCATATTCATGCTTGTATAGGTCACATTGTACCTGAAATAAGAGCTATAAATGTAATCAAAACTCTAATTTATTGGAAAAAAATTTCAAATATGCTTTTGAATATTGTAAAAAATGTGATATGTGTTAATATTTTTTAAATAGTTTTAAAAGAAAAAAGATGTGTCATATACCCATCATATTTTTTGAGATCTTGGATGTATAGGTAGTTTATTTCATGTTATCAGTTTTCCTTGTATTTTGGGAATGGTTACATTTTAATTTCTATGGATTGTGTCTATAAATGGGTGGGTGTTAAGGCCACCATGACTGGTGATGCTAAATTTTTATTTGATTGTTTTAGGTCTAACATATTTTATATGTATGGAATTCTTAGGAACATTATTAGTGACCAAGGAACTCATTTTTTTAAAAAATTAATTATAGATTCCATTATTAAGAGGTGTAGAATAAATTACAAAATATTTATGCCCTACTATCACTAAAAAAAATCCAAGATTAACTGTTCAACCTTGATATTAAAGATATCATGGAAAAAATAGTGAATCAAAACCAAAAGGATTGGAAACAAATTCTTAATGTACAAAGCCATAGCCTTAAGCATTACTTAATCATTAATTAAGTCAATAATTTGAAATTATTTCACATTAAGGATCCTTTTAAGTTTAGAGATTTAGAGAATTATGCCATAAATCATAAAAAATAACTAGAATATTATAAATTTGGAACTTCTACTCATTATCCATATTTTTGTAAAACAACATACATTTAAAAAGAAACATCATTTTGTTTACTGTTTAAAATTTATAACCTTTCATTGATCCATCCATTACTATATTCTTCTTTAAATCATGTGAAAAATATTTCAAAACCTTGGATTAGCATAAAATCCTTAGTTAAGTATGCACAAATAAGGAAACCTATTAGTCTTAAAATAATTAAAACCATGAATACATTATCATAATTCAATACTTATCACATTTATGAAGTATTAAATGAACCTTGATGAATATAATCTAATTGCATACCCTTTTTTATAATCAATAGATTTCTCTAAACTCATTGAATGAAACAAGTAACATATAAATGAATATTGGTATATAATCATACATTAATGGAATAACGATACGGTAGACTTCTACACATATCACTAATTGTAATATACATACTGCAGACATCCATATCCAATGCATTGGAGGTTATAACGTAACCACCCATCTTTGGTTTATCACAGAACCACCAGTCATTGTTTTATCACGTTACCACCCATGTTTGGTTTATAATGTAACCACCCATCAGATGTCCAAGTACCATTATATAGTCATAACACATAAAATATTTCAATTGTCAACATTTCACTCATGAAATATCATTTTCAATCACAATCAATCATTCAAGATATTATAATTGTCAACCCATTTCCAAAACAATTTAAAACAGTTAATAAAGATACTATTGAATCAAAGTGTCTCTTACCAAATTGAAACATTTTAAATGGATTAAAATTTAAAAACATTAATTTCTATAAAAATAAATTCTGAAATTACATTTTGAACATATAGACATGAAATAGATTTTTTTTGGGAAATAAATCCATAAAATGTTTAAAACTCTGTTTTTGTTAAAGAGTCTCTAACCACATGAGAAAACATTGAACATAAATAATTAGGGAATACCATTTAAAATTTTTAAATATCCTGAGAATATAATAATTTATGATATAAAATGTCAAAATTATTATATATACACTTTATATGATAATAAATATTCATAACATCAAGATATCCCTCAATGAAAATATATTGAGATGAAATCACTTTCCTTGAGTCTAACATGACTCGTATGTTATTTATTTTCCATAAAACTAAGATTTGATTAATTTATAATTTATTAACAAAAATTTTCATGATTATTATTTCTTTATATAACTCATTACCATGTTATACATTTTTCAAAATTATGTAAGTTTGTATCAGATGTTTTATCGATATTTGGTACTTGATTCAAAAATGAACTTGTTTCATTAAAATAATTTCATGTGGTAAAAATTATATCATCTACCAAATATTAATCATTATTTAAATATCATATATATCCAATATATATGTATTTACAATATTCCATAATATTTGGCGATAGGAAATGAAATACACCATTCATGGAGATGGAAGGTTGTACATACTCATAAATGAGTATTATAATTCTAGTATTATAATAATTTCATATATGTTTCATAGGTTTAATAAAACCATACTTTTGACATTTAATATGTAGTGGGAATGAGTCATGTCAATTTGTGTGGGCGATAATTCTTACTTGCTCAAACAGAATTATCATATTTACCCAACATGGAAAGTATAAGGGTATGTTCTAAATAGAAATTAAAAATTCTTAGAGAAAATATAAATATAATATATATCATATTGAAAAATATTTTCCATCAAAATGGCCACAATGAGAGGTGGTATGAAAAAGTGAACCCTCATCGTTTCGTGAGGTAGTTGTTCACCGTACATAGAAATAGTATATTTGTTACCCATTAAATGGAGTTGTGTGTAACTGTCAATAAAAAACCATATAATAACAATATCCTACTATATTTAAGACATTTTTATTGGTATTTAATAAAAGAATAAGAAACTTTTAGGGTGTGGAGAATCGAAATGAAACTAAAAAGGCATGAGAGAAGTTTTTTTCTCTTAATGAGGTAACATCTTTTGGTTTATACCAAAAATATTTTTTGGAAGGATCTCATCCCTAAAAAGGGCTTCATAGATGAGATTAGGGATTCTAGTAAGAATTATTTGTAGATATTTTCCAAAAAAGGCTTTTTATGTGAATGTAGTAGAGAGGAATGGGTTCCTTTTTATAGGAGAGGGGAGGGGTACACTTAGAATTATTAAAAGTATTAAATTAATAAAAATTAAATTTCAATTTCAAATTGTAAATAACTAATATATTTAAAATATAAGATGATTATATTTTTAAATTATCTCATAAAATAATTTTAAGAAATGTATCTATTTTATTATAAACATTATAATTTCGGTTAACCCATAATTACTCTCTTTTAATTCTAATTGCGCTAACAACATGGTAAATATTAAGAGGCTATAAATTTTACTTTTTTGGGTAAATTTTCGATAAATGGATTCTTAATGAACTTTTAGACATTAAAATATACACTTTTTAATTTTTAAATGTTTTTAGGATTTTTAAATAATTTAATAAATTTTTTACTTTAAAAAAATATCCACAACATAAATTTTCACACTATTCACATTATTAAATATAAAAAAAATCCAAAAGAGAGATAACTTCAAAAAAATCATTTAATATTATTTTAACATGTAATATTTTAATATAAAAATTGTGGATTAAATACATTTTGTTAGATACTATATATTTTAATATTTATATTATCATTTATTTGATTCATTTATAAATAAAAAAAACATTGCATCATCGTTATATCACAAATAAATTTAATTATTTAATGTCTAAAAATTAAAAATTAAATTACTAGATGTAGGAAATAATTTTATATATCTAATAAATCATTATAGTTAAATATATTATCTGTATATATCCATATTTAAATACTTTACTTTTTTTTAAAAGTCTAATAAACAAGACTATTCATTTAATATAATTTTAAAAAAGCATTAAATTCAACCAAGAGGATCCAAGTGGTCTTAAAATTAAACCAAGGATGTTCATGATTGGGATATACTCATCCATTTAAATTATCATAAGTTTCATGGTAGTTTTATATTATTATAATATAACTCTCACTTTTAATTACATGATTTATCCATAACCATGATAATAAAATTTATTACCAAAGTTACTATTCAAAATGTCCAAAAAATAAAAGATACCAATTTATATAATTTTTAACTATTTATTACCAATATTTAATCCATTTTTATATATTCAAAACTCATTATTAGCATAAATTAATTAAAAATTAATCCCCGTTGTCAAAACACAAAAATGAGTGTCTTAAAAGTACAAACCATCGAAATATTAACATGTGTTTATATAAAATTTCAAAGTGAATTTACTTCCAGTGAGAAAAACTAGAATAATTGATAAAAAAATAATCTAAATATAATTTTAAACCAATTCAAAATACAATGTAACTATATAAATAATTTATACTAAAAGACAGTTTTGAATTATAATGCAGCATTTTTCCCTATTAATTAAAATATGAATTTTATCATAAAAATATCAAAATCACAACAAAAGTAAATTATGATGTCCTTATTCCAAAGAAGAAGTTTATTTTGTAGAATATAACTAGTAAAATTATCAAAAAATAGATTTAGAAATGGTTCTTCATCAAAAGGCAGTAAAACTGCCTTTTCAAAATATTAGAGTATTTTGTGCTTAAAATTAGATTTATTCCCATTTTAAGACTCTAAAATTTATTGGATGAATGTGAAAAAATTAACAAACATGAGTAAACATAATATAGTTTGTTCGTTTCATTCTTTCCAGTACATCGGTAAAGAATTTACTACCATTTAAAATAATAATATAGATATTTTATTATTTTTCGATATAACTCAGTATTGTGTGCAATGTATGACTTCAGAGAAACATGTTGTGGCATGTTGAGTATGCTACTAGAGAAATCATCCCATTTATCATAAAATTAATATCATATTATTAAATATTAATAGATATGAAAATGTCTTATTCTATAATTACATGAGACGTTACATTCTCCCCCATTTTGGAAATTGTGTGATCACAATTTCAATTTGGGGCCGCTAACTAAGGTATAACTTTTCAAAATTACATCACTGAAATCCCGCATCAGAAAAATTTGTTAATAATATTTCCAAATAAAAATAATTAAAGTGAATAAAATGTCATCTGATATAACACATACTTGGATTCCATGTAGAAAAACATGGATATGGGAGAAAAACTAACCATCATTATCTAATGAAGAGTGATAGAAAACCTGATCATGAGAAAGTAAATAATTCAAAAATCGTAAACATATTATGGGTAAAATAGTTTTTGAATTCATAGTAGGAAAATTAAACATAAATTATTTTGTTTTTGAGATCCTTTTCCTAATTTTGATTAATTATTTTACTACATAGAATAAGAAGATAAGGAAGTATACTTACTTGATAGTTAGAGTTTCATCTATTAATCGAATTGGACCATGAAATTGTCTTTTTCACAAAAATGATGAGTAATTAAGATGAATCATTCATGCATGAAGTACGATAACAAACTTCTAGATAATCACATAAAATTTAAAAGATGATCTATATATTTCCCATATCATTAGACATTAATGAAAACCAAAAGGGTTCGTATAAGTTTAGATAATTCCTCCAAAAACAATAATCCTTTATAATGAAGACTACCTTTAATCTCCAAAATTATAAAGAAATACACATTTTCTAAATAGACCATTAAACCAAAAAAGTACTTAAAATTAATCAAAATAATCCCAACTAAGATTTAAAACCAATTCTTAGAATGATTTGATCACATAGTCTTCTAGGAAAAGTTTGAACATTCATCTCCATAAATCACTCTTAATGTCTCATACGAAAAAATAATTTCCTAGTAACATATTCTCTCTGATATCATAACAATTTCCATAAATAACCCAAATCTATACAAGTCCCCCATAATATCATAGATTCATCCATCATATAATTCAACCATTACTCCTCCTTTTAAATCCCTAAGTATTATATTTAACATAATCATATAGGGTTCGAAAAATCGTGAACGTCTACGGAAATAAAATTAATCAATTAATCTACAAGTCATTTTCCTATGTCATGGTTATCTATTCCATAAAATATATGAATCCCAAATCAACATATTCATAACCCATAATATCATTTAACTAGAAAGAAAAATTCTTACTTACCAAGAATGTCAAATAGGATTGTGGAAGCTGATATAGCCCTGTCACACATTGGTTCTGGGTTCGATTCTCGCATCCTCGTCCGGCATGATGGGTTTTCACCTTTACTAGGGGCTTTATTTTTATTTCAAAGAATATAATTCATATAATATTCTTAAATGAGAGAAAATACTAAAAAATAACCATAACATTTTTTATCCTCATAGTTTATATAATATCATAAATTTTGATACCCAAAATGTAATTACCTTTAATTCAAATATCATTTAAACACTATTGGTTACCCATACATATGTATTTATGACCGCATAAGAAGAGATAATTATTCTTCAAATAAAATTTTCACATAGAAAACATTAGGGTTACATATTCTACAAAAAATCTTCCAAAGTAATCCCATCATCAAAAGATAATTACTAATTTTAAAGATTTCATCAGCCAAAATTCTACCATAACTCTTGAATCCTTTATATGTAGACATTTTAATCATTCAGCATTATTCTTTATCATTTATCCATAATTTTCTATATTATTACATAAAACATATTTACTATAAACAAAAACATGAATCATTTCTTCATATTAAAAAATGTCCGAACATAACATAAGAAATAATCCATACCTTAAATAAATCATTTTTCATTTTCTCATCATTAATTGGAATGTAATTTGGTATTACTAATTGTATATTTTTATGGTCATGTTGATCCCATTCCCAAACCTTCTTCGTAGGACACCTATTTTCATAATGGTTTTACTCATCACATTTAAAACATTCAATTGAAAACTCAAAAATAATTTATTTTCTTTTCTTGGAGGTAACTGAATGCTTCCTTTTTCATGGAATGTTATACATTGATGAACATTATCACCATATATGTAACACGTTATAGTATATTTGATTCATTTTCTTGGGTTTTTATTTCCACATCCTAAGAAAATATGTTGATTTATATTCTTAGCATTATTATCATTTCCTGAACTTCCATAGGGATTCATTTCACTCATATATGATGCATTAGAAAACCAACCAAGATTGAAGTGGTTAATCATGACTCATGATAGTTGTTTTAGAGTAATAGATAGTTATCATTGCATCTCCCATTTTATTTGGTTACATATTTATAGAACCATAAAATTTTTCTTTACATCCATTGTTACTTTGGTGCATAGTGAATCCAACCATTTACTAAAACCAAAATGGTTAGTGAGATTATATCAATAAAACAATTATATATTATCATATGATTAATATAAACAATTATATATAAGTATTCATGTTATCTCAAACTCATTCAATTTATCGAAAATAACTTTGAATATTTTTATTATGCTAATTATTGTGGTTATATATTACAAAACAACTTATGCTTAAATATCACCCAAACCAATAAATTTGTCTAAACGATACTCTAACACCAACTATAAGTCCTCAGCCTTAAACAATACTTAATATTGAGTTAAGATGATAATTTTGGATTACTTCAATTTATGGATATTTTCAAGTTGAAAAATTTATAGAATTGGGACATAACTCATACATAACAACTTGAATATAAAAAAAGAGACACTTCTACTCACTATGGATTTTTTATAAAATAGAAAATATTTAAATAGAAACATGGTTTTGTTTCCTATTTAAAATTCATAACTTTTCCTTAATCCATCCTTGAATCAATTCTTCTTCAAATCCTGCGAAAAACATTTTAAATCTTATAATGAGCACAAAAATCTTATTAGGGGATAGACCGAGAGGGAAAACTATTATTCATTCAAAAACATTAAAACCATGAATACATGATCATAAATTAAAAATTTTCACCTTTAATAAGTACTAAATACACTTCACCAAATATAATCTCATCACTTACCCTATTTGTAATAAAAATATTACCATAAAACTCATAGAAAGTAACATGTAACATATAAAGGTAACTTGGAAAATAGTCATACGTAAATGGAATAACTATGAGGTCAATATCCAAACATATCACTAAATAGAATAGCCATATGGTTGAATTACATACCCAAATAATTGGAAGTTATAACATAACCAGATATCCTTGGTTTGTCACAGAACCACCCGTCTTTATTTTATCATGTAACGAAAAGTATTTGGTTTATCACATAACCATTTCTCAAAATGTCTAACTACAATTATATGATCATAACACATAATATATTTTGATTATTAATATTTAACTCATAAAAATTCATTTTCTATCACAATAAATCATTCAATATATTGAAATATTCAACCCTTTTCCAAAACCATTAAAAACATTTAATAAAGAGACTTCTTTATTTAAGATTCCCATGCCACTTTATATTTTTTGAATTGAATTAAAATTTCAAAAGATTAATATCTATATAAATAAATTATTAAAAATCATTTTGAAAATATTGACATGAAATAAATGTTTTTAGAAAAATAAATCATTAAAACATTCAAAATGATGTTTTAGTTACAGAGTCCTTTACCACATGAGAAACACTTGAATACAAATCATTAAAGAGTAACAATAAACAAAAAATTAAATATCATGATTATATACTAATTAATTATATAATTATTCAACATGGTTTTATATACACTTTATTGGTTAATAAAGATGCATAACATCATGATATGACTTAATGAATGGAGATAGAGACAAAATCCCTTACCCTGAGTCTGACTTGTCTCGTACATTATTTATTTTCATGAATATTATAATATGGTTAATTCATAATTTCATGATAAAAAATTTCAGTTTTGTTATTATTTTATAAAATATATTACATTGTTATAAACATTAAATTAATTATTTAGGTTCATATCAGATGTTTTTTCTATATTTGGTATTAGAGTAAAAAATGAAATTATTTTGATGTATATTATCCATGGGTTAAAAAATCTATCATCTCCATAATATTATTCATGATTTAAATATCATATATAGTCAATATATATGTAATTATAATAATACATAATATTTTGAGATATTAAAAGAAATGCATCTTTCAAGGATATTGTAGGTCATACTTACGCATGAACACTATATTCATTTCATTGTCATATTAAAAGAGTATGAATTAAATAATATAAATATACATTATAATTATATTATTATAATTATTTCATATATGTAAAATATTTTTAATAAAACCATAATTTATATATTTCATATATAGAGGAAACGATTTATATCGCTTTGAGGGGAGGATGTCCACACTTCCTCAAATGAAATTATCGTATTTACACAACATGGAAAGCATTAAAGTGTGTTCTAAAGATAAATTACATAAAAATAGAGGGAATATAAATATAATATATATAATAAGTAAAAATAGTGTTTTTAATAATTTCCATCATTAGAGGTGGTAGAAAAATTGAACAATCATCATTATGTGAGACAGTAGTTCACCGTACATAGAAACAATATGTTTGTTACCCGTTAAATGGAGGTGTGTGTAAGTGTATACTGAAACCATAGCATAGAAACATCATAGTATATTTAGGATACTAGTTATGTTATCTAATCATATAATAGTGAAATTTTAGGGTGTTCATAATGGAAATGAAACTATAAACCATGAGAGAAGGTGTTACCACTTAATCAGGTAACTTCTTTTGGTTTATACCAAATGGATTCCTTGGGAGGCATTCTACCAAGAGGTAGGATTCTTGTATGATGGTAGGAATTATAGGAAGAGTTTTGGTCATATATTGGATGAACCAAAGCACATTCCAAGTGTGATTAATAGAGAGGAATGTGTGGCTTTTCAAAAGAGAGGTAAGAGGCACCCATGGAATTACTAAACGTATTAAAATAAAATAAAATCAATTTCAAATCCAAATGGATAAAAACCCATTTATTTCAAATATATTATGAGTATTGTTCTAAATAATCTAATAAAATAATTTTTATACATGTATTTATTTTATTTTTAACCTTATCTTTTCAGTTTACCCTTAATTACTCTATTTTAATTTTAACTTTGGTAAAAACATTTTTAATATTAAGTGTCTATAAATTTTACATTTATGGATTAATTTACCTATAAATGTATAATTTATGAAATTTTAGACCATAAAATATCATTTTTTTAATTGTAAATTATTATAATGGTTTTTAACAAATTTAATAAAAAAAATTTTATAAAACATCAAATATGTCAATTTTGACACTATTCATATTATGGAATATAAATAAAATCCAACAGAGAGATAACATCAAAAAAATTAATTTAATAATATTAAAACATTTCATATTCCCCTAGAAAAATCATGGATGACTTAAATTATGTCACATAATATTTATTTTAATATTTATATTATCATTTATTTGGTTCCTTCATTAGTAAATAAATCACTCCATCATAATTGTGTCCTAAATAATTTCATTATTTAATGTGAAATAATTATAAATAAATAATGCTATATATGAAATATATTTATGTTTTTAATTAATACTTATAGTCGAATATATCTAATGTATAACTTCATATTAAAATATTTTACTTTTTAAATACAAAAGTGTAATAGAAAGGCTATTCATTGAATATAAAATTATAAAAGAATTAAATTAATCCATGTGTCTCCAAGTGGTCCTAAAAGATACCCAATGATTCCCATTCTTTCTACACTTATAAAATTAAATTATGAAAAGTGTTAGGGCAGTTTTATATTATTATAATATAATTTTTACCTTTCATTATCTGATTTACCCTTAAATGTTGTAATAAACTTTATTACCAAAGTTGCTATTCATAATGTCCAAAAATAAAAGAGACCTATTTATATAATTTGGACCTTATTATGGAATCAAATTTTCCAAATTCAAATCACATAATTGGGATAAATTAATTAAAAATTAATCTCTGTTGTCAAAATGAGAAAACTGATTTTTTAAAATTAACAAAAATCAAAAGATTGACATGGGTTTATATAAAATTTCACAGGAAAATTACTTAAAATGACCAAAATTTGATGAAATGATAAAAACATAATCAAAATATAATTTAAAACTAATTCAGAATATAATCTAAATATATAAATAAATTAGACAAAAATGCAGTTTTGAATTAAAATGTGGTATTTTTTCACTATTCATTAAAATATGAATTTTATCACAAAAATACCAAAAATTTAAACCTTAGTAAATTTTGATGTCCTTATTCCATAGAAGAAATTCATTTTATCCAATATAACATATAATATTTTAAAACACCATATTTAAAAAGGGTCCTCCATCAATATGTGGTAAACTAACTTTTAAAAATATTAGAGTATTTTATGATTAAAATTTGATTTATTCTCATTTTAAAACTATAAAATTAATTGGATGAATGTAAAAAAATTTAAAAACTATTTTAAATATAATATATTTAGTTCAGTTAATTCCCACCAATACAACGACTAGGCATTAACTACCATTTAAAATAATAATATTAATATTGTATTATTTTTTAGCAAAACGCTCTCTTGTGTGCAACATAATTTTTCGAAAAAAACCATTATTCGGTGTTGTGTATGATATCGGAAAAACATTCCTCTTAATGTAACATTAATATTATATTCTTAAAGATTAATAGTTATGAATATTTATTATTTTATTATTACCTGGGATGTTACATAATGACACCTTATGGGCATAACATATAGTATAAAAAACACCAATAGTTATTATCCCTTACAGGTTGGTTTATATAAAGGGTTATCATCTACCGTTGGAGTTTTATAACTGATATTATTTGGATGTAAAACATATGAATATAGATTTTTTTGATTATTAGTAAAGAGAAGAAAAATTTAGTTATATTAAGTTGTGGAAATCATGAGATAAGATTTTGAAATCTTACTAATTTACAAAGAGAGAACTAGAGGGGAACATAAAAAAATAATCTAGTAAAAGTCCTTTCACCCTAGAGATATAGTCATGATCTACAATTTTAGACGAAATTTAATTCCAGGTGAACATTATTATAGGTGTGAAATATATTTTGTGATCACTAATTTATATCCTTTTGGTTCTATTCAGATTGAAACACAACCAAAAGGAAACCCATTCGCTATTATTGTGAAGAGGCTGAAAAGGTTCCATGTGAATCTACCTCAGAACCGGTAGAGGGTGTTAGACTTCTCCAACCTATCTATTGATTTATTACATTGAGTTTACCTTGATCCAATGATATTAAGAAATGTATCTTCTTGGAATGAAACTGAGTATTATTGATTTCAATATTTTGGAGTTTAGGATAAAGTAACTTTTTCCCTTTATCCCTTGATCATTAATGAAATTATTCTTAAACTTGTAAAAGTTTTTGTTTATCATAACAATGAATTATGTTAATATTAAACCACAAAAATAAAGTAAGAAGTATGGAAACATTTTCACAGGAACTGGGAGATCATTCATTTATTCATTAGGTTTATAACTTGCTGTATGTTTCTGGAAATCTATTTTTAACTAGAAATTCTAGAATTTATGTCAAAATGAAAATTGTATACCCACACATCTAATTTAGGCCTTATGTGACTTGTCTAAGATACATGAGTTTTTTAGGTATTATATGATTCCTTGTTTTAGATTTAAATGATAATGAGATTGATTGTGTAAAATGGAGAGTTCAATTAATAAATTTAACCATGTGTATTAAAATGTGAACTAATAATTTTAGGGAATTAGTTGATTCATGTAAATGAAATTTTATTATCAATTTATCATCATTGAATTTCTAAAATTCATTTGAATTGATTTTTTATTATTATTCATTCCTTGAGTGATTGTATTATGTTATACATTCCACTCCAAATATAATTTCTTGACCAAATAAATTCTATTTTATGTAGAGCATATTTCATGAGTGAATTTAGAGGATTCCACCCACTAGAACATGCATGGAATCTTTTCAAATCTATGATAATGAAAAAAACACATTTAAAATGATTGAGGCTTTTTTTATGAGACATTGTCCTTGATACCACCATATACATTTATTCTTGTTTAAACAAAATAAATCATGAATGACTTTTCTAGTAATGATCAATATTTCAAATCCATATTTATATATTCCTACCTTAGTCTTCATATTTTCTTGATATTTTAAAGTTGAATAGTAGGGGTTGGAAAATTCATGGTAAATGGGGTGAAATACATTATACAAGAAACTTTTGGGGGTTTTTTTTATGGGTTTTCATAATTATTTTGATTAATTCAATGTACTTTATCGTTTTAGCTTCTTGAAAAAAAAGATAAATATAAGAATTGGTTGTGACATGGAAGAATTATAAATCATCATTTCATGACTGATGAATTTAATGATATGTTGTTAGGTGGTGGATGTGAGATTCATTCTATTCATAACATTCAAAAAAATTTAAAAGTACTTGAATATATATATATATATATAAGTAGAGAATTTCCAAGAAGGATCACATCCTTTAATATTCTTTCATTATTCATGATCATTACTTTTAACTTGTGTAGTGAGAGTTGATATAATTAGAAGTGTAGAATTTCATTGAACCTTTATATTTGATATCATGTTTTATACATTAAGAGATAATATTATTTTATGGGAAATAATTTTTTAACATCAATTTTTACCAACCATAAAAATCAAAGTCATATTATCCTTTATTTCAAAGACCTTAGGATTTTATGTGCCTTTTTTCTTTATAATTTGTAAATAGTAGTTCCTTTACAAGTCTATGGAAAAGGGGCATGTTCTCATGATAAGATAATAACTCTTATCGAATTGTATCTTGAGTGATGTCTGAAAAGATTCAAATTTTGGTAAATCATGACATTCCATATTTTATAGTAATAAAATATGCATCTTGAATAGGAAAAAGAAGGAGTTATACTATTTTCCAAACGGATAGATTAAAATACTATAATTCATTGTTTCTTTGTAAATTTAGAAATTAAATTGGAATTTTATAAGGATTTTTGAAAGTTTGATTTATCATTTTTAATTATTTTATTATATTTCATTTAAATTTGAACATTGGGAGAATTGGTGACCTCTTTAATTCAATTTTGAGATTTAGTTTTTTTGGATAAGCGTGGTTTATGTGTGGGGGTATTTGACAAACACATATTTATTCTATAATTTTAAACAAAATTGAAGTTTTATATATATTTTAATGGGTATTCTAATAAATTTAAATTTTATATTCCCAAATGGGAACTTACTATGGGATAATTTAAATTTATTTAAATGAATAATGATTTATTTTAACATCCTAATATTTCGTAGAAAGTTATTATCGTTCAACTAATTCAATAGCTTATGCTACATGCAACACCGAGCTCGAGCGCACCATAACTTATCAAACCAGAATTTCAAAAAGCGGTTATGAATAGTATTAATTGAATTTTTAATTTTATATACTCCATATAATTTTAGAATCCATAATATCTATTTCTTAGACATAATATAAGAACAAATTCATTTTTTCAGATAAAAGAAGTGTTTTTCAAAAAATGCAATATTACCAACACTTTTTAAATCCAATATTTGACACTTTTAAATATTAAATTTAAGGAAATTAAATTCTTATTTAGAATCGGTACATAAAATATTATTTTGAATAAATTTTTTTTACTTTTATGATAACTTCCATATTTTGATGAGTAATGAAATTTACGAAATTTTAATTGAAAACAACTTTTATAATAAAATTTTTTTATAATGTAAAATTTTGTATTTCAATGGTCTGTAAGTATAGTTATATTATATTTTTATCATTTAATAAAATTTAGGTCATTATAAGTTCTTTCACATTTAAATTTGACATAAATACATGTCTATCGTTTGATAGTTTTTATTTTTTGAAAACACTCTTTTCGGTTTTGACAACAGAAATTAATTTTAAATTAGTCAATGAAACTTCTGTGCTTTTAATTTGGTAAAATAGAGTTAATTTTTGAATTTGGAATATCAAAATTATCTGGGTGTAAATTTTTATTATTTTCCTGAAAACATTCAATTTTTGATAAATAGTGAAAATCACTGCATTATAGTTTAAAAAAAGGATTTTTATTTCAATAATTATTTATTTTATTAAATTTTTTTAAGTCGGAATAGATATATAATACCTAAAAGTTTAATTTAATCCATTAGATTCATTATATAATTAAATTAGATGTATAAAATTTTATTAAACTTTTTACCATCTTTTACCCACCTCCTAGGTGCATTTTCAAATTTACATAAAACATAATTTTACCACTTCTCTGAGTTTATATTAAAAAAACTAAGAGACCAAGTTAATATCAGTAAGTATAATGGGTTTCAGTATGATGAAAATAAATTTTGTGGAATAGTATCTTTTGACTTTTATTTACCACGGTTAAAAGTAAATTCAGTAATTAAGGGTAAAAATAATATCACAATTACCCTAAAACAAGTCTTAATTCTATTAGATATGTATAATTTGACCAAAAACAACTTTATGAATAAAATATGAACTTATTTGGTTCAATTGTCTTAGATTAGGACATTTATTATTATTCTGTTTAAAGAATAGTTAAAAGAGTTAAATTCAATGTTTAATAATTAAACCATGTTTAATAAACGGATACACACAATATAAATTAGACTATAAATATTCATTAGAAAGATAAAATTATTTCCTAAACAATGGTATTTTATTTAAAATATTTATATGTTAAATAATTTAATTTATTTATGACACATTAATGATGCAGTAATTACCTTATTAATAAAATATTTAAATAATTGATATTATAAACGTCCAAATAAATGTAAATTGAGACTTCGGATGAATTATACTATTTTTCCAGGTTAATATGACATGTTAAGGTTAGTTGAATAAATTTCATTTTAAGTAATAACGTTTTTAGGGATTTAAAAAAAAATCAAATACTAAATAGTGTCAAAATTGAAAAAATTGAGTGTTTAAAAGAAATATTATATTATTATTTGATATAATATTTCTAAAAATATAAGGTTCAGACAAAGGAATTATATACAGATATATATATTATTAATGAACCTAATGGGGTTCTCTTGGAATGTTATAGTAGGTTTATTAACCATATAATATAAAAATACAATGAGACATGGTAATTGTCAAACTATTTTCTAAGAGTTATGTTTAAAGGATAAGGTTAATGTGATGACCTAAACCTATCTAAAACCAATTGGTTGAATGTTTTTAGAACCATAACCACCTTATCCTTTAAATAATTCATTTTTATCCATTAGAAACTGAAAATTATTTTATTATAAAATAATATTTCAATCTTTTCCTAAAGTGACCCTCACCTCTCTTATAAAAGGGCACTTCCCCTTCTCTTAATTTCACACCTCCAAAGCCTTTTTTCTCGGCCATCCCCTTCCCAAATTTCCTCCTAAATTTCTTCCATTCATCCTAGAGGCCTTCAATTCTTTAAAAATACATCCTAAGGATCCCTTCGAATCAATTCAAAACAAAGAACCCAAAGAAGGGGTAAATATTTCATTACCTATTTCAAGTTCTTTTATTCTTCCTCAACCTCTTTATTTGTTGTTTCCATTCTAAAATAATAAATCCAATATATTCTATATAAATTCATGTTATTATAAAAATGTTACAACCATATTCATTATTCTATCCACCCTATATATGACAAAGTCACCAAACGTGTGTACGTACGGACTATTGTCTCCACGTCATGGTGTAGTTTGTTATTCAAACAATTCATTATTAGGATGGGTTTAATAATGAGTAAAACTGATGTAAAGAATAAATATAACATGTTTATGATTCTTTATATATAATATACCATCCAAATACATATGATTTCTCCATAAATAAAATTATATTGTTGCACGTGCATACATACGGATTGCCGTCTCCACTAATGGGAAGATATTCATTCTCCATCGTAATCATTCAAGAATAATTTTCATTTTATGATTAAAAATAATTTTTATTAACATAATTTAATTATTTATATGAATAAAATACCTCCTATCCATAACAAACATGGCTTAAATAACCGAGTATATAAGGGAAAACGGACTAGTTAACCCCCTAAATGATGATAATAATAAAATATTATTAACAAAGAAATATTAGATGAGAATATATGAAATCATATTTATGTATATAGTTATTTTATAATTTTTTAACAATGATTTAACGATTATACAAGAGTTTAACATACCCTTGTCCAAGGAAAAGTACAAGGTAAGGGGTTTCATATCTCACTTTTAATTTCGTGAGATTTCCATTATTTTCCACTTATTTATTGCATTTGGTGTATTGCGTACTGAAATTTGATATATATTATCATTATTCTCTTTATATCCATGGTATTATAGGAATAATTTGGTGTTTATTAACTTTTTGTCATAGGAATCTATTGATTTCAACCTGGTAAGGGGTTTTCATCTCACATCTTATTCCCATGAGATTCATGCTATATTGCCACTATTTCTTTTTGGTGTGGTGTATGTGCTGCCCATGATATTAGTTGTTTAATATACTTTAATTTATGGGTATTTACATCGTCATCAGATGATCCTTATTTTATGGGGTGTATTTCTTGTATGTTTCCAAATCAGTAAGGGAATTTCAAATTTCAAATTCCACTCATTCTGTTCGGTGCAAACTTCATTGATTACTTTACTCCAAGATTATGTGGTAAATCACTATTTATTTACATATGTACTAATTTACACTCCCCTTTTTGTGGATATACTTTTGTTACACATAATAACTTCATTGATAAATTCTCAAGTCGTCGATATAAACATTATATGAGTAAGTCTGACTCAATGTTTATTCATTGAGTTAAAGTCCCAAGTCATTGGTGCTGTTTTTATAGGAATATGTGTGAATTTCTTATGATTGATTTAATATGAATATCCAATAATATTTAGTGTATTTATATTTTCCACACATGATTATTTCATTGATTTATCCTTAACCTAATTATAAGGTCTTTATAAAGGAATCCATCTCTACTTTCATTCCATTGAGACTTCTTTGTTGTTAGGCACCTATTCACTTTTATTTGGTGTACATAATGTACTTTAAAAAAATTATATCATGAATCCCTTTATTTTGATGATGTTTTAATGTTTTGATTACCTCAATTATTTGTATTCATGTGTCTCTCATCATGTTTGGAACTCTAACTAAAATATCATTTTAAATATTTTAAAAAATTATTCCTCTAAATAATTCTCATTAATTTCAATGATTTAAAAATGGTTTTAAGGTTTTATTTACATGGAAATTAATGTTTTAAAAATTAAATTCCTTTTAGAAGTTTCAAAGTGGTTTGGGACACTTTTATTCAAAAAATCTATTTTAAACAGATTCTTGATAAATAGTGAGACTTTTAAATGTTTTCATGAAAAATGGATATTCTCTCAAAGAATTTTTCTGATCATTTATATTTATTTCAACATCCATTAATGGATACTATTCTTAATCAAGGTTTATTTATGGAAAAAGTATTGACATTTAGTATTCTAATTTTAATACAAATGTTTATGTTATATTTAAACCTTTTCATATGAGGAATTCATTGGACATAGTAAGTGATGGTTGGAACCCGCTATATATCCTCGATGCATCGGTAGCGCTCGTGAGAAAAACTAGTGTCTTGGAACAAGTCCTTGACAGAATCTTATTTGTAGTCTTGGAACTAGGCCATGATTATTTGGTTATGATTTCTGGCATTATTCATTCCATCATTATGAAAGTGGGTATTGATATTGCATGTGATTATATGACTAGTAGAATATTAATGTGAATAAGTAAATGGAATTATTTCATTTTATCATTGCCAAATTATGCTGAATTTTAAGTTTAAATGGCTTTTGTTTTTGTCTTATACATTTCCTTAAATGTTTATGCTTATTTATGAAATTTTCTGTTATATTATTATCCTTAACGAGCATCTGATCTCACCCCTTTCTATGTTATATTTTTTCTAAGATGTGAAGAAGTATTTTACAGTTGACCTATAGGGATAGGCTAATAATATAAGTGTATTTAGAAAGGGAACAAAATGTTGATGATGTTTTCATTTCATGATGTAATGTAAAACTTATGAGTGTATCTAGTACTTCACAGGCAAATAAACTGATTGGTCTTTCGGGACATGATTCCATGTGTCATTCCAATGTTATGTAATAATGTATCATCTCTGGATAAATGGAGTCGGGGCTTTACAATTGGTATTAGATGAATTTTAGTACAAACCTTGGAAACTATATTTATAAAAAAATATGATTATGAAACACTACCCTAAGATTGACATTGCGAATTTGAATAAAAAACAGACAAACATTATGGTAATGTAAATAATATTTTGGTTTTTCAATGAAATTCATCCCTTTCTAGATTCGAGAAGGTAGAGGCAGCTCTAACACAAATGTACCTAACAGTGAAAACTCCGACAAGGTGTTTCGGGCATGACCTAGTGTATCATGGTTCATGACAATAATCCTTGATGTACTCTTGGTTATGACACTCTTGGGGGATATGATTAGGATAATTCACATTTTCTTTACAAACCGTTATGAATTATATTAATATAAGATGAGAATAAATAAACATGGTTAATCCTAAATTGTTTTAGATTGAGAATAAGGTGTTATGATATTCTATAAAAGATTTTATGACTCAAATTATGCTCAGTTGTGTTAGTCAATGGATGGATTCAAAGGAAGTCAGAGTAACATTGAACATGATATACAAGCTGGGCACGGTGGTGGAAATGAGCAACAAAATGGAATGTTGATAGGTGTAAAAGTTATCTTGTTCATGAAAAACCAATTTTCCAAAAATATGATAAACAACATATATTTTAACAAACTCCTGGAATCAATGAATAAGAGAATGGCGATGAATTATAAGAGCTCTAATAGTGGAGACCATGGAGAAAATAAAGCTCAATTTACATCATACATGAAATGTGGAAAGAGACACTTAGGAAAGTGTCTCAATAGAAAAATAAAATGCTTTAGGTGTGGGAAAGAAGGACATAATTTAAATAATTGTCGAGGAAAAATGAAGAGTACTATAGAAGAAAATAAAAATGATCCTATGAATCAAATTAAAATCATTTGTTGTAAATTTATGGGACCTTGGAATTACCTGAGCCAATGCCCTATTCTATCGGATAACCTCTATGTCATGGAACAACCTGTGTGAAAATAAATTTATGGAGAAATGTTTAAAGTATGGGATCACTTTGGAATACTAATCCCTTTTATGTGTAACCACGTAGTTTGTTATGTGAAATTGTTATTTGGGGAAGAATTATATTTTCATTTGTGGATATAATTATAAAGAACCATTTGGGATTATATGATCCTTGAATTTGAGTCAATTACACATTATTAATTTTTGGGATGAAAGTGCGAGGTATGAGATAAAATTTGCGGTTATATTATGTTATGGTTATTTTGAGAATTTACCTCAATTTGGGAATGTTATAAAATTTTGTTTCTGAAAAAGGACAACACATAGACCATCTGACAACCCGTCGCGTCAGAAAAAGCTGCGAGAATCAAACCCACAACCAGAGTGCGATTGGGATTTTTCGCTTACCACTAGACTACATGTAGTCCCTAGTTATTGTGACTAATTATTTTTAGTTAAATGTTTTTATTGATCAACAATATGTTTATTTGGGATCTCATGTCTTATCAATTGGATATCCTTATTATAAGAAAATGATTTGGTGATTAAGTGATAAATGTTATTTTGGAAGATGTGTACATTGTTGGGAAAACAATATGCCTAAGGAAAATATAATACAATGGAATTTCCTTTTAGGGGTAATGGTGTTTTATTATCTATGTTTTTAATTTATATTTATACCGATGTGGGTTGTTTATCAAAATTATCAACCTATCATAGTGAATATTTGATTAGGATAATTACTTTTAAGTATGTGACCTTAAGAGTAGTCTATGTTATTTAGAGATACAATTTAACATGGAATACTACGTAATCAAATTCTTCTAATTTTTTTGTTTCAATATTAGTTTGGATTATATTAAAGGATTTTGAGGACATTTGTTTATTGAATGGCATTTATTTAACTTTGGGGATTGTTGGTTTAATTTTAGAAATTAAGATTAGTATTTCTTTCTCTAAAAGATTATCTTTTGGGGATTATCTAATCTTGTACTAACCATTTTGGTTTTGGTTAATCTCTAAAGATAACGTAAATATATAGTTTATTCTTTGTGTATGATGTGATTCATTAGAAATTGATTCTAGCACATCATGTGTGACCAAGTCAACTTGAATACTCATTTTTTGAAAAAAAAAGGTTGAGTTAGTGTTACAAATTTATTAAAGGATGAAAATATACATTAAATGTAATTATATCAATTTATTTTCATATTTAATTTCAAAAATAAATTTCTTAACATTATTAAATGGAACATGAAACAAAAAACGTTGTTTGTTTATTATTCCTACTTGGAAACTAATAACCATTTATCTCATCACAAGTTTGTGGATTTCTTGTTGTTTACAGTCTCCAGATCATATTTTTTATCTCTCTCCATCATAACTTGACACTTAGTTTATCTTCCATATCCATGTTTCCCTACATGGAATCCTAGTATGGGTTATCTAATCTGAACTTTGTATTTCTCATTCTCTCATTTAAAGTGATAGTTTTATAGACTCTTTTTCGGATGTGGGACTTTCATTGAAGTTCCCTAGTCCAATATTAAAATTTCGAGGATACAATTTACAAAAGGGTATAATAATGTAACACCCCAATATTTCTTAGTAATTTATTTTCATGAATGTAATTAAATAGCTTTCACAACACGCAACATCGAGTTCGAGAGCGCCACAACTTACCAAACTAGTTGTTCAGAAGGCGGTTATGAAGAGTATTAACTGAATTTCTAATTTCATATACTCCACATTATTTTATAATCTATATAATGTGTTTCTTAAAAATAATATAAGAACAAATTCATTTGTTAGATAAAAGATGTATTTTTCAAAAAATGCATTTTTACCACCATTTAATGGAAAACCGTTTTTAAAACCAATATTTGACACTTTTATGTATTACATTCAATGAAATTAAATTCTTATTTAGAATTGGGCATAAAAATTTATTTTGGATTAATTTTTGGTACTAAAATGATAACTTCCATATTTTGATGAATACTGAAAATTACTAAATTTTAATTGAAAACTACTTTTTAAATCGAGTTACATTATAGTGTTAAATTATGTATTTCAATGGTTTGTAAGTATAATTAGATTATATTTTTATCATTTAATATAATGTAGGTCATTACAAGTAATTTCACATTTAAATTGGTCATAAACACATGTCAATCTTTTGAATGTTTTTACTTTTTAAAATCATGCTTTTCAGTTTTACCAATGGAAATTAATTTATAATTAATTAATGTAACTTCGAGTTTTTGAATTTGGCCTATTAGATTTTATTTTTGAATTAATAATATAAAAGTTATCTTATGGTAAATGTTTGGTATTTTTCTGAAAACATTAAATTTTTTGTGAATACTGAAAAACAATGCGTTAAAGTTTAAAACTGACTTTTTATTTAAATATTTTTGTATTTTATTTAAATTTTTGTAATCCAAAATAGATATATAATACCTATATAAGTTCAATGTTATTAATAGGATTCATGTTATAATAAAATTAGATGTATAAAATTTCATTAAACTTTTTACCATCTTTTACCAGCCTCCTAGAAGCATTTGAAAATTTACATAAAACATAATATTACCACTTCTATGAGTTTAATTTAAAAAATATGAGAGACATAGTTAATTTCAGTATGTAAAATGTAGTTCAATAAGAGGAAAATAATTTTTGGTGAATAATAACTTTTGACTTTTATTTACCACGGTTAATAGTAAATGGGGTAATTAAGGGTAAAAATATAATTTAATTACCCTAAAACATATCCTAATTGTATTGGATAAGAATAATTAGACCAAAAAACCCATCAAAATAAAATCTGAACCTCTTTGGTCCCCTTGGATAAGATTGGGACATTTATTATTATTTTATTTAAAGAAGATTTAAAAGAGTTAAAGTCAAAGTTTAATAACTAAACCATTTTTAATATTAGGTTATACACAATATAAATTCGACTATAAATATTCATTAAATGGATAAAAATATTCCCTACATAATTTTATTTTATTTTTAATTTTTAGATATTAAATAATTTAATTTATTTATGACACAATGATGATGCTATAATTACCATATTAATGAAATATTAAAATAATTGATATTATAAATATCCAAATAAAATTAATTTGATACATTTTATGAATTAAACTAGTTTTATAGGTTAATAATAAATTTTAAGGTTATTTGAATAAATTTATTTCAATGTAATAAAGTTTTTATGGATTTCAGAAAAATCAAATACTAAATAGTGTCAGAATTGACATAAATGGGTTTTTAAAAGAAATATTATATTTTTAATTGATATAATATTCCTAAAAAACTAAGGCTCGACCAAAATACCTATATAAGGTTACATATATTAATAATGAACAACATGGGGTTCTCTTGGCATGTTATAGTATGTTTATTAACCCTATAATATAAAAATACAATGAGACATGGTAAATGTAAAACTATTTAACTAAGAGATAAATCTAAAAGATACGGTTAATATGATGCCCTAAACCTATCTAAAACCTATTCGTTGAGAGTTTTTTGACCCATACCCACCTTATAATTTAAATTATACATTTTGGGGCCATTAGAAACCGAAAATTATATTATTATAAAATAATATTTCCAGCTTTCCCTAAAGTGACCCCCGCCTCTCTTATAAAAGGGAACTTCCCCTTATCTTAATTTAACACCTCCATGGCCTTTTCTCTCGACCAAAACCTTCCCCAATTTCCTCCCAACTTTCCTCCCTTCATATTATAGGCCTTTCTTTGGTCAGAAAGCCATCATATAGAGCCCTTTTGATCAAATAAAATGAAGACCCTAAAGAAGATGTAAATATTTCATCACCTCTTTCAAGTTCTTTTCTTCATCCACTTACTCATTCATTTTTGTTTCCATTATAAAATAATAACTCCAGTATCTTATATATTATGTGATGTTATTAAAAAAATTTAAAACCATATTCATTATTCTATCCACCCTATAAATTACAAAGTCACCATACGTGCGTACGTATGGATTACCGTCTCCACGTCATGGTGTAGTTTGTTATTCAAAAACATCATTATTTGGATGGGTATAATAATGAGTATAAATAATTTAAATAATTTATATAACATGTTAATTATTATGTATTTATGGTATACCATCCAATTACATACAGTTTCACCATCAATATAATGATGGTGTCGATCGTGTGTATGTATGAAATACCGTCTCCACGAATGCGATATGATTCATTACCCATCATAGTCATTCAAGATGAATTTTCATTTTATGACTAAAAATATTTCTTATGAAATTAATATCATTATCAATATGAATTAAATACATCCTATCCATAACAAAAATAGCTTACATAATCGAGTATACAAATGAAAATAGATCTGTTAACATCAGAAATTATGATTCTACTAAAATATTATTAACAAATCAATATTAGAGGATGTTATATTATATCATATTTATTATTTAGTTATTTTATAATTTCATAAAAATTATTTAAATATTATACAGGAGGTTAACATACCCTTGACCAAGGAAAAGTAAATGTAAGGGGTTTCATATCTCACTTTTAATTCCATGAGATTTTTATTGTTCGCCACTTATTTATAGCATGTGATGTATTGTGTACTAAAACATGATATATATTATCATGAGTATCTTTGTATTCATGGTATTCTGTGATTAATTTGGTGGCTATTCACTTTTGGTTATACTACTTTATTTATTACACCGTGGTAAGGGGTTTTCATCTCACTTCTTATTCCCATGAGATTCATGCTATATTTCCACTATTTACTTTTCTGTTGTATATGTACTACCCATGATTGTATTCTTTTTTTAATATAATTTAATTTATCGGTATTTACATCATCATTGGTCATTCCTTCTTTCATGGGGTGTATGTTTCATAAGTTACCAAATCGGTAAGGGCATTTCAAATTTCAATTTCCACTCATTCGGTTCTACGCAATCTTCATTGACTACTTTACTCCAAGATTATGTGTGAAATAAATATTTATTTACTTAAATAGTAATTTACACTCCTCTTTATGTGGATATACATTTTGTACACATAATCACTCCATTGATAAATTTGAAAGTCATCGATATAAACATGATAAGATTAATTTTAACTCAATTTATATTAATTGAGTTAAATATCCAAGTCATTGGTGTTGTTTTTTCTAGAATATATGTGAATGTCCTATGATTGAATTACACTAAATATCCAATCATAGTGAGTGTATTTATATTTTTCACAGATAATTATGTCATTGATTTATCCTTAACCTAAGTAAACTGTCTTTATAATGAAATTCACCTTAACTTACATTCCATTGAGACTTCTTTGTTGTTATGTGCCTATTCACTTTTATATGGTGTATATAATGTACTTTGACATAGTATATCATAAATCCCATTATTTTTAGGATGTTATATATTTTGTATTATCTCAATTATCTTTATTCCAGCATCTCTCATCAGGTTAAGAACTCTAACTAAAATATCATTTAAAATGTTTTAAAAAATTATACTTCTAAATCATTATCATTAATGACCATGTTTTAAAAAAATTTAAGATTTTATTTATATGGACATTAATGTTTTAAAATTTAAATTCCTTTTTAGAGTTTTAAAGTGGTATGGAACACATTGATTCAAAAATCTATTTTAAACAGCTTCTTAATAAATAGTGATACTTTTAAATGTTTTCATGAAAGTGGGATATTTTCTCAAATATTTTTACTAATCATTTATATCTATGTCAACATCATTTACGAGATATTATTCTTGGTCAAGGATAATTTATTATGATACAAATATTACATATTGTATTGATGTTTTTTTTGATTTTTTTTACTGTGGATGTGTTATTTTTATACCATTCATGGTTTATGGATAAAGTATTGATATTCGTATGCTGGTTTTAATATGAATGCTTATGTTATGTTTAAAACCTTTCATATGAGGAATGCATTGGAAATAGTAAGTGATGGTTGGAGCCCAATATATCTCCTTGATGCATTGGTAGGTCTCATGATACAAACTAGTGTCTTGGCATAAGACCCTGAAAAAATCTTATTTGTAGTCTTGACACAAGGCCTTGACAATGTGGTTATGAAGTCGTTCATTATGAATTATATCATTATGAATGTGGATATTGATATTTCATGTGATTATTCAAATAGTATAATATCCATGTGAATACGTTAATGGAATTAAATGATTTTATATTTTCCAAATTATGTTGAATTTTTTGTTTAAAATGATTTTGTTTTAGTATAATACATTTCCTTAAATGTTTAAGATTATTTAGGAAAGTTTCTGTGATATTTTTATCCTTACTGAGCATCTGATCTTAGCCCTTTCTATGATTTATTTTTCCCAGGATGTGAAGAAGTATTTTATGGTTGACCATCAGGGATAGGAAAAGATTCAAGTGTGTTTAAAAAGGGGACAAAATTTGGTTGATGTTTTTATTTTAGGATGTAATGTAAAACTTATTTGTATATCTAGTACTTCCAACGCTACTAAACTGATTGTTCTTTCGGAACATGATTCCATTATCATTACAATGTTATGTAATAATGCACCGAATCTGGGAAACTGGGGTTGGGGTATTCCATTTATCGAGTATTAGTTATTGATTTTTTATTATAAAATTGTGGATTTTATTTTATATGTGAATTTGAAATCATTTTAAGTATCCTTTTTTAGATATTAATCATTAAAATATTTCGTCTTGGAAATCCCTCAACCTAAGGGCCGTTATTCCACAAAGGCATCCCATAAGGGGACACTCGACCACACAACCTTGTGGTAGGACCAACATAAATTGAAGGGGCACATGAGGGATATATCTTATATAGGGGCCCATAAGAAGGATATCAAGGGGTGTATACCTGGCCTGAGGAATAGGCACATAGGCGTGTAGTGGTCTAGCCCCCATGGATATGGGAGGAGAGTCTTCTAGAATGGGGTGGTGTATGATGGAAGGTGGGGGTCCTATGTGTAACATCTCGAAATTTTATGAGATATTTTATTTTTAATTTCTTTGATGTCTTTTCATATAAACTACACCAAGATTAGCTTGTACTATACACAACACCGTATTATTTTTCAGTATATGCAACACTATTCTTGGCTTGTGTTACACACAATTTCAAGTTCGTTTGGTGGAATTTATTCAACACAACATTTAGTATAGATTTTGTTTAATGTATAAATTAAATAAGTTTTGATAAGGAACACCAAACAGAGATTTCACTACACACAACCCTGACATGTCTTGCATTACACAGAATCAATACCTTCTTCGATAGCGTGTGTAGTACGCAATACCAAGTTTCACTAAACGAGATATTATTATTATTATGAACTAGTTGTTATGAATAGTAATACCCACTTTTTTTAAATATTATAAATTTTAACTCTCAAAATGGACTTCATTTTTGGATTTGGAATATCAAAATTATCCTAGGATGAATTTTTGGTATTTTTCTGAAAACTTTCAATTTTTTATGAATAGTGAAAACACTGGGTTACTATTTAAAAAAAAAAATTTAAATAATTACTTATTGTAGGTAAAAATTGATACATAATACGTATATATGTTCAATGTAAGTCATTGGAGTCATTCTTTAATTATTTTATATATATATAAATTTTATTGAACTTTTCACCGTCTTTCACCCACCTCCTAGGAGCATTTGCAATTATACATAAAAGTTAATTTTACCGCCTCTATGAATTGAATTTCGAAAATTTGAGAGACACGGTTAATATCAAAGAGTAAAATTTGGTTCAATAAGATAAAATTTTTTTTGCTGAATAGTGGCTTTTTACTTTTATTTACCACGGTTAAAAGTAGATAGGGTAATTAAGGGTAAAAATGATATTATTATTACCCTAAAACATGTCCTAATTCTATAGGATAAGTGTAATTCGACCTAAAACATACTTAGAAATAAAATATTACCCTTTAGGAATACTTGGATTAGATTAGGACATTTATTATTATTTTATTTAAAGAAGAGTTAAAATAGTTAAAAGCAATGTTGAAAAACTAAAACATTTTTAATATAGGTTTATACATAAGATAAATTTGACTATAAATATTAATTAGAAAGATAAAAATATTTCCTATATAATAATATTTAATTTATAATTTTTAGAGATTAAATAATGTAATTTATTTATGACACAACGATGATGCAGTAATTACCTTATTAACAAAATATTAATATAATTGATGTTATAAATACCCAGATAAATTTAATTTTAGACTTTTTATAAATTACACTAATTTTTTAGGTTAATATGAAATGTTCGTATTGATTAAATTAACCTTTTTCGAACGAATAATGTTGTTAGAATTCTCACAAAAATAAATTACCAAATAGTGTCAAAGTAGACATAAAATAGTTTTTAAAACAAATATTATATTATTAATTATTATTCTATTCCTAAAAATCTATGGATTTCTAAAATGACTTAGATAAGGTTTTATATTTTAATAATTAACCATTTGTGGTCATTTTTTCTTGTTATAGTAGGTTTATTAACCATATAGTGTAAGAAAAGAAGAAGACACGGTAAAAGTTAAATTATTTAACATAGAGTTAAATCTATATGATAAGGTTAAAATATTAAACTAAAATAGTATAAACCAAATTGGTTGAGCGGATTTCTAACCATCCCCACATTATCTTATAAATAAGTTTCTTTGGTGGAATTATAAACCGAATATGACTTTATTATAAAATAATATTTTAGGTTTTTTCCTAAAGTGCCCCTCTCCTCCCTCTTCTCTTCACACAGTTTTGAGCCTTCATTCTCGGAGAACCCCTAACCATTACCCTTCTCAACTTCTATATAATAATTATAGAGGTTCTGGTCTTCTCAAAATAACAACTGTAGTGCATTAAGAGGAATCTTAAAAGAGGTGCGTCGAAGAAGTGGTAATCTCTTCTACCGATTCTTTTAAGTTTCATTCTTCTTAAAATTATTCTTCTTTAGTTATTTCATTATAAAGTAATAACATCAGTATCAATAATATACTTATATGTTATTATAAATATGAAACAACCCCATTTCACATTTTATCCATCCTACGGAAAACAAAATCACCGCGCGTGCGTATGTATGGAATACCGTCTCCACGCTGTGGTGTAATATTTTTTTCCACCACCACCTTACTTGGATGGGTATAATGGTGTAAATAATAAATATATACGGTTATTATAATATCATACTGATTATGATATATTATATCATCCACTCCAATTCCATTCAATAATTTTGGGAATGATATCATCGCTCGTGCAAACGTACGGATTACCGTCTCCACGACGTGATGAGAATAATTCTCCATGTTAACCATTCAAGAATGATTATAAAGTATATATAATGAATAATAATGAAATATTTGACATAATGAAGATACTGGATTTATGTATATGTGTATATATATATTTCAGCTATTTACTTCCATTCAAGTCAATAAGGAAAGGAAAACAATGTTCATGCGTATGTACGGCCTACCGTCTCCATGAACGGTGTATTTCATTTCATTAATCAATCTATTATATATATATACTATATATATATGATTCAAATTCTGGAAGTAATTAATTCATGATATAAGTAATAATAATATCAAGAACAACAAGTCCAAACACGTGCAATAAATAAAATGATTTTACCCAAAACGTTGCTTTAACATGGAATTTAAAAAATAACAGGTAATATAAAGTCATAAGTGAACCATATATGATATCATAACAATGAATATGATTCTGTAACAATTAAATGACATTATTTAAATCATTATACAGGAGTTTTGGAAACGTACGAATCATATTGGACATAAGGTAAGGGACAATTTTTGAATATCATTTTTATCCGACAATGCTTATATGTAAGTATTTACTGGGGTTATATTTTTCATCCATGTCCATAAAAAAGTTTTTCGTAATGTTTTTAATATTATTTCTTGTATGTTTAAAGTCATTTTTACCCCTCTTTGACTTATATATTGTGTTATGGAAGGAATCATTCTTTTTTTTACCATACGTGGTATTTTTGACTTTTCACACCCAAGTATGAGGAGAATGTTTTTTTAACTTATACGGCATGAACAGATTCGTACGATTTCATAACACCTAATTTTCATGAAGCATATTCTACAAGTTTTTATTATTATTTTCAGAAAAATCCCTTTCTTTTAAAATTTAATTCCATTTTGTGAAAAGAAAATGATTTTGAAGATGAAAGGATATTTTCTTCAATAATTCATTTCAAGTGTTTTATCAAAACTATTTTCTATCTAAGATGACATTATTAAGTATGTTTATGTTTCAATTATAATGTTACTATTATTTACATGGTTTGATTTTTCTTATGATGAAATGATACCCATTTTTTATATGGATTATGTTATGATGGGGTGATGTTTATGAAACCCATTTTATTCATTGGGTTATTATGAATGATGTATGTTTGTTTTGTGGCCCAAGTAAGAATGATTTCATTATGAGATGGGTGGGACCTAGATCTCCCTTCAATTCATTGGGTAAATCATTATATCTCATGAGATAGAAATGTCAAGAATGGTAAGTTAATCTGGTTCAGTGATATAGGACTCGAACAAGAAGTGAACTCAATTCAAAAAGGGACTTTTTCCACTAAGATGGTCTTTGAAGCAATGCCTTGGATACTATAGAAATAATATCATGTGATTAATGGTTTTCCAAAATTACATGTTTTATTCCCATGTTATTTTACCATGATTTATGTTCCTTTATTTAATATGCCTTACGTACTTCTATGATTTATGACTTTGCTCAAGATTTTGATGTTTAGATTTTATGTTCATGTTTTTGCATTCAAATGTTTATGGATTGTTTTATGTTCTCTATGTTTACCCTTACTCAGAATTTGAGCTCACCCTTTTTATGTTTTCTTTTCCCTAGGATATAAAGAATGGTTTTAGGTAAGAAAACAAAAGGGGAATATCATTATGAGAGATGTTGAAGATCGTTCACCATGACTAGAATATTATTTTTACAAGTTTCCAAAAACACTAAACTATTACGGTCCTTGTGTGTTTGTTTTTTGTTATGTATTATGTATTCTGAAAAAATAATATAATGTCCATGTACGTTAATATTGGGCCTCTACAATTGGTATCATAGGAAAGGTTTAATTAAACTTTGGAAACTAGGATGCGAAATCTTCAGTGAGATCCCTAGAGATATTTCTAAGGTATGTCTTGGGATGTCCCTAAGGTTAAGTATAAGTATAGGTTATAGTCTAAGAATTACGGTACTGATATTAGAATTAAACCTAATATGTTAGATATTGAAGGTAATCCCCCTTTATTATGTTTTTTTACTGTCATGATTTTTCCTCTCACGCTATTCTTTTTGGTTTTTAGATGATGGTTGGAACCCGAAAGAACCGTGTTGATCAATGAAATGGATGATGCAATGATTGTCCTCCAGAACAAACCAACATAATGGGAGATGGAGTGAAAAATCTTATTGCTCTACTTACAAAAGCTATGAATCATTCTGGAGTTCCAAATGAGCAGAGAAGGGAACAATATTCTGTTGAGTCCTTTATGAGGCTACGTCCACCTTCTTTCAATGGGTCTTCTGATCCACTTATTACAAAACAATGGATCAATACCATTGAAAAGATATTTTCCATAATTCATAGTTTAGAACATGAAAAAATCATTTTAGTTGTTTACCATTTAGAAGGTGAAGCAGACCAGTGGTGGACTCTAATTAAGAATACAAGGCCCCAAGATGAAATTGAATCCATGGAATGGAATGAGTTCAAGAACATGTTTTTCAATAAGTACTTCCCTTGTCTTCTTTGAAAAAAGATGTAAAAAGTGTTCCTTGAGCTTAAGAAAAAGAATTATGAATCTACTGGTATATACAAAGAAAATTTTACAAGGCTTGGGAGGTATGAATCAACATTTATCATCCAACCTGAAAGTATAGTTGATCGATTCTTAGGTGGCTTAAAAACAAGTCTTCAAAGGGCATTAGCGATAATAGACATCAGTAGCTATGATGAAATTGTGAGTTGTTATATCAAGGTAGAATAGGATTTTGGTGTTACATATCCTTCTCATGGTTTTGACAAGATACAAAAGATGGCGTTCACGGAGAAATCTCATATCAATGGTGAAAATAAGTTGAACGTTTCTTTATGATCAAAGTGTGGAAAGAAGCATGGTAGATATTATATAAAATGTACTATAAAATGTTTTAAGTGTGTAAAAGAAGGTCATAGAGTAGTTGAGTGTCGATTTAGTGGGAAAAAGGTAGCTAATGATTTGAATATAGAAAATATTACAGAGAATGCTCTACCATCACTTTAATGCTACAATTGTAAGGAAATGGGGCATTATGGTAACCAATGCCATAATCCAAGGGTTAATGATAATAGAAAACAACAATCTCTTAAGCCAAAGGACCAAGTGAAATCACATGCGATCACTATTAGAAATGTTGATTATGACAACGATGTGGTGGAACAATTATGTGGTCATGTAATGGGATTCCAAAATAATGTTGTCAAATCTCATTTATAGTATTGTGGAACATTGGAATATCTATGTAATGGTTTATTGTGGTTTTCAGTTATTATATGGTATAGGTAACCATGAAAAGTTATTTAAATATTTTTAGAAAGTAGATGATAGGCGCATAATGAAGGGATAAGAAGAAAATAATATTTTTGATAGTATTCATGAGCTCATGATTGATATAAGGACTAAGTGATATCATGGTTTGAGTATATAGTATTTTTGGGATTCTAGTATGTGAAAAGAGTTAACGTTTAACTACATTCATGTTTTCACTAAGGTTCAATGGGTATTCATTTTTCAAGAGAATACATGATTAAGTTATTCACATGTTAGGAATGTGACCAACAATAAGATATATCTTATGGGCGATAAATGAAGGTATTCGCATGCTTTAAAGATGACCTTTCTAGTAGTCGTTTTTTGTATACCATGGTATTGGATAGAAGTATTTCTGATAAGCCTAAAAGTTGGAATGCATTAAGTTGAACATTATATAGTATTATTTAAGGATATAAATTTTTGATATTATTTCTAGAATTTTGTAATAGTATAATTTTAGAAAAAGTACAACCCATAAGATAGGCGACAACCCGTCACATCGGACAAGGATGCGAGAATCGAACCCACAACCGAAGTGCGACAGGCCTTTATCGCATACCACTGGCCTACAGGAAGTCTCTGGTTAGTAGAAACTAGTTTTATTTGATTATGAACTATGATAGATGAAGTATAAGTCCATTTTTGGAACAATATACGATTAATCTCACCATAAGATGGATTATAACTTTTTCTAACCTTATGTTTGAGATAGATGGAATGACCTATCATTCAATCTCATGATCTACTAATACTTCACGGAAGACAAATTGAACTTCATTTCTTTAAGAGATTAAGTGGAAATTTTTCAAGGTACAAACAACAGTAAGATTGTATCAAAATCAAGTAAGAATGTATTGTCATTCAAATATTCATCAACGTTACAAAAATGTTCTTGAAAACCAAAAATGTTGTCATAGTTCCCTCATATCTGATGAATCAGATGGTACCTTAGATCATCAAAAATTTATGGCTTTATGATTGTTGGATTTTTCATAGCCATGTTCTCTACCACTCTTCACCTAAACATGATGGTTAGATTTCTCATCCATAACCATGTTTTCACCTTTATGCTCCTATGTGGAAACCCAGTGATGAGTTACTGTGGGTATCAAATATGTTTCTAATGCTCCTTTTTAAAACAATGATTTAGTATTCCTTTTGACGATGTGGGTTTCTATGAATGAAACTTTCATGTAGTAAATGATTTATAACCCCGATGAATTTTGAGGGAGAAATTCATTTTAAGGGGGTAGAATGTAACACCCCGAGATTTTATGAGATATATTATTTTTAATTTCTTTGATGTATTCTATTATATACTACACCAAGATTATCTTGTACTATATGCAACACCGTATAATCTTGTAGTATATGCAACACTATTTTTTGCTCGTGTTACACACAATTTCAAGTTCGTTTTGTGGAAATTATTCTATGCAATATTAAGTATAGATTTTTTTAATGTATAAATGAAATAAGTTTTGATATGCAACACCAAACGGAGCTTTCACTTCACACAACCCTGACATGGCTTTCATTACACACAATCAAGACCTTCTTTGATAGCATGTGTAGTACGCAATACCAAGTTTCACTAAAAGATATATTATTATTATTAAAAACTAACAGTTATGAATAATGATACCCACATTTATAAATTTTGTAAATTTTATCTCTCAAAATGGACTGCATTTTTTGATTTGTAATATCGAAATTAACCTACGGTAATTTTGTTGTACTTTTCAGAAAACTTTATATTTTTAATGAATAGTGAAAAATTGGGTTACTATTAAAAAACTGAATTTTTTTTAAATAGTTATTTATTTTAGGTCAAAATTGATACATAGTACATATATAAGTTCAATGTAATTCAATGGAGTCATTTTATAATAATTTTAGATATATAAAGATTTTACTGAACTTTTCACCGTCTTTTACCCACCTCCTAGGAGCATTTTCAATTTTACATAAAACATAATTTTACCACTTCTGTGAATTGAATTTTGAAAATATGAGATACATAGTAATTATCAAGGAGTAAAATTTGGTTCAATAAGCTAAAAATAATTTTTGGTGGATAGCAACTTTTTACTTTTATTTACCACGGTTAAAAGTAAATAGAGTAATTAAGGGTAAAAATGATATTATTATTATCCTAACACATGTTCTAATTCTATTGCATAAGTTTAATTCGACCAGAAACAACCATAGGAATAAAATATTACCCTTTTGGTCCACTTGGATTAGATTAGGGAATTTATTATTATTTTATTTAAAGGAGAGTTGAAATAGTTAAAATCAATGTTTAATAACTAAAACATTTTTAATATAGGGTTACAAATAAGATAAATTTTCATATAAATATTCATTAGAAATATAAAAAGATTTCCTATATAATGTAATTTTATTTATAATTTTTAGACCTTAAATAATTTAATTTATTAATGAAACAATGATGATGTAGTAATTACCTTATTAATGAAATATTAACATTATTGATGTTATAAATACAAAAATAAATGTAATATGAGTCTTTTTATAAATTCCACTAATTTTTTAGGTTAATATGACATGTAATTATTGATTAAATAACTTTTTTCGAACTAGTAATGCTGTTATGAGTCTCAAAAAAATCAATTACTAAATAGTCTCAAAAATGACATAAAGTAGTTTTTAAAAAATATATTATATTATTAATTGTTATTATATTCCTAAAAAATATATGGTTCAGAAAAATAAATTAGATAATGTTATCTATATTAACAATTAACCACTTGGTGTTCTTTTGGATTTTAATTGTATGTTTATTAACCATATAGTGTAGGAAAACAAGAAGACGTGGTAAAAGTTAAATTATTTAACTTAGAGTTAAATCTAAATGATAAGGTTATAATAGTATCCTAAAATTGTCTAAAACCTATTGGTTGAGAGGATATAGACCTATCCCCACTTTAGCATCGAATTAAGTCACTTTGGAGCCATTATAAACCTAATATGACTTTATTATAAAATAATATTTTAAGTTTTTTTCTAAAGTTCCTTTCTCCTCCCTTATAAAAGGGAACCTCCTCTTTCTTCTATTCACACAATTTTGAGGCTTAATTCTCAGAAAACCCTTCCCATTTAACTTCTCATATTTCCTAGATCATTATAGGGGTTCTGGTGTCCTAAAAATACCAACTCTAGTGCCTTGATAGGAAGCTTAAAAGAGGTGTGTCGAAGAAGAGGTAATCTCTCCAATCGATTCTTTCAAATTTCATTCTTTTTCAACATCTTCCTCTTTAGTTGCTTCATTATAAAGTAATAACATCAGTATCAATAATATACTGATATGTTATTATAAATATGAAACAACCCCATTTCATCTTCTATTCATCCTACAGAAAACGAAATCATTGCGCGTCCGTACGTACGGAATACTGTCTCCACAACGTGGTGTAATCTGTTTTTCCACCACCACCTTACACGGATGGGTATAATGGTGTAACGAATAACTATAAATGGTTATTATAAAATCATAATTATTCTGAGATATTATATCATCCACTCCAATTCCATTCAATAATTATGGGAATGATATCATCGCTCGTGCGTACGTACGGATTACCGTCTCCACGACGCGATCAGATTCATTCTCCATGTTAACCACTCAATAATGAGTATAATGTATATATAATTAAAAACAAAGAAATATATGAAATAATGAAGCTACTATATTTATGTAAATATATATATATTTCATCTACTTACTTCCATTCAAGTCAATAAGGAATGGAAAACAACATTCATGCGTATGTACGGCCTACCGTCTCCATGAATGGTGTATTTCATTTCATTCATCTATCTATTATATATATATATACTGAATATATATGATTTACATTTTGGAATTATGAAAATAATGATATAATTAATAATAATATCAAGAACAACAAGTCCAAACACGCACAATAAATAAAACGATTTTACCCAAAATACAGCTTTAACATAGAATTTACAAAAGAACGGGTAATATAATGTCATAAGTGAACCAAATATGATATCATAACAATGAATATGATTCTGTAATAAGTAAATCAAATTATTTAAATCATTATACAGGATGTTCAGATACATACTAAGCATATCGGACCTAAGGTAAGGGATAATTTCTCAATCTCATTTTTATTCGGGATTGCTTATACGTAAGTATTTACTAGGGTTATATTTTTCACCCATGTCCATAAAAATGATTTTCATAAAGTGTTTAATATTCTTACATGTATGTTTAAAGTCATGTTTACCCCTCTTTGACATTTACTTTTTTTTATGGATGGAATCATTCTTTATTTACCATATGTGGTACTTTTTGACTTTTCTGACAAATGTACGAGGATAATGTTTTTTAACTTATACGGCATTAATGGATTTTTATGGTTTCATAAAGCCTAATTTTCATGAAGCTTATTCTACAAGTTTTCAAGATTATTTTCAAAAAAATTCCTTTCTTTTAAAATTTCATGGAATTTTTAGAAAATAAAATGATTTTCTAGAAGGAAGGATATTTTCCTCAAGAATTCATTTCATGTGTTTTATCAAAACTATTTTCCATCTAAGATGACATTATTAAGTATGTTTATGTTTCAAGTATAATGTTACTATTATTTACATGGTTTGATTTTTCTTATGATGAAATGATATCCATTTCTTTTATATTGATTATGTTATGATGGGATGATGTTTATGAAACTGTTGACGCTCCTTTCTGTCACAGAGTCTAACGACTGAAAAAATTGAAATACCTTAGTGCAAATAGATTCATCCTTTGAAGAAACAACAAAAATTGACAAAGGGATGAACAAGGAGAATATTTCCCATAGGTCACGCAAGTTACCTCATGGTCGTGCAAGTACACTTGCACGCCACCTAGTGGTCGTGCAAGTCTACTTGCGCGACGCCTTATGGTCGTGCAAGTGACTTGCGCGACCTAAGTGATAACCGCCTGGTAACCGCTCGGGGTCTTCTCCTGCCTATAAATAGACCCTGTGGGCCCCCCATTCGAGAGGATCTTTTTCCAGAAACTCGGATTGAAGCTCGTGATGACCAAGTCTCTTCTCAAAGCTTCTGTAACACTTCTAAGGTAATTTCTTACCTAGAACGGAAGATCTAAAGAGAGGGAGGAAGGCCTAAGTGTTGAAACTCATCAACACTTGCGCGCCTGAGTGGCCAGCCCTTAAGGGAAGTGGTCACACTTGCGCGCCTCCTTATTCCTTCGATAGAAATTGCGCGTCTCTTTTCTGGGAGAACCTCAAGAGGATTCTAAAGGCTTTAAGAAAGAGTCTCTCAAGTATTTTAAAGCTGGTTGAAAATCGCACAAGTACCCCACATGTCGCGCAAGTATACCTGCGCGACCAATACTTGCGCGCCGCCGCAATACATGCGCGCCTTCCAAGACTTGCACGCCCCTTCCTTTTTGGGTGCCTTTTCTGCTTATTTCACCCCTCTTAAGCCATTTCACCTTTCCTATTCAAGATTCAATCTTCAAGATACTCTTCAATGCCATTTATGGCATGATTTCTTGATTTGACTTCCTTATCTGAAAGGAATTCGGTGGAATATCTCTCAAAACCTAGTGATTTACACATCTTTATGTCACCAAAGATTGAGAGTTCATTCATTCAACCTCATTCTTTAGATGAGAGAATCCTTAACTTGGGTCTCCTTTTCAGGAATAATCCCTAGTTATAAATCCTTTAATTTGGGCATCTTCCTCAGGAGTAAGTCCCAAATTCTTAAAGTTCCCAAATCTGGGCATCCTCCTCAAGAGTAAGCCCCTAACCTTAATTCTTTAAATTGGGCATCCTCCTAAGGAGTAAGCCCCAATCACAATCCTTTAATCTGGGCATCTTCCTCCGGAGTAAGTCCCAAATTCTTAAAGTTCCCAAATCTGGGCATCCTCCTCAGGAGTAAGCCCCAAACCTTAATTCCTTAATTTGGGCATCCTTCTTAGGAGTAAGCCCCAAGTCCTCTAATTTTGGGCATCCTTCTTAGTAGTAAGCCCCAATCTCAAATATGGGCATCCTTCTTAGGAGAAAGCCCCAAGTCCTCTAATTTTGGGCATCCTTCTTAGGATTAATCCCCAATCTCAAATATGGGCATCCTTCTTAGGAGTAAGCCCAAAGTCCTCTAATTTTGGGCATCCTTCTTAGGAGTAATCCCCAATCTCTAATTTGGGAATCCTTCTTAGGAGTAAGCCCCAATTCCTATAATTTTGGGCATCCTTCTTAGGAGTAATCCCCAATCTCTAATTTGGGCATCCTTCTTAGGAGTAAGCCACAAGTCCTCTAATTTTGGGCATCCTTCTTAGGAGTAAGCCCCAATCTCAAATATGGGCATCCTTCTTAGGAGTAAGCCCCGAGTCCCTTAATTTCTCTTTAACCAGTCCTAATTTTCATTTGATCTGGGATTCCTTCTTAGGAGTAAAACCCAGTTATCAATCCTCTCCTAATTTGGGTTTCCTTTTCAGGAATAAGTCCCAAGTTAGAGTATTCAAATCTCCATAAAGCACATATACCTTTATGGACCCTGTTCCTGGATTATCTCCTTAAAAGTAAATCCTAAAATTTCATCTATATGGGAAGTCATATATACATAAGCCCCAAACCATTTATTATGATTGAATCTTTCATGGCACAATTGTCTAATTTTTACCAATACCTCTTGTTTCTCACACCGAGCATGACTCACGTGAGCTTAGAGTGTAAAAGTAATTATGACATCCTTCTTTGATCTATCAATCATAAACGTCATAATCTATTACTCGAACTATGTGGGTTCTAATTCCTTTTCAAAAACAAACGATACGTAGGTAGCCCATTTATGGGTTCGATCCCAACTCTGAAATAATCTATGTCCTTCTGAATGAAGATAAACTTCAAGTGCCCCCCTGAGTAGCTTTAAAACCAGCCTGGTCATCATAATGACCAAGATACTTTTATATAAATGTTTTGAAGGATACCATTGACCAAGAATCTCTAAATAGATATAGATGATTCTCTACTGATGAAGAACCTCGAATACATATAAAAGATTCTCTAAATTTCTTACATATTTAATCATTGATTGTTAAAACAAAAGGAAAGCTCGTTTTATACTTGGTAATGTAATAAGGATTCACGAACATAACTTAAATCTATAAAGAGAGTCCCGGACTAGACAATAATTCCCCTCAAAAAGGTGTGACGAGTCCGACCTCCCATCCTCTCGACCAATGAAAATTCCTAAACCTCATCAGTCCACAAGCTAATGAGAGCCTACCTTTGGAAAGTAGGTCCAAACAGATATGGAATCATTGGATGTTTCCGGTTCTATGAACAAACCCGCTAGAAACCGATCGGAACATTTGAATCTCCCGTCCAGGAGGTCATCCCCGAATTCCGTGCGAAATAGAAACCCATTTTATTTGATCGGTTATTATGAATGATGTATGTTTATTTTGTGGAACAAGTAAGAATAATTTCATTATGAGATGGGTGGGACCTATATCTCCCTCCAATACATAGGGTAAAGCTTTATATCTCATGATATAGACAAGGATGAAATGGTAATTTAATCTGGTTCAGTGATATAAGACCAGAACGAGAATTGAACTCGATTCTGAAATGGAATTTGTCCACTAAGATGGTCTTGGTAGCAATTCCTTGGATACTATGGAAATCCTATCATGTTCTTAATGGTTTCCAAAATTACATGTTTTATTCCCAAGCTATTTTATCATGATTGATTTTCCTTTATGATATATGCCTTACGTACATCTAAGATTTATGTATTTGCTCAAGATTTTGATGTTTAGATTTTATGATCAAGTTTTTGCATTCAAATGTTTATGGATTATTTTAGGTTCTCTATGTTTACCTTTACTGAGAATTTAAGATCACCCTTTTTATGTTTTATTTTCCCCTGGATATAAATAAATATTTTAGATAAGAAAACAAAAGGGGAAGACCTTTATGGGAGACATTGAAGATCTTTCACCAAGATTAGAAGATTATTTTTCTGAGTTTCCAAAGACAGTAAACTATTACGATCATTGTGTGTTTTTTTATGTATTAAGTATCCTGAAACTGTAATGTAATGTACATGTACGTCAAGATTAGGTCTCTACACTATGACCACCATTTGACCTCAATAGTAACAACAACCATGACTTTATTGATAAACCAGTGTAGAGTTCTATCAAGAAACCAATTTGTGAAGAGATCTTATCAATTACTATTCATCCTTTAATAAAACAATACTCTTTCAGCTCAGCCTCACATTCCCATGCTCTGAAATTATATGCCACTGACCTTGGTGAGCCTCCTTATTCAACAGTTGTCATTATTTATATCACTAGACAATAGTATCTCTACCACCTATAAACTTGATCCCATGCTCAACCTCCACTACCTCAATCCTTGATCCCCATTTATTATTTTCTTCACCCTAGACAAACCTTGGGAATCATATTTTCATAAACCCTATGACCAATGTGAATGCCAAAGGATTGGAGGAAGACCAACGTCATTCCTTCCGTGATAATCCATGTAGAACCTTCATGTACGGGAACCACAAAGGGGCCACACTAGACCACTATAAATCCTCAACTCCACTCTCATTCCCATTTTGGGGACTCCACTTATCCACTACTATGTGCACCATGTAATAGTAGATGTGTTCTACCACGGGTTCAATGTTATATGTGATCTACGATTATTGCAATGGTTGATGTGATCTGTAGGATCGAAGTAATGTTGTAGATGCTCAATATACAAGAGGGGTGGTGAATTGTATACTTTAAAAATTCCTTTAGAACCGTTAAAGTTAGTTACGAATAACTATGTTTTCCTTGAGAAAAGGAAAGGACTAGGTTTAACAAAGTTTAAACTAAGCAAATTCACAACACCTCTAACACTGAATGAAAACTTGGAATAAGGAATGAAGTTATAAACATCAATCCCTATGAACGTTCTTAAAAACTAGAAAGAGATTCCGAAAGTAGGTTCCGGAAATATGGTTCCGGAAATTGAAACATAACAAAAGATTACAATATGAGATTCTACCTTAAATCATATAGAATCTAAATGAATCAGAGTATAATTAGGGAATTATAAGAAAGTAATACCTTCCTTACAATACAATATGCAGTGGAAATAAACATGTAGTAAAACTACAAGTAACAAGATATAAGTCTTTTAACCCATAGAGAAGGGTATCCAACAAGCTTGGATAAAGGTACCTTGATTTATACTTTCAAGAAAGTATGTCATACCCACACCAGGGTAAGCCCTCGATACGAAGATCGGAGTCCCTGTCTTGCTATCCCTGCAAGCCCTCAACATCAAGGTAGTTGGAAACCTCTATCTTCCTCAGCAAGGAAGCCCTCAACTTCAAGGTGTTGGAAACCTCTGTCTTCCTATCCCCGGAAGTCCTCGAATGTAATCACCAACATTCGGAGTCACACGAAGCTTTGAGAGTTAATAAGAGCCTCTCTCTCCAGAAATAACTTCAACAGCATGTGTGCACAATGTCGAAGAAGTCATACATTCGTCAGCATCGAGCTCGTTCAAATGGGCTCCTATTTATAGGCATGGTCGACCTCCTTTCCAACGGTCATATTTTCTTTAAAAATCATAGGGACCTGTACACGTGTATCTTAACCAAAGGTTAGCTTATAACAGAATAGACGACATCATTTTATAACAAAACAAGTGTAACAGAATGTACGACATCATTTTAAGTCTAACTAAAAAGTTCATAGTGAAGATTCGGACTGAAGGTTTGGAGTGAACGAAAAAAATATTAAAGAGTAGACAAATTATAAAAGTGTAAGCAAAATGAATGTTCGTAGTCTAACCAAAAAACAATTTTTGGAGTCTAAATAAATTCGGAGTGTATAAAACAAAGATGATCAAATGCTGTTTAATAGGTGAATTCAGAATGAGAATTCAGAATGAGAATTCGTCATCAGAATTCGTAATGAGAATTCGTCATCAGAATTCGTAAAGAGAATTCGTCATCAGAATTCGTAATGATAATTCGTCATCAGAATTTGTAACGAGAATTCGATGTCGAACTTCATAAGGATTCGTATCCTGAATTCGGAGTAGAACATTAACCAGAGTTTGTATCCGGAATTCTGAATGAAACTTTATTACAGTTCTCATCTAGAATTCGGAGTGAAACTTCCTTACAGTTCTCATCCAGATTTCGGATCCTAAAATAGAATGCTTCATATCAAAGTTTCAAACAATTCCGAGAATATAGAAATGAATCCAAATCTTATACTTAAGAAATATATGGATGAAAATATGATAAGGACAATTTTTCTTACAAAAGTAGTTTTCCTTATAAAAGCAATTTTCCTTATAAAAGCAATTTTCCTTATAAAAGCGATTTTCCTTATAAAAACTATTTTCCTTATAAAAGTGATTTTCCTTAAAAAAGCGATTTTCCTTAAAGATAAGGTTTTTGTGATTTTCAAAACAAGAAGTAATGAAAAAGTCATAAGGAAAACCTTATTGACTCAACAATCTCCCCCTTTTTGGAAAGAAATAACATCCTTACGAAAAAGAAAGTCTAAGAAGAAAGAAAACATTAAGGCTTATCTCCCTTTGCTTATGGATGTTGATTAATATGACTAACTCCCTATTAGGCTTTGAAACTCTAAGGATTGTATTCTAGATTTCTGGAATGATATTTCATTAAGAATAAGAAAGTCTTCTTTAATGAAAAACTCCCCCTTATATGAACTCTATTAGAGTTTGTTTTCCTTTTCACCCTTTGTTAAGTTACCTTTTCCCTTTATTAGGGTTCTTTTCCTTCTCCCCCTTTCTGATTTTCAAAAAGAATTCGAGGGAATGGAAAATATGACAAAGTACCTGAAAAGATTAGTAGCAACAACAAAAGAAACTAGCAAGCACAATTTTCATTAAGTTTGAATGTTCAAGAACAAAGAAGATCAGATACAACAAAAGATCGGATCTGTCTATTTTGGATCTTTTTCCATCGCCATGAGACCCTTAAGAGTTGTCAAAATATTCTTCAAGTCTTTATGGTCTTCCTCGGCTTTCTTCTCTAACACAACAATTCATGCACATTGAGCTTCAATCTTTTTTTCCTGGGCGTGAAGATTTTCTTCCTGAGCCTGAAGCTTTTCTTCCTGAGCCTTCAAGATTTGTTCTTTCTTTAAAAACTTGTCTTCAAACTCAATTCGATGATCCCTTTCATACTTCTAGTTTTGAGAAATAGAATTCAGCTTCCCATTCATATCTCTGACTTCTTGAATCTTGAAATTCTTTTCATCTGTCAACTTTTCTTGAAAGGAAGAAGTAAGTTCATTTATCTTCATGTCTTCTATCTCAAAGGCATCCTTCACATTGTCTTGGAATTCATCAAAGAGCCTCATCTCTTCTACAGTCTTCCTTGACCAAATAGTCATCCTTTTGCAAGATCTTTTGTGGGCTTCATAGCCGATAAAGAAGGTTTTTAACTGAGCCTCAATCTCAACACATTTGTCCATAACCATGTATACGGAGTCTGTTTTCTGATTCAAAGCGTGTTGGAGAATCTGGCATCTTGAATCAATACTTGAGAAATTCGGAATAGTACCCACCAACTTCATTAATGACTGAACAACAAATTCATGCCCCAGCGAAGATGACTCTGAATCCGAGACTTTGATTAGATAATTTTCTTCTTCAAAATGATAAACTTTCTTCTTAGAAGAATCACCAACTTCCCTTTTCTTTACAACCACTGAGCTTGGGGTATCAGCAACAAGTTGTTTTCCCTTTTCCTTTTTCAGAATGGATTCATGTTCTGAAGTTCTATTTTCACTGTCAGACACTTGAACAACATTGTCTTCCTCATCAGCAAATTTCTGAGCACCATCCTCTACATTCTCCATTTGAGAAATATCATGTAGAAGTTGTTCTTCCTCTGCATGATAAGATACTTCTTCTTCTCCTTTCTCCTCATCCATCGCTGGAGAGACTAACTCAGAAGACTCAGCTTCTAAGGTTCGGAGTGACAAATGTTCCGAAGGAGTCCCCTTATAATCATCTACTTGCTTCAAAACATCTCCGGTGTCACCACTACCTTCAGCAAATACTTCATCTTCTTCGACTTGCTCAATCTTCTCTGCTTCCTCAACATGCTTAGCAACTACCTATTTCGGAGCGATAATGTTTCTTCCTGGAGTCTCAGGTATAGATTCCAAAGAAAAAGATCTCGGAACAGGAATGTTCGCTGAAACCATCTCATTAAACTTCATCAAATTATGAGCTACCTCAGCTTCAGACATCTTCTTCTTAAGATTCTTTTCTTTAACTTGTTTTTCAAGCTCAACCACAGTTCATTCTTTCAAGTCCTTAGCCTCCGCAGGATCCATGCCAAACTGAGGCTCCCCTTGCACTTTCTTCTCTTTTATTTCCCTCCGTTTAGCAACTACATCATCTAGGTAATCTTTCTTCTTCTTCGGTTTTGGAGGTGCGGAATGAACTTCCTTAGATTTGGGATTCTCTGCTTCACCTTCAACTTCTATCAACTTTCTCTTCCTCACTGGTTTAGAGGATTCAGGTTCAGCAACTTTTGGAACTATTTCATCTTGAGCAGGTAAATCAGCAAACTGACCAGTCTTCTTGTCGAAGGCTATATCCATCCTTTTGAGAGTACCATCACTCACTAACATAATCTTGCAAACTCTTGGCTTAGAATTGCAAGCCTCCTTGGAAGACTCAAGGCACCGAACTGCCAATTTTGAGAGGATTGCTGGATACATTATGATCTGAGCTCTCAAATTCCCTTTCATAACATTCTCACGGGTAATAAGAAAGTGTTTCATCAAATTAAACTTCCTTAGATTTATCAGAAAATCTAAGATGTAGATCTCACTTTTCTACAAACTATCTTTGTCACCCTTTCTTGGTACGACAAGACCTTGTACCCATAATTCTAGAATCCGGAAATTCGTAGACCGAGAAGCAATCTTTGGAGCCTTGTCATCATCCAGTCCAAGAGTCTCCAAATCCTTTTCCTTGTTGAAGCTTCCCTTTGAATCCGGAAAAACATGAGAAACAAACTCATCTTCTCCTTCATTGTTCAGCCCTACCAAACTGGCTGCCATGGCATAAGAAAGCTTATAAGTCTTTCCATAAGACTTAAATGATAATTTGTCTCTGCCATCATCCTTATAGAAGGAAACTGTCTCATACAATTCTATAAGTAAATCCGAAAATACTTCATCTTGATTCCCAGTCTTAGACATAGCAACGTCTTCCCATCTGTTAAGATTAATATTCTTGGATATAAGAGAATCATACTTGTTGAAGAAATCGGGATGAACCAACCATTCTCTATATACTAACCACTTCGAAATAGGTTTAGAGGAAGACATGTCTTGAGAAGCTACTTCCACAAACATTCGGATCTGAAGACCTCTGAGAAGTTCAGAACGGAGAAAGCTGAAGTTCGGAACCGCTTTAAAATGTAGACGCAGAGCTTCGGGACGCTGGAGCTTGAAAACTAATGTGGGACAACCATTTGGGGTCCCCTTTATATAGGCAATGAAAAGACGGTTCAACTTCCACGGTTGATCGAACGGTTGTGACAAGCTGAGATCAGATCTGACGGTTCAAAACCAATTCTCAGGAAAACTTGAATCTGATCTTTTGAGATTTTTATTAAAACAATGATTTAAGGAAAACATAATCTGAAAACAATATATAAGAAAATATTAGCAAGTAATGTATGACTACGAAAACCTGAGTAAGGAAATCATACCTTTCGGATTGGCTTAGGAGGATTATTCGTAATGGGTAATATAAAAAAATAACTACGAAAAAAGAAAAAAACGCAAAACTCACTACGAAAAACAAGCTCAGTATGGAAAAATCAGAACAAAAAACATTATATGGATTTCAGTATGAAAAGTTCACTACAAAAATTTTTAAAACGAAAAGCTCATTATGAAAGTCTCGGTATGAAAATCTCATTATGTAAATACCATTACGAAATTTTCCATTCCGGAAGTTTTCAATACAAAAATTTTCCATTCCAGAATTTTTCTATACGAAAATATCCATTGAAAAATTTCTGCTCCAGAAATTCCCATACCAGAATTTAGTTCCAAAAATTTTGAAAACAAACATTGAAAAAAAAACATAGTTACTCTAACAAACAAATGTACTCCCCCTATGAAAAGGTGTTTATTACTGTAAGGAGACTTTTTCAACAGAAAGTTAATTAAGAAGGGTTACCTTACGATTATCATTCCTAACTTCTGTTTAATGTATTCAAATCTATCATAAGGCAAAGATTTTGTGAAAATATCAGCAAGTTGATCTTGCGTTCCGATAAACTGAAGAATAATATCTCATTTTGTGTGTGATCCCTAAGAAAGTGATGCCTAATATCTATGTGCTTTGCACGAGAGTGATGTGCAGGGTTTTTACTAAGGGCAATGGCACTTGTGTTATCACACAAAATTTGAGTTTTAGTAAAACTGAATCCATAGTCTATGAGTGTGTGTTGCATCCACAACACTTGAGCACAATAACTTCCAGCTGCTACATATTCAGATTCAGCAGTGGAGAGTGCTACAGAATGTTGCTTCTTGCTGGACCAAGAAACTAATGAATCTCCTAAGAAGTGACAAGTTCTTGACGTACTTTTTCTATCCATTCTACATCCACCAATGTCAGCATCAGAAAATCTTTTTATAATAAAATCATTTCCAGAAGTTTAAAATAATCCTAGATCCATGGTTCCCTTAAGGTAGCGAAAAATTCTTTTTACTACCTTTAAGTGAGATTCCTTAGGATTAGATTGATATCTTACACATAAGCATACTGAGAACATTAAGTCTGGTCGACTATTTTTAATGTAAAGTAAACTTCCTATCATACCTCTAACAGATGTTCGATCTACTGGTTTCCCAGCTTCATCAAGATCTAAAGAGTTTGAAGTACCAATAGGAGTACTTATGCTCTTAGTGTTGTCATAACCATACTTTTTATGAAGATCATTAATATACTTATGTTGAGATATATAGATTCCTTCTGGTTTTTGAGAAATTTGAAAACCACAGAAAAAAGTTAACTCACCCATCATACTCATTTCAAACTCAGATTTCATTAGACTTGCAAAAGAGTTGGTTAAAGATTGCTGAGTTGAACCAAATATGATTTCATCAACATAAATTTGAACAATAAAAACATTTTTCTTATCTTTCTTTATAAAAAGAGTTGGATCTGCATTTCCCTTAACATAGTTATTTTGAAGCAAAAATCCAGTGAGTCTATCATACCATGCTCGTGGGGCTTGTTTAAGGCCATACAGAGCTTTGGTAAGTCTAAAAACCTAATCAGGATGTTTTGTATCTTCAAAGGCAGGAGTTTGTTCAACAAAAACTTCCTCATGAACATAACCGTTAAGAAAAGCACATTTCACATCCATTTGAAAATGATTAAAATTAAAGAATACTGCAAAGGCAAGTAGAATACTGATAGATTCATGTCTGGATACTGGAGCATAGGTTTCTTCATAGTCTATTCCCTCCTGCTGATTATAGCCTTTAGCAACAAGTCTAGCTTTATTTCTTACTATGACTCCATTTTCATCACATTTATTTCTGAAAAACCATTTTACTCCAATAACAGAAGTTTCCTTAGGTCTTTCAACCAAGGTCCAGACTTTATTCCTTTCGAATTCATTTAGTTCATCTTTCATGGATTTGATCCAATCATCATCACCTAAAGCATCATCAGTGCTTTTAGGTTCTAATTTGGAAAGAAATTCTTGATGTTCTACTTCATTCATTAAGGAACTTCTAGTCCTTACAGGTTGATTTACATCACCAATAATACTATCACTAAGATTATTCTTAAGAAACCCCTGATTTGGGTTTTGAAAAGCCTGTTCATCAACATAGGGTACAAAGTCTTCTAGGGTAAATGTTTCAGAAGTATCTTATTGAACATTATCCTTATCAGAGGGTTCCTCTATCAATGGTTGACAATCAGTTTTTGAAACCACATCCGAGGATGTAGGCTGGGATGGTTTTAAAACAAAAGGATCAGACTCATCAAATTTTACATGTACTATTTCTTCAACAGTAAAAGTATTTTTATTAAACACTCTATAAGCCTTAGATTTTGTTGAATAACCTAAGAAAATTCCTTCAGCAGATTTTGGTGAATATTTTTGTAGGTTATCTTTAGTATTCAAAATGAATACTTTGCAACCAAAAACCTTAAAATAGGATTGTCTTGGTTTTCTACCATTCCATAACACATAAAGAGTTTTATTAAGAAAAGGCCTAATCAAAACACGATTTATAGTATAGCAAGAAGTACTTATAGCTTCATCCCAGAAATGTCTAGCTATAGAATATTCACTCAACATGGTTATAGTTATCTCTTGAAAAATTCTATTTCTTCTCTCAACTACACCATTTTGTTGAGGAGTTCTAGGTGCTGAAAAATTATGAGTAATACCTTTTATACTATAAAAAGTTTCAAAATCAGAATTTTGAAATTCTCCTCCATGATCACTATGAATAGTTTTCAATGGAAGGTTTTTCTTATTTTTAACTTCAGCTCTAAAAATTTTGAAATAAGAAAAAGCTTCAGATTTCTTAGCTAGAAAATAAACCCAAGTAAATCTAGTGTAATCATCAACTAGAACAAACACATAGTATTTTCCTCCAATACTTCCAATTTGTGTTGGACCAAAAAGATCCATGTGCGCTAAATGTAATGCCTCCATTGTTGAGACTTCACCGATCGATTTAATACTTTATTTATGTTTCTTTCCATATCGAAAAGAATCACAAACTTTAGAAGAATCAAATCTATGCTCCGGTAGATCCTTAACTAGTTTTTTCTTAGTGAGTTTACATAGGTTTCTCAGGTTACCGTGACCTAGTCTTCTATGCCATAACCAGGAATGATCTTCTATTTCACTTAGGCAAGGTAAATCTTGTCTCCTGAGGTCTTCTAGGTTCAATGTGTAAACATTCTCTTGCCTATTGGCAGATAGAATAAATTCTTCCTTGGAATTGTGAACTAGGCACTTATCATTCCTAAAACTCACAAGGTAACCTTCATCACACAACTGACTTATGCTAATGATCATGTCCTTAAGACCCTTAACAAAAAGAACATTTGAAATCAAGGTTTTACCAAGAAGGACAATATTACCAATACCAACAATCTCCCCATTAGTGTTTTCTCCGAATGTTACCTTTCCTCCTTTCATTTTGATAATCTTTTCAAAATATCTTTTGTTACCAGTCATGTGCCGGGAACATCCACTATCCATGTACCATGTATTGTTGCTGGCACTCTCTTTATTTTCCAGAAATCAAGAAGAGAATTAGACTTTCGGAATCCAAACTTGTTTGGATCCAAGATTTCCAGATAACAAAATTTTAGGTGCCCACATCTTCTCAGAGAAATAAACTTTGTGAAATCCTAGAGATCGGGTTTTGTTTGAGGAACAATTCTTTTCCTGGTGACCACCACATTGACACTTGGTACAAAATGGGGCACTTTGAGTAACAAAATAATTGTTACTAAAAATTGGTTTTGCATGGGTATAAACAAATCCAGATATATTTCTTAAAGGTCTTATTTGGGAATACATTTTATCAAAATTTTCTTACCGAGGGTAAAGTTTGATAAACACTTCTTTAAGGAAAAAATTTCAGACCTGAGTTTTATAACCAAGTTTATATCTTCAAAATCATTAGTTTTAGAACTAGAGATAGGCTCGAAAACATTTTTCTTAGGAATTACTTTTTCTAACTCTTTATAATGTTTGTTCTTCTCAGAACTTACTTCCTCAAGATTTTTTAAAATACATTCAAAATCAGCATTTTTCCTATCAAGATCTTTAGAAAGATCTGATATCTCTTTTTTAAGAATAGAATTCCTAGAGATTGCCTTATTAAGTTTCTTATTGAGTTTAGAATTCTCAATCTCAAGAAGTTCAGAAAACCTAGAGACTTCTTCATAGGTAGGTAAAGTATATTCTTCATCAGAAGAGGATTATTCATCAGAAGAGTTATAATACTTACTATCATTAGAATTTAAAGAAACATTGTTCAATGATTCGGTATTTCGTACCTTAGCCATAAAACAATGATTATGAATAGGTAATCTGGCTACAAGACCAAGATTCTTCTGTCCTGAAGATTCGTAATCAGAAGATTCATCTGAAGAGTCACCACCACTGGCACTCCAGGTGTCATTTTCTTTCAGAACTTTCTTAGCTCTGGATTTATAATACTTCTTTATGTTCCTCTCTGAATGATTTTCGTTCCTTTCTTTCTTTTTGAGAAAAGGGAAATCAGGTCTAATATGTCCAGCTCTCTTTCATTCATAACAATTACTTCTCCATCTTTCTTATCTTTCCTGTCATTTTTCTTATACTTGGATTGTAAATTTCTATGACCAGCTATCTTGTTCATCCTTTGAGCGAGATTTGCTAATTCATTTTCAAATATTTCACTTTCACTAGATTCTGATTGAACAACTATCTTCTTAGACTTGGATCTGTTTACTCTCTCAGGAGTCTTAGATTTCATATGATTTGATGTTGTTGTAAAAGCAACTGTACCATTCCCATTCTTCGTTTTGATGTTGCCAGCATCTCTCTTCATTCTGGTTTCATGTTGGAGAAGAGATCCAAATAACTCATCCAGATAAATTTTAGTGACCTTCCTGTTCTCATCTATAGATGTTCTTTTGGATTCCCACTCATTGGGCATAATATCAATTATCTTATCCATAAGTGCTTCATCATCTAAACCTTTTTCTCCCATAGACTGTAAGATGTTGACTATAGTCATAAACCTCTGTTGAACATTACATATTGGGTCTCCATAAGGAAAATTGAAGACATGATATTCAGCTCTAAGCATAGCTCTCCTAGTCTCAATCACTTTAGAAGTTCCAAAGTGTGTAACCACTAACTTCTTCCAGATACAATTAGCTTCTTCACAAGAAGAAATTTGGCTATATATATTTCTAGTCATTGAACAAAGTAAGGTATTGCGTACCTTATAATTGAGTTGATACTCTTGCTTTTCCTTGTTACTAAAATTTCTAATTTCCTTGCCAGGAATTTTATAATCTCCAGTAAGCATAACGAAGTTGTCCACTCCAGCATTGATAACAGAAGTCTTCATTCGATCTCTCCAGTACCCATAATCATTACCATAAAGATTGGTGGTCTTGTAGGATTTAGATTATCAATGGAACCAACATTGACTCCTGCCATACTAGAACAACCTTTGGAACACAAAATTATTAGTAGAAAAAGTTTGTAATAACAATGTTTGGAATGAAAAGTTCGGAATGAGATTGTTCGGAATGAAAAGTTCAGAATGCAAAGTGAGCAAGAAAAACTTATACGTGAGTACAAGTATTTCAGAGACCTCCTCTGATACCAATTGTAGGATCGAAATAATTTTGTAGATACTCAATATACAAGAGGGGGTGAATTGTATACTTGGAACCTTTAAAGTTAGTTATGAATAACTATGTTTTCCTTGAGAAAAGGAAAGGGATAAGTTCAACAAAGTTTAAACTAAGAAAATTCACAACACCTATAACATCGAATGAAAACGTGGAATAAGGCATGAATTTATAAACTTCAAGTCCTATGAACTTTCTTAAAAACTGGAAAGAGATTCCGAAAGTAGGTTCTGAAAATATGGTTCCGGAAATTGAAACTTAACAAAAGATTACAATATGAGATTATACCATAAAGCGTATAGAATCTAAATGAATTAGAGTATAAGTAGGGAAGTATAAGAAAGTTATACTTTCCTTAAAATACAATACGCAGCGGAAATAAACAAGTAGTAAAACTAAAAGTAACAAGATATAAGTCTTTTAACCCAAAGAGAAGGGTATCCAACAACCTTGGATAAAGTTCCCTTGATTTATACTTTCAATCATGTCTTTCTTACCCACACCAGGGTAAGCCCTCAATATGAAGACTAGAGTCTCTGTCATGCTATCCCCGCAAGCCCTCAACTTCAAGGTAGTTGGCATCCTCTGTCTTCCTCTACAAGGAAGCCCTCAACTTCAAGGTGTTGGAAACCTCTATCTTCTTATCCCCGGAAGTCCTCGAATGTAATCACCAACATTCAGAGTTGCACGAAGCTTTGAGAGTTAATAAGGGCCTCTCTATCTCTAGAAATCACTTCAACAGCATGTATGCACAATGTCAAAGAAGTCATACATTCGTCAGCATCGACCTCTTTCAAATGAGCTCCTATTTATAGGCAAGGTCGGCCTCCTTTCCAACAGTCATATTTTCCTTAAAAATTGGAGGGACCTGTACACATGTAACTTAACCAACGGTTAGTTTATAACAGAATAGACGACATCGTTTTATAACAAAACAAGTGTAACAGAATATACAACATCATTTTAAGTCTAACTAAAATGTTCGGAGTGAAGATTTGGAGTGAAAGTTTGGAGTGTAAGAAAAAAATATTAAAGAGTATACAAATTATAAAAGCGTAAGAAAAATGAATATTCGGAGTCTAACCAAAAACAATTTTCCGAGTCTAAATAAATTCAGAGTGTATAAAACAATGATGATCAGATTTTGTTTAATATGTGAATTCGGAATGAGAATTCAGAATGGGAATTCGTCATCGGAATTCGTAATGAGAATTCTTCATCAGAATTCGTAATGAGAATTCGCCATCAAATTTCGTAATGAGAATTCATCATCAGAATTTGTAATGAGAATTCGTTGTCGAACTTCATAAGGATTCATATCCTGAATTCAGAGTAGAACATTAACCAGAGTTCATATCCAGAATTCTGAATGAAACTTTATTACAGTTCTTATCTAGAATTCGGAGTGAAACTTCATTACAGTTCTCATCCAGAATTCGGATCCTAAAACAGAATGCTTCATATCAAAGTTTCAAACAACTCCAAGAATATAGAAATGAATCTAAATCTTATACTTAAGAAATATATGGATGAAAATATGATAAGGATAATTTTTCTTACAAAATCAACTTTCCTTATAAAAGCAATTTTCCTTATAAAAGCAATTTTCCTTATAAAAGCAATTTTCCTTATAAAAACGATTTTCCTTATAAAAGCTATTTTTCTTAAAGATAAGGTGTTTGTGATTTTCAAAACAATAAGGAATGAAAAATTTATAAGGAAAACTTTATTGACTCAACATGATCTACCACCATTGCAATGGTATATATGATCTTCCATCATTTCAAATGTAGGCACGGTCTACCGTCATTAAAAATATAGATATGGAGGAGCTCATCAACACTATCATTGATCTTTTGCACCTATTTCCACTCATCACCAGAATATTATCACTATTAACCACTATATATGATTTATTATAGAACCTATTCACTATATAATATTTCATGGGAAGAATAATGACACCCTTTGGCCAAAGGATCCCCCACCATCAACTGTGAAGTCTAGAGGGTTTGATGGAGGCCACATTTTCTACATCCATGTATCGAAGGATCACAACACCACTACCTTCACTTCCCTCTCCGCTACTAATCACCACTCATGTGTATTCCATGCTTCCACATCAACCATGCGACCCATGGACACTATTCATAAATTATAGGTTTTGTGCGTTCAATCAAGGAGAAGGTTGAGGAATTAGATGCATTGCTTGATCCAATTCGTTTTCGAAAGGTTGAGGCCAATTAAATGGATAATTCCAATGGTAAAACTAATGAAGGGGGAAGAAGATTCTATGATGGAAGATTAAATGTTTGATGCAAGTTTCTACCAATAGTAGATTTGATCTACCATTGGGATAGTGGTAGATGTGATCGACCATTGAGTCGGTGGTAGATGTTATCTACCATTAATGTATTGGTAGATCTAATAGATGAATCCCATTCATGACCAAATATTATATGAACTACTTTGGAGAATTCTGAGACAATTGATTATCTATGAAAGTATTATGGAAAATATTAAAGACACTGGTAGATGTGAAATTATAGATGGTACTACCATCACTATCTAATTGTATCTCAACATTGGAATTTATAAAAACTCTAGAATTTAGTAGATTAAATGAACATTAACACTAAAAATATTTATTCACCATTTTAAAAGATATAGAATGACATAAATGAGTGATATAAATAGGTTTCACAACATAATCAAGAAAATGATGTTGTTAAAGTTGATAGGATAGATGAATTAGAGGATTGGGAGTGGACTGTTGATGGATACTCTATTTTAGCTGCATTTATTTCTCTTATATTTTTATATTCCCCCTTCCCATTCTACCTGTGTTTCTACCTTTCTAATGAAGTGGTAACCTTTTACTGTTGGGTTAAGGGGAGGTGACCACATGTGATTATTTATTACAACTTTTTATCAAATTAATTTACCTATTTGATTTTTTTGAAATGGTTTTCAATTCCTAGTTTCATAATTTTAATTGGATGTTGTTTTATTAATATTTAAAATCTGAATATTTTAAATTTCCTTGATGATGAAATTTTTTATCCTAATTTAGGTTTTGGATCACATTGATAGGGTGACCTAGGGTTAATAGGAGAAGTGTTCGGTTATTACTAAACATGTGAGGAAGAAATATGGGACAAATTTAGAAAATTGGGAAACTCAATACCTAATCTGGTATTTCTTATGTGATTCAAAAAAGACCCATTATGACTTCCACATATTGAAAGAAGAATATTATAACTAAAGATATTGAGGTGACTGTTTTCATTTTAAATAAACCTTATTCATGTGTGAAAAAATGATAAATTATTATTAATTAATTCATAAAAACAATTAATAAGAAAAAAATAATCAATTTTAAAGGACTATGATATCATTATAGAAGGTCATCCAATGCTAAACCCAAAAAATTTCTCTAATTGGGATTTCAGAAACCATGATTATTCCCTTCCCAAAAATTGAAATCAAGTTATTTTATTTACTTTTACACTCATGAAAACATTATAAATATACTTATGTCTGGAAAAAACGTTTTTCACTACCACTACTAAACCCTTAGGTGGAGAAAAAATAGTTTTTCCACAACCCATGACAGGTGACTGTCAGCACACATATAAAATTGTGTATATAGTCGATGATCATAAAAATTTCTCAACATAAGATCTATGAACTCATCATGGTAATTTTTTTCCTAAAATGAATCAAAACATCCTCAATAAGTACCTCAAAAATGAATCAATATTGCTTTAGAATATATTGTTCATCAAATCCATAAATATATAAGGTTCATTCATCTGGCCAAATGGGATAACCATATATTCATAATGACTATATTGACTCTAAAATTTTTTCTTCTAAAATTCAACTTCTCTAACTCTTAGTGGATGGTACCTCAATCATAGATAAATAATATAAAACCACTTGGATCCCTTGATTTTATCAAATAGTTCATCAATTTGAGTAAGATGATATTGATTCATTGTCATTTTCTTGGTTTAGTATATCATGTTCAATATATAATCATAGTGAACCTTATACATTCTTTATGAATACAACTGAATTATCCCATGAAAATTTACTGGGTCTAATGAATCCATTTCTTTTAAATTCATTGAGTTAGAAATTTAATTCCTAAAAAATATTTATATCCATTTTATATGATGGATGTAAAATATAATTAAGTTATTGGAGTATAAAAATAGTAAATATTACCTCCCATTGAGGTGGTAGCCCTATGTAATCATTTATAAGGCATCTGGGTATCGTTCAACTCTTTCTGGAAGATTCTTATTACTAGTTTCACCATCAGTGACCAAGGCAGTTGCTTCCACCTAGCCATAGATGATCCAAACCACTATTACTAAAGTTTCTAGTCTTCCTATTTTAATATATCAGTCCTCCCTAAATCTATTATTGTCACTATCATGGGATTTTAATTTCACATTCCATCATAATAATAAATGTGAGATTTAAATTCCACATTATAATATATTCTAAATATTTGGAAAATAATCCATCTCTATGATCTTAAACACCCCGAGATGTTGCACCACATCAACAGTAATTGAACATGGAATGAAATTGAATCTTCTTCACTCCTGTAGCCCAAGGGGTGTATTAATACTATTTATGTGAGGAATCATCTCAACATAAAATACAAATTATTTTACAAGATTATATTAAATACAGCAATGTGACTTAACAGTATCAGAAAGTTATTCAAAAGTGTTGGGTTCAGATGAATGGTACCTCATGTAGTTGAGGTTCTTGGTTTCTCTGTTCAAATAGTATTCTCAACTCTATATGGATATTGATTATCCCTGTGGAATAGTTCTTTCTCCCCTAATGAGGTGTCTATTGGACCACCGATATGTCCCCTAAGTTTTCATGGATCACTTGATTCAAGATATGAGAACTATTTAGGTGAGATTATTCAATTCAAGTATATGAATCCTGAGGATGATTTGAGAAAACAGCTCCTACTAAATTCAATGGCATGGGTCATATATAGGGGTTATAATAACAACCAAATAGAAAATACAAAGATACTTTTATCACATAACACTAAATTTTGACCGTAAATATTGAGGGTCTAACATAAGAAAACATGGGGGAACCATTTTACCATTAAACATGTGCACAAAACCATACATAAGAACTTTGACAAGGATAAATATATACACCATGAAAGAGAAAAATATAAAATGATATATAATTTAACATCAAATAACTCAAAATAACAAAAACACAATATTAGAGATATATACAAAAAAACTAAAAAAGTTACGACTCTAATAATGTGACAGACTTGGGCACCTTGGTTGCACCACTTTAAACTCCAATGCATGGCCATGTGCCAAGGATCCATCCTTGAACATAAACTATAGCCACAATAAAAGGTCCTCACTAGTAAATTATGTAACATGTCTCTTTCCAATATCATGATAGAAAACTTATACATATGAACTGAGGTGCTTATGAAGGGTTGAGTATAACAAAATAGTCAAAAAAACCAAGTAACTTTTCCCCCATGATTCTAATACCAATATCATATTAGATGATCATTTTATAAAACAAAGGGAAGAGTAAGAATTAAATTTTCATTAGTTCATACAAAAGGAAATTGATAAGAATATTTTAACATAGTAGTTTTAAATAAGGAATTAGAAAATATAAATTGCTTCTTTTCTATAATAATTTTTTTCATTGAAATGAAATAGAAACATGTTATCCAAACACCTTAGTATAAAAATTCCATGATTATACTTACATAATAATTCATAATTTGGAAGTCCAATAATTATCTTGGGATCCTGTTGAATTATATCTATGATCTATTCAATCCAATTTTATATAAACCTTTAGTGTTTGTCAATTACATTTAACAACACACAAACACAAACATACCATGTCCTCCCAAAATAGTTCTATGATCATGGTGACTTCATAAATAATTCATTTTCTAAATCCAAAAGAACTCATGAAAACCATGCTATGAAAATAACACCCATATAAACTATTTTGATTTATGAAAAACCTTTTTCAAAAAAAACATGATTTTAAAATTCCAGCTACAGTTACCCATGTCTAAAAAACAAGTGAAAAATAACTATATGAAATTACAGAGTAGTTTTCGTACTGTTATGGAAATGAAATATTCATTTAAACCTTTCCAAAATCAAAGAGATGATTGCAGACTTTTTTAAACCATGAAAAGTGGAAGGAGGGAAAACCCACTTACATCAGATCTATTAAGTAAAACAATTGCTTATACAATCTCATAGATCTGAACACTTCAATCTATTTCTCTATAAAATGCTAATATAATAAAATTAAAACACTTTTAATCCTCGATATATGAGTATAAAAACTATAATATAAATATCCCTTTAAGAATAAATGTGAAGATCCCAAATGGGAAGGAATAAAAGAGTACCGAGCTTTAATTTCCATCATCAAATTCTTAATTAATCATCATAATCAGTGTTCAGTCATTAAAGATCCTTGAAAGTCAGATAGAAGAACCATATAAATTTATATCCTCTAATTGAGGAGAAAAAATGACCCCCTATATGAATTTCAATGATCTATGATGTCTATACTCAGATTCTACAGATTATTCAAGAGGTTTATCCTAGAAATCAATGTTTTGGACTATGTCCTTACTTTCTATCCTGGATCATCACATTTATTATTGAACAAATTATTATATAAGAGTTTTCATACCCAAATATATGTTTTATAATGTGTTTTTGATTGGATTCCCTAGAAATTTGATAGGTAAACCGAAGGTATGTGTAAAATCGTTTAGATCATTTAAATAAGATTTTTTTAAATAGATTTGTGGTAAGTAATTTTACCCAACGCCTATTTTTCTTGAAACGAGAAAGATATAATTCATCTAAATGATTTATGTTTGGTTTGAATGAAAATTTTAATACACATACTCTATTAAATCACATTTATAATTTCTTTTTGTTTGATTCGTTCTTGGTTTTCATACGTGGGTGTCACCACATTGGATTTAGGAATGATGGTTTTTGAAAAGGGAAATGTTTCATAAATCCAAGGGGGTTTTATATATTTTCTTATCCAGTATTTGGTTTCATGTGTTCTTGTTCATTGGGAAAATGGATCATGGATAGAAGTCACCATTATCATAGGGCCATTTTGGGTTTACTAGGTTATGATTGGGTGTGTGTGTGTGTGTGTGGATACATGGAATTCACATACCAAGATGTATTATATAAACTACATATGGATGGATCCAAATACCTCATTTAACTCTTGGAGTTATATCCTATGTGATCTTCTTATACTACTATGTTTTATCCACTTTTAATAACCATATCATTCAACTTTCCTTCTTTCTCATCAACATACTATTCCTTTCCTTCTCCATCCCATCTCTACATGCTCACCTCTTCAGGAAACTTTGATTCATTTATCCTTTTTCTTTTGGCATCTCACATTCGAGGTGGTATCATCATAATTTTTAACTTAATTAAATCAATTTTTGTATATTATAGTTTGTTAGTCCTCTTCTTTCATAGATATGACATCAAACCAGATCTATGATGTTCAAAGGATGGTAGCACATCCTTTTGGATGTGGATTTTCAGTGCTTGAGAATTTGTTGAACAAGGTGTAATTTTCCCCATATTAAAAATTAGATCTGAGTTCCCTCGAAAAGGTGATGTAAACATACTGTATTTCATACAAATTTTGGTTACACATGTAGAGTGATTATTTCCAATGCTAATATGGATTTTTGAGGTCAATGGTGTTTGAGGGTTGGGAGGTGGAATTCAGATTTTGGGAAATGGGTCGAGGGTCATTTTCTACTGGGTAATCAGGGTGGTTCTATGTTTGTTTCTTGTTTAGGGATTCAATAATGATTTTTTTTCATGATGTTTCTATCTCTATTGATGGTGGTGGAAATGTTATATGGTCATTTGTTTCATTCATGGGTGATTTAGGAAATACATTATATTACATGGGTCTCTAATAATTATAACATTAGTTTTTTACACTAGGAATTTGGGTAGTTCATGTTTGAACAATCTTAGGCTTGGGACATTATGTTATATTTGAGAAGTTATTGATATAAAATGACTATTTTTCAGTATATCACATCAGGTTTAGAGTGAAATAGAACATTATTTGGTGGACTGCTTGAAAGATTGATAGGTGTGCTCATACAAATCATTTGGCCCTTTATCTATTTTTTATGGAGGGGTTCTGATCCCCAAAATTTCCATCGGAATTTTATCTTGAATTTCCCTAGATGTGAAAGTGACACATAATGTGAATGGTGACAACCTACCATACAAATAGATGCATCTTTTATATAGCACGGAATAGAAACCTGAAAGCATTATTACATCAGAATCAAAAATGATTGATGATTTTTTTGAAACCTATAATTTGTATATATTCCAAAAAGTGGGTTTATTTGGGGTGATATATCATTAATTCCTATTAATGTTTTTAAATTGAACAGTTTCTAGTAAGGAGGGAGTTACAGTATGGTAATTGGGATCGTTATATGATGTTGGGATTCTTTTCTTCAGACATCAGGTCACATTGTTCACTTTTTATACAACTGGGAATGTGGGCCATGGTAAAGCTATGGTTTATAATTCCACTAGGAATTCTGGTCATGTTATGGGTTAACCCTCTACCCTTTTAAAAAGTGGACCATCTTTTTCTAATAAAAAAGAAGTGTTTCCTCTTATATGTTTTAATAATACTTATGAATACGCCATTGATGGAAGTAACAATGATCATAGAACTAGTTTTGGAGGTCTAGGTTATGAACATACGTTTATGTAGTACCATGAAATTTTGATTCCAATTTTTGGTATAAATTAATTTTTCATTTTTTAAATAAAATTTTATTATGGGAGAAAAATATTTGGATCACCTCATTCTTGGTTTAAAATATCTTTGGTAAAATCTTATTATCTATTTATATTTTTATAAAATATTTTAAATTAACATGGTACTCTACCTTCTATTTTATAAAACTATAATTTAAAATTATTTGGGTCATAGTGGCATGTGGATAATGTCCCTTTGGTTTTCTTACTAGGTTTTTATACTCATATCTATATATGAACCTCATTTAATAAGTAGACATTTTCTATCATGATACAATAAAAGTAAGGGTTTTATATTTCACAAGAGGATCACCTTGATTTTGGTTGTCATGGATATTTAGAGATGGAACCTTGGTTCATTATTATTCCTTGGTGTTTAGAGTGGTTCAACCTTGGGGCCAAATTCATTCACTACATTGGATTCTTTGTTTTTTTGGTCAATTTTTTTCACCATTGACATGATATTTTCATTTTGATCATTTTTCTTGTTGAATAATATCATGAAAATAATTTTATAGTTTCCACTTTAATTTATTATATGTTTATCTTTATCATTCTTCTTGTGTTTGGTTTTATATGTGTGTTTATGGGTAAAATGTTCCCCCCACATGTTCTTATGTTATGACCTTGATATTTATTATCATCTTTTTGTGTTTAGGGAAAGTCACATAAGTTCATTAGGAACTCCAACCAATACCAATCTAATAGGTTTAGTGGGGATGATATAAATTGTATTACTTTGGTTAATCCTAGAGTTGTGAGGTTAAAAAGGTTCTAAGACATGTCATGGCTTGAAATATATTGCATAAAATGACTAATCTAACATTACATGTTAAACTTTACATTACCAGGGTAGTCTCGATACAATAAGTGTTCTCAAAAATTTTAAGTGTTTTAAACGCATCATCATGGGTTTAACCAATGTGTTCTAGGGACCACACATTTATGAAGTGACCTACCACTATGAATACATTATCGTATGGGTATCTTATTATGATACTCATATATTGTAATTTTATTTTCTGGGTATATACTACTAAACTAGTCATACAAGTATTAAAAATGAAATTAATTGTAAAATTTTTAAGTGGTTTAAAAATAATTTTCATTAAATGTGGAGAACTGAAAACCAAAGGGAGGGTAAAATATTGAATGCGGTTCCACCTAAACCACATCTGAACCACCAGTCCCCATTATCACCAGTCCATTTTATAAGGTCTAGGTTCTCTACTAGATTGTAACTAGAATCATGGAATTTTTAGGCCAAGGTGTTTGGATAACCTATTTTATATTTTTTCAATGAAATGATTATTATTTTGATCACTTTATTTCAGGTTTATAATTTATTATGAAAAACAATCATATTTTTTTATATTTGTATAATTTATTTTAAATTACAATTAATAATCATCATTTGGATTTATAAAATTGTAAGCTAGCTTGATTTTAGATTTAGCGGAGTATAGAAATATATCATGGGGTTTCTTAATGGGTTTCTATACTCACCACTATGTATGAACCGTACCACTAATTTCAATGGGTGGAAATATCTTTACTCAGCCTTAGGCCTCATATTCTTGGATGGAATAATCTCATTAAAATAGATTTTATCTCTATAATTAGGTGAACTATGATAAATCAAGGAATAAATAAATGCTACCATTGATGCCTAGTGATGAGGGTAAGAACTATTAAATGGGGATAATAAATTTCTATATAGGTTTGAGAAAAGTATTCTTACTATGTAACCAGGAACCTTGGCTGGGGATGGTACCATTATTCATAAATCAGCACTTATAACAATGTTTTTTGATATGGGTCTATCACATTACTTAATTTCTTCTTAACTAGGGAAATGATTGGCAAATAAATTGAGATAATTTGTCACATTATGAGTATTAATACACCCCATTATAGTGTAAGTTAATAGGATTTAAGTTCCAGTCTTATTCTATTACCATTGATACAATGAATCTTCAATGGGAGATTATAATCCTAGATATGGGTATTTCTTATCCTATCTTTAGAATGTATTTCCTAGATGATTTTACTGATCACTTTTACCACTATACAGGACAAGTGAAATTCACATACATTGACGATTCTATTCATTTATTAAAGGGGTATTGAGATATTAATGTACATAGACCATGAACATCAATTATTGTGGTGAGAACCATCTTTATCCAGTTGGCAGCAATGACTTTGGGCACTATAGAAGAAACTAAGTATAATATTCTAGATTTTATGGTGAAAAGATACCCGGATTATTTTCTAAATGATATTTTGGGGCTACCACTTGAATGGGAAATGAAATTTTCTATTGATATACTCCTAATAATTAGTCATATATTTCATCCATCTTAAAAAAAACTTACCAATAAATTTTTTGAAATTAATTGTTCAAATAAATGAAATGTAAAGAAAGGGATTCACTAGACCTAGTTTATCACCTTCATCTACTATAGTTCTATTCATAAATAAGGAGAATATTTTTCAATGATTATATATATTTAATTTCACTGACTAAACCATGTTATGATCAAGATTTGATATCCTCTTCCATGCATTGAAGATCTATTTGATCAATTTAAAGGATCCAATTTTTTCTCTTGAATTGATCTATGATTAGGATATCGTCCACTAAATGTTAAGAAATTTTATATTCAAAGGTCATATTTTAAGAGACGATATGGTTATCATGAATATTTATTCCTACCATTTATGAGGAATAATTGAAAGATGTGTTTTATGAATTTGATAAACAGTATCTTCAAAATGTTCCTCAGTTTGATTTGATTGTATTTATTAAATATATTTAGTTTTAGTTAATGATTAGGAATTACCATGAGGAGTTCATAGATATTGGGTTGATTATGTTACATGATTTTTGACATTACAAAAATTTTCTATGTGTTACTTCGGAATTCAAGATGTTTTTCCATGTTCACAACATTCAAAAATGAGTAATATCAGTTGACCTTATGAAGATCGAAGATATAATTTATTAAAAACCACCGAAATATTTATTTTATATTCAATGTCTTAAAATGTTGGTAATCAATTATAATCACTTTATTTTGGATAATTCATGTCTTATTTATCCTATTACCCCTTTGAAAATAATATGTATTCCTTTCAAATGGGATGATAATTTTATGAAATCATTCTAGTATCTTAAAGTTCATCTCACTTTAAGACCCATACTCGTCATTCTGGAACCATATAAAGGTTAAGATGATTATTTTGATGAATCTAGATCATGGTTGGGTTTTATTAATGTGATGGGAGAACATGTGGTGTATTATGTCTTGATACATTTGAGAACATATGAAAAGAATAATCAGACATGTGACCTGGAAATAGTAGTAGTGGTCTCTTCCTTCAAAACCGGGAGCCACTATCTAATTATAAAATATCATAGTCCTCAAAAATCATAAAAGATTTGGTAATATATTTTCTTACTAAGATTTAAAGTTGAGGTAACGGTGATGGATAGTGTATCTCTAGATTTTCGAATTCAACTTTATATATACACCCTAGGAAGGAAATTTTGTGGAAGTTGATTTGGAAAAAAAGTATTATAGTGAAGTGGATGGAGATGCTTGTGGCCAATTTATGTTTGTCAACATTATAACTAATATACCTCTAGGATTTCTCAAATAGCATGAAAATATAGTTTTCTTCTATATCACTCACATTCTAAATTTAATCTATTTTTTCAAAGGATCTTATTGATCAAATCTAAATTTCATCACCATTATGTATTCCCCAAATGGTGGGAAAACATTGGATGTTTGGACTAAGGATCCATAAATGATATTCCATTTCTAGAAGTAAATTATGGTTACATAGTCATTCTATGAAAAAATTCATTTGGAACATCACCATATAAAATGGGATGTTACCCAAACATTCCAAAAAATTACCATGTGATGGAAGATCAATCATGATGTTCAGGTATCAAAGTAATGATTATATTTTGTTTTAAAAAATTTCTAACTTGGTATCATACCAAGGATGATATTCAATGACCAGTTGGTATCTGGTGGTTTATCCCTATACTAGTTTGACAATACTGGATGATTGTTATTGAATTTTTCACTAGTCTACAATCGATTCATTGGAAACTTCATGCTATTTGGTTGATGTTGGATCATCAAACTTGGTTTCATAATTTCTACTAATAGTAGAGTATAATATTATATAAGATAAAGTAGAGTTATATATTTTATGAGTGGTCAAGATACATGTAGTACAAGTTTCAATCACCTCTGATAGGGATCCTCAATTCGGTTCTCAGTTTTTGAACCCCTTATAATAGCCTCTTGGAATTCAACTGACCATGACCATAGAATATCATACTCAAATAGATATGAAATAGAAATGCATGATTTAGTCATCGAAATATATTCTCCAGGCAGGTCTGAAAGAATATGGTGTCTTGTTGTATTGTCATACCATGTTATTAAAGTTCTCGTATATAAATAATTATCATTCCATGATATATATGTCCACGTTCAATAAATTGTTTGTCCATCCATTATATTCTACACTTTTTTGGGTGTAATTAGTAAAGACTTCAATAATTGGACGGATACTTATCCATGATCCTACTAAAAATTTCAAATGATCTAGAAGAAAATAGTTATGAATCAGATCCACTAGAAGTCATATGATGATCATCCTCTTTGAACATTATTTTTCAATGTAATAGATTATGTATTTTTAAAAGTTTCATGGAGATATGTACATCATCTCATGGGAAATAAAAGGATACTAAATCAATGTCATGTTTTCCCATTTGGCATTCTAGAATGTATTGTTGAATTAATATATTAGCTATCCCTATTTCCATGATTCAGTGATGTCTATACTATATTTCATGTCACTCAACTAAAGAACTGACAGTCAAACCCCAGTCATATGATCAGTTGGAATCATGTTACACTTCATCTAGATATAAATATTATCCATGAACATCTGAAAATTAAGCATATATAGGATACTAATTTTTGAGGGAGATCTATTGTTTTCAATGAGTAACTAATATTGTTACAATTACTATAAGGGGTGAATTGTAGTTTAAAAACATCAAAATATAAAAAATTCAAAAAATGATTAATTAAAAGTTTGGAATCATTGATCTTCTGATAATAAGGGTGTTATATTCAAAACCAAAATGTGTCTAGTTATATTAGAGTTTGTGTTAATCATTATCAAGGATGCACTAATAAAACAAATGATAAGAATGATTTGTAAAAAAATATTCTATCATAATATGCACAACAGAAAATAGACTTCTAAAAAAAATAAAAACAATACCTAGTGAAAATAGGAATGAATTGCAAGCTATATTAAAATAATATATTATTTTTGCCTTAAGATTAAAGGTATTCAGCAACCCAGACTAAATGTATCCACAATTTAATACTTACTAATTATATCTTCTCATACTAGGTAATCCCTTGATATAATGATATAAAGATCTATTTTACTATCCCTGGAAGCCATCAATATAATAATTGGCATATTTATTCCTATCTCTGAAAGTGCATGATATGATGCTTCGTATTCACTATTTTAAAATCCCTGGAAACCCTCGATCGTTGCAATTATTTGCCACAAAATACAAAAAACAATGTTCTAAAGGAAAAAACCCTAACAAAGATTCCTCATAACTATAACTCTCTAATGTATTCAAAGACTCATCATGGGTATTTCATGATGAGAAATATTTATAATACATGAGTTTTCAAAACAATTTATCCCAAATCTCTTCATATTATTGGCTATTTATAGGTGAATCTCCAATAGTCATGTTTCTAACTATCATGCAACGACCACAGATAGTTGGAGCTTAATATCTCATCTATAACTGATTGGTCAATGTGTTTTTTTAGAACTATTATAGTGATGTTAATAGTTCCATTTAATAGAAACAAAGTTTATATATTCTTATTATAATATGAGGATAGTTTGATGTAATTTCTTATCATTTTTTAATATGATAAACCTGATAATGATCAGTCCTATGTATCTGTACCATTATAAGTTTGATTGTCATGAATTTTGTCAGTATGATAGAAAAGAAAAAATTATAACCACTAATCAAGTAAGAGTTCAGTCGGATAAATTAGATGCATCCTTGATTGGTTGTATTTTATTGAATAACAATAATTTTACATTTTGAAAACATTAAAATAATTTATTTGTTAGAAAAAAATAATTTTTTCTGTAAAAACTTTCTAAAACAATTGGGACCTAAAAATTAAGTAAACATGTTGTTAAGAAAGTATTTTTGACTTCCAAAACTAAAGGAAAGGAAATATAATAAGTATTTATTCTTACTCAAAAATATCTTTGTTATGAGAAAGGAGAAAAGATAAAAATTAAATTAAAAATAATAACTTGAAAAACATATATCCCTTTATCCATTTAGAAAATTAAAAGATATTTTCTAAATAGTTTCCCCTTAGATTATAACTACTTCGTGATATGATGGATAATATTAAAACATCTCCCCCCAAAAAGTATACTTCTCAATCTTAGGAATACTTTTCCACTTTTAAAAAAACATCCCCCCCTTTATTAAACCTTCTTTGCTTTTTTCATTTTCACAAAGGAAAGGAAAGAAGATAACCTGAAATGTTAGTGGGAGATAACAAGAAAAACAAATATTTATAAACTATCTAATAATCCAAGAAATAATATAAATAAGGTTCATCCCAAATCATTGGAAAACATTAAAAAACAATATATTTGGATGAAAACTAACTCACTTTCCACAATAATTCAAATTTTTTGACAATACTACATCAAAAGTTAAAAATCAAAAAGTATTCTTTGTTTCTTAATAAAAGTATTAAATTACTACTTTATCTTTTCGAATTACTCTCAATCCTTCTCAATATTTATGATTCATTCATACATCACTTTTTTCATCTAGAATGGATTCTTCAAAATTTAACTTCTATTTTCATAAGGATCAATTAATCTACATAACATCTCATCCTTTAATTCTAAAACACTAAATCATGAATCTTTTCATTCAAATATTCAAGTTCCTCAGTATGGTCATCATTTGAATCTATTAAATCTTCTACAAACATCACTCGATATGAAACATCATAAGATAACTTTTTGAAGGATTATTCCATTTCAATCAAATGTTTCTTTTCGTCAACCAATTTTTCATCATCTTGCATAATATCAACAACCACTGGAATGGAAAAATTTACCATTTGATTATATTATATCTTATGAGTTTGAGACTTTTCTTGAATTTTTTTAACTCTAAATCAATACAAATTACTGATTTCTATAAAACACTCATCTACATTGAATTTTCACTAAGGTTATTCTTAATAAGAAAACATCTTTCCTCAACTAAGGTAAATAAAGAATGGTGTCTTCTTACCTTTTAATGATTGAAAAATGAAATATAAATATTTATCTCAATACGTTCCTCAAAATGTGATAAACCTAAATATGTTTTGTGGGGTTTATTTATTGGTGATTTAGTACTAGGTTTTGTAACTACCTTATCTTTCTCTTTACCTTACTTTGAGACATTCTTATGACCTAAAACAACAAAAACATACAAATAATTATCTAACTCAATATTTCTAGATCTTTTCATAAATGATTGTTGATCATTCCTTTAGTCTTCCATTTATAAAGTTAATGAAATTTTTTATTGAGATCCTACTATTTTTGTAACCTTATCAGACTAATTAGGTAAGGGATACAACGATGAATCTAAAAATTTATTTTCTTTTAGAGCCTCCATTAGTAACTACTTTTTCATCATCTTCTTCTTATTCTAATTATTCTTCTACATATTCTTATTACTCTGATTATTTTTATTCATTTTATTATTCTTACTCCTCATCTTCTAATACTTCCCAAGTTCTATTTATTTTATCATACTATTCATAGAACTTCTTTTCGTAATGTTCTTGTTACCAATTCTTCTTCTTTCTCCAAAATATTTTGATCTGTTTCTTGAACATATTCATCTAATTGATCAAAAACTGCTCTGTATTAACAGTTTTCATCAACATATAGAAGAAAGTATGAAATAGAAAATGTTTCTTAAAAAAACTCCCACATCAGGAATAATATAATCAGTATGATAAATTGGTAAATTATGATTTTTTAGAAGCTCTATCTAACTCGTTCAATAAAATTTCAAATATTTTTTATTCTTCCAAACACATCTTTGGTTTCTGGTTATTTTTTTATTTTTTCAATTCTTCATTGGAATATATTTTTATGGATAAAAATTCAGCCTTATCTAACCCAAATTCTGCATATCTAGGTTTCTTTTAGGCCTTATATGCCATGTGTTTTTTAAAATCAACATATATCATTGTATTTTTCTTCATTTTTTTATTCTTTAGAGGGGATGTATCAACTTTCATTTTCATCTTAACTTCATAAAACTTATTGTATATTTGTGCCTCTAATATAACTCTACCAACCAATTCAACAATAACTTTAAACATAATATCGAAGATCAGTTTCATCCTTGAAATCATATCATCAAGAATGAAGGAAATATTCTCTCACTTTGGATATGATTGGTTCTCATCATTGAAAATTTTGATAGCTTTTACTATTAGTATATTGATTATTGTTGGAAAAATTATATTATTTAACTTAATTGTGGAATTCCTGAGTGCTTATATCATTATGAAAAAAGACATTATATGTTTAATTTTCCTTATACAGACCAATAAATCCAACACAAAAATATCTGATACCTTAAGGGTGTCTATAACACCCTTCATGGGTATTAAATAAAAATTAATACATAATTCTAAAACATTATTTTCCATTGATAGATGTGATACTTTCCATACATTATCAAAAAAAGGGAAAAATGAATCCTCTACTTTTGATTTTTCAAAATAACCTAGATAATCTAATTATTTGTGATAGGGTAATAAGGATTATCCTATAGTAGGTACATCAACCAAATATGAAGCTCCATGATAAGAATTTCTATATTTATTACAAAAAAACAAAAGATAAACAAGATCAATATCAAATTTCTTTACAGATTTAATAGAGGCATAATACACTCTCAGGATTTCAAGATAATACAGATCAAAATAATTATTTGGTTTCTATACACAAACTTTCTCCCATACTTGGAAATTGATGACTATTTTGAGAGAAGACTCATACCTATTGAACCACATTATTTCAATGAGATGTTCTTTAAAAACATACTTTTTAACATTATATTCTTTACTACACATCATAATGAGACATTAGGTGGTAACATGACTAATGTTAAAAGAATTAGAGTTATGATCTTGAGGTGGACGAGAATTTGAGAACAAAATATCTGAGAAATAATGTGGTACTAGTGGTGTCCTACCTTTATTTATATGTGGAGTGGTGACATTTTGGATTCCAATAACATTCAACAACAAAAATTTATACTTAACTAGTCTAATGGTTGATATTTAATCATATAAAGATTAAATATTTATTAGACATCTTAATTGAAAAATACTTATTATAGAGAAAATAATTATGATTAGAAAAACATTTATAATTCTTTAAAACATAAAAATTTAATGAAATTAAATGAATAATTATTCAACAACAAAATAACCTAAAGTAAAGGATTAGTGGTAAAACTAAATGTAACAGAAGAGAACCTTTATGAGTATAATGTTTCACCGAAATAAGTAACATGATCTTCTAGGTTTTTATGAAAAAAAAATGATTATGATTTTTTTATAAAAATTGAATACAATAATTTTAAAATAAAAAATCATTATTATAAATATAAAGTATAATCTAATTTTGATGATTTGAAAATGTAATTCGTTTATGATAATTTAAAAATATAATCTAATAATGATAATTTTTTAAAATTTTAAAAAAAGATATAAAAAAATTAAAAAATAAAAAATATATAATCAATTATACACCCTCAATGAAATAATTTCAGTAATGTTGGTATATGAATAGTGATGATGTAGATTTAAATAATCAATTAACATTGATCATTACAATATTCAGTTTAATATATTAAAATATATCAAAACTAAGGGGTTTATTAAAAATATCACCAATTCATTCTTACATTCTAATGAATTTTAAATTTATATATATTTATAGTGTGTGATCCCAATAAAAATGGGTTCTCATGTATATGTTCTTAGAATATGATTTATATGCTAGGTTTTTACTAAAATCAATAGAAACTGTGTCTTTAGAAATTATTTTAGTTTTAGTAAAACTCCTTCTATAGTTTGTGATTGTGTGTTTCATCTACAGTGATTGATCACAAAAAATTATAACTCTCACATATTAGGAATTTTTTGAAGAAAGTTATAATGAGTTTTGTTTATTACAAGACCAAGAAAGTAAATATTATCCTAAGAAATGGTTTGTTTTTTATGTAATTTTTTAATCCATCGTACATACACTAATGTCAGCATATGAAAATCTTTTTTTTTTTGAAAACATTTATAGATGAATTGAGTAAGACTAAAGATATAGTTCTCTTAAGATAAAAATAGATTCAATTAACAGCTTTTGGGTGGGATTATTTTGGATTTCCATGATATCTAGAATGTAAGATACTGAAAAAAATTAAATCTAGATTACTATATTTTAAGTAATGTATGCTTCCAATCATTCCTCTAAAATATTTCTAATTAACTTGTTTCATATACTCATCAAGATATAAATTATTTGAGGTATCAATAGGAGTACTAAAAATTTTACTATTGTCATACTCGAATTAATTAAGTAATTTTTTAATATAATTTTATAGAGATATATTAGTGCCTTTTGGTTTTTTTGAAATATTAAAACCTTGAAAATATGATAACTCAACCGTCATACTCATTTAAAATTGTTACTTCATAAGATCAAAAAATTAATCTGCTTAAGAATTTTGAGTTGAAATAAATATAACTTCTTAAATATTTATTTTTAATATAAACTTTTTTTAACATCTTTCATTAATTTTTTTGGATTCATAGTTTCCATTGAAAATTATTTTTTAAAACAATATAGTTAATCTGTAATACGATGCACTAGGGGACTGTTTAATTCTATAAATATCCTTGTTAAGTTTAAAAATATGTTTTTCATGTTTTGTTTTTTAAAAACTAGGGTATTGTTCTATATAAAATTCCTCCTAAACATATCTATTAAAGAAATCACACTTCACATCCATATTAAATTGATTGAAATTAAATAATATTAAAAAGTCTGTAAGTATTCAAATAGCTTGAATTCCTTCTATTGGAGAATTGGTTTCTTCATAGTCTATTCCCTTTTGTTGGCTACAACCTTAGTAAAACATTTACCTTTAATTTTAACTATTATACTGTTTTCATCACATTTATTTTGAAACACCCATTTTACACAAATTATAAAAGTTTCATTAGGTGTTTCATTTAATGTCTATAATTAGTTCTTTTCAATCTCATTGATTTAATCATTAATTTAATTTATCCAATCCTAATCACGTAAAACCACATCAGTATTCTTAGGTTCAAATTGAAAAAATACAATATATTCAATTTCATTTCTCAAAGAACATACATTCCTAATTACTTGATATAAACTACCAACTATACCTTTATAAGAATTATTTCTACGAAAAAAAATGACTTTTTGGTTTTTGAAATGTATTTTCTTCAACAATCAGTTGAAAATCCTCTTGAGAAACAACATCGGAAAAAAATTCTAGTTTTCTTTGGTTTTGAGAAATATTTTATTCTATAGGTTAAAAATTAGTTTTAGAACTAAATTTTGAGGGTATGGGTTGATGTTGGATGAAAAAAGGACTAGTTTCATCAAATATATCATGAATTATTTTCAAAATAGTATTAATATTTTTATTGAAAACTTTATAAGCCCTAGAAGTAGTATAATAACATAAAAATATTCCTTCATCTGATTTTGGTGCAAAATTTTGTAAATTATCTTTAGTGAGCAGGTTGATTAATTTTCACTCAAAAACCTTGAAATAATAAAATTTTGATTTAATTATTTTCCACAATTAATAATGATTATTATTAAAAAAAGAATAATTAATCCTCAATTTATAGTATAGAAGGAATTACTAACCAGTTCAGCCCCAAAATTTATAACATTTGAGTATACACATAGCATGGTTCTTGTAATCTCCTAAATAACCCTATTCATTCTTTCAACTATACCATTTCTATATAGATTTTGATTTGATTATAAATTATAGTTAATACCTTTCATAATAATAAAAAATAAAAATTAGAATTTTTAAATTATCCACTGTGATCACTATGAATAGTTATCAAGGGGAGGTTTTTCTCATTTTTAACTCTATCTACAAACGTTTTAAAAGAAAAAAGGATTTATATATAAATTATATAAATTAGACCCATGTGTATCTAGTATAATAACCAACCAAAAAATATAAAATGTATTTGTCACCAATACTTAATGATTTTGTAAGACCAAATAATTATGTGCTCTAATTGTAAAGCATCTGAAGGTTAGACATCACTAATAGATTTAAAACATAACTTATTCTACTTAATATATTAATAAGGAACACAAAAATTATAATTATTAAACCTATGTAATGTTAGATCCTTAATAAGTCCCTTTCAATTCAACAGAGCTATGTTTCGAGAATATAGTGTCTTAACATTCTATTTCATAACCATGAATGATCTTCTATTGCACTAAGGGAAGGTAACTCTTAACTCTTCAGGTTTTTTACATCTAGTTTGTAAATATTCTCATGTATATTGGAGTAAATATAAAATTCATCCTTAAACTATGTATTATGAATTTATAATTTCTAAATTTAACAAGATAACCTTAATCACAAAATTGACTTATTCTTATATGTTTATGCTTAAGTTCTATAAAAAATAAAATATATGAAATTATAGATTTTCTAGGAAAGAAAATGTTAACTATAACAAAGATTAATCAATGTTAAATATCTCTAAAATTTACATTTCAACCTCTCATCTAGATAATATTCTTAAAGAAAACATTTTTTCAAGGAATGTGTCAAGAGAAAGAACAATATATGTACAAAATATTTTTTTGGTATTATCATTATTTTCATGGAAAAGAAATATTAGTTTTTTGAAACCCAATCCATTATAGGTCTATTATCATCATAAAATTGAATTTTAAGAATCTATATTTGACCATAACTATATCATTGAGTAAATGTTATTCATTACAAAACCAAGATATTGAACTATATTTAATGAAGCTTTTTTCTTCCAATGTCCACATCATTGGAGTTTAGTACAAAATGGTATAATTTTTGGAAGAAAATTATTATTACTAATAATGATTTTTTATTTTTAAACCCCATTCTATAATTAATACCATGATTTTTAGTTATTTAATAATTTTTTTCAATATTTCCCATACCAATGGTTATCATAGAAACATGTTTCTTCAAACTAGATATTTCAAATTTTATTTTGATTGAAAAAAAATCCTCATTTAAAATACTTATATAACTATGTTTATCAAAATCATCTTGAAAATTAAATTTCTAATATATATTATTATCAATATCATTTGAAATGTAATATTTTCCAAAGTTATTTTTGTCAATATCTAAAGAAACACCTAATATTTCTTTAACTGAAAGTATTGTTCTTCAATATTTCATAGCAAGTTTTTCAATTTGAATTGTCCAGATTTTTTTAAAACATTATAGTTTTCATTCTCGAGTTACTTTTGAAATTTGGATACCTTTTCATAACTATATAATGTATTATCCTCTTATGCTAAGGAAAATTCTTAATCATATGTTTTATAATTTTCCTCATCGGGATAGTTTTCATTTTAAGACATTTTGGTAATAGATTTAGAAATTTAAAACATATCCATTGCAAATTGATTTACCCTAGGTATTTTAGTAAAAAGGTGAACTTCCATCTCTCTAAAACATTAATTAACTTAAGAATGTTTTCATGAATCTCCAAAATTCCCACTCCATATGTTAGAATATTTAAGAATTTTCTTTCAATTGGGATTATAATTCTTGATTGAATTTTTATATGGGTTTATTTATTTCATGTATCTCTTTTTGATCATAAGATAATTAGGTCGGATATGTCCTACCTTCATGTATTCTTAAGAAGTAAAAGATGAGTCATTTCTGTCATTTTTATCCATATGAATTTTCTAATATATGTATTGGAAATATTATTTTCCAACTTCCTTATTCACCCTTTTAGAAATATTATCCAACTAATTCTCATAGGGTGGTGATGAACTTAAACAAGATTCAATAATATATTTCTTTTTATTTGTAGAATTCACTACTTTATCTGATTATTGAGTTTTAGTTGGAATAATTGATATTGTTGCAAGATCTACTCTACCAATTTTCATTTTATCCTTTTAGACATCTCCCTATAAACATCCTTTATATTTCATGAGGATACCAATGTGATAATTATTAGTAATATTAGTTATATTTTTATTATCATCCATAATAGTTATTTTATATTACTACTCATTTAGAATTATATAAATAATATTATCAACTAAAATATCATTATCAATATATTTTTATCCATGAGACCGTAAACTTCTGATAATATGAAAAATTCTTTGTTTCATCTCAGAAAATGTCACAATAGGTAGAAAATAAAAATCATAGAAATTAGAACTCTGCAAGGATATTCTTGTTTCAAGGACATTAGATGTACCAAAATGGGATACTTCTAATTTAATACAAATACTATTAGTAAAAACCAAAATTACATCTAGAAATAGATATTCCTAAACGTATTACAAAATAAATTACATTAAATTATGTACTTCCAATGATAATCTAACATCTCTACATTAATAAAATTAGAAACATCCTAATCAAGAAAAATTTACTTCCCAGTAATCATTATGAAATCATCCACTCTATTATTAATCACAAAATATTTCAATCTATCTCTACAATAATCATAGTCATTCATGTCATAGATATGTGCTTAATTAGGATTTATATTATCAAGAGATCCAAAATTCATACCTTCGGTCAAAAAAAATAACAACCATTTTCTACTAAACATGTTAGTGTGACATGTTTTATAAACAAGCACTTTAAAACCAAACATAGTAAAGATTAAGTTGATAAAGAATGTAAAAATTATTAATGTAGAATATATATAACATACATTAATACCAATTTTTGGAACAAAAAAGTAACTAATATGGTCATTATAATAAGATGGGTGTGAATTTTAGTTTAAAAAACATTAAACTATATCAAAACACAATTTATCTTTATGAAAAAATATCACACTCACAGATTATCAAATAACCAGTGTCAGAATTGGAAAAAAAGCACCTAATTATATCATAGTATGTGTTAATAATTTTCAACGATACATTGATAAAACAAATTATAAGAAATATTTTTAAAACAGAAATTCTATCATAATATTCATAAAGGAAAAAAGACTGGTAAAAAATGTAGAAAAATATTTTGTAAAAGCATGAATAAATTAAAATATATATTAAAAGAATAAAAACATTTTAACTTATGAGTATAGGTATCCAGAAAACCTGAATAAATTTGTCCAGAATTTTTTACTTACTATAATCTTTGTCTTTCCTTACTTGGACAACCATCAAAACAATGATTAGAAACTCTATCTTCCTATACTTAGAATCCCTTGATATGACGATCAATGTCATTCTTCGCAGCCTTGTAATCCCTTGATATAATGGATTGGATTCGCTATCTTCTTATCCATTAAATGCCATGATCATTACAATGATCTGATGCCAATTATAAAATCAAATATTCTAAATGAAATAATTGTAATAGTGATTCCAAAGGATGATAACTCTATAATGTTTTAAAAATACCAAAAACAAGTACTTCAAGCTAATAAATCATTATAATACTTGATTTTATAAATTTATCAACTCAAAAATTTTCAAATGACTAGATATTTATCGTCAAAGATCCACTAACAACATTTTTTATTTTGTTCTAATGTCCTCGAATAGGATCTCATGACCACTCATCTATAACTGAATGTATGACGTCATTTTATTTTTGCATTATTATAGTGGTATTAATTATTCGTTATGATGGAAATATAGTCTATATATTGTGATTATAAACATAGGATAGTAAAATATAATTCCATTTCATCTGTCAATATGATAATCCCTATAAATATTAGTCTGATGTATTGGTAACCTTATCATTTTTACAGTCATGAATTTTTACAAAATGATATACAAGAAAAATTCTTTCCACAAATAAAGAAAGTTGTCGGTTAATTAAATTAGACACATCCTTGATCCAATTTATCATATTGAAGAATAATAATCTTTCATTTGTAATAGATCTAAATTATTTCTTTGTTAGTTTAAATAATGTTTTATATAATAACATACTAAAACATAAAGTATAAAAAAGATATTAAACATATTTTTAAAAAAAAATTTGTGATTTTAAAAACTAAAGGAAAGGAAATATGCTAATAATAACTTCATACTCACTAAGATTTATTTATTTGGAAATATTATTATGGTAATTTGGAAATATTCTAGAAGAGAGTTTGGAATGAGAGAAGTTCATGCAATAATAGTGGTTGAACAAAATCTATGAATTGTTCAAAGAAAATAACAAAGGGGAGAAGAATATAAAACCTTCCAGTTTGATGTATTTATCTATTATATGTCTTATTCAATGTTTGGGAATATTTAGGTAAATCAATGACATGTTTTTTGGAGGTTTTAGAAAAATTTTGAATCATTTTTTAAGTTTTATAGTATATATATGGTTTTGAGAAATTGGGCACAATTCTGTAAGAAATCAAGTGAGCTATTTGGGGGTCATTTGGTAGGGGAAAAGTTGATTCATGGTTTCGAAAAATTGTATATCTAACCATTTTAGATGTAATTTTTCAGGATAGAGCACATTTAATGGTTTGTAAAACTATGTTTCCTTCCTGTGTGATGAATTATTAATTGAGATGAAATTGACTTTTTATATAGAAACATTCTAAAAACCCTGATTTTTCTATCGTGAGAATGGATCTAGATTTATAGGTTTCCTCTTGGAATCATTTTGTTATATTAAGTGCTGAAAATAGATTTAGGAAAATTCATCCAGTGTTTGATCATGGAAATAAAATTTTGTGACTTTTTTCTTCCATACCATCTTGGATATTCTTGTTTCATCATAAACAGATCATTGGGTCATGGTTATTATACCCAAATCTATGGGGTAAAATTATTTTGTATTGGAATTTATTTTTATTTTATAGTTAAATATAATGAATGGGTTAGATTAATGATATAAGAATAAGAATAATTATGTCAAATGGATCTGAGGTAGGTGGGTTTTTTCTCCATCCAATTTTCTTGAAATGTGAAAAAGTTCTTTCATCTGAATGATTTTTGTCTACTGTGAATAAAAATTTTACATCAAATACATTAAATAAAGTATGATGAAATATCTTCTAGTTATTCTCATTCTTGGTTTTTTGATGTGGGTGACACCATAAGGGATTTTAAAAGGATGGTTTTTGAAAAAAGAAACATCTAGTAAATTGAAGTGGTTTGATTGGTTTTTTTGGCATGGCTTGAGATGAATGTTTTCATGTGCATTGAGAAAATGGATAAGGTAAGTAATTCAATATGATCATAAGACCATTTTTGGAGTTTCAAGTTATCCACAGGTGTGTGTGTGTGTGGATATATATAGATTACAATCGAAAATGTTTTAAATAAATTACTTATCAATGGATCTGAGAGAGAAGTCACCATGATCATAAAACCAATTTGGGAGGTCCATGTTATACATGGGTGAGTAAATAGAATCATTTAATTGATATACCAAGGTGTTTGGATAAGTTTTTTTTGAATATTTTCAAATAAATGTTTATTTTTGAAAAAAAAATATTTTGATTACTTGATTTCTGGTTTAGAACTACTTTGTTAAAATAAAATAAAATTTTTATATATGTATAAACATTTTTTAATTTATTTGATACTCCCCTATAGTTTTATAAAGAAATTAACTAGCATGGTTCTAGTATTAGTGGCCTCTAGAAATAGCCTCTTGCGGTTTCTTATTGGGTTTTTATACCCACCCCTATATATAAACCTTGACGAATATGTATACATTGTCATATGTGATACAATAAAGTGGTATGTTTCATACTTCACTAGTGGATCACCTTTAGTTTGGCTGCCACAGATGTTTAGAGATGTTACTTTGGCATATATTTATATATTGGAGTTTATATTGGTGTAACATTACTGCCTAAGTATATTGATTTTTTAGAGCCTTATCTTTTTTGATTCATTTGTTTCCATTTTTTACTCTAATGTTTAATTATTTATTATTTTATTTATTAGATATTATCTCATACATCATTTTGTCGTTCTCACTTTCATTTTTATATGTTTTTATTTATCTTAGTTATTGTGTATGGTTGTTTGTGTATGGATAAAGGAATTTATTCCCCCTTATTGTGTTTTTTCAGTATTTATTGTCAACCTTTGGTGTTTTAGAAATGTTACCTGACATCAGTAACACCTCTAACTTAGACCAATATTGTTTGTTTAATGGGGATTTTAAAAAGTGATATATTAGAAGCACCCATCAGTATAATTAATTTCCATAAACCATAATTTTCAAAAAAAAAATTATAAGTCATATCATTCATTATAAAACTAATAATGACATTCATCATTTCATTATAGCTTAAATAAATGGTGGGAAAGAAATAGATTTCCTCAAAATTTACATAAAAGGTTATCATAATCCATCTAGAGAAAAAAAAGTGTTTAAAATCATTAGAAAATTTCCTTATAGAATCATAATAATCATTGAAGGATGTTAATAAAATGAAAACACCTTTATAAAATCATTTTTAATATAATTTTGAAAATAAAAATAAATAACCATTTCTTATCGTAGCTATTTGAAAACCAAAATTCCATAGTAAATAGGAATGAATTTTATTTGAAAAATTGAAGAAAATTGGAAAATAATATTAATATTTAATAAATTAAATATTTTATTGAAAATTTACTTATTATATAAACATTTAAAAAACATTCAATTCATACTTTTTAAAATAAATTAAAAAGTGACACATACGGGAAATGGTTAGAAGATTTATTTTATTCCCTTTTGAATGAAAGTTAAAGTACCTAAAAAATAACATCAAGAAATATTTTTATTTTAGAAAATAAAATTATTAAAACAGGTTAAGTAGTATGAGAATGAAGGAAATAGAGTTTGGTAAATGACATCAAAACTTTTAATGTAATGATTTGACCTAGAACCCATTATGAATTTTGAAATGAAAATCCTTTTGAAAGACTGAACATAAGAAGTATCTTTAAGTAATACGATAATAAATTTAGTTATGATATATTAAGTCCGAGACATACTATATACACCATATAAATGAGTATAAGTGCATATTTCTAACAATGTCTCAAAGAATGAAATTTTTTATGGGAAACCCTTACATCATTTTTAATACTTATATCAAAAATAAATTTAATAAAAAGACATGATATGAATATATAAAAATAATTATTTAAATGAAAACATTTATAGAAATTAATTTATGGAGAATTATTTTACCATATAAAAAAATACTTTGTGATAAAAATGAAACACATCATAAGTATTTTGAAATTTTGAGCACGAACCCTTATGAAGACTGTAAAATTTAATGCACGAATTAATCAATGAAAATTTTATGTGAAAAAATGATAAATCCACCTAAAATCAGTGTAAATAAAATATAAAAACTTTATTAGTTATAACACACATAATCAGTTCCAAAAATAGTCAAATAATAATTGATATAAACTAAATAAGGGAAATTGAGTTAAAAATTTCCTTACCTTAGGCACCAACGTGGTCAAACATATTATAATATTCGATTTAATAAATTTAGAATTATTATTTGACTATAAAATAACAATATAAATAATTATTCCTCTATATAAAATTCTTTATTATATTCAAATACCCATTCATTAATTATTCTTTATTAAAAATCAATTTTTACGTGTTAACTCTCTGGTTTCCCATGCATGTTTCGATTTGTAATTTTCAATCCTTGCATATTTCTCATCATTTCATCTCCTGTAGAATTTTTATAATGATTTTTGATATTATTATCATATGATTGCATAGATCAAAGTATATTTAAATAAACTTATGCTAATGATTCACAAGGAAAGATTAAAAATTCCATTATTCGATGTTTTTATTTCATCAAAAAATTGATTTTATTGACACACACACACACACACACATATATATATATATTACCATTAAAACATTATAACATAAAAAATACTTATTATTTTATAGTTTTAATATTACATAACATTACATAATCAATTATAACATTAAATTTATAACAATGGTCATGTTGGTGGAAAACTCGGCCAAATTAAGAACATGTTATAATTGTTGAATGAGTAGGAATGTGTTATTTTATAATGATAAAATCACTTTTACTAAAAATTAAATATTTTTAAAATGTCAAACTTATTGATTTAATTCATATTTAGAAAAATATATTATATAAGTAATGGAATATAAAACACATTGTGCATTGAGGTGGTAGTCTGCGCATACTCAAGGGTGACATTTCCTTTTTTCAAGGGATGAGTGGGAGGTAAAACAGATAATAGTTAAAAAAAAATTAAAACCATAATTATATAATAATTATCCCACATATTCATGAGATCTACCTATATAACCTTCCATGTGATGTGGTTATTAAAAATTAAATAAATCATAAAGGGATGTTGTAGTCTATATGTACTCATAGAAAATGTTTTTATATTTCAATGGATGGAAATGGTGTAGAAATAGGTTTTTCTATAAACATAATAAAATTTTAGTATAATAATGATAATTATTTAGTTATATTAATATTTTCATAAAATATTTTGAAAATATGTAATAATAATGGAGCTTTAGAGAAGATTGTTAGAACATATACCTATTCCTTGTATAATCTCCTTCAAAAAACACCTTAATTATTTTAAGATTTTTGTTTTGGGATGACTAGAAAATCTATCCCACGGATAAGGATATTGGAGATGTATCTTGGTAGACAATTATTGATCTTTATTTCTCAATGTTCATGAATAAACGAGGATATAATGTGACCTATTATAAGGGAGAGGACTGACACCCTTCTAAACGTTCTAACATTTAAATATAATAAGTTTCTTTATTTAAGAAAGTGTGTCCATTTGATTCTAATTTAAAAGATATGATACCATAAAGTAATAATAATCTAAACTAATCAAATTTTGATAAGGTTTAGAGATATTTAAATTTTTATCTCTTAGTTTATCCTCAACATGAACCCTTTTTACCAGTACTAGAATCTTAAACTATACTCATGGTTCAAAATTGTTGGTTTAAGTTATACCATGGTATAGATACCCACACTTTTTATACATAAAAATTAATTTAGTTTACTGTAATAAATAAAACATTAAACAAAAAAACACCCAAATACCGCATTATTCTTGTGCCTTTGAAAACATAGAAACATAAACACTAGTATAGAAGAAAGCTACATTATCTCCCACTATATTCTTCATGACTATAACCATTCCAAGACACATCATAATTAATACTTATATTTATAACGCGGTTAAGGAAACATAAAATGGGGTGAGCTCATATTCTAAATAAGGGTTAAAAAGGGAGATATTTAAGAATAAACATGAGCATAAGGGTATGATAATGTGATCGTAATATTATAAGATCATACCCTGGATAACAATGATCATTAAAATGATTAATGGAATTAATATTAGAAGTTCATAAGACATTATTCATAAGGAAATATTGAAAATAAGACATTAAAAATTACCTTAGTAATAATACATGTAATTGAGGATGACACATAAGTATATAGTAATGATTTACATAGTTGTCAAGGCTTCACTAGATAACCATCATGGTAGTATGTGTTCACTCCCATTACCATCTGGGAAGTCAAGGTTCACTCTAATGGTCATCTTAGTAGTATGAGTTCACTTTTCAATCTATATTGTTAGTCATGGTTTACACACATATACGTCATAGTATTAAAGGTTCACTCCAAATACCATCTTTGTCAATTTCAATAGATATAAATTTTTACTCAATGAATTTGAGGGATATATATGCCCCACACATCTCATAATTATTTTATACACAAATGTGATTAAAGATCCTAAAAAATCATACCATAACCCATGAAATGAAATTCGATTCAAAAACATATATTCATGTCTTAACTTGTGGTGAAATATTGGATTTATAATCATTTCATTAATGCATAACCTGTGAAATGAAGTAGGTTTTGTAAGAATAAATCCAATAAAAGAGGAACAAATTTCATAAACATATAATCTATGACAAAGAAACGAGTTTCATAAATAACACAACATCAAAAGGTAAACCATTTACAGAAATAATATGTATTTATAATTTGTATAATTTCACATGAAATTCATTAGTCACACAAATGGCTGTAATATTAAATGGGAAACAATCTGTAATGAACTTTTAAAGACATTTGTGATAAAATTAACCTTTCTCTTTAAAAAAATTATTATTTAAACATAAAACCATTGGAAAACCATTTTCTTATTAATAAACATGGAACCATATAATGGAATATTGAAATAATTTTGAAAACACCTTTACTTGAAAACTTATAATGAAATATTTTAACTTTTTGAAAACCATTTTCCTTGAAAACATATAAAAGATACTTGAAAACATTTTCAAAACCATTTACATGAATATATTTTGTAAAATTATAAATAAGGTTTGAAAACATTTTTAATGATTATTTACTTAAAAACTTTTTAAATAGGATTTAAAAGGTTTTTAAATCCATATTCCCTTGGGATATTATAAAATAATATTGAAGACTTTTTAAAAACTATTTTACATTAAAAACATATTAAATAAGATTTAAAACATTTGAATAACATTTTTCTTGATAACAACTCTTAAAAAAATTTACAAAATATTAAGAAAAAATTTCTTTAACTTAAATAACATTGTAATCTTATAAATGAGGATTCAATTGAATAACATACATGATGATGGGTAAATCCATACGTACGAAACATTCCTTTTGTAAAGTAAAAAAGTTTAGAAAAGTACCTCTACTAGAAAGTGAAAAGAATATTACTTTTTAAAAAACTATTTTTTAGAAAATAAAACATGGTTAAAAATATTGTTTAAATATAATAGGATAATAGTTGAATATTTTTGGACGCCTTTTAGAAAAAATGGTTTTTTGGGAACACATATTTTTTACCAAAGAGAGAGGTAAAGTTTGACTTTCTTAAACATACTTTCCTGATCATATAATGTAATATAGAGTGGTAAAATGGTTATATTACTTGGATATAAGATAAATAACCTGAGGGTATAAAAGTTTATGAGAGTTCTTCAGATATGGATTAAAATATTTCATCAATAGAAGAATAATCATAAATAATCTTAATAACCAATGAGATTGTTTCAACAAACTCTAACCACATGGTAACTTGGGATCATACACTCCATGAAAGGAAATAAATTAAATTAATCCAAAAATACCATTAAAATATATAGGTTCATGATATAACATGTAAAATATTGTATTTAAACCTCATATAAAAATACTGGTGCATAACATGGCTTGTGTCTCAATAAATACAAATTGAGACATAATTACTTTACTGACTTGGTGACTTTGGAAACTAAATCCCCATGAATGAAATATCATAAAATGAATATGTAGATACCCCTAAATTTAATTATAAGAGTAATAGAATAGTTTCATGGGATTTATGTACACCACACAAAATAAGTGAGTGGTGAAAAATTATGTATATCCTAAACATAAAAAGTGAGATGAAAATATCATAACTTGTGTATTGACTCTCGTCATACACATTAAAAAATCCTATATAATACATGTAATTTTGTTATAAAACTTTTAAATAACAATATTCTTATATCTATTACCATTGATTTGTTTTATTATGACTTTATATTACCCTCTTTTTAACAATTCCATGTTACAGTTACGCTTTGGGTAACATTCACTATATCTTCCACATGTTTCTTAATTTTTTATACTTTTGGTCCTTATAATTATATCATGATCTAAAAAATGTAAAATATGATATAAATATCATTAATATTCATTATATTTTCGTTATAATAATAAATATAATATATAATTATGTAATGGAATACACCGTTCATGGAGATAGTAGGTCGTATGTACACGTGAATGTTGTTTCCGTTTTACTATCATATTGAAAAAAAAGAAAAACAATATGAAATATATGAATATATTTATATAATATTTTTAATTTATAATTATTATGTCAAATATATCATATATATTTTTACAAAATACATCCTTAATACATTCCATTGAGTGTGTGAATGAATCATATTGCTTCAAAGGGGTTGTTGTCCACATTTTTTCAAACGAAATTATCGTATTTACACAAGATGGAAATCATAAATATATGTTCTAAATAAAATTTAAATAAGCATAAAAACATAAATATCATATATATGATATAAATATATTACATCATACTTTCCACCATGGGATGTGGTAATGGAAAATGAATCATCATCATTTAATGAGGGTGTAGTTCTCCGTACACGTAAACAGTATGTTCATTACCCATTTTATTGAAGTGTGTATAAGTGTAGAATGAAACATTTTCATAAAAATACAAGTATATCAAGGAAACTGGTATCTTAATAAAATCGTGGAATAAAAATATTTGAGGTAGTGGATAATGGAAAACAAAATAAAGTATCTTGAGGGAGGATGTTACCTCTTAATCGGGTAACTCCTTTTAGTTTGTACCAAAGGGATTCCTAGGATGGATTTATACATAAATATAGGAATAAAGGGGGAAGTAATGGATGTGTGGATTTATATTGGGTATATATTGGCCGAACCTTGGACTATTGAGAGGTATGAAGAAGTGGGAGAGTTGGTGGCCTTTTTTAGGGGAGGGATAGGACACACTTGGAATTTCTGAAAACAAGTAAGGTGTAACAATATTTTAACCTGAAAATGTTATCACATGCCAAAAAAATAATATTTGAAGTTTTATGGTAGAAATATGGCATGAAATTGATTTTTTACAATTGAAATTCTCATTTAGGCCCTTATGTTTATGGGTTATTCCCATATTATGTTTAATTTGACATTAATAATTGTAATTAATTTTAAATTCATTCACTAATATTTTTGGGAAAAAATAAGTTGAACTTATTAAAAATTATAAATTATTATTACTAAAAATATTTTATTCATTTTCAAAAAATTCCAACCATATAAGTGGCATAAATTAAATTAAAATTTGACCCATATACGGGATGACACTGCATGTTTTTAAAGTAAAAATGATCAAACGATTGCTATGTTTATATATCCTATTTGAATGTTAAATTGGTTAAAATAAAATAAATTGGATTACTTGATAAAATATTGATCTTATTAAACTTTAAAACCAATTTAAAATATAATTCAACCTTGTTAATAAATTATATAAAAACACATTTTTGAATTTAAATTCAGAATTTTTAACTACTCATAAAAACATAAACTTTAAACAAATTGACAGAAAATCATCTAAATATTTTTTTTATATTTCTCCTTAAAATATGATGTTTATTTTGAAATATTAAATCATTAAAAGTTCCAAATATTTTATTTTAAATTGTTTCGCCACTAGATGGCAGTAAAACTACATTTATAAAAATATTGGGTTTTAAGGATAAAATTTGGTTCTTGATATCTAATGACGATCAAATCTATTGGATGAATATCTAAAATTATTTATTGCATGTATAAAATATAAATTAAATTAATATCAATCACTAATTTTAATTAATTTCATTTATTAAGAAAAAATACCTTTGAGTTCAAAAAAAAAATAAATCCTTTATATTTAATTTTTTTATATTTTTATTTCTAATTTTTTAGTAACCCATGAATTTGTTTTATATTTATGTAAACCATATATTTTCATAATTTTTTAATACTATTCATAATCACAAATTTAATTTCTAGTTTATATATTTTTTTTTGAATAATAATATTTTAATAATATGTTGTTGTTTGGTAAAACAGATGTTTGTGTAGTACACAATCCATTGAGGAATGTTATTTTTGTGTGTGACTTAAGATAACCTTTTTGTTCCATGTATGGAAATATAAAATATTTGTTTCATGTAATGAAACATTAACATGGTTTTTCGTATAATTCAAGCCAAACACAGTGCTTAAAGTATTTTCAGGGATCCATGAAATGAAAAATATGAAAACGATTAAATTAATTTGAAAAAAAAATCTCATAATTTCATTGGGTTATATTCTACCCCCATTAAATGAATTTTTCCCTCAAATATTTGTCTATTATCAAAGGATTAATACTTAAATGTTTCATTCATAGAAACCCACATCATATAAATGAATACTAAAACATACATTAAAAAATAAATTTGGAAACATAGCGGTTACCCAAAGTAACATATTCTCAATTTCCAAATAAGAGAATATATTTTGTAGGTTAAAAAATAGGAATGTAATAAATATATAACTACCATATTATGATGGAGAGTGATATAGAACACTATTATTATAAACATACCAATGAAAATTTCATAAATATTAGATGATGTAAGAGGCCATTTGTATTATCAGAAATGAAGGTACAAGGATAATTTTTTGGTTTCATGGACATTTTTCCTAATTTATAATAATTTTTATAAAAATATATACCCTTATTATTTAATTACAACCCTACCCTTTGTGGTTCCATGATCAAATTCCACTTAATCTCTTATTCAAAGAAATGAGGGTCAATTTTTCATTCAAAAAGAATTAATAGATCATGAGATCCATGATAATTCATCCCATATATCTTTAGCTACCATCAACATAATGTGGCTAGAACATTTTGTCCAATATACAAGAATCCTCATTTGGGGAAATAATACATTATTCTCTCAAACATCATCCAATGTTTATCTAAAAATTTCCATAAATGGTCAACCTTATAAACTTTCTAAAATACAAAATTTTAAAAATTTATAAATACGTTCAAGAAATCAGCTTCAAATTGATCCAACATATATCACAAGTAATCTATTATTTTTCACATTTGAATCATGTGAATACCCTCATTGTATATTCTCTTGAAACCTGTAAATGTGCTAAATTACAATAAATCAATTTTGGAAAATAAACATGCTTCCTTATTATAAGTATTGATGGATATAATTTTTAAATCCAAGATTTTTTAAACATCATCCTTGATGAGATAGAGAATTTTTTTCCATAATTTCTTCCAGGGTAAACTATACCATCCAATTTACTCATTTACACCCAACATATATTTATAAAAAAACATTATCTCATCACCAATAATTTATCAAGGGTTACCATCCCATAATAAAAATATCAAATTTCTATGAAATCATTTTTATATGTCTTCATAACCATTCAATATGTACATTTCAATAATTAATGATATCTTATCGTAAAAATATGTATATATTTCAGGATTCATAATAATTTAATTCAAAAACATAAATATCTCATTAATAAAAACATATACTTAAACTATTACTCATGCTTCATAAACTTATTCATTAATTCCAATATTCTAGAATATAAAATATGAATCATGTATTAAGGTTCCTCAACCACAATATAATCATGAATCTTAATTTTTATATAGATATTATGGGAAGTGTAGGTTCTATAAGTAGTTAAAGTGCATGGATGGGTATACCCAATTATATTTTTCTATTTAATAAAGATCAATACAAGATCTGTCACGATGAAAAAATGTCGGGTCATCAGAATAAAATGAAGAACGAAAGAAAAGAGGGGAGTCCAGAAACCATGTAGAGGATCATTATATGTTGGTTATAATTAATATAATTAAAATACTAGAATTACATTGCTGTAATTATCTCTTCGTTGGTGTTTCCGGTCATGATACAATGTGATCCATCATTGTGTCATATAACAAAAGTGTATTCTTCTTCTAACGGTGATCCACACATGCTCGAGGTATCTCTACTCATCGCCAAAGGGATCTATGGGTGCTATCATGGAATAGTCTTTGATCATAATGTACACCTTTGATCACCATGAAATCTTCATTGAAATCACTCTCCTTGATCCGATGGAGGGGGAACTCTCTTGTAACACGAGAGTGTTCATTGAGGAAAAATAATTATCTCTTGGTTTGGGAGATTTTCTCAAGATTAATTATGTACAACCAAAGAGAATTACAAGGTTAATATGAATAATTTAATTGGGATTTTATTACATGGATTAATAAAATTAATTAATCACCGTAAAGTATTTATCCATTCCATTTAATTCATAGTAACACCCCATGTATAATAATCATAGTTGACTATCATTATCACTTGACATGCACCCAACGAGTTACACTAATGTTATTTAATTAAATAAAAAATATTATTTCCCACAAATCCTCAGAAAAACTACTCGACATGTATAAATTAAAATACATTGTGTGTTCTTTGTTTTTCCATTTTCTTTTTTTCCACCACCACATTTATTAAACTTTTAATAATTACTATTTATTTATTAAATAAATATCACTAAATTATTTTCTAATAAATATATTATTTCTCCCATAATATATTACCTTGAATAACTAGTGTCAAATTAAATTCGATAATATATCCTTGAAAAATTATTAATCCACAATCGGGAATAATATTTATTCAACTTATTAAATGAATATTTAATTTAGATACTTGGACACACTAAGTGTGTGACCCTATGGGCCTCTTTCTTAGTGTAATTAGGTGGAGCCTTCCGAAAGTCCAACATTCACATCTATAAACGTTCCAAGGAACCCTTAAAGAAAGAAGTTAATATTACAATGATGTGCCACCTCTGACTACCGCTTACTGTGAAATGTAAATCCTTGGTCTTGATATCTCCAACCAAGATGGTTTCATGCTAGTGCAATCAACCCATGTGCCCAAATATTCTTTCCTTGACTTCCCAGAATTGAACTTTTTCATTCCTTACTATAGCCATGGATTTGATTGGGATATATCGATTCAATCAAAGGGCCTAAGATATAAAATTTTGTTATGGAACATAAGGGACAAATATTTTCTCACAATATCTATTAATGCAATATTACTCTCAATGTACCCAACATATCTTACCTCACTATAAAGAGTGTGTCATCATAGTTTTCATCAATATATACAAGTGAAACATTTTCCATAACCATTAATAATAATCTTAATTTATGAGGACCAATACATATGCCTGTAGATAGGAACATCCAATGAAACATGGAAACGTGGATTTCCAACTGGAGGGTCTTGTTCTCTTAATATCCTCCTGGAGATTACCAAGGATCTACTATGACCCATTGATTCAACAGCTATCATTAAGACTCTATCACATGAATTTTCACATAGAAAAACAATCAAGATGTTATAAGGTATTAATTAATTAATTAAGTACAAAGTAGTTTGTTCAAGGCCACCAAATCTAACAGAGTCCCACTTAGACAAGAGCCATCTACTAAAAACCATTAACCCTCTAGCTCTCACATGATATGCATGCTTCTGTTGAGAGAGGCTTGTAGTCATGGGGTATGACATGTTCTATTCTATGGACTCTCTTCTCACTGCAACATCACACATTTGAAAGAAATCCCTTAATAGGTGATACTTCTATAGAATGTGTTTTGTCCATTGATGTAACCTTGGTTCTTTTGCAACTGCCACTACTATAATATTATCACAATACAGGGTGATAGGGTCTCTACTTCTAGGCACCACATCAAGATCATGAACAATGTTTTTAATCCACTGGTCTTCCTTGGCTGCATCATAATCCAATATATATTCAGACTCCACTATTGAATCGGTGATAACTTGCTACTTTGAACTCTTCTAGCTCACAACTCCTCCTTTGATACAGAAAACATATCTCAATTGTGGCTTCAGATCATTCTAATCTATTTCAAAACTAGCATCAACATACCCTCTGATGAAAAGCTTCTCATCTCCCACATACACCAAGAACATATCCTTAGTTCTTTTTAGATACAAAAGGATAGTGTTAATAGTAGTCCAAGGTTGTTTTCCTTGGTCTGTTTGATATCTTTCTATACTGTTCAAAGCATAGGCAACATCATGTTTGGTATATAACTTGACATAAATGATGTATCCTATAGCCGAAGTGTATGGGATCTAACTCATCTTATCTTTCCCTTATTGTGTCTGAGGACACATTTTATTTGAATGATGTTGGCCATGTGACACTGGAAGCAATCCCCTCATAGATTGTTCCATACTAAATCTCTTCAGTATCTGATCAATGTATTCACCCTGACATAGTCCAATCTACCTCTTAGATCTATCACTAATGATCTTGATCCATAAAATGTAGGCTTCTTCACCTAATTATTTCATGGATAAACACTTGTTCCACCAGTCCTTAACTAACTATAATATTGGTACATCATTTCCAATAAGTAATATGTCATCAACATATACAACTTGGATATTAATATATCCCCATTCAACTGCTTATGAAAACACAACTCACATTTGTTCTTAATGATACCAAATTCCTTTATGGATTCATCAAATCAAATGTTCCATGACCTAGATACATTATTTAATCCATAAATATATTTTTAGCAACTTGAAAAATAATTAGGATTCACCTGGTTTCACAGTCCCTTCTGGTTGTGTCATATAGACATCTTACTGGAGGTTCCCATTATGGAAGGTTGTTTTTACATCCATTATCCAAATCTCGTAGTTAGGGTAATATGCAATGGAATGTATGATTCTTATATATTTAAACATTGAAACTGGTGAAAAGTTTTCATCATATTCAATTAATTAATGCAATCAAAATCCTTTAGGAACTATCCTTTATTTATATGTGATAACTTGACCTTTCATGTACAGCTTTCTCTTGAATTCCCATTTGCATCCAAAAATCTTTACATTAACTAGTTCATCAACTAGAACCAAGACATGGTTCTAACATAAGGAATATATCTTATAATTCATAGCTTTTATCCATCTTTCAACTTTTTATCTCTCTATCTCTTCCTTGTATGAGATAAGCTTATCATTCTCCAACAATAATGATTCACCATACTTGGTGACTAGGTAATCAAATCTCCCTGGTTCCCTTACCTCTATTGAGATACTACACAATTATTTTTTTTTCTATAACCACTTCCACATGTACATATGGAACTTGTTCATATACCAACACCTGTGTATATTGAGCACCGACTACGTCGATGTAAATATTGCGCCCACTATCCTTTTTGAGGATGTGCTCCCTCTCAAGAAAGATGGATTTTCTAATGACATTCACTTTCTTTTCTGAAGTGTTATATAGATAATATTCTTTACTTTTCCTGGGATATCCTATAAAGATACACATCATGCCTTGGGGTGCTATTTTTTTCAAGAAGGCCTTAACAAATTCCTCACATCCCCATACATGTGTGTGTGACAAAATAGCTTTCTTTCCATTCCATAACTCGGAGGTAATTCCATTTTCTTCCTTAGTTGGTACACAATTTAATGTGTATTGCTGCCGTTTGTAATGTATATCTCCAATAGGATAATGGAAGATCTACATGACTCATCATTGATCTCACCATGTCCAAAAATGTGCAGTTCCCTCTTTCACTAACACCATTCTATTGTAGTTTATAAGGAGGAGTGTGTATAGATAGAATCAAAAACTTCCTTAAAAGGTCGATGAATTCTTGGTTCAGGTATTCTCCAACTCGAACTGGTCGAAGTTTCATTATTTTTATACCATGCTGATTCTCTAATTCAATATTGAATTTGTTAAATTTCTCTAAGGACTCGGAATTATACCTCGTTATGTAGATATAGCAATATCAACACAAATCATCAGTTAATGTAATGAAGTAAGAATATCCCCCCTCTCCTCTACTAGAAATGTTCCACACACATCCATGTGTTCCAATCCTATAATCATTGCAACCCTTTTACCCTATCCACCGTAAGGCGGCTTGGTCATTTTACCTTACAAATAAGCATGACACCTATCATGTGGTTTTAGCTCAGTAGATTCTAAATAACCATCTTGGTAGTGCTTTGTCATCAACTTCTCATTTACATGATAAATATGGTGATTCCACAAGTGGGTGTTGTATGAGTCATGTGAGTTTGTTTCGTTATCAATTTCCAATACTTGGTTTTTGTAATTTAAAACATACAAACAATTATTTAAATATTCCATACCAAATCAAATGTTTTTATCATAAAAGCAACAACTCTTATTTCCAAACATAAAAATAAATCCATACATATCCAAACATGATATAGAAATTATGTTCTTGGTTACACTAGGCACATAATTATAGCTATGTAAAACCAAAAGCAACCTAGTTGGAAATGAGAGATAGTAATGGCCAATGGCTAACACAGCCAGCCTCCCACTGTTGGCACCTCGTAGATCCACCTCTCCTTTAGAAATATTACTAAATCTACTTAGTTACTACATTTGAATACATATGTGATCCCCACTATCATTATCTAATATCGAATGTGTGTAAATGTAAAAATTTCACTTGATAGTGAAAGTACCTTTAAATACCTCGTGCTTCTTGGTGCAGTTCCTATTTCTATGGTCTGGCTTGCCACATGTAGAAAATACAACCTCCCACTCATTTCCTTGCCTTTGGATCTTCCCCTTAATGTAGGTACTGTGCTCAGGGGACCCAGACAATTAAAAAATCATTTGAAAATTTTCCTTGTCCTTATTTTTCTTGTTCACAATAAAGATTGCGGGTTTTTTCATGCCCCATATCCTTATCTACCAGGAGAATTAAGGTAAAAAGTCATGGTAGACTCTTCTAATTTTTTCTCATGTTTTAGTTGACAATAAATCTAGAGATGGTCTTGGGAAGTGATGATAGGATGAGATCTATATGAAACTCATCCAAGAACATAATTCCTTAGGTGTCTAGGCATTCAATGTAGCAATAAGCTTGACTACATGAGGCCCAGCTAGTACAGAATCTCGAAACATAGTTTTGAACAATGCGTTGGAGATCTTGTAGCTCTCATATCTTTCATTCTCATGATAGAGACACATAATGTGAAACATCATGCTATATGTACCCATGTTTTCATGTTGGTTCAAGCGCTCATTAGACATGGCCGATAGCATGAAACATTGGAAATCTGCAAAATCATCTATATGTTTCATATATAAATATAGTTCCTCATCACTTGCCTCTTTTCTAAGTGAAATTGTAATAGGCTCCACCAGCACATGCAATTTCCTCTTGTGGAGAAGGATAACACATAAATACCCCTACCACTCTTTGAAATTGGTGCCAGTGAGAAGGTTTTCCTTCTTGAGTATGGTTCGCAATGATATGTTTGAAATCATTTTTCTTTCCATTTCTAAAAATTAAGATGAGAAAATATTTATTAATTTATCATGATAAAAATGAGACAAATAAATTAATTTTTATTATTCTCCCACTATTTTATTGAAATCCAATAGCCCTCGCCATCTACTTCAAGAAATTTCTGTTTCCTGAATATTATAATGGAAAGAATCTATATTTCCATTCACATTATTGTAGCTAGGGTTAGTCAAGAAACATGAATGGTTTTAGGTAGGCATTCCAAATTCTGACTGCAATAAATCATAGTTCCTTGATCTGCTGAGTGGACTCCCCTATCCTAAAATATTTTTATTTTGGATTTCCTCAACCTTTTCTTCTTGGTAACACTAATTCCTAATGTGGAAGTCAAGCCTTCCTGTGAAACAATTCACGTAATCCCAAAACCTTGAATTAGAATTTCCCCAATAATAAATAGCACCCTACTATAGTTGGTCATTCACTTTGAACTATGGTTTGATTCTATCCAATATTATAGAACACTATACCTACTTAAAATTTATTTGAGGAATTTTATCCTTATACGTAATTTATATTTTATTATCTTTGATTATATGATTATTAACATAATGTGGGATATAATTAAGTTATTAACCATGTCCAAGATAATATTTATGTATAATCCGGTCTTGTTTTACATCTATCATTCATGAATGTTCAATTTATTAATTCTGTGATCACAAAAACAAACTCATAATAAATAAACCATGTAATTGAGAGAAATAAAATAAATGGTTTGATCATGGGATTCTTCTATTGGTTAGTTATTCTAGCGATTGATAAATATCCCCAAGACATAGAGTAGAAACACCTTGAACCTTTTGAGTTAAAGATTACAGCATTCCATATATCCACCTTTGTATCTCCTTTGATTGGTTTCACCTTAGCTCCAAACATGATCCACCTCCACTTGCATGGGAGATCTATCCATTATATATTCTTTTATCTCACTCGTAGGTGAGGGGTAAAATTGGGTTTTACATAAAAGAAACCTTGGGAATACAGGACATACATAGTAATGAAAAGATGGATCACTGAACAACAAATTATATTTTAATAAATTAATTAAAAGAAATCATCCACAAACAAAGGTCTGATTGTAGCTCAAGATCATCCATACATGCAAAAATATTTAAGCATAAATAAAACTAGCATTCAATTCTTTAATCATTATTGTTTAACAAAAATCACATTCAAATCTATTAATTATATTTAATTATCTAATCCTTTTATCATAAACCTTTTTTTGAATTTCCTTGAGATTCTCATCCATCATAATTTTAAACAAAATAATTCATTTAAAATTATATTTGTACATAACTTGTACCTTGATGTCAACCTAGTGAATTCTTATTCATAACTACCTAATGAGTAGAAATGAACATTACATAGATTTTAAATTGAACCTATATGTATAAAACACCTATCTGGTGTTGTGCCTCACCTTTACACCTACACCATGGTACTCTTCTCGAGGGTTTATATAATATAATAATAAATTTTAAAAATCTGCATAATTTTGATGAGTACACGGTATGCAGTTTTGACTACACAGTATGTACTATCATTCACCATCTATCTGAAGTATAATCAGGGGGATACAGTGTGTAAATGTACTTTGGGAATCTTCTGAATACATGGTGTCTCTAGTGTTCCAGATTCCAGGTAGATTCCGCATTACACGGTCTTCATCTTGGAATGTTGTGTAAGGGTTACATGGTCCAAACCTTACCCGAAGGGACTACACATTATGTGTTTTAGGCCATATGGCATGTACTCTGGAAACCACATTCCACTTGTTCCTAGATGACATGCTAAGTTAATTAAGACTTGATAGAATCCAACACATGGCTTGGTTTGGTGGACCAGTCCTGGTGCAATAAAACTTGACTACAATGTGTGTACTTCCAAATACATGTTTTGTGTTCTACTGCTGTATGGCCAGGATTATTTGGATCATTTGGATAAAATCATCTATTTTATTTTAATCAAAATTAAAATAAAAAGATCATTTCAATAAGGTGAATGAGAAATGAAAATGGAGGAATAGATCTCGAGATTCAGACTTCCAGAATGATTAACTTAAATTGAAACAACTAAATAATTAAATGCATAAATCATTAATGAAAAAATAAATAATTATAATTAATAATATTACCATTGTGATATAACTTGTAGTTTCGGGGTGCAACAGAATCACGTGGAGGGGTGTACCCAATTTGATTTTTTTTGTTTAATGATGATCAATCCATGATCTATCATGATGATAAAATGTTGAATCATCATAATAGAACAAGAACAAAATAACATAAGGGAGACTCGGAATGATGGAGAGTATCATCATATGTTGGTTATCATTAATTTAATTAAAGAAAAGAATTACCTTGATAGAATTTTCTCTTGGTTGATGTTTCAGATCATCACCCAATATGATATGTCATTTTGTCCTAGAAGCCATGTGTAGGTTTCCTCTAGTGGTGATCCACACATGCTCCATGTAACTGTGTACATCAACGAAGGGATATGTCATTACCAGCATAGACAAGACTTAGCTTAAAATGTTCGCCTCTGATCTCCTTGAGAGCCACTTCCAAGGCACTCTCTTTGATCTGGTGGAGGAAGATCTTTCTCATAACATGAGAGCGTTATTAGATGAATAGAATTTTCCCATAGCTTGAGATCTTTTCTCTACATCGTTTGTGAAAAACCACAGATAATGGCTTGGTTAACAAGAATAATGTTTTTTGCGATTTTATTCAATATAATTATAAAATTAATTAATCACCTGAAAGCATTTATTCATTTCATTTAATTCATAGTAAGACCTCATGTTTAATAATAATAGTTGACTATCATTATCACTTGACATGTGCCCAGTGAATTAAACCAAATATTATTTAATTAAATAAATATGATTATTTCTCACAAATCCCCAAAAAGACTAAATGAAGTGTATATATTAACATATAGGGGTTATACAATTTTTTTTTCTATTAACTATATTTCCTCCACTACATTTATTAGACCTCTAATAGTGACTATTTATTTCTTAAATAAATATCCCCACATTACTCAGTAATAAATTTATTATTTATCCTATAATATATTCTATGGAATAACTAGTGTAAATATAAATGTGATCAAATATACTTGAATAATTATTAAACCATAATTAGTAATATTCATTATTCAGCTTGTTAAATGAATATTTAACTAAGATACTTGGACACACATATTGTGTGACCCTCTTGGCCTCCTCCTCAATGGAATTAGGTGGAGCTTTCCTAAAGTTCAAGGTTAGTATCTAGTAACATGCCAGGGCACCCATATAGAAAGAAGTTAACACTACAATGACATGTCACCTCCTATGAATGATTACTGTGTAATGTAATCCTTTTTTCAATATCTCCAATCAAGAGGTTCTCATGATAGTTCCATAAACCCATGTGATTAAATATTATTCCTTTGACATCCTGTAATTAAAATTTCCCATTACTTACAATGGACATGGATTTATTTAAGCTATATCAATTTCATCAAAGGGCCTTAGATATCAACTTTTTTTATAGAACAGAAGGGAAAAATATTTTATCACATTACCTATTAATGCAGTATTACTCGTCTCACACCCAACATATCCTACATCACTACCAATAATGTGCCATCACATTTTTCGTCAATATATCTAAGTGCATGAGTTTTAATACCCATTAATAATAATGTTAATGTTTAAGGACCTACACCCACATCCATAGACAGGAACATCTAATGACACAATGAAATGTGGATTTTCTACTAGTGGGGATTCTTCTCATAATACCCTCATGGATATTTCAAAGGGAGAATACCAAGAGAAGGTGACACAAATTTTTATGAGTCCTCACCCCTAATAGAGTGTATTATTTGTGTCCCTCAAATAACATTATCTGGCTATAGAATATATATTTAGGATTAGTGTTATAAAACTTTGAGGTTCTCATCATAGGAGGGATCTGCTATGACACTTTAGTGCAGTAGCTATCCACATGACATTATCACTTCCATTGTCTTGTATAAGAACAATCAATATTTGATAAGGTATTTAATAATGAATAATTTACAAATTAGTTGGTTTTAGACGACAAAATCCAATAGGAATAATATCGCATACCATTTACATGTCATTTGTGGTCATTTTATCTTCAGAAGTATAGACAATACTCATACCACCTTCTTGATTCTCATTATGATATTTCCACATTGGTCTTAGATTTACATAATTCCCATAATTTTTAATTTTAATGCAGTCATAAATTGATAATACCATAGGGAGTCCAGTATTCTCATCCATTTTATTAACTAAACATTCCATTTTTCTGTTGCATTTATGTTCTTTCTAAACATAGTTTTCATATTTTATAAATATACTTATTGCACTAATACATTCACTAAGTTGATTCTTCCAACATTATTAGCACAAAGAAAACTAGTTCTTCATTCCCCCATGGTCTCCATCACCCAAAATCTCAAAAAAAATCATTCTTTCTCTTCTTTGCTGAGTCTAAGGGTTGGTTAAGGTGCATGTTATTAATCATGTTCCTTGAAAACCTATTAGGGGTGATCACAACCTCTTTTACTTATATGATCATTCCACTTGAATGCTCATTAGAAAATTATCTGTCACATTCAACATTAACCTAGTTCTTTCTGGTTCCTAGCACTAATTAAAACCAGAAAGTACAGTGTGAGAAACACTTATCATAGTAGAAATCCGTATAAGGTTGAAAAATATTTACTTGTAGGATGTCTAAATCATTAATGATACTTATTTAATATATATACCCTTAGGTTTATCATAGTTTACTCATATTCATAATATATTTAAATCTATCTTGATGGTTTTTAAAGTGTTTCTGAATTCCAAAAACATATCCCCTAGGACTTTCAAACCAGGTTTATAGTAAGGCATGTTGTCATGTACCAAGTTATGTCGATTCATGCCTAATTCACATTGTTGGAGTTAATACCCCAAGATATATATGATCCATATCCATATCCACTTTTAATATCCATATGGGGTTTTATTTCTAGGAACCCAATCACTTTATCCATTCCCAAAATTTTAGCACATTTTCCTATACGTTAAATCATTCTTATACTTATCCTTAGAGAAATACCTAGACATTTCCTTATAAATATACCTAAGGATCTCACTAATTTTTTCTCATCCTAGTTTTCAATGGTTAACTAAAACTTTACTCTGATGCCAACTATAGGGAACATATCTTTTTATACATAAACATTACATAACTCTTTTGAAATACTTATTACATTACACAAATAGACACACAAGGACTATATTATTATAGTGACTTTGGAAATAAGGATATATAAACACTTGTATATAAGAGAGCTACATTATCACCCATTATTTTCTTCATGGATCACACCCTTTTAAGACACATAATACTTAATACATCTCTTCATAAACTGGTGAAAGAAACATCAAAAGGGGTGAGCTCAAATACTCAGTAAGGGTATAAAATGGAGACATTTAAGAATAAATATGAACATAATGTTATCAGAATAGCATCATAACATTATAATGTCATACCTTCCATATCAGAGATCAAAAACACAAATAATGGAAAAATCATGGCAGTTCATAAAGAATCAATCATAAAGAAATAAATAACACAATACATGAAATAATAACTTAAAAATAAGACATGGAGTTGGGTAAAACAAATAATCATAAAATAATAATTATGATAGTCATCAATGAATCGTTTCCAAGGCTATCTTGGTTGTGTTTTTTCACTCCCCATTTTTTCGTGGTAATCCAGGTTCTCTCCCATAGACATCTTTGCAGTATGGGTTCACTCCTCGTACCATATTTTTATTCATGTTTCACTCTCATGGACATATTTGTAGTCAAGGATCACTCCTAATATAATCATAGTCTATATTATGGGATATAAATAATTACATAATGCATTGGTGGGAGATATAGGTCTCACCTATCTCATAATGAATTCATACATACATGTGCCTCAAGATTATAAAAAATCATATCATAACCCTTGATAAGAAATGGGTTTCATAGACATGTAATAATATATATTAACCAATTGAAAATCCAATATTCATAATAATTTCATCAAATCATAACCTATGAAAAACTGGCATTCAAAAGCATAAAACCTATGGTAGAAGACTGGGTTTTATAAACATATAAACTATGAAATATAAAAGGATTTCATAAACATAATTCCATCAAAACATAAACCATTTAGATAAATAATTTTATTGGAAACTTTGGATCATTTCCTTATAAATGAATGAGTAATACCAATGGATGTCATCTTATATATGGTAATAATTTTGAATGATATTATAAAAGCATTTCATGATATAATTATCCTCTCTATTTTGAAAAATTATTCTTAAAACATAAAACCTTTTGTAATATAGTTTCTTCAAAATAAAATCGATAACATTTAAAGGAATCTTGAAAATATTTGATAACCTTTATCATTGAAAACATATAAATAAATCATCAAAAAAAATTAGAACCATTTTCCATGAAAACTTATAAATAGGCTTGAAAACATTTTGGAAACCATTTCATTGAATAAAATTTTAAAACATATAGATAACTAATGGAACTTTTTTGAAAGACATTTTACTCTAAATCTTATGAAATAATATTTAACATTTTTGAAACCCATTTCCTCTTAAAAAAAAAATAATATAATCTTGAAAACATTTTTAAAACCATTTTCCTATGAAAACATATAAAATATGATTTAAAAGTTTTAAAAGCATTTTATTTGAAGACAATTTTAAGATAAATAATTTCTAGAATATTATGGAAATACTTTCCTCCAATTAAAACTTTTTAATCATATAAATGAAGATCAATTTAATTAAATTCATGATAGGGGTAAATCTATATATGTTAAAAATTATTTTTGTACAGTTAAATGTTAAGAAAAGTACCTAGATTGGAAAATTAGAAGAAGATTAATTTTTAAAAAATTTAATTGATTAAAAGGTAAAACATGGGTAAAGATTTATTTTAAAAATAATAGGATAATAGTATAATATTTTTTGAAACCATTTAAAAAACATCATTTTTAAGGAACACAAATTTCTGACCGAATATATAGGAAAATTCATACAATATTAAAAACACTTTCTGAATCATTTTATGTACCATGGAGTGGAAAAATTATAAGATTAATTGGATATATAAAAAATAGATTTTGGGAATGAAAATTCGTGATATTTATTGATATTTGGATCATAATATTTCATAAATGAAATCATAATCATAAACAATCCCTATAAATGGTGAGATTGTTTCAATAGACTGTTAAGAAATAGTAACTTCAGATCATACACTCCATGTAAGAAAATGAAATTAAATAAAGCTTAAAATACCATAAAAATATTTATATTCAAGATATTAAATTTCAAAGTTAGTATATACACCTCATATAAAAACATTATGTATAACATGGCATGTGTCTCAAAGAAAACAAATTGAGACAAAATAACTTTACCGATTTGGTGAGTTTTCAAACAAAAACCCCATGAATGAAATATTAGAAAATGGATAAGTAAATACCCAAATATATATATATATATATATATATATATATAATTTTAATATAATTCATTAATGTGAATTATATACACCTAACAAAATAAGTGAGTGGTGAATAAGCCAGGTATCTCAAGGAAATAAAAATTGAGATGAAATTCCATTACCTTGTATCTTAACTCTCATAAAACACATTCATAACTATTAAATATTAAATGTAATTATATTATAAATATCATAAAGAACCATATTTATATATATTTTACAACCTATGGTTTTATTGTGACTTTATATTACAATCTGGTTAACAATTCCGTATTAGGGTTATGCTTTGTGTAATATTCACTATGTATTTCGCATGTGTTTTAATTAGTTATATCTATGGTAGTTATAAATATTTCATGATTTACAGATTGTAAAAAATGATATAAATATCATGTACATTATTTATATTAGTATTGTAATAATTTATTCAATATATAATTATGAAATGGAATACAACGTCCATGAAGATGGTAGGTCGTACGTACACATAAATGTTGTTTCTGTTTTATTATCGTATTGAATGAAAGAAAGATAATGACATATGTCTATATATGTATATAATATCATTAATATAGAATTATTATTTCATATATATCATATAATTTCACTAAACACATCTTCAATACACTCTATGTAGTGTGTAAATGAATCACATTTCATTGAGGGGGGCGTAGTCCACACCGCCTCAAAAGATATTATCATATTTACACAAGATGAAAGGCATAAAGATAACTTCTAAAAAAATAAAGAAGAATTAAGAAATTATAAATAAAATATATATCATATATAAAAATAGTATACATTAAAATTTCCACCATGAGTGGTGGAAAATGATAAATGAACAATCATCATATTGTGAGGCGATAGTTTATTGAACACGTAAACAATATGTTCATTACCCATTAGATTCAACTGTTTATAGTTTAGGTCAAAACCATAGAATAAAAACATCCTAGTATATTTATAATACTTTTATTCTTATAAAATCTTGTAACAATACTATTTTAAGGAGTTGTAAATTGAAAATAAATGAAATGAGCTTGAGGGAGGGTATAACCTTTTAATTGGGTAACTCCTTTTGGTTGGAACAACAGCGATTCCTTGGATGGATTTATACCCAAAGGTTGGATTCAAGGACTAAGGTATGGATGTTTAAAAGTGTATTTGAAATATATTGGTTGATCTTAATAGGTTTTATAGGTTTCAAGAAGAGATAGATGTAGTGGCCTACTATAGGGGAAGGAAATGACGCATTTGGAATTTCTGAAAACAAGTTAAGTTCACCCACATTTTTACCTAAAAAAGTCATAAAAAACAAAAACAAATCAATAATGGAAGGTTTAAAAACGAAATATGTCCTGAAAATTGGTGCTGGAAAATTTTCTAGTGTATTTAGGATCATAAGTTTGTGATTTATTCCATTGTTAGGTTTAATTTTACATTAGTAACTGTAATTAATTTTAACGGCACTCACTAATCATTTATGTTAAATACTATGTTTACCATATTGAAAATTATATATTATGGAAATTTCAAATATTGAATCCATTTTTCAAATTATGAACACATAATTTTATGAAATTAAATTATAATTAATCCCGCAGATGGGATGACACTACTGGTTTTTAATGTAAAAATGATCAAAAGTTTGATATGTTTTTATATACAATTTCAATGTGAAATTGGAACAAATAACCTAAATTGGATTAACTAATTAAAATTTGGTCCAATTAAACAATAAAAAAATTAAAATATAATTTAACTTTATAAATAAATAAGATGAAAAAGAATTTTTGAATTCAAATTGCGTATTTGTTTTAACTATTCCTTAAAAAATAAACCATATAAAAAATATCCAAAATTAAATCCTAACAGAATTTTAATGTTTCTATTTAAAAGATGGTTTTTATTTTGTCATATTAAATCCATAAAAGTATCAAAAATGTTATTGAAAATGGGTTCTTCATTAAAAGGTTTCAAAACAACCTTCATAAAAATATAAGTTATTATGCATAAAATTGGGGTTGTTCTTATCTTATGTCTGTCAAATAAATTAGATTAATATCTAAAAAATTTTTATAGAATATATAAAATATATATTACACTAGTTTCAATCACTAGTTTTAATTAGTTTATTTAATAAATAAAAAATCATTTGGGGGATAAAAATAAAAACATATCCTTTATATTCAATTAGAACTTATATTTTCATTTATTAATTATTGATCACTTATTAATTCATCTGATATTTTGAAAAAACAAATATTTTCATAAGTTAGTTAATACTATACATAACCATTAATTAAGAAGCTAGTTTATGTCTTATTATATTAAATAATAATATTTTAATAATATATTATTTTTCAGAAAAACTTAGTCTTTCATGTTATGCAAGACATCGGGGAAATTAATTGATACATTTTACATAATCTAAAATCGGTATTTCATTTATATAAATGTAAAATTTATTTTTCATGTAGTTCATGATTAACATTGTGATTTGTATAATTCAAGAAAAACATAGGTATTTAATATAAAATAAACTATTTTCTGTGTTACATGAAATTAAAAATATCAAAAAATATAAATTAATTCAAAAATAATAATTCAAAAAAATTATTTGGTTACACAAAGTTTCTAAGAAACTTGAGTTCATAAGCCATCAAGACATACCTATACCCACGGTTTGAAAAAAAATGTGGGTATAAGCTGCCTACACTAAAGGTTCTTGAACTACTAGTGTAGATAGTTTCAACGGAAATAACTTTACACACAGTTTGGTCAAACTATTGGTATAAATGTTTACCCACGGTTTAGGAAAATCATGGGTGTCAATGATTTATTAAAAAAACTATAAGGAATAGTTTTGTTCTCCTTTCACCAAAAATCAATGACATTACCACTATCCTATAACCGATTTTGTTTTATTATATTCAAATATATATGTATGTATAAATATATAAATTTATTTCTAATAATGTATTTATTATTATTAAAATTATTATAAAAAATAATAGGCTAACCTATACCCACAGTTTGGTGAATCAATGGGTATATGTTATTTATTAAAAAAATAAAAAATTGGGAATTTATCATAACACCTTCCAATTACAATCCAATGAATTTACCACTGTCCTATAACATGTTTTTTGTTATTATATTCAAAATATATATGTGTGTGTGTGTGTATAAATATATATATATATATATATATTAAATTATTTATTACTTTTTTATTATTATGGGAAATAAATCTTCTAACCAATACACATGATTTGGTCAAATCATGCGTATAGGTGACCTATACCAATATTTAGCCTAAACCATTGAAATAGGTGCATAGAATCATAACCTATACCCACTATTTGGTCAAACTATGGGTATAGTTTTTCTAGAATATTTCCCATGAAATCCCCTCCCTCATAAAACCTATTTTCATGATTTATAGAAAAACATGGGTACAGTGGTTAACTTTACCCATTTATTTTGATGAACCATGGGTATCAGACCTTCTTGCAAAATATTTTATTCCCCATGGATATAGGAGTTAACTGTAGCCATGGTTTTGGAAAAAATTATGGGTTTATCCTTGTTCTCTAGTAGGGTACCCTTATCTTGGTGGCTAACTTTAACTCTTGTAACACATTCTTATGAGAAAAAATAAAATTGAACTTATTACCTAATATAAACCTTCATATTCTAAATATGGAATCCATTTTACAAGAATCAATATCCAGATGTGTTAAATAATTACATTTAATATAAATACACTTATTCAATGAAAAATATTTTTAAGAAAAATGTCTCTTAATCATAAAAATGAATTTACACAAAAATAATGTATAGAATTTGTCCCCATAAAATTGAAGGATTTACTAATAAAAAGAGGGTTAAGCTACTATAGAACCAAATTAAACCCAAAAATATACTTTTGAATACTTAATCAAAGGAAAAGTTATTATATTTTTGAATATGGTATTTTTAATTATTCCCTTAAAATGATCCTTTTCGAAATGAAATCCCAAAAAAATAAATCTTTGATAATTTTGATATGATGAATTCGAAAATAAATATAAATTTATCAAATTAAAATTTGAAAATTAAAAAATTTTGGTTTTGCATTAAAATACTTAATATAATAAAAAAAATCTAGTAAAATGATGATTTTAATCTTTATGTTTTTAACTTCGTTTCATATAAATTATGAATGAGTGTCATTATATTTTTTTCCTGATATATGTTAATAATTTATTTATGTTTACCTTTTATTTTAATACATCATTACAATATATATTTTATCATTTTGTATGTCACAATTTATTTAACAATATATTTATTTAAGGTAATCCATACTAAAATATCGGAATGTTACACTCACCCACATAAAAGAATTACATCTGCACATTTTTAATTTTCTTTTACCAAAATGATTATGTCATGAATAAGTAATAAAATTACATTTATATTTTATCTGGATATATAATTTCTCATGAAAAATTATGAAACTTATTATTTCATAGTAAAATATTTCAGAAACCATGTATGTAACATTATAAGGGTTATACTTTTGAAAGAGTTTACAAAATAATACATTGACAAAAGTGTGATATTTTCAATATAGGACATGAAATACTTTTCTTATTCATAATTTAATTTGAGGGATTATTTTATTATCGAGGAAGTGAAAAAAATAAAATATAGTTACCTAATTTCATTCAACTATATAAGTAAAATTTCATCCTTTGATTTTTTTGGATCAGTTTTATACCCTGATTTCATCTCAAATTCTAAATAATGAATAAACATGTTAAATATTTCTTACCTAAAGCACTAAAATATTCATTTAATAGTTCATGAGATCCCTAAAATAATTATAAGTTATGGGGCGAGCTTAACTCTGAAAGCTTGAAGTCAGTGCCCACTACCATTAAATTAGAATAAGGTTCTAGGAAACACATCTTGAAGGGCCAATTAGTTTATTAATCTTCATAAACTAGATAGATACATGATTACCATATTACATCTTAGTACACAAAATGTAAACAAACGTTTTTCAAGAATAACTTTAGTTCATCTACAGTATCTCTATATATCATTCATAGTAAAAATGTTGGAATCCTGGGGAATAAAAATATGTGGAAAGGTATGTAATTGAAAATTAATTCCAATTAAATAACATGTCTCTCATGATAAGATAAGGAAGAATCAATATGGAAAGGTAAATAGAAAAAAACACCTATAATTTAATTAATAAACAGATAGTGAAATTCTGCAAAAGGTTTTTTTCATAGTAAAAATCTCTTGGAAAATATTAAATAAATTATAAATGCATACAACATTTAATTATTTGATTCAATTTTTCCCTTGTTACTGGTGCCTTTACCACCGAGACCATTCACAAGACTATTTAAAACATACTAGCTAAAACCCTACTTAACTCAGGTAATCAAACTGATTCATCCCATGATACTTCTGATTCATCAAGGGGATATCTATAACTTGGCCCCACCCATCTTATACTAGTCCAAATCATTCTGAATATATATATTAATAAATATATAAATAATTTTCCTCATTATAAAGTAACTATATTTTATAAAGGATTTGGATTTATCAATATTTCCCCATATTTAAAAAAAATCATTTTTGTAAATTGTATCTATAAATTATGTACATTTTAACCAATAATTTTATCCATTATATATAATATGGGTATTTATTAGAAATTAAATCCAAATGGTAATAGTAAATATCACATTTAAGGGGAATGCTATTCATTCCAAAAATGAATCACGGAAGTGAATTTTAATACTTTCTTTAGTCAAAATGATCCTAAACTATATAGAGGAAGAATAAGTATGGAATCAATAAAACATATCCCAAATTTAATATAAAAGTTCATTACTTTTTAGGAATCAAAGTATAGTAATAATATATTCAAAATTTTATTCATGAATATATCATATTCATTTTCATAAGCATTTTAAAAAAATTCTATGAAAATTACTTTTAAAAAAAATTAACAAAAATCTCCTTATAATCATTCAAATGAATCTTCAAACAAATTAGAGTGGGTAATTTCTTATATATCGTACAAGGTAAGAAGAAAATTCCTTTTTAATTATAAAAATGTTTAAAAAAGTGCCTTGTTTGAAAAATGAAACGAAGATTTCTTTTGAGTCATATGGTAAAAATTCAAAATGGGTAGAAAAATATTTATGTATTCTTTTTAAAAAGGATAAAAACATTTTTGAAGGAATGTTTAGAAAAGATAGTTTTGGAAGAAAATGGGTTTTCCATATAAGTGATAAATGAAGTAGAGTTTTCCAAAAAACATAATACAAAACAATGAAAGTGAAAAAGGGATGAATATTAGTACAATTACATGAATAAAAATAACAAAAATTAAATTAAATTTTTTATTACATAATGACCACATAATTTATTTCAATAGAAATTCAAATGTATCTAATCCTGAGTAAAGTGGGATTTTATAGTAAACCCTTGAAAAGATCATAACATTAAATTGTGAATAAAAAAATAAATCAAAAATGTGTATCTAATTTAAATACACATAAAACTGGTGGAAATAAAAAAATGACAAAATTCAATACACATATAATCTTATAATATTAATTACAATGAAGAATTAATATAACCCAATGTTATGAAATTGTTAATCACTTAGTTACTTTTAATTAAAATATAATTATATGAAATAATTAAAATTTTATCTTATAATACCATGAGTAATTTAATATTCATTATATTACATATCAAAAAATCTTATATACACCGTATAAAAGAAACTATGTACATAACAATACAATATGCATTAATAAAATGAAACTAATATTAAATCCTTTATGTTATTCTTCTTTTCTGTTAAACGCTCATTAACCTTCTGTATAGTGGTTTTAAGAATTTTATTAAATTATAATAAAACCATATTAATGTGTATGTTAATATATATGATTATATTATAAAATATTATTATATTTCTGTAAATAATCCATTGTTATTTTTATTTCTGGTACTAATTGCCTTTATAATTACGTATTAACATGTTTTTGTTTGTTACTATAACTTAGTTCATGATTTTATAACATTTATAATTTAAATCATGATATAAATATCATATTTTTTTCCTTATATGTCTATTTATTTTAATATTTAAAATATGGTGATATGAAATGAATACATCGTTCATAGAGACGGTAGGTCGTACGTATGCCATAACACTGTTTCCATTTTCTTATTATATTGAAATAAATACAATTATATTATAGATATATAATCATTTGATAATAATTTTTATGTAATATATATCACATATTTTTATTTAACCCATTCTTAATAAATTCAAATGTAAAGAATGTACGAATCACATTGCTTTATGGGGAGGCTCTATGTCGTACAGATGAGCAACGTTATTATATTCCCAAAAAATCAAAATCATTATGGTATGTGAGATCTACTAATTATAGAATAATAATAACATCAAAAATATTATATACCTTTTATATAAACTATAAATCCATCATTATTACCGACCATGAAAGGTTGTGATGGAAAAACCATTGACATATGTTCGCGAGGTGGAAGTCCTCTATACACCCAATTGGTGATTTTTATAACCCATTTAACGGAAGTGATTGATGTTGTATGTAGTGAACTAAAAATAAAAAAAAATTATATATATTTGATATATTTATGTTACTATATTATAATTCTATAATATAAATTGAATAAATGGACAAGGAAATAATATAAAAATGCTTTCAGAAGAACATTACATCTTCTTTCGGTATCCTTCTTAGATTTTTATTAAAGCCTTTATACGATTGATTTATTACAAATATAATGATTCTAGTAATAGGGTATGTAATTTTCTGAGTGATTTTAGTAAGTATTTTCTTATCTAAAGTGTTTGTATGGTGTGATGTGGTTACAAGAGGTGATGGCCTTTTATATGAGGGGTGGGTGGCACATTTGTAATTTTTTGAAAGACTGAATTTTACCCATGTTTTCATTATTCAACCAGAAACCAATAATGATCCATTATATATATTATATTATATGTCTTAATATTTCCATTAAATGGGATTTTTACAATTTTGGGTTATTTTTACCCCTTATACATTAAGTTTAACTAGTAGGTACACACTTTTTCTCTTTATCACGGTAATTAATTTTAACTATTTTTAACAATAATTTTGGTATAAAATTCCATTTACCTTATTATACATTATAAATTATTCATATTTAAATTATATAATTCATTTTTTTAAATTAATTCCATATAATTGTATGAAAATAATTAAAAATTAATCCCGCAAACGTAGCGAGGGAGTAGGTTTTTAAAGTAAAAATATTCAAATATAGACAATGTTTTTATATAAAAATTCATTATGAAATAGTTTCAAATGAAAAAAATTAAACTAATATATGTATAATTCATCTATTTTGGATTTAAAATCCATTAAAAATATAATATAACATTATAAATTATTAAACTAAAAGAAAATATCCAATTAAAATCTAGTTTTTTCACTTTTCATTAAAAAATGATACATCTGAGAAAAATAAAAAAAATAACGTAATACAATTTTGATATTATGAAGTTAAAAATGAAGGTCATTGTTTCATTTAACTTTTCTAAAACTGGTGAAAATTAATTTTGAATTATGTGTTCCAAGCATGACAAAGCCGCATTTTAGGAAAATACAGTTTTTTTGAAATCATTTCTTTTTTTTAATGATGATTATTATTATTTATAAAAAAATATACCACCAATAAATGTGTGTAAACTATATATTTTCATAATTTGTTTAATCATAATCATTACCTCTCTTCCAATTACTTTGTGCTAAAGATTATATTAAATGATAATATTAATAGTTTTTTATTATTTGGAAAAACATGGTTATGCGTGTAACAAAAGATTTCATGTGAACTTGTTGTTTACAGTAACACAATCTAACTTAGTATTGAATTCACTAAAATTTATATAATATATTCAATATTTTTAAAATAATAAATATATCACAATGTCCTTGGATTTTATATTCCATTTAACAATTCATGTTATGTGTCATACACACTATCGAATATAGTGTTCATATTTTAAAATTTTTTGGTGTTACATTCTCCACACCTTAAATAAATCATGTCCTAAAAAATTAAACATGATAGAGTAACCAAGGGTTTGAAATTTGGAAATATGATTATTGAAAAACCCACATCGTAAAAGGGTTAATAAAAAATATTTAATAACAGAGAGTGGGAGGTAAAAATTTCATATATAATAATGTTTAACTAGGTTTGTATGTTAGATATCATTGAAGGAAAGTGAATATATGAAAATGAAGGAAAAGAATAGATATTTATACATAGTGATTGAGTTCATTGATAAGAGTAATGTGAATGATCAAGGGACGATTAAGGGTCTCAAAACCGTAAATATAATTGGTTTGTGAAGGTCATTTATATCATTAGAAAGAATGGTAATATGAAAAAAAAATTATTTCAAGATCATTTTTAATAAATTTTATTAATTCTTTTAGTTCCTAAAAATATAAGGAAATATACATACTTGATATGTTTTTTTTCATAACATAAAATTTACCCTTTGGTTTCGCAATGATCAATTTAAAATTCATCAATTATTACAAGAAATACATATCCAAAAATGATTATTTTATGCCCAAATTACTAAAAATTCCTTTTAACGGATCATAAAATACAAAAAAAATAAGTAATACTACCTATGTGGTTAATAAATTAATCTCAAAACCAAAAAATTAATACTAATGGTTCATCATTAATTTTTATTTGTTAGAAGATTTACCTAATAATAATAAAATATTTACAAGAACATCAAGTAGGCCAATGATTGGTGAAAAGCCCTTATCATACTTCTTTCATGAGTTCAATGCCCACTACCATTCAAGATGTGACAGGTTTTCACCCAACATACTGGTTGTAATTATCATAAACTATATTAATATAGTAACAACAAATTTTATAATAATATTATAGACATCTAGGAAATAAAATTAATTTTTAAATTACATATTTACAATTGTTTTCAATACAATTTATTTATTTATTTTTAAAATTCCTAATAACAATATTTCATTATTATCATAATGTCATTATTGATCATATGAACCCAAAATATTATCAATTCTTTTAAAATTATGTTTATAAAATGAAAGTGAATTACTCAATAAACACATTTTCCACTAAAAACATTTCTTTCAATAATTTTTTCTAAAATGCCTTTAATCTATATACAATCCCATATCATAAAACATAAAAAGAGGTATTTATGACACTGAAGATATGATCAACCATAATATCATAATATCACATTGGTTTTCATAACTCTTATCCTAATTAAGACAAATTTCATTTTAAAAGTTATCATAATCCATAGATGTTTCTTGATTCTTATAACCAGAATACCATTGGAAAAATACTTCTATAGATAAATTCTGTAATACTAATACATATATTGTTTATCATTTTTTAAACATAGGTCCTTCCTTTGTCTATGTATTACCCTTTTGAATGGTTATTAACTTTGTTAATACACACGTTCCCCGCATTTAAGGTAAATAACAATAAATGGATCATTGGGATGATATTTACTTCATCCATCATACTCTTCATTTTTTCTCATATATTCTATTCATTATGACCATATTGTTTATACATAAATCATTTCCTATTTCCATAGATAAACTTTTATTGGATTCAACTTCTATATTTCTTATAGGATGGAAATCAATCCTTCTTTTTTATGTGGTCCCCACCACTTCACCTCTAATAAAACTCCATGCTTTTCTTGTTTAGTTAGTTTAAGAGTTGGTTAAGGTATATGTTTTGAATAATATTTTGGGAAAACTTAATAGATATAAACACGATACATTTCACTCCAATATTCATCTCATTTGGTTGATCATTATCACCTCATTGTCATTCATGTTATATGTTAACATGATTCCTTCTAGTTTTATACATTAACTAATACTGAAAAACATAGTGTGGGAAACAATTATCATATTTTGAAGAGAAGATAATCTTCTTGAAATATTATTTTCAAATTAAGAAAGGTTATGTTTAACCTAGGTCATCAATTTTTATTTTTTATTCAAATATATTATAATGGTTTGTAATGTAAATTATAATTATCCCAAGAATATCCCCAAGAGTGCCAAAACTGGTGTATAGTAGGGCTTATTGTCATGTACTAGTAATACTCATGTCAGGAAAGACACACCCTTTTCATAGTTATTACCCCTAGGTAAATATATTCCATAACCACATCCACTTATAGTATCAATAATTGGATGTACTATAATGAATATCCACATAATCTCTATCATAACAAAACATTAAGATGTTATTATATACTTATCCTCAAAGTCTATATTAGGGTTATATTACCTCATATATATATTTTCCCAACTCTAGTTCCCAAGGATTCTATGAAACTTCATCTGATACTAATTATTGTAACCCCAGCCCTGAATTCCATGCTTTTGTGTCTATAACCGTTACATTGGCATGAGATACATGAAAATGAATCCCCAAGGTCCAATCAGCTTAGTTTTCTTGGTAAACTAGATACAGATATTATTCCCATATTACAATTGATTACACAAAAATAATACCTATTTTTTTCAAAATAACATTATTCCATCAAGTGTATCCATTCATACTAGTCATACTAAACTTCGTGGAATCTTATGGAATGGAAAAAAAGAAGTATGAGATAGAATTCTAGATAAGGGCTCAATAAAGAAGAAGTAATAATGAATAAATTAGAATAAGAAACATGGAATGGTAAATAACTGAACACAAATTCCATGTCATTCAAAAAATAAGAAGAAAGTGAGTAAATAATATGGATTTGTAAATAACTGAAAACCCTTTCCACTTAAATAACATTACTATCATGATAGGATAAAGAATAATCAATATAGAAAGGTAACTAACTGAAAACACATACCATTTTATCAAAAAATGGAGAATTAAATGCATCTGTATATCTTTTTCATATTAAAAATATCATGGATAATAATAATTTAATTATTAATGAAGTCAAGGTTTATTTATTAGATGTCATATTTCCCATGTTCATGGCACCTTTATCGTCAATACATGTCATAAGATGGTTTAAAATATATTAGGTAAAAACACACTTAATGGGGGTTAGTAAACTGACGTATCCAATGAGAGTATTGATGTATCTAGGGGCTATATATAACTAGGGCCCACCCATGTCTTACTGGTCTAATGCATTCCTCACATATCGAATAATCAATTTATAAACAATATTTCCTATAATAATGTATTTGTATTGAGTAAAAGATATGGATTTATCAATATTTCCCTATATGTCAAATAACAATCAATTTAGTACACTATATTTAGAAATGTAATGTGGTCCAAGAAGTAGACATATCTAGGATATGTAATATTGATAATTAGGGGAAATTTAATATACAATGACACTAGTAAAGTGAACATTAAATGGGAAATGTATTGAAAACAAAAATTAAAAAATTAAGTGAATGTTAATACATTACCTTTTCAAAATGATGATAAACCATATTGAAGAAAAATAATGATAATATCAATATAGAATTTTCCCAGTGTAAAATGAAGGGTTGTTTTTATTGATGAATATAAATACCATAAAGTGTCTTTAAAACATTCCCCATGAAGATATGTATTTCATTTTAAAAACATTTTGAAAATAAATTACATTAAAAATCATTTTTCAAAACATTTTATTTAACAGTATCATTATAACCCCCTCTATGGAAGCTTTAATGATACGATGGAGGGTAATTTCATACATGTCATACAATGTAAAAAAGAAAAATCCTTTTTATTATAAAATGGTTATAAAATTGTATTTTTAGGAAATGGACAAGAATATTCCTTTGGAGATATTTGTTAAAAATTAAAAATGGGAAAAAACATATTTATTGAATGATTTTTAAAATGATAAAAAATTTAAATTATTTTTTGAAAACATGGTTTTGAAGAAAAAACTTTTCCATTCGAAAAGTGAAATGATGTAATATTTTCTTAAAATTATTCTCTAAAGAATTTTAAGTAACAAGCAGTACAAAATGGTACTTATAAATTAATTAAAAAATTAGAATAAAACTAAAAGGATTCTCAAATAAGGACAATTTAATTTCATTCAATGAAAATACAAGTCTAAATAATCCCAAATAAAATGATATTGTGAAGTAAACTCATACAAAGATCATAACATTGAAGTGAGTATCAACCAATGAATCAATTATATGTATAAAATATTAATACATATAAAAAGGCATAAATAAAAAAATATATTTCAAAAATTAAATACATGTATAATCTTACAATATTAATGACAATGAGGAAATAATATAACACAATGAAAATATATTGAGTTATAAAATTTGTTACCACTTGGTAAATATTAATTCAATTATACATAGATGAAATAATTAAAATTGAAACATTAAAACCATTAATAATGGATTCTTCGTGATATTACTTATTAAATGACATTATATATAACATATCAACTAAACTAGGTTCATAACATTATAATATGCCTCAATGAAATGAAATTGAGATGAAACCCCTTACCTTGCGTTGCCTTTTAGGTAAACTTTATTTAAACTCATTTATAGTGGCTTTAAACATGTTATTAACTTACCAAAAAACTATATTAATATTTATAATATCATATATTATTCTTTTATAACATCTTATCACCATTTTGTTAAAAATGATTCATTATTTTTATTATTTTTTATGCAAATAGCCTTGTTTTTCGAGTATGTTTTGAATTGAAATTCCTTCCCTCTTACATAGGTCATTATATGAAAATATCCACAATGAAAAACATGTTAAAAATAAAATATATATAATATATTTATTTATTTATTTTAATTCATAAATTTTGGTTATAGAAAATGAATACACTGTTCATGGAGACGGTAGGTCCTATGTATGTAAGAACATTATTTCCATTTTCTTATTGTATTGAAAGAAAGAAAATTAAATGATATATATATATATATATATATTATAATTTATGAATATTTTTTATTTCATATATATATATATATCACATATTTTTATCAAACTCATTTTTAATTCATTCCATGTAAATTGTGAATGAATCACATCGTTTCGTGAGGAAGTACTGTGTCGTACACAAGAGTGACAATATTATCTTCCCACAAAATGGAAAGCATGAAGGTATATGTGATATATTAATTCTAGAATCATAAAAAAATTGTAAATAAAATTTTTATTATATATAAATAATGATCCCATAATTATTCTCATCCTGGAAAGGTGGTAATAGAAAACTAAACAACATAGGTTCACGAGGTTGTAGTCTATCGTACACATGAATGATGATTTCATAAATCATCTGATAAAAGTGTTTGGGGTTATAGGATTTACCCTTAACATAAAAAAATATCAAAAAATTGAATATATTTTGGTTATTATAAAATCATGGTATAATATAAATTGAAGGAAGTGGTTAATGAAATACAATAAAAACACTTTTAGAATAACATTACCACTTATTCAGGTATCCTTCTTATGTATGAACTCATTCTTTACTATGTGTGATTTCAACACAAAATAAGGATTATAGTATTAATATAAATAATTTGGGGAGAAATTTGGGTTGGTCTCTTCTAAACCAAGTTTGTTTGAATGTATTAAGTGGAGAGATGAGGGGTGGCCTTTTAAAAGTTGGGTGAATGGAACACTTGTAATTTTTTGAAAGAGTGAATTCTACCCAAGTTTATTTCATTTCACTAGGACCAAATTATGATCCATTAAATATATTATAAATTATAGTTTCTATAAATGGTTATAAAATGATTTTTTTAAATTTTTTGGGTAACTTTTACTTCTTTTATTCAATGTTTAACCACTAAGTAAACTCATTTTATGTTTAATTCCTGTAATTAATTTTAACTGTTTTCACTAATATTTCTTCACTGAAATGTATGTTTAACTTATTATAAATGATAAATTATTTTGATTAAAAATATGTAATCCATTTTTTAGCTTAATTTATCATAATTAGAAAAAATGAATTTAAAATTTATCTCACTGACATTTCAAAAGAGCGTGTTTTTAATGTGAAAGTGTTCACAAATATTAGTAATATTTTTATAAATAAATCATTTTTTAATTGATAATAATGATATAAATTGAATTAAAATATGAATAATTTAACTATTTTGTCTCTAAAACAAATTTAAAAGATAATTTATCATTATAAATTATTTAGAAGAAAAGTTAATTTTCAATTAAAATCTTGTTTTTTCCACTATTTATCCAAAAATAGACTTCTAAATAATCCAAATAATTCACCCAAAGGTAATTTCAATATTATGTTTTAAAAAATAAATTTATATTTCTATTAATTTTTATAAAAGTGATAAGAAAATAATTTTAAATTATATCTGAAAATTATGACTAAACTATATTTTAGGAAAATACAGTTTTTGAAAAACATTTCTTTTTATTTAAAAGGATTTTTATTATAATTTATAATCAATAGATAACCAATAAATGTGATTCAAATATATATTTTCATAATTTGGTTAATCCTATTCATTCCCATTATTCCAATGACAAGGTGATGACCATCGTATTATATAATAATATTAATAGCATATCATTGATGAGTAAAACTCAATCTTGGGTGTAATATAAGATTTTGAATGAACTTTTTATTGCTTGTAATGACATATAACTCAGTATTTCAGTAATTTAATTATAAAATAATAAATATATAAAAAATTCTTGGGATTTTATATTCCTTTCTACACTTGGTGTTGTATGCCAAACAAATTATCGAATATGATGTTCATATTTTAGAATTTTGTGGTGTTACAAGTTATCCATCCTATCTATACACATTTACCAAAACTAAATTATTTAGAAAAATTAAAGATAATACATAATTTTAATAATATATTATATTAATAATCAATATATTAATATCTAAAACCTCAAAAATTACACCGAATGTTAAATTTAAAACATTTCACAGATAATTAACCTTATGAAAATTCCAAAATATGTTTACCCAAATTCAAAACGAAAATATTATAAATATTTGGTCACATATTATTTTAATATCCAACTATCATTTATCTCAAAAAAATATAAATCACTCATAAATTCAGATACCATTTAATTTAAATACCCTAATATTATATTCTAAAAATTTTGGTAACCATTTTTATAGTAACCTGAATCACTATAAAATAAATCCAAAAAATCATAAATTCTTCCAAAAATTTTCTCAAGATATATTCATCAAATTATATCAACCACTTTGATGTTAAATCCAATATTTTTAAATCTAATTTTGTTTCATTTATTAATAAATTTTTCTTAATATGGTGATCTTATTCAAAAATAAAATTAAGCACTCATTCACCAAATCACATTTCAATCCCCAAGGTTATTTGTATCACGTCAACATATGATAATATAATGTTTTTTATATAACCAAATTATAATATCAAATCATATAAAAATATTAAAATTTATGTATCCTATAATCATGTATTCCTTTTAAATCCTAATAACATTTATCATAATAATATTAATCACCTTAATATATAACCACTTGGGGCCTAAAATGGTATTTATACCATTGAAATTATGATCATCATAAATCAATCAATAAATAAATAAAATACCACCACATGAAAACTATCAAAACACTATACATAGACACTTCCATCATTCAACATCCTTTATAATCATCAAACCAATATTTTTCATATTATTCCATAATACTTTATTTCTATAGTAAAAAAATAAATCTTGTTATATGATTCATACTTCTTAATAAAATTCTATTTCTAACTTTAAAGATATGAAAAACTATTGAAATAATTCATATATTTTAAATTATTTATATAGTTACTTAAACGTCAACATATTTCATCTTTACAAATTTATTAATACGATCTAGATGATAACCATTACAATTTTTCATCCTAGGTAATTTATTTTCACAATGGCCTTATATAACGCCCTGGTTCCAGAAGCCACCCGGAGGTGCCCCATACCTGGTTGGTCACATGGCCTCAAGCGCATTTCCCCGAATGCCAGAGGCTACCAACTTTCCGCGAGGGCCTTCGGTGTGATAGTGGGAAAACTATGCCCTCATTGGTAGAGTAAGATAGTGGAAGAGAACCAAATATACAATAGCGGAAGCAGTAAATATCCAACAATAGTAAACAATGAAAGAATAATAGAAAAACAACTCGAGCAAAAATATATGTAAATTATGAATGATACTTATAAGTCTAGGAAAGCACCCAAACAAGTCACAATGCTAAATATAGTACTAAACTAATGTACAAAAGAAAAACAGATGAACAACTCCTCAAAATCGCATGCCTTGGCTTGGTCCCATGCTCTCCAGCTCCAAAGCAATCAAGTACATGTAGTCAAAGGGTGCATGGCCTTGTCTATACCTGTAGTAATATAATCTATTTGTGCCCAAAATCCTAGCCCAAACAGGGTGTGAGACTAAATCCTAGTAGGAAACCACCCAAAGATGTGTGCCTAACAGTCAGTGTGTATATGGTAGGTAAAATTACAGAAAGCAGTAAACAAGGAAGCACTAAGCACTAAACAATCCACAGTTTAAGCATTGAAAACACCACACAGAATGAAACAGAAAAATAGATAACACAACAGGCAACGCTCTAATATGTACCCACATCCTATCCCCTATGGTTATACCTATTATGAACAAGCAACCCTTTGGGCGTCACACATAGCCTCACCCCTCTAGTTCTGATAATTTATAGACTCTTTGGGGAAGCACTCACCTTAAATTCCCCATATAGTATTGTAGTGTACTAAAAGCGCTCTGGGGAAGCACTCAACGTCAATTCCCCTGGTGCCCCATGTCGAGAAACTGTAGATACTCTGGGAAATCACTCAATGTCAATTCCCCATGTGGTCATACATCGTAATTTTAAAGATACTATGGAGAAGCCCTCAACGTCAATTCTCCCTATGGTCTATACACCAGGTTCTCACATCCATGTGTTAGTCATGCAAGCAAATCATCGTGTAATGGACAATGTAAACCTCAATAACTACTCGGCTAGAATTCTATATCATAACAACATGTCAGAACCAAATCCACTTCGTCCTACAATACTTGGCATGGGAAAGCAAACAACTGCCTAACAGGGAAAAATGTCCCAAAGGTCAAAACAGGAAAAGCATGCCTAGGAAATACATCCAAAGTACAAAAATTCACCCTACTCTCAATCAGTAATCATCTACTCTAGCATACCAGCATAGAAGATAATCAAAATGGTAAAAACGGTAAACACAGAATACCCTGTTCAAGGGTATTAGTGGGATTTTCTTATAAAACTTAAAAACATTAAACTGAAAGGTACAAACCACCTACCTCAGGGTTAGGAGATCAGTATACTTGAACCGTGAAGATGGAATCTCCTTAAAACATCATAGATCTATGAAAACTCAAAAAATGTTCATCCCATGATAACATGGAAAATTGGGGGAATTGTAAAATGATGCTCTATAGAAGGAAGAACTTACCACTGTAGTTCCAACGCATTCAGCGGCAGTCGATTCGGAGAACAGACGGAGGCTCGGGGGCTTGGAGAAGTATTGGCATCATATGGTTTCCCTCGGTCGAACGAGACCTATAAGAAGACACTTCTGGATATCAGACGTGACACCGGTCTGTTTAATGATAAAAAAAATACATGGTGTTTACTTATTTAGTACACGGCATGTACTTACTATTTTCGTACTCCACTTTAGGAAACATCAACGTTACACCACACGATCGTGTGTGTGGCCTGGACACGGCAAGCACATGGCCTCCTGCGGCAACAAAGTACATGGTGTGTACTCATAAAGTACATGGCATGTACTTCAAAAATTTCCAAAAACTCCTCTTTTTACAAAAACTCCATAAAAAAGAAAAACATTCCTAAAAGAAGATTTAGGTTTTTACAAACTCCCCCTTAAAGAAACTTATTCTCAAATTTCCCTAGTGTGACATAGTAGAAGAAACCCTAAATTGTTCTGGCCACTATGCTCGTCCATCGGCCTCCCTCTCCCAAGTCTCATCATGTACTCACCCGTGCTGCCATAACACTCATACCAAAGGAACATACCATCCATGGATAACATTTTTATTGTGATCCAAAATCCAGATAGGATGCTCCTCAAATGAGGCATCCACATTGAGCTCAACCTCATCGGGTTTAAGGACATGGGACGTGTCTCAAAAGTAACGTCAGGGATGAGAAACTTGGAAGACATCATGCATAGCTCGGTAACACTAAGGTAACTGCAGCCGATAGGCAACCGGGCTAACTCTCTCCAGCACCTCAAATGGGCTGACGTACCTCGGTTAAAGCTAACCCTATCTCCTAATCCACCTGTCTCCCATCCTTGGCGTGACACAGTAAAACCTAATCCTCGACCATGAACTCCAGAGGTTGTCTCCAATGATCATCATAAGACTTATGAAGATACTTCGTAGTAGCTATCCTCTTTCGAAACAACTCTATCAGCTCTGTGGTCTTCTGGACAAGACGAGGTCCAAGGAAAGCTGCCTCTCTTGCCTCTATCCAACAAAAAGGTGATTGGCATGGCCTACCGTACAAAGCCTTATAAGGTACCATCTGAATAGTTGCTTGAAAACAATTTTTATTTGAAAACTCCACAAGCGGTATATGCTTCTCCCAAGAACCTCCAAAATCTAGAATGCATGCTCGTAGGATATTTTCAAGCACCTGAATCGTACGCTCGGACTGGCTATCTTTCTAGGGATGGTAAGCTGTACTCAGAAGTACATGTGTTCTCAAAGCCTTCTGAAGCCCCAACCAAACCCGATAAGTAAAATGACCATCCCTATCTGAAACAATGGAGTGTGGAACTCCATGTAGATGTACAGTCTCCTGGATGTACAACCGCCCCAACTCATTAACATTGAATATCTCTTTGATCGACAAGAATTTTTCAACCATTGTGAGTTTGTCAATGACAACTGAAACTATGTCATTCCTGCGAGGAGACCTCGGAAAACTGGTCACGAAGTCTATCACGACATCATTCCACTTCCAATCAAGAATGGGTAACTAATGTAAAAGATCTGTTGGTCATTGATGCTCCACATTCACCTGCTAACATGTTGAACACCTCATGAAATAACCAGCAATGTCCCTCTTCATCCATGGACACCAATACTGACGGTGTAGATCATGATACATATTGGTGATGCCAGGATTAACTGCCCAAACTGTGGAATGAATGTCCTGCATTAGCTCCTCGGGTATATCTGTTGGCACCCATACGCATCCCTGGAATCACAGGATCTCAACCTTGCCTATGGTCCACCCAGTAATAGGGTCCTCTCCTGAAACACTTTCCCATAGGCCTATGCTTTCAAAATATAATAGTTGTCTCATTCATACTCGATCAAGAAGGGTAGAGGTAACAACCACAAAAGGTAGAAAAGTATGCTCCTCTCTATCGTGCTCCTCCAAATGCATCTCAATGAAAAAAGCCATAATCTGCCACTCACTATTGGCCTCCCTAACTTCATTTATCTGAGTCCTCCTGCTCAATGCATCATCCACTGCGTTGCCTTTCCCAGGCTTATAGGCAAGCTCAAAGTCAAAATAATGATGGTACTCAACCAAACTTCACTGTCTCAGATTCATATCATGTTGAGTGAAGATGTACATGAGACTATTGTGGCTGGTGACCACCACAAAGTGCTCGCCCAGAAGATATTCTCTCCAATAGAGTAGGGAATGAACAACAGCTACCAACTCCAGATCATGTGTAGAGTAATTCCTCTCATGTGGCCTCAACTACCAAGACCCATATACTACGACTCCATCTCGCTACATAAGCATAGCTCCTATCCTGATACCTAATTTATCACAGTAAACTATATAGCTCTTTCCCGGCTTTGGAAAGTCTAGTATTGGTATTGATGTCAACCTCCCTTTAAGATATTGAAATAATGACTCACAGTAATCTGATGATAAGAACATTGCACCCTTTCATGGTCAGACCTGTCAATGGTTCTTCTAAGTGTGAAATGTCTTGTATGAAACTTCTTTAGTATCCAGCCCACCCTAGAAAACTCCGCACCTCAAAGACGTTCTTTGGATGCTCCCAGGAAGATACTGCTCTCACTTTCTCTAGGACTACTGAAACTCATGTCTCTGAGATAACATGATCCATGCATTTAATATGGTCCATCCAAAACCGGAACATGCAGAGCTTAGAAAATAACTGATGCTTCCTCAGTGTACTCAAAACGATCTCAAGATGGGTATCATAGTCGTGTCGAGTGTGAGAGTACACCAAGATATCATCCAAGAAAACTACCACGAAGGAATCCAATTATGGATGGAACACTCAGTACATCAAAGCCTTGAAAACTACAGGCATGTTCGTGAGACCGAACATCATAACCATATACTCGTATAGACCATACCTACTCCAAAAAGTTGTAAGTGGTATATTAAATGGTCTAACACACAACTGATGATAACCGGAACTCAAATCGATCTTCGAGAACACCCAGGGTCCTCAAAGCTGATCAAAGAGATCATCAATCCTAGGCATGGGATATCAGTTCTTAACTGTCAACTGGTTCAACTTTTGATAATCCACACAAAGCCTATGGGTACTGTCTATGTTCTTCGGAAACAGGACAGTAGAACCCCAAGGAGAAGTACTGGGTTAGATGAAACCCATCTTTTGAAACTCCTCCTATGGTTTATTGAGATCCTGAAACTCTGGTGTAGCCATCCTATATGGAGGAATAGACACGGGTGCCGCCTATGGCACAAGCTCAGCAGAAAATTCTACCTTACGCTCTGGAGGAAAACCTGAGAAGTCCTCTAGAAAGACATCCCTAAAATGATCTACCACTGGAGGAAAGTCTAACCGTCATGTTCCCTGGTCATCCAGATAAATACTAGCAATCTTTTTTGTAACTGCTCCCAAACCATGATGTTCTGGACCCTCTCTACTCACATGGACATTCCACTCTCCCTTATGAAGAAATGATCCACCCTCTATTGATATGAAGCACACCCTACAGTGATAGCAATCGAGGACTGCCTGGAAGGGAACTGGCCAGTCCATTTTGAGAATGAAATCATAGCATGTCATCTCCAGAACATAATGATCCTAAAGGAAGGGACACTCACCAACCTCAAGAGGGAACTCCTTGCACTGATGTACACTAGATTTTCTTGTCCCCAACAGAGTGTCTAGTGTCAAAACATCGGTAGAAAAAAATATACAGAGCCCAAGGCTTTCCACAATAGCAAAAAAAATATAAATTTGTACATAACACCATTATCGAAAAGAGATGAAGATAAAATTGAGCCAACTGGGATCGTACCTCAAACTATAGAGGGGCTGGGATCCTGCTCCTAAGGGGTCTGATCCACTGCCAAGGTCTTGCCAGCTCCGTGGCCCTGTGACCCTGCCTGACTACTCTGAGCTTATCCACCATGTTGTCGCGGGTGGCCTGGTGACTTACCATCTTTTTCACAACCTCCACATCAGCCCGAAAATCCAGAATAACTCTAGTTCCTAGACTGGTGAGAAACTGGTGGAGCTGCTCCTATATGAGGAGTTAAAGATGAACCCTTGTCACCACCAGCTGGTGAAAATATCTGACAGAAATGCTGAATGTGCCTCAACATGGCGCAATATCGGCACTCCACTGGGTCTCTCTGGCACTATGGCCTTGTATGCTCATTTCTTCTGCACTGGTAGCACACCACCTAGCTACTAGAAGATGCATCCCGCCTACTCGGATCTCCCCGTGTAGTCTCCTTGCGGCGCTTCCAGCTATCAGCGGGCGGAGCACTAACTCTGGAAGTCGAGCCGCCCTGGCTCACAACATCAGATTCCCTCATATTCTGCTTCGTGATTAGTGCATGATTGACGATGGAAGCGATGGAAATCAACTTAAAGATATTTACCTGAGGGATGATGTCCCGTCTAAGGCCATCCTCAAACTTCCTTGCCAAGAATAACCCATCTCTTCCCAGGAAGGGTGTGAAGTGATAAAGCTTGGTGAAATGAGAGGAGTAATACATAACCGATTGGGTACCTTCGTCAAGGCTCATAAACTCTCAGGCTCGGTCGGCCCTCTGGTAATTCGGATAGAAGTAGTCATAGAAGATGCACTGAAACTCCTCCCAAGCCATAACCTACTAATGACCTGCCTATAAGATCACATCCCACCATATCTTGGCAAAATCCCATAGCATATAAGTAGAGAGCTTGAATATACTCTCTAGAGGAATCTCCAGATGCTCAAAGATAGTCATCATGTCATTGAGCCATGAATCTACCGCCAGAGGTCCTCCTTCCCCTGAGAAAGTGGGAGGATGTTGGTGTTGGAAGACTCACGTCAAATCAGAAATCGACGGGGTAGGAGGTGGCGCTCCCTGAAAGGTCTGCATCATTCTCAAAAATCCCTCCGTGAACTGTGCATCAGCACCAATAAAATGTATAACTGCTGGTGCCAAGGCTAGCACAACAGGAGGATCTGCATGTGGTCCCTAATCAGTCATGTCCTGTGTCTGATCACCACCTAGCAACTGGCATACAAATGGAGGATGTCTCAGTGCCATGACTCTACAAGGTCAAGCACACACCTTATATCTAAAATGTAAAGGATTGAATACAAGGAGTGTAATAATAGAATAAGAGGAAGAAAACAATCATGTTTTCCAAAACATGACTACACGACGTGTACACTACATACACAGTGTGTTTCCTGATGTAATTCACATGGGTGTGTACTTTTTCCAAAACCGGTCATGTAACACCCTCCAAACATGGAATGTTATCAAAACACATGGCTTGTACTTGAATCATCTTCCCCTACCCAGGTCCTTCTACACGGTTAATCCTCACGGATCTCCTAAGACAAGACTATACAGTGTGTTCAAGGTATACACGACATGTACTAGACAAGCTTCACCTAGCCTATGTTGTCAGTGACACGGTCATACATAGGGCTCAAACTACACAGTGTGCTCCTGAAAAACACGGTGTGTTCATGAAGGGATAACATCGACATGTGTTGTTCATGACATGGTCGGGTACCTGGGGCAGACTACACTGTGTGTTCAAGGTGGACACTGCGTGTATAAGAAGAGACTCCACTGACCCGTGTTGTTAGCTACATGACCAGGTTCCTAGAATTATACTATACGGCGTGTTCAACACAGACAAAATATGTTTCCACCAGATGTTTCCCATCCCGTGTTTCTACTCACATGGCATATGACAGGGTCAGAGACTACACAACTAGTATATAAAGTACATGGAATGTACTTAAGAAAAAAATTTCTTCTCAAACAGAAGAACACATGGCGTGTACATAACATTACACAGCGTTTATTCTAGGTTTTCTCATACATTAAGCCTCAGAAAATACTCCAGAACCCAGAAAACACTGAAAAAGGCATTGAATGTACCAAATTCTGATCTATGAGGGCCCACACTCCTCACGAATTAATGTTTGGAACCATATACAAGTTATAAACTAGAAGACAATGCAATTATCCACAAAATAATGTCCCATGAGGGCACATAACACCTCAAGAACCAAAGGTTGGTGTTCATTCAAACAAAACCTTACACACAATTCCCTATCAAATAGTAGGTATCTCTATAAATGCATCTATCACAACAGCATGCACATTCTACACAACATATATGACAAAAACATGGAATCACTAATGCATCCGAGATGACATGGCAAGAATTCATGGCATGTGATTTCTAACAAGTGCCTATATGATTCATGAGATGGCACACCCTCATCTCATCTGGTTGCGACAGAAATAGAACCTCAATAACATCAACGGTAACCACAAAAAAACATGTGAATCACCCAACAGTGAAATCAAATCAATTGTATAATTGAAAACCAGAAAAATTGATATAACGAGGTAGATTGGCTTTTCCCTATACACGGGTGAGCCACTCCTGAGCATAGCTTATTGCCAAGTACATATTCTCTTCTATCCCTAACTATAGTTTTCAAACAATAAGTCAAGAGAAAAGAATTTCTCTGATACCACATTGTAATGCCACGGTTCCGAAAGTCACCCACCAGTGCCCCGTACCAAGTTGGTCACATGGCATCAAGTTCATTTTACAGAACGCCAGAGGCTGGTGACTAGTAGTGAGGGACTTGGGTGTGATAGTGGGGAAACTATTCCCTCATTGGCAGAGTAGTACAGTGGAAGAGAAACAAATATACAATAGCGGAAGCAGTTAATATCCAACAACAGTAAACAGTGGAAGTCTAATAGAGAAACAACTAGATAACAAGTATATGTAAATGATGCATGGTACATGTATATCTAAGAAAGCATCCAAACAAGTCACAATGCAGAATACATTACTAAACCAAAGTACAGAAGAAAAATGGATGAGAAACTCCTCAGCATCGCAATCCTCAGCTTGGTCCAATGCTCTCTAGCTCCAAAGCAACAAACTACTGGAAGTCGAAGAGCGCTTGCCCTTTTCTATAACTGCAGCAATATATTCTGTTTGGGCCCAAAAGCATGTCCCAAACAGGTTGTGGGACTAAATCTCGGTAGGAAACCTCCTAAATATGTGTTCCAAATAGTCAGTGAGTATATGGTAGGTAAAAGTACATAAACCAGTAAACAAGTAAGCACTAAGTAGTAAACAATGCACAGTTTAAGCATTCAAAAAACCACACAGAATGCAACAGAAAAATAGATAATAAAACAAGTAACCCACTGGGAATTACCCACAGCATATCCCCTCTGTTTCTATCAATGAAGAACAAGCAACCCTATGGGTGGCACACACAGTCTCACCCCTCTGGTTCAGCTTAATTATAGATTGTCTAGAGAATCTCTCACTTTTAATTCCCCCTAGAGTCTCGTGTCGTACTAAAGGAGCTATGGGGAGGCACCCAACATCAATTCCCCCTATGGACCATGTCAAGTAACTACAGCTACTATGGGGAAGCCCCCAATGTCAATTCCCCATATGGTCTCGCATCATAATTATAAAGACACTCTAGACAAGCCCCCAACTTCAATTCTCCCTATAGTCTATACACCAGGTTCTCACGGCCCTGTGTAAGTCAAGCAAGCATAGAATCACGTAACGGCCAATGTAAACATAATGAACTACTTGAATAGAAGTCTACAGCATAACATCACTTCAGAACAAAAGTCACTCCATCCTACAATACTAGGCATGGGAAAGCAAACAGCAGCCTAATAGGCAAACAAGACCCAAGGTCAAAACAGGAAAAAAAGGCATAGGAAATACATCCAAATCAAAAAAATTCACCCTATTCTCAATCAATAATCATCTACTCAGGCATACAATTATAGCATAGAATCAACAATGTCAAAACGGTAAACACTCAATACCCCGTTCAAGGGTATAGGTGGAATTTGCACAAAAAACTCAAAGATATTCAACCAAAAGGCACAAACCACCTACCTCAGGGTAAGGAGATCTATATAATTGATCCCTGAAACATGAATCTTCTTAGAACATCGTAGATCTAAAAAACACATAAAATGTTCAACCAACGATAACTTGGAAAATAAGAGGAATAGGAAAACAATGCTCTAGAAGAAGGAAGAGCTTACAACGGCGGTTCCAACGCAATCGACGGTGGTCGATTCAGAGAATAGATGGAGTCTTGGGTGCTATGAGATGTTTCGGAATTGTACGATTTCCATCGGTCGAATGAGACCTAGAAGAAGACCCTTCTGGCAATCAGTCGTGACCCCGGTCCGTTTAATGAAATAAACAAAATACACAGCGTGTACTTTCAGAGTACATTGTGTGTACTTACTATTTCTGTAATCTGATTTAGGAAGCCTCCACGTTAACCCACATGACCGTGTGTGTGGCCAGGACACGGCCAGCACATGGCCTCCTATGGTAATGAATTTCCCGATGTGTACTCATAAAGTACACGGTGTGTACTTCAAAAATTTCCATAAACTCCTATTTTCTCAAAAACTCCTGAAAAATTAGAAACATTCCTAAAAGAATATTCGAGTTCTTATAGCTTACTCCCCACATTTTAAATATTCAATTTATTTCATTGGAAGATCTGTATTCCCCTTTATTGTGTTCGTCAATCTATTAAATTTCCTCCATGATTTTATAGCCCCATTAACTCCATTAACAAATTTAAAACACCTCCATATTACATTTATTCATTTCCCTATATTCCAAATCCCATATTCTTGGTGTATGGGCTATTGAATCTTTTTTTCCATCACTTTTTTTATCACATAAACATCAATGGAACTCCATTTACTCTTATATTTTTTTGGTAATTATATTAAGTATATATAATTGATCATAACTGGAGATATCTAGTTCATAATATCCATAACATTTATTTTTAAATATTTTATCTTTCTGAGTTTCTTACTCATATAACCACCAAATTTCCCTTCACACCCATAGCTATGTTTCTTCCTAATAGTTATATACACTTAAAAAAATAAAAAAATTAGTGTGATTATATAAAAAAAATAAAAATAAACCATTTAGTTAATAGAATAAATATTAAGATGTCCTCAACAATGTCACCTTCTCTATCTAATCCACAAATATAATAACAGTTCTCCTTAACATTTTTACCTTTTAGTTTATATAATATATTTAGCTTATGATCCTAGTTCATTTTAATAATCCCTAAAATTTTCAAAAAAAATAAATTGTGATCATATAAGAATATATTATTCTATAAAGTTATTTAAAGTCATAGTATCATATAATCTATATCACCCCATACACATACACCAATATGTCATTCTAAAAGAACATACACTTTACATATTAGATTTTATACCAACAGAAGCATCCAAGTACAAACATCAATAATTACATGTTAAAACCAAAAATTTATCACATACTTCTTGAATAATATTAGGTTTACAGTTTTATAGAATTAGGAAAACCCCTTACTATAACTAAACCCATGCCTTTCTCATCAAATAATGATTTTCCCACTACACCAATAATTTATTAATTTATATTAAGTCTCCAATGTATCCAAAAAATTATCCACAAATGATACAATTATATAAATATTATATTTTATTATTTTATTAATAACCCAAGTAAATTTAATCCTATGATGGTTGAGCTCAAAATTTCAGTAATAATAAACATAGGCATTAATAATCAATCATCATAAGAGAGAATTGGGTAATCATATGTTTATGATAACATAATCAAAGTGTAAGAATATAACATAAGATATTTATACCCAAAAAACTATCACATAAATATATTTCAAATTCCTTCATAAAAAATTCCAATGAACAATACCATAAGTAAGAATAAAAGAGTAATCATGAATATTACTTGGGAAAACCCGATAGCTCATGAAAGGAATGAAAATAAATTGAATGAAAACATTACACATTTATAATATCAGAAAAAATATTTAATAATAAAACAATTTTATTATCAACTGTTTTTTATTAATAATCATATCAATAATATAAAAAACCATGAAGTAATATTGGGACACTAGCATTATAATCACCCTTACATTACCCATTACAATTTAATAAACTTCATGGTTAATTCCAACATGTATTCTTTAGTGAACACATCATTTTTCAATAAATTATAGTGATATATCAATAAAACCAATAGTTATAATTAATTTTCATGTAGAATAATTGTTAAACACTTTGAATTATTCTATTTCATAATAAAACTTATAAAACAATCATCATTCATTCAAATCATATCTAACCCATTGAAAAGTAATATATTTCAAGGTAATTTCCTTAAAATATCATCATAAGACATCCAATGAAAAAAGGTTGACTAAATCCTTAAAATAAATCCCTAGTGAAAAATAATAATCAATATTTTATGTTCAAAATGGTCAAAACCACCTTTATAATAGAATTTAAAATATTCTTTGAAAATAAGAAGAAATATCATATTTTTTTGGTAAACCATTAAAAATAAAAAAATCATTAAAAAATGGAAAAAGTAATTTCATTGAAAAACTATATAAACTATGAAAAATATCATTATAATAAATAAATTTCTTATTTAATAGAAAATTTAAAAAATGAATAAAACTTTAATAAAACATTTTTTTATAGTTCTATAAAGAGAGTTAAAAGAAACCCCTGCGGAAAACATTAAAAATATTCATTTTGAAAAAATTTCAAAGAAATCTAAATATAATCGAAAATAACATTAAGAAATCATTTAATATTAGAATATATCACCTTGAAACTAGTTAGAGAACATGGTTATAGAATACAAATATTTGGTAAAATATTTCAAAACATTTAAAGTAAAAATTTAAAATAAAACCCCTAAAAAATTTTAAAAGTAAAAAATTGAAATAAAGAACGTGGTAATGAACATAAAATACCATGAGTATAAATGGATTCATAAAATAATATTTAAATGAGGAAGCATATACGATTATATGAATGATTATAGGTGCATATTTTTTACCATGTCTTGAATAAGGAGATTTAATATGATAAACCTTTACAAATATTATAATACATGAATTGGAAAACCATTTAATTAATTAAAATGATTTTAATATAAATAAATTATTATTTACATGATATAATTTTACAAAATACCTATATGGAGAATAAATTTTTCCATATAAAATAAATTACAGTAAACAACATTAACCATGAATTATTGAGTTTGAAATTGATACCAAGAACCGTCACAAATATAATATCAATTGAATTAAGAATAAATGAAAATAAAAATAAAAAATTCAAAAAAAAATAATCTCAGTTTAAAACACAAAAATATTTTCATAACATAGACAATGAAGAAATTGTAATTTCCAATGAAGGTAAATTGAGTTAAAAATACTCTTAACTCAAATTTCTACTTGGTGGGACATGTTCTAACCTCTAGTATAATAAATTTATACGTATTATGAATCTCTAAAAACGAATATTAATAATTATGTTACAATATATAATTCCATTAAAATTTTCAATTTCCCATTTATTAACAATTTATTGTCAAAATTTAATGTTTATGTGTTGAAATATCATTTCCCTTGCATATTTTGATTTTGCGATTTTGGTCCCTCTACCATGGTAAATTTTTTATCCCATAAATAACATAAATTTTGATTTCATATATGTATATTTTATGAATATGGAATTATAGAGATTTTTTCATGACTCGACCCAACGGGGCTCGAGCCATAGCTACCCTAAGACCACCTCCATGGTCCCGGGGCTGGAGACCAGTGTCGATGGTATAATTGACATGGAGAGGCCATTTCATAAGTACACACAAACATTGACTTCTCATTGCATAATTGTAGAGGAATAATAATAAATAATATAAAAAACAAGGGAACAATCCATGCAAGCCACTAGGTAATGCAAGATTATGGTAGTGAAAAATGAAAGTAAAAAAGGGTAAAAATACATGCCTGACCAAAAATATGTGTCAACCTAAAAAAATGGGAAAAGTATACTTATGAGAGATCCCATCTTCTTATCATCATGATTCGACCACCATGTGTTTTCTAGGTCACACAAGTATCCATAATCTCCTCTGAAATTACCATCGACCTTTCCATCATTTGTAAAAGACACGGCATGTGGAGGAAATTCCTATGTAGGGGTGAGTATATAAAAACCTATTGGGACACCCCTAAAGCTGAAGGGGGTAGTAAAATATGCAATAGGAAGGAAATATAGTAGATAGTACATAGGATACCACATATAGTGAAAGATAATAGCTCAATCCTAACCTATAGATAGTAACCTCATCCAAGAATACAGGGCTTAACACGATGACCAGATGAACTATAGGTTAAGTCTTCACCACCCATAGAAGGATTTTAGACCCATCAAACCATGAGAAGATTAACATTGAAAGAACGTGGAATACACCACTCATCATTACTTCTCAAGGAATGAGCATATCCAAATCCAAAATGTAGATACAAGAGAATATATATGTGCTCAATCAAAATAATCCCAAACTAGTGGGAATAGGGATCTCTATCTTACAACTTAGCCCAGGAAGAAGAGTCCCCAATAGTTCCAAAAGCCCATCATTGATGCCCAGCATCTCACGTGTCTTATTTGAAGTGACCATTAAAGTCCAACTATGCCTCATCACTATGACGGATAGTCAAGGGGCGAAACAATATCGGTAAAAGAAACATGCCCATGTACAATATGAGGGTTCCACTCAAATAGTAGATGGAAGATCCACTACCCACCTCTTTTAGGGGGTACCACTCTAATAGTAGATAGAAGATCCACTGCCCAGCTCTTTCTGGGGGTACAACTCAGAATTTGTCGATGACCAACTACCCAAATCTACTGGAGGGTACCACTCAAATGTGTATGAGTACCCACTACCAAAATCTATTGGAGGGTAACACTCAGAAGTCATCGATGACCCACTTCCCATCTCTACTAGAGGGTTACACTAAGATGTTATTGAGGAAAACCTCCTTAGTTCTTTAGAGGGTTACACTCAAAAGTTATTGAGGACCCACTACCCAGATCTACTGGATGGTACCACTTAGATGTCAATGAGGTAATGTAGCCCAGTTCTACTAGAGGGTACCACTTGAATTTCATATACGACCCACTTCCCTACTCCACTAGAGGGTACCAAAAAATAATTTAGGGCCCATTGATCAGATCTACTAGAGAAATCCACTCAAATGTTTGTTAAGGAGCCACTACTGAGATCTACTAGAGGGTACCACTAGGATGTCATTGAGGACCCAGAGCCTAGATCTACTAGAGGGTGCCACTCCAAAGTCATCAAGGGATCAATTACCAGCTCCACTGGAGTGTAGCACTCGAAAGTCAATGATAACTCACTACACAGCTCTAAAGGAGGGTTTTAGTCATATTTCCTTGATGAGAAACTATCCATATCTACTAGAGTGTACCACTCATAAGTCATTGAGGACCCCAACCTAGCTCTTTTGGAGGGTTCCACATGGGATTACTCTAGTGATCTTGTGAAATCAGTTTCTTTATCAAGGATATACTAACTAAACATCATTTCTATAACATTACACATCATATCCCAAAATCCACAACTAAGGGATCTGTCAAATTATATTTGTAAAAACACTCTAGATAGGCTACTCACTAGCCAAAATATGAGCCCAAATGAAGGAGATACGGTAGCTAGAAGATTATTAGGAATTACATGACAAATAAGGTGTCCATATGGTGTTTGGACCCAAACCTCTATCAATCCATGTCCTCGAGACCACATGTATCATTGTACATGTAGTATTATACGATGTGTAAAATAAATACATGAAGTTTCTCGAAAAAAATATTTATGAACACATGAGTCTTATCATCATTATGAAAGGAAAAAAAATTATCCCACTTATATGACTCTTAAAATGGACTCGAATGGCCAAATGAATCACACTATTTCCATCTTCATATAAAAATTCTTGGGATAGTCGATTCACATGCCCAAGTTGGAAACTCCTTGAAAAAGTCACATTTCACCATATCAGTCATGAACAGTTCATTATTTTCCTCATCCATGAACCCAAATGAAATACATGATATTGGCATCAAAATTTTTACCTCAATTACACTGGTGTAATGCTACAAATGGCTCATAAATCTGATATTATATGAAAATGATACATCAGATATAGGATTCCACAATGATAATATTTTTATTAATATTGGACATTTCATTGACGTGAGACAAAAGTCCAAAAAATGTATATATCATTGGTTTTAAAGTTAACTTCTCAATTCCAAGGTTACGCTAACCCTAATGGTTCGACAATTGTACATTTCATGAATGACTTACAGTAAGAACAATTTTTTTGTAACAAAAATAGTAATAATAATAATAATAATAAATATTTTTATTATTTGTTTAAAGCCTTATATTTCAAATGGAGATGCATGATTAAGCCCCCACCTCTAACAGGTTTCACCCCCTCCTTCTCCTTTAAGAAATTAATTTGTATATATATTTTCTTTTTTCATTTCACATAGTTTTTTATTATCATTAATAATAAATTAAATATGATAAAATCATAACTCATTTATACACTGCCCTCAAGTGAGGTTCCCCACCTGTGAATTTCCATTTCATCATCTTCTTATTAGTATTTTTTTATAAAACATTATATCTCTTTTAATTTTTTTAACCAACCACAATCATTATTCCGCATTTTTTATTATTATTTAATATAATAATAAAAACCCATCAATTAATTTTATCAATTCACCACCATTAAAAATAATATTTTTCCTAGTATTTTTAATTCCCTCTACTTTTACCATGGTCGTCTATCTTGTATGAGACCCAAGATTAACCACCATCACGTTCATGCCGAGTAGCCTCTTGCATGAGACTATCTAAAAAAACATCACTCTAAACTAATCATGTCCCACCACACATCATCACCATGCACCAACCATGAAAATAGGGGTAACCAATCTGATCCCAAAACATTTATAATCACAATCCTACACCCACAGTGCCGATCAAATCCATTCACATAACCCCATCCTTATCATTTATCAATCTATCCCAAATGAATCAATCTATGTGTCATTCATGCTACAATTATAAATCGAGTGGTTCAATAACACTTGATGTTTCCCAAGAAATGTTGAATCATCACCCTATGGTTCAACATTGAATAATGTGAAGAATAATGGGGGAAAATCACCAATAATAATGGTGATAAAAATCATTGGCCCAACATTCTTGGACAATGATTTCATGGTATGGAAGATGGGGTGAGAAATATGTCATTGAAAAGAAATAATTTTGAAGATAATTTATTTTGATACATGGGCTCTTGTGAAGGTTTATTTGAATAAAGATCAAGGAAAAAAAATTATCATGCTCAAAATTTTATTTGAAATAGGTGGAAACAACAATTGATGAGTCCTATTTCAATTATAAATCGATATTTAGTGAAGAACACATCTTCTAATGATGAATATGATCTACAATATCTGTCATATGTCTATTCACCTTGATCTGATCACTGGAAATCATCTTGTATCTATCCACCAACAAAGAATTTGTGGAATATCCTCTCAATTATCCAAAGGTGGTCTAGATAAACCATGTACTTTTCTATAGTAGCATACTTATTTAAGAAAACTATTTATGTTATTTAATTCAAAATAAATAAATAATTTATTTATTTTAAATAAATGCACCCGCAAATAGATGCCTTTATCGGATATCCCGCACAGACCAATTTTAGGTTGTGCTTTGGGTAAACTCTGTTGGAGTTGTGGCCTAGATCCAAATAAATTTTACTTTATTCGTTAATAAATATGTTATAACAACTTATTCATTCTTATGTGTGATAATTCATGTGATTATTTCCATAGGATGGTTGTTGTAGTAAAAGGTCACAGTGGATCCCTGTTATGATAAGAACTAAGATGTACTATAACACTATTCTTGAATATTTGTTCTATGGACGGATTATATTATTTGAGGGACAAAAATAATACATCCCATTATGGTTTAGGACTCATAAAACATTGAGGATCCTTCTCATGGTGTGTGCCCATGGTAATAACCTGGAGGATATTATGAGAACAAGAACTGTCAAAAGGAAATATACATTTCATAGTGTCATTGGATGTTCCTATATGCAGACGTGTGTATTGGTCCTTATAATTTATGATTATCATTCATGGGTATTAAAACTCATGCACTTAAATGTATTGATGAAAACTGTGATGAAACATTGTTCATAGAGAGGTAGGATATGTTGGGTGTGTCACGAGTAATACTGCATTAATAGATAATGTGGGAAAGGATTTGTCCCTTCTATTACATGTCGTAAGTAGATATCGTAGGCCATTTTATTTAATTGATATAGACTAAATAAATCAATCTCTATGGTGACGAATGGTCATGTTTAATTTCTAGAATTCGAAGAAAGAATAGTCAAGAACATGGGTTGATGGCACCAGTATGTAACCCACATTATTAGAGATATCGAGACAAAGGGATTATATTACACTGTAAGCGTTCATAGAAGGTGACATGTCATTGTGGAATTAACTTCTTTCTCTATGGGTGCCTTGATGTGTTTCTAGATGCTAACATTAGACTTTAGGCAGGCTCTACCAAATGCCACTGAGAAAGATCGCCATAGGGTTACACACTAAGTGTCTCCAAGTATCTTAGTTGAATATTAATTTCACAAGTTGATTAAAGATTATTCCTTATTTTGGTCTAATAATTATTCAAGGATGTTTGATCACATTTATTTCGACACTAGTTATTTGAAAGAATATATTGTGGGAGAAATAATATATTTATTAGCGAGTAATGTAGTGATATTTATTTGAGAAATAAATAACCATTATTCAAGGTCTAATAAATTAATTGGAGGAAATAAAGAAAAAGTGAAAACAAAAGTGCACGGTGTGTATATTAATATAAATATCATGTATTTTTTCTGGGGATTTGTTAAAATAATATTATTTATTTAATTAAATAATATGATGTGTAATTCATTGGGAACATGTCAAGTAATAATAATAGTAAACTATTATTATTAGAGATGGAGTCTTACTAAGAATTAAATGAAATGAATAAATGATTTCATGTAATTAATTCATTTTATTATTATAATTAATTAAAATCCAAATTATATAATTCTCATTAGCCTAGCCATTTTGTGGGGTTATACACAACATTTCTAGATAATGCACTCAATAGAATAAATAATTCTTTTTTTCCAAGAATGCACTCATCCTACGAGAGAGATCCTCCTCCATCGGATCAATGATAATGATTTGCAAGATGATCTCAATGTGATCAAAGGTGGGCATCACAAGCAAAGGCTCTTCCGTGCTAGCACCCGAATATCCTTTCAGTGACATCCATAGATATATGGATCATGTGTTTATCACCTCTAGAGGAATCCTACACTTGGATTCTATGACTCAATGATGGGTCACATCAAATCATGACTGGAGACATCAACAAAGAAATAATACCATCATGGTAATTATTCTCTTTTAATAAAATTTATTATAACCAACATTGGATGATCATCTCTATGGTTACGGGACTCCCTTCCTTTCTTACGTTCATTATTATATTCCAAAGATCTGGCAATTTATTAACGTGACGGATCTCAGATTGATCATTGTTAATAGAAAAATTGAAGGTGGGTTCACAAACCAATACACTTCCACTATGCCCGGAACCCACAAGTGGTATCAAATGGGTCTTATCATTGATTATAATTATTTAGTTTTTTGTTGATGATTTATGCATTTAATAATTTTGTTATTTCAGTACAAGTTAATCATTCTGCGAATCTGAATCTTGATATATGTTCCTCCTCTCTCGTTTCTTTTTCACCTTACAGAAATGATATTTTTTCATTTAATTTTGATTAAAATAAAATAGAGGATCTCATATGAAGGTGTCCAATGATTCTGGCCATACTACACCCGAACATACAGCGTCAATTTAGAATTACACATCATGTAGTCTAGGTTCAATGCATCTGACTGGTCTGCCAAACCATGTCGTATCAATGGATTTTATCAAAGCCTTTAAGAATCTATGTGTTGACCAGAAACAGGTGGCACAATGTTTCCGGATTACATGTCCTGTGGCCCACTAAACACGACGTGCAGTCCCTTAGGGTTTGGGAAGGACTGTGTACGCCGAACACGGATTGTCGAGATGGAAATCGTGTAACATGTATACTACACGGTGTGTGCCCCATTGAACCCATCGTGTACTCCGAATATTTCTGAAATACATATATACACCATATTCTCAGGAGCTTAATTCATATGGATGGTGAACATAAGTACACACCATTAGTCATAACTACATGTTATATTCTCATCCAAATTATGAAAATTTATGAAAATTTATTATTATATTTTAAAAATCCTTAGACCATTTCCATAGTACAGGTGTAAGGCTGAGGCACAACATGTGATATGTGTTTTATATATATGTGTTTAATTTAACATCTATGTAATATTTATTTCTACCCATTGGGAAGATATGAATGGAAATTCACTGGTTTTCCTCCAAGGTAAAAATTACGTATAGACAAAATTTTAAATGAATTTATTTTTTAAAATTATCAAGGATGATAATCCCAACGAAATTTAGAAAAGGGTTTAAAATAAAATTATTAATTATTTAAAGATAATTAATTGATTTCATTGTGATTTATCTTAAACAATAACTATTAAAGAGTTGAATGAAGGTTTTATTTATGCGTAAATATCATTTATTGTATGGATATCATGAGCTAGACCAAGACCTTTTTATGTGAATGGATTCATTAAATTTATTTATTTGAATTAAATTTGTTGGCCTACGAGCCTTCTCCTCATCAAAGTGTAGGGCCTGCGTGCCCAAGGTTTCTTTTATGTAATAACCTATTTACCCCTCACCAGTGAGCGAGAAAAAATCATATATAATGGATGAATATTCCAAGAAAGTGGAGGTGGATCATGTTATGATCCAAGGTGAATCCAATCCAAGGAGATACAAAGGTGAACGGGTGGAAAGTAGTGAACATGAACCCAAAAGGTTCAAGGTGTTTATCCCCTAGGTATTGGGTCAGATTATCAACTGCTAGATAAACTGACTAATAGAACAAGCTCATGATCATATCATATATGTTATTTATTTTAGTTGCATGGTTTATTTATTATGTTTGTGCTATCACGACCACAAAATTAATGATAAAACAAGCATGAAAGATAGAACTAAAATAATTCAAGATTTTGCATAAATATTATCTTAGACATGGTTAATTACTTAAGTATATCCCACTTAATTTTAACAAGAATGTAATAAATGATAATATAATGAAAATTTATTTATAATTATAAAATCCCACAATGAAAATATTAAGTCAGAATAGCCTTCTACGATCATGGTTGGAATTGAACAATTGTTCAATGTGCTTGACGAACCCTAGTTGGGTTGCATTCAATTATCAAGGAATTCTAATTCAATTTTTTTTATTGAATTAACATTGATCAAATCAAGGGTGGCTTCCATAATAAGACATGGTATGAAGAAGAGTTGAATGTTGAGGAAATCTTAAATAAAAGGATTTTAGGATTGGGGAGTCTACTCGACAGATCAAGAAGTTTCAAGTTAACATAGATAGCATTTGGAATGCCTACCTAAAACCCTTCTAGTTTCTTGGCCAACCCAAGTTGGGGAAATGAAAATGGCAATATGGATCCTTTGTAAGAGAATATTCAGGAAACAAAATATTCTGAAGTTAATGGTGAGGGTTATTGGATTGCCATAAAATAGCGGTACACTAATATGTATTAATTTATTTATTTGTCTCAGTTTTGTCATGATAAAGTAATAAACCATTGCTCATATTAATTTTTAGAAATTGAAATAAAAATTACATCAAACATATCATTATGATCCTTACTTGTGAAGGAAAACCTTTTAACCAACACCAATTTGTAGGAATGGAAGATGTGTTTACACGCCATCCTTCGCCATGAGAGGAAAATATATGTGCTAGAAGAGAATGTTATAGTTCTGCCAAGAAAATATGCCAGTGATGAGGAACTAACTCTCTATATGAAACATATGAATGATGCCATAGATTTCCAATGTTTCATGCTATCGTCAATGTCTAATGAGATCTTTAAGCAACATGAAAATATGGATATGTATAGAATGATGTCTCAACTTAAGGATCTTTTTCAAAGGAAGGCGAGACAGGAGATATATGGGATCTCAAATGCTTTGTTCACAACTAAGTGTGGAGATTTGGTGCCAGTGAGGCCTTATGTAGTCAAGATTATTGGCTACATTGAACGCCTGGACATCTTAGAGATTAAGTTCTTAGATGAGTTGTGTACAGATCTCATCCTATCATCATTTCCCAATACTATCCCAAGCTTTATTATCAACTACAAAATGAGCAACAATGAAAATAGTCTATCAAAACTTCTGACCTTAATTCGCGAGGTAGATAAGGACGTGGCGCATGACAAACCCATAGTCCTTATGGTGAATAAGAAAAGTAAGGACAAGGCAAAGGGGCCAACGACTCAAAAATGATCTGAATCCTCTGATAATTGACCCTCTAATAAGGGGAATATCCAGAGGTAGGGTAAGGAACGGGAGGTGGTATGTTTTTCATGTGGCAAGCCAGGCCACTAAGAGAGGAACTGCAACCAGAAATGTAGGCATGCTAAAGGTTCATTTTTTATTGATTGTAATCATTCCATTTATACACATTGGGTATTAGATACATCTTTTGGGGCACACATCTAAGTTAAAATGTAATAACTAATTAAATTTAGAAATATTTTGAATGGATAGGTTGATATTTTAGATTCCAATGGAACTAGGATACTTGTACTGACCATTGGCGATTACCATCTCTAATTTCCATCTGGAATGCTATTGGTTTTATGTAACTGTTATTATGTGCCTAATGTTACCAAGAACATAAATTCGGTATCTTTTTTGGATATAAAAGGATTTATTTTCATGTATGGAAATATGTTTTGTTTCTTTTATAAGAAAAACATATGTTATGGTTTGCCGCATTTAAATAATGGTTTGAATGTATTAAATTACGAAAAAATTGTGTTAGAAATCGATAATGAAACAATCTCACAAGACTTATACATCACCCAGTTGTGGAATCATCGTCTCGGACATTTAAACAAGAAGCTCTTGAAAAAGCTCCTCTAGGATGGTTATTTAGACTCTACTTGGATAAAACCCACTTGATAAATGTCACACTTCTTTACAAGGTAAAATGACCAAGACACCATTTGCTGGACTGGGTGAGAGGGCCACAGAGCTTCTAGGATTGGTGCACACAAATGTGTGTTGACCATTTCTAGTAGATGCTAGTGGTGGATATTCTTACATCATTATGTTTACTGATGATTTTAGTAGATATGGTTGTGTCTACTTAATGAGGTATAAGCAAAACTACTTTCATAAATTTATGGAATTCAAGAATGAACTAGAGAATCTTATTGGTTAGAAAATAAAGAAACATCAATAAGACCTTGGTAGAGAATATTTGAACCAAGATTTCATCAATCTTTTACAAAGAGTATTGGATTCTATCTCAGCTCACTGCTACTTCTACACCACAGTGTAATGGTGTTATTAAAAGGATGAACCCCACCTTATTGGAAATGGTGAGGTCGATGATGAGTCATGCAGATCATTCATTATCCTTTTTGGGATATGAATTACAAACTACAACATACACAATATACTAAGTACCAACTAAGGTATAAAATGGAATTCACTCTGAGATATAGAATGGAAAGAGCCCAATTTTGTCACACACACATGTATGGGGATGTGAGGCAATTTTTAAGGCCTTCTTAGGAAATAAACTAGCACATTGGGGCATTAAGTGTATCTTTATATTATATCGCAAGGAAAAAAAGTGGATAGTACCAATATAACCCTTAATAAAAGAATTTCATTGTCACCAGACAGGCTGTCTTTTTTTAGAGGGAGCACATCCCCGTGGAAGAGGTTCTAAAAACACATGTACTACGTAAGAGTTCAAGAGAGTTAGGGGAACCAAAAAGATTTGGTTTCCTTGTCACTAAAGATGGTGAATCATTATTTTTTGAAAATGATGAGCCTCTCTCCTATACGGAAGTAGTAGAAAGCACAGAAGCAGTAAGATGGCTAGAAGCTATGAATTTTGAGATCAACTTCATGTATCAGAACCAAGTCAAGGCTCTGGTCGATGAACCAGTCAATGTAAATATTGTTGGATGAAAATGGGTATTCAAGAGAAATCAGGACATTCATGGTCAAGTTAGAACCTTTAAAGAATTGTAGTGGCTAAAGGATTTAGACAGCATCAAGTAATTGACTGTGATGAAACCATCTCGCCAGTTTCCGTGTGTAAATCCATTAGAATCACACATGCCATAGCCGCTTACCATGACTATAATATTTGTTATATGGATTTCCAAATAGTATTCCTTAATGGGACCCTTCATGAAGGTTCATATATGACACAACCAGAAGTATTTGTGATATCAGTTGAATCCAAATGGGTTTGTATGTTGTAGAAATCCATTTATAGACTACAATAAGCAACTTGTTCATGGAACATTCAATTTGATGAAGCTATAAAATAATAGGTTTCATTATGAACCAATGTGAGTCATTTGATTATAAGTGGTTTAATTGGAATGTGGTCATTATCTTGGTAGTATATGTTGATGACATATTACTTATCATAAATGATGTACTAGTCTTACAGTTTATTAACGATTAGTTGAACATGTATTTCTCCATGAAGGACTTGGGTGAAGCAGCCTACATTTTATGGATTTAGATCATTCGTGACAGATCAAAGAGGATTCATGGACTATATTAGAGTACATAAATTGAGCAGATACTAAATAGATTTAGTATGGAACTATCCAAGAGGGGATTGGGTCTAGGGTCACATGGACAACATCTTTCAAAGAAAATTTGTCCTCAGACACAATAGGAAAAAGATAGAGTGAGAAAGATTCCATACACTTTGCTTATAGGATCCATCATGTATTCCATGTAATGTACCATACTTGATGATACCTATGAATTGAGAATGTTTGGTAGATATCAAGAAGATCCAAGAGAATATCATTTGATTTGTGTTAAGACTATCCTCAAGTATATGAGATGAACTAAGGATATGTTTCTTGTGTATGATGGAGAAAAGGAACTTGTAATTAGAGGGTATGTTGATGATGGTTTTCAAACAGTTCAGAATGATCTGAAGTTTCAATTTGGATTTGTTTTCTATATCAATGGAGGAGCTATGAGATGGAAGAGGTCAAAGAAACTATTTTTCACCTATTCTACAGTGGAGTCTGAATATAGAGCGGCTTCTGATGTAGCTATGTAAGTCGTCTAGATTCAAAACATTTTCTAGGATCTTGATGTGATGCCTTGCAGTAAAGATCCCATAACATTGTATTTGGATAATACTAAAGTGTTGAATCCTTCAAAATAACCAATGTCACATCGACGGACAAAGCAGATACTCAGAAAGTATCACCTCTGGAGGGATTTCTATCAAAGGGTTGATATTGCAGTGAAAAGAATGTTCATATAAGAGAACGTGAAAGACCCCATGACTAAAGTCCTATCTTAGTAGAATCATGAATATCATTTGATAGATATTAGGTTAAATTTTGTTAACAGTTGTCTCTAGTCCAATTGGGAGTCCATTCGAGTTGTTGGCCTCGAACCAACAACTTCTTACATTATTCGTTAATAAATACATTATCTCATCTTGATAGTTCTTCTACGTGAAAATGCATGTGATTATGTCCTAAGGTTGGATATTTCACTAAAAGGTTCTTGCAGATCCCTACTATGATGAGAACCCATTTGTGACATAACATTATTCTTGAATATATGTTCTAAGGACAAATGATGTTATTTAAGGGACATAAATAATAAAGACCATTATGGGTGAGGACTCATAAAACTTTGAGGAACCTTATCAGGGTGTTCAACCTTGGTAATATCAAGGAGGATATTATGAGAACGAGACCCGACGGAGGGAAATCCAATTTTTTTAGTTTCATTGGATGTTCTTATCTGTGAACGTGTGTATTGGTCCTTATACTTTAATATTATGATTAATGGGTTCAATAACTCGCGCACTTAGATGTGTTGATGAAAACTATGATGACACACTATTTGAAATGTGGTTGGTTATGATGGGTGCATCATAAGTAATATTGTATTAATAGATAATCAGAGAAAGGATTTTTCCATTCTGTTCAATAATAAAAGTTGATATCTTAGGCCCTTTGATGGAATAGATATATCCTAAATAAATCAATGTCCATGGTGAGGAATGGGAATGTTCAATTTTGGGAATTCAAAGAATGAATAATCGAGCACATGGGTTGATAGAACCAGCATGCAACCTTCTTGATTAAAAATATCAAGACAATGGGATTACATTACACATTAAGCCTTCGTAGGTGGTGACACATCATAGCGGTATTAACTTATTTCTCTATAAGTTCCATAGTGTGTTGCAAGATGCTAACCTTGGACTTTAGGAAGGCTCTGCCTAATGCCACTAAGAAAGAGACCTAGTGGGTCACACACTAAGTGTGTCTAAGTATCTAAGTTAAATATTAATTAAACAAGTTGAGTTATGATTATTCATTATTGTGGCTTAATAATTATTCAATGATGTGTGATCACATTTATTTCAACACTAGATATTCAAGAAAATATATTATGGGAAAAAATATATTTATTATTGAGTAATGAAGTGATATTTATTTGAGAAATAAATAGCCATTATTTATGTTCTAATAAAGGAGTTGATGGAAATAATGAAAATGGATAAACAAAACTACCCACCATGTATATTAATATACACACCGTGTAGTTTTTCTAGGGATTCTTTAGAAATTAAATTATTTATTTAAATAAATAATATTATATGTATTTAGTTGGGTGAATTTCAAGTAATAAAAATAGTCAACTGTTATTATTATACATGGGGTCTTACTAAGAAATAATGAAATGAATAAATGCTTTCATGTAATTAATTCATTTTATTGTTATAATTAATTAAAATCTAAATTATATAATTATCATTAGCCTAGCCATTTTGGGGGGTTGTGCACAACATATCAATAGAAAACCCTTATTCTAAGAGAGTATTATTTTATTTCAAGAATGCTCTCAATCTTTGAGAGAAATCCACCTCCACTAGATCAAGAAGATAGCTTTTCATGCTGCTCTCAAGGCGATCGAAGGCTGACATCGCAAGAGAAGGTGCTTTTGCACTAGCACCGGGAGATCCCTTTGAAAATTTCTAGAGATACGTGGAACATGTGTGGATCACCAGTAGAGGAATCTTCCAATTGGATTCTACAACGCAATGATGGACCACATCAGATCTTGACCAGAAACATCATCAAAGAGATAATTCCATCAAGGTAAGTATTTTATTTTAAGTAAATTAATTATAAAAAACATATTATGATCCTCTCTATGTTTCAGGGACTCCCTTAATTTCATTCATTTTTCATTCTATTCCAAATATCTGACATTTTATTATCGTGATGGATCTGAGACTAATCGTTGTTAACAAAAAAAATTAATGTTGGGTACACCAATCAATACGGTTCTTCAGTGCCTGGAACCTACAAAATCAACGTTTCAAACACAACCATGGTGTCAAATTTCCCAAAATACTATCCATTTGTATGTAATTTGGGTTAGGGTTATTAAATAAATTAATTAATTTATTCAATTCACCCACCATTGGTTTTCCCATCTGAATGTCTCACACCAATAAACCTTATGTCATTTCTATGGTAAACGTCATGCTATAGATTGAACCATCGACTCAGACATTCAACTAGATACTTGATTCATGAGATATTTTAAATTTCTAGGAAAACCATGAATGTGATATAAAATATATTTAATATATTTATAAATTTTTTTATAGGCTCACCAAACCTCAAAATCATGTGTATTCTTTTCCCCTAGACCCAAAAATATTCTTAAGAATATTCCGAAGTCTAATATGGAAAACCCAGAGTCACTACATTATTCCCTTATTCAAATATTTTTCCCCTAAAAATCACAAAATAACCAGAATGGTGGGGATACTAAGACCATATATTCCTCTTCTATACATATTTCATACATCGGGATGTACAACCAAAGGAGAAGTTTAAAACTCCCTCATCACCTCCACTTGTAATGTGACATGAATAACCATCTATTTCGGAAAAAGGATGATGTGATTCCTATATTCATAGAATCCATCATTTAAAACTCTTACGGATATCTGGTTATGCAAGATCTCTCTGTCAATATCCCCATGTTGTGCCTCATTATCTCCCTGAGGTGTTGGAGAGGTAACAACCACTGACTGGAGGTATACTGCCCCATTCTCACCCACATGGGTAAACTGCAAAGAGGTCAACTACTCTCTCTCCTTTCAAAAAAAAAACGGATCAAAAATCTCATTGTGAGCATCTACTACCATGACCATTCCCTAGATGGCCCTCAACCTCATGGCATATCAAACTTCACAGGGTCTAGTATCACTTATATGTCTAAGAAGATATATCTTAAGAAGAGGAACCACTAATATATAATTGACTCTACGGTATATACCATATGAAAAGTACTATAGAAAGAATTATATAACCATTTCCATGGGTCTCACATCCTCCAACTCTGACACTGAGGACTTGGGGGTACCATCCCAAAGGACTACCATGAACTGATCCAAGATAGTTTAAGGATCTGGATGATAAGTCTTGCGAAATCTGATGTGGAATTCAGAATTCCCAAGAGTTTCACCAAGAACTCAAAGAAACTTCATCATCTATAGGAATACATGCTCATTACATCCACCTCATGAACCAAGAGTCGGTAATAACCCATCTATAGGTAATCCTGTTAGATCAACTTGGTAATGACCTAAAGTTTTATCAATAAAAGTTTTCTCTTCTAATAATTATTTCATATAGAATAAATCACTTAAAATTACTTAAATAACCCAATACAATCTTTATAAACTAATAATGAATAAAATAAGCAGTATTTATAGAAATTAAGTAACATTAACCAATGAAATAATAACATGAACTTTGGAATAGAAATACGACCCTTAGGAATAGTAAACCAACCCATAGAATAGTAACCTCACCCATGAAAAGATAAATATAATTTATCCATTCTATAAATGATTATATGATATATTTATATCTTGGAGTAAGTAAACAAATTAAAATGATAAATTTTTTATTGGTATTTTTTAAAACATAATTATTTATTAATAGTTTTATAATTAACATATTGATTTAAAATAAAATTTATTTATGGAAAATATATATATAAATTAATATTTTATTTTCTCAGAAATATAAAAATAAATTTCTAAGACCTTAATTAATTTTTCAAATTGTTATAAAATTATTTATAATTTTAATATTTGTGTTTTTTTAATAAATGATGACTTAATTTAGAAGTTATATTTATCAAATTCAGAAAATTATTTTCATAAAATGGAGTCCTTTATTTTATTCTACACATCAAGAAATGGTTATGTTTAATTTTAGGAATTTTTCTAAAAAATGATGTATTTTTTGTGAATAGTGAAATATGGTAATTTAGGGTATTTAACATTATATGTAAACAAACGAATTATTCACTCATGTATGATGTATGGATGATTCAATAAACATTGTATATAACTCATAAGAACTATTTAATATGCATAGTCACATGAATCTGAACTATTGATAGTGTTGATCCCAAATTAATAAAATAATGAATAAAAAAATCAAAAAATACCCCTATGACTGAAAATTGTATTTTTATTTGATTTTTGAAATCCCCTTTATGGGTGAGCGGGAACCATACAATTCTAGATACCTGATTCAAAATCACCACAAAATACTTCAACAATGTCATATGATTGATGGGAAAACCATATTCAAAATTCAAATGTAGATAAATGACATAGCCTCATGACAGAAATTTCCATGAGCTGCACACCATGTCGTGCCCCCGAACCCAGAACCATCATCAACGGCTGATCGAGAATTGCTCGTCAGAGCCATCCTCCTCGTAGCTGGAACCACCGCATTAGACTAACAAAAAAATACCTCTATCTTCACAGATTCCAACTTCAACCAACACAAACTGAATAAAAAACCGCAAACATTTCACCATCATCATCACCATCAACATAGAGTCCAATTTCACACCAAAAACATAATTACTCGAAAAGAACAAATTCACCATGTGAGCACAAATCTCCCACAGTAGTTAAACCAAAATGAGAACGCAATTCAGAAATCCAAGGTGCAAAAAACATCACCAGAATGGAAACCACCCAAAAGCTAGAACATGTCTGATGAAAGGAAACGTCGCAAGACAGATCCCCAATCTTATCTCTGCCATGAAGACCACCCCTAAAAACCACATCGAACCTCCAAATACTCCCACAGCCAGAGCAGAAACCAGGCTACACCTCTCAGACCGCAGAACTGGGACTCAACCACAGAGTCCCCATGCCCCCATAAGAAACCCTATCTAGAGTAAGAGGCATGAAGTGGGCCAACAACGATGATAATCGCCGAGTATTGAGCCCACAGTGCTGCAAAAAGATCACTTCACACCAAGACTGTGCCTAACATATGATCGAAACATAGGAGTTGCCACCACCCTGAGCTGGAGAAGAGAATGCAGCGACCGGGAGAAACCCTAGAGACGCGGTGCCCCTTACTGGCTCATCCATCAAAAAAGATACCCCTCTCATCCACTATAAATACCACCCTCACCACCATTTTTACTCACACCTACAAACCCTAGGGGATTGTCCAAATTCTACCCCATTCTTTGTGAGGCCTTTGACCCCACATTTATGATCCTTCTTGTCTCAACAAAATACTGAACCCATTTCCCTAAGGAGGTTCCCAATATGAATTATTCAAGACGTTAAAACCTCATTTTATAAAAAAAATTCAATTTATATTATTTTCTTTTCCTCACCAAAACTACCCATTTCCAAGTGACCTGAAAACTCTATTATCTTTCTTATACTAAAATTTTATTATGTTAATGGAACAACACATCATTATTTCTTTTCCCCTTCCCTTTTTTCTATAAATGAAAATATCATCCATCATGTGTTAATTTATCCCATTCGACAACGATGAGTTTTGAAGTTCCATTACCGCCTTCAATTATGTTCATAAACCCGTTTTTTTGGTTGAATCATATTATTATATATTTATTTCATCTTATTTAATGTTATATGACATTTTTTTATACATAATATTAATTACAAAAAAACTACTTCATGATGTTCGAAATCCGCCAAAATAATCTAAACGGTTGTCATTAAAATTTTATTTGATTAATAATCATCACATATGGAATCAAAATGATATATAAGACCATTTATTATTATTAATTTTCAATAATTACATATAATTTTTTTTTTTGATAACTTATCTCATTTTAAATGACCTTCTATAGACATATACAAGTGAACTGATCCTTAAAACCAAGGAAAAAACACTTCTAAATGATGAAATTGTATCTTATAACTCATCAAAAATACATGAATGAACATTAACAAATTATAATAAATAAATAACACATATATAAGGATCCTGATTAATTAACTAATGTATTTAATTTGATAATCTAGGACATTAACGTCAAGTGAAGAACAATTTTAGAGGCAATGTAAGGGATTCTTCTCGAACTTCCATTTTTTCCATTAGGTTACTGTTTTTGTCTATTTACCATAATTTATTTATTATTTATTCTTATTTACTTCTTATGTAATATATTTAAATGTTTCAAACTAATGTATATATACTATATAATCCTTTTTTTATTGGGAAATACAAGTTTGAAAAAGGTTTCCATCTCAATTATTCTAATAAGTGGGCCCTAATGAAGGGAACATTCCCATTTCATGCCCATTTTCAAGTACGTTCAATAATCTATTTTAAGTCCTCATTACTATTATAAAATCAATAATTTTATCATCAAAGAGTTTTTTGGTTTATTTCTCATTTTATATAAAATATTATTCTTTTTTCTCATCAATTACTCTTTAATATTTTTTTAAACATCCTTAAAATTTTTTATTTCTAAAGATTCTTAAACAAACATTTCATATATTTTCAATTTAGATGGAAATCACTTATCTTGGTCTATCTATATATTCCCTTATGAATTTCCATGTTTGTTTTAATTCCATTCTTTCATGCACACCATTATGTTATTATTTATTTATTCCTTTTGACATGATTATGATACCTAATTCATTCCATGGGTAACCCTTATGTTAATTTTTTATTAATTATATATGATTCTTCATGTGGAACACATATTAATGAATATGACATGATTGGTGTTCCCAGAAAATGCTACAATTCAATGGGTAATGGTTAGTCTCATGAGATGTCATGTGAAATTGTATTGTTGGTTTGCCTTGACTCATACTAATACATTTGAAATGGTATTGGTTGTTATCCTTGACTCATGATACTCGAAGTGAAATGGTCCTGGTGGTTATCTCTGACTCATTCTTCTCCATGTGCAATGGTCTTGGTCATTATCCTTGACTCATGATTATGTCGTGTTGTACATTATTTCCACATTTCTATGGTTCAATTATCACACGATCACATGTTCTATAGGTTATTATTCCATATGTTTATTAATGTTTCATGCCTTTTTATGTCATCATGTTATGCCATCTGACTCATCTGATATTCATTATTCATATGCTTATTCTCGGTTTGGACATTTAGCTCATCCATTTGTTTAGATATTCCCCAGCTTGTCCTATGAAGATGTAAGGTTTCAAAGGAAGTTAGGAGATCATTATGAATATTAAATAAAAAATGTTTTTATTTTAGTTTCATGTTTTATGTTTTATGTTTTATGTACCTAATCTTCTAAAGAAACTAGACATAACGATCCTTGGTTTGTATTTGATGTCTCATTATGCTTAAAATCATCTAAAAATATGTATAAAAGGTTAGGGGAATTATAGTTGGTATCATTACACGTTGATGTTTTTTTTAATATTTATACTATAAAACATCAAGAATAGCCTTAGAAAAATATTCTATCATTATGTTTAACCAAGATTGAAACTTTTGGAATCACAGGATAGAATAATCTTTTCATTTAAATTTTTATCCCTCTATGTTCAATGTTTGATTTTTTATATTCCTATTAGAAAAGTATTAAAGCCTCCCTAGTTATAATTTATTTTTCTTAGTTAATGAATGTTAAGAGGAAAACCGATTCCAATAATGATTATTATTGGAAATGTTACAATTTTCCTAATGAAATTCCAAATCTTATGGTAATGGGTAGTCAAAATATTATGATATTACATGATCAACTGAATAAAGTTATGAATAATAAATTTACTATTGTGGAATTTCATCCTTGTCATAAGAAATAAAATGTTTTGGTCGAATCCTTTATATGAAAAAGACACCCCATGTTTAGTGGATCTTATGATCCCCTCCTTAAATAACAATGTAATAACTCTATTAAGAATATATTATATATCAACAATTTCAAAGAAGAAGTGAAATTTGTACTTGTATTGTATAATTTTGATGGGGAAGTTGATTAGTTATGGACACTGATCCAGAACACAATGTGCATGAAAGAAATTGATTCCATGTATTGTAAGAAATTCAAGAAAATATTTTTCTATAAATATTCTCCCCAAACCATTCATCTCAAGATTAATAGATAATTTCATAGATTGAAGAAGAGGGAAGATGATTCTCTCTCGGCGTACAAGGAAAATTGCACAAGGATTTTATGATACAAATTAGGATTTTTCCTAAACAATGAATGTAATATGGATAACTTCTTCAGAAGAATAAAGTTGGATCTATAAAAATCATTTTTATTTTGAGACTTTTATAGCTATGACGAGATTCTTTTTTCTCCTATAAGGTTGAAATGGTTATTGGAGACTCAATTGACTCATGGGCCCATAGAAAAAAATTGAAAAATGGAGTTTAATATGGGATGAAAAATATATAAATCACATGATTTAAAGAAAACACGGAATCCCGCATGTCAAAATTGTGGGAAGAAACATCCTCAGAGATTTCTAATTGGAACCAGGAAATATTTCGAATGTGGAAGAATGGGTAATCTAGATAATAAAAACAAAAGGGCTATGAATAATCCCACCAATATGGAATAAGAATAAACGTTTCAGATCAATACTCAGCTTGTATTGTAGTGTTTCAATTGAAACATGGTCATCATGCAAAACATTAACCTAATATAAGGGTTGTTGGGGGAAATAAATGAAAAAAACCTCTATGGAAGAAAGGAATGGAATATTTTATCACTACTACTAAGTTTAAGACTGAAAATAAATTTCTAAAATATAAATTGGTAATTCCTTAACGAATATCGAACAGAGTATTTGATTTTTGTTCAATATATTATTTCATATCATATAATTTTTGTTGAATGATTCAAACACCACCTCAAAATATAGAGGTGGAGATATTTATGGGAAAAGAAAATGGGTAAATTATTACCTAAAAAGTATATAACTAATCCCTAGTTAAATTTTGTTCACTTAACCTCCCTGAAAATCTTGTGTTACTTATTTTTGTGGAGTTTGATTCAATATTGGGAATGGATTATATATCATTATACAAAGAAAACATCAACTAACAAGAAAGTGAGATCACTAATCACATATCGAGGCATCCTTTAATTAGATACATGGTTAAGCAGGAGGATTAATCTTTATAAAAATCATTTTCTCCTTTATGGGTTTTATTTATTTAATAGAAATCATATATATATCATATTATTGAGACAAATGAGAGGATTATGCTTGAAGACATGCACATTATGAGGGACTACACTGATATGTTCCCTAAAGAGTTTCCTAGTATTCCTCCTAAATGAGATTTTGAGTTCTCAATTGATCATATTCAAAGATATTTTCCCATAACTAATAAACCTTATAGAATGGCCACTATTTAGCTTGAAGAACTAAATAAGTTTTTACAGGATATAATGGGAAAGGGTTTTTTACACCTGAGTGCATCACTATGGTGTGCCCCAGTCCTCTTCATGAAAAAGAAGTATTGATTAACATGCCATTGAATTGATTATCGTGATCTCGATAAAATAACAAAAGAGAGAATGTATACCCAACCATGAATAAATAACTTTTATGATCAACTATACAGTGACAAGTATTTCTCTATGGTTGACCTTCGGTTGGGATATCTCCAATTTAATATGAGGAAATAATATATTCCCAAGAATTCCATTAAAATGAGGTGTAGACACGGTGACTTCATAATGGTTCCCTTTGAACATAGTAATTCTCCTATAATTTTTATGGACATAACGAATAGAGTATTTAGAGATAACCTCGAAAATTTTGTGGTAGTTTTTATTGATGATATTATGAGATACTTCAAATGAAAGTAGGAACACTGATATAATTTGAATATTGTTATGAGAACATTGTGATGGGATAAAATATATGAAATGTATAGTAAATTTGGGTTCTATAAAGAGAAATTATCATTATGGTGGAATGTTATCACCATCAAGGGACTATTTGTGGACCATTCCAAGATAAAGGTAATTGGGGAGTGGCACATGCCTACATTTTTAAAATAGACCCTTAGTTTCCATAGTATAGATGGGTATTACATAATATTTTTGATGAAATTATAATGATTCTCAAACCCACTAATTATTATGACTGGGAATGAGGTAATGTTTTTCTAGACCAATGAATCTGAAGACTACTTAAAATAGATGAAAATTGGATTATAACTACACTAGTAATAACACTACCAAAATGTGGGGATCTCTTTCTGGTGTACAATAATGCTTCAAAGAATGGATTTGGCTGTGTACTGATGAAAAATGACAAATTGATAGACAAGACCTCAAGGAAGTTGAAAATTCATGACCATAACTATCCCACTCATGATCTCTAGTTGGCAGTTGTGATCTTTGCATTAAAATTCTGGAAACATTATCTCTATAGGGAAAACTCTAAGATATATATTGATCATAGGAGCCTCACACGTATATTAAAACATAAAAATCTTAATATATCCTAGTGAAGATGGTTATATATCATTAGAGATTATGAATTCCCAATCCACTGTTATCCTAGTAATGAATATAAGGTGGTGGATGATATATATAAAATCATCATGAATCTTTATCAATGATGATAATTGATAAGGAACTAATATTTTTTGGCCTATAGAGGATACACATGGGAATCATTAAGGAAAGAACTTCATCATTCCATTCTCAAATGATTTATTATCCATCTATTGTGGATTAAATAATGACTCCTCAAATAAATGATGTATAAATTTAGAAAAAGGTTGAAGTTATCATAAATGGGAAATCCATAGAGTTAAAAATGGATGAGGACCAAGTTGTGAGATTTTTTTTGGACTATGTGTAATTTCCAATACATAGATGAATAAAGAGATGCTAAATGATGCACATATCTCGACCTACTATATTCACCCTTGGAGTATAATGTTGTTTTGCGATCTTCAATAGAGCTCGTGGTTAGTAAATATGAATAAATAGATAACTGAGTATACATTAAAGTGCTTGGTATGTCCGTAAGTGAAGGCTGAAAGGAAAAATCTACGTTGATGAAGAAACCATTACCCATACCAACATGGAAATTGGAAAACATCACCATGGTCTTTTTCATTATACTTCCAAAGACATATAGAGTAAATGATGTTATATGGGTTGTTGTGGTCCATATTACAAAGACAAATCATTTTATAAAAATTTGAATGGAATTCTCATTGAATCAACTCGTAGGATATATATTATAGAATTGGTAAGGTTTCATTGATTACAAATATCAAGTATATCCAACAAAGATTCTAGATTCAACTAAATGTTCAAGAAAAATATATAACATGCTCTAAACACTAAGATGAACTTTAGTAAGGATTATTATCCTCAAACCAATGGCTCTATATGAATCAATTTATGTGATAAATTGAAAAACACCATGGTTATAGGATGAAGTTGGTGAATGTAATATGTTAGGACCTGAAATGGTTTATGAAATGGTGAAAATGGGAAAACCATTTTGCAGTACATCAAAGCAGCACAGGGAAGACATAAGATATATGTAGATAATCATCAAAAATACCATGAGTTTATGTTCAGAGAAATATTATTCCTATGAATATATCCATGGATGAGGATCAAGAAATTTGGGATGAAAGGAAAGATAAGTCCCAAGTACATTATCCCCTATGAGATTCTTCATTGTGTCTAAGCTTTGGCCAACCAACCAGAACATACAACAACCATGTCTTAAGAAAACAATGTACTCTATGTATCCATATTGAGTAATTATATACCAAATCCCTCAGATGTTATAAATTCTAAGAAGGTATAATTGGAAAATTATCTTACTTGCGAGGACCAGACAGTGAAGATCTTTGAATATAGAGATAAAGTTCTACGCAATAAGACCACTAACTTAGTAAAAGTACTATTGTGGAAACATAAGTATAAAGATGAATAAAAGAATCCAAAAGAAGAAATTATAGAGAAGTACCCTCACCTATTTTACCCTTAGTTTTTAAAACAATATTTTAAGGGTGAAATTTCATAAATGGGGAATAATGTAATGACCCAATGTATTATCAATGAAATTTTTCCACTATTTTAATTATTTCATATATTATAAATAACATAAAATTACTTAGAAAATACATTACGAACATTATAATTGATATTAAATGAAATTATTGGTATTTATATAAATTAAGGAACCCAAACCAACAGAATAGTAACTTGACCTATGGAATAGTAATATGACCCTTTGGAATAGAATACCAAACTATAGAATAGTAAACTCACTCACAAAAGTATAAATAATATTTATCGAACCTATAAATAAAATTATGATATATTTATATCTTGGAATAAGTAAATAAAAGTTTTAAAACGATTAATTTAGTATCAGTATTTTTGTGAAACATAATTTTTTATTTAACATTTTGTAATTAATATAATATTTTATAATAAAATTTATTTTCATAAAAGAGATTCATAAATTAATATTTTTTTGTTATTATTATAATATAATTTTATGAGACCTTAATTGAATTTTCAATGTGTTATAAAATCATTTATAATTTTATAATTTTTGTTTTTTTAATAAATCATTATTTTAATTAACAATTAACTTTCTAATATTTATAAATTTAAATTTCTTGATATTGAGTCCATTTTTTTATTTTATATGTCTAAAAATGGTTAGGGTTAAATTTTGTTATTTTTCTAAAAAAATATGAATTTTTGGTGAATAGTGAAGTACGATAATTTATGGTACTAAATATTATAAGTAAAGAACTAAATTATTGAGCCGTGTATGATTTAGGGATGATTTTATGACCATTGGATCTAAATAACATGCACTAATTATATTACACAGTCACAAGAATCCAAAATATTTCTAGTCTTGTGAAAAAACCATAAAATAAGAATAAAATTATATAAAACACCCTCCCTTCTAATATTAATACCACCCCACACAATCAGTTTTCAAAACACCCACTAATCCATGATGCTTGTAAAAATTCTACCTAATCCACTATTAACACTCTCCCATATCATTTATGATCTTCTTGACTCAATAAATGATGAAACCCATTTCCCAAATGTGGTTTCCAAGGAGAAGAATTCAAGAGGTAAAAACCTGTTTCTTTTTCTATTCATTTTATTTTAGTTTATTTTATTTTATTTTCCTATATTAAAATTACTTTAGCCAAGTGACATGATAAATATAATACCATTTTTTTACATAAATTTTATTTCGTTAATGTAACAACTAATCATCATTTCCCTTCCCCTCCCCTTTTGTTCTAAATATGAAAACATCATCTATGATGTGTTAATTTATCGTATTCAAGGATAATGTGTTTTAAATTTCTATTTCCGACATCAAGGATGGTCATAAAACCATTTTTATGGTGTAAAGAGAATATAATATATGAAATTTATTTTATTTCATGTTCTGTAATAATTATATATACATAAAATTAATTAATAAAACAAAACTACATGATGGTGATAGAAGAAACCCCAAAATAATCTTAATGGTTATCATTAACATTTCATATAATGAATCATCCTCACATCTAAATGAAAATTATATATAAGATCATCTAATATTATGTATGTTCATTAACAACATAAAAATATAATATTATTCAACTATTTTCATTTTACATGATCTACAGTACACGTATACAAGTGAACCGATCCTGAAAACAAAGGAAATAAAAACTCCCAAATGGTGAAATTTTATTTTATAATTCATAAAAAGCCATGAATGAACATAATAAAACCAAATAAAATAAAATAAATTCATAAATGGTTCTAAATTAGATAAATAATAAATTTAATTTGATAATCTATGACATTTAGATCAAGTGATGAATAATTTTGGACATGAGGTAAGGGAATATTTCTGAGCCTCCATTTTCCCTTCTTGTTAAACATTCTCTCTATTTTACCAAATTTAATTCTTATTTATTCTTATTTAATTTTTCTAAATTATATTTAAATTTTATAAACTCATGTCTCTTCATTATATCATCATTATTTAATGGGGAAATTCATGTTTTAAAAAGGTTCCGTTCTTAATTCATCTGATAATCAAACCCAATTGAAGGGAATATCCAAATTTCTTACCCATTTTCAAGTACCATTCATAATATTTTTTAATCCACCATTAATATAAAAAAATCATTATGAAAAAAAATTCGGTCTTTTTAGTTTTATAAAAAATATTATTCCTCTTCCGCTTTATATACTCTTTAATATTTTCCATAAAACTACACTAAAATGTTTTATTTCTATAGTTTCATAAACTCTTTTTTTACATTTTTTCACTTTAGTTTGACATAACTTATCAATATACATTACTATTTTCTCTTATGAAAGTCCATATATGGTTTAAATCCATTATTTAATGTACACCATTATGTTATTCCCTTTTTTTATACCTTTGAACATGATTATGATATAAAACTCTTTCCATGGGTAACCCTTATGTTTATGTTTGATTACTTATGTATGATTCTTCATGTGGAACACATATTCATGAATATGTTATGATGGATGCACCGAGATATCATTCTAATTCATTGGATAATGTTTACTCTCATGAGATGTCATCTTCAATGGTCTTGGTAGTTAGACTTGACTCCTAATACTCCATGTTCAATGCTCTTGGTAGTGAGCCTTGACTAATGCTACTCAATGTAAACTAGTTTTGGTTGTTATCCTGGAATCTTTCACCTCCATGTGAAATTTTCTTTTCAGTTATCCTTGACACAAGATTATGTCATGTTTTATGTTTTTTCCATAATTTTATGACTTTATGATTTCATGATCCCATATTCTATATTTTATGATTCCATATGTTTATTCTTGTTTCTTACCTTTTAATATCATCTAGTTGTGACATATAACCCATATGTTAGGCTTTATTCATATTTATATTCCATTACAGGGTTTTATAGCTCATCCCTTTGTTCATGTATTCCCTAGGTTATCATATGTAGATTTAAGGGCTCAAGGAAGTTAAGATCTAATTATAATGAATAATTAAATTTATTTTTTATTTTGGTTCCATTTTATCAATTTTATGTGCCTAATTTTCAAAAGAAACTATTCTTTACGTTCCTTGATTTTTTTAAGGATATTTATGCTTAAAATCCTATAAAAATATGTGTAAAATATTAGGGCTATTATAAAATTATCCCCAAACCAATGCTCAAAAACTCAAACAAATTGGTTTCTTGATACTCTTACTCATGTCACCTAACTCAGGTGATTCTAACCCATACATGACCTCAAGAACTTATATAACACATAGTAAAACAACATTAATGTTCCGAGGTGACCACATCTGGTCTTAGGAAGCCCTACCTCTATATACCCACAAACCAAAAAAATAATTCTTGTAGACTCATAGGGTCATCTGACATAAAAACACAAAAATCAAGCCCACCCTGGTGAGATTTTATATAGAGGTCCCCCACATGGTTGGGAGGTAAACCTAGAACATTATTATAGCCCAACATCATTAGAGGGAACTGAGATAACTTTGTATCCACTCCTCTAAGGGTATTACTAGCTAACTGATAATTCAATTGTAACCTCCTAAAAATGAGATCATTATATCCTATATAGATATCCCTCTATGTCAAAGGAGAAAAACATAATCTCATAACCTACATGAACTACCTAATCACTGCACTACTACAAATTATGCCTTTAATAAAACTAGAAAATGATATTATAAGAGAAAAAAACCACTATTACTTGAAGGGTTGTTAAAATCCCAAAAATTTTATCAGTAGTAAAAAATAACGGTTATAGTCTCCCTTTAAAGGAACTAAAAACCAATTTTAAAAGTATCATTTAATATAGCTTTTTTAGCATTGGTAAAAGCCACCTTCATCGGTGTTCTTTAGCACTGATAAAGGCTCTACTGATAAATGGTATATAATTTTTTTCCCATGTCCCACCCATCCCCCATTATCAACATCCCCCCTACCCTTTTATTAGATCCTCTCCCAACCCCTTATTGATTCTTTAGATAATCCCAGCCTCTCACACACACCCCTACTCAAACGAGTTTTGATCTCTATACCTCCACATTATGTACTAGAAAATTTACCACTCTCTATACTATTTTTTTTTATATTTTATGATACATCTGTATATTTATATATATTTCATCACATTTTGTATCTATATATTTATAAATATGTTTATATATATGTTTATGTGTTAATATATATATTATATATGTAAATATGTTCTATTATATATCTATAAAATTAAAATTTTATCTGTGAATATATATAAAATTCATATATATTGTTACATATTTGATTATAAAAAAAACTACATTATAAAAATGATAAAATTGAAAATTCATAATATCAATATGAATATAAGACCTGGGAATAAATTCAGTACCCATATAAAAATAACAAAAATACCCCCATAAATGAGGCTTACATCCATTGAATGTTAAAAAAATGGGGTACCTTGACTAAGAACTCAATTTTGGAGGCCATTTAGGCATTTTGTTTCCTTGAAAAATGAGACATAAGGTCCCCTAGTGTTTAAAATGCATAGAGATCATTTCAAACTTCAATATGATATGTGGTATATCCCAAACGGACACCCTAATCAAAAGTGGTGTTCATTTGATGTTTGAGTTACGCGTTCAACTTAATTTAGATATTTATTTTATTTTTTTGAATTTTTTATCTTCAAATTGACATTGAATGACAATTACAAGGATAACAATAATCAAATTACTAATTAAAAATATGTTTTTAGTTATATTATAATTAATTTTCATTAAGTATCTTACATATTAAGTGTAAATACCTATTTACATTATCTAAAACTTATTTCAAAAAATATAGATTATATTTACATAAATATAAATATATTTATATATGAATATAATATATTTAATGAAATATAAATTTTTTAAGATTACTTTTATCAGCACATGTTAAAAAGTGATAATAAAGGGGGTCTCCATCACCGCTTCTCCAAAGCATCTATAACACCCCCTATCAATGATTTTTTAAAAGCACTGATAAAATCAATCATTTATCTATGTTTCTAAAAAAGGGCTACTAATGTTCACCCATTAATATTTCATTTTTTAGCACTTCAAAAGACCCCATTTAATAGTGCTAAAATTTTTGTCAAATACCCCCTTTAATAGTGCAATATTTTGAACTGATAAATGGGATTTTTAACATCGTGTTTAGCTATCGCGATTAATGCCATATCACTGAAAACCCCAAGTTTTTTAGTAGTTACAATTGAAATAATTTGAGAAATAATGGTAAAAACCCATCACAAACTAATGAAAACAATTTTGGGTCCCACTTTCTCTATGTAAAGATCTAATGTAAGGCTCTCTCTCTCCTCATAGATTAAGGTCACGCCATTGACAGAAATGTTTGACCACCGATCATCACTATAGGGGCCTCCGACACAATGTTTGAGAAAAAGGCCATGCACTGGTATCACTAGGTCTCATACAGGGGCTCTGCAATGTTAAATGAGGATTTCAACTCAGTGCAACAAAATAATGTTGGGTGAGTGAAGATATAGGTCATACCAAGAACCAACCTCAAGCCTCCTGATAAGAAGCTCGTTCTATATGGAAACTCATGGTTTCCATATCCTATATTCTCTCCTAAACTAGGTCCTACTCCAAGAGCTAATCACGCCAAAAGTACCTCAAATATAAAATCAATGAAACTCAACCACCACACCAGGATACTATGCTCTTTGGGTTTGCACTGAATTTTTTACAAGGTTTTTAATCCCGTATCAAGAATGCTTCTCGATGGGAGTATGTTTCCTTTTTTAATGTTTAAATACATGATTAACATCATCAAAATTTACCTCTACTGAATCCATGAGTCACCATGGAGAGGATTCACCATGAGGACCACCATCGAAAGGGGTCCTATCCGATCAGGATATCCAAACCACACGATTAGGCTTGACCCTAACCACTTGAGAAGGGAGTTTTCCTCAACATGAAACCTGGGTGATTTATTTTCCCCAAACACACAATGTGCACTAATCATGGGTGAGTCAACTACAAATACCACTAGAACCAATATCTACTCTATGATGTGCACTGGTAAAGAGTTCAACCATCAGGTCTAACAAGATCTGTAAAAATCCTAAAAACTCAGATCACCGACTAAATCCAAGGGTTGGATACATAGGCATTGGCTAATCATGGATCCCTAGTGTCCTATGGTATTTTAAATCATAGAGTTTACTAAGAATTCATGTAGACTCAACATGCTATGATGGTACCACCTAATGCTCAATAGGGATAGGTGTTGCTACCTACTGTCCTGGAGGAAAGGATCAAATGAGATGGACCCTAACTGAGGCCTCGTCACTCATTAGATAATTGTCATGATCCAAAAATTGATAACCTAGCTGACTGCCTTCATGGGGTAATATTGAAATTGATTGAGATGTACCACGATCAAATGTTCATATATATATATATACATACATACATATACATTATAAAAGTGTGGAGATAACTCGCAAATGATTTTCAATGAATCAATCATATATGATGCATGTACCATTGGTCACTATAACCAATGTATCGATATGTCGATTTTATAAATATTTATTCACGGTCCTTGTGAATGGATATGTTGGTCACCTGCACTGTCACTATATTTCATAGCTTCACAGCTGCACTTGAGACACTCTAACATTGTTTCCCTAAACCCAATCAAATACTAATAAAGTTACAACTCTAAACACCATCCTAAGGATCAAACCACCACTAATACCAATCTATAATAACCTATTATAGTGGGTCCTTAGCTACAAATACCTCATGCCAAACTTGAAAGTCCAAGGGCTGGTGAATAGCAATTAAGGCATAACTAACAAGAAGAGGCGTTTTCCTAAGTACATGTACACACCCCCATACCCATCTCAAATCCTAAGTGAAGAGGAATAATAAGAAAATAAAACAAATATCTTAGGAAGAATCCATTCATGTAAAGCCTATAGAAATTACATGTGGGTGGTAGTGAAAATTGAAAATAAAAATGTATAAAACACACACCCAGCTAGGAATATGTCTCAAACTCAAAAAACTGAAAATGTAAATTTCTGAGAGCCCCATGCTCCTAATATCTAATCTACGACCACCGTACATGGTCTAGTGCACCCGATTATCTCTAAGATCCTCTAAAATAATCATCAAATTATTCAAAATCTTCATAAGATAGAACATAGGTGGGAATATTCCATACATGGGTGAGTATATACTTACCCACTAGGATTCCCCAAAAGCTGAAGTTGGTGTAGTAAGGGATACAATAAGAAAAAAGGAAAACAGATAGTACATAGGATGCAAGATACAGATAAAGATAAAAACTCAACCCAATCCAATAGATAGTAACATCATCCAAGAACAAGCTACTCGACATCATGATTATAGGAACTACACATAGAATACTCACCACCCATAGTTGGAGAGTAGACTCATCCAACATTGATAAGATGAACACGGAAATCACATAACATAACCTATGCATATTCATATCTCAGGGAAAGAGATAAAACAAATCCAATATGTGGATATAACAGAATAAATATATGATCAATCAAAATAATTAAAAATGAGAGACAAAGTGGATCTTTATATCACTACTCAGTACAAGAAGAAGAGTTTCTATATGTTCCAAAATCCAATAAACGTTTCCCATCATCTCATGCGTCTTCTCAAAATTAACCATCCAAGTCCAATTACACCTCAATACTATGCCACACAATCGAGGGGACACAAACTTTATTTAGAATACTAATACCCTGGCATAATTGGAGGGTTTCACTCTATTAGTTAATGGAGGATCCACTACCCAACTCTATTGTAGATCACCACTCGGATGTCACCGAGGACACACTTCAAAACTCTACTTAAGGGTAATACATGGAAGTCATCATGGAAAAACTACCTAGCTCTACTAGAGGGTACCACACAGAATTCATCAAAGACACACTGCCAAGATCTTCTGGATGGTTACACTTAGAAGTCATCGATGACATGCTATCCATCTCTACTATAGTGTTTCACTCAAAAATCATTGAGGATCCAATTCCCATCTCTACTTGAGGGTACCAGTCACAAGCCATCAATGACCCACTACACATATTAATTGGAGGGTAAAACTCTAAAGTCATCAAGGACCCACTTTCTATCTCTACTGGGTGGTTCTACTAAGAAAATTTCAAGGACCCATTTCCCATCTCTATTGGAGGGTTCACTCAGAAGTCGTAGATTACCAAATTCATGTCTCTACAGTCAGGATCCACTTGGAAGTCAATGAGGACCCACTTCCTAGCTCTAATGGATGATTCCAATAATAATTTCATGAGGAACCACTACACATATATACTGGAGGGTTCCACTCATATGTCATTGAGGACTATCTTCCCAACTCTATTGGAGGGCACCACTCAAAGGTCATTGAGGGCCTAATTCTCAACTCTACTGGAGGGTACCAAAGGATATCTTTAAGAACCCACTACCCATATCTAACATATGGTTCCAATCAGAAGTCATTTAGGGTTCATTTTCTAACTCTATTGGTTGGTACCACTAATATGTTTTCGAGGACCATCTACTTGACTCTTATAGAGGATTCCACTCGAGATTCCTTTGGTGATCCTGCAAAATCATTGTCATCGTCAAGCATCACCTAAACAAGTGTCAATCCTAGAACATTCCAAATAATATCCCAAAATCCAAAAATGATGGCATCATCACCTTTTATGCATAACAACACTCAGGAAGGGAAACTCGTGGGAAAAAATTTGAGTCCAAACGAAGGAGACATGAGAGGTAGAAGACTCTCAAGAAGTACATGAAGTGTAAGGGATCCTCACAATGTGTGTACAATCACCTATGATGGTTCATGTCCTTTCCAACTGTAACACCCGAGACTTTTATGTTATATAAATCATCAAAGTAATCTTTTTCTATACAACACTTGCTTGGCTTTCTTTACACGCAATCGCGACCTTCCTCGATAGCTTGCGTCGTACGCAATACCGAGTTTCACTAAACAACATTATGCTATTAAAACTAGCCGTTATGAATAGTAATAACCACTTTTTGGAATTTTATAAATTTTATTTTTCAAAATGGACTTCATTTTTGGACTCAGAATATCGAAATTAGCCTAGGGTGAAATTTTGGTATTTTTCTGAAAACTTTCAATTTTTGATGAATAGTGAAACCACTAAGTGGTAGGTTAAAAACTGAATTTTGCATAAAACTTAATTTTACCGCTTCTGTGATTGGAATTTCGAAAGTCCGAGAGACACGGTTAATATCAAGGACTAAAATGTGGTTCAATGAGATGAAAATAATTTTTTGGTGAATAGTAACTTTTTACTTTTTTTACCGCGGTTAATAGTAAATAGGGTAACTAAGGGTAAATATGATATTAATATTACCCTAACACATGTCCTAATTCTATTGGACAAGTGTAATTCGACCAAAAACAAACTTAGGAATAAAATATGACCATTTAGGCCCACTTGGATTAGATTAGGACATTTATTATTAATTTATTTAAAGAAGGGTTAAAATAGTTAAAATCAAAGTTTAATAAGTAAATAATTTTTAATATGGGGTTATACATAAGATAAATTCAATTGTAAATATTCATTAGAAAGCTAAAAAGATTTCCTACATGATGATATTTTATTTGTAATTTTTAGACATCAAATAATGTAATTTATTTATGACACAAAGATGATGCAGTAATTATCTTATTAATGAAATATTGACATAATTGATGTTATAAACACCAAAATAAATGTAATTTGAGACCTTTTATGAATTCAACTAATTTTATAGGTTACTATGATATATTAATGTTTATTTAATCAACTTGGTTCGAACATATAATTCTTTTATGACTTTCACAAAAATCATATATCAAATAGTGTCAAAATTGACACAAAATAGTTTTTAAATCAAATATTATATTATTAATTGTTATTTTATTCCTAAAAATCTAAGGTTCGGCCAAATGACTTAGATAAGGATATATATTTTAATAATAAACAATTTGGGGTTCGTTTGGCATGTTATAGTAAGTGTATTAACCATATAGTGAAAGAAAACAAAAAGACATGGTAAAAGTTAAATTATTTAACTTAGAGTTAAATCTAATTGATAAGGTTAAAATAATACCCTAAACCTGTCTAAATCCTATTGGTTGATAGGATTTCGACCCTTCCCCACTTTATCTTAGAAATAAGACCCTTTGGAACCATTATAAACCGATTTTGACTTTAATATAAAATAATATTTTGAGATATTCCTAAGGTGCCCCTCTCCTCCCTTATAAAAGGGCACCTCCTCCCCCTCCTCCTCACACCAAATTGAGCACTCAAGCTCGGCAAACCCCTGCCATTTTCTCCTCTCCACTTCCCTAGAATAATCCTAGATGTCCTGGTCTTCTCCAAAGACCAATCTTAGTTCCTTAAGTGGAGGATTCAAAGAGGCGTTCCAAAGAAGAGGTAATATCCATTACCGATCTTTTCAATTTCTTTCTTCTTCAACTTCTTCTTCTTTAGTTGTTTCATGATAAAGTAATAACATCAGTATTACTTACATACTGATATGTTATTATAAATATGAAACAACCCTATTTCACCTTCTATCCATCCTACGGAAAAATGAAATCACCACGCGTGCGTACGTACGGAATACCGTCTCCACGCCGTGGTGTAATCTATTTTCCACCATCACCTTACAAGGATGGTTATAATGGTGTAATGAGTAACTAAATATGATTATTATGAAGTAATATTGATACTGAAATAATATATATATACTCCAATACAATTCCACGATCATATGAATGATATCATCACTCGTGCGTACGTACGGAATACCGTCTCCACGATGTGATGCGACTCGTTCTACATGATCTTCATTTCATAATGATTATATAAATGAATTGAATGAATGAATATGGTATATAATACACTAATACCATTCTGGAAATGAATTATCTATAACCTAAAGATAAGAATAAGAATTTATTCGACAAAACACGCATAAGAACAAAAAGTTATAAAGACCCGAGTAACAAGTAACAATGAAATATTACTAACAAGAAGCTAATAATATGACCATATATGATATCATATAAATATGTATGATTCTGGAATAAGTCAATAACATTATTTAAACCATTATACAGGAGCTTCGGACACGTACAAAGCTAATCGGACCTAAGGTAAGGGAAATATCACAATCTCATTTTTATCCGAGATTGTTTTTTCGTAAGTATTTACTGGGGTGTATTTTATCATCCACATCCATGTTTCATCAAAATGTAATATTATTTCCATCCACCTACAATTTTTTAAATCCATTTTTACCCTTTGGTGAGTTTTTAGTAATATGTATGAAAGGAATCTTTTGTCGTACGAGGTACTTTTTGACTTTTCCGACAAAAGTACGAAGAATGTTTTTTTAACTTATACGGCATGAATGGATTTTTAAAACATTGTTTCCAAGAAGCTTCCTTTACAAGTTTTCAAGTTTATTTTTAATCAACTTCTTTTATTTTAAAGTTGTATGACATGTTATGAAAGGAAAAATGTTTTTGAAGAAGAAAGGATATTTTCCTCAAGAATGGAGTTCAAGTGATTTTCAAAATTATTTTCCATCTAATATAATAAAGGGTTCTGTTTTTATCCCTATTATTACATTGATTTGATCATGTTGTGATGGAATTATTTTTATGAATTCCTTGATCTTATATGAATTGATTTATGATGTCATGATGTTTCAAGAATCCCATTTTTGTTTCATGTGTTATGCGATGATGTATGTTTTATGATTATGTGGCACACATAAGAAAGGATTCATTATGAGATGGGTGGGACCTATATCTCCCTCCAATGCATTGGGTAAAGATTTTATATCTCATGAGATAGACATGGCTGGAACGGAAGGTTATTTCGGTTCAGTGATACAGGACTGAAACGAGGAGTGAACTCGGTTCAGAAAGGGACTGTGTCTACTAAGATAGTCTTGGCGATGAGTCATGACTAACAAGAAATGATTTTCCATGATTATGTGTGCATGCCACAAAGTTTCATGTTTTATGTTATGATTATGGGGATCTCATTTTCACTCCTATGATTTGTTCCATGTTAAGATATTATGATCTCTTTTGCAGGTTATGATTTTCAAAAAGATATGATATGATTTTTATTTCCTTTATTTGCCTTGCTGAGCATTTGAGCTCACCCTTTTATGTTTTCTTTTCCCCAGGTCAGGAAGATGGATATTAAGTAGAATATGCTAAAAGGGACCCTAGATATGATGAAATAAATGGGAGACACTATAGAAGATTTATGAACCAGTTGTTTATGTTTCCCAGTTTCTAAAGACACTATACCTATACGGTCCTTTGTAGTTTTATCATATGTTGTAATAAGTGTGCTTCAATTTTTGAAGTATTAAAAATGTATGTAATGTATGGGTCATTATAGTTGGTATCAGAGGAAAGGTATAGTCAACCTTTGGAAACTAGGATGTGAAAGCCTTAGTAAGAACCCTAAGGATAAGTCTAAGCATAGTACACAATCTTAGTGTTTTAGAAATGTCTTTGAATAACCTAGGATAAGACCATAAGCATGAAAATTTTATTCTTGAATTATGTGGTTTCCTATTATAATTAGTGTTGCTCACAATATTCTTCTTGGTTTTAGTCAATGGCTGGAACCCGAAGGAACCGTGTTAATTCGGAATGCGATGGGCAATGCAATGATTGTCCCCCTGAGCAGCCAAACGATATGGGAGCTGGAATGCAAAATCTTGTAGCCATGCTCACACAACATTCTCAAGCTATGAATCATGCAGGATTTCCAAACGAGCAAAGTAGGGAGCAACATTCTGTTGAATCCTTCATGAGGCAGCGTCCTCCTTCTTTCAGCGGGTCTACTGATCCATTAGTTGCTGAACAATGGATTAGTACTACTGAAAAGATATTTTCAGTTCTTCAATGTTCTGAACATGATAAAGTCATCCTAGCAGTGTATCGTTTGGAAGGAGATGCTGATCAATGGTGGAATATTGTTAAGAATACGAGGCAAAGGGATGAAATTGAGTCTATGGAATGGGACGAGTTCAAGAACTTATTTTTCAATAAGTACTTCCCTCGTATTCTCCGATCAAAGATGGAGAAAGAGTTTCTTGAACTGAAGCAAAGGGATGATGAATCTATTGGCACCTATGAAGCAAATTTTACAAGACTGGCAAGGTACGCTTCTGGTATTATTATCCAACCTGAGAGTAAGATCGATCGATTCTTTAGTGGCTTAAAACCAAGTCTTCGAAGGGCGTTAGCCATAAGGGACTTCAATAGCTACGAGGAAATCGTTTGATGGGCTCTCAAAGTCGAGATGGAGATTGGAGTAACCCATCAGTCACATGGGTTTGATAAGAAGAGGAAGATGGAATTCAATGAAAAATCTAAAGAGCACACAGAAAAGAAGATGAGCTTTTCCTTATGCTCAAAGTGTGGAAAGAAACATGGAGGGAGTTGTCTTAAAGGGACAAGTAAATGTTTTAAATGTGGAAAGGAAGGTCATCGGGCATTTGAATGACGTGATAATGGGAAGAAGATGTCTAATGACGCAAACAAAGGAAGGGATACACAGAATGAACCTACAACACTTCAATGTTTCAAGTGCAAGGAGATGGGGCATTATGCCAATCAATGCCCAAATCCAAGGGTTGATGATGATGGTCGACGTCAACAAACTCTTAAAGCTAAAGACAAAGGAAAGTCACATGCAATTTCTATCAGCGATGTGGAGTACGATAACGATGTGGTGAAAGGTACACTTACCATCCACTCTAAAGTAGCAAATGTTTTATTTGATTCTGGATCCACCCACTCTTTTATTTCTGAAGACTTTTCTAAGGGTATCACCGTATTACCTCAACAATTAGATGTTGAGTTAGCTGTGACAACACCTAATGGCACATCAATCGCATCAAAAGTTTATAATTCTTCTCCGATCGAAGTTTGTAGGAAAGTGCTTCCTGCAAATCTTGTGATCCTTCCTTTAGTGGAATTTGATGTGATTCTTGGCATGGATTGGATTTCTCTACATGGAGCTCATATCAATTTCCAAAGAAGGGAAGTCACATTTCATATTCCAGATCAATCTACGATCGTATATCAATGCAAGGATGAACATAACCTTCCAGTGGAAATTTCTTCCATCTTATGGGTATTGATTCCACTAAATGAAGGTTATTTATCTCAAATGGTTGGTGAGAAACTCACGATTAAGAATATGCCCATTGTAAGGGAGTTTGATGATGTCTTTCCGGAGGAATTGCCGGGTCTTCCACCAAATCGTGAAGTTGAGTTTTCAATAGAACTCGTACCGGGTGCTTTGCCTATTTCAAAGACACCTTATAGAATGGCCCCAATTGAGTTGCAGGAATTGAAGAAGCAACTCCAAGAGAATCTTGATAAGGGATTCATACGCCCTAGTGCGTCACCTTGGGGAGCACCTGTTCTATTTGTTAAGAAGAAAGATGGATCAATGAGATTCTGCATTGATTATCGAGAACTTAACAAGATCACTATCAAGAACAAATATCCTCTCCCACGCATTGATGACTTATTTGACCAACTACGCGGAGCTCAATACTTTTCCAAGATTGATCTTCGTTCAGGGTATCATCAATTAAGGGTCAAAAGGGAGGATATACCAAAGACGGCTTTCCGTACAAGGTATGGACACTATGAATTTATAGTGATGCCATTTGGTCTTACTAATGCCCCTGCTATCTTCATGGATCTAATGAATAGAGTCTTTAGAGACTATCTTGATCAATTTGTGGTAGTCTTTATAGACGATATTCTTGTCTATTCAAAGAGCAAGGAAGAACATGAAGATCACTTGAGAATTATATTGAAGACCCTGAGAAAGGAGAAGCTTTATGCCAAATTTACCAAGTGTGAATTTTGGCTTCAAAAAGATGCATTTTTGGGTCATATAATCTCAAAAGAGGGGATATCTGTGGATCCAGCAAAAACAGAGGTTATCGAAAGATGGTCAAGACCAACAACAGTAACTAAGATCCGAAGTTTTCTTGGTTTGGCTGGATATTATCGACGTTTTGTAAAAGATTTTTCACGATTATCTAATCCACTCACCAAGTTGACTCGGAAAGGAGTTAAGTTTGTCTGGGCAGAGGAATGTGAAGAGAATTTCAAGGAGTTGAAAATAAGGTTATCCAGTGCACCTGTGCTCACATTGCCTTGTAGTGGAGAAAGGTTTGTGATCTACAGTGATGCATCCAAGAAGGGATTGGGGTGTGTTCTTATGCAAAATGATATGGTGATAGCTTATGCCTCACGACAATTGAAAATCCATGAACAAAATTACCCAACACATGATTTGGAGTTGGCTGCGGTAATCTTTGCATTAAAGATTTGGAGGCATTACCTTTATGGTGAAAGGTGTGATATTTATACTGATCATAAAAGTTTAAAGTATATTTTCACACAAAAGGAGTTGAATATGTGTCAAAGAAGATGGTTGGAGCTGATTAAGGATTATGATTGCTCAATCCATTACCACCCTGGGAAAGCAAACAAGGTGGCAGATGCATTAAGTCGACAAGACCATGCTAGTTTATCCATGATGAGGATCACAAAAGATCCAATATTTATGGATTTACAAAGGATGGATCTTGGAATTATAATGGAAGGGAAAAAATCTTATCTTTCTCAAATGAATGTTCAACCATCTATACATGTGAAGATTAAAGAGGCACAGAAAGAAGATGTCGAGTTACAAAAGAAGGTGAGAAATGTTCCTGAATTCAACCTTGATTGTGATGAGATAATAAAGTTCAGGAATCGGGTTTTTGTTCCTCCCATCCCCGAATTATAGAAAGAGTTGCTGGATGAGGCTCATAGTTCTTCATTCTCTATTCATCCTGGAAGCACGAAGATGTATAGGGACCTGAAAGAGTAATTCTGGTGGGATGGCATGAAAAGAGATGTTGCTGAATATGTCTCTCGATGCTTGAGTTGTCAACAAGTTAAAGCTGAGAGACAGAAGTCTAAGGGGATGTTACAACCATTACCCATACCCGAATGGAAATGGGAAAACATCACTATGGACTTTGTCACAGGACTTCCTAAAACATCCAAAGGCAATAATGCTATCTGGGTCATAGTTGATCGTCTCACAAAGTCTGCACACTTCATTCCTATTAGAGAGGATTTCTCTCTAGATCAGCTTGCCAGGATATATGTAAAGGAAGTGGTAAGATTGCATGGAGTGCCACTTTCTATTATATCTGATCGAGATCTGAGATTTACCTCGAAGTTCTGGCCAAGTCTTCAGCATACTATGGATACAGAGTTGAGTTTCAGCACTGCTTATCATCCCCAGACAGACGGTCAGTCTGAGAGAACAATTCAAACCCTAGAAGATATGTTGAGAGCTTGCTCTATGGATTTCAAAGGAGGTTGGGATCAACACCTACCTTTGGTGGAATTTTCTTATAATAATAGCTTTCACTCCAGTATTCAAATGGCTCCTTATGAAGCTCTCTATGGAAAGAAATGCAGGACTCCAACTTGCTGGGATGAAGTTGGGGAAAGAAAGCTATTAGGACCTGATCTCGTTGATGAAATGGCAGAAAAGGTCAGATCTATTCAACAACACATAAGAGCAGCTCAGAGTCGACAGAAAAGTTATGCCGACAACCGAAGAAAAGACCTAGAGTTTGAAGTGGGTGATAAAGTGTTCTTACGAATATCTCCCTGGAAGAGGGTTATGAGATTTGGAAAGAAGGGGAAGTTGAGCCCTAGATATATCGGTCCTTTCGAAATATTGGATCGTGTTGGGAAGGTAGCTTACCGATTGGCGCTTCCACCGAATCTCTCTCAAGTTCATGATGTGTTCCATGTATCTCTCCTGAGAAAGTACATACCAGATCCTTCACATGTACTCAGCTCAGAAGTTGTACCGCTGGAGCAAGATCTTTCTTATGAAGAACAGCCGATAGAGATTCTGGATCGTAGCGAAAAAGTCCTACGAAACAAGACCACTCGCTTGGTGAACGTTTTATGGAGAAACCACCAACTTGAAGAAGCTACATGGGAGCTTGAGGATATGATGAGGGAGAAGTATCCTCATTTGTTTGTTGCAAAGTGACGAATTTCGAGGGCGAAATTCTTTTTAAGGGGGGTAGAATGTAACACCCGAGACTTTTATGTTATATAAATCATCAAAGGAATCTTTTTCTATACAACACTTGCTTGGCTTGCTTTACACGCAATCGCGACCTTCCTCGATAGCTTGCGTCGTACGCAATACCGAGTTTCACTAAACAACATTATGCTATTAAAACTAGCCGTTATGAATAGTAATAACCACTTTTTGGAATTTTATAAATTTTATTTTTCAAAATGGACTTCATTTTTGGACTCAGAATATCGAAATTAGCCTAGGGTGAAATTTTGGTATTTTTCTGAAAACTTTCAATTTTTGATGAATAGTGAAACCACTAAGTGGTAGGTTAAAAACTGAATTTTGCATAAAACTTAATTTTACCGCTTCTGTGATTGGAATTTCGAAAATCCGAGAGACACGGTTAATATCAAGGACTAAAATGTGGTTCAATGAGATGAAAATAATTTTTTGGTGAATAGTAACTTTTTACTTTTTTTACCGCGGTTAATAGTAAATAGGGTAACTAAGGGTAAATATGATATTAATATTACCCTAACACATGTCCTAATTCTATTGGACAAGTGTAATTCGACCAAAAACAAACTTAGGAATAAAATATGACCATTTAGGCCCACTTGGATTAGATTAGGACATTTATTATTAATTTATTTAAAGAAGGGTTAAAATAGTTAAAATCAAAGTTTAATAAGTAAATAATTTTTAATATGGGGTTATACATAAGATAAATTCAATTGTAAATATTCATTAGAAAGCTAAAAAGATTTCCTACATGATGATATTTTATTTGTAATTTTTAGACATCAAATAATGTAATTTATTTATGACACAAAGATGATGTAGTAATTATCTTATTAATGAAATATTGACATAATTGATGTTATAAACACCAAAATAAATATAATTTGAGACTTTTTATGAATTCAACTAATTTTATAGGTTACTATGATATATTAATGTTGATTTAATCAACTTGGTTCGAACATATAATTCTTTTATGACTTTCACAAAAATCATATATCAAATAGTGTCAAAATTGACACAAAATAGTTTTTAAATCAAATATTATATTATTAATTGTTATTTTATTCCTAAAAATCTAAGGTTCGGCCAAATGACTTATATAAGGATATATATTTTAATAATAAACAATTTGGGGTTCGTTTGGCATGTTATAGTAAGTGTATTAACCATATAGTGAAAGAAAACAAAAAGACATGGTAAAAGTTAAATTATTTAACTTAGAGTTAAATCTAATTGATAAGGTTAAAATAATACCCTAAACTTGTCTAAATCCTATTGGTTGATAGGATTTAGACCCTTACCCACTTTATCTTCGAAATAAGACCCTTTGGAACCATTATAAACCGATTTTGACTTTAATATAAAATAATATTTTGAGATATTCCTAAGGTGCCCCTCTCCTCCCTTATAAAAGGGCACCTCCTCCCCCTCCTCCTCACACCAAATTGAGCACTCAAGCTCGGCCAACCCCTGCCATTTTCTCCTCTCCACTTCCCTAGAATAATCCTAGAGGTCCTGTTATTCTCCAAATACCAATCTTAGTTCCTTAAGTGGAGGATTCAAAGAGGCGTTCCAAAGAAGAGGTAATATCCATTACCGATCTTTTCAATTTCTTTCTTCTTCAACTTCTTCTTATTTAGTTGTTTCATGATAAAGTAATAACATCAGTATTACTTACATACTGATATGTTATTATAAATATGAAACAACCCTATTTCACCTTCTATCCATCCTACGGAAAAATGAAATCACCACGCGTGCGTACGTACAGAATACCGTCTCCACGCCGTGGTGTAATCTATTTTCCACCATCACCTTACAAGGATGGTTATAATGGTGTAATGAGTAACTAAATATGATTATTATGAAGTAATATTGATACTGAAATAATATATATATACTCCAATACAATTCCACGATCATAGGAATGATATCATCACTCGTGCGTACGTACGGAATACCGTCTCCACGATGTGATGCGACTCGTTCTACATGATCTTCATTTCATAATGATTATATAAATGAATTGAATGAATGAATATGGTATATAATACACTAATACCATTCTGGAAATGAATTATCTATAACCTAAAGATAAGAATAAGAATTTATTCGACAAAACACGCATAAGAACAAAAAGTTATAAAGACCCGAGTAACAAGTAACAATGAAATATTACTAACAAGAAGCTAATAATATGACCATATATGATATCATATAAATATGTATGATTCTGGAATAAGTCAATAACATTATTTAAACCATTATACAGGAGCTTCGGACACGTACAAAGCTAATCGGACCTAAGGTAAGGGAAATATCACAATCTCATTTTTATCCGAGATTGTTTATTCGTAAGTATTTACTGGGGTGTATTTTATCATCCACATCCATGTTTCATCAAAATGTAATATTATTTCCATCCACCTACAATTGTTTAAATCCATTTTTACCCTTTGGTGAGTTTTTAGTAATATGTATGAAAGGAATTTTTTGTCGTACGAGGTACTTTTTGACTTTTCCGACAAAAGTACGAAGAATGTTTTTTTTAACTTATACAGCATGAATGGATTTTTAAAACATTGTTTCCAAGAAGCTTCCTTTACAAGTTTTCAAGTTTATTTTTAATCAACTTCTTTTATTTTAAAGTTGTATGACATGTTATGAAAGGAAAAATGTTTTTGAAGAAGAAAGGATATTTTCCTCAAGAATGGAGTTCAAGTGATTTTCAAAATTATTTTCCATCTAAGATAATAAAGGGTTCTGTTTTTATCCCTATTATTACATTGATTTGATCATGTTCTGATGGAATTATTTTTATGAATTCCTTTATCTTATATGAATTGATTTATGATGTGATGATGTTTCAAGAATCCCATTTTTGTTTCATGTGTTATGCGATGATGTATGTTTTATGATTATGTGGCACACATAAGAAAGGATTCATTATGAGATGGGTGGGACCTATATCTCCCTCCAATGCATTGGGTAAAGATTTTATATCTCATGAGATAGACATGGCTGGAACGGAAGGTTATTTCGGTTCAGTGATACAGGACTGAAACGAGGAGTGAACTCGGTTCAGAAAGGGACTTTGTCCACTAAGATAGTCTTGGCGACGAGTCATGACTAACAAGAAATGATTTTCCATGATTATGTGTGCATGCCACAAAGTTTCAAGTTTTATGTTATGATTATGGGGATCTCATTTTCACTCCTATGATTTGTTCCATGTTAAGATATTATGATCTCTTTTGCAGGTTATGATTTTCAAAAAGATATGATATGATTTTTATTTCCTTTATTTTCCTTGCTGAGCATTTGAGCTCACCCTTTTATGTTTTCTTTTCCCCAGGTCAGGAAGATGGATATTAAGTAGAATATGCTAAAAGGGACCCTAGATATGATGAAATAAATGGGAGACACTGTAGAAGATTTATGAACCAGTTGTTTATGTTTCCCAGTTTCTAAAGACACTATACCTATACGGTCCTTTGTAGTTTTATCATATGTTGTAATAAGTGTGCTTCAATTTTTGAAGTATTAAAAATGTATGTAAAGTATGGGTCGTTATACCAACACACATATTTTTCCATGTAGCACTACATGATGTGTAAAGGTAGTACACATCATTTATATTCCAAAATAATGAAGAAAGAACAAGGATCTTCTTTAGTCATAATGGGAACAATGTAACTCTACTAATATGCCTCTACAAATGGCCTCAGATGTCCAGAAATATTAAACTCTTATGATGCTCATGGAAAAATTCCTGGGAAAGGATATTCACTCTCTGAAATTGTACCCTCCTTCAAAAAGTCATATTTCACAATATCACGCATGAACAGTGCTTCGTGAGCTCGATCCATGAACCCACATTTAATAACCTATATTGGAATCAAAGTGTCTACCTCAATATCAGATTCATCATTCCATAGATGGTTTATCAATCTAAAATCTTATGAAAAATATATTTTTGATACAATATTCCATAATAATAATTATTTTATTATTATTTGGCATTTAGTTGACCCAAGGCACCAGTCCAAAAATGGTATCCAACATCGGTCTAAAAATTACCATCTCAATTCCATTATCTTGTTTCCACTAACGGTTCCTCAATTTGACATTCCACGAATGAATTACAATCCAAAAATTATTCTGATACCAATAATAATATTATTATTATTATTTAATATTATTATTATTTGTTTAAATCGTTATTTTTAAAAGTTTGAGGCATGTCTAAGATACTAACTCCAATGGATATCACTCCCTCCCTCCCTTTCCTACATTATATATATATATATATATCCATTTAACTTAATTAATTATTATCATTAATAACAAATTAAAAATGATAAAATCATAACTTCTCTTGGTGTTTCCCACTACTAAGGCACCCCACCTAAGTATTTCCATTTCTTCATCTTCTTAGTATTCTTTTACAAAAATTATCACTTAATTTTGTTATCCAAGCACACAATTTATTCCATTACTTCTATAATTATTTAATATAATAATAATAAAAAATCATCCATTGATTTTATAAATTCACAACCATTGTTATTATTGTTATTATTATAATTATTATTTTTAACGACCACCATGTTGACAATTCCCAACTGACTCATCTGAGATATGAGCCTAGTCACCATTACATTCATGTCAATCCTCCATGAGACTACATGTAGGGTCTCCTCTTGGACCCAATCTCATCATATTTCACATCATCACCACATTCCAAATGGGAAAACAGGGGTCACCAATCTAATCTCGAATAACCTTCGATCACAAACCTACACCCGCAATACCAAACTGATGCATTAAAAAAACACCATCCCATTCATTTATCCATCCATCACCAAACTATTGACCTTATTTTAATTCTTGATACCTCAATAAATCTTTGGGTTTGATCACATTTGAACCCACCCAGGTAATTTTCAATCATGTCCCCTTGGTACAATAATTAATAACACAATGAATAGTGGGTAAAAGCAACAAAAACAAAGGTGATAAACATCATTGGTCCAGAATTCTTTTCCAATGATTTCATAGTAGCAAAACAGGGGTGAACAATATGGCAGAAACTAGAAATAAATTGAAATAATAATTTAATTCGACACCTAGTCCCATTTAAATGTTAATTTAAACATAGATCAAGGGAAAAAATTTATTATGCTCAATATTTTAATAATAATTGGTGGAAACAAAAATTAAGAAGTCCTACCATGATTATGGATCAATCTTTGGTGAAGAATGAATCTTTCAGTGATGAAGATGATCTTCTGTGTCCATGACCTATCGATTCACTTCGATCTGATCACTAATCTTCATCTGGTCTCTATTTTCCAATTAAGTAATGTTGTATTATCTTATCAAATATCATAGGGTTATGCGGCTGACCTTTTAAATTATCCATAGTATCCTACATTTATATGAACATGGTTTGGGTAATTTAATTAAAAATTAAAAATTAAATTATTTATTTTAATTAAATACATCGGACAAAAGCTTCATTTACTGGACTTCCAACACCAACAAAATTTAAGTCATGTTTAGGGTAATCTTTGTGTTTCCAATTTGATGGTGGTGTAGTATTTCTCATATGATTCTCCATTTATGTGTTATTTGGGATTGGTTTGTTAAATAAATAAATTAAAATAATAAATTTATCTAATGCACCCACCAATGGCCGCCCCATTAGAAAGTCATGTTTTTCCAACCATAGTTCGTGCCTAGGGTAAACCTCATGCCAATGATTCATCCATTGCCTCAAATTTCTGATCAGAGAATCCATTATGTAGATATTCCACTTTTTCAAGAAAACTGCACATGCATAATATAAAATATATTTATTATTTTTATAAAATTAGTTATGGGATCACTTTGCCTCAAAATCACACACCATCTCAGTTCATGAATCTAAAAATATTCTTATGAATAATCTAAAATCATATATTCCAAAGCTAGAGTCTCTAAAATATTTTAGGGAACATAAGTTGATGATTCCCGTGGAATGTTTAAAATTTTGATAATTTAGATATCTTGATTTCATAAAAGGAATTGATTTTATAAATACATATTCTTGTGTATATTACCATTAAATTTTTTTAGAAAATTCATATATTAATAATTATTATAAAATATTAATATTACATAACATTCCTTAATAATTCATGAAATTACATTTATTAAAATGTTCATATAGGTTTTAAAACAGACCAAAACAAAAAAACATGTTATAATAGCTGAATGAGTAATAAAATGTTATTTTATAATTATGATATAACTTTCAATAAATTTTAATCATGTTATAAATATCATATTTATTTATTAAATTCATTTGTATACAATTATATGTATGAGGAAATGGAAAATGAAATATTTCATACATTTAGGTAGTAGCCTATACACACACATGAGTGACATTTCTTTTTTAAATAATTGTTATGGAATGAAATTATATAATATTTTATCTATATGTAATCATAATTTTTTCTTATATATCATATATACTCATTAAATTCATCAATATAACAAACCATTAGAGGAGGTGATGAAAAATGATATAAAATTATATATAGTGGTGGTTGTTCACAAGTACACATGGACAATGTGTTCATTTTTTCCTTGGATGGAAAGGAATTAGAGGATTAATTATACATAAACATAATAAAATTACATTATAGATATGATACTGATTGAATTAAATTAATATGGTTATAGAATATTTTGAAAAATTTTAAGAAGGGTGAAACATGATAGAGATTTGTTTGAACATATAACTCTTCCTTGAATAATCTATTTTGATAAACAACTTATGGATTCATTAATTAGTATTTTGGAAATACCATAGCCTATAACCAATTTATAATGATATTTTGGATGTATTTTCATATTTGTTTTTCAATATTGAGTTCTCTCTGTTTTTAAATAAAAAGTGGATAGGTGATTCCAATTTATAACTGAGTGTAGTGGCACCCTTATAGATATTAAGCACTTTTAAATATAAGAAATGTATTTTTTTGGAAGTTGATCCAAATTAGTTTAATTTGAAATATAAGATAATTTAGGATCTAAATCCTTGTATCAAATCAAATTAAGATATGTTTTAGGGAAATTTGAATCAGCATATCTTACTTTAAGCCCCTATTTAATCTTTTTTTACACTTATTGTGGTGACTAAATTTTACTATGGTAACACATTAATATGACAAATAATAAAACGTAAATTATTACATAATTTAAACCTTTTTATTCTAAATATAAAAACAATTTTAAAAGATTCAATTTCCAAAAATTTTAAAAATTAATTTTAATATAAATACGAAAAATGAAATGAAAGTGGTTTTTAGAAAAAATTCCATTAGGCATAAAAATGGTTTCAAACCAAAATAAAATATATAATAGATCCTAATGAGATTTATTTCATTATTAATAAAAAAATTAATGTTCCTTTGAAGGAAAATTAAAATATAAATTTAAATACTTAATACTAATCAATAGAAATGTTGCAATGTTAGAGAAAACAATATTTTTTAGTATTTGCTTAAAAAGATACCTTTTTTTGAAAAATAATAAAAATCATAGTAATTAAAAATCAAAAATCTTTTCTAATTTTTGAATTTCAAATGATATTTTAATTTTTTTATTTTTGATATGTTTTATTTAATAATAGTGTTCATATCTGAGTTATTGGTGTTGGTACACCATCAAGGAATGTATTTTTCTATGTTTTAAGACCTAAGGGGTGCTTCAAGTTCTTGGGTGAGATTCAAGACCTTCTGTTTTAATTTTCAAAAAAATTGTAGAATACTCCATTAGAAAATGGTTTGGGTCACATAGTTTAGGGAAAACCATATTGTAACCCCTACGTAGGTTACTTTCAGTTAAAATTATATAATAAATGTCTTTAATGGTTAGAACACTATTGATAGGAAACAATGTTGATATCAGGGGAAACTATGGGTGGTGTATTAGACCTCGGGTTTTAAGAATGAATAGTGCATGTAATAGAGAAACCATGTCAAATATTACAAACCATTATACATATGGTTATGAATGGTTGATGAATAGTTTGACAAACCATGTGTCTAAATCATGAGGTGGATGGATTGATATAATATCATTAAAAATGTTTGATCATGGTTTATCAAATTGAACATCTTCTTAAAATAGTAAAATTTACAATTATTTCATTTGATATTTTAATCCTCTCCTCAATTGTCATCTTCTCTATCATGTGAATTCTCCATCCATTAAAACCCTATGTTAATCCTTTAAATACCATATATTATGAGTTATTTTTAGTTCATTATTTGAGTATTCATAATTATTTTCCTCTTATTCCATCCAAATGTTCACTTACCAAATGGTTTCCTCTAATTTCAGACATCTAGGTTTATAGTTTTGATTCTGATTCAACAAAATCATGGTTAAATTAGTTATTTCTCATGAGTAATTAATATATATTGGTGAAATAATGTATTGAGCTAATATATGCATGTCTCTGATGTAATTTCGGTGAGGTATGTCATCATAATGAGTTTTCCAAGATATATCTATAAAAATAAATATTTTTCATGATTTTTTCATTTTCAGGTGTTAATGATTCTTTCCATGATGATTTTTGAGTATATTTTTGATATACCATATACATTTACTTATGATTCCAATGTGACAGGATCGCCTGATGAGTTCTTTGCCATTATATCTAATTAAATAAAGCATCTAAATTATTATTTGGTTATTTTTTTAAATTGAATAATCAATTATAATTGGATTTTAATTAATTATTGGCTATTATTTTTTGATTTTGGGAGACACATATTGAGTTTATGGTTGAAAGGTCTCAAAAGAGGTGGAGAGAGTTGACAAGCTATGCCTAAAAGGAAGTTTTTTTATGTATCGAGGTAGGTGTCCATGTATACAAACCTTTAGGGTATTTGTAATTTTATATATGTCATGGGATGTGTCTATTCCTTCAACATTGTTATGTTGACCTATTAAATTGTGTGATTTTTTTAATTAAAATTTTATGACATGTAAGAGTTGAAAAATATGCCAGGGTCCATAATGGACCCTTGGGAACTGGCTTTATTACCAAGCATATTCATTGAAAAGGCCTTGATTGTTATGATGTGCCTTTTGAAACATAAAACAAACGGGTGTAAATTAAATTAAAATATAAATAAATGAGATGAATTTTCTATTAGTATATGTTTCATTGGTGACATCTCAGTATATAGAGGAAATAAACATGGATATCAGGATATAGTAGAAAATTTGAGAAATAAGTGGCTTCACAAATTCATTTGGTTTATGTGATGATAATGGGGTGAGTGATTCAACCCCACTATGGCATGATTACCTATGTGGGTAGTTCAAAAGTGACTAATGGATGGTTGGTGTGTTCAAAACAATATAGAGTGACATGGAAAAGTGATGAGATTAAAGTCATCTTTGTTGTGGGACATCTTAAGGAGGCGGGTGAGACATTAGTGAGACTTTTATAAAGAATGTGGAACCTATTTCATTAAAGTGATAGGTTTTGAATTGAGTGATGTGTTTCAAATAAGTGGATTCATATTCAGATTTTTCAATAATATAAGACCTAGGGGACCCTGGTGGGTGCCTCAATCAAATCTTTACCCTAATGAGAGGATGTATACCATAATTAGTAGTGATAATTACTGGTTTGACGTTAGATCCTAACTCAACTAAGTGATCCATATATGGTAAAATTAACAATGATATGTCATACATAATAGGGGATGACCATAATTATGTGATACAGGCTCAGTTAGATGGAAAGTGCTGATGAGATGAATACAAGAGATGGTTTCAAAGGAATATAATTCCCTTCAAGAAATAATCACACATATGGGATTACATGGAGTTTCTCCTTTTATCCATTGGTTGTTATTGGTGATTATGGTCCACTCGATATATCATGATGGGTTCAATAAAAATTCATGATGACTATGAAACACTCAACATTACCTCCTAGGGGTCAGTGATGATGCCTAATAATTATTGATTTCAAAGGACTTACCACCTAGGGATCAATTATAATGCCTAATTACAATGGAATGCTCTATATTTCCTCTTGATGTTTTGTGTTTACACCTGATCACAATTTAATTACCATGATTACCACCTTGGGTTTGAAAATGATGCCTGGTTATTATTGATAACCTAGAATCACGTCCTATGCATCAACATATATCAAGTTACCATGGGATTTCTTGTAAATGATCCTTTGATTCTATTTTTATACCTTCTACAATATTTTTTGTTGAGCTATGTATCATTATATTTATTAACCATCATTCTTATAGACACTCTAGAATTGGAAAAGGTGGGTTTGGTTCGATCTTGGGTTCCATGATAGTAGTTATGGATCGATAGTGATCATTTATTGAAATTTCAACATAGTATTTATTTTTTCTCTCAAAATTTCACATGCACATACACTATATTTTACTGCTTATTTATGAAACCATGTTATTGGATATCTACTGAGTAGTAATCACACCTTTCAAGGGTGACCATGTAACTTGGGTACCTAAATAGACTTTCTAATTGTAGGTCAAAGTTAAGAAGATTCCTAGGATTGCATCATTCAGTTTGACAGCATGGCTGAGATAGTATTTTCATATAAAGTGGTGCATATTAAAATAATAATACATATTGTACATATATTTTATCATATTATTAATCTTATATATGTGATCGTCTTGGTTGGAAGTGAGTCATGATGAATAGACATGACTCTATATAATTTTTTTATTTTGTATTTACAAGTATTACTGATTACCGTTTTTATTACTTATGTATACTCTGATGTCTTTAATGATGGATGGTGTTTGTTTTATTATTGGTAATTATTTATAAACTTCATATGGGGGTATAGTCTTCACATGGTACTATCTAATAACATTGTTGCTAGTCTATAGATTTTGTAAAATAGAAATTCATGCTTGAGGTGACCCAACTCTCTAGGTTGTTCACTGTTCATAGCAGACCATGTAAGGTATGTGGTAAAGTGGAATCATGGTTTTATTATAAATGATGTGAAAAAGTTTATTTGATTGTTATTTTGTCTCAATATTTGGGGAGATGATATAAATGTGATATTGGAATGATTCGATGTTTGAGATGGATACCAATATAGTTTTTAAAGAAAACATTTTTAAGTGGGATGTCTGGGTTATGAGGGAATGGTATTTTTATTATTATTTTTTGATATTATGAATATATGTTTTTAATACATAATGATTCACATGAGTTGTGAATTTATTATTTTTTATTTATAGTTCATGGTTTCTTTTCTCTTCGATTGATGGAATGAGGCCAGTGTTTATGCATAATATTAGACATGTAGGATTCAAATGACATATGTTTTCTTTTGTGATTTTTTTTCTTATGATAGTTTTTAGTTATTAAAATTAAATAACATGTTATATTGTTTTTTTATATATAAATTGGTGGTGAAATTATACTCATATAGAACATAATATACTTATTAATTTAATTAGAAGTCGTGTGGATCTATGGTGAGGGGCCCATTGATTTTGGTTATATAGTCCCTCTTGTAAGTGATATAATGTGACCCTTATTTGTTGGTACATGCATATACTATAATATATATAACCTGTAATGGGTAATTATTATATTTTCTCTAGAAAACAAAATGGGATTGGTTATTTAAAGAGTCAATAAAAAGTTATATAATTCTTTTCGATATAGATTAGTGGTAAATTTCAACATAACTAAAACCCACTAAAATGGTATGATTAAAACAGATCTTGTTAAGATTGTGTCATTATATATATATATATATATACAGATTGATGATAATTTTTTCCTTAATAGGATTCTTCTATATGTTAAATCCTAGTGAGGATCATCATGATATTATATATTCCCAAGGGGGTATTATTATATAAATATGTCTAGTGAGATTCAAAACCCCTTTAAGTGGTGATTTAGTAGATACATTTGAGATCGTTATGTGAACCCCAAAGTGGGAATTTAGTAATTTTGGTTACTGTGTGATGCTTGATAGGGGAGTTGATATTTTTCCCTTTATGTTTTGATTTATCTAAGCTATGAGTTGTGGGTTGGGTGGGAGTGACTAGTGTTTGAGATATAGCTCATGATATTGGAAATGTGAGTATTTTTGTTGAGATTGACTGTGATATAAAGGGGTGACCTATGGGAGGGGATATCCCAAACTTATGAGTGAACTTTGATATGGAATCATGAATATTTTCTTTATGTTATGAGGATAGTTCATGTGCGGTGTTAACAAGTAAATGGTACAGAAAGAGTAATGCTAAAAAATTTACGATGTAAAGAACATGATGATCTTGGGCATAGATGTTTGATTTTTCAGGGAAGGATTGGTTGACTACATTACCCTATTGATTTTGGTTATTATTCAAGTGATATGGTTAGAGTATGGGTAGACACATTTGGTTTTTGGAATGAAAATTGATAGTGGGTGGTCATGTTTTTTTCCTTGATGTGTGAGGGTTGTCGAGGTATGAGAATATAACAAAATTGTAGTATAGTTAACAGATTGACATGCCATAAATAATATCCATATTTTAGGTGTGTGATACTTGTTTAGATGACATAATACCTTTTGGGTCAGGTGTTAGTTTATGATATTATGTATATAAAAATTTATACCAATTACTTTTATATGAGAATGAGGTGGAATTCCCTAGTTACTCATGGAACTGTTGAATTTAGAATCGATGATAGGATGCGTGTGGGTTTAGGACTATTTATTTAATGAGATATTATGGGAATTGTTTTGTGGGAGTTTTGATGAAATGTGAAATACCTCTCTATGGTAGATTATACCATGGAATTTTGTAGAGTGTGGTGGAATGACCTATCTTGGATCTAATATTATATAAGTGTTTCCAAGGATAGATGAGTGTTTCTTAAGTGGAATAACAATCCTTGAAGATGGAACCTATTGAGTTTCTGATATATGAGAATCATAATGGAATCCATATGGTTGATATTAATCCATTTTTTGTTTTAAGGTTTGACACTCATTACAGATCGAATTTTTATAGATTTCATGGATAACAATCTTGTGAGATTATAATAGGTGGCAATATATATTTTATTTTAGAACATGAGCATTAGTAGATTGGTCATGTCACCTCAATACATATGTTAATGGATTGAAAATGAGTTTTTTAATAATAACCCTCATACTAGAAGGATTTTTGGTATAGTGAGAATGAATATTAGATGGTTGAGGAGGAACATGGGTGTTCATGATATGTAAATCCAATTTATCATGTTTTATATAAATTCCATATTAGATATTTGTATGTGATATTGAGTAGATTATATGTATTGGGTTCAATGTTTGGATTGTTTTAGTATGATCCACGTGTGTGACAGATCGATGTTATATCAGTTATTTTGGTGATAATATGACAGCTGATTTTGTTGGTTGAGAACCTAATCACAAAATTAAATTGACAGTCGGGTTTAGAATATGGGTTTAGTGAGTAAAAGTTTCTCATGAATCCACCAAATATTTAAGCACTATGATATGGTCGTTATATGAAGCATTAGTGTGTATGAATGATCATAGGTAGTGTATATTCATATATTTTGGTTCAAAATTAGCGATGAGAGGAAGTAGTTAGTTTATTCTACTATTTTGATGTGTACTTAAGTGCAGTGAGATGGAAACCATACAAATTGTGTCATTTAACCACTGATAATGAATTTTGATAGGCATTATTGGTGGGGATCAGCATTGATATGAATTATCCTAGTTGAGAAATATATTTTGGTGGATAGCACCATAATATGGATGATGAATTTGATAATCACACTACGGTGTCTTTGGATAAAAGGGAAACTGTAAGAATCATCTCAGTTCATCAATGATGGTTACAATTGGTAACTCATCTTTTATGAATAGTGTGCCTCGTGTTTATAGTTACACCATAGAAACTCATTTGGAATTTGTATATGGAATATTATGATTTTAGAATGAATTTGAGAATTGGATAGTTCAAGACTGATTACTAAATGGTTGAAAAAACGTTTTGGGTATGAGAAGTATTATGGTGGGGACGTTGTAAGGAACCTCTCTTTTATGAGTTTTTCATTTAACAACAATTTGAATTTTTTATTTGGGGAGAGGGTATATTTTATATATAAGGTTTATATCTAAATTTCCGGTATTTAGACATCTAAATGGAATGTTTTTTGTTAATTGTTTTGGATGGAAGTGTTCTCGGGGTTCTCGAAGGAATATGAGGAACTTCATGTTGAATTTTATGATGTTTTAGAAAAATATTTCCTAGGGGAATGGTTTGGGTAAAACTGGTTAAGGAACATTATATATATATATATTCCCTTTCATAGGTGAATTTTAAGTTCAAATTGTATAGTTCATGGTTGCATTGAATGGTTGGATCATGGTTGGTGGGAAACTGTGTGAATCTCACAAGAATCCATTTGAAATAGATTGGGCACAAGTCTTAGTGTGTGCTTAGTATCTAATTATAGAAAAACCATGAAAAATATTCATGAATAATCTATAGATAATTCTACATTGTTAGAAAACTTCTCACATAACCATATCTTAAAATAATTTGTGGTGGATAGATTGATATAGTTCCATATATATAGTTCTTTCATAGTTTAGAAAAATATAGGACTATACTATTGTTGGGTCGGAAGAAAACGGGGAAAAGATGGCAAGAGGGGGGTGAATTGCCTTTTAAAAAATGATTAACAAATTAAAAATCAAAGTTAAAGTGCAGCAGAAATAAAGAGGCAATCACACAAGAAATTGTTAACGGAGTTCGGCCAAAACCCGGCCTACGTCTCCGCTCCCAACTCAACCGTTGAGATATTCCTACCGCTTGCTTTTCAATGGTTTTAGCAAGAAACCCACTAGGCTTTGAGGTAGCACTAGGACCTATTACATCTTGCTTTTGATGGTTGAGCAAGAACCCACTTACTTTTAATGGTTAAGTAAGAACCCACTAGCCTTTTTAACGGGTGAAGGCTAGCTCACCGATGAAACAAGCCTTTTAAAGGAAAAGCTTGAAGAAACCTCTTCACACCTTAATGGTGATGTGAAACCCAAAACAAAGAGGGGATGAGAAAATTTTGGGGTTTGTAGGCACAAACCCAATTTTAAGCTCAAAATGAATAAAACAATAAAAACCGTATTTGAGAAAGTCTTGGGCGCCTTTGATTGATTGGAGATGTTGAAGGCCGCTTCCAAGCTTCTTTGAAGGTGCTCTTGGATGTGGAATTGGATTGGAGCACGTTGGGTTCCTTGAGGAAATCCGCCAGAGGTTCGCCAAAATGATCAACAATGTGTCCGGTGGCTTGGGTGAAGTTCCGGGGCTTCCTAGGCCTTTATTTATAGGCTAGGAACCTTCAAGTATCCGTTGGAGGGCTTTGGAGCCGTTGGAAAAGGCCTCGGAGCCGTTGGAGGCCAAAAGAAGGTTGACTGGTCAAACCCAACGGCTAGTTTGACTGGGCTACCGGCTGGCCGGTACAGGTCCACCGGCTGGCCGGTGCCTTGGCAGAGGAGGAGAATTCTGGTCCAGGCTCCACCGGCTGACCGGTGCCAGAGCCACCGGCTGGCCGGTGGTCAGACAGTAGCTCACACTGTTTGATCTGGGTGCCACCGGCTGGCCGGTGACAGAGCCACCGGCTGACCGGTGGAGCCTGGCAGTGGGCAATGCCTCTGCCAGGTCCATCGGCTGGCCGGTGGACTGAGTTTCAGTCCACTCCTTGTCCTTTCTTGGGCCATTCCTTTGGCAATCTTTTTCCTATCATCCACAACACTCAAAAACAAGGTTAGAAAAATAATAAGGTGATTGTGATCATGAAAATCAAACAACGAGGGGAACGAGAGGTACAACAACTATGTGGTGCATTAAATTATTTTAATTTACCATTTTTACCCTCTAATCATTAAAGACCCTCCACAATTTTCTTATTCTCCCTCAAGTGCATTCCAAAGATGACTAAATACTTTCTTCCTCCATCGAATCCCCTCTATTTTTGGTAATTTTAGGTTCATTAATTTCAAATTAATGATTAGTTTCTTCCTATTCCATCCAATTTTTCTCTTCCCTTGGTTTTCTTATAATTTTTTTCATCTGGGTTTTAGTTTTTGATTTCCATTCCACTGGATCATTACATAATTAGGTTTTTTTACAGGGTATTTTAAATGTTTTTGTGATAATATATATTTAGATGGTATTTTGATGTCATCATTGGTCATTTTGGTGAGAGATCACATTATAGTGATTTTTTCAAGCTTTTTTGGATAAATAAATTTTATTTTGTCATTGAATAATTTTCATTTTTGAGGGATGAAGTCGAAAGGCCATTATGGGCCTCCTACATGTGTTCTGTATTGGTTTTGTTTTGAAAAGATAATCCATTGGGTGTTTAGGGATTATTAATAATTAAATAAAATTTTAATGATATTATGAGTTGTACAAAAAAATTAACAATATAATTATAAGTGATTTATAATTAATTATTTCTATTTTTTTCATGAGTTGGGGATTCACTATGGAAGGATGTGTCGGAAAACAAATGTATTAACTCAGATGTGATTTTTTAAGATGAATATATAATTAGAAATAGATATGTGTTGAGATAGGTGGTCCCTTGTATGTACCCTTATGGTTTTAATGATTTGTCATATATAGAATGTGGCATGTATGGTAATTCCGATTTGGATGATCAATATATTTTATTATTTAATTTTTTTAATTAAAATTGAATTTTATTTATGAGTTGGACAATTATAAAGGGTCCACAATACACTCTTAGGAATATTCTTTACTACCTCAAAAATATATGATTGATATCTTGACTATTACAAAGTTCCTTATGAAACATGGAATTTGACGGATTTAAATTAAAATTAAAAGTAAATTATTAAGATGTAGTTTCTATTAGGATAAGTCCCCTTGGTGACTTCTAAGTTGATGAAGGAACATAATTTGGATGTTTAGCCTATGTGGGTCTTTGGAGAACTTAGTGATTTTATAAATTCATTTGGCTTATGAGATGACCATGGGGTGAGTGTTCCTCCACCAATGAGACATGATTAGTAGAGGATGGATGGGTAGGGTGTTCAAACTAAACTATAGTGACTTGGAAAGGATATATTCTTAAGTCTATATCCCTTAAAAGACTTTATAATGATGTAGGTGAGGCCTTGATGATAATTTTTCTGATGCCAAGGGATATTATTACCTCTTAGTGGTAGGTTTTGACCATATTGATCTGTTTAAAATAAGAAACACAAATTGGGTTTCCTGACTGAGGTGAGACCTGAAGGAACCTGATGCGCACCCAATAACATTTAGAACCTTGTGATAGGGCGTGTTCAAGAATCACTACTACAAAATTGGGTTTATCTAGCACTAGGGATTTAATATCTCTAGCTAAAAACACTATTAAAGACCTCATTTGTCAGCAGTAAAAAGTGCACTGTTAAAAGGGGTCTTTAATAGCAATTTTTTCACATAGTTAAATGGGATCCTTAACCAGGATAAAAACACTATTATAACCCCACCATTATTATCACTTTTTTCCAATAGCTGGTAAAGGAACACCCTAAATTAGTTCTTTTAAAAAAATACTAATAAATGTCGTCTTTTATAAGTGGTTGTAAAAATGCTTTCATAAAAACAAACCATTATCGGAATTTTTTTACATGGGCTGATAAAATTACAATTAGAAAAATTCATTAAAAATAATATATAAATATATAAATATATTTATATTGATATAAATATAATATAAAAATTTTGAAATATGTTCTAGGTAAGATAAATAGGCATTTACACTTAATATATAAGATATTTTGTGAAAAATCGCTCATAAAATCCTTAAGAATATTTTTTTAATTAATAATTTTCTTATTATTATAGAGTAATAGTCATTTAATATCAGGTTGAAGATAAAAAATCAAAAAATTAAATAAAAAGATATAAAATACGTTGAAAATGAATCTCAAACATAAAACGAACATAAATTTTGATCTGATTGTCCATTTAGGCTCTACCACATATCGAATCAATTCATGTAATGAGATGTTCATGCTACTAACAAAATGTAACCTTGTGTCACATTTTTTGTGCCAAAAAAATTCATAAGGCCTCCAAAACTAATTTCGTAGTTGGGATAACCAATCTTTTTAATATTCAATGGAATTACAACATCATTTAAAGGGGGAAATTTTTCCTCTTTTAGTGGGGACTGAATTAATTCTCAGGTCATACATTCATATTGGTATTATTGGTTTATTATTTTATCATTTTTTTCACAGCATACTTTTATTTATATGCATGTTTTTTTGTATTTAATTATAATAACTGAATCATATAATTAAATATATCAATATATTTTTGTAAAAATGGATATTCTAATAGATCAAAATAAATAAATATTCTAAAAATTTATTTGAAATAATATATATCCATTATTTACATTATAAACATATATTTATAAAGTTTCATATACATATGTCTGTGTATTAACAAACAAATATATATTATAATCTAATGTGTGTAAATGAATATAATATATAATATATTTAAAAAAATATAATATATATCACAAACACATATGTAGTTTAAATCTAATTAAAAATAATTATGTAAATATATGTAAATATATATATATATATATAAACATAAATATCACTAAACAGATAGAAAAAATAATAATGTAGTCGTAAAGATGTTCAATCATTGAAGGAGAGTTATAGGGTTCAAATATAGTTTGGCATGTATGAGGATGGTAATTTGAAAAGCAATGATAAAAGTGGTGGTGGGTTGAAAACCGCTGATACAGGGGGTGTGGAGCACTTTTAAAGGGGTCTTGAAAGAAATGTTAAAGGATTTGGGTGCATATGTTTGTGAGAAAAAATTACCCCCTTTAACAATGAATCCATCATCAAAACTACAAAATCATTTTTAAATTCATCTTTTAATAGTTCTAAAATGTTATGTTAAAAGACAAATTTAACATCACATTTTTCAGCACTATTAAAAGGTGACTTTAATAGCACCTTTTTAGCGCTGATGAATGTTTTTGGCTTTTAACTACACATTGATTGTTAGTACTTTTTTAGAACTGAAAAAGGCATTTTCTAGCACTGTTAAAGGCCTTTTTTAAGTAGTGAATGGGTATTCATGATTGAGGGTGTCACCATAGAAATTGGATCAATATTGTGAACCTAATATTGTCGAATTGAAAATGATAGGTCATTAACTCGATAGACTAACCATGATTTTGTAAAAGAAGCTCTGGTGGATAGATAACTGTGATGAGATACATATATGTAATCGCATTGGAGGAATGTAACAACCTCAGCGATGTAATCACATATATGGGATTCCTTGTATATTTTTCTTATATCCAATGGTTGTGACTAGTTATTGGGGATCACCTGGGATATCACTTGGGATTCTGTGATGATACATGATGAATATAAAAAACTCACGATTGGCCCCCTTATGTTCAGCAATGTTGCTTGATGACTATTGGTTTCCTACAATTTACAATATATGGATAATGAATTATTTGTGATGACTATGGAATATTAAAACATACCTTCAGGGGTTCCAAATTAAATTATGATGACTATTGAATAAATATGATTTGCTCATAGTGTTTGGTGATGATTCCTGATGAAGATTGATCACCTATGATCGCCTTTTTGGGATTAGCTTATATCCTGTTACTATGGGATACCTTGAACCAGCTCCTTGGATTTGGAAATTATTCTTGATACTATACATAAAATTTGGAAAGGAATTATTTAGAAAAATTGCATAATATTCTCAAAGACTCTCCAATATTAGAAAATGTTTTTTATTGAATTCACCTCATGTTCTATAGTAGAACATAAGGATCAATAGATATTATTTATTTACACCTCCACAAAATATTTATTTTTCAACTTCTCAAGTCACATGAACATAGAATGCATTTTACTAGTAATGTATGAGACCACACTTTGGATACCTACAAATTCATACCCACACCCTTTTTCGACATTAATGGAACTTTGTACTCGACCAGACATCACATATTGCAGGTTCAGTTTAGGAAAAGACCCCTGATTTGATTGTTTGACTAGATATCTTTGAATGAATAGGAGTTTGGGAAGATGTGAGGATCACAGATGTACTATAGCCTCTTATAAATTTATATTATTCTTATATTTATGTTTTTATATGTGATTAGCATGGTTGATGGGAAGTCTTGATGTATATTTATGAGTCTGTATGACTGATTGCTTCTATATTTACGTATATTTTTAACAATTGTTATTCATTGCTTAAGTATAGTCTAATATTTATTATGATGGATGATTTATGTTTTATTTTTTAGTTTATTTTTCATTCTGATATAAGGATTTGTCTACCCAAAGTACTACCACATACCCCCATAGCATTATGGAAGCCTCTAACATGTGGGGAGATGGGTTTGAGGTCTAATAACACTCCAAGATAGTTATTGTTCATGGTGGGCCAAGATGGAGATGATACACTACAAAATTATTGATACGATGAATTAAAAATGGCATTAATTTAATCAAAATCTAATACTTAGTTGTTAATTTTATATTTTTAATGAAAATAAAATATATATAACATATCCCTATTATAAAAAAATTACCCATTTTAAATTTAATTATTTTTAACCTTATTTCATATAAATTACCAATTGATGTTAATTTATTTTTTCACATTGTATATTCATAATGTATTTCTTTTTACCTCAAATTTTTATTAATTTTTATTCAATTTGGTTTAGTTTTTAAAATATATGCAAACAATTAAATAATATATTAATTTAAATTAATGCATTCTAAAATAATGGGGTGTTTGAAATCACGCCAATAACTTTCTCTATAATTTAGAAAAAGTCTCCCAAAAACTCATTGTGTTGTTATAATTACCTTACAAAATGAAAGAATATATAATATTGATAGATTATAAAAAATAATATATATTTTAACATGTGTTAGAGGCTGACTTCATTAAAAAACCCATGAATAGTGAAATTGGTGAAAGGACTGAAATAGAGAACATTGGCTCACCCCCCCCCCCCATCTTACTATTTGTAACATTAAATGGGTCATTCAAGAACAATAATAATATTAACTATATTATAGGTGTGTTTCCCACCATCATTATTTGATATTATAGTTCACTTAATGAGTAAAATTCATCTTTTTTGAGTTTTATATTTAAGATATATGAACACTATTGAATGTTATATGAATATAATAAAATAGAAAATAAAAAATTGGAGTCTTCTAGAAGGGGATATTATTGAGTGTTATATTATTAAATATTTCTTATAATCCCATCCTAAATATGTAACATTGGACATGTTTTTCTCAGTTCCAAACCAAATCTATTACAAACTGCATGTGTGCCTCCCCAAATTCCATATCATACAAATAATGATTGATACTTATGCCACATAGTTTGAGAGTTCATGAACTTGATGAAAATACTAATACCCAACATAGGTAAAAACTTCTATATGAAAGGTATATATGTAGGTAAATTTCTACACTTCATTTATAAAATTCATACTTGATAAGTAATCATGTCTCCAATTACATATTTATAAATTGAAAACAAAATAAATAATAGTATCCTCTAACCCGACATACATAATCACTAATATCCAAAACACTATCCTATTATATTATAATTAACATAAAACAAAACATACATCCCATATTTTCACCTAAGTATAATAATATGAAAATATGAATCTCTACCCATATACACTAGAAACCAGACTATGTGTATGGATAGGGGAGAGTCCATCAGCCTAGTTATATTATACCTCTTTCCTCAATTCCCATAAGTGAAAGTGATAAATATTTTTTCTTTTTCTATTTACATAGTGAGTAACACTTAAGAAGACCCAAATTAAATTGGATAATAATAATTTAAACAATAACAAGAATAAGAAAAATTAAAAACATTATCAATGTCAATGGAAAATTCAGGCCCAAATCCAATAATCTATACAAACACCTCAATCGGAACACAATATCTCAAAGATCTATTTTCCATAATAGGACTAATATACCCTTATATAATTCTATTAAATACAATAACTAATAATATCTTAACTAATGAGTGGTCAAATAATCCATATCTAACTGCCCTTAGGAGTATAGCATGTAGAATTACAATGTGATTTGTCACCCCCTTGAATATAAATTTTCCTAACACTCAATCTGAACAAGGGAAATATAACATGAAATACGATAGGAAAACCCCTAACTTACCCCCCCCCCCCACACACTAAACATGTGAAAATAACCAATGATGATGCCAAGGTTCACTTAACCCTCCATCTAAATATACAAAAGTAATATCATTATAGAGTAGATGAAAATGTGTAACTTCACATTAGTTCTTGCCAACCATATCATAGAAACTAAGAATCATAATCATAATTCATAGTAACATGGAACATAATCCTAATCATTCATCAATTCTTGTGCAATACCACACATCAATACCCAAGAAATCTTATTCACTAAGTGTTAAATAATCTAGGATTTCAATAATCCTATATACAGCCCACTCTTAAATAACCAAGCATAACTCACCTCATAATTAAATAATTATAAAATATTATATCAAAAAATTTCTTCTCTCACTATTTCTATAAGGACCCTTCATATCTAGAAGTGAAGAAAGACAAAATCCCATCTTGGGAAAATCACTGAAGACTTAAAGGTTAATTCCCTTACCTATGTATTAAAAAAACATGTTTTTATGATGCCAAATACCCATACAAGGGTCCCAAAATCATTTATACATTATAAAAATTATTTTATTAAGGTCTAAGAAAAATTTAGAAAATTTTTAAAATCAAATAGAATAAAATAATAAAAATAGGAGAATACATGGACTATCTACCTGATTAAATATATGTGTACCGAAACATGAATTATTTATTATACTTCATTCTTAATAACAATTATTTACCATTATAGTTAAATAAAAATAAGTATAACCATGTATTCTCTAAATTTTATTTATTTATTACTAATTTTGTTAATTAAACACAAAAAATCTATAAGAAAACATATCACACTTCAATTAACCATAAATATAGAAGTAATCATTTTTAAACCTATTCAACCTTTATCTACTTAGTAATATATGAAAATTATAATCAATAATGATTACATTACCAAAATAAATCTATTAATAATTAAATCAACTGGACAATTACTCAAACCAAACCAAAATTCACCCTGCAACAACCTGAAATGAAACCTAATATGCTATGTTTTCATTACAGTTTTTCATGGTACACAAAACAAGAAACTAATATCGATCACCTAAGAATTAAATTAAAAATTAAAGGATGAAAATATATATCATTCAAACCAATTGAAACCTATCCACACTTATGTTTCTCAACCGATAAAATAAATTATGAGACCCCTCATGAAATCAATTTCAAATCATTAAAAACCCACCCAATTCAAAACACACATTTCCTTTCAAAAAAATTAACATGTGCCAAAAAAAAACCCACTATTTTATTAATGTTTCGACCTAAATATTATAATTCCTTTAAAATAATAATTTTTATCAAAGTCAATAATTTTAGTAAAAAAATCCACTTATAGACACATTAAATTTTCACAACTACTTTTAAACGTTTAATACATATCTTACAAGACTTAAAACATAAAAGATTAATTTATATAAACATTTTAACAAGCTACAATGATATAATTAAATATATAAAAATCCTATGATTATGTTGATGATGACTAACTAAATAAGACTCCACTGAATTGACCAATTAACCATAGTTATATGATCTGTTAGTGACTATTAAATTAAAAAAGTCTTGTTTTATTTTAATACATTCCAATGTCAATCAATAAGTCACAATAAGAGACTCTAAACTTGAAAAGTATCAATATAATAATATAACATTATATTAAACCCTATATTAAAACAATTAATAAAAATTTTATCCCAAAACCTCAATAAGTATAAAGACCACCTACTTCATATTGTATCTATATGTAATTTGACATGAATTATGATCATTAAATATCCTATAAGATACTTAATAACATCAAAATGATTTTCAAATATCATTAAAAATGATGATTCTACCTATATAATCCTCCTTTAGCTAGACAATTCCAAATCACTTCCTTTCATGTAGATTTTTCTATGTTACTATGATATCAACTACTCAAACCCATTAAATGAAGCCCCAAAAATAAAAAATTGATAGTTATTAGGAAAGATTATAAATCTATGATCTTATCTTTTTTCAGTCAAGAAAATATTTCCATTTAAATAATGGTCATTCATCAAATTATTAACCCATTTGGGGTCATGTGGATGATAGAATAAGAGAAGGGGAGAGGGAGAGAGATACAGAAGAATAAAAAATGGATTAAATTGATATAAAAATAGGGTTTTTCTTTAGCAACATGTTTAGCCTTTATGGTTAAGTAAAAATTTATTAACCCATGAATTCATTACAACCTCCTTCAGTTCCTTTCACAATTAATCTTCATGGTTTTAAAACCATGATTTTTTTAATTGGTAACTTTGAACCAAACATAAAAAACAAGTTTTGATACCTAATTATTTGTTTAGTTTGATTTACACATGATTATTATTATCAAATATTTTTTCAGTTGTGTATCCTCAATGTGATAATTTTTTATAGTATTTATCACGTTAATTGGTTATAAAATTTTTTTTCTATAATTTGATCCAATAGGCTATATGAATATATTCAAAGAAAAATTCATATGGTCAAAACACATTAGTCAGATATGATAGACATTAGAGTGACCTAAGAACCACATACAAAGATTTCACACCATTTTTTATGATTATAAATAAAAATAAACAATATAAAACATTAATATTGATGTATGAAAAATATATTTATCTTATTTCACAAAACAAAAACCATATCTTCCATATAATTCTCTACACATGAATCCATCCTTTACACATCACTACAAAGTAAATCTTTTGGAGATATATAAATAATTTAAAGGTTAATTTAAACATCCTTAAAATGTGGGGAATTATGAGATACTAATAAGAGAAACATAATTAATTATAATGAATTTCTGAAAGAAGTTATCATAAAATCAATATATAGGTGTGAAAACATAGTCAAGGTATATGATATATTAATAGTGAAATAATACTGATAATTCTATAAAAAATGGAGACATAAAAATGAAGTATAATATAGAAAATGCGACATAAATATAATATAAGGATATCATAAATATAATACATGTCAAACCACAATGATATTCATAATATAATAGACAAGGATAACCCTCATGTCCTTTAACATAGTGGAATGACCTAACCAACCATATCCTATAATATAGTCGATTGTACTAACTGCTTATCTCATATAAAAAGGTGTACTAAAAAAACAACTAATTCGCATATATAATAGCATCATGCGATAAAAATATTTATAAAATGAATTGGCGCGATATATAATTCTAGGTCCACTTAATGCAAAAAATATTCATTTTATTCCTTCATGATGGGAATACAAAATTTTATACATAATAAATGTATTATTTAAACATTGTACTAAAAATATAATCCAGAAAGGGATATGAAATTACCAATACCCCATCTTAGTTATCTTATGTAATATACTAGTGAATTAATGGGCTATGCGCTTTTCATCCCTTCCTATCACATAAAACATCAAATTTATTTTATCATATGAGAAACAATTATTGAGAAATACATATCATAATTTTTAATATTTAAAATCAAATTAATATATTGGTTAATAATCAATGATTTCATATATAATATTTTGTAATACAGAACAAATTGATATATGGTCATATCATTGGTTTTACACAGTTTTTATAATGAAATGTTTATCAAGTTAAATTTCCTTCAATATAAATAATAAAGTGTTGGATATTTATAATATAGAGTCAATTAAAAGGATTATATATAGTTGTTAATTAGTCAAGAAATACAAAATTATGGATTAATCACCCCAAAGAGATCTCATTTCAACTGAATCACATATACCAAAGAATTTGGATGACAAATTAAGGTATTTTTCAGCACATTGTTCACTTCTAAAAAGGGTATAGTGATAGGTAATAGAAAATGAGAAAAATTAAAGGTGCGGATATAAAAATATTATTATTATAGAAAAAAAAAATTAATGATGTATAAAAAATTTACTTAGGTTTTGAAAAATCCTTGGTTTTTATACTGTGTTCAAATATTCAATTATAAAAAAAGAGGTTTATACAACATTTTCCTGAAGTATATAAATACAAGAAATTTTTTAAAATGAAATAATGTTTTTAGGATAGAAAATAATAAGTAAATATAATATAAATTATTTTTTTTAATAAGAATCTTGATAGGAATGTTTGGAAGTTATATGAATATTTAGAAGGAATATTTCTCCCATTTTTTTAATATATTAAATATCTAAAATATATGTTAAAGGGATATAAAATAGAAGAAAAAGAAATATAATGAAATTAGATAATTTGAAACATAAATATTACAAGTTAATATATATAAATTGAAGAGAAAGAACACTGGTATGGAAGTGAAAAACCACATCCAAATAGATATCAACATGAAGGTTCCCCTTATGAACATTGAATGGTGTGAATTAAACACAAGTATTTTAGGCGGCAATAGAATAGTAATTAAATATTAAAAATCTTCTCTGAGAAGAAATATATGTATTTAAAAATAAATTATATAAAAATTATCTAATGTATGATTAGACAAAGTTAATCTCATATATGAAGATAGATTATGATAGAAATACCTTACCTTAAATTTTTACTTGCTCAATCATAGTCTAGTTACGAATATAATCAAAATTAGCTAATTTATCAACTATTATAGATTATTTATATTTACTACCTTAAATATTAGTTAATTATATTCATTTAATATAGATTTATTTGTTATTAATTTTTTATATTGATCATTAGATGTTGGTATATCTATTTATTACATGTGTGTTTCGAAATGATGATCTTGATCACCACTACTCAATCATGAGTTTATTATCTCATGAATAGTAAAATTATCTGAATCATAATTTTATAATGAGTCCAAACATTCTATGTTCTTTTCATATTGGTTATTCGTAGAGTCAGAAAATAATGTTAAAATATTATTTCATTTGAGATGACTTTATATATTATGGACTTATTCTAAATATTGATTATTTATCTTATATATTTCTAGTATAAAAAAACTAAAAAAAAATATTAAATACCATATATATGTGTGTTATTAATGTTTATTTATATATATATATAATTTTAATACTAAAAATAGAGCAGCATCATTCATGTAGGTGATTTAAATGACCCAAACATAAAAGTGTTTAGCTGAAATGATACTTATTAGTATATTATTATTATTTCAAATATTCATCACCCTTATAGAAGTATAATTATTTTTGTTAAATGTTATCAAATTTTGTAATATTATTTAAAAATATTCACAAGAATTAGATAATTGAAATAATTAATGAAGTGGGTGTTATCTAATTTGAATAAATCAGATCATCCTTTATGAACATTTTTTGGAATGAAGGATTAGGGTCTCTTTCTTGTGATAAAAGGCTAAAAAATATGAATTTTTTTTATTGAGAATTGATTTGGGATATATTAAGGATATAAAATTTATATATAGACATGGTTTGTAATTGGTGGGTGAGGGGTCCTTCTATACACAAAATGTGGTGGAATGTTTTCAAGTACCTACTCCATAATGGTTAACAATTTTAATTTTGTGTGAAAAGAAACTCATGAATGAAAAAAAGTAAAATTGATCATTCATTACTTATCCAAAAAAATGAATGATAATATTTTATTATTTTTAATTTAATTACAAGTTATGTTTTTCATATATATCATATTTACCATATTTACTACTATATTTCCAAAAACCATCATTAGAACTTTTTTTTTTCAAAAAATGATATTTTCCCTCTTACCTAATTTCAAAATCATGATTTTAAATATAGAATAAAAATTATTAAATTAAGAATCTAAATATTATAATATTATCAATCTAGTAAAAAAAATAAAACACAGATATATTAAAAATTATTTTTCTTTCCAATGAATGATGATATTTTTATTTCTAATAATTCCTTAACTACACTGTGAATGATATTTATGTATTTAAAAATGAAAAATATTTTATTTTTAATGTTTTATATAACTTTTTATATTTTACATAAGTGTAACTCATAGTGATCAAATATCAGTAACATTGAATTGTTATATTTGTAATGGTATTGAACAAAATGACTATATACCCAAAAAATCATCCTAATGAATATATATATATATACATAACTAATGATTATATATACCCAACACATGTATAACTATTATATATATATATAATGACTACATATACTCACCATATATATATATATATCCACTATATATATCCACACACCCTGAAATATTTCTATCAATTTTTTATATCAACTACTTATTTCTCCCTTTAATATCAATTATTTTTATATTATATTATATTATTTTTATAGTTATTTTTTGTTTTACGATGTTATCAGGAGACCAAAGGGAATAATATTTCATGTTTACAACCTTTTTATTTACCTTCAGTTATTATACTTGTATTTTTTTCATGAAAATGTTACATAAATGTGTTTATAATTACAATTTTTATTTCATTTTATGTTATAATTGTCACGACCCATCCCATGGGGCCCATGTCGTGACTACCCCAAGCCATCCTTCCATAGGCCAGGGGTTGGAGACTAGCAGTGGAAAGGAATATCCCTAAAAAAGGGAAGGCATTGCCTCAAAACATGTACACACACAGACATGCCACATTTCACAAAAGTATAACACAATGAAAGAAGAAAGGTACAACCACAACTAAAAACCTCAACTAAGTGTAAAATTAAGTAATGAATGTAAAGAGGCTAGAATAAAAGCCCAAGGGAAATGGAAGTAAATGTGAAAGGAAAAGTATATCCTAAGGTCACCGACCAAGGTTCCTACCTGAAAGTTAGGTAAAACTAATCACTGCGGATCTCCACATCAAGTGTTCACCTCCGTACATCATCAAGTCCTTGCTCCCCGAGTCTCAGTCAAAACATCTCATCGTCTTCACAAGACACAATATGGTTTGGGTGAATCCCATACAACAATGAGTATAACAATACTCAGTAGGAACCTAATACCCCCAAATGTCTCTCAGAATTTCACAAAGGAATAACTATAAAGCATGATATCAATCACAAAGGACAAGAAAAAAACTCATCTCAAACTAGGTATATATAATAAAGAACAGAAGTAAATATGATTAATCATAAATCTAGAGCATTGTATTCTATTGAAAATATTTTGCTGTTAGACCGCATAAGTTCTCTAGAGGTGCTGACCCATAGAGGATCGATGGGTGCTAACCCACACAGAATCTCTAGGTGTAGACCTGCACATGATCGACCAGTGATCACCCGCATAGGATCTCTAGGTGATGTCCCATGGAGGATCTTTAGGTGCTGATCCACACAGGATTACTTTGTGTTTACCCACACATGATCTCTAGGTGCTGACCCCCATAGGATCGCTAGGTGCTGACCCCCACCAGATCACTAGGTGTTGACCCATTCAGGATCGCTGGGTACTAACCCACTTAAGATCGCTTGGTGGTGACCCACACTGGATCGCTAGGTTCTAACCCACACAGGATCTCTAGGTGTTAACCCACACAAGATATCTAGGTGTTGACCCATGGAGGATCGCTATTCTTTCTTCACGTAATAGCCATCCACTGAAATGTCCACACATAGTATGACTGATTCTGGAGGATCCGCTCCAAAAGAAATTGGCCGTATATCTGCCACCATGAAGTCCCAGAAAGATGTAACCCAATGAACCTCCATGTAATAAGGGTTCCAACGCAATAGGCAATGCATTAATTAGATAATCCTTCTGTAAGTAAAATGCATTTTAGTGCCAGGGGTCTGGTTGGATTCAGGTCCAATCCAACCCCATCATACTCCAAATTTCTCTAAAACCTGGGAGGATTGTCTCAAAAGGACTGCCTTATCCTAATGGTTTTGGCACCACAAATGGTTTGTCAAAGGACTTCCGGTTTAGGAGATATGTCCCTTTAATCAAAATTGGGTTATAAGTTGGTCCGGGTATGGTTCGATCTGGTCCGACTGACCAGGCCTGGCCTGTTGGGCCTAGACCAAATAGGATGGGCGCAGCCCGGTTTGAATGGGCCTGGCTAGGTTTCCATGGGCTTGGCCATTTAGGTCGTGGTACTGACTTGTCCCACCCGAACGGGTGTGGCCCACCAGCACACAGAACCACCAATCCTATTGTCTGGTTGTGGGAGTCTTCTCCCCTCCCAAACTGCTTGGTCGTTTGGGTCTTCAAAGGAGCATCCCATGTCGGCACCGCTCCACCTGGTCAGCCTACTGGACCAATCACCTATGGATCATGTGGATCGCGGTTTCACCCTCTATTGCAACTCGAAGCAGCGGCCCTCCTCGATGGTGAAACACACCACCCAACTCCAACGCGGCCAACACTACTCGGCCGCTACCTTCGTCCACCATGGAGGCTTTGATTACTGCCACCTTCTCTCGGCCAGTGGTTTCTAGCCATCGACTCCTCCAGTTTCTAGTGTCGCCATGTTGTTGGTGCTTCCACGAGACACCGTGAAACTCTGGTGGTCCGATTTCTTTCCCGTCTGCGCCTACGGGCCTCCTGGGAGAGTGCCAACAATATGAAGCCCTCGGTTTTACCATGACACCATGTTTCTCAGTCTCCCACGAAGAACACAACCAAAACTGAGATCGGTGGAGGGTCAAATCATTGATTCTTCATCCCACTCTATTCGTGTTATCATTATAACATTGAAGTAATTCGATCATCAAAAAGAGTAGAACAATTATTATTTTTTATTTGATAAAACCCCTACCTCTAACGTTTTTGAAGTCACTTTGGAAAAGGAAAATGAAACAATGCTTGAATGTGTTCTTTGTCGCTTTATGTTTTCTAGTTCGAATCCTCCAATGGTCATCAAATCTCTATTCTATGTTGGTGGAAGACATCGTTGGCACTTCAGCATAGGTTCCTCTCATTAGTACCTAAAATGCATGTACAAGATTCATTTAAATAGATGGAATATGAGTTTAACTCACCACACAATTAATGTGGTTCATAAATAACCTTAATTAATGAACATATTAATCTCTTGATGGTGCAATTACATAAAAATATGGAACATGCCATTAAATGATCTAACAACCCAGTGGTCCCGCCACCGTGACTCATCAGTTACAAAGAGAAAATAAAATTAATCATTGAGTTATTTTATTTTATTTTTTTGTAAATTCCAAAAATTAAATTTTTTGTCTAACCCTTGTTGGTAAATGCTAAGCTCTTCCTAAAAGAATTCAGGCATTTCAAATTATGTGGTTCCCTCAGATTTTTAATTCGAGCACTAGTTCAAAAGATAGAAATTATCGCTCGCACGTTTACTGAACGTACCTTAAAAAAGTTAAAAAATTATTAATAGTCACCCTTGACCCACACTAGTCAAGGTTAGGATCTACCTAAGGGAAACACACCCTCATGAGCTCAACATTAGTCCCAAATTTCGAATCTAAGTTACCATTTATGAGTTAAATATTTTAACAATAAAATAATTGTTACTTAATTATTATTTTTCCTCCCAAAAACTAACTTCCATTGTTTTCCTACACTAGCCAATGTTAGGATCTTCCTAAGGAAAACATAATTTCAAGACCTAAATAGTGGTATCATATTTATAATCACAGTCATCATTCATTAGTTATTAGAATTTGAAAAATAAAATAATTTTATTTAGTAATTTTATTTACGGTTGTGCCATTTTTTGGTTTTCTCACTGGAGGCCTGCACCAACTAAACTTAAGTCGCAACTAGGATAAACCTGCCATCCTAAATATAGTGGTAACCTTAGATTTCTTATATGAGTACCCATTTGATATTTATTCAACTTTTTTGGGAAAACTGCTCATGTGTTCTATTTAAAGCTTATCATTTTTCGACGGATCATTCTGGGCACTCCGGGCCTTGGAATCATGTACCGTCAATTTTTACAGTCTTAAAATAATCTTATATAAACAAATTATAGGGAAATTTAGGGTCTTTACATTCTCCCAACCTTAGGGATTTATGTCCCATAAATCCATAACAGGGCTATGGAATAAAATGGTGATACTAAGCACGTATCTGAGCCTCCTCCTCCCATCTGCTCTCCTAGAGGTTCACATACTACCAAAAAACTTACACTAGAGGAACTGATTGCCACTAATGTACCAGCTCATGTCGATCCTCTATCTCCATCTAGAATTCCATGAACGTCATCCCATCATCAATGTCCTACTCACCTAAGTTGATAACGTGTGATGGATCATGAACGTACCTGCTTAGCTGCAACACAAGGGAAACATAGACTCCTAGTTCTTCTAGTAGAACTAACCTCCATCTGATACCACTTTGTCGCAAACCCTCCCATGGGTCCCATGTTGTGACTACCACAAGTCCACCTTTCATAGGCTAGGGGTTAGCGACTAGAACTAGAAAGGAATATCCCTAAAAAGGGAAAGAAATTTCCTCAAATCCTATACACACAGAGATAGGGTACACAGCACACAAGTATAACACAATAGAAGAAGAAAGATATAACCAAAAATAAAAACCTCAACAAAGTGTAAAAGTAAGTACTGAATGTAAAAGGGACCAGAATACAAGCCCAACTGAAATGGAAGTATAGGTGAAAGGAAAAAAACATCTCCGGTTGTCACCTACCAAGGATCCTACATGAAGGGTAAGAACATCTCGTAACTGTGGATCTCCACATCAATCGGTCACCTCTGTACACCATCAAGTCCTTGAACCCTGAGTCTTAGTCAAAGTAGATCGTCGTCATCACAAGACTCAACAAGGTTCTGGTGAATCATGTGTGGGGTGTGTATAACAATACTTAGTGGGGACCCTGATACCCCTGAAGGTCTCTCAAAATTTCACAAAGGAATAACCATAAAGCATGACCTTAGTCACAAAGCACAAGAAAATGGCTCATCTCAAACCTGGTATTTAAATAAAAAACAAGAATAAATATTTTTAGTCATAAATCTCGATTATCTTTTTTTTTCAGGATGATTTTGTTGCTAGACTGTGCAATCTCGCTAGTAGTGATGACCCACAAAGAATAGCTAGGTGTTGACCCACACAGGATCGCTAGGTGCAGACCCACACAGGGTTACTAGGTGATGACCCATGGAGGATCGTTAGGTGCTGACCCAAATAGGGTCACTCGGTGCTGACCCATGGAGGATTTCTCGGTGCTAACACACTCAGGATCTCTTGGTATTGACCCACACAAGATCTCTAGGTGCTCACCCACACATGATCGCTAGGTGTTGTCCAATGGAGGATCGATTTGTGCTATCCCACGGAGGATCGTTAGGTGCTTCCACACACATGATTGATATGTGTTTACCCACATAGGATCGCTAGGTGAAGACCCACACAAGATCACTAGGTGTTGACCAACAGAGGACTGCTATTCTTTCTTCACGTCACAGCCAGCCATAGGATTCCCACACATAGTATTCTTGATTCTGGAGGATCCTTTCCATAATCCATTGGACATATTTCAACCTTTATGAAGTCCCAAAAAGATGTAACACAATGAAATACCATGTCATAAGGGTTCCAACTCAATAGACAGCGCATCAATCAGACGCTCGGTCTCTGAGTTATAAGCATTTTAGTGTCGGGGGCCTGGTTGGATTCGAGTCTGATCCAACCTGGATATACTCTAACATTCTGAAAAACCTAAGTGATGTATTTCAAAAGGACCTCTTCTTATTAAGGGTTATGGAATCGTATACTGTTTGTCAAATAGATTTCCGGTTTATGAGATATATCCCTGTAATCGAAATTGAGCCATATGTGGGTCTGGGTCGGTTCGACCTGGCCCGTTGTGCCCATCCTGAAGGGGTTGGGCTTGGTTTAGTTCAACTGGGCCCAACCCACTGGACACGGGCTAGGCTCGTGGGTCTGTGGGAGTAGATAGGCATGGCCTACCGGGCCGGACAACTTCCCGGCCTGCTGGCCGGGTGATGGGGTTCGCTCACCTCCTGAACAGCATGGCCGTTTGGGACTTCAAAACAGTAGTGCTAGTTTTCACCCCTCTAACTAATCGGTCTGCTGAACCGGTAACCTACCAAACCCCTGGACCAAAGGTTCATCCCTCATCACGGCCCTCCTTTGTAGTGCGCCGCCCAGCTCTAATGCGGTCGCTGCTGGCATGCCCCTGACTTCATCCATCACAACACCTTCGGGCGCCAGCACCTTCTCATGGCCGGTGGTTACCGGCTGCCACCTCCTTCAGTCACCTACACCTTCATGCCAGTGATGCTTTTATGGGCCACCGGTGAACCTCTCTTGTCTTGATTTCTTTCATGTCTATACCTACGGGGCTCCCATGATGGTGCCTACACTACACGGCCCTCAGTTTCACTTTTCTGCCATATTTTCCGGTATCCCATGAAGAACGCGACCAATACCAAGATCTACGGAGGGTCTGGACCTTGTTCGTTCGGCCCACACCCTCCACATTAGCATTATAACTTTGAAGTAATTCAATCGTCAGCAAGAGTATACTAATTATAAACTCTTTGAATAAAAACCTACCTCAAATGCGTTTGAAGACAATTCGGATGAGGGAGATGAACATGTGCTTGAAGGTTTTCGTCTTCTCTCAACGTTTTCTTATTCGAATCCTCTAATGTTTTTTGAAGCTCTATTCTATGTTGGGGGAAGATTTTGTTGGCACTTCGGTAGAATTTGCTCCCATGAGTCCCAAAAACGCATGCCCAAGCATTGTTTAAATAGAAGGAATAGGAGTTTAACTCACCTCACAATTAATGTGGTTCATTAATGAATTTAATTAATGAACCTATTAATGTCCCATTGGTGATGTTACTCATCAGTTACAATGAGACAAAGAAAATTACTGATAGAGTTATTTTGTTATTTTTTGTAAAATCAATAAATTAACTTTTTCATCCGACCATTGTCGGTCAATGTTTTGCTTCAGCTAAGAGAATCCCGGCACTATAAATTCAATTGTTCCCTAGGTTTTTTAATCTATGAACTTATTCTAAATATAGAAATCCCTTATCACACGTATACTAAATATACCTTAAAAAAAGTTAAAAAAATTATTAACAGTCACCCTCGACCCATGTTGGTCGAGGTTAGCCTCTGACTGAGGGAAACACGTCCTCAAGAGCGCAAAGGTACACTTATATTTATATTCCGAGTTACCGTTTATGAGTTAAATAATTTAACAATAAAATAATTGTTACTAAATTATTTTATTTGTGGCAAAAAACTAACTTCCATTGTTGGCTCTCTCCGGCCAAGGATATGATCTACCTAAGGAAAGAATACCCTCACGAGCTCTGTGGAGGTCTTTTATTTTTAATCCGAGTCACCATTAATTATTTATAAGCATTTTAAAAAGAATTATCTAATAATTTTATTTACAGTTATGCCATTTTTGGGTTTCCTCACTAGAGGTCTGCACCGACTAAACTTAAATCATACGTAGGGTAAACCTATCATCCTGAATGGAACAGTACCCTTAGATTTCTAATCCGGGAACCCATTATGAGTTATTCCACTTTTTCAGAAATACTGCTCTTTAGTGTTATTTAAAGATTAATATTTTTTTGACAGATCATTCCGGGCACTCTGGGCCTTGGAATCACGTGCCATCAATTTTTTTTGTCTCGTAATTATCCCATTAAATAAAAAAAATTAGAAATTTCAGTTCATTACAACATTCGAGCATTAGGGATTTTCATCCTCAAAAGACACAACAAGGACATGGAATCAAATGGTTGTACTAAGAAAATATATGAGCCTCCTGCTCCCTTGTGCTCTCCTGAAGGTTCACATGCTGCCACCAAACCTGCACTAGAGGAATCGACTACCCATGAAAGACCCGCTCATGTAAAACCACTATCTCCATTGGGAACTCCATGAACATCACCCCATCATCAATTTCCACCTCGCCCTAGTCGATAACATGTGATGGTTCATGCACGTACCTCCTCAACTGCAAAACATGGAAAACAAAGACTCTAAGTTCTTCTGTTAGAACAGACTACCCTCTTATACTAATATGTCAGGACCCGTCCCCTGGGGCCCGTTCCATCCCATGCATGCGTTCCAGAGGCCAAGGGTTATTGAATTTTATAGAAAATGCATATCCCTAAAAAGGGAAGGCATTGCCTCAAATCCTCTACACACACTGACAGAGCACACTGCGTACAAATATAACACAATGGAATAAGAAAGGTATAACCACAACTAAAAACCTCAACTGAGTGTAACAGTAAGTACTGAAAGTAAAAGGTTCTAGAATCCAGGCCCAACTAAAATGGAAGTACGGTTAAAAGGAAAAAAATCTATTGATGTTTCCCACCAATGATCTGACCTCAAGTGTTGGTATAGCTCATCACTATGGCTCTCCACGTCAAGTGGTCACCACTCTACACCATCAAGACCTACTTCCCCAAGTCTCAGTCAAAATTGTCCATCGTCTACAACAGACACAACAAGGTGCGGGAGAAGCCCGTGCAGGTGTGAGTATAACAATATAAAGTAGGGACCCCGAGACCCCCTAAGGTCTCTCAGAATTCCACAAAAGAATAACCACAAAGTGTGATCTCAATCACAATTAACAAGAAAAATACTTAGCTTAAACTAGGTATATAACTTAAAGAACAATAATAGAGAGATTAGTCATAAAGATAGATCATCTTATTCTATTGAGAGTCTTTTCTTTCTAGACTGCAGAAGGTTGCTAGAGGTGCTAACGCATAGAGGATCTCTAGGTGTTGACCCACACCGGATCGCTAGGAGTTGGCCCACACAGGATCGCATGGTACTGACCCATGGAGGATCGCTAGGTGGGAATCCACATAGGGTCGCTAGGTGCCGACCCACAGAGGATATCTAGGTGCTGACCCACAGAGGATCGATTAGTGCTAACCCACACAAGATTTCTATGTGTTGACCCACAGATAATCACAAGGTGATGAACCACACAAAATCACTAGGTCCTTACCCACAGAGGATCACTAGGTGCTGACCCACAAAGGATCACTATGTGCTGACCCACAAAGGATCACTAGGTGATAACCCACATATGATCGTTAGGTGCTGACCCACATAGGATATCTATGTGTTGACCCGCACAGGATCTCTTGGTGCTGACCCACACAAGTTTACTAAGTGTTGACCCATAGATGATCACTATTCTTTATTCACATCACAGTCAGCCACTGGATTCCCACACATAGTACAGTTGATTCTAGAGGATCTTCTCCAAAAGCCATATGTTTTATTTAAACCACCATGAAGTCCCATGAAGAAGTAACCTAATGATATTACATTTATTAAGGGTTCCGATTAGATATACAACACATCAATCATACACATGGTCTGTATGTTATAGGTATTTTAGTGCCAGTGCCACAGTTGGATTCGAGTCTGATCCAACCCAGTCATACATCAACATTCTCCAAAACACATGTAGAGTATCCCAAAATGTCTTACTCATCCAAAGGATATTGGCACTGTACACATTTCATCAAATGGATGTCCGATATAGGAGATATATCCCTTTAATCGAAACTGGGCTGCAAGTGGGTTCAGGTCTGGTCTGACCCCACTTAGCCCACCGAGCCCAGCCTGAAGGGGTTGGGCTCAGCCCGGTTTGGCTGGGCACGAACCACTGGTCATGGGCTTAGCCCGATGGGCTAAGGGACTGATTGGGAATGACCCTTCAGGTCACAGAACTGCCCGGCCCACTGGCTGGGTGCAAGGGTCCACTCCCCTTCTGAATGACTCAACCATTTGGGTCTTTAACGAAGTGGCTCTAGTTGGTGCAGCTCCACCTGGTCAGTCCGTAGGACCAGTCAAATATAGAACCCATGGACTGCGATTTCATCCTCTGTTATAGCTTGAAGTTGTTACCCTCCACCACAGCACACTACCGCGGTGCACCCCCCATCTCCAACACAATCGGCGTTGGTTGGCCGACACCTTCTTCCACCGCAGTTCCATTGGGTGATTCTACTTTCTCATGGTCGATGGTTTCTGGTCACCTCCTCCTCCAATTTCCAGCGCTGCCGCACCAGCGATGCTTTTGCGGGCCACCAGTGAATCTCCGGTTGTCAGATTACTTTTCCATGTATACCTACAAGACTCCTGGGATGGTGCCTAAACTGTTCAGCCCTCAGTTTCACCTTGCCACCATATTTTCTGGTCGCCCATGAAAAATTCATCCAATACCAAGATCAGTGGAGGGCCCGGTCCTTGTTTGTTCGGCCCACTCCCATCACATTAGCATTGTAACATGGAATTAATTCAATCATCAACAAGTGTAGAAGAATTATAAAACTCTTTGACTGTAACCCATACCTCAAACGTGTTTGAAGATGATGAAAATGGGAGAGATGAACCTGTTCTCAATGGTGTTTACCGTTACTCGACATTGTCCAGTTTGAATCTTACAATAGTCGTCGAAGCTCAATTCTATGTTGGTGGAAGTCATCATTGTCAGTTTGGTAGAGGTTCCTCTCGTGAGTCCCTAAAACTCCTACCCATTCTTTTTTTAAATTGATGGAATATGAGTATAACTCACAGCAAAATTTTTGTGGTTCATTAATGAATTTAATTAATGAACATATTGATCTCTCAACGGTGCAGTTACACAACAAGTGTAACTAGCCATTAAATGATCTGACAACCCAGCGGTCCCATCATCGTCACTCATCGGTCATAAAGAGAGAAATAAAATAACTCATGGAGTTATTTTATTATTGTTTTTGTGAAGTCCAAAAATTAAATTTTTCATTTGACCCTTTTGAGTCGATGTTTTGAGCGAATCTCAGCTCTAAAATTTAAACAGTGCCCTCATATTTTTAATCTGAGCACCGGCTCAAAATATAGAAATCGTCGCTCGCATGTTTACAGAACTTACCTTAAAAGGATAAAAAATTATTAGCAGTCACCCTCAACCCGCATCAGTCGAGGTTAGGGTTTGCCAATGGGAAACACACCCTCACGAGCTCAACGTTACTCTCAGATTTCCGATTCGAGTTACTGTTTATGAGTTAAATAATTTTACAATTAAATAATTATTACTTAATTATTTTATTTACTGATAAACTAACTTCCATTGTTGTCCCGCGCCAGCCAAGGTTAGGATCTGCCTATGGAAATCATACCCTCATGATATCATAGGTGTTCTTAAATTTTTAACCCTAGTCATCGTTCATGAGTTACAAGAATTTGAAAAATAAAATAATTTAATTTAATTATTTTAATAACGATTATTTCATTATTGGGTTTTCTCACTAGATTTCTGCACTGATTAACAGAAGTCATTCCTAGGGTAAATTCACCACCTTGAACGTAATAGTGCCCTATGATTTCTGATCTGATCCACCATTTAATTGTTATTCCAGTTTTTCAAGACAACTACTTATGCGTACTACTTAACGCTTAACGTTTTTTTGATAAATATTTTCGGGCACTCTGAACCTCAGAATCACATGCCGTCAATTTTTTATGTCTTGTAATAATCCCATATGATAAAAAAAATTATATAAAAATTTCATGTCTTTACTATAATATTCTATCTTAATTTAATAATGATTTTTTCATAAAAGTTTCACATTTTATGAAAAATAAGTTATTCAATTTCAAAATAAATTGGTATTATAGAATAAAAAAATCATTCTAAAATATGGGGTGTTACATAGATGATGTTAAATTATCAATTCATGGCGATCACAAGCAATGAGACTTCTTATGATGAATATTGAACCTAGTAACCTCTAAGATGGTTGTTTATGAGGATATAACCACTAATATGGTACTTATATGTTTTATGTGTTATGTTATATTCTTTTATATTTTTTAAAGGTTGTGGATGAAGCCTCAATTTAATATTTAATGAAAAAACCTCTTTAGTGTGGGTAGAGGGAGACCCATTACATAGCCCAAGGGCCCAAGGAAAAGTGGCCTAAAAACAAGGCTTGAAAGACTATTTTTCGGCCTAAAGGACCCCTCAGTGAACAGTACTGCTATAGTACCACATGCTGCTATAGTTCCTACTATAGTACCAACTCCTCTACAGCTCCTACTAAAGTTCCTCCGCCGCTATAGTTCCACCGCTGCTACAAAGAACATGGTGTTTACAAAAAAGTTCAACTCGATAAACCAAAGAATTATATATCAAGTAGTAAGGGTGATGATATACGAATGCATCCTTATTGATGGTATAGAACTTCAAAAATGGATTATAATACATTTTATCATTTAGGTGATGTTTTTAATTTTTATTTCATCAAAATTTTATTTTATATATGGGGGTTATAATGGGTTTCTAAATAAAACTCTTGGTTTTTGGTTTTGACTTACCACCACTGTGAAATAGGCCTAAAGGTGAACACACTAAGTGTTCCCAAAATCTTATTATATTCAGTTGATCTAAGTATAATAATATATTTAGTTAAAAAATTTCATATAATGATTATTTGAGTTAATATCTATTATAATATATCCCCATGTTATTCATGTTTATAAGAAGTTATTTTAAATTTATCCATTATTTATTAATGAGTAACCCTTTTGGGACATAAAATATGATATTTATTATTGAATAGAAATACTAATGTATTGTTCACGATGAAATAATTTATTGAATAATCATAGGAAGTCAACACAAATGTCACATTAAATAATATCTCATGAGATATAAGTATTAATCCAATTCATTTTTAACACCATGATATTTTATGAAATATCTAATTTATTCAATATCTTTTCATACATGCAGTACTGAGTTTAAAAAAAATGTGATGTAATATTAAAATACTATTATTTAATGTATAAATTGTTACATATATGTTATATTGGTCGGTATAAATTATATTAATTAAATTATGAATAATTTATGGTTTATGTATTTTTAAAATGAATTAATGGGCTATAAATTTATTTTAAATAAAAATAAAATTATTTAAAACAAAATGATTATTGTTTTAGAAACCCTTTTTAATTCATAGAATGTATTTTTATCTTAGTAAATTTAATTAATCACTTTTTTTAATTATTTTAATGATATTTATATATTAAATATTAAATAAAATGTTTTATCATTCATTTAATATTATTTTCTAGGAATTTTATAGTAATAAACCAAGTTTAATGCTTAAAATGTATTTTTTGAAAAGTGATTTTTATCGCATATTTACAACTTATTTTAAAATTTATATCATACAATTAAATAATTTTACTTCGCTAAAATTTATTAAATATTTTTAATAATTAGGTGCACTATTTTTAAATAGGCCTCTTTTATTTTTGGCCAATATGAATAGAAACTGTGGTAAAATTTATCAAATTTATCTATCCAATGGCTTGAAGACCTTCAAATTTTTTATTATATAAAAAACACCCTTTGAGGGAATAAGAGGGAAAACCACACAAACTTCAATGACATAGGACAAATCACACCCAAAGGACAGAAGCAGAAAAACCAGACTGACAACACGTAGCTTCCCCTCCCCAACACTTGTTCATGATGAAGTCTTTCACCGCAACAGGGTTATACAAGAAGCAAATTTCTTGTGTCAAAGCACAGGCCTGATCTGATGGATGGTGCCAAAGTATCTCAAACATCAAAATCCTAAAAAGAACTATGTAGATGAAACACAAACTCTGAATCCTCCTGTAACCTATTCCATGTTGTGGAAACTGGTCACCAGATTTTGCACCTTAGGAAACAAACCAACCAAACAATTCATTCCACAATGACCAAATTAAATTCTTTCAAAAACTTTCACCATTTGAAATTCCAAACCACAGCACAATCCATACCATCACAGCAACCAGAATAGACCAAAACGCAAGTAGGAGAATTACAGAAGATATAAAAAACACAATAAGTAAAAACAAATATCGAAGAAATCACTGCAAGATTGGCCTCTCGAATGCCAGCAACACTGGAAGTGGGACACACCAAATAAAACCAACCGAACACCAGATCATATTTCCATAAACAAAACCAGAAATGAAAACCCCTGTAAATATTTAAAGCACTGATATCGCCATAGAACAACCCCCAAACATCGAAAGAAACCTTCAGAAGACTCCACGCTTCCAAGAATCTCGAACCCACAAACGCTTCGAAGAGAATGACGGTGAACAAAGCGACCATCATCGTAAGCTGGTATTACATACATATACTGTGAACTGAAAGCACCATAGATCCCAAAATCTTCATCACAATAGGAGGGGTGATCCATGAACACGACAGGAGACTTCCAAAATAATGTTACCAAATGACACTATCTTAGTTTTAAATATATATTAGGTGTACAAATTGGTAAAAAGGTAGGCTATAAATGAATAATTATTATTTTTTTAACATAATAAACTTATTTTAATTATGGTGATTTATTTAAAATTTTCATGAATTGGGTAATTACCTATAATTTGTACTCAACTATTAGTTAGTATATATTCAATTAATTAAAAAATGATATTCAAAAAATTAAAAGTGATAGAATTGGGTTCTGTTAATGGGTAAAATGAATTTTATAGATTTATATGAAATACAATATTATTATTAATAGGAATATATTTTAATTTAAAAAATTTATTTATGTGTTTTAATTAAAATTAAACAAATAGTGTTAAAGGTTACAATAACGGTATTTTATGAAATTAATACAATTTAGTTTTTTTAATCATAAAAATATTTAAAGATGATATGGTGGATAATATATCAATTAAAATAACATCCCTTGTTATTTTGTGAGATGATTATTACCTTATATTAAAAATCATATCCTTTTAAGATTGAAAAAGACATTACTTTGGTTAATGATAAAATAGGTTAACTAAGGGGTTAAACCAAATAATAAGGTGTAAAATACGACCAAAACCTATCCAAAACTTTTATATTATATTACTTCAACCCCATAAAATCATATATTTGACTCCATTTCCTTTTGGAGAAATTTGGTAAATATAATGACTTTATTATAATTTAATATTTTATAAAATTCCAAAAATGCCCCTCACCCGAATTATAAAAGGGAACCTGCTCCATCACATTATTAAACAAATTTAGGCTTTATATATCAACCATAAACTATTAAAATATCTTCCAAAATTAATTTTACACATTATATAATTTAGGTACATTCAGAAATACCAACCCTAGGGACCTTAAGAGATAATATAAACGTGTTGTTTCAGAGAAGAGGTAATCATCTTAACTGGTCACATTCTTCTATAATTATTATTTTTCCTCCTAAAAAAGATATATTCCCCATTAAATAATAAATTAATTATCCAAAATAAACATAAATTTTATTATGATTATTAAACCACATTCAGTCACCCTATTTCTATCAAATGATAAGTGAAATTTATTCCCATGTGTTTGTACGACTTATCGTCTCCACATAGTGATAAAAATCATTTTCATAACCATATTTTATATATGGTTATTATGATGGTTTAAAAGTTTTAAAATATTCTTATTACATAATTATTATTACAAAGTCATAATATCATATCTATCATCTAACCTTCTAATCCATTGGAATACAATAACATTGCTCGTGCATATGTGTGGACTACCACCTCCAAGAAGTGATGTGACTTTTTTTTCATTTCCATTTTACATTGATGGTAATGAGGATGTATTTAATGATTATATATGATATCTATGATATAATAATTACTTTTTTATGGTTTATAATTATTTACCTTTCTTTTTCTCCAACAATCAAAAATTGTTACCATCATTCACGCATACGTACGACTGACTGTATATATGAATTGTGTTATTCATATTAATATATCAACTTTTAAAAAATGAATCTAAATATATATATAATTAATATATTTTATATTTATTCCATTATAAAAATTTTGTATATGATATAACCAAGGTCAATGTATAGATGTTTTAATTACCAAACCAAAATTCTTATAAAAGAAAGAAATATTTAACACCATAAAACAATGATTTTAATAAATGGTTATTAATAAAATAGAATATAAATATTATAAGGGGGTAATATATGATATTATTAGTATATTAGTGAATCTATTATGGAATTATAATAAATTTAAATTCATTTTGTGGAATACTATCCTACTTTCTAATCGAGTCCAATTCCAGGTAATGGAATTTCATCTAACTTTTATTTTTGTGAGACACATGCCATATTCAACAATTTTTTCATTTATGTGGGGTATTTAATACACATAAATGAATTTTTGGATATTTATTATGACTTTTGGGTTGATTTACATATCAATATTAGGTTATTTATTTCATGGTTATTATGATTCAAATGTTACCAAAGTGGTAATGGTTTTATGGTTTAATTTCAATATTTATCAAGATTGTTAATGGTTAAGTTATAATAATGAATAATTATAATATTTATCTTATGAAACTTGTGATATTTACTATATTATGTTTATTTTATTAAAATAAAATTTTTCCTTACATTTTCCTCACCTTATGTACACGAGAGGCTGCAAATATTTGTCAAGGAAAATAGAGTTATTTCTCTCTTTGATCAAAAAAACATTTCTTCCATTTCAATTTTTTAAAAAACAAAATTTAGATAATTTTTTTAATATTCATATATTATTGCTAAAAGGTATTTATTACCATAATTTTTAAAAAATAGTTTAAATTTAATTTACCTGTTGTTATCTGAATTAGGCATTTTTTTTATTTTTTTAAAAAAATTGAATGGAATGTTTTCTTTTAACTTATATGGTATAAAACAAATTTTCTACCATAATTACCACTCAATAATATAAATATTAAATTATAATTTCTCTAGTATAATTTCAAAGAATATAATTTTTAAAATATTTTATTTGTAAATTTTAAGCTTTTGAAAAGTTATTTTCTAAGTGGAAAGTATATTTTCTTTAAGAATGTTATAATGATCTTGTAAGGTATTTCTATTCCTCAAGGATGATAACAATTTATTTCACTTTTTTATTTACTAGGTTTGTGATACAATTATACCACCCTTATTATTTATTTTCATTGCTTATTATTATTATTAAATTGTTTTTTAACATTTATTTTATATCAGTAATTATATGAGGAACTGATAAAATTTTTATGAAACTAAATTTTTTTCAATGGGTTATGCTATGAAGAAATGTTTATAAAACCTATTTATTTTCATGGATTATGATGTGATTAATTTTTTATGATCTTATGGAACAAATATATAGTATTTCCAATATATTAATTGTGGGGCCATAATTATATATCCCTCCAATTCATTGGCTAAATATTGATATCTCATGAGATAAATAGGAATCGAATTTCGTGTGAACCTTTTCAATAAGAGAATTTATCCACTAATATAGTCTTGGGATTAAACCTTGACTAATATTATGGTATATAGATTGAAAAAATTACACTATACTAGTCTTAGAAATGGTCCTTGACTACTAATGAAATGATTCTCATTGGTTATTATTATTCTAGAAACCTATGTCTTACTACAATTTTATTTTCTTATAGATAATGTTCTTTGATTCCATTATGATTAATGTCTTATAAACATCCAAGATTTATTCCATGAATCAATAATAAAATATTGGATATGTATGGAATGATTTGGAAATTTATGTTTCATTTCATCATTTCATTATGTTTATGTTATTCTAAATTTATCATTAATATATCACTTTTTACCCTTACTAAGCTTCTGAGCACAACATTTCTTATGTTCACTTTCCCCAGGTTAGGAAGAATGATTTAAAATATGATATTTCTAAGAAGGGAAATAGTTATTATGAACTGACTGGGAGATTTTTTAGGTCATTTATGAACCGGTTGTTTATGTATCCATGTTTCCCAAGGAACTAGACATATTTGATTCTGGTGTGGACCCTTATGTTATGTAATGAATATTCATCTATAAATAGTTGATATTTATATGAAAAGTGTGGATCGCTATATCATTAGAGGTAAATATCATATAAAAATTTCACATAATGATAAAATATATATGTGTCTACCATATGAACATGATTTCACTCCGAAATAAAGCATAACATAAATAACCCATGATAATGAGATGAGTTTCGTGAAATTTTCCACAACGCATAAAACTCATACAGAGAAAAAAAATGGATAATTTAATTAAATCACATCCTTGGTGAATGATAACAAGAATTAAATGACATCGATGTAAATGAAAATAAATTTAGAATAAAATATTAAATTAATTTAAAGATAAGTAGAAATGATCTTTTATATTTTTTATAACTTTTATTTTAAAAGTTTGATATCCCATAACAGATTGATCATTGATTGTGGGGTGAATCACTAGTGTTGTTTTATGAATCCTTATATATTAACTCAACCACATAAACCTTTTAAAGTCCCAATACCCTTAATATATTCTCTCAACCTTAATTATATTTTGAAAAATATATAGAATGTTGAATACACTATATTTAAAATGTTCTTCCAGAATTGCTTACTAATTCTCATGACTGGTTGGTTACCCCAATCATATATTCTTTTACTATATACCCATGTGGTTAAAAATAAGGAAAATACATTCCATTACAATGTATAGTATGACTATGTTAAGCATTTTTGAGTCACATTAGAAGAAAAAACAACCCTCTATAAAGCATGATCTAGTAAAGAAATATTTCTTTCTTCTTCAAACATCTTCTGTGCCACTTGATAATTATATTCCTCCATAAAAAAGGGTTCAACTAGTGTGTTTGTGTACTACTTCAATTATAAATGTATAGGACATATTTAGAACATGGTCATTTGGTATATTTAGCTTCCAATCCTTCACATTAACTAGTTATTTTCTTCACTTCAGAAACATAGGTACAATAATTCTTTTACTTCTTGAATGGATCTCAGCATTGAAATCATTATATTATCTATAATGAAGATATGTATCAGGATATTAGTTATTAGAATACTCATCAATACATTATTATAGAGTTCTCTCTCTATCATCACAAAAATTATTTATCCTTTTCTATACATACATATTCACAAAATAATATTATGAATATTTGTTTCTAAATGGAATTCGGGAAACACCCTTGAACTTCGATAGCAGAAGCAATCTTATCTATTTAAATTTTTCAGTAAAATAATAATTTTCAAATACCATTAAAAATCATTAGAATACTAGTTAATTATTTATCACATAGTAGGGAAATTTATATCGTAGTAAATTATTATAAAATATGATAATATACTTCCCAAAAAATCCAAAACATTAAATTCTTTTGAATTTAATCCAATTGTGAATATGTTATAACATTGAATCTCATCTTGTATTGGGAGACCCATTTCAAAACTATTTACTCCCTTGGATAGCCTATTTATTTTGACCTAAATCGTGATCCACTATGATTGAACAAGATGTTTTAATCCTTAATTATTAGCTTATGCATCGTCTAAATTAAATTCTTTAATCATAAGAATTATGTAAACTCTTTAAATATTTATAATGTTAAAATAACCTGTATGGTCTGGAAAGATTTTTAAATTTTCTTAATGATAAAATGATCCTTATGGGTTCATCCTTACAGTTTCATAATTATCATACAGATAAAATGGTCATTACAAGGTTATGTTTACAAAGCCTCAGATTTATCCTTATTCTCCATGAAAATGATGCATACATATAAGGGTGGAATGATCCTTATGGAACTGTATAATCCTTAAGGTTCTAACGCATATATAGATAATTCTTATTTAGTGATCTTTATGAATCCTTCAATGATTATTACACGGTGTATTTATCATTAAATATTAACTAATTTGATATTATATAGTGATGTTTACAAAGAATATAGAAATGTTTAAATAGATTTCAATCATTCTTAAATAAAAATTATATTTTTTACAATGTTTGAAGAATTAATACCAACATAGAGCCATACTTATCCAATTTTCCTCACCTCATTACCAGAATACCATACTTTCTTTATTCATATTTGATCTCCTTTAATCCATCTCCAGGCGCTCTCAATGAACTCAAATTTAAAAACTTCCATATCAATCATGGAATCCAATGAAAAATACACAGAAGTTAGAAACTCTTAACTTCATTCAAAATTGTTGTAGAAAAAGAATGCACCATTTGTAAAACATTTGACTATTTTATTGAAGATCAGTTCGATAATCATCACAAATAAATCATTGTTGTGTCCTAAATCTATCCCCAAAATAACTTTGAGCTAAATTTTCAACCCTCCTTTTATATTAAACAAAGAAGAACCTATATCATTTCTCTAGATTCCATCAAAAACATATTCACATCATTATAAATAATTTCAGCATCACACTTTATGAAAAAATCAATTAAATAAAATGGGAACCATAATCTCACTTGTTGGTTCTATTTTCAACACTCCTAAACACTTGTCATCTAAATATGTGTGGTTATAATTTTGTAATTTGTTGACAAGAAAGAAATTGGAGATATAGGGGAATTATTATCCCATTTTTATTCTTCTAAGAATCTATTTCTCACATTTTTATTTAGAATCACATCTTGATCCACCTATGAGAAAGGGATAACACCACGTGATTTTCTTAGCAATGATACTTTAATCAAATAACTCTAACTATATATGGGCTAGCCCGATGTTGAATGAAAGTGTTATTTTACAAATGATATCAACATTTTCCATAAAAAAACATACATGTGATACCAAACTCAAATTCTCATTTTGGGGTTATTCAAACATTGATTCAGGAAGATTAATTTGTATCCTACTCACATATCAACAATCACATCAGAAACATAAAGTAAAAAAGGCACAAAAGTTCTCCTTTCTACTCATATTTTTGTCATCTTACACTCCCCTTTGAAAGCATATTTGATAAAATAAAAAATAATAGTTTTAAGTGTGATTAGTCAACCACATTCTCAAATTTTAAATAGAAAATCTTAAATTCCATATTCATCATTTGATAGAATTTCATTTTTTTCTCTACAACAAAGGGATTCAATCACTTACATACATTTATAGTAGTTAGGATACTCTATGAAATGCATGTTATTTGTTTTCTTTTACTAACTAATTCACTCTTCTCCATTAATTCCTAGAATGTCTTCAAAAATAAAAAAGACTTCTATGGAATACGGAGGGAACTATTTGTTTCTCAATTGAAACATGTAGTATGAGATTTTCATGCCAACTCAGGTTTCTCTTTCTCTCAAATCAAAAAGTAAGAAGTTTTCTTTCTCTTATTAACATCCTTCATCGGTATTATGCATATCATATTTCCTTGAGCAGCTTCTTTTTTTGATTTTTTTTATCCACGTTAACAACCATGGGAAATTATTTACCTGATGCTTGGATATCATTCCAAATCAATTATTACTGGTTCGGTAGAATGGTTATATAGTCCCTTCCACTAGTCTTAGTCTATACACAGCTTTCATATATTTTTCCATTTGTTTTTATATTACTTCTTGTGGATAGATTCTCGTGAATTAAAACCTCTTCAGGTCAAAGAACTTGATTATCTTTGAAACTGGTATTTATATTTTCTTTCAATATTTTCTTATCTATCTCTAGTTTCTCTATCCAAAACTGTTATAAACTTATTCTTGTATTTCTTAGCTTCCTTGGGCTTCCCAAAACTCTTCTTCACAATATCACTAGACTATGTCTTGCCTCCTTTTTCCTTGTAAATTTTCCTCCCTTTTTTACAATAGAGAACATGTACATGTAGACTAGATAAGCATATTTCATATTTATAACCTTCTTTCTCACATATCACACAAATTTACTTTGAGAAATCAAATCTATTATGGATGGGAATATTTACTGATGTTACGGTCATAGGCTATCTTCTTTGAGAATCTTCCATAATTTTCCCACCAAATCACCTCCAAGGATTATACACCTTTGCTAGTAATGACATGTTATACTAACAAGTGTATGATTTGTTTTTTTAACTTCTATTAAACGCTCAAAATCTTATTAACAATTTTTTCCAATTTTTATTATGAATCTATCCAGAAAACTATGAGGGTTTTCCTTCATTATTCCAATCATTAGTATTCCTTGGGGTTTATGGTCTTCCTGGAATATTGTTTTCTACCATTGATGTGTAAGTGTGTCTATCATTTTTATTATTTTACCATAGTTTTATAAATATCTTTATAACCTAAACTCTTATAAATAACATATTTATTTTTGAATCAAATTATTCATATATTTTTATGGAAAGTTGGAATAATTCAACTCATTAACTTGAGAAGATCCAACAATGACTCCAATTTCCTTTGAGAAGCCTTATTTGATCTTCCTTAGCTAATTTTTGGGATTAGCTCATATTGGTTTTGTAAGATCCCATCTTTTTTCTGGTATGTCCCTCTTTGAGTTTTTCATTTGCGTTGTGGTGGCCAGGTCTTGTTCATAGATGGAGATCCTTTATTTTGGAAAAGGACATAATGCCTAGGGATGTAAGTTTGTCTCAATTAATTAAGTCTTGATAAGAATTTGTTAAATGGGTTTATGGGGGGTTTCCATTCACTTGATTGCTCGAGAGGTGGTCAGGGTTCATTCCATGGGACATCACAGAAAATTGGCTATTTGCGATGGGTTATTTGCGATGGGAAGATTACCCCGTCACAAATAACCATTATTTGTGATGCCCACTTAGCGCCCATCACAAATGATTTGGCACGAAATACGCGCCAAACGGCGGGTAAGGGTATTAGGTACGGGTTCCTATTCCCATCGTAAATAACCAGCGGCAGTTTTTAGTATTTGCGATGGGATACATGCCCTGTCGCAAATGCTTTTTCGGTAGGTACCATTTACGATGGGGCTCGTCGCAAATTACTTTTTAATGGCCCACTGTAATTAATGCAGGCTGAGTCATTTGCATTGGGCCCCATCACAAATACATTCGCCGTAAATAATCTAACTTATATGTACCCTTGACTGTTTTTCCTCTCATTTATCTCTTTACTCAATTTTCCTCTCTATCTCTACCAAGAAACTTTCTTCTAAAATTTCCCATAGTTTAAACATTTTAATCTGAGCATTATCAGCGAGTTTAGATCTTTGAATGCTTCGGTTTCAAGGTGTTTATCTATTTTTTTATTATTTAGACAATATATTTTATTTAAATTATTTATAATTTAGTTAATAATATGTAAATTAATTAAATTAGAATTAGATATTTGTTTCTCAGAATTTATTTTCATGAATAGTTATATCTAAGTGTTAATTAACAAAAATTTAAATAAATTTTATTAATTTTAAATAATTTGTAATCATTTTTAATAAGTATTATTAATTAGTAATAACTACTAATAAATTTTTTTAATTAGTAATAATTAAAAATAAATAGATTCAATTAGTAATAAATAGAAAAAATAAGTAGTAATTAGAAATAATTTGTAATAATTAGAAAAAATTGTAATAATTTGAAAAAATTTGTAATAATTAGAAAAAAATGGAAAATTCATAACAATTATAAATAATTATGAATAATTAATAATAAATTGTAATAATTAGTAATAATTAGTAAAAAAACTTTAATAATTAGTAATAATTTGCAATAATTATTAATAGTTAGTAATAATTAAGATTAATTAGTAATAATTAAGATTAATTTGTAATAATTAGTAATAATTAGTAATAATTTGGAGTTATTGGTATTAATTAGGATTAATTACGAATAATTAGTAATAATTTTGATTAATTGCTCATAATTAGTAATATTTTGTAATAATAATTGTTAATTAGTAATAATTATTCATAATTAGTAATAATTTTCAATAATTAGTAATAATTTTCAATAATTAATATTAATTATCAATATTTATTCATAATTATCCATAATTAGTGACAATTAGGATTAATAAGTAATAATAAGGATAAATTAGTAATAATTCGAAATAGTTAGAAATAATTTGGATCAAATAGTAAAAATTACGACTAATTAGTAATAATAAAGAATAATTACTAAAATAATTGGAACTAATTAATAATAATTAAGATTAATTAGTAATAAATATTATTAATTCGTAATAATTACTAATAATAAATAATAATTAGTAATAATTAATAATAATTAGTAATAATTATTAATAATTAGTAATAATTAATAATAACAAGTAATAATTATCATTACTTAGAAATAATAATAAATAAATTTTCATTATTTGAAATAAATTATAATAATTGGTAATAAATTGTAATAAATAGTAATAAATAGTAATAAATATTAATAAATATTAATAATTTGTAATAATTAGTAATAATTAGTAATAAATAGTAATAAATAGTAATAAATAGTAATAAATTGTAATAAATTGTAATAAATTGTAACAATTAGTAATAATTAGTAATAATTTGTAATAATTAGTAATAATTAATAAAAATTATCAATAATTAGAAATAAATTGTAATAATTAGAAATAATATAATAGTTAGTAATAATTAGTAATAAATAGTAATAAATAGTAATAATTTGTAATAAGTAGATATAATTAGTAATAAATAGTAATAAATTGTAATAAATAGTACTAAATAGTAATAATTAGTAATAATTAGTAATAATTTGTAATAAACAGTAATAAATAGTAATTATTATTAACAAATTGTAATAATTAGTAAAAATTAGTAATAATTCGAAATAATTTGGATTAATTAGTAATAATTATGATTAATTAGTAACTATTAGGAATAATTAGGATTTATTATCAATAATTGGTAATAATTAGGATTAATAAAAAACAATTATTAACAATTAGAAATAATTAGTAATAATTAGTAATAATTAGTAATAATTAATATTAATTAGTAATATTTAATAATAATTATCAATAATTAGAAATAAATTGTAATAATTAGTGATAATTAGAAATAAATTGTAATAATTAGTAATAATTAGAACTAAATTGTAATAATTAGTAATATTTAGTAATAAATAGTAATAAATCATAATAAATTATAATAAATTATAATAATTAGTATTAAGTAGTAATAATTAGACATAATTAGTAATAATTAGTGATAATTAGTAATAATTAGTATTAATTATTGATATAATTAGAAAAAAACTGTAATAATTATGGATATAATTAAATATCAATTTTAATAATTAGAAATAAATTCTAATAAATAGTAATAACTAGTAATAATTAGTTATAATTAGTAATAATTAGTAATAATTAGTAATAAATACTAATAAATAGTAATAAATATTAATAAATATTTAAAAATAGTAATAATTAGTAATAATTAGTAATAAGAAGTAATAATTGGTAATAATTAGTAATAACTATTAATAAATAGTAATAATTAGTAATAATTAGTGATAATTAGTTTTAATTAGTAATAATTAGTAATAATTAGGATTAATTATAAATAATTAGTAATTATTAGGATTAATTAGGATTAATTTTCAATAATAATAATAATTTGGATTAATTATAAATAATTTGTAATAATTAGGAATAATTAAAAATAATTAGTAATAATTGGGATTAATTAATAATAATTACTGTTTATTAGTAATTAGTAAGATTAATTAAGAATAGTTTGTAATAATTAAGATTAATTAGTAATAATTCGGATTAATTAGTAATAATTAGGATTAATTAGAAATAATTTGGAATAAATAGAAATAATTTGGAATATTTAGTAATAATTATGCTAAATTAGGAATAATTGAGATTAATTAAGAATAAATATGATTAATTAGTAATAATTAGGATTAATTAGTAATAATTAGGATTAATTAGTAATAATTAGGATTAATTTGGATTAATTTGGAATAATTCATAATAATTAGGAATAATTAGTAATTATTAAGAATAATTAATAATAATTAGTAATAATTACTAATAATTAGTGATAATTAGTTATAATTGATAATAATTTCTTATAGTTAGTAATAATTAGTAATAATTAGTAATAGTATGTAGTAATTAGTAATAAATGATAATAAATAATAATAAATTTGATTGCATTGATAAACTGGTACAATTTTCAGTAGATTGGCAGCATTCATTTTGATCGATGCCTCAACTCTTTGAAATGTTCTTCCACTAAAATCAATTTAAAATATCGTCTCAGACATACATCGGTGCTGATTTTTCGTAGTGATTTATGTTCGAGAATGTTTTAAGGTGTTGAGCCGTCAGAAAAAACAGGCACTTTTTTCTGAAAACTCATCCCCTTGAAACTTTCTAAGACGGAAATCACTATGAATCATCTACTTCAATGTACAAAAATTCATTTTCATATGCATTAGAGCATGGAGAGTAGCATGGCGAGGCCTCTCTGTTCTCCATCCTCGTATATATGAAAAGGGATATACGTACGTCAGAGCAGACTTTTCATAGTGCTTTTATTCACATAAAGATACAAGGGGATGATTTGTCAGGAAAAAGAGATACCACCAATCCATTAGAAATTTTTCCACTAGTAATTAATAATAATTATACCAAACTCCTGCAGTTAATAATAAGTAGTGGTAATTAGTATAAATTTTTATAAATGAGTGTAGATTTGTTTAGAAGTTTAAAAAAAATTTAAATAACTATAAAATAATATATATTATTATAAATTGTAAGAAAAGAGAATTTAATTGTCTTCTCTTTATTGGAAAGTGTTTTTCTTATAACTAATTATACAAAATAACTAATTATTTCATATATTTTTTTTAAAGTATTGAACAAGTCAAAAACAGTCATCATTAGACGATCATACATGGATAACTCATCACAAGAATCTAAATGGTTCTGGTTTAAATCTTGTATATATTAAGGGTGTTCAAGATTTCAAATCATTTGCATCATCAAAACCAAAATTTGTTTAAGAATGTAAAATTATGTATCCTTGTAAAAAAATGTGTTTTGAGGACGTATGAAACATTTTATAATGTTGGATGTTAGTTATTGCATTTTGGATTTCATGAAGATTATGTTTTTTTGTATCAACATTGTGAATGCGGTTCTAAGGAAGATATTAAAAATTAGGTTCCTGATCTATCACGGTTTCCAAATTTAGTACATGATGGGGAAAGTCCATTTGGTCAATAAACATAAACTTAGGATGAAATTGATTTAACTCCTGAGTTGGAACCATATCATTTATATGAGTTGTTGATGTCCTCTAAGGATGACTTATATCCTTGTTGCAAGATAAACAAATTTAATGTAGTTCCTACATTTATGGTCATTAAATCAGATAATGGAATTTAAAATAGTTGTATTGATCAGATATTCTTATTGTTAAAAACACTGCTACCTGAAGGAAATGTTTTGCCTTTAAATTTTTATGAGAGTAAGAGAATGGTTTGTAATCTGGGTCTTGATTATCAAAAGATTCATGCGTGTTCAAATGGTTGCATCTTATTTTATAGTGAAAATTATTTGTTCGATAGTTGTCCTACATGTGAACAATCAAGGTACAAAGAATCTTAACAAAGGATGTCTAGATTGTTTCTTGTAAAACATTTGATATATTTCTCGTTGACACATAGATTGTTGAATTTATTTAAATCTCAAAAAATATCATCGTTGATGTCATGGAACCAAAACAACATTTCAACGAGTAAAAGATTAAATCTTCCCTCTGATAGTGATTAATGGAAACGTTTTTTCCAAGTGCATCTTCCATTTTCATTAAAAGCCTAAAACATGTGGTTGGGTATTTCTACTAATGTTTTTTTTCATTTTTTTTCTTATGGTAGTTAGTATTCATTTTGGCTTATCTATATAACTCTCTATAATTTAACTCCATGGATGTGGATGGAAGATCCATACATCTTTTTGAACTTATAAATTCCAGGTCATCCGACAAAGAATATTGATTTTTATTTGAAACTATTGATTGATGAGTTGAATTCACAATGGAGTAATGGTGTTAGTAGATGTGATATTGCTGCGAAAGAAAACGTTCTACTGAAGGATGCATTGATGTTGACAATCAGTGAATTCTAAACATATGGTATGTTACCTGGATAGAGTACACATGTTCCAAAATCATGTTCATGCTGTATTAGTGACAACAAAGAATTTATGCACATCAATGTAAAAAAACAAGTTTTCTCGACATTCATCATAGATTTCTTCCAAACGATTATCCATTTAGAAGAAACAAATATCATTTCTGAAAAGGAACATTTGAAAAATATGGGCCTCCAATAATGATCTCGGGTATAGAGTTGAAATTAATTGTCTTTTCAATACCCCCAATCACATTTGGTCCAATAATAAAAACAAAAAATTGATGGGTTTTAAAAATAGCACAATTTGATAAAACGAAGCATTTTTTTGGATTTTCCATATCGTTATGATTTGTTGGTCTATCACATGTTGGTTGCGATGGATATATAGAATAACTCTTTTGATAATTAATTTCATATAGTTTTGTGTACACCAGGTTAGACCAAAGATAATGTAAAATCACAATTAGATCTTTCCCAAATTTATAGGTGACCAGAACATGAACTATTTAAAAATGTCAGATCATATAAGTTAATGAATCCAAAAGAATCTTATACACTTATTTTTTCCAAAATTTTAAAAGGAAAGAAATAGAGAAAGTTGGAGTGAAGGAGTTTTTTGATATATATAGCGTCCACCGACCTAATTATATTTCATCTTAGGTTTGGGATAGATTGTGTAAACACTATTTGAGTAGGTGGTTTCAGATTAGATCATTATTAGGAAAGAAAAATTGGGGGATACAGGAGGTGACACATAGAGCTGGTAGTCATACATTTAGTACACATAGGGATCATATAGTAAGTATATTTTTTTGAATATTGTATAACTTTAAATGTAAACGTTTTTTATATTCATATAAACAGTCACACAACCCGATATTATATAGTATGTCATTTATAGGATGATGTATAGTGATAAAACAACTGAAGAGATTCGACATGCTCTCCAGTGTCAGATTGTGGTAAGTATAAGTTTTTTTGAGTTTTAAATTTTACTAAATTTTTTTTCAAATATTATAATTTTATATTTCAATTTAAGGAGTCATATGAGGCTGCAATGTCTGATATAGTTGTCGAGAGTCAGGCTGAGACCAATGGTTAGACCAATGCCCCCTGATTTAATGAGGCAACATGGATGCAGGGGACCCAGTATGGCTTCAAGAAAGGCCTAGTTGTTGGTATCAGCTCTAGAGTGACCCCTAGGGATTTTTATGGCACCTCTCTGATGTCAGTGTCCAGCTCGAGAGGATCTTCTGAAGAGTGATAATCATCTCATGCACAATATCTGAAGTAGCTGCGAGCTTAAAGTGAGCTTACAATAACTATGATTAGAGAGTAGGAGGAGATGAATTTGTGGCATCAACATCAACTGGAAGAGTTCCTCTAATAACAGCAATAACAGTAGTAGATGATGGATGATATGCATTGATGGCGGCCGAAGCAGGAGTAAGAGCTGATAGAATACATGCGACGTCTGACTCACAGTTTTTAGATAGAGTTCCCTACACCATCTTTTCCAGCTCCTCCAAACACCCCTCCCCATGAGTATCGGTGTATTTTTCTTATAGTGGTTCTAAATATCAGACAAGTGTATCCAAGAAGAATTCATTCAATAAATACTTGACTTTAAAAAATAAACAAAAAGCAAAAAACTATTAAAATCTATGAGCATCTCAATTACCATCTCAGTCCTCTATTCCCATTATCCTATCAAATGATAGAAATCAATGATCCACAACATGGAAATTTTCTTTCATCCTTTAATATATCTATGAAATAAACCCAGGTACCAATCATCAACCAAAAAAAGGTTTGTGTATAACTAAGTAGTACACCACCAATAGTGTCTATTGAAAATCAAGTATGCGAATAAAAAATTCAATGTTCTATTGATATAATAATTTAAATATATAAATTAATTGAAACTATGTAGATATTGATCACTATATGGTAAACCCATCTAACCCTACCTACTTCAGCCAAAACCATAATCCCCTAATCATGTAACCTTTTAATTTGTTTGGGAACCCATGGAATGTAGCTAAGGAATCAAAGAATAAATAATGACAATAAATCAAGTGAATTGGTCCAGTGTTTACTACAAAATGAACCTATTTTCAATCCATATAGGAACCATGATATTCTTATTTTTTTTGTTTTTGATGCAACTTATGGGGATCAATCCATGATTTTTAGAACATTTTTTCAGAGGATCCAATAGATAACCCCTTTTTATTATACTCTTATTAGTTTCTAACTTAACCAAAATAATCTATCCTTTTATTTTAGGGTATGACTTGATTGGAATCCAAGGGGATGGATCATGTCATTACTTGTCAAAGGGAATCAAGTAGAACCCAAGATATCATATAAATGTTTTTACCTTAATAACCATTTTAATCCTCAATAACTAGATATGATATTCATGAGATTAAGACACTGACTATATCCCATATTTGCATACCACTTTGTAATCAAATCAATAAATCAAGTTGACTAATATAATCTATCTCAAGGTATTCCAAGGGGAAATATACGGCTCAATCAAGTAATACTACACTACTGATGGTGTCTTTATGTTTCAAATTTTGTATCTATGGTATACATGGTAATGAATCATAATTTACATGTGAAGTATTGATGTCAGGTATTTTATTTTATTTAAATAACAACCTTATAGGGGTCTCAAAATGATTTCCATAAGACACCCACACAATTTAACAATTTAATGATTACATTACTCTTGGAGTTACATGGAATATATGGTGTTTGGGATCTAGAATTTATCCATCACACCCAATTAGATTAACTATGTTTAATTTACCCATGATATACCCAATGTAACAAATTAAACTTTTAATCTTTTAAGTATCATGTTAAAAATTACTTACGGCGTAGTTTGGTTACATAAATGTTAAATTTGAATTTTCCTAAATTAAAATCAAAACACAACCTGAAAGGTTTTTTGGTTATACATATGGTATGATTATTATGGAAATTTATTTAACCAAGCTTCAAGGGGTGGTGTGGGATGAAGTTTTCAACTAAAAATGGGGTCTGGGTGACCTATATTAGTACTAGGTCAGTAATTAAGAGACAAATTAAATGAATATAAGTTTTGGGATTAATTTATATAAATATTGGGGTATATTAAAATTTAAAAATGGTGAGTCTCTTAGGTAACATCATGTGGACGCCCAACCTAGGGATCTTAAAATACTCTTTATCAAATAAAAGTCATAGATTAGAGCTGTAATGATTGAAAATGATGAACCATAAAAATTACCTAAAATAGTGTATTTATGTTAAAATTGATTGGAGATATTTAGATGGAATGAAAAGGAAATATTATAAGCTAATGAAGTTACATCCTTACTATGATCCATCTAACATGATATATGGAATTGGAAAAAAAGGTCATGTGGGGGAGATCCACCAACCTTAGAAAAGAGGTGGAGAGGAAACCTATAGTGGAGCTATTGTGAACCAACATTGGAGGGATGAAAGAATTATCCTTAAATGGTAATAATGTGAAAAATGTAATTTTCGTTATTTTTAACCAGGAACACATGTGTTCCACACAGTTGACCAAACTGTGTACCAACTGTGTGAATCACTCTATCTGAAATTCCACACTATACAAGGTTAGGCGAACCATTTTTGAAACCATGAGAAAACCATTTTTTCAACTCAAAAAAATAATTAAGGCCCTCACATGGTTTTCAGATATCCTATCATGTTTTAAAAAACATTCCCCCCCCCCTTCATGACAACCAGTTATGGTGCATAGTTATGAAAAACAATGAGCTGACTATTTTCCCTTCTCTATCTTCCCAAAAACCGAAACCCCAAGCCCGAACCTTCCTAAATTCTATTGAAACCTTCTCTTATACCATGTGAAAATAAATTAATGAAAATTTAATGTAATTTAAATAAAAATAAAATGATTATGTTTCTAAAAAAATAGCACGGTCTTATACACATGTGGTTACAACCATGGATAGTCCCAAACAAGTCAACATAGAGTACCATTATACTTCAGCTTATATAGTTGTACTAGAATAAAAAAAATCTCTAATATAGAGTATGATCCAATAATTAATGATTTCCATCTACATTGGGATTATTCTGTTACACTTGATAATGATATTCCTCTATAATCATACATGATCTATTAGTTAACTCATTTAAACCATCAAATCAGTATGTCTAGGTATTCTTTAGAACATTCTCACATGACTTTCTCAACATCTATCCTTTTACATGAACTAGTTCTCCTTAGTAATTTCAATACGCAAACATATTAGTTATTCACCTTATTTAATGGAACCTAGATTCAAAAAACTCTTTTCTCTTAGATACTATGATGTAATGACATATTAGTTTTCTAAAATTCTCACAACCATAATTTGAGGGTACCATTTATATTCACATACGCATTATTTCAAATTTTCTACACATCTATATTAAGAAAATGTTTTGTGAATTTAGTTTCCAAAATGGGATTATGTAAACACCCTTGATCTTCATAAAAATCAGTGATATCATCTATTTAAATAATTCAATGGACACCTGATTTTAATCTCACATTAATAATCTTTTGAATCTATTTTTGGTCATTAAAAAAGACATGGGATATTTCCATATTAATGGAATGTTGAATATCATAGTATTTTCTTCCCAAAAATTATAAGCCATGAAATTATATTGAATTGAATCGATGATTGTATGTTTTCTAATTTTGAGTCTTATATTATGGTGTGGAACACGTATCATCACCCACTTCATCCACAACTAGTCCTTCTTTATTCATTTCTTGAATCATAATCTTCATGGATTGATCATAATGTATGAATCCTTTAATATCAGCTTTTTCATTGTATGAATTAAATTATTCATTTCATATGAATTCTAGATAGTCTTAGAATATTCATAATGATAAAATGATTCTCAAAGTATAAATATATTTTGGAATTACAATAAAGATATGTCAATCCTTACTTCTTCATCCTTATGATTATATAGTAATCATTAGGATTAAATGATCCTTATAGTTTTATCCTTATTAAGTATCATATTAATAAATACATTCCTAAAATATTATTCATTATGTGTATAGGTAGAGTAATCATTATGTATTCAGATGATCTTTATAGTGATTAAACATAAGAAGATGATGTTTACACAATGATGATTACATATCCTAAAATTATTTTTACAGGATGCATTAATCCGTACACAAGAACTGATTTATTATTAAAAAGTGATGTTTACATATATTAAAATCATTATTATGAACTAAATATTCATCCTTTCAATGTTTACCAAATTTTTTCACATGAAAAATATAACTTTAACATTTTCCACACCTCATATACTAAATTATAAAATTCCTTAAATCATAACTAATCTCTTTTAATACATCTCTTTCCCTTATAAACCAAATCAAATTTTAAAACATTGTTAATAAGCATGGAATCCATTTCGAACACCCCAATACTTTTTAACTTCTAACTTCTTTAAAAACTATTGTGTAAAACACGTGTGTTATTAATATAGATCATGAATTGATCATTAAAGAAAATATTTAATAATCTTTGAGAAAAAGTATTATAATTTCATGGATCATCCCATGATGTAAATCCAATATATAGCCTCAAACCTCATTCTCCATTTAACATGGAATAATCTTTATTATTTATCTAAATCCTATCCTACATATATTGACATCATCTTAGATATTTCAGGAATCTCTCCTTATAAACAAAAAATACAATTTATTCCAATAGGAATAAAAAAGGAAATAATTTATAAATAATTTGTTTTAGAAAAATAATTATAATGTAAAAAATAATTACTTTAAGTAATAATGAAAAAATATAAAAAATACTCATAAGGAAAATAAAATAAAATGGTGGGAGAAACTGGTCATATAGAAAATGTTAAAGAATGGAGTTAAAAGATAGCTTTCATATATTTTTAAAATATAGTAAAGTTTAATAAAACTGGACCGTAATAAATCATATAATTAGGGTTAACGACATCCCCAAAACAACATTAAAAACTTGTACATGAATGAAAAATGGTCCACGCCAAAAAGATATGATCAAGTTAGTTCCATTTAGAAGAATCATTTTGGGTTAATTAAAAAACAATAGGGGAAAATGGTAAGAATATATCTAAACCCAAAAATTAATTCAATTATAGGAAAATAGATATATATTTATATTGGTGAAACATACAATTTTTTCCCATGGAAATTTAGATATAGACAATCTCGATTTTAAAGTAGGAGTAGAAAATAAACCATTAAATGTTGATATTTAATGAATCAATATAAATTAAAGGTGAATAAATGATATAGAAATGTAAATAACATTAATAAAAGTTTGTTAATAAATAAAAATAGTTTATGGGTTATAAATTACACCATAAAAATTAAAATTGGTGCATAATAGAAAACATCTGTCAATAAAAATAAATTGAGAAAATAACCCTTAATTTAATCAAGACTTCCACAAATGTGATTTAAACCCATTTTTAATAAAAATAAATATCCTAATCAGATATTTTGTAAACATATTCATATATGGTACCATTTAAAATATTTATTTATATTTATTTATTACAAACCAATAGTTATAGTTTATTTTCTTCATTATATGTCAGTAGTGTTGATGGTATTATTGTAGTTTCATTATAGAGATGCCAATCCTCTATATTTGATGAAATTTGTATCATTAAAAATTTATTAAAGGAATATCAATGTTTTAATATTAATTATCTAAATAATCCCACATTAATTTTTTGGATGATATGAATGTGGTTTGGAATATTTGGACTCACGACACACATGTTTTGAGTAACTTTATAATAAAAAATGTGTTGCTTTATAATGATAATTAATTTTTACACCCTTATATAACAATAATGTTAACAAAAATTGCTATCTGATATCATATATTACCATTATTTACCTTTTTATACTCATCCATGGAAGAAATTTTAATGATAGTGTAGTATTTTTCATATAGGGGGTTGAACCGAAGAAAACAAGAACATATTATATTAAAGAATGTGTAAGAGTATAAATTTATATTATAGTAAGAATTTTTTTTGAATAATAATGATTTTAATAGAACATTATTATAGAATTTAATGATATTTTTGAATAATTCAAATTACAATATAATTGAAAATGATATAGAAAAACTAGGTACTTGCTTAAATGGAATCAGTCCTTCTCATAGCAGGTTCTTTAGGAATAAGGTATTTAAGCCTCCTTATTGGGACCATATATAACCCAATGCAAATAATAATTTATTCTAGTAAACTATTTGTTAATAAATATAAAACTATATTATATAATTGGTTTAGAGTGGGTAGACTATAGGTCATTTTATAGTTGATAAGGAATGACATTTTCACAAATACACATTCAATATTATCTAAAAAATAATTTATCAATGAAAATGAAACCCAAATTATCAAGAAATAAATGCATGTTAAGAAAAATATCATATATACATTTAATTGATAAGGTGTTGAGATATTATATCAATTTTACAAAATATTTTTACTATTTATCTAATTTTACCATCTACTCTAGTAAGTAACTTTTTTACTCCGAATATTTTTTCCAAAAAATAAACATTTTAATGTTACCTAATTTATAGATTCTAGTAGAAAATATGATATCCATTTTATTATATACATTTTTTATAAGTTAATAAAATTAATTTTAAAATAATAATGATTAAAATACAATAATATTTTATGGAAATATATTTTTAGGCATAAAAATGAATATAATTTATTCATGAAAAAGTAATAATCATTAAATGAATGTAAATTAATTTGGATATATATATATATATATTATTTAATTAAAAAAATTACTTTTAAAAAAGGGAAATTTTACTTTTAAATAAAAACATATACTATATTAAAATAATAATATTTTTAGTTAAAACATATTTCATTAGCCATGAATCATTAAATTTTTATTAATTATAGTTAAATTCTTATTTCTTGGATGTGTTTAACTTATTCTACGTACCATTACTTGTATTTCATCAAGACACATTATTCAAATGATTATTTAATAGAAATAAATTTAATAAAATTGTATATTTCGTAAAAATAATTATATTTAGAATAAAATGTATTTAAAAAAATTATTATCCTTTTATAATGTTAAAAATAATTCAATTTATTCTATTTTAAATATTTAAAATTTAAATATATAAACTTAATGTCTAAATAAATTTAATTTATATTAACTAAAGGCCAATAAATCTGAATAGATAACATGTTTCCTAGTATTTTACTCAATTGTAATATAACCTTCTTAACAGTCGTATGATATCTATATTAGAAACATTATATTTTCTAAATTTATTTAATTCTAAATTATTAAATCAAAATTTTCATTCCATTAATTATATTTTATAATTTTACAAAATTATTTTTAATTTTATGATGTTTTTTCACATTTTTTTGTTAGTTCTACTGATAGTGATACTCAACGGTGAAGATGGTCATGGGGTATTACTAGTTGTAAAAATATTCCACTTTTGAAATTTTTGACCCATTTTATTATATATACTTTAAAAAAATGTAATTACCCATGGTAATCAATACGTAGTTTACTTTACATTTATTATAAGGTACTATTATGAGTGAGTAAGATATATTTAACAAGATTGATATCTCATATGATTTATTTTATAATCCATAATAAACATGGTAACTTGGGAAAATAATATATTTATGTATATATATCCTAGATATTACCCTTTTTAAGTGTATAATTTCCTTGTAATACATATGGAGAGAATTAGAGAGAGTCATACAATATTCTCTTAAGTTATAGACAGATAGACATAGGTTGATAAACATATGGGATTTGCCAATTTTTTAAAAGACCATTTTTTATTATACCAATGACTGGAATCTTAACATTATCACTTTCTGTCATTATTTAGATTCCATAAGAAATGAAAATTCTAGTTTGGTCAAATATCAAATCATGATTGTATACTTCCAAAAAGGGTAAAATTAGAAAACAAACAATTAAGTTAATTTTTTATTTGAATAATTAATTAAAAATCATGTTTGATGATCATGTTATGGGATTTTGATTTATATCATTATGTTTAGTTTGCAAATTTTTAACTATCATCACATCGTGTCCTTTTTTTGGGCACATATCATTCATACATAATAAAAAAACATTTTATTTTACTCAATTCGGACTTAAAACTTCAATAAACACTACCTAAATTATAAAATCTATTAGGAAGGGTCATTTTAATCATTTATAAATTCCAAAAAATATATTCAAATGATCATAAATTTCCATTAAAGATGATATTTTCACTAAACATCACCATCCATGATAAAATTTAATTTAATTAAAAAAATATTATCTATGATAATTCCATTACCATTATTTCTTTTCTCCCTTTACATGATCAATTAAAAAACCCAATAACTTGAACATCTATAGTTGTTTTCTCATTTATAAAAAAGAGATATCTTCATCAAGAATCCATTTACCCCATTATAATCCTTCTAAATCCATTAATTTAACCCTATAAATTATCTCCCTTTAAAAAACAATATATTATCAATCCATTATACTTGTCTTATTATACCACTCTAAACGAATGTATTTACCTCCACTATTCTAAGTCATTAGGCCTCATGGTTCTCCCCACTATAAGGACATACCTAATCCAACTTATCATCTTAAAAATCTCTGCAAGTCAACCTTGAGAAAAACATGGATGGAACACCTGGCCTTAATCAAACCTCGAATTCAAAATTAGATGGGATGACCTAACCATATCATTAAAAATTATCAAATAACGGTTTAACACCACCATTCACTAAATTTATAATTGTTTTCCAAAGTTATTTAGGTATAAAAAAATATATAATTTTTTATAAAATTTACTATTGGTATCATTTGTGTTGTGAGTAAACCCCCCACCCTGTGGGATTTTCTAGTCCTTATTTGAATATATCAGAGACTTAATAATTCCTCATTTTATTCCAAAGGTCATCAAAAAGTGATGAGGGACAAATCATATAGTTAAAGAGATTATACCAATGATATATAACTCAACATCAAACATAAAACAAAACAAATATCTAAAACATATTCAAAAATTAAATAATATATACATAAAATATAAAATTCTCAGTATAAAAATAAAAAAATATTTAATTAGCTGATACATTAACTAAAAACCAAATGATAGTGACCTCTAACCCAAGAAACATAGTCTCCACCTACCAAAACTTTTTTCTCCAGGAAAATAATTTCTAGGAACAATAACCTATATTCTATATTAATACCTAAACATAAAGAAATAAAAATATTGAGTTATATCCATGCATACTAGAAACTATACTGTGTTCATAAGTAGGCGATAAGTTAACTATCTTTGTTGGATTCTCCCTTAACCCTAAAAATCTCAAAACAGAAAATATTAAATGTTGGTGGGTGGTAAATTTACATACATAGTGAAACATAACCCACATCATATAGAACCCGAAATAAATAATTAAAACAAAAAATATAACAATAAAAAAACATGATCCATAATCAACAAAAAATGGAGCCTCATTCCCTAGACCAATTATCCATTCACATGCCTCAATCCGTACCTAAACTCAATGATCTCTAATTTCATATCTCATGAGATATATATACATATAGAATTATATTTGATACTCTATATCACAATATTATAAACAATTTATTAATAATTCATTCAATATTTTAATTACCTCAAGAGTATAGAACCAAAAATTCCCATGTGGGTCATCATATAATGGAATACCTCTTCCCTAAGACCCCTATCTAAACATAAAAAATGAAACATGAATCTAGGTTAAGGTAATCACCAAATTTAATAACCTTTATATGAACATGGGGAGGAAACATATAATGAGATCAAGTCTCACAAGACCATATATTAGAACATGGGAGAAAACATCAAGTTATGCTAGAAACGTAAATGTACTTATACCTTAAATCAAACCCATATAATATCCCAAACTGAACATTATCATTATAATTCATTATAAATTGTAACATAAATTATCAACTCAACGATGCATGTGTAATTATACTCTTGAGTCCCTAATCAATCCAACTTTTCTAGCCTTGGGAAATATATAATTTCACTAAAACTTAATAAAACCTACTCATTAATAATCATATATTACAATCATTATCTTTGAATCCTAACATAAAATCATCCCATAAGCCATCTAATCCCAATAATCCAATAATTACCCTTTCTATCTAAAAGTAAAAAAATTATAATAACCTCATTGGGGAATGTCTCGAGTCAAAAACACTAACACCCCTACTTAATAATAAACCAATATCCATTTATCATTCCAATTATAAATACATATCTAATGGTACAAAAATATTTTATATATCATATATATTCTTTAAGATCTCGAATAAAAAATCCTCAATTGGTTAGGTTCAAGAAAAAGGAAAAATGAAAAAATAAATAAATAGAAATTTTTCTTACATGCATGTTTAAATGATCATTTACATTAAATTTCCCAGAAATATATTATAAAATTTAGAAAAGGTGAAGAATAAGTGTTATTATTCTTTCAATTTCCTTCTAAAAATTAACCTATGTGACTTAGAGTTTGAATCCTCTCTGTCTTTAATTACCACCCTTATAGTTATTAAATATAAATATATAGTATCCTAGGGAATATTGAATATTTACATGGTTTACCCCAATATGGGTGACTATATATACACTTTGTTTTTCTTGATTTTAATACACTAATATTATCACTAACATAATAACTTTTTTATAAAAGATGAAATGGTTCCATCCATTACCCAATAATTTTCTTCGGATAGAATTAACCTTATGAGAATTATGCTGGATCCCTCAAGTTTTATTATACTCAAAGTAAAATCAGAAATATATTTTTAGACTATTTTACTTTAGTACCAAATGTCGGATTTTTCCCTGATCCATTAAAAAATTAAAAATTAGTATGTTCTAAATTCTTCTAGAATCAAAATGCCCAAACACTCAATTTTTTAATCCAAAAATCACTGAACTTTTTAAATCTCAAATTTTTCACCTAAACACTATGATTTTATAGGATCATAACTATTTTACCTTGACTCAAAGACTCTATGAAATCAAAAATTCATACTCGTCCTTATAAATATTCTGAATATGTAGGTTGGTGTCTCTTAGAATCATTATTATCTTCTTGGACTTGGCACTTCTTTCTAAATACTTAGAATAGTGTGTTAACACTTCTGAGAAAAGTAGTAGCACAAAATAGCAGTTTTAATTCCATAATTTCCAAATCATGAAAATTCATCATTCAAAAATTTTACCAATCATATTTATCCCTTTAAAATAACTCATATTTTCCAATACATGTTCTCATTCAAATATTTTTCATGATCCTCTAATTAAACCTAAAAATAAATATTAAATTACCTTTTTAGAATCATTATATTTATCCCATGATGAACAACTTAGAATAGTCACAATAAATACTTCACCTCTATGTATTTTCAACATATTCTATGTTTTATCTTCTATCACTTCAATATTATTCTAACATTTGATGCATTCTACTTCTACATTTGATTTTCTCTATGATTCTGAAATTCTCCATGGATATGATCCTATAGATTCTACATCTTCTTCATCTTAGGAGTTTACAAAAAATATAGATCAATTATATTCTTCTTATTCTTAAAATTTTAGAATCACATATCATAACATAACTGTTCAATATAATCATTAAAAAATTATCCTTCCTTCGAATCAACCATATTTTGACACTTTCAAATTCACATTTTAGATTATTCTTTTTTTAATTTTGTTCTAATTCCAAAATTAGATAATATTTTGTTTGAACGTAACTTCAGACTTCTCATATAAGATATCTATTTTCCTTGTAAATACCTGCAATATATATTGTATTATTTTCGAAGCTAGGCACTGAGATAAAATTAGATTATATGAAATGGTAAACCTGGAATTGATATTTTAAAAATATTAAATATATTTATTTCACATGTACATAGTTTTCATAAAAAATATGAAAAAATATAAATATGAGTATCAGATTTAAAATTTGAAACCACCATTGATTTCATAAAATTTGTTTTTCCCTTGGCACAACATTATCATTTTCTGCATTACTGATTTGTAAAAATGTTTTCAAAAGAATAAATAATAAATGTATTTATTTATTTTATTATATGATTACGTTGAGACCTAACCCTCACCTATTTAAACCTGGTTATTATAAAACTTTGGGGTTTGATAAATAATAATCAAATCTGAGAGGGGAGTTGATAGAGAAGCCCTCGTGGAAAAATTACATCAGATCATTATTTAGGAATCTGTGCATCAATGGAGTTGTAGATCTCAATAATGAAGATGTAACTTACTCATTTATAATTAAATATCAATCTGATCTCAAGGTAAGACATTTTTTTTATCTGGATTTAATCCCCTTTATTCATCCCATTTTGAATGTGGGTCAATTACTCTAACAGGATTTGATCCAGGAATCGATTATTGATATTGAGGATATTATTTTGATATTGAATTGTTAATTTTTATTTGGTAAATGAATATATGTCAATGGATGAGGTACATTCCTCACATTATTTTTTTACATATTTCTCTCCATGTTATTTATTCATTCCTCATTGGTATTTAGTTTGTTTAGTGGTTTGATAAATACCTAGTAATTAATCATTACACACTCATTAATCACAAAAATAGATTAATGCATAAATTTTTGGTTTGATATTGGAAAATAGGATCAAGAAAAAGTAAAAAAATGATAGATCGAGGCCGAGTTGGTGATGTTCATGTATGGTTGGACTTTTTGGCGATGGTTTACTGTTACGGGGCCAATTTATGAGAATGCAAAATGGATGGAATCTATCCATCAGTGAAGGAGAGACTCGGTCTAACTAAATACACAGTATCAAAGGGATATTAGCATATGATCGAAAGTAAATTGCAGTAATTGTATAAGACACATGAATATCCATAGTTTTAATAAAATAACACAATACACAATTTTTAATATAAAGATAAAATCTATGTGGGGCCCTATCTATAGTGTTAGGGTTTCATTGGAGAAGAAAGTATCACACACCATGTGACATGTGTTACAAGCCGTGTGGCCCTACCTAAAGACATTCCATGTACCCTCAGGTACAAAGGAATGGAATGAGTACATGGGTTAATCCATGTACTCGGACATAGACAGAGCACATGAGCTAATCTATGTACGTCGACATGGCCAAGTACACACGAACAACCTAGGGTACATGGTCACAGGTTGGGCCACATGGCTAAAATAAGGGTAGGCGTGACATGTCGTGTACTACTAGTACAAACTATGCAGTTTTCCTAGATATGTATGTGGAGCTTGTTTTATTTAGTGTGGTATAGTTTCCACAGGGTGCATTTCATGGATCCATATATATGAGGGAAGAGTTTTTCATTTTTTCATTATCTTAGGATTGTGATATTCCTAATGAATTTTTCATGGATAGAGTTCTCAGTCCCCCCATGGCCCATGGTGGGATCCTTTATCATCTTATTCCCTAAGTAGGTTTCTCATAATAAGTTTTTCCAAATTTACCAAGTAATTTATTCCTTACATAATGTGTTATTATAGGTTGGGTTATTGGTATACCGCATGTCTCGAGATTTGATCACCATTTACATATCGATCTCTACTAATATTTGGTTTTTACTTCTTCATGGTGTGACCTAATGAGCACGACATCGATGAATTCCATCAGTGATGTTAGACTCATGGAGTGAGTTCTCCAATTAGAGTGTTGCTACAAATTCATGAGCATAATCTTATGTTGGTTATATAGTTGTGACCTTACACTGAGACTTAATGTCTATTATGAGTATATCTGGATGTTTTTTTTGAATGTCTCATATTATTATTGACATATCCTTATGATGATATGTCTATTGTATTGATTCTTTTTTTATTAGAGATTTTAGGTTTTCCTATCGGATATTTTTATAAACACCCCTATATAGTCTCTAAATGCACTTTTCATGTCTTATATATATGATTATACGCTTTATAGGATTCATTGTGGAAAAAGAGAATATAGAGGTGGGTTTGGGTTTCACTTGTCATGGTTTATACCAGTAGTCGTATTTGACTATAGTCTCCTCTTTTAGATATTTATACTTCTTTATTGTTTTTGGTGGGATTTTATTTGTCTCTGTATTTCTTTCCAATTCGTATTCATTGTACTATGGTTATGGGGTTTAGATGTGTGTATGCATTTATATCATGTGTATCTAGTTTCTCATCATTGTATAACATTATATTTTTGTGTGTGCGTGTGTTTGTATATAGGTACTTTAGTATATGGCCTTGCATGTGAGTGTTATGCATACTCAGTGATAGTTTCTAGCCCTTGGCAGATTGGAGCCAGGATGGGGGAAGTCACACCTAGCTTATAACAATCTTTGCAGGCCACGATGTGTCCAGCCATGAAAAAGTATTATCAGAGTAGTTTAATTTTAGCAATAAATTTTGGAGTTTTATCTAGAAGTTATATTAGTTTGGGTTTTACGGAAATAGTGTTATGTGTTTTGAGTTTGGCTCTCAAACAAGGGTCTCCATTATTGTTGTGGTGGTCAATTTATCTATTCACTATGACTTTGACCACCATCTTTTTGACTTGGTACATGTAGAAATTGTTTTTAGAGAAAACATTAGTATATATATTATTTAGAAATGGTTTGTGGTTTCCATGTTCTTCTTGAATCAAATTCCTATTTATACTCATTAGTAATGATACATCTTATCTATTTTAAGATGACACCATGATAATTTCCATCTCTGATTTAGCACTAGGATCATGAGTATGATCATCTTAGTGATGAGTCTTTTACATAGGGACTTGTTTAGATGGTAGAACCTTTGGATGGTTTTTCATACATACTTCCACCCATCAAGAATTATAATGTACCAACAGTACCATTGGATGAAGTTTGTAGGCTAAGTGCACTTTACAAATTTTAGTGTTAGATACCCCTCAGGTTCTAGTGAAATCCCTATCCCCATAAATTTATGTTTTGGATCAAGGTGGTTATGGGGGTTTTTTCCTCATTACGAAACAATTAGATTAGATTGTTATACAAGATGAAAGTCTTTATCATGGCTTTGTAAGCTAGTGGTCTCGCTTAATGGATTTATCTTATGAAGAGAAGAATCATTCTTGGATAAAGATTGAGTACATTTTAAGAAATTATTTTTCTGCATCTAAACAATGGTATATATGCATCTAGGATATTCTACATCTCCAGCAAAGAAGCATGACTATGGATGATTACTCATTGAGGTTCCCCAACCTCTCATGATAGTTAATATATATGGTGTATCATCAGTTCCTCTGAGAACAAAACTTTGATAAAGGATTATGTAGAGATATATTGGTGAGTGTGATACCTCTATTCATCTCTACCTATATTGGGGTTATGAAGCATGATCTGGTAGTATATTGAAAACCATCAAAGAAGACACCAATATTGGGTTCTAGTGGTGGGATCATATAAGCAGAGAATTCTGTATCATGTAGTTAATGGTAGGCACAAGGATCTAGACAAGGAATATATTTTTCCAGATGATCTTAGGATAGAGTACCTATGGTTTAGGGATCTCAGTATTATTTTAGTCATCCTAGAGAGAGTTGGTTCTACTCATGTTATATTTGAGGAAAGCTTTCATGATATTATTTGACTTGTTTTATGGTTGAGAGGGAGATATTGGATGTCCCACCAAGATAGATGTTGTGATGCGAGATGTGAGGTACATAGAACGGAAGATGTGGGTGAGGATCAAGGAGAGTCGTTGGAGGAGGAAAATGGTTTTTCCTTTTTTCACCACCACCACCATGTGGTCCACACCATGTCTAGGGAGTTGATGAATAGGGTTGAGGGAAGTTGTCGGTAGTAGAGGCCTATGACCTAGAGGATCTATAGATGATTAGTGATATGATATATTCTTTTTATACCTTATATGAATTTGTGATAGAAATAATCATGGAAAATTATTTTATTGTTACATACATGGTAAATGAACTAGAGATTTTAGGTGATCCCATGGATTGACCCTTATTCTTGGAGACACCTACCAATGATTTCTTAGCGAGCACAACCCTTTTTTGATTCTGTGGTATAACCCTTGGAGGACAAATTTCTTCATGGGATCTCTTTGTAGAATTAATTAGGCCTTAAGATATCATCTTATTCATGTATTGGATATAAAAAATTCATGAATATCTTCATTATTTTAGGAGCAGTATTTCGTGTCTCCACATAGATGGGTTGAGGTTTTCCTTAATAGGTTATAAGGATACCTATGTAAGTTAGGATGGACTCACACATAGGGAGGTGCGGCTAATTACTCAAAAGTTGTCTAGAGTGACTCATATAGAATCATATGATATGGGCTTCCATTTTTTGTACTGTGTTGGGGGAGTAAGAAGACACCTTTAATACATAATTTCTAGGCATGAATCCCCACCAAGAGATAAAATTCATCATGGAATTACACATAGGTGTGTACCTAATATCTTTTATAGAATATCGGATGGCCATTGTGTAGCTTTAACAGACTAAAGTTAAGTTGGAGGACTTGTAGAAGAAGAAATTTGTGAGACCTAGTGATTTCCCATGGGAAACAATAGTACTATTCTCCAATAAGGTAGATGAAAGCATGATGTTATGTGTAGATTATCGATGCTTAAACAAATTTTCAATGAAGAATAAGTATCCATTATTGAGAACCGACACCCTCTTCAATCATTTATGAAGGGTGTGATGATTCTCAAAGATCAACCTCAGATCAGGTTATCACCAGTTTTGAGTATGGGTTGAGGATATAACGAAGACTGTATTTCAATTTCACTATGATCATTATGAGTACCTTGAGATTATTTTCCGAATTTTAAAACCATAGTTGTGTTTATGGGACTCATTAAACATATATTTTAACATTTATTATACTGGTTTATGGTTGTCTTCATCGAATACATCTTGGTGTACACAGCGTCCAAGGGGGAGCATGCGAGACATTTTAGTATAGTTCATAACTTTCTCAAAGATCAACAGAATTATGGGAAGATATAGAAGTGTCATTAATAGATTTAGTTGGTCCACTTTTTGGAAAACACCATCTTAGATTATGGTGTAGTAGTGAACCCATAAAATAGAAAGGTAGTATTAGCTTTGGAGTCCCCAAAGAGCGTGATTAAGGTGTAGAGCTCCTTTAGGTTGGTAGGATATTACAATATATTTGTAACCAACTTATCATGTACATCATCACCTTTAACTGCTTTTACCCATATGGGTATACCTTTTATATAGACAGATAGGTACCAAAAATATTTTCAAGAGTTGAATTAAAGGTTGGTTAGTGCCCTCATCTTGAGATTTCGAGAGGAGGGTGTCGAGTACATTGTGTTTTTTCAATTTTTCATGGACTGAACATAGTTGTGTTATAATTCATATTATGTAACTGATTTCTTATGTCTCTAGGAATTTGATTATTAAAGCCTATAATTACAAAACCCATGACTTAGAGTTGGTATTAAAGGGATTCTCATTGATGATGTGGAAATGATAACTTCTATGTGAGCAGTTTATCATCTTTTCAAACCATAAGAATCTCAAGTAAATCCTATATTATGAGGATATTAACTTTGGATGGATATTATTTCGATATTTCTTGTTGGACTATGATGTTGAGATATTTTATACTTCTCAAAATTGGAACATGGTGGCATATTATATCAGTATGGGATCTTTTTCTCAGTTGTTGGTCAAGGAAACCAATTATTTAGCTTCATTTCAATTGTCCCTCATGCATGAGGATGATTCCTCTTACCATAAATTGGTAATTGTTACCCCAATACATCTACATAATTTTAGAGAGTCTTATTATGGATATACTAACTATGAGATTGTGCATACTCAAATATCCATGGAATGTGCTCTCAATGGATTATCTAAGGGTCGGGTTCATGTTATCATTTTTAGAGGTTAGGTTATGGTCTAAATGACATTGTGGGAAGATGTAACACCCTGAACCCAGTTACCCAGAGTCGGTGCATTATTGCGTAACATTGGCATGATCACAAAAGATCAAGTCTCTAAAGAATGATTAGTTTATTAGTCTTGGAAACACTAGATACATTCATAAGTCTTACATTACATCATAAAGTAAATCAAAACTAAAAAACATCTTGTCTTCATATCCCCTCATACTATCCCTACAGGTCATTCATAATATACTTCATCACATCCTGGAAAAATTAAAACATTGAAAGGGGTGAGATCAGATGCTCAGTAAGGATAATAATATAGCAGAATCATTCATAAATAAACATAAATATTTAAGGCAATGTATAAATTAAAAAACCCTTTTAAACTTGAACATTAGCATAATATGGAAAAAGTAAAATGAAATAATTACATTTACTTATTCACATGGATATTCTACTGGTCGAATAATCACATGCAATATCAATAACCACTTTCATAATGATGGGATGCATAATGCCAGACTATCATAACCACGTAGCCAAGGCCTCGTTCCAAGACCACAAATAAGATTTTGTCAAGGCCTTGTGCCAATACACCAGATTGTCTCATGAGACATGCCGATGGATCAAGGAGCTATAGCGGGCTCCACCCGTCACTTATTAAGTCCAATACATTCCTCATATGAACAGGTATAAACATATCATAAACCATAACATAATCATATCACATAAAACATGCATAAAGGAAACATAAAATTTCCACATTTCAATCCCAAGATATCAATACAACACATTGATATAATAAAAACATTATCAAAACCATTTTCAATAGCAAAATAAAAGAACATTAAAACTTTGTATTTATTTTTCATTTAAAAAAAGTTATGGCTTCTAGAGGAAGCTGAAACTCAAATAATGGTCACGGCGGCAGAGAAGTCATTGTCGCCACATACGTACGACAAGAAAAACATTTCTTTTTGTATTTTAGTAAAACCCTTCATATAAAAATATTCTTATTTAATAAACATAAAAGTCAAAGGGTTTTACACACCGTATAAAAGAAAGTTTCTTATAAAACAAAATATTCCTCAAATGAAAGGAGATTGAGACGAAGTCCCTTACCAAGATCATTTTTTAAATGAAATAGATATATTATGTGTATTCACTATAATTACACAAAAAGAAAGTAAAATTACACGATAGGTTATAATAATATCATGACATAATTTGAAAGTAGGAGATTAACCCAAAGAACAGAAATTGGGTTAAGAAGTTCACTTACCTCGTGTATGACTAGACTCAACCATTCTTCAAACTCCTGAGTAATAAACTAGAGTTAATTTATAGTTGATTAAGAACATTTTTCAATATTATTATTCTTTTATATCACTTATTACCATTTTATGAACATTATGTAATTATTTAAGTTAATAACCGTCATTTTGTCGATCTTTGGTACTTGGTCAAAAATAAACTTCTTATAATTACAAGTTGTTCATGTGGTGAAATATCCATTATATCCAGAATTATATTCATGATTTATATATCATATCTATCATAAATATCCAGTATATACATTCATTTATAATATTACATAACATTTAGAGGTAAGAAATGAAATTCACTGTTCATGGAGATGGTAAGCCATACGTACGCATGAACGCTACGTTCATTTATATTTCATATTTAATGGAATAAAATAATTATTATATAATGGTATATTATAATTATAGTATAATATCATATATAATATCACTTACTCCATCCTTTATATATCCCACATATGTCATTAACGATTCAAATCACTTTGAGGGGGCGGTAGTCCGCACTTCCTAAAATAAAATTATCGCGTTTACCCATAATGGAAATCATAATGGTATGACATAAATGATAAATACAGAATAATAAGAAAAACATAAACATAATATATATCATCTATAAATATAGTGTAATCTTAATGGCAACCATGAGAGGTGTTAAAATAAGATTGAACAATCATCATTTCGTGAGGCAGAAATTCGCCAACCACAGAAACAGTATGTTCTTTAACCATTAGAAGAAGGTGTGTGTAAGTGTAAATCAAATATTTCTCATAAAAACATCATATTATATTGAATATACTGCTTTTTTTACAAAATAAAATAATAAAAAGAGTTTATAGGGTTAGAGAATCAAAATAAGAAAAATAACATAAGAGAAGACAATACCTTAAAATCAGGTAACTCTTTTTGATTTGAGCCAAAGAATTCCTTGGAAAGACTTATGCCCAAATTGAGGCTTCTAGGAGTAATATAGATGAGTTTAGAGAGTATTTGGGCATATTTTAGCCAAGACAAATGGCTTTGATGGTGTGAATAAGGCGGTAGTGGTGGGGCCCTTTATAAAAGGGGAGGAGGGGCACTCTTGGAATGTCATGAAATGTTATATTATTATGAAGTGATTTTCGGATTCCAAAGGTCCCACAATTATATATTTTTAGGATAAGGTGATAAGGGTTTGAAATATACTTATCCAATAGGTTTTGGTAAGTTTATGTCTTAGATTTTACATTATCTTTTCATTTTATTTAAATCGTTAATTAATGATGTAATTGCTTCATCATCATTGTGTCATAAAAATTTTAATTTATTTAATGTCTAAAAATTATAATAAAATTTCCATGATGTAGGAAATATTTTTATATTTCTAATGAATATTTATTGTAAAAAATTAACTTATATAACCTCATGTAATAATTGTTTTGGTAAAACAACACATGTTTGTGACAATTTTATTTTTACTTTAAATAAAAACTTATTAATGTCATTTTCTTACCCAAGTGGCTTCATGGGGTCCCCAAGTTGACCCATGGATTGTATCGGTTGTCCATGACTCATCCAATAATGGTAGGACAAGTTTAAAGGTATTTTCATATTTTTATAATATCATTTTTACCTTTAATTTCACTATTTACATTTAATCGCAATTAATTAAACTTAACAGTTACTATTCACCAAAAAATTATTTTAATCCCATTGAACAACATTTTACTTCCTATGACAACCATGTATGTCGGATTTTTGAAAATCAAATCACAGAAGTTTTAATGTTTCATTTAAACAAAAAATCAGTTTTTAACTACCACTTAGTGGTTTCACTATTCATCAAAAATTGAAGTTTTTTAGAACAATGCCAAAAATTCACCCTAAGCTATAATTGATATTCCAAATTCGAAAATTATGTCTATTTTACAAAATTCCAAACATAAAATTTTCATTAATTAATTTTATAATTAATTTCCGCTGTCACAACAAATAGAATTTTATAAGAAACAATATATATCAAAAGATTGACAATTATTTATGTCCAATTTCAAAGTGAAATTAATTCTAATGACCAACATTGGATAAAATGGTAACAATATATTCTAATTATACTTTAAAACCACTCAATAGTATAGTTTATCACTATAAATTATTTTTATTAAAAAAAAAATTAAGTATTTTCTCTATTCATAGAAAATTGGATGTTCTCAAAAAATTACAAAAAATTCAACTTAGGATAATTTCGATATTTGGAATACAAAAATGAAGTCCATTTTGAAATATAGAATTTTTATAATTTCAAAAAGTGGGTATTACTATTCAAAACAGCTACTTTGATTGGTCGTAGTGTGTTAGAATCTCGAACATGCGTACAAAGCAAGCTATTGCATTATTGAAAGAGAAGCGTTTCATGAAAGCTTGGGGTGTTACATTCTCCCCTACTTCAATAAATTGTGTCCTCGCAATTTGAAATTTTTGTTTCAAAATAAAAGGTTGAAAATAGAAAATAACTTTGGGTAAACCCCACATTGGAAATATGGTTAATAAAATTTAACCTTAATAAGAGGGAAAGGGAAATGAAAAAGTCACCACGAAATTATAATCTCAATAATGAGAACATTGGTGGAAATTAGAGACATATAATTGGAGGAAAAATTTAAATATTTGTAGGGAGTGATTGAGGACATCAATCACAAACATGTATAAAATTTAGGGCCTTAAAGCCTTCAATCTATGTTGATTTAAAATACTATCAGTTCAAAAAGACATAAGGTATTAGGATAACACATTTTATGTTTTAATATCCCATTACTAAAGTTTAAGAATTAATTTATTCATAGAATAAGATATAGTTATATATATTTATACTTGACAAGTAGAGTTTCAACCTTCAACTAATTTCTACCACAAACTCATATTTCACTCAAAAAGATAATAGAACTCAAAAATATTATATTTATCCTAATCGTACATGGTTCAAAATATTAACACATACCATTTAGATTTGAAAACTATTTTTTAATATCCAGGTACTACCTTACGACTAGTGGTTAGTAATAAAGGCATGTCGCACTATGGTTGTGGGTTCGATTCCTACAGCTTTGTCCGACGCGACGGGTTATCCCCTAACCTACAGGTTGTCCTTTTCCTAAAACTATAGTATTATAATATTCCAAAAATAATATTCAGAAATGTTTTAACCTTAAAAAATACCCTACAAGGTTCAAATTAATCCATTCCATCCTTTATAGTTATCCAAAATACTTCTATCCAACTCACAGTCCAAATTTTATAAGGAAGGTAAACATAATGAAGATCCTTTTTCCGTGTAACAATGTGTGAACACCTTCACCATGTATTCTTTTAAAACACTAGAACATCTGGAATTACCATAAATCCTTATTGATTACATTAATGATCCCTTATTCCTTATAGAATACTAGATATAGTCCTTCTATCAAAAAATTTATAAAAATCATTAATCAGTTTCAAGGAAGTTAAGAATGTCCAATATAATTTATCCAAATCAATAATGTATTATTCCAAAATGACTATCTCGGTATCAGAACCATATTATGGTTTATATTTCTCTCAACCATATATTTTCCAAAAAAGTAACCTACTATGGAGTCACTTTTCATGGTTCCACACAATCTCAAGTCCTTAATGAAATAGTACTGCAGTACAATCCTTATATACTCCATAATTATTATAACCAGTACATCATTGATACAAAACTCAAATGACAAAATTCTTCAATAACAACATAAGAAATCTAATAATTCCTCCTCATCTTTGGTAGTATCATAAATTTATTATTATCCAATAACATCATTTGTGGAATACTCTGATGATTTGGACATTGGTTTGCATAGTGTCCCCACTCCTTGCAGATGAAGCATTGTACATTTGAAACCTTTTTCTTACCCTTGCAGTCACGCACTTGGTGTCCTTTTTCTCCACACTTATAACAAACTCCCATTCCCTTCAGGAAAGTTCCAAGGGGTTTCTTCCCATAGTTATCACATATTGTAAAATTCTTCTTTTCCCTCATCCCTTTATCCATCATTCTCTCTTCTATCCTTTTCTTCTCTTTCTTCCCCTCAAAGCCATAAGACTCAAGGAATTGTTTACATATCTTATTAACACATGATATTATTTCTTCATATATTGAGAACACTTGGGAGAATATTTACCTTCTATATTTTGGCTTAATACCATGAAAGATATGATCCTCTTTACTCTTTGGATCATACGTATTGATGGAGTTCACATTCCTTCTACTGGGCTCCATTTCTATACAATGGCACCAACTAGGCTAGTTTATGAATTGCAATGAATAATTCCAAACTTGTAAAATACATAATGTAAATTAAACAACTTATGGATATAATCCATAATCATAAAAAAATGTTTTTTTTAGGAAGTATATACTCATAAACCCTTCATAATGGTTTGTAAAAAATGAGAATTATCCTAAGCATATTCCCCTGGAGTGTCTTAACCAAGAGTGCATCAAGGACCGTTGTCGTGCACTAGTTCATGTTCGAGTCTAGCTCAAAGCGGTGTTTTTGGGTTTTACCCCTAGGTACATTTGTGCCAGAGCCGCCTCTACCTGCTCATATCCAGATAGGGATGTATTGCTCGGAAAACTCAAAAAATCACTACAACATCAAAATTCTAGGAAGTTCTTCTATACTAATCGTCAAAGTATATCGTAAGGCTATGTGATCTAATAAGATTTTATCTAAATCTATCTTCCAAGGTTATTACTAAACTTCCTCTGATTCCAACTATAATGCCCCGACCCTAGTTACCCAGAGTCGGTGCATTATTGTGTAACATTGTCATGATCACAAAAGATCAAGTCTCAAAAGACCGATTAGTTTAGTAGTCATGGAAACAATAGATACATTCATACGTCTTACATTACATCATAAATTAAAAAAAAACTAAAAAACATCATGTCTTCATATCCCCTCATACTATCCCTGCAGGTCATTCATAATATAATTCATCACATCCTAGAAAAATTACAACATTGAAAGGGGTGAGCTCAGATTCTCAGTAATAATAAAAATATAGCGGAATCTTTCATAAATAAACATAAACATTTAGAGGAATGTATACCTAAAACAAAAGCCTTTTAAACTTGAACTTTAGCATAATATGGAAAAAGTAAATTGAAATAATGCCATTTACTTATTCACATGGATATTCTGCTGGTCGAATAATCACATGAAATATCAATAATCACTTTCATAATGATGGAATGCATAATGACAGACTATCATAACCACGTAGCCAAGACATCGTGCCAAGACCACAAATAAGATTTTGTCCAGGCCTCGTGACAAGACACTAGTTTGTATCATGAGACCTGCCGATGCATCGAGGAGCTATAGCGGGCTCCACCCATCACTTATTAAGTCCAATTCATTCCGCATATGAACAGGTATAAAAATATCATAAACCATAACATAATCATATCACCTAAAACATGCATAAAGGAAACATAACATTTCCACATTTAAATCACAAGATATAAATACAACACATTGATATAATAAAAACATTATCAAAACCATTTTCAATAGAAAAATAAAAGAAAATTAAAACTTTGTATTTATTTTTCATTTAAAAAAGGTATGGCTTGTAGAGGAAGCCGAAACTCAAATAATGGTCACGACGGCGGAGAAGTCATTGTCGCCGCATTCGTACGACAAGAATAACATTCCTTTTTTTCTTTAAGTAAAATGATTCTTATAAAAATATTCCTTTTGGATAAACATAAAAGTCAAAGGGGTTTACACACCATATAAAAGAATGTTGTGTATAAAACAAAATATTCCTCAATGAAAGGAGATTGAGACGAAGTCCCTTACCAAGATCATTTTATTAAAATTAAATAGATCTATTATGTGTATTCACTATAAGTACACATAAAGAAAGTACAATTACAAGATAGGACATAATAATATCATGACATAATTTGAAAGTATGAGATTAACCCAAAGAACGGAAATTGGGTTAAGAAGTTCCCTTACCTCATGTCCGACATGACTCGACTGTTCTTCAACCTCATGAATAATAAACTAGAGTTAATTTATAGTTTATTAAGAACCTTTTTCAAGTTTATTATTCCTTTTATATCACTTATTACCATGTTATGAACATTATGTAATTATTTAAGTTAATAACGGTCACTTTGTAGATCTTTGGTACTTGAGTCAAAAATAAACTTCTTATAATTAAAAGTTGTTCATGTGGTGAAATAAACATTATATCCAGAATTATATCCATGATTTAGATATAATATCTATCATACCTATCTAGTATATAAATTCATTTATAATATTACATAACATTTAGAGGTAAGAAATGAAATGCACTGTTCATGGAGACGGTAAGTCTTACTTACGCAAGAACGCTACATTCATTTCTATTTCGTATTTAATGGAATGAAATAATAATTATATAAAGGTATATTATAATTCTAGTATAATATAATATATAATATCACTTACTCCATCCTTTATACATCCCACATATGGCATTAACGATTCAAATCACTTTGAGGGGGTGGTAGTCCGCACTTCCTAAAATGAAATTATCGTGTTTACCCATAATGGGAATCATAAAGGTATGACATAAATGAGAAATACAGAAGAATAAAGAAAACATAAACATAATATATATAATATATAAATATAGTGACATCTTAATGGCTACCATGATATGTGTTAAAAGAATATTGAACAATCATCGTTTCGTGAGGCAGAAATTCGTCAACCACAGAAACAGTATGTTCTTTAACAATTATACGAAGGTGTGTGTAAGTGTAAATAAAATAATTCTCTTAAAAACATCCTTGTATATTTAAGATACTGGTTTTTCTATAGAATAAAATAATAAAAATATTTTATGGGGTTGGAGAATCAAAATAAAACAAAATAACATAAGAGAAGACATTACCTTAAAATCGGGTAACTCTTTTTGATTTGAGCCAAAGTCTTCCTTGGGAAGACTTCTTCCAAAATTGAGGCTTCTAGGAGTAATACAGGGGAGTTTAGAGAGTATTTGGACAGAGTTTGGTCAATCAAAATGGCTTTGATGGTGTGAATTGGTGGTATGGTGGGGGCCTTTTATAAGAGGAGAGGAGGGGCACTCTTGGAATGTCATGAAATGTTATATTAATATGAAGTTCTTTTCGGATTCCAAATGTCCCAAAATTATATATTTCGACGATAAGGTGATAAGGGTTCTAAATATACTCATACAATAGGTTTTGGAAAGTGTAAGTCTTAGATTTTACATTGTCTTTTCATTTTATTTAAATCATTAATTAATGAGGTAATTGTTGCATCATCATTGTGTCATAAAAGTTTTAATTTATTTAATGTCTAAAAAATATAAAACAATTACCATGATGTAGGAAATCGTTTTAGCTTTCCAATTAATATTATTAGTAAAAATGTTAACTTATATAACACCATGTAATAATTGTTTTAGTAAAACAACACATGTTTTTGACAATTTTATTTTTCCTTTAAATAAAAAGTAATTAATGTAATTTTCTTACCCAAGTGACTTCATGGGGTCCCCATGATGACCCATGGATTGTATGGGTCGGCCATTACTCATCCAATAAGGGTAGGACAAGTGTAAAGGTATTTTCATATTTTTGTAATATCATTTTTACCTTAAATTTCACTATTTACATTTAATCGCGATTAATTAAACTTAACAGTTACTATTCCCCAAAAAATAATTTTAATCCCATTGAACCAAATTTTACTTCATAATGAAAACCATGTATTTCAGATTTTTTTAAATCAAATCACAGAAGTGGTAATGTTTCATTTAAATGAAAAATCAGTTTTTAACTACCACTTAGTGGTTTCACTATTCATCAAAAATTGAAGTTTTTCAGAACAATACCAAAAATTCACCCTAAGAAATAATTGATATTCTGAATTAAAAAATGGTGTCTATTTGACAAAATTCCAAACATATAGGTCGCATTAAATAATTTTTTAATTAATTCCCGTTTTCACAACAAATAGCATTTTTTAAGAAACAATATATATCAAAAGATTGACAATTGTTTATGTCCAATTTCAAAGTGAAATTAATTCTAATGACAACCGTTGGATAAAATGGTAAAAATATAATCTAATTATACTTTAAAACCACTCAATGGTATAATTTATCAATATAAATTATTTTGATTAAAAAAGTTTTTTTAAGTATTTTCTATATTCATAGAAAATTGGAAGCTCTCAGAAAATTACAAAAAATTCAACTTAGGATAATTTCGATATTCCGAATACAAAAATGAAGTCCATTTTGAAATACAAAATTTATATAATTTCAAAAATTGGGTATTACTATTCATAACTGCTACTTTGATTGGTCACGATGTGTTAGAATCTCGAACATGCGTACAATGTAAGCTATTGCATTATTGAAAGAGAAGCGTATCGTGAAAGCATGGGGTGTTACAGAAGAGTTGGTTAGGGAGTTTACAACCTCTCCTTTAGTGTTACATCTAGGTGTGGGAAAAATGTACCAATACCTCTAATGGAAATTTGGATTTCTAGGCATTAAGATGTCGGTAAAAAAATTTGTTTCTCAATGACTCACTTGTCAACAAATGAAGGTTGAGCACCAAGTTCCAATGGGTTGATCTCAAACCCTTTAATTAAAAAATTATAAGTGGTATGAAATGTATATGGATTTATTGATGGGTTTACCACATACCTACAAAGTATAAAATTCTATCTTGGTGAACGTAGACTGACTCCCCATGTTGGACAACTTCCCAACTATCTAAGATAAGACATTATTAAAGATATTGGGATGAATTTATATACAAGAGGTAGTATAACTCCACTAAGTTACCTCAATGATGATTTTGGACCATAATGTTTGCTTCATGTTGTGATTAAAGATATTATTTCAGGAGGCCTTTGTGGATCAATTATGGATGAGCATGGCATTTGACCCCCATAGTGATGGCCAAACGGAGTTTAACATTCATATTCTTGAGGACATGTTGTGATAATGCATGATAGGTTTTACCCAACATTGGGAACATCACCCACCATTGGTGTAGTTAACATAAAATTAAAGATACCACTACACCAACATCATGGAACCATTTGAGGCCTTGTATTGGTGACCCTATAGTCCATCACTATATTGGACTAACCTAGGAGAGTCAACATGAATGGGATTAGAGTTCATGTGATCTATGATGGCGAAGGTGCGGATCATCCAGAAGTTTTTTAAGACTGCATGGAGGTGCTTGAAGTCCTATAAGCACCAATAAAGAAATCCATTAGAGATTAATGCAGGAAACCTTTTTTCTTGAAGGCCTCACCACAATGTGGATTGAGGATATTTTTCTATGGTGAAAATTTTCCTCTTATATTAATTTTTCCTTTTTATATAATACAAAAAATCAACTAGATTGTATACCTCTTAGATATTAAAGAATAGTCAGACTTGGTACTTGATGTCTTCCAGGTGTCATGGATAAAGATGTAGGTCCATGAATTGGTGCATATTATCAACTGGGGTGAGCTGAAAATAAATGATGGATCTATATTTATGTAGTACCCAATGGATATATATGACCATTATGATAATGTTCTCTATGGGGTAAATATTCCCATGGGATGTGCCGGGTTGAAACATGAGAATCTTCAGGAGAGAGCATGGGAGTGGGAGTCCCAGATTTGAGCGTAGTAGCCACATCTTTTCTAATATACTTTTTTCTGAATGAAGATCCACAATGTTGATAGAATTTAACATATCAAAATTTCCTTTAATATATTTGAAATATATCATGTAGTTTTTTAGATCAAGGTGTTGAGATATCACAGGATTCTAAAACCTGGTTAATATAGAATTTATGTTTTAAAAATATTAAATCTATTGATATCAAATATGCACAAATTTTCATAAAAATAAGAATAACTCAAGATTAGAGTCCTTGATTGAAAATATGAGACAACAGTTTAGTTCATAATGTGGGTTTTAACCTCCGCGTGACATAATATTTTTTTGAAGTGGGTTATTTGTAAAAATGATATTGTAAAAATAAATGATTTATTTATTAATTAATTATTTTTTTTGTTGATATAACGACCTAACACTCTCCTATATCATGTTATAAAAAAATTTAAATGTTTTCCATATAATTTTGGAATTTTGGAGTGGATCTATTGGAGAATCTCTCATATACAACCAACATCATATCTTTATTTGTAAATTGGTACCCCAACATATATCTGGATATCAATAACGATGATGGAATAGACCAATTTTTTTATTAATTATCAATCCAATATTTAGTTAGGATGTTTTTTTATTTTGATTTATTCCGTTTTATTAAACCCATGTTTAACATTGTTCAATTCCACTAATAATAATTTATACTTGAATAGATGGTTGATATTGCTGATATTGTTTTGATATTTCCTTGTTAAATTCATTGTGTTCATCAATTATACTGTAAAAGATGAAGGCCAGAACCAAAAAAAATGAGGTTTATTATTCATTTTATTTTTTACGGATTTCTCTTCCCATTATTCATTTGTATATTATTGGTATTTAGTTTGTCTGTCAATTCAATAAGTACCTTATAATAAATTTTTGTAAACCCCTTATTTGGGGTATTGAATTTATGTTGTGTTTTTATGATTGAAATTTGAAAATGGGATCGAGCTACATCAGTGATGGCAATGGATTGAGGCTATACCAGTGATTTTCATGTGTTCTTGGAATTTATAGAGATGACATGGTGCTATGGGACCATTTTCTGTCCAAGAATGATGGTCGAAATCTGGCCACCGGTGAAGGAAAGGATCATTCAACCAATTTCTAAAATATATGGTGGAGATTAGTGGTGGATACAAATGAATTTATGGTCATAGTAGTGACCTTTTTAAGATCCATAGTTTCTAGAAAATCCTACAATACAAGACATCGAATCTAGAGATAAATTCCATGTGGGGCCCTGGATGTGGTGATTGAGTTTCGACGGATAATATAGTGTCAGACACTATATGAAATGTATCACATGCCCTCTGACTCAACTCAGAGACACAACATTTACCCCTTGTTATATGGGATTACCTAGAGTACATGGGCTAAGCTGTGTACATATACATGGAAAAAACACACTATTTGATCCATTACATGGATACGTCCAAATATACAGGGACAATATAGGGTATACAGGCATCAGATGGGGTACATTGGAAGACCTGGGGTAGGAAAGACATGTTGTGTACTAATAGTACACATCATGTAATTTTACTAGATATTTATGATTCACGGGTTCTCTTTATCATCGACTAGTTTCCTTTGGGTGAGTTTCCTCGATCCATACTTATGACAGTATAGTTAGGATTTAAAAATTGGACATAGGATTATGATACACAATAATGGATTTGTCTTAGATAGAGTTATTGATGTCCCATCCCCCCCCCCCCACCATGGACTTGGGAAGGATCCCTTATCATGTTCTACCATAAGTGAGATTCTCATAATCAACGTGACTAAATTTACTTGGGCGTCGATCCCCTACATAGAAAGTAATTCCATATTGGGTTATCGGTATACAACATGGTATGGGGTGTGATCACCGTATTTGAATCAATCTCTTATGACATATAGACTATACTTATATATGGTAAGACCTTATATGCAAGACAAGTCAGATAGACATCATCTATGAAATCAGGCTGGCAGAGTGATTTCTCTTAGGAATGTTTTGCAACAAACTCTCTAGTGTAATCCTAGTCCAGTAATTCCATTGTGACCATACCATTCAATTTAGTGTGTATTATGAGTATATATAAAAGTTTCATTTCATTTATCAAGTTATTATAACATATCCAAATGATTATCTAACTATTATAACAATTATTTATTCTTACTGATTTCGGGGTACCCTACAAGGTATTTTTATAATACCCATGCTTGGGCTCCACCCGAAATTGCCATGTATTATATATATGATCATAAATTTAATGGGGGTTTTGTGGAAAAGGACAAGATAGAGCTTATTTAGACCTATGAAAGCTATTCTTTACACAAGGAGTCGCATTTGACTATAATCCCATCATTCATGTTGGTTTAAATTCTTTACGGTTCCTTGTTGGGCTTGTATTTTTCCCTTTATCACTTTCCATTACTTATTTATCACACTCTTATTGTGGGATTTAAAGGTATGAATGTATTAATATCAGTTGTATTTATTTTATCATCATTTTATATGCTTTGATATGTGTCTGTGTATAAAAGTACCTTAGGCTAAGGCCTACCATGTGATTTTTATTAATACTCAACACTGGTCGCCAACCCCTGGCCTATTAGAGGTAGGCTTGGGGTGGTTACACTCACCATATCACTATCCAAGATAGCCTTAGTGGTTTGATTCATGAAATTTCATTAACATGGTTCAATATATAAGCTTACACACTCTTTTTTTTAATAACTAATTCAAAAAAACATTGTGAGTTGTTAAAATCCATTTCCAATCTACTAAAACTCAACATATCTTCTAAAAAATTCATATTTCAGAAACACATCTCCAAACTCATCTTGAATAGGAATCTCTATGGACCATCATGCTATTTAATCCAAAGTAATATTAAAGAATCAGGATATTGAATTTTTTGACCTAATAAATTACTCTTATATATTGTGAGGTATAAATTCTAAGAACATAGAGTCACACCGACGTATACATTAGATATTTTAAGTTAACCATATGCCTCTATGAAGATTTATAATTTATCTTCAATGGTATTTGAGTTTCCTATCAATCCATCATGATTTTCAAAACTTTTAGATATTCATCTTATAATTAACCATATTTTATCTACCATTCATGAAACCTCCTAAACTTTTCTTCTTAATTCAAATTAAAAATATTCTTATTTCTTAATCAATGTTTCTTACTTCATCTTCAATGGGTTATTTAGTATCCTCCTATGAATTTTCTGTGAACACTGAAAATTCGCAAAAATTTCAATCAAATCATATCCTCTATAAAATATAAAATTTGTAGTGCCACACTACTATATAAAGTAATATTTTTGAAATAATTCAATCATTCAATGATAAGAAAATTTGTTTGTTGTGGATTTAATTATATCTCTATTAATAAAATTACTAATGTCTCTCCCTTTTAGTAATAACAAAATCACTAGATTGGAAAAATATATATCATAAGATTTATGTAATTTTCTACCCTTTTGCTAATAAATTTTAATGTAATTTGGGCAACCCCAAAAAATCCTCAAGTGATATGAAAATTCTAAACATGTAAACATAGAATTAAGTTTCCAAATCTATCTTATGGCGTGAACTTGGAGAAATTATCAATCAAATATTTCTTTCAAGAACTATAATATAACATCAAATATTTGTTATAAACCTTTTCCCATATACAATGATACATTGAATCAATATTTCTAGATATAGTGTGTTACGCAATATTTTTAGATAAATAAATTTTACATTTATTTTCATAGGAAATTATTATTGGATTCCAAAATTTTACCATAAAATCCTATAACTTCTCATTCATCAAAATCAATTGTGCTTATGAATGAGTAGTAGCATCATTATCAACATTATCAGCACTCAATGTAACAGAGCAAAATTTTTAATTATTCAAGCTCACATAAATTTCTATAAAAATATAAATTTCCGCCTAATTTTTTTTTCTTATCATTAAAATCTAAATCCCAATATAGAAAATTAAATCCCCACAAAGTTAAATTCATGAATACTTTTATACATCAAACTTTAATGAAAGGTTTATTTGATATATCTAAGAAATCACTTGGTAGAGATTAAGTGTGGTTTATTTGGATAACTTTGATATATAGCACACAATTTTTCTACATAAAAATATCTTGTCTTGATTTTTTATGATATATTTATATTTAAAACATCATATATTTTTTCTATTAATAAGAAATTCTACTTTCTTTATCCTTAGTTTGTTTCACACCAACTACCACGAGTGTAGTTACTACATTAGAATTTTCCATACCAAATTTATTTATTAATTTCCATATATATATTTCTCAAAATATAAGAGAATATATTTATATTTATATATAACATACAATATGAATAAATATCATCACACTAATCATTGAAATTGAAAAATAAATCATAATGTTTTTCAAAAAATCCTTAGAAGCAAACTTTATGTCACATAGAAAAAATATTTCATCGATATAAAGAATGAGAATTAAAATACCTATAAAATTCTATTAAACTTATATATTTATGTAAATTTTCAATTTAAAATAGTTTAATTATATTAAGTATTTGACCAATTTGGAATAATAGGATCTGGAGGCTTGTTTTAACCGTACAAGGTGTTATTCAATCTACACAGCGTGGTTCCCTTATTACCAAAAGAAAAATCCTTTATGATACATAATAAAAACTTATTGTTAATTATCTCCATTTACATAAGTATTCTTAACATCCATTTGATATACTTTTTACTTTATTTGAGATATAATATCCATAAAAATTCAAATATCTTTGAATGATAATATCCTTTTCACACCAATATGGCCTTTTTCAATGAAAACACACCCTATTCCTTGATCTTGTTTTTAAATACCTACATGATTCAAATAAAATACCTTCTTTTTTGAATGGTAACAAGTTCCCAAGTTTTATTAATTTTTAATTGTATCTTAGAAATCATTAATAAAATTTATACTCTACTTTTTCTCAACAATAACAACAAATATATTTTGTTTGGCCAGAGAAACAGGATTTTGTTTTATTATAAAGCAACAATTTTATTCTATTATGAACTAGATATTCCTAACATCAAACGATATTTTCAAGTTTATCATGTCTTTTTATCCTCAAAAACTTCATTTTTATGTCCAAAAATATCCCCGACATCACTGGACTTATATAATTTATAATTAACATGACTGGGTTCATGATTATATTTATTTTCACTATTCCTCTAATAATACTACATTTTAATTTCATTTAATTATTTGAAATAAACTTTTTATTTCTATTTAAAACTCATTTTTTTAATTACTATAATATGATATCAATATAATAGCATATGTATTCTAATATTATAGTATTTATAGCCTCTTATGTTATATAAATAACCCATGAACATGCCTCCCAAAACTATTTCATCATAGTTATCCAAATATAATTTTTTTTATCTTCATCAATAAAGGACTTTTATAAACATGGAATTAATTCATTGTAATGTTATTATTTTACCACATTTAATTAAAAATCCTCAATTTATTCTGTTCTCAATAATATTATATTCCAAATGAGTAAAACGATGCCCACATCATCTCTTTATAAAAAATATGAATATTTAAAATTCACTGAACACTTCTCCCTTATTAGTTTTTAACTACTTGATGGTGACACCCAAATACTTATTAATGTTCCCAATGAATACTTTGAACATATCTACCAAATTATACTTGTATTCAACCTGGACTTAGAAATACTAGTGAAATCATCAATTAATATAACTAATTAAATAACACATCTACTGTATTTATGTCTCATTTTCCCATAAACAATCAGAATTAATTATTTTAAGTATCATAATGGATTGATTTTCCACATTTCTGACTTCCATATACCATATTCACCTTTTTAAATGTTTCATAAATAATATATGTTTTTCTATTTAGTTTTGGTAAATATCTAACAATATCTTGTTTTGAAATTTTTATCAAATTCCATTAAAAAATACGTACAAGTATTCTACGCGACATCTTATTGTAATCCTTTTTACTCAACTAAATTGAATTTATATGTTAAAAATTTAGAATAAGTTAACACTTCTTCTTTATCCCTTAGTGACAATTCTTCTATCTTTCAAGTAAATGATGATAAAATAGTTTTTCTAAAAAAATTACTTTTTCCCATAAAATGTTTTTTTCTCACACTCAATAAGTTGTGTTTAAGCCCTTATATGACTAAAAAATCGTTGGACGTACATTGATAGGTTTATATATTAGTTTTACCAAATCCAAAAAAATTAGAGAGATTTCATTTTCAAATTTAATTTCATATCCAATATTTTATTGAATAATATTAATGATATTATACCAATTATCATATGAGGTGGAAAACCACAATTAATAATCACTAGTGTGTTTATCCTATTTCATTTCATATACAATTCAGTAATAAGAGATTATTCTTCCTTTTCTCTTCTCTAAATTTTTTTACTTCCTTCATTGTGATGATATTATCCTAGAAGAGTAGTCATACATTTTTCAGAATAATGTCCTTTTTGGTCACATCTCCATCAAATGTCTTCTAGAAAATATAATATGTTTTTATTAGTTAAACATGATGAATTTTTGTTCCCCACATTCTTATTATTGGAATGTTGTCTCATCCCCACATAGTTTCTCTCTTTCAATTCATTCTTTATTTGACACCAGGTAATATACATGTTCTACCATAAAGAATAGGATTTGTGGAAAAATATTCAGTAGAATCTATAGTAAACTCTTTATTTTGATCTTCCATATTGATATTAGTTATGTCCCGAAAAATAGTGTTGTTTTCTAGACATATTTTTTTACATCTTTTTCCCATGGGGAGGTATTTATTGATAAGTTACCCACATCATCATTTTTATTCAAAGAATATTTCTAATGAATTTTCTAATTCTAAACATGCCCACATTTAGTTTTATAACATTAAATTTAATTATAAATAGTTGTAAAAAAATTTGAGTTTAGTACGACCATATTGTTCCTTATTCTTTAAGATAACATTCTCAAAAACTGGAAATGGTTTATTCAAAACATCCAAATAATTTCTATAATATTATCTTACACTAATTAAAGTAATTTTAGGTTTCTAATGATAATATTATGTCTTAATTAAATCTCTTTATTTCGTAGTTTATTTTTCATCAGGATATTTAAATATATTGTTCATTTTATAAAATTATCACCATTAGATTATTAATTTCATAAATGTAATCATCTTACATAATAAAAATATGTTATTTTATTTCATTTTCTTTCCTTAAATACATTATTTCCTTATTGGGAATAGTATTTTTCTCAATACAATCCTAAATTTCACCTTTCAACATATTTTCCATATATGTCTCTTCACCTTCTTCCTCAATTATTTAGGTATCTTATTATTTATCAATATGAGTCATGATGTTCCAAATATTTTTTAAAATTCTCATACAATTAACAAACTATTCTAGAGTAGTCTTCCTCTTTATTTCTAAAAATACATCTTATTTTTATTCTATTAAACCTTTTCTTACTCTATGAAGGTTTTTTAACCTATAAATTTTAACCCATTCATTTTACAAAGTCCTTTATTTTTTCTCATCATCTCTATACTCACTAAATTTATTATTTGGGAAATGAATCTCAAAATAATCAATTACACAACACTTAAAACATTACAATTTTATATTAACCTTACACTTTCACTTTCTATTTTCTAAATTTCTTTGAGATAAGATCAATTATCCTCTTATACACTTCAACCTTTCCATAATCTTGTTCAAATTCACTAGTATTTTCATCTTACTATAAGTTAATTTTAATCTTTTTCATATCTTTAAATTTTAACACCTTTTCATCAATTATATTATTCTTAAAACTATAATCAATGATAATTTAATAATAAATTAATGTAATATTAAATTCATCAATATATAAACCAATTATATATTCCATTGAAGAAATATTATGATTAATCCTATTAGGGTGGTTTCTAATAAATTTATTGAAATTGATAGATTCTTATGAACTATTTGTAAAACCAAATATGTTGATAAAATTATATTTAAATCTTGGGATGTGTATCAAAATTTTACCCATTAATAATTCTCACATCTTCAAACATTGATCTCCATATATGTTGATAATATTTCTTAACATTGATGTTTTATTAAAAAACTATTTTCATGTTTGACTCAATATTATAAGTAATTTTGAGTCCCATCACCTATTTATAAATAAAATATAATAAGGTCAAAATAATATAATTACTTTACATCTATCAAATCCGAAGTTAATTTTATCATCTAATTTTATCAGGACATCTTTATAAAAATGAATAAAACCCAAAGTAATGACATTAACAACTTTTATGTAAAACCCTAACTACAGTTACCTAGAGTCGGTGCATTATTACATAAAATTTGAATGATTACAAGGGATCAAATCCTGAAATACCGATCAGTTTAGTAGCCTTGTATGTAATAGATACATTCATAAGTTTTACATTACATTATAAAATGAAAGGCACATCAACATTTTCTCCATTGACCACTTTCATATCCCTTAGAATATCCATGTAGGCCAGTCATAATATACTTCATCACATCTTTGGAAAAATAAAACATAGAAAGAGGTGAGCTCAGATGCTCATTAAGGATAACAATATTGTGGAAACTTTCATAAATAAGAATAAACATTTATGGCAATGTAAAAGATTAAAACAAAATCATTTTAAACAAAAACTTCAGCATAATATGAAAAAGATAAATCAAATAATTCCATTTACTTATTAAAATGGGTATTATATTATTTTAATAATCACATATATTATCCATATCAAATTTTCTAATGATGGAATGAAAAATGCCAGACTTCATAACCAAATAGTTAAGGCCTTGTGCCAAGACTACAGATAAGATTTTGTCAAGGCCATGTGCCAAGACACTAGTTGGTCTCATGATACCTACTGATGCATCGAGGAGTTATACCAGCCTCCACCTATCACTTACTAAGTCAAATTAATTCCTCATATAAAAATTCTTAAACATAGCATAAACATTGATATTAAAACTAGCATACAAAATGTAAATACATTATCCATAAACCTTGAATGGTACAAAAATAAAACATCCATAGTCAAATATATCACAAAACCTTTAATACAATATGGATGATTTTAATCATAATAAATATACTTCAAACAAGTCTAAAATCAATCAAAGGATGTTGACGTGGATAAAATGAATTTTTTTTTGAAAGAAATACAACATTCTATTTTAAAACCATTTAAAAGTCACATAATTATAAAGTAAAACATTTAGTTTTGAAATATTCTTTTAATATTTTAAGGGAATCTTCAAAGATATTATAATGGCAGAAAATAGCCACATCTACTGTATAATTTAAAAAACATTGTTACCTTAATTTTATCGAAAAGGTCATAAAGTTCCTTCTATGGAAAACGATGGAAAAATTCCTTTCAAAACATATAAGGTCAAATAACGGTCTACATGACTTTAACACATAGTCTAGTAAATATTCAAAAAAAAATTGAAATTCATTTTTATGAAACATGGATGTGTATGATAATGAGGCCCATGTAGATACTTATGTAATATTAACCTCGGATAATAAAGAGATTGGGAAATTAACCCTTACCTTCTACTTTTCTTTAGTTGATGGTATTTTAACCTCCTGTATAAAAGTTAAAAAAAATTTATTAAAATATAAAATAACTATATACATAATTATGATATGATATATAATCCTCTAATATTGCTTTGCTAATAATATTTTGGTAGTATCATCGTTTCAGGTGTTAACTGATTTTTTTCCTTGATAAGTTTGGTTATGTGAGCCATGTTTTTTATGGATAGGATATATTTGATTCATATTCTGAATTATATTATGTTTCTAAAAATTATTTTTAATCATAAAATGAAAATTATTCTTGAATGATAACGATGGGGAAAGAATCTCATTGCGTTTGTGGAAACGGTAATCCGTACGTACGCACGAGCGACAATATCATTATATTGATGGTGAAATTGTATGTAATTGGATGGTATATCACATGTAGAGAATAATTAACATGTTTTAATTATTATTTATATATGTTATACTCATTATTATATCCATATAAATAATGATGTGTTTGAATAACAAACTACACCACGACTTGGAGACGGTAAGTCATACGTACGCACGTATGGTGACATTGTTATTTATACGATGGATAGAATAAATAATATATTTGTACCATATTTATAATAACATGATAGTATGTAGTAGGTACTTTAATTGTTATTTTCGTATGGGAATAACAAATAAAGTGGAAGTGGAAGAAGAAAAGAACTTGAAAGAGGATGATGAAATGATTACCTCTTCTTCGTGTGTTTCCTTTTGAGTTTCCCAAAATGGATCCCTAGGTTGGAATTATGATCAAATCAAGGACTCTAGGTTGATTTTTGGGAAGTTTGGGGGATATTTGGGAAGGGTTTCTCCATGAAAAATGGATTTGGAGGTGTGATTTTGAGAGAAGGTGAAGAACCCTTTTATATGAGAGATGAGGGTCACTTTAGGAAAAGATTCAAATATTATTTTATAATAAAATAATTTTCAGTTTCTAATGGTGAAAAAATGATTTATTTCAAGTATAAGGTGTTTATTGGTCTAAAAATTCTCAACCAATAGGTTTTTGATAGGTTTAGGTCACCCTATTAACCTTATCATTTTGATTTAACTCAAAGCTAAATAGTTTGACATTTACCATGTCTCTTTGTATTTTTATATTATATAGTTACTAAACTTACTATAACAATCCAAGAAAACCCCAAGTAGTTAATTATTAATATATATAAACTTATCTAAGTCCTTTGGCCGAACCATATATTTTTAAGAATATTTTATCAACTAATAATATAGTATTTTTTTAAAACTCAATTATGTCAATTTTGACACTATTTAGTATTTGATTTTTTTGAAAGCCATTGAAACATTATCACTTCGAATAAAATTTATTTAATCAACCCTAACATGTCATATTAACCTATAAAATTATTGTAATTCATCAGAAGTCTCAATTTACATTTATTATGATATTTATAATATCAATTATTTTAATATTTCATTAATTAGGTAATTACCGCATCATCATTGTGTCATAAATAAATTAAGTTATTTAATTTATAAACATTATAAATAAAATAACATTATGTATGAAATCTTTTTATCTTTCTAATGAATATTTATAGTCGAATTTATATTGTGTGTAAGCATATATTAAAAATGGTTTATTTATTAATCATTGAATTTAACTCTTTTAACTCTTCTTTAAATAAAATAATAATAAATGTCATAATCTAATACAAGTGGATCAAAGGGGGTCATATTTTATTCCTAATGTTTTTTTTGTCAAATTACACTTATCCAAGAGAATTAGGACATGTTTTATGGTATTTATGATATCATTTTTACCCTTAATTACACTATTTACTTTTAATTTTGGTAAATAAAAGTTAAAAGTTACTATCCACAAAAAAATTATTTTCATCTTATTGAACCAAATTTTACTTACTGATGTCAACCATGTCACTCAGATTTTTCAAATTCAACTCACAGAAGTTGTAAAATTACAGTTTATGCAAATTTTTAAATGCTCCTAGAAGGTGGGTAAAAGATGGTAAAAAGTTCAATAAAATTTTATATACATAAACTTATTATAAAATGACATCAATGAAATACATTGTAAATATATAGGTATTATGTATTTATTTTGACCTAAAATAATTTAAAATAAAATAAGTAATTACTCAAGTAAAAAAGTCAGTTTGAAACAATGAGGCAGTGTTTTTCACATTTCATCAAAAATAGAAAGTTTTCAGAAAAATACCAAAAATTCACACTAAACTAATTTTGATATTCTGAATCCAAAATAAAGTCCATTTTGAAAAATAAAATTTATAAATTTTCAAAAAGTGAGTATAACTATTTATAACAGTTAGTTTGATTGGTTGTGGTGTTTTAAAACTCCATTTTGCGTACAAAGCAAGCTATAGCATTATTCAAAGATAAATGTATCGTGGAATCTTGGGGTGTTACATTCTCTCATCCTTCAAATAATTTCTCCCTTGAAATTTTTAGAATATTAATGCATAAAAAGTTTCAGGTGGTTCTTTATCATAAGTTTTTTCTTGGTTTCCCACATTGTCTCTTTCATATTATGGTTTCTCAATAGATCTTTTACTAGATGTGTCGTCTGGTTTATTATACATTGTTCTCTAATATCAAAAATATTGACAGGCTCTTCACAATAAGACAGACCAGGTGCTTGTTAAATTTCCTCCTATGTGAGTACATGCATTGGTTCAGGCATGTATTTTCTCAATAATGACACATGGAACACATCGTGAATTTTGGAGAGACTTGGAGGAATTTTCAAATGATAAGCTCCAACTCCTATTCATTCTAGAATTTTGAAAGGTTCGATATACCAGGGACTCAATTTACCATTATTATCAAAACGTATAACACCATTCAATAGAGATACCTTCATGAAAACGTGGTCTCCTACATCAAATTCCAAATACCTCCTTTGGTTACCAAAATATCTCTTTTTCATACTTTGGGCTACTTTGATATGGGTTTAGATAATCCTCACTTTTTTCATTGTTTCCACAACAAGTTCTGGGCCTATGAGCATTCTTTCACCAACATCATCACAACAAGTTGGTGTGCGACATCTCTTTCCATATAAAGCTTCGTATGGTGCCATATGAATATATTAATGGAAGCTATTATTATAATAAAATTATACCATAGTTAAATATTTATCCCACATACCTAGAAAGTCAAGTGAGTAAGATCTCTACATGTCTTATGAGGTTTGAATAGTCTGTTTTGATTGTCCATCAGTTTTTCGGTGGCAGGCAGTGCTCAAATGAAGTTCATTTTCTAAGGATTTATGAAGGGTTTTCCAGAATCTTGATGTAATGTGGGGATCACGATCAGAAACAATCTATTGGGGTACACCAAGGAGTCTTACAACTTCATTAATATATAGTCCTTCTAGACGTTCAAGTGGTAAATCTTCTCTTATAACAAGAAAATGTGCTCACTTGGTAAGATTATCAACAATGACCCATATTGCATCATTCCTTCTTGGAGTCTTTAGTAGACCCATGACAAAGTCCATTGTAATATTATACCATTTCCACTCAGGTATGGGAAGAGGTTGTATAACTCTTCAAGGATGTTGCCTTCCGGCTTTCACTTATTGAAAAATCATACATCTTGACACAAAATCAGCAATCTCTACCATCATGTTGTCATGCCAAAAATATTCTTTCAAATCTCTATACATATTGGTGCTCCCAAGGTGTATATAGAAATTGGACCGATGAGCATAATCCAACAATTCCCATTTTAGATCATGTATGTTAGGAACACAAAGTCTCTTCCCAAATTTCAGAATTCTATATTCATATATGAAGTTAGTCAATATCCCATTATTCATAGCTTTAATCTTCTTTTTAAACTCCTCATCATAGGTCTGAGAAATCTTTATCCCTTTTAGTAAATATTTTTTGGAAATAATTTGAAAACGTATTAATGTTTCACCTTACATGGTTATTCCCATATCCATATTTACTAGATCTATGAATGTAGGATCCCTTTCAACTCTAATCTTGTTCAAAACTCCATCATCCTTTATTATAAAAGCATCGTCCACCTTATTTGACTTCCCCAACTGGTAGTGGATAATGAAATTATAATATCTGTGTAGTTCAAGCCATCGTCTTTGCCTCATGTTGAGTTCATTCTGTGAGAAAATATACTTCAAACTCTTGTGATCAGTATATATCTCACATTTTTAACCATAGATATAGTCTCTCCATATATTCAATGAAATTATTACTGCTGCTAACTAAATATCATGAGTGGGATAGTTTTTTTCAATATTTTTTAGCTGTCATGATTCATAGGAAATAAATCTATCATTATTCATAAGGACAAAACGAAGTCCTTTATTTGATGCATCACTATAAATAACAAACCCATTGTTCCCTGAAGGTAGAGTCATGATAAGAGAATTGACTAATCTTCTTGCAGTTCTTCAAAATATTCTTCACACTCTTTTGTCCCATTAAATTTAACCCCTTTACGTGTGATCTAGGTTAATGGGTAAGCCAACTGGGAAAATTCCTGAAGAAAGGTTGATAATAACCTACCAAACAAATAAATCCTTGTACCTCAGTTATACTCATCCATTCTGGATATTATTGGATTGCCTTGTTCTTTGAAGGGTCAAAAAAAATTCCATCCTTAGAGACAATATGTCCAAGAAAAGAAATCTCTTGAAGACAGAATTCACACTTGCTTAACGTCCCATATAATTCATTTATTCTAAGGGGTTTCAGAATAGTATGGAAGTGATTTTCATGATATTAATAGATTTTTTAGTATAACAATATATAATCAATAAATACCACTACAAATTCACTGTGATATTCCATGAAAACTCTATTCATTATATCCATGAAGACAGAGGGTGCATTAGTAAATTAAAAATGCATTATTGTAAACTCATAATGCATGTACCTAGTTCGAAATATTTTTTTTCAGAATGTCTTCCTTCTGCACACACAAATGATGATATCCAGATCGAAGGTCAATCCTTAAAAAATATTGAGCTCCATGAAGTTGGTCGAATAAATCATCAATGTGAGGTAGGTGATACTTGTTCTTTATTCTTATAGCATTGATCTCTCTATAGTCAATGCCCAGCCTCATAGATCTGTCTTTCTTCATAACAAAAAAGATAGGGGATCCCTATAGTGAAACACTATGTCCGATAAATCCCTTAATACTCAATTCATCTAGTTTTTTCTTTAGTTCCACTAATTCCATAGTGTATATTCTATAAGGGGTCTTCGATATGGCCCTTGAACCATGAATTAAATCAATGTGAACCTCAATTTCTCATTCTGGAGGATGTTCAGGTAAATCCTCTGGAAACACATCAACATAATCTTGGACAATAGGTATGTACTCTATTAGAACATTCTTTTCCCCAGCCATAGTTATTTCATTCTCTTCCTCCCCAATAATTGAATTTTTTAGAGCTACTGGGGGTGGATCTAGATAAGAATCATGTGGTGACATTTCTGCTCTAATGATAAGGTACTTTTTATCATCATTAAAAATTGTAACCTTCTTCTTCTAACAATAAAGTTTTGCATCATAATCCAAAATCCAATCCATTATAAGGATTATATAAAATTCAATCATGGGTATGATGATGAAATTAGTTGATAAAGAACATTTTTATTCCCTAATGGGAACTAATTCAAAAAATATTATTGTGATGATACTTCCCTTAAGAGTTCTCACTGACAACTACCTTGTTAAGTAGAATTGAAAATATCTAATTTTCTTAGCAAACTGTGAAGATATGAAATTTTGCGATGATCCAGAATCAAATAAAGCATTGGCTAAACTAAAGGAAACCATTAATTTAATGGCCACCAAATCTTTCAAAGCTTCAACCTCAGCAGTAGTGATAGCATAAGCTTGGTCTTGCTCCCTTGGCCTTTTCCAAGTTAAGGTCCCTTGGTTCTTAGGAAATTAATTTTCATAATTCTCTGTTTCTCTAGAATTGTAGCATTCTACATTGGCATCCTCTTTATTTCCCTTGAAATCACTATCTTGGTGGACTTTTCAGCACACATGTAACAGACTCCCATTCCCTTCAAGAAAGTACCGGGGTGTTCTATAACTCCATTATCGTAAGATGGATATTCAACTATTCCCTTCTTCCCCAAATTTCCATTTCTAGAGTGTTCAGGAAATCTCTTTCTCTCTTTCTTTTCTTTAAATTCATAAGACATAGAGATTTCTTTTTTGTTCTTGATAGTGCATGAGACAATATCTTTATATGATGAGAAGGATTGTGATACTAATACTTGATGGAGAAATTTTTTAACCCATCAAATAATCGATCAATCATACTCATTGGGTTACGTATATAATATGTTGCATGCCTTGATAACCTTGTAAACTTACCTCATACATTGCTACATTCTCCTCCTCCTTTTGCCTCAGACGCGGATCTTTTCTTTCCATATTCACTCGATGGTCACGAGGAATGTATTTTTCCAATAAAATATCTTTCGACTCTCTCTTTTACATATTTGATACTTCTTCATCTTCCTTTGTGTTTTAGATTAATGAACACCATGGATCTGCATCTCCCATTAGGCGATAAACTAGCATGCAAACTTTTTCCCCTTCGCTACTCCCCAAAGCATGAAATAATTTCTCTAAGGAACAAATCCATTGATCAGATACCAATGTATTTTCACTCCCATTAAATTTTTTTGGGTTTTTCCTCATGAAGCAGTTTGAAATTGATCCTTCACATTGTAGATTAGGCTTCTCCATATGGGTAAGGTTATTATTCATAACCTGAGTGAGTTGTCACAGTATTGTGATAAGATGATCATCACCAGTTGAATCTCCATCTCCACTATAATTATCTTGAGTATGATGGAAATCCCTACATGGATTACATGCATTGATACGGTTTTTAGTCCTTCCACTAGGCACCATTTATAAAAAATGGCATACACTATATTAGTTTATGAATCACAATACATAATTCCAAACTTGTAAAAAACTTAACATAAATTGAAAAGTTTATGGAAATAATTTATAATCATAAAAATGTTTTTTTTAATGAGGTATATACTCATAAATCCTTCATAATGGATTATAAAGAAGATGTAAATTATACTAAGAATATCCCCTGGGAGTGTCGTAACCAAGAGTGCAGCATGGCCCGTTTTCATGTACCTGTATACCCCATGTCAAGCTCGAAACTCCTTATCAGAGTATTCACTCATAGGTACATCTGTTCCAGAGCTGCCTCAACCTGCTCATATCTAGACAGGGATTTATTTCTTCAAAAACTCAAAAAATCTTTACATTACCAAAATTCATAGAAGTTCTTCTATACTAATCCTCAATTTCTATCTTAGGGTATTGTTCTCTAATCAGAGTTTTCTAAATATAGCTTCCAAGGTTTGTAATAAACTTTCACTGATACCAACTGTAATGCTCCAAACCCAGTTACCCAGAGTTAGTGCATTATTACAAAACATTTTCATGATCACAAGGGATCAAATCCCAAAATACCGATCAGTTTAGTAGCCTTAGAAGTACTAGATACATTCACAAGTTTTACATTACACAAAAAAATTATAAAATTCAATATTTTATCCATTTAAAACATTAATATACCTTATTCTATCCCTTCTAGTCATTCATATTATACTTTTTCGCATCATTGGAAAAATAAAATATCGAAAGGGGTGGGCTCAGATGCTCAGTAAGGATAACAATATAGCAGAAACTTTCACAAATAAGTATAAACATTTAAGGCAATGTATAAGACTAAAAAAATATTTTTAAACTTAATCTTCATCGTAATATGGAAAAGATAATTCAAATAATGTCACTAACGTATTCACATGGGAATTCTACTAGTCTTATAATCACATGTATTATCAATATCCAATTTCATAATGATGGAATGAAAAATGCTAGACATCGTAACCACATAGTCAAGGCCTTATTCTAAGACTAAAAATAAGATTTCATCATGTCCTTATGCCAAGACACTATTTTGTCTCATGAGACCTACCAATGCATCGTGGTGCTATAACGGACTCCACCCGTCACTTACTAAGTCCAATACATTCTTTATATGAAAAGGTTTAAACATAACATAAACATTCGTATTAGAACTAGCATACGAAATGTCAATACTTTATCCATAAACCATTAATGGTACAAAAATAATATATCCATAGTCAAATATATCCTAAAACCTTCAAAAAAATATGGATGATTTGTATCAAATTAAATCAACTTCAAAGAAGATTAAAATCCATCAAAGGATGTTGACATAGATGAAATGAAGAGTTTCTGAAAAAATACCTCTTTATATTTTGAAAACATTTGAAAGTAACATAATTATAAAAGAAAACGTTTATTTTGGAAATATTCTTATTAGCTGGTAATGTATGATTCGACGATGTTATAATGGCGGAAAATAGTTTCACCCGCCTTATAAGTTAAAAAAACATTTTTACATTAATTTTTCCAAAAAGGTCATAAAGCACCATGTTTGGAAAATGATGGAAAGATTCCTTTCAAAAAATATAACTTCAAATAAGGGTATAAATGACTTTAACACATAGTCACATAAATAGTAAACATGTTTTTAAGTATATTTTTAAGAAACAAGTATTTGGATGATAAAGAGGTCACAGAATAAATTTATGTAAGAACAACCTCGGATAATAAAGAGATTGTGAAATTATCCCTCACCTTCTACTTTTCCTTAGTAGATGGTATGTAAACCTCATGTATAATAGTTTAAACATTATTATTAAATTATAAAATAAATATATAAATACATATGATATCATATATGATCCTCCAATATTTCTTTGTTAATAATATTTTAGTATTACCATCATTTTGGGTGTTAACTGATTCGTTTTTCTTTATATGATTGGTTACGTAAAACATGTATGTTATGGATAGGATGTATTTGATTCATATACAGAATTATATTATGTTCATAAGCACTGTTTTTAATCATAATATGAAAATTATTCTTGAATTATTATGATGTAAGATGAATCTCATCGCGTTCGTGGAGACGACAATCCGTATGTATGCACGAAAGACAATATCATTATTTTTATGGTGAAATCATATGTAATTGGATGGTATATCATATATATACAGAATAATTAACATGTTATAATTATTATTTAAATTAGTTATACTCACTTTTATACCCATCCAAATAATGAAGTGTTTGAATAACAAACCACACCACGACATGGAGACAGTAAGTCAGAAGTACGCATGTATGGTGACTTTGTTATTTATAGGATGGAAAGAATAACGAATATGGTTGAACAATATTTATAATAACATCTAATTATGTATTAGATACTAGATTTATTATATTGGTTTGGAAACAACAATGAAAGAAGAAGTGGAAGAAGAATAGAACTTGTAAAAGGGTAGTGAAATAATTACCTCTTCTTCAGGTGTTTCCTTTTGAGTTGATCAAAAGGGATCCTTAGTTTGGATTTATGATCACTTTAAGGACTCTAGGATTAGTTGAGGGAAGTTGGGAGAATATTTGGGTAGGGTATGGCTGATACAAATGGATTTGGTTGTGTGAATTTGAGAGAAGGGGAAGTACCCTTTTATAAGAGAGGTGACAGTCACTTTAGGAAAAGCTTGAAATATAAATTTATAATACAATAATTTTCGATTTATAATGGCTCCTAAATGATTTATTTCAAAGATATGGTGGGGATGGGTTGAAAAAATCTCAACCAATAGGTTTTATAATGGTTTAGGTCTCTATATTAACTTTATATTTTAGATTTAACTCTTAATTAAATATTTTTACATTTACCATGTCTCTTTGTATTTTTATATTATATAGTTAATAAACATACTATAACAATCAAATAGAACCCCATGTGGTTAATTATTAATATATATAACCTTATATAAGTCCTTTGGACAAAACATAAATTTTCATGAATATTTAATCAATTAACAATATAGTATTTTTTTAAAAAACTCAATTATGTCAATTTTGACACTATTTAGTGTTTGATTTTTTTGAAAGCCATACAAACTTTATCACTTCTAACAAAATCTATTTGATAAACTCTAAAATGAAATTTTAACCTCTAAAATTAGTTTAATTCATTATAAGTCTCAATTTACATTTATTGGGGTACTTATAATATCAATAATTTTAAAATTCCATTAATATGGTAATTACAGCATCATCATTGTGTCATAAATAAAATAAATTATTTAAGGTCTAAAAATTATAAAGAAAATACCATTATGTAGGAAATATTTTTATATTTATAATGAATATTTATTGTCAAATTTATATTGTGTGTATCCCAATATTAAAAAAACTGAGTTATTAAACTTTGAATTTAACTCTTTTTACTCTTCCTTATATAAAATAATAATAAATGTCCTAATCTAATACAAGTGGACCAAAGGGGATCATATTTTATTCCTAAGGTTATTTTTGGTAAAATTACACTTATCCGGTAGAATTAGGACTTGTGTTAGGATAATTATTATATCATTTTTACCCTTAATTACCCTATTTACTTTTAACCGTGGAAAATAAAAGTCACAAGTTACTATTCACCAAAAATTATTTTCATCTTATTGAACCACATTTTACAAACTGATTTCAACCATTTCTATTGTATTTTTGAAATTCAACTCACAGAAGTGGTAAAATTATGTTTTATGCGCATTTTCAAATACTCTTACAAGGTGGGTAGAAGACTGTAAAAAGTTCAATAAAATATTATATATCTAAAATTTTTATAAAATGACTCCAATTATTTACGTTAAACATATATAGGTATTATGTATCTATTTTTACTTAAAATAAATTAAAATAAAATAACTACTTACTTAAATAAATGTTTGGTTTTAAACAATAACACAGTGTTTTCACTATTCATCAAAAATTGAAAGTTTTCAGAAAAATACCAAAAATTCACCCTAAGTTAATTTTGATACTCAAAATCCCAAAATGATGTCCATTTTGAAAAATAAAAATTTATAATATTTTAAAAAGTGGGTTTTACTATTCATATCCGCTGGTTTGATTGGTCGTTCTATGCTAAAACTCCAAGTTGCGTACAAAGCAAGCAACTACATTATTCAAAGGTAAATGTATCGTGGAAGCTTGGGGTGTTACATTCTTGGACAAGTTAAACAATATGAGGAATCATATTATTTTTTAATCTATGATATTCTCTCTAATAAATATGGGTAATACTATAGTATTGATCTAATTTATATTTTTTATCTTTAAATTAAATGAATTTAATATCTATTATGGGAAATAAATATTTTCTCTAATACCACTAGAAGTTCATAGGAATATGATGTAAAACTGATAAAGGGGGTTAAATTAATGGTACATTTCATTAAATTTCTTTATTTGAAATTAACGCATGTTCTATATTAGACTCTGGATTGAATTAGTATTTAAAAATCAACCTCGCTAATATGCAATAGAAATATAACGTAACACAAGTAAAAAAGTATTTTTACATGGTTTTACCACAATGTGAGTGACTGCATTATTTCTGTTTTTGGGTCAATTTTGAGACATATATTTTAACACTAATATAATAATGTGATTACAAAGGGTGAAATGGGATCATCAGTTACATAATCACAATCTCCTGATAGAGTTATCTAGACTATGACTATACTAGATCACAATAGTTTGAAAAGTACTCATTCTAGAATTAGAAAGATCAATTGGTTTTGGGTTACTTCATCAAAAAAATGTATGAACATTCTATTATCCTTTAAATATTTTGTAATAAACACATGATCAGTTCTTCTATAATAAAAATATTTATAACATCAATATTCAGAGACTTAATTCTAAAAAATTCATACATATGATTCATAACCAAAAATCCTAATAAAGGAAAAATTGTGATTTCTCTCAATCCATAAAATATATGGTGAATTTATGATTAAAAAAGATGTAATGATGATATATAAGAATTCCTAAATCTCTATAGAATATCCACAAAGTGATAGGGAAATGTCCCAATGACTCATAATTTATTGAATTATTTCTAACTAGGTATAATTTCTCCTCTAAGACACACTATTCCACTATGGTGTTATTGGAAGAGTGTGTTGTGAAACAATTCCGCAATCTATTATATGATTAGTAAATTCATGAATCAAGTATTTCATACCACCAATCTGATCATAGAATATTAACACTTTATTATACTGTTCTATTTTTTGACACTATAAACTTTTCAAATATTTCAAACTTATGTCTCAGAAGAAACATATAACTTAACTACTAATGTTTTTTGTAATGTTTATAAATTATATATATTAATAACATAATTTTATACATGTTGGTCAATATACATCACTATGCATTAAGTCTAATAATTAACTATCTCTCTAAAATTTTCTACTAAAATTTTCTTTAGTTACTTTTTATTAATAAATTAAATTTCTTTTTATCACATGATTCATACATAATTATGTTCAATAATACATCTCTATTAATATTTTGAAAATGTATCTTATTTATATTCCCTAGTCAACATTGGTAAATTTCTGTAGTTTCAAAATCAACCATTATTTCTTTATCATGAATTTTATAGACTAAATTATCGATATCAATAATATATAATCCATTCACAATATTCCCAATACCATAAAACAATTCCTTTATGTATAAAGGACAACTATTTTTATTAATCATGGAAAAAATTTCTTCTGGTCCAAAAAAGGTATAATTTTTTATTGATAGAATACATTAATTTTTTTATAATTTGATAATAAATATACTAGGTAGACATTGAAAATATTTCCAGCCATTAAATATTGAAACATTATCCCCATTACAATCATATATAACTACTTCTACTTTCATTAATTCTCACAAAATTATGAATTATTTTTCATCAGAAAAAAAAAGTGATGCTCACCCACTATCCAATACCCAAGAGTGATAATAAGAGAAGTTGATTGATATAAAATTAAAATTAATATTCAAAGAATGATTCTCTTCGAGAAAAATTCTCGACCTTAGATTCCAATTTATTAAACTATTGTTCCAACCTATAAGATATCTCAAAATGATATTCATGATACGTCTCACAATCTAAAAAAAGCTACATACTTTTATGGGTATCATATTTTATATCATTTTAATAAGGAATATTATTGAATATACTTCCGATAAAAATTATGACTCTCTAAATCATGTCTATTCAGTGACACAAGATCAATATTTAACATTATTTGGAATGTAATTTAGTGCTACTCTTGAAAATTATCTATTCAGGTAGGACATAACGTTGTTCATATCAGATAAGAGTTTTGTGTAGTTCGTTGGAAGACCCCATACCCAAATACATCATATGAATAAAATAAACTTTATTACCATGATATTATAATTTTTTTGGTTTCCCATCAATTTATGACCCATTGAAATCAATTTTATAGGGTTAAATAACTCTTAAATTTTTTTACACATTTTTTATTTCTTATATAATATAATCCGTGAGCACCCAAATTTATCATGAACATATCTATTTGAATGATTGAGGTCTCGACATGTTTTTTATTTGGATGTAATTTTACATTTAGTATTTTCATGGTTTTTCTTATCTCACTATTTTTATATTCATCTCATGAATGTCATACATAACCATTACATACCATGAATTATATATTTATCTCATATAACCCCAATATATATTTAGTTTTCTATAAATTTATTTTTTTAGACCTATTCCTTAAACAAAGTTAATATGTTTCAAATATATCAATGTATAACAATTTATAAAATCGATAATTGTTTTTCTTACTCAACAATAAAATCAAATTATATATAGACATATAAAAATGCATCTCATGCATACGATAACTAAAATTCTTTCATGTAAAGTCTTAAGATCATACAAAACCAAGGATCAAGGTTTGTGTGGTAGGTAATATCGTTTATTTTTTCAATATAACTCAAACCCCTAAGTTAGTGTGAAATATGAACCAAAATATCATTATTCATGGGTTAATTCCCACAATAGACCACAATTATTATACAAATCTAGCTCCTAATATATAAAAATAATATAAAATTGAGTTTTAAAATAAAATAACAAATCAAATTCAATTTTAATTAAAAATAAATATTTATGACATACCTAAAATGTGAGTCATATATTCAAGACATGATGATTTTAAAAATATGTTTAAATAATTTAAACTAATGTATAGAACATTCATAATATTAAAACAATCAAATTTATGAATATGAAATAAGTACTTATTAAATAAATTAAAAATTAAAATAACTATTCTAAGATATAATAACCTTAAACAATTAGAAATTCATTGAATACTAATTTTTATATTGTAAAATGTTATAAATATTTTATGTTGCCTAATATTATTTGATAAAAAATGTAATTTTTTTTAAATACCTTGACCAAGAACCATAACATGTTTTCTTTGTCTAATCCATTTTTGATAGAAAATTTCTCTACTGTCCCATTTTGAACCATGAATTTGTATCGAAGAAAAATTAATTTTCATTCTATTCTCATACCATTAACCAAGTATTTTAAAAATATTTCAATCCATGGTGTTTACCAATGAAAATTAAATTTCTATAAACCATAAATATTTTTCTAGGAAATCAGGATGTAGAAATTTAAAAAATGTTTCTTTTTATGATAAGAAAACCAAAATGATGTCTCATAAGAGCACCATTGTTTATAAAATATTTTATAAAACATTATGTGATCATATAAACTATGTTATTTTTAGAATTTATTGTGTAAAATATGATGTAGTTCTTATAATATTAATCATGTTTTTGAAAAATTTTCAATTTGTTTCATTTAAAAAAACATATTACTTATTCTTCACCATTTATAGATTTGATACCATTGTTTATTTTTATGGGATATATCTATGAAAAAATTCAATTAATTAATTCAAAAACTCATACACAATATCTAATAAGAGAAAAAATCAGTTAGATGAAATGAAAACTATAACACAATGTATACCTCATGCTCTATACTAAATCTTCACCAATAATAATTTTGATCTAGTTCCATCAGCAGTATCCAATGGGTTACTGCCTCTAAATGTATCCATTGACCACTAAAATGATCAAATGCTTCAATAAAAACACTTCTCCTTGAAACATATATTGGCATCTCCTACTCTAGGTATATTTATAATAAGTTCATAAGATATAGAATAATCATTGTGAAAAATTATTAGTTTAACCAAATTATATCCATTAAATCAAATTTATAGAAATCCTTCTTTGAATGGTGTTGTGTTTTGGGGTTATTGTTTTTTATTTGTTTTGAAATAACAAACTTTTAACCCTATTTTTGTAACTCTTTAAAACAGTCCCTTTCTAATGATGTAATTATTAGTATCCTTGAACAATTAATAATTTATCTACACATAATCATGTAATGTATCAATAAGCTAGATTAACACAAATATTATCATAGGAATATTGGTTGAAGGAAATATTTTACTATTTAAAATAGACACCATGACATGGAATCAAGAACCATGACCTAATAAAAACCCTTAAAAAGTAGCTCTCAATATAAAATTATTTATGATGTAATTAATATTTCCAAAAGATAGTTGAAATCATTTTATGTTTCAAATAAAGTTAATAATTTTGGATTACAATACAGTAACATTTTATTGTACTTTTTTATATTCCCATTAGTTAAAATAATTTATTACTAATTTTTTTTTATTTTTTTCATAAAATTTTATCTTAAAATATTAGAAGATTAATTAGGTATAAAATAATTTTATAAATATTCATAAAAAACAATAAAATTTTGTTCCATGATTTTTTTAAATATGATTACAGGAATGCCAACTATCACCCATACATTATTTATGAAAATATTATATTTCAAGAAACTTTGGTTTCTTTGTTTCCCAATATGAGGAGTGGAGATTTAAGGTGAATTATAATTAGTTTTAATTATTTTTTAAATTAAATTCAAAAGTATTTCATGTTATAAATAATATTATTTAAAAAAATGATTTAAAAATGAAAAATGTGTATTTCATGAACATACCCCTATCAAAAAATGACGATGGGGTATAAAATGATTGGGAAACAATTGGTATAGAATTTCGTTTTATAATAAAATTGTTAGAATAATAAAAAAAATTATTCATGTTTTTATATTGATATATAAATTAATCAATAAGAGACTAATGTTTCATATATTTTATGGTGTTGTGTAATGAGTCTCATGTCAATAAAAAGAGTCATGTAGAAGATAAAAACGCATAAACATATGGTAATCACATGAAAGTATGAAATAACATAAATTTATTTTTATTTAACACAATAAAATATAATTCTAACAATTTTATATTGACTTATTTTACATAGTTCTAAATTAATGTGATCTGATTTTTGAAATTCAAGAGGCTATATTAATGATGTAATTATAAAATATAGAGTAATACGATAATCATGATGTGCATGTTTTAGTTTCTCATATAATGACTACTTTCAAAAATTATAATAAAAGACACATATTAATAGTATAGTTAGATAATTAGAGTATAGGTTGCCCTCTATATAAAATAAATTAAAAAATAAATATAACAAATAATGATAAAAAATGAATAAATAAAAGATTTTGACTTAAAGGAATCACGTTGTAATAAAAAATAGTCCAACAAAAACAATACATAGACTCATGTTCCTCAAATATAGTGGGTAGTGTTTCAATAGGTATGGTTTCAAACAATGATGATGATCCCTTTATAATATACCCTTAACATATGGTTATGGGATAATTAATATTTATGTATTTTATAGTCCTAGATTCGGGATATCAATTCCTATTATTGATGTTGGGATTCAAACCATTCCTCATGTTATTAAATCTTTTATTGCTTGGCTAATCAATGATATAAATCCATACAATAAGATTTATTTTTATAATTTATGTCACTCATATTAAAAAATGCATCTTATAATAACCATAAAATTCACTAAAATAATATATTTATTTAAAAAATGATAAATTTTTTATAGAAATAAAAGTAATCAATTACTATACCACTAAAGATGATTCAGGACCTCACTATTATCAAACCAAAAAAATAAACACTTCCTGATGTTACAAATTCATGGTAGTATATTATTAGATAATAATAATACATTTAACCTTATTTTTAGATCATATATATATATGTATTATATTACCCATATATTTTAAATTATATATTTACCTTTCATACCTAATGTGTTTGATAGACTGTGACTCATGATATTCAGATACCCTAACCCAAGTATCCTGATGTTGGTGGTTTCTTCATTACATAAGAAAAATATATAAGAAATATCATCTTGAAGGACTGAATATTTTATTATTCTTAGTAAACTAGATACATTATTGAAATTCATTGTAAATTTTAAAACATAAAACACACAATAAATTTTCATTAATAATTATTTTATTCCCCTTATTGTATCCTTGCATAACAATAACAAAAAACATCCTCATATCTTGGAGAAAATAAAACCTAATAAAGGTGTGATCTTGAATGCCATCTAAGAGTAAGAGTACAATGGAATTTATGAATAAATAAGGCATAATCAATATGATAGTGTAAATAATTAAAACACATTCCATTGAATCAATAACTTGAGCATAATATGGTAGGAATAAATAAAGATCAAATAATTCCATATATATAATTACATGAGAATGAAACTTAACCATTGATATTCTTTCTACTCAAATAGTCACACAAAATATCAATAAGTGAATTCATAATAATTTAATTAAAAAAGATGGGAATATAAAACATCCCATGAAGGCTTTGTTCCAATACATCTAATAACTTATAGGCCTTGTTCCAAGACATTCGTATAAATCGGTAAGGCCTCAGAAAAAATCCAATCTAATTTGTATCATGAGACCTATGGATTCATCATTGGGTTTTAAAATAATCATTAAAACATTTATTGTTTATGAAAGTAGAGAATTACATAAATTTCACACAACGTAAGAAAAATATTCCTTTCATATTTTTAGAAAAATATGAACAACAATTTTTTTGAAAATGACATAAAGACTCCATTAAGAAAATTCTACATTAAAATGGATAAAATAATATTTAATAAATTATTTTTAAAGGATTTGAAAATTTTCAAATCATTTTTAGAAAACATTGTTTTGGAAGAAAAAGGATTCTGACCAAAGGGATAAATAAATCTAATTTTCTTAAATACATTTTCTCAATACTTTTAACAGCCAAAGAGTGTAAAAACGGTAATATTACATGAAAATGTTCATGAATAACTGTGTAAGAATAAAATAGATTTATTTTATTATATAAATACAAAATAGTCCCCCAATAGTGTACTTAAAAAAATCCCGAATAATGATGAGCTTGCGAAATAAATGGTTACCACTTTGGTAACTTTGGAATCATAATCCCCCTTAAATAAATAAATTTAAACTAAACTTTATATACTATAAAGATAAATAATTACATGATATATGATAGATAAGTTTGTATATACACCTCAAAAATTAAAAAAGTGTTGAATATAGAATATGTCTAACGGGAGAAAAGGTGAGATGAGAACCCCTAACCTTGATACCGATTCATCATGTACATTCATTATCTTCGGGAATAATAAACATATATTAATTACTTACTTTCTTAAGAACGTTTTTAATTTTTAATATTCAATTTAATACACTTATTACTATTTTTTATCTAACTAAAAAATCAATTAATTTTATGTAAGATGTTTCAACGATATTTGATTTCTGTGTCAAAAATGAATTTGGTATATTTACTATGGTCAAAGAGGCCATTATTTAAACATATAAAATATAATAATAATGGAATAATAATTATATTTTAATATTAATTTTAATTTTAAAACCAATCCTGAAATTTGGTTTTGAAAAAGGAACTACTTTATAATCATTGAGATAGTATGTCATACGTACGCATGAGTGACATTTCCATTTTTCAATGATCATTATGGAAAGATTTTAAGTAATATTTTACCTATATTTAATGAAAAAAATATCATATATACCTTATTTTCTATTTAAAAGTACTTCTATATATCATTAATGTGATGTGGTGATGAAATGATATTCACATCACTTTGTGAAGGTTGTAGTCTGCACATTCACGAATGACGTTATAATTATTCAATATAAAAATTTAAATGACATATTATCTTTTAATAATGAATTACATGTAATTATATCAATATTATTCCATTTATATCACATATATTCATTAAATATATCCTTCTTACCTTCCATGTAAATGAATCACATCGCTTTGTGAGCTAGTGGTACGTCGTGCACACGAGTGATTTTATACTATCATCTACAGAATGGAAAGTAAAAAATATTTATATCCAATATCATGTCTCCAGATGTATAATTCTTTTATAAATAACATATATGTACTTTATATCCATAATCATACCTAAATGTGAGATGTGTTGATGGTAAACGTGTCACACTAGTCTGTGGGGGGGGGGGTAGTACTCCATACACATGAGTGAAATTATCATTTCATATTTGATGGAAGATGAGATGGATATAGATCATTACCATAACATAATAACATATCATTATATGGAATATAATTTTGTTATTATATAATCATAAATGAACAAAATTTAAATTATGTGGAGGAATAAATAAAATAAAAAAATCTCATTGAAGAGCGCTACATCTTCTTCGAGTATCCTCCATAGCTTTACACCAAAATCTTTCAATTGTTTGATTTCATCGCAAAATAATTATCCCAAGGAGAGAGGAGGTAATTTTATAAGTTATTTTTTCTAGGATTGGTTGAACTAAAAGTGTTTTATGGTGTGAATAATAGTGGAGAGAGAGTTTCCTTTTATATGTAAGGTTAGTGGTACATTTGTGATTTTTGAAAAGAAAAAGGTGTACCCATGTTTTCCACATGATCCAAGGGTCCAAAATGGATTATTCTAGAGAAATTATATTATAAGGTAAAAATATGTCCATAAAATAAGTTTTATGAACGTTTTTAGGTTATTTTAAGCCTTGTCATTTTATTTTAACCCCTGGCAGTCCTATTTTTTCCTTATCCATGGTAACTAATTGTTATTATTTTTACTATTAATGTTGATAAAATATTAATTTTACCTTATTAGGGAATATATATTATAATTAATGAAAATATGATCGCTTTTTTCAAAATTCCATTAAATTAAGTGGCTAATTTTAATTTAAAATTAATTTAATATACACTATGAGAAATTGGGATTTTAAAGACAAAATGTTCAATAGTTTACAATGTTTTTATGTCCAAATTCACTATGAAAATTAATAAAATGTTATAAATTGGATATATATGTATCTATATAAAATAATTTTACCTTAAAAACAATTTCAAATGAAATTTAAATTTACAAATAATTAATAAAAAATGGAAATTTTCTATTAAAATTCGTTATTTTTTTCTAATCATCAAAAATTGAATCTTTTTTGAAAAGTCACAAAATTTCACCCTAATATAACTTTGATAATATGATTTAAAAATTTAATTTTATTTTATTAAATAAATTTTCTTTAATTTTTAGTAATTAATGATAAATTATGTGTATAAACCGTGACTAAACCACCTTTTATAAAAAATATCGTTTTTTCATAAAATATTTCTTTTTATTTCAAATGGTTCTAATATTATCTTAAATCAATATATATTCATTTAATTTGATATATACATGTTTAAATAATATAATTTTCAAAATATAGTTGTTACTATTCATACTCAGTAACTTAAATGCAATGTCATAATGGTCATTTTTAAAAAAAAAATATTTTAATAGAGTATCTTTTTTCGTTTCAACCAGAATTTGTGTGTATTAAAATTTATAGAAGAGATTTATTTTTTTTAAAATTTAATATATAATAAAGTCATTGTATTTTATTTTCCCTTTAGCACTTTTTGTTTTACATCATACACACTATCAAATATTATTTTCATATTTTAAAATCTCAGGGGGTTATATATTACCCTACTTAAACAAATTTTTTCCTCGCAATTTAATCTTGATATTCGTAATTAAGGGTTTGTTATTTGAAAATAACCTTCTAGAAATCCCACATCATGGGAAGGGTAAATAAAACATTATATGGATAAGATATAATATAAATAAAAATTCATATAGAATAATAGATAACTATGTTTCTAAATAGTATAAAATTAGTAGAAAGTGAATATATAGAAATGGAAGAAAAGAAAAAATAATTATAGAGAGTGATAGAGGTCATTGATCACAATAAAGTGAATGAACAATAGAAAATTTAGGACCTAAAAAACATAAATTTGTGATGATTTAAAAGACCAAATGTTTAACATAAATTAATATATTGTGAATTAATTCTGATTCAATGTCATGTTCATAGTGATGGGAAATTCCTTTAACTTATAAATTGATAATATAAGAAAATTTACTTACTTTATACATTTATATTTCATAATCACAATTTAATCCATTGGTTGTGATTTGATCATTTTCTAATTCATAACATTCTTAATAAATGAATATCCAAAAATGAATATTTTTATAACTGAAAAACTAAAATTAACTTCTAATAGATCATAACATACATAATAGAATGATAAGTAAAATAGTTGATCTCTAGTTATTATTATAAAAAAATTGGTACTGTAGGTTGTCCAATATCCCAAAATCTTTATATAGTTAAATAATACATTAGTCACTAAAACCATATCCAAATTTCGACTTAAACCATTCCATAAATGGTTAACATTATGACCCTTACAAATATGAAGATCAAAAACATTAGAAAGACGGTCACTAAATTTCTAAAATTAACTTATCATTAATCCCATAAACAATATAAAGTATCTCTTAAACATCACATACCAAACATGTGAATACCTTCATCATGTATTCTCTAGAAACATAATACTAACATAAATTACCATAAAACCATATTTAAAACATTCTTGATTACATATTCCTTAAATAAAATATAGTTTATTCGATATATTCCTTAAATCCAAAAATTTCATTAACTCCATCAATGATAGCATAAACCACTTCGTAAAAAATTCATTAATCAAATCCAATGTAGTTAGTACTATCCAATTTAATTTATCCATATCAATCATATATTTATCCCAGTATCATTATCTCAATATCAGGAACATTTTAAGGGTCATATTTTCTCGAATTATGTGTTTTATTAGAAGTTTAACATGTAACTGAATCATTTTTCGTTGTCATTGGTTCTATTAAACATATTCTTTCATATCCTTAGTGATAAATTATTTTATTATAATCCTTATACAATTAATAATTATTATAACTAGGATATAATTGATAAAATACTCAAATGGAATAATTCCTGAACAACAAAAAATTAGTCATTCCCCATAATCTGTGATAATAAAATAATATTGACCATGATATATTAGCTAATTTTCCGGTATATTCCTTTTAAACTTAGGGAATTAATTTTTATAGTTCCCTTTCTCTTTACAGATTGAGCTTTGAATATTGGAAAATGTTTTTCCCCTTAAAACCAAGATCATTGTGTATTTTCTCTCCACACTATTAGAAAACTCTCATTCACTTTAAGCAAGTACTACGATGTTTATTTACACAATTATCACATGTCGGGAAATCCTTCTTTCCAATCATCCATTTATCATCATTTTTATCTATAATCATATTCTTATTTTTATACCATTAGAATCCATAATACTTAGATAATTACTTCTTTATAATTTTAGCACATTATATTATTTCCCCAAATAATGATAATTTTTAAGAGACTAGTTATTTTATAAATATTTTCTTAATCACTTCAATGAATTTATCATTCATAATTTTTCAATTACATGCATTGATGTGGTTCCCATTAATTATGCTAGGCATCTTTTTTATAAGATATAATATTCCATATTAGACCATATCAATATCAAACCAATTGTACAATCCAAAAAATCATGAAATACTTAAGACAAATTGAAAATTTTTTGTATATCAAATATGATAATAATAATCATGGTTTTTTTTGGGAAATAATTATTTTCAAATCCTATATAATTTTTTATATAGAAAATTGGAATTATCTGAACCATATATCCTAGGATTGTAAAACTAGGTGGGTAATAATGCCCTTTTTCAAGCATCAGGTGATGATCACACCAATCCGAATGTTCCCTTTTTGAAGTTATTACCCCTAGGTACATCTATTCTAGAACCACATTCACTTCTATTATCCTAGAAGGGAAGTATTTTTATGAAAAATCAGACAACCATTTCTTTAAAAAACATTAAGATGTTACTCTATACTTATCTAAAAATTGAATCAAAAAATTAAATTACCTTATATATGTTGTCTTAAATTTAGTTCCCATGTTTCTATTAATGAACCTCAAAAACTAATTATGTCAACCCCAACCCTAGTATCCTAGAATCAATGGTTTATTTATTAAATTTTCAAAAGATATAAGGAATCATGTCTTGAAAGATCGAATACTTTGATAGTATTGGTAAACTACATACATAATTGAAATTCACATTTGATTTTAAAATATAATACACCAAAATTATTTTCTTTTAAAATTACATTATTCCGCTTAGTGTATTCCTACATATCAATCACAAAACAGTTCTTCATATCATGTGGAAAATAAAATATAAAAATGGGTGAGATCAATTGCTCAGTAAGGGTATGAATATACTGGAATCTTGGAATAAATATGTAATAATTAATATAAAAAGGTGAATATGTGAAACAAATTCTATTTAATCAATAACTTGATCATAATATTATAGGAATAAATGCTGATCAAATAATTATATATAAATAATCACATTTTCATACATTTAACCGTGGATATTATAACTACTCGAATAATCAGATGGAATTTCAATCGATTAATTCAAAATTATGAAATGCATAATGTTATACATATAAAAAATATTGTTTATTCTATGTTCCAATATATATAAATTTATGAATGCCTTGTTCCATGATATCTATATAAATGGGTAAGGCATCAGCCCAAACCAAAACTAGTATATCTCATGATACCTACCAATGCATCGGGGGCCTATATTAGGATGCACCAATTATATACTTATCCCAATTAATTACTCATTTCAATGGGGTGAAACATAGTCAATAATAACATCCATATTTTGAAAATATCAAATGAAATGTTAAGACTTACTCCAGTCAATAACCATAATCATAAAACATCTAGTGTAAAAAGGTGAATGGTAATAAAATTATATATACTCAATACAGAAATTCAGTAACCATCTATATAAATAATAAGTATGGTAGAAATTAAACATATTCCTAGTGTATGATATGTAAAACAGATGTTTTATGTCAATTATGGATTGAAACCCCATGAAACAATTCTTAAAAGATCAAGGAAAAAAGGGTTTTTATTTTTAAAATTTCCTTTTTAAAAAAGATCACAAAAAATTTTTATAATATTTTTCATTTCAAATAATCCATTAAGAACTGAAAAATTAGAATTAAAATATTTATTGGTCTTGGTTTTTTAAAATTTTATTAATGTCATACAAATTAAAAAAATTATCACTTTAACGTTTTTAGTAAATGAAAAATGGGCATTATTTTGAAAATGATATAAAGCTTCCTTTAAAAAAATTGTACCAAATCAAAATGGGTCAAAATAAATTTAATAAATCATTTTTAAATGGATAAAAAAATTAAATAATTTTATAAAACATGGGTTTTGATGCATAAAATTTCATGCCGAAGAGAGAAATAACTCAAATTTTCATAACATTTTTATATCAATCATTTTAAGTAACATAGAGTGGTAAAACATTATTATTACTAGAAATTGTTCCTTAATAACTATATAAGAAGAAAATATATTTATCTTAAGATGTAAATATTCAAAAATTCTCCCAAGAAGTAGTTAAACAAAAATAATCTCGAATAATGATCAAATTTTGAAATAAACCATTTCCCCTACGGTTACTTTTGAATCATAATACCCATGAAATAAATATCTTTAAATGAATCATTGAAGACTATAAAGATAAATGAAATCATTTTATAACATAAAAATGGTATTATATACACCACAAAAATATGTGCTGAACATGATGTATGTCTGAAATAAGTACTAACAAGATAAGAAACCCTTACATTGATTACCACTCATCACAAACATTATTTTTCTTCCAAAATAATAAAATTATTTTAATTATTTAATTTCATAATAAAATTTTTCAATTTTATTTTTAATATTTTTACACTAATTACCACGTTATATATTATTACAAAATCAATTTAGTTTATGTCGGATGTTTCGAAGATATTTGACTTATGTGTCAAAATGACATTGGTGTGTTTACTATGGTTAAAGAGGTAATTATTTAAACATGTATATTATAATAATATTTTAAAAATTATCATATTTATACTTAACATATACTTTTGAAACCAGTGATGAAATATGATTATAAAAAAATAATTACTTTACAATCATGGAGATTCTAGGTCATACGTACGTATGAGAAACATTTCCATTTTCCAACGATCTTTATGAAAATAATTTAATTAATATTTTATCTTTATATAATTATAATAATATCATGTATGTAATATTATTTCTATAACTATAATTTTATATATCATCCATGTGGTTTGGTGATGAAGATAGATATGCATCTCCTCATTAAGGTGGCAGTCCACACATACATGAATGACGTTATCATTTATCAATGTAAGAAATAAAATGATATGTTATATTTTAAGAATTAAAAATATATAATTAATATAATAATTGTTTCATTTATATCAAATATATTCTTTAAAATTTTCATAATTTCCTTCCATGTGAAGCGTTAGTGAAAAAAGAATCACATCGCTTTGCAAGGTGGTAGTATGTCTTATACACGAGTGACGTTATCGTACCTAAAATATAATGAAAGGTAAAAATAGTATATATGATAAAGTTAAACTCTAGTTATAATGATTTTATAAATAATAGATATATCTTTTATATTCATCATCATACCCATCAGTGATAGATGTCAATACAAAACATGTCACATCTGTTCGCAAGGTAATAGTTTTCCTTACACTCGAGCGACATTATCATTTTATATTTGAGGGAAGAGGAGATTGATATTATAAAATTCGTAAAATAATTAATTATCATAATATGTTAGATTTTTTTTGAAATCAATCATAAATTATTAATATTTTAAATAGGTTGCAGAATAAATCAAATAAAAATCCTCATTGATGAATGTTGGATCCTTTCCGGGTGTCCTCTTAGGTTTGCACCAAAATCCTACCAATTTTGGATTTATATATAAAATAAGTATACCAACATTAGAGGATGGAATCTATTATATTATTTGGGTGGGTAATTTCTAAACCAAAAGGGTTTCAATATGTGAATAAGAGAGGAGTCGGTGGCATTTTATAGCTGAGGTGACTGGCATGCTTGTAATTTTTCAAAAAAAAGGTGTACCCACATTTTTCAAATGCCACAAGGGTCCAAAATGGAGTATAATAAATTAATAGATATGAAAATATCTAAATATATCTTTAAAATAGGTTTCATACAAGTTTTTAGGTTAATTTAACCCTTATTTTTTAGTTTAACCCCCAATAAAACAATTTTTACCTTAACCATGGTAATTAATTTTTAATGTCTTCTCAATTAATTTAGTACCAAATTCTGTTGAACTATTTTGGTAATATAAATTATGATAATTACAAATAGTTAATCCATTTTATAAAATTTTGATCATATATGTGGTAAATTTTAATTTAAAATCAATCCCGCTAAAGCAACGGGAAAGCGGGTATTCATAAAGAAAATGTTCTAAAGTTGAAAAGGTTTTTGTATCAGAATTAAATATAAAAATTATTAAATGGAAATAAATTGAATTAATAGATATATAAATGCAATAATTTTACTTTAAAACCAATTAAAAATACTGTTTAAATTTATAAATAATTTAATCAAAAAGGCATTTTTTAATTAAAATTCATTTTTTCCCACTATCCATCAAAAATGTAATATTTCATAAAAATAAAAAATCACACTAAGATAATTTTAAAATTTTGATTTAAAAACTGGTGTTTATTTTTTGATATATATTTTCTAAAAATTTTAAAAAAAAATATTTATATATTATTTTCATAATATGTAACTAAAATGTCATTTAGAAAAATACTGTTTTTCTAAAAGCATTTCCTTTTCGTTACAAGGGTTCAATTTTTATCACTAATTAGTAGATATTAATTTTATTAATTCTATAGATGTGTAAACTATATAATTTTTGAAATTTATTAAATATTATTCATACCATAAAACATAATGGTTAGGTTATATTGGTCTGGTTAAAATAATAATATTTTAATCACGTGTTGTGTTTCATTTATGCTCGGTGTTATGTGCTTTAAAATATATGAAAGGGATTGAATTTATATAATATATATATATAGTATTTTAATTTTATATTCCCTTATACTCAGGGTGGATCATGTTATACACGCTATTATATATGATGTTCATATTTGAGAATACCATTGTGTTATATATTACAATAAACCAAAATGAATTATGGAATATTATACAACCATTGAAATCTAGTGATATAATTATAGGGTAAAAATAGAGGGAAACAAGTATGGAATATAAATATAAATTAATTAAAAAAATTTATTAATATTAAGGCATTGATAAAATTCAACTAGTATTATCAAATAAAAAAATAGATCATTTGATTCATTAAAATGTATAGTCCTAAAAATTTTATTTTTGGATAATAAATATATTATGTGAAAAACTATTTTTAAAATGAAACATATATTAATACCCATTTAATTTTTAAGCGATATAAAATGAAAATCCGAACACATAATATTTTTAATGCTATATCACTTTGAAAATAATTTTTATTATATTTTTATGTTTTTAGTTCAAAGTTAAAATTTCAAAATTTTAGAAATTTAACATTACCAAATTTAATTCATTGTTTCAATTAGAATAACAATTTTAAAATAAGAGTAATTTTTTTTCTAAAATGATATATTTTTATATGAATAGTGAAAATTGCATTTTTCACCAAAGCCATAGAATTTATAGACATATCAAGAAGTATAACATAAATACTCATAAAAAATATTACATGATCATAACTTTTTTTATTCAGTAAAAATATTTATTTTAAAATACTATTATTGATTTAGAAAACCTATGTTTCTCATTTGAAAAACATATATATCATTTCTCAATAAGGAATGTTATATTTAGTCTTTCGTATTAATTGAATATTATTTTGGAAAATTTTAGTTTTTGATTTGCTTTAATTATGCGTTAATTTTACTTTTAAAAAATAATTTATATTATGAAAATATAAAATGATAATTTATCCTAAGAATTTATTTTTTCAAAATATTCTTTCTAAAAATGAGTTTTCCACATAAAATATGTTGATGTTAAACACTACTGGAAATGGGAGTTTTCCCAACAGTTGTTTACCAATGGTTCAAAGAAACTGTTGGTATATTCTATCTTTTCCAACGGTTTATATAAACCATTGGGCAATACGTTTTAGAAGAGGCTTTTCCCAACGGTTTTATGAAACTGTTGGGAAAAGTGGAAAAAATTCAGTCTTTCCCAACGGTTTCATAAAACTGTTGGGAAAAGGTGGGAAAACTTATTTTTCCTAACGGTTTTATGAAACCGTTGGGAAAGACTGGCTTTTCCCAACGGTTTTTATGAACCATTGGGAAAAAACCCCCAAATACCTCAATGCTAGAAGCAGCCTCTCCACGATTCAGAAGCGGATCCATAGCCTTCCGCTCGTCTCCAGAAGCTCCTCTAGAAGCGATTCCTCGGCAGAATCACATCCCAATCCCCACATCTTCCATCAGATCACCATCCACCAGGTTAGATTCCTATATTTTTGTTCCACCTGTTATATAGAATATACTTCTACGAATGATTTCCTAATTCCCAAATTTTAGGGTTTCTGTAAAAATTTATGATTGCTCCACGAATTGTGTAGTCAAATCCCTATATCGGTGTATGTCCAATTAATGTTTTCGTTACACATTTTCATTTATAAGGGCAAAGTGTCTCTTTATTGTGTTCTAATTTTGAAGATTCATAGTTTTGGTTGTGCGGTGGTTTTGGTTGTGCGGTGGTTTGCGATGTGTAATATTTTTTTTGTGATATATGGTTGTTTTGGTGAGATGGTTGGTCGATGTAACATGGCTTCGATGGTTATTGTGATATGGTGAGTTATTGTGTGGTGGTTTTAGTAATTTCCTAGTTGTCTATGGAATAAATTATGCTGTTAAAACCAAAAAACAAGATATTAAATAAATTATATGGAATAGAAATGGACGTGTGGTAAATGGATTTAATTAATTTAACATTAAATGAATGGACAATGTAAGTGTGAATGAAGTGGATTATAAATGAAAGTGAGAAATGATATGCGTCTTGTGTGGTGGTGGTGTGGTTTATGTGTTTTATGGTAGTAGTGAAGTGTGTGACTATGTAGTTAATGTGAACCCATAGGTTGAGTATTTTGTGCTATCTATATATCATGTAGTTTTATGTTATTTCTACACATTCTCAACCAGAGTTGCATAAACATACCAACGATCAGAGGTTTTGAGTTATGGTTATTTTTTCTAATATCTATGATGGTGGTTATATGGTTGGATAGCTACCATGTCATCCCTACTCTTCCTTCAAAAGTGATTGACCATGTGTTTTTAGGCAAGATGCGATGTGATTGTCCATGTGTCTTCTGGTGAGATGTACTATGATTTCCCTAGTGTTTTCAGGTGAGGTGTGATGTGATAAGGCTATAATAAGATGTGGCATGTGGTTGGGGTCATGTAGGGTAGGAGGATGGCACAAGGTTCATGTTATTCATGTTCATGATACCCTACTAATATGGTTATGGGATTAGGAATACCGTGATGTGATATAACACATAAATTTCTTGTTGGTTTTACATTTTTTCAATAACACATTTGTATGTTTTTTTCACATGTGTAGTTGATACCTTGACAATTTTCTTCCTTTTTTGTTTACATAAATGTATTTTCTATTAAAGTTCAATCCTATTGAATTGTTTATGACAAAATGACTTATATAAATTCTTTTTACAGAATCGAAAGAAGTTGGATGTATGAAACTGATCGGATCTCAAGCGATTTTCAAAACAATTTGGAGAGCATTATAGATTTTGCATTTTACAATGCTTCAGATAGCGGTCGCATACACTACCCATGTTCCAATTGTGTTGGTAGACCTTGGTTGAGCCATGAAGAAGTCAGCTACCACATAACCCAAAATGGTTTTCAAGCAAACTACTTTGTGTGGTATCACAATGGGGAGAAAATGAAATCTCAAATTAGTGATGATCGAAATGAAAGGACTGGAGTGGAGAATTTTTTAGATGATCGGTTTCCGTTTATTCGTCATCATGAAAAAGAAATGATTTCGACTCAAGAAGACATCGATATGAGGACATCTGATGCATCTAGTGAAAATGATGAAATTTATAGGGTGAAAAAATTGAATGATGTTGCCACGACTCCAGTATATCGACAATGCGATAAAATGAAAAAGTTGGAATTTTTAATCCGATTGTTTCATGGGAAAACTATGTATGGAATTTCTAATACAGCAATCGATTACATTCTTACCCTCTTGAAGGATTTACTTCTAGATTATGTAGATATTCCCTCAAACCACTATATGGCATGGAAGTTAGTTGAGGAATGTGGATTTTCAAGAAACAAAATGCATGCTTGCCTGAAAGATTGCAGTTTATTCTGGGAGGAAACCGCTGAACGAAATGATTGTATAAGATGTGGCACATCCCGCTGGAAGACAAAATCTAATGGAACACCATCCCACATTCCACAAAAAGTAATGTGGCACTTTCCATTGATCCACAGACTTCAGAATCTTTTTATGTCTGATGACATATCAATATAAATGATATGGAATGATATCGAGGTAAAGAAGACTAATGATGAGTTGGTTCATCCTGTAGATGGATTTTCATGGCAGAGATTTGATGCTCGAAATCCTGATTTTTCAGCTGACGTGCGTAATGTGAGGCTGGGTCTTTCATGCGACGGTTTTAATCCGTTTGGGCAGATGCTTACTTCGCACAGCACATGGCCAGTTTTTATACACATTTATAATCTTCCCCGATGGTTGTGTATGAAAAAACCTTTCACTTTCATGTGTATACTCATATCTGGTCCTTCTGATCCCGGCATTGATATTGATTTATACATGCAACCTTTAATAAAAGAGTTGAAACTTATTTGGGATGTGGGTGTGCGCACATACGATGCATGTTCGAAAGACATATTTCAGATGCATGTTGCACTTATGTGGACGATCAATGATTTTCCGGCTTATGCAATGATGTCTGGATGTAGCACGATGGGAAAACTGTCATGTCCAGTTTTTTTTGAAGAATACACGATCTAGAAGACTGAAACATCATTGTAGTTTCAGTTTTATGGGACATCGATGATTCTTTCCAAAGGATCATCCATATAGAATGAATCGTCAAAGATTTGATAATACCATAGAGACCGATGATCCAACTCAGCGTATGTCTGGAACTGATGTGCTTAATGAATTGAAATATTTCATTTTTTCATTCGGGAAGGGTCAAATGAAATCTGGAAAGAGAAAGAATGTTTCCACTGATACCTGTTACAATTAGAGGAAGAAGAGTATCTTTTTTTATTTGCCTTATTGGTCAACCAATTTGTTATGTAATTTCTTAGACGTAATTCATATTGAAAAGAATATATGGGAAATGTTGCTTTCGGTTCTTCTAAATGTCAAGGGGAAGACAAAAGATGATTTACGATCTCGGCGTGACTTGGTGGATTGGGGCATCAGACCAGAATTGCATCCTGTACGTATCCGTGAAAATAAATGGCAATATCCATGTGCTTCTTATGTGATGACACCTGCGAAAAAAAAAACAATTTCTGGAACTATTAGAGACTATTAGAGTTCCTGATGGCTATTCAAGAAACATATTTAAACTGGTCAATAGAAGAGAGTTGAAGCTAAAATCATTGAAGACTCATGATTGTCACGTTCTACTGCATGAGTTTCTTCTAATAGAAATCCGTCATCTTTTTTCCAATAATGTAAGGGTGGTTGTTATTCGGTTGTGCCATTATTTTAGAGATCTTTCTGCTAAAAAGTTTTCCAATTCTTTCTTGGAAAAAATGTTGACAGATGCCCCATTAATTTTCTGTGAGTTGGAGAAAATATTTCCTCCATCATTTTTCACATGCCTGATGCATCTGACTATCCATATTCCCACTGAAATACTTCTCGGAGGACATGTTTCTTTTCGTTGTATGTATCCAATTGAAAGAAATATGTTCACATTAAAGTCTTATGTCCGAAACAGAAATCATCCTGATGGTTCTATCATGAACGGTTACTTGGCTCAAGAATGTATGGATTTCTGCTCGATGTATTTGTCTGATCTTACTACAAGATTAAACAGACCAATGAGAAATGAAGAAGAACAGTATGAGAAAATTGAACCCAGTTTTCCATCACTTCCTCAAACAAGAGGAATTCCTATATCATATACATTGAAGACATTAAGCCATGAAGAGCGGGAGATGGCACATCGCACAGTTTTGTTCAACTCTGATTTGTTCGACGACTATATCAGGTAACTAAATTGATTATGTATATCTTACATATATATCTATTAAACTATTAAAATTTTTATCTACAGGGAACATAAAACAATGATAAATAAGAAGCATCATTCTTTATCTTTGAGAAGAAGAGAGACTTTTCATAGCAAAGAGTTTTATGCTTGGTTAAAATTGAAGGTATAAAAAAATTAATGTTTAAAATAATTATATCAATATTTAATTAACTTTAATAGTCATTTATATTGCAAGTATTGAGTTTGTCTGCTGACTCTGTCTCTGAGGAAATAAGAGCTTTTTCTTTTGGTCCTAATATCGTGGTTCGTGACTATAAATCAATTTTTATCAATGGGTACAAATTTATTGTCACTGAACGAGCAAAAAACATGAGAACACAACATGATGGTTTTATGGTTACTGCCACAACATATTGTTATGCCAGTGCATCAGATAGTAAACTTCAATTTGAAAATGTGGGTTATTATGGATTTGTTGAGAAAATAATAATATTGGATTATTACTCTCATGGACGATTCACAATGATGAAATGCCATTGGTTTGATTCGATGACGAGACATGGCAGATTTATTGATGATTATGGATTTTGAGTAATTAATATCACTCGCACTCTTGCTACCGAAAAACCATATGTGTTGGCATCAATGGCTAAACAAGTTTTTTATGTCAAAGACCAACTTTGACCAGAATTTGGTGTCATAGTTGAAGTAATTCCAAGACCTATTTTTGATGATGGTGACGATGGAATTGACACTGTCCCTAGTGCCATTGGAACCAATCCATTTATTTCTTTTGATGACTCAAATAGCACAATTGTCAGAGTTGATTGTGAACCTGAAGTTGTGGTTGAAAATATATAGAATCATTCATCCATGTTCTCAATTCATTTGGTTTACCTCGAGTTGGGTTGTTAAGGTTGGTAATATTCAAATTGATTTAGTATTGATCACAAATATGTTTTAGCTGACTTGACCATTATGTGAATTTTCAATGTTTATTGGTTATAGTTTTATTTGAATTGCATTTTCTAATTTGGAATTGGACTGTATTAAAACATAGTCAAACATATTTCTAACTTGGTGAACATTACAACTTGTATGATTTATTATGTCCATTCAAGCTCTCCTAAAACAATTTATAGCTGACTTGACTGTTATGTGAATTTTCAATGTTTATTGGTTGCAGTTTTATTTGAATTGCATTTTCTAATTTGTAATTGAACTGTATTCAAACATAGTCAAACAATATTTATAACTTGGTGAACATTACAACTTATATGATTTATTAAATCCATTCAAGCTCTTCTAAAACAATTGATAGCTTAATTGACCATTATGTGAATTTTCAATGTTTATTGGTTGCAATTTTATTTGAATTGCATTTTTTGGGTTACACATTAGTTTTGTTTTTCTAATTAATTACATATTTGTTTTCAAAAGTTGGAAATGAAGCCAATTGAAGAGAGACGAAGGAAAAAAATGATGGAGAACAATCATCGAATGACGGAGATGGGTGGTCCACCATTAGTGCCTATAGTGAGTACTTTATTTCAAATTGATATATTTAATGAATATATAATGTCATGTGATTAATTTTTTTGTAATCATTTTTGTTGGATCCACCTATACGTCGATAGTTATTCGACGAGGAGCCTAGTACTGGTCGTAGTACTCAGGAAGGTGGTACGAGGAGGGTTCGTACCAGAGGTGGACGAGCAGCTGCGTGTACCCGACTAGACCCTGACCCTCCCACTGACATGTCATACTTCCCACATTCTGATCCCGGTGTGTCATTAGAGACACACGTGATATTTAGGCCTCACATGTTTTCGCTTCCTTCTGCATTTTCTGGCCCATCATTTTCACATCCCATGAGGATTCCCACTCCTCATTCAGCATCCGGTCAGACAGATGTCCCATCTTCTTTTCCTTCTACTTTTGTCTCTTCGAGCTTCTATATTCCATCGTCTTTGACTCCTGTTCCACCATAGGGTGTTCCATCAGTTTCTATGGATCCACCGGCACTCAGCGATCAGACAGGCACAGGTATATTTATAGAACCCTAACAAATTTTTATAGAAATATTTATTTTCATTATAACATGTTCTGATAAAATATTTGTTTTTATTTCATGAAAGATACATCTACTGACAGGAGGCGTGGGCGGGGGCGTACACGCATGCATTCAGTGTGGAACCACCGCACACAGGTTATGGTGGATTATAATGAAGACAACCAAATGGTTGAGAAAACAGGGTAGCAATGTCGGAGTATTTTGGCGATGTTGGCCAAATACTCCGATATCATTCCCGTGAGCCCGTTATCGTGGAGACATTTGCCGCATGAGGTCAAGGATATACCATGGGAAGAGATATGGGTAAAAAAATATGTTCTATTTAATTCCATGAATTATTTTTGTATTTAAATGAATTAATATTTGATTTCAACTTCAGATTTAATTTTCCTGATGGTGAGGGTGCACGATCGGAACGTCTAAAGGATTTAGGTGAGCTTTGGAGATCCTATAAACATGAGTTGTATATGGGCTGGCGTGCTAGAGTTGGCACTGAGTAGAGGCGGTACCAGTTGTGGATGATTATCCTATAGAGCAGAATCATCAGATGATTACTCATTGGACGAGTACCCAGTTTAAGGTATTAATAACATTTGAGGTATTTAAATAATAACTTTCATGTTTTTCATTAATACTATATGTTTCATTTTATAATTTTATTTAGGAATCATCTGGAAAAATTAAAAATAACATTGATGCAAAAAAATACCTCCGCACACCGGGATGCACTATGATGCCTGATCATGAGAGGAAGCAGGTATAACAATTGTTTATAAGTTTTCATTACGACTTACACTTTCTTTTGTTCATTCAATTATTTAATAGTTTGCTATATTTTTCATATAAATTTAGTTTTCAATGTCATTGTAGAGGCAAATACAAAATATTGAAGGACGCGTGCCTCGAGCAAAACTGTTTTGCTCGAGTAGACGAAAAAAGGATGGAAGTGCCGTCAACGAAGCGACTCAGCAGCAGATTGTAAGTTTTAATCTATTGAATTTATTTTTTATATCTATTTTTGTAACTTAATGATATATTTATATTTGTAACAGGCTGCTTTAGAGGCTCTCGATGCCCAAGAACCAGAAAATTTTGGGCCAACAGATCACTTACATCAGGTGTTGGGAGAGGAGTATTCTGGAAGAGTACGCTGCCGACCTAGGATAGCCCCGACGAGGTATTGGACCTCCTCAGGTACAATCTGTAGTGCCACTAAGCTGCAACAAGTTAGGGCACAGGCAGAACAAGCTGAGAAAAGGGCCACAGAGATGCAGAATAGTCTGCTTGGGCAAACAGTGCGTTTATGAAATTTATTGAAGTTCTATGTCCTACACTTCCAGTAGAGGCCAGCCCAGCTTTTCATGAGTATATGTCATCGATACGTTCTATATATGGTGCACCAGGTGGCAGTCCTAGTGTTGGTCAGGATGATTTACAGCTTGACGATGATGATGGCGAGGAGTCTGACATGGAAGAGGAGGGAGAGGATGAGGGCGAGGCGGGTGGCGAGGGTGAAGAGGAGGGTGAGGACGAGGAGGAGGGCGAGGGCGAGGGCGATGATGGGGGCGAGGACGAGGGTGATGATGATGATGGTGATGATGGTGATGGTTATGTGGGACAAGTTGATCCATTACAGTTTTGTCTAATATTACTGAGATTTGATATTTAATCTATTCTAGTTGTTGGTTTTATCTAGACTCGTAGTATAGTATTGGAGTTGAGTTATTTTTATATATTATCTGTTTTTATGGATGTTGTTGTCTTTTAGTGGTTGTGTGTTTGGGAACCCCCCCTCCTTCCTGGACCCTGGACAACCCCCACCCTCCTCCCTGGACCCCGGACAGCCCCGCCAGACAGCCCCGCCAGACAGCCCCCCCCCCACCCTCCACCCTGGACCCCGGACAACCCCCCGGACAGCCCCCCAGACAGCCCCTCGGACAGCCCCCCACCCTCTTCCTTGGACCCCGGACAACCCCCCCGAGCATCCCCAGACAGCCCTCCGAACATCCCCCCAGACAGCCCCCCCCCCCCCCCCCACCCTCCTCCCTAGACCCCAGACAGCCCCCCACCCTCCTCCTTGGACCCCGGACAACCCCCCGAACACCCCCCGGACAGCCCCCCGCATAGCCCCCCCACCCAGGACCCTGGACCCCAGACAGCCCCCCGGACAGCCCCCCAGACAGCCCCCCGGACAGCCCCCCAGACAGCCCCCCGGACAGCCCCCACACCCTCTTCCTTGGACCCCAAAGTGTATGTCTTTTGCTTAAAATGGACAACAATTTAAGTACATACGTAAAACGGACCAAACGCATTCAGTTTCCACTGAAACTTTAGGAGAACGATCCATGGGTCATATGTGACGTGTACGAGTCAACCCCACCTCAATCCGAGGCGCGGTGTGGCTGCCACCACTCAAAGTGTATGTCTTCTGTTTCAAAAGGACGTCATTTGAAGTGAAATACGTCAACTGGCATACGTAAAACTGACCAAACGCATTCATATTGTGTCGATACTTTAGCACAATGATCCATGGGTCATATGTGACATGTACGAGTCAACCCCGCCTCAATCCGAGGCGCGGTGTGGCCGCTACCACTCAACGTGTCTGTCTTTTTCTTAAAATGGAAATCAATTTAAGTACATACATAAAACCGACCAAACACATTCGGATTCCATTGAAACATTAGGAGAATGATCCATGGGTCATATGTGACCTGTACGAGTCAAAAACCTGCCGCAATCCGAGGCGCGGTGTGGCTGGCACCACTCAAAGTGTCTGTCTTCTGTTTCAAAAGGACGTCATTTGAATTGAAATACATCAACTGGCATACTGAAAATTGACCAAACGCATTCGTATTGTGTCGATACTTTAGCACAATTATCCATGGGTCATCTGTGACGTGTACGAGTCAACCCTGCCTTAATTCGAGGTGCGGTGTGGCCGCCACCACTCAAAGTGTCTCTCTTTGGCTTAAAATGGACAACGATTTAAGTACATACGGAAAACCGACCAAACGCATTTGGTTTCCATTTAAACTTTAGGAGAACGATCCATGGGTCATATGTGACGTGAATGAGTCAACCCCGCCTCAATCCGAGGCACGGTGTGGCCGCCACCACTCAAAGTGTCTGTCTTCTGTTTTAAAAGGACGTCATTTGAAGTGAAATACATCAACTGGCATACGGAAAACTGACCGCATGCATTCGTATTGTGTTGATACTTTATCACAATGATCCATGGGTCATATGTGACGTGTACGAGTCAACCCCGCCTCAATCCGAGGCACGGTGTGGCCGCCACCACTCAAAGTGTCTGTCTTTGGCTTAAAATGGACAACAATTTAAGTACATACGGAAAACCGACCAAACGCATTCGGTTTCCATACTTTAGGAGAATGATCCATGGGTCATATGTGACGTGTACGAGTCAACCCCGCCTCAATCCGAGGTGCGGTGTAGCCGCCACCACTGAAAGTGTGTGTCTTCTGTTTCAAAAGGACATCATTTGAAGTGAAATACATCAACTGGCATACGGAAAAATGACCAAACGCATTCGTATTGTGTCGATACTTTAGAACAACGATCCATGGGTCATATGTGACGTGTACGAGTCAACCCTGCCTCAATCCGAGGCACGGTGTGGCCGCCACCACTCAAAGTGTCTGTCTTTTGCTTAAAATGGACAACAATTTAAGTACATACGGAAAACCGACCAACACATTCGGATTCCATTGAAACTTTAGGAGAATTATCCATGGGTCATATGTGACATGTACGAGTCAACCCCGCCTCAATCCGAGGCATAGTGTGGCTGCCACCACTCAAATTGTCTGTCTTCTGTTTCAAAAGGACGTCATTTTAAGTGAAATACATCAATTGGCATATGGAAAACTGACCAAACGCATTCGGATTGTGTTGATACTTTAGCACAACGATCCATGGGTCATATATGACATGTACGAGTCAACCCCGCCTCAATCAGAGGTGAGGTGTGGCCGCTACCACTCAAAGTGTCTGTCTTTGGTTTAAAATGCACAAAAATTTAAGTACATACCGAAAACTAACCGAACGCATTCGGTTTCCATTGAAACATTAGGAGAACGATCCATGGGTCATATGTGACGTGTACGACTCAACGCCGCCTCAATCCGAGGCACGGTGTGGCCACCACCTCTCAAAGTGTTTGTCTTCTGTTTCAAAAGGACGACATTTGAAGTGAAATACATCAACTGGCATATGGAAAACCGACCAAACACCTTCGGATTGTGTCGATACTTTAGCACAACGATACATGGGTCATATGTGACACGTACGAGTCAACCCTGCCATAATCTGAGGCACGGTGTGGCCGCCACCACTCAAAGTGTCTGTCTTTTTGTTAAACTGGACATTAATTTAAGTACATACGGAAAACCGACCAAACACATACGGATTCCATTGAAATTTTAGGAGAACGATCCATGGGTCATATGTGACGTGTACGAGTCAACCCTTCCTCAATCCGAGGCGTGGTGTGGCCGCCACCACTCAAAGTGTCTGTCTTCTATTTCAAAAGGACTTCATTTGAAGTGAAATACATCAACTGGCATACAGAAAACCGACCAAACACATTTGAATTATGTCGATACTTTAGCACAACGATCCATGGGTCATATGTGACGTGTACGAGTCAACCCCGCCTCAATACGTGGCGCGGTGTGGCCGCCACCACTCAAAGTGTCTGTCTTTTTCTTAAAATGGACAAAAATTTATGTACATATGGAAAACTGACCAAACGCATTCGGTTTCCATTAAAACTTTAGGAGAACGATCCATGGGTCTTATTTGACGTGTACGAGTCAACCCCGCCTCAATCCGAGGCGCGGTGTGGCCGCCACCACTCAAAGTGTCTGTCTTCTGTTTCCAAAGGACGTCTTTTGAAGTGAAATACATCAACTAGAATACGGAAAACCGACCAAACGCATTCGGATTGTGTCGATACTTCAGCACAACGATCCATGTGTCATATGTGACATGTACGAGTCAACCCCGCCTCAATCTGAGCCGCGGTTTGGCCACCACCACTCAAAGTGTCTGTCTTTATCATAACATGGACAACAATTTTAGTACATACGGAAAACCGACCAAACGCATTAGGATTCCATTGAAACTTTAGGAGAACGATCCATGGGTCATATGTGAGGTGTACGAGTCAACCCCGCCTCAATCAGAGGCGCGATGTGGCCGGCACCACTCAAAGTGTCTGCCTTTTGTTTCAAAAGTACGTCATTTTAATTGAAAAACATCAAATGACATACGAAAAGCCTACCAAACGCATTCGGATTGTGTTGATACATAAGCAAAATGATCCATGGGTCATATGTGACGTGTAAAAGTCAACCCCACCTCAATCCGAGGAACGATGTGGCCGGTAGTTCTCCAGGTGTATGTATTATGTTTAAAATGGACATTATTTCAAGTAAAAATATATGGTATATAAAAAACCGATCAAATTATGAATTGACATCCGGATTCCACATATAATTGTCATCTAAATTATAATTACGTTATGAATTCTAATTTAATTATGGATGTGTATAGTTCCACCATTATATGTTAAATGTGTATAAATTTGTTCTCTATATGTAATTGTTAGTTGGTTATTGCAAGTACAATAATTGTATATGTATGTGTTAGTTTGTTGTAGGTACAATAATTGGATTGAAAATGAGAGGGAACCACAAAATGAGACCTGGTGGGAAAATTGGATATCTGCTGGGAAATTGCAAAGCTGTTGTGCTGGGAAATTACAGACCTGCTATGCAATTTGCCCAGCAGAGGCTATGCCAATGGTTTTGAACTGTTGGCATAGAATGTGTAGGCCTTGTTTTACCAACGGTTCTATGAACTATTGGTAAAACACTTCTCCCAACGGTTCTAAACCGTTAGGAAAAACATGATAAATTTGTGCACTATTTCCCAATGGTTGTAAACTGTTGGGAAAAATATTTCCCAACGGTTCTTCAAAACCGTTGGGATAGGGTAATTTTTCAGCACCTTATCCCAACAGTTCACTGTAAACCATTGGGAAAAAACTTTTCCCAACGACTTACTTCCCTACGGGTTCCAGAACCGTTGGTATAACATATACCAACGGTTCTACAGCCTTTCCCAACGGTTCTAAACCATTGGGAAATCCTGCATTTCCAGTAGTGAAAATTATTTTTTAAAATATTTAGAAATATTATTTTTCAAATTTTATATAATATTTATAACAATTCTGTTTAAATTATATAATTGGGACCATTTAATATTTATATTTAAAAGTAAATTATTTAGGAAAAAACAAATTACCAAGGTAAAAACCAAAAATTATAAAAGTGAAACATCTAAAAGTAAAATGATTGAGACATATATAAAACATATTTTAAAATAAACTATAAATGATTTCTTGATCTTAAATCACCCTAAAATTAATTATTTCTAACTTTTGGGTCCTTTTACTCTTTAATAGTGACATACCATTATTGAAATGTAATGTGTACTCCCAAAATTACCATTATTTTCACTCATGAAAGGGGATCACTTTCATCTCTTAATTATACAATTATCCCTTAAAATATCTTCCTAAAACTATACCATTTTCTCCTCAGAGAATCCTATCTCATTTGCATAAATCTATGGCCTCAATTACATAGCATAAGGCCTAAATTTTAAGGAGACTTCCATGGGATATCTTATGTTCTCAATGTGAGTATTTCCTACTCCTTGGCCTTTTTTATTAATATTAATCTTCTGTAGTAATTATAAAAAACCTAATAATAATATATCAATATTATTAATATACTATAGTTTTATTATATTAATTTATCAACCATTATTCAATCCATTCCATCTAATAAGAAAAATAAAATGACATTGATCATGTGTAGGTGCAAACAATCACCTCTATATAGATATGTGTTTTTTTCATTACATCCATTGGTTTTTAGTCAGAGGGATGTATTTTACAAATGAATATATTTAATATTTCGTGCTTATAATTCTGCAATAATAATTTTTCATATACCTTCATTCCATCACTTTCGTTGTGAAATGAAATTACTAATCATGTGTATATGTGGACTACTGCATCTACAAATGATGAATTTCATTTTTCATTACCACCCTAAATAATTTATTTTAATAATGAATTTAATGAATATAAATAATTCTAACCACATATTTATTCTTTTATAAATTTTATATTTATATTATATGAAATCATATCCTTACTCATTAAATCATTATAACATACACTCATTTCGGTCGATTTTACCACATTCATGAATGATGTTATAATATTAATATAAATAATTCTTCAAGAAAATTATATAATGGTAATATAATGTAATAATAATTTATTTATTATTTTTTTAAAAATTCTATAATGTGTTATTTATATTTAATATAATTATTAATATACAACCATTTTATTATTAAACATGCACAATCTAGTTCCTATAAATTTACATTTTCACAAACAATATTCTATATTTCACCTAATGAAATGGTAATTGAGGAATAATTTTAAAAAAATAATTATTCTATCTTTAATAATATGATAATGATAAACATCTACCTAATAAGTAAAAAAATAGACCCCCACACCGTGGTACGTGTTTTAAACAAACAATCAAACATTCTAACACCTGGTAATGAAAACAAATATAGCAAACTAATATATTTATAATAAATTATTATAAATAAATATTATAATATTTTATTAGTATGAATATGATTCTCAAATAAGTTATTAATAGAGTTATTTTTTATACAAAATATTAGATAATGTTTAGCTAAGCGTGATATAAGTTAATGTTTTTTGTATCTCAATTTTTCCACATGTAGATATATCATGTGTTCACCACTTGATTTGTTTTTATGGAATACATATTATATGTGGATTTATTTTATCATACCTTAAAAAGAAATATAATTAATTTAAAAATCCATTCCAAGTTCTACCTTCCATGTATTTTCAAATTGAAATATGATGATGTTGTAAGGGAAATTTGTCTCTATTTTCAATTCAATGAGTCATGTATGATATTATGCACCATGATTTCTTTTATATGTTCTACTCAATTAACTAATTATATTTAAGTATAATTAATATCTTTACGTTCATGATATTTTAATTCCTATTTCATGATAACCCTCTTATGTTATCTTGATTATTAATTTATTGTTATCATAAGATTGTTTTTCTCAAATTCTGTTACTTAAGACATATTTTATCCTTTAAACCTAATTTCATTTAAATGGTATGTATATTGCCTATTTTTAAATTATTTAATGAATTTTATTTCATTATCGATATTTTATGTTTAATTTCATGATAACTATCTTAGAGAGTTTCTGATTAAACTTTTACCTAAACTATAATGGTTTCTTATCCAATATCAATTCCAAAATTAGTATTGCCTTTGAAACATAATAAAACAAAGTAATTTAAATGTTTCTTTCTTATAAAACGCCCATAATTTTATTATAATATTTTTATTTTTGTATTTTTTATGTCTTATAATAATTTTATTTTCCCCATTGACTCATTATTTACCCATTATAAGAAAACCATCTCTACTAATTCTTTTTAGTTTAGAATACATTTCTTTTATAACCATATTCGTTGGATTATTTTACTAATTTCATTATATATACCTTTAAAAAATTATTAAGGTCATTTTCTACTACAGTTTCCTTATTAAATATATTCTAATCAAATATCGATAAGTGAAATTATTCATATCTAACTTTATCTTTAGAAATTATCCTCTATTATAGGAATGATTTTTCATTCAATGCCTTTCATCTTTGTGTACCAGGTTTTTCATTTGTTTTATTGAAATTCACCTAAATACCCATGAATTGATAAATTTATAAAAAATAATAACATAAACATATACCATTAATTTATATGGTGTTATTTTGAGTATTTTTATAAATAAATATATTCCATATATTTATTGGGGAAATACTGACAACCAACAAACTGTTATTCAGATATGAATGTTTATTCATTACTCCAGAAAGTTTACTTTATATTGTGTTATGATAACTATGTGGTTATTTTTTACTTATTATCAATGTAAATAAGTTTAACATGACAATAATAAGTTGTTAGGAGAAGAAATAACTTATAATATTTAAAAGGGGGGATGCGGTTGAGTATTTATTTTTATAGTGGTATTGGAATTTCATAATTAAATGTCACTTCATATTTGAGTTGGAAGTTTATTTGAAAAAAAATAAGCATCATCTAACCAAAAAAACATCTCAACCAAGATATATCAAGCACAACTACATATCCAAACATTAGATAATGAAAGGGAATTGTGATATTTGTTTTCATTATAGAGGAATAGAAAAATTGGGAGCACAAACTTTTGCACATGAGTGCACATGGGTTTCCTTAGTTGCATAGAATGGGGGTCTACCATAGAGGTAATTGTGTATACGTGTTTTCTTGTGTGTGTTTTAGGATATTACCTCAAAGTCATGGTCTTGTGGTGGCATTATTTTCCTTGAATATAAATTGTTTCAACATATAGAGGAAAATTTGATATGGGACTTCTAAGTCAAGGCTACTATTCAACCTCTCAATAAAACATAAACATAGATAAAACATGTAATTTCTCTATATTATTCATTAGTATCACTGATCATCCTTCCCATTGAGTTTTCTACATTTTTTCAACCTCACATGAATAGAGTTTCATGTTCTCATATAGAGAATTTGGAAATCGTGAGAATGACCCATGTTAGATCATGACATATTTTATAAGGATAAAATGGGGTCACGGAATTATTACACATCGAAGCATGGTTTTTCTACACCACATAAAAAATATAAACCGTGTGGTAATACTAAACAACAAAATTCACATCATTAATCAACCACTTGATCAATTTAAGAGCCTATTATAAGGCTCAGACCTTGCATGAGTTGATTTTAACGGACCACATGAAGTAAAAAACCATAAGTGTACTCATGCCATGGACCATATGATTTATGATGGATTGACTACAGTCAGAGATCTACAATAATGACTAACCACATGAATGGAGAAGGATATAACATATGAGGAACCATTATCCCCATTTGGTGTAATCTAATGCATAAGGATTATGGAACTATCGACCATATGGAAAGAAGAAGATACCTTAAGCCTTGAAAATTACCACATGAAACTCGATCTACTATTAGATGATCCTAAATAATGATCAAACTCAATCATGTTAAACTAAAATATGAAGGACCTACAATGCATTTATCGACCAAATATTGAAAATGGAAGAGTATGTCCACTCAACAGACCACAAGAGTAGAGATAGACAAATAAGACAAACAGAGCTTAACCTACTATGAAAAGTGAGTGATTATGGGTACTGCACATTAAGTGAACTTACCCCAAGTGTTAGATATACAGAATACCATGAGATTATTTTACAAAATGCACAATATCCTATCATGATCCTCTATGCTATTATGATGGATTACCATGGCTGGTGGATGAATGATCATATAAACAAATGGTAGGAGTTTATAGATACAAGATACATTCATTCGATGTTAAATCATGACATATAGTCTAATGAGATCATGATATACCATACAAAATATTTATGATTCAACCAACATAATTCTGTATTTGGATAAATAAGTTATGGTATTTGATATGGTGAATTTCAAAATATGTATAAAGGAATATTTTTGAAGATGCACATATCAAGTTATAATGATCAAAATATTACGATGTAAAAAAACTGCAATTCCATGGGATTTATGAAGAAATTAAATATGTGGAAAAATTGAAACCTAAAATCAAGTTTCTAAATGTAATTTTCTTTCATCTAATGTATATTAATAGAGTAATAATTGGGAAGATATGACATCTGGTTGATGATATTATCCAGCTAAAAGTTACAATCAGTTTAAGCTTGATACTATTATAATAAAAAAATGGGTTAATGATATCATTTCCCCTGTATGTTTTGAGGATTCTCAAACCATGTCTAATAGATTAATCCTTGACCACTATTTCAAAAATAATATATAAACACATTTAATGTCAAGATAAATCATTTTCATGAATTATAAATAATAAATAATTATAAATTTATAATAATTATAATAATATATGGTAATTTTTATGTGAAAAATGAAAATGGATTATTTCCTAGAAAATTAGTTTTTCAAGAATTATATGGTTTTACATAAAATTTTGATTTTAAAATTTTTAAACTTTAAATTTGAAAAAAATCACACTGTTAATTTTGAATGTAAAAATTATCATAGGATGAATTTATGATAATTTTTAGAAAATATTTATTTTTAAATTAATAGTGAAAAGTACTGACTTTTTTAAAAAAAATTATATTTTGTTTTCAAGTACTTACAATGTAAACTTCTATATAGGATTCATGGAAAAAAAGTAGTCTTAAAAGGCATTTTTCTAAAAAACTTCTTTTTATTGGGTTTTGTGGGTTTAATTTCAAAATAAACTATACCACCTCTATAAATTTCATTATGAAAAATGGATTTCATAATTGAAATCATGAGTTAAAAATATGGTAAATATTTCCCTTTTAATTTTTCCATTATGAATATTAACCATGATAAATTTTTATCCCTGTTGTAAGGGTAAATTGAGAAATTAATGTTAAAATTGATATTATATGGACTAGAAAATGTATATAGAACATTCAATTATCCTATTGTAAGAGGGGATATCATCTACCTCGGAAAAAATTTCTAAAATATGGAAAATTGGTTCGATATTTAATTTATTTTGACCTTTATACTATTTAAGTGAAAGATAAAGCCAAAAATATCAATTTTGTGGTTTTAATATTAATAATATTTTTTTTGATAGAGATAAAAACAACTTTTATATTATTATGAAGGGTTGATTGAAATATAAATTATTTTTTATAATGGTAATTTATTTATAATTTTTTGTTATAAATTAATTACCTTAAATGGTTACAAAATACCAATGTAGTATTTATTCAACTAACAGAAAAAAATAAATGGTTCAAAAAATATTAAAATTAATATAATTTTAATAAAATATTTTCTTCCATGAATTTTATTTATAAATTTATCATTTAATTGATTATATTTTATGTATATTTCTTCTATGTTGTTTTTAAAGAGAAATAAAACGAATAGTTCCAAAAATGACATTAATGTTATTTTATAATAAATAATATTTTATTAAATGATTTAAAATTAATAAAAAAACATATATTCATCCAATTTAATATTATATGATTTAAAATATCATCCATTTATTTTTAGTGTCCAATTATCTTTTTATAGTAACTATCTTGACCACAAAATGTTAAAAAATATTATCATCACCGTAATCACCAAAACGGATTAACACGGGTTAAAAAAAGATATAAGAAAAAAAAATTCATCATTTTAAAATTTTATTCGATAATAGAGTTAAAAATAAACATCATCTCATATTTTAATCATATCAATTATGTCCAATTTTAATTTGAAAATTAATTTTCATTAATTTAATGCTTTAAGAAATTTTAAGAATGCCCATGCCATCCCTTATATGTGGTAGTGTCCTCAATTCTCTCCCTTGCACATTCGATGAACTATAGTTCAGAAAATACCTACCCAATTCTCTCCCAAATTTAACTCCCTATGTTCTAGAGGCCCTGGTTTGATAAATAAAATAACCAAGGATGGATTTAATTGAATACCTAAATAGTTTTTTCGAAGAAGAGGTATAGTTCCTATCTAAGCATTTTCGCAATATTTATTATTATATCTCAAACAAATATCAATAATATATGATTAAATAATAAAACCATGTCCTTACATATACTTATGTGTTATTTTATTAATAGTATAACTTATATCCATCTCCCCTTCCATCAAATGGAAAATAAAACCATCGTTTATGTGTACGACCGACTACCGCATCATGAACCGATGTAATCTATTTTATATCACCTCCTCTGATTGATGGTTATAAAAATGGTTATAATGTGTGTCTATATATATATATATTAGTCATGAAATATTTCTCATTTTGGTATTTTTTACCTTTCCATTCATTCAAAAATGGTAACGTCATACGTGCGTATGTGTGGATTTCCACATCACGAAGTGATATGATTCAGTTTTCATCACTCTATCACATGAATGATATATATAAGTGTATTTTAAGAAATAATAAAATATTTATGATATAATCATCATTTTTTAATTATAAAATAATAATTACATTCTTTCTATCATGATCATTGAAAAATAGAAGTGCTACTCATGTATACATACGGCCAACCATCTTTTTGATTATAACATAGTTCATTTTTCATAACCATATTTCATTTATTATTTTAGAAGTATAATTTTATGTATAAAAAATTATAAATTTATTAATATTATCATTCTAATTATACTTAAATAATGAAAAATTTCAAACTACGGAGGTCCTTTTGGACATATAAGCAAAATATCACTAGGACGTCTGACACGATCTTAAATGATTAAGTATTTAAATATAAAAAGGTAATAAATAGAATGAAAGTAATAATAAAATTTAAAAATAATCTTATGTTAGTAAATAATTACCATATGTTTTTTATTCAGTAAAATAAATAATATATGTGATCAGTTGGACTACAGGTAAGGGATTCATTAACCTAAATCATTGTTTTATATATTTTAAATATTAAAGTTATAAATATTTTATTCCACATAAAAATTATTAAAAATATTTTTTAGTTTTTATTTATATGGAATGAAATTAATTATAAAGGTAATTTTATGCCTCTTTTGACTTTATTTCAATGCTTTTCAAAATGATTCTTTAACAAATTTAATACATAATATTTTAACATTCATTAAAAAAGGAAAAAAAATAATGTTTTATTTTAAAGTATTCTGAATCAATTAATTTTAATTCCACTAAAAATGTTATTTTATGTTTTGTATTCCTTTATAATATTCCATGTTTTTTTCAAATAAAATACTTCTTTCTCTTTGTTTTGGGCATTTTAGTTTTCAAAATGTGTTTTTAAAAGGAAATGGAATTTCAATAAAATTTTCTTAAACCATGCAGAAATAATAACACCAATATCTTCCATATACTGAGATATTATAATTTTCATAACATATCTTATATTCATCTCCTCTTCTATCAAATAGATGTTGAAAACTCCATTAATTTATACAACGGACTATCTCCTCGTGAACCGGTGAAATTTGTTTTCCATCACTACCTCTAAGGGTTGTGAATAATAATGAATTTATTGAATATATATTATATTAATGAAATATTTATCAGACTAGAAAATTATTATATCAAATATTTTCTTACATTTCCATTGACTAAATAAAATTTGTTTTTCCATACATGTGTATTACCACCTCTACAATGAAATGTGGTTGGTTTTTCCTCACTATCATGGATGGTATATATAAGGTTATTTAAAGAAATAATATGATATTAATGATATTATAGTCATTATGTATAGATAAAATAACACTTACCTTCTTTAATTATTATCATTAAATATGTAAATGTTACTCACGTGTATGTACAGCCAACCGTCTCCATGATTATAACATAGTTCATTTTTTTCATATACATATTTTATGGTTGTTTTTAAAAGTATAATTGGTGTTTAAAAAAATTATTTTATTATTATTTTTCAGTATATTATTGAATAATGACCTCTTTGACCATATACAACCTACTAATATCATTTTTGATATATTATATGAATATCGTCAATACATTTGATATGAACTTAAATGATTATGTAAATGAATATAACATCATAAAATATAAAATTAAACAAATAATATACTTGAAAAATGTTATTAAAAAATTTAAAAATTATTATATTATTATTATTTAGGAAGATAAATAATTTATGTGATGATTTTCAATCATGGTTAGTGAAATTATAACTTAAACCTTGTTTTAAATGTATTAAAATTTTATTTTCAAAATAATTTTCATCCAGGTCTATATTCTTGAAAATACTTCTTTATGTGTATTTATATGTAGAAAATTGAATTATAAGGATATTTTTCTCCTATTTTTACTTTCCATAAAAGGATTTCAAAAGGAATATTTTTATAACTTTTATTTGGAACGTTTTGAATTTGTTTACTAAAGGAAAAAAGGAAGGTTATTTTTTAACATATATGTTGTCACAGATTTTTATACTACCATAATAATTATTTTATGTTTTGGATTCTTTTATAAGATTTTAATTTCTCATCAAATAAAAACCTATTTACCTTTTTTATACGTATTTTATCATTGAAAGTTAGTTTTTAAAATTAAAGGGTATTTCAATATCCAAAAGGGGTTTTTTCATACAGTTTTAAAATATATTTTCACTGGTTTTAGGATGAAAATGTGAAAAAATAATATGTTTTATTTATCATATGGAACTTTAGAATTATATATGATAAATTGGTGAGCCCAATGTTTCTTATACGATGGGTGAGGCCGATTATATCTCTCTAATGAATTGGGTAATATTCATTGTATTTGATGAAAGAAGGATGGAGTGAACCAGAAAAGTTTATCCCATAGATTTAGCTAGGATGCATTTATTTCTCACATGAGTTCTAAAAAGATTATGAATATGGTTCTCTAAGTTTTGTAAAAGTTTATTCGTTTTTCTCTATGAGATTGAATGGTTTTATTTTGTCGAAAAGTGTTTTTTTCTTGAGTTTATAATTTATTTCATTTACTTAAAGAATGTAGTGATAAAGGTAAACATTTTATGGGTTTCCATGTTTTTTTGTATACTAATAGATTTATTTCATTTATTTTCATTACTATGCTTTTTTTGATCAACCCATGATTTAAAATTATTTTTACTAGGTTTAAGGTATGAGTAAGTATAAATAATAATTCATGTGTAAAGTCATGATGACACATCTTTAAAGGAAAATGTGTTTTATTTTAAAAGAAATTAAATCAAGGTATAAATGGATACTGAGTATAAGTTTCCACTTTGTAATATGTGGGTTGGTTATGTACGATTTATGAAATTATTCTCTAAAACTCTAATCTATAAAGATCCTTAGGAATTCATGGAAGTGAATTATTAACTAAAAACTCATGATTAATAAACGTTTTAAGGTTAAATAATTATTTTTTTAATATTTTACTTTCCTTATATTATATGTTGTATGAAATAAAAAAGTAAAATATGTCAAAGGGAACAAGGAAAATGATTCTAACGTTTTTACATAGTGTCGCACATGTGGAAATTTTAAATGAATTAATGAGAAGGATTTTTTGGATCTAAGGTCGTGATAATTTAATATCACATACAAGATTTGAATTTTGAGAATTAATTTTATTTGAATGAGGATAATAAGATGGTCGATATTTATATTTCATATTGGATCGTGAATCCCAATTATTACAGAGATGTTTATTGGAAATACATGAATAAGAATTCAATGTGATTTTAAAAAGAGGTATTTATGGGAGTTCAAATATGAGGACCACATCCAAACCATGCATGAAGTCATGTATATGTATGTTTTTGAGGAAGCCATTATTTAATGGGAGATTTATGAGGACATAAAAATCATTCCATGATTGTGTAAGTGTGGAATAATAGATAAGTGTAAAATAATTGCTGATTATTATGAGGAATTAATTCCAAGTATTCAATGGAATTTGTAATAAATTATATTTAATTTAAATGAGGTTGAATATCGAGTCATCAAGAGTAATTGATGTAAATTTTATATGTGACATAACTTGAGGATGATTTTCTTGAAATACATTTCATATTGAAGAAATATGATTATACATCTTAGTGTGATATATATTTAGAAAAAGAAGAAAGAAAAAGAGAATATTTGACACTGTAAGTTTCAATTATATTTTGAGAGTTAAAGAAAAATTAGCTCCCAATATTGTTATACCAGAATACATGTCACATTGAAGATGAATAAGAGAGAAGAAGAGTTTGTGTGTGGCATACATCATTTGATCAGGTAAATTCTAAATTAATGTAGTATTATCCCTAAAACTTATAAATATATTTTAAATGTATGAATAATATTTAGAAATACGATATGATTATTATATAAGTGTAAGAAGACAGATCTATATAGTTCAATAGGGACTTAATCCAACGTTTCTGATCTAGATTCACTGATGTATTAGAAAATTATCTTTTTTAATAATAAATAAATACCTTTATTTCATTAAAACTTATTAGTTCCAGGATATTTATTTTAAGATCATTCCTTTTTTCATTCTTATTATGATAAAAAAATAGTATGGTTTGTGTAAGTGGTATAAAAACCACAGTACATAATTGATGTAGTCATCTTGAGAAATGGAAACCTCATTAATAAATATGGATTCCTTATCATTCTTTGTTCTTATTTACATATGTATACATACCAACCAGTGAGAATTATAAAAAGGGATATATAGTGATCTATTCATTGAACAAGTGAAGATGTTATAAGGGATAAAATATTGAAAGTGGTTCTCAACCATATCAATAATGATTCACCCGACCCATCCACCTTTGTGTAGAATATATTCCTTTGAAATCCTTCAATTGGTATCAAAGAATGTTTTAAACTCTAATATATTATCTTTTATTTCAATTTTTGGGAGACATACTATTCCTTATGGAATGAATGATTTTAGGAATTATATTAGCTACTTAAAAGAAGAATAAAACATCTATATTATGTAAATATAAATTTGAAGATGTTTTCAAATGTTTTAATTCTATTTAAAATAACTCTTACATGGGAGGAGGTGAACTAGTTGTTTAATCTAATAGAGAGGATATGGAAACTATATCAACCTCAAATGAATCAAATCACGTAGATGATAAAAAATAGGCAAGTAATATTTATAATAAACTTTTCCTTACGAAAGAACCAAGAAGATGTTGGGAGGATCATTCCAAAAAGGATGATTGAAAAATATTCAGAAATACTCTAAAAAACAATATCACCCATCATGAATTTGAATTTAGTAAAACATAGAGAAAAATAGAATAGAAGGTGATGAAGTGTGTAGATCGTGCCACAAAATTTAATTCTAAAAATTAAAAACATACCTGAAGAAAAATAATCTCAAGTTATAAATTATTTTAATAAATAAATACTAAATAAGTATGAATATATATAAAGGGTTGAAGTGATGTTATGTGCATCAGAGAAAAAAAATTAAATAAATCAGTGAAGTCATGTATTGATAAAGGGAAGTGATAACAATGAAGATCAAAGAACTTAAACATCTACAAAATTAAAATAATCAAATGAATGATGAATATATTCAGAAGTTTGGGAGGTAGTGTGAAGAAAAATAAAAATCATTAACGAATGAGTTGTATATTCTAAATTTTAAATGTATTTATATTGAAGTTAAAATGAAAAATCGAGACACTATTTAGGTTGGCCCATTACAAGTTCTTAAAAATAGTGTTTCTTGCACAATCAACTCCCTTAAGGTATCTTATGTAAAAATACCTATATTTGGTGAAAAAAATGCATAGATATCATCTAATGACCATTCTCATGTAGCCGTAAGCAGAAAGATATTAACTACATCATACAATAATTTATTTTCTAATTCTGTTTTAGTATAAAATAAATATTTTAAAAAATATAAAAAATTGAAGGAGAAAAAATGGTAAAATATACACCATTACATACATGTAGGTTTCAATAATATGTTGGATCCCCCCCAAATAATCATACTCATTGAATTAATATAGAAAAATATCCCACATAATATTTTGGACAAATATAATCTTAAAAGAATAAATCATTATTTGTGAGATATTATTTGGGCTATAAAGGGTTTAGGCACAAAGAACTATAATTTTTGAATAATATTTCATCCACTATATGAAAGGAAATTATTACATCAAGTGGAATCAAATATCAAATTAAGAAAAATACATTGGTAAAAGGGAAGAATCTTCTTATCACATATTAACTTGAATGCTTGAAGAACCTCTTTAATATTTTCAATGAAATTGGTCAGAGTGAAGGGGCATAAAAGTATAAATTATTGGAGTACAAAACTAAAATAAGTTAGAAAAAAATTCTATAAGAGATAAATATTCCATGTTAATTTTAAATTAGAGAGATATATATATAGGAATGTTCCAATGAATCTAGTAAATAAGACTCTTGGGTATTCCTTGAATATTAAATAGAGAACTAATTTTGTTCAAATTATATCAAATAATGTCACCATATTGAATGGGAAAATCTACCTCTTCTATAGTAAATGTGTTCACATGATGGATTTTTTAAATCATGCCATAAAATATGGAATTTATAGATAAAATAATAAGAAATAAATTAAAGAATAAATCAAATAAAGGAATAAATGTATTGGTATAGTGGAAGAAACACTTTACAAGTCTACTGGTACTTCCAAATAAGTTTTTCTTAGTCAATAATATTGTTTGGTTATTTTTATAGTAGACATGGAAATAGAAAAATAAATTAAGGGAGTAGAAGAGAAGGAAAATCCATAGGGAAATAAAAGGATCCACATAATGGAAATAATGAATTTGAAGAGTGGGTGTCAAAATATGACATCTTGAGTTCTTATTAGAAGCTATGTGGAAGGTTCCATTAGCCTTTACACAATTCAATGAATTGTGTGACTAACACACCATCCCAAGAATATATTTTTATAAATATAAGAACTAAACCAAATTATGTATATTCCTTGAATGCACATGTTAACAGAAATATTTCACAAAAAAATGAGAAAAGATTTCATGTTGCTTAAGGAGACTCTATATATGAAAAAAATAACATGCATGAAAATTTTTCCGGGATAAGAGTTGAAAAGGAAATAGTATCATGTTTGAGAAGAGATTCTCAGCCTCGTTTCTCACATTAAGAAAAAAAATATGTTCCATCATATTCTCTTGTTATTTTTTTCACCTAAGTGTGAACCATGTAAGGAATTAAAGGTAAATATGGGTCTCAAAATAAGAAAAAAAAGAAGATAAGTGAGTTTGAATAACTATTCTAGATCTCAAGAAGTATATATCATGGTATGATTCATCAATTGAAATTCTAAAGAACATCTGATGGTAATATCTACCTTGATAAATTAGATATGGATGCATCCCATGAGGTGGAGCTACTAGAGAAGCTTCAGGAACATTACACTTTATATAGATATGAATTCAGTAAGGTGATTGGAAATAAAACATTTAAATCGTATAAATAATTTCTATCACATCCTTGGTTATCTAAAAATGCTTCAGATATTAAGGGGATAAATAAATTTTATTAATGACATTAAAAGGAGGGAAAATAGTGATATTTTTTAGGACTATTTTATAAAAACTATTTCATATTCAGAAATATTTTCAACATGGATTTTGAGATGAGTATAGGATCTGATTTTTTTATTACAAAAGAAAAAACTTATCAATTTCAATTGTCTAATTTCATCATGATGATATATGATTAAATAATGATGTATTTATTGTAATGTGTATGAGTTTTTTGTAATTGTTAGTTATTAAATTTGTTTTTTATATAGATCCAACCCTCAGGTTTTTCACACCGATCATGGATCAAGTAGACTTAGATTAGAATAATTGATGGAACATTGTAAGAATGAAGTGATAATACCCTCTTCCATTACCTTTGTACTTTTCATTGATAAGGGGGTAGAATAGAATGATAATATTCAAAAAGAAATGTGGATTAAAGAAATAACATTTTTGAAAATTAGAATAACATATAAGCATTTGAAGACATATTGAAAACAAATACAAATTGGGGGATTATTGTTCCAACATTGTGGTTTGTGTTTAATTTTTTTTAAGTGGATAAAAATTTCCAACAATATTTCCATATATTGTGAAGAGAATAAACATCTTGTATGAATTAAAATGGTACACAAGGTTGATTAATTATATATATGGTGTAATTTTCAATTATACCTAGAATATTACATGGTATTTGAGATGGGTTTTTATTTAAAAACAATTCCACCCATTATCCACCCATTGGAGCCAACTAAACTAAGAGAGAGTTGGCTCAACTACATAGTCTTCAATTTTCATTATAAAGATAATTGTAACAATTTAATTCATAGTAGTGGCATAGAGAACAAGGGTGTTGCATGAAGGGGTGCACATGAGCACATGGGGGTTGACTAGGGCAATGGGTTTGTTCACATTGTGGAGGAATGTGTGTGAGAGTATATCAATATCTGAAACTGGTTCCATGGATAGGTGGTTTAAATGGTGTATATGTATATAAACAATTGTATCATATCAAAGTGAATTTGATGTGGGACTCCCATACTGTGGGTATAATTCACACTCTCATTAAAAATATAACCTAACCATAGTTTTACAAACCTCCATATTATTCTTTATTCTCATGGAGGTTCTTGATTGTAAAATATTATGAATACATCACTATTTACAACTACAAAACATTAATGGTCATACAGATAATCTGAAAATTAGGATAAAGTGGAATTTGAGATCATGACATGTTTGAGAAAGTTAAAATGAGTTCAAAGAAGTATTACATGTATAATATTGATCTATTTACACCACATTTATAGGATTGGATATGTGAGAAATTTGATCAACGATATTCCCATCTTGAATCGACTATATGTTGAATTAATGAATCTACAATAATCCTCTAACCTATAATTTTTTGAGCTTAAATGGCCACATGAAGTCATTGATCTACTATGAACTCAATATTTTGATCATATAAAAAATTATGAATTGGAAAAATTTAAAGAGACACTATAATAACTGACTACATGAATAGAGGTACATCAATTTCATTAATAACCATGACCGACTATGTGGTGCAACTGACCGGATGAGTAGTCTGAAACTTCCAACTGTAAGACAATATGAATCTAAGGTAAGCATTGAAACAGACCAAATGAATACTTAAGGTACTATAATCTAATATAATAAGAGGAACTCTCACAACCGTGTCCAACCACAAGATTATGGACATACCATGGATTGATCGACAACAAATTGAATATATAAGAGTGTTGTTATTCAACTGACTACAACAGTTGCGATAGACCGACCACAAATACAGAACATGACCTTCTATGAAAATTTAGTGGTCATGGGTACTAAAGATGAAACCAGTCTACCGTATTTTTGAGATATACAAGCTACCATGATCTGATATCACAAACTACACACTGGCCTATTATGAGCCTCTAATTTTCTAGGATGAATCTACCATAACAGTAGGATGATTGATTATAGTAACTGATTATCCAAGTGTATAGATCGATTATACATGAATTTTTGGGGAAGCCACCACATCTAGGTGTATGATATTATGATATAAAATTCATAAATCATGAGGCAGCATTAAACATAATTTTTTATATGGAAAAAGAATTCAGGATATTAAATGTGTTAAATTGAAGAAAAAAATAAGAAGGAGAAAGTATGAAGATGCATATATCAAGATCTGATGATCAAAATACCCTAATTTAAACACAACAATTACATAAGATAAATTTAAATAGAAAATATTTGAAGAATTTCATGTCATAAATAAATGTGTTTAGGCCGTGTTTTATTCATCACATGCATTTTAATTGAGTAATAACTGGGAAGACCTGACATATATCTAATGATACTCTTTAGAAAAATATTTCATCCCATGGATATTATTTTATATGAAATAATAAGAATATCATATACTAGTGGATGAGGATAAATGTCCAAGTGTTTCATCATGTTTCCATGCTTGTAGAAATTTTAGATGGAATTAATGAAGATAATTATAGGGATATGATGTTGGGATAATTTTATATCACATTAAAGAATTAGAATATGTGTCTTCAGAAGATTCTAATGAGGATAATAAGAATAATAACATTTTTATTTTACATTGGAGAGTGATCCCAAGTTTTAAGAATGGTTTCAATGTAAATAATTGAGTTGGATTTAATAGATATATTAAATGGAGGTATTTATGGTATTTTAAATATATGGACCAAATATAGACTATAGAGACTATATTTTCCCTCGTAAAAATTTTAAATATATTAAGAAATATTTTCAGATCCAAGAGTTGAGATGATATGCCATTAAAATTCCTAGTGATCCTCATATTAATTTTATAAAAATATTTGATATAATTTATATATTGCGCGAGACGATTTTACAAAATAATAGAATATCTCCTGAATAGATTCTCTGATCAAAAATATGAGATCATTATAGAAAACTTGGTTTTTTCTTGTAATAATTTGTTATACTTCTATATATATTTCTAGATACAGACGTTGATATGGAGTGCGATTTGAAGACCCGATTTACCCTAATTAATTTTATAAAAATATTAGATATATTTTATATTATGGACACATGGTTTATTAAAGATAATGTGATAATTATAAAACAAGATTATAGATTAGAAAAATGATATTATAGTTCAGTCTGGAATGTTATGTTTACCCTAGGAATGGCCTAAAATAAGTTGGCAATGAGGGTTTGGATAAAAAAATCATTGGTGGTATGTTCAAAGAATTAATTAATGAATTCATTATTTGATTAATTAATTAATTCATTCATTCATTCATTCATTTATTTAACCTAAAAAAATTTTCCTACAAATACATCACTATAGAAAATCTTCCAGGGTTCGCCACATAAACCCTTGAAGGATTCTAGAGTGTTCTTACTTCTTCCTTTGGTGAATCACATCTTGCAATGAGAAATATCTTGAACATAGTAGATCATAGTGAAGAGATTGAAAATACTCCTTAAAATAGTTGGCGAGTGAATTATTTAAAGTTGAATACAAAAACTTCTTCGATGAATGGAAATTTAATTGGGTATTATTGTTTTTTAAACAGGATCTCCCAATTCTATTCATTGATCAATAATTATTGGAAAAATATTGATAAACCCTTATTGATTTTTAATTTCTCCAACAATTTCATATTATTATTTATTTATATAACCCTTCACTCCATGTTCGACATTGAAGGGTGAAACAAATCTGGATCATACCCCTAGAATCATGAAAAATTAACAAGAGAGAGATGGTTTAAAAATCATGGATGATATCTAATAGATTGATTGTTTTGGGTGATCATTTCGATAATCAATGATTAAATCCCAAGTGGAGGAATAATGGAACTTGCGTGAGGAGAGTGGGTAATGTACATGATGAGTAAAGAATCAATTTCCACCCATCTAAGTGTTGGTATTGTTGGCTGGAGCAATATCCCTTGACTTCAGGAGGAGAAAATGCTAGAACCGAAGTTGGAAAGTCTCGATATGGCATGGAGATCAAATATGAGAATCTAGTTTAAATACATCTACACAATATGTATCATGATAAACACATGATGTGTGGACCCTATATTGTGGTGGAAAGGGTTTTGGAAAATTATAAGGATTGAGCGACCTGTAGCCCTCCCACAGGCCACGTACCCATTTATTCTGTAGTCGATCCATGAGGTGGAGTACACAAGTAGGAGCCCATGTAGAGAGGCGTGGTTGTGTACCAATGTGCATGGTCATGTACTAAAGTACATGGACACAACCAAGGTGCACGGTCTGGGAACCTGAGTTATAGGTAATGATTTGTAGACGCAATACATTCTATGTAGTTCTAACCTATTGGAGAGTTGGGCACCTCCAAGGACATGTACAATTGATGGAGGGGACATCACATAATTTTGTTCCCCTCACATATCATATATATATTGATTATTTTTTAGGAAACTTCAATATCTCACATCTTCTTTTTTTGGACTCAGATTGCAGCCCATAAGTAGCCTATCCTAAGTGAGTTTCCATATAGAATGTGATGATAGGATCCATTATGTATTTTTATGAGTGATGTGACATATTATGGGCTTGTAGATTATTTAAGTGATGCTCAATTGTGATAGTGATCACTTACAATCGCGAGAGGCTTTCATAGTGGAACCCTCCAGCTAAGCTATGCATGTTTCCTCTATCAATAATTAGTATGGAACCATCTAGTTGGGCTAGGAATGGGTCCTCTAGTAGCATAGAGTGAAACCCTACTTCCACATATAGAATGGGTCCTATATCTACCTATCTAAGTGAAACCCTCCTATTTGGATAGGACATGGGTCCTCTATACCTAAGAGTGGAACCCTCCACCTGGGCTAAGAATGGGTACTCTATTAGTTATTAGAGTGGAACCCTTGTGTGAAGTTAGTGTATGGGTCCTATTGTATCAAAGTGGAACCCACTTATGGAGTTAGGGCATGGGTCCTCTAGGATCATAGTGGAACCCTCTTGTCTGGTAGACCATGGGTCCCGTATCGATTATTAGAGTTGAAAAATCATATTGGAATAAGGTATGAGTCCTCTATCTATCCACTGAGTGGAGTCCTCTTTATGTACCTGTGCATGGATCCTCTACCTAATGATTGTTTCCCCTTGACTATGAGGAATAGTGATGAGGTGTGGCTTGAATTTAATTTTTTTTCATGGAAACACATGAGATGATCTTCAACATTTATGGACTTCTATAACTATTAGAGAATTTTTTCACGGGATTGGTTGTGAGATGGAGATCCACATTCTCTCTCATTTGGGTTTATTTTTTCTCATTAAATATATAATCATATATATCCATGTTTTTGGATTTTATTACTCTCATTCCATGTGTTTTGAATAAATATGGGGTATTTCATGTGATTTCCTTGTTTATATTCTCATGGTTGGGTGATGTTACTCTCCTATAATGGGTGTAAAAGACTCGATGTGTAGTCAAAATACACCCCATGTTGAGCCCCTTGTGTTTGGATGAGGATAAATTATCTATATTTTGGTTAAGTATAATTCTATTTCTATTTTTTATTATCACTTCTATCCCTTTTAGATTTATGAATATCCTACTAGGTATGTATATACTCACCACTTCATAAAATTTTCCCACACATGTCATCTATTATGAAGATAATAGACTGCTCGGCGATGACTACAGAGAACCTTAGAGGTACAAGGTTCTTCGGACTATGTATGATGGTTATAGCCTGGAGAATAGGATATGGGATTTCTCAGTAGTTTACTTTCCTAAATTTTCAGTTTGGTTCATATTTCTGGTCAATCTTGTATTTTCCCCTTTACATTAAATTTACACTAATGTACTCCTGTACTATCAAGAAATTTTACATCCATATTCATTCCACCTATATTTTTCATGTTTTAATATTATTCCTATTTATATCCACATTTATGTCATTGTGTGTGTGCATATAGGTTCTTATAAATTTCCTCCCAGTGTTAGTTATGCCTTCAGCCCTAGCTATCAGCCCCTGGCCTATGGATGCAGGTTTTGTGTTGTTGCGACTCAATCCCCGATTATGGTCCAGTCATGAAATATTGGATTCAAAGTGGTTTGATCATTGGGAATGTGTTTAGAGTATTCCCCTTATGAGTTTTTGGTTTTCATTTAGGTCAAAAGTGTCAGAGTATCTCAAGTGCGGCTTTTAGGATAGGGAATCCAGTGATGGTATGGGTGATCGACATATCAATTAACCAATACCTTGACTACCAGCTTATCTAATCATCACACTGGTACATTGGTTCCATGGATAAATGGACACTAGCCCCAGTCGTATAGAGGCAGGATTGGAGTAGTTTCAGCTCAAACCTCAATTGGGGACGGGTCGTGAAAGATTTGTATCAGACTAATGATGACCTTCACAAGCCAACACATGTTCATTCAAATGTGTTTTTTACTCAATCACACACACCCTGGAAGACTTCTCAAGAGGTCACCCATCTTGAGCACTACACCTGGAAAAGAACACTTATTGTTGAATTATAATCATGTAAGCTCTGAAAAATAATAGGTCACCTTGTTGACATGTGTAATAACATTTATCCTTTTTTGTGTCATGATTTTTTAGGGTTGTTGCAGTCTCTACCCCATTAAAGATCAATGCCCACATTTTAGACCTCAATCCAAAAAACAAGGTTGTTCCTTTAGACTTATAGATGGGTATTGGATCTAATACAATTTTTCATGACTCGTCCTTCCCCAAGCCATGAACTTCATCACATGGCCCCATGAGTCTCCTATAATACCTTGGTTTCCATCCCAACAAATTAGAGGCTATTACACACTGGGGTAGTATTCTCCCTAAAGATGTGGAGGAGCTATCTTCTAGAGGAGTTCTTGGTTGTTTACTAAGACCATTAGAGTCTCATGTATGTCTTCACAAATAGATACATGAATCTAAGATAGTGGCATTAGTTGGAGTTCATATTGGACTACGACATTAAGAGAGTCTATACACCAAGCAAGGGAAACATAGTAGTATATTCCCTTAGTAGGATATCCTAGACTCACTTGGTGTTGGATCCTTCTGAGTAGTTGGTTTTCCTGTAGCAGACCTTGGTGGATCAAGAGGGGGTACCTTTTCTTAAATCGATGGTATTGACTCTTTTTCATCTCGAACATGTGAAAGAGTCCCAGCATCAAGACATCAACTGTGAGGCCTTGCATGACTAGATATCAATGGGACATTCAGCTGTTGTATGTTCCAAAGAATTGAATCATGTCATCTATTTCTAGGGATTGATGGTGGTCCAAATCATGATAGGGGTGGAGGTGATATAAGAGTTCTACATTTCTCCTAGGTCTATACATGCCGGTGTGGGGAAGATGTAAACAAGACTTTAGTGGTAGTTTTTGTGGATCAGAATGTGACAGAGCGTGGCTGAGTTCATCTCTTGATGTCACACCAGTCATCAGGTGAAGGCTAAGAACTAGGTTCTAGAAGGTTCGTTGCAACCCCTTGATATCCTATTGTAAAAACGGGGCTTGTAGATCAAGAACAATATCCATGTATTGGGGGATATGTGAAGGGATTTCATGTTAGACATTGGTCAAAGTTGGGAGGATCACTTTCCTTTAGTAGAATTTGTGTAAAACAATAGTTATCACTCTACTATTGGAAAGGCACCCTTTGAGGCCCTTTACAGAAGACCATGTAGGTCATAATTATACTAGATAGAGATTGAAAAATGTCTCTTATGGACCCGAAGTTGGTGTAGGAGATGACAGAGAAGGTCTAGGTCATCTTTGAGTGGATGAGGATGAACCATACACTACTATATATTTTGGTAGTTGTGAAATCAATTTTTTGACAGACTCCAATCACAAAAGGTGATTTACGATGGGAGTTTGTCCCTGATGCATCATTGCAATATACTACATCGTAAATTAACATATTTATTCTAGTCTATAGCTACTAAAAATGTATTACAAAATATTTTGTGTCTGTTACAGATGTTGTGCATCCTTTTTTTAAAAAAGTCAATTGTGACAATTTATCAAAATTAATAGTAATTGTATTGGACAATTCATCCACCAAAAATACTAATATTTTTTAAAAAGAAATGTAGAAAATTAAAATAATTTCAAATAATTAAAAAATATTATTTAATAAAATAAATTTAATTTAAATTAAATTAAATAAATATAAAAATATAAATTTATTTAAAAATATTTAAATATGATTATAAATATTTTAAAAAAATTTAAAAAATTACAAATAACTAAATTTTTTTAAAAAATAAAATTATTAAAAAAATATAAATAACTAAAAATATATATTTAATTACAAATAATTAAAAAAAGTAAAAAAATTAAAAAATTAAAACTAATTTAAAAAATAAATGAAATAAAAAAGTAATACATCATTTCAAACATAATATGTTTTTCATCCCAAATTACCAAACAGTAATAAAACATTACAAATCATCAACTGACATCAGGTGGAGGTGGATCACTCAAAGGATAAGGGGGAGGAAACTTCATACCAACACCACATACAAATTGTCAAATATATTCAATCATCCACTCACTCTTTGATGTTTCTTCTCATGTTGTTACACCATCTCTCTATCCATCCTCTATATCATTTAATCCTGAGCTCTCAACATCTCCTCATACAGTGTAGTAGATAGTTGCATCGATGGTGTTTCTCTACGAGGTCCCTTCAATAATACCGGTAAGATCACAAAAGAACCATAATAACTCGTAGGTGTAAGTTGGAAATCAATATCAATCACCCAGTATTTCTAAAAACCATGAAAATCCCCTATATTGAGCCCCCCCCCAATCAAAACCTAAATCACCAGTGGCATCATATTCACTCTCAGCTTGAATATGCCATGAATGAGAAGTAATAGCCTCATATTCTTCCTTAAAATATAATTAAAAAAATATAATAACAATAAAATTAATATTTGTGAAATTTTTAAATAAATTACTAACCACAATATGGAAATGTTGGTCACCTACAACTTCTCCTTTGCATAGATCGGTATACATACTCTATTAAACCACAAACTATATAATATATGGGTCAGTGGAGACCTGTATAATAAAAAAACATTTTATAGTTAAAGTTTATACACATTAATTAACAATATCCCTTACCATATGTCATCTTTGTATTCCAAATTTACGACTTCTAGCTCTATATGTGACCTCTTTCCTCCCGCTGACTCTGATGTCCATATGATGACCTCCTCTTAAATTTCTCAAATATATAGTAGGAGAACAATCCATCACATGCCTAAGTTGATATATGGAGAGTTCGATGGGATATACAACACTGATAAAAAAAATATTAGCAGAAGCTTACTCCATAGCACCCTTTTTTAGTTTGTATTGAAACTGATGAAAGAGATCACATCTAAACATCTCCCATGCCTCTTTGATAAGATCTCTTCGGCTATCATGAATCGAATAAAATTAATTTGTTATGGCTTAGAAAAATAATTTTGTAGAATCAAACCGGCCTTCCCAATAGCAAAATAAAAAATACTGTGAAAAATAAATATCATAAAGATTAATTCAAAAAGTTAATATAAATTAAATATCATAGAAAATTAAACATACCTCCATAAACAAGGATCAAAATCAATAAAGGGTTATCTCTTTGGAAGAGGATCTGGAATTATCAATCGAGCAAGACTATGCCGCCTCCTAATAGGCACAACATCCTACAGATCTGATGAATTGGGCTCATCAACAAGAAGTTTTGAATCAGTGAGATAATGAAATAGATCATCAGGATAATCTTTGGTCATCTAAAACAAATATTCTTATCTGTAAAAAATTTTCAATGAAATTTTCAAATATAAAAAACTAGTAAATACCAAAATATAATAATCTTACCTATAACTAATAGTTAATAAAAATATCACATATAAAAAACTAATAAATATAAAAATATAATAATTACCTATAAATAAATACCTGAAAATAATGCATCAATCATCATCTTCTTCATCATTGTCATTGATAACAATGTATTTATCCTCATCTAAATCATCTTCAACTTACAAAATACTTTTAGTTTCATCATCCCTTATTACATCATCAAAATTTTCAATATCATTATCCCTTAACTAGGGGTTTTTATCATTGATATTTATATCTCATTAAGTAAGGGATGTATTTTGGTATGTTTCATTAAAATTTTCAATATGTTTCACTTCTATAGAACCATTTTAATTTTAAACGAATAGATTTTCATGTGATTTAATTTTTATCAAACTCCAACAATCCTTAAATTCTCCCAAAAAACACAGTAATTTTCATAATAAACATGATCCTCTTGATGTTCTAATATAAATGGTTAATTTGATAAAAGAAAACTATTTAATTAATTTTAATTGACTCTATGTAGTGGATGGACTATCCACCCTCTATTAGTATCAAAACAATGATGTTTAATCATTGTTACATATTTTTTACATATATAACAAAACTCAATTATTTCCTCTAGTATACCATAAAAGTAAACTTCACTTTCTTTATGATGACATCGTTTCAAAAAATCACCACTATTCATTGATTTACTTGACTCCCCATATATGAATCTATTGATTCTAAATCCATTAATCACATACCTATTATACGATTTTAGAAATGTTGATGGAGGTTTTTTGAGCACACATAATCAACTATCCATTTTATTTTCATGTTTTTCTTCCTGCAAACAATAAAAAAAATTAATAATAGATATCATTGAAAATTTTATTTTTTTCCAACAAAAGCCACTTAACTAACTCGTCTTTTAAACCAATATACAAAACATTCAAGACAATCATCAATAGAAGAAGATGTAATTTATATAAATTATTGTTTTATATGGGCATCATATAGTCTAAAAACATTAATTTAAATAAATATATATTTTTTAAATATTAAAAGATAATAATAAATGTTAATTACTACACAAATCATGTCATTTTTTTACAATAATGAAAAAAATATGTACAATCTCTATAGAGTTCTTTATATGAATGACTTAATCCACCACAACCAATAAAACCATGCACAAATATATTAAGAATGGACAATTGATGGTCTATGACATCATCAACATTTGCCTTATTGAGAAACATCCAATTATTTTTTAAAGGATATTCTAATTGAAAACTAATAAGAGTAGAAATTTTAAATTCCCTCATGTGAGTGTGCTTCTGCAATTGTCCCTTCAAATGATTCTTTGTTAAGTACTTTATTCATTAACTTTTTCATACATATATTAAATGGGTATATCCATCAGAATTTTACCGATCTTCCACAATTATCTTAATATGTAAAATGAAATATTAAATATTTCATTGAGTCAAAAAATACTAGTGGGAATATTTTTTCCAATTTACAAAAAATTAAAACAATAATCATTTTAACCATACTCAATGAATCTTGGTTTGATGTTTCTACAAAAATATCTTAGAAGAAATTTGATATTTCAGTCAACACATCCCATATTAAAGAATTCAATAGCCCTCTAAGACCAATATATAGTAATCTTTTCATTATGACATGGAATTCATGTATTTTTAAACTGGTAATATGCCCATTTCTAACTCAGCATAATAAATTAGAGTTATAACCATCTGGTAACCTCAAATATCAAATATATTTAAAAAATAATAAATAAATTTATTTATAAATTTTGTAAGATACTTTTTGATTAATTTTATTATGTGACCTTTCATCTTTAAATAATTTAATTTTTAGTTTGTCTATAAATCTAGGAAAGATCTAATTATGCTTTTAAATTATATTTGGTCTTACTGGGTGTTTCTAACACAGTATAAAATATGATATCAAAAAATATATTCTCAATTTTAATTACATCTAACATGTGACAAACCTAAAAATTACTCCAATATAGAAGGTCCTAAAAATATTTTCTATATATAATGAGTAATATGGTATAAAGTATTGAAAATTGGCCAATAAGAATATTAACTATCATAAGTAATAAAAAGATAAAAAAATTCATAAAAATTCATAACTATATGTTATAAGGTTGTGAAGAAAAGAAGTATGCATATGACTAAAGTGTTTCCATGAATCACCATCACATTTTATATTAATGATTTTAATAATGGAATTATATGATATATACCATGTCATCAATGTTGTTTTTCTATGAGAAATAAATGTACACTAAAGATGAGGAGTAATTAGAAAATACATCAACAGTTTCATAGGAAATATAGACTTTCCTTGTTTTGTCTATTTATAACTTGATTCTCTAGATTTTGGATAATTAACCAAGGATTCAAAATCACCATAATATAATATACAGTCATTTAAACATGCATCATTATTTCGGTAACTAAGACTCAAAGTATAGACCAACAATTTACTTTTATAGAATCATCTTGGTTATGTTTTTTCATTAGGAAACAATGATTTGAGAAATAATAATATTTGATCGAAACAACTATTTTGACATTATAAAATCTAATTTATATCCATAAATTTTTGTAACTTCTTCATGTTTTCTCATTTGGAATCCTAGATAAAAGGCCATCTCAAAAGATTTCCTAAAAATACAAAACACAGAATGTTTTGATTCAATATTTGGAATATCATTCAGAGTTTTTGTCCACAATTAGACAGACCAACAACCACAGGTACTAAATTCTAAAATGATGGATCCAAAATAAAAAAAATTGTATTTTCTACTAAATTATGTTCACCGTGTTGATACCCAAAAATAAAATCGTTCTGAAAACTAAAATTCATTAGATGGAGTCCAAGATTGTAAATCATTTCAAACACCTTACGATCACATTTCTAACATTGAAATTAAATTGTTCGTTCATATATAAAAATTACATTCAATGATGAAAATGATATAATTTTTTCAACACCTTAAACTTAGATAAAATTTATACCAAATCCATTGGTATTCTTGTGATGACTTATCCAATCAGGATCGCATAATAAAAATGGTTGTCTACATTCAATGTCAGTATTTATCTAAAAACAATAGGAATAAGAATAATTATTTCCTATCTTTTTGACAAATTTATGATTATTATTCTATTTTCACAACTTGAAATATTCTATGGAATATGATCAGAGGGATGTGCTGAGTTAGCATTGGACTATGGGGACAATAGAGGCTTGACAATGAACGAATAAAAATATTAAATATATTATACCAGACACATGATATTTTTTTAAAATAATAAAATATCTCCCAAATGGGGTTTCATAAGAGAAACTTGAGACCATCATTAGATTTGGGATGTGGATTTTACCCTATGTGTGATATAAAATTTGTTCTCATAAATAGTTTAATAACGTCACACAGAATGGTAATTCCATTAGATATTTTTATTATAATTATTTTAAAAAAATGGTAGTATCTTCATAATGTTGTATCATATCAGGAATCTAAGACCACTGTTAGATCGAGGATATCAGGTTTACCCTAGGCGAGAAATTACATTTGTGGGCGTTGGGTGTCTTCTTGCAAGGCACATGATGGTAATTAATTTAGTATTTTTATTACCATTTTTCATAAAAATATATGTATCTACCAAACTATATATCGTATGAAAAATCATAGAACACCATTAGGTTTGGAATGTGGGTTTTACCTTATACACAACATTATATTGTTGTGTGTCTAGTGTTTGGTAACATTACACACGAGGGTAATTAATTTTGTATTTTTATTATAATTTCTTATAAAAATTTAATGTATATTTCAAACTCTATATCATATGAATAATCAGGGACCACCATTAGGTCTAAGATGTGGGGTTTACCATAGACATGACATATCATTTTTTCATAGTGGGAGTTTTGTAAAATCACACATGATGGTAATACAATTTAATATTTTTATTATATTTTTTTTCAAAAAATTAAAGTACATATGTCATGGTCTATCGCATTAGAAACTTGAGACCATCGTTAGATCGGGGGTGTTGATTTTACCCTAAGTGTGACATAATATTTTTGAGAATTCCGTGTTTGGTAACATCACAAGCGAGGGTATAATTTCTAATGTTTTTATAACATTATATATATATATATATCATAATTTATACAAATTATTAATAAGAATTATTTTAATTAATAAAACATTTATATTAATTAATGTGAATTTCTAGTAGTCAATATTTTTTATATATTTTGTACGGTTTATAAAAAAATTAGTATTTGTTACAATTTTTTATTATTTTTTACTAGTTGATAAAATTATGTATTATGTGATACAAATTATTTTTTATTTATAATTTAATTTAAATCAAATATTTCTAATTTTTAAAAATTACTAGTATTTCATATTTTTCTTTTATTATTTTTTTTGAAATTTTCATAACTTCCTCAAATATAAAAATTATTAATAATATTTTGTAACTAACACTAATATTTACTATTTATTAATAATATTGACTAAGTATTTGTTAATTACTAGAAATGATGTAATGATTATTATTTTTTATTTAAATTATTTGTACATTTTTAAAAATTACTATATATATCATGATTTCTTAGTTAATATAAATACATAAAATATATTCTAACTCGTTTTTAAAAAAGTATACATATAAAAAATCTATATAAACACACAGAATCACACAAATAGACATGTATATATATATATATATTATAAACATTACATGTTTTTTAAATGTCTATATATCCATATTAAGATATTAATAGATATATATATATATATAATTTATAAATAATTTTACTTATAGTTCATTTTGATTATAAAAAATTTTGATTATCTATAATTAATAATATCTATAATTAATTTATAATTAATTTTTTTATTTATTTTTGAATTAATATTTATTTTGAATTTATATTTATTTCAAATTAATAATCTTCAATTAATAATTATTTTGAATTATTAATTTTTAATTAATAATTTTGTATTAAAAATTATTTTAAATTAATAATTATTTTGAATTATTAATTTTTAAGTAATAATGTTTACCAAAATTCGGTGACATGAGTGATAAACATTTTTTAAAATCAAACGCATTTTTTATATAATTTACATTATATAAAAATCAAAAAAATATCACTATTAATATATTTTTCATATTTAATTTTCTATATAATTTTCATGATATAAAAATCATTGATAAAATTTAAAATTATAATATTTTTTTATTTGGAATAGTTAACTATTGGAAAACTATATTTTTTTTAAATATTACCCAAAACTAACTCGATTAATAATCAGGTAATAATATGAAATTTAATTTTGTTATATATATAATTATATATATATATATATATTTACAATTATATAAATATTTTAATATATATATATATATTTATTTATAATTAAATTTATTTATATAAATATATTTATATATATGTATTTATATAATTATTAATTTATTTTATAAATATATATTTATGAATGAATATTTATAATATTTTATATAAAAAATATATTTATAAATATGTATATGTATATAATATATATATATATATATATATATGCAAATAGGTTACAGATATAAATATATCCAAATCAATTGAAATAACTCGTGATGAATTGATTAATATTAAAATAGTGAATAATAAATTTTAAGCAATCATAAATAACAAATACAGTATCTAAATAGGATACAGACATACATATATCCAAATTAAATAGTGAGCATAATACCTAAATATCAATTGCAATAACTCGTACAGACATGATTAATATGCAAACTGGGACTAATAAGTTTTCAATAATCCTAATTAGTAAATACAACTTAAAAATTTTATATATTTCTAAGACTAGGGTTTGAAAAAACTAAGTCATATAATAAAATAAAAAAATGAAAAGGAAGACCAGATCACTTTGGTTGTGGGTTCAATTCCCGCAGCTTTGTCCGATGCGACAGGTTGTCACACAGTCTGCATGTTGTCCTTTTTCCAAAACTATATAATTGTTAAAAAATTCCCCAAAATGAGATTAAATCTTCAAAAGTAATCATAACATATTTTAACCTCAATTTTATCTCATTCCTTTCATTTTCCATCATAACATATAATAACCCGTAATTACCTCAAAAGTAAGTATCATATAAACCCTAATGTTTACCTTTATAATTATCACATGAACTTCCACATCGAGTTGGTTCTTTCGTTCAAGAGGCATTAGAGAACTCGCCAAGGTTCAAGTGGTTGATCATGACTCCTGATAGTTGGTTTAGAATAACCACGAGATTTCTCATAGAATCACTCATTTCATCCAGTCTCTTAATCAGAGAACCACCACAGTTTTCATCAAACCCATTTTCACTTTGGTGCCTGCTAGATCCATCCATTTACTAAAACCAAAATGGTCAGTGTGAGTATATCAACAAAATCATCATGTACAACAGAGGAATATAAAAACTAAGATATACTTATCCAAGTTATCTCAAACTCATTCCAACCTTCAAAAATAACAATGACTCTATCTATTATAATAACCATTGTGGTTATACACAACATGTAACTTATGCTTAAACAACACTCTATCCTATAAAGTTATCTAAACTGACCTCTGATACCAACTACAATGCCCCAGCCATAAACCTTACTTAATATTGAATTGAATGAATAATTCAAATTGAGGATCTTTTCAGGTTTAGAGTTTTAGAGAATTAGATCATAAATCATGAATTACATTCAACTTTTAAACAAAGTGGTCACAAAAAAGATAGTATTCATTTTTTTCCCATCAACGGAAACATATTTAAAATAAAACATGGATTATTTCTTGACACTTCCTTGACACTATCATCATATCATGCACCTTTCCCCTTGACATGTGAAATCATTTCAAAAAATTGGGATGAGCATAAAAATCTCAGAAAGGGATATAAAAGTACGAAAAGAAAACATTAGTCCTTGTATGAAATCATACTTTACTCATATAACATAAGTATTTTAACATACCTCATAAAATCCTGAATAAATCATAAAAATCATAAGACATAAAGGTAACTTGAGGCATTCATAACATTCTTACATAGGGAGTAACCCTCATGTTTACGTTTGGAAGACCCATCACAGTATATTCCCTAAATCTCTTCGGAGAAACCTTAACGTTTAACTCCTTCGCGTTACCCAATGCATTGGAGAGCTATATCGAGCTCACCCTCCCTTATTTTATCAAGGAACCACCCATCTTCATAACAATTCCCAGGAACCATAACATAATTGTATCACATAAAACATGAATAAAGAAAACATAACATTTCCACATTTCAATCACAAGATATCAACACAACACATTGATATAATAAAAACATTATGAAAACCATTTTCAATACCAAAATTAAAGAATAGTAAAACATGGTATTTATTTTTCATTTAAAAAATGTATGTCTTGTAGAGGAAGCCGAAACTCAAATAATGGTCACGGCGGCAGAGAAATCGTTGTCGCCGCATACGTACAACAAAAAACATTCCCTTTTGTCATTTACTAAACGCTTCATATAAAAAGATTACTTTTAAATAATCATAAAAGTAAAAGGAGTTTATACACCATATAAAATAATGTTGTGTATAAAACAAAATATGCCTCAATGAATGGAGATTGAGATGGATTCCCATACAAAGATGGTATCCTTGGATTAAGGATAAATCAATTACATAATTATGTGTGAAAAACGAATACACCAAATATAAGTGGATATTAAGTGTAAAAAAATCAGAGGTTATTCACACATATTCATAGAACGACATATTCATGGAGTGCAAGTTTGTCCCAAAGAATCAAAATTGGGTTAAGAAGTTCCCTTGCAAAAATTCGACAGCCTAACGGCGTCACTTCAAAATTCAAAAAAATAGTTGATGAGAGATAAAAACGGTATCTCATCACTTGGAAATAAAATTTACATCAATAAGAACATATCCAAACATAACAATATGTAAATTAAAAGACCCAACAAAATAAGTCTTTTAAAAAGAGGAGGGTGAAAGGTTCTCTTACCGACTTGGGTATCTTTCGAAACATACACCCCATGAAAGAAGGACAATACAACATTGATGTAAATAATCATAAACGAAATTATATTACACAAATAGTAGAATAATTGGCAGTATATATAGAACTCAATGGGAATGGTGGAAAATGTAGCATAAATCTCACAGGAATAAAAGTGTGATGAAAAATCCCTTACGAAAACTTTGTAGCCTAACGGCGCCACTTAAAACTTCCAAAAATGGATTGATGAGATCAAATAGGGTCTCTCATCATATTAAAATATAATTTACATCAAGAGTAATATAAAATAACATCCCCCAACATAACAAATAGAATATTAAAATAAGTGACATAAAGGAGAGTACTTAAAAAGAAAGAGATAGGTTGGATCTCTTACAAAAATTCGGCAGCCTAACAGCACCACTCAAAACTTCCAAAATTGATTGATGAGAGAAAGTAGGGTCTCTCATAATATGAACATAAAAAGTACAGTAATATTAATATAAAATAACATCCCAATCATAAGAAAGATGATCTTAAATGGAATTACATAAAAGAGTGTACTTAAAAAGAAGGAGAGAGGTTGGATCCCTTACCTCGTGTCTGACATGACTCGATTGTTCTTTAATCTCCTGAATAATAAAATTTGGTCAATTTATAATTTCATAAAGACCTAATTTAAAGATTAAAATTCAGTTCATATCACATATTATAATGTAATAATAAATTGTTAATAAAGTGAGTTCATATCAGACGTTTTTGTCGATGTTCGGTACATGAGTAAAAATTGAACTTGTTGGAAAATAATTATCCATGTAGTTATAGCTACATCATATCCAGAAGAGTATTGATGTTTTAAATATCTTATATATCCAGTATATATTCATTTTATACTATTCCATATCATTTGTAGATAAAAAATTAAAAGCACCGTTCATGGAGATGGTAGGCCGTACGTACGCATGAACGCTACTTTCATTTTTTTGTCATATTAATGGAATTAAAAAAATGAGAGATATATATATTATAATTAAATAATTATATCCATCATTTAGTTTTAATATATTATATATATATCCATTATATATATGTACTTATAATAGTACCTAACATTTGGAGATAATAAATGAAATGTACCGTTCATGGAGACGGTAAGCCGTACGTACGCATGAACACTACTTTCATTTCTTTTTTTTGTATTCAATGGAATTAAATAAAAATGATATAAAGGTATATTATAATTCCAGTAGTATATCATATGTAATACCATTAATTCCATCCTTTATACGTCCCACATATGGCATTAACGAATCAAAACACTTTGAGGGGGCGGTAGTCCGCACTTCCTAAAATGAAGATATCACGTATACCCATAATGGAAACCATAAAGGTATGCCATAAATGAAAAATACAGAAGCTTAAGGAAAACATAAAAATATTATATATCATATATAAATATAGTGAAATCTTAATGTCCACCTTTGAAGGTGTAAAAATAATATTGAACAATCATCGTTTCGTGAGGCAGTAATTCGCCATCCATAGAAACAGTATGTTCTTTAACCATTAGATGGAGGTGTGTGAAAGTGTAGCTAAAATAATTCTTATAAAAACATCCTAATATATTTAAGATACTGGTCTTGTTATGAAAAAAAGTAATAAAAATAGTTTAGGAGTTTGGAGAAGAAAAATAAAACAAAATGTCACAAGGGAAGACATTACCTTTAAATCGGGTAACTATTTTTGATTTGAGCTCAAAGGCTTCCTTGTAAAAGATTCTTCCCAATGTGGGGCTACAATGATGAATATAGGGATGTGTAGAGATAAAATGGGAAGGTTTTGGCCGAGCCAAAGGCTTGAGAGGTGTGTGTAAGGTGGTATAGGTGGGGGATTTTTATAAGAGGAGAGGTGGGGCACTCTTGGAATGTTATAAAATATTACTTTATTATAAAATTATTTTCGGATTTTAAAGGTCCCAAAAGGATATATTTCAAGTATAAGGTGATAAGGGTTTTAAATACACCCATCCAATAGGTTTGTGACAAGTTTAAGACTTATATTTCACCCTATCTTCTCATTTTACTTAAATCGTTCATTTATGAGGCAATCGTTGCATCATCACGGTGTCATAAATAAATAAATTTATTTAATATTTAAAAATTATAAAAAAAATATCATGATGTAGGAAATATTTTTATATTTCTAATGAATATTTATAGTCTAAACTCTGACTTACTTAAATTCATTTAAAAATTGTTTTAGTAAAACAACACATGTTTGTGACATTTTAATTTTAACATTAAATAAAAAGGTATTAATGTCATTTTCCAACCAAAGTGGCTCCATGGGGTCCCCAAGTTGACCCATATATTTTATTGGTCGTCCATGACTCATCCAATAAGGGTAGAACATGTTTCAAGGTCATTTCATTTTATTATAACATTATTTTTACATTAAATTACACTAATTGCCTCTAATCGCGATTAAAAACATAAGAGTTACTATTCACCAAAAAAATTATTTTAATTCCATTGAACCACATTTTACATCCTAATGACAACCATTTATGTCGGATTTTTTTAATTCAAACCATAGAAGTGGTAAAGTTTCTTTTAAACAAAAAAATAGTTTTTAAACTACCACTTAGTGGTTTCACTATTAATCAAAAATTGAAGTTTTTCAGAAAAATACCAAAAAATCACCATAAGCTATATTTGATATTCCAAATTCAAAAATGATGTCTATTTTACAAAATTCAAAACATATAAGTTGCCTAAATTAATTTAATAAATAACTCCCGTTGTCAAAACAAATATCCTGTTTTTAAGAAACAATATCTATTAAAAGATTGACACTAGTTTAAGTCCAATTTCAAAGTGAAATTAATTACAATGCCCACTATTGGATTAAATGGTAAAAGTATATTCTAATTTCACTATAAAAACTATTAAAAATATAATCTAATCATATAAATAAATTATAATAAAAAGAGGTTTTGAATTAAAATACAACATTTTACACTATTGATTAAAAAATGAACTTTATCGGAAAAACACCAAAAATTTACACAAAGTAAATTTTGATATCCTGATTCTAAAGAAGAATTTTATTTTGTCAAATATAACACATAAAATTGTCAAAAGTGGATTTAAAATAGGTTCTCCATTAAAAGGTGGTTAATTGACCTTTTAAAGAATATTAGAATGTTTATGCTTAAAATTGGATTCATTCACATTTTTAATCCTATAAAATTTATTGTAAAAAGTAATAATATTTGACAAACATATATAATCATTTTGTAGTTAGTTCTGTTCATTCTATCCATTACAATGTCTAGGCATTAACTACCATTTAAAATAATATTATTTTATTATTAGAGTGCGATGCAAGATTCCCAAGAATGTCATTGTTGCATATTGGGTATGCCATCGATCATAGAGTGCCCTTAAAATTAATATTAATATTTTATTCACAAATATGGATAAATGTGAAAATGTCATATTCATTATTTACCTGGGGTGTTACATCCTTCCCCCCTTTTAGGAATTGCGTCCACGCAATTTTAAAATTGGTCTTGGAAACTTCATTGAAAATCCCACATCGGAACAAGAGTCAGTAAAACAATCACTTTAAAATAAAGAAAGGGAAGTACAAAGGTCAACCAAGTTAACCAATAATATGATTCCAAGTAAGAAAATATGGATATGGAGGAGAAAAAAATGGTCATGTTCTGATGGAGAGTTATAGTAAGCATATCTAGGAGAAAGTTAACCATAAGAAAATCACAAACTTGTGATGGGTTAAACGGTATTTTATTCCCCAGTAGGAAAAGTTAACAGACAACATTTTTGTTTTCAGTTAATCTTCATTAAGGAATTTTTTTTGAGCCTAACTAAATCATAATGAAACACACTTACTTGTCACGTAGACTTTCAACTTTTACTAGATTCCTTAATCAAACTCATATTTTCTCCAAAAGACGAGTATTTAAGAAGACTTGTTCGCATTAAGAGTACTATAATCAACTTCATGAGAATCACCTAATCCACAAAATAGAACTATATATTTCCCATGTATTTAGATAAAAACCAAAACCAAAATTGTTAGTATGAGATCAGATAATCCACAAAAGTATAATCCTTTATAAATAGAAAATCTATTCTTAATCTCCAAAATTTGTCCAAAAAACCCAAAAGTTCAAAGAAGACCATTCGATAAACAAATGTCCATAAAATTCTTCAAAGTAAACCAAACTAAGATTGAAACCCAAGTATTTGAAGGATTTAACCACATAGTCTTCCAAGGTACAAATTAACTTTTACCTCCAAATAAAATCAGTTGCTCTTAAATTCTCATATTGAAAAGTAATTAACCTAATCACATATCCTCTATGATAGGTTAATCATTTCAATAGATAACCCAAAATAAACTTACTCTTGATTCCTAAAATCATCTAACTAAAAATAATTAATCAAACTAATCAGGGACTTCACGTAGTCCAGTGGTAGGCGATAAATACCAGTTGCACTTTGGTTGTGGGTTCGATTCCCACAACTGTGTCCGACGCGATAGGTTGTCACACGGTCTGCATGTTGTCCTTTTTCCAAAACTATATAATTGTTAAAAAATTCCCCAAAACGAGATAAAATCTTCAAAAATAATCATAACATATTTTAACCTCAAGTTTATCTCATGCCTTTCATTTTCCATCATAACATATAATAACCCATATTTACCTCAAAAGTAAGGATCATATAAACCCTAATGGTTACCTTTATAATTATCACATGAACTTCCACATCGAGTTAGTTCTTTCGTACAACAGGCATTAGAGAACTCGCCAAGGTTCATGTGGTTGATCATGACTCCTGATAGTTGGTTTAGAATAACCACGAGATTTCTCATTGAATCCCTCATTTCATCGAGTCTCTTAATCAAGGAACCACCACCATTTTATTCAAACCCATTGTCACTTTGGTGCCTGCTAGATCAATCCATTTACTAAAACCAAAAATGTCATTGTGAGTATATCAACAAAATCATCATGTACAAAAGAGGAAGATAAACACAAAGATATACATATCCAAGTTATCTCAAACTTATTCCAACCTTCAAAAATAACAATGACTCTATCTAATATAATAACCATTGTGGTTATACACAACTTGAAACTTATTCTTAAACAACACTCTGACCTCTAAAGTTTTCTAAACTGACCTCTAATACGAACTATAAGGCCCCAGCCTTAAACCTTTCTTAATATTGAATTAAATGAATAATTCACATTGAGGATCTTTTCAGGTTTAGAGTTTTAGAGAATTAGATCATAAATCATGAATTACATTCCAATTTTAAACAAACTGGTCACAAAAAAGATAGTATTCATTTTTTCCCATCAACGGAAACATTTTTCAAATAAAACATTGATTCTTTCTTGACACTTCCTTGACACTATCATCATATCATGCACCTTTCCCTTGACCTGTGAAAAACAATTCAAAAACATGGGATGAGCATAAAAAGCTTAGTAAGGGATATAAAAGTACGAAAAGAAAACATTTGTCCATGTATGAAATCATACTTTACTCATATAACATAAGCATTTTAACATACCTCATCAAATCATGAATAAATCATAGAAATCATAACACATAAAGGTAACTTGAGGCATTCATTACATTATTACGTAGGGAGTAACCCTTTTGGTTACGTTTGGAATACCCATCACAGTATATTCCCTAAATCTCATCAGAGAAACCTTAACGTTTAACTCCTCTGCGTTACCCAATGCATTGGAGAGCTATATCGGGCTCACCCTCCCTTAGTTTATCACGGAACCACCCGTCTTCATAACAATTCCAAAGAACCATAACATAATCGTATCAGATAAAACATGCATAAAGGAATCATAACATTTCCACATTTCAATCACAATATATCAACACAAAACATTGATATAATAAAAACATTATTAAAACCATTTTCAATACCAAAAGAAAAGAAAAGTAAAACATGGTATTTATTTTTCATTTAAAAAAAGGTATGGCTTGTAGAGGAAGACGAAACTCAAATAATGGTCACGGCGGAGGAGAAATCATTGTCGCCGCATACGTACGACAAAAAAAATTCCCTTTTGTCGTTTAGTAAATGATTCATATAAAAATATTCCTTTGGAATAATCATAAAAGTCAAAGGGGTTTATACACCATATAAAATAATGTTGTGTATAAAACAAAATATGCCTCAATGAAAGGAGGTTGAGACGGATTCCCTTAAAAAGGCGGTATCCTTGGATTAAGGATAAATCAATTACATAATTATGTATGACAAAATAATACACCAAATATAGGTGGATATTAAGTGTAAAACAATCAGAGGTTATTCATTTAATAAAGTGAGTTCATATCAGACGTTTTTGTCGATGTTCGGTACATGAGTAAAAATTGAACTTGTTGGAAAAGACTTTTCCATGTAGTTATAGGTACATCATATCTAGAATAGTATTGATGTTTTAAATATCATATATATCCAGTATATATTCATATTATAGTATTCCATAGCTTTTGGAGATAAAAAATTAAAAGCACTGTTCATTGAGACGGTAGGCCGTACGTACGCATGAACGCTACTTTCATTTTTTTGTCATATTAATGGAATTAAAACAAAATGAGAGATATATATATTATAATTACAGAATGATATACATAATTTAGATGTAATATATTACATATATATCTATTATATATATGTACTTATAATAGTACATAACATTTGGAGATAAGAAATGAATTGTACCGTTCATGGAGACGATAAGTCGTACGTACGCATGAACGCTACATTCATTTATTTTTTTTGTATTCAACTGAATGAAATAATAATGATATAAAGGTATATTATAATTCCAGTAGGATATAATATGTAATACCATTAATTCCATCCTTTATACATCCCACATATGGCATTAACGAATCAAATCACTTTGAGGGGGCGGTAGTCCGCACTTCCTAAAATGAAGATGTCATGTTTACCAATAATGGAAACCAGAAAGGTATGCCATAAATGAAAAATACAGAAGCTTAAGGAAAATATAAACATATTATATATCATATATAAATATAGTGACATATTAATTGCCACTTTTGAAGGTGTAAAAATAATATTGAACAATCATCGTTTCATGAGGCAATAATTCGCCATCCACAGAAACAGTATGTTCTTTAAACATTAGATGGAGGTGTGTGAACTTTTAGCTCAAATAATTCTTATAACAACATCCTAGTATATTTACGATACTGGTTTTGTTACAAAAAAAAGTAATAAAAAGAGTTTAGGGGTTTGTAGAAGAAAAATAAAACAAAAGATCACAAGGGAAGACATTACCTTTAAATCGGGTAACTCTCTTTGATTTGAGCTCAAAGGCTTCCTTGGAAAGTATTATGCCCAATGTGAGGATTCAATGATGAATAGAGGGATGTGGAGAAATGAAATGGACAGGGTTTGTTCGTTCCAAAGGCTTGAGAGGTGTGTGTAAGGTGGTAGAGGTGGGGTCCTTTTATAATAGGAGAGGTGGGGCACTCTTGGAAAGTTATAAAATATTACTTTATTATAAAATTATTTTCGGATTTTAAAGAACCCAAGAGGATATATTTCGAGGATAAAGTGATAAGGTTTCGAAAGCCACCCATAAAATAGGTTTGTGACAAGTTTAAGACTTTTATTTCACCATATATTCTCATTTTATTTAAATCGTTCATTTATGAGGTAATCACTGCATCATCATGGTGTCATAAATAAATTAATTTATTTAGTGTCTAAAAATTATAAAAAAATATCATGATATAGGAAAAAATTTTATATTTATAATGAATATTTATAGTCAAAACTATAACTTACATAACCCCATGTAAAAATTGTTTTAGTAAAACAACACATGTTTGTGACATTTTAATTTTCACTTTAAATAAAAAGGTATTAATGTCATTTTCCAACCAAAGTGGCTCCATGGGTCCCCAAGTTGACCCATGGATTGTCTTGGTCAGACATGACTCATCCAATAAGGGTATAACATGTGTCAAGGTCATTTCATATTATTATAACATTATCTTTACCTTAAATTACACTAATTACCTCTAATCGCGATTAAAAACTTAAGAGTTACTATTCACCAAAAAAATTATTTTAATCCCATTGAACCAAATTTTACATCCTAATGAAAACCATATATGTAAGATTTTCTAAATTCAAACCACATAAGTGGTAAATATTCTTTTAAATGAAAAAACAGTTTTTAAACTACCACTTAGTGGTTTCACTATTCATCAAAAATTGAAGTTTTTCCGAAAAATACCAAAAATTCACCCTAAGCTCCATTTGATATTCTGAATTCAATAATGATGTATATTTTATGAAATTAAAAACATATAAGTTTCATTAATTATTTTAATAATTAACTCCCGCTGTCAAAACAAATAGCGTGTTTTTAAGAAACAATATCTATTAAAATATTGACACTAGTTTAAGTCCAATTTCAAAGTGAAATTAACTCCAATGACCACTATTGGATTAAATGGTAAAAATATATTATAATTTCACTTTAAAAACAATTCAAAAGATAATCTAATCATATAAATAAATTAGATTAAAAAGAGGTTTTGAATTAAAATACATCATTTTTCACTATTCATTAAAAAAATGAACTTTATCGGAAAAACACCAAAAAATTACACAAAGTAAATTTTGATGTCCTGATTCTAAAGAAGAATTTTATTTTTTCAAATATAACACATAAAATTGTCAAAAGTGGATTTAAAAGAGGTTTTCCATCAAAAGGCAGTTAATCGACCTTCTAAAGAATATCAGAATGTTTATGCTTAAAATTGGACTCATTCGTATTTTTAATCCTCTATCATTTATTGTAAAAAGTAAAAATATTTAACAAAAATATATAATCATTTTGTAATTATTTCTCTTCATTCCTGCCATTACAACGTCTAGGCGTTAACTACAATTTAAAATAATATTATTTTATTATTAGAGTGCAACGTATGATTCCAAGAAACTCGTTGTTGCGTATTGGGTACGCCATCGAGAAAAGAGTCCCCTTAAAGTAATATTAATATATTATTCACAAATATGGATGAATGTGAAAATTTCATATTCTTTATTTACCTGGGGTGTTACAAAAAGTATTTTCGATGGATGGTTTATTTCATGGTAAATGATTTCTATTTGTGGTAGAATAAACCATTCATCTCAATTATGTGATTGTCAAATATTTTTTGTGATGGGACAACTACCCATCGCAATTACCCCATCACAAATACATTAAATTATTATAGTGAGGGAAGGAAAAAATCTTATTAAAATTATCTTCATATGCCCTTGGATTTCAAGGAGGGTGACTATTTTTTTCTGAGTGCCTCACCACAATTAGGATTGCAGAGGTTCGACAATAGAGGAAAGATATCCTCAAGGTTTAGGGGGAATTTAAGATCAAGCATAGGTTTGTCAGGGCTTCTTTCCACAGTCCCTACCCCTGCATTTTAATTGGTTGTGTGACATCTTCCACATGTTTTAGATGAGGAGATATATACATAAGACTATACACATTATCAACTTGGGAATGTTGGACATCGAGGATGGATCCACATTTTCAAAATACTCAGTGCTGATCGAGGATCTATAGGAGGGGAAACTGTGTGGATAGACCATACCATTGGTTTACTTATTTTGGAAGCACAAGAATGTGAAGGATGGATCCTAGGTGTGGGAGATCCAAATAAAGAATCAATATCCTAAGTTGTTGTGTAGTTTTTCTTTTTTGGGATAAAAATAAAGAAGGGGGAGTGATTTAGATACCTGATTTTTACATTATAAGAATTTAAAATATTTCAATATACATTTCCAGGTCCATGTGCTTAGTCAGTCTGCGATTCTAAGTCTCGGTGTTCTTGGAATTAATTTTTAAAAAATATTAATATATTTTATATTATGTATGCATGGTTTCTTAACAAAAATTGGAAAAACTCTTAAACAGAAGATCAGATCTGAAATCTAAGACCCTGGATGAGTCCAGAATGTAATTTTTACCCTTTACAAGGCCTAAATTATGTCACAATATGACGTTAAGATAAAACATCTATTTTCGGTACATTCAATGTATTAATTCATTCATTCATTCATTCATTCATTAATTTTACCAAATATATTTTTTCTATAAATACATCTCTATGGAGAATCCCTTATGGTTATCTTCATAAACCTAGGAAGGATTCTAGAGTGTTCTTCCTCCTCCCATTGGTGAATCACAACTGATGAACACAGTAACTTCTTTTATTCATTGGTTAGCATGTTCTTTAATGGTGAACAATCAAATCTCTAGGTAATACTAATAAATTTGTGGTATACACCCTTGTTTATTTAACTGATTGATCAGGATCATCATCTTATAGTTCATCGGCACAATTTATAGCTAATCCAAGAACCCATGAATTGGAATTTAATTGCGTATTCTCATTTTCTAACTTGGATCACCCAATTGTGTTCATTGGCCAAGAACTCTTGGAAATATATTGGAAATCCTATGTTGATTCTGCCTTTCTCCCGACATTTATTGGTATTCTACAACATTTGGACCTCATTGTCCCAGTTCGATATTGTTGGGTAGTACTGATCTTGATTGACCCCAAGAATCATGATGATTTCTTATCCAAGAGGTGGATAAAAAAATCAAGGCTGAATTTTCATAGATTTTAGATTCTGGGTGATCTTTTTTATGATCGACGATAAAATCCCAAAAGGTGGAAGAACTAAAGATGTTTGAGGTGAGAGGGTAACATACCAGATGAATCAATAACTTAATATCATCCACTGGAGTGCTGGAATCATAGTCCATATTAAGATCCAAAAATATAATGAGGAGATGATGCTAGAATCTAAGGTTTAAATATTGTGTCTAAACGTGGAGTTTAGATCTAAGAATCTATGAAAAACATGACTACACACCATGTATCATGATGAACACACGGTGTGTGGATCCTATACCATAGTCACTTGGGTTTTGGTAAATTATAAGGATGGCATGGTGTGAAGCCCTTCCACATGTCATGTACCCCTTTTTCTATGTGGTGAATCCATTTGGTGGAGCACATGGGCATGACCCCATGTGGAGAGACACATACCGATACACGACCATGTACCAAAGTACACGACCATGTACCAAAGTACAAAAACATGTCCAAGGTGTGAGAGCAGGGACCCTGAGTGCAAGGACACACCATGTAGCCACCCAACATGAAACTTAGTGATACATGGTTGGTGAACCATGTACCTCTAAGGGCATAGCCAGATGATGGAGTGTGACCACATGCCTTGTTGGTCCCCTCAAATGATGTGTACCCCATGGTTCAATTTTAAGAAACATAAATCTCTCGTATCTCCTTAGTTTCGTGTCATATTTCATCCCATGGTATAACATCATGAGTTTATTTTAGGTAGAATGTGATGGGGCATTCATTGTGGATTTTAAGATACAATGAAAGAGGTTCTAAGATTTTCACTTATTTATATGATGCTCCAAGATGACAGTGATCACATGGAATCAACATAGGCTTTCATATTGCAGCCTCTCATCCAGGATAGGCATAGGTCCTCTATCAAGAATCAGATTGTAGCACTCCAACTAGGATGTAAATGGGTCCTCTAGTACAATATAGAGAAAAACCCTCTTGGTTAATTGGTAATGGGTCTTTTATCTACCTATCATAATGGAACCATCTTGTTGGGACAGGGCATGAGTCCTCTATATCTGAGAGTGGAACACTCCAGCTATGTAGAGAATTGGTCCCTTATCTATTATCCTAGGGGAACCCTCCTTTGGAGTCACCACATGGGTCCTCTAATATTAGAGTGGATCCCTCCTTTGGAGTTAGGGAATGGGTCCTCCAACATAAATGTGTAAACCTCCTACTATGTAGTTTATGGGTCCTCTATCAACTATTAATGTGGAACCCACCTATTTAAATGAGGTATGGGTGCTATATCTATCTGCATAGTGGTACCCTCATATTGTACCATGGCATGGGTCCTCATCCAAGATACTATTTCCCCTCGACTTTGATGTATAGTGATGTGGTATGGATTGACTTTGATGTTTTTAGATAGGAAGATGCATGAAATGTTGGGCATCATTGATGAACTTCTAGAACTGTTAGTGATAATTTTCTTGGGATGGGATATGAGATGGACATCCCCTTTCTCTATCATTTTTATTCTTTTTACTGAGCATATATATAAACATACAAATGTATTCATGTTCTTGGATGTTGTTACACTTCTTCCATATGTTTGGAAGACATGTGGGGTATGTCACTCACTTTTCGTGTTTAGATTCTCATGGATGGATGAGGTTACTCTCTTACTATGGTTGGAAAAGACTCGATGTGTAGTTCACCTACTCACTATGTTGATCCCCTTGTGTTTGGATTAATTTTATTTCTCTTACATTGGGTTGAGCTTCACCAAAAATTGATCCGATATTAAGGTCGGACTTGTCAATTTTGGTTTCCTCCCTCTTGATTAAATTTTTAAATAATGAATTTGATCTACATATCCCATTTTGATGATTTCACACCCTTCATATGCGTACATTATCAAAAAACAAATTAAATAAATTTACAATTTATTAACAATGATATCACCATAGATTCCCTTCTTATAAATAATTGGATGATAATTCTAGGACAATGATGTGTATAACCCTTTTTATAGTTATTTTCCCCAATCATTCCTCAAGATCATCATCATAGGCCTATGAGTTTATAGTTTAGCTTTTTCAGGGTGGGTTTGAGAGTGATAAAACCCCCTTATTCTATCTAGTTCTTAAAAATAAGATTGGGATGGAGATTTGAAAACATATCATGCTTCACTTTGGGATGCATTTGATAAGTCAAATATATTTGATATTTAGAAATAATCACCAGTGACATGAGAAGCGGTGCATGTGTGTGTGCTTTGTGTAGACAGATAGAATCCATTTAATGTCCACCAGAGGCTATGAAATGATGTTTAGATGTGACCCTATTGATTTTGAGTGGTCAAATGATGGAAACCGAGGCAAAAAAGTTAGATATGTGATCCATGGATCAGATTAGATATTTTTTAAAAAAAATCCTAACTACACTATGTGTACTTTTATTGAAACACATTGGGTAGTACCCTTGCATCATAGAATATGGTTTCAAGGTGTAGATAAGTATAACACACTATATGGGACCCCCACATACTATGTGACCCATTTATAGTGGCCTAATGTGTTATATGGTAGTAAAAATTCATGGAAATGGTTAGAAACATTTAAATAAACCAACTATATGAGTTTGTACATGGCCAGGTACCTGGTTGTGACACATCTGCATATACATCCAGGTACATGTGCATGACCCAACGAACACGAGCATGACTAGGAGCACATGGGTATTCCCAAGGTGGCTGATACATTCCATTTGGAACCCATACATTCCTTTTACAGTTAAATGTACATTTAGCCATGTCCAAAAAAACTTCTAAGTGACCTGGCAGGGTCACACACTTTTTGGACCTCATACACGTCATGTACTCTCCACTCAAATTCTTTCCCTCAAATATTATTTCTCTAGATTCGGATTTTTTCATACAACTAAATTATCTTTAGTTTTTTCCATAAATAATTTATGTGTATCCTTTATAGTATATTTTTAGGAATAAATAAAGATGTTCCCTGCTTGATTCTACTTTAGGTTATGCTCGATGATGGCAGTGACCAAGCAAGATTGTTAGAGGAAATTTAGTGTTGGAACGCACCCTATCGTACCAATATATTGTCCCCCATACTCCTATACCTTTTAAGGGGAACCCCCTGAAGGACTTGGGTGTCTACCCTCTACCTAATGAGTGGTTCCCCTTAATGGAATTGGGTGTGGGTCCTCTACCTACTAATTGGAACACCATAACTAACTAGGGATTTTGTCTTATACCTACTGAGTTATACCACCTTTATGGACTAGGGTGTGTGTCCTCTTCATACTAAGTTCCTCCCCAGATACACTATCTCATGAGTCCTCTGCCTACTGATAGGAATCCCCCCTCCATGCGCTAGGGAATTGGGCTTCTATATTTCTACTGAGTATCATCCCCCTAACACTAGGGTGTGGGTCATCTATCACTCTGCTAAGGGGAACTCCCTCCCTCACTAGGACAGTTTTCTTCTATCTATATACTAAATGGAAACCCCTTAATTCTCTAGGGTGGCATCCCTCTATCTATCTACTGAGTAGAACCTACTGATGCACTAAAGAATGTGTCATCAATCTATCTACTGAGTAGAACCTCGTTCTACATTAGGGTATGGGTTCTTTATATTTCTATTACATAGAATTCCCCTTATCATACAGTGGTGTTGGTCCTCTACATGGAGATTATTCCCCTATGATTTTTTGGCATGGTTGTGTGGTTTGGTTCCTCCACATGGTTGTTTCATCCAATACATGAGATTATGGGAATTAAGGATGTAACTTTAGATTTAAAAGTATACCCATCTTAAAAGGCTGGCTAGAGAGATGAAGATTAATTTTAAATCCCTTTGGGTTTCTTATATAAGAATATAACTTTGTTTTTTTCTTTTTTTCCCTATTCATTCGTGTTGAGATGATTACTTCTATTATGTCTCCTATAACTCCCCCTATAGCTTTTGAGGTGTCTTACAAGGTATGTATATACTTACTCCCAAATAATTTTTTTCGCATGTTCCATGTCTTATGTAGAATACAGATAGTTCATTGGTGATTTCAAAAGATCATTGGGATACAAGAGTGTGTAGTATGCATATGGTAGTTATTCTTAGAGATAAATAGTTGAGAACTCTCTACATTTATTTTCCAGTTATTATCAAGTTTCTATAACCTTTATAGGCAGGTGTCTATTTTTTATTTTTCCATTTGGTTCACTCTATTTCACTATTTTATATTATATAGAGACTATTACATGCATGGTTTTTATACTAGATATTACTTTATCTTATTATTATTCCTTTTAATTTATTCAAGGAGATAGTTGGGTCTATATATACATGTACTTTAGGATAAGGACTCCAAATTTATTGATGTCTTCTTAATGATTCTTGGAAGCCCCTGCATATGGAAGAGGGATTGTAGTTGTGGTGTTCTGATCATTTACTGGCCATCTGGCCCCTGTTCGTTAGGGTTATTACATATTGGTATTAGAGGTGGTTCAACCTCTAGAAGGTTTTTGGAGTTTAGTCCCCTTATGAGGTTTGGTTTAGAAATTATGTAAATGATGTTAATGTATCTGAACTATGGATTTCAGGCTAGGGAACCAAGTGTTATGCAACATTCAATGTATCCATTCACCAGGACTCTAATTACCTTCTTGTCAACTCGTAACACAGAGACATTAGATGTAGGAAACTTTGGTACATGCATCATATAACATTGTGTCCATTGAAATTATTTTTTGAGTAAAATCACAATATATTAATATATATATATATAAATATATGATCATCTGAAAATTCTAATTCTTTATTAATTTTTCATGATTCCACCATGAAGAAAGACAAACAGTTTTCTTATTTAAGATTGTGAATACAATCCAATGAGTGATGAGGCCTTAGTTTGGGATCCATCTCATCATATATTTCCTCTAGGTGTATATATTTCATCATTCTTACCTATTGAGAAGAATATTATACTACTATAGAAGTATGAGGACGCATGAAGACTTAGCTTACTCTGTGAGTTACCGTGTTAGAGGTCATTGAGGTTCCAAGGTGAGATTGATACCTTGATATTAGAGGATTTACATGATTCAGTGATCCATGTTTTTATACTTTTGAAGACATTTATTGGTCAAATGGTTTCACTGGTATCCATTCTTTTCTATGTAGTCACCAACCATTTTTGGATTCTAGTCTAATTGATAGATTATGAGTCGGTACTCTCTTGTTCTAACATCTAGTAGATGTTTTATGAGTACTACCCCTCATGCATGTGCTCAATTCAAGATCGAAAATTTTTAGAGCTACAACATGGAATGATGCTAGTTGTGTAGTATCTTATGAGGTTTGATAACCATATGCAGTACTCCCACAACAAGATTTCATATGGTTACATCTAGGCATGGAAGTTTGAGCATGGTCTCAGTAGGGAAATCTGAGCCAGTTTGGTACCCCTTTGAATTCCCACACATGCTGGAGTATTATATTACGCACTGCTGATGGATATCTTCCTATCTAAGTGATTACATATAGCTAGAGTTAGTAGTGGCTGTCTTGAAGTTGCGTTTTTTATAGAATCTTGAAGGAAAAAATCAGTAGGGTATTGGAATATGACACCTTTTCATGGCTAGACTATGGCATCTAGTCAAGCGTGTTAGGGACTATGTAAAAATTAGGTTTTCTCAAATATGGGTGTTGTAATTTTTTTGATGGGATATGTTTCATGGCACATGGTTTTCCAACCAGATGGGCTGAGGAGGGTAGAAAAATATTATATGGACCACTACAGTAGAGGCTACACCATAATCACAGATCTCTTGGGTGAGGACAGGGTAAAACCTAGGGAGGTAGTGCAAGAAGAAGAGTATTTTGGTCTCCAATAGGAGGATATTTTGGTAAGGGATGATATTATGAGCTACATTCAGAACCACCACCACCAGGAGGACCAAGCCAGGCTCAACTTGCTGGCAGTTGCATCCAAAAGAAGCTGTGATCCATGGAGTCTTATGACCGAGCAGATCAAAATTATATTAGAGGTATGATATGTTTTTTATACTCTTGTTTTAGTATTATTATACATGGGTGCAAGTAATTCCTTAATCTATTTACTCTTTATAATGTTATTGAGTTCCAAGTTGATACTATAATCTATAAATATTGGATTGAGGTTCCTATAGGGAATGCTTATTTGATATTGCTTATCTACCAACAGTTTGAGCTATAACTTGTTAGAGATATTTTATTATGGACCTATTGATCATAAAAATGGTACCTTATGATTTCATCTTGGGTATGGACATATTTTTAATGGTCTGATTCTATATTTACTATCACTTTAGGCGATTCAGATTCTACTGGACAAAAGAGATGAGATTTCCCTTTGTGGGTAACATATATCTCATGTTAAAAAGAGTGGGTATTATGATAAGGAAGATAAAAACAATTCAAAACTAGTTGGTGAGTTTATCTACTGGTGTAGTGGGCTCTTCATCCATCTCATATCCTTTAGTCATGGAGGATTATATGGATTCTTTTCCTATGGATGTTATGTGACTACCACTAAGGTGGGAAAAAGATTTTTTCATCGACATTCACCACCTGACTACTCTTATATCCTCTATGGAATATCAGATATACCCAAAATAGATTCAGGAGATGAGGGTGCAGTTATAGGACCATTATAAGAAGGGTTTTATCAACCCCATTGTATGCCACTAGGCAGCTCTGGTTTTTTTGTGAATAGTGATGATGATATCTTGTGGCTCTGTGTTGATTATCATCACTTGAACTGGGACATGATAAATAAAAATTACCCCTTCTCAAGGATTGATGACCTCTTTGATCAATTTTGGGGTGTGAGATGGTACTTGACGATCAATATCAAGTCCAGATACAACTAGTTACGGGTTTTGGAGGATGATATTTCAATGATCAAATTCGAATATTTCCATAGACACCATGACTTCTTGATGATTCCTTTTGGTGTGAATAATTCCCCCATTGTTTTTATGTCTCTAATGAACCGTTTTTCCTGCCATAATGGGACCGATTTGGGATTTCCTTCCCTAATGAAATATTTATCTTCTCTTCGTTAGAGTGGGAGTATGTAGAACACTTGAAGATGACCCTAGAAATAATTTGAGAGTACAAACATTATTGTAATCTCTTGAAGTACTAGTTCAAGATCCACAACATTCACTATCTATGGAATTTCATTTATTTTAATGGAATATATGTGGACATAGTGAAGATTTAGGGAGTGCTTGTTTGGGAGTTACCTAAGAGCGTGTCAGAGGTATGGAGTTTTATTATCATGGAGAGGTTATACCAGATGATCATGGGTTAATTCCTAAGTATTTCATTCCCATTGACCACCCTGATGTGGAAATGGAATATATTGAAATAGATCGAGTAGTGTCAGAGATCCTTTAATGAGTTGAGGCAAAGGATGATGAGTTCTCTTGTTTTGAGACAACCGGAGGAGGAAGTGTATTTAGTAGTGTATAATAATTTCTCTAGAGTTGGGCTCAATTGTGTGTTGATGTAAAGGTATTCAGTGATCATATATGGGTTAAGGAAGTTGTGACCCCATGAGTAGAACTATGTGATTCATGGCCTGGAGTTAGAAAGAGTATTCTTTGTTCTAAGGATGTGGAGGCACTATCTTTTAGGAGATAACTTTATTGTTTTCTCAAACCATAAATCATGGGTATATATTTCTGTATAGATATATAAACCAAAGACATAGGCTCTATGTTGAGTTCATATAGAACTATGATTTTGAGGTAGTATATAATCTTGTAAACATCATGGTAGATTCCCTCCAAATGAAGCCACATTCTTGTTTAGTAGAGGATAAATCTAATCAATTGGATGCCATTCATCTGACCTTGGTGTAGAAGACAAGCATAGCTATTCTTTATCTAATACTATTGACTCCTCCACTTGTCCAGCATGAGAGGGTGGCTAAGTTGTGACACATCAACTGTGAGGTTTTTCATAACCGGATATCCTCAAGAGATTCACCAGATGGATTCCTTGAAGGAGGGAATCACACCATCCTTTTTTTGGTTTGTAAGGTGGTTCTGATCATGATTCTAAAAGAGATGATGAGGGAGTTTCAAACTTTTCTATTGTTTTAAATCCCTGTGTAGGGAAGATGTAAAGAGATCATCAGTAGTAATTTTGGCGGGCTAGCTTGAGGTGGTCCTAGGACTTTTTCATATCCTACTATATCACATGATCACAGGTAAAGTATCAGAATTATTTTTTAGAAGGTTTATTTTATCCTCTTGATATCCCAATCTCTAAATAGTATGACATATCCATAGACTTTGTGACAAAACTTACATTTATAGCGATAGGTAATGATTCCATCTAGGTGAAAGTTGGTAGACATATCACATTTGTGCACTTATTTACTATCATGGACTAGAGTTTGGAATTGGGTTTAGGGTAGTTGTATATTTTGGAGATCTTCTACCTTGATGGGTTTCCCTAAACGATGGTCTTTGACCATGATTCTTGGTTCAGATCACATTTACAAAGAGGTCTACATGAGGAATTCCGAACCAAGTTAAGGATGAGTACATATTTTTACCCCCAGACGAATAGGATGACCAAACATAATATCTATGTATTAGAGGATATGTTATGGTATTGCATGTTAGACTTTTTCCTGAGCTAATATGATCTATAAAATTTGGTATAGTTTATATATAATAATATATATCAGTCAACTATCAGCATTGAACCTTCTTAGGACCTATATGGGAGACCCATCAGGTCACTCTTCTGTTGTACTAAGGTCGGTGAGGAACCTCTTTTAGGCCCTGAGATGGTGTCAGTAATGATAGTGATGGTTCATGTGATCTGTGAGGGGAAGCGGATAACCTAGAGCTGACTGAAATATTCTGTTCATTGATGATATAGGCCCTTGTAGTTTGAGATGGGAGACTATATTTCCTAAGAGTCTTCCCAGGATGAGGATTGAGGAGATTTAGTTGGGGAGGAAAGAAATCATTAATGTTTCTTGGAATGTTTGAGATACTATAGAGGGTGGATGAGGTGAATTACCACCTAGTCAAACCCCAACAGTTAGAGTGGGTGCATGAAATATTTTTTGTGTTGTAGCTAAGGAGATATGTGAATGATCATACACACATTATTGAATGGGATAGACTTAACATCAAGAATGAATACACCTACACAAATTACCTAGTGGAGATCCAACATTTATTGAAGAAGATCTTTCATGGAAGGACCATTCCCTTTCTTCATGTGCTTTGGAAGCATGAGAGAATGCTGGAGAGCTCCTTGTAGTGGGATAACTGGTTCTAGTGTTTGTATCCCCACTATTTTACTTTGTTTTTTCTTTTTGTGGATGAAAACATATAATTGTTGGAATAATTTAGGGATTAGTTTTTCCATTTAAGACATTGAAATATATTGAAAAATGTTATCGGAGCTAGGAGCTGAGACAATGCACGATTCTGAGGCCCGGTGATCCCATAATTAATTTCATAAAAAATTTAAAAATATTTTATATCACAAGCATGTAGTTTTTCAAAAAAAATATATATCTGGAATAGATTCTTAGATCGAAAACATGAGACCATGGTTGAATCCTAAATGTGGGGTTTACCCTAAGCACGGCCGAAAGTTGGTCAGAAATAGATGCTCGGATGAGGAAGCCATTGGTGTGTATGTTAAGCGAATTAATTAATTAATTAATTAATTAATTAATTAATTCAACTAATTCCTAAAACTTATTTACATCTATAATTTTCATGTAATGGTTAATATTGAAGGTTAGAAACATAATATTGGGATCGTTGAGAGGTGGTTTCTTTGGTCTTCATTGGAAGATTGGGATCAGATGATGACCGATGATATGATCAAGGTGGATCGATAGGTAGCGGATATAGTTGATCATCCTTATCACTAGATAATTCATTCTTCCCCAAAAACTGATCCAATATTGAGGTAGTAATGATTAATATTGGTTTCCTCCCTCTTGATTAAATTTTTTAAACATAAATTTGACATTCTTATGTCTTGTTGTAAATTTCACACCCCTCAAATGATCCCATTGATGAAATAATTTTTTTAATCAATTTATTATATCATATACCCTAAAATCACCCTAGATTCCCCACTTTGTAATTTTTAGTCTAGGACACTTATCCAAAGACCCTTATCACTCTATTTATAGTTCCTTTTAACCATCATTATTCATGTTCTTCCTCGTGGGTATATGAGTTTGTGGTTTGACATTCTAGGGTGGTTTCAAGAGTGATCGAACACCTGAATTCTTGGTAGTTATACGAATGATAATGGAGATGAAAATTTGAGGATGAATCCGGTTTTATTGAAGGATTAGTATCATGATTATGATTGATCTAGGATTCAATACCGAGCAGTAGTGACCAGAGGAGCTGTGTGTGTGTGTGGGCATTGTATGAATAGACAGGGTCTATTTTCTAGCCACTTGATGTCTAGAAATGATGGTTAGAGGTGACCCATTTTGATTTTGGGTGTTCAAAGTGTTTAAATTAAGAATAAAATGGTATATCTTGGATAAATGTAGTATACATTACTTTTTGTAAAAATCCAAACTACATGGTGTCTACAAGGATGAACTCATGTCGTGTAGTGCAATGGATTATTTGAATAGTGTTTTAAAGTGGAGATAAGTATCACACAACAGGTGGGAAACCCACACACGGTGTGACCCAATGAAGGAATCCCATTGTTTACTTCAGGTGTACACAAGAATTTAAAATTCCAGACACAGAGACATGAACCAACTACATGATTCGGCACATGGCTAGGTACCGAGTCTTGGACATAGCCAAGTATAAGGGAACGACCCAAAGGACATAGTCATTCCCAAGATCACATGTCTAGGACCTTGTTGGTTGATACATTCCATTTGGAACCCATAAAGGCCTTTTTTATTTACATGGTCAATGATATATGTCCATATGAGACATATCCAGGTTGCAAGGTGGGGTCACGTGATGTTTGGACACCTATACACATCACGTATGTACCACTAAACCTCTTTCTATCATATCTCTTTTGTTTAGAATTTTATTAAACCAATTATTATCATATCCTAAGTGTGTTTTCAAATAGAATTTTATGGTAACCTTTGTAGTGGATTTTGGGATACAATGAAAGATGATCCAATAATGATTATTTTTTCAGTGATGCTCGACGAAAGAAGTAATCAGGAAGGATCATCAGAGATAGATTGGGGTTGGAAGGACCACTTTGTTACTAGTAAATGGGTCCCCATACTCACATACCTACAGAGTGGATCCCCCTGATATACTACGTAATAGTTACTTTACCAACTATGTGGAACCCCCTAAAAAACTAGGGAATATATCCTATATCTACTAAGTGGTACTACCTTAACAAACTAGGGAATGGGTCCTCTACCTAAAAATTAGTAGAACCCCCCCCCCCCCCGATACACTATGGAATGAGTCCTCTACCTACTAATTGGACCCCCCCCCCCCATGCACTAGGTAATAATTTCTATATCAATATACTGAGTGGAACCCCCTAAAAGAAATAGGGTGTGGGTACTCTATCTATATATGGAGACTAACCCCCCTCATGTACTAGGGAGTGGTTCCTCTATCTATCTACTAAGTGGAACCCTTTTATTCACTAGGTTTTTTCCTTAATCTATCTACTGATTGTCACCCCTCGGTGGATTAGGGAGTGGGTCCTCAAACTACCTACTGATTCACACCGCCTGATGCACTAAGGTTTTGGTCCTCTATCAATCTACTAAGTAGAACCCCCATATCATACAGGTGTGGGTCCTATTCTTAGAGATTGTTCTTCCTAAACAATGTAGCATAGTAATGTGGTGTGGTTCCTTGACACAGTTTATTCTATAAAGACGCGAGATGCTACATATTGATGAAGGAAATTTAGATCTGTAGGAAATTTCATCATCATGGGATGGGCTATGAGATGGAGTTCCCCTTTCTATCTCATTTCTGTTTCTACTATGAGAATATATCTATGTTGTTTTATTTATATTCCCTCTTTCTTAGGGATAAGTTTACTAGTTGTATCATGTCTTGTATTTCTCCCCTCTAGTTTTCGAGGAATCGAACTAGGTATGTATATACTCACTAGTGCATGGAATTTTACCACATGTTCCATGTCATATGTAAATGACAAACAAGTCGATGCTGATTATAGAGGAGTCATGGATACTCAGGTACATAGAGCATGTACAATGCTATGGCTTGGATTTCTGGAGTTGGGCTCTCTCATCAATTATTTTCTAGTTTTTGTCTTGTTGGAAAATTTTTAGGGGTGGGTTTGTATTTTTTCCTTTTTATTTGGCTTCACTATATCACACTATTTTGAATTCCCTATACACCATTACATGCATGGTTTTTACTATATATGATATTATATATTATTATTATTCCTCTACACTTCTACATGGATATGGCTGGGTGTGTGTGAGTACTTACTTTTCAAAAATTCCCCATATTTTAGTTATGTCCTCTCAACACATGTCACCAACACCTAACCTATGGAGGTGAGTATGGGGTTGTGCTTGCCAAGTATTCCATTGGCCAGTAGGGCCCCAGTGGTTTAGGTCTTTACACATACCATGCATACACTCATGCACTCATAAATTTTTGATGAATTGTTTATTTTTTGTGACATTTATGAAGACATAAATTCATGTCCAGACTATAGAAGTGCTGATTAAGATATGAGGACATAATAATATTTCAATATAATGATGAAATTTTAAAATTTTATCAGTGTAATTTTTGGAAAATTGTCTAAAATTAAAATTTTGTTGAAGAATGAGTTTTCAATTATAATTAATGGAGAAATTATCTATGATATAACAGAAGTCATAGTTTCATAAAAATATATAGAATATTGTGGAAATTTGATCACATGGAATAGTGTGATATAAATTTATAATAATAATAAAATTAAGATGTTATTTGACACTAAAAATATCTTGAATATTCTAAAATTATAAGAAACATGAGATCCAAATGTTTCTATAATAGAATACATTGAACATCAATGATGAAGAAAAAAATAAATTCTTTTTAGTGTCATACATAATTTATTACACACAGGACGATTTATTTGAGTATCTAACCTATAATATAAATATATATTATAGAATTATAAATAACATCAAGGTATCTACATCGGATTACTACAGGATAGGAAGGATATCAATCCATATAGTCTAGGAGGGAATTAGATTACACTAGTGATCTTGTACCATGGAAGTACATAATAATTATGTTGTACAATTTGATATAAATCCCTTAGTTTCTTGGTACTTGGTTGATGCTTGGATAACTACTTTAGGGACACACCCATTATCATGATTTTTATGTTAAAAAATAGAAATTTGTGTGTGATTGGGAAAAAACTATGGTATACCAAGGACATATGCATCATGAGGTAGGAAAACCTTATTAAAAAATATGGTTTCCTTTTCATGTTGATTTTTCATTTACATATGTATAAATACCAACTAAATAGAATATTAAAAATAGATAGAGATAGAGAGTGATACATTTACTGAATATTTGAATATGTGACTAGGTCTAAAAGATTAAATGTGTTTTAAAATAATATCCACATAGATTCACCTACCCCTTCTTATAGTTTAAAAGATCCCTTTGAGATCCTACATATTTTTTAAACATCTACCTACTTTTTATGTATATATTGTCGATATTTATATAATGAAAATGTATTGAAATTTTTAATGTTTTTATCTCAATATATATGTTTATTCATTACTAAGTAAAGTTGATTATGAATTTTATTTATCTTCATATCATTCACATGGGAAATGCATTGAAATTAAAGAAGTGATGTGTGGGGTCTAGTACTATATATACTCTTTATTAATCTATTTATCACAGGAGACAAGAGGTTTGGGTATTCACTGTACTCCAACCCAATGCATTCATGGTGTCTAGGTTGCATCCTTGATGGTAAAAATGAAATCTTGGTTTCAACCATGAAGTAAATAATAATGTCCTTAAAAGGACTTGATCATAAAATATTCATGTTATTATAAATTCCATAACTATGAATTCATTTATTTTTCTCCGTGTAATTATTTATATGGTTATTTAATTAATGGATTTATTTCAATACCATGTGATCAGTTATATGGAATTATTTAATCCATATTTATTCATGACATATTATTCATTCCAAGTTCATGATTTTATATCTTTTGACATATGTTTTCCATTACTAATTTTTTGATATCTTCCTTATTAGGGTTATATTTCCATAGGTTATAATGAAAATTATTACACCTGATATGTCTATAAGAAAATAAGATTTTTTGGATAATTTTTGGTATATATCTAAGACTTGTTCTAGATTAACTATTTTTTTATATAGTGGAAAAAATTCTATTAGTTGAGAAATATATGTAAATTTTTAGTTAATGAGTTTTCCTAATTCTCTAAATATATAAATCTAAAAGTTCATGGGAATATATGTAATGAAATATTTTCTATAATTCATCTAATTATGGGAGAGTTACATCTAGACTATCACAGTTGATATCAGTGAAGTGTTTAGATAACTATAGAGGTTATGATATCAATTGATGATAATATAAGTGTGGTTGATACCATCAATTGTTATAATAATTAATGATGATTATAATTTTTGTATAAGTAACCCTTTAGGTCGATTTTATTAATATTTAATGTGTGGAAAAGTATAGGAAAAAATATGATAGGTTTAGAGAAACCCATATGGATGATTGTATGCGAATGAAAACATTCAAAATTTTATAAAATATAGGAGTTTTCAGTTTCCTAGAAATTACATCCATATATGGAAATTGATAAATTGATATAGTTGTGGCACAAATACACCTATGGGTATTCACCTTGAAAAAATGATAGTTGAGTATCAACTTGATCTTAACTTGGTGCATGATTAGTTGGCCTATGACTACACATCTATCTAGAAACCCCTAGGGGATATGCTTTGGAAATTAACATGATATTAAAAAAAACATTTTTAAAGATGTAATTATAAAATTTATAGAACCTAATATGGGAATTATTGGGGAAAAATTAAAATTAGTGATTCATATGTTAATTTATGTATATAAATTGATATGTGATGATTGATTTGAATTTTTGGGGCATATATTATAATGATTTTAAGTTTATAAATTTGTAAAAAATATCATTGTAATTTTTGATATTATTATTAAATAACCAAATTGAAAACAACATAGGTTGAACCAAGTCTAAAATAGATTCAACTAAAATATTTATAAAATGACATGATAGTGTTATAGAGTATAATATCTTGATGTTATTTTTTCATAATCAACTCATGATAAAAATTTTCCAAATCTAATGTTAACTATTTAGAGTTTATTAATTATTAAAGCCCTAAAGGAACCATATTGAGGATGCATGACATGTATAATGTCGAGAATATCCCAAAGAGTAAAGTTAATGTGAGAATATTTGAAGTGAGAAATATTATTATTATTTCATACCAGCTATCATGAATAATGATAAAAAACATGAACATAGTTGAATTCCCAAACACAAAAAAAAACGAATGATGGATTTTCATGGAAGTTTAAATGAAAAATCATATAAAGGAAAGAATATTTAATTTCTTACATTAAAAAAATATCGGAAAAATTAATTAGTTTCAAGGAAAAATGAAGTAATCAGTTTACATATTGGATAAAAAAAATATATTTTCTAGTCGAATTTAAGATATTATGGTAAAAACCTTATTTAAAAATATACCAGGAGTTATTACAATTTTTAGATTTTCTTAATTAATTTTATTATTTACTAACAATTTAAATTTATAGGATTAAATTTATTTAATTGGGATAATGTAGAACCCATATATTTTAAATAATATATTTTTATTTGAAACCTATTGTGTTTGATAGCATGTGACGCATGGAAAAACAATCCAAAATGAACCACGGAACATTATATAACTATTAAAATATAGAAATATAATTGATGTGTGAAAATATATGTATCCAAATTATAAAAATATATAGAAACATAATAATTTTCATTATTAATACAAAGGAATTGCTAAAATTAAATTATTGTTGCTAAATACAAAATATATCATTTGATGCTTCAAAATGTATTCTCCTAAAAAAAACATATATGATTTAATTTATGAATCCAAATATATTATGGATGAAATATATTGTTGATAGGATGATAAATTAACACAATTTAATTTATAATCGTTATGAAATTAGAGTGCCAACAGTTAATATTTTAAAGTTATATTTTTCTCAAAATAGTTTTTAATAAATATTATTGATTTTATTTAAATGTTAACTTTTCAAAATTTATAATTTTAATTTGAAAAAATTGAATTCATTATATTTAGAATAAAAATATTTTTTTAAGATGTGTTTGGGGGATTTTTTCTGAAATAATTGATTTTTATGTGAATAGTGAACAATATAGTTTTTACTAAATTTATATAGTTTTATGGATATCTCAGGAAGTAAGTATAACATAAATATTTATAAAAAATATGAAAAAATATGAATTTAAGGGGGGAAATATTATTTTTATAATAATATTATGGATTTATAAAACCCTTTTTTTATATTTTATAAACATAGGTAATAATTCTCAATAAAAGAAATTATTTTTGGAGTTTTATTTGAATTAAATATTTTTTTAAAATGTTTTTTTTTTGGATTGATTCTAAATCCACCTAAATTTTAATTCTTTTATAATAAAAAAATTATTATTAAAATAAAAAACATTCATAATTTTATCCCACACATAAATTTTAATCTTGAAAATATACTTTCTTCATAAAATATGTTTTACGCATGAAAATGGATATTTTTAAGATTAATATTTCTTGAAAATAATTTATTAGATAATAAAATAGATCTAATATTTTTCAATAATTATGTTTGAAATATTTAATTATGTCCTTTTTATTTTTATTTTTTAAATGTAAAGTACATAGGTAAAAATTAATTACATTGGTAAATACCAAAAATAGTAAAAGTGAAAAATATATGAGTAAAAGCCTTCATAAATTTCTAAAAAATGTTTATAAATAAATTATATATGATTTTACAACCTTATCTAACCCTGATATTCAATATTATCCACATTTGGAACCTTTTTTCCCTTTGATAGTGACAAACCATTATTGAAATTTAATTTTTACTTACAAAATTACCAATCTATTTACTTATGAAAGGGGATCACGCCCACAACAAGATGATAGATATATATATTCAAATTTTACCAAAAAAAATTCGTTTTTCCTTATAATAGAATCATATCTCAATTTCATATTCCTATACTCCCAATTATTCACCTTTAGGCATCTAATTCCAAGGATATTTTGAAGAGAAGTCTCAAGTTCTCAATATGAGTATTTCTTACTCCATTGTCTTTTCTTCTTAATATTATTCTTCTAAAAATTTTATAGACAAATTAATATAATGAAATAAGTATTATAATATAAAATTATTTTATTTAATTTTTGATCAATGGTTATTCAATCCTTTCTATCCACTGTGAAAATGAAAACAACATCGATCTTGCATATATATGGACTACTACCTCCAAAAAGCATTGTGGTTTGTTTTTCATCACAACCATTCATGGTGGTAAATAAGAATGGATTTAATTAATTAATATGTTGACTATTTAAAAATTACAAATATGAAACTATAATTTCTCATATACATCAATTCCATTACATTGGTTGCGAAGTGGAATCATTAAGAATGTGTATGTTCAGACTACCACCTCCACGAATGATTAATTTCATTTTTAATTAGAACCCTACGAGGATGGTTATAAAAAAAATTTAATGAAGTAAAATTACATTTATGATACTTTTTATATTTTTTAAAATTTATATATATATTATATAAAAAAACATTTCTTAACTCATTAAATCATTGTAACACACTCTCATTTGGGTCAGTTTTACAAACTATGTGAACGGTGTTATGATGTTTGTATCATTAATGATTAAGGAATGTTATATAATGGTAATATAATTTAATAATGATTTATTTAATTATATTTAAAAATTATATAAATGTGTTATGAATATCTAATATAATTATTAATATACCACCTTTCGATCATTAAACACACCTAAACTTGTTTATCATAATTTCGTTTTCTATGAAATATATTAATGTATTTCACTAAAGGAAATGAGAATCAAGTCATAATAGAAAAAAATATATTATTATATATTTCATAATATATGAATTATTAAATTTTAACGAATAATTAAGAATCAATCCTACCACCATAGTACTTGTATGAAAAAACAATCCAAAGTTCTAAAACCCGATTAGAAAAATAAAATTTAAAAAAAAATAAATTATAATAAATTATAAATAATGATGTTTATAAAAGGTTATAAGAGTGAATAATGTTTTTAAATAAATTATTGATATTGTTATTTTTGTTATACAGTTTTTTATACAAAGTTCATCTAAGCCGGATTTAAGGTAAGAGTTTTTGTATCCCAATTTTTCTTCACACAGTTATACTGTATATTAACAAATTGTTTTTCTATTGTGGGGAATATATTGATCATTGATTTATTTCACAACAATATTTCATAAAATATAATTAATTTTTAAATCCATCGCATGTTCTACCTTCCATAAATTATTAATTTAAAAGATTATAATGATGTAAGGGTTCTTTGTATCTATTTTTAATTCCATAATACATGTTTGATATTACTCAAAATAATTTCATTTTATGATATTTTAATGTCTATTTAATTATAAACCATTAATTTTATCTAAATTCTTATGTTTCCATTATCATGATTTTTTTCATCTCAAATTACCTTCTTCAAGAGATATTTGGTTATATGAACCCAATTTAATTTAAATTGTATGCATAATTATAATATATTATACTATATCATGAATTATCATTGATTCATGATATTCATTTTTTAATTTCAAGAACTCAGTATTAGAGGATTTTTTATTTAAATTTCACCCAATATGTAACGGTTTCTTCCCCAATCTCTATTTTAGAATCGGGATTTCCTTTGAAACCTAATCCTACTATGGAATTTTAATGGTATTTATTTGTAAAATCCCCATTATTTTCTTGTCCTATAGTTATTTTGGGGTTTTACATGTCTTCCCAGAATTTTATTTTCCCTATTTACTCATTATTTAACTATTTTATGGAAACCAACCCTGCCTCTTCCTTTCAACCATGAATCCTTCTCTTTTATGGCAATAACCATTAGATACTTTTACGAATATCCTTATATCTTCCTCTGATAATTGGTTAAGTTAATTTCTAATTATTTTTCCTTTTTATAATATATTTGAATCAAATGTATATGAGATAAAATATTATCAATACCTTTGTATTTCAAAATCATCCTTAATTGTAGGTATGGTCTTTATTTTAATGTATTTCCTTAGTTAATTCCCTATTTTTCATTTGTTTGAAGGTAATTGAACAAGATACCAATGCATTGATTGATTTTAGAAAATTATTGACATAATTATATATTGTAACACTATTTAGTTTCAGTTTTAAGATTAATACACATAAATATATTTAAATTATTGATTGGGGAGAAAAGAAAATAAATATATTTGTTATTTTGATAAATATGTTTATTGATTACTCAAGAATGTATACAGTGTTTTATTTGAACATACACCTTATTTATTATGATGAATTGTGTTCATTTATTTACAAGAAAATTATTGAAATTACATGTGTGTTTATCCAAATATGAATATTTATTTAATGCTATAAAAATTCAATTATTCATTTAATAGATATTTATATCATTCATGTGGTAAATGTATTGGGCTTAAAGAAGATACGGGTAGGGCCTGGTATTATATATCCCCTTGTTGCACTTATTGGTCACATGAGACAAATGGTTTGGCTATTTTTTGTAATCTTAATAATTTCAAGCATGATGTCTTAGTTACAACCTCGGTGGAAGGAATGATGTCTTCACTACAGCCTTAATGGGAAGATTAATTTCTTTACCAAGGCCTTGATGGTAAAATATTTACTTCATAATGAATTCCATCCCCATAAATTTATTTATTATTGTCAATGTTTTTATTTATATTGTTATGTTATGCAATTTTTTATTTCAAGCTCATGTTATAGGTTATAATGAATTATTTGATTATAATTTATTTATGATATACTATTTGTGCCATGTTTATGATTTGATATCTTTTGGTATACATTTTCCCTTATATGGAATTTTTTATCACCCTTCTAATGTATCAATTTTCTCAAGCCAAAGAGAAAATTATTACACCTAGTATATCAATATGAAAAAAGCATTTCAGGAAAATTTGGGGAACAAATGAAAGATTTATTTTGGATTAAGTTGTTTCATATATAGAGGGAAAAATGTCAATTAGTTGAGAAAGGTATAGGGTTTTTTTGTTAATTAGTTATCCTAATTCTATAAATCTAAAAACATATAATTTTGTGGTAATGTAAATAATTTAAAAATTTTATAATTCATTTAATTATGGGATAGTTTCATCAAGCCTATTACATCTATAATGAAGACACCCCAGGTATTATTCATTTTATGTTTTAAAATGAAATTATTTAAAACAAATGGTTAATATAAATAATAATAAATGTGTATATTATGTAAATTTCCATAATTTTTATGTTTAATTGTTAAATTATTTTTTAAATTAAATTTAACAATTTTTCATAATAATTCATAAAAAATTTACTTTTCCCCATAAAAGGCGATTAAATTTATTTCTTTTATGAATCCTTATATAACTTATATAAAGTAATAAAAATGTAATATAAATTAACTATAATAATATTAGAATAATATTTTGTGGTATTTTAAAAAAATTAGATGACACATTATTTTTAGACCCATCATTAAAGGGTAAAACTCTTGAATTTGTGTATTTTTTTGATAATTTGATGTTTGATAAGAATTACTAATAAGTTTTTAAATAATTTTTTTAGTATTGGATATTAATTCTTATAGGGATATATTTCATGAATCCTATACATGGTAACTTTAAAAATCAACCACAAGTGATATGATTATTTACTCAATATGATATTATGTCAAATTGATTATATTTAATTTTTTCATTATGAATTTTATGATATGTATTAATGTATTTATTTTTTGTATATAATGCTACCTTATCTTACAAAATAAGGTATTAGGATACCATACACTTTGAGGATACTTATGGATCACAATAAATGAAAAATAGTGATATAAAATACAATTATATTTCACTATTTGAACATATATCGTAAAAAATTATAAAAATTATATTTTTCATAATGTCTAAAATAAATAAATAAGGATTATTTTGGGTGTTATGATTAAAAATTTATAAAATATGTTCTTTTTAAATAAACAACTAATATGGCCGAAAAATTATTTATGATATGTTTATATTTTTTAAAATATATTAATTATTTTATACATAATTATTGTATATAATATTCAAAAGATCATATATATTTATCTAGATTTTTTTAGAAACATTACATGGTGTCAGAAGGTTTCAAAACTCCTTAAAAATATGTTTTTATATCACATAGGTAATTAGTTTTCTTTTAAAATTAAATTATAAGGTTTAAAAAATAAATTTTGTTTTTATACTAATTAGCATATTCATTAGTTATGTGTGTTTTAAAATTTTAATAAAGTATTTTTCAACAACATATCGACAACGCATACATAAAACTAATTACACTTGGATTTATTATTTCTTTTATTTATCTTATTTAAAATTATTTTAAAATTTTATAATTTAAATTATATATTTTTATATAAATAATTCAATAATTTGTTTTAAAAAATTAATTTACCCAACTAATTTAACCAGTTGTTTTCTATAATTTATGTTTATGTAGTTATTAATAAACATAACATAGAGAAATATTTAGAATTGGATTTATTTTACAAGAGTATGTGTTTCTAAGTTATCAATATTTAGTATAAGTTTTTTAAAATTATGGATTATATTTTAAACTATATGCATCCATCTCTAATCTAAACACAACTATTTCATATTTTATATATGATTTCACAAGATGTATCATCATGATTTACATTCTCTATTCTCCCTTATTATCCTTTGTTGGTTATGTATATAGTGGAGAAATTTATTCTATTTTTTCATATGAAATCATTAAAATTTATTAATTTTGTTTGAAAATTTTCGAATATCCATTTAATTTTATTTTTTTCATAATTTTTGTAATGTTTTGAATTATTTTTTTAATAATAAACATTCTCGATTTATTATTATTATGTTGAATTATTAAATGTTGTTTTGTTATTTTATTATTTAAAATTCAAAAATTAATATATTTTTGAGGATTTATTGGTGATATAAGTTATTGATCTTTATAACTATCTTTTATCAATATTTTTTAATTCTGATAAATTTCCCCAATTTTATCAATATTGGAAACATTATCACTTTTAAATAATTGGTAATGCAAATTTTCATAAGTGATAAGATCAATTATATAAAAGTGAATTTTTATTTCTGAATATTAAACTCTCCTAATAAGATCTAAACATAATTTACTTATTATTATATAAATATTCATTTGAAAAAAATGTTAATATAAAGATATTTTTATAGTAATTATAACATAAATTAAAATAAATATTAATAGGAAGCTCATTTTTACACATAAGCCTCCAAAATAATTTTTCATATTTACTATTTAGTAATGAAATATAGTTATTATATTAGGGCGTAGAAATAATTTCATTTTTATACTATGATAAATATTTTTTGTTGAGACACTACACATACTATCTTGTTTTCTCAGTAATATATCATGAATTATATGTCATTTTGATTATAGTTTATGTCACGAACCAACTAGTGTACCCTAGTAACCCAATAACTGATTCAACTCAGACATGGATCTAAGGGTATTCTCAATCCCCACGAGTTTCTAACTAGCACCTAGAATCATACAAAACAGGAGTGGGAATGATTTTTCCACAACAATATAAAATATAGATATAAAGAGAGTATGAATATAAGAAAAAATAAATTGGGAGAATTTTATTAGAAGTGAATTGGTATAAAACAACCCAAAGTACTGCATAAAAGTACCATAAAAACTAAAAGAACATACCAACTCCCCATGAAAGAAATTCTCCAATTATATGGATCAACAGTCAGAACCACCTCCAAGTGGTCCTTTACCCTTCCTCAAACCTGGAAGGAGATAATATAGAAACACCTAAAGGGACATGTAGGGTATAATATAAAATTATCATTGGGTCTCACCAAGGATTCCATAATTAATTCCAACATTTAATTAACCAAATAAAGAGCTGTTAATTTTCAAATAAATAGTTTTTTTTATTTCAAATGCATATTTAAAAAAATCAGGCTTTATATTTCAAAAGATGTAATACATTTATAATTATGGAAATACATTAAACAAATGGATTAAATAAATAATTATATATATAATAGTTTATATAAATCATAAGTCATGTAAAAATGCTTATTATATTTTCATAAATTCATTTGAAATAAAAACATGCGATAAACATGGTTATATTCCTAAGAAAATACGATGGTTCTTGGATATAGGGACTCCACACTCATGGTGACACCAAAATATGTACATAATTCTATTAAAACTCAGGCCAATTAGGGCTCATCCCTATCACTTAAGGGATGTGACATGCTGCATTTATGTTTTGGAATGTTGTGAAGTGTAAAGTACCATCCAAATAACTTACTAACTACCTAAGAATTTCATGTTCTCTAAAAAATCAATTATGTAAAATTTACTTTAATCAGCCTTAAAATAAAATTCAGTTCATTCTCCATTTCAAATATTCAAATTTCTCATTTAAAACCTATAAGAGTTTTTTAATCAAAACATTCTTTTTTCAAAGACTAAACATAAAAGTTTCAATCAAACCCATTTTAACAAATTTTTATCAAATATAATTTGAAATAAATTTCATCAAATAAATTTCCAAAATTATACATCAAACCATTTTCACAATTTAAATTTCACCAATTTCCAACAATTTCTCAAACACACCTAAATTCACCAGAATTTGGAGGTTTTCCCATTTTTGTACCGAAACCAAATTTCTCAAACCAAATCCCCTGATTCAATGGAATTATGTTTTTAATAAACTAATTGAAATAGATTTCAATAAAATGAAATTATATCAAACTATTTAATTTTAATCATTCAATTCAGGTTAAATGATGTTTGGTCATCATAATGGAACCACCAACCTTTCAGAAAAACACAACGCCTACAATGAAAACCACCAACTAGAAAAAAGGCGAGGAAGATCGAGGAACTCAAAAAAGAAACAAGATTCAACAAAAATCTGTTTATATCAATCAACCCAAGATGGTCTATCATACTCCAATAAGAGAAAGTGAAACATATGAATATATTAAGAGAATTCTTACATTAAAAGTCTCACCATAACTTCAAAAATGATCAATTGGTGATTGAAATGACTCAGAAGCATTTGAGAGCTCAAAAATGGATTGGGGAAGGTGATTAGGTTGATATCAAAGAAATTCATAGAAAGGAAATATATATTTCAGTTTAGTAGACTATTTAAAAATAACATTAGAGCCTTTACACAATGTGTAACCCAATTACACATCGTGTAATTGAAAAGTCCCAAAAATTATGAAAACCCCATCACCTTTTAATAAAAAATTTATTTTTTTATCATTATAATTCATACATCATGTAACCATGTTACACGATATGTAAATCCTTAGTAGACTACAGAACAAGTGGGGTTTTATGCTGAGAATCCAAAAAATATCTACTTTCACCGTTATTGGAATCTTTCTAATTCCTTTTCATCCCTACCTAGATAAGGATAATGGAAAACTACGATAAGGTTTAAAACATACCAATCAGAAGAGAAATGGTAAGTTACACCCTCCCAACCATAGAAACATTTTTCCATAGAAATACTATTAAGAATATTACATATCAAAAAGGTGAGGCCACTGATCTATCATCAATGTCTCGTGCTCCCATGTATCATGGGAATCAGAATTATGTTGTCATAGCACACAATCCAAACGTATTTTACTCCCATTAAGAACCTTGGTTTCAGAATCAACTATCCAAGCTATCCATTCAATCAAAGATAAATTATGCTCAACCTCATGATCACTCCATCTCAGGACATGAGATAGATTAGATAGATACGTACGTAGATGAGATACATAGAACATGTTATGTATGGATGTTAAATATAGTGTAAGTGCTAAATGATAAAAATATTTTCCCACCTACTCGACATCCTCAAAAGGTCCTACAAAACATGTAACAAGCTTCCCTTTCCTCCCAAGCCATTGATGGCCCAACCAAGGTGAAACTTTCAGGAATACCTGGTCACCAAATTAGAATTTCAGCAGTCTATGGTGATGATCAGCATAAGAATTATACCTGCTCTGCATTTTCAACAATATATGGAGAATAAAATAAATATTTCTTATAATTTTTTAACTAATCTTGGTATAAATAGGAAACTTTCACTGATCTTCAACTAACACCACTAAGATCTTCATGGCCAGCTATATGAGGCCTCAAAAGGATCCATTCATATCACAAACCAGAAACTATTTTTAGAAGTAAACTCAACCGACCCTAAGTGATCATCCCACACTCCACAAAAGTCAAAAAGACAATCTTGAATAATATCCCCTATAATAGGTACATTTTTTATCTATCTAGACATCCAAGTATGAATGGTATGGCCAAATCAAAGGGCATGAGATCCCAGTGCCTCCAAAAGGCCTCTCCAAAAACAATAAGTGAACTGAGGATAATTATCAGAAACTATAGTATATGTAACTCTGTTCAATTGAATAATCTATTTCACATAGATATTTCCTATCTCCTCAACTTTGTCCATGTTCTGAATTGGTAAAAAGTGATCTGACTTGGTCAACATGTCGATCACAACCCATATTGCATTATTCATTCATGGGGTATGTGAAAACCTAAACAAAAAGTCCACTGAGATCTCATCCCACATCCAAGTAGTGATTGTATGTGTCTGAGGAAAAATCGATGGATTTTGGTTCTCAGCCTTGACCTGTTGGTATATATTACAAATTGATACAAATTTATCAATGCCCTATTTCATACCTAGACACTAGAACTTCTACTAAATGTAACATTACATCTTCATGGATTCTGGGTTCCCTTCACACTAGGAACTATGGAAATCCCCCATTACATCTTTCCTTATATAAGGTAGTACCAATAAAATATTCTGATAGAATAAAATGACCTATTCAGAGAATGACTAATCATGTATGGTATACCCACCATTAAGAGAGTCTCTTAGGCTATGAAACTCATCATAATTTTTTTAATGATAACTCATCTTGAGAAGAGTGAATTTCAACTAAAAACATGCCAAAACCCCTCATCCCAGGATTCTAAGACTCTAATATGAAGTTATGAAAAAAGATTCATCATGTTCCACTCTTCTGATGATTCCTTGGAGACTTGGGTTAGAGGTTTCCTACTCAAAAAATATACATGAAATTACCTTTACCAGGGTGTAAGTGATATCAAAATTGAAAGACCATAGGTATACCACCCAATGCCTCTGGTGGAGATTAAAATTATTTTGGGAGAAGATATAACTCATGCTCTTGTAGTAAAAATACATGATAAACTTTTCTCGAAAAAAATAGTGTAACCAACTCTTAGGACCATTCATCATGGCTAAAAGTTCAAGTTCACAGGTTGGATGATTCTTTTTTTGCGGAGTAACATGAGGAGATACATAAGTAACAACCTGATCATGTTTCATAAGAATGTAACACAACCCAAAACCTGATGCCTCATAGAATACCACATAGTCATGCCCAAACATATGAAGATTCAACACCAGTGTAGTAGTGAAAAGTCATTGTATCTTAAAAAAATAATTCTATCATTTTTCATCCCAAGGAAAAATTTCTCCCTTTTGAGTTGTAGATGTCATCAGATAATCCAACATTGATAATTCCATAATGAACTGATGATAATACCTTGCTAAAAATAAGCAACTCAGAATCACAAAAACATTCTATAGTGGTTCGCATGTCATAACATATTTCACCATATTAGTATCAATTTATATCACATAATCCAACACCATGTGTCCCAAGAGTTTCGCTTCTGAAATCCAAAAAAAAAATTAAACTTGGCATAAATTCGGTGATTTCTCAACAAACTCAAAATTTTTCTCACATGATGCACACAATCCTCCTCGGACATAGATTAAAAAAGGATGTCATCCAAAAATACTTCCACAAAGTGATAAAATACTTAGGGAAAATATTGTTCATAAAATCCATGAAAACTCTTGGATAATTTGTTAGACCAAATGGCAAGACAAGGTACTCAAAATGGTTTTACCTTCTCAAAAAAGTGGTTTTCTGAATGTCAGATTCTTTTATTCTCAACTGGTGATAGTGAGACTAAAGATCAATATTTGAGAACCAATTTTCCCCTTTAAACTGATCAAACAGATCATATATCTATGACATAGGATACTTTTTCTTTATCGTCACTCAATTGTGCTTTTGGTAATCAACTCATAGGAAAAGTGATCCATCATTTATCTTAGAAAAAAGAAGTGACATTTCTGTGTATGGCACACATGGGTGTATGAAGCCTTTCCCTAAAATATCTTTCAACTAAGTCTTCATCTCTTTCAGTTCATATGTCATCATGTGGTAATAGGGGATAGAAACTGATAGAGTATAGGGAACTAGGTCAATAGAAAAATCAACTTTCCTAACCATTGGAAAACTATAGAATCCATAAGAAAATACATCTTATAACTCAACAAACACTGGAGGGAGATCATCACTAAAATATTATTTATCTAGATCAAAGAAAAACACATATATCACTTTCCACAGCTCTATATAAGAGGGTACATCCCTGATCAACCATATCCCCCATTCTATTTAAAAGAAATGGCACACACCATCGGGTGAAGTAAAGTAGACACATTAAAAATAACAATCAATCCCGAATTTATTGCCAATGAGAAAATCCATCCTGAATATAAAATCATGTGGTTTCATATTATGAAATATAAATCTCCAAGAAATATTGATATATGAAAGAGAGAAAACACAAGCAGTACTATGAAGACCTTAATCTCTCTTGATACAAAAGGGTTTAGTAATATCCATGACAAAAAATAAAAGATTCCTAGAAAGATTTTGAATACTAAAAATACAAATTTAAATAAATGAATTTGATGAACCTGAATAAAATAAGTAGTCAATAATGATGAATCTATAGTGATGGTACCTCTCACAGTCATTGGACCCATACCTGTTTCCTCTGGAGACTCTTCTACTATTTGAAGAAGCTTCATTCCGAATGACCGTGGCTGGATCCCTTTTGTACGTCAAGAATCTCATTTCACCACATATTGAGAAGGAATTGATGATCCAGTTACACTATGATGAGTGTAAAATATATGGAATAACCTATTTAAATGACCCAAAAGTCCATAGGATCTATAATTCTATTTTTCCTTAGTGCAGACCCTCTTTGAATTCCCTGGCTTTCCACACTGGTAGAAAATCGTAGGACATCTTCTAGGCACTGAAGGAGGTTTCTAATAACCCTTATATTGATAACTACCATGTGAATCATCATGCATCATCTTTTTCTAAAGGAATCCATTATGCCACTGGGAGAGAAAAATACTCTCGATAACCCTGGCTTTTCAGCCATATCCATTTCGATCATTAGGGATATATCCATCACATCATTATAATAAGGAATCTATATTAATAAAACTTAAGAATAAATATTATATCAAAGTCAAAACATGAACCATAAAGTCTTCATCTTCTCATTTGATAATATCTCAGGTGAAAACTTCACTAGCTTAGTAAAATGATTTTTAATCTTTGTCACATTCCTGTTATCCTGCTCAAGTTTAAAAAACCCTGTAACCTTGGCTACCACCATCTATTATGTATAGAACATGTTGGTGAAAATATCTTTGATGTATTTCCACTCTATGACCCTTTGTTTCATCATCATCACCATTATTTCCAACCATATCTTGCATGTTCCATCCATCATGAAGGTTCCATACTTCACGTTGATTTCGTTAGGTGTATCCAGAAACCCAAACAAAAACTCAATCCAACTCAACTATTCCTTGGCATTTTGAGGATAATTTGATCCCTTGATTGCATGTGGATTATAAATAATGGTGTCTTGAGAATGGTTATAATGATCACCCTTTTAAGGTTATATAGCTGGGGGCTAAATGGGAACTGGTGGTGGTGAATTCCCCAGATCATAGAAAGTACGCACAATTACTTATACCAGTCTCGGGTCTATAAAAGTATTTGATCACTGAGGGTCATCTGTATATTCCCCTTTGGTATAATTTTCAAGTCTTCTTATAGGCATGATGATACATTACATCAGCAGAAAAAAAGAAAGACATTATATTAACACTCGAACTGAGAAATAAGGGAATATTAATCCCAAGAGATGGACAAAAATATTTGGAATTAAATCTATCCAAATAAAAATTAGATAAAAGACTTGAACTAATCCTCAAGAAGTCTTTCCCTAACCACCCCTAGTGACTTAAGGTTCATTATGGTGAGAGATGGCTAGGCACCCAATCGAAACTACCTCCTATGTCCCAACAATAATACACAAATTCATACTAACTTCAAGGAAATATGAAAAACCTACAACTCTAACAAAACTTTTTCATGAACCTGTCTAGGTAGCCTGGTAACCCAATAACCTATCCATACCAGAACTAGATTGAAGGGAATTCTTGATCCCCATAGGTTGGTGACTATCACATGGAATCTTACAAAATGAGAGTGGGAATGAACTTTCCACATACATTAAAGAATCAAGATAACATGATAGTATGTACATAATGAAAAAAATACAAGTAGAGTTTTACCAGAAGTAAAAAAAGGTATAAAATTACCCAATCTAATATAGATAATTACCAGAAAAATTAAAAAGAACATCTCAGGTCCTGTTGGAATCAACTCTCTAAGTCCACGGATCAATAGTAAGAACCACCACATAGTGGGGATTTACCATTGGTCAAACTTGGAAAGAGATAATATAAAATCACGGAATATTATAGGTAGGGTGTGAACTAAAATCCCAGTAGGGTCTCACTAAGGATTCAATAATAGATTAAAACATTTAATAAACCAAATAAAGAGCTTTAAATTTTCAAATAAATAGGTTTTCCATTTCAAATGAATATTTAAAAAATTCATTCTTTACATTTCAAACGATGCCATATGTTTCAAATGACGGAAATAATTGAAACAAAATTCTTAAATAAAAAAAATTATATGAAATGGTTTATGTAAATATTAAATCATATAAAATCATTTGAAACAATGAAATATATTCATTTGAAATACAAATAAGTGAGGAACATGGTTAGATTAATAAGAAGGTATTATAGTTCCAGATTATATAGACTCTGCACTCAAGGTTACATAGAAATGTATAAATACATCCCTTTTTAAATCAGTCCAAAGAGGACTCATCACCATAACCTAAGGGATGGGATCTGTTGTATTTATGTTTTGGTACATTATAAAGTATAAATTTCCATACAAATAACACACTAACTACTTAGGAATTCATTTATCTATAATAAAAAATCAACAATGGTAAATTTACTTTAACAAACTTGGAAATAAAGTTCATCTCATTCTCCATTTTAAATATTTCAGTTTTTAAAAAAAACATATTGGGTTTTTAGTCAAATCAAGCCCTAATCTAAGATAAAACATAGAGGTTTCTATCAAAACCATTTTTAGACAGTTTATCAAATAAAATTTGAAAAATCGTTATTCAAATTAATTTCTAAAATTTTCCATCAAAAAAATTCCATAATTTAAATTCAACAATTAAATTTCCACAATTTCAATCAAATTATCAAACACACCCTACTTCACTAGAATTGGGATTTTTCCTGATTTTATGTCAAATCCAAATTTCTAAAACAAAATAACCCAATTGAATGCAATTGGGTTTTTAATAAACCAATTGAAATAAGATTCATGAAAGTAAATATAAATCCAATAATAGAAGTTAGATCAAGAAATTAAGGTTAAATCAAATTTTTCCATCATAAGGGAACCACCTACCTTTCATGGAAACACAATGCCTTCAATGGAAACTGCCGATTATTATGAAGGCGTAGAACATAATAGAAATTAACCTTGAAATAAGATTAAAAAAAATGGGCTTTAGATCCATCAACCCCAATATGAACTATCAAACTCTATATATAGAAATAGAAATAGAGTAAGTGATAGGGAAAAGACATACTCAGAAATTCACATAGCAACCGCAATAATGATCAATCACTGATCGAAATGACTCAGAAGGGGTTGAGATCTCCAAAAATGCTAAGGGAAGGATATTGGGTTAAGAGAAAATAAATTTTTATATTAAAAATAGAAATTTCTTTAAATTATCCTATTTAAAAACAATAGTCCGAACATTAGAAGACATGTAATCCAATGACATAACTTGTAATAGAAAATTTCAAAAATCACTGAAAACACCACCATATTTTAAAAAAAAATGGATTTATTGTCACTATAATTCACATGTGATGTAACCATATTGCATAGTTTGAAAATACTCATCATAATATAGAACATGTTGGGTTTTATGTTGAGAATCCAACAAATCTCTTACTTCACCATTATCAGTGTCCTCCCAATTCTTTATCAGCCCTACCTAGAAAATAAAAAAAGGAAAACCATGATAAGGTTTGAAACGTACCTATAAGAAGATTAATGGGATGTTAAAACATAAATATTAGATAGTGGAATCATATAATATTTTTGGTTCACTCCCCAAAACCATTATAGTAGTCATGGTTCACTCCCATAACTATCATAGTTAACAAAGTTGCTTAATGAATTAGGTTCGCTCCAAATTATTGTCATGTTTATCTCATCTGATATCAACCTTTACCAATGCATTGGAGGGAAATATTGGTTCCAACCTTCACCTAAGTAAAATAATACATATGTGTTCCACAATATCATAATTCATTCCTCATATCAGACTCCATGAAAAGAAATGGGTTTCATAAACATTTCATTATTTTATCAAAGCATAACCCATAGAAAAGGATCGATATTCAAAAATATATCATAATTATAACCATAAACCATCTACAGATAGAATAAAGATGTTATAATTGGATTATGTCCCTATTTATTTTTAATTAATATCAACTTATGTTATCTTATATAGAAAATTATTTTGAATGATCACTTGGAACATTTATTCAAAAAATATCATTTTTTCTTTGAAATCACATCTTTAAAATCTAAAATGTCTCAAAATATTCAAGAAATATTTTTATCCAAATATTTATGTATAAATTTTTAAATAAATCTTTAAATCACTAAGTGGTCATTATGGTGAAAAATATTGTTCATGCTATATATGTTAAAACAAATATTCCTTGCACTTTCTGTAAAAATTCAAAAACATGTCATTTGTAAAACAACAATAAGATTCCTTTAAAACCATTTTGTAAACATTAAAACCTAGGTAAAAATAACTTTATAAACTATTTTATTATTACTAAAAACATTGTTTAAAACAAATTTATAAAATATGGACATGATAGAAAAATGATTTTTGACTAAAGAAAGAAATAAAGATTGTTTTCCTAAAAACGTTTTTTGGACTCTTGAGTATATAAAGGGGTTAAATGAAATGAAATCATATATTTTGATTAAATAACCATAGGAGAGTAAAATTTATGCATTTCTTAAGAGTTATTTTATAATACCTCATTATTTTAATCATAAACATAAACAATCTTAATAAATATAGATATCCTAACATATATTCATCATGACTTTTTTATCTTATAAATAGTAATCCCCATGGAAGAAACAATACTACATGATATTCATATCCCATAATTTTCTTGATAATAAACATAAAATAAATTCATGGATTGTATATACACCTCAATAAAATTGGTGTATAAGGCATGTGACCAATAGAAATAATATTGAAACAAAAATCCCTAACAAGCTTTGGTAACTTTTTAATCATAAGAACCTTGAAATAATAACATTATATGAAAGTCTAAATGTTATAAAAATATATTAATTCATCATATAATATAAAAATGGTAAGTATATAAAACACAAAAAAAATTAATTGTTAATATATAATATATATCCCATAAATAATAGAAATTCTATAAATATCATACCTTAATCCATTAAAGATAGATATGGAAATTGAATTACACCCTTCTAGAAGATGGTAGGTCGTACGTATGCATGAACACTATTTCCATATTCCAAAAGAATAAAGTAAAAGAAATATAAATAATATATAGACTTTAAAAAGTCATTATATTTTCATATATTTCACATGTATTCATTAAATTATCCTTATTACATTCCATGTATACGATAAGTGAAGAATTAATCATGTCACTCTATGAGGCAATAATTTGTCATGCACATGGGTGATGTTATAGTATACCAAAAAATAGAAAGTAAAAAATAAATATATGATATAATATTTTAGAAAACATAAGTACGTCTTAAATTTAATTTATAAAAATTAAATCCATAAATATATCATATTGTAAGGGGTAGGTATAGAAAATGAATTACATCAATCCGTGAGGTGGTAGTGTTCAATACACACGATCAACGGTTTAGTTTCCCATATTATGGAAGAATATATAGATTTAGTTTATTAAATAAACATAATAACATCTCATTATATGTTATATAATTGTGTTATTATATTGAAATTGTTATTATCTAATAGGTGGTACAGAATAAGTGAAAATAAATATCTCATTTTACATAATTACTTCACTTAGAACAACTTCTGTTAGATCTAAATTTACAGAAACTATGATTTATCTTTTGGGATGAAAATAAGATTTATAATCTGAATTAGGATTTTAGGGAGGAATTTTGGAAGGTTTTTCTGAGAAAATTGTCTTAATATATGTGAATAGGTGATTGTGGAAGTCCCCTATTATAATCGAGGAGGTGTGGATTTTTTTGTAAATACTCAAAACTATTCAATAATGGGAAGTCACTCTGATTCAATGTTCCTTAAAATTTAAAAAATAAAGTATTTGAGAGATTCTATAGTAGATAAAAAATTCTATAACATAAAAAATTATGCTTTTTGAAAAAAATTGTTCCTTAATATCTATGTTTACCCACTTTTACCATTTTATTTTTCCCCATAGTAAATAGACTCTTTTAATTTACCTAGCTAATATATCATTTAAGAATAAAAATAAAATAATAATTACTCTATAATTTTTTCCCAAGAATTATAAATATTAAAACCAATTGATTAAATAGAAGACTTATGTGTGCTGGAAATTTACTTTAACTTAAATGAATGTAATGTGAAAAACCATCTTTTAACCTTAAACCAGTATTAAATATTTATTACTTTTACTAATCATTATGACCAAAAATTAATTTCATATTATCATATAATATAAATCATCTTAATACCAAATATTATATAAATTTTATCAAATTAAATTCATTGAATTGGGAGAATTTAATTTAAAATAAAACCCAAATATATGATGAAAATTACTTTTCAAATACAAAATTTTTATAAGTAAAAAAAGTTATAATGTATTAATTTAATTTATAATTGATTAAAATGAAATAAATTTGATTAATATTAATATAATAGTGATAATTTTACTTTTAGTCCATTATAAAATATAATTTATCTTTGTAAATACTTTAAACGACAAGGAATTTTTCAATAAAAATCTATATTTTTAACTAGTCATTAAATGTAGTTGGGGTTTGGCTTAGTGGTAAGCACCCCTTAAATCTACATGAAAAATGGGGGTTCAAAACCCATTGGGCACAGGCACTGTAGCAGTACTGTAGCGTACTGTAGCAGCGGCGTACTGTAGCAACAGCGAGTACTGTAGCGGCGGCAGGACACTGTAGCAGCGGCAGAGACTGTAGCGGTGGCGGGTACTGTGCAGTACTGTAGCAATGCAGGTACTGTAGCAGTACTATTCACAGAATGGGCTTCGGGCCAAAAAATGGGTCAACGGGCCATGTAATGGGCTAAATGCTCACTGGGCCTTCGGGCTATGTAATGGGTCTCCCTCTACCCAGTTAAAAGAGGTCTTTGCTTTTCTTTAATCATTAATGAGGCTTCGGCCCCAACCTTTTAAAAAAAAACTAGTCATTAAAAAATTAAGATCTTTAGAAATTTCTAAAAAATTCACTTTAAAATAATTTTGGGATTCATATTTAAGAAATTAAATTTATTTTTTCAAATAATTTCCCCAAAATTAGAAAAAATATTTTTAAAATAAGTGTGCAGATGTGAAAAAAACAACTTTTTCACAAAAGAAATTTGATTTTTAAGAATAAAACTAGATTAATTCTTATCTAATTCCTTGAAAACTATTATAATATTGATAAAAAAATTTAAATATATAATATATAAATTTAGTTAAAATCATTCACCAATAGTGAATAATTTAATTTATTTATAAAGAACTACTTTTTGTGCATAAAAGCAATTTCCTAGGAAAACATTTTCTTTCTTTTATAAGGTTTTCTACTTTAATTTATAATCAATTAATTAAAAATAAATTTAATTTATTAATTTTTAAAAAATATACTGTTGATAATTTATTTGGACATATGCATACCATCCAATTTAAAATCTTGGTTATAACATCCGGGTTTAAATAATAATATTATTAGTCTATTTTGGTCTGCTAAAACAAGATGTTGCATATAAGGCAAGATAATAAAGAATTGAAACTTATTTGAAAATAATATTTCATGAAATCTCTTGTTGTTAAATTCTACCCACCAAGAATTATTTTTTCCATAAAAAATATATCACTTTTGTACAAATAACTCAGGATACATCTACCTCAATACATCCCCAAGTTCTCACATAGCTTCTTTAAGCTGGAGTCTACACCAAAAAACTTTTAACAAGTGACTGGTCTTGTTTTATATCACTTTATCTATATAATATTGAATCTCCAACAATTATACCTCAAAATAAACATACTCTAGTCTTATGACCTCTGATTTTACTACTTCTAATGTTTCAATATTGTACTTCTTATCTACAGATACATGGAACATATCACAAACTTGAAAGAGTTTCTTTTGAAGCTCCAATAAATAAGAAACCGTCCCTACATATTCAATAATTTTAAAGTGGATAATATACCTAGGTACCATCTCTCCATTCTTTCTATATATCATATCCTTTTTCCATGGATAAATTTAAAGAAAAACCTTTTCACTAACTTCAAACTCAATATCACCCTTATGATTGTTATCATAACTTCTATGTCAACTCTAAGATGCATTGATATTTTGTTGAAAGGTTATAACTTTATCTTCCATTTACTCAGATATCTCATGTCCCAATATCATTCCTTCTCCAACTTTATCCCATAACATTAGAGTTATCAACTTATTTCCATATAGGTATTTATAACGAGCCATTTGAATGTGTGAGTGAAAGTTATTACTGTAAGAAAACTCAACCAAAGAAAGGTTTTGATCCCACCACCATTGAAATTGATAGAAAAAGATCCCAATATATCCTATATAGTTCTAATTATTATATGATATAAGAAAAAAGTAGGATGATGATACGTAGTGCTAAAACTCAATTTTATATACGGGTCTTTCTAAAAACTTTTCTAGAACATTGAGGTGAACCTCATATCAAGATCATATATAATAGAATGTTGTACTCCATGAAACCTTACCACTTCTTTAAATTATATCCTATCCATATGAACTAGAAAAAAATATTCAATGATATTAATGAATTCTAATAAATTTTAAGGATATTGACTACAAATCATTTTGTATTATTACCTTTATATGTTTTTGAGAGTACGATGAGGAAATCCATAGTTATGTTTTCTCATTTAAATTTTAGTATGGGTAATTGTTGTAACATCACCTTAGAAATTTGTCCCTAAACTTTAACTTATTTATATAACAAGTGTTGAGATACATATTATATATTATCTCTATTTATTTCATTCCACCAAAAACACTCTTTTAGATCTCTATACATCTTCATACTTCTAGGATGAATAGAGACTGATGAACTATAAGCTATTTATAATAGCACCTTCTTCGAATATGGTATGGATAGAACACATGCATGGTTCCTATAAATTATTACTACATCAAATAAAGATTAAAAAATGGTAAATTTATAACCTTATTCTATATCTCTACATTATCCTCCTTCGCCTATTTAATCTTCACTTCGATAGAAGATTAAACACTAATTTGAGAAAGATAATATTTTATCCATTCCGTTAATATTTTTCAATATATTCCTTTAAAATCTAGAAATATTAGATATTTTTAATCTTTATCATGGATAATCTATCATGATTCATTCTACTCAAACCATCAACCACATTTTTTTCTTTCCCTGGGTGGTAATGTATTGAGCAGTCTGGATTGATAATCATCTTTATTCATCTTCTTAGAACTTGTTCAATTCCTTCTATGTGAATATATACTTTAAACTTTTATGATCAGTATATATGTCATAAATTTCTCCATAATGTTAATTTCTCTATATCTTCAAAAAACATTACCACATCAAACTCCAAATCATGAGATGGGTAATTTATCTTATGAACTTTAAATTATTATGAAGCATAAGCCATCACCATATCATAAAATGCATATTCCAAAAATCAACTTAATATTTATCTATCAGGTCATTTAAAAATAATAATGTCATACTAACCAAGACATCACATATTTTAGTGGTAGTAATTTCACCATTATCATCCTTCAGTTGTGGATTTGATCTCCATGGACTTTTCAAAAGTGTAACGTTTCCCTTTTTACTAAAATTTTGTTAATATAATTCTTATAAAATCCATTTAAATATGATAAACATCCTTGAAAATGACTTAAATCATGGAATATCATATAAAACATGAAGGTTATAAATACCATTAAACTTATGAAAAGGTAATTCTTCTTAAATAGTACATCAAGTTGAACCTAAGGGTTACATATACATTATATGAATAATAATTCCTCGAATATATCCATAATATCATTAAAATACCATCACTAAAACCGAAAAAGTGGTGTTAAATACTTTTATATTATGATCAACCTTGAACTCATAAACTAATGAGGGTATTCCTAACTCTTTAGATCATCTTACATGAAAAATTTATTCTTCAACAATTAACATAATCATTAGATGTTCCATTGGAAAAAATAATTCAACAAAATATTTCTTGAATCCCAGTACATAAAAACGTCAATACTTTCACTTCAACAGTTAGAATAGTGAATGTCCTTCTATGATCTAGGGGATAACCCTTAGTTTAGGTCATCTACTTAGATAATTCCCAACATCCCCACATATGAGACATCAAATTCTGTGGAAACTCATTGCTTGGTGACCTTCATTTCCAAATAGAAAACATCTTCCCCTCTATTTGAGATATTCTTATAGGTTATTCATCCCAAATTATTGACATGTATGAATCTGAATCATATTTCCTATATGTTTTTTACCATATTAAATCTCATAAAAGTCCATATTATTTTTATTTGATTCATTAGAATCCTCATATAATTTTTTCTTGTTAATAAAATATCACAAAAGCTAATTAGGAATAATAAAAAGATATTTTTATCTAGTTATCATCCAATTTGACTCCTCATAATCACCTAATTATCCATCACATTTAGTGTTAACATGATTCTCCTAGGTTATTTCCATTGGCTAAACCACTAAATCATAGTATTAGTAATAATAATCATAGTGGGAAACCACATCATAAAGAAACATTACTTATATGATGTATAAAAATGAAACCTTATTTTTAATTTATAACACCTTGGGCTTAAATATGTCATTATTCAAATACTTAATGATAGTTTATAAGGAGTTTTTTAATTTCAAAAGAATATCCCCTAAGAGTTTCAAACTTGGTGTGTATCAAGGCCTATTTTCATGCTCTTGGTGGTGATCGATTCCAGTATAATTATATATTTTCAAATTTATGTCCCCTAGGTAAAATTGTCCTAGATCCACCTATAATTATAATAACTAGACATGGATTTAATTACTTAGAAACAACTATCTCTATCCTTCATCAAAATTCCATGATATTTTCACATATTTAAAGTTATACATGTTGTTCTCAAAAAATATTTCTCATATTAGTTTGAAAATATTTACTAAAAAATTTCTTTGATACTAATTGTAGACACCCATGATTTTCATACATATATATTACATATTTTTAGATGAATTTTCATTACATTAAATAATGATCCACACAAAAATCATATTGCTCTGGTACCATTGGAAGCATGAATACATAAAAAACAATTTCATAGGTGAACTATATCACCTCCCACTAATTTCCTTATTAATATATCCCTTCATATACATATCATACAAAGTACTTTTCAACATAAGTTGGGGAAAGAAAACATAAGAAAGGTGAGATCAGATTCTTTTTAAGTGTAAACAAGGGGGATATCATCATAACATGACTATAATGGTCTAATAATAAGAGGATAATATTTGAAAATCATACCCTTCATATCATAGATCATAGACATGATTCATGGCGTATCATGATACTAAAAATGAATTATCATGAGAAATCCCTCATTTCACATAGATTATAATGATTAAACACTCATTTCACATGGTGTATCATGATACTAAACATTACCCAATGCATTGGATCACCATCAGGGTTCACCCTTTATAAACATTTTATTTCATGCATAAGTTTGCCAAATGGATCATATAACATGAAATCATTCAACATCATAAATAATTAAAAGATTAAGGAATTTGTAATAAATAATATTAAGTACCATTAAATATGTATATGTACATAAAGTTGAATACCCTTGATAGAGAAATTGGTATGGTATTCACTACATGATGATTTCATCTTGAAAAAATGTGGTGTAATTTCAAAAGCATAACACTGACATATAGAAATTCATAAGTTGGGATGATGAGAGATAAAGGGGAATATCATCATTTATACATTAAATAGTCAATAAGTGGATCATGAAACATAATATCCCAACATATTAAATGGAATTTAGATACATAATATGGGAGAAATACTTGAATGGAAATATAAAGAGTGAAATCCCTTACGAAATTTCATCATGATAACGGGTGTACACAGAAGGCATTAATGGGAGAAAAAGTGGTATTTAATAATTTAAACATAATTAGGGAAGTATGGGGAGGTTATAAATAATACCCCAACATTTTTAATTAAAGTAAAAAGGTATTATAAAATAAAAAACATGGATAAAAATGAGAAAGGAAGGAATCCATTACATGAGTGTGTGACTTTTAAAGCTTTAAGAGAGGCTTCATGAAAGTTTGGGGATACTTGGGAGGATTCTAGAGGGATGAGGTAATAGTAGGGACATTATCCAAGTATTTTTAGTAAAGATAAGTGGTATATTGGGTGGGTTTATATTGGAAATTAGAGGGGAATTATTTAATATTTCACAAACTTCAGTTCGGGAATATATAATTAAATATTCAAAACCAAAAACCTTCCTATGGTTTTTCCAACGGTTTTTTCCAAAGTGTGGTGGAAAAAATTATTTTATAAGTCCAATTTCTGATCATATAAAAATATTAGGCTTGTTTATGTGGAGCTAATTCACACTTTCAAAGAAATCATTTTAAAATGTTAAAAAAATTTATAAGTCTTGAAGGGTCCACTAAGGAATTATAAAATTAATAAAAAAAAATATATAATCACATTATTTTAAAGGTAAAACATATATTGGACTAACATCCCTTTAATAGTATTTTATTAAATCACTATTGGTTCATTAGGGTGTTATAAAACACATTATATATTTACACACTATTTAATTTTTACCCAAAAATATGATTATCTCAAAAAAATTATGAAAATTTCACTATTGGATAATTTTGACATTGTGATTCAAAAATAATATTAATTTTATATAAATAATTTTTCAAATATTTTAATTTTCACTTTTAAAATAAAATTTTTTATTTATTGAAAACTGAAGGGTTTTGATAGACACATTTTTTTATCCTTAAAAAAATTACAATTGACTTTATAAAAATTACACAATCGTTTATACTTAATAAAAAATAATATTTTAATAATATTTTACTAAAATATTAATTAATTATAAAATCAATTATTGTATCAAAATTGATTTCTTATTTGAATTTTAATATTAACTAAATATACTATTTGTTCATTAAAAATTATTTACAAAGTAACAATAATCAAAATGAATTTATATTCATTATTCTATACAAAAACATCACAAATAATCATAATGCTATGGTCTTTTTACATATCCCTTTATTACACCTGAATATTCCATAAGAGTATGGTGTGTGATTGTGGGGATTTATTAGGGTCGTTCGGTGAACATGGTTTGGGCTATGATCTCATTGAACTTGAACTTCTCCCATAAACAGATTCACTCATTCTTACGTTGTTGGATCTCATCTTAGTCTTGGTCTAGGGAAAATCACAGGAATCCTATCTCCCTCAAAATATCAAATAAATGGGCTTTAAATTGAACGATCCTACTGGTCGAGTCCATCATTTCCTTTGTTTGTGTCAAAAGGATCTGTTAAAACCCTATTTAATAGTCAAGTGATCACTATTAAATTAATATATTATCATCGGTAAGGATGATTAATGGTTATTTAGACCCAATAAAAAAGTGCATGTGTTTTATAAATTCATAAGACCTTAATAGAAAGGAAATTTTATTCATAAAATATTAGGTCATTATAGATATAGTTCACACCCATCACATAATTAAAATAATACATACGTGTTCCATAAGATCATAAATAATTCAATATATCAAAACCAAATAAAATAAAAGAGTTTCATAAACATTTCATTATAGCATAACTTATTGAAAATAAATAACTTTTTTGAACATTTAATCATAGAATAACCCATTGAAATGAAATGAAATTTATAATCATATTACCATCATAAGAATATACCATCCATAAAAATAATAAGGGTGTTACCATTGGATCATATACCCCTTAAATCATATTTAATATCAAAGGATGTCATCTTATATGAAAAATGATTTTCAAATATCACATGGATCATTTCAAGAGGAAAATGAAATTTTTTACTTTTAAAACATTTCTTTAAACCAAAAAAATAACAAATATTAAATAAAAACTTTTCTTTGAAAATTTGATTTTAAACATGTAAAAAAATCTTTAAATCGTGGAGAGTTTGTGACAATGGAAGAGATTTCTCAAGCCATACAAGTTAAAACAAGGATTCCTTTCACATTTTTGGTAGAAAGTAAAAATATACTCATTCATAAAATGAAAAAAACATTCCTTTAAAAAAATTAAAAATTAATACATGTGTAAAAATGAAGTTAAATACTATTTGGAGAATAGGAAAAAATTTCTTTAAACATTTTAAGATAACATAAACATGGAAGAAAAAGGATTTTTGACCGAAGAGAAAAATAAATTAATTTTTCCTTAATGAAATTGTTTTTGACCCGTAAGTAAACAAAAGCAGTAAAATGAAATAAAAACATATATATATTTTTAGAAATAAATAAACGATAAGAAATCTCATGTGTTTCTTGAGAGTTAGATCATAATATCTTATTTGTTGAAGCATAATCATAAACAATCCTGATAAATAAAGATATTGTAACATAAGGTCATTACCACTTTGGTGTCTTATGAATCGAAACCCCGTGAAAGAAATAAAATTATATAGAAATTTATATAGTATAATTTTTATTATAATAATCATAAAATACATTCATGGGTAGTTAATACACAATAAAAAATAAAAAATTGGTGTGTGAGGGAAGTGCCCCACAGAAATTAAAGGGAGATACATGCTTTGATTACATTTGAATCATAATACCCATGAAAGAAACAAATTATATGAATATTTAAATATAATAATAATAATATAATTCCTAATATACCTTCTAAAATTGGAATTATATAAACCAAACACACCAAAAAGTTGTTTATATTGCAAAAGTCTCCCAAAAATGAAAAGAGTGACTAGCAATATCCTAACATAAGTATAAAATTACATTGTATGTGTTAAAAACTCATGTATAATAAATAAATTTTTATTATAAATATATTAAATATATATAATTATATATATAATGCCATATTTTATTTATATATTACTTTTCATTTCCTTCTTATTAATAATCCTTCACTAAAATCGCATTTCAGGTAATAATTGCTTTGTTTTTCTTGTATGTTTTCATTAAGTATTTTTGGTACTTTTAATTTGATCATTGTTAAATAAAATCCATAGTTTTAACCTAAATATAAAAATCATATATAATCATTATACATATATTTATAGTAATACATTATAGTTAGAGATACAAAATGAACTACATCGTTTAGAGAGATGGAAGGTTGTACGTACGCATGAATGTTGTTTACATTTTGTTGAAGGATGAAAAGAAAAGAAGGTAAATAATATATCACCTTGAAATTTTAATTATTATTTAATATATATCACATATATTCAGTAAATTTCCCTTATTACCTTCCATTTAAATATTAAGTGAAAAAAAATCTCATCGTTTCATGAAGCGGTATTCCGCCATACACACAAGTGTCCTTATAATATTCCTAAAAAATATAAAGTAATAAATTATATGTTATATTTAAATAATATAAGTATAAATATTTCACAAATATCATATATAAACATTAAATCAATCATTTTCTCTGGCCATGAGAGGCAGTGATGGAAAACAAATTACATATGTTCGTGAGGCGGTAGTCCATCATACACATGATCAACTATTTAATTTACCATTTAATGGAAGAGGGTATAGATGTATAATATTACATTAAGATAATAAAATATTTAAATATTTTAGATATTGGTTTTATTAATGTTTTTATTATTAGTACATGAATAGTTGTGGTAAAAGAAAAGTGAAAAGAAAGAGCTTAGTAAAGATAATTAACTTTTCTTGGAATAACTTCCTTTGGATATATTATTATATACCATGGGATTGGTCTTTTGGGATGAACATAATCTTAAAAACGTTAATAAGGATTTTGGGGAGGGTTTTTGGAATCATTTTCCAATCCTAAGGTTTTAATAGGTGTGAATAAGTTAGGGGAGGAGGTCCACTTTAATAAATATGGATGAGGGATATTTTTTTAAAACCCAAAACTATATAATAATGTGAAGTCCCTCAAATTACATATACCTATAAATTTGATAAAAAAAGTTTCAAAGGGATTATATGGTCTATATAAACCTCTACCACAAAAAAATACACATGTTTTAAAAATGTAGTTCTTTAATCTCTAAGTTTACTCCCTTTTACTATTTTACTTTTCATCACGATAACTAGTATCTTTTTATTTACCTATGTAATATACTCATCAAGAATAAAATTAAAATTTGTATTATTAGATAATTTTTATCCCATAATTCAAAATATTGAATCCAATTTTTTAAATAAGTATCCTATGTGTGTTGAGAAATAATTTTAGCACATGCATATGTAATGTGAAAAGCCCCATTTTAACCTTAACCACATTAATTACTTTTTATTTTTTTAACTAATAATTATGATAAAAATATAATTTTACCTAATTACATAATATAAATTTTTCTTATTGATAATATGAAATCAATTTTATCAAACTAAATTCACATAAGTGAAGGAATATAATTTAAAATAAAACCCGTAGACACGATAAAAAAGCATTTTTCCAAAGAGAAAATTTTCAGTAAGTACATGAGGTTTTAATTTAAAAATTCAATAACAAATGAATTATTAAGGATAAATTAGATAAATTATAATATAATTGAATAAATTTACTTTTTAACTACTGTAGAATATTATTTATCTTATTAATGATTTTAAATAAAGAGGCAGTTTTCAATAATAATCATTATTTTCACAATTTATCAAAAAATTATTCTTTTTATAAAATTATAAAAAATAAACTTGGATATAATTTTGAAATTATTATTTAAAAAATAAAATATAATTTTCATGGAATATTTCCATAAGTTACAAATAATATTTTTAAAATCAATGCGCAAAAAGTGATTAAATATCTTTTTAGAAGAAAAAAAACAGTTTTTAAGAACAAAACTAGATTTATTAATATATAATTCCTAGAAATATATTATATGAAGGATAAATCATTTAATTAAACATATAATATATAAATTTCATTAAAATAATTTACCAATAGTGAATAATTTAATTTATTTAGATAAAAAGTAATGAATAGACATAAAAAATCTGAAAAACATTTCTTTTACTTTTAAATTATTTTTTTATTTCATTTATAAAAAATTTATAATAAATGAATTTATTTTATTAATTTTTAAAACATATAATTTTCATAATTTTGGTATACATATTCATACTATCCTATTTAATACTAGTATATAACAGTCATGTTTAAATGAAAATATTAATAGTATATTTTGGTTCTCTAAAACTAGTGTTGTGTGTAATGCGAGATATTAAATAAATTAAATTTATTTGAAAAAATATATTTTATAAAATATCAGGGTGTAAAATTAATAATATCATATAGATTTAATACATTCTCATGAAATCATTCTTGATAAAAACTACAGGTTACCTTTTAATGAAATTGGTTGATAAATGATAATTCATTTGGCAAAATATTGCAAAAAAAAGGATTATTTTCTAGTATAAATCCAAATAAGAAGGAACTTTTTAATTTAACATCATCTAGGATGGTTTTTAAGATTCATCTAAGATGGTGTTTATGATGAGGGGAGGATAAAGGTGTAACATTCATATTTTAAGTATTAATTAATAAATTGGGTTGTCACATTAGTTCATTAAGCAAAGTCTTTGAGATGATGAGTTCAATCATGTTTTCATTACATAATTATGGAACATATTGGATTCCTTTTATTATCCCAATATTTTTGGAATAGTTATGTAGGTTGAGGGGTTATCTTATGGGAATTAATAAGGGGTTTTATGTAACATCCCTCCCCTTTTCATTGGCTTGATTCAAGGAAGAATTGTTACATAGCCTTTGGAACCTCCCGAAGATGCCAAAGACCAGCAATAAATGACAAGGGCTTCATAAACAGTTGTAGGATGATTTTTACTTTTTAAATAAAAAAACAAATCCAAGAATATCATAACCAATACCACTAAATTATGGATGATAACAATGTAAAACTACTAAAGGTAAAAAAAATACAACAAACAAACTAAACCATGACCAATATAAGAACACTAAAGCAGAATACTAAACCAAAAATCTCAATAACTCCAAAGACACCATCTCATCAACTCCCAAAAATGTCCAAGATCAAACTCCACAACCAAGACATATATCATGAATCATTACTAAAAATGTGATATTTTCCCATTACCAGTGTCCTGGTAAATAATATCTTAAAAATTACCAAAGTTCCAAATCAAGGGTGTGTAATCAAAAATAGTCTATTTTCCCCCAAATGAATTTCTTACTCACTCTAATAGTATAGAAGAAGTTATTACATTTATATTAATAAATTTATATAAAACACTTAAATCATTTAGATAGTTTATATAAAAGACAATAGTTCACAACCAAATAACTTTCTATACAAATATTTTTCCAAGGAAAGAAACCAAAAAATACATTAAACCATTACATAAATTCGATTTTTTCATAAACTATTCGATTTCTTATCTCCACACCTATTTCCATACTTTTAATCATGTAACATGTTAAACTCACTAGTGGTGAGTCGTCCTTTCACCAATGGGTTACTTGGTTGTCCATTTTGATAGGGGAAAGTCCATACCCTTGTTCATACCATTTTTATGGGGGAAACTTCATACCTTTATCCATCCCATTTTGATGCGGGAATTTTCATACACTTTTCATCCCATTTTTATGTGGGAAACTTCACACACATATCTATCCCAAATGAAAATGAGCTAACATGAACAATTATTATCAAAAACAAAGCCAAACCAATAAATTCAATCCATTTCAATAAAACGTTTCCTTTATTGAAAACATAAACATCAAACCATTTCAATTAATCAAATAAAATATACCTTTTAAAATCATAATTTTAAATCCACAAAAAAATCAGTTTACAATACAACCAATTTTTACAAATACACAAACTATCACTAAATAGAGTTTATACCATGCTTTGTACATCAATTTCACAATAAATTTTATTCAATTAAAAAAATTTAAAAATATAATTCATGTTTTAATAAGTGGAGACGAGAGTGTAGCCACCTACCTCAGAAATTATGGATAAAACTAATAATGAAATGAATTATTCAACAATACTAGGTTGAATATCCAAAACCAAACCATAGATATATTCCCCTAACACAAACACAACCAAATATAAATATTACTGCAATTAACTATCATAGATATATCCCAAATGAACTAGGTATATGAATCCAATAGATTGAAGAGAATTATATCTAAAGAAATCCACCTAAAACTAAGACTTTCCATGGGAATTAGGCTTCAATGCACCAAGATTTTCACTGAATCGCTTCTAGATCAAAGGGGAGAGTCTCTATATTCTTTAAGAGAAATAGAATTTGAGTTAGGGTTAAAAAGTGAAAAAATGAGTCTTAGAGGTGAAAATGAGTGGGATTGACTTTTTAGGATCTAAAAATTTAACCGTGCTGTGTTAGTCGCATAGTTAGAAAACAATGTGCCAACCATATGAAATCCTCTACCTTTAAACACCCTACCACATGGTTGGGTCACCCGGTTTGAGAAACCATGTGCCAAAAATGTTTTTAACTCTATTTTCCTTTTCATGGTTTCTCCTTAAAGGATGCATGTTTTGGAAAAATCATGTGCCTACCTAGAAACCCTTGTCTTCCTTTGTATGGTTTTCTGTATTCATTGCAAAGTTTCTAATAACCATGCTCAATCCATGAACCTCTATAAAATCCCACAAAACATTCTAAAAGACTTATAAATCCTCCCCAACATCACCTAAACACTTTACATAATTAAAATACATAAAATAAGGGTTCCTTACATGAAATTGGGGGGTACTACATTCTCCCTGCCATTGGACTTTCAATCCCCAAAAAGTACAAAACCAACAACTTCCTAAAAGATTTTTGGCCATTTATTGACAATTTCCTTCTCCTGTTCTTAGTTTTATTCTAGAATATAACCATGTTTCCAAAAAAAACTCACTCATAAATGATAATTTCCCCTGAAATAAATTTACTTTCTTGTCCGCAATATACACTAGCACATGCACCATCGAAGCATTCGGATCTAGGTCATCATGATCCCATTGAATCACATGCAAAAGATCTGTTTGATACCTTTTCAAATGAGATAAATAAAACACATTTATCACTACATGTAACTATGTTGGTAAAGACAACTAATATTCCACCTCACAAAACTATTCATGTATTTAAAAAGGACCTTTGTATCAGGAAGATAAATTTTTATACTCACCAAAATGATGATTCCCAAGCCTTGGAGTGATTCTCCAGAACACATCATCTCTCACATAGAATGAAAACAGCCATCAATAATGATTTGCATAAAACAAAATTATGACTCTTTTTCATCTCTATCCTTTTCCTAGTCAACAAATTATTCTTCATTGTCTCTTGGACAAGGCCTGACCCAACAATTGAATTCTCAAATATTTCCACCCAATAATGTGGAGAATTACAAGGAATCCCATACTATTCCTCAAAAGGATTCATATGAATTGAAACCTGCTAACTTTTTTTATACGAGAACTATAGTAATGGTACATTATCTTCCAATGAACAACCAATGTCCATTACATAAGCCCATAGCATGTCTTCCAAAAATTTTATTGTTCATTCAGAATGCCTATATTTATAAGGATGATACACTATCCTCATAGTCAAATGAGTCTCATGGGATTACTGTAAGGATTTCAAGAAACAAGATGTAAACCTAGGATCTCTGTCTAACTTTATTGAAATTAGTTTACCATATATATTTACTAAATCTTGGCTATATATTTCTAACAAGTACTCTACCATATCAGATTTTTGAATAGGGATGAAATGGGTTGACTTTTTGAGTCAACCCACTGTCACCCATATAGAATCGTGTTTCTGAACCATTCATGGGAGACCTATTACGAAATCTATGGAAATATGCTCCCATTTACAAATAGGAATAGGTAAATACTAAAACATAACTATTGGGCACTGATGTTATACCTTAACCTACTAATAGGTTAAGCATCTTGAAAAAAACTCATCCACCTTGTTTTTCATCCCAACCCACCTAAACTATTCCTTTAACACCTTATACATCTTCGGTATTCCAGGATGAACAACCCATCTTGAGTGGTGGTAATTATGAAGTAGTTGTTCCTAAAAATACAATGGTATGACTACCTGATTTCAAAACCAAAAAATTTAACTCCCATCCATCTTCCATCCCTCAATCATCACCACACCATTAAGTTTTATCCTAATAGAAACACATTCTAAATAAGATGTTTGTGCCTATTTAACTATTTTCACCAAATCAAGAATATAAAACACTAAAAATAAAACCAAAAATTGATCTTGGTATTAAAATTAAAATTGCATGTTGGCTATAACTAACATCAGCTTCCAGTGATCTAAATATGATTTTTCCAACTGAACATATTACATTCTGCTTAATCCATCTACCACTGAATTTCCATTACCTAGTGTATACATCAAGTCAAAGTCTAACATTTTCATTTACTCCATACATCTTCTTTAACTCGGATTGAAATAAATTTGATAAAAAATACATTTCAAGCTCATATCATCTATGAAGAAAGTAAATTTCTCACCAAAGAGGTAATGAAGCCGATTTATCAAAGCATGGACTGTGACAGTTAACTCCAAATCATGTGTTGGGTAGTTCTTCTCATTAAACTGTAACTTCCTTGATCCATAATCCACAACATAACCTCACTACAAGAGAACACATCCCAACCAGATCACAATGCATCGCAATACACCACATACCCTTGTCCTGATTTTAGAAATATCAAGATCGATGTTGATGTAAGGAGAACTGTTTTCTCCCGAAAAGATTTATGACATTCCTCACTCCATTGGAATGGAAAAAATTTCATTATAAAATATTCCATTTTTGAATCTATTCATGAGAAATAATTATCAAATCATTGGTAATAACTAGCTTGACCAAGGAATCTATGTATCTCCAAGACATTCTTTGGTGGTTTCCAAGATATTACAATCTCTATCTTTTCTAGATCCATAGGGACGCCTTTTATAGATATTATATGTCCAATGAAGTGTACTTGTTATATAAAAAATCACATCTTTATAATTTTTCATATAGACGATGATCACTCAAGATTACCAACACTATCTCCAAGTGTTTCTCTTGCTCATCCCTTGTCCATGAACACACTAATAAGTCATCCACAAACACCACCACAAAAGAATCTATATATATCTGAATCATCTGATTCATCAATTCCATAAATAATAATTTTTCATTTATAAGACCAAAATTAATAACCCCATACTCGTAATTGAAATATTTACTTCTAAAAGTTGTCTTTGGAATATCCTCCATCCCGAACCGTAACTACTGTTATCCTGATCACAAGTCAATTTTAGGTAACCACTGAGCTCCCCTCAATTGACTTAATAGATCATAAATTCCTGGAGGTGGATAGTGATTCTTTATCATAACATGGTTAAGATTACAATAATCTACACACACCTGAAGAGTTTCATCTACCTTTATGAAAAATAAGAATGGTGCTTCCACAGAGACGTTCTCGACTGAAAGAATTATTTAATTTCTATCTCTTTCAATTAAACTTTGAATTCCTATAATTTTATTGTTTCATTTGATAGGATGTAAGAGAGATATTACTGGTCCCTAAGAGAAGATCAATCATAAACTCTACTTCTCTTGTGGGTGAAAAAACTGAGAAATTTTCTAGAAATACATCCCAAAACTAATAAAAACTACTATTAAAATGATATTCTAAATATCTTCCACTGATTATAAATAAATTCTACCAATTGGTATAATATTATTCAAATTGCTAGTTCCAACAAGAACAATTGAGTTACATTTTCATTCATATCATCATTAAATAGATGCTTGACACCATCATCATTCATGAAACTAACCTATCTGGTACAACCATCTATATGAGCCTTGAGTATTTTCCATCAATCAATGCATATGATTATATCATAGACTTCCATATTTAGTACAGAGAACTCCCGTCTAAACATTTCTCCATAAAAAGTTATATAAATTTCTTTACACAAAAGTATCAACATTATCTTTGATTGAGATAAGTTTGATGTTTCAAAACAGAAGGAATCATCTCAACATTTAAACCAAGTAAACCAACATCATGAGAAAAAATAAGTGAAAGGGATTTACCCTAACCAAAAAAATATTTCATAAGGGCATAATTCAAAATAATTATACCTTACATTATTGATTGTCCATAAAGATCATCTATAATAACTTGCTCAGTCCATATAATTGCTTACTCAATACACTTTGTTATTTATTTCCCTATTGAGATTTCCCTTTCTAAGGAGTCATTGAATTTCTAGATTCCAAGTGAAATGTAATATTCTACTAATGAAAAATATTATGCTTCCATCATGTTTTAAAATCATAATATTTCTACAACATATGAGAAGTGTTCTGAACACACAACCTTAGAGCACTACGATAATAGCACTGAAGATGCCCCATTAGATTAAAATTATGTCATTCTCTAGGTGATGTCATACAATCTCATTTGATGTGATTTAATGAACCACACTAATAAAATCCCAGCATAATATTTAGTTAAGGAGGAATATTAATTGATCCATCCATCAGATTTGGAGTCTTTCCACTAATTTGGAAATATGTGTCCCTATTTTTCTTGTTCCCAGCATTAGAGTTACTACGATTTTCCATTAGTATCAACATTATTCCTCAAAATAATAATACCCATTGAAAATACTAGAAAAAACATTAAACATTTCTTTTTCACCTATGGATATGGTCCAACCACATTCTCTATAGCCTCTATTAGTTTGTTCCTATAATTCCTAAAAGGTGCCATATTCTATAATGAAAAAAAATCCATAAGTCTCACTCTCTATCAATTGAAGTCTTCAAAATTTCAAATTATACCACATAATAATTATCACAACACTTATTTCTAAAAATATAGACTATAAATTTTGAACCAATTTTGGAAAATCTACCATGCTTTTGAAAATCATCTCGTTTTCAAAATACAAATATCATGTAATTTTCAAAATCTCACCTTTGAAAACATTTCCCAATACTTTTAAAAATTCAACCTTTCTTCACCAAAAAATAAATCATTACTCAGAATAAAATATGCACTCCTAGTGGAAAATCATTTTTATCAATGCATGTCATGCCCTTCTCACTGGAAAAACCCATGACAATGTGATAACACTCCTATAAGTGTATCCAAAACACCTATGTACCCAACTCTATAATAACATATATTTTAGAATAAATAGGTTTGATATATATTTTTATTCTATTAGTTTCATGTCCTGACAATCCTACTCCTTTATACTATCACAACTCAATGACCAAACCAGAATAAATTACAAATCCAAGACCAAAAACAAATACCACTTGTCCAAAAAGATTTGGACGCAACAGGACTATTATCATTTTCAATTCAAGTACTAAATAAGATAATACCATTTGTAACATCCCACCCCTCCCCATTTTCTTGAGTCACCAGAGAATTTCACTTGACTTTAGGCGACATACCCATGATGCAAAAGTCTTAAAATAAATGACATGTCCTTTATAAACAATTAGGGGATGATTTTCCCTTTTCAAATAAAAAAACCACATACAAAAATAACACAACAAAAAACACTATATGATGAATGATAATAATGTAATACAACTCAAGTTAACCAAACAAACAAACAAACTAAACCATAACCAATATCATAGTGCTAAAGCAGAAGACAGAACCAAAAAACTCATTGAATACAAAGACACCAACTCAGAAGCTATCAACAAGATCTAAGATCTAACTCCACAAATCATGCCAAGAATCATGACTCACCAATAAATAAATATAATACATTTCCTTTACATGTTTCCCGATAAACAAAATCTAAAAATTCACCAAAATTTCAAAGAAGTGGTGAGTAATGAAACTTAGTATGTTTTACTCAAATTAATTCCCTACTCACTCAACTGGGATATAAAAAGTTAAAAATTTATATAAAACAATTTATTTAAAACACTAAAAAATTCATCATTTTATATCAAAACCATCTTTTCACACAAAAACATCTTTCTATCCATATTTTTTCATAGAAAGAAACAAAATAATACATTAAAACCAATTCAAAAAATTGATTATTGTATAAACCATTCTACTTCTCATATCCACACCTCCGACCATTCAAATAATCTTGGACCTCCTTATACTCGCGAATGGTGGGTTAAATTTTCACCAAGACATCCCTTGGTGAACCATTTTGCAGGTAGATGTTTACACCCACATCTATCCCATTTTGATGTGGGAGACATCATACCCTTATCAATCCCATTTTGATGGGGTGAATTTCATACCCTTACCCATATCATTTTTATAGGTTAAACTTCACACCCAAACCCTTCCCAAATACACATGAACACACCCAAAAAATTATTGTCAAAAACCAATACAAACCAATCATTTAAACCCATTTCAATAAAACATTTATTTTATTGAAAACATACCAATCAAACCATTTACGTGAATAAAAACAATTCCAAATTTTAAAATCATCATAAAAAACCACTACAATAAAGGCTATCTACCATTCTTTTCACATAAATTTCACAATAAATTTCATTAAATTCAATAAATTTTAAACTAGAATTCATGTTATAATAATAGGAGTTTGGAGTGAATCCATCAACCTCAAAAATTATGGAAAAAATGATGAAGGGGAATCAATTTTTCAACAAAACCATGTTGAATCTCCAAAAATCATCCTTAGATATCTTCTCTTAATACCAAAATAGTAAAATTTCAAAATTATTGGCATAAAATATCATAGATATATTCCCAATGGACTATATATATGAATCCAATAGATGTAAGATAAGTATATCAAAGGAAAACAACATAAAATAAGGACTTACCAAGGGAATTGGGGTTCAACAAACCCAAATTTTCCACCATATCAATTCTACATCAAAGGGTCGAATCTCTATAGCCATTGGAAGGAAGAAAATATGAGTTACGGTTGAAAATAGTATAAAAATAGACTTATAGGTTAAAACAAGTGAGTTTCACTTTTTAGAATCTAAAAATTTAACCATGCATGGTTAGTCACACATTTAGGAAAACCGTGCGCCCACTGTATGAAAACCTCAAATTCTAAACACCCCCCCCCCCTCAGGGTTGTCTTGCACGGTTATACAAACCCTGCACTTACAAAATTCTTCTAAACCCTCCCAAACATCACACAATTACTTCAAATACTTCAAATACACAAAATAATGGTTACTCAAAACTATGTGTGTTGTAGTTGATGTATTATTATGACCATTTAATGATAAATATTTGGAAAGTTTTCGATATGGAAGTCCTATAATATAATAGGAGGATATTTTAATGATTTAAATTTGGGGGTTGATGATGTTACATAATGGTGAATTAGATAATTGATTCATGTAATTAATTTAGAGTCATTAGATTTACAGAATTGATTATTTTAAATGTTTTTCAATTATAGTGAGGTCTGATGAATTTGTTGGGATAAATGAATGTTTTTTGGAATAAGAAATATTTATGGAGGATTTATGGAGTAAATAGATAATAGTGGTAGAAATATGAAGTTTAATTACAATTTTTGGGGTGTTTTATCTATTTTTCTTGAACATCATTGATATTCTCTTGTTTTCTCTAGATCTCTATCTTACCTAGAATTTTTATGTGATGAAGGAATATTGTATTAAAGGACTAATGGAGTAGTTGGATCACTGAATTATATGACATGATTTATTTTATATTTTATAGAAACTATTAAATGTATTCATAAATTATTCAATGTAGCAAAAACTAATAGTATAAAATTTTCATATTCACTAAATTTAAAAGGGATTTATAGTGTTTTTCATGGGCTCTATTAAAATGATATGGGATTATTCCACTCGTTAGGAAATTATCATTTGACTTCTTTCTTATCAATGAGTTTAAACTAGAGAGTTACATGGGTATTTTCTAACATTCCCAGGGGTCGTACCACTCTCTAAATGATGTGCACATTCAATAATAAATTCACACAAAAATCTTGTAAAATAACACTTTCCATGATATTGAGGCATAAGGTTGTTCAAAATATTAATATTTTATACCAAATATATTTTAGAGTAAACAATTTTCCTTTTCATTTATAAAATCTTATTTATGTAGGTTTCTTAGTAATATTCCATGGTGTCTTGCCCTAAAAGGATCATAAATTTTAGGGTTCGTGTAAATTTAATGGAAAATTATCTAAGTGGTTAATCCCAAGTATGGGAGATACCATGAGAGGGGGGTCAATCTTGGTATATTGATATCTTAAAATGAACATCACCAATAATATTGTTCTAGTTTTAGTAGAAACCCTTCTCTTCATCATAAGATATATGAATCAATTAACAAAAAAAGAGGAACATAAGAAATTTTACATTATTCACCCAAACTGGGCTAATCCAAGGAAGTTACAATGTTTATGTGACAATGTTTATGAACCACAAAGAACACTTATTATTTCTTACAATTTATAGTAGCAATACGAACCCTCTAGGTTTATAACCCCAAAAACATAGAGAACACTCTACTCTCAATCAATAATAAGGTTCACTTATCCTATAATAAAAAACATCTTCATAACCATGAATGATATTACAATATAAATGGTGTATCAATAAAATCTATATTCATCCATGTAATGAACTCTATGAACCTATAATGGGATATATTACTACATCACCCTTTTTTATTTTATATCTTTCTAGTACTACTCCAGAATTCCCCTACAGCATTCCTGTACACATTTGGAATTAATAAAATTCACAAAATTGATTCATAAAACTGCATTTAAATAAATATAATTCTATACCAAAGAGAAAATATTCATGTTTCCCACATAATTTGTCTTTAATTTACCTTCATTAATATGGGAAATGTTTTTATAATAACCTTTTTTAAAACTTATTCAAAACTACAAATTCAAATCCATAATTTACATCCTAAAATATGAGATATTTGAATATAGGAATATACTAGCACAACTCATTCACAACATTACAAACCAACATCATTGAAACATTTGTAGCTCCTTTTGAATCCGTGAACCCAAAATCATTCCTTTCTAAGTATCTCCACAATGTGAAACATTTCTTCGTGGAATGAAATCATATGTCACTAACATTCATGGATCACGTCCCACAAAACACATCATGGAGAAAAACATGGGATTCACCCCTGACTAGCACAGTATGAAATAACTATTTATCATTTTATGGCCACCCCCAAATGGGTAGAACCATATAAATTTTCCAAACACTTTTTAGGATGTTGGTATCCTTCCCACTGAATGACTACTATAGTGAGAAACCAAGGTTAATAAAATACCATTAAAAATGATGTTTTTAGTTACATAAATACTTACATATCCTTTCTTAAGAATCATTACATATTTCATTCACAACATGGTCATCCTTCCCATAGATTCAATATCCTTCTTCTATATCTGATTGAGCAATTTTACCTTTTCCCCGTTTTTTGAGTCCTAGAATATTTTACATATGGAATAACTTAAATATAATGATTTACCATTCTCTAATACCATTTAACTTCACTCAAAGAATAATGAAAAATTACATGGAATAGACCACATGATCCACTTCAAACATCCTATAGCCTAATGGTCATAGGGTCCCCTTTATGCTGTAAACCACTCCAAATGAAAAAAACTTCTAGAACTTATTATTATAACGTAGCCAACACATGTAGTGACCTATAATTTCATGACCTAATTTTAATCACTTAAACATAACTAATATTTCACCTTTATGGTCATTCAAAAAAATATCTATTCATCCTAATGATTTTGTAAGGTAAATTGTAATTTCCTTTAATATACCTATACATGAACACACACAAAATCACTATGGGTAATATTTCTAAAAATCATCACTAATTGGTTTTTTGAAAACATTAAAATTTATTCATCTCATCTTCATCTAAAAGTTTTATAACTAAGAAGAAACATAATCTGAAACCTCTTACCTTTAAATAGTGCATTAATGATTTACTAATCATTAACTCTAATCACATATGTTTCTATATAATTGTGAGTAAAAATATTTAAATAAAAATTTCATCATGAAAATATTTCCTTAATCATTAGGCTTTTTAACACTTCACCACAAATATTCTACACCTGAATAAATATTCATGTACTCTCCCCCTTTATAAATAACCATCAATATAGATTGAACCTCTTACCTTAAAATAGTGCATTAATGATTAACTAATCATAAACACTAATCCCACATGTTTCAAGATCATTTTGAGTAACAATATTTAAATAAAAATTTCATAATGATAACACTTACTTAATCTTCAATATGTTTAACACTCCACCACAATGATTTTACACCTGAATAAATATTCAAGTTCTCTCCCCCATTAAAAATATTAAATAGAAAATCGCCCCCTCTTTCAATTTATATGAACAATCCTAACCATCATCATCTATAAACAACTTTAACTATAAACTATATAAAAATTATATCAATAAACTCATGGAAAAAATATTTCCTTTATCAATTAACACAAAGATTACTTCTCTAAAATTTAACATGATATGGTTAAAAATACAACCATTTAATTCAAGAAACTCACTATACCTTGAAATAAATATAAAAATTCATAGGGAAGTGGGGATACCTTATCCAAACTCTCTAGTTGTATGGATACTATTGGACACCAATATCCAACTAATGCCTTCCAAAATATGAATTAGGTTGTACCTTTATTATAATGTCCCAAAAAAATTATATGTTGATACATGTTATAGATACAACATACCACACTCATCCCTCTACATGATGAAATGATATTTTATCTCAATGTTTTTTACCTTGAGTGATGGATAGGATTTTTTTTAATATTTATGGAACAAGATTTATCACACAAGATTTAAATTATTAATTTTACATCAACTCATACATTCTCAACTTATTTCTTATTATTTAGAATTTGAGTACACTCTTTAGTATCCATAATATACTTAGTTTCCATAGCATACTTTTTCCTTCGTCTAGTGCTAAAAACTTATTATTTATGAACTAGTTCTGATTCTAATTAAACTGATAAAATTATAATATTGTATACTTATAATATCATAAAAAAAATTGAGTAACTTACATACTATATACCTTTTAGGTTTAGATAATAGATAATTAAGAAAAACAATTAACTAAAAAATCACATTTATTTTCCATAAAATGGTAATTTTCCTACTAAACCAAGGATTCCTTATTTTACAACAAGTACTAAATATCTCCAACAAAATTGTCCCCACAAGATACCCATAAATATATAGCATATTTAATATAAAACATTATAACCTATAGAAATAGAAACATAAGAATGATGAACTTAAATGATATTTTTTTAAACATAAGTGATAAGAACGAAATATCCTAAGTGAACATAATTTAAACATATGGGTGAGAGAACATAGTGAATGTACAAATAATATCCTAAATAAATAATACTTTGTGAATCATGGATCACAATTCATGAATAATAACATTATGATTTACACATAAATAAGTATATATCATATAATCATGGAACCATAATATATATATATAGTATAAAACATGACAGCATAAGCATAAGAAAAGTTTCAAGGCCAATACAACATAACATAGTGAATAGATTTCTATAGTGGATTGGGTATACTACCCAGTTCTTTATATATCATCTCATGAGATAAAAAAACATTACCCAATTCATTGAAGGGATGTATACTTATGATCACACATTTGATATTCTAATATGTACATGCATATGTGTTCCACATGACAAAACATTCATAATTTCCACAAATTACAATTAATGTGAGAAATAAATGGGTTTCATAAATATTTCTACAATACATGATCATATTTGATCTAGAGAAAGAAGATATATGTTATCAATATAGAATATACCAAGTGAATATTATAAACATTAAGCAATGTTGAAATAGATAAAATAATTTTTTATAATAAAATGGGTCACTCAAACTTTCAAATGGTATTACATAAGAAGGGACTAAGAATTGGATCATCTGATAATCTAAGTTTAATATAGAAAACTAAAGATATTATAAAGGAATTAGTAAATAAAAATAACTCTAAATTAGATATATCCATTAGATTTTGATGTGAAAATTTAATAAAAATTATAAAAAAATCATAAAGTGTTTGTAAGATGGTTATAAGAAAAAAAATATAAATCATTTCAAAAAAAAATTCAAGGGGGTGAAAGGATGATATTAAATAAATTAATTTTAAAATATTAGAAATATTTAATCCTTGAATGAAAATGAAGATAAATATAATAAATGGGGAAAATAAGATAAAAATATACATTAATGGAATGAAATCTTATTATTAATTATTCTAAAATATTAAAGATTAATTTTGAAATTAAAAAATACCTTAAAAAGAAAAATAAATTAAATTTAAAAACACTCAAAAAATAATGTGAATCATGAAAATAAAAAACCTATATAAATTTTTTAAAATAAAATAATTTAGAATAAATTAAAAAAATAATATTATTTCCACACTTTCTTCAATAAAGACAAAAATGAATCATGTAGAAAATTTTAAAAAAAATTATTATCAAAAAATTTAAATAAATTCTAAGATAGTGTAAAAATAACTCAAACAATAATTTAAAAATATATAATAACATTATTGAAATAATATAAATAACATGGACATGGAGGTAAAATGGACATTAGGAAGGATGATAATCATTTTTAATAACATCATATTATTATAGAGACTGAAATCAATCAATGAAAAGGATTTTGATGTGAAGACTTAATTTTCAAAAAGATAAAGAGATAATAAAATATAAAATATATAAATATTAGAATAAAATAATCTTATTATAATATATTCAATAAATAATGTTTATGAACAAAAAAAAGAAATTGAGTTAACAAAATACTTACATATCTGGGATCGATTGATTCAAAATATCGTTAAAGATATAAAATGAAACGAAAATTTAAATACCATTAAAAAAATTATCATGATATAATATATTAAATTGGAACTATATATTCAATATAAATTACAATAGGTGCATGATACAAATGATGTCTTAAAGAAGGAAATTTGATATGAGAATAACATACAACTTTGGTATTGTATGAATCAAAAGCAAACAAAAGATAGATCATGATATGTAATTTAAAATATACAAAAATAAAATATTTTTATTATAAATGATGATAATTGGTCAATACTTACCCTATATAAAATAAAACATTGTATATAATATTAAACAGGTCTCAAAGAATTTAAATTTACATGAATAACCCTTACCTTGGTTTTTTACATTGTTAGGTGTGCACTATCCTCTGGTATTATAAACATATGTTTATTAAAAAATCACTACATACAAAATTATATTCATTTTTTCATTATTAATGAGTTAAAATAATTCGATTATTTAGACATACAATGGATTAAGGACATGTTTTCTTTTAAATTATTCCGTTTTGTCTCAATTTTGTGATATTGATTAATTGAAATTTATCATTTTTTAAAATAAATTATTTAATATTAAAATATATTAATATACAAATATATTACATAATCTCAACTGACTATCCATGTAAGTGGAGCATTGATAGTATCCTCATAAAAGGATGAAACCGGCCCTTATTGGGATGTTTCAAAAGAGAGGGATAGAGAGTATATACTATAAATAGATTAAAATATTTATACTAGTACATAATAAAACTATTATGTTATATAGATAAATATAAAATAATTTATAAATGAATTTAGGGGAAAATGTATTAGGATAGTATAAGGAAGAAGAGATAAGAACAATGAAAAGAGAATCGAGGTTACCACTTCCATGAAAAATAAATCCTTTGATACATCATTAAAGACTATAGGTTTTGTAACTCCAAATCATCCCTAAGGTTACTAATATTCTTAAAAAGGGGTAAATGGTTCAATATTTCTTTTTTAGAAGTAGTTTAGGATTTATTTTCCAAAGGAAATCAGAGGGGATATTTATACTTGAGGATAGGGGTATTTTCAAATTAAAATATTGATTATTTTTTCATTTAGAAAAAAGAATTTTAAAAATTGATGATCATAATGAATTTTTTTCTTTGTTATTAAATTTTTTAAGGTTATTTAACATGTATAGAATTTCAAAATAAATAACTCATTTCAAAAACTCAAATAAATGAAAAAAATATTTTTTTATTCAGTTAAAATATAATTTAGGTTTTAAAATATCAAATATCAGTTTCAAAATTCAATTTGATATTTATAAATTAATTATTTTAATCCATAAAAAATAATTTCTCAAGAAAATTGTTTCTTAATTTTTTATTTCAATATTACATCATGGTTATTTTAGGATATTTTGCATATTTATAAATAACAGCATTTTTTATTATCCACAAAAAAAATCAACTTTTTCAGAAAAATCCCAAAAATATAACAAAATCTAAATTTGACGTGATGGTTGAAAAAAAATAATTTTATCAATTTAATTTTGTAATATTTTAAAATCTAAATTTTATATGAAAACATAAAATATAATGAAAAACTTCTTTACTAAAAAGTGACCTTTAAAATTTTAAGAGTACTTAATCTTATTTCTTATTTATTACTGATTAAATGGGTGTCAATATATTTGTCTTTATATTAAATAATTTTAGTAGAATAAAAATTTAAAAGTGATTAATTTAGTCTATCAATAAAAAAACCATATGAAATATATAAAAATATAGTTATACATAAACTAAGACTTTTAACACTAAATGATTTAAATCGCATAAAATATAATTTAATTTTTTATATGTTAACCATTAAATTTAATAAATTAAATTGTATTATATCACAACAAAATATTAATTAGAATAATAATAATAAAAATATATGGAATAAATATAAATTATTTTAAATATCGTTTTATTAACATATTATTTTACACTTATTTTAATTTTAATGATATTCTCTTTTATATTCACTTGATATATTAATTTTTATCTTATATTGAAAAATATTTCACATTTTATTTTAGTATAGTTTTGAATTTTATACGGTTTATTCAAAATAATATTTATTTAAAGGAACATAAATACTAAAACCGTATGGTGTTTCATTATACCGCCTTTAAATTAATTGCATCCTCACAAATTTAATTCCTCTCATCGATGAAAATAGATGATTATAATCTTAATATAGTCATGACTCGTGGTATAAACAAGTATTAAAATAATTTCTAATGTTTCATAATGATCCTATGAATAATATAATGTATATCCCCTAGGGAGTGCCAAACCAGGTGTGTAGTTAGGCCAACTTTTTGTGCATTGAGTGAAGATTGAGTTAACACCCAACTAGTGTTATTCAGGGTTATTTACACTATGTTTCAAATAGATAGATAATGTTACCTGATGTAGTATACATAGAGTGATTTCATTACTGGAAAACCATAAACCCTTTAATTTTCTAAAATTTTAGGATGTTTTTTTATTTAGATTTATCCCTATAGTTTACACTAATGTATTCTAGTCCAAATTCATAATAATAATTAAACCTAAATTTATCAAGAAATTTCTTACTAAATTCAAAACAAAATATTCATGGAAACCAATGCTTTCAGAATTCAAATTAACCTTTATCCCAAAACAACATTGATTACAAACCGATAAATATATACATTAATCATTATACTACCATACAGATATTAATATTTTCCAACAATAAGATTAATTCTCTTAGAAACCACATACCAGTCCTATGTTCTATCTATACCTTAACTATTTATTCTTCCTAAAACCCAATTATCATCTCCCAAAATATTATTAATCCCCTTAAAATCCAATCACATAAGAACTCAAAATAGGTATCTATGACTTTAAACACATAATCGACATTGAATAAATTTACCCAGATGGCATCCATAACTCTTAAAATATCCTAACTGAGAGACCCAAGACTCACACTCCCATATATGGTTCTAAAAACATATTCTTTATAGACTGGTTTTGATATCGATGGATGTGACCCAAAATTATCCATCCGTAATTAAAATATCATTAACCAATATTGATTTACTTATATACCCAATACCCTTTAGGTTCATAGATCTAGATAATTTATAAAAACTTTCATCCAAAGAAACACATATATTTCTCTTCAAATGGACATTTTTTCCCTGAAACCAAGGATTTATTATTTTTTATAAGCCTTCAAAATTTCCCACAAAATTATCTTCACATTACACCCATTAAAACATATCATACATAATATTCATCTATATAACCTAGAGAAATGGAAAAATAAGAAGGATTTTCTCAAACACATAGTAATGGTAAACATAAATGATGATAATTGAAGATCATTGGTGAGTATAAGATAAACATGTGGATATGAGAATATAATTAAGGTGCATGAACAAATAATATGGAAACCATATATAGTAAAACATAGTTCATACATCATTAATAACTAAATAAGTATATCAATATAAATAATTATATATCATAGGATCATCACATCATAATAATGTGAAAAAAAACATAAAATATTAAATTATAGGTATAAGTCACGTCTCACTACCAAGAAAACATAAAATAGAATAAAAATTCATATAGTGGATTGGGTTTACTCCCTAGTATTTTATATATCATCACATTATATATAAAACATTTCCCAATGTGTTGGAGGTATATATAATTCCATGATCACCCATAATATCATAATATATACATGCATATTTTTACCATATGATAAGACATTCATAATTTCATCAAAGCATAATTAACCTGAGAAAGAAATGGGTTTCATAAATATGTACAAAATATATTATCATATGTTATCCAGATAAATAACATGGATGGTATCAATAGATCTTATCCCCAATTTATCATAATAAACATTTTGGTATTTTGATATAGATGAAACCCTCTTTTATTAGAAGATGGGTTATATCACACTATCAAATGGTATCACATAAGAAAAGGTCAAGAATTAGATTTTTTGATCCTGAAATTTCAATCTTCCATAAGAAATACATCGTAATAGAATTTATAATGAAATATATGAAACAAAACTTTAAACAAAATAGTCCTTTTAGTGATTTTGTGTAAAATGTAAATAAAATAGTAAAAATATTTTTCATAAAGATTTTGTAAATGGTTTTAAAACAAATTATAATTCTCATAATAAATCTATTTCAAGATGGTAAAATGATTACATTTGAAGCCTTACTTTTATAATAATTCCAAATATTTAAGCCTTGATAATAATTGAACATAAAGAAAATAAATGGTGTGTGTAATATAAAAATATACATAAACGGAATGAAATTGATTTATTTATTCCATTAAATATATTAACCATTATTTTTGTAATGAAAATGCACAGAAATGGGAATATAAATTAATTTATAAAATATGAAAAGAATGTTTTATAATGAAAAACAATCATTAAATATAAATAATGAATTCATGTAGAAAACGTTACAAAAGAAGTTTCGATTCACTATTTTGTAAAGAGAGTAAAAAACGAATCATGTGAAAAATATTAAAATGATTCCTTTTAAAAAATAAATAATTTTATAGAAAGAATAAAATGACCTTAAAAATAATTTAATTAATGGTAGTTACATTATTGAAATAATATAAATAATTTGGACATGGATAGAAAATTGACATTAAAAATAACTGAAATTATTCTTAATAACATCATATTTTTATATATAATAAAATTCTTCAAAGAAGTATATTTTGATGTAAAGATGTAATTTAAACATAAAGAAATATAAAATATCATATATAATAGGGAAATGTAATAATAAAATAAAATTATTACAATATAGTCAAAGAATAAATTTTATGACCCAATGAAATAGAAATTGAGTCAATAAAATTCATAATGCATTAGTAACCACTGATTAAGAATTCCATTAAAGATAGATAATGAAATAAAAAATTAAATACTACAAATAAAAATTTAATTATGATTTAATATATCATAGTTCCACTATATACACTATATTAATGAAAATGGGTGCTTAGTAAGAAACATGTCTCAAATAATGAAATTTCATAATAGAAACCCTTATGAATTTGGTATTTTGTAAATAAAAATAACATAAAAAAGAGATCATAATGTGGAGTTTAATCTATAATTAAATAAATTATTTTTATTATAAATGAATATAATAGGGAGGTAATTACACCATATAAAATAAAATATAATGGATAATCTGAAATAGGTCTCAAGGAATATAAGTTGAGATGAAGAACCCTTGCCTTTATTTTCCTCTTAGTCAAACACACTCTAACATATTGTATAATAAATATCTATTTTTTAAAACATGAATCCATAAGTGAATTATATTCATTTTTTCATTATTTATCACCTGTAATTATGGGAATTTATTTATTATTTTTTAATAGAGAAAACTTGAATACATGTTTTTCTTTAAATTATCCTGATTTGTTTCGTATTTTTTATTTTTATTATTTGATATTTATCATTTTGAAAAAAATTCAACAAAGTCTTAGAATAAATTAAAATAAATTTATATTACATAATATACACTAACTATACTTGTAATTAGTGATAAGTAAAGTATTGAAAACATCCTCATTGGAAAATGAAACCAGCCTTTATTAGGCAATATAAAAAGAGAGGGAGAGATATTACATACTATAAATTGATTAAAATAGTTATATCAGTATCAAAATAATTTTGATATGTTATAATCTTATATAATAAATTTTTTATAAAGGCATAAATAAGAAAATTTATTGGGAGAGTAGAAATAACAAGAGATAAAAACAATTTAAATAGAATTTTGGATACCTCTTAATTGAATATTTACTCCTTTGCTAAAGCTATGAAAGATTGGGATTTTGTAACTTTAAAACATCCATAAGGGTACTGAGAGAATTTTTAGAGGGTACATGTTTATATATTGGGATTTTAGAGTTAAATATGAAGTGATTTTCTATAGGAAACGATATGGGTGTTTGTACTTGAGGAGAGAGGTATTTTGGGTTAAAATATTAACTATTTTATAATTTAGGCCAAAGAAATTTAAAGAGTGTTTCTTACTGTGAGTTTTTTCCTTTATTATTTAAAAAATTGATGTTTAATTGAAATTTATATCAAGAAGAAATAGAATGAAACCCTCAAACACTCAATTAAGTGAAAACAACCCAAATAGATTTTTTTATTAGGGTAATATATAATTTAGGATCAATAATATCAAATATAGTTTCATTCATTTTATAAATTCATTATTTTAATTATTAAATAAATTTTTCTATAAGAAATATTTTTCATAAATTTTTAAGAAATTATTAAATCATGAGTAGGTCTTAAAAGTAACGGTATTCATACAAATTTTATTTTTTTAATATCCACTGAAAATCATATTTTTTTGAAAATCACAAAAAATAACCTTAGTTCAAATTTAATAGGGCGATTCAAAAAGATACCTTCATTTTATTAAAATAATTTTCTTATATTTAGTAATTTAAATTTTCATTGAAAACATAAAATATAATGAAACGATTTTTATTATAAAATGACTTTTAAAAAATTTAAGAATTATTAATATTATTTCTTATAAATTACTAATTTAAATGACTGTTATTCTATTTTTTCTGTTGAAACATATTTTTATAATAATACAATAAGGTTTATAAAAAATCAGAATAAAAATTGATTATATATATTTAAATCAAATTCCTACAAAAATATGTATTTTAATACAAAATGTTAACAATCAGATATTTTTAAAAAAAATTAATTATTTTATAGACATTAATTTTCTTCAATTCATCAGTATTATAAGACATCAAATTATTTTCAAAGACAATAATATTAATATGATAGGAATTAAAAATAATAATTTTAATTTTCTTTCAATTTACTTTATGTTGTACACTTCTTGTGATTTTATTAATGATATTTCACACATTATTCTCCTAATCAATTAATTTTTATCTTGATTTGTAAAATATATTATATTTCATTTTAATATGGTGTTTCATGTCATATATGATATTTAATATAGTTTTTATTTAATGAAATTTATATACTAAATTTTGGGTGAAATATTTCTTATTTTACAGCATGATAAATTGAAAAATGTAATGATGGTTCATATTTTTATTTGGTATAATATGCTGTAATTGATTTTCCTATATTCCATTTCAATGACCTTCTTCACACAAAATCTCTTGAAAAGATAATATGAATAACCACTAGTGTTTTAATCACCCTTTAATCCATAATTCCAAATCACATCATTATATATTTAACATTTTTTAATAGATAAATAAACATGTCAATACTTATTGATTCACCTATAATCCATTGAAATACATTAAATCTTAAAACACAGACATCTCAAACTCACAACTCCTCTATTCAAAAAACTTCTTTAATTTTTCTTTGTTCAATGATCCAAAAATCATTTTGTCTACATAAATGGTATCAAATATCTTTTTGAAATATTCATTACTAGGTGTATAGACTATGGTAAACTCTACCTCACCAGTGTAATGTACCGGATCCGGAACCCACCCAGAGGCGCCCCGCACACAGTTGGTCACATAGCCTCAAGTGAATTTCCTCAAACGCCAGAGGCTACCGACTAGTAGTGAGGGTCATGGGTGTGATAGTGGGGAAATTATTCCCTCATTGGCATAGTACACAGTGGAAGAAAACAAAAGAAATAGCATAAGCAGTAATAATCCATACAATAGTAAATAGTAGAATACTTAAATTAAAGAACAACTGGAGAAATGCATAATAAATGATTCATGATACATATATCTAGGAAAATATTCAAACAAGTCACAATACTGAATACCAATAGTACTGAACCAAGTTCAAAAGCCTAGGCTTGGTCCCATGCTCTCTAGCTCCATATCAAGTCAAGTACCTAAAGTGGAAGTTCATTTGACCTTATCTATACCTGCAACAATATAATCTGTTTGGTTCCAAAAGCATGGCCCAAACAGGGTGTGAGACTAAATACTAGTAGGCAACCACCTGAAGATCTATGTCTAAAAGTCAGTGAATATATTGAAGGTAAAAGTACAGAAAGTAGTAACAGGAACATGCTGAACATTAAACAATCTATAGTTATAATATCAAGCAATAGCTAATCAGAAGCGAAGCACAAATAGGTAACCCTCTTGGAAGTACTCACAGCCATCCCCTATGGTCCTACCTAACAAATACAAGCAACCCTCTAGGCAGTACACTCAGCCTATCCCCTCTGGTTCTACCAAACATATACAAGAAACCCTCTAGGAAGTACCCTCAGCCTATCCACTATGGTTCAGTCATAAGAATTCATATAGACTATCTAAGGAAGCACTCACAATCAATTCCCCTTATAGTATAAGGTAGTCATGGACTCTATAAGGAAGCACACAAGTTCAATTACGCTTAGAGCCCCATGTTCAATGACTCTCTGAGGAAGCTCACCCAGTCAATTTCCTTATATCCCAAGTCATTCAAAGTCTCTCTGAGTAAACTCACTTGGTCAATTCCTTTTATTGTCTAGGATCATCCATGGTAAATCAAAGTAAACACAGACTCTCTGAGGAAGATCACTTGCTCTATCCCCTCGTAGTCTATAATGCTCAAAGACACTCTAAGGAAGCTCACTCGGTCTATCCCATTATAGTCTATAATACCCAAAGACTCTCTAAGGAAGCTCACTCGGTCTATCCCTTTATAGTCTATAACACCCAAAGACTCTCTGAGGAAGCTCACTCGGTCTATCCCATTACATTCTATAACACCAGGTTCTCACGGCCCTATGTAAGTCAACAAGAATAAAAATGCAATATGGCCAAGGTAAAACTTTATAACTACTTGGATAAATAGTCTACAGCTCAACAGCATGTCAGAAAAACAACTCTCTATCCTAAAATCACTAGGCGTGGGAAATAGGAAAAATTGTACCAAAAGCTCAGAAACAGGACATGCATGGGAAAAACATCAAACACATAGCAATTCAACCATATTCATATCCAATCAACCTCTACGCAAGCCTACATGCATGGAAAGAAAAACATAGGGGTAAAATGGTAAACATGCAATACCCCGTTAAAGGGTATTAGCACAATTGCACATAATACTCAAAGAGTTTCGATGAAAAGGCACAAAACACCAACCTTTAGGGTTCCAGTGAAAAAAATCCACAATCCACCTCACGCACAAATCCGGACAACCGTTTCAAGAAAGACCACTCTAAATCTCTCTTCCCTATCATCCACAAGCTGTAAAATCAACACCCAAGGTAAACCCAACAATAGATCTACATGCAACAAATGTAGATCTAGAAAACAAAGAGAGAGGGAAGAAAATATCTAGGGAAAACCAAGGGGAAAACAAGAGGAGGGACTTACTTGAGAAGTACCGCGCTTGATCCACCAAGAAACCCATTCTATTTGCCTCTAAAATGATCCAAGGAGCTCCCCTAACCTCTGAAAATTGAAACTTCCACTTGAGCCACGAGTGGGAGGGAGAATTATGGAGGAAAGGTAAATCCTGAGTGGCCTGGGACATAAAAACCCTAACTTTAAGTGGTCTCATAGTTACCCCACATGATTTGGAAAATCGTGCGCCAACTGTGTGGTTTCCATTGTCTCACCCTGGAACATTTCATGGCTTGCCCGCACGATTTTGGAAAACCGTGCGCCCCCCCGTGAGGAGCCCACTATCTCACCCAGGGACTTTTCACAGCTTTTAGGCACAGTCTAACAAACTGTGTGCCACTTTTGGAGAGCTTATTGTCAAGGGTGCATGGTTTTCTGGGTTGGCCGCATGGTTTGTTCAGACCGTGTTCCAACCATGCACCACTTCACAACCTCCCGAAAAACCACTTTTTCTCAAAAACGACCAGAAAAGGATAACATACCTGAAGAGAAGGTCCAGGTTCTTACAGACTTTCCCCCTTATAGAAATTATTCCCCGAATTTCCCTAGCATGGCGTAGAAGAAGATACCCCAAACAAATCCATCCATTGCGCGTGTACATCAGATTCCCTCTCCCAATTCTTGTCTTTTACTTTACCATTATTCCATAGCACTCATACCAAAGTTACATAACGTCCAAGTAGAACCTTTGCATTACAATCGAATATCCGGATAGGATACTCCTCGAATGAGTTATCCACCTCTAAATCAACCTCCTTAGGTTTCAAGACATGATATGGGTTTGAAATGTAACGTCGAAGCTATGAAACGTGGAAGATTTAGTGTATATCCTGGTACCTATAATGTAACTGAAACAGATAGGAAACCAACCCAACTCTCTCCAACACCTCAGACGGCCCGACGTACCTCGGAAAAATCTTACCCTGTCTCCTGATCCTTTTTTACCCCAACCTCGGTGTGACACATAGAAAAACCTGATCTCCGCCCACGAACACCAGAGCTCGTCTCCACTGACCAACATAGGACTTCTGATGAGACTATGTAGTAGCAATCCTATTCCAAATCAACTCTATATGTTTTGTGGTCTTTTGGACAAGACAAGGTCCCAGCATAGCTGCATATCCTGCCTCTAACCAACATAAGGGTGACTGGCATGGCCTATCATACAAAGCCTCATAAGGTTCCATCTAAATAGTTTCTTGAAAACTATTGTTGTATGAAGACTCCACTAGAGGTATATGACTCTCCCAAGAACCTCCAAAATCCAGAATACATGCTCGAAGCATGTCCTCAAGTACCTGAATCGTATGCTCAGACTAGCCATCTGTCTGGGGATGGTATGTTGTACTCAAAAGTACTTGTGTACCCAAAGCCTTATGAATCCCCTGCCAGACCCAAGAAGAAAAACGTGCATCCCTGTCTGAAACAATGGAGTGGGGAACCCCATATAGACATACAATCCCTCGGATGTACAATTATCCCAACTGGTCACCACTAAAGGTCTCCTTGATCGGGAAGAAGCGGTGACCTTTTTGAGTCTATCAATGACAACTCATACCGAATCATTCCCTGGAGGAAATCTCGGAAAACTGGTCATGAATTCTATCATGACGTCATTCCACTTCCACTCGGGAATGGGTAACTACTGTAGAAGTCCTTCTGATCCTTGATGCTCTACCTTCACCTTCTGACAGGTGGAACACCTCATGAAAAACCTACCAACATCTCTCTTCATACCTGGCCACCAATAATAACGGTGTAGATCATGATACATCTTGGTTTCACCTGGATGAACTGCCCAAACTAAGGAATTAAAGTCCGGCATCATCTCCTGGCATATGTCTTCGGCACCCATACGCGCCCCCAGAAATGCAAGATCTCATCCTCGCCTATGGTCTAACTAGGAATAGGGTCTTCTCATGACACACATCCCCACTGCACTAGGCCTTCAAAATCTGATAATTGCCTCATTCACACTCTATCAAGAAGAGTAGAGTTAATAGATACGGAAGATAGAAATCTCTGCCCTTGTTTGTCTTGCACCTCTAAATGCATGTCAGAGAACAAAGCCATAAGCTTTCACTCACTACTGGCCTCCTGAATAGCCTATATCTGAGTCCTCCTACTCAATTCATCAGCCATTGCATTTACTTTCCCACGTGTATAATTAAGCTCTAATTCAAAGGATTGTAGGTACTCAACCCACCCCCAGTATCTCAAATTCAAATTATGATGATTGAAAATGTACTTGAGACTTTTTTGTTTGGTGAAAACCACAAAATAATCACTCAGAAGGTAATGTATCCAACAATAGCTGCCAAATCCAGATCATGTGTCAGGTAGTTCCTCTCATGTGTCCTCAACTGCCAATACCCATACACAATGACTCCAACTCCCTGCATGAGCACAGCTCCCAGACCGATACCTGAAGCATCACAGTAAAAAATATAGATCTTTCCTGGCTCTGGAAAGACTAGTATTGGTGCTGAGGTAAACATCCCTTTCATCTCATGAAAGGAGGACTCACATGAATCTGACAACAAGAACTTTCCACCCTTGTTAGTCAAGCTCATCAGCGGTGCTGCTAAGCGTGAAAAGTCCTGAATAAAGCATCTGTAGTATCCAGCCAGCCATAGAAAACTACGCACCTCAAAGAAGTTCTTCATATGATCCCATGAAACTAATGATCTAAATTTTTCTAGGTCTACTAATACTCCTGTCTCAGAGATCAGATGACCCATGAAATGAATTCGATCCATCCAAAAGTGTCATTTTGAGAGATTATCATATATCTGATTCTCTCTAAGTGTACTCAGAATGATCTCAAGATGTGTGGCATGGTCGTGCCTCATGTGAGAGTACACCAAGATATCGTCCACAAAAACAACCACGAAAGCATCCATGTATCGATGGAATACTTAGTTCATCAGTTCCATGAAAACTGCAGGAGCGTTTGTGAGACTGAACGGTATAACCATATACTTGTATAGACCATACCTGCTCTAGAAAGCTATAATAGGTATTTCAGATGGTCTAACGCACAACTGATGATAACTAGACCTCAAATTGATCTTCGATAACACCCAGGCTCCTCGAAGCAGATCAAAGAGGTCATAAATCCTTGGCAAGGGATATCGGTTCTTGACTGTCAACTGGTTCAACTTCTGATAATCTACACACAGCCTTAGAGTACCGTCTACCTTTTTCGCAAAAAGGACTGTTGAACCCCAAGGATATGTACTGGGTCGGATGATACCCTTTGACTAAAACTCCTCCAACTGCTTCTTGAGTTCCTGCAACTCAACTGTAGCCATCTTATAAAGAGGAATGGACACTGGTGCCGATCTGGGAAAAAGCTCAATCGAAAATTCTACCTCTCGATCCAGAGAAAAAACTGAAAATTTCTCTGGAAAGAAATCTCTAAAACAATCCACTACTGGAGGAAATTCTAACTGTGAAGTCCCCTAGTCATCCAAATATAGACTAGAAATCTAGGTTGTAACTCCTCATAACCCATGATGCTCTGGACCCACTCTGCTGGCCCAGACATCCCATTCACCCTTATGAAGGAAAGATTCACCCTCTGGTGATATGAAACTCACCCTACAGCGATTGAAATAAACGACTACCTATAATGGAACCAACTAGTACATTCTGAGGATGACATCATAGCCTTTCATCTCTAGGACATAGTGGTCCCAAAGGAAGTGACACCCAACATCCTCAAGAGGGCACTCCTTGCACTGACGTACACTAGATGTCCCTTTCCCCAATGGAGTGTCATACATCATGATATTAGTAGTGGAAAAGATACAGATACCAAGGCTCTCCATGACAGAAATAGATATAAAGATATGGGAAGCCTTTGTGTCAAAAAGAGTAGAAGATAAAACTGAGGCAACTAGAATGGTACCTCGAACTGTAGAGGGTCCAACATCCTACTCCTGCTGGGTCTGCTCCACTGCAAAAGTATGGCCTACTTTGTGGCCATGTGACCCTACCTGACCGCTTTGAGCTGATCCACTCTACTATCATTGAAAGATGGGCACTGGCCGCCACGGCCGCGACCTCTACCTCGGCCTGAACGGCCGGAAGAAATCCAGTTTCCATATTGGTGAGAAACTGGTGGGGTAGCTCCTATACGAGGATTCATAGATGAATCCTTTTTACCAGCTTCTAGTGCGAATATCTAACAGAAACAATGTAGATGACCCATCTTTCTAAAATATTGGCACTCCATCAGGTCTCTCTAGCACTTCGGCCTAGTATTCCCTCTTTTCCTGCACTGGTAGCACACCACCTGGAAACCAGAAGATGCATCTCACCTACTCTGATCTCGTCGTGCAAACTCCCTGTGGTGCTTCCTACTATCAATAGGAGGAATACTAACTCTTTATGTCGAAACTCCCTAGATCACAGCTCCAGAATCCCTCAGATTGCGCTCTGTGATCAGCGTCTGGTTGACAATGGAGGATATCTAAGTCAACCTGAAGATGTTCACCTGTGATCAAATTTTGTGCCTCAGACCATCCTCAAACTTCTTTGTAAGGGACAAATCATCACCTCCTGGAATATGTGTGAAACACTGCTTCTCAGTAAAGCGAGAGAAGTACTCCATAACAGAAAGAGTACCCTACTCCAGACTCATGAATGCCCAGGCCCGATCGGCCCTCAAGGTCTCTAGATAGAAGTAATCGTAAGAAGATGCGCTGAAACGCATCCCACTCCATACTATGATGGCGCCCCTCCTGTGAGATCACCTCCCACCACCTCTTGGAAGAGTCTCGGAGCATGTAGGTTGTGAGCTTCACCCTCTTCTCTAGAGGTATCTCCAGATGCTCTAAAATCATCTGTGGGGCTTCAAACCATGAATCTGCAGGTTGGGGTCCTCCATCCCCTTAAAAAATAGAAGGATTCTACTGATGAAGGACCCACATCAATTCTTCCATTGATAGGGTAGGAGGCGGCACTCCCTAAAAAGTTTGCATCATCCTCAAAAATCCCTCTCTGAACTGAGCATCATCTCCTGTGTCAGGAATAACTATTGGTGCCAATACTGGCACAACTATTGGATCTGCAAGAAGTCCCCGATCAGCCATATCCATTGTCTAGTCACCGTTTGTAAAATTTCGTACAACTGGAGGAAGTCTCGGTGTCATGACCCTACAAGGTAAAATGCACACCTTAGATTCAAGATTATCAAGGACTGAAAACAGGAAGTACAAGAAGGGAATAGAAGAAAGAAAGCAATCAACTTTTTTAGAACACGACTCTAATCCATGTACTTGAATTTCTCTTCCCCTTACTGGGTCCTTCTACATGACTAACCCACATGGTTCCCTTAAAAAACTACACGGTGTGTTCTTTCCAGACATAGTGTGCACAAAACAAGCTTCAGGGACCCGTGTTATTAGTTACACGGCCGGATACAAGGTCCCTACACAGGGCATTCACATCTTGTACATGGTGTATTCAAATAATATTTTTACAATCCTATGTTTATGCCCACAAAATCAGTGGCACGGTGTGTAGTCTGGGTTTTTCCAGACAGTAAGCCTCAGAAACTACTCCAGAACCTAGAAAACACTGAAAATGAACATTTAAGTGCCAAATTACGATCCGTGAGGGCCCATGCTCCCCGCGAATCAAATATTGGCATCATATACACGTTATAAAAAAGTGAAGAAGTCAATGATCCACCAAATTATGGTCCATGAGGGCCCATAACACCTTAAGAACCAAAGTTTGGCATTCATTCAAACAAAACCTCACGCAAACAATACCCTATCAAACAATAGGTATTTTTATCTAGGCATCTATCACAACAACATGCATATTCTACACAACATCTATCACAACAACATGCAATTTCTAATGCGTCCTAATTGGCATGGAAAGAATGCATGACATGTTATTTCTAGCAAGTTCCTATATGATTCATGAGAAGTAATACCCTCATATAATCAAATTGCAACAAAAATAGAACATTAATAATATCAACAGTAACAAAACAAGGCATGTGAATCACCTAATGGTGAAATTGAATAAACTGTAAAATTGAAAAACTAGAAAACATTCAATAATCGAGGTAAATTAGCATTTCCCTGTACACATATTAGCTACTCCTAGGCAGATCTTATTACTAATTACATATTCTTTCATATCCCTTCCTATAGGCTCCAAACAGTAATCCAAGAGAAAATAATCCTCTAATACCACTTTGTAACATCCCGGATCTGGAACCCACCCAGAGGCGATGTGCACCCAGTTGGTCACTTGGCCTCAAGCACATTTCCCTGAATTCCAGAGGCAACCAACTAGCCGTGAGGGCCACGGGTGTGATAGTGGGGAAACTATGCCATCATAGGTAGAGTACACAGTGGAATAAAACAAAAGAAATAGCGGAAGCAGTAATAATCCATACAATAGTATACAGCGGAATACTGAAAGTATGGAAAAACAGAAGAAATGCATAATAAATGATGCATGATACATATGTCTATGAAACCAGCCAAACAAGTCACAAGGATGAATAACAATAGTATTGAACCAAGAACAAAAGAAAAAGATAACATCTCCTCAGCATCGCAAGCCTAGGCTTGGTCCCATGCTCTCCAGCTCCATAGCAAGTCAAGTACTTGAAGTTGAAGGGCGTTTTCCCTTATCTATACCTGCAATAATATAATCTATTTGGGCCCAAAAGCATGGCCCAAACAGGGTTTGAGACTAAATCCTAGTAGGAAACCACCCGAAGATCTGTGCCTAATAGTCAGTGAATATATGGAAGGTAAAAGTACAGAAAGTAGTAACAGGAATATGCTAAACAGTAAACAATCCACAGTTCTAATATCTTGAAATAGCTAACGAGCATCTAAGCACAAACATGTAACCCTCTAGGAAGTAATCACAACCATCCTCTCTAGTCCTACCTAACAGGTTCAAGCAACCCTCTGGGCAGTACACTCAACCTATCCCCTCTCGTTCTACCTAACAAGTACAAGCAACCATCTGGGAAGTACACTTAGCCTAGACCCTATGGTTCAGTCATACGAATTCATGAAGACTCTTTGAGGAAGAACTCACACTCAATTCCCCTTGTAGTATAAGGTAGTTAAGGACTCTCTAAGGAACCACACAAGGTCAATTCCTTTTATAGACCCAAGGTCACGGACTCTCTGAGGAAGCTCACCTAGTTAATTCCACTTATAGGCCAAGTCGTTCAAAGACTCTCTGAGGAAGCTCAATCGGTCAATTCCTCTTATATTCTAGGATGGTTCAAGGTAAATCAAAGTAAACAAAGAATCTCTGAGGAAGCTCACTCAGTCTATCCCCTCATATTCTATAATGCTTAAAGACTCTCTGAGGATGCTGACTCGGTCTATCCCCTTATAGTCTATAATACCCAAAGAATCTATGAGGAAGCTCACTTAGTCTATCCCCTTATAGTCTATAACACCCAAAGACTCTCTAAGAAAGATCACTCAGTCTATCCCCTTACAGTCTATAACAGTAGGTTCTCACGGCCCTGTGCAAGTCAATGAGAATAACAATGCAATATGGCAAAGGTAAACCTTAATAACTACTTGGATAAACAATCTACATCTCAACAACATGTCAGAAAAACCACCCTCCATCCTACAATAACTAGGCATGGGAAATAGGAAAAATAGGACCAAATGGTCTGAAACATGACATTCATTGGAAAAACATCCAACGCATATCAATTCAATCATATTCATATCCAATCAACCTCTACACAAGCCTACAAGCATGGAAGGAAAAACATAGGGGTAAAATGGTAAACAAAAAATACCACATTCAAGGGTATTGGCACAATTGCACATAATAATTAAATACTTTCAACGGAAAAGCACAAACCACCTACCATTAGGGTTCCGGTTAAACGATCCACAATCCACTACACCCTCAAATCTGGGCAACCATTTCACAAAAAACCGCTCTAAATCTCTTTCCCTATCATCCACAAGCCATTAAATCAACACCCAAGGAAAACCCAACACTAGATCTGCATGCAATGTATGTAGATATAGAAAACCTAGAGAGACGGAAGAGAAGATCTAGGGAAAACCAAGGAGAAACCAAGAGAATGCACTTATCTTAGAAGAACTGCCCTCGATCAACCAAAAAACCCCTTGGATTTTCCTCCAAAACGAGCCAAGTAGCTCCCCGAACCTCTGAAAATTACAACTCCCATATGAGTCACGAGTGGGAGGGAGAATGGTGGAGGAAAGGGAAAGCCCGAGTGGCCAGGTAATTAAAAACCCTCAATTTAAGTGGTCACACGGTTACCCCACACGGTTTGGAAAACCGTGCTCCAATCATACGGTTTCCACTATCTCACCCAGGAACTTCACACGACTTGCCCGCAATGTTTGGGAAAACTATGTGCCGCGTGTGTGAAGCCCACTGTCTCACCAAGGCAATACGCACGGCTTGCCCGCAATGTCTAACAAACTGTGCACTGCCCGTGTGAGCCTACTATTAAGGGTGCACAGTTTCTTGGGCTGGCCGCATGGTTTGTTAAGATCGTGCGCCAACCGTGCGCCCCTGCACAACCTCCCAAAAAACCTCTTTTTCTCAAAAACGACCAGAAAAGGAAAACATACCTGAACAAAAGGTCCGGGTTCTTACAACCAGATTCAATTATTTCCCAATTATTGATAAATCCAAGAATACACTACTCTTTTTTCTTAATTCAGCTCATAAAATTCCTACTCCAAACAATATAATTGTTTATCATCTTTATCTATAAAAAACCAATCTAGTTTTTCAATCTACACTTCCTTTTCAAAGAAACCCCCAAGGACTGATAATTTGACATCCATTAAATACACCATTAACTTTATTTGCACTAAAAATGCGAGGAATAGTCAAATTTTTTCCAATTTATCTATAAGGGAAAATATTAGTTCAACACTAATACCTTATATTTGGGAATATCTATTATACACTATTCATGAATATTTCTAAACCACCTTGTTGTCTTTATTCAGTTTGTTACAGAACACCCATGTGGTTTCAATGAAATATTTTTCTTCCAACCTCAGGATAATTTCACATGTTTTATTATTCTCATATTAGTCAATATCTTCATAAAAATAACCGAACAAATTCTTATATTTAATATGCTCTTCAAAATAAATTTTACCAACTTGAGATAAGAGTGATTTTTAAACAAAATCATCATCCTCGTTGTTTCACTAAAGATATTTGTTCACCAATTATATTTTATTAATTAATTCTAGCATGGTTACTTTTTTTCTTCATGTATACTGATCCAAACCTAATTTATTCACCATCAATGTATTATTTTGAATCTACTTCATCCCCATGTTCACCCCTAGGTGAATCTCTTTAGTATCAATTTATTCTAAAATTATATCAATTTTTGTGAGATATACTACCTAAATTGTGAATTCAAATAATTATTTATAATAGTGATTCACTATATTTCTATATTCAGTCAAGTATTTTGATATTTAATTTAAATTACATTCTTTAATATTAGTATCCCAAAAAATTACCTTCAAACCCAAGATCATTGAACTTATGGTTCTTCTCCTTTTTTATAATGAATCACTTATTCTAAAAAACTAAAATTATTTGATTCATGGAACCTTACCTTACCACATCTCCAAGGGTGTCTTCTATTTATTAAAATATAAAAAATACCTATTTTATATATAGACTAATGTAATAACTACTTTATTCTCGTATATATCTAATAGGCTTTTCTCTATAAGCATCAGTTGGTCCATGTTAATTATGATTCTATTCATCCTCTAAACAACTCTATTTTGTTAAGGATTCCAAACTATTTAATCCTATTATATTATCCTATGATTCATGATATATTATTCCACCAAATAATTAGTAAATTACATTCAATTATTTGTTCAGATTTTCTAATTTTTCATCCTGAAAATCTTCTCATCCGATCTCTAATAATATGTAATGCACTTGAACACTTAAAATTTGTAATAAAACACCATTATCAATTCTATCCAACTATATTTATAGATAAATAAAACATATTACCTCATTATATCCATGTATTTGGGGGATATTTACCAAAAACATAAATTTAAACTACCTCAAGTAATCTCATTGATTTTTTTTCCTTAGCTTCCAAATTTTTTAAATGATTTTCACTTTCTGAAAAGTATCACACATTTATGTGCATTCACATGAGAGTTTATGAATATCATGAGATCCTTCATTCATTATAACATTTTCCGAGAACTTTTAACCCAAGTTTCCAAGACTTTTGTAACATTAATATTTATCTTATTCCATTTTTACAAAACACACGACTTTTTCCTTATCAATTTTGTAAATATTTCCATATTTTAACTTTCCTTGTATCATAGTTTGATTGTATATTCATTCGATAATATAATGATTATTAAAGAAATTGAAAACATTACCTAAGTCATATATTTTAATTTCACTTAGAATATTATTACCATGAACATTATCCTCCATAACATTCATGTGAATTAAGAGTTTTCCTCTCTTTTTATATTTTTTAGAGCTAGTGATCTTCAAACCATCATCACTACCAATGAAAAAAACCTTCATTATCATACTTGAATACCATGATAAAAAACTCACATCATATGTCTACTAGGACCCAACCATAAATATGGTTATTATATGATGGATCAACTTATAAATCATAAAATAATAAAATTAAATCAATTTATAATTTAGAATATGGTGTAAAATATGGATTAAAAATTAAAACATAAATAACAGATGTACTGGAATTGAGAAGAGTGAAATTTTTAAAGGTAAGAAAGTGAGTGATTGGATTTATAGTAGTTCAGATCCAAACAATCCTATTTAATCTCATCACATTCTCAAAACAAGATTTTGTATATCCACTACCTATAGTCTTTTTAAATAGGTTCAGACCAAACCAAACTGTTTTTAAAGTGTGTGGAACAAACCCAATCTTTTAAAGGGGATCTGACCTATCATATGACTTTCTAAGGAATATACCCCAACTAATACTGTAACGCCCCGACCCCAGCTACCCAGAGTCGGTGCATTATTGCGTAACATTGGCATGGTCACAAAAGATCAAGTCTTGAAAGACCGATTAGTTTAGTAGCCTTAGAAACACTAGATACATTCATAAGTATTAAATTACATAATAAAGTAAAACAAAACTAAAAAAACATCTTGTCTTCATATCCCCACATACTATCCCTGCAGGTCATTCATAATATACTTCATCACATCCTATAAAAATTAAAACATTGAAAGGGGCGAGCTCAGATGCTCAGTAAGGATAACAATACAGTGGAAACTTTTATAAATAAACATAAACATTTAAGGCAATGAACAACTAAAACAAAAGCCTTCTAAACTTGAACTTCAGCATAATATGGGAACAATAAAATGAAATAATTGCATTTACTTATTCACATGGATATTCTACTAGTTAAATAATCACTTGCAATATCAATAACCACTTTCATAGTGATGGAATGCATAATGCCAGACTATCATAACCACGTAGCCAAGGCCTCGTGCCGAGACTACAAATATGATTTTTTCAAGGCCTCATGCCAAGACACTAGTTTTTCTCATGAGACCTACTGATGCATCGATGATCTATAGTGGGCTCCACCCATCACTTATTAAGTCCAATGCTTTCCTTATATGAAATGGTTTAAATATATCATAAACCATAACATAATCATATCACATAAAACATGCATAAAGGAAACATAACATTTACACATTTCAATCACAAGATATCAATACAACTCATTGATATAATAAAAACATTATCAAAACCATTTTCAATACCAAAATAAAAGAAAAGTAAAACATGGTATTTATTTTTCATTTAAAAAAAGTTATGGCTTGTAGAGGAAGCTGAAACTCAAATAATGGTCACGGCAGCGGAGAAGTCATTGTCACTGCATACGTATGAAAAAAACATTTTCTTTTTGTTTTTTATTAAAATGCTTCATATAAAAAAGATTACTATTTAATAAACGTAAAAGTCAAAGCGGTTTATACACCATACAAAAGAATGTTGTGTATAAAACAAAATATACCTCAATGAAAGGAGATTGAGACAAAGTTCCTTACAAATATAATTTTTAAATAAAATAGACCTATTATGTGTATTCACTATATTTAAACATAAATAAATTATAAATACAAGATAGGACATAATAATATCTTGACATAATTTGAAAGTAGGAGATTAACCCAAAGAACAGAAATTGGGTTAAGAAGTTCCCTTACCTCGTGTCCGACTTGACTAGATCGTTGTTTAAACACATGAATAATACACTATAGTTAATTTCTACTTGATTAAGAACCTTTTTAAAGTTCATTATTCCTTTTATATCACTTATTACCATGTTATAAACATTATGTAATTATTTAAGTTAATAACGGTCATTTTGTCGATCTTTGGTACTTGAGTAAAAAATAAACTTATTATAATTACAAGTTGTTCATGTGGTAAAATATAGATTATATCAAGAATTATATTAATGATTTAGATATCATATATATAATATATATACAGTATATACATTCATTTATAATATTACATAACATTTAGAGGTAAGAAATGAAATGCACCGTTCATGGAGATGGTAAGCCGTACGTCCGCATGAACGCTACTTTCATTTCTATTTTGTATTTAATAAATAATAATGATATAAAGGTATATTATAATTCCAGTATAATATCATATATGATATAATTTACTTCACCCTTTATACATCCCACATATGGCATTAACGATTCAAATCACTTTGAGGGGGCGGTCGTCCGCACTTTCTAAAATTAAATTATCGTGTTTACCCATAATGGAAATCATAAAGGTATGAAATAAATGAAAATACAGAATCATAAAGATAACATAAATATAATATATATCATATATAAATATAGTTAAATCTTAATGGCCACCATGAGAGGTGTTAAAAGAATATTCAACAATCATTGTTTCGTGAGGCAGTAATTCGCCACACACAGAAACAGTATGTTCTTTAACCATTGAATGAAGGTTTTTGTAAGTGTAAATCAAATAATTATAAGAAAAAACATCCTAGTATATTTAATATACTAGTGTTGTTACAAAATAAAGGAATAAAAAGAGCTTAAGGGGTTGGAGAAGCAAAATAATAAAAAAGGACATAAGAGAAAACATTACCTTAAAATCGGGTAGCTCTTTTTTATTTGAGCCAAAGCCTTCCTTGGGAAGACTTATGCCCAAAGTGAGGCCTCTAGGAGCAATAGAGGGAAGTTTAGAGAGTATTTGGGCAGATTTTGGCCGATCGAAATGGATTTTAAGGGGTGAATAAGGTGGTAGATGTGGGGGCCTTCAATAAGAGGAGAGGAGGGGCACTCTTGGAAAGTCATGAAATATTACATTATTATGAAATGATTTTCGGATTTAAAAGGCCCCACAATTATATATTTAGAGTATAAGGTGATCAGGGTTCTAAATATACTCATCCAATAGGTTTTTGACAAGTGTATGTCTTAGATTTTACATTATCCTTTCATTTTATTTAAAAAGTTAATTAATGAGGTAATCGCTGCATCATCATGGTGTGAAAAATAAATTTATTTATTTTATTCCTAAAAATTATAAAAAATTACCATGATGTACAAAATATTTTTTGCTTTCCAATGAATACTTATAGTAAAAAAGTTATCTTATATACCCCCATTTAATAATTGTTTTTGTAAAACAACACATGTTTGTGACAATTTTATTTTGACATTAAATAAAAAGTTATTAATGTCATTTTCTTACCCAAGTGGCTCCATGGGGTCCCCAATTTTACCCATGGATTTTCCTGGTCGTACATGACTCAAACAATAATGGTAGGACAAGTGTAAAGGTAATTTCATATTTTTATAATATCATTTTTACCTTAAATTTCACTAATTACCTTTAATCGCGATTAATAAAACATAAAAGTTACTATTCACCAAAAAATTATTTTAACCCCATTGAACCACATTTTACTTTCTAATGTCAACCATGTATGTCAGATTTTTGAAAATAAAATCAGAGAGGTGGTAAAATTTCATTTAAATGAAAAATCAGTTTTTTTAACTACCACTTAGTGGTTTCACTATTCATCAAAAATCGATGTTTTTCAGAAAAATACCAAAAATTCACCCTAAGATATAATTGATATTCCGAATTAAAAAAGGATGTCAATTTTACAAAATTCCAAACCTATAAGTTGCAATAATTAATTTTATAATTAATTCCTGCTGGAAAAACAAATATGGTGTTTTTAAGAAACAATATCAATCAAAAGATTGACAATTGTTCATGTCCAATTTCAAAGTGAAGTAAATTCTAATGACCACAGTTGGATAAAATGGTAAAACTATATTCTAATTATTCTTTAAAACCACTCAATATTATTATTTATCATTATAAATTGTTTTTATTTAAAATGTTTTTTTAAGTATTTTTCACTATTCTTCAAAAATTGGAAGTTCTCAGAAAAATACCAAAAAATCAACATAGGCTAATTTCAATATTCAGATTCCAAAAATGAACTCCATTTTGAAAGATAAAATTTATAAAATTTCAAAAAGTGAGTATTACTATTTATAACGGCTAGTTTGATTGGTTCTGGTGTGTTAGAATCTCAAAGTTGCGTACAATCTAAGCTATTGCATTATTGAAAGAGAAGCGTATCGTGAAAGCTTGGGGTGTTACATTTTCCTCTCCTTCAATAAATTGCATCCTCATAATTTAAAATTTTTCTTTCAAAATAAAAGGTTGAAAATAGAAAATACCATTGTGGAAAACCCACATCGGAAATATGGTTAATAAAAATATAACATTAAAAGAATGAAAGAGAAGTACAAAGGTCACCCGAGATAGCCCATACTAGGATTCTATGAAAATATGGATATGGAGGAAAAACAAACCATCAAGGTCTGATAGAGAGTTGTAGAAAACAAGGTTAGGAGAAAGATAACTACAAGAAAATCACAAACTTGTGATTGGTTAAATGATCATTGATTCCCCAGTAGGATTAGTTAACCGACAACGTTTTTGTTTTAAGTTACCTATTATAAATTTGAGGAATTTATTTAAGAGATTTACTAAGAATGTAATGGAATATACATACTTGTCATGTAGACTTTCATTATTTAATAAATTTTTAACACAAACCCATCTTTCACTCAAAAAGATAATAGAACTCAAAAATATTATACTTATCCTAATCGTACAAGGTTCAAAATATTAACACATACCATTTAGATTAGGAAAATTATTTTGTAATAACCAGGGACTTCCTGTAGGCTATTGGTAGGTAATAAAGGCCTGTCGCACTATGGTTGTGGGTTCGATTCCAGCAGTTTTGTCCGACGCGACGGGTTATCCCCCAACCTACAGGTTGTCATTTTCCTAAAACTATAGTATTAGAATATCCCAAAAAAATCTTCAGAATTGTTTTAACCTTGAACAATACTATCCAAAGTTCAACTTAATCCATTCCAACCATTTTAGTTATCCAAAATACTTGTGTCCAGACTTTCTCTAAAAGGTCTCTAAATTCTAGAATAAATTTTAACATCAGATTCCCCAAATAATGTAAAGTTTCTCTTATTGTCACATACTAAAAATATGATTAACTTCATCATATTAAAACCTTAATGAAAACAACAAGTACTGCAGTACAATCCTTATATATATCACATTATTCTTATAACCATAATATAATCCATGAGTCCAAAAGCACCAAAACATTAATTATTCCACTTCAACTATAGTAATAGCATAATATTGTCCTTGATCCCCTGGCCTTTTCTGAGTTATGTTTCCCTGATTCTTAGGACATTCATTTGAATAATGCCACATTTCTCTACAATTGTAGCATTCTACATTGATAGCCTTTTTCTTTCCCTTGCAATCACGAGCCTGGTGACCTTTTTCTCCACATTTGTAACAAAATCCCATTCCTTTTGGGAAAGTACCGGGGTGATTCTTCTCACAATTATCACATAATGGAAAATCCTTCTTTCCCTTTTTCCCTTTATCTGTCTCTTGTTCCACTTTTCTCTTCTTCTCTTGTTTTACTTTATTGTCATAAGATTTAGAGAATTCATTTTCTGTCTTGATAGCACATGAGACAATATCTTCTTATGGTGAGAAAGATTATGAGACTAAGGCTCGACGGAGAAATGGTTTTAACCCATCAAATAAATGATCAATCTTACTTATTGGGTTATGTATATAATCTGTAGCATACCTCTCTAACCTTGTAAATTTGGCCTCATTCTTTGTGACATTCTCATCCTCCTTTTGTCTTAGACTCAGAAATTGCCTTTCCATATCTACTCGATGGTCATGTATAAAGTATTTTTATAAGAAAATTTCCTTAAACTCCCTCCATTCCATACTTGATACTTATTCATCTTCCTTTGTGTTTTGAATCAGCGACCACCATTGATCGACATCACTAGTGAGGCGGTAAACTGCAATAAAAACCTTCTCTCTTTCGCTACTCCCCAAGGTGTGGAATATTTTCTCTAAGGATTTTATCCATTGCTCAGCTACTAATGGATTTGTACCCCCATTAAATTTTGGCGGTTGTTTCCTCATGAAGAGGTCTAACATTGATCCTCCACGTTGCAGATCAGGGTGCTACATACGAGTAAGGTTATTATTCATAACCTGAGTGAGTTGTCCCAGTATGGTGATAAGTTGTTCAGCACCAGTTGTATCACTAGCTCCACTATAATTATCTTGACCAAGAGGGAAATCCATACATAGAGTGCGTGCATTGATACGGTATCAATTCCTTACACTAGGCGCCATTTCTAAATAATGGCATAAAATAGATTTGTTTATGAATCAAAATACATAATTCCATACTTGTAAAACACTTAACATAAATTGAAATATTTATAGATATAATCCAAAATCATAAAAATGTTTTCTTTGAGTAGGTATATACTCATAAACCCTTCATAATGGTTTTTAAAGAAAATGAGAATTATCTTAAGCATATCCCCCAGGAGTGTCATAACCAAGAGTGCATCAAGGCCCATTATCGTTCACCAGTTCCCATTTGAGTCTAGCTCAAAGAGGTTTTTTCGGGTTTTACCCCTAGGTACGTCTGTGCCAGAGCCACCTCTACCTGCTCGTATCCAGACAGGGATGTATTGCTCGGAAAACTCACAAAATCTCTATAATACCAAAATTCGAGGAAGTTCTTCTATACTAATCCTCAAAGTATATGTTTGGGCTATGTGATCTAATCAGAGTTTATCTAAATCTAGCTTCCAAGGTTAGTACTAAACTACCCTTGATACCAACTGTAACGCCCCGACCCCAGATACCCAGAGTCAGTGCATTATTGCATAACATTGGCATGATCAAAAAAGATCAAGTATCGAAAGACCGATTAGTTTAGTAGCCTTGGAAACACTAGATACATTCATAAGACTTATATTACATCATAAAGTAAAACAAAACTAAAAAATCATGTATTCATATCCCCTCATACTATCCCAGTAGGTCATTCATAATATACTTCATCACATCCTGGAAAAATTAAAACATTGAAAGGGGTGAGCTCAGATTCTCAGTAAGGATAACAATACAGAGGAAACCTTCATAAACAAACATAAACATTTAAGGCAATGTATAACTAAAACAAAAGCCTTTTAAACTTGAAATTCAGCATAATATGGCAACAATAAAATGAAATAATTCCATTTACTTATTCACATGGATATTCTACTAGTCAAATAATCACATGAAATATCAATAACCACTTTCATAGTGATGGAATTCATAATGCCAGACTATCATAACCACGTATATAAGGCCTCATGCCGAGACTACAAATAAGATTTTTTCAAGGCCTCATTCCAAGACAGTAGTTTGTCTCATGAGACCTACCGATGCATCGAGGAGCTATAGCGGGCTCCACCCATCACTTATTATGTCCAATGCATTCCTTATATGAAAAGGTTTAAACATATCATAATCCATAACATAATCATATCACATAAAACATGCATAAAGGAAACATAACATTTCCACATTTCAATAACAAGATTAAATATGAAACATTGATATAATAAAAACATTATCAAAACCGTTTTCAATACCAAAATAAAATAAAAGTAAAACATGGTATTTGTTTTTCATTTAAAAAAAGTTATGGCTTATAGAGGAAGCCGAAACTCAAATAATGGTCACGGCGGCGAAGAAGTCGTTGTCACTGCATACGTATGACAAAAAAACATCAAATTTTGTCGTTTATTAAAATGCTTCATATAAAAAATATTACTTTTGAATAAATGTAAAAGTCAAAGGGGTTTATACATCGTAGAAAAGAAAGTTGTTTATAAAAAAAATGTGCCTCAATGAAAGGAGATTGAGACGAAGTCCCTTACAAAGATCATTTTTAATGAAAATAGATCTATTATGTGTATTCACTATATGTACACATAAATAAAGTATAAACACAAGATAGGAAATAATAATATCATGGCATAATTTGAATTTAGAAGATTAACCCGAAGAACAGAAATTGGGTTAAGAAGTTCCCTTACCTCGTGCCCGACTTGACTCGATCATTATTTAACCTCCTGAATAATATACTAGTGTTAATTTCTACTTGCTTAAGAACCTTTTTCATGTTCATTATTCCTTTTATATCACTTATTACCATGTTGTTAACATTATAAAATTATTTAAGTTAATAACGGTCGTTTTGTCCATCTTTTGTACTTGAGTCAAAAATAAACTTCTTATAATTACAAGTTGTTCATGTGGTAAAATATCCATTATATAGAGAATTATATTCATTATCTAGATATCATATATATAATATATATCCAGTATATACATTCATTTATAATATTACATAACATTTATAGGTATGAAATGAAACGCACCGTTCATGGAGACGGTAAGCTGTACGTACGCATGAACGCTACTTTCATTTATATTTAGTATTTAATAAAATAATAATGATATAAAGGTATATTATACTTCCAGTATAATATAATATATAATATCATTTACTACATCATTTATACTTCCCACGTATGGCATTAACGATTCAAATCACTTTGAGGGGGTGGTAGTCCGCACTTTCTAAAATTAAATTATCATGTTTACACATAATGGAAATCATAAAGGTATGCAATAAATGAAAAATAAAGAAGCATAAGAAAAACATAAATATAATATATATCATATATAAATATAGTGACATATTAATGGCCACCATGAGATGTGTTAAAAGAAGATTGAACAATCATCGTTTCGTGAGGCAGTAATTCGCCACCCACAGAAATAGTATGTTCTTTAACCAATAGACGAAGGTTTGTGTTTGTGTAAATCAAATAATTATAATAACAACATCCTATTATATTGAATATATTGGTTTTGTTAGAAAATAAAGGAATAAAAAGTGTTTAAGGGGTTGGCGAAGCAAAATAAAAGAAAAGAACATAAGAGAAAACATTACCTTAAAATCGGGTAGCTCTTATTGATTTGAGCCAAAGGCTTCCTTGGGAAGACTTCTGCCCAAAGTGAGGACTCTAGGAGTAAGAGAGGGAAGTTTAGAGAGTATTTGGGAAGAGGTTAGCCGAGAAAAAATGGATTTGAAGGGGTGAATAAGGTGGTAGAGATGCGGGCCTTTTATAAGAGGAGAGGAGGGGCACTCTTGGAAATTCATGGAATATTAAATTATTATGAAATGTTTTTTGGATTTCAAAGGTCCCATAATTATATATTTAGACTAAAAGATGATAAGGGTTCTAAATATACTCATCCAATAGGTTTTTGAAAAGTTTAAGTCTTATATTTTACATTATCTTTTCATTTTATTTAAAAAGTTCATTAATGAGGTAATCGTTGCATCATCATGGTGTGATAAATAAATTTATTTATTTAATTCCTAAAAATTATAAAAAAATTACCATGATGTAGGAAATATTTTTATCTTTCCAATTAATATTTATAGTCAAAAATATAACTTATATAACCCCATGTAATAATTGTTTTAGTAAAATAGCACATGTTTGTGACATTTTTATTTTTACTTTAAATAAAAAGTTATTAATGTCATTTTCTTACCCAAGTGGCTCCATGGGGTCCCCAAGTTGACCCATGTATTTTCTGGGTAGACCATGACTCACCCAATAATTGTAGTACAAGTGCAAAGGTAATTTCATATTTTTATAATATCATTTTTACCATAAATTTCACTAATTACCTTTAATCGCGATTAATAAAACTTAAAAGTTACTATTCACCAAAAAAATTATTTTAATCCCATTGAACCACATTTTACATCCTACTGTCAACCATTTATGTCAGATTTTTGAAAATAAAATCACAGAGGTGGTAAAATTTCATTTAAATGAAGAATCTGTTTTTTTAACTACCACTTAGTGGTTTCACTATTCATCAAAAATCGATGTTTTTCATAAAAATACCAAAAATTAACCCTAATCTAAAATTGATATTCCGAATTAAAAAATTATTTCTATTTTACAAAATTAAAAACCTATAAGTTTCATTAATTAATTTTATAATTAATTTCCGCTGTCAAAACAAATAGCGTGTTTTTAAGAAACAATATCAATCAAAAGATTGACAATTGTTTATGTCCAATTTCAAAGTGAAATTAATTCTAATGACCACCATTGGAAAAAATGGTAAAATTATATTCTAATTATAATTTAAAACCACTCAATAGTATAATTTATCACCATAATGTTTTTTTAATTAAAATGTTGTTTTTATGTATTTTTCACTATTTATCGAAAATTAGAAGTTCTCAGAAATATACCAAAAATTCAACATAGGCTAATTACGATATTCCGAATCCAAAAATGAAGTCCATTTTGAAATATAAAATTTATAAAATTTCAAAAAGTAGGTATTACTATTCACAACGTCTAGTTTGATTGGTTGTGGTGTGTTAGAATCTCGAAGTTGCGTACAATGCAAGATATTTTATTATTGAAAGAGAAGCGTATCGTGAAAGCTTGGGGTGTTAAAAATACCAAGCCTTATAACATGTTAGAGAAATATCTATGAAACTTTATTATATTTAACTGATATGACTCTGTTAAAAATTTTAACATAGATATAATCTATGTGTAAGACACATGATAGTGGTTATTTTGTAAAAAACATTAACACAATAAAATAAAACAAATAAACCACTATAAATTTAAATGAGTTTTTTGGTAAATAAAAGTGTTACTTGAACCTTAAAATTAATATAACAATATATATTGGGAAATATAGTAAAGAATCCAAAAATCTTGTGTCATATATTCTACTGAATTTTTTTTGATCTTTTATAAACAAAATCTAATGTCAATAATCTGTATGATCTTCTTCAATAATAAATTATTACTTCACTTGGGATTTACCCTATTTTATAAATTTTTTTTAAAATAATCATCATAATAATAAATAAATAAACATTAAAATCATCATTAAATACTCCCTTAATCAATTCCATAAACCACTTTTAAATAATACCCAAAATCATGTGAAAATGTCACCATAAAAATTCCAACCATTTAAAAAACAATATCATAATCTAGATTACCATTAATAGATAGAATCTCATTCTATGTGATAAATAACATTCCATATAACTTCATATATAAAATTGAATCTTTTAGATGTTTTCATAAATTAACTTATGATTTTGTGAATTCCAATCAATATGTAAGTGTCTACTCCTTAGATAATTCTCAAATATACCTAACTTCTAATGAACAAAAAAATTTAAATATTTGAAATTTAAGAGTCCAAGACTTAGTGAAACATCCATATTTTTAATATATAGGAGTCATATTTGAACTTATCATGGAATATATAATGGTTATTATTCTTACTGTGGAACATTAATAAAAGTTATAAACTTAGCCTAATCTTTACTTTTATCCTCATATAAAAAAGCAATATCTCAATTTGAAAGATTCATGACTTAGAAAAATTTCCCAATAGACACATATATATGTGTCAATTAAATTTAATACTATAATTCATAAGGGTCATGTACTTTACTAAATATCTAATATATAAAAGCTAATCTTCATTTCCACTATAATACATAAAATCCATTTTGATAGAAAAAAATTCAACTCAGATTGCACATAAGTGACATTTATTCATAATGTAAAGGTTACGCACCTTTTCAAAATTCAAAACTCTTCCAGTACATAAAATTAATATCCTAAAACAAAAAAAAACTTTCCAGACATAAGATTCTTGTTCATAGAAATATTCTTTATCGTATTAAGTAATAACTACAATAACAAATAAATAATGAATGAAGATAAATATTTAGAAATAAATAAATGATGAATAAATACAAACAATTATATACAAGGGGTTATATATATATATATATATATATATAGTTTTCAAAACATAATAAATAAATAAATAAAGTCTAAATGTATCACTAAAAATTATCCCTATTTTTTTATGATTAAAAAACCTTCTCGAACATCACAAACTAGAAAATTGTTCCACCTTTTTATAATGTTTTAAAATATTAAATTAAGCCATTAATACAAAAATAATTAAAAAACACACCCTTAAACTAGTCTTAAAAGAAATAAAATAGTATAAAACATAAAACATCATAGTAAACTTCTCTCCCCATTTAGGGAAAGTAAAATAACTCTTAATAATGTTCTTTTATATTAATCAATTAAGTATATAAAATAATTATAATAACTATAATAATAATATGAGGTGAAAAATGTCATTAATAAGTAGTAATAAAATACCCCCCACCCCCAACTCAATCATAATAAAAAAATACCAATTGTTAACGAAATAAAAAATAACAAAATTTAAAGGATCACCTAAATACAAGCCTTATCTTTCTTTAATAGTTTTAACAACATGCGAAAAAACATATAAACTCCACATGTATATAAACAGGTAAATATACAAGGATCCATGAAAACATATTAATGATATTAAAAGAATTAATATATATATATATATATAATGAATTAGAAACAACAAAAAATGACTACATATCATTAAACAAAAGAAAAATACTATAAATTATTGATTACTGACTATAATAATATTAAATAACCAAATAAATATAATTTTAGTGTTCCAAATAATAAAAATTAAAAATGGTATCAATGATGGACATGATAAATACATTACCGTGGCGTGTAAGTTCATTTAAGTTATATTGAATTTTTCCTTAATCCTTTTTGAAACAATAGTAGTTAACATTTTCATAAATTTGAACTTGTATGAGATGTAGTGGTAAATACATTATTATACCTAAGTAGGTATCTAATAATTTTAAAAAATTCCAAACCATAATTACCATGTAATAAAAATTTGAATAAATTAACATTTCAATATAAAACTATTACTTTACTTCTATCATCACATTTCATAAAATGAATAGGATGGACAATGTGAAATTTGGATATAATATTATATGACACATGATTTTTCAAATAGAAACATTATTTTTAAATTTTACCCAGATCAATTTTTTTTCTCTACATTACTGTTATGAATAGAATTAAAATCATCACAAACCTTTTCATTAATATAAATTGAAGTACTTATTTTTTTCCTTTTCCCTATTAAGCATACTATATAATTTCTTTAAAAAATATAATCCATCAAAATAGTGATTTTTTCATTCTTATTATTCATTCTAAGAAATAAAATATTTCAACCTTTATTTCTTCTCCATAAGTTTTAACACTTTAGAATCAACTTCCTTAATGTTCTCAATCTCAAGAGTTGGACACTTCTTCTATTCAATAACTTTTTTTAATTCATCTTGAGTAAAGAGTTTATGGAAATAATTTTATTTATTTTTTATTGATACTTATCATAAATCATATTTAACTCCTCAACACTAGGATTCAATCTATATAAAGTATGTGAGGTGGATGATTAAGATATTACCTCAACATATTTTTCCATGAATCACACATTACTAGATTGTTTCCTCCTTTTATATAAACCTGTATATTTTAAAAAAAATTACTGTATCCTTTGAAATATTATCCACTATGTATTCCATCTAGTTTTTCCGAGCTTAAAATTTATGTACTTTCTATTTTCAACGTATATAGGTTCTCCTGATTCAGTATAGTTCATAGAATCTAATTTTCTTCACTTCCTCAAATCATTCACTTTCATATATCTTTTATGCCCATCAATCGAAAAAAATGGGCTATCGTGACTTTTTATAGTCTAGAGAAATATTTATATTCACATATCAATATAAAAAATAAATTAAAAAATAATATGAACAATAAAATTTCTAAATGGTTTTCTATTATATGAATGTTTATGGTATAAAAGTAAAAGAAAGAGATCTTGATACATAAAAGGCTATGAGATAATACCAAATGATAAGTGTATAACATGATGATGAAAAATATAAGAGAGGGGTGAATTTTAAATATTAAAAAAATTACAGTAAATTATATTATAATAAAAAATATAGTGGATTAATAGGATAAATAGTCCAACTATAAAAAACAGCTGTATTGGATGTTTAAAGGTTGAAATCTATGAAGATAAACATGTAAGAACAAGGATTTATAGTAGATAGGATCCAAATGATAATACATATACTCTTAACACTTTTAATAAAAGAGAGTAGATATCCACTATATATTGCCTCTTATAATGGGTGTAGATGAAAACTATCCTTTTTATAGTGGGTACAGACAAAATATAATCTTGTACACAGTTTCACACTATAACATCCTCATGTTTAGGAACTTTACACTTTTATTATGTTTTTTGAAGTTATATAATACTTAATTTGAGGTTTATGAGTTTCTATAATGTATTATAATGTTTTTTATGTGTTTTTAGAGGTGCATTGTTTGAGAATGGTTAGGGTAAATTGGAAAATGTCTCAATGAAACCATGCAGAATGGTTTTCTGAGCCCCCGGGTAAGTGCATGGTTGGAACATTATTTTTACAGACTATGTACATTTCTATAGAAACCATGATAATTTAGATAGTGTTAAAAGCATGTTTGTTTCATGGATTTTATACTTTTTTTGATCCAAGCATACATGGTAAGTCCTTGAGATAATAACACCACATCGTTGGTGCACGGCTTTCCAAATCATGTTCCACAATCATGTAACTACCTGGGTGATGTCCAAGAACATTAGAACGATTGGTATATGGTTATAAAAAATGTCTGACTTAACCATGTTACATGAATTATATGATTTGAAAATTAGTATATAACTCAGATTAAGGATGTGAAACTATAATTTTTCTCTTATATTCCTAGGATCTCAAACTTATCTCCTTCCCTGAGAACTTTTGGTGATTCTTTTTTATCTAAAGGCGTGTATTGGTGAATAAAATTTTGTTGGATATTCTTAATCAATGGTATGTACCAATTTTATTTATTTATTACAATATCTCCTCATATTCCCTAATAATGAATGTTAGATCTATTCTGTTATAGAAAGATCTTTGATTCATGATGTTTTCATGATGAGATAATAATGGATATAATGAAGTAAATAAGATTTGAGTCCAGATATAATGTATTTTGTTCCATTTTATATTTTCTTCTACTATTTGAGGTAGTTGGATTCTTTCTTATTCTACACATTCTATAACTGGAAGTCTGGGTGTTCAAATTATTATCTCCCTGGGTTCTTTTGGGAAATATCTTTGTTTTAGTACCTAAATCTGGGGATTTGAAATGATATATCAATGTTTTTTTTCACATTTGTGTAAAAATGGTTTTTAAAGAAATTTGTTGTGTTAAATAATTGATATGTGAACCTGGTATACCTGGGGGAGTGTGTTCATATGAATTTCATATGGGGCACTGTCATGAAGTACCACCATAAATGTGGAATGGAGTATGGTTGTGAAGTATCATCGTTAATGGGTATCACCACGTGATGGCTAGTGATAGGATGACCACCACTCATGAGTATAGGGAGGTACATGGTATACATGCATGTGTGTGTCTATGTGTGTTTACATGAAAATGGGATGATAATTACATGTGCTATGAAATGGTCATAAAATTTTGTTTAATTTTTTCATTACATGGATCTTTTTTTTGGATTTGTAGTAAAAAAATTATCTTCTTCTATTATATTTTATTTAAAATGTGAAAAATTGTTCATGCTCTAGGGGCATGTGTTGGGAAGTCCTTAAGGATTACCTACTATGTTTTTACACACCCACTATTTGGTAAATTTCGCGTGTTTGTAGATTTTTTATATAAGGATACACATAATTTCAAGGTGTCTCATTTTTCTAGTGGCTTGTCATGATTCATTCTCCATAGTTTCATATTAGGAACATGGATTTCACTAATGGTTTCATTAGATTGATTATATATTATTGTTTATATATTGGTCATCCTTGGTTTTCTTTTATATTCTTTTATTACTTTGTCACTTCTACTCTGACATTTCCATTTATTAGATTCTTTTTTATATGTATTTTTTATACCCCTACATCCTATATTTGGTTTGGTTGTTTTTATTTTTTTATAATTTTGTTGCTGGATTTTCAGTGAAAATTCTCTACTAACATTTTGATAAACTCTTGAAATTTATTTTTGGACTTTATTGTCATGGGGATGTCATGTAAGGTTAATTTAACCTCCTCCTCTTCCCAGGAAAAGGGTAAGGGGTGGGATATTACAAATGGTATCATTATTGGTCTATTTTTCCATCATTTTGGTTTGTTTTCAAGGAGATAAGAATAAAATAACTCCAAATGTATAACATAATAATACAAAGGGAATCTATTTATGTTTAACTTCAAGATACAAGTTAGATAGGGTAAAAAATGTTATAACAATCTTTAAGGGGTTGTTTTATCTCATCAACATGGATTTAACTGATGAGTGTGTCCTATCATACATGTGTTCTCATATTTCATACTAGGGATTCATTTTTCATATAATAATTGATGATTTCTGGAAAATAGGTAAAATAGTTCAGATGGATTATTTTTTTAATTTTGGTTTTATGATTATTTCTAATTGTGATTGGGAATTTAATAATACTTTAGTTTAAAGTTAGTGGTAAAAAATTGTTTTGTTATTATTTATATATAAAATAGAATTGGGTAGATGTTATAGAAATCAAAAATAATAAGATATAGAAAATGTGGTTACACCTTAACCACAGGTGAAACAAAAACATATCCATATCATTGTCCGTTATTTCCAAGAAATTGAAATAGGTAAATCAAAAGGTAAAACTATGACTTTTCGATCACTCTGTGTTTCTTCAAAAACAAAATCCAAAAAACATTCTAGGGCATTTTGAACATAAAAAATGAATATGTATGGATCAATAAAATGAATCACATTTTTAATTTTTGTGGTACACTAGTTAATATAAAGGCTAATTTAGAAACTAATTTTCTAGAGGATCATATACACCAGTTATAAGATTTATTTTCACAAGGTAAATTCAACCAATAACTGACACAAGAAATCTTTAAATAATTGTTCCATAAATAATTATATGCACACACATTCCAAATCACAATAATTATTGATTTTAACATACTAAAGTAATAAAACCTATTAGTCATATATTATATAGATACATTTATGAACATAGTTTTCTTTTCCCTAGTAGTAGATACTAGTGAATCCTTTAAAGAACACATCTTTAAATCATGATTGTAGCTAAATATTCACTCTAAAATTGATGTCATTTATATAAAGGATTATATAAATATGGATAATAGGGAAACTTTGGTATAGAGAGATCATTATATAAATCATATAATAGGAATTATTTATACCTCTATCAAAACATGTGGGAATTATAATGCTAAGAATAAGTGGAAGTGGTAGAAATATTCCCAATGAGGTGGAGAACCTCATACTCAAACTACTAAATTGGAAAACTTTTCACCATAATCCAATATCAAGCATGGGTATTTTTGGTGTGGTTCTTTTTCTCATATAAAGTGATATTTTATGGGACCACCCTTAATATGAAAAAACTATAATCAGATGGGACAACTTCAACATTATTTTTATAGTGATCCAAAGATAATTTTTGAAGATACACATTATATATATCAGATAACCAATGATTTTTTGGGATTTTCTAGATAGGATAATTCCAATCCTTAGAAACAAGTGAGGTAAGGTGATTCTAGGAAAACCATGACTCTTCATGAAATGTAATCTCTTCAAGGAAACAAGAATCAAGGGGGAGTAAGTATGCAACTTTGTGGTTATGGGTAAATTATTATGGGGGATAAACTAGTACTTTAATTGTTTGAGGTATGATTATCTCGAATTATACTCTAATATAATATATTTTTGATACTGGTGCATCCCACTCTTTAATGGATTCTCTCATTGTGAATCATTTGGGTTTTCATGTTGGAATGATTCATCATGTCATGAAACTTCAAACACCTTTTAGTTAACATGAGTGTCAAGCCTCTAAGTGTGAACCATGTTCTATAATTATAGATTATTCTATGTTTTTTGGTATTTATCTATTCCTTATATATAAATTTATAACTTAAATTTGGGAATGGATTTGTTGGAATTCTTTAAGGTCAATATTTACTGTTATGTCTGTCAGGTTAGTTCTAACGGTTAGGTGCATGTCTTCAAAGGATATTGGGATGTGAATGTAAATAGAGAAGGACCTTTGGTAATGGTTATTGGTACTTTCTCTTAAAATTTGGGAATATTTACTTTTGAATCTAATGATACTATCACACACGTATATTTTTTGACTATCATTATCCAAATTTTAGATGCCTTTCTTGATAATTTAACATTGTTTCCTTCAAAAAGATAGGTAGAATTAATGATTGATAACCTACAAGGGACCAATATTTTTTCACTTATGTCATATTGGATAACACTATTGAAATTTATGGAATTGAACGTTCAATAAAATATTTGTAAAATAAAGGGTTCATTTGACCTAGTACCACTCCATGGGATGTAGCAGTTCATATTATTAGGGAATCTGATGGAACTCTTCGGCATTGTGTGCATTACCATAAGATCAACTAGGTTATGATAAACCATTGATGTAATCTTTAATAATTGATGATTTTTTTTGATCAATTATTGGGATGCCAGTGGTTCTCTAACATTTATTTACTATTATAGTATCACTAACTTTGAGTTTATACTATGAATATTCTAAAAATATCATTCTATAGTTGATATGGAAATTTTGAATATATTGATATTCCCTTAGGTCTTATGAATTCACAATTAGTGTTTGTATAATTGATGGATTAAATATTTCAATGGTATATTGACTCCATCATTTTAATGTTAATTGATGATACTATATTGTATTCTTGGACTATTTATGATCATGAACAACACCTAAGCATAGGGTTGGGTGTCTTATGAGAGCATCACCATTATATAAAGATTTAAAAGTGTGATTTCAAGATATAATAGAAATGTTTCTTTGGCTATTTCAATTATGTACAAAAAGTATCAACAGATATTTAAAATATATTAGGTTTTATCTCTTGGAAACCACTACAGAATAACTTTGAGATATGTAGTTTCCTCAAATAATAAGGAAATTATAAACGCTTTGTTTTTTATTTTTCATGACATTCCTCACCAATTAAAAAATTGATTAGTAATGGTGTTCCTTTCCAATGGAGTGATGAGTGCCAAAAATATTTTTCAAGATATTAAGGTCATCCTTACATTAGCACTTATACTTACATTTTCATACTCTAGATGAGGCTATGTGATTTATTTTGAATCATATGAACATATGTTGTGATGTGTCCTTATGTCGGGAAATCATCCTGAAGTTAATGGCTCACAAAATTTGTGGGTGTATGAGAATAATTTTCCCCAACACATGATTTATAGTTTGTTGTTATAGTCCAACCATTAAAACTTTGAAATATTACATTTTTAATAATAAATTTATAGTTTTCATGGATCATAAGATATTGAAACACATTTTTCACAAAAATATTTAAATCTATGTCTATGGATAATGATGGAATACCTTTATATGTTTGACTATGACATGATGTATACAATGAGTAAATATAATTTTGTGGATAATTCATTGGGTATGAAGTCATATAATCAGTCCAATAAAGTAGATTTATATCAATGGTAGGTAATGTCAGTAATATCCAATATGGAACTTGATTGTAATGAGGTAGGTGATGTTATGGATTTTGTTTAGTTTATATTGTTCCTGATTTGATTATGTTGGTTAGAGATGCTTAGAAATCCAATCTTGAATGTCTCATCATTATGTGAAAACTCAATGGTGGGGAGACCATTTAGGGTAGGATGGTATATGGGAAATCTATACTATATTTTCAATATTTTTTTTTGCAGTACCTTCGACTTATCAAAAAAACATCTCTCTACCTACCCCCACTCAATATGGGATGTTCATACTGAGATATAGAAAATGTATAAATCAATAACAACCCCATTTTAATGGTATGTAATAAAGAGAAATGTGGTGGAGTATTTATCGAGATGACTCACTTATCAGTAGGTCAATGTAGAGAACCAAGGGCTAGTTTGTAAGTTTCATTATTTATCAAACCCTGTGTAGAAATAAGATAAAATAACTGTATATTTCTTTACATGTATAAAGATAATTTTTTTTTAAACATAAGTCCATATGGGTAATTTTGGATTGGATTATGAATTCTTCTCATTTCATACATATTCATTAATCGAATACGGTGGAAGACTTATCAGAAATCGATATTCATGAAGTTATAAAGATACATTGTGTTCTAATTTCAACTTTTTCTAATTGGAAACCTTGGTTTACATGTAAATTTTAGAAGTCCTTAGAGAATTACCTTAAAACCTAGTTTCCCATGAGAATAGTTTATCATCCTTATAAGAATTTTAAGTCCAAATATATGATCAAAACCTTAGAATACATAACAAAAGCTTGTGTTATGTAATTTTGAGGCTTATGGGAGGATTATAAACTATTGGTGGTGTTATCATACAATAAAAATTATCATGACTTGATACATATGTATCCTTTTTAATATTTGTATGGTTTTACATGTCATTATCCACTTTGTTGGGTGTAAAGAGGTGAGGATTCACTTATCGGACCTAGCCTTGTGAATTAGACAATAAAGATGCTTCCAATGATCCAAAATATGATGTAAAAGGTTTAGACTCTTCATAAATAATATATGGATCATCATCATTAGTATTTATTGATTTTTGTGGGTGATAATTTTTTCTTGAGAATATCTCTAATTCTAGGGAGTCATCATTTTATAAAGAAAGGAAAGTTGCATCCTTATTTTATAATCCCTTTTGGGAAACATGAACATATTAGATATGTGGTTTATCCCTTGAATTTATTACCAAGATTCAGTTTTATGCATAATGTGTTTCATGTATCCCAATTAAATAAGTACCATCTTGATCCTGACCATGTCATTCAATGGGACCATGGTTAACTTGAGTTGGATGCTACACTAATTCATGTGTCAATATGAATTTCTGATAGATAAGAGAATATGTTTCATCAGAAAAATATCATTTTAGTATGGGTATTATGGTGTTATGGTTATATTTTAGAAGATACATGGTAATGTGAGAATAAAATTCAATATTAGTGGCCCATAATTTTCTAAGTCACTGAAAACATCCAACTTTATAACGATGGAAATACAAATGGTGGGGAGAATGTAATGCCCCCAGTTTTTGGTACTTTAGTCTTTATTATTTATTTTAAAGTTATATAATACTTGGATTGAGTTTCAATATTTTTTATAGTTTTTATAGAGTTTTCATAGTTCTTGTAGAGGTGTATATTTTGAGAACTATTAGTGGAAACCATGAACATTCTCCATGAAACCTGCAGGATGGTTTTGGGAGTCACTGGGTTGGTGCACTATTGGTGCATGGAGTTTCCAAACTATAGAATATTTGAAGAAACTTTTTGAATATAGACAATTATAAGATCATGATTAGCACATGGTTTTTCAAACCATGAGATCCAACCATACAAAGGAATTTATATGATATTGTAGCACCTCACAGCTAGCACATGGGTTCCAAACTATGTGGAATGACTATATAGGTACATAGGAGATTTCTAGTATCATGTTCTTGGTTGGTTCAGGGTTTAATAAACTATGTAGCCTTGACATGTGAAAAAAGTATTAAATGATTCATTAACAAAAATTATGTCCCTAAAACTATAATTTTTCTCCTATTCTCTAATAATCTCAAACACTTATCCTTCCTTGATTTATTTGGTATATTCTTATGAGTTGGAAGTAATTTTTGTCAAATAAAATTATCTTGAATCTTCAGAATCCACATTAAGACCTAATTTTATATCTCATCATATTATTTCACAAGTAATGTTATATTTATTATGGTGCCAATAGATCTAGGATCATTGAAGTGTTATTTATGAGATTGTTTTGGATATAATGAAGGAAAGAATGTTTAAGTATTTATTTTGAGGTTTTATTGGACATTTTATATTTTATTAAACCTTTGTGAGGTAGATGGATTCTCTCCCATTATAATCATTCTTTAACCAGAAGGATTTGTTTTTAAATTCCTTTATCACTCTTTTTTGTAAAACTCCATTGGTTTTAGTACTTGTATCCTTGGTTTTGGAATGAAACACTTAATGGTTTTGATAAAATACTTTATAGATATTGGTTTTCAAAAGAAATGGTTTATGTAGAATAATTTCTATTAAAACTTAGCATACATGTGGGAATGTGTTCATTTTAATTTAGGATAAATCATTGTGAAGTACCACTATCAATGTGGGAAAAATTATGGTCAAGAAGTACCACCATCAAAAGGGGTGACAAAGTGGCTTCTTTGTGATTGGATGACTCACCACTCCTGAGAATAGAGAGCTTCATGGTATGCATGCATATGGGTGTGTGTGTGTGTGTGTTAGATAGAGTGTGTGTGAACATGGGATGATTATTCCAAGTGGCAATAAATGTTGATGAAAATTTATTTAATTTTTTTCATACATGGATCTTATTTTTGACTTTTTAATAATCTATTTATCTACTTATCTTATATTTTATATCAAATGATCTATCATGTTATTAACCTAGTGGCATGTGTTGGAAAGTAGTTAGGGATTACCTATTAATTTTATACTCAACTCCTACTTATATACTTTAGTGCGTTTGCAAATTTTGTATTATGAGATACAGGTAAGGGAAAGGTGTCGCATTTCTCTAGTGTCCCATCATGTGGATTTCTCGTTGGTTTAGCATTTAGAGCTTGGAGTTCTCTCTTAGTGTTATTGGAATGATGCCACATTATTGTTCCTATAATGGATGTCATTTTTTCTTGTATAATATTTTATTACTTTTTCACTTCATTTTTTTTGGTTTCTTCTAAAGTTGTATTTTTTTAACCCATACAACATATAGTGGGTTTGGTTGTTTTTATTTTTTTCTTTTTTTGTGGTGTTATTTATTCAAAGAAAATCATCCTCTAAAATTTTTATAATACATTTCCATTTATTGAAAACCATTAGGGTCTTTGGGATTTCACCTAATTTTAGTGGTACCTCCACCTCTTCCCAAGCCTATGAGTGAGCGATGGGCTGTTTCACATACCTAAACCAAGTCATTATAAGGATAAAATACTAACTTTTAGAGGTCCATTTAGCCAGTTCAAGAATAATTTGTGAAACAAATTTTTGGTTAGGTGGTAGAACAAACAGATACCTTTTAATGGTGTTACAATAAGTGTGTGAGACAAACAATAGAGACTATTTAGTGTAGAAAAATCTAGTACAAAAATAAAAAAAACAAAGATACTACTAGAAGTTATAGATAAGAAACTAGAATAAAAAAGTTATCCAAGGCCCTTCAAGTAATCATAACTATATAGCTCTATAAATCTAAAAAAGAATCAATAAATAAGTGAAAAACAATGTATCTCTAAAATTTCAATATCAAGGAATGAAATATTGTATCATATCTTTTATTTGATTTCATCAAACCATTCATAGGAAAACTACAATGAGAATAATCTTCACAACATTATTCAATAATAAATAATTACTTCTAATGTGATTTATTTAATTCACTCAAAATACTATAAAATATCATTGGAATAATGAATAAATAATCATTTAAATCACAATTAAATAATCCCTTAACCATTCCCATTAATCACTCTAAAATACACCATGAAATCATGCTACATAATTTTTCACAAAATTTTAACCAGTGAAATTTGAATATTATGATCCATATTATCAATCATATATAGTGGATTATTATTTGCAATAAGTGAAATTATATATATAATTATACAAAAAATTATATCTTTAAAAACATTCTTTGAACTTAACAATAGAGTTTAAAACATGGATAATACATAAAATTCATATAGTTAGTGTAAAATTAAACATTCCAAGTTTAATATTCTAGTACATAGGAAAACTATTCAATACAAAAAAAGGGAACGAAAATAATAATGGAATAATAAAAAATACTGAAGAATTATAAAAAATGATAAATAAATAAATTATGAATATATATAAATATTAATAAAAAGGATGTTTTAGATATATAATTATAAATACATAATAAATAAATAGTGTGTAAATGACTCAATCAACAATGTGAAGTGCATCCACTATTAATGATCCATATTCCAACCTAGTTTTTTAATTTAAAATATATTTCAATTAAATTCTTCCTCTCGAATTTTTCTTTCTTAATCCATGGTAACTATTCCACTTCCTTTAGTGGTGAATAAGATTTTTCAACCTTCATCTCCATTGAATCATCCTCAAAATAAATGTTTTTTCAATTGATTATAAGATTTTATCCCACTTGATAATGCTTCTAGCTACTGAGATCCCATTTTTTGAATTTCCTTTGGCACATCTTAGTATAACATTTATAAAAAACTAATGAAACTCTGTACATAACCGCAACACTGAAAATAATAGTTATTAAAAACTTATTGAGTGTATTAATTAATGATCATTTGTTTTTGTTTCTTTTATGCCTTAAAATTCCATTTTTTTAATAGAACACACATACTGTGTATTAAATATATTTCAAAAATAATAATAAAATATTTTATGGATTATTTCATGTATTTTTTATGCCACTTATATATTTATAGTTCTGTTGAGATTCATTAAAATAAACCTTCTTTCTGGTTTGTGGTTTATGTTGTTTCAGATCAACTAAAACTAAATTTTTCTTGTAATCAAACCCTACAGTAGATTTTACTTTATTTTTGAAATACTTCTCTTATGAGAAACTTAGTCAATCTTAAATTGACTCCCCATGTTCCTTCTTAGATTCTTTTGTATCTCGTACACTCTAAATTTTCAATGTCATGTTGAGAGTTAGAAGTTTTTCATAATCATCAATATTTCATCGCATTTTAATGGATTTATCTTCGATATCCTTGATCCTTTTGATATGATATTTAATATAATTACTCAATAAATCAACAATCTTGTAATTATCATCAATTTTAATCATAAGAACAATTTTATTCTTTTATTTTCTTAGAATTTAATATTTTATACCTTCAATTTTATCCTTCAATTCCAATTTTTATCTTTTTGCTTTTGTATAACAAATATGTAATCATGAACTGCTCTATTATATTTTTTCATTTCATCTCTCAAAAAATAAATTTCTTGAAGAGAAGATATTATTTCTTCCTTAAGATATACTTTTCCCTTTGTTTAAATGATTTCATCATCAATATCTATAGATTATAGTTTATCTATGAAATTCATAAGGCCTTCCTCATTTATGTACTTGGTATCCTCAATTTCTTCCTCTTCAATTTATTCTAATCAATTATCTTCTTACAATGTTTTTATTTTTAAATAATTTTTATTATGAACCCACTTTTCCATTCACTAACATATATTATTTTTTTAGGGTTATTTTATTTTTATAATTATCTAAAAATTCTTTTGGATAAATTTTAGTGAGATTACCACCTTTTACAAACTAAAACCAACTATGTATAAGCATTCCTTTGGATTTTAATATTATACTTTTGATATTTGCGTAAATAAAAACATCATCAAATCAACTTCACTATCTTTAATACCATCCTCCAATGTTAGATTCTTCATATTCATAAATTTCACTTTCTAATAATTTTTCATTTTCAAAAACTTATTGACATTGTTCTTTATCTTGTATGCGATAATAGTGTTGTTAAAGCAATACATTATCATTGTCTTTGGGTATTTTTCTTCATGAACTAAGATATTCAAGTTGAAACTCAATGGTAATCTCATGAGGATCCTCCTAACAATTTTAATATCATTATTTGTTTTTCAGATTCTATGCATGTCTTCTATGATCATGTTAACCCTATAAAATAATTCATCAAAATAGTCATTTTATTTCCTCCTAAAATCATAAAAAAATATTCTATGGAACCTTAAATTTAGCTTAATATACCTTGGAATCACCTTAATTTATGTTTAGATGTTTTCCCACCATGCGAGTGCGGATTTACATGATATCTGTTTTTTGGATATTGTAATGGATAGAGATTCTCATAACACATTGGTAGATTCAGAATTATAATTAATCTCCCTTTAGTATTTCTTTTTTAATTTTTCACTCTCAATTATGGATGAGATCCCAAGTATGGAATTCATGTAGACATCCATTCCCAATGATTGGAAATAGTGTTTCACCTAATTCCTCTATAATTGAAAAAATTTTCCTTCTAAGATCAGAATTGTATTGTCGTCAATGAACACCACCATTACATAAAGGAGAGAATACTCCACTGAGAACTTTCAAATATAATAAAATTTTCACGCCATTAAAGTTAGATACCTTAATAGGGTGGAGAATTATGGTGTGTCAAACTCTTATAACAATACTCACTAACAATATTGTTCCACTATTCATAGGAAACTTTTCTAAAAAATAATATATATAATGTGGTGAAGGAAAAAAACAGGGATACATTGAATTTTATATTGTGTACCAAAACTGGTCAAATCTAAGGAGAATGCAATGGTAATGCCTCAGTGCTATAGAACCACTATGTATAATACATTTAACTTAAATTTGGATTAATTTCAATAACTCTCAAGTTTTATAACATTAATAAATAGAGAAAAGAGTACTCTGAATATCTTATAAGGATTGTTAATCCTCTAATAAAACCCATCTTGATCTCTATGAACCAATAATGGGATTAAACCATTGATGGTGTATCAATAAAATATTCCTTCATCCACTTGAATAACTTCATTAATATCTTGTAGGATGTCCTCCTAGATATCCCTTATTTTCTTTTCTAACTTTCTAGAACATGTCTATAATTCCTTTCTTACTATACATCACTTTTTTTAAAATCCCACTACTTCACTAAATTTATTCATGATCTTCATTATTATTTTAAATAAGTACGTCTCTCCACCCTTGAGAGAATATTTAGGTTTAACCTTTCATTTGATCTTTAATTCGACCTCATTAAGAAGAAAAACTTCCATCAATAATTTTTTTTAAATTAGTCCAAACAAACCATTTAAATCCTTTATTTCTATCTTGAATGGTGGGATATTTGAATATGAAAATGAAGTGGGTTTACTCCTTTACTGTGTTTGAACTAATATCCTGAAGTGAAACTCATCTCCTTTTTAATATATGAACCCAAAATCCTACCATTATAAAAAAATCTAAGTCTTGAAAATGTACATTGTAGTTAATTACAAACCTCTGAAATTCATGTCTCAAACACAACAAAATATTCGATGGGGAAAAACACTGGATTCACTTTTTAACAATGAAATATGATGTAACTCATTTTAAAAACATGTTCACCACAAAATGAGAAGAACCACAAAAGTCCACCTAACACTCTTCACAATATGGTAACCCTTCCTATGGAATGACGTCCATGGTGTGGAATATAGGTAATGAAAATACCCTTTTGTTCCATGGTTTTAGTTGAAGAAACCCTTACATATCCTCTATTGAGGAACATTATGTATTCTCTTCACATTGTGGTCATCCTTCCCATGATGTGAGCCTCCTCTTTACATATATTAGTTAGTGTTGTTCCCTTTACAACATTTTTTCATTCAGGAAAATATTACATATGGAAAACATTATGTATAAGACTTTTTCATTTTCCAATTATTTGTAATTTCACTCACGACATGACCCCAGCTTCTAGGGAGTGTCTCACTTGATCAGCTTAAAATAGCCCAAATCCTAACTATAATAGGGTCCCTTGCATGGAGTAAACCACTCACTAGGATACCATCGTCAAGAGTATAAAATTATGATAAAGCCTTGTCATGGAGTGTCCTAGAATGTCATGGCTTGATTACTACCATGTAGATAGAACTGTTATAGATCCTTCTAGCTTATTCAAAAACTCCTCCATCCTTATCTGTGATTTTCCAAGATACATTGTATGTTCCTTCAATAGGATTATTAATAAACACAACCTAAAAATAATCAAAGGGTATTTTTTCTAACATAGGTTAGTGAATTTGAATAATTACCGTCATAGTATATTATTTATATGAATTTTTATTAGTCTTTAAATAATGATTATTATACATAATTTGTGTGGAATATTTGTATGTGAGATTTGAATAATTATTTATTTAATAATATTAATTTATGATTGAATGGGGGGTTTGATATCAATGTTTTTTATCAAATAAGGGATTTTAGACAAAAATGTGAGGATATGATTTCAAATATGGGGTTTTCTAAATAGTTTTCTATCAGTGGGTTATATTTTGAATTTATTTTTATATGGGGTTCTTTATAAATAATATTTACCTTATCTCAATTATTGATATATAGGTGTTATAAATTAACAGTAAAAGGCGGTTTTAATTTTTTTCAAAAACCTGTTATTATATTTCCATTTATAGGTTTTTTTATTAGGAATCTTGGGTGTCACATTATTTATACTGAGAAGACAGTATCTGGCCAAGGTGGTATAGAAAATCTCAGTACTCTTCCAATGTGGATTTTAGTTTTGTATTAAACTAGTTTGTAGTTGTAAGGAAATGTGGTGGATTTTTATTTATGACTGAACTAGGAGGAAAACAATTTATAATGATAGGAATTAATTACTATAAAATATCTTTCATTTTGGGTAAAAATTATTATAAAAATACCTAGTGATTTTATAGGTGTTTATAAAGAATTTATTGTGAATGTTTGATGTTTTTTTGTATAAGTATTTATTCTTATGACATAAGGTTTCTCAAATTTTGTTATTATCTAGATTCCTTGTCATGTGTAGGTTTATTCATAAGGTTCAAGGGTTTTAAAATATTATTCTTTTTGGGATTTTTATCTTCTACTTAATATTTAATGTATGGTTATTTTTCCTATAAATCTATTATTAGATTATTTATTTCTTGAATATGGAGGCATTTATTTAATGAGATTTTGATAAACTATTTTTTTAATTAAACTGAAAATCATTGTATTGACCAAGGATGTTTGGATTAATCATACTTTAGTTTGTTTTCGAGCCTTATAGAAATCTTAATAACCTCATTCTACCCATTTACTATGCATTTATGTTGAATTATAAATTTTATTATAGAGGATATGGGAAAAAGTATGTCTTCATCCTTCATTAGTGGAGATTCACTAATCTATAATGGTGATACGGATGGAATAGTTTGATGGAATTGAAGATTGATTCAAATTTATCATAATTTTTTGTACATTGTCTATTTTTGGGATTTATTCCTATAAAACAAAATTTTTAAATTATTTGTTAATTATCCATTAAATTTTAATATATTTATTTTATATTATATTATTTCATGGTTTATTATTTTACAAATTAAAATCATTCCACAATAGTTTGTTTTATCCCTTGCTAGTAGTTTCTATCCCCTATAAATTGGTGAGTGAACATAAGTACTTATGAGAATATGAATTGTGTCTCAATATTTGGTTAAAAATTTTAGGTCATTATAAAATGGTATCATAGTATGGTTAAGTCATGGAAGGTCTGGTACATGTGGATGATGGGTTGGCTTGAACTCAAAATATAAAAACAAAAAGATGAATCTAATCATTCTTTTTCTAACTCTGAGTAACTAGGATCTCCATGCAGAATAAAAAATTATAAAAACTTTTTTCTAGTTGTCAAAAGGGTTTTACCAATGATGGATTAAGGGAGAAAAATCCATGAATCATTCTACACATGAAATATCTATATAATATGAAAATGGTTTTGAAAATTATTTCCAAAAATTTAATGATGGTTTCTCCTCAAAAAAAAATTTGGAAAACTAAACTAGTTTTATTTTTTGGTCTTTTTATTGGACAAGTAAATTAGAGATTCACCAAGATGCATCCTAGAATATAATTGTCGAAAACAATGATTTTATAGAATTCATTAAGTGTTATGGAATAATAATAAAGGGAAGAATTATTATTGAGAGAGGATGTTAAGATATGAGATTAGATCATGAACATCCTTAGTAATGTTCCCAATCATGTTATGAAGATAAATTCCATGCCTGACTTGTTATCTTCTGCTAGATTTTTTTCAATAGTTTTTGACACCATTCAAGAATATTGGATTATTATTTCATAGAGGATGATTTATAGGATTCTGTATGTCATGAATAAATATATGTCATATTTAATTTTTTAGTGAATATTCAGATTGAAATAAATCACCATAAGTTGACTAGAATTAAGATTAAGTTTGGAGTATCTTTGGAATAGATGCATTTATGATTATAGAATAAAATATAGGATGTCTATGGATTTATATTCCAATCAATATATGGTGATGAAGAAGTTTATTACATACCATTGTTTGTTCATTGACTAGTTTTATCAAGGATTACATAGAGATGTTTTGGATGGAAATCATTAAAGAAAAAATACCCTAATTAAATAATGAAGAAATTTTGAAGGGGTGAAGAATCACAAGGACAATGAAAAATAAAAAGGGTCCTATTAATATGTGATAAAAATGGTTTTTTCCATTGGCCATGTGGTTTCTTTCTCTATAATTGATGTATATCTCTCATAAACACTATCCAAATTGATGGTGCAGTAGCATAAACCACTTAATAGATTTGGATAAATATTTTATCAATGATAATGAGTTTAAGGAACACAAATATATTTTCTTTTCATAGGTTTTTTTACTTTTTTTCTTGAAAGTAATATTAAGAATGAACCCTTTTTATTGGAGTAGATATTGGAATATCACATTCTTATCACTTTGATGATAATGAATGTTGATGAAGATTTACGGTCGATGTAAATAAATGAGCATGAATTGAAACTATATCATTATGATAAAAATTAGAAAATATTTTGGATGATGGAGGAGAATGAAGGAATAATGGATGATAAAATGTAAGTGAAAGGTTGTGGATTTAAATGTAATAATTAACTATACCATGGAACGTAGATGAATATGTAATAGTATAGTAGAAATTATAAAACCATGTTGAAATTAGGAATTTTGACATATCCCTATGCCATGGTCATTAACAAAAACTCGCATATCATTTCCATGCAAATTTATGGTTGATTTGATAAGATACCATTAACCATGATCAAACCAAGACCAAAATGATCATTTCTTACTTCCATTATAACATTATCCAAGGATAAAATGGATAGATTGGGTTCTCCCGATACCTGAGAATCAGAAAGATACAGGAGAACTACCAATGTGATAGAGAGGAAAAAATGATAATTTTATTGTTAATTGTCTAATAGTGTTCTATTAATAGAAAATAGAGTGGCCTAAAAAGGTGTTTGAAGGTTCCCCTATGTTATGGTAAACAGTGAAAACACCCATAGTGAAGCAAGTTATGGTGTTGGATTTCCAAACTCAAGAATTTGGGTTGAGAAGGGAGGATTATTGAGATAAACCATTATATTTCTCATATAAAATGAGTGTTTTGATCACACGGTGAAGTGAAGATATTCATGTTCAACACACCAGGAGAAAAACTGTATACATCATAGACTGTTTTAGTTATAGAGTTGAGAATCATTGTAGCATGTCTAAAACTGTTATATCATGGTGTCCATTGGAATTATAATTGTTTTGTAATATAAATTATATCAAATGATGATAAATAATGGGTTCTAAACATGAAAATAGGATTTCGGTTTCAAAATATATCATCATTGTAATTCCCTGACCCCATTTACCCAGACTCAGTGCATTATTACATAACATTGGAATGATTACAAGGAATAAAGTCCCTAAGGACCAGTAAGTTTAGCAGTCTTGTAAAATAATTACATACATGAAGTTCAACATTATAACTTGAAAAGAAAAATAATAATAATTTATTCCATTAGAAATGTCCAAGACTCCTAGATTATGTCTGCAAGTCACTCATAACTAACGTCTTCATATCCTGGGAAAATAAAAAATAATAAAGGAGTGAGCTCAGTTGCTCAGTAAGGGTAAATAATAATCTGGAAGCTCTAAACTTTTAAGTCAAGATCTGTAATAAAACAACATCCTTTTAAACATAAACTTGAACATAATATGGCAAAAATAAATCAAACATTAACATATAAACATGAACATGGATATTATTCTAATTGAATAATCACATGTAATAACTAATTTCTTAATGAGGGAATGTATAGTACCAGACATTAATTTCTGTGTCAAGGACTCGTGTCAGGACCTATGATCTTACTTTAACCAGACCCAAACCTGAAGAGCCTATGTAATTGGACTCCATCCCGGAGAGCCTCTGTAACTGGACTCCAACCCAGAGAGTATCTGTAACTGGACTCCAACCCGGAGAGCCTCTCTAACAGGACTCCAAGTTGGAGGGTCTGCTGTAACCGGACCCCAACCCAGAGGGCTTACTTTTTCCGATCCCAAACCTATAACATACTAGTCCAATACATTCATCTTAAGAAAACGTTGAAATATAACATAAACATTCATATTAAAACTAGCATATGAAATGTCAATACATTATCTATAAACCTTGAATGGTATAAAAATTACACATCCACATTCAAACATATCACAAAACATTAAATAAAAAATGGAAGATTTGTATCATAATAAATCAACTTCAAACAAGTTTAAAATCCATTAAAGGATGTTGATATAGATGAAAATGATATGTAAAATGCTTTGAGAGAAATACCCATTTTTCATGAAATCGTATAAAATTTTCACAATTTATAAAAGTGTCCCAAAACACTTTGAAAACATTTTAAAATAATTATCATTTCAAAACATTCATGTCCATATAAATAAATCCTTAAAATCATTTTTGACAACATGGACATTAATTAAAAGGGTTTAGAAAGATAAATATTTAAAAATTTTAAAATGCTGATCTAGTTAAATATACCATACCATAAAACCTTAAAAGATTCATTTTGAAATAATTTTTATAAAATATGGGTATCTGTGATAATTATTTCCCATAAAATACTTACACATTAACAATCTCATCTAATAATGAGATTGAGGAAATAATCGTTACCTCATTATAATCAATCGAGTCATTGAAAAATAGTCAATAACCACCAAATAAATAAAATAATATCATGAATATAAATATAATAATGATAATATATATCAAATGGTAGTACACAATACACCACAAGCAATAAATAAGTGGTGAACAATGGAAATCTCACGGAATTAAAATTGAGATAAGAAACCCCTTACCATGTGTCTGACTTGACTTGCTTGTATGTTCCTTGTTCTTCCTAAATAATAAACATAAGTTAATTAGTACTTGATTGAGAATATTTTCAAGTTTATTGTTCCTTTTATATCAATTATTACCTTGATATAACAATTAGTTAATTATTTGAGTTCATATCAGACATTTTGTCGACGTTCGAAACTTGAGTAAAAAATGAACATGTTATAATTATAAATTATCAATGTGGTCAAATGTACATTATATATAGAATGATATTACTCATTTAGATTTCATATATATCATATATGTCAAGTATATATATGTATTTATAATATTACATAATATTTGGAGATAATAAAGGAAATGCACCGTTCATGGAGACGGTAAGTCGTACGTACGCATGAATGCTACTTTAATTTCTATTTTGTTTCTTAATGGAATTAAAACATAATAATACATAGTTATATTATAATTCCAGTGTAATATCATATATAATATCATTAACTACATAATTTATACATCCCAGATAATTCATTTACGAGTCATATCACTTTGAGGGGGCGGTAGTCCGCACTTCCTCAAATAAAATTATCATGTTTTACCCATAATGGAAACCATAAAGGTATGATATAAATGGAAAATAAAAAATCACAAAGAAAAAAAAACATAATATATATATATATAACATATATAAATATATATCCATATTAATTTCCACCATGAGAGGTGGTGGGAGATAATCGAACAATCATCGTTTCGTGAGGCATTAGTTTCCAACCACAGAAACAGTGTGTTCTTCACCCATTAGATGGGGGTTTGTGTAAGTGTAGTTCGAATAATTATCATAAAAACAACCTATTATATTTAGTATACTGTTGTTTTCAAAATATAATGGAATAAAAATAATTTATGACTGTCAGATAAGTAAAATAAAACAAAATAAAAGAAAAGAATTTAAGACAAACGGTTACCTTTAATTTGGGTAACTTCCTTTGGTTTGAACCAAAATTACTTTCTGAAGTGACTTATGCCTAAGTAAAGGCTTATAGTTGTAATATAAGGATCTTGAGAGCTTATTTAGGTAGGTTTTGAATGATCCAAGGGTCTTGAGAGGTGTGTGGAATGGGCTAGAAGTTGTGTCCTTTTATAAGGGGGGAGGGGCCTTTTAGGAAAGTGTGAAAATATTATTTTATTATATAGTGATATTCAGTTTTTAATGGTCCAAAACTAATTAAAGTCAAAGATAAGATAACTAATTGTCTAAATAAAATCATCCAATAATAATTGAACTTGTTTTGGATATAGTTTTAATATTACTAACCTTATTTATTTAAATCATTTATTAATGAGGTAAATACTACATCATTATTATGTCATAAATAATTTAATTTATTTGAGGAATAAAATTTATAAAAAATACCATAATGTATGAAATATATTTATATTTCCAATGAATTTTTATAGTAGAAAGTATGACTTATATAACCCCATGTAAAAATTGATTTACTAAAAGATATTTGTTTAGGTCGTTTTCCCATTACTTTAAGTTAATTAAAATAAAGTGTCATTATAATTCATAAGTGGATCCATGGGGTCCCAAAATCGACCCAATGATGCCCATGGTCTACCATGACTCGTCAAATAATGTTAGGATAAGTGTTAAGTTAATTTTTTTTTATTATAATATTTTTTTAGCTTGAATTACCCTATTTACCTTTAACAGCAGTAAATAAGAGTCAAAAGTTATTATTCACCAAAAAATATTTTCATCTTATTGAACAACATTTTATATACTGAGGTTAATCTTGTCTCTTTTATTTTTTAAATTCATCTCACAGAGATGGTAAAATTATGTTTTATGCAAATTTGCAAATATTCCTAAGAGGTGGGTAAAAGACGGTAAAAAGTTCAATAAATTTTTATATATCTAAAATTATTCTAAAATGACTCCAATTAATTATATTGAACTTATATAGGTATTATTTATCTATTTTGACCAAAAATAAATTTAAATAAAACATATAATTGTTTAAATAAAAATTCTGTTTTAACCAATAACTCGGTGTTTTCACTATTCATCAAAAATTGAATGTTTTCAGAAAAATACCAAAATTTCACCATAAGCTAATTTTGATATTCTGAATTAAAAAATTAATTCTATTTTACCGAATTCAAAACATAGGAGCTGCATTAATTAATTTAAAATTAATTCTCGTTGTCAAAACCAAAAAGTGTGTTTTTAAGAAATAATGACTACCAAAAGATTGATACTTGTTTATTTTCAATTTCAAAGTGAAATTATTTTGAATGAATAAAATTGGATTAAATTGTTAAAATATAATCTATTTATACTTCCAACCCATTAAAATTTATAATTTAACACTACAAATTATTTTGATTAAAAAAGTTATTTTCAGTTAAAATATAGTATTTTTCACTATTCACCCAAATATGAAAGTTATTAGAAAATAACAAAAAAAATATTGAAACTAAATTAATATGTCCTGATTAAAAAGAAGAAGTTTATTTTGTCAAATCTAATATATAAAAGATTCAAATATTGGATTTAAAAAGGGTTCTCTATTAAAAGGGAGTAAAATTTTATTTTTTTTAAAAATACTTCTTTTATCTAAAAAAATGAATTTTTTTTCAATATGTCTAAGAAACTCATAATATGGATTCTAAAATTATAAATATTATATAATGTTAAAATTTTTGTTAATACTATTCATAACCCCTTTTGAACGGCTTGTTTGGTAAGTCGTGGTGCGCTTAAACTCAGTGTTGCGTGTAGTGCAAGTTATTAAATTACTTTGAAGAAATAACATTATATGAAATCTTGGGGTGTTAAATTATTCCCTCCTTTAATTAATTGGGTCATCGAAATTTGATATTGTTCTTCAGAAATAAATGGTTGAAAATAGAAAATACCTTTATTGGAAAACCCACATCGGAAATTGGGTTAATAAAATTTAGTCTTAATAAGAGAAAAAGAGAAATGAAAAATTCACCATCAAATTATGATCTTGATTGAGAGAAAATTGGTTTAAATTAGAGACACATAATTGGAGAAAAATTTTAAATAATTATAGGGAGTGATTGAGGACTTCAGTCACAAACAATTGTAGAATCTATGGCTTCAAATCCATCAATCTATGATGATTTAAAATATCATCGGTTCAACAAAACATATGGTATTAGGATAACACATTTTTAGATTAAGGATACCTTACCTAAAGTTTAATAATTAGTTTCTTCATAGAATAAGAGAAAAAATATATACTTGAAAAGTAGAGTTCCATCCTTTAACTAATTTCTACCACAAACTCATATTTCACTCTAAAAGATAATAAAACATAAATAAATATTCTATTTAACCTATTCGTATAGGGTTCTAAAAAAATTATTCATAATTCATCTACCAGACCTTCTAAAAACTACATTATTCAGTCCAAGACATCATGTGGGACCATGGTAGGTGATAGACCCTTGTCATCCTTTGGTTGAGGGTTCAAGTCTCGTGGCCTTGCCGAACGTGACAGGTTGCCGCCCAACCTTCGGGTTTTCCTTTTTATGGCAATCCAAAAAAAATCTCAAACTAGACTTATCCAAAATACTTCTGTCCAAAATTTATAAGGATGGTAAACACAACGAAGATCCTCTTTTCCACATAATAACATATTAACATCTTCATCATGTATTCTTATAAAACACTACAACATCATGAATTACCATAAAACATTATTAATTGCATTCATGCTCCCTTATTCTTTATGGAATACTAGATATACTCCTATCCAAAAATGTTGTAAACTCCAAAAATGATGGATTATACAAATCATTAATCAGTTTCAAGGTAGTCAAGAATATCCAATATAATTTATCCAAATAAATCATGTATTATTAAAAAATCACTACCTCATTATCAGAACCATATTATGGTTTATCTTTCCCTCAACTATATATTTTCTAAAAATTTAACCTGTTATTGAGTCACTTTTCTTGGTTCCACACAATCTCAAGTCCTTAATTTAATAGTACTGCAGTAAAATCCTTATATACTCTATAATTATTATAACATGTACATTATTAATACAATACTGAAATGACACAATACTTTTATAACAATGTAAGAAATCTAATCATTCCTCTTCATCTTTAGTAGTATCATAACTTTATTATTATCCAATAGCAGCATTTGAGTTATACTTTGATGATTTGGATATTCATTCGCGTAGTGTCCCAACTCCTTGAAACTGAAGCATTGTAAATTTGAATCTTTTTTCTTATCCTTGCAATCACATACTTGGTGTCCTTTTTCCCCACACTTATAACAAACTCTTGTTCCCTTCAAGAATTTTCCAAGGTGATTCTTTCTACAGTTATCACATATGGGAAAATCCTTCTTTTCCCTCTTCCCTTTATCAATATTTCTCTCTTCCATCATTTTTTTCTCTAACTTCCCTTCAAAGACATACAACTCAGAGAATACTTTACTTATCGTATTAACACATGATACTATTTATTCATATGTTGAGAATGCATGGGACAATATTTTCCTTCTAAATGTTGGCTTAATACCAAGACATATATGATCCTTCTTACTCTTTGGATCATATGTATTGTTGAAGTTCACATTCCATCTACTGGGTTCCATTTCTATACAATGGCATACACTAGGTTAGTTTATAAATTGCAATAAATAATTCCAAACTTGTAAAATAACTAAAATAAATTGAACAGTTTATGGATATAATCTATAATCATAAAAATATTTTCTTTGAGGAGGTATATACTCGTAAATCGTTCATAATGATTTGTAAAGAAAATGAGAATTATCCTAAGCATGTACCCTGGGAGTATCATAACCAAGAGTGCAGCAAGGTCCATTATTGTGCACGAGTTCCTATTAGAGTCTAGCTTCAAGTGGTGTTTTTGAGTTGTACCCCTAGGTACATATGTGACAGAGTCACCTCTACCTGCTCATATCCAAACAGAGATTTATTTTCTTGGAAAAATCACAAAATCTCTACATTACCAAAATTCTAGGAAGTTCTTCTATTCTAATCGTCAAAGTCTATCTTATGGTAATGTGATCTAATAAGAGTTCATCTAAATCTAGTTTCCAAGGTTATTGTTAAACTTCCTCTGATACCAACTGTAATGCCCCGAACCTAGTTACCTTGAGTTGGTGCATTGTTACAAAAGATTAGCATGATTAAATGGATTCAAGTCCGGATGGACTGATCAGTTTAGCAGTCTTGGAAAATACATTACGTACTTAAAGTTCAACATTACAACTTGAAAATAAAAACAACAGTAATTTATTCCATTAGAAACGTCCAATCCTCATAGATAATTCCTTCAAGTCACTCATAACTAACTTCTTTATATCCTGGGAAAATAAAACATAAGAATGGGGTGTTCTCAGATGCTCAGTAAGGGTAAATAATTTAGCGAAAGCTACAAACCTTTAAGGCAAGATGTGTAATAAAACAACATCCTTTTAAAAATAAACTTGAAGATAATATAGAAAAAATAAATCGAACATTACCATATAAACATGAACAGATATATTCTACTAGTCAAATAATCACATGTAATAACTAATTTCAAAATTAGGGAATGTATAATACCAGACATTAATTTCTGTGTAAGTCCTCATTCCAGGACCTATAGGCTAACATTAACTGAACACAAACCCGGAGAGCCTCTGTAATCGGACTCCATCCCAGAGATCCTATGTAACTAGACTCCAACCCACAGAGCCTCTATAACCGGGCTCCAACCCGGAGGGCCTCTATAACCGGACTCCAACCTGGAGGGTCTTCTGTAACCAAACCCCAACCGAGAGGGCTTACTTTTACCGGTCCCCTACCCAAAACATACTAGTCCAATACATTCATCATAAGAAAAGGTTTAAATATAACATAAACATTCTTATTAAAACTAGCATACAAAATTTCAATACTTTATCCATAAACCATGAATGGTATAAAAATAACACATCCACAGTCAAACAAATAAAAAAATATTCTATAAAATATGGAAGATTTGTATCATAATAAATCAACTTCAAACAAGTTTAAAATCCATTAAAGGATGTTGACATAGATGAAAATGATCAGTAAAATACTTTGACAGAAATACCCCTTTTTCATGAAATCATTTAAAATTATCACAATTTATAAAGGTAGTAATTTAAAAGGGATTTTTAAATCAAAGTTTCCCATACCACTTTGAAAACATTTTAAAAGAATTATCATTTCACAACATTCATTTCTTTATAAATAAATCCTTAAAATTATTTTGAAAACGTGGACATTAATTAAAATCGTTTACAAAGATAAATCTTTAAAACATTTAAAATGGTGATCTAGTTAAATAGTCCCTCCCATAAAACATTAAAAGATTATTTTTTAAATATTTTTTATAAAATATGCGTATCTGTGATAATTATGTCCCAGAAAATACAAACACATGAACAATCTCGGATAATAATGAGATTGAGGAAATAACCCTTACCTCATTCTAATCAATGGATTCATATGAACAATGGTAAATTACCACCAAATGAATCAAATAATATCATGAATATAAATATAATCATGATAATATATATCAAATGGCAGTACAAAATACACCACATGTAATAAATAAGTGGTGAACATTGGAAATCTCACGGAATTAAAAGTGAGATAAGAAACCCCTTACGACGAGTCCGACTTGACTCGCTCATATGTTCCTTGTTCTTCCTAAACAATAAACTTAATTTAATTTATTCTTGATTAAAAATATTTTCAAGTTTATTATTTCTTTGATATCACTTATTAAATTTCTATAACAATTAGTTAATTATTTGAGTTCATATTGGACATTTTGTCGATGTTCGAAACATGAGTCAAAAATGAACTTGTTATAATTATAAGTTTTCCATGTGGTCAAAATTCTATTATCTATAGAATGATATTAATCATTTATATTTCATATATATATTATATTTCTAGTATATATGTATTTATAATAATACATTACATTTGGAGATAATAAATTAAATGCATTGTTCATGGAGACGGTAAGTCGTACGTACACATGAACGCTACTTTCATTTATATTTTTTATTTTAATGTAAGTAAAACATAATTATAAAAATTTATATTAAAATTTCAGTATAATATCGTATATAATATCATTAACTACATACTTTATGCATCCCACGTAAGTCATTAATGAGTCATATCCCTTTGAGGGGGTGGTAGTCCGCACTTCCTCAAATGAAATTATCGCGTTTTACCCATAATGGAAACCATAAAGGTATGATATAAATGGACAATATATAATCACAAATAAAACATAAACATAATATATATATATATATCATATATAAATACAGTTCTATGATAGGTGGTAGGAGATAATTGAACAATCATCGTTTCATGAGGCGTTAGTTTTCCAACCACAAAAACAGTATGTTCTTCACCCATTAGATGGAGGTGTGCGTAAGTGTAGTTAGAATAATTCTCATAACAACATCCTAGTATATTTTGGATACTGGTTTTGTCATAAAAAAGGAATAAAAATAGTTTAGGGGGCTTGTAAAAGTAAAATAAAAGAAAATAAAAGAAAATAATTTAAGAGAAATTGTTACCCTTAATTTGGGTAACTTCCTTTGGTTTGATCCAAAAGGACGTTTTGAAGTGACTTATGCCTAAGTTTAGGGTTATAAGTGTAATATAGGGTTCTTGAGATCTTATTTGGGTAAGTTTTGTATGATCCAAGGGGCTTGAGAGGTGTGTGAAATGAGTTAGAAGTGGTGCCCTTTTATAAGGGGGGAGGGGCTCTTTAGAAAAGTATGAAACTATTATTTTATTATTTATTGATATTCGGTTTCTAATGGTCAAAAACTAATTAATGTCGAAGATAAGATGACTCATGGTCGAAATAAAATCATCCAATAAGAATTCTACAGGTTTTAGATATAGTTTTAATATTAATAATATTATTTATTTAAATCATTTATCAATGAGGTAAATACTACATTATTATTGTGTCATAAATAATTTAATTTATTTGAGGTATAAAAATTATAAAAAAATACCATAATGTATAAAATCTCTTTATCTTTCCAATTAATATTAATATTCGAAAATATGACTTATATAACCCCACATAAAAATTGATTTACTAAATGATTTTTTTTTGTCATTTTTTCCTTTACTTTAAGTTAATTAAAATAAAGTGTCATTATCATTCATAAGTGGCTCCATGGGGTCCCAAAATCAACCCAAGTATGACCATGGTCGGTCATGACTCATCCAATAAGGTTAGGATAAGTGTTAAGGTAATTTTATATTATTATAATTTTTTACCTTGAATTATCCTAGTTACCTTTAACCGTGGAAAATAAAAGTGAAAAGTTACTTTTCACCAAAAATTATTTTAATCTTATTGAACCACATTTTAATTACAAAGGTTAATTGTGTCTCTTATATTTTTTAAATTTAACTCACAGAAACAGTAAAATTATGTTTTAGGAAAATTTTCAAATTCTCCTATGAGGTGGGTAAAAGACAACAAAAAGTTCAATAAAAGTTTTATATATCTAAACATATTATAAAATAACTCCAATGAATTATATTGAAATTTTATAGGTATTGAGTATCTATTTTGACCTAAAATAAATTTAAATAAAATAAATAAGTATATAAATAAAAAGTCAGTTTTGACCAATAACTCTGTGTTTTTCACTATTCATCAAAAATTGAATGTTTTCAGAAAAATAATAAAATTTTACACTAATAGAATTTTGATATTATAAATTCAAAAATTAAGTCTATTTTAACAAATTAAAAACATATAAGTTTCATTTATTAATTTAATATTAATTTCCATTGTCAAAACCAAAAGGCATGTTTTTAAGAAATAATAACTACCAAAAGATTTATACTTGTTTATGATCAAGTTCATAGTGAAATTATTCCCAATGAATTAAATTGGATTAAATAGTAAAAATATAATCCATTTATACTTCCAAACCATTAAAATGTATAATTTAACACTGTAACTTTTTTTGATTAAAAAATTTGTTTTCAGTTAAAATATAGTATTTCTCACTATTCACCCCAATATGAAAGTTATCATAAAAACACCAATAATTTATTGAAAATAAATTATTATGTCCCGATTCTAAAGAAGAAGTTTATTTTTTTCAATTTTAATACATAAAAGTTTCAAATATTTTTTTTAAAAAGGATTCTCCATTAAAAGGCCGTAAAAATGAATTTTAAAAAAAAGTACTTCTTTTATCTAAAAAATGAAAAAAAACATTATGTCTAAGAAACCTATAATATGGATTCTAAAATTATAAGGATTATATAAAGTTAAATATTTATTTAATACTATTCATAACATCTTTTAAACGTCTAGTTTTTATAAGTCGTGGTGCACTTGAACTCGGTGTTGCATGTGTTGAAAGTTATTGAATTTCTTTGAAGAAATAACATACTATGAAATCTTGGGGTGTTAAAATCAGGACCTAGTGACCCCCCATAAATTTCATGGTTTGATTAAAAATCCAAAATATTCAAAATTGCATTCCCTATCTTTGTGGGATGAAACAAGGAATTAAATACGGAATAATAAGCAGTTAACTAGATGACATTGGCTTGGTATTTAATAAATATTATAGACTTAAGATCAATATAATGGATTACTATATAATATATATTAAATATCTCAATAATAGAACTATCCATGCTACTGATAAAGGGTTAATCAACTAGATACGTTTATCCAAAGAGTTCATTGAGTGATGTGAAACTCGTTTTGAGGTAATTTGGATGGAGAGGCTCTCCCACTCAAGTTACTCTTGAGATAATAACAAGGATGAATACCTAGTTTAAATTTTATAGAAACATGATGAAGATAAAGTTAGAATCCTATATGATTGAGATATTCTTGTTGTTAACATATTTCCACTATAATTTTTCTGACATTATTATAGGACTTTAGGTATATCTTCTTAACCTATCTATCACTTTACTCATAATTTATAACAAGATATTATAGTGGTTATCAATATTATAACAAATTTATACCATGGACAAAACCACTTGAAAAAATGATTGTTTTTAATCTTCTTACCCCTATGTCATGTGTGTATTATCTCAAACCTCTCATCATTATTATCTTTGTCATAAGGATTACTATGTGATCCTTTACTAAAAAAATATGCGAAAGGATTTTCGAAATAAGAAAAGAAAAAAAATTATTGGACATCGACCACTGATTCGCCCACCTCTCATCAATCGGGTGTCCCCATTATAGAAACTACAACTGGTATCATATCAAATTATCCCACGTGGGTAAGAAGTTTTTATTATTGATTTCAAATAGTTTATTTTTAAAAGAGGTTTTTCTTAATGGATTAGAAACTTTATTTTTTTCCAAAATCCAATAGTTGAGATCAGATCTAAGCTTTAAGGTAAAATGATCCAAACAATCCCACATAAGATCAGGTTTTTTTAAATAGATAGTGATTGATTCCTCTTTCTTTGGATATATATTTAAACCATTGAATATTTTCATTAGTATATTCTTTCACCTGAGGAATTAGAAAATGAAATGTGGTTTTGTAGTTATATTTCCTTTGGAAGATTTATTTTAATATATCTACAACTAGAGAGATCATATTCTTAAATATTTATCTCATAACCTCTAAGGATTTGGTACATTTTTCCTTATATCTTGTACAAGAATTTAAATAAACATTCTAATAGTTTTTAAAATAATGTTACTAATGAATAGGTTATAGAATTATACAGTAATTAATTAATAAATTAATTGAAAAAGGTTTAAAATATGTTAATGAAATTTATGATGTCCACTAAATATTGTCATATTTTAACTTCAGAGAATTATATGGAGCTTTATCATAAAATAGGGAATATCTAAAGTGAAATTTTGGTTCTCAATTTGAGGAATTATTTAGATCAATGTGGTTCACATTTAAAGAGTATACACACCTCTATAATCAATGATAATGTATATTTCTATAAATATAAACTGATGAATAATTTTTATATCATTGAATGGTTAATGGATAAACTCAAAGAGGCCAAGATAATTTTATGCATCAACCAAAAAGACTTTTCAAAATGGGATCACTCTAATTGTTTGTAAAAATCCTCTTTTAATGTTTTTTGGGTTGTGTTTATTGAAAATGTTATTGATGAAACCTTAAAGGAATATTATAAATTCATTTTTTATGTGTAATATAAATGTGGGAGGTGTCTTGGAGAAATTTTTGAAAAGTATTTTTTTAAGTTTTTATAAATTTTTCCAAGTCATGCACATAATAGTATATTTTTTAGAGGACGATAAAAATGGGAATGTATAAAAATTTAACATTTTTTTCTTTTAACTGTTGAAAAAATTAAAATGTGGGAGAATTATTCTATTAAAATATGATTCACATTGCAGGAAAGTGTTACTTAATAAGAGTAATTCTTAGTATCCTGTAAGAGTCATTTATAATGAACATAAGGGATATGTAAGGATTCTTCATAAGGGTCATCAAGAAAACTATAATGGCCATTTGAAAGTGATCTTGAATAATTAAAAGGTTGGTATTATATAGGATTCATCAACTAGATTCATAAGATTCAATACGTAAATTATAAAGAGTCAATATCTTTTTGAATGCCAAAAAATGACTAAATCCTAAAATTGAATGGGTCATCCCTTGATTTCATAAATTTTATTTCATTTAAGGGTAAAAATGTATGGGTTATTAGATAATTTCATAAGATCCTCTTAAGTAAATTCATAAGGTTAATTCCCTTATCCATTACAGTTTAAGGAGCATCCTATAGTAATTCTGAAGTATGTTTTATTAATCATAAAATATATTTAATTTTTTAGTTAATTTATGGTGGATAAATTAATAAAAATATTATGATATTTATATGATTTAAATATATGAATCAGGTAGATTTAGTGGAACCAGTGTTTGACCAAGTATATCAAATTGATGAAATATTTTATGCTTTAATAGTGGTAGAAGTAACTTCAAATGAATTATAAATTAAATATTTAATAAAAAAAATATATCATATTATTTACAAAATAGTGTGAATATTTTATTAGAATTTTAATTTTTCGAACGATTATCTATGTTTGGATATAGTGAAGACCAAATACCAGAGTGATATAAAATTATAGAAAATCACACTGCTAAAATTGTTGAAATAGAAAATGTAATTATGGTAAATATATCCATGTGAATTTCATTGATTAAAATAAAAATATCTCTATTGTTAAAAAAAATAGAGAATAGTGTGATAGCAGACACACAAAAACAAAGGAAATAAAATAAACTAAAACATGAATAGAATTGAAAAATATAGAAGAAATAATTTTTTCCAAGATATTTAAAAGAAATTCAAACAATATTAAGTGAGTTATAAAAATAAATATTACCATAATAACATGTTGTTCATTTTATTGGTGAAAATATATAAAATTCATAAACCGGTTACAATGTATACTTTTTTCAGGTTTGTAAAGATCAAGGTGTAGTACTTGGGGGATCAATGATCCTTCTAAGTTCTTGAGATCAGTGAGCATTTTAATTAGTGGAGGATGTAAACCCATTGAGTTGGTATGACCAATACATATTATATAAAATAAAATCAGTTCATTTAGTGTTTTAAGTGCACAATCACATCACTATTGCATGCCCCTTTAATTGCCTTGGTTTGTGTAAAACAAGTAAAATTATCACATCCATTTCATTTACTAATTTAATACTCAATATCAGTTGTAAGGGAGAATAATTTTTTCTAATAATTTTTGAAAATGATAATTTCACTGGGTTTATTAAAAATAGATATACCTTAATTCACCCCCACCCCCAAGGGTATTCACATTTCTTGGGGCCAGCTGGTGGTATCTAAATAAAGTTCTGGGTAACTAATTGTATATATATATAGATGGATGTGGTTTTTAACTGTAGTGGAATTTTGGTCTTTTATGGAAACAATTTTCAACTGTAGAAGAACCTAATGCAACAATATCTGTAGTCCATGGGAATATATGTCTATATAGAAGTTATACATGGGATTTCATCAAATATGTAGTGTAGATAATTATTTACTAATGTTATAAGGGGTTATAATGTTGATTCCAAAGGATTTAACACATTAGGAGGAACATTATCCAATGCTATATAAAATAAGGTGATGTCATCTAAATCCTCACATTATACGTGGGAAAATCTCATTGATATATATAAATGTGATACTATGTAATGTTAAGATATGATTCAAATACTATGGAACAAGTATGAGGACTTAATAATAATCTTGAATGAGATCATCTACTCCTTATTTGATCATGTAAAAATTCTTGAGGAGGGCATGCATGTACTTAGATAAAACCTTGAATATATAAAAATGATAAAGAGAATACTGAGAAAATAACAACCATGTTTCAATGAAAATGTCTTGATGATCAAAGAAAATGACCTAAAAAAGATAAAATTAAAAAATATTCACAATACTATAATTTAATATGAGATAAGAAACAATTAAAAAAAGTACATAAAAAAGGGGAAGTATTAAAAAGTATCATTCAATGTGATGAAGAAAATTTCAGTGAAGTATGATCTAGATGATAGGTATGTTGATGAGGTAACATAATTTCTTTCCCAAAATCTCAAAATAAGGAAAGAAAAATTCAAATTCAGTTGTAAACTTTATTTATTTATATATGGAAAAGTAATTAATTTCTCTTTAAAATTTCCAAATATATTTTGAGATTATGATAATTAGGAAAAATCCATGAAAAAAGCATTTAAATTTGATAAAGTAATAATAATAACACATATAAAATTCTTTAAAAAACGAATTTTCTTTTACATAAATATATTAGTTAAAAATAAAAAAAGTGGAAGAATATGAGGATAATAAATATCTTAGTGAGTATGTTATTTTTGTTTTCATATACATAACATAAATTAAAGAAAATTATGATGAAGGTTTTGAAGTCAAAGAAAGAGCCAGCCACCTGGAAGAAGTTAAAGATGCTCTTGAAGAGCTTGATGTTTGGAGGGATAAAGTGAATAAATAAAATGTTTTGGTATGTGAAACTAAATATTATATAAAATAACAAGAAAAATAAAAATATTATGTTGAATATGATGATTGAGTATCATAAACTCAAAAAATGCGAATTATTATAAACACCCAATTAAATAGAAAGCATGCATTATTGATAGATTTATTATGATAGTAAAATATCATGTCACGGGGATAAAGTAACTCAAAAATAAATTCATCGATATATAATTAATTCTTGATTACCATGAGACACTTCCAACTCCTAGAATGGAGTTAATAGTTTTGAGTACATTGGATATAAAAGATGATAAAGAGGTGTGTGAGGAGTCAATAAAATAATTAATCACTTGATCACAAGAATAGAGGTTCAAGGATAAGGGTAAATAATTTTATGGGATTTATTGTAAGAAAAATGTCAATAGAGGTTGATAGAAAAACCCAAAATAACCCAATCCCCAAAATATAGTAGAGTTGGATGACTAATAATAAACTGAAAATGTTACAGATGGTATATAAAATATATTTAATAATAAACCATAAATCTAGTGTTATTATTTTGTAATATAGGGAATAAAAAACATATGTGTTCCATAGGAAAAAAATATATTTGAAATCCAAAGAGTATTAAAAACATGTGACTATAAATTATTACTCACAGAATGTTTTTAATAGACATTGTTTTGGTATAATGGTTTTAGACACAACGTCATGAATTTTTCATCAAGGGGACAAAAAGATATACCAAAGGAGACACATGAAAAGAGATATTAATATCTATAATCATCATAATGTAGGATGAAAATGTAGGTTTTGGGTGTATAGGAATCATATTATGGGCAGTTCCCAACTTTTATTTTTTCCATAACCAATGATCAATTCGAGATCAATGAAACAATGAACGTTGTGATAATAGATATTAAATAAATGAAATAGAAAATGGATTATCCAGATAGAACCAGGATAGGGGTTAATTGCATATTATTTATAATTTATTTAACTCAAAAAAATAATTTTTTTTATGTAATTATTTCTTCATTCATGAATCCAATGACAGATTTGTAGTCCACCATCATTACATTGAAGAAAACAAGTATATATTACCTCTATATATGATCCACCCAAGTTCCACGAATCTCTATAAATAACAAAAATAGTCATTGAGTTATGTCATTTAATATCCTTGCACTAATGTCATCCTCCTTTTATCGCTTTGGGAATTTCTTCTAAAGTATTATCCTTCATCCATTGGAGGATTCCTCACCCTTCTTAGGAGCATTCCTATAGAAGGGACCTCTCTAGGATTGAGTGGATTCTCCAAATTTGGTGTGAAAAAAACAATACAAATGAACTGGATTGATGAGAAAATAAAATAATTGGGTTTACATATTCCTAGGGTTAAAATAAAATAATTTCACTTAACAATTTATTTAATCATATAAAAAACCCTATATCAAATATTATTATTATTATTATTATTATTCGACATGCGCTTAACATGAGAATTATATTAAATATTATTTAATAAAATAATATTTAATATTCATTATTTCTCACCAAACCAAAAAACTTGATTTGTCATTCCATCGTAATATTTATCTGACCTTGAATAATGACTATTTATTTATTAAATAAATATCACTGCATTATTTTCCAAAAAATAAATAAATATTATTTTTACTAAATAGAAAATAAATATTTATATGGAATCAAGAATACATGAATAATTATTAAACCATGCATGAGAATAATTTTTATTCAGCCAATTTAATAATAAATAATAATATATTATTTGACTGAGATTTTGGATACACATATTGTGTGAACCTCTACGCCTCTCCCATAGTGGCATTGGGAGAAGATTTATAAAGTCCATTGTTAGAATATATAAATAGGCCAAGTCACCCATAAGTAAATAAGTTAATTCATAATTCACATGATACTGCATACGAATGCTTATTGCGTAATATAATCCCTTTATCATGATATATTTAATCGAGCAGGTTTCATGTCGGTGCCATCAACTTATGTGCTCGATGTCTCTTTATTTGACTTACTAAAAATGAACATTCTTATAGAACATATTGGAAATGGATTTATTTAGGATATATCATTTCCATCTAAGGTCCTGAGATATCAACTTCCATTAATAAATAGAAGGGAAAAAAATTTCACATTATTCATTCGTGCAATATTACTTGTGATGCACCCAACATATCCTACTTCACCATGAACATTTGTCATCACATTTTTCATCAATATTTCTATTTTCTTAAGTCATAATAATCATTAATTATATTTAGAAAGTCTAAATACCAATACACTTGTCCATGGATTGGAACATCCAATAACACATATAAATGTGGATTTCCATCTAGCAGCTCCCATTCTCATAATATCCAACTAGATATTGCCAAGGGCATACACCATGAGAAGGTGCCTTAATATCCAATGAGTATCTACACATTATACCCTATATTATTTGTGTCCCTCAAAATATATCATCCGTATATGAAACATATATTTTTGAATAGTATCGTAGCACTTCTGGGTTCTCATCATAGTAGGGAACTGTTTTGACCATTTAGTGTGACAGCAACTCTTAAGACATTATCACATACTATTTACCGAGAATAAAAATCCTGATGTGATAATAAATTTAATAATATTAAAAATCATGAATAAAAATTTATCATAAAGTACTGCAATGTTTGTATTAGAGAACCAACTCTAATAGACTCCCACTTACACTAGAGAAAACTACTAACATCCTTAAGTCTTATCGATCTCACATGATACTCATGCTTCCGCTGAGAATGGACTTTAGTCAAGGGTTCTACCATGTTATCTTCTGTGGGTACTCTATTTACTATAACTTCATCCCTATGATATAAATCCATCAATAGTTGATACATCTTGAGTATGTTCTCTTTCTGTCAGTGTGACCTTGGCTCTTTTGCAAGAGCCCCCATTGTTGTATTATCACAATAAAATGTGATAGGATCTTTTCTTTTATGTACCACATCAAGCTTTTGGACAATGTTTTGAATCCAAAAGGCTTACTTGGCTATATCATAAGCTGCTATATACTCATACTCTGCATTATAATAAGTGAAAATTGGCTGCTTTGAACTCTTTCAACTCACATCTCCTCCATTGAGATAGAAAATATATCCTGATTGTTATTTCTTATCATTCAGGTCTATCTAAAAACTACCATCATTATAACCCATGATGACCATCTCCTTATCTCCTCCATACACTAAGAACATATCCTTAGTTATTATTAGATACTTAAGGATGGCCTTAACATCATCCCAATGTAGTTCTCCTAGATCTGATTAATATCTTCCCACCATGCTCAATTCATAGGCAACATCGTTTCTAGTACATAACAAGGTATACATGATTCATCCTATCACTAAATCATATGGGATCTTTCTCATTCTCTCTTTATCTTGTTGTATCTGAGGATACATTTTCTTATAAATATTTAAACAATGTGGCACTGAAACCAACCCCCTCTTAGATTATTCCATACAAAATCTCTTAAGTATTTAGTCAACTTATGTACTTTGACTTATTCAATTTAGCCTCTTGAATTTATCATAGATGATATTGATCCCTAGAATGTAGGTTGCTTCATCTAAGTCCTTAATGTAGAAAAAATGTTTAACTAGTTCTTAACTAACTGTAATACTGGTATGTCTTTCCAATAAGTAATATTTCATCAATATATACTACTAGTATAATGACCAAATTTCCACTAAACTTATTATAAACACACATATCACATTCCTTTTTATGAAACCAAATTATTTTATTGATTCATCCTATTTAATGATTCGTTGCTTGGATGTTTTCTTCAATCTGTAAATGGATCTCTGCAACTTGAAAATCTTATTAGAATAACCTTTAGTCACAAACCCTTATATTTGTTTTATATAGACATCATCTTGAAGGATCCCATTAAAGAATGTAGTTTTGAAATTTATCTTCCAAATCTCACAGTCATGGTAAGTTGTTATAGAATGTATAATTACAATGGATTTAAACAAGGAAAATTGTGAAAAAAATCATCAAAGTTAATTCCTTGATGTTGTTTAAACCTGTTAGTTACTATCCTTACATTATAGGTATTTACTTTACCTTCCATTTTAATTTTCCTCTTGAATACCCATTTTTATCCAATAGGATTTACATCAACTAGCACATCGACCAAAACCCAAACGTGGTTCTGATACATGGAATCAATTTCAGAATTCATGGCTTCATTCCACCATATATATTTTAATATTTTTACTGCCTACTGGTAAGATAGAGGTTTATCATTATTAACCAATAATGGTTCACTATCCTCAGTTACTAGAAAATCATATCTCTCTGGTTCTCTTACCTCTCTTATAGTCCTACATAGTACTTTTGTTTCAAGAAATACTTCTTCCATAGGGACTTATGGATTCTATTCCTATTAAAATTTCTTATATATTGGGGATCAACTTCATTGAAGTCAATCTTATTCCCAATGTCCATTTTTAGGATGTTCTCCCTCTAAAGAAATATGTATTGTCTGTTGAAAGTCACATTCTTATCAGATGGGTTTTATAAGTATTACACCCTTGTTTCCATAGTATTCCCTATAAAGATACACTTTGTTCACTGGGATGCTAGTTTGTTTCATAAGAAGCCATTAACAAATGCATCACAGCCCCATACACATGTATGATATAAAATTTGTTTCTTCCCACTCTATATCTTGAAGAGAATTCCATTTTATTCTTGAGTTGAAACTTCGTTTAATGTGTATATTGTAGTATGTAATGTGTATCCCCCAAAAGATAATGGAATATTTTTATGACACATCATTTAACATAACATGTCTAATAAGGTATATTTCCTCCTTTCACTAACACCATTTCACTATAGTTTATATGATTGAGGGAGTTCAGATATAGTCCCAAACTCCCGTAAAAAGTTAATGAACTCTTGTTGAAGATATTCACCTCATAGATCTAATTGAAGATTCATTATCTTTTTACCAATTTGATAACCTAATTTATTTGTTAATTTCTTGAATATATCAAATGATTCAAACTTATACCTCATAAAGTAGATATATCCAAATCTACTCAAGTAATAAATAAAAGTTATGAAGTAAGAATATACACATCTAACTTCTAATAGAAATGATCCATATACATTAGTATGTACCAATCCTGGAAGCTATGTGGACCTTTCACCCTATTCACAAGATTTTGGTTTGGACATTCTTTCATATAAACAAGAACGACATCTTTTAAGTGGTCTTATCTCAACAGTGTAAAAATATCCATCTTGGAAGATCTTTGTCAAGTTCTTCTCATTTACATGATCAAGATAGTGATGAAAAATCTGGGTGTTTTATGAGTCGTGTGAACATGATTATTTATCAATACCAACACTTGGTTTTCTTAATTTATTACATAAATACCATTATCGAAATGTGTAATACCATAACATGTGTTTTCCATATAAAATAAAAAACTTCTATTTCCAAATTTGAAAAAATAATCTATATCAAGGCATGATATAGAAATTATTTTTTGGTAACTGTATGTACCTAATAAAAATAGTTCAAAACCAAAATCATTCTCATTGGCAATGAGAAGTGGTAGTCACCAATGGATAGAGCATCCATCCTCACACCAATATCATCTCTTAGATCCACCTGTCCTCTATAAATGTTTCAAAACCTACTTGGTTCCTACATTTGGATATATATGTGAGCCCCATAATCCATATCTAATACCCCATGTGTAGATATTGAAATATTTCACTTGATACCAAATTAACCTTTATCTACCTCTATTTCTTGGAGAATTTCCTCTTCCACCATCCTGACATTCCACATGAAAAACATATTTCCTCCTTTTCATTACCCATCTTCCAAATGTTCTTCTTCTTGGAAGGATGATTCTTAGTAACTTTAGACTATTTTTAAGTCATTGGTCCATTTTCCTTGTTATTTCATTTCTTATTCAACATAAGGACTATGGGTTTGTCATGCCTCATGTCATTATCCACATGGAAAATCAACGTAAGAAGTTCCAAAAGAAGTCTTTTCATTATTTGTCATATTGTAATTAACAATAATGCTGGAGAAGGTCTTGGGCGGTGATGAATGTATGAGATCTGTACACAACTCATCTGGTAATTTAATCCCTAACATATCTAGGTATTCAATGTGTCCAATAATATTGAGTAAATATGTCCCAGTTGGAAAATACTCTCCAATATTAGTTGTAAACAAATAATTGGAGATCTCATATGTCTCTTGTCTCACCTTCTCTTGAAGGTGATACATCAAGCTATAGGCATCCATATACTCAAGTTTCTTTAAAATCTTATTAGACATGTATGATAGCATAAAACCCTGAACATCTATAGCTTCACTAAGTTTTTTCTCATAGAGATATAATTCTTCATCACATGACTCATTACTAGGCACAACTCAAAAAGGTTCTTATGGCACATTAAATTTTCTTTCATGGAAAATGACAACATGTAGACACCTTTTCCATTCATGGAAATTTGTTCCTGTGAGAATTTTTTCCATCTAAAGTATGGATCACAATGATATGTTTGATTTCATTTTGTTGTCATTTATAAAATATAAGATAAGTATAATTTTAGTACTTTATCATATAAAATTTATGCAAATAAATAAATATTTTATTTATTATTCACCCACTATTTTATCAAAATCAAATTTTCCTCGCCATTAGCTTTAGAATATCCTATTTCTTGGACATTCAGATTGAAAGGATCTATATTCCTATGCTAATTACCCAAAATATAGTTGGTTAATAAAAATAAATGTTCTTAGGTAGGAATTCCAAATCCCAAATTCATTAACTTACAGTTCCTTGATCCACTGTGTGGACTCACCAATCCAAAAATCCTTAAAAGTGATTTCCTCAGCCTTTGCCTCTCAGTTACACCAGTCTTGCTTTTGTTTTCAACACTTTATGTTAACTAAGTTAATTCAACCCAAAACTTCAAGTTAGAATTCACTAATAATTTAAATTACCCTAACTTGGTTCATCAAGCACTTTAAAATATTGTTTCATTTTAACTGAAGTAATGGAAGGTTATAGTGACATAATATTTTATTGATGGATATTATCCTTTTACATGTAAATTTACAAATATTATATTTATCTTATTCTTTTTAATATTATGTGTGTTTAATTAAGTGATGAACTATGTCTTAGATAATATTTATGCATAAGACATATTATTTTAGTTCTATCATGCATGCTTGTTAATTCATTAATTATGTGATCATGAAAAAACATCCATAATAAAATGACAATGCAATTGATAGAAATAAAATAATAAAGCGGTATGATTATGAGATTTTACTAGTGTTTAGTTTATATAGAGGTTGATAAACTAATTTTTGACATTAGGGGAAACACCTTGAACCATTTATGGTTCATGTTGCATTTTTTCACCTATCCACCTATGTATCTCCATGAATTGGTTTTCCCTCGTCTCCATACTTGAACAACCTCCACTGACATAGGATCTTCATCCATTAAATATGATTTCACTCACAGATAGGTGAGGAAAAATGGGTTTACAAAAAATAAACCATGGGTATGTATGACCAGCATAATAAAAAGAGAAAAGGCATAAAAGCCATCAATTTACTTTAATAATAAATGAAATGAAATGAAAATAATCACATAAAAAGGTTTGTTCTATTCTCATGATAACCTACATGCATGCAAAAAATTATGTATTTAATAAAAAAATCAATTCTTAATCATTCTTGTTTAAGATAAATCATGCTCAAATTAATTAATTATTATCCTTAATTAATCAATTGTTTTATCTTAATTATCTCCTTAATTTCCTTGAGATTCTCATCGGTTATAATTTTAAACAAATTAAATAAATTTATTTAAAATTATATGTGTACACAAATGTACCTTGGATGAAACATGACAAATACCCATCTGATTTTTCCTAAAATGTGTTATACACATATATTATTTTACTCTTATGACATATGCCATACATGACTTATCATATAATTTCACAACTTGTACTTCACGGATGATTAAAAAAATTACATGAATTTTTGGTCTTGTGTTATGCTTCAATCCACATATAGTAACAACTTGAAATACAACTCAGACAAGATATGAATATATTTACATTACGTAGATATTAATTAAACATTTATATATATACATATTAAAACATATCACCTGGAATGACTGTTTCCGACGCTTTTGACGGGGCGTGCGCGCATCCGTCCGCGGAGGAGGGGGACGCGCGGCTTTGTTGCCCCGCATTCCCGCTTTCCAAAGGCGGGCGGCATTCCTTCCTTATTCAGGGACGTCTGCTCCTTGATCGAAATGGGATGATGGGATGTCGGTTCTTCCTCCTGTGGATTCCTCCTCAGAACTCGTCACCTAGTCCGGGTCTCCCTTATAGATTTAATACGCAGTTCGTGAAACCCTTCCCAGTGCCATGCTTCCATGGACGCCGGTTAATTACACTGCTTCTGTCGGAACATTCCAAAGGGTCCAGTCAGGGCAGCAACCTTCGGTCAGGGGAGTAATCACGTTTGAGGCATCAGTAGCGTGTCTGGATGCTGGGGTACCTGGCATGTCTGTCTGTTATCCTCGATCACAAGGCTTCTCGAGGGCGTGGAAGCCCAAGGCATCCCACATCGAGCACAGGGAATTACATGTCATAGACACGTATCTGAGGTTTTCCTCAGCTTCCCATGTTCAACACAGGGTATGCCGCGAGTTTAACGTCTTGCGGAGACGGTTACGCCAAAGGCGTTCCATCTGAGGTTTTCCTCAGGCATCTCATGTTTATCACGAGGTAGGTCGCGAGTTTAACGTCTTGCGGAGACGGTTGAGAATGGAATGGGACCATCGCAGGGGGCGACAACGAAGTTGGGCTTGAGCCTTGAAGAGGCTTCCTACGTATCCCCGTGGCAGGGAATCAAAGTCCGCGTAGTTCAGGATGGTGCCGGTAAACCGACGTGAAGCTGGACCTTGGTCCGAGGAGAGTTGGTCTTGAACCTCTGGGAGGATTCCTACGTACCATGCCTTGACATGGATCAAAGTCCTCGTAGTTCAAATAATACAGTTTAACGTCATGCGGGACGATAATGAACCCTGACGTGAATAAACGACGGGTGGTGGGTGTCGGTGAGCCGACGTAAGCGAGGGACCTTGATCCACTATTGGTGGGCTTGAACCTTGTGGAGGCTTCCTACGTACCATGCCTTGACATGGATCAAAGACCTCGTAGTTCAAATGGGGCTGGGTCACAATGGCTTACCACTGGACCAGAATGTAGTTTAACGTCATACTGGACGTAGGTAGAACACGACGTGAATTGGGTGATGGGTGGGTTTGAACCTCGTGGAGGCTTCCTACGTACCATGCCTTGACATGGATCAAAGACCTCGTAGTTCAGGTGGAAGTAGACCTTGGTCCACTGATGGTGGGCTTGAACCTCGTGGAGGCTTCCTACGTACCATGCCTTGACATGGATCAAAGACCCCGTAGTTCAAATGGGGCTCCGCCGGTGAACCGACGTGAAAGTAGACCTTGGTCCACTGTTGGTGGGCTTGAACCTCGTGGAGGCTTCCTACGTACCATGCCTTGACATGGATCAAAGACCTCGTAGTTCAAATGTCACAACGGCTTACCGCTGGACTGGAATGGAACCCGACGTGAATGAGCGACGGGCAGGCTTGAACCTCGTGGAGGCTTCCTACGTACCATGCCTTGACATGGATCAAAGACCTCATAGTTCAAATGGGGCTCCGCCGGTGAACCGACGTGAAAGTAGACCTTGGTCCACTGTTGGTGGGCTTGAACCTCGTGGAGGCTTCCTACGTACCATGCCTTGACATGGATCAAAGACCTCGTAGTTCAAATGTCACAACGGCTTACCGCTGGACTGGAATGGAACCCAACGTGAATGAGCGACGGGCGGGCTTGGACCTCGTGGAGGCTTCCTACGTACCATGCATTGACATGGATCAAAGACCTCGTAGTTCAAATGGGGCTCCGCCGGTGAACCGACGTGAAAGTAGACCTTGGTCCACTGTTGGTGGGCTTGAACCTCGTGGAGGCTTCCTACGTACCATGCCTTGACATGGATCAAAGACCTCGTAGTTCAGGTGTCACAACGGCTTACCGCTGGACTGGAATGGAACCCGACGTGAATGAGCGACAGGCGGGCTTGAACCTCGTGGAGGCTTCCTACGTACCATGCCTTGACATGGATCAAAGACCTCGTAGTTCAAATGTCACAACGGCTTACCGCTGGACTGGAATGGAACCCGACGTGAATGAGCGACGGGCGGCCTTGAACCTCGTGGAGGCTTCCTACGTACCATGCCTTGACATGGATCAAAGACCTCGTAGTTCAAATGGGGCTCCGCCGGTGAACCGACGTGAAAGTAGACCTTAGTCCACTGTTGGTGGGCTTGAACCTCGTGGAGGCTTCCTACGTACCATGCCTTGACATGGATCAAAGACCTCGTAGTTCAGGTGTCACAACAGCTTACCGTTGGACTGGAATGGAACCCGACGTGAATGAGCGACGGGCGGGCTTGTACCTCGTGGAGGCTTCCTACGTACCATGCCTTGACATGGATCAAAGACCTCGTAGTTCAAATGTCACAACGGCTTACCGCTGGACTGGAATGGAACCCGACGTGAATGAGCGACGGGCGGGCTTGAACCTCGTGGAGGCTTCCTACATACCATGCCTTGACATGGATCAAAGACCTCGTAGTTCAAATGGGTTTGTCAGGGTCAGTGCTCACTCTAAGCCCACGTGAGTCATGCTCGGTGTGAGAAACAAGAGGTCGCAAGGACCTGACGATCACGTCGCGAAGGATGCGTCCATGAGAAGCGGAGAGGGGCTTACGCGTTGAGCGGCCCATGGTGTTGGGACTTACTCCAGGATGGAGGCCCATGGCGCGACAAAGCGCGGGAAAGATGGACCTTGGTCCGAAAATGGGAGGTGCCTCGTTCCCTATCACGTCCTCCACTGACCTTGGTAGTGGGGAAGTACCGAGATGCACGGGTGCAATCATCCGTACCAAAGGTTAGGGATTTACGCTCTGAGGCGACCCTTCCCCTGCGAACATACACCACTCCGACAAGGAGGATCTCATTCCATGTGCGGAAGAGTTACCATTCCCGTGGAGACGAGTGGTGTAATGAATGCTCGAGCTGGGGGGACCCTTCGTGAGGGAGACGAGGTTGGGTCACAATTTAACGTCATGTGTTGAGGACGTGGTGCTTGGCAGTTTAATGTCCTGCAGCTCGGACGAGGTGGGTTCACTCCACACCCCTAGGGCTTACATAACCGGTACCCTCTGGTCCTTGGGGAAGGGAAGGTACCGGTAAGGCCATGGTAAATGGGGGTCGAGGGAGGAACCATCGAGGGGTCCACGTTAGCGTGTCTATGCGAAGAAGCAATAGTCGTTAGCGTGCCTATGCGAAGAAGCATTAGGCGCAGAAACGCTACGGGAGGTGTTGTCCATGGGACTTTGAAATCACATCGTGCAGACCTGGAGGGTCGCACGGAAAGAGGAATCGCTAAGAAGAGGAGTGTGCTTTGCGAAGTGGGGTGCCTTGGCCTTAGCATGGGGCAAAGGTGGGAGTGGGTGGTGCTTCGCGAAGTGGAACAGTGTTCGCGGAGCACTGCCTCACGAAGAAGGACTGGTTCGCGAAGCAAGGTCTTGCCAAGCAATGTACTTCGCGGAGTGGAGCGATCCTGCCTTAGCATAGGGATTACTCGTATGGGTTGGGTGTTTCGCGAAGCACGAGTGCTCCGCGGCTGCCCGGGTTCCCTTGGGAATCCCCTTCCTTTGCGAATGCCCTTGGGCTTCACGAAGGGCATCCCTCTCGGAAGAGGGGCTCAAAACGAAGCAAATCAGAGTCGTCTCGCGAAGTAGAAATACCTCGCGGAGCTCATGATTCCCGGGGCAAATCTTGCTTCACGATTCAGGAGAGGAGAAGCCGAAAGGTCGGATTGTCCGTCTTTGGGGACTCAGGGGGAGTCGAGTATTTATAGGGAAGGGGCGCCGCGAAGCAGGGCTCGCGTGCCGCCTTCGGTGCCTCGCGGCGGCTCGCGAACGTCAAACAGGCTCGCGGACGATCACCGCCTCCGGTGCTTCGCGGCGGCTCGCGAACATCAAACGCGCTCGCGGAGGATCACCGCCTCGGGTTCTTCGCGGCGGCTCGCGAACGTCAAACGCGCTCGCGGAGGATCACCACCTCCGGAGCTTCGCGGCGCCGCCAGGGTTGGGGCGCTTCGCGGCGGGGCTTCGCGGCTGTGCTTCGCGACTGTGCTTCGCGGGGCAGCGCGCCGGCTATCTTTTTTGTTCCATCCTTTCAGGCCACATTTTTGGCGCCAACAAATTCCCCCCCTCAGAATTGGAGCCGCGGAGGGTGAAGGGTCGAAGTCTGAGGGCCGATCGCCAAAACTGTCGGTGGTTCGCGATGCAGCATCGCGAAGGAGGCCCGCGATGCTCGCCGGGGCCGCAGATCCGGACGCGCCGCGATGCTTCGCGCGGATAAGGCGCGCCGCGATGCTCCGGGGTCGTCGCCTATAAATAGGGGGTCCGCCCTCTTTTGTCTTTACGTGCCTTCCTTGTCTTTTTTGCGCTCTCGATTTCGCGAAGCTCCGCGTACTCCGCGACAGCCCTCCGCGAATCGAGCTTCGCGGCGAACCGCGGGTCTCTGACTCCGCGTCCGCACCAAGCGAACCTTTCTGTGCCTGCCTTGGCCGGACTTCGCGGTTTTGATCTTGCGACCGACCTTCGCGATCCGGCTTTGCGATCGAGCTTCGCGATCGAGCTTCGCAATCCATCCGGAAGAATCCTTTTCTGAGGGCCTGAGTTAAAATGGCCCATCAAGAAGATGTGCGGGAAGTGCTTGCAGATGCTGCTCGCCGGGATGAGATGGCCAACCGTCCGGGCTTGGGGGAAATGGTTCGGAGCCACTCTGACCACACTTCCTTGACAGACCTGCTGTCGGAAGGTCAGAGGGATTATCCGCAGTGCAAGAAACTGCCGTTGTACGGCTTCGGACTGAGGGATGACGTCTTCAGCCCTGAGGCGAGAAGGGATGAACCAGCTTGTTGGTTCAGGAGCACGCCATGCCAGCACCAATGGTTCAGGGCAGCTGATGGTCATGCACAGGAGGATTTCACACCCGTCACCGCTGATTGCCTCTACAATCATATGAACGATATTGACGGGAGGCCACTGCAACCGGAGACGTCCCCTCCTCTCTACCGCACCATACTGAAGGCGGCTCTGCAGGATCCGAAAAAGGGATGGTCTGATGAGTGGGACTTGCGCCAGGGTGGCAACTTTACCGATGACTGGGCCTGGGCCTACTGGGTAGGCGCTTCATGCGAGGAGTTCGAGGCCGAGCTGAGGAGAGTGGGATTGTACGACGCGGCGTGGGCCTCCCAGTTCCACATTTACCAACCCAAGAAACTGATGCCGGAACTGTTGAGTAGATGGTCGTCCCGAACCAACACCTTCCACCTGCATCATGGGGAGGTGGGCATCAGCCTGTGGGATGTCCACCAGATTTCCGGGGTCCCGATCTTGGGGGCCATGTATGACGAATTCCTCCCCATTGCCAGTGTGTGGGGAGATGCTGAGCAAATGCCGCGACTGGCGTCAGCGCTGATGGCGCTTGTCCCTGGAGAGGACAAGGAAGCAGTGAGGGATGTCCACTTCATAATATGGTTCAAATGCTTCCTGAACTTCCCAGAAGATCGAGAGTTCCCTCCAAGGCCTCGAACTTGTCCGAGGGCAGCCCAGCGGGGCAAGGGGCACTCGTATTGGCGGGTTTTGGAGGACAACCAATGGAAGACTTGGGGTTTCAGCGTCAGCACCGAACAACAACCAATAGTCAGGCTGGCGGCGTTCATCGCGGCTCTCATCTGTGGGTGGATCCTACCGGTGAGAGATACAAGCATGGGGGTATGGCCCAGCTCGTTCATCATGGCATCGATGTTGGACATGGGGCAGCGGATCAACCTGGGGATCCCGATGCTCGCCAAGCTATACAGAATGATGCGGCGTATTAGCGAGGGCAAGAAGCCGCCAAGAATATGTGGGCCCTTCCACCTCCTGTATGGGTGGATCGCGGCGCATATCAGGGGGATTTACGAGTATCCAAACCCCATTTCGCCGCCGGGATCAGACTTTCGCCCCTCCATCTTGAACGCAGTTGGGAGCTTCCCATTCAAACTGGCCGTTTCGATGGTGCTGAATAGGGTGTGGAGGGCAGAAGAGTTCAACTTTCATCCCTTCCCACTGCCGACGGGGAGGCTTACTGATGATGGACGGGGAACGGAAGAACATCGGGCTTACCTCCTGGCCTTCCGAGGTGGAGTTTTGGTGGCTCGGATAGATCGTTAGCCAATCTGTGAACCGTACACCCCGCATCGTTTCGCGAGGCAGTTCCGGTGCCTCCAGCGGCTAACCCCGCAGGTATACTGGGAGGTGCGTCACGAGGAGCACCCGTGTGTGATGAGGCAGCTGTGGCTCATGTTCACACGTGAGGATGGAAAGATGCAGATCGCATTGCCTCCATCCACCGCCGCCTTCGGCTTAGTGAAGGAGTACGCCATCAGCTGGGAGGCCGCTTAACCTGGGGAGATGCTGAAGCAGCCAACGATCCGGGTAGGTGATGGTGGGCCTCCTTTATCTCGAGGTCGGGGTCGGAGGGCAGCTAGGGCTGCCCGCGGCAGCGGGGCTGCCATGGCAGAGAGACCCGCACCGGCCGAAGGTACGGCAGCAGCGGCGGATCCGGTGGTTCCGGGAGAGCAGGGTCATCCGGAGGGGCGGCCACCGAGGGGATTCCGTCGGGTATCCGCTCAGGCTCCGGGGAAGCGGCTGCGTCACATTGACATGGCAGAAGATGCCGTCTTTCCGGAAGCTTGGGACATTTGGGATGTCAACCGGCAATTCCTCAGCCCAACAGAGATGTGGGACCACCTGAACCGCCTCAGGATGAAACTGCCGGGCATAGGCCCAGTTCGGGCTGGATTCATGGTGTCTCCGGCGGAGGCGGAGCAATACTTGAACGAGCTGGAGGATTACGTCCACTCCAGCGGTGTTCCTCGCCCAATGACAGATCGGGTGAGGGTACTGTTGAATCAGACAGTGCCCCCACAGTTATCGGCTGCCGATCTGAGGGAGCGCTTCCCCTTGCCGGAGGAATCAGGGGACTCTTCTCAGGGGGACGAGGCTGGAGGAGGGAGCCCGTTGGAGGAGGGCGAGGTCGGAGACCGAAGCTCAGAATCCGACGACTTCGCAGAGGCTCTCGAGGTAGCATTCCGAACTCCTCTTCTTACGATCTGTTCTTGAATCCCTATGGACTTCTCACCAATGTTCGAGCCATGTAGGAGGAACTTGTTCGTAGGCCTCTTTCTCGCTCCTTGGCGGGTGATGTCGCGGACCTTCGGAACCCGCGCCTATGGCTGCGTCCAGTTCTGCATCTGGTGGGACCAGGGGGTCTGAGGTGGCTCCTCTGGACTCTCCGGGCCTTCCAACAGTATACGGGGGGCCTCGTCTTGGAGTCCCATCGGTACCGGTCCGGGAGCAGCGCTCGGAGGTCGATCTTCGTAAGTCTCCTTCACCGGTCTCCTCGTTCCCACACGTGGGCCATGCCAACTAACATTTATGTCTATTTCTGTCATACAGTTCTCCAACTGGCGTGGGCTGCTGCAGCTAGGCTGGTTGGGATGTCTGGCGGCGTCCCTCCCAGGGGCATGCCGGTGATGGTGTCGATAGTCCCTTCACCTCCTCAAGCTGTGGCGCACACCATCACTGGCGGGATCACCAGCAGGGCCATACCTGAAGTCATCGAGGTGGACTCTGAGGAAGAGGATCAACCGGTCAGTCCCAGTCCTGTCGTGCCTGCGCCGGCGTCAGGTGTCGTACCAGACTCAACACCAGATGCGGATCCTGCCGAGGACTTCCTGCAGGCATATCCTGCGTACGAGCCTACCGACCGCGCGGATTGGGACGAAACAGCCTCTGATGAGGAAGGCAGCACCATAGTCTGCCGCCGGTCGTGGAAGCTGATCACGCGCTTCATCAGGGACACTCCCCAAGCGCAATGGCTGGCCGAAATGGATAGGCTCCACTCGCGGTTGCGCGAACTGTGTGTCGGGGGAGTGGACGCCCAACGCCCTCACACGCTCATCCGAGACCTCATGGCTGAGAAGATCCGGGAGCATGATCGTGGGCTGAGCGTGGGATGGAAGCGGAGGAAGGCGACCAGCATTAGGAAGCTCCAGGAGGCTGAAGGCGAGGTCCAACAGATGCAGATCCGGGCCAACGAGCTTTCAGCCACTCTCGATGCGCAGTCTGAGCTGGTCTCACAATTGAAGGCCCAGCTGGCAGAGGCTGAGGAGCACATGGGGTAGACCTCTGGAAGGATGGCTGCTGTTTGGGCCGGGGTGGAAAGGGCCAGGGCCAGGGTTGAGGAATTACGCCCCACCGCTGCTGAAGAGGAGCGGGAGTTGAATCAGCGGCAACAGGCTTTGGACGCCGCAAGTCAACGGGTGGCGGAGCTGCAACACTCCTTTGACAGAGTCAACCCGTCCATGGGGGAATTCAACCCCCGAGTATTGTAGCGAACCCGAAGAAACTTTTATTAACACTTTTGTGCTTCAACTCTTTCTTTCTCCTTTGTTTTGAGTTCCGTAGCACGCACGATTTCCACTGTTGAATTGCCTTGTTGCATCCCTGTAATGTTTGCGGGACGTTTGACGACAATTCCCTCAAACCAGTCCAGATTCCCGAAAGATGGGGAAGGCTTGATTGGAGGAGGAACTTCCAGGATAGCCGAACCACTGTTTCTTCAACGTGCTCTTATGCACGGACAGGGCAACGCCAGGGGCGCTGGAATCGGTTCAAACAGATGAAAATGCGGAGTGTGAATCACGATGCCCAAATTCGGAACACTGCGGGGATGGCGTGACAATAAAGGACAACCGCTAACCGTGGCGGACAGACGGTATCCTTACTGTGTTAGCCTGAAATGGGGACAACAAATGAGCATCGACCGCTGACCATATTTGCAACGCGGGATTTTATCAATTTGTTGTCGATCAATCTTTCAAAACGTTGGCCCAGGACAGTTGGTGGACCATAGGTCAGACATCCATACTGTTAGGGGGTCCTTCCAGACATGACCAGTCTTCCGGAACGTTGGCCCAGGACGGTAGGTGAGCCGATGTGGCATAAGACCAGGCCGTTAGGGGGTTCCTTCAGACATGAAAGAGGACGAGGGTCCGAATAAGGGGCACGCAAAGCGTGGAACATGGAGTGATGGTTTGTCCGAACAGAATCCAGCACTTAGGTAGTTACACCACCGTGGTGGGAGTACGCCAAACTGGGCGCATTGGCCTGATCATGGATCATTCCTTCTTCCGGACAGGGCCTCTGGCGAGGGCTGGAAATGGGGAGGAACAAGATTTCGTGATTCCAGGGGCTGAACCCTAGGTGAAATGCCTGGGTGTCTCTACGTATCCCACATGATGATGGGAATCAAGCCGCACGTAGTTCTTGAAGCGCAGTTTAACGTCATACTGGACGAGGAGCAGCCTGACCGTGTTGGTACACATCCAGCCAAAACTACTAAGCCCACGTGAGTCGTGCTCGGTGTGGGAAACAAGCAGTAGTGGTGGGAATTTCCCGACGCAGAGAGGGGCAGGTGAGGGAAAAGGGATGCTCGGTGACTACCGGCCCAATGACACTAACACGATCATTCAGCGCACCCAGATGCGCGAAGAGAAAGAGCCGAGTATGATGGAGTTCCACTTGAACATGAGGGAGTGTAAATGTGTGAATCATGGTGCTCGAGATTCAGATCACAATGATGGTGGCGTGACGATGGAGGATTACTGCTGACCATGTTCGCAATACAGCATCCTATCGCGTTAGCCTATAATGGGGACAAACAAATGAGGGTCGACTGTTGACCATGTTCGAAACACAGGACCGTGTCACAAATGTTGTCAGAGATCTGTGGGGACGTTGGCCCGAAACGATTGAAGGGCCCTTAGGTCCAGCATTCATGGAGAGCCCTTAAGCTTAATTTCCACGTCGTCCGAGGGTCCTTTTGGATGTGGAAGAGGATGAGGATCCAAATAGCAAGCTCATGCAGCTTGTTCATGGGATGAGGGGAATTTCCCTGTGAAAATCCCATGCTTCGGGCTTTTTGTCAAAACACATTTGAATACGTCAACGAAACGTATTAGAGAGAGGGAGCAGATTCCCTTCCCTTGGGGAGATCTTAGTTTATGGTCATAGAATTCGGACCATGGATTGGAAAAAGGGATCAGGGGACGCATGACATCACAACCTGACGTGAATGAGGACATAGTCCCGCTTACCATGCATTCTCTGGGGAAGTGCCCGAGTCGAGGGACCGAACTCAAGGGTTAGGCTGGGCCCGCGGGGAAGTACCCGGGCGCTCCTACGTATCTCATGAGGATGAGAATCAATCCATACGTAGTTCTGGAAGGTGGCAGGGTAAGGTACCAATGCCAGGGGAAAGGGGAAGTGCGGACGTGGCCCTTGCACTAAAAGAAGCGGAATTTGATGTATCTTGTTTGTTCTTTGAGGTGAATGGTTTTTTTTTGTGAAGCGACAGGCCTAGAACTGTAGGTCGTGATGTCACCACAAGAATCAAGTCGTGATGGGCGTTGACAAATGGCATGGCGCGTGGCCAGTACCCAACATGATTTCCTCTACAGCGAGGTCACCACAATGCGGTGCCGTTTTTCGTCGTGCGGCCAGGACGATAATGTCACAGTTTAGGGTCGTATGATAGGACCAAGCATGCATTTTATCGTCATGCAGCGCGGACGTAGCAGAGACGATGCTAGGCGGGAAATGTGCGCAGTGTTATAAAACTCAATTGATGGAGACATGATCCCACATCATATTGTACGCCATTTGGAGGGGGAAACCTTAGGCCGAGGGGCCTATATGGAGGGGAAACAGGGAGAGAGACTGGCTTCCTGAATGGGTTGTACCCGGAGACAGGGCGTCTGGGCAGTCCTACGTGTCCCATGAGGATGGGAATTTGAACGTAGTCCCGAATGGGTCTTAGTTTATGGTCTTAGAGCTTGGACCATGGGAGTCCCAAAGGACGCCAGATTGCAGCTTTGTCCCCCTAGCATGCAAAGGTGCACTGAGGGATAGCGCCAAAAGTGTCGAGATTTCACTTGGACATGATGGGGTGGAAAATGATGTGAATCATGCAACCAACATTCAAGGACTGAAGGGGATGGCGTGATGACAGAGGATTACTGCTGACCATGTTCGCAACACAGCATCCTGTCGCGTTAGCCTGAAATGAGGACTAACAAAACGAGCATCGACCGCTGACCATATTCGCAACGCGGGATTTTATCGATTGGTTGTCCGAAACCCTGGAGGGCGTTGGCCCGTATCGGTAGGAGAGCCCTTGGGCGTAGTATCCAGGCCGTTCTTGGGGGTCCCTCTGGGTGTGAAAGATGATGGAAGTCCGAATAGAGGGGAACACGAAGCTTGACAAGTGGAAGGAACTTGATCAAGTTGAATCTGACACTCTTGGTGCTAGACCAGAGTACTCTTAATACATGGGTGAACCACTGCAGGGAGTCAAAGGACTCAACCTTGAGGGTGATCGAGAGATGGCAGATTCCCAGGGGAAGGGGGGCATGATGCCCAAAACCTTGTATCATACCTGCACACCCCCCGCTGGAGAGGGATGGACCAAGTGGCCTAGGTGACCAGGAAATCAGGATATCTCCCAGAGGTGGGGCTGGAACCGAATCTTAGACATTCAGGTAGTCCTACGTACCCCATTAGGATGGGAATCAAGCCACACGTAGTTTTGAAGGGTGCCTTTTAATGTCATGCAGGACAGAACAGGAGGACTGAACCTCAGAATGGGGGCGTGCGTGGTGCAGTTGTTGCAAACCCGACGTGAATGAGGACGTAGTCCTACACTGTGCCACGCAGTCCTGTGATCAGGGTCCTGAAGAGAGGATTAGAGATGTAAATTTGCTGAACTCAAGCTGGGTCCAAAGACAAGGTGTCTTGAACGTAGTTCCAGATGAGAGTCTTAGTTTATGGTCTTAGAGCTCGGACCGTGGATGGTGACAACTCCCGAGTAAGCACAGATGTCAGCCCAATCCCTAAGCCCACGTGAGATAAACTCGGTGTGGGAAACAAGGGGGGAATCCTCATTGCAATACTTGGGGCATCCATTAAAGGGGAGTCAGCAGAAAGTTCTGAAGGACACCTTTGATGTAGCTCATTCCTCAAATACGCAGACGTGCACGGAGGAAAAGTACCAAGAATCCCAAGACTCTACTTGGACACGATGAAGTGACGAAGGGTGTGAATTGTGTACCCGGCATTTGGGCTTAACGGGTTGGCATGACGACAGAGGAAAACTGTTATCCGTGACGGAAACACAGCGTCTGTATCACGTTAGCCTGAGGTGGGAACAACAAACGAGCATCGACCGCTGACCATATTCGCAACACGGGATTTTATCGATTTGTTGTTCGAAACCCTGGGGGGCGTTGGCCCGTATCGGTAGGAGAGCCCTTGGGCATTGTATCCAGGCCGTTCTTGGGGGTCCCTCCGGGTGTGAAAGATGGTGAAAGCCCTGATGCGGGGATACACAAAGCCTGGAAAGCGGGTGCGGACGTGTCCGAGTAAAGCTTGGCATTCCAGGTAATGAACCAGAGTACTCTTAAGCACATTGGAGAACCGCCGAAAAAGAGGGATCGACGAAACAACTCAGCAGGGGGTGGGAGCATGGCGCGGTCATCACGAGACCACCGTGAATGAGGACATAATCCCACACCGCACCATATGATCCCCTCATGGAGGAAGGATGGGCCAAGGGGCCAAGATGGGATGAGGATTCCCGAGAGATGGGGCTGGACCCGAATCTTGGACATCCAGGTGGTCCTACGTATCCCATCAGGATGGGAATCAAGCCGCACGTAGTTCTTGAAATGTAGTTTAACGTCATACCGGACGAGGAGGGGAGTAACATACCCCTAAGAAAGGTGTACAGTATGGCGAAAAACCGACGTGAATGAGGACATAGCCCTACGCCACACCGTACAATCCTATAAGATAGGTCCTGGGCCGCGGCCTGGAAAGGCCGAGGGGCCTGGGGCTGAGCCTCGGTCAGGAAGAACTGACTGGTTTGTAGTTTAACGTCTTACATGAGGACGGGGGGCCAGGGGCCCAAGGAGGCCAAGGGGCCTGAGGCTGAGCCTCGGAAGGGGAGTCGTACGACATGGTACATGATCCCGACGTGAATGAGGGCGTAGTCCCACACCACACCGTACACTCCGGGTAAAAAGGGACCTAGGCTGTGACCTGGAAAGGCCAAGGGGCTTAAGGTCAAGTACCAATCAAGAAGACCTGACTGGCTTGTAGTTTAACGTCTTACATGAGGATGGGGGGCCAGGGGCCCAAGGAGGCCAAGGGGCCTGAGGCTCGGTCAGGAAGGCCTGACCGGTTTGTAGTTTAACGTCTTACACGAGGACGGGGGGCCAGGGGCCAAAGGAGGCCAAGGGGCCTGAGGCTCGGTCAGGAAGGCCTGACCAGTTTGTAGTTTAACGTCTTACACGAGGACGGGGGACCAGGGGCCCAAGGAGGCCAAGGGGACTGAGGCTCGGTCAGGAAGGCCTGACCGGTTTGTAGTTTAACGTCTTACACGAGGACGGGGGTCCAGGGGCCCAAGGAGGCCAAATGGCCTGAGGCTCGGTCAGGAAGGCCTGACCGGTTTGTAGTTTAACGTCTTACACGAGGACGGGGGGCCAGGGGCCCAAGGAGGACAAAGGGCCTGAGGCTCGATCAGGAAGGCCTGACCGGTTTGTAGTTTAACATCTTACATGAGGACGGGGGGCCAGGGGCCCAAGGAGGCCAAGGGGCCTGAGGCTGAGCCTCGGAAGGGGAGTCGTACGACATGGTACATGATCCCGACGTGAATGAGAACGTAGTCCCACACCACACCGTACGCTCCGGGTGAGGAATCCTGGGTTGTGGGCCCGATCACTAACACCACCTGGGGGAAGTTTGTCACCTCAGGATGGGGCAGAATGAATCACTGTTGACCATATTCGAAACACAGCGTTCCTATGGTGACCCGCATGGGGGGCAACAAATGAGTGTCGACCGCTGACCAAATTCGCAACGCGGGACTTGTATCGATTTGTTGCTTGAGAAACCCTCGGGGGCGTTGGCCCGGATCGGTAGGAGAGCCCTTGGGCTTTGTATCCAGGCCGTTCTTGGGGGCCCCTCCGGGTGTGAATCCATCCACGAAAGGGGAAAACACCTCCAGGGGGGAATGTGAAGCCGGGTCGAGGCTTGCTCGACGTGGGTCGGGGCAAAAGTGTGCACCCTGCCATGTCTTGACCCGAGGGGAAGATTTTGGCTTTTGGGCTGGGCCGACGGACGAAATGTCCGGGCGTTCCTATGTATCTCATAAGGATGAGAATCAAGCCATACGTAGTTCTTGAAGGCCATGAAGTTTAGCGTCATACGGTGAGGACGTGGGAGGGTAGAAGAACGGGAGTGGGCGCATGGTGCGACCCCCACAATCTTTGCGTGAATGGGGTTGCATGAGCGGGGCCAAGAAAGCCGACGCCCTGCTACACAAAGATCCTCCAAGGAGACCATCCCCAGGGGGAATAGTGGAAGAGAGAAGCTTGGGGCTGGGCTCAAGACAAGGCGTCCGAGCGTTCCTACGTATCCCATGAAGATGGGAATCAAGCCGTACGTAGTTCTTGACATGCAGTTTAACGTCATGCGGGACGAGGGGCATCTCATTTGGGGATGTGTGCGGCATGGTACATGATCCCAACGTGAGAACGTAGTCCTACACTGTACCGTACGATCCCGTAAGAGGGTAAGTCGGAGAGAAACGAGGGGGCTTGGGGCCAGACCTCGGTGGAGACGGGGCCAGGGGCCCAAAGAGGCCAAGGGGCCTGAGGCGGAGCCTCGGTCAGGAAGAACTGACTGACTTGCAGTTTAACGTCTTGCAGTGAGGACGGAGATACAGTTTAAGGTCATGCGGGACCAAGTCGCAGTTTAGGGTCGTGCAGGACCAATGCAGTTTAATGTCGTGCAGGACCAATGCAGTTTAATGTCGTGCAGGACCCTCTCGCAGTTTAGGGTCATGCAGGACCAATTTTTCCCTTGGCAAAGTATCGCTTGAGGAATCTGGCATTGGTGGGAGGGGTTACACGCTCTCCATCTGTGGTCACCAAGGAGTATGCTCCATTGGGGTAAACCTTATGGATGATCTCCATCTGTGGTCACCATGGAGTATGCTCCATTGGGGTAAAACTTATGGATGATATAAGGCCCTTCCCATTTGGGTTCTAACTTGGGCGGTTTCCTTCCGGGAATCATTGGCGCTCGCAGGGCCAGCACCAGGTCACCCTGTAGAAAAGAGCGAAGACAAACCTTCTTGTCAAAAGCTCTTGCTATCTTGTCCTGATGCCTTTCCAGATTGTGCAGGGCACGAAGCCGGTTCTCGTCCAGTGCCTCTAACTCAGGTAGACGGATCTCGGATACCTCATCTGATGTCTGGTGATCATAAACTGTCGTGCGTAGCGACGGCAGCTGGATCTCAATGGGTAGGACGGCCTCAGCTCCATACACCAGGGAATATGGGGTCACCTGGGTAGAGTTGCGAGTCGTCGTCCGGTAAGCCCAGAGGGCATTGGGGAGCTTGTCCGGCCAACTCTTCTTGTTCTGACCAACCATCTTCTGCAGAGTGTTAGAGAGGGTCTTGTTGAACGCCTCGATCTGTCCATTCGCCTGTGCGTGGTAGCGGGAGGTATGGTTTGACCGGATGTCGTACTTAGCGTACAATTTCTTCAATTCAGCTGCTCGGAAGTTTGTGTCGTTATCGGTGAGGACAGCGTGAGGGGCTCCAAACCGGTGGATAATGTTGGAGCTCACAAATTCAGCGATGGAACGGGCCTTGACCTCTTTGAGCGGAACTGCTTCTGCCCACTTGGAGAAGAAATCTGTAGCAGTCAGGATGAACCTACACTGGCGGGCTGTTGCCGGCGGATACGGTCCCACTACATCGAGTCCCCATACCGCAAATGGCCAAGAGTACTTGGTGGGGTGGAGGGGTTCTGGCGGCCGATGCAAGAAGTTGGCGTGCACTTGGCACGCGTGGCATCTCTTGGAATATCCAATACAATCGTGGATCATGGAGGGCCAGAAGTACCCTAGCCTCCGGATTTGATGGGACAGCTTCGGCCTAGCTTGATGGGCACCACAGGAACCGGCGTGAACCTCTTGCATAACTTGAGGTATCTCTACTCCTTGGATGCAACGGAGGAGGACACCATCAAAACTCCGTTTATAGAGGGTCTGCTCAAGACTGGCGCTGCTCTGGAGGGTAAATTGAAGTGCGCGGCGTCGGATTCGCTCGTGCTCGGCCCGGTTGTCCGGGAGCTGACCATTTTGGAGATACTCGACAAAAGGTGCTCTCCAATCGGGGGTCGTTTCAACCACTGCGTCTGACGAACCCGGGACCCCCGATACGGAGGGTCCGGCGGTGAGATGACTTACCCGCAGGCTATCACGGTCCTCTTGGGTGACGGGAGCAATGACTCTCCGGTGGGCCACGTGTATGACCAAATCATCTTGCTCGGGTTCTGCGAGCGATGCGGCTAAGCCAGCTAGGGCGTCCGCTTGGCCGTTCTGCGACCGCGGGACATGGGTAACCTCTGGCCGAGAAGAGAACTGGGCCATTAGGAGGAGGGTGTACTCCAGAAACGGTGCAAGCTCTGGCTTCCTGACGACGTAGTCGCCATTAACCTGTTTGATTACCAGCTCGGAATCTCCCTTCACATGTAGATGGGGTACATGGATCTCAAGGGCCAACTCGAGGCCAGTGATGAGAGCTTGGTACTCTGCCTCGTTGTTCGTACAACCTTCTGACAATAGGAAGGAGTACGGCAGGACGGCTTGCGCCGGGGTAATGAAAACAATACCCAGACCCACTCTGTTGAGCTTGGGGTCGTTGAGCGTTCTACCGGTGGGGCTCCGGGAGGCGCCGTCGAAATGCATTTGCCAACATGGGACAGCGTGATCGACCGAGAGGATCGTCTCGTCGGGGAAATCCAGGTCCAGGGATTGATCCGCGGAGGTTGGATGGGCAGCTAAAAAGTCTGCCAACGCCTGTCCCTTAACGGCCTTCTGAGGCACAAACCTGATGTCAAACTGCTGGAGAATCACCACCCACCGTGCTAGTCGGCCAGTCAGCATGGGGCGGTTCAGGATGTACTTCAGCAGATCCACCCGAGAGATCAATTGCACCTCGTGGTGTTGCAGGTAGTGTCGCAACTTCTGCATGGCGAAGAAGAGCGCAAGGCAGCTCTTTTCGATAAGGGAATATCTGACCTCCGTATCGAGAAGCATGCGACTGAGATAGTAGAGACTGTTCTCAGTGCCCTCGTTATTCTTCTGGGCGAGCAGCGCGCCTAGGGATCTCTCCAGGGCGGTCACGTAAAGGACCAGCGGCTTTCCAGAGACGGGTGGCATCAAGACCGGAGGTTGGAGCAGATACTGCTTGATTTCCTCGAAGGCGATCCGACACTCCTCATCCCATTCGTAGGCAGCGCCTTTCTTCATGAGCCGAGAAAAGGGCTTACACTTGCCGACCGGGTTCGCAATGAATCGGCGTATATAGGCTAATTGGCCTTGCAGGCCTCGGAGCTCCCGAATATTGCTCGGGGGAGGCATTTGGCTGATGGCCTTGATCTTCTCCGGGTCGATCTCGATACCTCGGTATCTGACAACAAAACCCAGAAACTTCCCGGAGGTGACCCCGAAGGCACACTTCAGCGGGTTCATCTTCAGGTGACGGGAACGGAGGAAACCAAACACTTTCTCAAGGTCTTTGAGATGGTCCTGGTGCTGGCACGATTTGACTACAAGGTCATCCACGTAGCATTCCACCAATGTCCCGAGGATCGGTTTGAATATGCGATGCATGGCCCTCTGATAAGTGGTACCTGCATTTTTCAAACCGAATGGCATTACCCGGTAGAAAAAGGTACCCTGGGGAGCCCTGAAGGCAGTGGACTCCTCATCTTCGGGGGCCATCCGGATCTGGTTATACCCGGAATACCCAACCATGAAAGAGAGGGCTTGGAACCCGGCCGTGGCATCAATCAACAGCTCCGTCACTGGGAGTGGGAAGTCATCCTTTGGGCAGTGGCGATTGAGATCACGGAAGTCGATGCAGACTCTAATCTGCCCATTCTTCTTCCTGACTGGCACAATGTTGGCGAGCCATTTGGGGTACTGGACCTCTTTGACGAAGTTGGCCTTGATTAGCTTATCAACTTCGGCCTCAACCATAGCGCCATGGGAAGGGTGCATTTTCCTGGGAGGCTGCTTGAACCCACGATGTTTTACTGGGAGGCCCAGACAGTGGACGGCCACTTGGGGATCCAGCACTGGCATCTCATCGTAACTCCAGGAAAACACATCGCGGTGCTGTTTGAGGAAGTCTACATACTGCTGCCGCTCCTCGAGGGACATGGCCGCACTGATCAATGTGGGTCTTGGATCTGCCTCGCTACCAAGGTTCACCTGTACCAGCTCATCGACCGTGGTAGAGACGCCTTCTTCAAAGGCTGGGGGAGCATCCTCCAAGTCTTCCTCCCCAGCCGTGGGGGGACTTCCCACGACGAAAGATACTTCTGGGCTTTCAAAACCCGAGGGGCGGCTGGTGCCGGCTTGGGCAGCAGCGGTCATCACATCAGGAGACTCACTTGTCGTCGAGACCATAGCAATGAATGCATTTGATCCTATCCCATCCGGCCTTCGGCCTAAGGGGCCACGCTTGATGATATCAAAGCAGTGGTGACGTGTCGTCCTGAGTCGGTTGATTCCAGCCCGGCGAAATAGACACGTATGGCGCACCGCCGTTGTCATGAGCTTGACGTCCCGGTACCGTACAGGGGTAGGAGATTCCAGGATGACCCGAGCCTGGTTGATGTAGGAGTACGAGGTGATTTTCCGCCATCGCTTGGACGCAGGAACATGCCTTCCTTGCGTACCCGAAACAACGAAACATTGTCCCATGTCGGGGGTCGTGGCCTCCAACCGGTGGATAGGGAGGATGTAGGCATCGTCCATGCTCGCCCAGGGATCACTTGTGATTGGGGCGGGCTCATCCTCGCTGACCAGGATCTGCTTGTCCTTACTTTTTTAATAACCCGCATCCAGATAGCGGGCCTCACAAGAAGCGAAAGGGGACGCGTCTCCTTGGATCACGCCTACTTGACCGTTGAGTGAGTACTTAAGGCACTGGTGATACGATGAGGGGACCGCGGCATGCAGATGGGGCCATGGCCTACCCATCAATGCGTTGTAGGCGGTGTCCTGAGAAACAACCATGAACTCGGTGCTGGAAATTAAGCCACCGAACTGGGTCTTCAGGCGGATCTTGCCGACCGGGGTTTGCTCTGTCCTGTCGTACCCCTGAATCCTGAGGTCAGAGGGAGTCAAATCACCTTCGGACAAACCCAGCTTTCGCAGCGTCCCGGTCGGAATTAGATTGATTCCAGAACCCGTGTCAACGAGGCAGCGACGGACTTCCACACTGTTAAAGTGGCCAGTGATATACAGTGGGCGAATGTGCCCCTGTATAGGAGGGTCTTCATCTTCACCAGAGAATGAGATAACCACCTGACATTCGGCGTTTTCAATCGTCTCGGTATGGAAGGCCTCCGCGGCTGCCACTTCCGTCTCGAACTGGAGGGGGCTCCTTAGGGCCTCGGCAAGTGCCTCGCGCATCTCGGATGACAAGCGCAGGGCCTCAAGGATGGAAAGCCTTGCAGGAATTCCGGCTAGGTGCTTTAGGACATCATACTTGCGTGCCAAATGCGAACCTCTGCTTACAGGGGGTTTTTCGGCATTTGGGGGCATAGTGGGCCCTGCTGGTTGAACTGGCAGTCAGCCAGCACTGGGTACATCCTGCTGCCTGCTAGTAGAAGCCTGGAGAGTAGTCGCCGAGCTAAGATCGAACAGCGGGGGCTGGCCCGTCGCCGGGCGAGACTGGCTGTGATATGAACGAGGCGGCTCTCCCCGATCCAGCAACACGAACGGCGGTGGAGGTAGAGCTGAGGATGTTGGATGGGCCTGCGCGTGCTGAGATCTGCGCTGAGCCTCCTGCCTGGTCTCGGTAGTGTGCACGGCTTGGTCACAAGTGCCTGCTGACATACCTCGGTGACCGGCGCGATTGCGATTCCGCTGACGTTGACGTCGGCTGGAAACATTAGGGCGGTCTGCCTGGGGTTCCCCCTCGTCGGGGGTCATATAGGGCTTTATCAGCTCCACGGTGTTAACCGAAGCGTACCCTTGACTGTCGCTCGAAGAGTCATCCACCGCTGGGTGGATTCTGGGAGGAATGCCCATTTCGGGAGGCATAAATTCGCCAAGAGTGCGGGATGACGACGGCACTGGCGGTGCATGTTGCTTCTTCTTGCGTCGCCGCTGCTTGCCCTTTTGGGCAGAGGTTGACTGTGAAGACGATGCTGAGGCACCGGCTGCTTCTTCTGAAGGTTCCGGCTGCTTCAGGCGTGCCCGGATGATACCCTGGGCACGGACGACAATTTTTCGAGCCATCCAGTTGTCGTATTTCTGGGACCCGCGGCTAGGGACCTGCTACCACTCACCCTCGCTGTCACTGCCGGTTTCTGATCCCGCAAAGACGCATGCCACCTGCGCTGGCGCTGGGCCCAACTTGACTATGTTGTTGTTGACCTGGTCCTGAAGCCAGTCTTTAAACACATAGCATCGCTTGAGGGTGTGCCCCAGGATCCGATGATAAGGGCAGTAGTTGGGGTGATCAGTGAGATGCGCCTCTGCCGGCCTCCTGCACTCAGGCAGACGCACGATCCCTTGCTCTAGAGCACTTCGGAAGTAACCAGGGACCTGATTTTCGTTAAACGAATAGGTATGGTACTTTCTTTCCGGGTAAGGAGCCCTGGGGGCCTGGTCCTGTCGAGGGACCGGAGGGGCCTTCCGAGGGGGCGGCGCCTGGTTGTCTCGCCTAGGTGGCGGCGGCGCACTGCACGGGGGAACCTGTCGGTTCTGAGGCGGTCGCTGCTGGGCAGGAGCCTGTGCTTGAGGTGGAGGACCTCTGCGGGGTTGCGGGGGTGGTGCCACCGGTAACAATTCCAGCTGCCTCGGGGCTTCTATTTGAGCCACTGCGGCGGGTTCAGCCTTGGCGGCCCTCCTGGCTGGGATCATAGGGGGAAGCAAACGTGCCTGACTAGCCTGTTGCAGGGCCTCCTCGAGGCGCTGGGCCTTATCCGAGAAATCTCTGAACCCTCCAGGGTAGTTCTGGGTAATCAAGGAGGGTACCAGCTCTGTCTTTACGTTCCCCACACACATTGTCAGTAATTGCTCATGAGTCAGTGGCATATCGAGGGAATACGTAAGTCCTTTCCACCGGGCGATGAAGTCTGCAACCCGCTCATCAGGCCTCTGTTTGCACTTAAAGAGGTCCGCGATGCTGGTCTTCCGAGTGGTGGAGCTGAACTGGTACAAGAACTGCCGGCGAAGATCCTCCCAATCGGTCACTGATCCGATTGGGAGCTGGCTGTACCAGACGAATGACGGACCTTCCAACGTCTGTACAAAACATCGGAGCTTAGCGGCTTCTTGCTGAGCCGGGGTCCCCAGCATGGGGCCACACCTGGAAGAGAAATGAGCCAAGTGCTGGGGTGGGTCCCCTGTCCCGTTAAAAGGCGAGAAAGTGGGGTTCCCAAAACCCGGAGGCGCGGGCATATCATCCACCCACGCGGGATAAGGCTTTCCATCCGGTGGGACAGCCACCTGCCGTGTCTCCAACGCCTCGAGGCGAGCTGTGAGTGCCGCAATAAGGTCCTCCGGGTGGGGGTCCCTGTCTTGACGGGGGTCCCTAACCACAAGCGCATTGCCAGGTTCTTCAACACGGTAGATGGATTCTGCTGCTCGCGGGTTGACTGGTTGGACGACCTGTTGGGCGACTGGGGGAACCCGGGTTGGGTTCTTCAGATTGCCCCGTCGCTCAGGGGGGTTTGGCGAGACGTATCGCGCCCTCTTGCCGTATGTTCCGGCTTCCGCCCTGTCCACGGCAGTAGCATGATCTGGGTTGCCCGGAGGCATCTCACCGGGGGAAATTGTTCCTGCCCCTGCTGCCCCGGCCTGGGATTACCATAGTCGGGTCGTCGCTCTGCGGCGCGTTCAGCCAAGAGTTCGTCGACCAGCCTCTTCTGCTCAGCAAGCTGCTGGCGCAACGTGGCCTTCTCGGGGTCTTCGTCCGTTTTCTGCACAGAGGTGGACGGGTCGGAGTGCTTGACTATTCCGACGTGCTCCTTACCCTTTCCAGTGCTCCGACCGAGTGCCAGTGACTCGGTGGGTACAGGGAGGCCCAGCAGGTTCCTCTGATGACGGGTAACTCTCCCTGACGGGTCAAGAAGCGGCGGTACACCCTCGGATGGTAAGTCCCCATCAAGGAACTCAAGCTCATCTTCCTTATCCACAACGTCGGCCATGTGGACTGTGACTCCTCTTGAGGGCATATCCTCAATGTCGCATAGCGAATCGGGCTGTCGTCGGATAGGGTCAAAGAGGAGAGCGGCATAGCGTCCCCAACCACGGACTTGCACATGGGGGGTGGCTTCCCTAACGATCTTGCGGAGTGCCTTGAAACTCTGAACGCATTTTCGTTGGAGGGCACTCTGATGACCGGGTGACTCGGGGTGCTGGGCCGCAAGGAGCGTCGCTGCATCAATCAGGCGGCACTGTTTGCCAATCTCCTCGAAGTGCTCTCGACTCCTGGGGTACACTACCTGTTCCCAACGGAGGAGGAAGTGCGTCGCCCACAGGGCCTGACAAAAGCATCCCACTTCTTCAGGGGTAAGCGACTCGGGTACGCGAAAATTCAGCGTCGTCGTGGGCCAGAACTTCTCTGGGAAGTAGTCCGCTGCAAGAATACTCCAGAAGCTCCTGGGTTCGTCCTCGGGGTTCGGCCCTACATTTCCCCACTCATCAACCGGGGGTGGCTGAGGGACCGGTAGTGGTACCGAGGCTGACCTCTGGGATAGCAAACTCGGCGGTGGAGAATACGGCGAGCGAGCAGACTGGCCACCGTACTCTGGGCCTTCCTCTGAAGAGCGAGGTGACCTGACCACAATGTCACGATAGGATGGGCTAATAGCCGCTGCTTCGGGTACGGGAATTTCCGTTACCGGTGTCCGGTCATGTCGTGGCTCTACCACCGTTGACCCCCAAAACAGCTCCTCGTGGTCCCAAGTAGAGGTAGAGGGCGCTTCGGGTGACGGTGGCGGTGACTGCGCGGTCGAAACCTGCGGAATTCCCAAGATTTCTTCCTCCTGGATGTACCTGCGGAGAGAGACGGGAATCCGGTGGACCTAAAATTCCGGGAGAACGAGGCCGACGCGTCTGGTTCCTGCCCCAGTCCTTGATACGGAGGAGCTGGGAGAAGGTTCCATCGCTGAATCGCATTCCGCTTACGAATCGGAGAAGCGGGCAGGTTTGATCTCCCCCTGGGCCTTCCCAGGATTCTTCTTGTGGCGGTGACGACCCGCTCTTCTGCCCCTGGGTGGCTCTTCGGGACTGGGTTGACCCCTATCAGGCGGCCCTGGGGCGGCGCTAGCGCCGTGGCGGAGAGGGCCCCCACTTGAGACAGCCGGGGTGCGAGGGGCACCAGGGCAAATATCAAAGGGTACATGGGGAGGACCTCCATGAACAGTACCCATGTGGGCGGGGCCTCTATTGGAACCGGCAGGAGCATGGGGAAGGCCTCCATTGTCGATGCGAGTGGAGCGAGGCTGACCTTCACTCCTTGAGTTTCTGGGGCGAGGAGGACCTTCGCCAGTCGCTGAGAGGACGTAGGGGGGGCCCCCACGTCGAAGGACCGGATAGATGGTGCCTTCAGAAGGATGGACTTCATACCCTGTACAGCGGGCACGAGAAATGTTTCCGCGCTGAGCATCACTGCCCCGGGGCAGGTCTTCCTGCAGGATGGGGGCAGCACGAGGCATGCCTCCATGACGAACCTCGGAGCGGGGAAGGCCCACGCTCTGTGGGGTAGTGGTACGGGGAGGACCTCCGTACGGGGTGGCATCACCGCGGGTTAGCTCACGACGATCATCACTGGGGCCTGCAACCCGGAGAGTCAACCCGGCCTGCCCATGGGGCGGCTGGGGTCTCAATCTCGGTTGGGCGAAGGGGTGCCCCTGTTCAATGTACGCGGGGGCTTCATAATGTACGCCGGCGGTGGCTCGGGCCACTGTAACTGTCGACGTGGACGCGCCTAGGCGAACGTCCTCAGCCCGGGCCCGGCGCTGACGTCGGGTCAGGCGGGCCGATGCAGGTGGTGCAGGGACGTATTCTACCTGCTCTTCCTGCAGGGCCGGACGGCGGCATTGACGTGGCCGGACGGGAGCTCTCGCCTGGGGGCCCCGGGTCGGGGCCCTGAGCGGACTGAGCCGGACAACGCCTGCCTCTTCAGCGTAAGGTGAAGAGTCGTCAAGGTGTTCCGGGGATAGGCTCCCGAAATGATTGAATGTCTGGGTGGGGAGCGGGGGCTCCCTGTGCGGCCTGTTAGGGCGGCGTTGACGGCGGGGCCTGGAAGCCTCCAGGTCCAAACGGGCCATATCCCTGGTCGGGATGACCCCTTGTTCCTCATACCTGCGCACGAGGCTGTTGATCACCCTTCGTTGGATGACCTCTGATGGGGAAAGGGGACGTGGACGTCCCGCATCCCGTGACGTGGCAGTCGTCGTGGCGGTAGTGGCGCCATGTGGAGTGGCCGTAGTGGTGTTGACCCTGCCCCTGCGCGGGCGAGGAGCGGATGGTGACCGCATCTCTGAAATAGCAACCTGGTTCCTGGCAAACGAAGGGATCAACTCATCAGTACTGAGAGGAAAAGGATTGACAGCCAGTGCCCCAGCGTTCTTCCATCCTCCATGTCTGCGAGAAGGATCCACGCCAACACGCTGCAGAGCGGAGCGCCCCACGTTCTACTACCCCGACTTCCGGTGAGTTCCACGACAGGCCCGCCATTTGCTTGGAGGGACCAGGCACCGGATATCTGGATCCGATGACACGTCAATCTACTGGTGTCTCGAACACTACTAATCCCCATGCTGAGGAGAAGAAATTCACGTCGGGTTCACCATTTCTGTTTCCAACGCTTTCGCCGGGGCGCGCGCGCGTCCGTCCGCGGAGGAGGGGGACGCGCGGCTTTGTTGCCCCGCATTCCCGCTTTCCAAAGGCGGGCGGCATTCGTTCCTTATTCAGGGACGTATGCTCCTTGATCGAAACGGGATGATGGGATGTCGATTCTTCCTCCTGTGGATTCCTCCTCAGAACTCGTCACCTAGTCCGGGTCTCCCTTATAGATTTAATACGTAGTTCGTGAAACCCTTCCCAGTGCCATGCTTCCATGGACGCCGGTTAATTACACTGCTTCTGTCGGGACATTCCAAAGGGTCCAGTCAGGGCAGCAACCTTCGGTCAGGGGAGTAATCACGTTTGAGGCATCAGTAGCGTGTCTGGATGCTGGGGTACCTGGCATGTCTGTCTGTTATCCTCGATCACAAGGCTTCTCGAGGGCGTGGAAGCCCGAGGCATCCCACATCGAGCGCAGGGAATTACATGTCATAGACACGTATCTGAGGTTTTCCTCAGCTTCCCATGTCCAACACAGGGTATGCCATGAGTTTAACGTCTTGCGGAGACGGTTACGCCAAAGGCGTTCCATCTGAGGTTTTCCTCAGGCATCTCATGTTTATCACAAGGTAGGTCGCGAGTTTAACGTCTTGCGGAGACGGTTGAGAATGAAATGGGACCATCGCAGGGGGGCGACAGCGAAGTTGGGCTTGAGCCTTGAAGAGGCTTCCTACGTATCCCCGTGGCAGGGAATCAAAGTCCGCGTAGTTCAGGATGGTGCCGGTAAACCGACGTGAAGCTGGACCTTGGTCCGAGGAGAGTTGGGCTTGAACCTCTGGGAGGATTCCTACGTACCATGCCTTGACATGGATCAAAGTCCTCGTAGTTCAAATAATACAGTTTAACATCATGCGGGACGATAATGAACCCTGACGTGAATAAACGACGGGTGGTGGGTGTCGGTGAGCCGACGTAAGCGAGGGACCTTGATCCACTATTGGTGGGCTTGAACCTCGTGGAGGCTTCCTACGTACCATGCCTTGACATGGATCAAAGACCTCGTAGTTCAAATGGGGCTGGGTCACAATGGCTTACCACTGGACCAGAATGTAGTTTAACGTCATACTGGACGTAGGTAGAACACGACGTGAATTGGGTGATGGGTGGGTTTGAACCTCATGGAGGCTTCCTACGTACCATGCCTTGACATGGATCAAAGACCTCGTAGTTCAGGTGGAAGTAGACCTTGGTCCACTGATGGTGGGCTTGAACCTCGTGGAGGCTTCCTACGTACCATGCCTTGACATGGATCAAAGACCTCGTAGTTCAAATGGGGCTCCGCCGGTGAACCGACATGAAAGTAGACCTTGGTCCACTGTTGGTGTGCTTGAACCTCGTGGAGGCTTCCTACGTACCATGCCTTGACATGGATCAAAGGCCTCGTAGTTCAAATGTCACAACGGCTTACCGCTGGACTGGAATGGAACCCGACGTGAATGAGCGACGGGCGGGCTTGAACCTCGTGGAGGCTTCCTACGTACCATGCCTTGACATGGATCAAAGACCTCGTAGTTCAAATGGGGCTCCACCGGTGAACCGACGTGAAAGTAGACCTTGGTCCACTGTTGGTGGGCTTGAACCTCGTGGAGGCTTCCTACGTACCATGCCTTGACATGGATCAAAGACCTCGTAGTTCAAATGTCACAACGGCTTACCGCTGGACTGGAATGGAACCCGACGTGAATGAGCGACGGGCGGGCTTGAACCTCATGGAGGCTTCCTACGTACCATGCCTTGACATGGATCAAATACCTCGTAGTTCAAATGGGGCTCCGCCGGTGAACCGACGTGAAAGTAGACCTTGGTCCACTGTTGGTGGGCTTGAACCTCGTGGAGGCTTCCTACGTACCATGCCTTGACATGGATCAAAGACCTCGTAGTTCAGGTGTCACAACGACTTACCGCTGGACTGGAATGGAACCCGACGTGAATGAGCGATGGGCGGGCTTGAACCTCGTGGAGGCTTCCTACGTACCATGCCTTGACATGGATCAAAGACCTCATAGTTCAAATGTCACAACGGCTTACCGCTGGACTGGAATGGAACCCGACGTGAATGAGCGACGGGCGGGCTTGAACCTCGTGGAGGCTTCCTATGTACCATGCCTTGACATGGATCAAAGACCTCGTAGTTCAAATGGGGCTCCGCCGGTGAACTGACGTGAAAGTAGACCTTGGTCCACTGTTGGTGGGCTTGAACCTCGTGGAGGCTTCCTACGTACCATGCCTTGACATGGATCAAAGACCTCGTAGTTCAGGTGTCACAACGGCTTACCGCTGGACTGGAATGGAACCCTGCGTGAATGAGCGACGGGCGGGCTTGAACCTCGTGGAGGCTTCCTACGTACCATGCCTTGACATGGATCAAAGACCTCGTAGTTCAAATGTCACAACGGCTTACCGCTGGACTGGAATGGAACCCGACGTGAATGAACGATGGGCGGGCTTGAACCTCGTGGAGGCTTCCTACGTACCATGCCTTGACATGGATCAAAGACCTCGTAGTTCAAATGGGTTTGTCAGGGTTAGTTCTCACTCTAAGCCCACGTGAGTCATGCTCGGTGTGAGAAACAAGAGGTCGCAAGGACCTGACGATCACGTCGCGAAGGATGCGTCCGTGAGAAGCAGAGAGGGGCTTACGCGTCGAGCGGCCCATGGTGTTGGGACTTACTCCAGGATGGAGGCCCATGGCGTGACAAAGCGTGGGAAAGATGGACCTTGGTCCGACAATGGTAGGTGCCTCGTTCCCTATCACGTTTTCCACTGACCTTGGTAGTGGGGAAGTACTGAGATGCACGGGTGCAATCATCCGTACCAAAGGTTAGGGATTTACGCTCTGAGGCGACCCTTCCCCTGCGAACATACACCACTCCGACAAGGAGGATCTCATTCCATGTGCGGAAGAGTTACCATTCCCGTGGAGACGAGCGGTGTAATGAATGCTCGAGCTGGGGGGACCCTTCGTGAGGGAGACGAGGTTGGGTCACAGTTTAACGTCATGGGTTGAGGACGTGGTGCTTGGCAGTTTAACGTCCTCCAGCTCGGACGAGGTGGGTTCACTCCACACCCCTAGGGCTTACATAACCGGTACCCTCTGGTCCTTGGGGAAGGGAAGGTACCGATAAGGCCATGGTAAATGGGGGTCGAGGGAGGAACCATCGAGGGGTCCACGTTAGCGTGGCTATGCGAAGAAGCAATAGCCGTTAGCGTGCCTATGCGAAGAAGCATTAGGCGCAGCAACGCTACGGGAGGTGTTGTCCATGGGACTTTGAAATCACATCGTGCAGACCTGGAGGGTCGCACAGAAAGAGGAATCGCTAAGCAGAGGAGTGTGCTTTGCGAAGTGGGGTGCCTTGGCCTTAGCATGGGGCAAAGGTGGGAGTGGGTGGTGCTTCGCGAAGTGGAACAGTGTTCACGGAGCACTGCCTCGCGAAGAAGGACTGGTTCGCGAAGCAAGGTCCTGCCAAGCAATGTACTTCGCGGAGTGGAGCGATCCTGCCTTAGCATAGGGATTACTCGTATGGGTTGGGTGTTTCGCGAAGCACGAGTGCTCCGCGGCTGCCCGGGTTCCCTTGGGAATCCCCTTCCTTTGCGAACGCCCTTGGGCTTCGCGAAGGGCATCCCTCTCGGAAGAGGGGCTCAAAACGAAGCAAATCAGAGTCGTCTCGCGAAGTAGAAATACCTCGCGGAGCTCATGATTCCCGGGGCAAAGCTTGCTTCGCGATTCGGGAGAGGAGAAGCCGAAAGGTCGGATTGTCCGTCTTTGGGGACTCAGGGGGAGTCGAGTATTTATAGGGAAGGGGCGCCGCGAAGCAGGGCTCGCGCGCCGCCTTCGGTGCCTCGCGGCGGCTCCCGAACGTCAAACGGTCTCGCGGAGGATCACCGCCTCCGGTGCTTCGCGGCGGCTCGCGAACGTCAAACGCGCTCGCGGAGGATCACCGCCTCGGGTGCTTCGCGGCGGCTCGCGAATGTCAAACGCGCTCGCGGAGGATCACCGCCTCCGGAGCTTCACGGCGCCACCAGGGTTGGGGCGCTTCGCGGCGGGGCTTCGCGGCTGTGCTTCGCGACTGTGCTTCGCGGGGCAGCGCGCCGGCTGTCTTTTTCGTTCCTTCCTTTCGGGCCACATTTTTGGCGCCAACAATGACCTATCCTTATGACCGCATGCAAGTAAATGTATCAAGGTTAACATTTTATAATAAATAACTTTTAAATATTCATAACCTAGTATCATTACATGGAGTTTTCATCCAAGATACATGGAATTTATATCTCTCACTATATATCTGAGGTACATTCCTAGGGACTTGGTGTGTGAATCCTACATTAGAAACTGGATTACATGGCATTTTTAATGGGCTACATACAATGTGATCTTCAAATTATATGGTCACCGGTCAGGTAGGTTGTGTATTGAAATACATGACCCTTATTTAACTCAAATGGACTACACGCCATGTACATGGGCTACACGGCATATAATCTAGCGGATTATGTGCCATTATGTTTTGGTCAACATGTGGTGCTTTTAAAGCATGTAATTAATGAATAATCATGAATTAATTTTCGAATCAATTCTAAAGCATTTTACATGACTACATGGCATGCAGTCTTGTACTGTTCGTCCAGAATCCTTAGTAACTCAAGATGAGTTCCTTGATTTTATTTTTATCATAAAATTAATCATTTTTATTAGATCTACAAGAGAAGAAAGAGGAATAAACAGATACCCCAATTCAAATTAAATGAATGGATAAACATGAATAGAAAAACAAAATTAAAAAATATAAAATTACTAATTATACATAAATAATTTTAAATAATTATGTGACCAATATGAATCCATTTTTAGGTTCTAGTTAGAGTGGAAACATCGGATGGGGGCTCTAAACTTTTCTTTTGTCCAAAATTTATGATCAATCCAAGATCTATGTGATGCTGAACATCGTCATTAACAGAATTGAATCAAATAAATAGAAAATGGAAAATAAAGATGAAACTTAGAGAGTAGATCATATCATATTATTTATAATTAATTTAATTATATAAAGAATTGAATTTTAAGGAATTCATTCACCATTGATGAATATGACGATAGATCTGTAGTCCATCATCATTATGTTGTAGAAATTAGATATATATTTCCTCTAACTGTGATCTACATGTGTTACACTAGTCTCCATGCACCCCCAAAAGAATTTTTTAGTGATAACATAATGCATCCTTGTTCTTGCATCATTGTAACACCCTGATATTTTATGAGAATTATATTTTTTGTATGTATTATGTTATATGCAACATCTAAGGAATATTTCATTACACACAATACTAGCTTGGCTTTCTTTACATGCAATTGTGACCTTCCACGATAGCGTGTGTTTTATGCAATACCGAGTTTCACTAATCAACGATATACTATTAAAATATTATATAAACCAGCCATTATGAATAGTAATACCCACTTTTTGAAATTTTATAAATTTTATCTTTCAAAATGGACTTCATTTTTGGATTTGGAATATCAAAATTATCCTAGGGTGAAATTTTTGTATTTTTCTGAAAATTTCAATTTTTTGATGAATAGTCAAAACACTAAGTTGCTATTTAAAAACCGACCTTTTCTTTAAATAATTATTTATTTTATTTAAATTTATTTTAGGTAAAAATTGATACATAATACCTATCAATTTAATTCATTGGAGTCATTTTATAATAATTTTAGATATATAAAAGTTTTATTGAACTTTTCTCCATCTTTTACCCACCTCCTAGGAGAATTTGATAATTTACATAAAACATAATTTTACCACTTCTATGAGTGGAATTTCAAAAATCAGAGAGACATGGTTAATATCAAGGAGTAAAATGTAGTTCAATAAGATAAAAATAATTTTGTTGAATAGTGACTTTATACTTTTTTTACCACGGTTAAAAGTAAATCGGGTAATTAAGGGTAAAAGTTAAATTATTATTACCCTAACACATGTCCTAATTATATTGGATAAGTATAATTATACCAAAAACAACCTTAGGAATAAAATATTACCCCTTAGGTCCACATGGATTAGATTAGGACACTTGTTATTATTTTATTTAAAGAAGTGTTAAAATAGTTAAAATCAAAGTTAAATAACTAAACAAATTTTTAATGTAGGGTTATACATAAGATAACTTCCACTATAGATATTCTTTATAAAGATAAAACGATTTCCTTCCTAATGGTATTTTATTTATAATTTTTAGACATTAAATAATTTAATTTACTTTTGACAGAATGATGATGCAGTAATTACCTTATTAATGAAATATTAACATAATTGATGTTATAAATACCCAAATAAATTTAATTTATACTTTTTATGAATTAAACTAATTTCATAGGTTAATATGACATATTAGTATTTATTTAATTAATTTTTTCAAACTAATTATGCTGTTATAATTCTCACAAAAATCAATTACCAAATAGTGTCAAAATTGACATAAAATAGTTTTTAAAATAAATATTATATTATTAATTGTTCTTTTATTCCAAAAAATCTAATATTCGTCCAAATTAATTATATAAGGTTATATATATTAATAATTAACAACTTGGGGTTCGTTTGTCTTGTTATTTTATGTTTATTAACCATATAATGTAAGAAAACAAGAAGAAACGGTAAAAGTTAAATTATTTAACTTAGAGTTAAATATAAATGATAAGGTTAAAATTGTAACCTAAACTTGTCTAAAATCTTTTGGTTGAGATTATTTCTACCCATACCAACCTTATCTTCAAAATAAATCAATTTGGAGCTATTAAAAACCCAATATATCTTTATAATAAAGTAACATTTTAAGTTTTTCCTAAGGTGCCCCTCTCCTCCCTTATAAAAGGTCACCTCCTCCCTCTCCTCCTCACACCACATTGAGCCTTAAATCTCGGCCAACCCCCGCCAATTTCTCTTTTCCACTTCTCTAGAAACATCCTATAGGTCCTGGTCTTCTTCAAAGACCATATTTAGTACCCTAAGAGGAGGTTAAGAAGAGGCGCTTCAAAAAAAGAGGTAATGTCTGTTACCGATTCTTTAAACTTTATTTCTTCTTATACTTCTTCTTCTATAGTTGTTTCATTATAAAGTAATAACATTAGTATCACTCATATACTTATATTTTATTATAAATATTAAACAACCCTATTTCACCTTCTATCCATCCTATGGAAAATGAAATCACAACGCGTGTGTACGTACGGAATACCGTCTCCATGTCGTGGTGTGATATGTTTTCCACCACCACCATACATGGATGGGTATAATGGTGTAAATATTAACAATATGTGATTATTTTAAAGTGATATTGATTCTGAAATAGGATACATACACTTAAAATTAATTCCACGATCATGGGAACAATATCATCCCTCATGCGTACGTACGGCCTACCGTGTCCACGATGTGATGCGACTCATTCTACATGATCTTCAATGCATTATGGTTATATAAATAAATTTAATGAATAAATATGATATATATTACACTAATACCATTATGGAAATGAAGTATCTATAACCTAAAAAGAAGAATAAGAATTTATTCGACAAAACACGCATAAGAACAAAAAGCAATAAACACCCGAATAACAAGTAGCAATGAAATATTACTAATAATAAGCTAAGAATATGAACATATATGATATCATAACAATGAGTAAGATTCTGTAATAAGTCAATAACATTTTTTAAATCATTATACAGGAGGTTCAGACACGTACAAAGCAAATCTGACCTAATGTAAGGGAAAATCTCACAATCTCATTTTTATCCAAGATTATTTATACTTTAGAATTTACTGGGGAATATTTATCATCCACATCCATGTTTCCTCAATATGTAATAATATTTCTATCCTCCTACAATTATTTAAATCCAATTTTAACCTTCGGTGAGTTTTTAGTAAAAGATATGAAAGGAATATTTTGTCGTTTTTAGTACGAGGTACTTTTTTGACTTTTCGGCCGAAGTAAGAGAAGAATGATTTTCTTTAACTTATACAGCATGAATGGATTTTTAGAACATTATTTCCATGAAGCTTCCTTTACATGTTTTCGAGTTTATTTTTAATTATCTTATCTTAGTTTAAAATTTTATGACATGTTAATAAAGGAAAAATGTTTTTTAAATAGAAAGGATATTTTCCTCAAGAATGGAGTTCAAGTGTATTATCAAAATTATATTCCATCTATGATAATATAGGGTTCTGTTGTTATACCTATTTTTACATTGATTTGATTATGATGGAATTATTTTTATGAGGTACTTTTATCTTATATGATTTATGTTATGATGACATGATGTTTAAGAATCCCACTTTTTATTACATGGGTTATGCTATGATGTATGATTTATGATCTTATGGCACACATAATAATGGTATCATTATGAGATGGGTGGGACCTATATCTCCCTCCAAAGAATTAGGTAAAGATTTATATCTCATGAGATAGACATGGCTGGAACGGCAGGTTAATCCAGTTCAGTGAAACAGGAATGAAACGAGGAGTGAACTCTGTTCAGAAATGAACTTTGTCCACTAAGATAGTCTTGTAAATGAGTCTTGACTACTAAGAAATGATTCTATATGATTATGTGTGTATTCCATATAGTTTCATGTTATGATTATTAGGGTTACATTTTACTACTATGATTTATCCCATGCTATGAAATTATGATCTCTTTTGCAGGTTACGATTTCCAAAATGTTCTGTTATTATGAATATGATGTGATTGATATTTCTTTTGTTTACCCTTACTGAGCATTTGAGCTCACACTTTTGTATGTTTTCTTTTCCCCATGTCAGGAAGAAGGGTATTAAGTAAGATATGCCAATAGGGACTCTAGATATGATAAAATAAAAGGTAGACGATGTAGATGATTTATGAACCAGTTGTTTATGTTTCCCAATTTCTAAAGACAATATACATATACGGTCCTTTCATGGTTTTGTTATATGTTTTCATAAGTATGATTCAATTCTGAAGAAATAACAATGTTTTTAAAGTATGGGTCGTTATAGTTGGTATCAGAGGAAAGGTATAGTCAACCTTTGGAAACTAGGATGTGAAATCCTTAGTAAGAACCCTAAGGATATGTCTAAGCATAGGAAAAAACATAGTGTTTTAGAAATGGCCATGAATAACCTATGATAAGACCTTAAGTGTGAAATTTTATTCTTTATTATATGGTTTTCATATTATAATAAGTGTTTCTCACACTATTCTCCTTGGTTTTAGTCAATGGATGGAACCCGAAGGAACCGTGTTAATGCGGAATGCGACGGGAAATGCAATGATTGTCCCCCAGAGCAACCAAACGTTATTGGAGATGGAATGAAAAATCATGTAGCCATGCTCCCACAACTTTCTCAAGATATGAATCATATAGTACTTCCAAACAAACAAAGGAAGAAGCAACATTCTGTTGAATCCTTCTTGAGGCAGCATCCACCCTCATTCAGCGGGTCTGCTGATCCATTAGTTATTGAACAATGGATCAGTACTACTAAAAAGATATTTTCAGTTCTTCAATGTTTTGAACATGATAAAGTCGTCTTAGCAGTTTATTGTTTAGAAGGTGAAGCTGATCAATGTTAGAATTTTATCAAGAATATGAGGCCAAGAGATGAAATTTAGTCCATGGAATTGGATGAGTTCAAGAACTTATTTTTCAATAAGTACTTCCCTCGCATTCTTCAAACAAAGATGGAGATGGAGTTTCTTGAACTGAAGAAAAAGGATGATAAATCTATTGGTACCTATGAAGCAAATTTTACAAGACTTTCAAGGTACGCATATGGGATTATTATTCAACCTGAGAGTAAGATCGATTGATTCTTTCGTGGCTTAAAACCAAGTCTGTGAAGGGTTTTATCCATAAGGGACTTCAATAGATACGATGAAATCGTTCAATGTGCTCTCAATGTTGAGATGGATATTAGAGTAACCCGTCAGTCATATGTGTTTGATAAGAAGAGGAAAATGGAATTCAATGGAAAATCTAAAGAGCACACCGAAAAGAAGATGAGTTTTCCCTTATGCTCAAAGTGTGGAAAGAAACATAGAGGGAGTTGTCTTAAAGGGATAGGTAAATGTTTCAAATGTAGAAAATAAGGTTATTGGGCATTTGAATGTCGCAATGATGGGAAAAAGTTGTCTAGTGATGTAAACAAAGAAAATTCTACACAAAGTGCACCTCCTACACTTCAATGTTACAAGGGCAAGGAAATGAGGAATTATGCTAATCAATTCCCTAATCCAAGGGTTTTTTATGATGATCGACGCCAACAAACTCTTAACGATAAAGAAAAAGGAAAGTCACATACAATTTCTATCAGCGATGTGGAGTATGATAACAAAGTGGTGAAAGGTACACTTACCATAAAATCTAAAGTAGAAAATGTTTTATTTGATTTTGGATCCTCCCACTCTTTTATTTATGAAGAATTTTCTAAGGGTATCGTCGTATTACCTCAGTAGTTAGATATTGAGTTAGCTGTGACAACCCCTAATGGCACGACAGTCGCATCAAAAGTTTATAATTATTCTCTGATTGAAGTTTGTGTGAAAGTGTTTCCTGCAAATCTTGTGATCCTTCCTATAGTGGAATTTGATGTGATTCTTGGCATGGAGTGAATTTCTTTATATGGAGATCATATCAATTTCCAAAAAAGGGAAGTCACATTTCATATTCCAGAACAATCTACGATCATCTATCGATGCAAGGATAAACATAACCTTCCAGTGGAAATTTCTTCCATATTATGGGTCTTGATTCCACTAAATGAAGGTTATTTATCTCAAATGGTTGGAGATAATCTCACGATTAAGAATACACCTATTGTACGGGAGTTTGATTATGTCTTTCCAGAGAAATTTCTAGGTCTTCCACCAAATCGTGAAGTTGAGTTTTCAATGGAACTCGTACCGGGTGTTTTGCCTATTTCATAGACACCTTATAGAATGGCCCCAATTGAGTTGCCAGAATTGAAGAAGCATCTCCGAGAGAATCTTGATAAGGGATTCATACGCCCTAGTGCATCACCTTGGGGAGCACCTGTTCTGTTTGTTAAGAAGAAAGATGGATCAATGAGACTCTTCATTGATTATCGAGAACATAACAAGATCACTATCAAGAACAAATACCCTCTCCCGCGCATTGATGACTTATTTGACCAACTACGAGGAACTCAATACTTTTCCAAGATTGATCTTCATGCAGGGTATCATAAATTAAGGGTCAAAAGGGAGGATATACCAAATATGGCTTTCCGTACAGAGTATGGACACTATGAATTTATAGTGATTCCATGTGTTCTTACTAATTCCCCTGCTATCTTCAAGGATCTGATGAATAGAGTCTTTAGAGACTATCTTGATCAGTTTGTGATAGTCTTTATAGACGATATTCTTGTCTATTCAAAGAGCAAGGAAGAACATTAAGATCACTTGAGAATTATATTGAAGACCCTGAGAAAGGATAAGATTTATGCCAAATTTACCAAGTGTGAATTTTGTCTTAAAAAATATTCATTCTTAGGTCACATAATCTCAAAAGAGGGGATATATGTGGATCCAGCAAAGACAGAGGTTATCGAAAGATGGTCAAGACCAACAATAGTAACTGAGATCTGAAGTTTTCTTGGTTTGGCTGGATATTATCGACGTTTTGTGAAATATTTTTCATGATTAACTAATCCACTCACCAAGTTGACTAGAAAAGGAGTTAAGTTCGTTTGGACGGAGGATTGTGAAGAGAATTTCAAGTACTTAAAAAGAAGGTTATCCAGTGCACCTATACTCACACTGCCTTGTAGTGGAGAAAGGTTTTTGATCTATAGTGATGCATCCAAGAAGGGATTGGGGTGTGTTATTATGAAAAATGATATGGTGATAGCTTATGCCTCACAATAGTTGAAAATTCATGAGAAAAATTATCCAACTCGTGATTTGGAGTTAGCTGCAGTAATCTTTTCATTAAAGATTTGGAGGCATTATCTTTATGGTGAAAGGTCTGATATTTATACTGATCATAAATGTTTAAAGTATATTTTCACACAAAAGGATATGAATATGCGCCAAAGAAGATGGTTGGAGCTGATTAAGGATTACGACTTCTCAATTCATTATCATCTTGGGAAAGAAAACAAGGTGGCAGATGCATTAAGTTGACAAGACCATGCTAGCTTACCATGATGAAAATCACAAAAGATCCAATATTTATGGATTTACAAAGGATGGATCTTGTAATTATAATGGAAGGGGAAAAATATTATCTTTCTCAAATGAATGTTCAACCATCTATATATGCGAAGATTAAAGAGGCACAAAAATAAGATGTAGAGTTACAAAAGAGTGTGATAAATGTTCCTAAATTCAACCTTGATTGTGATGGGATAACAATGTTCAGGAATCGGGTTGGTGTTCCTTCCATCCCAGAATTAAAGGAGCTATTGGATGAGGCTCATAGTTATTCATTCTCTATTCACCCTAGAAGCACGAAGAAGTATAGGGACCTGAAAGAGTACTTCTGGTGGGATTGCATGAAAAGAGATGTTGTTGAATACATCTCTTGATGATTGGTTTGTTAGCAAGTTAAAGCTGAGAGACAGAAGTCTAAGGGGATGTTACAACCATTACCCATACCAGAATGGAAATGGGAAAACATCACTCTGGAATTTGTCATTGGACTTACTAAAACATCCAAAGGCAATAATCCTATCTGGGTTATAGTTGATCGCCTTATGAAGTAAGCACACTTCATTACTATTAGAGAAGATTTCTCTTGGGATCAGCTTTCCCGGATATATGTGAAGGAAGTTGTTAGATTTCATGGAGTACCACTTTTCGTTATATCTGATCAGGATCCGAGGTTTACCTCAAAGTTCTGGCGATGTATACATCATACTTTAGATACAGAGCTGAGTTTCAGCACTGCTTATCATCCTCAGACAGACAGTCAGTCTGAGAGAACAATTCAAACTCTAGAAGATATGTTAAGAGATTGCTCTATGGATTTCAAAGGTGGTTGGGATCAACACCTACTTTTGGTGGAATTTTCTTATAATAATAGCTTTCACTCCAGTATTTAGATGGCTCCTTAATAAGCTCTCTATGGAAAGAAATCCAGGACTCCAACTTGCTGGGATAAAGTTGGGGAAAGAAAGATATTAGGACCTGATCATGTTAATGAGATGGCAGAAAAGGTCAGATCTATTCAACAACACAAAAGAGAAACTCAGAGTCAACAAAAAAATTTTTGCCGACAACCGAAGAAAATACCTAGAGTTTTAATTGGTTGATAAAGTGTTCTTACGAATATCTCCTTGGAAGAGAGTAATGAGATTTGGAAAGAAGGGAAAGGTGAGCCCTAGGTATATCGGTCCTTTTGAAATACTGGATCGTGTTGGGAAGGTAGCTTACCGATTGGCGCTTCCACTGAATCTCTCTCAAGTTCACGATGTGTTCCATGTATCTCCCTAGACAAAGTACATACCTGATCCTTCACATGTACTAAGCTCAGAAGTTGTACCGCTGGAGCAAGATCTTTCTTATAAAGAACATCCGATAGAGATTCTGGATCATAGAAAAAAAGTCCTACGGAAGAAGACCACTCGCTTGGTGAAAGTTTTATGAAGGAACCACAAATTAGAAGAATCTACATTGGATCTTGAGGATATTATGAGGGAGAGGTATCCTCGTCTTTTTGTTACAAAGTGATGAATTTTGAGGGAGAAATTCATTTTAAGGGGGGTAGAATGTAACACCCTGATATTTTATGAGAAGTATATTTTTTTATATCTTATGTTATATGAAACATCAAAGGAATATTTCATTACACACAATACTAGCTTGTCCTGATTTACAAACAATCGCGACCTTCCACGATAGTGTATTTTGTACGCAATACAGAGTTTCACTAAACAATGATATGCTATTAAAATATTATATAAACTAGCCGTTATGAATAGTAATACCCACTTTTTGAAATTTTATAAATTTTATCTTTCAAAATGGACTTCATTTTTTGATTCGGAATATCGAAATTAGCCTACGGTGAAATTTGGGTATTTTTTGAAAACTTTCTATTTTGATGAATAGTGAAAACACTAGGTTACTATTTAAAACCCAACTTTTTATTTAAATAATTATTTATTTTAATTAAATTTATTTTAGGTAAAAGTTAATACATAATACCTATATAAGTTAAATGTAATTCATTGGATTCATTTTATAATAATTTTAGATATATAAAAATTTTATTGAACTTTTTACCATCTTTTACCCACCTCCTAGGTGAATTTGAAAATTTACATAAAACTTAATTTTACCTCTTCTGTGAGTGGAATTTTGAAAATCCGAGACACACGGTTAATATTAAGGAGTAAAATGTGGTTCAATAAGATAAAAATAATTTTTTCTGAATAGTAACTTTTTAGTTTTTTTACCAGCGTTAAAAATAAATAGGGTAATTAAGGGTAAAAATGATATTATTATTACCCTAACACATTTCCTAATTGTATTGGATAAGTATAATTAGACCAAAAATAACCTTAGGAATAAAATATTACCATTTAGGTCCACTTGAATTAGATTAGGACACCTATTATTATTTTATTTAAAGAAATGTTCAAATAGTTAAAATCCAAGTTTAATAACTAAAAACATTTTTAATGTAGGGTTATACATAAGATAAATTCGACTATATATATAAATTAGAAATATAAAAATATTTCCTACCTAATGGTAATTTATTTATAATTTTTAGACATTAAATAATTTAATTTATTTTTCACACAATGATGATGGATTAATTACCTTATTAATGAAATATTAACTTAATTGATGCTATAAATACCCAAATAAATGTAATTTTGACTTTTTATGAATTACAATAATTTTATAGGTTAATAGAAAATATTATAATTGATTTAATTAACTTGTTTTAACTAATCATGCTTTTATGATTTTCACAAAAATCAATTACCTAATAGTGTCAAAATTGACATAAAATAGTTTTTAAAACAAATATTATATTATTAATTGTTATTTTATTCCTAAAAATATAAGGTTCGGACAAATGACTTATATAAGGTTATATATATTAATAATAAAAAACATGGGGTTCGTTTGTCTTGTTATAGTAAGTTTATTAACCATATAATGTAAGAAAACAAGAAGACACGATAAAAGTTAAATTATTTAACTTATAGATAAATCTAAATGATACGTTTAAATTAGTAACCTAAACTTGTCTAAAATATTTTGGTTGAGAGGATTTTTAACCATCCCCACCTTATCTTATAAATAAATTAATTTGGATCTATTAAAAACCAAATATGAATTTATAATAAAATAATATTTTAAGTTTTTCCTAAGGTGCCCCTCTCCTCCCTTATAAAAGGGAACCTCCTCCCTCTCCTCCTCACACCACTTTGAGCCTTCATGATCGGCCAAAAACTACCAATTTTCCTTCTCAACTTCCCTAGAAACATCCTAGAGGTCCTATTCTTCTTCAAAGACCATATTTAGTGACCTAAGAGGAGGTTAAGAAGAGCCGCTTCAAAAAAGTGGTAATGTCCATTACCTATTCTTTCAACTTTATTTCTTCTTCTACTTATTATTATTTCTTTGTTTCATTATATAGTAATAACATCAGTATAACTCATATACTGATATGTTATTATAAATATGAAACAACACTATTTCACCTTCTATCCATCCTACGGAAAACGAAATCACCGCGCGTGCATACGTACGGAATACCGTTTCCACACCGTGGTGTAATCTGTTTTCCACCACCACCTTACATGGAAGGGTATAATGGTGTAAAAAATAACTATATATGATTATTTTAAAGTGATATTTATTCTTAAATATTATACATACACTTCAATACAATTCCACGATGTTGGGAACGATATCATCGCTCGTGCGTACGTACGGCCTACCGTCTCCATGATGTGATGCGACTCATTCTACATGATCTTCAATGCATAATGATTATATAAATGAATTTAATGGATGAATATGATATATATTACACTATACCATTCTGTAAATGAGGTATCTATAACCTAAAAAAATAATTAGAATTTATACGACAAAACACGCATAAGAACAAAAAGCAATAAACACCAGAATAACAAGTAGCAATGAAAAATTACTAATAAGAAGCTAAGAATATGAACATATATGATATAATAACAATGAGTAAGATTATGGAATAAGTCAATTACATTATTTAAATCATTATAGAGAAGGTTTGGACACGTATGAAGAAAATCGGACCTAAGGTAAGGGAAAATCTCGCAATCTCATTTTTATCCGAGATTGTTTCTACTTCAGAATTTATTGGGGAATATTTATCATCCAAATACATTTTTCCTCAATATTTAATAATATTTCTATCCTCCTACAATTATTTAAATCCAATTTTACCCTTTGGTGAGTTTTTAGTAAAAGATATGAAAGGAATCTTTTGTCGTTTTTAGTACGAGGTACTTTTTTGACTTTTCCGGCCAAAGTACGAGAGGAATGTTTTTCTTTAACTTATACGGCATGAATGGATTTTTAGAACATTATTTCCATGAAGATTCCTTTACAGGTTTTCAAGTTTATTTTTAATTAACTTTTCTTAGTTTAAAATTTTATGACTTGTTAAGAAAGGGAAAAAATTTTGAAGTAGAAAGGATATATTCCTCAAGAATGGAGTTCAAGTGTATTATCAAAATTATTTTCCATCTAAGATAATATAGGTTTATGTTTTTATACCTATTTTGACATTGATTAGATTATGATGGAAGTATTTTTATGAGGTCCTCTTATCCTATACGATTTATGTTATGATGCCATGATGTTTAAGAATCCCACTTTTTATTACATGGGTTATGCTATGATGTATTATTTATGATCTTCTGGAATACATAAGAATGTTATCATTATTAGATGGGTGGGACCTATATCTCCCTCCAATTCATTGGGTAAAGATTTATATCTCATGAGATAGACATGGCTGGAATGGCAGGTTAATCCGGTTTACTGAAACAGGACTGAAACGAGGAGTGAACTCTGTTCAGAAATGGACTTTGTCTGCTAAGATAATCTTGGAATTGAGTCTAGACTACTAAGAAATGATTCTATATGATTATGTGTGTATGCCACAAAGTTTCATGTTATGATTATTGGGGCTACATTTAACTACTATGATTTATCCCATGTTATGAAATTATGATCTCTTTTGTAGGTTAAGATTTCCAAAATGTTATGGTCTTATGAATATGATGTGATTGATATTTCTTTTGTTTACCCTTACTGAGCATTTGAGCTCACCCTTTTGTATGTTTTCTTTTCCCCAGGTCAGGAAGAAGGTTATTAAGTAAGATATGCCAAAAGGGACTCTAGATATGATAAAATAAAAGGGAGACGATGTAGATGATTTATGAACCATTTGTTTATGTTTCCCAGTTTTTGAAGACACTATACCTATATGGTCTTTTCATGGTTTTTTTATATGTTGTAATAATTATGCTTCAATTCATAATTAATAAAAAAGTATGTAAAGTATGGGTCATTATAATCATCCTCATTTTATTGCTTTAAGAAACACTTCCACAAATTTCTCTTTGATCTGGTGGAGGAGGATTACTCTCTGTTCATAGGAGTGTTCTTGGAGAAAAGAGATCTCTAGGCTTGAGAGGATTCTCCAAATATTTTGTTCACAACCAAGACAAATTAATTGGATTACTGATAAAATAACATAATTGGTTTTATATATCGGTATGGTTAAAATAAAATAATTGAACTTGATTATTTTTTAAATCATATCAAAAACCCCATTTCGAAAAAATAATTATTATGATTTCTCGACATGTGATTATTATATAAATTATATTAAATATTATATAATAAAATAATATACAATATTTATATTTATCACTTACCTAAAAAATCAGTCTATCATTCCTCTATAATATTTATCAGACCTTTAATAATGAGAATCTATATACTAAATAAATATCACATTATTATTTATCAAATAAATCAATAAATACTATATTTATTAAATAGAAAAAAAATATTTATATATGATCAAGAATACATGAATAATTATTAAACCACATATGGGAATAATATTTATTCAACTTGTTAAATAATAAATAATAGTATATTATTTAATTGAGATTATGGATATACCTAATGTGTGACCCTTTAGGCCTCTTTCTCAGTGGCATTAGGTGATGAAACCTAAACACCATGGTTAGCATCTAGGAACACAACAAGACAACCATTTAGAAAGAATTTATTAATTAAACAACATGATACCTTATAGGAATGCTTACTATGTAATATAATCCCTTTATCACAACATCTCTTATTGAGCAAGTTACATGTTAGTGCCATCAACCTGTGTGCTTGATGTCTCTTTCTTTGACTCCTCAAAAATGAATTTTATTATAAAACACCCTGGACATGGATTTATTTTGTTTATATAATTTCTATCAAAGGGGTTGAGATATAAACTTTCATTAATAAATATAAATGACAAATCCTTTCTCACATTATTTATTAAGGAAATATTACTCATGACACACCCAACATATCTTACTCCACTGTGAACATATGTCGTTATGGTTTTTGTCAATACATATTAGTGCATGAATTCTAATAATAATTAATAATAATCTTAATTTCTAAAGACCAATACGCATATCCATAGATAGGAACATCCAATAAAACATATAGATTTTGATTTCCAACAGGTGGGTCCCATTCTCATAATATTCTACTGGATATTACCAAGGGTGTACACCCTAAGAATGTGACTAAATGTTCTACGAGTCTCCACCCATGATATCCTTTGTCATTTGTTTCCCTCAAATTATATAATCCACCTATAGAACATATATTTGAGATTAGTTTTGAACCACTTATGGGTTCTCATCATCGTAGGGAATTACTATGAACTTTTAGTGTGACAGCTACTCTTCAGACATTATCACATACTATGTTACATGGAAGAACAATTATGATGTGATAATAAATTTATTAATATTCCAAAAACATAAATAAATGTTATCATAAAGTACAAAAAATTTTGGTACTAGGGCACCAACTTTAACAGAAAGCGCATAATAAATTCATAGCCTTGCAATATAAGGATGATCTAATAGAGTTATAGGAGGAACAATATCATTTACCACCAAAGGATGAAAAGTAATGGAAATAGGTCAAGAAATAAAGGGTGAGAAAGAGAAAATCAATAAAATTTCATTGAAAGTGATGGATCTAATTATATTATGTATTCTAGATAGTTCTTTTACATCCTATATGTTAATAAATAAAAATCCTGTCATTGGAATAAAATATGAAGAAGATGATGGCACCCTCTATGGAAATAATGAAGAGTTAAAGATTATTCTTTCCAAAAAAGACACTGTAAAGTGAAAATAATTTAGCTTTATTGATGTATTAGTTGTTGAAGTAATTGGTCATAATTTATAAATTTTAAGTAAAAAATGTGTCTCAAGGAATGTCATAAATTTCAAGAAAAAAGTTATGGATCATCAAAGGATGGTATGGATCTATTTTGAAGAAAATAAAGTGCACAAAAGGTAATATAAGCCTCATTAGTGGGGAAAAAGAAAAGTTCATTATAAATAAGGAATAATAGAATGATTTTTGGAAGTAATGGAGTTTCCATTTGAGATAGAACTCCTTTTAAGACTTTTTAAATATTGAAAGGGTTCATGATATCTATAATCTCTCCCATTATCTCAATCACATGTGTGATACTTTCCAAAAACTAAAAATCATTAAAAATACATGTAAGATTAAGGACACTAATTAAACAAGATTTCTTGAGTTGGTTAATGTAGATGTGTAAGGGAAAATATAACCCACATCCATGGATACAAAGAGGTATTATGTTTTTTATTAATGATTATAGCTTGATATCCTGGTTGATGATTATCTTTTATAAATTTGAAGTGATTTGGTGCATTATATGTTTATAGAAAATATCGTAGAAGATACTTGGACTAATGATTAAAAAGTGTTGGGATAATAATAGTATGAAATTAACTAATATATTAGTAAGATAATTTATCAATAAATCATGGGATATGTCACCAAATTTGAATTGTAAGGACTCCTAAACAAAACAGTTTCTTTGATAGGAGGAAATTGATTTTCAATAATACTGCTCGGATAGTGCTTCTTGAAAAAAATTTACCGAAGATATATTTGAAAGATGTTGTGCTTACATCATTTTTTATCTCAAATTGGGATTTATTTATTTTTAAATGAGTATAAGACACACCATGAGATTTTTTATGGGAAGAACCTACCACTAAATTTCTTTTTAATTTCATAAAATAAATGCATTATTATAAATAAAGATAATAACCATCAGTTTGAAGCTCATAGGGATGATGGTATTTTCCTTGGATATTAATCCAATATAAGTCATTGAAATTATATATTAAAAGGATTCATAAAATTAAATAAATTTAATACATAATGGTTGTTTAAAATAAAATGATTTTCTATCCCAATGACTAAATGTTTCCAGAAAAAATGATGAAATATATTAGGAATGAGATTATAAATTGAGAATCCTATTTGGATTAGATGGGAAATTATAAAATTAAAAATAATACCCCAAATTGAGGAAAATATAATAGTTTTAGTAGCTAAAAAGAGGGAATGAATAAGTTATGATATTAATAATATAAATATTATTAGTGAACAAGAAATGTTGGTGAAAACATGAAGAATGACTAATTTACATGAAAACCTATTTTTTATCTTAGGAAAATCCTAATATTTTTAATTTGGATTCCATAGATGAAAATTGGGTCAAATAGATGCATGAATATCTTAAAAAATTAAAAATAATAAAACTTTTGAACTTTTTTCAAGACTAGAAGACAAAAATTTTATAAGATCCAAATGGGTTTTTTATGATAAACTTAATAAATATGAAAACTTTACTCCAAAAAAGGCATGAATAGTGTGAAAGTGGTATTATCAAGATGAAGGTATTGATGTTGATGAGAAATTAACCCTTGTTTCTTGGTTGGAAACCACTCAAATTTTCTTTGAAATGTTAGTGTAAATGGGACTCTAGGTGTACCAAATGGATATCAAATTAGTATTTCTAAATGTATTCCTTTGAGTGTAAGTTTACATGGAGAAAAAGAATTAATTTATTATAGATAAATATGATATCAAAGTGTGTCAGTTTAAGAAGGATTTGTATGGAATAAGGAAAGATCTAAGATCTTGGTATTCTAGTCTTGATCAAGACATGAGAAATCTAGATTAATAATGAGGAGGAGCTAATAATAACCTCTACATTAAGAGTAAAAATGATTTGAGGATTTTGGGTTTCATTTATGTGGAATAAATTAAATTTATAGGGTTTAATGAGGAAAAACAAATGTTTTTTTCAAAAAACGTAAGTTTAGAATTTTCATTGTCTATGATTGGTGAGTTAAAATTTTCCCTTTTCTTAGAACCGACTCAATGAAGGGATGGTACATTTAGTTCTCAACCCATATATTCCAAATAAATACTAAAAATATTTGGAATAGAATATTCCAAGATTGAAAAAAACTTTTATGGATACTAAAATAAAATTTTCAAGTGATGATGGTGGAAAAGTGGTCAATATTATAGATTATAGGAAAATTATTGGTGTTCTCTTGTAAATATATCCAAAAAATAAGAAATTATGTGTTCTATATTCCAATTCAAGTCACACCAAATATTTACCAATGAGATCCACATGCTATCAATCAAAAATATTACATTGAAATACTAAAATAATGTTGTTATTTTGGTTATTATTTCACAAAATATCATAGTAGAAGTTATTGGGATTAACAAATTCAGATTGGGAAGGTTCATCAGATGATCAATAGTTGTCATTGGGTAGTGATTTCATTCATTGAGTTTGATACATTTCTTGGCAGAGTAAAAAAGAAACAATGAATTTCTCTTAACACTATAGAGGAAAAATGAATTTTGGATAATCAAATATGTACTTAGTTACTATGGATGAAGAAATAATTGGAGGATATTGGATTTTATGTTAAATATACTACTACAATCATGTTTGATAACCTGAGTGTTATTAATATTATAAAAAATTAAATTCATTAGACAAGGATAAAAAATAAAGATAGAGTATCACATCATGAAGGAGAAGGTTCAGTAAGAGATAAGGTAGTTATATTATGTGGAAATGAAATATGATGTTATGGATATTCTGAAAAGGAACTACAGAAAGAATATTTTGATAGGCATTGGTTGTCACTTGGATTCCAACTATCTCTATCCCCCTAAATGATTTGGATAAGGGACCCTTTCACCCCCCCCCCTTGGGATTTTATATTAATAAGAAATGTGTAGTGACCCTCTTACATTAAATTTTTTGATTTGTAACCCTATTTTGTGAACTTTTAGAGAAGTTATATTGGGTTTTGTTGGAAATAGGGGAGAATATATCTTTAAATTACTTGCTATAAGCTGTGTTTAATTATGAAAGGCTAATATTTTCCTTTCTATTCATAAATGGGGAGTTATCATATGTTTATACTCTAGAAAGGGGGAGTCATTAAATGATTTATTAGGGGGAGGACCTTTGTGGAGGAGTTTTAAGATAATGAAGACAAATGAAGTGTTTTTATAAATATATTTCCAATTAACAAATATTTCTCATAATGTTTCTAACTCATGTGGGATTACAATTTATGATCAACATATCATTAATACAATTTACGATGGTAATACATTCAGAAAATGGTTCTAGTTAGATCTTTTTGGTTCTAAATTTTCCAACAAATAGGTGTTTATTCTATTTTGGAGTTTTTAGCAACCCCAAAGGGGGATTGTTAGAAAAAAATACATTGGAATTATTTTTGGATTTTTTTTCTAACAAAGTTGTTGAAGTATCCTTAAAAAAATTTATAAATTCATAAGGTATGTGTAACATTAAATATGGTATTGTTTTAGTGTACTTATTGTAAAATCTATTTTGTACTAATTTCTATAAAATTTTCCAAGTCTTTCATAGAAGAGTATATTTTAGAGGAAGAAAAGAGGAATGTATAAGTACAAAAATGTGGGAATTATTTTTTATATGAGTTGAAAAAATATAAAAATCTATCAAATATCCATGTGGGTGTGTGTGTCATTTTATTGGAAAGTGTAATTTCATGAAAGTAATTTATGTTATCTTAATCATTTATGAAGTGTGTAAGGGAAATAAATCTATGTATTTTTGTTTTATACGGATCATATAGAAAAATTTAAGGGTCATCTGGTGCTAAGAATTAGGAATGTAAAAGAAATGATTTTATAAGAGTCATAATCCATGTTTATAAGAGTTGTAAAATAAATCCATAATTGTAATTATAATATGTAATATAGAAAATTGAGTAAAACCTAAAATCATAAGGCTGGTCCATGAATTTCATAATATTCATTTAATGAAACACTGAAAATGTAAAGGTTATTGTACTATTTTCTAAGTGTCACTTTAGGTAATTTATAAGGGTTATTGCCTTATCCATTTGAGACGAGGGATCTTCCTGTAGTAGTTTTGAAGTATGTTTTATTAATTATAAATTATGATTAATGTTTTATTAAAGTTATGGTGGATAAATTCATTCCAATAATAAATGAAAATTATTAATTGATATTTGTGTGATTTAAATATAATATTATGGTACATTTGGTGGATCTAATGGTGAACTAATAATATCACAGTGAAGAAGGGTTTCATATAGTGATTGTAGCCGTATTAGCTTCAAGTGAATTTTAAATTAAATATTTGACAAAGAAATATGGATATTTTTATTTCCAAAATAGCGAGAATATTTTAATATCATTTTAATATTTTCAAAATTTCATCTATGATTTGTGGGGGAGATTAAGTATTCATGATAATAATGTAACAAGATTTTAAATAAAGGTAAATTAAAAATAGGGATTCCCATATTCAACCTCACCAACCTAAGGTATCGAGATTTCATCGTACCAACACTAATTACATTGATAAAAATGGTATGAATTCTGATCATTTTGACTCACAGGCTCATAAACATTTCATTTTTGTATTACAACATGATCTTTTTGAGAAACCATAGGAAAATAATAACACTTATACATTTGTTTTTATAATAAATAAGACCTCTAAAATAAGTATGAAAATCAATTTTGAAAGTGAAAATATCTACCAAACTTCAAGGATTCATAATGGTGGAAAAAAATTAGTGGGGTTGGAGTGATTCTATTAAGGACACCCTAATGAGGAATAATCCCAATTATTTAATGTGTTGAGAATAAAAGAAATGTTGTTTTATAGAAGATGCACTGATGTTTATCATGGGTATTTGATGAATGAGAATAATGATGGAAAACTTATCCAACCAAAGAACAATGGGTTAGAGTATAAGGGGATACTCACAAATGATGATAATTTTCCATAAAAACCATATTGAATAATTAAAATGTTTCTGCATAGAAGAAACAAAAAAACTATATAAGTGTTATGGAAAAACTTATTTCAGGGAAGAACCAAATACTCAAGGATTTTTGTCATGGTGTGGTTTCTTTGGTCACAAACTAAGGAAAAACTGGTGTAAAATTATAGTTGTAAAATATTTTAAGAACAATTAAGTGAGGTCACCAAATAAAGAGATAAAAGTGATTAATATTCCTAGTATGATCTTGGAGAATTATGGATGGTGAAAATAATTAGTACACACTTAAAAAACATATTTCATATTATTTTTAATGAAATTAGAGTTAAATTATGACTCCAAACATCACAAGATGTGGAGTCATTGTGATATTCATTTAATGGAGGATGAGGAAAAACAAGTGGATCTACCCAAACACATGGAAGATAATAATGAGAAGAATTATTTTCTCACTTAAAGATTTATTTAAACTTTTTTTATAATTTAGCTTTCTCAATCTACTTTTAAGAGGCATTTTAGAGTTTTTAAAAGTTAATAACAATATACTAAATCAAAATGGTGTGGTCATTCTACTCTACACATAAACATAAGAACTAGAACCTCACAAAAAAACCAAAGGCACAATAGAGATGAAGGTACTGGATAAAATGGTCAAATGAGGGAACCAAAATGTTATTTATATGACCTTATATTTAAATAAAGGGATAAATAAAAAATAAGGACAACAACTGGTGAAAAGGAATAGAAGTAAATATGGAAATAGTTGGAATCCTAGCTTATTCAAAGTGAAATATACTCCTATTTTGAAATCCTAAGTTATTGGTTGATGAACCCACTTCCCAGAGGTAATGAACCATTACCTACAAAGATACCCCTCCAAGGTTGGAAATGAATAAAGAGAGGTAATAAATCATGATTACCACCTCCAGTTGGCCCCTGGTTGGCGACTAGCACCAATTGGTGTACAAATATCATAATATGGGTGGAATTACCCTTTATCAGGAAACAAGATTGGGAGATATGATGGACCATACACAATGAAACTCTAATAAAAAAAATATAAATATATCAAAAACCAACCCATATGCATGTTTAAAATAGAACTGATACAAATACGATATTCTCCAAAGTAAATACCAAAAGTAAAGCTAGGCGGTGATACAACAACTGTGAGATCCAAGAATGTAAGGTCCAGCACGGTTTGAAAAATCCTCCTAGAAACCTAAAAAAATTATAAATGTAGGGTGATAATGTAGATATACTTAGTAGGAAAACCAAATTCCCTCTTGCACATGTGAAAGAAACATACTAATACTCTTGTACAAATACAACAGAACAAAACAGAACCTATACAGGTATCCTAACCATCCCCACATCACCAAAACAGGCTCACCAAGTAATGCAAGACAAGTAATACAATATAAATAAAATCTATGATAGGGTACCATGCACCACTTTTACATTGATTAGTCCTTATCACACCCCAACGGAAAATTTCCTTCTGCTCCCACCTATTCTGAATATACAACATCACATCTAGCTCACATGCACATGGGCCTTACAACACATCCCACCCGCACAAACCTCATCCTTACAACACATCATGCCTGCAAACACCCAGGCCTCAAAACACATCAAATATCTTCTTGAAGACACCTAGTAAAGCACATCAAAACTCATCCTAAATACACAAGGTAAATCATGTCACAAATAATCCTGAAGACACTTGGGAAACAAAACACCTCACCTGAAAACACCTAGCATAATACATCTCACCACATCCTACCTGAATAATCTTGGGTTGTCATCACCTTGAAGAGGGATCATAGAAGAGTGGGTTTCCATCCATCCATCCTCCCATTGGTATGTTGGTAAATACACCATCCCCCCTGATAATGGGGTTGTTTAGAACATAGTACTCAACTAGGGTGGGGTGCTTATAGAAATCACTAGGAAAAAATACAATTGTATATGTATATGATACCAAACACATAAGACCAACCTAAGGGTTCTCAGACAAAAAAATAATCTCACAACACGATCACTTTTTCCACCACCAATAAATGTACAATATCCCTCATTAAGCAATAGAACACATTCTATATTCCCCACCAAATTTATTTAGAAATTTCCATTATGTCATCCAAAAAAACTCACGTTATTTCAAGGATTCATTAAACAATTTGTTATTGATTCCATCACTATCCGGGAAACTAAGCAACATAGAAATAGTCATTTTATAGGGTGAAGAGACCTAATAAATTAAGGCGGTTTCACATTAAATACACATTATACCACAACCTCTTGTTATGGGGTGAATCTTTCTGCATGTTTCTCATGGAGAAAATTTGACTGAATTACCCATACCAACCCAGAACAAACCCCCAACTCACAACTACATAAAACAACATAACATATCAAAACCAGTTACACATCCCTACAATATAATCATACCACACCCATCACAACCCCACTATAAAACCACATACCATCCAATCCCCTGCACAAAAAACCACATAAAAACATTTTTTAGGTTCATAAGAAAATTTATAACATTCCATAACTTTTCATTGGGGTATTATCACACAAACCAAATCATGGGAAACCCAGTTCTTTATCCTAGTATACGTGGTTAGCCAATTTTCATTTTTAGGGTGATGATAAAAAAATATCAAACAAGTAAACAGCTATAGTAGGTGTATCCAGTGTAAAAAAATCCACCAATGGCCATAATTTTTTGTAGGGAATTAACCCGAACAATCACATCCTCACAATGAAATTAAAATCCATAAAAATAGTGTGAATAAAACCCCATTTTCCATTTAGATGCAACTAACCAATTAGTTATATTTAATTTAAGCTAGAACATCCCTGATTTACAAATAAACAGAATTAAATCCCCTCCTACATGATGCATAATAGAGAGAAATGAAGCATATCAAACATCAAGGAATCTTTCCAACTGTTGTGCACCTTAGTGAAAAGAAGATTGCTTTCAAATCACAACTACCCCAAAAATGGTGGATCAACCTCTATAGAACCAAGGATCCCTAAAAACGCCACATTAATTCACCTCAAACCAAATAAACACCGCCATAGTGGATCCTTGGGATAATAACAGAAGAAAACAAATGAGAAAGAGAAGAAAACACACTATGGATCGACCAAATATCACCAACAAACATCCATTGGGATCAATGAACTTAATAGGGAAGGAAAGGGCTTGAAAAAAAATTTAGGGAACCTAGGGTTCACCCAAAATGAGAGGAGAAAGGAAACAATGGTGGAATGAATGAGGGTTAAGCTAAAAAGGAATTTTAAAACTGCACATGATCATGGTATTGCATGGCTTGAAATCCTCTTTTACGTCATGTAATACCCAGGTTCTGGTTTTAACCAAAAAATGTGTCATCTTTACATTTTATTTTTTATCTAACCTTGAAGTATTACATGTTGTGAAACCCCATGAAAACCCATGAAACAGATGTTCACACCATGTAATATCATTACATGATGTGTAATCCCCCTACTTATAGCCTTTAGAAACTTAATTTCTCCAAACTCCCTCCGAGCATCCTCTGAACACTTCCAACGACCAAAACCCACAAAGTAACAGACCGGGAAGGCATGGACCTTTATATAAGATAACATGAAAATGATTCTAGCCCCCAAGAATCTAAAACCATACCCAGAAGAAAAGGGGTCAGAAAAACCACATCGCGAGATACCTCTCAAGGATCTTGTCATACCACAAACACTACCACCGGTTAAACACACAAAACCAAATGAACACAACCACACTACACAGCCATGTCACAACAATCACACTACCACATGACCACTACACAGCCATTGAACTGAACCACCACACAACTAAAAAAATTCAATGTCCCAAACACATGAATCAACTAATTTAGTCTTCCATGTCAAGATACATTCTACTCTTGGTGGTATGGGCTCACCCACACTGGTTTAATCACATCGTAATTATTTCACCTCATTAAAAAATCAGGACATCCCCCTTCCACAAATTAGAAATTTATCATATATAACACCACACATAATCATAAACCAAGAAAATAGATCATATCATAAAACAAAATAATTCAAACATAAAATTACAAAACAAAATAGAGAAAACCAAAACATAAAAAATGTCGGGTATTGGGAAAGAATTTTTGTTTCTTTCTCCCAAGAAATTATCTTCTGACCACCTTGCCTCCATAACAAACGATCCAAAGGGATGGTCTATCCTTGCACCACCTTCTATCAATGATCCTATATCTCCACTAGCTTTTCCAAAAACATCTCATTGTCCTAGATAACCAACTCTCCCCAGTCAATGACATGAGATTTATCTTGTAGATATTAAACAAACTGAGAGATGTGGAATACTTACAGGATCATCTCTAAATATGGTGGCAATACCAAATGATATCCCACCTCTATAACTAGCCCTAGCACCTCAAAGGTTCCAACGCACCTAGGAGAAATCTTACTCCTTCTTCCAAACCTCTACTTTCCATGTCGAGGGGAATCCTTCAAGAACAAGTAGTACCCAACCCTGAACTCCAAGGGCCTCCTCTTCTATTCCTAAACTACTTTCATCCCCTCATAAAAAATATAAACCTTTTATGTCTTTCTCTGCACCTCATCGGGACCAAGAATGGTTATATCCCTAACCTCTGTCAAGAACAATATTGAATGACATGGTATTCCGTAGATATCATCAAATGGATCAGTTCCAATAAAAGAGTGATATCAATTATTATAAAAAAAAACCTAACAAAGGAAGGTGTCATACACAATATCCAACAAAGTACAATATGTATTCCCACAACATATTCTCTAATGTCTGGTTAGTCTATTTCATTAGCCCATATCTCTAAGGGTGGAAAGTAGTGTTGAGGTGTAATTGGGTGAAAAAGCATGATGAAATCCCCTCTCGAATTGTGAGGTAGACCATGTATCCCTATCTGAGATAATGGACCTCATAACTCCATGAAACCACACCAATTCATACAAATACCTATTAGATAAGGAATCCACTATGCCGGATTCATTGAATGCTAAGAAGTGGGCTGATTTCATCAACTGATCCTCTATCACCAAAATAGCATCATAAACTCCTTTAGATCTGGGTAACTAGGTGAAAAAATCCATTGAGGTGTCATATCATTTCTACTAAAGAACATACAAGGGCTACAACAGACCAATATAAACACGATGCTTAGCCTTTACCTTCTAGAAAACCAAGCACATCACCATAAACTCTACCATTGTCTATTTCACTATGAGACACCAAAACTACACCTTTGAGCCACAGTACATCTTGCAAACTCCTATATATACCACAAAGGGTGAGATGTGAAACTCAAGAAGGATTCCACTAAACATTTCTACTAGAACAAAAAACATTCAATGAAATAACATCAGTTTCTGATCATCCTCTGAACATCCCTCTAGACCATCACCATTTCCAACACGATCTCACAACACCTCTACCTATGAGTCTCCCCATTGAGACACCTCCCCTTGGAGCATTAGTGAATAATGAATCTTCATCTGAAACAAATAGCCTTTACCACCATCCACTCTTTCACATAAGTATAATATCACCAACTCCTCCATAGCTTTACAAGAATCCAATGATTTCTGAACAACCTCCTTCTCTGACATTCTGCTAAAAGCATCAGCCTCAACATTTCCCTTTCCTATAGTGTAGGAGATCTGAAAATCATAGTTCTGAAGAAACTCAATTCCCTTCCAATGTTTTAGATTCAGGTAATGCTGGGAAAAGATATACCTCAGATTCTTTTGATCTATGAGGACCACAAAGCGCTCCCTAACGAGGTAATCTTTCCAAAGCTTTAGCACGAACACAATGGTTTCTAGTTCTAGATCATGGGTGGAATATTTACACTCATGGGAATGTAGCTTCTTATACACATATGAGATCATTACTCTCTAGTTCATTTTCATGCATCATAATCCCAACCAGGAAGCGTCACAAAAACCTCAAACATCACCCCTTCCTTGGGAAACTGGAGCACTTGATCAATAACCAACATCCCCTTCAGGTAGATGAGAACTTCTTGGGATGGATTACTACACACAAAATCATGGTCTTTTCTAGTCCATGATAACAAAAAGGAGGCGACTTGAGAAAAATTATGTTCAAACCTCCGGTAATAGCCTGTGAGGCCAAGGAAACTTAAGTCCCCTTCCATGTTCATGGGTATTTCCCAAGAAAAAACTGCTTTAAACTTTGTAGGGTGTACTTTAACACCCTATTGGGACACCACATTCCCTAAGAAATTCACCTCTCATGTCTATAAATTTCACTTCGATAACTTTTCATAGTGTTGGTGGTGTTGAAATAACCTGCATGATGGTTCTGATATGATTAGTGTTCTCATCTTATGACTTTGAGTGGATTAAGATATCATTGATGAATATGATGATGAAATGATCTAGTAATTCATGTAATATGGATTTCATATGACCCATGAACACTGTTCGTACATTTGTAACAATGAATGACATGACGAAAAACATGAAGTTCCTATACGTTCATATAAATGAAGCCTTCAGGATATCTCCATCCTTAACCCTAAACCGATGATATCCATACCACAAATCAATCCTAGAAAACCAATTTTTCCCTCTCAGCTAACCTAAAAGATCATCTATCTTCCGAAAAGGCTAACAACTCTTCATCATCACCTGATTCGACATCCAGTTTCTATGAACAACCTTAGACTATTGTCTGAATTATTTGTCAGAAACATTGGAGCACCCCAAAGTGACACATTACGCTGAATAAAACACTTATAAATCAGATCATCTATCTAGATATTTAACTCCCATAACTCAAAAGGTGTCATACAATAAGTATCTATCAAAATCGAAGAAGCATTTAGTTGCAAGTCCATCCCGAAAACGAAATCACATCAAGGGAGTAACATCCCAATCACCTTGGGGAAACATCCAAGAACTCCTTAAAACCCCAAGAATCTCTACCATTTCAGCATCCACTAATTCCCCTAACAACTCAGCTAACAAGGAAAGAAGGGGCTCGACACGCTGATTACCCACCTGGAAACCCCGGTCACTAATGAAAACCACATGTTGATCATCCACATCTGAAAACAAGACTATACAATAGAATTATTTAATAATAGAACATATATAATATAACTATTCAATACAAAGGATGAAATCGTATGGCTACATCTTTTGCAAGAATATAACCCCACGGGGCTGATGTGGTCACATCATTAGTCTACACCCCAGGCACACATTGAACATGCTGGTCTAACCTCTGACTAGAGTTCTCAACACTAGGGGAATGGGAATCCTCTCTACGTATATTCTCAGATAATGGGATAAAGAGGGTGAAACAAATGAGTGAAACGATCTTGAATTAAAGAAGGAAAAAACTAGCATGCTAAAAAACCGATTGTACCTCTGATGATCTCTCTCCCCACTAGAACTATTGCCTATGCTACGTGCAACTGACCATACCTAGCTATTATGCTTCTCTACTAACAACCACCAACATGGACATGCTTTGGTCATAGTCTCATAACTTGAGGAACATCCTGAGGTCATCCTCTACCAACTTCATCCCCTCTTAGCAGATTAAAATCCTACTGCCCCTACTACTGAAACGGTCTCACCGGAAACTATTGATGAGGATGGCATTGAACCTATCCACTAATACCAAACTAATCTTGAGCATCCAATGGGAATTTCTTTTTAAGATGTATATGAACTCCACAAAAGAAACACATCATCCCCAACCCTATAGGAAGGGAACGAAGACCACTAGAACGATAACTGAAAAAAGAAATCTGCTAAGGTCATCTCCCTTCCAGTTGAAACCAAGAAAGTCCTGGAACCTGAGATCTTCCACTGACAACTCTACCTCTCAACGAAAATAATTGGCTCCCCTACCATGGTAGACCTCCACATGAGTGTATCAGCTCGATCACCTTTACCTTATCATGATCCTCCAAATACATTGACAATATAAAAGGAGAAACTACATACTGGATAGAAGGGTGGATTACCTCCTCAAGACATCTCGCATGAGACTCTTCATCTGTAAAAAGATCAGGGGAAAAGTGAAGAAGGTCCTTAAACATGATCCAAATCTCCCACACTAACATACTCCCTCATTGAAGGGAGAGTAGCTCCGACCTATTCTTATCCTTCATGGTCAATGAAAGGAACTCCATCCAAAAGTCCTTTTTGAAGTCAACCCACAAAATTTATGCCTTCTTGAACTCTCCTAGAAACAGAATCCCCCACTAACCCACAGCACCCCACATATGACTAACTTCCAAAGGGACCATGTACTCTATCGAGGACAGGATCAGACCGAATGAAATCTGCAGCTCCTCTAGCCAACGTTTTATCTCCACATTAGAAACACTTCCCTCGTACTTCCCAAAATCATGAAAAATCCTTAGCCATTGATTATCATTCTCATCCAGATCAACACTACAAGGATCGGCTAGATCAGACTACTAAATGTCTATTGGTTAAGACACACACAGAAGATGACTAAGATCCATAGCTAAAAGGTAAAAAAATATTTCAAAGGCCTGAGTAGTATATAATTTTATCAGGATTTATTTTAACTCATTTTATTAATTGTATAAATATTTACCTTCCTAGAACAACCTAAATAAAACAACAACACAAGTTATTATGATGCATATACCTCTCCTATATCTATACACTGCAAGAATTTACATATTACTTGGCTACTCAATAAGCTCAAAATTTGTGCACTGGATTATTGGGGACCCTAAAATACCATTTCCTAACCAGTTTTCATGGTGTATGTCATGCACCAAGGTCAAATAGAACTATATTCATACGATCCCATGAAATACTCATTGTGGATAACACCAAACTCGATCCTATCTCTCAAACATCACCTCTGATACCACTCTTTCATGGACCCCTCCCTCCAAAGATAACCCTCGTGTGTTGTCAATGAAGAAAGAGAGATAATGACCCTCGAGTTCCACCTCAAATAGGCCCTGAGATTGCGACTAGCACCATTGGTGTACAAACATCACAATATGGGAGTAATTACCCTTTATAAGAAAACAATATCAAAAGATATGATGGACCATTAAAAATGACACTCCAAGAGAAAATATAAATAAATCCAAAACCATCCCTCGTGAATGTATAAAATAAAACTGATAAAAATTTAAAAGTCTCCAAAGTAAATACCAAAAGTAAAGATAGGAAGTGACACAACAACTATCAGATCTAAGCTAGTAAGGTCCAGCACAGTCTGTGAAATCCTCTAGGAAAGCTAAAAATAGCTTTACATATGTAGGTTGAGAATAAATGTATTCTTAGTAGGAAAACAAAAGTCTCTCATTCACATGTGAAAGAATCCCACTAATGCTCCTGTGAAAAAACAGAAAAACCAAACAGTACATAAATAGGTATTATAACCATTCCAACCTCACCAAGGCACACTCACCAAGTAATGAAAGTCGTGTAATATAGTATAAAACACATTGATGATAGGGTACCCAACACCACTTTCCCACTAATTATCCACTCTCACACCCCAATATAAAACATCAAAGTGCTATGAATCCTTCCAAATATACCACATCACAACTTTCCGACACACACTTGGACCTCACAACACATCTCGCATGCACACACCTGGGCCACATAAAACATCTCTCTTCCACACACGTGGGCCTCACAACATATCCCTCCCACACATACCTGGACATCACATCACATAAAATCTCATCCTGAAGACACCTAGGATAGCACATCACAACTCATCTTGAAGACACCTGGGAAAGAAAATCACAACTCATCCTGAAGACACATGGAAAACAAACCAGCTCATCAAAAAACCCCTAGGCTACCAAATCTCACCACACCCTTCCCAAATAATCTTAAGTCATCATCACCTAGAATATGGATCAGGGAAGAATGGGTGTCCATCCATCCATCCTCCCACTAGAAGTTGGGAGAGACACCCTCCCCTATAAAAATGGGAATGTTCATCACATAGTTCTCAACTAGGGTGGGGTACACATAGAAAAAACAAGAGGGAAAAATACAAGTTTATACATATATGATACCAAACACTCAAGCCCAACCTAAGGGTTCTTAGACAAACAAAAAAATCTCAAAAAACCGTCACTTTTTCTAGAACCTATAAATTCACAACACCACAGATCAATCCACAAAAACCATTTCATATTTCTAAGAAAAATTATTTATCCATTTCCATTCCATTATCCAAACCATCTCAAACCATTTAGAAGATGCATTAATCAATTAATTATTCATTACATCACTATTTACTCAACTAATCAACACATAAACATGAATTTTATAACGTAAAGAGCCCTGATAAATTAATGTGGATTCACATTAAATACAAATTGTACCATGACCTATCGGTATGGGTTGAATCTTTATGCATGTTACTCACAGAGAAACATCAAGTGAATTACTCATACCAACCCAGAACAAACCCCCAACTCACAAATGCAGTCGGCAACATAACATAGTACAACCAGTTCCATAACCCTTCTATATAATCATACCACTCCCATCATAACCCCACTATACAAATAGATACCATCCAATCCCCCGCACATAAAAACCATAACAAAAACATTTTACAGGTTCACAAGAACATTTATCACATTCCTCCACTTTTCATTGGGGAGTTATTGCACAAACCAAATCCTGGGGCAACCAATTCATTAGCCAAGTATATGTGGTTATCCAATTTTCATTTTAAGGGTGATACCAAAAAAATATAAAATAAGGAAACAACCACAATAGGTGTATCCAATGCAAAAAAATCCAACTACTGCCATAATTTTCAATTGGGATTCAATCCTAAAGAATCGCAACATCACAATCAAAATCAAAGATATAAAAACGAATGAAAATCAAACCACATTTCCCCTTTCAATTCAATTAATTTATTATTTATCCATAATTTAAGCTGTCATAACCATATTCATATATGAAAAGAAGTAAAACCCCTCCCAAATGATGAAAAATAGAGAGAAACAAAGTAAATACGACCTCAACGAATCTTTCTAATTGTTTTCAATCGTAGGTAAAATAATAATTCTATTGAATCACAACTACAGCATAAAAATGGTGGATAAAACTATACCACACTAAGGATCCATGAAAACACCACCCTAACACACCCAAAAACCAAATTAACACTACAAAAATGGATATCTAGAAGAAGAAAGAAAGAAAAAAATGTGAAATAGAATATAACTAACAATATATCGATAATAGATTACCAAAGAACATCAATCAAGATCAAAAGATTAAAGAAGGAGGGAAAGGGATCAAAAAATAAATATGGGTCTCTAAGGTTTACCCAAAATGAGAGGGAAAAAATGAAATCATGGGTTAATGAATGAGGGTTCATATGAAAAAGAATTTTAAAACAACACATGATCGAGGTATTACATGACGTGTAATCACCTGTCACATCACATAATACTTGGGGTTCAGTTTTTGTTGAAAAATTCATCACCTCTCCATTTTATTTTGTTTCTCTAACCATGAAATATTACACATTGTGAAACCTCGAAAAAAAACCCTAAAACAGAATTTCATGTTTTGTAATACTCTTAAAAAACATGTATTCCCCCTTCTTCCATCCTTTAGAAATTAGACTTCTATATACTCCCTCCTAGCCTCCTCTGAACATTTCCAATGACCAAAACTCACAAAGTAATATATTGATAATTCACAAACCATTGCATCATATTTTGATATAGATTAATTGAAGAAATTTTTTCATTAAAAGGGATTTTTATTTAGAATATTTATGATACTATTTGAAATATATTTTCTATTAGAGGATCACTAATTCAATATATAGAATATTGATTTATTACTCTTTCTTCCTATAATGATTTTCCCCCACATGCTTAAAGTGGTTGATTGTTACATCTAATATTAATTATTCAATGAACTAGAATCTCTAATATAGTTTTTTAGGATTTTAATGAATTTATATGATTAATGTATTTTCATGAAATATATTACCCCTCATTATTGTAAATACACTTCTCTGGTTCACTTTTCTCATTTGTAAATACAATCATTAGTATAAAAATTAGAGAAAAGTGATCATTTTTATTTATCAAAGAGGGACACTACTATAAATTTTTGTTAAACCAATATTGTGATAAGCGATTATATCTAAAACTATCAAAATAGGGTTATATAAATTATTTTTTCATATCGTTGGGATACACTTCTATAATAACAATTTTGAAACCACAGTTATGACCATTTACCAATAATTTTATAAAACCATTATTATATCCCTATACATCAAATTTTGTAAAACTGTAGGTATAGATAATATAAAAATGAAAAACAACATCAAGTTTTGATCTCATGACATTCAAATTATACATCAACAACATAACAACATACCTATGACCATCTTAATGAATATTATTATAAAAATATATGTATTTATACATATAATTAATTAAAATTTATAAGTATTTTTTTATTATTAGATATAATAATTTGTAGAAATTTTGAATACATATGCCATCAATTATACAAAAACATGAGTATATACATATACCTATAGTTCTTCAAGACTGTTGGTGTAGGTACCCTATACCAATGATATTGTAAAACCTTTAGTATAGGTAGATTATTTTTAGGGATCTTAAACCAATGGTTCACTAAAACCTTTGGTATAGGTTACTTACACAAAAAAATTAATTGAACCATTGGTATAGTTCCATGGATATAGGTTAGATTTCTCGTAGTGGGGATAAATGTGAAAGGGGGGATCTTTTGGATCCACATGAAGTTGAATAATTAACCTTCTTTTAATAAGGGATAAAATTATCAAACCCATAAAGGGGTAAATACTGAGGTAAAATAATAGTCACTTGATCTCTATTTTTTCGATGGACTATGTTTCTCAAGGGGGATAATAAACATATAAATCTAAAGATAATATTCTGAAAATAAAATAAGGGATTGTTTGATTTTTTTATACTAATATTGGTTCAAGTGATTTCATGATGTTTTATAAAGAAATCAGGTTTTTATAAAGAAGATTTAGGATGATAATATTCTTAATAAATAAAAAGTGGGAGATTGATGTGCCCATGAATTTCATAAATATGGATTCAAGGACTAATGTTTTATGTCATGGTGGATTTTCTTATAGTAGTTATTAAAACCATTCAAAAATATTGGATTTGGAATGAATTGAGTAGATTAATGTGCTTCTATATTTGTTGAAGAAAATAGTTTCATGTAATATTTGTCAAGGAAGATGAATATTGAAGGATAATTTAATTAGATGATTTTACGTGAGATTAAGTGTGTCATTTGCATGTAATAAGATAATTGGAAATTCTAGTATCAACTATGGGATGACTATGAAAATAGTTTACAGTTTATCAAATATGATGATAGATATTATTATATTCCTTATTTATCTTATTAATGAAATGTATGGAGGAGTATATAGAATTGTTTTAGAAGTAGGATATTGAATAACACATGTCCTAAGAAACTCATGTATAATTATTTAAGGAATAGATATTCAAATGGATTATCAAAAAAAAATAATTGTTTCATTGAACCTTATGATGATTATGTATGTTTCCATTTGCTGCATGATTTCTTTCTAATTGGGGAATATAGATCTACCAAAAACATTTTCAAATTAATGGTGTGGTTTCATGATCCTAGGAATAGAGTTAAATATCGATTCTACCTAGGATGTTGAGTTCATAAGACACAAACATGTTTTATATTCACATTTATAATATTTATTTCTTATAATTACTCTTGATGATATATCCTTATGATTATAATTGAGCTTCAAATATCACATTCTTATTACATGGATAAAGAATAAAGTCTATGAAGTTAGAGGATCAATTTAAATGGAGGATCTTTAGTTGATACTATATCATTATGATAAATAATTGAGGATGTTTTGGATACTAAAGGATAGGTAAGGAAGTTTTTGTCGTCATACATAAGTGAAAGGCTTAGGATTTTAATGGGGGATATACTATGTCATTTAATCTTGGTGAATAGAGCATTGTACAGTCAAAATGGAAATTATCATTGAAAAATAGAGGTTTATTTTACCCCTATGTCATGGTCATTAAAAAAATGACCATGGAGGGGCCAAGCCATGTGATGGATGAGTTTTGGAAGAGATAAGTGGCCATTATAAGGCCAATCCAAAAATAGTAATTTTCCACATTATATATGCCAGTCCAAAGATTAAATGGGGATAATAGTTCCTTATGGTTCTTAATAATTTTGGGATATTATAGAAAATACAATATGGTATTAAAAGGTGAAAATATTAATTTAAGTGGTTGTTATCTCATGATGTTATTGTTGTAAGAAGTGAGTTCTAAACTATACATTTTAAGGCCACCTTATTCTTTGGTCTAGGGTTAAAACACCCATTGTAATATTGGGCCTCATTCTCGATTTTCTAGTTAAATAATTTGGGTTGTTGAGGAGATATTATTCAGATTCATCATGTGATTTATTTTCTAAAATGGTAGTTTTAGTTCATATGGTGAAGTGTATATTTCCTTGTGTACCACACCTTGGAAAAAATGGATTCATCACTTACCATTTTAGTTTTAGATTTGAGAATCACTATAGTGTAATAAAAATCTTTCTGTTATGGTGTATGTTGGAGTTGTGATAAAAGATTCAAATGTCCATTAAAAAATTTGAGAGATAAGGGGAACCATTTATAAAAATAGGATCTAGGTTTTTATCATATCTAACCACACTTTGATGGCCTCCCATACATGTCATAATATATGTAAAATTCTAAAATATTAAAAATCACATGCCATATATTTTAGGGAGGAAACAAGAAAGTAAATCGAGACACTTAAAAAAATAAATTGATGACTTTTTATTTAATGAATAATATAGATACAGAAAGGTATTGATTTTCTAGACTCTTGGATTGAACAGGTTTGTTGATGATGATATAAGATATATGAAATATCACTGTACAATGATTATCAATAATACTAAGAAAGTGGTACTCAACAGATTTTTTTATCTAGTGAGATTATTGAGTTATCATATACTTAATGAGAGATCATTGATAAGGATAGTACCACCCACTCAGGTCATTATTTAGAGAATTATAAGGGTACATAACTTCTATAAATTCCTGAGACACTTAAGGAAGCCGAAGGAAGGATCACACATGTTGAAGAGCATCCATTAGATGGTGTATTTATTTTATAATTATTTTTAGAATTCTTGTAGGATTTCAAGACTATTACCTAATCCATCTATTGATTAATTCATTATTGATAATAAGATGTAGAAATGGAAAGTATGATAGTAACCATTGTATACAAAGGACGTATCTACTTGATAAAAACAGTTTCAGGAATGTTGTGACCCTTGTAACAAGTGTGTTATATCTCTCATGCCTCATCATCATCAACTTTATTATTTGAATTATCATGTTGTCTTATACTAACTAGAAATTAGAGATAGGATTTTAGAAAGGGATAATATGTGAAACATTCATATTTTACTTCAACAACCGATTCACCCCCCCCCCCCAACTCACATATCGATCATATACATTTTAGGGGATACACTTAGATAATAAGTAATATTGTATGAACTATATAATAAATAAATAGAAAATATAACTATGATTGGTAGAGTGAAACCAAATGGGCTAAAAATTATCAAAGGAAGATACTAATATCATTTAAAAATGATGTTGAACTAGAATTATATAAAGAATGGTTGGGAAAATTAACCATATATTTTCATAATTATAGATTCTAGAGACTCCGAAGGTGGAGTTCATAGCTTAATTTCTAGATGGACCATCTAGGAGGTGGTGGGAAATGATAATGACAGCTCAAAATCACAAGTAAATTGATTGTAATAGTTTTCAAAACTATTCAATAGACAATATTATCCAATTTAATTGAAGCTATAAAAGGATATGTAATTTTTAGAGTATGAAAAATGATATTTTACTATAGTGTATTATGAATCTAATTTCATGAAATTATGAATTATGTGATGGATTTGATAAAAAAAATATAATCTAATGTAATGAATATTTTAAATATAGATCAAACCAAATATTTGTTCAAGATTCATTTTACTAAAATTAACCACTAACATGGGCACAGAAAGTATAGATTTTAGGGTAGAAGCTAACTTGGAGAAGGTGTGTAGTGTTATAACTTTCCTTTCAAATCCTAGTAAAATTAAGAATTATTTTAGTGGAAATAAGTAGAATATGAGAGATATATTTAAGGTATCCTTAAGAATTTCATCAATATATTCTCATGGTGGAATGTTACCAATTAGATATTAGTGTGTGGAGAAGAGTCATGGAAATACTCATTTTCGTATTATGCTTTGGCCTTTCTGTAAATTTTGAAAGATGGGCCACTTAAAGATGTTTTAAATATTATTTTATCAAGTGAAAAGGTGTTAATAATAAAATATATTGGAGGGATAATATATATCAATGGTATTTATTAATAAGTATGTGTTTAGAACTCAAGGCTGTATAGAATTACCTTATAAGGATAAGGGTTGAATCTTTATGTTTGAGCAAGTTGGTGAGTAATTTGATACTGAGGAAAGACCATATACTATCTTTAATAATATATTGATAAATTTTATACTAATTGTTTCATTATTTTATATATGAAAATCATTATTATTTTTATAACTATTAGGAATACATGTTGATATGATGCCTTATTTCAGGAAAAGTGCTACCTCATTGGGTGAAAATAGTGAAAGATTGTTTATATTCCTACATTATTCCATTTTTTAAGACTAAATTGAAATTTAATTAGATTTTACCATTAATAAAACTTATTTATCTATATTCATTCATTATATCCCCCAAAAATTTGGGGGAGTTAAAGAATATGGTGTAATAATTTGAGTGAAAGAGATTTATCAAAAAAAATATTTCTCCTTGGGTGGAACCAATGTTATTTTTTGAAAAATTTGATTGTATTTAGGGTTGGGTATTGACTACCAAAAATTTAATCAAATAATAATAAATAATATGTATCCCTTACCTCATATTAATTATTTATTTTCCCAAATAAAAGGTGATATATCATTTTCTAAGATTCACCTTCACTAGGGATGTCACTGAGTAAGGGTATTAGAGGAATACATACTAGATATAGATTTTCTAAGTCATTATATACATTATGAGTTCTTGGTAAAGCCATTAAATATGAGTACTGCACCTATATTGTTTATAACCATGCTGAATAAAATATTCCAAAAATACTTGAATGGATTTAGGGTAGTGTTCGAGGATTTCATATTGATTCATTTAAGATTAAAATTTCATCATGAAAAAAATATAGAATATTTTTTAAAAAAAATTGTGAACATAAGTGATAAAAAATTTCTAAATTTCACCTTTGTATTCAAGAGGATAAATTTTTAGTATATTTTATTTCATATAAAGTAATATTTATTTATTTTGATAAATTGAATGCCTTGATATCATGGTAATATACTGATAACATATTTCAGATCCACAGTTTTATTAGACTATCAATATATTATCAGTGGTTTATCAATGATTTCTCATAGGTTCCCTTCCAATGATAGCTTTGAATCAGAAATAATTTACGTTTTAATGCGATTATAATTTTTAGAGAGAATTTAATGTCCTAAGAGAACACTTAATTAGTTATATTTCTTATCCTATCTATAAAATGGAATGGATATGAGTTATAATGTGATACTTTTAGAGTCAGTTTGGGTTATGTTCCCATACAAGGTGTTCATTTCATGGTGAATGGGTTGAGATAGCTAAAACCAAATGAATATAATTATCATATGCATGATTAGGAATTGGTTGTGGTGGCTCATTTATTGAAGGGATGAGAACATTATCCATTTGGTGAAAATTCCATGTTTTATATCAATCATAAAATCTTGAAGTATTTAATCTCTTAATATAATTTCAATTTGATACACTATAGGTGGATGTATTATTTTCAAAAAAATTATTTTGAACAAACATATACCCCTAAAAAGCGTAATGTTGTTGATGATTTTTTGAGTAGGGTCACTCAAACTCAAGATAAAAAGGAAGGAAAAGTATAGGAGAAGCTAATGTATATTTTGGATGATTTTTACTTTGAAATAAACAAAATAAAGTGTGGTGTGGTTATTTTCACAATGAATGTGACATCTATATTATTAGAGGAAGTGATATGGTTTTAGTTATATAAATATAAGTGTAAGGGGATATAAGACACCATTTATTTTGATTATTTCAGTAATAGGTGGTGTTTAGAATCAAATTAGACTATTGATAACAAAGAGTGAATGGTTGTTACTATGCATTTGAGGTTTATATTGAAGGGTGTTTTCATCATTCTATCTATGTGGAATATTTAGGAATAATAAAATTGTACCCTTATATCAAGTGGATATTTTGGATGCCAGGAATGGGAAAATATAACATTGAATATGTTTCACAGAATTTGGTTTGTCAAGGGTGAGGTCGTAATATCACAGACCAATTGAGTTATTATAACCCATACCTATAGAAAATAAAGAGTGAGACAAAATTTCTTTGGACTTCAATTTTGGTTTTCCTATATCACCTTAGAATCATGATTCTATTTGGGTTCTGGAGGACTAGATCACAAATTTAGCACACTTATTTCCTATTCAAGAGATTAATTCCATTGAAATTATTTATAAGTTGTTCATTAAGAAGATTGTTAAGATTAACGCAGTTCTAAAGTCTATCAAATATAATAGAGATCCTCGTTTTAAATCAATATTCTGTAACTAAATTCATAATTCCTTAGACACTCAAAAAAATATTATCATGTAAAACCATCCTCGAAATGATGGGCATGAAAAGTTTATTATTCAAATTTTAGAGGATATACATTATGGATTCATTATTTGTTTTTGGGAAATCATGGGAAGAAAATTTTCACCTTGTTAAATTTTTCTATAATATTAATTATCAATCCTTAATATATATATATATATATATATAGCACCATTTAATGATTTTATGTTAAACCATGTAAATCACCCTTTTTTGGGTTTAAATAAATTAAATTTGACTTATGGGGTTGAATTTGGTACATGAAATAATAGACTGGATTAAAATTATTCAAAAACATTTAATAATGGGGAAAACATAAACATAAGTTAGTTTTCAATTGCTGATGATGAACCTTAGTGTTTAATATGGAAGATCATTTACTATTGTACTTATCTCTTTATTTAGAACATTAATTACTCTATAAGAAAATGAATATAACACCATAGTTTATAGGTTATTTCAAAATGGTAGAGAGGATTGGTGAGGTTCCAGGACATTTAGAATTACCACCATGATATGAGGCAATTCATAATTTATTTTATATATCTATATTGAAGAGATATTTATATCATCCATCTCATGTTATTAATTGAAAAATGGTAGAGTTTGAACCTAGTATGACTTTTATTGAAAGACCTGGGAAAATATTATAAAAGAAAAATAAGATACTAAGGGGAAACTCAATTCTTTTAGTTTGGATGTTATAGAAATATGGAAATAGTCTAAAATAAATGTGGGAAAGGGAATATCATTTGAAAAAAATGATGTATATTTTTTAGATAATTGAATAACTTTTCATGGGAACAAAGTATTTATAGTGGGGAAAATTATAACATTTGTATTCATTTGATTATTTAGAAAAGTGAGTTATGAATTTAATTCATTAATTAAAGTGTTTCTGACCAAAATTGTAGTTAAATTTTTATTGTTTTACTATGAAACATAGAGTATTGTTTTTCTTCCTATTATTGTTGGAACTATATAATTAAATGGGTAAAAATGTAATCTTATAAGAATTAAAAAGGATGTTGATGTAGGGTTATAACCATGGAAAATAAATTCCTTTTCATTTCACTAATGAGAAAATATATTAACATACTAAGGAGTACAATTTGAGGATTTAACTGTGGGTTTTGATAACATTATATTATGTGGGTTTAAACCATTCACTCATGGAATTAATTGATAGTTGTGATTTTGATATAATTGAATATTTTAAATATTATTTAATTATGTGGGGTTAGAGGAATTAGTTAAGTTAAATAGTGGGTTATGATATGGGAAATATTTATGAACAATTTATAGAGTTAATAAACGATAGAGGTGGAAATAAGAAGTGTGATTATAATATAATTAGTAGATTCTCTATTTTTCATACACATAATTGATACTATCTTATTATCCATCAAGCTATAACTTCCCTCGAATTCATATATAGGGAAGGCATGGTGATGGGACACTAGATTAAAGGAGGGGCAGAATCATTATGGTTTGTAACATTATTAATTTTATATAAGTTATAGAAGTTATTCAACTATTTTGGAAACATTTCAGTGTTATAAAACATAAAATTATAACATTATCATATTCTATTAGTTAAGAAGGGATTTATAATGTTCGGAATAGGTTATACCAAAATAGCATGTGGGTGACAACACTCACTAGTTAATTTTCCTCTAGGTTCATTTGAATCTAATATTTATAACCAGAGAGTAACATGGGGTAATGGAAACATACAGGGTGTTCATAAAATTATCTGTAGGATGTGAACTTTGATGTAAAGATCCCCATGAGCACCATTTCAAATAACATGTTTCATGTCATAGTTGTGTGGGGCCCAAGAGAAATGTGAATGTATTTTTTTCAAATGCACTCTATAGGAAAGTTGTTCTGTTTAGTTTATAGAATATGATTTATAAAGGTCTCTTTATGATATTTCTTGATTCTTAAACACATACAGATTATAAAATTGAGGGTTCATAGATATTCTAAGGAAAATGCAACTAGGAAGGTGACTTATAACTATTCCTATCTTATGTTATTCTTTATATAAACTTATAAAAGATCAGAAATAGTGATTATTATATATTATTTTTGATAATAATTATATGTGTTTTTTAAATTAGTATCTGTTTAAAAATATTAATCCACTATATAATGGGGGTTTTTGATGTACATCTTATTTTTTATCAAAAGAGGGTTTTTTTCTAAAATGATTCGATATGACTTCTAATTTTTTTTCAAAATGGTTTACCATTAGTGTTTTATGTTTTAAAATTATTTTTAAATGGGATTTTCAAAATATTGGTTCCCTTGTTTAAATTATTGATGTATGGGTTTTTGAATTTATCTTTAAATTGTGGGTTTTAATTTGTTCTTAAAAATATATTATTGTATTCCTATTTGTGGGATTTTGCTATTGGGAATTTTTTTATTATATTATTTGTCTTTGAAAGGTATTATCTTACTAAATATGTTTGTCTAGGACCAATAATCTTATAATATGGGTTTTAGTTTTTTATAGGACTAGTGTGTGGGTATATGGATGAGTGATGTATTTTTCAATTTGATTTACTAGACAAAATATTTCCATTCATGGTATGAATTAACTTCTATAATATATATATATATATATATGTGTGTGGGTATTAATTCTCAAAATAATCCATAGTAACCCTATATTTATTTACAATGGATTTATTGTGAATGTTGGATTTATTTTTCTATAGAAGTCTGTTCTTTTGAATTAGGGGTTCTCAAATTTAGTTATTATCCTAATTTATTTTCATACATGAGATTATTCCTATGCTTTGATGGGTTTTAATTATCATTCCTTATTAGATTATTATTTTATACTTATTATTTAAAGGATATTCAATTTTCCTTCAAAAATATTATTACATTATTTCTTGTTTAAAGAATGACATGTTTTATATACAAAGTTGTTGATAACCTTTTTGTCTATTTATTTTATAAAATATTATTTTGACCATAAATTTTAGATCAATGTTGATTTTTTTTATTATAGAGCATTTGAAAAATCCAATTGAGTTTATACACACCCTTTAGTTGTACATTTTTTGGACTTATATATGTTATTAGACATTGATAGGCCCATGAGAGAGTAAAACACCACTATGGGGGTAAATTTCTTGTGATTGAAACATGAACTCTAAATATACACTTTAATACTATCGTTAATTAGTTTCATTAGATCTTGATATTGATGATAAAAGGATTATAGATAAAGTGTGAAAGAACGCACTTGGCACAAGGGTGAATACAAGGTTTACCAAATATTTTTATCTAGTAAATAATTCATGATTAGAAATTGTTGAGGTCACACTACACACATTCCTATTTTATAATAAATAAGAAAAATGAAAGGATTAGGGAGATAGACCAAATATCTGGTTAAAATTATAAATGATGAGTGAAAACAATTTGAACGATCTTCAATTCCCATGACCTGAAGTGCCTTTATAATTTAGATCATGTTTACAAACTTTTTAATCAACTCAGTCCAATATAAAATATTCATTGAATAGGAAGATGGTTATCACATAATTTTGCCTATTTATTATGGAAAATTGTTTTCTAATTTATTAAATATAGATTCCCATTATTTATATATTTTTTATATATTATGGTGTGACAACTCATCTTCCACTATGACCAATAGATATGAATGATATAAAAAAACATCCAAGAAATATCACATATTCATTGACGATAATTGTAGAGTTTATTGGCTGGTTATAGTGTGAAACATCCAAAAACACCAAAACTAGATAAGCATCAAATTTCTTTGGATTAGGACATTTTGGTGTTATCACAGTCCATACAGCATGATAATTTTTATTCTTGGACCAGAAAGGGCACCAAATTTTTATGGTCTTTAAATTATGGTGTGGACCCAAATATTCAAAGAATAAGTCATATGGTTATAGTGTGACACATTATGTTTCCAAACTAGTTGAAAAAAAAAGCCTCACATCCTCAATGTCATGAAGCAATCAGTTTATGACAAACCCTCAAAAAATTCAACATGGAGTGACCTACTTCGGTTGTAATATGATGTCCTTAAAAAGTTAAAACTAATTCACCTAGTCTAGTATCTCATGGTTAAATAAAAACATCAATGATATATCCATTTTTATAAGGTAAACCTCTTCCTATAGACTCAGCCTATTATAGTGTGATCATAAACCTTTATGTCTTCATGAACTTCGACTCCATAAAACTTCAACTTTGTATCTCTGCTCAACTCTAAGTAGACTTCGGATCATCAATGAGATTTTTGTAAATAAATAAAACATGAAAACAACTACATAATTCTTGAATAAATTTCCTTAATAAATAATTCAAAAAATATATCCAATGTTTAGGAATTTCAAGCACCACACTATTGGTTATAATATTTTTGTGAGACTTATCCAATTATCAATGTAAGATCAATTCCATATTGACCATATATTATTTTCGATTAAATCACATCTCCTCAATTGTCAATTCACTTCATTATGGGATTCTTAAATTTCCAAAACTCAACAAATTCTTTACAATTATCAAGGTATCTTCAATATCCCCCTAAGGGCTCTTAAATCTCCCCTTTTATATTTATTAGAAACATCTGAAGCATCACATGAGATATTTTATAATATTTCACTAAAAATATTCAATTTTTCCCCTTTATCGTCACTTATAAATGAAACTAGAGTCTATCCTTCTTAATAATAATTGGTCCTCATATGTTATCCCCTTCTATCAACAAATGAAATGGAATTAAATAGGTAAAATAAAAAAGAAATCATGTATTGAGTTTTTGGAGACAATTAACATCTGACAACACTCTCAAGTTATGGAAGGAATTTTTTTACCATATTCATCATGATATTGAAAACTTCATCCATGGTTGAAATATAAAAAAAAATGAAATCACTCCACATTCCACCTTCTTCTTAATGAAATAGTATGTGATTTAACACCCAAACATCAATGGTTATAAAACTTTCACCCTAATATCTTTAATCTATGAATTCATCCACATAATTTCTATTGTGACCTAAGATACCACTACATATTCAACTAATATTATGATAAATTTTAAATATTATTATTTTAGTTCCAATCAATGTATCTCCCTGTAATAATAATTCACCTACAAAATTTGACTTTTATCACCAATATATCCGACCTTATTATCATTGGAATGACAATAAATTTATAATTATTTGCACTGTTCATATCTCCAACTAAATTCTAGAGTTCATTTTATGTAGTGTAAGATCCATTTCACTTATTCAAGATGAAACTCCTTATGAATACTTTGGAATCGTGCATAGAACATAATAGGAAAAATAATGTCTACTATAGATGTTGCAAAATATATTAGGTTACAATTAATCCTTGATAACTCCTTTAGATCCACACTCTTCCTTATTTAGTAATAGAAGACTTAGTCCTAAGTTCTATAGGAGTAAATACCATCTTCAATTTTTTCAATCAAATTTCTTCAATAACTCTTGATCACACTTCTCTTGTAGGAGAGAGATAAAACCTGTTGTGTTTGGGACATCAATACTCAAGAATAATATCATCTCCCTAATGACTAAAAACTCAAGAAAAATACCTATTTAGGTATAAAATTCCCCATATGTTTAATATTTATTTAAATTAAAAACAATTCCATCAACATACATATTTACAATGAGTGAGTTTTTATCATACTTGTTGGCATAAATGTCAGAATCCACCTTTCCTTTATTTAATTTCATGATGTTAAATATACTTTTCAAAATAAAAAATACCATAATAAAGGTGCTTGTTTATGGTTATATACTTCCTTTTTCATCTTTAAAACATGAGAATAATCACTAACAATGATAAACCCTTTTAATTTTCCAATGTATTTCTCTTCCTCAGCTTCCCCATTTAAGACTTTTGACTTCACATACATTATCAAAAAATTATAATTACATTGAGAAAAAATCAAAATAAATATCAATATTTTTTATGACATGTGATTAGAAACAAAGTCTCATAAAATTCATTACACTTTATTTGAGAGTATCATTTATAGACAAGATGAACTTTATTCCACACTACTTCACCTTACTCATTTGGTTTATTCCTTAGAACCCATTTATTCACTATCACATTCTTCTATTCAGGATGTGACATGAATTATCAAGTTTTATTCTTCTCAGTTATATTTAGTTCTTCTTCAATAACTTGTATCTAATCCTCTTATTACAAATCATCTTCATTATATTTTCATTTAACTTACAAAAAAATTGGTATGATTGAAATTCCTCACAATCCTCCAGATTTGAACATCCTTTTAATTTTTCCATGAATATTCCCTATAAGCGCATGATTTCTAAGACTTGTAAACTTTTTCCATCATGTACAGGGCTTAACTCATCATTGGATAATTCCAAAATCATCTTGATAGTTTTAAGAACCTATTTTTTCATCCAAAATACTATCATGTTATCCAAAATCTTATCCAAGAGCTTCCTCAATTCATCATCAACAAGAAGTGACTGTTGTTAGGTATTTTAATTTTCAAACACAATTACATCCATTATATCAATTGTTTTCCAAATATTCTTGTCATAAATCTATTAACTTTTTCCATTGAGTGTATATCTAAGAAATATACCCTTTTGAGTCTCTAATTAAACTTACTCAGGTGTCTACCTTTGAACTTAATATAATAAGGGTTTTTAAATACCTTCACATTTCTCAATCATGAATTATTTACAAAGGATAACTCCCAAATTGTATTTATTAAATCTATTTTTAGTAATAATTGATATATAATATAGGAAAATATTTTTTTTTCTTGTCTCTAAAAGAATTTTGTAGTCCCTATATTTGATAACATGGTTCTTCCCATGTTCACCACACTTCGATTCTCTCACTCCACTAATCCATTTTTTATAGAGTTTATAGTTTAATAAATTCATGTATTATAAAATGATTCTCATTTTATTCCACAAAATCCTTATTATTGTATTTTTATCCAATTTTAGGTTGAAATATTTTCATAGCACATCATTTTTTATTCTCATTACACCATGGAATGTACTTTAATCTCTCAATATCGTGGGACTTACTCAACATAAAATAAACATATTTCATATAAGTGAATTATTTAACAAAATTTATGAGATATCTATATCCATTAGTTGAATTCAATCTCATTATACCATATAAAACTAATTTTATAAACTCAAGAGGTTTATGTTCCATGATTTCCATCAACCTATGGAATTTATTCACAATTTTTCCTTTGTGAAATATCTCATAAGTGATGGTTCTTTTATACTATGGTTTTAGTAAATTTATAATATATTCATACATTATTAACTTATCCATCTTATATTTTACAAAATGGTCATGTATCTTATTTTACTACTTAATTTCCTTCTTTATTCCCACACAGTTTTTGTTTTGATTGTTGTAAATTAGAAATAAATAACCACTCATTTGATTTACCTTCATCATTATTTATATATCCTTTATTCTTTATGAAAAATCCATCCTTGTGAAATATCACCTCATTACCATTTTAATAAACTAAGAAACACTCAAGGATTGTGATTTAGACAATTTAAAATGATAACATCCTTTCATTCAAGTTTCATTTCAAAAAAATTAGAGCATCCATCTCCACCAAAATTAAGTGATCCATTATTTTCAAAAGTATAAGATCTTTCATCATACCTCTAGGTATTTTTTAAGTGATACTTGTTTTTAGTCATGTGTAATGATTAACCACTATCAAGTATCCAAGTCTTCTAATCTATTTTATATTTTTAAGTGACCACAACCATCATTATTTTCCCATAATTATTTCTTCTCTTGATAGATTTCTAACTCCTGTTTTTCTTTTTCTACTCGAATATAATTACAAGAAACCTTTTCTTGGAGTTTCCATGTTTATCAAACCTTCCACACATTCCCTTCAGATAATTACTTCTATTAAACAATTTTACATTATCATTCGTATTTTTTCTCAATATGCCTCTTGGAACTTAATGTTGACTCCCCCATGATCAATATAATCACTTTGATTGGTAAATAAAAAAATAAATACATTACACATTTTACTTGTGATTTTACACACCACAATACTATAATATTATTTTAAATTTAAATGTACCTGAGTAACAAATAGTTTATTCAAAATATTTTCATTGATTTCCTTTTCTACTTAAAACCCAATGATTTTTTTTAAATGTATAATGCTTTGGAGATTTCTATTTTAACTCTTCTTTTCCCTTTTACTTATCCTTATCATTATTCTTCTCCCACACATCATTGTCTTGTAAATTTTAAAAACACATTTAAATTTACCAATCGTTAGGATCACCCACCATTTGTTGTTACTGCTTCAAAAACCTATATTTCATGATTTGGTGTCTAAAATGATAGTACATGAACCCATTGGATAATATCTTAGTTACCTAGTCACATTTACAATTTATTATAGTATTTTAAATCATTCATTAACTTTATTGACAAGATATTGAAACATTAGGTTTTTCTTCTCAAGGGATTTTTATATTCAACAAACTTCACCTCAAGATCATTTAACTCTTTAATTTTTTCAATATTATTTTATATCGTGATCTCAAGATTCATATCCCAATATTCAAGGATTTAATTAAGATATCACAACATTAATGTAAACTCCACTTACATCTCGATAATGTATTTGGATTTTGATTCATCGAGAAACTTTTTCAATGAATAATTATCGTATTAAAAAAATCACACTCTCAGTATTCATGTTTTCCTTAAAGTACACTAAAATATATATCTTTAATTGTAAATACTTTGGAATTTTATAGTCATTTATTTCTTCACTTCATTATCCCTTCTTCTTTATAACATGAAGAGTATTTAGGGACTTTTGATTTAGCCATGAAATTTATTTCTCATTATCCTCTAAGCACCATTTCCTAGTTTCACATTCCACATAAAAATATATGGCACCATATTTTTTGGAGAAATTTCCTATTATTTTTTTTTGTTGGCCACTATTTTTCCTTTAAAAAAATTTACTCTATTGGGATAACTATACTTCTTGATTATCATTGATAACCATCCAGATTACCTATACTCCATATCTTCTAGTTAATTCTCATTGAAATTAACTAAAAAGTGTCTAATATTTCTATAATTGAATCAATTCAATGGAATCTTACACTTGTTTTTTCATTTAACTAATTTCATTCCATTTGAAAAAAAATAAACTCAATGAAATCCATGGAATAATCCTACGAATTGGTTTACCACATGAGACTACCTGGGATCGAGATATGTTAAACCTTTTAAATAATTTAATGTGGTCTCCCTCTTTGATATTCCTTTTGTCATAAATGATGTACCTCATCTCATATCAAATGTAATAATGACATTGATGATTTTATTGAGGATCCATAATCCAAATATTGATCTTAAATGGTATAAATATTCACATTGATTTTTCTTAGGATGATTCCTATCGGCTTCTTTTCCATGGTATAATCATCAACAAATACTCTATAACTTCCAATCAAGCTAACAATTGTTTTCAACCAAATGAAAAACTCATACACTATTTCATATTCTCTTAGATGAATATCCTTCGGTTGAGCTCAGAATGTTTATAACCATGAATCATTAAACTTTATATCTCCCTTGTAGATATCATGAATTTTCCATCATATTTTATTCAATACTTTTATTCCCCTCACCCAAATCATCCCCTTCTCAGAGTGGGATTAAAGTAACTCATTATGATCCCTCCCATCATATTTTATATTAGTATTTACAACAATGTATAGGTTGTATCATGTTATAAATGGTGTATATTATTTGTGTTGATATTAATGTTTCCAATCCAACATATAGAAGATATGAAAACATCATATCCTTTAATAGATTGGATGCATTGCCAATGAGTATTGGAATTCATTATTTTATGTTTTTTCTTTCCTTTATAAATCCCACTGATCAAAATATATAATAAATGAATCGAAATTTTAATCCATATGAATGGTTTTCTAGAACCACTTAAATAATTATCTTATACCAAATGTTAGGTTCAAGAGGGAGTATACCACCACTGAGAAGGTGATAAATTAGTAGTGAATAAAACATTAACTCTCAACCCACACATTACTGTCACTATCGATTGGTGAAATTGGACCTCTATAATGTTGATTTTAATATGATAGATGGAATGAGAAAGAAAATATATTCCAAAATAGAGAATACAAGGTTTAAAAACTCTTTTAATCAAGTGGATAATACCTGGTGAGAAATGAATGTGACCCCTATACACATGTTCTTATTTTATTATAAATAATAACAAGGAATGTAGTAGGTAATATACCTAAACTCTGAATATAATAATGAATTATCATCTCCAATAATTAGATCAATATCTGATTCTTGTGACCTCAAGTAACTCTAGAATTTGGATCTAGTGTACACATGTTTTCTTCTCTTTATTCTCTGACAAAAGTATCCTAAAATGAGTGGCTGGTTACCTAAAATATTTTTCTATTTATCATCATAATTCACTCTATAATTATCTTTTGGTGATACTCCCTTTATTTATAGAATCTACATGCATTTGTTTTGTGACAAACTATATTGTGACATGACCACTATAACCAAAATATATAGAAATATTATCCCAAAAATCACATCTCAACTTTGATCGTCATTTTTGTGTGGCATAGTGGGCTATGACATGATCCCTCCAGAAACTATATGACTAGAAAAGTAATGAATTTCCATAACTCAATCCGTCATATTTTGATCACATTCCTTACTGTATGACACATTATCTTCTTAAATCTAGTAAAAACCGTATTTTAATGACTAATCAAATTTGGTGTATCCCTTTTACATCAAGACATGATAAATAATTTTTTTGGAATTATCTCTTTGGTTTCCAAAATAATATAGAACCAAAAACACAAAACCTATGTGTCATGGAATAATCATCTCCCCATAATCCCTTATAATATTTTTCATGATGCAACCTTATTTAATTGTATCGCAGTTTCATGTTCTGGGGAAAACTATTTCACTACATCAAGTATCCCCTGATGTAATAAAAAGTACAATAGTGTGTCCTTGTATATAATATAAATATATTCCTTTAGAATTGACTAGTATTAGTTTGATCATCAATATTGTGATTAAATTCGACTCAATAAAACATCAATTATTTACATCTCTACTAAATTTTAATGATCCTCCAACTCGTTTTGAGCATGATTTCAATAAATAAAACATAAAAACACTATCGTAACTCATGAATTAATTTCCTTAAGAAATACATCATATATTTCGTCTAATGTGGTGATAATTAAAACACTACACCATAGGATATATTAGTTTTTTTTATAATAATATAACTCTTGGATTACGATCAATTCCATATAGTCCATGTATCGATTGATATCAAATAAAAACACCCCATTTTCACATTAACTTTCTAAGGGGTTTCCTCAACTCCCAACCCTCATTAATTACCCCTGATAAATAAGGTTTCTTCATATATCATGAGTTATAAGTCTATATAGGTGACATATATGGAGTTTGGTGATATTATATATTGAGTCACATTTATAATATTGGTGTTAGTGTGTTGTATATTTTTAGTGTTGATTTATAAAAAAGCAAATTTTTTCACTATAATATATTTATCAATCAGTTTTTAATAAATAATTTTACATTAAATGAATTCATTGTTTATTATTCTTTGAAAAAAATCATTCTCTAATAGAGTATTTTATTAGCTAGTAGTATTTTCCTACCAATGGATACTTGAGAGAGTGATTGAAGCCTTATAACAGCCTGATTCAAATCATTAGATTTGGGGATATGGGTCAATTCACTACAAAGAGTGCCACATTGAAGAGATTGGGATCATTAAAATGGGTTTATGTGTAACTCTAGGAATGGAATCAATACCCACATATTTCATAATTTAAATTCATAGAGAAAGTAATGCCACTACTTTTAAGGACATGTGATGAGGGATAATAGAGTGAAATTTAAATTCATGTATCTAGGTACATTTTTTATTTTAGTTTAAGGTCATTCAATTAGGACCACTAGGTGATAGGTGCCTAGAAATGGGTAATATGTGAGAATTACATGATATCATACCTTTTTTGTTTATATTAGAAGATTTTCCAGGAAAAGGAATGGGACTTTCATAAGAATATTAGCCTATTTATCCCTCTTCTCATTGGTAAATAAAAATTTAAAAGGATGAATGGATTCTGAAGAAGTATGAGATGAAGGGAGAAACTAATATTGCAATCCTTTTTCATAACCCTAGTAGCTTAAATAATCATATAACAATAAGAATATGAAACATATATCATAGGTTATTTAACATGGGATATCCTCTTTATCAAAGGAATATACGATTGACAGGGCTCTGAGGATCCCTAATATAGAGAGGAATATCAAGTTAATTTTATATGATGTGATATTTACATTATAAAATGAATATCTGATCATAATTATAGTGTCCCAAAATTTTCATCAAGCATGACTTGAATTATTTTTTAGCATCAGAGTCATGGGTCCTTTGAAGGGTTAAAATAGTATATTTACCCAAGTATTTGACCTCATTAAAAAAATTTGATGGTTTAGTTGGGTTGGGAAGGTAGTAATTACCCATGGTATGGATTTTAATTGAATTTTGAGAAAGTTTACCTTTATGGGATATTTAATATTTATTAAATAAAAAATATTTATACCAAAATAATGAATATTGATATCTTATAAACAAAAACACATATAAAAATTCTAACATACTAGTTATGTTTGGAATTGGATTTTTCTATTGAAGAAATGTATAAGATTTTCGCTTAAACATCAAGTCCAAAATTGATCATTTTCAAATTATTTCCTTGGATTTACGTACATGAGCCTCAGCCCAGTTGGTGAGGTATCCTTAAGTGTATCCACAAGACCTAGGTTCAAAACCAGGTAGAGGAATACTTTTGGGGGTACTGTAGAAGGCACTCTAGAAGTATTCTAGTAGTACTGTACACTGTGCAGTACTGTAACAGACTGTACACTGTACATATACTATAGCAGAACTGTACACTATGTGGGTACTATAGCATGCATTATAGCAGTTACTGTAGCAGGTATTATTCGGTACTGTAGCAGCTAGAACTATTCACCTTGGGCCACCGGTTTGGGTTTGGAGTCCTTAAGGATATCGGTCCACCTAGGCCTTCAAGTCAGTAGGGATTTCAGGCCACCTTTAAGGTCCTTTTCCCACCTCAAGGCCTTCGGTCCACATGCAGTTTCCCCAGACACTCCACAAAAAAGGAGTAGCCCTAGAAGAGGATTCAGTGGAGGTGCACTTACCAGATCAGATCCAAATGGATTTGTCAGAATGAGAGGGTATGGCTATGCCATCGGGACCAGCTTATGCTTGCACGGGAAGCCTAGCCAGACGGTAATGCAAAGGTGGAGAGCTATTATCATAACGCAGATTCTGGGAAGGGGTAGTTCCTTGTAGATAGTATGGTTGAATTCCCTAAGACCTTCAGGTCATGTAATCTCCTAAGACTACAGGCCTTATAATCTCTGATCCTATGGGCCTTATAAGGGTTCCTCCTTATCCATTGAAAGGGGGGTTATCAAAAATCAATAAAAATGAATGCCTTGGGGCCATTTGGGAGGGGGCCTTGGATTTACTATTTATCCTAGTTAAAATTATAAATTTATTATTTAACACCTTTCCTAGATGGATCAGCTGATAGTGGTGATGAAACCCTAGAGGAACTATATATCATGAAATTACTCATTGGTGATTTGACATCGGATAGATGGGATGGTGACAAATTTTTATTATTATCGATGATGAATCATTGAAGATAAAATGTTTATACCATGAGGTAGGATTTCTTTTCATATCATTTAACTTGTTATTTTAGTTGGTCACCTCTCCTACTCTTATGATAGAAACATCTAAATTATTTTGGTGATGTCATTATAATGAAAAAACTTTGTTTATTATTAATTTTAATATAAATAAAAAATTATAACATGAATTAATTATAAATAATTTCTGAGGATCAATCTAAATTATAATCCTTGGAATATTGAGTTTTTTTAGATTTTATAATATGAGTTTGTTATATTCTTGAAAAAAAATTGAATGTCATGTTCTTCATTTTCTTTCCTTATGGGGAACATATAGTTTCATTGATGTATTTTTCATTGATATTATTTTTTCTTCTTCTTATTAATATTTATTAAGGATTGAAAATTTTTAAATATAAATACCAGTGAAGAACAGTAAGATAATCATTCTTGGTCCAAGTATATTCCTTTTTTCTTTTCAATCACACTTATTCTATATAGAAAATTATACCTATCATCTTGTGCCATGGTTGCTGATTTGATTGTATAGGACTGGAGTAGTGGGCTACATGATGATGGAATGGGGATGGGATTGATAACACATCATAGTGGTCTAGTGGGAACCCTAGTAATGATTCATGATGGAGTCTAATGGGAGACAATAGTTTGAGAACTGGTCATTGTCTTGGGGAAGATAGTGATAATGAATGACCAAAAATGGAATTCAAGCATGGTGCAAAGGAAATTTGGAGGGCTATTGAGCAGTTCAATGGTGACCTTGTGTGTCGGAGATGTGTTAGCCCATGTGAAGGCTTATAGAAGATATGAAATGGATATGTGAGGTAGCTATATATTTGGAGAATGTGAATCTATTCTAGTTAAAGTTTCTGGACTACATGACATGCAGTCTCTGAGAAGCATGACATGTATATCAAATAATATGGAAGATAGGGTTTACAAATATTTATAAATATTACACAGGGTGTGATCTTGTATCACATTCCATATATTATGTGACTGAGTTCCTCAATGTTTATAGAATTACATGAAATTTTTATTCATTTAACCCACAATTCGTGTGTCTTTGAAGACACATTTTTTATAGATGAAGAGGAGGCTCAACATGTATTGAGAGTACATGCCCAGTAATCATGTGATCCAAAATATCATGTATCTCACTAAAAATGGTTTGGGTATCTAGATAGATTCTTCATCAGAGGACCAATGTAAACCCTAGCTATCTCATGTGGTTAAACACACCATGTGCCATAAAGTACATGTTAAGTATTTAGATTACATTATAGGGACTCTCATGAAAACACATGTTCAACATGACTGAGGGTTCTACAAATTGTGTAACACACTAGGAAATGTTGTGTAGGTTTATCCTATATGAATTATATTACAAAGGCATGAATTGGTTTGATATTCTATATACTCTATAGTGCATTCCATGTAGTGAAAAGTTCTACATATTTATCATATTTCTTGCATGTTTGTTAGTTTAAGATGTGTGAGAAGTCCATTCTAAGAATTTTTCATATATAATGTGATCATGAATATATCTATATATACTAAGGGTTTCTTTAGGTATATTGGGTATTGAAAATATAAAATCATATATAATTTTTTTTTTCATTTTATTAAGTATTTTTAATGATCTACTTGATAATGCACCTCATGTGTGTTGATTATTCCAGGAAATAGGCTTTCAAGGTTCAAAGGAAAAAAAATTAAAAAACAAGAACTTTTGTTTATTATAGTTCATGAAACCTCATTATATTATTTGTAATATTCACTCACCACATGTTTCCAATTGTGAAGACATTTAGGGAAGAATTTCAATGTCATGGAAAGTTACATGATGTGAATCCTTATTACACAATGTGAACCTTACTTACTTATCATGAATCACCAGTCCACAATTTGAGTCATTCAAATCATATTTCCCCCATTCGAAGGAAGTTTAATGACATGAAATCACATTTCAAATCATGAAACGAGTCAAGGTTCCAAATCTCGGAAGAATATTTATACGAGATACACTCATATTTAAAATTCATGGAAAAAAGTGGATCAAAATTACATGAAATTAATTCCTATTAAATGTAATGTAATATTCCATCTATATATACATAAATAGAATAATGAGTTTAAGGTGTGGATAGTATTTGCTTCTATCATTATTCTATCATTACTTCTACTCCCTCTACCCCAAACTCAAATTTCATTAATATTTGTCATTGTTTTAATTTAATACATGCTGTGTGGACTGATTTTGATGATGTTCTTCAACCCATTTTTCCTTGTTAACATCTTTCCTTATAAATTCATTGTTTTGAGCATTGATCTTCAATGAACTTCAACTTTACATTTTTTTCTTGTTCCCATTTCAAGTAAATGATCAACTAAAATTATGATTTTATTATAGATATATATTTATTTTTCCTAGTTTCGTGTTCTTTAATTGGTTAATCTGAATCATTGCATGTTTTTAAATTATTTAATCTCAATTTTTGTTGGCATGGTAATCATGATTTAATGTCTTTATCAATCTAAAATCAATTCTACCAAGAGTGGATAAACCACTTAGGGTAGTGTTTGAGAGTAGGGGTGTCGGAATTTAATGTATCTCTAAATTCTTAACATGGAAATTCTATTAATAGTAATCCAGATAGAAAATTATATCCAATTCATTCGAGATACCTTGATCGTGGTAAGTTTGGATGAAGGAACTAGACTTCATTAGAGTATATTAGGCTAGGACCAATAGCATATGACACTTCCTGCCTTCGAATCTAAGATTAATGTGCATAGGTTCTGGTTACTTCCAAACCAAGAAATATCCACCTCCAAAGTAAAACTAGTTGTTTTACAATAGTAAACTAAAGACCTATGCTTGCTTCACATCATATATCTTCGGACCATACCATGTTATAATAGAGATTACATTTAACCTAAAGCCATAAAATTGACCATGATCCCTTATCTATCCCTGATTCCCAACATAAAGTCTTTAGAAAGAGTTTTACCAAACTAAAAAAAATTCATAAGGACTCTCACCATAAAGGGTTCCAAGATAAAGGTTTCTATATCCATCTTGATTCCCTATGGGATCAACCCTAGACTAGTGTTTTACTATGTCTCAAAATCAAGTGAAGTCTGGGAAACAATCAAATCTAATCTTACTACAATACACGCGAATTAAATGATGTGTGCAAGCATTTACTATTTTGGTGTTGTTGTTGGGATTATTTTATTGTGCTTCACAAAGTAACCTACAGCCAAGGACTTGGTATTACCTCTCCCATTCCTCATTTCCCATTTCTTTTATTTTCTATTTTTTTATTCCACTACTTACTTCTTCTTCTTCTTGCGGCTTAGTTCGTGCATTAGGGTCCTTCGACTCATTTGAAGAACCTTGTCACACAAGAACAGCTGAACTTAAAACCTAAAATCAAAAGGTATATCTCCGCACATGAATAATCAAACATGGCAGACCACAGAAATATGATGGTTCAAATTCAACCCAACTCACCAAACCCACCCAACATGAAACTACTTGAGAATACGGGAAATCCAGAACACACCATCATGGATTATGTCTTACCATGAATCCATGGTGTTATACCAAGTATTGTGTTCCTTCCTATTTAGGTAAACATCATTGAAATAAAATATGGTGTCATGACCCATCCCTTGGTGCTCGTGTCCTAACTACCACAATACCACATTCCATAGGCCAGGGGATGGCGACTAGCATCTGAAAGGTGTATCCCTTAACAGGAAGGCAATGCCTTTAAACCTATAAAACACAAAAATCTAATAGCCCAACAAGAGGCAACCATGAAGTAAACTACTTTATCAAGAAGTGTGATGAAAGTAAATGGGTCAGAATACAAGCCGAACAGGAAAATACAAGTACAATAGAAAAGAGAAAAATAGCTCATGAATCTTCTACTAAGGATCCTACCAGAAGGGTAGGTACAACTCACGATCAGTAGTCCTACATTACACAATGTCAAACGGTCCACCTCTGAGCACCATCTAGTCCTGGATCCTTTAGCCTCGATCAAAGTTGTCTTTCGTCTTCACAAGACACAACAAGGTGCGGGAAAATCCCATGCATGTGTGAGTATAACAATACTCAATAGGGACCTCGAGACCCCCAAAGGTCTCCCAAACTTCCACAAAGGAAAAACCACAAATCAAGTCCTCAATCACAAAGCATGAAGTAGTCATCAACTCTACTTAGGTATATTCCCATACATATACCTAAGTTATCAAGATATACTCATCTCATACATGAGGGAAGAATATCACAAAGGTAAAACCATGAAGGTAATAGTACTTCATAGGTAACACCACAAAGGTAAAAGTAAAACATAGGTAACACCACGAAGATATCACCACGAAGGTAAAAGTACCACACAGGTATCACCATGAAGGTAAAAGACTCAACTCACACTAGGTATTAGTGAGGTATAGAAGTACAGATGATTATTCATGAATCTAGATCATCTTATTATTTCAAGAGGCACTACTGATGACCATAAAGAGTCTGAACCACACAGGATCGATAGGTACTAACCCCTTTAATGATACACATTGGATACGACCTACCCAGAGTCGATAGGTACTAACCCCTTCAATGAACCGCGCATGATTGGTATGAATTGACCCACATAGGATCGTTGAGCACTGACCCACAAAGGATCGGTATGAGCTGACCCACACAGGATCACTGAGGGCTGACCCACACAGGATTGGTGCTGACCCACACAGGATCGGTCTGTACTAACTTTTGTATAATCTTTCTCCAACCTCCGCCTCACTACCAGCCACTGGATTCCCACTCATTATCACACTTAGAAAAACCACACCTAAATCCATAAATTATAACTCACCTACCATGAAGATCCACTAATAATTATCCCAAAGGACCACCATGTTATAAGGGTTCAAACACGATAGACGTCACATCAATCGAACGCTTGGTCTGTGACTTATAAGCATTTTAGTTCCAAGGGCCTGCTTGGATTTGGATTCGATCCAACCCTGCCATACTCCAACATTCTCCAAAACTCAAGTGGATTATACCAAAAGGTTCATCTTGATCCAAGGGTCCTAGCTCCATATATGGTTATTCAAATAGACTATCGGTCTTCTAGTTACACACCATTCCAAGAAATAGGGGGTCATCGCACCTTGGTCCAGCCCATCTCGGTCGGGCCTACTGGAATACGTCAAAGGGACCTCTTCACAAAATGGATCCAAATGCCACTCATGGCATGTCAAATGGACATTTGGTTTGCCAGTTACGGGCTCTTCTTTATCCAGGGAATGGTTGGGTCTGGGCCTGGTCCGACTTGGTCAGACCGGCCCGACGCAATGGGTCTCGGGGTCCACCAAACCCCACTTGGGTCTAGCCCACTAAGGGTTGGCCCGATTCAGTTTGTGTGCCCAGTCCGTGGTTGGTCTGGCCTGTCAGGTGGGGCTCGGCCTACCCACGTTGGCCAACCGGGCCGCGGGTTCGGCCTAGCTCACCGACGGGCCCGACCGGCTAGGTCGTGTGTCCAGTCCATTGGATGGGTCCAGCCCGCATTTTTCCTAGTTTTTCAAAAGGAATACTGGTATTCCCAGCTAGACCCACGGGTGTAGGGCCATTTTGGCCAACAGGTGGGGCCCTGCCCCACTACATAATGGTCGGCCATTTTGGCCGACCCGTGGGGTCCGCCAACCTGGCATGGAATAGGGGTCACGCTTCTCTCCACCTGTCGTTGATTCGAGCCATGGCCTCCTCCAGCAGTACATGACGGCACGCCACAACGCATCCGCCTTCTACAGTCGGCCCGTGATGGCTGCCCTGCTCGACCACAGCGGTTGAAAAGCTGCATCCCTTCTCTGTTGGTGGCATGCGATGACATGCCACATCACCTCCGTGGTCGGCTGGTGCCAGCCGCTCTGCTAACCACCATGGCATAGTGTCATGACCTCCTCCTACGGAACTTCATGGTGCACCACCTCCATCATGACTGGATGGTGTCACCCATCAGCGGTCTTGCAGGGAGAACGTAAGGGTAAAAAAGATAGTGGAGTGTCTAGGACTTGTTCGTTTGTCCTGCACCCTCCGTGTTAACTTCCATCATGAGGGAGTAAAAAGGATTCCATAATCACTTAAAATTAAACAAAATAAAATCCCTACCTCAAGATCATTGGAGAACATCGGGTTCAAGGAAGAGTCGGCCTTCGTCGTCCCTACAATAAGCCTCCAACGACGCCGCTCAATTTTCATTCTTTGGTTCGGGATTCAGTTTCACTCATCACTGCTCTCTAGAACCGGTCATGTCCTCCAAGGGGTTGGCATCACGGCACTTTATCAGAACTTCGCCGCTTTGTGAAGTTGTGCCAATACTCCTCCCCAAACTCCATATAAATAAGATAGGGGGAGGGTGAGTAATGCCCATGGAATTAATGGGGGTTCATTTCATAAGAAACTTTATAATTCCAACAGTGTTGTTATAAAGGATTTGAGGTGTCAATACATTTAATGGATTGACTTGTTTTTGGTCCCTCTACTATTGCTTGTCTGTTGGAGGAGAAGAAATAAATAAATAAAATAAAAATTTTATTTTATTATTCTTTTAAGAATTCCCAAAATCTAAAATTTTCTCCATACTTATTGTGGTCAAAGTGAATACTCCCTTAAGTGAATCCTGACGCTGCAGATTCAAAGGTTCCCTCATATGTTTAATCTGATCACCGGTTCAATAGATAGAAAACGCCACCCACGCATTTACTGAACATACCTAAAAAAGTTCAGAAATTCATTTTGGGCACACCGGGCCACTGAATCATGTGCCTCCAATTTTCACAGACTCGTAATAATTCTATATAATTAAAAAATATTACATGGAAAATATGGGTCTTTACATTAACCCCACCTCAGGGTTTTTCATCTCCAAAAGCCAAAACATAGACTAAGGAAACAAATGGGTGTACTAAGCACGAATCTGAGCCTCCTACTCCCATATACTATCTTGGATGTTCCCATGTTACCAGCGAACATGGACCAAAGGTATCGATTTCCCACGAAGGACCCACTCCTGTTGATCCTCAATCTCTATTGGGACCTCCGTAAACATCACCCCATCATCAAAGTCCAGCTCACCATGGTTGATGACATGATATGGGTCGTGTACGTATCTCCTCATCTAGGATATGTGGAATACATCGTGCACTCTCTCCAACTGTGGTGATAGTTCCAAGTGGTATGCTACCTCTCCAATCCTCCGAAATATCAGAAATGGTCTGATAAACCTCATTGATAACTTGTCGGCTTGGCCAAATCTCTTTAAACTTCATCAAGGTCAGACCCATATGAAGACATGGTCTCCCTCCATGAACTCCAAAGGTCTTTGTCTCCTATTATCATAAGACTTTTATTTTCTCTATGCAGTCTTCATTCTCTCCTGGATAATTTGCACCTTCTCAGTAATAGCTTGTACTAACTCTGGACCAATAAGTGCTGACTCCCCTGGGTCTGTCCATCATAGAGGTTATCTGCAAGGCTGGCCATATAAGGCCTTTAATGGTTCCATACCGATGGTGGAGTGATAGTTGTTGTTGTATGAAAACTCCACCAATGGAAAGTGTTCCTTCCAACTAAAGCCAAAATCTTGGATGGAAGCACATAACATGTCCTCCAACGTCTGTATGGTCTACTCTGTCTGACCATCTGTCTGAGGATGAAAGGTGGTGCTCAAACGTAGTTGAGACCTGAATGCCTCTTGTAATCCCTACCAAAACTGGGATGTAAAACACGCGTCATGGTCGGAGATGATCATCGATGGAACCCCATGAAGTCATAAAATCTCTTGTACGTAGAGGTGACCCAAGCCCTCTACTAATCCCTACTCTCAAATGGGTGGGAAGTGGGCCGACTTGGTGAGTCTATCAACAATCACCCAAATGGAACCATGTCCCCTAGACGTACATGGAATCCCTATCACAAAGTCCTTGGAGATACTATCCCACTTCCACTCTGGCACCACTAGTGGTTTTGCTAAGCCTGCTAGAACTTGATGCTCAGCCTTCACTTTCTAACAAGTAAGGCATCGTGAAACGAACTCTGCCACTACCTTCTTTATCTCTGGACACCATTGCTGATGCTGGAGGTCTTGGTATATCTTCTCCACACCAGGATATACCACCATAAGGGATGTATGGAACTCCCTCAACACCTCCTCTTGTAGAGCCACTAGTACCATGGTGCATCCTCTGAAGAAGATGACATGCTCCCCACCTTCAAAAAATTCATCAGGTGCATGTCCTATCGATATCTGAGCACGTCGTGCCTCGCAGTAAATGTCCCCAAGTTGTGCCTACTGAACTCACTAAATAAGTGGGGGAGTGGTAGTTATATACTGGAGGTAAGATGCTCCATCTCTATCCACAAAGGATATCTGCAATGTGGCTAGCTATTCTGTCGCCTCACTCAGTAATTGTAGACCACACCTCCTGCTGAGGGCCTCTGTCACTACGTTCCCCTTCCCAGGAGTATATACTATCTCAAATTCATAGTCCTTGAAAAACTATATCCATAGTCATTGTCTCAGGTTGAGATCCTTTTATGAGAAGAAATACCTGATACTCTTGTGATCAAAATAGATTATAAAACATTTTCCCATCAATAATGTTGCCACATATTCAAGGTGAAGACCACTTTTTATAAATCTAGGTCATGGGTAGCATAGTTATTCTCATGTTGTGTCAGCTACTGAAACCCATACGCGATCACTGCTCACTCTTGCATTAGAACACATCCAATTCTAGCCCCTGATGCATTGCAGTATACTAGATACCCAACACCCTCCTCTGGTAGCCTCAAGATGGGGGCACTTGTTAGTCTCTACACTACCACAAAACTGGTCAAGGCCAGCGCCACCCCTTTATCAACGCTAACGAAAAAAGCGTTGATAAAGGGGGGCCTTTATCAGCACTAAAAAAGAGCTTATAAAAGTACCCCTTTATCAGTGCTTTTTTAGCGTTGATAAAGCCCCCCCCCCCTTTATCAGCGCTTTTTTTAGTAGTGTTGATAAAGGGTTCGACTACAAAAAAAATTAATTAAAATTAATATATTAATTTTTAATTAGATCAATATTGTTATATTGATGTAAATATAATATATAATTTTTAAATATATTTTTGATAAGTATAAATATACATTTACACTTATTATACTTAATATATAAGATATTTAGTGAAAATGACTTATAAAAAAATTAAAAAAAATATTTTTAATTAATAATTTTCTAATTATTAGGAACTAATAGTCATTTAATAACAATTTTAAGACTAAAAAAATTAAAAAAAATTAAAAAAAGATCCAAAATATGCTGAAAACGCAACTCAAACTTCAAACGGCCATAACTTTTGATCCGGGTGTCCATTTGAGCTCTACCACATATCAAATTGAAGCCTGAAATAAGATCTACGTTTTTGGGACCAAGGGGAACTGTGGTCAAGGTTTTTTCAAGGCCAAAAGAGTCCCAGAAGGCCTCCAAAACTGAGTTTTTTGTCGGGTACCCCGATTTTTTAACATTTTGTGGATTTTCAACCTTGTTTAAGGGGTTGTTATTGGCTTTTTTTGTGGGGACTGAATTTTTTCCCTAGTTATTACATTCATATTGATATTATGTCTTTGAAATTTTATCATTTTTTATAACGCATTGCTATTTTTAATCAAATATATAACTATATGTACATATTTTTTATATATTCACACCTAAAAATTAAATTTTTTTAAATAAATAATTAAACATATTTACATATAAAATATATTAGATTTATCTAAATAATAACTAATATCCATTTTATTTAAAATACTAATATATGAATATTTATATAACTATATATTAATATAACTATATATATATTAATATAACTATATATATATTAATATAACTATATATATATTAATATAAATATATATTACTATATGAATAAATATAACTAAATATATATATATAAATAAATAGATATATCATAAATAAGAGAAAAAATCAATATAGGGGAGTGGTAAAGTCTTTAGGTGCACAGGGGGGAGGTCTCGAGATCAAATCCATGTGGAGGCAGGGGCGCACGCGCAAGCACTGATAAAGGGTGTAGGCGGTGCATGTGGGCACTGGACGGTGCGAGGAAAGCACTGATAAATGGGGGCTCAAGCGCTGTAAAAAGCCCCCCCCCCTGAGATTGGCAGTATTTTTTTATTTTTTTTTATTTTTTTAAAATTTTTATCAGCGCTAAAAAAGCGCTGATAAAAGGCGTCTTTATCAGCGCTTTTTAGAGCGCTGATAAAGGGGACCCCCACCCCCCGTATCTTCACCGGCATTAATAGTGCTTTTTCTACCGCTGTTAATCTCCATTTTTTAGGGCTGATAAAAGCCAGATTTGTAGTAGTGCTACCTTAGCTCCTGAAAACTCTGTTGGCATCTATCTGCCCATAATAAGGGTTGTCCCTTTTTCATCAATGCTAAAAAGGGTGTTGCAAGTCTGGAAAAGTTAGGTATAAATCTCCAGTAGTACCCAGCCAACCTCAGGAGACTCAGCTCCTCGGTCACAATCCAAGGTGGCTCCCAAGCTTACACAACCTCTATCTTATCCGAATCTACTTCCACTCCAGCCTCTGATAGAACAAGTCCTAGAAAGTGAACCACTCATATCCAGAAATGGAACTTTGAGATCTTACCATAAATTTTGTGCCCTCGAAGTGTATCCAGAACTATCTACAGATGATAGACATGCTCCTCATCCATTTCTAAGTACACCAAGATGTCATCGATGAAGACCACAATGAATCGATCAAGGTATGGATGGAAGATCCTTTTCATGAGTCCCATGAACACTATAGGGGGGTTTTCATGCCTAAAGGCATAACCAAGAACTCGTAGTGTCCATACCAACATATAAAGGTCGTCTTTTTCACATCCTCATCTCGTACCCTGAGCTGATGATAGCCTGATATGAGGTCTATCTGCAAAAACCGTCGAACTCCCATCATATGATCTAAAAGATCATCAATCCTCGGAAGTGGATACTTGTTCTTCATGGTCACCTCTTTCTGGTGATGATATTCCACATAGATTCTCAAACTCCCATCTTCCTTCTTGGCGAACAAAATTAGGGTTGACCATGGAGAAACACTAGTCCTTAAGAACCCCTTTCTCTGCAAGTCCCTTAACTATACATGTAACTCATGAAGCTCCACGGGAGACATTCGATATGCTAGTACAGATATCAGTGTCATCCCTGGGTATAGGTTGATGTAAAATTCTACCTCTTTGCATGGAGTTAGTCCCATAACATCATCAAGAAAGACATTGGCATACTGGTCCACCACTACAGGATAGCTTGAACTCTCAACATCCACTACTCTGAGGGTTAGGATAGCTAAATGATGTGTGATCGGATTCAAAATCCTTTGGGTAAGTCCATATTGTGTTGTAACGGTTCCCTTCTGACTGGTGAAGGAAAACCTAGTCCCATCCTTGTGAACAGACTGCACTTTGTGCTAAATACAGTCAATCTGAGCATGGATTGTGGGTAACCACTCCATACCCAAAATTACTCCATAAGGCCATGATGCTGCTACTATAAGATATCAGCTGAACCTATCACCTCCTAGAGTAATCTCAAACTACCGAAATCAGCGTGTAATCATCGAATCTTCTCCAGTAAGAGTCTCTAGCCGTAAGGATCGAGCCAAAGGCTCCGTCAGAATATCCAATCTCCGAATAAGGGCTATGGAAATAAATAGTGACTGGAACCTATGTCTAGAAGTACTACATCTAGGGTGGTATAAACACAGATCATGCCTCTAATCATCTCTGAAGTGTCATGGTTGTAGGCCTCAGCTACCTGGAGCTGAGCTCATCCTTGTCCTACTGCTCCTTATGGTTGGGGTGGACTACCTGGAGGGGGAGGCAGTAGAACCTTGAATCATCATCCTCTAACTGTTGCATAACTAGCTCCTTTTCCATATATGTCGCCCTGTGGACCTCCTCGCTCAAACCTCTACCTCTACCTTAGCAGTCCCTCGACTGTCTTCTGATCGTCGGTACGGGGGGTCGGGTAGTCTCTAGCCATGTTACTCTGCCCGCAGAATGAGTAGCACTACCTAATCCTCAACTATCTTTTTATGTGTTGTGAGCCCCTCACCACCAACCCTGTATCATGAGGTTTTCAACTAGAAGGTCTTTCCTTCTTGTGCCAATTTGTCATCCCTCTACTTCCTGTTGTGGATGACTCCTCTACCAAACGTCTAGTGGTGGCTCTAGTTGTCAGTGCCTACTTATCTAGGATGTTTTCCACCAAATGCGCTTGCTTTAGCACCCTAGTCTATGTCAGAATGCTGAGGGATACCATAGATTCTCTGATCACCCATCTAAGACCATGATCAAAGGTTCGGGCCCTAAATAAAGGGTATCGTACCATGTGAGTAGAATAGTGGGAGAGGTCATTGAAACCCATCGAGTACTGGGCCATGGTCATGATGCCCTGCTGTAAGTGCAGCAGCTCTTATATACGCACTGAGCAAACAGTCATAAGTAAAAACTCTGCCCTGAAAAGGACCTCAAAGTCCACCTAGGTGAGGGTTTTCTTGTCGTGTAACAAGAGTGTTAGAATCCACCATCTCCCAGCTACTCCCTGGAAGATATTGGCAGCTAAGATCACCATCAGATCAGCAGGTGTCCCAACTAAGAGAAAAACTCTATCCACAACCTCCAGCCAGTCCTCAACGACCTGCGAGTCCATCTTTCCTCAAAACCTCAGAGATCTCTACCACTGTAACTCATGAAACACGCTCATTCAGTGTGCACCCTCTGCTGGTGGGGATGGTGGCATCTGCTTCCCAACTAGTGGTGGTGCTACTAGTGTACAACACGATGGTACTATCATTATAAGAGATCCTTGGATTGAAGCCTCATCGCTCGGTGGGACTTCATCAAGTACTCTCTCAGGAATCCTGAATGACAATCTACATGGCGGCATCTTGAGATAAAACAGGTGTACCACAGTCAATATGTTATACCTGGTGAGCTGACTCAATGAAATCATAAGAAAAACTTTTCAAAACACATGAAATCTGTGATTTCATGCACTGAGTCAGAAATCAGAATTTAGGGTCCTGGTGTATGTATTTGTTGGCTACCGCACTAACACCGGATTTTTCAAACTGAAAATCACACTTATAACACTTAACACTATTTCCACATATAAATATCAGAGTCATATTTCTTCAATTTAACCGACATCTTTGATACCACTTTGTTACAACCCATCCCCCGGGACCCGTGTCGTGACTACCCCAAGCCCACCTTCTAAAGGCTAGGAGCTGGTAACTAGACTCGGAAAGGCATATACCTTAACGGGAACACATCTTCTTAAAATATATACAAACACACAAATCCAAGAGCACAACAAGAGGCAACCACGAAGTAAACTGTTGTAGTAAAAAGTGTGCTGAAAGTAAAGGGGACAGAATACAAGCCGAAATGGAAAGTATAAGTACAACTGAAAAGAAGAAAAATAGCTCTTGGATATTCCACTGAGGATCCTACTTGATGGGTTGGTACAGCTCACAATCACTATTCCTACGTCATGCCATGTCAAATGGTCTACCTCTGAGCATCGTCCAGTCCTAGATCCCTCAGCCTCGATCAATGTTGTCTATCTTCTGCACAAAACACATTAATTTATCAGCGAAGCCCATTCATGGGTGAGTGTAATAATACTCAGTAGGGACCTCGAGACCCCCAAAGGTCTCCCATAGTTACACAAAGTAAAAACCACAAAGCAAGACCTCAATCACAAAGCACAAATAAGTTATCAACTCTACTAAGGTTTATGCTCATACATATACATAAGTTATCAAGATAAACTCATCTCATACATGAGACAAGAATATCAACAGGGTAACACCATGAATGTAACACCACGAAGGAAATAGTACCACACAGGTAACACCACGAAGATAACACCAGGAAGGAAAAAGTACCACACAGGTAACACCATGAAGATATCACCACGAAGGTAAAAGTACCACACAGGTATCACCATGAAGATATCACTATGAAGGTAAAAGTACCATATAGGTATCACCATGAAGGAAAAAGACTCAACTAAATCCATGAATTAGTGAATTATAGAAGTACAGATAATTAGGCCTGATGCTGGATCATCTTATTCTGTCAAGAGGCACTACTGCTGACCGTACGGAGTATGAACCACACAAGATCGATAGGTACTAACCCCCGTAATGATCCACACTGGATCTGACCCGCCTGGAGTGGATAGGTACTAACCCCCGCAATGACCCACATAGGATCTGACCCACACAGGATCGATATGCACTGACCTACACAGGATCGCTAAGCACTGACCCACATAGGATCTAACCCACATAGGATCGGCATGCTCTGACCCAAATAGGATCATTGAGCGTTGACCCACACAAGATCCAATCCATACCAGATCAGTGGTGACCCACACAGGATCGCTCAATACTAACCTCCGTATGATCTACCCCCAACTTCGGCCTCAATGAAACCCACTGGATTCCCACTCATTAGCACGCTTGGGAGAACCACACCTCAAGTCATCTATAATACGTCAACTGCCACTAAGCTCCATGAATAATTATCTAAAATTATGACCATGTTGTAAGGGTTCCAACATGACATATGACGCATCAATAGGACACCAGGTCTGTGACTTATAAGCATTCTAGTTCCGAGGAACCGGTTAGATTCGGATTCGATCCAACCCATCCATACTCCAAATTTCTCCAAAACTCAAGTGGAGTATACCAAAAGGTCTATCTCACTTAAAGGGTCCAAGTTCCATAGATGATTTTTCAAACTGATACACGGTCTATTAGTTACACCCCTTTCTGAGAAACGGGGGTGATCGCACCTTGGTCCGGCCCATCTTGGTCAGACCCGCCAAAATACATCAAAGGGACTGCTTCCCAAAATGGATCCCAACGCCACTAAAAGCATGTCGAACGTACACCCGATTTTTTAGTTGTAGGAATTTCTTTATTCGGGGACTGGTTGGGTTTTGGATCAGTCTAACTTGGTCAGACCAGCCCAACATAATGGGTTCCGAGGTCCATCGGACCCTGCTCGGGTCCGGCCCACTAAGGGTCATCCCGGTTTGGTTCGCTGGCCCATTCCATGGTTGGCATGGCCTGTCGGGTGGGGCTCGGCCCACCTACGTTTGCCCACCAGGACGCGGGTCCAGCCTAGCCTGCTCGGCCAGCACGCGTCCGGCCCGGTCCGCTAGAAGGCGGACCGGTCTTCCCAGCTGGCCCCGCGGGTGGGGGGCCGTTTTGGACATCTGGTGGGGTGCTACCCCACCGCATAACGGTAAGCTATTTTGGCATACTGGGGGGGTCCCCCATACCAGCGTGGAACGAGGGCTGCAATGCTCTCCACCAGCTATGATTTAGAGTTATGGCCTCCTCTAGTGGCACGCGATGGTGTGTCGTTCCTCCTCCGATTTTTGTAGTCGGCTCATGCTAACTGACCTGCTCGACCACCGCGGCTGAAAATCCACAGCCTTTCTCTGCCAGCGGTGTGCGGCATCTCTTCCACGGTCATCCGGTGCTGGTCGTTCTGCTAACTTTCATGGCATGGTGTCATAACCTCCTCTTTTGGCACTTGATGGTGAGCCACCTCCATCGTGGTTAGCCGGTGTCACCGCACCGGTGGTTTTCCATGGAGAACTCAAGGGTATTCAAGATAGCGGAGGATCGGGGCCATGTTAATTTGGCCCGCACTCTCCATGTTATCTTGAAACATGAGGGAGAAAAAAGGATTCAATAATAACTTTAAATTAAAAAAAATAAAGTCTCTACCTCAAGATCATAGGAGAACGCCGCGTTCGAGAAAGAGTCGACATTTTTCATCCCCAAAACAGGCCTCCAACAATGTCGCTCAATCATCACTCTACACTTTGGGATTCAGTGTTTCTCATCACCATTTTATGGAACTGGTCATGTCCTCCAAGGGGTTGGCGTCATGCCACATTATCATAACTCTATCACTTGGTGAAGCTGTGCCAATACTCCTCCCCAATCTCCATATAAATAAGAGAGGGGGGGGGGTGAGTAGCATCCTTGGAATTAATGGGGGTTCATTTAATAGGAAACTTTATAATTCCCATGGCGTTGTTACAAAGGATTTGAGGAGTCAATCCATTTAATGGCTTGACACATCATTGGTCCTTCCACTACCTCTTGTCCATTGGTAGAAATAAATAAATAAAATAAAATAACAAAGTTATTTTATTATTCTTTGAAAAAGTCCCAAAATCTATCTTTTTCTCCAAACATATTGTGATCTATGTAAATCCTCCCTTAAACAAATCATGATGCTACAAATTCAATAGTGCCCTCACATTTTTAATCTGTGCGCCAATTCAAAAGATAGAAAACGTCATCAGTGCATTTACAGAACGCACCTAAATTTATTTTTAGAAATTCATTTTGGGCACACCGGGCCTCGAAATCACACACTGTCAATTTTCATAGATTCGTAATAATTCCAAATAATTAAAAAAATACATTTAAAATTCATGTCTTTACACATGGAATCATTCATATGATCCAGAACATGGGTCATTTTAGTGGGTTGTAAAGTGAAGATCCCCAATAACACATTTCAAACATCCTGTAAATTTGTGATACCTTTCGCAACCATTAAGTTTCTTCTGATGCAATTAGTATTTATGACTTTTCCTTCGCTATATGAGATTTTTCTAAGTATTGGATCAAGATTCAAGATCCCAAGTCAATCACGACTTGGGATGATATACCCAAGAATTATTTAGACAAATACTTCCCACCAATCTGGAATTGGAAACTCCATAATGATATATATAACTTCACTCTGATTGACAGAGAGTCCACATGGGATGCTTGGGATAGATTCAGGGAACCCATGAAGAAGTTCCTTCACCGTGGACTAGACAAATGGGTACATGTATAGACATTCTACCAAGGCCTCTTGCAAGTCACACACATAGTTTTTTATGTTAACGCTAAGGGAGGGATGATGTTCAAGAAGCTTGAGGCTAGACAAGCTCTTCTGGATGAAGAATCTCACAACGCCAGTCTATGGAAGAGTGATCATGGACCACCATACTGTGAAATTAACTAAGTGGACAAAAATACCAAACTGTTAGTGAAAGTTGTATCTCTCACAAAGAAGTTAGATTCATTCCAACTGCCTACCACACCACCCACTCCAGATCCTATTATAGAGATGTAGTCATGTGAAATTTTCGGGGGATCGCACTTGTAACAAAACTGAAAAGTAGGCATTGAAGAAAAAAAATTCAATATTGTAATTACATCAATTACAATTATCAAATTCCACTATTACAACAATAGAAGCAATTATATCAGTAGTGGGAATCTCAACAGCCACCTCAAAACAACTGGGGGTATTATCAATAGAGAAGTGGTCAAGCACCACTTCGTACTCAAGGACCACTAGGGTACCCTACCATGAACCATATTCCTAAAAATAAACAAAAATAAAAATAACAACCTTTCACTCAATGAGAATAGTAGTAGTTTCCACCAGCTCAACCAAGACCCTAGTAGAAAATTTCTCTTCTCCAGAGTTACTTAAAGAACATACTTGCTAATTTTGTTCAAAAATTATACTACTGAATGAATACTCAAGAGATGAAGATTACAAAACAATGAGATTACATAGCTATCTCAAAATTTAGATGGGTCAGAGATCAATGAATCTATTAGAAATATTACCAGGTACTCTACCTGGTAATACAGAGACATACCCAATGGAAGAAGATAAGGTTATAGTGCTCAAAATTGATTTTTTTTATTTTCAGCAACCATGTGGAAGAGAAGAAAGACAAGGTGAGGAACCTAATAATCATTGACTAGTATAATAAGAATTAGTTTATGGGACCACTAAAGTAAGACTCCAAGAGGTATCACTAGTCACAAACACCAAAACACTTGAGAAACCAAAAGATCCAGTCTATATTTCTCCACTACTGAACAATCCACATATTCTTTTTCCAAAAAAGATCAATACAAGTCATAAAGTAGGAACAATAAAATAAGTTCTTGGAAATATTCAAGAAATTGTATATCAACATACCCTTTACGTAGGTTATTGATCAGATTTTGTTTATGCCAAATGCTTAAAAGATATGCATTTTAATAAAAGAAAAATGGAAGAGATAGATTTAATCTCACTGAATGAAGAATGAATTATTGTTGTTCAGTAGAAAATTCCACTTAAGATGCGAGACCTTAGAAGTTTTTCAATTCCATGTGCTATTGAAGAGATTAAATTTGGAGGATCTTTATGTGATCTCGAATCAAGTATTAACCTAAAGTCGATGAGTGTATTTCACAAGTTGGGACATCAATAGATCAAAACAACTCAAGTAACCCTACAACTTTTAGACCAATTAGTGATGTAGCCTTGATGAATTCTCAAGGATTTATTAGTTAAATTCCTAAAGTTCATCTTTCTAGTAGAATTCCTGATTTTAGACATGGGAGAAGAAGGTGGAATCCTCATTATTCTTCGAAGACCATTCCTGACCATATGAAAGGCTTTCATAGATGAAAATCAAGGGCAATAATATTTTTTGATGGATATGAACATGTATTCTTCAACCTCATCAAAGATTCTAATAAATCAGATGATTCCTTTGATTTTAATGTTATATCTATTACACAAGAGATAAATGAATATATATCCATTGAAGAAGAAAATTAGGATTCACTCCCTGCTGAAGAATATGATTTTGATTTTGAGGAATTTAACTTCAATGAAACTCTCATAAGTGGAAATTTCCCACCTTTCACACCCTCAATCATTCAACCACACACATTAGAGTTAAAGCCTCTACCTAGTACTCTTATGTATTCATACTTAGGATCTTCAACCTCTATAATAGTAATCATTAACTTTGAAATATCTCATTTATAAGAGGAAAAATTGGTTGAAGTATTGAAAATACCTACACAGTAAATTGCCTAGGGAGTGGATGAAATTAAATAATTCAATCCTACTGATTACACCCATAAAATCTTACTATATAAAGGTGAAAAACACAAATGATGACCTCAAAGGATACTGACACACTCAAGGAATAAAGTTCTTAAAAAGGAAGTATTGAAACTTCTATATACTAGAATAATATTTTCAATCTCGATAGCAAGAGGGTGAACCCTCTACAAGTATTTCCCATGAAAGGTTGGCTTATAGTTGAAAAACCTAATGAAAATGAATTGATATCAATATGCACCATCACTAGATGGTAAGTATGTGGGGATTAAAGAAATTTGAAAATGGTAACCTGGAAAGATCATTTCCCCTTTCCTTTCATGGATCAAATACTAGAGAGACTATCAAGACATGAATTTCATTATTTTCAAGAAGTATATTCAGGATACAATTAGATTTTAGTAAACCCAACTGATTACTCCAAAACCACAATCACATGTACATTTGGTACATTTTTCTACTGGTTCATGTCATTCAGTATGTGTGAAGAACTCGAAAAATTTAAAATATGCATGATGCTTATATTCCATGATATACTGGAGGAATTATTATAAATATTAATAGACGCCTTTTTAGTTTATGGAAGATCTTTCAAGTTATGCCTAAGAAATCTTCAGTTAGTCATGCAATATTGTGAATATAAGTGTAGAATTTTGAATTGAAAAAAAATCATTTTATGGATTAAGGTTACATAGTCCTCAGACATAAAATTTACAAAGGGGGCATCGAATTCAATCCATATAAGATAAATTTCATCAAAAAATTACCTGAAACTTCAATAGATAATGGTATAAACATATTTTTATGCCATAACAGATTCTATAATTGATTTGTAAAAAACATTACAATATTTTACCACCCTCTGATACACTCTTTTTCAAATTAAGTTACATTCAAATTAACTTAATTTTGTCATAATAAATTCAATACTTTAAAGAAAATCCTGATAGTAGGCCCTATAACAATTTCACCTAACTGGGATAAAGAAATAAAATTGATGTGTGACATCAACAACATTATTGTTGGAACTATTTTAGGAAACTTAGGCCATCAAATATTCTTCCATATCTAATATTCTAGACACATATTAAATGAATATCAAGTCAACTACATAGCTACAGAGAAATAAATCTTAGCTTATGTGTATGCTTTCATGGAATTTTGTTCATATTTGGTCTCTTCCAAGGTGATCGTGCACACCAATCATGTTATAATTAGGTGTTTAATGAAAAAAAGTATTCCAATATAAGTTTTATTAGGTAGATCTTGCTACTCTAATAATTTTATATTTTCATCAAATATGCCAAAGTCGGGAAAAATGTAATCACTAATAATTTATCTGAACTTCCTCTTCCACTCATAAATGACGATGACGATATTGACATTAGAGTAAATTTTCTTGATGAAACAATTTTTAGTATAAAGTTAAAACCATGGTTTTATGATATTTTCAATTATCTTTCCAAGGGATTTCTATACCAAGATCTCTTCTATTAACAACAGATAATACTTTTAGCTGAAGAAGCACACTACTACTGGGATGAACCACTTCTGTTCAATCAAAATGTTGATGTCTTGTTACGACATTGCATTACCTAGAATAAAATCCCAAATGTGATAGAAATTTTTAATATATCACCAACTAGAGGGTATCATGGACCCAATTATACCTTATAAAAGATCCAAAAAAGGGGACTTTTCTATCCCACACTGCACCAAGATACAAGGGACAACAGTCAAAGCTGCGATAGGTGACAATGAACTAGCACCATTGGAAAAAAGAAATGAAATTCAAGAAAACCCAATCATGGCAGTCAAAATCTTTGATGTATAGGGAATATATTTAATGGGATCATTTTCCAACTCACATATAAAATCCTATATCCTCATCGGCATTGACTATTTCTCAAAATGGGTAGAAGTTTAATCTATATCCCATGACATAGAAAAAGTGGCCATGAATTTCTTAAAAAATATTGTCTTCTCAAGATTTGGTTTTCTTAGATTTATCATTAGTTATTGGGGAACACATTTTACCAATCTTCTTCTCAAGGGACTACAAGAAAAATATGCAATATCGTATAACACAGGAACTCCCTATCATCTGTAAACAAGTATGAAAGTTGAATTGTCAAATAGGGAAATCATGAAAATATTGGAGAAGATTGTGAAAATAATTCAAATAGATTGGAGTTTGAAATTAGATGATATATTATGGTAATTCCACACTTCATATAAAACACCCATCAGTACCACAACTTTTAGATTGGTTTATGGAAAACCTTGTCATCTTCTAGTTGAATTGGAGCATCGCTCGTACTGGGAACTAAGAAGATAAAATTGGATTATCAAAGAGCAAGAGAAGATCTGATGATGAAATTGGATGAATTGAAAGAAATAATAAAAGATTCATATGAAATGTCAAGATTTCCAAAGAAAAAATAAATAAATGTCATGATAAATGAATTTCAATACGCTTCTTTTTCCTAGGAAATATGGTCTTATTATTCAATTCGTTATTAAAATTGTTCCCTGGGAAACTAAAATATGGATGGTTAGGAACCTTTGTAGTCATTCAAGTTTTCCCCTATGGGACCATTGAAATTTAGAAGAAAGGTAGACCACCATTAAAAGTCGATGGTCAAATATTAAAAATATTTCAGGAATGCTTCTCTAAAGGTTTTTTTGTTAGCCTAAAATTCATCTGATCCTCAAACCATCAAGCTATCGACATTAAAAGAATAATTTACTTGGATGAAACCGAGGATAGGTCACCTTAGGCAAGATTAGGTTGGAATATACCATAGGAAATATTAGGGAATGATGGGAGAAAGAGACTGAGGTTTGGAAGAAATATAAGAGAAAATTTAAATTACACATTGTGTAACCCAATTACACGATGTGTACTTTATTTTGAAAAAAAATCATAAAAATTAGAGTTACACAACTTAAAACATAGTTACATGTCACTTAACCCCTTGATTTTATTTAAAAAAACATGTTGTGGACCTGGGGTTTATGGCCCGACCATCCTTCCTCCCATGACCCCCTCTCTTTCCCACCCTTTCTCTCCCCTGAACCCCCCCCCCCCCCCCACCCTCATGGCCTGAAACCTCCCTCCCTCTTAGCCATAAAAATGATCCACGCCCCCCTTCACACCATGTGGCGCACACACACACCCCACCTTCCCTTTTGAACAAAACTAACCCCCCCCCCCCCACCCCACCACCACCACCACCATCCTCCTTATCTTTTTCAACCCTACTCCTTACTCCCAAAACGGTACTAACAAAAATCATATTCCCTACACCTACAGAGTCAACATCAGACTGTAATGATCCACCACTGGTGAAGCGTCCATGAGGTGTTGCACCTCATATACCCTCACCACCTCAGGTAGTATCTCCCCCACCTCCTATTGCCACCCATACTGATCTTGTTTCTTAGGTAGAAACCTATTCTAGATCCAGTGAATCCTTGGGGGATGAAAACCCAAATTTTCACACAATCCTGCAATTATTTGTTATGAAGCATCATGTCACCCTCAACCAGATACAATTAAAGATTATGTGGAGCAACAAGACGATCAATATGGTCATTCTCTCCAGCCTACATATTAGCGATCAGATCCTCTAGCACCTAAAACATATACATATTTCTAGTATTATTGTGGTACGTGATTAGATGTGTTAGGATATGTTCTTGGAGTTTCTCTCTACATTCATGGTCATTATGTATAGACTCTAATTCAGACTTAGAGGTTGTCCTCATGATATTTTATTTTACAAATTTGGGATAGGCCTCGGCATTTACACAGAGGAGTTTTCCATGTCGTAGGTATTTCAACACTAAAGCTCGAGCCCTCGAGATCTGATTTGAAGTGAACTTGGTGGATGATCGCCTGAGATTCTTAGACAGGTTATGGTCCTATGATTACCAAATCCACATAGCTATGTATCCCAACACTTAGGATACTTCATTAAGACTTGACTCATGCATGGTATTCCAGGGCAGAATCTAATGGAAGTGTTATCTAGGTAGAAATCCTCATCTTAATAGTAGGAATGGGTTTCCCTTCTATCAACATGGCTACTTAGTTCACATATTACTACCGAGATCATGCTCAGAGGACCAGAGGTATATTGATGGGAGGTTCCTTCATCACCCACCTAGACCTCCATCTTAGAGTGTTTGAATCCACCCTTCCACTCACATCCCTAGGATTAGTGGATTCCATAGATTTTTTAATTATTCACTAAATAAAACTCTTGGTTAGGGTGTATGTCACTTACCAATGGGTGTTATGAGTCTAGGAGTTAGTAGATGAGGCCCCAAGTGATCATGTAGTAGATCCTACACCCACTCCACCCACTATTTCACCTCAAACCCCAACCACGCATATCCCTACCTCTACCACCACAACATCCACTAGAGCTCCACTCACCCATTCATTCCTCATAGATTTCTAGGACATGCAACTTTTCATCCTAGAGAATATGATATTGATCTTAAAATATCTTCACATCCCTTCTGTAGATCATTCACATTTCACTGTCCCTACACTACCGTAATCTCCCATGGGTTCCTAGAAACCAATATCCCTTTCTGACCCCACATCTTCTAACACTCCCGACCTACTCACAGCCCAATTTTACCTTCCATCCAAGCTCTCTAACCTTATATCCCATTAAGAGTACCTTGAAAAGCAGGCCCAACAGGCCAAGGGACTGGCCACCATCACATCCACCTTGGTGCCATTTGTTGATCTAGCTACCAGGAACACATCCCCACTAAAGATCAGAACATCCACATCTTCTACCCCAGAGCATCTTGCCAGCACCACGACACCCTCCTCAATAGCTCACCCATCATCCCCTTCTAATATCACTACCATTGGCCAGGAAAGACATCCACAACCACCTCCTGAGAAATAGTGGACACTCGATGATATTTTTATGTCTATTGGATTATCTTAGTCAACCATTATACTCATATTTATTTTGGGCATATGTATCAGGGAATGTTGATTTTTTTTCGGTGTTTTCCTTTTTTAGTACTGTTACACTTTATTTATCTATATGGGAAACTAATTTTTCTACACTTTTTTTGGATTATTTTTTAAATATATATAATTTTATTGTATCCATGTAAATCTCTTATATCTCATCTATGATTGTTAATGCACCTGTACCACCACCAATTCTAGTTCAACGAGTGACTCAACATGTAACTGAGATCGAGTGTCAGCTTTAGGAACTATCACATGAGATTAATTCTTAGTATCCGCCACCACAAGAAAATATACCTTTCATTCCACATAAAATCCAAATGTGGTATACGCCTGAAGTGGTAAATCCGACAAAGATATCCCTAGAGCTATAGGACACTACCACATATAACTGTAGATAATAGAGGAGACATTGAGCCGATGGAAAAAACTACCAGATCATATGATCCATTTGTAGAGATGACGATTTCTTTTCTTAGCACTTTAAAAGTGGCAACCCATATTTCATCGATTTTCACATTTGAGACTTTATGCTTGTTGTATTTCAATATTCTTTTTCATTTTTTCATGAGAAACATTAATATTTATTATATAAACTATCCTGCATTTAAATTGAATATGTCTTCATTTCTCATATTACTATGCAACTACCTATTTAACTAGTTACCGATGTTTCAAACTTGTGGAATAATGCTTAATCTAGTGCAGGATTTGTATGTACAACCCAATTTTTATGTATCTCAAATTCAAAAACAAGACAACCCAAGTTTCATCATGGCATGCCACTTCTTATGGGGAGTTATCGATTCCCTTGATCGTTAATAGTTCAATTATCATTTAATTTATTAGAGCTTTATTTTCCAAAACCCTCCGATAGTACTTCCATAAAAAGTGCACACATTATCTCATTATAAGTGTGGGGGGGTTTTTTAGGAGTTTCACTTTTGATACACCTGAATTTTTTCCTGATCTCAGTTTTTCAGGAGACATTTTTTGTTTGGAAGCATGATTTAACCCTGAAACTCATAATACCCATTTAAATAAAAGAATAATTTAAGTTGGATATTGTGGGAATCTATGTTTTTCTTGTTTTTAGATATTTATAATGATTGTTGAGCTTAGTAAATTAATTCAAATTTAACTTTTTTTGAAATTACTGTTAATTGACTTATTACTTGGTTTTATACCCTTAGCTATTTCCAGTTCTTTATTTATTCCCATTCTAGAGAGGATTATGAGCCTATAATTACATATTCTATTATGAACATATTTACTGAGTGAAACCTAGGATAGTTAAACCTGTTATAACTTGCATTCAGATCTTATGATCCAATGACTGAACAAATACAATTTTAAAATGTTTAAGGAATTTTTTTTTATCTTATTTTTCATAAGACCCACCATACATATTTCCTTCATTAAGCCTGTAGAATGACGTTTCACGATGCATCTATTCTAATCCAATTATCACTTCTTACCCTACACTTTTTATAATGCATGACTTTACTATTGAACAAGAGTGGGGGATTTTTTCAACCTGCATGGGATGATTCTGCTTTGGTGATGTATTGTGTAACTCATCATACTATTTTATTGTGATCCATGTGTACTTTTTAATATTTCACATTTATCCAATTCATTTGAAAAATATCTAAGAAAAAGAAAGATAATTTCATTTGTGTACTATGAAGGTAAAAAATCACCTTTTTAAGACTAATGAATCCCTTAACGATCATATGTGGTTAGAGGATAGATATGAGATCAATCCTAAACATGACTTTCAAAAAATTAAAATAAAAAAGAATTAGAAATGAATGGTATTTCCTTCTTTCACTCACTTGATATATATACATGGATCCAACATAAGATGTTGTTATTATGGAATTTATTATCTATAGAGGAGTTATTCCATTACACTTTTTATGACATTCATGAATTATACTCCAGAACCAACCCTCATTTTTAGCTTATTTTTCACTATTTACTTAACTACCCATATCCTCAAACCCATTAAAACCTATTTTCTAATCCCTCATGATTGATTTTTTTTATTTAAGAATTGGATATGATAGAACCAATGAAATCCTATGGTTAGTAGACTGTACTTAGGGTATGATAATAACTCTAGTTCAATTTCACCCTAAGTGATGGGAGAAAATTAATTGTGAAGTAAATTGAAAATGGATATAGAGTTCAAGGAACAATTAAGAAATTATTTTTAAAATATAAATAATTTGTATAAATAACAGAGGTGTGAGGCATGACTAATTTTCTATGTTGGGTTGATTCTATAGAAAGGATTTTTCTTCTAACATTTAGTTTTATTTTCCTGGATGTAATGAATTTTTTTGCATTAAAATTTTCTTAATGTTTGAAATCCCTATTGAGATAATTTTACTTGAGGATAAGAAAACATTCATGTGTGGGGGAATTTGATTAGATTAAATCATATATACATTTTTCTATCATTTGATTAAGTATTTTAAATGATTTACTCGATAATTCACCTAAAATGTGTTCATTATTACAGAAAATGGGCATTCAAGGTTCAAAGGAAAAAAAATTGAAAATGATAAAAAAATCCCTATTATAGGTTGTAAAACCTCATTACACAATGTGTAATATCATTTCACCACATGATAAAATCCATGAAGCCAAGTCTTGAATAATTTCATAGTTGTGGAAAGTTACATGATGTCAATCCATATTACTTGATTTCAACCTTCCTTACATGGTAGGAATCACCAATCCATGATGTAAATCATTTAAATCATATTTCCCTCCAGATGAAGAAAGTTTCTACTGGTGATATCCCATTTCACATCATGAAAGGAGTCAAGGTTCCAAATCTCAAATGAAGATTTGCACGAGATATGCACAAATTCAAAATTCATAGAGAAAACTGTGGATAGAAATTACAGGATGTGAATTCCTATTACATTTCATGTAAAATTTCATATATATATATATACAAGCAACACACAAGATTTTTGGGGTTGGATAGTCTTTGTTTCTTTTATTATTCTCCCATTCCCTTCAACTCCCTCTACCCTGAACTCAAATTTCTTATATATTTTTCATTATTTTACATTAATACAAGCCATGTGAAATTATTTAGATGATGTTATTCAACCCATTTTTCATCTTCAACACCTTTATTTATATATTCATTATTTAAATAATCAATTATCAACTAACCAAAACATCACATTTTTTTATTGTTCTTATTTCAAGTAAGTAATCAATTTAAATTATGTTTTGATTAAAGATATATATTTATTGTTCCTATTTTCATGTTCATTAATTGGTTAATTTGAATCATTCTATGTTTTTCAATAATTTAATCTCAATTATTTTGACATGTTATGAATGATTTTAATTCCTTTTATATCTGCAATTAATTATACCATGATTGGATAAACCACCGAGGGTAAGGGTTGAGAGTATGGTTGTCTTTAGTGAATCTCTACGTTTACAACTTGGTAATCCTAAGAATAGTAATTACGTTAAACAAAAAAGTTCTATCCAATTCATTCGATTGACCCTGATCATGGGATGTTCAGATGAACGGCCTTTACATGATTGGAGTATATTAGGCTAGGAACAATATCCTATGAAACTTCATGTCTTATAAGATATGCTTAATGCCCATATATTGTGGTTACTTCTAGACCAAGGAATAGTGGCCTCCTGAGTAGAACTGGTTGTCTTGATCATAGTCAACTAGAAACCTCAGTTTTCTTTATAGCCTAGATCTTAAGACTATACAATGTTATGATAAAGGTTATATTTTTTCTAAAACCATAAAATTGACCTTGTTTCCTTCTTTATCACTGATTCAAAACATTATGTATTTAGAAATAGTTTTCCCAATCTAAACCAAACTTATGAGGAATCATAACCCAAAGGGTTCCAAGCCAAAGTTTTCCATCGCCAACTCGATTCTCCATGGGATCAGCCCCCACAGTATTTCTATACTACGTCTCAATAGTAATTGAGGTTTGGGAAACAATCAAATCTAATATAACTGCATACCACATGAATTAAACAAAGTGCATGGGTGAGTCAAGTATTTAGGTTCCTTTGCTCATAAATATGGTGATGGGAAGCGTGGGTGAGACATTTGGATAAGGCATGAGCTCAGTAACCCTCTAGAAGTGTATCAGTTCATGGGTGTGGTTCCTTCATACACATAGTTCAGTAGGAAATCCCCTATATTAAGAGGTATAGGTCACCCATATATAGAGTCAGTACCCCCCTTGGATGGTGCAAGCTCCACATGATGAGGCACGAGTCCTCCATGTGTTTCGATACCCCCCTCAACTAACATGGACACCATGGTGAGGTGTGTTCCCCCAACAATATCACTAATAGGTACCTTAAAGGTTATAAAGATTGTTTTATTGGAATTTTATTTATTTCAAATTTTACATGTCAAGTATTCTTGGTTTCCTTTGAAATGTGACTTATAACTGGGTTGTCAACTTTAGAGTTCATGAAACATAAATTACTTTGGTATGCATATTTATTATGTGATATGATCCTACATATAGATGAGTTATAAATATTTGGATTCATATTTTTCTACGGTTGAATTAACTTTAGAGAATATCTCTTCCTTTGTGATTGTCTTTCCTTGTTTTATCCAGCCTAGGTTTTTGAGATGACCTATTTTATTATCATTATTTTTAACTTTTAGGTTACTTTACTAGGTATGTTTATATTCACCTTTACATAGAAATTATGCATACATGTGTTTTTTTTGTGTATATTTTTTATATTTTAGTGTTGAATTTGAATGATATTTAGTTAATTAGGATAGAATAGCTAGTGCGTGGTGGAATATAGTTAGAAATGGACAAGTTTTTTGTTTTTTTATATTATCTTCCTAATATTTATATAGTGGGGAGGTGTTTTCCATGTTTCACATTTGTTGTGTTGGGTGATATTATCCTATAAAAATTTATCTTTTTTTCTTTCCTTTTTAGTATCATATTTTATAGTTTTTTTATCATTCATGCATTGTTATACAATTTTATTGAAATATATATATATATATCTTTGTGTGTGTGTGTGTGGTTGTTATTTATTTGTTATATATATTGTGTATTAGAATAGATTTTGTTACAGGTTGTTATAGGATAAGGCCTACTATGTATGTTTATTCTTTATTGGTGTTAGTCACCTACCTCTGCCCTATTAGAGGTAGCCTTAGGGTGGAACACTTAAATTACTACAAGGCTAGGTGGGGTCCCAATGGATCCGGTTATGTTAGAATGATATCGGGGCTATTTGAGTCCTAGGTACAGTGTTTGGAGTTACTTTTCTTGTGTAAATTAGTTTAGGAATTTAGGGTATTGTTTCTAAGGTGGTATTGAGTTCAATTATCAAACATCAGAAATAAGTATAGGTGTGGTGGAATATATATCTTTCTTTAGCACTTTGATTATAATTATCCAAACCCAAACTCTTGAATCAGGTGTTAAAAATACATATTATTTTACATATTGGTCCTGACAACAAGATAAGTGACCTAATATTAAAAATTTACTATTAAAACATCTATAACAAAAATTGAGTCACTTAGGTGTAGAATCTTTGACAATTAGGAAAAATAAGACATATCAATAACTATATTTTTTCTTTCTAAAAACATTTTCATAAAATATCTTATTTCGACACTTCTACCACACAAATAGATTCATCACTATCAGCATAATTGATATTAATCATCTTTATCCCTATGAAAAACATTTTTAAAACATAGGGTGATAAAAAAATCGTCTTAGGGTTTTTAAAAACAATGAGGATTTTTTATCCTCTGAAGACATTGAATAATATATTTCCTTTAATTTCTAAATCTTTTAATTTTCATATAAAACTTTTTAAAACATAAGATCTCATTGTCACCAGAAAAGGGTTTATAAAATAGTTTCAAAAAAATAATCACATAAACTATTTTAAATTAAGTAAATGTATTTTAAACATACTTAAAGGAAACATAAAAATCCTAAATTGAATCCTTATTTTCATAAAAAATATAAACCTTTGAAATTATCACCACAATTTTTTTCCTTTATAGCATAAAACTTTTATTCATAAATTTATTGAAATTACCCTTTTTCTCAAAATCAACATATTTTTATAAATTCTAAATATTTCCAATAAAACTTCTCGAATTAATAAAAAAAAATCATAATATCGACATTGGGTATCATTATTTCATCATGTAATCACCTATGTAGGATCATTAAAATATCAAATAGGAGTAACTTACTTCATTAACTTTGTAACATCATAGGAATATTTATCTCTTTCCACACTCTCTAAGCTGTAACAAGTATTTGTTAACTCTGTATATTTATCCAATTAATTGGAGGGTTTTAATAGACCCACCCATAACATATTTTACATAGTCCCATAAGGGATTGGGTTCAATCTTAATTATCACATTCATCATTAATGAATAATTACTTTTTTTTAAAATAATAATATTTCTCGTATTTCTCTTCTCATCATAAACCTCATAAAAATATTTGTAAATTATGATCATTATAAAATGAATCTATGAAAGGTAATTTACCTCAATAAATGATTAAAATTTTTACGAAATATCATTTAAATTATCCTTTTAAAATCAATAAACAACATCATTTGAAATAAATCCACAAAAGTATAATATTTGTAAAAAAACATTATAATATGATAAACTTTAGGGAATGTTTTCGCATAAAATAATCGTTTTAAATATCAATTTCTAAGGGTTTGTATTGAAAAATATCTTTCAAAAAATACTTTAAAACTAGCCTGTAAAGGTTGTTCTTCCAATAATTTTTAGAAAAAATAAAAAAAAATATATTCTTCTATAGAAAAAAATAATTTAAAAATAAATACCATGCCCCTTTTGGTTAAAAAAGAGTGTATTAAATCTCCTAAAATACATAAAATATTGTAATAAGAGGAATTTTTAGTTTAAATACTGTGTGGACCAATATTAATTTTTACCTCTGGAAATATTTTAAGAAAATATAGAAACTTATTTTTAAAAATTAAATGATTGATTTTAAATTGATTTCACCTTTCCTCAATTGTGATTCTATACTAAATCTTTTCTTAAGAATCACATAACCCTAAGACTCTTTTGTAGCTTACATTCTTCAGATATATGATTTCCAAGAACAGACTCTCTCTTTATCTTACTATCAGTATAATAACCAAATAATATGTAATATTTATAGATCTAGGGAGGAAAACCCAGTAGTGTTAAGATACATCCTTCTCATTAAACAAATACCACCATATATAGTCAGTTCTCTAAGGGTTTTTTGTGTCTAAAAAATCAGATAAAAGAAGAATTCCCCAAAACATTAAAATCCTATTTATTAATATTCTAAAATAGATAGCATATCATTTTCATGAACTCTATATAATTTACTTTTATAAAATTAGTTTGAATAATGGGTTTTCATTTTTTGTTTTTTTAATATGATAGATACTATTGAATAAATTATTCTATATCTTATTCATCTTTCACCCTATCCTCTCATTACAACATCTCCATGAAGATACCTCTAAAAATAATTTAATCTACCTATGAATGATTTTGTATTTGTATGTTCCTTTCCCTGCATATGTGGATAGTTTTTTCTTCAAGAGGTAAAACTTATATCCTCAAAATACTTCCATTCTTCACCACACAAAACACATATTAAAACAATTTAAAATATTATATATTCACATACAGTCGTAGATGATATCATGGTAAAACATCCAATAACATGATAATAATTGTCTAAGGATAACTCTATAGTTCTACCCATTTAATAATCCATGAGTTTCCAAACATGAAGATTTCATGGAATATGAGTTCCCATAAACATGGGAACTATTTATTTTCATGTGGAATAAATGATTATGTCATAACCATTGTCATTTTCTTCTAGTCTCAATCGGCTTTATCAAGAAAATAATCTTAAATATCGAAAAAAATATGGTTTCCTAACTCAATATATATATATAATCACACACACACACACACACACACATATATATATATATCCTCTGATAATAATATAGGTTTTTATGTGTATTGGATAAATAATATTTATAAATTTCATTGTCCCTATTTTTTTTGTGTTGTCATCAAAAGATTAAAAAAATTTGTTGAGTGTGATCTTTGATGTATAATATATATATATACACACAATAGATTTTTTGACAGTGTAAAATATAGGGAGAAATATGATGATATATATATTTTTTTAAAATGGGTCAGTTTATATTATTTCTTAGCCCCCTTCATCAAATATTGGGTTATGAAATGTGATCCTTCAAGGGGTAATATATATATAACTATAAATAATGAGTCAAGGAATAAGATAGAATAATCTGGCATCATTTATATTTGAAGAAGTGCACATGTAATTTTAAAACAGCATAAAAATGAACAGTTAAGCATATCCCACAATTGGTTAATATATTTCCTTCCCCCTTTTATATTACTCGACATAGCTTATACAGATCAGTAAAATATAAGGGGTATCGGTGGCCATCAGTCTTTGTTTGTGTCACACTAAATAAAAAAACTTACCACCATTTTTTAACCGTGTGTATTATAACATGCCTACTTGATCTCGACCATCCCCTCATTGAGCCCTAGCTTATACTCCCCAATACATGGAAATATTTTTTTCCCTTTTTAAAAAAAATTATAAAATAAGTGTACAATAATTTAATAAAATTTCACATTTATATTTTAATTACTAATTTTTATAAACATATACTTATATATTATAGCCCTAATTACATATAGTGAGTTATTAAAAAGTTTTACAAATATTATTATGATAATTGTAATCCATTATTTTATTTCTTTCATTAATGATATTTATTTGTAACCATTTTTAAATTTTTATTATCATTCATTCTATATTAAAATATTATTATATATTGATATTAATTGATATAATTCTTATAATTCTCATTTCAAATTAATATTCTATATACCATAAAATATATTGTATTCTTATTAAATTAATAATTAATTTTTAAATTATATTACATAATTATTATCATTATACTTTGATTATTATAATTTACCTAGAATTAAGTTTATTAAATTTAATTTTTATTAATTCCAAATATAATAAATTTCATTTACTTATTAGTTTTAATATATTTTATTATTCAAGTATCCCTTCGACTTTAAAAAAAATATCATAGTATTTTTTTAATATAAACACTTTAAATTTATTTATCTATATATTATTCATTATCTGAGGAGATCCTATAATTTTATTCCTAATAACTATATCCCCTGATCAAATTAAAATGGTTATAATTCTCCCTTTAAATGGCAACATAACTTATTTTATCCCCTCTATCAAAAATATTGTTCTTATATTCCCACTAAAATTAATTCTCACTATCTTTATCTTTAGTGGAGTCGTACTTATGGTTGATCATAATGAAATAGACTTTGATTATGTTGTCATCATGTTTATTCATTGTTGTCCCATTTTATTATTATTTATCATTGTATGTTGATCATCTCAAAGTCCTTAGTAATAGGAGATTAAAAAACAATGAAGATTAATTTTCATGCATAAATATATTTTATTTATTCATTTAAATAAAATATATTTTAACATTTTTTAAATTCACTAGTCTTGTAGAATTCATTTTAAAGGAATATATATTAAATTTTTTTGATGTTATATTTTACATTCCTTGTAGGAATTTCTTCCTCACAATTATTTTTCATCCAGACTTCATAACTCACTAATTTCTTGTATACACATCACAAACTTCATAATATTATAACTATTATTTACTATATTTTAATTTAAGCTTCATCTAGAAAATTATCGTAATAATTTTTATAATGGAAAGTAAATTGTACCTTCATTAGTTCATCTACCAATTTCCATTTACCGTTTATAAAGATATATGGTCTATGAATTTCAATAACGTTTAAAATCACTTTCAATTTCATCTAATTCATTTTTCAGAAACATATCATATAGTTTGTATTTTACCAATAAAAAAAATACTAATGAAAATATACTATTTTTAAATAAAATTTAAGAAAATACTACTAGAATTTTTTATAAATTAGCATGACTGATTGAATTTTGAAACATTATAGTAATTGTCCTTCCAAAATATGAGAAGTATGGAAAAAACACAATAAGTTTGAACTAAATATATATAGGTTTCCTGAGGTTCCCCTTCTTTTAGCATTGTTATAAAATCATAATATACATTAAAATATTTTTTGAAAGGTTTAAAATTTTGAAAATCCTTTGATGATACCTCCCTCTTCAGGAAAGGTTGTAGATTTAGAAAATTTATAATTTTATCTAAAATGATCCATGACCAATGTAAATACCTGGTTATATAGGAAGTGTTTGATATATTATATAATTTTTTTAATAATATATGTGTATGTTGGAAAATTTATTGGAATAAAAACAATAAGAATTTTTAATAATGATTGAGAATAATACATTCCTAAGGGATATACGAGTTTTATGTTATCTCCCTCCTTATATCTTGAAACTAGTCTCTGATCTATCAATGAAACATAATAGATATAACATGATAAATTTTAACGTCCTAAATTAAAAACATAACAATTAATATCTTCTTTAATAAATACCTAGATTTTAACAAATACAAACTTCAATGTGAAATTTTATAAAGAATATAATTATGAAAACTTTCATTAAAAAAGAAAATTCTACTACTTTTTAAATTTGAAACAATATAATCTAAGGGAGCTTAAAGAATTCTAAAAAAATGGAAAACTGGGATCGTAATATCTATCCTTAACCTAAAAATATCCTCAATCTCTTAAAATATTCACTCCAAAATTCTCGAAAACATAAATTAACCTCAACTATTAAAATACTAGTCTCTAAAGTTGTCAAAATATTTCCTTTAATATCAACTATAATTCCCTAGACCCACACTCCTAGATCTAGTTTCAAAAACACAAATTATCTTACACATTATTTATAATACTAAAATAATAAGCATCATTTAACAATTTCCTTTTACTACATCAATAACTAAAATTGAGTCACTTACATCCTGGATAATCTTTTAGGTTTATAGCTTTGGATAATTAGGACAACATATACATATCAAAACCTATATTTATTTTTCTTTCTAAATAAATTTTCTTAAACTATCTAATTGTTACACTTGAACTACACAGATCTAGTCATTGAAATCAACATAAATAATATTACAGATATATAGCCCAAGGACAAATATTTTAAAACTTGGGGTGATCCAAAATTACTCTATAACGATTTTTAAAACAATTATAATTGTTTTTCCCTTGAAGAACCTTAGAAAACCTTTGAATAATATATTTACTTTAATTAATAAAACTTTGAATTTTCGTAAAATGTTTCTTTAAAACTTAATGTCACCATGTCCCCCAAAATGGGTTTATAAAATGGTTTCATAAACATAGTTGTATAAAATATGTTAAAGAAAGTAAATATTTTTGAAACTTCCTTGAAGTAAACATTAAAAATCATGATGTGAATACTTATTTTTATAAAAATGTGAACCGTTAAAATTAGCACCACTGTGTATTATTTAAAATCATAACACTTAAACTCATAAAAGGATAAAATTAACCTTTTCTCAAAATCAACTTCCATTCAAAATATCTAAATATTTTCAATAAAAACTCTTTAAAGAATAGAAAAATCATAATAATAACTTGGGGAATCATTATTTCATCATTGAATCACCTAAGCATGATAATTACAATATCTTTAAAAATTAACTTATATATGTTAACTTCATCACTTCATATGAGTATTTAACTCTGTCTACACACTCTTAGGAGTAGAATACGTTAGTTAACTCAATCGCTTTACCCCATTCATGGGAAGGATTGAGCATGCCCACTAATCAAATATTGGATATAGTCCTACAATATCTTGGGTTCACTCTTCATTTCAACTTTAACAATTAATTCCCAAGTAATATGTTTTAAAATAAAATAATTTTTCATCTTTATCTTTTCGTGACAAACCTCATAAAAACATCCATAAATTATGATCATTTTGAAATAAATCCCTGAAAGGAAATTTATCTCAATAAATGATTAGCAGGTTTATAAAATATCATTTAAATAATACTTTTAAAATCCATAAACACCATCATTTGAAATAAATTCATAAATAATTCATAAGATTTAATATATGAATCTTTCATATAAGATGAGTTCTCATCAGCTTGGGAAACTATTTTTGTGCATGTGAAATAAATACTTTTTTTCTAACCTATTTTATTTTATATAGGTCTTGATCACCTTAATATGGAAAATCAACCTAATAACTAAAATAATATGATTTCATGACTCTTTATATATATATATATATATATTGTGAATATATAAATATATATCATCTAATAATTTTACATGTTTCATGTGGGTTGGATAAATATGTTTTATAAATTTCAACATCCCAGTTTGTACCACAGTTTTTTTATAAATCAGAACTGGTTTCTAGGAGTGGCCTTTGATGTATAATTTATATAAACACAATTGCTTCTATGTGAGTGTGAAATGTGGGTATGAAGATGTTGATGTATACATTGTTTTAAAATGTATCACTTTTTATTATTCTTTAGCATCCTTCATTAAAGATCAAGTTGCTGAATGTGATCCCCTAATGATATATATATATATATATATATATATATATATATATCATACAAATTTCAAGTAGATGAAGAATATGGAAATCCATGATATCTTTTAAATTTAAAGGAGTGTGTGTTTTATTTTAAAATAGCATGAATAATGGTCGGTTAAGTGTATCCCACATCGGTTTTATAGAAGTTATGCCTCTCCTTTATATTACCTGATGTAAATCAGATATATCAATAAAATCATATGGGTTTTGGTGGTCACCTATGGTTGTTTGTTCCTCCTTGAATGGATAAAACTAAATACCATTCTTTGACCCTAAGATCTCTCACCCCCTACCAAAGCATTAATTATACTCTACCAAGCCCTACCTTATACCCTCTCAGTCCCTCGAGCGATATTCTTAAACCTTTTTTTAAAAAACTATGTTTATAAATTCTTGGTTTAAATAAATAAACATATAAAAATTTAATCAAATATCAATTTGATATTTTAATTACTAACTTTAATAAACTTAGTATTATATATTATATCCTTAATTAATTTTTTTAAATTGTTAAAATTTTCAATTATTATTATTATTATTATTATTATTATTATTATCCATTATCCTTTTTTATTACTGATATTTATTCATTTCCATTTATTATTCTTTATTATCATACTTTCTATATTTAAATATTATTATATATTCATATTAATTTCTATAATTACTATAATGTTCAGTTAAAATTATTAGTATATATACCATAATAGATATTTTATTCCTAATAAATTCGAAATTAATTTTCAAAGTAAATTACATTATAATTATTATTGTACTTTGATTATTATAATTTACTTATTATTATAATCATTAAATTTAATATTGACAAATTCCAAATATAATTAACTTCACTTTAAGAATACATGTCAAACATTTAATTATTCGACTATCAATTCAAATATAAAATAAATATCAATATATTAATTTTATAAGATAAACATTTAGAATATATTTATATATAATTTATTCTTTATCTGAAGATATCCTATAATGATCTTCCTAATGTATATATCCCTGTATCAAATCTCAATGGTCATAATTTCATCATTTAAATACCTACACATCTTATTTTATCTCCCCACTCCCAATGATAGTTCCAATATTCAAGCTAATATGAATTCTTACTCCCATCATCTTCGGTGGAGTCCTCCTCATAGATGATCACAATGAAGCAAGATGTGATTTTTTCCATCATTTTGATTCATGGTGTTCCCCTTTTATTATTACTTCTCATTATATATTTAGTATTTCCAACTCTATTGTAATGGAAGACTTTCAAAATAATGAAGATTTATTTTTGTTCCTAAATATGGGTTGTTTCATTATTTAAATAAAATGTATTTTTCTTATTTTAAATTTAGTAGTTTTGTAGAATACATTTAATAGACATATATATTAATGTTCTTGTATGTTTCATGAATAAACTGTTAGTCGATCTAAAAATCTAAGGTGTCATTTGCAGAATATAAGTTGGTACATATATCATATGGTGGTGGTGTAACCTTTCATGCCCCTCCTATGTGATCTCTCCCATATATGGTATGTTAACTATGGGTTTATCCTATCCAAAAGAGGTTATTACCCACAAACTATCATCTCGGTATCAAAAGGAGGTTCATGACGAGCTCATGGTAGTGATTGGGGCTCTCACCATAGTTTTTTAGTGATGATGAATCATTACAGAAGTTGATTACAAGGTTTTTTCCCCATTAGTATAGGGACAATCATCTACCACTTCTTCTTAGTGTATACTTCCTTGTAGAGAGGATAGAATTTCCAACTAATAAAAATCGATCTACCGATAAACTGAAAGTTATATATGTATTTTAGTTATATATGCATCATGGTTTCATGAAGTAATCATGATCCTAATTTAATATAGGAATGTTTGGAGTCTGGGAAACAATTTTTTTTCTTTTTTGGACACCCACAAACCAGATATCAGTTCTTAAATCAATTCCTCTTCATAGAGAAGTTAGTCATTAATTGATGTTCACTCAAACTCATAACATTTCTATACTAGTAAGATTATAGATTGATCATTGTATTTTAATGTTTTATCTAGTGATTTTGAATATGGTTTAATTCAAAAATATGTTAAACCATATTCAGGGAAGAATTACATTGATAAATCACTTGGAAAGTTTTATAATGGAACTGATCCTTGCTGCCCTCAGGGTGCAACTAAGTGGTAGTTCCCCCTATGGGTCTTGGTGAGGTCTCGAGGTAAATTCTTACTGATTAATTCCCTAAATTAGTGTGTTTGAAAAATTTATTTTTTAATATATCATACTTCCCAAAATTGATGTAATTATGAGGTAATCCTTAGACATGGTTTTGAATGAATTTTCAATAATTTCAAGGGTTTAAGAGAGGTCCCTTAAGTCATATTTGAGATAGTGTTGTGTTTTTCTAAATTATCTGTAACACCCCAAGCTTCTACGGTACGCTTCTCTTTGAATAATGTGATAGCGTGTGTTGTACGCAACATCGAGTTCTAACACACCATAACCAATCAAACTAGCCGTTATGAATAGTAATACCTACTTTTTGAAATTATATATATTTTATATTTTAAAATGGACTTCATTTCTAGATTCGGAATATTGAATTTAGCCTAAGGTGAAATTTTGGTACTTTTCGGATAACTTTCATATTTTGATGAATAGTGAAAATTACTAAATTTTAATTAAAAACAGCTTTTTTAATCAAAATAATTAATAGTGATAAATTATGAATTTTTGTGGTTTTAAAGTATATTTAGAATATATTTTTACCATTTAATATAATTTTGGTCATTGGACATAATTTTACAATTAAACCGAACATAAACAAGTGTCAATCTTTTGATAGTTATTATCTCTTAAAAACACGCTTTTTGTTTTGACAGCGGGAATTAATTTTAAATTAATTTCTGCCACTTATGTGTTTTGAATTTAAAAAAATGAATTCCATATTTGGAATCAGGATGTTCAAATTGTGTAAATAGGTAACTTTTATTTTTAGACATTTTGAATAATTACTGCGGTAAATATTTTATTTACCATGGTTAAGGGTAAATCCGGTGAATAAGGGTTAAAAAATAATATTATAATAATACTTAATTACCCTAAAACGTATCCTAGACTTATTGGTTGATACATGTTCGACCATAGGCATATTTGGGTCGATTTTGGGACCCCATGGTGCCACTTGTAGGTGATAGGGACACTTTATTTTAATTAAGTTAAAATGAATACAAAAATGACACAAGCATATATCTTTTAGCAAAAAACTTTTTACATAGTGTTATATATGTTGGATTTTAGATTATAAATATTCATTAGAAATATAAAACGATTTCCTACATAATGATATTTTATTTATATTTTTTAGACATTAAATAATTTAATTTATTTATGACACAATGATGATGAATTAATTACTATAATAGTGAAAAATAAAAATAATTGATTTTATAAATACCCATATAAATATAATATGAAACTTTTAATGAATTAAACTAATTTTATAGAATAATATGATATATTATGATTTATTTAATTGACTTTTTTCGAAGTAATCAATCTGTTATGAGTTTCAAAAAAATCAACTATTGAATAGTGTCAAAATTGACAGAAAAGAGTTCTTAAAACAAATATTATATTATTAATTGATATTAAATTCATAAAAATATAAGGTTCGGCCAAGAGACTTATATCATGATAGGTTCATCATTAATGGACCACTTTGGGGTCTCTTGGATGTATATAGTAAGTTTATTAACCATATTATATAAAAATACAAAGAGACATTGTAAAAGTGAAACTAATTAATTTAGAGTTAATACTTAAAGATAAGGTTAATATAAGTACCCAAACCTGTCTAACTTATATTGGTTGAGTTGTTTTAGACCTATCCCCACCTTAAAATTTAAATAATAAACTTTTAGCCATTAGAAACCTAATATGAATTTATTATAAATTAATATTTCTAGCTTTTCCAAAGCTGCCCCTCACCCCTCTTATAAAAGGGCACTCCTCCTTCTCATTTCTTCACACCTTAAAAGCCTTTTGGTTCGGCCAAACTCTGCCCAAATACTCTCCCAACTTCCCTCACTACAACCTAGAGGCCTTATTTTGATCCAAAATCCAACTTAAGGAGCCCTTTTGATCAAATCAAAAGGAAGAACCCGAAGAAGAGGTAATGTTTTCACCACCCCTTTTTAAGTCCCTTTCTTCTTCCACTTCTTCTTTCTTTGTTCTTACCATTCTAAAATAATAACTCCATTATCTAACATATACTGTGATGTTATTATAAATATTTTACAACCATATTCAGTATTCTATCCACCCTTTGAATAACATGTCACCATACGTGCGTACGTACGGCTTACCGTCTCCACGCCGTGGTGTAATTATTATTCAATATATTATTATTTGGATGGGTATAATAATGATGTGTAAATCATGTAAATAATAAATATAACATGCTAATGATTATGTATATATGATATAACATCCATTTATATATTATTTTAATATCAAAATAATGATATTGTCGCTCGTGCGTACGTACGGACTACCGTCTCCACGAACGCGATAAGATTCATTCTCCATCGTATCCATTCAATTATAATTATCATTTGATGATTTAAAAATGATTTTTAAGGAATTAATATCATTATGGATATGAATAATATACAACATATCCATTAAAAACATGGCTTACGTAACAAAACATATAAAAGAAAACAAGTAAGTTAACACCTGAAACAACGATAATACTAAGATATTATTATCAAATCAATATTAAAAGATCATATATGATATCATATTAATATATATGAATCTTGTATAATTTAATAACAAATATTTCACCATTATACAGGAGGTTAACCTACCCCAACCAAGGAAAAGTACAAGGTAAGGTTTATTTCACAATATCTTCATTATCTGAGGTTTTTTATATGTAATAATCTACTGGGATCTCTTTAATCATACACATCCATTTTTTCTTAAAAATGTATTTCAAAACATTTTTATTATTTACAAGAATATGAGTTAAAGTCATTTATACTCTTTTTGACTTCTATAAGTGGTTTATAAAGGAATCTTTCCGTCGTTTTCAAAACAAGGTCCTTTTTAATCTTTTCGACAGAATTAAGGTAAGAATGTTTTTTTTCACTTATACGGCGGGTGAGGCTATTTTCCGCCGTTATAAAATCTTCAAAGATTCCCTTACAAGATTATAAGAATATTTTCAAAGAAAATTTTTTATTTTATATGGATCTTAAATGATTTCAAAATAAAAACAGATATTTTTTTAAAAAGAATTTTGATTTCATCTATGTCAACATCCTTTGATGGATTTTACGCTTATTTAAAGTTGATTTATTATGATACAAAACTTCTATATTATATTGATGGTTTTGTGATTGGTTTGACTGTGGATGTGCTATTTTTATACCATTCATGGTTTATGGTGAAAGTATTGACATTTCGTATGCTAGTTTTAATACGAATGTTTATGTTATGTTTAAACCTTTTCATATGGGAATGCATTGGACTTAATATGTGATGGGTGGAGCCCACTATAGCTCCTCGATGTATCGGTAGGTATCATGAGACAAACTAGTGTCTTGGCACAAGGCCTTGTCAAAATCTTATCTGTAGTCTTGGCATGAGGCCTTGGCTATGTGGTTATGATAGTCTGAAATTATGCATTCCAACATTATGAAAGTGGTTATTGATTTTGCATGTGATTATTCGATTAGTAGAATATATATGTGAATAAGTAAATGGCATTATTTCATTTTATTTATGACATACCATGTTGAAAGTTCAAGTTTGAAAGGCTTTTGTTTTAGTTATACATTGCCTTGAATGTTTATTCTGATTTATGAAAGTTTCCGCTATATTGTTATCCTTACTGGGCATTTTTTGCTCACCCCTTTTCTATGTTTTATTTTTTCCAAGAAGTGAAGAAGTAAATTATGAATGACCTACAGGGATATTATGTGGGGATATGAGTGTGGATTATGGATACAATATGTTGTTGTAGTATTTTTTCATTTTATGATGTAATGTAAGACATATTAATATATCTAGTGTTTCCAAGGCTACTAAACCAATCGGTCTTTCGAGATTTGATCTTTCTTGTGATCATGCCAATGTTATGTAATAATGCACCGACTCTGGGTAACTAGGGTCGGGGCGTTACAGTTTGTATCAGAGGAAGTTTAGTACAAACCATGGAAGCTAGATTTAGATAAACTCTGATTAGAGCACGTAGACCTAAGATAAACTTTGAGGATTATTATAGAAGAACTTCCTAGAATTTTGGTATTGTAGAGATTTTGTGATTTTTCCGAGCAATACATCCCTGTCTAGATACGAGCAGGTAGAGGCGGCTCTGGCACAGATGTACCTAGGGGTAAAACCCAAAAACACCGCTTTGAGCTAGACTCGAACGGGAACTGGTGCACGACAACGGGCCTTGCTGCACTCTTGGTTACGACACTCCCGGGGGATATGATTAGGATAACTCTCATTTTCTTTACAAATCATTATGAAGGGTTTATGAGTATATACTTCCTCAAAGAAAACATTTTTATGATTATGGATTATATCCATAAATAGTTCAATTTATGTTAAGTGTTTTATAAGTATGGGATTATGTATTTTGATTCATAAACTGATCTAGTTTATGACATTGTTTAGAAATGGCGCCTAGTGGAAGAAATGGAAACAGTATCAATGCACGCACTCCATGTAGGGATTTCTCTCCTGCTCAAGATAATTATAGTGGAGCTGGTGATGCAACTGGTGCCAATCAGCTAATCACCATACTGGGACAACTTACTCAGGTTATGAATAATAACCTTACCCGTATGGAGCACCCTGATCCACAACATGGAGGATCAATGTTAGATCGATTCATGAGGCAACAACCACCAACGTTCAATGGGAGTAAAAATACCTTAGTATCTGAACAATGGATAAATTCCCTAGAGAAAATATTTCAGGCTTTGGGGAGCAGTGAAAGGGAAAAAGTTATCATGGCAGTTTACCGCCTCACTGGAGATGCTGATCAATGGTGGTCATTGATTCAAAATACGAAGGAAGATGATGAAGTATCAAATATGGAATGGAGGGAGTTCAAAGATCTATTTTTAGAAAAATACTTTCCTCGCGACCATCGAGCAGATATGGAAAGGCAATTTCTGAGTTTGAGACAGAAGGAGGATGAGAATGTCACAAAGTATGAGGCTAACTTTACAAGGTTAGCAAGGTATCCTGGAGATTATATACGTAACCCAATAAGTAAGATTGATCGTTTCTTTGATGGGTTAAAACCATTTCTCTGTCGAGCATTAGTCTCACAATCATTTTCATCGTACGAAGATATTGTCTCATGTGCTATCAAGACCGAAAAGGAATTCTCCAAGTCTTATGACTTTAAAGAAAAGCAAGAGAAGAAGAGACCTGCTGATCAATCTGGGAATGGAAATAAGGGGAAGAAGGGAAAGGTTGAATATCCATTTTGTGGTAAATACGGGAAGAAACATCCTGGTACTTGCTTGAAGGGAATGGGAGTCTGTTACAAGTGTGGTGAAAAAGGCCACCAAGCTCGTGATTGCAAGGGGAAGAAGGAATCTACCAACGTTCAATGCTACAATTGCAGGGAGATGGGGCATTATGAAAATGAATGTCCTAAGCGTCAGGAGAACTTACCTCAAAAAAGGCCAAGGGATCAAGGCCAGGCTTATGCTATCACTTCTGCTGAGGTAGAAGCTCCGAAAGATGTGGTGGCAGGTAATATAATGGTTTCCTCAAGTTTAGCAAATGCATTATTTGATTCTGGATCATTGCATTGTTTCATATCTTCCCAGTTTTCTAAGAAAATTAGATATTTCCAATTTGATTTAACAAGGGAGTTTTCAGTTAAAACTCCTAATGGAAGTATCATTGCAACAAAGTTTTGTGAATCAGTCCCCATTAGAGCACATAAATGTTCGTTATCTGCTGATCTCATCGTCATACCTATGATTGAGTTTGACATAATCCTCGGTATGGACTGGCTTTCAGACTATGATGCGAAGATTTATTTTAAGAAGAAAGAGGTTACGATTCTTGATGATAATGATAAGGAACACCTTATCTTTAGAGGAGAATCATCACCACCTAATTCTTATTTACATCCACCCTCAATAGCTCAACTAAATTCAATTATTGGGGAGGAAGAGAATGAAATAAATGTGGGTGAGGAAAGGAATGTTCAAATAGAGGATGTACCTATTGTAAAAGAATTTGTAGATGTATTTCCGGAATATTTACCTAGATATCCTCCAGAACGAGAAGTTGAGTTTTCCATTGATTTGATTCCTAGATCAAGGCCTATATCGAAGACCCCTTATAGAATGGCAACTATAGAATTAGTTGAACTGAAGAAAAAACTAGAGGAACTGAGTAATAAGGGATTTATTCTCCCTAGTCTTTCTCCATGGGGAGCCCCTGTTCTTTTTGTTAAAAAGAAAGATGGATCTATGAGGTTATGTATCGACTACAGGGAGATCAATGCTATAATGATATAGAACAAGTATCCCCTACCTCACATTGATGATTTATTTGACCAACTGCATGGAGCTCAATACTTTTCAAAGATTTACCTTCGATCTGGATACCATCAGTTGTGTGTAAATAAGGAAGACATTCCGAAGACAGCATTTCGAACCAGGTACGGGCATTACGAGTTTACTGTAATTCCTTTTGGATTGACTAATGCACCCTCTGTATTCATGGATATGATGAATAGAGTTTTCAAGGAGTATCTCGATGAATTTGTGGTGGTATTTATTGATGATATCTTAGTATACTCTAAAAGCTACGAAGATCATGAAAATCACTTGCGCATTATCTTGAAGACTCTGAGAAGGCATGAATTATATGGAATGTTTAGCAAGTGTGAATTCTGGCTTCATGAGATTTCTTTTCTTGGCCATATTGTCTCTAAAGATGGAATCTCTGTTGATCCTTCTAAGACCAATGCAATCCAAGAATGGCCATCACCTATGAGTATAACTGAGGTACGCAGTTTTATTGGTTTGGCAGGTTATTATCGACGTTTCGTCCAGAATTTTGCCCAGTTGGCTAACCCATTAACGAATCTCACACGTAAAGGGGTTAAATTTGTTTGGACAAAAGAGTGTGAAGAATGTTTCGAAGAACTGAAGAGAAGATTAGTCAATGCTCCTATATTGAATCTATCATCTAGGAATGATGGGTTCGTTATTTATAGTGATGCATCGAAGAAAGGACTTGGTTGTGTCCTTATGCAGAATGATAGGGTTATTTCCTATGCATCACGACAGTTGAAAATTCATGAACAAAACTATCCTACTCATGATCTCGAGTTAGTAGCTGTAATCCTTGCTTTGAAGATATGGAGGCACTACCTCTATGGTGAAAAATGTGAGATTTATACTGATCACAAGAGTTTGAAGTATATTTTCTCTCAAAAAGAACTCAACATGAGGCAAAGGAGATGGCTTGAATTACTCAAGGATTATGATTGCACGATACACTACCACCCGGGGAAAGCAAACAAGGTGGCAGATTCTTTGAGTAGAAAAGACCATGGAGTTATGAACAATATGAGAATTGAAAGGGATCCAATTTTCAGGGATCTAGTGAAGATGGACATGGAAATAACCAGGGAAGGCGAAACATCAATTCTTTTTCAAATGGTTGCCAAACCATCTTTACGAGAAAGGATTAAGAGTTCTCAGACCGATGATAAAGAATTTCAAAATAAGATTAAAGCTGTGAATGATGGGAGATTGAAAGACTTTGTGTATGAAGATGGAATTTTGAAATTCGGGAAGAGACTTTGTGTTCCCGATATACCTGATCTAAAAAGGAAATTGATGGATGATGCTCATAGTTCCAATTTCTCTATACACCCTGGGAGCACCAAAATGTATAGAGATTTGAAGGAACATTTTTGTTGGGACAACATGAAGAGGGAGATTGCTGATTTTGTGTCAAGATGTATGGTTTTTCAGCAAGTGAAAGCTGGAAGGCAACAACCTGGAGGATTCATGCAACCTCTTCCCATACCGGAGTGGAAATAGGACAATATTACGATGGACTTTTTCATGGGGCTACCAAAGACTCCTAGAAGGAACGATGCAATATGGGTTATTGTTGATCGTCTTACCAAATCAGCACATTTTCTTGCTATAAGAGAAGATCTACCCCTGGAACGTCTAGAAAGACTATATATTAATGAAGTTGTGAGACTTCATGGAGTACCCCTATCGATTGTTTCTGATCTTGATCCCCGTTTTACATCAAGATTTTGGAAAAGTCTTCAGAAATCACTGGATACTGAACTTCATTTGAGCACTGCTTACCACCCTCAGACAAATGGACAATCAGAACGGACTATTCAAACCATAGAAGACATGTTGATATCTTGCTCACTTGACATTCAGGGTATGTGGGATCAATATTTACCTCTGGTAGAATTTTCCTATAACAATAGCTTCCATTCGAGTATTCAGATGGCACCATATGAAGCGTTATATGGGAAGAGATGTCGTACACCAACCTATTGGGATGACGTTGGTGAAAGAAAACTTTTAGGTCCAGAACTAGTGGAGCAAATGATGGAAAAGGTGAACGTAATCCAAAATCATATCAAAGCAGCTCAAAGTAGGAAGAAGAGCTATGCCGATAATCGAAGGAAGGATTTGGAATTTCAAGTCGGTGATCATGTTTTCCTGAAGGTATATCCATTGAAGGGATTCATACGTTTTGGTAAGAAAGGTAAATTGAGTCTCAGGTACATCGGACCCTTCGAAATTCTAGAACGAATTGGGGTTGTGGCTTACCGATTGGCAATGCCGCCAAGTCTCTCCAAAGTTCACGATGTGTTCCACGTATCTCTGTTGAGGAAATACATGCCTGACCCAATGCATGTACTCACCTACGAGGAATTAGAACTGGAACCCGATCTGTCTTATTGCGAAGATCCCGTCAGGATTCTTGATACGAGAGAACAAGTGCTGAGAAACCAGACGACGCGTCTGGTAAAAGTTTTGTGGAGAAACCATAAGATGGAAGAGGCAACGTGGGAACCCGAGAACTTATGATGAAGAACCACCCAAGTATTTTCATGTGGTAGTATTCTAGAAATTTCGAGGACGAAATTATTTGAAGGAGGGGAGAATGTAACACCCAAAGCTTCTACGGTACGCTTCTCTTTGAATAATGTGATAGCATGTGTTGTACGCAACACCGAGTTCTAACACACCATAACCAATCAAACTAGGCGTTATGAATAGTTATACCTACTTTTTGAAATTATATATATTTTATATTTTAAAATGGACTTCATTTCTGGATTCATAATATCGAATTTAGCCTAAGGTGAAATTTTGGTACTTTTCGGATAACTTTCATATTTTGATGAATAGTGAAAATTAGTAAATTTTAATTAAAAACAACTTTTTTAATAAAAATAATTAATAGTGATAAATTATGAATTTTAGTGGTTTTAAAGTATATTTAGAATATATTTTTACCATTTAATATAATGTTGCTCATTGGACATAATTTTACAATTAAACCGAACATAAACAAGTGTCAATCTTTTGATAGTTATTATCTCTTAAAAACACGCTTTTTGTTTTGAAAACGGGAATTAATTTTAAATTAATTTACGCCACTTCTATGTTTTGAATTTAGAAAAATGGATTCCATATTTGGAATCGGGATTTTCAAATTGTGTAAATAGGTAACTTTTATTTTTATACATTTTGAATAATTACTGCGGTAAATATTTTATTTACCATGGTTAAGGGTAAATCCGGTAAATAAGGGTTAAAAATTATATTATAATAATACTAAATTACCCTAAAACGTGTCCTAGACTTATTGGTTGATACATTTTCGACCATAGGCATCTTTGGGTCGATTTTGGGACCCCATGGTGCCACTTTTAGGTGATAGGGACACTTTATTTTAATTAAGTTAAAATGAATACAAAAATGACACAAGCATATATATTTTAGAAAAAAAAATTTACATAGGGTTATATATGTTGGATTTTATATTATAAATATTCATTAGAAAGATAATAATATTTCCTACATAATTATATTTTTTTTATAATTTTTAGACCTTAAATAATTTAATTTATTTATGACACAATGATGATGAATTAATTACTATAATAGTGAGAAATTAAAATAATTGATATTATAAATACCCAAATAAATATAATATGAAACTTTTAATGAATTAAACTAATTTTATAGGATAATATGATATATTAGGATTGATTTAATTGACTTTTTTAGAATTAATCAATCTGTTATGAGTTTTACATAAATCAACATTGAATAGTGACAAAATTGACATAAAAGAGTTCTTAAAACAAATATTATATTATTAATTTATATTAAATTCCTAAAAATCTAAGGGTCAGCCAAGAGACTTATATAATGATAGTTTCATCATTAATGGACCACTTGGGGGTAGCTTGGATGTATATAGTAGGTTTATTAACCATATTATATAAAAATACAAAGAGACATTGTAAAAGTGAAACTAATTAATTTAGAGTTAATACTTAAAGATAAGGTTAATATAAGTACCCAAACCTGTCTAAATTCTATTGGTTGAGTTGTTTTAGACCTATCCCCACCTTAAAATTTAAATAATCAACTTTGGAGCCATTAGAAACCGAATATGAATTTATTATAAATTAATATTTCTAGCTTTTCTAAAGGTGCCCCTCACCCCTCTTATAAAAGGGCACTCCTCCTTCTCATTTCTTCACACCTTCAAAGCATTTTGGTTCGGCCAAACTCTGCCCAAATACTCTCCCAACTTCCCTCACTACAACCTATATGCCTTAGTTTGATCATAAAGCCAACCTAAGGAGCCCTTTTGATCAAATCAAAAGGAAGAACCCGAAGAAGAGGTAATGTTTTCACCACCCCTTTTTAAGTCCCTTTCTTCTTCCACATCTTCTTTCTTTGTTCTTACCATTCTAAAATAATAACTCCAGTATCTCACATATATTGTGATGTTATTATAAATATGGTACAAACATATTCATTATTCTATTCACCCTTTGAATAACATGTCACCATACGTGCGTACGTACGGCTTACCGTCTCCACGTCGTGGTGTAATTATTATTCAATATATTATTATTTGGATGGGTATAATAATGATGTGTAACTCATGTAAATAATAAATATAACATGTTAATGATTCTGTATATATGATATAACATCCATCTATATATTATTTTAATATCAAAAGAATGATATTGTCGCTCGTGCGTACGTACGGACTACCGTCTCCACGAACGCGATAAGATTCATTCTCCATCGTATCCATTCAAGTATAATTATCATTTGATGATTTAAAAATGATGTTTAAGGACTTAATATCATTCTGGATATGAATAATATACAACCTATCCCTTACAAACATGGCTTACGTAACAAAAACATATAAAATAAAACAAGTAAGTTAACACCCGAAACAACGATAATACTAGGATATTATTATCAAATCAATATTAAAAGATCAAATATGATATCATATTAATATATATGATTCTTGTATAATTTAATAACAATTATTTCACCATTATACAGGAGGTTAACCTACCCCAACCAAGGAAAAGTACAAGGTAAGGGTTATTTCTCAATCTCTTCATTATCCGAGTTTGTTTATATGTAATAATCTATTGGGATCTCTTTAATCATCCACATCCATGTTTTCTTAAAAATTTATTTCAAAACATTTTTATTATTTACAAGAATATGAGTTAAAGTCATTTATACCCTTTTTTACTTTTATAAGTGGTTTATAAAGGAATCTTTCTATCGTTTTCAAAACAAGGTCCTTTTTAACCTTTTCGACAGAATTAAGGTAAGAATGTTTTTTTTCACTTATACGGCGGGTGCGGCTATTTTCCGCCGTTATAAAATCTTCAAACCTTCCCTTACAAGATTATAAGAATATTTTCAAAGAAAATGTTTTATTTTATATGGATATTAAATGATTTCAAAATAAAATGAGATATTTCTTTAAAAAGAATTTTGATTTCATCTATGTCAACATCCTTTGATGGATTTTACGCTTATTTAATGTTGATTTATTATGATACAAAACTTCTATATTATATTTAAGTTTTGGTGATTTGTTTGACTGTGGATGTGCTATTTTTATACCATTCATGGTTTATGGTGAAAGTATTTACATTTCGTATGCTAGTTTTAATACGAATTTTTATGTTATGTTTAAACCTTTTCATATGGGAATGCATTGGACTTAATATGTGATGGGTGGAGCCCAATATAGCTCCTCGATGCATCGGTAGGTCTCATGAGACAAACTAGTGTCTTGGAACAAGGCCTTGGCAAAATCTTATTTGTAGTCTTGGCACGAGGCCTTGGCTATGTGGTTATGATAGTCTGGCATTATGCATTCCAACATTATGAAAGTGGTTATTGATTTTGCATGTGATTATTAGATTAGTAGAATATCCATGTGAATAAGTAAATGGCATTATTTCATTTTATTTATGCCATACTATGTTTAAAGTTCAAGTTTTAAAGGCTTTTGTTTTAGTTATGCATTTTTTTAAATGTTTATTCTTCTTTATGAAAGTTTCCGCTATATTGTTATCCTTACTGGGCATTTGAGCTCACCACTTTTCTATGTTTTATTTTTCCCAGGAAGTGAAGAAGTAAATTATGAATGACCTATAGGTATATTATGTGGGGATATGAGTGTGGATTATGGAGACAATATGTTGTTGTAGTAGTTTTTCATTTTATGATGTAATGTAAGACATATGAATATATCTAGTGTTTCCAAGGCAACTAAACCAATCGGTCTTTCGAGATTTGATCTTTCTTGTGATCATGACAATGTTATGTAATAATGCACCGACTCTGGGTAACTAGGCTCGGGGCATTACATTATCCCATTTTCAACAGAGACCTGGAAGAATCCTTAGAATTGGATATTTTTCTATTAAAATTTCACTAAAGTTCAGGAAAGGTTATAGTTTTCATATAGTTATCATGATTGGTGTTTTGGATGGATTTCTATATTAAAGGAAACATTGCGATTAAATTTATTCCAATAGTAGGTTTGGTATCCTTCTTGAAGGAAATTTCATTATGAGATTTGTGGGTTTGGGAGAAGCTATAGGCCCAAAATTATTTAGACCATATCCCTAAAAAATATAAGTGTAACATCTTGAGTTTTAAAAAAAAAGTAAAAACTATGTTCGAAAGCATAACAGATACACAACGCAGAGCATAAACAAACAAGGAAATATTATTATTTAAATATGAATTTTGTAACCTAGTCATTAAATTGGAGGGAATGAATATTATTAAAAAAATTATGAAATATATAATGGTATTTATTATTTATAATATATTAATTATTTATTTTTAAACAAGTAATATATTTTTTGTAAAGACATTTTATTCTTCAAAAAATATGTTTTCTTCAAAAATGATTTTTTATAGGTGATTATTATAATTAATTTATATAAATTTTACAATATTTATTTGAAAATTGGAATTCAATTTTTAAATTCATCATCTAAAAATTAACTTAGGATAAATTGTTGATAGTTTTATGAAAACAAATATTTTTTCAAGGAATAGTGAAAAATAATAATTTTCATAGAAAAATTATTTTATTTTAATATGTGCAGCAGGTAAAATTATGTTTTAGATTATTTTTAAATTTTAATTAGTTAATTATAATTTATAATAATACAATTATGTTTTTTTAAATGTATTTTATACTTTAATTTAGTATAAAAATATTTTATATTTAAAAAGGGAATTTTTCTGAAAAAAATTGTTTTCGTAGTGTTTTGTTGGTTTAATTTTAAATTAAATTATGAAAATTATATGTTTTGAATTTTTAAAAATTGATTCTATATTTTTAATATATGGGTCCAAATTTAGTAAATTTTTCTCTTTTATTTTTGGATAATATTAAAAGTAACCTTATTAATTTTTATTTCCACAATGAAGGGTAAAATGGGTAATTTTGGATAAAAATAAAATGATAAGAACTGTTAAATGACCCAAAAACTTACCTAAATATTATTTTTATGATTTTATCTCAACTATAATAATCAAAGGTTCTAATATATGACCTTTTAGTGCCACTTGTATGATAATATGACCTTTATAGTATTTTATTTAAATAAAAGTCAAACATGTTAGACTCTTGTTTTTAACAAGTGTAATATTTTTAATATACTGTTATCTAGAGGATATTTTTTACTATAAATATTATTTTTAAATATAATAGATTTATATTCATCATGAAAATTAATTTTTAATTTTTATTCAAGAAATACTTACCCAAAATTCTTTCACAATGCTAATGTAGTAATTATTTAGTTAATGAACAAACAAAATAAATGATATTAAAAATATTATAATAAATATAATTTTAGATATTTAAAGAAATAAATGATTTATTTAACTAAAATTTATATTTTTAAGATATAATAAAACGTTTTTTTTTCAAATTTGAATTTTTATTTTGATATTTTTTAAAGATAAAGTAATGAATATTATCAAAATTGACAACATTGATATTTTATGGGATTAATATTTTATTAAATAATTAAAATATTAGATAATAATAACTAGGATAATATATGGTATATAATTTCATCTCATGTGAATTTATAGTCAATTTTGTAGCATTTTTCTCAAGAATAGTCTTATCATATTTTAATATTTGCAAACATTCCAAGAGTACCCCTATCATCTCTTATAAAAAGAAACCTCTTATTCTCAATACTCCTCACATAAAAAACCCATTTTTTGTTAAATATATGAAAAAATAATTTCTATGAATACCCCCCCCCCATTATATAGGTATTTTTTTGGTAGAACCCCAACCTTAGTGGTCTTAAAGTGTTTAGAAAAGGAGATAATCTGAAGAAGAGGTATCATTTTTAATAGAGTGTTTTTGTTATGTTTATTCTTCCACGTCCCTTGAATATTATTCATCCATGATAAAATAATAAATCTAGTATCATACATATAAAAATATTTTATTATTTTATTGGCATGACCTATATCCATCTCTATTACCATCAAATGGGAAAAGAATTCATCATTTGTCTGTATGGTAGACTACAACCTCACAAATCGATGTAATTTGTTTTCCACCACCATATATAAATACTATATTATAATGATAGTATTAATGTTTATATTTTATATTCATGAAATATTTATCATTATAAATGGATATATATCATTCACCTTCCTACCTTTCTATACACATAATAATGATAATTGTGTTCGTGTGTATGTGCGGACTACCACCCCAAGGAAGCGATGTGATTCATTTTTCATCACCAACCCATGTGGATGATATAAATAAGTAAATTTAAAGAATTATTATTATATATATTATATTATGATAACTATTTAAAGATAAAATTTTACTTAATTTCTTTCGACAACGATCATTTAAAATTGTAAATGTTACTCATGCGTATGTACGACCTACCATCTCCATGATTATAACATAGTTTGTTTTTCAAAACCATATCAAATAGACAGATTTAAATTCATTGTTTTTGTAAAAATGATAATTATTTCCTGATTATAATTTTTTATATGATTTAATTATGGCCTTTATACTATATTCCACGTATTAAATCTATTTAGGACATATATATTTAATATCATCAAAATGCCCGATGTAAACATAAATGATTATTTAATTGTATATAAACTTGAAATAAGTGATATAAAAGAAATAATGAACTATGAAAATGTTATTAATCAAGTAAATAAATAACCTAATTTTAATAATTAGGACGTTAAATTACATACGTGACAATATGGACTCAAGCAAATGTACCTTCTTTTAAAAATACTCTTTTAAGGTTCTCTTTCAACTCTTTTTGCAAAAGTTAAAAGGAATGTATTTTTTTATGTGCGGCGTGAATGGAATTTCCCACCTTCCTAATGCCTTAATATTTTTATTCTTACTTTACAAGTTTATATGGAAACTTTTAAATAAATTTTTTTACCTTATACATGTGTGATTTTTTAAAATAAGTGGTTTTAAAATTGAAAGGTTATTTTCTTCAAGAATAATATTAATGATATTTTATTCAAAGAAAAATGGTCATTCCTTTTTTTAGGTGTTATAGGTTTGAAAATGGGTTTTTAAATATAAGGGTATTTTGGATATTTGAAAGTGTTTTTTATATGGATTTAAAAGAGTTTTTAAATTGTTTTATATAATGTTTTATTCATTATACTTGAGCATTAGAAATGAGAAATGGGTGAGCCTAATATAGCTTATATTAAGGGTTGAGCCCCATTATATCTCACAAATGATCCCAATATAGCTTATATTAAGGGTCATCCTAGTTATAGCTCTAAAATTCATTTTTTATGTTGTAAGTTGACTATGATGGTTATTTCAAGTGTATTTGTGATGGTTACTCCAAGTATAAATGTGAGGGATATTTCATGTATAACTATGTGGGTTATTCCATGTGTAACCATGAAGGTTATTTCATTTATAGCTGTTATGGTCACTCTATATGTTGGTATGATAAGAAATCGATTCCCTATTTTATCTATATGATTTATTAGTTCATTAAATAGTTTTTAAAAAGTTTCATTTGATAAAAATGTTTGTGTAATTTTTATATGAAATGTTTTATTTCATACGCTCAAACTACATTGACTATAAATGTAAACATTATATGGGGTTTCATGTTTTTCACTAGACTAATGGGTTTATTTTTTTATTTTACTTACTAATATTATTGTGATCATCCCAAATTTTTAAAAAAATCATTAGTTTTAAAGATGGTTAATGGAAAAGTAGAAGTCATGTTTAAAGTCATGATGATTTTTCATGAAGATTTTTTTTTAAATGTTTAATACTGTGAAAAAAATGGATATTGAGTGGAAGTGTCTACTTTGTATTGTTTGAGTTGTTATGTATTATTCATGACCTAATTATATAAAACTATAAACCAAAATATCCTTAGGATTGTAAGAAAGTTAATTCCTATTCATAGAAACTGGAATATATAATGCTTAAGGATGGGTCCTTACAGTTGGTATTAGAGGAGGGTTTAAAAAAACTTTTGAAAATAAAATTTTTCCTTATTAGGTTTACTTAATAGTTATGTATATCATCATGGGTTTTTAATTTTAAGGTTTATCATAAGATAAATGTATTATAAACCCCCTTTGAGGCATTAAGTTATGAAATTTTAACATGACTAATGATATTTTTGGAGACATTTATTTTTGAAGTAATTATGGGTTATTATATTTTGGGATTCAAAGTGAATGTGAAGAGATAACAATTATGGTTAAAAAATTTAATTAATGTGGAATATGTTATTGTTATTTTTTAGTAATATTATCAAAATTTGAAGAATATAATATGAATTATCATTTTAGAAAAAGTAAAACCTACAGGTCGGGCAATAACCCATCACATCTGGTAAGGTCGTGTGATTTGAACCAGAAAGCGAAGGTTTATAAGTATTTATCACTTATAATTGGTCTCTGTGACATCCTAGTTAGTATACCACTTTCCTTTTAGTTAAAAGATATTAAATATAATGGTTATGTTTGTTTTGGGAATATATGTTTTATTTAATTGATAAACATTGGATTAAAAAATTATTTGGTGTTAAGTGATTAATGTTTTTTCAGAAGATGTTCACTATTTTGGGAACCCTGTATGATTAAGGTAAACATAATAATTTTAAATTTTATTTGATAAACAAAGGGTGAATTATATATTGGATGAATATATGGTTTTATTATGGATTTATGGTCTTTCAAGTTATTTATGGAAATAATTATCATATTTTTGAGATTATATGATTTAGGTAATTACATTTTTGGTATAAGACATTAGGAGTGATTGATTTTATTTGGAGATAAATATTAAAATTTATATTGGAAAACAATTTTGTCAAAAAAATTTAATTTTACAGTTTTAATATTAGTTTAGAATGTTTTTTAGGAAATTTAAGGATATTTATTTATTGAATGATCTATGCATAAATTTGTATATTACCATTTAATTTTAGATACTAAACTAGTTTTTCATTATATAAAGTTTTATTCTTTTTAGGGAATTATATTTTCTTATACTAACCATTTTTTTATTTAATTAAAAAATATAGGATGAATTGATATTTATTATTTTTTTGTATTATTTAATTCATTAGAATTTGATTATAATGCTTGAATCATGAAAAATTCATACTCATCATTTGGACTAAAAGATGAAATTTTGGTGAAAATGATTAAAGGATGAAATTATACTTATCAAGTAGGTTTATTTACCAATGTTTGTAATATATATGGAAATATAATTCCTCAACTATAGGAAAAACGGTCTTGAAACAATAATGTTATCTATTTAATTTTATTACTTGGAAATGATTGAACTTTTAACCCATCATATATTTATGGTTTTGTGATGGTTAACTTTATCAAGACCATGTTCTCTATCACTCTCTATTAGTCCTTGGGAGTTATTTTCTCTTCCATATCTATTTTTTCACATACCACTTATGTTATACTATATATAAAATTATTATGTGTTACTCTAGATGACCTAAATACTTCCCTTTTGTCTCATTTCAATAGAAAACTTTATTATTACTTTTTACGATGTGGGGTTTCACTAATAATATTTTGAAAATTCCACGCATTTTTTATCAAGACCGATTTTAAATTGAGAGGATTGAATTTATTAAATGGTGCGAGAATGTAACAACCTGAGTGTTTTTATAAAAAAAAGGAAAGATTATGTTCGATAGTGTACAATATATGAAACATTAAGCTTAAACGAACAAGGAAATATTATTATTTAAATGTGACCATTATAACTTATTCATTAAATTGGAGATAATTAATAGTATTAATAAAATTATGAAATATATAATGTTATTACTCATTTAAAATATATTAATTTACACTTTTTAAATAAATAATATATTTTTAGTAAAGACATTTTATTGTTTAAAAATTATGGTTTATTCAAAAATGATTTTTATTTGTTTTTATAGGTGATTATTATAATTAATTTTACTAAAATTTAGGATTTTTTTAGAAAATGGTATTTAATTTAAAATTAATCATGAAAATTTTTTCTTAAGATAATTTTTTTTAATTTTTATGAAAGTATTTATTTTTTCAAGGAATAGTAAAAAATATTGATTTTTATTGAAAATTTTATTTTATTTTAAATTTTTAAAATGGTAAAATTATGTTTTGGATAAGTTTTAAATTTTAATTAGTTTAATTTTATTTAAAATAATATAATTTTGGGTTTTTAAATGAATTTTATACTTTAGTTTAGTAGAAAAACATTTTATATTTAAAAATGGCATTTTTTTGAAAAATCGTTTTTCATTGTGTTTTTGTGATTTAATTTAAAATTAAATTTCTAAAATTATGTGTCTTGAATTTTAAAAATAGATTCCATATTTTTATTTAGCTTTTCCAAATTTATTAAATTGTTCCATTTTATCTTTATACAGTATGAATAGTAACCATGGTAATTTTTATTACCTTGATAAAGGGTAAATCATGTAATTTAGGTTCAAAATAAAACAATAAGAACAATTACATTACCCAAAAACTCACCAAAATCTTATTGGCTGATTATATATCAAATATAATCATAAAAGGTTCTACGTTATGACCTTTTTTGTCAATATAGATGAGATTATGACCATTATTGTATTTTATTTAATGAAAAGACAAACATTTCACACTCTTGTTTTTAATAAGTGTAATATTTTTAACATGGTGTTATCTAGAGGTAATGTTTAAATATAAATACTATTTTTATATCTAATTCATTTATATTAATTATTATAATTTTTTTATTTTTCATGAATAAATAATTACCTTAAATGCTTTTCCAACACTGATGCAATAATTATTTAATTAATGAAAAAATAAAATAAATGATAATAAGAAAATTTCAAATAAATATAATTTCAAATATTTATGGTGGTCTACTAATTATATATATTATAATGAAATGTTCATGTTATAATAAAATAGTTATTTTGAATTTGACTTTTTTTAATGTTTTTAAAGTCAACGTAATGAATAGTATCAAAATTGACAACAATGGTATTTTATGGGATTAATATTTTATTAAATTTTTTAAAAGTCGGAAAAATATTAAATAAGAACAATGGGTAAAATATTTTGTCTAAATATTCATCCCATGCTCATTTATATTCCATTTGAAACCATTTGTCTTTACAATAGTCTTATTATATTTTAATATTTTGAGAAATTTCAATAATTCCCCTACCCTCTCTTATTAAATGGAACCACTTATTCTCAATACATTACAGTTAAAAGTCTGTTTTTTTATCCCTACCAAAATCCATTCCTGTAATCCCTCCCCTCATTCTATAGATCTTTGATTAGTTAGAAGACCAATCGATGTAATTCATTTTTCGTCACTATCACTCAATACTTGATTATAATGATGGAATTATTTTTCATACATGATATTCAAGACATATTTATCATTATGAAGGGATAATATATAATTTACTATACTACCATTCTATTCATATAAAAATTATAATTTTTTTCTTCCGTACATGTGAACGACCACCTCCACGAAGCGATGGGATTCATTTTTCAACACCCCATCATATGGATGTATATATATAAGTATATTTAAAGAATTAATATTATATATATGATATTATTATAATTATGGAAAGATAAAATGATACTTTATCTTATTTTCATGATTATCTTTGAAAATTTTAAACGTTACTCAGGAGTACATATGGCCAACTGTCTCCATTATTTAAACTTAGTTCATTTTTCATAAACATATTTAGTTGATGGATTTAAAATAATAATTTATGTATAAAATTATAATTATGATATTATTTTTATTCTATATATAATTTAATGATGACATGTTTTACCATATTAAACTATGAAAATCCATTTTGGATCTATTTAGTGAATTTCATCAAAACATATGATGTGAACTAGAATGATTATGTAATTGTATATAACATTGCAATAGGTGATATAAAATGAATAATGAAATTGAAAAGGTTTATTAATCAAGTAAATAATTAACCTAAGATTATTATTTATGACAATAAAGAATTTTAAAAATTATATAGACTCTAGGTAAGGGACTTTTTTAAAAAAATCATCTTTAGAAGTTCCTCTTTCAACTCTTTTTACAAAGGTAAAATAGATTGTAATTTTATAAATATATGAAATAAACAAAATTTTCTATTTTCATGATGCCTTTATATTTTTATGTATACTTTACAGATTGATATGTTTACTTTCAAGTAAAATTTTTTCCTTTGTATGAGCATCATTTTTCAAAATATGTCATTTCAAAACGGAAATGTTATTTTCCACAAGAATGTTTTTAATGATATTTTATTAAAAATATAATTCATATTTACTTTTTTGAGGTACTGTAGATTTTAAAATTTGTTTTTAATGGTATGGGTAATTCGGATATCTTAGAGTGTTTTTTATGTGGTTTTTATAGAGTTTTTCAAAGGTTTTATAAAAAACTTTATTCATGATACTTGAGCATTATAAATGAGAAATTTGTAAGCTCAATTAAACTTATAAATAGGGTTGAGACTCATTATAGCTCACATGTGAGCCTAATAAAGCCTATATAAAGGGTTATCCCCATTGTATCTCTCCAATGCATTAATTATGTTTCAATTTGATCGTGATGGTTGTTCCAACTCTAACTATGATTTTTACTTCATGCATAATCGTGAGGTTTATTTCATTTATAACCATGAGGGTTATTCCTTATGAAAATATGAGTATTACTCTAGTATTAGCATTGATGATTAGTCCATGTATAAGTATGATAAAAAAGTGTTCCCCAAGATAATGATATTATTTAGTTATGCTTTCTATGGGTTTTTTAAGGTTCTCTTTGAGAAAAAAGTGTGTGTGATTTTCTTATGAATTTTTTTATTTCAAAATAAAATAAAATTAAAGATAAAGGTAAAGACATTACAAGAAAATAAAAATTTAGTGGCGGTTTATTTAAATTTTGCAGTGGTTAAAACCGCTGCGAAATGGTTCTGTAATTGTTTCCTGAAACCACCGCTAAAATTGTTGTTGGCATCCAACACGTGGTAGTTCCTTCTATTTATCATTGGTTCTTAGAATGTGTCATAGATAGTGTATTTAGGGGTGGTTTTATGGAAAAAAAATACCAAGATTTTAGCAGTGGTTTTAACTTCCACCCAACACAATTACTATAATATAACAGTGGTAAAAATGTCATAGAATAAAAAACCTTTATTTACTGGCATTTTAAATCACAACTATATGATAAATTATAAAAAAATGAGGTGTTGAATCTCTAGCCCTAGAAAAAACCCTAAAATCAAACAATGCACAAAATAACATAAAAAATGAAACACAACATAATCAAAATACGCATAAATCAGATTACACAGCATATATATATAAGGAATTTTTCACCATATTACAATCAAAATACATATATACGATTCACAAACTAGATCCCTCGGCATGGATCACTATATGCCACAAATGAAACATGAACAAACTCGCTCCACTAATCACATGAAGATGATGATCGCTTCTAATCACCCTCTCCATCTACATCTCTACTTCCTGCTATCGGCATATGTAAGATAATTATATTGAAAATTTAATAATGTTTTATATTTATATTTAAACTCAAAATCAATAAAATTTTGTGAATTAAATGATTTTGAAGTTGTGTGATTTATTTTCTCACCACCAATCGTTGATGCAATATCACCAGGGAGAAATATGGTCATCTTATAATATAAATCAACCAGTTCTTTCTACAAAGAGTATATCTAACCCACCTATTACTAAATTGTTATTTTCATAAAAACAAACTCTTTCTAAGAATATTGGGGTCGGGAGTGACTAAAACCAGGATTAGATGCATCTGTAATCCCCGAAGTCTTGTCAAATATCTCAAATCGCACAGGTCCCAAACTATAAAAACAATGCTCTTTATTATACCCTTAAACATGATTTATTTCATAAAAGTGAACTTAAGAAAAATCCAAGGATTGAGAGGTATAGTGTCTTGAGAAATTAGGAACATTACATAACAACTTAAAACATAAATTACAACATCTTTATTGAAAACTTTGTTTACATGACCAACACATTCCTTCATACTTATCATTTTATGGGATAACCTGAAGACATACATAAGAAAAAGGTGATCAATAAATCTCATTAAGGGAGTAAAAAAGGAATAAAATAAAGAATATGACATATGATAGGAAATAGGTATATCAATGGAGCATAAGAGAAAAATTAACATAAAGGCATTATATAGCAAGATTATCATAACATGGAAATGTGGAAACAACATACAACATGATATTAGCATGAGAAAAGGCTCATTGAACATTGATTATCATGAATAAACCCTCATTTCACATGAATTAGCATGATTAAACCCTTATTTAACATGAATTATCTTGATTAAACCCTCATTTAATAAGGTGTATAATGATATTAAACGTTAACCAATGCATTAGAGTGCTATCAGGGCACACCCTTTATAAACATTTCATTTCGTCCATAAGTGTGTCACATGGATCATATAACATGGAATCATTCAACATCATAAGTTATTCCACAATTAGGTAATTTGGAATACATACATGTATATAAAATTCAATTGGTGTGTGTGCATAAATGTGAATACCATTGATAGAAAAATGGGTATGGTATTCACTACACGGTGATTATGGCTTGGAAAACCGCGATGCAATTTCGGTTGCATAACATCGACATATGTAAATTCATAAGTTGGTTTGATAAGAGATAAAGTGTTATATCAGAATTTATGCATGAAATATACAGTAATGGTATCATTTAACATAACATATCAACTCATTAAATGGAATTTAGATTCATAATATGACATAAATACTCAAACCGAAATAAGAAGAGAGAAATCCCTTACAGAATTTCGACATGGTAATGGGTGTACACATAAGGAATTCATGAGAGAGAAAGGGGTTTCTCATCATTCAAACATACGTAGTGAAGTATGGTGGAGGTGATATATCATACCTCAACATTTTGAATTGAAAATAAAATGGTATAACAACATAATGAAACTTGGACAAAAATGAGAAAGGAAGGAATCCATTACGAAAATTTGTCATGGTAACGGGTGCATATAAGGGTTAATAAGAGGAATAAATGAGTGTGATAGGGGATCATAAAATTTATAAATCAATTTTGAAGTAAGTAGTATATTTATTAACATATCCCAACATAGGTATAAAATAAATTAAAAGACATAACATAAAAATAATGCTTCATAAAAGAGGGGGGTGGAAGATCCCTTGCATGGATGTGTGATCCTAAAGGCTTGAGAGAGGCTTATTATGAGATTTATGGTGACTTGGGAGGACTCTAGGGAGTATAGGGTAGATTTTTTTATATCTCTAAATGGTTTGAGTGAAGAGGAATGGGATATTGGGTGGTTTTATATAAGAAATGAAAGGGAATTCTTTATTATTTAAGTTTTGGACACTACACATTAAAATATTCAAAACCAGAAATCATACCATGGTATTTTTCCATGGTTTCTAACCAAGGGGAGTGAAATAAAATATTTTATAAGTACAAGTGATGAACATATTAAAATATTAGTCTTGCTTATGTGGAAGTGAGTCACACTCTCAAGGAAATCTTTTTAAAATGTTAAAATAATTTATAATTCTTGGAGGGTCCAAAAAGGCATTATAAAATTAATAAAACAAATCTAAAATCACATTATTTTAAAGGTAAAACATATATTGACCGAATGTACCTTTTATAGTATTTTATTACATCACTAGTGGTTCATTATGATGTCATAAAACACATTATATATTTGTAAGGTATTTAATTTTTACCCAAAAATTTTATTATCTTAGAAAATTATGAAAATTTCACCATTGGATAATTTTTAAATAATTATTCCAAATATAATATTTAATTTATCTATATAATTTTATAAATATGTTAATTTTCACTTTTAAAATTAAAACCATCTTTTATTGAAAACTGATGGGTTTTGACAAAAATAGTTTAGAAACATTAATAAAAGTTACATTTGACTTTATAAAAATTATATGATCATATATATTTATTAAAAATTATATAATAATAATATTTTATTAAAATATTAGTTATTTCAAAAATTCTTTAATTCTTTAAAATAAATTCTTTAAAAATACAGATTTTGTTTTATCGTATAAAAAATATAACTCTTATCAAACTGATTACCAAACCATTTACAGATAAGGAACTAATATAAAATTAATTTATAAGAATTATTTTTAAAATATTATTAATAAAACCATATTTTAATATAATAATGTATATATTTCTCAAAATTACTATTTTTACTCGAAAAATCAATTTATCAAATTCACCATTTTTTAGAAAGACTATTATTATAAAGGAATTGATGGAATATGACTTTTATTTATAAAAAGGTAATACACATTAAGTAACTAATTCCATATTAAATAACCCCCTATAACACTCGCATAAGACCTAAGGGTAAGGTGTGTGGTGGTGATAGACTCTTGGGGTGGCTCTGATAACATCTCCCCAGTGGTAATCTCTATTAACTTAAACATCTCTCGTAGGTGATTCCATTCAAGCTTAAAATGTTGATGCTCATCTTGGTCTTGGTCAAGAGTGAATCCCAGTGATGGTACCTCCTTTATAATCTCCAATAAAGGAGCTTTGTACATCCCAAGTCTACTGGATGAGGCCATCCTCTCATTTTTCTGTTTCTAAAGGATTCTTTTTAAAAACCTTAAATTTATATCAGTCGTGTGATCACTATTCAATGGATATACTTTCAATGGTAATGATAATCAATTTTCATTTAAACCCAATAATAATAAAAAGAATAAAAAAGAGTGCATTTGTTTTATATAAGACATTAAAATAAAGGGAATTTTATTCATAAATGATTGGTTCGTTACACAAACCCATCCCACACACTCGACCAGGATGCTCCTTCCCAAGGTCTTCACCAACTGGGTCATACTAGGATACTGAGAAGGACAATGTGGGATTGTAATACCATAGTTATTTAATTTTATGTATAAATAAAATACCATTCATATTAGGATTTTTATATTTTAACATAGTGACAACTAATAATAAGTTGTTATAATGAAGAAAGAATTTATAACCCAACTTCCATAGAAGGGTCATTAAAAAAACTCCCATACTACTTTTTATGAACATTTTACCACACTTATATTCAGGATGCATGGTACCCTAAATTATGTGACTACATTAAACAAAGATAAATTAACAATTTAATATATTGAATAGATAATATTGTCTTATAAATATCTATATTAATGAAAAACTTACCAGATTCAGTTAGCTTCTAGAACAAATATTTGACTCCATAGTGTGAGGGATGATTTTCTTATCTCGATAGGATTCATTCTTCCTTGAAACATCCTGAAATAAATAAAATGTAATTTAATAGTAATGTATGAAATTTCATCTCCTTGAAAAATGCATGTATAAATGTAAAATGAGATTAATATAATAATATATATTTAAATACCATATTCTTCTCATCATGATGACTGTTAATAAAAACCTTCCATTTCTCTCTAGGTACCCCATTGGGAACCTTATCATACAGTTGTTGGGAACCCAATGAAGTATCGTTGAATTCATTACATAATATATATTTTAAAATATTTCCATTTTTGGCCTAAATTTTTTAATGTCCATTTTTAAACTATTATATCATCACTGGAAAAGTAAAAAACATCTGTAAAAAGAGATTAATTTTGAAATTATTATAATTTAATAAAATAATGACATTAAATTACATCATAATGTATTAAAATGAACTTTATCTATGAATGAAAAACTTCATTTTTCCAAGATGAAGGAATATTCCTCCAATCATCATACATAATCGGAAGGGTAACCGGATCCTCCACCATATGGCCTAGAATCTCGCCAAATAATCAGGAAACATCATCCATAGGTCCCCATAGGGGTCAAATGGGATAACTATCATTAGTCTCTTCAGATTCTAAACATCTAAACTTTTTATACATTTCTCCATAGTACCATTATTTGAATATTTTATGAAAACACAGTTAGTAGTATAAAAAATTGAAATAATGTTATTTATATTGAAATTTTTACCTATAATATTCACTCTACACTATACCTATGAAGAACATAGAGTGGAAGCATGCTCCCTCACAATTGAGGCTATTGAATGGGGAGGTTTCGGATGATCTGCTGATGGGATGCTGATGGAGGGTGTGAGAGATAGTGTAGGGGGAAAGCAGATGGTGTCTCAGATTTTGTAGGGAAGGAGACAGATGGATCATCATCTGTCAGTATGGTTAAGGGAACAATGACTGAGAGTCAACATAAATATTTATAACACTTCTTCCTTGGCATTCCTTTCATTTAATCAGAAGAAAAAAAATGACACGACATGAAAAAAAAAATTATGAAGAATAATTTGAAGAATAATTGTGTTACAAAAGGGGAGATCAACATAATTTGGAATACATATAACTGGGCTTTGTAAATTATGAAAATATAGAAATACAATTCTTCAAAATAAAGAAAAAAATGGATGAATTTGATTAGAATAATATAGTTAGTGACCAGATATCCACTATATAAACCAATAGAATAGTGGATTAGTTGAAAGAATCTCTCATATACCTAGATGAATCAAAAACTTTGGATGAATTTATTAATTATGTGATTCGGGTCAAAGACATGAATGTGAAATGTGATATGATCAAAAATAATATGATCGATAAATTTATTCCAAGTCTAAAGAGCATAAACATGATCTGAACCAAATTATTTTTCTGAAATAAACTCAATGAGGATTTAAATTTCATCAAAAAAAATAATTATATTCGTGTAAATGTTATTACCTTATATATGGAATTAATCTAAATGTGAATATTTCATATCTATCATGGAATGAGGCTATAAGATTGTTATTTTCGATATATGATAAAAATTTGTTTTAGGTTATGAGCTGTATGTGAAGTATGGACTCCAAAATTATGTCTTCGAATAGGAAGTGAACATTGAATAACCACATAGTTTTCTCATAGATGAGGATGAGGAAAAATTGTTCCAATTATTTATAGTTTTATATGGACTAAATACTAAACCGTGATCTATAAGCACAACGTTGTATTTGTATTTAAATGTTATTTTTTCTCAAAGAGGCGGGGTTAATCAGAACTAATATATTGAATGTATGGAATTGTGAAGGATGTCAGTGCATTTTTTACCTTGATTACATCCTTTTTAGGAATTAATTACACACAATTCAAGTAATTTTCAAAATTCATGAAGTATAAATTAAAGATGTCTTTTATTTATAGATTATAAGTTTTCAATGGTTTAAAAGGATTTAAATGAGAAAGTGGAACATTTATTTGTAATCAAATATACTAATTAAGAACAAAAATGATTTCAAATGGATGATTATAAACTGGTTTCTTGTCTAGTGTAAGCCCAAATTAAATATTGAAAATATGTGGAACAGATATTAATTTTTATAATACCCTAATTATATCACTCCTTTCAAGGTACAACCTTAATAAATGAAAACTAATTTACACATAATATATCATGATCATTTAGGAAATATACATAAAAACTTGTTCAGTTTTCTTAGTAATTGGAGTATTATATCAATTAATAATGGAATATAATACATGTAAAACTCCAAAGGATTAACTTGATATATATCTAATAGAATTTCATGCCTCAATTTCAATCATGTCATAACTAATAGTGTATGTGATAAGGATGGTACCTCTCACTATAGATATAAAAAAATAAACCTCAACCTCCTCCACCTCCTAGAAAATAGTAAGGTTTTTTCCAAGATTCCTAAAACGAGAAGACTTATATTTACAATGAATCTCCACAACTCTTCTTTGAGACACTAACTCATTCAAAATTGGTACCCAACCTTTCTTTATTAATCCAATCATGTGATTTTAATGTCAAGAACCACTCTTCCTTGAGATCCCATCAAAATAATTCAAAAAATAGACCACCATCCTACAATGATGAAATGAATAAGGTGGATATTGGAACAAATACATCCTATTCCCATATTCTCCACATGATAATCACTCTAATTATAACTTTCCATATAAATATTGGGAAGGATCCCAATTTCATTTCCCTTTTATTTCATCCAACTTAATCTTATTCTTAATAATTTAAACCTTCCCTCTACTAAACTAAAATATTAAAGAGAATAAATTAATCATATTGTAAATGTATTCCCCCAAATTATTTCTTGATAATTGGAACCACATGATTGTTATGAATATTGAAAAATATAACTAATAATAAAACCTCCAACCAAAATATTTTCTCAAAACATAGTTCCATGAACCTTTCAAGGGATAAGATTTTAAAATTTATGAATGGAACTACCTACCTCAATCGATGACTCGCATAATACTCTAGAGCCCATAAGTCTTCTAATGGGTCTACAAGCACATAAAAAAACCCTAAACACCTTTAAATTAATTAACTAAAATACAAAATTAAAAATTCTATAATGTAATAATCAAATCCTAACTCACATGATGGAATAAGTGTGCCAAAATTACAAGAAACAAAGTACGGTCAAATCCAAAAACACGACCTTTTTAATTACCTTGCCTAGGGAGTAGCGGTAGTGACCAATCATGGGAGATAGAGTTTGGTGCCTCGGGCTCAATATCAGGGAGCTCGTGGGTGAATGGGGTCAGTGATGAGGGGGATAATGGGGGGATAGTGGTCTGGTGGAGAATGTATGATAGTAAGGGATAGAGAGGGGTTGACGGCGAGGGGTTGAAGGGGAGTTGATGAAGTGGGGAGAGAGGGGACATTGGAAAGGGGGATAAGGGGAGCTAGTAATGAGGGTGAGAGAGGGTCCAGTGGTGAGGGGGATAAGGGGATCCATCATAAGGGTTTCACAGGGTTGTGAAAGAGGGGGTTGGGGTGTCAGTCTTAGGGGTGTGGGAGAGTGGAGGAGTAGAAGTGATGACATTTAAAAAAAGGATTTACCAGCATTTTTTAAAAAATCTTCGCAATATTTTGAATAAAAAATTAAAGGCAGTTTCAGAAACCACTACTAATAACTAATTTCTTTATAGTGACATTACATGATTTTTCATTTATTTCATTGGACTAATAGATTTCTCCATTTTATGCCCCTTACAAATATTTTTATGCTCATCCAAAAATTAATGAAAATCACATGTCTTAGGGATGGGTAATGGAAAACAATAATTCAAGTTTAATGTCATGAAGATTCTTCATGAAAATAAATCATATTTTGTTTTTTAAAAGTTTCATATTGTGAAAAAATGGATATTTAGTAGAAGTGTCTAATTTTTAATATATGATTTTTTTATGTATTATTTATTACCTAATTCTCTAAATTTCTAAATCGAAAATATCCTCTAGATTGTAAGAAAGTGAATTCTAATTCAAAGACACTATAATATGTAATTATTAAGGCTGAGTCCTTAGATTCAAGTAATATTCTTCATACCCGGTGTGCTAAAAATAAATTTGAATATGGGTATGCATGGTGGATGGATTTAGATAGGATGTGCCCAATAATATTTGAGTTATGATATGTTACCTCTTCACTAACACCCATACTCATAATTTTTATCATGATATATTCATTAATTATAGTTTCATTATCTAGGATTTGTAGATTTTTTTTGAGGTCCTAGTTAGACACTCCTTTAGCTAGATATTTCAACTGGTGGTGAACCCCCTAGTCACAATGGTTGTAAGTGTGAGTTTTCTCCCAAGATAGAGAGAGATTTTATGGGATTACATCATTTTTAAATGAGACTAGGTGTCATCATACATGGTGTGAATTATAAAGTTTTTTATCATTAAAAGATTATTTGTAGTTTATCAGATGAGGTGAGGTTATTTTTCATTTTTGAGCGAATTCTTGGGAAAGATGAGTTGGTCGATTCATGGGTGATTGCAGGTAATTATTCTCTAGGTTATGAATCTATCATTGTAATCAATAATGACTATGTCAAAGTAGTTTCCAATATAGAATAAGGATCACATGAATGTTTTCAAAATGTAATTATAGGTATTATTCCCTTAGAGATAAAATATTTCATATTGGTTGAATTCATAGGTTATACAATAAACTTTTAAAATTTATCAAATTTCTAAAAAAATATTAGAGATTTGATGGGGTGGTTTGGAGACTTATTAGAAATATGTTTTCTTTAGGATCAAGGCGACCACTTCAACATATAAAGAGGAAAAAAGGGGCTCCTAGAGGTTGAGTTTAGGTCTGTTTAGAATCATATTAAGTTTCATGAGGATGAAATTCTGAAGGAAGTGTTAGAGTTTGATCACTTATAGAGAAATATTTAAATCTTAGTAATGTATTTGGGAGTAGATAATTCATAAACTATAGTTGTGGGACCTATATATTATTTTTAGTGGTCCTCTTGATGCCACCCTCATTTGAGTTAAAATAGAGGAAGGGTATATTAGGTGTTTATAGGATGATATTTTCCATATTTGAGCAACCCATTTGTTTAGAAAAATCATTAACTATGAGTTCTATATATGACATATATATCCATTTGATCATGATATATAAGATTATATAGTAGTGGTTGGACAACATGATTCATGAATATCAAATGGATTGAATGATATGAGTAGGACAATGGTGTCATGGTAGATAAATCCAATAGAAAAAAATATATACTCATCAAGTGCATGATATGTTTGAGAATTTATCTTTTTTGAAGATAGTTATAATGGAATTGGGAGAATTGGTATGTCATTTTTGGTTGTTATGGCCTCCCCCCTCACAACTCAATGAGTGCAGGAGGTCCATTACGGAATCATAAAAAGGTTGATCATATGTGATCAGGAATTTTTGGGTGGTGAACATGAACTATTATCCTAATGTTGGGGAGTATATTAAATTTATTCTAGAATTTATAGTATTATTCTCATAAGCCTCATCTTGGATGTTTTGATGATAAATTTTAAGCTAGGGTTTCTCATATGTGAATGGAACCATAGTTGAGTAAGTCTAGTGAAATTTGGTGTTCATTATGAAATTATTATAGCTAAGTAAGGAAAAATGTTGCTTAAAGGGTTTTTTTATAGTCACTCGAGTCTATAAGGTGTTATCTTGGGGTCGACATCCGATTAAATGGTTAAATAAATAAGATAGAAGTGAATACATTTGATTGTGTTGGAATGGGTCACCAAAGTGATGAGATTTTATTGTAAGGTGGTTTGAGGATTTTGATGGCATTTCTTTTTACATTCCTTAGTTTCTTTCATAAAGAGTCTTCATAGGACAACTAGGCTATGCTTGGTGGTGGATGAGGCCTCATGGGGTGATTAAGGTGTGCTTGAGTGGTTTCTATAAAAAATAGAGAAAGGTTTTTATCATTGGGGTTAATCATGACCTTATGCGTAGTGTTGGTGAAGTCGGTATGTTTTTTTGTCATGTGATGATGAGATGTTAAAGTGATCCTTCAATAGCCTCTCCCTATTTTCTATTTGAGGTTATGAAGGGACTCTTTAGTTAAATCACCTTGTAGTAGGGTTTATTATTTATTGATGGTTTCTATGTGGTAGTTTATAGGTTACTCCTAGAAGGTGGAGAGTGTAATGCACCCATATTTGGTACCCTTATCAACAGACCTTTTTGAGGTTGGTGTTCATGGTTCATAGTTATTTCTATAAGGATAAGTGACATGATGTCGGAAAGTTCTTTGGTATGGAATTTTTGTGTGGGTCACATAAATATAGCTTATTATTTTTTATTAATTTTTCTGAAATGAGATTAAACTGATAAAACCATATGTGGGAGTAGAATTCCAAGGAAGGTAATTGGAATAATAGAGGAATAAATGAGGATGTTTTTCTCTTATGGTAGTGTCTTGGGTTCACTTAGTGTATAGACCTCTAAAGATGGGTTTAGTGTGTGTGATAATGGGTTGATTTCAATATAAAATTGTCTTTCAAGCTTCTCCATTTTAGAATCTTGGGTTATTTCCTTTCTGAGGGTGATAATATTTAAAATTGGGGAGGATGGAGAAGCTTAAATTTTTCATCGAGTTAGAATTAGTATATTTTTTCCCTCGCTCTTAATGTGGTTAGTTCCACCCACTCTTATGATTGAATAAGATAAATTATTTTAGTGCATCAAGATAAAGAAACCCATGGTTTATTATTAAATTGGATCTTCATCAAATATTTTAACATGAATTTATTGATAATTGTTTACGATATACATGTTAAATTATAATCCTTGGAGCATCAAGAATATATTTTTTATAAGGTTTCATACTATGGATTTTTAATGGATTCTAGAAAATTGTTTTAAATTGTATATGCTTCATTTTTTATTCCTTTAGTGGAAAATATGTCCTCTTTAGTGAAATTTTTATTGATAATATTAAAATTTCTTCATATTTTAAAATTCTATACAAAAAATTAATGAAGAACAGTTGGATGATCGTTCTTAGTCCAACAGTATTCCACTTTCTCACAACTACAAAACACACCTTTAACTGCATCATAATTTATCAGCGCAAGAAAAATGCACTGATAAAATCTATTTTTATCATCCGTAAATAAAAGAAGTAATAAAGAGAACCATTTATTAGTTCTTTTTATTTAGCTCTCATAAATGGTCACCTTTGTCAGCACTTTATTTTAGCACTGATAAAGTTTACCCTTTATCAGCGTCTTTTTTTGTGTGCTAATAAAAAGTACCATTTATCAATGCTAAAAAAGATCCTAATAAATGGTAACCTTTATCAATGATTTATTAGCACTGATAAAGGTCCACGATAAAATGAAATAATTGAACATAAAAAATTTAAAAAAAAATAACAATTTCATTAATTAAAAAATTATTGGTGAATATGAATAAATTGAATATACATGCATATAAATTTTAAAAATTAATAAATATTATATATTAAATATATATATATGTAAATTTAATAAAATAAAATAATTAAGAAAATAAAATCTTAAAATGTGTAAATTAAGAAAAAAATTATACATTCTATTAATTAAATAATTATTGATAAAAATTAAAAAATTCAACATACAAATATATAGATTATAAATATTGATAAATATAATATATTAAATGCATATATATAAATAAATAGACTATTAAATAAAAAATTAAAAATGAATAAATTAAAAATTTATTTAAAAATTTATTTATGAAAAAATTATTAATTAAAATGAATAAGTATAATATATATATATATATTGATTATAAATATTAATAAATAATATATATTAAAAAAACATAATCAAAATAAATAAAATATTAATTAAAAACATATTAATGCCTTATTCATTTTTAATGTTGTCTGATTTTTCAGTTTAACAATTATCAAATGATGTGTGTTACATTGATTTCATATATACATACATATATATATATATATTTAATTTATTTTTATATGCAAATGCACACATAAATATATTTATGAAATATAAAGAAACACATACACCTAATATTTATGTAATTTATTAAAAATTTTGTATATTTTAGAATTTCATTATAACACCACAAATTTAATATATTATGTTTTTAATTGTTAAATTTTATTTATTTATTTTTAATACTATTAAATTTAGGGCATTCATTTTTAATAATTTTTTATTTTTTATTTTATTTTTGAATTTTATCATTTTCTATTAGTTATTTATATATATTTATTTACTATGTTTTAGTATTTTCAATATGTATCCATCTTTACATAAATATATATGTATCCATATTTTTTTAACAATTTTTATTTAATTAATAAAACTTATCCATTTTTTAAATATTTTTAATGTGTACTCATTTTGAATTATTCAATTTCCCTCAATTTTAAAATGCACGTATTTAAGATTATATATCCACTAAAAAGTTTTAAAATATATTTTTAAACAAATATTTATAAATAATTATATTTTTAAATGTATATTTACTATTTTTATAAATTTATATATTTATAATTATTATAAATAAATAATTATTCTTTTTTAAGTAATTATTTATATAATTAATAATAATTAATTATATATATTTAATAATTATAAAATTATAATAAATTTATTTAAAAAAACTTTTATCATCGCTAATAAATCCCTGTTAAAATTAATCATTATCAGTGCTAAACATTAGCACTCATAAAGATGATTTTTATATATTCTTTTTTAGCTGTGAGAAATCTCAAGATTTGTCACTGATTTTTTAACGCTGATAAAAATCACTTTTATTAGCGCTTATAAATTTTATGCTGATAAAAGGGATACTTATCTGTAATTTTTTTAAAGCATTGTTAAAATTATTCCTGATCAATTTAAAATAACCCTAACAGGTACTTAATCGGCTGCGATTCTCATGCTCTCAGATAACTCTTCTACTTTTGGCATGACTCCTCTATGTTACCTTGGATGAATCAATTCTAGAATTAAATGTATGTTATTTTATTCTTTTCCTGTATCAATGTTTAATCTTTTGGGTTCTGTATTTTGCGTTTTTCACTATTCTTAGCCACGACAAACCCTACATTTCATCTTCTCACCACTGGCGGTGCGACTCCTCTTGGTTCATGTAAGGATCAGAAAGATGTATCATGATATTAGTCACCAATTTTATGGCATGTAATAATGAAATTAATTTTAGTATTACTCACTAAATTTTTTACCTATAATCCAGTAAAGGAAAAAATACAAAAAACTAAAGCCCCCCCCCCCCACACTCGGCTGGGTGGTGAAGTTGGGTTGGGTTTTGGGGAATGGTCATAAGGTCAATTCCTTGTACCATCAATTTATCTACAATTTCTTTGTAGTGTTTTCTACAGCACATGTAGTTGAACCAAATTTCTTAAAAATACAAAAAACCAACAAGTACTCTTTCAATACTTTCTTTTTCTATTATGAAATGGGATGAAATCATGATGGATTTCTTGATTGGTTTTTCAATATTAGCTAAATAGAAAGGTCTAATGTAGGTTATAGTGGATCAAATAACTAAGATAAACAACTAATTACATATTAAAGAGGATTCCTTAGTTGATGAACTTGATTAATTGTATTTCAAAGAGATAATAATGCTTTCAGAGGTCCCATCTAATGATGTATATAATTGGGATTTGATATTTATATCTTTGTTTTTGTAAGGACATTAATTTTCAATGAATTTATGGGTGAAATTTTATACTACCATTATTCCATAGACTAATTTCCATTCTAATCATACTATCTTGATATGGAGGACATTCTTTTAGCCTTAATTCTAAACTTCAATGAATCCTTTAAGGATTAACTATCATTTTTGGAATTATCCTATAAAAACAATTATCAATCACTTTTCTAGATGGACTCGTATGAGGAATTATATTAAATACATTTTCAATCTCCTTTATCTTGGATAAATATTGAATAATCTCCTAGGAATCTCCCTTGTCCTGTCTAAGAAATAATAGACCAAGTGATGTTAATTGCAAAACATTTTGAAACTAATCAAAGTTAACAAATGTATTACAATGACAATTAGAGTCGATCCTTCTAATTTAATATTAATGATCATGTGTTCATTTTTGTTTACATGAGATTGGTTCACTGATGGATTATAAAGAAGAATAAATTAACCTATAAATACATCAATCCTTTTAAAATTCTTAGAAAAGTCTAAGAAATTTTTTAACAGCAAGCCTTAAATATATGAAAACCCAATGGTTGAATCAATTGCCTCAAAATTTTGGTTGAATCTTATTGAGTATGAAATTATTGAGGTTGTGGAGTTTTTAAATTCCCCATACAATATAACCATTTAATAACCTTTAATTTTAGTATCTTAGTCTCATTTTGGGTATATTTTGTGTTGATGGGGGGTTAAAAGAGGGGTAAGAGGATTTGATAGGAGAGAGTGGGGAAGTGATAGAGGTACCCTTGTGTGATAGGCAATGAGTACCTGATAGAATGTAACCAGGTACCTATTGATAGGCTACTGTAAGTAGATCCACTGTTAACCCAACCAAGAACTCGGTGGCCTAGAATTATGTATATTGTGGTATTTTTGTGAACTGGATAGTGTTGGGAGTTTTTTATCTTTTAAATCATAATAAACTCATATAATAAGGAAAGTATGACCCACTACCATGTCATAGGGTGAAGCATGACTACTAGTTCCTAATTATATTGGTTTAGAGGTAATTATTTCTTATTTTGGTCTCAGTTGTTGTGAGTAATATTTTAAAATGAAAAAAATTTTGAAAATTAAAATTATTTCTTTCAAATGGTATCAAATTGGAAAAAATGGTTTTAAAGGAAAAATTTTTGGATTGAAAATTTGGTAAATTATTGGGTTTGGTGATAAATTGGTAAGAGTGATATTAAGTATTCCTTATGAGTGTTTTCATATGGTAGGTTATGTGAGGAATTGATTTTGAACCAGATTTTATGATTTTTGTGTTATTCATATTATGTTTCCTAGAAAGGTCCCTGAAGTTTCTAGTGGGTCTCACTTTGTTTTTGGTTCTACTCAGTTTCTTCTCATCTTCCATGGAAATCAAGGTTAGTTAGAGTCAGTGAAGTGGATTGAGGAATTTGATCATGTATTTAGAGTTTTGGGAACTCCCAAAGTCGTTAGTGTTCATGTTGTTCTGGGTCTGCTTGGGGGTCCAGCTTTGAAAGAATGGGAGTTATTTGCCTCATCAACAATGCATGTTGGGATGATGTGGGGTGTTTTTAAGTATATTTTTGTATGATTTTTTATACCTGATAAGGTTAAGATTAAGAAAAGGTAATAGCTCATGAGTGTCTATCAAGGTTAGCAGATAGTGAAGGCTTATGTTGAACACTTTAAAGTGCTGGTTTCCTTTTCTCTAAATGTGGTGTCATAGGATCTTTTAAAAGCTTCTCTTTTCATTGTGGGTATTCATCTAGGGATCAATGAGCATGTCCACTTCTCCAATAATATCCATTTTTAGAATTTTGTACAGGAATATTTTTTGGATGAGTTTTTATGAAAAAATTATACATGATATTAGCTCAGTGGTTGTCTCTCGTGTTGGGGTGAAGACATCTGGAGTTTCCTCATTTTTGTTGTATTGCTCTTGTAAGTTCTTCTTTCATTATAATGTTATGACGAAATCATTATTTTTTAGTCCAACTAGATTTATTTATCAATGTGAACCTTTAAATGGTTAGTCTTTCATGAATTAGTTCTCCACTTTCTATCAGGCCTGTTTCGAGGTGTCTATTTTTTTTGTAAATCGCTCTTTGTGCCTTGTGTGTGGGTTCATTGTTCGGTTCGAGATCTTTAGGACTTGTAGGAATCATTTGTACCTCAATATGACATATAATGTGACCAGTATTACACCAATTACTTCATTATATTTTAAATTAGCATTAATTTTAGTAAAAAAGACAACTAACTCAATGTGTCTGTTTTCAGTTTAAAATTGATATTTATCTTCAAAAAGTTTCACTCTATGAAAACTTAGAAAACACCCTCATATTTTATTAATAATTTAGGGAATAAATTCATAAATCATTTTTGATATGTAGGAATTGTTCTCACATCAAACCAAATCACAATGTGATCTGTATGAATCAAACTGTGTGTTTCAAATTTAAAATGAAATTTTAGTAAAAAAGAAAAGTGACGTACTCAAAACCGGGAAAACACGTTAAGATTGTTTTGATACTTTAGGAAAGCAGTCCATAAGTGATTTGGAACATGTAAGAATCATTCTCATGTCATTTTTATGTATGGTGTGATCGGTTTGATTCTAATTGAAACTTACTTTAAAATTGTCAACAATTTTAGTGAAAAAACATATTGACCTCCTAAAAACAAAAAAAAATCGTATTGTTTAGATAATTTAAGAAAATATTCCATAAGTGATTTTAGATGTTCATAAATTAGTCGAACCTCAATCCAACGCACGGTGTGATCAATATGACTCCAAGATCATGTTATTATTTAAAATTGACATCAATTTAAGTAAAAAGTCTAACTAACCTACTCAAAATCAAGAAAACACATTAATATTGTTTAAATACTTTAGGAAAATAATTTTTAACCCATTTTAGATTTGTAGTAATAATCCGCACCTCAATGTGATACACAATGCGATCATTATGATTCAAGGTGCACATTTCAATTTTAAAATGATATTTTATTAAAAAATACAAGTGACGTAATTAAAATGAGAAAAAACATTCATATTGTTTTTGATACTTTAGTAAAATGATCCATATTTCATTTGGGAAGTGTGGGAGATAGTATTCTCTCAATCTAATGCACGGTGTGATCACTATGACTCAAAGTGCATCATTTTATTTAAAATTGAAATCAATTTTACAAAAATAGACAGTTTTCCTACTCAAAACTGAGCAAACACATTCTGATTGTCTAAATAACTTATTAAAATTATCCATAAGTCAATTTTTATGTGTAGGATTCATCCAAACCTAAATATGATACACAATATTCCATGTATAACTCAAAGTGTTTTTTATTAGTTGAAAATTGACATTTGACTTCAAAAAGTGTCAATCACTGAAAACTGATCAAATGAGATCAAATTTTCCTAAAAATTTAGTAAAATGATTCATAAGTCATTTGTGATGTGTATGAATTTGTTTTACATCAAACTGATACATGATGTGATCTAAATTACCCAAAATTATGTTCCAATTTAAATTAAAATTTTAGTAAAAAAAGATAATTGGTATACTCAAAACTGAGAAAACACATTCATATTGTTTTGATACTTTAGGAAAATGATTTACCAGTCATTTGAGATGTGTTGAAATCAGTTTCACCTCAATCTGATGCACAGTGTGAATGGTATGACTCCAAGTGTGCCTTTTTATTTAAAATTGATATAAATTTTAGTAAAATTAACACAATTTGTTAATTTATTTCTAAATATTATTACTAACTTAAGAAATTGTTCCCTATACAGGTTCTTTCTTTTTCATGACTAGGGGTATTTTTGTTTAGAAATAACATGATTCAGGTCAGGATTAAAAGATAAATGAACATTGATGTCTTTGAATGTATGTGATAATTTATATTTATGTAATTGTACGAACCAATGTTTGAAATGTCTATAATATAGTATTTTTTTCTTGTGTTTGTGTTTTAAATTTTATTTCATTTAAAACCTATATTAGGATTTGTTTTTTCTGATATTCGGTGTGTTTTCGGTGCTACGGTGTGCTGTTACAGCACATAATAGTGGTTTTTCATTGTGTTGTTACAACACAATGTAGTATGGACCTTTATCGGTGCTCATGAAAGCACTGATAAATGGTTCTTTATCAGCTCTTTTATAATCACTGATCAAATACCCTTTATCGGTGCTTTTATCAGTGTTGATAAATGGTTCCTTTACGGGTGCTAAAAAGCGCTAATAAAGATCCCATTTATCAGATTTTTTCAGTGTTGATAAAATACTTGGGCTTTTAACATCTCTCATGTAGTCAGTACTTTTCTACCTTTGATAAAGGCAATTTCTAGCACTGTTAAATGTTTTTTTTGTAGTAGTGTTTCCTTACCGTTACTCTTATTCAACATGGTTAACTCTCATCATCGGCTAACTCCATTTTAGGTGGTTTGATGTTGAAGGACTATAGTGATAGTCTAAATGATGATGGAAGAGGGATGGTATTGGAAGGAAATATAAGAGCTTTCATGATTTTTTTGGGGTGGAGTTTTATGGGAGATACGGTTTTTTCTTGGGAAATAAAATGGTGTAGAATGTATTTAAATGAAATTTTAGCATGGTGTAATGGTGATTCAATGATGTGAAGGATCATACAATGGTAACCATTGGTGTGAGAGAGTGATGGTTGTTGTGATAGGTGAAATAGAAGGGCAAGGTAGTTGGAGATGTGGAGAATATGTCTCCAAATTGGTCTAATTTCCCCAGATACATGAAGTGTAGTCTTTGAGAAACATGTTGGGTATATTAGCAAGGGTTTATTTGTCATAATAAATATTACATGGGTTGTGACCCTAGGTTTAAAACCATGTATTTTGGGATTTAGTGTCTCATCAAGTACCCAATTACATTCCATTTTGACATATTTCTGATCCACATGACGCTTATCCTATTAAAAACATCATGTATAGCAGAATAGGTGGATCACCATATACTGAGAGTACATTCCGAGTAGGTGTGTGGTCCCATAAATTACGTATCACACCAAAAATATCATGTAAAACTTGTGAGATGCCTCTATGTGTACCAAATGTACATATATACCATCCTACATGGTTATACACTCTATGTTCTATAAAGTACATTCCACATAATTATGGTACACAATATAAACTCCCGCAGAAGTACACATTAAATTTTACTTAGGATCCTACATATCGTGTACCCTAATAGTTCATGCATGTAGGTTAACCCCATATGAATTAGACCACGATTGTAGGTTTTCATCTACTACTAAGTCATATATGTTAATTACTCCATAATACATGTCTTTTATGGGTAGTTATCTATATTATTTATATTTTATTTCTATGGTTTCAATTTTGGATGCATGCATAGTCCATTTTCATTTTTTTTGTTTTTAATGTATTACATGATAATGAATATCTATATTTTCACTAAGGATTATTTCCTAGGTTTATTGGGGTTTGGAGTTATTTATCTCATAAAGACGATGATGGGGAGACTAGGTGAGACAATTGGATCCAACATGGGGTAGTGACCCCCCTTTAAGCATACTTTTTCCAAGGAACAATCCCTTTGTACACTTAGTGGAGTATTTAACCCCATGTCATGTCTCATCCTCGGTACAACTAAATCAGTTCCTAGAGATTATTGATGACAAGGCCTCAAGTGTGCCTCCCCATATGCCAAACGCTACAAATTGGTAGTAAGATTATAAATCTTGTATGGTGGGGAGACTATACCCTATGGACCGGTACTAAATACAGTGAAAGAATAATTAAAACAAAGTAATTGAAATATAATCACAACTATCAAGTAATAATAAATGGATAACAAATACAGTTCCAAATCATACAACTATGCATGATGAGGCTATATCCAAAAAATATAAGGTAGTCATCATATAGAGGATAATACATACATCATGACCAGACAGATAAAAAGATAGATAAACAAAATACTCAACTCGTGAAGGAATCTCAATTATATGCTCGGTCCCCATCTCCCAATTCAAGTCCTGGTCCATAAATGGCAACATCAATACAGCACAATCTAAGTCCTGACATGAAGCAATGAGATCTATTTGGGTAATAATTAGTGGCCCAGACATTCCATGAGTAAAAATCAATAGGCCACCACCAATAGTGTCTAATTTAATCCAATATGTAAATATAAATTCATGTAGTGTGAATTTATAATAATAATAAATTTTAATGAAATAAATAAATGTAAAACACGTCACGCTTGGGTCCCCCATGGATACCTATCCAACAATACCTACATTGTCCTATGTCAAATATCTCTGAATATAAGAACAAAATTATAATGATAGGACCCATGGATATAATCCCATGTGTCCATGTATAATACTAGTCATGTGGGTACTAATGAGGAACCAATCAATTATAAATCAAGAACAATATAATATCATATGAACTACAAGATAGTCTAAGGCATTCCAAATCAAAACCTGGGTGTCACCCAACACTTACTACAATTTCATTTAACCTATGAGATTTTCCAAGGAATTATGCATCATAAATACATGTGTTGATCATGGTGAATATAATATCAATTAGTCTATGAGACCAACCAAGTAATTCTATATAAATAATCATAATATCACTCAAGTCATATATATTTTCATTCAAATTATTAGCTTATATAAGGAATTCCATATCCGGAGTCCAATTATCACTCAAGGTGTATTATAATTCATTTAACCTCTAAGAATATATGCGAAATTTTGTATCAGGAATAAATGAATCACCAAGTCATACTATCATATAAAATATCACACATTTAATAATTAAACGTAGGTCCTAGGAATTATCCATACCAATTTATAATCATCATGTTTAAATCCATTATTTTATCTATAATTTCATTCATTTAAAAATATCCACCCATTAATTTATAATGATAAGGGGGCAAGAGATGGTATTAAACCTTCCAACAGTTCTATTAACTCATCTGGTCATTCTTTTTAAACATGACCTTCAATACACCTTAGGATCATGTTTAGTTACACAGGCAACATGCTTAAAGAATTTTATTTATAAGATTCTTACATCTTATTCAACCCCCTTTTTGTACTAAGGGAATATTTCATAATTTTACTCAAACAATTATACTTTCCTATTGAAATTCATTCCACTCATTTATTATCATTTAAAAAATTCCATATTAAGATTGTGGCCAAACACACTTAGAAGTTTTTTTCCCAAGAACACATTTTTTATCAAGGGAGTACATGGTGACACACCCAAGGGGTGGTCTTAATTGATTTTCCAACCTCTAACCATGTCAATGGATTTAAATACAGTTCTATGTCATGTTATACACAATCAATTTATGATTTTACACTATTTAGGAGCAATGCCTGGGAAGCCCAGTGTGAGGCACAATGGAACATTTTGTAAAAAAAATATAATCAAAAATTCATTGACCACCTAACTTATAACAAGGATTCTTTAATCATCCAATATCAGCCTTTAGTTTGATCTAAAATAAGATAAAATGGGACAATCAAAATATACCCTAAAAATATGTCATAATAGCTCACATGAATATAGAATTAAATATAAAAAGAAACTAAAAAAGGAAGAAAGGGGAGGTATGGACATACTAAGGGTGATAAAACATGACTGAAGACAATAAATTCTAGTCTCAAATATAGGATTTCCATTAATTATTAATAGAGGAGAATATGAGGGCTTCAAGTGGTATAAGGAGTGTAAAAAAATAGGAGAAAGGTGGATTTTTTATTGAAGGAGAAGTAGGGGAAATGGTAATTCAAGAACCTCTAATGATCCACATAGTTTGGCTACACCATTTTACAAACCATGCTAAAACCTAAAGAGATCATTGCGCAAGAGTCCCCCTACCTCATACAGCTAGGTTCATGGTTAATCAAACCATGTGTAGCCCATGTGTGGCAACTTCTAGAAGCTCGATCCATCATGGATAGTTGAAGTGTACGATTGTGAAAATTGTGAAACAACTTTTTGGATACCCTTTCACCTCTACACCAATTTACATGGTTTACTAGACCATTCATAGAGTTAAAACTAATTGTGTCCATGCTGAAAAGGGACATACAAATTGAGATGTACGATTAGAACAAATTGTGTGCCAATTGTGCGCCCTAGCCTATTTCCCTTAAAACCAAGTCCTCAAAGCCCAATGCTCCTGAAAATCATTCAGAGCTCCAAGGAACCCCTTAGTACTTAAACATTGTTCAAAAAATACTCTTAAGTGTTCTAACCTTTAGAATTACATTCCAAATCTTGATTCAATGTTTTTCTTGTCCACAAATGAAAAAGTCAAATACATTTTTATAAATTTAAACCCTTCTAAAATGTGGGATCATATAACCTATCCACCAAAGAACTTATCATCCCTAATAATCCATGGGAACAAAAAAAATATTAACTGACCTTTATGGGTCCTAATTTTCTGGCTCAAATGGCTATTTTGTGTTTCCAATTCCCAATACGCCTCCAAGAATAACTTTATACATATGGTATATAAATTGTAAAAACTTGATCAAATGCCCATAACATAAATCCAAACACTAATATGAAACTTACATGAGCCTTTCTAAACTTGATATGTGGTCATGTCATAATCTCTTAATTAATTGGCCTATATCACTCCCTACCATATGTCCTAGAAAATGTTTCTAATTCTGAGTCATGTCACATCCACTATTTGATTTTCCTATTGAAACACATTCTCAGCATCCTAATGATGCTTCATAAAAACTATCAATATAGAAGAAATGGTTGAATTTCATATTGATCACAGTCAAATTGGTAATGTCATCTTTTCATTTAAAATCCCCAACCATATTATACATTGGACGTACCTTATCCAATAGCATACAAGATACGATTCCACGTCGACATCATCCAACTAAAATAAGGAACACAAGTCGAAACAACTGTGGCTCACTATTTCTAAAAAATGCTTGAATTCTATAGTTAACACATATAAAACTAGATCCTAACCCCATTCATTCAAGGCACATTGAGATCATCTCGAGTATTCTCACAGAAGCCCCTACCCAAATTTTGGTGACATCTCCTTATGGAACTATCCTTCGTTCAGTACCATCATCGTGCCATATCAAAATAATTGATGCACGCCTAGTCCAAAACCTTTTGATCTTCATCCTCTAACCATCCACCAAGTTGACTATAAAATATGAGGTAACCTCAAAATTAATCTACTGGAGTCCAAGAATATCATCCAAGGTATTTGATACACTATACTTTTTTATTGAAATGTCATTACATGTCCTAAATGTCAACAGATCACAACCATTGTCTAATCCCAACGGTAGTATCTCACCTAGAAGTGGAGTCAATGAATTGGTTAGCATCTATGAGTCCATACATGGCATTCCTACTTAGGAATACAAGTGTCAATCAAGACAATAAAAACATATATATAGATTTTTTTCCATGACTATATTCATGAATAAAATAACTAATAGATTAACTGTAATTCCTTTATCATGTTCTTGGAATTTACCAAGAAAATCAGGTTTGCCTGGTTCCATTATCCAATGGGATTTAAGGTCCAAATGATCGTCTAAAGGTTGTTCTTGTACTTTCATGACCTTTCCCCGCATGAGGGTCATAAATTGGTGACCAATATCCCACTACCCACCATAGGAGCATCCTTATGGTCACACCAATGATATGATTACTATGATTTCCATATCCCATTCTCCATCCATACATAGGCATAATTCCTAACATAAACAAGATCATAATCTTCTATGAGTTACAATGTATACATCACCCACCACTCTTCCCCATATTCTAAGAATAGTTACCATGATTTTCATCAAGTTTTAACTCATAATGAGGGTTAATGACCTCAATTTTCAAAAAGATGTACTCCCCACCTTATGTATTACCTAAAACTACTCCTTAAATGAAACTGTCAAAGAGTCCCTCTATTTAACCATAAAATATATTCAAATAGATGGGTGTATAGTTGGAAATCTCTCATCATACTCATGATGATGTTTAGATATTGCGCATGATTTCCTCTGGAATAGGATTACACTAAGATTCCATCGCAAGGTGTGTATTTCTCTCTCAATCCACACTCACATCAAACCACTCTAAAATTTCCTTTAACCAACTCCTTACACAATGTCTCCTAAAAATGTGTGTCTAGGTAAAATCATGGGTAAACTATCTCATGTAACACAATTTAAATCCATGTTATCTCGTGTAATAGGACCTTCCATTAATTTAACTAAATCTCAATGTTTCCATGCTTGTATGCATTACATTTAAAATCATCAATTCTCAGCTCATACTAAGGTGCACTCTGACACTCCATATTAAGAAATTACCATTTTTAACCAATATGAACCATAATTTTCATACATAGAGGGTGTACATCCCATACCACATGATTCAATACCCAGCTCACACTCCTGTGAATCATCCACTAATAAGGAAAAGATGATCGTGCTACATGGAACATAATTTCTTAACACTTCAGGAGTTCCATTGGAACTACTATTCAAAATTGAGTACCTCACTTGTTTTATAATTTATCAATTGATAGCTTTCCTCATGGTGGTTTTTTAGAAATAAAATCATAAATTTCACAACCACAAGTAAACTGGTCTATGAACTCAAATAGTCCTTCCCATCTAAGCCAATGTCGATACCCAAACCCCCTAGGTGATTTCTAAAAAAGGCATCCAGAAGCCTATATAAAAATAACTTGAGAAACTATCATGATGTCTCAAAATTATTACACTCCCATGATCACTGTCCTAAAATGGAATCCGTAAACCTGGTCCAACCTCTCTCACAATTTTCCCTCAATTATTTTAACCACTGATTCATTTAATATCTAATAAAAAACAAAGGGCCTCTAGGTGTTCTACCAAGATATATTATCTCTTTCATGAGAAATATATTTCATTTAAGCCTCTTTATTACATGAAATCCAACACCCTTTCAATTAAATATCTAAAGATATGAAAATGATGGTAGGTAAAAAGAAAATCAACATACAAGGGCTGAAACCAATCAACATAGGCATAATAGCATCACCTACTAAGAATCACCCTACCATGCCTAGATCCCTTCCAAGTATCCTCATGGGGGTGTGCTTCACGGAGGGTCACATTGATAATTTAAAAGGATAAAGATAAAACACTCACTAGGTATTCACATACAATAATACCCCCTAGATGTATAACTTAACAAACAACCACCCACCAACCTAGGGTTTTATTTCAAAATCTAAGAGTCCTACCTAACTCAAAAGTTCAAAGAGAAAACACTTACCTTCCCTAGGAAGTTTCATCAAAAGTCTAATGGTTTTACATTTTCAGTTTCATTAATTCCATCAGGATAACCCCTTACTCAAGCATAAAATGTCAACTTTGAAGACAATATTCATGCTTAAAAGCTAACTATGATCCACTGTTTAACATTTAGATCCAACGCTATAGAATAATAAAGCCGACTAAGACTCACAGGAAACATCTGTGTTCGAATTCAAGTAATCTCTCAAGGAATCATTATAACTAACCCTTACACGAGGGTTAAATCTATTAACACCACTAAAAGGTTATATTTTATCCATTTAATAATTTTAAATTTATTATAACATTAGATATGCTCATATATATGGTATAAAAAGTATCGATCATAAAGGATCTCAAACAAACATGGAACATTATTTAACTGATTCCCCAAGGCATTTTAGGAAAATTGTCTCATAATTACCTTTTAAAACCATCATTTTTTAATCAATAATTAATCACAACTGACGAAGTTAAAAAAAATGTTAATTTTAATCTATAGATTAAAACACTCTTTAGGTTGTAACTGGAATTTTAATTAGTTAACCCTTCATATCAAATAAATCACAAAAGAAGATAAAAGGTATTTTATCAATTAAAGAGATAGGTTCAGTAAGATGACATTATACATTTATACATAACATCATAAAAGTGGATGTCGACACCTTAAATAACCATCCACACTTATCTCCAGTATACCCCCATGGGGTTAAGTACCAAGGAATAAGTATAGTGATAACCTATGAAGGTCCCATAAATTCAATCATGAGTTCATTCATATGGGAATCCATTCCCAATTTGTGGAGGCAACACTCTATAAATTACAATTTTCTTCATATTTGAGTGCAACCCATAGATAGTTAAAATATTATAAATTTAATGCAACCATAATAGTTTTATCACATATAAGAAACATGTTGAAGATGACCTACTTGGTTACAATTATGATTTTAAGAATTCAGTTATGTGGGTTATATCTCCCATGTTATAATGGTTCTATCCCTTATAAGTTTCAATTTTTATGCCATTTAACTAACATTCATCAATAAAAAATTTATAAGAATAAGGAAAAATAAACATTCAATTTTCTTAATCCTTAAGGAAATTATTATACAACCTATAACACTATGGTTGACCTATAATGATCAAAACAAGAATATAAAGACTCAGTTATATGGGTCCCCATTCCCAAATTATGAAGGTAAAATACTTTATAAGTTTCAATTGGAACCTCATTTAACTAACAACCATAAAATATTACTTGAATTTGTCAAAAAAAAATCTTGAAATTTAAACATTTACATTCAAACCAATTTACCAACCATTTCGAAACCAATTCATTTATTTAATTAATTTCAATCTAATTAAATAGAATGTGACCATCAAGATATATAGTAAAATACCATTTAGGTTTATTTTGAAACTTTATTTAACCAACCATACATCATAACTGTAGAAAGGAAGCTATCACATCACATAAAATACAAATATACCTAGTAAGAAATCATAGATTCACGGTATATATGTAAGAATTATAAATAATCTCACAATCATGGTACACAAGAAAGCATGGAACATAATCAAAAAATCAGGGTATACAAGTATGCATGATAATGAAATGTGAATCCAATGTTCCTAAAATGAAACCTAAACACACTTTATCTCTTTCCATACCAGGATAAGAGTTAAATATTATAAATCAAATAAACATTGAAAATTACATCAAACACTCACGGTGAAATAATATCCAATTGAACTAATTAAAATAATGGTCAATAATATCATCTTTGGAAACATCTACCTTATCCAGTGTGTGGGTTGGATATTTCATGTAATGTGTTATTTCCCAAATGTTGATAGATTCATAGTCTCATGTATACCATCCCAAAATATTAAGAAGAAGTAAAAAATATTTGATACCAATTTGTAACATTTTGACATAAGATCAACTAAAATGGTGCCTAGAGCTAATTAGTGATAAGGCCTCAAGCACACCTCCATGTATTCCAAAGGATGACGACTAGCAATGAGGGTATAAGGGTGGTGTATTGTTGATATTATACCCTCTATATTATTACTAAATACATAATAAGAATAATTAAAATAAAGATAGTGGAACATAATAACAACTAAAAATTAATAATAAATGGATAACCAGGACAGTTCCAAATCCTACATCCATGCATGAACATGATAGACCCAAAAATATAAGGCAATTATTATATAGAAGATAATACATGTAGAATATATAGACATATAAAAGGATAAATAAACAAAATACCCAATTCTTAAAGGTATCCCAAGTACATTCTCATTCCCCATCTCCTAATTCAAGTTCTAATCTATAAAGGGTTACAATAATAAAACACGAGCCCATTCCTAACCTACAGCCATGAGATCTTTTAGGGTATCGATTGGCGGCCCAAATAGGGTGTGAATAAAATAGAGTATGCCAACACCAATAGTGTTTCATACTATCTAGTCATTGAATATAAAATTATGTAGTCTGATAGTATAATAATAAGGCAGTGTAATGAAATAAATAAATATAAAACATGCTTGGATTGGTTCCATCATGGATACTCGACCGACTATACTTTATTTAACCTATACTGAATATCTCTAAACATGATAATAAAAGTAGAATGATAGGACCCATGGTTATAATCCCAAGTTTCCATGTATAACTCTTGTCATGTGGTACCTAAGGAGGAACCAAGGCATCCATATATACAGATGATCATTTAAGGATATGCATGTTTCAAGAAATTATTGGTTTAACAATCAAGATAAATTAAATTATCAATAAATCATAATATCATATCATATGACCTATTATCCCATACATGGAATTTTGAATCAAAATCCAAGTGTCTCCATATATTTTATATAATTTCATTTAACCTATAAGCCGATCGAAGGAATTTTGTATCTGAAATACATGTAACACTCATGGTGTATGTAATCACAATCAACCTATGAGCCCATCCAAGGAATTTTATTAAGAATATAGGTATCTCTCAAGGTTCATATATTTTCATTCAACCTATGATTCTCTCTTTGGTATTCTGTACCAGGATTCCAAGTATCTCTCAAGACTTATCATAATTTATTTGACCTCTGAACCCATCCAAATAATTTTGTATCAGGAATAAAATTATCACTCAAGGCATAATATCATTGACCAGATCATTGCATTTAATAATTAAATATATTCCCAAAGAATTATCCATGCTAGTTTGAAATCATTATGTTACAAACCATTAGTTTATTTATATTTTCATTCATTTAAATAGTATCCACCCATTCATTTATAATGATACGGGGTCAAGCGATGTAATTCAACCTTCCAACAATTTTTTTAACTCATTAAATAATTCTTTATAAAGAAAAAATCCAACACACCATGGGAGGTTGTTTGGTTACATAGGAAACATGGTTGAATTAATTTAATTATAACATCATTGCATCTCATCTAAACCCCTTTTTATTCCAAGTTAATATGTCATAATTCAACATGGATAAGTTCACTATAACATCTTAGGTTTTTAGAGTAGGTCTAATTCCACATCTGTTTTAATTTCTTTGAATTTGGTGGGTATAAAAACTCTTTTATCATTTATTATAACTTAATTATAAGTTTTACTTTTCCATAAAACCATATTTTTTTGATTGGTTTATAGGTTTATAAAATTCCTCGGGTGTTCGAATGGGTTCCAGGTGTTTTGGAGGCCCTAAGACCCTATTTTGGTTAAGTGTAGGCTAAAGCGCATGGTTAGATTTAACCATGTGGCATCTTAGTGAAAATTGTGAGACCCTTTTTTATATTTAGAATATTTTGGAAAACCATGTAGGATAGGACACATGGACATGGGAGACCTCTTTAGTTTTTAGCATAGGGAATTCACACATTTTGTGCGTGGTTAGGGAAAACTATGTGCAGGCCCCGAATTTAGTGCCAATTGGTAAGTACCCATGCATTGGAGCACACATGGTTAATGCATGATTTAGAATCACTATGCTATATAAACATATGGGGCTTGGATCCTAAGAATATGGAGTTGCACAATTTCCACATGGTTTGGAAAACATGTAAGCTAACCATGTATATCACTAAAGAGATAATTTAAATTTTTTATTCCTTTCTATTTAGGTTATTTTACTCTTTATTATTCTTAAATGACTCGATCACACTAAGGGGGAGCTCACACTTTTTCTCCTACCCTTGTTCTTGATGCCTCTCCTTCAATCGAGCTCTGTTCTTTGAGGCATTGGTTGTGTCAGATCTGTCTTAGTAAGGTTCTTCATCCTATTGATTCTATTTTCCTTTTCCTTCACCACATGGACTACATAATCTTTGAGGGTCATTTTTTCCAATATTCATCACATACATCCGAAACACTAATTTCTTCCAAATCAGTTTGAGTTAGAGGCTAGGATCGGGCGTGCCTATGTCTACAGCTATGAGTTAGGTGGTGCTTAATTTTCATTTTGTTTTTCAGAGTGTTTTGGAGGAATGGATTACAGTGAATCATTGTGTTGACTAAGAACGATCCTATAAATTAAATGGTTTCATTGAATTAATTAATTGATCCTTGTGATATTCTTATGGGCATGATCAATCAAGAATAAAAATGGTTTGAGCCATGAGAGAGACCATGCATCTTGGAAAAATTTGGTATGGGGTTTTATTATTAATTTCAATTGAATTTTTAAAATAATTTAATTTGAATTATATGTATAAATTGATTGTTAGATACATGGGATTGTGATGGGCTTGACCTGAGGATTGATATGGCATTGGATTTCTATTATGAGGTGATGTTATCATCAGGCTAGGCATGGCATGATATTTATATACATGTAATGAGTGATGTTAATCACTAGTTTGGTGAATCAGTCATTGAATGAGGAGTAAAGGTTGCCCGGTTATGGGCATAGACCATGAGGTATTTGATGTCATGACCATCAAATTTGAGCGACGTGTTCATTGGGGGCATGAGATGTTGGTTGATGTTTATTATGTTCCATTATGTGACTGTTTCTCACCTGTGTTGTCCAATGCACCATTTGGAATCATGTGCACATAGGTTGACTTAGATGTTTAAGGTGTTATTGATCACTCATGTGGGTAGACCCCTACCATAGTTGTGGTTTAGGAATTATGGTTGGAGTTACCTGTTGTTGAAATCCATAGGGATAGAAAGAAGCCTTCAGACAATAGTTTTGAGGCTATGGGTTGAGGGATGAGTCTCACCATACATGAGATTATTGGTCCTGGACTCAATTGTTAGGATTGACATTGTTGTTCCTTGTGACTTCAGTTATTGAGATGGTGATGATATCACTTTGAGGATAGATATCACTATGCCTCTGGATGTCGGTATTTGAGCTAATTATCCCATCCTCTTTTGGATTTTGGCATTGGCTGAAGCAGTTGATAGCTTCCTGGTGGTTTTTGAGCACCAAGTAATCTTTTGTATATTTTAAATGCATGCACTTCCATATTTAATTATTTTGGGTACACACATTTTTAATCACAAATGTTAGATAGTCACACATTTTTGGTATCCTATTAAGACTCATTCTCACACCCTATACAGGCCCTTCGAGATGTGTATAGATTTTATGATTTTTCATTCAGGTAAGGGTTTGACCGCTGGAATTGGATCCTAGTGATTGAGTTGGATTGGGATGGATGGAAAGGGACCTTGTGGTTCCTAAATCATATATATTTTTCTTTTTCTTTCTTTTATATATCAGCATGATACTTATATGTATATATTTATGGTCAAACATGGGATATCATTTCTCTATTATTGTATTGTATGACCTGTATTGGATTCATGTTCTATTTTAGTATCTATAAATGGAATATTGACTTGGTTATTTATTTCTATTGTTGTTTTTTATTATGCTTCCACTATTATATACTATTTCTTGTGATTCCTCCATGGGAAGGTTACTAGTTAAAGACTATTTCTAATTTTATTCTACTACTATATATATTTATAGCATTATTATATCATCTATAGAGGGTATAGACTCCCCACTATCACCTCTTTACACCCTTGTTGCTAGTCTAAAGCCTTTGGTGTGCATGGAGGCACGCCTAATGTTAGTGGAACTCGGCCTGAATGCATTATCCGAGTGGCTAATTGGGTTGGGGCACTAAAAATGGAATATCATAGGGGATTATATTACCTATTTATTAGTCTTAAAATTTTTGTTATTGTAGATTGGAAATTATGATATTGTCCTAACTAGGTTTATTTCTCGTATTTGGGTGCCTACAAACCTATGCATGGGGAAAGGACCAAGTTATCATGGATGGAGATTGATGTTCTTATTTGATCATTTGATAGTTGTTATGATTTCAACCTTAGGTGGCACACTTGGAGAATTATTATTTCCAAATATGATATGTGACCCTATAATTGGTATGGTAAGGGAGGAGTTATTTAGACCCTTAGCCCAGTATGGAAAGGGGTGTGTGCTTGTTTGTGTTTTTGATAGGTACATAGTAAGATTGTGATATATATATATATGTATATATTCATGTACTATGGTAAAAATTTCTTGGGAAATGTGATATTTCATGTGATATATATAAGTATGGGTCTGGCCCTTATAGTAATAGGTATGAACTATTATGTGGCATGGTATTGATCACGAGGTTAGGTGTCATGGTCTTTGGTTTGAGGCGACATGGTTCATCAGGATAGGTGTGGCCCAAGGAAAATGTGATACTTGGATTTGATATGGGTGGGTAAGGAGGCCATGAGGTTGGGGTATCTTGCAACCTGGATGAAATGGGGGAGAGTAAGTGTTGTGATGTAGCACTTCGTGTTACTTATTTCCTTATTTTTGTTATGTATATATATGTTATATGGCATGTATAACTATGTTTTAGTATTTAGAGGTTTTCTACATGGATTTATTCAGATGAAGAATCAGGCAGGTGGTGATAGGGATCCACTAGATCAGGAATAGGTTGAGACCCTTGAGGGTAAGGTAGATCATGAGTTGTAGGTACAGGCTCAGGTTCAGGCTCCAATGCAAGTGGATCAGCGGCCTAATTTTAAAAGACTTTGTGTCGCTACTTGACAACAAGCTCAAATTGAGACTGGTAAATGTCATCTTGGGAATTGATAGGAGAGATTAGGGAGAAGATCCCCCAATGGAATATCTGATGTGGGAGTTTCGGTTTCAACACCCACCGCTATTTTAGGGTGAGGGAGGACCATAGGTGGCTAATAACTGGATTGATTATATGATGAGGATATTCAATCATTAAGAGATGGCTCCAGGAAGGAGGATGAAGCTAAAAATTTACATGGTTAGAGGACTGGAAAAGCACTAGTGGGATGTGTAGGTTCCGAAAGGAAGATATGACGGAATGTCTTAGAAGGTCTTCGATTCCCGATTCTTTGATCACTTATTCTTGGAGATGGTGGGGACATAGAGAGATCATGATTTTTTCATCCTATAGTAGGGATACATGTCTTTCATGGACTATATAGTGACTTTCACTGAATTGTATAACATTTCACCCATAATGGTGAGGGACAACAACTCAAGGTTGAGCCATTTTGAGGATGGTTTGTGGCATAAGATTTGGGTGCAGGTAAACATCTTCATATTGGACTCATTCTGAAATTTGGTAAATCAGGCACTCGTAGCTGATGGAAATTCAACAGATCAATCATACACGAGATAGCTGATTGATTCAGGTAATTTTAGTGTAAATGCTTCAGATAATTAGAAGTGATTCCGAGATGAGTTCCAATAGGGAGGTTTGGCTGAGGACTCAGGTAGACCAACTCAAAGTGGGTTGTCGATTATGTGCTTCTGCTATTGGAATACAGGATATGTATGGACTCAGTTTTAGTTCCTCGAAAGGAGTTTCATGCATGTGGACTGGTCTAGAATCTATATAGGTTTTATAGGAATCCTTCTTGGACAACCAGAAAATAGGTACTAGGGATGACTTAGGTTTCTAAGAATAGATCAAGGGTGGCACCAGGTGATGGTAGTCGAGTATTAACTACACACATAGGTTGTGTTAGAGATATCAAGACAAGGAAATGGGGTTAGTGGCTAGTGTATCACTATAGGGAGGTCAGGATTCAAGCCAGGTTCATGTCATGGGGATTTTAGGGTCTAAGAAGGCCAGTGAGCCAATGATGGTTAGAGGTACACCATAGGATTAGTCATGTCTTTTTTGTTTTTTTGGAATGGACTGTTAGAGGCATGTCTATTTTGGGTGAACAGAGTGTACTTTTGGACAAACCAAACACTGGTTAGTAGGTTATAATTGTCTCCAATTCATTATATATATATATATATGATGTGTTTAGAACTAGGATTTATATATGATCATCATTGGATATGTGACTTCTGAGGTGCTTTGGCATCAGTGAATCGAGGAGATATTGGTTACTTGAGCTGTATTGGAATCTATACATTTGTGTGATGAGGGGATTGTTTGAGGTTAGAATAACTGGGTCTTTTGAGTATCTTATGAGATTTGAGACCTCTTAGGTATCATGTACAACATGGGTATGGGGTGGTCATCGATGCGGTGCAAGATTTTTATGGGTGTTGTCTGTGACATGGGAGATCCTGATGAGGTGTAGGAGTGATGATGTGTCATGGTAGAACTTTTGAGTCCTGGGATGTTTAATGGACCATCAGTTTTATTTGAGTTTTGTCTTGGGATGCCATAGGGGCAAGTAACTCCTAAGGTGGGGTACCCCTTGGGGCAGTTGACCTATTCCCTTCTTCCTGGGGTAGTTCGGGTTAATTTTAATGGGATAGGTATGTTTCATACTGTTTCTATGTTTTGTTTATTATCTTAGGGATGAGATATGATAAGGTGGGGATATTGTAACATCTTGGGTTTTTTAAGAAGGTCAAATTCCTCTACCATTTTGAATTTTTGGAGTTTGATGGATATGCCAACTCTTTTTTTATTTATTAGAACTTAATTCAGAGTTTTCCTTTTACCCAAAACCTTATTTTTATATGGGTTAAGAGGTTTAAAATATGTCTCAGGTGTTCATATGGGTTTTGGGTGTGTTGGAGGCCTGAAGGCCCTGTTTTGATTAAGATCAAGCTGAGGCGCACGGTTTGATTTAACTGTGTGGCCTCTTAGTAAAAAATGTGTTGCCATTTTTTATAGTGATCATGATTTGGGAAACCATGAAGGATGGGGAACCCGACCATGTGATACCTATTCATTTTTTAGAAAAGGACATTCAAACTGTTTACACATGATTAGGGAAAACTTTGTGTAAGGATAAAACTTAGTTCCAAGTGTGCGGTACTTATGCATTGTAGCATACATGATCAGCACACGGTTTGGAACAACTATTCAATCTAACCATGAGGGGCACGGCTACTACACATTAGGATATGTATTGTTGTCACATGGTTTTGAAAACCATACGAGATAACCATGTGCCTCATTAAAGAAGTGAATTTACCTTTTTCCATCCTTTCTATTTATGTTATTTTCCTCCTTCTACCTATATGGATTTTTCACAACAAGGAGGATCTCTCCCTTTTTCTCCTCCCCCTGGATTTGATCCCTCACCTTAAATTGAACTCCTTTTTTCAAGCCCTCAGTTTCTTTGGATCAATCCTAGTAAGGCACAATATCCTCTTGCTTCTATTTTCCTTTCCCTTCACCTCACAGACCACTAAATCCATGCCAGTCGTTTTTCCCAATTTTCTGGGAGTTCATCTAAAATTCCAATTTCATCCAAATCAGACTGAGTTAGAGGATATGATCAGATGGGCCTACATCTATGACTATGAGGTAGGTGGTTCTTACTATTATTTGTGTTATTGTGTGTGTATTGAGGGTTCATACTTTAGCATATCATTATGTTGACCGAGCGAGACCCTATAAATTAAATGGTTTCTTTGAATTAATTAATTAAACCTTATGAGATGCCTATGGTAATGCACAATCAAGACTAAAAATGGTTTGAGTTGTGTCAGAGGCCTTGGACCATGGGTAGATTTGGGTTGGGGTGTTATTATTAATTTCAATTAAATTGTATAATTATGTTGATTTGAATTATATATATAAATTTTCTATTAGATCCATGGGATTGTGATAGGATTAGAATAATTATTGAGATAGCATTGGCTATCTATTATGAGGTGATGTGACAATCAGGCTAGGAGTGGCTTGAAATTTATATACATGTTCTGAGTGATGTTGATCACTTGTTGGGTGACTCGGTCATCAAATGAGGTGAATAGGTCTTCAGTTTATGGGTATCACCTAAGAGGTATTTTATTCCATGTCCATCGGATTTCATAGACATGGTTATATGGTAACGAGGTAATAGATGATGTGTATTATGTTCTATTTCGTGATTAATGCTCGCCCGTGTAGGCCAATCAACTGTTTGGAGTCATTTTTACATAGGTTGACTCTGATGTTTTAGGTGGTATTGACCACTCATATGGGTAATGGCATATAGTAGTTTCAGATTAAGAATTATGGTTGGAGATGATTTCCTAATAAATCCACAAGTATGGTTAGAAACCATAAAATGATAGCATTAAGACTATTATTTGGGGTCGAGGATCATTTTACATGAGGTCATTGGGTTGGGACTTGTTTGGGATGACAAAAGTAACCATTACTCATAACATCGTCTATTGAGCCGACGATTATATTACTTTGAGGATATATATCATTGTTTCTTTAGACTTCAGACTTCTACCTGAAAGGTGCTTTCAGGTAGGGGTATGAGGGACCAAATTCTTTGATAGGGAATTCCTTATGGATATCTGTGATTTGAATTTAACATAATATTTCATTGTCACATGGTTTTATGTGAATTTACTATAGGTGGAACCTGAGGGTTCACCTAGAGTATTTTATATCAGGGGATGTATTTGGCTATGAGTTAAGGATCCTCTCCTCTTCATAATTATGGTGTTTTCTAAAGTAGGTTATAGCTTCCTAGTGTCTTTTGAGCATCAGGGAACCTTGTGTTTATTTTAAAGGTATGAACTACCATATTTAATTATTTTTTGTACACACCTTCATAATAAAAAAATGTAAAGTAGAATTACATTGGTGGTGGCCTACTGAGAATCTTTCTCACACCCAACATGATCTCTTTTGTACATGTGTAGATTTCGTGATTTTTGTGTTTAGGTAAGGGTTAAGGCTCTGAAGCGGGATCCTAGTGATTGATTTGGCTTAAGAGGGATGTAAAGAGACCTTGAGGTTCCTACATCATCTAGAGTTTTCATTTTCTTTCTTTTCTATGTCTACATAATACTAATATTAATATAATGATGGTCAACCATTGGAGGTCCTTTCTCTATTATTATATTGTATGACCTCTATTGGATGAGATTTTATTTTTAGTATCTACAAATATAATTTTGACTTGTTTATTTTTTTTCCACTTCTATATGTATTTAGACTATTATTATATCATTGTTATAGGGTATAGTCTCCCCACTATCAACTCTTTACACCCTCGTTTCTAGTTAGAAGCATTTGGAATATGGAAAGGTGTGCCTAAGGCTAGTTTAACTCGACCTAAAAGCACTATTCTGGTGGGTAATTAGGTCAGGGTGCTACATATACATCCCTATTGAAATTCATTACACTCATTTGATACCATTTAATCAATTCCCATTTTATATGTCAGACTAAACACACTTAGTTGTGTTTTGGCTAAACACGCACATTTTTTATCAAGTGAATATGAGGTTACACATCCAATAGTTGGTCCATGTTGAGGTATCAACCTCTAACAATGTCAATGGGTATAAATAGGGGTCCATTTTATCATCTTTATGATCAATTTAAGATGTTTTAATATTTAAGAGCAATGTACTGGAAGTCTAGTATATGGTACAATGAAGCATATAATAAAATGAAGAAACTTCAAGTAAAATCCATAAACCACCTACCTTATACCAAGGATGTTTTACTCATCCAATATCAACCTTTGGTTCTAGGTGAAAACAGGTAAAATGGAAGAATCAACAAATTCCCTAAAAATAGGTAATAATAAATCAAATGAATATAACATTCATTTTGATGAGAGAAACTAAAAAAGGAAGAAAGAAGAGTTTTAAAACTAATGAGGGTGATAAAACATGACTAATTTAATTCTATTATAACTCTAGATAGAGGAGATCCACCAATTCATAAATTAAGAGGACGGAATAAATTTGATTGGCCTATTGTGCATGTAAAAGGAGGAGAAATGTGGGTTTTTTATTTAAGAAGTGGGATGTGAAAATGGTAAATTCCAACCCATTTAATGAGTTTCACAGTTTGGGAACACAGTTTTACAAATCAGGCACTAACTGTGTGATATAACTATCCAACATTACCCCTACCTTTCATGACTAAGAATGTAGCTAATCAAACTATTTGCAGACCATGCATGGCCACTCAAAAAAGCTCTATCCATCACACATGGTTGTAGCGCATGGTTATACAAACCGTTAACCAACCATGTGGCTACTATTGCACCTATGAACCACTATAAAAGGTTTAGTGGTCCATTGTAATGGTTAAAATTAATTATTTCCATGCTAACAATTTTTACATGGTTTGGGGTGCATAGTTATCACTAACTTTTTTCCAATCATGCGCCTCATCCTTTTTCCCCCGAAACTAAGTCTTAAAAGGTCAATTCTCCTGAAACTCTTCCAAACTTCTAATACACCCCTCAGGTCTTAAACCATTTCCAAAAAACAATTCTAATTATTACAAAATTTTGAATTACATTACCAATCATGATACAATGTTTAGCTTGTCCACTAAACAAAAATCTCAAATTCCATTGAAAATTTCAACTCATTCAAAATGAGAGATATTAGACCCAATGAATGATTGGTCATAGATCCTAAAAAATGGAGTTTTTATCCCCCTTATTTAATGAATATTCTTTATGATGCGGTGTTGGTACACCATAGGGGTTGGTACACTCTTGACTGACATAAACACCTCAACAAGGTTTGAATCCACCATATGATTACTAAGAGTTATCTTAAAGGTCATTGAGATTGGTTTATTCAAATAATGAGTGTTTTAGATGTTAATTGTGTCTCGGGAAATGTTAAGAATTCATATTTTCCATTGATATGTAACTTATAATTAGGTTTCTGACTTTGGGTCTTATGAGACTTTATTTACTCTAGTATCTTTTGTTTCATTGAGATATAATCTTTTATAGAGATGGACTGTGAATAATGTTTTTCATTTTGTTCAATGGTTGACTTCAAATTAGATAATATAGGTTCCTTTATGATTCTCATTATTTATTCTATAAAACCGGGGTTTATGAGTTAACCAATTATTTTATCTTTACTCTGTATTTTTGTGGCATCCTACGAAGTATTTTTAGACTCAACATTACATTAGACTTATTACCATAGGTGTTATGTTTGTACAAATGTATCATAGTTTAGTAATGAATTTAGAAGACATAGATTTAGTGGAGCTAGTAGACCTACTTCATGAAATCATGTAATGATATATGTTGAATATGGTTGCTACTAATGTTCTCTAACCATGAATTCTTGCAGTAAGGAGGTGTTTTACCTATTACATGTCAGTTTTTTCCAATTATATTATCTTATTTTATATTTAATTTCTGTTTTTCCTTTATGGAATATTAAAGGATAAATGTTATCTCTTCCATCCTCCCCTAAATATAGAGTTTTTTATTTCTTAAAATCCACTTTATGTTAAAGTGAGAACCAAAATGATACAAGAAATAAAAAACAATTGAAGTGAAAACTAATATTATATATTCAAATTCAAATACCCTCTAATAAAATTCAAAATTCAAATGAATGAATGAATCATTAACCAGGATGAATAATCCTATTTTAACACAATATACATCAATCAAGTTCACATCACCTAAATAATGACATGCCATTTATATAACCTGAAGCAGTCTAGCATCGTTTCCATTATCACTAACACCACTAGAAACACCATCCCCATCCATTGAAAACATCCAAGACTAGATTTATAATTTTTAACCATCATTGTGACACCAGATATAAAATTTATATAAATAAAACGTTTAAAAATTCCAAATTTATCCACCATCACCAAAAGAGAAATACACAACATGAGTAGGAATAAAGTCACAAAACAAAGGACCAATGACTTCAAATAAGAAACACCATTAGCCAAAAACTTATTACTATCTTGATCATCGGCACATAAAAATAAGAACCATAAAAACTATAAGGAATAGTTATTGGAACCACCATCATCATTGAGGATGAATCACCTCAAACCTCAAATTAGGGACCAGCAAAAACATTGGGAAACAAGATCCATTAGAAATCCAAATCAATATGCTGATGGTTGCAACACCTGGTATATCATTGATTTCATAAACAAAACATCCAATAAACTCTATAAGAACTATCACATTAGACTAAACTGATTATGAGTGATTGATAAGGAAGTTGGACCATATTTCTAGGTGAGTTAGGTCGTCATTGGTGAACCAAAACCATTTTTAAGACTGAAAACCATAACCCTTAGAACTTCAAAAAGATAACCTGCAATAATCTTCAACAATGACTCCATGATATAACTATAGGAAGAACTATAATACTAGATAAACCAAAACCCCCAATGTAAGACCATATAATACTCCTCCTAAGACACTAATGATGCCTCATCCATCACCTCCCAAACTAACTCAACAAACTAACGGTCTTGACTAAGAGGGTTATAATTCAGAATAATAAGGTGAGAGTAGAGTAAGAATAATTGATGAATCCAATATGGAGAAGCATCCATACAATACAAACATGATCTCCATAGACTAGGACCTGAAACTTCTCATCAGTAGAAATAATACCCTTGAAGAATGTTGGTTAAAAGTGGAAACAAAAATAATAAAAGAAAGAAATCATACCACAGTGAGAGAACCCTATAATAAATTGGAGACAAGATAAAGGGGCCATCAAAAGGAGTATTAAGTAGGATAAATAAGAGGATAGGGTTAGGAAATTCCATAGAGTAAGTACATAAGACTCCCCCCACGTGTGTGTGTGTGTGTATGTATTTTTTGGTTCTTAGAAATATATATTTTTAATTAGAATACATTATGTTATATATTTTTATAGGCTAACGCCATCCATGTATTGTTATACCATTTTGATTCTAGTTTCAATCTCATTGCCTATTAGAGATTGGATTTGGTTGGTACACTCAACCTACTACCTACCTGAGTAGGGTCCTAGTGGGATGAGTCATTTCAAAATGGCATCAAAGTAATTCAAATTCTAGGGATGGATTTTGGAGTAATTATTCATGTGGGTATTGGTTTAGAAATTTAAGATACTGATTATAATGTAGTCTTTAGTTCTGTTACCAAACAAGGGAAAACCATATAGGTGTGGTGACTATGATATCCTTTTTTTATGACTCAGAAAACCTATTAGTCAACCTATAACTTTAAGGAATCATTTTTGAGGTATAAGTTAGTACATGAAACAGATAGTGATTTCATGATATTCCAATTCTTTTCTATGTTATCCCATTTAGATATGCTCCAGTTACCATGGAAACATCCTATCCAAAAGAGAATGTTACCCATAGATAGTCATATCCTAATGGGAGGTAGAGTCTTGACAATATCATTCTATTGATTAATCCTCTCATAGTTAATTTTTAGTGATGAGACATCATTATAAAGACCTTATTTGAGTTATATGTTCCTCACAGGTATAGGATAGATCATCTATCATTAATGTTTAGCAGATAATTACTTATATATAATATTTTATTACATGTTAATCAAGACATGAATACCTCTAGATTAAATAATCTATATATGTTTCAACAATATATAACTAACGGTTTAATGAGTACAACTTTATCCTTATGAAATTGGGGAATGGTTGGAGTATAATACTTGTATTTTTTTATTTGGTTCACACTCCTTCCTACAAGATAGTGGTTCTTACATCAAGTCCTCTTTATAGTTTAGTGATATATTGGTTGAAATTCACATGAACTCATGGTGATGTCACCGAAACATAATAAGAGTTAAATCCTTTGATTTTATTGTTTTAATTTGATGATGTTTTAAGTGTGAAATATGTTGAACCCTATTCAAGGTAACATGACCATGATCAATTGCATGAAGAGGTTTACGAATGAGGTACTCCTTAGTTATGATTTTTAATGTATTTCTTACAAGCTTAAGAGTTTGAGTGAGTCCTCTAGACTGATATTCAATCTAGGTTTGTGCATTTTTACATTCCCCCATTTACACAATAGTATTATAAGAAGCATTTGTAGTAGGGAGTTATCTGTTAAAAGTTAAAACTAACATAAAATAGGTCAGTATTTTCCTATAGTTAACTTAAGTGGTGATGTGGATAAATCTCTTTGTTAAATGCATATTTGAGATCAACAATGTGAAGAACCTAACATCATTAACCCAAAATTGGTGGTTACTTTATTACATTTTCATAATATACAAATGATATCATCCCAAAGAATTGAATAATTCAGCAGACTTGGTACTAGATACATACTTGTGTCTCACATTACATTTGAAAACATAAATTACAATATAGTGAGAGTAAATATTTTATATCCTTTAAATAATTTAAATGTTATTTATTAATATCATAGGGAAAGGAAAAAAATAAAGGGTTACATTATATTCTCAATTAGGATTACATACAGCGTAATCTATCTTGAGTAAATATGGAATAATTAATATAGTAAGTTAAATTACCAAAACACATGCCATTTAATCAATAAAATGATCACAAAATACATCCATGGATAAAATAAATGTCATAATATCATGGATTATAATAACAATAATAAATTATCATTGAATAAAATGCATAATATTGGACATCATGATATTTATACCATCAAGACCTTGTGCAAATATATTTTAATCAATGGGTAAGTATACCCCAAAAACCACTTGAATTTGACTACCCAACTGATTCATCTCATGAGACTATTAATGCATTGAGGGTCTATAAATAAATAGGCATCATCCATCAATAAATTACCAAGGCATTCCACACATACCAAATGATCAATTTAATTCATAAACAATATTCTTTATCAATAAATATCTAAATTGATTAAATAATAAAAAATATAAATATTTTCTCATTTAATCAAATAATATTCATGGTAAAACTCCATATGTTGAAATGTTATATGGTATTAGAAATATTCATGTCTATTATACAAATAATATATATATATATATAAGACAAATTTAGTTTCTAATGATCATAATAAAGTGAATGTTTTAATAAAAAGTTACTAATTGAAAAAGTAATCAAGAAAGTGAAAGTCAATACTGTAACGACCCAAACATTTATGAATAAAATTCACTTTGATTTAATTAAATGCCTTATGAATATATAAAGAACACAAAAATATTTTGTTTTATTATATCCAATTGGATTTAAATGAAAGTTAAGTATCTTTACCATTGATAATATAGCCATTGAACAGTGATCATGTGACTAGAATAAATATAAGGTTTTAACAAATCCTTTTGACCCAGAAAAAAGAAGTGATAGCCACAACCAGTAGGATAGTTCCCTACGAAACCCATGTATCATATCATCTAAGGCAGATAGCATTTCTATTTTTTTTCCCTATACCAATCCCATTCTAAGATCAAACAACGTAAGCATGATTGAAACCAATTATGAGAGAACTTCAAGATCATCGAGATCACAGCCCAAACCATGTTCACCGAAGAGCCCCATGAAATCCACAATGTCACACACCTTAATCTTAGGGAATATGCTAGTGTAGAAAAGGGATATGTTTCCAGACCCTAGCAATAATATTATGTGCAATATTTTTGTATAGAATAATTAATATAATTTCTTCTATAATTGTTACTTTGTAAATGATATTTAAAGCACAAATGGTATTTTTAGTTAATGTTCAAATTCAATTAAGATATATATTTTGGTGAATTAATGTATTTTGGAAATAAATAATATTTAAATAAAATATTATTATAAAATTAATTTTTTAAATATAAATTATCATATAATTTTTATGAATTCAAACATAATTTTTATTAGGGTTTGAAAATTGTTATTGTCAAAAACCCGTCATTTTCATTAATTGTCGGATTTCATTTTAAAAGTTTAAATTCACATATTTATAAAATTATTTAGATAAAATAAATATAATTTTAGGAATCATGACATCAAAATTATCCAACAGTGAGTTTTTCATAATTTTCTGAGATACTCAAATTTTTGGGTAAAAATTAAATACCATATAAATATTTCGTTTGTTTTATGACATCATAGTGGACCAATAATGATGTAGTAAATACTATAAAAGTAATATTCTTCCAAATATATGTTTTAAATTTAAATAAATATTGTTTTAAGTTTATTTTATTTATTTTTAAATCCATTATGAGTCCTCTAAGACATATAATATATTTTAAGATTATAAATTCATTACATTAAGAGTATGACTCACCTATAACTAAGAAAGGGAACTATTTTAATAAGTTAGACCCTTGTACTTATAAAATTATTTAAATAAATACCCTTTTTTAGAAATCATGGGAAAAACCATGATATGGTTTGTGGTTTTGAATATTTTATTATATAGTGTCCAAAACAAAAATAATAAATAAATCCCCCTCTTTACATATATAATCCAACCCAAGCTCTCATTCATATTCACTAAAAATAATTAGATTAAAACCAAAATCTAACCTATACTCACTAGAGTTCTCAAAAGGTACCCTCCAAGATTTTAAGAATGCCCTCCCAATCTTTTGGAGTCACACACTCAAGTAAGGGTTCTTTCCTTCCTCATCTATACCCAAGTTTCTTTATCTTGTCAATCCCTTTTATTTTAAATTAATAATAATGGGGTATGTTTTATCACATCCACCATACTATAATTAATATTTTTAAATTATTATAGGATACTTTATCGGGTTTTTTTTTGTTTACGTTTTTAAAAAAAAAATTCCAGAAAACGCTTCCGGCAAAACAAATTTTAAAACTGCACCTCAAAGGCGGCATCCGGGATGCCGCCTTTGCATTTCGGGGCAAGGCGGCATCTGCGATGCCGCCTTTGCGCTGCGGGTGAAAGGCGGCATCGCGGATGCCGCCTTTCTCTTAAAAATATATATTTTTATTTTTTAATTACATTTATTCATTATAATTTTTAATTACATTTATTCATTATAATTTTTAATTATTAATTAGTAATTATTAATAATTAAATATGTCATAATTAATTAGTTAATTAGTAATATTATCATTAATTATATAATAATTAATTATTAATATAATTATTACATATATAATAAATATTTAGTTAATTAGAAATACAATTAATAATTATAACTAATTAATTAGTAATTATTAATTATTAATTAGCTAATTAGTAATATAAATATTTATTATAATTATTCATTATAATTAGTAATTAATAATTATTAATAAGTAATTAGTAATTATTAATTAGTAAATTAGTAATATAAATATTAATTATAGCTATTCATTAAATTATTAATTATTAATTATTACTCATTAATTATTACTTATATAATAAATAATTAGTTAATTATTAATATAACTATTAATTATATAATAATTAATTAGTTAATTAGTAATATAATTATAATCTTTCAAAGTCACGTACTTGAAACAATTTTATGTTTCAAGTAGGCGGTTTTGAAAGCTTATAAATTATTTTTCATTAACATTTTTTTGTAAATTGATTTTGTTTTAAACTATTTTTTATATGTTTAATCCATGTTTTAAGTTTCATTCATATTGGTCTTCTATTTTATGTTTTATGGTCTTTCAAAGTCACGTACTTGAAAAATTTTAAGTTTCAAGTATGCGGTTTTGAAAGCTTATAAATTTCTTTTCATCAACTTTTTATTGGAAATTTCTTTTGTTTTCAACTATTTATTATATGTTTAATCAATGTTTAAAGTTTCAATTATATTCGTTTTATAGTTTATATTTTACAGTCTTTCAAAGTCACGTACTTGAAACAATTTTAAGTTTCAAGTAGGCGGTTTTGAAAGCTTATAAATTATTTTTCATTAACATTTTTTTGGAAATTTCTTTTGTTTTAAACTATTTTTTATATGTTTAATCCATGTTTTAAGTTTCATTTATGTTGGTCTTATAGTTTATCTTTTATTGTATTTCAAAGTGACGTACTTGAAAAATTTTAAGTTTCGAGTATGCGGTTTTGAAAGCTTATAAATTACTTTTCATCAACTTTTTTTTGGAAATTTTTTTTGTTTTCAACTATTTATTATATGTTTAATCAATGTTTAAAGTTTCAATTATATTCGTTTTATAGTTTATATTTTACAGTCTTTCAAAGTCACGTACTTGAAACATTTTTAAGTTTCAAGTAGGCGGTTTTGAAAGCTTATAAATTATTTTTCATTAACATTTTTTTGTAAATTGCTTTTGTTTTAAACTATTTTTTATATGTTTAATCCATGTTTTAAGTTTCATTTATGTTGGTCTTATAGTTTATCTTTTATTGTATTTCAAAGTGACGTACTTGAAACAGAATCCCACATCGGAAATGCAGAATCTACTGCACAGTAAAGATAGAACCTGAATTCCACATCGAAAATGCAGAATGATTTTCAGGGCAAACCCTCTTATAATGAATAATTATAATAAATATTTATATTACTGGTTAACTAATTAATAATTAATAATTACTAATTAATTAGTTATAATTATTAATTATATTTCTAATTAACTAAGTATTTATTATATATGTAATAATTAAGTATTATATAATTGATAATTTTATTACTAATTAAGTAATTAGTTATTATATAATTAACGATTAATAAACACTAATTACCAAATTACAAATTATATACTAATTAATTAGTTATTTCGTAATATAAATATTAATTATATACTAATTAAATAGTTAATTAGTAATAGAATTATTAATTATATAATCTGTAATTAGGTAATTAGTAATTATTAATGTTTTATTATTATGTTCGTATGGTTATATAAATATATATAAATAAAACCTAATTTACCCCCTCCTGAGATTCCACTCTGACCAACAAGTAAAAATAGTATTTTGATTTCAGTACACATAAAACATGTAAACAATAATGTACAATCAATGCATATGTCTGTGGCGAGGAGATTCCGTCCCACATGGTGGTCTGCGAATAGGACGTCTGCGTCGAGTGCGCAGTGGAGTCTGATGACCTGGAGAAGGCTGATCCTCGGGCACTGAAACGTGGACTGTCGCATCCTCCATCTGTGTGTCAGTTGGAGGAGCTGTCAACTGCATCTCGTACTGCCATTCAGATCCTTCTCCCACTAGGGTGGTAGAAGGACCTGCCTCCATCGCAGAGGGGAACGAAGCCTGTGATGGAGCTATACCCCAAGACGACGACGGCTCTAGAATCCAAGGCTGGGAAGGATCTGGAACCCAAGATGGAGAGAACTGCGGATATCCTGTCAGGAAAGACGGATCCCATGCCACCTGAGGCACATCCTGAATAGGCTGATCCTGGACTACTAGAGGCCCGACCTCTGCCTGTGGAATAGGTGATGCCTCACGTGCAGCACGACGCTGTCTACGTCGCCGTGGTCGTGGCTCCTCAGCACCAGCAGCAGCTGCAGGATGTTCCTCTGGGGCAGGAACCTCCTGTCTCCGAGCCAGACGCGTGAAGATGCTCTCGGAAAGCGCCTGAAAAGATGCCCTCGCCTCCAGCGCTGTAGCATGGACGGCTGCCCGGCTAAAGACCCCCTCCTCCTCTTCATCGCTCATGCGAACAAGCTGCTCTGTGTGACTTCCCTGTAAATAGATTCAAATGGAATTAGAAAATAATTCAATAAACAAAGTAATAGGAATTTATTAACTTACCATCCTCTGCATCTCTATGCCAGCTTGGGTAAGATACAGTATAGATTTTAGTCTATACCAGGGCGCATAGTCAACCTGCTCTGAAAGAGAGAATCGATTTGTAGGAACACCTTGAATACGTAACTCTGCACGTCTGTGCCAGCAGTCGATAAAACTCGCATGTACTTGGGACCAGTCATCATCCTGCCTCCCTGTCAGCTTCATCCCATGAAGCTTGTCTGTCTGTCTAGATGGTAATGGAATCGGCTGAGTACGAAAAAATTGGCGCATGACCCTGTCAGGCTGCTGCCACTCAATAATATGAAAGTGAATGAGGGGCACTACAGCCATAGCATCCTCAAGACCAACAGTGCAGTATGCTGGCAACTGGTCCATAATACTCCAGTATGGAAGCCATGAAATCTGAAATGACAAGTGATTTTGTCAAAAAAACACCCAACTAAAAACCAAAATTGATGTTATTATTAAAAATGTTAGACAGTGATAGATTGTATATACATACCTGATCAGGTAAGAGACAGTCCAACTGTAGCCGATATACGCCCAAATGCTGTCTCGGAACCACGTCGAAATTGTGTCGCTGACACCACCTGTAAAATACAACGATAATGACAAATAATGAGAAATTATAGTCAATAACTAATAGTAGAATAAAAAACCAATAGAAATGACTTATCATACCAGCATCCACGCGGAGCGTCATGCAGCACCTCCATCTCGACCGGTGGACCAGCAAGGTCAGGGCGGAATGATGGGATGCGCTCCCATGCCCACATCTGAATAAGGATGACGCATCCTCCAAGACCTGTACGGTCCCTATGGGATAGTCTGCATAATGATCTGTACGTGTATGCAAAGCAGGCTGATCCCCAACTGTACGTCCCAGCCCGATCAAAGTCCTCTAGTAGGGGTAGATACATCATATGCACGTGCATCCCCGAGTGATCAGTACACATGGTCCCACCAATGAGTCGTAAGATATATGCACGGGCGTAACGCATGACGGTCTGCTCATCATCATCATCCTGTAAATGTGGAATCTGCGACTCCAACCAACGCATAGATATGGACGATCCATCTGTATCCCTACGGTCGGACAAAATATCAACGCCTAACAAGCGTTGAGCAAGGTCTGGCCAAGCTGCACGAGTGGGTCCAATAACGGGTCTCCCCTGGATAGGAAGACCGAGAAGAACTGCGACATCCTCGAGGGTGATGGTCATCTCCCCCTCAGGCAAGTGGAATGTGTGTGTCTCTGGTCTCCATCTCTCAACGAGGGCAGCAAGTAGGTAATGATCTACAAATGTGAAATCTGATACGGCAAGGCCATAGAAGCCAGCACGGCGCAAGTAAGGTCTAATGGCATGTGGAGGCTCCATGTGATGAAAATGGTGTGCTCGATGCACCTTCACAAATCGATCTGGATGACCCTCTAACACGGCCTGCGAAATATGGGTAGGCTGCTGAGTGAGTAGCATGGTATCATCCATCTGCATATAAACAAAGAAAATGAGTCGTAAGTGTAAAATGTAAATATAACATTAATATTCAAAGTTATTTCTTGAAAGCATGAATATTAATATGAAATAAGTTATGTTATCTAAAATATTGAGTCTTGAATTTGGTTACACATATTTTGGGGGAGCTTTGTGATTAACTACTTATGGATTGGATTAAGATAAACCATGTCAATTAGTAATGATGTTTTTAGAATTTATCTAATTGTATGTATTCAATATCTTATGCTAATTATTATGATACTATAAATTTGTTATACAACAGTTTTCTAAAATATCCTGCATGTTTAGATTGGAGTTTAGGTTGGAGGGTTTAGGGTTAAAATTTTTAATATTAACGTCCGGGAAACATGTTAATGGGTTAACTGACATACACATTTCAATATGGGTTAAGTGTTCCGCTTTCGGAGTTTTGAAATAAATTATATTATTTCATATTCAAAGTTATTTCTTGAAAGCATGAATATTAATATGAAATAAGTTATGTTATCTAAAATATTGAGTCTTGAATTTGGTTACACATATTTTGGGGGAGCTTTGTGATTAACTACTTATGGATTGGATTAAGATAAACCATGTCAATTAGTAATGATGTTTTTAGAATTTATCTAATTGTATGTATTCAATATCTTATGCTAATTATTATGATACTATAAATTTGTTATAGAACAGTTTTCTAAAAAAGAGATAACAACATTTAGTTTACAATATGGGAATGTCACAATGAAGACAATACATCATTATGAATGAGACTGTGAAGTCGACCCAACAACGTTAGGGCATCGCTTCCGGTTATGACCTTCTTTATGACATATTGTGCATCGCAAACTCTGCCCTTGTTCTTGAGGCCAGTCCATCTCATTACGCATCCTACTCGCCTTTGGTCTCCCACGAGGACGTAACCGATTCATGCCAGGTATCACTATCGGCTGGCCTTCAGGCATTGGGAAATAACGATACTCCCCAATAGGTGTCCATGGTGCAGCATAATAGTTGGAAATGATATCCATCTGGTACACTGGATCAACATATGCTTCCCATGAGATGTTCACAGAGGCACATGCTGCGATGACGTGTGTACATGGAAACCGTAAGGCCTGAAATTTTCCACATTGACATTGCCTTGTTTCCAGTAATACCACCATTTTTTCACCGACGTGATTTGTGATGGGGTCTGAACGCTCTTGAACTTCAAATCGGGAGTCTTCTCTTCGAAATAGACATACGTGATAACCAGAAGCTTCTTCAATATTTTTTTCAATCTCTCGTTGAAAGTGTATTCCATATCTTATCCCTTGATGTATTCTGTCTGATGCTAGTTTTTGTCTATCCACAAAGTACTTCACGCATCGATATAATGTCTCCTGAAATAATGCGGTTATAGGTAGCTTGCGAAGTCCTTTGAAGATACCATTGATGCACTCCACAATGTTTGTCGTCATGTGTCCGTACCTATTTCCCCCGTCGTATGCCAATGTCCATTTCTCTTTTGGAATCTGCATCATATAATCATAAACTTCTTGATTAGCCTGACGAATTTGTTCAAAACGTTCTTCAAATCGTCGTTGGTCCGACTCATATGCTACAAAACGTAGATGATATTTCACATAAATTGATTTTATATTTATATTGAAACAGTAAAACAGAATGAATAAAATACGTACCAAGCCTCGTGATTGCCTTCTTCATCGGTTCGTTGTGGAATTTTTTATGTACATTGCTAGCAATGTGTCTAATGCAGAACCGATGATGTGCATTTGGGTATCTCCATGTATCAGGATCTGCATTGATTGCCTCATTAATTGCTCGATGACGATCAGATATCAAACAAACTCCCTGAATGTTGGTGAAATGGTTGCTGATACATGCCAGAAACCAACTCCATGATTCATAGTTTTCTTTCTCTACAATGGCAAAGGCAAGCGGAAGAGGTGAACGGTTTCCATCTTGGGTTGCCGCAATCAACAATACGCCCTTGTATTTTCCATACAGAAATGTTCCATCAATCTGAATAAATTGTTTGCAAAAACGAAATGCAGAGATACAAGGAAGGAATGCCCAGAACAACCGATGAAATTGAACACGAGATGGATCAAGTCGATTATCAGGAGACACATGTTCGTTTGTATCCAGATGGAAGACAACTTGGTTATGATGCCTCAGTATGGCTAGCAATTGCGGCAATACTCGATATGAGTCATCCCAATCACCATATACCTTCACAATTGCCTTCTGTTTCACCATCCATGCCTTATTATAGGAAATCTTATAACCGAATGTCTGTAGAATCCTCTCTTGCACAAGGGATATTGGAACATCTTGGCATGTCCTAATCATCTCAACAACAATAGATGACACAAATTCTGCATCCAATGAAGTATGATCTTGTGTGAGACTTGGCTGAACGCAACTATGAGCCGCCTCAATCCTTGAGATTCTCCAACCTCCAAAGGTAATGTCTGGAATAGCCCTTAAGCGAAATCTACAATCATCCCCATACTTCACGCACCGTATAACATATTTACTACGGCATGATTCGTGAACTACATAGTTGAAGTTTCTCTCAATATGAAATCTCTTTAACGTGCTTTTTAAGGCATCTTTACTGGGAAAATTCCTTCCAATATATAAGGTTTTGTCCACCTCACTAAACCTATCTGGTACAACTCCAGGGAACTCAGTTGCCGGTGTGAGAACAGTATTATCGAATTCAGGCACACGTGTCATTGCTTCTGACCAAGATGAAAATAATGGTGGATGATTTATTGACCGAGGTTGATGTACAACAACTGCATTTCTCAAAACCTCCTCTCTATCTTTTGTTGGTCCCTCCTCATCAGCACTGTTCTCGCCATCCGATCCATCATTACGAAACTCCTCATCAGAAGTCGGATTGACATATATATCCGGAAGATCATTTAGGTTGTCCTCTTCTGCTGCATCATTTGGAATAGGCTCAATGTCATGAGGTAGACTGTCTTCAACCACTCTTGTATTTCTACGTCTTTGTACAAGTGGACGTTGTTGTTGTACAGTAGCAACAACAACGTATAACTCCATTATGGTACCATCTAACCGTTGAGAAAATAAATTAACTGCTTGGACCCACTGCGCATCAGCAACCAATGGACAAGCTATATGCCACATTGTTGTTGGAAATTGCAAATGTCTATAGCTCATAGACATTATCTCTTGATCGGGTCCCAAATTTAAGGAAACATGAATTATCTCTTGAAGGTCACTTATGGTAACACAATCCACTGTACTAACCACCGTAATTGGTTGTGTACTGTAAGAAGCTCCTTGCTCAGTTTGAATAATCTCCCCATAACAGTACACACAGGCATACATGGCTCTCTACGTCAAAAATGTGTTCTTTCATCAAAATTATGATAGTGTAACAAAATATTAACAATTATGTTTGACGATATGATGTTTATTATAATGTAATTTTATTGCGCCTTTCTATACCATAAACTATGCTACTGATGTTTCACCATATGATATTTATTAGAATGTAATTTTAGAGCGCCTTTTTATTTAGTTTGTTTGTTCTTATTCATTTCACTTTATATGTTCATTAGTATCGTTAGCTAATCATTATATGAATTCATGTTTTAATCCTATGTTATTTATTAATTATTCTAAAATTAACTAATAATAACTAATCGTTAATTATTCTATTATTCTATAATTAACTAATAATAACTTTAATTTGTTAATTCTTATGTCCTTATTTGATTCTATAACATTATACTTATCATTTATCATTGATAAATATACTGATCATTAGTATCGTTAGCTAATCATTATATGAATTCATGTTTTAATCCTATGTTATTTATTAATTATTCTAAAATTAACTAATAACAACTAGTCATTAATTATTCTATTATTTTATAATTAACTAATAATAACTTTAATTCGTTAATTCTTATATCCTTATTTCATTCTATAAATTTATATTTATCATTTATCATTGATAAATATACTGATTTGCTTTTTCTTCTCTTAGAAATTTTAGTAGTTTATAAAGAAAATATGAATCATCTTAAGCATATTCCACGGGAGTGTCAAACCAGGATGCAGCAAGGCCCGTTATCGTGCACCAGTTCCCGTTCGAGTCTAGCTCGAAGCGGTGTTTTCGGGTTTTACCCCTATGTACATCTGTGCCAGAGCCACATCCACTTGTTTGTATCCAGACAGGAATTTAATTGCGTAGATAACCACATAAAGATGTTGTATTTCTTATTTTATGTTGTTATGTAATGTTACTAAACCAAAAAAACACTATTCCTCTTGGTCTTATGAGTTTTACTAACTAAACTGTTTATATAATAAATCATGTTTAAATATGAAATAAATAGAAGGGTTGTAATAAATACTTTGCCTAGCCAAACTAATCAAAAACCACCTAGATAAAGAATAATTATAGTAAAACTAAAAAAAATCACTAGAGGAGTATAATTAAAATAAATCAGTTTGTTATTTATGAATATAAATACAATAAAAATATCACTAAAAATATTTTTGAGTAAAATACCCCTTTAACATTGAAAATCAATTTTAAAAATGAAAAAAAAATCTAGAATATTAGTAAAAATTTTATATTTAAAATGTAACTTTAAAACTTTTAAAGAATTATCAAATCAAATACCATTAATTATGTGGAGTATATTTAATTTTTTATGAGTATGTTAAAAAATTTATCTTTCCACATTTTTTGTAAAAAAGGTCAAAAAAGTGCCTTGTTTTGAAAATGACAAGAATATTCCTTTAAAAAATTTGTCAAAAGAAAAACATGGGTAAAAATACATTTAATAAATAATTTTAGAATATTAAAAATATTCTTTAAATAATTTAAGGAAAATATGTATGTGAAATAAAAATCATTTTCGGCCAAGATGATAAATAAAGTTGGCTTTTTAAAAAAAAAATCTCAACCATTTTAAGTACCAAAGATCGGAAAATTATAATGTTAATTGATAATTTCATGAATAATAATAGGTGATGAAAATTAAATGGGTTTATTATAAAATTATAAAATAATTTTATTCAATGGAAAATTAATAAAAAAAAACAATCCTGATTAAAATGAGATTGAATTCTAAACCCTTACTACTTTAGTAACCTTTGAGTCATAACCTCAAAGAAATAAATAAATTAAAATTAATAATTAAATACCTTTCATATAAATTGAATAATGATATATCATATAAATTTGGTAATAGATAAACTTCTTATAATAATTTATGTTTATAACATAACATATTTCTCAAAGAAGACAATTTGAGACGAAGAACCCTTATAATAATCATAATGTTGAAGTGATAATTAATCAATGAATTGATTATATGTAAAAAATATAAATACAAAAAAAACTTAGGTGGAAATAAAATATATAATAATAAAAATTAGCTACAAACATAATCTTATAATATCAAATATAATGAAAATGTAATATAACCTAGGGAAATGAAATTGAGTTATGAAACACCTTACCACTTGGTAAATTTTTAAGTAAAATCCCCATAGATAAACTAATTATAATTGAAAAAGAAAATACCTTTAAGTGTGAATGATTCATTATATAACAAATAATAGGGGAATTACATACACCATAAAAAATAAATTAGGCACAAAATAATAAAATATGGCTCAATGAAGGAAAATTGTGATGAAATCCCTTACCTCATGTTTCCCTTTAGTTTCAAATGATTTAAACCTCCTATGTGATGGTTTTAAACAAGTTATTAATTTATAAAATAACCATATTTTATTTTTATAATATCATATATTATCTTATTATAACATATTATCACTTGTTCCTTAATAATACATCATTATTACAATTGTTTCAATTGTTTAAATTCTTTGTTTTCTCGTGCATGTTTCACCATGAAATTTATGGTTATTGAGAAATGAATATAGTAAAATAATATAAATAATGATATTAATTTTATAAATATCATATTTATTCCATATATTCACTTTTATAAACATTATTTAATGTTGGAAATAGAAAATAAATCATATTTCTTTGTGGAGATGATATATTGTACAAATGCAGGAGCAACGTTATGATTTCCTTAATGGGTAAAAGGGTAAGGAATTTGATAAAATATTAATTTTATAAAATAAATATTATTTCACAATTATTAAATATGCATTGGTTTTATAATTATTACTATCAATGTGAGTTGGTGATAAAAAAATTACTTCGGTCCATGAGGCGGTAATCCATCATACACACTGGTGATGGTATTGTATCTCATCTGAAAGAGAATGGGATGGATAAATATTATTACATAAACAAAATAAAATCTTAGTATATGGGAGATAATATAGTTACTATAATTTAATTTTTAAGAAATAATTGAAGTTCGAATAGAAGTAAAATGGAGGAGATTAGTGAAGATGGTTAACTTTTCTTAGAAAACCCTCCTTTGGATCACTTATTAATGACCCTGGGATTGGTATTTTTAGAATAACAACACCTTAAAACATCGATAAGGATATTGGGGGGACATTTTGTAAGTTTTTAGTGGACATAAATTGATTTATATGTGTTAATAAGTGAGGGGAGGAGTTTACTTTTATAATTGAAGAGGAGTGGCATTTTTTTAAATACCCAAAAACTATTTAATAATGGGAAGTCACTCTCAAACCAAGTGCCTCAAGAATTTATAAATAATGGTTTTTATAGAGTACAAGTTTTATCCATTTCTAAAACATGAAAAATAAACATTTTTTAAACATTTTATTCACTTTACATCTAATGTTACTCACTTTTACCATTTTAGTTTTCACCCTGGTAACTAGTTTTTTAAACTAGGTTATTTGTCCTTTAAAAATAAATAAAATGATCCTTATTTGATAATTTTTACCCAATAATTTAAATATTAAATAAAATTTATCAAATAAAAATTATATTTTTTTGGAAAATTAATTTTTACACAAATCCATGTAATGCATAAAACCCCATCTTAACCTTAACTCCGGTAATTAATTTTTATTGTTCTTCTATTCATTATGAAAAAAATTAAGAAAAAATTATTACCTAATATTAATTATTCTAATTCAAAATATTTATTCCACTTTATCATATTCAATCCCATAATTGGAAAATTTTAAATTTAGAATATAACTCTCAAAATGTGCTGAAAACCGGTTTTTTAAGAAATGTATTTTTCTAGGAAAAAGTGATTTCACATTCACTCTATGACTATAAATTTTCATTATATTAGTTTCAATTAACATTGATATATATAAAACATACTAATTTTATTTAAATAATTTTTAATTCTAGCTTATTCAAATTAATTTAAAAGGAGAAACATTATGTACTTAAAAATAGTTTTCAGAAAATGCATTTTATGCATAAAAATAAACATGTACCAAAATCTTATATAAAGATGAATCAAATGTAGTTAATTAGATAACATACAGATAAAGAATAATTATTTTTCTTTGAAATAAAATTCAAATAATTGTGGGTTTTTTTAATTACTTAATTTATTGAAACAGAAATATAGTTTTGCAAAAAAATGGGATTTTTCACTATTCACTGAAAAATAACTCTTTTTAGAAAAATCCAAAATTTTTACCCCAAGATATTTTTACATGAAAATTTCAACAATTTATTTCATTTTGTAAAATAAATTTTCTAAAATTGTAATAAATTAATTATATTATTTTCTCACACAAAACAATAAAAACATTTTTAATGAAAAATATATTTTTGGAGAATGTAAAGTCATTTCTAAAAATTAAGATCCTATTTTTAAATTTGTTTAATTCATTTAAAATATTTATACATAATTTTTGAAAAAAAAATATTCATGTTGATACCAAAAAATTTTACAGCTAGTTCAAAATGGTCACATTTAAATAGTATATTGAAGTTTGTTTATGCTAAATGTTCTATATCATATATGACATCAAACATATTCTTTACTTTAAAAAAACTCAGGGTGTTTCATTCTCCCCACCTTCAATAAATTACATCCTCGCAATTTTAATTTTCACTCAAAAAAATCAAGGATTGGGAATTTCAAAGTTCTTTTATTGAAAACCGACGTCGTAAGAGGGTTAATAAAACATCATTTCAAAAATTGTGGAAATAGAAATATAAAGTTCATCAAAAATATAGATTTCCAAATAGGATAACATTATAGGTATGTTAAAATATAAATAAGGAGGAGAAAAAATAACACCCAAGGACTAATAGATAGTGATTGAGAACATGGTTAGGAGAAAGGTAGCCACCACAAACCCATAATACTATAATGGGTTACAAGATCATTGATTAATTATACATGAAGTCAATAGGATAATAGTTTTGTTTCAAGAATCTTTTCCAAGAGTTTATGAATTCATTTTCCATCTAGACTAAGAAGATAAATAAATATATATACTTCAAAAGTATTATTTCATATTTAAATTAATTTTCACCATAATTTCATCTTTTTCTTTAAATAATGAGTATATAATATGATGTTTTTGTGCTTGAAGAACTATAATTAAATTTTAAATAATATTAATGCAATCCTCATATCTCAAGATATTTACCAAAACCAAAATGAATAGACTAGGTTATCCAATATAATAAATTTAACAAATTAATTTATAAAACTCAATTGTAAAACTTAATGTTCAACTTAATATTTATACACAAAATCATTTAAGTAAAAACAATTTCATATTAGTTATGAAATCACATAGTCCATGTATGGTCATTTCACCCTTATCACCCTTCGATTGCGAATTCAAGCCTAGTGGCCTTTCTGGATGTGACGGGTCATCACCCCACATGCGGATTGTACTTTTACTATATCTATATTAATATAATTCCTATAATGTTACCAAAACTATAATTAATATCCTCAAAAATAAAATTAATCATCAAATCACTTTTTATCCACTACGGTTTTCTATTCAACATATTTTTTACAAAAAAAATCAATTAATATTAATTGAATATTGTTACTTTAACATCAATGTTCATATTAACCCTAAAGGTTATCAAGACCTTTAAAATTGTGTCAATAAAATCTTAAAGTATAATTTCTCAAATAACCTTTTCAATAAAACATATACTAAAATAAAGAGTTATATTCCCAAAAAAATCCTAAAAATATCCTTAATCATGTTACATTCCCATCACAAAAATTCCCAAAAGGGGTATTTTTTTCTTTAAACATATTATCGACCTTAGAAATACCATCCTAATATAATTTATGTTTAACCCATATAACTATGGAATATAATATTTTTTTAAAGGTTATATTCTTTAATTCAACAAAAAAATAGAGAAAATGTGAATTAACCCAAACATATCCCTTGGGAGTGTTAAATCGAGTGTGTAGAAAGTCATGTTGTCATACAACGTGTGATTATCGAGTGAAATCCAAATGTCCCCTTTTTAAATTTATTACCCCTTGGTACAATTGTGCCAATTCCACATCATATCATAGTATCTATAGAGGAATTTAATTACTTGTAAAACCCAATAAATCTTTTCCTTATCGAAAATTTTGGATGTTATTTTATAATTTTACATATCCTCAAACTCTTTGACAGATTTGTGTTCCATAATCTATGTTTTCCAAAATCTAATTCCAAAGGTTTATACTAAACATTCTATAATACCAACTATAAAGACCCTAACTCCAATATTCCAAAATCAGTGGTTACTTTATTACATTGGAATACGATACAAATGATTACATCCCAAAGGACGGAATAGTTTAGTAGTCTTGGTAAACTAGATACATACTTTAGTTTGACATTACATTTAAAAACATGAATTAAAAATTGGTGAAAGTAAATATTTTTCATCCTTTAACTAGTATAATGATACTTTTTACATATCCTATGGAAAGGAATACTAATTAAGGGTGATCTCATATGCTAAATAAGGGTAATGTATAATGGAATATCTCATGAGTAAATAAGGAATAATCAATATTAAAAGGTAAATAACTTAGAAAATGTCATTTAATAAATAACTTGATCATGAAATTCAACCGTGGATAATATCAATATAGTAATAACATGGATAATAATAATAATATAATTCTCATTGAAGGAAATGTATACTATTAGATGTCATGATCTAAGAAATCATGGAATTTATACAACCATGACCTTTCACTAAGACATTTTTATCGATGGGTAGGTATACACTGAAAACCCATTTAATTTGGCTATCCAACTGATTCACCTTATGACTCTATTGATGCATAAATGGGATATGTATAATTGGTCCCCACTCATTACTACATGTCTAATGCATTCCTCATATATTGAATGATCTATCTAAATCATAAATAATATTCCTTATCAATAATTATCCATATTGAATAATAATACATAATATCAATATTTACCCATTCAATAAAATAAAATTCATGGAAATCACCATATATAGATATTATATATACTTTAGAAAATATTAATATCCATGATATAAGGAATATTTATATTTAATAGAAATATAATTTCCAATGATATAAAGTTAAATTTTCAAGGTAAAGTTAATGACTACAAAATTAATCAAGAAATTGAATGTTAATACATTCCTTATTCAAATCGATCATAAAATATATAGATAAAGAATAAGTATGGTATCACTAAAACATATTTCTAGTGTATTACAAGTAGAATAAAGGGTTTTTTTCCTTTATTAAAAGAAATTCCCTAAAAATATCATTAAAATTATTCTTGAGAGAAATACCCTTTTCACTTTAAAAATCACTTTAAAAAACTAAATATTTCCAAAATATTAATATTTCCTTCATGTTGAGAATGTTAAAAAAAATATCTCTAAAACATTTTCAGTAAAAAGTCAAAAAGTACCTTGTTTTGGAAAATGACAGGAACATTCATTTTAAACCATTTCTAAAAAAGTAAAACATGGGTAAAATTTTATTTAATAATTAATTATAGAATACTAAAAGTATTATTTAAAACATTTTAAGAAAAATGTGGATATGGAAGAAAGATAATTTTCTACTGAGAGGTGAAGTAAAGATATATTTTCTTAAAAACATTTTCTCATTCATTTGTAGTACCAAAAAGAGGAAATTTGTATTATTAATTGAAAATTTTGTGAATAATAATAGGTGAATAAATTGAAAAGTTTTTATTATAAAATTTTCAAATAAATTCCTTGAATGTAAATATAATCATAAATAATACTTATTAAAATTAGATTCAAGAAAAAACTCATACCACTTTGATAAATTTTGAATCATAAACCCCAAGAAAGAAATAACATCAAATGAATCTTTAAATACAATGAATATAAATAAAATCATTATATATAATATCCAATGGGTAGTAGATACTATTCATAAAATAATATAAGTGTATAACATAACATATGTCTCAAAGAACACAATTTGATATGAATAACCATTACGATTATCATATCATTGAAGTGGGAATTAATAAAGGAAGTGATTATATATGAAAATTTTAAATACACCCAAAAAAATTATAAATAAATCATATAATAATAAAAATTAATTATATACATAATCATAGAATATAAAATACATTGAAGAATTAATATAACCCAATGAAAAGAAATTGTATTATGAAACACATTACAACTTGGTAACTTTTAATTAAAATCCCATTTAATAAAACAATTAGAATTAAAAATTAAAATTATATTAAGTATGAATTATTCATGATATAAAATTTAAAATGATAATTATATATTCCATATAATATAAAATAGGTGTATAACAATAAAATATTCCTCAATGATGGAAAATTGAGATAAAGTCGCATGTCTTATGTTTCCTTTTTGTTAAACATGCTTTAACCTATTATATAATAGTTTTAAACAGGTTATTATTTTATACCAAAAACATATCCATAATTATAATATCATATATGATCTTATTAAAACATATTATCACTCATTCATTTATAATATTTCATTATTACCATTATTTCTGGTGTTTAACTACTTTGTTTTCTCATGCATATTTCATTGATAAAGTTATGGTTATTGATAATGGGATATAGTTACATAATCTTCATAATGATATTAATTTCATAAAAATAAAATTTATTCATTAGATACACATTTATAATAATTCTTTAAAGTTGTATATGTAAAATGAATCACATCGCTTCATGGAGATGGTAGGTCGTATATGCGCACGAGCGACGTTATAATTTCCTTAATTGGTAAAAGGTTAAGGGAATGGATCACATATTAATTTTAAAGAATAAATATAATTTCATAAATATAATATATATTTATTGGTTTCATAATTATGACTACCCACATGATTCAATTATAGAAAACAAAATACATCAGTTCGATAGGCGGTAGTCTATCGTACACCTAAGCGATGGTCTTGTTTCCCAATTGATGGAGAAAGAGATCAATAAATATTATTCCATAAAAATAATCAAATATAAGTATATTTAAAAGAATTTTTTTATTATATTGTAATTTTTAATACATAATTTAAGGTATAAAATGAATAATTAAAAGGGAAGGAGCTTAGTGAAGACAATTACCTTCACTTAGAAAAACCTTATTTGGATCTCTTATTAAGGACCACAGGGTTGGAATTTTGGAAATAAAAACATCAGTAGAACGTATATAAGGATTTTTTTATATATTTTTGTAGGTTTTGGTAGATATAAATGGATTAATAGGTGTGAATAATTGAGGACAGGGGGTTCCCTTTTATAATTGAGAAGGAATGGTATTTTTGTAAATACCAAAAACTATTCAACAATGGGAAGCCACTCTCAAACCAAGTGCCTCCAAAACTGATAAATATTATTTTCAATGAAATATGAGGTCTAGAAACACATCCAGCACAAAAAATAAACATGTTTTAAACAACTTATTCCATTTACCTCCAAGGTTACTCACTTTTACCATTTTATTTTTCACCATAGTAATAACCTGGGTAATTTATATATTAAGACAAAAATATAATGAGCCTTATTTGATAGTTTATACCAATTTATTATAAATATGAAATCAAATTTATCTAGTAAAAATTATTTGTGTGGTTAAAATTAATTTTAACACAAGCGCCCGAAACGTGCAAAACCTCTTCTTAACCTTAACTATGGTAATTAATTTTTTTTCCTAATTGATTATAAATAAAAATTAAGATGACATTTTTACCTAATTTGAATTATAATTATTCCAAATATGTTATAAATTCTTTTAAAATTAAATTCATATAAGGGAAAAATTTTAAATTTGAAAATGAACCTGGAAAATGTGATAAAAACTGTTTTTAAAAAAATGCATTTTTCAAAAAAAATATGATTTTACACTAACTCTCTGACTAGTAATTTTTATTATATGAATTCAAATTCACATATATATATATATATAATAGATATTTTTTTTAAATCGTTCTTCAATATAGGTTATTATAATTAATTAAAATTGAGAAACATTATGTACTTAAAAACGATTTTCAAAAAAATGCATTTTTAATCCTAAAAATAAACTTATAAAAAAATAATTATAAATATTATTTTAATTTAATAAATTATATTAAATATAAATAAATTGTATTTATTTAAATTTTAAATAAAATTAAAATAATAATTTCACTTTTAAATTACTTAATTTATTTTAAAGGAACGATAGTTCTACAAAAAAAATGTAATTTTTCACTATTCACTGGAAAGTCGTTCTTTTTAGAAAAATCCCAAATTATCACCCTAAGTAAATTTTTACATTATGATTTAAAAAATGAAGCTCATTTTTTACATTAAAATTTCTAAAATTGGAATAAATTATTTATATTATTTTCTCACAAAAAACAACAAAAACATTTTTGATGGAAAAAATGTTTTTGAAGTATGTACAGGATTTACTAAAAATTGAGTCCTTATTTTCCAATATATTTTATTAATCTAAAATATTTATACATAATTTTCAAAATTTATTTATTTCTTTTAATACCACTATGTTTAACATCTATTTCATAATGATCACATTTAAATAGTATATAATTGTTCATTTAGGCATAATGTTGTGTGTCAAATATGTTATTAAGCATAGTATTTGTTTCAAAAAAAATAGGGTGTTATAAAAAACCTACCAGTAATAGGATTTATATAATATCATGAGTAATTTCTAACTAGATATTTTGTGTTTTATGATTATCTAGAGTTGAGTGTTTCTTTAAACTATCTGCATCACCACCTTCAGGTAATCCTCGTCACACATGGGGTGTTGAAACTTGGGTCTTGGATGGTTGTGCATAGTGGGTGGATCTAAATAGGTATCAACCAACATGATTTAAGGTACAATATATTTCATTTTCTGTGACATTCATACTCATCAATGTTTTTATAATACGTTCCTTTATTTTAGTGTTGTGTTGGGATCTTGACTTTTTAATACAACTCTTAGTTAGGCCACCATTGGCTAGAGACTCTTACTAGTTGTGATCCCCCCCCCCCGCTGTTTTTTCTCATAATGGATGTAAGTGTGAGTTCCCTATTAAGATAGAGATATATGTTAGGATGTTTCATTAGGTTGATATGACACCATGTATCATCATCCATGGTGTGGGTTGGATAGTTTTTGATTATTGGAAGATTGTGTGAAATTGAGACAATGGGGTGAGATCTATTTTCAAAGGTGAGTCAAATCCTTCAGCTAGATGAGTTTATTAACCCTTAGAAAATTACTGCTAATTATTATCAGTTTATAGATCTATTTTTTCAAGTTACTATTATCATGGAGGGGTACTTCCCCGTATAGGTTGAGGAGAACCTAAACATATTCTTAATAAAATTATAGATATTATTACTTTGGAGTGTTTATCTTTAATATTGATTAACTTCAAAGGATATATTTATATCTTGAATTATTTTTCAAATAACTTGGCTAAGCTCGGGGAGCATATAGTGTAGTTTTGAGACCTATAGAAGAAAAATTATTTTGGGATCGGTGTGACACATTTGACCTATTGAAATAAAAATCGATTCTTGTAGGTCATGTTTAAGATTATTTGAAGTAATTTTGGGTTTCATGATGACAAGATTCTCCTCGGAGTGTTAAAACACTATCAGGTACATATTGAAATCCTGGTAATCTCATAAGTAGTTGAGAATACCTTAGCTATTTTTATGAGACCCATGGATCATTTTTAGTGATCTTTGAAGATGCATATCTCATTCGAGCAACAATATAGGGAAAGCGTCACATTTTTTTAGAGGATTATATTTTCCAAAATTGAGAGTGTAATGCATTTATAAAAATATTAAGGTGCATGTTCTTGATGTGAGAGATCCATCCCATTGATTTTTATATTTAAGATGGTGGATTAGACTTTGGGCTATATTAATATTGATGATCTAATGGTTTGATTTATTTGAGTCAAATAGTGGTGTCATGGTAGCTTACACCCTTTGTATAAATTACATGTTCAATAGGTGGATGAGATGTTTGAGAAATTTTCTTTGATGTGGATGTATCTGATGGAAGTGGGAGATAGGGTATGTCTTCATGGTTTTTGATGACCCCCTTCCCCATAAATCAATGATTGTAGGAGGTCTAGTGAGACACCATCAGATATAGGAACATTTGAGATCAAGAATTGGTAAGTGGGGAACTTAACATATTCTCCTATAGTTAGGTAGGACACATCTTGCTTCAATATTCTACATTGGTGTTCCCATAAGACTCGTCATGGGTGTTATGATGAGTATTTTTAATCTAAGGTTGCCCAAATGGATATGGGACATTTATTGTGGAAGTCTATTAAATAATTGGTGTTTATTGTGTGGTGATTAATGTTATGCAGTGAAGGATGTTTGTTAGAGGATTTTTTAAATTTTTGAGTCTAGTAAGTGTTATCTTGATTTATGAATCTTACTAAAGTGTTATATGAATGGGTCAATGACTATACACTTTTGATTTTGAAGAAATGGGTCACTAGTGAGATAAGAGTTTGTTACATGGTGGTTTGAGAAGGTTGATGTCATTTCTTAATATGTTCATCTATCTCTTTGGTAAAGCACAGTCATAGACTGGCCAAGTTATTCTTATAAATGGATGTGAAAACATTTGTATTGGATTTGGTACTCAAGAACAGACTACTTTTTTACTTTTGATTTCCAAAATATTAAAGGTACTGAATATTAATTAATATCCTTTTACATGATGATTATTCATATTTAAACCATTTAACATAATAATTTCATTGGAGTATTTTTTTCCATAAAAGGTCATAGTTTTTACCCACTATGATGAAAACCATGAAATGATTTGAAAATATTCTCAAATATATGTCATATGGATAGGTGACATAATATGATTAGACATAGATAATATAGGCTTTCAAAATTATGAGTCTCATAAGTCATTTATAATTTTTCTCATAAGGTTCACCCTTGGTAATATATAAGAGAATAGGTTATAAGAATTGTCCCACCCATAGAAATTCCACATATTATATGTGTCATTGAATATTCCTATCTATATATCTGTGTATTGATACTTATATTTGATATAATTTCTAAATCATATCATTTGTCATGCACTTATATGTATTTACAAAAACTATGATGATATATGCTCATGATAAAGTATGATACATTAGGTGAATCATAAGTGATATAGAATTAATAAATAATTCAAGAAAGTATTTTCCCATTATCAGTTAAAATGGAAGTAGATATATCAATCTCTTGGATTTAAATGGAATTGTCTTATTAAATCCATGTCCATGGTAGTTTTACCAAAAAATAATTTTAGGAAAGTTAATGATTATATATATATATATTTATATATTTATAAATATATATATATCAAGCATATAGTTTGATTAAAAATGAATGATAACTTTCTTGATGAGATATTGAGACAAAGGGAGTATATTAAATGGTGAATGTACTTAAGAGGTTATCGACATTAATGTCTTCTTTATAGATGTCTTGATGGGTTTATAGTCATTGATCTTGGACTTTATGTGAGTTAGACTAATGACACTAAGATTGAGGGATAGAGGGTCACACGCTAAGTGTATCCAAAAACTTATTTAAATTCTATATGAATTTAATACTAGACCAATAATATTCTAATGTTTTATGGAATAATAATTAGTCATGTTGTACTGATCACAAATATTCATCCACTGGTTATTCAAAAGAATATATATGTGTTACTTGATTATAAAAAAGATATTTATTCATGATTTTAGTGAATATAATATTTATATATTTATTTAATGAATAATACAGTGATAATTATTTATTTAAATAGTTATTATTCAAAGGGTCAATAAAATCCAATGAGGACTATCGGGAAGAGTTAAGGATCCAGTGGGATTGATATATTAAATTTCATTTAAATAATTGACATTTAAATTATATGTGAGTATTTTTCACCTCAGGAAAATAATATTACTATTACTTTTATTATTCGATGTGGGGTTAGATAAAGGATTAAGTTATTTTCTATGGGCATATGTGCAATAACCAATTACCTAAAATAGATATATAAACTCAATTATTTCATCTCAATATAAATAGATTATCATTCACAATAAATCCTCTCTATATAATTATTTCAAACCTATATAGAACATTTTCTATAGAACAATATCAAGAACATAGTGCATCGATCCTTCTCCTTCCTCACAATAACATCAGATAACTTGATAGAATTCTTCGATCTTGGAAGGTATTCTTGTTGTGTTCAATAGTGAATGACAGAAGTGGTTATAATAATATATTCTAGAATCCATAGATTATATAGTGTAATTACAAGGTTCATGGATCATGAGTGTATTATACTTGGTAGGATTATACCCTTAGATCCTTTATTGTGATAATGGTATGAAAAGAGAGGTCAACTGATTCAATAACAAAGAAAGAATTGCATGCAAATATAATTATTATTTATATAAATTAATTATAAATTATATGTGAAAATATTATCTCTTTGATTCTTATAGTATTTTTACCATCAAGTTATGAGGATATATTTGAAGAATTCAACAAAACCCCCATTCTTGGGAATGGGCCTGACCACTTCTATTGTGCCTCTAGAACCTTCAAGTGATATTAGCATGGTCACATACTAATTTATAATTACTTATTACTTGTTGATTGATTTACACATATTATATTTGTTTTTCATTTAGTATTTATTTATTCTTAATACTAAATTTGTGATATTATATTTCTTCACTTTCACATGACCAAGAATAGGTCTAAGAACATAATAAGAACATTGAAAGATCTCATTCAAAGGTTTTGATGATTTTTTCCAGATAGCATGTGATTGTAAAATGTGTAATTGAAATTAAAATATCATGTAACCATATGCATCGCACTATGATGGGAAGTGGTAAATGTGGGATTTCATGTAGAGAAGTATATACAACATCATTACATGTCGTGTGTTGACTAGGATAGATGAAGTGTGTCTTGATGTGTTACATGGAGTGTAGTTGGCATACATATTATTCGACGTACGTGATTTCTCCCCATGTGAAGTGCATAATACATGTGGTCAATATAGGTGGAACATATTAATTAAAATTCATGTGTCAACCTCCATCAAATCAATATAGGCCATATGTGATTACACGTCCTGTTGCTAGAATATCCATCATTTGACTCATAAGTACCTACACAGATTACACGAATAGTCCCTAGGTATGAATTGTCGATAGACATAGAAATAGTTATATAGTCTGTAGGATTTTATACACATTACAAAACCCATGATCATTTATATAGAATACATATTGAGCCATGATATATGATACATAAATTAATTACATTGAAGAAAAATTAATTATGGTATTAAATGGATTTACATAGCATGTAGTTGATGTACACATTGTGTAATAGGGTTTCATAGAGAATTAAATGCTTAATTAATTTACATATTAATTCAAAATCATACATTTTGTATAATCCTCGATATGATGTGTACATCAAAGACATTAAAATCAATACACACCACATATATTAAGGTTTATCATGTAACATAAATTTCAAACTGACTACTTGGTTTGACTCAAAAAACTACACACCATGTAAGTATACAACATTTTATATATTCTACATGATATTAAAGTAAACAACAAGGAACATATGGAACATTGTGTAGTTCATCGGTGTACGCACCATGTTTCCTCATGTGTGCATCATGTACTTGATTAATTTTAAATTAAATTAATATATATCATTTATTTAAAATTAAAAATGATGGGATTCTCTAAGATTTTTTGGATGTACAGTTAAAATAAATGAATTAATTAACTAATAATATAATTAATTAATTTATTCGGTGGATTTATCTTACTAAAGAATGAATTCAAATGAATACTATCTAGTTTTGAATATATATTAATTATATACATGGATGGTCATGAGCTTTACCGACCTATGTATGTGTTGCATTTATTTTAATTTAATTATTATTGTATAGGTTTTTATAAAGATTATTATAAAATAAAAAAGATATTATATGTATCATACCACCTTTATATTATGTACAGCCTTGTATGTCCATGGTTTCTTTTATATAACCTCATACCCTTAGTTCCCCTCATCTGTATATGAGTGAAGCATATATAAAGGATAGAGCTCCCTAGTGAGGGGACACAGTTCATGTTTGCACCTAAGGGGAATCCAATCAAGGAGATACAGAGGTGAATATGCAAAATACTAAAACTCAAACCATGTATGGTTCCAAGAGTTATTCCCTAAGGTTAAAGGGTTAATTTATCATATTTTTGATAAATTGACCATTATATTTGATCATGATCATGCCACATGTATTAATTTAATTTTTATCTAATTTCATTGTTAATTGTTTATGATTATTGAATTCTTTATAATTACAAAATAAATTAATTAATTAACAAACATTAAATGGGAAAAAATAAATGAACTATATTTAAATTATTTTATCAATAAATCATCATTCACTTATCTAAAATAAATTGAATATTAACAAGCCTGTAAATAGATAAAAAAGAATAGTTTTTTACAAAGATAAAAATACCTCACGGAAAATATTAAGTCAATATAGCCTTCCATTACCTGAGTTAAGATATAACCATATTTTAAAGTGATTGTTTGGCCCAAGTTAGCATGATTTCAATTATTATGTTTTAAAAAATGGGTTTAATTAACCTAGTTCATATCAAGGGTTTACTACCCAAGTAGGACTTGGTGTTACTAGGATAAAAGTTTTAAGGAAACATGAATTCAAGGTTTCGTGATTGGGGAGTCCTCTCAATAGATTAAGGAAAATTTAATTTAATTGGCAAGAACATCCTACCTAAATAACTTCAAATATATTTTTAGGCCCACTTTTAGACTAGGAGAAGGCTTATATAGATCCTTGAAACTATAAAATTCATGAAATAGTTTATTATGAATTAAATGGTGAGGAATATTAGGATTTGATAAAATTGTGGGAGACTAATAAATAAAATTTATCACATCAAATTGTTTGTTTTAAAGATAATGTAATAAAATTAATATTTACTTAAAGTTGAAATAGAATAAAAAACCATTTGAACAGTACGATCATTTATGGATAAATAACATGTCCTCACCAGCAAAAATCTTAAGGATTTTTATTGTCATTTAAACACTTCACTGCTAGAAGAAAATTTATGTCTTGTATTATAGTAACTTAAACTTGTTGACCCACCTCACTGAGCAATCAAAGGTTAAATGAAACTCAACCTGAGATTCATGTAGGATTATTCTTATGTTTTCTCATCATCATATCAAATATATCTATAAAGTTAATGAAATAATATTATTACATGTATTTTTACACCATAGAATATCATCTCCTTGAACTTGAAGGAGAGAAAGAGAGGCTTAAGATAATTAAGATTGTCACTACAGTATAGAAGTGGAAAATAGAATACATAGACCTAGTTAGTGATCATGCCTCCAAAATATTAGAGTGTAGTGATTTTTTAAAATTGATGGGAATCCATATGGATAATACACTATCCATTAATCTCATTTTATCATCCTTACCTCCCAGTTTCTTGTTAATCATCAATAATTACAAGATGAATAGTATGGATTAACCCCTTAGAAACCATTTGACTATAATTCACTGAGTAGATAAAAATTTGTTGAAACATAGTCCCTACCCCTTATGTTTAATGAAATAAATTAACTACTTGAAAATTCCATGATTAATGAAAATTAAATAGTACCTTTATAATTTCACTTAAAAATATAAATAATCTGAGGCATGGTAGAAAATAGAATGTTATCTGCTTCTCATGTGACCAGATAGGTCCTTAGAAGAAGAATTGTAATGAATTGAACTTCATTATATCATAATCTTCTACTTCAGGTTTATTCATCACTATATGTAATTTTTTCACATATTGTGTATTAAATAAAAACTGAAAATTACATGATTATATTCAAATACAATAACTAAGGAAGTTTCTAAGCATTATAAGAAGTAATTTAAATTCTCCCAGTAGCCAAAAAAGGGCGATTCATATTTCAGTAGTGGATATGATTATAGTTACACTATTATTTTATATTACCAAAACATTTATCCCAGTTTCTAATGTACATAAGGAGGAATTATTTCATTATTTAAATAAATGTTATTATGGTTTTTTTATTCTAGTTATACTTTAATCAATAATAACTCAGTGAAAATGAATTCACTTGAATCACACATACCTAATTGTGGAAAGATAATTATTAGTCAAATAAAACTAAATTTTGTCATCAAATCCTAGTTTGACATAATTATTATGTTTTATAAAAATAAAACTATATAAATAAAGGTTAAAAACACTGATTATATGGTTTTTATATCTTAACCGAGTTAATAATTCTAATGATAATCTAGATAAAAATTCGTATATTTCATGAGAATTTATTAATAAACTTTAGGATAAATCGTTGAAAATGAATTCACTTGGTTGTAATATATAGGATCCTTATGATGTGTTTTTTATAGTATATCTTATTATATTTTTTATTGATAATTTAAATATAGATTAAATATTTTTCCAATACTCGCATTTCCTTATTCACATTATCGAGGTGATGATGGTACAATGTGGATCGATGAGGTATTACATATGTAATGTAAGTTTCTATAATTCCTCTATAAGACATGTTTTTTAAATAATAGCATAATATCTATCCATATTCCATCAAAACTGACTAATGGAATTCATATAATATTTGATATGATGAGAGTTGATTATTTAATATCCTTATGAGTTTAATTGGAACCTTTTGTTTAAATATGTTTAAACTACAAACATATATCAAAATAAACACAAAGTGTATCTCAGTTGATTATCCCATAGCCACTTAAGATAATAACATCCCCAATATATAAATATATTAAAAAAAACAAGTTATACTTCTATGAGGGAAGCACATATATTTTTAAATAGTGGGTGAAATCTAAAAATCAATTAAATCTAGGCTTTGAGTATATATAAGTTGTCATAGGAACACTAAACTAAACAATTCTTAGTGAGAGGAATTATTACAAAGTCACATATTGTGTAGGAAAGTAAAAAACCATAGATATGGTTTTATATTGACTTATATAGATGATATACTATTCAGAATTCATAATGAATCGTGTAGGGATAAGTAAGTGAAAACTAGCTATTATTGAAAAGTTAATATGAATTCAAAGATAGATTGTATACCAAAAATATTAGTTATGTATTTTGGTAGCTTATTTAATTCATATAAAGTCATTGTTGGGTATTAATGAGAAGCTTTACATAGGTATTAAATGAATAGTACTAATAATACTTGATTGGTTATAGTAATTCATCATGCTTAAATCCATTAGAATCGATATTAGACATTTTCCATATTACCACAAACTTATATCCATGGTCAACTGAACCGTGAAAATAAGGAAACCTAATAAAATGGTCCAACATGAACCATGGAAGTAGGTTGACTCACATGATTCTATGGACTTAGTCAAATTGGACCATGGAAATATAGGAGAATAAGAAACCCCTAATGATATGATAAATAAATTCCAATGTGCATGAAAGCACTAAAACCATAGTTTTACATGGATTGAGGTCATATTTTGGAACAATGAACATAGTCCATATCAACTATGGTTATAGTAATTTGAATGGACACCTAATACCATGTTCTATATAGAATGTGTTCATATGTGGCCATCTATATTCTTATGGACATAATCGATGCAGATCCTGGCCATTGGTTTTGGGACCCACAATATTTTCTATTTTTTTGAAAGTATAATAATAATTATCATGTATAATTATATATATATATATGTATGTGTGTGTGTGTGTGAATATATTTTATCACAGTTTTGTGATAAAGTCTTATAATAAATAGATAAGAGGTCCAGGGATCAAACCTCACCGACTGTTTATTATTTTTCAAAGGTTGTGGCCATAATCAATGTGGACCATGGTCATAGTTTTCTTTGGAATAGGGAATATTATAGACACAAAAATAGAGGTATTATGGTAATGTTAAAAAATTGATATGGAAATTATTATACCTATTCTAATTCCACTAAACTTCATGGCTATGTAGACCATGGTTATATCTTAGGGTTAGGGTCTTGAGACCTATTTCCATTTTTTCATTGAAATAGGCTGATTTTTCATTAGGTAATTCTAATTGACATACCAAATTTATATGATTATTATATTATAAATTGGATGAAAACACCACTTCCATTTTAGGAAAGCTTTTGGAACATCTTTATATGACATGGCTAAAATAGTTGATAACTCCATTTAAATCCAATAAGGTATGAAAGTTTCATGGATATATCTATATATAAAAACTAGATCCATGATCATATAATATTCATTTAGAATTAATATATTCCTAGGTGTCTACAAGAGGTTGTTTTGAGTGCTATAATTTTCCAAGATATATATTCTTAACAACATATGGAAAATAGATGATTAATCTTACGGTTATTTAAGACTAAGAAAAATTTATCCATGGATGATTTAAATTATAAACCAAGCTCTGGGAGGGAATGATATATAAATTTATATCCCTATGGTTTCTTAGTCATGGTCATAGTACATACATTTTCATGGTATTTAAAGATAAAATATGGAAAAATAAAACCATAATTGTTTCTAGTGTCACATGTCATGAAATCTCCTTAGTTAAAGTGTAAAAACATTGGATCAAATTCTTTTGATGAATAGACTAAATATACCTAATAGAACTTGGGAAATATATCTCACATTCCATGATATGTACATAGGTTTGAATTTTATTATGTGTAATACATAAAGTTAAAATATCAAACAATACGAGGGTTGTTGCAAAGGATGGTTGTCAAAAAATTGACAGTACATGAGAATGTGAACCTGGATGAGTTCCTAGTATATGAAGAAATAATAATACTAGTTATAAAAGTGATAAAAAACTATTCTTCCATTATATCACTTTGATCTAGTATCACGATATGGATAAAGTAATATATAAGATAAATCTCATTACAGTTAGTGGTTTTTATATCTACATATACCAAGTACATTGTGGATTCAAATGAAACTTAAGAAGCAGGATTAGAGATGATTTATTCCATATTATGAAATTTTACCAAGATAATAAAGTGTAATCCTATTATAATTAACTTTATTCTTTTTTATTATCCAAAATTTCAGTGATAATAGAGGGAAAAATTATATGCTTGGTTATATCATAACTTTAGGGATTTCATTAGAGAGATGAGGTCACAGTAAAAAGAATAACTATGAGAGTGTTCTGGTCTCATCAATTATTTTCATACCTCAAAAAAATAATCTTTATCAGGTGAAGCTAACAAGTTAGATTCAATTATCTCTAGTGTATGTAGGATTATATTGGAGTTAGTTCACTAGAACTGGATACTATTTAAATGTTATTACCAGTATATTCAAGGTCATGAATATTAATGAATATAATATCATGTGATGATTTTTATTCTACATAAAATTTAATATGATAATTTCCTCAGAGTATTTGTCTCATTAAAAGTTCAGAGTAATTCCCCCACTATTATGAGAGATTTGAAATAATATAAAGATATAATTAAATACCTATTCAATAGTTGGATGACATCATATAATTGAAAAAAATGGAATAATATATTAGGGGTATTTGGATCATAATATAGTGACCCTAACATTTTACACAAATCATTACATGATTTTAAGAATAATAAAGCATCATATCTCAAGCTAAGGATCATGAAGTCTACTGTCTTAGAAGACTAGGTACATAAAACTGAAAGCATGAAAATAAATATAACATTTATTTATTTATTATTAATAAATATCCCCTAACTTTCATTATGCTCTTACATCTTCATAGGATAACCAGGGGATAACATGGACAAAGGGATGAGCTAAAAATCCCTGTGTGCGAATAAACATAAGAATAAAGCTTTAGCACATGGGTTAGAAAGCATGAAATAATGATATAAAAAGGCATGGAACATATAGAATCATGATATATAAACATGGGATCATATAAACATGGATTAATAGTAATGTGTAAGCAACATAAAACAAGAATTTATCATGATTCATGGCCCATTTCAAATTCATGGTTAACCATAAAGACTATTGCACATGGTAGCACGAGCCAAGGATAACCGCCAAGACTGTTGTACATAAAGTCTCATGAGACTAAACTTTAAACAATGCATTGGAGAGATATCTATATGCACCCATATTAACATGTTAATGAATATGTTTTCCACATAAATAATCCTACATAGTCAATCATACATAAACGTAAGGGTACCCATGGAAAGAAATGGATATCATATTCATGTCATAAAGCATAATAAATGGGTGTATCATACAAGTGTCCATGAAAGAAAGTAATTAAGAAAAACATCAACATTCATAAGAAAAAATAATCATATATCATGGTAAGTGATTTCAAACAGAATTGATAACATGTAATAAGAGTATTTAATAAATTTTATCACTAAAATATTTTGGTGCAGTTTTAAGGAAAATACTAACGGGAATTTAAAATAGAAAATGGAATAACCTTTTATATAAACCCAGAAGTGAACCAATAAATTTTTCATAATAAAAATAATGATTTTATAAAAACAATGGTGTCTTAAAATAGATTATATAGTGTTCTTGAAAATGGGTAAAAATTCGGGAAGTTCCCTTAAATGGGTTTTCTTATCGGGAAGTATTGCTGAGTGAACCACTTAAAAAAATGTAAATCTATGAAATATAATGATGAATGAACCTAGATACATGGGTTTGGAGCATATATAATTTATAATATGTAAATAAAAATAACAAATTACTTCATTTGGTTAAAAATAAAGATAGAGAAATCAGAAGGAATAATGGAGGTTCGGGTAGAATCCCTTACCCTATGTCCAAAGGTGTTCTCCAATTGATCTTAATGACCTGAATAATCAAATTAGGTTCATTAATTAATATTTAAAAAACCTAATTTACATGAAATTTATTTATTATAAACTTATTAAGTTAATTAATTTCCTTTTTACAGGTTAAGAGGTTTGATTTTATTGTTTGGGAGTGTTTGTTTCCTTTATTTTCATGATTGGTTTACTTATATACATGTATGGATAAACATGTAAGATCAAAATGGTTGTCCAGAATTGGAGTTATATGTTATTAGTTAACATTAATTATATTAAATGGTTATAAAATTCATTTGTTCATTTGAATTGAAGATGAATAATTATATAAAACTTCAATGATAATTGTTTTGGTTAATTGGTTGTTTTTGATCACATCGAACACATCTTTCTTTGGAAATTAATATCATCTATAAATAAAGATTAAAGAAAATTAAATTAGACATAATACATATATTAAAGTCTATTTCAACCATAAAAATGGTTTCATTACCATCATTGAATATGGTATTAGAAATTGAAAACTCGTTGTCCTTGAATGTGAGAAATTAACACATCTCAGATGGTGTTTTCATTTCTAGTATAAAATGATGGGAAAGAAGAGATTTTGACAAATTAGTACATTATAATAACAAAATTAAAGTATATATAAGGTACCAGAGTTATCATAACATTTGGATGAAAGTATATGAGGAAAGAAAAAATAAAATAATGGAACTTTAAAGAAAATAAAAGAATGAAAATAGCAATTTACCTCTTGAATATATCTTCCTTGAGAACCACTTTAAGGGGGAGAATTTGGTCTTTTGAAGTTTCCAAGGGCTTATAGACGTAATATAGGGAATTAGGGAGGTATTTGAGCATAATTTGGACAATTAATAAAGCATGATATGAGTGAAGAGAAGAGGGGGTGCGAGGGTGGTTTTCATAGTGGAGGAGAGGAGGGTTTTCTTAATATTTTATTCATTATTTTATTATATTTCTGGAGAAAACAAATAGTATTGATTCTTGTGAAAAACAAATTTAATATTTGCATATTATTTATAACCCATGGTTATTACATCATCCATGACTCAACAAATAGTGTATTTAACATATAATGTATACATACAGCAAATTACCATATTTTACTATTCACCAAAAATTCAAGTATTTCAGAAAAATACCAAAAGTACACTCCAACCATTTTTCAATGTGTAGAATTCAAAAATGAATTAAAATTTATGAAAATAATTTTCTAAATATGTGAAATTAAATTTTTAATTAAAATCATAATTTACATGAAAATACAAATTTTAAAATTAAAACTGCTTTTCTAACACTTTGAAAATTTAATTTTGGTCTCTTAAAATTATAATATAATAATATATAATAAAAATAATTATTAATTAATACATTTTATGAAAATAAATTTTCTTTTTATTTATTAAATTAATAAAAAAAATGTAATTAAATATACATGACTTACAAAAATACCAACACTTTGTTAAAAAAATTTAAAATATCTTTTTACTTATACTATGATATAATTATACCGTATTGTCACTTATAATATGGATAAATTTTATTTATAATTTAATTGGTGAGGTTACTATTACATTGGCCTGTTTACTATTCATAAGGGTCACATTACTATTCCAAAGGTCAAGTTATTATTTCATCGTTATACATTTCTTAACTTCTATAGATATTTACTCGTTCTTTATTTATAAGGTTTGTATTGAATTATATATATAATATTATGTGATTATACAATAAGAAATAATTTTAAGAAGGTAATTTCCATTTATTAAAATTTGGGTCGTTACATTCTTCCCCCTTATGAAATTTTTCCCATGAAATTTCTTTTTACAATCTAATACATAAATAGGTGTGGTTACTTTTCCTTCATTTCCTCCTCTAGTTCTCATGTTGACTCTTTGTACTTATGGTTCCACCATAACACTTTGACTAGGTGAGTAGTATTTTTTTATAACTTTATCTCTACATTCCAGGATCTTCAGTTACTGCTCCTCATAAGAAAGATCATTCTCCAATTGTGACACCTCTAAAGAGAGTACATGTGGAGAATTTGGTATATACTTCCTTAAGAGGGACACGTAGAATACATAATGTACTATAGACATGGTATGAGGGAGTGATAGTCGATAGGCCAAAGCTCTAACATGATAAAGGATCTATAAGGGTATGATGTACTCAGGGCTTAGCTTTCCTTCCTTCCCAAACCTTATGACGTTCTTCCATGAATATATGTGGAGTAATACCATGTCTTCAAATTTGGACTCAAGGTCTCGTCAAAAATTATTTTCATAAATCTTCTACCAACTTTGGGATTCCTTGATGTGCTGTTAAATGTTTTTCACCTTGTTCACCATTTCATCGACCATTTCAGGTCATGTGATCTTATGCTCACCGACTTCATCCCATCACACCGATGTTCTACACCTTTTCCAATAAAGAGATTTATATGGTGCCATTTGGATGCTGGAGTGGAAACTATTATTATAGGAGAATTAAAACAGTAGAAAATGTTAGTCCCACCATCCTTTAAAGTATATGGAAGATACTCTCAACATATATTTCAATGTCTGAATAGTTCACTTAGACTTTCCATCAGTTTGAGGATGATAGGCCATACTGAAGTTTTGTTCAGTGCTTAGAGCATACTGGAGACTTTTCCAGAACATCGAGGTGAATCTATGGTATCTATCAGATACAATAGATAGTGGTACTCCATGAAGACTTACCACCTCTTTGATATATATCTATGAAAGTTGATTCAATTAGAAGTGCTCTGGAATGGTGATAAAGTGAGTTTCATTTTTAAGACGATCCACAATGACCCATATAGCATTGTTTCCTTTGGATGTCCTTGGAAGTCCGGTGACAAAGTCCATCAGGATATTCTCCCACTCCCATGTTGGTATGGGTAGTGGTTGAATCATCCCATTAGACTTATATTTTTTTATCCCTCACTTTTTTACATACCAGGAACTTTGATGTATATTTAGTAACCTTCTTCTTCATATTGTCCCACCAAAAGTTCTCTCAGAGATCTCGATACATCTTTGTGTTCCATGGGTGAATAGAGAAGGTTGATCTATGTGCGTCATTAAAAATATCCTTCTTTATTTATGGATTGGATGGTACACATATTCATGACCCAAATAATACAAATCCTTCCTCATCAATCTTGAACTCAAAGGATTTTCTATTTCCAATAGCTTCCAGCCTTTTCATAATTTCTACATCTTTTCTTTGAGAATGTTTTATTTTCTCTATGAGTGATGGTTGAGAAATCATTTGAGAAAGGATTAATGATGTTCCTACCCTAATGATTCCTATATCCAACCATTATAAATATAAGATGATTGGATCCTTCTCAACTCTCACCATTGATAAAGATGCAGGATCCTTTCTACTTAGAGCATCTGCCACCTTATTTGCCTTACTGGGATGGTAGTGGATTGAGCAATAATAATCCTTAACGAGCTCTAACCATCTTCACTGGTGCATATTAATCTCTTTCTATTTGAATATATTTTTTAGACTCTTGTGATCAGTATATATCTCAAACTTCTCCCCATAGAGATAATTCTTCCATATTTTAAATGTAAAGATCATAGCCACCAACTACAGATCATGCGTGGGATAGTTTTTCTCATGTATTTTTAGCTGTCTTGAGGCGTAGGATGTCACTTTATCATTTTTCATCATAACACAACCTAATATCTTATTTTAAGAATCATTGTACACCACAAAGATTTCACCACTTGTTGGGAGTGTGAGTATCAGCGTAGTGAAAAGCCTCTTTTTGAGCTCCTTAAATCATTCCTCATATTCTTGATTCCATAAAAACTTCATCCCCTTCTGTGTCAGATTGGTTATTGGGTTTGACATATAGTGACCCTGCTTTTATTACATTACTTTTACATCATTTTAATGATAAACAAAATAAAATTATGACATAAAGAGGATACAAAGTTTTATTTTCTTGGTAAAACTAGGAAAAAACATAACTTTTACAACATAAACATAAACATTTATTTAATTCCTTCTTCTCTAGATTCTCATTGGCCCCAGAATTCTCCTTAGTACAAGTAGTCACCTGAGGATATACATAAAAAAGTTGAGATAGAAGCCCAATAAGAGGATAGATAATAACATGAAACAATGTAACATGGGATGATCAAAATATATATCATCATAACATAGTAATAGGATCATAATCATGAGAGGAAACATTTAGAAAAGACTTGGATGTGGCAATTCATGAAAATGAAAACATATAAATTAGTGGTTAACTTCCGCACAATGTTTTTGTAACATCCCAGGTAAATAAAGAATAAAACATTTTCATATTTATTAATATTTGTGAATTAAATATTAATTTTACATTAAAGGGGTTTCTATGTTCGATAGCGTACTCGATAAACAAAAACAAGTTTCTTTGAAATCTTACGTTGCACACTAGTAATATAATATTATTATTTTAAATGGTAGTTAACACGTAGTTGTTGTATTGTCGGGAATGAATATAAATAACTAAAATATGATTATATATATTTGTTAAATGTTTTTACATTTATCCAATAAAAGGTAAAGGCTTAAAATAAGAAAATAATTCAATTTTAGGCATGAAAACTCTAATATTCACTAAAAGGTCAATTTATCGCCTTTTGATGGAGAACCCTCCATAAAAATTGTTTTGGTAACTCTTATACATTCTATTGGACCAAATAAAATCCTTCTTTAGAGTCTAGACATCAAAATTTACTTTTTGTATGTTTTGTTATTTTTCTGATAAAGTTCATTTTTAATGAATAAGGGAAAAATATTGTATTTTAATTAAAAACCTCATTTTAATATAATTATTTATATGATTAGATTATATTTTGAATTTTTTTTAAATTTAAATTAGAATATATTTTTACTATTTAATCTAATGGTGGTCATTGGAATTAATTTCACTTTGAAATTGGACTTAAACTAATGTCAATCTTTTGATATATATTATTCCTTAAAAACACGCTATTTGTTTTGACAACGGGAATTAATTATGAAATTAATTAATGAAAATTATATGTTTTGAATTTGGTAAAATAGACATAATTTTTTAATTTGGAATATCAAATGTATATTATGGTTAATTTTTGGTATTTTTCTGAAAAAACTTCAATTTTTGATGAATAGTGAAACTACTAAGTGGTAGTTAAAAAATTGATTTTTCATTTAAATGAAATTTTTCTGCTTCTGTGAATTGAATTTCAAAAATCTGACATACCTGTTTGTCATTATTAAGTAAAATTTGGTTCAATGAAATGAAAATAATTTTTGGTGAATAGTAACTTTTCAGTTTTATTAATCGAGTTTGAGGTAATTAGTGTAATTTAAGGTAAAAATAATGTTTTAATAATATTAAATTACCTTGAAACATGTCCTACCCTTATTATATGAGTCATGGATGACCAAGAAAATCAATGGGTCAACTTGGGGACCCCATGGAGCCACTTGGGTAAGAAAATGACATTAATAACTTTTTATTTAAAGTTAAAATAAAAATTTCACAAACATGTATTGTTTTACTAAAACAATTTTTACTTGGGGTTATATAAGTTATCTTTTTTACTATAAATATTCATTAAAAATCTAAAAATATTTCCTACAACATGTTAATTTTTTTTATAATTTTTAGACATTAAATAAATAAAATTATTTATGACACAATGATGATGCAGTGTTTACGTCATTAATGAATAATTTAAATAAATAAGAAGATAATGTTTAACATAATATCCAAAACGTGTCCAATTCTTATTGGATGATTTTATTTCAAACATGGGCCACCTTATATTCTACTTTAATAATTTTTGGACCTTTATAAACTGAAAATCATTATATAATAAAATAATAGTTTCGCGCTTTCCAAAAGAGCCCCTCCTCTCCCTTATAAAAAGACCCCACTTCCTACCCATTTCTCACACTTCTAAAGCCCTTTGGCTTGTCCAAACTCTACTTAAATAATCTTCTAATATCCTTCTCTTCATCATAGAAGAATTACCTTAGGCAGAAATCTTTTCAAGAAACCCTTTTGGTTCAAACCAAGGGGAGTTACCTGATTTAAAGGTAATGTCTTCTCTTATGTTATTTTGTTTTATTTTGCTTCTCCAACCCCTTAAAATCTTTTTATTCCTTTATTTTGTAAAAACACCAGTATCTATAATATACTAGTATATTTTTATGATAAGGATTCGAGCTAAAATTACACACACCTCCATCTAATGGGTGAAGAACATATTGTTTCTGTGGATGGTGAATTATTGCCTCCCGAAACGATGATTGTTCAATCTTCTCTTAACACCTTTCATGGTGGCCATTAAGATGTCGCTGTATTTATATATGATATATATTATTTTTATGGTTTCCTTAATCCTCTTTATTTTTCATTTATGTCATAACTTTATGTTTTCCATAATGGATAAATGTGATAATTTCATTTTAGAAAGTGCGGACTACCGCCCCCTCAAAGTGATTTGAATCGTTAATGCCATATGTAGGACGTATAAAAGATGGAGTTAATAATATTATATATGATATTATACTATGATTATAATTTACCTTTATATCATCGTGATTTAATTCTACTAAATATGAAATAGAAATGAAAGTAGCGTTCATGTGTACGTACGGCTTACCGTCTCCATGAACGGTGCATTTAATTTCTTACCTCTAAATGTTATGTACTATTATAAATACATGTATATGCTGGATATATATGATATATATGATATCCAAATCATGAACATCATTCTGGATATAATGAAACTCTGACCACATGAACAACATGTAATTTTAAGAAGTCCATTTTTTACTTAAGTACCAAATATTGACAAAACAAACATTATTAACATAAATGATTACATAATGTTTATAACATTGAAATAAGTGATATAAAAGGAATATTAAACTTGAAAAAGGTTCTTAAGCAAGTAGAAATTAACATTATTTTATTATTAATGAGATTAAAGAGTGATCGAGTCAAGTCGGACACAAGGTAAGGGACTTCGTCTCAATATCCTTTCATTGAGGCATATTTTGTTCTAATACAAGACTTTCTTTTATAAGATGTATAAACACCCTTGAATTTTCAAAGGGAATATTTTTCTATGAAGTTTTTTACTAAATGATAAAAAGGAATGTTTCTTTTAAGGTAAGCAGTGACAATGACTTTTTCCATTGCCATGAGTATTATTTGATCTTTGGATTCCTCAACAAGCTGTAATGTTTTTAAAAGTAAATAAATATCATATGCTCTTTTATGTATTTTGGTATTGAAAATGGTTTTGATAATGGATTTTTTATGTCAATATATTTAAGTGATATATTGTGATTGAAATGTGTAAATGTTTTCTTTCCTTTATAATTGTTTGATGTGTTATGATTTTATAATGGTAGTTGGACATTTTACGGGTGGTTACGTGATGAACCAAATGACAGGTGGTGTCGTGAATACCAGGATAGGTGGTTACATTATAACCTCCAATGCATTGGGTATGGAAGTCAGCCGAATGGATATTCCAATTAGAGATGTGTGTGGATGTCGACCGTATGGTTATTCCATTTATATATTTTTATGTACCAAGTTACCGTTATATGTTATGTGTTCTTTATATGGGTTTTATGGTAATATTTTGGTTAAAAAAGAGTAAGTAATGATCTTTTATTTAGTGAAGATTATTTACTACTTCATAAAGGTGAAAAGTATTACTTATGATAAACTATTCATGGTTTACCTATTGTTTTGATGAAAACTAACAGTTTTCCTTCTTTGTGTATCCCTTAGTGAGATTTTTATGATCACCCCAAGTTTTTGAAATGTTTTCATAGGAAATAATGTGGAATAGGGTCAAGGATGGGATCAAATAAAAGTCATGTTGTCTTGAACATGGAACTAGACATGACTCTTTTTTCAAGAGTTCATGTTTAGTAAAAAAAATGGAAACTGTGTAGAAGTGACTTCTTTGTAATCTTTTGAGATGTAATAGTTATGTTCTAATTCTCTAAAACTATAAACCTGAAAAGATCCTCAATGTGAATTATTCATTTAATTCAAGATTAAGTAATGTTTTAAGGCTGGGTCCTTATAGTTGGTATCAAAGGTCGGTTTAGACAACTTTAGGAGTTAGAAAATTGTTAAATCCATATATGTAAATTAATTTATGGTATGATTGAAATGATATAGCATTTAAATATTATCATGTTGCTTCACTTAAGATATTATTTTGTTCAGAATGGTTTTCTGTAGAGGAAACAAGGAAACTATGTTTCGACGACATCAGGAGGAAGACAACCTTCCAAATCAGCAACCAGAGATGGTCGGAATCGGAACTGAATAGTTTGTTGCAGTGATGACATAGTTGACTCAGGCTATAAATGGTGGTGGTATCCATGCATGAGATCATCCAGATCAACCGCAGAGGAACATGCCAGTGGTGGAAAATTTCTTGAGGCAACATCCCCCATCATTTAGAGGATCATATGATCATGTGCTAGCAGAAGGGTGGATTAACGCACTGGAGAAGATTTTTGATTTCATGGGGTGTTCAGAACATCAAAAGGTCAGTCTCGTTGTTTACCGTATTGAAGGTGAAGCAGATCAGTGGTGGTCGATGGTGAAAAATATCAGGGATAGTGAGGAGATTGATGATCTTCACTGGGATGAATTCAAAGGTATGTTTCTTGAGAAATATTTTCCTAAGGTGGTTCGTTATAGGATGTAAAAACAATTCCTAGAATTGAGGTAGGAGGATGACTCAGTGGCAGCTTATGAAGCAAATTTCACTCGACCGGCAAGGTATGCTCCAAATTTCATACAAGATCTTGATAGTAAAATCAACATTTTTTACTCAGGGTTAAAGCCAAAGTATCGAAGTGCTTTAGATTATCGTGAGTTCAAAAGTTATGAAAAACTTGTTCGATGTGCGAAGAATGTTGAAATGGGGTTTGTCGATGATCATGTGTTCTTTAACAAACAACATATTAAGAGGTCCAGTTAGCAGGAAAAGGGAATGAATTCATAAAAGAATCTTGGAGGTAAGAATACCAAATATCCATCCTGTGAGAAGTGTCGTAAAATTCATCCTGGGGAATGTTTATCCAAGTCTGGAAAGTTATTTCGGTGTGGTAATTCTGGTCATATTGCTCGTAGCTATAAGGAAGATGATCAAGAAGGCAATGAAAATCCAGCGGTAAGATGTTTTAAGTGTAATGAAATGGGTCATTATGAAAATGAGTGTCTAACTAAGAACTCAATTGAGGGAAAGAAGACAGACTACAAGAATAAAGGGGTGGTGAAATAATTTGCAACTACTTCAGCAGATGTTGGTCCATCGAATGAAGTAGTATCAGGTACACTGTTTGTTTGTTCAAATTATGTCAATGTGTTTTTTGATTCAGGGTCTACATATTCTTTCATTTCTGAGAAGTTTTATAGTAAATTGGGAATTCCATCTCAAGATAATAATCCTAAACTTATGGTAAAAACACCGGGAGGAAACTTTGAGGCAAAAAAATTATCAGAACCTTACTATCCTTGTTTGTGGAAAGAATCTACCAGAAAACCTTATTATTTTGCCTCTATTAGAGTTTGATGTTATTTTGGGAATGGATTGGATTTCTGTTTATCATTATAAGATTGACTGCAGAGCTAAAGTGGTTTCTTTTCAGAAATATTTTCAGTTTGTGTACAGGAATGAACCCTTGTGTTTGATAATATACCAAGAAGTTGAGAAACTTGTAAAAGATGGAAATGAATGTTACCTTCCACATATTGTTGATAGTAAAGGAACTGTTCAGATTAATGGTGTTCCAGTGGTAAATGAGTATCTTGATGTTTTTTCTGATGATTTTCCTGGTATTATTCATGATCGGGAAGTTTAATTTACTGTTTACTTAGTTCCTAATTCTAAGCCAATTTCAAAACCCCCTTATCGAATGGATCAAGTTGAACTTTTATATTTAAAGAAGCAATTGCAGGAGTTATTAGGTAAATGTTTCATTCAACCTACCACATCACCATGGGGTGCTTCTATCTTGTTTGTTAAAAAGAAATATGGTTCAATGAGACTTCTCATTTATTATTGAGCATTGAATAACATCATTGTTAAGAACAAGTATCCTTTTCCTCATATCAATGATTTGTTTAATCAGCTCCAGGGAGCTCAATATTTTTCGAAGATTGACTTGAGGTCAGGGTACCATCAGTTGAAAGTAAAAGAAGTAGACGTTATGAAGACTGTATTTCATACTAGATATGGACATTATGAATCTGTAGTTATGCCTTTTGGGTTAACCAATGAACCTGCTGTATTCATGGATCTAATGAATAGAATTTTCCATGAGTTCTTGGATAAGTTTTTAGTTGTGTTCATTGATGATATTCTGGTGTTTTCTAAAATTAAAGAGGATCATGAAAGTCATTTAAGGGTTATCTTGCAAACCTTAGAAGAAAATAAATTGTATGGAAAAGTCAGCAAGTGTGAGTTTTTGTTACAACAAATTTATTTCCTTGGTCTCATTGTTTCAAAAAATGGCTTAACTGTTATCCTTCTAAAACAAAGGTTGTTGAATAATGGCCAAGACCCACAAATATAACTGAGATCCGTAGTTTTCTTGGTTTGGCAGGTTATTATCGGAGATTTCTTGAAAAAATTTCACAGTTATCTAGTCCAATGACTAAGTTAACTTGAAAATGTGTTAAGTTCATTTGGATAAAAGAATGTGATGATTGTTTTCAAGAATTGAAAAGAACATTGGTAAATGCTCTAGTTTTGGAACTTCCTTCCAGAAATGGTGAGTTTGTTATCTACAGTGATTCTTCGTTGAAAGGACTTGGTTGTGTCCTTATGCAGAATGATCAGGTAATTGCTTATTCTTCACATCAGTTTAAAAATCATGAGTTAAATTACCCTACACATGATATGGAATTGGATGCTGTTGTTTTTTTAATAATTTGGAGGCATCATTTGAATGGATTAAAGTGTGAAATATATATCGATAACAAAAGTTAAACGTATATATTCACTCAGAAATAATTGAACATGAGGTATAGGAGATGGCTAGAATTAATCAAGGATTGCGATTTTATAATTCATTACCATCCGAGAAAAGCAAATAAAGTGGCTGATGCTTTGAGTTGAAAAAGTAATGCTTCATTAACCATGCTACGTTTGGAATGAGATCCTTTTGTTTTTGATTTGATAAACTTTGGAATAGAAGTTGTTGGTGCGGTAAGTTATTCTATTTTCTTTCAGGTGTCAGTGAGATCATCTCTATTAGAAAGAATTAAGAAAGCGCAGAAGAAAGACCGTGAGTTATAGAAAAAGGTAGAGCTGGTTCAGAAAGGTATGTTGCCTAAATTTAACATTGATAATGATTGTGTTTTGAGGTTTGGGAAGAGATTATGTGTGCCTTGTGATTCACATTTGAATAATGAGTTGTTATGTGAGGCTCATAGTTACCCGTTTTTATTTCATCTTGTCAGTACTAAGATGTACAGAGATCTGCGGGAGTATTACTGGTGGGATGGAATGAAAAGAGATATTGCTGATTTTACTGTGAAGTGTTTGACTAGTCAGTAGGTTAAAGCAGAGAGACAGTTACCGAAAGGGATGCTTCAGTTATTACCAGTGCCAGAGTGGAAATGGGAAAATATATCCATGGACTTCTTTGTGGGATTACCAAATACATCTCAAGGTAAAAATGCAATATGGGTTATAGTTGATCGATTGACTAAATATTCTCATTTACTTCCTATTCGAGATACTTAGTCTCTAGATCAACTTGCTCAGTTTTATGTTAAAGAGATCGTAAGGTTTCATGGAGTTCCCCTCTCCATTGTATTTGATCGTGGTCCCAGGTTTACTTCTAACTTTTTAAACGGCCTTCATAAGTCATTGGGTATAGAATTAAATTTTAGTACAGCTTTTCATCCGTAATCGGATGGGTAGTCAAAACGAACAATTCATACCTTGGAGGATATGTTACGTGCTTGCAGGATGGATTACCAGGGAAGTTGGGACCGACATCTTTCTTTGGTTGAATTTTCTTATAATAACAGTTTTCATTCCAGTATACAGATGGATCTGTTTGAGGCATTATATGGGAAATGGTGTCCAATAGTAGCTTTTTGGGATTAAGTAGGGGAAAGGAAGCTGATGGGACCAGAATTGGTAGAAGAGATGGCAGAAAAAGTTTAGTTGATTTAGAAACACATGAGAACAGCAAATAGCAGGCAGAAAACTTATGCGTATAACCGGAGGAAGTATCTATCTTTCGAGGTAGGTGATCATGTTTTTCTCAAAGTTTCTCTATGGAAAAGTGTGATACATTTTGGAAAGAAGGGAAAGTTGAGTCCGAGGTTCATTGGACCGTATAAAATCCTGTATAAAGTTGGATCAGTTGCATATAGAGTGGCTTTACCTCCAAGTTTGTCCTAGGTACACAATGTTTTTCATGTTTTGATGTTGAGAAATTATATGTCAGATCCATATCATGTTTTGAGCCCAGAGGTAGTTCAGTTGTAAGAGAATCTCTCTTATGAAGAACAACCAGTCCAGATTATTGATCGAAGAGGGAAAGTGTTGAGAAATAAGGTAATTTATCAGGTGAAGGTTTAATGGAAAAACCATATGGTTGAAGAGGTAATGTGGGAATCTGAAAATGCTATGAGGGATAAATACCCCCACTTATTTTGATAAGTGAATAAAATTGTGGGGACTCAATTCCCAAAAGGGGGGAAGGATGTAACATCCCAGGTAAGTAAAGAATAATACATTTTCATATTTATTAATATTTTTTAATTAAATATTGATTTTACTTTAAATGGGTTGCTATGTTTGATAGCGTACTCAATATGCAACAACGAGTTTCTTTGAAATCTTACGTGGCACACTAGTAATATAATAATATTATTTTAAATGGTAGTTAAAATGTAGCCATTTTAGTGGTGGGAATGAATAGAAATAACTAAAATATGATTATATATGTTTTTTAAATGTTTTTACATTTATCCAATAAAAGATAAAGGCTTAAAATAAAAAAAGAATTCAATTTTAGGCATAGATACTCTATTATTCACTAAAAGGTCGATTTATTGCATTTTAATGGTGAAACCTCCTTAAAAATAGTTTTGGTCACTCTTATACGTTCTATTATACCAAATAAAATCCTTCTTTAGAATCGGCACATCAAAATTTTCTTTGTGTATGTTTTGTTATTTTTCCGATGAATTTCATTTTTAATGAATAAGTGAAAAATGTTGTATTTTAATTCAAAACCACATTTTAATATAACTTATTTATATGATTAGATTGTATTTTGAATTGGTTTTAAAGTTAAATTAGAATATATTTTTACCATTTAATCAAATGGTGGTCATTGGAATTAATTGCACTTTGAAATTAGACTTAAACTAGTGTCAGTCTTTTGATATATATTGTTTCTTAAAAACATGCTATTTGTTTTGACAAAGAGAATTAATTATGAAATTAATTAATGAAAAATATAGGTCTTGAATATGGTAAAATAGAAATCATTTTTGAATTTGGAATATCAAATATATATTAGGGTGAATTTTTGGTATTTTTCTGAAAAAACTTCAATTTTTTATGAATAGTGAAACCACTAAGTTGTAGTTAAAAAACTGATTTTTTGTTTAAATAAAATTTTACCGCTTATATGAATTGAATTTCAAAAATCTGACATAAATGGTTGTCATTATTAAGTAAAATGTGGTTCAATGGGATGAAAATAAATTTTGGTGAATAGTAACTTTTGAGTTTTATTAATCGTGATTAGAGGTAATTAGTGTAATTTAAGGTACAAATAATGTTTTAATAATATGAAATTACCTTGACACATGTCCTATCCTTATTGGATAAGTAATGTCCAACCAATACAATCCATGGGTCAACTTGGGGACCCCATGGAGCCACTGGGTAATAAAATGACATTAATAACTTTTTATTTAAAGTTAAAATAAAAATGTCACAAACATGTATTGTTTTACTAAAACAATTTTTACTTGGGGTTATATAAGTTATCTCTTTTAATATAAATATTCATTATAAATCTAAAAAAATTTATACTTCATGTTAATTTTTTTTATAATTATTAAACATTAAATAAATAAAATTATTTATGACACAATGATGATGCAGTGTTTAGGTCATTAATGAATGATTTAAATAAATAAAAAGATAATGTTTAAAATAATATCCAACACTTGTCCAATTCTTATTGGATGATTTTATTTCGAACATGGTCCACCTTATCTTCAACTTTAATAATTTTTGGACCTTTAGAAACTGAAAATCATTATATAATAAAATAATAGTTTCATGCTTTCCAAAAGAGCCCCTCCTCTCCCTTATAAAAAGATCCCACTTCCTACCCATTTCTCACACTTCTCAAGCCCTTTGGCTCATCCAAACTCTACTCAAATAAGCTCCCAATATCCCTCTATTCATCATAAAATCCTTAACTTAGGCATAAATCTCTTCAAGAAACCCTTTTGGTTCAAACCAATGGGAGTTACCTGATTTAAAGGTAATGTATTCTCTTATGTTCTTTTGTTTTATTTTGCTTCTCCAACCCCTTAAAATCTTTTTATTTATTTATTTTGTAACAACACCAGTATCTAAATTATACTAGGATTTTGTTATTAGAAGGATTTTGGCTACACTTACACACACCTCCATCTAATGGGTGAAGAACATACTGTTTCTCTGGATGGAGAATTACTGCCTCACGAAACGATGATTGTTCAATCTTCTCTTAACACCTTTCATGGTGGCCATTAAGATGTCACTATATTTATATATGATATATATTATGTTTATGTTATCTTTATTCTTCTATATTTTTCATTTATTTCATACCTTTATGGTTTCCATAATGGATAAACACGATAATTTCATTTTAGGAAGTGCGAACTACCGCCCCCTCAAAGTGATTTGAATCGTTAATGCCATATATGGGACGTATAAAGGATGGAGTTAATAATATTATATATGATATTATAATGTAATTATAATTTACCTTTATATCATTGTTATATCATTCCATTAAATATGAAATATAAATGAAAGTATCGTTCATGCGTACATACGGCTTACCGTCTCCTTGAACGGTGCATTTCATTTATTACCTCTAAATGTTATGTACTATTATAAATACATGTATAAGCTAGATATATATGATATATATGATATAAAAATCATGAATATAATTCTTTATATAATTAACCATTGACCACATGAACAACATGTAATTGTAAGAAGTTCATTTTTGACTTAAGTACCAAATATCGACAAAACGAACATTATTAACTTAAATGATTACATAATGTTTATAACATGGAAATAAGTGATATAAAAGGAATAATAAACTTTAAAAAGGTTCTTAAGCAAGTATAAATTAAATTTAGTTTATTATTCAGTAGATTAAAGAGCAATCAAGTCAAGTCGGACACGAGGTAAGGGACTTCGTCTGAATCTCCTTTCATTGAGGCATATTTTGTTCTGATACAAGACTTTATTTTATAAGCTCTATAAACACCCTTGGCTTTTCAAATGGAATATTTTTCTACGAAGAATTTTACTAAATGAAGAAAAGGAATGTTTCTTTTAACGTAAGCGGTGATAATGACCTTTCTCCCGCCGTGAGTATTATTTGATCTTTGGAATCCTCAACAAGCCGTAATGTTTTTAAAAGTAAATAAATACCATAAACTATTTTATGTATTTTGGTATTGAAAATGGTTTTGATAATGGATTTGTTATGTCAATATATTTAAGTGATATATTTTGATTGATATGTGGAAATTTTTTCTTTCCTTTATAATTGTTTTATGTGTTATGATTTTATAATGGTACATGGACATTTGACGGGTGGTTAAATGATAAACCAAATGACGGGTGGTACTGTGAATACTAGGACGGTTGGTTACGTTATAACCTCCAATGCATTGGGTATGGAAGTCAGCCGAATGGCTATTCCAATTAGTGATGTGTGTGGAAGTTGACTGTATGGTTATTCCATTTATGTATGTTTATGTCCCATGTTACCTTTATATGTTATGTGTTCTTTATATGGGTTTTATGGTAATCTTTTGATTACAAAAGTGTAAGTAATGATCTTTTATCTAGTGAATAGTATTTACTACTTCATAAAGGTTAAAAGTATTACTTATGATAAACTATTCATGGTTTACCTATTGTTTTGATGAAAACTAACAGTTTTCCTTCTTTGTGTATCCCTTACTGAGATTTTTATGCTCACCCCAAGTTTTTGAAATGTTTTCACAGGACATAATGTGGAATAGGGGAAAGGATAGGATCAAGGAAAAGTCATGTTGTCTTGAACATGGAACTAGACATGACTCTTTTTTCAATATTTCATGTTTGGTAAAAAAAATGGAAACTGTGTAGAAGTGTCTACTTTTTAATCTTTTGAGATGTAATAGTTATGTCTTAATTCTCTAAAACTCTAAACCTGAAAATATCCTCAATGTGAATTATTCATTTAATTTAAGATTAAGTAATGTTTTATGGCTGGGTCCTTATAGTTTTGAACAAAGCTATCATCATGTTCATTCATCTTTCACTTTACTCATGGGTTTTTTCACATTACCCAATGCTTTGTAGCACTTTATAATTTTGGGTGAACCCATCACATCATAACATCAACATTGCTCTATATAATTCTTGGTGCACCTGTCACATCATAACATTTACATTATCATACATGCCACCTAGAAAATATACCAATATTAAACATAAAGTAACCCATGGAAATGAATGGGTTTCAATTCATAAATCATACATTAAAAAAAATTTGGGTTCCCAAATTAAAGAGGTAATAACATCCTTGATACAAGAACCATCAACCTTGAGTGAGAAGTAAAAGGAATGTTTTTGAAAGAATAGTTCTTTGGGAAAACATTGTATTTGTTATAAACTCTAGTGGAAAACAATTATATCCTAGAAAAAGAAAGATAATTATGAATAAATTTTTTTAAGGAATAACCATACTAAAAATTTAGTGAAATAGGGAAAACCCTAAGAAATAAAGTTGGGTTCATGAATTCCCATAACCTTGTATCTGAGCGCTTTCTTCACTTTAATTTCATGTATAATGAAATTATATTTGCTAATTAGAAATTAAAGAACCTTTTATTCATTAAAATGGTTCATTATTTTTTCATTAAGTTATTTTATGGGCCTTTGGATGAGTTATATAGTTTTAATTCATTTTTTGGGAGTGTTCTTTTTCTTAGTTTTCGTGAATGGTTCACTTGTATGCATGAATGGAAGTTCATGTAGAACATGGATAAACATACAGAAATAATATTACATTTTATTAATGATATTATTGGATTTTAAATTATATTTTAATGAATTTTGTTATATACCATGTGGATGAATCATTAGTAAAAATTTAATAATGATCGTATTAGGATAATTTGGGCGGTTTTTTTATCACAATGAACATGTTTTATTTTATCATTTAGTATTATGTATAAAAAAAATTTACAGGACATAAAAGGGGTTAAAAATACATATTAAAATATTTTTTCAACCATTTAATGGTTTTATTCACATCCTTAAAGGAGTTTAAGGAAAATGGAAGTGTGTCTCCCATGATGTAGGTAAATTAACACATCACGGTCAACGATTTCATTTTTTATTAACAAGGAGAGGGGGGAGGAGTATAATGAATAATCTTCCATTAAAATGATAAAATACCATTATATAAATCATAATTGAGTTATAATGACATTTGGATAAAATAATTTTAAGATAAGAGAATAAATGAAATGAAATTTGAAAGGAAAATGAAAGAAAAGAGAGGGGGAATTACCTCTTGAATCCTTCTCTTGAGATCCTCCTAAAGGAACCTAGGCTAGGACTTTTGATGAGACCAAGATCTCCTAGACGTGGGGAGGGTCTAGGAAAGAGGTTATAGTAGAATTTATATAAGTCTTGACGCATTATAGGTGTGAGGAAATGTGGTTGGGAGGGGTTGTATTTATAGTGGAGGGGAGAGGGGTTTTCACAATATTATATTCATTAATTTATTATTTCTCCACAAGAGAAGAAATATTGAGGATTATTATGAATAAAAATAGTAATAAGTGCATATGAGTTCAAACTAATTTCCATTTAAATCATCTATGACTCAAGCATGATTCATAAGTTCATTTATTTAGCATATTTTGTAAATTATCGAATTTCACAGTTCACAAAAAAAACATGTTTTTTAGAAAAAACCAAAAAACTCAACCTAACACTTTTTTGATGTGTAGAAATAAAAAAATGAACTCCATTTTATTAAAATAACGATATAAATATGAGTAATATAATTTTTAATGAAAACCATTCTTTACTTGAAAAATAAAAATTTTAAAAATAAACACAGCTTTTCTAACACTTTGAAAATTAATTAAGGTCTCATAAAATTATCATATAATCATAACACATATAAATACTAGTTTATGAATACATTTTATGAAAATAAATTTTCTTTTAAATTATTAAATTAATCATTAAATATTCATGACTTAAAAAAATACCAACACTATAATGTAATTATATCATAGTGTCACTTATACGATGGATAAATTCTTTTTATACTATCATTGGTAAGGTTACTATTCACTTGTCCAATTTACTATTCATAAGGGTCATATTACTATTCTTAAGGGTAACATTACTATTCATAGGGGTATGTTACTATTTACCAAAAATTATGTTTGACCTATCAAAATCCAAAAAACTTACTGATTACAACTCTGTATGTCATATTTTTGAAATTCAAATCCCAAAAGTGGAAAATTTGGGTTTAAAGGTCACATATTACTTCATTTAAGCATGATGTGGTAGTGTGTTTCTTAATGTGATTTTATGTGGTTATTACATTACTACAAGAAGGGATAAATTTCATTGATAAAATTTTGGGTCTTTACATGACAATCGTTAGAAGTTTTTCATAACATTCGATAATACCCAGCTAGACATAGAAAGCTACAGATCTCTGTTACATTGGTCTGGTAACTCTTTAATTTCCTTTGTCTTGGAAGGGTCTACAGATGTCCCTTTACTGGTGATTTCATTTCCCAAGAATGATACTTCTCTCATCGAAAACTCACATTTACTATTCTTTGCATAATGTTTTTTCCATTGCAAAGTCCTCAGCATAGTATCCAAATTCTCCTCATGTTATTACTTTCTCTTAGAGTATATCAAAATATTATCGATAAAGACTACCACAAATTTTTCTAGGTAATCTCTAAAGACTCTATTCATTAAATCCATGAAAATTTCTAGATAATTAGTGATTCTGAAGGGCATCACAATAAACTCATACTATTCATACCTCCTTCGAAATGTTGTTTTGGGAATATATTTCTTTATCACCTTTAATTGGTTATATCCAGACCAAATATCCACCATAGAAAAATAAATTGACCCATGTATCTGATCAAAAAATTCATTTATCTGAGGCAGGGGATACTTTTTCTTTATCGTGATTTTATTGAGCTCGTGATAATCAATACAGAGGAACATTTATCCATTCTTCTTTTTAACAAAGAGGACTGGTGCACCCCATGGTGAAGCACTCAGGCTTATAAAACCCTTCTCTAGATTCTCCTATAACTGCTTCTTCTTCTCTTCCGTCTCTATAGTGGTCATTATATAGGGTGTTTTTGATATAGGCATAGATCCAGGAATATGTTTAATTGAGAACTCAACCTCTCGATCAAGAGGAAGACTTGGAAATTCTTTAGGGAATACATCAGTGTAATCCCTCATGTTGGACATATCTTCGATAAGTATCATCTCCTTTATCTCAATCATTTGATCTAGACATGTTTTCTCATAAGGTAGTAATATCCACACTTGAGATAATTATTCTAAAGAAGATTCATACTCATCATTACTCTTATAAATAATTAGAGGATTCTTTGGGATGTGTAGAGTGATCTCCCTATCCCGATAGTTGATTTTGGATTTGTATAAGGATATCCAATCCATGCCCAAGATAACATCAAACTCCAATAAAGGAAGTATGATGAGAATATCCAGGAGGTTTAGTCCACAAACGTTAACTGGGGAAGAGTTATATACTTTGATGCAATAATTTCCCCATTTTCTATTCTTACAGATAACCTAACTTTTAAATTTTGAGGTGGTGTTTGAATAGTTCTACTAAATTTGAAAGATATGAAATAATTCATAGAACCAGAATCAAATAGTATGTTTACTATTCTTGAATGAATAACTAGTGTACATATCACCACATCATTGTATGGATCCACATCAGTAGTAGTGATAGCATAATCCCTTCCTTATTTCCTTGGAGGTTGTTATTGATTTACCCTAACAACCCTTGGCTTAAGCAAATTATTCTCATAATGACCATGATCTTTGAAGTTTTAACACTGCACTATAGGCTAATAATTGATCTAAACCTTTCTTTATTCTTCCATGTTAGTGGAATTTATCACATACCTTTGGTAGGACTTTTCTATATGTCCCATCAATCCACATTTGAAATAGTTCATGGTTCCCTTTAGACAGCTCCTAAGATGCTTATTGCCACAATTTTGACAAGTGGGATGTTAAATATTCTTTCCATCATGGGATTTATTTGTTGAACCATCCATACTACACTCCTTTTTTCACTTTTTTTCATCGGGCCCATGAGACCATTGAGAGACTCTGATCTCCATTTCAACCATGAGGGCACAGCATACAATCTTCTCATAACTGTTGAAGTCTCTAATCACAAACACTTTTGTAGACTTGGACTTAGCCCACTAAAGAGGTGATCCACCTTGCTTTCAGTGTTTACGAAAAACTAGGATGTGTATCTTATAATCCTTGTGAAGTTTTCTTTATATTCCCTGATGGTATTATCTACATTCTTCTTAAGTTATAGGAATTACTATTCTATCTTGAGATGAAGGGTTTGGGGAAAATATTTATTGAAAAAAAATTCTTGAATTCCTCCCAATCCATGGAATCAATTTCCTCCTAGTAATTTGTATTCTTGGTCAGTTTCCACCCCAATTATCTTCCCCATAAAAATGATAAACTAAAAATACAACTTTCTCTTCATATGAGTTCTTGAGGACAGAGAATATATTTTCAATGGATTTAATCCACTGTTACATGAGGAGGGGATCAAAAGATCCACTAAACATAGGAGGCCTTCTCCATTTCAATGATTCTATATAAACTTCTTATTTCCTTGGAGGAGGAGGGTGTTACACATGATTCAAGTTATTATTCCTAACTTGAGATAGTTGAGAAAGTACTTTCATGAAGTTTTGAGCACCTGTTCCAATCATATCAGGCGTATCATTAGGTAAATCTTCACATTCCCTATCACATTGATTATTGTCATGTGTTCTTCTATTTCCTTCTATTAACTAAGAAAAATAATGTACAATTAGTGTTCTTGAATACTTTTCTAAAAAGTATAAAAGAAAAATTGAACATAAAAGGATAAACTTATAAAGGAGAAGTATATCCTATCTTTTGATTCACTAGATTTAAATCTACGTTATCCTTGATCTATTTCTTAACTTATATTATTATGGGATCTTTTTTATGCCCTTAATAATGGTTCATATTAAGGTTATTAATTTACCAAATCATATCCCCTAGGAGTGTAAAACCAGGAGTACAGTACGACCCACTGCCATGCACCAGTTCCCATTTGAGTCCATCTCAAAGTGGTGTTTTCAGGTTTTACCCCTAGATACATCTATTCAAGAGACTCATCCACTTGTTTGTATCTATAAAGGGATATATTTTCTTGATAAACCACTTACTCTATACTTACCAAAATTTAGGAAAGTTTTTTTATAATTAGTCTCATCTATAAAGATCTTACGAAAGTTCTCCACACCTAATCTCCAAAAATAACTAGACCATCCTCTGATACCAACTATAGTGACCCTATCCTTTAACACATATCATTACATGATTTTAAGCATAAAAAGGCATCATATTACAAGATAACGATTTTGACATCTAGTGTCTTGGAAGACTAGGTATATAAAACTAAAAACATGAACTAAATATATCATTTATTTATTTATTCTTCATAAAGATCCCATAAATTACATTATGATCTTAAATTTTTATAGGATAACTTGAGGATAACATGAACAAAGGTATGATATAAAAATACTAGTAAGCGAATAAACATTAGAATAAAGCTTTATCACACAGATTAGAAGGCATGACATAATGATATAAAAAGTCATGGAACATATCAAATCATGACATATAAACATGGGATCATATAAACATCAATTCATCGTAATGTGGAAGAAACATAAAACAAGAATTTATCCTGATTCAAATCCCATTTCACATAGAGGAGAACAAGTCAAAGTTAACCCCAAGACCATTGCACAAGGTAGCACAAGCCTAGGCTAACTGCAAAGACCATTGCACATAACCTCTTATGAGACTAAACTTTACCCAATGCATTGGAGCGCTATCTGGGTTCACCCATCTTATCATGTTCATGATTGTTTTTAACACATAAATAATCACACATAGTCAATCATACAAAAACATAAGGGTACCCATGGAAAGAAATGGGTATCATGATCATGTCATAAAGCATAATAAATGGGATTATCATACAAGTGTCCATAAAAGAACGGAATTAAAACATACATGAAAATACACAAGAAAAAAATAGACATATGTCATGATATGTGATTTCAAATAGAATTGATAACATGTAATAAGAGTATTTAATAAATTTTATCATTAAAACATTTTGGGGCAGTTTTAAGGAAAATACTAACAGGAATTTAAAATAGAAAAGGGATAATATTTTATATAAATCCAAAAGGGGTCCTAGAAGGTTATAATAATAAAAAAATAATTATTTTATAAAAACATTAGTGTCTTAAAATGATTATATAGTATACTTTAAAATGGGTAAATATCTAGGAAGTTCACTTAAATGGGTTTGCTTATCATGAAGTATTGAGGAGGGAACCACTTAAAAACATGTAAATACCTAAAAGACAATGATGAATGGAAATTGATACATGATTTTGGAGGATTTAAACAGAATTTATAACATGTACATAATAATAATATATAACTTCATTTGTGTCAAAATAATGATAGATCAACCCGAAGTAATAACATTGGTTCTGGTAGAATCCATTACCTTAAGTCTGAAGGTGTTATTCCCTTGATCTTAATAACCATAATAATAAAATTATGTTCATTAATTAATATTTAAAGAACCTAATTTACATTAAATTGATTTATTATAACCTTATTAAGTTCATTCATGTCATTTTGACGGGTTAAGAGGTTAAATTTCATTATTTAGGAGTGTTTGTTTCCTTGGTTTTCATGATTGGTTTACTTATATACATGTATGGATAAACATGTAAGATGAAAATGGTTTTCAAGAATTGGAGTTATGTTTTATTCATGAAAATACATTTAATTACATTGTTCTAAAATTCATTTTTTCATTTTAAGTGACAATGAATAATTATATAAAACATTAATGATAACCATTTTGGTTAATTGGCGGTTTTTTATCATATCGAACACATCTTGATTTATAAACTAATATCATGTGTATAAAAGACTAAAGAACTATAAACTAGAAATAATACATATATTATCGTCTGGTTCGACCATAAAAATGGTTTCATGACCAGAAATAAATATGGTAATAGATATTTAAAACCCATCGTCCTTGAATGTGAGAAATTAACACATCTCAGATGATGTTTTCATTTCTAGTATAAAAGGAGGGGAAAGGATAGATGATGATGAGTTATTACATTATCATAACAAAATTTCATTACATTTAAGGTACTATATTTATCATAACATTTTGACGAAATTATGTGCTGAAAGAAAAATAAAAGAATAGAACTTGAAAGAAAATAAAATAATGAAAAGAGGAATTTACCTCTTGAATATATCTTCCTTGAGAACCTCTTTATTGTAGAGTATTTTGTCTTTTGAAGAGACTAAGGGATTTTGGACCTGGTATAGGGGATTAGGGAGATATTTGAGTAGAATTTGAACTATGCACAAGACTTGAGAGGAGTGAAGATAAGAGGGGGTGAGGGTGGTTTTCAAAGTGGAGGAGAGGAGGGTTTTCTCAATTTGTATTCATTATTTTATTATTTTTCTCATGAAAAGAAATAGTATTTATTATTTTGGAAAAAATAGTAATATGTGCATGTGATTTCTAACCCAAGGTTATTACATCATCCATGACTCAATAAATAGTGTATTTAACATATAATGTATATATACAACAAATTATTGTATTTTACTATTCACTAAAAATTCAAGTATTTCAGAAAAATCAAAAAATTCACCCCAACCATTATTTGAATTATAGAATTGAAAAATTAAGTCTATTTTATGAAAATAGTTTTCTAAATATATGAAATTTAATTTTTTATTAAAATCATAATTTACTTTAAAATTACTAATTTTAAAATGAAAACTGCTTTTCTAACACTTTGAAAAATTAATTAAGGTCTCTTAAAATTATCATATAATAATAAGTCATAAAAATAATTATTTATGAATATATTTTATGGAAATAAATTTTCTTTTAATTTATTAAATTAATCATAAAATCATAATTAAAGATACTTGACTTACAAAAATTCCATCACTTTGCTAATAATTTTTAAAATATCTATTTACTTATACTATGATATAATTATAACATATTGTCACTTATAAGATGGATAAATTTTATTTATGCTTTAACTAGTGAGGTTATTATTACATTGGTTGGTTTTCTATTCATAAGGGTCACATTACTATTCCAAAGGTCAAGTTACTATTTCATCAGTATATGTTCCATAACTTCTAGAGATACTTTTTATTTTACTCATTCTTTATTTATAGGTTTTTACTGTGTTCTATATGTAATATTATGTGACTATACTATAATACATAATTTTAATAAGGGAATTTCCATTGATTAAACTTTGGTTCATTACACATAGGACATTGAAACTTATTCTCATTAAGTTGACCTTGGAAATATTTTAAGAGATTTGGTAATAATAATATACCCTCCAATAGGAATTCAATATGTTATTTGTGTCACTGGATATTCCTATCAATAAACATGTTTATTGGTTGTTAGTCTTGATATTATTATAAATTCATATCATGTGTTGATACATATTCTTAAAGTAAAGTAGGATATGTTGGGTGCATCACAGGTGATTTGGAATTAATTAATAAGTCAAGAATGTATTTGTACCTTCTTAGTTACAATGAAAGTAGATATCATAGACCCTTTTATTAGAATGGAACTTCTGATAATGTCCATATCCATGGAGTTTTTATCAACAAGTTCATTTTGGTAAATTCAAAGAATATATATATTAAGTATATAGGTTGTTGACATATGTGATGAAAATTTCTTGATGATATATTGAGATAAATGGATTATATTACACAATAAAAATTAATAAGAGGTTATTATTATTAAGACATTAACGTCTTTCAATATGGGTGTCTTGACGTGTTTCTAGACACTAATCTAATACTTTTGGTGAGTTATCCTAGTACCACTGAGAAATATTCCTAGAGGGTTACACACTAATTATATCCAAAACCTCAATTAAATTATATATGAATTTAATATTAAAATAATTTTTATTCTCAATTTTTGGGGAATAATAATTATGTAACATCCTAGATCAGTTTCACTCATAAGTAACTGAACCTGGTTGTTCATGTGGCCTCAATATCACCTCCTCATATTTCTAAGGCTTCCAACTAGTCGTGAGGGTTTGTAAGAGTATAGTGGGGATATTGTACCCTATTTTATTTGAGTAGTAGTACTGTGAAATAATAAATTAATAAATAGTAAAAGCATAATAATAAAAGATATTGAGTAAGTAAAACACCCAGATATTATAATAATCCATAGGAAAACATCACAATGACATCCTTGTTCGGTAAAATATAAAAAATTATGTCATGTAATAACGCTATACAAAAATGGGAGTACAAGGTAAATAGAGTAGCAGGAATATACAAAACTTTATACAAATATGAAAAAAAAGACCAAAAGTAATATTCAATAGCATCATGAAAATAAGATTGGTCCTTCACTCCCACACTCCATCCTAGTATAGAAAATCAGTCTTACACAGTTGAATGCTTCCCTTTGTCCCTACTTACGTCTACAATGTCTATCCGAGTACCAATAAGTGTCCCGAACAGTTTGTGAGTAAAACTCAATAGGCCACCACTAATGGTGTCTATCACTATCCAGTCTATGAATATAGAATGAAAAGTGTGGTGATATAATAAATAAAGGTAATAAATTAAATAACCCATGATAGTATGGGTTCCCCATAGAACACCCATCTAAAAATACTTGTTTCAGCCTAATATGGGAATGTCTCTAAGCATTGTACATTTTAAATTTATATTAATAAGTTTGGGACCTAAGGTGTAGCACATAGGAATCCATATATGGTAATAGTCATATGAGGTTTCATAATTCTCCTTGAATTTAAGGCTTAATAAGAAATTAAATATATGTCTTCAAGTATGAAAAGCATAGACCAAAATCGACTATGTTATTTGACTTGGTAGATGTATCAATCGATTTAATTTGATTCTTAATCCCATCCAATAAATTCTAAATAGGGAACCCATGTATTAATCTAATTACACTATAAAACCCCATCACCATAGGAGTTTTTCCAAGGAATTCCACATAAGAACCCTGGTATTTCTCAGGGCATGGAGTAATGGAATTTACCTCTAATACTATCCAAGGTATTCCACATAGGGAAACACGCATTTTCATGGCATGGTATAATGAAATTTACCCTGATCTATTCCAAGGTATTCCACTTTGGTAACTAAGTATCACTCATGGAATTATATAAATATATCCAATGAGTAATCCCATATAAGTGATTCTATATAAGAAATTGTGTATTGCACTTATCATGAAATAATCCATTCATAATTGATTTAATTATTATACTCGATGAGCTTGTCCAAAGTGATTAAAGTCATAACCCTTGTATCTCCCTTGGCATGACACATTGGATGGTCATGGGATAGCAGTAACCCATACCCTTTAACTATTAACTTAATTTAAATTGGTCATTAAATTCATAAGGATAACTCAGAATATAAGAAATAAGAAATAATGTCCTGGTAACATGTTCTTATCGTTCTCCCTTTATTTAATTCAAATTACATTTCATTCATAAAGTCCAATTGAATCACACCTCAATGGTGGTTTGATTTCATTTCAAAGCATTAAGCTCATGAGCCTTTAAAATCAACACTCACAAATAGGAATATCTCATTGAGGTAAATATAATTTGAAAATAAATTTAGGTTACTAGAACTACCTTAAACAATGTGATAACCATTTATTTAATTAATTATATGGTTAGAAGGCATCTCATAGAAGATCTGGTGTGTGGAATGACATCGCATAATATAAAAATAATGAATTTTAAGGGAAAAGAACAATACCACCTACATTAGATGGGTAGTAGACTACTTTTCCATTATCATCTATTATCTCATACTAGAATGGTAGACTTCAGAGAAATAGACCCTAAAAATAGGGTATATCTTCCCTCATGGATTTTTCATTTTATACGGTGAGATAAATGAAGAAAATACACAAGGGGATTGAATGGATTATAGATACAGATCCAAAATGACCAATGGAACTTGAATTATATATTGTATGAGGGTGGAGGATAAAATACAAGGAAGAATTATAATAGGATATCCCACAGTGATCATTTCTATGTAAAAAAGAAAAGAGAGAATAGGGGTTTTAGATTTAAGAATAAAGGAGGGAAAATACAATTTTACCCTCTAAAAATGGGGTTAATGGTTTATCTATGTGGTTAAAATATATGTGTTCTAACCATTAATAAGTAATTTTCAAGATTAGATATCCCTCACAGAACCTAATTCATATTTATACTAACCATACATAGCCTGTGCACACTCTCTACCCAAAATCCACCCAATCTTGAACATTTAGGTGAAAGGTTAGACAAACCATGTTTCAAACATGTGTTTCACCACTAAAATAGTTTTGAACCATTTATAATGGCCACTAATCCTCCCTCCCATTGTTTTTCAAACCATGCTCCCCCTCCTTGGGGCCATATGGTTGAGATGCAAAGTGAGCAATAACCATGTGTCAACCGTGTACCTCATGTTTTTTCTTCAAAAACTAGATCTCTAGGCTTATAAAAATCTTTGTATACTCCTGAAACTTTCCTTAAAATCTTAATAACTTTTATTAGATTAAAATAATAGGTTTAAACTAAAATTTAGTGGATACGTACCTTTATTAAAATATGGGATGTTATAACCTACACTCCTTAAAAAATCATCCTTGAGTTTCCCTTCTGAGGATATGGAACGTCATTAGAGAAAATTTATGGCCACTAAGCACATATATCTACCTCTCACTACTAGGTCTCATACAATACATGGTCATGCTACCATACCACCTGAACTAGAGGAACAGGGCTGCCTCAAAGAGACTTTATGCTATGATTAACGAAATGAACTGGATACTCCCTAAAAGAATCATTAGCCTCTAAATGAATTTCCTCAATATAAAAAGAATGATATTGTTATAAATGATAATGTTGAAGCTAAGATACATAGAATATTTTTTGCATGCCCCTATATATCTAAGGAAGTGTTAACCGATAAGTCACTAGTCTGACCCTCTCCAAGATCTCTAAAGGTTCAATGGATCTTTGTGCAATGTTACCTTGCAACCTAATTAATCAATGCACTAGTCTAGGTGAAACATGTAAGAATAATTGGTCCCCGACCTCAAACACTAGGGGCCATCATTAGTGATCAATATAACACTTATTCCAATACTTATTTATATCCATATGTTTCCTAATAAGTTGTACCTACTCTGAGGTCTCCTGAGTGAGGTGAGGTCCTGTTAATTCTACCTCTCCTAACTCTAACTCATATATGGGTGAATGGTGTGGCCTAAAATATATATCATTATAAGGATCCATTTGTATGGTCTCTTGGAAGCTATTATTATAGTAAAATGGAAAAAGGTAAATTTTTCTCTTAAGAAACTCCAAAATCAAGGAAAAGTGCTCAGACAATGTCCTCTAACACCCATATCATATGATCATACTTTCCATCAGTTCGTGGGTGATAGATTTTACTCAAAAGAACCTATGAACCTAGATCCTTCTAAAACCCCCTCTAGAACCATGATTTAAAAGTATTATCTCTATTAGATATGATAGTATCTAGAACTTCATGAAAGTGCATGATATACCAAGAAAGTTTAGTCAGAGGCTAAGCCACTGACCATTTATTAAAGAGAAAAGAAAAGGTACAACAGAAAACAAAACAAGGCAGAAAAGCAACTACAAGTCATAAAATTCATACCTGTCACCACATCCAGGATAGAAAGATTCATTTGCAGTAGCCGACACCCACTCCGAACTTTCATAATGCCTCAGTATCTTGGCATATTTCCTTCTGAGATTCAACTTCTCCAAGGAAATGAACTCCTTAGCGGACTTCGTATTCTTATTCATGCCTGAGTCTGTCCCACATTCCTTCCCAATAGTAGACCTAGTAGACATCGTCTTGGCCAGATATGAATAATCTTTCCTCAACCGTCTTCATTCAGGGATAGACTTGGATCCCTCACTCCTAGATACCTTCTTCTTCCCACCTAGTACAATGTCATTGTAGGAGGGACGGATCATGCTTTCAACATTCTTCTTGCCACTATTATAGAAGTCTCCCTATTTTCCAGCAAGGCACACCTCTTGATATCCCTCATTCACTCCTCGCTCCTGCTGATAAAGTTTGTTATCATCAATCATAGCCAATCAAAGTGGTTGTTCTGCGAGTTCCAAAGTGCCATGAGTCCCCTTCTCTATTGCCATTTCACCATAAAAATCCTCTTTACTACCACTTTCAATCAGAGAGATACTTCCCTTAGCATTGTGAGCCTTCCCATGCACCAATCCTTGAATGAAGTTACATATTGGAGCATTGAGATCCACACCTCCAACACCATCTTCCTTCCCTTACAACTTCTCAATAGAGGCATCTAAGACTCCCTGAGCTGCACTATCTCCAGAAGAATTAGGGTCCAAGTCTGGCTGCTTAACAGGTTCTATCCGCAAAGAATAGCCAAGTCCTTCAGTTGATATGTCCTTCTCAATGCCAAGATCACGCCGTAGGTTTTTGAAAACCTGCCTCACCAGCGGATTTTGCTGCCTCTGTTGCTCCTCATTCCGAACAGCACCAACATTGCTCACTGCAAGACCAGGTTGCCCCATTTCCTCTACTACCTTCACCACCAGTTGCATCCCATCCACAATCTGCTCCATGGACTACCCTTCCACACAAGACCCCTGCTTCTGAGAACCTTCAGCAGAATCATTCCTTGAAGGAATGTTTTCCATTGGAGTCTCAAACATCGGCATGACCAAGGTAGGCACATCACTGCCACTATTACCCTTCTGCATCACCCTTTGCGAAACCCCATCCAAACTACTACAGTGACAGACCATGTCCACATGCCCAAACCGACCACAAACAGAACAATAAGGCATCCAGGAATCAAATATTACCTCTTACTTCCACCGAAATTCCATCTCGTCTGTGATCCAAACCCACGTCACAGGAGGCCGTGCGACATTGATCTCAGCACAAATCCGCAGATAGATGGGATGGCATATAACCTCCGCTCGACAATCAGAACACATATATCTTCCTATCATGTTCCCAATCACACACAGAATGGTAGGTTTTTGAAATGACAGAGGAAGTCCAGGAAGGCTTACCCACGTCGCCATCGTCGAGGTATCACGCCGTATGTGGAAATCGAAACTCCATCGAAATAGGAAGAATGAATCTCCATTGCAATGTCAATGGGATCTAGACCAGTCCATAATCAAATAATCCTCCGTCTCAAACCGAATAATCAGATATCTTCTGTAAATTAAATCGACTACCACACGCTCCTGAAGATCCCAAGAGTTGAAAACAAACTAGTCGAACTCATCAACCTAGGGACGCTAATGTCTAAATCGATCCACCAGCATGATATTGCAAAGATTCGAGGCACGATTGAGCTCCGATGAAGATATAAGGAGTTGTGGCGCTCCTTGAAACAGGTCATGAACTTTCAGGGAAAGCTGGATCTTTGTAAATGAAGGAAGATATTCGGGATTGGAGAACGGCAAGAACTGATTCCATCTATTAGGCTGAGAATGCAGATCTCCCCCCTCCGATCGAGAGTGCAGAGCAATGCTCCGCAGCATCAGATTAGGTCATTGCTGTAAAGAGTCACCAACTGTGAGCTCCTGAAGCCCTCCATGAAAGGGCATGATATATCTAACATATATCCTCCCTATCTCATCCATTGAAAAGGTATCTCAAATAGGCAATAAATGGGAGAACATTATCATTCTATCAATGATCACCCATACTATGTCACTAACACTAGGGGATCTTAATAAGACCGTCATAAAATCTATGGTGGAATCATTCCATTTCAACTTTGGAATGGGAAATGGCGGTAAAATTTCTACTCGGAACTGGTGTTCCAACTTCAACTACTGATAGGTGGAACACTAAGTAAAAAAACCAACCATCTCCCTTTTCATACCAAGACACCAACACTTGTGACATAAATCATGTTTCATTTTTGTATGAACATCATATAATGGCCTATATGAATCTTTAGACTCTCTCATCAATTCTTATAATATGTATTTATGAACCTAGATGCATCCATAAATATAAAAGATCTTGTCCTCATCGATGACCCAACAAAGAGGAGGGTCCTCACCTAAAATGTCTTCACATAGGACCAATCCCATATCATTAGAATATTTCATAATCTTCATGTTATTTAGAAGTGAATAGTTCATTGATAACAATGTGAGTACAAGCTTCCTATGATTGTCCTACACCACCGAGTGCATCTTAGAAAATAATTCCATCAACTACCATTCAAAACTGGCATCTTATACTTGTTGTGTCTGGTTCTTACCAAATATAGGTGTATAATAAATCTAAAAAGTCAAAATACTATAGGTATTCAACCCATATTCACTATTTGAGATTTAATTTACAATGATAAAATATGTATTTATGGATTTTATGGTCCTTCTAAAAAATGAATTTTTCTCTTAATAAATAAAACCTCCACCAATGTAAGGCATGAACCATAGCTACTAACTCAAGATTTTGTGTTGGGTAATTATTATCATGATTACTTAACTATCAAGACCTATTTTATACTACTCTATCTCCATGCATGAGAACTTCTCCCAACCCAATGTTTGATGTGTCACAATATACTATATATATTCTCATGGGATTTGGAAAAATCAATATCATCATTAAAGTTCATCTTACTTTAAACTCTTAAAAGTCATACTCATAATCTTCATACCATATAAACATAACAAACTTTTATTAAATCCCTTAAGAGGTGCTTCTAGGCATTAAAAGTCCTGAATAAAACACTTATAATACTGAACTATCCCCAGGAAACTCTGAATATAAAATACGTTCTTGGGATTCTCGGATGAAACTATGGATCTCACCTTCTGTAGGTCTATATATTCTCATGTATCTAAGATAATATGACCTGGTAAGTGGAAATTATTAATCCAAAAGTAAAATTTTGTGATCCTAGCATACAACCGATGCTATCATAGTTTAATCAAAAAAATTTAAAGGTGGTTGGAATGATCATGTCGAGTATGTGAGTACAGTAAGATTTCATCCATGAAGACTACCACAAAATAATTTATATGTGGGTGAGATAATAGATCCATCTAAGCCATAAAAATAGTTGGCAAATTCATGAGACCAAACTGTATAACCAAATACTCGTACAATCCATGTCTATTATAGAACATTGTATGAGGTATATCTGATGGTCTGGCTCATACTTGATAGTATCCAAACCTCAAATAAATCTTTAAGAAAACCTAAAAGCACTGAATATGGTCAAATAGGTCATCTAAAAATGGCATTTGATATCGATTCTTTACTTTAATATAATTCAACCATTATTAATCCATGAAAATCCTAGGTATCTTATCTGTATTTTTGATAAAATGTATGGGAGAACACAATGATGAAGTATTGGGTTATATAAAACCATTGGCTTCCAAATCCTCTAACTACCACTTGATCTCCTAAACATTAGTAGTAGTCATCCTATAAAGATGAATTGATACTGGTGTTACTCCTATAATTAGCTAAATAGTAAACTCTACCACTCTATTAATAAGTTTTCTAGAAAATCATTCCGGGAAAATGTACCCAAAAGAATCCACTATATGAGGGAAATCTATATGTTGTGTTCCATGATCATCCATATAAAGAATAGAAATTTGGTTGTCACTCCACCCGTCCCTAAATGATCTGGTTCAACTAGAATCACCTATACATCCAATTCACAATTTTTAAAATAGTTACCACCTATAGTTTATATAAAAGTACACATGTCTATGATAATAGTCAATTTGGGCATGATAGGGTACTAGCCAGTTCATATCACGAATTATGCTAAATCCATTTATATTGAGACCAAAAAGGCTCCATATGAAATAATAGAAACCTATATCAAGGGGTAATTCCTTACATTGTCATGCACACTCTGATTGAATCCCCAACGGAGTATCAAGAGTCATCACACCATAGAAATAATCAATCTTAAGATCATGGATTTTTACAATTTCGTCAAATATAAAAGAATGTAAAGTGATAGTGTAAAATAAATAAGACACTAAATTATAGTATACTAAGATCAAACCACATATCTTATAAGGTCCATCACTCTCCTCCTCTATTATAGGTTATACAACATGTAGCTGGCTAGATCCACAACCTTGAGATATAGCTTGAATACCCTAAGTAGACCCCTTATGTTGGTAATTTATCTCATAACATTATCTTTTAAATCCATTTCCACCACCTTATCAATATCATCATGTATTATTCTATCTCCCTACCTAACATAGAGATTATGATCCAACTTCTTAATGTAGAATTGATCTAGATCCCTTTTTGCTAGGCACTAGAGGAAAATTTCAATAAAAAATTTAAGATGGACAATTTTACCATGATCTCAACACTCAATTGGGTCCCTGGTACATTGGGGTTTCTTATGCAATGACCTTCCAAACCGTTGACATAAAACATAACTAGCAGTGCATCAGTATAACTATTGTTTCCCCTATGAGAAAACTCAAGGTGACACTTCCTGACATTAGACGTACCACCTCCCTGTCTTGGTAGATAACTACCCGGGCCCACACCACCAAGTTCCTTTAGATTTCAATTGGTGATGATTGTTTGGTTCACTATCTTAGAAATGGAATTCAACTAAAAAATCACGTAATATTAGATGGAATACACGATCCCATCCTCAAAATTTATCTCTTTCATCAAATCTTCACCAGTGAGGGTCATTGAAAAACACAAGATCTTAGTAAACCAAGATAAATAATCCATCATAGACATAGTACTCTATTTTGGGTGAATAAACTCTCTAATGTGGTAAACTCTCAGTTTCTATGAAAATAAATAGTCCTAAAATACCATAAATAAGTCCCTACGGACCATATCTTTATGGAATTATTCTTGAGTAATAACATCCCACCAATTCTTGGAAGAATCAAAAAGTATATAGTTAGTGAGCTTCACCATCCTCTCTTGAATAATCCATAAATACTTGAACATAGATTAAATGGACTCTATCCATAACTCAGCAATCTGAGTCCCACTTTCCCCCAAAAATGTGGGAGGGTTCTGCTACTAGAATTCTCATGTCATATCTACCATAATAGGGGAAGGTCATGGGTATCCTTATATAGACTACAATAGTAGTATAAAATACTCTCATAACTAAGAATTTATGCATATATCAGGAATAATATGAGGTTTTACATGTGGAACTATAGGAGGAAATACTGGTGGCTTAGGTCCCACCACCTCTGAAGCATGGTCATCACTACCTTCCTAATGTTCAACCCAAGGTTTTCATGGTAGAATATTTCTAAAATTCCAAACGCACACCTCATAATATAATTTTTTAAAATAATAGATCCCAACATAAAATGAAATGATAGGTACATGACTACACTATGTAAGGTTCAACACCATCCAACTACTCTTAAATCCAGGTCTTTGTGACATAGATGATCATAAAGGGCTACAGGAGACAGTCCCCCCGCAAACTACTAAGGTCGGTTTCGGTTCAAGGCCTCACATCTTATATCAAAGGTTCTAGTATATAGAGTTTCAATTTAAAGTTATAGAGGAAAACACACCTTAAGTAGAAGTTGGAATCCTCATTTTACGATAACCATTTCATTTGAAAATTTAAATTCATTCAATTTAGTACTCATTTATATGTATATCATGGTTATATAAGTCACCATTCCCAATTTATAAATCTATAATCTTTATTTTTTATAATTGGAAAATCATGTAATTATAACTGAAATTTTATAATGGTTTAATTATATAGATCTCCATTCCCAATTTATATAATCCCATGTGCTTTATAAATTACAATTTACATCCATTTAATTCCCCCCACTAATGTTTTAACCCATGGAACCAATGGTTCATAGCTCAAAAATATGATAGTTGGTTAGTTTTGGTGACACCATAAAAATATGTGAGAAAGCTCCAATTAGGTTGATGTTGTAATGTTAAATAACCAATTATTTCTTTCCTTGTATGAAATTTTAACACATTTACTAATATTTAAATCAAGGAATATATGGTATGTTTGATGCAATGAATGTGAAGAAATATATATGGAGTGGCATATGAATGACATGTAAATCCTCATGGGAATTTAATGATAAATGATTGACACCTTATATCTATACCAGGGAAATGGTAAGAAAGGTGAATCCATAAATATAATAATCATAATAATTCCACAAATCATGTGTGTCAACCATTGGTGAAATGAATACAACTGTAATAGGAATAATCCCGAAAAACATATCCTATCCTAGGAAATTGGTTTTTCTCTATACGAGGGTTAGATAATCTCTAGAATAGTATCATTACCAAATTCCAACACATTCCTATTCTGTTATCTAATAAACCAAATAGTAAGATAAAAGGAAAAGGGAATTGATACCACTTTGTAATGTACCAAACCTAAAGTACTCATAAGTAACTGAACCCAGTTGGTCACATGGCCTTAAATGTTCCTCCCTCGATTCTAGAGATTTTCTACTAGTAGTGAGGGTCTATTAGGGTATAGTGGGGAGACTACACCTTATTTTATTAGAGTATCATCACAGTCAAATAATAAATTAATAAACATTTGAAGCATTATAATAAAGATACAACAAAATTAAAACACTCAGATGTAATTATAATCAGTAGGAAAATATCACAATTACAAACATATCCATGTTAGATAACATATAAAAAATGGGAGTAAAAGGGAAATAGAGTTGTAGAAATTTACAACATGATATAATAAATGAACAAATGTTCAAAACTTATCTCTAATAGAATCACGAGCATAAACTTGGTCCTCTAATTCTATACTCCATCTCAGTATAGAAAATTAGGTGTCAATAACTAATAACTTCCATTTTTCCTAACTATATCCATGAAGTCTATCTGGGTACCAATTGGCGGCCCAAACAAGGTGTGAGTAAAACACATTAGTCCACCACTAGTGTTGTCCAACACTATCTAGTCCATGAATATATATATAGAGAGAGAGAGATAGGTGTGTAGATATAATGAATAAATGGGATAAATAAATAACCCATGTTGGTCCAAGTTACATCCGAAATACCTATCCAATATAGCTTACTTTAGCCTAATTTGAGAATGTATCTATGCATTTTACATTTTAAATTTATATTGATAAGGATAGTACCCAAGGTGTACCACCTGGGTGTCCCTATATAGTAATATTCATATGAGGTTCTATAATTCTCTTAGAATTTAATTCTTAATAAGGATATAAATATACGTTGTTAAGTATATAAATAATAAACTAAATCCAAGTGTGTTCTTTGACTTTGAAGATATTTCTATAGATTTAATTTTCATCTTGGGACCATCCAAAGCATTCCACAAAGAAAACCCAGGTATCACTCCAGATATATAATGAAAACCCCATCAACAGAGGATTATATACAAGGAATTAAATGTAGGAACATGGGTATCACTCAAGGAATGGTATAAAGGAATTGACCTCTAAGCATTTCCAAGGTATTCCACATAAAGAACCAAGTACTTCTCAATTCATGTTATAATGGAATTTCCCCCTGATCTCATCCAAGGTATTCCACTTAGGGATCTAAGTATCACTAGGTCATGATATAAATCCATCCACCCAATGATCTCATCCAAGGAATTATATATAAGAATTTTGTATCACACCCAATGTGATATAATCCATCCAAAATTCATTTAATTATTTTTCTCGATGATCCCATCCAAGGTGTTACGAGTCATAACCCTTACATCTCTCTCAGCATATCATATTATATGGTCATGGGTTAGTGGCAACCCATACCATTTAACAATTAAATTATTTTAAATTGGTTTTTCAATTTATAAGGATAACTCTTTCTATAATCAAGAAGAAACAAGGGCGTAGGAACATAGGCTTACCATTCTTCTATTATTTAATTCAAATTTAGTTTTATTCATAAGGTCTAACTGAATCACACCTCAATGGTGGTTTAATTTCATTTAAAACCATAATGCTCATGGGTCTTTAAAAGAGACACTACATAATGGGAGGCTCATGACTAGGTATAAATCCTACAATGATAAATTTAGGTTACTAAGACTACCATAAATAAGAAGTTAACTATTTAATTAATTAATTATATGTTTAGGAGGCATAATATCGAAGGTCCAGTGTGCATCATGATAATGCATAATATAAACATCAATAGTTTTAGGGAAAAAGGACTGGAACACATACCTTAGATGGGTAGTATACTCCTCATCCATTATTAGCCTTTAACTCAAGCTAGAATAGGAGAAATCAGAGAAATAGAAAACATGAATCCAACATGATAGAAAAAACATGAATTAGATGTTTTATGAGGGTGGAGGATCAAAACATTGGAAGGTATATAGAAAGATATACCATGGCGTCCATTGTTGTATAAAAAGAAAAGGGAGAAGTGGGGTTCTAGTTTTAAGAAAGAAGGAGGAAAAAATATAATTTCACCCCTTAAAAAGGGGTTCATGGTCTATTCACATGGTTATATTAATCTTTTTTTAACCATTCACTAGTAATATCCCAGATGGTATAACCCCCACATGGCCTAGTACATAGTTAGACTAACCATATGTGGCATGTGGTCACTCTCTACCTAAAAGCCAACCATCTTCTCATGGCTTGGAACATAGATAAACAAACCAAGCACCAACCATTCATTTCTCCAATGAAATAAGTCTGCCCCATTTATTACGACCGTTTAGGCACCCTTTCATGGGTTTCCAAACTATCCTACTCCTCCTTGGGTTCACACATTTGAGATTCATGGTTATCACTAATCGTGTTCCAACTGTGTGCCTCATGATATATCTCTAAAAAATGGTGTTTTGTGCTATGAACAAACCTCATACACTCTTCAACCCTTACTTAAAATCATAATCACTTTTATTAGAGTAAAAAAAGAGATTTGAACTGAAATTAAGTGGATATGTATCTTCACAAAAAACCAAGACATTAAAAATTATTTGATTTATGTTGATTGTTATTATTCAATCACTAGTTATTTGAAAGAATATATATATTTGTGTGTGTGTTCAATATTAAAATTTGTATTCATGATTTTGGGGAATATAATATTTACGTATTTATTTAATAAATAATAAAATTATATTTATTCATTTAAATAGTTATTATTTAATTGTTTGATAAATACCAAGGAGGGTTGTCAGATCAAGATGAGAGTCTAATGGGAATGATATATTAAATATAATTTAAATAAATTATATTTTAATTATCCTTGAGTATAGTTCACATAATGAAAATAATATTTTTATTTTTATTTTCATTCAATGTGGGGTCCACTAAAGGATTACTAGATTGGCTAAGGCCATATTTGAAATAACCAATTCTATAACTAATCTATATAAACATGGTTATATCATATTTAGAGAAATATATTAGTGTTCAGAACCAATCCTATCTAGATAACTCTCTCAGATTAAAATAGAACCTTTTATCTTTAATGTTCTTAAGAATAGTGATCATCGATCCTCCTCCTCCCTCTCTAGAACAAGATATAACTCTATGTAATCCTTCAAGCTCATAAGGGATTCTTGTTGCAATCAATAGTGAATATGCAAGTGATTAAAATCATTTTTAATAGCACCCTGAGATTCTACAATGATGTTATGAGGTTCATGGAACATGTTTGGATTACTATTAGAGAGACTCTACCCTTGGATCCTTCATTGCAATGATCGTAGAAAAAGGGTGGTCATCTCATTTGAAAATGAAGAAATAATTTCAATCTATGATAATTTTTATTTTTATAAATTAATTATAAATTATATGTGAAAATATCCTCACTTCAAGTATTCAAGGGTTTTAATCATATATCTTTGTGGATAAATCTAAATAATTCAACAAAAACCATTTTTGGGCATAGTCCGGACAACTTTTATTGAGCACTATAACCTAAAGTTTGGTGAATAAGGAGAACTCATGTGGTTTTTGTAAATTACAGATAAATAAGTTTATCTTTGGTGATTTCAAAATCCTTATACATTGTTTTGGATACATCATTATGAGTGCCTTATTGTGTAATAATGTTAAGTTAAAGCATGCCTTTAAGATACTCTATATTTGTAATCTTGTATATTAAGTGTGTAATATTTTATTGAATAACCATGCAATAGAGAATTTTTTGGATCAATTGTTTCCATGTGGTAGTTTCTAGGTTTCACATTAAAGGAAGGGAGTGTAATTATCCCATATTTAATACCCATGTTAATGGAACTTTTTGAGGTTTTTTTTGATATTTTATGGTTATTTCTATGATGATAGATGATATGGGGTTGGAAAATTATTCTATATAAAATCATGGCTAGATTTTCCTAATGAATTATTAAGATTTTGTGTAGATTTATTCATAATTGGATTGTCCTAATTAATTCCTGTGAGTTAATGAAAATATAGAGAATATGACTGGAATTAAATATGGGGAAATGAGGATATATCTACTTGTCTGTTCGTGTCTCAGTTTTTCATAGAGCTTAGATATATAATGGTGGGTTTAGTGTGTGTGAGGATGGGTTGATTTTTATATGATCTTGTTTTTTGAGATTCTAGATTATAGTATCATATGTTTATTCATTTATTAGGGTGAAAATGTTTAAGGGTGGGGGAGTAGTGGAATAGATTTTTTATTAATTGAGACTTAATTTATTTTTGTGAATCCGAGGCTCATATCCTTTAAAGGGGTAAAAATAAATTTACTCGAGCAGTTTACCTTAGAAAAATTTATGATGGTTCCACTAGGTTTGAAATGTGGTAATTACCCTTGGGTTTAATTTTGTTTAAATTCCAAAATATTTTAATTTTAATGGATATCTTATATTTATCTAATAAAAAACACATCCCTTTATTGTGAATATTGATATCTTCATAAAGGAAAATTGAATATATATATTTTAATACCATAGTTCTATATGAAACAAAGTGTTTTACCTTGAAGAGGCATTATAATTTTATTTTTTAAACCTTTACCTAAGGGGATCCACCACCAATGGTGATGAAACACTAGAGGGGATACAGAGGGAGGAATATATCACCGATGATATTGGAATTAGAACAATGGGATAGTGATGGGTTTTTAATTTCAATGATGATAAACCATTAATGTTATAAAATTTATGCCATGAGATGGGATTTCTTATTATTTCCTTTTCCTTGTTCTTCAAGTGGTTTGGTCCTACTAATATTATGATTGAATCACCTAAATTATTTTTGTAACATCATGTTATCAAAAACACTTGGTGTATTATTAATTTGAATATTTATAAAATATTTGAACATGAATTAATTTAGAAATATTCAAATGGTTAAATATAAATTATAATCCACTAAACATCAGAAATATATTTTTTTTAAGGATTTATATTAATGATTTTAAGGGATTTTTGAATTTTTTTAAATTTTACATAATTCAATTTTTTTTCTTCAGTGGAAAATATCATTTCCTTTTTTTTATCATTTATGTTACATTTAATCCTATTATTAACATTTAGTAATTATGTAACATTTGACACATAAAGATAAATAAATAAAAATTTTCATATTTTTATTTTTATAACTATATTCCTCTATTTTCCTTCCCCTCGCTTTAATTCCATGTCGAAAACACTCATTTTTGACCTATAACATGGAAAATAGTTTGATGATAAATGATGGAATTAGTGGACTAGATGATTATGGAATCAGGATTGTGTGGATAGAAATGTAAGAAATCAATTTGGGACATCAATCATATCTTGGGGTGGAGTCTGATGGGTGATGAAAGTCCAGGGGATGGTGATTTGACTTAGGAAAGATAGTGAAGGACAATGGTTGAAAATAGAAATTAGGTATGGTGTGAAGGTGGTTTATGGGGGTGTTGGTCCAATCAATGGTGACTTCTAGGGTGGCTGACTTTTCAAGTTGTGTGGTTGTTGGTATATGTGTAAAATTGATGATCCTGGAAATTAGTGACATGGAGAATATAAATCCACACTTGTTGAATTTCTATAACTAAAAGGAATGTAGTATTTGATAAATGAATATTATATTTTAGGTATTTTGATAATTAGGGATCACACATATTTATAAATATTACATGGGGTGTGACCTCAGGTTATACACCATGTATTCTAGGACTGTGTATCTCAACATGTACCCATGTATATTCTTGGTCAACAAGTCAAACCCACATAATTTTTTACCTAATGTAAATGCCTTCCATAATAAAAGATGAGACTCAGTTTATACTGACACACACCTATCTTGGTTCATTGTAAAATAATTTTTTATTACCTACTATAGTATAGTAGTTAACCTAGATAGTCTTCCAAAGAGAAGTGCACACAAAACGGGTTTTTCATGTTTAGTTGATTTGATAAAAATTTATTTTAATTGAATTTTTGAAATTGTAAGTTTATAAAATTAATTTAAATTGATTTATTAAAATAATTGATGAAATATGGTGACCATAATGTGTTTGGTTAAACCTAGTTCTATACTATCATCGTTTCCAATTTTTACCAATTCTAATTATAAAAGATAGTAATAGAGAGATTCCTCTAATGATTCATCACTCCCCCTTAGTCAAGTGGTGATGGTAATGGAATCCATAATCAATTCTCAATCAGTATAACCTATTTCCTGTGTGTGTACAGTTGTAATGGGTAATTTTGATAAATTAAAGAAATTCCCAATTCGGAATTTTTATTCCCTATTTTACAACATTCCCAGTCACAATTCCTCACACATGTTGGCAATCACCGAGCACTCACCAACCAATCCTAATATGATTTATAGATAAAAGATAGTAATTGGGAGGAGGAATATATGAATTATAGACCAAGTAAATTGAAATAAAAAAAATTTAACCCAAGCACAGATGCATTCAGGATGAAAATTGATTTAAAAATTGAAACTAGATGACAGAAGGAAGAGAAAATATTTTATTCCAATAAACATAGAAACTCAAACATAGTAGTTGGTGAAGCCTCCCCCTTCCCAAATTACTCATAGAAAACTTCCCCTCCATGGATAGGAATCTCAAGTTGATTTAGGATAGGGGATACATCACATAATTAAATAAAATATAAAAGAAAATAATGGAAATATATCTGCAGCAGGCCATCATCCAAAGCTTACCTCACCAATCAATCCCTTTAAATATCCTATTAGACACATATTTATAGTCATATATCATAGTTTTTATGTTATAAATTTCCCAATAAATGGGTAAAATTCTTCATGGGTTTTTACAGGCTCATAAATGTAGTGTTTTCAAAAATAATATTAAATTATTAAAAATATTTGGGTCTCTCCAAGAGTTTCACAGTGTGTAAGTTATTTATGACATGTAATGTGTGGGTCCATGATTATTTTTTATACAGTGTATTATTTAAGGATCACATCATGAATGGAATTCACATTGTGAATAGTAGATTCATGATGTGAAATGTGTGTTTCTAGAAGAATTCAACAAGTTTCATCCCTGATCTTCAGTTTTTGACTATGGGATTAGGAATTGACTTATACTTAACTATACTTTAGTTTTAGTCCTTCAGAAATATAAGGTCACGCTGCACCCTGAAGTAGTGTGGAATGATTTTTCAGTGTCTCACTATATTCATCTATTTTTGTTCATTTTTTGTCGAACTCTATATTCTTCCACAAAACATAAAAAACAACTAAATACTCATAAAATCAATTAATTGAATTTCATAAAATTGTATTTAAAATAAAAATATACATGTAAAATATGACTCAGTTGTATATCTAGAGTACATTTCAAGTAGTTGTATGGTACCACATGCTTTGTATCTCACCAAATATTCCATGTACAGTTGGTGAGATATATCAGTTTATACCATGTGTACACACCAAATGGTCTATTTAATTTCATAAAATGTGTTCCATAATGTATATGTCATGTAATTAGGGTACATGACACGAATATCAATGTAATTACATGTTCATATTTCCTATAGAACCTTCACACTATATACCCCACTATGACATTTGATATTGGTCAATCCCACAAAAATTGGACCATGGAGTCATGGTCCCAATTATTGTCATAGCCTACATGTTGTATAATCCAAAGTGCATATAGTGTACTGAATAGTTCTCGTTAAGATTCATATTTTCTCACACATGTATAGATTTCAAATGTCTTTTTGTTCCATTAAAATCATTTTTCCATTTAGAATGTGACAGTGGTATCTCTATATTTAATAATGATTTTTTTCCAAGACATATTGGGAATTTTGGGTTTTTTATCTTATAGAGATGATGATGTGGAGAGTGGGTGAGGCGGTTAGAGAAAACATGGGGTCAGTAACCCCTATAAGAATACTGGATCTTGGGCATGGATCCTTAATTGAACTACTACTTACATAGTTGTATTTTTTGTCAATTGAAATAATTCCTACTATAAAATTAGTCTACTAGTTTCTCTAAAGTGATATGGGAGAATGTGTAGTGGATAAATGATTGATTATCATTATTCATGGTTACTATGGTTTTGGAATATCCTTGGATGAACATGGAGGAGTTTTAGAATTATTCTAAAGTATTCTAGAAAATTTTAGTTTAATTGGATTTCTGTTAAAATGTATAAGTGTCAAAATTTAAGAGTAACTAATGTTGATCATATAGAAATACAGAAAAGACCTATACTCTCACTATAATTCTAATATTAATCCATACTATAGTTTGAAGAATAGAAATTTTTATAGTCTTCCAATGTGAATAAGATCCACCAGTCTATACTCCAAGAGAATCGATAAATTCTTGAAGGAATTCCCCTATGTTCATAAAATTAACACTTATAATAAGCATTTAAAAATGAAAAAGTATGAAGAAATCCCATGGATATCATAATAGTAATTTCATGGAAAAGGGTGAATCATAATATTCATAACTAGTGTTGGAATCCCATTTTTATATGAGGTATAGATCCTTTAAATTTCAGTATAATTCTTTATTTTGGACCTATTATGGATGCCCAATGAGGTCATAGAATTTCATAGGAGTTCATGGCTTGTTCGGAGCTCTGAAACCCAGCCTATGGAAGAAAGAATTGGGTCACACTATTAGTAAAAATCACAAATCCCATCCCACATGGTTTCTCTTAACAATGTAGGGAGTTTTAGAGTGAAAAGTAGGGTACACATAATACCCAAAGCATTCACCCAGGGACTCATTCCCATGCCAAAACTTTATAGTTTTTAAAATTACCCAATGGCATGGTTGGAACACACTTTCTCAAAACTTGGGGCCAAACCATGTGTGATCCTTCATAAGTCAATGATCCAAGCATGGTTGGAACATGTCTTGGCCAACCGTACAGACAAACCGCATGACCCAAAATTTCTAGATAAAATGACCAAAATTTCATTAAAATTCTAACTAAACCTACCCCTCTTCCTTATTTCCTATTTCCAACAACAGAGGCTCCCCTTTTCCACATTGGACTCCCACATTGTCATAACCTAGGTTCTTGTATTTCTTCACAGTTTGATGTATGATATGATATTCGATCATCTCTTTGGATTCCTCTCGATAAGTGCTTCAATCCTATGGCTCAATTACTTGTTTCTCTTCTTCTCAATGATTCTATTTTGATGTAGGCATATATGCCCTATTTTTTGGGTGTTGATATATTATTTTGTTTTATTCCAATTCAATCCAAACTAATGGATGATACTAGATAATAAGAGTGTTATTTTATTGAGGTATGTGTTCTATGACTATACCCTTAAAGTATCATCTTTATAAATTATAGTTGTTATTCCACCCACCAATTTCATCAGGAATTTCCCTTAAAATTTATGTGAATTTTTATAATTTTTGAACTCATGTTCTATAGCCCTATTTATAAGTTTTTTTAATGTTGTTGGAATTTGTGACCTCGATTCCAACCACCCAATTAGGGTGCGTCCTTATTTAATCCTTGGTAAACCATGCTGGGTTTATCTATGGCACCATTCGAGTGCACTAGACTTGACCTCAGTAAGGTAAGTGATTAAAATTAATTAATGAACCTTTTAAATGTTAAATGTAATTTATGTTATAGATATCACTTGTCCTTGACTTGTAAATTGATAATGGCTAGTGTGTGGAGATGTGCACTTAGTTATCAGTTGACCCTCTAAGGTAAGTGTTTCAACTTAATAAATGAATCTTTAATTGTTAATCAACAAGTATATTTACATATATATATATATATATGACTTGTACCCTATTATTATAGTTGAATTTTTATTGATTTGATGTCTTATATGGAATGAATCTATTAAATGTTTATGAATTAAAATGATAAATTGTTGGATGTCCTAATTTAACCTTATCACATTGATGAAAGGTAATGGAGTGAACCTAATGAATTATTAAATGGAATTACTATTACATGGTATTAAATTTAATGTTTATATTATCTCATATACATACTTGGACAAGGAAACATTTTTATATGTATATGAGATAATACAAACATTAAATGTAAATATTGACTTATAAAATAAAATGGTTGTCAGTAAATTTAGAGGAAAAGTTTAGTTGAAACTTCACCAACTAGAACCCATATAAATTAAATCCAAACACTTACCAATACCCAGGCCTTTTAATAAGGTATTTAGGGTAGTACCTTTGGTAGTGATTCCTTTTCATTATGATCTAATTCCATTAGAGTAACCATATTCTTTCAATCTATTCTGAGGCATGGGATTGGAAATTTTAGATCTATGTCTCCATGATGTCCTCTATTCATATTCCCAGAAGATAATGATGATAACATTTCAGAGGTGGTGGGCCCTGAGCCACCATTGATCCCTATAATATTACCACCTAAGGCACCACCTATTATTCCCAAAATGGGAACTAATTCTAAAATTTGAGAGATTTTACTAAGTCTAATGTAATCTATATAGGATTATCTATGACTTGCACCTACTATGTCTGATCTGACTCATGAGTTCCAATAGTAGAATCCTTTTATCTTCTTAGGGTATGGTGGTCCTCACTATGTTGAGTCTTAGCTACAGACAATTCTTTCTACATTTGAGTATCTAGAGATGCATCTAGAGATGAGTTTAAATCTTTCCACCTACATGTTTTATAATTCTACCAAGAACTGGTGGGATGAGATTGCTCGGTCTATTTTTCATTAGGGCATGGCCTATGTGAACTTACAGAGTGACTTCTATGATTACTTCTTCCCTCATAGGCTGAGACATAATCTAGAAATAGAGTTTATACACTTGGATTTTGTTTTTATTTATTTAATGGATTATTCATCATGTTTTATTGATTTGAACCACTTTTTACTACTTCTAGATAGTTATGAGATATCTTGATAAAGATGCTTCAAGGATGGGATTAAGTATTCCATCTCGTGTAGGTGAATGTTTTTCCCCAACCTACCTTTTTAGATATTATTAATCAGGATATTAGCACTGGGTTTAACCTAAGAGAATCTGATACTACCAAGCATTGAGGTTCGGTTATAAGGTTGGGTAGTAGTTCTTTTGGTAGTAGGAAGCAAAGCCTTGAGGTTTCTCAGCAATGTAATGGCATCTAGAGTATCCATTTTGGAAGCTCTGTTATGTTCCATCAGTGTGGAGGGAAGGGGAACCTGAAGCCTTAGTGTGATAAATACTCTCTTGGGTGTCATAATTGCAGTTTTATGGATCATATTCATAGATTTTGTTGGACCTTTCCACCTTCTTTGAGTGTAAGAGGATGTGTGTGGCTCCACCTTTAGGTGTAGGATTAGTTATGTCAGGTCAGGTGGGGATTTGGAGTAGCACCAACAAGATATGTTGAGGAGGTGTTTAAGGACATAGTATCCAGACTTCCAATTATCAATGATAGTATAGAGAACATAATTAGGGTAGTCTAGTTGTAGCATAGGTCCATGTATCAAGCCAGTTTCATGTCTTACATCTAATACCTAGGGATAAAAGTGCAAGACCTTCTATTGTATGAGGTAGTATTCTGGTGTCCACCACTATTGTATCTAATTTATTCGATAAAGGTTATTCTCACTCCATTATATATTTATCGTCTATGGAAAGTCTCTGGTTAGAAATTCAGTACTTCTTTGTGGTGATGACCCTAGAAACGTTGTTTTGTGTACAGTCAAAGGGAACAAACCAATGCATTGATTTTACCCTTGAGGTATGAAGATATCCCTTATTATGAGGCCTGTTTATCCTTGAGATGATGGGATTCTATTTCATTCTCAAGATGAACTAGTTAGTTCCCTATCATGCCTATATGGACTACTATCACCATAGGGTATCGTTTACATCACTAGAGGGAGGAAGTTATCTTCATAAGGGTTAGTGGAATGTCAAGCCTAGTAGATATAGACTAGAGAATCATGGGATATGTATAGTGACTTACAATATTTCTAGTCATTTTCTGGAGGATTATATTTTACACTAGGTTAAATTCACTCTAGTAATAGATCATTTTAGGGATATTTTTTCGGATGATTTTTATGGATTACCTCCTGAGATAGAGGTAGAGTTTATGATTGATCTTGTTATAGGTGAATATCTAATTTATATTACTTCATATAGGATGGAACCCACTGAGCTTTAGGAGATTAAGAGAAATTTGTAAGACCTAGAGTCTAAAATATTTATCTAACCCAACACTTCTTCTTAGGTTACACCCATGGTTTACACCAATAAGGGAGATGAGATCCTTTATTTATTCATGGATTACTAATGGTTGAACCATATTATTTTTAAAAATTGATATCCATGACCTAGAATAGATGATCTCTTTGACCAGATAGGAGGAGATAGGGTATTCTTGAAGATCGACCTAATATCATGTTATCATCAGGTGCAAATCAATCTGTTAGATATACCAAATACATCTTTTCTATATCGGTACGATTTATATGAGTATCTATTTATTTCATTCAGTATTATGAACTCACCAAACATTTTAATGTCCTTAATGAATAGGGTTTTACATCCCTATCTGGATTCCTTTGTATTGGTTTTTTTTTGGAAAACATTTTTGGGTATTCTCATACTCATAGTGACTACGCTAAGCATATTGTTCTTATTTTGAATGCATTAAGAGATAATCAACAATATACTAATCTTGCTATGTTACACTTATAGATCAAAAAAGTTCACTTCATTGCTAATTTTATCTTAGAATCAGGAGTATCAGTTGAAGCAAGTAAGGTGACTATTTTGGTTTCTAGGGATATCCTAAGAACGTGTTTTATATAAGGAGTTTCTTGTAATGGGATATATACTAAAAGTATTTCATACAAAACTTATCATGCCTTTTTTCTCCTCTTATTAGTATTATAAAGAAGGGTGTGAAGCTATTTTAGCCTAAAGCATGCGAGATAACCTTTCAGGAGCCGAAAGGAATGTTTTCTTCGATATCGATTTTGATTCTTCTAGAGCCCGGAAGAGGCTACATAGTTTTTTCTGATGCATCATTCATCAAACTAGGTGTAGTATTGATGAATGGGGACATAGTCATCATGTATAGGTATTTCCAGTTGATACCTCACAATTGTAATTACCAAATGCATGAACTTGATCTGGAATCCGCTGTACATGACTTATGTTGATGAAGACATTATCTGATGGTTGAGCACTTTGCGGTGTATACGAACCACAAGATCCTAAAATATATATATATATATATATATGTGTAGTGGGACTTGGATCTCATATAGAAAATATGGGTCAAATACCTTAAATCCTTCATATTTGATCTTGCATATACACCTGGAAAGGGCAATGAAGTTTTTGATGCACTAATTCAAAAAAAATCAATAGTCCATATAAGAAGACAATGGTGAATGGAAATTTATTTCCCAATATTTTGAGTTGTAACTGAAGTTTAATGAGATACATGAGCAGATTTTTCTAACTACCTTGGCAGTTACATATTCCATTCTAAATATGGTGAAGAGAAGGTAGTTTTTAGATCTTGAGGGGATGGTTCTTTGGAATATTATATTAGGTGAGGACCCACCTCCAGATTGGTCTGTTGATGGTGATTATATTCTACATATACATGGGTTTGTTTGGTTTCTTATAGATATGAGGGAGGAACTGATGCATGATTCCAATGCTTCTAAGTGGGTAGTTTATCCAGTAATATCTGAGATGCATCATGATATGTGCCACCAGCATTAGTGTATTGGGATGAAATGTAAGATATTAGGTTTTATTACCAGGTGTTTCACGTATAATCCGGTGAAGGTGGAACCCCAGCGGCCTACTAGCTTATGACAGCCATTACTAGTCCTATAATGAAAATGATAAGATATTGAAATGGATTTTCTATTCATCACAACAAGGTCACCTTAACGTACTAATGCGGTTTGGGTAGTCATATATTGACAAACATTGGTTTCCCACTTCCTTCCAATCCAAGTTAATTTCTCAGTTAATTATATGGGTAGACTATATGTATGTGAGATCATGTGGATACATAGGGTCCCACATTCTATCATTTTATATAGAGACAATCATTTCATAGTGAGGTTTTATTAGGGGTTGCAGAGATCTATGGGTACAAAGGTTCTTCTAAGCACATCCTTTTACCCTAAGACCAGTGGCCAATCAAAACTGGCGATATAAGTGTTAATGGACATGATCCAAGAATGTTTCCTTGAATTTGGTGGTTCTTGGTAGAAGCATATACCTCTCATCAATTTCATCTACAATAAAGGTAATTAGGATACAATTCAGATGGATATATGTGAGGCCTTATATGGTAGGTTATTCCATCCACCCCTATAAAAGTTATAGGTAAGATAGGTAGCCCTACTATGTTCTCATTTTGGAAAGGAGACTTCAAAACATGTATAGTTAATCAGAAAGTGTGATTTTATTGCTCAGTCTAGATAGAAATATTATGTTGATCTCTATCAACTACATTTGGATTTAGAGGTTGGGGATTATGTTTTCTTGTGGGTATTACCCATATGTGGGAATAGATAGATACTAAGGCAATGGAATCTATCACCATTCTTTTTTTGGGCTACTTGAGATTCTAGATAGAGTCGATCTGGTAACCTATTGATTGATATTACCTCATAAATACCATGACTTTCATTCCATCTACCACATTTCAAAGCTTGACCATTATCATTTTAACATGTCTAATACTCCTAATCCTGATGAGGTTGAGTTGGATGTTGATGCTTTATTTGATGAGTCACCAGTAGAAAAATGGGTTTTAACGTTGGCAGTTTAACGTCTGTTCCAAGAGACTGACATTAAAAGTTGGTTTTTGATGTCAGTTATTCAAATAACCAACATTAAAAATGAAATATAAGTTTTATATAATTTCTCAATATTTTATTTTATAGTTTGTGGAACAAAAATAAACTTACAGATCAAAAGTTATGAATGTTGGAAGTTGAACATTATAAGACTTGATTTTTAACATCGGTTTTTTCCAATAACTGACCTTAACAGTACCTTTTTGGCATCATTTATTCAAATAGACGATGTTAAAAATAAAAATAAAGTTTTAGATAATTTTTCAAGATTCGATTTGATAGGTCATGGAGAAAAAACGGACTTATGGATCCCAAGTTATAGACATCAGAAGTTGAACATTATAAGACTTTATTTTTAATGTATGTTTTTTCCAATAACCGACATTAAAAGTCCCTTTTTGGCATCGGTTATTTAAATAACCCACATTAAAAATAAAATAAAATCTGTATATAATTTATTGATCTTCAATTTGACAGGTCGTGGAGCAAAAATGAACTTACAAATCAAATGTTATGGACATCAGAAGTTGAACATTATGATCTTTAATGTCGGTTTTTTTCAATAATCGATGTTAAAAGTACCTTTTTGGAGTTGGTTTTCCAAGTAACTCACATTAAAAATAAAAAAAAGTTTTAGATAATTTCTCAATATTTGATTAGATAGGTCAGGGAGAAAAAATGGACTTACGGATCAAAATTTATGGACGTCAGAAGTTGAACATTATAAGACTTGATTTTTAACATCGGTTTTTTCTAATAACTGACATTAAAAGTCCTTTTTGGAATCGTTTATTCAAATAACCAATGTTAAAAATTAAATAAAGGTTGTATATAATTTCTCAATCTTCAATTTGATAGGTCGTGGAGAAAAAAAATGTCTTATGGATCAAAAGTTATCGATATATGAAGTTGAACATTATAAGTTTTGGTTTTTAACGTCGGTTTTTTTCAATAACCAACTTTAAAAGTACCTTTTTGGCTTCAGATTTCCTAATAAATGATGTAAAAAGTCACTTTTTGGCTTATTTTTTCAGTAACTAACATTATAACCCCAACATGAGAATATTTTTAACATCATTTATAAATATAACCGACATTAAATGTAATGTTCCAAATATGTGGGTTTGGTAATTCAATTTTTTTGCAACTCACATTTCTATTTTCAAAATCCCACTTAAATTTTAATGCCTCACCACCAATAATATTTTCATTTACAATATATAGAGCCTCATCCTCTTTCGTTCAACACTTTTGACATCTTCGATTCAATCAATATTTCAACAATTCTTTGATCGATGATTTGTACACGGTATTTCTTTTAATCATTTAATTTCATTATTATAGTTTTCCTTATCACTAAATATTTTGATATTTTTATTATAATGATGAAATATTATTCCAATCAAGACACAAAGATAAAACTTCCACATGATATTCATTACTTTAGGTGCAAAATTTTTTATCACTCACCATTTTCATTACCTCATGAGTTCTTCCTTGAAATGAAGTGAAATAACAAGAAGCATGATATCGATTCGAATGAAAGTAATAAAATAATTAATATTAGTTTTAATCTTTATGTTTTTAATTTTTGTGGTCATTTGGAATATAATTTTCAGTTCATGTTTCTCATGTTTTTTTTTTTTGAATCAATTTTTATCTATCGAAACTTAAAGAGCTACAACTTATGATGACTATAACTTTTGATCCATAAGTCTGTTTTAGCTCCATAAGTAGTCAAATCGAAGCCTAAGAAATAATATATATTCCAATATTAATATTTTCAATGTTTTAAAGTCGGTTTTTACAAAAACAGATGTGAAAAATATTTTTTTTAAACATATTTTTCACGTCGGTTTTTATCCAAAATCGACGATAAACCCCATGTAGAAGCTGGATTTGGACGTCTATTTTCTAAAAAAACTGACATTGAAGACTATTGGACTGACTTTTGGTGTTGGTTTATATGAAAACTAACACCAAAGATTGTCTGGTCCTAACATTTGATGTAATTTTATATGATAACTGACACTGAATACTGAAGGGGGGCTATTTTTGATGTCGGATAATAAAAACCGATGTTGAAGCTTATATTTTTTACATCACCTTTATTGACGTCGGTTAAAAACCAACATCGAATTTAAAAAAACGATGTGGAAAAACATTTTTCCACTAGTGATTATCCTATATGCATTATTTACTAGAGTGTGAAGTCTCTTTGAGGCCAGTATGTCCCTTTAGTATAGGTGATATAGAAGCACGGACAAATACAGGATAAGACCTGGGAGTGGGAGGTCGATGTATGTGCTCAGTGCCCAAAGATATTCTCATATATAGTTTTTCCTCCCTTAGAAGAGAATGCGAATATGAATTCCATTGAGGGGGGAAGACTATAAGAACATAGTTTTTCTATAAGGTATTTATCCTTTAAATTTCATTATAATTATTAATCTCAGACCTATTATGGATTCCGAATGAGGTCACAGAAGTTTAGAGGGTGTTTGGGGATTTTTAAGAGCATGGAATGTCGGATGGTGGAAGAAATAACTAGAAATCATTTTAAAAGAAACCATGCAGCATGGACCACATGGTTTCTCTTAACCCGGAAAGGAATTTCAGATGGAAAATCAGGGCACACTATCTTCTCTAACCATCCACCCATGACTACATTCCCATTTTATTACTCTTCAGTTTTTAGCAAATATAAATGGCATGGTTGATGAACAGTTTCTCAAAACCATGTGGGTTCATTCCTTAGGTAGTGATCCAAGCGAGGTTGGTCCATGGTTTGGCCAACTGTATAGCCAAACTGTGTAACCCATAATTTCTGTTTAAAATGACCAAAATTCCCTTAAAATTCTAATTAAACCTACCCTCTTCCTTGTTTCTTATTTCTAGTGATAGAGGCTCCCCTTCTTCATGTTGGAGCTCCCACCATGTCATAATGGTGGTTCTTGGATTTCTTTACAATCCAAAGTTTGATTCAACCTTCAATAGCCTTATTGGATTCCTCTCAGTAATTGATTTAATCCTTTAGATCAGTTCATCATTTTTATTTCTCTCGATAATGCTACTTTAATATAGGATCATATACTCTATTTTCAAGGTGTTGATCTATTTTTCATTTTCTTATGATCCAAGCCAAACTAAGGGTTTATACTAGATGTGAAGAGTGTTATAGGTTCGAGGTAGGTGGTTTATGACTCATCCCTTAAAGTATCACTTTTATAAATTATGGTTATCATACCACAAACTGGTTTCACCAGGAGTTACCCCATAAATTTATATCCCTTTATTATAATCGTTGAACTCATGTTCTAGAGCCACATTTATAATTTTTCTTCATGTTGTTGGAAGTTATGACCACAACACCAACCACCCTAAGTAGAGTGATTCCTTATTTAAGCCTTGGTAACCCATGTTGGATTTATCTGTGGCATTGTTCAGGTGTGTTGGACATGACCTTGATAAGTAAAGTGTTTAAAATTAATTAATGAACCATTTAAATGTTAAATGGAAAGTATGTTATATATGTCACTAGTACTTTACTTATAAATTGATAGTGGCTAGTGTGCAGAGAGGTGCACTTTGTTACTATAAGATAAGTGTTTCAATATAATAAATGAATATTTAATTCTTAATCAAAAGTATATTTATATATATGACATGGACCATATTCTTATAGTCGAATAATTATTTGTTCCATGTCCTCTACGTAATGAATCTATTAAGTGTTTATGAATTAAAATGATAAATGGTTGTATGACCCGAATTAACCTTGTCACATTGATGAAAGGTAATGGAGTGAACCTAATGAATTATTAAATGGAATGAGTATTAAATGGTCTTAAATAAAATAATTATATATGTATAAGTTTCCTATTCCATATGAACCTTTTTAACTTTATAGGAGTTTTCAGGCTTGAGTCATCTTGGATTCCTGAGGGAATACCTTGAGCACTCAGAGGATGTCATTCCAATTAAACGAGCCAGTTTCCAAGGGAGATACCCACCTTGGAACATGGTCCTTGTCTACTAGAGGATTCCCATAATATTTTGTAGGATCCCCTCACTATCTCCCTAGATATTATAATGCCTTAGATACACTCCTTGGATCCATCTTGATTTCTTCAAACACATAGTGCCATGGATTCACCCCATTGGGACCAGTCATTATTAGCCTAAGATAACTATGGAAGTGCTCCAAAGAATCAGTTAGACTCTTTTATAGTGGAATTATTTGGTAACACCTCTTATATTACACTCAGACCCTTTATTTCCAGACTGCATGAGTTACTACTATTAGTTGTATTGACCCTTGAGGTCAAGGATGCCTTGATTTCACCTTCAATACTCTTTCATAATTATTATAATCTATTTTAGTGTTGATGAGACTTGACATGATTTATCTATATAAAATGATATTAGATGAAATAATTAAATGGTCTCATATTCATATACATTATTATCCAATCCTAAAGCAGGTATGAGTTATTATTTTTTCATTTCTTAACTTATCATATACATGTACACTACATAGTTTATATTCACATAATGGATTGTATAAACACCATCGATGGTGTCCTACTAAGATTTATCTCATTCCCTATCTAGGTTTTCATTGGTACCCAAGAAGATTTTATGATCACAGGAAGCATCCCACCATGGACACCTGACTTGCTTGATTTATTTCTTAGGATGGAGCTTCGTAATAAATGATTAGGCTGGAGCTCTATATTCTTTGATATTTTTTTGCCTTTTTTGATCATTTGTATAGATTTTACTGTATTGTATGCCTACTTCCAAGTACATCTATTTTCCTATTTTTTAGAAACATGGAATTACATCATCATCATTTTTATATTGTATTATTCATCTTTTGAGTTGATTATTATCCATGGATGTTTATGCTTACCTTATTCTTATAGCCTTATTCTATTATTATATTGTTTCCACTATTTATTAATATGTTATATCTCTCTTTTGATTCACTCTAACTAGAGTTCATAGTCTCCCCAAAGACACACCATAGGCCATCTTTTCTAGTCAGCAGCCTCTGGTTTATGTGGAGGTTCTCTTAAGGCCATGCGGCCCACCATCTTGGGCCACCATTGAGTGGAACCCAAGTCGGGATGTCACAATTATGGTTCATAAGAGTCATATATTTGAATCAAGGATAAGTTTAACATTCACTTTTAGATAATAGTGATGGAACGTAAGGTTCATTAAATTCAAAAATAATAAAAAGCATCATCACCCTTTAAAAAATAACTCATATCCTTAAAAAAAGTTAAAAAATCATTTCAAAATTAAAATAATTATAAATTTTCATTAAAAATCATTTTAAAAATTTAAAAATCCCATTATTCCTTAAAATAATCCTAAAAAATTCAAAAAAATTAAAAAATATCATTTTACCCATTATTCTAATGATATTTTTTAGTGAAGGGTAGGAATGTAGAAAAAAATTAAAATTTGTTTTTTTACTATAAAAATATCATTAATATTTTAGTCAATCTCTGATAGAGAAAATATTTAAATTTAAGGGGGGATCAATCCATGATATTTCAGGGATTTAAGTATCACATTTGGTCAAAGTTTATGGATTTTATTATTTTCAAAATAATTAAAATATTTTAGTTAGAATTTATTATTGATGATTATAAATAATTAAATAAGACCATTTCTAGGAATTTACTACAAAAAAATTCAATATTAAAAATATAGAAATTATCATATATGATTGTTCACAAAGAAAAAGAATATAAAAAAGGTAAATGATGTTGAAGCATTGTGCTTCTTTCTTTATGGTCAGTGTAGAAAATAGCAGATACATCTAGAAGAAAAAGGAGAGAGAAATTTTTCTACTAAAAAGACTCATTGGAGATTAGGAACTAAAGTAAAAAATGAATGAAAATTATCATTATTTTATTAGTTTAATTTTGTTTTATATTGAAACCATGTAATCAATATACAAATAAAAATACTTATATACCTCATATATTGAAATAAGGATTAGAGATAGGATTAGAGGGAGTGATCCTAGGATTGATAGTGTGTCCTTCCTAAATCTTTTTAATGAAATAGTGAGTAGTGTTTCCTCTATAAATTATCCCTTAGTAGTGAACCAAGTCAAATCATTTATATCTGCTTTTATTTTTCTACATTTGGATATTGTTTTCATGAATGAAGTGTAACCAAATTTTTGGTTCTCTTGCTAACATGAGAGAAAGATCCTAAAAATTAAATATGAAATACACACCCTAATTCACCCCCCCCCCCCCCCACACACACACAATGGTAGTATTTTTTGGTTGTAACAATTGTTATGAGATACACGGGCTCTATGTGACGAATTTGTTATCCGTGATAGGTTAATATAGAGAACACTATGAATAGGAAAGGATATACTTTTCTCAATGGTTACAATTAATAAGTCTAGAGGAACCATATGATATCTCAAATATAGTCTCTTGGGTTCAAATTCATCTCTATAATGGTACATGGGATACATGTGAGTGATGTTTCTCAATTACCCATGAATAAAGCTGACAAAAAACTGTACGTTGTTGATGCCAAATCCCAGAATGCCTTTTTTAGTGCCCTATCAAACCATATCTACATGTAGGTGATGATTTTCACTAATATTGAGGGTTATGTGATATAGGTTTTGGAATATACATGAAGTTCATAACAAGGTAAAGAGGAAAATCATTAATTTTTACATAATAAGTTTGATGATTTAAATATGTGTACAAATGTGAACATTGATGAATTTTTCATCTAAATCATTGAATTGGTTAAATATATTTGTGTACTTAGAGAAGAGATAAAGGATTTTAACATTATAAATAAGATCTTAAGGATGTTTCCACATCTGTATAACCCAAAATTATCCACTCTTAAAGAGATAAATCTATAAGAATTAACACTATATGATTTTCACAATGGTTTGGTTTCCAGTGAAATTTGTTTCAAGATGTAGGGAGTGATAGATACTAGAAATAAAGAGATGGAATTTAAATACATGAGAATATTAACATCACTAGATATTTAAATGAGGAATAATATGTGAGTAATTAATTCCTATATCTTATGGAAATAAAATTCAAGAGAAGAAAAGGTATTTTTAAAGGAAAAATAACCTTGGTGTAATTTAGATTTATAAAAGTTAGACATGTTACATCATGGTCTCTTATGATATTTAATGATAATTAAGGTGAATTGAACACTATATAAATCCCATAAAGTAAATTTTACCCTAAATAGGACTTTAATGTATAAAGTTCATTCAAAAAGAAGTTTCCAAGAAATTGCCTTGTGATAAAGGAATAGGAAGCTAATGAAGACTATTTAGAGGAAGATAAACTTGAATTAAAATATGATACAGGAGATTTTGTGATGGATGATATAGAAAAAATAATATTTTGAGAGATATCATGATAATAAATCTAAAGGTTCTGTGGATCTCAGTTTGGAACATGATAAGGGTATTAAAGATTTTTATATTAAAATAAAGAATAAAATAAAGATAAATGGATTATTGAAGGAATAATATGAATATGTTAATGAAATTTAAGTTGATATTATTCATCTAGAGAATGATTTACAATATCAATCAATTAATCAAGAAGGATCGGGATAAGTGATATATTTTAAAATAAAAATTAATGAAAAAGATAAGGTGAATGATAAACATAATGATTTTTTAAAGGTTACAGTAAAATGGGTTGATGATCTTGAAGAAGAAGTAGTTAATTTGAGAAGTAATTTTGAATTTTGAATAAAATCAATGGATCCAAATAAGAATCTATAATTTGGAAAATTCTAAAATAGAGAATTATAGGAAAGGTATAAACAAGACTTGGAAAGTGTTGATAAAATTATCGATAAAAAAATATTGAGGTATATTAGTAAAATTTTATTTGGTTGTGATGTTGAGGAATCAAAAGTAGGTTCAGTTTTTTCCCATAATAAAGGGAAGTGGAAGGTTTATGATAGCCCTTAGTTCTCAAAGTCTAATCACCAACTGAATAATTTATCAAATCCAGAAAACATGTGGAGTAATTAAAGTGAAAATATATTTCCCTTAATGATGTGAAAATTTTGCAGTTATCTTGGCCACATATCATTCTATAGTCAAGAGGGGTAAAGTTACCAGACAATAAAATAACCTAGTAGACAAAAACAAAGCATGAGGATACATCCTTCATCAAAAATAATAATCTAATTCTATAGATATTATTTTCACTATTCTAACTTTGAGCATAAATTTATTAAATATAAGAAAAGAAGAAGTTGAAATACCTATTATGGGAGTTAAATATAGATAAATGAAAAAAAACCAAATAATAATCAATTGAAAAAAATGGAACTATATTGGAAAAAAATGAGATTATAAAAATACATTATATGTTGGATAAAGATGGTAATATAAACCCTGTGTCTCAACTAGTTTGGGTATTTCTTGAAAAGATAATATGAAAATAGAGAAGGAAAACCAGGATGAAATTTCACTTAATGCTTCAAGTAATAGAATCACTTAGATCCTTGATAGTGGGTGTTCATCCCACATGACCGAAAATATGAAGCACATAAAAATGTGAAGGATATGGTTGATATAAATGGTCATTTTGGAAGTGAATAATCACTAAATTTCATAATAATAAGTAATAATAGGTTAGTTAGTGGTGAACTAAAAATTAAATAAGTACTCTGTGTATATAGATTTCAATATAACCTCTTGATAATGAGTCAACTTTGTGCCTATATGCTTAAGGTTAACTTAAACCAAAAAGGGTTCTTGGTCAAAGGAAAGTCTGATAATTATCTCATGAATGATTATAGGAAAATTGTAATCTTTATTAGGTGGATAACAATAAGAGCAAGTTCCTTTTACAATTAAATAGGAAAAAAACTTGTGGTATCGAAGGCTAGAATGAATATTCCAAAAAAATATATGAAAAACCTATCCAAGATAAGATCTATAGTGGATATCCCAAATCTAAATTGTGACAAAAAAAGGATGCTTAATGCATGAATTCATGTAGGATAATATGAATCCCTTATCGATAAATGAATGAAAATGTGTCCAATAAACTTGACCTAGTTTACACTGACTTTTATAATCCAATGAATTGACCTTGAACATAATTTTAGAGGTACTTCATCATCTTTTTCAATGATTGTAGTAGAATGGAATTCATTATGTTCATGTAAACCAATACATAATTTATAAAGTGCATAATGAGGTACTAAATGGGATTTGGAAATGAAACTGGTCACACCATCAAGATACTATGGTTAGAAAATTTAATTGGTTTCACTTCTATTGAACTAGAAAATAACCTTGAGGAATAAGAAGGTAAACATGAAATGTATTCAGTGAGGACTCTATAGTAAAGAAGGAGTCTTTAAATAAAGAAATCATATGATAAATAATATGGACAAGACACCACTTATTAAGTGTGGATTATTTTTCCATTATTAAGAGGAGGAATATTAGGTTATAGTGTATACTTAAAATTAGGAATTTCAAAGCCTTGGGGAGGAAAGAAAACCCAATGAGATGTGTAATTTAAGAAAAGATTTTCTTAAATATTTCTAATATTTTTTAAGCAGATGTTGTATCCAGAATAAATAAGGTAATTAAGGAAATTAAAGTGATTTAGTTGATGAAGGTATATTCTTAGTCTAATGAACAAATAGTAATACCTATAAATGTTACAAAAACTGTTGAGTAAAATTTTTAAATGTGATGATATTAAATTTATTTGGGAGAAAAATATAAGGAATTCTATGAGTTCAAATTTTGAATTGAGTGGATATGATGATGGATTGGTGAAATTTGATAATTTTTATAACATTATTCAAATTATGAAGACTTATAAGCTAAGTAAGAGGATGAAATAACTCCAAAATATATTTAGAATAAACCCCAAGAAATATATAGGATGGTAGAAGTTTATCTTTCCAATATAATTAGAGATAGAGTTGTACCAACTCAATCTTGAAGAATGATGTAAATATAGCACATTGCACTTCAATGGTAGAGCCAACAACATTTTAGTATGGTGAAAAAGATAAGTCATGGGTTAGATATATGAATTTTTATATGGATCATATTGAAAAAAATCAAACATGGGAACTAATGTAATGTCCTAAGCATCATAATTTTTCATCATAAAATGGTTCTTCAGGAATAAATTCAATGAACATGAAAGTGTTATCCGAAATAATGAACATTTGTGACGTGAAGTATATACTCAAATAGAATGTGTAAATATTTAATAAACCTCTACATTGGTGGCTTGACTTGATTCAATCATACTCATCCTAGAAATAGAAATATAAATAAGATTTGGTATTTTTCAAATGGATGTAAAGATGATGTTTCTAAATGTGGTTCTTAAGGAAGAGGTTTATAATGAATAGCTAGTAGGTTTTCTAATTGAAAATGATTAAAACATATAATTCAGGTCAAAAAAGGTTATGTATGGATTTAAATAGGTTTCACATGTGTGTTATTCATGACTATACTCATATATTGAGGAAATTGTAATTCAAAATGTGTGGTGTAGATCACAACCTTTATGTGAAGTCATCCAAAAAAGAACAGTTTATAATTATGATTTATATGGATGATATAATATTAGGTGGAAGAAAACATAATTATATAGAGGTTTTTTCTAATATAATGAGTTCATAATTTTAAATTTCTATGATTGGTGAAATTATATATTTATTAGGGTGGTAAGTGGTTTAGAATGAGACATGCACATTTATATGAAAAGATAAATATAAAAATGAGATATTAAAGAAGTTGGAAATTCATGATTCAGAACCCATGTAAAAACTAACTGTATTTGTAAAAAACTTGGGAACTATGAGTATGTAATGTTAATAAATCTTTCCTTATATAGAAGGATAATTGGAAGTTTTTTGAACCTGATAGAAACTCGGCCAGACATTTCCAATGCTGATTGTTTAGCGGCCTATTTTCGAAGCAATCCCAAGGAGGAGTATCTTATATTAGTAGAGAACATTATATGGGACATATTAAGTACTCTCACTTATGGTTTACTCTTTAATAAATAAAAGGAACATGTATTATCATCCTTTTATTATGTTGGTTGGAATAGTGATGTGGTAGACTGAAAGTCTATAAGCGGTGGTTTTTTTCATTGGCGCTAAGTGTGTCGGATGGGTGAGTCAAAAACAATTGAGTAAATATTTTAGTTTATCTGAGGAAGAATATATTGAAGTAATAAAATCATGAACACAACTTAATTTTATGAAACAATAATTGTATGATATTGATGAATAAGTGAAACTACCTATGATGGTGTTTTGTAATAATAAGAGAGAAATTAAACTAAAAAAGAATCCAATTTAGAACTCCTGAACCGAAATCATTGAAACCATATATCATTTCATTAAATAAAATGTATAATAGAGAGTAATTGGGATATATTATGTTGGGTTTGGTCAAAAAGAAAAAGATATCATGAAAATCTTTTGGCTACTCTAGTATTTGAGAATCACTAGTTGAACCTTGGTTTTTAATCACCACCCTCAACCTGAGGTGGTTTGGAAATTTCCCACATCCCTATTATATATAATAATTTACATGGTTATTGAATTTTTTATATAAGTGATCATATTATATCTAGTTCAAGAAAGTAATGGGAGATACAATCCATAGGGAATATCAAAATAGGACTAAAGGCTGTTTTGTTATATGTTCATCATTATGGATATTGGTATATTATCTTGTTTACTATATAGATACTTGTCTAGAATATACTTATATATTGTATTAATGAAACTTTTCTCAATATTAATGAAATAGAGTATAATCAAGAAAAATTATAAGTGACCAGACCTCACGAAAGAACCCTTTGAATTTTCTTATCAAAGGGGAGGAATGGTGGTAGGTGAGGGTATAAATACTGGGGGATCATATATGAAAAATTGAGGAGTTTATAATTAAACATGAAAACATGGGATTGAAAAGAAAATTAAAAGGGGTAGAATATTGGGACTATATCTTATATTGTTGGATTTATTTTCAATTGGAATCATTCTTCCATGAAAAAGAGTCGGCATGTTACTCTAAAGAGATATGGTATAATTAGTGGTGGAGATGGGATAAATTATCTTTATTCTTGATTATTATGCTTTTGGAGTATTCTTAGATGCACTTTGTGGAGTTTTGGAAATATTAAAAAATATTCTGGAGAAATATAGTTTGAGAATATTTTTTTGAAAATGGAAAAGTCTCGAAATGTAAGAGTAATTAGTGTCGAGAAAACAAAAATGATGAATGTTCTAGGACTCCCACTCTATCCATAAGAGTAATATTTGTTGTAATCAAAAGAACAGAAAATTCCTAGAGTATTCATGTGTGTGTAATAATCACCAATTTGTTCTCCCAGAGAATCAAAAAATTATTGAATTAATTCCCTTGTATTCATAAAAGAAATATTTATAGGTTTCGTGGAAAAATAATAATTTCCGGAGAAGTTCCCTAAAGTTTTTAAAATTCATTCAAAATAAAATGATGAATTGTAAGGATTATCCCTAGAGTTTGTAAGAGTCATTTCATGATAAACGGTGAATCATATGAGTTATCCTTGGAGTTCATATGATTCATTTCTGTGACTCAAGGATAAGTATATGAGTTACTTTCTAAGTATAGAGAGGGGTCTTAAGGATCATTCCTTTAGATATTTTTTATGTGAAGGGTTGGCTTGTAATAATAAATTAGGATCTATATTTTTAATTATTAAAATATGGTTAATGTTTCATTCAATTTGTGATGGATAAAGTGTTTTAGAGATTTAGAAGAGGATCAAGCTCTAATTTATTAGATATTTATGTATGAGATTTGTCCAAAGTTTGTGGGTTTGGTTATTTCCAAATTAGCAAAAAGATTGAGTCAATGATTATTATTAATGATTATAAATAATTAAAGGAGGGGTTTATCCACATTGAATAGATAAAATTTTTATATTAAAAATATGGAAATTATCATGCATGATTATTTGGTGATAAGAATAATATAAATAATAGGAAACGATGTTGAATCATGTTACTTCTCTCTATATGGTCGATGAATAAAATAATCTATACATTTGGAATAAAAAGAAGAGATAGAAGGGGTAGTGAACACATTGTCGTGACATGTAAAATTGAATAGGATTTAGATGATTAAATATATCCTAGAAAAGACCCTAGGTCATCCCCCAAGGATAATTAATGAGTTTAGAGTGTGAATTTTTGATAATATTTTAAAAAATAGAATATAGCGGTGTTAAATGGAGATTCAAAATAAAATAACTTAATTTAAATAGTTTAATAGTTGATAATGTAAGTTTATTTGGAAAAATATATGGTAAGTATGTGATCATTTCTAAGTTTTGATTATTAGATTTTGGTGCAATCCCTTGGTTGAGGGTTAACCAGGACCTTAGTTACCCACAGAGCCTATAAAATTATGTACATTTGACTAAACCTTAAAATAAAAAAATTTAAGTCATGTTCCAACCCATAAGAATGATTTAAATATTATCAAATAACACTAAATTATGAAAATTTTGGAAAAAATAGGATTATTATGTTTTCCAATCAGAACAACACAAGTCACACACTTTAAATTACACACTGATTGGTTATTAAATAAAAAGTGTTTCAATTAAATGTATAAAAAATGTTAATATGCATCTAAAATACCAATTATAAACACAATATATAGAAAAATATTATATAATTATATATTATAACTCCCATTTTAAGTGTGTATCTCACTCACAATTATCACCCACTATTTATCCCACAATCGAGAGGGAGAGGAAGCTCTTATGGAACTTTGACTTCATCCTTACTCTCCCTATGAGGATAAGAAACTATAGAGAATCTAAAGGTGTGAAAATAACTTTTATACTCTATAAATTTATAGAAACCTTCCCCTGGTCTAACTTACAAATTAGGTTCCCAATGTTCCCTTTTATAGGCACAGTGGAAGCTAAATTTGGGAACCAATATTTTGAGATACCACTTGGGTCCAAGTTTTGAATTGGTACACAAAATAATATCAAATTTATAAATATATAATAGTTGTTTTTAGGAATCTTGAATGTATACCTATAAAATTTGGTCTCCAATGGATATCTAGATTGGGTAAAATTAACAAAATACCTAACCAAACTCTTGACTTCAAGAAGATTAGATTTTCTGAAAAATCAACTCAATTGGCACCTCTAATGGATGAATTTGTCTTGGGTTTCTTCAAAATATTTATAGCCCATGAATATTTAGATCATCCCAACTATATTTATTAATTCCTTTAAATTTTTGAAACATTGGACGTGTTTTCTTAGGATTACATGTGGTTTGGACCATTTTTCTTCTACTTCATTCTGGGCCCTCCAAATAAACTCCTCCTACAAAAAAATACACACAAGTAAAATTGATCATTTTAATTGTAATTAACATTAACTGTTTTAATGAAATGGTGAGTCCAATTGATTATTAAATTTTTAATTTTCGAAATTGTCTAGCATAGTGGTATAAGGGTGAAAATAAATAGTGGATAATGGTACGATCACACCCCCCACACATATACATTTTTACTCCTTGTAAAATTCATATTTATAAAAATGATGTATAAAGATATTCCCTTAATCATGAGTATTTAACATTCAAATTAAATTCATATCATAATAGCACAGTGAGAAAAGGAAGAATCACACCAAAGAGTGAATCTCAGTAACTATGAAAATGAGTTTCTAATAAATTGTATCAGAAGGAGATATGTGATAATATTTCTATCAAGGAATTCACAAGTCATCCACATCACTAAATCACTATGTGTATGTGTGTGATAAACAATTAATACTATTCAATCGACTTTCTATCAAGTAAATACATGTTATTTTAAAAAATTCCTTCTTTCCTAGTTCTTTTCACAAAAAACCACCCTACATCCTTTGAAACCAAATTTCAAGACCCACTAACTTAAGCATTATTTGAAGTTAAAACGTAATCTCATGACCTAGGCATCCCAATATGTTGTACATTTCATCACTCCCCTCATTTTTTGTGTTTTTTTAATTTTGAGGGTTTACAATGGTCAGATAAAAGGTACACATGCATAATAAAATATGGTTTAGTAATTAAATATATCATATAATAAACAAATGTCTATAAAAATTATTTTTCAAATCTAAAAAAAATAACCTAACTTATATTTACAATCAATTAAGTAAGAAATATTCACACTTTATGGTTGAGTAAAATGATTTTTAGAGATGTTAAATGATGTAATTAACCCATATAAACTCACATAGAAGGTAATTACAATACCCCTTGATTTTATGGTATATATCTTCTTAAATAAATTCAATTTATTAGATAAATTACATTGTACACAACACAGAGCTTAAACAAACCGTGATATACTATTAAATATTAACATGACTATTGGAATAGTAATGTGACCATTAGGAATACTAATATGAAAATTTTAATAATAACCTCAACTGTGAAATTATAAATAAAATTTAGGTATCTCATAAATGAAAATTTGATATATTTTTATTATGGAATAAGTAAATAAATGTTTTAAAATGATAAATTAGGTGTTGGTATTTTTGTAAAACGTAAATGTTTATTTAAAATTTTATAATTAATATAATGATTTAAAATAAAAACTATTTTCATAAAATATATTTATTAATTGATATTTTTTATGATAATTATAAGATAATTTTATGAGACTATAATTAATTTTTCAAGGTGTCGTAAAATCTATAATAATATTAAAATCGGTATTTTTCGAATAAATGATGATTTTAATTACAAATTAAACATCTAATATTTAGAAAATTATTTTCAAAAAATGGAATATATTTTTAAAATATACCCATCAAAAAATGTATAGAGTGAATTTTTGGGATTTTTATGAAATAATTGATTTTTTATGAATAGTGAAATACTGTAATTTAATATATTTAACATTATAAGTTAAATACATGAATTTTTGTGTCGTTGATGATGTAATAACCCATTATTTCAAACTCACATGTACTATTTAATTTACCTTTTCACAATAATCAACACAATTGATAGTCTTGAGCTAAAATAATAATCTAATTAATAAAATAATCAAAAAACACCCCTCTCCTCCCCTATAAATACCACCCCTCACCACCCCTTCTCCTCACACCTTATAATCCTTTAAGATTGTTGAAATTCTACCCAATAACCTTCTTAAGCCTCTTCCTCAAATTTGAGACCTAATATTGTTACCAAAATATCAAATCAAGGTGTCTTAAGGTGGTTTCTAAGGAGATGATATTCAAAAGGTAAAATCCTTCTTCTTTCTCTTTTAATTAATTTTATTTTCTTATCCTCCCCTCACCTCACTTATCCAAAGTGAAATTATAACACTTTTATTATACATATACTATAATTTTATTATGTTAATATAATATCCATTGTAAAATCTCTTATCCTCTCTTTTTAATTCTAAAAATGAAAACATAATCTGTGATGTGCTAATTCGCCACCTTTGTGGACGACGAGTTTTCATTTTTCATTACCACCTTCAAGTATGGTCACAAAACCATTATTATGGTTAAATAAAATTAAAATATAAATATTATAAGTTAAATCATGTTCTAGAACCAACATATAAACATAATCTTAAATAAAGTGATACAAGTTTGTGATGGTTGTAAAACCCGCCAAAATAAATTAAAACATTTTCATCAACATTTTATCTAATAATACATCCTCATAATATATACCCAATTGATATATGTGACCATTTAAACTTATGGAATTTAATTAATACTAAATAATTTCACTTCTATAGTTTTGATTCACTTTGATAGGAATCCTCATAACTATAGACAAAGGAACCGTCCATAAAACCATTAAACAAACGCTCCTGAAATAACGAAATTAAACATTATAACTTATAAAAATAATCATAAACGAAATTATAAAATTTTAATAAATTAAATATATGTTTAATAGGTTATAAATTAATTAATTAATTAATATTATTTGATTATATAAGAAATTAAGTACATGTGGAGAATTCTTTCAGATATAAGGTATAAGGTTTCTCATCTCATTATAATTTCTGTGAGATTTTCCTTATTCACCACTTATTTCTTATGTGAGGTGAATTTATACTATAATTTGAAATATAATATCATGAATCTATTTATATTCATTTTATTCAATGTTTATTTTGATGATCATTAATTTTATGGGGTATATGATTCGATTGATTACAAGTGGTAAGAGTTTTTTGTCTCACTTTAATTTTTGTGGGACATATGCCATATTCATCACTTATTTCCTTTGTGCACTATATCTTTTATTTATAATCATTAATAATTTAAGATTTCATTAAATTTCCAAATTTCTTTCATAATGTATATGATTATTGTCTAATCCATATACCATTTTTATATACAGTGTTTACTTTAAATGTTATTTTAACTGGGTAAATATTGATAAATTTGTATCATCTAGTCATTACATATATTTTGATAGGGAATATTTTTTTTAAATTAAATATTTGTATAAATAATGTTTTTAAATTTTATTGATATGTGGGGGCCAACATTATATAACCTCTTGATGCATCGATAGGTCTCACGAGACAAAACAGTTGGGAACAAACCCTTAACATTTGTTTCTAATCATAATCAAATGGGTTTCTACCCACATACTTAAACCATATTCTGAATGGTATTTATCATATTGTTTCATGTTACTGATACATGATAACCCATAATTAATCATTTCATTCATTCAGTATTCATTTATTACTATCGTTGAGATTTTCACTATGAAAAAAATTTATAGTTGCATTTTCATTCTAATTTTATTGATTAAATGCATGTGTTTGAAGTTATTTACCTTTCCATATTATTTATTCCTTATTGATTATGTTTCACTTATTATTGATTCATGTTTTTGATTTATGTAACCCTTACTAAGAGTTAGATCTCGCTATTTTATTTTTTTTCCTTCACCAGGTTATGATGATGAAATATTTGAATAAGTGTCAAGGAATCATTTTATTTTCCTTTGTTATAATCTAGTTTTATTTATTAATGTAATAAGGTAAACATGTATATATATATTTCTTCAAGACTACTAAAATGATTGAAACTTAGTGATGTGATATCCTGTATCTATTCCATTATAAAAAAAATAACCACTGAATCCGGTCTACTGGGGTCAGGGTTGTTACATTTGGTAGGTTTAGTAGACACCTTGGTAACAAGAAGTTAAATACACATGATAATTATAATAATTATTTAGTGTTGATTTTTTTTCTCAATACTCATGATGATTATAAGCTAACTCAGTGTTTTTTGTTATTTAGTGATGGAACCAAATGGAAGAAATAGAATCAATTCCCATAGAAAATATAGGGATTTTCCTACTGAGAAAGTCAAAATAGTTGGTGTTGGAGATGAGAAAATCATGATCATATTGGGATAGATTACTCAAGTTATGATTAATAACCATACTACACCTATTTTAGATCATTTCATGAGGAATAATCCCTCATATTTTAGTGTAACTCTTGATTTAGTGGTAGCTGATTAAAGGATCAAGTACCTTGAAAATATATTTCTATCTTTGGGATGAAATTAAAATTAAAAGGTAGTAATATAAGTATATTATCTCAATAGAAATTTTGATCAATGGTGTTCATTGATCCAGAATACTATAGAGGAAGATGAAATGGAACACATGGAATTAAAATATTTAAAAGATACTTTTTAGGAAAAATACTTCCCTTATGAGAAATGAATTGAAATGAATAGAAAATTCCATAGATTAAAGGAAAAGGAAGAAGAGAGTGTCATAGAGTATGATTTTACCTTCACAACACTAGACAGGTATGCTACAGACTACATACATGATTCAAAAAACAAGACTAATCATTTATTTGGAGGTCTTAATCCAATTCTATGAAGGGAATTGTATTCTCAAAAAATTTCATCATATGATGAAATAGTATTAAGTTTCATAAAAATGGAGAAGTAATTTTCTAGATCCTATATATTAAATGAAAATCAAAATAAAAATATATCTTCTGATAACCATGAGAAAGTTAAATCATCAAAGTAAAATAGGTGAACAAAGAAATTATCATTATGTTAAAATTGTAGAAATAATCATCATGGGAAATTCTTGAAAGCCATGGTAGTTTGTTATAAGTGTAGAGAAAATTTTCATCAAACTAATGAATTCACAGGGAAGAAACAAATTAGTGATGTTCAATGATTAAACTATAAAGAGATGTTACATTATTCAAAGTAACATTCCATGAACTAAATGAATCTATCATAGAAGAGGACAAGGGGAGATGAAAAAGATTATACGATCACCACTATTGAAGTATAAGTACCCAATGATGTGGTGGTAGGTACATTAATCAGATCTTCCAATTTATCCAATGCTTTATTTGATTCTGAATCATCACAATCTTTTATATCAACCCAGTTTTCTAAGAAAATTAGTTATTTCCCTTCAGATTTAATAATTGATTTGTCATTCAAAACTCCTAAGATAAGTCTCATTGCAACTAAAATGTGATAGGCATTCCCCATTATGACACATAAACAGGATTTATTTTTTTGACCTTATCATCATACCTATGGTTGAATTTAATATAATCTTTAGTATGGACTAGATTTTAAAATATAATGTGAGAATTTATTATGAGAAGAATGGAATAATGATTTTTGAGGAATATATATAATTCCTTATCTTTAGAGAAGAAACATCATCATCTAATTCATATTTAAATCCACCCCTAGTATCTCTACTGAATAAAATTGTTATGAAGGAATAGAAAATAACATCTAGGGATGAGGAAAGTAATATTCAAATTGAGGATGTACCAATTCTGTAGGAATATATTGATGTATTTACTAAGTAATTACCTGGACACCCCCCCCCCCCCCCCGAGAATTTGAATTTGAGTTTATAATTGATTTAATACCTTATGTAAGACAAATATCAAAGACTCCTTATAGAATAATGATAGTGGAATTAGTGGAGCTGAATAAATAATGAGAAGAGTTGAGTAATACGGGATTTATTCACCCTAGTGTGTCTCCACGGGGATCCCCTATTCTATTTTTTACAAATAATTATGGTTCCATGAGATTGTGCATTGACTATAGATAAATCAGTGCTTTTAAAATAAATAAAAAGTATCATCTACCTTGCATTGATGGTTTATTTGGTCAAATTAAATGAGGTAAACATTTTTCAAATATCAACCTTCATTATGGGCATCATAAATTGTGAATAAAGAAGAAAAATATTCTAAAGACATATTTTTGTGTAAGGTATGGACACTAAAAGTTTATAGTAATGCCATTTGGATTGACTAGTGCACCCTTAGTTTTCATGGATCTAATGAAAAAAGTACTCAAGGAATATCTAAATGATTTTTTTGTAGTATTAATTAAGGATATTTAGTTGTATTCTAAAATATATTAAGACCATGATAATCACTTGAGGATCATTCTTGATACACTTAGAAGGAAAGAGTTATATGGTAAATTTAGCAAGTGTGAATTATGGATTCAAGAAATTTCTTTTCTTGGATATATTTTCTTTAATGATAGAATCTCTGTTGATATTATAAAGACAAAGGAAATACAATAATGGACTATTACAATGAACATAACTGAGTTATGTAGTTTCATTGGTTCAGTTGGTTACTAAGGGTGTTTCATTTATAATTTTTCCTGACTGGATAAACAATTAACCAGTCTCACATGTAAATGGATTAAGTTTGTTTGGACAAAAGAATGTAAATAATGTTTTGAATAATTTAATAGAAGATTAGTCAATTCTCTAATTTTGACTCTACTATAAAGATATGGTGGTTTTGTGATATACATTGATGCATCTAAGAACGTACTAGGTTGTTTCCTTATGAAAAATAGTAATCTTATTGCATATACATCAAGGTAGTTTAAGATTCATGAAAAAAATTATCCAAATCATTATATTGAGTTAGAATCTGTAATATTTTCTCTAAATATTTAGAGAGACTATCTCTATGGTGAAATATGTGACATATATACAGATCATGAGAGTTTTATATACATATTTAAACATAAATAACTCAACATGAGGAAAATAAGATGGCTCTAGTTACTCAAAGATTATGATTTCTCAATACACTGCCACCCAGGAAAATAAAATAATGTAGTAGATGCATTAAGTAGGATAGATCATGTACTTTTAACCAAAATGAGGATTAAGAAATATCTTTTGTTCGTGGATTAAGTAAATATGGATATGGGAATTGTTAAGGATGAGGAAACATCACGCATTTTTCAAATGATTGTGAAACCATCTTTATTTGGAAAGATAAAAATCTATCAATATAATGATGATAATTTTTAAAAAGAAAATTAAATTCAATAAGAATGGAATATTGGTAGACTTCATGTATGAGGATGGAATTCTAAAATTTATAAATAGGTTTTTTGTTCCATAAATACCTGAGATCAAAATAGAACTATTAGATAATTCTCATAGCTTAAATTTCTCTACACACCCTGGTAGTACCAAGATATATAGAGATCTGAAGGAACATTTTTGGTGGGATAATATGAAGTGGGAAATTGATGACTGTGTGTCAATATTTCTAGTTTTTCAACAAGTGAAGACTGAGAGATATAATCCTAGAGGATTTATGCAACCTCTTTATATTCCTATATGGAAGTGGGATGACATTACTATATACTTCATCACTAGATTACCAAATAACCTCAAAAATAATGATATGATATGGTTTATTGTGGATATCCTTAAAAAATAACTATATTTTCTCAATATAATATAAGATTTACCTCTTGATCACCTACCATGACTCTATATTAATGAATTTTTAATACTTTATGTTGCTCCTCTATCAATTGTGTCTGATCGAGATCCCCATTTTACATCAAAATTCTTGAAGAGTCTTCAGAAGGGTTTGGATACTGAGCTTTATATGAGTATCTCTTATCACCCTCAAACCAATGGATAGTATGAAAGGAATATTCAAACATTGGAATAAATATTTCTATCATACTCACTTGATTTTCAAGTTATTTTGGGTCATTATTTATCTTTGGCAGAGTTTTCTATAATAATAGTTTCCATTCTAGTATTCAAATGGCGCCATATTAAGCATTATATGGCAAGAGATGTTTTACTCTGACTTGTTGGGATGAAGTTGGAAAGAGGAAACGTAAGGTCGCCAAACTTATTAAAGAGACAACAATAAAGGTAAATACTATTTGGGATTATATTAAAGAAACTCAAATTAGGAAAAAGAGTTATACTCACAATTGGAGAAAGGATTTAGGATTTCATGTGGGAGATCATGGATTTCTGAAAGTATCTCTATGGAAGGGTGTCATAAGGTGTGGTAAGAAAAGGAAAATGATCCCTAGGTACATCATGACATTTGAAATTCTAAGAATAATTATAGTTGTAGCTTACTGATTAGAATTTCCACCAAGTCTCTCCAAATTTCATGATGTGTTCCACATATCATTGTTAAAGAAGTATATTCCAGACCCAATGCATGTACTCACTTATGAAGAAATATAACTTGAACCTCATTTTTCTTACTACTAAGATCCAACATAGATTCTTGACACTAGAAAGAAATTATTGAATAATAATATTACTTTACTTGTAAAAGATCTTTGGAGAAACCATAAAATGGAAGAAGTAATGTGGGAACCTGAGGATTTTATAAATAAGAACTAACCTTATCTATTTATAAGGAATTATTCATGAAAAATTTTGTGAAAGAAATTTATAAAGGATATAATAATATATCACCACAATATTTTACAGTATGTATATTCTTAAAAAATTCAATTTATTTGATAGCTTACGTTGCACACAACACCGAGCTTGAAAAATCATGATATACTATTAAATATTAACATAACCATTTCATTAGTAATATGATTGTTATAAATAGTAATGTGGACATTATAATAATAATATTAAATATTAAAATATAAATAAAATTTTGGTATCTCATTAAATGAAAATAAGATATATTTATATAATAGAATATGTAAATAAATGTATTCAAAATGATAAATTAAGTGTTGGTATTTTTTTGAAACGTAAATGTTTATTTATAATTTTATAATTAATATATTGAATTAAAGGAAAATTTATTTTCCTAAAATAGATTGATTAATTAATAATTTGTTGTATTTTAATTATAATACAATTTTAAGCAACAATAATTAATTTTTTAAAGTGTCGTAAAATCAATTATAATATTAAAATTAATATTTTTTGGAATAAATGATGTTATTAATTAAAAATTAAATTTATCATATTTAGAAAATTATTTTCATAAAATTGAGTCCATTTTTTAAATCTACAAGTCAAAAAATGGTTAGGGTGAATTTTTGGGATTTTTTTCAAATAGTTGAATTTTGTATGAATAGTGAAATACAATAATTTATGAAATTTGACATTAAAAGTTAAATATGTAAATTTTTTATTCATTTATGATTTTAAAACCCATTAATTCATACTCAAATTCACTATTTACTATACTTAGTCATAATAATCAACACTATTGATGGTCTTGATCCAAAATAATAAACTAATGAATAAAATAACAGAAAAAACACCCCTCTCCTCCCCTATAAATACCACCCCTTCTCTTCACACCTTCAAATCATTTAATATTTCCTAAATTATAACTAATTACCTTAACAAGCCTCTTACCCACATCTAATCCCTGTTTTTCTTACCAAATTACTAAACCCAACTGTCTTAAGGAGGTTCTTAAGGAGACCATATTCAAGAGGTAAAATCCTTCTTCTTTCTCTTTTAATTTATTTTCTTTTCTTATCCTCCCCTCACCACCCCTATCCAAAGTGACATGATAAAAGAATTATCTTACATTTATTGGAATTTTATTTTTTTTAATGAAATATCCATCATCAAATCTCTTACCTCTCCTTTTAATTTAAAAATGAAAACATCATTTGTGATATGTCAATTCACCGCCTTCAGGGATGATGAGTTTTTTTTTCATTACCTCTTTCAAGGATGGTAATAAAACCATTATTATTATTAAATAATATTTTAATATAAATATTATATTTTATATCATTTTATAGAACCAACATATAAAAATAATATCAAATAAAATAATACAAGTTCATGATGGTTGTAAAAACTGCCAAAATAAATTAAAACATTTTTATCAATGTTTAATATAATGATTCATCCTCATACCATATAACCAAATTAAATATGAGACCATTTGAAATTATTTAAGTTCATTAATATTAAATAATTTCACTTCTATAGTTTTTATTCCATTTGACAATAACTCTCATAATTATACACAAGTGAACTAGCCATAAAACCATGAAATAAACGCTCCCCGAACAATGAAATTTGACATTATAACTTATCAGAATATACATAAATGAACATAATAAAATTATAATAAATAAATCATATGTTAATATTTTATAAATTAATTATGTAATGAATCTAATTTCATTATTCAGGACATTAAGTACAAGTGCATAACACTTACGTACATAAGGTAATGGGTTTCTCATCTCACTTTTATTTATGTGACATATTCCTTATTCAGCACTTATTTCTTATGTTTGGTGTATATATATTTCCCTTTATTGTATAATATGATTAATATATTTAACTTTATGTTATTAAATGTTTCATTTTATGATCATTGATTTTATGGGGTATACGATTCGATTGATTACAAGTTGTAAGGGTTTTTTCATCTCACTTTAATTTCTATGGGACATATGTCATATTCATCATTTATTTACTTTTTATACTTACCCTTTTATTTATGATCATAAATTATTGAATATTTAATTAAATATACTCATTTATTGTATTAGGGATACAATTATTTTCTAATCTGTATACCATTTTAACATATGGTACTTACTTTGAATGTTATTTTAACAAGAGAAATGTCGATAAATATGTATCCTCTTCTCAATATAGATATTTTGATAGGGAATATTGTTCTTGAAATAAACCGATGTATGGAGAATTATTTAAAAATACAATTATAGGTGGGTCCCATCATTATATATCCCCTCAATGCATTGACAGGTCTCATGAGACAAAATAGTTGGCAACAAACCCTTCACATTTGTTTTTAAGAATATTCTAACAATCTAATTAAATAATCTTGTGAAAGTTCTTCATAGTAGTAATTCATGTTCCAGATACATGATATTCAATAATTAAGAACTTCTTTCATTCAGTATTCAGTTATTACTATCCATGACAATTTCACTATGAATAAATGTATGAATGCATTTTCATTAATATTTTATTGATTAAATGGCATATGATTTTAAGTTATTTACCTTTCCATATAGATTATTCCTTATTGATTATGCTTCACTTATTATTGATTCATGTTTCTACTTTATGTAACCCTTACTGGTTATGTGACCTCACCCTTTTATTTATTTTCCTTTCATAGTTTATAAAGATGAAATATTTAAATAAGTGTTAAGGAATTATTTTATTTTCCTTTATTATTCTTTATTTTTATTTACCAATATAATAATGGAATCAAGTATTTATATAGTTCTTCAATACTATTAAACTGATCAATAATTAGTGATTTTAATTCTTATATATATTCCATTTTAATAAAATAACCATCGACTATGGGCCACTAGGGTAAGGGTTGTTATATTAATAATATCTCAAAGATATTATAAAGATAAAATCATTTATATCATTGAACAATAACCACTTTTACCCTCAATGTCAATTCTATGCCCAAATTCACATTCCATCAGTGAAAACAATTCTTTAAATGTTATAAAAACATGAAATAGGATAATTTCACATGAATTTTCAATAATTTACATGATTATGTTGGCATAAAAAATGATAATTATGGAATAAAAGTGAATGAAAAAAATTTAAGAAGATGGGGGGAGTAAAAATACTATGCAATAAGTGAAAAAGAGAAAAAAATGACAAGAAACACAAAATAACTATAGAAAGTGTGGAAAAATAAAAAATACCATTAAATAAGATAAAAGGATAAAAATAAGAGATATGATGAAAATTTTAACTAAATAAGGAATGTAGCCCCCCCCCCCCCCACACACACACACCAAGTTTGTAGAGTGTACTCTCTATAATAAAAGAGGATGTTGGAAGGAAGGATAAAACCTAGTGGGTGTCACTAGTAGGCTACTTATTGAAGTTAGAATTCCTCTACTAGGGACTCTAAAATGGTTTCATGAAAGTACTTTGACCACTTACCATTGACAGTGAATGTTTTTGTCTTTATTTTGAACCTGAATTGCACCAAATGGATATGAATTTTTAATAGTGTATACACCAAACCAGTGGTAATGAATATTTCCTTGGTGAAACTTCGTACTTTCATTGAAAAGGAGGGTCTTATAACAAATTTTAAATTAATGAATAAGTATGAGGTTGTTATGGGCATCGTTGTTTCTCTCCTAATAGATCCGAGATTTATCATATGAGTCTCTTTTCATTTCCTCCAACTAATGAATTTGTAACTTGTTTTGAGCACCTACAACAAAATGTTTAGAATTTAATTATTTAATATACTATAAATCTTAGTTATCTATCACAATAGGTAGGTGAAAACTCATTCTAAAAACAAGATGATAAGGTGACATGCCAATGGGAGTTTTTAAGGTAGTACTATAATCTCACAATGCTTCATTGAGTCTAAGACTCCAATCTTCTCTATTAGGTTAAACCTCTTTTTCAAGAATTTGTTTTATGAATCTATTTAACATCTCATCTTGACCATTAGTTTTGGGTGATATATGGTAGAAACTCAATGCCTAACCCCATACATATGCAATAGTGATTACATTGTCTGGTTGTAGAAATTATAACCTATGTTATTAATGATAAACCTAAGGAATCTTAACCTATAGAAAATTTAGGTTCTCAAAAAATAAAAAAATATCCATTGAATCATTAGTTAGTATGAACCATGCCTCTACCCATTTGGACACATAATATAACTCTAGAAGAATTTATAATTTGTCAAATAAATTAGGAAATTTCCCCATAAATTCAATGCCTTAAACATAAAAAATATCATGAAAAAACAAGGTCTAATGCCTAATTTAAATCCTTTTAGATACATTATATGTCCCTTGAAAATGTGAAAAATATTTACAAAAATCATGGGAATCCAAAATAGTATTAGAAAAAGACGCCGGAATCAAGGACCTTGAAAGAAATCCATCAGGGACCAAAGTGGTCCCCATATAAAAGAGTGTGATAGAACCAAAGGATAGACTGAAACACACTATAAGAATCACAATTCCTGGAGACTTGATCACTACATGTGTTCCAAATATAGAGTTCATCACAAATATACCAATAAGACTCATATTTCATATGATCAGGTTGGTTTTTATTGAAATTTGCAGGAATTTAGGATGCTATCAAATAATTTATAATGTCCTCATACCATGTAATATCATCTTCCACTCGATATAATTTATCATCTGGAAACATTTCATTAGTGAGAATACAATTGGATGATTCAATGTCCAAGTATGGAATGATCCTACCGATATAGTCATACAACACATTATCTACTCTTTTTTTATCCTTGATTTCTAAATTAAATTCCTAAATGAGGATCATCCAATTAATGAGAAGTTTTTGGCTTTAGGTTTCTTAAATAGATATCATAGGGATTCATAGTCAAATAACACAATTACTTTTAACCCTAAAAGGTATGACCATAATTTATCCACAGAAAACACAATGGAAAAGAATTCACTTTGGGTTTTGGTTTATTTTTCTTGGGTAGGTTTCATTATTCCTAAGGTATAGTAATGACATGTGGAGCTCAATCAACCCGTTGTGAAGATAATTCCCCAACCGTATAGTTAGAGCCATCACACATGATCTCAAATGGTAAAACCCATCACAATGTTTGGATTACTAAGTTCAATATGAAATTATATTTCAATTTATTAAAAACATCCTCATGATTTTTATCCTAAAAAAAATTATTTTTATTTTTATATTAATCAAGAGGGGGAGTGAAGTCTTACTAAATTCAAGAATGAAATGACAACAAAATATATAATGACCTATGAAAGACCACACATCTTGAAATATTTTGGGGAATTGTAGGGAAGAAATGATTTCAAATGTTTATTTATCTACTTGGATTCCAGCCCCAAAAATTACATCTCCATGTACTATACCTTATCTTGCTATGAAATATAATTTATTATAATTTAATACAAGATTATTTTCAAAATAGCAATGAAGGACATATCCAAGACTACTCAAACACTCTTAAAAATAGGAACCATAAATAGTGAAATAATCTATGAAAACATCCATGAAATTCTCCAAGTAATATGAAAAAATAATAACCATACATCATTGGAAAGTACCTAGATATTTTCATAAACAAATTGGTATCTTCCTGTATTCAAATTTTCCAAAGGGGAAAGTGAAGGTTTTATTTTCCTAATCCTTAGGGAAAATATAGATTTCAAATTATCCAAAATAACCATCAATAAAATGGTAGTATGAATTCTATTCTAGCCTATCTAGCATATAGTTAATTAAAAATAAAGTTAAATGTTCCTTCCTAGTAAGTTGGTTTAGACAGTGATAGTTTATATAGACATTCCAGCTATTATGTACACAGATTGGAAATAATTTATTGTTTTAATTTTTGATTATCGAAAGACCATATTTCTTAGGAACTACCTGCACTAGAATGACCCATTGGATATCAGGTATAGGGTAAATTATTCCATTAGTGAATAATGTAGTTACCTATTTTTTATTAACTTTTAGGAGGTTTTTGTTTATTTGACATTGGGACTTACACTTCACTTTAACCTCATCATTTAAAAATATAACATGCATGAAAATTGAATTGTGAATACCAATAATGTAAGTAAGTTTCCATATCAATTCTTATTTATACTCCATTAAATGGTTAATCAATCATAATTCATACTCTAAATGAAGTGAACTACTAATGATGAAAGGAAACATGTTTTAATTCTCAATATATGAATATTTTAAGAGGTGTTGGTTTAAGTTCCAATTCAGGGGGGTTTGGATTTATGGGGGGGAACATGAAATTAAGATTTCAATGATCTCATCTAACTATTCAATGTTAACATACTCAGATGAGGATTAATATTTTATAAACTGAGCAGTATCATCGACGGTCATTATTTTCTCAGTGCTCAAGAAATCATCAATTAATGGACTTATATGGCATTTTTCTAAACCATTACAAAATTCAGCACAAGAATAATTACCTGGAATGTATATTGATGATTAAAACTCATAAAGGGGATCAAGGGAAAGAAAAAATGTTTTTATAGGGGATGGGAGTATATTAATTAAATTAATTGAGGGAGAGGAATGCTCTTATGAGGGGTGCTTCATAGAATCAAGGATGATGAAGTTGAAAATGTCACCCCAAAAATCCATATATAATGTACCATTATGCACATTAATAGTTTCCTTGGTGGTTTTTAGGAAAGGTATCCACAATATAATTAGGGCATATCCATTCATATTATCATCTACCATTTTAAGCACATAAAAATATTCATGAAAAATTAAAATTTTAACCCTCACAATAACATCCTATAACACACTAGTAGGGTCTGGGGTACTCTAGTTTTCTAGTTGAATGACTATTCCTATGGAATTTAATTCCCAAACATAAAATGGAGAGAAAATTGAGTGAGGTATCACATTTACAGAATCATACAAATCAATCATAGCATCAAAAAATAAATTTTTCCTTATGGTTCAAGGAATTAAGAATGTTACGGGATCAGTGAATTTGGTGAAAAGTGATGGTTCAATTAATGATGAGATGTTACTCCTCAATATTACCCCTTCATCACCTCAAAGTCATCATTGGGGTATACACATCTCCTTTAGGAACTTTTTATATTGAGTAATTTACTACAAAATATCAATCAAAATAATGTTAACTTATATTTTTTTTAATGTTTTTAATATATATTTATCAATATTTAATTCTTTTGATTTCCTTGGTTGGGTGTACCTTTGTGTAAATAGAAGAGTAATGGTTTGTCTAGGTGAATACTCAAACTATACTCTCTTTCTTTTATTATGGTTTCTCTCAGGATAATATTTTTTATCATTTGGATCCTTTTTATGGTTAGAATAGTGATTTCCTTGGGAGGGGATGCCTATAATGGAGGGGACATTGGATTTTAAGTTGTGTTACACTCTTAAGGGTGACATTAGTAAAATTTCCCTTTTCTCTATGTTTGACTCATGATTAAGCTGGAATTTTACCTATCCCTTAACTTTGGATTTCACCCACCTATTTGGTTAGCTATCCTAATTGATTTTTTAAGTCTTGTATTCCTGATTGGGTTTTTTGGAATAGGGGATTATTTTCAACCATTTCTTTCATCATGAAGTCAAGGACAATATTAGGTTTTGAAGGGGGTGGGGGTGTTGGAAAGTCCTTTATTGTAATTAATGATTTTTGGGTAGTGGTTGGGGTTGATTACACTTCCCATAGTGGTTCCAAGACTGTGGGGGTTGGTTATAATACCTAACACCCTTTCTATAGGTATGGTTATTATTCCATCTAGATTTGGATAGATATTATGGTTCTTTTATAATGTGTTGGTTATAGGGGTGGCCTAAAAATATTTCCTCGCAACTCTCAGTAGGTTATCTCAGTTTATAGAACTGGTAGAATAGTGGGTGTCAATGGAATAGATAATTTAATGAATTAGAGGAGGAGGTTGGGATTTCCCTTGGGAAATAGAAATTATTGGAGTGGGGAAATTATATCCTTAAACTTTGTGCCCAAATTCTTCTATAATTTGCAACTTTTCACCTCATGGACATCTATTATGGGTATACTAGACCTCAAACCAAATCGCTGAATATCTTTTTCCATGTTCTTAACGTGTGTCTTTGTAGTGATTGGGGTCTTTTCAACTAGTGAACCACCTGTAGTAGCTTTAATCAATTTATGTTAAATTTAAATTTAACATTATTAAAAAAATTATATTAAAATTTTATCACTTATTTGGTGGTGTGGACAACAATAACATAACCTTTTAAATCATTCATAGTTTTCATGAAGTGTTTCCCCTTGTGATTTTAGTAATCCACAAATTTATTTCCTTATTATTGCGATTTGAGATTCTGGGAAGTATTTTTCAAGGAAAATTCAATTCATGTCTTCACATCCTCTAATTAGGGAACTAACATAATATAACCAATATTTTATAATGTATTCTAATTAAAAATGGAATTATATAAGATTAACAAATTATTCATCCTCATTGGTCGGTTTTGATATTGAATATATAGTGTAAAATCCCTTTAAATTATTATGTGGGACTTCTCTAGCTAGTTCGTGAAATTTTGGTAATAAGTGAACGAGTCCAAATTTCAATTCATAATTAGGTGGTTCTCCTTATATTTTAATGTATGTGGGTTGGATCTATAAATCAAGTGAGGTAATTACTTTTAATTTATGGTTATTTTAATCCATATTATTCTAATTAATTATAGTTTCAATTTTAGTTCCATAAATAAGAGGATTTAGAAGTATGTTATCTATGGGATGTGTTTCCTCCTTCAATAGAATGCTTTTTGTGTCTCTATGTGGATGATGTATTATCTTATCTGGTTAAGGTTAGAAAGGAGGTATATATCCTTGAGAAAAATGGATCACACATAGAACCCACACAAGAATTAAATTATAACACAAAAGATATGTAAAGAAATAAGATAAAACGAAACAATTATTCAAAAAATTCACAAATTTTTTATAAAAAACACACACTAAAAACCAAAACACTCCTCGAATGTGATGCCTGATTTTGAATATGTATTTTTGATGCATCAAATTTAATAGGTTTTCAATAATTAAATGTAATCTAGGGAATACCCTAGGCTCTCTCTAAACAAGAGTATATAAATTTAGAGTGTGAATTTTCAATATTTTTTTCAGCAAAAATAGAAAACTGAGGGTTTTAAATTATGATTAAAAATAAAATAAGTTAATTTAAATAGTTTAATAGTTGATAGTGCAAGTATATTTTGAGAAATATATGACAATTATGTGATCATTGTTATGTTACTACACCACTTTAAAAGTTCCTTGTTCTTAATTGGTTATTAGGTTTTGGTGTAATCCTTTGTTTTATGGTTAACTATGATCTTGGTTATCCAAAAAGCCTCAAAAATTATGCACATGGTACTAAACTTTGACATAAAATCATGTAGTTAAGTTATATCCAATAATAATTTTTTTAAGTTTTTTCAAATAAAACCAAAATATAAAATTTTTTGGGAAATAATATGATTCTTATGTTGTCCAATTTCATGAACATAAGTAAAACTCTTAAAATTATACACTAATGGGTTATGAAATAAAAATTTGTTTTAATTAATAGCATCAAAAAAAGTTAAGATACATCTAAAAGAACAATTAAAACCCAAATATATTCCAAAAAATTATATAATTATTTGATATAACTTGCTCTTAAAGTGTGAGTTTCTCTTACAAAAATCATCCACTGTATAGTCTTCTATTGAGAGGAGGAATCTCGTGTTCAACTCTGACTTCATTCACTCTCTCCTTATAAGGATAGGGAACTCCAAAACCTCCAAAGGTGTGAGAATAATCCTTAAAATCCAAAAATTAGTCGAAAATTTCCCCATGTTATAACTTACAAATGAGTTTCCCAAGGTTCCCATTTATAGGTAAAGTGAAAGGTGGTTTTAGGCACCCAGATTTCAAGATACCACATGTGTCTCTATTTTGGATAGGTAAACAACCTAATATATTCCTTGAAAACATATAAGATTTGTTGGAATGACTCTTTAGAATATATCTATAAAATTTAGTGTCCATTGCACACCTATATTAGGATAAATTGACAAAACGCTACACCAAACTCTTGACTTAGAGAAGATTCAATTTTCTTGATAGATCAGTTTGGTTAGACCCCTTATCGATGAATTGGGTTTGGGTGTCTTTATAAGAGTTTTAGAAAAAATATTTTTGGAACATCTCACATAATTTATGTCTAATAGTATGGATGAATTACTTATAATTTGTGAAACAATAGACATATGTTCTTGGTCTTCCATGCAGTTTAACCTATTTTTCTTCTTTTTCATCTTGGGCCCTCCAAATCACCTCCTCCTAAAACAAAATAATCCAAACAAGTAAAATTTTCCATTTTAATAATAATTATAATTATCTATTTTAATGAAATTATAAGTTCAATTTATTATTAAATTTGTAATTTTCATTATAAAAACATTATAGCACAATGTTATATGGGTAAAATAAAATAGAAAATTGAGGTGTGATCAGGTAGCTGAAAGGATTCATTGGATATCAGGAACCAAAGGATGAACATAAAAATAACACCCATTAATTTTTTAGTGTCATTTTATTTTATAAAGAAACCTTGTTAGTGATTTTTTCATCATTATACTTATATCCCCTTATATCGAAGCAGTGAGTAGAGAGATGAGAAGAGGGAGTGGTCTTTGGATCAACAGTGTTTCCTTCCAAAATCATTGAAATATAATAGTGAGTAGTGTTATTTATCGGTATGTCTATACACCATTATCATATGCTCCTTATATTATCTCTTAGTAGTGAACCAAGTAAAATTCATTGTCTCTGCATTTATTTTTCTTTTTTTGGATATTTTGTGCATGCATGAAATGTTAATATATTTGCGTTTCTCTTGTTAATAAAAAATCAAGATCATAAAAATTAAAGAATAACTACACACCCTAATCCTCCTAGTGAGCATTGATTTGTGGTTTTAATATTCATCCATACACTAAGTGGAGTTGTTAACTCCCTGTATGATGGGTTTTGGTTCCTCTATATATAGATTTGGTAACCACCTTGGTTAATTCATAATCCATACAATATGGCAAGAGACTCCAAAGGTTTTTATACCCCCTCGACTTACATACACAACTCAATGAGGTTTAGTTCCCCCATATGATTACTAAGAGGTATCTTGTAAGTTATAAATACTCTAATGTTATAATAATGTGTGTTTGGGATTGTACATGTATCTTATAACATGTTAGGCAGTCTCAACTACCTTTGAGATATGACTAATAGTTGGGATACTGACTTTAAGATTTATGAGACTTTAGTTACTCTATTATCCTTGGTTATCAGGAGATATGATCCTTTGTGGAGATAATATATAAATATTGAGATTATTCTTTTTGTATGTTTGACTTGACTTTAGATAATATCTATTCCTTTGAGATTCTTCTTCCTGATTCACTTACACCTTGGTTTTTAGATGAACTATTTTTTATCTTTATTTTTCATTTTTGGGGAATCATACTGAGTATGTTTATACTCACCCATGTATGGGCCTTTTTCCCACACATGTTTTTTTTGTGAAAACATTTCATAGTTTAGTGATGAATTTAGAAAACATGGAGTTAGTGGAGTGGTAGATCGGGTACATGGTGGAGTATGGTTATATATGGAAAAGATGGAAATTTTTAATGTTATATTCCTAGGAGTTCTTGCAGTGAGTGTCTATTTTCCATATCACATGTTGGTTGTGTTCGGTGATATTATCATATTATACATTTACTTATCAATTTTCCCTTAAGGCATAGTATTGGATAGATGTTTTCTCATTCATGTATTATTAATATATCACCCCCTGTTTCAATTAAGTACCCCATTATTTATGTATTTTAACTATATAAAGAAAATGAGTGAACTTTGGGAGGGTTATAGGACTCATGGAATGTTTTGGTTATTTTTAAGAGGTGCGTGATTTGATCACGGTTAGTAGAAATTTTGCAACACCTTCAGGAAACCATGTAAAGGTATACAGTGCAATATGGGTAGGCGCACAATTTGTCAAAACCATATGGCTACCTAGGACTACCTGTTCATAGTGGAACTGAGGGTTTCTATAAGGTTGGTTCATGGTTTGTCTAACCTTATGATCCAACCATGCAAAAGTTGTTTGGAGGTGGTGGATATCAAACTGATTTAGCACGGTTTACCTAACCATGTGCCTAAACCATGCATGGTTAAAAATTAGATCCGAATCTTGTGGATCTAATTCATATTCTCTCCTTAACCATTTGTTTTTCCTCTATTATGACCCAAAATTGGTTTTCTATCCTCCCAAAGGATGTGGAGATCCTTACCTTCGATCTAAGAGCAATCTGTTGTCAAATCCTGGTGTGTTTATACCTAGATTCCTTGGTAAGTCTTCGTTCTCAGTGGTTTTTCTTTGGTATCTTCCTCTTACCTCTCTTATATTCATATATCTAGTCAATTAAGGATAGATCTATGATACTTGATTCCAATAACAATGAGATTTGGTTGTATTTATATTAGGTAATGGGATCAAAGGTAGTTTTTTTGAGTTTCAACCTGGTTTAGTTGAATAAATTGTGTCATTCTTCATTTTCATCATAGTTTCCAAGATATGTGGTTTTACTCTCGACTCCTGTTATTAGAAATTGAAGCATTCTATTTCATATTTATTTTTTTTCTTGAAATTTATTGTGAAATTATTGTGAAATTCTTGATGGAAACCATCTTTGGTGATGGTTTAGGGAATTGTGAAAATTGGGTGTTTTGGTGGATAGTGAAAGTGGTAACATTATTTTAAAATGAAAATTTTTAAAATAGTTGTTTGGTTTTGATGCATGGAATTTTTTTAATAAAATAAAATTTTTATTGAAATTTTTTGGAAAAGTTTTTTTGGCATGGTTGTTGGATTAAATGGTTAAGAATGAGTTGAATGGGATGGATAATGGTCGTGAAGTACCACCAGCAAAGGGATAGAGTATGGACATGAAGTTCTCCCAAAAAAGGTAACACTGTAACACCTGAGGATTTTATGAGAAATATTTTGTTTTTATGTTATATAAATCATCAAAGGAATCTTTCATTACACACAACACTAGCTTGGCTTGCTTTACATGCAATCATGACCTTCCTCGATATCTTGCGTCGTACGCAATACCGAGTTTCACTAAACAACGATATGCTATTAAAATATTATTAAAACTAGACGTTATGAATAGTAATAACCACTTTTTGAAATTTGGGAAATTTTATTTTTCAAAATGGACTTCATTTTTGGATTCGGAATATCGAAATTATCCTAGGGTGAAATTTTGGTATTTTTCTGAAAACTTGCAATTTTTAATGAATAGTGAAAACACTGGGTTACTATTTAAAAACCGACTTTTTTATTTAAATAATTATTTATTTTATTTAAATTTATCTTAGGTAAAAATTGATACATAATACCTTTATAAGTTCAAATAAATTCATTGGATTCATTTTATAATAATTTTAGATATATAAAAATTTTATTGAACTTTTGACCGTCTTTTACCCACCTCTTAAGAGAATTTGCAAATTTACATAAAACTTAATTTTACCGCTTCTGTGAGTGGAATTTCAAAAATCCGAGAGACACGGTTTATGTCAGTAAGTAAAATTTGGTTCAATGAGATGAAAATAATTTTTGGTGAATAGTAACTTTTTACTTTTTTTACCACGGTTAAAAGTAAATAGGGTAATTAAGGGTAAAAATGATATTATTATTACCCTAACACATGTACTAATTCTATTTAATAAGTTTAATTCGACCAAAAACAACCTTATGAATAAAATATGACCATCTAGGCCCACTTGGATTAGATTAGGACATTTAATATTAATTTATTAAAAGAAGGGTTAAAATAGTTAAAATCAAAGTTTAATAAATAAATCATTTTTAATATAGGGTAAAACATAAGATAAATTAGACTATAAATATTAATTTGAAATCAAAAAATATTTCCTACATAATGGTATTTTATTTTTAATTTTTAGACTTTAAATAATTTATTTTATTTATGACACAATGATGATGCAGTAATTATATTATTAATGAAATATTGACATAATTGATGTTATAAATACCCAAATAAATGTAATTTGAGACTTTTTATGAATTACAATAATTTTATATGTTAATATGACATGTTAGTATTTATTTAATTAACTTTTTTTGAACTAATCTTTCTGTTATGATTTTCACAAAAATCAATTACCAAATAGTGTCAAAATTGACACAAAATAGTTTTTAAAACAATTATTATATTATTAATTGTTATTTTATTCCTAAAAATCTAATGTTCGGCAAAATGACTTATATAAGGTTATATATATTAATAATAAACAACTTGGGGTTCGTTTGGCTTGTTATGGTAAGTTTATTAACCTTATAGTGTAAGAAAACAAAAAGACACGGTAAAAGTAAAATTATTTAACTTAAAGTTAAATCTAAATGAAAAGGTTAAAATAGAACCCTAAACTTGTCTAAATTCAATTTCATGAGAGTATTTCGACCCATAACCACCTTATCTTTGAAATAAATTAATTTGTAGCTATTAAAAACTGAATATGACTTTATAATAAAATAATATTTTTAGTTTTTTCTAAGGTGACCCTCTCCTTCCTTATTAAAGGGCACTTGCTCCCTCTCTTCCACACACCACTTTGAGCCTTCAATCCCGGCCAACCACTGAAAAATTATCATCTCCACTTCCCTAGAAACATCCAATAGGTCCTGGTATTCTTCAAAGACCAATTTTAGTTCCCTAAAAGGAGGTCTTAAAGAGGCGCTTCAAAGAAGAGGTAATGTCCATTACCGATTCTTTCAACTTTATTTCTTCTTCCACTTCATATTCTTTAGTTATTTTATTATGAAGTAATAACATTAGTATCACTAATATACTGATATGTTATTATAAGTATGAAACAACCCTATTTCACCATCTATCCATCCTACGGAAAACGAAATCACTGCGTGTGCGTACGTACGGAATACCGTCTCCACGCCGTGGTGAAATCTATTTTCCACCACCACCTTACTTGGATGGGTATAATGGTTCAAATAAATAACTATATATGATTATTTTAAATTGGTATTGATTCTGAAATAGTATACATACACGCCAATACAATTACACGATCATGGGAACGATATCATCGCTCGTGCGTACGTACGGAATATCGTCTCCACGATGTGATGCGACTCGTTCTACATGATCTTCATTGAATAATGATTATATAAATGAATTGAATGAATAAATATGATATATATTACACTAATACAATTCTGTAAATTAGGTATCTATAACCTGAAAATAAGAATAATAATTTATTCGACAAAATACGCATAAGAACAAAAAGCAATAAACACCCGAATAACAAGTAACAATGAAATATTACTTATAAGAAGCTAAGAATATAACCATATATGATATCATAAAAATAAGTATGTTTCTTGATTAAGTCAATAACATTATTTAAATCATTATACTGGAGGTTCAGACACTTACAAAGCAAATCAGACCTAAGGTAAGGGAAAATCTCGCAATCTCAATTTTTATCTGAGATTGTTTATACTTCAGAATTCACTGGGGAATATTTATCATCCACATCCATGTTTCCTCAATATGTAATATTATTTATGTCCTCCTACAATTTTTTAAATCCAATTTTACCCTTCGGTGAGTTTTTAGTAAAAGATATTAAAGGAATCTTTTGTCGTTTTTCGTACGAGGTATTTTTTGACTTTTCTGAAAAAAGTACGAGAAGAATGTTTTTTTTAACTTATACGGCATGAATGGATTTTTAGAACATTTTTCCAAGAAGATTCCTTTACAAGTTTTCAAGTTTATTTTTAATCAGCTTCTTTTAGTTTAAAATAGTATGACATGTTAAGAAAGGAAAAAAAATTGAAGTAGAAAGGATATTTTCTTCAAGAATGGAGTTCAAGTGTTTTATCAAAATTATTTTCCATCTAAGAGAATATAGGGTTATGTTTCTATCCCTATTATTACATTGATTTTATTATGTTGTGATGGAATTATTTTTATGAATTCCTTTATCTTATATGAATTGTTTTATGATGTCACGATGTTTAAGAATCCCATTTTATTACATGGGTTATGCAATGATGTATGATTTTATTTTGATTTTGTAGCACACATAAGAATGGTATTATTATTAGATGGGTGGGACCTATATCTCCCTCCAATTCATTGGGTAAATATTTATATCTCATGAGATAGACATGGCTGGAACGGCAGGTTAAATCGGTTCAGTGAAACAGGACTGAAACGAGGAGTGAACTCGGTTCAGAAATGGATGTTTTCCTCTAAGATAGTCTTGGTAATGAGTATTGACTAATAAGAAATGATTATATATGATTATGTGTGTATTCCACAAAGCTTCATGTTTTAAGTTATGATTATTGGGATTACATTTCACTTCTATGATTTATCCCATGTTATGATCTCTTTTCCAGGATAAGATTTTCAAAATGTTATATTCTTATGGATATGATATGTTTGATATTTATTTTGTTTACCCTTACTGAGCATTTGAGATCACCCTTTTGTATGTTTTATTTTCCCCAGGTCAGGAAGAAGGATATTAAGTAGGATATGCCAAAAAGGAACTCTAGATATGATGAAATAAATGGGAGACAACGTAGATGATTTATGAAACAGTTGTTTATGTTTCCCAGTTTCTAAAGACACTATACCTATATGGTCCTTTAATGGTTTTTTTATATGTTGTAATACGTATACTTTAATTTTGAAGTAATAACCATGTATGTAAAGTATGGGTCGTTATAGTTGGTATCAGAGGAAAGGTATAGTCAACCTTTGGAAACTAGGAAGTGAAAGCCTTAGTAAGAACCCTAAGGATAAGTCTAAGCATAGAACACAATCTTAGTGTTTTAGAAATGTCCATGAACAACCTATGATAAGACCTTAAGTGTGAAATTTTATTCTTGATTATGTGTTTTTCCTATTATAATTAGTGTTTCTCACCCTATTCTTCTTGGTTTTAGTCTGTGGGTGGAACCCGAAGGAACTGTGTTAATGCGGAATGCGACGGGCAATGCAATGATTGTCCCCCTGAGCAACCAAACGTTATGGGAGCTGGAATGCAAAATATTGTAGCCATGCTCACACAACTCTCTCAAGCTATGAATCATGCAGGACTTCCAAACGAGCAAAGGAAGGAGAAACATTCTATTGAATCCTTCATGAGGTAGCGTCCACCCTCTTTCAGCGGGTCTACTGATCCATTAGTTGCTGAACAATGGATCAGTACTACTGAAAAGATATTTTCAGTTCTTCAATGTTCTAAACATGATAAATTCATCTTAACAGTATATCATTTGGAAGGTGATGTTGGTCAATGGTGGAATCTTATTAAGAATATGAGGCAAAGGGATGAAATTGTGTCCATGGAATGGGATGAGTTCCAAAACTTATTTTTCAATAAGTATTTCCCTCGTATTCTTCGAAAAAATATGGAGAAGGAGTTTCTTGAACTGACGCAAAAGGATGATGAATTTGTTGGTACCTACGAAGCAAATTTTACAAGACTTTCAAGGTACGCTTCTGGTATTGTTATCCAACCTGAGAGTAAGATCAATCGATTCTTTAGTGGGTTAAAACCAAGTCTTTGAAGGGCATTAGCCATAAGGGACTTCAATAGCTACGAGGAAATCATTCGATGTTCTCTCAAAGTTGAGATGGAGATTGGAGTAACCCATCAGTCATATGGGTTTGATAAGAAGAGTAAAATGGAATTCAAAGGAAAACTTAAAGAGCACACTGAAAAGAATATGAGTTTTCCCTTATGCTCAAAGTGTGTAAAGAAACATGGAGGGAGTTGTCTTAAAGGGACAAGTAAATGTTTCAAATGGGGAAAGGAAGGTCATCGGGCATTTGAATTCCGCAATGATGGGAAGAAGATGTCTAGTGATGCAAACAAAGAAAATGCTACACAGAGTGCACCTCCTACACTTCAATGTTACAAGTGAAAGGAAAGGGGGAATTATGCCAATAAATTCCCTAATCCAATGGTTGTTGATGATGATCAACGTCAACAAAATCTTAAGGCTAAAGACAAAGGAAAGTCACATGCAATTTCTATCAGCAATGTGGAGTACGATAACGAAGTGGTGAAAGGTACACTTACCATCCACTCTAAAGTAGAAAATGTTTTATTTGATTCTATATCCACCCACTCTTTTATTTCTGAAGAATTTTCTAAGGGTATCGATGTATTACCTCAACAATTAGATGTTGAGTTAGCTGTGACAGCCCCTAATGGCACAACAGTCGCATCAAAAGTTTATAATTATTCTCCGATTGAAGTTTGTGGGAAAGTGCTTCCTACAAATCTTGTGATCCTTCCTATAGTGGAATTTTATGTGATTCTTGGCATGGATTGGATTTCTCTATATGGATCTCATATAAATTTACAAATAAGGGAAGTCACATTTCATATTCTAGATCAATCTATAATCGTCTATCGATGCAAGGATGAACATAACCTTCCAGTGGAAATTTCTTCCATCTTATGGGTCTTGATTCCACTAAATGAGGGTGATTTATCTCAAATGGTTGGAGAGAAAATCACGATTAAGAATATTCCCATTGTACGGGAGTTTGATGATGTCTTTCCGAAGGAATTGTCAGGTCTTCCACCAAATCATGAAGTAGAGTTTTCAATAGAGTTCATACCGGGTGCTTTGCCTATTTCAAAGACACCTTATAGAATGGCCCCAATTGAGTTGCAGGAATTGAAGAAGCAACTCCAAGAGAATCTTGATAAGGGATTCATAGGCCCTAGTGTGTCACCTTGGGGAGAACCTATTCTGTTTGTAAAGAAGAAAGATGGATCAATGAGGCTCTGCATTGATTATCAAGAACTTAACAAGATCACTATCAAGAACAAATATCCTCTCCTGCGCATTGATGACTTATTTGACCAACTACGCAGAGCTCAATACTTTTCCAAGATTGTTCTTTGTTCTGGGTATCATCAATTAAAGGTCAAAAGGGAGGATATACCAAATACGTCTTTCCGTACAAGGTACGGACACTATGAATTTATATTGATGACATTGGGTCTTACTAATTCCCCTGATATCTTCATGGATCTGATGAATAGAGTCTTTAGAGACTATCTTGATTAGTTTGTGGTAGTCTTTATAGACGATATTCTTGTCTATTCAAAGAGAAAGTAAGAATATGAAGATCACTTGATAATTGTATTAAAGACCCTATGAAAGGAGAAGCTTTATGCCAAATTTAACAAGTGTGAATTTTGGCTTCAAAAAGTTTCATTTTTGGGTCACATAATCTCAAAAGAGGGGATATCTGTGGATCCAACAAAAACAGAGGTTATCGAAATATGGTCGAGACCAACAACAGTAACTGAGATCCGAAGTTTTCTTGGTTTGGCTGGATATTATCGACGTTTTGTGAAAGATTTTTCACGATTATCTAATCCACTCACTAGGTTGACTCGAAAAGGAGTTAAGTTCGTGTGGACAGAGGAATGTGAAGAGAATTTCAAGGAGTTGAAAAGAAGGTTATCCAGTGCACCTGTTCTTACACTTCCTTGTAGTGGAGAAAGGTTCATGATCTACAGTGATGCATCCAAGAAGGGATTGGGGTGTGTTCTCATGAAAAACGATATGGTGATAGCTTATGCCTCACGACAGTTGAAAATCCATGAGCAATGTAACACCCTGACCCCAGTTACCCAGGGTCGGTGCATTATTGTGTAACATTGGCATGATCACAAAATATCAAGTCTTAAAAGACCGATTAGTTTAGTAGCCTTGGAAACACTAGATACATTCCTAAATGTTACATTCCATCATAAAGTGAAAAATCAAAATAACATAGTCTCCATATTCCACACTTATATCCCCTTCAGAAGATCCCTGTAGGTCAGTCATAAAATATTTTTTCACATCCTGGGAAAAATAAAACATTGAAAGGGGTGAGCTCAGATGCTCAGTAAGGATAACAATATAGTAGAAGATTTCATAAAAAACATAAACATTTAAGGCAATGTATGACTAAAACAAAATCCTTTTAAACTTGAACTTCAACATAATATGGAAAAAGTAAAATGAGATAATGCCATTTACTTATTCACATGGATATTCTACTGGTCGAATAATCACATGCAATATCAATAACCACTTTCATAATGATGGAATTCATAATGCCAGACTATCATAACCACATATCCAAGGCCTCGTGCCAAGACCACAAATAATATTTTGTCAAGGCCTCGTGCCAAGACACTAGTATGTCTCATGAGACCTACCAATGCATCGAGAAGCTATAGCGGGCTCCACCTGTCACTTATTAAGTCTAATGCATTCCTCATATGAACAGGTTTAAACATATCATAAACCATAACATAATCATATCACATAAAACATGCATAAAGGAAACATAACATTTCCACATTTCAATAACAAGATATCAATACAACACATTGATATAATAAAAAAACACTTTCAAAACCATTTTCAATACCAAAATAAAAGAAAATTAAAACTTTGTATTTATTTTTCATTTATAAAAAAGTTATGGCTTGTAGAGGAAGTCGAAACTCAAATAACGGACATGGTGGTAGAGAAGTCGTTGTCGCCGCATACGTACGACAAAAAAACATTCCCTTTTGTCGTTTAGTAATACGCTTCGTATAAAAAAAGATTCATTTTGAATAAACGTAAAATTCAAAGGTGTTTATACACCGTATAAAATAAAGTTGTGCATAAAACAAAATATGCCTCAATGAAAGGAGATTGAGACGAAGTCCCTTACAAAGATCATTTTTTAAATAAAATAGATCTATTATGTGTATTCACTATAAGTACACATAAATAAAGTACAAATAAAATATAGGACATAATAATATCATGACATAATTTGAAAGTAGGAGATTAACCCAAAGAACAGAAATTGAGTTAAGAAGTTCCCTTACCTCGTGTCCGACTTGACTCGATCATTCTTTAATCTCCTGAATAATAAACTAGAGTTAATTTATACTTTCTTAAGAACCTTTTTCAAGTTCATTATTCCTTTTATATCACTTATTACCATGTTATGAACATTATGTAATTATTTAAGTTAATAACGGTCGTTTTGTCAATCTTTGGTACTTGAGTCAAAAATAAACTTCTTATAATTACAAGTTGTTCATGTGGTGAAATATAAATTATATCCAGAATTATATTCATGATTTATATATCATATATATCATATATATCCAGTATATACATGCATTTATAATATTACATAACATTTAGAGGTAAGAAATGAAATGCATCGTTCATGGAGACGGTAAGCCGTACGTACGCATGAACGCTACTTTCATTTCTATTTTGTATTTTAATGGAATGAAACATAATGATATAAAGTTATATTATAATTATAGTATAATATAATATATAATATCACTTACTCTATCCTTTATACGTCCCATATATGGCATTAACGATTCAAATCACTTTGAGGGGGCGGTAGTCCGCACTTCCTCAAATGAAATTATCACATTTACCCATAATGGAAATCATAAAGGTATGCCATAAATGAAAAATACAGAATCATAAGGAAAACAAAAACATAATATATATCATATATAAAAATAGTTTCATCATAATGGCCACCATGAGAGGTGTTAAAAGAATATTGAACAATCATCGTTTCGTGAGGCAGAAATTCACCAACCACAGAAACAGTATGTTCTTTAACCATTAGATGAAGGTGTGTGTAAGTGTAAATCAAATAATTCTCATAAAAACATCCTAGTATATTGAATATACTGTTGTCATTACAAAATAAAGTAAAAAAGAGTTTAAGGGGTTGGAGAAGCAAAATGAAACAAAATAACATAAGAGAAGACATTACCTTAAAATCGGGTAACTCTTTTTGATTTGAGAGAAAGGATTCCTTGGGAAGACTTATACCCAAAGTGAGACTTCTAGGAGTAATATAGGGAATTTGGGAGAGTATTTGGGAAGAGTTTGGCCAAGCCAAATGTCTTGAAGGTGTGAATAAGGTGGTAGAGGTGGGGTCCTTTTATAAGAGGAGAGGAGGGGCACTCTTGGAAAGATTGAAATGTTACATTATTATGAAATGCTTTTCAGATTATAAAGGTCCCAAAATGATATATTTAGAGGATAAGGTGATAAGGGTTCTAAATATACTCATACAATAGGTTTTTGACAGGTGTAAGCCTTATATTTTACATTACCTTTTCATTTTATTTAAATTGTTAATTAATGAGGTAATCGATGCATCATCATTGTGCCATAACAAATTTAATTTATTTAATGTCTATAAATTATAAAAAAATTACCATGATGTATTAAATCTTTTTATCTTTACAATTAATATTTATAGTAAAAAAGTTAACTTATATAACCCCATGTAATAATTGTTTTAGTAAAACAACACATGTTTGTGACAATTTTATTTTTACTTTAAATAAAAAGTTATTAATGTCATTTTCTTACCCAAGTGGCTCCATGGGGTCCCCAAGTTGACCCATGGATTGTATGCTTCGGACATGACTCATCAAATAAGGTTCGGACAAGTGTAAGAGTATTTTCATATTTTAATAATATCATTTTTACCTTAAATTTCACTAATTACCTTTAATCGCGATTAATTAAACTTAAAAGTTACTATTTACCAAAAAATTATTTTAATCCCATTGAACCACATTTTACTTCCTAATGACAACCATGTATGTCGGATTATTGAAAATCAAATCACAGAAGTGGTAATGTTTCATTTAAACAAAAAATCAGTTTTTTAACTACCACTTAGTGGTTTCACTATTCATCAAAAATTGAAGTTTTTCAGAACAATGCCAAAATTTCACCCTAAGATATAATTGATATTCCGAATTCAAAAATGATGTATATTTTACAAAATTCCAAACATATAAGTTTCATTAATTAATTTTATAATTAAATCCCGTTATCACAACAAATAGCGTGTTTTTAAGAAGCAATATATATCAAAAGATTGACAATTGTTTATGTCCAATTTCAAATTGAAATGAATTCTAATGAACACCATTCGATAAAATGGTAAAAATATATTTTAAATATAATTTAAAACCACTCAATAGTATAATTTATCACTATAAATTATTTTGATTAAAAAAGTTGTTTTTAAGTATTTTTCACTATTTATAAAAAATTGGAAGTTCTCAGAAAAATACCAAAAATTCAACTTAGGATAATTTCGATATTCTGAATCGAAAAATGAATTCCATTTTAAAATATTAAATATATATAATTTCAAAAATTGGGTATTACTATTCATAATGGTTATTTTGATTAGTCGCAGTGTGTTAGAATCTCGAACTTGTGTAAAATGCAAGCTATTGCATTATTGAAAGAGAAGCGTATCGTGGAAGCTCGGAGTGTTAAAAGAAAAATTACCCAACTCATGATTTGGAGTTAGTTGTTGTAATATTTGCATTAAAGATCTGGAGGCATTATCTTTATGGAGAAAGGTGTGATATTTATACTGATCATAAAAGTTTAAAGTGTATTTTCACACAAAAGGAGCTGAATATGCGCCAAAGAAGATGGTTGGAGATGATTAAAGATTATGACTGCTCAATTCATTACCACTCTGGGAAAGCAAACAAGGTGGAAGATGCATTAAGTCGATAAGACCATACTAGCTTATCCATGATGAGGATCAGAAAAGATCCAATATTTATGGATTTATAAAGGATGGATCTTGGAATTATAATGAAAGGGGAAAATTGTATCTTTCTCAAATGAATGTTCAACCATCTATACATGTAAAGATTAAAGAGGCACAGAAAGAAGATGTAGAGTTACAAAAGAAGGTGAGAAATGTTCCTGAATTCAACCTTGACTGTGATGGAATAATATGGTTCAGGAATCGGGTTTGTGTTCCTCCCATCCCCGAATTAAAGAAGGTGTTGTTGGATGAGGCTCATAGTTCTTCATTATCTATTCATCCTGAAAGTACGAAGATGTATAGGGACCTGAAAGAGTACTTCTGGTGGGATGGCATGAAAAGAGATGTTGCTGAATATGTCTCTCAATGCTTGGTCTGTCAGCAAGTTAAAGCTGAGAGACAGAAGTATAAGGGGATGTTACAACCATTACCCATACCTGAATGGAAATGGGAAAACATCACTATGGACTTTGTCACTAGACTCCCTACAACATCCAAAGGCAATAATGCAATTTGGGTCATAGTTGATCGTCTTACAAAGTCTGCACACTTCATTGCTATTAGAGAGGATTTCTCTCTAGATCAGCTTGCCAGGATATATGTAAAGTAAGTGGTAAGATTGCATGGAGTACCACTTTCTATTATATCTGATCGGGATCCGAGATTTACCTCGAAGTTCTGGCGAAGTCTTCAGCATACTCTGGATACAGAGTTGAGTTTCAACACTGCTTATCATCCTCAGACAGACGGTCAGTCTGAGAGGACAATTCAAACTCTATAAGATATGTTGAGAGCTTGCTCTATGGATTTCAAAGGTGGTTGGGATCAACACCTTCCTTTGGTGGAATTTTCTTATAATAATATCTTTCACTCCAGTATTCAGATGGCTCCTTATGAAACTCTCTATGGAAAGAAATGCAGGACTCCAACTTGCTGGGATGAAGTTGGGGAAAGAAAGTTATTAGGACCTGATCTTGTTGATGAGATGGCAGAAAAGATCTGATCTATTCAACAACACATAAGAGCAGCTCAGAGTCGACAAAAAAGTTATGCCGACAACCGAAGAAAAGACTTAGAGTTTTAAGTGGGTGATAAAGTGTTCTTACGAATATCTCCTTCGAAGAGAGTAATGAGATTTGGGAAGAAGGGAAAGTTGAGCCCTAGATATATCAGTCCTTTCGAAATAATGTATCGTGTTGGGATGGTAGATTACCGATTGGCGCTTCCACCGAATCTCTCTCAAGTTCACAATGTGTTCCATGTATCTCTCCTGAGAAAGTACATACCTGATCTTCACATGTACTCACCTCAAAAGTTGTACCGCTGGAGCAGGATCTTTCTTATGAAGAACAGCCGATAGAGATTATGGATCCTAGCGAAAAAGTCCTACGGAACAAGACCACTCGCTTGGTGAAAGTTTTATGGAGGAACCATCGATTAGAAGAAGCTACATGGGAGCTTTAGGATATGATGAGGGAGAGGTATCCTCATCTTTTTGTTACAAAGTGACGAATTTCAAGGGCAAGATTCATTTTAAGGGGGGTTGAATGTAACACCCGAGGCTTTTATGAGAAATATTTTGTTTTTATGTTATATAAATCATCAAAGTAATCTTTCATTACACACAAAACTATCTTGACTTTCTTTACACGCAATCGCGAACTTCCTCGATAGCTTGCGTCATACGCAATACCGAGTTTCACTAAACAACGATATGCTATTAAAATATTATTAAAACTAGCCATTATGAATAGTAATAACCACTTTTTGAAATTTTGTAAATTTTATTTTTCAAAATGGACTTCATTTTTAGATTCGGAATATCGAAATTATCCTAGGGTGAAATTTTGGTATTTTTCTGAAAACATTCAATTTTTAATGAATAGTGAAAACACTGGGTTACTATTTAAAAACTGACTTTTTTATTTAAATAATTATTTATTTTATTTAAATTTATCTTAGATCGAAAATTGATACATAATACCTTTATATGTTCAAAGAAATTCATTGGATTCATTTTATAATAATTTTAGATATATAAAAATTTTATTGAACTTTTGACCGTCTTTTACCCACCTCCTAGGAGAATTTGAAAATTTACATAAAACATAATTTTATCACTTTTGTGAGTGGAATTTCAAAAATCAGAGAGACACGGTTGATTTCAGTAAGTAAAATGTGGTTCAATGAGATGAAAATAATTTTTGGTGAATAGTAACTTTTTACTTTTTTTACAACGGTTAAAAGTAAATAGGGTAATTGAGGGTAAAAATGATATTATTATAACCCTAACACATGTTCTAATTCTATTATATAAGTTTAATTCGACCAAAAACAACCTTAGGAATAAAATATGTCTATTTAGGCCCACTTGGATTAGATTAGGACATTTAATATTAATTTATTTAAAGAATGGTTAAAATAGTTAAAATCAAAGTTCAATAAATAAATACTTTTTAATATAGGGTTATACATAAGATAAATTAGACTATAAATATTCATTAGAAAGATAAAAAAGATTTACTATGTAATGGTATTTTATTTTTAATTTTTAGACTTTAAATAATTTAATTTATATATGACACAATGATGATGCAGTAATTATATTATTAATTAAATATTGACATAATTGATGTTATAAATACCCAAATAAATGTAATTTGAGCCTTTTTATGAATTACAATAATTTTATATGTTAATATGACATGTTATTATTGATTTAATTAACTTTTTTTGAAATAATATTTCTATTATTATTTTCACAAAAATCAATTACCAAATAGTGTCAAAATTGACACAAAATAGTTTTTAAAACAATTATTATATTATTAATTTTTATTTTATTCCAAAAAATCTAAGGTTAGGCCAAATGACTTATATAAGGTTATATATATTAATAATAGACAACCTGGGGTTCTTTTGGCTTGTTATGGCAAGTTTATTAACCTTATAGTGTAAGAAAACAAAAAGACGCGGTAAAAGTAAAATTATTTAACTTAAAGTTAAATCTAAATGATAAGTTTAAAATAGAACCCTAAACTTGTCTAAATTCTATTGGATGAGAGGATATCGACCCATCCCCACCTTATCTTCGAAATAAATCAATTTGGAGCTATTAAAAACCGAATATGACTTTATAATAAAATAATATTTTTAGTTTTTCCTAAGGTGCCCCTCTCCTCCCTTATAAAAGGGCACCTCCTCCCTCTCTTCCACACACCACTTTGAGCCTCCAAGCTCGGCCAACCCCTGAAAAATTCTATTCTACCCTTCCCTAGAAACATTATAGAGGTCCTGGTCTTCTTTAAAGACCAATTTCAGTGCCCTAAAAGGAGATCTCAAAGAGGCGCTTCAAAGAAGAGGTAATGTCCATTACCGATTCTTTCAACTTTATTTCTTCTTACACTTCTTATTATTTAGTTGTTTCATTATGAAGTAATAAAATCAGTATCCCTCATATACGGATATGTTATTATAAGTATGAAACAACTCTATTTCACCATCTATCCATCCTATGGAAAACGAAATCATCGCGCGTGCGTACGTACGGAATACCGTCTCCACGTCGTGGTGTAATCTATTTTCCACCACCACCTTACTTGGATGGGTATAATGGTGGAAATAAATAACTATATATGATTATTTTAAAGTGTTATTGATTCTGAAATAGTATACATACACTCCAATACAATTACACGATCATGGGAACGATATCATCGCTCGTGCGTACGTACGGAATACCGTCTCCACGATGTGATGCGACTCATTCTACATGATCTTCATTGAATAATGATTATATAAATGAATTGAATGAATAAATATGATATATATTACACTAATACCATTCTGGAAATGAGGTATATATAACCTAAAAATAAGAATAAGAATTTATTCGACAAAACACGCATAAGAACAAAAAGTAATAAACACTCGAATAACAAGTAACAATGAAATATTACTAATAAGAAGCTAATAATATAACCATATATGATATCATAAAAATATTTATGATTCTAGAATAAGTCAATAACATTATATAAATCATTATACATGAGTTTTGGACACTTACAAACCAAATCGGACCTAAGGTAAGGGAAAATATCACAATCTCAATTTTTATCCGAGATTGTTTATACTTCAGAATTCACTGGGGAATATTTATCATCCACATCCATGTTTCCTAAATATGTAATATTATTTATGTCCTCATATAATTGTTTAAATCCAATTTTACCCTTCGGTGAGTTTTTAGTAAAATATATGAAAGGAATCTTTTGTTGTTTTTCGTACGATGTATTTTTTGACTTTTCCGACAAAAGTACGAGAAGAATGTTTTTTTCTAACTTATACGGCATGAATGGATTTTTAGAACATTTTTTCAAGAAGCTTCTTTTACAAGTTTTCAAGATTATTTTTAATCAACTTATTTTAGTTTAAAATATTATGACATGTTCAGAGAGAAAAAATGTTTTTGAAGTAGAATGGATATTTTCCTCAAGAATGGAGTTCAAGTGTTTTATCAAAATTATTTTCCATCTAAGAGAATATAGGGTTCTGTTTCTATCCCAATTATTACATTGATTTGATTATGTTGTGATGGAAATATTTTTATGAATTCCTTTATCTTATATGAATTGTTTTATGATGTCACGATGTTTAAGAATCCCATTTTATTACATGGGTTATGCAATGATGTGTGATTTTTTTTGATTTTGTGGCACACATAAGAATGGTATCATTATGAGATGTGTAGGACCTATATCTCCCTTAAATGAATTGGGTAAAGATTTATATCTCATGAGATAAACATGGCTGGAATGGAAGGTTAAAACTGGTTCAGTGAAACAAGACTGAAACGAGGAGTGAACTCGGTTCAGAAATTGACTTTGTCCGCTAAGATAGTTTTGGAAATGAGTCTTGACTAATAAGAAATGATTATCTAGGATTATGTGTGTATGCCACAAAGCTTCATGTTTTAAGTTGTGATTATTGGTATTACATTTTACTTCTATGATTTATCCCATGTTATGATCTCTTTTGCAGGATGAGATTTTCAAAATGTTATGTTCTTATGGATATGATATGTTTGATATTTCTTTTGTTTACCCTTACTGAGCATTTGAGATCACCCTTTTCTATGTTTTCTTTTCCCCAGGTCGGGAATAAGGATATTAAGTAGGATATTCCAAAAAGGAACTCTAGATATGATGAAATAAATGGGAGACAACATAGATGATTTATGAACCAGTTGTTTATGTTTCCCAGTTTCTAAAGACACTATACATATACGGTCCTTTCATGGTTTTGTTATATGTTGTAATAAGTATGCTTTAATTTTGAATTAATAACCATGTATATAAATTATGGGTCGTTATAAACACCAAGCTTGTCTGTGTGTGTGTGGTTTTGTGAAATGAAATGGGTAATCCCAAATGATTTCATGTAATAGTTTTAATGATTTTTTGGCTTACTTTCCTTGAAAATGGTTTTGGTTTGGGAAATAGTTTTTGTATGAAAACTATTTTGTTTAGGAATGGTTTGTATTTGATATAAACTATTTTAAGGTGTTTTATATAAAAAAAATTATATTAATGTACTGACATGTTCTATCCTAGTGGTGTAAGTATGAAAAATATTTGGGGAAAACCTACTAATTTTAATTACTCACCCCCTATTTGGGCACTTTGATGAATTTTCGAATGTTGATTACTGGGAAACAGGAAAAGGAAAAGTATTTATTCCCTTTAGTGATGCATCATGATACTTTGGGAATGAATTGGGGAGTTATATCTTAGGGCATGTTGGTAGTTGTGCAGTTGGTGGCTTGGAGTTTTTGAGTTTTTTTGTCTTATATTCCATATCGTACTTTGATATGGTGTTTAGTTGTAGTTTGGTGTTGTTTTTAGGTGGTATTCTTGATTTTTATACTTGTTTATAATGCATAATATAGTTTTTTTTGTAATGGTATACTTGGTTGTGGTTGTTTTATTTTCAAAGGGTAAATAATCCCCCATTGTATTAAATACATTAGAATTTTTTCCGACCTTTGGTGTCTTTGGGATGTAACCTAAAGCTAAGTAGAATTTTCACCTCATCATAATCCAATGAGGAGGGAAAACATGTTTCAAATGGTATCAGTCTTGTCTGGTCTATCTTCGATTTTGGTACAACTGGTATTGAGTTGTTGGTCTTGGATTTGGTAATCATTATGTTTTATTCATTGAGTTAGGATGGAAGAAAGGTTTAAGATTTTCAAGAATTGAAATATAGATCATAAAAAGTCTTATCTAACCTATTTATGTTGAACCTCAAGTTACCATAGTGTAGGGTACATGAGTTTTTTGAGACACTTAGAGGAGTTCAAATCTCATTTTCATGGGTTCGGCCAATGAGAAGAGAAAGACATGAATTATTAAGAATAAATTCCCACTAGAAGTGTATATTTACTTTTGAGTAATGATTTTTTATTTGGTGAAAAATAATTTATTTTTTAAAAGTATTAAAATATTTTTCAAATGTGATATTTTGAAAAGGCATGGTATTGATATTTTGAAACTTGTTCAATTTTCAGAAGCATAGTGGAATTTTCAAAAATGTTTGAAAGTGTAAAATGTTGAATTTTGGAAAGTGATGTTGTGATATATGTGATTTAGTAGAATTTGAAATTTTTAAGCCTTCAGTTTCTAGATAGTGAGACATATGTTACTTTGCTTGTTATATAAATGGAACCTGGTAGGCATCGTAGAAACCAACATTAAGAAACTGCTAATAATGTGGTTTCACCTAAGACATAGGCAAACCAATAACTGGTTCTGAGTATTTAACATGATTTTTATGTTGTGGATATAGGGGACTCAAGGGATGAACTAAGGAAAGTGAATCATTTTATTCAGTTTCAAAAGCCGAATCCACCCATCTTTTAGGGTTATTTGAACTAGAGAAGGCATAGGTGTGGCTGAATAGGATTAATTGTATCTTTTATTTCATAAGAACATCAGTAGAGATGAAAGTCAAGTTGGAGTCATATATTCTAAAGGATCTTTCATCCTAGTGGTGGGATTTAGAGGTTTGGGATAAATTGAACCAAGGAATTACATCGGAGGATTTTGAAGAATTGTTCAACAAAAAAATTTATCATCACACATTTAGGATGTTTAAAATAATATACTTTTTCATCTTGAATAAGGAGAACATCTAAGAGATAGAGTATGTGAATAAATTTATGAATTTAGTCTATTTTTTATCAGAAGTTTCTTCTAGTGCATCCTTTAAGGCATGCATTTTTTAATCAAGACTAAGGCCAGAGATTCACTCGAATATTTTCATGCTTTATATAATGGATTATATAGAGATTTTTAATTGATAGATTGTGGAAGAAATGGAAATATCATGAACTATGAGTGGAGAGATAATGTTGATACCTATGTAAAATGGTGGGAACTATAATTTTAGGAACAAACAGAAGAGGGAATCTTATTTCCAAGGTAGTGGAATGACTCATAATCAGATAGTTGGATTAATGAATAATACTCAAAAACCAAAGGGTAAACCTAGATGTTTTCATTGTGTCTCTTTGGACCACATCAAGAAAGATTGTAATAAACCACCTAGATCATGCCACAATTGAAACCAGATGGGAAAACTTTATTACTTTTATCATAGTTCTCCAATGTTGGGTGTTTTGGACACATCACATGGTTCTCATACATTATATTATTCGACAAGATGAGGGTAGCTGAATGATTCTCTTCAGTATAACCAAACTTTCCATGGTGATTCTAGGAATACCATGACTCCTCAACAAGGTAAATCTCAATAGGGTAATAAATAGAAAAGTGTATTGAGTAAGAAATTATATGGTGCTAAGAAAGTGATATTGGATGATCAGTCAGGAATATCGATATTGAGAGGTATAATTCTTTTGAATTATACCCTTATGAAATATTTTTTTGATATGGGTGCATCCAATTCATTTATTACTTCTCAAGTTGTTGATCTTCTAGGTTTTCATATCGAGATGATGCCTTATGTTTTTAAACATCAAACTCTTGTTGGCCAAAGATAATGTTGAACCTTTATATACAAATTGTGTTATATAATGATTGATAGATGTGAGTTGATATGGGATTTATCTGTTCTAGAGATGGATTTCTATGATGGGATCCTGGGTATGGACTTGTTGAAAGGGTTCAAAGATCACATCGATTGTTATACCTGAACGGTTAGTTTTATAACTGAGGATTTCATCAATAATCTCTGTAGAGGAGACCAGAATGTAAAGGAAAGTGTAATACTATTTTTTTCACTAACAGTTGGAACGATCTTGTACCAGTTGGAAGCTTTGACCATGGTATTAGTGGATAAAATTTAGAAGTAGTTTTCTAGCTATTTTTTATCATTTTCCATAAGTATTTTCTTAAAATTTATTAGGGTTTCTATAGAACCCCAAGATTTTACAATATATATCTTCTTAAATAAATTCAATTTATTCAATAGTTTACATAGCATACAACACCAAGCTTAAATGAACTATGATATGCTATTAAATATTAACATGACCATTAGAATAGTAGTATGAAGGTTAGAAATAGTAATGTGTTCATTAGAATAATAACCTCACCTATAAAATTATAAATAAAATTTTGGTATCTCATAAACAAAAACAGAATATATTTATATCATATAAGAAGTAAATAAATGTTTTAAAAATGGAAAATTATGTGTTGATATTTTTGTGAAATGTAAATGTTTATTTATAATTCTATAATTAATATAGTGATTTAAAATAAAATTTATTTTCATAAAATTGATTCATCAATTAATATTTTGTTATATTATAATTATAAAACAATATTATGAGACCATAATTAATTTTTCAAAGTTTCATAAAAGCAGTTATAATATTAAAATCGATATTTTTCTAATAAATTATGATTTTAATTAGAAATTAAATTTATCATTTTAAAAATAAATCATAAAATGGAATCCATTTTGAAATCAACACATTAAATAATGTCTAGGGTGAATATTTGGAATTTTTCTGAAATTGCTGTATTTTTTGTCAATAGTGAAATACGGGAACATACTGTATTTAACATTATAAGTTAAATAAATGAATTTTTTATTAATTGATAATGTAATCACCCATTATTTTGAAATAACATACATAATTTACTGTACTTAGTTGCTAGAATCAATGCTATTGATAGTCTTGATCCAAAATAATAAATAAATGATTTGAATAAACAAAAACACTTATCTCCTCCCACTATAAATACCACCGCTCGCCACCCCCTCTAATCACACCTTTTAAGAATTGAATATTGTCTAAATTATTTCTAAATATCTTTCTAAGCCTCTTCCCTACATCCAATACCTTCTAGTCTTACCAAAATATCAAATCCAAGTGTCTTAATGAGGTCCCCAAGGAGACGATATTTGAGAGCTAAAATCCTCCTTCTTTCTCATTTAATTTCTTTTTTTTCTTATCATCTCATCAACACCCATATAAAAAGTTGAATGGTAATTCTGGTATGATATATATAATATAATTTTATTATTTTAATTTAATATCCATAATAAATTCTCTTCAATTCTCATTTTATTCTAAAAATAAAAACATCATCCATGAGGTGTTGATTCGCCACCTACGTGGACAATGAGTTTTCATTTTTCATTACTACCTTCAAGGATGGTCATAAAAGCCTTTTTATGGTTAAACGTGAATTATAATATGTTTCTTTAAACGTATTTAATTTTCTATAACTTTTATATAAACATAATTTTAAATAAAACGATACTAGTTTGTGATGGTCATACACTACTGGAAATTCGGGCTATAGCCACGGTTCTAAACCGTGGCTATAGGCCCCCAAACTGTGGCTATAGGTAATAGCCACAGTTCCTCAAACCGTGGCTAAGTTTGGCGTGGCTATAAGCCTAGACCTATAGCCACGGTTCCAAACCGTGGCTTTAAATATATAGCCACGATTCAAACCGTGGCTTTAGGTATACAGCCACGGTTCAAACTGTGGCTATACTAAAGGCCGTACAGAATATATTTCCATAGTTTAAAACCATGGCATTATGTCTATAGCCATGGTTAAAAACCGTGGCAATAAACCAATAGCCACGGTTTAGAACCGTGGCTATAGAGTGTAAAAATCCATAAAAAAAATACCCCTTGGACACCCCCCCCTAGACACCGCCTGGACACCCCCTGGACACGCCCCTGGACACCCCCCTAGACACCCCCTGGACACCCCCTGGACACCCCCTGGACACACTCAGGACACCCCCTGGACACACCCTGGACAGACCCTGGACACCCCCTGGACACCTCCTGGACACACCCTGGACACCCCCGAGACACCCCCCTAGACACCTCCTAAAGACCCCCCCCCCCCCTTCCCTCCTCCCAACTGCCTTTCAGACCCACCCCCCCCCCCCCCCCCGCCCCGCAGCAGCCCCCCCTTCCCCAGCACACCCCCTACCCCCCCCCCCACCTGCACACCCCCTCCCTGCCCCCCACAAAATTTAATTCAGTTAGCATGCTTGCAATACAAATGAAACCTACTAAATTAACTGTAAAAGTAGTTTAATTCATAAATTTTTCTTATGCTCAATTCATGATTACAATAAATCTTTATTTTTATAGTAATCCAACTAAAATATACAGATTGTTTTTATCTTCTAAATATTCAGTTCATGAGGAAATATGAACTCATAATTATACTACATGATATAGAACTAAAATTTAAGAATGATATGTAAGTAAGTTAGTCTAAACCCCGGGACACCCCCCCCCCCCACCTGCACACACCCCTTGGACACCCCCTAAACCTTGGGAAACCCCCTGGACACCCCCCTGGAACCCACCCCAGGACAGACCCCCCCCAGACCCTGGACACCTCTGCCAGTCTGCCCCCACCCCCCCCCCCCCAGACCCTACCACACCCCCACCCAGAACTTGCCCCCCCCAGAACCTGGACACCTCCCCAGACCATGGACACCCCCCCCAGAACCTTCCCCCCCAAACACAGACCCCCCTCCCCCAGAACCTGCCCCCCCCCCCCACCTGCACACCCCCTCACTGGACAGATCCCTTATAGCTCCTCCCTTCCCCCTTGGACAGACCCCCCTAGCACATCCCCCACCCCTTTACACACCACCACTCTCCCCTCTGGATAGAACCCCTTAGAACCCCCCCTTGACACACCTGGACACCCCCCTTGACACCCCCCTGCACCCCCAGTACCACATGCACCCACCCCCCCCCCCCCATCCCCCCTGCACCCATCCCTATATCCAGCCCCCACCCCCTACACCCAGCCCCCTCACTACCCCTTGCACCCAGGTCCCCCTCCCCCCCCACTGCACCCCCACTATCCACCCCCACCCGCACCCCCACTGCCCCCCTGCACCCAGGCTCCCAGCCCCCCCCCCCCCCATCCCCCCTGCACCCAGCCCTATATCCAGCCCCCACCCCCCTACACCCAACCCCCTCACTACCCCTTGCACCTAGGTCCCCCTCCCCCCCACTGCACCCCCACTTCCCCCCTGCACCCAGGCCCCCAGCCCGCCCCCCCCCCCCCATCCCCCCTGCACCCAGCCTTATATCCAGCCCCCACCCCCCTACACTCATCCCCCTCACTACCCCTTGCACCCAGGTCCACCTCCCCCCACTGCACCCCCACTATCCACCCCCACCCGCACCCCCACTGCCCCCCTACACCCAGGCCCCCAGCCTCACCCCCATCCCCCTTGCACCCAGCCCTATATCCACCCCCACCCCCCTACACCCAGCCCCCTCACTAACCCTTACACCCAGGTCCCCCTCCCCCCCAGTGCACCCCCACTATCCACCCCCACCAGCACCCCCACTGCCCCCTGCACCCAGGCCCCCAACACACCCCCCCTGCACCAGTCCCCCCTGCCCCAGCACCCCCCCCTACCCCCCCACCTGCACACCCCCTCCCTGCCCCCCTGCCCTCTGCCCCCCCCCCCCCCACCTTCACACACCCCTCCCCCTTCCCCAACACACCCCCTACCCCCCCCCCCCCTGCCCCCCCCCCCATTTGCACACCCCCCCTGCCTGGACACCCCCCCAGACCCTGGACACCCCAGGACAGACCCCCCCCCCCCCCACTGGACCCCCTAGACACCCCTGCCACTTTATATTTGAATGTTGATTGATCAATGAAGTTTGTGGAAGAAATTTGAAGAAGAATGGGAGACTTGGAGGTGTATTGGGAAGCACAAAATATCATTTTTTTTTATATAGATCATAAGCACAAACATATGTTATGTCATACATTTCAGTTCACAGAACCTAAGTTTGCAGACCACTGAGAACAACACAGAACATACATTTCTTGGCACATATTATTTGCGAAATAGGTGGAAGGAATACAAGTTGAATATGTATAGAAGGTGTGCTGGAGGTTGATAGAAACAGAGGACACACATTTTGTTAGGAATAAAATTGAGAGAGGAGAAAAACAAGAAGGTACAATGGTAAATTTCTATATTGAGATCAAGCAGTACAGAGAGAGAGAGAGAGAGAGAGATACAGTTTGGGGGAGAAGAGGAAGAAGTGGAAGAACCATTCGCCGAGTCCTTGCATAATCTGTTGAAGGACCATTCACCAAGTCCTTGAATAATCTTTTGAAGCCCAAAAAAGAATACCAGCAATAGACACCACTGCTGGACACCCCTCCCCCTGGACCACCACCCCTGGACACCCCTGGACCACCCCCCTGGACACCCCTCCCCCATGATGGACACCCCTCCCCCCTGCCTGGACAGCCCCTCCAACTGTTGGACACCCCTCCCCCTGTTGGACACCCCTGCCCCCTTCCCCCTAACCCTAGACACCCCAGGACAGACCCCCCCACCCCAGACCCTAGACACCCCTGCCAGTCCTGCCCCCCCCCAGACCCTGGACACCCTAGGACAGACCCCCCCCCCAGAACCTGGACAGCCCCCCAGACCATGGACACCCCCAGAACCTACCCCCCCCCCCCAAACCTAGACCCCCTAGGACAGACCCCCCCCCCCACTGGACCCCCTAGACACCCCATGGACAGACCCCCCAGGACAGCCCCCCCCAGACCCAGGACACCCCAGGAAAGAGCCCCCCCCCCCCCACTGGACCCCCCCACTGGACCCCCTAGACAACGGATGGATGTCATGGGCTATTGCTAAAAGACCGAATCCGGCTGCTGAAATCAGTAGTAAGTAAGAAGAGGTAAATGAAGAAAAATGAATAAAATTTTCCCAATATACTTGGGGAATTTTATTCATCAGCAGGAAGAAGAACAGAAGAACGGTAGCTGAGAGTTCCTTCCCCGGAGGTGGAGAATGATTTTTTTACATAGGATCTGTCTAATATTTAATGGAAGAAAGAGGGAGAGGAAATTAAGTACCACATTACAAGTGGAAGCATCCAACAAATTCTCTTCCAATAGAATAAAATATTACAAAAAAAATCTATAAACCTTCTCTCTCCTCTTGTGGCTTCCAGGTGTCCAGGTGGTTAATAATTTGGTTGAGGTGAGGCTGTGGACTCATGGGGGCAAGCATGAAGGAAACTAAGTTGGACTGGATTTTAAGAAGGCTGCTCTTGTTTTTCTGAAGTGGCAGGGCTGATTGGGTCTAAAATAAGTGAGTTGGAAAAGGAATTTAGATGAGGGATTCAAATGTTAAGGGGTCTGGTTTAATTGGTTATAATTGGGTGAGGTTTGGAATGGTTTTAAAGTGGGATGCCTGGTGGAAAATGTGGGGTTGGTGGCTTAGAAGTTGAGAGGTGGGTAGGCCTGATTGGTGGTCAAGTTGTGGATGGGTTGCCTAGGTGGATTGAAAAATGGTGGGGGACTGGAAGGAGTTCATAGTGGCTAAATTGAAGTGGGAGCTTGGAATTGTAGTAGGGCTTGAGTTTGTATTTTTTTAGTGAGAGTGGAAATGGCCCTGGAATAGCTGGTTTGATTTTGGTGGGTTGGCCATGGGATTTTTATAGTGCATCGAAAAATAGTCACTAGCAGGGCTTGGTTTGGTGTGAAATTCAGTCAAACGGTTGTGGGAACCATCATGGAAGCAACTACCAAATACAGACCAGATCTAGTCTCCTCTATAGAAAAGACCCTTCATGGAAACTCTTCAAGAAAACCAGGTCTCCAGTTTCATCTTTGTCCATAAAAAACAAGCCCTGTTTGCATAGGCCCAAACAGACCTCCCTTTTCCAGCTTGTGGGGGAAATGTGGGAACTCCAGCATGAAATACGCCCTCAGAATAGAACAGCCTATTTGGAATTGCATCAAACAGAATGTGTGCAGCCTTTAAAACTCAACTTGGTTGTGATCATCGTCCTCCAATGAGTTCTACATGAGATGAGGGAATTATGGAAGGAATTTCATCTAAAACAGCCAAAAGCATACATTGAATTTCCATCACAACAGGCTGATCCAGTTCAGACGACATGTGCAGAGGATGAGGATGATCCGGTTCGGACAACATGTGAAGAGGATGAGGAAAAATAAGAATTACTGAACAAATATTATGTGATACATGTACAATAAAATATGCCAGACAATTCCAAACCAATGTTTTCAGTTGAATTGAGCCTTTGTACCACCTGCTATGCACGTTTTGTGGAAAGATGGATGAGAGGCAGTGCTGAGAGGAGATATAGTTTAGGAATGAGGAAATACGAAAAATTATAGAGCTAACCATTCAATGTTTCTCTAAGGAGGAGTAACCGCCGCAGGGTGTCGTCCTGGAGCAGGGGCAATCACGGCGTGACCGCAGCGTGAGCGCAGCGTGACTGCGGCGCGACCGCGGCGCGACCATGGCGTGACCGCCGCAGGGTATCGTTCTGGAGGAGTAACCGCTGCATTGTGTCATCCTGGAGCAGGGACAAATCACGGCGTGACCGCGGCGTGACCGCCACAGGGTGTCGTCCTGGAGGAGTAACCGCCACAGGGTGTCGTCCTGGAGCAGGGCCAAATCACGGCGTGACCGCGGCGTGACCGCGGCCTGACCACGGCGTGACCACCGCAGGGTGTCGTCCTGGAGGAGTAACCACCGCAGGGTGTTGTCCTAGAGCAGGTCCAAATCATGGCATGACCGCGGCGTGACCGCGGCGCGACCGCGGCGCGACCGCGGCATGACCGTCGCAGGGTGTCGTCCTGGATGAGTAACCGCCGCAGGGTGTCGTCCTGGAGCAGGGCCAAATCACAGTGCGACCGCGGCGCGACCGCGGCGGGACCGCGGCGTAACCGCCGCAGGGTGTCATCCTGGAGGAGTAACCACCACAGGCTGTCGTCCTGGAGAAGGGCCAAATCACGGCGTGACCGCGGCGTGACCGCCGCAGGGTGTTGTCCTGGAGGATTAACCACCGCAGGGTGTCGTCCTGGAGCGGGGCCAAATCACGGCGTGATCGCGGTGTGACTGCGGCGTGACCGCGGCGTGACCACAACGTGTTGGCCTGGTCCAGCGACATCTGTGGGGCAACATCTTCCACTTAGTTTCAAATAGGATGATATGGATGGCATGAGAGGATGTTTTCTCAGAAGATTTAAAGAAATGAATTCTAATCTGTGATGACTAGAGGATTGGATGACCCCTGATATACCTAATTCAGTGAGGCTTGGAGATCTAGAAATTTGTAGGAATACCTAGAGGAATACCCCATGGGATTAGGAAAATCACAGGTTACATAACATGTAATCTGACATTACTGGTACTGTGGGACCCCTGGTCTGTGGAACTGGGCTTTTGGTTGGATTTAAATATCACATGCCATGTGACATGGTCACACAACATGGGACCCATCTTAAAAGTCTAACGGCACTTAAAGACTGTCTTGGTTCAAACAATTGTTTTAATAAAAAGAGGGAAACCCCCTACAGGGATATAAAAATGGTCAAGTACGATGTGTGTTTTATGACTAACAATGATATCAAGTATAAGGAAAACATCAATGCAATAATGTTAAGCAAGGTATACCACTGTGAGTTTTCGCAGACAACGCACCTCCATTGGAGGGGTTTTATTACAAAACCAGGACTTATTTATCAAACGAAACAATTATCTGAACTAACACTTATTCAAGAATTGCAATTTAATATAAACATGAAAAATTAAGAAGGAAACTAAATTCAATTTAAAACATTCTCGAATTAAATGGGCTAGGAGAGGGACCCTCCCCCCTGCTAGATAGCCCCTCCCCCTACCTGGACACCCCTCCCCCTGTTGGACAGCCCTCCCCCTGCTGGACACCCCTCCCCCCTGCTGGACACCCCTCCCCCCCTGCGGGACAGCCCCTCCCCCCTGCTGGACAGCCCCACCCCCTGCCTGGACAGCCCCACCCCCTGCCTAGACAGCCCCTCCCCCCCTGCTGGACAGCCCCTCCCCCTGCCTGGATAGCCCCTCCCCCTGCCTGGATAGCCCCACCCCCTGTTGGACACCCCTCCCCCCTACTGGACACCCCTCCCCCCTGCTGGACAGCCCTCCCCTGCTGGACAGCCCTCCAGCCTGACAGCCCGCCACCTGCCGGACAGCCCCCCCCCCCCCTGCTGGACAGCCCCGCCCCCTGCCTGGACACCCCTCCCCCTACTGGACACCCCTCCCCCCTGCTGAACACCCCTCCCCCCTTCTGGACATCCCTCCCCCCTGCTGGACAGCCCTCCCCCCTACTGGACAGCCCTCCCCCCTGCTGGACAGCCCCGCCCCCCTGCTGGACAGCCCTCCCCCCCCCCCCTGCTGGACAGCCCCTCCCCCCTGCTGGACAGCCCGCCCCCCCTACCGGACACCCCTCCCCCCTGCAGGACACCCCTCCCCCCTGTCAGACACCCCTCCCCCATACTGTACAGCCCTCCCCTGCTGGACAGCCCTCCCCCCCCCCCCTTACTGGACAGCCCTCCCCCCTGCTGGACAGCCCTCCCCCCTGCCAGACAGCCCCTCCCCCTGCTAGACACCCCCTCCCCCCTGCTGGACACCCCTCCCCCCTGTCGGACACCCCTCCCCCCTGCCGGATAGCCCACCCCCTGCCTAACAGCCCGCCCCCCTGCCAGACAGCCTGCCCCCCCTGCTGGACAGCCCCTCCCCCTGCCTGGACACCCCTCCCCCCTGCTGGACACCCCTGCTGGACAGCCCCTCCCCCTGCCTGGACACCCCTCCCCCCTGCTGGACACCCCTCCCCCCTGCTGGACACCCCTCCCCCTGCTGGACACCCCTCCCCCCTGCTGGACATCCCTCCCCCCTGCTAGACAGCCCTCCCACCCTGCTGGACAGCCCCGCCCCCCTACTGGATAGCCCGCCCCCCCTACCGGACAGCCCTCCCCCCTGCCGGACACCCCCCCCCCTGCCCCTGCCTGGACACCCCTCCCCCCTGCTGGACAGCCCCTCCCCCTGCCCTCCTCCCCCCTGCCCCCCTCCATCCTGCACCCTACCCCCTGCCCCCTGCCCCCCACCACCCAGCCCCTTAGCCTGCACAACACCCCCTGCACCCCCCTTGCACCCTCCCTGCCCCCTGCCCCCCTCCACCCTCCCCCCCGCCCCTGCCCCCTGCCCCCCACACCCTTGCCCCCCTCCCCCCTCCACCCTGCCCCCCCCCCCCTTGCACCCCTCCACCCTGCCCCCTGCCCCCCTCCACCCAGCCCCCTATCATACTTCAATACATCCCGAAGATATTATCAAAAACACTTTAAGACATAAAATGACTATTTTCAACAAATATTACAAAAGACCAAAATATATGATGCAAGAACCAAAAATCAAAGACCCCTCTAAACATACATGATGTAGTATGGTAAAAAGAAATAAATGAACTTACCAAAATGTTACCATCATACAAAATGGTGCCTTAAGAGTACTTTGGGTGCATATTTCTTTTTCACCCTAAGCCTATATTTTACCTACAAGAAATAAATAAAAAAAGATCAAAATAAATCAGAAGTAATTATGTAGAGAATAAATAATTGATAAGAAATATATTTGTGTTTATGTGCCTGAATACAAACATGTATCCTGCAAAAATAGTAGATGCAAGAACCACAAATCGAAGCTTACTTGAGAGGAAAATGTTTTGTTTTGAAAAGTTCAACTATTAGAAATTAGAGCTTCAAAAATTTCATCACCAGTTGCACCCTATCTTAATCAAACTGTAAAAGGTTTATGGAAGAAAGAAGGTGATACAATAATATCGAGCACAACAATTGAGTACCGTAGAATTCAGCTCATAAAAAAGATTTTAGAATTGGAACCATAAAACTATGATTAAATTTTTATTTTATGTTTGTAAAACTACATGGGAACAAAATAATATGTTAATATCACTCTAATAAAAACCAATAACTGAGAAGTGAAGTTCACATAGATGCCCATTACCAAGAATTGATGTTCCCCCTTGCTTGTCGGTTGCATGCCAACGTGCCCGCATTTGAACCAACACCAACCACCTCGTCCTATGGTAGAAATGATTAATTAGATATATGCATCAATTTGTAACAATAAATAATTTTTTTATCTAATTACAAACAAAGCATATAACTAATATATTAAAAACAAAATAAATGAAGAACATAGAGTTCAAACAATCACAGAAAATGCATGAATGATACCCACTAGTTACTATATTAACAACTTCAACACATATTCATGGATTTTAATGTAGATGCATGTTAACATTTGAAGTTCAAAAATGATTTTTAGTAAAACATTAAAATAAGCATACACACCAGAATTTCAATACAAAAATGTAGTAAAAAAGGAAGAAACAACCAACAGATTTAACAAGATGATTTCAGCATAAAAAATTTATTAAAAGGCAACTTCCAACCATTTATTTCAACTAAAAAAAGAAGTGAATTTTCAAGTTTAAGTAGAAAAATCACAGAATTTAAACTATTACTCCCATGGTGTAGATTCTCTATTCATTTGAGATCATTGGAAAAAATTTCCCTTCTTTTCTTGTTGAATAAATACCTTTGGTTTCCAAAATTTCATCTCCTATAAGTGTAAACATATACATTAATTTATAAAATTTAAAGTTCAAAACAGAATAAAACTAGAGTAAAAACTAAGGTAGATTGGTTCAAAGTTACTATGAAATATAACTTCTCTAGATCTATAAAAATAGTTGAATCTATACTTCAATGGGATGTGAAATTATGCTCACCAAAGTACTAAAAAAAATAGAAATTATAACGTACATTCACTTATTCTATGTGAATAACATAATTTTTTTAATAAAAATCAATAAAAAGGAATGTTTAAACAATGATTTAGAATTATAAAATTTAGGATTAGAAAAAAATTGCGTACCCTTACCTCACACTTAATTTGAAGTATATAATAAGAATTTAAACTCTTAAAAAATTAAGGGTGGAAGGAAACAACCTGAAAATTTTCTTAGAGTGAAAGAAGTTACTCAAAATGGGCTTCCATGTAAAGTTACCCACCTAACTTCCTACAAAAAAAGACCTCAATCAAAAAAACATTATTAAAGAAGGTCAAATAAAAAAAATAAAAAAACTAACAAGATAATCTTGGGTTTATCCCCCAAGGGGTTCTATATTTAGATTGCTCACAGTTGAAAAAATCATTGATTCAACCCCAATTAGATGGAGGATGTGTCTTCTTACTTAAGAACTAGCATAAAATCTTCTTTCTAGCTATAGTAATCAACTCAAATAGTTTTTTAACACCCCATTTTCATATACTTTTAATTTCACCACTTTGAAATTATAACTTCCTAGGAGTAGTGGAAAGGGGGGGAAAGGGGGTATATTCCCTCTTCTTCAACTTGAGGAGTGATGTGCATAAATAGTAAAAATTCAATTCTTGGATGTGATTTTTCATCTGATTCAATATCCTATATAAATTCATTATTAAAAAACACATATGTATCAATATCCACTTTTTCATTAGTGCGCAACTTCAAAATATCCTCTTTCTCTTCGACCACTCCCAAACTTTGAATTACAATTAGATTTTTTGAGTTTCAAAAGTTTCTCATCAGGTGTATTAATAACCTTCCCATGTACCTCTAGTAAATCATGAAGTTCACTTGAATCTACACAACATACATAGGGAGAAGAGAAATCAAAATCATACACAAAAAAATCACAATAATATAAAAGAAAATTGTGTTCAATTAAATAAAAAACATCATTAATTTGGTCATCTTGCTCTTTTTAAAGAAAAAATGGTGATCCTAGGAGTGTTTCTAAGTTAGAAGTGATTTATTCAACCTCCTCCAACCTCTTATCAAAACAAAAATCCTCAATTTTATAATTTTTCAAAGTAAAGGAAAGGGTATCTTTAATTGGTTCATCATCTTATGATTTCACAAGAATATTTCAACATTAGATTCATCCCATATATGGTTGTCAAATTCTAGGCAATAGAAGACTTCATGGACACACATCCACCCCTAAAGAACTACCCCTGAATGTTGATTTCCCAAATGATGCTACCCTCTTAGTGGATCATGTCAAAGAGTATTAGAAAACATATTTTGATGGTGATTTTCAAAGATTGACTGAAATAATGCTTAATAATTCCAATCTTAATTGAGTAGGCTAGGTGGTTGTCTTTATCACACCAACACAAGATGTCCAATCATACATTTTCCTATTTTTATAAGGTTTCACTGATGATGAGGAAAATTATTAGGCTCTCATTACTGGTCATAAGTTATCAGATGATATTTATTTCCCCCAAATGGATATAAAGGGAGAATCCAAGTTAGCCCTCAAATATATTAATGGTGACCGCATTGTTATGATGAAAGAGCTCATGTCCCTATTAGATCATACCCACCAACTAATGGTACAATTCCCTTCTATGATGGAGGTGAATAAAATTCCCATGTTATAGAATGGTTGATCTGAACACTTGAAAAGTTTATCCACATTCTTATATGATCCTGAAAATGATGATTTGATCATCCATGTGGCCTATCCAAGGGTCATTGTCCCCATTCCATTTGAGATGATGATAACAAGAACCTAAACCGACTTTCCTTTAGTGATAATATTCTATGACCCTAAAGTCACCCCATAGTAGAGGAAATAAACTATTAGATCCCTCCCTATATCGAGTATCCCTAGCATGGTACTCTCCATCGCGACTGAGCTGAGCATAAGTGAATTTACCGGTAAGCCTTTCCGTTTACACTCCAGAGTATGAATAAATTAATGCCACCCTCAAAAGATCTGGGTTTAATGAAATTATTGTATATTACAACCAAATATATGGGATAACTCAGGTTATTTTGGAGGTCAATGTTGGGTCCAAATTCACCCATCATGTGGGACTGAAGCACTCTCAAAAGATACTATTATTGGGATACATTTATCCCTCCATGCTCCATAACTACACCATTTTTTCTCAGAGTTTTCATGGGTGTTAGAGACATTCAATTATTTTCCATCAACCATTATAGATCCTCCACACCACCATGTAATATTTTCCTTTTGCACTATGGGGTCTCATATCATAGGGACATACCCACTAGAAAAATATATCCTGTTATAGTTTATTCTAACCGAAATAGTATTCTTCTCCAAGTGGGAAGAAGTAGTTATCGTCAATGATGTTAAATCTATGTTTGTGATCATGTTTTTTATCTACCACACCATATATCAATTTGGATTTCTTCATTCCATTCTCAAATAATAAGGCACTAACTTTTAGGATTAGGATTTAATGAAATTTTACACGAAGTAAAAAATCTGGTCCAACGTTACTACTTACTAGAATTTATAGGAAAATGTGTAGATTGAAGAATGAAATAAGAAACAATCTATTATCCTATAGAAAACACTGGGTTATTAAAAATAAGAGTTGGCCTGATAATCTCTTGAATTTCCTCTATACCTATTGGATGATGACTCTTAATTCCACCCCAGTGACCTCATATCCCTAGTATGTGAAACCAAGTAAGTCATTCCCATCGAAGATTAGATACCATAGATCTAAATAGATTTATAAAACAAAAATAGTCTATAAAGAATGAAAGAAGATCACTTGGATGATTTGGAATCCCTCATAGAGAATAACTTCCAAGCATTTCCCAATCTAGAGAGAAACCAAAACTAGATGAAAATATAATTCAAAAATATGGTTTCCTCTGCTCCATACAATACGGTGACATGGTACTGGATCTCAGAACAAGGATGATACCCAAATAAATAAACCAAAGTTGGTGCCCAAGTGGTAATGACCTTACCTCATTCATAAGGTCTATTCCAATGGGGTATACTCTTTGATCACCATATATAGAGATTGTATCACACCTCCCACCAATGTGATGTTTCTGAAGTAGTACTTCACATGAGGATACCCATGGTCCAAGAAAGAAAACCTAAAAATATTTTCATGGTTCCAAGAATTATGAATATAAAATATTCACAAATGTTCCAAGATTTATGACCCTAAACTACCAGAAACCCCATGGTCGAGCTAGTATGACCTTAAAATATTCATAACTGGTCAAAGCAACAAGACCTTAAAAATATCCTTAATCTAAAATCTTTGAACATAAACAAGGAGTCATATTCCATGAATTATGAAAATAACTATTTTCAACCAATATTATTTGAGTTTAATGACTTTAAACTATAGATATTGACATCCTAGGCACACAAAATTAAATAATGGTCTTACTCGATATAAAATTAAGATGACTCATATGATAACTATGGGATGATATGAAAGGTCTTACAATTTTTATAACCATGGTTCCTCATAATATATGTATGATATTGTCTAAAAAATCACCCCACTTGGAATCAATATGAATCATATGATATGAGACGAACTAAACCATCATCCATATAACACGATGCTAAACTCTAGCATTATCCATTTCATAAATTTGGGATTCCCTCACGAGAGAGGATTTCCCCCAATTTTGGAATTGAAATCCTACTATTACATAATTTTGAACCATGTGTGGATTGACTACCATTTTCATGGGATACGTTGTAATTCCTATACCTCTCATTTATAGGTCTAGATAAATATATTTCAACCCTACATCCCCTTAGTCCCATTTACACACACAACATTATGACTTTAACTTGTGTGTAGTCCATCTCAAGGTGTGAACATGGTATATAAGACTATTTGGGTCCATTTACAGTAGTTTTTACCACTTATTTGACACATATATTACTGTGAAACCAAATTACACATATTCCAGGAATCATGAATTTAAAATATCATCTACATTCATCTCGGTCTGATCATTATAACATTATACGATATGGAATTTTTTTTCTGATGTATTTGTGTGGTGCGTGGGATGTCCTTCCCTCAATTCAAATCAAATTCAACCTCATTCATGAATTGAATTTTTTTTCAAAATATACCTGTTTCAGTAGCCCATGAATCATGAATGTAAATTGTTTTCTGTCATCCAAGAGGTATGACATTAAACATTGATCAAACGTCTTCAGGATCACTTCATTTGTTATAGGACATCCTGGTATCCGTTCACATTGGTTTTAATCATTTTTAACTGCATTATCGTCCTTAAAGATTCTCTGTATACTCAAATAATCAAGAATATAAACTATTTTCATTTTCACTAAGCTCCATGAACTCAAACAAGAAGACTAGATCAAGGCATTGTGAACCTAAACTATATGCATGCACCCATTATTCACATGGTTTTCACCATCTCTGGTGTTGCATAAATCTAACAGCTCTACCATAAAAAACTATATAAGGCTTGATTCCTATCCTTATCAGATGTGCAATGATGGATAGACCATCTATCTCTAGGAACAACCATAGATTAATTGTAAAATCATATGTTACATATGGTTATATCACCATGATATTCGCATATTTTCCTCCTTTTTGGGAATAAGCCCCATTAATTTCACTTGAACAACTAGAAATCTAGTATTCCCTCAAAAATAGATATATATGGTAGAAAATAATTGGAAGATGAAGGCATATTCTACACTAATGTTCCTAGTTCTTGATGTTAATATATAGTATTACCCTATACAAAACCACGATGCCTCATATGATATTTAAGGGATGGAAATCAAACCAAAATCCATGGAACACAATTCTAAAATGTTGACATACCCTATATAATTTTTGGATGCCTCAGATTCGAAAATGGTATGATTTAGTATCCTTATTCATGAGGATCAACCCGAGAAACAAAAATATCTTACATAAAAGAGTGGAAATATTCTTAAGAAGGATCTAATTACTACTGATATGGATTTTGAAAAAACTATTGTTAAAGATAAAGATACTGAAAATGATAAAAAATGGAATGATAAAGATACCGGCAATGAGGTCGTCCGTAGGAGGCCGTCGGGAGGAGGAGATTTCGTCGGAGGAGGAGATTCCGTCGGGAGCAGGGGAGTTGCAGTCGTCCGGAGGAGGGGAGTCCGTCGGGAGGAGGGGAGTCTGTCGGGGGAGGAGGGGAGTCCGTCTGGGGAGGAGGGGAGTTCGTCGGGGTCGTCCGGAGGAGGGGAGTCCGTCGGGGGAGGCGCGGTCGTCCGGGGAGGAGAGTTCATCAGGAGGAGTGGAGTGCGTCGGGGGAGGAGGGGAGTCCCTCGGCATCGGGGGAGGCGCTGTCGTCCGGGGAGGGGGGAGGCGCGGTCGTCCGGGGAGGGGAGTGCATCAGGGGAGGGGAGTGAGTCGGGGAGGGTTTCGTAGGAGGAGCCCGAGAGAATATTGGACAAATCGCACATATAGCCACGGATGAATTTTCATCTGTTGGTATAACCATGCTATAGCCACGGATTTATAAAACTATGGTTATAGGTCCGTGGCTATAGATTCATTTTGTAGTAGTGATAAAAACTACCAAAATAAACTAACCATTTTTCATTAACATTTTATCTAATGAATCATCCACATACCATATAACCAAATGATATATAATACCATTTAAATTTATTTATGTTAATTAATACTAAATAATTTTTCTTCTAGATAATTTATTCTTATTTGATAGGAACTCTTATATTTATACTCAAGGGAATCGACCGTAAATCCATGAAACGAATGCTCCTAGAACAGAAAAATTAAACATCATTACTCATCGTAATGGTCATAAATGAACTTAATAAAATTATAATAAAAAATATATTTTTTTAATAATATCTTAATTAATTAATTAATTAATCTAATTTTATTATCCAGGAAATTAAGTATAAGTGTGGAATGCTTTCAGACATAAGGTAAGGGGTTTTGCATCTCACTTTTATTTTTATGAGATATGCTTTATTCACCAATTATTTATTATGTGTGGTGTATGTATACTAACATTTTGATATATAATTTCATTAATATATTTATCTTCATGGTATTATATATTTAATTTGATAATTATTACTTTTATAGGGAATATGATTCAACTGATTACAAAATGGTAAGGGGTTTCGCGTCTCAGTTTTACTTAAGTGAGATATATTATTTATTAAACCTTTATTTATTTTGTGTTCTGTACATACTTACCTAAAATATATCATATCATGAATCTATTTATCTTCATGGTATTCAATATTTCATTTGATAATTTATAATTTAATTGGTCATACAATTCTACTGATTATAAAGTGGTAAGGGGTTTATTAACTCAATTTTAATTCATTAGGTTAAACTTAAATTTCATTGATTATGTCATGATAAGGTTATATGTAAAATTAATTTTGATTATATTATGTTTTTTTTACTTTTTTTGTGTGTATTTATTGTTAATACACATAATATATTCATTTTTTTAATGATATGATCCTTTTATAGGACTCTGTCCCAATTTTCTTTCATTGGGGCATATTTTTCCTATTACGCTACTATTTTATTTTCCATTGTGTATATACTGACCCTTTTATTTGTGATGTTCAATAATTTAATATTTCATTAAATATACATATTTCTTGTCTTATGTATATGATTATTTTCTAATCCATATACCATTTTTACATACGGTGTTTACTTTGAACGTTATTTTAACTGAGGAAATATTGATAAATCTCTATCCTATTATCAATATAGATATTTTGATAGGAATATTGTTCTTGAATTAAATATATGAATGAATAATTATTTTTATGTGCAGTGACTGGTGGTTCTTGTCATTATATATCCCCTTGATACATTAATAGGTCTCTTGAGACAAAATAGTTGGAGAAAAATCCTTTGTGTCTATTTCCTAGCATAATCGATCGAAAATTAATTTTATATTAAAGGATGGTAGAACACCCACCAAAGAGAAACATATCACGGAGGTCGGAATTGATGAATTCCAAGGGCATACCCCCAGACAACATCCTTACATTCCTATGGAAGAGATCCAATAGTGGAGTAAATCACCAACGGTTCCTCCTCTCTTCCTGCACAGGAAAGAACATCCAAAACAAAATTAGCTTCTCTCCAAATATGACGGACCCTACAACCTTAATTGATTTACTTAGAACATCTTCTAATGAGATGGATAAAATTCTATAGAGGATTGATTTTCCCTTTTAAAGACTGCACCAAAATCTCGGAATCAGACTCTACCTCACATATTTACAGTCTGAACCTTTTGGAAATAGAAACTTCAGTGAGAAAGGCCCATAACTCCATGCATAAGGAATTCCCTGGACCACAGTATTCATTGAAAGATAGAAACACTGGCCCATTTGAATCCCTGAGCAGACCACCCCCTCTCATGCATCTATTCATGAAAGAACCATCAACATTAAGCTTGTTACCATTAGTAGGAGGAATCCACTTTACCCACTGACCTAGATAACTGTTAGCTAAAATAGGTCTATTAATGAACCTATTAAGCGCCTAAGAATTATGCCCGCCCTTAAAACATAAAGACAACTCATAAATGAGTATTTTCACCCTTACCAGCAGACTAGGAAGTGCAAGTCGCTTATCCAACCTGGCTATGTTTCGCAACTCCCAAATAATCCATCAAATGGCGCTGAAAGTAATGCTGCAAATTTTCTTCTGCATCTCTCCAAGATCGGACCCCATAAAATTGAAAGAAATGAAGTCCTGTGTGGATTTATAATCATGCCTAGATGATATTTTTGGATCAAAAGCAAAACAAAGGCAAACATCCCAATCGCTCACACAGAATATATGAAAGGCAGACTCAATGTTAAAATTATTACAGTAGAAACAACAAGAAGCCAAAGAAATACCCTTTGATTGAATATTGTTTTCTGTTGCGATTGACCGATTTCGTAACCTCCATACCAAAAAATTCATCTTCATGGGGATGTTCTTACACCATAACCACAAATCCCAATCATCCTGCACTGATAATGAATGCAGCATTTCTCTATAAACATGACCATTGAAGAACCAGTAGGAAGACCTGGTAAAACAACGTCTATCTACCTCATATGAGAAATAAATGATATTAAAGACCTCTATCTGTTCTCTTCTTATAATGGCCTCCAACATTTAAGGATAAGAACTTTCTTCCCTAACAGTCATATCAGGGCCCAGACATCCTGGAAAAAACAGTCTCTCTCCCACCCAGTTATCCCTCCAGAAGTTAATTGTCCCTCTCCCAACCACCCATTGGGTAGCCTCCTGAAGTGTTTTTAAATGTTGGATAATACATCTAGACAACTTCTAGAGTTTTCCTTGATGAATTTTAAAATATTTCCAATGTCTTCTATAACAATTTCTAAGAAATGTGGCCCATAATGATTCCCCCGTGAGAAAGGTCTTGATAGTAGTGGTTTACGTTCTAGATACATGATCTATAATAATTAATCATTTACTTCGTTTAGTATTCAATTATTACTATCCATGATATTTTCACTATGAGAAAAACTATGGATACATTTTCATTCTTAGTTTATTGATTAAGTGGAATGTGTTTTTCAATTACTTACCTTTCCATATTTATTATTCTTAACTTGATATTGATTTGTGTTCCTACTGTATGTAACCATTATTGATCATTTGATATCACCCTTTTATTTTTTTCCCTGACCAAGTTATGAAGAAAAAATATTTGAATAAGTGTCAAGGAATCAGTTTATTTTCCTTTGTTGTGTTATATGTTTAATTACAAATGTAATAAGGGAACCACGTACGTGTATTATTCTTGAATACTACTAAACTTATTGATCCTTGGTAATGTGATCTCTTTTATCTATTTCATTTTAATAAAATAACCATCGACTCTAGGATATTGGGGTTGGGGTTGTTCACAATTGGTATCAGAGAATGTTTAGTAGAAATCTTGGGAACTAGATGTTAAATAAACATAAGGATTATAGGAATTCCTTATGGTGAATTTTTTTCAAAATACTCATGGTGATTTTGAGTTAACTTAGTGTGTTCCATTATTTAGTGATGGATCCTAATGGAATAAAGGGAATCAATACCAATGGACAATGTAGGTATTTCCCCACTTAGAAAGTCAACATAGTTGGTGTTAGAGCAAAGAAGATCAGGACCATGTTAGGATATCTTACTCAGGTTATGAATAATAACCATACTATACATATGTTGGATCATTTAATGTGGTATAATCCCCCATATTTTATTAGAAATACTAATCCAGTGGTAGATGATAAATGAATCAAGACCCTTGAAAATATATTTATAGAATTAAGATGTGATGAAATGGAAAAGGTAGTTCTAACGGTATATTACCTCAAGGGAGATGATGATAAATAGTGTTCATTGAACCAAAATAATAAAGATGAATATGAAATATAATACATTTAATTGGGATATTTTATAGAAACATTCTTCAAAAAAATATTTCCCACATGAGCAATGAATGGAAATGAATATAAATTTTTTTAGTTTAAATCAAAAGGAATATGTGAGTATTATAGAGTATGAGGCTTCCTTCAAAAGACCAACTAGATATTCTATAGATTACATATGTAATTCAAAATTCAAGATTTATCATTTCTTGAAAAGTCTTAAGCCAAGTATCTAAAAGGAATTGGATTCTCAAACATTTTCATCATATGATTAAATATTATTAAGTGCCATAAAAATGGAGAATAAATTTGCTAAATCCTATAAGTTAAATGGAAATCAATAGAATAATCAGTCTTCTAATAACCATGAAAAAGTTAAATCATCAAAAGAAGAATATAGGAATGAAAAAATTCTCATTATGAAAATTTTTTCGAAATAATCATCCTTTGAAATGATTTAAAGGCATGGTAGATTGTTGTACATGTAGAGAAAAGGGTCATCAAGTTAATTAATGTAAGGGGTAGACACAAATACATTATGTTCAATGCTTTAACTATAAATAAATGGGTCATCATTCAAATAAATTTCACAATTTCCATTGTAATATACCATAGAAGAGGCCAAGGGGAGATGGATATGCTTATTTGATCATTACAGCTGAGGTAGAAGTAACTAATGATGTGGTAGCAGGTATATTAATCCTATCTTAAAATTTATAAAATAATTTATTTGATATCATATCATTGCACTCCTTTATATCTACCTAGTTTTCTAAGAAAATTAGATATTTCCCTTTTGATTCAATAAGGTAGTTGTTAGTAAAAACTCCTAAGAGAAGTATCATTGGAATAAAAATCTATTAGGAATTACCCATTATGACACATAAACATGCATTTTTTCTAGACTTATCATAATACCTATGGTTTACTTTGATATAATCTGCATTATTAATTGGATTTAAAAATATGATATTAAAATTTATTACAAGAAGAAGAAAATTATGATTTGTGAGGAAGATGTAGAATTCTTTATCTTTATAGAAGAAACTTCATCATCTAATTCTTATCTAGATCCACCCCCGATAGATCAATTGATTGAAATTTTTAGGTATTAAGAGAAAAAAACATCTAGTTATGATTAAATTAATCTTAAAATTTAGTATATACCAATTTTGTAGGAATACATTGATGTATATCCTGAGGAATTACTTGGATGACCCTAGAATGTGAAGTTGATTTTACCATTGATTTAATCTCTGATGAAAGACCAATATCAAATACTCCTTATAGAATGTCCACTTTAGATTTAATTGAGTTGACTGAAAAACTATAGGAGTTGAGTAATAATGTATTTATTTTCCCTAGTGTTTCTCCATGGGGAGCCCTTGTTCTCTTTGTTAAAAAAATATAGATCCATGATTTTTTTTCATTTACTATAGATAAATAAATGCTATTATAATAAATAAAAAGTATTATTTACCTTGCATCGATTATTTATTTAATAAAATTCATGGAACTCAATATTTTTTTAAGATTGGCCATCATTTTGGGTATCATCAATTGTGAATAAATAAGGAAGATATTCATAAGAAAGATTTTCAGATGAGGTGTGAACATTGTTAATTTATATTAATGCCATTTTGATTGACTAATGGACCCTCTATTTTCATGGATCTAATGAACATAATATTCAAGGAATAACTTGACAATTTTTTTGTAGTTTTAATTTATAATATTTTGGGGTATTCTAAAATCTATAAAGACCATGAGAATCACTTTAGGATCATTCTTTAGACTCTCAGAGGGAAAGAGGTAGTGTGTTTCATTAATATTTGAGATGAAAGGGAACCATTATATGATACTCATAGCTCAAATTTGTATATACACCCTGGAATTAACAAGATGTATATAGATCTAAAGCAACATTTTTTGTGGGATAATATAAATCAGGAAATTTCTGACTATGTGTCAAGATGTCTTGTTTTTCAACAATTCAAGGCTAAGAGATAGAATCCTATAGGATTCATTTAAACTCTATGTATTTCTATGTGGAAGTGGATGACATTAAGATGGAGTTTTTCACTGGATAACCTATGATCCCCTAAAAAATTATACAATATGGTATACTATTGATTTCCTTATAAAATAGGAACATTTTCTTACTATAAGAGAAGATTTAATTCTTGAGTTCCTAGTAAGACTCTATATTAATGAAGTTTCAAGACTTCATGGTTCACCTATATCAATTGTGTCTCGCCGAGATCCATGTTTTACATCAAATTTTTGGAGGATTCTTCAGAAGGATTTAGATATTGAGATTTATTTGAGTACTTCTTATCCCCCAAAAAATGATGGAAAGTCTAAAAGAACTATTCAAACATTAGAATACATGTTGAGATCATTATCACTTAACTTTCAAGATATGTGGGATCAATATTTACCTTTGGTAGATTTTTTCTAAAATAATAGTTTCTATTCTTGTATTCAAATTTTTCCATATGAATCATTATATGGAATGAGATGTCGTGATCCAACTTTTTGGGATGATGTTGCTGAAAGGAAAATTATAATACTGGAACTTGATGAAGAGACAATGACAAAGTTAAAGGCTATTTAGTCTCATATTAAATCATCTAAAAGTAGGAAAAATATTTATACTAATAACCATATAAATGATTTGGGATTTCAAGTAAGAGATCATGTCTTTCTGAAAGTATATACATGGAAGGGCATCATAAGGTTCAGTAAGAAATGGAAACTAATCCCCATGTACATCAGACCACTCAAAATTATGGAAATAATTAGAGTTATATCTTACTGATTATAAATTCCATGAAATATCTCCAAAGTTCATGATGTGTTCCACATATCGCATTTAAAGTAGTATATTCTAGACCAAATGCATGTACTCACCTATGAATAAATATAAATGCAACCAAAATTGTCTTTCTGTGAAGTTACTATCAAGATTCTTGAAACTGGAGAGAAAATATTGAGAAATAGGAAGACTCTACTGGTAAAATATCTTTGGGGAAACCATAAAATGGAATAAACAACATGGGAACCATAGTATGTGATAAAGAACAACCACCCTCATCTATTTAGAAGAAAATATTCCTGAAAATTTACGAGGATGAAATTTTTTTAGGGAAGAATATAAAACAACAATATTTTATGGTATGTATCTTCTTAAATAAATTCAATTTAATTGATAGTTTACGTAGCATGCAGCACCAAGCTTAAATAGACCATGATATTATACTAAATATTAAAATGACCATTGGAATAAGAATGTTACCATTCAGAATAATAATGTGTCCATTAGAATAATAACCTCACCTATAAAAATATAAATAAAATTTAGGTAACAGATAAAAGAAAATATGATATATTTATATCATAGAATAAGTAAATAAATTCTTTAAAATGATGAATTAAGTATTGGTATTTTTGAGAAACTTAAATGTTTATTTACAATTCTATAATTAATATAATGATTTAAAAGAAAATTTATTTTTATAAAATATATTCATGAATTAATATTTTGTTGTATTATAATTATAAGGTAATTTTTCGATAATGTAATTAACTTTTCAAAGTGTTATAAAATCAGTTATAATATTAAAATCGGTATTTTTCAAATAAATAATGATTTTAATTAGAAATTAAATTTCACATATTTGGAAAATTATTTTCATAAAATAGAGTCCATTTTATAAATATACACATTGAAAAATGTATAGGGTAATTTTTTTGTATCTTTCTGAAATAGTTGAATTTTTAGTGAATAGAGAAATATGTTAATTTATGGTATTTAATATTATAAGATAAATACATTAATTTTTTAGTCATGTATTTTGTAAGAACCCATTATTTAGAACTCACTTGCACTATTAACTTTAATTAGTTACAATAATAAATAATATTTATAGTCTTGAGCCAAAATAATAAACAAATGAATAAAATAATCAAAAACACCCCTCTTCTCTCACTATAAATACCACCCCTCACCGCCCCTTCTCCTCACACCTTAAAAGACATGAAGATTTTATAAATTATTCCAAAATCCCTTACTAATTATCTTCCCCACATCCAATACCTGTTTTTCTTACCAAAATACCAAATACAAGGGTCTTAAGGAGGTCCCTAATGAGACAATATTCGAGAGGTAAAATCCTCCTTCTTCCTCTTTTAATTTATTTTATTTTCTTATCCTCTACTCACATCCCCTATAACAAGTGGAATGGAAACTCTAGTATGATATATATACTATAATTTTATTATGTTAATGTAATATCCATAATCAACTCTCTTCTTCACCCCTTTCATTCTAAAAATAAAAACATCATCCATGATGTGTTGATTCACTGCCTTCATGGTTGACAAGGTTTTGTTTTTCATTACCACATTAAAATATGGTAATAAAACAATTTTTATGGTTAAAATATATTATAATTTTTTTAATAAAATTTATATAATTTTTTGTAACTAGTATATAAACATAATATTATATAAAATAATACTGGTTCGTGATGGTCATAAAAACTGCTAAAATAAACTAATCATTTTTTATTAACATTTTATATAATAAATCATCATCATACTATATAAACAAATGATATATGATACCATTTAAATTTATTTAATTTCATTAATACTAAATAACTTTAATTTTGGAGAAGTTATTTCCATTCGATAGGAACTCCCATATTTATACTAAATGGAACCGACCATAAAACCATGAAACAAACACTCCCAGAACGACAAAATTAAACATTATAACTCATCAAAATGGACATAAATAAATTTAAAAAAATATAATAAATAAAATATGTGTTTAATATGTTCTTAATTATGTAATTAATGAATCTAACTTTATTATCCAGGATATTAAGTACAAGTACAAAATGCTTTCAGACATAAGGTAAGGGGTTTCTCATCTCACTTTTATTTTTGTGAGATATACCTTATTCGCCACTTATTTTTTGAGTGTGGTGTATGTATACTTAAATTTTGATATATCATATCATTAATATTTTTATATTCATGTAATTAAAATTTTTATTTTATAATTATTACTTTTATGGGGTATAATATTCAAATGATTACAAAATGGTAAGGGGTTTCTCATCTCACTTTTACTTTTATGAGATATATTCCTTATTAAACCCTTATTTCTTGTGTGTGGTGTACATAATGACCTTTAATATTTCATATAATTAATATATTAATCTTCATGTTATTCAATGTTTAATTTTATAATAATTATTTTTATGCGGCATACGATTCGACTGATTAGAAAGTGGTAAGGGATTTCTTAACACAATTTTCATTCATTGGGTTAAACTTCTATTTCATTGATTATATAATGTTAATGTTATTTGTAAAATGAAATTTGATTGTATTATATTTTATTTCAGATTTTTTATGTGGGTTTATAGTGAATACATATAATCCATTCATTTTATTAATGATATGATCCTTGTATGGGACATCATATCAATTTTATTTCATTGAGGAATATTTTTTATATTATGCACCTATTTTCTTTTCCATGGTGTATATACTAACCCTTTTATTTATGATGGTCAATAATTTAATATTTCATTAAATATCTCTATTTATTGTCTTGTTGATATGATTATTTTCTAATTTTTATACCATTTTTACATATAGTGTTTACTTTGAATGTTATTTTAACTGGGGAAATATTGATAAATCTATATCCTCTACTCAATATAGATATTTTGATAGGGAATGTTTTTCATGAATTAAATATATGTATCAATAATTCTTTGGAATTGTAGTGAATATTTGATACCAGTATTATATATCCCCTCGATGCATTGACAGGTCTCATAAGATAAAATAGTTGGATGCACATCATTCATGTTTGTTTCCCAGAATAATTAGACAGGTTTTTACCCGTGGACATAAATCATCTTGTGAAAGGTATTAATGGTATTGTTTCATGTTCCAAATACATAAAGTCCAATAATTAATCATTTTATTCATTTAGTGTTCAATTATTACTATCCATGATATTTTCACTATGAAAAAATCTATGGATGCATTTTCATTCTCAGTTTATTGATTAAATGGCCTTTGTTTTTTAGTTATTTACCTTTCCATATTGATTATTACTTATGGATTATGATTCAATTTTTATTAATTAATGTTTATAATATATGTAACACTTATAATGAATTTTATTTCACCCTTTTATTTTTTTCCCTTCCCTAGGTTATAAAGATGAAATCTATGATAAGTGACAAGGAAGCTGTTTATTTTCCCTTGTTAAGTTTTATATTTAATTACCAATGTAATAAGAGAACCATGTATGTATCTAGTTCATAGATAATACTAAACTAATCATTCCTTGGTAAGTTGATCTCTTTTATATATTTCATTCTATAAAATAATCACTGACTCTGGGCTACTGGGTTTGGGGTTTTTCAATATTTTCTCCCATAAGAGAAGTGGAGTTTATGATTGATCGCTTACTGGGGAACATTAATATATCACTTAAATCTTATCTAATAGCTCTAATAAAATTGATTGAATTGAAATTACAGTTTTAAGATCTAGAAAGAAAAGGGTTCATTCAGCTAAGAACATCTATATGGGAAGCACCGATCTTTTTTATGAAAAAGGTTGAATGAACTATTATAATATGTTCATATTATCATAATCTTAACCAGTTTAGGATAAATAATTGGTGTCCACTTCCACACATTTATGATTTGTCCAAAAAATTGAGGGGATCTCAGTGGTTCTCTAAAATATACTTGTGATTGGGGTATCACCATTTACAGGTTTGAAATGAGGATACTCCAAAAATAGATTTGAGAAGTGGATATGGACATTATGAGTATGTGGTTATTCTTTTAGGTCTTATGAATGCATCAATAGTATTTATAGAATTAATGAATTGGATATTTCAAAGGTATCTGAATTATTTTTTGGTAGTGTTTTTGGATGTCATATTGTTGTATTCAAGGACAAGTTATGAGCATGAGAAACACTTGGTGACAATGTTGGGAAACTTTAGGGATCATAGGTTGTATTACAAACTTTAAAAGTGTGATTTTTGGATATAATTGGTATGTTTCCTAGGACATGTAATATTTGAAATAGGTGTTTTTATAAACTCATACAAAATAGAGGTTGTGATCTCTAGGAAACAACCAAATAATGTCTTTGAGATATTCAGTTTCCTTGGATTTAATTACTATTATTGATGCTTTTCCCATGACTTTTCAAGACTAGATTCACCTATGACAGCTTTGACAAGGAAAAATGTTCCATTCCAATGGAATGATGAATGTAAGAATTATTTTCAAGAGCTTAAATTTTTCCTTAAATCAGCACCAATATTTATTTTTCTATAATTGGTATAAGGGTACATGGTGTATTGTGATGCTTTGGGATCTAGGTTGTGATGTATTCTCTTATAAGGAGATCTTGTTGTTGCTTATGAATCACATCAGTTATGGCTTCATGATAATAACTACCCAACACATTGTTTGGAGTAAGATATTATAGTCCATGCTTTAAATACTTGGCATCATTACCTCTTTGGTGAGAAATTTACCATGTTTATGAATCATAAGAGCTCAAAACATGTTTTTTCATAAAGGGATTTGAATCTGAGACAAATAATATGGATGGAGTATCTCCAAATTTTTGACTTTGTCTTGATGTATACATAGGTTAAAGTAAATTTTGTGTTCGATACATTAATCATAAATTCATATGCTCAATTGGAAAAATAGGCTTTAGATCAATGGAAATTTATGTTGGTGATAGTTTATGTGCACTTTTATTGTAAAGAATGAGGTGGTACAATAGTTTTCTTTATATTTTCTTTGGTTATTAATTTGGTGAATATGGTTAAATAGGTATAGAAATCTAATGCAGAATGTGTTTCTATGAGGTCAAAACTCAATTGTGGGGAGACCATTGCGGTATATATGATGGATGGGAGTTCATAGTTGTGTTTTCGAGATCATATGGTCATAGCTTTGGCTTTTTGGAACAAATTATTCATGCTTACTATCATTTGATATGGTTTATTCATACTAGAATACATATGTATCCTTTTAAATCACTTTATTGGTGTCCTTGTTGTTCTCCACTTTGCTGGGTGTAAAGAGGTGAGACTTCACTGGTTGGGTCGATCCTTATCCAATATATGATAGATAATATTCATTTCATCAGGAAAATGATGGAGACAACTCATAGTCATTAGAAATCATATGTAGGTCATCATATATGGCCTTTTTTATTCAAGGTTAGTGATCATGTGTTTTTTATAATCTATCTATGTCTTGGGAATAATCATTTTGGGAAGTAAGGAAAGTTATCTCCTCAATACATAGGCCCTTTCTAGATACTTGAATGGGTTTGTGAGGTGTTATATCGGTTGGATTTTCCACCCGGGTTTAGTTTAGTGCATAATTTTTTTATATATCTCAGTTGAAAAGTATCAGTCTAACTCTAAACATGTGATTTTATGTGATCATGTTGTCCTAGATTTTGATTCTTTGTTAGTTCATATGTCGGTATGTATTGTGTATAGGAAAGATAAAGTCATGTGTGGGAAAAGAATCAGTCCAGTGCGGGTTTTGTGGAAACATGGTCAGATTCAGGAAGAAATGTGGGAATGGGAAAAGTAAATGATAATTATATAGACTAAGATATTTCAGGAAAGTGATGGTTTTATACTTTATAGGGATGTAAAGGCCAATAGTTGGGAGAATATAGCACCCCTTGTTTCAAGTAATTACCACTTTATTTACATATTTTAAGTATATAAAGTAATTGGGTGAATTTTGGGAGGTTTGGAGGAATTTTTTAATTTTTTTGGATTTTCTGTAGGTGTGCGGCTTGATCATGGTTAGTAGAAATTGTGTAACACCTTTAGGAAACCGTAAAAAGGCAGACAGTTGGCTTTGCGTAGGTTCATGCTTAAGCGCACGGTCTGGCCAAACAGTGTGGAAACTTAGGAGTAACCATGAAAAGTGGAACAGAGGGGTTTGGCCTAGTTGGCACATGGTTTTTCCAACCATGTGATCCAACTATGTAAATGGTGTTTGCAGGTAGTGGCTATCACATAGTTTTCCTAACTGTGCACCTAAACTGTGTATAGTTAAAAATTAGATCCACAAATTATGAATCTAATTTTAATGTTCTCATTAACCACTTTTTGTTTCTATATTACTACCCTATCTCAATTTTCTCTCCTCTCAAAGGCTGTAGAGACCCTTCAATTTGATTCAGGATAGATCCTTTGGAAAATATTGGTGTGTTAAATCCTGAATTCCTTGTAAAGTCTACATTCTTGGTGGTTTTTCTTATATATCTTCCTTTTACCTCTCTTTTATTTATATATCTAATCTTTTGGGGTATATCTATGATATTTTATTCTAATAATGATGATATTTGGTTGTTTTAATGTTATGGAATGATATCTAAGGTATTTTTTTAGATTTTTAACCCAGTTTTGTTGAAGAATTTGTATCGTTCTTCATTTTCACCATAGTTTCCACGGTAGGTGGATTCAATCTAAACTCCTATTATTATAACTGGAAGGATTTAGTCTCAAATTGATTTTTTTTGTTTAAATATATTTTGAAATTGTTTTTCAATGATTTATGGAAACCCTCTTTTGTGATGGTTTATGGAATTTTGAAAATTGGGTGTTTTTGTGGATAGTGAAAGTGGTAACATGATTTTAAAAAAATAATGGTTGTTTTTTATGCATATAAAAAATTGATAAAAAGATATTTTTATTGAAATGGTTTCTCAAATATTGTGTTGGCATGGTTTTTGGATTAAATTGTTAAGAGTGAGTTGGATAGGATGGATAATGGTCATGAAATACCACCATCAAAGGGACAGAGTGTGGATTTGAAGTTTCGCCATCAATGGTAACACTAAGCTTGAGTTTTTTTGTCTTTAGTTGTGTGAATTAAAATGTTTAATGCCAAATTATTTCATTAAATGGCTGGAATGAATTATTTGGTTGCTTTCCTTGGAAATTTTTTTGGATTGGTATATTGTTTTGGTATAAAAAAGTTATTTAAAAATGGTTTGGATTTGATATAAACTATTTTAAAGTGTTTTATATAAACTATTTTATATAAGTGTTATAACTTGTTCTATCCTAGTGGTATGAGTAGGGAATTCATTTGGGAAAAACCTACTTAGTTACATTGCTCACCCACTGCTTGGCCACTTTGGTGCATTTGAAGATATTATGTATTGAGACATAGGTAAAGGAAAAGTATCTCATTTCTTTATTGATGCATCCTCATACTTTTGGAATGACTTGTGGAGTTGGATCTTAGATCATGTTGGTAGCTTTAGAGTTGGTGGCTTGTAGTCTTTGTGTTTTGTTGATCTTATCTTTTCCATTTTACTCTAATATGGTGTTTGGTTATAGTTTGCTGTTGTTTTCAGTAGGTATTCTTCAGTTGTGTACTTATTTATCATGAATCATATATTTTTTGTTTTTTATGGTATACTTGGTTATAGTTGTTTAATTTCTTAAGGGAAAATCATCCCTCAATTGTATCAAAGCCCTTGGAATTTATTACCAGCCTTCGGTGCCTTGGGGATGTAACCTAAGGCTAAGTTTCATTTCGGCCTCATCTCAATCCAATGAGGAGGGTAAAGATTTTATATTTATATAGTTAAATTTATATTTTTATATGTATTTTATGGTTTTTAGTTAAATATATTATGTCTTTCAATTCATTTTGTTATAGGTTTTTATGGGTTATGGCCTCGCATGTATGTTTTTTCCATATTAGTGTTAGTTGTCAGCCCTTGGTCTATAAATGGTGGGATTGGGGAGGTACACTCATACTAATATCATTCCAGGATGGGTCCTATATTTTACACCCCAATATTTTATATGGGTTTCCTTTGAAATAAACTTTAAGTATTTTATAGCTTTCTTTACATGCAACCTAGAGTCTAAATGAACCCATGATATAGTATACCTTTATAGCCTAGTTGTTAGATTAGTGGGTATGAATTGGATTAACCGAATTATGAAACATATATATAAACTTTTTCCTAAATTAAAATTTATTTACTAATTCCAAAATAAATAATAATTAAATTTTTCATGAAATTATTTAATGATTAAAAGAACAATTTTTTGAAGAAATGTATTTTTCTACATATTATATATTTTTATCTAAACAAATTATATTGATAACAATTGGAAAATTAGTTCAATTAAATATATTTATAATTTATATGAATAAATTAATAATAATTTATACATTAGTTATCTAATTTTTTGGAATGAAGATAAAATCATTTAAATGTAAAAAGGTTTATTTTCAGAAAATCATTTTTATATGCACATAGTGTTTTTATAAATTAAACAAATAATTATTTATCAATTTTTTTATTGAAATTTATATATTATATAATCACTCAAATATTTTAACATTTTTTTAATGTTTTTACTAGGCATGTAATGAAACCAAATTTAGTTTTATGAGTAAAAATACATTTTACTAAGAACTGGTTTTTGTCGTATTTTGCATGCATATTTTAAAATTAATTTTTTATGTTTATGGAAATTGAATTTTTTAAAATTAATTTCATATTTGGAATAATCATATACAAATTTTTTAATGATTCCACTTTCATTTCTTCATAATGAAAGTAAAATCAATAAAAATTTATTTCCATGGTTAAGGTTTAAACAGGTTTACCAAAGCGGTTAAACAAATATATAAGGATAATATTACCATATAAACTTGTCTAATTATAATTATTTTAGGATATTTAAACCCTATATTATCCTACATTCAAACTATTATTCATTTTGTGCCACTTTCAAAAGAAAATTAAATTATATTATTAAAATCCTTTAAGTAATTCCAAGTGTGTCATCTCCCTCAGTTATAAAAGGACTCCCAATATCCTCTCTTATCCAAAATTAATTGGCCTGTTATATTGGAAAATACCTACCCAAATACTTTTCTAACATCCATCCCCATTTTTGAGATGTTTTGGTTTTCTAAATATACCATCCTATCAAGGATTAAGGAATAATCTGAAGTTAAATTATCAATGAAGATGTATAACTCTTAACTGAGTACTTTCAATTTTATTTCTTATTCAAAATTATATAAACCTATTTTATCCATCATAACATGATTAATATATAAAGAAATTATTATTATTGTGTCAAACATTTTTCACCTCCTTTCCATCAAATGGTAAATGAAAGTATTGTCCGTGCATACGTGTGGACTACCACATCCACGTAGAGATATGGTTCATTTTTCATCGCCACCAAACATTGATAGATATAATGAAAGATTAAATAAATATATATTATATTTATGATAAAATTATGATTATATAATGATAAAATCTTATTTATCTTTCTTTCTTTATTTTCTTTAGAAAATGAAAATAGCGTTCATGTGTACATACGGACTACCATCACCATGAGTGGAATAATTAATTTTCCTATATATTCCCTATATATATGGTTCAAAATATGAATATAATAAATATATATTATATTTATATTACTACTAAAATTCTATAGATTATGTAAACAAGATCAAATTACATGGACTTAAACTTCTGAAGTGAAACTTTCATGAAAATAAATAGTCAACACCCGAATACAATTATTTTAATAAAGAATTATAAATAAATAAGAGTTTAAATGGTATAAGTGAACCATGTATGTTATTAAAGGTATGAATATGGTTCTTTTATAAAATTAAAAAAAATTAACTTATTATACATAATTTCATAGAGTTTGTGATGAAATTCATACTTGAGGTAAGGGTTTTACGTTATAATCTCATTTTTACTTAGATTATTTATGTGTAATATTTATATAATGGAATTATTTTATATATATATATAAATTATTTTCATTTTATTAGTCTATATTTACTTCTAAAAATTAAAATTTTTCCTTTAATTTTAGTCTCTATAACTACTCAAAATTTTGAAATAATGTTTTTAAGGAAAACCAACTTTATTTCTCTCTTCAATCAGGAATATTTTTATTCCATGTCTATATTTTCTTTTAAAAAATAAGAATGTTTTTAATATTCTCCAATGACTGATAAATGTAATTTTTACCTATGGTTTAATTTATATAACAAATTTTTATAATAATATTCTTTTCATTTCTTAATGAGGTGCTTTTTACCAAATGTGTCGATGGAATCTTTGTTTTGACATATACCATGTGAAAATATTTTCCTAGCACACTGACTAATATTTTAATTTAGGTTTACTTTTAAATTTTCCATGGTTCTTTTCAAAAAAAAATTTCCTGAATATTTTATAAATTTTTAGATTTTAAATAATCTATTTTAAAATGAAAAGGGTATCTTCTTCAAGAAATGTTTCAGTGATCTTTAGAAGGTATTTTTCATCAATGATAACATCCTTTGATATTACTTATTCTCAATTTGGGATATGATTATATGATATTATCCTTATTATTTCTATGGATTTGTTATAGTTATAATAGTTAAATATTTATGAAACTCATTTTCTTTTCCATTGGTTAAGTTTTAATGTATTGATAAATGTTTTCATGATCTTTTGGCATATAAATTAATGGATTGTGAATATGTGATGGGTAGATTCATTATATAACTATAATTAATTAGGTAAATATTAATGTTTTATGAGATTAAATATTATATATGTGGTTATCCCATGCCCAAAATAGGGTACACAAGAGGTTATCACAAGAACAAAATAGGGTACACAAGAGGTTATCCCAATCCTGAAGTAAGTGCATTGGTGGTTACCCCAAGCCTAACATGTTATTAATGTCTTAGTTGGTAGCCTTGAAATAAGATTTCTATGATTATGATTATGCCACACTTTATACCTCTATTTTATAACATGACCTTATGTCAATGTTATGATTTTATGGATCATGTTCTTTGATTCTAATATGATTCAAGTCTTATAAACTGTTGAGTTTTTTTCCATGACCCATAATTATGATCTATGAATTTTTTGGTATGGTTTTCAAATGTTAAGATCATGTTCTCAAACCCTTATACTTATGTTATGCTTAAATGATCATTGATATTTCAATTTTTACCCTTATTGATCATTTAATCTCACAATATATTTTGTTTCCTTTTCCCCTTTATATGAAGAAATATTTTAAGTACAATATGTATAATAAGGGTTATCTTTGTGAAGAACTTAGTGGGAGATGATACAGATTTTTTATATACTAGTTTTTCTTATATCCAAGTTTCCAAAGACACTAAAACTTTATAGTTCTTGTGTGGTTCATAATGTTATATAATTAATATTATTCAAATGAGATGTAATATTTATGTAAAAAATGTTTGGGCTATCTCAGTTGATATCAGAAAAAGGTTTAGTTATTTTTGGAAACTAGGATAAGAAAACATTACTGAGAACCTTTAAGATAAGAATAAGTAAATTATAACGTCTTATGTTATGGTAAATAAAAGAGTGTGGTTTTCCTAGAAAATATATATATATATATATCTAGATTATAGAAAGTGGATGCGTTTGTGAAACATATAAACCTTGGGGTAATAAATCTGAATGGGATGAATTGGGTATTAACTCGATCATCATCGGTGCATGGTGAGTGGTCCAAATACCGCACACCTAACTAGAAACTTCTGTGGGATATGCTTAGATTAATTTAAATTATTTTTATGAACCATTATAAAAAATTTGAATATATAATAACCATGGATGACCTAGGTTAAACCTAAAGTGTCAGAGATTGAAAATAATGTGTCATGATTTAGACATCCTATAAATAATTTTTCATTATTATATGGTTTCTCAATATCATTATTATTTCTCAAAATATGATTTTTTATTTTATTCAGTGGTTAGAACCGAAATGAATCATGTTAATTCTGAATGGGATAGAAAATGAAATTATTTTCCTCCTAAGAAACTGAATTTTATGGGATTTTGAATAAAAATATAATATTTACACTTACAAAACTTTCTCAATCCATGAATTATGGTGACTTCAAAATGAGAAAAGGAGGGAACGATGTTATTTCAAGTCCTTCATGAAGAAACATCCACCTTTTTAGTGGGTATTATGATCCAATAATTTCTAAAAAATGGATCAGTACCACTGAAAAGATATTTTCTATTATCTAGTGCTCAAAGAAAGAAAAAGTTTATTTCTTTTTTGTTAATCATTTGGAAGGAGAATCAGATAAATGGTGGAATCATATCAGAAATATGAGGCAACAGGAAAAAATAGTCTCTATGGGAAAGGATGAGTTTAGAAGGTTATTTTTAAACAATTTTCTTCCCTATATTAATTATATAAAAATAGAAAATTAATTCCTTGATCTAAAATAGAAGAATAATGAATCCATTGGTAACTATGATCTAAATTTTACAAGAGTTATGAGGTATGCTTCAAGTATTGTCATTGAACTAGAAAGTAATATCGGTCAATTATTTAGTGGATTAAAACCATGTATTCAATTATCATTATCCATTATAAACTTCATTATCTATTAATTGATCATTTAATATTCTATCAAGTTAGAAATATATATTAGACTCACCCATCAATCTCATGGTTTTGATAATAAAATAATAATGGAAGTAAAAGGAAATTATAATAATAAAAATCTTGGAAAGAAGAATATCAATATACTTTTATGCTAGAACTATGGGAAGAAACATATAGAAAATTATATTAAAGGGACTAGTAAATTTTTTAAGTCTGGAAAGAAACATTATTAGGAAATTAAATTACAAAGTGATGGGAAGAAGTTGGAAAATGATGTGAGTGGAGAAAAATCTTTATAAAATGCACGAATCACACTTCAGTATTTCAAATACAAGGAGTACAGTCATTATGATAACCAATGCTCAAATCCAATTATTAATAATTATGATCAATGTTGGAAACCTCTTAATCATAGAGAAAAATTTAAATATCATGTAATTGTTGTTATCAATGTGTGGTACGATAACAAATTGTTGAAAGGTACAATTACCATCCCTTTTGGAACTGCTAATGTCTTATATTATTCTGTTTTTACCCACTCTTTTACATCTAAAGAATTTTCTAAGGGAAAAAATTACAACCTCAATTATTATATATTTAATTAGTATTGAAAACTCCTAATGGTACAATGATCATATCTCAATTCTATGATTCTTCTCTAATTAAAGTTTTTGTGAATGAGCTTCCTAAAAATCTAGTTATTCTTCCTATAGTTGAATTTTACATTATTAAAGGAATGTATTAGATTTCTTTATATAAATAGCATATTAATTACTAAGGAAAGTCACATTTGATACTCTAAACCAACCTATAATAATCTATTAGTGTATGGATAAATATGAACATCCATAGAAATTACATCTATTATATGGGTTTTTATTCCTATTCAAATGGGGTATTTTTTTAGATGTTTTGGGAGAAACAGAAAATCAAAGATATGCCTATTATACAGGAGTTTTTTAATGTCATTCTGTAAGAGTTTCCTAGTCTTCCTCTAAAATGTGAAGTTGAGTTTTTAATAGAACTCATACCTGGTGTTACACCTATTTTAAATAATCTATATAGAATGGCCCCAATTGAGTTATAGGAATTGAAGAAGAAACTCCATGAAAATCTTGATAAGGGATTCATTTATACAAGTATGTCACCGTGGGGTGCAACTATTCATTTTGTTATTAAATATAGATCAATGAAACACTGCATTGATTATTAGGATTTAACATGATAATTTCAAGAATATGTATATTTAACCCCATATTGATTATTTTTTTAATCAATTGTAAATATTTAAATACTTATCAAATATTAAACTTCATTTTTGATATTATCAATTGAGTTTATAAAGTGAATACATACCCAAGATAGCCTCCTATACAAGGTATGGATAATATGAATTTATCATGATACATTTGGTCTTATGAATGCTGAATGTGGATGCCCTAGACCGAACATATGTATATATTTTGATTACCATAACATTTATACAATTTGATATATATATATATATATATATATATATATATATTTGTGTGTGTGTGTTTATCTGACCATAATAGTGTTGATACTTTTTCATCCACTATATTTATGGAAATTTCCCTAGATTACGTGTCTAATTAAAAGGTTATAGTAGTTCCCATGCTATAATGATAACCTAAAGATTCCATGATAGTAATATTAAAGTAATATACTATGGTCTAGATACATCATACTGATATAAAGCATATGAGGTGTGACTATCAGGTGTTGGGGGCTCATAAGCATTGAGACTTATTCTCATGAAGTCCGTACTTGGTGATCTCTAGTAGTTGAGATCATGAAGATAGACTCATCAATAGGAACACCATATATTTTGGGTGTTATTTTTTGTTCCAATTTATGGAAATTTTCATTGGTATTTTGACTTGAGATCATTATCAATGGGTACCATTTGATCACATACCTTGATGCAAGGAAAAAACTATGATAATGAATTCATTGAAAGGTATCTTGTGTTGAGTGTGTCTTTGGTGGTATGAAATTGCTTGAATGGTCAAGATAGAATTTTTCACTTCCAAGTTGAGGAAGTTACATCTTAGTCCTAGGTGATCAGGATGGTATTACCTTTATAAATCCATGTCCATGGTAGTCTAAGGTATGTCCATCCAGTTAGATCAAAAAATAATAAATCAAAAAATTATGATGACACAAGTGTGTTTCCTATTTTATGAGATATAATGAGACAAATAGATAATATTATATAGTGTGTGTTTATAGGATGGTTGTAATTGATATGAATTTTCCACTTCTCTTTAGGGGCCTTGATGGGTTTCTATACTCTTCTTTAAGTTTGGGAATATTATTCACTACTATCGAGATATGGGACTATATGGTCACACACAATATCATATTAAAGAATCTACCATATTCTAGTGAATAGGTATATAGGACATGGTATCCCCCAACATGGGGTTTTATAGTTGTCCAAGAATTATCAATCATAAAAGAATAAATAAATTCATCATTATTTGAGTATATAATAATTGGGTTGAATTTATTTATTTAAATTATTCACAAGTGTTTATGTAAATACATGGAATAATATTATACGAACAAATATTATTTTAATATTCAAGGTTCGTTGAATATTAGTGGGAATTATGAGTTGAGTTAAGGACTCAAGTTTATCACATAATATATTTAATATATATTAAAATTATATGATAAAATATAAATGATATTTATGACACAGTTTATTCATCATATTTATTTATTTATTTCTTATTTTGCGGATGTTAAATATACGGGGGTCGGGGAACCCTAACCAGGTAGTTATGAGACCCACTATATAATCATGGGAGAATAACTTTTTGATTGAATATTCATTAGTCATAATTAAGAGCTTCTATCTCCTCCTGAATCCTAGATAGAGAAGTTCTCTATCCAAGTGATCGATATAAGAATGCCTTCACGGATCGAAGACGCGAGATCGAGGCGATCATCGTGATGTCAAAGAAATTGTAAAATCTTTATTCTATCACCTGGAATTAAATTAATGGTGTACATGTGGATTATCTAAGTATATGTGGATGATCTAGAGGGGTTCATCCTCAGACCCTTTGACCAACGGTCATCAGGGATTTTGGAAATATGATCATGCTTTGATTCAAATGAGGTACTTATTCTATTTCAATTTTTGTTCTTTAACAATTCAAAAAATATCCTTAGACCATACCATGGCTTCAATATCTAGATATAATGATGTTTTTTAGATCTGATGATGAAAAATTTTAAATCCCCAGCCCATCAACTTCTTCTATGAACCTCAGTACCATCAATTGGTATCAGAGGAACCGAATGAATTTTAAGAGCTAAGAAAATTAAATTATCTTTAATTTTAAGTAGATGGTTTTAATTTGGACCAAAAAAACCACGCATCAATCCAATAACATATAGAAAAGATATTACCATCATTAATTTTTTATATGGATCATTTATGGAATTTTGGGTATTAAAATTTGAGGAACACGATATGTGTGTGTGTGTCTGTGTGTGTCTGTGTGTGTGTGTGTGTGTGTTTGTATGTACGATCTTGTTATTATTTTCCTAAATTTATGGTGACCCCCCCTAGATTTCTAGCCTAAATCTAGTGGTCGGAAATGGTACCCACCATAATAATAAATTCCGAATCATTTTTTGAATCATTAATTATTTAAAAATATTTTTCAAATATTTTTTCTTGTTAGGCTTTATGAAAAATTTGTAAAGGGGGTGTCCATTTTTTGTATTTTTTACACAATAAAAAGAATTAAAATAATTTAAAAATTCAAAAAATAGAATTGGGTATAATTTTCAGTGTGTATCATGCAATAAACAAAAATAAGTGGAAGACTGATCAAAAATCACAAAGGTTTAAAAAAGAACCCAAAATAATTGTGTCTTCTAGTTGAAGCCACTAACGCCACCCTTTTCATCATGACCGTCTTCCTTGTCATGCCACCCAACTGAGCCGCATGATTCACTATCAGATGAATACCCATATTTCTAGTCAAACCACATGTTGCCTCCCTCATCCGTCTAACCATGGTCGAGCTTACCACCAGTATCCTGTCATGCTACCCTACCGAACCTAGTTTGATTCTATCCATTGTACCAAATGGCCACCCCCCCCCCCATTTGAGCCTGCCTCCATTGCTTGGACCAGTTGTTTCCCCATAATGAACCATCCCAACTAACATCACATGTACACCCTTGTCGGGACCACCTCTTTTGCAAACCTCTCTTCTCAGATTGAGAAACCACTCTGTTCCCATAGGTCCTATTGGATACGACCCACCCCACAATGGGTCTAAAAAGATCTACCCAACCTATAATAGGTCACACTAACCAAAAACAGCCTTACACAAGGTCTTCCTAGCCCAAAATCGGCCTACAGGGTTTAGGCATGACCCATAATGGGCCTGCGCATGGTTTCTGAGCCCAGAAAAATTTTAATACCACTAAAAATTAATTTATTAATTTTTGGATTAAAAATAATAATAATTTTATTATTTGGAAAATTAATTTAATTTTAGTATAAATTAAATTTATTTATTTATTTATTTATTTATTTGAAGAAAATATAAATTAGAAACTAGGACATAAAGAGAATATATTATTTGAATTTAAATGATTCATTTAATTTATAAAAATTCCCTCATACTTTAAATTTATAGCAATTTAATTTTATCACTCTTTTATTTTACCTATTGACCATTCTTGATCACTAACTAAACCTGTGTATGCCTAAGTTAATATATTAATTATTTATTACAACTTCATGTAATTTTTGAAAAAGTAGTTAATTTTATGATGGTAAATGCATCATCTTCTTTTCACTCAATATGTATAAGGGAATGTGAGTCTAATTAATCTGTATGTATTTGTTGCTTCCTAATACACCCTCTACTATGCACGAGTATACTTCTACATTGGACAATGGAGTTTTAAGGCATTCACCCTTCCAATAGGAGTCATTACCCCAGATGATAAGTGAATACACTGGATTGGGGATGAGTTATGTATCAGACTCAAGATCCAACCCAGGTATTATACCCTTGGGTAATAGTTGATCCACTAAGTTTTAAATGGATCGACCAATATTAGATACTCAAGACCATTCGAGTAATTTTATTTCCATTATTCATTGTTTATTATTTTATGCATGTGCATGTTTATAATGATAATACATAAAATAATAAACAAGAAAAATTCATAATGATATGATGAATGTTTTTTATATTAATTCATGTTTAGTTGTGGGTGAATAAACATAGTTTAAAAATATTTAATATAAATATATTACATTCTTTAAGAAATATTAAAAAAAACATCAAAGATATATTAATCCATACATCCTTCCATTTCTCAAATTTAAAAAATAACTGGTTGTATGGGGTGCTTGTCAACCAAAGTTGAAGGTGTCTCTTACTATCAGGGAGTTATTATGAGATTAATGGGTTGAATTAACTAAATTTGGTATCAAATAAGTAGTCAAAGATAACTTTCTATCACTTTAGAAGAAAATATTTGAGGTAATCAAGGTTACGATTTCAATAATCTAGAAATTTACTCAACGGTTCAAGGATCTATGAGTTAATGCAGTTGGAAAACCTATAGCCTACTTAGAAACTTTCCAAGTAGTGGTGTATCCAAAGATTATAGACTATGAGGAAAGGTTTAAAGGATATTTTATACTATAATAATCATGTAATAGATTATTTTTATTCTATTAATGAGGTCTACTAGAGTTTGATAAAATAGTGGGACACATTTAATGATTTTATTAATTAATCAATAATGTCTAAATTAGTAATCAAGATAAAGTACTGACTAATAAATTTATTTATTGTATACAAGAATGGTAATAAAAAATACCACTAAACCATTGTCAATATGATAGATACATTATAAATAAAATATCATGACCGACCATAAATTTTGGGAATAGTACAAGCAGTTGTCCATAGTACTACACCAAGAAAGGAAGCTTTATGTGCTGGAGTCCTCACTTCCTACTACACCTCTATAGGGAGAAATCATGGCGGATAATGATAGATGGAAAAAGTATATATATGATGAAATATATGTATAGCGTGTAATATTTTCATCTATGTCCATTCAGTTTTAGAAAATTCATAAACACAAAGATTCCTACAAGATGTTGAATCACTCTGAGAAATATATTAGCAGAGAGAAAGGCGAGAAAGGTATGATATATCAAGTTCAATTTATAGGTGTAGTCTATAATAAGGGAATCATGAAGTACCTCATGTACTCAAGGTGATCGGGAACATTGATATATTTAAATCACTTGGGTTCAAGATAAACCAAGGACTAGAAACTAATCTCATTTTTTCCTCTTTACTGCCAAGTTTTTTTACTTTCATTGTTAATTAAAATATGAATAACATGAAAATCCTATCCCATATCTTTTGGATTTAGTTCTCTAATACGATAAGGATATGAAGAATACCAATTATTTAGTCCTTATGGTGAACAATAATAGGAAGGTAAAGGCTAAGGGGTCTAAGTCTAAGTCCAATTTGAATACATAGATACATCATCCTTCCAAGAAGCCAAAGATATAGAGGTTGGGAAATGAGAAAGAGTTTTTCTTCTTTCCATGTGAAAATAATGTTCATTGGAAGAAGAATTGATGAGTTTGGAAAAATAAGCAAGTTGAAACTTATACTTTAGGTATTTTTTTCATTGAATGAAATCTATCATTATCTACAAGTTTGACATTGGCTACAGTATGTGGCTCACACATTTGTATTCATATATAGGAACCAAGTTGATTAAATAATATTTCAAAGGGAAAAGTGGGTCTCCTAGCTAGAAATGGTTTGATTATAGAAACCTTTGTGGTAGGATATTATCATCTGAATTTTCAAAGTGGTTTGGTTCATGTATTAATTAATTGTTATTATGTTCCTTCTGTAACTATAAACATAATCTCTATGTCATATTTGGACACTATGGTATTTTATTTCATGTTTGGAAATAAATTTGTTCCATTTTATAAGGATAAAATATGTTATGGTATGGAACATCATAAGAATGGGTTTTATATAATTGTACTTGAAAACCTGATAATGAAAATCAATGAAAAAACCAGTAAACATGACTCATAAGAACCCCAACTATGGAAATTCACGCTTGGTCATGTAAATGAGAAGTGATTATAGAAATTACATCAATAAGGTTATTTATACTCAACTAAGTTAAAACCCATGTATTTACTTCATTCTTGTTTATAATGTAAAATTACCAAAGCACCATTTTTTGGGAAGGGGATAAGAACCACTGAATTACTAGAATTAATTCATACTAATGTATATGGTCCATTTACCGTAGAGGAAAGGGGTGGGTTTTTTACTTCATTACTTTTACTGATGACTATAGTAGATGTTTTTATATCTACCTAATGTGATATAAGTCATATTCCTTTCAGATGTTTAAGTAATACTATCATAAAGTAGAAAACTATCTTGGTAATAAGATTAATGCACTTCACTCAGATTGAGGAAGAGGGTATATTAAAAAAGATTTCATTGATCACTTAAAGGATTGTGGGATAGTATCTCAACTCACCCTTGTTTATACACCTCAATAGAATGGTGTTGGTTAAAGGAGGAATTAGACCTTGCTTGACATGGTCGGATCAATGATGAGTCATGAAACTCTTCCATTATCCATTTGGGGATACACCTTATAGACAACATTATATAGTCTTAACTGAGTACCAAATAAATCAATTGATGGGATTACATATGAGTTTTGGTGTAGAAAAAAACCCAATATTTTACAAACACTAGTGCAAAAAACGTTTTTTACGTCACCATTTTTTACGTCGGTTATATAAAACCGACGTCATAATATGTAAAATGAGGTTTTTTACGTCGGTTATTTAATAACCGACGTAAAAACCTGTGTTTAGTACACCTTTAATGTCGGTTATTTTTATAACCGACGTTATTAATCGCGCGGCTTCGTTTTTTACGTCGGTTATACATTAACCGCCGTAAAAAACAGAAGCGGGGGGAGTTTGTTACGTCGGTTATTCAATAACCGACGTAAAAAACACGGTTTTTGAAGGCCTTTTTACGTCAGTTATAAAATAACCGACGTAAAAAAAGAATCCGCAGATGTTTTTGACGTCAGTTATGGAATAACCGACGTAATAAAACGCGGATTTTGAGCCCTTTATAATGTCGGTTCTAAAATAACCGACGTAAAAAAAGAATCGGAGGAAGGTTTTTACGTCGGTTATTGAATAACCGACGTTATAAATGTTTTTAAAAAAATTATAACGTCGGTTATTGAATAACCGACGTGATAACTCATTTAAAAATTTACCCAGACCCGTGGAATGTCATTCGCGAGTTTACCTTCGACAGTCGCGACTCGTCTCTCTCGCGCGTAAACCCGAATCAGCTCGTCCATTTCGTGGGTTTAGATTCGTTTTGCGATCATCGTTTCTCATATTTAATCTCCTCGGATCAATCATCTAAACTCGCAGCACTCAGGTAATCCTCCCACTCATTCATTTTTTTTTCGCGGATAGTATATATATATGTGTTGTGATTTTTTTGTTGAAACTAGCTAAGATTCTTCGATTGCGAACCCTTTTAACTCGTTTTGGCACCATAATCTTATTTATCATCCCAGGGGGGTGGGAGGGCTATCAAGAGGGTTGGGGGTGTCCAAGGGGGTTTCCAAGGGAGTAGGGTGTGGGGGGTGGTGTCCAGGAGGGGTGGGGGCTGTCCAGAGGGGTCGGGGGGTGTCCAGGGGGGTTTACAAGGGGGTGGGTGGGTGTGGGGGGTTGTCCAAGGGTGTGGGTGGGTGTTGGGGGGTGTCCAGGGGGGTGTCCAAGGGGGGTAGGGGGTGGTGTTTAGGAGGGGTGGGGGGGCTATCCAGAGGGTTGGGGGGTGTCCAGGGGGGTGTCCAAGCAGGTCGGGGTGGGGGGTTGTGTCCAGGAGGGGTGGGGGTGCTTTCTAGAGGGGTCGGGGGCTGTCCAGAGGGGTCGGGGGGTGTCCAGGGTGGTGTCCAAGGGGATGGGTGGGTGTGGGGGGCTGTCCAAGGGGGTGGCGGCCTGTCCAGAGGGGTCGGTGGGGTGTCCAGGGGGGTGTCCAAGGGGTTGGATGGGTGTGGGGCTGTCCAAGTGGGTGGCGGCCTCTCCAGAGGGTATTTGGGGTTGTCCGGGTGGGTGGGGGGGCTGTCCAGAGGGTTGGGGGATGTCCAGGGGGGTGTCCAAGGGGGTAAGGGGTGGGGGTGGTGTCCAGGAGGGGCGGGGGGCTGTCCAGAGGGGTCGGAGGGTGTCCAGGGGGGTTTACAAGGGGGTGGGTGGGTGTGGGGGGCTGTCCAAGGGTGTGGGTGGGTGTTGGGGGGTGTCCAGGGGGTGTCCAAGGGGGGTAGGGGGTGGGGTGGTGTTTAGGAGGGGTGGGGGCTGTCCAGAGGGTTGGGGGGTGTCCAGGGGGTGTCCAAGCAGGTCGGGGGTGGGGGGTTGTGTCCAGGAGGGGTGGGGGTGCTTTCTAGAGGGGTCGGGGGCTGTCCAGAGGGGTCGGGGGGTGTCCAGGGTGGTGTCCAAGGGGATGGGTGGGTGTGGGGGTTGTCCAAGGGGGTGGCGGCCTGTCCAGAGGGGTCGGTGGGGTGTCCAGGGGGGTGTCCAAGGGGTTGGATGGGTGTGGGGGGTTGTCCAAGTGGGTGGCGGCCTCTCCAGAGGGTATTTGGGGTTGTCCAGGGGGGTTTACAAGGGGTTGGGGGATGTCCAGGGGGTGTCCAAGGGGGTAGGGGGTGGGGGGTGGTGTCCAGGAGGGGAGGGGGGCTGTCCAGAGGGGTCGGGGGGTGTCCAGGGGGGTTTACAAGGGGTTGGGTGGTTGTGGGGGGCTGTCCAAGGGTGTGGGTGGGTGTTGGGGGGTGTCCAGGGGGGTGTCCAAGGGGGTAGGGGGTGGAGGGTGGTGTTTAGGAGGGGTGGGGGGCTGTCCAGAGGGTTGGGGGTGTCCAGGGGGGTGTCCAGGGGGGTGTCCAAGCAGGTCGGGGGTGGGGGGTTGTGTCCAGGAGGGGTGGGGGTGCTTTCTAAAGGGGTCGGGGCTGTCCAGAGGGGTCGGGGGGTGTCCAGGGTGGTGTCCAAGGGGATGGGTGGGTGTGGGGGGCTGTCCAAGGGGGTGGAGGCCTGTCCAGAGGGGTCGGTGGGGTGTCCAGGGGGGTGTCCAAGGGGTTGGATGGGTGTGGGGGGTTGTCCAAGTGGGTGGCGGCCTCTCCAGAGGGTATTTGGGGTTGTCCGGGTGGGTGGGGGGGTTGTCCAGAGGGTTGGGGGATGTCCAGGGGGGTGTCCAAGGGGGTAGGGGGTGGGGGGTGGTCTCCAGGAGGGGCGGGGGCTGTCCAGACGGGTCGGGGGGTGTCCAGGGGGGTTTACAAGGGGGTGGGTGGGTGTGGGGGGCTGTCCAAGGGTGTGGGTGGGTGTTGGGGGGTGTCCAGGGGGGTGTCCAAGGGGGTAGGGGGTGGGGGTGGTGTCCAGGGGGGGTGTTATATCTTACTATATTTTGTTTAAAAAATAATATTCAAGCATATTTTTTTAAATACACATCGATTTGTTTTATATTTCAAAATTGTTTACATTCAAATTATGATTTTTTTCATATAAACATATATTTGTCTTATCTAAAAAATATATATATTTTTTCTATTTGTTATAGGTAATAATGAGTCGAAGTTGGATTATGGCACATCGAATGAGCAATGAATATGAGGAAGGTGTTGATTCCTTTTTGGAATTTTCTAAACGAAATGTTCCAAGTAGTGACATTTTTTTCTGTCCATGCCTGAAATGTCTGAATATGAAGAAGTTGAAAAGTAGAGAGATAAAAGATCATCTGATTTGTCATGGTTTCAATCCGAGTTACAACCCTTGGATTTGGCATGGCGAAACTGGACAGAATGTCACTGATGATAATGAATCGCAAGATGGTAACTCCGATGGAATTGAAGAAATGATTCGCGATATTGTAGCAGAACAAATTGAGATAGAATCGACAGTTGCACGTCTATATGGTGATGCCGAAAAACCATTATATCCTGGTTGTACAGATTTTACGGTTTTGTCGGCGGTGTTAAGATTGATTAACCTGAAGGCGAAACATGGATGGAGTGACAGAAGTTTTACAGAGCTGCTACAATTGATGAAAGACATTCTTCCAAAAGATAACGATCTTCCAGATTCACATTATAAGGCCAAAAAAATATTATGCCCGATGGGATTGGGATACAGGAAAATACATGCCTGTCCGAATGACTGCATTATATATAGGAAGGAATATGAATTTCTGAAAGAGTGTCCTAAATGTGGGACATCACGGTATAAGGTGAAAGAAAAATCGCAAGCTGATGTAGAGATTACAAAGCTCCCTTCAAAGGTATTTTGGTATCTTTCTATAATTCCTCATTTCAAACGTTTATTTGCTAATTCACATGATGCAAAAAGGTTAAGATGGCATGCTGATGAGTGGGTATGTGATGGAAAAATACGTCATCCAGCTGATTGTCCACAATGGAAGAAAATTGATGCCCAGTACCCTACATTTGGAAATGAAATTAGAAATCTGAGACTAGGCTTGTGCACAGATGGAATGAATCCATACCGAACCCTCAGTAGCACACATAGTTCATGGCCTGTTTTATTGGTAATTTACAACCTCTCTCCTGAAGTTTGTATGAAGCGCAAATATGTCATGTTGAGTATCATGATCTCTGGTCCAAAGCAACCCGGTAATGATATTGATGTATACTTGTCACCGCTGATTGATGATTTGAAACTGTTATGGGCTGATGGTATTAGGGTGTATGATTCTTATAAAAGGGAATATTTTCAACTACATGCAGTGCTTCTATTCACTATAAATGACTTCCCAGCATATGGAAATTTGTCTGGATACAGTGTTAAAGGGCATAAAGCATGTCCAATTTGCGAACAACAGACGTCATATTGTCAATTTCATCATGGGAGGAAAACAGTGTACATGGGTCATCGAAAGTTTTTGCCTATGGATCACCCTTATAGAAGACTAAAAAAGTCATTCAATGGCTCACAAGAATTTGATACTGCTCCAAAACCTTTATCCCTAGATTTGTATTTTGAGAGTGTGAAAAACCTTGATGTCACATTGGGAAAGACACAGAAATCTGGTAATGATAGACATATTTGGAAGAAAAGGTCAATATTTTTTGAGCTACCATATTGGAGGTATCATGAAGTCAAACATAATATTGATGTCATGCACGTGGAGAAGAATATTTGTTATTCTTTGATCGGAACATTGCTAGATATTAAAGGAAAGACAAAAGATTGGTTGAATGCAAGGTTAGACCTACTATCAATGGGAATACGTTTGGAGTTTGCTCCCACTCCTAAAGGAAGACGAACATTTCTTCCCCCGGCTTGTCATACATTATCGAAGAGGGAGAAAAGTAGCTTCTGTCAGTGTCTTCATGATATCAAAGTGCCTCAAGGTTATTCTTCAAATGTAAAAAATTTTGTCTCATTGAAAGACTTGAAGTTGATAGGTATGAAATCACATGATTGTCACGTCATGATGCAACAAATTCTACCAGTTGCACTGCGTGGAATATTTCCCATCCGTGTTAGAAAGAATATAATGAGGTTGTGTTATTTTTTCAATTCAATTTGTAACAAGGCGATTGATGTGAATGCTTTGAACATTTTGGAAAAGGATGCAATTTTTATACTTTGTCATTTGGAAATGTATTTCCCTCCAACTTTTTTTGATATGATGGTGCATTTAATGATTCATCTGGTTCGAGAAATAAAGCTTTGTGGACCTGTATATCTTCGTTGGATGTATCCTTTTGAAAGGTATATGAAAATATTAAAGGGATATGTTAAAAATTCATATCGACCTGAAGCCTCCATTATTGAAAAGTATATTTCTGAGGAGGTAGCAGAGTTTTGTACGAGCTACTTGGCTACGGCGCAACACATAGGTTTGCCTCCATCTCGCCATGAACGGGTTAATAATGAGGGAAAGGGGATTCGTGGCTTGAAAGTCAAATCACTGTCAGTTGAACATATGAAGAAGTTAGAATCATACATCTTGAATAACATAGCTGATGTTCAACCGTATATCACATTGCATATTAATGAGTTGAAACAATGTCATCCAAAGAAAAAAGAAATGTGGATTTTGAATGAGCACAACAAAACTTTTTTGCCATGGTTTAAAAAGACCTTTCTTGGTAGATCAGATGTATCAGAGACATTAAAATGGATAGTGGGTGGTCCATCTTTAAATGTGATAACATGGTCCGCTTATGACATTAATGGCTATACATTTCATACGAAAGCTCAGGACAACAGAAGTGCAGTTCAGAATAGTGGTGTATTGGTGTTTGCAGAAGCAATGCATTTTTCGAGTGCTAAGGACAGAAACCCAATTTCGGCATCAAGTGCATATTATGGAGTGATTGAAGACATATGGGAGGCTGATTACTTTAAAATTAAAGTTCCTGTTTTTAACTGTAAATGGTTTATCGGTAACAATAGTGTCAGACACAATGAATTTGGAATGACACTTGTTAATCTGAATAGATTGGAAGACACAGCTGATTCTTTTATAATGGAAACACATGCCAAACAAATTTTCTATGTAGTAGATCAATCAGATATGCAGTGGGCTGTTGTTTTACAAGGGAAAAAACAATATGTTGGTGAGGATGAATTTGATGAAGATGCTGATTTATGTGAGATCCCTACTTCCATGGAAAGATTAACAGAACATAATGATGATTATGTTGAAGACATGGTTTGTGCCATAAGGAACGATCACGACGAAGGAATTTGGGAAAACAATCCAACTGTACATTCCTAAAATTACAGGTAACACATGTTTATTTCTTGTTTACATTTAGTTTTTTCATATAATGTTAGATATTGTAAATTTTTTACTTATTAAAACATGTATCAAACCAAAACAATAAATCAATAAAAACCGTAAAGAGGAGAAGTCCTGGGCGCACCGGCTGGCCGGTGGTGGATCATCGGTTGGCCGGTGGTCCAGAGCAAAGCTGTCTGGTCCACCGGTCGGCCGGTGATGAGCCAGCGGCCGGCCGGTGGTCCAGACAGAGAGGAAGGCTCTCTGTCTGGTCCACCGGTCGGCCGGTGCTGAGCCAGCGGCTGGCCAGTGGTCCAGACAGAGGAAGGCTCTCTGTCTGGACCACTGGCCGGCCGCTGGATCACCACCGGCCGGCCGGTGGTCCAGACAGGAAGGCTCTGTCTGGTCCACCGGCCGGCCGGTGGTGAGCCAGCGGCCGGCCGGTGGCACCAGGCAGTGGGCAAGTCTACTGCCTGGGTCCTCCGGCTGGCCGGTGAGCTCACACCGGCTGACCGGTGGACTCAGTGAGTCCACTTTTCAGCTTTCTTGGGCCAACTCCTTGGCAACCTTTTGTCTATGTTTACCATGTTTATCATTGTTTAACATGCTTACCATATTACCAATGTTTACTATTATGTAATTTAGTACACTTTTCTATTTTCTGATTAAGTAGTATTACAATATTTGAATTTGTATATTTGTGAACTAATGTTTGTTTTTTTGATTTGAAGGAAAATGACAGATCAATCAGTTGATCAGCCACATGATTCTAAAGATGAGCATATTGGTCATACATCTGGGGAGGAACATTCACATGCTCCTATTACGAAAAAGAGTTCAAAGGTTGGTAAGAGTGGGTGCACACGTTTACCAAAATTATCACTTGCCCGTACGAAGGAGGAGAGGATAGTCGTGGAGTTTGATGATGATGATCTTCCTAGAGGTCCAAATGCTAAAGATTTTAAGGGTTTTGTAGCAACTCAGGCTAAGAGCAAAGTAAGCATTCTCTATGATGATTGGAGAAGTGTGGATAAGGCGATAATTTCTCAGCTGTGGGAGACCATTTTGGTAAGATCTTTTGCTATTGTTTGACTGTTCTTTAAATGTTTCTAGTATATATAATATTTTTAACCTCTTTTTTATCAGATGACATTTCATATTCCTGACACTGGAGGAGTCAGGAAGAAATGCTTATCGTTGGCTGCTAGGAGATGGAGGGATTTCAAATCAACCCTCTCATCTGATTTCATTTATGGTCATAGGAGTCGTGAGAATCCATGTCGTATATATCCTTTTATAGATGAAGACACATGGAGACAATTTTTTGAAAGTAGAAGAAAAGAATCATTTTTGGTAAGGGCAATGTAAACTTTTATAAGCTTTCTTATATAAATGATCTTATTATTGTTTTGTTAATGATTACTTATTCTTAATTTATAGCAAACAAGGAAAGCTCATCAAGAGATCCAATCTAAAAATGTATACCCTCATAGTTTATCTCGGGGAGGGTATGCATTATTGGAAGAACAAATGATGGCAGAAAAATTTCAACAACTAAGAGCTGAGTCTTCAAGCTCTGGAGAGGTGGCCCCTCCATCCCCTCCATCTAGACATGAGAAATGGAAAAGAGCTCAGAAGGGCAAAAAAGGACAATATCTTTCGGAAGAATCGAGACTCGTATTTGAGAGGATTGTAAGATATCTATTTTATTTATTTAAGTTTACTATTTTCGTCATATATTTCCAATCATTATAGAAATGTTCAATTAATTATTACAGGACTCTCTTGAGGAGCAGAGTTCACAGGGGACATTTACACCATCTGGGAGGGAAGATATTTTATCTGTGGCATTGGGAAAGCCCGAACATCCTGGCCGTGTAAGAGGATATCCGGCAGGTGTATCGGTAAGAAAAGTGTTGCCACATTCCTCAACTTCTAACGTTGAGGGAGTTTATAAAAAAATAGAATCCTTGGAGGCTGAAGTCCATAATATTAATGCGAGAATGGAGGACAAGATTAGAGCATCGGTGCAGTTTATGTTTGCAGACTTGCAAAGACAATTTCAGGGTGCAGCTCCCACTCCACCTCTCCCAGTAGCTCCCACTCCCCCACCTCAGCCTGCGGACCCCATTTTTGATCCTCCTCCTCCGCCGCAGCTACCTACTTATTGTGAGTTGTATGTTGATGATCCTCAACATCATATAGTTGCATATGGGATGGTATATTGTCTAGGAGATACAGTTCATCATCAACAGTTAGAGGTAGAGAATCAGAGGGTCACTGTACAGGATATTATAGATAGATCAGCTCGGATACCATTACCTACAGATGAGGTGACGACAGTTGGACATAGTATCGGCCATTTTTTTACTTTGGCCATCCAGACTTCTTCGACTCATTACCATAGAGGTATGGATGTTATATCTTTTATTTTATATTTTTATTAATGTTTTATCATTTGAAAACTAATATATTTTTCAATTTATTTTTACAGGAATACTTCAAAGGTAGAGAAATACTGTATAGACAACAACAAAGACAGATAGCTATGACATCAGATGCAGATACTAGCAGTCTTGACAAATTGTCAAGATATTCAGATTTGTTGGCGGATCATTATGACTTTACAATGGAAGCTCATGTCTGTGGACGTGAACTAAGTGTGGGGATTATGAAAACTGATATCATGGAGTTTGTCACTAGAGATAAGTTGGGAATCAACGCGGTGCAAATTTTTATCATGTAAGTCTTAACACCTTTTCCTTGCGTTATATTTATTAAAAATGTATACTTATGTCTGCTTTGTATTAGGTATCTGTATAAAATTTGTGAGAGGAATGAGCTGACAGATGTATATGGATTCGTGGACCCACAATTGATTTCCCCTGAAGCATGTGCATTGGATGAGGAACAAATAATGCTTTATATTGCTGATAGATTTGAAAAGAATGTAATCACACAGTGTTGGATGATGCCTTTTTGTGAGAGGTATGAAACACATCCCTCTCAAAGAGTTATTTATCTTTTAACATAAAAAAACACTAACGTTAAATTTCCTTTTATCAGGGATCATTGGATGTTAGGGGTTTTTTCCCTAGGGAGAAAACACTTTATTGGATATGCTCTCTCCATGATGATGTGCGAGAAAGTTTTAAGAATATATTGGAAACGTAAGTTTAAATTTCACAATAGTTTTATATATTATAATGAATTTTAAATTTACCCCATTCGTATTATTTTCTAACAGGGCATGGGTCGACTTTCGAAAAAGCGCAAAGAAAAGGAATTTCAAGATCAAATATGTACATGCGAAGGTAAATATCCATTTATAATTTGTACATTTTGATTTATTACATAAAAATAATATATTGAATTTACACTCATTCAAACAGAAATTTCATGAGCAACAAGGCATCATCGAATGCGGATATTACATGTTAAGATTTATGTATGAAATAATAACAACTGGGACAGTTCTAAGTTTTGACCTGGTAAGATTTCCTCTTTCTCATAATATTTCAATTTGATTTATTCATTATACACGTTGACTACTATCCTTTTCCTTTGTAGCTTTTTGATGACCCTCAACCCTTTACTGCTGAAGATATCAAACACTTACAAGTGGAGTGGTCAAATTATTTTACAGGTTTGATTGACTTTTAGTTGTTTGTAATGTAAAATGTAATTTTGAATATTGTCAATGTAATTGTGTATTTCGTAGTCGTTTAGGTTGGATTTAGTTTTTTTTTTTGAAGTTGACAGTGTAAGTTTTGAATGTTATATAAGTGAATGTTTAATTTTTCTCTACTTCTTGTTTTGGTCTACTGTTGATGGTTTTTCTGGTCTGGATTTTGGTATGGGGGGAGAGGTTCCAAGGGGGTGGGTGGGTGTTTGGGGGGTGTCCAAGGGATATGGGAGGGGTGTCCAAGGTGTGTTTGGGGCTGTCCTAGGGGTCGGGGGGGTGTAAATGAGGGTGGGGGTGTCCAAGGGGTGGGGGTGTCCAAGGTGTGTTTGGGGCTGTCCAAGGAGTCGGTTGGGTGTAAATGAGGGTGGGGGGGGCTGTCCAAGGGGTGGGGGTGTCCAAGTGGTGGGGGTGTCCAAGGGATATAGGAGGGGTGTCTAAGGGGTGTTTGGGGCTGTCCAAGGGGATGGGGGGGTTTCCAAGGGGTAGGGGGTTTCCAAGGGGTCGGGGGGGTGTCCAGGGGGTGGGGGCTGTCCAAGGGGTGGGGGTGTCCAAGGGGTGGGGGTGTCCAAGGGATATGGGAGGGGTGTCCAAGGGGTGTTTGGGGCTGTCCTAGTGTTCGGGGGGTGTAAATGAGGGTGGGGGGGCTGTCGAAGGGGTGGGGGTGTCCAAGGGGTGGGGGGTGTCCAAGGGATATGGGAGTGGTGTCCAAGGTGTCTGGGAGTTCTGTCCAAGGGGCCGGTTGGGTGTAAATGAGGGTGGGGGGCTGTCCAAGGGGTGGGGGGTGTCCAAGGGGTGGGGGGTGTCCAAGGGATATGGGAGGGGTGTCCAAGGGGTGTTTGGGGCTGTCCAAGGGCTCGGGGGGTGTCCAGGGGTCGGGGGGGTGTCCAAGGGGTCTGGGAGGGCTGTCAAGGTGTGGGGGGGGTGTCCAATGGGTGTTTGAGGCTGTACTAGGGGTCTTGGGGGTGTAAATGAGGGTGGGGGGCTGTCCAAGGGGTGGGGGGTGTCCAAGGGGTGGGGGTGTCCAAGGGATATGGGAGGGGTGTCCAATGGGTGTTTGAGGCTGTACTAGGGGTCGTTGGGGTGTAAATGAGGGTGGGGGGTTGTCCAAGGGGTGGGGGGTGTCCAAGGGTTGTGGTGGGGCTCCAATGTGGTGGGGGAGGGCTGGCCAGGTTGTTAGGTGGGTATAGATGAGGGTGGGGTTCAGTTGGGGCTTGGGGGAGGGCTGTCATGGTTATTTTTGTTGTTTGGTTTCTGGTTACTTTTTGGTGAGAGTAGTGCAATTATTTTAAAAAATATATCGCTTTCACGTCGGTTATTTTATAACCGACGTGGTAAATAAATCGGTAGGGGTTTATCACGTCGGTTTTTTCGAGAACCGGCGTGATAAACCGTTCCCGGTCCTTTTATCACGTCGGTTCTTAATATAACCGACGTGCTAAAAGGCCTGGGAATCGATTTACCACATCGGTTATTGGATAACCGACGTGCTAAAACGTTTCCCAGGCCTTTTTATCACGTTGGTTTCTTAAATAACCGACGTGATAATAGGCCCGGGGAAGGGTTAATCACGTCAGTTATGTCATAACCGACACGATAAATGATATCCCAGGCGTTTTATCACGTCGGTTTAGAAAATAACCGACGTGATAAACCCCCCCCCCCCCCCCGCGCATATTTATCACGTCGGTTATTAATGAACCGACGTGATAAACACTGTGATGTTAGGGATGTTACGTCGGGTTTTAAATAACCGACGTAAAAAACGTTATTTATAACGTCGTCCGTATTAACGTCGCCTGAAAACCGACGTAAATAATGAAAAATAACCGACGTAAAAATGTTTTCTGCACTAGTGAAAAACATGTATAGATATGTGAGTATTTTTTCAAGACTATAACTGGTGAAAAATTAGCATCTATAATCATGAATTGTATCTTGATAGCATATCCTAAAGAAACTAAAGGATATTACCTATATAACCCTTTAGATAGAAAATTTATTATGGAAAGACAACCCATATTCTTAGAAATGGAACATAGTTCTAATGGAAATTATAGGAGAATTATTGGATTTGATTAATTTAATGCTCTAAATGATCAAAAATTGGTATGAGAATAATCTCCACAAGTGACAGTGGGAGATGAAGACATTCTCAAGACACAAGTACTGTGTAGGTCAACTTGATAGGTTAGATAACTAAATAATTATGGTTTTCTTGTCATTGAGTTTTGTGAAACATTACTCCTTGAGTATGATAAACCTCTAACCTATAAATAAGTATTATAAGGTAAAGAGGTTTCAAAATGAAAAGATTCCATGCATTCTGAGATGGAATCTATGTCTCAAAATCAATTTTTGATTTTGGTAGACCCTCTATCTAATGTAAAAACCATTGGGTGAAAATGGGTACTCAATAAAATGATATTCATGGATGGTAATTTCAATACCTATAAGGAAATACTAGTAGCAAAGGGTTTCCGGAAATGTCGAGGAATAAGCTATGTCGAAACCTTCTCACTAATAGCAATGCTGAAATCTATTAGAATATTACTTGTAAAATCATCCTTCCATGATTATGAGATTTGGAAAATGGATGTAAAAACTACTTTTATAAATTAGAATTTGGTTTAAGATGTCTATATGAATCAACTTGAAGGTTTTATTAAGTCAAAGAGTTCCAAAAAAGTGTTCAATCTATACAGATCCATTTATTGGTTGATGTAGAAATCATGATCATAGATTGTTCATTTTGATGAGGCCATATGAGAATTCGATTTCATTAAGAATGAAATATATCCATGTGTCTATAATAATATTAATAGTAATGTTATCATTTTCCAAATATTATATTTTTAGGACATATAAATTATAGTAAATCAAGTAAAAGTATTACAATTAGTTAAAACATGGTTAAATGAATGATTCTCTATAAAAGACTTAGGGGAAGAAGCTTATATTCTAGGGATCAAGATCTATCAAGATATATCTCAAAGGATATTTGGGATAATTCAAAGTACATTTACTAATAATGTACAAAAAAGGTAAATTATAGAATAATCCAAGATAGGGTTGTTTCCAATCTCACATGGTTTCAATTTGTTTAAGAAAATTTCTCTACAAACATAGGATAAGATTGAAATAATGAGTAGAATATCTTATGCTTCAGTAGTGGTATATATCATGTATTCCATAATATGTACTAGTTTTGATGTTTCCTTTACTTTAAGCATGGTAGGAAGATATCAAGCTAATCTAGAAGTGCTACAGTGGGAAGCTATCAGAACTATCCTAAATTACTTGACGCATACAAAGGATATGTTCCATGTATATAGAGGAGATGAGGAACTATAAGTGAGAGGATATACTGATTCTAGTTTCCATATAGATCATCATGATCTAAAATCATATTCAGGTAATTTATTTTTCCTAAATGGTGGTACAGTGATATGGAGAAGATCAAAGCAACATGTGGTCACTGATTCAACAGTAGAATCTGGGTATATAGTGTCTTCTGATTTAGCTAAGAAGTTGGTTTAGATATGCATATTTTTTTCAAATATTGGTGTTGTGTCTAATAGTATAGACCCTATTACAATTTATTATGATGATAATACATAAGTGGTGCTCTCCAAGGATCTCAGGTCACACCAGAGGATAAATAATATACTTCAAAAGTTGCATCTCTTCTGGGATTTTACTCAGAGAGGTTAAATTGAAGTTAGTAGAGTAACCATAGAGGAAAATATGGAATACCCCCAGACTAAATCCATATCTTTGTAGAATTATGATTCTCATTTTAGGGTTATTGGGTTAAGACTTATTAGCCATTTGGTATATTGCAAGTGGGAGTGTTGAATGTCGGTTCCCAAGACCCAACTTATATAAGTACATTGATTACCATTACATGTATATAGTTTTATAAATAAATGTTATTATCTTACCATAATGGTGTTGATACTTCTATATACACTATAGTTATGGTAATTTATATATATTACATATCATATCAAAAGTTTATAGTCATTTTAAGGTTGTAATAAGAACCTAGAGATAGCATGATAGTTTTCTTAAAGTAATTACCTATGATCTAGAGGAATCATATTAATAAGACATAGATGATGTGTGACTATCAAGTTTTGGGTGATCACGATCATTGAGACTTATTCACATGAAGTTCTCACTTGGTGATCTATAGTTAATAAGATCATAAGGACAAACCCACCAATAGTAACACCATTTGTTTAGGGTGTCATTATAGACATGTGTATTGGTATCTTGACTTGAGATCATTATCAATTTTTTCCATTTCATCATGTCCTTTGATGTAAGAAAAAATATGATAATGAATTCATGGTGATGTAGCTTTTTTGGGGGGCATCTTTAGTGGTATGGCATTGGTAGAATGTTCAAGATTGAATTTTCACTTCCGAGTTGGGGAAGTAATATTGTGGGACTAGTATATTAGGATGGTAGTAACTTCATAAATACATGGTCATGGTAGTCGAAGTTAATTCAATATAGTTAGATCTAAAATAATAAAGTAATAAAGTATGATGACACAAATGTGTAACCTACATTATGAGATATTACAAGATAAAGGGATAATATTTCATAGTGTGTGTTGGTTGGATGATTGTTGTTGCTATGATTATTCCATATCTCTTTAGGGGTCATGATGGGTTCCAAACTCTTCTCTTGGTTTGTGAATCGTATTCACTATTATCAAGATAAATCCTAGAGGGGTACACCCAATATTGTATTCAAGAGTCTTCCATATTCTAGAAAATACATATATAGGACATGCTAGGCTCCGCCACGGGGTTCAAAATTTGTCCAACAATTATCAATCACCAATGAATAAATAAATTCAATATTATTCGGGTATAGAATAAATGGGTTGAATTTATTTATTAAAATTATTTACAATTATTTAATTAAATACATGGAATAATATTATATGAATGAATGTTATTTTAATATTCAAGGTTTGTTTACTATTATTGGGAATTATGAGTCTAGTTAATAACTCGGGTTTATAACATAATATATTTAATATATATTACAAGTATGATATAAAATATAAACAATATTTATGCCACATTTAGTTCATCATAACTATTTATTTATTTCTTATTTAGTGGACATTAAATATAAGGGGGTTCGGGAACCCTAATCAGGTATTTTGGACACCCACTATATAATTCTAAGAGGAGCCCTATTTTATTTAATATTTATCAGTCATAATTGAGAGCTTCTTACTCCTATTTAATCTTGAAGAGAGAAATTATTTATATAATTTATCAATCTAAGAATGTTTTCACAGATTAAAGACATGAGATCATGGTGGTCATCGCAACGTCGAATAAATTATCAGACCTTCGTGCTAGAACTCGGAATTCAATGAACGGTGTATGCACGGATTCTTGAAGTGTGTGTAGTAGATATATAGGGGTACAGCCTTTAGATCATTAAATAAAAGGCCACTAATAATCTGTGATAGATTAGAATGTTTTTATTTGAATGAGGTACTCTTTCTGTTTTAATTTACGTGCTTTGATAATTCAAACGAGATCATCAGACCATATTAGGGATCGAATTTCTAGAGATGATGAATTTTCATTACTCTGATGATGAAAAATTTTAAATCCTAATCCCACTGGCTTCTACTACATACCTTAGTACCATAAATTAATTCACCTACTATCTTCATGGATTTAATGAATATATTATTTAAATATTACATTGATCAGATTGTGGTAGTATTTATCAATGATATTTTCACATATTAAAAGTTTAAGGAAGAGCATAAATATCAATAGAGGATTGTACTGAAGGACCTAAGGAAGGATATTTTTTAAGAAAAAATTACCAAGTGTGAATTTTGGCTATATAAAAGTTTATTTTTAGGTCATATAATATTAAGCGAGGGTATATCATTGGAACCATCAAAGTCAAAAGTTATTGAATGTTGACCTAGACCAACCATTGTGACTGAGATTCATTTTTTACTTGGATTGGTTGGATATTATAGATAATTTGTGAGTAATTTCTCATGGATATATAATCTACTCACCAAGTTAACTTAGAATGGAATCAGGTTCCTTTAGCCTAATGAATGTGAAGAAAATTTCAAGGAATTATAGAGAACGTTGTTCAATGCACCTATACTCACATTAGCCTATAGTGGAGAAGGTTTTATGATCTATAGTGGTGCATAAAAGAAGTTGATAGGATGTATTATTATGTATAATTATATGGTGATAGCTTGTGTTGTATTTTAATTAAAGTTTCCTAAGAAAAATTACCCAACCCATGACCTGGAGTTAGAAATGGTAATCTTTTCATTAAAGATATAGAGGTGTTATCTTTATGGTTTAAAGTCTACTATATATACTGATCATAAATTTTTAAAGTATGTATTCACCTAGAAATACTTTAATATGTTCTATAGAAGATGGTTGGAGTTTATTAAAGATAATGGATGATAAATATATTACCACCCTGAGAAAGTGAACAAGTTGAATGATGCATTGAGTTGGAAGGATTATGCATTGAGTTGAAAGGATCATCCAATATTTTAGGATTTTAAAAGAATGCACCTTGAAATATTGAGGGGAGGGGAGAAATCATATCTTTATCAAATTATTGTTCAACTATTTATCTATGTAATGATTAAATGGGCATAGAATGAGGATGTATAGTTGAAAAAGAATGTGAAAATTGCTCTTGAGTTCAGAATTGATTATGATGGAATGATATGGTTTAGGAACAGAGTATATGTCCCATCAATACCAGAATATAATAAATATTTATTAGAAGAGACTTAAAACATATCATTCTCTATTCATCCTAGAAGTATGAATATTTATAGAGATCTGAAATAGTATTTCTGATGGGATAACATGAAGAGAGATATTGAAAAGTATGTATCTTGATGCTTGGTATGTTAGGAAGTTAAGGCCAAAAGATACAAGTATGAGGGGATGTTATAACCATTACCCATACCAGAATGAAAATGGGAAAACATCACCATGGATCTCATAATTTTACTCCCCAAAACATTAAATTCCATAATGTTATTTGGGTTTTAGTCTATCGCCTTACGAAGTCAGCACACATCATTACCATCAGAGAATATTTCTCTCTTGATTAGATTTCCAAAATATTCATTAAGTGATAAGGTTGCATGAAGTACCATATTATATTGTATCAGATCAAGATCTAAGGTTTACTTCAAAGTTCTAGAGAAGTCTTAAGCAATATATAGATATAGAGTTCTATTTCAATACTTTATATCATCATTATACATATGTTTATTCTAATAAAACCATTCAAACCATGGAGGATATGTTAAGACCGTGTTCTCTAGATTCTAAAGGTAGTTGAGATCAACACTTTCTTATTATTTAATTATATTATAACAATATCTTTCAATCGATCATTCATATGGATCCTCATGAATCCCTTTGTGGAAGGAAGTTTATAACTCCAACATGATGGGATGAGGTTGGAGAAAGAAAGCTATTGGGACTTGATCTAGCTAATTAAATGTCAGAAAATGTTAGATCTATTTAGAATCACATTAAGGAAGCTTAGAGTCAATAGAATAATTATGTTAATAATTTCTAGAGAGATCTAGAATTCAAAGTTTGTGAGAAGGTATTCCTATGAATTTCTCTATAGAAGAAGTTTGTGATATTTGGAAAGAAGGGAAAGCCAATCCCTAAGTATATTGGTCCCTTTAAGATTATCAATTGGATTGGGATAGTTTCTTATCATTTTTCACTTCCATTAAATATCTCTCTAGTTCATGATGTGATTTATAATGACTCTGGTTTTTGTTGTTTGATCCTTTGAATATTTTTATATATATCTCTGGATTTTTCCTCAAAGTCAACACTATGTTTGGGTGTCGAAAGACCCTATAATTAATATATTAAAAATATTAATAAATATTAAATCACACATGCATATATTTTCACAATAAATATTTTTTACATTGATCTGGACCTCAAATGGGAAATCTAAGAACACATTTATTTCTGTAACATGGGTTTTACCCTAGGCACCTCAAAAAGTTAGTTAGCATCGGATTTTCGGTTGAGGGAATCTATTGGTTGGTGTGTTAAGTAAATTAATTTATTTATTTAATTAATTTATTTAATATCTAAACTGATTTCCATCCCTCTAAAAGTATTTCATTATACTGAATCTCCTGGGATAGCTGCATAACCCTAGGATATTAGAGAGGATAAGGATATATTCATTTGTATTCGTAGATAGGGAATGAGGATATATAATGAACAATCAAAGGGATTCATGATATGGATAGTAAACGTAGTGGTATCATCACGTTTTTCAATAAAAAATGTGTTATTCACTAGTGATTGATCTATTTTTGAGGTAAGGAACATTATTTCATGGATTTTCTCCCTTGATTAATTTTACACACATGGATTTGTATATCTGATCTTGTTTCCTCTACTATTTACATTCTTCACATGATCCCAAATTTTAATTAGAGTTTTTAAACTTATTTATTTAATTTTTATTCCCTCAATTCACCCTTGTTTATGATTTATGTAATTGTTTATTGGATCACATCATATGAGGATGTTTTTACCTCATTATTTTGTTTTCCCCTGATTATTCTTTACGTTCTTTGGTGTTATCCCACAAGGTAAAAATTAGACAATGTTAGTCCATATTCGAGTGTAATTGAACCCTCGGATTCATAGAGGATGCATCTTTGACTAATGTATCAGTGTTTTGTGGATAGATCATGGCATGTTGCAGTATGCAAGTGATAAAAATGAGGATCAGGGCTCGCATATGGATACAAGATTTATGGAGGCTCCCCCATGGAAAATCAGAGTTTCGATTTCCAACCATCAGAGGTTGGGAATGGATGATCATAGGTTTCCCCTTCGATATTAGAAAATTTTGGGCAGTCAAATGGAAAAATAAGGTGGCATAAAAGGATTATTTGGAATCTTTAGGAAGAAATATTCATTTTATATGAAAAACACGACTACACACCATGTATCCTGAACAAAAAATCATGTATTGTGGTTCTCATGGTAGCTAGGGTTTTGACTTGAGTTAAATATCATATAAAGTGTGGCTTAGCCCACATGACGTATGATCCTACCTAGGTAACCAAGTTATGTGTGTGCTGAAGGCACATACATAGGACCTTAGATAATTGTGAACATCATGTACCCAAGAGGACATGTAATGTATATGTAAATGTATAATAGAGACATTTTTCATGTGTACAAGGCCAGAACACCCAGGCACGACCAGAGTATATAGGCACGGGCTAGAGGACACAATAATACTTGTACTAGCCAAGAAACATTGAGTTTTCCCCATACATGTTATGTAGTGTTACATGGTTTTATAAGTCATGTTCATGAGAGGACACACCCATGTGTCCAAATGAGTTCAAATTTCATGTGACACTATGTACACACTATGTACTTTTCCAAAAAAATCTACCATGCATGTCTGTTGGAGTTGGTGTCTTATGACTAACTGTTTGTACTTTGATTACATGTTCATTTGATGTGTTAAATATTAATAAAAAAATATTATTACATATTGTTCATTTCTATGCATGAATATAATGTAATAATTCCCTAGAATAAATATAGCAGTGATAAGGTCATAGTATCTCCCCACTATGATGAGAACCTTGAAGTGTTATGATGACATTCTTAAATAATTTTCAGCAGTTTGATAATGTACTACGATGGTTCACATAGTACATAGACTATTAAGTACAAGTACTAATAATCTAATGAGGCTTTTTCTCATGAAGTTCACACTTGGTATCTCCAAGATGGTATATTATGAGAATAGACACGCCAGTAGGAATCCCACATGTTTTTTGTCATTAAATATTCCTACCTATGAGTGTTCGTAATGGTCCTTGTATTTTAAGATTATCATTAATGTATGTCATGGCTTGCGCGCTTAGATTTGTTGATAAAAACCATGATGACATATGTTCATGGTGAGGTAGGGTATGTTGGGTATGTCATTATTGATATGTCCTTAATGGATAAGTCGAGGAAGGATTTGTCCCTTCTATTTTTATGGAAACTATTATCTTTGACCTTTGGTATGAATAGAACCATCACCCTAAATTTCATGGTCATGGTGTAATGATGTGTTTATTTTAGATAGTCGAATAAAGACATATCAAACATATAGGTTGGTGACAAAGATGTGTAACTTTGTTCATGAGATATTTTGATTAAGGGATTATATTACAAAGTGAGTGTTTGTATGTGGTAGTCACCGTTGTGACATTAAGTTCTTTCTCTTGAGTTACTTGCCCCATTTAGAGACATTAATCTTCTACTTTAGGTAATCCCACCAAATTTTAATGATAAATAATCTTATATGGTTACACACTAATTGTTTCTGATGGTCTAGATTAAATTATATTTAAATTTAATTAATTTAATAAATATTATTCTCAATATTGAGGGATAATTTTATTCATGATTTATCGATTGAAAATATTTATTTTTGAATGAAATATTTAAATTAAATATTTATTCAAGAGTTCAATAAATTCTAGAGGAGTTTTAATGAACCATGACTGAGTCCACTGACAAATATTAATTAACAAACTAATTAAATAATATTTTTTATTGCGCAAGTTGGTACACAACACAAAATAATAATAATAATAATAATAATATTATTATTATTATTATTATTATTATTATTATTATGTGGGATGGAGTTTATTAAATATTATAATATTATTTAAGTTCTGGTATACAATTAAATAATATTTTAATCTAAACCCTAGTTCTATAAATAGAAAATTATTTCTATTGTGTATTGCATCCAAAATTAAAACCAGAGAATTGTTTTGCACAACAAATACTCACTCAAATCCCCATTATATCTCCCCCCCTCATAATAATGAAAAAAAATAAGATAGATTCCTTCAAGACTGAATAATGAACAATCGACACAAATGACATAAGATAATTGATTCATCATGCTAGCACCTGGAGATCGATTGGGGTTTCTTGGAGATCAAAGGAGCATGTGTGGATCATTTAAAGCGGTATTATATCATTGGATCCTCATAGCACAATGAAGGAAATCTAAAAGGGTATTTTTGGATGATCAAGATCCACATTGAAGAAAGATCCTAATCCAAGGTATTTATTTCTTCTGATATTAATTAAATTAATTATAAATTTAATGTTCAAGATCCTAGATTGGGGTTTTGGGAAACTCAATATTAAAAGAAATTTTAATATATCTCCCACCACTACATGTTTTCGTTGCTTTTGGAACTAACAAGTGGTATCAGAGTGGTCACATTAAAATTTATAATTATTTATTTGATTATTGATCCTTACAAAATCATGGTTGAATTTTCATTTCATATTATTCATTATTTAATATATTTTTAATTAACATGTTATCAACATATTAATCATGTTCATTCAGTGTTTCATTATCTTAAAGGTCTAAGAATAGATAAATAATGACTGGAGATGCCATCAGGAACTGCTAATTTGTTGGCTAGGAAGACAGGGTTACACGGTGTGTTGCTGGAGTACATGTTGTGTACCCTAGTATGTTTCACCTAGACATGTCGTGGGATACATGACATGATTCACAACTATTACTTTTAGTGTACACATTTTATTGATCAGATAACCTAGAACACAGTTATTGGATTACATGATGTGTACAGCCATACATTTTAGGTACTCTATACAGGTTAGCGGCATAAATATCACAATTTGGGTTCTTATTTTACATGTTCAAACCATGTGAGACTGAAAATATCAATCATTTATGATATAAATGTTTTGTATTCAATGTACATGACTTGTAGTTCATCAATTACCATGTCCTAGATACACACCGATTGTCATTATTGTTATCTAGACACGTGACATTAGAGACACACTATGTGTAGCTGTAGACACATGTCATGTAGTCTCTTGCTCGAGAACATGCCAAGTCTTTCAGTGGGTTGAATGAGCACACAAAATTCATAAAAAACAGTGTTTATCGATCATGTACACACCATTTGATCCTACTGAGATACACACTGAAGATCCAAGTGATTATTTTAGGCACACAGAAAGCAGATACATGGAGTGTAGTTGGTATGTACATGCTAGGTTATCTAGATAAGTCAACACGATGAATCTCTAAGCGTGTGACCTGGATATATGGAAACATAGTTACACAATGTGTTGTAAGATAATACACGCCATGTAGTCTCCTAATAACTGGTAGAAGTAAATTAAATTAAATTTAAAATAGTAGCATTAAAACCTTAATGCTTTCATTGGCACTTAAATTATTCGAAAATTTAATAAGATTTTTTAATAATTTTAAATGATCAATTAATTTATTGTAATAAATATAAAATTATTGGTTCTACTTTTTATCTCCTATTAATTCCATAAAAAAATTTATCTCCAAATGAATTTGAATAGTCATTAATATGAAAGGAAATTAATTAATTAATGAAAGTGCATTTATCTTAATAATAAATAACAGATAAAGAAATGAATGTTATCCATTTACTTTTGCATATTAATTACATGTATGACCATTCATGATATAGACCAAGACTAATTTATGTGTTCTAATTTATTTAATTTAATTTATTGCATGGGTTTACAATTATTTATTATTAAATTAAATTTAATGGCATGCGATTCATTCCTCCCTCAATTATTATTTATGACTTGTATGTCCAAGGATATTTATGAAATTCCTTCTTAACTAGTCCTTTGGTTCCCCTCACCGGTTTGTCAGTTATAAATACTTATAATTAAAAAATTTACCCAAGGCATGTGGTGGCGGTTCAAGAAGGAACCACAATGATTCTAACCCAGGTGTTACATAGGTGGATAGGGAGGAATCTTGTAACTCATGCCAAGACTAAAAGTAGGAGTTATTTCCTCTAGTTTATAGGTTGATTTAATGTCCACTCATTAAATCATCCATTAAATAAATCTCCTGAAAAAGTCATTTAATTATTTATTTATTTATTTTCTATTCATTATTTAATTTTATGTATGTGAGACTACAATCACATATATGAATGAATTAATGTGAAAATACAAAATTTAAATAAATATATTATGTGTATATTTTTTATCCATCATGGTTAATTAATTAATTTCCATCAAGTTAGTATTAACAAGACATGTAAAGTATATAAAAATATAAAATATATGCAGAATAAATTAAAATTCCTCAATTAAATATTAATTCATACTTATCCTTCCATTACATGATTAGGAATGAAAGCCTTAGATTTAAGTGTTTAACCAACCCTCATTGGGAAACTTAATTTTAATGTGGAGTTCTTATGAATGTTATGGGCTGACCTAACCATATTAAATCAAGATAATTATCCCTCTCTAGAATTGATGTAACTTGGAAGAAAGTTTTGAGGAAATCCAAGTTGGGATATCAGGATAGGGGAGTCCACTCAATGGATCAAGGTGCTTTAATCCCACAATTGTAAAATACATTCCCACCTAAATACCTTCAAGTATCCTGAACAACCCCCATTATTGTTATGTGAAGGGCCTTATGTATTCTTTCCACTATAATGTCTTAAAAACTAGAAATTATAAGTTCAATAGTGTGGGATATTAGGACTTGATAAAATGGTGGGAGTTGTAATAAGAAATAAAATAATTTATTATTTCCCATATAATTTTTAATCAATAAAAGTACTAATAATATTCTCTTTAATTTTAGAATAAAATAGAAATCGCATCATCCACATTATCCCTATTATCAATATTAAATAAAGATGTCCTTATCACTAAAAGTAACTTCCAAGAATGGTTTAGAAACCTTTGGTTTTTTCTAATCCATGAACGTAAATATTAAATGTTTGAATCCTCAATGAATGATCCACCAACCAAGGAGGTTAGTGATGAAGAGTTACTTGTCAATTTGAAAAAAAATTAGTGATTCAGACGACATTCAATGTTTTATGCTTTCGTCTATGTCTAGTGAACTCATGAAGTCTCATAAAAACATGAATGTGTATAGCATGATTGAGAACCTACATGGTCTTCACTAAGAGAGAGCTAGATAGAAATGGTTTGAGATTTCCAAGATTCTATGTCAGATCAAGCTTGGAGAGGGTTCCCTTGTTGGGTGTCACGTAGTTAATATCATTAGATACATTTAGTTCCTAAAGGTTCTATGGTTTAAACTTTCCAAATAACTAGGAACCAGTATTAGTGTTTCATCACTCCCTCATATATTCTGTAGATTTTCTATAAATTTTAATATGAAAAAATTAGAGAATATTTTTTTAGATCTTCTTACTCTCCTTTACCAAGTAGATAAGGATACAAATCACAAAAATACCTACATCCTTATGGTGAAAAAAATAAAAGGGGAAAGAGAATAGATCTAAGTCCAAAGCTTCTTCACACCACTAAAAGAAGTGGAAGATCCAGGGGAAAGAAAGGGAACTTAATGTTTTTTATTTCCCATGTGGTAAGAAGGTCCACTAGATGAAAAACTAAACCCATACAAAGAAGTGAGGAGAATATTTGTGTGTGTTTGTTATCAGGTAAAATTTATCTATTGTAACACCCCGACTCCACTAGGCTGGAGCCGGTGCATTACTTGTGATATTGGCATGGTTAGAAGGAATGAAAATTCAAAATGAATGATCAGTTTAGTAGTCTTGAAGAAACTAGATACACTGATGTAACTCACATTACATTGTAAAAGGTTACAAAATACAATACATAATAAAAACTAAAAATTGCATCCACAGGAACTCAATAAAAGGCCTTCTCATCATCACCTGTTGAAGATAGACAATGAAATGGGTGAGCTCAAATGCTCAGTAAGGGTTAAAAATAGTGGAAGCATGAGTACAATAATAAGTGAATCATAATCAATCTGTCATAATCAAAATGTTATAGTGAATAAATGAACAACTAATTCCATTAATAAACTGAGAATGAAACTGCATCCATAGATTTTGTCATAATTAAAACCTCATGGATAGTAATAATAACTGATAATAAATGAAGATAATTCTTATTAATTAGGCATCATGTATCTGGAACATGAAACCATAATACCATAAAAATGGTTTACTACTGTGGGTAGAAACCTGTCTGATTTTTTGGAAACAAACTCGAAGGGTTTGTCGCCAAACTATTTTGTCCCATGAGACCTACCGATGCATGGAGGGTCTGTAGTGGTCCCCACCCACCTATACATCCAAATAATTCTTTAAACATTGATTCAATATAAGAGAAATATGCCTTTCCAATATCCTTAGAGAGTATAGAAAATGGACTCATCAATAACATCCCCAATATACACCGTATGTGAAATGGTACACGATTTAGACAATAAACATATACATGAAATGAGATTATGGATATTTAATAGAAATATAATTTCAAATGGAAAGTGATCTCAAATGGGAAGTAGGTACACCACATAAGGATTATTAGGTGCACAATACAAAGTTAGTCACAACAAAGGGGATATTCTTGAACAAAAGTGAGAGAGAGGGTCCCTTACCTTATGCTTGAAGGTGTTTTGTCTTTTTCTAAATACCTGAATAAAAAAATTAGTATTATTAATTCATAATTCCAGAACCTCTTTTATATTTAATTGATATGGTATAACCTTATTTAGTTCATTAATGGATTTTTTTATGGATTTAAGAGAATCAATTTTATTGTTTTGGAAGCATTTTCTTACTTGGTTTCATGCTTTGTTTACATGTATTCATGAATGGAAGTTGGTTTGAAATATAGTTAAACATCAAAAATTGTTAATATACATTATTAGTGAAATTAAATAGACATAAATTATCTTATAATTATTCTGTTTATATACTATGATGATGACTCATTCGATGAGTTAAAGATGAATGCTTGAATTTGGGTTGGCAGTTTTTTGCTAAATAAACTTGTTTTGTATTTTTATTCCATATTATGAATGTGTAAATATTCCAAAACATTAATCAAGATAAAATACATATATTATGATCTTGTTAAACCATATATTTTGTTTCATGACCATACTAGAAAGAATTAATGGAAACTGAAATTACATCGTCCACGATGTCGGTAATTGGACACATCACGGACAATGTTTTTATTCCTTAAATAAGTGGGAGAGGAGATGAATAATGATGAAGAATTTTCCCTAAACATTAGAAAATCCAGAATATAAAAGATTCTTCAGAATATATGCCTCTTGGTTAAGATGAGGTGAGGAAAGAATAATAAAATAAAAGAATCTTAAAATGAAAGAAAACTTGATAAATTTCGCATGAAAATTCAGCAGCCTGACGGCATCTCTTAAAATTTCATAAAAATAGTTTGATGATAGGAATGGAATATCTCATAATTAATACATAATATGGTCAGTAAGGGGGAATATTTAATGAAATATCCCAACACAAGCCAAAGGGAATGGAAGAGAATAACATAAAATGAAAGAAAAGAAAGAAAATAAAAGAGGTTGTTTACCTCTTGATCTCTTCTCCTTGAGATCCTTCTTAAGGGATTTGGTTTTGGTCTTTTGGTGAGACCAGAAGCTCTAGGACGTGGGGAAGAGACTTGGGAGGATTATTGGGCAGAACTTTGAGGAGATTCAAGGCTTAGAGGAGTGAAGAGAAGAGGTGGGGGTTTATAGTGGAGGAGAGGGGTAAATTTTGAAAATTTAATTTCATTATTTTATTATTTCCATCAAGACAACCAATAGTATTGTTTAATGTGACCCCTAATAGTAATAATGGAATGTGAGTTCGAACCAGGTGGCCTTTAATCACTTATGATGTCATAAATAGTGTATTTTACTGATAAATTGAATATAAGGTATTTTACCGTATTTCACTATTTATCAAAAATTCAAGAATTTCAGAAAAATCCCAAAAATTCACCCCTATCATTTTTCGACGCATAGAATTAAAAATTGAAATCCATTTTTTTTAAAAAAAATTCTAAATATTATTAATTTAATTTTTAAATAAGGTCATAGTTAATTCGAAAAATAACAATCTTGAAGTGCAATTAGTTTTATGTGACGTTGAAAAATTAACTAAGATCCCATTATCATATTTCCTTAAGAAAATAAAATAATTTTATTATTTACTATTCATAAGGGTCATTTTACTATTCATATTTCTATTCATAAGGGTATGTTACTATTCACCAAAAATCAAGTTTGTTCTTTCAGACTCCAAATGACTTACTGATCACAACTCTAGATGACCATTCTTTGAAATTCAAAACATAGAAGTAGAAAATTTATATTTAATGGATAGGTTTTGACTATCTCCTAAATAACCTAGTGTTGTTTCAAAGGAACACAGTGATGAATAGAATGTGATTAATAGAAACATATCATAAAATTTTTGAGGTGCTACATTATTCCCTCCTTTGGAAATTTCGTCCTCAAAATTTTATGTATAAATCCCACCAAAAAGATGTGGGTGATTCTTCTTCATGAAATCCTCTGGTTCCCATGTTTCTTCCTCCATATTTTGGTTTCTCCAAAGAACCTTTACTAGACGAGTTGTTCGGTTTCTCAATACCTGCTCCCTTGTGTTAAGAATCCTGATAGACTCTTCACAGTAAGATAGATCTTGCTCAAGTTCTACTTCTTCATAATTGAGTACATGTGTTGGGTTTGGAATGTACTTTCTTAACATTGACACGTGGAACACATTTTGAACCTTGGAGAGACTTGGAATCATTTCTAAAAGGTAATCTACGGCTCCAATTCGATCCAAAATTTCAAATGGTCCAATGTATCTGGGGCTCAGTTTCCCTTTCTTGCCGAACCTTAAGACGCCCTTCCATGGAGATACTTTCAGAAATACATTATCTCCCACTTGAAATTCCAAGTCCTTTCTCTGGTTGTCAGCATAGCTCTTCTACCTACTTTGGTCTACTTTAGTATGGGCTTGTATTTTCTTCACCTTTTTCATGGTCTAAAAATAAGTTCTGGGCCTATAAGTTTCCTCTCACCAACTTCATCCCAACAAGTTGTAGTTCAACATCTCTTTCCATATGATGCTTCATATGGATCCATCTGAATACTAGAATGGAAACTATTGTTGTATGAAAATTCCACCAAAGGAAAGTATTGATCCCACATACCTTGGAAGTCAAGATAACATGAACTCAGCATATCTTTTAGAGTTTGAATATCCCTTTCAGATTGTCCATCTGTTTGGGGGTGATATGTAGTACTCATATGAAGCTCAGTATTCAAAGTCTTATGGAGAATTTTCCAGAATTTTGACGTAAACCGGGGATCTCGATCAGAGACAATTGATAGAGTTTAACCATGAAGTATCACAACTTCATTAATATAAAGTCTTTCTAGGTGCTCAAGTGGTAAATCCTCTCTCATTGGAAGGAAATGTGTTGTTTTAGTGAGAAGATCAACAATTACACATATTGTATCATTCCTTCTAGGTGTCCTCGATAGTCCAGTGAAAAAATCCATCGTATTGTTATCCCACTTCCACATAGTAATTGGTAGAGGTTGCAGCACTCCTTTGGGATGTTGTCTTTATGCCTTCACTTGTTGAAAAACTAGACACCTTGACACATAGTCATAAATTTATCGCTTCATATTATCCCACCAAAAATATTCCATCAGATCTCTATATATCTTGGTGCTACCCGTGTGTATAGAGAAATTTGAGCTATGAGCATCTTCTAATAGTTCCCTTTTTAGCTCAGGTACTGATGGAACGCATAACATTTTCCTAAACTTTAGAACTCCTTATTCATACAAAAATTTAGCCAATCTTCCATCCTTAACTGCATTAATTTTCTTGTTCAGAATCTCATAATCAAATTGAGAAAATGTTATTTTCTCTAGTAAAGATAGTTTAGCAATCATTTGAAATAGGAGTGATGTTTCCCCTTCCTTAACAATTCCCATATCCATATTCAGTAGATCCATAAACATTGGATCTCTTTCAATCCTCATTTGAGTCAGAAGGCCATGATCTTTCATGCTTAATGAATCTGCCACCTTATTCACCTTTCCTGGGTGGTAGTGTATTGAACAATCATAATAATTGAGTAACTTGATCCATCTTCTTTGCCTCATATTGAGTTCTTTTTGTGAAAAAATATATTTCAAACTCTTGTGGTCTGTATAAATCTCACATCTCTCTCCGTAGAGATAATGCCTCCATATTTTCAGAGCAAAGATTACGGATGCTAACTCAAGATCATGAGTTGGATAATTTTTCTCATGAGTCTTCAACTGCCTTGATGCATAAGAAATAACTTTATCATTTTTCATAAGGACGCAACCCAGTCTATTCTTTGATGCATTTCTATATATTAAAAATCCATTACTTCCATATGGAAGAGTCAAAATTGGAGAATTTACCAATCTTCTTTTCAATTCATCGAAGCATTTTGTACATTCATTTGTCTACACAAACATAACTCATTTACATGTGATCTTGGTTAGCAGATTATCCAGTCGGGAAAAATTATGAACGAAACGTCGATAATAACCTGCTAAGCCAATAAATCTGCGTACCTCAGTTATGTTTGTTGGCGTGGGCCATTCTTGGATTTCCTTTATCTTTTCAGGATCAACTAGGATTCCATCCTTAGAGACAATATGGACTAGAAAATAAACTGACTGAAGCCAGAATTCGCACTTTCTAAACTTCCCATATAATTGATTTCTCCTCAGAGTTTTCAGAATAGTTCATAAATGATCCTCATGGTATTCATATCTTTTTGATTATACAAGGATATCATCGATGAATACCACAAAAAAATTATCAAGATATTCCTTGAAAACTCTATTCATTAAATCCATGAAAACAGTGGGTGTATTTGTCGGTCCAAAAGGCATCACTGCAAACTCGTAATGCCCATACCTTGTTCGAAATTCTTTCTTTGGAATATCTTCCTTCCTCACACGTAGTTGATGATATCTGAATCAAATTTCAATCTTTGAAAAGTATTGAGCTCCATGAATTTGGTCAAATATATCATTAATCCAGGGCAGAGGATACGTATTTTTTATTGTAATAGCTTTGATTTTCCGGTAATCAATGCAAAGCCTCATGGATCCATATTTCTTTTTTACAAACAAGATTGGGGCTCCCCATAGAGAAACACTAGGTCGAATAAATCCTTTTTCACTCAACTCTTCTAGTTTTTTCTTCAGCTCCACTAAATACAAAGTGGCCATTCTATATGGGGTCTTTAATATAGGTCTTGCATCAGGAATTAAATCAATAGAGAACTCAACTTCCCGCTCTAGAGGATGTCCAGGTAAATCCTCTGAAAATACATCAATGTACTCTTTCACTATGTTCACATCTTCAATTTGAAGATTTCTTTCCTCTCCCATAGATATTGGTTTATCTTCCTCTCCAAGTATTGCATTCAATAGATCTATTGGGGGTGGTTCTAGATAATAATTAGGTGGTGAAGTTTCTGCCCTAAAGACAAGGGATTCTACACCATTTCCAAAAATTCTAAATTCTTTTTTCTTGCAATAAATCCTCAAATCATAATTTGATAGCCAATCCATATCAAGAATTATATCAAATTCAGTCATGGGTATGATGATAAGGCTATAAACTAAAGCACGTTTTGGTGTTTGGAGGGGGACTAGTCGACATGCCTTTGTTGCAATTATACATCCCATGGGAGTTTTGACTGACAACTCCTTTATTAAATCAAATTGGACATATCTAATTTTCTTGGAAAACTGAGAGGATATAAATGAATGCGATCATCCAAAATCAAATAAATTGTTGGCTAAGTTTGAGGAAACAATTAAAGTACCTGCCACCACGTCACTAGGAACTTCAACCTCCGCAGTTGTAATTGCATAGGCTCTCCCTTTCTCTCTTGGCTTTTTCTGTGGCATGTTTCCTTGGCGCTTAGGACACTCATTTGCATAGTGTCCCATCTCTCTGCAATTGTAGCATTGAACATCATTGAATTGCTTCTTCCCCTTGCATTCATTAGATCGATGACCCTTTTTTCAACAGTTATAACAGACTCCCATGCCTTTCAAGCATTTCCCGAGATGATTCTTTCCAAAGTCCTCGCATAATGGGAAAATATTCGTTCCCTTGATCTTCTTTGGTGCTTCTCCTTTTCCTTTGTTATCAGAGTACCGTTTCTTATCTTGGTTCCCTTTGAAAATATTTGATCTAGAAAATTCCTTCTCTATTTTGATAGCACTTGATACAATTCCATCATATGATGAAAATGTTTGAGAATCCAGTGCCCTCTGAAGACTTGGATTAATACCTTCAAAGAAATGATCAATCTTGTCTGCCAAGTCACATATGTAATCTACAGTATACTTGTCTAGCCTCGTAAAATTAGCCTCATACTCTGCAACACTGTCTTCTTCCCTTTGTTTCAAGCCAAAGAATTTCCTCTTCATTTCAGTTCATTGCTCACGAGGGAAATATTTTTTGTAGAATATTTCCTTAAAATTCCTCCATTCCATATCCTCTATCTCTTCTTCCTTCGTGGTATTTTGAATCAAGGACTACCATTGATCAGTGTCGCCCTTGAGACAGTATACTTCCAGTACTACCTTTTAATTTTTATTGAATCTTAACGCCATGAATATATTTTCAAGGGACTTGATCCATTGCTCAGCAACCACTAGATTAGTAGTCCCACTGAAATATAGAGGCTTATGTCGCATGAAATGATCCAACACAGGTGTTGAATGGTTATTCGTTACAACTTGAGTAAGTTGTCCCAATATGGTCATGATTTGATCTGCTCCAACGTTGACTGTGTTGACTTTCTCAGTAGGGAGATCCCTAATTTCCCATGAGTATTGATTCCCCTTCTTCCATTAGATTCCATTTCTAAATAATGGGATACACTAGATTAGTTTATTAATCTCAAATAGATAATCACTCAACATAGATTGAAATTCTACGCATAAACATGGTTCCTCTAAAGAAAAAATTTACATTAACTCCTTCATAATGGCTTGTAATGAAAACATGAATTATCCTAAGAATATCCACCGAGAGTGTCGTAACCAAGAGTGAAGCAAAGCCCGTTTTCGTGCACCAGTTCCTGTTCGAGTCTAGCTCAAAGCGGTTTTTTCTGGTTTTACCCCCAGATACATCTGTGCCAGAGTTGTCTCTACCTGCTCGTATCCATACAGGGACATATTGCTTAAAATATCCACATAATATATTCCTTACCAAAATACCAGGACTTTCTTGTATGTTAATCCTCAAATACTACCTTATGGATTTGTTCCCTACTATACATTTCCTACTCTAGTTTCCAAGTTTTCTACTAAATTTCCTCTGATACCAACTGTAACACTCCGACTCCACTAGGCTGGAGTCGGTGCATTACTTGCGATATTGGCATGGTTAGAAGGAATAAAAATCCTGAAGGAATGATCAGTTTAGTAGTCTTGAAGAAACTAGATACACTGATGTAATTCACATTACATTGGAAAAGGTTACAAAATACAATATATAATAAAAACTAAAAAATACATCCACATGAACTCAATAAAAGGCCTTCTCTTCATCACTTGTTGAAGATAGAAAATGAAAGGGGTGAGCTCAAATGCTCAGTAAGGGTTAAAAATAGAAAAATCATGAGTACAATAATAAGTGAATCATAATCAATCTGTCATAATCAAAATGGCATAGTGAATAAATGAACAACTAATGTCATTAATAAATAGAGAATGAAACTACATCCATAGATTTTGTCATAGTGAAAACCTCATGGATAGTAATAATAAATGATAATGAATAATGATAATTCTTATTAATTGGACGTAATGTATCTAGAACATGAAACCATAATACCGTAAAAACGGTTTACTGTTGTGGGTAGAAAACCGTCTGATTTTTTGGAAACAAACTCGAAGGGTCTGTCGCCAAACTATTTTGTCTCATGATACCTACTGATGCATCGAGGGGATTTAGTGGGCCCCACCCACCTCTAAATCCAAATAATTCTTTAAAAATTGATTCAATATAAGAGAAATATGTCTTTCCAATATCTGTATAGAGTATAGAAAACAGACTCATCAATAACATCCCCAATATACACCGTATGTGAAATAGTACACGGTTTAGACAATAAACATATCCGTGACATGAGACTATGGATATTTAATAGAAATATAATTTCAAATGTAATTTGATCTCAAATGGGTAGTAGGTACAACACATAAGGATTATTAGGTGCACAATACAAAGTTAGTCACAACAAAGGGGATATTCTTGAACAAAAGTGAGAGAGAGGATCCATTACCTTATGCTTGAAGGTGTTCTTGTCTTCTTTTTAAAGACCTGAATAAACAAATTAGAATTATTAATTCATAATTCCAGAACCTATTTTATATTTAATTGATATGGTATAACCTTATTTAGTTCATTAATGTATTTTTTGATGGATTTAAGAGAGTCAATTTTATTGTTTTTGAAGCATTTTCTTACATGGTTTCATGATTTGTTTACTTGTATTCATGAATGGAAGTTGGTTTGAAATATGGTTAAACATAAATAATTGTTAATATACATTATTATTGAAATTTAGGAGACATAAATGATCTTATAATGATTCTGGTTATATACTATGATGATGACTCATTCGATGAGTTAAAGATGAAAGCTTGAATTTGGCTTGGCAGTTTTGTGCTAAATAAACTTGTTTTGTATTTTTATTCCATATTATGAATGTGTAAAGATTCCAGAACATTAATCAAGATAAAATACATATATTATGATCTATTTTAACCATATATTTTGTTTAATGACCAGACTAGAAATAATTAATGTAAATTGAAATTACATCGTCCACGATGTTGGTAATTGGACACATCACGGACAATGTTTTTATTCCTTAAATAAGTGGGAGAGGATATGAATAATGATGAAGAATTTTCCCTAAACATTATAAAATCCATAATATACAAGATTCTGGAGCATACATTCCTCTTGGTTAAGATTAGGCGAGGAAATAATAATAAAATAAAGGAATCTTAAAATGAAATAAAACTTGATAAATTTCTCATGAAAATTCGGCAGCCTAACGGCGTCTCTTAAATTTTCATAAAAATAGTTTTATGAGAGGAATGGAATATCTCATCATTCATACATAATATGGTCAGTAAGGGGGAAGATTTAATGAAATATTCCAACACAAGACAAAGTAAATGGAAGATAATAACCTAAAATGAAAGAAAAGAAAGAAAATAAAAGAGGTTGTTTACCTCTTGATCTCTTCTCCTTGAGATCCTTCTTAAGGGCTTTGGTTTTGGTCTTTTTGTGAGACCAGATGATCTAGGACGTGGGGAAGAGACTTGGTAGGATTATTGTTCAGAACTTTGAGGAGCTTCAAGGCTTAGAGGAGTGGAGAGAAGAGGTGGGTGGGTTTATAGTGGAGGAGAGGGGTAAATTTTGAATATTTAATTTCATTATTTTATTATTTCCATCAAGACAACCAATAGTATTGTTTCATGTGACCCCTAATAGTAATAATTTCATGTGAGTTCGAACCAAGTGTCCTTTAATCACTTATTATGTCATAAATAGTGTATTTTACTGATAAATTGAATATACGGTATTTTACCATATTTCACTATTCATCAAAAATTCAAGATTTTCATAAAAATCCCAAAAATTCACCCCTACCATTTTTCGACGCGTAGAATTAAAAAGTGAAATCCATTTTTCAAAAATAATTTTCTAAATATTATTAATTAAATTTTTAAATAAGGTCATAGTTAATTCAAAAAATAACAATCTTGAAGTGCAATTAGTTTTATGTGACGTTGAAAATATAATTAAGATCCCATTATCATATTTCCATAAGAAAACAAAATAATTTTATTATTTACTATTAAAACGGGTCATTTTACTATTCATATTGCTATTCATTAGGGTATGTTACTATTCACCAAAAATCAAGTTTTTTCTATCAAACTCCAAATGAATTACTGATCACAACTCTAGATGACCATTCTTCGAAATTCAAAACATAAAAGTGGAAAATTTATATTTAATGGATAGGTTTTGACTATCTCCTAAATAACCTAGTGTTGTTTCAAAGGAACATAGTGATGAATAGAATGTAATTAATAGAAACATATCATAAAATGTTTGGGGTGATACATCTATATCTATAACTTGGGTATTAGATATATCTTTTGTTTCTCACATATGTATTAAAATACAGGATAAAAGTATATTTAGAAAAATTGAACAAGGAGAGGTATGAGTGGCTAACAGACCTAAACTTACTATTGTAGCTATCAGGAACAGCCACCTCACATTACTGACTAGAATGATCTTGTTTTTAAAGGATGGTTATTATGTTCCTTCAGTTACCAAAAAAATATATCTATATCTAGACTTTATATGAATGGATTTATTTTCAAGTTCAAAAATGAATGTTGCTTATTTTATAAATATTGTGTTTTTTTGTTAAGGATGATTTAAATAATGGTCTATATGTGTTGGATTACACAAACCAAGTAATGGAAATCAATAATGAAACTTTTTCACATGACTCATACCACACCCAACTATGGCATCACTAGCTAGGTCATGTAAATGAAAAGCTCTTAAATAAATTATAACAAGATGGATATTTACATTCTTTTTAACTAAACCACTTTTTCTATGTCTCACATGCTTACAATGTAAATTGAACAAATCCCCATTTAGTTTAAAAGGTGAAAGGGACAAAAATATTCTTGAACTATTTCATATAGATGTGTGTGGACTATTTCTTATTGAGGAAACGTGTGGGTATTCATACTTCATAACTTTTACTGATGATATTATTAGATATTTATATGTATAATTAATTAAGTATAAGTTTAATTATTTTGAAAATTAAAGTAAAGAAAGAATAAAGTTGAGAACCATCTTGGTAAGAATATTAAGAAACTCCACTTAGACCGTGGTAAATAATATCTCAATCAATACTTCATTGGTTACTTATGGGAGTTTGGGATCCTATCGCAACTCACTCCTCCTTATACATGTCAATGGAATGTTGAGGAGGAGATGAACCATGTTTAATATAGTGAGATCAATGATGAATCGTATGGTTCTTCCATTATCCTTTTAGGGATATGCGTTACAAATAGAAGAAAAAATACTAAACCAAGTTCCAAATAAAGAGGAATATGGTATATCATACCATTTATGGAATGGAAAGAAACTCGTGTTTCCAAACATACATGTGTGGGGTTTTGAAGAGTTGTTCAATGCCTTTTCAGGTAAAAAACTTGCACTTCAAGGCATAAAGTGTATTTTTATAGGATATCCTTGAGAAATAAGTGGATATTACATATATGAACCCTCAAAAAAATATCAGTGTAAGGACATGCTATATTCTTTGAGAGGGATCACATCTCTAAAAGAGATAGTGGTATCAATATAACTCCAAATAAGTTGAGTCTCGAGGTACAAAAGAGTTGGAAGAGGAACAGATTCCAAAAATCCCAGTGGAAGAAGAAACTATTCCAAAGACACAAGTACTACGTAGGAGTACAAGAGAGGTTAGAGAAATAGAATGGTATGGTTTTAAAGTCACTTAGGATGGTGACTCATTATTAATTGTTAATAATTATCCTCTAACCTACAAGGAATAATTAAGTGGAACAGATATTACCAAGTAGTTAGAAGACGTGAATTCTGAATGGATTCCATATACCAAAACCAATTTTGGATTTTGGTGTATCCTCTAGTGGATGTGATGAATGTTGGTTGAAAATGGGTATTTAAGAAAAAACTGGACGTGGAAGGACAATTCAATACATATAAGGCATGATTGGTTTCAAAAGGGTTTAAACAACATCAAAGTAATGACTATGATGAAACCTTTTCACTAGTTTCAATGATCAAATCTATTAGAATTCTACTTTCCATTGTGTCATACCATGAATCAAATATTTGTAAAATGGATTTCAAAACATCCTTCCTTAACCTTTAGGAATATGTCTATATGACCCAACCCGAAGGGTTTGTGACTCCAAATTATGTCAAAAAGATATGAAAATTGAAAAAAAAAACATTTATAGATTAAAACAAGAATATAAATCATGGAACATTCATTTTGATGAATCCATAATGGAATTTGGAGTCATAAATAATGAGTGTGAGCCTTGTGTCTAAAAATGGATTAGTGGGAGTGCAGTAGTTTTCTTAATAGTATATGTTAATGAAATATTACACATTGGAAAGGAAATACCAAACTTGTAGTCTGTTTAATAATGGTTGAATAAATGATTCTTTATGAAGGAATTGGGAGAGGAATCATATATTCTTGGGATCAAGATCCATCATGATATATCCAAGAGATTTCTCGGCCTAAGTCAAAGTACATACATTGACAAGATACTAAAGAGATTCAGTATGGAGAAATCCAATATGGGTTTGTTTTCATTGTCACATGGAATTTATATTTCTAGGAAAATGTATCCTCAGACACATGAGGAAGTAAATAGAATGGAAAAGATTCCATATGCATCATCAATTGAGTCAGTCATGTATGTTATGTTATATACTAGGCTAGATATTTCCCACTCGTTAAGTGTGGTAGAAAGAAATCAAGCTAACCCAGGTGACCACCATTAAATGGAAGTCAATACTATCCTTATGTATTTGAGGCATACTAAAGATATGTTCCTATTTTATAGAGGATATGAAGATATATTCATCATAGGATATCAAAATGAAAGTTTACAAACTAATCAAGATGATATGTTGTCACAAATGAGATACATATTCACTTTAAATGGAGTTTTTGTGGTATGGGAAAGACAAAAATAGGTTGTGGTTGTAGATATTTTAATAGATTCTGATTATGTTAGGGCTTCTGAGGTAGTTACAGAAGTAGTATGGATGCACAAATTCATCTAATATATTGATGTGATACCTAGAAGTAAATATCATATCACACTCTACTATGATAATATTATAGCATTGGATCTCGTAAAATATCAAAGGTCACGTCAGTGGATGAAGCACATACTTTAGAAGTATCATATCTTAATGGATTTTTATTAAAGAGGTGAAGTTATAGTAAGTATTTCCATGCAGGATAACATAGAGGACCCCTTGAATAAAGTCTTGACTAGATATAAACAAGATTATAATGTGATTTATAGTTGAATGAAAGTTATAGGTAGTTGGCTCAAGTCTAATTGGGGGTTTATTGGAATCAATGTCCTAGGATCAACTTTTTGTACTCTGGTTACTTGTAAATTCAATTTATTAAATATTAATAAAACTTCTTATTACATATTGTTAATTTTTCTTCATTAATCTAGTGTAATAATGTCATAGAGTATATGTCACATTAATAAGGTCATATCAGTTCCCCTCTATGATGATAACCTTGAAGTGGTGTCATAAACTAGTCTGGATACCCTAGTACCTTGATAACTAAGTCAGATCTAACATATCTCATCAGTTGTTCCCAATCCCCATGAGTTTCTAACTAGAACCTGGAATCATACAAGATAAAATAGGGAATGGATTTTCTACAAAAATAAAAGAATATAAAGATACATATCAGTATGCTCAAAAACCTCTAAAAGGAGACAGTACTAGAAACCAAATAGGTATATCAAAAAAACTAAATAATAAATCGTCAAAGTACTCAAAGTTGATAAGATAACTCAAACATCCCAAAGGTCATGTCACTCCAATCCCTAAGGGATCAAGAACATCCACCTCCTCCAATAGGTGATTTCCCTTTACATGGACCTAAAAGAATAAAATCTATAGACGCCCGAAAGAAAAGGTAGTTTGTGAGATAAAAAATACCAATAGGGTCTCACCAAGTGTTCAATAATAAGATACCATAATAATTAACCAAAACATACTTTCAATTTCAATAAAAAAGGGCATGGTGATACAATTTCATATTTAAAAAAAAAAAAATATTTTCATTTCAGAATAATGGAAAACATTTCAAACATGGATTAAATAAATATTTTATAGAAAAAAGTTTATATAAATCACTAGTAATGAGTAAATTAGTTTTAAAATCAATGGAATTTATATTCAAAATCATCACAATAAGAAAAATGGCCATCTTCCCTGTAGTATGCTAGTTTCTAGTTATGGGATCCTCACACATCTCATATCAGTGATCATAGATAATATGTATACACTCATCCCTTAGGCCCATACTGAATAGGACTCATCAAAATCCCATCAGGGATAAGAAATGATGAACTTGGTTTTTGTTAGAGTTTTTATCATCAATATGCTTCCATGGAATTACCATCCTAGCATGATTTTCCAAAATACCCACTAACTATCCAGGCTCGCATGTTCTAAATAAATCAATTGAAAGATAAAAAATCATCTCATTTAAAATCAATAATCATTCAAAAATTAATTTCCCACTTTACCTTTTCAAAATTACATTCATATTCAAAACCAAATCATGGTTTTTTCGTCATTTTATGATTATTAAAATAAAACCAATCATAAGTTAAAATCAATTTTTTTTAAAGGTTGGGGCCGAAGCCTCAATTTATTATTAAAGCAAAGACCTCTTTAGAGGGTAGAGGGAGACCCAATACATAGCCCGAAGGCCCAAGGCCAAGTGGCCTGAATACAAGGCTTGAAAGCCCATTTTTTGGCCCAAAGGACCCTCTGTGAACAATACTGCTACAGTACCATGCGCAACTACAGTACCTGCAACAGTAACTGCCGCCACTATAGTATCCTGCAATAGTTCATCTGCCGCTATAGTGTTGTCACCGCTACAGTTCCACTGCTGCTACAGTGTCTGCTACAGTGCCCCGCTACAGTACCCGGAAATTCATCCCTGCCCAGATTTGAACCCAAGTCTTTTGGATCACAAGCAGGAGCCTGTACCACTTGGGTACAGGCTCATTGGCTTAAGTTAAAATAAATTCAATTTAAGGTATTTTTATCAAAATCAATTCACAGATAATTTCATAATTTTCATAAATTTCAAAATATATCCCAATTTACAATTCCTTCTATATTGTGGATTTTTCCTAAAATTCCATGCCAAATCAATTTCAATCCCAATTCACATCAAATTGGATTTTTTAAAATCAATTTAATTAAATTTCAAACAAAAATAAATTCAAGGTTAAATCAATTATCCAAGCTTAAACAAAAATTCCTATCGTTAATCATAGAAATCAACACCCTCAACATGACTTGAAAATGAAGGACAAAGGTGAAAAAGATCTAGGAACTCAACCCAAAATCAAGATTCAAAAACACAGAGTTTAGATTGATCAATCACAAGATGATCTATGAAAATCCAAGGAGGAAATAGATTAATTTGGAAGATATAGGGACACATCTTACCCAGAGATATTCACTACAAAAAACACAAAAATCAATCACCGAATGTAAGATCTAAAGGAATAGGACTCTAAAATTTCCTAGGGATGGATTTATGTTGTGAGATCGAAGGATGAAAATAAAATTAAAATAAAATCATTTAAGAAGTATAATAAAAATCACATACCTTGATAATTACATGGCGTATAACCCCATTACATGTTGTGTAATTTTTGAGTCCCATATATTCCAAAAACACTCACGGCCTTTTATTAAAAAGACAATTTTTAATATTTGCACAGTGTGTAAGATTTTAACGGCATGTAACCTTGCACATTTTGTATCCATTTAATGGTATATTCTAGGTAATTATTATATTTCATGTAACCCCATTACATAAAATGTAAATACCCAACAATCAATAGAAACTATAGGTTGTATGTTGAACATTCCAACAAATCCCAGACTTCACCATTATAGGTATCCACCCAATTCTTTCTCGGAATTACCCAACCAATGAAAATAGAAAACCAAAACAAATGTTAAAACATTCTTTAAATAAATTTAATTGGGCATTACAACCTCCCCACTATAAAAACTTTCTATCTTTAGAAAACCTATCAAGAAGCTTCTATATCAAAAAGGTGAGGCCACTACACTCTCATAGGTGACACATGCCCCCACGTCTCATGAAAATTTGAACCATGTTTCCATATCATAAAAACCAAAGGTATCTTCCTCCCAAGAATTACCACAGTATCATAATCAACTATCCTGATTAGACACTTAGTCACGTGTAAATGAGGCTCAACATCAAAATAACTCCAAATCAAAACATGAGATGGATCAGAAAGATACTTTCATAGTTGTGATACATGGAAAACATTATGTATTGACATAAACTATGATAGAAGTTATAAACAGTAATCCACTTTCCCCACCTTCTCAACAACCTAAAAAGGTCCCACAAAAATGAGGAGAAATCATCCCTTTCCTCCCAAGCCGTTGATGACCCAAACATGGTGAAACTTTCAAGAACACCTGATCACCTGCTAAAAATTCCAATGGTCTATGATCAATATGAGATTTATACCAACTTTTTTCTATCAATATCCTCTGATGAATCAAATAAATATTTTTTTCTTCACTTTGACCAAGCTCGGTCCAACCAAGGAACTTTCACTGATCTATGACCAACACAACAGAGATTTACATGTCCTATAATACAAGGCCTAAAAAGGATCCATTCTGATAATGGAATGGTAACTATTGTTATAAGAAAACTGAACCAAACCTAAATGTTCATCTCAAGATACACTAAAATTGAGGACACGGGAATGAAGTATATCCTCAAGAATTTGTATAGACCTCTCTATTTGGTCATCCATCTACGGATGGTATGGAATACTCAAACAAACCTGAGATCCCATTTCCTCCTAAAGTCTTATCCAAAAGTGAGAAGTAAAATGGGGATACCTATCAGAGACCATATCATATGGAACTCCTTTCCAATAGATAATATCTCTAACATAGATATTTCTCAGCTCCTTAAATTTGGTTATATCATGAATGGTTAAAAAGTGAGATGATTTGGTTAGCCTATCAATAACAACCCATATTTAATTATTCTTTATTTAGATAAATGAAAACCCAACCAAAAAGTCCACATAGATCTCATCCCACTTCCAAGTCAACACTAGAAGTGGCTGAAGTAAACCTGAAGGCTTATGATGCACGGTATTGACTTGTTGGAAAGTATAACGATGAGAAACAATATTAGTGATGTATTTTCTCATACTTAACCACAAAAATCATTACCACATATCCTAAAACATATTTTTGGTTCCTTGGTGAATATACCACTAGGAATCATGAAAATACCCCATCATAGATTTTCTCACAGGTAACAATACAAAGAACCATTTCTGAAAACATAGCACACCCTCTATGGAGAATGACCACTCAGAAACGGTATCCCCACCATAAAGAGAGTCTCTAATGGTAAAGAATTCATTATAAATATGTTGTTCCTAAATAATCATCTCAATAAGAGCATAGGTCAACTGAACATTGTCCAATACAACCTTTACCCCTATTTCCCAAACTCCAATATACAATTGTGAAAATAGTCATCAAGTTCCACTCTTATAATGATGGTTTCACGGCTTGGGTTAGAAGTTTCTTTCTCAACGCATCAGGGAAAGCATTCTCTTTCCCCAGGGTATAGGTAATATTGAAATCAAAAGATTGTAGGTAATTGACCCAACACCTTTGGAAAAGACTCAAATCTTTTTAAGAGAAGATATAATTCAAGATCTTATGGTCGGAATACACGATAAACCTTTCTATAAAAAGGTAATGCCCCAAAATATTAAGTGTGTGCATCACGGTTCCAAGTTCAAGGTCATGGGTTAGATAATTATTCATATATGGGCTAATCTATCGAGCTCCATAGACAATGAAATGATCATCCTACATAAGAACATAGCCCAAACCCAAACTTGATGCATCATAAAAGACCACATAGCCCTACCCAGCCTCTGGAAGAGTTAACATCATCATAGAAGTAAAAAAACATTTCATCTCAATAAAAGAATTCTGAAATTTATCATCCTAATAAAACTTCACACCTTTCCAAGTTTTAGCATACATCGTAGAATCTGGATTTGATAAATCCTTTATTAATTGGAGATAATATCTAGCTAAACTTAAGAAACTTTAAATATCAAAAACATTATATAGTTTCTACCAAGTCATAATAGCTTTCATCTTTTCAAGATAAATTGAAATACCAGGTTTTGAGACCACATGTCCTAAGAAATTCACTTCCCAAATCCAAAAATCACATTTTGATAGCTTGGTATAAAGTCGGTGATTTATCAACAATTCCAGATCTAATCTCAAACAATGCATAGGATCCTAATTGGACTTAGAGTAAACTATTATTTTATCCACAAATACCACCATGAATGTATCAAGATACTTGTGGAAGATCTTATTCATAAAATACATAAATACTGATAGATCATTGGTTAGACCAAATTTCATGACAATGTACTCATAATGGATATACTTTCTTCGGAAGGCAGTTTTCTGAATGTTAGATTCCTTTTTTCTCAACTGGTGATAACTATATTAAAGATCAATCTTCAAGAATCACTTCTCCCATTTCAATTGGTCAAACAAATCCTTAATCCATGGAAATGGATACTAGTTATTTATAGTAACTCGATTGAGTTTTTATTAATCAACACATAGGTGAAGTGTTCCATCAGCTTTCTTAGAAAATATAACAGACACTTCCCAAAGTGACACACTCGGATGTAAAATACTTTCCCTAATAGATCATTAAATTGATTCTTCAACTCTTCATTTTAACTATTTCCATGTGGTAGGAATGAATAGATTTTGGCTGAGTACTAGGCAGTAAATAAAGAGAAAACTTTACCTCTCATTCCAGGTGAAAACCAGAGAATTAAAAAGGAAAAACATTGGAAAACTCAATAATAACTAAAGGGAGATCATCACTCAAATATTACCTCTTCAAATAAAAAACAAACACTAATATTACTTCCCCAATACTAGATAGGAAGGTCCATATCTACTCGACCTTGGGTCCCATTCTCCCTGAAAGACCCAGCACACTCCATCATGCATAGTAAAGGAGACCCATCAATGATAACAATAAATTTGGTCTTTATTATAAATGATCCAATTCATCCCAAAAATGACATCAAGAGGTTTCATTTCAATAACTATAAAATCTCGAGTAAGCTTGATATTTGATGAATATAACACACTAGTAGGAAAACAAAGACCCTAATCTATCTTCATTCTTATGGTCATAGTAATATCAATCATATAAGACAAAATCTCCATAGTAATATTTAGAATATTCTCAATACGAGTTGATATAAACAATTGAGATTCACCAGTATCAAATAAAGCACTCTCTAGAGATAAATCTATAGTGATGATATCTCTCACAGTCGTTGGACCCATATTTCCTTCCTTTGGAGACTCTTCAACTACGTGAAGAAGCTTCATTCTAGATGCATTTTTATAAAACCCCTTAGATATTTATGCACCTTATTGCACCACAATACTTTTAGGTGTTGATGATTCTATTCCAATATGTGGAGTGGAAAATATATAATAGAAATTTTCAAGTGTCTTGAGAAACCATAGGAACCATATATCTTGGGTGCCTCAGTGAAAACTTGTTTTGAATGCCCTAAATTTCAACACTGGTATCAAGTCAACAAGCCTCTTCTAGGAACTAGAGGAGGTCTAGAAGAACCCTGCTATTGAGAACCACCATGAGACTCATCATTCTTTCTCTTCCCTTTATGGGAAATAACTAAAATTACACAAGGAGAAAAAGGAACTCCCGTCAACCCTGATTTACCATACAGGTCAAGCTCGGCTATCAATTCCCAATCCATTAAATCAGAATAAAAATATAGCTTTGGTAAGAAAACCTTAGAATGAATATAATTTCAAATTTTGATCTCGGACCATTGAGTCTTCATAATATCATTCGATAAAATATCGGGTGAAAACTAAACAATCTCAACAAATTGGTTCACATATTCTATCATGGTCCTGTCATCCATCTCGAGTTTGAAAAACATCATAGCCTTAGTCAGCACCATAGACTCTGAATCTAGATATTTAATGAAGATAAACTTGAATTCCATACACTCCAAAACCTCATGCTTCTTCTTTATCACTATCAAGTCCCAACATCTCTGGTTATGTCCCTTTATCTTAAAGGTGGCACACTTTACCTTAATAGCTTCATGAGTTTCTAAGAAATCAAATAGAAGCTCAATCTTTATCAACCAATACTCAGCCTCTTTAGGATCATTAGATTCATGGAACACTGGTGACTTCTATAGAAGGAACTCCTAATCACATTTCCAAGATTTATCCTTATGAGGTTCCACAACTAGAGTATGAATGGGATCGAGTGCAAGTGTCTTTCCCAAAGCATGGATAGCATTCACAACAATCACAACCATATTCTAGTCCACTAGAGGTTTTTTCTCACTGTGGTTCATTAGAGCCATCCTCCTAGATCCTATTCACATGTACTTTTAGAGGCATGAAGCTACAAAACATCAGAAAACAATATAGAAGACAAGATAAGATTACTCAGATCAAAAATCAAATAAGAGAAATAGGGAAATTAATCCCGTATTATAAGAAAACAAGATTTGGTTTCCTACTTATCTAAATATAAAGTAGGAAAAATAATAGAACTAATCCTCAAGACACCTTTCCCAAATAAACCATGGGTTCTTAAAGCTCATTACAATGATAACTAACTAGGAACTCACTCGAAACTACTTCTTAAGTCCTGATAAGATATCAAACTATATACTAACATCAAATAAATATGCACAACCTACACCTCTGATACCACTGTAAACACTCGTATTTTCCATGTAAATTTTTTTGTTAATTTTTTTGGAATTATTACAAGTCTACAAAAATTGAAGGCGCCTGATTTCGAGGCCCCATATGCCCGGAATGAATTTCTGAACATTTTTTCAGGTAGGTTCAGTAAATGCTGAGTGGCATTTTATAACTTTTGAACCGGTGCTCGGATTAAAAATCCAAGGGAATCATTGAATCTCCAGTGCCAGGATTCACCTTAAGGTAGGATTTACTTTGACCACGGTAGATTTAGAGAAAAAGTTAAGTTTTGTGACTTTTTTAAAAGAAATGAAATAAAATAATTTTGTTATTTTATTTTCTTCTTTCTCCACCAACGGACAAGTGGATTGTAGGGCCAAGGATGTGTCAATCCAATAAATGTCTTCACCTATCAATCTTAAGTAATGGCGTCGTTGTGGAATTAGGAAGGTTCCTAATTAATGAGACCCCATTAATTCCCCATTTTGCTACTTACCCTCCCCCTCTCCTATATATATGGAGTTTGGGGAGGGTTATTGGCACAGATTCTCCAAGAAATGAAGTGTTAAAGGAGTGTCGAGATGTTGAACCCTTAGAGTACGGATCTGATCCCAGTGGGAGGTGACGGGTGACACCGAACCATGAACTGAAGGATGGAGTATGAGTGGCCTTGTTGGGAGCCGGTTTTGGGAATGAAAAACACGATCCACCTTCAAGCATGGGTTCTCTCCAATGGGTTTATGAGGTAGGTATTTATTTGTTAATGCATCTTAAATGTTTTCCTCTTCCCCATTCTTGAATAATATGAAGAACGTTGACCAACCGACTAACGGGTTGATCCGTGATTCTTTAGTTTTTGCAGGAGATTGTTGCAGGGTATATTTTTGGGGTTTTTATTGTTGTTTATTTAAATTGATAATTAAACCCTTAATCCCCCTCATGTTTACAAGCTAACGCAGAGGGCGCGGGTCTAACAAACCCCGCCTGAACCCTCTTCTATCTTTCTATCCTTTAACCTCCATGGAAGACCGCTAGCACGGGGACACCGACTGACTACATTGGGGATAGCGCATCGATGCGCGCCACAATAGGAGTCCATGGCATAAAGTCGTGGCGGTCATTGGAGCAGCCGAAACTGGTCAGCCACGGAGGAGGCGTCGCGTGCCGTCGCGCGCCACCGGTGACCAAAGGGGGCCACGGCTCGTCAGACGTGGCGAACGGAGGAAAGAGGCCAACACATCATTCGGCCATAGGTGGTAGATCGGTGCGATGTTGCATGCCACTGGAAAAGTCGGTTGGCCATAGAAAAATTGGTAGGACCTGCTCCAATAGGTCCCACGTGCCACATGGTGTCACCACTTGGCACCGCCGCTGCGAAGAAGGCCAAACGGCCTTCGGCCGTTTGGGAAAACCAGGGGTCCTTCCCCTAATGGTGGCTAGGCTGGACCCCCCTTGTGGGTTGCACCACATGCGGTCGAGATGCTACACATTAGGCCTTCCCCTAGCGGGCCATGCCCTACGCGAGTCGGGCCTCCCTCTTATGGGTTGCACCCTACGCGGGTCGGGCCACCCCCTTGCCTGTCGTGCCCTCTACGGGTAGATCCACTGCCCTTTGTGGGCCTCCCTTCATGGGATGTCCCATTACAGGATGATCCTCCCTTGTGGTCCACCTTTGTGGGTTTCCCCCTTGCGAGCTGGTTAGGTCCGACTGGGTCAGACCAGACCCAGGCCAACCAGGCACAGAAACGCTTAAAGGTCCATATCTTGAGAACCGAACATCCGTTTGACGAACCGTCTATGGAGTTGGGATCCTTGGATCGAGACCGTCCTTTTATGTATCCTCCTATTGAGTTTTGTAGATAGTTGGAGTACATCTGGGTTGGATCAAACCTAAATCCAATTGGGCCCCCAGAACTAAAATGCTTATAACTCATAGACCGGATGTCCAATTGACGCACAGTCTGTCGCATTGGAACCCTTAAAACATGGTGGTTATTTTGGTTAATAATTTCAAGAGATTAGTAGAGGTTGAGGTATAACAAATATCTCAAGGGCGGATTCTATGGAACTTGAGCGCACTGGGTGTGAGGAATCCAGTGGCTGGCAGTGAGACGAAGGTTAGAGACAGATCATACGGAGGTCAGCACTCAGCGATCCTATGTGGGTCAGCGCATACCAATCCTATGTGGGTCATATCCTGCTTGGGTCAGTGCTCAGAGATCCTATGTGGGTCATCGCATACTGATCCTACGTGGGTCAGATCCTATGTGAGTCAGCACTCGGTGATCCTGTGTGGGTCAACGCATACCGATCTTATGTAGGTCAGATCCTGTGTGGGTCAGTGGGGGTTAGTTACTTATCGACTCTGGGTGGGTAGGATCCTATGTGGATCATTGCGAGGGTTAGTACCTATCGATCATGTGTGGGTCAGACTCTGTATGGTCAGAAGTAGTGCCTCTTGATAGAATAAGATGATCTAACTTCACGACTAATCATCTGTACTTCTATTCTTCACTGAAAAACCTGGTTTGAGTTCTGACTCTTTTTTAGTTGTGTCTATTGAATCGTGTTTTGTGATTGAGATCATGCTTTTTGGTTTTCCTTTATAGAATTCTTAGATACCTTCAAGGGTCTCAGGGTCCCTACTGGGTATTGTTATACTCACCCCTGCACGGGCTTCGCTCATACCTTGTTGTGTCTTGTGCAGATGACGAGCAGTTGGGCTAAGGTTTGAGGGAGCCAAGACCAGGTGGTACGCGGAGGAGATGGGCAGACATGGAGTGCTGAGGAGGTGATATGTACCTACCCTTCAGGTAGGATCCTTGGAGGATGACCCAGGAGCTGTGTCTTTTTTTCAGTTGTATTTTACTTTTCATTTGTAATTGTACTTTTCTAGTTGGGGCTTTTATTCTGGCCCCTTACTTTCAACACTCTTTTACGACAACAGCTACTTAGTGGTTTCTTCTTGTTGCATTCTAGTTTGTTTGTTTGTACAGGATTAAAGGAAATTTCTTCTCATTATAGGGATACGCCTTTTCGATGCAAGTCGCTAGCCTCTGGACTTTGGAAGGCAAGCTTGGGGTAGTCACGGCACGGTCCCTGGGGGACGGGTTGTGATAAAGTGGAAACAAAGGATTCGGTTCTACAGAAGAACTAGGACTCTGATATTTTCAATGTAGCAATAGTGTTATGAATTATGAGTGTGTTTTTTAGTTTGGGGAGTCCATTGTTGGTGTAGCAGTTGACGTATCCATACACCAGGACCCTAAATTCTAATTTCTGACTCAGTTCACGAAAACACTGATTGTGTGTGCGTTTTGAAAGTTTTTCATTTTCATTTCTTTTAATTCAGCTCACCAGGTATAACTTTTTGACTGTGGAACACCTATCTTCTTTCATGATTCCACTATGTAGATAGCCAACCAGGATTCCTAAGAGAGTACGCGATGATATCCCAACGAGTGATGAGACCTCAGTGCAGTGTCCTCTTACGACGTTAGCACCTTTAGGTGGTGTACCAGCAGCACCACTACCCCGTTGGGCATCTGTTGCCACTAGCCCCACCAGTAGATGGTGTACACCAACTAAGCGTGTTGCACGAGTTTCAGTAGTAGATTCCTCTGAGGTTCCAAGGCGAGATGGACCCATAGGCGGCTGAGGACTAATTGGAGGCTATATCCAGAGTTTTCTGCCTGGTTAGGACACCATCTGACCTTATAGTGATCCTAGCAGCCAGTCTCTTCTAGGAAGTAGCAGGGAGATGGTGGATCTTGATGCTCTAGATACACAATGAGGTTACCCTAGTCTAGGTGGACTTCAAGAGCCTTTTTAGGGCATATTTTTTCCCAGAGACCTTACGCTCTATGCGTATACAGGAGTTATTGCACCTACAGTAGGGTAGCATGACAGTGGCCCAATACTCGGCAAGGTTCACTTATCTCTCCCGCTACTCCACTGACATGGTACATGACCCCTTTTCCTGGTCCCGGGCCTTTGAGAAGGGTCTTCTATGGGAGATCAGAGCATTGATGGTATCCCTCATCATACCAACACAGGTTGGGGTACTAGAGTGAGTGCTTTTGGTGGAGAGCTTCCTAGCTGAGTAAGCGCCGGCAGAGAGACCCACCACTGGGTGACACATAGTAGAGTCATATGTGGCTGGTAGTAGGTAGATTAAACATAGGTTCAAGAGGACCAGACCTTCTAGTGGACATCCCCAGGACATAGGTTCGGAGGTGCGGAGCTCATGATGCAAAGGAGGTCAGATAAGGGATAGGCAGTTCTACACGTGTGTTGGGCATGGTAACATGGCTCGTGACTACCCGACCCGCCGTACAGACAACCAACAGATGGTCGAGGTACCACTAAGGCAGAATAAGAGGTTCGATCGAGGAGGTCTGCATGTAGCAGGTAGACGTGGCAGAGGAGTTGGTTGTGTAGCAGGTGGTGGGTGGCAATACGAGGTTCTACTACCACCACCACCAAGTGGTCCACCCCGACCATAGGCAGAAGGGGGATAGAGACGAGCTCAGATTCAGGAAACTGAGGCCTACGACCATAGCACTCAGTATATGATTAGAGGTACGATCTATGTCTACTCCACCTTAGCTGTAGTACTTATAGACACAGGTTCTAGTAACTCTTTTATTGCCACGACCCTCGTTCGGAGCTCGGAGATTCTGGTGGAGCCGTTGGCTCGATCCTTATGGATAGAGACTCCTATAGGAGAATATTTGATGATTACACACTAGTGCCGGTAGTGTGAGCTTACTCTGGGAGGTAAGAGCTTCGGCTGGGATCTCCTAGTAGGGTGTCGAGGCCTTACGACTTCATCTTGGGTATAGACTGGTTATCCACAGTCCATGCTTAGATTGAATGTATTAGGTGCAAAGTACAGTGTGTATGTACATATGTGACTAGGTTTTCCTTCATCAGAGAGAAGGGAACCTTTGCAGCACATTATGGACTTACCCAGAGGAGGGTGCAGCCGATTACACATCAGTTAGCTAGCCTTACCCTCAGAGCAGTAGATGTTGAGAGTCTGAGCTATCCTGTAGTGGTGGACCAGTATGTTGATGTCTTTCTGGATGATGTTCCAAGACTACCACCACACAGAGATGTATACTTCCACATCGACCAGTACCCCAGGACATCACCGATATCTACACCAGCATATCGTATGGCTCCCGCGGAGCTTCATGAGTTACGGGTACAGGTGGAGTACTTATAGAGAAAGGGGTTCATAAGGCCCAGCGTTTCTTCATAGGAAACCCTAATTTTGTTCAACAAGAAGGCATATGGGAGTTTGAGACTTTGTGTGGACTATCAACACCTCAACCAGGTGATAGTGAAGAAAAAGTATCCACTGGTGAGGATTGATGATATTTTTGATCAGCTGAAGGGAGCTCGTTGGTTTTAAAAGATAGACCTTAGATCAGGCTATCATCAGCTCACAGTACGAGATGAGGATGTGCAGAAGATGGCCTTCAGATGTTGGTATAGACACTATGAGTTCTTTTTTATGCCATTTTTCATGTACAATGCCCCTACAGTGTTCATGGGACTCAGGAACAGGATCTTCTAGCCATACCTTGATCATTTTGTGGTGGTCTTAATCGATGACATCTTAGTGTACTTAGCAATGGAGTAGGATAATTCCTAACATCTGTAGATAGTTCTGGATACACTCTTAGAGCACCAGATTTTTGGTAAGATCTTAAAGTGAATGTTCTGGATATGAGAGGTCCACTTTCTGGGACATGTTATCTCAAAGGCAGGAGTTGTAGTGGATCTAGAGAAGATAGAGGTTGTGCTTTCTTGGGAGTGACCTAAGAGTGTGACTGAGGTGCTGAGCTTCTTGGGGTTGGCTGGATACTACTAGAGATTCATGCATGAATTTTCTAGAGTTTTGGTACCCTTGTTAGCATTTGTGAATAAGGGATAGCCCTGCGTATGGACATAGAGATACCAGTATAGTTTTTAGAAGATAAGGCAGAGACTGACGAGTTCCCCCATCTTGAGGATACTAGAAGAGGGTGTTGGGTATGTAGTCTACTTCAAAACATCAAGGACCAGACTTGGGTTTTTTCTAATGTAGTAGCGATCATTGGTCGCCTATATCTCACGACAGCTGATCCAACATGAGTAGAACTATGCTACCCATGACCTAGATTTAGCATCAGTTGTCTTTCCTTGAAGGTGTGGTGACATTAATTGATGGGAGAACGTTTTATAGTCTACTCTGATCACAAGAGTTATAGGTATATATTATCTCAGAAGGACATGAACCTGAGACAGCGGTGATAGATAAAGGTTCTCTAGGACTATGACTTTGAGATAGTCTATACTCCTAGGAAGAGGAACGTGGTAGCATATGCACTCAGCAGGAGGTCTGGTCCACAGTTGCTAAGTGAGGCGACAGAGCAGCTAGCCATGTTGCTAATATCCTTTGTGTATAGAGATGGAGCAGCTTACCTTCAGTATTTGGCATTTACTCCCCCACTCCTTCAGCGAGTCAGGGAGGCGCAGCTTCAGGACTTTTACTATGAGGCTCGATGTGCTCAGATATCCTCAGGAAAGGCACCTGAAATATTTTCTAAAGTGGGTAGCATGTCATCCTCTTCAGAGGACATACCATAGTACCGGTGGCGTTACGGGAGGAGGTTTTGAGGGAGTTCCATACATCCCCTATGGCGGTACATCCTGGTGTAATGAAGATGTACCAGGACCTCCGATGTTAGCACTAGTGGCCAGGGATAAAGAATGTTATTGCAGATTTTGTTTCCTAATGCCCCACTTTTCAACAAGTGAAGGCCAAGAATCAGGTTCCAACAGGCATAGCACAGCCACTAGAGGTGCTAGATTGGAAGTGGGATGGGATCTCCATGGACTTTTTGGAAGGGTTTCCACATACGTCCAGCGGACATAATTTCATCTGGGTGATCATTAACCGACTCACCAAGTCATCCCACATCCTACCCATTCAAGAGCAGGGATCTATAGAGGGTTTGGGATGCCTATACGTAAAATAGATTGTATGACTTCATGGGGTTCCATCGATTATTTTCTCTAACCACGATGCACATTTTACATCCCAGTTGAGGAAGGGATTACAGGAGGCATTCAGGACTCAGCTACATTTGAGAACCACCTTTCATCCTTAAAAGGATAGTCAGACGGAGTGAACCATTAAAATGCTGAAGGACATGATTCGTGCATGCGTCCTAGATTTTGGCTGCAGTTGGGAGGATCACTTGCCCTTGGTGGAGTTCGCATACAACAACAATTATCACTCCACCATTGGTATGGCACCATTTGTGGCCTTGTACGGTTGACCATGCAGATCACCTCTATGCTGGACAAACCTAGGGGAGTCAGTACTTATGGATCCAGAGTTGGTACAGGCTACCACTGAGAAGGTGCAGACCATCCAAGAGTGGATGAAGACTGCACAGAGTAGGCAGAAGTCTTATGATGAGAGTAGATGGAGACCATTGGAGTTCCATGAGGGAGACCACATATTCTTACGAGTTTCCCATTGATGGGGACTATGGAGATTTGGTCGAGGCGTCAAGTTATCACCGATGTTTATCAGACCTTTTCTGATACTTCAGAGGATAGGCGAGGTGGCATACCGCTTGGCACTTCCACCACAGTTTGAGAGGGTACATGATGTCTTCCATATATCACAGCTAAGGAGATACGTGCACGACCCATCTCACATAATCGACCATAGTGAGTTGGACTTCGATGATGGGGAGACGTTTACAGAGGTTCCAGTGGAGATTGAGGATCAAAAGAAGCAGGTCCTTCATGGGATATCGATTCCTCTAGTGCGTGTTTGCTGGAAGCATGGAAACATCCAGGAGAGCACATGGGAGCGGTAGGCTCAGATTCATGCTCAGTGCCCCTCATTTGTTTCCTTAGTCTATGTTGTGGCTTTCGGGGATGAAAATCCCTAAGGTGGGTAGAATGTAAAGACCCATATTTCCCATGTAAATTTTTTTTAATTGTTTGGAATTATTATGAGTCTGCAAAAATTGATGGTGCCTGATTCCAAGGCCCGATGTGCCCAGAATGAATTTCTGAACATTTTTTCTGGTAAGTTCAGTAAACACGTGAGCGGAATTTTCTAACTTTCGAACCGGTGCTCGAATTAAAAATATGAGGGCGTTGTTGAATCTATAGTTTCAGGATTTGATTAAGGGAGGCTTTACTTTGACCACAGTAGGTCTGGAGAAAAAGTTAATTTTTGTGACTTTTTTAAAAGAAATTAAATAAAATTATTTTATTATTTTATTTTCTTCCTTCTCCACTAACAGACAAGCGGAGTGTGGGGCCAGCGATGTGTCAAGCCACTAAATTTCTTGACCTATCAATATTAAGTAACAACTTCATTGGGGAATTAGGAAGGTTCCTAATTAATGAGCCCCCATTAATTCCCCACATTGTTACTTACCCTCCCCCTCTCCTATATATATAGAGTTTGGGGAGGGGTATCAGCACAGATTCTCTAAGCAAAGAAGTGCTGAAGGAGTGCCCAGATTCCGAACCCTTAGAGGACGGAGCTGATCCCAGTAGGAGGTGACTGGTGACACCGAACCACGAAACTAAGGATGATGTATGAGTGGAGTCATTGGGGACCAGTTGCGGGAATGAAGAACACGATCCACCTTCAAGCACGATCACTCTCCAATGGTTTTATTATGTAGGGGGTTTATTTGGTTATGCATCTTAAATGTTTTCCTCTTCCCCATTCTTGAATAATATGAAGAACGTAGACCAACTGACTAATAGGTTGATCTACGATTCTTTCATTTTTGTGGGAGGTTGTTACGGGGTATCTTTGTAGGGTTTTGATTGTTGTTTAATTCAATTGATTATTAAACCCTTAATCCCCCTCATGTTTACAAGCTAACGTGGAGGGTGCAGGCCTAAAGAACCTAGCCCTAACCCTCCACTATCTTTCTATCCTTGTGCCTCCATGGAAGACTGACAGCGAGGCGACACCAACTGGCTGCGTTAGGGATAGAGCATCGATGCACGCCGCAAGAGCAGGTCGCGGAACAAAGTCGTGGCGGTCATCGGAGCGGTCGATATTGGCCGAATGTGGAGGAGGTGCGGTGCACTGTCGTACACCACCATTGAGCAAAGGGGGACGCGTCTTGTTAGCCATGGTGACCGAAGGAAGGTAGCTGGCACACCGGCCGTCCATGGGTGGCGAAGCGGCGTGCAATCGCACACTGCGGGAGAAGTTGGCTGGCACACCGGCCGGTCACGAAGAAATTGGCAGGACCCACTCCAGAAAGTCCTGCATGCCACCCGGTAGCACCACATACTGCCGCTGCTGTGAAAAAGACCGAAGTTCCTTTGGACATTCGAGAAAACCATGGGTCACTCTCCCAGTTGCGGCTAGGGCGGACCCCCCTTCCAGGTCGCACCGCACGCGGCCGGTCCACCACACAGTGGGCTGCCCCCTTGTGGGTCGCACCCTACACGGGCTGGACTTCCCCCTTACGGGTCACACCCTATGTAGGCTTGGCATCCCCCCTTGCGGGCCGCACCCTACGCGGGTCAGGTCACTTCCCTTTCTAGGCCGCCCTTCGTGGGCCGCCCCATTACGGGTTGGGTTTCCCTTGCAGGCCTCCTTTGCAGGCCAGCCCCTTATGGGCCCTGCCATACCTCGGCCAATCGGGCTGATCCCACCGTGGCCCAGCCCAGACCGGGTCGGGCTAGGTCAAACCGGACCTAGGCCAGTCGGGCCCAGAAATGCTTAAAGGGCCATATCTTGAGAACCGGGCATCCGTTTGATGAACTGTCTATGGCGTTGGGATACTTGGATTGAGATGGTCTTTTTTGGTGTAGTATTCTTGAGGTTTTGAGATAGTTGGAGTACAGCCGGGTTGGATCGAACCCAGATCCAATTGTGCCACTGGAACTAAAACGCTTATAACTCACAGACCGGGCATCCGATTGACGCATCGTCTATCGCGTTGGAACCCTTACAACATGGAGGTTCTTTAGGTTACTCCTTTGCGAAGATTAGTGGGGGTATAGGGACAAATTATATCTCAATAGTAGATTCTATAGAACTTGAGTGCACTAGGTGCGATGAATCAAGTGGCTGGCAGTGAGGCGGAGGTTAGAGAAAGATCATACGGAGGTTATCACTCAGCGATCCTCTGTGGGTCAGCGCATACCGATCATATGTGGGTTAGAACTCAACAATTCTGTGTGGGTTAGCGCATACCGATTCAGTGTGGGTCAGATCCTGTGTGGGGCAGCGCTCAACAATCATGTGTGGGTCAACGCATATCGATCATGTGTGGGTCAAATCCTGTGTGGGTTAGCAGGGGTTAGTTATCTATAGACTCTAGTTGGTTCAGATCCTATGTGTATCATTGCGGAGGTTAGTACCTATTGATCCTGTGTGGGTTAGACTCCTTATGGTCAAAAGTAGTGCCTCTTGATAGAATAATATGATCTAGATTCACGACTAATCATCTGTACTTCTATACTACACTGAAAAACTTGGTTTGAGCTGAGACTCTTTTTGAGATTTGTCTATTGCTTCGTGATTTGTGATTGAGATCATGCTTTGTGGTTTTCATTTGTATAATTTTGAGAGACCTCCAGGGGTCTCGGGGTCCCTACTGGGTATTTTTATACTCACCCATGCACGATCTTCACTTTTACCTTGTTGTGTCTTGTGAAAATGACGAGCAGCTGGGCTGAGGTTTGAGGGAGCCAGGACCAGGCAGTACGCAGAGGAGACGGGCAGATGTGGAGTGCTGAGGAGGCAATCTGTACTTACCCTTCAGGTAGGATACTTGGAGGATGACCTAGGAGTTGTTTCTTTATTTATTTGTATTTTACTTTTCAGTTGTACTTGTACTTTTCCAGTTGGGGATTGTATTCCGGCCCCTTTTAGCACTCTTTTACTAGAGTAGTTACTTAGTGGTTACATCTTGTTTCATTCTAGTCTGTGTGTTTGTACATGTTTAAAGGAAATTCCTTCCCATTATAGGGATAAACCTTTCCAGTGCTAGTCTCCAGCCCCTGACCTTTCGAAGGTGGGCTTGGGGTACTCACGGAATGGGCCTCAGGGGATGGGTCGTGACAACCACTTTATCATGAACCATCCCAGATAACTTTTTACCCTGACAACTGATCTGAATCTAACATATCATGAAGGGAATTCCTGATCCCCATAGGTCGGTGACTATCACCTGGAATCATACAATATAAAATAGGGAATGAATTTTCCACAATAATAATGGGAGATAAAGCTACATATCAGTATGTTCAAAAAACTCCAAATTAAGATAGTACCAGAAACTAGAAAGGTATATCAAAAACCCAAATAGTACATTACCAAATTAATAAAAGTCTACAAGATAACTTAGACGAATCAAGAAAATCCATGTTCTCCAAGAGGGGCTCTCCCTTTACTCAGACCTGGAAAGATAAATTCTACAAATGCTCAAAGGAAAAGGTAGGGTGTGAGTTAAAAATCAAAGTAGGTTCTCAATAAGTGTTCTATAATAATAATCCATAATGATTAACCAAAAAATTCTTTCAATTTTAATAAAATAGGTTATGGTGATAAAATTTAATATTTTAAACAAAACATGCTTTTCATTTTAGAATGATGAAAAAAAATTCAAACATGGATTAGATTAACATTTTATATAAATCATTTTATATAAATCCCTCAGCTTGTGTAAATAAGTTTCATAATCCATGGAATTTATAATCAAAATAATCACAACAAGAAACATGGTCATATACCCTATGGTACAATAATTTCTAATTATGGGATCCTCACATATCTCATACCCGTGATCATGGCTAATATGTGTACACACATCCCTCAGGATCACACTTAATAGGACTCATCAAAATCCCATTAGGTATAAGATCTATAGAACTAGGTTTATATTATATTTTTCATCATCAATCCATTTCCAAGGAATTACCATCCTAGAATGTATGTACCAAATAACCCACTAACTACTCTGAATCACATGAGCTTAATCAATCAATTGAAAGAGGGAAAATCATCTCATTTCAAATCAATCATCATTCAAAAATCAATTTCCAACCTTTCCTTTTCAAAATGCAAATTCACATTCAAAACCAAATCATGGGTTTTAGATCATTTCATGCCTTTTTCAAATTAAACCAATCATTGATTTTCATCAAATCAATTTAATACATTTTTCTCAAAATCAATTCCCAAATCACTCCACAATTTCCATAAATTTCAAAATATACCCCAATTTACAATTCCTTTGGAAATGGGGATTTTTTCCAAAATTATATTCCAAATAAATTTTAATCCCAATTCACATTGAATTGGGTTTTTACAAATCAATTGAAATAAATTTAAAAAAAATCAAATTCAAGGTTAAATCAATCTTCTAAGATTAAATGAAACCACCTACCTCTAATCATGGAAATAAACACCCATAACATGACTTTCCAACAAAGGAAGAAGGTGCATAAGATCTAGGAACTCAAACTAGAATCAAGATTCAACAACACAAATTTTAGATTAATCCATACCAAGATGATATATCAAGATATAAGGAGGAAATAGATGGATAAAGAAGAGACACTGAGACCAATTACCTGAATAGATACACTATAACCAACATGATTATCAATCGCCGAATGGATGATCCATAGGAAGATAAGGATTTCAAAATTTCCTAGAGATGGATTTAGGTTGTAAGAGGGAGGGATGAAAATTGTGTGAAAATAAAATCATCCAAGAAATAGAATTAAAACCATGTGTCTTGATAATTACACTATGTGTAACCCCATTACACATCATGTAATTTTCAAGTCCCATATACACTAAAAACCCATCACCTTTTATTAAAAATTTGTTTTTTAATATTTACATAGTATATAAGCTATGCATGGTTTCTAACCTTACACGATGTTAACCCATTTAATGGAATATTCCATGAAATGATTACATGTCATGTAACCCCATTACACGGCATGAAAATCCTTAGAAGACTATATAAATTGTAGGTTTTATGCTGAAAATTATATCAAACCCCTAACTTCACCATTATATGTATCCTCCCAATTTCTTCTCAACATTACCCAACCAAAAAAATGAAAACCTCAAAAAATGTTATAACATACCTAACAGAAAGGTAACGGGGCATTACAAGTGATATGAAGATATTCATAAATAATGTTTTGTGGTTGGATAACGTACTATGATGGGAAACATAGTAAATAGACTCTCAGGTGTGAGTACTCATAAGTGGATGAGGCTTCTTTTCATAAAGGATTCACTTAGTAATCTACAAGATGGGAGATTATGAGAGTATACCCACCAATAGAAATTCTTTGTGTTTTGGTGTCATCAGATATTCCTAACAACAAGATTCTATAATGGTCCTTAAACTTTAAGATTATCATTAATTCATGTCATGACTCATGCACTTAGATTTTCTAAAAAAACTTTGTGCTATATTTTCTTGGTGAGGTAGGTTATGTTGAGTGTGTCACGATTGACATGTCATTAATCAATAAGTTGAGGAAGGATTTGTATCCTTTCATCTTTAGGAAAGTTGATATCTCATATTGTTAATTAGAATAAAATCGTCACCTTAAATTTCATGGAAATGGTATAATGACGTGTTTGTTTTAGATAGTCAAATAAATAGGTATCGATCATATAGGTCGGTGACATGGATGTGAAACCTGCTTGATGAGATATTGTGAAAAGGGGTTATATTACATAGTGATCATCTGTATGTGGTTGTCATCGTTGTGACATTAAGTTATTTCTCTTAGTTTCTTTGACCCGTTGATAAATAGTAATCTTGTACTTTAGGAAAGGCCACCTAAATATAACTAGAAAGAATCCTATAAGGTTACACACTGAGTGTTTTAAATAATCTCTATTAAATTTTATTTGAACTTAATTAATTAAATAGATATTATTCTCAAGACCTAGAGATAATTTTATTCACATTTTATTTATCATATATTTTTATTATTGAATTAAATATTTAAATAAAATATTTATTCTGGAGTTTAATAAATGATATAAAAGTTTTAATGGACCAAGATTGAGTCCGGTGAAAAATATTAATGAACAATAAGGTCAAATAATATTTGTTATTGTGCAAGTGGGAGTGTACCAAAAAATAATATTATTATTATTATGTGGAATACAGTTTATTAAATGTCGGCATAAAATTAAAAAATATTTTATCTTAAACCCTAGATCTATAAACAGATGTTTATGTCTATTATGTATTGCATCCAAAATTAAAACTAGAGAATTATTTCACAAAACTAACTCTCTCTCCCTCTCAAGAATGAGAAACATAAGAGAGATCCCTTGAAGACCAAAGGATGATCAATAAATATAAATAATGAAATACAATTGATTCACCATGTTAGAATCTGGATATCAATTGGCGTTTCTTGGGGATTAAAGGAGTACATGTGGATCATCGCTAGAGGGATTCTATCTTTAGATCCTCATGGAATAACAAAGAAAATATGAAAGGGTATTTTTGAATGATCAACATCCACATCGAAGAAATATCCTAACATAAGGTATTTGTTTCTTCCAAAATTAAATAAATTAATTATAAATTTTATATAAAAGATCCTCACTTGAGGTTTCAGACAACTCGATATTAAAATAAATTTTAATATATCATCCACCACTGTACACTTTTTATTCACCTATAACCAATAGTATCTATTTCTTTGAGGCTCGTATTTGGGCTTGGAAGTATCCTATTCAAAGTATTTTTTTCATATAGAATGATATAGTGTCCTTCATTTTGGAAGTAGAGATATGATGTGAGGTGATTTTAGTGGGATACTTCTCTCAAAAATGCTTAGCCAATGGAAGTGACCATTTGTGATCATCAGAGTGTTATCGAGTTCAGCACTCCCCTATCTCTCTCTAGGTAATGGTCCCCCTTTATCATTAATATGGGTAGATATGGAACTCTCTCCACATTATCGAGGGTGTGGGTCCTCTATCTACGGAGTGGACTCCTCGTCTTGATCTCAGGTGGTGAGTAAGTCCTCTATTGGAGTAGTGCTACCACATTTGTGATACGTAGTGGCAAGGTGTAGGGCCTCCATATTCTAGAGATTTTATGAAAGATACTTGGATATGTGATGGGACCTTTGGATTTGGAGGTTGAATCTTCATTATTAGCTAGTTAGGAGATGAATATCCCATTTTTTCTTTATTTTGGTTTCTTCTCATCATATCTGATGTTGGGTTTCATTTACCCTCTTTCTTATGGGTTGACCTAACTATTTTTATTTTTGTTTCTTCCCTTTCGGTTTTCAAGGTTTCCTATTGGGTATTTATATACTCACCACTCCATGGTATTTTCCCACATTTTTTGTGTCTTATAAAGATGACATACAGACTGGAGGAGACATTGGTGAATGTGGTTTCAGTGGAGCATAGTGGTTCTTGGTGTTGACAGTGTTCGATGTTCGGCTTTGGATATTGTGAATTGGAATCTCTTAAGTTTTCCATTTTTAGTTTTTATTAGTTTAGTAACCCATTTATGGTTGGTAATGTATTTTTTCCATTATATATGTTTGTATTGTTTTATTTTAATTTGATTCTTTCCTAGAGGTTGTCGCATGAATGGTTTACACTATATATATTTTAGTATTTTATCATATATTTGAACTGTTACATAGATATGGTTGTGTGTGTGTACAGGTACTTAGGATAAGGCCTCCCCTTTCAATATTATGCATACTCATTGCTTGTCTCCATCCCCTATCCTATTGAAGGTGGTCTTGGGGAGTCACACTCAGCCTATCACCGACCAGGTGGGCCCTGGTGGTTTGGTTCATGAGAGAGTGGTATCAAAGGTGGTTTATCCTTGGGTTTGTGTCTAGATTTAGACTTATTATTAGGTTTAGTTTGGTGAATTAGGGAAATGGTGTTAGAGTGACTTGAATATTTCTCTCAGCCTAGGGAACCAGGTGTTAGTGTGGTGGCTAACATATCCATGCACCAAAACTTTGACTTCCTTTTTGTCAACTTTGAATTCAAAGGCATCAGTTATAGGGAACTAATGGTACATGAATCATATAGGATTGGGTATTTTGAAATTCATGAACTTCTTGATTCAGTTCCCCAAATATGACCATCTAACCAAGGTATGTCATGTTAACTTTTAGGATGCCTCCCTGAAGATAGACGTTCAGGATATCAATGCATGATCATGAAGATAATTAGTTTAGTGATGAGGCCTTAATTCAAGGAAAAATTCATGAGGTGTTTATACCAAGTGGGAATATATCGGTGCTACCATCTATTAATCAATACATGGATCAACCTCTAGTGGTTTAGGAATATGATCAACAAAATTATAAGTAGCTTATATCTCTATAAAATTAGGATGATGATACATATAGTCTTAGCATGATACCTTAGTTATAGTGATAGAGACCACTTAGGTTTCATGCAGAGCCAAACCCTCATGTGGTGGAGGATTGGATCAAGGAAATCGTCCAAGTTTTTTAGATTCTTCAGACCCTTTAAAATCAAATGTTTGTGCTTGTGACCAGGCTTAATCATGGAATAGTAGGGTTCTGGTTGGTTCTAATCACTTCAAACCATGATGAGATATCACTCACATGGTTAGACTTCCAACAGTTATCTTAGGATGACTATTACCCATCTATCTTGAACTCTATATAAATCTAGGGGATTATTGAGCTATATTAGGGTGATATTTCAATTATCTGAGTATGAATCATGTTTTACTGACCACATACATTACTCTCTTGATATGGTGTGGGGTAGATACTTTTGGAAATGGAATATTGAGCAGGGAATTCATAGAGACATTTGTGCTAGTGTAGTCTCATTTGAATTCCCACTTTTGTTAGAGTACTAGAGAACGATTTGGTCATAGAGAACTTCCTAGTTGAGGGATTTCAGGAATCATGAGTAGGTAGTGGGCATCATGAGGTTGATTTATCTATAGAAGCTAGTAGATATTTTTCATCAAGGTCTCAATGAAGGAGGCATAATTATGCCCGGAATCATACATGTGAATTTATATAATAGGGTTTTAACATAGTATCTAGTCATCCTAATTATAAATATGATATTATTTTGATGGTATAGATCACTTGTTTCATGATTGACTAACTTGACATGCTGCGAATGGTGGGCAGTCAGTGGATGTACCTCTATGATAGAGGCAGTGATGTGATAAGTGATCTCCCAAGCATGGTCAAGGAGGCCAATAGGTAAGAAGTTCTATTATAGGAGAAGGTGGAGCTCTATAGGGAGGACATAGTGGTGTAGTATGGAACTATAATATACTTCTATCACTGCCAATTAGTAGCCTATTCTAGGCTAAGAGGGTTGGAGGTCGAGGGTGCAGGTAGTTGCAGGTTATGGAGGGCTATGATCAGGATTCTCATGAGATGATTCATGATATGATCTATGTCTTTTCTACTTTATCTATATTAGATATAGAAATATAAATGACTTATTGCTTTATCTCTATATCCCTCATGTGATATCTAGAGCATCTAGTTGATTCTTTATCACAACAACTATGGCTAGAGATTTCTATAGTGATATATTCTTATATATCACACATATACAGGCAGTACGAGTTGGCATTTAGTGGAGAGAGTTTCTAATTGGACTTATTGTTCATTGTAATGAAACCTTATGATGTAATCCTGGGTATGGACTAATTTTTTTGTGGTGTATTCCTAGATACATTTTCATTATAGGAGAGTTAGATTCTTTCATACAGATCAAAAAAGATTCTCCTTTATGGGAGAGAGGGGTCTTATAGTTGAGAGAGTGGGGATCATGAGTAGGAATATGTAACATATTGCCCATTAGTTGGATATTTTATCCCTTTTTGAAATAGTATATTTAAGACTCTATCTTCCATTGGTATTGGAGGATTATATAGACATATTTCCTAAAGATGTTATGGGACTACCTTTATGGAGTGACATTGACTTCTGCATCGAATTACACCTCAGAACTACACCAATATCTTTTTTGGAATATCATATCTCACCCAAAAACTTTGGGAGTTAAGAGTTTAGTTGGAATATCTTTAAGATAAAGGTTTTATTAGATCCAATGTGTTTCCTTAGGCAGCTTCAGTTTTTTTCGTAAAAAAGGTGGATGGGAGTTTGAGGCTTTTTGTTGATTATCATCACATTAATCAATTAATGATCAAGAATAAGTAACCATTTCCAAGGATTGATGACCTTTTCAATAAGTTTAAATGTTTGATTTGGTTTTCAAAGATTGATATTAGTTTTGGATACCATCGTTTGAGGGTTTGTGATGATGATATTCAGAAGACAACATTCCAATGTGGCTATGGACATTATTATTTCCTATTGATACCTTTTGATATGACTAACTCCCCCATTGTGTGCATGTATCTTATGAACTAGATCTTCTAGCCATACTTGGATATATTTTTAGTTGTATTTGTTGATTACATTCTCATATACTCTATGTCAAAGGAGGAGCAATGAGAGCATTTGAGTTTGGTCCTAGACTTACTCTTGGAGAACTAGTTATATGGTAATCTCTCAAAGTGTCATTTTTGGATCTGAGAGGTTCACTTTATGGGGAATTTCATATCTAATCATGGTTTATCTATGAATATTGTGAATATCAATTCATTTATTTCTTGGGATCCACCCAAGAACGTGTCATAGGTGAAAAGTTTTCTCAGTTTCACTAGGTACTAACAGATTTTTTTGGAATAATTTTATAGGATAGAAGGCCCTTTAACTCCCTTAACATGGAAATGGTATTAATTTACCTATAATAAGAATTGTTATATATCCTTCAAATATTTTTCGTTGAGGTTGACTGGTACACTTATTTTGAGATTAACAGAGGAGAGTATTGAGAACATGGTATTTTGTGATGCCTATAGAGTTGTTCTTAGATGCATGTTGATGCAAATAAAGGTATTGATTAATTATGGGTTGAGGTAGTTGAGACCCCATGAGAATAATTACATGAACCATGACTTATATTTGGTTGTAGTAGTATTTTCTCTTAATATGTGGATGAATCATCTTCTAGTAAAGTGTTTTTTTTTGTTTACTTGGACCACCAGAGTCTCAGGTACATCTTCACAAAGAGAGATCTTAACCTAAGACAGATTCATTGGTTGGAGTTCCTATAGTACTATAACTTTGAGATAGTATACACTCTAGGGAAGAGAAATGTTGTGTCATTTCTATTATTTGTAAATCTCATTCTTGTTTTATGAAGGAGTAATTTGAGCAGTTTTTATAATTAAATATAACCCTAGTGGAGGATATGGGTATAGATTATCTTTAATCGATGGTGATGACTTCACATCTTCTTCAATGTGTGTGGGAGGCCCATTTGGTAGACATTAACTATGAGGTTCTATATGGATCCATATCCTTAGGATATGCACTAAAATAATTTTCCAAAGGAAGGGATCATTTCATCCTTTTCCGGGGATGGAAGGTGGTTCTTCTCACGTTGCATGAGTAAGTATTGAGGTATTTTCATACTAACCTCTTGGATGTACATCCGAGTTTGGAAAATATGTACAAGGAAAATTAGTATAAGTTTTGGTGGGATGACATGAATAATATCTTTGTTGATTTTGTCTCTTGATTCCTCACATGTCAACATGTAAAGGATGAACATCGGGTTCCAGAAGTCTTGGATCAACCTCTTAAGATCTAGGAATGGAAGTGGGAAGGAATATCAATAGACTTTGTGATTGGGATTCCATATATAGTATGATTCCATAATTATATACAAGTTATTTTTGATTGACTCACCAAGTCAACACACTTTCTTTCCATTAAGGAGAAGAGTTCGTCAAGAGTTTTGGGTAGTTGTATGTAGGAGAGATCTTATAGATTTATGGGGTACCCGTGAAAATTTCCTCAAACCGTGATTCGTAGTTCATATTAAAATTATGGAGAGTCTTATTGGAGACTTTTGGGACCTAGTTTTGGATGAGAATAGCATTTTATCCCTAGACGGATGGATAGACCAAGAAAACCATCTGGGTTTTGAAGGATATACTAAGGGAATGTGTGTTGGACTTAAGCTAGTTCTCATAGGATCAATTACCATCAATATATTTTTATTATAATAATATTTATCACTCTACTATTTTCATGGAACCTTTCAAGGAACTATATGGGAGACATTTTAGGTCTCTATTGTATAGGACTGATATTAGCGAGATGCAACTTATTGGGATAAAGTTGGTGTATGTAATGATAAATAAATTTTAGGTGATCCATGAGCGTATGAGGAAAACCCAGAGTTGATTGAAGTCTTATTCCTATTACTGTTTTATTCATTTGGAGTTCAAGTAGGGAGACCATGTTTTCCTGAGGGTCTCCTCACAGTGAGAATTGTGGAAATTTGGTCAAGAAAAAAAGATATCCCATAGGTTTATTGGAGTGTTTGAGATTCTATGAAGGGTTGGAGAGTTTTCTTAATTCTAGGCCTTTCCCCCATAGTCGGACCAGGTGCATGACATCTTCCATGTGTCACAGCAGAGGAGACATGTGCATGATATGAAACATGTTATTGACTGAGCGTGATGGACATCGGGGATGTAGAAACATTCTTAAAGTACCCAATTGTGATTAAGGATTTCCATTATAGGATCCTATATGGAGAGAATATACCTTTGGTTTTATTTCTTTTCCAACATGGGAACATGTATGAGAGATCTTAGAATCATGAGATCCAGATATAGGATCAGTACCTCCACCTTTTTTGTAGATTTTTCTTTTTAGGGAAAAAATCCTTGAAGGAGGGGAGAATGTAATGAATCTGAATTTTCTAGCTTTATACTTTGAATATTTCTATATATATCTTTTTATTTTTCATTGAAGTCGTTAATGTTTTGGGGTTTTACAGGACCCCAGAATTAACATATTAAAAATATTAAGAAATATTAAAGTGTGTGCATTCATATTTTATGAATAAATGGATTTCTTATTGATTAGGACCTTAGATGGGAAATATGAGATCATGGTTGTTTTTTAAACAAAGTTTTTACCCTAAGAGTGACATAAAGTTGGTCAACATCAGCCGCTCAGTTGATTAAATTTGTTGTTGATTTCATTAAGTAAATTAAATAATTTATTTAATTAATTAATTTAATGGATAAACCTAATTTCCTCCCTCTATAAGTATGTTGCTATGGAAAATATCAAGGGTAAGCTACATAACCCTATGATAATAGAGAATATCGGGAAAGATTCATTGGAATTGGAAAATCAGGAATGAGTATCGATGATGAATGATCTAATAGATTCATGAAATGAATGGAGAATGCAATGGGATCATCACCTTATTCAATAGTGGATTACTTCTTTAACATTGATCGATCTATTCTTGAGGTAGGGAACATTACTTCATGGATTTCAACTCTTGATTTATTTTACAATCATGGATTTGTATATCTACTTTTGTTCCCTCTATGATTAACATTATTCTCATGAGACCAATTTTTAATTAGAGTTTTCAAACCTAATTATTTAATTTTTATACCTTGAATTCACCCTTATTTTAGAATTATGTAATCTTTAGTTGTGATCGCATTGGATAATGATATTTTTACCTTGTTCGTGTGCTTTTCCCACCATCTTATTCATGTTCTTTTTCATTGGCCCATGGATTCTATGATTTGAAATTTTCTAGATGCATTTGAGCATGATCAAACCATCATATTCTTGATGAATGTGTGTGTGACTAAAGGATCAGTAATTTTTTGAAGGATTGAGGCATGCTGTGGGATGCGGGTGATGAAATTAGTGATCAGGACCCCTATATGACTATGGGAGGTGTGGTGGATCCCCCACAAGAAATCGAAGTTCTAATTTTATGCCACTGGAGGATGATAATCAATAATAATTTGGTTCCCCTTCAATTTCAGTGGATTTTGAGAGGTCAAATGGTGAGGAAGATGATGGAAAAGGTGAATCTAGCATCCACATGTAAAAAATATTTGTTTACTATGAAAAAACCCAACTACACATTATGTATCCCAAAAAAAATGCATCGTGTATCATAGTTCTTATGGAAGATAGGGTTTCAACCTAAGTTAAATATTACACATCATGTGGTCAGGCTCTCATAATGTGTGATCCTACCCAAGTATCCAAGCCCTGTGTGTGTAGTAGGTACACACCTAGGAACCTGAGTATGTGTACATTTCATGTACCTTGGGGGACACATTGTGTATATTTACATGGCTAGTCAATCTATGTACCATGTGTACACAGCCAGAACACATGGGCATGGCTAGAGTACATGGCCATGAGCCAAAGGACACGGGCATACCCTGACTAACCAATCCACACTTGGAATTCCCCATAGACACTGAGTATTGTCACATGACTATCCAAGTTGTTTCCATAAGAGGACACACCTAGGTATCTAGATGAGGTCACACACCATGTGACCATGTTTACACATTGTGTACTTTTACAAAAAACTTCTACCTTTCATATCTTCTTCTTCGAGACTCAAATTTTAGCGTAAAGGTAGTCTATCCAAAGTATTTTTCTACACAGAATGTGATGTAGGCCTTCATTTCAATAGAAGATATATTATGTGAGATTATTCTCATAGGAAACTTCTCTAAGTGATGCTTAGCTGATGGTAGTGATGGGTATGATCATCAAAGTGTTACAAGTTCGGTTCTCTCATACCTCTTTCCAGGTGGTGGATCCCCAATATCATTAATATAGATAGATACAGAACTCCCCTCACATTATAGAGGGTGTGGTTTCTCTATATATGAAGTGGAATCTCCATATTGAGTTAAATAGATAAGTGGGTCCTTTATCTATGGTGTAGACTCTCTATCATTAGCTTAGGTGGTGAGTGAGTCCTCCATTAGAGAGGTGCTACCTCAGTTGTGCTAAGTAGTGGTGATGTGTGGGGCCTCCATATTCTAGAGAGGTTATGCATGATACATGGCTATGACATGGGATGTTTGTATCTATAATAAAACTCTTCATTATCATATCATTGTGGAGATGGAGATCCCCTTTCTCTCGTTTCTTGGGTTTCTTCTGAGCATATATGATATTTGGTTTCCTTTACCCACTTGCTTATGGGTTAAGCCAACTATTGTTATTTAAATTTCTTACCTTTTGATTTTTAGGGTGTCCTAATGGGTATGTATATACTCACCCTTACATGGGATTTTTCTATGCCTTTTTTCACTTATTTAGGTGACAAAAATATCAAAAGTGTCCTTGGTAAACCTGGTTTTAGTGGATCATAGTGGTTCTTGGTGTTGACTGTGTTTAGTGGTCAACCTTAGAGATTGTGAGTCAGGAACTCTTCAGTTTTCCCTTTTTCAGTTGTTGTTAGGTTGGAACCTAATTTTTTTGGGGGGAGTGTTTTTTTTTATTTATATATAATATATTATTCTTCTATGCATTAATGCTTCCCTAGAGGTTTTTTCATTCATGGTTTACACTCTACATGTTTCAATATTTTAACAAATCTTTGCATTGTTTCAAGGAAATGGTTATGTGTGTCTTTATAGGTACATAGGATAAGGCCTCCAATTTCAGTATTATGCCTACATAGTTCTTGTCTTCAGACCCTGTCCTACTAGAGGTGGACTTTGGGTGTCACACTTGGATTACTACTAGCCATGCGGTCCCCGATGGGTTGGGTTGTGACACGTTACATGTATCTCTTTTTAGGATGTACATACCTTATCCTTCACATGTACTGAACTAAAATATTGTACTACTAGAGAATGATCTTTATTATAAATAATAATAAAAATACATATTATATCGTAGAGATAAAGTGATGTAGAATATGACTACTCACATGGTTAAAGTTCTTTGTAGGAATAAAATATTTGAGGAAGCTACATGGGAACCATAGGATGTGATGAAGTAGAGATATCCTCATTTTTTATTTAAGGGATGAAATTTTGAGGGAAAATTCATTTTTAAAGGGGGTATAATGTATCACTTCAAGATTTTATATTTTTTTCCATTGAAATAAATGTGAAGTATTCAACAACTTGCATTAAAAACCACCCTAAGTCTAAATGAACATGTGATGTAGTATACATTTATAAAATAGTTGAGGATTGGTAGGTATGAATAGGATTAACCAAATTATGAAATATATATATAGAGAAATTTTTTCTTAAATTTAAATTTATTTATTAATTCCTAATAAATAAGTATTTAATATTTAATGAAATTATTTAATGATTAAATGACCTATTTTTTTAGAAGAAATGTATTTTTATATATGTTATGTATTTTTATCTAAACAAAGTATATTGATCAATATGAAGAAATTATTTCAATGAAATATATTTATAATTTATATTAATAAATTAATAATAATTCAAACATTAGTTATATAATGGTTAGTAATGAATATAAGATCATTTAAATGGAAAACGGGTAATATTTCTAAAAAATGTTTTTATATGCGCAAAGTGTTTTTATAAATTAAATAAATAATTATTGATTGATTTTTTAAATTAAATTTATTGGTTATATAATCAATAAAATATTTTAACATTCATTTTATTATTTTTACAAGTAAAATAATGAAATACATTCAATTTTATTCTTAAAAATGTTTTTCTCTAAAAATGGGTTTTTATTGCATTTGACACACTTATTTTAAAATTAATTTATACCACTTATGGAAATTAAATTTGATAAAATAGACTCAATATTTGGAATTATAATTTACAATTTTTTTAATGATTCCACTTTCATTTTTTGTCATAATGAATAGAAAAAATAGAAAAAAAATGTTATCACGATTAAGGTTAAAACGGGTTTACCAGGGGTTAAACTAAGAGATAAGGATAATATTTCAACATAAAATTATCTAGTTATTATAATTTGAATATATTTAGACCCTATATTATCTTAACTTATAATTTCTTTCTATTTTATGACACTTTCACAAGAAAATGACATTTTATTATTTAAAACTTTTAAGTAACTCTAAGTGCTTCATCTCCTCACTTATAAAATATCACCCCCTCTCCTATCTTATGAACACATCAAGAGCCTATTAGATCATACAATAACTACCCAAATACTTACATAAAATCCCTCCCCATTTCATAGAGGTACATTTTTTTATCAAAATACCATTCTTTCAAGGCTTAAGGTGTAAGTCAAAGGAGGTTTCTCAAGGAAGAGGTATAACTCTTAACCAAATGCTTTCAATTTTATTTATTATTCCACCTTCTATAAATGTATTGAATCCATAGTAACATGAATAAAATATTATAAAAATAATTATATGTTATTATTATGATGACACAATCATTTTCCACATCATTTCCATCAAATAGTAAATGAAAGTATCGCTCATGCGTATATGTGGACTACTGTCTCCATATAGCGATATGCTTAATTTTTCATCACTGCCTCGCATTGATCGGTAAGATGAATTAATTAATAAATAAATTTTATTTTTATGATATAAATATGATTTTGGAATGATAAATTATTATTTATATTTATTTCCTTATTTTCATAAGAAAATGAAAACATTGTTCATGCGTATGTACGGACTACCGTATCCATGAATGGTGTAATTCATTTTTCTATATTTAAATTTTATGGAGGGTTTTAAATATGTATGTAATAAATATATATTCTATTTATATTATTAATAAAATTATGGAGATTATCTAACCATGATAAAAGTACAAGGACAAGAACTGTCAAACTAAAACCTTCATGAAAAACGAAACAGTTATCATCGAGATACAATAATTTTAATAAATAATTATTAATAAATGTGTGTTGAATTGTTATAAGTGAAACATATATGGTCTTATAAGTTTTAATATGTTTATATATATAATTATAAAAAAAATTATTATACATGAGTTTAAATCTCTTGTGAAGCAAGTCAGACTTTTGGTAGGGGTTTTACGTTACAATCTCATTTTTACCGAGATTGTTTATAATTAAATTTTTTTATGATGAAATTATATGATCTATCTATCTCAAATATTATTTATTTTATTGTAATTTTTTTATATATATAAATTACAATTTTTTCTTTCCTTTTCCTCTCTCTAAGTACTCAAAAGTCGGAAAGAATTTTTTTAAGGAAAACCGATTTATTTCTATCTTCTACCGGGAATCATTTTATTGCATATCCATATTTTCTAAAATGTTTTCAATAATATTTTTATTATTATCCAATAATTTATTAAAATAATTTTTACCTCTTAATTTTTATAAAAAAATAAAGTAATCTGGTTTTTTTTCTTTAGGAGGTACTTTTTACCAACATTATGAACTGAATCAATATTTTAACATATACCACACAAACAACTTTTCCCACCATCAGCACTGATATTTTATTTGAAACTTACTTTGAAATTATTCTTGGTTATTTTTTAATAAAAAGTTTTCATTAATATTTTGTAATTTTTTATATTTTAAATAAGTTATTTCAAAATAAAAATATTATTTTCCTCAAGAAATGTTTCAGTGATCTTTCAAATAAATTTTTCATCTATTATTACATCCTTTGATGTTACTTATGATTCATTGGGGACGTGATTCTATGATATCATCCTTATTATTTATCTATATGGTTTATGTTTACTATGATGAAATATTGAAGAAACCTATTTTATTTTCAATAGGTTAATTTATGATGTAATGATAAATGTTTTCATGATCATGTCACATATATATTAATGGATTATGATTAAGTGGAGGATGGGTCTGCTATAGTACTCCAATGTATTGGGTAAAGATTAATATTTTATGAGATAAAGGGGTACATGGGAAGTTATCCCAAGCCCAATAGAAAGTATATTATAGGTTATACCAACCATAATAGAGGGTACAAGGGAGGTCATCCCAAGACTGAAGTAGGTATACAAGTGGTTAAATCAATACTAACATGTAATGAATCTTTTAGTGGGTAGATTTGATATAATATTTATATGATTTTGATTTTTTCACACTTTATTATACTCTTTTATGACATGATCTCATTCTGGTTTTATTCTATCATGGAATATGTTCTTTGATTCATATATTATTCAGTTATTATAAACTTATATTCTTTAATACATGACTCATAGTTATGATCTATGAATTGATGTGTATGGTTTTCAAATATTAATCTCATGTTATCATACCATTAATCTCATATTTTGATTAAATGATTATTGTTATCTCCATTATTTACTCTTAATGATCATTTTATTTTACCCTTTTTATGTTTCATTTTTCCAAATATATGAATAAATATTTTAAGTTTGATTTCAAAGAAGGGTGTTGGTTGTGAAGAACTTAGTGGGAGATGATGTAGATATTTTATGTAGAATTTGTTCATGTATCCATGTTTCCAAATACACTAAACCTTTAAAGTTATATCATGGAATTTAATTTTATGTAATGAATATTCATATAATAAGATGTAATATTTATGTATGAAATGCTTGGGTCACCTCATGGTCGGTCGAGTCATGTTAGTAAGGGATGCAGGAATCAGAAAAATTTACCAATTATGTAATCAGGTTCATAGAGGTGTTGGGTTGGGTGAAATATTATTTTCAATTTATAGACTTGGACAAGATGATTTAATTAAGTTCATAAAGGTCACTAGGGATAAAAGAAGGTGTTTCACCCTTATAGGTGTCCTGGGTGAGCCATGAGCCCACGAAATCCATTAAGGGATAAGCATAACATTCTCATATTAGAGAGACCTGGACACCAATGATTTTTATCCCTTTTTACCTATATATATCCTTACTAGGGATCTTTCACCCTAGTCTTGTCATAAACATTGGGTGAAGTAGTCTTTTATTATGGTTTTATGTATGAGACCCTAATATGGATCAAGTACCCTTGTTTTCCATCTATTTCCATTAGGTTTCAAATTTAAAAAACACTTATGGGGGTTTATGGAGTATTAGGATATTAAATATGGTCCTTATTAATTTTTGTATCTTAGTTTCTTCATCCTATCCTATTTAATTTAAAGGCAAGGTATTTTATTTATAAGTGAAATCTCCCCAAGCACCCATCACTATAGGGAATGCATGAGATTCCCATCCCTATGAAAGGCCCATGTGTGATGCACTAATTTGAAAAAGACACAAGTTCAATTTATTTTATATTAGGGTTCATGGGATCATTGGTTCAAATCAAGGCATGTGTGTTGGTTCAAAGTAGTGCATGCATGTTGGTTCATAGTAGGGCTTAAGTGATGGTTTAGAGTTGGGAGTGTGATGAAGATCAAAATTTCACATATATTATTATCTAATTGAATTTTTTAATCCCAAAAATTTCATATTTTAATGGTAATTATCACAATTTTAGGTTTTATTAATATTTTTCGTCTAATTGAACTATACCAATAGATAAATCTAGCATTATGAAGGCCAAAAGGAGCATGCAAGTCAGGCCTTTGATTTTATGTCCCGATTGAATGAGTTTTTAATATGGACCCATATATCATAAATGGGAAACCCAAATGAGATGAAAATTCACATGGATATATATAACATCTGGAGGAATATTTTCATTAACTATTTCATCCTAATATTTATCCTCCTTCATGGTTATAAAAGTATAGAAATTCTGAACATTGGAATTCATACAATCACCATGCCAGAAAATTTTTCTCGATTAAATTTTTTTTAACTTAGATACACATGTCCAGAAGGGATGAAAATTGGTGGGTTACTAGGGAAGACATAAAGGAACGCCTTTGAAGATACTATAATTAAAAATTAAGTCATTAACAATTTCAAATAAGTGGAAACTTTAAAAAGATATAATTGGAACAAAATTTTCCATTATCCTCCCTATAAAATTGTGTCTTCATATTTATTTTAAGGGGTTGGATATTTGGTTTATAAAATTTGAGTATAATTAGGTTTTATTCTTTTGTAATAGTTTTTTATATGTTTAATATATTTTATTTCATCTTTCTCTCTTCTCATTCATTTTATATTTTGTGTTCTTTCACCGTTCCCTTCTCAACTCCATGAAAATGGGGAACTAACTTTGGAACTTGTTCGAGGAGGGGGGAGTGGTTATAGAAACCCAATATTCTCATAAAAGGATATTAAATAATTTTTTAGGAATATTAATTACATTATATAAAAACATGCATGAGGACTATAATATTTTAGTGTATTTGGAAACATGGAACACAATCTTCTAATCTGGTGAAATATCTTAAATTTTTTCCACAAAGATCTTACCATTTAGTAGTTATACTTAAAACCTTTCTTTATAACCTAGTTAAATGGTACATAATAGAAGGTGAGCATAGATGATCATTAAGGGTAAATAAAGGATATATGTAATCATAATAATAATATAAGGGTATGAGAACATGATTATAACATTTTAAAACCATACCATATATATCAAAGATCATAATAATGAGTCATGATATAAATATTGGAAGTTAATAAGACATGAGTCATAAGGGAATCAAAGATCATAATCAATGAGATTAATTATAGGAATAAGACATGAAATTTTTGGCATACATATAAGTATAGAAAATCTTATGTCAAGGATATCCACCAATACATTAATAACATGTTAGGCATGGTAAAACCACCCATGTACCTATTTTAGGCTTAGGCTGACCAACTATGTACCCTCCTTTTCAGGCATTGGATGACCACCCATATACCCTCATCTTTTGTCTTGGGTTGACCACTCATGTACCATCAGCTTTGGGCATGGGATAAGCACCAGTGTACCCTAATATTTGGGTTTAAGTTGACGGCCTATGTGTGCTCCTTTTGGGGATTGGGATAAGCACTCATGTACCCTAATCTATGGGTTTGGTATGACTATACATGTACTCTCATTTTTTTTCTTGGGATAAACACATGTGTACCCTCAGATCTCATATATTATTTATCATTACTCAATTCATTAGAGGGGGATATAGGTACCACCTATCACGTAATGAAATCATATATATGTGTGCCACAAGATCATAAACATTAATCATATCATAACACATGAAATGAAATGGGTATAAAAAACATTTCATCATATCATAACATTTGGAAAATATATAAGTTTCATAATCATTTAATCATATAATAATCCATGAAAAGAAGTAGAATTTATAAGCATTCTATCATGGTATAACCTATGGAAGGGAAACGGTTTTCATAAATAACTTTTCATCATAAACATAAACCATTCAAATAAAGAATAATAATATTATCCTTGGATCATATCCCCAGTAAGGAATAGGTAACATCAACTGATGAAACCTTTGATGGAAATTTATTTTGATTGATCATTTAAAATTTTTCTTGAGTAAAATATCATTTCTTCTTTGAAAAAACTATTTTTAAAACATAAAACATTTTTAAACCCATTTTATTTAACAATAACCTTTAAAACTTATAAAGGAATCTTTGAAAGCCATTTAAAATAATTTTTAAACATAAAACACTTTCAAAAATTATTTTTTTGAAAATAACCTTTAAAACTTATTAAGGAATATTTAAAAATAATTTAAAACACTTTTTAAAAGATAAAAAATTTTGAAAATTATTTTCTTTGAAAATAACATTTTAAACTTATAAAGGAAGCTTTAAAATAATTTAAACTTTTTTTTAAAGCATAAAACATTTTCAAAATTACTTTATTTGAAAATAAATTTAAAATATAAATCATTCCAAAATATTTTTAAAAACCTTTTATTTTGAAAATATTATTTAAAATGTATAAATTAATCTTCAATGAATAGAGTGGTCATGATGGTGGATAATTGCATACATGATGTATATGTAAAAATCAAGATTCATTTTACATTGTTGGTATAAGTCAAAAGATCCTTGATCAGAAAACAATAAGAAAATTTATTTTAAAATAATTTTTTGAAAAGGTAAAACAAGGGTAAAATGAATTTTTAAAAAAAATCATAGGATAATATTAGAACATTCTTGAAAAAAAAATTAGAAAACATGGTTTTTAAACAAAACATATTTTCGACCAAAGAGAGAAATAATTTTAGATTTTCACAAAAACGTTTTCTTAATTTAAGTAGAAAAGATTAGTAAAATTGTAATATTTAGGAGGAAAAAATTACGAGAATTATTGAGATATGGATCATAAATTTTATAATTGGAAGAATAATCATAAAATATTCCAATAAATGATTAGATTTTAACATAAAATCATTACCACTTTGGTAACCTTGAATTTTAATTCCCATAAAGGAATAACATAAAATAGAACTTCAAATATCATGAGGATAGATAAATTCATGATATTACAAGTCAAATGGGATTTATATGCACCTCATGAAATAATATATGGCAATATCATAAAATTCATCTTAAAGAAAGAAAATTGAAAAAAAAAACCTTTACTGATTTGGTAACTTTTGAACCATAAATCACAAGAAAGATAGATCCTCAAATGGATATGTAAATAAAAAGAATTTTTTATATAATCATCATAAAATAAATTAATAGGAAGTATATAAACCACATATAATAAAGAGGTGGTTAATATAGCGTGTGTCTCATAAAAGTAAAAAGTGATATAGAAATCCCTTACTACAAGTATAATGACCCGACCTTAAACATTACCTAATCTAGTAAATTACTTTAGAATTCACTTTTTTACAATCCCAAATATCTTTAAGTTTATAGTTATAGTGAATTAGGACATAAATAATACATATCAACCCACAAGAATACAAGGTGGGTACTACTAAAACAGTATTCATTTCTTTCATAATACAATTTTTTTTAACAAAACATGAAAAAAATTCTTCACAATATTCATCTCAACTTCTCATTTTCTCTTACCCATCCTTAAACCTTGTGAAAAGAAATTTAAAACTTGGGATGAGTACAAAAATCTCTAAAATTTATATAAAATAAAGTAAGTTTTTGGTACATGAATACTTATAAATATATGAAATCATTTTCACAAATACATACTTCTCACCTATAAAGTATCATATACTTACTTTGTGAAAACAATATATTTCCTTAAAACATATAATAAATAAATAAAATATTTGGGTAAATTTGGGAATTAATTAATTAAAAATTTAAACCCTCATGGATACCATATAATTTTTAACTTTCATAGATACCTTACAATGTAACACTCATGGCTACCTTATTATGTAACCACCATGGGTACCTTATGGTGTAACCATCGTAGTTACACTTAGAATAACAGTTACAGTCAACTTCCAACATAAACATACCCAATGCATTGGAGGGAGATATAGGTCCCACCCTTAATCATAAAAAATGGCCAAGAACCATAAAATAATCATAAAACATGAATAATTTCATCATAAAAACATTACTTTTTAATTTTGTAAAAAAATTAAAAGAGGGTTTCGGAAGAAAAGTCCCTTACCTTGGGTTTGTCTTGCTTAAATCCTATTAAAACCACCTATATAATGATTTAAATAGTTTTATTAATATATTAAAAAACTATATTCGTATTTATAATACCTTATATGATCTTTTTTATAACATATTTCCACCCATTTAAAAATAATATTTAGTTATTTCCATTGTTTCAGGTTTATTTATTTCATGGTTTTCATGGTTAGTTTGTAATTGATTTTTTTATAGAAATGAATAAAAGATCCATAAGTGGAATAAAATGGTGTTAATATGTTTCCATAATTTTAAATGATACCATATATCATTTTTCTAATATAAGGATGGTTCATTTGATAAAATGTTGATGAAAATGATTTAATTTATTTTGGCGGTTTTTTACAACCATCACAAACTCATATCATTTTATTTAATATCATGTTTATATATAGGTTAAAGAAAATTATACAACTTAAAATATGTATAATAAAATATTATTTAATCATAATATTTGTTTTCTAACCATCCTTGAAGGCAGTAAAAAAAATAAAAACACATTGTCCAAGATCACGGTAAATTGACACTTTACGGACACTGTTTTCATTTTTTAGAATAAAAGGAAGAGGATAGGAGTTTGATGATGAATTTTTTCACAAATATGATAAAATTATAGTATATATAATATAATGGAGTTTTAATTCCACTTGGATAAGGGTAGATGAAGAGATAATAAAAAAATATAATAAAATTAAAAGGAAAATTAAAGAAAATTAAAGAGGATTTTACCTCTTGGATTATCCTCATTCAGAACCTCTTTAAGGCACTTAGTTTTGGTCTTTTGGTGACACTAATAGGTATTGGATTTGGGGAAGAGGATTTGGAAGGTAATTTGGTAAAAATTAGACCAGTTATAAGTCTTTGAGGTGTGAGGAGACGAGGTGGTGAGGGGTGGTATTTATAATGGAAGAGGGGGTGTTTTTTTATTATTTTATTTATTAGTTTGTTATTTTGGATCAAGATTATGAATAGTTTGATCATTATCACTAAATATATTAAAATAATGAAGGATATTTTGATATTATTGGCTTAAATCAGTTATAAAAAAATCTATGACTTAATAAATCATGTATTTGTTAAATACTGTAAATTACCATATTTTACTATTCACCAAAAAATCAATTATTTTATAAAAATAAAAAAATATGCCCTTATAATTTTTTAACATGTATAATTTAAAAATAAACTCCATTTTATGAAATTATATTTCTAAATATGAGAAATTTAATTTTTAATTAAAATAATCCTTTATTCAAAAAATACAAATTTTAAAATTATAACTGATTTTATAACACTCTTAAAAATTAAGGTATTATAAAATTATCTTATAATCATAAGAAAAAAAATATTAATTTATGAATCTATTTTATAAAGATAAATTATACTTTAAATCATTAAATTAATTATAAAATTATAAATAAACATTTAAGTTTCAAAAAAATATCAACACTTAATTTATCACTTTCAAAACATTAATTTACATATTACATGATATAAATATATCATATTTTCACTTTTAAGATAATATAATTTTATTTATAATTTTATAGGTGAGGTTAATATTATATTATTATAAATTCCTTGATTTCTATAAATACCACTTATTTCATTATACATTTATATTTATTTTTAATTTTTAATTTTAAGAATGAAAGTAAATTATTTTATAAGTACTTGGTATGTTGCATTCTCTACACCTTCTGTAAATTGTGTCCTCATAATTTTTATTCACTTATTAAACAAGTGATGATACATTTCCCTCATAGTATTTTCAGATTCTCATGCTTCTTCTTAAACCATGTGGTTTCTCTACAAAACCTTAACCTGGTGAATTATCTCATTCTACAATACTTTCTCTCTAAGATAAAGAATTTGAATAGGTTTCTCCTCATAAGAAAGGTTCTTTTCAAGATGGACTACTTCTGGGATCAAAAAATGAGATGAATCTGGCACATACTTTCTCAATATCAAAACATGAAAAACTTTTTGTTCCTAAGATAAACTTGGAGGAAAGGATACTAAGAAAACAATCAGTCTAACTTTCTCTAGAGTTTCAAAAGATCTAAAGAACCATGTAATTAGCTTTCCTTTATTACCAAAATGCATAACACTTTTAAAAATAGTGGTTTTAAGAAAAACATGATCACAAAATTTGAAAGAAAAGTCTTTCCTATTATTATCTATCTACATATCTTTTCTGTCTTCTCTAAGATTTCCTCATGTGTTTCTGGATCATATTTAATTTCTTATCCACTTCATCGACTAATTATAGTCCCATCAACTTCCATTCCATGACTTTATCCAAAAATTATGGAGTTAGACATCGCTTTCCATATAATACCTCAAAAGGTTCCATTAATATACTATAATAAAAACTGTTATTATAAGAAATCTTAACTAAAGAAAGATATTGATCCTAACTTCCCTAGTAATCCATTGAACAAGAATATAACATGTATTCCAATTTTTGAATTATTTTCTCATTCTGTCCATCAGATTGAGGATGAATGGTTGTTCAGAAATTTAATTCAATTCCTAACGACTTATGAAGGCCTTTCCAAAATTTATAAATGGACCTAGGATCAGGGTTAGATATAATGTAGAGAGGAACTCAATGTAACCTGAAAATATCTTTGAGGTACGTTCGAGAAATTTGATCTAGAGAAATAGTCTCCTGGATAGAAATTAAATTTGTAGATTTAGTTATTCGATCAATAATAACCCAAATCAAATTTTTACCTTGATAAGTCTTTGGTAGTCCCACCACAAAGTCCATGGATATATTTTCTCATTTTCAATGTGGTGCTGGAAAAGGATGAATCGTCCCCTTTGATATTTGTCACTCTACTTTAACCTATTGACATGTTAAACATTTCATTATAAAATCAAAAAAAATTCTTTTCATTCCGTACCATTAGTAATACTCCTGAAAGTCTCTATAAAACTTAGTTCTGTCATGATGAACTAAAAATAGGGAACTATAAGATCCACTTAACAATTATTTCTTCAGCTATTAATCACAAAGAACACATAATCTCTTTCCAAATATCAAAATACCATCTTTATCAACATTAAATTTAGGTAATTTTCCTTTTTGAACCAATTCTGCCTTTTTCTATAACTCAGGGTATTCCTTATTCATTTTCTTAATTCTATCTATGAGGGATGACTGTACTGACACCTAAAACAGAATAGAATAATTTTCTACACCAACAACTTCCAATATAAGATTCAACATATCATAAATCAAGGGGTCATGTTCCAAATGTAACACATCTAATGATGCAAGATATTTTCAACTCAAGTCATCCACCACTTTTTTTACTTTCCTGGATGGTAATAGATCATGAAATCATAATCCTTTATCAATTCAATCCATATTCTTTGCCTTGGGTTCAATTACTTTTAAGTAAATATATACTTCAAACTTTTATGGTCAGTATATATTTCACATTTTGATTCATATAAATGATGTATCCATATTTTCAAGGATAAAAACACAGCTTTTAATTCCAAATAATGTGTGGGATAATTTAATTAATGAGGTTTTAGTACTCTTAAATCATATGAAATTACCTAATCATTCTGCATCAAAATACAACAAAGTCCCTTCAATGAAGCATCACTGTAAATAACAAAATCATCATTTCTAAAAGGCAGGGATAAAACTAAAGAATTCACCAATATTATTTTCAGTTCCTGAAAACAAAAATCACATTCATTTTTCCAAATAAATTTATCCCCTTTTCATGTTAACTTGGTTAGTGGGATAGATAACTAGGAGAAGTTTTTAACCAACCATCATTAATAGCCTACTAATACAAGAAAACTAATAATCTCAGTAACATTTTTAGGTCTTGGCCATTCATTATCCACTTTTTTTGGAGGGATCAACCATTATTCCATCTTTATTTATAATGTGCCCAAGAAAAGAAATTTGTTGCAACCAAAAATTACATTTGATAAATTTTTTATATAACTTATTTTCTTTGAGACTTTGAAGAACAATCCTTAAATGTTTTTCATAATCCTCATAACTTTTCTAAAACACCATAATATCATCAATAAAAACAAAAAAAAACTTATCCAAATATTCATTGAATATTCTATTCATATGATCCATAAATACAGCAGGATCATTTTTTAAACCAAATGGAATAACAAAAAACTAATAATGACCATATCTATTAGGGAATGATGTTTTTAAAATTCCATCATCCTTCAACATCAGTTGATGGTACCTAGATCTCAATTCAATCTTGTAAAAATACTATGCTCCCTGAATCTAATCATACAAATCGTCGATATGAGGAAATGGATAATTATTCTTAAAATTAATGTTATTAAAATTTCTAATTAATGAAAATTATCATGGATCCATATTTCTTTTTAATGAACAAAATAGGATCACCCCATGGTGAAGTTTTGGGATGAATGAAACATTTATCAAGAAACTTCTCCAATGAATTTTTTTTAATTCTTGAATTTCCACTTGATCCATTCGATAAGGGGGTTTTAAAATTGTATTAGCATTAGGAACTAATTTAATAGTAAATTCAACTTCCCAATTAGTTATAACATTAGATAGATCATTAGGAAAAACATCTAGGTATGTATTTACCACTAGCACATTATTTATCTGAACAGTTCCCTTGTTTTCAACAATATGTGTAAGATAACTTTCATTTCTATATTTTAATAGTTTCTCATATTCCTGATATGTTATCAATGGTATGGGTTTATTATTTCATAAAAACTAAAAATATTTCTGAAAAATAACTTCTTTGGCTCTATAATCAATCTTATCATGGTAAATGGATAGCCAATCCATACCCAGAAGAACATCAAACTCTACTAGGAATAAAACAAAAAGGTTTGAATGTAATGTATTTCCATAGATAATAATAGGAATATTATTATAATTAATTTTTGATTTAATATTCCCCCTAGTGTTTTTATCATAAGTTCTGATTTCATTTCTTGAGTTTACATTTTCAATTTACAAAAAAAATATTTAAAAATAAAGGAATTTGTAGACCCCATATCAAATAAGACATTAGAAAAATATGAGTAAAAAATAAGGTACCTGATACCACTTCATTGGATGTCCCAAAATCTACTAACATAGTTACAAAGGATTTCACTACACCTTTCTGATTATAGTTTGGATTCTTCCAATCATTTAGTTCTTTCTTTGGGTAGGTATTTTCATAATGACCCATCTCACAAAATGTGAAACACTTTAAAAATTTTTATTAGAATTAATCATACCAATACTAAGAATTTTTTCATTACAATCTCAGGCCATATTTACAAACTTACGACATCAGAAACACTTCCAAGATTTTACAAGGCATTTCCCATGGTACTTTTAACCACACTTTCCACAAAATGGAAACTATACTTTATTACCTTCACATTTTTTTGATTGATTCTTACCCTTTGCTTCCATATGGACCTTTTATTTGGATTGTTTTTAATGTACATGTGATCATTAGAAAAATCCATCCTTACCATATCAGAACATCAAACAAGATTCTCATAACTTTTAAATTCACAAGAAGGGAATTTCCTTCGATATATTGGCCTTAATCCTGAGTAAAAACAATTGATTTTTCTATCAAGATCCAGAATAATATTTGGAGCGTACCTTTCCAAATGAGTGAAGTTTGCTTCAAAAACAGCCACTAAATCTTCCTCCTTTTTCTTCAATTCAAGTAATTTCATTTCCATCCTAATTTAAACCACCTTAATAAAATATTTTTTGATGAAAATATTATTAAATTCATCCCATTCCAAGGCATAAATCTCTTCACTATCTCTAATATTCCTGACCATTGAACACCACTGGTTGGATTCACCTTCAAAACCATAAATAGAAAAAAATAACCTTTTGATTATATGAACACCCCATGACATAAAATATATTTTCAATGTCATTAATCCACCCTTCATCTGCCACTGGGTCAGAAGATCCACTGAAAGCAGGTGGGTGTTGCCTTATAAAATGTTCTACTATCATCGTGTTTCTTTTTGGTAGCTATGATTGTTCTATTGCATGGATTTCACTAACATTTATATCCTACGTCAACTGATCCATTACTATCACAAACTTCTCAGCTCTAATTCCCACCATTCGAAGTTGAATATTTGGAAATATATCATCCTGTTGGTGTCTTCCCACTTCATCTTCCCTGTTTCTTTTATGGAAATCCATTCTAAATGGACATATCTTAGATGAAGAAACATGGTAATCATTAAATTATATTTCATTTCAACTTAACCATAAGGTAAAAATAATTTATGGAATTATATTAACATTATATTAACTCATAAAGTTATCTAAATCATGCTCTGATACCAACTATAAGGATTGGGCCTTAAACATTACATAATCTAGTAAATTACTTTAGAATTCACTTTCTTACATTCCCAAATATATTTTCAGTTTACATTTTTAGTGAATTAGGACATAAATCATACATATCAATCCATAAGAATACAAAGTGGGTACTATTAAAATAGTATCCATTTATTTAATAATACAAAAAATTTTAATAAAATATGAAAAAATATTCACAACATTCATCTTGGCTTCTCATTTTCTCTTACCCATCATTAAACCCTATGAAAACATTTTAAAGCTTGGGATAAGCATAAAAAACTTAGTAAGTGATAGATAAGAAAGTAAATCATTAGTACATGAATACTTATAAACTTATGAAATAATTTTAACAAATATATATTTCTCACCTATAAATCATTATATACTTACTTTGTGAAGACAAGATATTTCCATAAAACATTTAATAGATAAATAAAAAATTTAGGTAACTTGGGGAATTACTTATATAATAATTTTAAACCTATTGGATACTATATTATTTTTAACCCTCACAAATACCTTACAATGTAACTCTCATCACTACCTTATGATGTAACCCTTGTGGCTACCTTATGGTGTAACCATCGCAGTTATACTTGGAATAACCACTACGATCAACTTCCAAAATAAACATGCCTAATTAATTGGAGTGATATATAGGTCCAAAAATTAATCACAAATAATTCCAAGTAATAATAAAATAATCATAAAACATTAATAATTTCATCATAAAAACATTTTTTTTGAATTTTGTAAAAATGTAAATTTAAAAGAGAATTTTTAAAGAAAAGTCCCTTACCATGGGTTCGTCTTATTTAAAACCTATTAAAACCTCATGTATAATGGTTTAAAGAGTGTTATTAATATGTTAAAGAACTGTATTAATATTTATAATACCTTATATGAACTTTTTATAACATCATTCCACCCATTTATTAAAAATATTTTGTTATTTCCGTTGTTCCGAGTGAATTTATTTCATGGTCTTCATGGTTTTGTAATGGATTTTCTTATCGAATGGAAGAAAAACTCTAAAAGTAGGATGAAATTGTTTTAATATTTTTTCATAAATTTAAATGACTCCATATATCATTTTTTTATGATATTATAATTATTAATTAGATAAAACGTTAATGAAAATGATTTAATTTATTCTGGAAATTTTTTACAACCACCACTAACTCATATCATTTTATTTAATATCATGTTTATATATTGGTTTAAAAATATTATATAAATTATAATACGAATAATAAAATCTCATTTAATCATAAAATTGCTTTTATGACCAGCCTTCAAGGTGGTAAAAGAAAATAAAAACACATCATCCACGATGATGGTAAATCGATAGATCACAGACAATGTTTTCATCTTTTAGAACAAAAGGGAGAGGAAAAGGAGTTTGATGAGGAATTTTTCTATAAACAAGAAATAATTACAGAATATATAAGATACTAGATTTTTCATTCCACTTCGATAAGGCGAGGTTAATAGAGAATAAAAAAATAAATTAAATTAAATGGAAAATAAAATAAAATGAAAGAGGATTTTACCTCTTGAATTCTCCTCCTTGAGAACCTCCTTAAGGAACTTGGTTTTGGACTCTTGGTGAGACCATAAGGTTTTTTATGTTGGTAAGAGGATTAATAATAGAATTGGGTAGAAATTAAACAAGCTAAAAGGCTTTGAATTGTGAGGGGAAGAGGTGGTGAGAGGTGGTATTTATAGTAGAGGAGAGGGGTGTTTTTTATTATTTTATTTATAAGTTTATTATTTTGGCTCAATACTATGAATAGTTTGAGAATTATAACTAAATATGTTAAACTAATGAATGATAGTTTGATATTATGGTCTTACATCATCCAAACATCATCTATGACTCAATAAATCATGTATTTGTTAAATATCATAAATTACCATATTTTACAATTCACTTAAAAATCAACTCTTCTAGAAAAATCCCAAAAATATACTCTAATCATTTTTTGATGTGTATAATTCCAAAATTAAATCCATTTTATGAATTTAATTTTCTAAATGTAAAAAATAATTAAGTAAAATCATCATTTATTCTAAAAATACACCTCACAGTTAAATTTTTATTAAAAAAAACTTTTGCGGAAAAGTGAGAAACCACACAGGTACAATAAAATCCGAATATTAGCCAACACTAAAGGATATCACAAAATCATTGAAAACAAGACTAAGATTGTTATTTTATAAGTACCTGGGTTGTTACAACTAGAGTAAATTTTGAATCATAATACCCATGAAATAATTACATTAGTGGAAAAATAATTATTAGAAAATGATTTATATTCATGATATTCCATGTCATAGAGAAATATATACACTAAAAATTAAACGAGTGGTGAATATGGCATAAGTCTCTCAAAAATAAAATTGTGACTAGAAATCCCCTTTACCTTAAGTATTGAATCCAATAATACTCGTTCAAACTTCATTTATGTTAAATATAATTTTATTATAAAGATTTTAAAGAACCATATTAATATATATCATACCCTATATGATTTTCTCTTAACCTTTTATTACACATTTATTAACAATTCCATGTTAAAGTTTCCTTTTTGGTAAAAATTGCTTTGTCTTTCATATAAATTTTGATTTGTTATATTTTTTTGTTATCTTACATTAATAATTATTTCATTATATCTAGATTTATAACCATGATATAAATATCATACATTTTTAGTATGTATGTATTTATAATAATCTATAAAAGATAGATATAGGAAATGAAATACATTATTCATGGATATGGTAGGCCATACATATGCATGAACGTTGTTTTTATTTTCTTTCTATAATTAATGAAATAAAGTTAAATCATATATATTATCATTAAAGAATCATATTTATGTCATTTATATCAAAAAAATTATTAAACACATTCTTAATACATTCTATGTATAGCGTGAAAGAATCACATCACTTCGCAAGGGGGTAGTCCTCCGTACACATGAACAAAGTTATCATGTTCCCACAAAATGGAAAGTATGAATGTATGTGTGATATAACAATTCCAAAATCATAATAACACCATAAATATCATAAATATCATATATAAATAGTATTTACATCATTATTTTAAACCTTTAAATGTGTTAATGGAAAAACTAACAACATCGGTTCATGAGGTGGTATTCCTCCGTACACATGAAAGATGATTTCATAACCCATTTAACTGGTTTGAGGAAGAAATAAAACAAAATAATTCTTTGATGAATGTTACCTCTTCTTCAGGTATCTCCTTTTGTTTTTCACCAAAGGCATTCCTTGGTTGGATTTATACCCAACATAAGGATTATAGTATGAAAGGTGTGAAGTGGAGAATTTATTTGGGAAGGTCCTATTCAAACCAATTGGTTTGGAAGGTGTGAAGAGATGGGGATAGGGGTGGCCTTTTATAAGGGAGGTGAGTGGAACTCCAGTAATTTTTTGAAAGAGTAAATTTCACCCACATTTTTTCCATTTCAAGTAGATCTAATAATGGACTAATGTATATACTAGAAGTTATAAGGTTTATAAGTGGATATACAATAGATTTTGGACAAGTTTTTAGGACATTTTTCTCCTTAAGTTTAAAGTTTACTCTCTTGGTAAACTCGTTTTTCTCATAATCACCATGATTAATTTTAGCTGTTTTCACCAATAATTTAGGTAAAAAATTAAGTTGGATTTATTATAAATTATAAATTATGATGATTAAAAATATATAATCTATTTTTATAAATTAAATTCACATAAGTGGAAAAAATTAATTTAAATTTAATCTTGAAAATGTGTCGAGAAAGCATGTTCTTAAAGTGAAAATATTCAAAAAAAAAATCAAAGTTTTTATATCCAATTTCAATATGAAATTGATTATAATGACCTAAATTGAATTAATTTATTTATAGTTTAAATAATTAAACTTTAAAACCAATTTAAAATATAATTTAACTATATAAATAAATTATAAAAAAATGAAGTTTTCAATTAAAATTTAGTATTCTTCACTATTCATCAAAAAAGGAAACATTTTAGAAAAAAACAAAAAAAAATCACACTAAGATAATTTTGAAGTCATGATTTAAAAAATTAAGTTTATTTTTTAAAATTTAATTTATAGAAGTGTCAAAATTATTTTTAAAATAAGTGCGCCACTAAAAGGCAGTAAAACTGCTATTTAGAATAATCCTATTTTTATGCATAAATTTGGATTTATTCTTGTCTATTGTCTAGAAAAAACTTAGTATGAATGTTAAATATTATATTGAATATATAATATATAAATTTAATTAATATAATTCACTATTATTGATTTGTTTAATCTATTGGTATAAAACACACTTGAGCGCATAAAATGGTTTTTCAAAAAAATATTTCATTTTATTTTCAAAAGGGTTCAATTTTTATTTCCAATTAATTTTTCATCAAATAATAAATTATATAAACATGTTTAAACCATATTTTCATAATTTAGTTAATCCTATTCATACCTTTCATTCCAATGGATAGGTTATAACTATTATATAATAATATTTTAATAGTATTTCATTTTTTGTATAAACTCGGTGTTGCGTCTAACATAAGATAAAGTTAGTATTGTGTGTAACACAAGACAAAATTAGTGTTTCATGTAATGAAAGCTAAAATAAGTGTTAATTTTAAGGAAATACCAAATTATTTTTCATGTAACACTAAATATCTAAAATATTAAATTAATTTAAAAATATATATTTCACAAAATCTTAGGGTGTTATATTATACCCCCTTAAAATGAATTTCACCCTCGAAATTTGTCTCAACCATCAAAGGTTTAACATTTGAAATTTACTTCATAGAAACCTACATCATAAAAAATTAATAATAAAACTTCATTTAAAAAAATTGAAAAAATAATGGTTACCCAAATTAAATCATAACTAGGTTTTCATATAAGAGAACGTAGGTAGGAAGTAAAGATTTAGACATGGAAGAAAAGCATAAATACTTACAGAGAGTGATAGTGATCACTGATTAAAAGAAAGTGCGTGATCTAGAGAAATTTAACGATCACAAAACCATAATTTTTTTTATGATCTAAGGGACCATTTGATTCCTCAGAAATGAAGCTAATATGATAGAATTTTTATTTCAATATCCTTTCTTAAAGTTGAAGAATTTTCATGAGAATATATACTTACTTGATTTCATTCCATTTCATGAGCACAATCTAACCTTGTGATTTTTCTTTGATCAATTTTCACTTCATCTCTTACTCCAAGAAATTAAGGTGAATTTGATATTCCTAAATCACTAATGGGTCATAGGATCTATACATAGAATGATAAGTCATTTTGTCTATTTTTAGTTACCATAAAAACAAAATGGTTATCACAGGTTATCCAAACATGATAATAACTTTAATTACTATAAAACCATGTTGAAAACATATGTGCTTCTTCATTAATTACATAGAACATATTGAGGGTTATATTTCCCTTAACCACGTGTTTTCCATGAATATCACCTTACCATTAAATCACTTTTCCAATCCATCAGCATCATTCATCATATCCTTTCAAATAATTAATAAAAAACTTATACTAAAAAATACTTATACATTTCATGATTCATATAACATAATATTTTAATTCCAATACATAAATACTTCATTCATCCCACTTCCATTTCAAACAATTGACTAATATTATTTATCTTATTCCTTAACACTTTTTTCTTTTCACATTTCATGTTTATTCTCTTTATCATCAACAATATAACCTTTACTCATACCACCTTTCTGATTTTCCTCAAAAACTTTCCCCCAAGGACATTGATTTTCATAATACCCATAATTTCCACATTTAAAGCATTCATCCATTTATAATACACTAAGGAGACCAATATTCCCATCCATTATGTTAATAGAACTCTTCATTTTTCATTCGCAATTTATTATTTTGTATCCTTCTTTTCTATAGTCAAAACATATTCTTATTCCTATAAGACATTCACTTGGGTTCTTCTTTCCACATTCTTGACATATATAAAATTGAATCTTCTTTCATCTATGGTTACCATCACCCAAAGTCTAAGCAAACTTTTTACTTATCTTATTTGGTGAGTTTGAGAGTTGGTTAAGGTACACATTGTTAATCATGTTCTGTGAAAATTGATTAGGCGTAGTCACAACATCATTCACTCTAGTCATCATCCCATTTGACTGCTCATCAGAAAAAAAAATTATCACAGTCAATGTTAACCCACTTCCTTCTGGTTCCTGTCAATAACTAAAATCAAAACTCATATTATGAGCAACCCTTATCATAACGAAAAACCACACATTCATGAAAACTTACTTATATGATGTAACACCCCAAGATTTTGAAAATAAATTTAATATTGAATACAGAAAACACTAAGTCTCTAAAAAACACCACTTTTTTATAACCTATACAGTAAACATAATTTTTCCACCTATGTGATTTGAATTTCAAAAAACTGACAAACACTGTTGTGTTTAGTAGGATATTTATAGTCTGATAAGATAAACTTAATTTTTGGTGAATAGTAATGTACCCTTATGAATAGTAATATAAATAGTAATATGACCCTTATGAATAGTAAATCATATTATTATTTTATTTTATCAAGGTTATAAGATAATGAGATCTTGACTAATTTTTTAATGTGATATAAAACGAATTATAGTTTTAAAATTGTTATTTTTTTAATATATTATGATTTTATTTAAAAATTAAATTAATAATATTAATAAAATTATTTATAAAAAAATGGAATTCATTTTTTTAATTATACACATTAAAAATGGTTAGGGTGAATTTTTTGGATTTTTCTGAAATACTCGAATTTTTTATGAATAGTAGAATACAGTAATTTACCGTATATATACATTATCAGTTAAATTCACTATTCCTAGCATCATGTCTGATATAATAACACTTGGTTCAAACTCACATTCACTTATTATTATTATGATTCACATGAATCAACACCATTGGTTGTCTTGAGGTAAATAATAAAATAATGAATAAGATGATCAGAAATCACTCCTCTCCTCCACTATAAAAACCCCCCTCACTCCCTCTTCTCTTCAAACCTATAAATCCTTTTTCCTAGTATAAATTATGCACAAAAATCATCCTAATATCCTCCCCCACTTCCAAAAGCTTTTTATCTCATAAAAATACCAAAACCTCCCCCCTAAAGAGACCATCAAGAAAGATTACTTCAAGAGGTAAATTCCTCTTTTCATTTCTTTTAATTAAAGTTCCTTTCTTTTCTTTTCCTTTTCTCACCTCCTTTCATATAAATGTTATGATAACTCCAATACCTTACATGTATTATAATTTTTTTTATAATGAAATAATTTATCATCATCTTTCCTTTACCATTCTTTTATACTAAAAATGAAAACACCATCCAAGATGTGTTAATTTATCACATTCAAGGATGACGGGTTTTTAATTTCTATTACTGTATTCAATTATAGTCATGAAACAATTTTTATGGTTGAAAAAGACTATAATATATATAATATAACTTATATAAGGTTATTTAATCTTTTTTTACACCTGATATTAATTTAAAAATCAAAATGAGTTCATTGTGATCAAAAACCACCAATTAACCCAAACAATTATCATTAAAATTTTATACAATGATTCATCTTCACTACAAATAACCAAATTCATTTTATGACCATGTAATATTATATTTTTTAACTAATATAATACAACTTCTATTCTGTACAACCATTCTCATTCTACATGTTTATCCATACATGAAGATAAGTAAACTGATCATGAAAACCAAGGAAGAAAACACTCCCAAACAATGAAATTGAATCTATTAACCCATCAAAAGGCCATGAGTGAACCTAATAATATTATAATAAATAAATTACATGTATATGAGGTTCTTTAATCATTAATTTATAAATCTAAATTTTATTATTCGGGTCATTAAGATCAAGTGAGGAATGCCTTTGGACTTAAGGTAAGGGTTTTCCACCCGAACCTCCATTTTCATTCAGGTTACTCTTGTTGTCTACTTACCTCAATGAAATTATTATTTATTATTATTAAATCCTCATAAATTATGTGTGATTTTTCTATATATTTTTACCAACCATAATCCATCTTTATTTTATGTGTATTCACACATTTTAAAAGGAAATTTTAAAATTCTTTCCGAAATACAAGCTCATTTCAAGGGAATTTCTCAAATTCTTAACTATTTTTAAGGGCACTCTGTAATATGTTTTTTTAAAAAAATTATATTTATAAATTCACTCATTTTATTATGTAAATACTATTTTTCCTCATTTATGGTTTTATACAAACACTTTTCCAAAATAACTCTTCTTTTCAAAGTAAAAGGGCTTTTATCTCAAGAATTACTTGATGATTTTATAAGAGTATATTCATCTTTTTCAACAATATTATTGATTCTTATGTATTGTTGGAGTTAATATTTTATTATATAATCTACCATGTTTAATTGAAAATTTTATTATTAGTTTTATTATGTATGTTCTATCCTAAAACCATTCACCAATTTACTCTGAATGGTTAGTATTTATGTTCGGGGAAAGTTATTTACATTTCATATATTAGTTTCAATATGAATGTATATGTTGTTTATATTTATCCATATTCATATGATTAATGCATTATACTTAGTAAGTGTCAGTTGGGGCCCTCTATAGACCCCTGGTACATCGGTAGGTCTCATGATACAAACTAGGTTATGGCACGAGGCCTTGACAAAATGGTTATTTATGGTCTTGGAACGAGGCCTTGACGGTATGGTTATGATGTCCCGCATTATGAATTACATCATTATGAAAATAGTATTGATATTTCATGTTTTTATTCGACTAGTAGAATAATTATGATTATGTTTTATTATGTCATTGTTTATTCATCTCTTATTCCTACCATAATGTGTTCAAGTTCATTTTTAAAGGCATGTGTTTTTTGTTATTCGCCATGTATAATGTTTATGTTTATGATATCTTCCACTATATTTCTTACACTTATTGAGTGTTTGATCTCACCCCTTTCTTGTGTTTCATTCTCTCGGGACATAAATAATTTTATTATGAATGACCTGTAGGGATAAAGTTATAGTTGTGGATGTTCCCAATAAAACTTATATGTTGTATTTAATTTCAAGTTGTAATGTTAAACTTATGTATGTATCTAGATTTCCAAATCTACTAAACTATTCATTCATTTAGGATACGAATTTATTGTAATTATTCCTATGTAACGTAATAAGGCACCAGGTCTAGGAAACTAGGGTCAGGTAGTTTAGTAGAAAACTTGGAAACTAGGTTTATAAAACTTTAATTTGGGAACAAACCCCTAAGATAGTCTTTGAGGATAAACATACAAGAAAATCCTAGTATTTTTCTAAGGAATAGATTATGTGGATATTTTTAGAAAATAAATCCCTATATGGATATTACAAGTGAACATGGTTTGGGCACAGATGTACCTAGGAGTGAAAACTCTGGCAAGGATTTTCGGGTTGGACCCGGGGTATCTTGTACATGACAACAGGCCTTACTACACACCTGTTTTAACACTCTCAGGGGATATTCTTATGATAATTCACATTTTCTTTTAAATCCATTATGAAGGATTAAAATGTTAAATTTCCCCCAAAGAAACAATTTTTGTGATTAATATATTATCTATATATATGATTTCAATTTATGATAATTATTTTTCTAAGTTGATATTATAAATTATGATTCATAATCTAATCTATTATATTCCATTATTTAAAATGGTTCCTAGTGGAAGGAATGGAAACCGCATGAACCCACGTAACCCATGTAGGGATTACCCTTTGATGCAAGATAATGATGTTGGATCTGGTGTTGCGACTAGTTTTGAGCATCTTATAACTATACTAGGATAGTTGACTCAAGTTATGAACAATAACCTTAATCCTATAGTGTATACAGATCCACAACATGGAGGATCTATGTTAGACCTCTTTAAGAAACAACAAGCTCCATCATTCAATGGGACTATAACCCCATTTGTAGCTGAGCAGTGGATAAGTTCCCTAGAGAAGATTTTTCTCTCTTTGGGATGTAACGAAAGAGAGAAGGTTTTCATGGCAGCTTATCATCTATCAAGACATACGGATCAGTGGTGGTCGTTAATCCAAAATATAAAGGAGGAGGAAGAAATAGAAGAGATGTAATGGAGGGATTTTAAGGAAATTTTTCTAGAAAAATATTTTCCCAGTGAATAATGATTAGATATGGAAAGGCAATTCTTGAATCTGAGGCAGAAGGAGGAATAAAATTTTTTCAAGTATGGAACCAACTTTACAAGGCTAGAAAGTCATGATGCAGACTACATACGTAATCTAAGGATTAATATTGATTGATTATTTGATGGTTTAAAATCATTCCTCTGAAGGGCACTGGTCTCCCATAATTTCTCATCATATGAAGATATAGTCTCATGCGCTATCAAGACAAAAAAAATTCTCTAAGTCTTATGAGTTTAAAGGAAGGTAAGAGAATAATAAGGATACTAAAAACTCTAGAAAAGGAAATAAGTAAATGGGGATGAAGGGAAGAGTTGACCTTAAACCCTACAGTAATTATGGGAAGAAACACCATGACACTTGCCTGAGGGGAATGGGAGTTTGTTACAAGTGTTGAGAAAAAGGCCACCTATCTCAGGATTGTAATGGGAAGAAAGAAGATACCAATGTTCAATGCTAAAATTGCAGGGATATGGGACATTATACACATGAATGTCCTAAGCATCAGGGAAACCTTCCCCAAACAAGGCCAAGGGAGCAATGCCAAGCTTATGTGATCACAATTGAAGAGGTTTAAGTTCTTAATAATGTGGTGGAAAGTACTTTAATTGTTTCCTTGAACTTAGAAAATGCTTTATTTGATTCTGGATCATCACATTCTTTCTTATATTTCTATTTTTCCAAGAAAATTGGATATTTACAATTTTATTTAATATTGGATTTGTAAGTCAAAACTCATAGAGGATGTATCGTTGCAATAAAGATGTGTTGATTAGTCCCCCTCATGACACATAAATGTGCTTTAGTTGCTAACCTTATCATCATACCCATGATTTACTTTGATATAATCCTTGGTATGAGTTTTATTTCACATTATGATGTGAAGATCTATTTCAAGAAGAGGGAAGATATGATTTTTGAGAATTGTGTTGAATCTTTTATCCTTAGAGCAGAAACCTCAATGGTTTATTCTTATCTAGATCCACCCCTAGTATCTCTACTAAATTCAATTATTGCGGAGGAAGGGAATGAAATATCTATGGGTGAGGAAAGGAATGTTCAAATAGATTAAGTACCTATTGTGAAAGAATATGTTGATGTGTTTCTAGAGGATTTACCTAGACATCCTCCAAAGTGAAAAATTGAGTTTTCTATTGATTTAATTCCTGGTTCAAGGCTGATATCAAATACTACTTATATAATGGTCACTATAAAATTAGTAGAATTGAAGAAACAACTAGAGGAATTGAGTGATAAAGGATTTATTCACCCTATTATTTCTCTATGGGGATCCCCTTTTCTTTTTGTTAAGAAGAAAGATGGATCTATGAGGTTATGCATTGACTACAGGGACATAATTGCTATAATAATAAAGAATAAGTATCCCCGACCTCGCATTGATGATTTATTTGATCAAATTCATGGATCCCAATATTTTTTGAATATTGACCTTCAATCTGGATATCATCAGTTTTTAGTAAGGAAGGAATACATTCCAAATACATCATTTCAAATTAGGTATGGGCATTATGAGTTTACATTAATGCCTTTTAGACTGACTAATGCACCCTCTTTCTTCATGGATCAAATGAATAGGGTTTCAAGGAATATCTTGATGAATTTATAGTGGTGTTTATTGATGATATCTTCGTATACTCAAAAATATATTAAGATCATGAAAATCACTTGCGCACTATTCTGAAGACTCTTAGAAGAAATTAATTATATGGGAAGTTTAACAAGTGTTAATTTTGGATTCAACCAGTTTCTTTTCTTGGACACATTGTCTATAAGGATGTAATATATGTTGATCTTGTGAAGAAAAAGGTTATTCAGGAATGGACTAATCCAGTAAACATAACTAAGGTGAATAGTTTTATTGGTTTAGTAGGTTATTATCGTATTTTCGTTCATAACTTAGACCGTTTAGCCAACTCAATGACCAAGAATACACATAAAGGGGTTAAGTTTGTATAGAAAAAATAATGTGAGGACTATTTCAAAGAATTGAAGAGGAGAATAGTGAATGATATGATCCTAACTCTACCATCTGGGAATAATGGGTTTGTGATCTATAGTGATGCCTCAAAGAAAAGACATGGTTGTGTTTTTATGTAAAATGATAGATTTATTGCCTATGCCTCAAGGATGTTAAAAAATCCTGAAAAAAACTATCCTACTCATGATCTTGTGTTATCTATTGTGATATTTTCTCTATAAATATGGAGACACTATCTCTATGTTGAAAGTTATGATATATATAAGGATCACAAGAGTCTAAATTATATCTTATCATAGAAAGAACTCAACATGAGGAAAATTCAATGGATCAAACTACTCAAGGATTATGATTGTTCCATACACTACCAGCCAGGAAAAGTAAATGGGGTAGTTGATGCATTGAGTATGAAGGATCATGGAGTTCTCAACAAAATGAGGATTGACAAGGATCCTTTGTACATGGATCTAGTGAGGATGGATATGAGAATTATCAAAGAAGGTGAAGCATCAATACTTTTTTAAATGGTTTCCCAACTATCTTTATTGGAAAGAATTAAAGCTTCACAATATGATGACGAGAATATTCAAAAGAAAATTAATGCTGTGAAAGATGGTAAGTTGGATGACTTCATGTGTGAAGATGGAATTATAAAATTTTTGAAGAGGCTATGTGTTCCCTCTATACCCGATCTGAAAAAGGAGTTATTGGATGATTCCTATAGCTCGAATTTCTTTATACACCCTAGTATCACTAAAATTTATAGAGATTTGAAGGAACATTTCTGGTGGGACAACATGAAGTGGTAAATTCATGATTATGTATCAAGATGTCTAGTATTTCAACAAGTAAAGGCCAAAAGACAGCATCCTAGAGGATTCATTCATCCTTTACCTATTCCTACATGGAAATGGGATGACATCACCATGGATTTTTTCCATGGATTACTAAAAACTCCAAGAAAGAATGATGAAATATGGGTAAATGTGAATCGACTTACAAAATCTATACATTTTCTCGCTATAAGGGAGGATTTTCCACTAGAGCGTCTTACACGACTCTATATCAATGAAGTTGTGAGACATCATGGAGCACCTACTTCAATAGTTCCTGATCGCGATCCTTGATTTACATAGAAATTTCAGAAAAGTATTCAAAAATATTTAGAAACTGTGCTTCATTTGAGTATTTTATATCATCCTTAAACTAATGGGAAATCAAATAGGACAATCCAAACTTTAGAAGACATGTTGAGATCATTCTCGCTCAACTTTCAATGTATATGGGATTAGTATTTACCCTTAGTAGAGTTTTCCTACAATAATAGTTTCTATTCTAGTATTCAAATGGAACCATATGAAGCATTGTACAGAAAGATATTTCATACACCAACATGTTGGGATGAAGTTGGTGAAAGGAAGCTTATGGGCCCAAATCTTGTGGAGGAAAAAACAACGAAGGTAAAGATTATTCAAAGATATATCAAATCACCTCAAAGTAGACAAAAAATCTATGTTAGTAATCGAATGAAGGATTTGGAGTTTTAAGTGAGAGATCATGTTTTCTTGAATGTATCTCTATAGAAGGGAATTATAAGATTTGGGAAGAAAGGGAAAATGAGGCCTAGTAACATAGGACCTTTTGAAATTCTAGAGAGAATTGGAGCTACTGCATATCATTTGGATATACTTCCTATCCTGTCTAAAGTATAAAATATGTACCATATTTCATTGTTGAGGAAGTACATTCCAGACACAACGCATGTCCTCACTTCTGAAGGTATAGAATTGGAACCTAACCTATCTTACTATGAAGAGCCTATCCGAATTCTAGACACTAAAGAACAAGTGTTGAGGAATTGAACAACTCGACTGGTAAAGATGGTTTGGAAAAATCATAAAATTAAAGAAGCAACATGGGATCCTGAGGAGCTTATGATGAAGAACTAAACAAATCTTTTTGTGAGGTAACATTCTGGTAATTTCGAGGATGAAATTTTTATAAGGAGGGTATAATGCAACATTCCAAGATTTTGAAAATAAAGTTAGTATTGAATGTATGAAACACTAAGTCTCTAAAAAACACAACTTTGTTATAACCTATCTAGTAAACATAATTTTTCCACCTTTTTTATTTGAACTTTGAAAAACAGACATACACGGTTGCGTTTAGTAGGATATTTAGAGTCTGATAAGACAAACTTAATTTTCAGTGAATAGTAACATACCCTTATGAATAGTAATATGAACCTTGTGAATAGTAAATCAGGTTATTATTTTATTTTCTCATGGTTATAAGATAATGAGATCTTGATTAATTTTTCAAAAAATGGAGTTCATTTTTGAATTCTACACATCAAAAAATGGTTAGGGTAAATTTTTTGGATTTTTCTGACATACTTGAATTTGATAAATAGTAAAATATGGTAATTTACTGTATATATACATTATTAGTTAAATTCACTATTCCTAGCATCATGTATGATTTAAGAACACTTGTTTCAAACTCACATGAACTTATTAATATTATGGGTCACATGAATCAACAATATTGGTTGTCTTGAGGTAAATAATAAAATAATGAATAAGATAATCAAAAATCACTCCTCTCCTCCACTATAACCCCCCCCCCCCCCCCCGTCACTCCCTCTTCTCTTCACTCCTCTAAAGCCTTTTTCCTAGTCTAAATTATACTCAAATATCATCCCAAGATCCTCCCCACGTCCAACAGCCTTTGGTATCATAAAAATACCAAAAACTCTCCCCTAAAGAGGCCCTCAAGGAAGATTGCTTAAACAGGTAAATTCCTATTTTCATTTCCTTTATTTCAAGTTACTTTCTTTTATTTTTATTTCCTCGCTTACTTTCATCCAAATGTTATGATAAATCCATTAATTTTTTGTTATAATTTAATAATTCACCATCATATCTTTTTTCCAATTCTTTTATACTAAAAATAAAAACACCATCTGAGATGTGTTAATTTATCACATTCAAAAACGATGGGTTTTCAATTTATATTATTGTCTTTAATTCTAGTCATGAAACCATTTTTAGGGTTCAAATAGAATATAATATATAAAATATAACTTATATAGGGTTATGAAATATTTTTTTACACATGATATTAATTTATAAATCAAAATGAGTTCATTGTGATCAAAAACCACTAATTAACCCAAAAAATTATCATTAAAGTTTTATATAATGATTCATCTTAACTCCAAATAACAAAATGAATTTTATGAACATGTAATCTTATGTTTGTTCAATAATAACATACAAATTCTATTCTGGACAAACATTCTCATTCTACATGTTTATCCATACATGAAGATAAGTAAATCGATCATGAAAACCAAGGGAGAAAACACTCCCAAACAATGAAATTGAATCTCTTAACCCATAAAAAAGGCCATGAATGAACATAATAAGGTTATAATAAATAAATTACATGTATATTAGGTTATGGAATAAATAATTTATGAACCTAAATTTTATTATTCAGGTCATTAATATCAAGTGAGGAACACCTTTGGACTTAAGGTAAGAGTTTTCCACCCGAACCTCCATTTTCATTCGAGTTACTTTTATTGACTAATTACCTCAAATAAATTATTATTTATTATTATTAAATCATCATAAATTATTTTTTAGTGTTATATATATATTTACCAACCATAATACATCTTTATTTTATGGGGATCCATACGTTTTAAAAGGAACTTTCAAAATTCTTTGCGAAATACAAGCTCGTTTCAAGTGAATTTCTCAAATTCTTACCTATTTTTAAGGTCACTATATAATTTGTTTTTTAGAAACCATTGTCTTTATAAATTCACTAATTTCATTATGTAAATAATATCTTACCTCATTTCTGGTTTTATACAAACACTTTTCTAAAATAACTCTTCTTTTTAAAGTAATAGAGTTTTTATCTCAAAAATTACTTAATGATTTTATAAGAGTATCTTCATATTTTTCAACACTCTTGTTGATTCTTATGTTTTTTCACAGTTAATATTTTATTATATAATCTAACATATTTAATTTAATGTTTTATTATTAGTTTTACTGTGTATGTTCTATCTTAAAACTATTCACCAATTTACTCTGAATGGTTAGTATTTATGCTCGGGAAAAGTTGTTTACATTTTATATATTATTTTCAATATGAATGTATATGTTGTCTATGTATATCCCCATTCATATGAGGAATTAATTGGAATTATTAAGTGTTTAGTGGGGCCCACTATATCCCCTAGGTGCATCGGTAGGTCTCATGAGTCAAACTAGGTCATGGAACGAGACCTTGACAAAATGGTTATTTATGGTCTTGGCACAAGACCTTGATGGTATGGTTATGATGTCAAGCATTATGCATTCCCTCATTATGAAAATTGTATTGATAGTTCATGTGGTTATTCGACTAGTAGAATACCCATGATTATTTTTTATTATGGCATTATTTATTCAGCTCTTATTCATGCCATAATGTGTTCAAGCTTATTTTTTAAGGAATTGGTTTTTAGTTATTCACCATGCCTAATGTTTATGTTTATAATATCTTCCACTGTATTGCTTACCCTTACTGAGTGTTTAATCTCACCCCTTTCTTATGTTTCATTCTCTCAGAATATGAAGAAGTTTATTATGAATGACCTATATGGATAAACTTAGAGTTGTGGATGTTCCCAATAAAACTTATATGTTGTATTTAATTTCAAGTTGTAATGTTGAACTTATGTATGTATCTGGATTTCCAAATCTACTAAACTATTAATGCCTTCAAGATAAAACGTTATTATAATTATGAAAATGTAATGTAATAAGGTACTAGCTCTAAGAAACTGGGGTCAGGTCTTTACATATGATGTCTAAATATAACACCTTATTTTAAATCTATGACACATTAGGCTTAACCTAGGTCATCCATGATCATCGCCTATTTAAATATTTCATGATGGTTCAAAAAGAGTTTGGGAATTTTCAAAGCATATCCCCCCCCCCCCCCCGAGAGTGTAAAGAAAGGTATATAGCAAGTCCCATTGTCATGCACTATATCCCAATCAAGTCTAGCTTAGTACAATGTTTTCAGGGTTATTACCACCAGTTACATCTATACCTGATCCACATCCAATCATAGTATCCTGACATGGATGTATTACTAGGAAACCACTATTTATATCCTTTACCAATATTATAGGAAATTTTCCTATACTTTGACTCATCTTTAAACTTATCCTTAGGGATATCCCTAAACATATCCTTAGAAATATCCCTAAGGATCTCACTAAAGTTTTTTCATCCTAGTGTCCAAAGGATAACTAGACATTTCCTTTGATACCAACTATAGCGACCCGTGCTTCTCGTATAAGTATATTACATAATTTTTATAAACATTCATTAAATGACATAAACACATTACTAAAGACTATAATAGATTAGTGTCTTTGGAAACATGGAATAAAATCTTCTAATCTGGTGAAAGATATTCAATGTTTCCCACAAATATCTTCACATTTAGTACTCTTACTTAAAACCTTTCTTCATAACCTAGGTAAAGGAGACACATGAAAGGGTGATCTCAGATGCTCAGTAAGGGTTAATAAAGGATATTCATAAGCATAACATGAAAATAAGGGTGTGAGAAAATGATTATAACATTTGGAAACCATGGCATGCATATAAAAGATCATAATCATGAGTCATATAACAAAGATTGGCAGTTCATAAGACATAAGTCATAAGGGAATCAAATAGCATAATCCATGAGAGCAATCATATGAATAAAACCTGAAATTTTTGGTATACATATAAACATAGAAAATATTATATCAAGGCTACCCACTAAGATATTCATAACATGTTAGGCTTGGAATAACCACCTGTGTACCTACTTTGGGCTTGGGTTGACCACCCATGTACCCCCTTTTCGGGAATGAGATGACCACCCATATACCCTCATCTATGGGCTTGGTATGACCACCTATGTACCCTCATTTTTTGGATTGGGATAAGAACATGTGTACCCTAATTTGTGGGCTTGGGTTGACCACCCATATACCCTTATTTTAGGCTTGAGCTAATCACCCATGTGCCCTAATCTTTGGGCTTCGCCTGACTGCCCGTGTACTCTCCTTTTTAAGATTGGGATAAGCACTTGTGTACCCTCTGAGATTATATAGAATTTATCATTACCCAATTCATTGGAGGGAGATATAGGTCCCACCTGTCACATAATTAAATCATACATATGTGTTCCACAAGACCCTAAACATTTATCATATCAAAACCCATGAAATGAAATTGGTATCATAAACATTTCATTATATCATAACTTGTTGTAAATAGATAGGTTTCATAATTATTCCATCATAGAATAACCCATGAAAATAAGTGGGTATCATAATAATTTTATCATGGTATAACCCATGGAAGAGAAATGGGTTTCATAAACTACTTTTCATTATAAATATAAACCATTCAAATAAATAATAAGAATGGTATCCCTGGATCATATCCCCTATAAGGAATAAGTAACATCAATAGATGAAATCTTATATGGAAAATTATTTGTTCAATCATTTAAAATGTTTATTGAAGAAAATATCCTTCCCACTTTGAAAAATTCTTTTTAAAATATAAAAATAATTAAAACCTTTTTATTTTAAAATAACCTTGAAAACTTATAAATGAATCTTTGAAAACCATTTAAAATACTTTTTAAACATAAAAAACTTTTTAAATTATTTTCTTTGAAAATAACCTTTTAAACTTATAAAGTAATCTTTGAAAATAATTTAAAACATTTTAAAAATCTTTTTCTTTGAAAATAACCTTTGAAATTTATAAATGAATCTTTGAAAATCATTTAAAACACTTTTTAAAACATAAAAAATTTTCAAAATTTATTTCTTTGAAAATAAATTTAAAAAAAATATTTCCCAAATATTTTAGAAAAACGTTTATTTTGAAAATATTCATTAAAATGTATAAGGTAATATTCTACAAATGGAGTGTTCATGATTGTGGAGAATTTTTTATATGAAGTATATGTAAAAAATAAATATTCCTTTCACATTATCGGTAGAAGTCAAAAAAACCTTGATTGAAAAACGACAAGAATATTCCTTTTAAAACCATTTTGTAAAAAGGTAAAACACGGGTAAAAATTTATTTTAAAAAAATAATATGATAATATTAAAACATTCTTGAAAACATTTTTAGAAAACAAGGTTTTGAAAGAAAATAGATTTATGATCAAAGATAGAAATAAAGTTAGATATTCATAAAAACATTTTCCTAATTATGTTAAGTGACAAAGAGTGGGGAAATGGTAATATTTATTGATTATATAATTAATAATAATAGGATTATACAATTCATGAGAATTATTGATATATGTATCATAATATTTTATCATTGGAAACATAATCATAAACAATCTCGATAAATGATGAGATTATAACATAAAATCATTAATTATTTGGTAACCTTGAATCTTATGCCCCGTAAAATAATAACACAAAATAGAACTTCAAATATCATTAGGATAGATAAATTCATGATATTATATGTAAAATGGGTTTTATATACACCTCATGAAAGAATATAGGTGTTTATCATAACATATGTCTCAAAGAAGGAAAATTGAGACAAAAATCCTTTACTAATTTAGTAAATTTTCAATCATAAACCCCATGAAAGTGATATACTAAAATGGATATATAAATAAAAATAAATTTTATTATAATAATAATAAAATATATTAATTTTTAGTATATACACCACATATAATAAATAGGTTGTAAATATAGCATGTATCTCACAAAAGTAAAAAGTGGCACGGAAACCCCTTACTATTGGGTACCTTTGGAGTTGTAATCCCCATTAAATAATAACATTTTTGGAAACATTAATTATAATTAAATAAGTTATATTCATGATAAATCATTTCATAGGGAAATATATACACCAAAAAAATGAAATGAGTGGTGAATATGGCATAAGTCTCTCAGAGATAAAAGTGAGACTAGAAAACCCCTTACCTTAAGTATTGACTCCCATCATACTCATTAAAACTTCTTGTATAATAATAATTTTATTAAAAATATATTAAAGAAACATATTCTTATATATCAAACCATATATTATTTTCTTATGACCTTTATTACCCATTTATTAACAATTCCATGTTAAAGTTGTCTTTCAGGTAAAAATCACTTTTTCTTTTATATAAGTTTTGATTTGTTATATTTTTTTTATATTAAATTAATCATGATTTAATAATATAAAAACTTATAATAATGATATAAATATCATATATATTCATTATATATTTATTTATAATAATCTATAAAATATAGAAATAGGAAATAAAATACATCGTTCATGGGGACGGTGGGTCGTACGTATTCATGAACGTTGTTTCCATTTTCATATAGTATTAAAATAAATAAAGGTAATTTATATATATTATCATTATATAATCATATTTATGTCATAGATATCAAAAAAATTATTAAACTCACCCTTAATACATTCCATGTATAGCATGAACGAATCAAATCACTTCGTGAGGTAGTAGTCAGTCGTACACACAAATGAAGTTATCATATTCCCAAAAAATGGAAAGTATAAAGTTATGTGTGATATAAAAATTAAATAATCATAATAAAATCATAAATATCATATATATATATATATAATATATGAGCATTATTTCCATCATTATTCCCAACCTTGAAAGGTGGTAATGTAAAAACAAACGACATTGGTTCGCAATGTGGTAGTCTACCATACACATGAATGATGATTTTGTAACTAATTTGATGGATTTTTGTGTGGTTTTAGGTAATAACATTAAAATAATAGCATATAAGTATATTTAATATACTTAGGTTATTATATAATAATGGTATAAAAAGAATTTAAGGGTTTGAGGAAGAAATAAAACAAAAATGTTCTTTGATTAATGTTACCTCTTCTTTGGGTATCTCATTTTGGTTTGCACCAAATTCCATAATTGGTTGTATTTATTCCTAAATTAATGATTCTAGGATGAGATTAGGTAATTTTAGAAGTTATTTTTTCTGTTATTGTCTGAACCAATTGGTTTTAAAGGTGTGAAGATAGGGGGAGAGTGGGTGGCCTTTTATAAGGGAGGTGAGTGGCACTCTTTTAATTTTTTAAAAGAGTGAATTCCACCCATGTTTTCTCAATATAAAGTGGATTAAATAATATACCAATATATAAACATGAAGTTATAAAGTCTAAATATGGCCATTAAATGGATGTTGTACAAGTTTATAGGTCATTTTTCTCCTTAATTTTAAAGTTTAGTCTCTCGGTAAACGTGTTTTTCTCTTAATAGTCGTGATTAAATTTAATTGTTTTAACTAATAATTTTGATAAAACATTAATTTTGAATTATTATAAATTTTAAATTATTATGATTATAAATGTTTAATCCATTTTTACTAACTCAATTCACATAATGTGAAAAAAAATAATGTAAAATTAATCCCGTATACGTATCGAGAAATTGGGTTTTTGAAGTGAAAATGTTTAAAAGTTTACAAAGTTTTTATATCTAATTTCAATATGAAATTGATTAAAATGACAAAAATTGGATTATTATATGTATAATTTCACTAATTATACTTTAAAACCAATTTAAAATATAATTTAACTATATAAATAAATTATTTAAAAAGACGGTTTTTAATTAAAATTTAGTATTCTTCATTATTCATCAAAAAATTAAACATTTCAGAAAAAACCTCCAAAGTCACCATAATATTATTTTGAAATTTATCTTTTAAAAATGAAGTTTATTTTTTCAAATGTAATTTATAAAAGTTTCAAAAATTATTTTGAAAATAATTGCACCATTAAAAGGCAGCTAAAGTGCCTTTTTGAAAAATATATCTTTTGATGGGTAAATTGGATTTATTCTTTTATACAGTCTTGAAAACACATAATATGAATGTTAAATATTAAATTTAATATATAATATATAAATTTCATTAATATTTTTCACTAAAATTGATTTTTTTAATCTATTGATATAAAACACACTTGTGCGTAAAAAAAAGTTTATCAGAAAAAGATTTCAATTTATTATCAGAAGGGTTATATTTTCATTTATAATTATTTGGTCACAAAATAATTAAATATATAAACGTATGTAAACAATATTTTCTTAATTTAGTTAATCATATTAATATCTATCATTCTAATGTCTAGGTAATAACTATCATATAATAATATTTTAAAAATATGTCATGTTTTTTTTAAACTCGGTGGTGCGTGTAATGCAAACTAAACTTGATATTGTGTGTAACACAAGAAAAAGTTAGTGTTTCATGTAATACAATATTAAATCAGTGTTACTTGTAAGAAAATAAAAAATAATTTTTGTGTGTAACATTAAATATCAAAAAGATTCAATTCATTTTAAAAAAAATATTTCACAAAATCTAGAGGTGTTACAGTGGTGATATTTTGAGTTTGTTGTGATTCAATGTATTCTATTTATTTTATTTTGAGAATTTTAGTAGTCATGAAACTGGTTTTGTTGAAGGTTTCAACCTACTTTATTTACTATTGATTTCTTATTCCCATTCATTTTTTATTCCTCTCCTTCATAGTCATAATGTTGCATATGGGGTGGAGTAGTATTATGGTGATGATGTGATAGATTATTTTCATGTGTGTGGAGGGTCGGTGTAGGATAATAAAAATTCAATGGTAGGATGTTGAGTGATAGGGTTGATCTCAACAGTGAGTAAAATATTTATAATTAATATTTCAAAGAACAATGATAGTGTCACCATGAACTCTCGAGAACAACGACTTATTTCTTCTTTACTAACATATGTGTGAATTTTTTTCCTTATATTTTCATATTAATTTATATATTTATATATCACATGAATTTTTAAAACCCACATTATATTATTAGTTTATTATAGTGGTATATTCTAGCTTTAAATATTGAAAATAGAAAATTAGTGTGTGTGAGCAGCCTCCTCAGGAGATCGACCTTGGGTGTTTACTATATTTCATGCTTAGGAAACTAAGAATTTATTGATTTGGGATTTGTGATAAATATATCTCATTATCATGTATATACCCAAAATTGAGTAGTGTGTCTAGTTTATTGGCCTTGGGTGTTCACTATATTTCATGCTTAGGTAACTAAGAATTTATTGATTAGGTATTTGTAATAAATCTATCTCATTAGTGTTCATATACCTAAACATTGAGTAGGGTGTCTAGTTTATTGGCCTTGAATACGGTACGTGATCAATTACATACTGAGCCTTCACCTTGACACACGCTAATCTTTTAAAAGTAAGTGAACTCATCAAAATTTAACTTCAAATGGCCATAACCTTTGATCCGGATGTCTGTTTAGACTCCTTAAGCTATAAAATCAAAGATAAGGGAAAGATTTACCCCCTTTATACTGGGTATACTTGTCACGACCCGTCCCCCAGGACCTGGTTAGATTCGTGCATGATCCAACCTGACTGTATCTCAACTATACCCCCAAATTCCATTGGGGTATACTCAAAGGGATTGTCATGCTCCAAGATTTCCAGCGCCACTAACGGTTCGTCAAACGGACGTCTGGTGACAAAGATAGGGCCAGAGGAAGGTAAAAATGTCATAGTGGGCTAGGGTCCGGTCCGACCCAGTCGGACTGACCCGGCACGACCCAGCATGAGCTGACCCGGTTCGGGTTGACCCAGACTGACACGTTGGGTCTAGCCAGACCTGTTGGGCGGGCCAGCCCTTTAGGTTCGGCCTGGCCCACTGGGCCCCGCCCGCCGGCCGCGAGGGGTCGCAGAGGGTCACAAGGGTGTGGACCGGTCACGAGGGCGCGGACAGGCCGCGGGTCGACACGAGGGAAGCTCGGACCAGAGGGCACCGTGAGGCTGGCTCGTCCTGGAGGGTGTCACGGGTCCAGTTCGGCCGGGATGGCGCAGGAGGCCGGTTCGGCCAGCGAGCGGTGCGGCTGGGGTGGCTCGGACGGTTCAGCCAGTGGGTGGTGCGGCCGAGGCCGGTTCAGCCAGCGGTTGGCACAGCCGACGGGCGGCGCGGTTCGGCCCGGGGTGGCAGACCCGATTCGACGGGAGCATCGGAGCATCACGGGGGCGGCGCAAGTTGCAGAGGTCGTGGGTAGCGTGGTCGTTTCCATCATCGCCTTTGATGCCATTATTGCCTTCCTCTATTTTGAAGAACACCACAAATCAACACAAGGGTTACCATAGAGGATGGACCATGTTATTTTGGCCCACACTCTCCGCATTAGAGCAGTAGAAAAAGGTTTACCAAGAACAAACAAAGAACGAGCATGGAAGATATCTTAAAATATCAATTCCCATAATACATCATTAATTTAAATTCCCAACCCGTAAAGGAAAAAGAATCAAGGGAATAAAATCATACTTAATTAAAAATCATACCTTGTTCATTGTTGGTTGATGTTGGCACGAGAAGGCTGATGTCGATTCCTTGTAGACGAACACATCCTATGTCAAAGGAAGCTCTGATAAAGGAATTTGGACTCGAGGTCGTTCTTCGTAGGAAGAACGCGTTCTTTGTTTGAAGGATAGGTTCTTCATTGGCAAGAACTTCTCTCTCAAAATCTCCTTCCTCCTTTTCCAACAAAAGAATATGTATCCCAAGATAATAGATTATAAAATCTATTAAGTCATTGGAAAAATTCAAAAAGGTTTAAAAATAATTAATTGATGTGTTGGCTCAATTAATTAATGGGGGGATTTGGCACTTTTAAAAAGTTATGTTGGCACAATTAAAATTGTGGAGGTGTTGAAGAGGCTCCCCCCACATTTATTAGGGGGGTTGAGATGTTTTACTCTCCTCCCATTAATAGGGGTCAGGTGGTCCCCACCACCATAACCTCTCATGGGAGGTTAAGGTGTGGTGGTCCCCACCACCATAACCTCTCATGGGAGGTTAAGGCCTGGTGGTCCCCACTTCCAACTTCCACATGGGTGGTCACAACAGATAAAATAAAATAAAACATGAGCTTATTTTATTTTATTATTTCCACAAATAACCCAAAAACTAACTTCCACCCTCGACCAACTACCATCGAAGTGAAAGTCTTCCTAAGTGAATATCAGTGTTGTGAGTTCAACGGTGTACTCGGATTTCAATTTCAAGCACCGGTTCAAAAGTTATAAAAAACCTACTCAAACTTTCACTGAACGTACCCAAAAAAACTTCAGAAATTGATTCCGGGAACACCGGGCCTCGGAATCATGCACCGTCAATTTTCACGGACTCATAAAATTTCCATTTAATTAAAAAAAATTACATGTAAATTCTGGGTCTTTACATTCTCCCAACCTCAAGGATTTACGTCCCCATAATCTACAACTCATACTAAGAAAACAAGTGGGGGTACTGAGCATGCATATGAGCCTCCTTCTCCCATGTACTCTCCTGGAGGTTCTCATGCTTCCAACAAACATGCACTAGAGGTATCAACCATCTACGAAGGACCCACTCCTGTCGATCCTCAATCTCTACTGGAACCTATGTAAAAGTCTCCCCATCATCGATATCCATCTCACCATGGTCGATGATGTGAGAAGGTTCGTGCACGTATCTCCTCAACTGGGATATGTGGGAGACTTCGTGCACCCAGTGCAACTGAGGTGGAAGAGCTAAGTGGTATGCCACCTTTCCAACTCTACTGAGGACCTGAAAAGGTCCGATGAATCTCAGAGATAACTTGCCACCTCAGCCAAATCTCTGTAGACCTCATCGGGGTGAGACCCGTAGAAAGATGTGGTCTCTATCCTCAAACTTTATAGGTCTCCATCTCCTATCAGCATACAACTTCTACCTGCTCTGTAGAAATTCGAAATGGGGGGGTAGGCCAATCCCATGCAGGTTTGAGCCAATGCGGGCTAGACCCGCAAAAACCCGCATAAAAAACGGGTGGATTTATCAAGCTCTCCCCGCCCCACAGCAGATGCGGTCAAGCCCATGGGCAACCCGCATTCAATATTTTTTTTTATAATTTTCTACATTTTAATAGTCTTGTAAAATCCCTCATGAAAAACAAGTCAAATTATGGTTGGAAAGTATATGAGAACGAGAATGTAATCTTAAAAATATATAAAAAAAATAAAAAATGATTGTAATGACTTTTCAAAATTCCACCAAATTATAAAATTGTCCATGATGAGCTTAAAAATACGAAGTTTCAAAATCAAGGTTACAAATATAAATTATACAACACTAAAAAATATATAAAATGAGGTCGATCTCTTTCACATGCTTCTCCAATATTCCATGCACCCTTGTCTCCTTTAATGCTTCCTCCAAATCCTACAACCAAACACAATTAAAAATATATTTTTAAATAAATATATAAATTTTTTTAATACAATTATTGGTGATTAAAAAAATGCACAAAACATTAAAATAATTATATTTTTACAATCATAAATGTAAATCAGTAAAAATTAAAAATTTATAATTCAAATATAAATACATAAATAACAAATAAAGGTGTATTATGTGATATAATATTTATTGTTGTTATAAGTTATTTTTTAGACTTACATTAAATTATTATGAGATACACAATAAAAATATTAAAAATATTAAAAATTAATACAAAAAAATAAAATACTTTAATGAAATAACATAAATCAAAAAAATAACATGATTACCTGTCTGTTGTTGCAGTACCGGAGCGTAGGAGGAGGTTGTCCGCGACACTGGTGGGTGGCAGAGTCTAGGGTGGTGGAGGGAGGATGGCGGTGGTGGTGGATCACAGAGGAGGTGGAAAATTCAGGGGTTGTGGAGGAGTCGCCGGAGGGGGGGTCGTGGAGGCTGGGGAGGCGGAGGAGGTGGTGAAGTCGAGGTGTCTGGGAGGAGGCTCTAGAGGTGTGGGTCGTGCGGCAAAGGAGGCAAGGGTAGGATCAGGGCTGGGGTGGGGTGGCGGAGTAGGCGGGGGTCACGAAGGAGGTCGGGGACGAGCGGTGGTAGTGGAGGTGGAGGAGGAGGTGAGAGGGGTCGGGGACCGGGGGGAGCATGGTTTGCAGCGAAGGCGATGATGGTGGGGCGGGGGTTGCAGAGGAGGCCAGGCCCGAGCTGGGGTGGCGGAGTCGGGAAGATGGAAGGGGTGGGGGATAAGGGATGAGTGACTCGGGGCGAGGGATGATGGTGGAGTCGGGGGAATGGGGGTGGTGAGTCGCCTGGGGTTGGGGCAGGAGGGGGACGAGAATAGCCATGGGGCGGGGGATGACGACCTGAAGAAAGAGAAAGGGTGCTGGCGGTAAGAGTCAATGCAGTGCAACGGTGCATATGAGTGTAGGGTAGAGAGTTTTTGGAACTTTAATTGGATAAATACAATAATGAGGGAGTTGGGAATATGAGGAGGTAGCGTGCGCATGACGATTGTTTCGAGGTTCTATGGGAGTCAGAAATGTTAGGAAAATGAGGAGGTAGTCTTCCTCCACATGCAGGTCTCCCTCATAAAATAAAATGAGATTTCAAAATTTAATATTATGATAATTATTATAAAAAAATCAAAATAACCCGTGGGCCATCCCATATCCGTGCGGGTAAACCCGCACGGGTTGGATTCCCATGTGGGCTGTCCATATAAGCTCGTTTAAAATGTGGGTTATTTTTAATAAAGCTTCCCCGCCCCAAGCCCGCCCCAAGCCCGCTTAGCCCGCAGGCCCGCTTCCTATTTTACACCACTACTGCTCTATGCATTCTTCATTTGCTTCTAGATGATTTGAACCTTCTCTGTTGTGGCCCGTACCATCTCTGGTCCTGCTAGTGTTGACTCCCCTAGGTCAGTCCAGCACAAAGGTGATCTTCAAGGTTTCCTGTATAATGCCTCAAAAGGTGTCATCCCAATAGTGGAGTGATAGGTTTATTGTATGTAAACTCCACCAAAGGAAAGTGATCCTCCCAGCTGTGACCGAAGTTGAGTACACATGCACGGAGCATGTCCTTGAGGGTCTGAATGGTCCGCTCAGTCTGACCATCCGTCTGAGGATGGAAGACGGTGCTCAATCAAAGTTGTGCCCCGAAAGCTTCCTGAAACCCCTTCCATAGTCGGGAAGTAAAATGTGTATCATGGTCGGAGACAATCGTCGAAGGTACTCCATCTAGCCACACAATCTCCTACACATAGAGGCATCCCAAGCTCTCTACTGAACCCTGCACCCTGATCAGTAGGAAGTGGGCCAACATGGTGAGTCGGTCAATGATCACCCAAATTGAGTCATGTCCCCTAGATTTATGTGGAAGTCCTATCACAAAGTCTATGGATATCCCATCCCACTTCCACTCTGAGACCTCTAAAGGATGAACCAAGCATGTTGGTACCTGGTGCTCCGCCTTCACTTGCTGACAAGTGAGGCACCGAGAGGCAAACTATGCAATTGACTTCTTCATTCCCCACCACCAGTGTTGTTGTCGGATATCCTGGTACATCTTTTCTACTCCTGGATGTACTAATAGAGGGGATGTGTGGAACTCCATCAACTCTTCCTCCTAAAGTGACATTGGTACCATATTATGTCTTCTGAAGAGGATGTCGTGCTCCCCACCTTCAGAAAATCCATCAAGTTCCTACCCTGTGGATATCTGAGCATGTCGTGTCTCGTAGTCAGCATCCCCATGTTGTGCCTCCCTAACTCGTTGAGGAAGTGGGGGAGTGACTGTAAGATAATAAAGGAAGGTTTCTCCATCTCTATCCACAAAGGATATCTGTAAAGCATTCATCTACTCTGTCACCTCGCCTAACAACTGTATACCAGATCTCCTACTGAGTGCATCTGCAACAACGTTTCCCTTCCCAGGAGTATAGACTATCTCAAAGTCATAGTCCTGGAGGAACTCAAGCCAACATCGCTATCTAAGTTTCAGGTCCTTCTGAGATAAGATATACCATAGACTCTTGTGATCAGAGTACACGGTAAAACGCTCACCCATCAGATAGTGTCGCAACATCTTCAAGGCGAAGACCACTACTGCTAACTTCAGGTCATGGGTAGTGTATTTCTTCTCATTATGTCTCATATGTAGAGAGCTATAAGTGATCACTACTCTCTCCTGTATCAGGACACATCCGAGTTCAGTCCCTGATGCGTCGCAGTAGACTACGTACCCTATGCCTTCCTCTGGAAGCCTCAAGATGGGGGGGCACTATTCAGCCTCTACCTCAACTCCTGAAAGCTCTTCTGATATCTCTCTGACCATACGAAGGGTTTTACCTTCTTTGTAAAGGATGATAGTGGTGCTGCAACTCTAGATAAGTCTGGTACAAACCTCTGGTAATAACCAGTTAAACCTAGGAAACTTCGTACCTCTGTCACACTCCTGGGTGGCTCCCAAGAAAGTACCACCTCAATCTTCACTAGATCCACAGTAACTCCAGCCTCCAAGATGACATGTCCCAAAAAGTGAACCTCTCAGATCCAGAACTGGCACTTCAAGAGCTTACCATAAATCTGGTGCTCTCAGAGTGTGTCCAGTACTACCTGTAAATGGTAGGCATGTTCCTCCACATAAGTCAAGTAGATCAGAATGTCGTCGATGAAGACAACGACAAAGCGATCGAGGTATGGATAAAATATCATGTTCATGAGTCCCATGAACACTTCCGGATCATTGGTTACGCCGAATGTCATAACCAAGAACTCGTAGTGGTTGTACCAACATCTGAAGGTCATCTTCTACACATCCTCATCTCGAACATTCAGCTGGTGATAGCCCGATCTGAGGTCTATCTTCGAGAACCACCATGCTCCCTTCATCTGATCAAAGAGGTCATAAATCCTCGGTAGTGGGTACTTGTTCTTCATGGTCACCTGGTTTAGGAAAAAGTAGTCGACACAAAGCCTCAATCTCCCATCCACCTTCTTGGCGGACAAAATCATGGATGCCTAGAGAGAAACAATAGGCTGGATGAATCCATTCTCCTGTGAGTCCTCTAGCTGTAACCATAGCTCGTGAATATCCTCGGGATCCATCTGATATATTGGTAAAGATATCGGTGTCGTCCCGAGGTACAGGTCAATTTAGAAGTCCACCTATCTGCGAAGAGGTAGTCCTGGAACATCGCCAGGGAAAACATATGTGTACTAGTCCACCACTACAGGTTAGCTCAAACTCTCCACATCAACTAATCTGAGGGTAAGGCAGGACAACTGATGAGTGATCGGTTTCAATATCCTTCGAGTAAGTCCATCCTGTGCTGCAAAGGCTTACTTCTCTCCGGTGAAGGTAAACCTGGTCCCATCCATGAGGACACACTGCACTTTGCACCTAATACAGTCAATCTAAGCATGGACTATAGGTAACCAGTCCATACCCAAGATGGTGTCATAAGGCCTTGACATCACTACTAGGAGATCCCAGCCAAAGATGTCGCCTCCTAGAGTAAGCTCACACTATTGGCACTAGTGCTTAATCATTGATTCTGCTCCTGTAGGAGTCTCTAGTAGTAAGGATCGAGCCAATGGCTCTGTTGGAATCTCCGAGCTCCAAACAAGGGCAGTGGCAATGAAAGAGTGACTGGCACCTGTGTCTATAAGAACTGCAGCTATGGTAGAGTAGACACAGATCATACCTCAAATCAACTTCGGAGTGTTGTGATCGTAGGACTCATCTACCTAGATCTAAGCTCTCCCATGTCCACCTGATCCATGCAGTCGGGGTGGACCTCTTAGTAGTGGTGGCGGTAACACCTTGAAACATCGCCCACCACTAGCTGCACAGCCAGCTCCTCTGCCACGTCTATCTGCTCCCTGTGGACCGCCTCGATTGAATCTCTACCTCTACATGGGCAGTCCTTAGACTGTCTTCTGATCATCTGAACAGCGGGTCAGACAGTCATGATCCATGTGACCTTACATGCCACATGCGTAACACTACCCACTCCTACATGTCTGTCTCCTCTTCGGGTGCCCCGCACAACCAATCCTGAGTCATGCGGTCGTCCACCTGTAGATCTGTTCCTCTTGGACCTCTGTGACATCTTTCTACTACCTGCTGTATAAGACTCCGCTATGTATCGACTGGTGGTGGATCTCACTACTGGAGACTGCTCAACATGGAAACTCTCCACTAGGAGTGCTCTCTCTAACACCCCTACCTTCGTCGGGATGCTGAGTGAGATCACTAAAGCCCTGATCTCCCGCCTAGGTCCCTGATCGAAGGTTTGAGCCCTGAAGAATGGATCCCACACCATATCCATGGAGTAGCGTGAGAGGTCAGTGAACCTCGCTGAGTACTATGCTACAGTCATGTTGCCCTGCTGCAGATGAAGTTGCTCCTGTATGCGCACTGCGCGAAGAGTCGTTGGAACAAACTCTACCTGAAACAGGCTCTCGAAGTCTTCCCAGAGAAGAATCACCTCGTCATGAACCTGGATCATAAAGCTCCACCATCTGTCTATTGCTACCAGTAGAAGGCTGGTAGTAAATATCAGCATGAGGTCAGCTAGTGTCCCTACTAGTCGGAAAACTCTCACCACAGCCTCCAGTCAATCCTCATCTACCTGCGGGTCCATATCTCCCCTGAACCTGGGTGGCCTCTAAGGCTAGAACTCATGCAATGCACTCAAGTGGCGTGCATCGTCTGCTGTTGGGGCTGGTGGAATCGGTGGCCCAACGGGTAGTGGTACCACTGGTGCCTCCACTAGAAAAAGGCCCTGCACCAAGGCCTCGTCACTCGGTGGACTATCTGTGCATACAACTCTCAGAACTCTAACCGATTGTCTGCATGGAGGTATCCTGAAAAGAAATAGGTGTGATACGGCTAAAATTTATACCTGGTGAGCTAACCTGGTTGAGCTGACTTAGAGAAAAATTTTGAAAACACTTCGTGCACTGAGTCAGAAATCATAATTCAGGGTCCTGTTGTGTGGATACGTCGGCCACCGCACCAACATTGGACTCCCTGAACTGAAAACCACATTCACTAAACTTAACACTATTACTTCACAGAAAAGATCAGAGTCCTAAGTTCTATGGTAGAAGTGACTCCTCTTATACCAATTTTTCACAAGCCGTCCCCCGGGGCCTGGTTGGATTCGTGCACGATCCAACCATACTGTATCTCAGTTATACCCCAAACTCTAGTAGGGTATACTCAAAGCGACTTTCATGCTATAACATTTCCAGCATCACTAACGGTTCATCAAAGGGACGTCAGGTGCAAAAGATATGGCCAAAGGAAGGTAGAAAGATCATAGTGGGCTCGGGTTTGGTCCGACCCGGTCAGGCCGACCCGGCCCGACCCCGCATGGGCTGACCTGGTTTGGGTCAACCCAGCCTGACCCGTTAGGTCTGGGCTAGCCTGTTGGGTGGGCCAGCCCATTAGGTTCGGCCCGGCCTCCTGGGCCCAGCCCAGCCGGCCGCGAGGGGTTGTAGAAGGTCGTGAGGGCGTGGACCGGTCGTGAGGGCGCAGACCGGCCACGGGTCAGCATGAGGGTGGCTCGGATCGGAGGGCACCATGAGGGTAGCTCAGCCTAGAGGGCGTCGCGGGTCTAGTTCGGATGGGAGGGTGTCGCAGGGCCAGTTCGTCAGGGAGGGCACCGCGAGGCCAATTTGGCCGGGAGGGTGCCGTGAGGCCAGTTCGGTCGGTGGGTGGTGCTGCTGGGGTGGTTTTTCCGGTTTGGTTGGTGGGCGGCGCGGCCGGGGCCGGTTCAGCCGGCGGTTGGTGTGGCCGGCGGGCGGTGCGACCAAGACGGCTCGAAAGCTGGCAGGCGGCATGGTTCGGCACGGGGCAGCGGAGCTGGTTCGACCGGAGTGCCAGAGCGTCGCGGGGGTGGCACGGGTTGCGGAATCCGTGGGTAGTGCGGTCGTTGCCATCGTCTCCTTCGATGTTGTTGTCGCCTTCCTCCATTTAGAAGAACACCGCAAATCAACATGAGGGTTACCATAGAGGATGGTCCATGTTAGTTTGGCCCACACTCTTCACATTAGAGCGGTAGCAAGAGGTTTACCAAGAAAAAACAAAGAACAAGGATGTAATATATCTTAAAATATCAATTCCCATAATCCCTCGTTAATTTCAAATCCCAACCCACAAAGGAAAAAGAATCAAGGGAATGAAATCATACCTAATTAAAAACCCTACCTTGTTCGTTGTTGGTTGACGTTAGCATGAGAAGGTAGATGTCGATTCGTTTTAGACAAACATGTCTTATGTCAAAGGAATCTCGGAAAAAGGAAGTCGGAGTCGAGGTCGTTCTTCATAGGAAGAATGTGTTCTTCGTTCGAAGGAGAGGTTCTTCATTGGCGAGAGCTTCTCTCTCAAAAGCTCCTTCCTCCTTTTCCAACAAAAGAATAGGTAGCCCAAGATAATAGATTAAAAAATCTATTAATTCGTTGGCAAAATTAAAAAAGGTTTAAAAATAATTAATTGATGTGTTGGCTCAATTAATTAATGGGGAGGATTTTGAACATTTAAAAATGTGCATTGGCACGATTAAAATTGTGGAGGTGTTGAAGAGGCTCCCCCCACATTTATGAGGGGGGTTGAGAGGTTTTCATCTCCTCCCATTAATATGGGGTCGGGTGGTCCCCACCACCATAACCTCTCATGGGAGGTAAAGGTGTGGTGGTCCCCACCACCATAACCTCTCATGGGAGGTTAAGGTCTGGTGGTCCCCACTTCTAAATTCCACATGGGTGGTTACAATAGATAAAATAAAATAAAACATGAGCTTTTTTTATTTTATTATTTCCACGAAAAACCCAAAAACTAAATTCCACCCTCGACCAACTGTCATCGAGGTGAAAGTCTTCTTAAGAAAATACTGGCACTACGAGTTCAACGGTGTCCTCGGATTTCAATTCTGAGCACCGGTTCAAAAGTTATAAAAAACCTACTCGAACTTTCACTGAACGTACCTGAACAAAACTTCAGAAATTGATTTCGGGCACACCGGGCCTTGGAATCATGCGCCGTCAATTTTTGCAGACTTGTAAAATTCCCATTTAATTAAAAAAATACATGGAAATACAGTGTCTTTACAATACTCATAACCTAAGTTTTCCATGAACATAAGATTTATGGGAGACTCAAAAATGCATCTAAAAATTTGGATGGAATCTATGGTGTTCTCCTGATAGGAAGTTCTCACCACCACACCACCAGATTGAGTAACATTTTTTAAGGTTCTCCATTTATCGATATGTGAGAAATAATGTATCATTTTAATATATCATTTACAATATCTTCATGAACTGAGATAGTCTTTCATTTTGTAATTAAATCGTGTTATATTAGTGAGGATCTTGTTCTGGTCCATGTGGAAAAGTGCGTGGTGAAAATTTTTATTCATACAAGGTTATTAGAGGGTGTTTCACTACTAAAGATATTCCCTTTAAAATCATGTAAAAAGTTTTTTGACAATGCAAAAAAGAACTATTATCCTTAGCACTATTAAGGGGGTCCCATTTATCAGCACTAGTTTAGTGCTGATAAAGGTCCCCTTTTATCAGCGCTATTTCTAGTACTAATAAAGGCCCAACCTATTGTAGTGTTTTGTTTGTATAACATCACACTGCATCAAATAATGTTTTTTATTATTACATTTACAATTACTATCCACAAACATTTAAAAACATTAATGTTTCGTCATCTTTGGCACATGTGATCCCCTCTCAAAAAAGTTATCCCAAGGTATCAGTTTATGAAAAAATAACCTCAACCCTAGAAAAAGAATCCAACTATATGAGGAAAAAAAAATTATGTTAGTAATACTATAAAGAAATAAATTAATAAAATGTCAATTTTTAATGAAATAATACATTAATATGAAAGAATACATTAATAAAATGTCAATTTTTAATGAAAATATACACTTTTAGTTGTATCGGTCACACCGTGTGTCATATTTTGGTGTGGTTTATTTCTACACATCATAAATGAGTTATGTATTATTTTCATAAAGTATCCAAACAATACGAATTCATTTTCTTGGTTTTGAGTATATAACTTGTTCTATTTACTAAAATTGATTTCAGCTTTAAATAATGAAATACTTGGAGTTATACTTGTCTCACCATTTGTTAGATTGTGGTGAGGTTGATTCATACCAATCAAAAATTAATTATGGGTCATTTTTCTAAAGTATCAAAGCAATCTGATTGTGTTTTCTCAGTTTTCAGTATGTCACTTGTGTTTTTTACTAAAATGTCATTTCAAACTGAAAACATGTACTTTGAGTCATACCAGTCGCATCATGTGTCGGTTTGATGTGAGACTATTTCCTACATGTCAAAAATAACTTATGAATTTCTTTACTAAATTATAAAGACAAATGGATCATATTTTCTTGGTTTTCAAAGAGTGAAATATGTTTTGAACAAAAATGTTAATTTTAAAATAATAACAGACATTTTGAGTCATATCACTCACACCATGCATCAGATTGAGGTTTGGTTGATTATTATATGTCACAAATGACTCATTCATTAATTTCCTAAAATATCAAAACAATATGAATTCATTTTCTTGGTTTTTAGTGTGTTACTTGTTCATTTAACTAAAATTAATGTGAATGTTAAATAGAATGACACACTTGGAGTCATATTAGTCACACCGTGGATCGGATTGAGGTAAGGTTGATTCCTACACATCAAAAATAACTTATAGAACATTTTATTAAATTATCAAGATAATACAAATAAATTTTCTTGATTTTCAATATGTTAGTTGTTCTTTTTACTAAAATTAATGTCAATTTTAATAAAAATAGACACTTTGAGTAATATCAGTCACACAATTCATCATATTGAGGTTTTTTTGATTCATACACATCAAAAATGATTTATGGATAATTCTCCTAAATTATAAAAAAAATAAACGAATTTGTTTTCTTAGTTTTTAGTATGCCACTTGTTATTTTTACAAAAATTAATGTCAAATTTAAATAAAAAGATACACTTAGAGTCATACAAGTAACACTATGTGTAGGATTTAGGTGGGTTTTATTATTTCATGTTATAAATGAATTATGAATCATTTTACTAAATTATCAAGATAGTCTGAATTCATTTTCCAAGTTTTTAGTATGTCACTTTTTCTTTTTACTAAAATTAATGTCAATTTTAAATAAATAGACACAAGTGGAATTATACCAGTCAAAACATGTGTCGAATTGAGGTGTAGCTGATACCTACACATAAAAAATGAATTATAAATCCTAAATTATTAAAACAATCTAAATGCATTTTCTCAGTTTTGAGTATGTCACTTTTGTTTTTCATTAAAATGTCATTTGAAACTTGAAACATTCACTTTGAGTCATATCGGTCAAATCATGTGTCGGTTTATGTGTGATTGATTCCTAAATATAAAAAATGACTTTTGAATAGTTTTCATAAATTATCAATACAATCCGAGTGCATTTTCTCAGTTTTCAGTGAGTGACACTTTTTGAACTAAAATTTCAATTTTAAACTAATAATGGACACTTTGAGTCATACCAGGAAAATCATGTATCAGATTGAGGTGTGTCTAATTCCAACACATAAAAAATGACTTATGTATAATTTTAATAATGTTTAAAAAAACAATCAGAATGTGTTTTTTCAGTTTTGAGTATGACAATTGTCTTTTTTACTAAAATTAATGTCAATTTTAAATAAAAAGACTCACTTTGAGTCATATCGATCACATCGTGCATCAGATTTAGGTGAAAATTATTTCGAAACATCTCAAATGACTTATGGATATTTTTCCTAAAGTATTAAAACAATTAGAATTTGTTTTATTGGTTTTGAGTATATCATTTTTCTTTTTTACAAAAATTAGTGTCAAATTTAAAAAAAAAGATGCACTCTGAGTCATACAGGTCACACCGTGTGTCAAATTGAGGTGTGGATGATTCATACACATCCCAAATGGCTTATGAATTGTTTTCCAAAAGTATCAAGACAATATGAATGTTTTTGATTGATTTTCATTATTTCATTTTTCTTTTTTACTAAAATTTCATTTAAAACTAGAAACACACACTTTGAGTCATACTGGTCACATCGCATATCGGTTTGATGTGATACTAATTCTTACACATCAAAAATGACTTATGAATGGTTATGATAAATTATTAATACAATCCAAGTGTGTTTTATTAGTTTTTAGTGAGTGGTTCTTTTTTAATTAAAATGTCAATTTTAAACTGATGATAGACACTTTGAGTCATATCGGGAACATCGTGTATTGGATTGAGGTGAGTATGATTCATACACATCAAAAATGACTTATGGATCGTTTTTCTAAAGTATAAAAACAATCTAAATGTGTTTTCTTGGTTTTTAGTATGTCATTTGTCTTTTTTACTAAAATTAATGTCAATTTTAAATAAAAAGAAGAACATAGAGTCATACCAGTCACACCATGTGTCGGATTGAGGTGCAGTTGATTCCTACACATCCCAAATTATCAAAAAAAATATTAAATTCTAATGTTACCATGATTTCAATTGGATTTATTTGTCGAATTTCTAACACTACATATTGAGTCCATGTTTTTAGCTGAAAAACTATTTTCAGCTAAGAACATCGACTAAATATACAGTGTTGAAATTTGATAATGAAATCCAATGGAAAGTTTAGTAACATTGGCAGAAATTAACATGTTATCTCTTTTGTGTCTTGTTAAGGATAGTTTAAATCAAAATATGACTTCCCAAAAGATCTGTGAAAAAAACTAAATAATTATTATATAAAAATGATAAGGAAATTAACTTACAAATTGTATATAAAATGTTGAAAAAATTAATTAAATAAGTAGTAGTAACTCAACTTTTAATGATGTTTGTATATATTATTGACCCATTTTCTTGTTTTCATTATCTCGTTTTTAGGCTCAAATGAGCATGAGTAGCTTCTTACAAACCACCCCAACTTAAATAAAATAATCCACCTGTATAAGAAAATAATTCTTATGTGATTAATACTATAAATAAATAAATTAAACATAAATATGAAATAATAAATTAATTCTATGGACAATGATTTTACTATGAAAACATCAATATTACCTATATGATTTATAAAATACAACATCATTGCTCTTCCTAAAAATGAAGTCAAGGGAACTTGATGGAAAGTGATAAATGACAACACTATAGGGGTGAAAAGGTTTTGAGGGAGAAGAATTATGTGAAAGTTTTAGTTCATAAAGGCATAAAAGATAGACATAAATCTTCTAAAATAAATTAACTCTATAATTAATAATAAAAATTAAATCAACATTTCATTATATAATTTTTTGATAAAATAGAGAAAGTATACCATAAAATTACCATTACATTTTACCGAAGTATTTCCTTTATTATAGTCTATTATTCTATAGGATTGGTAAAATCATCATGTGTAAAAGAAATTGTCTACATTATTAGTCAAACATTTAATTTAGATTGTGTTAATTCATTAGACAATAGATAATATTATGAGGAAAAACATAATACATTAAAAACACTTTTACCATCTCATTGAACTCTTAGTTGTAGCCTCGAAGTATAATCTCTCACGAGTATGAATAGCTTTGAAAAAACCACCCTAACAAAAAAATGAATCCACCTATATAAGAAAAAAATTATTATGTGAGTAATACTAAAAATAAATAAATAAAACATAAATATGAAACAATCAATTACTTCTATGGAAGTCACATCTTCATGTTATTTTTATACATTCTGCCATCAGGTATGCTACCCATTTGTTTCTCATAAAATCTATATCATCTTATGAATATGTGTATTTTTTATATTCATAGTATTAATGGAAAAATATAGATACACAAAGTATTGATAAATATTTTAAATTAAATGGTATTATCTTTGAAAATACCTCTTTGTGGATGCTAGTTTTTTTATGGAATATGATATCTCTCGTAAATTTACAAACATAATGACCATAATATTTTCCATTTTTTTGTTTCGAACACTACACAAACATTGATAAAAATAAGTAATTTGTTTTGATATGTGTTTGGATAGTGAAATATTATTATATATACCCTGATACTTTTCCACTTATAGAACTTTTCAAGATCCTTGTGCACATGGGATGTTCTCATGCCATGAATTTCATGATATTTAAGCACATCCCTATCCTGAAATAATTCTCATTAAAACATGTTATAAAATATATAACTTGATGTCTAGTTCTAAAACACTGGATATAGTGTATTAAAATTTTAAAAACACTATCATGTGTGGTCGGTTTTTTGGGTATCCATATAGTGAATCTGGGAAATAAATCTTTGGAGTATCCAAATTGACCGCAATGAGTATCAAATGTTTCCTAAAAACACAAAAAGGAATGAGTAATGAAAGAAATGAAAATATATTTGATATGATTAAATTGTATATTTTTACCCCTAAAATTTTGGTATTAATAAGAGCATGTCATCCATAAGTTTTCTTTCAAACAATTGGGCATATTTTTCCACTATTCCATCCGTTTTTTTATTGTATTTCTTTTTATTCTGTAGAAGTGATGTGATTACTAACAAGTCTAAATTTATGTTCATGGGGTAATCCCTTCAATTGGTACTCATATATACACCTGCAAAAAATATGAAATATATTTAGTCATAATTAACATAGTATATCAACTATTCTAAAAACAAATCATGAAAACACACCTCATTTATACATTTACAACTGAGACTCCTAGTCATTAAAACTTTAGGATTTCATTTACATTCTCAAGAGAAATGAAATCTTTAATGTACTCTCTATACATTTGTTCTTAAAAATAAAATATGTGATTACTTCCATTTTGTAACTTTGTATCCACTTGAACCTTAAATGTTATTAAATGAGAATATTGAATGGGTAAGGTAAAGGTGATTTCAGAAGATATTTTCAATCAGTTGGTTGATCCTTTAGATGTTTTTGAGTTGACCTTTTGTTTCACCCCATTCCCTTTTTCTGTATTTAATAATATTCACTAGTTCGGGACTTTTTTCTTTAATTGTTAAAGGTTTAGCATGAAAAATAAATTGGAAATGAATATCTCCTTATCAATATGTTTTTTTACAAAATCTAAAGTATATGATATGAATGTTACAACAGCTTGGTCAACTGTATGAATATTTGTTTCATCAAGTGGAATAGTTATCTTGTTCTCGTCTCATGAGCTATGGTAATCCCCACTCTCACATGACCTATTTTCCTAAATGGCCTGAAGGCCTTCTTTTTTATTGATTTTTGATAACCCCCTTTTAAGGGATGAGGGGGAACCCTTACAAGGATCATAGTATTTTCTAGAGATTACATTTACCATAGGCTTGGAGACATTATAGGACCCATAGGTCTTAAGAAAATCATATAAACTATGACTACTTGAAACCACCCCTCCTCAGCATCTGTATCGTGATCAACTCTCCACCTTTGCATGGTTGTTTGGCTAGCTGTCATGTGCAGTGATGCACAGGCCTTGTACTAATGGCAAATCCATACCCTCTCATTATTCCAAATCCATTAGCTCTACTCTGTTAAATGTGCCCTACTCTTGAATCCTCCTCTGTATCTGGTTCCTTGTAGAATTTTTCTATCCATATGCATATCAGGTGGCCCTAAAGGCCTTGAGGTGGCCCAAAGGCCTTGAGGTGGCCCGAAATCCTTACTGACCCAAAATCCTGGGTGGCTTGAAGGCCTCAAGGACTCCAAGACCAAACCGGTGGCCCAAGGTAAATAGTTCTGACTGCTACAGTACTGAACAGAACCTACTATAGTACCTGCATAGTACTACTATAGTGCATACTACAGTACTACTACAGTAACCTAGAATTATGAATCTTCCTGGTTTCAAACCTAGTTCTTGTGTATGCACATAAAGAGACCTCACCAACTGGGATGAGGCTCATGTGCTTATCACATGACCTATTAGAAGTGGTCTATTGTGTAGATTTTCTTCTTGGATATTAAACATGGTATCCCTTGCAACAAGGCAATGGGTGGGTGTTGATATATATAAATTATAGTCATTTTGACCCTATAGAATATTAGTACAGGAAAGGTATCAGTGTATATCTTATTCTCATTTCACATAAACAATTATTAAAATATTGATTGCCTCATCTAAGACAGCTCTTTGAGGGGAATGGGTCACCTCAAAGCTGGTGGGGGTGGGGTGGGATCTTCATGCAATGGTTGTTCATGAACTTTTTATTCTCTTTTCTCCACCTCCCCTATAATATTTACTATAAAATCATTATTCCAATTAAATTTTTATTAAAGGGTAGATAATATTTCTTTCATCCCTACCATTTCTTTATATTTATCCTTTCTTTGTTTTTTATCAAAATATGTTTGGGGTTTCACCCCAAAACCCACACCTCTGATGCGGCAATTCTGTGTTGGATGCTTCAAGGACACTGATAGTTGGTGTTCATTTGGTATAGGTTTTGATGATTCCTATGTCTAATTCAAATATAAAATATATAAAAATAAGTAATCATTGTTAAGTAATAGTGATTTAAAGTAAAATGAATTTTTATTATGTCATACTTACACGTGTTTCCCACACTTTTTATGTGTTTTAATCTATTAGTATCCTATATTTATTTACATGTGCCTCCTACCATAGCACATGATGTGGAATGGAAGTATATTTGGATTTGGATTCATCAATATTTATATAAATAGTGAAATATAATTATGTTTTTGTTTCATGTCACATAAAATTATCATGGTATATTTAAAATACATACAATTTTTTTCAAGTGAAGCATACCCCATCCTTTCTTTATAGTAGGGGTGTATTGGTTTTTGTACCCATTCCTTATTTTCAGCACTTGGTTTATATTTAATTAATAAAAAAATCTTTATTAAATTGATGAATACATGTATTTTCAAACAATGTATTATTGGTCGCAATGTACCAGAAAATACATCTCTGCACAATATCTAGTAAATGCATCCAATGCTTCTTGGATTATCAGGTTTACATACATAAGTGGTGGGTGCGGGCTTATTTTTACTTCAGTATCTTTAAGATGAAATCTTGTTAAAATTGTGTGAAATCATCTGTGAATACTTCTAGTAAGAACTAATACATATTTCTTGTGAGAGTCATCTACTATAAATGCATTCTAAAAGGGATGATGAAGAGTAAGTCAATATTTCATTATTTTATTTTTTAGTAAAATAAAGAAATAATTTCATAATGTTACTATAATTTCTTATAAAATCAGTGCATTAAGCATGGGAACAACATGGTTCCATGAATATACATCAATTGACATGAGTTCTCAAGTGATGAACCTAATGTAACTATTGAACACAGCCTTGATGGGGTTAATAGGCTGGTTGCATGAATTCTATCTGACCTAGAATTTGATTCCTTTTCTTTTTACCTTAATATTTTTTGTTAACACTATCACACTATGGTGCTCCTATTTTTTATACAGCATCAGTTCTTCATTGTCTACCATTTTCTCATATTCAACATCATCAATATGTTGTTCCTATGGATTTTTATCATTGGAATATAAAAAAGTTCATTATTCCTCTACACTGGGAGTAGTATCAGGTTCATAAACCTATTATTCCATAGTATTGGGAGAATTAGTACATGAATAAGTCATTATCTACATAAGTGTTTTAACATTTAATTTATAATACGTAAATGCAGTAGTAAATAGATAATAACATAAGGTAACGCAATGTATATAACAAAAAATATAAACTTATTATTAAACTCTATATTTTTTAAAAGTTTGAAGGGATTTTACCCCTCTATCGAGTATCCAAATCCATTAATTATGGTCTTATATGGTGTACAAAACCCCATATACATTGGGGCCACTGTGAAATGATTGCGACGTCCCAATGAAATGGTCATCCACTGTTAAATTTTCATCTGAACCTTTAGTGGTTTTGGTTGGTAATTGAATAATTGACCACTTTCAATTTGTAGGATATATAACATAAAATAATTATATTTCATGTGATTCCATTATAAACAGTTTGTTTTTGTACCCTTCCTTACTGAAATACACTTTCATAAATCCCAATTCATTTATTTTAACATCACTCTTGTAATCAACCCACTTTAATTGAAAATTTATCACTTGAAATGTTTTATAATCCAAATACCATATTTAATTGATGATGCCAAAGTATGAAATATGTTCATAAATTGGATTTCTATCCTTATTACCAGAAACATGCCTCACTTCATGAACAAGTGTAACTCTACTATTTTTCATGGTATTTCCTTCATCATGTTCATTTGTATATAAAGTATAACCATTAATTACATAACCATTGTAAGATAATACATACACACTTGGTCTTATGGATAGCTATAAAAGTCATTTTAAAATTGAATCTATATTTTCATCTGAATCCTTAAAAATATTGTCTTGAAACCATCCTATAAACTATTGATTATGTGTATTTGATATCCAGATTTAAACTCTTGATGGATTCAAATTCCTAAGAATTTATTTGTGGGTTTCAACATATGAGGAAACCTCTAAACTATTAAGTAAAATGTATATGTGGGCCTACTCTTGATCTATAATATTGATTGTGAAAACATCTCTTTTAAAAATTCCTTCACCCACCAGCCGCCCAGTGTGATGAGATTTTGGTATACCAATTCTTTCCACTTTGAACTGGTAGTCGCTATATGATTCAATAGATTCTTCAATAATATATCATTGCACAATAAAACCCTCTAGCCAACTTCAATTTATGGCATACCATTTCAAAATATTCATATATTTTTCAATGGGTTACACCCATCTATAATGTACGGGACCACATAGTCAAATCTATTTCACCAAGTGAACCATCAAGTGAACCATCATATCAAAGAATAATGGTAGGAAGAATATTTCCAATTCACATAATATAATTATAATTTCATTTTACATAGTTAGTAATTTCACCGGGTTTATAAATTTTCTATATATAACTTTGAAAAGGAAACAAATCTTGGTTAATGTATGATGGACATTCTTAGGAAAAATGTAACATGAAGCTATTGGAATTAGATCTTACATAAAAACATGATAGTCATGTGATTTTAGACCCTTTAAATTTAAATCATTCATTAACATGATATTCTTGATATTCGATGAATATTCCTCTAGAATATTTACATCATTCAAGAAGTTACAAAACTGATATCTCTCGTGCTTGAAAATAGTATAAGTAGATGGAGGGAGAAAGGTTCATTTTTCACCCTTTACTGGCATCAAATCTTCCTATATTCTCATGTCAACCATGTCTGACCTATCCTTAATTACTTACTTTATTTAACTAGGTGCATTTTGTAATATTCCAATTACAATATCACATACATTTCTTTTAACATACATAACATCAAGAAAAATTCCAACATATAGGAAATTCTAGTATGGTAATTCAAAAAAAATTGTTCTTTTTTCAACCAGTTTTTGTAAGGTTTTTTTAAAACGATTTACCAAATGCAAAGTCCACATCTTTTAGTTTCTAAAATAGTTGATCACCTATTAGTAAAGATGATGTTATACATTCTTCTGAACATCAATCTAATTATGCCATCCATGATCGGTACTTATGTCATTGGGGTAAAAATATATGATGTCATGGAAATAGAGTCTTTAATGAATGTTTCAAACTAATTGATTATGTACCTTGTTCACAAATGGGGTACCCTTGAGTTTCTTTAATTCTCTATCCTAAAAATTTTCCATAAGTAGGAAATTCAATTATCGTCCCGTATAATATGTCTCTCAATGTGAAATCTTTATTTATGTAAACATCATACAATGTAACACCTAAATCCCACAATAATTTAAAATCTTTGATCAATGGAGACACATAAACATCAATATCATTACTCGGTTGTTTTTTCCTGATATAATCATAGATAACGTAATGTATTTTCATTTCATGCATAACCACGGTGGCAAGTTATAATTTACCAACACAAACAGCCATGTACTATGAATGATTCTTTGAAACTCAAAAGGATTCACTCTATATGTAGATATTACAAGATGAATGTTTCTCAGCTCATTTCCAAATTTAGGATACTCATGATCAATTCTCTTCCACTAAGGAGAGTCTAATGGGTGACAAAGTTTCCCATCTTTATTTGTTTTATTTGCATGCCACATAAATTTTCTTGTAGTCTCTTCACTTCAATATAGGTTCCTAAACCTTAGAATGATTGGAAAGTGCCATACAATATTCATAGGACTTAATTCATCTTTCTTGTATCGAGAATCACCACACTTTGGAAATTATTTAAGTGATTTTTGGCCCTTTTGAAATAGTATACAATCATTTGGGTAGTCATGTATTATTTCAGAGATCATACTAATCTAACATAGAATTCTTTTAGTGTCATATATAAATCTAGGGATCTAATTATCTTTGAGATCATATCATTCAAGAGTGAAAGTAGTACAGTAAAACTAGAATCACTCCATGTATTTCCATATTTTAAATTATACAGCTTTAGTATACCTAACAATGATGCATATTTAGTGTAACCAACATACAATGGAATCTTTGCACAACTATTTAACTTCTCAAACAATTTTGGAAAATCAAGAAGTTTATCTTCAACTATCATTTTCATTTCCTCAATATGATCTTCATAATCATTCACACATGTAATCACATACTTGATACGGTATTCTTCATTGTCCATACTTGTAATCATATCATATGATATATAAAACATAGTGTCATCCCAGTCACTAGTTATATTCGCATTTTCCCCATTTTTATTACAACATTTATAACTTTGATCAATTTCGTGATAAATCAAGTGTTCTTCCAACTCCTCTGGAAAAATTAGTTTTGAATAAAAACAGTGTAAAGATGGATAAAGGATTTGAGAAGGATCATATCAATACTATAAAAAAGTCCTTTAATAGTGCTAGAAAAAGATTTATCAGCACTAAAAAAGTGATGATAATTGAAGCATGGTTAAGAGCCCGAAACTTTTATCAGAGCTTTTTTTAGTGCTGTAAAAGGGAAATTTTAACAGAGATTTTGTATCACTAATAGAGTAAATGTTGTTAAAGGGGTAAAAAAATTGGAAACCTGTGCACCTTACCCCTTTAACAGCACTTCCACGACCCCTTTAATAGCGCTCCACACCCCCTTTATCAGCACTTTTCACCCCACCACCCCTTTTTGTAACGACCAAAAGTTTCTTTAATGGAAAATCCCTCTTGATCTAGTTAAATGTATCTTTATGAAAAAAAATTATAAGATGTCAACTTCTTTGGTTTTATATTAATAATTGTGACTGTTGTTAATATATCCGTTGAACAGTGATCACATGATTAGTATAAATATAGGACCTTAACAAATCCAATTTACTCAGACAAAATAAGTGATGGCCTCATCCAGTAGAATTGCCCCATACGAAGCCCATTTTTAGGAGCTCGGAAAAGAGGTGGCATCCTTGGGCTTCGCCCTTGACCAAGCCCAAGATGAGCTTCACCGTGTCAAGCTCAAATGGGACTGTCTACGGGAAAAGTGGAAGTTGATAGAGATTACCACTCGAGCGATGTTATCCGAGCCACCCCAAGAGTCTGTCACCATCGCACACCTTACCCTTAGGTCTTATGCAGCTGTTTTAAGGGGTTATGTAACAAATAAGTATTACTATGTTCATGTACATTATTTTTGTATATAATAATGAATATAATTTCTAGTCATTTTTGATACATTGTAAATAGTTTTTAAAGTACAAATGGTGTTTTTAGTTATTATTTAATTAAGAAATCTATTTTATTAAATTAAGGGATTTTTGAATTAAATAATATTTTAATAAAATAATAATATTATTATTAAATTAATTTTTATTAAATATAAATGATCTTATAATTTTATGAATGCAATTAAAATTTTATATTAAGGTTTCAAAGCCATTTCTGTCAAAACCCGTGAATTTTCGATAAATGTTGGTTTTTATTTTAAAAGTGAAAATTAACTTATTTAGAAATTTTTTTAGATAAAATAAATTTCATTTCTGTAATCAGGACGTCGAAATTATCCAACGGTGAATTTTTCATAATTTTCTGAGATAGTCAAATTTTTGGGTAAAAATTAAATACCGTTTAAATATATAATGTGTTTTATGACATCATAATGACCCAATGGTGATTTAATAAAATACCTTAATCCTTATGTTCGGCCAATATATGTTTTATCATTAAAATAATGTGGTTTTGGGTTTGTTTGAATTGCTTTTCAAAACATTAATGGACCCCTCAAGACATATTCAACACTTTTCCTTTTTAAATTAATTTCCATGGGAGTGTGACTCACCTCCACATAAGAAACCTTATTATTTTAAGAAGTTCGGACTTGGGCCTTATAAAATATTTTTTTCCTCTTCCCTTTTCCAAAAACCATGGGCAAAAACCATGGGATGGTTTTTGGTTTGGATTAATTTAATGTAATGGGACCCAAACCTAAATAATAAAGAATTCCCTCACCTTTCCTATATAAACCCACCCAAGCTCCCACTTCCTCCTCACTAAAATCCCTTTGATTTCATCCAACCTCTTCCCTACTCTCTCTATAATCCTCCCAAGGTGCCCCAAGCTCCCAATAATCCTCTCACAAGCCTCTCTCTAGCCTTTGGAAGCACACTTCCAAGTAAGGGTCTTTTCTTCCTTTCTCATTTTTGTCAATTTTCTTTAAGTTGTTTTTCCCTTTTAATTTCAATTATGAATGTTGGGGTATGGTTTTACACCTCCCCCATACTGCCCTCTTTTTGTTTGAATGATGGGAGACCCCTTTCTCTCTCATTAAATGCCTCCCATGTACACCTGTTACTATGCCAAAATTCCGAAAGGAACTTCTCTCTCTTCTTTTACATTCAAGCAAATAATTTTGTATCATGAATCTAAATTCCATTAAAATTGTTTGGACATGTATCTATAGGACCTACTTAATGTAAATTAAATTTAAATATGATGAGGAACCCCTTTCTCTCTCATCAACCTTTTTTATGAATTCTTATGTCACGCCGTTACGCTGCCGAAATCGCACCGATTTTTCTAAGCCAATGTCATTGTGTAGTGAATACCATGCCCATTTCTCCATCAAGCGTATTCACCTTTATGAACATTTTCTTATTGATTATAAAGTTTCATGTATAAATTCAACATTCCTTTATTGTGGAATAAATGATTATGTTTTATGAATCCATGTTTTATGATCCATGTGGCACACCTATGCATGAAATGAAATGTTTAAGAAGGGTGCGCCCTTATAGCGCTCCAATGCATTGGGTAAAGTATAGTATCATGATACGTCATGTGCAATGAGTGTTCACTCATGATAATTCAAGTACAACGAGGGTTTACTCGTGCTTCATGTGCAATGAGGGTTTACTCATGCTTTATGTGCAATGAGCCTTGGCTCATGCTAATTCCATGTTAAGTGTTGCTGCCACATTTCCATGTTATGATTATCATGATTTATCATGCCTTTATGTTCATGTTTATTTTATGCTCTATTGATATGCTTATTTTCTAACATGTATTGTACCCCTCATGTTATTCCATGTGTACTCCCCTACTAGTCTTTATAGCTCACCCTTTTCTTATGCATGTCCTCAGGTTATCCCATGCAATGCTAAGTATGAGGGAATGTAGTGGTCATGTAAAGGAAGTTTTCAATAAAGATGTTGTATTTCATGTTTTAAGTTTTTATGTAATGATACTAATCCCCAAAGACACTAAACCTCTCGATCTTCTTTGTTGTATCAAGTGAATTTTTATGTAATAAATCATGTTTAAGTTGTAATAAAAAGTAGGGTTGTCATAGTTGGTATCAGAGGATAGGTTTAGTTATTTTTGAGATTAAGAAACCCTAGTAAAGCCTTAGATACAAGACTAAGTATAATAAAAACATCCCTAAGTTTTTGTAAATACTAATTAAGTGGTTTATCAAACAAATACATCCCTGTCTGGATACGAGCAGGTAGAGGCGGCTCTGGCACAGATGTATCCTAGGGGTAAAACCCGAAAACAGCGCTTTGAGCTAGACTCGAACGGGAACTGGTGCACAACAAAGGGCCTTGCTGCACTCTTGGTTACGACACACTCAGGGGATATGTTTTGATAAATTCACAATCTTAGTATGAACCCTTATTAAGGGAAAAAATCCCCTAAGAATATATGTTAGAAAGTAGATCATGAAAATCCTAGATTAAAGCCTATAGACTCATGAGTTAAGGAAATAAAAGTTTATTTATAAGTCATCAACTTTTGTCTTTGGATTACCCTTTATGTGTTACCCCTAACTTTCCTTTTATTCTAGCCAATGGCCGGTAATAGGAGGACTCGGGCTAACAACCATTGTGAAGATCAGTGTGATGATTGTACTAATGAGATGCCCAATCTAATGGGAGCGGGAATCGCGAACTTTGTCACGCTTCTCTCTCAGCTAAATAAAGTTTTGAATAGAAACACGGGTCAAGAGGAATGTTCAACCCCCCCTAAGAAAGAACAATTTGCTATCGAGAGCTTCATGAGACAAAGGCCTCCTACTTTTAGTGGATCATCTAATCCCACGATCGCTGAACAATGGATCAACTCCATTGAAAAGATCTTCTCCATCCTTCAATGTTCTGACCAAGAGAAGGTTCTCCTGGCGGCCTATCGTATGGAGGGTGAAGCTGATCAATGGTGGACGTTGATCAAAAATACGAGGCCTGAGGAGGAGATCGAGGCTTTGGAATGGAAGGATTTCCGGAACATGTTTTTTGATAAATATTTTCCGTGCACCCTCCGGCTTAAGATGGAAAGGGACTTCCTTTCCCTCAAGAAAAAAGATGAAGAATCTGTTGGAGCGTATGAGGCAAACTTCACAAGTCTTGCACGATACACTTCCAGCTTTGTCGTTACCCCCGAATGCAAGGTTGACCACTTCTTTAGTGGGATGAAGCCTAGCTTGCAAAAAGCATTAGCGATCCGTGACTTCGACAGCTATGAGGAAATTGTCCGATGTGCCCTCAAGGTCGAAATGGAGATCGGGGAATCACAGGGGTATCATGGGGACAAGAAGCGTAAGGTGGACTTCAATACTAGTGGTCCGATGGATAAATCCAACGGCGCTAAGAAGTTCCAGCACCCCACTTGCCAAAAGTGCGGAAAGAAGCACCCTGGAAATTGCCTTAAGGGGATGAGAAAATGCTTCAGGTGTGGAAGAGAAGGGCACCTAGCTGTTAACTGTTGGCAAGAAGGACCCGCGGCTGCGACAGAGGAGAGGAATGCTCCGTTCGAATCTCAACGCATTGTTCAATGCTATAAATTCAAATAACTGGGTCATTTTTCAAATCAGTTCCCTAATCCAAGGGTTATCGGAGGCAACCAACAACCTCCAAGACAGAAAGGAAGAGCTTTTTCCATCACTTCTGCCGAAGTGAACCCCGACAACGAAGTGGTGACAGGTACGCTAGTTATTCATTCAAGAATAGCGAACGAACTTTTTGATTCGGGTTCTATGCATTCTTTTATATCTCGAAAGTTTAGTAGAAAAATCCCAGCACCACCAAAAATCATGGAAGTAAAGATGTCGGTGAGTACGGCAAATGGGGAAATCATTTCATCCCATGAGTATAAGTCCTCCCCTATTATAATGTTTGGATTGAATTTCCCAGCGAACATCGTCATACTCCCTATGGTGGAATTTGATGCAATTCTTGGCATGGATTGGATTTCCTTATATAGAGCCAACATAAATTTTCAGGAGAGAGAAATCACACTCCATATGGAGAATCGACCCCCAATTCTTTACAAGTGTAAGGAAGAAGATGAATCTCCTTTAGCTCCATCATCTCAAGCATGGCTGTTACTGCCCTATGAGCACGCGTATCTAGCTCATATGATTGATTCTAAAGAAGAAACCATCCTTGAATAAATTCATATTGTGAGGGAATTCACGGAAGTGTTTCCCGAGGAACTGCCTGGTCTTCCTCCTAGAAGAGATGTTGAGTTCTCAATTGAACTTATACCTAGGGCATTACCAATATCCAAGATTCCATATAGAATGGATATTCTAGAGCTTGAAGAGCTGAAGAAACAACTACAGGAGAATCTGGATAAAGGGTTTATACGCCCAAGTGCTTCACCATGGGGTGCACCAGTCCTCTTCATCAAGAAGAAGGATGGGTCAATGCGGATTTGCATCGATTATTTTGAACTTAACAAAATCACGATAAAGAACAAGTATCCTCTCCCAAGAATCGATGACTTGTTTGATCAGCTGCGTGGATCACAATACTTCTCCAAGGTGGACTTGCGGTTGGGATATTATCAAGTAAGGGTGAATAAGGAAGATGTCCCCAAGACTGCTTTTCATACAAGATACGGGCACTATGAATTAATAGTAATGCCTTTAGGACTCACCAATGCTCCAGAAATATTCATGGACTTGATGAATAGAGTCTTTAGAGATTACCTTGACAAATTTGTGGTAGTCTTTATAGTTGATATTCTAATATACTCCAAAACCAAGGAGGATCATGAGGAGCATTTAAAAACTATACTAGAGACTTTGCGTAAGGAGAAGCTCTATGCAAAGTACAGAAAGTGTGAGTTCTGGTTGAAGGAGGTCTCATTCTTGGGCCATATCATCACAAGAAATGGAATATCTGTGGACCCCTCCAAAATAGATGCAATTGAGGGATGGACGAGGCCAACATCGGTAACGGATATCCGTAGCTTCTTGGGGTTAGCTGGATATTATCGAAGATTTGTGAGAAATTTCTCACGATTTTCCAACCCTCTTACCAAGATAACTCGAAAGGGATTAAAGTTTTCTTGGAGTGATGAATGTGAAGAAAGCTTCTAGGAGTTGAAAAGGAGGCTTATCACTGCACTCGTGCTCACTTAACCCACAAGTGGGGAACTTTTTGTGGTATTCAGTGATGCTTCAAAGAATGGCTTAGGTTGTGTGCTGATGCAAAATGATAAAGTGATATCCTATGCCTCAAGGCAGTTGAAAATCCATGAGCGAAACTATCCAACGCATGATCTAGAGTTGGCGGCTGTGATCTTTGCCTTGAAAATCTGGCTGCATTATCTATATGGAGAGAAATGTGAGATATATACTGACTAAAAGAGTCTTAAATATATATTCACACAAAAAGAGCTTAATATGCGCCAGAGATGATGGATAGAGCTCATCAAGGATTATGATTGTTCAATACATTACCACCCTAGGAAAGCAAACAAGGTGGCAGATGCCCTAAGTACAAAGGATCTAGCGATTCTATCAATGATGAGAATTGAGAAGGATCCAATCTTCTTAGACTTGATGAAGATGGACGTGGGAATCATAAAGAAGGGAACATCATCAATCCTTTCACAAATGGTTGCTCAACCATCTCTTTTGGAAAGGTTAAAGGATGCTCAAAAGGATGATGTGGGAATTAAAGAAAAAGTGGAAGCTATAAAAAAGGGGAAATCCGCGGAGTTTAATTTTAATGTAGAAGGAATTGTGCGGTTTGGGAAAAGATTATGTGTTCCATAAAGTCCGGAGCTGAAGAAGGGACTTTTGGATGATGCACATAGTTCAAATTTCTCTATTCACCTAGGGAGCACAAAGATGTATCGAGATCTCCGAGAAAAATTTTGTTGGGATAATATGAAGAAGGAGATCACCAAATATACATCAAAGTGCCTGGTGTGTCAGCAAGTGAAGGCAGAGAGGCAGAAGTCTAAGGGGATGATGCAACCATTGCCCATACCAGAATGGAAATGGGAGAACATCACCATGGACTTTGTCACCGGACTTCCGAGGACATCCAAAGGCAACAATTCAATCTGGGTTGTTGTGGATCGTCTTAAAAAGACTACACACTTCATTGCTATTCGGGAGGATTTCTCATTGGATCAACTGGCATGGATATATATTAGGGAAGTGGTAAGGTTGCATGGAGTACCACTCTCTATTGTGTCTGACCGAGATCTAAGATTCACCTCTAAGTTTTGGAAGAGTCTTCAACATGCTATGAATACTGAACTGAACTTCAGTACGGCCTATCATCCTCAAATTGATGGCCAATCCGAACGGACTATCCAAACACTTGAGGATATGTTGAGAGCGTGCTCAATAGACTTTAAAGGAGGATGGGATCAACATCTTCCTCTGGTTGAGTTATCTTATAATAACAGTTTCCACTCGAGAATCCAAATGGCACCCTATGAAGCCCTGTATGGGAAAAGGTGCAGAACACCGGCATGTTGGGATGAGGTCGGTGAACGTAAGCTGCTTGAACCAGAAATGGTCGAGGAAATGGTGGAGAAGGTGAAAACCATTCAGCAGCATATCAAGGCAGCCCAAAGTCGACAGAAGAGTTATGCAGATAATCGTCGATGAGACCTTGAGTTTAACGTTGGAGACATGGTGTTTCTACACATATCTCCGTGGAAAAAGGTCATGAGGTTTGGAAATAACGGGAAGTTAAGTCCAAGGTACATCGGCCCCTTCGAGGTTCTTGATCGTGTTGGGGCCGTGGCCTATTGACTAGCACTTCCACCTACTATGTCCAAAGTACATGATGTCTTTCATGTATCCCTCTTAAGAAAGTACATACCGGACCCTTCACATATACTCTCTTCTGAGGTGGTACAATTAGAAGACGATCTTTCTTATGAGGAGCAACCAGTGAATATCTTAGATCGTAGAGAAAAAGTTCTACGAAATAAGACAATGCCCCTCGTCAAGGTGTTGTGGAGAAACCACAAGTTTGAAGAAGCGACTTGGGATCCGGAGTATATGATGAAGCTGAGTTACCCACATTTGTTTTAGTGTGGGAAAAGGAAAATTTCGAGGGCGAAATTTCTTAAGGGGGGAATATTGTAACGATCCAAAGTTTCTTTAATGGAAAATCCCTCTTGATCCAGTTAAATGTCTCTTTATGAAAAATGTTTTTATAAGATTTCAAATTTTTTGGTTTTATGTTAAGAATTGTGACCGTTGTTAATATAGTCGTTGAACAGTGATCACATGATTAGTATAAATATAGGACCTTAACAAATCCAATTTACTCAGACAAAAGAAGTGATGACATCATCCAGTATAATTGCCCCATACGAAGCCCATTTTTCGGAGCTCGGAAAAGAGGTAGAATCCTTGGGCTTTGCCCCTGACCAAGCCCAAGCTGAGCTTCACCATGTCAAGCTCGAACGGGACCATCTATGGAAAAAGTGGAAGTTGATAGAGATTACCACTCGAGCGATGTTATCCGAGCCACCCCAAGAGTCTGTCACCATCGCACACCTTAACCTTAGGTATTATGTGGCTGATTTAAGGGGTTATGTAACAAATAAGTAGTACTATGTTCATGTACATTATTTTTATATATAATAATGAATATAATTTCTAGTCATTTTTGATACATTGTAAATATTTTTTAAAGTACAAATGGTGTTTTTAGTTATTATTTAATTAAGAAATCTATTTTATTAAATTAAGGGATTTTTGAATTGAATCATATTTTAATAAAATAATATTATTATTATTAAATTAATTTTTATTAAATATAAATGATCCTATAATTTTATGAATACAATTAAAATTTTATATTAAGGTTTGAAAGCCATTTCTGTCAAAACCCGTGAATTTTCGATAAATGTTGGTTTTTATTTTAAAATTGAAAATTAACATATTTATAAATTTTTTTAGATAAAATAAATTTCATTTCAGTAATCAGGACGTCGAAATTATCCAACGGTGAATTTTTCATAATTTTCTGAGGCAGTCAAATTTTTGGGTAAAAATTAAATACCGTTTAAATATATAATGTGTTTTATGACATCATAATGACCCAATGGTGATTTAATAAAATACCTTAATCCTTATTTTCGGCCAATATATGTTTTATCATTAAAATAATGTTGTTTTGGATTTTTTTGACTTACTTTTCAAAGCATTAATGGACCCCTCAAGACATATTCAACACTTCGCCTTTTTAAATTAATTTCCATGGGAGTGTGACTCACCTCCACATAAGCAACCTTATTATTTTAAGAAGTTCGGACTTGGGCCTTATAAAATATTTTTTTCATCTTCCATTTTCCAAAAACCATGGGCAAAAACCATGGGATGGTTTGTGGTTTGGATTAATTTAATGTAAGGGGACCCAAACCTAAATAATAAAGAATTTCCTCACCTTTCCTATATAAACCCACCCAAACTCCCACTTCCTCCTCACTAAAATCCCTTGGAGTTAGTCCAAACTCTTCCCTACTCTCTCTATAATCCTCCCAAGTTTCCCAAAACTCCCAAGAAGCCTCTCACAAGCCTCTCTCTAGCCTTTGGAATCACACTTCCAAGTAGGGGTTTTTTCTTCCTTTCTCATTTTTGTCAATTTTCTTTAAGTTGTTTTGCCCTATTAATTTCAATTATGAATGTTGGGGTATGGTTTCGCACCTCCCCCATACTTCCCTATTATTGTTTGAATGATGTTATACCCCTTTCTCTCTCATTAAATTCCTCCCATGTACACCCGTTACTATGCCGAAATTCTGAAAGGAATTTCTCTCTCTTCTTTTACATTCAAGCAAATAATTTTGTATCATGAATCTAAATTCCATTAATATTGTTGGGACATGTATCTATAGTACCTCCTTACTTTCCATTACATTTAAATATTATGAGGAACCCCTTTCTCTCTCATCAACCTTTTTTATGAATTCTTATGTCACGCCGTTACGCTGCAGAAATCGCACCGATTTTTCTAAGCCAATGTCATTGTGTAGTGAATACCATGCCCATTTCTCCATCAAGGGTATTCACCTTTATGCACATTTACTTATTTATTATAAAGTTTCATGTATGAATTCCATATTCCTTTATCTTGGAATAAATGATTATGTTTTATGAATCCATGTTTTATGATCCATGTGGCACACTTATGCATGAAATGAAATGTTTAAGAAGGGTGCGCCCTTATAGCGCTCCAATGCATTGGGTAAAGTATAGTATCATGATATATCATGTGCAATGAGTGTTGACTCATGCTAATTCAAGTGAAACGAGGGTTTACTCATGCTTCATGTGCAATGAGTGTTTACTCATGCTTTATGTGCAATGAGCCTTGGCTCATGCTAATTCCATGTTAAGTGTTGTTGCCACATTTCCATGTTATGATTATCATGCTTTATCATGCCTTTATGTTCATGTTTCTTTTATGCTCTATTGATATTCCTATTGTCTAACATGTATTTTACTCCTCATGTTATTCCATGTGTACTCCCTTACTGGGCTTTATAGCTCACCCTTTTCTTATGCATGTCCTCAGGTTATCCCATGTAATGCTAAGTACGAGGGAATGTAGTGGTCATGTAAAGGAAGTTTTCAATAAAGATGTTGTATTTCATGTTTTAAGTTTTTATGTAATGATCCTAAGCCCCAAAGACATTAAACCTCTCGATCTTCTTTGTTGTATCAAGTGAAGTTTTATGTAATCAATCATGTTTAAGTTGTAATAAAAAGCAGGGTTTTCATACTTTTACTATCACTTTGAAATTTTCCAGCCTCATGGGCAACTGCCTAGATTTGAACCCTACACATCTCCTTCAAATATGGAATACCTTTACCACTACAACATGTTATTTTTCTGTCAGTTTAATGATATTTCTATTTATTTATATATATATATATATACATATATATTTACATATATTTATATAATTATTTTTAAATACATTTATACAATATATGTGTGTGTGATATATATTATATTTATTTAAATATATTATATATTATATTCATTTACATATATTAGATTATAATATATATATCTATTTATTAATACACACACACATATATATATAAACATTATAAATATATTTTTATAATGTAAAAAATGATTAGATATTGTTTTAAATACATTTTTAGAATATGTATTTATTTATAAATATTAGAATATACATATTTACGTAAATATGTTGATACATGTATTTATATGAGTGATTTATTATTAGTAAATATAAGAAAACATTAATATATTTAATTAAAATAAAATTACATTGTAAAAAATGATAAAATTTAAAAACCATAATATCAATATGAATGTAAGATCTAGGAATAAATCCAATCCCCATTGAAAAAGGGAAAAAATACCACATTAAATGAGGCTGCAAATCCATCAAATATTAAAAAATCAGGGTATCCCGACTAAAAATTAATTTTTGGAGTAATTTTAGGCTTTTTAAACTCAAAAAATGTTACAGAAGGTTTCCTTATGTCATTAGTGTGTAGAGCTCGTTGTAGGCTTCAATTTGATATGTGGTAAAGCTCAAACGGATACCGGAATCAAAATTTATGGCTGTTTGAAGTTCGAGTTATGTCTTCAAATTATTTTATATCTTTTTTTAATTTTTTTGTTTTTTTATCTTCAAATTGATATTAAAATACTATTAGTTAGTAATAATAAGAAAATTATTAATTAAAAATATTTTTTAAATTATTTTATAAGCCATTTTCACTAAATATTTTATATATTAAGTGTAAATTCTTATTTACCTTATCTAAAACATATTTCAAAAAATATATATTATATTTATATCAATATAAATATATTTATATATTTATATATTAATATATTATTTTTAATTAAAAATAATTTTTTTAAGTATACTTTTATCAACACTTGTAAAAAATAACTAATAAAGGGGGTATTTATCAACGCTTCTAAAAAACACTGATAAACACCCCCCCCATCATTTGTTTTTTACAAGCACTGATAAAAGACCACATTTATCAGTTCTTTTTTAAAAGTGTTGATATAGGATGGGCCTTTATCAGTGCTTGAAAGAAAGTGCGGATAAAGGTGGGTTTTTAACAATTATTTTTTTAACTCTCTTAAAGATCCCCTTTAACAAAGCTTTTTTAGCGATGACAAAGGGGGGCTTTAAAAGCATTTTTAGCTAGTGATGTTAAATCCCTAGCACTGGATAAACCCAGTTTTGTAGTAGTGTATGCATGATCTTTTGAAAACTTGATGAACTCTTTCACCCCATCTTCATACTCTTTTTTCATGAGATTGGTATCCATCCATTCTATATTTATAGCCTTCTTATTTGATTCAGTAATATTAATATTTAACAAAAATAAATACACAAAAGATATTCAATTCAATATAGATCTCATGAATTGATTGAAATAAAATGAAAATATTTAAAAATGGTTTATCATACCACATGATCAAAAACAAAATTTTATTGAAGGAAATTTTTAAATATAATGGAGGATATTTTACTTTTAAAAACTATTTTTCACTTCAATTGAATGGTGTAGGAAGCACTAAATTATACTGAAAATTTTTGGATCAAATGAAGTTATTTTTATTGATGGATTAAGGCACAATCCCTTGAGCAGTTATCAACTTTTTAATGATGGGAATGAAAATATTTTGAGTTAGAATAAATTATTCATTAGAATATTAAATGATATAACTATCATCATGAAGGATTAGCGATAAATTGATAATTTATTTCATATTTTTAATGATCAAAATCCTTTTTTATGAGTATAAATGAAGTATAAAATCACATTTACAATATCAAAAATGATGAAATGTAGATATTGAATATAATAATGGAAATATTAAAAAATATATATATTATTTGAAAACCCTTTTCATAATATAAAATACGTTTGTTGAATATAATAATGGTTTCACAAATAAAAAAATAAATTATTGTATTTTTTAAGGTATTTTCAACACTAACATAGAATTTATGAAAATATATAAGTATTAAACTATTACTAAATTGAAAAAAGTATACGTGTATAAAAGTATAAATTAAAAATTTATATATATTTATATTTTTATATAACATTATATACTTATATAAAAGTACGAAATTATATATATATATATATATATATATATTAGATGTTTAGGGGTAAAATTACATTAAACACACGCACAACACACACACAGGCTGGAAAGGCAGGTCATAGCCCCCCTAAGGTATAGCCCACCCATAAAGTCGTATTTATTCATTACATGGACTAAAGGCCCAGTGGTCATGAAGCCCATTACATATCCCAAAGGCCCACTAACTGGCCCAAGGGCCCAGTGTAGCACCATGCTTGCATCATACTTCTTGTGTCACCTCCTTCCTACATCATGAATCATGCCTATGTCATTGCCTGCCTGTGGAAATTTGATTTTAGTCCATTAATAAAATGATTAATCTTGATTTTAGGGTTAATTGAAAAACTTTGGGTATACCTTGCAAGTCTCATGAGGTTTCATTTATAGGTACCAATGGATTCAAACTACTTTTTTTAAAAAAAATCTCTCTATTTTATTGTGAGTAGTTCGAGGAAAATATTTGGGGAAGAATATTTCATTAAAAACCTCCTATTTCATACTATAAACTTCTTTATTTTTCCTCATATTCATAATCAAAACCCACTTTATATCTACTTCACCATATGAATTTTAAATGGATATCCATTTCTTTAAAACTATTTGATCAAAGAAACCCAAATGGTTATGGGGCATTTCTGCATGAATGAATCCATGGTGATTTGTTTCATCCTTATCATTTTTGGGAGTTTGAAATGGTTTATATTATTATTCATTTCTTTAGAATGTTGAGTAAGTATTATCATGATATTTTTTACTCTAGCACTCTTCCCATTTGGTTTTCTATTAGGACAGTCACCTCATTGTCCATCGCACCCATTATTATACTGGTTCCTCTTAGATCCAGCCCTTACTAAAACCAAAACCATGGAACATGTGTAATAAACAATAATATCTCCCAAATATGTCCCCATATAAGTATTCATTATAAAAATAATCTTGTATTTGATTCCCTATAGAAATGTTAAAAAATGAGGGATATCAAATTCTTATCAAGGGAGGACTTATAAATGGATCATAAAGTGGTTAGATCAAAATCAAATGAGAAAAAAGAGCAGGGAAGAAATATCATATTAAAATTAAAATGGATTCATAATATATTTCTATAAATCATTAAATAATGACATATAATATCATGAGATATTATACTTTAAAATATGAAAATAATGATTTTACCCAAACACATATCTTAAAAAAATATAAATATTGAAAAAAAGAAAATATGCAATTTTTTTTTACCAAACACTATTAAAAAATAAATTCTCATGACTAAATGAAAGAAATATATTGATAGAAATAAATATTCACAATAATCAGAAAGTGAATTATTATACTTTAACCAAATATATCACCTTTATAGTTAAACATTTAACCTATGTTATATTCTTGTTAAATGAAATTTAAATTAGTATTGGGTTTTTCAAATATTATGATATCCTAATAACAAAAAAATCATAATGAAAAACACCCATAATAATTAATATATACTTCTAATAAAAAAACTAAACATAAACATATCGGTTATCCCCCAACATAAATAAAATCATAAAAATACACATATGGAATTTAAGATCAAATCATAAACATCGATACATAAAAAAAGGAAACAATTCATAGTTAATTTATATAAAGCAGAATTAAAAAATATTTAAATTTTCATATGAAAAATACATAACACAGTATCACCATTTTAAAATAATCCCCAAAAATTCTATATGCTCATTTAAATCAATAAAAATTCAACCTTACACCTTTCAAATCCATTTACAGCATGATAATATTTAATTATTTAATTTAAAATATTAAAAAGTCATTTAATTTATAATTCTTAGGTCTTTATAAGAGTTAAATCATAAACAGTTTGAAATCTAAACATCAAGAAAACCAAAATAGATTAATAATAAATTGAATCATTACATTGTAAAATGCTTATTTAAAACATATTGACAAAAAACATATCAAAAAAACACAATTAAAATAATCCACTATAAAATGGATGTATTTTTGTCTAACTATAATTTTGATAAAATATAATCATTGAAGATGAAACCAATAATTCCATAAAAGGTCCTCCATGGTCATAAAATACACATCGACGCTAATTCTAAAATTAAAACATATAATTATCACCACTTAACACATAGTACATATCTTTATGAAACCTATTCCATAGAATAATTGATGAACCTATGTTCAAACCCCTATCAAAATAAAAGTATTCCAATATAGGAAATGTAAATTAATACTAAATAAACCTATACACTATTAGTGCACATGTATGGTGTAGATATATAACTAAGGGGGTGAATCTGGACTGAAAGACATACATCGAGGTTGGAGGGAGTAAAGACCTAGATGGAAGAAGCAATTAAAGAGAAGAATAAATAATATAATACCTTAGAGCGGTGATGATTCATTGATAAAGAGTGGCGAGAGGAGGGAGTGATTGTGGTAGGGAGCGATGGTGGTAGGGAAGGAAACAACAATGGTAGGGAGCGATAGTGACAGCAGGGAGCGACGGTGGTGGAAAAGGAAAAGGTGAAGGCGAAGGCATCGGGAATGTATTATCTCAACAATACTCTATAAATATTATATATTTTAATGCTCACAAATACCATTATTTGTTTTAGTAATGATTTTATTTCGAGTGTATTTCAGGAAATTTATATTCTAGGAAATTTATATTCTTATCTTAAAATAATATTCAACTATTTATTTGCGAGAAATATTCGTTAAAGTTTTTGGAACACTCTTAAGTGTATTCTAGAAACACGATTCGCTATTTTTCATTTACTGGAAATGATTTTCATAATACATCATAGAAAGTAACGTATGGAATAAACCTTACATTTATGTTGAAGGATCAGTGAGTATGGTTAATCAACCTTATGTTTGAAGAAACGTATGGTTAAGGAACATTACATTTGGATAATAACCTTACATTTGTAAGAAAGAAAAAGTATGGTTAAAGAAAATTACGTAAGTATGAAACTTTACAAACGTATGGATCATCAACCTTACTTTTGTAATCATCCTTACATTGTCAAACTTATATTTGGGAAAAGTGAATGAATGGATAATCAATGTTACATTAAGAGATCTATGCTGACTTGGATAAATGTATAGATCATCAACCCTGCATTATGAAGTTGGACCCTATGTTTGTTTGTTTTTTTAAGGAACCTTACATTTGACTTTTCAACGTCAGAAATTTGAATTTACATCTTTATCGAATCATTCTACAACAGTCTTTACGGAATGTTTGGGTGATTTAAAGCTCAATTTCGACTGATTCAAAGCTCGTTTTAAATGATTTAAAGAGATATCTACAGCCAAAATTTTTACTCATATTCTTAAGGGAAGTTACGACTACTCTAAGATGTATTATTTGAATTTGAATTCACTCGATTTATCAAGAATATTTTGCAGAACTAAAATTTTTCTGCGAGATATATTATTATATATATATCTTTCTGCGTTATATATTTATATATACAACGATCTAGATATTTCTTGGATGAATTGATAATTCTTATTCTTCAATATTTCTTGTGAAAATTATTTTACAGTACTACAGTGATCAAGCATCTCAGAAATGAAGACTATGTTTTGGAGATACACATGCTCAAACCTGGAAACACGATGCTTTGTTTTTTTTGTTGTTCTTAAAATCAAATATCTCTTGTGCAATTTGATCTCTTCAGATATATTTCAAGTTTATTATTATTCTGAAGACAAGATCCATCTTCTATTAGTTGTGTGTTTCTGCAACTGTGAGCTATATCTATTTCTCATCAAACTAGATTTTATCTATTTTGAGTTTCAACTACTCGTATTCAGTCATGGTCAAGTGTCAGCTTCTGGAACTAAGCTGTGGTTTTATCGGTTCCCTGTAAAAGAACCAGAAGGCTCTATTTATCAAGTCTTTATTTGTAAGGTTGAAAATTTCCTACACTTAGTTGTGATCAGTCTTATTATATGAGGACCTTACTAGTGAAATTCACCAAGCCCACTGAGAGTGTGATTGGTGGAGTGGGATAAGAGATTTTTGTGCCCTGAACCACTATAAATTATTAAGCTTCGTTCTCTATTCATATCCACTACATATACTCTTATATAGAAACATCTCCATCTCTATCTACTATTGATTTCAATCTAAAGAATTTTTAAATTTTTAAAAGAACACAATTAACCCCCCTCTTGTGTTATCACTATAGTCTTTCCAACCTAACATTTAGTATCAACGACTGAGCTTTTCAAAAAAATCTATAATAAGCTAAAGGAATAAGATCTATATTAGTGATGGCAATGGATAATCTTAAGGAAATAATGTCAATGGTTCGTGCTCCATATTTTAATGGTGATAATTATGGATGATGGAAGTCACGAATGATAATATACTTAAAAAATCTTGGATTTAGAGTATACTCAATGATTACCACTCCTTACACAATTCCTAAAAAACTTGAACTTGGTATACTACTGTAGAAGATGAGTATGATATGAATTTGAAAGCAATGAATGCTATTATTTGTGGTCTTAGGCCAGATGAATTCAACCGTGTATCGCAATGCCCAACAGCCAATGAAATGTGGCATATAATTGTAGTAGCCTATAAAGGTACTGACAATGTTAGACAAATGAGATATGATACAGTGAAATTAAAGTTTGATACTTTCAAAATGTATGATAGAGAGATCATCACACAGATGAATAGAAGACTGATAGAAATTGTTAATAATATAACATCCTTAGGTGAGCCTATCAGCCAGTCTGATCAAGCTTTGAAAGTTTTAAGAGTTCTACCTACGAAGTGGAATGAAATTTCTGCGGCAATCCACCAATCATAACCTATCAAGAATATGAAAATGAGATAATTTATTGTAAATTTAATGATGTATGAGGATAAAATGGAAGATGAAGTTGAAGATCACAAAGTCTGAGTAAAAAAGGATAACACTTCTCTAAAAGTTACATCCCAAAAGCAAAAGAGAAAAATGAAACAAGAAGGTAGAAATTCAAACTCATATGATTCATAAATTGAGTTGGCTCAATTAGCTAGAAAAATTAGTAAATTATATAGGAAGAAGAGAGGATTCATAAAACCCTTCAAAAATGATGAGAAAGAATCAAGGGAAGTTAGATGCTATGAATGCAAAAAATTGGGTCATATAAGACCTGATTGTACTCAATTGAAAGGAGAGAAGAGAAAGATAGAAAAGAAATATCAAAAGAATGCTTATTATGAGAAAAAGGAAAAAATAGCTATGAAGTCTACTTGGAGTGTTTCTGAAGACTACAGCAGCTCATATGTCTCTGATTTAGAGAAGGAAGAATCGAATCTGAAAGATAATATGTGCTTTATGGCTGAAGAAGAGAAGGTAATAGGACACAGAAGATAAAAATATATATGGTATATGGACAATGGTTGTTCAAGACATATGAGTAGAAATTCATAAAATTTCTATACTCTGACTAAAATAGATGGAGGCCTAGTCACCTTCAGTGATAATGCCAAAGGAAAAATTATTGGACTCAGAATAGTTGGAGATCCAGATACTATCTCAATTAATAAAGTACTCTATGTACAAGGATTGAAGAAAAATATAATAAGTATCTCTCAAATTTGTGATGATGGATACTATGTTGATTTTTTATAATAATTACTATTCTGTTTTTAAAGATAATTTACTTAAATTTAGAGCACCCAGATATTTGGATTTAAATTTTTTGTGTAAACAGAAATTGAACTGTTTAACTAATGAGATAAATGAGTCGTGTTTTTGGAACAGAAGACCTGGTCATTGTAATATTTTTTCTTTACATAAGTTATCTAAGAAACAATTAGTTTTAGATTTACCTAGTCTCAAATTTGATAGTGACAGATTTTGTGATGCATGTCAGATTAGAAAGAAACATAAATCTTCCTTCAAATCTGTCAACAAAATTTCTACTTCAAAGCCCCTAGAACTTATCCATGTGGATTTGTTTGGACTATATAGAATAGAAATTGTTGCTGTTAAATTATATGTATATGTTTTAGTTGATTATTATTCTAGATTTACTTGGGTATATTTTATAAAACTCAAAAATTAAGCCTTTTCTATTTTTAAATTTTTTTATAAAAGTGTTGAAAATGAAAAAGGTTTTAGGATAATTTCATTAAGAAGTGATCATGGTGAAGAGTTTGAGAATCAAGAATTTAATTCTTTTTCCTCAAATATGGGTATTAAACACACCTTCTATGAACCAAGAACACCTCAAAAAAGTGTAATTGCTGAAAAAAGGAATATAACTATTCAAGAAATGGCTAGAACTATGCTAAATGAATACAGTCTCCCAACCTACTTTTGGGCAGAAGCTATAATCACATCATGCTATATTATAAATAGAGTTTTAATTTGACCTATTTTCAAAAATAATCCTTATGAACATTGGAATAACATAAAACCTAAGGTAAAGTACTTTAAGGTTTTTGGATGCAAGGTATATATCTTGAACACTATGGATAATCTTGGATAGTTTTATCCAAAATATGATGAAGGAATATTCTTAGGATATTCTGTAACTTTTAAAGCTTATAGGGTATTTAATAAGAAGTCAAGGATTGTTGAAGAATCAGTTCATGTGAAATTTGATGAAACTGATCCTTTTAATAAAGAGAAGGATCAAACTGATGAAGCTAATGATTCTTCTAACAAAATGAGACTTGATAATTTGAAAAATGATTTTGAAAATATAAATGAAATTCAGTACAGTTCAAGAGAACATGATACAAATGAACCCAAAAGTGCTCTGACTAGGCAGTCTATAATCCTGAAGAATCACCCTTTAGAGACTGTTATAGGAGATCTAGACATAGGAATAAAAACTAGAATATGTTTAGGAAATATAGTGGAATTTTCTGCTTTTCTATCTCAACTAGAGCCTAATTCATTTGAAGAATCCTTAGAATATGAAAGTTGGATGTCATAAATGCAATAAGAGCTAAATTAGTTTTAAAGAAACAAAGTATAGAAATTTGTGGAAATACCATAGAATTATCCAGTTATAGGAACTAAATGGGTCTTTATGAATAAATAATATGATCAAGGTATTATAGCTAGAAACAAAGCTAGACTAGTAGCTAAAGGGTATAATCAAGAAGAAGTTATAGATTATGATGAAACTATTGATCTTGTGGCTAGACTAGAAGCAATTATAATTCTTTTGGCTTATGCATCTCATATGAATTTTAAATTATATCAGATGGATGTAAAATCTACCTTTTTAAATTGATATTTAATAAAGGAAGTTTATGTTGAGAAACCTCCTAGTTTTGAAAATTCTCAAAAATCAGATTTTGTTTTTAAACTTACTAAAGATCTTTATGGCCTTAAACAAGCACCTTGAGATTGGTATGAAAGATTAAGTTCATTTATTTTGAAAAATGGTTTTACTGTTGGATTGTTAGACCCAACCCTATTTAAGAAAATACTTTTTTCTAATTTATTATTAGTTCAAATCTATTTTGATTATGTTATTTTTGGATCAACAAATAAAAAACTTTGCAATGATTTTTCAGAACTTATGCAAAAAGAATTTGAAATGAGCATTAAGGGAGAATTAAATTTCTTTTTAGGACTTCAAATTTTTAAAAAGATTATTGAAATGTATTAAATCAAAGTAAATACATTACTAATTTATTGAAAAAATTTGGTCTTGATCACATCAAGACATATTCAACTCCCATGTGTACTAATATTAAACTTGACTTGGATAAAGCTGTAAAACCAGTGGAAAACAAGTTATATAGATGTATGATTGGAATTTTACTATATATTACTACTATCAGACCTGATATTATGTTTTCAGTATGTATTTGTGCTATATTTTAATCAAATCTAAAAGAATCTCATATTTCTGTTGTAAAAAGGATTTTTAGATATTTAAAAGGGACAGTTGTTCAATCTCTTCTTTATCCAAAAACTTCTGATTTTAATTTATTATCATATATAGATGAAGATTTTGGAGAATAACTTCAAGAACCTGTCACTTTTTAGGAATATCATTAGTGTCATGGTTAATTAAGAAGCAACACTCGGTTTCACTATCAACAGCTGAAGCAGAGTATGTATTTGCAGGCAGTTGTTGTGCACAAAATCTGTGGATAAAAAACAATATAATGGACTTTAGACTTAATTTTAATAATATACCTATTTTATATGATAATACATGTGCTATAAACATTTCAAAGAATCAAATAAGTCATTATAGAACTAAGCATATTGATATTAGACATCATTTTCTAAGATATCATGTTCTTAAAAAAGATATATCTTTAGAATTTGTTAACACTAAATGTTAATTAGCTGATATTTTTACTAAACCACTTTCCACTACTTGTTTTTATTTTATTAATGGGGATTTAGGTTTATTTAATTTTTAATTATTTTATTTTATTTACTTTTATTTTATTTTATTTTATTTTATGCTTAATTTATTTCTAAAAAACTAATTTAATTTTCTTATTTTTATTTTATGGTATTTCAGTTAATCTATGTTATTTTAAATGTATTTACTCCACAAAATTATTAATTTTTTTTAATAATAACTTTGTGACATAAAAAACAAGTACATGTGTCATTTTTCAGAAACCGTTCATTTTCCAAACCCCTCATCTTCCAAACCTTTTGTTTACCCAAAACAAAAAAAAAACCCATTTCTCTTAACCCTTAATCTTCATTGTTCCAAACCCTAGAATCTGAAAACCTCAGATTTTTAGATCTTCAAAAATGAATAAAACTAGGACAATCGAAGAAGTAGAAGCAAGTGAACCAAAATGTCAAAGAGTTTTAGGTAGAAAAATTCTTTAGGAAAAGGTGATTGATCTCGAATAGTTATACTAGATGAACTTACTCTTGAAACAAGAGCTATCTTTTTAAGGACCCCAGACAAATTTCAATGACATCAACTCAGAATTTCTATATGAGGTAGAACTGAATTCATTTTATTATAATAGTGTGCAGTTTATTTTTGTAGATTCAGAGGATATGATTTTTTCTAGTATCAAAGATAGATATTTCTCTATTTATTCCACTGAGGTTGCAAAGAATTTGAACTGCCTGCATGAAGGAGTTTTCCATTTCGATCTTAAATCGATTGGTGATAAGTAACATTCTCCTAAAGACATCATGCCTTTTCTATTCAATTAGATGCAGATCAGAAAGATATTTTTTAAGGATTTAGAACTTTACCATAAGATTTTGGTGAAGTTTATTCAGATAGGAATAGTGCCAATGATGGCTGAGATAAAGAAAATTCTTTACCCAGACATGTACATCATGTTTCTTTTTCTAAGTGATATCAAATTGAATTTTTCATGGTATTTATTTCAGTATCTTCATTACTGTTGTTCACCGGATGCACGAATGAATTTCTATCCATATAGATGGATAATTTCAAGGATTTTATTTAAGAAGGACATGATCAGACTGGTTGAGACAAGAGTCAAATTTCATCATAGTAATGTTTTGAATTCTGGAACATTAAGAAAACATGGATTTTTCTAGAGCACTATAAAAGGAAAAAATTTACCTATTAGAGATGAGGAAGAACAGAGCTCATGAGTTTTTTCTCAGGGGGAGAAAGAATCTATTCAAAATGAAGGTGTAGCTGAATATTGAACATATGTTGTTTCACAACCAACTCATAGGAGGATTAGATTTAACACAGAAGAAGAAGAGGAAAAGCAGATTCAATATGGACTGGTTATGAAACCAAGAAAAAGAAATTCTCCTAAAGTTGAATAATAGATGTTGGCTTATAGAGAAGAAACATTCTTAGTTCATTTGGAAGAAACTATTATTGAAGAGGAAATTCAAGTAGAGAGTTAATCTAGAGAGCTTTCTATTATACCTCTGGTAAGTGAACAAGTACAATAGAGAATTCTGGTAGATATAGTTCAAGAACAGAATAATCCATCTGAAAATGTTCAATCACATATTGTTAGATAAGAATTTATTGAACAAGGGTCTAATAAACAAGGGTAGATTTTACATGAATCAGTTATATAAATTCAACCCTTAATTATAGATCAGACTGTGGGACTGTCAGCTCATATTTTTGGTGATCATACTGAAATCCTAGATAATCAATCATTTTCTTGTGAAGAATCAATAATAAAAACAGTGGTAGCTCCTTTTCCTACTGATGATGCAAATCGGGATATGAATGTAGATGAGGGGAAATTTGATTCATTATATCGTCAAGTTAAAGAAATTGTGATTAAATTCACCAGGTCTCAAGAGGAGAATGTCACTCTGCGAAAGGAACTTGAAATTACAAAGAAAAAGATTCAGGATCTTAATGAGAATATTGTTTCCAGAAGAGATTTTGATGCCTTCAAGAGGGACATGTTAAATGATATTGGGAAGATCATATCATAAGTTTTTTTAAAGAAAGATTTTGAAAATTTAAAGTGGTATCTAGGCAGTCAGTTTGAATTAGTAAAAGGTTTAGGAAATCAGGACAGTACATATACTCCTACCTCTACCACAAGTCCAGATTTTATTAGAAGATTTCAGGATATTACATATGTTATGGAATAAATGAATAATTGGCTTCAGGACCTTCAATGCAATAGTAACCCTTTGTCGGTTTTATTAGACATTCATAAATTTCTTATTTATTAGTTAACTAAACAAGAGTGTAGCATTAGATTGATGTTGAGTCAGTTTTTAGAGAAGTTAGAGTTGTTCATGAAGCAAGAGGAAAGTCTTCACGAGTTTCTGAAGGTCAACATAGTGGAGAATCTTCATGTCAATAATGACTCTAGGATTTTGATAATTTAGCTCAGAGATATTTTGATGAAGAAACTAAGATTGCAGAAGGTTGAACTGAAGGAGATGTTTGAATCCATTCAAAATTTAAATCCAGTCAATCCTTAGCCTTCTTTATTTTTCCTACGTTGAACCATGACAATGACAGTTTTTTTTAAGTAACAATCTTTATTGTATTAATATTGATCAATGAACTTGTTTTCTATCTATATATTACATTTTATTATTTTCTTTTCTTTTATATATTTGTCTGTTAGCCAAAATACAATTCTCTTTATTCATTATAGTTACTTATAACAATCACTTAAAATTATATTCGATATTAAATGTGTTTTAATCTATTTCTATAATTTCTTTTTGATATCACAAAAAGGGTTATAAAATTAGATAAACACAACATTTATTTATTTTGATAAATTTAGATAAACATAAATATTTCTTTGAAATTTACCTTTGGGGGAGAACTTTAAATATTTCTTCTTTATCTAAATAATTCTATCAAATCAAAATTATTTTCTTTTAATGTTTACAAAATTCTAAATTATATTTCTAAGATTATAGTTTTAATTTATGAGTTTTGTGATCATCAAAAATGGAGATATTTTTGGGCATGTATTGTCTCAACAATACTCTATAAATATTATTGATTTTGATGCTCACAAATACCCTTGTTTTTTTTACTAATGAATTTATTTTGAGTGTATTTCAGTAAATTTATATTCTAGTAAATTTATATTCTTATATTAAAATAATATTAAACTATTTATTTGTGATAAATGTTCGTTAAATTTTTTGGAATGCTCTTAATCATATTCTGGAAACACTATTCACTATTTGTCATTTACTGGAAATAATTTTCATAATATGTCGTATAAAGTAATGTATGGAACAAACCTTACATTTATGTTGAAGGATCATCGTGTATGGTTAATCAACCTTATGTTTGAAGAAACATATGGTTAAGGAACATTACATTTGGATAAGAACCTTGCATTTTTCAGGAAAAAAAAAGTGTGGTTAAAGAACCTTATGTAAGTATGAAACTTTACAAAGGTCTGGATCATCAACCTTACTTTTGTTATCATCCTTACGTTATCAACCTTACGTTTGGGAAAAGTGATTGAATGGATAAAAAATGTTACATTCAAAAATCTATACTGATGTAGATAAACGTATGGATCGTCAACCCTACATTATGAAGTTGAACCCTATATTTTTTATTTTATCATTTTTTAAAAGAACCTTACATTTGACTTTTCAACGTTGGAAATTTGAATTCATGTCTTTATCAGAGCATTTTGCAATAGTATTTATGGAATGTTAGGGCGATTTAAAGATCTATATTGAATGATTCAAAGATCATTTTAAATGATTTAAAGAGTCGTATACATCGGATATTTTTACTCCTATTATTAAAGGAAGTTACAACTACTCTGAGTTGTATTATTTGAATTTTAATTTACTTGATTTATCAGGCATATTTTGTGGATCTAAATTTTTTTTTGGGATATATTATTATATATATTTATTTATTTATTTATTTATGTGTTAGATATTTATATATATGATGATCTGAATATTTATCAGCTGAATTGATAATTCTAATTCTTCAAGGTTTCTTATGAAAATTGTTTTACAGTACTACAGCGATTAAGCATCTCAGAAACGAAGACTACGTTTTGGAGATACACATGTTCAAACCTAGAAACACGATTCTCTATTTCTATTTTTGTTCTTAAAATCAAAGATCTCTTGTGCAACCTGATCTCTTCATATATATTTCAAGTTTATTATTATTCTAAAGAAAAGATCCATATTTTATCATTTGTGTGCTGTTGTAACTGCGAGATACATCAGTTTCTCATCAAAATACATTTTATCTATTTTTGAGTTTCGACTGCTCGTATTCAGTCGTGGTCGAGTGTCATCTTCCCGCACTAAGTTTTGGTTTTATCAGTTCCCTTTAAAAGAACCAGAAGGCTCTATTTTGTAATCCTTTTTTTGTAAGGGTGAAAACTACCTGCACTCAATTGTGGATCGGTCTTATGATACGAGGATCTTACTAGTGAAATTCACCAATCCCACTGAGAGGGTGATTGATGGAGTGGACTAGGATATTTTTGTGCCCTGAACCATTATAAACTGCTGAGCTTTGTTCTCTGTTCATATCCACTGCATATACTCTTATACAAAAACATCACCAACTATATCTACTGTTAATGTGAATTGACAAAATTGTGAAATTTTTTAAAGAACAAAATTCACCCCCTCTTGTGTTATCACTATAGTCTTTCCGGCCTAAAGAAGTAAGGGAGTGATAGTAGGGAGCGATGTTAGGGGGAGAACTAGCGGCAGAGCTACGGTTCCATGAAAGCTTGAAGGCATGAAGGGATGGTGAATCAGTAAAGACACCGACCCCAGTATCCCAGAGTTGGTTCCTTACTTTATTACATTGGCATAATATACAAGGAAGATGCATCTAGAAGTACTGAATAGTTTAGTTGATTTGGAAAACTATGTCACGACCCATCCCAGTGGGGCCTACGCCGCAACTCCCCAATCTCGCCTCCAATAGGCCAGAGGCTAGTGAATAGCACTGAGTAGGCATATTACTAACATGGGAGGCATTACTTAAGTACTTGTACACATGAAAACATCTCCAAGCCCACAAAATCTGAAATGAAAAAAAAAACCATTAAGGAACAAAATGCATGCATACAACTAAACCCAACCAAATAGAGTACGATGGAAGGTAAAGTACTGAACGTAAATTAGTCCAGAATACAATCCCACCAAAAACAAGAGACTACAAACAACAAGCTCTAATATGCTGGTACTGCTACTCATATCCATAGGAACACCTCGGTCTATAGGGAACTCATAAATCTCGGTCCTACCCTGGTCCACCCTAGACTCCGTCAAAAGTCCACTCGTCTGCACAAGACACGACACGTGTGAGCAAAGCCCGTGCAGGGATGAGTATAACAATACTCAGTAGACAACCCCGAAAACCACAAAGAAATACACAAAGGAAAGGTACATTCATCTCTTCACAGTATATGTCTACTGAACATATAATAGGAGAACACAATCTAGATATACTCAAAACCCAGACCAACAGTCTAGAGACAAGTCACACAACTACATACCGTTGCTAGGAATTCAGTTCTAAGGTTCTACAAAGCACTCATCTGGGAGAAATCACTCCACGAGTATGATAGCTCAGATGTTGTCTTTCTAAGAAGTACTATTCATAGGGAAAATCCATGAGAGATAGATACACTCATTCTGGAAGAACACACTCCTTAGTGGGGAAAGATAACGATACACAGATGAGGATCACTACCAGGGCCTCGGCAGATACCATGACTCATCCAAATTCACCTGTTAGGTAGAGGATCGGTGCCCTGTAGAAATATTCATGCTAGTGCCTAACTCTACCTAGGGTCAAGGATGGATAGAGGATCTCGCTCCGGGGCACTCGGAGGGATACCTGACTCTATCTCAGAAAGTCCTGTTAAAGGGATCATACTCCTATAAATGGAAATGATACCTGACCTTTAGGGGAATGATAATAAGGGGAACTAACCCAAACAAAACATGTCCAAGATACAGTGGACAAGAAGATCAAGCCATCTACTGAGTATTACACGGTGTGTGGAAGTGTCACACACCGTGTCTTTTGACCTTGGGTACTGCTTGTGTACAACGGCCCGTGTCATAAGGCTTGTCATGTAAAAGAAGGTATACAAGGTGTGTAAGAGAGTGAAACACTGTGTTCTTATATCTGGGGAGGACTTTTTATACGTTGGACATGTGCTCATACATGGCTTCAACCCGTGTGTCACAACCCGTGTAACTGGTACACAAGGTAACCCATGCAGATGGCCTGGTCTGGCAGTGTGGTGGAGTACACGACCATGTACTCCACCCAGTGTCCATGTATCGTCCGAGATACATGGTGAGTCCTTCGTAAGGACCCACACGACGTGTTATTTGGAGATACACGTCGTTTCATCTCTTCGTACATTGCGGAACCCTAATCGCCGCTGATCTGATCCCACACGGTGTGTTCTTCAGGATACACGTCGTGTTCTTCATAAATTTCTAGAACCACCAGTTCTTTGTTCCACGCCTTCTTCAATCCTCCGATGTCTATTCCGGCAATCCGATCGTCACGAAACTGAAGGGTTGAGGTCGCTCGATCACCCCAAAGTCGTCTCTATTATTTTTGGGCCTTCAATCGGCCCCAAAAACGCGTATTGATCCACCCGCGCGAAGAACACTCAAAGAAAGGTATCTCGTGATCTGAGATGATTTGTCACCCTCCATCATCATCTCACCTCTGCTAGGCCGTCATAATATTGGATCTCCAATTTGGGATCATTGCATTGTGAAACGAACGCACAATGATCCATTGTTTGTCGCCCCACAAAGAACGTGAAGAACGCAGGGTAGAGGAAGAAATTCAAGTTAAAATTGAGGAAAAAACCTCCACCATCATTCGTCATGGTATGGATCTTATCCCATTAGTAGGTTAAAATTGATAAAAATCAAATCAATAGAATAATCTAGCATGGATTAATTCCCAAATCAAAATCCCTGAAGAAAGGGAAAATTAATAACCCTCCCGCAAGAACGTACAATCCATGGATCACCCTGTTTGTGGTTTGATATTTTTTCGTCATTTTAATACAAGAACAGGGAAAAGAAGAATCTAAATAACAACCCCTACCTCAATCTGGTTGAAGAAAAGTCATCACGTCACATTCATTGGTGAGGTTTGTCGAATCCAGGATGCGTCGATCGATCACGTCGTCGTCGCCTGCCAATGGGTTCTCCTTCAAAGCTTCAATGGAAAATCCTCAATTTGCAGGGTTATGTGGCTAACCCTTGAAACTTTCATTAAGTTGGTATTAATAAGGGAGGATTTGGTCACTGTGAAAAAAAGAAACATTTTAAATAAATGAAATTATTAATTTATTTTATTTCCATTAAAACGTCCAAAAAATAACTCTTGCAGCTAACTCATGTCGGTTAATGTTAGGCCCCACCTGCCTAAGGTAGAGTCTCTACTTTGAATGCAATGGTGCCCTCAGATTTTTGATCCAGGCACCCTTTTAAAAGTTATTTCACTTTTTCAGGAAAACCACTCACGCATGCTATTTAAGGTTTAATTTATTTCATACATTTATTCTGGGCACTCTAGGCCTCGGAATCTCACATCATCGAAAGGTCTAGTATCTAAATAATTACATATAATATTTAAAAATAATACATGGAAAATCTGAGACATTACATTCTCCCCACCTTAGGGATTTATGTCCTAGAAATCCAAAACAAAAGGCTACTAAAAAAGATGTGGGTATTGGTCACAGATCTGAGCCTCTCGCTCCCACATACTCTCTTAAAGATTCTCATGCTGCCACCGGACGTGCACCAAGGGAATCGATCACCCCCAAAGGATCCTCTTCTGCCGATCCTTGATCTCCATCAGGTACTCAGTGAAGGTTGCTCCATCCTCGATGTCCAGCTCGCCCCAGTTGATGATGTACGATGGTTCGTGCACGTACCTCCTTAACTATGACACATGGAAGACATCATGTACCCGATGCAACTGTGGCGGTAGAGCTAGGCGGTATGTCACCTCGCCAACTCTGTGCAGTACCTGGAAAGGCCCGATGAACCTCAGAGACAATTTTCCACCCCAGCCAAATCTCTACAACCCTCGTCGAGGTGAGACCCTAAGGAAGACATGGTCCCCATCCTCGAACTCTAGAGGTCTATATCACCTGTCACCATAAGACTTCTACCAGATTTGTGTAGTCTTCATCTGCTCCTAGATGATCTACACCTTCACGATGGTATCTCTCACCAACTCTGGACCCATAAGTGCTGACTCTCTAGGGATGGTCCAGCAAAGCGGTGACTGACAGGGTCTCCCATATAAAGCCTCAAACAGTGTCATACCAATAGTGGAGTGGTAGCTATTGTGGTACGCAAACTCCACCAGTGGTAGGTGGTCCTCCCAACTATAACCAAAGTCCAAGATACAGGCCCACAACATATCCTTCAGAACCTAAATGGTATTCTCCGTATAACCATCTTTCTGGGGATGGAATGTTGTGCTCAAGCATAGCTAAGCCCCGAAAGCCTCTTGGAATCCCTTCCACAACTGAGATGCGAAGCGAGCATCTTGATCTGAGACTATTGTTGAAGGGACGCTATGAATCCAAACTATCTCTTTCACGTAGAGGCGTCTCAAGCTTTGTACGGAACTCTGCTCCCTAATAGCTTGGAAGTGGGCTGACTTGGTGAGTTGGTCAATGATCACCCAGATGGAATCATGCCCCTTGGATGTTTGTGGTAATCTCGTCATGAAGTCCATCGATATTTCATCCCACTTCTACTCTGGAACTTCCAGGGGTGAGTTAATCCCGCAGGAACCTAGTGCTCAGCCTTCACCTACTCGCACGTAAGGCATCGAGAAACGAACTCTGCTACTACCTTCTTCATGCTTGACCACCAGAACTATCGTCAGAGATCCTGGTACATCTTCACTGTTCCAGGGTGTACCACAAAGGGGGATGTATGAAACCCCCTTAATAACTCCTCTCGCAACACCATTTGTACAACAGTGCATCCTCTGAATAAAACTATTTGCTCCCCACCTTGCGAATATCCATCAGGAGCATGTCCTGTGGATAACTGAGCACATAAAACCTCACAGTCGACATCCCCAAGTTGTGCCTTCCTAACTTACTGTAAGAGTGGAGGGGTGACAACCATCAACTAAAGGTAAGTTGTATCCTCTCTGTCCATAAAGGATAACTGTAACATGGCTAACTGCTCTATTTCCTCACTCAACAGTTGTGACCTCGATATTCTACTAAGAGAATCTACCACCTTGTTCCCCCTCCCAGTAGTATAGATGATCTCTAAATCATAGTCCTGGAGGAACTATAGCCAACTCCTCTATCTCAGATTCAGATCCTTCTTCAGGAAGATGTACTTGAGGCTCTTGTGATTAGAGTAGATGATAAACCGCTCACCCATAAGGTAGTTTTTCCACATCTTCAACGTGAAGACTTCTACTGCCAACTCAAGATCATGGGTCATATAGTTCTGCTCATGTGGCCTAAGATGACGTAAACCATAATAAATCACTGCTTGTCTCTACATTAGGGAATAGCCAATCCTGGTCCCTAATGCATCGCAGAAAACTAGGTACTTGATTCCCTCCTTCGAAAATCTCAAAATTGGGGCGCTCATCAAACTCTACCTTAACTTCTCAAAATCCTGCTGGCACTTCTCATTCCACATGAAGGGTTTCCCATTCCTGGTCAAGGATTTCATCGGTGCTGATATCTGGGATAAATCGGTAGTGAATCTCTGGTAATATCCTTCCAACCCAAGGAATATATGCACCTATGTCACGCTCCGAGGTGGCTCCCATGCTAACACTGACTTCACCTTGGCTGGGTCCATAGCTACTCCATCTGCTAAGATGACATGTCCCAAAAATTGGACCTCCAAAATCTAGAACTAGAACTTAGAGATCTTCCCATAAATTTGGTGCTCTCAGAGTACGTCCAGAACCATCTACAGGTGTCTCGCATGCTCCTCCTCTAATGCCGAGTACACAAGGATTTCGTCGATGAAGACCACTATGAACCGGTCCAAGTATGGCTGGAAGATCCAGTTCATAAGTCCCATAAACACTTTGTGGGCATTCTTCATGCTGAAAATCATCACCAAGTACTCATAGTGACTATAGCGGCATCTAAAAGCCGTCTTCAGTATATCCTAATCTCATACTCGCAACTGGTGATAACCTAATCAAAGGTTAACCTTTGAGAACCATTGTGCCCCTCTCAGTTGATTGAAGAGGTCGTCGATCCTCGGTAGTGGATACTTGTTCTTCACCATCACCTAGTTCAGGCGCTGGTAATCCATGCACAACCTCAAACTCCCATCTGCCTTCTTGGAAAACAAAACTGGGGCCGCCCAGGGTGAAACACTGGGTCTTACGAAACCCTTGCTCTATAAATCCTCCAACTACACCCTCAGCCTGTGAAGCTCTACGGGAGCCATCTGGTATGCTAATGAATAAATTGGTGTCTTCCCAGGGTGTAAGTCAATATAGAAGTCAATTTCCCAATGGGGAGGTAATCTTGGAACATCTTCGGGAAAGACGTCCTTATACTCCACCACTACTACTGGTAACTGGAATCTCACAACATCTACTGCTCTGAGGGTAAGGTTGGCCAAATCATGAGTGATCGGCTGCACCCTCGTATGAATGATCCCATTCAGTGCTTCCTGGGTCTCCTTTTCACTGACAAAGGAAAACCTCATCCCATCGCTGCAGACACACCACACTCTTCACCTAAAGCAGTCAATCTAGGCATAGACAAAAGATAACCAATCCATATCGAGAATGACGTCGTAAGGCCTCGATGCTTCCACCAAGAGGTTCCAACCGAAACTCTCACCTCCAAGAATAATATTACACTGTCTGTAAAGGTGTGTGATCATAGAGTCTCCTCTTGTAGGTGTCTCCAAGCTTAAGGTTTGAGTCAATGTCTCTACCAGAATATCAAGGTTTCGCACAAGACATGTGGTGAGGAAGGAATGACTAGAACCCGTGTCCATAAGTACAGCAGCTACAGTAGAAAAGATATAGATCGTACCTCAGATCATCCCTGGAGTCCCTGGGTCATACGCCTCGACCACATGTAGATATCCCCAGCCCTGTCCCCCAGATCCTTGAGCTTGTTTTAGACCTCCTGGGGTGGTGGTGGAAGTATATTGAAGTGTCTACCACCACCTACAGCTCTCTCTACTCCTCTTCGACATCTGCTGCCTAGCGGGTCTATCTGCTCCACTCTCTGCCTCTGCCTTGGTGGTCCATCCATCGCTTCCTTGTCAGTAGCTTGACAGGTTGGATAGTCTCTAGCGATATGTCCCCTACCGTCACACGAGTAGCACCACCTCTCCCTAGGCTGACTAGATCCATCCTAAGAGCCCAGGAATACCAAACCCCTCTCATGGGTCCTCCTTTGACATCTCCCACATCCTGATCCCTGTGCCTAACGTCGGCTCCCTGCTGGTGAGGTATTTTCACCTATCTGCATTCTACTAACTATCGTCGGTTGTCTCTGCTCTACCAAGAAGCTCTCGATCACCAAGGCTCGCTAGAGCACTTCAGCATAAGTTGAGATACATAGAGGCACGACACTAGCTCGGATGTCCCATCGTAGACCTCGTTCTAAGGTCCAAGATCTGAAGTACTGATCCCTAACCATATCCATAGAGTACCTGAAGAGATTGGTGAACCTCGATGAATAGTCATCCACTATCAAACTGCCCTACTGGAGCTGAAGAAGCTCCTTGATATGCTCTTCTCTTAGCGTAACTGGTGAGAACTCCTCTCTAAAGAGTCGCTCAAACTCTGTCCATGAAAGAGTCTCCTTGTCATGAGTCTGTGTGGTCAGACTCCACTATCATCTCATTGAACCCTAAAGAAGGCTGGCTCCTAGGATCACCATCTGGTCTGCTGATGTCCTCACGAGACAGAAAACTCTGGTCACTGCCTCAAGTCAGTCCTTAGCTGCCTGAGGGTCAGGTTCACCTTGAAACCTAAGGGGTCTCTGTCTCTGAAACTCATAGAGTGTGCTCATGATGCGCCCCTCATCTTTTGATACTACAGGTATCATGGGATACTCCACAGGTGGTGGTATAGAAGGTGCACCACCTGGAGGCAACGCCTAGGGAACTGGTCCCTGTATCTAAGCCTCGTCACTGAGGGGGTCATCCTCGTGATCGTGCTGCTGAATCCTAGCGAGTATGCATCCCAGAGGCATCCTCTAAGGAACAAGATGTACCATGGTCAAATATTATATCTGGATAGATGTACCAATATCTTATTTCCCCGCAACTAGTGTTTTCATGTACCGAGTCGAAAAGTAGGTTATCAGAGTCCTGGTGTATGGATATGTCGGTCGCCCACACCAACACTGGAGTCTCTGGCCTAAAATCCAAGCTCGAAACACTTAACATTGTTGCCCCAAACCAATCTCACAGACTCTTGGTCCTAAGCTAGAACTGACCACCTCTGATACCACTCTGTCACGACCCGTCCCAGTGGGTCCCGCGCAGAGACTCCCCAAGCCTACCTCCAATAGGCCAGGGGCTGGTGACTAGCTCCGAGTAGGCATATTACTAACATAGGAGGCATTTCCTAAGTACATGTACACACGCACACATCTCCAAGACCACAAATTCTGAAATTAAAAAAAAACCACTAAGGAACAAAATGCATGCATACAACTAAACCCAACCAAACATAATACGACGAAAGGTAAAGTACTGAAAGTAAACTAGGCCAAAATACAAGACCACAAAAAACAAGAGACTATAAACTACAAGGACCAACCTATAAGCACAAAGAGGTATTGGGACTACTACTTGTAGTCGTAGGAACACCTCGGTCTGTAGGGAACTCAAAAAGCATGGTCCTACCTTGGTCCGCCCTAGACTCTGTCAAAAAGTCGCTCATCTGCACAAGACATGACACATGCGAGAAAATACCGTATAGGGGTGAGTATAACAATACTCATTAGAGGACCCCAGAAACCACAAAGAAATATAAAAAGGAAAGGTACAGTTGGCTCTACACAGTATATGTCTACTGAACATATAATAGGAGAACACAATCCAGATATACTCAAAACCCAGACCCGCAGTCTAGAGACAAGTCACACAACCGCATACCGCCGCTAGGGATTCAATTTGAAGGTTCCACGAAGCACTCATCTGGGAGAACTCACTCCATGAGTCTGATAGCTCTGATGTCGTCCGTCCGAGAAGTACTATTTTTTGGGAAAAGCCATGAGATATAGATACACTCATTCTGGGAGAATAGACTTCTAAGTGGGGAAAGATCACGATACACATATGAGGATCACTACCAGGGCCTTGGTGGATACCGCGGCTCATCCGGATTCACCTGCTAGGTAGAGGATTGACGCCCTGTAGAAATAGTCATGTCGATACCTAACTCTACCTAGGGTCAAGGATGGATAGAGGATCTCACTTCGTGACTCTCAGAGGGATATCTGACTCTATCTCAGGAAGTCTTGCTGAAGGGATTATACTACTGTGAATGGAAACGATGCCTAAAATTCAGGGGAACGAGCAGAAGGGGCACTAACCCAAAAGAAACATGTCCAAGATACAGTAGAGAATAAGATCAATCCATGTACTGAGAAGTACATAGCGTGTAGAAGTGTCACACGCCGTGTTTTCTGCCCCCGGGTACTGCCTGTGTACAACGGCCCGTGTTTTAAGTATTTTCGTATAAAAGAAGGTATACACGACGTGTAAGAGAGTGACACATCGTGTTCCTCTATCTAGGGAGGACTCTGTGTACACTGGCCATGTTCCCGTACATGGATTCAACCCATGTGTTACAACCCGTGTAACTGGTACGTGGGGTAACCCGTGCAGCCAGCCTGGTCTAGCTGTGTGGTGGAGTACACGGCCGTGTAATTCACCCTGTGTCCATGTATCATCTGAGATACACGGAAATCCCTGCGTAAGGACCTAAATGACGTGTTCTTTGGAGATACGTGTTGTTTCATCGCTTCGTTCATCACGGAACCCTAGCCGCCACTGAGCCGGTCCCACACGGCGTGTTCTTTGGGATACACTCTGTGTTCTTTGAAAATTTCCAGAACCACCAGTTATTTGTTCCGTGCCTCCATCGATCCTCCGATGTCCATTCCAGTGATCTGATCATCACAAAACTAAAGGCTTGAGGTCACTTGATCATCTAGAAGTAGTCTCCATTGTTTTAGGGCCTTTGATCGGCCCCAAAAATGCATATTGGTCCACCCGCGCAAAGAACGCTCGAAGAACGGTCTCTCCCGATCTGAGCCAATTCATCACACGCCATCGTCATCACACCTCTGCTAGGTCATCACGATGTCGGATCTCCAATTTGGGATCATTTAATTTCAAAACAGATGTGCAATGATATGTTGTTCATCACCCCACGAAGAACGCGAAGAACGTAGGGTGGAGGAAGAAATTCAAAAGAAAATTGAGGAACGAACCTCCATCATCATTCGTCACGGCTTCGATCTTCTTCTGTCAGTATGATCAAATTGAGAAAAATCAAATCAACAGAGTAATCTAGCATGGATTAATTCCTCGAATCAAAATCCCTAAAGAAACGGAAAATTAATAACCCTCCTGCAAGAACGTACATTTCGCGGATCACCTTGTTTATGGGTTGATCCACATTCGTCATTTTAATCCAAGAACTGGGAAAAGAAGAATCTAAATAATAACCCCTACCTCGATCTGGTTGAAGAAGTTTCGATGTGTCGTTTTCGTTGGTGAGGTTCATCGAATCCGGGATGCGTCGATCGATCACGTCGTCGCCGCCTGCCAATAGGTTCTCCTCCAAAACTTCAATGGAAAATCCTCAATTCACAGGTTTATGTGGATAACCCTATGAAATTTTCATAAGCAGATATTAATAGGGGAGGATTAGGTCAATGTGAAAAAAAGGAAACATTTTAAATAAATTAAATTAGTAATTTATTTTATTTCCATTAAAACGTCCAAAAACTAACTCTTGCAGTTGACCCGCGTCGATTGATGTTAGGACCCACCTAAGGTAAAGTCACTACTATGAATGCAACAGTGACCTCAGATTTCTGATCTGGGCACCCATTTAAAATTTATTCCACTTTTTCAAGAAAACTGCTCATGCGCGCTGTTTATGGTCTACTTTATTTCAAACATTTATTTCGGGCACTTCGGGCCTTAGAATTGCACGCCATCGAAAGGTTTAGTCTCGAAATAATTACATATAATATTTAAAAATAATACACAGAAAATATGAGACATTAAAAACTAGATACAAACATTAGTATTACATTACAAATTGAAATTAAACATAATATAGTAACTCCATTGGACAAATCTCTATTCTCGTAGATTATCCCTGTATGTCAATCATAAAATACATCTTAGCATCCTAGATAAAAATATAACATAAGAAAGGGGTGATCTTAGATGCTTAGTAAGGGTAAGCATATAAACATAATCAATAAGGAAAGGTGAATAACTAAAAACACATGCCATTAAAACATAATCTTGATCATAATATGGAAGGACTAAAAACTGATCAAATAATGCCATATAAATAATCACATGAGAATGAAACTTAACCGTGGATATTCTACTAGTCAAATAATTACATGGATTATCAATAAATATTCTCATAATGAGAGAATTCATAATGCAAGGCATTATAAACATACCATCAAGGCCTCAACTAAGAAGTCTACATAAATGGGTAAGGCCTCAGCCAAAACCCTGTCTGGTTTGTCTCATGAGACCTGTCGATGTATCGAGGGTCTATAGTGGACCCCGCATGACACTTAATAAGTCCAATGTGTTCCTTGTATGAAATGGTTGAAACATAATCAACATATACATTCATATTGAAACTAGAAAATAATTATCAAAACACTAAATGTAATCATAAACTATCCAGAGTAATATGGTGAATGATATCAAGATAGTACACCCCCATTCAAAATAATTATAAACCATTCAAAAAAATACAGTATATGGTAACATAATATATCAATATAAATTAATCATAATATTAAATAGAGTGTTTTGAAATATATGAAAATACTCTAATAAAATCATTGAGAATTTCTTGATAGAAATACCCTTTTACTTTGGAAAGAAGATTTCTTTAGGAAAATCATTTGTATTTGTCATAAAATCATATTGTAAGCATGTATATCCCAAAAAATAAAAGAGAAGGAAAATGAAATTATATTTGAGGAATATTTAAATATTATTTACATTTAAATTTCACATAGATAGTGAAAATATTTAAAAAATATTGTTTAAGAAACTTTAGAAATGAGCCACTTCAGTGTCGTTTAATAGAAAATATAAAAGTCTTTACGGAAGAAAAAGGAATAATTTTTTGCATAAAACCAAAAAATAACTAAAATATTTTTTCATGATAAAATGAGTGATTTTATAAAAATAATGGTGGCTTAAAATAGATTATGTATTATACTTGAAAATGGGTAAGAAATTAGGAAGTTCTCTTTAATCGGGCTTGCTTATCTGGAGGAATTAAAAAATGAACCATATAAAATATTATTTCCCTATAAAGGAAAGAATAATTGAGCTAGGTAAATATCTTTGGAACATACACAAATTATGTAAGTGGAGTACATAATAAGAATTAAGAATTATATTAAGCTCTATGGGCGCAGCCTAGTGGTTGTATCCTGTGGTGGTGTTTGGGAGGTCTCGGTTTCGAGCCTCCCCATCTGCAAATGAGATAGATTTTTGTTATTTACCCCTCCCCTCACCGTTTTAAAAAAATAATTAAGAATTATGTTGGGGTAAAGAGAGAGAAAGTGTAACCCAAAGGAAAAAATGAAGGTTCGGGAAGAAACCCTTATCTTATGTCTAAAAGTCTTCTACACTTGCACTTAATGTCCTAGATAATAAAATTAGATTCATTAATAATTTAATTAAGAACCTATTAAACATTTATTTGATTTATTATAATTTTATTTATGGCCTTTTAATGAGTTATAAGATTCAATTTTTTCATTTGGGAGTGTTTGTTTCCTTGGTTTTCATGATTGGTTCACTTGTATACATGTATGAAAGATCATGTAAAATGGGAATAGTTATCCAGAATTGAGATTATATGTTATTAATGAACTTCCAGAAGATTAAATGGTCTTATATATTATTTTTTTATATATGAGTATTATTCATTAGATATAATGTTAATGGTAACTGTTTATATTATTTTGGCATTTTTTCGATTATCACGCACTAGTTTTGTTCTATTAATTAATATTATGTATATATACTAGTTCTAGAACACTAAATAAGTTTTAATATACATTTTAAAATCTATTTTAACCATTATAATGGTTTTATTACTAGACTTTAAGGCATTATTAGAAAACAAAAAATTATTGTCCATAAAGGTGGTGAATTGACACCTCACGGATGATGTTTTCATTTTTAGAACAAAAGGGGAAGAGAAGAGAATTGACTGTGGATATACCATTATCATAATAAAATTCCGGTGTATATATATGATACTAGATTTATCATATTACTTTTTAAGGGGTAAGGGAAGGATAAGAAAATAAAAGAAATTGAAAGAGAGAGAGGGGAGGTTTTACCTCTTGAGTGTCGTCTCCTTGAGAACTTCCTTAAAAGGACTTGGAAATGGTCTTTTGGTGAGACCACCAAGACCAAAAGGTGGGGAAGAGATTTGGGAGAGGAATTGGGTAGAATATTAGAAATCTCCCAGGCTTAAAAGGTTTGAGAAGAATGGGTGGTGAGGGGTGGTATTTATAGTGGATGAGAGGGGTGTTTTTTGATTATTTTATTCATTAGTATATTATTTTGGATCAAGACAATCAATAGTATTAATTCTTGTGACTAAATACAGTAACTAAAGCATGTGAGTTTTAACTAATGAGTGCTTACCACATCCCTACATCAGTCATGATTTAATAATTCATTTATTTACTTATAATGTTAAATAACATAAATTATTGTATTTCACTATTCACTAAAAATTCAACTATTTTAGAAAAACCCAAAAAATCATCCTAATCATTTTTTAATGTGTAGAATTTAAAAATGGACTCCATTTAATGAAAATAATTTTATAAATATGGGAAATGTAATTTTTAAATAAAATCATCATTTATTCAAAGAATAATGATTTTAAAATTATAACCGATTTTATGAACTTTGAAATTTTAATTATGGTCTCATAAAATTATCTTATAATTATAAGAAAAAAAAATATTAATTTATGAATCTATTTTATGAAAATTAATTTTATTTTAAATCATTATATTAATTATAAAAATGTAGATAAAAATTTATGTTTCACAAAAATACCAATACTTAATTTGACATTCTTAAAATATTTATTTACTTATTCCATGTTATAAATATATTATATTTTCATTCATCAGATACCTAAATTTTATTTATACTTTCATAGGTGAGGTTACTATTCTATTGGTCAGGTTACTATTTTTAATGGTTATATTACTATTCCAATGATCAGGTTACTATTCATTGGTATAGGTTCCTTAATTTCTAAAAATACCTTTTATTTCATTCATTCTTCATTTATAAAGTTTGTATTGTGTTCTCTATGTAATTTTATGTGATTTATGATATAATTATAAGAAGGTAAATTTCATTAATAAAATTTTGGGTCGTTACAGAATATGTTATGGTTCTTTTTATAAGAATACGTAAGTTTTTTATCAGCGCTTTCAAAAAAGTACTGATAAAGAGTAATTTTATCATCGCTAATATAGAAAGTGCTGATAAAACTACTCTTTATCAGCACGAAAAAAGTATTGATAAAAATCTAAATATATATTTATTTATTTATTTATTTAAATATATTTATTATAATTTTATAAATATATTTATAAATATATTTATATAATTATATATTTTTATATTACAGTATATATTTATAAAATTATAAATATATTTATTATTATTTTATAAATATTTGTATATAATTTTAAATATATGTATATATTTTATAATTATTTAAATATATATTTATTTACAATTATAATTATAAATAAATATTTTTTGTAAATATTTGTATATAAATATAATTATATTTATATAATTATATATATTTATTTAATTGTATATATTTATATAATTATATATATTTATATAATTTTATATATTTATATCATTTTATATATTTATATAATTATATATATATATTTATATATATTAATATATTTATTATGATTTTATAATTATTTAAATAAATATATATTTATTCGTAATTATAACTATAAATAAATTTATATTTATTTATAATTATAAAAATATTTAATATATTTATAATTTTATAATTATATATAATAAATATATTTTTTATAATTTTATAATTATTTAAATATATATAGTTATAATTATAAATATTTGTATATATTTATAAATATTTGTATATATTTATAAATATATTTATATAATTATATATATTTATAAAATTATAAATATGATGAATATATTTATTATAATTTTATAATTATTTTAATTGTAATTATACCCCAATCACCTAATATAAATATAATTAGAATTAGAGTTATCAATAAATATATCTATAAATATTTGTATATAATTATAAATATATTTATATATATATATTAATATATAAATATATATATATATAATTATAATAAATATATTCATTATAATTTTATAATTATTTAAATATATATATAGTTATAATTATAATTATAAATAAATATATTTAAAAAGTATTTATATATAATTAAAATTTTATAATTATAATATATTTATTCTTTAAATATATTTATTGTAATTTTATAAGTATTTATGAGAACATAATAAGTTCATGGGTATAACATGAATGATTCATGCATGGTAAAGTATAGATCATAAAAAATGAGTCATCACATATATAGAAAGCATGAATAATAAGGGTATCAATGTATAAATGAACATTCATGAGTCATGAACACATAATATATGCATGTGTCATCATAATATATGTAATCTTAACATTTGGAACATAGCAACCCACAATCATGTCCATAAATAAACTTATGATCATATAGCGTCAATTATACTCACGCGTCAATATATAAACATAAATAACATTTATTATATCCATGGATATCATCAATATATCATGAGGTGTATGTATATATATATATATATATTAATCAAACTTATTGGAGACATATATTTATTTAAATATATATATATATATATATAGTTATAATTATAAATAAATATATTTAAAAAGTATTTATATATAATTTTAAATATATAATTATAAATATAATAAATATATTTACTTTTTAAAAGAATTATTATAATTTTATAATTATTTAAATATATATTTATTTATTTATAATCTTATAAATATTTTTTAAAACAGTGTATATATATTTGAATTATTAAAAAATATATATTAATATATCTTATTTATATTAATTATAAATGGTGTTTTTTAATTAATGTATATAAATAAACATTATTTTTACCAAAAAGATCCAGGAGCCAGGTGAACCAGCTCCTACCAAAATTTATTGAAAAATATGACAATACCTGAAAGTGATAATGGACGGGTTCAAACAAAGGGTGAACCCTCATCCACAAAAGAAAACTACAAATAAGGAGAAACATGATCATCCATATCATCAGCATATTCTCATTCTGACAATGAGTTCTTCTAATTGAAGAGTACGAAGTACTTTTTCCTGAGTTTAACTTGCTTCAGAGTGAGCTCCTTAGAAGAAGACCTAGTAGACCAGCCACGCCCACCAGCCCAATCATCTTTGCCACGTCCTCGACCATGGTTTTTTGGTTAACGACCTTGTATCCATGTCTTAGTTTGTTTCCAAGCCCCTCCTGGTTCATCCCCCTCTGACATGAGAAGCTGAAGAGATGCCCTATGTGAAACATTCTTCATTGGTGGGGAGATTGTCTTCATTTTACTCTTTCCTTTGCTAGATAAGGAGCGCTCTTGCACCAATTCCTTATCCACTTCTTTCTACACACCCCTTTCAAAATTAGATTGACCAAGGTCAGACACTTCACTCAGCACCACAAGTTCCTTTAGAGAATCCTCATGCCCAACCACAATTACCCAGGACCTGCGGTATCCCCATAAGTACCAATACAACCTCCTGTGGAGTTTCCCTGGTCCTCCTTATCACCTTGAACATTTTCCTCCTCAACCAGGGAGTTTCACTCCTTACTAACCATGGTATCATCCCTTTTAAGGAGATTTGGAAACCTATCAGGGGAGACCCCCAACAAGGGAGTAGTCACCTCTTTGCCCACATTATCTTCTTTGTTCTTAGAAGAAGTCTCAGTTCCCAGCTTCTGCTTTGATAAATTCTCAGCTTCCTTATGCTTGGTAGAACCAATTTTATTAGTTTGGATTCCAATAACATGTCGACAACCTGAAACTTGATAGGCAACCACTTTTCAAAAATTAAAAAAAAAGAGGGAACAACCTCATATTCAAACTTAACATCAATCTTTAATCCATCAACCAACAGAGTGGCGTCGTTTGGCTTTGGATGCATAAGATCAATATCAACCAAAACCCTTGCATAATACCCATATTTGCCTATAATTGTATTATCATCAAGCTTCAGAGGTGCCCCTATACAAGAAACAACATCATTTAAGATTCGTGGATTCTAAAAAACCCAACTAAGCCCATGAATGCGTACCCAGATCTGTGCATTGGTATGCTTTTGATTGTAAGGATTGAAATCAAGCTCCCATACAGAAAGTCGAAAGGCACCTGGATTGAGATTATAAAAGCAAAATCTCTAAGCAGCAGAACAATGCAATTCATATTTAAAAATAAGATAAAAATATCCCTTGCCAATCGGAATTATTTTCCATTCATTGAGGCTTCGGATTCGTCCAAGTTTTTGTTTTAAATCATCCACATTAATTGGCTTGTCTCCTTTGGAAATGATCAATTGGCCAATTAATGAAAATTGACACCGATCAGAAATAAGAAATCTACCATACTCATTTCTGGATATTCGGTGCTCATTCACAGAAAAATCAGAGGAATCGCCAGGCTTCCTGGACAAAATCTCCACAAAAGACACCCTCCCTCCTAGGGTTTGCAACACCGGCAAGATCTGAGGACAACACATCATCCACCCTATCAATACCAAATGTAGAAGCGATCTTAAGGTTCACCAGATTGACATGTGTTGGGGCATCTAGTCGTACCCCAACCCGATCAACAGAAGAAACTGCAGCAACCCGAATAGGGTTTATTGTTGCGTCATCCTAATAAACATTATTTTCGAATATAAATATAACAATTATATAAATATTAATAATATTTTTTATTAAAAACTTTTATCACCACTACGAATAGTGATGATAAATCTTACTTTTATCAGTACTAAATAAAGCGCTAATAAAGGATACACATTTATCAGTACTTTTAGCTAACGTTGATAAAGGTGAGTTTTTTATCAGCGCTTTTTGCTTAGCATTCTTCCATTATTTCAAAAAAAAACTTTAGATATTTAATTGGTTTTGCAGTATCTAAAAAAGATGAGATGTGTTGTATGGATGTTGTTACAACTTACCTATGTGAGTCGCTTGATGTTAATATGTACATGATAATTCTTAAAGTATTCAAAAGGCCTCAAACATTAGTTTCAAAGCCGACGTATTTTTATTAAATTACGATCAAACTATCTTTGTATTATTTAAAAACGGCCTAGCGCATGTGGTATATTTATGCAACAATCAAATTATATCAAGTGACATTGTTAATATGACACTACTAGAATAATAGGCTTTTGCAGCTGGGGAAACGGGTGGCCGCCAACAGCAGTCGCTAATACCAAAATGAAATGCACAACATCCCCCCCCCCCCGCCGTTGTCTTCCCCGATTACGTCGCTGCAACTCCCGTCGATACCTCCTATCGCCCCTCGTCATCGCCCTGCCACCCTCGGTCACCCCATGTCATCTCTCGTTGCCCTTACCACACCCACCGCTGAACCCATCCCCCCCCCCCCGCCCCGATGTTCAACAACCTTCCCTAAACCCCTCAACATCGCCTGCCCCTCCCTCCGGCCGCCGTAGATCGGCCATGGTTGGTAGCCACATCTTTAGGTCTGTCTCACCCCACCCCTTGTCCCCTCGCTACTCGCACCCAGCGCACCATCGACACCAAAAATTGGGTTGGATTTTTAGTGGCCGCCAATGGCGGTCGCTGTTGAGCAACACCGACCAAGCAATTGCGACCGTCGGAAGCAGTTTCATGACGGTCTCTAAAGGCCTTTAGCAAATGCTTTTGATGGTCGCTAAAGGTCATATTTCTAGTAATGTGAATAAAGCAAAAGTACGTCAGTGATTGTTGTGCCACTAAATCTTGAAAAGGGTTCGTTCCATCCTTGCAAGTAAAATGAAGAACTGAAAATATCATATCAAAGTGCACTGAGAAATCTTGTGTATTTTACTAGATGAAGTTGTCCGGATGAAGCATTTGCTAGTAACCTATTGGCATGATTCAAGGCATTCTACTCAGTTTTCATCATATTCATGGAACTACTGATTTATATTTTTTCTACTCCAACAAATTGAAAGATGCTTAGTTTTGTAAATGCATGTTCTTTAGACTTTATAGGCATTCATTTTTAGTGAACACAAAACAACACTTGTTGGTGCATATTTGAATCATGTTGAGATAAATGTTTTTTTAAGAGTGATCAAATAAAGCATATATTGTAGGATTTTTTTTGCATCTATCCAAGGGCTTATGAAGATAAAAGTGATTGATGAGAAAAACGTTTATATGAAAATGTTAGATTATTTATAAAATCACTACCAACTGCATTTTTCTATAATATTGTACATGATACAAGAATACATTGATTTTTAAATTTATAAAATTTATTCCATGTATGTTTGGGAGAGTCCACTTTGTTGCACTATTTTTTACTTATATGGTTTTTATTCCACTAAGTTGATTATAGATGGTTCATCATAGTATGAGAAATAATTTAATTTTTTTTTAAAAGATAGCATTTTAATGGATAATTTAATTTGATTCCCTTGGGTCGGAGCTGGTCCCCTCTTGGCATTAAAATAAAAAGTGGATGCATGGTGACAACTTGTTCAGGCATCCCACCTGACGCTCAGCAAACAGTGACCGTTAAAACCGGGCAGCGGCCACCACGTGGCGCCGACTTCCACGGACAACATGGTGCCCCCTGCATTAATTAAGATGGGCCTCCCCGACCTAATCGACGGTTGACCAACGCCCGTGATGTTTGCTTATAAATTTAAATTTTATTTTGATTAATAATATGTCTTTTTTATTTACGAGAAGCATATAGTCTGAAATTTGGGATAACTCGCACCTAACCCGTTTATCTTTACAAACCTCCAACTCTAATCAGTTTATTTTTTAAATTCAATAACCTAACCCTATTTTATTATATTTTTAATTACTCATTTAACTATCCAACTCTTTTAATTACCCGATTAGAAATTCAAATATTTGAATTTTATTTATAAAACTATATTTAACATATCAATAAATTAATTAAATATATTTTGTAATGATGCATTATTTAATAAAATGTAGTCAAAGAATTCAAATTTAAAATTTACTTATAAATATAATATAAACCAAACTCAAAATAAATAAGTATTTTTTGCAATTGTGATGTCATTAAAATTTTATTATTAATTAATTAATAATAATTTGCATAGTCAGGCTCAAGTTTATAATACCCTAAGAGTATTACTATAACCCTACCCGTTTATTAATCGGGTTTTCATTTTGATGCCATAACTCTATAAATACTATTTTAATCTCTACCCTGACCCTGTTTAATTGGTTTGGGTAGTGTCGGATTCCTGGTTAACAGATACCCATTGTCATCCCTAGAACGATTAGCTTAATAATCCTAACATTGAATAAAAAAACCTAACATAATAACATAAAAAAGGTTGAATAAGTAAAGTAAAATGTTTTACTTATATTTGTTAATTATATAATTATGCAATATTGGTTAATTTTGTTTTATAATGTTCATAATTTTTTCAACATGAAATGATAAATGGGATGCAATTTATTAATAACAAATGGTTAATTACTTAATACATTTTTTATATTTGTTAAATTTTAAATCAATATTTTTTTATTGATGTTAATGTTGGATGTGTATTAAAAGGGGATATGCATAAGATGGATATCACAACCTTGAGGATACTTTGTCGCCAACATATCCTTTAGCAGAAGCTTGAGATTATGTTGTTGACAGCATAGTCTCCTCTCCATGTGATGTATCCCTAAACAACGTTGCACCTAACATAACTTGGGTTTATTCTCAGCACTACCGCATCTTCCTCGCATGATTTCATCGGTTATGAATCAAAGAGTTAATCCATTTATAGCATGATGAGGTGTTTAAAATGTTCAAATAGTAACATGCTCCAACAAGAAATAACGTATGGATGCCATTGGATGACACACAATATGATCGATGCTCTTCATTTAATGAAGATCATTGGGGATAGCCTATAATAGGGAAGGTCCCTTTGTTGGAAGTACTCACAATTCATGCAAGCTAGCTAAAACTTCTTTCTTTCTTGATCATCATTTTTCTCACAGAGAAGGTGCTAGCACCCCTTCGGTGACCAAGAATCCTCATGTTACGAACAAGAATTCACTGGGTGATGCAATTCCCTTAGAGGTGAGAAGCTTTTTATTATGCTTCGGTGATCTCCATCAAGCATACATCAGAGAGTAAAAGATATATTATTTGAATGCACGAGTATGCCTGACATGTTCTTCATTTCATTACATATTGATACTACTGAAGATAAATTGGGCATTACATGGGTTTCCTTCCGCTACCAGGTTCATTAGATGAACAACCAAAACCCATTAATTAATTAATTTTAAATGTGATACCTGGCATCACCCAACCCAAATAAGGTTAAGGTAATGGTTAATTATGTTTTTAATTATATATTAGGATAGTAAATTGAAAATTGTAATACCCTGTGTTCGGATGGACTATGAAGTTCAAGAGGAATTTGATTTTTTTATTTGGTGGATGGTTCGTTTTGAGAACCGGGACTCAGAATGAGGTTATGGAAGTTTAGATGTCCTAAATACATGTTTTGGGGCGACATTCAAGGCTCGGGTGGTGACATAGGGGTTTGGGAAAGGGTCCACGATGTGAGTTTTTGGGACAAAGGGAGAGGACCCCTCTATCTCGGGTGTTCACGGGGTCAACATTTCTTTAGGCTGTGAAACCGTTTTAAGAGCATGTTTATTTTTTATTTTAAAAGAGGTCTTTGTAACAACTGGGCCTCGATGATACCACATACACTCTGCCTTAACATGGTTTTCGGGTCCTATCTTGTGAGGTACCACCAGTTGCCCCGCAGACATGTACGTGGTCCCCTCCCTGAGGCCCACCCCACACGCCTGAACAGATAATCAGACTAATGACTGTCCCCACATGCCAACACTTGTTATTTCAGTGTGTTTTGTCACCACTCACACACAAGAAAGTTCCCAGGAGGTCACCAATTATGATCACTACTCCTGGTCAAGCACGCTTAACTGTGGAGTTCTAATCCGGTAGGATCCCGAAAAGAAAGGTGTATCATGTTGACACAAGTCATATCATTTAGTCATCTAACCCTTTATTATTCCAGGGTGTTAAATTCACCCCACCACTTTAGAGCACAACGTCCTCATTGTGGACCCTAAATCTCAACCCAAGTAGTATCATCGCACTTCCGAATGGGTTCCTCCTTTGATACCAATGTAATAACTGGGCCCCACTAACAACACAAACACATTGCCTTAACATGGTCCTCTCCCAAAGGTCCACCCATATTCCTGAATGGGTCATCATACTAATGATTTTCCCCACAGACCAACACTTATTCTTTCAGTGTGCATTTTTCCTCACTTGCATGCCCCCTGAGAAACGTTCCAGGAGATCACCCATCATGATCACTACTCCAGGCCAAGCACACTAAACTGTGGAGTTCTAATCAGGTGGACTCTCAAAAAGAAATGTGCACTTTTTTGACATGAGTCATATCATTTAGTTATTTAACCCTTTATCATTCTAGGGTGTTACAGTCTCACCCACCTTGTTTCAGGCGAGCAGGCGCATGCGAGAGGGTCTGGATGACCAACTCTCCCCTTTCCTCCACCCCCCTAATCTGGGGTGGTTTTAGGTGACTTTTGGCGGTGAATTCAGGTAATTCCTTCCCTCTTTCTTGGTTTCCTTCAAACTCGCTAATTTTGCATGTTTTTGTTTAGGGTTTTCCATCGATTCCAATAGAGCTTGGTGGAATCGACCGCGCATGATGGAGCTTTTGCTCGGATTGCGTAGAGGGCGTCCTGAGACGTCATTTTCATGTTGTTGGAAGCCGTTTTGGAAAAAGTACGCCTCCCGATGATTTTATTTAGGGTTTTTTCCTAATTCAGATGAAATTGGCCATTAGAACAACGATATTAATTAGGTATTTTGTGTTTTTTAGGCTTGGGGTGCTTTGGGAGTGGACCGCGCCTCCTTGCCAATAGTTTCGACGTGACATGATGACCCTATGAGGTTTTAGGCTTTATGCCTATTTAAATTAAATTGGAATAAATTATAAATTATTATGATTAAATTGGATAATTAATTATAAATATATTATAATTAATTGTGGGTTATTATGATGTGGTTTAGGGCCTCACGGTGACAGGCGATGACCGTTTGGACTTGGAAGAGCTCGGGCGAGAGTTGTCAGGCCACGTTTTAAAAAGGGAAACAACTTGTTTGAGGCAGGTTGTCCCTTGCACATGCCCTATAGTATTTTTCTTTATTTATATATGCTTAGCATGTGATATGTGATCTCCCCACTAAGGGTGACTTTCTTTTTTAATTTAAATGAATTTTTTTATTTAAAATGAGGTGCCTGGATAAATTGAACAAAGTGACAAGGGTCACGTTGGCCCCTTGTGCACTGGCTGGTTTGTCTCGACTGCTGATATCTGAGACCTTGATTACATATGTCTGACCTGAGATACATAGACCCCCTTGAGGGGTGTAATTGGTTTACATAAGCATATAGGGCCCTAGTATAGATGCCTTATTGACCTCCAAGTAGAGGTATGAGATAGGATGATGATGAGTGGCCATGGTATGCCCTTAGTGGACCATTGAGATTTTTTAGAGTCGTTTTGCTAGTGATTTGACTATGGGGAAAGTGTTTCTCCACCACAAAGATGTGATTACCTGAGTGGCGGACCTTTGGTAGTTTGATGATGGGTCATGTGTTCGGTCTGACCTTGGGATGACTTAGGTATTGAGAAGGGATTTGAGCCTTCTCTATAGCAAGATTTTCCTAGGATACCAGTGAGGGCTTGATGAGATTTGATGATGTCGAGGGATGTTATGCCCTTAGAGTGATGGGTGTTGACCCAAGGGACTTGTTTAAGATAAGGGAACCCATGAAGGGTGTTTGTCCTTGATACAACCTAGGGGCCCCAGTGGGTTTATCAATGAGATATTGATCCTAGTGAGAGGTTACATATGAGAAATGGGTAATGATGATTGAAAGAGCACTGTCGTGGGCGCCCTCAAATGATTAGTGTGATTTTGGGGTACTTAGGTACAACAGAGTGGCTGGCCAAGGTCATTTCTCAAAGGAGGAAGTGAATTAAAACAACTTTTTAGAGGTATTCTAAAAAAAATAAAATAGAATATAATTGAAACACTACTTAAAAGGATTGGGGTTGTTTATATTTTATAAATCTAGAAGAAGTTTTCTGGAAGAAGATTGCATTTGTTTTGTTTTTAATTTTGAAATGAAGTTTGATTAAAAATACACAACAAGAAGATTTTTTTAAGAAAATATTTTAAAAGGAGTAATCGATATAACTATACCTATTCATTTACTTATTAATAATTATCATTTAAATCAATATCCACTTAATTATGATCCCCTAATTTTTTAACCCTTGAACCCTACAAGAGTTAACTTAACCACAAAGATGGAATTACTTAAACCCTAGGCTAGCTTCGGAACACGCAATCGCAACACCCTGCTTTGATTGTTGTTCTAAGGTTAGATTATGGTCAGTGGTTAATTAGAGAACATATCCATTCTGGAAATGATGATGAATTGTGTTTAGGGATTATATTTGAACTCTACAAATTTATCCCGTGTGGTCTTGTATTACCGATTAAGATTGCGCTCTCACAATTTACACAAAATCTTGACCTCGCGTGTTTTTGTGTTAATTATTCAATTGCTTGATTAGTTTCTTAAAATTTAAAAACATAATTCATGGATAATATTAAGTGAATTACAGTATCTCAATAATTCAAAATAATTAAATGAATAAGGATAGAGGTCGATCGATTACTAAAAAGAACTACTCTTCCATGAGCAGTGTAGTCATCGTGGAGACGTTTTGCATGAGAAAAGGATTGAAAGGGTAGAACCAAATCTCTTCTCCACTATTGATTCCAACCCAATTAATAATATTAAGATAAGAAGAAAAGGGAATAACACAAAAGATTATTTGAAGAAAAATTCAATAAACAAACATGAAATAAAAGAAATACAAAAAGGAGGTGGGAGAGGAGAGCCTTTTTGGAAGAGAGGTTTGCACAAAGCCTTACTTATTCCAAGAGTTTTGAGGGGCTCCCAAGAGACACCCTATCGGAAACAACTTCCCAAATCCTCTACCAGACCTACCAAAGAGTTAAAAACCCCTTTAAATAGAGTTTTTGAGGGCTAGGGTTACATAACTTTTTAAGTGTGAAATGAAAAACTCGGCCAAATATTTTATTCCAATTTTCACCGCCTAGTTGACCTCCAAAACGCGTGAATTGGCCAGAATTCTAGAATTATGATTTGTACCAAATAATTTCCCTGAGATTTCCTCAAAATTTGGGCTCAATCCAAACCCGGATGAAGAATATATGACCCAAATAAAGAACCCATGTCCATTCTGCCGAGTCCAGCCCACCATTGGATTAATGACCCATTTACTCCATCCAAATGCACTCTTTAGATCTAGTGTCATGAATAAAAGTTGTAGAAAATTAAGTTAGTAACATTGTTACAAAATATTAAGTTCAAATAATAAATATTAAAATATTTATCTTTAAAATACTACAGTGCATTTTAAAAGGGTAAAACTGGAATTTTCATAAAATTTTCAAATGAATGATCTAATCCTAAATATTTCATAAATGAATATACTTAGCACAATGTGAGGAAATTATATCATTTATTATCAATAAAATATTCAACAAAATAGTGTTTTATCAACTTCCCCACACTTACCCTTTTGCACTCCTCGGCAAAACCTCATGTCAAGTAAACATCAATATCAAATCAAAACCAATTTTAAAACACATATCCTTGAGATCAAACAATTACACACCAAGAAACAAAAGATATATTTCCTCATAAAAAACCATTATTTCAAGTTCTTAATTTATATTATTCAATATACTTCCACTTTATTTATCCTCCCATGCACAAAACACTTACCTCACTTGAATTTTCTCTTATCACACAAATGTCAATATTTTTTGCAATGTCTTTCTCATACAAACTCATACAAGGGTCACCATAGGCTTGATAAATTCCTACATATCTAACCAATGTGAGTCAATAAAATATTTTTATCATGAGGACTTTTCAGGTTTGTTCTGTGGCTTTCGGTTGGTAGGATTTAGATGTGAAAAATTCTAAGGCTGAATGAGGAGGGCTTGACTCTTTTTGAAGCAAAATTGCATTAATCTAATTTTCACTTAAATATGGTCTTCTTCCTCAATACCCATAGTATCAATTCAGATCCATAATCATGAAAAATAAATGAATTTTCACACCATTCAACATTTCCATAGTAAAAATGTCAATCTTCTCGAACATGATTTTCTTAAAAGCGTCAGATAGGCACAACTTTCCCCCTCTATTAGAAGCTCTAGAAAGGCACAACTTCTTTTATCATGAAAGCTCTAGAAAGGAACAAATTTCAATATAATGTTTTTCTTCAGCATCAAACACATCTCTTAATAATTTTATTTTTCATTCGAAGTATCACAAAATGTGGTAGCACAACACAAGACAGCTTCCCCCACACTTAAGCTCAACTAGATTATGCAATTTCACTTCAAGAGTTAATTGGATAGGGAAAATTGGCTTGTAATGTGGCTAACCTAACAGGATATTCATGACTTATAAGGGCTACAAGGATTAAATGTTCAAGTTAGGCCATTATAAAAAAGGATTCTTTGAAATAGGGGCTTTAATACCAAACAATGCCTCAATCATTTAAACATAAGTACCTCAAACCCTCAAGTTTTGACAGGAATAAATCAAATTCTGGTTAAATCAAGAATGGTTTGGTTCTCTTAATAAGTGAGATGAATGTAAATAATATGAAAATAATGGTTCAGTAGCCTCACAGGAAAGTGATTTCAAATATAAAGACAATGAGATGTGACATGGGATTCAAAATTCAGTGTACTTTTCATGAAATAACTAAATATTTGAACTTGAAAAAAAGTCATTTCAACATTCATTTAAGCTTAGTTTCAAGGGATAAATTGTTTCACTTATTTATATGGATTTAAAAATGGTGATGAGAATCATTTCATCTCAAAAGTTTCAAAAACACACAGAAAATTGTAAAATAAACACACAAAATTTAAAAAACACTCATTTTTTTTGTTTTTTTTAATCAGGAAAATAATTGAAATTACTAAACTAAAAGGTTCCCTCCCCCACACTTAAAATATTGCATTTTACTCAATGTGAACCCATGAGATGATATATGAACATGAAATGTATAATTTTAAATAGGATAAATAATAACAAAGTTAAAGGGTTAGGAACAGCCTGATGTGCTAAAGTGATGATGGGGTCATATAGTGTGATAAAATCCACTGCATCAATAGGAATTCCCTCAATGTATCTCTTAAAATGTTTCCCATTGACTGTAAATATCCTTCTTGTGTCCTCTTGTGTGATCTCCACTGCACCATAAGGAAAAACATTAGTCACAACATAAGGACCTAACCATCTGGAACGCAACTTACCAGGCATCAGCTTCAGTCGTGAACTATAGAGAAGGACTTTCTCCCCAACATGAAACTCCCTTTGTTGGATCATTTTGTCATGAGATTCTTTTGATATTTCCTTATAGAGCCTTGAGTTCTCATATGAAGGCAATCGAATCTCCTCAAGCTCTTGAATTTGCAGCTTCCTTTGGATTCTGGCTTGGGTCAAATCCATGTTGCATTTCTTAATAGCCCAATAAGCCCGATGCTCAACTTGCACAGGGAGATGACATGCTTTCCCAAAAACAATCCAAAATGGGGACATACCAATGGGTGTCTTGTATGTTGTCCTATAAGCCCACAATGCATCATCCAAGCACCTGATCCAATCTTTCCTATTTGGCTGCACAGTTTTCTCCAAAATTTGTTTCAATTCTCTATTTGAAACCTCAGCCTAGCCATTTGTTTGAGGGTGGTATGGTTTTGGTGTTTTGTGTGTCACCCCATACTTCTGAAGAAGGGAAGAAAAATTTTGATTGCAGAAGTGTGTCCCTTGGTCACTGATGATGGCCTTCGGTACTCCAAACCTGCAAAAAATCCGTGCTTTGACAAAGTCCACAACAACATGAGAATCATCAGTCTTGGTGGCCTTATCCTCCACCCATTTAATCACATAATCAACAGCAACCAAAATATATAAAAATCCAAATGAACTAGGAAAAGGACCTATAAAATTGATGTCTCATACATCAAAAATCTCACAGAATAGTATGGGTTGTTGGGGCATCTCATGTCTCCTAGAAATGTTCCCAGTGTGTTGGCAACGAGAGCATGACTTACAAAACACATGGTCATCATGGAATAAGCTAGGACAATATAATCCAGAGTCCAAAACTTTCCTAGCTATCCATTGGGGTCCAAAGTGTCCACCACAAGCAAGTGTATAACAAAAATGTAAAACAGACTCCAACTCATGATCAGGAACACACCTCCTAATAACTTGATCACTACACATATTCCAGAGGTATGGATCATCCCAAACATAATACCGAGACTCACTTTTTAATTTTTGGATTTGATGTTTCTTTAAATTTTCAGGGATTTTAGAGGCAACAAGGTAGTTAACTAAATCTGCATACCAAGGATGCGTACCTAAGATTGAATAAAGATGCTCATCGGGGAAAGTGTCCCGAAGTGGTACTTGGTTCAAGGTGTCATCCTCTAGTGTGTGATTAAGACTACTCATGTGGTCCACCACCAAGTTTTCTAACCCCTTTTCTTCCTTTATCTCAATATCAAATTCTTGAAGAAGGACCATCCATCGGATCATCTTGGGCTTTGCATATGGCTTCTTCAAGAGGTACCTCAGAGCTGCATGGTCAGAAAAAACAACTACTTTAGAGCCCAATAAATATGAATGGAATTCATATAAAGCAAACATGACAACAAGAAACTCCTTTTCCATGGTTGTGTAGTTTTATTGGACTGAATCCAGTGTCCTCGATGCATAGGCGATCACATGTGAATATCCCTCCTCCCTCTGAGATAAGATAGCTCCAACCGCGAAGTTGGAGGCGTCACACATAAGCTCAAAAGGAATCTCCCACCATGGGGGATGTATGATAGGTGGAGTGGTCAGACACTTATTTAGCTCATCAAAGGAAGTCCTGCAAGAATCATCAAACACAAAATCAGAATCCTTTTGAAGTAATCGTGACATAGGAAGATCAATCTTACTAAAATCTTTGATGAAGCTCCGATAAAATCCATAATTCCCTAGAAAAGATCTAACATCATGCACACATGAAGGATAGGGTAAGGATGAAATAATGTCTATCTTAGATCTATCAACCTCTATCCCATGTTTTGACACTACATGCCCTAAGACAATGCCATGCTCTACCATGAAATGGAACTTTTCAAATTTCAGGACCAGATTATTCTCAATAAAATGATTCAATACCTTCCCCAAAATATTTAGACATTCATCAAATGAGTATCCATACACTGTAAAATCATCCATAAATACCTCCATGCAGGTCTCAATAAAATTAGAAAAAATACTCACCATGCATCTCTGGAAGGTACCTGAGGCATTGCAAAGTCCAAATGGCATCCTCTGGTAGGCAAATGTGCCAAAGGGATAGGTGAATGTAGTATTCTCCTAATCCTTCGGAGCTATAGGAACTTGAAAATATCCAGAAAATCCATCCAAGAAACAATAGTGTGTCTTCCCAGCTAGTCTCTCAAGTATCTGATCAATAAATGGGAGGGGGAAATGGTCTTTGTGAGTGGAATGATTTAGTTTCCTATAATCAATACACACACACCAACTATTTTGTACCCTCATTGGAACTAACTCATCTTTCTCATTTTTAACAACATTAACACCACTTTTCTTAGGCACAACCTGAATAGGACTTACCCACTGAGAATCTGAAATGGGATAGATTATACCTGCCTCAAGCAATTTTTCAACCTCTTTTTTAACAACCTCCAGAAGGGTTGGATTGAGTCTCCTTTGTGGTTGCCCCATCGGTTTATCCCCATCCTCCAAAAGAATCCTATGCATGAAAATGAAGGGGCTAATACCTAATATGTTATCCAAGGTCCACCCGATTTCCCTAATGTTCTCCCTCAAAAGATTCAAAAAAATTTCTTTATGTTCAAAAGGGAGATTGTTAGCAATTATAATAGGTAATTTCTCACCACTTAACAAGTATGGGTATTTGAGATTTGGTGTCAATGGCTTGAGTTTCAGTGTAGGGGGGTGGTGTATGGATGGGGTCATAGAAGGAATTGAAATATGTGCACAAAGAGCATTAGTATCAGAATATACATCATCAAAATCAGAGAATAAAGCATCAAATCCATCAGCATACTCAACAGCTATGTCATAATTAGAGTTCACATGATCAAAATTAGAATATGATTCCATTTCAAAATAAAATCTTAGAGAGTCTTGTTCCTTAGAAATAGGTGTGGAAGTACTCTTAGACATCAAACTAGAACCAATACTCATAATCTCCCTAAACATAGGACAATCCAATTCCATGGTGTTTTTACTTGGTGGTTCAAAATGGGAGATAACAAATGCAGAATGATCCTCTGAGGGGTACTTCATGGAATCCATAACATTAAATATCATAACTTCATCCCCAAATTCCATGGAAAGTGTACCCTCATTGACATTTATGATAGTTTTTGCAATTTTGAGGAAGGGCCTACCAAAGATAATGGGGGAATGAGAACTTACCTGATCATCCTCCATGTTAAGCATGTAGAAATCTTCCGGAAAGATCATGTCTCTTACCCAGACAAGTACATCCTCTAGAACTCCCGATGGATATGTCGTAGCTCTATTTTCCAATTGCACCACTACTCTCGTCGGTTTCATCTCACCAACCTGCAAAGAAAATAATACAGAGTGAGGCATCACATTTATGGAAGCTCCCAAGTCACAAATATCATTAGAGAAGTGCAACTCCCCTATGGTACATGGGATGCTGAATGTCCCAGGATCCTTTCACTTTGTTGGCATTGCTAGAGTTGGTGTAATGAGTGATGAGACATTTCTTCCAAGGTTGATCCTCTCATTTCCCTTGATCCCTCTTCGATTGGTGCAAAGTTCATTTAAGAATTTGGCATACCTTGGGATTTGTTTGATGACTTTAAGTAGAGGGATGTTGATCTCAACACGCTTGAATGTGTCCAAAACCTCTTTTTGCATTGCTTCTGCAGCCATATTCTTGGTTTGAACAACCCTATTTGGAAAGGTAAGAGGTTTAGGAGGAACATAATCAATCTTTTTCTTACCTTTATCTTTCTCCTTGGGTTTCTCATCAGTTGGTATGGAATGGGGCTTCTCCGAAGTTGAGGTGAATCCTGGTGGAATGGTAGGTGGAGAAGCATCAGTTGTTTTCTTCCCACTTCTCAATGTGATGTCACTGACATTCCCCTTTGGATTTGGAGTAGTTTGGGATGGTATATTTCCAGAATTCTTACTTACCAGTTCATGGAGGGCAGTGGCAATCTGGCTCATTTGATTCTTCAACTCCCTCAGCTCTGAACCTTGACTCTTCAGCTCATTCTGTTGATTAAGAACAATTTGTTTCAAAAGGTCATTAGTGTTAGAATCTACCTTGGACAGGGGATTCACTTGTTGTTGTCTTGTTGATGCTTGAGATTCAAATCTCCTTTGGGGTTGCTATAAACCCTACTGGTAAGGTGGAGGCTGCTGGAATTTTGGTTAAAAAGGGGGCCTTTGTTGTTGTCCAGAGCCATACCTCATGTCTGATTGATCCTTCCACCATTGGTTTTATTTTGGATCAAACTTCTTTTGGGGGTATGGTTGTTGTTATTGTTGCTGATATGGTCTCCCAGGGAACACTACTGCACAATCTTCTATTTCTTGGAGTTGTGGGAAACAGTCAGTTGGGTGGCTTGTCTCAATGCAAATACCACAAGGCCTTGAAGGAGGGGGTTGGGATGTCTTTTGAGCCAAAGAAATCTGCCTCACCATAGTGGTCAATTCTTCCAACTTCGTATCAATCAAATGAATTTCAAGAGAAGATGGACTTACCTGATGTACTCCCCTGACATGTGGTGTGCCTATATCGCCAAATTGTTGGGAGTTTTGGGCCATCTTGTCGATCAATGCACTTGCAGACACTGGTGTCTTGTCCACCAATGCTCCTCCAGTCGCGACATCTACCATGCTTCTCTCTATAGGTGTGATTCCTTCATAGAAGTACTGAATGATGAGTTGCTCACTGATTTGGTGATGTGGACAGCTTGCACACAACATCTTGAATCACTCCCAGTACTCATACATTGACTCCCCTTATGCTTGCTTGATCCCCGAGATCTCCTTACGAATGGAAGTGATCCTTGATGCTGGAAAAAATCTCTACAAGAAAAGACATTTCAAATCGTTCCAATATGTTACATCTTTAGGTTGTAAATAGTACATTCAATCCTTTGCTGCTCCATCAAGTGAAAATGGGAATGTTATTAATTTAATTTGATCTTAAGAGACATTTCTAGGTTTTAGTGTTGAGAAAACCACATTAAATTCTTTCAAATTTTTATTGGGATCCTTACCAGAGAGGCCATGAAACTTTGGAAGTAAGTGAATTAACCCAGATTTTAGTTCAAAGTCCGATTCGAGATTTGGGTATGCAATACAATTTGGTTGATAGTTAATATCAGGTGCAGCCAATTATTGAATGGTTTTATTAAGTTCATTTCCATTATTTTTATCCATTAGTTCTTGTTTTATGGTTTAATTTGAATTGATTCCAATTTCAATGTTATGATATTGGAATAATTCTACAACTGGTTGAATGTTGAAACTTCCCATAGACTGAGAATGTCTAATTCGAGATCGAAGGCTACAATCAATCTTAGGGTCAAGATCTAAGAGATCCTCAGGATTAATTCATGTCATAAACCAAAAAATGAAAATAGGAAAAGTGGACCATAAGAAAAAATGAGAAGTTTGAGTTGATGGTCTAAAAAGAAAATAAGAGGATGAAAAAAATGAAAACTTGAGAAAGGGGAAAGATGAAAGAGAGAGAGGTGAAGAAAATAATAAAATGAAAAATAAAATAAATACCTCTAAATTTTTGAATAAATTACTTGCCTCCTCGGAAACGATGCCAATTTGAAATAGTGCTGTCCTGGGTGCCCTCAAATAATTAGTGTGATTTTGGGGTACTTAGGAGCAGCAGAGTGGCTGACCAAGGTTGTTTCTCAAAGAAGGAATTGAATTAAAACAACTTTTTAGAGGTATTATAAAAAATAATATAATTTAAAGACTAATTAAAAGGATTGGGGTTGTTTATAGTTTATAAATCTAGAATAAGTTTTCTAGAAGAATATTGCATTTTTTTGTTTTTAATTTTGAAATGAAGTTTGATTAAAAAGACACAACAAGAAAATGTTTTTTTAGAAAATATTTTAAAAGGCGTAATCAATATAACTATACCTATTCATTTACTTATTAATAATTATAATTTAAATCAATATCCACTTAATTATGATCCCCTAATTTGTTAAACCTTGAACCCTACAAGAGTTAACTTAACCACAAAGATGGAATTACTTAAACCCTAGGCTAGCTTCGGAACACGCAATCGCAACACCCGGATTTGATTGTTGTTATAAGGTTAGATTTTGGTCAGTGGTTAATTAGATCACATATCTATTCTGTAAATGAGGATAAATTGTGTTTATGTATTATATTTTAACTCTACAAATTTATCCTGTGTGGTCTTGTATTACCGATTAAGATCGCACTCTCACAATTTACACAAAATCTCAACCTCGCGTGTTTTTGTGTTAATTATTCAATTTCTTGATTAGTTTCTTACAATTTAAAAACACAATTCATGGATCATATTAATTGAAATACAGTAGCTCAATGATTCAAAATAATTAAATGAAGAAGGATAGAGGTCGATCGATTACTAAAAAGAACTACTCTTCCATGGGCGGTGTAGTCATCGTGGAGACGTTTTTCATGAGCAAAGGATTGAAAGGGTAGAACCCAATCTCATATCTACTCTTGATTCCAACCCAATTAAAAATATTAAGAGAAGAATAAAAGGGAATAACACAGAAGATTATTTGAAGAAAAATTCAAGAAACAAACATGAAAAAAAAGAAATACAAAGAGGAGGTGGGAGAGGAGAGCCTTTTTGGAAGAGAGGTTTGCACAAAGCCTTACTTCTTCCAAGAGTTTTTAGGGGATCCCAAGAGACACAATTTCGTCCAAACCTTCCCAAATCATCTAAAATCCCTTCCAAATAGTTAAAACCCCTTTTAAATATAGTTTTTGAGGGCTAGGGTTACCTAACTTTTTAAGTGTGAAATGAAAAACTCAGCCAAATATTTTATTCCAATTTACACCTCCTATTTGACCTCCAAAACGTGTGAATTGGCCATCCTTATAGAAGGATTATTTGTTTCAAATCATGTACTCAATCTTTACTCAACATTTGGGCTCAATAAAAGACCGTATGAAGAAGATATGACCCAAATACAGAACCCATGTCCATTCTGCTGAGTCTAGTCCACCATTGGCTTAATGGCCCATTTACTCCATCAAAATGCACTCTTTAGCCCTAGTGTCCTAAATAAAAGTTATAGAAAGTGTTACAAAATATTAAGTTCAAATAATAAATATTAAAATATTTATCTTCAAAATACTACAGTGCATTTTAAAAGGGTAAAACAGGAATTTTCATCAAATTTTCAAATGAATGATCTAATCCCAAATATTTCATAAATGAATATACTTAGCACAATGTGAGGAAATTATATCATTTATAATCAATAAAATATTCAAAAAAATAGCGTTTTATCAATGATTAATGATGTAACCTTAGAATACATATCAGTGATGTAAGCCTATTGAGGTTGTGATTATTATTGATCACCTAGGATTATCTCCTAGGGATAGACTTAGATCCTGATGATTATAGAATGCTCAAGAATACCTAATGATGTTTTTAAACGATTCATGATGATTCTTGATCACCTAGTATTACCTCTCAGGGGTCACCTTGGAGCCCGATGACTATTGGATTGCCTAGGATTATCTCTAAGTCTATAGGCCTTGTAAGGGTTCCCCCTCATCCCTTGAAAGGGGGGTTATCAAAAATCAATAAAAAAGAAGGCCTTTAGGATACTCGGGATAGGGATCAACGATGATTCCTAATGACTATTTATCACCTAGGATCACCTCCTAGGGATCAAATTGCAGCATGATACTATAGGATTCCTTGGACATGCTCCTTGGATTTGACAATTATGCCTGATACTATGTGGATTACTTATGATACTTTTGAGGATCCAGTGTTTATTCCTAATACCATATAGTCGTAGGGCATGATATTGGTAGTTAGAGTTTTGTGATGTTCTCATAGAAACTTTGGCACTAGCCGAAGCACATTTGGGTTGATCTTGGGTTCAACGACAGAACCTGAGGATTGATAGTGATTATAATTTATGCTTCCACACTTTATTAATTTATTCAAATGAACATGCCACATGTATACACTATATTTACTGGTTATCTATGGGGCCACATTTGTGGTTCCCTATTGAGTTTTACTCACACCCCGCTCAGGCAACCATAACACTTGGGTACCCGAGCAGACTCCATTGATTACAATTTTTAGGTTGGGTGGAGGCTCAAGATTAGATCGTTCAGTTAGATAGCTTGGATGGGATTGAAGATTGAGATGAGGTGATTCTCATGTATAGTAGTTGAGCCTCCTATATTTTATTATTTCTTTATTTTGTATATGTGATCATCCCCATGAAGATCAATCTTGATGTATGATAGTAAGTCTGCATGAATGTATTCTTTTTCATTACATTTGATATTGATGGATATGTTTATTTATTATTCGTACTCTAATGTTTAATATTGTGGACGATGTTTGGTTTATTTTATCTGCTATTTAACACTCTAATATGGGGGTATAGTCTCCCCATGGTACTACCCTAGACCTTTGTTTCTAGTTATAAGCCTCTAGCATACAGGGAGACACGTCTGAGGTCCCAGTGATGACTCCCTCAGTTTGGGAATTGCTCAGGGGTTGTGGACCGAGGTAGGTAAGCAGGGTATTATGGATTATATGAGATATGATATACAAGGGTAACCTGAAAGATAGGTATTATCCCATACTTTTGAATTCCATAGAGACTTGAAGTATGGGTAGATGCTTTGGTTTTGATATTGATGCATAGGATGTGCTATTGAATATAGGATATATGCATGGTAATTCCATAGATATTGTGAATGTGGAAGGAAAAGGCAGGTTCCTTTCCTTGAGAATAGTGCATATGAGGTGCTACCATAAATGGTGTGGGCATGATTATTCCTTGGATTTTATTAAAGAAATCACCTTGAGTGTTGATGCTTTGGTATCGAGGTTTGGTTTCAAAGGGAAGGACCGGTCGAGTACCTAAAATTGTTTTTTTTAATGTTCTTTTGAGAGCGTGATGAGATCATGGGTAGATTCTTGTGATTTGGAAAGGAAATTGGTTGTATGGAGATCATGTGGTAGATGTTGGAATGAGTGAAATGCTTGATTTTTAAGAGGAGGTCCAATAGTGCTTTTAGTTGGATTAGATTGACATATCATGGAGCATGGTCAATTATTTAGGTGTGTGAGCCCAAGTATGATGAGATGCGACTCATTGAGTTTGATTTAGGTTATGTGATTGGGTGGTACATGAGTGTAAACTTATTGATTTCTTGTATGAGATTGAGGTTATGTGTGTTGGTCATGTGCGGTACTATTTGAATTGTGGATCAATAAGAGATAATGCATGATTTGAGGACCGATGAATATGATGGAACATTATAGGAATAATTTTTTTGATCTTTGAAGAGGATTAGTAATGTCCCTCTATGGTAGAGGAGACATCAAAGATGGACTGTGTGTAATGAAATGTTCAATTTGGGAGTTAAACTTAGATAGGTGTTACCTAAGATAAGATAAACATGGATCGAGAGGTGTGACATGTGTTTGAGGATGGAACCTGTTGAGGTGGTGTTCAAGGGACAATATAAGATAAGTAATGTGGTGGAGAGAACACCATTAATTGGATAGGGGTGCGACCCTCATTATGAAAGAAATTCCAGTTGGTTGATGAGTATGATGTTTCTATGAGCCGGGAATAGGCAGTTGTTGATGTTTCATGATGGCACTCAGGTATGAGTGAGAAAACCAAATCTAGTCATTATGTGTGATAATGGATGAAGTACGAGTCATGGAGAATGGCACTATGTTAGTTGGGTTATGGGAATGTTAGGACCGGTTGTAGGATGGTCGATACGATATTTGGATGTCAGTGAGTAGGTGAAACCAATTTTATTGGGCCTCATGTAAATACTAGATTTGGGAATCAAACGTGATTTTCAGTGGTATTGGTGCATTGGCATTAGGATTGGGATGGTCTTGATAAGATCCTAGGGTGATTCACATGGTGGACCAATATTTATGACATTCTTTGGGGGTGAATTGTGATTTTTGAAATGTATCAAGGGGTGAACCACAATTCACGATATGGCCCAGAGGGGGAAACTTTGTTTGTGATATGTGACAAAATGTAGTGAAGGTGTCTTTTGAGAAAAAAATGCTTGGGAAACTAAAGAAAGTTAGTACCATGTATTGGGTATTTCATATTTGGTTTGATGAGGTTAATATAAGTTTTGGTTCAAAATTCTCGATGAAATGTCAGATATACGGGCCCTATGCATGGCCGGTGGAGACTCGTCTGAATCAGTCCGAAATGGGCGACATGTAACACCCTGAAATTCTAATGTAAGAACATTGTATCTAATAGCATTTATGACATGAAACACCAAGAGTAGAAAGGAATATAACATCCTGAGGAATTATGAAATATTTAATATTTTAAATAAATCTATTATATATCTTGTAATGAAAAAAACACTGATTTATCTTGCATTACACGTAAGAATGACTTTGTTCGATAGTTTGCATTACATGCATGACCGAGTTTTACCGAACAACAATATATTATTCAAATATTATTATTTAATAAGATATAACCTAGTTTTTAAATTGGAGGTTATGAATAGGATTAAATAAATTATAAAAATATACAGTTTAATTCATTGGTTACCAATTAATTAGAAATGAATATTAGGGGATGATTTAATAGAAAACTATTTTTATCCTCACAAAGTCATTTTTCCCTAATAAATTGAATTAATTATAATTAGTGAATTAAATTAATATAATATAAATATTATATATTCAATAAAATATTTTTTACATTCATACAATATATTTAATAATTATAAGATAAGATTAAACCCAATATTACATATAAAAACCTATATTTTAATAAAAGAAGTTTTACCATATTTTGATGGTGCACTTGTTTTAAATCTATTTTTTGACACTTTTAAAAATTATATTTGAAAAAAATAAAATTCTTCTTTTAAATTTTAAAATAAAAAATTACTTTGGTTTAATTTTTGGTATTTTTCTATTAAGTTTCATGTCTTGATGAATAGTGACAAAATATTGCATTTTAATTGAAAATAACTTTTTCTTCTAAATAATTTATAGTGTTAAATTATATTATTAATTGGTTTTAAAGTATAATTATATAAATTTTTATCATTTAATATAATTTAGGTCATTGGAATCAATTTCAAATTTAATAATGATATAAAAACATTTTAATCTTTTGAACGATTTCACTTTAAAAACTCATTTTCTTGTTTCGTCAATGAGATTAACTTTAATTTTTTTTACACTTATGTATTTTAAATTTTTAAAATTGGATCCCATATTTTGAATCATAAGGTCAAAATTTAGTAATTATGTCCCTTTTATTTTTGGACAAATTATGTACAGTAAACATTGGTAATTTTTATTACCACGATTAAGGGTAAATCGGGTAATTGAGAGTAAAATAATATTATAAAATTACCCTAAAACTTTTCATAATTTTATTGTATGAGTTATTGTAGACCAAAACCAACCCGGAGATGATTTTTTGAGCTCTTGAATCCACTTGGATGACTTTAAACCATTTATAGTATTTTATTCAAAGAAAATTCAATTTTGTCATACTTCTGTTTTTAACAAGGTAAATATTTTTAATATGGAGTTATATAGGGGATATGTTTGACTATAAATAGTAATTGGAAATATAAAATGTTTATATTCATTATGATAATTTATTTTTAAATTTTAAGGAAAAAATAATTAAATTAAAGTCTTTCACAATAATGATGTAGTAATTGTTTAATTAATGGACATATCAAATGAATGTTATTAAAAATATTAAAATAAATATAATTTGATATAATTAATTTTATACATTAATTTTATATATTACCTAGGAATAATAGGGATGTATTAAATGTTTTTTTTAAGTTATATTGTGGATTGAAATTTTTTAAAAAGCAAGGAAATGAATAGTATCAAAATTGACAATAATGATATTTTAAAATAAATAATATTTTATTAAATGATATAAAATTTATAAAAACCTAAAATTCTGAAAAATAATTTGGATAAGGTTATAAATGTCATCAATGACTCATTTATGGTTTGTTTCTCATCTTATAGTAACTATATTATCCCTTAAAGAGTAAAAAACCAAGTTGTCACGGTAAGAGTTAAAGGGTTTAACTAAGGGTTAAAGCCAAAAGATAAGGGTAATAATGTGACCTAAACTTGTCTAAAAATTATTGGTTTAGAAAATTTTTACCCAAAATCATATTATCTTCTAAATAACTCACTTTGTATCCATTTTAAAGTGAAAATTAATTTATATTAATTTAATATTTTGAGAGTTTCCAAAAGTACCCCTCACCTCAATTATAAAAGGGAACCTCCTTCCCCACTTACTCACACCACATTGAGCCTTATAAATCATAAAAAACCTGAAAAAATAAGCTCCCAACTTCATTCCATCATCCTAGAATCCTTTTTAGGGTAGAAATATATCCAAATAAGTCTTTTGGTATAAACCAAAAGGAGTTACCTGAATAATAGGCAACATGCTTCAATATACATGTATGTTTTTTTGTTTATCCACCCCTTAATTTATTATTATTACATACTTATATAATAAAACCAGTATCCTAAATATAATGATTAGTTTTTATGTTAAGGGTTTTACCTACACCTACACACACTTTCATCAAATGGGTAACAAACTTACTATTCGTGTATGGCGAACTACCGCCTCACGAAATGATGTCGTTCATTTTTCCTTTACCACATCTCACAGTTAATAATTACGATGAACATGATGTTTTTATATGATATTTATATTGTATTAATACTTATATAATTTTTATATAACACATACCTTCATGCTTTCCATTTTTTTTAAAACAATAACATCGTTTGTGGATGTGTGGGATACCACCTCCTCAAAGCGATGTGATTCATTCATGCTATACATGAAATGTATTAAGTATGATTTTAATAAAAATATGTGACATATATGACATAAAAATTATACTATAAATAAATAATATTTAATTTTCATTCTTTTTATATGTAAAAGAAAGGGAAGTAGAGTTCATGCGTATGTACGGTCTACCGTCTCTATGAATGATGCATTTTATTTCCTATCTCCAAATATTATGGATTATCATAAATACATATATAATTAATATATATGAAATTTAAATCATGGTTTAAATTATTTATATGATTAAATAATTATCTAATTAATAGTAACAACAAGTAACAAGTCAAAACATACTTGAAAAACTAGGCAATTAACACCCAAAATAGTGAAAATAATGAAAGACTGTTAACAAATGGGTAATGAGATATTATAAAAAGTTAATATATGATATTTTAAATATGATTATGGTTATTTTATAAGTTAATTACATGATTAAAACCATTATACATAAGTTTAAGGGTGTTCACCCAAAAGGAAATTCAAGGTAAGAGATTTCGTCTCAATTTTATTTAATTGAGGTATATTGTAATATTATGAACCTAGTTTCTTTTATATAATGTATATAATGCACTTTGACATGTTATATCATGAATATACTTATTTTAATGATATTATAAGTTTCATTTAATGTTATTAATTCACAAGGATTATGATTCAAATGTTTCAAAGTGGTATGGGATACTTTGGAATGCTTAAAGATTATTTTCCTCAATAATGTTTTTAATAATATTTCAATAGTATTTACACTCATAAATATCAAAACCCCTTTTTTTACTAATAATAAAACATGGAATTATTGATAAATATTTATTCATTATTCAATTAAGATATTTGATAAGGCATATTAATTATTAATTAGATCGATTACTTGATATAAGGAATGATTTGGACTGGCAATGACAACTGGGGCCTGTAATTTATATAGACCCTCAATGCATAGATAGGTTCTCATGAGACAAATAATTTGGAAAAATTAAATGGTTTTCTGTATGTAGTTTTAAACTGTCTTGTGAAAGGTCTTGATGGTATAGGTTTTCATGTGCCTCAAATAAGATGTCCAATAATTAAGCATTTACTTCATAGATATTTCAGTTATCATTATTATTATCCATAAGGTTTTCATATGCAAAAATATATTGATTCATTTTATTCTCATTTTATTGATTAAATGGAATATGTTTGTCATGACTCGTCCTCAGGGCCCGTGTCGTGACTAACCCAAGCCCGCATTCCATAGGCCAGGGGCTGGCGACTAGCACCAAAGGCGTAAATCCCAGTAAAAGGGAAGGAATTGCCTTTATAAAAGTAAACAAACAAAACAGAGTATGCAAGTGAAGTAAGCACTAAGTAAAACTGAGTACAAAAGTAAGTGATGAAAAGTAAATGGGCCAGTATACAAACCCAACAGAAAGTATAGTACAACTGAAAATAAAGTACAACAACAGTAAGTAAAGCGGAAACCACTGAGTCATCCTCCAAATATCCCACCTGAAGGGTGGGTACAGATGGTATCCTCAGCTCCTTGGGTCCAGTCGTCCGCCCTGTGTACGTCCCGCCAAGTGGTCCACCTCCAGGTACCGTCCAGCTCCACAAGCCTCTACCTCGATTAGTGTTGTCTGTCATCTGCATCCAACACAAAGTAGTGTGGGCATAGCCCGTGTAGGGGTGAGTATATGATACTCAGTAGAGACCCCGAGACCCCCGAAGGTCTCCCAGAATCCACGAAGGATAAACCATAAAGGAAAGATTCAATCACAAAGTATCAACCGACTCTACTTAGGTATATGCCCATACATAAACCTAAGTCATAAATTATAGTTCAGCTCCAACTCTCGAGCCCAAGAACAACCCAGTCCACATATGAAAGAATCCAATCACATCAATGATAATGATTTAAAGTCAAGATTCAGCTCACACAAGTATACTACTTTCAAAAAGGGGTGGAGATGATTAGATGTAGCCTCTGAATCATCTCCTCTGCCGAACCCATGTAGGATCCTAGTACAGAAGTCGTCTCTACCGAACCCATGTAGGATCCAAGTACAATAACCATCACTATCGAACCCACGTAGGATCCAAGTACAGTCATCATCGTTGCTGAACCCATGGAGGATCCAAGTATAGTCGTCATCGCTGCCAATCCCATGGAGGATCCAAGTACAGTCATCGTCACTGCCGAACCCACAGAGGATCCAAGTACAGTCATCATCGTCATCGAACCCACAGAGGATACAAGCATGGTAGTCGTCGTAGTCGCAGCCAGCTCTAGGGTTCCCGCACACAGCACACTCGATTCTAGGAGGGTCCGCTCCTCGAGCCAATGGGGGGTCGATGCATCAACTATCACAAATTCCAGATTTGATGTATCCCGGAGTTCCGTCTCGTCAATAGGAACTAAAAACAACTGGCGGCGTGTCAAATGGATGCTCGGTCTGAGAGATATCGGATTTTCGTTCCAGGGGCCTGGTTAAAAATATGCTCGTTTCTAACTTGTCCATTCCCCAAAGTTGTCCAAAACTCACTTAGAGTATCGAAAAAGGACCGCCTCATTGTAAGGGTCCTAGCGTCGTAGACGGTGCGTCGATCGGATGCACGGTCTTCGAGTTATTCACCTTTAAGTGAAAATGGGCCCGACTCTTTAAGCCTAGTGGGACGACAGGTCGGGTTAACCTAGTTTTGGCAGGTCCGACCCGGCAGGGGTGTCGAACCGGCCCGAAGAATTGTGCAGCCCAGCCCGAGGGGCATGGCCCGACCTGAAGAGAGTGGCGTGACCCGGCCCGGTGGGGTGCGGCCCGGCTGGGCGCGTTCCCACTGGCTCGGCCCGAAGGCCGAGCGGTCTGGGGGGGGGGCGCCCCCCCGGCTGCCCGAACTGGCGGTGCTGCTCTCCCTAACCGACCAGCCTCCTGGTGCAAGCGGCCTGCTCAGGCGGGCCGCGGTTCGTCCGGCGCAGCGCCCTCTTGGCACTGCGGCTTTCCTCCGCCCGGTTGGCCGACGGACCGGCTGGTTCTTCCGCCGAAGTGGCCCGCTTCGCGGTCCGCGGTTCCTTCAGCATAGACGGCGCGATGGCACCGGCTTCCTTCGTCGCGGCCTGCCCTGGCCGCGGCTTCGCGTTCCTGGCACGACGTGACAGTGTCGTGCTTCCTCCGCCATGGCCCGCTTGGCCGCGACTTTTCTTTGCGTGTGCGATGACGACCCTTGTGCCATCGTCCTGTTCCACGTTCTTCCTCCAGTCACTGATTCCAAAAAATAAATAAATAAGATCCAGCGGAGGGTCGTCGGGCCGTGTTTGTTCGGCCCGCGCCCTCCGTGTTAGGCGATAGCAATAGGTCGGGACAAACAAAGATGTTCAACGTCAAACAAGGAACAATTTTAATCCATTAAAATTGAACATAATCCCCCTACCTCGAATATGGTTAGTTCGTTATAGACGCGGAAAGCAATGTTGCTCCGTCAATGCCGGGAAAGAACCGTCGTCGTTGGCGAGTCTCCCGCGTCGGTGTCTCTTCCCCTGACTCGGAGGGAGTAGAGGATGGAGAATCGTGGAGCGTTCTTTACCGAGTCATTCTTCGTTGAAGGTGGGTGTTCTTTATCGAAGAAGAAAACTGTTCTTCGTTGAGGAGAGGAATACTTTTCTCCCTTTCTCAAGAGCTCTCTCCTAACTCTCCTTTACACAACGAATGCCCCAAAAATAAAATAATAGGATAATGCTATTATTTTATTAACACAAGAAATTTAAAATTCAAAAATTAAAATCACTTAATTAATTAATTAAATAGGTTAAATTCATTAATTAAGGTATGTTGGAAGACATTAAAGAGGGAGAGAGGGAGAGGAAGAGTCCTCATAATTAAGGGGGGTTGTCATGAATTAAACATGGGAGTTTAAAGGGGGTTTGAAAAGAGTTGTGTGAGGTGAAAGGTTGGGGCTCGTGTGGGACCCACCTCTCAAATATCCACACATGGGAAGTTGGGTGGGTGTGGGTCCCACCCTTAACTCCCCTTTGTAGGATATAACTACCATAGATATAAATAAAATTGTGTACCCAATTTTATTTATTTTATTCTAAATTCCCAATTATTAACTTTCAATCCGCATAAAACGCAACTGCAGTAAAGGTCCCCTTAAGTGAATACTGGTGTTGTGAGTTCATCGGTGCCCTTAGATTTCAATTCTGAGCACCGGTTCAAATGATAGAAAAACCCGCTCATTCGTTCACTGAATGTACCTGAGCTAAAATTCAGAAATTGATTCCGGGCACACCGGGCCTCGGAATCAGGTGTCGTCAGAAACTACGTACTCGTAAAATTCCAAAAAATTTAAGAAAAAAATTCCTTGAAATTTCTGGGTCTTTACATTACCCCCACCTTAGGTCTTTACGTCCCCGTAAAGTTACAACATAAAATAGGGGAACAAATGAGGGTACTGAGCACGCATCTGTGCCTCCCGCTCCCATGTGCTCTCTTGGAGGTTCTCGTGCTTCCAACGAATGCGCACCAGAGGAATCGACCATCCACGTAGGACTCGCTCCTGTCGATCCTCGATCTCCATCGGGACCTCCATGAATTTCTCCCCGTCATCGATATCCAGCTCCCCATGATCGATGATGTGTGATGGGTCATGCACGTATCTCCTCAGCTGAGATATGTGGAAGATGTCGTGCACCTGGTGCAACTGAGGTGGAAGGGCCAGGTGGTAAGCCACCTCGCCTACCCTATTGAGGACCTGGAATGATCTGATGAAGCACAGAGATAACTTTCCACCCCAGCAAAATATCCATAATCCACGTCGAGGTGAGACCCATAAGAAAACGTGGTCTTCATCCTCGAACTCCAGTGGTCTCCGTCTCCTATCAGCATAGGACTTCTGTCTACTTTGTGCAATACTCATCTGCTCCTGGATGATCTGTACCTTCTCCATCGTAGCCTGCACCTTCTCTGGTCCTACAAGTGCTGAATCCACAGGGTCAGTCCAACACAGAGGTGATCTGCAAGGTCGGCCGTACAGTGCCTCGTAAGGTTCCATCCCAATGGTGGAGTGGTAGCTTTTTTTGTACGCAAACTCCACCAAGGGCAGGTGATCCTCCCAGCTGCGACCAAAGTCAAGGACACATGAACGTAGCATGTCCTCGAGAGTCTAAATGGTCCTCTCCATCTGGACATCTGGCTGAGGATGGAAGGCGGTGCTCAGACGTAGCTGCATTCCAAAAGCTTCCTACAACCCCTTCCAAAGCTGGGAAGTAAAGCGAGCATCTCGACCGGAGATGATAGTAGATGACACACCATAAAGTTGTACGATCTTTTGAACGTAGAGGTGTCCCCAGCTCTCTACTAAGCCCTTCTCTATGATAGGTAGGAAGTTGGACGACTTGGTGATTCGGTTGACGATCACCCAGATGGAGTCGTGTCCTCTAGAAGTACGTGGAAGCCCCGTCACAAAATCCATGGATATCCCATCCCACTTCCACTTTGGGACCTCTAAGGGATATACCAATCCCGATGGTACCTGATTCTCCACCTTCACTTACTGGCAAGTGAGGCATCGTGAAATGAACTCTGCTACAACCTTATTCATACCTGGCCACCAGTGCTATCGTCTGAGGTCCTGGTACATCTTTGCCACTCCAGGATATACCGCTAGAGGGGAAGTGTGAAACTCCCTCATCACTTCCTCTTGCAGTGCAACCGGTACCATGGTACGTCCCCTGAAGAGGATGACGTGCTCTCCTCCTTTAGAAAATCCATCAGACACCTACCCTATGAAAATATGAGCATGTCGCGTCTCAAAGTCAACGTCCCCACGATGTGCCTATCCGACCCATTGATGTAGTGGAGGAGTGACTGTGAGATATTGAAGAAAGGCTACCCCATCTCTATCCATGAAGGATATCTGCAACGCGGCTAGCTGCTCAGTCGCCTCCCCTAGCAGTTGTATGCCCAATCTCATGCGGAGAGCATCAGCTACTATGTTCCCCCTCCCAGGAGTATAGACTATCTAAAAGTCATAGTCCTAGAGGAAATCGATCCATCGCCGCTGTCTTAGGTTCAAGTCCTTCTGCGAGAAGATTTACCTGAGACTTTGGTGGTCATAGTAGACTGTAAAGTGCTCACCCATAAGATAGTGTTGCCACATCTTCAAGGCGAAGACCACTGCTGCTAACTCCAGGTCATGGGTAGCGTAGTTCTGCTCATGTTGTCTCAACTATCATGAACCATAAGCGATCACTGCTCGCTCCTGTATTAGGACACACCCGAGTCCGGTCCCTGATGCGTCGTAGTAAAAAAAGTACCCTACACCCTCCTCTGATAGCCTCAAGATGGGTGCACTGGTCATTTTCTGTCTCAGCTCCTGAAAGCTCTGCTGACATCTATCTGACCACACGAAGGGTTTCCCCTTCTTAGTCAATGCTAAAATCGATGCTGCAACTCTGGAGAAGTCTGGCACAAATCTCTGATAGTATCCAGCCAGGCCCAGGAAACTTTGCACCTCCATCACGCTCCTGGGTGGCTCCCAAGAAAGTACTGCCTCGATCTTCGCTAGGTCCACTGCAACCCCAGCCTCCAAGATGAAGTGACCCAATAAATGAACCTCTTGAATCCAGAACTGGCACTTTGAGAGCTTACCATAAAGCTGGTGCTCTAGGAGTGTGTCCAGTACAACCCGCAAGTGATAGGCGTGCTCCCTTGAGATGATCAAAGAGGTTTTCAATCCTCGGGAGTGGGTACTTGTTCTTTACAGTCACTTAATTCAGGCGACAGTAGTCGACGCATAGTCGTAAGCTCTCATCTGCCTTCTTGGAGAATAGAATCAGAGAAGCCCAGGGTGAAACACTGGGTTGGATGAATCCCTTTCCCTGCAAGTCCTCCAGCTATACTCGCAGCTCACGAAGCTTAGCGAGAGCCATCTGATATGCTGGAGTAGATATCGGTGATGTCCCGGGGGTACAGGTCTATGTAGAATTCTACCACTCTTCGAGGAGGTATTCCTAGAACGTCGTCAGGAAAAACGTTTGCATACTGATCCACCACAACAGAAAAACTCAGACTCTGCACATTAACCGCTCCTAGGATGAGACTAGCCAACTGATGTGTGATTGGCTGCCCTCTCCTCTGTGTAAGTCCATCCTGTGCTGCAAAGGCTCCCTTCTCATTAGTGAAGGTGAACCTGGTCCCATCCATGTTGACACACCACACTTTGTGCCTAATACAGTCAATCTGATCATGGACTGTAGACAACCATTCCATACCCAAGATGAGATCGTAAGGCCTCGACGCCACTACAAGAAGATCCCAGCCGAAGCTCTCACCTCCTAGAGTAAGCTCACACTGCCGGAACCAGTGCGTAATTGTCAAGTCTGCTCCCGTAGGAGTCTCTATCCGTAAGGAGCGAGCCAATGGCTCCGTCGAAATATCCGAGCTCCGAACAAGGGAAGTGGAAATAAAATAATGACTCGCTCATGTGTCTATAAGTGCTGTAGCAAGGGTGGAGTAGACACATATAGTACCTCGAATCATCTCAGGTGCGTCATGGTCGTAGGCCTCGACTGCCTGGAGCTGAGCCTGCCCCTGTCTGCTAGCTTCCTGTGGTCAGGGTGGTCCTCCTGGTGGTGGTGGTGGTAGAGCCTCAAAGCGTCGTCCACCACCCGCTGCTCAGCCAGCTCCTCTGCCTCGTCTGCCTGCTCCCTGCGGACCACCACGGTCGAACCTCTGATTCTGCCTAGGAGTTCCCTCTACTGTTTGTTGCTCTTCTACATGGCGGGTCGGGCAGTCACGATCCATGTGTCCCTACCCGCCGCATGCATAACACTGCCTACCACTTGTATGGATAGATCTGCTTCGTGTGCCCCGCACATCTGAACTAGTATCCTGAGGTCGCCCACCTGATGGCCTAGTCCACTTGGACCTCTGCAACATATGTCTATTGCCATCTGCAGAAGACTCCACTATGTGTCTCCCTGCGGTGGGTCTCACTGCTGATGTCTGCTCAGCAAGAAATCTCTCCACAAGAAGGGCTTTCTCCAACACTCCTGTCTGCATTGGAATGCTGAGGGAGATCATTGAAGCCCTGATCTCATGCCTCAGTCCCTGATCAAAGGTCTGGGCTTAGAAGAATGGGTCATGTACCATGTCTGTGGAGTAGCGCGATAGGTCGGTAAATCTCACCGAGTACTGAGATACTGTCATGTTACCCTGCCGAAGATGTAGTAACTCTTGGATGCGCACCGCACGAAGGGTGGTTGGAAGAAACTCCAAGTGGAAGAGACTCTCGAAGTATGTCCAAAGTAGAGATGGCTCATCGTGCACATGGATCATCAAGATCAACCATCTACCTGCTGCTGCATACAGGAGATTCACTACAAGGATCACCATAAGGTCAGATGGTGTTCCTACCAATCTGAAGACTCTGACGATAGCCTCTAGCCAATCCTCAGTTGCCTAAGGGTTTGTCTCTTTGTGGAACCTGGGCGACCTCTGTCGCTGAAACTTGTTCAACACACTCAGGCGGCGTGCACTCTCTGCTGCTGGGGCTGGTGGAATCGGTGGCTCAGCGGGTAATGGTACTGCTGGTGCCTCCGCTGTAATGGGGCCCTGAACCAAGGCCTCGTTGCTCGGTGGGATTCCATCTCGCACGTAACTAGGAACCCCAGCCGGCTGCCTTCATGGGGCCATCCTAAAAAGAAACAGGTTCGCCATAGTCAAATAGTATACCTGGTGAGCTGACACAAAGTAATCACAAAGAAAACTTTTTAAACACACATGCAATCAATGTTTTTGTGCACTGAGTCGAAAATCAGGAGTCCGGGTCATGGTGTATGGATACATCGGCCACCGCACCAACACTGGACTCCCTGGACTGAAAACCACACTCATTACTCTTAACACTATTTCTTCATAGTAGAGAAAGTTCATAGTCCTGAGTTCTGTAGTAGAACTGACCCCTCTAATACCAATTTGTCATGACCCGTCCTCGGGTCCCATGCTGTGACTACCTCAAGCCCACCTTCCATAGGCCAGGGGCTGGAGACTAGAACCAAAGGCGTAAATACCAATAAAAGTTAAGGAATTTACTTTATAAAAGTAAAAAAACAAAACAGAGTACACAAGTGAAGTAAGCACTAAGTAAAACTGAGTGAAAAAGTAAGCGCTGAAAAGTAAATGAGCCAGTATACAAACCCAACTGAAAGTACAGTACAACTGAAAAGAAATTACAACAGTAGTAAGTAAAGCGGTAACCACTGAGTCTTCCTCCAGATATCCCACCTGAAGGGTGGGTACAAATGGTCTCCTCAGCTCCTCGGGTCTGGTCGTCCTCCCTGTGTACGTCACGCCAAGTGGTCCACCTCCGGGTACCATCCAGCTCCACAAGCCTCTACCTCGATTAGTGTTGTCCATCATCTGCATCCAACAGAAAGTAGTGCGGGCATAGCCCGTGCAGAGGTGAGTATACGATACTTAGTAGAGACCCCGAGACCCCCGAAGGTCTCCCAGAATCCATGAAGGATAAAACACAAAGGAAAGATACAATCACGAAGTATCAACTGACTCTACTTAGGTATATGCCCATACATATACCTAAGTCATAAATTACAGTTCAGATCCAACTCTCGAGCCCAAGCATAACCCAGTCCACACAGGAAAGAAGCCAATCACATCAATGATAATGATTAAAAGTCAAGACTCGGCTCACACAGGTACACTAATTTTGAAGAGGGGTGAAGATGATTAGATGTAGCCTCAAAATCATCTCCTCTGTCGAACCCACGTAGGATCCTAGTACAGAAGTCGTCACTACCAAACCCATGTAGGATCTAAGTACAGTAATCATCACTGTCGAACCCACATAGGATCCAAGTACAGTCGTCATCACTGCCGAACCCATGGAGGATCCAAGTACAATCATCATCGTCGTCGAACCCATGAAGGATCCAAGTATAGTCGTCATCTTCATCGAACCCATGGAGGATCCAAGCACGGTAGTCATCACAGTCGCAACCAGCTCTAGGGTTCCCACACATAGCACGCTCGATTCCGGGAGGGTACGCTCCTCGAGCCAATGGGGGTTCAATACATCAACTGTCACAAAGTTCAGATTTTATGTATCCCATAGTTTCGTTTTGTCAATAGGAACTCAACGCAACTGACGGCGCGTCAAACAGACGCCTGGTCTGAGAGATATTGGCTTTTCCGTTCCAGGGGCCCGATTAAAAATACGCTCGTTTCTAACCCAGCCCTTCCCCAAAGTCGTCCAAAAATCACTTATAGTATCTCAAAAGGACCGCTTCGTCGCAAGGGTCTCAGCACCATAGATGGCGCGTCGATCGGACGCACGGTCTTCGAGTTATTCACCTTTAAGTGAAAATGGGCCCAGCTCGTTAAGTCCAGTGGTCCGACGGGTCGGGTTAACCCAGTTTTGGTGGGTCCGATCTGGTAGGGGTGTTGAACTGGCCCAAAGAATCATGCGGCTCGACCCGAAGAGGCGCGACCTGGCCCAGAGCGGTGCGACCCGGCCCGACGAGGCGCGGCCCAGTGCCGTACGGCGTGATGTGACCCTGCTGGGCACAGCCCAACAGGGCCCGTCCCCAGAGGCTCGGCCCAAAGGCCGAGCGGTCCAGGGGGAAGGGGGAAGCCCCCCAAGTGCCCGAACCAGCGACGCCAAGCGGCGCCGCCCTCCATAACCGGCCAGCCAAATCCGGTTGGCCTCCTGGTGCAAGCGGCCCGCTTGGGCGGGCCGCGGTTCGTCCGGCGCGTCGCCCTCCTGGCACCGCGACTTTCCTCCACCCGGCCAGCCAACGGTTCAACCGGTTCTTCCGCCGAAGCGGCCTGCTTCACGGGCCGCAGTTCCTTCCACATAGCTGGCGTGATGACGCTTGCTTCCTCCACCGCGACCTGCCCTGGCCACGTCTCCGTGTTCCTGGCACGGGGTGACGGCACCGTGCTTCCTCCGTCGCGGACCGCTTGGCCGCGGATTTTCTTTGCATGTGCGATGATGGCGCTTGCACCACCGGCCTCTTCCGTGTTCTTACTCCAGTCACCGGTTCCAAAAATAAATAAATAAGATCCAGCAGAGGGTCGTCAGGCCGTATTTTTTCGGCCCGCGCCCTTCACGTTAGGCGATAGAAATAGTCCGGGACAAACAAAGATGTTCAACGACAAATGAGGCATAATTTTAATCCATTAAAATTGATCATAATCCCCCTAACTCGAATATGGTTAGTTCGTCGTAGACGCAGAAAGCGATGTCACTCCATCAACGCTGGGAAAGAACCATTGTCATTGGTGAGTCTCCCGCGTCAGTGTCTCTTCCCCTGATGCGGAGGGAGTAGAGGATGGAGAATCATGGAGCGTTCTTCGCTGAGTCGTTCTTCGTTGAAGGTGGGTGTTCTTTGCCGAAGAAGAAAACTATTCTTCATTGAGGAGAGGAATACTTTTCTCCCTTTCTTAAAAGCTCTCTCCCAACTCTCCTTAACACAACGAATGCCCCATAAATAAAATAATAGGCTAATGTTATTATTTTATTAACACAAGCAATTTAAAATTCAAAAATTCAAATCACTTAATTAATTAATTGAAGAGGTTCAATTCATTAATTAAGGTATGTTGGCAGAAATTAAAGAGGGAGAGAGGGAGAGGAAGAGTCCTCATAATTAAGGGGGTTGTCATGAATTAAACATGGGAGTTTAAAGGGGGTTTGAAAAGAGTTGTGGGAGGTGAAAGGTTGGGGATCATGTGGGACCCACCTCTCAAATATCCACACATGGGAAGTTGGGTGGGTGTGGGTCCCACCCTTAACTCCCCTTTGTAGGATATAACTACCATAGATATAAATAAAATTGTGTACCCAATTTTATTTATTTTATTCTAAATTCCCAATTATTAACTTTCAACCCGTATAAAATGAAACTGCGGTAAAGGTCCCCTTAAGTGAATACCGGTTCTGTGAGTTCATCGGTGCCCTCAGATTTCAATTCTGAATATTGATTCAAAAGATAGAAAAACCCGCTTGTTCATTCACTGAACGTACTTGAGCTAAACTTCAGAAATTGATTCTGGGCACACAGGGCCTCAGAATCAGGTTCCGTCAAAAACTGTGTACTCGTAAAATTCCATAGAATTTAACAAAAAAATTCCTTGAAATTTTTGGGTATTTACAATGTTTTTAGTTATTTTACTTTCTGTATTGATTATTCCTTATCCAATTATTTAAATTTCATGTGTTCTCAGTTATTTACCTTTCCATGTTGATTTATTCTCATTAATTCATTATTGATTCTATTTAAATCACCTTTAATGAGTATTTGAGCTCACCGTTATTATGTTTCCTTTCCCCTGGTTATGAAGAAGAGTACTTTGAATGAGTTTCAAGGATGTTAATCTTATACTTATGTTATGATTTATTTTATTTTCCCAATATATTATGGGTATCATGTATGTAATTTTGTTTTCTAAAACTACTAAACTGTATGATCCTTTGGGATTTGATTCCTTGTAATCATGACAATGTAATAAAATAATGCACCAGATTTGGGCTTCAAGGGTCGGGGTGTTACAGTTGGTATCAAAGAAAGTTTTGCAATAAATTGGAAAATAGATTTTGAAAACATATATTAGGGAACACAACCCTAATATATACTTTGAGGATAAGTATAGGAGAACATTCAAGAATTTTGGTAAGGTAGAGATTATGTGGGCCTTATTGACAATACATCCCTGTCTAGATATTAGAAGTGGATGTGGTTCTAGTAAAAATGTACCTAGGTGTAAAAACTCCCACTAGTTTGGGATTAAACATCATGTTATATAATTTTATGATCTAATCCAGTATATGCCATTGTTTAGAAATGGTGTTTGGAAGGAAGAATGATATCAATACTCATGGATAATGTAGAGGTTTCCCCATTGAGGAAAACAATGAAGATGGTATTGGAGCATATAAAATTATGGATATACTAGGTAAGCTTATTCAAGTTATGGAAAATAACCTTTCTTGGATGGAGAAACCTATTCCACAATGAGATTCTTTGATGTTGGATTGCTTTATGTGATAGAGGCCCCCATTATTTAGTGGGGATACTAACCCAATAATGCCTGAGAAATAAATTAAGTCTATAGAGGATATATTTATGGAATTGGGATGTAGTGAAAAGGAAAATATTACACTCATAGTGTATTGTATCAATGACGATGTAGATCAATGGCGGTCGTTGATCCAAAATACTAGAGAGGAAGAAGAAACAAAACTCATGGAATGGAGAACTTTTAAGGATAAATTCTTTGATAAATACTTCCCTCATGATCAACAAATTGATATGAAGATAATGTTCCTTAGTTTAAAGAAAAAAGAGGAAGAAAGTGTGGTAGATTATAAATCTACCTTTACCAGGTTAGCAAGGTATGCTATGGATTTCATACACAATACGGAATTCAATATTGATCATTTCTTTGAAGGACTTAAACAAAGTCTCCAAAGGGCGCTGGTGTCTCAAACCTTTTCTCCATATGATTAAATAGTATTATGTGCTATCAAGATAAGGAAATAATACTCCAAGTCATATAGATTCAAAGGGAATCAAGAGAAAAAGAGAAAGGAAGAAAAAATAACAGATAAAGGGAAGAAGAGAAAGAAGTATTTTCCCACATGTGAAAACTGTGGAATGAATCACCTTAGTAAATTATTGAAAGGATTGGGAGTTAGTTATAAGTGTGGAGAAAAGGTTCACTAGGAAAAATAATGCAAAGGGAAGAAGGAAAATGCTTCAATTCAGTGTTATAATTTCAAGGAGATGAGTCACTATGCAAATGAATTCCCAAAGCTTTAAGAGAATATACCTTAGAATAATACAATGGATGAAGGTCGAGCTTATGTTATTGACACAACTAAAGTGGAATGATTAACGTTCTTCTATATTTGGTTATATGAAATATGTTGTAAACTTATTTTATTTATGATGTTCTCATCATATGATTTATGAAATATATAAGGATTGTACTACAATACATTTTCATTAAGGATTTGAGATCATATGTTTAATGGTACCAAGAAAAGTGATTCAGTAACAATTTATTTTTTTAGAATACACGGTTGAGGGAAAGATAATCCTTAATATGATTCTAATACAGAGATAATTATGTTGGATAAATTAAATTGGATACTACTAACTACCACATAAATGATTTTAAAGTGTTGGATCATACTCTTTTGGAAATGATAAACATTTATGAAATGGTTTAATTTGAAATTTGGATGTGGTTTTAGAGATTGATGTATTACTTCAACCTATAATGAAATTTGTGCTCAGAAATGAAGTATATATAGTTCACGTCATGACCAAATGATAAGATTGTGTTTATATAAATGTATATTTATTTATATTCTTAGAGTGTGAAAGAATTTCTTAAATCCAAGAAAAGATTATTGAAACAAAAATATTATCTTATTATCATCATTTTATTGATATAAATGACCTTTTTCATAACTATGGTTTATGACTTTGTGGTCATCAAATTTCAGTTGAACATTTTCTCTATCACTCTTCATCAGAACTTAATATTTTTATTTCTCTTCCATATCCATGTTTTCACTAATGTTCTCTTATTTGAAAGCCTAGTTTTGTGGTGAAATTCATTTTTTCTTTTCCTGATTATTAAGAAGATGTATTATAAACCCTATTTATGATGTGGGTTTTTAAAAAAAATATTATTTTAAAATATCACACCCTTGATTACCGAGACCTTGTTTAAATTTCGAGGACACAATTTAATTAAGTTTGGGAGAATGTAACACTGAAAAATTCTAATGTAAGAACATTGTATCTAATAGCGTGTATGAAACGCAAAACCAAGTGTAGAAAGGACTATAATATCCTGAGAATTTATGACATATTTAATATTTTAAATAAATCTATTCTATAGATTGTACTATACACAACACTTATTTAGTTTTCATTACACGCAATAATGAATTTGTTCGATAGTTTACATTACATGCAAGACCGAGTTTTACTGAATAAAAATATATTATTAAAATATTATTATTTAATAAGATATAACCTAGACATTAAATTGGAATTTGTGAATAGATTAATTAACTTATGAAAATATATAGTTTAATTAATTGATTAATAATTAATTATAAATTAATATAGAAACCAAATGAATATAAAGGGGACGATTTAATAAAAAAACATTTTTATCCTCATAATGTCCTTTTATCCTAATAAATTAAATTAATTGCATTTAATGAATGATATTAATGTAATTTATATATTATATATTCAATAAATTTTTTTTTATTAATCCAACAAATTTAATAGGAATAAGATAAGAACAAACTCAATATTACACATAAAAAACTTATATTTTTATAAAAGCAGTTTTACTACCTTTTGATGGCGTACTTATTTTAAATCCAAATTTTGACACTTTTATAAATTTTATTTGACAAAATAAACTTATTATTTTAAATGTGAATATAAAAATTTACTTTGGTTGAATTTTTGATATTTTTTTGATAAGTTTCATGTTTTGATGAACAGTGATAAAATATTGCTTTTTAAATGAAAACAACTTTTTCATCTAAATAATTTATAGTGTTAAATTATATTATTAATTGGTTTTAAAGTTTAATTATATCAAATTTTTATCAATTAATCTAATTTATGTTATTGGAATCAATTTAACATTGAATAAGGATATAAAAACATTTCAATATTTTGAACAATTTCACTTTAAAAACCCATTTCTCATTCCATCAACAGGATTAATTTTAAATTAATTTTAGACACTAATTTGTTCTAAATTTTGAAAAATAGATTCCATATTTTGAATTATAAGGTCTAAATTTAGTAATTAGGTCCCTTTTATTTTTAGACAAAATATGAATAGTAAACTTTGGTAATTTTTATTACCACAGTTAAGGGTAAATCAGGTAATTAAGGATAAAAAAATATTATAAAATTACCCTAACACTTGTGATAATTTAATTGGATGAGTGATTGTAAAACAAAATCATCTTTGGGCTGATTTTTTTAGCTCTTGGAGCCACTTGGATGACTTTAATCCATTTATAATATTTTATTCAAAGAAAAGTCAATTTTATCATACTTTTGTTTTTAACAAGTTAAATATTTTTAATAAGGGGTTATATAGGGGATATGTTAAAATATAAATAGTCATTGGAAATCTAAATTTTTTATCTTTAAAATGATAATTTATTTTTAAATTTTAGGGAAGAAATAATTAAATTAAAGGATTTCACAATAATGATGTAATAATTTTTTAATTAATGGAAATATCAAATAAATGTTATTAAAGATATTAAAATTAAAATAATTTGATATAATTAATGTGATCCATGATTTTTTTTAGATGAACTTGACATATTTAGAATGTATTAAAGGTCTTTTTTGAAGTTATCATGTGTATTGATATTAATTAAAAAGTAAAGAAATGAATAGTGTCAAAATTGATTATAATGATATTTTAAAATAAATAATATATTATTAAATGATATAAAATTTATAAAAATCGAAAAACAAGAAAAATAATTTTTATAAGGTTATAAATTCCATCTATGACTCATTTATGGTTCTTTTGGCATCTTATAGTAACTATATTATCCCTTAAAGAGTAAAAAGTCAAGTTGTCACGGTAAGAGTTAAATGGTTTAACTAAGGGTTAAAGCCAAAAGATAAGGGTAATAATGTGACATAAACTTGTCTAAAAATCATTGGATGAGAGGATTTATACCCATACTCATATTGTCTTCTAAATAAATCACATTAGATCCATTTTAATAGAAAATTAATTTATATTAATTTAATATTTTGAGATTTTTCAAAAGTATCTCTCGCCTCAATTATAAAAGGGAAACTCCTCCCCCACTTCCCCACACCCCATTGAGCCTTATAGATCATACAAAACCTACCCAAATAAGATCCCAAATTCCATTTTCTCATCCTAGAATCCACCCTTAGGGAATAAAGTCAACCAAAGAAGTCTTTTGGTATAAAAAAAAATGAGTTACCCAAATAAGAGGTAAAATTATTCAATGTAAACATATGTTTTATTTGTTTCTCCACCCATTAATTTATTATTATTACATACTTATATAATAATAACAATATCCTAAATATACTGAGATATTTTTATGATAAGGGTTATACCTACACCCACACACACTTTCATCAAATGGGTAATGAACTTACCATTCGTGTACGATGAACTAATGCCTCACAAAATGATGTTGTTTGTGTTTCCTTTACCACCTCTCATAGTTGGTAATTATGAAGAACAAACTGTTTTTATATGATATATATGATATTTATTTTTTCTCAATACTTTTGGAATTATTATATAACACATACCTTCATAATTTCCATTTTTTTAAACATGATAAAATTGTTTATGGATGTGTGGACTACCACCTCCTCAAAGCGATGTCACTAGTAGAAAATTGAGTATTAGTGGAGGTGTGTTTTGGGAGACCACCATTTGGTGGTCACTATTGGTATCATTAGAGACCTCCAAATGGCAGTCAATATATTTTTTCGCTCCCCAAACCAAAATCCATCTTTCTCTCCCATTCACCCTCGATGACCCCATGTCTCTACGATCCCGCTCTCTCGACCCCGCTCCTCCCACCCCCTCGCCTTACACTTCCTCGTCCTACATCCCACTAACCTCTCTGGCCCTATCCTCCCCTGCACATCCCCATCCTCCCCCGAACCCACTCCCTTTAACCCTCCTACAACCCTGCGACCCCACAACCTCACGACCCCCGCAACCCCATCCCTACTCCCCCACCTCCCCGCCTCTGTACTGCCTCTACACCACCCCGTCATACACCCCACTATCGTTGAACCACTCCAGCACTATTTTCACCCTCTCAGCCCTGTCCTCTCCCAACCCCACTCCCATCCTTCCCCACATAGCCTCGTCTTATCCCGACCCTGCTCTCATCCTCCCCCACCTCTGTCAAGCTCCCCCCCATCGAGATTACGTACCTCCATCTAGCTGCTCCGCCTCCATCCAACTGCCCCACCTCCATCATGCTCCTCCACCTCCATCCAGCTTCCCCGCCTCCGCCAAGCCTTTATATTGGGATTTATTACTATACGATGTAAATTCTCTAATTTATACCATCATGAACATTTTCTTTGAGTTTGGATCGCTAATATCCACATCTGATTTTTGTTTGTGAAGGTTTCATTTATTGATTTATTATTTGGGTACAATTGATTTTGATTTATCATCTAATTTTCATGGTTTTTCATTATTTCATTTGTCTGATTTTCCCCCAATCCCCTAAAACATTCCCCTTATATCCTGAATCAATTGTAAATTTATCCATATCACTAGAATCAGTCGCCCAATTTCCCCCAATTTAATAACTTTTCCATTACTAAAAAATGTTCTACTATGATTCTCTTTATATTATTTCATCTAATACCATAAGTTATATGTTATCTATTACTAACAAAATTGATATTTTTTACACTTTTAATCACTAGAAAATAGTAGTTCCATTACACATTCATTTTCAATGTCTTTGATATCTCTTCCCAATGTTTCTCTGTAATCTAATTTATATTATTCATTTATTGAATTCATTTTATTTACTTATTCAATATCCATTGTATACTATTTTCAGTATATTTTCACCGCATCCTTCATAATTCAACACAAAATTTCATGCATACATCCCAGTTACAAACAATATTCCAAGGAAGCGAGATTACAACTGATAATAACAATGTCTCAAAAAAATCATGGTACATTTATTGGTTTGTGAATATTTTTTTACTAAAATTGTTAACGTACATGTCAAATTATATTTCTCATGTTGTTTTTAAATATATATACATTAAATTTTACTATTATGTCTCAGGTACACACAGTTATTTAACTATAAATAAAAAGGTTCTGAAAATTGTTTAAATAGATACAAAATCGTATACAAATATTTGATTGGAGAGTACAATTCAATTGTCATCATCAAATTTATAGGTTCTGGGCACAACAAAAGCGTGGGAGGGTCGGTGCCCAACTTTTATTTTTTCCATATTCAATGAAAAATTTGAGATCAATATGATGATAAATACCAGTATCCATAGAATTGAATCAAGGATTTATACAAAGGAATAGAAACTTGGAACCAAGAGATAGGATCAACATATTTTGTTTATAATGAATTTGATTAAATAAAAAAAATTACCTCAAAGACGATTCTTTCTTTGTTGATGCGTTCAACCATAGATCTATAGGTGTACCATCGTTGAATTATAGAGATCAAGAGTAGATCTCCTCTTGTGGTGATCCACATGTGTTCCATGTAACTCTGGACGTCACTGAAGGAGTCTCTGGGTACTAGCATATAAGATCCTTGTGCTTGCAATGTATACCTTTGATCGCCTTGAGAACTACTTATAAAGTATCTCTCCTTGATCCAGTGGAGGAGGATCACTCTCATTCTTGAGACCATTCTTAGAAAAGAATGAACTCTCTAGGCTTGAGATATTTTCTCCAATTCATTGTGAACAACAATAATAATCATTGCTTGGATAGTGTTTGGCTAATAAGAGAATAATATAACCAGACATTTAATTCACTAGGGTAATAATAAATAATTTTCACAAGTTCCTTAATTATTTTATTAATCCTATTGAAACCCCCATGTCAAATAATAACAACAAAATTATTATTTCCTAACATGCACTAAACTTGTGAGTTATAATTAAATATTATTTAATAAAATAATATTCAATATTATTATTTCTCACCGAACCCTTAACTCGGTCTGTCAGTCCTCCACCATATTTATTGAATTTTGAATAATGGTTATTTATTTATTAAATAAATACCACTTCATTATTTTCCAATAAATATATAAATATTATATTCACTAAATAACACATAAATATTTATTAATTATTCCTCCCACATTATATTTTCTCAAATAACTAGTGTCGAAATAAATGCGATCAGACATCCATGAATAATTATTAAACCACAACCAGGAATAATATTTATTCAACTTGTTAAATAATAAATAATATATTATTTAACTGAGATACTGGATACACTTAGTATGTGACCCTCTATGCTTCTTTCTCAATGGAATTAGGCAGAGTAGCCTAAAGTCCAAGGTTAGCATCTAGAAATATGCCAAGACACCCATAGAGAAAGAAGTTAATACCACAATGACATGTCACCTCATATGAATTCTTATTGTGTAATATAATCCCTTTGTCTTGATATCTTCAATCAAGTGAGTTGCATGAAAGTGCCATCAACCCATGTGATCGATTTATCATTCTTTGAATTCTCAGAAATTGAAATTTCCTATAGAACACCATGACCATGGATTTATTTAGGCTATATCATTTCCATCAAAGGGCCTGAGATATCAACTTCTATTATGGAACATAAGAGAAAAATCAATTCTCACATTATTTATTAATATAGTATTACTCGTGACGCACCGAACATATCCTACCTCACTGTGAATATATGTCGTCATAGTTTTTTCCAATACATCTAAGTGTGTGAGTCATAATACCCATTAATAATCTTAAAGTATAAGGAACAATACACACATCCATAGATAGGAACATCTAATGACACTTATAAATGTGGATTTCCTATTGGCGGGTCTCATTCTCATAATATTCTCTTGGACATTACCTAGGGTGTACACCATGAGATGGTGCCTCAAGGTCCTATGAGTCTCCACCCCTGATAGCCTGTATCATTTTTGTCCCTTTAAATGATATCATCCGATTATAGAACATATATTCAAGAATTGTGTTATGGAACTTCTGGGTTCTCATCATAGTAGGGATCCACTATGGCCTTTTAGCGCGAAAACTACTCTTAGGAAATTATCACATACAATGTCATGTATAAGAACAATCATGATGTGATAAAGATTTTATTAATATCCATCTAATGAATACATATATATAATAAAGTACAAAGAAGTTGGTTCTAGGGAACCAACTCCAACCAACTCCCACTTGCACTAGAGCCAAATGCTAACAATATTCAGTCCTCTAGATCTTACATGATATTCATGATTCTGCTGAGATAGTCCTTTAGTCAAGGGGTCCTCCACAATATCTTATGTGGATACTATTCTCACTATAACTCTACCCTTTTGATAGAAATACCTTAAAATATGATACTTCCAAAGTATGTAATTTTTTTGTTGATGTGACCTTAGATCTTTTTCAAGAGCCACTGCTATAGTATTATCACAATAAAATTTGATAGGGTCTTTACTGATAGGTACCACATCTAGCTCCTAGAAAAAGTTCTGAATCCAGATGGCTTCCTTTGCTATATCATAAGCCACTATATACTCGGAATATGCTATAGAATTAGCGATAAATGGATACTTTGAACTCTTCCATCTCAAAACTCCTATGTTGATAAAGAAAACATATCCCAATGACAACTTTAGATCATTTTGATCTATCTAAAAACTAGCATCAACATACCCTCTAATGACAAGTTCCTCGTCTCCTCTATATAATAGGAACATATCCTTAGTTATTCTTATATACTTAAGGATAATCTTAATAGTAGTCCAATTCTATTCTCCTGTATCTTTTTTATATCCACCTACCATAATCAGTGCATAGGAAACAACAAGTCTAGTACATAACATGGTATACACGATAGATCATATCACTGAAGCATATAGGATCTTACTCATTCTATATTTCTCATGTTGTGTATAGGGACACATTTTTTAAGAAAGATGTAAAGCATGTGACACTGGAACCAATCCCCTCTTAAATTGTTCTATATTGAATCTATTTAGTATCTGGTCAATATATATACTTTGACTTAGTCCAAGAATCCTCTTGAATATATCATGAATGATATTGATCCCTAGAATATAGGCTACCTTGCTTAAATCCTTCATGGAGAAGCACTTGTTCAACCATTCTTTAACTGAATGTAAGATTGGTATGTCATTTACAATAAGTAATATATAATAAACATATACTACTAGGATAACGAACACATTTACATTAAACCTTTTGTAAACACATGGATCATTTTCATTCTAAATGAAACTGAATTCCCTTATGGATTCATCAAATCAAATATTCCATGACCCGGATGCTTGCTTCAATCCATAAATGGATCTCTATAACTTGAAAACCCTTTTTCCATCACCTGGTGTCACAAAACCTCTTGGTTGTGTCATATAGACATCTTCCTAAAGGTTCCCATTAAGGAATGCAATTTTGACATCTATCTATCAAATCTCATAGTCATGGTAAGCTGTTATAACAAGTATGATTCTTATGGATTTAAACATGGAAACTGGTTAAAAGGTTTCATCATAGTCAATTCCTTGATGCTATTTAAAACCTTTATCCACTAGCCTTGCTTTATAGGTGCTTACTTTACCTTCCATATCCAGTTTCTTCTCGAATACTCATTTACACCCAATAGGATTTACATTAATTGGTGCATTAACCAGAACCCAAAATTGGTTATGATACATAGAATTCATCTCATAATTCATATATTCTATTCATATTGCAGCTTCTGAGCTCTCTACTACATCCTTGTAGGAGAGAGGTTCATCATTGTACAATAATAATGAGTCACCATACTCAATGACTAATAAACCATATCTCTCTATTTCTCTTACAACTATTGAGATCCTATGCAGTATTTGTATTTTAGGAATCACTTATTCCATGGGGATCTATGGAACTTGTTCATGTACCAACTCATATGTATCTTGATCATCAACTTCATATAATTTAATATTTATCCCACTATCCTTTTTGAGGATGTGCTCCCTCTCAAGAAATACAACTTGTATGCCTACAATTACATTCTTTTTCGAGGGGTTGTATTGGTAGTATTCATTTGTTTCCTTGGAATACCCTATAAAGATACACCTCATACCTTGGGGTTCTAGTTTGTTTCTTGAGAAAGCCTTAAAAAATGCCTCGCATCCCCATACATGTGTATGCAATAAAATGGGTTTATTTCTACTCCAAAACTCAAAGGGAATTTCACTATCTTCCTTAGTTGGTACTTAGTTTAATGTGTATGCTGCAGTTTGTAATGAATATCCCCAAAAGGATAATGGAATATCTACATGAATTATCACTGACCTTACCATGTACAACAATGCACAGTTCCTCCTTTCACTAACACCATTCCATTGTGATGTATAATGTGGAGTGAGTTAAGATAGAATCCTAAAATACCATAGAAATTCGATGAACTATTGGTTAAGATATTATCCACCTCAATCTGATCAAAGATTCTTTATCTTTTTACCAATCCGATTCTCTAATTCATTCTTAAATTCACTGAATTTATAAAATGAATCAGACTTATACCTCATCAAGTAAATATATCCATATCTACTCAAGTCACCAGTAAAAGTTATGAAATAAGAATATCCACCTCTAGCTTATACTAGAAATAGTCCACACACATTAGTGTGTACCAATCCTAGAAGATCTATGGCCTTTTCACCCTATTCCCCAAATGAAGGTTTGGTAATTTTTCTTTATAAACAAGTGTGACATCTATCAAGTGGTTTTAGCTCATAAGAGTCTAAATAACCATCTTGATAGAGCTTTTTCAAACACTTCTCATTTACATGACCAATATGGTGATGCCACAACTGGGTGTTATATGACTCATGTGAACTTGATTTGTTATCAATTTCCAAAACTTTTTTTTTGTAATTTAATACATATATACCATTATTTAAATGGGCCATACCATAAAATATATTGTCCTTATAAAATAAACCCATCTGTATCTAACCTTGATACAAAAATTATGTTTTTGGTAACACTAGGTACATAATAATAGTAATGTGAAACCAAGATCATTCACATTGGTAATGTGAGGTGGTAGTAACCAATGGAAATATCATCCAACCTCACACCATTAACAACTCATAGATCCACCTCACCTCTAGAAATTTTTGGAATCTACTTGGTTCCTAAATTTAAATACAGATGTGACCACCACAAGTTGTATCTAATTCCCAATGTGTAGAAATGGAAAGATTACACTTGATAACGAATGCACCTTTGTCTTCCCCTTTACTCTGGGTTCAGTTCCTCTTCTAGTGGCCTAAATTTCCACATGTAAAGCATACTGCCTTATTTTCCTTGACCTGCCTTTGGATCTTCTTCTTCTTGGTCAGATGGTGCTTGGGGGATTTAGACTGTTTATAAGTTTTAGGACTCTTTTCCTTACTATTATTATTCACTATAAGAACTGTGAGTTTTTTCATGCCTTGTGTCCTTATCCACTTGGAGAATTAAATTAATGAGTTTTGATAGACTCTTCTCATTACTGCTCATATTATAATTCATAAAAAAACTAGATAAGGTCTTGGGCAGTGATGATAGTATGAGATCTGTATGCAACTCATCTGAGAATTTAATCCCTAAGATGTCCATATGATCAATGTATCTAATAATCTTGACTTCATGTGCCCCATCTAGCATGGACTCGCCAAGATTAGCGGTGAAAAAGGCATTTGAGATCTCATACCTCTCTTATCTTGCCTTTTCTTGATAGAGACCCCAAAGGTGAGACTTCATGCTATAAGCATCCATTTCCTCATGTTTCTTCAAGATCTCATTGGTCACAGATGATAACATGAGGCACTGAGCATCTGTAGAATCATTCAGATATTTCTCGTACACAGAGAGCTCCTCATCACCTTCCTTATTTCTAGGTGAAACTGGTAAAGGTTCTTCCAGCACATATAGTTTTCTTTCATGGTGAAGGATGATTTGAAGGTACCTTTTTCAGTCCTGGAAATTAGTGCTAGTGCGAATATTTTCCTTCTCAAGTATAGATCACAATGATATGTTTGATGTCATTTTTAATTCCTTTTCTAAAAATGAGATGATCAGAGTTTTAGTACTTCATTTGATAAAATTAAGACAAATAAATAAATAAATATTCATTAGTATCCCAATATTTTATTGAAACTCAATACATATAACCATTGGCTTTAGAATATCCCGTTGCTTGGAAATTCTAGTGGAAATGATATATATTACCCTTTTCATCACCCCAGCTTTGGATGGTTAAGAAATTTGAAAGGTTTTAGGTAGGCATTCCAAATGTCAACTACATTAACTCATAGCTCCTTGATTTGTTGAGTGGAATCCCCAATCCTGAAATCCTTAATTTTGGATTTCCTCAGCCTTTGCTTCTTAGTTACACCAAGTCCTACTTTGGAAGTCAACCCTTGATGTAAACTAAGTCAAGTCAACCCAAAACCTCAAATTATAATTCCCTGATAATTAAAATCAACCCAAATTTGGCTAGTCAATCACTTTGAACTATGGTTCAATTCTAACCGAAGTAATGGAAGGCTATACCGACTTAATATTTTATTGAGGTATTTTATCCTTTATATGTAAATTTCCATTTATTATGTTTTCAAATGCTTTTAAATATTAAGTGGGATGATTTTAAGTGATTAAACATGTATTAGATAATATTTATGCATAATATGATTTATTTTAGTTCCATCTTTCATGCTTGTTAATTAATTAATTATGTGTCTGTGACAAAACAACCATAATGAATAACCATACAACTAAAAAAAATAAAATGAAGGGTATAATCATGATATTGTTCTAATGGTTAGTTTATCTAGTGGTTTATAAAATAACTAATGACCTAGGGTAAAAATACCTTGAACTAATTAGTTTTGTGTTTACAGCTTTCCACCTGTCCACCTTTGTATCTCCTTATATTGGTTTCGTCTCGACTCCTAACTTGAACCACCTCCACTATCTTGGGATCTCTATCCATTACATATGATTTTACTCACATGAAGTTGAGGGGTAAAAGGGGTTTTACATAAAAGAAACCATGGACATGAAGACCCTACACATTAATGAGGAGAGAAGTCACACATACAAATAATTTAATTTAATAATAAATTAAAATGGAAACCGATCACATATAAAGGTTTGCTCTAGCTCATGATCATCCATATGCATTAAATGAATTATGCATTTAATAAAATTAACATTAAATTCTTTAATTATTCTTATTTAAGATAAATCACACTTGAATCGATTAATTATTATCTTTAATTAATCAATCCTTTTATCTTAAACCTTTTCTGAATTTTCTTGAGATTCTTATCCATTATAATTTTAAACAAATTAATAAATTCATTTAAAATTAAATGTATACATAACTTATACCCTGGATTTAACCTGGTGAATACCTGTCCAAAACTACCCAACATGTATTATACTTTTATAAACTTTATTCTTTGTGACATGTATCATGCACACAAAATTATAATTGTAATACAACTCATACATGATGTGTAGATCTTTGAACATCATGAAAATATTAATTAAACATATATATATATATATTTATATATCAAAAACCTATCACATGTTGTGCCCCAGATTTATGCCCACATGAAGGTACATGTCTCAAGGGTTATATAATATAATAATAAATTTTAAATCTACATAATCTAGAAAAATTACACGATGTGTATATCTAACTACAAAGTGTGTACCCTCCTCACCATCCATCTAAAGTAAGCACCAAGGGAAATAACATATGAGGTGTACTTTAGAAATATTTAGAGTACATGACATGTCTAGTGGGCCACATACTGTGTATACTCCACATTACACGGTCACCAGCCAGGCAAGCTGTGTATGGGATACACAGCTCGACCCTGACCTGAAGGAACTATATGACATGTCCAATGGGCCACACAGTGTGTAGTCTAGTTTCCATGTGCCTGTTAATCCTGGTCAACACCATATGGATTAAAGGTCATTAATAGTGTCATTACTGCTTAATTAATGTAAGATCTCAAATTGATTGCTGAACCAAATCATGATGCATTGAACAATACTACATGGTGTGTAATTCTGATTACATGGCATGTAGTCTGGTGTTGTACGAACAGGATCCTTGGCACCTCCAAATGAGTTCCTTGATTTTATTTTAATCATAAAATTAATCATTTCTTTAGATCTATGAGAAATGATAGAGGAAGAACATATCTCATAATTCAGATTAAAAAGGAATGATTTAACTTGAATTGAAAAACTAAATTATTAAAGCATAAATCATCAATGAATTTTTTAAATAATTATAAAAAATAATATTCCTACTCTGATACCACTTATAGGATCTGAGCACAGTGGAAGCATGGGAGGGTTGGTTCCCAACTATTATTTTTTCCACATTCAATGAACAATCTGAGATTAATATGACGATAAACGCTAGTATCTACAGAATACAATCAAGGATTTAGACAAAGGAATAGAAACCCAGAACCAAGAGAGAGGATCAACATATTTTGTTTATAATTAAATTAATTAAATTAAAGAATTACCTCCATGGTGATTCTTTCTTCGTCGATGCATTCGGCCACATATCTACAGGTGCACCTTCATTGCGTTGTAGAGATCAAGAGTATATCTCCTCTAGCGGTGATCCACACATGTTCCACATATCTTCGGATGCCTCCAAAGGAGTCTCTAGGAGCTAACATGTAAGATCCTTATGCTTACGATGTACACCTTCGATCACCTTGAGAACCGCTTCTAAATCATTCTCCTTGATCTGGTGGAGGAGGATCACCCTCGTTCTTAAGAGCATTCTTGGAGAAGAAAGAACTCTCTAGGCTTGAGAGGTTTTCTCTAATTCGTTGTGCAAAAAAACAATAATCGTTTCTTAGATAGCGCTTGGCTAATAATAGAATAATATAACTAGACATTTAATTTACTAGGGCAATATTTAATAATTTCACAAGTTCCTTAATTATTTTATTAATCCCAATGAAACCCCCATGTCAAATAATAACAAAAAAATTATTATTTCCTAACATGCACTAAACTTGCGAGTTATAATTAAATATTATTTAATAAAATAATATTTAATATTATTATTTCTCATCAGACCCTTAACTCAGTCCGCCAATCCTCTACCATATTTATTAAACCTTGAATAATGACTTTATTTATTAAATAAATATCACTACATTATTCACTAATAAATATATAAATATTATATTCAATAAATAGAAAATAAATATTTATTAATTATTCCACCCACATTATATTCTCTTGAATAACTAGTGTCGAAATAAATTTGATCAGGCATATATGAATAATTATTAATCCAAAACCAGGAATAATCTTTATTCAACTTGTTAAATAATAAATAATATATTATTTAACTGAGATACATGATACATTTAGTGTGTGACCCTCTAGGCCTCTTTCTTAGTGGAATTAAGCATAAAATCCTAAATTCTAAGGTTAGCGCCTAGAAACATGCCAAGGAACCCATAGAGAAAGAATTTAATACTTCAACGACATGTCACCTCATATGAATTCTTATCACGTAATATAATTCCTTTGTCTTGATATCTCTAATCAAGAGGGTTTCATGAAAGTTCCATCAACCAATGTACTCGATTTCTCATTCTTTGACTTCCTCGAAATTTAACATGCCTATATAGCACTATGGACATGGATTTATTTAGGCTATATCATTTATATCAAAGGGCCTAAGATATAAACTTTCTTTATAGAGAAGAATGGAAAAATCCTTTCTCTCATTATTCATTAATGCAGTATTACTCGTGATGCACCCCACATATCCTACCTCACTATGAACATATGTCATCATGATTTTTTCCAATACATCTAAGTGCACAAATAATATCACCCATTAATAATAATATTAAATTATAAGGACCAATACACATTTCCATAGATAGGAATATCCAATGAAACTTATAAATGTGGATTTCCTACGGTCGGGTCTCGTTCTCAAAATATCCTCTTGGAAATTACTAAGGGCGTACATGATGAGAAGATTCCTCAAAGTCCTATGAGTCTCCACCCCTAATAGTATGTATAATTTGTGTCCCTTAAAATGATATCACTCAGATATAGAACATATATTCAAGAATAGTGTTATGGAACTTCTATGTTCTCATCATAGAAGGGATCTGCTGTGACCTTTTAGTGTGACAACTACTCTTAAGACATTATCACATACAATGTCATGTATAATAACAATCATGATGTGATAAAGAGTTTATTAATATCCATAAAATGAATACATGTTTATCATAAAGTATAAAGAAGTTGGTTCTAGGGCACCAACTCCAACAAAATTTACCTATGAACGGTTTGTTTAGTTCGGTGTCTTTATTCTAACATTATTTATTTAATATTATATTTATGTTATAAAATAATTAAATTATTACTAATCTTTTTATGGTTTTAGAAAACTATGAAATTTGAAATTATTGAGCATAGATATATATTGAGGTCCCCTTTAATATAATGAAACCAAAGGACATGGGTAAATATTTCCCTAAAATTTAAATATGTTACCATTTCTTACATAAATTTTTTAATTACCATCTTTTTCTTTGTAAATAAAACTATCATTTATATTTTTTTCATGTTCAACTGAACATCTAATGATAATATCACTGCATCCACTAATGCATTAACAACTATGGGATATGCTACCTCTATATCCAATTTAACTTTTTGAACATCAATCATGCCTTTCATACATTATCAGGTTAACTGCATAAAAAATTCATGAATTATTCTTTATTAATTAATTATCATTAGCATGACTTTTTAAATTCACTACTATCTTAACATATATGAAAGGATAAATTTTTTGATAAATAGATTATTTAATTAACCATACACCTTTGGCATAGTAGTTTCCTATTCCATATACTCAACATGATACCAATGTTATGTTAGAAAATATCTCAGAATGTGAGGGTTTCCTATTAAATAAGTATGTAATGAAGGAACTTTTTGATCATGTGTTCAAATATGAGATAGAGAGTATTATAAAGGAAATCAATTACATTCATAAAATTAGATGCAAGTGTTTTGAAGAGTGTAATCATGATTATACTTCTTCAAATGACCAGTTGAAAAGTATACAATATTTCATCTTTTACATTTTTACATGACAGTGATGAAGTGTTTCTAAGTTTTCATATATCTAGAAATATGAAAACTATATTTAATTATTAAATTTTATAAATTCAATCATATTAGGATTTTATTTTTCAGAATTTAATAACTCAATCATATTCAATAAAACCCCTTTATAAACTAAAAAATATCATTACAAGCTGTATATATTTTTATGCAATGTTATATATTTTCATATACATTAACAGTTATACATTCATTTATGTTTACTGTTGTGAAATATTAGTTTAATTTTTAGTTCTCAAAATTCTTGTACCATGTACATCCTGACTTCTATGAAAACATGAACTTTTGAGAAATATAATGTATATGAGTAACATATGAATTTGGGAAATTGTTAACTTATGGGATATTTTTATATAAAACACAAAATCATAGAATTCTAACAAGTTGTTCAAAAAACTCATGTACTATCATTTTACATTTTTTAGCATATCATTCATTATCAGTTAAATTTTGTATTTCACTGCTCCAGCTTCTACAACTCAATTCCTACATATTAAATTCAAATTTTACTCAATATTATTTATAGATGCTTGGGTATGGATAAAATTCAACTGAGACATCTCACCTGAGCAATCATCCTTCTCCAACCAGACTTCCTATGGTGCACACCTTTACTGCATATTTTATTTTATACTTTTTTTTTCTATTTTTTAATCTACCATATCACTTTTATGGTTTCAATTAACCAATCCATTTTGACTTAAATACTAATATATGAGTCTATAATATTGTACAAACCATTCTCTCAATTTATCACCATATTCATCTGTTGTTACAATGTTTTTATTTTAAATACACTATTCTCTTCCAAAAATAGTTCTTATATCTGTTTCAAACTACTTATGCATTGAAAAAATGTCCCTTGAAGATCATTCTACATTTTCATAACTACTTAGATTTTTTGGGTTCATACTCAGGTTTTTTGGGTTCATGTTTGATACTTGATTTCTCTAGCATGTCATTTTTAATTTTAAATTAAGATTTAATGCATGATGAACCAATAGGTGCATGTTAGAAATTATAGATATTCTTTTATAATATAAGTAACATGCTAATATGTTTCCACTAATGATGAAGATTGTCCATGAGTATTATTTTCTAGAAAATTATCAATTAATTATGTCATGTTTAGTTGTATCTTAAAATATGATGCATGTTAATGAACCTATAGAGGCATGTTAGGAATTAAATGAAACTGTATATATAGTTAATTTAAATTAAAGAGGCATTCTAGGAATTAAAAATGTCGTCTTCTTTAAATTGTTTAAAATATTGTTTCACCATGAGTTAAGCATGCCCCATTTTATTGTCAAATAGTTTAAAGGAGATTTAAATAAAAAAATTTAGCAGCATGTTTTGAATTATAGTAGTCTTAGAGGAATATTTTTTCATCATGTATTAGATTTAATATTCTTAATAAGAAATACCATTTCATGTGATAATCCAAATTCATGGTTTTTGAAATTATTTTAATTGAATGGAAACTACTATAAAAATGATCTTTATAGGAGGCTTGATTTGGGTGACCACCATTTGGAGTTTTCTATTGAACTTAAGAGTGACTGCCATTTGGTAGTCTCTGGTCTTTTCCCCACCCGCACCCAATTTCCCCCTTTCCCTCCCCTGTTTCCCCCCTTTCCCTCATCAAGCACCCCTCCCCCTGCCAATCTCTTGCCAAGCCCCCTCCATGTTGCTCATCGTCTGGACTCCATCCTACTTCCGCTACATCCATTGTCCAGCCATCCAACCACTGTGTTTCCATCTATCCACTCTTTATGTCATTGGTTGTTGTCAATTCTACTGAAAATGCAATTTAAGACCCCATTGGCACGAGTTTGGTTAGTAACTTACTTGGCATGGTATGTAATTATCATCATTAGTTCCCATATATTATATATGCCAACTTAAAAAGTTTTGGATTTCATTGATTATAGTTCCCATGCTATAGTTGAGTAACATGTTTCATTCTTGTCTCATCTATAATCTATCCTAAATTTGTAGTCTTGTTTCTTACATGTTTGATTTCTTTGAAAGATTCCAGACCCTTTTCAAGAAATTTTTATAACATGAAGCTTATAATATTTATTTGATCTTATAATTATGGTGGATATATTCCTCATCTAGAGGAATAGACATGTCCTGATTGTAAGAGAAATTGATGATCATGATATGGAGAAGGTTATTCACTTTTTAAAAACCAACCCGGTATAATTTGTTGTTATTATAGTTTAGTTCTATTTACTTCAAGTATGCATTAAATTTCTTATTTTAAAGGTTTTCCATTTTTTCACAGGTTTTATATATTGTATATTATTTCAAAAGTGATTTTATTGGACCTATTTTTTCATATTTAAATCAGAAATTGGTATGGTGTGATAATATCATTTTTTGTTCACTATTTCTTAACTGATTATAGTAGTCAACTTAGCTAAATGAATCTATCACACATCAAAACTCATATTTAACTCCCATTCATTGGTATACCTAGATACACTATAAACTATCCATTCAAGTATTTATGATTTTGGTTCTTACCAATATCTTTCTATATATACCACCCTACATGTGGGAGTCTAATCACCCTCTACCCATACCCCGTGGACCTGAAAATTGCTATACCTATACTCCTAATGCTCTTTTGTTTTAGGAAACTCACACTACAGACAAAGCTAGTCTTAGTCTAGAATTTTTTTATAAAAATCCCTTCCATAAACACTTAGCCAAATGGTATCTCTCTCTCTCTCTCTCAGATCAGATAACATTTGTACCACTTGGAATTGTATTTATCAATTTGGTTAGATATATTTTTAAAAGGATTCCCTTGGTCCCCACTAGTTATACATGTCCTCCATGTGTATCCATCATTGATCAATAAACTCCCAATCCTCAATTTCCTTTAATTAATTTAGAGTTAATCATAAAGATTGAACTTTCATTTTTTGGAGCCATATGAACACCTCTAAAATAATTTTGATATCAAACTAGGTGAATTGAAATAATTTTGAAAATAATATCCCAAGCATCTATTAGAGACAATGGATCCTGCATTAACACCTAATATGGAAGTGACTTAGAAAAAAAATCTCAATTTTCTTCCCATTTTTTATATTGGAATGTAAACAGATCTTGGATTACTTCCTAATGTTATGTTGGTGTGAGGATGTATCCTTGCAGTGTGATTATTTGACGACATTTAAAAATAAACGGGGGTTCAAAACCAACTGAACGACCTATGAATGTGGTTAAATTAGATGAAAACAACCATAGAGTGAATTGTAAAATGATTGAGTAGACGGTACATAAATCAGAGGTTCCATTTGTCCAGGATGACGGAAAACACACTTTTAGTATTATAAAACACCAAAACATGGGTTTAATGGTAAGATATAAAGAAAAAGATCTCTAAATTACTTGAAATCATATGAAAACCATATTATTATTATTCATGATGTATACGAGCCGGTGACATGTTAATCAGACGTTCAGACTTCCCAGAACTACTGAATATGCGATTTTTAAAGGTTTGACTTCCTTTAAAAAAGGAGTGTTTAGGGGTTAAAACCAACCAAATGACATCTGAATTCTATGAAATTAGATGAAAGTAATCGTAGAGTAAATTGTGAACTGGTCAAGAAAACGGAATGTCAATCTGAGCTTACGTTGGTTCGAGAGGACCGAAAACACACTGTAGTGTCATAAAAACATAAAAACACACGTCTAATGGTAAAATTCATAGAAATAGACTCATAATGTCTTAAAATAATAGAAAAATAGTCTTACTAATATTTTTGACATGTACGAGGAGATGAAACAACAATTAGACATGCATTATACATGGAATGACTGGATATGTGGTTTTTAAAGGTTTAACGCCCTTTAAAAACATATGGGGGTTAAAAAATAGCCGAACGAACTCCAAATATTGTGAAATCAGAAGAAAAAAATCATACATTTAATTATACAATGATAAAGTTGATGGTATATCAATTGGAGGTGTCATTTGTTTGGGATGGTAAAAAATGCACTTTTAATGTCATAAAACACCAAAACGTTCGTTTAACAGTCAAATATATAGCAAATGACCTCAGAATGACTTGAAATCATAGTACAAACATCTTATTATTATTCATGATGTGTAGAAGTAGATGAAACATCAATCGAACGTATGGTATTGCTAAGATGATCGAATAGTTGTTTTTAAAGGTTTGACGTCTATTAGAAATGTGAGTCTGGGAGTCAAAAGCAATCGAACGACATTTGAATGTCATGAAATTAGATAAAAACAATAATATAGTGAATTGTAAAATGTTTTAGTAGATATAACATCATACGAAGGAACCATTTTCCCAGGATGATAAAAAATGTATCTTTAGTGTCATAAAACTCCAAAACACACATTTAATGGTCATATCCATAGATAATGACCTCAAAATGACTTGAAATCAAAGGAAAACCATATTATTATTAATCATGAGATGTAATAGTAGATGAAACATCAATCAGATGTGTGGTCTATGTGGAACAATTGAATATATGATTTTTTAAGATTTAGTGCCCTTTAAAAAGGTGCATCAGGGGGTCTAAACCAATGGAATGACATTAGAATGCTGTGAAATCTGATGAAAACAATCATATAGTGAATTGTGAATTTCTTGAGTAGAAAAAATGTCAACCAGAGGTATTGTTTGACTAGGATGGCCGAAACTGTACTTTTAGTGTCAAAAAATACCAAAACATACTTTTAACAGTAAATTCAATATCAAACAACCTCATAATGACCTGAAAAATATAAATACTATCTTATTATTATTCATATTATGTATGAGTAGATAGAACACCAATCAGACATGTGGTCTCCTCGGAAGGACCAAATATGCAGTTTTTAAAGGTTGAACGCCCTTTAAAATCATGCGGGGGGGGGGGGGGGGTGGGGTCAAAACCAACCGAATGACCAGAGAATATGGTGAAATTAGATAAAAACAACCATATAGTGAATTGTGAAATGGTTGAGTAGATTACATCAATTGGAGTTTCCATTTGTTTGGGATGATGGAAAACACACTTTTAGTGTCATAAAACACCAAAACATGCATTTAACAGTTAGATATATAGAAAACAACCTCAGAATGACTTGAAATAATAGGTAAACCATATTATTATTATTCTTGATGTGTCTGGTTAGAGGAGACATCAATCAGACATGTGGTCTATGTGAAACTATCGAATATGTGGTTTTTAAAGGTTTGATGCCCTTTAAAAAAGTGTGTCTGGGGGTCAAAACCAACCAAATGACATATGAATGTGGTGAAATGATACTAAAACAACCATAGAGTGAATTTTGAAATGTTCAAGTAGATAGAATATCAATCAGAGATGTCATTTGTCCAGGATGACAAAAAATGCATTTTAGTATCACAAAACATCACAACATGCATTTAACGGTCTATTCAATATCAAACAACCTTAGAATGACTTGAAAAAATATAAATACCATCTTATTATTATTCATGTTGTGTATGAGTAGACTAAATGTCAATCATATATGCAGTATACCTGGAAGGACCAAATTTACGGTTTTTAAAGGTTAAACACCCTTTAAAAGCACGCGGGGAGAAATCACAAATGCAAACCGAACCTCTCTTAGGTTCACAATGTGTTCCATGTATCTATCCTAAGGAATTACATACCTGATCTATCACAAGTAATAAACTCGGAGGTCTTACCACTGAAACATGATCTTTATTTTGAGGAATAGCTATTAGAAATCTTGGATCCTAGAGATAAAGTGCTATAGAGAAAGACTACTCACCTGGTGAATGTTCTCTGGAGAAATCAAAAATGCAAAGAAGCTACATGGGAACCCGAGGAAATAATGAAACAAACATATCCTCATTTATTTTTATTATAATAAATAATTTTGAGAGATAAATTAATTTTCTGGGGGTAGGATGTAATACCAAGAGATTTTATAACATATTTTTTCTAAATAAATTTAATTTTTTTTAATATTTTGCATTACACGCAACACCGAGTTTAAACAAACCGTGATATACTATTAAAATATAGTTATTGTATAGCCGTTGGATTTCCAAGTATGAATAGGACAAACTAAATTTAAAAAAATGGTTTTATATGTATAAGTGAATTCATTGGGTATCAATTAATTATAAATAAAAATAAAAAACATTTGAAAGTAAAAGAGATATTTTCCTGAACAACTATTTTTATGCACATAATGTATTTTTATATTAATAAATTAAATAAATTACTATTAATGAATGTTTTTAATGAAATTTATATATTATATATTAAATAATTTTTTTATCATTTATTTAATATATTTTCTTGGCATGAAATAAGAATAAACCAAGTTTTATGCTTAAAATGTATTATTCTAAAAAGCGATTTTCATCCTGTGTTGCATGCTTATTTTAAAATTAATTTCTCCCACTAAAAGAAATTGAATTTGATAAAATGAATTCCATATTTAAAATTAGGAGGCTCAATTTTGGTAAATAATTCACTTTTATTTTTAGTCAATATAAATAGTAACTATGGAAAAATTTATCACTTCGGTAAAGGGTAAATTAGATTAATCTAGGTTAAAAATCAGCGATAAGGCCATAATTTTTTAATTATAATTTGTATTGGATGAATGGAATTCGACCTTTATCACCTTAGGCTCAAAATTGAGTTGTTTAACGGACTCTTGTCCATAAAAATGACCTATATAATATTTAAATAAAAGAAAGTTACAAAATATCACTCCCTTAGTTTTAAATATATATTATATGTTCACATAGGGATAAAAACTATTTATGAACAAATATTAATATTCAAATTGTGCATAATGAAATTTTATTCATGGTGGTAATTTATTTCTAATTTTTAGTGATTAAATAATTACGTTAAATTCTTATGCAACACTAATGCAATATTTCTCCAATTAATAAAAATATATATATAATGATTTTAAAAATATTAAAAGTAATATAATTTGAGTGAGTTAATGTTTTCCATTAATTTTTTTGATGAATATTAAATATTAGTGTTATTTTAAAAGGATTATATTTTAATTAAAAGTTTTTATTTATGTCTTTTAAGTCAAATTAAATAAATAGTGTCTAAATTGGAAATAGTGATATTTTATGAAAATAATATTTTATTAAATTACATAGAAATAATAAAAATATTAAAATAGAAAAATGGTCTAATGACTCTAATTTTTTAATGTATTAATTTATAATATTATAAGGATTATTTTTGGAGCCAGACACTGAGATGGTGTGTAATTCTGAGGCCCAATGAGCCCATAATTGATATTTGAAAAATATTAAAAATATTAATATCACACATATGAAGTTTTCATAAAAAATAGAATAACTCCTAAACAGATGCTCATATTGGAAATTTGAGTCCTCCATTGAGTTTAGAGCATGATCTTTACCATAGGCACAACATAATCTTTATCAGCATCAGGTATTTGGTTAAAAGTGGTCGTGGGCATAAATAATAAAATAAATAAATTAGATTTATTTATTTTATTTTGTCGATGGAGTGACCTATTTTCTATATAAATATATAGTTATGAACAAACATTAGGGTTATCTATTTAACTCTAGAGATCTATATGAACATTAGAGGATAACATTCTTAGTGGACGACATCAGATCAGATCGAGATCAAGGATTGTTGCACCATTGGAGTTTATAAATCTCACCAATGACGAAAATGTAGGACCATTCTTAATCAGTGATCGATCCAAATTCCAAGTAGGATGTTTTATTTGTGTGATTCAATCCTTGTAACATCCTGTTATTGTTTTTTGGGTATTCCTAAATTCTCTTATGCTAAATTATTAATTTCTTATGTTAAATGGGGGAAAATGGTTTATCAGTGAAAAGTTTCATTTTTTAAACATTTTGTGGAATGGTATAACACCCAATTAATACTATGGAATATTCAACTAAATATGTTTTGAGTTAAAACACTAAGTAAGTATGAGTTTCCAAGGTCTGCAAAGCCTCGAGGAGGATGGAATAAAAACATTAAATATAATATTTTAAACATGGGCAATTTATTCAAAATAATTGAATAACTCCAAAACGGTCTGTCGTATGAGAAATTTGAGAGCACAGTTATGTCTGAAATATGGTGTTTACTATAGGAGGGGTATAACATTCGAAGGCACTGAAATTTTGGATGCCTCACTCGTGAGATAAAGTTTTTAAATAATATTTAATATATTATTTATTAAAAATAATTAAATATCTCCCAAATAGTGCATTGTATTGAAAATCTGAGATCATCGATGGCTCCGGAATGAGGGGTTTACCCTAGAAAAGGTGTAACATTTTTTAGCGTCAGGCGTTTGGACGCCTCGCTCGCAAAAATAACCATTTTTATTTTAATTATTTATTTATTCCGTTTTTTAAATAATAAATCATTAATATCTCTCAAATAGTGCGTCCTTTGAGAAATTTGTGACCATCGTTGGGTCTGAAACGATGTGTTTACCCTAGACATGGTATAAATTTAATTCCCAACAGATGTTTGGTGTCATTTAATTTTTATGTTAAATAATTAATTTTAATTAATTAAAAAAAATTATCATCTTTTCATCTTCTTACCCGCTGTAACCTCCATTTTGGACTAGGGGGACCTTCCAAAAACCTTGATTTAAGACCATTTTTGACGGTTTAAAAATTAGAAACCTATTAAATGGGTGAAATCATTAACTCCATCATAAATTTTTGATTAAAATGGTGAGTGAATTGAGTGATTGGATTTTAACCTGAATGTAAGCTGTTTTGGGGTTTTAGATGGTTGGGTGACATGATGTGTCCTAGTGGGTTGATCAGCTCGAGTTCAAATAACCTTGAAACCCCTTGTTGCATGTTTTTCAAAACTCCAACAAATCGATCATTGTTCGTCTTCAATTCCAGGAGTCGCAGCGAACCCTTTCCCTAGTGCCTAGAAGGAGGCACTGCATATGGCATTTTATTCACTCATTTTCTTTTCATATTATTTTTATTCATTTATTTCTTTATCTATTATTATCCAAATTCTGAAAAAATGGGGGTTTTATACAAAAAAATATATAAAACCTAAATTATAAAAGCATAATTATTAAACAAATTATCAAATGATAATTACCCAAACTATTCAATGTTAATTATCAAAAATTGATTTATCAATTGATTGAACCCAAATAATAAAAATAAATTCTATTAACAATGATCTAAATATAATTTTGGGAGATTATTGAAGATAATTTTATACAAATTATCATATGATAATAGTGAAAAATCATTTAAATATAATTGCAATAATTTATCTAAGGATAATCGCATGGGATTATCGAATGATAAATTATTAAATAAAATTATAAAAGATTAATTATATCTTATCGAATAATAATTATGAGGAAGTATTAAATGATAATTTTATTAAATGATTGAAAATATAGTTGTAAATAATTATCAAACGATATTTACGTCAATAATTTATTTTGAGAATATAATCTTGTTAAAAGAAAGGATAATCGCAAATAAATATCAAGCTATTGAATGGATAACTGTTTAAAATTATCAAGAAATAATTATTTGGATTATCAAATTATAATGAATTATCAAAATATTTGTATATATAGTTAGATATATATTTTTGATAATTACTTTGGAAGTTAAGGATAATTTTATTAAATATAAAATTATGAGCGTGTAATTGCATGAACTATTGAAGGGTAATTTTTCTACCACATGTGTTGTCATTTTTTTAAAGATATTATAATATCGAATGTGGTTTATAATTATTATAAGGAAAATATTATGAGCATATTCATTGACATAAAATGATAATTTGGTTTTTATCAAAGAGATTGGAAGTATCATCGCATGTGATAATCAAAATGATAATTTGAGAATTATCAAGGAGAGAGAAGTTATGGTTGCATGTAATTTTTTAATCGATAATTTGAAATTATCCACGAGGGATAAAATAATATTATCGCATATAATATTTTTAATACATAATTGTAAAATTATTCAGGAGAGAGAAACTATCATTGCATATGATATTTTATTTTCTTTTGAAATAAAATAATGGGTTTTGGATTTAGGAACCCTTAATGAATGTTGAGAAATTGTGTGATGAAGATTATGACAACAAGGTCGTGAGGAGGCATATTGAACCACATGGGATGGTTTATCCTTTCTGTTGATATTGACAACCTTGAGGTAGGTGGTTCCGTCCTGACTTGCCAAATTAATTATCCTCATATTGCTTGATTTATTTCAATTGTTGATTTAAATTAAATTGCTCAAATGTGCTTTCAATTAAATTGATAAAAACTAAATTCCAATGAATCGAGATATTTTAAATGGTTTTTGTCATGTAAATTTGGAAAACCCTCAATTCCATTGAATTAGACGTGTTTATGAAAATTGGTAGATTTAAATTGTTTAATTTAAATTGTGGATTTGATGGAAATGATTTCAATTAAATTGTTGAATTTAATTGTGGAAATAAATTGTGTAATGATGGAATTGTTTTGAATAGATTTTAAACTGGTGAAAATGGATTAAAATTATTTGATATAAACCCAGTGGTTTTATCTTCTGAAAAAGGCATGTTTTTGAATAAAACCTATTTTGGTTTTAAATGGAAAGAAATTGACATTTTTAAAATAGAAGAATGGAATTGATCATATTTTTAAGAAGTCTTAAAATATGTTCCCCATCATGTAAGATCACATGAAATCCTTAGGTAGTTAGTGAGTTATTTGGATACACTCTACGCTACGACAACATTCTAAAACATACTTGCGGCGGGTCACATCCCCGACGGGTTGGTGACTAGTCTCCTTTGGCCAGTGTCATAGGGACGTGTGTATACACATTTTTCTGAGTTCACATAGAGAGTGCAAAATCCTATAGCTGGTTAATACTATCATACCTTTTGGCAGATGACCATGTTGCTCACTTGTTTATTTATATTTGAGATATAAATGTATGCCAATGTTTTTTTGAACTACTTACATGCCTGCTGAATTTATATAAATTGTTTTATATAAGTGTTTTACATAAGCCATTGTTTTAGAAATATTCCATCATTTTTAAAATCATTGCTTAAAATATTTATTTCCATCATTTGAAAATGTATATCACGTTTTGTTTAAATATGCTTTTGAATTGTCAAATAATTTTATTTGAAAATTGAAAGCTTTTATTTGGATAATCTATATTTTGCATCTTTTATGGAATATTTGGTGGTATCCTAATAGGCTTAGGCTTACAACCTAATTTTTTCTTTGGGTGTTTGTAGACTTTCTCATTCCAAGTTCGAGCAAAGGGAAGATATCTCTTGGAGGTGGATCCATATTTTGAGCTTTGGTCTTGGTGAGTTGTGCCCTTAGGGACCTTGGGGTTATTTTCCCATTTTATTACTTGGGTTTTAATACTTTGGGCTTTTTATGCCATGTTTTATTCTGGTACATCACTCCCAGTAGAGTTTCTTTCATTATGCATACTACTTTTTTTTCTTTTTCTTATGCATTCTTGTGGAAAAATCATTCTCACTTGTATGTTGTATGATGCCAGGTGCTAGTCGCCGACCTGTGGAGATCAGAAACTTCCTTTAGGCTATATACGGGCTGGCTTGGTTATCGGGTTACCAGGGTACCTGGGATGGTTCATGACAATCCTGTTCTTTTATTCTAGTCAAATGCATATCAATTCTGTGAATAAGAATTTATTCGCGCATCAAAGGTCGATTTATTTATAGAAGATTTATTTTTTCATTGATTATTCCATATTTGTTCATTTAATTATTTGACATTTTATTGAGGACAAATGAACAAAGGATGAGGTTAATTCCAAATGTTTATAGTTTGTGGTTTTTTCTCCCTGTTTCTTCACACATTCATCGCGGGAAATTTCTTTGGCTCATAGTTCTAAGAATACTCAGTATTCGATCATTGCATGACCGTTATTTAGAAAAATAGATCAATATCATGAGTTTGTTTCACGATCGAGGGTGAGATCGAGGAGCGATGATGATGGAGGATGATCAAAGGCAGATTGGAAGGACCATTGTTACCCATTCTTACCAGTTTGACGCGTGATGGTGATGGCATGGATCGATGGTGTGTTTTTGAGCAGATTGGAATTCAGATCCCGATGATCAATGGTGATAGGGGTCGAAAAACCTCAGATCTATGATTCCCAGCTAGAATCATGGTGATGTAAGCATGAGTGAAGACACAGAGAAGAACCCACAAGTTCTAGAAAATCCTGAGTTACAAGGTGTGTAATCCATAGATACACGATGTGTGGGACCCTTTGTGTGGTGCTAGTTTTTTCAGCAAGGCTTCATATAACTAAAAAAAGGAAACATGGGTTACAATAGTCTAAAGGAAGGAAGTTTACATTTATCTATGTAAAGTATGGGAGCATATCATGAGGAGTGCTGGAATGATAGGTGCTAGTGTCACTAGAGGATCCCATGTTTGCAAGGAAATCAGCAAGTTGGTTGGCTTTATGGTAGACGTGTGTAATGATATAATGCATTGAAGCAAGTATGTCAAGGCACTTAATCCATTTCGATGTTAGTTTCCAAGAAAGGTGAATCTGACCCATTATAACCACTTGTACAATGGTGGAAGAGTCACTTTCAAACCATATTTTCCTCCAATTACTTCTATAAGAAAAATAAACTGCTTTGATGAGAGCCATCATCTCTACTTCAAGAGCTGTGTCTAGTCCACACGTACCGTGAACCCCATCAAGGAAGTCACCATCATGATTTCTGATGACAAAACCATATCTAGCAGGTCCTGTATTACCTCTCAAGGATCCATCCAAGTTTCATTTAATCCAGCCTTCAAAAGGAGGTAACCAGAAGACTTCCATGGTTCCAAGAGGTCAAGGATAGTTACCTTTCACGTGCATTTTTTTCATAACAGTGAAATCTCTTACTGGGTTGTCACATTTTTCATCATGTAAACTGTTTGCTTGTTGAGCCGCAAACAAGTGTACATAGGTTAGTACATGATCACAACCAAAGGTACACGAGCATAGAAAGATGACATAGTAAAGGTGATGGAAAAATTTTACACACTATGTATACTTACTTACATTCCATGTATTTTTATATTTACATGTTTTGTGATGCAGGGACACACGGGAAGACTGGGGTTGGCATGACACACCATGTACTCCCTAGTACACATTGTGTACCACCTTTGAGGGTGTTTGTAGCCCTTTATTTCTTCAGTTTGGATCATTATCGGTTGAGAATGTCCCCTTGGCCCATCCCCTTAAGGGTATAGTGCATCATTGCATCCATAGCTCTGGATTATGATCCTCTCTGGAGGATGAGTCTCAAATAGAGTTTGTGGTGTCCCTCCGTGAGATCAGAGTATGATACTCTATCATTTATTCTTATAACCTAGGTGGGGTTTTTGGAATCGACGTGACCTCCTTGATCAAGGCACTAATCCTCCATCTGTCCATTTCAGTAGGGTTTGTGGTATTATTTACATATGATCCCCTATATAGTGGGTTGATCCAGATTGGGTTAGTGGTGTCCCCCAATGGTCATGGGTGTCATCACTTATCTGTGGATCATGATCTTTAGAGACCAGTGAGTTTTCTTGGGCAGGTCATAATGATCATTACCTCTTGGGTGAGTGTCTCTAATGATAGCATTACCCATGGAGTGGGTTCTCTCGAAACGAGCATTACCTGGAAGCTTTGAGCAGAATCATGTGGCTAGTAGTTTGGTTGATACTTCCTAGAGGTGTGATGTCCTTTTTGAGAACTTATGGGGTTTTCTTTTATTTCTATATCCTTATTATGAGCTGACTATTATTGATTCTATGTGTTTAGTGTTTTTAGGGTGTCCTACTAGATATTTTTATATTCACCCCCATATAGTATCTTATCACACATGTCATGTATTATGAAGATGATGACCCTTTTGACGGTGTCCTGGGAGGATAGGCAGTAGGTGGAGCATAGTTTGGGCTAGACAGACCAAGGTGTTTTCTAGGTGGTTTTTATTTGATAGTTTTACCCTCCTTCTGAGTAATTTGTACTCGCTATAGTTTTTTTGGGCATGTATTTATCCCCTTTATCACTTTTAGTATATTATTGTCATACTCTGATGGTGGGATTATATATATATGCATGCATAAGTTTTAGTTGTTTTAAAATTCAGCATTGTATGGGCTTGGAGATATTTTCATGTGTATAGTTAAATTAGACTAATGCCTCCCATGGGTGTGATATTCCTACTCGACGTTGGTCACCATCCTCAAGCATATAGGAGACATGCTTAGGATAGTCATGTTTTGGGCCCCATCAGACTGGGTTGTGACAAAGTGGTATCATAGGAATCAATTCTACCATAGTATTGGAGTCTATGAGATTGGTTTAGTTTTTATGGAAATAGTTTTAAGTGTTTCAAGTTTTTATTTCAGTCTAGGGACTCTAGTGTTGGTGTGATGATCGATGTATCCATACACCAGGACTCTGATCATCTACCTTTCAACTCGGTACATGTAGACACTAGTTATAGGGGAATTGTTGGTACATTCATCATATAGGAATGTGATGTGGTTTCCATGTCCTTATTGAGTCATCTCCCTATATATACTATTTAACAATGGTACATCTTGTTTATTTCAGGTTGCCTCCATAATGACAGCCATCCAGGATTCCACAATGTGATCACAAGGATAATTCACTGAATGATGAAGATTTAGTACATGGGCCTGTACTGAAGATAGTACCTCCAAGTGGTTTACTAGCTATACCACCAATCATTGAGCATCATTTCTCACCAATATTACTATCTACAGATTCACATGGGATAAGTGTGTTTCACGAGTTCTAGAGGTATAGACCTCCTAGGTTTCGAGGCGAGCCGGCTGTGACATCCCAAATTCTATGGTGGGTATCTCCCATGGAAATTGGCTTAATGAATCGTAATGTTTTCCTCTAAGTGATCAAGTAATTCACTCATGAATCCAAGGTTTGATCAAGTATGAACATTCTTATAAATATAAAAAGGTACATATGCAGTAGGTACATTGTACATTTATTATATTATAAGTCATTCTAGGCTATGTAATACTCATGCCAATTACATTTTCATCAGATTAATTCAATTACCTTTCATCTTACATGAAAAGGTAAAATAAGTACATGCAAAAAAAATCTATTTTAATTATAATTTAACCAAAATAAGTGATATCAATAATTTTATACTTTCCATTTAACATGTTAAAGAATTATTTATCATGATGAAACACTTACCTTATCAAAGGTCAAGTCAAAAACACCTAAACAGTATCTTAGGTAATCCCAATATGGGTTACTAAAGTCATAAAAAAGAACACACCCTACTTGGGGTGGTTAACATTGAGATATCAACCTCTAATGATCCTAAGAGGTGTTATTAAGGCCTTAGAATACAACATAGACAACTTAAAATAAAGCAGATAAATTTTTAAGAGCAACGCCATGTAAAACTGGGATGCACCCATTGATGAAAATTTATAAATGACATTACCTTAAGGTAAAAATCATATACCACCTACCTTATAACTATAGTAGATGGCTTGTCCTGTGTCAGCCCTTGGTTTGTCCTGCATCTAAAGAAAATGTAAGAATAGGTGAACACGCTAAAAATAGGGCATATGATATTGCACCAAAATAACATCATCTATAGAAATAAAAACAATGAAAGGATCCTAAATAGTTGAGAGATTACTGGTAGGAATACAATGATACAAACATATCTTAAATCAGAGGTCGGAAGAATAAATTATCAAATAATCTAGATGGATTCCATGGGAGGAGTTCTTAGAGTGAGGAAAGGGGATATTTTTATCCACTAGAAAAGAAAAATGAAGGAAGAGGGGTAATTTATGATGAGGTAAGGGAAAATGATCATTTCTACCAATTTTTAAAGAGGCACATAGTTTTTCCATACGGTTTTCCAAACTGTGAACCATATGTGCACCAATAGTTCTCCATGCATTGCCTCAAGTGACCCTCATATGGGTTGGTTGCACAGTTTGAATAACTATGTGAAACCTATGAAAACCCCTCTGTTGAGAGGTCTGTAGCACACGCACGAGCACGCATCATAGGTTTCACTTTTAGGGAAAACTGTGTGGACCTCTTCTGTGTACTGGAATGCCCAAAATGGTTTTCTCTAACTATGTGGACTGGGTTGCACAGTTTCTACTAACCATGTAGCCCAACTGTTTCCTCTAAAAGATGGGGATCCAGGGTTTGAACAAGCCATGGAAACCCCCGTTTCCACCATATCATTACTAGGCATTCATATTAGGTCAAAAAAAAAAGAAATTAAACTGAAATTAAAAGGGTTCATACCTCATAGAAAATATGACTTCTTATAGTCTCCCCCCTAAAGGAACTCGTCCCTGAGTTTCCCTTCCAAGGGTGATGAAACTTTGACTGAGAATAACTCTGGTCACTGAGCACATACGTCACCCTCACGATACTATGTTTTGTCCTGTACATGGTCGTGCTACCATAGCACCTATACTAAAGAGACAGAATTGCCTCAGAGAGCCATCATTCTATGGTCAACGATGAATATGAGATACTCCTAAAAAGAATAATAGACATCCAATTCACCATCATCAGGATCATGAGATGGGTCAACATGGTAATGATGAAGCTGTAAAATGTGGAATACATTGTGCATGAAAATATATCATTGAGGTAGCAGAAAATGATAGGCTACCATCCCAACTCTATCCAAGATCTCAAAAGGCCCAACAAAATGAGGTGAAAACTTCCCCTACCTCTGTATCTGCCTATGACCAAGCCTGGGTGATACTTGAAAAACAACATGATACTCGACCTCAAAATCCAAAGGTCATCAATGATGATCAACATAAGATTTATATCTAGAATAAGTAGTGTGCATATGTTTTCTGATCAAATATACCTTCTCTGAAGTCTCCTGCATGAAATGAGGATCTAGAAGCACTGTATCCCCTACCTCTATCCAGTATAGAGGTGAACAACATGACCTACCATATAAGGCTTCATACAAACCCATCTAAATTACTGACTAAAAACTATTATTATAGTAAAACTTGACGAGAGGGTTGTATTTCTCCCAAAAGCCCCTGAAATCAAGGATGCATGTCAGAGCATTTCCTCAAACACATGTATAGTTTTTTACAACTGTCCATTGGTCTGAGGGTGAAAGGTTGTGCTCAGAAGCACCTATGTATCCAAATATTTCTATAACCCTTTCCAGAACATCAATGTGAAATGATAATACCTATCTGAAATGATAGTATGAGGGACTCCATGTAGGTGTATAATTTCATAGATATGCAGTAGGACAAGATCGTACACTGAGAAGGTCTCCCTAATAGGAAGGAAGTGGGCTACCTTTGTTAGTATGTCGACAACTACCCAACTGCATTGCTACCGCGAGGCAATATTGGTAAACCGATCAAAAAATCCATCACGACATCATCCCATTTTCATTCCAGTAATGTTAAGGGATATAAAAATGAAACATGCCATTGGTGTTCCACCTTCACTAGATGATAGGTGGAACAACTAGTGATAAAACTCGTGATTTGACATTCCATCCTAGGACACCAATATTGGCAGCACATGTCATGGTACATCTTGAAGATACCTGGGTTCACTACCCACTAAGAAGCATGGGATTCTTGCATCAGATCCTCTCACATATCTATAGGAACCCAGATACTCCCATTTATGTATAGGATATTGTCTCTATAAATAGACCAATTTGTAGGTGGATCTTCACTTAAAATACCTTTCCATAGGACCAAACCTTTGGGGTCTAAGAACTGCCTTCTCTTAACCCTATCTAGGAGTGAAGTGGTAACTATTAAGGCTGTAAAAAAAGATTCTCGTGACTCTCCTTAAGCTCTAGATGCATCTCAAAAAATAGGTCCATCAACTTCCATTCATCACTAGCTTCCTAAATGGATTATGCCTGAGTTTTGTAGATTAATGCATCAACTACCACATTTCCCTTTTTAGGCATATTAGAAATATCAAAGTCAAAAGACAGAAGGTATTCAACTCATCTTTAGTATGTGAGATTCAAGTTATACTATGTAAAGATATATTTGTGGCTCTTGTGGTCTATAAACACCAAAAAGCACTCTCCCATATGATAATGCCTCCAACAACGTACGGCATGAATGACTTATATAAGATCGAGGTCATGCATTGGGTAATTACATTCGTTAGGTTTCAACTGGCGAGACCCATATGCAATGACTCGATCATACTGCATCAATACTACACCCAACACAATTCTCAATACATCATAAAATATTTTATAACCTCTTCTAGGACCAGGAGAGATTAGGATCGATGCCGAAGTAAGTCTTCCTTTCAGCTCCTAAAAGGCCTTCTCACATGCTTCATACCACATGAACTTCACACCCTTTTTAGTTAGACCAGTAAGAGGTATCGCAAGGTGTGATAATTCCTCTATGAAATTATTTTAATATCCATCCAGACCCAAGAAAATACATATATCAAACACATTTTTGGGATGATCTTTAGAAATAGTAACACACACCTTTTTTAGGTCAATTGATACTCCTAATTCTAAGATAATATGACCCAAGAAGTGAAACTTGTTGATATAGAAGTGGAACTTTGTGATCATAGCATACAACTATTAATCTCTAAGTATACTGAATATGATCTCAAGATGTTTGGAATTTTCACTTTGAGAATGAGAATACACCAAGATATCATCCATAAAAAGAACAACAACAGAATCCAGGTAGGGGTGGAAAACCCTATTCATCAAGTCCATGAAAAAAGTGAGCATGTTTGTAAGACTAAACATCATAACCAGATACTCATATAAAATTTACTGAATTTAGGAATTTATACATGGTATGTCTGATGAATTTACTCTCACCTAATGATAGCCTGATCTCATGTCAATATTTGAGGGAACTCTAGCTCCTCAGACCAGGTTGAAGATATCATCTACTTGAGGTAATGGATATTGGTTCCTAATTGTAAGATTTTCCAACTATCGGAAATCCATAAAAAGATGGAGGGTTCCATCCACCTTCTTAGTGAAAATAATAGGCAAACCCCAAGAAGAAGAACTAGGTCATATAAATCCCTTATATTCTAAATCCTCCAACTATCTCTTGAACTCCTAGAGCTCAATAGATTCCATACTATATAGAGGAATAGATACTGGAGATACTCCTAGAATGAGTTCAATTGTAAACTATAGCTCTCTCTTGGGAGGTCGTTCGGAGAAGTAATCTAGGGAAAAATCCCTAAAATGATCCACCATGGAAGGAAAATATGTCATACACATTGTTATATCATCCAAGAAAAGGTTGGAAATTTGGGATGTCATGCAACTCAACCCATAATTATTTGATCGATCTCAACTTGTCTAGACATCCCACTCACCCTTTTGAAGATACCTATCACCCTATGGTGATGTAAAAGATACCCTATAGTGATAACAATCCACATAGGTGTGATAGGGTACCAACCAGTCCATCCCAAGAATGAAATCAAATCCCATCATCACAAGGATGAAGATGTCCCATAAGAAATGATAACAACCTGCCTCAAAGGGATAGTACTTACATTGGTGTATACCCTCTGACCGTACACCCAACGGGGTGTCTAGGTTCATGAACCCATAAAAGCATAAAATTTATAACCCAAGACCTTCCATGACCGATACTAAGATAAAGGAGTGTGAGGAACCTATATGAATAAAGCATATAAAATAGTAAAGGACACTATAATAGTACCTCGTATAGTAGATGATCATGCACTCTATTCCTATAGTATCGAATTTAATGTGTGAAATCGGCCTAATCCACAGCCCTAAGATACAGCCTGGAATTCCCTAAGTAGGTCCACTCTATTAACACTAAAAATAATAAGTCTAGATACCTCAGCCATGACCTCCTCCTTGGTCTGTTTGACCAGTGCTACTCTATCTTCCTGCCTGACTCGAAGTCACTGATCCTACTCCTAAAGGTGGAGCTAATGTGGGATCTCTTCTGCTGGAAATAGGTAGAAAGGTCTGGCAGAACCTCTAAAGATGGACCATTTGGACGCAAGAGTGACAATCAAGTGGGTATCTATCACACTGAGTCTTCATATTCCCCTTCCATCAACACTAACGACATATAATAGAGGTTTCTAGTGAGGTTGCTCTGGTCTTCACTGCTCTAATGAGAAACCTCAAGGCTACGCTTCTTGCTACTAGAATAACTACTACCATATCTCATTACTGAACCTCTATGACCTATGATATCAGCTTCCCTTAAGTTTCTCTCAGTGATAAGATCTTGTTTCATGATCTCAAAAAAGGTAGATGGGCGAAATACATTCACTTGAGAGCGGATGAAATACCCGATCCTATCCTCAAAGCGTCTCGCCTAAGATAGATCATCACCAACAAGAACCGGGGAAAAACGTTGAAGATCAGTAAAAATCATTGAATAGTCCATAAAGAACATATTAACCTTCTCCAGGTGCATGAACTCTCTGGCTCAGTCAGATCTTAGTGTCTAAGGGAAAAATTAATTGTAGATGGAAGTTTATAAATTTTCCCAGACCATGTCCTGAGATCAGCCATCCTAGGTAATCACATCCCACCAGTTCTTGGAAGAATCACACAACATATAGGTGGAGAGATTGAACCTACTATTTGGAGGCATCTCTAGATGCTCGAAGATAGAAAATATGGATTCTATCCATAAATCAACAGCCTTTGGACCACCATCCCCCAAGAAGATAGGAGGATGTTATTGCTGGAAATCATGAGTAAGATCATACATAATAGGTGAAATTCATAGAGCACCCTGTATATATTTCATAAATCATAAGAAACCCTCTTGAATTTGAACATTAGTGCCTAGTTTTAGAATATAAGCTGGCGCTGCAAGTGGCACTACTGGAGATAACATTGGTGACTCATGGCCCATCACCTCCATAGCATGGTCATCTCCACCCTCCTAGTGCATGACTAGAGGGAACCGTAGTAGCATAGCTCTAAAAATTCCAAGCACATGTATCATAAAAAATATTCAAAATCAAATAGGGTCACTAATAGAAAAAGAAAAAGGGGGGGAAACACCCAAAATACTACCCTAACTACCCTCATCAAAGGTTTGGTTATTGGTAAGTGTTGAAGTTTTTATTTATACGGGTTCCAACATATGGAGTTTTAATTGTAAGTTAAGGGGAAAAATTATCTTTAAGTTTCACTTGGACTATTTATTTACTAGAAACCATTTCATTTATAATTTATATTTTTCATTTTAAGTTAATATGTGATTATATACTTATTACAAGGCTCAATTAAATGGATTATCACCCCCCATTTATAAAGTCTCATACACTTTATAAACTAAGATCAATACCCATGTAATTGAAACAATCTCTGCTTATATTCGACCTCAAATTGTAACAGGTAAAATATGATGGCTCAATTCGATGAATTACCCATTCCAATTTATAAAGGCCCTTACCCTTTATAAATTACAATTGGTGCTCAAATAATCACAACCAAATTCCAGATCATGTAATCAAGGTCACATATCTTATATGGGTCTAAATTGGGTATTTAATATTCCACCATCAATATACATGGAAAAACACCATTTAGGTTTATGATGACATGTTAAACAACCAATTTCTCTTCCCTGTAGAAGAATTCAGTAACACAGATGTATATAACAAACATGAATCACTCAACAATCATAGGAAAAAAGGTAATGCAAGAAATGAAATGAACCTATATAGAATGGAATATTCATGGAATTTGAATACCTAGGTGCCTATAATGATTCATGTAACAATGCTCCTTTCCATGTTGAACCAAGGCAGAATCTTCATAAAGCATAACAATTACAAAAATTCAGGTGCATCACTCAATAGTGAAAATGTATCAACTGTAATAGGAAGAAATATAAAACAAAAATTTACCATTCCCCAAAAACTTGGTGTTTACCCCGAACATTGGTTAGCTACTCCCATGAATGGATTATGACCATGTTCTGAAATGATCCTTATCTCCTATCTAAATTTCCCAAAAAAAATAAGACAAGAAAATAAACACTCTAATACCACTTTGTGACATCCCGGACCTAGTTCACTCCTGAGTAACTAAACCCAGTTGGTCACATGACCTCAAGCACACCTCCTTGTATTCTAGAGGCTACCGAGTAATAATGAGGCCCTAGGGTGTGATAGTGGGGAGACTGTTCCCTCTGCTCAGAGTGGATCACAATAGTGATATAACATGAACAAGTAAGCGGAAACAATATAATAAAGAATAAGAAAGAAAAAAAAATAAGTATCAAATTAATAAGTAATCATAAAAATCCATAAAGGTATCATATAAAAAATGATGATGTCGTGTCTCTACAAAAAATAAAATAGAAATACATGGCATAAATCAGACAATACAATACATGATATACAAAAGAATCAAAAAGGGAAAAAACTATCCAAGTATCCCGGGTACTAGCCTGATTATCTACTACCAATATCCCATCCTAAGACATGTAAGACATGTGTCCAAATAGGGACACTTCCCTTTGTCCACACCTGTGATCATAAAATCTTCTCGAGTACCAACGATAACTCGAATAGGGTATGAGATAAATATTAGAAGGCCACCACCAATTATGTCTATACAAATCTAGTAAGTGAATATAAACTGTACATTTTTTCGGTATATCAATATTAAATCAATGAAATATAACTAACCCATATTTTCTTTAGACTAAATTGGTGTCTCTAGACATGTATTCATTTAATTAGTTAATTATAGTTCAATTTATAATGAGTAGATCATATAAAAGTATCAGAAGTACTGTAAAGGATAATAATAATAATAACAGATCCAAGGTGAAACTAAGGCATACTTGACCTTAGGGATCGAGCCAACTCACAATGGAAACTCATGAAATCTAGATATAAGGGGTTTGAGTGTAATATAAGGGGTACAACCAAGGCATTCCATTGTAAAATATTCTAACTAAGTTTATAGTGCATGTCTATAGTAATCTTGGGCTAAGCATGACTAGGCCCAATAGGGTGAATCCATGGAACTGCATGTCTGAAGACATCAAGATTAATCCAAGGAGTGTATCCAAGGCATTCTAATATCAGGAAAATATGCCAAGTTAATCATCAGTACAACATCGAGACATTCACGTAATAAGATAAGGACTAGATTCTATGGTGGGTATCTCCCACGATAATCAGCTCAATGAATCAGAATGGAGTCCTTTAAGTGATCAAAGAATTCCCTCAGGAATCCAAGGATGGCTCAAGTTTTTCCATTCCTATAAATATGAAAAGGTATATATGCAATCAACACCTTTTATATTTAGTACGTCGTAAGTTATTTCCGGCCGTGTAATATTCATACCAATTACATTTTCATTCAGTTCATTCTATTACAGTTTATTTTACATGACAAGGTGAAATAAGGACATTCAACCAACTTCCATTTCAATTATAATTTAACCATTCCAAGTGATATCGATAATTTTATACTTTTCATTTAATACATTAAAGATTTATTTATTATAATGAAACACTTTCCTTATTAAAGGTCAAGTCAAACACACCCAAATGGTGTTTTGAGTAATCACTTCATGGTTCAATAAAGGTATAACAAAGAACGCACCCTACTTGGGGTGGTTAACATTGAGGTCTCAACCTCTAATGATGTCAAGAGGTGTCATTAGAGCCTTAGAATAAAACCTAAACAACTTAAAATAAAGAATATGATTTTTTAGGAGCAACGCTCGGTAAAACTGGCATGCCCTCAATGATAATAATTTATAAACGGTTATACCTTGATAGAAAATTTGTAGAAAACATACCTTATGCCTATAGTATATGCCTCATTCAGTATCAACCCTTGGTTTGGCCAAGATTGGAAGAAAAAACAAATGCCCTAAAATAGGTCATATGATCTCACACAAAAATAGAATTGTATATAGAAATAAAAATAATTCAATGGTCTTAATGGGTATAGATATTACTGATAGGAATCCAACGAGACAAGTAGATCTTTCATTGGAGGTCAGATGAAGAAGTTATCAAAGAACCTAGGTGGCTGCCATGGGAGGATCTCTCAATGTGAGGAAAGGGGAGAGTTCTTCCCACTGGAAAATAATAATGAAGGAGGAGGGGTAAGTTATAACGAGGTAATGGAAAATGGTCATTTCATCCAATTTTTAAAGAGGTGCTTGGTTTGGCTGCAATGTTAGAAAAATCGTGTGCCAACTGTGTGCTATGCACTGCCTCAAGTGACCCCTCACACGGGCTAGCCACACAATTTGAATAACCATGCACAGATCATGCAAAACCCCTCTATTATGAATTCTACAGCACACACACAGGCATGGAGCTTGGGTTTCATAGTTAGGGAAAACTATGCAGCCCTCTGCTATGCACTGAAACACCCATCATGGTTTTCTCTAACCATGTAGACTAGGATTCATTTTTTCTACTAACAGTTTGGCCTAGGTTTTTCTTCCAAAATATGGGGCTCTAGGATCTAAAAATACCCAAACAACCTTGTTTAATCCATATCCTTACTAGTCATTCATATTAGGTCAAAACCAGGGAATTAAACCAAAATTAAAAGGGTTCATATCTCATAGAAAAGTCAAGTTCTTACATAGACCCCCAGGTGGCTGAGGACTGGCTATAGGTAATCACTCAATTTTTTCACTTTTTGAGGATGAATGGAGAACATATGGAAGTCCTCATATTGATTCTTATTTAGGTATCTACTATGAAATGGTGGAGTTCAGTGACTCAGTCACACAACAAGAAAACTCTCTCTTGGTTAGACTTTGAGTGTCTCTTCCAGGAGGAGGTTTATCTGGCCACGTTATGATTAGTGTACATCTAGGAGCTTCTACATCTACAGTAAGGCCATATTATCATGGTGGAGTATTCAATGAGGATTACTGATCTCTCACAGTACTCCATGGATATGGTGTGAGATTTGTTCTTTGGGGATCATACCTTTGAGGAGGCCTTACGCCAATATATCAGGACTTCAGTGGTATCTCTTGAATTACCACCTATGTTGGAGTACTTGAGCAGGCCTTAGTAGTGGAGAGATTCCTAACAGAGCATATGCCGACAGTAGGTGTTGGTAGTGGACACCCATGAGTTAACTACTTGGAAATAAGTAGTTGATGACAATCACAGGGATCCGGGTGTGTCAGATGCTTCGGGAGATGATTCTAAGATAGAGTATCAGTAGTGCAGAGCTCTCATGATGGCTCGAATCATCCATGGGAGAGACAGTGTTTCTTCTATAATGTTTGGGACATCATGTATGGGATTGTCCAACTCGTTGTAAAGATGATTGGGATATGGTCGAGGGACCACCCAGTCAAAGACACATGCAGAATCATATAGGTCTGTGGGGCGGAGGACATGGTAGGGGGAAAGGTAGAGAAGAAGGAGGTGGTAAAAGGTTTGACCTATTTCCACCACCACCCCTAGGTGTTCTGTTCCAGGATTAGGGATCCAGTGGTCAAGTATGAGGGAAGTTGTAGTCTATGGATGCATATGACCCCGAGGCTCTAGGGATGATGCGAGGTATGATCTATGACTTTTATACCTTATCTTTAGTATTGATAGACATAGGTGTGATTCATTCCTTTCTTTCCACTTCTATGATTCCAGACATAGATATTATGGTTGATCCTTTGGTTCAGAACATGTGCTTAGAGACTCTGAAAAGAGGTGACTCGGTGATTTCACATTTCTACCAACAATGTGATCTGATGCATGGAGGTGAGATCTTTGTATTGATCTCTTTATAGCAGTGATGAGGCCTTATGATGTCATATTATGTATGGAATGGCTACCCACAATTCATGCCTAGATTGAATGTTTTAGGAAAATTATGTGGTGTTCCTGTGGTGATGGGTTGAGGTTTTCCTTTTTGGGTGAAAAGAAAACCCTGTCAGAGCAAGATAGGCTCAAGCATAGGAGAGTGCATGCGATTAATAAACAGTTGGATAGCATAACTCTTGGAGAAGTTGATGATATGGGATACCAGTTCCCTATGGTGTTGGTGGATTATGAGGATGTATTTCCTAAGGACGTACCAGGATTACCTCCTCATTGAGAGTTAGGATACTACATTGACTTACACCTCAGGATGATTGCGATATCCATACAAGCATATCAGATCACTCCAGTAGAGAATCGTGATATGAGGATGTAGTTGGGGGACTTACAGAAGAATGGATTCATGAGACCTAGTGTTACCCCCTAGGAATCCTTAGTGTTGTTCGCTAAGAAGGTGGACAGGATCTTGAGGTTATATATGGATTATCTCACTTGAACTAGTTTGCTATAAAAAATAAGTATCCACTACCAATGATTGATGTACTCTTCAATCAATTGAGAGGGGAGTGATGGTTCTCAAAGGTTGACATCAGGCCAGGTTATCACTATCTACGAGTACTGGATGAGGATATATTGAAGATGACATTCAGATGTCACTATAGTCACTATGAGTACTTCATAATGACTTTCTTATTGATGAATGCACCATAAGTATTCATGGGACTCATGAACCAAATATTTTATCCTTTCTTAGATAGTTTTTGGTGGTCTTCATTGATGATATCCTAGTATACTCAGCATTCAAGGAGGATCCCATGAGACACTTGAGGATGGTCCTAGACACAATTTGAGAGTACCGACTTTATGGGAAGCTCTCAAAGTGTAAATTTTGTATTCGAGAGGTCAAAATCCTAGGAGACATCATCTCATAGGTAGGATTGGCAGTGGACATGGAGAAGGTTGAGGTTGTGCTAGCTAGGGAGCTACCTAAGAGTGTTATTGAGGTACGGAGTTTCCTTGGGTTGGTAGGGAACTATCAGAGGTTTGTACCTAATTTCTCCAGAGTTAAATCACCCTTGATAGATTTGAACCAAAAGGGGTAACCATTCATGTGGACATAAAAGTTTTAGTAGTGTTTTCAGAAGTTTAGGCGGAGCTTTACAAGAGCCCCATCTTGAGATTTCTGAAGGAGGGTATTGAGTACGTAGTGTTCTATGATGCCTTAGGGACTAGACTTTGTCATGTACTAATGCATAGGTAGGTAGTGATTGCTTATGGGTCCAGGAAGTTGATAATATATGAGTATAAAAACATGACCCATGATCTTGAGCTAGTAGCGGTAGTCTTCGCCCTGAAGATGTGGTGACACTACGTTATGGGCAAGCAGTTTATCATATACTCTATCCAAAATAGTATCAAGTATATCTTCTCTCAAAAGAATATTAACTTGAGATAGAGGTGATGGATAGAGTTACTCTAAGACTATTACTTCGAGATTGTCTCTACTCCTAGGAAGGGGAACATGATGGAAGACACTCTTAGTAAGAGATCTTGTTCTCAGTTGTTGGTTGAGGTGTTAGAGTAGTTAGACTCATTAAAGTTATCCTTTGTAGACAAGGATGGTGCTTCATACCTGAAATTGATGGTTGTTACCCCACCACTCTTAAATTGTTATTGGGAAGCTCGATATGAAGATACTGACTATGATACCTTATATACTTAGATATCCATTGGATGAGATCTTGATTAATTTTCTGAAGGTGGGGATTACATTATCCTTTTCAGATAATGAATGATTGTACCAGTGAAGTTGTGGTAGGAGGTGATGAAGGAGTTTCATATATCCCCTTTGGTGGTACATCTAGGTGTGTAAAAGATGTACCAGGACTTCTGATGTCAGTTTTGGTGGCTAGTCATTAAGAGTCGTGTTAAAGAGTATGTCTCTCAAAGATTCACTTGTTAGCAGGTAAAGGTTAAGAACTAGGTTCTAGTGGGTTTAGCTCAACCCCTTGAGGTTCCAAAGTGGAAGTGGTATGGGATATCCATGTACTTCATGATGGGGTTACCGTGTACATCCAGGGTACATGATGAAATCTAGGTTATCATTGACCAACTCACCAAGTCGACCCACTTTCTATCCATTTGAGAGTAGAGTTTAGTGGAGAGATTGGGACGCTTATATGTGCAAGAGATAGTCCGAATCCATGGAGTTACCTTGACAATCATTTCATACCATGATGATCGCTTCACAACATGATTATGGATAGAATTGCATGAGGCCTTTGAGACTCAATTGTGTTTGAGCACGACATTCCTCCTCCATACTGATGGCCATACTGAGCGGACCATTCAAGTTTTAGAGGACATGATGTGGGATTTCATGTTAGATTTTGGATATAGTTAGGAGGATCACCTACCCTTTGTGAAGTTTTCATACAACAACATCTACGATTCCACTATTGATATGGCACCATTGGAGACCTTATATGGGAGACCCTGTAGTTTTCCAATTTGTTGGAATGATCTAGGTGAGTCAGCACTCATGGGTCTAGAGTTGGTGCGAGCTATGATAGAGAAGGCTCAGATCATCTAGGAACAGATAATGCCTTCACTAAGACGTTATAAGTCATATATGGATTGATGATGGAGACCTTTGGAGTTTGAGGAGGGAGACCATGTGTTCCTAAGGGCCTCACCTAAACATGGATTATAGAGGTATGTTTGGGAGGAAAGAAATACTTGAGGTTCATTGAACCTTTCCAAATACTGTATAGAGTTTCTAAGGTGGCATACAACTCATCTCTACCACCATAGTTAGACCAGGTATATAACATCTTCCATGTGTCACGACTAAGGAGGTTTATGAACGACCCATCACATGTTATCGATTGGGGTGAGTTGGATATCAGGTATGGGGCTACCTTTTTTGTGTACCCAGTAGAGATCTAGGATCAGTATGATAGGATCCTTTGTGAGTGATCGATTCCCCTGGTACATGTCTGGTGGCAGTACATAAATCTTTAGGAGATCTCTTGGGGGCAAGAGACCTAGATGCAAGCTCAGTACCCTTATCTTTTTTAGTAGGTTTTTCTCTTTTTATGAAAAAAATCCCTAAGTTAGGGAGAATTTAACAAATATTATTTTTTCATGTATTAATTTAGAATATTATATGGATTAATTTTGGAGTTAGGAACTAAAAAGATGTGAGATTTTGATGCTCGGTGATCCTAGAATTGATATTTAAAAAATATTAAAAATATTAATATCATGCATGTACAGTTTTCCTGAAAAGGTAGAATAATTCTTGAATGAAGACTCAAATCAGATATCTGAGGCCTCCATCGAGTTTAGAGCATGGGAATTACTCTACGTGTGACATAATCTTTGTCAACGTCAGGAATTTGGTTAAAAGTCATCATGGGAATAAATAATAAAATAAATTAATTAGATGTATTTATTTTATTATATTGACATTGTGAATTATTTGCTCTATAAATATATGGTTATGATGGTATCTTGGGGTTAGCCTCTTAACCCCAGAGATCTAGAAAACCGTTGGAGATGATCCTTCTTAGAAGAGGAAATCAAATCAGATCGAGATTGAGGATCATTGTTTCATCGGAGTTCGTGGATCTCACCAACGACAAAAACACAAGACCATTCTTCATCAGTGATCGATCCAAACTCTAGGTAGGTTGTTTGATTTTTGTGATTCCATATCATATTTTTTATCATAGTCAAATGAAAATCAATTCCACAAATAATAATTGATTCATGCATCGATGGTTAATTTATTTATAGTAGATTTATTTTTTCACTGATTATTTTGTCTTTATTCATCTAATTCTTTAACAAAGGATAGAGATGAACAAAAAAATGTTGAGGTTTGTTCCTCATGTTTTTGGTTTATGGATTTGTCCCTCCATTTCTTCGCATGTTCATCGTGGGCAATTTCTTTGGTCTGTGGTTCGATGAATACCTAGTACTTGATCATTGCACGATCATTATTCAATGCTCTAGATCAATAATGTGGGTGTGGTTCATGATCAAGGGTGTGATCGAGGAGAGACAATGATGAAGGATGATCAAAGGTAGATCGTATGGATCAATGATACCCATTCTTCCTGGTTTTACAGGTGATAGTGATGGTGTGGATCGAGGGTGCGTTTTCGAATAGATTGGAGTCCAGATCCCGACGATTGGTGGTGGCAGAGGTTTAATGACCTAAAATTAATGATTCCTATATAGAATCATAGCAATGGAGGAATGAGTGGAGATATAGAGAATAACCCTTAGGTTCTGGAAAATCATGAGTTACACAACATGTAATCTGGAGATACACGCCACGTGGGACCCTATGTGCAGTGCTGGGGTTTTAACAGAGGAGAAAAATATAGCACATTGTGTGATATCGGCCACACTCCATGTGAACATGCTGGAGGATCAGTGTGTACTTCAGAGGGTACATAGCCACAGGAAGTTCAGGGTATATGGACATGACCAGAGTACATAGGCAGAGTCGTGTACTTAGACACGATCAGGTGTACATGGACATGACTAGGAGTACACGGGTTGGTACATGGGCATGAACAAATGTACAAAATCATGGACAGATGGAATTAAAAGGGTGCTAATAGACCTCTACATGCCATGCATACTTACTTACATGCCATTTACTTTGTAATTTACATGCCATGTGAGGAAGCGGCACACATGCAGACTAGGGGATGGCATGATACGTCATGTACTCCTTGGTACACAACGTGTACCCCATTTGATGGTGTTTGGATCCCTTCATTTCTTTATTTTGGACCAGTATTGGTTGAGTGTTCTCCCTTGGTCCATCCCCTCAAGGGTATAGTGTGTCATTTCATCCATAGGTCTGGATTATGATCCACTCTGGAGGATGAGTCTCAAATAGAGTTTGTGGTAACCCTCTATGAGACTGGAGTGTGATCCTTTATCATTTATTCTTATAACCTATGCGGGGTTCATGGAATTAGGGTGAACTCCTTGAGAAAGGAATTTATACCCCATATAGAAGGCCATTTTAGTAGGGTTTGCAGTATCATTATCATATGATCCCTTATATAGCGGGTTGATCTAGTCTGGGTTCATGGTGTCTCCTAATGGTCCTAGGTGTGATCCCCTATCTGTGGATCATGATCTTCAGAGACCAGTGAGTTTTATTGGGTGGGTCTTAATAATCATGACCTATTGGATGAGTGTATTTGGTTATTGCATTACTCATGGAGTGGGTTCTCCCAGAACGAGCATTGCCTAGAAGCTTCGAGCAGAATTATATGGCTCATAGTTGATTGAGACCGCTTTAAGGCGTGGTGTCCTTCTTGAGAATATTTGGGTTTTTTCTTTGATTAGTATATCCTTGTTATGAAATGAATATTCTTAATTTTATGTGTTTATTGTTTTTGGGGTGTCCTGCTAGGTATTTTTATACTCACCCATGCATGGAATTTTCCCACACGTGTCGTGTCTTATGCAGATGGAGACCCTTTTGACAGTGTCCTAGGAGGACATGGAGTAGGTGGAGCATAGTTTAGTCTATATAGACCAAGGTGTTTTCTAGGTGGTTTCATTTAATAATATTCCCCTCCTTCTGAGTAGGTTGTACTCTCTTTAATTTTTGGTTGGTCTTTTATTTAGTGACTTTATCACTTTTAGTACATTATTATTATACTTTGATTGTGGGATTATAGATGTATGCATGTATTAGTATTAGTTGTTTTATATTTTAGCATTGTATGGGATTGGAGATGTGTGTGTGTGTGTGTGTGTATGTACATTAGGATAATGTCTCCTATGTGTGTGATATGCCTACTCAGCACTGGTCACCAGCCCCTGGCCTATTGGAGGCACACTTGGGATAGTCATGGTTCAGGATCTATTAGGCCGGTTCTTGGAAAATGAGGATAAGATATGGTCGGAAATGTCATCCCTTTCACATTTATAGTCTATTTAGAACCTTTTTCTTGATAACTACTTTAATGTATTTTAATCTTTTAATAAATTCCAATAGTGCCCCTACCCTCAATTATAGAAGGGAACCCATCCTTTCTATTCTTCACATAACTTTGAACCCTATAGATTGAACAAACACTACCAAGTTCTCTTCTACACTCCCCTAAACACATTCTAGAGGTTCTGGACTTTCTAAAATACCAACCCTGACGTCCTTAAGAGGAGATCTAAAGGAGTTATTTTACAGAAGAGGTAATTGCCTTAATCAATCACTTTCTTTTTAATTATTCTAAAACCTACTCTAAATATATTATATTCTTCATAAAATAATAACTTTGGTATCATAAATATACTGAAATGTTACCATGATTATGAAACCGCATTTATTCACCATCTTTCCATCAAATGTGAAGTGAAAATATTGCTCGTGCGTACACACGAATTACCGTCTCCATGTAGTGATACAATTCATTTCTCATCACCATATTTTATGGATGGGTAATATGATGATTTTCATATTTATATATGATAATTATGACATAATTATATTTCTATAATTATAATATCATATCTAACTTATTACCATCCAAACCATTGGAAAACGATAATGTCGATCATGCGTATGTGTGGACAACCACCTTCACGAAGTGATGTGATTTGTTTTTCATTTTTGTTTGACTTGGATGGTAATATGGATATATTTAATAAATATATATGAAATATATGATATAATAATAATTATTTAAATTTTATTTATTATTTACCTTTTTTTGTTCCATCCATCGAAAAATGGAAACATCATTTAGGCGTACATAGTGTCTACCGTCTCCATGAATGGTGTAATTCATTTTTCTATCACTATCTTTTATGAATGAAACTAAACATGTATGTAATGAATATATATATGATATTTATATCATTATTAACATTATAGAGATGATATAACCATGATAAAAATACAATTTCCAAAACTACTGAACCAGAATATATATACAAAACGAAGCATATATCACTCGGAATAGTGATTTTAATAAAGTGTTAACAAACGAGTGATAAAAGGTAATAAGTAAATAATATACGATATGATATATATTATTATGGTTCTATAATGAGGTTTATAATACATCTATATTTATTATAAAGGAGTTTAAAATATGCACAAAGAAATTCAGACCCTAAGGTAATGGATTTTCGTCACACTTTAATTTCTATGGGACACATGCCCAATATACCACTTGTTTCTTTTGTGTGGTGTATATACTACTCATGAATGTATTTTATTATTATTATCATGAAAATTATAGGATATAAATATCCATCTAAGTTCCTTTCTTTCATGGTGCTTATGATTCAAAAGTTACCAAAGTGATAAGTGTTTTATGTTACAATCTCATTGTTTATCAGGATTGTTTATGATTATGTTTCTGATGATGAAATATTATGATCAACCTCTCAATAAACTCATGAATTTTTTTATCCTCTGGTTATTTCTTAAGAATAAATGTTTTCCTTTAATTTTTCTCATCTTAAGTACTCAAGATTCTGAAAATGTGTTTTAAAGGAAAATCAACTTTATTCCTCTCTTCAATCAAATTTTTTTTTTCTTTCATATCCATGTTTTCTAAAATTGTTTTAAAGAAGGTTTTTACTATTCTTTTATGATTGTTTAAATTCATTTTTACCCATTTTTGAATTTTTAAAAAATGGTTTAAAAGGAATCTTCTTATCATTTTCTGAATGATGTACTTTTGACTTTTTCTACAAATGTGTAAAAGGAATGTTTTATTTTAACGTATACGGTATGAACATAATTTCCTGCCATCATGAATAGTCAATGTTTTGAAGATTCCATTACGAGTTTCCAAAATTATTTTCTATGAAAATATTTTCTTAATAATTGAGCAATATTTTTGTTTTAAAAAAAATTATTTCAAAGTGAAACTAATACTTTTCTCAAGAAATGTTCCAACTAATCTTTCAAAATAATTTTCCATCTATGATGAAATATTTGGTGTTAATCATGATTTACTAGGGATATGATCCAATGATACAATTATTAGTATTTCTCTAGATGGTTAATGTTTATGTTGATGAGATGTTTATGAAACCCATTAATTTTCCATGGGTTGTGTTAGAATGAATCGATGAAATGTTTATGAAACCCATTTTCTTTACACGGGTTATGATGTGATTACATGATGAATGTTTTATGATCTTGTAGAAAATATATGTATAGTTTTCATTATGTGGTGGTAGTTAAGTTATAACCAAGTATGGTGGTTACACTATAACCAAGGATGGTGGTTACCTTATAACCAAGGATGGTGTTCATATTATAACCAAGGACAGGTGGAACCTATATCTCTCTTAAATGCATTGGGTAAATATTGATATCTCATGAAATAAATAGGAATGGAATGGGGAGTAAACCCGGTTCAGTAAGGAACTTTTTCCACTATGATAGTCTTGGGAGTGAACCTTGACTATTATGATGGTTTGGGGATTGAACCAATTCCACTATGATAGTCTTGGAAATGAGCCTTGACTACTAAGGAAATTATTTTCTATACTTATGTCTATTCCATAAACTTATTTCATATACCTATGTTATGTGATAAGATGAATTTATATTTACATTTTGGATAAATTTTTCAAAGACTTATTCATGATTTATTTGATAATGAATTGGTTTTTGGTTTTTTTTCACAGGAATTGGGAATTTTGTACTTAAAGGAAGAAATGATGAAAATTGAAAAACTCAAGATTTAAACATCGTGTACAACATACATGAAATGCATTCCTCATTCAAAACATTCCTACAGAGCCACAAACCATCCCATGAAAACTTTACATGACATGAAGCTCATACACAATGTGTACGTACATTACATGTTGTGCAGATTTCAAATCAGAATCATGCTAAAAGTGAATCAAATACATGGCGTGTAGAGTTTACATGACATGAAAAGTTCGAGAGCCAAATCAGTTAAACATACAGACTAATTTTTCATAGGAAATTTTGGATCTCAAGTATACAATGTGCAACATGATTACACAATATGTAGATATCAGGACATTAGCCACTTAAGCTAGTTTACAACATGAATTCTTTACACATTATGCCCTTTTCAGCCTATTTATATTTTTGCAATGCCACCATGCACCAAGATCCCCACAGAACTATGTTTTCTTTCATTATCCTTTCTTTGTTTTCTTCTTCTTTTTTTCTTTACAACTCAATTTTAATTCACTCCTTTTATTATTTTGAAAAAATATTTTGAGTTGTTAATTATTATGCATCCATTATACATTTTTTACGTTTCCTCTTTTGTTTCGATGCTTGATTTCAATAATTGATCTTCATTCTTCATTGATGGTTGTTGTTTCTTCATTGTTTCTGCATTGTGAGTAATTATTTGATTATATTTACATTAATTTTGATTGTTTAATACTGAATCTTTTTTTTCTCAATTATGGATTGCCTATTCTTGAATCATTTCAAGATTATGTTTAGAATTCCTTATATTCCTTTTCTTTTGATCATTACCATCATGAACGACTAATCTGCTTAGGGATAGGGGTAGAGATTAGGGGTATTTCTTATCCTAATTAATCCATGAGTTTAACCTTGGTAACCCTGCGACTAGTAATTAGGTTAAAAAAATTTCATCACATTCTATTACACATCCTTTAGCATGGGAGGTGCAATTGAACGAGCATGATCTAATTGGAATTGAGAATTCTATGACCATTAGCATGTGATGATTTCTATATAGAATCTAATAATAATACATCTAGGTTGTTGGATATACCCAAACCAAGGGATAGTTCCCACATAGGTATATCTAATTGGTTTGACCAAAACCAATTGGCGACCCTTGCACCACTTTTCAGCCTAATCCATAGGACTATTCCAAGTTAGAATTAGGATTATCTTCTGCCAAGAGCCCTGAAATTGACCCTAAACCCTTCTTAATTATCTTAATTAAATCCAAACTACCATGTTCTAGAAAAAAAATATTGAAGAGTGAATATGAGGAATCCTTTAAAATGATTTTGTTCGAATGGTTTCTTGTTATCCAGTGATCCCTATGGGTTCGACCCTACACTTCTGATTTACTATTCCCTAGTAGTAAGTGTAGTTTGGGACTATAAATTTCTAATATGAACAATGCCTACGTGAATTCAAAAACATGTGTTGGAACATTATATTTTGGAAATGTTGTTAGGGATTGCTATTTCCTAGCATAGTAGCCTTTGAATTGGACCTCAGGTTACCTCACACTCTCCCCCTTTCTTATTTCTCCTTCCCCTTTTCCTTTTATTTTCCTCCTTCAAGTTCACCTGCATTATATCTATATTTTTTGTTTGCTAGTGCATGCGTTAGGGGCCTCTGACTCATTCAAAAGCCTTGACGTTCAAGAAATGCTTCTATTCAATTATGGGATCTATTAGACTTTAACTGCACATCGCCACTTTGCAATGGATAATTACAACAATCATGGATATCCCAACCAGAAAAATATGGATGTTGCCTTCCAATATAGGAGTGAAATCCTTGTTGTAGGAGCACACCGTTATGGATTATAAATTTCCATCCATAAGTGGTGTAACGCCTAGAATTGTGCGCCCTTCTATTCTAGCGCACACTTTTTCAATTAAGCCTCGAATCATAAACATGATCCAGAACATGGGTCAATTCAGTTGACTATAAAATGAATACCCTAATGAGAATATTTCCAACTTATTATAGGTTTGATATACCTTTCACAATCAGGGTGTTCCATCAGACACAATTAGACTTTGTGTCTTCCTATTCTCCTTGCATGACTGAGCCAAGGGTTGGCTCAAAATCCAAGCTCCCGAGTCGATCATGACTTGGGATGTTCTAGCTAAGAAATTCCAGGACAAATATTTTCTACCCATTCAAATGTGAAAGATAAAAAATGACATTCAAAACTTCAACTAGGAAGATGGAGAATCAGATTTGGATGCATGGGATAGATTTAAGGAGATAACCTGCAAATTATCACATCATGGACTAGATGTGTGGATACAATTACAAAAATTCTACCACAGAATTCAACTGACTTCACAAACTATAGTATACATCATTATTGATGGTGGATTCATACTTAGGACACTTGAAGTAGGACGAGCCATTTTTGATGAAGTTTCCCACAATGCTAGACTATAGTAAAGTGATAGAGGACCACCTCGACGCGGAATCTATTGGGTGGAGGAAAGTACCTGACTCATAGAATAAGTGGAATCCCTAACCAAGAAGTTAAATTCATTCCAATTACATACTACACTACCACCCCCTCATGCTTCCGTGATGGAGATACGATCTTGTGAGATGTGTGGAGGCCCACACCCATACCAATCCTGCAGTGTAGGTATAGAGGATCCCCAATTCCAAGATTTTAATTACATAAATTACAATCAACAAAATAAATAGTGCTAAAAACCCCAAAAATATCAAAAAAAGGACTATCAACAGAGGCCACCTTAGAAACCTCATTGGAAAAACCAAGGTTATTTTAAGTAGAGGAGTTGACATGTGCCACTAAGGAATCAAGAACCACCTGGGTACCCAACACAAGGTCCATCTCCTCGACCAAAAAAAAAATTCCAACAACCTTTTCCTAGAGCTCAGTAGTTTCCACCAACTCAGTTGTAGCAATATCAATAAGCTCTACTAAGACCACCGTAATAAGCCTAACCTCTCTAATCTAATCTTGAAAACATGTTCACCGCCTTCATGCAAAAAGAATACCAATGGATGAAAACCCAAGAAACTAAAATGAAAAACCAAAAGGCCATACTATGTAACTGAGAGCATCAAATGAGGATAATATCTAAGACCTTATCTATTCGAATACCAAGTACTTTTCCTAGTAATATCAAATCTCATCCGAGGGATGGGGATAAAGCTATAGTTGTTAGAAGTGGAAAGATGCTGGACTTTTAACATCCATGTGAAGATGATAAAAAGTAGTTAGAAGAATATGATAAAGCTGTTTAGGAGATAACTCAGGATATATAATCAATTAAAAAATATCCTCTAAAAAACATGCCTTTAGGTTCCATGCAAAGCTAAAGTGTGTGTTGGGTGGTGCCCAACTTTTCTTTTTTCCATAATCGATGATCAATTTTAGATCTATGCAATGATGAATGCCATGATCCCTGGAATTGAATCAAATAAATAGAAAATGGATAATAATGTTGGAACCGAGAGAGAGGAGATCAATGCATATTGTTTGTAATTAATTTAATTAGATAAATAATTTCCTCTAAGGAATTTTTTCTTTGTTGATGAATCCGATAACAGATCTACGGTGCACCGTCATTGAGTTGTAGTGGATAAGTGTATATTTCCTCCAATGGTGATCCAAATGTGTTCCATAAATCTCCAAATGTCATTCAAGGGGTCTCTGAGTGCTAGCACTAAAAATCCTTGCTCTTGCGCCATCCTCCTTAATCACCTCATGAATTGCTTTCAAAGCGTTCTCCTTAATCCGGTGGAGGATGATTACTCTCCATTCTTGAGAGCGTTCTTGGAGAAGGGACATCTCTAGGCTTGAGAGGATTCTCTAAGGTTGGTGTGCATAACTAAAATGAATTGGCTCTATGATAAAATAATATAACTGGGTATTTATATTTCTAGGGTATGTCAAATAATAATATTATTATTTTTATTTCTCACCGAACCATTAAAATCAGTCCTCCATTCATCCACAATATTTATCAAGCCTTGAATAATATATTTTTATTTATTAAATAAATATCACTGCATTATTTCATAATAAATAAATAAATATTATATTCACTAAATATAAAATAAATATTTATTAAATATTCCAATCACAATATATTATCTCGAATAACTAGTGAAAGAATAAATGTGATCAAGAATACATGAATCATCATTAAACCACGTACATGAATAATATTTATTCAACTTGTTAAATAATTAATATATTATTTAACTGAGATTCTGGATACACTTAGTGTGTGGCCCTCTAGGCCACTTTCTCAGTGGAATTAGGCAAAGTAGACTAAAGTCCAAGGTTAGCATTTAGCAACATACCAAAGCACCCATAGAGAAAGAAGTTAATGTCATAACAAAATGTTACCACATACAGACGCTTACTATGTAATATAATCCCTTTATCACAATATCTCAAATCAAGCAGGTTGCATGTCAGTGCCATCAAACTATGTGCTCAATTATCTCTTTTTTGACTTTATAGTAATAGAACTTGCCTATAAAACACCAAGTCCATGGATTTATTTAGGATATATCATTTCAATCAAAGGGACTGAGATATTAACTTCCATTAAATAACATAAGAGATAAATCCTTTCTTGCATTATTCATTAATGCAATATTAATCGTGATGCACCCAACATATCTTATCTTGCTGTGAACATCTATCATCACTGTTTTAATCAATACATAAAAGTATGCAACTCATAATATTGATTAATAATAATCTTAAAGTCTAATAATCAATACACACATCCACATATAGGAACATCCAATGATACATATAAATATGGATTTCCTAAAGGCAGGTCTCATTTACATAATATCCTACTAGATATTACCAAGGGCGTACAACCTGAAAAGGTGCCTCAAATTCCTATGAGTCTTCACCCTTGATAACCTATATCATTTGTGTCCCTAAAATTATATAATCTGGTTATATAACATATATTCAAGAATAGTGTCATGGAAATTTCAGGTTCTTATCATATGAAGGAACTGCTATGACATTTTAGTGTGACAGCTACTCTTAGGACATTATCACATATTATGTCACATAGAAGAATAATCATGATATGATAAGTAGTTTATTAATAATAAAAAAAAATTAATACATGTTATCATAAAGTACGAAGAATTTGGTTCTAGGGCACCAACTCAAATAGACTCCCACTTGTACTAGATCCAAATTCTAAAAACCTTCAGGCTGTTAGCTCTCACATGATACTCATGCTTCTACTGAGATAGGATTGTAGTCAAGGGGTCTGCCATATTCTCTTTTGTGGGTAATATTCTCACTGCAACTTTAACCCTTTGATAAAAATCCCTCAAGAGGTGATACTTCCAAAGTATGTGCTTCGTCTGTTGGTGTGACCTTGTCCCTTTTGTAAGAGTCACTGTTGTAGTATTATCACAATACAATGTGATGGGGTCTTTACTGCTAGGTACCACATCAAGATCCTGGAAAAAGTTCCAAATCCAAATGGATTATTTGGCTACATTAGAAGCTAATATATATTGAGACTCTGCTATATAATCAGCGAAAACTGGCATCTTTGAACTCTTCCATATCACAGCTCCTCCATTGAGACATAAAACATATCCTGATTATGAATTCATATCATTCTTATCTATCTGAAATCTAGAATCGGTATAACCCATGATGACCAGCTCTTCGTCTCCTCTATACACTAGGAACATATCCTTAGCTCTTCTCAAATACTTGAGGATAGCCTTAACAGTATTCCAATGTTGTTCTCCTAGATCTTCTTGATATCTTCCTACCATGATTATTGAATAGGAAACATCGAGTCTAATACATAACATTTTCATACATGATCTGTGACATGATGAACCTATTTCATGTATAATAATAATATTGTATGGTTTTAATTCATTTAATTTCCATGTTATCCAAACAATGTTTTCAAAATAAAAACAAGGCATGCTTTATTCAATGAAACACTAAAAACGATTACATTACATCAAAGCCAAACGAGTCTTACTACCCTAGGATACCTACTAAGAGACCTATCAAAATCACAAGGAGACCACCCAATACAACAAAAAGACCAATAAAACAATGAGTGTCCCTCGGATCCGTCACGATGAACATCAGTATAGCCAGAACCACATCAATGGTTTAAAGCATCAGAGGAATGATGAGCATCATCTTCCTTGTCTTATTTTTTGAAGTTGGAACACCCTAATCATGTTTTTATATGGCCTTAAAGTAAATTATATTGTTTCCTCCTTTAGGTGACCATTAAATCTATAACGGTTATAATACCTTATAGCCTTTGACCATTCTAGTCATTTTATATTGTTTTAAGTATGCATTGAAGTTATAATTTTAAACTTGATTGTAATTAATTCTTCTTTATATTTTGAAAGAATAATGTTTTAAAGTTTAAAATGGATTTGAAATCATAACCCTTGTGTTTTAAATAAAATACCAAGAGAAGTATACACTTGATACTCCTCGTTTTTTTGTACAAAGAAACATGTTTTTGAGTTTGAAATCATACTTTGGGTAAGTGAAATTGAGGACTATTGTTGTATTTAGTATTTTATCCATACTTAGTGAATTAAGTATTTAAGTATTTAAAATGTTTTAAAAATATACCTATAAATTTTTTCATCCTTGGATGTATAAAAACATGGTTTTAATTAAAAATATGTTTTGGATTTTAAATATAATACTAGTATGAGATTTCTTTTATGACACATTAAACTTTGATTTTAAATTTTGAACTTTGATGTTTTTAAAACATAAATGTTTAACAACTGATGAAAATATTGGTTTTAGGATTTTGTTTATCCATAATAGAGAATTTATATCCCCTATTTTTATGTCACCTTTATAAATATAAACCTATTATTATGTTTGACAGAAAAAAGAATTTTACTTTTCCAAAATTAGGTGAGTCCCCCACCTAACCGAGGGCGACAGAGAAGGCCAAGCCACTCAATTCCTTGGTGAGAATCTCCCTCAGATCCCATAGGCCAATGACCTAGGGTTGTTCACACATGGTTCATGCTAAGTCGCATGCACATGCATGCATAGTAAGGTACTAAGCGTGCACAAGCGTGTGCATGGGGTGCTAGAGTGTGCCACCGTGTGGGGGGGCACAGTGGCAGGGGTGGGCATAGAAGTGAACCCGTAGAGACCTAGTAAAGGGAAGTACTAGGGAGGGGGAGGGGGCTTTATGAGCCTATTCTAGGAGCTCCAGTATTATAAAGAAGCCACAAAACCCATCCCGTTTTGATGTGGAGTGAGGTTTTTTAAGCGAAACGCGATCCAGGCCGTCCAATCGAGCTGGATGAAATCTCATTCATCCGTTCCTCCTGGCCTTCGAACCTTCATAGCCACGGCTTTCCCTCCATGTTTCTACCAATTGTTCAATCCAATCAGGACCTAATCTCAATCGTCCAACCCTTTTAAAAATCCGTGTCGCGCCGTATTTGTCCAATCGAGTTGAGATTTAATCTCGACCATTCATCCTTTTAAAAACCCGTGGTCTCTCTACAGCCGTAGGATCAAGGCACTGTTAAATCCCGACATTCTATTTCTTCTTTGCATCTCCTTTGTCTTCTTCTTCTTCCTCCTACCTCACGCCGCACTAGTAGTTGTCATTACACCCTTTCCTTTCAGTTTTTTCTACACCCGTGACACCCGGTGGCCCCCTTCTCTGTCTCGTTTTCCACAAGACCAAACACACTTGGACTTATTTTAAACCAAACTACCTCAGATCCCATTAAAAGTTTCCTTAAATATATATATGGTATATATATAACTCATTTTTTACTAAAGAACCCTATGACTTTTCTTCTTCCTGCACCTCCATCAACCTCCATTCTTCTTCTTCTTCTTACTCAAACCAGGTAAGGGACCTAGTTTTGTCTTGCTTTGATTTATCTTATGGTTTGTAAATATATATATATATATATATACATGGATATATATATATATATATATATATTTGTTGTTCTTTAATCCTACCAATTTTTCTTGGATGGTTTTATAAAAACAAATTCTTGGTTTTAAAAATGTTATTGTCATGAAAATCACGATAGGGTTTTATGTTTTTTTCTAAAACTAGTTTCATTACATATATACACATATGTATATATATGTTTTTAATAAAACCATACCGGTTCTTTTTATTTAGGGAAGAATAACCTCTACTTTAATGACATTCATAATGAATGTGAACCAGGCTAGGTTTCGAGGTGTTTTATGAAATTATAAGTATGTATGTAATATTACATATATATATATACATATATAGATTTTTATTTATGAAAAAAACCCTCGTTTATACATTATTATTTTCAAATATTGACCTTTGGTTTAAATTATGTTTTTATTATACATGAATTATGTATTGGATTCTTAAGTGTTGATGAGGAACCCCTAAAATACATACAGTTATATACACATATATATATATATGTTTGACCCTGATATTAATATGGGTTCACAATATGGGTTCACAAAGGTTTGATAAAAAGTTATAAGAAATTCTTGAAGGGTGAAAAGTTTTCAAGAATCAATTTGGAATTTGTTTTAGTAATACAAACCTTTATAATCACTTTATATATATATGAATTACACACTTATTTGAATAAGTTTAAATTGTATTGGTTATGTTAGTAAGTTTTGTTGTTTATTTTCATTCTTTTCAATTTATTACTTTGGGTTATATAGTTGGAAGTACCCTTGTGTTATGTTTATACATAAACATGTAAGAAATGGTGTTTAGACAATCATGTTTTTGATACCTCACACGAAATATTTTGTTCACATTGTTTATGTATTCAATCCATGATGAATTTCCATTATTCATTTTGGAATGTAATATGTTTACTTTCATAATAAGGATTTTTAGAATTGAATAGTTATTGATTTATGTGATGAAACCTAAATAATCATTTATGTTATATGCATTGGTTATCATCACATGTGCTATAGTATGTCTCACATTCCATACATGTTATTGGTTAATTTGATATAGCTATAAAATTGTTAATGTTGACAATTAATGCATGATTCACTATAAATATGTAATTGCTAAAGAATGAAATTTAAACTATTATGACCGTTAATGGATTAAGGAACTAAATTATTCAAATTGGTATGGGACATTTTGAATAATATGAAATGAGAAATTAAATATTCAAAGTGATATGGGACAATTTGATAACCTTACTCGACATAAGAGGAATGTATTGGACTTAGATTATAACGGGTTGGGGACCAGTTAATGAAAGCCCTATGGGCTGGGGACTGGTTAATTCAAGCCCTACGGGTTGGGGACCAGTTAATGAAATACCTATGATGCATCGGTAGTTCTCATGAGACAAATCAGGTCACGACACGAGTCCTTGACACAGTCTCACATTATACATTTCCTCACTATGTTTATATTATTTAATTAACCAAGTGTGTATTCAACTAGAGAATATGATTGGTTAAGATCCTGTACTTATGAGTATCAGAAGAAGTAAATGCACATGGCATAATTTTTATTCAACACTCATAAATTTATCTACCAATTTATGATTTACAGTTAGTAAGGAAGGAAATTAAAGTTATTACTTTATGTGCAACTCTGATCATGTATTACTTTCATTTATAAATTTTTTACTTGCACTTTTGCATGTCACACTTAGTATAGTTAGAATAACTCTTGATTTATATGATGCACACCATATATTTTGTTTAAGCATTATTATGATTGGAACATGTTTTATTGTAGCCATGTTGATGTTCCTTAAATTTTTCTCTGGTATTTCTTGGAAAACGGTTATGTTATGCTTCATGTATTGTAGTTTTCTTTAAGAAAATGTTTTATGAATATTTTTAAAAGGGTAGTTTATAAAAAAGTTTTATTTGAAACATTGCTTTTCAAAAACCCTCTTATTGGGCATTCTTATGCTCACTCTATGTTTTTAATCTATTTTTACAGGTTTAGTATATTTGAGTTACACTGATTAGTGGCTACTTTATGGAGTCTTTTCTGTATAGTTTTTGAAGGATTATAATATTTGTATCTGGTTTTCCAAAACCTAAACCAAAGGGATCCTCTGTAGTGGAGCATGATGTGTAATTATTTAGCCTTTATTTTATAAAAAAATTACACACCATGTTTTATTGAGAATGCACTGGCTTCAGGGCAGTCTGGGGATAGGACGTGATAGTTGGTATCAGAGGATCAGTTTAGAAAACCCTAGAAAATTAGAAAAATATAAAAAAATTGATTATGTATTACTAAGAATAATCCTTCTTAACATATTTATATGGAAGACGAAACAAGCCTTCTGTCTCTTCCAACATAAATATTAGAAACTATAGTGGAAAAATCATGTTTATAAGGCTATGAGACTTTTAAAAACCTTTGTTTGTGTAAGAACCTGGATCTTCGTTTCAAGTATGTATTCATTTTTCCTGAAGTTTTTGAGAAATGAGGGGTTTTTTGGAAATTTTTGAAGTACACGCTGTGTACTTTCTGAGTACACTCCATGTACTCCCTTGTCGCGCCAACCCGTGTGATGGCCGTGTCCGGGCCACACACACGGTGTGTAGGGGTGATGCAGAGGCCGCTTAAAGTGGAGTACATAAAAACAGAGTACACGCTGTGTACCCCGGAAGTACACGCCATGTATTTTCTTTTTTTTTCATTAAATGGACCGGGGTCGCGCCTAATAGCCAGAACGATCTTCTTTTAGGTTTCATTAGACCGAGAGCTCCCGTACGACCGTGATCCTTCTCCGATCCCCCGAGCTGTCGTCTGATCTCCGTTTTAGCCACCGTCGATTGCGTTGGGATTGCCTCAATAATCTCTCTCTTCTGCTTTAGCCTTGTTTTATGATTCCTCCTTGTTTTCAAGTTATCATGGGTTGAGTGTTTTGGAAGTTTTCTCAGATCTTCATTGTTATAAAGAGAATCAATCTCTGTGGCTCAAGTATATCGATCTCCTAGGATCGAGGTAGGTGGTTTGTTTCCCTACGTTAAATGTCTTTGAGTTTTTGTGCAAAAAGTGCCAGATACCCATGTATCGGGTATCTCAGATTAGGGATTTTTGATTCCATTGTTTAATTTCCTTATATTTCTTATTTTATTGAGGTTAATTGATAGTAATATATGCTTGGTTGCATGTTCGAGGATCACCCATGGGTTATTTCCCTTGCTTTGGTTGTTTATCATCGTTTGGCTTAGGTTGCATGTGAGGCAAACCTTGAAGCATTGTTTTCCTACCTTGTTATAGATGATTGCATGTATTGTTTTTTTTATATGCTTTTGATGCATTGTAGCTATTATCCAAGTAGTTGTTGAACTTACTTAGGGATGCTGACAGTCGATTATGCATGACTAGACTTCTCAGGGCTGTGTGAACCTGGTGCGGTAGACTAAAGAAGGAATTGATGATTAAGGGATTCTATAGAGAGTTTGTTATAAATTAGTTTCATACACAGGACCTACAGGAATTGGACTTTGTGCTTCCCAAGAATGTACTTAGTTTACACACGTATCGATACCATAGGAGGAATTAGACGTAAATTCTTCCTCAGAGAGTCTGTAGCTATCGTTGCAAGACCATAGGGGAATTGACGGTGAGAGCTTCCTAGAGTGTCTGTACCTTGTATGATTATTTGACTAGAGGGGTCTACCAGTAGGAGCCACCTAGAGAGTCAGTATTATTATTTGTTTGGTTGTTTGTGACGAGTCCACCAATCCAAAGAACAAGCTTGGGTTTGTACTGCTTGTTGTCTAGGTAGTCTGTTGAGATACTTGTTGTTTTACTTGCTGGGCCTTGAGAATATAGAGTTGTTTGCTAGACTCCTTGGTTGATAATTAAATGATTATATTAAATTAATAAATAAATGTGAATAGATATTTGTAGGCTTGTTACTTTGGTGTACCTCTGTTTCTCTGCTGCATTTATTTCCTTTACTTTTGCTATATTGCTCACTGACAGTGGGGAACAAATCTTGTGGTGATTGCCTACTGGGATTAGTCTCACACCCTGTTTGGGTCCTACTTTTTGGCCCAAATAGGTTATATGGTTGCAGGTGTGAATATGGATTGTGGCCCTTCTACTTCAGGTACATGATTGCTGGTTGGAGATGGAGAGCATAGGACCGAGCTTAGGCTTGCGATGCTGCTGGAGTTGCTATTACTTTAGTAATTTGTTTTCAGTTGTATTTCATCACGTTGTTGTGTTTGCTGCTTTCCTTAGATATTTGTGCCTGCTGCATCATTACCATCATTACTATATATATTCATTTCTTCCGTTCTTTGGTTTCAATTGTCATATGTCGTTTTCTGCTTCTGCTATTGACTGTTATTTCTTTTCCCTTGTATACCTTACCGAATGAGGGAATAGTTTCCCCAATAACTTACCAAGGCCCTCGCTGCTAGTCGCCAGCCTTTGGCATTTGGGGAAAGGTGCTTGAGGTCACGTGGCGAACCGGGCATGGGGCACCAGTTGAGTGGCTCTGGATTCGGGTCATTACAAAGTGGTATCAGAGGAGTTTCTTCAGTTTTTATTTGACTTACTGTTTAGCGACATTAGACAGGGATAGGATGGAATAGGTAAATGGTAAATAGCTGTGCATGGGCGTTCTAGAACCCGTGTACAGTTAAAAAGCCAGATTACCTCGAATGTTGTAATTTTTGAGTTCTACAAATGTTACGGTTTAATTGATTTCACCGTTGGGTGATGCACTTGTTTTGTGTTGTTACTGTTTATATGATTGCGGTTCTGTTTTGTTGCAACCCGATGAGATGAGGGTATGCCATCTCATGCATCATATAGACACATGTTAGAAAATCACATGCCATGCATTTTTCCATGCCATCTAGATTGCATTAGAGGTTGCATGCTGTTGTGATAGAATTTGTGATAGAAAATGCATGCTGTTGTGATAGCTTCTGTGATAAAATACCTGTTATGTGAATAGGGTATCAGTTGTTTAGAGCTTCTTTATCACGGACTCCAAACATTGGCCTTAGAGGTGTTATGGTCCATCAAGGATCGAAATTTGGTGGGTCGTGAGTTTGTCATACTATTGCTTGTTATATACATTGTTATGATTCCAAGCTTTGATTCGCGGGGAGTATGGGCCCCCACGGATTGGAATTTGGTGTCACGACCCGTCCTCGGGGCCCGTGCCGTGACTACCCCAAGCCCGCCTTCCATAGGCCAGGGGCTGGCGACTAGCACCAAGGCGTAAATCCCGGAAAAAGGGAAGGCATTGCCTTTGAAAAGTAAACAAGCACCACAGAGTAAGCAAGCAGAAAAGTAAACACTAAGTAAAAACTGTAACAAGCTGTGCTGAAAGAAAAAGGGGTCGGAAATACAAGTCCAACTGTAAAGTACAACTGAAAGGGGAAAACAGCAACTGAAAAGAAAAGCCGCAGTGTCGAGCTGTCCTCTGGAAGTCCCACCTGAAGGGTGAGCACATATAGCCTCCACAGCTCCTCGGTCCAGCCATCCGCTCCGAGTACATCCCGCCCAGTGGTCCACCTCTAGGTATCGTCCTGCTCCGCAAGCCTCCACCACGATCAGCGCTATCCGTCGTCTGCAACCAACACAACGAAGTGCGGGCATAGCCCGTGCAGGGGTGAGTATAAGCTACTCAGTAGGGACCCCGAGACCCCCGAAGGTCTCCCGAAATCCAAAAAGGATAAACCACAAAGGAAAGATCCAATCACGAAGTAACAACCGACACTGCTTAGGTATATGCCCATACATATACTTAAGTCATCAATTCTCACTCGGCTCCAACATCCGAGCTCAAGTACAACCCAGTCCACACAGGAAAGCAAAACGTAAAATCCACACAGGATAGCTCAACACAATCCACAAAGGAAAGTAAAACGTAAATCCACACAGGATAGCACAACACAATCCACAAAGGAAAGTAAAACAGAGTTTCAGCTCACACAGGTATACTTCTTCAAATGACGATAGAGATGATCACTAATCCATCTAAGTCGTCGGACCCACAAAGGATCGATAGGTACTAACCCTCGCAAAGACCCACACAGGATCGGGCCCACACAGGACCTGTAGGCGCTGGCTCACACAGAACCACTGAGTGCTAACCCACACAGGATCGGACCCACACAGAATCGGGCCCACACAGGACCTGTAGCACTGACCCACAAAGGATCGCTGAGTGCTGTAGTCGTCACAGTCCACTAAGGATCTCTGCACAGTCGTCTTCGCAGTCCACAGAGGATCTCTGCACAGTCGTCATCGCCACAGTAGCAGTCGCAGCCAGCACTAGGGTTCCCGCACACAACAAGCTCGTTCGGGAGGGTCCGCTCCACGAGCCGAGAGGTTGATACATCAACTAACACAAAGTCCGAAGTTGATGTATCCAAAAGTTCCGTATCATCAACAGGAACTCAACGTTGCAGACGGCGCGTCAATCGGACGCCCGGTCTTAGAGTTATTGGCTTTTTCGTCCCAGGGGTCCAGTTGGTTTTTAAGGCAAAACCAACCCGACCGTACTCCACCTGCATCCAAACCTCGGGCGGATTATGTCAAAAGATCCGTCTCACTTAGAGGAATTCAACGAAGTCTATGGCACGTTGATCGGACATCCGAAGCTCAGGATATGAGCGTTTCCGCTCCAAAGGCCTGGTTGGTTTCGTGTACGAACCATCCCGGCCGAACTTAAAGTAATCCGAAACCTTGAGTGCAATATACCGAAATGACCGTCTCGATCCAAGGATCGTGTTTCCGCTGACGACGCGTCGTTCGGAGGCCCGTAACTCAAGTTACGGGAAAAAGACCGAAAATGGTCTGAAGACGGGGGGTCTGGGCCCGGCCCGACCCCCGACCCGGTTCGGCCAGGGCTCAGCCCGGGCCGACCGGCCGGACTAGCTCGGCTCGGCCGCGCGGCCTAGCAAACGAGGGGGGCATGCTGCCCCCGTGTGACAACCCCGCGGCCCCCACGGGGGGCCGCCCTGGTCAACGGACGCGGCGATGCCGCGTCCCGAGTGATCCGGACCCGCGCGGCCGCGGGTCCGCTGGCGCCGCTACCGCCGCGCCGGTGACCCGCGTCGCTGGTGGCTTCCGCGGGCCACCGGTGTCGCTTCGGTGGTCCGATCCCATTCCCGTCTGCACCGCTGTTCCTCCCGGGTCCCGTTCTTTACTGCGGAATCATCAAATCGCCCTTGCGGCACGTTTTGTCGTCACCCGCCAAATCCGCACATCAACGAAGAATAGCGGAGGGTTTTTGGGCCGTGTTTTTTTGGCCCGCACCCTCCACGTTAGATGATAACAGTTGGGAGGATTAATCAACACATAGAAAACTTAACCAAAACAATTTTAATGAATTAAAATTGTTCTTATGAACCGGGTTCTTCAATTTGAACGGAAACATTCGCGGTGTATAAAGCATTCAATAAAACCCCTACCTCGTCAAATCATCGCACGCGGGTTCTTCGCAGATTTGATCGTCGTGGAAGGAGGGGTTCGTCGCGGAAGGAGGGGATCGTCGTGGTATCCGGCGTTGCGTCGACGAACTCCAAGGACCAAGAAACAATAGATTTAATTATAAATAATTAAATCCGTGTGTTGTTATAAACCACAAAGAAGTTTTAAAAGAAACCTGAAATCTCTTACCTCAAGCAGTTTGTGATCGGAGATCGGGGCGGGGAAGAACGTCTCGGATGAAGCGTCGTCAAACTCCGAGGGTGACGGTGTTCTTCGCGTTCTTCGCATTCTTCGCGAAGGAGGATAAAGGCACAAAACTTGTCAAAACCTCTCAACGAGCATTTTTCCAGAAGTCGTGCGTTGGTCTTATTTTATTATTACGCCAACGGATTTCAAACAGGTTAAGAGACGAATAAATTAATTCATAGAATTAATTCAACGAATTAAAACCGACCAATTAATTCAACGAATAAAATCGCCCAATTAATTGGTGCATTAAGAAATTAAGAAAACGCGTCAGTTGACTTTCATAATGACGGGTTTTCGCGGGTGCATTACTTAGCGGAAAAGAAACGGTGGGGCTCATACGGGCCCCACCTCAAAAATATCCTACCAAGAGGGTAGGATATTTTTGGATAGCACCCTAACCGCATAAACTCAGCTTAAACAGCTTTAAGTGGCTTCAAGTGGCTTCCAAGTGGCTTAAGTGAAATAAAATAAAGTTTGTCGAATAATTTATTTTATTTCTTAACTTTAAGCCCAAAAAATTAAAAACCACACCCGATCAAACGCAACTCCAGAAGAGGCGTTTCTAAGAAATTACCGGCGCTGTGATTCCATCGGTGCCCTCATAATTCAATTCCGGGCACCGGTTCAAAAGTTAGAAAAACCCGCTTGTCCGTTCACTGAACGTACCCGAGCCAAACTACGAAACATGATTCCGGGCACACCAGGCCTCAGAATCAGGTGCCGTCAGAAACTGCGCTCTTGCAAAATTCCAAAGAAAATTAAGAAAAAAATTTCCTTGAAATTTACGGGTCTTTACATTACTCCCACCTCAGGGCTTTACGTCCCCGTAAAGATACATCACAAACTAGGGAAACAAATGTGGGTACTGAGCACGCATCTGAGCCTCCTGCTCCCAAGTGCTCTCCTGGAGGTTCCCATGCTGCCATTTGATGCGCACTAAAGGAATCGATCATCCACGTAGGACCCACTCCTTTCGATCCTCTATCTCCATCGGGACCTCCGCAAAAGTCGCCCCGTCATCAACATCCAGCTCCTCATAGTCAATGATATGCATCGGGTCGTGCACGTATCTCCTCAGCTGAGATACGTGGAAGACGTCATGCACCCGGTGCAACTAAGGTGGTAGATCCAGGCGATAAGCCACCTCGCCAATCCTACTGAGGACCTGGAAGGGTCTGATGAAGCGTGGAGACAACTTGTCGCCTCGGCCAAATCTCCGTAATCCACGTCGAGGTGAGACACGCAAGAAGACGTGGTCGCCATCCTCGAACTATAGTGGCCTCCACCTCCTGTTAGCATAAGACTTCTGCTGGCTCTGAGCTATCCTCATCTGCTCCTGGATGACCTGGACCTTCTCTGTCGTGGCCCGGACCATCTCTGGTCCCACAAGTGCTGACTCCCCTGGGTCTGTCCAGGACAAAGGAGATCTGCAAGGTCTGTCGTACAACGCCTCGTATGGTGTCATCCTGATGGTGGAGTGGTAGATGTTGTTGTACGCGAACTCCACCAAGGGTAGGTGGTCCTCCCAGCTGCGACCAAAGTCGAGGACACATGCGCGGAGCATGTCCTCGAGAGTCTGAATGGTCCTCTCCGTCTGACCATCTGTCTGAGGGTGAAAGGTGGTGCTCAGACGTAGCTGCGTCCCGAATGCCTCCTGCAACCCCTTCCAAAGTCGGGAAGTAAATGAGCATCTCGATCAGATACGATAGATGATGGCACACCGTGAAGCCGTACAATCTCCTGAACGTAGAGACGCCCCAAGCTCTCCACTGAGCCCTGCTCTCTGATGGGTAAGAAGTGTGCCGACTTGGTGAGTCGGTCAACAATCATCCAAATGGAGTCGTGACCTCTGGAAGTGCATGGAAGTCCAGTCACGAAGTCCATAGATATCCTGTCCCACTTCCACTCCGGGACCTCCAAGGGCTGTACCAAGCCTGCTGGTACCTGATGCTCTGCCTTCACCTGCTGGCAGGTGAGGCATCATGAAACGAACTCTGCCACAGCCTTCTTTATGCCCGGCCACCAGTGCTGTCGTCTGAGGTCCTGGTACATCTTCGCCACTCCAAGATGCACCGCCAAAAGAGAAGTGTGAAACTCTCTCATCACCTCCTCCCGTAAAGCAACTGGTACCAAGGTACATCCTCTAAAAAGGACATCGTGCTCTTCTCCAAGGGAGAAACCATCAGGTGCCTGTCCCGAGGATATCTGTGCACGCCGTGTCTCACAGTCAGCGTCCCCACGCTATGCCTCTCTGACCCGCTGTAGAAGTGGAGGAGAGACTGTGAGAGACTGAAGGAAGGATACTCTGTCCCTATCCACGAAGGATATCTGCAAAGCGGCTAGCTGCTCTGTCGCCTCCTCAAGTAGCTAAATGCCTGTCCTCCTGCTGAGGGCATCAGCTACCACGTTCCCCATCCCAGGAGTATAGACTATCTCAAATTCATAGTCCCGGAGGAACTCGATCCATCGCCACTGTCTCAGGTTCAGGTCCTTCTGCGAGAAGATGTACCTGAGACTCTAGTGGTCAGAAAAGACTGTAAAGCGCTCGCCCATCAGATAGTGTCGCCATGTCTTCAGAGCAAAGACCACTGCTGCTAACTCCAGGTCATGGGTAGCGTAGTTCTTCTCATGCGGCCTCAAATGACGTGATCCATAGGCGATAACTGCCCGATCCTGCATCAGGACACATCCGAGTCTAGTCCCTGATGCATCGCAGTAGACTACGTACCCTACTCCCTCCTTAGGAAACCTCAAGATAGGTGCACTGGTCAATCTCTGTCTCAGCTCCTGGAAGCTCTGCTAACATCTGTCTGACCACACAAAGGGTTTCCCCTTCTTCATCAAAGATGAGAGTGGTGCCGCAACTCTGGAGAAGTTTGGCACAAATCTCCGATAGTATCCAGCTAGTCCCAAGAAACTCCGCACCTCCGTCACGCTCCTGGGTGGCTCCCAAGCTAGCACTGCATCGATCTTCACAGGATCCACCGCAAATCCCGCCTCAAAAATGACGTTCCCCAAGAAGTGGACCTCACGTAACCAGAACTGGACTTCGAGAGCTTTCCATAAAGCTGGTGCTCTCGGAGTGTGTCTAGTACAACACGCAAGTGGTAGGCGTGCTCCTCCTTCGTGGTCGAGTATACCAAAATGTCGTCGATAAAGACCATGACAAAACGATCGAGGTATGGCTGGAAGATCCTATTAATGAGGCTCATAAACACTGCTGGAGCGTTGGTTACGCCGAAAGGCATAACCAAGAACTCATAGTGGCCATACCGACACCTGAAGGCCGTCTTTTGCACGTCCTCATCTCGAACTCTGAGCTGATGATAGCCTGGCCTGAGGTCTATCTTCGAGAACCACCGTGCTCCCTTGAGATGATCGAAGAGGTCATCAATCCTCGGAAGCGGATACTTGTTCCTCACTGTCACCTGGTTCAGGCGACGATAGTCGACACACAGTCGCAAGCTCCCATCCGCCTTCTTGGCGAACAATATCGGGGAAGCCCAGGGTGAAACACTGGGTCAGATGAACCCCTTGCCCTGCAAGTCCTCCAACTGTACCCGCAGCTCTCGAAGCTCAGCGGGGTCCATCTGATATGCTGGAGTGGATATCGGGGCTGTCCCGGGGTATAGATCAATATAAAAGTCTACCTCTCTGTGAGGAGGTAGCCCTGGAACGTCGTCAGGGAAGACGTCCGCATACTGATCCACCACTGCAGGAAAACTAGGACTCTTCACGTCAACTGCTCCTAGGATGAGGCTAGCCAATTGATGAGTGATGGGCTGCCCCCTCCTCTACGAGAGTCCCTCCTGTGATGCAAAGGCTCCCTTCTCACCGGTGAAGGTGAACCTGCTCCCGTTGGTGTGCACACATAACACCTTGCGCCTAATACAGTCAATCTGATCATGGACTGTGGATAACCAATCCATGCCCAAGATGACGTCGTAAGGCATCGAAACCACTACCAGAAGATCTCGGCCGAAGCTCTCTCCTCCTAGAGTAAGCTCACACTGCCGGCACCAGTGTGTAATCGTCGAGTCTGCTCCCGTAGGAGTCTCTAGCCGTAAGGATCGATCCAACAGCTCTGTCGGAATCTCCGAGCTCCGAACAAGGGCAGTGGCTATGAAAGAGTGACTCGCTCCTGTGTCTATAAGAACTTCAGCAAGGGTGGAATAGACATAGATCGTACCTCGAATCATCTCTGGTGCGTCGTGGTCGTAGGCCTCCGCTGCCTGGAGCTGTGCCTGTCTCTGCCCGCCAGCTCCCTGTGGTCGGGGCGGACCTCCTAGTGGTGGTGGTGGAAGAGCCTCAAAGTGTCGCCCACCACCTGCTGCTCGGCCAACTCCTCTGCCTCGTCCGCCTCCTCCCTGCGGACCGCCACGGTCGACCCTCTGCCTCTGCCTGGGTGACCCCTCCACCGTCTGCTGCTCCTCGGCACGGCGGGTCGGGCAGTCACGAGCCATGTGGCCCTGCCCGCCGCATGCGTAGCACTGCCTGCCTCTCAAAAGACTGGATCTGCACTGTGTGCCCCGCACTGCTGAGCCAGTGTCCTGAGGTTGTCTACGAGATGGTCTGGTCTGCCTGGAACCCTGAGTCATCCGTCGGCTACCTGCTGCCGAAGATTCCGCTACCTGTCGCCCTGCAGTAGGTCTCGCTGTGGACTCAGCCAGAAATCTCTCGATCAGAAGGGCTCGCTCCAGTACTCCTGCATGGGTCGGGATGCTGAGGGAGATCAGCGATGCCCTGATCTCGTGTCTCAAACCCTGCTCAAAGGTCTTGGCCCGGAAGAATGGGTCTCGTACCATATCTGTCGAGTAGCGAGAAAGATCGGTAAAACTCGCCGCGTACTTGGCGACTGTCAAGCTGCCATGTCGCAGCTGAAGAAGCTCCTAGATGCGCACCGCATGGAGGGTGGCCGGGATGAACTCTAAGTGGAAGAGGCTCTCGAAGTCCGTTTAGATAAGAGAGGCCTCATCGTGCACCTAGAGCATCAAGCTCCACCATTGTCCTGCTGCTGCGTGCAGTAGGCTCGCCGTGAGGATCACCATAAGGTCTACTGGTGTCCTCACTAGCTGGAAAACTCGTACGACCGCCTCCAGCTAGTCCTCAGCTGCCTGGGGGTCCGTCTCCCCATGAAACCTGGGTGGTCGCTGGCGCTAGAACTCGTGCAGAGCTCCGAGGCGATGTGCATCGTCAGCGGTTGTGGCAGGGAGCATCGGTAGCTCGGCGGGTAGAGATATCGCTGGTGCCTCCGCCGTCAAAGGGCCCTGTACCGAGGCCTCATCGCTCGGCGGGCTGTCGTCGCGCTCTACTCTCGGAACCCTAGCTGGCTGCCGTCGTGGGGTCATCCTGAAAAGGAAACAAGTGCGCCACGGTCAGAACAGTATACCTGGTGAGCTGATACAAAGTAATCACAAAGAAAACTTGAAACATACATGCAATCAATGTTTTCGTGCATTAGGTCGGAAATCAGAAGTCAGGGTCCTGGTGTATGGATACGTCGGCCGCCGCACCAACACTGGGCTCCCTGGACTGACAACCACACCCAATACGCTAAACACTATTGCTTCACATAGAAGAAAGATCAGAGTCTGCGGTAGAACCGACCACCTCTGATACCAATTTGTCACGACCCGTCCTCGGGGCCCGTGCCGTGACTACCCCAAGCCCGCCTTCCATAGGCCAGGGGCTGGCGACTAGCACCAAGGCGTAAATCCTGGAAAAAGGGAAGGAATTGCCTTTGAAAAGTAAACAAGCACCACAGAGTAAGCAAGCGGAAAAGTAAACACTAAGTAAAAACTGTAACAAGCTGTGCTGAAAGAAAAAGGGGCTGGAAATACAAGCCCAACAGTAAAGTACAACTGAAAGGGGAAAACAGCAACTGAAAAGAAAAGCCGCAGTGTCGAGCTGTCCTCTAGAAGTCCCACCTGAAGGGTGAGCACAGATAGCCTCCACAACTCCTCGGTCCAGCCGTCCGCTCCGAGTACGTCCCGCCCAGTGGTCCACCTCCAGGTACCGTCCTGCTCCGCAAGCCTCCACCACGATCAGTGTTGTCCGTCGTCTGCAACCAACACAACGAAGTGCAGGCATAGCCCGTGCAGGGGTGAGTATAAGCTACTCAGTAGGGACCCCGAGACCCCCGAAGGTCTCCCGAAATCCACAAAGGATAAACCACAAAGGAAAGATCCAATCACGAAGTAACAACCGACACTGCTTAGGTATATGCCCATACATATACCTAAGTCATCAATTCTCGCTCGGCTCCAACATCTGAGCTCAAGTACAACCCAGTCCACATAGGAAATCAAAACGTAAAATCCACACAGGATAGCTCAACACAATCCACAAAGGAAAGTAAAACGTAAATCCACACAGGATAGCACAACACAATCCACAAAGGAAAGTAAAATAGAGTTTCAGCTCACACAGGTATACTTCTTCAAATGATGATAGAGATGATCACTGATCCATCTAAGTCGTCGGACCCACAAAGGATCGATAGATACTAACCACCGCAAAGACCCACACAGGATCGGGCCCACACAGGACCTGTAGGCGCTGGCTCACACAGAACCGCTGAGCGCTGACCCACACAGGATCGGACCCACACAGGATCGGGCCCACACATGACCTGTAGCACTGACCCACAAAGGATCGCTGAGTGTTGTAGTCGTCGCAGTCCACTAAGGATCTCTGCACAGTCATCTTCGCAGTACACAGAGGATCTCTGCACAGTCGTCGTCGCCACAGTAGCAGTCGCAGCCAGCACTAGGGTTCCCGCACACAACAAGCTCGTTCGGGAGGGTCCGCTCCACGAGCCAAGAGGCTGATACATCAACTGACACAAAGTCCGAAGTTGATGTATTCAAAAGTTCTGTATCGTCAACAGGAACTCAACGTCGCAGACGGCGCGTCAATCGGACGCCCGGTCTGAGAGTTATTGGCTTTTTCGTCCCAGGGGCCCGGTTGGTTTTTAAGGAAAAACCAACCCGACCGTACTCCACCTGCGTCCAAACCTCGGGTGGAGTATGCCAAAAGATCCGTCTCACTTAGAGGAATTCAACGAAGTCGACGGCACGTCGATCAGACGTCCGAAGCTCAAGATATGAGCGTTTCCGCTCCGAAGGCCCGGTTGGTTTCGTGTACGAACCATCCCGGATGAACTCAAAGTAATCTGAAACCTTGAGTGCGATATACCAAAACGACCGTCTCGATCCAAGGATCGCGTTTCCGCTTACGAAGCGCCGTTCGGAGGCCCGTAGCTCAAGTTACGGGCAAAAGACCGAAAACGGTCCGAAAACGGGGGGTCTGGGCCCGGGCCGACCCGGCTGGACCCAGTCCGGTCCGGCCAGGGCGCAGCCCGGCCCGGCCGGCCTGCCCGGCTCAGCTCGGCCGAGCGGCCGAGCAAACGCGGGGGGCATGCTGCCCCCGCGTGACAACCCCGCGGCCCCCGCGGGGGGCCGACCTGGTCAACGAACGCGGTGGTGCCGCATCCCGAGTGCACCGGACCCGCGCGACCACGGGTTCGCTGGCGCCGCCGCCTCTGGCCACCAGAGTCGCTCCGATGGTCGGATTCCGTTCCCGTCTGCGCCGCTGTTCCTCCCGGGTCCCGTTCTTCACTGCGGAATCATCAAATCGCCCTTACGGCACATTTTGTCATCGCCCGCCAAATCCGCACATCAACGAAGAACAGCGGAGGGTTGTTGGGCCGTGTTTGTTTGGCCCGCACCCTCCGCGTTAGATGATAACAGTTGGGAGGATTAATCAACACATAGAAAACTTAACCATAACAATTTTAATGAATTAAAATTGTTCTTATGAACCGGGTTCTTCAATTTGAACGGAAACATTCGCGGAGTATAAAGCATTCAATAAAACCCCTACCTCGTCAAGTCGTCGCACGCGGGTTCGTCGCAGATTTGATCGTCGCGGAAGGAGGGGTTCGTCGCGGAAGGAGGGGATCGTCGCGGTATCCGGCGTTGCGTCGATGAACTCCGAGGACCAAGAAACAACAGATTTAATTATAAATAATTAAATCCGTGTGTTGTTATAAACCACAAAGAAGTTTTAAAAGAAACCCGAAATCTATTACCTCAAGCAGTTGGTGATCGGAGATCGGGGCGGGGAAGAACGTCTCAGATGAAGCGTCGTCAAACTCTGAGGGTGACAGCGTTCTTCGCGTTTCTTCGTGGAGGAGGATGAAGGCACAAAACTTGTCAAAACCTCTCAACGAGCATTTTTTCAGAAGTCGTGCGTTGGTCTTATTTTATTATTACGCCAATGGATTTCAAACAGGTTAAGAGACGAATAAATTAATTCATAGAATTAATTCAACGAATTAAAACTGCCCAATTAATTCAATGAATAAAACCACCCAATTAATTGGTGCGTTAAGAAATTAAGAAAATGCGTCAGTTGACTTTCATAATGACAGGTTTTCGCGGGTGCGTTACTTAGCGGAAAAGAAACGGTGGGGCTCGTGCGGGGCCCACCTCACAAATATCCTACCAAGAGGGCAGGATATTTTTGGATAGAACCCTAACCGCATCAAATCGGCTTAAACAGCTTTAAGTGGCTTCAAGTGGCTTCCAAGTGGCTTAAGTGAAATAAAATAAAGTTTGTCGAACAATTTATTTTATTTCTTAACTTTAAGCCCAAAAAATTAAAAACCACACCCAAGAAAACGCAACTCCGGAAGAGGCGTTTCTAAGAAATTATCGGCGCTGCGATTCCATCGGTGCCCTTAGAATTCGATTCCGGGCACCAGTTCAAAAGTTAGAAAAACCTGCTCGTCCGTTCACTGAACGTACCCGAGCCAAACTTCGAAACATGATTCCGGGCACACCAGGCCTCGGAATCAGGTGCCTTCAGAAACTGCGCTCTTGAAAAATTTCAAAGAAAATTAAGAAAAAAAATTCCTTGAAATTTACGGGTCTTTACATTTGGCACCTTAACCTCTGTTTTCTGTGTTTTCTGGGCTCCAGTGCAGTTCTGAGGCTACTGTTCAGAAAAACCCAGAATACACGGCGTGTACTTTATAAATACATGCCATGTAGTTTTTGGCCATGTCACAGACCGTGTGGACAAGGACACGGGGCTGTAAAAGGGTCTTTAGGAACATTCCGTGTACGGTATGTGCACGCCGTGTAGTGGTAAGCTGCGTAGCTGGTCGTGTCACTAACAACATGGGTCAGGAAAACTCTAGTAGTACACGAAATGTTTGGTATGAACACGTAGTGTAGTCTTGTTCTCGGTACCCGTCCGTGTCACGAACAACACGATTTGGTGTTATCTTCTCTTATACATGTCGTGTTTGTTCGGAACACGCCGTGTAAGGGTCAGTCGTGTAGCCGGTCGTGTAACGAACCACACAGGCCGTGGTTTTCCTTTAAGTGTACGTCGTGTCCCTTGGGAACACATCGTATAGTTTTGACCGTGTGTCAGGCCGTGTCACTAACAACACGGTCCAAGTAAGGCATGTCTAGTGCACGTCGTGTCTTCCTCAACATGCTGTGTAGTCTTCGGTTGGGACAGTCCGTGTGACTTAGTCGTGTAGGAGTAACCGGGTAGGGAGAAAAGGGACAGTACACGCCATGTAGTTTGAGAACACACCGTGTAGTCAGGTTGTTTACATATCCATGTATGGCCAAGGTACACGCCCTGGGAAAAATTTCTAGAAACACTCCGTGTAGCCATACTACACACCATGTAGTCATGTTTTTCCCAATTTTAAAGGATTTTCCCTCCTATTCCATTTTACTCTCTTATGTTGCAACTGTGTTTGTCGTTAATGAAGGTACGTTTTGATCTTACAGAGCTATGTCACCAAGACGTCCTCCCATTGGACGACAGGAACCAGGCAGTGATCGTACGCCTGATGCGACCGATCAGGGACTACCAGTAGTTCCTCCTATCGTTCCGGACATGGAACCTGTGGTGATTCCGGACACTGGTGCCGATGCTCAGTTCAGAGAGGGTTTCATGAGATTCATGCAAACCTTCTAGGGAGTTCAGCATCCTGCCCCGACTATGGCAGAGCTGATGCAGGTTTTTCAGCAGCAGCATCCTCCCATGTTCACAGGGTATGGAGGACCACAGGCTGTGAAGTCATGGATAGAAGCCATGTTATCCATCTTTGACCATCTCGAGACACCCCCAGATAGGAGGGCGAATCTCACGACTTACATGCTATGAGACTCTGCCAAAAGATGGTGGGACATAGTTTCTCAGGTAGGGCGCAAATAGACTATGGCTTGGGATGAGTTCCAGCATATGTTCTACGACTACTTCTACCCAGCGACACTGAGGGCTGACAGAGCTAGGGAGTTCATGAACCTGTAGCAGGGTACTCTTTCAGTTATGGAGTATTCCTCCCATTTCACAGAGTTACAGCGTTTCGCTCCCATCCTAGGGAATGAAGAGATGTTCTTGGCAAGGAAGTTTGAGGAGGGACTCAAACCAGAGATCAGATCACAGGTGAATTTCTTCCAGTTAACTTCTATTACTCTGATATTCAACCAGGTGCTGATCACATAAAGGAACCTGAGGGAGACTAGAGCTATGGACCAGGGTGGTTCAGCATCCAGGGCTGATTCTTTTCAGTCAGACAGTAGGAAGCGCCACAGAGAGTCTACCTGAGGCGACCCGAGGAAGCGAGGTATTCCTTCTAGTAGATGAGATCTCCCTTCTGGCACCCAAGTGGTGTGTTATCAGTGTGGGAGGAGTGGGAATAAGAAGACCCAGTGCCTGAGAGACACAGTGGAGTGCTAATCTTACAGCAAGATGGGTCATCTGTAGCGTTTCTGCAAGATTCCCCTTCCAGTAGCTAGTGAAGGAGGATCAGTTTCGACCCCGCATATAGGAGAAGGGTTACCAGCTCCGCAGAAGACTGGGGGATAGACTTCGTCAGGTCGTCCAAGTCAGGGTAGAGGCCATGGATGCAGTGGTCAGGCTCAGGGAGGAGCAGCTCAAGGTTTTCAGGCTGCTACACAGGGCCGCGGTACAGGCCAAACTTTTGTTGTAGAGCAGATTCATCAGGAGCAGGATCCTGGACCCTCTACAGTTCGAGGTACGATATTAGTAGCCTCAATTTTATCTTAATCTCTTTTCGATACTGGTGCTTCGCATAGCTTTATCTCTATTGCTATCATGGAGATCCTTGGGCTCTGTGTCTTTTCTTCTGTTGACATGTTGACTCTCGACACGCCCTTGGGAACGAGGACATATAGCGTACGTTAGTGAAAAGAATACCCTCTAGAGGTTGCAGGGTGTCACTTCTTATGGGACCTCTATGTCCTAGAGATGACAGACTACAATTTCATTCTCAGTATGGACTGGTTGGTTCCCTTCCAGGTAGTCATTGATTGCTATCATCGTAGGGTGAGTTTCATATCACCTGACGGTAGGTCCTTTCTTCATAGATGCAAATGGGATGTCAAGGTAGGTAGAGCTAGACCAGAGCATCATAGGCTAGGAGGGGTTATGGCCCAGTTTTCTAGTCTTTATCTAGATGAACAGGGGACTTCACAGTTAGACTTTCCTCCAATGTTGGATCATTTCAGGGATGTCTTTCCAGAGGACTTTTTAGGTTTACCTCTGGAGCATGAGGTAGACTTCTCGATTGAGCTCATGCTAGGAGCAGCACCAGTGTCCATTCCTTCTTATAGGATGGCTACACCTGAGTTGCAGGAGCTCAAGAAGCAGTTGGAGGAGTTGCAGGCAAAGGGTTTCATCCAACCCAGTACTTCTCCTTGGGGTTCGCCTATCCTATTTGCGAAGAAGGCAGATGATACCCTTAGGCTTTGCGTGGATTATCGGAAGTTGAACCAGTTGACGGTCAAGAACTGATATCTCTTGTCGAGGATCGATGATCTATTCAATCAGCTTTGAGGAGCCAGAGTATTCTTGAAGATCGACTTGAGATCCGGCTATCATCAGTTGCGTGTCAGACCATCTGATATACCCCTTACAGCCTTCCGAAGCAGGTATGGTCTGTATGAGTACTTGGTTATGTTGTTCGGTCTCATGAACGTGCCAACAGTCCTCATAGCACTAATGAACAGAGTGTTTCATCCTTACTTGTATTCCTTCGTGGTGGTTTTCGTGGACGACATCTTGGTGTACTCTCACTCGACACGACCATGCAACCCATCTTGAGATCATTTTGAGTACACTGAGGGAGCACCAGTTATATGCTAAGCTCTCAAAGTGCCACTTTTGGATGGACGAGATCCACTTCCTGGGTCATGTCATCTTAGAGACAGGGGTATCAGTAGACCCAGAGAAGGTGAGAGCAGTAGTTACCTGGGAGCAGCCGAAGAATGTCTTCGAGGTATGAAGTTTCTTGGAGCTAGCTGGTTACTACAGGCGGTTTATACAGGACTTCTCATGCTTAGTAGTGCCATTGACGGGATTGACTAAGAAGGGGTAAAGTTTTTTTGGTCAAAAGACTGTGATTCAGCCTTTTAGGAGCTAAAGGGGAGGTTGACTTCGGCACCGATTCTGGTTTTTCTAGAGCCAGGCAGGAGTTATACAGTTTTCTGTGATGCATCTGGCATCGGGATAGGATCATTGCTTATGTAGGAGGATCTTGTTGTTGCATATGGATCTCAGTAGTTGAGGCCACATGAGAGGAATTATCCTATGCACGACCTGGAGTTGGCTGCAGTTGTTCATGCTTTACGTTGTTAGAGGCATTAGAGCATTTTATGGTATATAATGACTATAAGAGTCTCAAGTACATCTTCACGCAGTGTGACCTGAATCTGAGACAGTGGAGGTGGGTCGAGTATCTCTAGTCCTTCGACTTCGAGCTTGCCTATACATCTGGGAAAGGCAACGCAGTGGCTGATGCACTGAGAAGGAGAACTCAGATACAGGTAGTTTAGGATTCCAGCAGTGAGTGGCAGCTTATGGCTCTGTTCTCTGAAATGAATTTGGAGGTGCACGATAGGCAGGGGCAGATTTTCCTATCTTCTGTAGTTATTACCTCTGCACCTCCTGACCGAGTTCGAATGAGGCAGCTAGCAGATTCTGAAGGCCTAGTCCTACGAAAAAGCATGTCAGGAGAGGACCCTCTTCCCGGATGGACCGTTGGAGAGGATGAGATCTTGTGTTTCCATGGATGCATATGGGTGCCAGTAGATATACGTGAGGAGATGATGCGGGACTTTCATTCATCCATCTGGGCAGTTTATCCTGGCATCACCAAGATGTATCGTGATCTACACTGCCAGTACTGGTGGCCAGGTATGAAAAGAGATGTTGTTGGTTTTTTTATGAGATGTTCCACTTGTCAGCAGGTGAAGGCAGAACACCAGCAACCAACAGGGCTTTTGCAGCAGTTACCCATTCCCGAGTGGAAGTGGAATGATGTCGTGATGGACTTCATGACAAGGTTACTGAGATCGTCAAGAGGGAACGACACGGTATGGGTTGTCATTGATAGGCTCAAAAAGGTTGATCACTTCTTACCGATAAAGGAAACCTTTGGTGTCGATGATCTTGGACAGTTGTACGTCCGTGAGATTGTGCTCTTGCACGGGGTTCCAAGTACTATCGTTTCAGATAGGGATGCCTGCTTTACTTCGCATTTCTAGAAGGGGCTATAGAAATCTTTGGGTACACAGCTACTTCTGAGTACATCTTACAATCCCTAGATAGACGGCCAGTCAGAGCGTACAATCCAAGTGCTTGAGGAAATTCCCCGAGCTTGCATTCTGGACTTTGGCGGTTCTTGGGAAAAGCATATTCCTCTTGTGGAGTTTGCCTATAAAAACAATTTTCATGTGACTATTCAGATGGAAACTTATGAGGCTTTGTACGGTAGGCCATGCCGATCACCTTTGTGCTGGTTGGAGGCAGGAGAGGCAGCTTTGTTGGGACCTCGTCTTGTTCAGGAGACCTCAGAGCAGATAGTGTTGATTCGGAAGAGGATGACTACTGCAAAGTCTCGTTAGAAATCTTATGCTGATCAGCGGAGATGACCTATGCAGTTTGAGGTTGGAGATCAGGTTTTCCTATGTGTTACCCGAGGTTGGGACACAAGAGGATCAGGAGACAGGGTAAGCTTTCGCTGAGATACGTCGGGTCGTTTAGGGTTCTAGAGAGAGTCAGACTGGTTGCTTATAGGTTGCAGTTACCTCAGAGATATCAGGCTATGCACGACATCTTCCATGTTTCTCAGCTTCGACGCTATTTCTCATACTCGTCTTATGTCTTTCAGCCCGAGGAGGTTGAGCTCAAAGCGGATGCATCTCTTGAGGAGCATCCTATCCGGATTGTCGATCGTAGTATGAAGGTTCTCTGTGGGTGGTATGTTCCTCTAGTACGAGTGCTATGGCAGCACGGGCGAGTACAAGACGACACCTGGGAAAGAGAGGCCAATGTACGATCACAGTGGCCAGAGCTGTTTGGGGTTTCTTCTTCTCCACCTCATTAGGGAAATTTGGGGATGAATTTCTTTAATGGGGGAAGTTTGTAAGAACCCGAATCTTCGTTTCAGGTATGTCTTCCTTTTTCCTGAAGTTTTTGAGAAATGTGGGGTTTCTGGAAATTTTTGAAGTACACGCCGTGTACTCCCTTACCGCGCCAAGCTGTGTGATGGCCATGTCCGGGCCACACACACGGTGTGTAGGGGTGATGTGGAGGCTGATTAAAGTAGAGTACGGCCGCGATCCTTCTTTGAGCCCCCGAGCTGTCGTCTGATCTCCGTTTCAGCCACCGTCGATTGCGTTGGGATCGCCTCGGTAAGCTCTCTCTTCTGCTTTAGCCTTGTTTCATGAGTCCTCCTCATTTTCAAGTTATCATGGGTTGTGAGTTTTGGAAGTTTTATCAGATCTTCATCTTTTTAAGGAGAATAAATCTTCATGGCTCAAGTATATTGATCTCCTAGGATCAAGGTAGGTGTTTTGTTTCCCTACATTGAATGTCTTTGAGTTTTTGTGTAAAAAGTGTCGGATACCCATGTATCGGGTATCCCGGGTTAGGGATTTTTGATTCCATTGTTTAATTGCCTTATATTTCTTGTTTTCTTGAGGTTAATTGATAGTAATATATTCTTGGTTGCATGTTCGAGGATCACCCATGGGTGGTTTCCCTTGATTTGGTTGTTTATCACCATTTGACTTAGGTTGCCTGTGAGGCAAACCTTGTAGCATTGTTTGTCTACCTTGTTACAGTTGATTGCATGTATTGCCTGCTGTTTATATTTTTTGATGCATTGTAGCTATTATCCAAGTAGTTATTGAACTTACTTAGGGCTGCTGACAGTCGATTACGCACGACTAGACTACTCAGGGATGTGTGAACCTGGTGCGGTAAACTAAAGAGGGAATTGACAATTAAGGGCTTCCCTAGAGAGTCTGTTATAAATTAGTTTCATATGCAGGACCTACAGGAATTAGACTTTGTGCTTCCCAAGAGTGTCTTTAGTTTACACACGTATCGAGACCACAGGAGGAATTAGGCGTAAGTGATTTCTCAGAGAGTCTGTAGCTATCATTGCAAGACCATATAGGAATTGACGGTGAGAGATTCCCAGAGTGTCTGTGCCTTGTATGATTATTTGACTAGAGGGGTATTCCAATAGGAGCCACCCTGAGAGTCAGTATTATTATTTGTTTGGTTGGTTGTGATGAGTCCACCAAGCCAAAGAACAAGCTTGGGTTTGTACTGCTTATTGTCTAGGTAGTCTGTTGAGATACCTGTTGTGTTACTTGCTGGGCCTTGAGAATATAGAGTTGTTTTCTAGACTCCTTGGTTGATAATTAAATGATTGTATTAAATTAATAAATAAATGTGAATGGAGATTTGTAGGATTGTTACTTTGGTGTACCTCTGTTTCTCTGCTGTATTTATTTCCTTTACTTTTGCTATATTGCTCACTGACAGTGGGGCACAGATCTTGTGGTGATTGCCTACTGGGATTAGTCTCACACCCTATTTGGGTCCTGCTTTTCAGCCCAAACAGGTTATATGGTTGCAAGTGTGAATAGGGATTGTGTCCCTTCTACTTTAGGTACATGATTGCTGGTTGGAGATGGAGAGCATAGGACCGAGCTTAGGCTTGCGATGCTGCTGGAGTTGTTGTTACTTTAGTACTTTGTTTTCAGTTGTATTTCAGCACGTTGTTGTGTTTGCTGCTTACCTTAGATACTTGTACCTTCTGTATCATTATCATCATTACTATATATACTCATTGCTTCCGCTGTTTGGTTTATTTGTTGTATGTCGTTTACTGCTTCCGCTATTGATTGTTATTTATTTTCCCTTGTATACCTTACCAAATGAATGCATAGTTTCCCCCAATAACTTACCAAGGCCCTCGCTGCTAGTCGGCAGCCTCTGGCATTTTGGGAAATGTGTTTGAGGTCATGTGGCGAATAGGGCACGGGGCACCAGTTGAGTGGCTCCAGATTCGGGTCGTTACAGTTTGTCATGAAAACACCTCTACCATGTATCCAATTATCCTCGTGTACTCCAACTTCACTGAGGATCGGGATTTGACTATTTTCTTATGATGAATGCCCAATTCCCATTCCATGCACGGAAGGGAAAATATTTTGAGGGTTTATTTAAGTGCTTTACCCTAGCCGATAATTTTTTCCCTAGAGGACTTCAAAGAGGTTGCCCATGAGGGTAACCTCCTAGCAGCGTACCTTTGTCAAATCTTGACATATGGTCTTTCTGGTCAAGTTATGGACTTTGAAATTTTTGGGTACAAGTCTTCCCGTTTGTTTTATCAACATCAAGTTCATACTGATGTCACTCAACTTGATACATGTCATGATTTTCTCACATGAAACTTTAGATTTCCACATGCGGTTAATCCTAGTTTCCCCTGTTGCATCTGGACCAAAGAGATTGAAGAGTTTGGAACCAGTTTAGTGATCTGTTTGACTGGGAACTAGGGAAATCACCAAAATCGATGGTACCTATGAAGAGAAATTATGGTGGATCTTAGGAAATCCATACCAGTGATTTAAAGTATGGAGTGAATGGTTAGGTAACACCATAAGTTTTATGAACCTTTTTTAATTGGATAATGTTTTATTTTATGTTTTGGTATTTTAATATGTTTTTACAAAATAACGTCCCTATTGTTATATGGTTATTCCTTACTAAGTAAAACATGTCCCTTGAAATTTCATATGGAAGATGTGGGTTTACCGAAAAACCTCTTATCACATCCTACTAAATTACCAGATTTATAATCATCAATTCATGTTCAGAAGACTACGACCCTTTTGAAAACCTATGCCTATCTTGAAAACGCCTCTATAAAGTGTCCCTCATCTCAAATATCCCTAATTACTACAAATAAGAGAGCTACATCTAAAACTATATCACAAATGAACAATTTTCAGAGTATAAGTAGACAGGTAAGTACCATGAAGGTCTCTTCTTATGTTTCACCTTGCATGAGAACTACCTAGCTTTGGGAAAGTTTTGAGAAGCTGTATTGGAGGGTGACATCCGAGTGGTCTATCTGTTCCAAGTCCTAAGTTTTACTATGTATGGGATGCTCTATGACTTCAAAGTTTTCAAACACGATGTATTTTGAGGGATTTATATGGAACTAGACCACTCACAAATCTATGATCTCCGCACTGACAAGCCTCCCTCTGAAAACTCGAATTCTTCATGCATATGCGTAACCCTAACTGCTCATGGTGTATATGGGACAAAGAGGTCGAGGAACTGAAAACTAATCTAGGGATCCACCTGAGGATGACAACGGATCATCCACGATGGCCGACTTTGTGAAGGGACGTTGGGAGTGATGTGTGTCTGGTTTTTCTAGTGGAAGTGTACGAGTGTTTTAGAATTGCGAGGATGAAATTATTTGAAGGGGGGATATTGTGACACCCCGATCCTATTTCATGTATAATAATAATATTTTATGGTTTTACTTCATTTAATTTCCATGTTATATAAACAATGTTTTCAAAATAAAAATAATGCATGCTTTATTCAATGAAACACTGAAAATGATTACATTGCATCAAAGCCAAAAGAGTCATACTACCCTAGGATACCTACTAAGAGACCTATCAAAATCACATGGAGACCACCCAATACAAAAAAAAGACCATGAAAATAGTGGGTTTCATTCGGATCCATCAAGATGAACATCAATATAGCCAGAACCACAACAACCGTGCTAAGAATTAGAGGAATGATGAGCACCATCTTCCTTGTCTTGGTTTTTGAATTTGGAACACCCTAATCATGTTTTTATAAGGCCTTTAAGTAAATTAGACTGTTTCCTCCTTTATGTGACCATTGAATCTATAACAGTTATAAGACCTTATAGCCATTGATCATTCTAGTCATTTTATATTGTTTTAAGTATGCATTGAAGTTATAATTTAAAACATGTTTTTAATTAATTCTTCTTTATATTTTGAAAGAATAATTTTTTAAAGTTTAAAATGAATTTAAAATCATAACCCTTGTGTTTTAAAGAAAATACCAAGATAATTATACACTTGATATTCCATGCTTTTTGGTACAAAGAAACATTTTTTTTGAGTTTTAAATCATACTTTGGACAAGTGAAATTGATGACTATTGTTGTATTTAGTATTTTATCCATACTTAGTGAATTAAGTATTTAAGTATTTCAAATGTTTTAAAAAGATAAATATAAATTTTTTCATCCTTGAATGTATAAAAACAAGGGTTTAATTAAAAATATGTTTTGGATTTTAAATATAATACTAGTATGGGATTTCTTTTATGACATATTAAACTTTGATTTTAGATTTTGAACATTGATTTTTTTAAATCCCAAATGTTTATCAACTAATGAAAATATTGGTTTTATAATTTTTTTTAACCATAATAAAGAATTTATATCCCCTATTTTTAAGGTACCTTTATAAATATAAACCTATTTTTATGTTTAATAAAAAAATGAATTTTACTTTTCAAAAATTTAGCAAGTCCCAAACCTAACTGAGGGAGAACTAGAAGGCCAAGACACTCAAGGCCTTGGTGGGAATCTCCCTAAAATCCCCTAGGCTGATGACCCAGGGTTGTGCCCGCATGGTACGTGATAAGTCTCACACACAGGTGTGTATAGTAAGTCCCTAAGCGTCCACGAGCGTGTGCATGGGGTGCCGGAGCGTGCCACCGTGCGGGGCGGCATGGAGGCAGGGGTGGATGCAGAAGCGCGCCTGTAGAGACCCGGTACAGGGTGCTACCGGGGGAGAGGGGGATTCTTGAGCCTATGTTGGGAGCTCCAGGATTATAAAGAAGCTATGAAACCCATCCTGTTTTGATGTGGGAGGTAGTTTTTTAAGAGAAACGCGATCCAGGCCATCCGATCAAGTTGGATGAAATCTCGGTCGTTCGTTCCTCCCGGCCTTTGAACCTCCACATTCACGGATTTCCCTCCATATTTTTATCAACCGTTCAATCTAGTGAGGATCTAATCTCAGTCATCTGACCCTTTTGAAAAATATGCGTCGCACCGTAGTCGTTCAATCAAGTTGATATTTAATCTCAACCATTCATCCTTTTAAAAACCCGTTGTCTCTCTACAGTCGTAAGATCAAGGCATGGTTAAATCCTAACCATCCATTTCTTCTTTGCATATCCTCCATCGCCTTCTTCTTCCTCCCACCTTGTACCGCACCAGTAGCTTTCGCTGCACCCTTTCCCTTTGGTTTTTTCCGCACTCGGTGGCCACCTTCTCTGTCTCATTTTCCACAAGATCTAACACACTTGGTATTATTTTAAATTAAACTACCTCAGATACCATTGTAAGTTTCCATAAATATATATTATATATGGTTTATATATATAACTCATTTTTCACTGAAGAACCCTACAAGTTTTCTCCTTCCACCACCTCCATCAACCTCCATTCTTTGTCTTCTTCTTCCTCGAACCAGGTAAGGGACCTAGTTCTGTCTTGCTTTGATTTCTCTTACAGTTCGTAAATATATATATATATATATATATATGTGGGTATATATATATATATTCAGTTGTTCTTCAATCCTACTGATTTTTCTTGGATGGATTTATAAAAATGAATTCTTGGTTTTTAAAATGTTATTGTCATGAAAATCACGATAGGGTTTTATGTTTTTACCTAAAACTAGTTTCATTACATATATACACATTTGTATACATAGTTTTTTAATAAAACCATACCAATTCCTTTTGTTTAAGGAAGAAGAACCAATACTTTAATGACATTCATAACGAATGTGAATCAGGCTAGGTTTCATGGTGTTTTATGAAATTATAAATATGTATGTAATATTATATATATATATATACATATATACATATATAGGTTCTTATTTATGAAAAAAACCCTTGGTTTTGCATTATGATTTTCAAATATTGAACTTTGGTTTAAATTATATTTTTATTATAAATTCATTATGTATGGATTCTTAATTGTTGATAAGGAACCCCTAAAATACATATGGTTATATATATATATATATATGTAAATTATTGACCCTGATATTAATATGGGTTCACAAAATGGGTTCACATAGGTTTGATAAAAATTTATAACAAATTATTGAAGGGTGAAAAGTTTTCAAGAATCAATTTGGAATTTGTTTTAGTAATACAAACCTTTATAATCACTTTATATATATATAGATTACACACTTATTTTCATAAGTTTAAATGGTATTGGTTATGTTAGTAAGTTTCTTGGTTTATTTTCATGCTTTTCAATTTATTACTTTGGGTTAAATAGTTGGAATTACCCTTGTGTTATATTTATACATAAACATGCAAGAAATGGGTGTTTAGACAATCATGTGTTTGATACCTCACATGAAATATTTTGTTCACACTGTTTATGTATTCAATCCATCATGAATTATCATTATGCATTTGGAATGTAATATGTTTAAATTCATAATAAGGATTTTTAGAATTGAAGAGAAATTGATTTATATGATGAAACCTAAATAATCATTTATGTTATATGCATTGGGTATCATCACATGTGATATAGTATGTTTTCCATTCCATACATTTCATTGGATAATTTTATATAGCTATACGGTTGTTAATGTTGATGATTAATGCATGATTCACTATAAATATGTAATTGCTAAAGAATGAAATCTAAACTATTAGAACCATTAATGGACTAAGGAACAAAATTGTTAAAAGTGGTATGGGACATTTTTAATAATATGAAATGAGAAATTAAATATTCAAAGTGATATGAGACACTTTGAATATATGACCTTACTGGACATAAGAGTAATGTATTAGACTTAGAATATAACGGGTTGGGGACCAGTTAATGCAATCCCTACGGGTTGGGGACCAGTTAATGCAATCCCTGTTGGTTGGGGACCAGTTAATGAAAGCCCTACGATGCGTCATTAGTTCTCATGAGACAAATCATGTCATGGAACGAGGCCTTGACACAGTCCTGCATTATACATTCCCTCACTATGTTTATAATATTTAATTAACCATGTTTGTATTCAACTAGAGAATATGCTTGGTTAAGAGTATATACTTATGAGTATCAAAATAAGTAAATGCACATGGCATAATGTTTATTCAACACTCAAAAAATTATCTGCTAATTTATGATTTAAAGTTAGTAAGGAAAGAAATTAAAGTTATTATTTTATGTGCAAATCTGATCATGTATTACTTTCATTTGTAAATTATATACTTGAACTTTATCACATCACACTTAGTATAGTTATAACAACTCTTGATTTATATGATGCACACCGTATATTTTGTATAATCATGTTTATGATTGGAACATGTTTTATTATAGCCCTTTTAATGTTCCTTAAATTGTTCTCTGGTAATTATTGGAAAATTGTTATGTTATGCTTCATGTATTGCAGTTTTCTTTAATAAAATGTTTTATGAATATTTTTAAAAGGGAAGTTTATAAAAAGTTTTATTTGAAACATTACTTTACAAAAAACCCCTTACTGGGCATTTGTTTGCTCACCCTACATATTTAATATGTTTTTACAGGTTTAGTATATTTGAGTTACACTGATTGGTGGCTGCTTTATGGAGTCTGATTCATACAGTTTTTGAAGGATTTTAATATTTGTATCTGGTTTTCCAGAACCTAAACTGAAGGGATCCTTTGTAGTGGATCATGATGTTTAATTCTTTGGCTTTATTTTATAAAAAAATTAAACACCATGTTTTATTGAGAATGCACCGGCTTCGAGGCAGTCTGGGGATAGGACGTGACAGTTGGTATCAGAGGATCGGTTTAGAAAACCCTAGAAAATTAGAACAATATAAAAAACTTGATTATGTCTTAATAAGAATAATACTTCTTAACATTTTCAAATGGAAGAGGAAACAATCCTTCTGTCTCTTCCAACATAAATATTAGAAACTATAGTGGGAAAATCATGTTTAGAATGCTATGAGACTTTTAAAAACCTTTGTTTGTCATGAAAACACCTCTACCATGTATCCAATTATCCTTGTGTACTCCAACTTCACCAAGGATCAGGCTTTGAATATTTTCTTATGATGAATTCCCAATTCTCGTTCTATGCATGGAAGGGAAAATATTTTGAGGGTTTATTTAAGTGATTTACCCTAGCCGATAATTTTTTCCCTAGAGGAATTCAAAGAGGTTGCCCATGAGGGTAACCTCCAAGCAGTGTACCTTTGTCAAATATTGACCTATGGTCTTTCTGGTCAAGTTATGGACTTTGAAATTTTTGGGGACAAGTCTTCCTGTTTGTTTTATCAACATCAATTTCATACTGATGTCACTCAAATTTATACATGTTATGCTTTTCTCACATGGAACTTTAGATTTCCACATGCGGTTGATCCTAGTTTCCCATGTTGCATCTAGACCAAAGAGATTGAAGAGTTTGGAACCACTTTAGGGATCTGTTTGACTGGGAACTAGGGAAATCACCAACATCGATAGTACCTGTAAAGAGAAATTATGGTGGATCTCAGTAAATCCATACCAGTGAGTTATAGGAGGGAGTGAATGGTTATGTAACACCATGAGTTTTATGAAACTTTTTTAATTGGATAATGTTGTATTTTATGTTTTGGTATTTTAATATGTTTTTACAAAATAACGTCCCTATTGTTATATGGTTATTCCTTACTAAGTAAAACATGTCCCTTGAAATTTCATATGGAAGGCATGGGTTTACCGACAAACCTATTATCACTTCATACTGAATTACCAGAATCAATAATCATCAAGTCATGTTTAGAAGACTAGGACCCTTTTTAAAACCTATGCTTGTCTTGAAAACGCCTCTATAAAGTGTCCCTCATCTCAAATATCCTTCATTACTACAAAGGAGATAGCTACATCTATAACTATATCACAAATGCACAATTTTCAGAGTACAAGTAGACAGGGAAGTACCATGAAGATCTCTTCTTATGTTTCACCTTGCATGAGAACTACCTAGCTTTGGGAAAGTTTTGAGAAGCTGTATTGGAGGGTGACCTTCGGGCGGTCTATCTGTTCCAAGTCCTAAGTTTTAATATGTATGGGATTCTCTATGACTTCAAAGTTTTCAAACACGATGTATTTTGAGGGATTTATATGGAACTAGACCACTCTCAAATCTATGATCTCCACATCGCACAAGCCTCCCTCTAAAAACTCGAATTCTTCATGCATAGGCGTAACCCAAACTGCTCATGGTGTATATGGGACAAAGAGGTCTAGGAACTGGAAACTAATATGGGGATCCACCTGAGGATGATAGCAGATCATCCACGATGGACGACTTTGTGAAGGGATGTTGGGAGTGATGTGTGTCTGGTTTTGCTAGTGGAAGTGTACGAGTGTTTTAGAATTATGAGGATGAAATTATTTGAATGGGGGATATTGTGACACCTCGATCCTATTTCACATATAATAATAATATTTTATGGTTTTACTTCATTTAATTTTCATGTTATACAAACATTGTTTTCAAAATAAAAATAAGGCATGCTTTATTCAATGAAACACTGAAAACAATTACATTGCATCAAAGCCAAAAGAGTCGTACTACCCTAGGATACCTAATAAGAGACCTATCAAAATCATAGGGAGACCAACCAATACAAAAAAAAAGACCAAGAAAATAGTGGGTGTCATTCGGATCCATCAAGATGAACATCAATATAGCCATAACTACAACAACTGTGCTATGCATTAGAGGAATGATGAGCACCATCTTCCTTGTCTCGGTTTTTGAAGTTGGAACACCCTAATCATGTTTTTATAAGGCCTTAAAGTAAATTCGACTATTGCCTCCTTTAGGTGAGCATTGAATCTATAACAGTTATAAGACCTTAAAGCCATTGAGCATTCTAGTCATTTTATATTGTTTAAAGTATGCATTGAAGTTATAATTTAAAACATGTTTGTAATTAATTCTTCTTTATATTTTGAAAGAATAATGTTTTAAAGTTTAAAATGAATTTAAAATCATAACCCTTGTGTTTTAAAGAAAATACCAAGAGAATTATACACTTTATACTCTTTGGTTTTTGGTACAAAGAAACATTTTTTTGAGTTTTAAATCATACTTTGGGCAAGTGAAATTGATAACTATTGTTGTATTTAGTATTTTATCCATACTTAGTGAATTAAGTATTTAAGTATTTCAAATTTTTTAAAAAGATAAATATAAATGTTTTCATCATTGAATGTATAAAAATAGGGTTTTAATTAAAAATATGTTTTGGATTTTATATATAATACTAGTATGGGATTTCTTTTATGACATATTAAACTTTGATTTTAGATTTTAAACTTTTATTTTTTTAAATCCCAAATGTTTATCAACTAATGAAAATATTGGTTTTATAATTTTTTTTACCATAATAGGGAATTTATATCCCCTGTTTTTAAGGAACCTTTATAAATATAAACCTATTTTTACGTTTAACAAAAAATTAATTTTACTTTTCAAAAATTTGGCGAGTCCCCCACCTAACTGAGGGAGACCTAGAAGGCCAAGCCACTCAAGGCCTTGGTGGGAATCTCCCTCAAATCCCCTAGGCTAATGACCCAGGGTTGTGCCTTCATGGTACGTTCTAAGTCCCACACACATGTGTGCATAGTAAGTCCCTAAGCATGAACGAGCGTGTGCATGGGGTGCCGAAGTGCGCCACTGTGTGGGGCGGCACGGCGGCTGGGGTGGGCGCAGAAGCACACCTACAGAGACCCGGTACAGGGCGCTACCGGGGGAGAGGGGGATTTCTGAGCCTATTTCGGGAGCTCCAAGATGATAAAGAAGCTGCGAAAGCCATCCCGTTTCGATGTGGGGTGCAGTTTTTTAAGCGAAACGTGATCCAGGTCATCCGATCAAGATGGATGAAATCTCGGTCGTTTGTTCCTCCCGGCCTTCGAACCTCCGCATTCATAGATTTCCCTCTATGTTTTTATCAACCGTTCAATCTATCGAGGATCTAATCTCTGTCGTCTGACCCTTTTAAAAATCTGCATCGCACCGTAGTCGTTCGATCGAGTTGAGATTTAATCTCGACCATTCATCCTTTTAAAAATTGTTGTCTCTATACAGTTGTAAGATCAAGTCATGGTTAAATCCTAACCATCCATTTCTTCTTTTCATTTCCTCCATCGCCTTCTTCTTCCTCCCACCTCGTACCGCACCAGTAGCTTTCCCTGCACCCTTTCCCTTCAGTTTTTTCCGCACCCGGTGGCCCCCTTCTCTGTCTCATTTTCCACAAGATCTAACACATTTTTTATTATTTTAAATAAAACTGCCTCAGATACCATTGGAAGTTTCCATAAATATATATTATATATGGTTGATATATATAACTCATTTTTCACCAAAGAACCCTACATGTTTTCTCCTTCCATCACCTCCATCAACCTCCATTATTTGACTTCTTCTTCTTCGAACCAGGTAAGGGACCTAGTTTTATATTGCTTTGATTTCTCTTACGGTTTGTAAATATATATACATATATATCTATGGGTGTATATATATATATATATATATATATTCTATTGTTCTTTAATCCTACCGATTTTTCTTGGATGGATTTATAAAAATGAATTCTTGGTTTTAAAAATGTTATTATCATGCAAATCACGATAGGGTTTTATGTTTTTACCTAAAACTAGTATTATTACATATATACACATTTGTATACATAGTTTTTTAATAAAACCATACCAATTCCTTTTGTTTAAGGAAGAAGAACCAATACTTTAATGACATTCATAATGAATGTGAATCAGGCTGGGTTTCATGGTGTTTTATGAAATTATAAATATGTATGTAATCTTATATATATATATATATATACATATATAGGTTCTTATTTATGAAAAAAACCCTTGGTTTTACATTATGATTTTCAAATATTGAACTTTTGTTTAAATTATGTTTTTATTATACATGCATTATGTATGGATTCTTAATTGTTGATGAGGAACCCCTAAAATACATATGGTTATATATATATATATATATATGTGTGTGTGTGTGTGTATTATTGACCATGATATTAATATGGGTTCAAAATATGGGTTCACAGAGGTTTGATAAAAAGTTACAACAAATTCTTGAAGGGTGAAAAGTTTTCAAGAATCAATTTGGAATTTGTTTTAGTAATACAAACCTTTATAATCACTTTATATATATATATAGATTACACACTTATTTTCATAAGTTTAAATGGTATTGGTTATGTTATTAAGTTTCTTGGTTGATTTTAATGATTTTCAATTTATTACTTTGGGTTAAATAGTTGGAATTACCCTTGTGTTATGTTTATACATAAACATGCAAGAAATGGGTGTTTAGACGATCATGCATTCGATACCTCACATGAAATATTTTGTTCACACTATTTATGTATTAAATCCATCATGAATTATCATTATGCAATTTGGAATGTAATATGTTTAAATTCATAGTAAGGATTTTTAGAATTGAATACCTATTGATTTATGTGATGAAACCTAAATAATCATTTATGTTATATGCATTGGTTATCATCACATGTGCTATAATATGTCTTCCATTCTATACATGTCATTGGTTAATTTTATATAGCTATACAGTTGTTAATGTTGATAATTAATTCATGATTCACTATAAATATGTAATTGCTAAAGAATGAAATTTAAACTATTAGAACCATTAATGGATTAAGGAACTAAATTGTTAAAAGTGGTATGGGACATTTTGAATAATATGAAATGAGAAATTAAATATTCAAAGTGATATGAGACACTTTGAATATATGACCTTACTGGACATAAGAGGAATGTATTAGACTTAGAATATAATGTGTTGGGGACCACTTAATGCAATCCCTATGGGTTGGTGGCCGGTTAATGCAAGCCTTGTTGGTTGGGGACCGGTTAATGAAAGCCCTACGATGCATCATTAGTTCTCATGAGACAAATTAGTTCATGGAACGAGGCCTTGACATAGTCCTTCATTATAAATTCCCTCACTATGTTTATAATATTTAATTAACCATGTGTGTATTCAACTAGAGAATATGTTTGGTTAAGAGTATATACTTATGAGTATCAGAAGAAGTAAATGCACATGGCATAATGTTTATTCAGTACTAAAAAATTTATCTGCCAATTTATGATTTATAGTTAGTAACGAAAGAAATTAAAGTTATTATTTTATGTGAAACTTTGATCATGTATTACTTTTATTTGTAAATTATGTACTTGCACTTTCTCACGTCACAATTAGTATAGTTAGAATAACTCTTGATTTATATGATGCACACCATATATTTTGTATAATCATTCTTATGATTGGAACATGTTTTATTATAGCCTTGTTAATGTTCCTTAAATTGTTCTCTGGTAATTATTGGAAAACTGCTATGTTATGCTTCATGTATTTCAGTTTTCTTTAAGAAAATTTTTTATGAATATTTTTAAAAGGGAAGTTTATAAAAAGTTTTATTTGAAACATTACTTTTCAAAAAACACCTTACTGGGCATTCTTATGATCACCCTATGTATTTAATAAGTTTTTACAGGTTTATTAGATTTGATTTACACAGATTGGTGGCTTCTTTATTGTAACACCCTGAGATTTTATGAAAAATATTCTTTTAATTCCATTAATGTCTTGTGCTACACCAAGATTACCTTGCACTATATGCAACACCGTATTAGCTTGCAGTATACGCAACACTATTCTTAGATCGTGTTACACACAATTTTGATAATAGTTATTCTACACAACATTGAGTGTATATATATATATATATATATATACATATATATATTCAATGTATAAATGAAATATGGTTGGATTCTGTTATATGAAACAACGAAGGATTCTTGCGCAACATGCAACCCTGACTTGGCTTACATTACATGCAATCGCGACCTTCCTCGATAGTGTGTGTTGTATGCAATACAGGGTTTTACTAAACAACAATATATTATTATAATATTGTTATGAACTAGCCTTTATGAATAGTGTTAACTAAATTTTGAATTTTATAACATTATTATTCATCTTACACATTTCTAGAACATGGTATAAGAACAAAATAAATTTTTCTGGTAAAATAAGTATTTTTCAAAAAATGCAGTTTTTCCGCCTTTTGATGGCGCACCCACTTTAAATCTAGTTTTTGAAAAGTTTATAATTTCAATTTGAAAAAATAAAATTCTTCTTTTGAATCAGGATATAAAAATTTACATTAGATAAAGTTTTGATATTTTTCCGATAACTTTCATATTTTAATGAAGAGTAAAAACACGCTATATTTTAATTAAAAACAACTTTTTTCATCGTAATATATTCTGTGGTTAAATTATAATATTGAATGGTTTTAAAGTATAAATAGAATATATTTTTACCATTTAATATAATGTATGTCATTAGCATTGATTTTACCTTGAATTCATAGGTTAAATCAATTCAATCTTTTGCAATGTTTTAAAGAAAAACCTGTTTTCTTTCGACAACGGGATTAATTTTAATTTAATTTCTGCAACTTTTGTGTATTGAATTTGGAAAAATGGATTCCATATTTAGAATCAGTGGATCTAAATTATTTTAATAAGCTACTTTTTATTTTTGGGAATTATGAATAGTAACTACGGTAAATTTTATTTACCATAGTTAAAGGTAAATCGGGTAATTAAGGGTAAATATAATATTTTAAAATTACCCTAACAAATGTCAAAATCCTATTGGATGACTAAAAGTCAGCTCATATCACCTAAGGGTCGGATTAGATTTATTTAATTAAATTTTGTCAATGAAAATAATTTAATTATTATTAAAACCAAAGAATGTGACAACATGTCACTTTCTTAAATATTATAAGTATAATAATTTTAATCTAGTGATAAAATTCATGAAACTTCAAACATGAATAGTCTCCAAAAATCTAATACAATTATCTACATCATAATAATTTATTTAGAATTTTTAGGGATTAAATAATTATCATTTATTATGACACAAAGATGATGCAGTAATTGTCTTATTAATGAAATATTGACATAATTGATGTTATAAAAGCCCAAATAAATGTTATTTGAGACTTTTTATGACTTCAATTAATTTTATAGGTTAATATGACATGTTATTGTTGATATAAGTAACTTGGTTCGAACTTATCATTCTATTATGAATTTCATAAAAATCGTGTACCAAATAGTGTCAAAATTAACATAAATTAGTTTTTAAAACAAATATTATATTATTAATTGTTATTTAATTACTAAAAATCTAAGGTTAGGCCAAATGACTTATATAAGGATAGATATATTAATAATAAACAACTTGGGGTTCGTTTTGGCTTGTTATGGTAAGTTTATTAACCATATAGTGTAAGAAAACAAAAAGACACGGTAAAAGTTAAATTACTTAACTTAGAGTTAAATCTAATTGATAAGGTTAAAATAATAACCTAAACTTGTCTAAATCCTATTGGATGAGAGGATTTCGACACATACCCACTTTATCTTCTAAATAAGACCCTTTGGAACCATTATAAACCGAATTTGACCTTAATATAAAATAATATTTCGAGATTTTCCTAAGGTTCCCCTCTCCTTCCTTATAAAAGGACACCTCCTCCCTCTCCTCCTCACACCAATTTGAGCATTCAAGCTCAGCCAAACCCTGAAAAAATCTCTTCTCCACTTCCCTAGTATCATACTATAGGTCTTGTTCTTCTTCAAAGACCATCCTTAGTTCTTTAAGTGGAGGTTAAGAGAAGGCGCGTCAAAAAGAGGTAATATCCATTACCGATCTTTTTCAATTTCTTTCTTCTTCAACTTCTTATTCTTAGGTTGTTTCATTATGAAGTAATAACATCAGTATCAATAATATACTGATATGTTATTATAAGTATGAAACAACCCTATTTCACCATCTATCCATCCTACGGAAAACGAAATCGCCGCGCGTGCGTACGTACGGAATACCGTCTCCACGCCGTGGTGAAATCTATTTTCCACCACCACCTTACTTGGATGGGTATAATGGTGTAAATAATGACTATATATGACTATTATAAAGTGATATTGATTCTGAAATAGTATAAATACACTCCAATATAATTCCACGATCATAGGAACGATATCATCACTCGTGCGTACGTACGGAATACCGTCTCCACGATGTGATGCGACTCGTTCTGCATGATCTTCATTTCATAATGATTATATAAATGAATTGAATGAATGAATATGATATATATTACACTAATACCATTCTGGAAATGAGGTATATATAACCTAAAGATAAGAATAAGAATTTATTCGACAAAACATGCATAAGAACAAAAAGTAATAAACACCCGAATAACAAGTAGTAATGAAATATTACTAATAATAAGCTAAGAATATGACCATATATGATATCATAAAAATAAGTATGATTCTATAATAAGTAAATAACATTATTTAAATCATTATACAGGAGGTTCAGACACTTACGAAGCAAATCAGATCTAAGGTAAGGGAAATATCACAATCTCATTTTTATCCGAGGTTGTTTATACTTTGGTATTTACTGGGGTGTATTTTATCATCCACATCCATGTTTCCTAAATATGTAATATTTATATCCTTCTACAATTGTTTAAATCCAATTTTACCCTTCGGTGAGTTTTTAGTAAAAGATATGAAAGGAATATTTTGTCATTTTTCGTACAAGGTACTTTTTGACTTTTCCGACAAAAGTACGAAGAATGTTTTTTTTAACTTATACGGAATGAATAGATTTTTAAAACATTATTTCCAAGAAGCTTCCTTTAAAAGTTTTCAAGTTTATTTTTAATCAACTTCTTTTAGTTTAGAATTTTATGACATGTTAAGAAAGGAAAAGTGTTTTTGAAGTAAAAAGGATATTTTCCTCAAGAATGAAGTTCAAGTGTTTTATCAAAATTATTTTCCATCTAAGATAATAAAGGGTTCTGTTTTTATCCCTATTATTACATTGATTTGATTATGTTGTGATGGAATTATTTTTATGAATTCCTTTATCGTATATGAATTGTTTTATGATGTCATGATGTTTAAGATTCCCATTTTTATTACATGGGTTATGCAATGATGTATGATTTATGATTTTGTGGAACACATAAGAATAGTATCATTATGAGATGGTTGGGACCTATATCTCCCTCCAATGCATTGGGTAAAGATTTTATATCTCATGAGATAGACATGTTTGGAATGGTAGGTTATACCGGTTCAGTGAAACAGGACTGAAACGAGGGTGACTCGGTTCAGAAATGGATTTTGTCCACTAAGATAGTCTTGGCAATGAGTCTTGACTAATAAGATATGATTCTCTATGATTATGTGTGTATACCACTAAGTTTCATGTTTTAAGTTATGATTATTGGGATTTCATTTCACTACTATGATTTATCCCATGTTATGATATTATGATCTCTTTTGCAGGTTAAGATTTCCAAAATGTTATGTTCTTATGAATATGATGTGATTGATTTTTCTTTTGTTTACCCTTACTGAGCATTTGAGCTCACCCTTTTATGTTTTCTTTTCCCAGGGATATAAATAAAGGTTTTAGGTAAGAAAAAAAAGGGAAGATCTGTATGGGAGATGTTGAAGATCTTTCACCACGATTAGAAATTTATATTCCGAGTTTCCAAAGACACTAAACTATTACGATCCTTGTGTGTGTGTTTTTGTTATGTACTAAGTATTCCGCAAAAGTAATGTAATGTCTATGTTTGTTAAGCTTCGATTCTCTACATTTGGTATCAGAGGAAAAGTTTAGTCAACCTTTGGAAACTAGGATGCGAAAACGTTAGTGAGATCCCTAGAGATATTTCTAAGGTATGTCTAGGGATGTCTCTAAGGATAAGTATACGTATAGGATATAGTCCTAGAACTATGATAAAGATCTTAGAATTTAACCTAAGATGTTAGATATTGAAGTTACTCCCCCTTTATTATGATTTTTTCCTCTCACACTATTCTTTTTGGGTTTTAGAAAATGGCTGGAAACAAGATGATTCACGATAATGGAGGATATGATAGACAATGGAATGATATTCTTCATGAGAAACCAAATGAAATGGGATTTGGAAGTCCAAACATCATTATTATGCTGAATCAGCAATCTCATTATATGATCAATAAAGTAAAATTTGTTAAGTTTCCTGACTCGGCTAATAAGAGAAAGATGGAGTTTCATGATGATCATAGAGGAAAGAAAGTTCAATTTACCCTATGTAAATCATGTGGGAAGAGGCATCAAGGAGAATGTTTCAAAGGAACTAGAAGATGCTTTGGGTGTGGAAAAGAAGGACACAAAGCCAGTAAGTGCAAAGGAAAAGGTTCAGTTAACACCAGGGATGAGGATAATGGTATTGCTACGACATCAACAATGGTTAAATGTTTTAAATGTGGAATGTACGGGCATTATGAAAAACCAATTCCCTAAGGGAAAGTCTCATGAAGAGAATCAGTATGGTCGTATGGGTAGTATTTATGTTGATGATGATGAAGAGACTACAAAAGATATGTGAGATGAAAGAATTGTTGAAGCTCGGTCAATGGTTTAAGAATGTAGTGGAATGATTACATGTTTATCATGTGTAATGTTGTATAAGTAATCTCATGGTACTATGGAATAAAGAGACATCTAAGGATTGTTACACTGTTGTCTTTCCTTGAGTTTTGAAAGTGTATGATTAATGTTACCAGTATCCATGAAAGGTTATTCAGATATTTTTGGAATGTAGATGATATGCGCATAATGAAGGGATAAGGAGAAAATTAAATGTTTTATAGTATTCATGAGCTCATGACTAATATAAGGAAATAGTTATATCATGGTTTGAGTATATAGAATTTTGGGTTTTTGGTATGTGGAATGCGTTAACTTTTGACAGCACTCGTGTTTTTACTAAGATTCAATGGGTATTCATTTTTCAAGAGATTACATAATTATGGTATTCACATGACTGGAATGTGAAGAACAAGATATATGAGGGATAAATGATGGCATTCACGTGATCATTTTCTCTATACTATGAGCTTGGACCGAAGTATTTTGGATAAGCCTAAAGATTGGAATGGATTATGTTGGACATAAGTTAGTATTGTTTAAGGATAGAACCTTTTTTCGATATTATTGATGGGATGATATAGTAATGTAGTTTTAGAAAAAGGACAACCTACAGGACGGGCGACAACCCATCGCGTCGGACAAGGCTGTGGGAATCGAACCCACAACTGAAGTGCGATTGGCCTTTATCGCCTACCACTGGCCTACAGGAAGTCCCTGTTTAGTATAAACTAGTTTTATTTTATTAAGCGGTATGATATATGAAGTATAAGTTCATTTTTGGAACCATATACGATTAATATAACCATAAGATGGACTTATAACTTTTTCTAACCTTTTGTTTGAAAGATATGGAATGACTTATCATTCTATCACATGATCTGCTAACACATCACGAATAACAAATTCAACTTCATTTCTTTAAGGGATGAAGTGGAAATTGTTCAATTCACGAACAACAGTGAGATTGTACCAAAATCATGCAAGTATTTCTTTTAATTCATCAACTTTAGGGAAATGATCTTGAACACCAAAAATGTTGTCCTAGTTCCCTTATATCCGATTAATCAGATGGTACCTTAGATCATCACAAATCAATAGCTTTGTGATTGTTCGCTTTTTCATAGCCATGTTCTCTACCACTCTCCATCAGAACTTGATGGTTAGATTTTTCTTCCATATCCATATTTTCACCTATGTTCTCCTATGTGAAAACCCCGTGATGAGTTAATTTGGGTAACCGTTACATTTCATACTTTAGTTTTTAAAAGCCATGTTTTGGTATTCCTTTTTACGATGTGGGTTTCTATTAAACAAACTTTCGAGTAGTAAACCATTTATAACCCCGACGAATTTTGAGGACGAAATTCATTTTAAGGGGGGTAGAATGTAACACCCCGAGATTTTATGAAAAATATTCTTTTAATTTCATTAATGTCTTGTGCTACACCAAGATTACCTTGCGCTATACGCAACACCATATTAGCTTGCAGTATACGTAACACTAATCTTGGATCGTGTTACACACAATTTTGATAATAGTTATTCTACGCAACATTGAGTATATATATATATATATATATATTCAATGTAAAAATGAAATATGGTTGGATTCTGTTATACGAAACAACGAAGGATTCTTGCGCAACATGCAACCCTGACTTGGCTTGCATTACATGCAATCGCGACCTTCCTCGATAGTGTGTGTTGTACGCAATACTGGGTTTTACTAAACAACGATATATTATTATAATATTGTTATGAACTAGCCGTTATGAATAGTGTTAACTAAATTTTGAATTTTACAACATTATTATTCATATTACACATTTCTAGAACATGGTATAAGAACAAAATAAATTTTTCGGGTAAAATAAGTATTTTCCAAAAAATGCAGTTTTGCCGCCTTTTGATGGTGCACCCACTTTAAATATAGTTTTTGACATGTTTATAAGTTCAATTTGACAAAATAAAATTCTTCTTTTGAATCAGGATATAAAAATTTACATTAGATAAAGTTTTGATATTTTTCCGATAACTTTCATATTTTAATGAATAGTAAAAACACGCTATATTTTAATTAAAAACAACTTTTTTCATCGTAATATCTTCTGTGGTTAAATTATAATATTGAATGGTTTTAAAGTATAAATAGAATATATTTTTACCATTTAATATAATGTATGTCATTAGCATTGATTTTACCTTGAATTTGTAGGTTAAATCAATTCAATCTTTTGCAATGTTTTAAAGAAAAACTCGTTTTCTTTCGACAACAGGATTAATTTTAATTTAATTTCTGCAACTTTTTTGTATTGAATTTGGAAAAAATGGATTCCATATTTGGAATCAGTGGATCCAAATTATGTTAATAAGCTACTTTTTATTTTTGGGAATTATGAATAGTAACTACGGTAAATTTTATTTACCATAGTTAAAGGTAAATCGGGTAATTAAGGGTCAATATAATATTTTAAAATTACCCTAACAAATGTCAAAATCCTATTGGATGACTAAAAGTCGACCCATATCACCTAAGGGTCGGATTAGATTCATTTAATTAAATTTTTTCAATGAAAATAATTTAATTATTATTAAAACCAAAGAATGTGACAACATGTCACTTTCTTAAATCTTATAAGTATAATAATTTTAATCTAGTGATAAACTTCATGAAATTTCAAACATGAATAGTCTCCAGAAATCTAATACAATTATATACATCATAGGAATTTATTTAGAATTTTTAGGGATTAAATAATTATCATTTATTATGACACAAAGATGATGCAGTAATTGTCTTATTAATGAAATATTGACATAATTGATGTTATAAATGCCCAAATAAATGTAATTTGAGACTTTTTATGACTTACATTAATTTTCTAGGTTAATATGACATTTTATTGTTGATATAAGTAACTTGGTTCGAACTTATCATTCTTTTATGAATTTTATAAAAATCATGTACCAAATAGTATCAAAATTGACATAAATTAATTTTTAAAACAAATATTATATTATTAATTGTTATTTAATTTCTAAAAATCTAAGGTTCGGACAAATGACTTAGATAAGGATAGATATATTAATAATAAACAACTTGGGGTTCATTTTGGCTTGTTATGGTAAGTTTATTAACCATATAGTGTAAGAAAACAAAAAGACACGGTAAAAGTTAAATTATTTAACTTAGAGTTAAATCTAATTAATAAGGTTAAAATAATAACCTAAACTTGTCTAAATCCTATTGGATGAGAGGATTTAGACCCATCCCCACTTTATATTCGAAATAATACCCTTTGGAACCATTATAAACCGAATTTTACCTTAATATAAAATAATATTTTGAGATTTTCTTAAGGTGCCCCTCTCCTCCCTTATAAACAGACACCTCCTCCCTCTCCTCCTCACACCAATTTGAGCATTAAAGCTCGGCCAAACTCTGCCAAAATATCTTCTCCACTTACCTAGTATCATCCTAGAGGTCCTGGTATTCTTCAAAGACCATCCTTAGTTCTTTAAGTGGAGGTTAAGAGAAGGCGCGTCAAAAAGAGGTAATATCCATTACCGATCTTTTTCAATTTCGTTCTTCTTCAACTTCTTATTCATAGGCTGTTTCATTATGAAGTAATAACATCAGTATCACTCATATACTGATATGTTATTATAAATATGAAACAACCCTATTTCACCATCTATCCATCCTACGGAAAATGAAATCACCGCGCGTGCATACGTACGGAATACCGTCTCCACGCCGTGGTGAAATCTATTTTCCACCACCACCTTACTTGTATGGGTATAATGGTGTAAATAATGACTATATATGACTATTATAAAGTGATATTGATTCTGAAATAGTATAAATACACTCCAATACAATTCCACGATCATAGGAACGATATCATCACTCGTGCGTACGTACGGAATACCATCTCCACGATGTGATGCGACTCGTTCTGCATGATCTTCATTTCATAATGATTATATAAATGAATTGAATGAATTAATATGATATATATTACATTAATACCATTCTGGAAATGAGGTATCTATAACCTAAAGATAAGAATAAGAATTTATTCGACAAAACATGCAAAAGAACAAAAAGTAATAAACACCCGAATAACAAGTAGTAATGAAATATTACTAATAATAAGCTAAGAATATGACCATATATGATATCATAAAAATAAATATGATTCTATAATAAGTCAATAACATTATTTAAATCATTATACAGGAGGTTCAGACACTTACGAAGCAAATCGGATCTAAGGTAAGGGAAATATCACAATCTCATTTTTATCTGAGGTTGTTTATACTTTGGTATTTACTGGGGTGTATTTTATCATCCAAATCCATGTTTCCTAAATATGTAATATTTATATCCTTCTACAATTTTTTAAATCCAATTTTACCCTTCGGTGAGTTTTTAGTAAAAGATATGAAAGGAATCTTTTGCCGTTTTTCGTACGAGGTACTTTTTGACTTTTCCGACAAAAGTACGAAGAATGTTTTTTTTAACTTATACGGCATGAATGGATTTTTAAAACATTATTTCCAAGAAGCTTACTTTAAAAGTTTTCAAGTTTATTTTTAATCAACTTCTTTTAGTTTAGAATTTTATGACATGCTAAGAAAGGAAAAGTGTTTTTGAAGTAGAAAGGATATTTTCCTCAAGAATGAAGTTCAAGTGTTTTATCAAAATTATTTTCCATCTAAGATAATAAAGGGTTCTGTTTTTATCCCTATTATTACATTGATTTGATTATGTTGTGATGGAATTATTTTTATGAATTCCTTTATCATATATGAATTGTTTTATGATGTCATGATGTTTAAGATTCCCATTTTTATTACATGGGTTATGCAATGATGTATGATTTATGATTTTGTGGCACACATAAGAATGGTATCATTATGAGATGGGTGGGACCTATATCTCCCTCCAATGCATTGGGTAAAGATTTTATATCTCATGAGATAGACATGGTTGGAATGGTAGGTTATACCAGTTTAGTGAAACAGGACTGAAACGAGGGTGACTCAGTTTAGAAATGTACTTTGTCCACTAAGATAGTCTTGGAAATGAGTCTTGACTAATAAGATATGATTCTATATGATTATGTGTGTATGCCACTAAGTTTCATGTTTTAAGTTATGATTATTGGGATTTAATTTCACTACTATGATTTATCCCATGTTATGATATTATGATCTCTTTTGCAGGTTAAGATTTCCAAAATGTTATGTTCTTATGAATATGATGTGATTGGTTTTTCTTTTGTTTACCCTTACTGAGCATTTGATCTCACCCTTTTATGTTTTCTTTTCCCCAGGATATAAATAAAGGTTTTAGGTAAGAAAAAAAAGGGAAGATCTTTATGGGAGATGTTGAAGATCTTTCACCATGATTAGAAGATTATATTACGAGTTTCCAAAGACACTAAACTATTACGATCCTTGTGTGTGTGTTTTTGTTATGTACTAAGTATTCCGAAAAAGTAATGTAATGTCTATGCACGTTAAGTTTCGGGTCTCTACATTTATGGAGTCTTTTTCGTATAGTTTTTGAAGGATTGTAATATTTGTATCTGGTTTTCCAGAACCTAAACTGAAGGGATCCTCTGTAGTGGATCAGGATGTGTAATTCTTCTACCTTTATTTTATAAAAGAAATTACACACCATGTTTTATTGAGAACTCATCGGCTCTAGGGCAGTCTGAGGCTGGGGCGTGACATGATTGATCATATTGTTGAAGTGTATGGGGTCTTACTCATTCTCTCTTTCTCTTGTTATGTCTGGGGACATATTTTATTAGAAAGATGTAAACCATGTGACACTAGAACCAATACCCTCTTGGATTGTTCCTTACAAAATCTCTTTAGTATCTGATCAATATATGTACATTGACTTAGTCCAAGAAACCTCTTAGAAATATCATGAATGATTTTGATACCTAGAATATAGGCTGCTTCACCTAACAGCTTCATGAAGAAGCACTTGTTTAACCAGTTCTTAATAGATTGTAAGACTGGTATGGCGTTTCCAATAAGTAATATGTCATCGACATATACTACTAGGATAACGACTACACTTCCATTAAACCTTTTGTAAACAAATGGCTCACATTCTTTCTTAATGAAACCAAATTCTTTTATGGATTCGTCGAATCGAATGTTCTGTGACCTAGATGTTTTGTTCAATCCATAAATGTATCATTACAACTTGAAAATCTTTTGGCATCACCTAAAGTCACAAACCTTTCTGGTTGTGTCATATTTTAAGAACATGGATCTTCATTTCAAGTTTGGATCCTGGTTTTGGGTGTTTTTAAGAAAAAAGGAATAATTTGTAAATTTTCTGAGTACACACTATGTACCTAGTTTTCGCGGGTAGCCATGTACTGGCCGTGTAATGGCCGAGTACATTCCTATGTGGACCGCCTAAAGCAGGGGCCGGTTGAGACATGTACACGGCGTGTACATTAAATGAACACACCATGTACTTTTCTTTTTATTTGATTAATCAGACCGGGGTCGCGTCTAATCTCCAGAAGCATCTTCTTCTTCCTGTTTCTCGAATATGAGAGTGACGTATGACTGAAAATATTTGAGCACCTCTCATTCCTATGTCTGAGCTCTGATTGAGGCGATGTTGGGTGCATTGGATTATCACCGATCTATGATGTTCTAGGCTGATTCAAGGGTCGACATTCAAGAGTGTTCCTCATACAACATCAAGGTAGTGGTTTTTTGCCTTTTGGATTTTGTTTTTGAGTTATATATTCCTAAGTGCTGATTACCCATGATTCGAGTATTTCTTTCTAAGGAATTTAACCTTATTATCATATGCCTTATATTAATTGACAGATTAAGGGTTTTCATTGATATATTATGCTAAATTTCATGTTCAGGGGACACCCTGTGGGTGCGCTTCCTTGTTTGAATGTTTATGGACATCTGTTCTAGGTTGCCTATGAGGCAGAACTTGTTTCCTTTCCTTGCTTGTTAGGTTGGAATTGATTACTTAATTGATTCTTGTTAAATGCTTATGTTATGCATTATAGCTACTTAGTCTTGCAGTAGTTGATATTACTTTGGGCTGCTGGATATTGCTTGTGCACAATTCTATTACACAGGGTTGTAAGAACCTGGTGTAGTTAGACCATAGGGGGAATTGATGTTGAGGTCTTCCCTAGAGTGTATGTTATTTTCATTAAGAGGCCATAGGGGGGATTAACGGTGAGTGTTCCCTAAGAGTGTCTATAGTATACCGTTTGGAGACCACGGGGGGAATTGATATTGAGCACTTCCTCAGAGAGTCTGTAGTTTATCATTAAAAGACCACAGGGGGAATTGATGGTGAGTGCTTTCTCAGAGATTCTTTGTTTTTTAGAGACCAAAGGGGTTAGACTGTGTGAGTTTTCCCAAAGGGTCATTATATCTTTATTGATTTGATGATATGTTGAACCAGATGGGTTAGACTATGAGAAATTTCCCATAGGGTTGCTGTGAATGATTGATTGATTGTGACAAGTCTTCCAAGCCAAAGCACAAGCTTGGACTCGGTCTTACATGATTGTTATATGGTCTTTTGAGACATCTATTTTTCTATTACACAAGGAATATAGATCTTAGGCTAGATCTTAGGGTTTTATTATTCAATGGTTTGAATAATTAATAAATGAAAATGAATGTAATTGGAAACCATAGGATTGTTTACTTTTGAGTACTTACTTGTTTAATTGCTTCATTTTTCATATTGCATGATATATATATTTACTGACAGTTAGGCACAAATATTTTGGTGGTTTCCTACTGGGATTAGTCTCACACCATGTTTGGTTCATGCTTTTGGGCCTAAATAGATTATATGGTTGCAGGTATAGATAAGGGAAAGCTCCCTTCTTCATCAGGTACTTGATTGCTGTTGGAGCTGGAGAGCATGGGACCAAGCTGAGCCTTGCGATGCTATTGGAGTTATTTACTATTTTCAGTACTTGGTTTTAGTATTGTATTTCCAGCATTGTGACTTGTTTGTATACTTTCCTAGATACTTGTGACATGCATCATTATTTATATATATATATATATATGATGCAGTTGTTTTTACTATAAGTCTTCCGTTGTTTACTTTTTTGTATGGTATTACTGCTTCCGCTACTATTTACTATTTGTTCCACTGTGTTACTCTATGAATGAGGGCATAGTTTCCCCACTATCAAACCTAAGACCCTCACTTCTAATCGGGTCGGTTTCATATCGGTTGCAATTACCTTAGAGGTACCGGGGTATGCACGACGTCTTCTATGTTTCTCAGCTACAACGTTACTTTTCAGACTCATCTCACATTTTTCAACCTAAGGAGGTTGAGTTGGAGGTGGATGAATCCTTCGAGGAGAACCCTATACGATTTTTGGATCACAGTACGAAGGTTCTCCATGGATGGTTTGTTCCTCTAGTACGGGTGTTATGGTAGCACAGGCGAGTACAGGACAAGACTTGGGAGAGGGAGGTCGACGTATGATCACAATGGCCAGATTTGTTTGAAGTTTCTTCTTCGCCACCCATAGAAGGGAAATTCGGAGACAAATTATTTTAAGGGGGGAAGTTTGTAAGAACCTGGATCTTCATTTCAGGTATGGATCTTGATTTCAGGTGTTTTTGAGGAAAAAAGAAGAATTTGGAAATTTTCTGAGTACACATCATGTACTCCTAAGTACACACCGTGTACCCGGTTTCCACGGGTAGTCGTGTACTGGCCGTGTAACGGTCGAGTACATGGCCGTGTGGACCGCCTAAAGTGGGGGACAGTTGAGGCATGTACACGACATGTACATTAAATGAACACGTCATGTACTTTTCTTTTTATTTGATTAATTGGACCGAGGTCGCATCTAATCTCCAAAAGTGTCTTCTTCTTCCTGTTTCTTGAACAGGAGAGTGACGTACGACTGGAATTCTTTGAGCGCCTCATGTTCCTCTGTTTGAGCTCCGATTGAGGCACCTCCAGGTGTGTTGGATTCCCACCGATCTACGAAATTCTAAGATGATTCAAGTATCGATGTTCAAGATTGTTCCTCTTACAACATTGAGCTAGGTGGTTTGTTGCCTTTCAGAGTTTTTCTTTGAGTTATATATGCCTAAGTTCCAATTACCCATGATCCGGGTATTTTGTGTTAAGTAATTTAACCCTGTTATCATTTTCCTTAGATTTATTGATAGATTAAGGGTTTTCGTTGATATATTATGCTAAATTGCATGTTTAGAGGACACCTCGTGGGTGCACTTCCTTATTTGAATGGTTATGGCCATTTGGTCTAGGTTGCCTATGAGGCAGACCTTATTTCCTTGCCTTTCTTGTTAGGTTGGAATTGATTGCTTAATTTCTTCTTGTTAAATTCATGTGTTATTCATCGTAGCTACTTAGGATTGTAGTAGTTGAGATTACTTTGGGCTGCTGGATATAGCTTGTGCATGATTCTATTGCATAGGGCTGTGAGAACCTGGTGTAATTAGACCATAGGGGGAATTGACATTGAGGGCTTCCCCAGAGTGTCTGTTATTTACATTGCGAGACCATAGGGTGATTGAGAGTGAGTGCTCCCTCAGAGTTTCTATAGTATACTGTTACGATACCACAGGGGGAATTGACGTTGAGTGATTCCTTAGAGAGTCTGTAGTTTATCATTAAAAGACCACAGGAGGAATTGACGGTGAGTGCTTCCTTATAGAGTCTTTGTTTTTGTGAGACCAAAGGAGTTAGACTGTGTGAGTTTTCCCAGAGGGTCATTATATCTTTATTGATTTGATGATATGTTGAACCAGAGGGGTTATACTATGAGAACTTTCCCAGAGGGTTTCTGTGAATGATTGATTGATTGCGATGAGTCTGCCAAGCCAAAGCACAAGCTTGGTCTCAGTCTTACATGTTTGTTAGATGGTCTTCTAAGACATCTATTTTTCTATTAAACAGGGGATACAGAGCTTAGGCTAGATCCTGAGGTTTCATTATTCAACAGTTTGAATAATTAATAAATGAAAATGAATGTAATTGGAAACTGTAGGATTGTTTACTTTTGAGTACTTCCTTGTTTAATTTCTTCATTTTTCATAGTGTCTTCTATATATATTCACTGACAGATAGGCACAGATATTTTGATGGCTTCCTACTAGGATTCGTCTCACACCCTGTTCGGGTCATGCTTTTGGGCCCAAATAGATTATATGGTTGCTGGTATAGATAAGGGCAAGCGCCCTTCTTCATCAGGTACTTGATTGTTGTTAGAGCTGGAGAGAATGAGACTAAGCTGAGTCTTGTGATGCTGTTGGAATTATTTACTATTTTTAGTACTTGGTTTTAGTATTGTATTTCCAGCATTATGACTTATTTGCCTACTTTCCAAGATACTTGTGACATGCATCATTATGTATTTATATATATATATATGCTTTAGTTTTTTTTTTACTATTAGTATTCGGTTGTTTACTTTGTTGTATGATATTACTACTTTCGGTACTGTTTACTGTTTGTTCCCCTGTGTTACTCTGTCAATGAGGGCATAGTTTTTCCACTATCACACCCAAGGCTCTCGCTGCTAGTTAGCATCCTCTAGCGTTCAAGGAAATGTGCTTGAGTCCATGTGACCAACAAGGTACGGGGCACCTTTGGGAGGCACCCGGATCCGAGACGTTACACATATAGAAATCTTCCTGAAGGTTTCCATTCAAGAATTCAGTTTTGACATCCATCTACCAAATCTCACAGTCATGGTAAGCTACTATAGAAAGTATGATTCTAATAGGTTTAAACATGGAAAATAGAAAAAATGTTTCATCATAGTCAACTCATTGATGTTGTTTAAAAATAATCCCATCTATATCTAAAAATGATACAAAAATTATGTTCTTGGTAACTGTAGGTATATAATAACAATCTCTTAAAACCAAAATCATTATTGTTGGCAACGAAAGGTGGTAGTCACCAATGGCTAGGGAAGCTAGCCTCGCTCCATTGGCAGCTCTTAGATCCACCTCTCCTTTGGAAATCTTTTGAAATCTACTTGATTCCTTCATTTGGATATAGATGTGAACACCAATTGCTATATCTAATACCCAATGTGTATAAATGGAAATATTTCACTCGATAACAAACGCACCTTTAGCTTCCCCTTGCTTCTGGGTGCAGTTCATATTCTAGTGGCCCGACTTGCCACATGAAAAACTTACTGCCTCCTTTTCCTTGCCCTTTCTCTAGATCTTCTTCTTGGTAGGACAGTTCTTGGGATCTTTAGATTGTTTATAAGTCTGGGCCCCTTTGCCTTTCCCCTCCTTTTCTTATTAACTATAAGGAAAATAGGTTTGTCACACCCCATGTCCTTATCCACTTAGAAAATTAAAGTAAGAAGTTACATAAGACTCTTATCATTATTACTCATATTGTAATTAACAATAAAACTAGAGAATGTATTAGGTAGTGATGAAAGTATGAGATCTATACACAACTCATCTAGGAATTTAATCCCTAAGATGTGTAGGCATTCAATGTAGATAATAAGCTTAACTACATGAGGCATAACTAGTGCAGACTCTCCAAGATTAGTTGTGAACAAAGCATTGGAGATCTCATACCTCTCTTATCTCGCCTTCTCTTAATAGAGATCTTGAAGGTGAAACATCATGTTATAGGCATCCATATCCTCATGTTTCTTCAAAATCTAATTGGACATGAATGATATAATTAAGAACTGGATATTTGTAGCATCATTCAGATGTTTCTCATAGAGAGATATATCTTCATCACTTGCCTCATTACTAGGCGCAACTGGTAAAGGTTCTTCCAACACATACAATTTCTTTTCATGAAAAAAGATAACACGTAGGCACCTCTACCACTCCTGGATATTTTTACTGGTGAGAAGGTTTTCCTTCTCAAGTATAGATCGCAATGATATGATTGATGTCATTTTATTTTCATTTCTAAAAAATAAGATGACCAGAATTTTAGTACTTTATCTGATAAAATTTAGACAAATAAATATTATATTTATTAGTCTCCCACTATTTTATCGAAACCCAATATTCCCCACCATTGGCTTCAGAATATCTTGTTGCTTGGACATTCTAATAGAAAAGATCCATATTCCCCTTCTCATTACCCCAACTTTGGTTGCTCAAGAAACTCGAATGGTTTTAGGTAGGCATTCCAAATGCTAACTACATTAACTCACAGTTCCTTGATCTACTGAGTGGACTCCCCAATCCTGAAATCATTAATTTATATTTCCTCAACATTTGCCTCTCAGTTACACCAAGTCATGCCTTAGCAGTCAACCCTTGATGTGAACCTATTTAAGTAAAACCAAAACCTCATGTTAGAATTCCCCGATAATTGAAAGCACCCCAACTTTGGCTGGTCAAGCACTTTGAACTATGGTTCGATTCTAATCAAAGTAATGGAAGGATATATCGACTTAATATTTTAATGAGGGATTTTATCCTTTTATGCGTAAATTTCCAATTATTATCTTTATCACATGCTTGTTAATATTAAGTGGGATTACTTAACTAATTAACCGTGTCTTAGATAATATTTACACATAAGCCAGTTTATTTTACTTTCATCTTACATTCTTGTTAATTCATTAATTATGTGATCGCGAAAAAACATTCATAATGAAATAAAAAATGCAACTTGACAAAAATAAAATAAAGTGTATGATCATGATCTTATACTAATGGTTAGTTTATCTAGTGGTTGATAAACTAACCGTTGACATAGGGGAGAAACACCTTCAACCAATTGAGGTTCATGTTTATAGATTTCCACCTATCCACCTTTGTATTTCCTTAGATTGGTTTCACCTTGGATCTGAACTTGAACCACCTCCACTAGATTGGGAGCTCCATCCTTTACATATGTCTTTTACTCACATACAGGTAAGGGGAAAAAGAGGTTTACATAAAAGAAACCATGGACATGCAAGCCCTACATAATGAAAGGAGAGAAGACATGCAAACCAACAATTTAATTTAAATTAAATGAAACAAACCACATACAAAATGTTTGGTATAGCTTATGAACATCCACATGAATCCAATGAATTACGTGTTTAATAAAACTAGAATTCAATTCTTAATCGTTCTTATTTAAGATAAATCACACTCAAATCGATTAACTATTATCTTTAATTAATCAATCATTTTATCTTAATTCTCATCCAAATTTCCTTGAGATTCTCATCCATTATAAATTTAAACAAATTAAATAAATTTATTTAAAATTAAATTTGTACATAAATGTACCTTGGAAGAAACACGGTGAATGCCTGTATAATTCTTCCCAATCTGTATTATACTCATATACTATTATGCTCTTTTGACATATGGAATACACAACTTATAAGGTACTTTCTGAACATGTACTTCAAGGATGATTACACGAATTATATGATTTTTCACTCACATGTTATGCTTAAATGCATGTAGAGTAACAACTTGTAATACAACTCATGCATGATATGAAGATCTGAGCATTACATAAATATTAATTAAACATTTAAATATTTATGTATATTAAAACCTAACACATGGCATGTCATATCTTTACGACCACACGCAAGAACATATCTCAAGGTTTACATAGTAAAATTAAATTAAATATATGTAACATGGTATAAGTACATAGTGTGTAGATTCGATCTACATGGCATGTACACCTATCACCATCTATCTGAGACACACGCCTAGGGACTCGACATGTAATCCATTCCTTAGAAAATTTGGAGTAAACTATGTATCTAATGGGCCATATGACATGTGAACTCTGAGTTACACAGTCACCAGTCAGGTAGGTTGTGTATGGAATACACAACCCGTCTGTGACTTAAAGGGACTACATGCCGTGTATGTAGGCTACACGGTGTGTAGTCCGGCTAACCATGCACTATTAAATTCTTTTCAAGACACGGTGCATTAAGTGTGCAATTAAAGAAATAATCAATGCTTAGTCTTGAACTGATTTCTAAATCAATTCTGATGCGTTGAACATGACTACACGACGTGTAACTCCGGTTACACGACGTGTAGTCTGGTGTTGTCCATCCAGAAACCTTGGAACCTCTGGATGAGTTCCTTAATTCGATTTTAATCATAAAATTAAACATCTTTATTAGATCTATGAGAAACAAAGGAGGAAGAAACAGATATCACAATTCAGATTAAAAGAATGATCAAACCTAAATTGAAAAACTAGATTACAAATGTGTAAATCACCAATGATTTTTTAAATAATTATAAACAATTATGTGTCTGCTATGATACCACTTGTAGGTTCTGGGTGCAACAGAACATGTGTTGGGTGGTTCCCAACTTTGCTTTTTTCCATAATATATGATCAATCTGAGATCTCTACGACGATCAACATCGTGATCCACAGAATTGAATCAAAGAAATAAACAATGGATAATAACTCTAGAACTGGTAGAGAGGATATCAACACATATTTTTTATAATTAATTTAATTAGATAAATAATTACCTCTAAGGAATTCTTTCTTTTTTGTTGAATCCGGCAACAGGTCTGTGGTGCACCGTCATTGCGTTGTAGAAACCAAGTGTAGATTTCCTCTAGCAGTGATCCACACGTGTTATAGGAATATCTAGATTTCAGTGAAGGAATCTTCAGTTGCTAGCACGGAATATGTTTGTGCTTGCATCGTCCGCCTTGATCACCTCGAGAATCGCTTCCAAAGCGTTCTCCTTAATCCAGTGGAGAAGGATTGGTCTCCATTCTTGAGAGCATTCTTGGAAAAGAGAGATCTCTAGGCTTGAGAGGATTCTCCAAGATTGTTGTGCACAACCAAAATGAATTGGCTCTATGAGAAAATAACATAATTGGGTATTTAAATTTCTATGGTTAAAATAAAATAATTGAACAAGTTCCCTTAGTTATTTTATTTAATCCTAGAAAAACCTAATGTCAAATAATAATAATAATATTATTATTATTATTTCTTGACACATGATTAACTTACAAATTATAATTAAATATTGTTTAATTAAATAATATTCAATATTATTATTTCTCACCAAACCATTAAACTTGGTCCTCCATTCCTCCAAAATATTTATCAAGCCTTGAATAATGTCTATTTATTTATTAAATAAATATCACTATATTATTTGCTAATAAATAAATAAATATTATATTCACTTAATAGAAAATAAATATTTGTTTAATATTCCGCTCACAATATATTCTCTAGAATAATAGTGATAGAATAAATGTGATCAAGCATACATGAATAATTATGAAACCACATGCAGGAATAATATTTATTCAACATGCTAAATAATTAATATATTATTTAACTCAGATTCTGGATACACTTAGTTTGTGACCCTTTAGGCCTCTTTCTCAATAGAATTAGGTGAAGCAGCCTAAAGTCCAAGGTTAGGGTCTAACAACACGCCAAAGCACCTATAGAGAAAGAAGTTAATGTCGCAACGACATGTTACTAATACAGATGCTTCCTATGTAATATAATTCATTTATCACAATATCTCAAATCGAGCAGGTTGCATGCTGGTGCCATAAACCTATGTGCTTGATTATCTATTTCTTTGACTTTATGAAAATAGAACTTGCCTATAGAACACCATGGACGTGGATTTATTTAGGCTATATCATTTCAATCAAAGGGCCTGAGATATTAATTTCTGTTAAAGAATAGGAGGGATAAATCCTTTCTCTCATTATTCATTAATACAATATTACTCGTGACGCACCCAACGTATCCTACCTCACCTCAAACATTTGTCATAATGGTTTTCATAAATACATCAAAGTACGCGACTCATAATATTCATTAATAATAATCTTAAATTCTAAGTACCAATACACATGTCTACGGATAGGAACATCCAATAACACGTATAAATGAGGATTTCCTACATGCGGGTCATGTTCTCATAATATCCTACTGGATATTACTAAGGGTGTACACCATGGGAAGGTGCGTCAAAGTCCTATGATTCTCCACCCCTGATAGATTGTATCATTTGTGTCCCTTAAATAATTCCATCCAAATATAGAACATATATTCAAGAATAGTGTTATAGCACTTCCAAGTTCTAATCGTAGCAGGAAAATGTTATGACCTTTTAGTGCAATGACTACTCTTAGGACATTATCACATACCATTTCACGCAAAAGAACAATTATGATGTGATAAGTAGTTTATTAATATTCAAAATAATGAATACATACTGTCATAAAGTACATAGAAGTTGGTTCTAGGAAAATAACTCCAACAATGCCTGAAAAGGACAATTTTATGTGGCACTACCACCATAAAAGACACCTCTCCCCTTTCCTGAATAGATAAAATAAGAAAAAAGGAGGGAAAATATAAAAAATCATTGAGATGATTAAACAAAATCACATCAACATTCAATTTTTTTGAATCAATTGCTCAAGTGTCTGTCTATACAAGATTCTTTAAAGACTTACTGTCCAGAAAAAAAAAATGAAAGCCTTAGGAGTCGTCTCCCTAAATGAAGAGTGCTCTGCAGTTGTTCAGTGGAAGCTGCATCAAAAAATGTGAGATCCTGAAAGTTTCTGAATTCCCTGCACTATAGGGACATGGAATTTCAAAAAATCCTTGTTTGATCTAGGAGAAAGTATCAATCTCATACCCATGAGTGTTTACAAGATGCTAGGGCTTGGTGAACTAAAACCAACAAGGGTGGCACTCTAACTTGTTGACCGCTCGGTCAAGAACCCTCAAGGATTGCTCGAGGATGTCTTAGTAAAATTTAGAAAATTCATTTTCCTTACTGATTTCCTCATCCTAGACATGGAAGAAGAAGGAGATATTCCCCCCATTCTTGGAAAACCATTTCTCAGTAAGGTGTATAAAAAGAAGGAAAAAGACCATTAGTCCATGAATACTTATAAACATATGAAATCATTTTCACAAATACATACTTCTCACCCATATATACTTACTTTTTGAAACGTGAGATTTCTATAAAACATTAGAAAATATATATATAATCATAAAGGTATCTTGGGGAATTACTTACTTATATTGTAACCCTCACGACTACCTTATGATTTGTAACCCTCATGGCTACCTTATAATGTAGCCATTACAGCTACCTAATGGTGTAACCATCGCAGTTACACTTGGAGTTACCATACAACCGACCTTCAACTGACACATACCCAATGCATTGAAGGGAGATATATGTACCAAATTTTATCATAAACAATGCCCAAGAACCATAACATAATCATTAAACAATAATACTTGCATAAAAACATTCATTTTTAATTTTGTAAAACTAGAGGTTTAAAAGAGGATTTTATAAGAGAAGTCTCTTACAAATATCATATAATTGACACGAGAATTGATAAAATGAAAGGAATATGTGTATACACTATAAATACACATAATACAACATAATATGAATTAAATTCATTACCCAAATGATCTTAGTATAATATCATTAATGAAATAAAAGGTTAACCCAAAAAATGGAAACTCGGTTAAGAATTCCTTTACCTTGGATTCGCCTTACTTAAAATTTGTTTAAACCTCCTGTATAATGGCTAAAAGAGTGTTATTAATATTTTACATAAACACATTCATGTTTATAACACCTAAATATTCCTTTTATAACATCATTCAATCTACTTATAAATATTATTTTGTTATTTCCATTGTTTTGGGTGCGTGCTTTACATGATTTCCATGGTTAGTTTGTAAAGTATTTTCTTGTTGAATGGAAAAGAAACTCCATAAGTGGAATGAAATGGTGTTAATATGTTTCCAGAATATTAAATTATGCCATAAATCATTTTGGATATATGGTATAAGGATGAATCATTAGACAAATCATTAGTGATATTCGTTTAGATCATTTTGGCGGTTCTTTGATAATTATGAACTTGTTTCATCATATACCTTATAAGTTAATTCTAGAAGATAAGATAGGTAATATAATACACTTTACAATCTATTTCAACAATTAAAATTGTTTTACAACCAGCTTTGAAGGAAGTAAAGAAAATTGGAAACACATCATCCATAATTTTGGTAAATCGATACAACACGGACGGTGTATTTATAAGAGGAGGAGATGAAGTAAGTTGAGGATTTTTTCCATAAACATGATAACATCCAACATATATAAGATTCTGGAGCTTTAATGCCTCTTGGATAAGGGGTAGGGGAAGAGAGTATAAGAAAATAAAAAGAATTGAAAAGAAAACACAAGAAAATGAAAGAGGATTTTTGTCTCTTGATCAATTCTCCTTGAGATCCTCCTAAAGGCCTTTGGTTTTGTCCTTTTGGTGAGACCAGTAGGTCTTGTATGTGGGGAAGATCCTTGGGAATGGGATTGGGTAGAATTTAGATAATGCACAAATCTTTAGAGGTTTGAGAGGAAGAAGGGGGTGAGGGTGGTATTTATAGTGGAGGAGAGGAAGAGTTTTCCATTATTTTAATCATTGATTGAATATTTATGCTCAAGACTATGAATAGTCTTGATTCATGTGACCCAAATAGTAATTTGAGCATGTGAGTTCAAACCAAGGGTGCTTAAATCAACCATGATTCTAGGAATAGTGTATTTAACAGATAATGTGTATATATAGTATATTACCATATTTTACTATTCATCAAAAATTTCAGAATTTCAGAAAAATCCCAAAAATTCACCCCAACCATTTTTCGACATGTAGAATTCAAAAATGAACTCCGTTTTTTAAAAATAATTTTCTAAATATGATTAATTTAATTTTTAAATAAATTCATAATTTATTCAAAAAATAACAATTTTAAAATTATAACTCATTTTATATCACCTTGAAAATTTAATCAAGATCTCATTATCTTATAACCTTAAGAAAATAAAATAATAATATGATTTACTATTCATAAGGGTCATATTACTATACATATTACTATTCATAAGGGTATGTTACTATTCACCAAAAATCTAGTTGGTTTCATCAGACTCCAAATAACTTACTGATTGCAACTATAGATGTTAGTTTTTTAAAATTCAAATCATAAAAGCGGAAAAATTATGTTTAATGGATAGTTTATAACTATCTCATTAAAACAAAGTTTCATTATCTAGAGACTCAGTGTTTCATGCATTTCAATTTATTTTTAAAACCATGGGGTATTAAATTCTCCCCAACTTCTGGAAGTTTTGTCCTCACAATTTTATTTACTTATTAAACAAGTGTGGGTACCTTTCCCTTATAGAATTTTCAGATTCTCATGTTGCTTCTTCAACCATATGGTTTCTCTACAAAATCTTTACCTAGTAGATTACCTTATTCTGCAATACTTGTTCTCTTCGATCAAGAATCTGAATTGGTTTCTATTCAAAAGAAAGGTTCTCTTCTAGCTGAACTGCTTCTGGGCTCAAAACATGAGATGAATCTGGCACATACTTTCTCAATATCGAAACATGAAAAACATTTTGTGCCTAAGATAAAATCAAAGGCAAAGCTACTCGGTAGGAAATTGGTCCAACTTTTTCCAAGATTTCATAAGGTCCAATGAACCATGGACTCAACTTTCCTTTCATACCAAAACGCATAACACTTTTCCATGGTGAGATTCTAAGAAAAACATGATCACCTACCTCAAAAGAAAGTCTTTCCTCCTATTAGCTGCATAACTTTTCTGCCTACTCTAAGCTGTCCTCATGTGTTGCTGGATCATCTTCATTTTCTCAGCCACTTCCTCTAGTAATTCTAGTCACATCGACTTCATTTCCTCAACTTCATCCCAAAAAGCTGGAATTCGACACCACTCCTCATACAATGCCTCAAAAGGTGTCATCTGTATACTGGAATAAAAACTATTATTATAAGAAAATTCTACTAAAGAAATATGTTGATCCCGACTTCCCTAGTATTCCATTGAACAAACTCAAAGCATATCCTGCAAATTCTGAATCGTTCATTCTGACTTCCCGTCTGATTGAGGATAAAAAGATGTGTTGAAAATTAATTCTATTCCCAATGACTTCTGAAGGTCTTTCCAAAAGTTAAAAGTAAACCTGGAATCACGGTCAAATATAATGGAAAGAGGAACTCCATGTAATATGGCAATCTCTTTAAGATACATTCGAGAAATCTAATCTAAATACATAGTATCTCGAATAGGAAAGAAATGAGCAGATTTAGTCAATCGATGAACAATAACCTAGATTGCATTGTTACCTCAAGAATTCTTTGGTAGTCCTGCAATGAAGTCCATGGATATATTTTCTCATATCTACTCTGGCACTGGTAAAGGCTGAAGCAACCCCTTCAATACATGTTGCTCTGCTTTAACCTATTGACATGTTAAACATTTCACGGTAAAATCTACAATATCTCTTTTCATTCCATCCCACCAGTAATACTCTCGAAAGTCTTTGTACATCTTTGTGCTACCAGGATGAACTGAAAATAGAGAACTATGAGCTTCTCACAAAAATTCTTTCTTCAACTAATAATCACAAGACACACATAATCTCTTTCCAAATCTTAGAACACAATCTTTATCAATGTTAAATTCTAGAAACTAACCCATTTTAATTAATTCTACCTTTTTCTATAACTCCCTGTCTTCCTTCTACGCTTGCTTAATCATGTATTTCAAAAATGAATGCACTAAAACCTAAAAAAAAATAGAGAAATTTTATGCACCAACAACTTCCAAGACAAAATTCATCAAATCATTAATCAAGAGGTCATGTTCCAAATGTAACATGGTTAATGATGCATGATGTTTTTGGCTAAAGTAATCCATCATTTTGTTTGCTTTTCATGAATGGTAATTGATCATGCAATCATAATCTTTTATCAATTCAAGCCATCTTATCTTCCTCATGTTTAATTCCTTATGAGTGAATATATACTACAGACTTTTGTGGTCAGTATATATTTCACATTTGGCTCCGTATAAATGATGTCTCCAAATTTTCAAAGCAAAAACCACAGCTTCTAATTCCAAATCATGTGTGAGATAATTTAACTCAAGAGATTTTAGTTGTATTGAAGCATAAGCAATTACATGATCATTCTGCATCAGAACACAACCAAGTCCCTTTAATGAAGTATCATTATAGATAACAAACTCTCCATTTCTAGAAGGTAGGGTCAAAACTGAAGCATTCACAAATCTTCTTTTCTATTCCTAAAAAAATCATCACATTATTTTTTCCAGATGAATTTAACTCCTTTTCGAGTTAACATAGTCAGTGGACTAGATAATCATGCAAAGTTTTCAACAAACCTCCAGTAATAGCCTTCCAAACCAAAAAAACTATGAATCTCAATTATATTGTGGTTCTTAGCCATTCTTCAACAACTTTCATTTTAGTAGGATCAATAGTTTTTCCATCTTTAGAAACAATGTGACCAAAGAAAGAACTGAATTTTCCATACAGTTTCTTTTCTTTTAAGGTTTGCAAAACAACCCTTAGATGTTTTTCATGCTCCTCTTTACTTCTAGAATATACCAGAATGTCGTCAATAAACACAACCACAAACCTATCCAAGAACTCATGAAATATTCTATTCATAAGATCCATGAATACAGTAGGTGCATTAGTTAACCCAGATGGCATAACAAAAAATTCATAATGACCATATCTAGTTCGAAAAGTTGTTTTTGGAATGTCATTCTCCTTCACCTTCAGCTGATAGTACCCAGATCTCAAGTCAATCTTGGAAAAGTATTGATCTCTCTGGAGCTGATCAAACAAGTCATCGATGTGAGACAAAAGATACTTATTCTTAATATTAATGTTATTCAAAGCTCTATAATCTCATGGAACCATCCTTCTTTTTAAGAAACAAAACAGGATCTCCCCATGGTGAAGTGTTAGGATGAATGAAGCCTTTATCAAGGAACTCCTACAACTGATTTTTTAATTCAAGAAGTTCCATTTGAGCCATCCAATAAGGGGGATTTGAAATTGTCTTAGCATCAGGAACTAAGTCAATTGTGAATTCAACTTCCCAATCTGATATAACATTGAGTAACTCATCAGTAAAACATCAAAGTATTCATTTATCACTTGAACGTCATTAATCTGAATAGTTATTGTGTTTTCAACAATATGAGAAAGATAAATTTCATTTCGATCTTTCAGTAGTTTCTCAGCTTCTGGATGTAATGACCTGCTTATCCTTATTGGCTTAAGAATACAACAAGTCATTACTTGGCCTTAACTGACATCCCCAAGGCGCCAAAGGCACGCAATAAATGCCAAAGGGTTTCAAAACAAGTGGGGGACGATTTACCCTTTTAGAACATACCACAGAGCCAACAATCATAACCAAAAAAATCAACTAAATGATGCATGATAAAAGCTAAGACAACTCAACTATTTATTTTATCATAAACCAACCAAGAGTACCACAGTGAAAACCAACACTAAATCAGAGTAAACAGCGGAAAGATAAACTAAAGGACTATAAGACAACAACCCAGCTCCATGCTCCACAAGATCCAAGCTCCAACATCACGAACCAGCACAAGTATCACAAAGTAGTGCTATAAACATGTGACACTTTAACTTTGCCAACATCCCGGTATATGACATCTGCAAAAGCACCAACGTGCCAAAGCATGGGTGAGTAATGAAACTCAGTAGGTTTTCCCCGATGACTTCCCAACCCATACCTCTAGGATAAAACATGTTAGCACATTTATATAAAACAATTTATATAAAACAATTCCAAAACAGTTCACAATATAACAAGTTCCATGTCAAAACCATTTTCCAACAAAAACCATCTTTCTCAAGAAAAGCAACCAAGAAAAGTTTCCAATCAAATTCTCATTTCCATTTTGGCACATTCATTCCATTTCACAAATCCACACAACTAACCATGCATGCAATCTGGACCTCCCTATACTCGCAAGTGGTGAGTTATCCTTCCACTAAGCCATCACTTAGTGGACTACCTTGATGGGGGTACTTCACGCCCTTATCAATCCCTTTTGATGGGGGGTACTTCTCGCCCTTATCCATCCCAACCTTTTGATGGGGGTACTTCTCGCCCTTATCCATTCCAATGCATATGAACACACACCACAACCCATGCAAATCCATGCCAAACCCAAGTGTGTTCAAAACCTTTCAATAAAGCATCAAACCTTTTATTGAAAACCATTTCTTTCGAGCAGCAAAACCATAACCAGTTTAAAATCACAATTTTAAATTCACTTCAACAAACACTTTCCAAAAACACACAATTTCCATCACCCGTTACTTAAAAGGGGTTTTAACCATTCTTTCACAGCAGATAAACAAACCATTTCAATCAAGGAAAACAATTTGAAACTAAGCCTTCAAGTTCTAAGAAATATGAATCAGGAGTGAAGCCACCTACCTCAACAAATTAGGCGAAACCAACCAACAGACGAAGAACGCAAACAAAACCGAGTCAACTACTCCCTGAAACCTCCTTAGATTCCTTCCCTTAGTACCAACAAAACTGAAACCCAACTTAAAATTCATCCACTACCTTAGATCTACCTGCCTTGGTCGTAGATATAAGGATCCATCAACAGGGAAGAAGGAGATCTAAGAAAACTAAAGGAAACAAGACTTACCTCGATCAACCGGCCTCTAAACGCCAAGGCAACACTCCGGATCGCTTCCAAAACACCTGGTAAGTGTTCTCCCACCTTCACCAGAGAGAAATCCTGAGTTAGGGCCGTCTAGGAGAAAAAATGAGTGGGTTTAAAGATAAAAAAAGATTAGATCCTTAAAAATAGGATCTAAGTTGACCCCGTGCACAGCTAGGCAAATCGTGCGCTAACCGTGTGGTAGTCACTGCTTGGAAGAGGCACTCTGCACGGCCTCCTCGCACGGTTTGCCCAAACCGTGAACACACTGTGCGGTCTCCTCTATCCAAAGTGACCACCACCTGCATGGCTTCCGCACGGTTTGGGCAAACCGTGTGAGGCCTATGCGTCACCACTTTTTGCCCTTTAACACTTTAAAAGTATCCAAACTTTCCCAACAATTTCTCATATGATTCATGTACTTAAAAAAGCATAAAACAAGGGTTAATTACCAGAAACTGGGGGTACTACATTCTCCCCACCATTGGCATTTCCGTCCCCGTAAAGTAGAAAACCATCACTTGCCTGAAAGATTTCGGGTCACTTCTCTTTCATTTCTTTCTCGTGTTCCCAAGTCTCTTCCTGAATCTGACCATGTTGCCACAAAACCCGCACTAAACCGATACTTTTTCCACACAAGACTTTCTCCTGACTATCCACAATCCGCACCGGAATATGTACCAATGAAGCATCCATATCTAGGTCAACGTGATCCCATCTGATCACATGGTCAGGATTGGGTTGATACTTCTTCAACTGAGATACATGGAACACATTATGCACTGCACTGAACCGTGGTGGTAATGCCAACCGATACGCCACCTCGCCAACCCGTTCCAGTATCTCAAAAGGGAATATATATCGAGGAGATAATTTGCCCTACTTCCCAAAATGATGATGTCCAAGCCTTGGAGAGATTCTCAAAAAGACATGATCACTCACCGCAAACGACAATGGTCTTCAGCGATGATCTGCATAAGATTTCTGACGACTCTATGCCATCTTCATCCTCTTTTTTATCAACTGAATCTTCTCCGTTATTTCTTGGACAAGGCTCGGCCCAACTATTGAAGTCTCACCTATTTCCACCCAACAAAGTAGAGAACGACAAGGATGCCCATACAATGCTTCAAATGGAGCCATGTGTATCGAGGCCTGATAACTATTGTTATATGAGAACTCCACTAAAGGAACGTGCTCTTCCCATGAGCCACCAAAATCCATTACACAAGCCCACATCATGTCTTCCAACGTCTGTATCGTCCTTTCGGATTGTCCATCCGTTTAAGGATGATACGTCATACTCATATTCAACTGAGTTCCCATGGATTTCTATAAGGATCGCCATAAACGATATGTGAACCTCGGATCTCTATCTGACACGATTGAAACTGGGATTCCATATCTCTTTACCACTGATCGGATATAGATTTTGGACAGATCCCCCACCGTATTAGATTCACGAATAGGGATGAAATGGGATGACTTGGTAAGACGATCCACTATCTCCCATATAGCATCGTGCTTCAGAACCGTTCTTGGGAGACCTGTAACGAAATCCATAGTTATCTGCTCCCATTTCCACACTGGAATTGGTAGAGACTACAACATACCTGCTGGCTGCTGATGTTCTGCTTTAACTTGTTGACAAGTTAAACACCTTGAAACAAATTCAGCTACCTTCTGTTTCATGCCGCTCCACCAAAATTGTGCCTTTATCGTCTTATACATCTTCTGTATTCCTGGATGAACAGCCCATCTGGAATGGTGGTAAGCATGAAGGAGTTATTCCTGAGCAGTTAAAGGTACAACCATTCAATATCGAAACCGAAAAACTGAACTCCCATCCAGCTTCCATCCCTCAATGGTCTCCCCACCATTGAGTTTTGAACTCATTGCAACACAGTCTACATCAGATGCATGTTCCTCCTTTACTATCTCCACCAAATCAGGAACAAGCACAACTGGAAAGAAAACCGCAACATCAACTCGATCTTCACATTCCATACGCATGTCGGCTAGGACCGACATCAATTTCCACTCATCTGAAGCTTCTTGCGCCAACTGAGCATACAACTTTCTGCTTAATGCATCGGCCACCGAATTTCCCTTACCTGGTGTATATATCAAGTCAAAGTTGAACATTTGAAGATACTCCATCCATCTCCTCTGCCTCAGATTCAAATCTTGTTGAGAAAAAATATGCTTCAAACTCTTATGATCCATAAACATAGTGAATTTCTCACCAAATAGATAATGACGCCAAGTCTTCAAGGCATGGACAACTGCAGCTAACTCCAAATCATGTGTTAAATAGTTCTTTTCATGCACTCTCAACTGTTTTGAGCCATAAGAAACAACATGGTCTCCTTGCATGAGAACACATCCCAACCCAAATCCTGAAGCGTCACAATACACCACGTACCCCTGTCCTGATTCCGGAAAAATCAAGATGGGTGCTGATGTAAGGCGAAATTTCAACTCTTGAAAAGATCTCTGAAATTCCCCAGTCCATTGAAATGCATTGTTCTTCTTTGTCAATGCTATCATAGGTGAAGTTAGTCGTGAGAAGTCACGCACAAAGCATCGGTAATAACCAGCTAGACCAAGAAAACTTCATATTTCAAAGACATTCTTCGGCGGTTACCAAGAAAGAACAGCTTCTATCTTTTCTGGATCCACTGAAACACCTTTCTCAGAAACAACATGGCCCAGAAAGTGTACCTCTTGTATCCAAAAATCGCACTTTGATAATTTGGCATGCAACTGATGGTCTCTCAATATTTCCAACACTGTCGCCAAGTGTTGCTCATGCTCAGCCCTTGTTCTTGAATACACCAGTATGTCGTCCACAAACACCACAACAAAAGAATCCAGATATCGCTGAAATATATGATTCATCAATTCCATAAAGACTGTTGGTGCATTCGTAAGACCAAAAGGCATGAGAACATATTTGTAGTGACCATATCTGCTTCTGAAGGCTGTCTTCGGAATATCCTCCTTTCGAACTCGCAACTGGTGATATCATGACCGCAAGTCAATCTTAGAGAACCAATGATCTCCCCTCAATTGATCAAACAGGTCATCAATGCGTAGAAGTGGATATTTATTCTTTATCGTAACTTGGTTAAGTTTACGATAATCCACACATAGCCTCAAAGTTCCATCTGCTTTCTTTACAAACAAAACGGGTGCTGCCCACGGAGACACGCTTGGCCGAATAAAACCTTTTTTCAGTTCTTCTAACTGCACTTTCAATTCCTTTAACTCCGTTGGTTCCATCCTATAAGATGGAAGTGAGATAGGACTGGTCCCTGGAAGGAGATCAATCGTAAACTCCACTTCTCTTACAGGTGGTAACCCTGAGAAGTTTTCAGGAAAAACATCAGGAAATTGATCCACGACTACTGGAAAACTATTATTCGGGATCTCATCCATCGATTCCAAGCTTAACACAGCCAATTGGTAAGAGATCGTTCCCACTACTGGTTCCAACAAGCCCGTTGCACCTGCCTTCACCACTCTTTCTTCTCTAAAGAGATGCTTGACGCCATCCTCAATCGCGAAACTGACTGTTCTGATATAACAGTAGATGTGAGCCCTGAACTCTGTCAACCAATCCATACCCAGGATTATATCATATACATTCATCTCCAGCACAGATAAATCTCATTTCATCTCAACTCCATCAACATTAATAGAACATTCTCTACACACAAAGGCTCTACATTTTCTTTCACCGAGAGGAGTTTGAAGTTTTATCACAGAAGGCGTGAATTCAAGTTTTAAGTTTAGAAAATCAGCAATACGAGAAGCAAGAAAGGAATGCGATGCACCAGTATCAAACAACACTTGCATGAGGGTAGAATTCAAAAGAATTGTACCTCTCACCGTAGACGGTCCAGACTGGTCATCCACAATCACATGTTCTGCTCCATACAATTGCTTTGTTGCTGTACTTTGCTCCTTATTTCCTTGTTGAGATTGCCCTGCCTAAGGAGTCATGGTATTCCTAGAATCACCATAGCTAGCTCTGTTCTGCTGGTGAGACTGATTTTGCTGTCCTCGCCCTGTCGAAGCATAAGATACTTGCGACACCTGAGAAGTGTCACGAACACCCGACCGTGGAGCACTACAACAATATCGCTGAAGATGCCCCATCTCGTTGCAATTGTGGCATGCTCTCGGTGGTGTTGTACATTCTCTTTTCATGTGATCAATCGAGCCACATTGAAAACACCCGACTTTCATCATGGGTCATGGAGGAAGATTCACCGATCCAACCGTCTGATTCTGATTTGCACTCCCACCTTGGAAGTTGGTGTCCCTCTTCCGCTTGTTCCCAGCATTAGAGTTTCCACCCGTTCCTGTGGGTATCATCATACTTCCTCCTCCCATAACTCCTGAGATGTCTCTTTCAGCTATTGTTGCTCTGTTTACCATCTCTATATAATCCAAAATACAGAGCACAAATTTCTTTGAGCGAATCTCCTGTCGCAACCCTGATTCAAAGATGCATGCCTTCAGTGACGCACTTGCAGCAACTTCTGGTGCAAAGCACACTAAATTCATGAATTTAGCCGCATACTCCGTGATAGAGAGATTCTCCTACTTCAGGCTGAAAAATTCCGTCGTCCTCTGGATCTTGAACGTGTGAGGATAGAATTATTTATTGAACAATTCCTCAAATTCCTCCCAACCCAAGCCTTGATCCACCTTAGCCTGTACCACTAGCTTCCACCACTGTCGTGCAAGATCCCCCAGTATATACGTCGCCAACTTTAATTTCAGTTCTGCTGGTGTGCCGATGAAATCGAAGATACGATTCATCCTACTCAGCCACACCTCCGCCCTTTCTGGTTCAGAATCACCCTGAAAGATGGGTGGATTCTGCATCTGGAACTGGACGAAATGGTCTACATGGCTTGAATCATCCATCTGATTCCCTGTGTCCACAGCCTGAAACGCTTGAACTATACTTTGGACTAGCTGCCGGTTCACCTATGGCTCAGGTGCGACCACATTCTCTGCAGCCTCTTCTGTTTGTTTTCTACAATGCCTAACGGGTGCCATTTTCTATACAAACAACGCATGTCGTTAGTATCACTTCCTATCAACTGAAGGCTTAGCATTTCAATTTTTATCGCATCACTATCACAACATTGATTTCCAACCATCAAGATTTTCCACATTTACCCATTTCTAAAAAATATATTTTCTTTCTTTTGAAAATCAATCTATTTTCAAAATACATCAACCATTCTCTTTTCAAAATATTTCATTTGAAAATAAGTTTAAAATTTTCAGAATTTACGCTTTTGCATCAAACCATAATCCATTTCTCAAAAAGATATATGCACTCCTAGTGGGAAGTCATTCCTCTAATGCATGTCATGCTCATCTCATTGGCTAAACCCATGACAATGAGATTCGTTATCCTATAAGTGTCTCCAAAACACTTATGTAACCAACTCCCTGGTAACTTGAAGTTCAGCATAAAAAGGTTAGCTACGTCTTTTTATGCTCTACATTCTAAGTTCTGACGATATTACTCCTTCCTAAGATGACCACCCAAGGAATAGACACGTAAGAATTCAACACCAAGACCAAAAAAAAACAGATGAATACTTGTTCCACAAAGAAGGGAACAAGCTGATTGCATTTATACCCCAAGGACCGAAAAAAATGATACCATTTGTAATGAACCACTTATACTTATTGGCTTAAGAATACAACAAGTCATTACTTGGCCTTAAGTGACATCCTCAAGGCACCAAAGCCAGACAATAAATGCCGAAGGGTTTCAAAACAAGTGGGGGACAATTTACCCTTTTATAACATACCACAGAGCCAACAATCATAACCAAACAAATCAACTAAATGATGCATGATAAAAGCTAAGACAAATCAACCATTTATTTTATCATAAACTAACCAAGAGTACCACAGTGGAAACCAACACTAAATCAGAGTAAAAGCAGAAAAACAAACTAAAGGACTACAAGACAACAACCTAGCTCCATGCTCCACAATCTCCAAGCTCCAACATCATGAACCAGCCCAAGTATCATGAAGTAGTGCTATAAACATATGACACTTTACCATTGCCAACATCTCGGTATATGACATCTGCAAAAGCACCAACGTGCCAAAGTAGGGGGTGAGTAATGAAACTCATTAGGTTTTCCCCGATGACTTCCCAACCCATGCCTCTAGGATAAAACATGTTAGCAAATTTATATAAAACAATTTATATAAAACAATTCCAAAACAGTTCACAATATAACAAGTTCCATGTCAAAACCATTTTTCCAAAAAAAAACCATCTTTATCAAGAAAAGCAACCAAGCAAAGTTTCCAATCAAATTCCCATTTCCATTTTGGCACATTCATTCCATTTCACAAATCCACACAACCAACCATGCATGCAACCTAGACCTCCCTATACTCACGAGTGGTGAGTTATCCTTCCACTAAGCCGTCACTTAGTGGACTACCTTGACGGGGGTACTTCACGCCCTTATCTGTCCCTTTTGATGGGGGTACTTCTCGCCCTTATCCATCCCAACCTTTTGATGGGGGTACTTCTCGCCCTTATCCATCCCAACCTTTTGATGGGGGTACTTCTCGCCCTTATCCATCCCAAGGCATATGAACACACACCACAACCCATGCAAATCCATGCCAAAACCAAGTGTGTTCAAAACCTTTCAATAAAGCATCAAACCTTTTATTGAAAACCATTTCTTTCAAGCAGCAAAACCATAACCAGTTTAAAATCACCATTTTAAATTCACTTCAACAAACACTTTCCAAAAACACACAATTTCCATCACCCGTTACTTAAAAGGGGTTTCAACCATTCTTTCACAGCAGATAAACAAACCATTTTAATCAAGGAAAACAATTTGAAACTAAGACTTCAAGTTCTAAGAAATAGGAATCAGGAGTGAAGCCACCTACCTCAACAAATTAGGTGAAACCAACCAACGGACGAAGAACGCCAACAAAATCGAGTCAACTACTCCCCGAAACCCCCTTAGATTCCTTCCCCTAGTACCAACAAAACAAAAACCCGACTTAAAAGTCATCCACTACCTTAGATCTACTCGCCTTGGTCGTAGATCTAAGGATCCATCAAGAGGGAAGAAGGAGATCTAAGAAAACTAAAGGAAACGAGACTTACCTCTATCAACCATCCTCTAAACGCCAAGGAAAACCTCCAGATCGCTTCCAAAATTCCTGATAAGTGTTCTCCCACCTTCACCAAAGAGAAATCCCGAGTTAGGGCCTTCTAGGAGCAAAAATGAGTGGGTTTAAAGATAAAATGGATTAGATCCTTAAAAATAGGATTTAAGTTGACCCTGCGTACGGTTAGTCCGCACGGCTAGGCAAATCGTGCGCTAACCGTGCGGTAGTCACTGCTTGGAAGGGGTGCTCCGCATGGCCTCCTCACACGGTTTTCCCAAACCGTGCGCACACTGTGCGGTCTCCTCTGTCCAAAGTGACCACCACCTGCACACCTTCTGCACGGTTTGGGAAAACTGTGCGAAGCCCGTGCATCACCACTTTTTGCCCTTTAACACTTTAAAAGTCTCCAAACTTTCCCAACCATTTCTCATATGCTTCATGTACTTAAAAAGCATAAAATAAGGGTTACTTACCAGAAACTAGGGGTACTACACTTGATATGTTATCAATTGTATGAGTTCATTCTTTTATACAAACTAAAACTCTTTCTGAAAAAAAAACTTCTTTAGCTCTATGATCAATCTTAGCATAATAACCAGAAAGTCTATCCATACCCAGAATGACATCAAACTCTACTAAGGGAAAAATAAAAAGGTTTGCACGTAATGTCTTTCCAAAGATAATAATAGAAAGATTCATAAAATTCTTTTTTTGTAACATTTCCCCCTGGTGTTTTAACAATAAGTTATGATCTCATTTGTTGAGGTGATATTTCCAATTTACTAGAAAATTTCTCAGAAATAAAGGAATGTGTTGACCCGATATCAAACAAGACTTTAGAAAAATATGAGTAAACAAACAAAGTACATGATATCACTTCATTGGATGGCCTGACATCTGGTGACGTAGTCGCAAAGGATATCACTACACCTTTCTGCTTATAGTTTGGCTGCTTCCCATCATTCAAATCTTTATTTGGGTGGGAATTTTCATAATGATCCATCTCACCACATTTGAAACACTTTATAGTTTTCTTATCAGGATTAGTCTTAGGATCATTTTCTTTACAATATCGGGCCATATGTCCAAACTTACCACATCAAAAACACTTCTCAGTTTTTATAAGGCATTCCCCAAGGTGCTTTTTACCACACTTTTCACAAACTAGAAACTGAACTTTCTTACCACTAGATTTCTTTGATTGATTCTTGCACGTCACTTGTCATCTGGACCTCTTCTTCTCTTTGTTCTCAAAGTATATGTGATCATCATAGAACTTCATTTCTACCCTCTCAGCATATCAGACAAGTTTCTCATAACTTTTGAATTCTTAGGAGGCTAATGCCCTTCGGTATCTTGGCTTCAATCCTAAGTAAAATCGATTGATTTTGCTATCGAGATCCCAAATAGGATTTGGAGTGTACCTTTCCATTCAGGTGAGGTTTTCTCCATACACGACCATTGAATCTTCCTTTTTTTACCTCAATTCAAGGAATTTCTTCTCCATCCTAAGTCGAACCACCTTAGGAAATTATTTTTCAAGGAAAATACTTTTAAATTCATCACACTCTAAGGCTCAAATCTCTTCTCTTTCCCTGATATTCTTGACCATTGACCATCACTGATCAACTTCACCTTCAAAATGATAAATGGCAAGACTAACCATTTGATTATCTGAACATCCCATAACATCGAATATCTTTTCAATGGATTTAATCCATCCTTCATCCGCTATTGGGTCAGAAGATCCACTAAAAGCAGAAGGGTGTTACCTCATAAAATGTTTCACTATCATCACTGTCACGACCTGTCCCCCGAGGCCCGTGTCGTGACTACCCCAAGCCCGCCTTCCATAGGTTAGGGGCTGGCGACTAGCACCAAAAGGCGTAATCCCTAAAATAGGAAGGCATTTCCTTTAAACCTGTACAACACACGGTCTGAGAACACAACAAGAAACAACTATGAAGAAAACTACTGTAGAAAAGGAGTGTTGAAAGTAAAAGGGGTTGAAATAAAAGCCCAACTGAAAGTACGAGTACAACCGAAAAGTACAAATACAACTGAAAGGAACAATACAACTGAAAAAGGGAAAACAACTACTGATTCTTCCTCCGAGGATCCTACCTGAAGGGTAGGTACAGATCGCCTCCTCAGCACCCCACGTCCACCCGTCTCCTCCACGTACCACCTAGTCCTAGCTCCCTCAAACCTCAGCCCAGCTGCTCGTCGTCTGCATAAGACACAACAAGGTGCGGGCATAGCCCATGCATGGGTGAGTATAACAATACCCAGTAAGGACCCCAAGACCTCTGAAGGTATCTCAGAACTCCACAAAGGAAAACCACAAAGTATGATCTTAATCAAAAAATACAAAACAATGGACACAACTCAAACTAGGTATACAACACAGAGAATCAGAATTATGATGTTGACCCACATAGGATCGCTATGAATGCTAATAGCCAACCACAGATTCTCAAGGGGTAGTAACAAGTATCATTCCCAGTCACAATGTCGAACACCTCGACTGCTGGAGAACTCCTCTAACGAGTACAGTGGGCCTACCGCGTCACATAGTGGTGCTTCCCACTAACCTTGGACTGATGAGGTACTCCTCCTATCGAGTATCGTGGGTCTGTTGCATCACACAGAGGTGCTCCCCACCGTGGGTCTTCCGCGTCACATAGAGGCGCTCCCCATTGGGCCTGTCGAGTCACTCCGAGTCGAAATAGTCAGCAGTCGTCAAGTCTCAGCCAGTCGTAGGGTTCCGTACGTAGTGCGCTTGGGAGAACCGCTCCCCAAGCCATCGATCATATTTCAACCAGCACGAAGTCTCACAAAGAAAGTAACTCGATGATCTGTCGTGTCATAAGGGTTCCAATGCAATAGACAGCGTGCCAATCGGACGCCCGATCTGTGCATTATTGGCATTTCAGTGCCGAGAGCCCGGTTGGATTCAGGTGCGATCCAACTCGGCCGTACTCCAAGTTTCTCCAAAAATCTCATGGTGCAAGTTAAAAGGATCATCCCGCTCCAAGGATCCTGACGCCACAGACGGTTCATCAAACGGACATCCGGTTTAGGAGTTAGGGCCCGTTTTATGTAACTGGTCGGTACTAGGTCCGGGTCCGATCTGCCTTGGTTGAACCGGCCCAACCCGGTTCAGCATGGGCCGACCCGAATCGACCTGGGTCGACCCGGACTGACTCGGGTCCAACCTGACCCAGCTATCGTGGGTCAGGCCGCTGGGCCGCAGGTCGGCCCGCTAGGCCACGGGTCGATCCGCTGGGCAGACCCGACGGTGCCACCCGCCTAGCGGCGCGGGCCGCTAGGGATACCCAGACGTGGTGCGTCCGAGTAGGGCTGACGTGGTGCGGAACCACGTCAGTGGGTCAACCCATGGGGGTTAACCCAACGCGGTGCCACATGGCACCACGGGTCCTCCGTGCCGCAGCCGACGAGCCGCGGCTTTGCTACCGGGTGCGCCGCTGGCGCGCACCCCATCCACCAGCCACAGGTCGAACCGGCGGCCCCCTGCTCCTGCCACAGTCGTCATAGACCACGGCCTTGCTGCCGCGTGGGCGCACTGTCGGGGGAGCACCCCCCCTCCGCTCCACCGGTTCCGTCACGGCCAGTCGGCGTACCGACCGACCTCTCCAGCGGCGCGCGACGGCGCACCGCACCATCACCCGCGGCCGGCCAGTGTGTCGGTCGCCTTCCTCCGATCGCCACGGTTGACGAGTCGTGATCTCCTTTGTTCATCGACGGCGCACAATGGCGCACCGCACCTCCTCCATGGCTGGCTAGTGCCGGCCACTCCGATGACCGCCGCGACTTTGAGTCACAACATCTTCTTGTGGAGTATGTCGACGCGCTATCCCCAACGTAGCCGGTCGGTATTATCGTGTCGTCGGTGTTCCATGGAGGTGCAAAATTAGCAAAGTAGCGGAGGGTTTGAGCCGGGTTCGTTAGGCCTGCGCCCTCTATGTTAGCTCAAAAACATGAGGGGGTTAAGGGTTTAACAAACTCTTGGAATTTAAATCAAGATAAACCCCACAAAGATACCCTGCAAAAACAAATGAATCGTGGGTCAACCCGTTAGTCGGTTGACCCGCGTTCTTCGTATTATTCAAGAACGGGGAAGAGGAAAACATTTAAAAAGCATAAACAAATAAACCCCCTACTTCGAATCGTCGGAGAAACGCTCGCGCTTGAAGGTGGATCAGTGTTCTTCATTCCCGCAACAGGCTTCCAACGACGCCGCTCACACGTCGTCCTCCGATTCATGGTTCGGTGTCGTCTGTCACCTCCCGCTAGGTTTGGATCCTTCCTCTAAGGGTCCGGCGTCGCGGTGCTCCTTCAGCACTTCGTTTCTTGGCGAATCTGTGCTAGTACCTCCCCACAAGCTCTATATATATATGAGAGGGGGAGGATAAGTAACGATGTTGGAGTTTAATGGGGCTCATCAATTAGAAAGCTTCCTAATTCCCCAACGACGTCATTACTTAGGTTTGGTAGGTCAATCCATTTATTGGCTTGACACATCACTGGCCTCACCCCTTTGCTTGTCCGTTGGTGGATATGAAATAAAATATTAAAATTATTTTATTTCATTTCTTTTAAAAACTTGAAAAACTTAACTTTTTCTTCGGACCAACTACGGTCAAAGTAAAGTCTCCCTTAAGCGAATCATGGCACTGTGGATTCAACGGTGCCCTTGGATTTTTAATCCGAGCAATAGTTCAAAATTTAGAAAATGTCACTCACACGTTTACTGAACGTACCTGAAAAAAAGTTCAGAAAATTCATTCCAGGCACTCCGGGCCTCAGAATCAGGCGCCATCAATTTTCACAGACTCGTAATAAATCCATATAATTAAAAAAAATACATGAAAAATTTGGGTCTCTACAGTCATGTTCCTTAATGGTGGCTCTAGTTGTTCTCTTGCATGGATGCCACAACCATTTATTGTTTGCATTAGCTGATCCATTACAGTTATAAAATTGCTCAGTTCCAATTCCCACCATTCTTGGTTGCAGATTTAGAAAGATATCAGCCTCTCAGTTCCTTCTAACTTCAACTTCCATGTTTCTTCTACAAAAAACCATTCTGAACAGATATATCTTAGATGAAGCAACATGGTAATCTTTAAATGTTATATCATTTTAGCATAAACTTAAGGTAAAAATCATTTATGGTATTCTATTAATATCATCCCAACCTTTAAAGTTATCTAAACTGTGCTCTGATGCCAACTATAAGGACCCAACCTTAAACATTACATAATCTAGCTATTTCAACTAGATTTCACTTCTTTACAATCCTGAAGATCTTTTCAGTTTAGAATTTTATAAAGTTAGGACAAAACTCATACATATCAACCCATAAGCATACAAAGTGGGTACCATTAAAACAATATCCATTTCTTCCAAAACATAAAATTTTTAACACCAAACAACAACATGATTTCTTTGAAAAAACTTCAAAACATTTAACTTGACTTCCTTCTTTTTCTTACACATCCTTATAACCTATGAAAAACATTTTAAAACATAGGATGGGCATAAAAAGCTTAGTAAGGGATATAAAAAGAAGGAAAGAAACCATTAGTCCATGAATACTTATAACATATGAAATCATTTTCACAGAGACATACTTCTCACCCATATATACTTACGTTTTGAAACATGAGATTTCCCTAAAACATTAGAAAACATATAAAACCATAAAGTTATCTTGGAGAATTACTTACTTACATTGTAACTCTCATGGCTACCTTATGATTTGTAACCCTTGTGGCTACCTTACAATATAACCCTCACGACTACCTTATGGTGTAACCATCGTAGTTACAATTGGAGTAATCATACAACCGACCTCCAACTTACACATACCCAATGCATTGGAGGGAGATATAGGTCCCACCCTTCATCATAAACAATGTCCAAGAACCATAACATAATCATCAAACAATAATAATTTCATAAAAACATTCATTTTGAATTTTGTAAAACTAGAAGTTTAAAAGAGGATTTTATAAGAGAAGTCCCTTACAAATATCAAATAATTGATATGAGAATTGATAGAATGAAAGGAATACGTGTATACACTTTAAATACATATAATTAAACATAATATGAATTAAATTCATTACCCAAATGATCTTAGTACCAAATAATTAATGAAATGGAAGATTAACCTAAAGAATGGAAACTGGGTTAAGAATTCTCTTACCTCGGGTTCGTCTTACTTCAAACTTGTTTAAACCTCTTGTATAATGGTTAAAAGAGTGTTATTAATATTTTACAAAAACATAATCATGTTTATAACACCTTATATGATCATTTTATAACATCATTCGACTCATTTATAAATATTATACTCACTCTCGTCAGTTACAAAGTTTTGATTATCAAACTAAACCAACACAAGAAAGTGAAACTTTGTAAAACAGCTCCCAAATATCATCCAGAAATTATTCGTTCGATTTTCTCCATCTGATAAGAGTCCAGATGGTGCGCCCTACCTTCATCAGGTGTACTCCTTATGATGTGCCTCATTAAAACAATGATTATTTTCTAATCTATGTTCCATCTGATGAACAAAACCACTACACCCCACAGCCTGCTTCGAAACTTTGTCTTGTATGCTCTAACCAATGGCTTTTTTTGATGTCTATGAACAATAGTTATATCCAGTGACACTTTTTATTAAACCTTTGTTTGGTGTAAATCAACTTCAACCATGTGAAACCCTAGTTGGAAAGTCACTTCTGCTCAAACTTCTTTAGTACTTTTCCTCTCACACATGTGAGCAGTAATTCAGCAATATTGTACTTACATCTCCTTTTATAGGTTCACTTATAGGAGAATGGGTGGGAATCCAAAGTCATTTTCCCGCTCAACTCAAATTTCAATTTCAATATCCCGCTCATTTAAAATTCAATGGACATTTCTCAAACATTCTAGAGTCTTCATGAAAACTCTAGTATCTACAACCTTCTTCGAACTTCCTTAACCTTAGTGTTAAGGAACTTCTTCAATCTTTCTAAACATTGCAAGATAAAAGAGCATTGAATGCTCAGCAACACATCCACATGTTAAGGGTTTTACAAATATTTGTAAAGCTTCTTAAGACTTTGACGAGTAAACCTTATTCTGATGACTTCATAAAGCTTTTAGGTTTGGTGCCAGCATACATCTTTGTTCGATGGACTCAAGCTTTTCTTTACCTCCAATCCATATTTTTATATTTTCAAATAACACTTTTAATGGGTAAGTGTGAACCGTAACAGATTAACCCGAATAAAAACCTCCAGCACAGTCCGCCTTCCCAGAATCCAAAAATGCGCGCCATCAACAAAAGTCCCAAATTCAAATTTCAAAAAAAAAGACAAACTGATCCTCCAACCATGTGTTTTCCCGTCATCATTCCACTTTAATGGAAGTGCCTCCTCAGGTCGTGTAACCATCGAGTCATCACCATCCATCACCCCATCACCGCTGTCGATGTCGTCGTTCAACCACCGCACCCACCGGAGATCGTCCAAGCCCGTCGAAGACACCGAAAACCATCCCACCATGTCGTCGGCGTCCCATAGCGCACTAATGACCACCAAAAACAAATCGAGCTCACCAAATCGAAGAACAATCGACACGGTATCATCGAGAACAACCCGACGGCCACCACCATATCCAAACAAGCACCCAAAACCATACACGAACAACCTCATCAACGAAACCGTACAAACCTTCATCCTGGCAAGAGGAAGAACCACCGAACAAACCAACAATCGAGAAAACAATCAGTGACGTTGTCGATGCCATTACAGAACAAAGCCATCGTTGAGAGCTTGTGCCAGGAACGCTGACGGTCGCTGATCCGCACATCCCAAAACCCCGTCGATACCACCACTGCCGTTCTGCCTTGGAGAGGCGCAGCAAAACTTGGGATCAGAGCAGAGAAAGACTGGCTGAGGGCTCCGAACATAGAAACAACGACGAGGCTGCAAAAAAAAGGGGGATACAAACTCGGGAAGTTCCTGAAAACTGTCGAACGACACACCTCAAATCCCAGAACCTCAATGATGTCACCGCTTCAGCTCCGACCTGGAGTGCCGCGGAGGGACGAGAGATCAGAGCAGAGGATGAGCGGCCAGAAGCTTTAACAGCAACAACCTTCGACAGGGCCCCAGAACCACCCATGAAGGAAACGATAACAACAGAACCAAGCACAAGCACATGAGGGAACGTAGAGGTCGTCATCGAAGAAGAAACCCAAGAGGAAGCCAAACCGGCATGGACAAGCCGCTAAGAAGAAAAGGGGGAAGAACCCGCGAAGAGGCTGCACGAACGAGGCTGGAAGAAGGTAGATCAGGGAGAAAAGAGGGGGAAGGGGAAAGAAAAGAACAGAGTCGATGCTCAGGTGCGCCGCCGACCCACGACAAAGGGTTTTAGGAGGAAACCCTAGTCGGAGCCGGGAGATGAAGGGGGGAGCCGGGAGAGAAGAGAGCCATGCCTCCGTGTTAACACCCTTACTTGTTTCCTTTGTTTCACTCTCAAGCTTTTCTTTGACTGATGGATTTGGTCTAGTAAACTTTGCACAGCTTCAACCAGTGCTCTTCTCATGTGTTTCCTCTAACTAATGCACTCAGATTTGTTCGTCTGGCTACATCAGTATGATTAGTCAGTATCTCTTCATCTAATCCATCCTGTCACAGCTCAAACTCCGTACGATTACAAAACTCAGTCTGGTTCAACTTCTGGTAGTGTTTGTCTAATAACATCATTAATGTTTGTTTGATGCTCGTCCATCCGGTGATCTTTATATGTATGAACACACCTTTTACAAAACTCAGTATGATGGTTCTTCGTCTGATGGACTTGAACTAAGGCCTTCGTACATCAACACACTCCTTGACTTTAAAATATATAACTTTATACAAACTATTTTTCTGGTATATTTAGTTGCCTTTTTCTGGTGCATTCGAGCTGTTGACAAATAAATAACATTGTTGCAACTTCTAAAGACTTCTCTTACAAACATTTCTGATCCGTTCGGTATTGCAGCTTCAGCTTTGTATATCTACCCCTTTTTGACTTTATACACTTTGTACAAACCCACCAGTGAGCAAATCTTTGATCGGTAACAACCGCTCTAGTCTGTCCAGTAACATGTGTCTGGTTATCAGTGTCTGGTAGCCTCGATCTCCCTAGTCCGTCCGATATTCTAGTTTTCACTTTGTACAGCCGCACTAATTTTGAAATCTCTACATATCTCTCTCTGATGTAACTATTGGACTTCACTCACTTTATACAAAGTTTACAACTTCAATTATGCCAGTCTTCTTACAACACTCGAACCAGTAACATCATCCATGTTTCGTCTAGTTATATCGAGCCACAGGACTTAACAACAACATCTTCATTAGATCACCTCATTTTGGTGATCTGTGCCCGACAACTTTGATCTCCTCCTTTGGACTCGAGCTTGAATCATGAAAATCTTCATGATGTTCGAAACTTTGAGTATGGCTTAGCATTGTCGGACTTAAGGGATGTTTTCCCGACATAGTTAAGGAAAAAATTCCTTCACCACCTTCAGCACTTCATAAGAAAAACTTTATTAACAACTTCAACAACTCTTTATCACTTGTTTAACAAAAACATTCATAACAAGATATGTTGACAACAAATACAAAAGTTGTTACAAAAAACCATCTCAATGGATCTTCAATGGATATGTTTATTGCTTCTGCGTACTCTGATGTTTAATATTGTGGACGATGTTTGGTTTATTTTATCTGATATTGTGCACTCTGATACGGGGGTATAATCTATTAACGGTACTACCTTTGACCCCCGCTACTAGTCGACAGTCTCTGGCATATGGGGAGGCGCGCCTGAGGTCCCAGTGATGAATCCCCTGATTCGAGCACTGCTTAGTGGTCATGGACCGGGGGCGGGACGTTACAAAACCTCACTAATATTCAAATAGGGTTCGAGTTGTAACTCAAGGGTATTGTAAACTTGGATTTGATTAAATTATTAACTAAATATTTTTAAATAGTATCCAAATTATAAAATTATTTGTTTATATTAATTTTAGTTAATATTAGATTTTTAAATGAATTCTAAATTCAAATCCCATAAAATTAATTATTATAAATTCATCGACTAATGATAATAAAATTATAAAATATATTTATTTAATTTGATATCCATTCATTTTAGATTTATAAATGAATTTTAATTTTTTTAAAATAATAAATGGGTATTCAAATGAGTTAGGTTTTTTTAATATGGGTTGTTTTGGAAAAAAATACTGGAAACGACTTTAGGTTTTTAAAAATTTTAAAAATGGGTTTGAAAAGCAATGATGGCATCAATGTCTTTGGCCCTGGTTAAGGGCTAAAGGCATTGAAGGCTTAAACGCCTTTAATTTGCACTAAAAACCTACATTTTTTGTTTTTAAATTTTTATTTTTATAGTTTTAAAAAACTACTTTGTTGAAGGCTCTATCGCCTTCACAAATTATTATTTTTTGTTTTAAAAGTACTAAAAAATATTTACTAATTAATTACTAATAAATATTAATAATTATTGATTAGTAATTAATAATATTATTAGTAACTAAATAATAATTAAGTATTAATAATTCATATTAAATATTAATAATTAATCATTAATTAGTAATTAAATAATATTAATTACTAATTAATAATGTCAATTACTAATGAATATTAATTGCTAATTAATGATATTAATAATTAACTAATTAATTAATAAATATTTATAATTATTATTAAACAATTACTAATAAATATTTAAAATTATTATTTAATTACTAATAATTAAAAATGGTTATTATTTAATTACTAATTATTATTTAATTATTACTAAATTATTATTAATTAACTAATTGGTGCTAATTATTGATTATTACTAATTAATTACTAATTATTAATTAATTTTTTTGTTAATTACAAATTAAATAATTTCTAATTATTAATGATTATTATTAAAGAATTACTAATTTTTTATTTTTATTAAATTTATTACTAATCAATAACTATTAATTAGTTATTAATATCTATTTATTATTAATTAATTAAAATTCATTAATAATTATTAATAATTATTAATAATTATTTTTATTAAGTTTATTAATAATTAATAGTTATTAATTAATTAGTATTTGATATTTTTAGTAATTAATATTATGAGTTGGTAATTAATTATTATTTAATTACTAATTAATTAATAACTGTTAATTATCCATTATTTATTGGAGGTATAATACAAGGAAACACACACCCACACCATAAGCAAAAATGATGGGTCATAGCCCCCTCAAAGAAATTATTAATTATTATTATTAATTATTAATTGGAATGTCTGCGAAAAAGAATCCTCAAGAAGAATCTAGGGCAATCCTAGGTGAGGAGGAATCTTCAAATATGGATGAACAAACTACTTCACGACAGCCCTCTAAGCAATGGAGGAGAGGTCGACATCCAACAAGCTGGAGTGGTTCTCGGAACAGGGGAAATAAACATAAAAAAAAGATAACCGGTGTCTTCTTAATATGTTTTTTGTATGTTTTATTTTGATGGTGTGGTTTGTGCCACACTTCTTGAACCAACAAGCTCCATGATTCCATGTGCATGTGTTTTTTATTAATGAATTTTTCGAGGCCATGAGTTTGGATTTCCAGATCCATGGTTCGTGTCCTTCCTAAATTTATAATTATTTAATTATTAATTATTAATTAAGTATTTAGTTACTAATTAATAAATAAATATTAATAGTAATTATTAAATAATTATTTTAAAATATTTTAAAGTATTATTTAATTACAAATTATTACAAATAATTATTATTTAATTATTAATTATTCCATAACTATTAGTTACTAATAAACATAATAGAAATAACTATTAATTGTTATTAATAATTAATAATGAATTGTAACTAATTAATAATAATAAATAAATATTTGTAATTATTTAATTATTATTATTAATAATTAGAAATTGTTTAACTTTTAATTAAAAAATAATTAATTAGAAATTAGTAATTAATTAATAAAAAATAATAATTAATAATTATCAATAATCATTTATTTAATTAATGATAATTAATTACTAATTAGATTATTATTATTATTATTTATTTAGGGTATTGGGGGTTGCAAACAAAGGAAACACACACACATCCGCTGGGCTAGCAAGACTCAAACCCCATCCCTCTCTCAAGAGTAGGCTCACAGCCATCCTAGCTCGTTATAATTTTAATACCCCAAAAGCTGAGTGGATATGAATCCATGGCATGACCCATAACTAGTAATTAATTATTACTTAATTATGAATTAATTAATAGCTAAAAATTAATAATAAACTTAATAAAAATAACTATTAATTATTAATAATAATTATCAATGGTAGTTTCTTTAGGATTTCATGATGCAATCTCAAGGTTAAGGTCTCTCTTCCCTTTTCTCCCTTCTCATTTTTTTCTCTTCTTTATCTATGCCCTGATACGGCTATGGCAGGTCAAATTTTTTATTAGGGTTCATCTAAAATCAAGGCTTTTGTTATTATGGTGGTGCAAACTCCTTCTCTAGTAATGATTTATCATCTATTAGTGAAGGTGTCATGGTTACATTGATTTCTGGTAGGTGGTTCTATACAACTATGTTTGCCTATGATGTCGTGAATGTTGCTCATTTCAAATGGTGTTTTTCGTACAAGTGTTGCACACAAGGGGTTTGATGAAATGTCGTGTGTGTTTTATTATAGAATAAATGAAAGTGTTTTATTGGGATGATTTATTATGACTCATAAAGGTTTGAAAACATGTTTTTTGCTAAGAGTGTCAAGAACTAAAGGCTTGTTTGGCTTAATGAAAAAATATTTTTACTATTGATTTTATGCCCCTCATGTTATGCTCGTTGTGAATATTTATATAAATAGATATTTATATTATGATGAGGGGTGGATATTAATGTTGAAAGGGACAATTTCTTTGAAAGGTGTTTGGATGTAAGATGTGAGTTTATGAAATGTGATATTTAAATGATATATATTGAATTATTTTCTTATCTCCATCTAAAGAGCTTCAAGGGAAGCTTAGGTTATCTAAATGGGAATTTTAAGGATGAATGTTATACTAGTTTATGATTATGATCCGACTAGTATCTCCTAATGGCTAACTCTACTCTGATTAGGGGGTTTGTTGTCCAATAAAGCTAATTGAGAGCAAGTTGTGTGTAAGTACAGTTAGGAGCGCATCACATAATGACAAATGGGTTTTGTCCCAACCAAGTCCTAGATTGTATCTTTAAGACCTTGGCAGTTATCCCATGATGGTGGAGGCTTTGTTGATATTCCTATTTATGGTATTTTCTTTATTCTTGGATATTATAGACTTTTATTTTCATAATGAATAGTTGTTTTAAAATAATGGACTTACAAAAAGTAAAGCATAATTGTTATGAAAAGTTGTTTTATTCTTATCATTGAATACTCTTTAATTCAAAAGCCCTTCTCTTTGAAAGTATTACTTGTTTCCCTTTATCAAGTGGATTTCTTTTATGAAACATATGTGACGACTTTGGTTTTAAAAGGGGTAACTATGGAACTCACTACTACTTGTTTTTTATAAAAAGGAAGAGTATTTTTCTTATATTAATTTTTAAACTAGCATTGCATGATTTGTTTTCAAAAAGGATTTGTACAAAATCTTAGAGGTGTCCTACTGGTCTTTATGCTTACTCCATGCATGTACACCATTGTTGTGCATATAGATTGTTGTTGTTGATTTGTCTTGGAGGTACGGGATGAAGTTTCTCATTCTTTAGGAGTGGATCATGGGCTCAAGCATGAAGTTGTGGAGATGGTGGCATGTGAGAATGATTGTGTGACACATGGAGTTAGAAGTGTGTTTATTCTCATTCATGTCGAGTCTCTTGGTTTGTTATGTAGGCTCTGTTGAAGTTGGTGTCCTAGAACCAACTGTTTGTACATTAATTACATGAATATTTAATGTATTTAAATATTAAACATCTTATTACATAATGTTCATTATTTTGCATAACTACAATGTAATAGAGTTCTATAGTATTTGTCGCATTAATAAGGTCATAGCAGTTCTCTGCTGTGATGAGAACCTTGAAGTGATATGATAATATATTTAAATATAGTTCTGCAGTTGGATGACATACTATGATGAGACACATAGTATACAGACCGGTGGGTGTGAGTACTCGTAAGTAGCTAAGACTTCTTCTCATGAAATTCGCACTTGGTAATCTCCAAGACGGGAGATCATGATAACAGACCCGCCAGTAGGAATTCTGCATGTTTTGGTGTCATCGGATATTCCTATTTGCAAGCGTGTGTAATGGTCCTTAGACTTTAAGATTTATCATTAATACGTGTCATGACTCGCACACTTAGATTTGCTGACGAAAACCATCACGTCATATGTTGGCGGGAAGTAGGGTACGTTGTGTGTGTCACGAATGACATGTTATTAATGGATAAGTCAAAGAAGAATTTGTGCTTTCCATTTATGGAAGTTGATATCTCGGTCATTTGATTGAAAGAGAATCGCCGCCCTAAATTCCATGGTCATGGTGTAATGACGAGTTTATTTTAGGTAGTCGAAGAATGGCGTATCAAGCATATAGGTTGATGACACTATCATGAAACATATTTGATGAGATATTGTGACAAATAGATTATATTACACAGTGAACGTTCGTATGTGGATATCGTCATTGCGACGTTAAGTTCTTTCTCTTGGATGTCTTAACCCGTTGATAGACAGTAATCTTAGATTTTAGGCAAGTCCGCCTAATGCCAACGAGAAAGAATCATAGAGTCACACACCAAGTGTTTTTGGTGGTCTCCATTAAATTCTATTTGAATTTAATTAATGGAATAAATACTATTCTCAAGACCGAGGAATAATTTTATTCAAGTTAAAATGATCGCATAAATTAAATAAATATTTATTCACCAAATTGTGAATAAAATTTATTTATTTATTTTATTGAACATTTAATAAATATTTATTTACTAGTTTGTAAATAAAAATATTTATTTAAGAGAATAAAATATTTTATTCAGACATTCAATAAATGGAAGAGGAGTTCGAACGGACTAAGACCGTGTCCGTTGATAAATTAATTATTTACAAGTCGGAAAATAATGTTTATCCAGTTGGTGCAAGAAATAATAATAATATTGTTATCATTATGTGGCACGAGATTTCATTTATGGTTTCGTTTTGCGCAAGTTGGCGCACCACAAATAATGATGTTGTTATTGTTATTATGTGACATAAGTCTTCTCTAATAGTTATAATTGTATTTAATTATTGTTTCGCAATTAAATATTGTAACTGAAACCTCATGTCGATTAATAGACAGGTACGTCTATTGTGCCAAACCCAGGTGAATTGAGAATTGTTGAGCCAAACATTTTCTCTCTCGACTCCTCTCATCTCCCTCTCTCAAGAACGAGAGAAGTTCTTCAAGACCGAAGAACGTGCGATCAAAAACAATCAACGCAAGACATTCGTTCCGTCGTGCTAGCACCCGGACAACGAGTGGCGTTGATCGGAGAGCATTGGAGCACGTGTGGATCACCGCTAGAGGGATTCTACTTTGGATCCTCGCAAGCGCAACGAAGGCAATCCGGAAATGTCATTTCGGACGATCAACGATCGTCAACGAAGAAAGTACCGAAGACTCAGGTATTTAATTTATTCGGAAATTATTAAATTAATTATAAACATAATGTACAAAATCCTCTTCCTCGGATCTGGCGCTATTCTTCTCTTTGTCTAAATCTTTGATTTCAATCCGTGGATATTGGCGTTCATCGTCGTATTGATCCCGGATTGGTCATCGATTACGGCAAAATCAAAGTTGGGTCCTCCTAACTGTTACGCTTCCGCTGCGACCGGATCCTTTAAACTTTTAACTTTATATTTTTGTTCATGTCTTGTATCTAAAATGATGCATCATTTTACGATTGGATTTTATTTTTAACGATGATGTTAGGTTTGGATTCAGTTTATTTTAAAATGTATTTTCATATAACTTGTCCAGTCCAATGTATGGACACTTATGATTTCCGTATGAAATCATTGTTTAATATTTATTGGTTATAAAAGGTAAATTGTTCTCATTCCATACGTTGATACCCCTGTCGCTTGTGTCAGCATATGGCAATCGGGAGAACACCTTAGGTCTGTGGCGTGCCGATTCAGATATTTGGAGAGAGTATCCAGGTCGATATGTTACGTTTTCTAATGTTGTGAAGTTGTGTTCGTGTTCTTGGCTCTTATATGTTTTTTTTGTCGATGAGACACATGGAATATAAATTTGTGGCAGATTTATTAGGGATGCTTAACATGGGTGTTAGGGATAAGACAGAATATACATTGTCATTTTAGTATTGTCTAGTAATGTTATGGATGTGAGATTGGAAGATCGCATTATTGATGCAGAAACGTCAGGAGTCACAACGACAGACAGAGTTTGCAGATGAAGGGAAAAAACAAAACAAAGAATCACACACAGGACATAGAGATTTACATGGTTCGGGAAATGATCCATACGTCCACGGAGAGGCAGAAATTTCATTATAGTCGGGAGCACATAATTACAAGGAGTTTCAAGGTTCTTAATCACACACAAAATCCTGGAAAGAAATTAGCTAATAAAGATGACGAGGTACTATTCCACCAACTGCACATGAATTCTGTTGTGGTGCAGTGAAAGGTGGCAAAAAGTTTGCATCGCTCCAATGTCGCGGCCACCCAAGTCCAAGATGCTACAGTGGTCGGCTGCTGGAAGTCTACGTCGCTACAGTACTGTTGACTCCAAAGTCTGATCATCTACATTAGTCAAGTCAAAAGTCTGCATTGCTACAGTGTCATGTCAGTGTCGGTCAGTCAGCTCTGCTATAGTGATCGGAGTTGCTACAGTTCCCCACAATTTGGGTCGGGGGCCTTCGACCCCCGGACCTCAGAGCAGGGGTGTGTTGCCCCTGCAACCCCCAAAGAGCTCATCGTGAAGCTCGACTCACAGAGTTGCGACCTGGTGCGCAGTATGAGCTGCAAACATTCGACCTAACATCCAAAGACGATCAGGCTGCACCAATCCAACAATTATTTCAAAAGTTGATCATTTTCAATATTTAAGCTCATTTCTGCAATGTGATGAAGATATTAATGTAGATGTCTCTCATAGGATTCAAACTGAATTGATAAAATAGAGAAACTTTTTGGGGGTTCTTTGTGATTGGAAAATACTTTTGAAATTGTAGGGTAAATTTTATAAGGCTATTATTAGACCAACTATTCTATATGGCAGTGAGTGCTGGTCTTTGAAAGTACAACTTGAACAAAAAATAAGGGCAATATAAATGAAAATGCTTAGATGAACATGTGGACAAACTAAGATGGATAAGATTAGAAATGAATGAATGTGTTCGATAGAAAATTGAAGTGTCCCCGATTGATAAGAAGATGATTGAGACTACATTAAGATGGTTTCGACATTTAGAAGATCTAGAGATGCACCTCTTAATAGGGTAATCTTAATGACAAATTCACCTATTAAAAAGGTAGAGGTAGACCTAAAAGAACCTTTAAAAAATCATTCAAGGTGATTTTGTTCTAAATGGTATCAATGAAAATATAGTCTTCAATAGAACTAACGATATTTAATTCATATAGACGACCCTATTAAATTGGGTTCAAGTCTTGTTTGTTAATGTTGTTGTTTGATGCGGGTGTTACTATGTGTCATGAGTTGAGATGCAATGGGTTTTCCATGGATGCAATGAGTTTTCCATGGATGCATTTGCTTTTAGGTTTTGTTTTTGTCTTGGAGTTGTTGCAACGATAATAATGGTACACATGAGGTGCCCTTCCACTTAGGCCTCGTTTGGTACGAGGGAACTATAGGTAGAAAAAGGAAAAGGGAAAGGGAAATACAAATTTGTGTGTTTGGCATGCAAGAAACGCAATTTGAAGGAAACAAAAAATCTAACGTATGATGGAATTTATATTCCTTGTGTGAATCGGTGGAATTTGTTATTGTTTAAGGGAACGTGTTTTCTAGACCAAACTACCCCTCCCCATCGACACATTCTTCCCTTGCACCAAAGATTGTTGCCCCCCTCGCGCGTCAACAACCATTGTTGCACCGACAATCGTTGTTGCATCGATGACCGCCACCCCAGCGTCAACGAACATTGCTCCCCCTGTGTCAACTACCGCCACCCCAGCGTCAACGAACATTGCTCCCCCTGTGTCAACTACCGACACCCTCTGCATTGACGACCATCGTCCCTTGCACCAATAATCATTATCCCATGCATTGATGGCCATTGCACCCCCTACGTCAACAACCACCCCACTTCCGCCGAGATCATTGCCTCCCCTGCACCATTGACCATCAAAGACCACCCCCACCAAAGAGGGTTTTTTGGTCATTTTGGTGATGTTTGATTTTTTTAAAAAATAAAATAATATCGTTATTCCATCAAATTTCTTATGCACACCAAACATGATTTTATTTGTCATTCTCATCCCATTTCTTATTCCATTTCCATGTCTATTTTCGGTTCCTTTTCCATCAAAATCATTCTATTGTACCAAATGAGGCCTTTTATTTGTTGGATTCACATAGAATTGCATTTATAGTTCGTGGGTCTCCCTTGATTTTGGAGCTCAGATGTAGAGGTCACATTTTTAAACCTGACATGATAACACAACATAATAAGACAGGTGTTAAATGAATTTGGATCAGACATACATGGATTCAGGTTGTAATCGGATTGAGTAATCTAACACTAATAATATTCAAATAGGGTTCGGGTTGACCATTTCAAACCCATCTAACCCATGTAGCACGATTAAAAATATAATGATAATATAAAAATATTATACATATAATAATAATAATTATATATTTTATTCTTATCAAATTAATTTAAAATAATTTTACAAGTATATGACACATTATTTACTTTAATAGTCTAAGATGACAAGGTTTCGTATTAATTAGATTATTTTTTGTCTAAATAAGTTAATTCGATTTGATAGGTCATTAAATTTATATGATATTTAACTAATTGGACATGTCATAATGTAATATATGTTATATATTTAAAGTTAAACAGGTTAGGTTTGACCCTTTTATAAATAGATGATCGAGTCAACCCATTTAATTAAATGAGTCGGGCTAGGGTTGAGTTTAAATGGCTCCATAGGACGATCAATCTGACATAAACTCGACCGATGCATCTAAATGATCACTTCTAGCTTCCACTCGACGAGTGGAGATGGGTTTGTGTTTTTGGCGCTTAGGCCTTGTTTGGTACGATGCAAGCGGGTGGAAACAAAAACAGAAATATTAAAAACATGTCTTCGGTATGTTGGAAACAAAACTGATGGAAGAACTCATGCCTTTAAACAAGGGAATTCGCTTTCCATGATTGGGTAGAAACAAGGGAATTGGCTTTCCATTGTCCATGGGACATATCCGTCCCTACCCCTCGACGCCGCGCTCTACCATTGGCTGCCATTGCGCATTGCACCTCTTGCAACCACCATGCTCGACCACCCCTGCAACACCCGTCGTCGCCGGACACACTATAACACTAAATCCGCCTCTTCCCAGCCATCGCCCTGCAACGCTTGATGCCAGCACATAAACTCTGCTCCCACTCCTATCACACGCCACTGCCGCTCCCACCTTTGCAATAGACCCCTGGCTCCGACTCCTGCCACCATCACTGCTCTTGCTCCCGCCTTCTTCGTCACCCATCCAGCTCCCGCAATTTCTAAAGTGATGGTATTGCGACAACGGGCAAAGATGATTGGGTGGCGGTGACAAAGCTTCGCCAACAGGGCTTCACAGAGGGAGTGCAGTGAAGTGGCAAGGCTATAGGGAGTGTGCAATGAAGGGTGAGGCTGCAGGGGAGGAGTTTTCCGATGGGTGTGGAAGGAAGATGGGGATATTTTCAGCCTTTAAATTTTCAACCCTCATTCCGTTCTTTGCCTACCAAACACAGTTTTGAATGAAATTTCTTTTCCATTTCCCTTTGCAATTCTCCTTCCATTTCCCCTTTCATTTCCATCAAAAACTTTTCTTGAGCACCAAACAAGGCCTTAGAGTTCTTTTATCGATCAAGCGCATCGAATATGAAATCATGGCGGGTTTCTTGGACTTCTTCATTGTGAGTGATGTTGGATGTGTTGTGGGTGGTGGAGATGCAATGGATTTTTCATGGAAGTGACTGCTCGTGGGTTGCGTTCGGTCCTAGACCTGTTACGACGATAATGACAGGAGGATGTGAGGTGCCCTTTCGCTTAAATTTTTTCATGTGCACAAATCGTGTTGAATTGCATTTAGGGTCTGCGGGACTCCCTTGGTTTGGGCTCTAGAGGCTTGTTTGTGATTCCTAGTCACCCATGAACCCATTCATGCCATGTCAAAGATGAAAAACCTACATAAATTCCTCATTGTTATGAGATCGGGAAATAAAAGGAAGATGTATTTAGGATTGTGATGATAAAAATTTCACCACTTGAATCCTTTCTCTTTGTTGTGCATAGCAATCAAGGTGAAGACCTTTTATATAGGTCTCTCAAGCCATCCATTACCCAATAATTAGTTGAGAAATTAATCACTGAGTCAACATTCCCAATTATAAATGGTCATGTCATTAATTGGAAACGGCATCAATCAATATAATATTTATGTATAACACTCCTACCATATCCCCCAAAATCAGTTATTTTTTAAGCCCAGTCAAACTAGCTCAACTATAGACAACTCACAAGAACCTCACAAAAAGAAGTCATGGATCAAGAGCATCAAATGCTTACCTGTTCCACCCCCAAAATGATTCAAAGAGCTGCTAACCGGATCCTGCATCAGTCTTTCTAGCAGCAGCCTCCTGCTCCTCCATCTGCTTTTTCGCGATCTCCCGAATCGAGGGCTCAAATGTGTACTTCCCAGAAACTATCCCAAGCCTGCAAGGAACACAAAAGACGCAAAGAATTCCAACCGTCAAATCCGCTGGAATTACAAAGGAATGCTGCATTCTCATTGGTTGGATACAAAAAAAAAAAAAAACTGTTAATCTATCAGGCTTCGCAGACAAAGTTTACAGACTATTGTCCATGCACAAGGGGAAAATGACTGCCATGTTCAGTGTATGAGAATTCAGCTTTCAAACAAACACTGAGATCCCAACAGAATGAATTTTTATCAGCCGAATTTCGGGTGTCAACGTGATCGCAAGGAAAATTAATTTTGGTCTATTGGAAAATCAATCCTTTCAATTAACAAATGATCACCTTAGAAATCTTGCCAAAAACCTGAATATATAGTTCCCTGATCCAAAACCTAAAAGGCAGACAGTTTTCCTAAAGCATGTAGTTAGCAGCAGTTTGAGTGAGATACATGACACAACCCAGCAATGCCCAGACCTTACCCGGATCCGAGATGATCAAGTGTGTCATCCCAAACCCATAGCATGTCCCCGGACACTGAATCGTCCTCCCTGTCTGCCAATTGGTATGCAAGTGGAATGAAGTGACCTGATGTAACTACGAACCAAAAGCCCGTTGCAACTCCCACTAGACAATGCAAATCTGACATCTCCATCAGACATAATCTTTGACAGCACAAAATGCAAATGAAATATTTCTCTCACTTACACCCATCCCAAGCTTTTCTATTGATCCTGACCATGCAAATGATTTATCCCACTTAGACAACAAGGAAGCACATCGGCTAGGTATAATTCGTGGTGGAGTCCGGTGGAACCCTCCAACGAAGGATAGAGCCACATAGATCAAGGTTATCATTTTTTGTCATAACAGATTTGCATTTTTCATCCACTATGTTTGATAGGATGAGAGAGAGAAAAACAAGAGTTTCTATTGACTTAGCAATGGCAGATGCCAAGTTCACCAACTGAAGAGATCCCTGGGAGGCGCTGCACTCTGGGCTGAGGCCTAACCCTCCGAGAGCTTCCACTGAAGCCAAATACCAAATACAATTCGTGAGACCTGCCCAAGCAATCCCCCTCCCAATTTATTAATACCCCCAACAGCCCTAACTAATATCTATCAGATTACACCCCAGCAGTCTATTAATATTCCCAGCTTGCCCCCTACACAAAGCCCCCTGGACCCATGATCCTATCAATGTTTTGCATGACAATTCACGTTTCATAAATCTTATCCGATACGAGTTAAATTAGCTGTGCTGTTATTTTATCTATGGTAATTTTGTAATGCTGTTCTTCAAGGTGTATCAGGGCTAAGGACAGACATATGTGGGTGGATCCTCTTGATGTCGATCACCACTCACCGAGCTATTGAAGACAGATTTGGGATGACACGCTTGATAATTTCAGATTCAGGTCAGGCCTGGATAGGACTGGGCCATGTAAATGCATTTAATGTTGGATCAGTTGTTACAGTGGTCAAATTGCTTCCACAGACATGAATTTCTTAGGAGAATAACAGGGGTTTATTGGCGCAACTGTAAACAAATCTACACCTACCCTAGAAGTTTAAACCTAAGAATACAGGCAACGTAACTATTTGAATTTCTCAAGAATCGACCAATCCCCTCTGCGCGCAGAATTTCACAATGCAATCGCGCCATGGCTCCCAGTAAATCCTAAATCGTAAGTAATCAAATCGGCTTTTACAAATTCTTACGGTGACAAGCATCGACTAACTCTCTTTGAAACTTGATATAATACCGATTTACTTGTAGTCCCGCAAACAATCACGTCACAACAACCAGCAGCTACGAATACCGATTTAATAAGAAATTAGAAGCAAAGATTGTCCAAAGGCTAGCAACGATCAGTACAAAATGATAATTTTCGCATTAGGGAGGGAATAGAAGTGAGGAGAGAAGATGACTAACACGCCTGCCAGAATCACCGAAGGAAATGTCAGAAACCTGTTTCGGAAAAACATTTTCCCTGGCTCCGCGAAGTGGAATCGAGCAGCTAGGGTTCATCGGAGTGAACAGTATAGGCCTAATGTTGGATCTCCAAACAAGTCTCCTTTCAGGTTTCCGTGAGTTCGCCTGAAAAAGTGGTCCGGCCCATCGGAACACAAATCCCTAATTTTAATGAATATCATTTTCTGGCTATCTTGTTGACCATAAATCCAAAATGTGTAATCACCAACAATGAATTAATACTGAAATCTCTCTCTTAAATTTCTTGCAACTAGGTTATATGTATCTTGAATATTTATTTTAAATCTCAATTCAGAACTTTTATGATGATTATGTTTTTATAAAAGGGATTTTGTTTTTCACAATTTTTTGAGTTGTGTTGATTTTTATTGAAATAGGCTCTGATTAGGGCCCATGTATTTTTATTGTTAAGTCATCTTATGATTTAAATTAGTAGGACGCATCATTATTAATTGAATTTATAAAAATATTAGCTATGTTATTCTTGGTATAAATGTTCTCTTTATCCATGTTTTCTTTTTCTAATGCTTTATTGGATCAAATAACAATGTGATTATAATAAAGAGATAGGGTGAATTGATTGTCAACGTTGATTTATGAACTTAGGCAACTTTAAACAATAAAAAAATACTTTGAAAATAAAACAAGCATAATTATACATCAATTTATAATAGTTTGATCAACGTGTCTCATGCCAATTTTTTTTAGATCAAAGTGTAATGTCTTGACCCAGACCACTTGAACAATGATTGAACCGAAGACACTAGATGATCTCAAGCACGTTCCCCAAATGCTAGAGACCGTCGACAAGTGGTGAGAGTATATAGGCAATTTGGAGAGATTATACCTGATATACTAGATAACCATACATAATAGCGGCAACAATAATAATAAACCATCATCACCTATAACAACATAATATGAACATTATAAATACCATCCAATCACAAGGAAACATATCACAAGTTACGACAAAATGTGGATAAGTGTAATGTCACAAAGTCATACATACATAACTAGATCTTCTCATTGGTCGATCATATACAATGTTTCCCAAAAGAAACAGAGGAATGACGACACATAACACAACTGGGTTTGTGTCCCCGCCTGGCCCCGTCTCCCACTCCAACCGTCCATCCAACTTATCCATCAACCACAATGCCCTTGCCCTTACCTGTGTCCTTATACATAAAGTATGCTTGTGCACTAAAGTGTTCATGCAGAACATGTGTATAATTCAAGAGGCTATCACCGACGTCCCCAAACAAATCCATAACATATAAGTGCATATACAAAGTGATATACCAATAATTAAAATTAAACTATAACAATATCAATATTCATCGCATGGTCGAGTGCTAACTAGCCACCCGATGAGCAACTATACCCGCCTCTGCCAGTGTCGATATCTGTTTGAACATATCACCCACAACACAAAGGGGAAATATAACATTCACCCATATACTCATAACTTGACATGACCTGACCCACCGGGACCTTGCATGGGCTGATAGTTAGGTCAACTGTGTGACCCCAAGGCCACCTCCAATAAGTCAAGGGTTGGTGACTAGTACTAAGAATGCATATCACACACATGGGAAGTCTTTGTCTAATAACAACATGTAGCAACCACATATCTCTAATACATAAAGTAACCAACAACCACCAACAATATACAAATAATCAAACTGTGGAATAATATGCATGCGACAAATGTTAGTACCCATAATAGCATGATAAATGAAACTCAAAAAACAACCGTAAATACACAAGCCCAAAATTTTAAAGTAAATACAGTTACAAAGCTGTTGAAGGGGGGAACTCCTCATCACACCAGCTCCCAACACAGGCACCAATTGCAACTGCCACCGTCGAGCACCACCAAGCTCCAACTCCATCAGCTTTGCGGTAACCGTAGTCACCTCCAAATTGTGTGTCATCTACATAAACACAAAATGTATGAGTAAGAAATCATGTGTGGGGGTGAGTATAAAAATACCTAATAAGATGCCCCAAATAAGGAGAAAGGATGGAAACAACAAGTCAACAAAAAACCCAAGATAGAGAGAGAAACATAGAATCATATATATGTTTTGAGGATAAAATACATAGGGAAACAGTGTTTGGTTTCTTATGAATCTAATAACACTTATTATAAATAGCAGAAGCAATTACAAACCAAGTCTGAGGATCTCCATTCAAGATTATATGAAACCGCATATAAAACTGAAATGAAGAGTACCATTCACCGAAGAGTCACTACAACCTTTGATATTCGTCTGATGAGTTTGATAAAGATCACTAAAAAGGAAAAAAAATCATCCCACCTTTGTAGTTTATCCATGGTCTGCGCCTGAATCACACATCACACGTACGAGATTCTCCATTCTCCACGATGTGCAAGCATCGCATGCGTAAAGGAGATAGGAGAAAGTGAGCTTTGGGTTTCATGGAGGTTCGACCAAGAATCATGTGTACAAACACATCTTCGCCATCATACGATAATCGACTTTATAAAGTCATCGAGGACACTCCTTGATTATCCTCTCATTTATTCATCCATTAAAACTCATGGATAAATGTCAGGGTCGGTTCATGCATCAAATGCATTTACTCCCAAACGTTTCATCTCATGAAACAATATAATAAATGATAACTAATATGGGAGAATAATAAATGATAACAACTTATCATTTAAATTTTATGGAACGATATACCATGCACGAAATTCACAATTTGTATGCAATATATATATATATATATATATATTATTCAAGGCTTTAGGGAATATCTCTTTCAATCTCTCACTTTCACTAAATCCTAATAGACTCTTTTTCATCTCACCTTTATATTGTAACGTATAAAATAACTTGTGAAACCATATCCAAAACTCATTTTGGATATCCTCTAAAATGCTTTAGGAAATCCCTCATTAACGCCATCTTGTATGACAACATATGCAATACCTTGTGAATACTCATCCAAAACACTTTTAGATTAACTCTAAAACAATTTTATAGTATCTCTCTGAGTCAAACTCAATTCTTATTCATTCAACCACAATGTATGATCTGACAGGCCTTTATAGCATTGAAAAAATATTTGAATTTCTAGATCCATATATGTAAGCAAACAAAAGCTTATAACAAAGTGTTAATGATACTCAAGTTATAAAGGGATCTAGCATGATCTCCATTAAACACATGTATACCTATACCCATTTCCACTAGTATGAATCACATGAAGATGTGTATTCTCATTTTTTCCCTTTGTCTAAGACATTGAATGACCACGAGACATGAAATATGTCAATCCCATATAGCCAACTCATATGTTCTCGATTCTCAGAGTATAGACTGAACTGATTGATAAATATGTCACATGTCATCTATCCTTATGGATAAACACATCATATGCCGCTTGTCCTTATAAATATGCAATATCTAGGTGCAGTCGCACACTCCCACAATCTATCTCAATCAAGGACCCTCATGTCATACTCGTCACACGAGAAGAAAAATCTCATCTCGGTTAAACTCTAACCAATGACATGATCAACAACATACCCAACTACCCTAGTATTAACTAAGTTAACATGTAGGCTTACGTAAGTACGATATCAAAGTAATAAGGTTCACATGCTAAGTATCTCATGAACGTCAGGTAGTGGGGACTCAAATATGATCCATGCACTCCTAGTATACCAAATACATCTCTATATGACACTCTATGTGGTATACTTAGTGGGTCATCCAACATACATAAAAAATCTTATTCTTCCTCTTATGCCTTGTGAGAATATTCTGTATATCTATACAAGAATCCTACTCATGATAACCTTAAAATTTTATCATAACCTATAACACTCCATTACAAACAACGGTTAGGGATGAACTCAAATTCATACTTTGAGAGGTCAATTATCATTACACTTCTTGAAATGTATACCTATATATACATTTATGTATCCAATGTGAAAGAATGATAAAATAGAGGCTTCCTTTTAATATGATGCATTTTAATATTCTTAAACTCTTTAAGAATATTTAACAAAACCAACATAATCATCGTTTTATCATATCATATATGATAAATTGTCAAACCAACCTTATGTTTTCTACACTTTTTGGGTTTTGTTAACTCACTACATCATACGTAACTTATGTCACATCTCCATGCGACCATCTGATAAAAACCTCACTCTAAACTCTTTAGTGAGAAACATCTATTCCAATTTGTATAATGGAGAGACTTATGAATCACATTCCCAACTATTCAACTTCTTGAACATATTAAAACTTCTTAACTCTATAACATCAAATGTTATAATTTAAACTTCTATTTTCTACTTAGAACTCTTTCTAAGTTCATCATCAACATCTTTAGAACCCTATTCCACCAAACTTTTCCTTGAAATAATCTAACTAATTACATTATTTCTTACCTGTCTTGCTAAACTCTTTTAACATATTAAGTAAAATTCACTTTAAACTTAGATTTTTGTAATTATTTATTTGTTAACTTTAAACTTATTTAAGTCCAAACATTCTCTCACTAGCCTCTTAGACACTGTATTCTTTTTAGAATATATTTCTAAGATACATAAAACACTTTTTTGTTAGAAAATAACATTTATTTTCTTTTCATAGGAATATTTAACAAATAACATATTGTTTCCATATTATATATGGTATTGTACATGTTTTGAACATTTCATTTTAAAATAATACTTTATTAAAATATACCAATGATGGGTGGAAGGAATACATTTACACATATTTTAACAAATATTTAGATAAACATTTTATCCTGGATAAAACACTTTTATCCGTATCTTTTTCTCAAAACATGTTATAGAAATTGATGAATCATAAACCATGTGTATACAATTAATCATCTCATAATTATTAAAAATAACTCTCTATAATCGAAAAAATTATCTTATCACACAAGAAAAATGAGATGAAGATACACATATTTTACTTAGATTCATTTGAGCTTGATAAAATCCTTTACATTCAAATCCTCAATGTAGTAACTATTTACTTCATCTAATGAATATAAAATATAAGCTCATTCAATTATTCCTTTGATTTTGAACTCCTATATATTTAACTCAATTTGTAAAATATACATTTGGTATCACATACCTTTCAAAATCAAAGAACCAATTTCTATAATATCCATACCTGACATGGACATTCCATGGAGTCTCAAAAATCCATTCAGGTATATCTTGGATAATCTAATCACATTGAATTATTATTATTCCTTCCTGAAAAACCTATATTTTGATAACCTTGATTGGATTCTTGAATAAACATTGTTTAAATTTTCAACCAACTTTTATTATTCTGGTTTGAACATTTACCTACTTGTTTTGTCAATATAGTACTTTAGAACCTATACACCAAATTCCCAGTTCCTCTATTCTTAACACTTTGAGAATATCTAGTAAAATTTTATTGAATTAATTCAAAATTTAAAAATATTTCCATATATGAAAATATTATATATTCCCTAACCAGAATAAGCCATTAAGTAAACCTTTAATCTCTCTAAGCCATTAAACATATTCAATCATATTGAATATCATTTGACATACCCAATCATATTGAGTATATGATAGAAGACTAATATTCATTTGGTCATTTTTAATCCAATTTCTTTTAAACCATAAATTAATAACTCTATGATTCTATAAGCATTAATATTCACTCATCGAACAACTTCAACACTTGGTTACTAAGGAAGGAACTGTTATTACACATAAAATTTTCCTTAATAACTTTTCTTAAATCACCAATATTACTTAAGAACTTTTCATAAGTTACCAGTCTTAAGAGATACTTACATTAAGCTAATCCTTTTAAAGGATTAATTATAATGTTTATCTTGATTATGATGATGATATTTATCCAAAATAAAAGATTTTATCCGATGAGTATCATGTATTTATAATCATTTAATAAGGAATTTTATTAAATGGGCTCCCACTAAAATGATGACCCTTTATAAATTCCATCATATCCATTAGTGGGACAAGGTCTATATTTCACTAAGCAATGAGTTTTCTATGGAGTTTCTCTCACTGCTTAATTATTTAGGTAGGGCATCATCCCAATCATATCATATATGATTCTTGGATAATTGAGCAGACAACCCTTTGTCTAATCCATCATATGGATAAACTCAACTCTATTCCTCCAGTATCCTAACTATTATGGCATCCTAGATAAGTGTTACACAAATAAAATTACAAAAACAAGCTAATCAAGGATAATCTAGGGGCACCCGATGATGTAAAAAACTACCCAACAAGATAATCAAGAGTCACTTATTACTTTCGTTCCTTACACAAGATAATCTAAGGGTACCCAAATATGGCACAAAACTACCCGATTGGATGATCGAATTCTTGAAAAGTGTAGATTTGGAAGGTATATCACACTTAGTATTTGAAGGGTGTTTTAATCTTACCATCTTATCTCATGTTATTCCCTTTTATATATACATGCCTCTAGTAATTTAGTTAGGGATCCTATTCTATCCAAAAAATCAATACGTTCGATCTATATTGATGTGTGAACCTTTACACAACCCACAAGTTTGTGTTACTAACCCAAAAATAGAATCCAAACATATTGAGACATATCCAGATGCATCATATGAATAAGGTACACAAACACTTCATGTAAAGTCATAAAATCATATGAAATTGATAGTATCCACATGGGTAAGCCCAAAGCGATAGATAACCAACCCCATTTGCATTCCTAGACAAGGAATAGACCTCTAGGTGAGTAGGTAGTTCAGGCCCAAGTGCATTTACCTGGGGATACCTTACTCAAGAGAGAATCCAATTCATTATAACTCTAACACCTAATATGCACAAATTATATTCAACAACTAAATTCAAGTTAATAACTTCAATTAAAAACCGTGGTCAAGGTAGATGAAAAAATAAATTCATTATAGATTCAATCTTGGCATGTAATACATGGATTTATCTTAGAAACAATTTAACATTCTAAACTAAAGAATGCATAATTTTCACATTTCTTAAAAATTTATAACTTTGAATAAAACTAGGAATAACCTTTAAATAAATGAACAATTCAAATATTTAAATACTAAATAAACATTTATGAATAATTCATAAATAAATATAATTATCAACATTATATAATTACAACTTTAACATTATGGGCATTTCGTAATTTTGAATATAAACATTTTATATTCATTCCTATATAAATCTTTCATATTTATCATTATATGTCATTTAAATTATAAATATATGATTTTACATGAATTATAAACTATTTATAATAAAGTTTAAATTATGTAAATATTTTAAATAATCTAAATATCATATACTTAATCATTATTTAAACTGTGATCATATCAATCATTGAAACACTTTTTGACGTGGCTTAAATAATATCTAAATAAGGCCCGCTTTTTAATTTGAAAAATTAAAAATAATTAATTATGAAGAGTTAATAATTTAAATATAAAAATTTTATATTATGGACTTATTTTATAATTTATAACCCTTTATAAACTATTAATTATGGTTTCTAAATAAACACTTTAATTTATAGATCATAAGAATTTCTATATAATTTGTTAAAAGGTAGTTCAAATATTAACATTTAATATTTTTAGAATATAAATATTTCATAAAAAAATTATTTAATTAATTATAAACTATTTATAATTAATTAATTAATTTATAAGTTCCTTGTAAATTAAATATTCCCAACATACCTTTTAACATAATTTATAAACAATTTATAAACCATAAAACCATTTTATAGGTTTAAAGAAAATTTTAACAAAATTTCTGTTTACCCTTACATAGGTACCCATTCTTATATAAGGGTATCCTCCCCTTACCCTTACATAGACACTCTATGTAAGGGTAACTGTGCTCTATCTTTATGTAGACGTTCTGCAAAAGGGTAAGACCCTTATTGTAAGATCCCGTACCTCGTAGAGGTACGTCCTTGTTTAAATTTTGGTTTCAATCTATTGATTTTTGGTTAATGAAGTATTTACCAGAAGTATGTGGTTTCTAGAGGGTGTTCTAGGGGTTTGAGACATGAATAAAATAGAAACTAGGACAACCTGTGCAAGGCGCACAGTTGGCGCACAGTTAAGTAAATTATACGACCTTCCCAGGCAAACTGTGCAACCTTGGACAGTGGCATATCACACAGTTTGTAAACCGTGCGTGTCTCCCTAGGTAACCATGCGACCTAAATTCCCTTATACAATGGCTTGATCAAGGTTTTCACATGGTTTGGAAAACCATGTGGGAAAACCGTGCACCCCTGTAAAAGCTGAAAAAATTACAGTTTTTCCATTATGAGATTTTAAAGCCGCACATGATTTTATTCCCCATTTCCTCCCTTGAAACCCCAGAGAAGAACAATAACTCTTAATAAATATCAAGGATCAATATTCCTTATTTCTAGGGTGTTTGGAGCACCGTTGGTTGTGAATCTAAGACATGGGTGAGTCTAATCTTCTTTTTTCTTCTCTTTTTTGGATTAGGGATTATATCTTAGGTGATCTACTTTTTAAGCCATAAAACCCTCTTTTTTTTGTGGAATATAGGTTGAGGATTCATGGGGTGTTTGAATCTGGATATAAGGCCTCTATTAGGAGTTCTTTCATCATAATATTTGAGGTAGGTGGTCTGCAAGTTATATCTCATAGTTTTTATATGGATTTGTGAATGAAAGGTTGGACTCTTGTTTCCCCATGTCGTGTTCTTGGTGCTATTAGTGAGATTTGATATAATGGGTATAAAAATGAAAAATTGAACCCTCATGATCCCCATGGGATGCATGGGGGATGAATTGACCAATTTAGGGCCACCTATGGGGTGCACCAACCGTCATGGACATGGATAACAGAAATGTTAAAATGTGAAATCGACTTGGGATTAAGTAGATCCCAAAATGAACATGTTAATCGATTAATGTGATAAGTGAGAAGGGAATATGGGTAGTGGTTCCTAGATGTGCATAATGGATAAGGTATTTTTTTGGTTAGACATGATTATGGGTTAAATGGTATTAATGGTAACATGCCAAATGAATTGTGAATTGTACTTGAAATGCCCAAGTGGGATAATACATGGGAAATGTTAAATGTGTGAATTGAATTAGCATATAAAAAGAGTTGGATATGTTAAATGGGTTAACTTAGGGGAATTAGTAAATATTCTTAGTGAGTTATGCATAAGAAATGGGAATTGGGATAAATGGCTATATAATGTAAATGGTAAAGGTGTTAATGGGTTATGACATAATGTCAATTCCCATGTCCATTGTTATAGATTGTTCTTAATTTTGGTATGGTTTATGTTTATTTTTGATATGGTATGTGTGTTGTGAATGGATAAATAAGAATGTTCACATGGATTGATAGAGTGTGGTATTGACATGAGGTTCTACGCCCACAAGTCGAGTTATACTAAGGCTATAAATTCCACCAAAAAATGCAAAAATTAGGGAAGGGGATAGAGTTAGATTACCCTAATGGTTGCATTTGATGAGACCACCTGGACTAAGGCTTTAAGGCCAATGTGTTGTATATGTGATGGTGTGATTATTCCTAGTGAGATAAGAAACTTGATTTACTTCCCCTATGTATTGAGGTTGATGGATGTACCTAACCCATTGATAACTTGATGAAAGTGAACTATGTAATGAAGATAATATAAGTATTGAAATTGGGGATAACGTTGAAAAATACTTAAGTGAACCTTGTTAACTAATGGCCCCCAACTTGTCTTTATTTAACTTATCTTTACTTATCACTTGAATTCACTTTATATTGACTGAATATTTTTTAGACACGATTGGTGGTGGCCTACTAAGTTATACTCAAACCCTGGTTGGGATTCTGTTGGGTACCCGAGCAGACTTCATGCTTTCAGGTCAGGATAAGGGAAAAGACCCTGTGCTTGGGAGTTGAGTCGGGCTTGGGATGTACATGGATGAGGTTACAAACTTAGAGTCAGGATTATTTTGGGGATTCCACTGGTTTTGGGTTCTGTTCACTTTAGCATTGTTTAGTATAACATGACATATTTTACTATTGGATATGGTTTGTACCCAGTTTTGAGGGATGTTGGTTATGCATTGTTGTTAGTTATTACATGTTATTTCTGCTATTTCTTTTACTTATCTGTTTTGGCTTACTCTAGTAAAGATGGTATTGTCTCCCCATGTGACTTAGTAGATGCTCACTACTAGTCAGTAACCTCTGAAATATGGGGAGACTTAAGGTCATGTAGTAACTCAAATCGAGGCACTATTTAGTGGCCTCTAGGTCAGGGACCTTACAAAGTGGTATCTGAGCAGTTCTTTTCTTTGGTCTTATTATTTAGGATGGTAGAAAGAAGAATAAGATGAGTCAGGCCTTGGTAATGAGATCATTCTTGGGAGTAGCTAACTCATTTATGAGGGAAAACCCAAGTCACCCAGGGTGGTATTTTTTATTCTTATTGTGAGATGTTACAATTGATGATATTTCATCATTGGGTGATACACATGTAGTGTGATGTGAACATTTTATGATATTTAGTTCATGGCTGGAATGGTGTGGGATTGTTCATTCATGCATCATTTCAAGAACCTAGGGATATAGTTGGAATGAATAATGATAGGTAAACACACAGGATGGGTGTGTGGTACATAAAGGGGTAGAATTAATTTGACCTTCTTGAATAACTTGAAGAAAATGGTGTCTAATAAAATGATGTAATTGGGAAAAGGGAAGTAAAATGTTGAATAGTGGTTAAAGAATTGTGTCCATTGAAGGGTTTTAAATGAGTTAAGATGTTTATTTTAATGAATTGTAAAATTCGAAGTGTTCCTAGGAGGAAATATTTCACGTTTCAAGTATGTAAATAATTTTGAAATGGTGTACAATGTAAGACTTGTAACCATGTAAGTTGGTTACCCCATGTTAGCCATGACTTGCGGTAGAGATGGTCGAGGGTAGCATTTAGGTTGTGATGATGAACCTTGGGATAGTGTATGTACATGAGTTATTTATGAATATTATAGAGCCTCATTTTATATAAATGATGGAATCTTTATGTTATGTGTTCTAAGGCTCGTGTTTGGCATTGTAGAGAAATGCCACCGCGAAGATGTGTACCGATTGGGCGTTAAGAGGATGTTGCCAAAAACACCCCTCTAGTAGTGGAGAAAGAGAACATGGTGATATAGGATAACAGGGAAGAGTATTTTTTTGAGAACCTTGCTCACTTTATGCAAATTATGGAACAGGACCCAGGGTGGGTTGTGCTGAGCATGTTTGAGCTGACTAGGGAATTTCAGCTACAACACCCTATGAACTTTATTGGAGAGGGTGGACCATAGGTAGATAAGTTTTGGATAGAGTATATCCAGATGATTATTGACCATTTGGATAACCCTTTTGAGAAGTGAGTCAAGTTAGTGGCCTATATGTTGAGAGGTCAGGCAAAGCGTTGGTGGGACATCATGGTTCAGACTGAACAGGCTAAAGTAATGTTATGAAAGGATTTCCAGGAAAAGTTTCTAGATAATTTTCATATAGAGACCTTTAGGAAAAATAAGGATATGGATTTGATGATTTTGACCCAAGGGACTATGTTAGTGATGGATTATGATAGTCATTTCACTAATTTGGGATGCTTTGTTATAGCGTTGGCAGGAGATGAGGTAGTTGTGGTGAAATGATTCCAGGATGGGCTTAGGCATGAGATCAGATCCCAAGTGAATATCTTCTGTTTAAAGGGGTTTTCATAGGTAGTGGATTAGGCCCTTATCTCAGAAGGGAACATGAAGGGAGCTTTAGGTAGTGGGCTTGTGGTATCAGCTGGGCGGATAAGTGGTGTGACTTTTGAGGGAAAGAAGCATCATTTTGGGAGTGTCCATCAGGGTGTAAGTGAATAGGGTAGTCAAAAGAGAGGGTCATCCTCTCAGGGTGTAGATCAGGTGTTCTATTATCAGTGCGGTAGGTCGAGGCACATGAATGGTCAGTGTCCCTAACCACCAGTTGAGTGCCGATCATGTGGTAGAATGGGGAATGTACAGAGGTTTTGTAGGAACCCTCATCGGCTGTACATTGATGGGGGTCAGAGGCAGATGTCGAGTGAATGTAGAGGGTTGATTAACTCATATCAGGTAAGAAGTTAGATCTCTACTAGTCGTACTGGTCTAGGAGGTGGACATGGCACTTCGGGGAGAGATCATACATACCAGTAGGGTAGTATAGTGCTGGGTACTTAGGTTGGGGCCTAGGGTATAGGGGTGTGTCTACTTCATGCAGTCCAGTCTACACCTGGAGGTGGTGAGGCTAAACCATCTATAGTTCGAGGTATGATTCTTATAGCTTCCACGCTCGTTAGTGCCTTATTTGACACAATCAAAACACATTCTTTTATTTCTGCTCAATTTGTAGTTGTGTTGGGATTTTCTATGGAACATGTGTATGGGGTCATATCAATTGATACTTCGTTAGGGGTGCGAGCTGAGGATATCAGGCAATGTAAGGGTTGTGTTCTAGAGTTTGGTGGGTACCATTTTTTGTGGGACTTGTTCATCCTCAAGATGTCGGGGTTTGACATGATTTTGGGGATGGATTAGTTGGTGTTGTACAAGGCCCACATTGATTGTTATCATCATAGGGTAACATTCACGTATCTTGAGGGAGACACTTATTTCTATCATGGCGAATGGGATGTTTGAGTAGGCCATGCAGGGATAGTTTTTTGGCAGTTGGGTGGACTCACAACCTAAGTAGATTGTCTTATGCTTGATGATGGGGAAGTATAGAAGAACAATTTTTTTATGTGGTGGATTAGTTTCAGGATGTGTTTCTGAGGATTTATTGGGTCTTCTACCCAAGAGGGATATTGAGTTTATAATATAGTTGTTGCCGGGAGCAGAGCTAGTTTTCATTCAGTCATCACTACTATAAAACCATCCTTTAACAATGCCGGTATTTATCAATGCTACAAAAAAATACTGATAAATGGCATCTTTATTAGTGATAAAGAAAGCATTGATAAATTTATCCTTTTATCATCTCTTTTTTAGCACTGATAAATAAAACCTTTATTAGCACTTTATTTTTAGCACTGATAAAGGTCTAAATAAATAAAATAAAATATTTAAATAAATAAAAATCAAAAATCTGTTTATAAAAAAATTTACAAATTTTACTAATTAAATCATTATTGATAAAAATGAATAAATTGATTATACATTATTAATATTAAACATTTGATTAATTATATAATTATGATAATTAATGTTAATAAATTTTATATATTAAATATATAGATATATATTAATGTATATAAATACAATTTATATATTAGAAAATATTTATGCACTTTACATTAAATAGTCATATATTTAGTGAATAATGGTTTATAATTAAAAATTAACATGAATTAAAAATACCAACTAATTGAATAGTATAATGGACATATAATTGAATGTGTCATTTGATTTTTCAATTTAACATAGATCAAATGCGTGTTATTGATTTCACATGTACGTAATTAATGAATTTTTATATACAATGCACTCACACAAAACTTATCCATTTTTTCAAAATTTATTCAATTTCACTCATTTTAACATATAAGCTTGAATTCATTTAAAATTAGATGTAAATATTATTTTTCAAAAAAAATTCTATAATTATAAATAAGTAATTATAAAATTATAATTAATATATTTAAAAACGAATAAATTTATTATATTTATATATATATATATTAAGTATATATATATTTACATTTTTTATTTATAATTATAATTATAAATCCTTTATTAGCTCTTAAGTAATAAGCGCTGATAAAGGTAGGTCTTTATCAACACTTTTTTCGTGATGATAAAGATGAGGCTTTATCAGTACTAAAAAAAGTGATAATAAAATGAATGTTTATCAACGCTCAAACTTTAGCACTGATAAATATGGATTTTATCAGTGCTAAAAAATTAATGATAAATATTCCTTTTATCAGTTCATATTACCTAAGCGTTGATGAAATGACTCTTCACCAGTGCTTATTTGTAAGCGTTGATAAAAGTGTCCTAATCTATTTAAAAACCCTAACCATTTGCAAAACCATCATGATATCAAAATCTTTCCATGGAAGCCACCCAATACCAGCACTCCTCCTCAGTTAATCGAAGCACGAATCATACCACTTGACTGCCACCAGTTGCTCGAACATATTTAGAAATCCGGTGTTCAGTTACAGTTAGGGTTTTTGAAGAAGATTTTCTTCAACCTAGCGAGGCAGGCCTTGTGATTTTCTTTGTGTATTTTTTATTTCATTTTTGATTTCTTGTTTGATGATGTCATGATTTATTTGTGGTCTAGTCCTTGTGTACTATTTTTCTTTTATATTATGAACAAAACAATTTGTTAAGATTATGAACAAAATTATTTTTTCTTGATGTTTTGTGTGGGTAAGAGCATTACACCATGAGAGAGTTTGTTGTGCTATGAATCCTTATACCATAAAACAATGTTGAATACAATAAAATATTTTTTCTTATATATTTGTGAATAATTTTTGGGGTTATACCAAATGAAAAGGATCCATGTCACAATATACCTAAAGGGAAAGTCAGTTTATAGAATAATTGGAAGAAACCATTTTTGTAACTATATAGTCCCATTGCAAAGTATCTTAGTACACTATAATTAGCATGAACACAATATAAAAAGTATTTTCATGCCTTTATTTATTCTAAATTCAATTTTTAAGTAAAATTAATGATGTGGATTCATAGATTATTCATAGGCTACACAAAATTAATCCTTAAAGTCTCTAAATCATATAAAGGGTAACAAAGAAGGTTGGATTAATCTAATAAATCAATTTGAAGTAGGATAATTTAAAGAGGAGTTCATATTTTTAATTTTAATTTGAAATTAAAATTTCTATTCATAGAGAAAGTCATACTAATTACATGTTTATAGAGAATAGAGATAAATAGTTAATGGAGAATAGTTTCCAAAAATTGGCAGTGTGTAATAGAGGAAGGGGATTTATGAATCATGCTAAAGATCTAGCCATTAATTTTGAATAATAAACTCTGTAAATTTGTATGGACCATTGAGTTTTTATTTCATGAAGTTGTAAGAAATTAATAATAAGATAAAATTCAATCACATTAATAGGTGTTTAAGGTTGTTTAGTTGTGAAACACATAAAAGAAAAAGATTCACGGATTCATCCCTCCTCAGTGAATTTGGGATGATATTAATGCCTATAAATAATATATATATATATATACAATGAAAAACCTGCTCTCTCTCTATAATATATATATATATATCTATACATATATATATACATATGTATATATATATATATATCTACACACACACATATAATTAAAATAGTTTGGGGAGGGGGATAAATACAATGAAAATCCTACTCTACACCAATAGGGAATAAATCGGTGAGGCTCGAACCCAAGACCTCACTGATACCCCACAGATCCGCTACTAACCGATGGGAATATCTGATGTGACCACCTCCCTAGAATCCTTAGGATGGGTTGGTACGGTGATATGACATACCAAGAATCTTGATATGTTTTCAAATATTTGATATACCATCAATTTTAAATGTAATAATTCCTTAGGTTGCTACATCACTTTTTCCAAAAAATAGAATGGAAGTTATCAATTTCTATATATTATAAATTATTGCAATTTATTACTTGAGAATAATCCCTCATCTCTTTTATAGACAACTATCATACTTATCACCTTCATCTTCTGAACAACCATTGTTGAAATTTGTTGCTCGAAACTCACCCCCATCTCTTTTATGTTTCTTATACTACTCTGAGAATTAGTCATCCCATGGATGAATATTTCTTAGAGTATTTCAAGAAACATAAGTGCATGTCTACAAGATATGAAGGATGTGTCAAATAACAAAATAAAATGATAAATGTCCAAGATATGAGTTTATGAGAATGTGTTGTATATAACTTTAACCTTTGAATAAATTCATAGGATAACACCTTCCATAGTGGAGTAATTATTTTCTTAAATCAAATTACCCATTTTATTCAACATACTGAAATTATTATATAGGTGCATTCTTTTTCTCGAGCAAGGGTGGTTTGTTTGGAAATTTCACGAGTCAGGTTAGGATTAAAAGATAAAGGAACATTGATGTTTTTGAATCTATGTATTAATTTTTATTTATGTAATTGTATAAACCACTTTTTGAAATATCTATAATACAATGTTTTTTTCTTGTGTTTGTTTGTAAATTTCATTTCATTTAAATCCTATATTGGTACTTTTTTTGTTGATATTTGGTGTGTTTTAGGTGCTGTGGTGTGCTGTTACAACACACTGCAGTATGAACCTTTATCAATGATTTTAATTTTTTTTATAAAAGACACATTTATTTGTGTTTTTAAAAGAGATTATAAAGGAATAATTTATCAGTGATTCTATGAGCGCTGATAAAAGGTCCTTTATCAACACTTTTATAAGTGATGATAAAATTCCAAGGCTTTTATCCTCCCTCATGTAGTTAATGATTTTATTTCACTGATAAAGGCTATTTATAGTGCTATTAAAGGCCGATTTTGTATTAGTGTGTATAGAATGGAACTGGTAGAACTTAAATATCTTAAGAATCAGTTAGAGTAATTAGAGAGTAAAGGGTTTATTAATCCTAACACGTCACCTTGGGAGTCACCCGTGCTATTTTCCAAGAAGGCTGACAGATCGTTGAGGTTATGCATTGATTATAGAAAGCTAAATCAGATGAAAATTAAGAATAGATACCCTATTCCATGAATTTATGATCTATTTGACTAGATGTGAGGTGCTTCAGTGTTTACTAAGATCGATTTGATATCAGGATATCACTAGTTGAGGGTGAGACCTTCAAACATACCACATACAATTTTTAGGAGCAGGTACGAGTTATACAAGTTTGTGGTGATTCCATTTGGGTTAACTAATGCACTGACTATATTCATGGATTTAATAAACTGAATATTTCACCCATATTCAGATCAGTTAATAGTTTTCTTCATTGATGTCATCTTAATGTACTCTATAACTCATGATGATCATGCCTGTAACGCCCCGGCCCCAGTTACCCAGAGTCGGTGCATTATTACACAACATTGGCAAGATCACAAGAAAGATCAAATCTCGAAAGACCGATTGGTTTAGTAGCCTTGGAAACACTAGATATATTCATAAGTTTTACATTACATCATAAAATGAAAAACTACTACAACAACATAATGTTTCCACAATCCACACAATTAACCCCTCATAAAATCCCTGCAGGTCATTCATAACTTACTTCTTCACATCCTGGGAAAAATAAAACATAGAAAAGGGGTGAGCTCAAATGCCCAGTAAGGATAACAATATAGCGGAAACTTTCATAAATAAGAATAAACATTTAAGGCAATGTATAACTAAAACAAAAGCCTTTTAAATATGAACTTTCAACATGGTATGGCATAAATAAAATGAAATAATGCCATTTACTTATTCACATGGATATTCTACTAATCGAATAATCACATGCAAAAATCAATAACCACTTTCATAATGTTGGAATGCATAATGCCAGACTATCATAACCACATAGCCAAGGCCTCGTGCCAAGACTACAAATAAGATTTTGTCAAGGCCTTGTGCCAAGACACTAGTTTGTCTCATGAGACCTACCGATGCATCGAGGAGCTATAGCGGGCTCCACCCGTCACATATTAAGTCCAATGCATTCCCATATGAAAAGGTTTAAACATAACATAAACATTCATATTAAAACTAGCATATGAAATGTCAATACTTTCACCATAAACTATGAATGGTATAAAAATAGCACATCCACAGTCAAACATATCACAAAACCTTCAATACAATATAGAAGTTTTGTATCATAATAAATCAACTTCAAATAATCTTAAAATCCATCAAAGGATGTTGACATAGATGAAATCAAAATTCTTTTTAAAGAAATATCTCCTTTTATTTTGAAATAATTTAAGATCCATATAAAATAAAACATTTTCTTTGAAAATATTCTTATAAGCTTGTAAGGGAAGCTTTGAAGATATTATAACGGCAGAAAATAGCCGCACCCGCCGTATAATTTAAAAAAAACATTCTTACCTTAATTCTGTCGAAAAGGTTAAAAAGGACCTTGTTTTGAAAACGACCGAAAGATTCCTTTATAAACCACTTATAAAAGTCAAAAAGGGTATAAATGACTTTAACTCATATTCTAGTAAATAGTAAAAATGTTTTGAAATACATTTTTAAGAAACATGGATGTGGATGATAAAGAGATCCCAGTAGATTATTACATATAAACAACCTCGGATAATGAAGAGATTGTGAAATAACCCTTACCTTATACTTTTCCTTGGTTGGGGTAGGTTAACCTCTTGTATAATGGTGAAATAGTTGTTATTAAATTATACAAGAATCATATATAATAATATGATATCATATATGATCTTTTAACATTGATTTGTTAATAATATCTTAGAATTATCGTCGTTTCAGGAGTTAACTTACTCATTTTCTTTTATATGTTTTGTTACATAAGCCATGGTTATTGTATTTTATTCATATCCAGAATGATATCTAGTCCTTAAACATCATTTTTAAATCATCAAATGATAATTATACTTGAATGGATACGATGGAGAATGAATCTCATCGCGTTCGTGGAGACGGTAGTCCGTACGTACGCACGAGCGACAATATCATTCTTTTGATATTAAAATAATATATAAATGGATGGTATATCATATATACAGAATCATTAACATGTTATATTTATTATTTACATGAGTTACACATCATTATTATACCCATCCAAATAATATTATATTGAATAACAATTACACCACGACGTGGAGACGGTAAGCCGTACGTACGCACGTATGGTGACATGTTATTCAAAGGGTGGATAGAATACTGAATATGGCTGTACCATATTTATAATAACATCACAGTATATGTGAGATACTGGAGTTATTATTTTAGAATGGTAAGAACAAAGTAAGAAGAAGTGGAAGAAGAAATGAACTTGGAGAAGGGTGGTGAAATCATTACCTCTTCTTCGGGTTCTTCCTTTTGATTTGATCAAAAGGGCTCCTTAGGTTGACTTTATGATCAAAATAAGGCCTCTAGGTTGTAGTGAGGGATGTTAGGAGAGTATTTGGGCAGAGTGTGGCTGAACCAAAAGGCTTTGAAGGTGTGAAGAAATGAGAAGGAGGAGTGCCCTTTTATAAGAGGGGTGAGGGGCACCTTTGGAAAAGCTAGAAATATTAATTTATAATAAATTCATATTCGGTTTCTAATGGCTCCAAAGTTGATTATTCAAAGGTTAAGGTGGGGATAGGTCGAAAACCACTCAACCAATAAAATTTAGACAGGTTTGGGTACTTATATTAACCTTATCTTTAAGTATTAACTCTAAGTTAATTAGTTTCACTTTTACAATGTCTCTTTGTATTTTTATATAATATGGTTAATAAACTTACTATATACATCCAAGAGACCCCCAAGTGGTACATTAATGATGAACCTATCATGATATAAGTCTCTTGGCCGAACCTTAGATTTTTAGGAATTTAATATCAATTAATAATATAATATTTGTTTTAAGAACTCTTTTATGTCAATTTTGACACTATTCAATAGTTGATTTTTGTGAAACTCATAACAGATTGATTACTTCAAACAAAGTCAATTAAATCAATACTAATATATCATATTATCCTATAAAATTAGTTTAATTCATTAAAAGTTTCATATTATATTTATTTGGGTATTTATAATATCAATTATTTTAATTTTTCACTATTATAGTAATTACTGCATCATCATTGTGTCATAAATAAAATATATTATTTAATGTCTAAAAATTATAAATAAAATATCATTATGTAGGAAATCTTTTTAGCTTTCTAATTAATATTTATAATCTAAAATCCAACATATATAACCCTATGTAACAATTGTTTTTCTAAAAGATATATGCTTGTGTCATTTTTGTATTCATTTTAACTTAATTAAAATAAAGTGTCATTATCACTTACAAGTGGATCCATGGGGTCCCAAAATAGACCCAAAGATTCCCATGGTCGACCATGTATCAACCAATAGGGTTAAGACACGTTTTAGGGTAATTTAGTATTATTATAATATTATTTTTTAACCCTTATTTACCGGATTTACCCTTAACCATGGTAAATAAAATATTTACCGCAGTAATTATTCAAAATGTCTAAAAATAAAAGTTACCTATTTACACAATTTGAACATCCTGATTCCAAATATGGAATCCATTTTCCTAAATTCAAAACACATAAGTGGCAGAAATTAATTTAAAATTAATTCCCGCTGTCAAAACAAAAAGCGTGTTTTTAAGAGATAATAACTATCAAAAGATTGACACTCGTTTATGTTCGGTTTAATTGTAAAATTATGTCCAATGACCAACATTATATTAAATTGTAAAAATATATTCTAAATATACTTTAAAACCACTCAAATTCATAATTTATCACTATTAATTATTTTGATTAAAAAAGTTGTTTTTAATTAAAATTTAGTAATTTTCACTATTCATCAAAATATGAAAGTTATCCGAAATGTACCAAAATTTCACCTTAGGCTAAATTCGATATTCCGAATCCAAAAATGAAGTCCATTTTCAAATATAAAATATATATAATTTCAAAATTTAGGTATTACTATTCATAACGGCTAGTTTGATCGGTTGTGGTGTGTGTTAAAACTCGATGTTGCGTACAACACACGCTACTGTTTTATTCAAAGGAAAGCGTACCGTGGAAGCTTGGGATGTTTCATTTTAAATTTTTTGATGTCTCCATTTAGTCAAAAAGTTTAAAATATTGTATTTAAAAAGGTTTCACTATCAAAAGTTGATAAAAGTGCAATACTGAAAATGAATCTGTTCTTGCATTATGACTAAGAAACTCATAATATGGATTCTAAAATTATAAGGATTATATAAAGTTAAAAATGTAGTTAATGCTATTCATGACCTCTTTTAATGGCTTTTTTTTTGGTAAGTCATGGTGCAATTGAACTCGGTGTTGCGTGTAGTGCAAGTTATTGAATTATTTTGAAGAAATAACACACTATGAAATCTTGGGGTGTTACATTCTCCCCTCCTTCAATAAATTGCGTCCTCGCAATTTGAAATTGTTCTTCGAAAATAAAAGGTTGAAAATAGATAATATATTTGTGGGAAAACCCACATCGGAAATTGGGTTACTAAAATTTAGTCTTAATATGAGGAAAAGAGAAATTAAAGGGTCACCACCAAATTATGATCTTGATTAGGAGAACATTGGTGGCAATTAGAGACATATAATCGGATGAAAAACGTAAATATTTATAGGTAGTGATTGAGGTCATCAATCACAAACAAGTGTATAATTGAGGTCCTTAAATTCATCAATCTATGATGATTTGAAATACCATCGGTTCAACAAAACATAGGGTATTAGGATAACACATTTTTGACATTTCAAAATATCTTAGTTGAAATCCCACATCGAAAAATGAATTAATGAGGCCTCTATTTAAAATAAAGAGTGGAAAGTATGAAGATTACCGAAAATAACACATACTAGGGTTCCATGTAGGAAAATATGGATATGGAAGAGAAATCTAACCATCAATTATCTGATGGAGAGTGGTAGAGAACATGGCTATGAAAAGGCCAACAATCCCAAAGCCATAAATTAGTGATGATTTAAGGTACCATCTAGGACAACATTTTTGTTCTAAGTTGCTTTTCTTAATATTGAGGAATTTATTTATGAGATTGTCTAAGATCATAAGGAGATATACTTACTTTATAATTAGAGTTTTGTCCATTAATAAATTTCTACCATAAACTCATCTTTCACTCGTAAAAAAAAATTATATTTATACTATTCGTACAGGGTTCCAAAATAAACGAATTTATAATTCATCTACCAGATCTTTTAAAAAAACTACATTATTTAATCCAGGACATCTCTTGGGCCAGTGGTAGGTGATACACCCTTGTCGCCCTTCGGTTGCGGGTTCAAGTCTCGCGGCCTTGCCGGACGCAACAGGTTGCTGCCTGACCTCCGGGTTGTCCTTTTATGGCAATCCAAAATAATCCAAATAAGAACTATCCAAAATAATTCTATCCAAACTCACAGTCCAACATTTATAAGGAAGGTAAACATAATATAGATCCTTTTTACCCCGTAATAGCATATAAATACCTTCATCATGTATTACCATATTCCTTATTGATTACATTCATGATCCCTTATTCCATATAGAATGGTGGATATACTTCATTAATCCAAAAATGTTTAAAACCCCAACAATGATGGAATATAAAAATCATTAATCAGTTCCAAGGTAGTCAAGAATATCCAATATAATTTATCCAAAACAATCACATATTATTCCAAAATCAATATCTCAGTATCAGAACTATATTATGATTTATCATTCTCTCAACCATATATTTTCCAAAAATTTATCCTGCTATTGAGTCACTTTTCTTTGTTCCACACAATCTCAAGTCCTTAATGAAATACTACTGCAGTACAATCCTTATATACTCCATAATTATTATAACAAGTACATTGTTGATACAACACTCAATTGACATAATCAACATAAGAACTCTAATCATTCTTCTTCATCTGTGGTAGTATCATAACTTGATTATTATCCAATAGCATCATTTGTGGCATAGTCTGATGACTGGGACATAGGTTCGCGTAGTGTCCAAACTCCTTGCAAATGAAGCATTGTACATTTGAAACCATTTTCTTACCCTTGCAGTCATGTACTTTGTGCCCTTTTCCTCCACACTTATAACAAACTCCCATTCCTTTCAGGCAATTTCCAGGGTGTTTCTTTCCACAGTTACCACATATGGGAAAATTCTTCTTTTCCCTCTTCCCTTTATCCATTTTTCTCTCTTCCATCCTTTTATTCTCTTGCTTCCCTTCAAAGACATAGGACTCAGTAAACTCTTTACTTATCTTATCAACACATGATATTATTTCTTCATATGATGATAATACATGGGAGACTATTTCTCTTATCAATTCTAGCTTAAAACCATGAAAGATATGATCCTTCCTTCTCTTTGGATCATGTGCATTTCTGGAGTTCTCATTCCTTCTACTGGGCGCCATTTCTAAACAATGGCATAAACTAGATCAGTTTATGAATCAAAATACATAATCCCATACTTATAAAACACTTAACATAAATTGAACTATTTATGGATATAATCCATAATCATAAGAATGTTTTCTTTGAGGAAGTATATACTCATAATCCCTTCAAAATGATTTGTAAAGAAAATGAGAGTTATCCTAAGCATATCCCCCGGGAGTGTCGTAACCAAGAGTGCAGCAAGGCCCGTTGTCGTGCACCAGTTCCCGTTCGAGTCTAGCTCAAAGCGGTGTTTTCGGGTTTTACCCCTAGGTACATCTATGCCAGAGCCGCCTCTACCTGCTCGTATCCAGACAGGGATGTATTGCTTGGAAAACTCACAAAATCTCTACAATACCAAAATTCTAGGAAGTTCTTCTATACTAATCCTCAAAGTTCATCTTAGGTCTACGTGCTCTAATCAGAGTTTATCTAAATCTAGCTTCCAAGGTTTGTACTAAACTTCCTCTGATACCAACTGTAACGCCCCGACCCCAGTTACCCAGAGTCGGTGCATTATTACATAACATTGGCAAGATCACAAGAAAGATCAAATCTCGAAAGACCGATTGGTTTAGTAGCCTTGGAAACACTAGATATATTCATAAGTTTTACATTACATCATAAAATGAAAAACTACTACAACAACATAATGTTTCCACAATCCACACTATTAACCCCTCATAAAATCCCTGCAGGTCATTCATAACTTACTTCTTCACATCCTGGGAAAAATAAAACATAGAAAAGGGGTGAGCTCAAATGCCCAGTAAGGATAACAATATAGCGAAAACTTTCATAAATAAGAATAAACATTTAAGGCAATGTATAACTAAAACAAAAGCCTTTTAAATATGAACTTTCAACATGGTATGGCATAAATAAAATGAAATAATGCCATTTACTTATTCACATGGATATTCTACTAATCGAATAATCACATGCAAAAATCAATAACCACTTTCATAATGTTGGAATGCATAATGCCAGACTATCATAACCACATAGCCAAGGCCTCGTGCCAAGACTACAAATAAGATTTTGTCAAGGCCTTGTGCCAAGACACTAGTTTGTCTCATGAGACCTACCGATGCATCGAGGAGCTATAGCGGGCTCCACCCGTCACATATTAAGTCCAATGCATTCCCATATGAAAAGGTTTAAACATAACATAAACATTCATATTAAAACTAGCATATGAAATGTCAATACTTTCACCATAAACTATGAATGGTATAAAAATAGCACATCCACAGTCAAACATATCACAAAACCTTCAATACAATATAGAAGTTTTGTATCATAATAAATAAACTTCAAATAATCTTAAAATCCATCAAAGGATGTTGACATAGATTAAATCAAAATTCTTTTTAAATAAATATCTCCTTTTATTTTGAAATAATTTAAGATCCATATAAAATAAAACATTTTCTTTGAAAATATTCTTATAAGCTTGTAAGGGAAGCTTTGAAGATATTATAACGGCAGAAAATAGCCGCACCCGCCGTATAAGTTAAAAAAAACATTCTTACCTTAATTCTGTCGAAAAGGTTAAAAAGGACCTTGTTTTGAAAACGACCAAAAGATTCCTTTATAAACCACTTATAAAAGTCAAAAAGGGTATAAATGACTTTAACTCATATTCTAGTAAATAGTAAAAATGTTTTGAAATACATTTTTAAGAAACATGGATGTGGATGATAAAGAGATCCCAGTAGATTATTACGTATAAACAACCTCGGATAATGAAGAGATTGTGAAATAACCCTTACCTTGTACTTTTCCTTGGTTGGGGTAGGTTAACCTCCTGTATAATGGTGAAATAGTTGTTATTAAATTATAAAAGAATCATATATAATAATATGATATCATATATGATCTTTTAACATTGATTTGTTAATAATATCTTAGAATTATCGTCATTTCGGGAGTTAACTTACTCATTTTCTTTTATATGTTTTGTTACATAAGCCATGGTTGTTGTATTTTATTCATATCCAGAATGATATCTAGTCCTTAAACATCATTTTTAAATCATCAAATCATAATTATACTTGAATGGATACGATGGAGAATGAATCTCATCGCGTTCGTGGAGACGGTAGTCCGTACGTACGCACGAGCGACAATATCATTCTTTTGATATTAAAATAATATATAAATGGATGGTATATCATATATACAGAATCATTAACATGTTATATTTATTATTTACATGAGTTACACATCATTATTATACCCATCCAAATAATATTATATTGAATAACAATTACACCACGACGTGGAGACGGTAAGCCGTACGTACGCACGTATGGTGACATGTTATTCAAAGGGTGGATAGAATAATGAATATGGCTGTACCATATTTATAATAACATCACAGTATATGTGAGATACTGGAGTTATTATTTTAGAATGGTAAGAACAAAGGAAGAAGAAGTGGAAGAAGAAATGAACTTGGAGAAGGGTGGTGAAATCATTACCTCTTCTTCGGGTTCTTCCTTTTGATTTGATCAAAAGGGCTCCTTAGGTTGGCTTTCTGATCAAACTAAGGCCTCTAGGTTGTAGTGAGGGATGTTAGGAGAGTATTTGGGTAGAGTTTGGCCGAAAAAAAAGGCTTTGAAGGTGTGAAGAAATGAGAAGGAGGAGTGCCCTTTTATAAGAGGGGTGAGGGGCACCTTTGGAAAAGCTAGAAATATTAATTTATAATAAATTCATATTCGGTTTCTAATGGCTCCAAAGTTGATTATTCAAAGGTTAAGGTGGGGATAGGTCTAAAACCACTCAACCAATAAAATTTAGACAGGTTTGGGTACTTATATTAACCTTATCTTTAAGTATTAACTCTAAGTTAATTAGTTTCACTTTTACAATGTCTCTTTGTATTTTTATATAATATGGTTAATAAACTTACTATATACATCCAAGAGACCCCCAAGTGGTACATTAATGATGAACCTATCATGATATAAGTCTCTTGGCCGAACCTTAGATTTTTAGGAATTTAATATCAATTAATAATATAATATTTGTTTTAAGAACTCTTTTATGTCAATTTTGACACTATTCAATAGTTGATTTTTGTGAAACTCATAACAGATTGATTACTTCGAAAAAAGTCAATTAAATCAATCCTAATATATCATATTATCCTATAAAATTAGTTTAATTCATTAAAAGTTTCATATTATATTTATTTGGGTATTTATAATATCAATTATTTTAATTTTTCACTATTATAGTAATTACCGCATCATCATTGTGTCATAAATAAAATATATTATTTAATGTCTAAAAATTATAAATAAAATATCATTATGTAGGAAATCTTTTGATCTTTCTAATTAATATTTATAATCTAAAATCCAACATATATAACCCTATGTAACAATTGTTTTTCTAAAAGATATATGCTTGTGTCATTTTTGTATTCATTTTAACTTAATTAAAATAAAGTGTCATTATCACTTACAAGTGGATCCATGGGGTCCCAAAATAGACCCAAAGATTCCCATGGTCGACCATGTATCAACCAATAGGGTTAAGACACGTTTTAGGGTAATTTATTATTATTATAATATTATTTTTTAACCCTTATTTACCGGATTTACCCTTAACCATGGTAAATAAAATATTTACCGCAGTAATTATTCAAAATGTCTAAAAATAAAAGTTACCTATTTACACAATTTGAACATCCTGATTCCAAATATGGAATCCATTTTCCTAAATTCAAAACACAGAAGTGGCAGAAATTAATTTAAAATTAATTCCCGCTGTCAAAACAAAAAGCGTGTTTTTAAGAGATAATAACTATCAAAAGATTGACACTCGTTTATGTTCGGTTTAATTGTAAAATTATGTCCAATGACCAACATTATATTAAATGGTAAAAATATATTCTAAATATACTTTAAAACCACTCAAATTCATAATTTATCACTATTAATTATTTTGATTAAAAAAGTTGTTTTTAATTAAAATTTAGTAATTTTCACTATTCATCAAAATATGAAAGTTATCCGAAATGTACCAAAATTTCACCTTAGGCTAAATTCGATATTCCGAATCCAAAAATGAAGTCCATTTTCAAATATAAAATATATATAATTTCAAAATTTAGGTATTACTATTCATAACGGCTAGTTTGATCGGTTGTGGTGTGTGTTAAAACTCGACGTTGCGTACAACACACGCTACTGTTTTATTCAAAGGAAAGCGTACCGTGGAAGCTTGGGATGTTTCATTTTAAATTTTTTGATGTCTCCATTTAGTCAAAAAGTTTAAAATATTGTATTTAAAAAGGTTTCACTATCAAAAGTTGATAAAAGTGCAATACTGAAAATGAATCTGTTCTTGCATTATGACTAAGAAACTCATAATATGGATTCTAAAATTATAAGGATTATATAAAGTTAAAAATGTAGTTAATGCTATTCATGACCTCTTTTAATGGCTTTTTTTTTGGTAAGTCATGGTGCAATTGAACTCGGTGTTGCGTGTAGTGCAAGTTATTGAATTATTTTGAAGAAATAACACACTATGAAATCTTGGGGTGTTACATTCTCCCCTCCTTCAATAAATTGCGTCCTCGCAATTTGAAATTGTTCTTCGAAAATAAAAGGTTGAAAATAGATAATATATTTGTGGGAAAACCCACATCGGAAATTGGGTTACTAAAATTTAGTCTTAATATGAGGAAAAGAGAAATTAAAGGGTCACCACCAAATTATGATCTTGATTAGGAGAACATTGGTGGCAATTAGAGACATATAATCGGATGAAAAACGTAAATATTTATAGGTAGTGATTGAGGTCATCAATCACAAACAAGTGTATAATTGAGGTCCTTAAATTCATCAATCTATGATGATTTGAAATACCATCGGTTCAACAAAACATAGGGTATTAGGATAACACATTTTTGACATTTCAAAATATCTTAGTTGAAATCCCACATCGAAAAATGAATTAATGAGGCCTCTATTTAAAATAAAGAGTGGAAAGTATGAAGATTACCGAAAATAACACATACTAGGGTTCCATGTAGGAAAATATGGATATGGAAGAGAAATCTAACCATCAATTATCTGATGGAGAGTGGTAGAGAACATGGCTATGAAAAGGCCAACAATCCCAAAGCCATAAATTAGTGATGATTTAAGGTACCATCTAGGACAACATTTTTGTTCTAAGTTGCTTTTCTTAATATTGAGGAATTTATTTATGAGATTGTCTAAGATCATAAGGAGATATACTTACTTTATAATTAGAGTTTTGTCCATTAATAAATTTCTACCATAAACTCATCTTTCACTCGTAAAAAAAAATTATATTTATACTATTCGTACAGGGTTCCAAAATAAACGAATTTATAATTCATCTACCAGATCTTTTAAAAAAACTACATTATTTAATCCAGGACATCTCTTGGGCCAGTGGTAGGTGATACACCCTTGTCGCCCTTCGGTTGCGGGTTCAAGTCTCGCGGCCTTGCCGGACGCAACAGGTTGCTGCCTGACCTCCGGGTTGTCCTTTTATGGCAATCCAAAATAATCCAAATAAGAACTATCCAAAATAATTCTATCCAAACTCACAGTCCAACATTTATAAGGAAGGTAAACATAATATAGATCCTTTTTACCCCGTAATAGCATATAAATACCTTCATCATGTATTACCATATTCCTTATTGATTACATTCATGATCCCTTATTCCATATAGAATGGTGGATATACTTCATTAATCCAAAAATGTTTAAAACCCCAACAATGATGGAATATAAAAATCATTAATCAGTTCCAAGGTAGTCAAGAATATCCAATATAATTTATCCAAAACAATCACATATTATTCCAAAATCACTATCTCAGTATCAGAACTATATTATGATTTATCATTCTCTCAACCATATATTTTCCAAAAATTTATCCTGCTATTGAGTCACTTTTCTTTGTTCCACACAATCTCAAGTCCTTAATGAAATACTACTGCAGTACAATCCTTATATACTCCATAATTATTATAACAAGTACATTGTTGATACAACACTCAATTGACATAATCAACATAAGAACTCTAATCATTCTTCTTCATCTGTGGTAGTATCATAACTTGATTATTATCCAATAGCATCATTTGTGGCATAGTCTGATGACTGGGACATAGGTTCGCGTAGTGTCCAAACTCCTTGCAAATGAAGCATTGTACATTTGAAACCATTTTCTTACCCTTGCAGTCATGTACTTTGTGCCCTTTTCCTCCACACTTATAACAAACTCCCATTCCTTTCAGGCAATTTCCAGGGTGTTTCTTTCCACAGTTACCACATATGGGAAAATTCTTCTTTTCCCTCTTCCCTTTATCCATTTTTCTCTCTTCCATCCTTTTATTCTCTTGCTTCCCTTCAAAGACATAGGACTCAGTAAACTCTTTACTTATCTTATCAACACATGATATTATTTCTTCATATGATGATAATACATGGGAGACTATTTCTCTTATCAATTCTAGCTTAAAACCATGAAAGATATGATCCTTCCTTCTCTTTGGATCATGTGCATTTCTGGAGTTCTCATTCCTTCTACTGGGCGCCATTTCTAAACAATGGCATAAACTAGATCAGTTTATGAATCAAAATACATAATCCCATACTTATAAAACACTTAACATAAATTGAACTATTTATGGATATAATCCATAATAATAAGAATGTTTTCTTTGAGGAAGTATATACTCATAATCCCTTCAAAATGATTTGTAAAGAAAATGAGAGTTATCCTAAGCATATCCCCCGGGAGTGTCGTAACCAAGAGTGCAGCAAGGCCCGTTGTCGTGCACCAGTTCCCGTTCGAGTCTAGCTCAAAGCGGTGTTTTCGGGTTTTACCCCTAGGTACATCTATGCCAGAGCCGCCTCTACCTGCTCGTATCCAGACAGGGATGTATTGCTTGGAAAACTCACAAAATCTCTACAATACCAAAATTCTAGGAAGTTCTTCTATACTAATCCTCAAAGTTCATCTTAGGTCTACGTGCTCTAATCAGAGTTTATCTAAATCTAGCTTCCAAGGTTTGTACTAAACTTCCTCTGATACCAACTGTAACGCCCCGACCCCAGTTACCCAGAGTCGGTGCATTATTACATAACATTGGCAAGATCACAAGAAAGATCAAATCTCGAAAGACCGATTGGTTTAGTAGCCTTGGAAACACTAGATATATTCATAAGTTTTACATTACATCATAAAATGAAAAACTACTACAACAACATAATGTTTCCACAATCCACACTATTAACCCCTCATAAAATCCCTGCAGGTCATTCATAACTTACTTCTTCACATCCTGGGAAAAATAAAACATAGAAAAGGGGTGAGCTCAAATGCCCAGTAAGGATAAAAATATAGCGAAAACTTTCATAAATAAGAATAAACATTTAAGGCAATGTATAACTAAAACAAAAGCCTTTTAAATATGAACTTTCAACATGGTATGGCATAAATAAAATGAAATAATGCCATTTACTTATTCACATGGATATTCTACTAATCGAATAATCACATGCAAAAATCAATAACCACTTTCATAATGTTGGAATGCATAATGCCAGACTATTATAACCACATAGCCAAGGCCTCGTGCCAAGACTACAAATAAGATTTTGTCAAGGCCTTGTGCCAAGACACTAGTTTGTCTCATGAGACCTACCGATGCATCGAGGAGCTATAGCGGGCTCCACCCGTCACATATTAAGTCCAATGCATTCCCATATGAAAAGGTTTAAACATAACATAAACATTCATATTAAAACTAGCATATGAAATGTCAATACTTTCACCATAAACTATGAATGGTATAAAAATAGCACATCCACAGTCAAACATATCACAAAACCTTCAATACAATATAGAAGTTTTGTATCATAATAAATAAACTTCAAATAATCTTAAAATCCATCAAAGGATGTTGACATAGATTAAATCAAAATTCTTTTTAAATAAATATCTCCTTTTATTTTGAAATAATTTAAGATCCATATAAAATAAAACATTTTCTTTGAAAATATTCTTATAAGCTTGTAAGGGAAGCTTTGAAGATATTATAACGGCAGAAAATAGCCGCACCCGCCGTATAAGTTAAAAAAAACATTCTTACCTTAATTCTGTCGAAAAGGTTAAAAAGGACCTTGTTTTGAAAACGACCAAAAGATTCCTTTATAAACCACTTATAAAAGTCAAAAAGGGTATAAATGACTTTAACTCATATTCTAGTAAATAGTAAAAATGTTTTGAAATACATTTTTAAGAAACATGGATGTGGATGATAAAGAGATCCCAGTAGATTATTACGTATAAACAACCTCGGATAATGAAGAGATTGTGAAATAACCCTTACCTTGTACTTTTCCTTGGTTGGGGTAGGTTAACCTCCTGTATAATGGTGAAATAGTTGTTATTAAATTATAAAAGAATCATATATAATAATATGATATCATATATGATCTTTTAACATTGATTTGTTAATAATATCTTAGAATTATCGTCATTTCGGGAGTTAACTTACTCATTTTCTTTTATATGTTTTGTTACATAAGCCATGGTTGTTGTATTTTATTCATATCCAGAATGATATCTAGTCCTTAAACATCATTTTTAAATCATCAAATCATAATTATACTTGAATGGATACGATGGAGAATGAATCTCATCGCGTTCGTGGAGACGGTAGTCCGTACGTACGCACGAGCGACAATATCATTCTTTTGATATTAAAATAATATATAAATGGATGGTATATCATATATACAGAATCATTAACATGTTATATTTATTATTTACATGAGTTACACATCATTATTATACCCATCCAAATAATATTATATTGAATAACAATTACACCACGACGTGGAGACGGTAAGCCGTACGTACGCACGTATGGTGACATGTTATTCAAAGGGTGGATAGAATAATGAATATGGCTGTACCATATTTATAATAACATCACAGTATATGTGAGATACTGGAGTTATTATTTTAGAATGGTAAGAACAAAGGAAGAAGAAGTGGAAGAAGAAATGAACTTGGAGAAGGGTGGTGAAATCATTACCTCTTCTTCGGGTTCTTCCTTTTGATTTGATCAAAAGGGCTCCTTAGGTTGGCTTTCTGATCAAACTAAGGCCTCTAGGTTGTAGTGAGGGATGTTAGGAGAGTATTTGGGCAGAGTTTGGCCGAACCAAAAGGCTTTGAAGGTGTGAAGAAATGAGAAGGAGGAGTGCCCTTTTATAATAGGGGTGAGGGGCACCTTTGGAAAAGCTAGAAATATTAATTTATAATAAATTCATATTCGGTTTCTAATGGCTCCAAAGTTGATTATTCAAAGGTTAAGGTGGGGATAGGTCGAAAAACACTCAACCAATAAAATTTAGACAGGTTTGGGTACTTATATTAACCTTATCTTTAAGTATTAACTCTAAGTTAATTAGTTTCACTTTTACAATGTCTCTTTGTATTTTTATATAATATGGTTAATAAACTTACTATATACATCCAAGAGACCCCCAAGTGGTACATTAATGATGAACCTATCATGATATAAGTCTCTTGGCCTAACCTTAGATTTTTAGGAATTTAATATCAATTAATAATATAATATTTGTTTTAAGAACTCTTTTATGTCAATTTTGACACTATTCAATAGTTGATTTTTGTGAAACTCATAACAGATTGATTACTTCGAAAAAAGTCAATTAAATCAATCCTAATATATCATATTATCCTAGAAAATTAGTTTAATTCATTAAAAGTTTCATATTATATTTATTTGGGTATTTATAATATCAATTATTTTAATTTTTCACTATTATAGTAATTACTGCATCATCATTGTGTCATAAATAAAATATATTATTTAATGTCTAAAAATTATAAATAAAATATCATTATGTAGGAAATCTTTTTAGATTTCTAATTAATATTTATAATATAAAATCCAACATATATAACCCTATGTAACAATTGTTTTTCTAAAAGATATATGCTTGTGTCATTTTTGTATTCATTTTAACTTAATTAAAATAAAGTGTCATTATCACTTACAAGTGGATCCATGGGGTCCCAAAATAGACCCAAAGATTCCCATGGTCGACCATGTATCAACCAATATGGTTAAGACACGTTTTAGGGTAATTTAGTATTATTATAATATTATTTTTTAACCCTTATTTACCGGATTTACCCTTAACCATGGTAAATAAAATATTTACCGCAGTAATTATTCAAAATGTCTAAAAATAAAAGTTACCTATTTACACAATTTGAACATCCTGATTCCAAATATTGAATCCATTTTCCTAAATTCAAAACACAGAAGTGGCAGAAATTAATTTAAAATTAATTCCCGCTGTCAAAACAAAAAGCGTGTTTTTAAGAGATAATAACTATCAAAAGATTGACACTCGTTTATGTTCGGTTTAATTGTAAAATTATGTCCAATGACCAACATTATATTAAATGGTAAAAATATATTCTAAATATACTTTAAAACCACTCAAATTCATAATTTATCACTATTAATTATTTTGATTAAAAAAGTTGTTTTTAATTAAAATTTAGTAATTTTCACTATTCATCAAAATATGAAAGTTATCCGAAATGTACCAAAATTTCACCTTAGGCTAAATTCGATATTCCGAATCCAAAAATGAAGTCCATTTTCAAATATAAAATATATATAATTTCAAAATTTAGGTATTACTATTCATAACGGCTAGTTTGATCGGTTGTGGTGTGTGTTAAAACTCGACGTTGCATACAACACACGCTACTGTTTTATTCAAAGGAAAGCGTACCGTGGAAGCTTGGGATGTTTCATTTTAAATTTTTTGATGTCTCCATTTAGTCAAAAAGTTTAAAATATTGTATTTAAAAAGGTTTCACTATCAAAAGTTGATAAAAGTGCAATACTGAAAATGAATCTGTTCTTGCATTATGACTAAGAAACTCATAATATGGATTCTAAAATTATAAGGATTATATAAAGTTAAAAATGTAGTTAACGCTATTCATGACCTCTTTTAATGGCTTTTTTTTTGGTAAGTCATGGTGCAATTGAACTCGGTGTTGCGTGTAGTGCAAGTTATTGAATTATTTTGAAGAAATAACACACTATGAAATCTTGGGGTGTTACAATGCCAAACATATTTACATCATCCTAAGTACACTAAGAGAGCATATGATATACACCAAGCAGTAAAAATGTCATTTCTGGATTGATAAAGTTAATTTCTTGGGTCATTTAATTTCTGAGGCAGGCGAGTTGGTGGATCCAAAGAAAGTACAGGTTGTTGTGTCTTGGGAGCAGCCCAAGAATGTTTTAGATGTACAAAGTTTTCTAGGATTGGATGGTTATTACCGAAGGTTCATTAAATATTTCTCCTATTTTGAAGTTCCACTTTAAAGCTTAACCAAAAAGGGAGTTAATTTTGAATGGTCTGAGGCATGAAATAATGATTTCTAAGAGTTGAGGAAGTGGTTGATGACCACATCAATCTTGGTCTTTCCCAATCTAGGTAAGAATTATACCTTGTTCAGTGATGAGTCTGGTGTGGGAATTAGGGAAGTGTTGATGCAGGATGATCAGGTTGTAGTATATGGGTCAAGGTAGTTAAGGTCTCATGAAATAAATTACTCTAATCATGATCTTGAGTTGGCCGTTGTGGTTTATGACTTGAAGTATTAGAAGAATTACTTGTTGGGAGAGTGGTTCATGGTGTTTATTGATCATAAAAGTATTAACTACATATTTTCTTAGCACGATTGAAATATTTGGAAGTGAAGATGGGCCAAATACATGAAGTATTTTGACTTTGAGTTGGTTTACACACTAGGAAAGTGGAATAGTGTTGCAGATGCTATGAGTCAGAATATTGAAAATTAGGTGGTTTAGGAATCCAACTATGAGTGGAGAATGACGACCTTGTATGCTAAGATTCACCTGGACTTGCAAGATGGGCATAGATAGATGACCCTTGCATCCATAGTGGTTGAGTCTGCACTTTTAGGTTGGGTCAAGGAGAGTCATCTTGAATATCTGGAGTGTTTTTCCATGAAGAAAAGTCTTAAAGGTGGAGAGTCACCTTCAAGTTGGTATATTGGTGATGATGGGATTGTTCATGTTCGTGACTATGTTGTGGTGCCAACAGGTATGCAAGAAGAGTTCATGTAAGAGTTCCATGCATCAAAGTGGGCAATGCATCTTGGTTTGACTAAGATGTTTCACAATCTCTATAGGCAGTTTTGGTGGCTGGTAATGAAGAAATAGGTTGCAGGTTTTGTAGAACAATGCCTCACCTATTAGTAGGTGAATACTAAGAATCAACACTCACATGGTTTGTTATATCCATTGACCATTCCAGAATGGAAGTGGGATAATGTAACGATGGATTTCATAGTGGTTCTTCTGAGGATGCCTCAAAATAATTATGCAGTCTGGGTAGTTGTGGATCAGTTGACTAAGGTGGCTCATTTCTTACCGATCCAGATAATTTCACCGATGATTGGTTGGGTGAGTTTTATGTTCGGTAAATAGTGAATTTTCATGGATCACCAAGGACTATAGTTTCAGATCGAGATTCATGATTCACGTCATGATTTTGGTAGGGATTATAGAAGGCACTAGGTAGCCAGGTGATTTTGAGTATGAATTTTCACCCACAGATGGACAGGCAATCAGAGTGTACAATTCAGGTACTGGAGGGAATATTAAGGGCTTATATACTATAATTCTATGGTTCATGGGAAAATCACTTGTCGCTTGTTGAGTTTTCATACAACAATATTTTCCAAGATATGATTCAGATTGAACTATTTGAGGCACTCTATGAGAGGCCATATAGATATCTGCGGTGTTGGTTGGAAGTTAGAGAGTCCGAGCTGTTGGGGCCGAGTCTTGTGTAGGAGATGTTAGAAAAGGTTCAGTTGATTCAGAAATGCATGGGAATAGCTCAGAGTAGGCAGAATTCATATGCAGATCAGCATCGTAGACCTCTTGAGTTTATGGTGGGTGATAGTGTATTTCTTTTGTTGTCTCCAAGGTTGGGTCACCATCGAATTCGAAATCAGGGCAAGTTGGTGCCCAGGTACATGGGGACATTTGAGACTATAGAGAGGATCAGACTGGTGGCATACTGATTAGATCTTCCTCAGTGATATAGTGGGATGTATGATGTTTTTCATGTTTTTCATCTTCACAAGTATAACCATAATCTGTCTTATGTGGTTAATGTCGATGATTTCAAGCTTGAGGCTGATGCGTCCTTTGAGGAGCATCTGGTTTGTATTGTGGATCATAATGATAAGGTTTTATGAGGCAAGGTTGTTCCCTTAGTTCATGTTCTATGGAAACATGAGAATGTTCAGGATGAAACTTGGGAGATGGAATCAGATATTCAGGCTCACTGGCCCGATCTCCTTATTTTGGAGGCTTAGTGATTCTTGAGAATGTGGCTCGAGGATAATCCGTTATAAGGTGGGGAGGTTGTAAGATCCCAGACCTCATTGAGGTATATCCTTATTTAAATTCTGGTTTCAATCTCTTTTTTGGTTGATAAAGTGTTTCCCAAAAGTATGAGGGGCCCAAAGGGTGGTCTGTGGGTTCGGGACACGAAGGGAAGGGAAACCAGGCCAACCTGTGCAAGGTGTACCATTGGCGCATAGTTAAGTAAACTATGCGGCCTTCCCAGAAAAACTGTGAAACCTTGGACAACAGAATATCACATGGTTGGTGTAACACCTCAAGCTTCCACGATACGTTTCCCTTTGAATAATACAGTAGCGTGTGTTGTATGCAACTTCGAGTTCTAACACACACCACAACCATTATGAATAGTAATACCCAATTTTTGAAATTTTAAAAATTTTATATTTCGAAATGGAATTCATTTTTGGATTCGAAATATTGAAATTAGCCTAGGGTAAATTTTTGGTATTTTTCTGAAAACTTTCAATTTTTGATGAATAGTGAAAAACACTCAGTTATTAGTTAAAACCGACTTTTTATTTAAATAATTTATTATTTTATTTAAATTTATTTTAGATAAAAATAGATACATAATACCTATATAATTTCAATGTAATTCATTGGAGTCATTTTATATTAATTTAGATATATAAAATTTTTATTGAACTTTTCACCGTATTTTACCCACCTCCTAGGAGAATTTTCAAATTCACATAAAACTTAATTTTACCGCTTCCGTGAATTGAATTTCAAAAATCCGAGAGACACAGTTGATATCAGTAAGTAAAATGTGGTTTAATGAGATGAAAATAATTTTTGGTGAATAGTAACTTTTTACTTTTATTTACCACAGTTAAAAGTAAATAGGGTAATTAAGGGTAAAAATGATATTATTATTACCCTAAAATATGTCCTAATTCTATTGGATAAGTATAATTTGACCAAAAACAACCTTATTAATAAAATATGAACCTATTTTCTCCACTTGGATTAGATTAGGACATTTATTATTATTTAATTCAAAGAAGAGTTAAAAGAGTTAAAATCAAAGTTTAATAACTAAAATATTTTTAATATAGGGTTATACATAAGATAAATTAGAATATAAATATTCATTAGAAAGATAAAAATATTTCCTACATAATTTTATTTTATTTATATTTTTTAGACATTTAATAATTTAATTTATTTATGACACAATGATGATGCAGTAATTACCTAATTAATGAAATTTTAAAATAATTAATATTATAAATAGTAAAATAAATGTAATTTGAGACTTTTTATAAATTTCACTAATTTTATAGGTTAATATGACATGTTAGTATTTATTTAATTAACTTTCTTCGAAGTAATCATGCTGTTATGATTTTCAAAAAAATAAATTTCCAAATAGTTTCAAAATTGGCATAAAAGAATTTTTAAAACAAATATTATATTATTAATTTATATTCTATTCCTAAAAATCTAAGGTTTGGCCAAGAGACTTATATAATGATAGGTGTATCATTAATGAACCACTTGGGGTTCTCTTGGAAGTTTATAGTAATTTTATTAACCATATAATATAAAAATACCAAGAGACATGGTAAATGTCAAACTAATTAACTAAGAGTTAAAACTAAAAGACAAGGTTAATATAGTGACCCAAACCTGTCTAAAACCTATTGGTTGAGTGGTGTTCGACCCATACCCACATTATACTTGAAATAAATCAGTTTTTATCCATTATAAACCGAATATTAATTTATTATAAATTAATAATTCAAGCTTTTCCTAAGGTGCCCCTCACCCCTCTTATAAAAGGGCACTCCCCCTTCTCTCTAATTCACACCTTCAAAGACTTTTGTCTCGAACAAACCCTACCAAAATATTCTCTAAAATTCCCTCACTTCAACCTAGAGGCCTTATTTTGATCATAAAGCCAACCTAAGGGTCCCTTTTGATCAAATCAAAAGGAAGAACCCGAACAAGAGGTAATGTTTTCACCACCCTCTTTCAAATTCCTTTCTTCTTCCACTTATTCTTTATTTGTTATTTAAATTATAAAATAATAACTCCATTATCTTCTATATACTTTGATGTTATTATAAATATGGTACAACCATATTCAGTATTCTATCCATCATTTGAATGACATGTCACCATACGTGCGTACGTACGACTTACCGTCTCCACATCATGGTGTAATTGTTATTCAAAACATTATTATTTGGATGAGTATGATAATGATGTTTAATTGAAGTAAATAATAAATATAACATTATAATTATTCTCTATATATTATATACCATCCAATTATATATTATTTTAATATCAAAAGAATGATATTGTCGCTCGTGCGTACTTACGGACCACCGTCTCCATGAACACGATGAGATTCATCCCCCATCATATCCATTCAAGTATAATTCTCATTTTATGATTAAAAATAATGTTTAAGGACTTGTTATAATTCTGGATATGAATAATATAAAACCTATCCATAACAAACATGACTTATGTAACAAAACATATAAAAGAAAATGAGTAAGTTAACACCTGAAACGACAATAATACTAAGATACTATTAACAAAGCAATGTTAAAAGATCATATATGATATCATATTAATGTATATAATTCTTGCATAATTTAATAACAATTATTTCACAATTATACAGGAGTTTAACCTACCCTCGACCAAGGAAAAGTACAAGGTAAGGGTTATTTTACAATCTCTTCATTATCCGAGGTTGTTTATACATAATTATCTGCTAGGACCTCTTTATCATCCACATCCATGTTTCTTAAAAATTTATTTCAAAACATTTTTTATTTACTATAATATGGGTTAAAGTAATTTATACCCTTTTTTGACTTTTTATAAAATTGTTTGAAAGGAATCTTTCCGTCGTTTTCCAAACAAGGTCTTTTTTAACCTTTTCGACAGAGTTAAGGTAAGAATGTATTTTTAACTTATACAGCGTGTGCAGATATTTTATGCCGTTATAAAATCATTAAAGATACCATTACAATATTACAATAATATTTTCAAAGTAAATGTTTTATTTTATAATTATGTGACTTTTAAAGGATTTAAAAAAAGATATATTTCTCTCAAACAGTTTTGATTTCATCTATGTCAACATCCTTTGATGGATTTTAAGCTTATTAGAAGTTGATTTATTATAATACAAAACTTTCATATTGTATTGAAGGTATTGTGATATGTTTGACTGTGGATGTGTTATTTTTATACCATTCATGGTTTATGGAGAAATTATTGAAATTTCGTATGCTAGTTTTAATAGGAATGTTAATGTTATGTTTAAACCTGTTCATATGAGGAATGCATTGGACTTAATAAGTGATGGGTGGAGCCCACTATAGCTACTCGATGCATTGGTAGGTCTCATGAGACAAACTAGTGTCTTGGCACAAGGCCTTTACAAAATCTTATTTGTAGTCTTGGCACAAGGCCTTGACTATGTGGTTATGATAGTCTGGAATTATGAATTCCATCATTATGAAAGTGGTTATTGATATTGCATGTGATTATTTGACTCGTATAATTTCCATGTGAATAAGTAAATAGAATTATTTCATTTTATTTTTTCCATATTATGTTGAAGTTAAAGTTTAAAAGGCTTTTGTTTTAGTTATACATTGTCTTAAATGTTTATGCTTATTTATGAAAGTTTCCACTATATTGTTACTGAGCATCTAAGCCCACCCCTTTCTATGTTTTATTTTTCCCAGGATGTAAAGAAATATTTTATGATCAACCTGCAGGGATATTCTGAAGGAGATATGAGTGTATACTATGGATACTATGTTATTATAGTTTTTCACTTTATGATGTAATGTAACATTTATGAATGTATCTAGTGCTTCTAAGGCTACTAAACTAATCGGTCTTTTGGGACTTGATCTTTTGTGATCATGACAATGTTAAGTAATAATGCACCGACTCTGGGTAACTGGGGTCGAGGCGTTATAGTTGGTATCAGAGTAAGTTTAGTACAAACCTTGGGAGCTAGATTTAGATAAACTCTGATTAGAGCACATAGACCTAAGGCGAAATTTGAGGATTGGTATAGAAGAACTTCCTATAATTTTGGTATTGTAGAGGTTTTGTGAGTTTTCCAAGAAATACATCCCTGTATGGATATGAGTAGGTAGAGGCGGCTCTGGCACAGATGTACCAAGGGGTAAAACCCAAAAACACTGTTTTGAGCTAGACTCGAACTGGAACTGGTGCACGACAACGAGCCTTGTTGCACTCTTGGTTACGACACTCCCGGGGGATATAATTAGGATAATTATCATTTTCTTTAAAAACCATTATGAAAGTTTTATGAGTATATACTTCCTTAAAGAAAACTTTTTTTTTATGATTATGGATTATATCCATAAACTGTTTAATTTATTTTAAGTGTTTTACAAGTTTGGATTTATGTATTGCGATTAATAAACTAATCTAGTGTATGCCATTGTTTAGAAATGACACCTAGTGGAAGGAATGGAAACCTTATCAATGCACTCAATCCATGTAGAGATTTCCCTCCTGCTCAAGATAATTATAGTGGAGCTGGTGATGCAACTGGTGCTGATCAACTAATCACTATACTGGGACAACTCACTCAGGTTATGAATAATAACCTTAGCCATATGGAGCACCCTGATCCTCAACATGTAGGATCAATGTTAGATCGCTTCATGAGGCAAAAAACACCAATATTAAATGGGATTACAAATCCATTAGTAGCTGAGCAATGGATAAATTCCTTAGAGAAAATATTCCATGCCTTGGGGAGTAGTGAAAGGGAAAAAGTTATCATGGTAGTTTACCGCCTCACTGGAGATACTGACCAATGGTGGTCATCGATTCAAAACAAAAAGGAGGATGATGAAGTATCAAATATGGAATTGAGGGAGTTCAAAAAGATTTTCTTAGAAAAATACTTTCCTCATGACCATCGAGCAGATATAGAAAGACAATTTTTTAGTCTGAGACAAAAGGAGGATGAGAATGTCGCCAAGTATGAGGCTAACTTTACAAGGTTAGAGATGCATGTAGTAGATTATATACGTAACCCAAGGAGTAATATTGATCATTTATTTGATGGGTTAAAATCTTTTCTCTATCGAGCATTAGTCTCACAATCCTTCTCGTCGTACGAAGATATTGTCTCATGTGCTATCAAGTCAGAAAATGAATTCTCTAAGTCTTACGACTTTAAAGAAAAGTAAGAGAAGAAGAGATCTGATGATCACTCTGGGAATGGAAATAAGGGGAATAATGGAAAAGTTGAATATCCATCCTGTAGTAAATGTGGGAAGAAACACCCTGGTACTTGCTTGAAGGGAATGAGAGTCTGTTATAAGTATGGTGAAAAAGGCCACCAAGCTCGTGATTGCAAGGGGAAGAAAGAAGCTACCAATGTTCAATGCTACAATTACAGGGAGATAGGACATTATGCAAATGAATGTCCTAAGCGTCAAGGGAACTTACCTCAGAAAAGGACAAGGGATAAAGGCCAAGATTATGCTATCACTATTGTTGAGGTAGAAGCTCCGAAAGACGTGGTGGCAGGTAATTTAATGGTTTCCTCAAGTTTATAAAATGATTTATTTGATTCTGGATCATCGCATTGTTTCATATCTTCCCAGTTTTCTAAGAAAATTAGATATTTCTAATTTGATTTAACAAGGGAGTTGTCAGTTAAAACTCCTAAGGGAAGTAGCATCGCAACAAAGTTTTGTGAATCAGTCCCCATTAGAGCATATAAATGTTCTTTATCTGCTGATCTCATCGTCATACCCATGATTGAGTTTGATATAATCCTCAGTATGGATTGTATTTCAGACCATGATGCAAAGATTTATTATAAAAAGAATGAGGTTACAATTTTTGATGATGATGATAAAGAACACCTTATCTTTAGAGCAGAATCGTCACCACCTAATTCTTATCTAGATCCACCCCCAGTAGCTCAACTAAATTCAATTATTGGAGAGGAAGAGAATGAAATAACTATGGGTGAGTAAAGGAATGTTCAAATAGAGGATGTACCTATTGTGAAAGAATATGTAGATGTGTTTCTGGAAGATTTACCTGGACATCCTCCAAAACAAGAAATTGAGTTTTCTGTTGATTTAATTCCTGGTTCAAGGCATATATTGAAGACCCCTTATAGAATGGCCACTATGGAATTAGTTGAACTAAATAAACAACTAGAGGAATTTAGTAATAAGGGATTTGTTCTCCCTAGTGTTTCTCCATGGGGATCCCTTGTTCTTTTTTTAAAAAAGAAAGATGGATCTATGAGGTTATGTATCGACTATATGGAGATCAATTCTATAACAATAAAGAACAAGTATCCCCTACCTTGCATTGATGATTTATTTGACCAAATGCATGAAGATCAATACTTTTTAAATATTGACCTTCGATCTGGGTACCATCAGTTGTGTGTGAAGAAGGAATACATTCCAAATACAACATTTCGAACCAGGTAGGAGCATTACGAGTTTACAGTAATGCCTTTTGGGATGACTAATGCACCCTCTGTTTTCATGGATCTAATGAACAGAGTTTTCAAGGAATATCTCGATTATTTTGTAGTGGTATTTATTGATGATATATTGGTATATTCCAAAATCTATGAAGATCATGAAAATCACTTTCGTATTATTCTAAAGACTCTTAGAAGACACGAATTATATGGGAAGTTTAGCAAGTGTAAATTATGGCTTCAGGAGATTTCTTTTGTTGGCCATATTGTCTCTAAGGATGGAATCTCTATTGATCCTTCCAAGACCAAGGCAATCCAAGAATATCCAGCACCGACGAGTATAACTGAGGTACACAATTTTATTGGTTTAGCAGGTTATTATCAGTGTTTCGTACATAATTTTGCTTGATTAGCTAACCCATTAATGAAGCTCACACGTAAATGGGTTAAATTTATTTGGAAAAAAGAGTGTAAAGAATGTTTTGAAGAACTGAAGAGAAGATTATTCAATGCTCCTATATTGACTCTACCATCGGGGAATTATGGGTTCATTATTTATAGTGATGCATCGAAGAAAGGACTTGGTTGTGTCCTTAGGTATAATGATAGGGTTATTGCCTATGCATCAAGATAGCTGAAAATTCATGAGAAAAACTATCCTACTCATAATCTTGAGTTAGCTACTATAATATTTTCTTTAAAGATATGGATACACTATCTCTATGGTGAAAATGTGAGATTTATACTGATCACAAGAGTTTGAAGTATATTTTCTCACAGAAATAACTCAACATGAGGAAAAGGAGATGGCTTGAACTACTCAAGGATTATGATTTCATGATACACTACCACCCGGGGAAGGAAAATAAGGTGGAATATGCTTTGAGCAGAAAGGATCATGGAGTTTTGAACAAAATGAGAGTTGAAAAGGATCCAATTTTTATGGATCTAGTAAAGTTGGATATGGGAATAGCCATGGAAGGTGAAACATCGATACTTTTTCAAATGGTTTCTAAACCATATTTACTAGAAAGGATTAAGAGTTCTCAGACCGATGATGAAGAATTTCAAAAGAAGATTAACGCTATGAATTATGGGAGATTGAGTGACTTTTTGTATGAAGAAGGAATTTTAAAATTTGGGAAGAGACTTTGTGTTCCCTATATACCTGATCTAAAAAGGGAATTGTTGGATGATGCTCATAGTTCCAATTTCTCTATACACCTCGGGAGCACCAAAATGTATAGAGATTTGAAGGAACATTTTTAGTGGGACGACATGAAGAGGGAGATTTCTAATTTTGTGTCAAGATGTATGGTTTGTCAACAAGTGAAAGCTGGAAGGCAATAGCCTGGAGGAGTCATGCAACCTCTTCCCATACCTGAGTGGAAATGGGATAATATCACGATGGACTTTGTCATGGGACTACCAAAGACTCCTAGAAGGAACGATGTAATATGGGTCATTGTTGATCATCTAACCAAGTCAACACATTTTCTTGCTATAAGGGAATATCTACCACTTGAATGTCTAGCAATACTATATATTAATGAAGCTGTGAGACTTCATGGAGTACCCCTATTGATTGTTTCTGATCATGATCCATGTTTTACTTCAAGATTCTGGAAGAGTATTCAGAAGGCCTTGGATACTAAAATTCATTTGAGCACTACCTACCACCCCCAAAATAATGGACAATCAGAATGGACTATTCAAACCTTAGAAGACATGTTGAGATCCTTCTCACTTGACTTTCAGGGTATGTGGGATCAATATTTACCTCTGTTAGAATTTTCCTATAACAATAGCTTCTATTCAAGTATCTGGATGGCACCGTATGAAGCGTTATACGGAAAGAGATATCGCACACCAACTTATTGGGATGATGTTGGTGAAAGAAAATTCATAGGCCCAGAACTGGCAGAGGAAACGATGAAAAAGGTGAAGGTAATCCAAAGCCACATCAAATCAGCTCAAAGTAGGCAGAAGAGCTATGCTGAAAACCGAAGGAAGGATTTGGAATTTCATGTAGGAAAACATGTTTTCTTGAAGGTATCTCCATGGAAGGGAGTTATACGTTTTGAAAAGAAAGGTAAATTGAGTCCCAGGTATATAGGACCTTTCGAAATTATAGAACGAATTGGGGCTGTAGCTTATCGTTTGGAAATGCCGCCAAATCTCTCCAAAGTTCATGATGTGTTCCACGTATCACTATTGAGAAAATACATGTCTGACCCAACGCATGTACTCACTTATGAGGAAGAAGAACTGAAACCCGATCTGTCTTATTGTGAAGAGCCCGTCAGGATTCTTAATACAAGAGAACAAGTGCTGAGAAACTAGACGACTCGTCTGGTAAAAGTTTTATGGAGAAACCATAAGATGGAAGAGGCAACGTGATAACCCAAGGAACTTATGATGAAGAACTACCCGAGTCTTTTCATGCGGTAGTATTCTAGAAATTAAGAGGATGAAATTATTTGAAGGAGGGGAGAATGTAACACCTCATGCTTCCACGATATGTTTCCCTTTGAATAATACAGTAGCGTGTGTTGTACACAACTTCGAGTTCTAACACACACCACAACCAATCAAACTTGTCGTTATGAATAGTAATACCCACTTTTTGAAATTTTATAAATTTTATATTTCTAAATGGACTTCATTTTTGGATTTGGAATATCTAAATTATCCTAGGGTGAATTTTTGGTATTTTTCTGAAAACTTTCAATTTTTGATGAATAGTGAAAAACACTGAGTTAGTTAAAACCGACTTTTTATTTAAAAAATTATTTATTTTATTTAAATTTATTTTAGGTAAAAATAGATACATAATACCTATATAATTTCAATATAATTCATTGGAGTCATTTTATATTAATTTAGATATATAAAAATTTTATTGAACTTTTCACCGTATTTTACCCACCTCCTAGGAGAATTCGCAAATTTACATAAAACTTAATTTTACCGCTTCTATGAATTGAATTTCAAAAATTCGAGAGACACGGTTGATATCAGTAAGTAAAATGTGGTTTAATGAGATGAAAATAATTTTTGGTGAATAGTAACTTTTTACTTATATTTACCACGGTTAAAAGTAAATAGGGTAATTAAGGGTAAAAATGATATTATTATTACCCCAACACATGTCCTAATTATATTGGATAAGTATAATTCGAAAAAAACAACCTTATGAATAAAATATGAACCTCTTTGCTCCACTTGGATTATATTAGGACATTTATTATTATTTAATTCAAAGAAGAGTTAAAATAGTTAAAATCAAAGTTTAATAGCTAATTTTTTTAATATAGGGTTATACATAAGATAAATTCGACTATAAATATTTATTAGAAATATAAAAATATTTCCTACATAATTTTATTTTATTTATATTTTTTAGAAATTTAATAATTTAATTTATTTATGACACAATAATGATGCAGTAATTACCTGATTAATGAAATATTAAAATAATTGATACTATAAATACTCAGATAAATGTAATTTGAGAATTTTTATAAATTTCAATAATTTTATAGGTTAATATGACATGTTAGGATTTATTTAATTAACTTTATTTGAAGTAATCATGTTGTTATGATTTTCACAAAAATCAATTTCCAAATAGTGTCAAAATTGACATAAAAGAGTTTTTAAAACAAATATTATATTATTAATTGATATTCTATTCCAAAAAATCTAATGTTAAGCCAAGCGACTTATATAATGATAGGTGTATCATTAATGAACCACTTGGGGATTCTCTTGGAAGTTTATAGTAAGTTTATTAACCATATAATATAAAAATACCAAGAGACATGGTAAATGTCAAACTAATTAACTAAGAGTTAAAACTAAAAGAGAAGGTTAATATAGTGACCCAAACCTGTCTAAAACCTATTTTTTTGAGTTGTTTTCAACCCATACCCACCTTATCCTCGAAATAAATCAGTTTGGATCCATTAAAAACCGAATATAAATTTATTATAAATTAATAATTCTAACTTTTTTTAAGGTTCCTTTCACCCCTCTTATAAAAGGACACTCACCCTTCTCTCTAATTCACACCTTCAACGACTTTTGGCTCGGCCAAACCCTGTAAAAATATTCTCTCAACTTCCCTCAATTCAACTTAGAGGAATTATTTTGATCATAAAGCCAACCTAAGGATCCCTTTTGATCAAATCAAAAGGAAGAACCCGAAGAAGAGGTAATGTTTTCACCACCCTCTTTGAAGTTCCTTTCTTCTTCCACTTCTTCTTTCTTTGTTATTTCCATTATAAAATAATAACTCCAGTATATTCTATATACTGTGATGTTATTATAAATATGGTACAACCATATTTAGTATTCTATCCATTCTTTGAATGACATGTCACCATACGTGCGTACGTACGACTTACCGTCTCCACATCGTGGTGTAATTTTTATTCAAAACATTATTATTTGGATGAGTATGATAATGATGTGTAATTGAAGTGAATAATAAATATAACATTATAATGATTATTTATATATGATATACCATCTAATTATATATTATTTTAATATCAAAATAATGATATTGTCTCTCGTGCATACGTACAGACTACCGTCTCCACGAACGCGATGAGATTCATCCCCCATCATATCCATTCAAGTCTAATTCTCATTTGAGGATTTAAAATAATGTTTAAGGACTTGATATAATTCTAGATATGAATAAGATACAACCTATCTATAACAAACATGGCTTATGTAATAAAACATATAAAATAAAACGAGTAAGTTAACACCCGAAACGATGATAATACTAAGATATTATTAACAAAGCAATGTTAAATGATCATATATGATATCATATTAATGTATATGATTCTTTTATAATTTAATAAAAATTATTTCACCATTATATAGGAGGTTAACCTACCCTCAACCAAGGAAAAGTACAAGGTAAGGGTTATTTCACAATCTCTTCATTATCCGAGGTTGTTTATACGTAATTATCTACTGCGACCTCTTTATCATCCACATCCATGTTTCTTAAAAATGTATTTCAAAACATTTTTTATTTACTATACTATGGATTAAAGTCATTTATACCCTTGTTTTACTTTTTATAAAATGGTTTGAAAGGAATATTTCCGTCATTTTCCAAACAAGGACCTTTTTAACCTTTTCGACAGAGTTAAGGCAAGAATGCCTTTTTAACTTATACAGCGTGTGTGGCTATTTTACACCATTATAAAATCATTGAAGCTTCCCTTACAAGGTTACAATAATATTTTCAAAGTAAATGTTTTATTTTATAATTATGTGACTTTTAAAGGATTTCAAAAAAAGAGATATTTCTCTCAAACAGTTTTGATTTTATCTATGTCAACATCCTTTGATGGATTTTAAGCTTATTTGAAGTTGATTTATTATAATATAAAACTTTCATATTGTATTGAAGGTATTGTGATATGTTTGACTGTGGATTTGTTATTTTTATACCATTCATGGTTTATGGAGAAAGTATTGACATTTCATATGCTAGTTTTAATACGAATGTTTATGTTATGTTTAAATATGTTCATATGAGGAATGCATTAGACTTAATAAGTGATGGGTGGAGCCCGCTATAGCCCCTCGATGAATTGGTAGGTCTGATCGCGTTGTCGAGCGTGTCAAATTAGTTGTTTAATTTTGACTAGAATCTCTGCAGTATATCAGCAACCCTAGGTCGTCTCTCGATGGAGACTTAGATAATTAATTTAAAAAGTGGATTTTGATCATCAAAGTAGAAGGTGAATGGGGTTTTGTAAAACTTGGGGGTTTGATGATTAAAGATGAAAATTGAAAATGAAAGCGATAAAACAATGTAGAGATTAACAGAATTAATTTAAGCGTGATCAGCCCGGGGTACTCTCATTATGTTTATCCTTCATCACTTCATGATATAGGGTTATGATATTTTAATCCCTGGTTTGTAACACCTAGAACCATAATGTTACTAAGTTTATACTAGGATACCTCCTAGGGTTCAGTCAAAAACACACAATGATTCACCGGACACCGCCGATGATTATATGAATTGTGTTTGACTTCATAACCAAAACTCACCAAGGAAACACACAAAAAACTCAATGCGCTGTCCAAGTTTGTATGCTATTTCTCTATGATAACATTAAATAAATGTACATGGCCTTGACAGTGCTTATGTGAGTTCAATTGACCAATATGAACCACACAAACATCGCAATTGAAAGGGGGAAAAGAAAGTGGTGAACAATGTGTGAAACATCACATGAATGGGTACCCCCAAACATGATCATATGAGTTGAGAATGACATAACAGTACATAACTCAATAAAATAAGAATAGGGGATGATGAAAAACAACACAAAAAACTAGAATTAAAAAGATCATTCAAATATTACAAACATGAAGCTTGAGATTTACATCACGTTCATCCCCAGGTGATCACAAGGGGTTTAGAAACCCATGGGTGAGGAAGAAGAAGAAGATGTTGAAGTAGCACTTTCCATAGCCTTAATAACTTCTAGGGATGTTGAGAAGACTACTTGGGGACTCCAAAATGGCATCACCTTGCCTCCTGGCCGAACATTCAAATGGGGAGCCCAAGGTGCCATTTTATAGGAAAATTGGAAGGTGGTTTTAGGCACACAGATTTCTTCAATCCACTTGTACCACACATTTCAGCCTTCAGACAGCCTTATATTACTTTGGAGAAAATAGAAAAGTTGTATCACCACCTATTGGATGTCTCCACAAAAAGTTTGGCACCATTTGGACAACTACAGCTCTATGTATTGATAAAATACAGAACACCGCATTTGACTTGGTCCAGCTTTGATTCCTTGGACAGATCAGTTAGTATGGGAATTGTAGATGCCGAATAGAGCTTTAGTTCCTTCATATGAAATGTAGCCCATAAAAATTTGGACCGGTACAAAAAATTTCAGCCTATTTGGATGCACGGTTCATTATAAATATTCGGTTGAGTCCACTGGTGTTCTTGGATCATGTGCAGATTGGCCCATCTTTCTTGGACTTCCTCATGGGTTCTCCAAATAACCTCCACCTTCAATATAATTATCAAAACATGTAACATTTCCCTTTATAACAGTGTTAAAAACAAAATAATTGAATCAAACATGGAGTGAAATTTGTTATTATACATGTAATTTTCAATATAATACCAGTTTAATACATTGGTATAAGGTTGAAATAAAACAGTGAATCGTGGTACGATCACACCCCCACACCTAAAAATTTTCATTCATGGGAAAAGTCACATATCCAAATAAAATTATGCATATATATATATATATATATATTTACAACATCATGAAAATTTAACATTTGAGAAATTTTAATTCACCAAAGTAATGTGATCAATGCACGAACCGCACCAAGGAGTTCTTACCAGTGAAAATGGAAAAAGATGTCTCATAAATCATATCACAATAAAATTAAAAGAGATTCCTGACACCAACATGATCAAGGAATTAAAAAGTCAAAAATTCCACTAACTATCCATGTGTGAGTGTGAAAACCATTCCATGCTATTCTTTCCACTTTCTATCAAATAAATATAGGTTATTTTAACATTATTCAGCTTTAAATGATTTTTTACCAAACATGTCCTAAATCCTTTGCAATCATATTTCATGACCCACTCACTTAAGCATTCCCAAAATTCAAACCATAATCACCTGACCTAATATCCCCATATTTTTCACACTTCATTACTCCCCTCATTTATTATATTTTTTTAAAGTTGCATTTGGAATAAATATCACACTCATCTCTCAACCCTTGTTTGATCTTCTCACAACACTAATTTCAATAGTTATAATAAGATCAAAGGTTGAGGAGGTGTGGTTTTTGACATTACCAAGACACAACAATTTTTTTGAGGGCGTACAACAGTCAGACATTAGGTACACACACATAAGTCAATCTGGTACAGTAATGAAACAGATCGGATAAGGAACGAACGTATGAAAATATCATTTAAAGCTGAAAAATATTAACCCAACATATATTTACCTTATATTAAGTAAGAAATATTCACACTTTGTGGTTTGGTGCAAAAATTTGTGGAGATATTAGTGACACAGTTTTCCCAAAAACTACTCACACAAGGGGCATCAATCATCTCCAAGGTTTCACATAGATACGACCATTTATATCATTGACAAAAAAAAAAACAATTCACTAAAAAAATAAAATCACTCCCTAATATACAAATATTATTTTTAGCCTTCGTTATGGTATTTTTAATTTCCCCCCTTCATGGTCACCAAATCATCAAACTTTGAAATTGTTGATGGGGAAAAATGAAAATACCATAGAAAAGGCTAAAAAGAGAAGAAAAGAGAAAACAATGAAAATTTCTAACTAACCCAGGAATGTATCCACCCCCCACACCTAGAATGTGCAGTGTCCTCACTGAAATAATTGAGAATTTTAGAAGGAAAGATAAAACCTGGTGTGTTTTATTGGTATAATGCGTCGAGAAGGTGGATTTCCTCCATCAGATTCTTCAGAAAATTCTCATAGAAGTGTTTAAGTCACTGCCCATTGATGATAAGACTTCGTTCACTCTGCTCATGAAAAACCTGTATTGCACCGAAAGGGTAAACATTAGTAACAATATAAGGACTGAGCCATCGGGAACGAAGCTTACCTAGGTGGAGCTTAAGCCTGGAATTGTACATGAGGACCTTCTCACCAATATGAAACTTCTACTGGTGAATCATGCTATCATGAATAGCCTTTGTCTTCTCTTTATAGATCCGAGAGTTTTTATATGCATCACGTCGAATTTATTCTAACTCTTGAATATGCATCTTTCTTTGCTCACCTGCATCTGAAAGGTTCATATTACATTGTTTAATAGCCCAATATGCATGGTGTTCTACCTCCACCGGGAGGTGACAAGCCTTTCTAAACACAATCCTATATGGTGACATTCTGATCGAGGTTTTAAAAGCAGTACGGTACGCCCAAAGTGCATCATCCAAGCGCAAACTCTAATCTTTCCTATTGGGTTGTACCGTTTTATCCAAGATTCTCTTAACTTCCCGATTTGAAATTTCCGCTTGTCCATTAGTTTGGGGATGATATGCAGTGGAGACTTTATGAACAATCCCATACTTACAAAGAAATTTTTTCATGTTATGATTGCAAAAATGTGAACCCTGGTCACTAATGATGAATCTTGGTAAACCAAACCTACTAAAAATTTGGGACCTCACAAAATCAACAACCACTCGAGAGTCATCGGTCCTGGTGGCCTTTTTTTCCACCCATTTAGAAACATAGTCAACAGCTAGTAATATGTACACAAAGCCAAATGAATTTGGAAAAGGCCCCATGAAGTCAATGCCCCATGCATCGAAGATTTCATAGAATAACATGGGCTGTTGGGGCATTTCATTCCTCTTGGAGATATTCCCTATGAATTGACATCGAGTACATGATTTACAAAACCTATGGAAATATCTATACAATGTTGGCCAATATAATCCTGAGTCAAGGAACTTTTGAGTAGTACGTTGAGAGACAAAGTGGCCCCCATAAGCCAATGTGTGGAAGAAGCTCAAAACTGAGGTGAACTCATGGTCAGGGACACACCTACGAACAACCTGGTCACTACATATCCTCCACAAATATGGGTCATCCCAAATGTACCATCGAGAATCATGTTTAAGTCTCTAGGATTGTGTAGTGCTAAAATTAGTGGGGACCCTATATGTTTCTAGAAAATTCACAATGTCCGCATACCAGGGGGTAAGGTCCACAACATCACAAAGGTTCTCATGAGGGATGAATTCTCCAATGGGGATAGGTGAGTCAACATGATGGTCCAGTGGTGGGGAAATCCTAATAATGTGGTCAGCTACCACATTTTCCACTCCTCTCTTATCTCTAATATCAAGTTTAAACTCCTGGAGGAGGAGCATCCACCGAATGAGGTGGGGTTTGGCTTTAGGTTTCTTTAAGAGGAAACAAAGGGCAACATGAACAGAGAAGACGATGATTTTTGACCTGAGAAGATATGAATGAAATTTTTAGAAGGAAAAAACAATAGAAAGAAGTTATTTTTCAGTGGTTTTGTATTTTAACTGGACAGGGTCAAGGGTACGAGAGGCATACACAATGACATGAGGATCCTTCCCAACCCTTTCTGATAAAACTACCCCAACTGCAAAGTTAGAGTCATCACACATAAGTTCTAAGGGGAGATCCCACCTTAGTGGTTGGATGATGGGAGGTGATGTGAGACTCTTTTTTAGTGAATTGAATGCATCCTCACAATTTTTATCAAACACAAACTCAGAATATTTTTGCAATAACTAGGATAATGGAAGTGAAATCTTACTAAAGTCTTTAATGAATCGACGATAAAAACCAGCATGAACCAAGAAAGATCACACCTCACGAACACATTTTGGATATGGAAGGGTTGAAATTAATTCAATTTTATATTTATAACTTGAATTCCCTTATTTGAAATGACATTCCCAAGAACTATCCCCCGCTCAACCATAAAATGTCATTTCTCATAATTTAAAACAAGATCTTTTTCAATGCAGCGGAAGAGGACAGAACCTAGGTGTTCCAAACAATCATCAAAAGAAGATACATATACCGTGAAATCATCCATAAAGACTTCCATAAAACTCTCAAGGTACTCAAAAAAAAAACTCAACATACATCGCTAAAAAGTACCAGGAGCATTACATATACCGAATGACATCCTTCTGTATGAAAATGTACCAAATGGACAGGTAAATGTTGTCTTTTCTTAATCCTCAGGGGATATATGGATTTAAAAATAACCCAAATAGCCATAAAGGAAACAATAATGGGACTTAACAGCCAATCTTTCTAACATTTGGTCAATTAAAGGTAATAGAAAGTGGTCCTTCCGCATGGCTTGATTCAGTCGACGGTAGTCAATACAGACACGCCAACTATTTTGCACACGTGTTAGAACCAATTCATTCCTTTCATTTGACACAACTGTTATTCCTGTTTTTTTAGGCACAATTTGCACTGGGCTAACCCATTTACTATCAGATATAGGATAAATTATCCCCACAACAAGTAATTTACTAACTTTTAATTTTACCACTTCAAGGAGAGTGGGATTCAACCGATGTTGAGATTGTCTTACAGGTTTATCCTTATCATCCAAAAGTATATGGTGAATACAAATAGATGGGATAATCCTAGAAATACCAGCCAATGTCCATCCTATTTCCTTTTTACACTCTCTCAAAAGTTTGAGCAGTTTTGATTCCTGTTGTGGAGAGAGGTTATTGGCAATAATGATGGGAAATTGGTCAATACCCTCAAGATATGCATATTTTAAATTATAAGGAAGTTGTTTAAGTTCCAACACTGGTGGTTTTTGGATTGAGGGAGGGGATTTATGGGGAGTGAGGTCCATTAAATTTTCTATCTACTCATGTTTATTCTCTAAATATAGAGAATCTATAGAAATGAGATTTGAAAAATCATCGCCTGTCATGGGTACCTTAGAATGAACACACTCATCAATTAAAGCACAAAATTTACACTTTTCAGAACCCACAAAACAATCAAAACATGAATCAAAACTTAAATATTCCAAGGGTGAAGAAAACAAAAATGAATCAGAGTTTGGGTTGAGGAGATAATTGTGTGTGTGTGCATTATTTGAGAGCACTTCCATCGAATAGACAGGAAGAGTGGAGTGCTCTTCAATGGGGTGTTTCATAGCCTCAAGGATGTTAAAACTGACCTTTTCTCCTCCGAATTCCATGGAAAACATACCATTGTGAATGTTGATGATCATATTTGCGGTTTTTAGGAATGGCATCCCAAGTATGAGAGGAGAATGTCCTTGGGTTCGGGTATCTTCCATCTCAAGAATATAGAAATCAGAAGGGAAGATGAGATTCTTCACTCGTACAAGGACATCCTCAATCACTCCTGTTGGATGCATTATACTCCAGTTGGAAAGTTTCACAACAATTCCAATTGGTTGAATCTCTCCAACCTGTAGAGAAGTATACACAGAGTGAGGCATTACATTAATGGAAGCACCTAAATCTATCATAGCATCAGAAAATAAAGTCTCCCCTATGGTACATGGTATCGTGAATGTGCCTGAATCCTTGCATTTGGTTGGCATTGCTGGTTGAATTAAGGCCTAGACATTCCTACCCAAGTTTACTCTCTCATTCCACTTCAACCTTCGTCTATGGGTTCAAATTTATTTAAGAAATTTGGCATAACATGGAATTTTCTTGACTGCATCCAATAAAGGAATATTAACTTGAACTTTTTTAAATGTATCCATTATCTCATTATCAATATCATTATCAGAATTTTTCTTAGATTTAGAGAGTCTTTGTGGGAAAGGAATAGGAATGGATTGTTCATTTGAATCATCAATGATAATTTTATTTCCCTTTTTATTTTGTTTTTCATTACATGGAATTTTTGAGGGTTGGGAAGGAGTGTTTTCAAGAGGGGGACATACCTGTTTCATCGAATCAGTAGAAGGAGAAGCTTCTTTACCACTACGAAGTGTAATTGAAAATAAATTACCTTTGTCCTTCAGATTGGAAATGGGTTGGGATGGTAGTTTTCCAGACCCTTTCATCTTAAGCTCACCGATGGTGTTTTCCAATTGTCCCACTTGATTTGAAAAATATTGAGTTACTGATTGTGTGGTCTGCTGGAACTGGAGGTTCTGGGTTGCCATTTTCTTCACCATATCCTCAAGGCTTGGTTCAGACTTTGGAGGAGGAGGATTTTTTTGAGATGTTGAAGGATAATAAGGTTTCATACCTTGGCCTTGTTGATACCAGTTCTGCTTGGGGTAGCTTGAGTTTCCTCCTTATTAGTATTGTGGTTATGCTTGCCACCCAGGGTTTGGATTTGGCCTAAATTGTTCCTACTTGAAGGGAGGTGCTTGTTGGAATGGATGCCCTGAGAACACAGCTGCACAAGACTCAGATTAATCTTTAAGTTGTGGGTACTGGTCAGAAAAATGAGTGTTATTAGAACAAATACCACAATGTAATGGAATAGAAGTAGAGCGCGAGTTACCTTGTGCTTGAGATAATTGCCTTAGAAGGGTATGCATCTCATCAAGTTTAGTATATACCTTTTTTTCTAGGGATGAATGACTTACCTCATGAACTCCTCGGGTTGGTGCAATTACTCATGTACCAAATTGTTGTGTATTTTGAGCCATGTTGGATATTAAGTCACGAGTGACGGAAGGAGTTTTATCAACTAGGGCATCACCAGATGCAGCATCAATCATTCCACGATCCATGGGAATGAGTCCCTCATAGAAGTATTGTATTAATAGTTTTTCACTAATCTGGTGGTGGGGGAAGCTTGAGAAAAGTCTCTTGAATCTCTCCCAGTATTAATGAAGGGTCTCTCCTTGTGATTGCCTAATTCCAATGATTTCTTTCCTAATTGATACAGTTCAGGAGGCAGGTAATAACTTCTCTAGAAAGAGTCTTTTAAGGTCATTCCAACCCCCAATTGTGGTAGGCAAATAGTATATCCAATCTTTTGCTACACTATCAAGGGAGAAAGGGAAGACCCTAAACTTAATTAAGTCCTCAGGCACATTTTGGGGTTTCATGGTAGAGCAAACTATGTGAAACTCCTTTAGATGTTTGTGAGGGTTCTCACCGGGAAGAACATGGAATTTTGGAAGGAGGTGGATGAGGCCTGATCTTAGCTCAAAATTGTCCACTTCCTCAAGATATTGGATGTACGCAGGTTGGTACTCCACATCCGGGGTGGTCAGTTCTTTTAAAGTTTGGTTATTTACAACCATGTTTTCTTGGGTTCGACTGGGTTCAATTTTGGATTGGTTTAGGACCACTTGAGGTTCCAAAAGGGGTTCCTCAATGTTACTTTATTGAACTTATCAAGATTCCTTGATTTGTGTGTGAAGTGACTTTTCAATTTCAGGGTCAAATTTAAGTAGTATTTCTTTACCAAATCGGGTCATGAAAATAATTTGTGAAGTTTTTTTTGAATATGGATAAAATCACTTAAGAAGGGTGAAAAAAGAATATAATGTATAATACAGAATTATAGAGAGGGATATGGAGAAGAATAGAGAGAGAGAGAGATAAAGAGAAAGAACACACCAAAACAACAAAAAATAAAGACAAACCCAAAAAAAAACAATCAAATGGGGGTGGGGTATTTAAAAGAGTACTAATTAAGAATAAAAATAAATAAATAAAAGTAAATAAAGAAAAAAATGATCTTGGCTCCCCGGTAATGGCGCCAAAATTTGATCACGTTGTCGAGCACGTCAAATTAGTTGTTTAATTTTGACTAGAATTTCTGCAGTATAGCAACAACCCTAGGTCATCTCTCGATGAAGCCTTATATCATTAATTTTAAAAGAGGATTTTGATTATGAAAGTAGAAGGTGAATGAGGTTTTGTAAAGCTTTGGGGGTTTGATTATTAAAGATGAAAATGGAAAATGAAAGCGATAAAACAATGTAGAGATTAACAGAATTAATTTAAGCGTGATCAACCCGGGGTACTCTCATGATGTTTATCCTTCATCGCTTCATGATATAGGGTTATGATCTTTTAATACCTAGTTTGTAACACCTAGAACCAGAATTTTACTTAGTTTATACTAGGATACCTCCTAGGGTTCAGTCGAAAACACACAATGATTCACCGGAAACTACTGGAAATCATGGCTTTCCCAACACTTGTACACCAACGGTTTAAAAGAACCATTGGTATAGGTGATCTTTACCAATGATTTATGAAAACCGTTTGTAAAGATCTGTAAAAATTGATTTTCCCAACGGTTTTATAAAACCGTTGATAAAGATGGAGAAAAAATTATTTTTCCCAACGGTTTGATGAAACCGTTGGGAAAGATGGGAAAATAATGAGTTTTCCCAACGGTTTAATGAAACTGTTGGAAAAAATCTATATTTCCCAATGATTTTTAATAACCATTGGGAAAAAGATGCCCCAAATTCGTGAAACCTAGGTAGCCCCCTCCCCACGATTCCAAAATCATTCCAGAAGAATTCGCTGCTCTCCCAGAGGCGATTCCGACTCACAGAAGACCTTGAGAAGCCCCACCACAGGTGCACCTCTTCCATCAGATCAACTGCCAGGTTAGACTACTTTCACCTTTCTCAAGGATATCCTTCCACCTTTTCTCAAGGATATCCTTCTATTCTAAAGGATATCTTTATTCCCAATTTTTAGGGTTTTTGGAAAATTTTATGATTCACTACTCCACGAATTGTGTACTCAAATCACTACATCGGTGTACACATTGTCCAATTAATGTTTTCATTACACATATACATTTATAAGGGCATGGTGTCTCTTTATTGTGTTCTAATTTTAAATATTCATAGTTCTTTTAATCTCAATGCTTAAAATATTACAGCTTCATGTATATGAACTCATAAGAAATTGTTTGTAATATTTATTCATAGTATTTCATGAAAATCACTCCTTTCATTAAGATCATGTCAAACATGAAGATCTTGTTCATCTTAATTTTTGTACACTATGTGTATTACATAATAAGTATGTATCATGTTTCTATCAAAAAAAATATATATATATAAAATGGCACACTATTCACTTATCCTTTTCATAATAGAACATATGGAGTATCTTCTTGAACTTTGAAAAATATTATATGGTCCCTAATTAGTACTTCTTCCTTTTTCATGAAACTAATTCACAGAATGTCAAATTCAAAATACTAGTGAATATTAGTTTTCCTAATATAACCATTAATCATTCTGCCTTCGACATCATATATGAGTTATTCAATCACCTTTTTAAAACACAATGACAATTTTCACTGATTTGGGGTTCCTCTAAATGCTTGGGAAAATTAGAAAAACACATGTATTGAATCATGTTTCTCATATGGTTTCATGGATACAAGTTCATCTCAAAAATCACGACTGCATGGTTCAAATATCATGAGGACCATGGGATTATTATTCTTCACACAAATGAAGTTGTTTTCTGCAACTATGTGTTTTTGTTTTCACTTTTGATTTGGCCGAAAGGGGAGATTTGTGGTCATTAATCATGGTTGTGGGTGGTAATTTAGGATGTAAGATAGTATGACTTCATTTTACTTGATATATCCAATATGATTATTGATTTATGTTCAATTTGATTATCTTTGACAAGTGATGTTGTTTAATAAGTTGTTATTAATGGTTGTAATAATGACGATATGGTATAAGGGTTCACATGGTGTGTATAAGGCTTCACATGGTGTGTATAACAGTTGATATGGTGTCTAAGTGGGGTGATGGTAGGGCTATCTAGGTGGGGTGATGGGGGGTGGGTTTTCCAAGTGGGTGTGGGGGGTAGGGGTGTCTAGGTAGGGTGGGGGGGGGGGGGCTGGGTTTTCTAGGTGGGGTGGGGGTAGTGGTGTCCAAGTGTGTGTGTGTGTGGGGGGGGGGGGGTGGGTTGTCCAAGTGGGGTGGGGGTAGGGCTATCCAAGTGGGGTGGGGAGGGTGTGAAGATGGATGAAGCTCATAACTATAAAATCTCTATAAATTTTGGAAGTATGAAAACGTATAGGGACATTCGTGATCATTTTTTGGTGGGATAACATAAAAAGTGTTTGATGTTTTTAGTTCTTTTTTATTTGGAGTTTCTTTTGATGCTGATGTTTCTTATTGATACCTATGATGGGAATTTATTTTTGTTTCTAAATCGGCTGAGACTCCCCCACCATGCACAGTGTATGCAACCTCTACCCTTATTTAATCATTCTGTTTACACAGCCTATGAAACCTCTACCCTCATTTAATCAGTGAACTCAAGTCATTAATTCAAGCCTTCATTCTCACTAGAATATAAGAAATTGAATGATGTAAACCCATCCTCACATGATTTATTACCTTAGATAGTGTCCAATATATGGAATATGAGCTTTTGAATTCATCAGTCAACCAGGATCATATATTCCATTCCCCCCAAGATGACTGTACTAATATAACTTTAGGGTCAATTAAATATGGTTCTCATTGTACGTTTTATATTATGTGTCCTTCTTGGCCAATACTCACTTTTATGAGGGTGGGGTGCTTTTCACTAGCCATGCTATCATGTGTAGACATCCATAAAAATTTTAGATAAGTCACAAGTTTAATTCAGTAATGTTGTTATCATTGACATACTTTATTATTAATCTCAAATTTAAAAATAAATGTTTTTGTCTATACTTAATGAAATTAAATATTTTTACAAGCCATGAACAACCTATTAGTGTAGAAGCCTAAAGTTTATTCACCCATGGGGTACGCTTGACTTGGGGAAGTAATTGGGTAATGAAAAATATGGCCATAGAGGTGCCAATAATGAGTTATTGAACATGAGTGAATGATTTGGGATTCCTATAACACATAATGGGACTTGAGGCATGTGCCTCTTATAGACCTAATGAAAATGAATATAAATAAATTTTAATTTAATTTATGAGTACTTGTTCTTTACATTATTTTAATAGTTCACTACATCAACTAGAAACTTCTTCCTTTATCATTTACTTAAATGTATTTTCTATTAAAGTTCAATCCTATTGAATTGTTTATGACAAAATGACTTATATAAATTATTTTTACAGAATGGACAGAATTTGGATGTATGAAATTGATTGGATCTCAAGCGATTTTCAAAACAATTTAGAGAGCTTTATAGATTTTTCATTTCACAATGCTTCAGATAGTGGTCTCATACACTGCCCATGTTCCAATTGTGTTGATAGACCTTGGTTGAGCCGTGAAGAAGTCAGCTACCACATAACCAAAAATGGTTTTCAAGAAAACTACTTTGTGTGGTATCACAATGTGGAGAAAATGAAATCTTAAATTGGTGATGTTCGAAATGAAAGGACTGGAATGAAGAATTTGTTAGATGATCGGTTTTCATTTATTCGTCATCATGAAAAAGAATGGATTTCGACTCAAGAAGACTTTGATATGAGGAAAGATGATGCATCTAGTGAAAGTGATGATATTGATAGGGTGAAAAAATTGAATGATGCTGCCACAACTCCAGTATATCGACAATGCGATAAAATGAAAAAGATAGAATTTTTAATCTGATTGTTTCATGGGAAAACTATGTATGGGATTTCTAATACAGCAATCGATTACATTCTTACCTTCTTGAAGGATTTACTTCCAGATGATACAGATATTCCCTCAAACCACTATATGGCATGGAAGTTAGTTGAGGAACTTGGATTTTCAAGAAACAAAATTCATGTTTTCCCGAAAGATTTCAGTTTATTCTGGGAGGAAACCGCTGAATGAAATGATTGTATAAAATGTGGCACATCCCATTGGAAGTCAAAATCTGATGGAACACCATCCTGCGTTCCACAGAAAGTAATGTGGCACTTTCCATTGATCCCCAAACTCCAGAATCTTTTTATGTCTGATGACATATCAATAAAAATGAGATGGCATGATACTGAGAGAATGAAGACTAATAATGAGTTGGTTCATCCTGCAGATGGATTTTCATGGTAGATATTTGATGCTCGGCATCTTGATTTTGTAGCTGACGTGCGTAATGTGAGGCTGGGTCTTTCATGCGACAGTTTTAATCCGTTTGGGTAGATGCTTACTTCGCACAACACATGTCCAGTTTTTATACACATTTATAATCTTCCCCCATGACTGTGTATGAAAAAACCTTTCACTTTCATGAGTATACTCATATATGGTCCTTCTGATCTTGGCATTGATATTGATGTATACATACAACCTTTAATAAAAGAGTTGAAACTTCTTTGGGATGTGGGTGTGCGCACATACGATGCATGTTCAAAAGACATATTTCAGATGCGTGCTGTGCTTATGTGGATGATCAATGACTTTCTGGCTTATGCAATGATGTCTGGATGGAGCACGAAGGGAAAACTGTCATGCCCAGTTTGTATGAAGAATACACGATCCAAAATACTGAAACATCGCTGTAGTTTCAGTTTCATGGGACATCGACAATTCTTTCCAAATGATCATCCATATAGAATGAATCATCGAAGATTTGATAATACCACAGAGAATGATTATCCACCTCAGTGTATGTCTGGAACTGATGTGCTTAATGAATTGAAATATTTCAGTTTTTCATTCGAGAAGTGTCAAATGAAATCTAGAAAGAGAAAGAATTTTTCCACTAAAACCTGTTACAATTGGAGGAAGAGAAGTATCTTTTTTGATTTTACTTATTGGTCAACCAATTTGTTACATCATTTATTAGACGTAATTCATATTGAAAATAATATATGTGAAATGTTGCTTTCGATTCTTCTAAATGTCAAGGGGAAGACAAAAGATGATTTACGATCTCAGCGTGACTTGGTGGATTGGGGCATCAGACCAGAATTGCATCATGTGCGTATCAGTGAAAATAAATGGAAACTTCCATGTGCTTCTTATGTGATGACACCTACGAAAAAAACAATTTCTGGAAGTATTAGATACTATTAGAGTTCCTGATGGCTATTCAAGTAACATATCTAAACGGGTCAACAAAAGAGAGTTGAAGCTAAAATCTTTGAAGACTCATGATTATCACGTTCTACTGCATGAGTTGCTTCCAATAGAAATCCGTCATCTTTTGTCCAATAATTTAAGGGTGACTGTTATTGGGTTGTGCCATTTGTTTAGAGATCTTTTTTCTAAGAATTTTTCCAAGTATTTCTTGCAAAAAATGTTGATAGATGCCCCATTAATTTTGTGTGAGTTGGAGAAAATATTTCCTCCATCATTTTTCACATGCATGCTGCACCTGACTATCCATATTCCCACTGAAATACTTCTCATAGGACCTATTTCTTTTCATTGGATGTATCCAACTGAAATAAATATGTACACATTAAAGTCTTATGTCCGAAATAGGAATTATCCCGAAGGTTCTATCATGAACGGTTACTTGGCTCAAGAATGTATGGATTTTTGCTCAATGTATTTTTCTGATCTTACTACAAGAATGAACAGACCAATGAGAAATAAAGAAGAATAGTATGAGAAAATTAAACCCATTTTTCCATCACTTCCTCAAACAGGAGGAATTCCAGGATCATATACATTGAGGACATTAAGCCATAAAGAGCGGGAGATGACACATCACACAATTTTGTTCAACTGTGATTTGTTCGATGACTATATCAGGTAACTAAATTGAATATGTATATCTTACATATATATCTATTAAAATATTCATATTTTTTTATCTACAGGGAACATAAAACATTGATAAATAGGAAGCATCATTCTTTATCTTTGAGAAGGAGAGAGACTTTGCATAGCAAAGAGTTTTCTGCTTGATTAAAATTAAAGGTAAAAATACTACTATTTAAAATAATTATATCAATATTTAATTAAGTTTAATATTCATTTATATTGTAGGTATTAGGTTTGTCTGCTGACTCTATCTCTGAGGAAATAAGAGCTTTGGATTTTGGTCCTAATACCGTGGTTCGTGACTGTAAATCAATTGTTATCAATGGGTACAAATTTATTGTCACTGAACGAGAAAAGAACATGAGAACACAATATGATGGTGTTATGGTTACTGCCACAATAGATTTTTATGCCAGTGCATCAGATAGTAGAGCGTGATTTGAAAATGTAGGTTATTATGGAGTCGTTGAGAGAATAATAATATTGGATTATTACTCTCATGGACGAGTCACAATGATGAAATGCCATTGGTTTGATTCGATGATGAGATAGTGCACATTTATTGATGATTGTGGATTTAGAGTAATTAATATGACTCCCACTCTTGCTACCGAAGAACCATATGTGTTGGCATCAATGGCTAAACAAGTTTTTTATGTCAAAGACCAACTTCAACCTGAATTTGGTGTCATAGTTGAAGTAATTCCAAGACATATTTTTGATGATGGTGATGATGGAGTTGACACTATCCCTAGTGCCATTGGAACCAATCCATTTATTTCTTTTGATGACTCTAATAGCTCAATTGTTAGATTTGATTGTGAACCTGAAGTTGTGGTTGAAAATATATAGAATCATTCATCCATGTTCTCAATTCTTTTGGTTTACCTCGAGTTGGGTTGTTAAGGTTGGTAATATTCAAATTGATATAGTATTGATCACAAATATGTTTTAGATGACTTGACCGTTATGTGAATTTTCAATGTTTATTGGTTGCAGTTTTATTTGAATTGCATTTTCTAATTTGGAATTGAACTGTATTCAAACCTAGTCAAACAATATTTCTAACTTGGTGAACATTACAACTTGTATGATTTATTAAATCCATTCAATCTCTTCTAAAACAATTGATAGCTAAATTACCAATGATTCCCCCTATTCCCTCATATATTTAGTTTTTTGGGTTACACATTAGTTTCCTTTTTCTAATTAAATACATATTTTTTTTCAAAAGTAGGAAATGCAGCCAATTGAAGAGAGACGAAGGAAAAAAATGATGGAGAAAAATTATCGAATGGCAGAGTTGGGCATTCCACCATTACTTCCTGCAGTGAGTACTTTATTTCAAATATATATATATATTCAAAGAATATATAATGTCATGTGATTAATTTTTTTGTAAATATTTTTGTAGGATCCACCTATACGTTGATAGTTATTCAATGAGGAGCCTAGTACTGGTCCTAGTACTCAGGACGGTGGTACGAGGAGGGTTCGTACTAGAGGTGGATGAGCAGCTTCGCATACCCGACTAGACCCTGCCCCTCCCACTGACATGTCATCCTTCCCACATTCTTATTCCAGTGTGCCGTTAGGGACACATGAGATATTTAGACCTCCCATGTTTTCACCACCTTTTTCATCTTTTGGACCATCTTTTCCATATCCCATGATGATTCCCACTCCCTAGTCATAATCTAGTCATACAACTGTCCCATCTTCTTTTCCTTCTACTTCTGTCTCTCCGAGCTTCTATATTCCATCGTCTTCGACTCCTGTTCCACCACAGGGTGTTCCATCATTTTCTGTGGATCCAGCAGTGCTCAGTGATCATACTGGCACATGTATATTTATAGAACCCTAACAAATTTTTATTACAATATTTATTTTCATTATAACATGTTTTGATAAAATATTTGTTTTTATTTCATGACAGATACATCTACTAACAGGAGGCGGGGGCAGGGGAGTACACGCATGCGTGTGGTGTGGAACCGCCGCACACAGGTTATGGTGGATTACAATGAAGACAACCAAATGGTTGAGAAAACAAGGCAACAATGTCGGAGTTTTTTTGCAACGCTTGAAAAATACTCCGACATCATTACCATCAGCCCGCTATCATGGAGAAATTTTCTATATGAGGTCAAGGATAAAGCTTGGGTAGAGATATGGGTAAAAAAATCTGTTGTATTTAATTCCATTAATTATTTTTGTATTCATATGAATTAATATTTTGATGTCAGCTTCGATTTAATTTTCCCGATGGTGAGGGTGCACGACCGGAACGTCTAAAGGATTTAGGCGAGCTTTGGAGAGCCTACAAGAATTAGTTGTATATTTGATGGCGTGCTAGAGTTGGCACTGAGTTAGAGGCGGTACCAGTGGTGGATGATTGTCCTATAGAGCAGTATCGTCAGATGATTACTCATTGGACGACTACCCAGTTTAAGGTATTAATTAAATTTGAGGTATTTAAATAATAACTTTCATGTTTTGAATTAATATTATCCTTTTTATTATTGAATTTTATTTAGGAATCATCTGGAAAAATTTAAAAAAACATTGATGTAAAAAAATACCTCCACACACTGGGACGTACTACGATGCCTGATCATGAGAGGAAGCAGGTATGAAAATTGTTTATAAATTTTCTTTACGACTTACACTTTCTTTCGTTTCCTAAATTATTTAATAGTTTGATAAATTTTTCCCATAAATTTAGTTTTCAATGTCATTTTAGAGGCAAATACAGAATATTGAAGGATGTGTGCCTCGAGCAAAACTGTTTTGCTCGAGTATACGGAAAAAGTATGGAAGTGCCGTCAACGAAGCGACTCAGCAGCAGATTGTAAGTTTTAATATGTTGATTTTATATTTTAATATCTATTTTTTAACTTAATAATATATTTATATTTGTAACAGGCTGATTTAGAGGCCCTTGATGCCCAAGAAACAGACAATTTTGGGCCAACTGATCACTTACATAAGGTGTTGGGAGAGGAGTATCCTAGCAGAGTACACTGTCGACCTAGGATATCCCCGACGACGTATTTGACCTCCTTAGGTATGAGTTGTAGTGCCACCGAGCTGTAACAAGTTAGGGCACATGCAGAACATCCTGAGAAAAGGGCCACAGAGATGGCAGAATAGTCCGCTAGGGCAAACAGTGCATTTATGAAATTTATTGAAGTTCTACGTCCAACACTTCCACCAGAGGCCATAACAGCTTTTGATGAATATATGTCATCGATACATTCTATATATGGTTCACCAGGTGGCAGTTCTAGTGGTGGTCAAGATGATGTCCAGGCTGATGATGATGATGGTGAGGAGTCTGATGCAGAAGAGGAGGGCGAGGCGGATGGCGAGGGCGAGGAGGAGGGCACTGAGGAGGGCGAGGACGATGATGGGGATGAGGACGAGGGTGATGATGATGGTGATGATGGTGATGGTGATGTGGGACAAATTGATCCGCTACATTTTAGACTAATATTACTGAGATTTGATGTTTAATCTATTCTAGTTGTTGGTTTTATCTAGACCCATAGTATAGTATTGGAGTTGAGTTATTTTTATATATTGTCTGTTTTTAGGGATGTTTTTGTCTTTTAGTGGTTGCAGTGTATCTTGAGAATGTTTATAGAGTTTTGTGTGTTTGGGAACATCCTGGACAACCCCCCTCCTTCCTGGACCCTGGAAAACCCCCCACCATCCTCCTTGGACCCAGACAGCCCCCCAAACAGCCCCCTGGACAACCCCCAAACAGCCCCCCACCCTCCCCCCTGGACACCGGATAGCCCCCCGGACAGCCCCCAGACAGCCCCCCGGACAACCCCCGGACAGCCCCCACCCTCCTCCCTGGACCCCGGACAGCCCCCCAAACACCCCCCAGACACCCCCTGGACAGCCCCTCGGACAACCCCCCACCCTCCTCCTTGGACCCCGGACAGCCCCCCGAATACCCCCTGAACATCCCCCCTCCTTGGACCCCGGACAACCCCCCGAACACCCCCCGGACAGCCCCCCGCACAGCCCCCACCCTCCTCCTTGGTCCCCAGATAGCCCCCCAGACACCCCCAGACAGCCCCCCAGATAGCCCCCCGAATAGCCCCCCTATATAGCACCCCACCCTCCTCCCTAGACCCCCAGACAGCCCCCACCCTCCTTGATTTTACATGCTTTTTTTATTTCTCTGAGCATGAAATGTTATTTAGGATTATTCTATTTTTGTATGTCTTGAATTATATGAATGTCTTGGTAATATTATTAGCTCATTATCATCAAATTCATGTGATGATATACTTTAATTTGAATACAAAATCTTGTTGTACATTCTTCATGTTATGTGAATTATGCCTTGTTTGAAATGGACTTCATTTTAATTGATAATAATAACTCGCATACGGAAAACTGACCAAACACATTTGGATTCTGTTTAAACTTTAGGAAAATTATCCATGGGTTATATGTGACGTGTATGAGTCAACCACACCTCAATCCGAGGTGTAGTGTGGCCGAAACCACTCAAAGTGTCTCTCTTTTGTTTAAAATGGACTTCATTTTAAGTGAAAACAATAACTAGAATACAAAAAACTGAACAAATGGATTCTGATTGTGTCGATACTTTAGAAAAACTATCCATGGGTCATATGCGATGTGTACAAGTCAACCCTGCCTCAATCCGAGGCGCGGTGTGGCCGACACCATTCATAGTGTCTCTCTTTTATTTAAAATGGAAATCATTTTAAGTGAAAACAACGACCGAAATATGAAAAACTAACCAAATGCATTCTAAATGTGTTTATGCTTTAGGAAAATGATCCATGGGTCATATGTGATGTTTACGAGTCAACCCCACCTCAATCCAAGGCACGGTGTGGTCGGCACCACTCTAAGTGTCTCTCTTTTGTTTCAAAAGGATATCATTTTAAGTGAAAACATCAACTGGCATACGAAAAACCAACCAAATGCATTCGGATTCTGTTGATACTTTAGGAAAATGATCCATGGGTCATTTAAGACGTGTATGAGTTAACCCCATCTAAATCCGAGGTGCGGTGTGGCCGATACCACTCTAACTATGTCTCTTTTGTTTAAAATGGACAAGATTATAAGTGAAAAGAACAACTAGCATACGTAAAACTGACCAAACGCATTCGGATTCTGTTGATAATTTATCACAACAATCCATTGGTCATATGTGACGCGTACGAGCCAATCTGGGTTTAATCTGAGTCGCGGTGTGGCCGGGATCACTCTAAGTGTCTCTCTTTTGTTTAAAATGGACAACATTTTAAGTACATACGAAAAACTGACCAAAGACATTCGGTTTCTATTGAAACTTTAGGAGAACGATCCATGGGTCATATGTGACATGTAAGAGTCAACCTTGCCTCAATACGAGGCACAGTGTGGCCGACACCACTCAAAGTGTCTCTTTTTTTTTTAAAATGGACTTCATTTTAAGTGAAAACAAAAAATCGCATACGGAAAACCGACCAAACGAATTCTAATTGTGTCAATAATTTTGAACAATGATCCATGGGTCATATGCAACATGTAAGAGTCAACCCCTCCTCAATATGAGGTGCGGTGCGGATGGCACCACTCTAAGTGTCTCTCTTTTGTTTCAAAAGGATATCATTTTAAGTGAAAACATCAACTAACATATGGAAAACTGACCAAACGCATTCGGATTGTGTTGATACTTTAGGAAAATGATCCATGGGTCATTTGAGATGTGTATGAGTCAACCCTGTCTAAATCCGAGGCACGGTGTGGCCGGTACCACTGTAACTGTTTCTCTTTTGTTTAACATGGACAGGATTATAAGTGAAAAGAACAACTAAAATACTGAAAACCGACCAAATGCATTCAGATTCTATTGATAATTTATCACAATGATCCACGGGTCATATTTGATGTATACGAGCCAAACTAGGCTCAATCTGAGTCGTGGTGTTGCTGGAATCACTCCAAGTGTCTCTCTTTTGTTTAAAATGGACAACATTTTAAGTACATATGGAAAACCAACCAAACACATTCGTTTTCCATTTAAACTTTATGAAAATGATCCATGGGTCATATGTGATGTGTAATATTCAACCTCACCTCAATCCGAGGTGCGGTGTGGCCTACACCACTCAAAGTGTCTCTCTTTTGTTTTAAGTGAAAACAACAACTCGCATACGGAAAACCAACCAAATGGATTCTGATTGTGTCGATACCCTAGCACAACAATCCATCAGTCATATAAAACATATACGAGTCAACCCCGCTTCAATCTGAGGAGCGGTGTGGCCGAAACCATTCATAGTGTCTCTCTTTTGTTTAAAATGGACATCATTTTAAGTGAAAACAACAACCGACATACGAAAAACTGACCAACACATTTGAAATGTGTTTATGCTTTAGGAAAAAGATCCATGGGTCATATGTGACATGTACGAGTCAACCTCGCCTCAATTCGAGGTGTGGTGTGGCCGACACCACTCTAAGTGTCTCTCTTTTGTTTCAAAAGGATATCGTTTTAAGTGAAAACATCAACTAACTTATGGAAAACCGACCAAACGCATTCATATTGTGTTGATAATTTAGAAAAATGATCCATGGGTCATTTGAGACGTGTACGAGTCAACCCCATCTAAATCCTAGGCGCGGTGTGGCCGGTACCACTCTAACTGTGTCTTATTTGTTTAAAATGGACAGGATTATAAGTGAAAAGAACAAATGGCATACGGAAAACCGACCAAACGCATTTGGATTCTATTGATAATTTATCACAACGAATCATGGGTCATATGTGACTTGTACAATCCAACTCGGGCTCAATCTGAGTCACAGTGTGGCTGAGATCACTCTAAGTGTCTCTCTTTTGTTTAAAATGGACAACATTTTAAGTACATACGGAAAATTGACCAAACACATTCGGTTTCTATTGAAACTTTAGGATAATGATCCATGGGTCATATGTGAAGTGTATGAGTCAACCTCGCCTCAATTCGAGGCACAGTGTGGCCGACACCACTCAAAGTGTCTCTCTTTTGTTTAAAATGGACTTCATTTTAAGTGAAAACAACAACTAGCATAAGGAAAACCGACCAAATGGATTCTGATTGTGTCGATACTTTAGCACAACAATCCATGGGTAATACATGACGTGTATGAGTCAACCCCGCCTCAATCCGAGGGACGGTGTGGCCGGAAACATTCATAGTGTCTCTCTTTTGTTTAAAATGGACATCATTTTAAGTGAAAACAATAAGTGACATACGAAAAACTGACCAAACACATTAGAAATGTGTTGATGCTTTAGGAAAACAATCCATGGGTCATATGTGACGTGTACTAGTCAACCCCACCTCAATCCGAGGCGTGGTGTGACCGACACCATTCTAAGTGTCTCTCTTTTGTTTCAAAAGGATATTAATTTAAGTGAAAACATCAACTTCCATACGGAAAACTGACCAAATGTATTCAGATTGTGTTGATACTTTAGTAAAATGATCCATGGGTTATTTGAGATGTGTACGAGTCAACCCCATCTAAATCTGAGGCGCGGTGTGGCCGGTACCACTCTAACTGTGTCTCTTTTGTTTAAAATGGACAGGATTATAAGTGAAAAGTACAACTGGCATATGAAAAACTGACCAAACACATTTATATTCAGTTGATAATTTATCACAACGATCCATGGGTCATATGTTATGTATAAAATCCAACCTAGGCTTAATCTGAGTCACGGTGTGGCCGGGATCACTCTAAGTGTCTTTTTTTTAAATGGACAACATTTTAAGTACATACGAAAAACTGACCAAATGCATTTGGTTTCCATTGAAACTTTAGGAGAATGATCCATGGGTCATATTTGACGTGTATGAGTTAACCTAGCCTCAATCCGAGGCACAGTGTGGCCTAAACCACTCAAAGTGTCTCTCTTTTGTTTAAAATGGACTTCATTTTAAGTGAAAACAACAACTCGCATACATAAAACCAACCAAACGGATTATGATTGTGTATATACTTTAGCACAATGATCCATTAGTCATATGCAATGTATACGAGTCAACCCCACCTCAATCCAAGGCATAGTGTGGCCGACACCACTCTAAGTGTCTCTCTTTTGTTTCAAAAGGATATCATTTTAAGTGAAAACATCAACTGACATACGGAAAACCAACCAAACGCATTCGGATTGTGTTGATGCTTTAGGAAAATGATCCATGGGTCATTTGAGATGTGTACGAGTCAACCCCGTCTAAATCTGAGGCACGGTGTGGCCGGTACCACTCTAACTGTGTCTCTTTTGTTTAAGATGGACAAGATTATAAGTGAAAAGAACAACTGACATACAGAAAACTGACCAAACGCATTTAGATTCTATTGATAATTTATCACAACGATCCATGGGTCATATGAAATGTGTATGAGTCAATCCGAGCTCAATCTGAGTCAGTGTGGCCGGGATCACTCTAAGTGTCTCTCTTTTGATTAAAATGGACAACATTTTAAGTACATACGTAAAACTGACCAAACACATTCAGTTTCCGTTGAAACTTTAGGATAACGATCCAAGGGTCATATATGTTGTGTAAGAGTCAACCTCACCTCAATCCAAGGCGCAGTGTGGCCGACACTACTCAAAGTGTCTCTCTTTTGTTTAAAATGGACTTCATTTTAAGTGAAAACAACAACTCGCATACGGAAAACCGACCAAATGGATTCTGATTGTGTCGATACATTAGAAAAAATAACCATGGGTCATATGCGATGTGTACAAGTCAACCTTGCCTCAATAAAAGACACGGTGTGGCCGACACCACTCTAAGTGTCTCTCTTTTGTTTCAAAAGGATACTATTTTAAGTGAAAACATCAACTGACATACAGAAAACCAACCAAACACATTCAGATTGTGTTGATAATTTAAGACAATGATCCATGGGTCATTTGAGAAGTGTATGAGTCAACCCTGTCTAAATCCAAGGTGTGGTATGGCCGGTACCACTATAACTGTGTCTCTTTTGTTTAAAATGGATAGGATTATAAGTGAAAAGAACAACTGACATACGGGAAACCGACCAAACACATTCATATTCTATTGATAATTTATCATAACGATCCATGGGTCATATGTGACGTGTATGAGCCAAACCGGGATCAATTTGAGTCATGGTGTGGCCGGGATCACTCTAAGTGTCTCTCTTTTGTTTAAAATGGACAAAATTTTAAGTACAAACGGAAAATCGACCAAATGAATTCGGTTTCCATTGAAACTTTAGGATAACGATCCATGGGTAATATGTGACATGTGAGAGTCAACCTCTCCTCAATCCAAGGTGCGGTGTGGCCAACACCACTCAAATTGTATCTCTTTTGTTTAAAATGGACTTCATTTTAAGTGAAAACAACAACTTGCATACGGAAAACCGACCAAACGGATTCTGATTATGTCAATAATTTAGAACAATGGTCCATGGGTCATATAAAACGTGTACAAGTTAACCCCTCCTCAATCCGAGGTGTGGTGTGGCCAACACCATTCATAATGTCTCTCTTTTGTTTAAAATGGACATCATTTCAAGTGAAAACAACAACCGACATACGAAAAACTGACCAAACACATTCGAAATGTGTTGATGCTTTAGGAAAACAATCCATGGGTCATATTTGATGTGTACGAGTCAACACCGCCTCAATATGAGGCACAGTGTGGCCGACACCACTCTAAGTGTCTCTCTTTTGTTTCAAAAGGATATCATTTTAAGTGAAAACATCAACTGGAATACGAAAAACCAACCAAACGCATTCAGATTGTGTTTATACTTTAGGAAAATGATCCATGGGTCATTTGAGATGTGTACGAGTCAACCTCGTCTAAATCTGAGGTGCGGTGTGGTCGGTACCACTCTAACTGTGTCTCTTTTGTTTAAAATGGACATGATTATAAGTGAAAAGAATAACTGGCATACGGAAAGTCAAATAATGCATTCAGATTCTATTGATAATTTATCACAATGATCCATGGGTCATATGTGACATGTACGAGCCAACCTAGACTCAATCCGAGTCACGGTGTGGCCGAGATCACTCTAAGTGTCTCTCTTTTGTTTAAAATGGACAATATTTTAAGTACATATGGAAAACCGAACAAACACATTTCGTTTCAATTTAAACTTTAGGATAACGATCCATGGGTCATATGTGACGTGTAATAGTCAACCTCGCTTCAATCTGAGGCGCAGTGTGGCCAACACCACTCAAAGTGCCTCTCTTTTGTTTAAAATGGACTTTATTTTAAGTGAAAACAACAACTAGCATACGGAAAATCGACCAAACGGATTCTGATTGTGTCGATACTTTATAAAAACGATCCATGGGTCATATGTGATGTGTACGAGTCAAAACCGCCTCAATCCGAGGCGCGTTGTGGCCAACACCATTCATAGTGTCTCTCTTTTGTTTAAAATGGACATCATTTTAAGTGAAAACAACAAGTGACATATGAAAAAATGACCAAACACATTAGAAATGTGTTGATGATTTAGGACAATGATACATGGGTCATATGTGATATTTAAGAGTCAACCGTGCCTTAATCTGAGGCACAGTGTGGCCGACACCACTCTAAGTATCTCTCTTTTGTTTCAAAAGGATATCATTTTAAGTGAAAACATCAACTGATATACGGAAAACCGACCAAACGCATTCGGATTGTGTTGATAATTTAGGACAATGATCCATGGGTCATTTGAGATGTTTATCAGTCAACCCTATCTAAATCCGAGGCGCGGTATGGCCAGTACCACTCTAACTCTGTCTTTTTTTAAATGGACAGGATTATAAGTGAAAAGAAAACTGACATATGGAAAACTGACCAAACACCTTAGAATTCTATTTATAATTTATCACAATGATCCATGGGTCATATGTGATGTGTACGAGCCAACGCGGGCTCAATCCGAGTCATGGTGTGGCCGAGATCACTCTAAGTGTCTCTCTTTTGTTTAAAATGGACAACATTTTAAGTACATATGGAAAACTAATCAAACTCATTCGGTTTTTGTTGAAAATTTAGTATAATGATACATGGGTCATATGTGACGTGTACGAGTAGAACTCGCCTCAATCTGAGGCATGGTGTGGACAACACCACTCAAAGTGTCTCTGTTTTGTTTAAAATAGACTTCATTTTAAGTGAAACCAACAACTAGCATAAGAAAACCGACCAAACGGATTATGATTGTGTCTATAATTTAGAAAACCTATCCATGGGTCATATGCAATGTGTATGAGTAAACCCTTCCTCAATCCGAGGTGTGGTGTGGCCAACACCATTCATAGTGTCTCTCTTTTGTTTAAAATGGACACCATTTTAAGTGAAAACAACAACCGATATACGAAAAACTGACCAAATTCATTTGAAATGTGTTGATGCTTTAGGAAAATGATCCATGGGTCATATGTGACATGTACGAGTCAACCACACCTCAATATGAGGCGCGGTGTGGCCGGAACCACTATAAGTGTCTCTCTTTTGTTTCAAAAGGATATCATTTTAAGTGAAAACATTAACTGGAATACGGAAAACCGACCAAACACATTAATATTGTGTTGATACTTTATGAAAATGATACATGGGTCATTTGAGATGTGTACGAGTCAACCACATCTAAATCATAGGCGCAATGTGGCCGGTACCACTCTAACTGTGTCTCTTTTGTTTAAAATGGATAAGATTATAAGTGAAAAGAACAACTGGCATATGGAAAACCGACCAAACACATTGGGATTCTGTTGATAATTTATCAAAATGATTCATGGGTCATATGTGATGTGTATGAGCCAACCCGAGCTCAATATGAGTCGCGGTGTGGCCGGGATCACTCAATGTGTCTCTCTTTTGTTTAAAATGGACAACATTTTAAGTACATACGGAAAACCTACCAAACGCATTCGGTTTCCATTGAAACTTTAGGAGAACTATCCATGGATCATATGTGATGTGTACGAGTCAACCTCGCCTCAATATGAGGCACGATGTGGCCGTCAACACTCAAAGTGTCTCTCTTTTGTTTAAAATGGACTTCATTTTAAGTGAAAACAACAACTAGCATACGGAAAACTGACCAAACGGATTCTGATTGTGTCGATAATTTAGAAAAAAAATCCATGGGTCATATGGGATGTGTAAGAGTAAACCTTTCCTCATTCTGAGGTGCAGTGTGGCTGACACCATTCATAGTGTCTCTCTTTTATTTAAAATGGACATCATTTTAAGTGAAAACAACAACTGATATACAAAAAACTGACCAAATTCTTTAGAAATTTGTTGATGCTTTAGGAAAACAATCCATGGGTCATATGTGACATGTACGAGTCAAACCCACCTAAATCTGAGGCACGGTGTGGCCGGGACCACTCTAAGTGTCTCTCTTTTGTTTAAAATGGACAACATTTTAAGTACATACAGATTTATGACCAAACAGATTCTGATTGTGTTAATAATTTAGAACAATGATCCATGGGTCATATGCGACATGTACGAATCAACCTTGCCTCAATATGAGATGTGGTGTGGCTGGAACCACTCAAATTGTTTGTATTTTGTTTCAAAAGGACATCATTTTAAGTGAAAACATAAACTGACATACGGAAAACCAACCAAACACATTCAGATTGTGTTGATACTTTAGAACAAAGATCCATGGGTCATTTGAGACGTATATGAGTCAACCCCATCTAAATCCGAGCTACGGTGTGGCCAGTACCATTCTAACTGTGTCTCTTTTGTTTAAAATGGATAGGATTATAAGTGAAAAGAACAACTGGCATATAAAAAACCAAACAAATGCATTAATAATCTATTTAAACTTTAGGACAACAATCCATGGGTCATATGTTATGTGTACGAGTCAACTGCGCCTCAATCCAAGTCATGGTGTGGCTGGGACCACCCAATGCGTCTCTTTTATGTTTAAAATGGACAACATTTTAAGTACATACAGAAAACTGACCAAACAGATTCTGATTGTGTTGATATTTTAGAAAAAATATTCATGGGTCATTTGTGATATGTATGACTCAACACCGCCTCAATACGAGGCGTAGTGTGGTCAGTACCATTCAAAGTGTCTCTCTTTTATTTAAAAAGAACTTCATTTTAAGTGAAAACAACAACTGGCATACAGAAAACCGACCAAACACTTTCGGAATATGTTGATACTTTAAAAAACAATCCATGGGTCATTTGTGACATGTACGAGTTAACCTCGCTTCAATCCGAGGCACAGTGTGGCCGGTATCACTCTAGGTGTATATATTTTGTTTAAAATGGATATCATTTCTAGTAAAAACATATGGTATACGAAAAACTGATCAAATTTTGAATTGAATCCTGGATTCCACATATAATTGTCATCTAAATTTTAAGTTGAATTCTAAATGAATTATGTATGTTTATAATTAAGTTATGAATTCTGATTTAATTCTGGATGTGTATAGTTCCTGGATGCATTATATGTTAAATGTGTATGAATTTGTTCTCTATATGTATGTGTTAGTTGGTTATTACAGGTACAATAATTGTATATGTTTGTGTTAGTTTATTGCAGGTACAATAATTAGAAATGATTGAAAATTAGAGGGAATGGATTGGGTGCTGTGAAAATTGCACAAAAATGAGAGGGTAGCGGTTGTGCAAATTGTAGGCTGCTGTGCAATTTGCACAGCATAGGCTATGCCAACGGTTTGAAACCGTTGGCATAGCCTCTCTGAGTATTTTTTTTACCAACAGTTGTATGAACTGTTGGTAAAAATACTTTCCCAATAGTTTAGAAACTGTTGGGAAAGAAGCCGTCTCCTTGGTTTTGCCAACGGTTCAAGCCAAACCGTTGGGAAAAACTATCCCAACGGTTTGGAACAACCGTTTGGATATGTTAATTTTTCTAACCTATCCCAACGGTTAACTGTAAACCATTGGAAAAACCTTTCCCAATGTATTACTTCTCTAAGGTTTGCAGAACCGTTGGTATAATATATACCAACGGTTCTGTAGCCTTTCCCAGTGGTTCAGAACCATTGGGAAATTCTGCATTTCCAGTAGTGGTACACCGCCGATGATTGGATGAATTGTGTTTGACTTCATAACCGAAACTCACCAAGGCAACACACGAAAAACTCAATGCGCTGTCTAGGTTTGTATGTTATTTATTTGTGATACCATGACATAAATTTACATGTAATTGATAGTGCTTATGTGAGTTCAATTGACCAATATGAACCACACAAACACCACAATTTAAAGGGGGAAAAGAAAGTGGTGAACGGTGTGTGAAACATCACATGAATGGGTACCCCCAAACATGATCATGTGAGTTGAGTATGACATACCAGTACATAAATCAATAAAATAAGAATAGGGGATGATTAAAAACAACACAAAAACTTGGAATTCAAAAGATCATTCAAATATTATAAACATGAAGCTTGATATTTACATCACATTCCTCTCCGGGTGATCACAAGGGGTTTAGAAACCCATGGGAGAGGAAGAAGAAGAAGATGTTGAAGTAGAACTTCCCATATCCTCCAGAACTTCTAGGGATGTTGAAAATACTCCTTGGGGACTCAAAAATATGAGAACCTTTCCTCCTAGCCTAACTTGCAAATGGGGAGCCCAATGTGTCATTTTATAGGAAAATTGGAAGGCATTTTTAGGCACACAGATTTATTCAATCCACTTGTACCATGCGTTTTGGCCTTCAGAAAGCCTTATCTTGATTTGGAGAAAAAAGAAAAGTTGTAGCCCCACCTCTTGGATTTCTCCACCGAAAGTTTGGCACCATTTGGAAAATTACAGCTCTAGATATTGATAAAATACAGAACAACGCATTTGACTTGGTCCAGCTTTGATTCCTTGGACATATAAGTTAGTATGGGCATTCTAGAGGCCGAATGGGGCTTTGGTTCCTTCATATTAAATGTAGCCCATCAAAATTTGGACCGACCAAAAAATTTTCAGCCCATTTGGATGCACAGTTCAGTAGAAATATGCGGTTGAGTCCACTGGTGTTCTTGGATCATGAGCAGATTGACCCATCTTTCTTGGACTTCATCATGGGTTCTCCAAATCACCTCCACCTTCAATATAATTATCAAAACATGTAACATTTCCATTTTTAACAGTGTTAAAAACAAAATAATTGAATCAAACAAGGAGTGAAATTGTTTATTATACTTGTAATTTTCAATACAATACCAGTTTAATACATTGGTATAAGGGTTAAATAAAATAGTGAATCGTGGTATGATCAAGGACTCATGAGACAAACTAGTGTCTTGGCACAAGGCCTTGAAAAAATCTTATTTGTAGTATTGGAACAAGGCCTTGACTATGTGGTTATGATAGTATGACATTATGAATTCCATCATTATGAAAGTGGTTATTAATATTGCATGTGATTATTCGACTAGTAGAATATCCATGTGAATAAGTAAATGACATTATTTCATTTTATTTTTTCCATATTATGCTGAAATTAAAGTTTAAAAGGATTTTGTTTTAGTTATACATTGCCTTAAATGTTTATTCTTATTTATGAAAGTTTCCACTATATTTTTATCCTTACTGAGCATCTAAGCTCACCTATTTCTATGTTTTATTTTTCCCAGGATGTGAAGAGATATTTTATGACTGACCTGTAGGGATAGTCTGAAGGGGATATGAGTGTGGACTATGAAGACGATGTTATTATAGTTTTTTACTTTATGATGTAATGTAACATTTATGAATGTATCTAGTGTTTCCAAGGCTACTAAAATAATTGGTCTTTCAGGACTTGATCTTTTGTGATCATGCCAATGTTAAGTAATAATGCACCGACTCTGGGTAACTGGGGTCGGGGCGTTACAGTTGGAACATGGTTTGTAAACCATGTGGGTGTCCCCAGGTAACAGTGTGACCCAAATTTCCTTAGACAGTGGCTTACACACGGTTTGCTCATGGTTTGGAAAACCGTACAGGAAAACTGGGTGCCCTTATAAAAGTAAGAAAAAAATACAGTTTTTCCATTACAAGTGTAACACCCCAAGATTTCATAGTACGTTATCTCTTTAAAGTAATTCAACAGCTTGCGCTACACGCAACACTGAGTTCAAGCGCATCAAGACCCATCAAAATAACTGTTTAAAAAATGGTTATGAATAGTATTAACCACATTTTGAATTTTATATATAATTTTAACATTCATATTTTGTGTTTCTTAGACATAATATAAGGACAAATTCAATTTTTCAGATAAAAGAAGTATTTTTCAAAAATACACTTTTCTACATTTTAATAGAAAAACCTTTTTAAATCCAGTATTTGATACTTTTATATATTCAATTTAATGAAACTAAATTCTTCTTTATAAGGACATAAAAATTTATTTTGGATAAATTTTTGGTACTTTTCTAATAACTCTCATATTTTGATGAATAGTAAGAAATACTAAATTTTAATTGACAACTTTTTTAATCAAAATAATTTATACTGTTAAATTATGAATTTGAGTGGTTTTAAAGTATTATTAGATTATATATTTATCATTTAATATAATTTAGGTCATTTTTAAGTAATTTCAAAATTAAATTGGACATAAACACATGTCAATCTTTTGATAGTTTTTACTTCTTAAAAACCCACTTTCTGGTTTTGATAATGGGAATTAATTTTAAATTAATTAATGAAACTTCTATGTTTTAAATTTGGTAAAATAGAAATATTTTTTGAATTTGTAATATCAAAATTATATTAGGGTTAATTTTTGGTATTTTTTAGAAAACTTTCAATATTTGATGAATAGTGAAAAACACTATGTTATTGTTTAAAACCGAATTTTTATTTAAATAATTAATATTTTTATTTAAATTTATTTTAAATTAAAAATAGATAAAAAATACCTATATTAGTATAATGTAATTAATTAGAGTCATTTTATAATAATATTAGATATATAAAATTTTATTGAACTATTTAATGTCTTTTACCCACCTTCTAGGAAAATTTACAAATTTGCATAAAACATAATTTTACCACTTTTGTGAATTGAGTTTCAAAAATCCGAGAGACACGGTTGAAATCAGTAAGTAAAATGTGGTTGAATAGGATGAAATTATTTTTTGGTGAATAGTAACTTTTGAATTTTATTTACCACGATTAAAAGTAAATAGGGTAATTATAGGTAAAAATAATATTAAAATTAGCCTAACACATATACTAATTTTATTGGATAAGTGAATTTCGACCAAAATAAACCTTAGGAAGAAAATATGATCCTTTTTTATCCACTTGGATTAGATTAGGACATTTATTATATTTTATTTAAAGAAGAGTTAAAAGTGTTAAATTCTAATTTTAATAACTAAACCATTTTTAACATAGGGTTATACATAAGATAAATTTGACTATAAATTCTAATTAGAAAGATAAATATATTTCCTACATCATGGTATTTTATTTATAAGTTTTAGACATTAAATAATTAAATTTATAAATGACACAATGATGATGCAGTAATTACCTTATTAATGAAAGACTAAAATAATTGATGTTATAAATATTAAAAAAAATTTAAATTGAGACTTTTGATGCATTACACGAATTTTATAGGTTAATATGACATTTTAGGGTTTATTAAATGATTTTTTAGAAGTAATCATGTTGTTATGACTTTCACAAAAACCAAATACCAAATAGTGTCAAAATTGACATAAATGAGTTTTTAAAACAAATACTATTTTATTAAATTATATAATAGTTATAAAAATATAAGGTTAGTCCAAAGGACTTATATAATGATATATATGTCATTAATGAACAAATTTAGGTTCTCTTGGTATTTTATAGTAAGTTTATTAACCATGTATTATAATAATACAAGAAGCCATGGTAAAAGTTAAACTATTTATCTAAGGGTTAAATCTAAAAGATAAGGTTAATATGATGACCTAAAATTGTCTAAAACCTATTGGTTGAGAGAATTTAGACCTATATCCACATTTTCCTTGAAATAAATCCATCTTTATCTATTAGAAACCAAAAATTATTTTATAATAAAATAATATTTCAAGCTTTTCCTAAAGTGCCCCTCACCTCTCTTATAAAAGGGTACTTCCCCTTAAATTAATTTCACACCTCCAAATCCATTTATATCATCCAAAACCTGCTAAAATCCACTCCAAACTACTCTAAATTCAACCTATAGGCCTTACATTGATCATAAATCCAACCTAAGGAGCCCTTTTGTTGAAATCAAAAGGAAACACTCGAAGAAGAGGTAATTATTTCATCACCTCTTTCAAAGTTCTTTTCTTCTTCCACTTCATCTTTCTTTGTTATTTGCATAATAAAATAATAACTCTAGTACCTTATACATAATGAGATGTTATTATAAATATGGTAAAACCATATTCATTATTCTATCCATCCTATGAATGAAAAAGTCACCATAAGTGCGTACGTACGACTTACCATATCCACGTCGTGGTGTAGTTTGTTATTCAACACCACATTATTTAGATGGGTATAATAATGAGTATAATTAATTTAAATAATTATGTATATATAATATACCATACAATTAAACACAATTTTACCATCGATATAATGATATTATCGCTCACGTGTACGTACGGTTTACCGTCTCCACGACGCGATGAGAGTCATCTTCAACGATCACCATTCAATAATTATATATATATATATATATATTAAGTATGAGATATATAAAATAATATTTATACTGTAATAATATATATTTATGTAGATAAATATATGTCATTTACTTACTTTCATATTATACGATAAGAAAACAGAAACAACGTTTATGCGTACGTACGGACTACAGTCTCTAAGAATGGTGTTTCCATTTCATAAATATATCTATAATAAATATTTATATTATGAATATATATAATATAAAAATCATTTTTTATATTATTTAATTATATAAATCATGATCTAAGTGATACGATAAACAATAAAATGTTAAAACACGTACGATAAAGAAAGTGATTATTACCCGAAATGTTACTTTAACATGGAAATTATTATTAAATGGGTAGTATAAAGTCATAAATGAATCATATATGATATCATAAATATTAATATGGTTCAGTTATAATTTAATAACATACTATAGTCATTATATAGGAGTCTAAACGTACCCTTGACTAAAGGAAAGTACATGGTAAGTGTTAATTCCTCAATCTCATTATTATCCGAGATTGTTTATGTGTAAGTTTTTACTGGGACATATTTATTATCCATGTCCATGTTTCATAAAATATTTTTCAAAAGGATTCTTTTTAAGGGACTCTTTAACTAAAACATAATTTTAAATGGTTTAAATATTTATTCTTCTAAATCATACTCATTAATGTCCATGTTTTCAAAATGGTTTTAAGGATTTATTTATATGGACATGAATGTTTTAAAATGTTAATCCCTTTAAAAAGTTTTAAAGCGGTATGTGACACTTTGATTTAAAAATATCTTTTAAAAGTCTTCCTTTATAAATTGTGTGAATTTTAAATGATTTCATGAAAAAATGGATATTTCTCTCAAAGAGTTTTACTAATCATTTTCAACTATGTCAACATCCTTTATTGAATATTATTAATGATTGAGGTTTATTTATTATAATAAAATGTTCTATATTATATTTAATGAGTTATGATATGTTTGACTATGGATGTGTTGTTTTTATACCATTCATGGTTTATAGTTAAAGTATTGATATTTCATATGCTTGTTTTAATACTAATGTTTATGCTATGTTTCACCCTTTTCATATGAGTAATGAATTGGACTTAGTAAGTGATGGGTGGGGCCCTCTATATCCCCTTGATGCATCGGTAGGTCTCATAAGACAAACTAGTGTCTTGGCACAAGGCCTTAACAAAATTTTTATTTTTAGTCTTGGCACGAGGCCTTGACTATGTGGTTATGATGTCCATCATTATGCATTCCCTCATTATGAAATTAGTTATTACATGTGATTATTTGACTAGTAGAATATCCATGTGAATGTGTATATGTTAATGTTTTATTCATTTTTTCCATATTATGTTCATGTTTATGTTTAAAAGGCTGTTGTTCTTATTACACATCTTGCCTTAGAGTTTATAGCTTCCACTAAATTATTTTCCTGTACAGAGCATCTAAGCTCACCGCTTATGTTTTTTCCCAGGATTTCAAGAAGTGTATTATGATTGATATGCATGGTTAATCTAGGGGAATAATGGAATTATAAAAGGATTATCTATGTTGTATTTTATATTTGAAATTTTAATGTAATGTTTATGTATGTAATCTATTTTCCAAGACTGCTAAACTAATCGGTCCTTTGGGACTTGATCCCTTATAATCATGCCAATGTATTAAAATAATTCACCAGCTCTGGGCTTCTAGGGTCAGGGCATTATAGTTGGTATTATAGGAAGTTTATAAATAACCTTGTAAATTATATTTAGATAAACTATGGTTAGGAAAAATTACCCTAACATAGACTTTGAGGATTAGTATAGAAGAACATCCAAAAATTTTGGTAATGTAGATATTATGTGGGTTTTCCAAGAAATACATCCTTGCATGGATTCTACAAGTGGATGTGGTTCTGGCATAGATGTATCTAGGTGTGAAAACTCTGACAAGGTGTTTTGGGCTTGACCCAGTGTATCCTATTACATGACAAAGAGCCTTACTGCACACCTGGTTTGACACTCCTGGGGGATATGCTTATGATAAATCACATTTTCTTTAAAAACCATTATGAAGGATTTATGAGTAAATATGTCAGCAAAGAAACCATTTTTATGAGACTAGATGTTTGAAAACATTCAATTAATGTTGATAATTTTTCTAGGTTTTGTATTATACAATATGATATGATCTAACCTAGTGTATGTCGTCATTTATAAATATCGCCCAGTAGAAGGAATGTGAACTCCAACAATACGTATGATCCAAATATTAAGAAGGATCATATCTTTAGTGGTCTTAAGACAACATTTATAAGGGAAATAGTCTCCCACGTATCTGTATCATATGAGGAAATATTATCATGTGTTAATAAGATAAGTAAATAATTCTCCGAGTCCTATGGCTTTGAAGGGAAGAAAGAAAAGAAGAGGATGAAAAAAAAGATGGATAAAGGGAAGAAGGGAAATAAGGATTTTACCACATTTGATAAATGTGGAAAGGATCACCTTGGTAAATTCTTGAAGTTAATGGGAGTATGTTATAAGTGTGGAGAAAAAGGACACCACGTTTATGATTTCAAGAGTAAGAAAAAGGTTTCAAATGTACAATGCTTCTTATGTAAGGAGTTGGGACACTACGTGAATTAATGTCCAAATCATCAGAGTATGACCTAAATGATTATATTGGATAATAATCAAGTTATGATACTACCGCATATGAATAGGAATGACTAGTGTTCTTATGTTATTTTATTTGAGTTTTGTATCAATGATGTACTGGTTATTTGAATTATGGAAATAAATAAGGATTGTACTGCAGTACGATTTCATTGAGGATTTGATATTATATAGTTCTAAGAAAAGTGACTCAATAGCAAGTTAAACTTTTTGGAAAATATATGGTTGGGAGAAATATAACCCTTAATATGTTTCTGAAACCAATATAATGATTTCAGAATAAGATATGATTGATGTAAGAACCCGGTTCTTATTTTAGAGGTACGGGCTTATTCTTTTCCTTTTCCTTAAGTGTTTTTGGGAAAATATGGAAAATGGAAAAGAATGCTAAATTTTTGAAACTACACGCCGTGTATTTTTCCACACACCGTGTACTTTTGGCTGTGTTGGGATAAGTACACAGGGCGTGTAGCCTCGCTGGCAACAAAGGGTGTAGGAACCGACTACACGCCGTGTAGTGGTCCTTTACACTCCGTGTAGTCAGTCGGCAGGTTAAAAAGTAAGGTGGTGGAGTTGCTTCCAGCTGGGCGGCAGTACACGCCATGTACTTGGGAGTACATGCCGTGTACTCTTGTCAGTTGATGAACAGTGTGGTGGTGCCGCCAAATGAACAGTTAAATGAAAGGAGTACACACCGTGTACTTTGAAGTACACGCCGTGTACATTGTTTTTTCGGCTTAAAATAGGCAGTAGCCTCCTCATTTGGCAGAGGAGGCACTTGAGCCGTTTTGGAGCCAAAGGAGGAGGTTGGATCTTTGAAGATCCACCAGGTGTTCGTCTGGAATCCGATTCGGCTTTGGACGATCTCGTTGGAACCGCACGGGTAAGCCCTCTCCTCTCCTGGTACCGTTCTTACCAATTATTCTCCTAATGTAAGTTATTTACGTTTGAATGGGTTTTGTTCTTCATCAGATCTACAACGTTCTTGGGCGTTTCTAGAGTCGGCGTTCAGGTATAGCGTTTGTTGGCGTATAAGGTAGGTGGCTTTGTGATCATTTTCCAACTGTCGTGCGTTTTTGTGCGTTTTCGTGCCACGAACCCATGTTGGGGTGTCGTGTGGCTGAGGCCGTTGCTATATTTAATGCCTATAATTGCATAGGTGATTAAATTGTGATAATAAAATGCTGTTTAGGATTGTTGCTTGGATCCAGGACCATCCCGAGGGGTGTGTTCCTCTGTTTAGCCGTTTGGCCAGGATACCCGAGGGTATGCCTTGAATGTAGTAACTGTAGAATTTCCTTGAGAGGAATTGCTTGTTTACTGCATTTTAATATGTTGGACATTGCCCGGTTACCTGTTTAGCCTGAGGGCATGATTGTATTAGCTTGAGGGAATTGTTGTGATTAGCCTAAGGGCGTGACTGAATTAGCCTAAGGGCGACGTTCTACTTCACATGAGGGAAACCTTTAGTGCTTGAGGGCTTGAATTCTGTGCTTGAGGGTGACACTTCGTATGCCTGAGGGTGAGAATTCTATTACAATGCCTGAGGGCGAGATTCTGTATAGCCTGAGGGCGTGGTTCACTATATTAGCCTGAGGGCGAGATAATGGTTGGCCTGAGGGTGTGGTGCTGTTGAGCACAGAATGATACTAAATTTAACGAATGAAATGAATAATAAAATGGAAATTTAATTGTTAACTTAGTTACTGTTTAGTATTTCTTACTTTATTGCATATTACTATTGCACACTGATGTTGCACGCTTACACGCAGTTGGGCACGGGCCTTTGGTGGGTGCCTACTGAGATATATTTCTCACACCCTGTTTGGGTCATGCTTTTCGGCCCAAACAGATTATGTTGCTGCAGGTGTAGATAGGGCAAAGAGTCCCTATACAGGTACTTGACTATTGCTGAGGAGTAGGAGGGCATGGGATCGAGCCTAGGCTCGCGATGCCGCTGCTAGCTGTTTTTCTTGCTTTTCTATACTCTATTTTCTGCTGTACTGTATTGATGTATAGCATGTTCTGGCTATTTTCCTAGAACTTGAAACATGTAGCATCATCACTTATATACTGTTGGTTATATCCACTGCTGTAGTTATTTTAGTTGTGTATGTTTACTGCTTCCGCTGTTGTTGAATGTTTATTTTGGTATTCCGCTGCGCTACACTTTGAAAAATGAGGGCATAATTTCCCCACTATCAGACCTGGGCCCTCACTGCTAGTCGGCAGCCTCTGGCATTTGGGGAAATGCGCTTGAGGTCACGTGGCAAACCGGGCTCGGGGCACCCGTTGCGTGGCACCCGGGACTGGGACGTTACAAAGTGGTATTAAAGGAAGTTTCTTTTCTTTGACTTACTATTTGGAGTTGTAGTCAGGGATAGGACGAAACGGTAGTTGGTAATAAGCTGTGCCCGGGCGTAGCTAACCCGTGCACAGGGAAAAGCCAGTCTACATCGTATTTTGCATTCTTTTGATTTGGCAAATTTTACGGTTGATATGTTTTCACCGTTGGGTGACGCACTTAGATTGTGCTGTTTATATTTTATCTGTGGGTTCTATTTAGTTGCAACCTGATGAGATGAGGGTATACCGTCTCATGCATCCTACATGCACATGCTAGATATCACATGAAATGCATAGTTTCCATGCCATATAGGTGCATTAGAGAAATTCGCATGTTGTTGTGATAATTGTTTTGCTAGAAAAGCATGCTGTTGTGATAGCTTCTTGATAAATACCTTCCTTGTGATATGTTGTTTTTGGTTTGATCTTGTTTAGAGGATGGACGCCAAACTTTGGTTTTTGGGGAGTATGGGCCCCCATTGACTGGAATTTGGTGGATCATTGACTGGTTATTAGTTATAACACAAATAAGATGTCAAACTTTGATTTGTGGGGTGTATGGGCCCCCACGGGTCGGAATTTGACACTTAGGTGTTGTTTTCAGTATTTTCTGGGTTCTGGAGAAGTTTCTGAGGAATAATGTCTAGAAAACCCAAGATACACACCGTGTAGGACCTCATACACGCCGTGTGTGTTCTTCTGTTCGGGAAGAAAAATGAACTTTCTGAGTACACGTCGTGTACCCTGAGTACACGCCGTGTAGTCTCTTTCCGTGTCACAAGCCGTGTGGGTGGCGACACGGGGTAGGTAAGGGCTTGGGTAAAACACGCCGTGTAGTTTTGTGCACGCCGTGTCAATGATGAACACGCCGTGTAGTGTGACCTGGGGACTCGGCCGTGTGACTAACAACACGGGCCGATGCCACCTCTCCCTTAACACGCTGTGTACCTTTTGGACATGCCGTGTAGTCTTGTCTGAGGACAGACCGTGTGGAGTTAGCCATGTGGCTGGGAAACATGATAGTGTACACGTCGTGTAGAGTAAAGCCGAGTAGTCGGCCGTGTCACAGACGACACGGGCAGTTGGAAAATAACACCGTACACGCCATGTAGATATTATACACGCCGTGCAGTTTTGTTGAACGGAAGCCGTGTGGCTTAGCCATGTAGAAGGACCCGAACAGGGGAAAGGAAGTCACGTAAACGCCATGTAGTCAGTGTACACGCTGTGTAGTCTTTTTTTGCAAATTTTGAAATGCCTTCTTTCTCTTTTTCCTTTGTGGTTCTTTCATTTCAGTCTTAATAATCTTGAATCTGAGGCGTGCTTTTGACCTTGTAGAGTCATGCCGCCTAGACGACCGCGAGTTGTTTTCCAAGAGAGCGGCGACGATTATACTCAGGAGATGGTGGGCCATGGGATACCAATTGATCCACCAGCAGATCCAGATGCGGCACCAGCTGTTATACCGGACACGGGCACGGAGGCGCAGTTCCGTGAAGGCTTATTGCGGTTCATGCAGACCTTCCAGGGAGCACTACAGGCTGCCACATTTATGAACGAGCTGATGCGTATCTTTCAGCAGCAGCATCCGCCTACGTTTTCAGGGGATGGTGGACCAAAGGCTGTAGAGTCTTGGCTAGGATCAATGCAGACTATTTTCGAGCATCTTGAGACGCCTCCAGGGCGGAGGGTCAAGCTCCCGACTTACATGCTGCGTGATTCCGCCAAGAGGTGGTGGGATGTGACCACCCAGTCAGAGCATCACAGGGACATGGCGTGGGAAGATTTTCAGGAAGTCTTCTATGACTTCTTCTTTCCTGAGACGCTGAGGGCAGATAGAGCTTGAGAATTCATGAATCTTCAGCAGGGCGCCATGTTAATGATGGACTATTCTGCTCGTTTTACGGAGCTTCAACGCTTTTCACCCGTGCTGGTGCATGATGAGACGCTGAGAGCCAGACGTTTTGAGGATGGTCTTCGGTATGACATCCGAGTGCTGGTGAATGTTTTCAGGTTACCTACTATACATGCGATTGTGAACCAGGCATTGATTACAGAGAGGAACCTATGAGAATCTGGTGGTGTGGGCCAGTGTGGTTCGACCCCAGTTACTGGTACCATTTCTACTGGAAAGAGGAAGAGATAGATGGACTTCTCTCAGGGTGGCAGTACCAGCCAGGCAGTCTCTTTAGGTGGCCCGATCAGGTGCTACCAGTGTGGCAGAGAGGGGCACAAGAGGCCGCAGTGTCCACGAGACCCAGTGGAGTGCCGAGCTTGTGGCAAGATGGGTCACCTGCAGCGCTTTTGTAGGGCGTATCCACCGATGGATAGCGAGAGGGGTTCTGTACAGACTTCACGTGCGGGAGTAGGACCAGTGGCTTCTTACTAGTCAAGGAATTGGAATACGTCAGGGCATGCAGGCAGAGATGGTGGTCGTGGCCGTGGTATCCAGACACCAGGATCGCAGAGGCAGTAGGGCGGGACAACTCAGGGTAGCCAGGATGTGTCGCAGGGCCGCGACACTGGACAGGCATATGCAGTGCAATAGACCCAGAAGGAGCAGGATCCCGGACCTTCGACAGTTAGAGGTACTATTCTAGTATCTTCTGTCTTGTCTTCGGTACTTTTTGATACGGGTGCTACACATAGTTTTATATCTGTACCCGCTGTGGAGAGCCTTGGGCTCAGTGTTTCTACTTCTTCTGATATCTTGACGCTAGACACTCCGATGGGGACTAGGACGGTTGGTGTGCGTCAGTGCAAGGAGTGCCCCCTTGAGGTTGGTGGGTGTCACTTCCTTTGGGACCTATATGTCCTGGAGATGATGAGCTATGACGTCATTCTCGGGATGGACTGGTTGGTTCCCTTTCAAGCCTTTGTAGACTGCTATCGTCTCCGGGTGCGTTTCATGTCACCAGAGGGTAGGGAGTTTTTATACAAGGGCGAATGGGATGTTCAGGCGAGTCGAGCTGAGCCAGAGCATCATGGGAGATGTGGATTCATAGCCCAGATTGCGAGTTTATATCTGGATGACCGGGGGACTTGTCAGACAGATTTCCCTCTAGTTGTCGATTGTTTCAGGGATGTCTTCCCGGACTACTTTTCAGGCCTACCTCCGGTGTGCGAGGTGGATTTCTCTATTGAGCTAGTGCTAGGAGCAGCATCGGTGTCTATTCCTCCTTATAGGATGGCCACACCTAAGTTGCAGGAGCTCAAGAGGTAGTTAGAGGAGCTACAGGATAAGGGTTTTATTCGACCCAGTACTTCTCCTTGGGGTTCTCCAGTCCTTTTTGAGAAGAAGGCAGATGGTTCCCTTAGGCTTTGTGTGGATTATCGAAAGATGAACCAATTGATGGTTAAGAACCGATATCCCTTGCTGAGGATTGATGATCTGTTTGATCAGCTTCGTAGAGAACAAGTGTTCTCGAAGATTGACCTGAGATCCGGATATCATCAGCTGCACGTTAGACCATCTGATATACCTCTCACAGCTTTCAGTAGTAGTTATGGTCTATATGAGTATACGGTTATGCCGTTCGGACTCACGAACGCGCCAGCAGTTTTCATGGCTCTGATGAATCGTGTGTTCCATCCGTATCTAGATTCTTTTGTGGTAGTATACATGGAAGAAATCTTGGTGTAATCACGCACTCGACACGACCATGCCACCCATCTTGAGATCGTATTGAGTAAACTGAGAGAGCATCAGTTATATGCTAAGCTCTCGAAGTGCCACTTTTGGATGGACCAGATTCACTTCCTGGGTCATATCATCTCAGAGGAAGGAGTTTCAGTAGACCCAGAGAAGTTGAGAGTAGTAGTTTCCTGGGATCAGACTAAGAACCTGTTTGAGATGCGGAGTTTCTTAGGGATGACTGGTTACTACAGGCACTTCATACAGGACTTCTCCCGCTTAGCAGCACCGTTGACGGGTCTAACTAAGAAGGGTGTGAAGTTCGTTTGGTTAGAAGCTTGTGAGATAGCTTTTCAGGACCTGAAGGGAAGACTGACATCAACACCGATCCTGATACTTCCAGAGCAGGGGAAGAGCTATACAGTTTACTGTGATGCATCAGGGATTGGGATGGGAGCCATTTTGATGCAGGGCGACCGAGTTGTGGCGTATGAGTCTCGACAGTTGAGGCTACATGAGAGGAATTACCCGACGCACGATCTCGAGTTGGCTACAGTTGTGCATGTGTTGCGCTGTTGGAGACATTATCTGTTGGGAGAGCATTTTGTGGTTTTCACCGACCATAAAATCCTCAAGTATATATTTACTCAGTGTGACCTGAATCTGAGGTAGAGAAGGTGGGTTGAGTACCTGCAGTCCTTCGATTTTGAGTTTTCCTGTACACCTGGTAAAGGTAATGCAGTAGTTGATGCACTGAGCAGGAAGACTCAGATACAGGCAGTGCAAGAGGCCAGTGGTGAGTGGCAGCTTATGGCTTTGTTCTCTGAGATGCATCTAGAGGTGCATGACAGTCAAGGGAAGACTTATCTTTCCTCATTAGCTATGACTTCTACCCTCCTGGACAGAGTGAGGATGAGGCAGCTATCAAATTCAGAAGGCCTAGTTCTACAGGAGTCGGTGGCAAGTGAGGACCCTCATCTTGGTTGGACGGTAGGCGATGATGAGGTTTTTTGTTTCCATGGACGTGTATGGGTTCCAGGGGATATACGCGAGGAGATGATACGAGAGTTTCATGCTTCATCTTGGGAAGTTCATCCCAGGGTTACCAAGATGTACTAAGACTTGAGACGTCAGTACTGGTGTCCGGGTATGAAGAGAGAGACAACTGGTTTTGTTACGAGGTGTTCCACCTGTCAGTTGGTGAAGGCAGAGCATTAGAGACCAGCTGGGCTGTTACAGCAGTTGCCCATTTCGGAGTGGAAATGGGATGATGTTGTGATGGATTTTGTGACGGGCTTGCCAAGGTCACCTCGAGGCAATGATGCCGTATGGGTTTTTGTGGAAAGACTTACGAAGGTAGATCACTTCTTGCTGATCAAGGAGACCTTTGGTGTAAACGAGCTCAGAAGGCTGTATATCTGAGAGATCGTACGTCTTCATGGGGTCCCTCGTTCTATCGTCTCAGATAGGGACACCCTCTTCAAGTCTCGTTTTTGGAAGAGTTTTTAGAGGGCGCTGGGTACACAGGTGCTTCTGAGCACAACATACCACCCTCAGACAGATGGCCAGTCAGAGCGGACGATACAGGTGCTAGAGGACATGCTGCACGTATGCATCCTAGACTTTGGGGGCTCTTGGGAGAAGCATATACCCTTAGTCGAGTTTTCCTATAATAATAGTTTTTAGGAAACTATTGAGATGGCACCATATAAGGCTTTATATGGTAGGACATGCCGATCACCTTTGTGTTGGTTAGAGGCAGGTGAGGCAGCTTTACTGGGACCACAGCTCATGCAGGAGACATCTAAGCAGGTCCAGTTAATTCAGAAGCAGATGGCTACCGCACAGTCTCGTCAGAAGTCTTATTCTGATCGCCGCAGACGACCTTTGGAGTTCGTGGTTGGGGATCAGGTTTTCTTGCGTGTTTCGCCGAGGCTGGGACACAAACAGATCAGGAGACAAGGTAAGCTTTCACCGAGGTATGTGGGACCATTTGAGATTCTGGATAGAGTCAGGCTGGTTGCCTATCAGTTGCAGTTACCGCAGCGGTACCGAGCCATGAACGATGTCTTCCACGTGTCTCAATTGCGTCGCTACCATTCAGACCCGTCTCACACCTTTCAGCCAGAGGAGGTAGAGCTTCAGCATGATGCGCCCTTTGAGGAGCATCCGATCTATATCGTTGATAGGAGCACGAAGGTTCTCCGAGGCCGGTCAGTTCCTCTCGTACAGGTGCTATGGCAGCATGGCCAAGTGCAAGACGAGACCTGGGAGCGGGAGGCCGACGTGCATGCTCAGTGGCCAGAGCTGTTCTGAGCTTTCTCTTTGCCACCCTTGGAAGGGAAATTCGGGGATGAATTGCTATAAGGGGGGAAGTTTGTAAGAACCCAGTTCTTATTTTAGAGGTACAAGCTTCTTATTTTCCTTTTCCTTAAGTGTTTTTGAGAAAATATGGAAAATGGAAAAGAATGCTAAATTTTTGAAACTACACGCCGTGTATTTTTCCACACGCCGTGTACTTTTGGTCGTGTTGGGATAAGTACACAGGGAATGTAGCCTCGCTGGCGACAAAGGGTGTAGGAACTGACTCCACGCTGTGTAGTGGTCCTTTACATGCCGTGTAGTCAGTCTGTAGGTTAAAAAGTAAGGTGGTGGAGTCGCCGCCAGCTGGGTGGCAGTACACACCATGTACTTGGGAGTACATGCCGTGTACTCTTATCGGCTGATGAACAGTGTGACAGTGCCGCCAAATTAACAGTTAAATGAAAGGAGTACACGCTGTGTACTTTGTTTTTTTGGCTTAAAACAGGCAGTAGCCTCCTCATTTGGCAGAGGAGGCACTTGAGCTATTTTGGAGCCAAAGGAGGAGGCCAGATCTTTGAAGATCCACCGGGCGTTCGTCCGGAATCCGATTCAGCTTCGGATGATCTCGTTGGAACCGCACGAGAAAGCCCTCTCCTCTCCTAGTACCGTTCTTACCAATTCTTCTCCTAACATAAGTTATTTATGTTTGAATGGGTTTTGTTCTTCATCAGATCTACACCGTTCTTGGGCGTTTTTGGAGTCAGCGTTTGAGTATAGCGTTCGTTGGCGTATAAGGTAGGTGGCTTTGTGATCATTTTCCAACTGTCGTGAATTTTTGTGCATTTTCGTGCCATGAACCCATGTTGGGGTGTCGTGTGGCTGAGTCCATTGCTATATTTAATTCCTAGAATTGCATAGGTGATTAAATTGTTATAATAAAATGCTGTTTAGGATCGTTGCTTGGATCCAGGACCATCCCGAGGGGTGTGTTCCTCTGTTTAGCCGTTTGGCCAGGATACCCGAGGGTATGCCTTGAATGTAGTAACTGTAGAATTTCCTTGAGAGGAATTACTTGTTTACTGCATTTTGATATGTTGGTCATTTCCCGGTTACCTATTTAGCCTGAGGGTGTGATTGTATTAGCCTAAGGGCGTTGTTGTGATTAGCCTGAGGGCGTGACTGAATTAGCCTGAGGGCGACGTTCCACTTTGCCTGAGGGAAACCTTTCGTGCCTGAGGGCGTTACTTCTATGCCTGAGGGAGAAACTTCGTATACCTAAGGGCGATAATTCTGTTACAATGCCTAAGGGCGAGATTCTGTATAGCCTAAGGGCGTGGTTCACTATATTAGAGTGAGGGCGAGATAATCTTTGGCCTGAGGGCGTGGTGCTGTTGAGCACAGAACGATACTAAATTTAAAAAATGAAATGAATAATAAAATGGAAATTTAATTGTTAAGTTAGTTAATGTTTAGTACTGCTTACTTTATTGCATATTACTATTGCACACTGTTGTTGCACACTTACACGCAGTTGGGAACGGGCCTTTGGTGGGTACCTACTGAGATATATTTCTCACACCCTATTTGGGTCACGCTTTTCGGCCCAAACAGATTATGTTGCTATAAGTGTAGATAGGGGAAAGAGTCCCTATATAGGTACTTGACTGTTGCTGAGGAGTAGGAGGGCATGGGACCGAGCCTAGGCTCGCGATGCCGCTGCTAGCTGTTTTTCTTGCTTTGCTGTACTCTGTTTTCTGCTGTACTGTATTGATGTATAGCATGTTCTGGCTGTTTTACTAAAACTTGAAACATGTAGCATCATCACTTATATACTGTTGGTTATATCCACTGCTGTAGTTATTTTAGTTGTGTATGTTTACTACTTCTGCTGTTGTTGAATGTTTATTTTGGTATTCCGCTGTGCTACACTTTGACAAATGAGGGTATAGTTTCCCCACTATCATACCTGGGCCCTCGCTGCTAGTCAGCAGCCTCTGGCGTTTGGGGAAATGTGCTTGAGGTCATGTGACGAACCGGGCTCAGGGCACCCGTTGCATGGCACCCGGGACCAGGACGTTACAATTGATTTGGAAAAATTATATTGGATATTCTTGACTACCTTGAAACTAATTAATTGTTTGTTTATTACATCATTATGGGAGTTTTCAACATTTTTGGATTTAAGGAATATATTCATTATTCTATGTTTTACATAAGGAATGAGGAAGAATGAACGTATTCAATATAGTTTTTTGGTAATTCATTTTATTACCAAGTTTTAAGAGAATACACGATGAAGGTATTCACATGTATGTTATGTGACCTTCCTTATAAATTTTGGACTGTGAGTTTGGACTGAAGTATTGTGGATAAGTCTAAAGGTTAGAATGGATTAAGTTCGAAATTGGATACTATTGTTTAAGGTTAAATAATTTCTTAAGATTATTTTTGTATTGTTATAAAAAGGAAAACCCGGAGGTCGGGCGACAACCCGTCGCATCCGGCAAGGCTGTGAGACTTAAACCCGTAACCAAAGGGAGACAAGGGTGCATCACCTACCACTGTCCTACATGATGTCTTAGTTTGTATAATGTATTTTTTAAATGGTATTAAAGATGAATTATAAATTCATCGTTTTGAAACCCTATACAATTAGGTTAAATAGAATATTTTTGAGTTCTATTATCTTTTTGGAGTGAAATATGAGTTTGTGGTAGAAATTATTTAAAGGATGGAACTCTACTTGTCAAGTATTTTTTTATTTGATGAAGAAATTAATTCTTAAACATTAGGAAAAGGAACTTAAAACAAAAAACGTGTTATCCTAATACCATATGTTTTGTTGAACCGGTGATATTTTAAATCATCATAGATTTATGGCTTTGAGGCCCTCAATTTTCCATTTATTGTTCACTTGTTTGTGATTGATGACCTCAATAACTCCCTATAAATATTTACATTTTTCCTCCAATTACGTGTCTATAATTTCCACCAATGTTCTCCTATTCGAAACCCTAATTTGGTGGTGACTTTTTCATTTCCCTTTCCCTCTTATTAAGACTAACTTTTTATTAACCCTTTTTTCGATGTGGGTTTTCCACAAAGGTATTTTTTTTTTCAAACATTATTTTCGAAGAACAATTTAAAATTTTAAGGATGAAATTTATTGATGTAGGGGATAATGTAACACCACAAGTTTAATAGTATGTTTTCTCTTTAAAGTATTTCAATAGCTTGCACCACAAGCAACACCAAGTTCAAGCGCATCACGACCTATCAAACTAGCCATTTAAAAAGCAGTTATGAATAGTATTAACCACATTTTGAATTTTATATATAATTTTGACATTCATATTTTGTGTTTCGTAGACATAATATAAGGACAAATTCAAATTTTTAGATAAAAGTAGTATTTTTCAAAAATGCAGTTTTCCACCTTTTAATAGAAAACCCTTTTCAAATCCAATATTTGAAACTTTTATATATTAAATTTAATGAAATTAAATTATTTTTTAGAAGCAGGACATAAAAATTTAGTCTGGATAAATTTTTGGTTCTTTTTTGATAACTGTAACGCCCCGACCCTAGTTACCCAGAGTGGGTGCATTATTACATAACATTGGCATGATCAAAAGAAAGATCAAATCTCGAAAGACCGATTGGTTTAGTAGCCTTGGAAACACTAGATATATTCATAAGATTTACATTACATCATAAAGTGAAAAACTACTACAACAACATAATGTCTCCACAGTCCACACTATTATCCCCTCATAATATCCCTGCAGGTCATTCATAACTTACTTCTTCACATCCTGGGAAAAATAAAACATAGAAAAGGGGTGAGCTCAAATGCCCAGTAAGGATAACAATATAGCGGAACATTCAAAATAAGCATAAACATTTAAGGCAATGAATTACTAAAACAAAAGCCTTTTAAACTTGAACTTCAACATAGTATGGCAAAAGTAAAATGAAATAATTCCATTTACTTGTTCACATGGATATTCTACTAATCGAATAATCACATGCAATATCAATAACCACTTTCATAATGTTGGGATGCATAATGCCAGACTATCATAACCACATAGCCAAGGCCTCGTGCCAAGACTACAAATAATATTTTGTCAAGGCCTTGTGCCAAGACACTAGTTTGTCTCATGAGACCTACCGATGCATCGAGGAGCTATAGCGGGCTCCACCCGTCACATATTAAGTCCAATGCATTCCCATATGAAAAGGTTTAAACATAACATAAACATTCGTATTAAAACTAGCATACGAAATGTCAATAATTTCACCAGAAACTATGGATGGTATAAAAATAGCACATCCACAGTCAAACATATCACAAAACCTTCAATACAATATAGAAGTTTTGTATCATAATAAATCAACTTCAAATAAGCGTAAAATCCATCAAAGGATGTTGACATAGATGAAATCAAAACACTTTTTAGAGAAATGTCTCTTTCTATTTTGAAATAATTTAAGAGCCATATAAAATAAAACATTTTCTTTGAAAATATTCTTATAATCTTGTAAGGAAATCTTTGAAGATTTTATAATGGTGGAAAATAACCGCACCCGCCATATAAGTTAAAAAAACATTCTTACCTTAATTCTGTCGAAAAGGTTAAAAAGGACCTTGTTTTGAAAACGACGGAAAGATTCCACTTATAAAAAGTCAAACAAGGGTATAAATGACTTTAACCCATATTCTTGTAAATGATAAAAATGTTTTGAAATACATTTTTAAGAAAACATGGATGTGGATGGTAAAAAGATCCCAGTAGATTATTACATATAAACAACCTCGGATAATGAAGAGATTGTGAAATAACCCTTACCTTGTACTTTTCCTTGGTTGGGGTAGTCTAACCTCCTGTATAATGGTGAAATAATTGTTATTAAATTATACAATAATCATATACATTAATATGATATCATATATGATCTTTTAATATTGATTTGATAATAATATCTTAGTATTATCGTTGTTTCGGGTGTTAACTTACTTGTTTTCTTTTATATGTTTTGTTATGTAAGACATGTTTGTAAAGGATAGGTTGTATATTATTCATATCCAGAATGATATCAAGTCTTTAAACATCATTTTTTAAATCATCAAATGATAATTATACTTGAATGGATACGATGGAGAATGAATCTCATCGCGTTCGTGGAGACGGTAGTCCGTACGTACGCACGAGCGACAATATCATTCTTTTGATAATAAAATAATATATAAATGGATTTTATATCATATATACAGAATCATTAACATGTTATATTTATTATTTACATGAGTTACACATCATTATTATACCCATCCAAATAATATTATATTGAATAACAATTACACCACGACGTGGAGACGGTAAGCCGTACGTACGCACGTATGGTGACATGTTATTTAAAGGGTGGATAAAATACTGAATATAGTTGTACCATATTTATAATAACATCACAGTATATATATGATACTGGAGTTATTATTTTATAATGGTAACAACAAAGGAAGAAGAAGTGGAAGAAGAAAGGAACTTGGAAAAGGGTGGTGAAATCATTACCTCTTCTTCGGGTTCTTCCTTTTGATTTGATCAAAAGGGCTACTTAGGTTGGCTTTCTGATCAAACTAAGGCCCCTAGGTTGTAGTTAGGGAAGTTGGGAGAGTATTTAGTCAGAGTTTGACCGAACCAAAAGGCTTTTAAGGTGTGAAGAAATGAGAAGGAGGCGTGCCCTTTTATAAGAGGGGTGAGGGGAACCTTTGGAAAAGCTAGAGATATTAGTTTATAATAAATTCATATTCGGTTTCCAATGGCTCCAAAATTTATTATTCAAAGTTTAATATGGGGATGGGTCGAAAACAACTCAACCAATAGAATTTAGATAGGTTTTGGTACTTATATTAACCTTATCTTTAAGTATTTACTCTAAGTTAATTAGTTTCACTTTTACAATGTCTCTTTTTATTTTTATATAATATGGTTAATAAACTTACTATATACATACAAGAGACCCCCAAGTGGTCCATTAATGATTAAAATATCATGATATAAGTCTCTTGGCCGAACCTTAGATTTTTATGAATTTAATATCAATTAATAATATAATATTTGTTTTAAGAACTCTTCTATGTCAATTTTGACACTATTCAATAGTTGATTTTTGTGAAACTCATAAAAGATTGATTACTTCTAACAAAGTCAATTAAATCAATAATAATATATCATATTATCCTATAAAATTAGTTTAATTCATTAAAATTTTCATATTATATTTATTTGGGTATTTATAATATCAATTATTTTAATTTTTCACTATTATAGTAATTAATTCATCATCATTGTGTCATAAATAAATTAAATTATTTAATGTCTAAAAATTATAAATAAAATAGAATTATGTAGGAAATATTTTTATCTTTCTAATTAATATTTATAATCTAAAATAAAACATATATAACCCTATTTAATAATTGTTTTTCTAAAAGATATATGCTTGTGTCATTTTTGTATTCATTTTAGCTTAATTAAAAAAAGTGTCCCTATCACCTACAAGTGGCACCATGGGGTCCCAAAATCTACCCAAAGATGCCTATGGTAGAACATGTATCAACCAATAAGTCTAGGACACGTTTTAGGGTAATTTAGTATTATTATAATATTATTTTTTAACCCTTATTTACCAGATTTACCCTTAACCATGGTAAGTAAAATATTTACCACAATAATTATTCAAAATGTCTAAAAATAAAAGTTACCTATTTACACAATTTGGACACCCTGATTCCAAATATGGAATCCATTTTTCTAAATTCAAAACACAGAAGTGGCAGAAATTAATTTAAAATTAATTCCCGCTGTCAAAATAAAAAGCGTGTTTTTAAGAGATAATAACTATCAAAAGATTGACACTTGTTTATGTTCGGTTTAATTGTAAAATTATGTCCAATGACCAACATTATATTAAATGGTAAAAATATATTCTAAATATACTTTAAAACCACTCAAATTCATAATTTATCACTATTAATTATTTTGATTAAAAAAGTTGTTTTTAATTAAAATTTAGTAATTTTCACTATTCATCAAAATATTAAAGTTATCCGAAAAGTACCAAAATTTCACCTTAGGCTAAATTCGATATTCCGAATCCAAAAATGAAGTCCATTTTAAAATATATAATTTCAAAAAGTAGGTATTACTATTCATAACAACTAGTTTGATTGGTTATGGTGTGTTAGAACTCGGTGTTGCGTACAACACACGCTATCACATTATTCAAAGAGTAGCATACCGTAGAAGCTTGGGGTGTTACATTCTCCCCTCCTTCAAATAATTTCGTCCTCGAAATTTCTAGAATACTACCACATGAAAAGACTCGGGTGGTTCTTCATCATAAGTTCCTCGGGTTCCCACGTTGCCTCTTCCATCTTATGGTTTTTCCACAAAACTTTTACCAGACGCGTCGTCCGGTTTCTCAGTACTTGTTCTCTCGTATCAAGAATCCTGACGGGCTCTTCACAATAGGAAAGATCGGGTTCTAGTTCTAATTCCTCATAGGTGAGTACATGCGTTGGGTTAGGCATGTATTTCCTCAACAGAGATACGTGGAACACATCGTGAACTTTGGAGAGACTTGGCGGCATTGCCAATCGGTAAGCCACAGCCCCAATTCGTTCTAGAATTTCGAAAGGTCCGATGTACCTGGGACTCAATTTACCTTTCTTACCAAAACATATGACTCCCTTCCATGGAGATACCTTCAGGAAAACATGATCATCGACTTGAAATTCCAAATCCTTCCTTCGATTATCGGCATAGCTCTTCTGCCTACTTTGAGCTGCTTTGATGTGATTTTAGATTACCTTCACCTTTTCCACCATTTCCTCCACCAGTTCTGGGCCTACAAGTTTTCTTTCACCAACGTCATCCCAACAGGTTGGTGTACGACATCTATTTCTGTATAACGCTTCATATGGTGCCATCTGAATACTCGAATGGAAGCTATTGTTATAGGAAAATTCTACCAGAGGTAAATAGTGATCCCACATACCCTGAAAGTCAAGTGAGCAATATCTCAACATGTTTTATAAGGTCTGAATAGTCTGTTCTGATTGTCCGTCCGTCTGAGGGTGGTAAGCAGTGCTCAAATAAAGTTCAGTATCTAGGGATTTCTGAAGACTTTTCCAAAATCTTGAAGTAAAACGGGGATCATGATCAGAAACAATCGATAGGGGTACTCCATGAAGTCTCACAACTTCATTAATATATAGTCTTGCTAGACGTTCCAGGGGTAGATCTTCTCTTATAGCAAGAAAATGTGCTGACTTGGTAAGACGATCAATAATAACCCATATTGCATCGTTCCTTCTAGTAGTCTTTGGTATCCCCATGACAAAGTCCATCGTAATATTGTCCCATTTCCACTCCAGTATTGGAAGAGGTTGCATGACTCCTCCAGGCTGTTGCCTTCCAGCTTTCACTTGTTGACAAACCATACATCTTGACACAAAATCAGCAATCTCCCTCTTCATGTTGTCCCACAAAAAATGTTCCTTCAAATCTCTATACATTTTGGTGCTCCCAGGGTGTATAGAGAAATTGGAACTATGAGCATCATCCAACAATTCCCTTTTTAGATCAGGTATATCGGGAACACAAAGTCTCTTCCCGAATTTCAAAATTCCATCTTCATACACAAAGTCTCTCAATCTCCCATCATTCACAGCTTTAATCTTCTTTTGAAATTCTTCATCATCGGTCTGAGAACTCTTAATCCTTTCTAGTAAAGATGGTTTGGAAACCATTTGAAAAAGAATTGATGTTTCTCCTTCCCTGGTTATTCCCATGTCCATATTCACTAGATCCATGAAAATTGGATCCCTTTCAATTCTCATATTGTTCAAAACTCCATGGTCTTTTCTACTCAAAGCATCTGCCACCTTGTTTTCTTTCCCTGGGTGTTAGTGTATCGTGCAATCATAATCCTTGAGTAATTCAAGCCATCTCCTTTGCCTCATGTTGAGTTCTTTTTGTGAGAAAATATACTTCAAACTCTTGTGATCAGTATAAATCTCACATTTTTCACCATAGAGGTAGTGCCTCCATATCTTCAAAGAAAAGATCACAGCTGCTAACTCGAGATCATGAGTAGGATAGTTTTGTTCATGAATTTTCAACTGTCATGATTCATAGGCAATAACTCTATCATTCTGCATAAGGACACAACCAAGTCCTTTCTTTGATGCATCACTATAAATAACGAACCCATCATTCCCCGATGGTAGAGTCAATATAGAAGAATTGACTAATCTTCTCTTCAGTTCTTTGAAACATTCTTCACACTCTTTTGTCCAAACAAATTTAACCCCTTTACGTGTGAGCTTCGTTAATGGGTTAGCCAATCGGGAAAAATTTTGGACGAAACGTCGATAATAACCTGCCAAACCAATAAAACTACGTACCTCAGTTATAATCGTAGGTGCTGGCCATTCTTGGATTGCCTTGGTCTTAGAAGGATCAACAGAGATTCCATCTTTAGAGACAATATGGCCAAGAAAAGAAATCTCATGAAGCCAGAATTCACACTTGCTAAACTTCCCATATAATTCATGCCTCCTCAGAGTCTTCAAGATAATGCGCAAGTGATTTTCATGATCTTCGTAGGTTTTGGAGTATACCAAGATATCATCAATAAATACCACCACAAATTCATCGATATACTCCTTGAAAACTCTATTCATCAGATCCATGAATACAGAGGGTGCATTAGTCAATCCAAACGGCATTACAGTAAACTCGTAATGCCCGTACTTGGTTCGAAATACTGTTTTCGGAATGTCTTCCTTCTTCACACACAACTGATGGTATCCAGATCGAAGGTCAATCTTTGAAAAGTATTGAGCTCCATGAAGTTGGTCAAAAAAATCATCAATTCGTGGTAGGGGATACTTGTTCTTTATTGTTATAGCATTGATCTCCTTGTAGTCGATACATAACCTCATAGATCCATATTTCTTTTTAACAAAAAGAACAGGGGATCCCCATGGAGAAACACTAGGGCGAATAAATACCTTATTACTCAATTCCTCTAGTTGTTTCTTTAGTTCGACTAACTCTACAGTGGCTATTCTATAAGGGGTCTTCGATATAGGACTTGATCCAGGAATTAAATCAATGGAAAACTCAACTTCTCGTTCTGGAGGATGTCCAGGTAAATCTTCCGGAAATACATCTACAAATTCTTTCACAATAGGTACATCCTCTATTTGAATATTCCTTTCCTCACCCACAGTTATTTCATTCTCTTCCTCCCCAATATTTGAATTAAGTTGAGCTACTGGGGGTGGATCTAAATAAGAATTAGGTGGTGACGATTCTGCTCTAAAGATAATGTGTTCCTTATAATTATCATCAAGAATCATAACCTCTTTATTCTTACAATAAATCTTCGCATCATAGTCCGAAAGCCAGTCTATACCGAGGATTATATCAAACTCAATCATAGGTATGATGATGAGATCAGCAGATAAAGAACATTTATGTGCTCTAATGGGGACTGATTCACAAAACTTTGTTGCAATGATACTTCCCTTAGGAGTTTTAACTGACAACTCCCTTATTAAATCAAATTGGAAATATCTAATTTTCTTAGAAAACTGGGAAGATATGAAACAATGCGATGATCCAGAGTCAAATAATACATTTGCTAAACTTGAGGAAACCATTAAATTACCTACCACCACGTCTTTCGGAGCTTCTACCTCAGCAGTAGTGATAGCATAAGCCTGGACTTGATCCCTTGGCCTTTTCTGAGGTAATTTCTCCTGATGCTTAGGATATGCATTTGCATAATGCCCCATCTCCCTGCAATTGTAGCACTGAACGTCGGTAGCTTTCTTCTTCCCTTTGCAATCACGAGCTTGGTGGCCTTTTTCACCAAATTTGTAACAGATGCCCATTCCCTTCAAGAAAGTACCAGGGTGTTTCTTCCCACATTTACCACAAGATGGATATTCAACCTTTCCCTTCTTCCCCTTATTTCCATTCCCAGATTGATCAGTAGGCCTCTTCTTCTCTTGCTTTGCTTTAAAGTCATAAGACTTAGAGAATTCCTTTTCGGTCTTGATAGCACATGAGACAATGTCTTCGTACGAAGAAAAGGATTGTGAGACTAATGCTCGACGAAGAAATGGTTTTAACACATCAAATAAACGATCAATCTTACTTCTTGGGTTAGGTATATAATCTCCAGCATACCTTTCTAACCTTGTAAAGTTAGCCTCATACTTTGTGACATTCTCATCCTCCTTCTGTCTCAAACTCAGAAATTGCCTTTCCATATCTGCTCGATGGTCGTGAGGAAAGTATTTTTCTAAAAACAGATCTTTGAACTCCCTCCATTCCATATTTGATACTTCATCATCTTCCTTCATGTTTTGAATCAATGACCACCATTGATCAGCATCTCTAGTGAGGCGGTAAACTTCCATGATAACTTTTTCCCTTTCATTGCTCCCCAAAGCCTGAAATATTTTCTCTAGGGAATTTATCCATTGCTCAGCTACTAAGGGATTTGTACTCCCATTGAACGTTGGTGGTTGTTGCCTCATGAATCGATCTAACATTGATCCTCCATGCTGTGGATCAGGGTGCTCCATACGGGTAAGGTTATTATTCATAACCTGAGTAAGTTGTCCCAGTATGGTGATTAGCTGATCGGAACTAGTTGCATCACCAGCCCCACTATAATTATCTTGAGCAGGAGGGAAATCCCTACATGGAGTGCGTGCATTGATACGGTTTCCATTTCTTCCACTAGGCGCTATTTCTAAACAATGGCACAAACTAGATCAGTTTATGAATCAAAATACATAATCCCATACTTATAAAACACTTAACATAAATTGAACTATTTATGGATATAATCCATAATCATAAAAATGTATTCTTTGAGGAAGTATATACTCATAAACCCTTTATAATGATTTGTAAAGAAAATGAGAGTTATCCTAAGCATATCCCCCGTGAGTGTCGTAACCAAGAGTGAAGCAAGGCCTGTTGTCGTGCACCAGTTCCCGTTCGAGTCTAGCTCAAAGCGGTGTTTTCGGGTTTTACCCCTAGGTACATCTGTGCCAGAGCCGCCTCTACCTGCTCGTATCCAGAGAGGGATGTATTGCTTGGAAAACTCACAAAATATCTACAATACCAAAATTCTAGGAAGTTCTTCTATACTAATCCTCAAAGTTCATCTTAGGTCTACGTTCTCTAATCATATTTTATCTAAATCTAGCTTCCAAGGTTTGTACTAAACTTCCTCTGATACCAACTGTAACGCCCCGACCCTAGTTACCCAGAGTCGGTGCATTATTACATAACATTGGCATGATCACAAGAAAGATCAAATCTCGAAAGACCGATTGGTTTAGTAGCCTTGGAAACACTAGATATATTCATAAGTTTTACATTACATCATAAAGTGAAAAACTACTACAACAACATAATGTATCCACAGTCCACACTATTATCCCCTCATAATATCCCTACAGGTCATTCACAACTTACTTCTTCACATCCTGGGAAAAATAAAACATAGAAAAGGGGTGAGCTCAAATTCCCAGTAAGGATAACAATATAGCAGAACATTCAAAATAAGCATAAACATTTAAGGCAATGCATTACTAAAACAAAAGCCTTTTAAACTTGAACTTCAACATAGTATGGAAAAAGTAAAATGAAATAATTCCATTTACTTGTTCACATGGATATTCTACTAATCGAATAATCACATGCAATATCAATAACCACTTTCATAATGTTGGGATACATAATGCCAGACTATCATAACCACATAGCCAAGGCCTCGTTCCAAGACTACAAATAAGATTTTGTCAAGGCCTTGTTCCAAGACACTAGTTTGTCTCATGCGACTTACCAATGCATCGAGGAGCTATATCGGGCTCCACCTGTCAAATATTAAGTCCAATGCATTCCCATATGAAAAGGTTTAAACATAACATAAAAATTCGTATTAAAACTAGCATACGAAATGTCAATAATTTCACCATAAACTATGAATGGTATAAAAATAGCACATCCACAGTCAAACATATCACAAAACCTTCAATACAATATAGAAGTTTTGTATCATAATAAATCAACTTCAAATAAGCGTAAAATCCATCAAAGGATGTTGACATAGATGAAATCAAAACACTTTTTAGAGAAATATCTCTTTCTATTTTGAAATCATTTAAGAGACATATAAAATAAAACATTTTCTTTGAAAATATTCTTATAAGCTTTTAAGTAAAGCTTTGAAGATTTTATAACGGCGGAAAATAACCGCACCCGCCGTATAAGTTAAAAAAACATTCTTACCTTAATTATGTCGAAAAGGTTAAAAAGGACCTTGTTTTGAAAACGATGGAAAGATTCCTCTTATAAAAAGTCAAACAAGGGTATAAATGAATTTAACCCATATTATTGTAAATAATAAAAATGTTTTGAAATACATTTTTAAGAAAACATGGATGTGGATGGTAAAAAGATCCCAGTAGATTATTACATATAAACAACCTCGGATAATGAAGAGATTGTGAAATAACCCTTACCTTGTACTTTTCCTTGGTTGGGGTAGGATAACCTCCTGTATAATGGTTAAATAATTGTTATTAAATTATACAAGAATCATATACATTAATATGATATCATATATGATCTTTTAATATTGATTTGATAATAATATCTTAGTATTATCATTGTTTCGGGTGTTAACTTACTTGTTTTCTTTTATATGTTTTGTTACGTAAGACATGTTTGTAAAGGATAGGTTGTATATTATTCATATCCATAATGATATCAAGTCCTTAAAAATAATTTTTTAAATCATCAAATGATAATTATACTTGAATGGATACGATGGAGAATGAATCTCATCGCGTTCGTGGAGACGGTAGTCCGTACGTACGCACGAGCGACAATATCAATCTTTTGATATTAAAATAATATATAAATGGATTTTATATTATATATAAAGAATAATTAACATGTTATATTTATTATTTACATGAGTTACACATCATTATTATACCCATCCAAATAATATTATATTGAATAACAATTACACCACGACGTGGAGACGATAAGCCGTACGTACGCACGTATGGTGACATGTTATTTAAAGGGTGGATAGAATACTGAATATAGTTGTACCATATTTATAATAACATCACAGTATATATATGATACTGGAGTTATTATTTTATAATGGTAACAACAAAGGAAGAAGAAGTGGAAGAAGAAAGGAACTTGGAAAAGGGTGGTGAAATCATTACCTCTTCTTCGGGTTCTTCCTTTTGATTTGATCAAAAGGGCTCATTAGGTTGGCTTTCTGATCAAACTAAGGCCAATAGGTTGTAGTGAGGGAAGTTGGGAGAGTATTTGGGCAGAGTTTTGCCGAACCAAAAGGCTTTGAAGGTGTGAAGAAATGAGAAGTAGGTGTGCCCTTTTATAAGAGGGGTGAGGGGTACCTTTGGAAAAGCTAGAGATATTAGTTTATAATAAATTCATATTCGGTTTCCAATGGCTCCAAAGTTGATTATTCAAAGGTTAAGGTAAGTATGGGTCGAAAAAAACTCAACCAATAGAATTTAGACAGGTTTGGGTACTTATATTAACCTTATCTTTAAGTATTAACTCTAAGTTAATTAGTTTCACTTTTACAATGTCTCTTTGTATTTTTATATAATATGGTTAATAAACTTACTATATACATATAAGATACCCCCAAGTGGTCCATTAATAATTAAACTATAATTATATAAGTCTCTTGTCCGAACCTTAGATTTTTAGGAATTTAATATCAATTAATAATATAATATTTGTTTTAAGAACTCTTTTATGTCAATTTTGACACTATTCAATAGTTGATTTTTGTGAAACTCATAACAGATTGATTACTTCGAAAAAAGTCAATTAAATAAATAATAATATATCATATTATCCTATAAAATTAGTTTAATTCATTAAAAGTTTCATATTATATTTATTTGGGTATTTATAATATCAATTATTTTAATTTTTCACTATTATAGTAATTAATTTATCATCATTGTGTCATAAATAAATTAAATTATTTAATGTCTAAAAATTATAAATAAAATATAGTTATGTAGGAAATCTTTTTATCTTTCTAATGAATATTTATAATCTAAAATCCAACATATATAACCCTATGTAATAATTGGTTTTCTAAAAGATATATGCTTGTGTCATTTTTGTATTCATTTTAACTTAATTAAAAAAAAGTGTCCCTATCACCTACAAGTGGCGCCATGGGGTCCCAAAATCGACCCAAAGATGCCTATGGTCGAAAATGTATCAACCAATAAGGCTATGACACGTTTTAGTGTAATTTAGTATTATTATAATATTATTTTTTAACCCTTATTTACCAGATTTACCCTTAACCATGGTAAATAAAATATTTACCACAGTAATTATTCAAAATGTCTAAAAATAAAAGTTACCTATTTACACAATTTGGAAATCCTGATTCCAAATATGGAATCCATTTTTCTAAATTCAAAACACAGAATTGAAAGAAATTAATTTAAAATTAATTCCCGCTGTCAAAACAAAAAGCGTGTTTTTAAGAGATAATAAATATCAAAAGATTGACACTTGTTTATGTTCGGTTTAATTGTAAAATTATGTCCAATGACCAACATTATATTAAATGGTAAAAATATATTCTAAATATACTTTAAAACCACTAAAATTCATAATTTATCACTATTAATTATTTTGATTAAAAAAGTTGTTTTTAATTAAAATTTAGTAATTTTCACTATTCATCAAAATATTAAAGTTATCCGAAAAGTACCAAAATTTCACCTTAGGCTAAATTCGATATTCCGAATCCAAAAATGAAGTCCATTTTAAAATATAAAATTTCAAAAAGTAGGTATTACTATTCATAACGGCTAGTTTGATTGGTTATGGTGTGTTAGAACTCGGTGTTGCGTACAACACACGCTATCAGATTATTCAAAGAGAAGCGTACCGTAGAAGCTTGGGGTGTTACAATAACTTTCATACTTTGATGAATAGTAAAAAATACTAAATTTTAATTGAAAAAAACATTTTTAATTGAAATAATTTATAGTTTTAAATTATGAATTTGAGTGGTTTTAAAGTATAATTAGATTATATTTTTATAATTTAATATAATTTAGGTCATTGTAAGTAATTTCACAATTAAATTGGACATAAACACATGTCAATATTTTGATAGTTTTTACTTCTTAAAAACCCGCTTTCTGGTTTAGACAACGGAAATTAATTTTAAATAAATTTATGAAACTTCTATGTTTTAAATTTATTAAAATAGACATCATTTTTAAATTTTGGAATATCAAAATTATCTTAGGGTTAATTTTTGGAATTTTTCTGAAAACTTTCAATTTTTGATAAATAGTGAAAAACACTACGTTATTGTTTAAAACTGGATTTTTAATTAAATAATTAATATTTTTATTTAAATTTATTTTAAAGTCAAAATATATAAATAATAACTATATTAGTCCAACTTAATTCATTGGAGTCATTTTATAATAATATTAGATATATAATTTTATTGAACTATTTAACATCTTTTACCCACCTTCTAGGCACATTTACAAATCTGCATAAAATATAATTTTACCACTTCTGTGAATTGAATTTAAAAAATTAGATAGACATGGTTGACATCCTTAATTAAAATTTGGTTCAATATGATGAAAATAATTTTTGGTGAATAGAAACTTTTGAATTTTATTTACCACGGTTAAAAGTAAATAGGGTAATTAAAGATAAAAATAATATTAAAATTACCCTAAGACATGTACTAATTCTATTGGATAAGTTTATTTTGACAAAAATAAAACTTAGTACAAATATATGAATCTTTTTGATCCACTTGGATTATACTAGGACATTTATTATATTTTATTTAAAGAAGAGTTAAAAGTGTTAAATTATAAATTTAATAACTAAACCATTTTTAACATTGGGTTATACATAAGATAAATTAGAATATAAATATTTATTAGAAAGAAAAAAAAATTTCCTACATCATGGTATTTTATTTATAATTTTTATACATTAAATAATTAAATTTATTTATGACACAATGATGATGTAATAATTAACTTATTAATGAAAGACTAAAATAATTGATGATATAAATATTAAAATAAATGTAAATTGAGACTTTTGTTGAATTAAAAGAATTTTATAGGTTAATATGACATGTTAGGGTTGATTAAATGATTTTTTTCTAATTAATCATGTTGTTATGACTTTCAGAAAAACCAAATACTAAATAGTGTCAAAATTGACATAATGAGTTTTTAAAACAAATACTATTTTATTAAATTATATAATAGTCCTAAAAATATAAGGTTTGGCAAAATTACTTATATAATTATATATATTTCATTAATTAACCAATTTAGGTTCTATTGGAATTTTATAGTAAGTTTACTAACCATGTATTATAATAATACAAGAAGACATGGTAAAAGTTAAACTATTTAACTAAGGGTTAAATCTAAAAGATAAGGTTAATATGGTGACCTAAACTTGTATAAAACCTATTGGTTGAGAGGATTTATACCAATAACCACATTAGACTCTATATAAATCCATTTGGATCTATTATAAACCTAAAATGATTTTATAATAAAAAAATATTTCAAGTTTTTCCTAAAGTGCCCCTCACCTCTTTTATAAAAGGGTATTTCCCCTTATCTTAACTTCACACCTCAAAATCCATTTATATCGGCCAAAACCTGATAAAATATCCTCCCAACTACCATCACTTAAACATATAGGCCTTAAATGGATCATAAATCCAACCTAAGGAGCCATTTTGTTCAAATCAAAAGGAAATAGCCGAAGAAGAGGTAATTGTTTCATCACCTCTTTCAAAGTTCTTTTCTTCTTCCACTTCCTCTTTCTTTGTTATTTGCATAATAAAATAATAAATACAGTACCTTATACATACTTATATGTTATTATGAATATGATAAAACCATATTCATTATTCTATCTGTCCTATGAATGACAAAGTCACCATACGTGCGTACGTACGACTTACCATCTCCACGTTGTGGAGTAGTTTGTTATTCAACACCACATTATTTAGATGGGTATAATAATGAGTATAATTAATTTAAATAATCATGTATATATAATATAACATATAATTAAACACCGTTTTACCATCAATAGAATGATATTGTCGCTCGCGTGTACGTATGGTTTACCGCCTCCACTACGCGATGAGAGACATCTTCAACGATCACCATTCAAGAATTTTATATATAAATATATTTATATTTATTAATTATGAGATATATGAAATAATATTTCTACTAGAATAATATATATTTATTTATATAAATATATACCATTTACTTACTTCCATACTATACGATAAGAAAATAGAAACAACGTTCATGCGTACATACGGACTACCGTCTCCATGAACAGTGTTTCCATTTCATAAATCTGACTATTATAAATATTTATATTCTAAATATATATGATATATAAATCATGTTTTATATTATGGAAGTATGTAAATCACGATCTAAGTGATACGATTAAGAATATAAAGTTAAAACAGGCACGATAAAGAAAGCGATTATTACCCGAAATGTTACTTTAACATGAAAATTATTATTAAATGGGTAGTATAAAGTCATAAATGAATCATATATGATATAATAAATATTAATATGGTTATGTTATAATTTAATAACATACCATGGTCATTATATAAGAGGCTAAACGTACCCTCGACTAAATGAAAGTACAAGTTAAGGGTTAATTCTTCAATCTCATTATTATCCGAGATTATTTATGTGTAAGTTTTTACTGGGACATATTTATTATCCATGTCCATGTTTCATTAAAGAGTTATCAAAATGATTATTTTTAAGGGAATATTTAACTAAAACATCATTTTAAATGGTTTAAATATTTATTCTTCTAAATCATACTCATTAATGTCCATGTTCTCAAAATGGTTTTAAGGATTTATTTATATAGGCATGAATGTTTTAAAATGTTAATTCCTTTTAAAAGTTTCAAAGTGGTATGGGAAACTTTGATTCAAAAATGTATTTTAAATTCCTTCCTTTATAAATTGTGTGACTTTTAAATGGTTTCATGAAAAAAAGGATATTTCTCTCAAAGAGTTTTACTGATCATTTTCAACAATGTCAACATCCTTTACTGGATATTATTCATGATTGAGGTTTATTTATTATAATACAATGTTCTATATTATATTGAATGAGTTATGATATGTTTGACTATGGATGTGTTGTTTTTATACCATTCATGGTTTATGGTTAAAGTATTGACATTTCATATTCTAGTTTTAATACGAATGTTTATGTTATGTTTCACCCTTTTCATATGAGGAATGCACTGGACTTAGTAAGTGATGGACGAGGCCTGATATAGCCCCTCGATGAATTGGTAGGTCTCATGATACAAACTAGTGTCTTGGCACAAGTCCTTAACAAAATTTTTATATGTAGTCTTGGAACGATACCTTGACTATGTGGTTATGATGTCTGACATTATGCATTCCCTCGTTATGAAATTGGTTATTACATGTGATTATTTGACTAGTAGAATATCTATGTGCATGTGTATATGGTAATGTTTGATTTATTTTTGCCTTATTATGTTCAAGTTTATGTTTAAAAGGCTTTTGTTTTTATTACACATCTTGCCTTAAAAGTTTATAGCTTCCACTAAATTATTTACCCTTACTGAGCATCTGAGCTCACCACTTATGTTTTGTTTTCCTAGGATTCCAAGAAGTGTATTATGATTGATATAGAGGGTTAAGATAGGGGAATAATGGAATTATAAAAGGATTATAAATGTTGTTTTTTATGTTTGAAATTGTAATGTAATGTTCATGTATGTAATATATTTTCCAAGTCTGCTAAACTAATCGGTCCTTTGGGACTTGATCCCTTGTAATCTTTCCAATGTATTAAAATAATGCAATGGCTCCAGGATTTTGGGGTCGGGGTGTTACACCAGGATTTTAAATACTCACCTGATTTTATTCCCCATTTCCTCACTTTCAACCGTAATGATGAACAATAAATCTCAAGAGCTCCCAAGGACCAATATTCCTCATTTTTTGGCCGTTTGGAGCATCATTGGTTGTGTATCGAAGATCCCGGTGATTCTAACCCTTTCCTTTATTCTCTTTTCCGAATTAGAGATTGTATCTTGGGTGATATTATTTTGAATACCTAAAACCCTCTTTTTCTAGTGGAATATATTTTTAGGCTTTAAGGGGTGTTTGAATCCAGATCTAAGGCCCTTATCAGGACACTTTCATCACTAGATTCAATGGTCTACAAGTTATATCTCATAGTTTTTATATGGATTTGGACATGAAAGGTTGTACTGTTGTTTCCCCTTGTCATGTTCTTGGTTCCATTAGATAGATTTGATATAATGGGTGTCAAAATTAAAAATTGAAACCCTCATGATCCCTATGGGATGCATTATCACGACCCGTCCCCCAGGGCCCATGACGTGACTACCCCAAGCCCGCCTTCCATAGGCCAGGGGCTGGAGACTAGCACCGAAATGCAGACTCCCTAAAACGGGAAGACATTTCCTTTAAACTTGTACATACACACATATAAGAATACAATAAGAAGTAACCACTAAGTAAAATACTATAGTAAAAAGAGTGATAAAAGTAAAGGGGCCAGAATACAAGCCCAATTGAAAGTACGAGTACAAATAAAAAGTAAAAATACAACTAAAAAGCGAAAAGCAGCTCCCGGATTGTCTACGACGGATCCTACCTGAAGGGTAGGTAAATATTTCCTCCTCAGCACTCCATGTCCGTCCGTCTCCTCTATGTCACGTCTCACTAAATGGTCCACCTTTGATCACTGTCTAGTCCTAGCTTCCTTAGCCTCGATCAATGTTGTATGTCATCTTCACCAGACACAACAAGGTGTGGGCGAAGCCCGTGTAGGGGTGAGTATAACAATACTCAGTAGGGACCCCGAGACCCCATAGGTCTCCTAAAGTTCCACAAAGGAAAACCACAAAGCAAGACATCAACTATACTTAGGTATATTCCCATACATACACCTAAGTTATCAAGATAAACACATCTCATACATGAGGGAAGAATACCACAAAGTTAACACCACGAAGGTAAAAGTAACACACATGTATCACCACAAAGATAGTACCATGAAGGTAAATGTACCACATAGGTATCACCACGAAGATAGTACCATGAAGGTAAAAGTACCACATAGGTATCACCAAGAAGATAGTACCACAAAGGTAAAAGTACCACACAGGTATCACCATGAAGATAGTACCACACAGGTCTCACCACGAAGATAGTACCACAAAGGTAAAAGTACCACACATGTATCACCAAGAATATTGTACCATGAAGGTAAAAGTACCACACAGGTATCACCACGAAGATATTACCACGAAGGTAAAAGTACCACACATGTATCACCATGAATATAATACCACAAAGGTAAAAGTACCACACATGTATCACCACGAAGATAGTACCATGAATGTAAAAGTCTTAGTTCAAACAGAGTCTTAGCTCAAACCAAGTTTTCAGTGAAGTATATAAGTACATATGATTAGTCACAAATCTAGATCATATTATTCTATCAAGAGGCACTACTGACCACATGGAGTCTGAACTAGATAGGATCGATAGGTATTAACCCCCGAAAAGACCCACATAGGATCTGACCCACCTAGAGTCGATAGGTACTAACCTCTACTGACCCACACAGGATCTGACCCACATAGGATCGGTATGCGCTGACCCACACAGGATCGCTAAGCATTGACCCACACAGGATCTAACCCACACAAGATCGGTATCTGATGACCCACACAGGATCACTGAGCACTAACCCACACACGATCAATAGGTACGAACCCCCACAATGACCCACACAGGATCTGACCCGCCTAGAGTTGATAGGTAACTAAACTTCGTATGATCCGTCTCCAACCTCCACCTCACTTCCAGCCAATGGATTCCCGCTAATATCAGATTTGGTAGAACCACTCCCCAAACAATCGGTCATACCTAAACCACCACGAAGTTCATGGAAGAAGTATCCAAAAGGTTCGTCACGTCATAAGGGACCCAACACAACAGATGACACATCAATCAGACGCCTGGTCTGTAAGTTATTAGTGTTTCTGCTTTGAGTGCCCAGTTGGATTCGGGGTTAGATCCAACTTGTCCATACTCAAACTTTATCCAAAAATAAAGTAGATTATACCAAAAGGACCACATGGATCCAAGAATTCTGGTGCCACAGATGGTTTTTCAAATGGACACCTGATTCTTAAGATACAATTGAAAAGGTGAAACTGGGTTTGGATGGGCCCAGGTTTAGTCCGACCCAGTCGGATTGACCTGGCCTAACCCGACCTGGGCCCACCCGACCTAGTTCGAGTTGAACCGGCCTGATTCAAGTCTAGCCCGTGAAGGGGACGTCCTGGCTCGACCCGCGCTGGGCGTGACCCGCTGGGCGCGGTCCTTCTGAGTTGGCGCCGAAGGGGGAGAGGCCCCCCTTCCATTCGGAACTGCAAAGGGTAGCGCCCTTAGGCACTGCCATGTCACCCGTGGGACCCAAGAGGGTCCCTCCGAACTGCTATGTCCATTCGGTGCTCCTGCCAGTCCTCCTAATAGCGGCGCGGTCGCGCGCCACTGCTACTCTATGGTCGGTCAGGTGCTGGCCACCCTCTGGCCTCCGCCGCAGCCAAGCGCCGCAACATCCTGATCCGGAAGTACAAACACGCACCTCCACTCCTCCATGCATTTGGAAGGATGCTGGACGCCACCCTTCTTCTCCACGATCGATGGGCCGTGGCCTCTTGCTCAACCGACTGCGCGGATGCACACCGCCCCACCTTCCTTGCGGCCGACCGGGTGTCAGCCGCCGCCTTCTTCCACGAGCCATTGTGGCTTTGTTCCAAGCCCCAAAACTATGTTGTTTACATATTCATGATCCTCAGGTTTAGGGCTCCGCATTCGTATATCACACTCATAAAAACTCTGTGTTTCCAGTGTCATTAAATATTTGACGTCAAAGAACGCAAAAAGAACGCTCGAAGTACAAAAGGTAAGAGGCACAATATATGTGCGGTACGATGGCCATGTTAGTTTGGATATCGTCATTGTTAATCCAGAATGTGAAAAATTATCAAATAAATTCAATCATAATTCAAAATAAATCCCCTACCTCAAGAACGGTGGTGAGCGCGCATTTGTGGAAGCGGGTCGGTGTTCATCGTCCCCCGCAACTAGCCTCCAACGACGTCACTCGTTCATCGATCTACGGTTTGGGGTTTCAGTATCTCTCATCACCTCCCACTGGTACCAGCTCTGTCCTCCAAGGGTTTGGTGTCACTGTACTTTATCATCACTTCATTGCTTAGCGAAGCAGTGCTGACACCTCTTCCCAAGCTCCATATAAATAGGATAGGGGGAGGGTGTGAAATGTTCATGGGATTAATAGAGTCCCATTAATTAGAAACTTTTATAATTCACCAATGGGGTAGTTACTTAGAATTAAAAGTTTAATCCATTTATTGGATTGACACGTCACTGGTCCCATGTTGTTTCTTGTCTGTTGGAGGAAAGGAATGAAAATAAAATAACAAATTTATTTTATATATTTCTTTTAAAAAGTCCCAAAACCTAAATTTTTCTCCAAGCCTACTACGGTCAAAGTGAAGTCTCCCTTAAGAAAATCCTAACCCTATGGATTCAACGCTGTCCTCAAATTTTTAATCTGAGCACCACTTCAAAAGTTAGAAAATCCCGCTCACGCGTTTACTGAACGTACCCGAAAAAAAGTTTGGAAAAATTATTTAACAGTCACCCTCAACCCGCGCCGATCGAGGTTAGGATCTTCCTAAGTGAAAAAAGCCCCAAATAACCCAATGATACCCTTGGATTTCCAATACAAGTTACCATTTTGAAGTTATGAATTTTATAATAAAATAATTTTCACTTAATTATTTTATTTACGGTAAAAAACTAACTTTCTCTGGTGGCCCGCGCTGGCCAAAGTTAGTATCTACCTAAAAAAAGAATAACCTCATGAGTTCATAGGTGGTCTTGTATTTTTAATCCGAGTTACCATTCATGAGTTATAAGCATTTGAAAAATAAAATAACTTTGTTTAATTATTTTATTTACGGTTATGCCATTTTTGAGTTTTCTCACCGTAGGCTTGTGCCGACTAAACTTAAGTCAGGCCTAGGGTAAAAACGCCATCCTGAGTGCAACAATGACCTCATATTTCTAATCCGAGTAATCGTTTAATAGTTATTCCACTTTTTTAGGAAAATTGGTTACACACACTAATTAAAGCTTAACAAAACTTCGACAGATCATTTCGGGCACTCCGGGCCTCAGAATCGTGCGCCGTCAGATTTTGTGGTCTCGATATAATTTCATATAATAAAAAAAATTATACAGAATTTTTAGGGCATTACACACATTTAGGATTACTTGACCAATTTAGGGCCACCCATGGGGTGCACTAACCATCTGGAACATTGCTAACAGAAATGTTAAAATATAAAATCAACTTGGGATTAAGTAGAGACCAAGATGAACATGTTAATTGATTAATGTGATAATGAATAAGGGAATATGGATAGTGGTGCATAGATGTGAATAATGTCTAAGGGATTGTTTGGTTATACATGATGATTGGTTAAATGGGATTAATGATAATGTTCCAAATGAATTGTGAATTGTACTTGAGATGCACAAGTGAGATAATACATGGGAAATGTTAAATGTGTGAATTGAATTAATATATGTAAAGGTTTGGATATTTTAAATGGGTTAACATAAGAGAATTAGTAAATATTCTTAGTTAGTTAGGAATAAGAAATGGGAATTGGGATAAATGGCTATGTAATGTAAATGGTAAAGGTGTTAATGGGTTAAGGAATAATGTTAATTCCCATGTTGATTATTATGGATTGTGTTTAATTTTGGAATGGGTTATGTTTGGTTGTGATACGGTATGTGTGTGGTGAATGGATAAATAAGCATGTGTAAATGGCTTGGAAGAGTGGGGCTATTAACATGAGGTTCTATTCCCACAGGTCAAGTTCGTCTGAGGCTCTAAACTCCATCCCAAAATACACGGATTAGGGAAGTGGAAAAAGTTATATTCCCTTAATGGTTGCATTTGATGAGACCACATGAACCAAGGATTCAAGGTGAGTGTGTTGTATATGTGATGGTGTGATTTTATATAGTGAGATAGAGAACTTGATTTACTCCCCCTATGTATTAAGATTGATGAATGTGTCTAACCCATTGATAACATGATGAAAGTGAACTAAGTAATGAAGATGGTATAAGTATTTAATTTGGGAATAATACTAGAAAAATACTTAAGTGAACCTTATTAACTAATGGTACCCAACTTGCCTTTATTTACCTTGTCTTTAATTAGCACTTTCATGAACTTTATATTGACTGGATATTTTGTAGACACCATTGGCGGTGGCCTATTGAGTTATACTCACACCCTGATCCGGCCACCGTTGGGTACCCGAACAAACTTCATGATTACAGTTTAGGATAAGGGCAAAGGCCCCATTCTTGGGAGTTGAGTCGATCTTGGGATGTAAATGGATAAGGTTCTGGACTTGGAGTCAGGACCATTTGGGGGATTCCACTGGTTGTCTTTATTTTGGATTTTGTTCACTTTAGCATTTTTTAGCATGACCCAACATATTTTACTATTGGGTATGGTTTTTACCCAGTTTTGGGGGATGTTGGTTATGCATGATTGTTAGTTATTAAATGTTATTTCCACTATTTATTTTACTTATCTAATATGGGTTACTCTGGTAAAGAGGGTATAGTATCCCCACGTGATTCATCAGACCCTTACTACTAGTTGGTAACCTCTAGCATATGGGGATGCACACTTGAGGTCATGTGATAATTTGGCTTGAGGCACCATTTAGTGGCTTCTGGTTCGAAGAAATTATACTTATGCAACACCAATTATGTAAGGGTATAGAGGGAATAACACTTATGTAGCACCTTTCATAAAGGTAATATCTTTAAATAACTGGTTAGTGTAATGGTAAGCAGCTGAATACCTTTACGCAAAACCCCCTGCATAAGGGTATAACCTTTACACAACATACTTGGGTAAAGTTAATCATAATTTTACCCTAATGAATAATTTTTATGTAAGGGTATCGCGTAAGGGTAAGTGTCTAGTTACCATTATATAACCCTTTTAAAAAATTCAACTACCTTTACACAACCTTTATTTATGTGTTAGGGTAAGTTGTGATGACCATTATGAAAACCACTCTATGTAAGGGTAATTTATTGGTTAATATTACACATCTCAATTATGTAAGAGTAAGGGCTGAGTTACATTTACATATCCCAGTACATAAGGGTAAAACTTTTTTCAATATTTTCAAAAAACATGTCATAAGATTCTCTATTTTTCGTTTTTCTTTTTCATTTCATCGCAAGTTTCATAAAAAGTAATCATGCATTTCTCTAATACCACTGTTAGGTTTCATATTAATCTAATAACACTTATTAGAAATAGTGAATGAAATTTAAAACCAAGTCTGAGGATATATAAGAAAGATAATATAAAATTGTGTATAAAACTAAAATGAACAAATACTATAAATGAAAGCGTACCATTCACAAAAGATCTAATAAAACCATTGATCTTTATCTAAAAAGTTTTATAAATATCACTAAATTGGAAAGAAAAAGAACCCCACCTTCATAGTGTATCCATGGGCTACACCTAAATCGCACATTGCATGTGTGGGATTCTACAATCTCCATGATGTGCTAACATCTTATTCATAAAGGAGATACGAGAAAGAGATATTTGGGTTCCAAGGAGGTTTAAAAAAGTATAATATGTACACACACATCTACACTGTCATATTTCAGTTAGATTTATAAATTCATTGAGGACACTCCTTGATCATCCTATCATTTATTTATACATTAAAATACATGAATAAATTCCATGGTAGGTTCACGCATTGAATTCATTTACTCTAAAACTTTATATCTAATGAAACGGTATAATAAATGATATCTAATATTAGATAATAATAACTAAAAATAGTTTATCATTAATGTTCCATGAAATGATATACCATGCATGAAAATCATAATTTTCATGCAACACACACACACACACAAGGATTTAGGGCATATCTATTTTAATCTCCCACTTGAACAAAATCCTAATATACTTTTTAACATCACACCTTTATATTATATCATATACAATAACTTGTGAAACCATATCCAAAAATAATTTTGGATATCATCCAAAAAACTTTTGGAAAGCCATCATTAACTTCACCTTGTATCACATCATATGCAATACCTTGTGAATACCCATACAAAACACTTTTGAATTAACTCTAAAACAATTTTAGAGTATCTCTCAAAATCAAACTCAATCCTCATCTAGTCAACCATAAAGTGTGAACTTATGGGACTTTATAGCATTAAAAACAAATATGAATCTCTAAATCCATATATTTAAAAACAGAGTGGCCTCTAACAAATAATTTATGCTACTAAAGATATAAAGGGTTGGAGAATGATCTCCATAAATCACATGTATCCCTATACCTATGTCTATGAGTCTGTATGATATACAGATGTGTACTCTCATATTTTTCCTTTGTCCAAGATATAAAGTGACCATGGGAAATGGAACATGTCAATCCCATATAGTCAACTCATCTATTCTTGATTCTTAGAGTATAGAATGAACCGATCAATGAATGTATTACATGTCATCCATCCTTAAGGATAAACACATCACATGACACTTATCCGTATAGATATATAATATCTAGGTGCAGATTCACACTCCCACATTATATCTCAATCTAAGGCCCTAATTTCATACTCATCACATGAGAGAAAAACCTCATCTCATTTAAGATCCAACTACTGACATGATCAACAACATACTCAACCACCCCCATATTAGGTAAGTCAATATGTATACTTTCATAAGTAGGGTATCAAAGTATGATGGTTATCATTCCAGGTATCTCACCAACCTCAGGTAGTGGGGACTCAAATATGATCCATGCACCCCTAATATACCAAAAAAACCTATGTATGACACTCTATGTGGTATACTTAGTTGGTCATCCAGTGCACACAAAGAATACTATTCTTTGTCTTGTGTCTCATGAGTATATTTTGCATATCAATACAATAATCCTACTCATGCTAACCATAACATTTTGACATAACCTATAATAACCAATTATGAACATTGATTATGGATAAACTAAAAGTCATACATTGAGAGTTCAATTATCATTAAACTTCATGAAATGTATATATATATGTACATTTATGTAGACAATGTGAAATAATGATAAAATTAAAGTTTCCTTCTAATATGATACATTTTAATATTTTTAAACTCATTAGTAATATTTAACAAAACTAACATAAGCATTGGTTTATCATGTAAAATATGTTAAACTACCAAATCAACCTTATGTTTACTACACTTTTTGGGTTTTGTTAACTCATTACATTATATTAACCCATGTCACATCTCCATGTGACTATCTGATAAAACCTCCCACTAAACTCTTTAGTGATAAACATCTATAAAGTATTCCAATTAGTATAATGGAGAGAGTTAGGAATCATATTACTAAATTTTCAACTTCTTGAACATATTAAATCTTATTAACTTCACAACATCAAATTTTACAATGTCAAAATGTATGGTCTACTTATAACTATTTCTAAGTTCATCATCATCATCTTGGGAACCCTATTACACCATTATTTTCTTTGAAATAATGTAACGAATTACATTTTTTTTCCCTATCTTCCTAAACACATTTTGGATATGAAGTGAAATTCATTTTAAACTTAGTTTGTTGTAATTATTTATTTGTTAATTTTGACCTTATTCAAGTCCAAACATACTCCCACTAGCCTCTTAGACACTATATTCTTTCCAAAATATTATGCTAATATACAAAAACCCTTTTTTTGTTCGAAAATATAATTTATTTCCTTTTATTAGTAATATTTAACAAATAAACTATTGTTTCCATATCATATATAGTATTATATGCATTTGGAACATTTCCTTTGAAAAGAATACTAAATTAAAATGAACCACCAATGTGTGGTGGGAATACATTCCTACATATTTTAACAAATATTTGGTTAAAATTTTATACTAGATAAACACTTTTATCCATATATTATTAAAAAAACATGTTATAGAAATTGATGAATCATAAACCATGTGTATATGGGTCCCAATAGATGGCCACCTTCTCAGATGGAGCTCTCGGTGTCTAGGTTTTCCTTCTCCCCTCCTCCTTATCTATTGCGGCCCTCTTGATCTACTTCTCCATTCTGATCCATCTCAATGGTCAATTTTTATCCCTTCTCCTCTTCATCGTCATATGCAATGCTCATTATTTTCCCACTCCATTTTTTTCTCTCAGAGGTTTTGGTTTCTTGATCTTATTTTTCCTTCTCAGATGGGACTCTTTTTGACCTTGTGAAGGCTTGAAGATGATTCTTTCTGGAGGGGAGGATGGCACTCGCTTAGTCGCAGCTTGCTGTGGAGGTCTAGTTCGCTCTCTCGCTACTCTGACCTCTAGGTATGTTTCTCCCTCCTAGGTTGGATAGGTGCGATGGATCTCTAAGGGGTTTTGGATTATTCTTGTAGGAACGATGGGGGTACTATAAGAGGCATAACCTATGGTGGAATTTTTATGTTCCTAGGATTCTTCAGTGATGGTTCTTTGATTTTTTGATTCTTCAGTGATGGTTCTCACCCCAACCACAGGAAATGTGATCTTGCAACGACGATGGCTTTAGAATGGAATTTGACATGCATTAGGTGGGTGGCTCGAGACTATCATCATCTCAGGGTGATGATGCTAGGTTCAATGTGTCTTGGAGGTCTTTTTAATTTCGAATTGTTTTTTCTATAGTGAATCATCTTACAAGTGGTTTTTTATCTGTGGTTGGGGTGAGAACCATTTTGAATTTTGAATTTTGATGTTTGAATTTTAATTTTTGTATTATGGAATCCAGGGTGTGCTCTTTCTATTTTTTTAATGTACGTTTACCGCTAAGCCTTAAAGTGGTTTTCTAGAAAATGAAAAAAATGGATTTGGATGGATAAACCATGTGTATACAATTAACCATCTAATACTTGTTCACAAGAACTATTTTTAATCAACCAACTTCTCTTATCACATAATAGAAATGAGATAAAGATACACATCTTTTTCTTAGATTCATTTGAGCTTGATAAAATCCTTTACATTGTAATCCTCAATGTATTAACTATTTACTTCATCAGATGAATATAAACTACAAGCCCAATCAATTATTCCTTTTATTTTGAACTCCTATATATTTAAAAAAACTTGTAAAATATATATTCGGTATCATATACCTTTTAAAATCAAATAATTAATTTCTATAACATCCACACCTGACAAGGAAATTCCATGGAGTTTTACAAATACTTTTAGGTATATCATGGATAATCCAATAATATTGAATTATTATTCTTCTTTATTAACAACCCTAGGTTTCAATAACCTTTATTGGATTCTTGAGAAAACATTTATTAACTTTTCAGACAACTTTTCTTCTTATGGTTTGAATATTTACCTACTTTTATTATCTATACAGTACTTTAGAACTTGGACATAAAATGAAATGTTCATCTATTCCTAACACTTTGATAAAATCAGGTAAAATTTTCTTAAACTCGTTAACTTTTTTAGAACATCTCCATAGATGATAATAGGATAAATTCCCAAAAAATAACAATATATTAAGGTAAACTTTAATATATCAAAGTCATTAAAAATAATAAATTATATTGAATATCATTTGGCATACCCAATCATATTTAGTAAATAATTTAAGACTATGATTCCTTTGGTAAATTTGCATCTAATAACTTTGAAACCCTAAATGAATCACTCTAAGATTCCATAAGCATATATATATTCACTTGTTGAATAAATTCAGCACTTGGTTACTGAGGAAGGAGTTGTTTTGACACAAAATTTTCCTTAAGAACTTTTCTTAAATCACCAATATTGATTAAGAAATTTTCTTAAGTTACTATTATTAATACCTATCTATATTAAGCTAGTCCTATTTAAGGATTAATTAAAAAGTTTATCTTGATGATGATAATTATATTTATCTAAAACAAAATCTTCTATCAGATGCTAATAATGAATTATTAACCATTTAGTAAGGACTTTTATTAAATAGGATCCCACTAAAATGATGAACAATTTATAAAATCCGTCATATCAATTAGTGGGACAAGATCCATATTTTACTAATAAAATAGTCCACTATATAATTTCCCTCACCACTTAGTTATTATGGAATGGCATCATCCTAATCATATAGTATATGAATCTTGATTAGTTGAGTGGAAAACCCTTTGTCCAATCCATCAAATAAATAAAATAAACTCTATTCCTTTGGAATTATAACCGTTATGGTTTTCTAGTTAAGTATTACCCAAATAAAACTCCAAAAAAAGATAACAAAAGAAAATCTAGGGGCATCCAAATATGTCATGAAACCACCCAAAAAGACAATCCAGAGTCACTTATTACTTTCTTTCCGTACATAAGATAATCGAAGGGAACGTGACTATGGCATGAAACTACCCAACCAAATGATCAAGGTCATGAAAAGTGCCTCTCTAGAAGGAATCTCACACTTAGTATTTGAAGGGGATTTTAATATCACCATCTTATATCATGTTATTTACTTTTTTATATGAATGATTCTCAGAACTTAGTTTGGAATCCTATTCCATCCACCAAATAAATATGTTTAAACCATATTGATATGTAACCCTTTACACAACCCCCAAGTTTGTGTTACTCACTCAAAAATAGAATTCATACATATTCATACATATACAGAAGCATTATATACACAAGGTACAAGAAAACTTCATGTAAAGGAATACAGTCTTATGAAATTAACAATCTATACATGATTAATATTGAATCAATAGATAGAAAACCCAAATTCACTTTCCTAGACAAGGCATATGCCTACAGGTAAGTAGATAATTCGGCCCAAGTTCCTCTACCCGGTGATAATTTACTAAAGAGAGAATCCAATTCATAATAACTATAACACCTAATATAAGAACACCATATTCAACAACTAAATTAAAGTTAATATCTTCTATTAAAAATCAAGGTTAAGGTAGATAAAAAACTAAATTCATTTTATATTCAATCCTAGAATGTAATTCAAGTCTCTATCCTAGAAGTAGTTTAACAATTTAAACTAGAGCATACAAAATATTCACATGTCTTAAAAAATTTATAATTTTGAATAAAATAGGGAGTAGACTTTAAATAAATGAAAAATTTAAATATTTAGACATGAGATAAACGTTTATGAACAATTCATATATAAAAAATAATTATAAAAATTTTATAATTACATATTTAACATTATGAACACTCCATAATTTTTAATATAAAAAATTTATATTCATTCCAATATGAACTCTTTCATATTTGTCATTATATGGCATTTTAATTATAAATATATGATATTATATGAATTATAAACTATTTATAATCCAATTTCTATAATGCAAACATTTTATATAATCTAAATACCATATAACTAATCAGTATTTAAACCTTGACCATATCAATCATCAAAACACTGTTTGATGTGTCTTAAATAAAATCCAAATAAGGACCCTTTTTATTTTGAAAAATTCAAAATAATTAATTATGAACAATTTTATAGTTTAAATATAATCATTTTATAATATGGTCTCATTTCATAATTTATAACCCTTTATAAATTATTACTTATGATTTCTAAATAAACACTTTTATTTCTAAGTCATAAGAATTTCTATATAATTTGTTAAAAGTTATTTCAAATATTAACATTTAATATTTGGGATATAAATGTTTCATAAACATTTAATTAATTATTTATAAACTATTTATAATTAATTAATTAATTAATAAATTAATTATAAATTAAATATTCCAAAAATATATTTTAACATGATTTATAAAAAATTTATAAAACATAAAAACCATTTTATATTTTAAAATCAATTTTTAGAAACATTTATGTTTACCCTTACATAGGAACCCATTCCTGCGTAAGGCTATCCTGCCTTTACCCTTACACAGTCACTCTTCATAAGGGTAACTACACTCTACCTTCAGACAGACATTCTACAAAAGGTTAAGACCCTAGTGTAACAAAAATTACATAAGAGTAAGGAGGGAACAACCCTTACACAATGCCTCATGTATAGGTAATACCTTTACATAGCTGAATAGCGTAAGGGTAAGCGACCAAAGACCTTTATGAAAAATCCCTTGTGTAATGGTGATACCTTTACACAACACATTTATATAAAGGTATTAATGAGTTTACCCTTACACAGACCTTATGTGTAAGGGTATCGCGTAAGGGTAAGTGGTTGGTTACCATTATGTAACCCTTTTAAAAAATTCAACTACCTTTACCCAACCCTTATTTTTTCTTAAGGGTAAGTTGTGATGAACCTTATAAAGACCACTCTATATAAGGGAAATTACTTGGTTACCCTTATAGATCTCATTCATGTAAGGGTTAGGATTGGGTTACCTTTACGTATCCCAGTATGTAAGGGTAAACCATTTTTTCCATATTTTTGAAAAACTTGTCAAACGATACTCTATTTTATGGGTTTCTTATTCATTTCATCACATATTTCATAAAAATTAATAATAAACCACACTTATTCCATTTTTAAATTTTGTATAAATCTAATAACACTGATTAGACACAAAAAAATCAATTATAAACCAAGTCTGAGGATCTCCATGCAAGATAATATGAAACTGCATATAAAAATGAAATGAATAAATACTATAAATACAAGCACACCATTCATATAAGAGACACTACCACATTTGATCTTCATTTGATGAGTTTTATAAATATCACTAAAGTGGAAAAAATAATCCCACCTTCATAGTGTATCGATGGGCTATTCCTGAATCACACATTGCCTATGTGAAATTATCCATTATCCACAGTGTGCTAGAATCTCACAGTTAAAGAAGATATGATAAAGAGAGTTTTGGGTTCTCGAGAGGTTTTACCATGAATTATGTGCACACACACATATCCACCATCATATGGAATTCATTTGTATAAATCCATCAAGGACACTCCTCAATTATCCTCTCATTTATTCATGTGTTAAAACACATGAATAAATTCCATGGATGGTTCATGAATCGAATGCATTTACTCTAAAAAATTTCATCTCAAAAAATGGTATAATAAATAATAGTTAATATGGGAGAATAAAACATGATAGTAGTGTATCATTTAAGTTTCATGGAATGATATACCATACATTGAAATCATAATTTTCATGTAATATATATATATATATATATATATATATATATAAGAATTTTGAGAATATCTCTTTCAATCTACCACTTTCACTAAATCCCGATAGACTTTCTTCCATCTCACATTTATATTGTATCATATAAAAAAAATTTGAAACCATATCCCAAAATCCTTTTAGTTATTTTCTAAAACACTTTTTAAAATCCATCATTAACTTCACTTTGTATCACATCATATGAAATAACTTGTGAATACCTATCCAAAACACTTTTTTATTAACTCTAAAACAATTTTAGCATAGCTATATGAGTCAAACTCAATTCTCATTCAGTCAACCACAAAGTGTGACCCTACATGCCTTTATATTGTTAAAAAAATACAAATATTTGGATCCATATATGTAAGAAAAGAGAATTATATAGAAAAGAGTCAATGATACTCAAGCTATAAACGGATCTAATATGATATACAACTCCACTAAGACTGTATCTTGTAGGAAAAACTAAAATGATTGATATATCATAAGTCCCATAACACCCGAACTACCAAGCTAACATAACTTCCACATCACCTCTTTACAATTGTAGTGGGGGACCCATTCCTTACTGAGGTATTCATGTAAATTTGGGGGTACCAACCCCTTTATAGGACCCACACATTTTAAAAATAAATGCATATCAATCGAATAAGTATTGAATCCATGGATGGGGAAATCTCGCTTGAAACATACTGGTTATCGACTCTATATTTTATATGGGGATATCATGCCTTATTGAGGTCAACGGGGTACCAAACCCATACCAAAAATAGAGGACCCACTCCCCAAACCCACCAGGGGGTTACTGACACTATAAAGTTCATGGAGTACTCATTCCCTAGTATGATAATGTTGATAAGGTTTTATTGACATGTGTTTATTTCAAACACCTCTCCAGAACCCTGTTGTCATCTTTACGGAGTTTAGCTACTCAAACTACCCAAAACTCCTTAAAAATGAACTTTGATGAAGAAGTGTTACCTACCAAAACACTACATGAAAATCACTCATAATGGATTATTTGTTGACCAGATTCTAACACCAAGATGATAAGATATTAAAGATACTATAAAAGGGAAATTACATGACATATACCTTACTCCACATGTTGTGCATATTCCTAGAGGTCAATTGGGTGTGTACTTCTATGACCTAGTCATGTTGTGTCAAAATACAAGGCATGTACCTTTAATTAACACAACATGTGATACTCGATGATTATCAATGCATGTACCATAGAATCCAAGAGTTATGTCATCCTTTAGGCATGAAACACCCCCAATGTACATGATGTTTGTAATCAGGGGGATAATCAGGAATGTACTCACATATATCTCAGGTCATAACATGTAACCAGACATGGAATGTGGTTTTGATACATTCCATGTGTATTAGTCAGGGGTAGCTACATGTGTGCTTCTTTATTCTTCAGGTCATGTATCCTTTAGATGAATATAACGTGTGTTTAGAAACAACACGACGTGTGATATTTTATCCTCTCCAAAAACCATAATCACTATCGCAATGAGACATAGTGTGCGATCCATGGATACATGTCATGTGATTGTATTCTTCTTACCCAAATCTATAGTTGCTCGATTTCAAATACTCCATCATTGATCCTACCATCAACCACACATACTACTAATGTTGCCTCCATTTTCCACCGTGCCGCCTCCTATAGAACACTAATAAACACAATTTTATTGAATATTTTATTGATAATAACTGAAATTTTTTTCTCACATTGTGTAAAATATGTTTATTCATAAAATATTTGGGATTAGATCATTCATTTAAAAAATTTGGTCAAAATTACAGTTTTTCCTTTAAAATTCAATGTAGTATTTCAAACATAAATATTTTTATTTGAATTAGTTGAACTTAATATTTTGTAAGTGTGTTCCTAAATTAATTGGATATAAATTTTATTCAGGAAAATGAAGCTAAATCATTCATTTGATTGGACTAAATGGGCCATGAAGTCAAAGATGGGCTGGACTCGCCAGATTGGACATCACTTCAGTATTTGGGCCATAACTTATTCATTCATGCTTGGATTGGGAATGAATTTAGAGAGGAGATCTATAAATTTTTCTTATCACAAATAATAATTATTTAAGGATAGCTTATTAATGTGTTTTGGTGGTCAATAAGGTGGTGAAATATGGATTAAAATATTTGGCCGAATTTCCCAATTCACACTTGAAACCACTTGTAAACCTAGACTCCCCTCCACTCTATAAATATGTAATTTTATCATTTTGAGAGGTTGGGACGTGAATTAAGAGATTTTTAGTATAGGATAAGTGGTTACATACCATTTCAATTCAAAATTTGAGGAGGGAAGCTACCAAGCTAGGATCTCCTCCAAAATGCTCTTCTTTTCCTCTTCCTTGTTGTAATGTTTTTGTTCTTTCAATAAATTTCTTAGTTTTTATTCCATTTATTATGTTTTTTTTAAATTTTATTCTTCTTTAATTAACTTATTTGGGCTGTAACTAAATAGTTTAGACACAATTGGGTTTTTTCCTTTCAATCAATTGCTTATGAAAAACGTCTCCACGATGACAAATCCACCCGTAGAAGAGTATTTTTCTTAGTAATCGATATAAATATTACCTTATTAATTAATTTATTTCAAATAAATGAGATAATTTAATTTGATTAATATTATATATTAAATAATTTTAAATTTAAATTAAACTAAGAATTTTTTTTCCAATAAACAAAAAACATGCAAGGTCGAGAATTGTGTAAATTGTGAGAGCAAAATTTTAATCGGTAATACAAGACCACATGAGATAAATTTATAGCATTAAAATATAATAACTAAAATCAATTAATACTCATTTATAGAGTGGATATATGCCCTAATTTACCACTGATCATAAGCTAGCCTTATAACATCAATCAAAGTAGGGTGCTGCGATTGAATGTTTCGAAGCTAGCGTAGGGTTTAATTAATTTCATCTTTGTGGTTAAGTTAACTTCCGCAGGGTTAGAGGGTTAAAAAATTAGAGGATAATAATTAATTGGTTATTAATTTAAATTATAATTATTAATAAGTAAATTAATAGGTATATTTAGATCTATTATACCTTTTAAAAATATTTAAAAAAAATCATATTCTTATTGTGTTTTATTAATAAAATTTCATTTGAAAAAAAACAAAAAAATATAATATTCTTCGAGAATACTTCTTATTCTTATTTTATAAACATTTAAAAAACCCCCCATCCTTTTAAGTTGTTTATATTATATTATTTTATTTTCAAAATACCTTTAATAAGTTGTTTTAAATTACTTCCTCCATTGAGAGACGACCTTGGTCAACTACTATGTTGCACCTAAATAACCCAAAACCAAACATAATATGAGAGAACCCATGAAAATGCCTTTAAAATTTGTTCCATTTATAGAGATTCAAGTAATTATTTCAACCAATTATAGTTATCTCTTTTATTTTTAATTTTATTCTCTTCTTCTCTTCTTTCTTCCTTCTTTACCCAATATGAATTTTTCTTCTTCTTTTGTTTTCTTCATCTTCTTGTTTTTTTGGACCATTAACTCAAACTTATCTTTTTTATTTTATTATGGTAAGATTTTATTCTTTTAATTTTTATTTGATTTATGACATGAACTAATCCCAAGGATCTTTTAGATATTGATGCTGAGATTGAACGTAGCCTTCAGTCTCGAATCAGGCAGTCTTAGTCTACGGAAACTTTTAACATTCAAACATTTAGAAAAGTCTTCAATTTTGGGAACACTGTAATTATAGACACTTCTAAATAAAATATAAAATAAGAAACAATGTTTTAAAATAATTATAATAAACTTAATATAATTATTTGATTATTGGATTCTCTAAATATTAACTGTCAACCAAACTGTATTGCATTCCCAAATCTCAAATCATAATTTCAACTAAAATTTGGGTTAATTAAACTACTTAAAAAATTTAATGGATTATCTAGCAAGGATCCAAAAAAAAAATTTAAAATGATTTAATGTGGTTTTTTCAACCCTTAAACCAATAAATTTATCTAAAAATCAAATAAAACTAAGATCATTCCCATTCTTTCTTGACGAAACTCCAAAAGACTGTATGTATTATTCAAAACCTGAAGATATAACTTTTTGGAATGATTTAAAATATATTTTCTTGTAGATATTTTTTCCAGCATCAAGGACCACTACAATTTGAAAATAGATCTCTATAATCAAGCAATCCCAAGGGGAGTCAATGTATGAGTACTGGTACCGATTCAAGAAGTTGTGTGCAAGCTGCCCACATCACTAAATTAGTTAGAAACTTCTCATTCAATACTTCTATGAAGGCCTCACACCTATATAAAGGAGCATGGTGAATGTTGCAATTTTAGGAGAATTTATGGATAGAAAACTAGCATCCACACGTGCATTCATTAACAAGATGACACAAAACTCCCAACAATTTGGTGATTGAGGTACACCATGTGTTAGGGGAGTACATCAGGTAAGTCCACCTTCTCTTGAAAGTCATTTAATTGATACCAAGTTGGAATAATTGACCACTATGGTGAAACATGTTTCTTTGGATCAAAAGACATCCCAAACCACTCCCACAAGGCCTTGTGGCGTTTTCAAAAAATAGACCACCCAACTAATTATTTCTCCAAATTACAAGAGTATGAGGATTGGGCATTAATATTTCTTAGGAGACCATATCAGTGGAAACAAGAACCACATACCTAGAATAAGTATGATTTTTTTACTCCAACATACAACCAAGAGTCTAAGGATCAATCAGAAATGAGGTATGGCTCTAGAAAACAACAAATTCCCCCCTTTCAACAAAAATTATAGTAGCCTCCACCTTATCAATAGGGTTTCCAAAATCCCTAAAGGATATTTGAAGCCCAAGTATCAACAAGACAACAAAAAGGGAATCCACAACCAAAGGTATATTATAACACTGATGAACTTTTGAAACAAATTGTTCTTAATCAACAGAATAAGTTGAAGAGTCAAGGTTTGGAGTTGAGGGAGTTGAAGACACAAATGTGACAGATTTCCACCACCCTCCATGAGATGGTAAGTAAGAACTATAGAAATATCCCTTCCCAACCTACTCAAAATCCCAATGGAAATTTCAGTGCCATCACATTGAGAAGCGGGAAGAAAATGAATGATAACTTTTCACCTATCATTCCACTGAGATTAACCCAACCTGAGGAGATTCCTCCATCATCACCGGTCACTAAGCAACCCAATGAGAAAGGTAAAGGTAATAATAAAATTGATGACATTCCTACTAAACCTCTTCAATTTCTAAATAGATCTATACAAACTATAAGAAGGTTGAAGAGGCGATGAAAAAAGAGGTTTTGGATACATTCAAGCATGTTGAGATCAACATCCATATACTTGAATCCATAAAAAAAATACCAAGGTACATCAAATTATTAAAAGAACTTTTTACTAATCTAAGAGGGATAAATGGAATGGAGAGGATCAATCTTGGAAGGAATGTTTCGACACTCATTACACCAACTCCAGAAATTCAAACAAAGTGTAAGGATCCATGTACATTCACCATACCATGAACTATAGGGGAGTTACACTTTTCTGATGCTTTATGTGATTTAGGGGCTTCCATAAATGTGATTGCTCACTATGTATTATCTTCTTTACAGGTTTGTGAGTTGAATCTAATGAGAGTAGTGGTGAAATTGGAAAATAGAGCTACAAAATATCTAGTGGGAGTCTTTGAGGATGTAATTGTTTGGGTAAGAGACATGATCTTTCCAATATATTTCTATGTTCTTGACATGAAGGATGATCAGGTAAGTTCCCATGCTCCCATTATCTTAGGTAAGACCTTCATCAAAGCTGAAAAAATGATTGTAAATGTCTGCGAGGGTACACTTTCCATGGAGTTTGGAGATGAAGTTGTGATATTTAATGTTATGGAATTCATGAAGTACCCCTCAGAAGACCATTCTACTTTTTATCTCCCATTTTGAATCACCAAGTAAAAACCCCACATAGTTTTATTGTCCTATTATTATAGATAATATGAGCATTGGTTCTAGTTTGATGACTAATAACACTTCCAAAAATGTTTCTAATGAACAAAAATCTCTTGGATATGATTTTGAAATGGATTCATATTCTGAATTTGATCATGCTCATTCTAATTATGACATGGCTATTGAGTATGCTGATGGATTTGATACATTATTCTATGATTTTGATGATTTCTATTCTGATACTGATGTTATTTATGCACATATTTTAGTTCCTTCAATGTATCCATCCATCCAGGACCCCCTTCACTAGAATTCATGCCATTACCACCAAATATAAAATACACACACTCATTGAGTGGTGAGATATTACCTGTTATTATTTCTAACAATCTCACTTTTGAACATGAAGAAAAACTTTTGAATTTTTTGAAGGAGAACATCAGGGAAATTAGGTAGACCTTGGCTTCCATATCAGGTATTAGTCCCTAAATTTTAATTCATAGGATTTTTTTGGAGGATGGGGATAAAATGGTTAGGCATCCACAAAGGATACTTGATCCAACTCTTCTGGAAGTTTTTAAAAAACAAGTTGAAAAATTGCTCGAGGAAGGTATAATCTACCCCATTTCAGATTCCCAGTGGGTAAGTCCTATTCAGTTTGTTCCTAATAAAAGTGGTGTTACTATTGTAAAAAATGAGAGAGAGGAATTAGTTCCAATGAGGTTACACGATAGTTGGCGTGTGTGTATTGATTATAGGAAACTAAATCAATCCTCTCACAAGGACCATTTCCTCCTCCCATTTATTGATCAAATGCTTGAGAGACTAGCTGGGAAGACACACTATTGTTTCTTGGATGTATTTTATCGATATTTTCAGGTTCCTATATCTCTGAAGGATTAGAAGAATACAACATTCACTTGTCCATTCAGTACATTTACTTACCGATGGATTCCATTTGGACTTTTCAATACCCCAGTACCTTCTAGTGATGCATGATGAGTATTTTTTCATATTTAATTAATACCTACATGGAGGTATTTATGGATAATTTTACATTATATAAATATTCATTTGATGAATGTATCTTTAGTTTGGGAGAGTTTTTTAATTGTTGTATTGAGAAGAATCTGGTCTTGAACTTTGAAAAGTGTCATTTCATGGTAGAGTATGGAATTATATTAGGGATTATAGTGTAAAAAAATTGGATAGAGATTGATAGATATAAGGTAAATATTATTTCATCCTTTACCCATTATTCATGTGTTCATTATGTTAGATCTTTCCTAGGGCATGTAGGATTTTATCAACACTTCATCAAATATTTCAGTAAGATTGATCTTTCTATGTTGTAATTACTTCAAAATTATTATGACTTTGTATTTTATGATTCTTATAGGACATCCTTTTTTGATATAAAGAAGTATCTTACCAATCCAAAGATCATAAAACCCCCATACTGGGACTTTCCATTTGAAATTATGTGTGACGTGTCCAACTTCTTGGTTGGAGTTGTCTTATCTCAGAAGGTAGAGGGACGTTCACATGTGATTTCCTTCACTTTGAGGACATTGGATTTAGCCCAATCAAACTACAAAACCATGGAAAAGGAGTTTCTTTCTATCATATTTTCTTTATATAAATTCCATTCATATTTATTAGGATCTAAAGTAGTTGTTTTTTCTATCCATTCTGCTCTGAGGTACCTCTCGAAGAATCCAAATGGAAAGCCGAGAGTCATCCAAGATGATCCTTATTCAAGAATTTGATATTGAGATAAAGGAAAAAAGGGGTTGAGAACTTGGTGGTGGACCACATGAGTAGGCTTACTCACACACTAAAGGTTGACACCATATACTAGGTACCACTTCGAGGCACTTTTCCTAATGATAATCTTTATGCTCTCTCAGGTATACATCCTTTTTATGTTGATTTAGTTAATTACTTTTTTAACTTTGAAATTCCTAAAAATTTAAATAAAGATCAAGTAAAAAATTAAAAAGTGAGCCTAGGTTTTATGTGTGGGATGATCCCTACCTCTGGCGCTTATGTAGCGACTAAGTTATTAGGAGGTGTGTTCCTGATCATAAGTTTGAGTCTGTTATGTATTTCTAGCATACACTTTCATGTGTAGGACACTTTGGACCCCAAGGAAATGCAATAAAATTTTTTAGACTCTAGATTATATTGGCCTAGATTATTCCATGATACCCATGTTTTTTGTAATTCATACACTTGTTGTCAACACATTAGAAATATTTATAGGAGACACGAGATGACCTAACTATCTATATTATTTTGTGAGATTTTTTATGTTTGGGGAATTGATTTTATGTGTATGTTTCATAGTTCATTTGGTTTTATATATATTTTAGTTTTTGTCAATTATGTTAGAAAATTAGTGGAGGATAAGGCCACAAGGACTAAAGACTCTCATGTTGTAATATATTTTTTCAAGGCTCAAATTTTATGCAGGTTTGGAGTACCAAATTCCATCATCAGTGACCAATGGAAACACTTTTTCAATCCAAATTTGGATTCCCTCTTTCTGAATTATGGGGTGACACATAAAACTTCAACACCATACCACCCCTAAACAAATGAACAAGCTAAGGTTTCAAATCAGGAGTTGAAACAAATTTTGGAGAAAATTGTGCAACATAATAAGAAGGATTAGAGAAAGAACTTGGATGATGTGATGTGGGATTATAGGATGACATACAAGACTCACATAGGTATGTCCCCATTTCGTATTATTTTTGGGAAAGCTTGTCATCTCCCCATGGAAGTTGAGCATCAGGCTTATTGGGTTATAAAGAAATGCAACATGGATTTGGACCAAGGAGGAATTAAAAGGAAGCTACACATTCAAGTGATTGAGAAGATTTTATTATCATTATACGAGAACTCAAGGATCTACAAAGAAAGATCAAAAGTATCTCATGACAGAATGAACCAACCAAGGGAATTTCATATAGTAGTGAAAGTCCTACTCTACAGTTCACAACTGAACCTGATTCCTAGTAAGTTGCATTCTAGATGGTTAGGTCCTTATATTGTATCTAATTTTTTTCCTTATCCTGTATTGGAGATCACATAAGATAAAACTATAAGGATATTTACAGTCAATGGGAAACATTTGAAGTAATACATTGAGGGACTTTCTATTGATGCAGTGGATTTCATCACATTGCATGACCTCATCATCACTTGAGAATATCAGACTATTACTAACCCTTTAATTTTTACATTATTTTTCCTTTTTAGAATTATAAAATTCATGTTCATATATAATTTCATAAGGTCACATTAAGTACAATGAAATATATTAATTGTGGGGGAGGAGGCAACATTTTGGGGTAATTATTTAGGATTTTCATTTGTGTTATTTGTGTGTGTTTTTTGTTCAGTTTTTTGATTAAAATTTTCAAAAAGAAAACATATCATGTAACTTGATAATTTATATATGGAATATATTAAAAATGAATATTTTAAAAATTCATTATTATCATTATAATCATGAGAAATATTTCTTCATTAGAGGGTTAATTTTTATAAAAATTGAATTCTTTAATGATATGATTGGATATTTAATTATAAAACCTTTTATATTTTGACACCATTATTTGTGATATTTGTTCATGGTAAATTGTGTCATTGATTTCTCCACACAACATTTCACTCAACCATGACTTGTGAAAATTTTCCTACCCAATTGAAGGTATATCCTAGTTAGGTAGAAAAATTAATATTATATCAATGGTTAGTCAATATTTTCATTTATATTTCGATCAATTTCATTACTGTACCGAATTGACCTATGCATGTGTACCTATTATTAGACTATTGTATGCCCTCAAAAACAAAAACAATAAAATCAAAATAAAAATAAAAATATGGGTTGTGTCTTGGGTTGGTCAAAACCCTCTCTTCCTAGACCTATAATCTTGTTATAAATATTATAATTAGTGTCATGAGAAGATAAAAAAATGGTTGAGAGATGATTGTGATATTTTTTCTAAGTAAAAATTTTGAAAAAAAAAATAATAAATTAGGGGAGTGATGAAATGTACAACATGTGGGGATATCTAGGCCAAGAGCTTATGGTTTGATATTCGGAATGCTTAAGTGAGAGGGTCTTGAAATTTGATTGAAAAGGAATATAGAACATGTTTAGTGAATTAAACTAGGTAAAATAATCATTTTACATTAATAGTATATACTAAATAAAGGGTGGAGATATGAACTTACAATAGTTAACAAACACACACATGTGGGGAATTAGTGTCATGGTGGACCCATGAATTGTTTCGCTATGATTAGTGTTATTAATCTCACTGGATCTTATTTTGACATAATTTACAACATAATGAATTTAAAATTTATTGATATTGACTCTTTATTGGATTATCACTTTACCTATATTTCCATTCTGGATTGAGAAATATGAATATGCATATCTTGTCATAATTTTTTGGAATACATGATATGAGGTTTTTCCCAGGAGTGCAAAAGGGTAAGTGTGGGGGAGTTGATAAAACACAATTTTATTGAATATTTTGTTAATAATAACTGAAAAAATGTCCTCACATTATGTAAAATACGTTTATTCATAAAATATTTGGGATTTGATCATTCATTTAAATTTTTTATTAAATTCCAGTTTTACCTTTTAAAATTCACAGTAGTATTTTAAACATAAATATTTTTATTTGAATTATTTGAACTTAATATATTTTAATTGTGTTACTTAATTAATGGGATACAACTTTTATTCTGGATAATAGAGCTAAATCGTGCATTTTATTGACTAAATGGGCCATGAAGTCAAAGATAAAATGGACTCGCCAGATTGGACACCACTTCAGTATTTGGGCCATAACTTCTTCATCTGTGCTTGGATTGGACCCAAATTTGGAGAGGAGATCAATAAAAAAATTTCTCACAACTAATAATACTTTAATTACAGATTATTTACTCATTTTTATGGTCAATAATGTGGTTAAAGTTGTATTAAAATATTTGGATGAATTTCCCCATTCACACTTGAAACCACTTGTAAATATAGCCTCCCCTTCACTATATAAAGATGTTATTTTACCATTTTTAGGATTTGGGAAGTGAATTAGGAGATTGGGAGAATATGATAAGTTGTCCCATACCATTTCAATTGACAATTTTAGGAGGGAAGATACCAAGCTAGGATCTCCTCCAAAATGCTCTTCTTTTCTTCTTCCTTGTTGTAAAGTTTTTGTTCTTTCAATAAATTTCTTAGTTTGTATTACATTTATTAAATTTTTCTCAATTTTATTCTCCTTTAATTCACTTATTTTGTCTATAAATAAAGAGTATAGACAATATTGTGTGTTTCCCTTTCAATCCATATCTTATTCAAAACATCTCCACGATGACAACTCTGCCCATGAAACGTAGTTTTTTTAGTAATCGATCCACCTCTTACCTACTTCATTAATTTATTTTGAATCAATGAGCTACTATAATTCACTTAATATGATCTATTAATTGATTTTTTAATTTAAATTAAACTAATCAATCAATTTAACAATAAACAAAAAACATGCGAGGTTGAGAATTGTGAGATCGTGGTCTTAATCAGTAATACAAGATCACACAAGATCAATTTGTAGAGTTAAAATATAATCCATAAACTCAATTAACCCTCATTTAAAGAGTTGACATGTTCCATAATTTACCATTGATCATAATATATCATTATAACATCAATCAAAGAAGGGTGCTGTGATTGCATGTTCTGAAGCAAGCCTAGGGTTTAATTAATTTAATCTTTACGGCTAAGTTAACTCCCATAGGGTTCGATGGTTAAAAAATTACGGGATCAAAATTAAGTGGATATTAATTTAAATTATAATGATTAATAATTAAATTAATAGGTATATTTAGATTTATTATGCCTTTTAAAAATATTTTCTAAAAAAATATATTTCTGTTGAGTTTTATTAGTCAAATATCATTTAAAAAAACAATCTTCTTCCAGTATACTTATTCTTATTATTTTATAAACATTGAAAAAAACCCCATCCTTCTAAGTTTTTTATATTATATTATGTTATTTTCAAAATACATTTAATAATTTTTTTATATTAGTTCCTCCTTTGAGAGATGACCTTGGTCAGTCACTTTACTGCACCTAAATAATCTGAAACCGAACATCATTTGAGAGTGCCCACGACAATGCCTTTCAAACACCCTGTTCCTTTCCACTATGTCACTACCACTATTAAATGCCTCATTATTCTGGTCATACTGCCTTATCATTTTTTACCCACACCGTCTACATCATTTCCTTCACACGACCCAACATCACCATGGTTCCTTGACTGATCCCCATCGCAAAACTACTGTCCTTTAATCCACTAGCCATCTTGAGGGTAAATGACTATTTTATTTACTATGAGGGAGAATGAGAATAGATAGGAGAATTGGGGGAATATAGGGGTCTTCAATCACCGGAGTGGTCTAGATTCCATCTTGTGAAACACTGTTGGCCACTTCCTATGACCTTAAGCTGCACCGAAGTGTGTTATGTATGGGAAAAAGGGGGAAGAGTAGCTGGAAATATATACAGCCACCCGTTATTCATATATAACCATGTTATTAAAAGGATATGATAAAAATATAAAAAATACAATAAAAAAAATAATAAAATGAGTGAATTTTATTGTTATATTCAATATAAACAAATTTAATTTAAGAAAAAAAATTTGAATTTTTTTTTGCATGATGAACAGAGAATAAGAAATAATAAAGTATTTCCTTGAGAGATGATCACCATTTCCTTGAGATCTATCCTTAATCCAAGATATGATTTCAACTCCTTGAATAATAATATCTCAGCCTCCAACCTATCCCACTGAGGGTTTATTTTAAAATAGTGGATAACCCTAAATGATAGAAATAACAAGGTTATTTCTATCGCTAAAAATAGATCAACCAAATATTTTTATTAAATTCCAAGTATAGGGTTGGTTTAGATACTAAAACATTAAGTGATAATTATATATCTATTAAGTAAAACACTTCACCTTGAATCAAATTAATGGGACATATTTTCTATAAAGGGTTCTGTTTAAGAGATACATACAATTTATGTTGTTCGCACATGCAGAATAAAAAAAAATTTAAAATATTAAATATTTATTGAGAGGCTATGACACTATAAAAATTAACCAACCATGTGAATAAATAATATTAAATTTATTTAAAGGATTTAAAGAAAATATCTAGGTCATTACATCATCCCCACCATCAAGTATTTTCATTCTAAAAAGCATAACCCACACAAAGAGGTGGGGGTATTTATTGGAATAGTACAACCTGATCCACTGGATAAATTTGGGACAATTGTTAATCGCCAAAACTATACACCAGACCACAACTCTCAAGGTTTTACCTATATAGTGAGGTCACTGGGGGATGCAAGGACAGTGAATCCTTACTCAGTGGTGTGGCAATTAAAATCCCATGACCCAAATTTTTTGGGAACTATAATAACTATTAACAACTGTATTAGATCTAATTGGTGACACTAATAAGGTAATATAGAAACTTGGACTTTGTAATGGTTATTATATTAGTATGTGATTGGTGACACCAATAAGGAACTTTAGTAGGTCAAAATTTTCCACAATCACTACTGTATCATAATGAACTTTTTGTATGGATTGATACTGTAGCAACCTAATTTACTATAACAACAAATTTATTTATCTCCTCCCTTAAATATAGGGTTTATATAACTGCAAAATTACCCTATAATATTAATCCTAAAATTAGTGAAATCATTCCACCTCTATAGAATTAGATATTATTCCCAAACCATGTAAATATTGTTCGTGCTTGATATTATTCTTGTTCTTTTGTGTTTTTTTCTTCATTTAATATTCTTATAAAAAATATATTGTTGTTGTTAATCCTATAATTTACTCAACATTATTGAGCTTTAATATGATTCTTGTGCTCTCATGATATGTCTTAAATATTCTCATATTTCTATAGGATGCGTACCAATGGTATCACCTGGACCTAAAGGGTTTTCTCTCACTAGTCCTCAATTTCCACTGGGTACTCATAAAATGTGATTTCATCATCAAAAATTATCTCACCTTAGTTGATAATATGTGGTATTACATTCACACATCTCCTTAGTTGTAACATATATATGACGTTCTTCACTCAGTATAACTATAAGAGTAATTTCAGGAAATAAAAAAAAATTTCAACCCTACAAAGGATCTAGAAAGTCCCAATGAACCTTAGGGATAACCTGATAGTAATTAACCATGTCCTAAATGGGTCTATTTAATTAAAAAATTAGTTTTTAATTGGAATTTAATCAATGGATGTGCGATCCCATTTGAATTTTTGGTTTAAGTACAGGGATCATTTTTCATTTTGAGATTTGGATTTGATTTTGGGTAATTGAGGATGTGGTATTAAGTGTTTTTAGATATATTTTAGGTTTTTTATTTCAATAGTAGTTATAAGATGGTTACACATGCAGTTTAGAATAATAGGTGACATCAATTACCTGGTGGGAGGCACTGGGTACATGTTGTGTTGGGTAGAGATCCAAGTGGCCTGTGGGTGCCACTGGGTACCCGATGGCCCCATACCAAGCACTCGATAGAACCTAACTGGTTTTTTCATAAAATTTGAGTATTTTGGACTTTTAACTTCCATATATTTACCCCTTATTCCCTTTTATTCAAAATCATTTCTCTCTAGCTAGCTTATATCCCTTCACATGGCCTCTCTTGGTCTTATTCTTCATTCCCCTTCCCCAGTTGATTCACAGAAGAACAAAAGGGATTTTTTATGACTAATACAAAGTAAATCATACCCTATCCACTCTTATTAACTTTTTTTTACCTTTACCATTATTTATATTACTTTGGTTAGGTATTCTATGATTAATTCCACTAGAGCATGGTGGAATTCATTTGAAATGATGTGGCTTCTTCTTTTATTGGCTTGAGTTGTTCATGGATAGTTATTCATATCTTGTTGGGAAATATTTAATAGAAGACAAGGTATGATTTATTTTATAGTTTTATTTATCTAATATATAATTATATTAAGTCTTTATAGTAGTTGTTTAGGTATTTAGGTTATTCTATTTTTGGATGTATTTTATAAGTTGATTGTATTGGTTTTCTTAGGTTTCAGTTGGTCTTAGTTTATATGGATTATGAAATTGGGTTATTTTTATTATATAAATTGGTTTTCTGATTCATAGGGTAATTATTGGAGGTTTATTAGAGTTGGTAAAATTTATATATGTTAATGGTAGGTGGTGTCGACCCTCCCAGTGATTCTTAGGCTATTTATGTGATATTCCTGCCTTAAGTTTCTCAAAAATTATTAATAAATCTTATCTTATATTTTATAAATATAAATGGGTTGTTTACAATGATATTTTGATATAAAAATTTAAATTTTTTTGATGATTTTATATAGTACCAAGTCGAGACATTCATTCCCTCTTATTATTTTGAAGACTTTATATACCGACTTTTATTTGATTGGTCCCTTGCAAATCATTTTCCTTATTATCAAGGTTTATCTTAAGATTTAAGTTAGGTAGTCTATGTTTAAGATATATCATATAATCATATTTAATCATAGTGTTATAAAATTTCCATTGATATTAATATTGGGAAAAAATGAAAACCATAGGTGTGTCTTTTGTACCAACCCTTGTTTTAGACTATTTATAAGCTAGAATTTATCTTGGACTAAACCATATTGATTTATTACAGTATAGATAATGTGAATCTTCAAGTTTATTTATCATGTTATATAAAGGAAATAAAATCTTAATACTTAAGCCTAAATGAATTATAAATCAATGAACCACACTTGATATCCAGTTAAGAAAGTACTTCAGTAGTGATGTAATGTAACACCCCAAGATTTTTTAAATATTTTAATATTGAATGCATGAAACACTAAGTCTATAAAAAACACCACTATGTTATAACCTATCGAGTAAATATAATTTTCCACCTCTATGATTTGAAATTCGAAAAACTGATATACATTGTTGCGTTCAGTAAGATATTTAGAGTCTGATAAGATAAAATTAATTTTTGATGAATAGTAACATACCCTTATGAATAGTAATATGAACATTAATATGACCCTTATGAATATTAAATAATAATATTATTTTATTTTCTTAAGGTTATAAGATAATGAGATATAGATTAAATTTTCAATGTGATGTAAAGCAAATTACAGTTTTAAAATTGTTATTTTTAGAATAAACTATGATTTTATTAATAATTAAATTAATATTATTTAGAAAATTATTTTCGAAAAATGGAGTTCATTTTTTAATTCTACATGTCAAAAAATGGTTAGGGTGAATTTTTGGATTTTTCTAAAATACTTGAATTTTTGGCGAATAGTGAAATTCGATAATTTACAAAATAGGCTAATTAAGTGAATTTATACCCCATGCTTGAGCCATGGATGAAGTAAATGACCATTTATTCAAACTCACATGAACATATTACTATTATAGGTCACAATTATCAATATTATTGGTTGAATTTGTAAAAATAATAAAATACTGAGAAAAATAATGGGAAAACCCTCCTCTCCCCCACTATAACCCCTCCCCACTCCTTATTCTCTTCACTCCTCTCAATCCTTGTAACTTATCTAAATTCTACCCAAATATCCTCCCAAGCTCCTCCCCCACGTCCAAGATCTCTTGGTATTTCCAAAAGACCAAAACCCCTTCCCTTAAGGAGGTTCTTAAGAAGGCTATTTCAAGAGGTAAAGCATCTTTCTTTTTCATTTAGTTTAATTTAAATTTATATTTTTTTTCTTATTCTCTCATAAAATTATATGTAAAATTGATCCTTATAACTCTAGTATCTTCTATATACTATAATTATACCATGTTAATTTAATAACCATTATCAATCTTCACACACACACTCTCTCTTTTTTATAAATGAAATCATCTTCTGTGAGCTTTCAATTTACAAACTTTGTGGATGACGAAGTTTCATTCTTAAATTTCTCCTTAATTACTGGTCATGAAATCATTTATATGATTTAAAGAGACTATAATATATTTATTATAACCTACTTAATATTTAGGAACCATTATATGTAGATAGTATTAATTCATATGACAAAATTAGTTCATAATAATCCAAATACCGCTAAATAATCAAAGTGATTGTCATTTATTCTAATGATTAATCCTTATACCATGTAAAAAATGATATATATAACCATTAAAACTTATATATTTTCATAAATAATATATAATTTCAATTCTGTAGAATTACATCCTTTCCACATGAAAAATCCATACTCATATACAAATATACCGATCATGAAAACCAAGTAAACGAATACTCCGGAACAACGGAATTCAATCTTATAACTTATCAATAAGGAAATAAATGAACTTAATAAAATTATGATAAAATAAATAAATTTATCATAGGTTCTGAATTAATTTATTAATAATTCCAATTTCATATTCTAGGACCTTAAGTTCAAGAGCGGAACACATTCAGACTTAAGGTAAGGGTGTTCCACCCGAACCTTCATTTTCCTTCAGGTTACTTATATTGTCTAATTACCACAATGATATTCTTATGTATTATTATTTACTCATCATAAATTCTATGTGAGTGTTCTATATATTTTTACCAACCACAATCCTTCCTTATTTTATGGGGGGTTACACGTTTTAAAAGGAACTTTCAAAATTATTTCCGAAATACAAGCCCGATTCAAGGGAGTTTCTCAAATTCTTACCTATTTTCAAGGGAACTATATAATATATTTTTAGAAAACATTATCTTTCTAAAATCACTCATTTTATTATAAAATTTTTATCTTACTTAATTTATGGTTTTATACAAATAATTTTCCAAAAGAATTCTTCTTTTCAAAACAAAAGAGTATTTATCTCAAGAATTACTCGATGATTTTATAAGAGTATCTTTATCTATTTAAAAAATCTTATTAATTATTTTGTATTATTGGGATTAATATTTTATGATATCATATACCATATTTAATTTAAATTTTTATGATTATTTTTATTGTGTATGTTCTATCTTAAATCCATTCACCAATTTACTCTGAATGGTTAATGTTTATGCTTAATGTTCAGGGAAAGTTATTTACATTTCATATGTTAGTTTCAATATGAATGTGTATATTGTTTATGTTTAACCCCATTAATATGAGTAATTTATTATAATTATTATGTGATGGGTTGGGCATGATATATCCCCTCGATGCATCAGTATGTCTCATGAGACAAATAGATATGGACTTGACCGAGGCCTTGCCCATTTTGAGATATGGTTTTGGCGGAGACCTTAATCATTTTTAGACATCTTGGTTGAGGCCTTGAATATATGTTTTAGAATGTTCGGAATATGCACTTCCCTAATTATGAGTCTACAAATTGATAGTTCATGTGGTTATTATACTATTAGAATACCCATGATTATATTTTATTATGGAAATATTTACCCATCTCATATTCTTGCCATATTATGTTCAAGTTTATTTTTAAAGGCATGTGTTTTCAATTATTCACCATGTCTAATGTTTATGTTATCTTCTGATGTAATGTTTACCCTTAATGAGCTTCTGATCTCACCCCTTCTTATGTTTCATTTTGTTCCAGGGCATGAAGAGGTATATTATGATTGACATACAGGGATAATATTAGAGTGGTATATGTTCATAGTAGAACTTTTATGTTGTTTTTATCTTCAAGTTGTAATGTTGAACTTGTGTACATATCTGGATTTCCAATTCTTCTAAAATATTAATTACTTTGGGATATGACTTTATTATAATCATTCCAATATAATGTAACAAGGCACTGGCTCTAGGAAATTTGGGTCAGGTTCTTATAGTTGGTATCAAAGGAAGTTTAGTAGAAAAATTGGAAACTAGATTTAGAAAAAATAGATTTGGGAACAAAACCCTACGATATTATTTGAGGATAAACATACAAGAACATCCTATTATTTTGTTATATAATAGATTATGTGGATATTTCTAGAAAAATACATCCCTATTTGGATACTACAAATAGACATGGTTTCAGTACAAATGTACCTAGGAGTGAAAAATACCACAAGGAGTTTTAGGATTTACTCTAGGTATCTTGGTAAATGACAATGAGCCTTACTACGCACCTGTTTTGACACTCCTTAGGTATATACTTAGGATAATTCATATTTTCTTTACAATCCATTATGAAGGATTTAAATGTAAAATTTTCCTCAAAGAAACCATGTTTGTGATCATGGGATTAGTCATGCAGAGGATTTCAATTTATGCTAAGTATTTTACTAATTTGATATTATAAATTATGATTCATAACCTAATCTAGTGTATACCGTTATTTATAAATAACACCTAGTGGAAGGAATGAAAACCGCATGAACAAACATATGCCATGTAGGGATTTCCCTCCTATTCAAGATAATGATGTTGGATCTGAAGCTGCGATTGGTGTAGAGAAACTTATAAATATACTGAGACAACTTAATTAGGTTATGAACAAAAACCTTACCCGTATGGAGCATCCTGATCCACAACGTGAAGGAGCTATGTTGGATCGCTTTATCTAATAACAACCTCCATCATTCAATGGGACTATAAACCAATTTGTAGCTGAGCAGTGGATAAGTTCCATAGAGAAAATATTTATCGCTTTGGGATGTAACAAAAGAGAGAAGGTTGTCATGGTAGTTTATCATCTATTGGGAGATGAGGATCAGTGGTGGTCATTAATCCAAAACACATAGGAGGAATAAATAGAAGATATGAAATGAAGGGATTTTAAGTAAATCTTCTTAGAAAAATACTTCCCTCATGAAAAACAAGCAGATATAGAAAGGTGGTTTCTAAATCTGAGGTAAAAGGAGGATGAGAATGTTTCAAAGTATGAATCTAACTTCAAAAGGTTAATAATAAATTCTATAGAATACATACATAATCCAAGGAGTAAGATTGATCGATTCTTTGATGGTTTAAAACCATTCCTCTGAAGGGCCCTAGTCTCCCAAAGTTTCTCATCATATGAAGATATAATATCAAGTGCTATCAAGATGGAAAAGGAATTCTCTAAGTATTATGATTTTAAGGGAAATCAAGAAAATAATAGGGATACTGAAAACTATATAAAAGGAAGTAATAAAATGGGGAATAAGGGAAGAGTTTACTTTCCACCATGTGATAACTTTGGAAGGAAACACCATGGTGTCTGCTTAAAATGAAAAAGGGTGTTCTATAAGTGTGGATAAAAATACCATCATGCTGATATTTTTAAGGGGAATAAAGAATATATTAATGTTCAATAGTATAATTTTTGGTAGATGGGACACTATTCTAATGATTATCCAATTCGTCAAGGAAACATGCCTCAGAAATGGCCAAGGGAGTAGGGACAAGCTTATGCAATTTCGACTGCTGATATTGAAGTTCCTAATAATGTGGTGTCATGTAATTTAATCATTTCATAAAACTTATCCAATGATTTATTTGATTCTGGATCATCAAATTCTTTCACATCTTCCCATTTTTTCAAGAAAATTAGATATTTCCAATTTGATTTAGTAATGGAGTTGTTAGTCAAAACTCCTACAGAAAGTATCATTATAATAAAGTTGTGTCAGGCAGTCCCCATTATGGAATATAAACATGCTTTATATATTGATTTTATTATCACACCCATTACTGAATTTAATAAAATCCTTGGTATGGATTGGATTTCAAACCATGATACCAAAATTTATTGTAATAATAAAGAGGTAAAAATTTTTAAGGCTGATTTGGAATCTATTATATTTAGAGCAGAAACATCACCATCTGATTCTCATCTAGATACACCCCCAGTAGATCTACTGAATTCAATTATCAGGGAGGAAAGGAATTAAATAACTATGGGTGAGGAAAGGAATGTTCAAATATAGTATTTACCTATTGCGCAAGAATATGTTGACGTGTTTCCATAGGATTTACTTGGACATCCTCCAGAGTGGGAAATTGAGTTTTCCATTGACTTAATTCCTGGTTCAGGGCCTATATCAAAGAACCCTTATAGAATAAACACTATGGAATTAGTGGAACTAAAAAAATAACTAGAGGAATTGAGTGATAAAGGATTTATTCACCCTATTGTTTCTCTATGGGGATCCTATGTTCTTTTCATTAAGAAGAAATATGGATCTATGAGGTTATGAATTGACTACCAGGAGATAAATTCTATAATAATAAAGTACAATTATCCTCTACTTTTCATTGATGATTTATTTGACCAACTTTATAGATCCAAATATTTTTTTTAAGATTGACCTTTGATCTATATATCATCAGTTGCTTGTGAGGAAGAAAGACATTCTAAAAATAGTATTTTGAACCAAGTATGGGCATTACGAGTTTACAGTAATACCTTTTTGGAAGGACTAATGCACCCTCTATTTTCATGGATATACTTAATAGAGTTTTAAAGGAACATCTTTATGACTTTTTGGTGGTATTTATTGATGATATCTTGGTATACTCGAAAAGCTATAAGGATCATGAAAATCACTTGAACACTATTCTAAAGAACCTTAGAAGAAATGAATTATATGGGAAGTTTAAAAAGTCTGAATTTTGGATTAAATCAGTTTCCAATCTGGGTCACATTATCTCTAAAGATGGAATATATTTTGATCTTAAAAAGACAATGGTTGTGCAAGAATTTCCTACTCCAATGAACATAAATGAGGTATGTAGTTTTATTGGTTTAACAGTTTATTATCAAAGTTTCGTTCATAACTTATCCTATTTAGCCAACCCGATGACCAAGCTTACATGTAAAGGGGTTAAGTTCATATGGAAAAAATAATGCAAGGGATGTTTTGAAGAATTGAAGAGGAGATTAGTGAATTATCTGACCCTAACTCTACCATCAGGGAATGATGGGTTTGTGATCTATAGTGATGCATCAAATAAATGAATTGATTGTGTCCTTATACATAATGATAGAGTTATTTCTTATGCATCAAGGCAGTTAAAAATTCATGAAAAAAAACTATCCTACTCATGATATTGAGTTAGTATCTGTAATATTTTCTCTGAAGATATGGAGACATTATCTCTATGGAGAAAAATGTGAGATATATACAAATCACAAGAGTCTAAAGTATATATTACCATATAAAGAACTCAACATGAGGCAAAAGAGATGGCTCAAACTACTCAAGGATTATGATTGTTCCTTACACTACCACCCAGGAAAGGCAAACAAGGTAGCTGATGCATTGAGTAGGAAGGATCATAGAGTTCTCAACAAAATGAGGATTGACAAGGATCCTTTGTACATGGATCTAGTAAGGATGGAAATGGGAATTATCAAAGAAGGTTAAACATCATTAATTTTTCAATTGGTTGCCGAACCATATTTATTATAAAGGATTAAAATCTCTCATTCTAAAGTTGAGAATCTTTAAAAGAAAATTAATGCTGTGAAGGATGGGAAGTTGGCTGACCTCGTACTCGAAGATAGAATTATGAAATTTAGGAAGAGGCTATGTGTTACCTCTATATCTAAGATGAAAAGGGAGTTATTTTATGATTATCATAGCTCAAATATCTCTATACACTATGTTAGAACTAAAATGTATAGATATTTGAAAGAACATTTCTGGTGGGATAACATGAAGAGGGAAATTGATGATTATATATCAAGATATTTATTCTGTCAACAAGTGAAGGCTGAATGACAACATCCTAGAGGAATCATACAACCTATACCTATTCCTACATGTAAATGGGATGACATAACCATGGATTTTACACTGGATTACCCAAAACTCCAAGAAATAATGATGCGATATGGGTAATTGTGGGTCTACTTACAAAATCTGCACATTTCCTCACTATAAGGGATTATTTTCCACTAAAGAACCTAGCACAAATCTATATCAATGAATTTTTGAGACTTAATGGAGTAAATATCTCAATTTTTTCTAATTGTGATCCATGATTTACATCTAAATTCTAGAAAATTATTTAGAATGATTTTGATACTGAACTTCGATTGAGTACTGCTTATCACCCACAAACTAACAGGAAATCTAAAAGGATGATCCAAACCTTAGAGGACATGTTGAGATCATGTTAACTTGACTTAAAATGTATGTGGGATCAATATTTACTTTTAGTGGAGTTTTCCTACAATAATATTTTCTATTAAAGTATTCAAATGACACCATATGAAGCTTTTTATGGGCAGAGATGTTGTACACTGACATGTTGGGATGAAGTCGGTGAAAGGAAGATTGTGGGCTCTGAGATTATATAGGAAACAAAAGTGAAGGTAAAGACTATTCAAGGCCATATCAAAGCATCTCAAATAAAAAAAAATCTATACTGATAATAGAATGAAGGATTTGGAGTTTCAAGCGGGAGATCATGTTTTCTTACAAGTATCTCCATGGAAGGGTGTTATAAGATTTGAGAAGAAAGGGAAACTGAGACCTAGGTACATAGGCCCTTTTGAAATTTTAGATATAATTAGAGATTTTGCATATCATTTGGATATGCCACCTTGCCTATTTAAAGTACACAATGTGTTCCATGTCTCATTGCTAAGAAACTACATGCCAGACCCAATGCATTTTCTTACTTCTGAAGGTATAGAATTGGAACCTGACCTATCTTACTGTGAATATCCTATTTGTTTTATGGACACTAAAGAACAAGTGTTGAAGAATTAGACAACTCAGTTGGTAAAGATACTTTGGAGAAATCATAAAATCAAAGAGGCAATATAGAATCCTGAGGAGCTTATGATGTAGAACTACCCAAATCTTTATTTGGGGTAACATTCTGGTAATTTTGAGGATGAAATTTTTGTAAGGAGGGAATAATGTAACACCCCAAGATTTTGAAAATAATTTAATTTTGAATGCACAAAACATTGAGTCTCTACAAAACACCACTATGTTATAACCTATCTAGTAAACATAATTTTTCTACCTCTGTGATTTGAAATTCGAAAAACTGACATACACAGTTGCGTTCAGTAAGATATTTAAAGTCCGATAAGATAAACTTAATTTTTGGTGAATAGTAACATACCCTTATTAATAGTAATATGAATAGTAATATGAACCTTATTAATAGTAAAAAATAATATTATTTTATTTTCTTAAGGTTATAATATAATGATATCTAGATTAATTTTTGAATGTGATGTAAAACCAATTATAGTTTTAAAATTGTTATTTTTTGAATAAACTATGATTTTATTTAAAAATTTAATTAATAATATTTAGTATTTTTTTAAAAAAATGGAGTTCATTTTTTAATTATACACATCGAAAAATGGTTAGGGTGAATTTTTGGGATTTTTCTGAAATACTTGATATTTTTGGTGAATAGTGAAATTTGATAATTTACAAAATAGGCTAAATAAGTGAATTTATGCACCATGCTTGAGTCATGGATTATTTAAATTACCATTGGTTCGAACTCACATTTACATATTACTATTATTGGTCACAAGAATCAATACTATTGGTTGTCTTTGGCAAAATAATAAAGTAATGAGTAAAATAATGGGAAAACCCTCCTCTCCTCCACTATAACCCCCCACTCCCTCCTATATTCACTCCTCTAAAGTATTTTTACCTATCTAAATTATACCCAAATCTCCTCCCAAGATCCTTCCCCATATCCCGGAGCTCTTGTTATTTCCAAAATACCAAAACCCCTTCCCTTAAGGAGGTTCTCAAGGAGGTTATTTCAAGAGGTAAAACATCTTTCTTTTTCATTTAGTTTCATTTAAATTTATCTTATTTTCTTATTCTATCCTAACATAATAAATCCAATTGATCCTTATAACTATAGTATAATCTATATACTAGAATTATACAATTTTAATGTAATAACCATTATCATTCTCCACACATACACTCTCTCTTTTATAAATGAAATCATCGTTTGTGAGGTTCCAATTTACAACCTTTGTGGACGATGAAGTTTTGTTCTTCAATTTATCCTTCATTATTGGTCATGAAACCATTTTTATGATTTAAATAGACTATAATATATGTATTATAACCTACTTAATATTCAGTAACCAGTATTTCTACATAGTATTAATTCACATGACAAAAAAAGTTCATAAAAATCCAAATACCGCCAAATAATCTAAGTGATTGTCATTTCATCGAATGATTCATACACATAACCTGTAAAAAAATTATATATATAACCATTAAAAATTATTTATTTTCATAAATAATATATAATTTCAATTCTGTAGAATTACATCCTTTCCACATGAACAATCCATACTCATATACAAATATACCGATCATGAAAACCAAGGAAACGAACACTCCAGAATGAAAGAATTCAATCTTATAACTTATCAATAATGAAATAAATGAACTTAATAAAATTATGATAAAATAAATATATGTATAATAGGTTATTAATTAAGTTATTAATAAGTCTAATTTTATATTCTAGGACCTTAAGTTCAAGAGCGGAACACATTCAAACTTAAGGTAAGGGTTTTTCACCCGAACCTCCATTTTCATTCAGGTTACTTCTATTGTATAATTACCTCCATAAAATTATTATGTATTATTATTTACTCCTCATAAATTCTGTTTGAGTGTTATATATATTTTTACCAACCGTAATCCTTCCTTATTTTATGGTGGATTACACATTTTAAAAGGAACTTTCAAAATTATTTTTGAAATACAAGCCCGATTCAAGAGAATTTCTCAAATTATTACCTATTTTCAAGGGAACTCTATAATCTGTTTCTAGAAACCATTATCTTTCTAAAATCACTCATTTTATTATTAAAATACTATCTTACTTCTGTTCTGGTTTTATAAAATGAATTTTCCAAAATAACTCTTATTTTTAAAATAAAAGATTATTTATCTCAAGAATTACTTGATGATTTTATAAGAGTATATTCATCTATTTCAACACTCCTGCTGATTATTATGTATTATTAGGATTAATATTTAATGAAATAATCTACCATATTTAATTTAATGGTTTATTATTATTTTAACTATGGATGTTCTATCTTAAAACCATTCACCAATTTACTCCGAATGGTTAGTGTTTATGATTAATGTTCAGGGAAAGTTATTTACATTTCATTTGTTAGTTTCAATATGAATGTGTATGTTATTTATGTTTAAACACATTCATATGAGTAATGAATTTAAATTATTATGTTATGTGTGGGGCCCTCTATATCCCCTTGATGCATCAGTAAGTCTCATGAGACAAATAGATATGGACTTGGCTGAGGCCTTGTCCATTTTGAGATATAGTTTTGGCCGAGGCCTTAATCAGTTTTAGACGTCTTGGCTGAGGCCTTAAAAATATGTTTTAGAATGTCCAACATATGCATTTACCTCATTATGAAGCTATAAATTGATAGTTCATGTGGTTATTTGACTATTATAATACCCATGATTATGTTTTATTATGGAAATATTTACTCAGCTCATACCTACCATATTATGTTCAAGTTTATTTTTAATGGCACACATTTTCAATTATTCACCATGTCTAATGTTTATGTTATATTCTTCTATAATGTTCAGTCTTACTGACCATCTGAGTTCACCTCTTCTTATGTTTCATTTTATTCCAGGGAATGAAGAGGTATATTATGATTGACTTGTAGGGATAGTCCTAGAGTGGTGGATGTTCTTAGTGAAACTTTTATGTTGTTTTTCTCTTCAAGTTGTAATGTTTAACTTGTGTATGTATCCGTATTTCAAATTATAATAAACTATTCATTACTTTAGGATAAAAATTTCTTATAGTCATTAAAATATAATATAATAAGGCACCAACTCTAGGAAATTGGGGTTGGTTCCTTACATGTAATGACTGGGTTGATTGATTGAGAAGAAGTAGTTGAATGTGAAAAGTGTATTGATTTAAAAACCAATTCAACGCTTTGATTTATGAGAACACAATGGTTTATAAAAAATATAAAAGTTTAGTGTGTTTTTATGTAAAATCCTTATTTTATAAAAAAATCTATTAAATAAACATTCTTGGGTAAATTTCGTTCTTCTTTTAAATGTTTTGATAAAACACGATTTCAAAGACACCTTCCTTTCTATTAAAACCATGGATTTTTGATATAAATTTTAAATGATTTAATGAATCTTATATACTCTTTTTAGGTATTATTAATGAGAACCAATAAACTATTTTACCTGTATATTGAGTAAAATGTGATTTTTCCTTTATATAGAAGTAGTAAATTAAATTAATTTGTGGTGTCACATACCTTAATAATAATTCAGTATTAAGGATTGTTCATGCATCAACCAGGTTATAGGAAGTGGAAATTTATAGTGCTTATTTCTTTGGTTATGGGATAACCCTTACTTATGTTATACCAAAATCCACCATTTGCATGAGGTAATTTGTACCTCATTTTTCTTGGTCAAACCATGTATAAGCCTATTGTATATTCCATGTCTACTGACATGATTTCTATCCTTTTGTTATGTATTTATAGTTGACTATATCATACCTTAGGTTTGATCTGGACTAAAACTGACATGTATGATTACTATATTACAATATTTTTAGTCCTATAAGGAGGATATGTCACTATAGGGGATGGGTTTTAATCTAAAAAGTGACTAAAATTTTTCATCCCACTTAAAAGTTTAGGTTGATTAGATGATATATCTTATAATAAAAGCAGAATAAATTAAAGTAAATAAAATTTAAACAAAATGGAAAGAAAAATAGGTATTGGATGGAAATCCAAATTCCTAAAAGGATATTATTTACCAAAAAAATTCCAATAAAGTAACCTTTCACTTTTTGACCAAAGCGGTAGGTGGTTTCTCACATGAACCTAGGTATCCCACATCTACACCTAGAAGTTCCTTGAATTTAGACCTATTAGAAGGAATCATAATCATATCCACATAAAATATTTATTCCTATCTCTAGAATACCTTTATCACACTAATAGGACATAATAAATCTTAAGAACCCTGATCATTTTAAACTACAACTTTGTTATAAGGTCTCTATCTTCTTATACCCATAATCCCTTGATCAACCAGATTAGATAAATTGGCTTCCACAACTCATAAACTCCTCGATCTAGAAGGAAAAGATAAAGAAATAATATAAAATAAAATGAAAAGATATTTATAATAAAATCCTTATCAGAAAAATTGATTTAGAAAATCACACAGAAAAAAATACAATAAAAAATAGATATAGTAAACCAGAGGTTATAGACTTAGACATTATCACAAACAATCATTCTAGATAAGTTCCATGATTATTCACTTATTATACTCAAAGAATCTAGTTTAATTTATAGATATCCACATAATAAACTTCAATAGTTTTATTTTTAGTTATCTGGGTTTAACTACAACATTATCAATCATTATACCCCAACATCTGATGGATGTAGATTCAAACTAAATTATTTGATGAGTTTAACTTTTGTGCTCCATTATAATGCACATGAATGTTTTTTAGATGTAATTTTTTTTAGTTTAATAGAGAATTCCAAATGAACAATAAATATGCATAATGAAAACTCAAAACAAAAAACCATAAGTTAATTCAAATTTCTATAAGAGTTTATTTTGATTTTTAAAACCAAGTATTAAATGAGTCTTTGATAAAACAATATCCCCTTTTTTAAAAACATAAAAATGAATGAATGATTAAGTTTGATATAATTTTAAATAAATACTTCTTATAAACTTATTTTAATTTATAATGAAATTCTTAATATCCATAAGTTTTAAAAATCCTTCTATAACTTCAAACAATTCTCCCTTCATGACACTTCTCCCAAATGAAAAAATTATACTATTTTTGAAATTTTGAAATTTATCTATAAAAACATCAACAAAAATTAGTAATAGATTTAGTATTCTCAACCCCCTTGTGATTTAAAAAAATAAATTAAATGAAAAATAATTTGAGTAATATGGGTTTTATATAACATTGAGTAATTAATTTTGAGTAATGAAAAAAATAAATCTCTCTATTAATTTTCAAGGAATCTGTATAAGGAGTATTTTTTGATAGTTTAATGTCCTTTTCCTCCCCTATCTAAAGTAGTTTAAGAAAAAATAATTTTGGGAAAATAAATTTGTGAGGTAAATAAGTAATATAATGAATGTTCTTTTAATTTTTGTAAATTTAATTTTTTTTACAATTGATTTCACCCTTTGTTAAAAAGAGTCAAATAATAGTAAAAATAATTACTATATTATAAGATTTAAAATAATAAAACTTCTAGAAGATATCTCCCAATCCCTATAGGTGATCTTCTTATGATTAAAATGGTTTTAAGAAATAATCTAAACATTTTATCTTATATTTTGGAGAATAATGTTTTCAATTATTAGAAAAAGTAAACAAAATTTATTCTACCAAGAGTTAATAATATCATAGTATAGTAAAATGAATATTTAAATAGAACACACTGAGATAGTAATAGCTCATAAGTGTGAAAAGTAAAAACTATAGAATAATAATGAGAATTAAAATGTAGTGTGTTATAGTATTAGAAATAAAATATATAGTGTGTGATATTTAACCAATTTTTTAAATTGTCAAAGAATAATGTAGTTATAATCTAATACACTATTTATATGAAGAAAATTAAAAATATTTTTAAAATAGAATTTGATTGAAAAAATGATTATCAAGGATATTTTCACAAGGATAAATCATAAAGTAAAATGTACCTTATAGAAGTTAATTTCCATTAAAATTAAATAAAGAGGTAAATTTAATTAGGTGTGGTTTTAGTACAAGTTTAAAATTTTTCTTATAAGTCACGTTAAGTGATTTTTTTCATTGAACATTTAGATGATATAAAGAACATGCATGAAATGTTAATACAATTATAAAAAAATAATAACCTATCCATTTATAGAGGAGATTATCAATGTTAGGAGATAATTTAAATGATAAGTGTAAATTATGATCATTTTTTATTTATTATACAAAGGTTTTTTTAATATATTCGAATCTATTATAATTTAAGGGTTTAGTGAAAATGTCAGAAAGATGATTTTAAGTTTCGTTAAACTTTAGAATAATATCAATTATTTTTGTGTGATCTGAAAGGAAGTAGTGTATTAGGTATATATACTTTACATGTGAGTGATGTGTTGGGTTTCTAGACAACGATACAGTGATAGTTTTATCACAATGAACCGGAATTTTAGTAAAAGTGAAGCCAAAATTTTTGAGTGTGTGTTGCATCCACAAAAAATGAGCACAATAACTTCCACCTACTACATATTCAACATTAATTATTAAAAATGAAATTGAGTGTAGTTTCTTGTTGGACCATGAAACCAAATAATCTCTTAATAAATTACAAGTTATAGAGGTGCTCTTCAGATCCATTTTACCTCTTATAAAATTGGTATCAGAAGAACTCTTGAGTGATAATTAAATTACAAAAAAATAAAATAAAACAAGTTCCAGAGTACCTTTAAGGAAGTATAAGATCTTCTTAGAAACTTTAATATGTTATTCCTTCAAATTTTCTTAAAATCTCACACATAATAATACAAAAAACGTAATTTCTTGACAACTAACATTTAAGTAGAGTAAGTTTCCAATCATCCCTCTGAATATATCTTGATTAACTGGTTTCTTAGATTCATCAAGTTTTAGTTTGAAAGCGGTACCTACCAGAATACTTATACTAGAGTCATTCTCAAAAACCAACTCATTTTAGTAAATATATTATATACTTATTTTGAGTTAAAGTTATTCATTCTGATTATAAATTATTTAGAGACCAAGAAAGAAATTAAGTTCACCCATCATGCTCATCTTGAACTCACTCTACATAAGTTTTAAGAAAATATTTATGAGACTTTTCTAAGTTGATCCAAAGATTATTTTATCAATAGAAATCTGAATAATGATAGATTTTTTCAATATTATCTTTATAAAAAGAGTGGGATCATCCATTCCTTTAAAAAATTTGTTTTGAATTATAAAAAAAGAAGAATGATTACAGTGGGCCCTCAGAGCTTGTTTAAGTCCATAAAAAGATTTGGTATGTTTAAAAACATGTTCTAGTGAATTTAAATTTTCAAAACTAGGGTATTATTCTATATATAATTCTTCATAAACATATACATTAAGGAATAAACTCTTAATATCCATTAAATATGGAGTAAAATTATGATGATCTATAAAGGATAAAATTATTCATATGGATTTGATCCAAGATATTGGTGGAAAATTCTCTTTATAATCTATTCACTATTCTTGAATATAGTCCTTATCAACTATTTTTAAATTATTTTGAACAATAATACCTTTTTCATCTCGTTAATTTTAGAAAACCCATTTTATATTTATAACCAATAGATCTTTTGGATGGTCAACTAAGTTCCAAACCTTGTTCCCTTCCAACTAATTAAGATTTTATAACATGGCAATTATCCAAATCTTATCCACTAAGGTTTCATATTCAATTTTAGGTTCAAGTTGAGATAAGAATGCAAGATTATAACATTCACTTCATAAGGAATTGTTGGTTTTAACCATTTGGCTTACATCACCAATGATATTCTAATGGGATGATTCCCTAAGACTGTATGGTTTATAGGTAATAAAGAATGTTTATATTCATCTACTGATGGATTTATGTTTGTTAAATTGAATTATTGAAGTTATAATTTAATTATTATAATTTTTGATACATTATTATGTGGTTTATGTGGCTCAAATTTCAATTACAAAACACGAGGGGTTTCAAAATCTCAATCTGAATGTGTAACTTCTAAATGTTTTATTTTTAAATAGGAATCAATTTCATCAGACATGAAAGTTACTGTTTCTTCAACCATTTTTATTCATTTTCTGAAAACATGGAAAGACTTAATAGTGTTGGAATAAACAGGAAATATTATTTCATCCACTTTTATATCAAATTTAAGAATTTATTTTGTATTCAAAATGAACACTTTTCATCCAAAAACATTGAAGTAAATATGCTTAGGTTTTATTTTGATCCAAAATTTTTAAGGTATTTTGTTAAATATCGGATGAAATAAAACATGATTTATAGTATAGAAGGTTGTAATTATAACTTCTACCCTAAAATATTTAGCTATAAAATATTCACATGAAATTATTCAAGTAATTTCTTGAAGGTATTTATTCCTTTTTTTAAAATAATTTTTTTTTTCTATTGTAGAGTTATTAGGGATGATAACTTATTTTTTATACTTATTTCACTACAAAAGGTTTCAAAAATAAAATTTATAAACTCACCACTTCAATCACTAAATAAAGTGACTATACGTAGGTTTTTTAGGTTTTAAACATGAGTAATAAAACATATTAAAATAGAGAGTGCTTCTGATTTAATTGTTAGAAAATAATTCTAAATATATATAGTATAATCATCAACAAGAAAATATGCAACGTGTTTATCTCTGATACTCATAGTTTTTTAAAATAAGAAATATCTATATGATGTAAGTGTAGAGAAAATAATGTTGAGAATTTATCAAAAAAAATTAAATCTTGACTTATATTACTTACTAAATTGGAAAGAATCACAGACCTCAGAGGAATTAAATTTAAGTTCTAGTAGATCCTTGAATAGTCCTTTCCTTGATATATTAGTTAGGGTTAATATATTATAGTGTCCTAATCTTCTATACCACAACCATGAAGAATATTCTATTGCACTGAGACAAGAAAAATTCCAAATATAACAGTCTTATAACTTTATTGTGAAAATATTATTATGCCTTTTAGTAGATAAAGTGTATACTCTATCCAAACTTTTAATGACACATATATCATTCCCAATTTTTGTAGAGTAACCTTCATTAAATAGTTGGTTAATGCTAATGAGTTTGTTATGAAGTCATACAATATAAATGAAATTATAAATTAAAGTCTTACCAAGAAAAAATGTTACCCGTACCATAAATCATACATTGTGCATTGAATCTAAAAGTAAATCATCATTCCTTTACTTTTTGTATGTTTTGGAAGTTTTTTCTTTTCTCAAGTCATACGATAAGAACAACTAATATCTATATTTCATATGTTTCATCTATTAGTACTTGGCCTTTTTTCTTAAAAAATTTTATACTAAGAATTTGGTACCCAAACAGGTCCATTAGTGTTATAAAATAAGAATTTAGGAACCCACATTTGTCCAAATCTTATGTTGAATTAATGGGTATATTTTGAAATATAATCCTTATGATGTCAAAGAGATTAGACCCTTTTTAAAGAATAATTTTTTCCCAATGACAACCTATCCGCCATTTATAAAAAAGGTGCATAACATGGTATTAAGAAATTATTTTGATGAGAACATTTTTAGTGGTTTTTTGACTAAAACTGGATGGTGTAATTTTGAGTTTCAATAATCAATACATCTTTTTAGATGAATTTATTCCCATTTTACATATATTCCATAATATTTTTAGACTTTCAATTTATGATTTCAACTTTAAATTCTCATTCTTATCTTTAGAATAAATTACTAATATGGTTTTAGTTTTTAATTCAGCAGTTATCTTAGAGATTTCTCTTTTGGATTCATTTAACCCATTCATGAGTTAGCTCTTCTCCTTATTCACTTCATAAATTTAAACATATTTATTATTTATATTAGAATAAAATTTAGTAAATTTAGATTAAATTTTATAAATTCCATCTTATTATTTATAAAAATTTTCCTTATCAAGATTTAGATATGTAGTTATCTTATTATTATTATTTTTAAGACAAGCCATATATCTGGCCATTTATTCAATTGATAGGATATCATCTTCATCTTCTAGTGAATCAGAGTTACTTTCATCATCTGATGAATATGAAACAATAATATTTAAAGATAATTTAGATATTACATTGGTAGTTTCTTTTCCCATCAAGAAAAGATCATTCTAAGGAATATTTGAATAGAAATTTAAAATCTTACTACTATCATAATCTAAATCATTGTTTCCATCAGACAATGAATCCTCACTAAAACTCCACGTATCATTTGTCACATAGAAATCATTTTTTTTATTTGAAAAATTTTCATCTTTATTTTTTTCTTCAACCTTAGACTATTCAGTTTGATATATTTGAGTTTCTTACAATCATAACAAATAGCATCCTAAGACTATTTCTTTTCATATTTATCCTTTTTATTATTTCAAAGACCATATAAAAAGTTCTTATTTTCAATAATATTGTTCATTTTTTCCAAATTTGAGAGTGATTTCTCCTTCAATATCTTCTATACCACTATCATTCAATTAATATTTATATTTATTCTTTATAACAGTAAACTTATATGTATTAACACAGAATGTTAAAGCACTAATGGTTGAAGTGAAAAAATATTGTTCTTTATTTTCTTATTCTTAGTATCTATTTTCAATTGATTCTCATATTTCATTAAGGTTTCAATGAGTTCATCAAGACTATGCTTCATCATATTCTTAGTATCATCTATAACCATTCTATTGGATTCCCATTCCTTAAGAAAAATATCAATAACTTTTTCTATAATTGATGATTCCATTATTTCCTTATCTCCCAAGGATTTAAGTTCATTAATAATGGTCATAAATCATTCTTGAATTTGTTCCATTGATTTTATTAATATTAAATCAAGGGTTGGGTAGTCATCTATCAGTATAGCTCAATGAGTTTCAAAATTTTGGAAGTTACAAAGTGAGTAATATATAACTTTTAAATGCCTCATATGAAAAACTTTGATTGTATATATTCCTCAAAATTTAGAAATCCAATTTTTTATAGGCCTTATATTTCAATTGACACTCTAACTTTTCATCATGAGTAAAATTAGACAATTATTTATCTAGAATTTTGTAGTCTCTAATCATCATAAGAAAATGATCAACTCCCAAGTTGATAAAAAAAGTCTTTATTCCACTATGAGAATATTTAAATTCCTCACAATTAAAGATCAATGTTTGACTATGATTTAGATTCTCTAAATTTTTTATAGGAAGTCCTATCATGTTAAAACAAAAAGGCCTTTATCTTATATATTCTAGTGTAAGTAAATTGTTATAGATTCTTTTGAAAAAATAGAAAATATAAAAATATTATATATTCCAATGAAGAAAATAAAAAATAAAAAAGGTCAATGCCTAATATAGTGTATCATAAAAAAATAAAGTTAATAAAATTAAATTACTGATGTAAATTTTATCATAAAAATGAGTATATTAGATCTGATACCAAGTGTTGATGCCAAAAGGTGGATATGACACTACGAGGGGGGGGGGGATGAATTGTAGTCTAAAACACAACTAATAATTTTTAATGCACTTAAATTTTAGAATGATTTAATGATATATATTTTGATAAAAGAAAAATAAATTAGGGTAAAAAAGTTTAAACATTATGAAAAATCAAATAAGTATTGAATTACAATCAAAATAGCTAAAAGGATATTATTTACCAAAACAAATTCTAATAAAGTAACCATTCAACTTTTGACCAAAATGGTAGGGGTTCATTACATGAACCAAGGTATCCTACTTAAACACCTAGTAGTTACTTGAATATAAACCCATAAAATGGTATATTCATTCTATACATGGACACTCTATCTCTATATCCTTGTAATCCCTTGATAAAATTGATCGGACACATGCAAGCTCAAGCACCCTGAGCTTTTTCAATTATAACCCTATTGGAAGGTATTAGTTTTTCTATCCCTAAAATCCATTGATTAATCTAATTAATAAAAATAACTTATATTTCCTAAAAATTACTCAATATTAAAGGATCATAAAATGAAAAAATGCAAAAAAAAAAATTTTTTTTGAAGGGATTTTTGATAAATGCCTCACCAAAAAATTCTCTTTAGAAAAAACATGGAAATAAAAATAAAATCGGAAGCACTCTAGGAAAAAATAAGTTTCAGACTTCAACAATATCACAAGAAATAATTATAGATAAGTTATATGATCAATTATGAATCTCAAAGACTCTGGTTGAATTTATAGATGTTTTCATAAAAAATACAATAATCAGATTCTAAGTTCTTCCTATTTAGTTGCAATAGCATCAACTTCTATACTCCATCATCTGATAGATGTAGCTAAAATTTGTATTGTCTGATGAGTTTAACTTCTATGTACTATTAGAATTCACATACATGTTCCAATATATGTATAATTGTTTTTAGTTCAATAGAGCATGAAAAATGGATAATAAAACTTCATAAAAAACTCAAAACAACAAACCTAAATCCAAGTATAAATTCTAAAAGTGTGCATTTAGATTTTCAAAATAAAGGATAAAATGAGTCTTTGACTCAACATATATCTTACTTATGACTATTCTACTAGTTTTCTATTCTTACTTACTGAGTTAGTTTCTATCATGATATTATAATATCTTAGTTGTGTATATTGATTATGTAAACCAATTATTTGATTTATAAAATGTTTATTGTTTTAATATACAAGATCATGTGATATTCTTTCATAATTTGATATTAACATGATTACCATGATTAGATGTTTCCTTCTACAGTACTGCATATGGTTAAACTTGGTTTTTCATTACATATCACATCTGAGTGATCAATCCTTATCTTATAAGTTCCAGCTTGATACTCATGCACTGGATAAAATGAAGATATATATATATATATACATGTGTGTGTAGTGTGTATCTATGTATGCATATATTCATGTATTTATAATGATTTCCTCTATATTAGGAGATATAGAGGCCCCATATAAAGGAGGGATACATATTTTTTATATGATATATATATATATATATGTTCCTTCCTGTGAGAATATAAGTGTCCTCCTAGGGAGGATCATATACATACAGTTCCTCCCTATAAAGAGATAAGTGGCCTCCAAGGAGAGGATGATATAAATATATTCCTTCATATGAGAAGATGAGTGGCCTCTTAAGGAGGATTATGTACACATAGTTCCTCTCTAAGAGTATATAGGTGGACTCTCAGGCAATGATGATATACATATGTTCCTTTTTGTGAGAAGATGAGTGGCCTCCCAGGGAGAATGATATACATATAGTTTCTCATAGTGAGGAGATGATTGGATTCATAGGAAATGATTATTTTCATATAGTTTCTCTCTATTATAATATGAGTGAACTCCTAGGTTAGGATTATATAAATAATTTACTTTCTATGAGAAGATAAGTGTTCAGGTTTTGTAGTCCTCAGCGACAATGGTTTCTTGATGACAGGGAATCAATAGGTGGCTAAGAAAGGTAAAGACTATAGATATGGCTTCTAGAGATGATGTTTGTAATAGAAGTTTTTAGTTTGTGTTCCTTGGTTAGTGAATGGTAAGTTCATGATGATTCAAGTTTCGAGGCATATCCCATAAATCTCCTCAAGTACCCTTTCAGATCCAAAAAACTCAACCCACCATTCTAGGTTCGCACCAGTGGGTTTTATTCTTTTAAAAATTTAAATTTTCAATTTTTTATTTGTCTATTGGTTTGGTTTTATTGGTCATTATGGATGGGTTGGTTATTGTGAGGGTTCCCACTACACCTTAAAAGTAGTTTATTTTAAAAAAAGGATTTTAAGAAGATGAGTGTCCTCCTAGGGAGGATGATATACATATAGTTCTTCCATATGAGATGATGAGTAGCCTCATAGGAAAAAAGTTATACATATAGTTCCTCCCTATGAGGAGATGAGTGAACTCCTAGGGATGATGTCTATAGATAAGCACATCTATGTACATACATAGTGGTATATATATACATGTGTGTACACTACCTTATAGAGGGGGTTTCATTGGTACTTGTCTCATATTTTGGACAATGTCATGGAGAAGGTAGTACATGTATGGATCCTCCTGGTATAGAGAGTTATCATTTGTAGTTGATAATGATCCATGAATTTCTTTATTATTGATATATTGATATATTTAAATTATTTATTGAAAAAAATATTTATTATTTACATATGTAAATGTGTAGACATGTTCATGTATGCACATTTTTATTCACTATGAGAGTTGAGACACCATTAGTGGTACCCTATGTTGGGATCCTGTCCACTAATCTATTTGAAGATACAACACTGGTACTTATACACATTAGAAACAAGTATCATAACTTCCCTAAGTAGAAATAACCCTCAGACATGATGTTATAGAACTTTGGAAGATAATGCAACCTAAATCAACACAATAAATCAAATCTCATACACATTCAAGATAAACTCACAAAGTTTCAAGCAAGTGGAAATTAATAAATTTAAGTACATAAAATTATGTGCTATAATAAATTAGTCCTACATACATTATATCATACCATTATCCCATTTCATTTATCAGAAGATACAAGATATTATAATCACTTTGACTAATAATCAAATTAGATCACTAATCTTACAATCACATCATGCCATTGGTATAATGGTTCCACCCTATATTTATAGTGGGTTGAAACTAGTAAGTAGTTTCACTAACTTATTACATTCATGAAAGACCCTTCATTGAGCATGGTAACCTCTAATTACCAATATTAATTCACTTCCAACCATTTAAATCTTATGGATAATGTTAGTTACACTCATATGTCATCTAATGAATCTCATGTATCCTTTATTTTCTATATAACCATTAGGATTGACCCATACACATCATCATCACAATCATTAATACAAGTCTTGGTCATAACTTCCATTCACACCTTTAGAACTACCATCTATACAAATCATCCATAACATGATCTTCTAGACCCCTAGTTCCAAAACATATCATCCGAACTACCTAACTTTGATAGATATTTTTTTCTACCAATATCTCCATTAGGTCAAGTCATATCTTCTAGAGTTTATATTTCCATACAACTAATCAAAACATGAAATTAGAAATCACCATTCCTAATACCCTACTAAGTATTTATGATCACATCTTGTATGGTCACTTTAGTGGATATACAACTTGACCTACTAAATTTCAGATATATAGGGGTAAGAAACTATCTTTGGAGGTCCTTAATTTTTTATTATTTTATGAAATGGGGTGAGTTAGACCCCATGATGTTTTTGAAGTTAATAGGATGACAATTTTATATTTCATTTGTCATATTACCTATTATTTATCTATTCATCCTTGTCTTAGTCCCTATTTGGAATTGAAATTTATTATTACTTGGTTTTTATTTTGTGGACTCTATGTTTAATATTTTAATGTTCTAATTTCATACATATAGTGACATTATTTTTTCTTTTATATTGTTATTTGTTATTACTATTTTTATTGTTTATTATCTTGGGAAAGTCTAGGATATGGGTGAGTTTTTTCAGTTTCTTAGTCATGAACTATTGTGTTATACAGAGTTGGTAAATCATTCCCCAACTTTATACCAATACCCAAGGTGTTAGTCACTACCCCTATAGATCAGGGTGTTCCCTTGGGGTCAGTGATGTTATGATTCAGGTACTATTTGGGTATTTGAGCCATGAACACTATAAGTGGTATCAAAATAGTGTTGGGTTTGATAGAATCTTTTCATTCTTATTAGATAGTATATAGGGTAGATGGTAATTGAGATGTAACCCATAAAATTTCATTGAGAACCTCTTTATGTTGAATGATAAAGTTACAAGGGGATGTCTAAGTACTTAGTAGGAACTATAGGTTTGAGTGAGTCTTTCATTTTCTTAAATCAGGTATCATGGAATGGAAGTTGAGAAGTGTGTATAGAGCTTGACCAGGATCTAACCTTTGTATTAGTATATTCTATGTCTATATATATGAACTGTAGGTTAGCATGACATTTCATGTTCTTAACTATGTTTTTTTATATTATAGTTAGAATAAATTGTAGGTTTGAATTAACTGAAACATCAATAATAAATAAATAACGTTTTCTTATTTATATAATAGTAATGATTAATTTAATATGAATAAATAGTTGATTCTTTTGATTATGATAATTTTGATTGTTCATGTTGATAACTATACCTTCTTTTTAATATATCAAAATTGAGTATTCTCTTTTTTTGTTTTAAATATTTTATTATTGATCACACAACTAGATACCTTCTTAAATAATATATTTCTAATAATTATGTTATATATATTTTTTTATTTTAATTTTTTTTATCATGTAACTTATTTTATGATTATGTTTTATTTTCCGATAATGAATTTTTTTGACTTAATTAATATCCAAATGTAGAGCATGCTTTTAACATCTGTTTAGTGATAAAACATTATAATTGTTTTTGGAAAATAATCACTCAAGTATCCTAGTCCTCGCTTCTTTACCATGTTCAAATGGAACCTATGTCATCATGTGTGAGTAACTATGGGGATTATATTAGTGTATTCAAGTAAATAAAACTATTTTACAACTTTATATTTTATAAAGTGAAGAAAATAGATCAATATGAATATGTTTTAAAATAGATGTATATTTTTAGAAGTTGTTTTAATAGGGGGTTGTGATCCTTTAAAATTGGTATTCTATATCATTTTGTGTTAGGAAAAAATTAGTGTTTTAAAAATAGAATTTATATTTTGATTATTGAATCAAAATGGGGTTTAGTGAAAAACTATTTTCCTATAATTAATATCCCAATGAAGGATAATTTTAAAACATAATGGTATTTAGGGAAATCATTGATTTTGAAAATAAAATTAGAAAATAATTTTGAAATTTAATATAGTTTTGATACGTGACATCTGAAATTAATAATGGTTTACAATAAACTTTTTGGTATGTGAATATTTTTTATAAACTAGAATTTAGTGGTTGGTCAGGCATAAGAAGACCCTAATAGATTCTTATGGTGGTGATCACCTTAGGTTATGTCATGATTATTTGGCGGTATCTGGAAGACCATGAGGATGATTGCACATCTTTGGTATTGGTATCTCATAGTGGTTTAGTGTCTTGCTTTTACTTTAGTAGATATTCAACAAAATCTTGATAGGTAATTTAAAATATGTGTTAGGGTTTTGATTTTTTTAATGATTTATATCTATTGTATTTTTATGGTTTTTTTATTTGGATCAGAATTATAAGTTAATAAATGAAGTTAGGATGGATTTTTGAGTCATTTGTAGGTGACGTGATCATGTTTTGGTGATTTGGGGAGAAAGGTTGGTTGAATTGGTGTCTTATTAAGGGGGTTAGTTTTTAAATTAATGTATCCTAGGACTTCTTAGGGATGAGAAGTAATATGTTGGTGAGGTTCTAATGACTTGTGTCCTTGGTGGATCTATTTAATAGGAAAATTTTATTTTTAGTGGGAATTTTATCAATGGTGGTGTGGCCCCATTTGAAATTTTGGTTCAAGTCATGAGTTTGTTTTTTGTTTTGATATTTGAAATTGATTTTGGGTGATTAAGGATAATGTATTAAGTGTTTTTTGGTTCTATATGAGGTTCAAGAGTAAAAACGTAGTTAGGAAATGGCTCCACTTGTAATTTATAACTATAGGTGACACTGGGCACCCGTTTGGAGGCCCTAGGTATCCATTATGGTGGGATAAGGGTGTAGTGGCCTGAGGGTCCCATTGGGTACTCTATTTACACCTATGGGGTACCTGATAGACCCAATTGGGATTTTTTTATTAAAATTCATGTATTTTAGTCTTTTCACCTTTATCTATTTTCACATTATTCCATTAACTTTGAGTTAATTTATCTCTAGCTAACTAAGATCCACTATTATGGAATCTCTTGGTATTCTTCTTCCTTTCCCTTCATTAGTCGATTCAAGGAAGAACCAAGGGTGTTTTATCATGAATAATATAATGAAAATCATACCCACTCCCCTATTATTCCCCTTTTTTCACTTTCATATGAAATCTATAGCAACCCATTGTTTTTAAATTCCTTTGAACATTTTAAATAATGTTTAAAATATTGGTCAGGAATCTGGTTTATTTTTATTGGGGTTATGAGCATTCAAAAAATAAATAACATGTTATATATATATATATATATATATATATATATATTTAGTCACATGTATGTGAAAATTTAATATCTCCTAACTGGATTCCTAAATCAAAATTTTTACACAATGGTTGTGTTAAGATTGAAATTTTTTTCTATGTGAGGCATAACTTTTATATTTGGGATTCATGACCCAAACCGAATATTTTTAGGGTTTTAGATTAACACACCAATCATTTATCCCAAGGAATAATTTTTTGTTATAAATATAATTTTATTACTTTTTTTGGGTGGATTGGTCATTGATTATAGAAGGGGTTCCCCAAAGAGAACACAATCTTGTTCTTTTTCATTCAAAGTGTTCTTCATGGTGGATACATCAATGATTAGGGAACACAACCAGATTCTTGAAGCTATATAAATAATGTCTCAAGGCAGGTCTTTTTATTGTTGTGTTCAACTCATTCTTCTCATATTTAAAATTTCTCTTCTAAATCAAATATATTTCTCAACAAAAAAAGATTAATGTTTATTAAAATGATAAAAAAATACTAAAAGAATAATATTTGATTAAATTATTCTTTTATGTGAATTATTTCCAATGTCATACACATAATTTATATTACTTTTCCTAAATATTTTTTGCACATTATGATTATTTGATGATTAATTTTATCATTAATATAACGATATTTTCAAAGATAATGGATTAAATATAAATGTTAAATTTTTTTATATCATGAAATGTTGAATTATTCTTATATTAAATAATTGTGTTGATGAATTCCCGATTAAAATAAATGAATAAAAATATTATTATTGACATGACTAATGGATTTTTTATTTAGTTTCCCACAAATAATTTTTCATCATACATTGAGCTAAACACCCTCTTTATTTTTATTCTAGAATTATTTGATGAATATGAATATAAAACCATTCTTAGGAAGTTGGACCTCTCATTGACCACCATTATTTAATATCATCTTCCCTTCCATTCTTATATTGGTTCGTTCATGGTACTAGGAATTAGTGATATGTGAAGATGTGGGATTTTGGTTCAAATGAGGTGGAAGTGGTAAAATGAGTGGTTTTCAATGGATTTCTGAGCATGAATTTATAAGGGGGATGACCAAAATATTTGAAGGTTGCAATGAAAAATTGGTAAAGGTTCATCTAGGTGTGATGAAATCCATAGGGGTTCTAGGGATGGACAACATTGGATATGATGATGATAGTGGAAATCATAATGTGAACCATGAAGATCTACACAAAATGGATATAGAAAACCCAAATAAATGACATGTATTAATTTGGGAAAGAGACCATGTATTTCACAAGTTGAGACACTAGGGTTATGTAGTTTTATAAATATTCAACAACATGTGACCTCAAGTCAATTATTTTATTATTTGGGATCGAGTGTCTTGATATGTACTCCACAAGAATGTTAGGTCACTGTATTAGAACCACAAGATGTGTCACTTTTTAGACACACTATATATATCAAAAGGAGAAGATTAAAATGTACAATATGTACACACTATGCATATGTGAGGACCCACATACCAGGTATCACACCAGACACACCATATATAGTTGGTGAGATGGATCCGTGTGTATCCATAGTACATTCCAACCATCCCACATGAATCCACACAATATATAACCCGTTGGGATATGCCATGTATATTGTATCAAAATTATATCGATCATGGTGTATTATGTAAGACTACTATCAAGGATTACACATCTTGTACTTCTAAGTATATGTCATGTACTGGGTAGTTTTAACTATTTTTTATATCTTCTCACTTAGGTGTAAGTTTTAAACATATGAATAATCTATTCTAAGAGTTTTAATACATAAAATACAATGGTATGTATCTAATCATCACATATGGATTATTTTAAAGTAATTATATTAGTTGAAGTTCCTTATATTTCTTAGATATAATGATGTGTGCAGGTGAATGATTAGAGAAGACATGGGTTCAGTAATCCCCCTAGACCCATACCATCACCAGGGCCTAGGTTCACTCTATACATAATAGGGTAAGTAATACCCATAGAAATGGGGCATGGGTCCTCCACTTATAGAGTAGGTAACCCCCTTGATTGATGCATATTATAAAATATGAGGCAAAAATCCTCCAAAGGGGCCGATCTATCTCAAATGATTTACCATACTTAGTGACTCACGAGTCCTCCATTATTACTGCCACTAGGGGATGATATAGAAGTGGTTGTGGTGAGGTTATTTGGGAGCTTTGGGTTATGTAGTGATTTGGAAATTTCAGGTTCCTTTTAGTATTATAATTCTATAGAGATGAGCTTTAACGACTAATGATATATTTTAACTTGGTTACCTATCACTTTAAATCATATCTAGGATTATTCAGTTGATTTGAATTTCTATCTTATTTTACTCTCATGTTTCCAGATCATCCTACTAGTTTTTTTATACTGACCCTTACACATGCCTCATTCCCACACATGTTGTGTTAGTATTGATATTTCATAGTTAAGTAGTGGTCTTAGAGGACGTGGAGCTAATTTATAGAGGATTTTAGTAGTGTGCATTGATGGTGGTGCACTTTTTGATGTTGTCATGATGTAGAGTCTATCTATTTTAGGTGTAATAAGTTGGTTTTATTATGAGATGTTGGGATCTATACTAAAACTTATTACTGGATTTTTCTTTATGTTATATTTTCAAGATATTTATCTTTTTCACATGCATGTTATACTCTAGTTGATTTATTTATATACTTTTAAATAGAGATGTGTGGTTTTATATAGGTTTATTGGATAATGTTTCCCGTATGTGTGATATTCCATCTTAGTGATAGTTACCACCCACAAGTCTATTAGAGACAAGCTTGGGGTGGAACACTAAATTTATGGCCAACCTAGGTAGGGTCTCATTGAGTCGGGTCATGTAAGAATAATATCAAATTGATTCAAGTCTTAGTTATGGATATTAGAGTTAATAGTATTGTGAGTATTAGTTTAATATACTTAGGGAAATATTTTTAAGCGGTATTGAGCTCAGATAATAGATTAGGGAATCAACTGATTGGTATTGGAGACCGATATAACCTTTCACAAGGACACTGATGACCAATTAGTTGAATCATAACTCCAAGGAATTAGTTTATGGGTTTAATATCTTCTAGATATTCTTTGAATAATCATGGATTCATATTTTGAAATGATGGATTCCACCCTATAGACAACTAGCTTTGTTTTAGTGGCTGGGATGTGTTGAGCCTATGCCTATGATTCTGCCTCTAGTTTATAACTAATGAGTAAATAGGTGTCAGTTTTGGAACCTTATAGAGTGGGGTTTTCTTCACTAGTGGAACATAGAGTTGACCCACCACCAGATAAGTAGAGAGAAGACCCTCTCAAAATATAAATAATAGTCCCCATAGAGTTGGATGAGACCTCTCAGAGGCTGAGTGTACATCATGAGTTCTAGATACAAATGAGTTTTAGGTTTTAGGGTGACTATATCCTTATATAGTAGAAAATTGTTTATATATTTTTCTCATATTTTCCATATAGTTTATACACCCTCCATCATAATGGTGGTTCTTGCGATGATTCTAAAAGAGTTATTTCATAAATACATACACACATATTGATATCATAGTGTATGATATTGATATGTTGTATGTTATGATATATAGAGACCAATTCATATTGTATTTTTTAGATTAGGGTATATCATAGGGAATGATATATGATATCATGCTAACTACCTCAACCTGTTATAGTTTATGAAAAATTCATATCATAGGGTGTTGTGATTCATATTTTATGATTCACATTAAACCTAATGATAAATATTGGAATCCAAATGTTAATTATTTAATGTTTAAATCTTCTACATAAAGCTATCATTGATTAAAAATTTCATATGATGAAGCATATAAAGGATAAAATGCATGCACACTTGACGAAAAATTAACAAAGTGTTTATAAATGTATAAAATTACTCTAACATTTTGTAACATTCAAGAAAAATTCCATGGATAGATTGGGAGTAACTAGAGGCGTATATAAAGGTGAAAAAGGCTATGAAAATTTCATTCAGATGTGTGTGAAACATCTTTAGATTCTTCTATATCACTCTCCCTCTTTCTTTATTTACCTAGATATTAACTAGCATTCCAAGAGGATAAAGGCTGATCATTCCCAAGTAATTGGGTGATTTAGTCCATCCATGGACACAACCAAAATGAAGGATTCTATTGGGTGACTCTTAGTGTTCTTAATTAACTATATGATTGAGGATAGTTTCAATAACGATTTATGATATAATGTACATATTATTCACTACTATAAAATTCAGTTATAACCATGATTCATACCCGTGGATATAGATTCCTTACATATGGATATACAATGTACCAATGGGTTTGTTGTCTATTAGTGCTATCAGCATGGCTATAGACCACATAGCTATAACTATAGTCTGTGTATATGGATATATCCCAAGTGGACCATATATCTCTAAGAAAGGTACTCATGGAAATAGGTGTTCCGATGTGGACACACCTGTAACCATAAACACCTTGATCATGGCTATAAGTGTCTATAGCCAAGGGACACCTACCCATGGATATACTATTTTTTTGAAACAAATATTTTTCTAATGTGCTTCAATACTTGGTCTCGAGGCTGAAAAATCATAATACACTACCACTTTACTACACTAGTAATTACGTGTGTGTATATATATATATACATATTAAAATTTAGAAATATATATTTTTATGATTATTTAATTAATTACAATTTCTCTAGGACACAAGCCTTATAACAACATTATAGTGTGATCATGACTACAATTCACCTCAAGGAATCCTATATCCATAGTTACCATTAAATATGGAAAATAAGACACATCTCGTGGATGTTATAGCTATAACCTATGACAACACAATTCATAGACACGATCCAGCTGGACCATGGCTGTACCCCCCACACCCTATATCCATATTACAGCTTGACCAAGGCTATATCCCCTTTCCCCTATGTACTATAGACATGGTCTTGATATACCGTTCCTATAAACCTTGAAAATAAAACCTATATCCATGGTCCAACTTAATCATGGCTATACCCCAAATCTCCCTTACCCTATAACCACTATCATGATAGAACATGGATATAACCCCTGTCAGCACAACCTATATCCATGGTCTATCTTGAATGTGTTTATACCCCCATTCCCCACCCCCATGCCCTATAGCCACGATCTAGAAGTACCATGGTTATAACCCATAACCCATACAACCTATATCCATGGTCTTGCTCGAACATAACTATATGCATTTCCCATGACCCTCCTACATAAAAACTAATTACCCATTCCAACATGAATAAATATATAGCCATGAGAATGTTGACCATGGATATAGGTGGCCTATAACCATGGTTAGTCTTGACTATGGATATCAATGACCGATAAGCACATTCAATCCATATCGTGGCTCTAGGTTGAATATGGACCAATTTTTTAGTAGTGATTCCTCATTTACAATATACATGGTCTCAATTTCATGCATTTTTGATATTGGGATTTTAGGTTTCTAATTATTTACACTACATTGCAAATGTAATGTCCTCGACCTAGGATCCACTAAACCGGTGCCTTGAGCCGAGTCACATCACCTCAAGAGTGCCTCCCCATATGGTAGAGGTTGCTGATTAGTAGTGAGGGTATAATGGATCATGTGTGGATAATATAACCTATTTACTAGAGTATGACACAATAGATAATATAAGAATTAGAGGAAACAATAAATAATAAACTAGAAACATGAATTTCCAAATCACCTTCATAACAAGGTACAAAATAGATCCCAATAGAAAATATTCTATGACATGCTAACTATCCCAAAGTGAAAGAAAACCTAAAACAAGACAAAAAACTAAATCCCCAAACAGGCCTCAAAACCAAGTTTAGATCCTCATCCATGCACTCCCCATGCCCAACCCAACTCCCTATCATGGGAAATTTTCCCTTTTACTAACCTACAACCATGAAATCTGCTCAGGTACACAATGAAGGCTTGAGAATGATGTGAGTACAACTCAGCATGCCACTACCAATGGTGTGTACAAAATATCTAGTCTAATAGACAGTGAATGCTAGTACATAAATATAAAATTAAACAAGGTGGAAGATATTCCATTTCTAAAACACAATACTAAAAATTCTAGCATTAGATACTGCCATTGGCAGCCGCTAATGGTCTTTAGATACCACTCAATGATCGAAAATGGTGGTCACTTTAGGCCTGACGCTGTAGGCCTATAGCAACCACCAATGGGGGTCGCTGAAGGGGGCACAAAATTTGGCCTTCAGCAACCGAAAATGGCGGTCGCTGAAGGGGGCTGAAAATTTGGCCTTCAGCGCCCGCCAGGCGGTCACTGACCACCTGATTGGACGAGCAATAGTGACCGCCATTGGTGGTCGCTGACTTGCTGCTCGACCGAGCTATAGTGTCTACCAATGGAAATTGCTTTCCTACTTCCCAATCGACTTATAGCGACCTCTAATGGCGGTCGCTATCCTAGAGAATTTTTTTTAAAGAAAATTTCACTGATGGTTCCCAAACAGCAGTAACAGGGTAAAAATCATAAAAAAAAGAAAACAATTCCAAACAGCATAAACATCAGGATCCTCATTAAAAATAAATGACAGACGTAATTCATATTCAACGATCCAAATAGGTCCAATCCATTTCAATATTTTTCTTCAATAAACCTACAATAAGATACAAAAAAAACAACAAAACAAAACAAACATAAATTAGACATATTTATTCAATTAGTATATATATATAATAAAATAAATTCTGACATCAAATCATGGGTTCTATAATAATTTAAAACCTCCAATTTAAGAAATGTTATCATTTTAGGATTTTTTTCTTGTTTTGGAGTCTTTGGTTTAGCCTGTGGAAGCGTTTTGTGGTCTAAAAAGGAATGCTCTCCACGCACACCGCATGAAACTGTTAAAAACAACATATTCGGTCGTACTGCGCATAACGCACTTCCAATTGACATTCCATCTCCTCCTACATGTCACAAATATTATTTCTATTGTTTACGTGTGATTTCAAGTCATTATGAGGACATTTGCTGTGAATTTGACCGTTACACGTCGTTTTGGTGTTTTATGACTTCAGAAATGCATTTTTGGTCACCACGTTCAAACGATACCTTTTATTGATGTACCGTCTACCTGAACATTTCAAAATTCACACCATGGTTGTTGTCGTATGATTTCATGGCATTCTGAGGCCGTTCGGCTGGTTTTGACGACCCAACGCACCCTTTTAGAGCATACAAAGCTGTTAAAAACAACATATTTGGTCGTACCGCGCACACCGCACATCCAATTGACATGTCGTCTCTTACTACATGTTGCGAATAATATTTCAATTTTTTTGTGTGATTTCAAGTCATTTTTAGGACGTTTTCTCTGAATTTTACTGTTACATTTTGTTTTGGTGTTTTATGACTCTGAAAATGTGTTTCCGGTCACAGAGGTCAAGCGACTCCTCTTATTGACATAATGTCTGCCATAAAATTTCACAATTCACACCAAGTTTGTTTTTTCATGATTTCATGACATTCCGAGGTCGTTCGGCTAGTTTTGACCACCCAATGCACCCTTTTAAAGCATGCCAAACTGTTAAAAACAACATATTAGGTCGTACCGTGCACACCGCATGTCCGATTGATGTTCTGTCTCATCCTAAATGTCAAAAATAATATTTATATTGTTTTCATGTGATTTCCAGTCATTATGAGGACGTTTTCTATGAATTTGACCATTACACGTCGTTTTGGTGTTTTATGACTCCGGAAATACATTTCCGGTCACCGTAGTCAAAAGACACCTCTGATTGACATACCATCTGACTAACCATTTTAAAATTCACACCAAGGTTGTTTTTTTATGATTTCATGGAATTCTGAGGTCGTTCGGCTGGTTTTGACCACCTGATGCACCCTTTTAGAGCGCACCAAACTGTTAAAAACAACATATTCGGTCGTACCGCGCACACTGCTCGTACTATTGTTGTTTTATTTGCTCCTAAATGTTACCAATAATATTTATATTGTTTTCCTATGATTTTAAGTCATTCTGAGGACATTTTCTGTGAATTTGACCGTTACACATCATTTTGGTGTTTTATGACTCTGAAAATTCATTTCTGGTCACCGCGGTCAAACGACACCTTTGATTGACGTACCGTCTGCCCGAACATTTCAAAATTCACACCACAGTTGTTGTTATATGATTTCATGACAATCTGAGGTCGTTTTACTGGTTTTGACCACCCAATACACCCTTTTAGAGTGCACTATCCTGTTAAAAACAACATATTCGGTCATACCATGCACACCGCATGTCCGATTGACGTGACTTCTCCTGATAAATGTCAAAAATAATATTTCTATTGTTTTCATGTGATTTCAAGTCATTTTGAGAAGTTTTCTATGAATTTAACCGTTACACGTCGTTTTGGTGTTTTATGACTCTGGAAATGCATTTCCAATCACCGCAGTCAAACGACACCTTCGATTGACGTACCATCTACCCAAACATTTCAAAATTTATACCACGGTTGTTGTAGTATGATTTCATAGAATTCCAAGTTCGTTCGGCTGGTTTTGACCTCCCAACGCACCCTTTAAGAGTGTACCAAAATGTTAAAAACAACATATTCAGTCGTACCATGCACACCGAATGTCCAATTGATGTACCATCTCCTCCTACATGTCATGAATAATATTTCTATTGCTTTTAGGTGATTTCAAGTCATTATGAGAACATTTTCTCTGAATTTGACCGCTACACGTCGTTTTGGTGTTTTATGACTCCGGAAATGTGTTTTCGGTCACCATGGTCAAACGATACCTCTGATTGACATACTGTCTGCCCGACCATTTTAAAATTCACACAACGGTTTTTGTCGCATAATTTTATGAAATTATGAGGTCGTTTGGCTGGTTTTGAACACCCAATGCACCATTTTAGAGCATGCTAAACAGTTAAAAACAACATATTCAGTCATACCGCGCACACCACACATTTTATTGATGTGTCGTATCCTCCTACATGTCATGAATAATATTTCTATTATTTTCATGTGATTTCAAGTCATTATGAGGATGTTTTTATTAAATTTGATCGTTACATGTCATTTTAGTGTTTTATGACGCTGGAAATGGATTTACGATCACTGCGGTAAAACGACACCTCCAATTGACATACCGTTTGCAGAAACATTTCAAAATTTACACCAAAGTTTTTTTCGTATGATTCATGGCATTCAAAGTTCGTTTAGCTGATTTTGACCACCCAACACACCCTTTTAGAGCGCACCAAACTGTTAAAAACAACATATTCAGTCGTACCACGCACACTGCACGTTCGATTGATGTTATGTCTCCTCCTACATGTCACGAATAATATTTCTATTATTTTTGTGTGATTTCAAGTAATTCTGAGAATTTTTGCTTTGAATTTGACCGTTACATGTCATTTTGGTGTTTTATGACTCTGGAAATGTATTTCCGATCACCGCAGTCAAACGAAACCTCCAATTGACATACCGTCTATCCAACCATTTTAAAATTCAAACAAAGGTTGTTTTTTTATGATTTCATGACATTCCGAGGTCGTTCAACTAGTTTTGACCACCCAACACACCCTTTTAGAGCGCGCCAAATAGTTTAAAACAACATATTCAGTCATATCGCACACACCGTATGTACGATTGATCTTCCATCTCCTCCTACATGTCATGAATAATATTTCTATTGTTTTTATGTGATTTCAAGTCATTCTGTGAACGTTTTCTCTGAATTTGACTGTTACACGTCGTTTTGGAGTTTTATGACTCCAGAAATGCATTTCCAGTCACCGTAGTCAAACGACACCTCCGATTAATGTACCCTCTACCCAAACATTTCACAATTCATACCAAGGTTGTTTTCATATGATTTCATGACATTACAAGATCGTTATTATAGTTTTGACCACCCAACGCTTCCTTTTAGAGCGCGCCAAACTGTTAAAAACAACATATTGGGTCGTATCAGGCACACCAAAAGTCCGATTGATGTGACATCTCCTCCTACATGTCACAAATAATATTTATATTATTTTTGTGTTATTTCAAGTCATTTTGAGGATGTTTTCCCTAAATTTGACCGTTAGACGTCGTTTTGGTGTTTTATGACTCCAGAAATGCGTTTCTGGTCACCACAGTCAAACGAAACCTCTGATTGACATACCGTATACCCGAAAATTTCACAATTCACAACACGGTTGTTATCGTTTGATTTCATGGCATTCTGAGTTCGTTCGTCTGGTTTTGACCACCAAACACACCTTTTAGAGCACGCCAAACTGTTAAAAACAACATATTCGGTCGTATCGCACACACCGCCCATCCGATTGACATGTCATCTCCTCCTACATGTAATGAATAATATTTCTATTTCTTTCTTGTGATTTCAAGTCATTTTGAGAACTTTTTATCTGAATTTAACTGTTACACGTCGTTTTGGTGTTTTATGACTCTGAAAATGCGTTTCCGGTCACCGCGGTCAAATGACTCCTCCGATTGATGTACCGTCTACCTGAAAATTTCAAAATTTACACCATAGTTGTTATCGTATGATTTAATGACATTTCAAGGTCGTTCGGCTCATTTTGACCTCCCAACGCACCCTTTTAGAGCATGCCAAACTGTTAAAAACAACATATTTGGTCGTACCATGCACACCGCACATCCTATTGACATGCCGTCTTCTCCTACATGTCATGAATAATATTTATATTGTTTTTGCGTGATTTCAAGTCATTCTGAGGAAGTTTGGTTAGAATTTGACCGTTACACGTCATTTTGGTGTTTTACGACTCCAGAAATGTGTTTCTGGTCACCTCGGTAAAACGACACCTCTGTTTGACATACTGTCTACCCGAAAGTTTTACAATTCACACCACGATTGTTGGCGTATGATTTCATGGCATTCTAAGTTCATTCATCTAGTTTTGACCACCCAACACACCCTTTTAGTGCGTGCTAAACTGTTAAAAACAACATATTCGGTCATTCCACACACACCGCCCATCCGATTGATGTTCCATCTCCTCCTACATGTCACGAATAATATTTCTATTGTTTTAGGGTTATTTCAAGTCATTATGAGAATGTTTTCTCTTAATTTTACCGTTACACATTGTTTTGGTGTTTTATTACTCCAAAAATGCATTTCTAGTCACCGCGGTCAAATGAAACCTCTGATTGATGTACCGTTTTCCTGAACATTTCAAATTTCACACCACAGTTGTTTTCATATGATTTCATGACATTATAAGGTCATTCAGCTGCTTTTGAAAACCCAACACACCCTTTTAGAGCGCGCCAAACTGTTAAAAACAACATATTCAGTTGTACTGCATACACCGCACGTCCGATTGACATTCCGTCTCCTCCTACATGTCATGAATTATATTTCTATTGTTTTTGTATGATTTCAAGTCATTTTGAGAACATTTTCCCTGAATTTGACCATTACACGTCGTTTTGGTGTTTTATGACTCCGTAAATGCGTTTCCGGTCATCGCGGTCAAATGACTCCTCCGATTGACATACAGTAACGACCCAAAGTTTTTCAATAGAAAATTACCTTCTTATAATTATGCCATAAAATAACATGAAAACAGAAAATAATAAACTACTAAGTTATAAGTGACCTTTAAACATAATTTTGTCACCCCTATGTTTGGAATTTTGAAAATCCTACATACACGGTTGTGTTCAGGATGATTTTTGGGGTCTAATGAAACAAAAATAATTTTTGGTGAATAGTGACCTACCCTTATAAATAGTTACATACCCTTATGAATAGTAATATGACCCTTATGAATATTAAATAATCCAACATAAGAGTAACATTACCTATGAATAATAAAATAAAATTTAGATATCTTAGAAAGTGACAATTTGACCTTAGTAAACGTTTTTGGTATTTTATAAGTCATAAATAATTAATTATAATTAATTAATTCATTTAAAAGAATATTTATCTCCCTGAAATGTATCAATAAATTATTTAATAAATGTATAATAGTTTTTTGATAATTTTATAAGACCCTACGTAATTTTTGAAAGAACTATAAAATCAGTTTTAATCTTAAAAACTGTTTTTTAAGTAAATTATGATTTTAATTAAATATTAAATTAATAATATTTAAAAAATTATTTTTGAAAATGGACTTCAGTTTTGGATTCTACAAGTCGAAAAATGGTTGGGGTAAAGTTTTGTGATTTTTCTGAGATACTTGAATTTTTGATGAATAGTTGAATCCGATAATTCACAATAAATGCTAAATAATGTATTAATTGAGTCATCGATGATGTTATGCTGATGTAATCCCACTTGGTTCGGGATTACATTATAAAATTACTATTATTGGTCATTCAAGACTCACTATTCTTTGTTTTAGGTGAAATCAATAAACTAATCAATTTTATATTAAGGAAACCCCTCTCTCTCCATTATAAAAGCCACCCTTCACTCCCTCTTTTCCTCAGACCTCTCAAGCTCCAAGACTTCTCTAAAATCTGCCCAAAAAACCTTCCCTAGCCCCTCCCCCACATCCAAAAGCTTCTGGTGTCATCAAAATACCAATACTAGATTCTTTAAGGAGGATCTCAAGAGGAAGATTTAAGAGGTAATTTTTCTCCCTCTTCTCCTTTATTTTTTCCTTTCAAGTTCAAGTTCCTTTCTTGATCTCTCCCCACCTATATTCATCCAAATTGTTTTTTAACTCCATTATTTTACATATAATGTAATTTTATTATTCTAATGGGATATTATATCACCCCACACCCTTTCCCTCTTCCTTTTATTTTATTAAAGAGAACGTTGTTCATGAGGTGTTAATTTATCACATTAAAAAACGACATGCTCTCTTCTTCCATTTCTACCTTCAGATCTGGTCATGAAACCATTTTTATGGTGGAACCAGAATATTTTATATGTGTTATGCTATATTTAAAGTTCTGGATATAACCTATGGCCATATTACTAAGTGATAAGTTAAAACAAGTTCGTTGTGATCCAAAACCCCCCCAAATTGACCCAAATAATCATCATTTAATTCTTATCTAATGATTCATCCACATGGATCTAATTTGATTCATTATAAGATCATAAAAACTCTTTAAATATCATTAATAACATGTAATATCAGTTCTGTATGTTTACCCATGTTCTACCAAAACCTCAATTTAAGAATACAAGTGAACCACTCAAGAAAACTATAAAAACGAACATCCCCGAACAATGTTTTTAAACTCTATAAGTCATCCAAAGGAACATAATATGACATAATGAAACCAGAATGAACCTTATTAATGTATAAAATTTTATTTAATTTCTAATTAATGTATATAATGTCATTATACAGGACATTAAAGAGAAGGTGGCATTCAGGTACAAGGTAAGGGGAAATTCTCGAACCCAACTTTCATCCTCCGGGTTATACCTCTTTCACTCCATTTTTGATATGTTTACTCCTAAAATATCATTTTTCATCATTAAATTTACTTTTTTGGGATATAAATTTTTGTCACTGGTTTTAATGTCCATCCAAATGTTTTCTAAAATAACTCTTCTCTTAAGAACACCCCTTTTACTTCTCACTCAAGGTGGACGGTTCTTATAACATGTATGTTATTCCCTATTTCTTTTGGGAACCTAAAGCATATGAATGTGTTATTATGAGATTAAAACCATTAATTTTCATGGTTTCATTATGTTAATTTATGTTATATGTTCATTGTTTTAATCATGATAAATGATAATGTTATCATGTGACGGGTGCACCTGAAATTATATAGCGCAATATGAATGTTTAAATGTGACGGGTGCGCTTGGAATTATACAGCGCTCCAATGCATTGGGTAAAGTGATGAATCTCATGAGTAAATGTGAAATTATGTGTGAACAAGATTCTATCTTGGTTCAAAATTATGTGTGGTAGTTAACGACTAAGACATGATGTTTCATTTTTATGCATTGCCACATTTCAAGCCTTTTATTTATGCTCCTCTCATGTTCATGATCTTTTGCCTATGTTTTGATTATGCTCACCCCATGCTATGTTGTTCTTATCTATCCTCTTACTGGGCTTCTAGCTCACCCGTTTTGATGTATATCCTCAAGTGGCTACATATACTAAGGAGAGGAAAAGTTTCACTAAGAAGCTAGTGAAGAAGAAATTAAATAAATGTTTATGGTTGATGTTGTATTTGTTATGTGTGGTCCTTGTTTTCCCAAGACACTAACCCTTTGTATCCTCTATGTTTAATACTATTATGTTTTTTATCTTATAAATAATGTAATAGTAATTTAAGAAAGGGCTGGGTTGCTATAGTTGGTATCAAAGGAAAGGTTTAGTTAATTTGGGAATTAGGATTAGTGAACCCTAGAGAAAACCTACAACACGAGACTAAGTAAAAATATTCACAAAAGAATATTTACCTATGGATCCCATATGTTATGTTTTTGGTATAGCGAATAAGTTATTCATGACTTGTTTACTTATGTTTTTTTCTAACCTTTTCTATTTTCAAAAATTGTGGGAACCAGGAGAAATCCGGCCAACAACTCTTGCGAGGGCCAATGCAACGATTTCCCTAACAACATCCCCAATGATTTGGGAGGTGGAGTTCAAAACTTCATGGCGATTCTTACCCAATTATCTCAGGTTAGGAATAATAACCATAATAATGGGGAACGTCCTACTTCACCAAAGAGGGACCAACTAGCTATCGAATGTTTTATGCAGCAATGACCACCGACGTTTTGTGGATCTTCCGATCCACTAGTTGCGGAACAGTGAGTCAACTACATAGAGAAGATCTTTTATGCGCTTCAATGTTCTGAGACGGAGAAGGTGACTCTATCCATTTATCTTCTAGATGGAGAAGCCAATCAATGGTGGGATTTGATTAAGAACACCAAGACAAGGGAAGAAATTGAAGAGATGGAATGGGAATACTTTAAGATAATGTTTCTTAATAAGTACTTCCCACGAACTCTTCACACGAAGATGGAGATAGAATTCATAGAGCTAAAGAAAAAAGAAGGAGAATCTATCACAACCTATGAAGTGAATTTCACATGGCTTGCAAGGTACGCTTAGGGTTTTGTTATCAACAATGAGAGATAAATTGATAGATTCTTTAGTGGATTAAAACCACACCTTCGAAAGGCTCTTTCAATTCGAGACTTTGGGAGTTATGAAGAAGTTGTTTGGTGTGCTCTCAAAGTGGAGATTTAGTTTGGAGAATGGTCCCATGGCTATGGGGATAAGAAACGAAATATGGAGTTTCAAGCTGGTGGATCTAGTGATAAAGGTGGGAAGAAAAATCAATGACCCACATGCCAAAAATGTGGAAAGTTGCATAATGGGAACTACCTCAAAGGGATGGGGAAATGCTTCATGTGTGGGAAGGAAGGACAACATGCTCAAGAGTGTTGAAAAGACATGAAAAGGAAGGATAATGTAGCCGATGAAAGGAGAGAACCACCCATGGTTCAATGCTAAAACTGTAGGGAGCTAGGGTACTATGAAAACCAGTGCACTAAACCTCGAGCTCTTGAGGGTAATCAGCGTCAGCAGCCACCAAAGCCAAAGGAACAAGGGAAGGCTTATAACATCACTACTGCGGAGGTGGAGCATGATAATGAAGTCATACAAGGTACAATTCCTATTCACTCAAGAATAGAAAAAGTATTATTTTATCCTGTTTCTACACATTACTTTATATCTTGCAAGTTTTCTAGAACTATAGAATCGAAGCCCCGAAACCTTGATGTAGAGATATCTGTAAAAACACAAAGTGGTGCAATCATTGCAACCCAAGTGTTTGACTCTTCTACTGTTGGCATATGTGGGAAGATTCTTCCGGAAAATCTCGTAATACTTCCCTTGGTGGAATTCGACACTATAATGGGAATGGACTGGCTCTCCTTATATAGAGCGCATATCAATTGTCGGGAAAAAGAAATATATTTTCATATTCCAAACCATCCCATGCTCCTCTACAAATGCAAGTAAGATCATGAATCTCCTTTAAAAAATCATTCAATGGTGTGGGTGTTGATTCCCTATGAAGAAGCATACCTCGCCCAAATGGTTGAGTCGAAGGAAAGTTCCAACCTTGAGGAAATTCCCATTGTGAGTGAATACAATGATGTATTTCCTGAAGAGTTACCCGGAATTCCCCCAGATCGTGAGGTAGAGTTCTCAATTGAACTCATACCCGAAGCTACTCCTATCTCGAAGTGACCCTATAGGATGGCTCCTATCGAACTGGAGGAGTTAAAGAAGAAGCTTCAAGAGCATCTGGACAAAGGGTTCATACGCCCTAGTGCATCACCTTGGGGTGCACTAGTGCTCTTTGTGAAGAAGAAGGATGGAACAATGCGGTTGTGTATCAATTATCGGGAACTCAACAAGATCACCATAAAGAATAAGTATCCTATTCCAAGGATTTATGACTTGTTAGATCATTTAAGAGGAGATAAATACTTCTCAAAGGTGGATCTTCATTCTGGATATCATCAGGTAAAGGTAAAGAAGGAAGATATTCAGAAGACTGCCTTCCATACAAGGTATGGCACTATGATTTTTTAGTGATGCCCTTTGGACTTACTAATGCCCCTAAAATCTTCATGGATTTGATTAATAGAGTCTTTAGACATTACCTCGACAAATTTTTGGTAGTGTTTATTGATGATATTCTCATCTACTCCAAGAGCAAGGAGGAACATGAAAAAAATCTAAGACTTGTGTTGGCGACATTGAGAAAGGATAAGTTGTACGCCAAGTTCAGAAAGTGTGACTTTTGGATGAATCAAGTCACATTCTTGGGACATGTGATCACAAGTGAGGGAATTTCTATGGATCCTTCAAAGACAAAGGTGATTTAGGAATGGCCCAGGCCCTCTAGTGTCACATAAATCTGTAGTTTTCTTGGGTGAGCTGGGTACTACTGACGTTTTGTGAAAAACTTATCATGATTGTCAAGCTCTCTAACTAAGTTAACAATGAAAGGGGTAAAGTATGTCTGGATGGAAGAATATGCGGGAAGCTTCAAGGAGCTAAAGAGAAGGCTGATCAATGCACCTGTACTCACACTACCAAAAAGTGGAGAAAGTTTTGTGATATACAGTGATGCTTCAAAGAAATTCTTGGGTTGTGTACTCATGCAAAATGATAATGTGATAGCCTACGCCTCACGACAGTTGAAGGTCCATGAGCAGAACTATCTGATGCATGATCTAGAGTTGGCAACCATGATTTTTTCCTTGAAAATCTGGTGGCACTACCTTTATGGCGAGAAGTGTGACATATACACCGACCACAAGAGCCTAAAGTATATATTCACAAAAAAGGAGATCAACATGCGTCAAAGGAGATGATTAGAGCTAATCAAGGATTACGATTTTTTATTCACTATCATCCTAGAAAGGTGATAAAAGTAGCTGATGCTCTAAGAAGAAAAGAACATGCTACTCTATCCATGTTGTAGATTGAGAAAGACCCTATCTTCCTGGATGTGAAAAGGATGGATTTGGGAATCGTAAGGGTAGGGGATACATCCTACCTTTCCCAAATGATTGCGCAACCATCCATCCAAGAGAAGATTAAGGAAGCGCAAAGGGATGATGTGGAGATACAAAAGAGGGTGAATGCAGTAAAGGAAGGGAAGCTGCAAGAGCTCTATATCGACGATGATGGTGTGATTCGGTTTGGAACATGGCTTTGTGTGCCTTCATCACCCGAGATAAAGAAGGAGTTATTGGATAATGCACATAGCTCAACTTTCTCTATCCATCCTGGGAGTACCAAGATATATCGTGATCTCCGAGAACACTTCTGGTGGGATAACATAAAGAATGAGATTGCAGAATATATATCAATGTATTTGGTATGTCAGAAAGTTAAATATGAGAGAAAAAATTCCAAAGGTATGATGCATCCATTACCTATACCCATGCGGAAATGGGAAAATGTTACTATGGACTTTGTCACAGGTCTCCCGAAGACATCAAAGAGAAATAATGCGATATGGGTTGTGGTTGATCGACTCACCAAGACTTCCCATTTTATCACTATTCAGGAAGACCTCTCGCTTGAACAACTTGAAAAGATATATGTAAAGGAAGTGGTGAGACTGCATGGTGTTCCACTCTCAATTGTCTCTGACCATGATCCAAGGTTCACATCTAAATTCTGGAGGAGCCTTCAACATGCTTTGAGTACCAAATTAAATTTCAGCACGACCTATCACCCCCAAACCGATGGACAATCTGAAAGGACTATCCAGACGCTTGATGATATGCTAAGATCCTACTCTCTTGAATTTAAAGGTGGTTGGGATCAACATCTCCCATTGGTTGAGTTCTCATACAACAATAGCTTCCACTCGAGTATTCAGATGGCTCCGTATGAAGCTCTTTATGGGAAGCGATGTAGAACTCCAACCTGTTGGGATGAAGTTGGAGAAAGAAAGCTACTTGGTCCCGATCTTGTTTAGGAGATGACCGAGAAGGTTAAAATCATCCAGAAACACATTAAAGCTGCTCAATGTCGACAAAAGAGATATGCTGACAACTGCCGAAGGGAATTGGAGTTTGACATTGGAGAAAAAGTCTTCATTCGAATATCTCCATGGAAGAGAGTCATGTGATTCGGGAAGAAATGGAAGCTAAGCCCAAGGTATATTGGCCCCTTTGAGATCCTTGGCCACATAGGAGCCGTGACCTATCACCTTGAACTTCCACTGAAAATGGCTCATGTTCATGATGTGTTTCATGTATCACTACTGAGGAAGTACATACCAGACCCCTCACATGTACTAAACTCAAAGGTGGTGCAGTTGGAAGATTATCTCTCCTATGAGGAGCAGCCAGTAAAGATTCTGGACCGAAGTGATAAGGTTCTATGCAACAAGACAACCCATCTTGTCAAAGTGTTTTGGAGGAACCATAAGTTTTAGGAAGCAACTTGGGAACCAGAAGAAGCAATGAAGGAGAAGTACCCTAACCTTTTTGTGTAAAGTGAAATTTCGGGGGTGAAATTTCTTAAGGGGGGAAGAATGTAATGACCCAAAGTTTTTCAATAGAAAATAACCTTCTTATAATTATGTCATAAAATAACATGAAAACACAAAATAATGAACTACTAAGTGATAAGTGACCTTTAAACATAATTTTGTCACCCCTATGTTTGGAATTTTGAAAATCCGGCATACACGGCTATGTTCAGGATGATTTTTGTAGTCTAATGAAACAAAAATAATTTTTGGTGAATAGTGACCTACCCTTATGAATAGTAACATACCCTTATGAATAGTAATATTACCCTTATGAATATTAAATCATCCAACAAAAGAGTAACATTTCCTATGAATACTAAAATAAAATTTAGACACCTTAGAAAGTGACAATTTGACCTTAGAAAACGTTTTTGGTATTTTATAAGTCATAAATAATTAATTATAATTAATTAATTAATTTAAAATAATATTTATCTCCCTGAAATGTATTCATAAATTATTGAATCAATGTCTAATAGGTTTTAGATAAATTTATAAGACCCTATATAATTTTTGAAAGAACTATAAAATCAGTTTTAATCTTAAAAACTATTTTTTAAGTAAATTATGATTTTAATTAAATATTAATTTAATAATATTTAGAAAATTATTTTTAAAAAATGAATTCATTTTTCGATTCTACACGTCAAAAAATGGTTGGGGTAAATTTTTCGGATTTTTCTGAGATACTTGAATTTTTGATGAATAGTTTAATCCGATAATTCACAATAAATGCTAAATAATGTATTAATTGAGTCGTCGACGATGTTCTGCTGATGTAAGCCCACTTGGTTCGGGATTAAATTATAAAATTACTATTCTTGGTCATTAAATACTCACTATTCCTTGTCTTAGGTGAAATCAATAAACTAATCAATTTTATATTAAGGAAACCCCTCTCCCCTCCACTATAAAAGCCACCCTTCACTCCCTCTTTTCCTCACACCTCTCAAGCTCCAACACTTCTCTAAAATCTGCCCAAAAAACCTTCCCTATCCCCTCCCCCACATCCAAAATATTATGGTCTCATCAAAATTCCAATACTAGCTTCCTTAAGGAGGATCTCAAGTGGAAATTTAAGAGGTAATTTCTCTCCCTCTTCTCCTTTATTTTTTCCTTTCAATTTCAAGTTCCTTTCTTGATCTCTCCCCACCTATATTCATCCAAATTGTTTTTTAACTACATTATTATACATATAATGTAATTTTATGATTCTAATTGGATATTATATCACCCCACATCCTTTCCCCCTTCTTTTTATTTTATTAAAGAGAACATTGTTCATGAGGTGTTAATTTATCACCTTTAAAAACGACATGCTCTCTTCTTCCATTTCTCCCTTCAGATATGGTCATGAAACCATTTTTATGGTGGAAACAGAATATTTTATATGTGTTATGTTCTATTTAAAGTTCTGTAAATAACCTATGGCCATATTAATAAGTGATAAGTTAAAACAAGTTCGTTGTGATCCTAAACCCACCCAAATTGACCCAAATAACCATCATTTAATTCTTATCTAATGATTCATCCACATGGATCTAATTTGATTCATTATAAGATCATAAAAACTCCTGAAATATCATTAATAACATGTAATATCAGTTCTGGATGTTTACCCATGTTCTACCAAAACCTCAATTTAAGAATACAAGTGAACCACTCAAGAAAACCATAAAAACGAACATCCCCGAACAATGTTTTTAAACTCTATAAGTCATCCAAAGGAACATAATATGACATAATGAAACCAGAATGAACCCTATTAATGTATAAAAGGTTTTTTAATTTCTAATTAATTTATATAATGTCATTATACAGGACATTAAAGAGAAGGAGGCATTCAGGTACAAGGTAAGGGGAAATTCTCGAATCCAACTTTCATCCTTCGGGTTCTACCTCTTTCACTCCATTTTTGATATGGTTACTCCTAAAAGATCATTTTTTCATCATTGAATTTATTTTTTTGGGATATAAATGTTTTTCACTAGTTTTTATGTCCATAAAAATGTTTTCCAAAAGTACTCTTCTCTTAAGGACACCCCTTTTACTTCTCACTCAAGCTGGACGGTTCTTGTAGCATGTATGTTATTCCCTATTTCTTTTGGGAACCCAAAGCTTTTGAATGTGTTATTATGAGATTAAACCCATTAATTTTCATGGTTTCATTATGTTAATTTATGTTATATGTTCATTGTGGTAAGCATGATAAATGATAATGTTATGATGTGACGGGTGCACCCGAAATTATATAGCGCAATATGAATGTTTAAATGTGACGGGTGCACACGGAATTATACAACACTCCAATGCATTGGGAAAAGTGATGAATCTCATTAGTAAATGTGAAATTATGTGTGAACAAGATGCTAGCTTGGTTCACAATTATGTTTGGTAGTTAACCACTAATACATGATGTTTCATTTTTATGCATTTCCACATTTAAAGTCTTTTATTTATGCTCCTCTCATGTTCATGATCTTTTGCCTATGTTATGATTATGCTCACCCCATGATATTTTGTTCTTATCTATCCTCTTACCGGGCTTCTAGCTCACCCGTTTTGATGTATATCTTCAGGTGGATACATGTACTAAGGAGAGGACAAGTTCCACTAAGAAGCTAGTGAAGAAGAAATTAAATAAATGTTTATGGTTGATGTTGTATTTTTTATGTGTGGTCCTAGTTTTCCCATGACACTAAACCTTTGGATCCTCTATGTGTAATACTATTATGTTGTTTATCTTAGAAATAATGTAATAGTATTGTAAGAAAAGGCTGGGTCTCTATACATACCATCTACCCGACCATTTCACAATTCATAATTTGGTTGTTTTTGTTTGATTTTATGACATTATGAGGTCTTTCAGCTAGTTTTGACCACCCAACTCACCCTTTTGGAGCACGCCAAACTTTTAAAAACAACATATTTAGTCATACCGGGCACACCGTATGTCCGATTGACATGTTGTTTCCTCCTACATGTCACGAATAATATTTCTATTATTTTTGTTTGATTACAAGTCATTTTGAGGACATTTTCTCTAAATTTGATCATTACACGTCATTTTGGTGTTTTTTGACTCCGGAAATATGTTTCCGGTCACCGTGGTCAAACGACACATCCGATTGACGTACCATCTGCCTGAACATTTCAAAATTTACACTATGTTTGTTTTATTATTATTTCATGGAATTCCAAGTTCTTTAGGCTAGTTTTGACCACCCAACACACCATTTTAGAGCGCACCAAACTGTTAAAAACAACATATTCGGTCGTACTACACACACCGCACACCCGATTTATGTGACCTATCCTACTACATGTCACAAATAATATTTATTTTGTTTTCATATGAATTCAAGTAATTATGAGAACGTTTTCTCTGAATTTGACCGTTACACATCGTTTTGGTGTTTTATGACTCCAGAAATGCGTTTTCGGTCACCGTGGTCAAAAGACACCTCCAATTGATGTACCGTCTGCCTTAACTCTTCAAAATTCACACCACAGTTGTTGTCATATGATTTCATGACATTATGAGGTCGTTCAAATGGTTTTGAACACCCAATGCACCCTTTTAGAGTGCGCCAAACTGTTAAAAACAATATATTCGGTCGTACCGTGCACTCCGTATATGTTGTACAATTGGAATAATGGCCTATTGTATAGTTGTACAATTGTCATAATGGCATAATGGAATAATGGGTATTTCTTCTAACATCTAATTTGACAATTGGACAACTAGCCAATTTCCCTAATGGCCTAACAACCTAATGAACAATTTCCCTAATGAAATAATGGTCAATTGTCCTAATGAAATCCTATAAAAATGGCCTAAGGATATAATTTTCGATTGATCTAACAGTATATTATACAATTTTACTAATTGATAAATAACCTAATGGTCAAACATCCAATGACCTAATGGCCTAATGGATAATTTTTCTAATGGCATGATTAGCCAATTGTCCTACTGGAATAATAAAATAATAACTAATTGGCCAATAGGCCTAATGGAATAATGGCCAATGACCTAATGTAAAATTATACTAATTTAATAATGGATAATTGTCCCAAAAAATTCCCAGTGGACATCCCCCTCCATAGCCCCCTCTCACTGGACAACACCAATCCACACCCCCCACCCCCACCCCCTCCACTCTCAATCCCCCCTAACCCCCCTCCTGCCTCCCAGACAGCCCACTCCCAACCCCCTAGGATATCCCCCACCCTAAACATCCCTCCTCCCAACCCACCCGAATAGCTCCCAACCCTCCAACCACCATAACAACCCACTCCATACCCCCCGAACAACTCCAACACCCCCAGACAGAATGTCCATGAGTATCATTTCTTATCCTGGATCTAAGGACATATTCAACCACATCAATTAACTTGAAACTCACCAAAAGTGTGGAATTCCTAAAAAAATTAAATTCTTCTTGATCATCACCAAGAAAAATAAATTTACCTTTTGAAACATCAATAACAACCCCACCAATAAAAAAAGAAACACACCTCGTGAATATGATGCATCATGCATGGTCATGACTGCTACCTCTATCCAGTGGGCCAAGAGCCTACAACAAATAAAAATTATGAATATTTTCATAACAAAAATAATATAAAGTAAATAAATAAATTCAGTATAAACCTACATTGTATGATCCCTTGAACCATCACCTGGACGCACATATTCCCGCAATGTTCTAACCTCAGTGATCAATTTCGCATTTACCTCCTCGGAAGCGTGCAACCGTGCCTCGAAATCTGACAACTAATTTTTCATCTGAGAAACAGCAGGACCGAAAACCATAGTGTGTGATACTACAGATCGAGGAATCCCTGTTACATAGGTCAAACTATATCCATTCCTGTCGCGACCAATAATGCGATGGAATATCTCATCCCTTCTCATGGGAAGCTGTCGTTGGTCCTATGGAAGCTGTTCTAACTCATCTTTAAATTGAGCCTGTGAAATATTTAAATATATATACATATATATGTTAATATATAGATTTATGTAAGTATTGGTAATGAGTACAAGCAATTACTATCAATGCTGCATCCTCTGGATCATTTCGATCATGAGTCCTCATCCACACCGACATTTTATCAGTTAGTTCACCTTGCTCTTGTAAATGTATATGAATAGAATATAAACACAAAACCATATTAATTAATAAATTAAAAAATGAATAATAAATACCTAATTTAGGATCTGAGACATGTGATGAGTCCCGAGCCTGTGAGGTGGTCCCTGCAACGCTCGATTCTAAGAATGGCGTGCTGACACCTCTTACATTCAATTAATTCAAATTTCAAACAAATCACACATTATTGGAAATATATATACCAAAATAAATATACAAACCACAACACCCTCAGTAGAAAAATATGAAACTAAGTCATGATAATGATCCGGGAGAACACCTCTCGGGACTTTTTCCAAAATGTATGGGGCACCCACATTTGGTACCCAGTGGTCCCTCTTGACTTAGTCTTTATAATATTTCCACATCTTATGGCATTTTCTCATACACATGGGCCAAAACTCATCAGGGAATACTTTCAGATTATTCTATTTAATAAAAAAATCACATATGTTAGTATTTTTTATATATAGGGAAGAAATTAAAATGATCTTATTACCTAAACTTCCCTCCAAAGATGATCTAATGTGTCCTGAGGGATAGAAGCCCAGTCACATGTGGTCAGTGGAAATTGATGTGGGTCACATATGATATGACCCAACTGATGAATAAATGTAGGGGAATTCAGTCCCACAGGGTGAAATATCTCATCAAAGGAAACATCAAATTTCGTGTCAGAATTCCATGATAAAATGCCACGACCAGGGCCTCTCTTGCGAGAGGAAAAAGCGGTTGAGTCTGATCCTGTTGAAAACAATTTTATATATAATTTGACAGATGTTATAAATATATATATATATATATATATATATATATATATATGTTTATAAATTACATAAAAAATAAACACAATTACATACAAACATACCTCGACCCTTAGACGTAGATGGATTAGATGGATGATGTGGATCAGCAGCCTCTTCCCCTAACATGCCTACAATCATCGAAAACACTAGTAAGAGGACTATACAAAGTTTCCAAAAGATAAATTGGATTGTTTTTAAGAAAATAAAACTTGTACAATTGTTAATCAAACAAAAAGGGATTGAATAATTAGTTGTAAATGGATTTTAAAAAATTATAAAGTTAACAAAACATATATAAAATTATGTACAAAACCAATCAATACATAGCCAAATTTCAGATTGAATTAATAAAAATTCAAGTAGTACATGAACCAAATGAATAATACCTTAATGGGAAGATACACCAATAATAACATAAAGATACCAAAATATAAATCACCCTAAATATTTATAAATGAATAAACTTCTAAAAGTGAGGATTAAAACATACATAGATTTATAAAATGGTTACATAATTTATGATATCCTAGGACATTCAATACTGAATAGTGGGAAAACAATTATACCTTTCATTAAACATGAAAATTGACCACTTCTCATTCAACAACTGCTATGACCCAATAAATATCTTCTTCATGTTGAACTACAGTTTGTTGATCAAGATGTTGGGAAATAAAGGGAACAATCTCAGGCTCATATTGTTCAAATAAAAACACTCCTCACTGGGACATTTTTACAACAACTTGCCAACTTGGATTCGAAGGAAAAGTAACGAAGAATACTTGTTCCACTTGTGATGTCAAAATGAAAGGTTCATTATCAACTCATTCATTTCTGTATAACGTATAGTTAAAATTCACCAATGGAAACTGATATTGATCAAATTTACATCCACACACTGGATCAACCCAATTACACTTTAACAATATGTACTTCAACCCATTTGCATATACAACTTCAATGATGTATATCAATTGACCATAGTAATAACCAGAATCGATGAATAGACAACCAATTCCACTGCTTTGTGTTTCTCGTTTTTCTTCAAAATATTTAATGCGAAATTGAAAACCATTAGCATCTATTTCTTTATAACAACGAGCCGTTATAGATGGACCCTCAACCAGTTGGATAAATTTTTTAGTTAGCATGGGGTCCCCTAACTCTATCAGCTTATGAACCTACATAATTCATAGAATTCTATAATTATTTATGCATAAAAAATTAGTATAATACTTCACTCATAATAAAAATCAATTTATACATACAAAATCTTTGAACTAATCATGAAATGATGCATAATGAGATTGTTGAATTTGATACTCAGTCGCACGATACATCTCTTATTTTATCTCATTAAGGTGTTTCCTTCAAATGATAACGCGGTGTTTAAATGATCAACTTATGCAAACAAAACATGTAAAAGGTAAACAATAAAAGTGATAAGACACTTACTGCATTAATGGTGCAACTGGTGGAGTATTGAACAAGATATATCGATGCACTTGTATCCACTCGATGTTGTCCATATCAAATATAGTTCCTTCTCCAACTAGACCGTCATGAATCCAAGAGGTCTTATCTAATTTTGTTTCAACATCAATAAGATATTATTCACCAAAATTAGTACACTCATCCATCAAATAACCATTGGCTATTGATGCCTCCGGACGAGCTCTGTTGCATACAAATTGTTTCAATGTACTCAAATACCGCTCAATAGGATACATCCACCTGAATTTCACTAGACCAGAAACCATTACATCATCCGTTAGGTGCACTGTCAAGTGAACCATAACATTAAAAAATTATGGGGGAAATAGTTTCTCAAAGTGAAAAAGTGTAAGTACAATTCGGTCCTACAAAATTTTTAAATCACTAATTCATTTATTTCTTAAACAAATCTGTCCAAAAAAATTACTCATTTAAATCAATATCTGAACAACATTGGGGGATAAACAATCCAAAATTGCGAGTGGAATCAACTGCTGAAGTAGTATGTGATTTTCATGACTTTTCAAACCTTGCAATGTCCAACTCATCAGATTCACACACTTTGAAATATTAGAAGAGTAACCATCAGGAACCTTGAGCATCTTCAAAATGGAAGGAAATATATCTTTCTCCTTTATAGTCATCGTATATTGCGCAGCAGACATATATGCCTTGTTTCCCTCAGCGAACTGTAAATGCAACTAATTCCTTAAACCCATTTCTTCCAAATCACGACATGCATTAACATGGTCCTTTGATTTTCCATTGAAAAATAAAATCGTCCACAATATATTATCACAAATTTTTTTCTCAATGTGCATGACATCCAAACTATGCCTTAGCATGTTAGTTTTCCAACACGTAAGACTATAAAGAATATTTTTTTTCCAATTATGATTGCGCTACCTACCTACAACACAGATATTACGTAATGGATGAGCCACAAAATCTTGAATTTCATATACCGTGTAGATGTATTCTTCCTCAATCTGTGATAACATTTCAACTCCTATCATGATATTTGGTGCTGGGATGAACTCTCTAGAACCATAAAATGCCACTTTGTCCTTTTTAAACCTGTTCTGAGGGGGAAGAAAACATCTATGACCCATGTATTCCCATTTTTTGGAATGTTTAATCCATATATATTTTTTACTTTTATTGCAACAAGGGAAAGAAAATTACCCTTTTGTACTCCAGCCTGAGAAATTTTCATAAGCCGGGAAGTCATTGATTGTCCAAAATAAAGCAGCCTATAGTTTGAACATTTCATTCATTTCACAGTCACAATTCATCACACCATCACCCCAAAATTTATTCAACTCATCAATCAATGGCTGAAGGTAAAAATCAATCTTATCCCCTAGACTTCTAGGTCTATCAATAAGAGTGGAAAGTAATATAAATTGTTGTTTCATACAAATACACAGAGGAATATTATACGGAACCAACACCACGGGGCATGTGCTATGAGTTTCACCAACCATAGACTTGAATGGATTGAAACTATTTGTTGCCAACCCCAATCAGACATTACGAACAACTTTAGAAAAGTCAGGACATCTCTTATCAAAATCATTCCTTGCATGAGAGTTTGCCAGGTGGGTTAACATATCACTTTCATGAATTCTTTCTGCATTCCATATCATTAAATTAAAAAAATTATATGACATAAAAAATCTTTTCAACCTCAGTTTAAGGGGAAATTAACAAATTTTCTTTACAACAATAAGTTTCCCCTGTATCGCAATATGAATTTGATGAGTCTGATTTCCCCTATTCTCTTTCCACCTGGAAGCGCCACAAATCGTAAAAATATCCAAATGGTCAATTTTATTTCTAAAAAAATATAGTTGTTTGCATAGGCATCTATGGTCTCATATGTAAAACCTAAGTTCTCTGTCAACTTACGAGCATGGTAATAAGACTCAGGAATCTTAGAGTCGACAGGAAGAACCTTTTTCAATAACACCAACAATATGTTGAATGATGTGTCTAACCACTGATTCAAAGTCTTCAAATGTAGAAACTCCATGATAAATGACAATTTATTTTAATATGTACATCGAAGATATAATTATATTTTTTCATCATCAAGTGCTTCATAAAACCTCCTCAAATCATGATCTACACCAGAGTGAAGATTTATCTCACCGGTCTCAAGATTTTGGATGTCAATTCCTTCAGGATATAACCCACATACCATTTCAGTAAGCATTTCATGCATTGGATCATTCATCCTTGCATCAACATCCCTATGAAATGCATCTGTATTTTGACAACGAACATATTATTCTCCATGAAGAGTCCAAATCTTATAATTTTTTAGAAATACATTAAAGAATAGGTGCTCCCTCACAGTATCTTGTGTGAATTGATATCTGTTAGCACATTTTCTACATGGACAACTAATATAGTCACTTTTAAATACTCTAGTGAACTCAATAAACTGCATAATTCTATTGAAATATTCTATAGATTTTTGATTTGGAAGGTCAATCCAAATCTTATCCATAATAATATCTGTATAACAAGCATTTACACAAGGCTTATTACATGCATTTTTAATATCAAATATATTTAAAATAAATGCTAACCAATTTCTTGTGGACCATTGATAAAATAATAAAATTATATCTCTGAATAATAAACAAGAGAATAAATAATAGAATATAAGTGAAGGCCCATGTCATCACCGTCATTTGGTATGGTAAATCTAATGATGATTCTATATTCAAGAGTACCTAATCATATTTTGATCAAATAGTGAATACTTCATGTAAGAATATATACAGTCTTCTCAAACTCAGAGAAACTGTATCTTTGTACAAATAATGTCTCAATTCCTCTTGGATTCATACTACCTTTGTGCCCTCAGAGGCATTACAGAGTAACTGTAAATGATAAAAATCAATCTCTAATTTATGGAAAACTAACTAATCTATATCCAGGATGACATCAAATATATAAAATTATAAAACAAAAAAATACCAATCTATCATGACTTGTGTTATCTCAGTCCAATCTTCATGGAACATACATCATTTTTTCATGAGCCCCCTTAAGGGATACTTATTCACAATAAGTACACCAGTAACATTGGTACCATGTATAGAACAACACAATATAAAATATATAAAAAGTACATCACATTGAAACATGGAATATCATATAGATGAATAACATATAATATTAATAATAACATATAGTATCGAAACACACATATGTGATCAAACTCAAACATGTGTCTCATGGGCTATGAAAGCACACACATGTGGTCAAACCTCAAACATTTTCTCATAGGATACACACACACAGAGACATGTGCTAAAAATCAAGAATGGTATAAATAAAATAATAACACAACTTAATATTAATTCAGTCAACATATACATGGACTCAAACATTGTATGTAACTTACAAAACTCAAGTAAAGTGTGAAGTCTCTCATACACACACTATCAAGACACATTGTTTCATATGAACAGAAGCCCGTATACTCATGAACTTCCATTTCAACACTTTTTATTCCCACAAAATATTCATATAATATTCATGCATGCCAAATTTGTGCTATAAATTTCCCAAAATCAAAAATATTAAATGGAAATTAGGGAATACCTAATTGAACTATAAATCTGGAAGGGAGGGGAGCCGAAGGCAGTGCTGCGAGGGAGAGGAGAGGTAGTAGAGGGGAGCTGGAGCCAGAGGTGGTGCAGCGAGGGAGCGGACGAGCGGTGGCAGCGGTGAGCCGGAGGAGGAGGTGGTGAGGTGGCGACGGTACATCGAGGATGGGACGGAGAGGGAGGGGACATAGGATAGTGGGGAGCTAGAGTGGATGGGTGGCAGCGGCGAGGGGACGGGAATCGGCTGTGCGGGGAGGGAGGGGACCAGGCAGTGGTGGTGCAACAAGGGAGGGGATGGTGAGGGAGGGGACGGGCATCGGAAGTGCAATGAGGGAGGGGGCGAAGAGAGAGGGGGCAGGGGATGGAGGGGAGCTGGAGAATAGGGTGGTGAGGGGATGGGGGACGAGTGATGAGGGGGTGGAGGGCGGTGGGGGAATGGGGGATGAGGGACAGGCGGAGGGTGGAGGGCGACGAGGGGACGAGGGATGGGGGACAAGCAAGGGGGTGGAGGGTGGCGAGAGGATGGGGGATGCGGGACGGGTGGAGGGCGGTGAGGGTATGGGGGATGGACGACAGTGCGAGGATGGGTAGGGGAATCGCGGGGGGGGGGGGGGGGGTAGGGGAATTACGGGAGGAGGGGGGGTGGGGGGTGCCAGAGTTTTTTTTGCAAATCCCAGTGACCGACTTTGGCAGTTGCTATTGGCCATCAATAGCGGTCGCCCATGTCAGGGGGCTTCAAAACCTATTTTTCTAGTAAATTCATCAATTAATTAACCATTATCATTATTTAATTTTATGTGTTAAGTATTCCATTTATTTCACTATGTCCTAAGATGATCAACCACCAGACATATGGTAATAAATCTAGTTCGCTAGCCAACTAAGGTAATCATCATAAAAGATATTTCATTTCATATACCTTGGAGCATCAGTCTAGGTGATCGAAACCAATTTTTACCATTCTTACCATGGATAATTAGTCCAGGTAATCATCCAATGCATTTGTAGGGGCCTAAAGAATTAGTCTGGCTTTCTAACCCATGCATTCCATGATGGGGTTTGAAGCATCAGTCTAACTCGACTCGCAGGAGGAGCCTCAATCCTTTATCCCACCCATCAAGCCATGTGAACATGATTATTCATCAATTGACCACCCATAACACATCACCATAATACACAATAAATACACATAACATTAAAAATTCACATTTCCATCAACATGTGAAACATCATTAAGCCTTAACCATTTAACACAATTACCATTTCCTTAGAATAGATCATTTAACCCATTCATTATTACACATGCCTTACCCATTTATTCATTTACATTAAAAATTCATAAGTCATTCAAAACATTCACAATAATCTATTTTATAATTTTAACTAGCATTTCCACACATTTATCATGGGTCTTAATTCAATACAACTGAACTTTAGGCTAACCTCACAATTTTCCATGTTCAAGAATATTGGCGCACCCCATGAGTGACTCTAGATTGGTCAAAATATCCTCAACGCATCCTACGAGGATTATGAGGGGTCTAATTAATTATTAAACTATCCATTATACAAACTCTTACTCAAGGAAAAAAATGAACAATAAGAGGGAAGCAATGTCACAACACACATACACAAATCTATAACAAAAATATGGGATATAACTTATAGACCACCTACCTCTAATCTGCAGATTAATGAAATTTTAAACTAGCCTTAGATATAAATTCAATAACCCCTTTAAGACATAAACCAAGATCCATTGGAAAAATAATGTTTTAGTGATTTGAAATAAGATGAAAAAAATCCATAATCTATAATCCATAAAAGAGAACAAGAGAAAGATTAGACTTATGTGGAGCTTTGATATACAACCAATGGTTCTCCAAATGACCTAAAAATGAAGGAGATCAAGACTTGGGAGATCTTAAGGGTTTAGGTTTGTCACTAGGGATGGAGGTAATAGAAAACAGAGAAAAATCGGTTGTGAACTTAAAAATATTGATGGGGGAAACAGTAAATCTTCAATTTTTAATGGGGTGTACAGTTTTTCTGCAAGGTTTTCCAAACCGTGTGCAAATCATGCACTAACCACTATCTAAGGGAGTTTGGGTTCCAAGGGAGGCGTGCACGGTTTGAAAAACTATGTTCCAACCATGAAAAATGACACTATGAAAATCCACATGGGTTTCCTCCCCCTTTATAGTTTCACCTAAATCATGAACCCTTCCATATACCTTGCATGATTAGGGTGCATAGTTATCTCTAACCGTGCGCTAACCGTTAAACATGCACTGGATGGCCATTTTCCATTTTATTTTGAGTCCCAAACCCTTAGAACACCCCTGATCCTCCTTATAAACATGGTAAACATTCCATTAACTAAAATTAGAAGTTTAGAGTTGAAATTTAAACAAGGTCATACCTCCATGAAGTCTGGGATCTTATAACCTCCTCACCTTATAATGGATCATCCTCGAGCTGCACTTCCAAACACCATTAAGCTTATGAAGAAAAGATATAAAACCAACAGTCCCATACATCCAATTCCCTTTCTCAATCCTCTTCCTGAACATTCCCATGCTTCCAAAGAACCCAAACCAAAGGGATAGTCTTTCCCCACAAGTCCTTCTCACTATGATACCCAATTTGAACCGGATGCTCCTCAAAGGATGAATCAACGTCAATCTCAAAATCCTCCACATATATCATGTGATATGGGTTAGGGTGATACAACCAAATCCGTGACACATGAAAGACATCATGTATACCACTATAACACTATAGAAGATCCAATCGGTACACCACCCATCTGATACTCTCCATAATCTCGAAAGGTCCCATGCACCTAGGAGCCAAATTTTCTTATTTATAAGTCTAGTGGTGATCCAAACCTAGTGAAACTTGAAGAAGCATACGATCACCCACCACAAACTCAAGAGGTATATGATGCTAATTTTCATACAATGTTTTCCTACTCTGAGCTGTTTCCATGTGTTATCAGATCAAATAGACCTGTTCTGATGTCTCCTGCATGAGAATCAGTCCAATTTTTTTTATTCCCCTATCTCTAACCAATATAACAGAGATCTAAAAGGTCCACCATAAAGTGCCTCAAATGGGTCCATCTGAATCGAAGTCTGGTAACTATTATTGTAGGCAAATTCTATAAGCGCCAGATGCTTCTCCCATGATCCATAAAAATATAGGACGCACACCCTAAACATGTCCTATAAAACATGAATAGTATTCTATGACTTCCCATCTATTTACGGGTGAAATTTTATACTCAATAAAACTTGGGTACCAAGCGCCATCTATAATCTCTATTAGAAGCACGATGTAAAGTGAAGATTATGATCCAAAACCATAGTCCATGGTACTCTATGCAACTGTACTATTTCTTGAACATATATCTCACCCAACTGTTCCATGGTGAAAGTCTCTCTAATTGGAAAGAAATGGGACACCTCAGTAAACTGATCCACAACCACCCAAATTGCATCATTATTCTGAGGCATTCTCAAAAGAACTACCAAAAAATCCATCTTCATTTTACCCCATTTTCATTCCATAGTGGGAAATGTATGCAAAAATCCTCCTGGACACTGATGTTTATCCTTCACCTATTGGCAGGTAAGACATCATGCCACGAAACCCAAAACCACTTTCTTCATCCCTAGCCACCAATACTTCCTATGAAGGTCATGATACATTTTGATTAATCCAAGATGAATTTTCCACTTCAATGCATGAAACTCGCATATCAAATCTTCTCTCATACATGTTGGCACAAAAACATGGATATGAACATAAATGATCCCATCATCTCCAACAGTCCAACCAGATGGTGACTCCTCAACTTTTAGACTTTCGTCTGACGCCAAAAATTTTGAATCCCCATGTTTCTTCCCTTTGATCCATCTCAGAAGTGCAGACTCAATAACCAAGGATGCAAGGGTCACCCACCCTTGGTCATCCTACACCTCCAGATGAATATCATCAAATAACACCATCATTATCCACTCAGAACTAGATTCCTAGACTGCCTAATTCTGAGTCTTATGACTCAAATAATCCACAACACTATTTACCTTTCCCTATGTGTACACTAGTTCAAATTCAAAAGAATGCATGTACTCAACCTATCTTCACTTCCAAAGATTCAGATCATGCTGAGATAAGATGTACTTAAGGCTCTTATGATCGGTATACACTGTGAACTGTTCTCCCAACAAGTAATGCTGCCACTATTTTAATGAATACACCACTACAACCAATTCAAGATCATTTTTAGTGTAATTTATTTCATGAGGTATCAACTATCACGACCCACAAACAACTTCCCAATCATCCTTTATTAACACTACCCCAATTCCAACACTAGACGCATCAAAAAACAAGGTATATCCCTTACTGGGATCAAGTAAAAACAAAATTGGTGTGGTAAAGAACTACTTCTTTAACTATTGGAAAACTTTCTCACATACCACAGACCACTAAAATGTGATACCGTTCTTGGTTAAACCTGAAAGTGGTTCTACTAAATGGGATAAGTATTTGATAAAACTTTGGTAATAACCTGCCAATCCCAGAAAACTTTGGACATCAGAAACATTCTTGGGATGCTCCTAAGATACAACATCCTTCACTTTCTATAGGTCCACTGACACACCTTCCTTGGAGATGATGTGACCTAAGAAATACACTCTATTGATCTATAAATGAAATTTAGATAGCTTAGTGTATATACTATTCTCTCTTAGTGTACTCATAATGATTTCAAGACATTTGGGATGATTATTGTGAGTCTTTTAGTACACCAATATGTCATAAAAAAATGACTACAAATTGATCCAAATGTGGATGAAAGATTTAGTTTTTTAGAGACATAAAAACTACCTGTGTATTGGTCAGTCCAAAAATTATGACAAAAAAGTCATACAACCCATAACTACTACTGAAGGCTATTCATGACACATCAAAAGGCCACACTCTCAGCTGATGGTACCCTGAATTCAGGTCGATCTTAGAAAATACTGAATAACCTATTAGCAAGTCAAATAAATCATCAATTTAGGGAAAAGGGTACCTACTATTAACTATCATATGATTAAACCTCTTATAATAAATTCCCAACCACAATGACCCATTATATTTCTTGGAAAATAGCACTCGGGATCTCTAAAGTGACGTACTTGGATGAATAAACCCTTTATTACCAAATTTCTCTATTTGTGTCTTATGCTCTTGGAGTTTTGCTGGGGCCATTTTATATAGTGGTATGGAAACTGTTTTGCATCCCTGAAGAAATTCTATCATGAAATCAACATATATCTTGGACAGTAGCCCTGATAAGTCCTCCAAAAACACATCCCAAAAATGATCCACTATAGGAGGAAAGATATGCGACTCTACTCCCCCATCATTAATAAATAGACAAGCCACCATGGATGTAAGTTTACTCAACTACTAATAAACTAGCCCTGCATAGCCTACCTGGACATCCCATTCACCAAGATGGATATACAAGTCTCCCTCAAGATATGTAAGCATTAACCTATGATAGTAATAGTCAATATGAGATGGTAAAACACCATCCAATATTTTACTAAAATTAAATCAAAACCTAACATCTCAAGTACAAACAAATCCCATAGAAAAATGTACCCACTAACTTCAAGAGAACAATCTTTACACTACTTAATATTTTATATCCACACCCCTAATGGTGTATTTATTAACATAACCCCACACATTCATTCAATTAATATTCCCAACTGGAGCAACATGTCCACCACTAGAAGATTCCTTGATATTTCCTTTTGAAATAAGAGCCTAATACATCACCCTTGAAAATATCTTTAGGTGGAAGATATTCACCTGGGACTTGATATCATGTCTAATTATATCTTGGAAGAACCTTTTCATTACTACTTCATCCCCTACCAAAACTAGAACAAAACATTCTAAGTCCATGAAATAACCTGCATACTCTATCACTGACATTGTTCCCTGGGTCAACCTCATAAATTATGTATCCTTATCCTACCTTAGAGTCTCTGGGTAGTAAAGATCCAAAATATTTTTCCTAGAAACCCTTCCATATAATACCCTCTACTTTCTCAGTCTGATCTAAGATGTCCCATCATCGCTTTGCTTGAACTCACAACATGTAGACTTCCATCTTGACTCTTTTCTTGGTAGGAGTCTTTAAGTGATCAAGAATCATCTGTATAGGATCTATCGAGAACCTGGATACCTCTAGTTTAACCTCTCCAATAACAGTTGGAGGGTGCTACTATTGAAACTCCATATTCAGATCAAACATGCTTGGTGCAACCCATATTGGGTCCCATTCCATCATCTTCATAAAATAAACAAATTTCTCACAGAACTTCTCTTCTCTCCTGTTACCCTGAACCACCAATTTCTCTAATTCCACCACTAGAGGATCATTCTCGGTGACGTCCTTTTTTCATCCAACTAGAACACGATGTCATGGTGGATTCTTCCTATAATTCCAAGAACACATCTTAGAACACATAACACAAGCTTCCATATTTTATGAAAATAAAGGACTTCCACTAGCCATAAGCAACCCGATTTACATACACTAACCCAATGGTCATCATCACACATAGAAAACTACCCTATACATACCCTACCATGGGTGATTGTCAACATGGGTAAACCAAATTGCTAAGTCACAAGTCTTTCATTAAACACTTCTTTAAACCATTTCCTCCTAGGCACATTTTCTATTTTACAAGTCTTTAAAATCATCTTTCAACTCATTTACACATTTTCATGAAACATAATTCTTCAACCATTCTTTAAATTTCTTGTTACTTAACTATTTTCATCATATTTATCTAAAACCACTTTCTTAAAGTTCTCAAGGAGGTGAAATGCATTCTAATCCTCATGACTCACATTCCCACCCCGTGTGTTCCTATCATGATGCATTCCACCTATATACCTAGTTTCCTAAAATGATGCATGAATATAAAACATCATGCCATTCTGATCATGAGAAAACTATCATAAAATAGTCACATCACACAACATGTGAATCAACCAATGGTGAAATATCATTCAACTATAACAATGCATATCAAATACAAAAATTTCCATCCTAGGTACTTGGGTTTTCCCTCATACATGGGTTAGCTACTCCCAAGCACGAGATCATTTCCCAGACCCAACACATCCTAATATCTAGTCTACCATCCCAAATAATAATCCACAAAAGGTCTCCTCTCATATTACTTTATAACATCCCTAACCTAGGATCTAATAAACTGATGCCCCAAGACAAGTCATTACATGACCTCATGCACGCCTCCCCATACACTAAAGGTTTTTGACTAACAGAGAGGGTCTAATGGATTACGTGGGGAGACTATACCCTCTTTATCAGAGTATAACACAACATATAATATAAGAAGTAGTTGAAAAAATAAATAATAAAATAGAAACATGAAGTTTTCCAATCACCTTATTAGCAAGGTACAAAATAGATCCCAATAGAAAATATTCCATGACATGCTAATTGTTCCGAAGTGAAAGAAAACCCAAAACAAGACAAACAGATGAATCCCCAAAAGGGTCCCAGCTCTAAGTCTAGATCCTTATCCATGCACCCCCCCAAGCCCAACTCAACTCCCTAGAATGGGGAATTTTCCCTTATCCTAACCTACAACCATGAAATCTACTCAGGTACCCAATGGCGGCCCAAATAGGGAGTGATTAAAACTTAGTAGGCTACCACCAATAGTGTCTACAAAATATCCAGTCTAACAGATAGTGCATGCAAGTACATAAATATAAAATTAAACAACTGGTAAAAGTTTTCATTCATAAATCATAAATTAATAAAAAGATATCAACATTTAATTCCATGGTTTAAGTGTTCCATTTATTTCACTATAGACCAAGCCAATTAACCACCAAGAATAAGGTAATAAATCTGATTCCCTAGAACACTAGGGTAATCATCACAAAAGAAGTTTCATTTCACATACCATAGAGCACCGTTATAAGTGATCTCAACCAATTGTTTCCATTATTACCTTGGGACATCAGTATAGTCCATCATCCAATGCATCCATAGGGTCCTAGAGCATTAGTCTGGCTCCTAAACCCGTGCATTCCATGGTGGGATTTAGAGCATCAATCCAACCTGACCCATGGGAGGAGACTTAGTGATTTATCCCACCCATCAAGCCATATGCACATTATTATTCTTCCATTTACCACACATACCAAATCACCATCATATAAATTCAATACACATAATGTTCACAATTCACATTTCTATCAACACATGAAATATCATTAAGCCTTAACCTTTTAGAACAATTACCATTTCCTTAGCATATCCCATTTAACCCATTCATCATTACATATGCCTTACCCATTTATTAATTTCCATTACAAATTCATAAGTCATTCAAAAAATTCACAATAATCTATTTAAGATTTTAACTAGCATTTCCACACATCTATAACGAGTCTTAATTCAACACAAGTGAACTTTAGTCTAACCTAACAATTGTACATGTTCAGGAATATTGGCGCACCCCATGTGTGGCCCTAGATTGGTCAAAATAACCTCAATACATCCCACAAGGATCATGAGGAGTCCAAGTCATTATTTAACTATCTATTATACTAACTCCTACTCAAGGGAAAAAATGTATAATAAGAGGGAAGAAATATCACAACACACATACACAAATCTATAACAAAACTATGGGATATAGCTTGTAAAATACCTAACTTGAATACGAAGATGAGCACACCCTTAACATTAGACTTAGATCCATATTAAATCACCCCTTTAAGCCACAATCCTAGATTCACTAGAAAAATAGGGTTTTAGGGATTTGGAAGAAGATGAATAAATCCACAAGCCAAAATCTGGGAAAGAGAAGCAAGAGGAAGATTAGACTTACACAGAGATTCTATCTGCAACCAATCACCCTTCAAATGGACTATAAATTAGGGAGATCAATCCTTGGGAAATATTGAGGGTTTAGGTTCTCCACTAGGGATTGAGGTAGGAGAAAGGGAAGAAAAATTGGGTGGGAACTTAAAAATTCTGAGGGGGAAAACTACAATTTTTCAATTTTTAATGAGGTTCATGGTTTGTACCTATGGTTTTCTAAACCATGTAAAAACCATGAATTATCCACTATCTAAGGGGGTTTGGGTTGCATAGTTACCTGGGGAGGCTTGCATAATTTTAAAAACTATGTGCCAACCATGAAAAATTCCACTGTCCAAATCTGCATGGTTTGGATTCCCCTTGCATGGTTTCACCAAAACTATGCACCCTTCATCCTGCCTTGCATGGTTGAGGAATACACTTATCTATAACTGTGTGCCAACCATGAAACATGCAATGGATGGAAATTTTCCCTTTTCATTCGATTCCCAAACCCTTAGAACACCCATGATCCTCCTCCTATTCTCAGAAATCATTCCATTAACAAAAATTAAGAGTTTAGAGCTGAAATTTAAACAAGGACATACCTACACAAAGTCCAGTATATTATAGAAAAAGTGTTGTTTGATCTCTAGAAACCCTTCAGTGGTATCATATCCATACCATATTGTTTTATTCTAGAAATTATGCTGAAAATAAAGAAAATATATATCAATTTATATATCATATTCAATATTATTGAGTATGATATAAAAAAATTGTAACCATATATACAATATATATAGTATTTATATTTGATAACATCACTGTATAAAAAATGTGATATCATAATAGACAACCCATATAAATCCTTTGTTTTTTGTTTTTTTATAATATAAAACAAGAGGAAGTTATATCTTGCGATAATTACGACTCATGTAGCTCAAAACAAATCATCATATCACTAATGTGATATTGCGACATATCATAACTTATGATAATCAGGTTCAAAATGTTTAGTCTTACACATGAACTATGTTTTGAGCATTATGTTATTGTTGCATAGGAATAATAGTAATACATGATTGCTGAAATTTATTGGTTTAATTTTATCAAAGTCATCATACACTAAGTTAATGTTCTGTAGAGTCCATGTAGTAAGCTGTGATTACCTACACCATTTGGTTTATGTTAAGTAATCCCTATTATTAATCATAAGGTATAATTGAATACTCCAAAAGGAGTTTTTGGGCACTGTGACTTATCAATCATGTATTACAATATTATTATATCATTAAATATGATATAGTAGAAAAATTTGATTTTTCTAAATTTCAATTATAAATTTATTGTCTATAAATTATGGAACAATGTATTTCAGAATATTTAGTTAATTTATAAAACTTATATAAATTAATTAATTATATTTTTTATATTTAATTATTAAATGTTTATGAAAAATTTAATAAATAAATATCCATAATATAAATTTTTAATATTAAATATATTTTGAAATTATATGGCATGACTTATAATATTTATATAAAATTTTTATATTGTAATTATATGTTTAATTTATGAAATTTTTATAAATTATAAAATATGAAAAATTATAAAAGAATTAATATTTGAATCATAAACTTTTCATAATTGTTTAATTTGTAATGTTCAAATTAAAAGGATTTATTTAAAGAAATTATTTAAACCATATCAAAAGGAGTTTTGAGAATTGACACGAAAAAGGTTTAAATAATGTTAAACATGTAATATTTAGGTTATGTAAATTGTTTACATAAATGAATTGTAATATAAAATGTTTATATTTCAATTATTATCATATATTTATGTAAATTCCATATATTGAACAATATGAATGAGTTTATATTGTAAATAAATATAATTTTTTATATTTATTTAATTATGGAATGTTCATAATGCATGGATAAATTATAAAGTGTATAAATTTATTTAATTAATTATGGAATGCTCATAAATAGTTTATCTCATGTTTAAATATATATTTTTTACATTCATTTCGATTATTAAATTATTTATTATTGAAGAATATAATTGTATATATTATGAATTAATGTTTGTTTTAGTTTAAATTGTTAATACACTTTTATAAATTTTGAAACATGCATATAAGGATTTTCATGCTAGGAATGATAATTGGTTTAGTTTTATTATACCTTGACTTTGGATTTTACTAAGTGATGATCCTGAATTAAGTAGTTAATTATAGTTTATACATATTAGGTATTATAATTATGATGAGATTGAGGCCTCTTTTGAATAATGTACCCTTGGGTTAGGGACTTTAGGTCAGACAACTCACTAGTCTGGAGGCTTATGACTTGTCAATTAAGGTGGGGGTTACCTGTCACTCCAAGCTTACTCTTATAGGGATTATTTGTTTCATAACATTTTAATACTTTACATGAAAAAGTTTCATGTATCTAATATATATGATGCATTTGAATATGTATAAATATAGATAAATTTTAATTTGGGTTAGTAAAACAGACCATGAGTTGGGTAAATAGTTACACATCAATATGGTTTAAACATATTGGATTGGTGGAAGGAATATGATTCTAAAATAATTCATTAGAAGCATTAATACATGAGATAATTTGGTAAGATTAAATCCCCATTAAAAATACTAAGAGTTAGTTTCCTTCCATTGTGAACATTTTTTAATACTGCGATCATTCAACCTAGTAGGTCATACTAAATTTGGGTGCCCCTGGATTATCTTGAAGGAACCGAGTATGTTATGGAAGTGTAATAGCATGTATATTTAATTTTTTTTACCCCAAATACACCCTAATACATTTTATTTGGTAAGTAAATACCTGATTAATTCCAAAGATCACACACAATTAATTTTAAGTATGAAAAAAATTAAAATAATACCATAGTGGATGACGTAATCCCAATGAGCTCCACTCAATGATAGATCATTTTATCTTGAAAGATCATAGACAGGATCCTTATATACCATCCACATGTGCACCCAAAGTTCAAGGTTCATTTATCTTTGATCTTCTTATTATAGTACAAAGTAATTTAGGGCTTTATTATGAACCTTTGATCATAAGAAGAATATAGACTCGATCCAAAGAAGCGAGATCGATCCGACCTTGTTCTTATTACTCATATCACTCTAAAACCATGTGAGAAGGAATAAATGGATTAAGATTCAATAAAGTATTCAATCATAATATTTTTTTTATAAAATTCATTTACATACTTAGGTTAAAAATATATAAATTTTATTTAGTTCCTTATGAAAGTTAAACTTTTAAATGGACCAAAAAATATCACCAAAGGCCCATTTAAATTTTAATAATTGCAAAGAATGTTTTATCACTCCCATGTAACACTATAACATATATCATGATAATATAAAATCCATTAAAATTGTCCCTTATATTGGGCATATGTTTATTCTACAATTTAATTAATTTCTCATTAATTTTTATGCTAAAAAATAACCTCATTTTGTTCACTAATAAAGTTTCTTTGAGTGGATTTTAGGACTATATTTATTTGAATAATTATTTCATTATTCTATAATCACCTTAGTTTTAATTTGGTTGAAGTTTAATTTAGTTAAGTATTCTATATGTTTTTGAAGAAGTCTATAACTACTGTTCATAACACTATATTTAATGTGAACATTATGTTTAATAACTTAGATTTTGTTGAGGATCATTACTTTTGGAACCATTTGTTTGGACTAAACATTAGGTTTGAGAGACTAACTTTTGTGAAGAAAAATATGTTTGAATTTTTCATATATAGTCTATAAACCCAACATTTTTAATTAAAAATATGTTTTAAACCATAATTTTTAAGTTATCCTTAAGCAACACATCCCTATATTGAAGCAATATTATGCGATATTTTAATTTTGAAAATTTCTTAAGATATCTATAATGGTTTATTCAGATTAATTATCTCATTAAAATCTATTAAAATACAGATTTAAAGGCTCTTAAAAATTCAATTAAAATTTTCCTATTTCTATGGGAAGTTAAGATTTTTTGTGAAGGCGATTAAATTAAAATTTAAAACATGTTGTTTCTTTTAAAAGTATGTGTTTTATCAGGAGATATTTATGGATATATTTGACTAGAATAAATATAGAGATTCTTGTTAAATATAAATATTCAGACCTTCTTTCTAGTGGGTGATCACAGCTACTACAATGATCATTGTATTTGATTCTCTGAAGGGATATTATTTCGGTACGTATATGTTTTGATCTGCTGCAGTTTTTTATCTTCTTATTAATAATATTTATTACTGTCAATATTTTTGTATAGTTAATTGAAGAAATTTTTAGGACTACACTGTAGTGACATACATTTTTATCTTTTGTTGAAGTGTTCCTCTTTATAATATAAACATTGTTTTTTATAATGATGTGTGTTTTATAATTTTTTTCTTAAAATTTAGTTTAGATATTATTTTGAGGGAAAGATATTTGAAGATTTTTTTTATCAATTACTCTAAAGATATCTTATTTTATCAGTGGATACTATAACTGTGTTCCAAATCTATTTAAACAATCGTAATCTGATCTATTTTTTTCTATAGTTTTGACCACTTATATTAAATCCTGGTAGAGTGTCAAATTCTTATACTAATATATGGTTATTGAGGTTACCTATAAAATAACCAAATTGTTATAAGGTGTTAACTACCTACAATCACTTATCGATCTATCTAGATAAGAGGTCTTGTGTAGTGAAAATCACCGAGATCTATGAGAGAGTATTGCTGGAGTGGAATAGGGGATATTTGTGCTCAAAACCACTATAAAAATTATTGTGTTATATTCTTTAACATTATACTTAATAATATATTTAATGAAAAAAAATTTCACTAAAAAATCACAAAGAGAGATTGCATTTTACTTCTATAATATTTTTAAAAGTACAAAATTCACCCCACCTACTATGTATTTATATTATTCCAACTTAAAATTGTTATCATAAGAGTTATTTTTGAAGAATTATATTAAAATATAAAGAAAGATACATCCAAAGGTATATATAAAGAAATATGTCTATGCCTGAGCTTAAGGAATGAATTTCAATAACTAGAGTTCCATATTTCAATGGGTAAAATTATGGGTTTTGGAAATCTAGAATGATCATAAATTTGAAAAATATTGGTTTGAAAGTTTATTTGAATATTATTAAGCCTTAAGAAATTTATGAAGAAATAGGAAAATGGAATGATACCAAATAGTTTGAATAAGATGTGAATTAAAAAAAATGAATGCAATCATATATGGACTTGGTACTAATGGATTCAATTGAGTATTTTAGTGTTCTACTGCATTTGAGATGTAGTATAAAATTAGTGTTTCCTATAAAGGAATCAATAATGTTAGACATATGAGGTTCAACACTGAAAAATTAAAATTCAATACTTTAAAAATTAAATCATCACTCAAATGAATGGGAGATTGACTAAAATAGTCAATGGTGTTGCTATGCTGAGAACTTCAATTCAACAACCGGATTAGGTGTTAAAAGTTATAAGAGTTTTACCCCTAAATGGAATTGGATCTCTGATATTATTAGACAATCAAAAATCATTAAAAATTTAATAATAAAGGAATTTATTGGTACAATGATGATCTATGAAGTTGAAATGCAAGATGAAGTTGAAGATCATATGATGATAAAAAGGGATAACACAACTCCCCAAGTTTCTATCCCAAAAGGAGAAAATAAGAAAAATGAGGATGTTGAATCCTCAGATAATTCAAGTTGTTTTGATTTTGGAATAGAAATTACTTAGATATAAATAAGATTCAAAAATTTATATAAAAAGAAGAAATTCATCAGGAAGTATTTTAATGATTCAATGAAATATGATCATATAATAAAATAAGTATGGTGTTATGAATATAAAAAATGGGGCATATCAGACCTGATTTCCTATAAGTAAAAGTGGATAAATAAATAATTGAAAAAAATAATATAAATACCAAATTAAATCCAATTATGAGTAAAACTGGGAAAAGTCAATGAAGGATAGGTTGACTGTTTTTGAATACCCCAAAAATATTTTAATTTAAAATAAGAGAAATCAAATCAAAAGGAAAACATTTTCTTAATAGATAAAGAATATGAGATATAATCCAATTATTCTTATATATTTAATTATAAAAGATATTAAAATAGTAAATTAGCTACATACAATTCCATTCTTGAGGAGAAATTTGAATCCCTAATGAAAAATCATAAATCTATAAATAATACTCATAATGCTATATTAAGTGAAAAATATGCTTTGTCAAAACAACACCTGGAACTAAAAGAAAAATTAAAAAAATTACTTCAAGATGTACTATGCATGAGAATAAAATTAAAGAATTTCATGAAGAATTAGAATAATTTAAAAGTATTTATAGTATATTTAATAAAGGATAAGAATATTTAATTTAGATTATTGGAAAAAAATGTTCATAGAAAATAAAAATATGGTATTTGAAGTAATGGTGAAAAACCTAATCTATAAAAAATCTATTTTGTGCCTGGTTCTATGAATCACAACATATCTAGAATTACTTGTTTTTATTATTGAAGTAAATTCCATTATTCTAATAACTATTGTTTGAGAAATAACCAGATTAGTGTTGTAAATAAATAATTTAATTTTAAAAATATTTTTGATGTTAATTATATTGATTCTAGTAAAATTAGGAAGATCTATTTTCCTAGATCCTTACTCATTCATATAGTTGGACCCAAGAGAATTTGGGTACCAAAACAAACTTGTATTTGAAATTTTTTTGTAGGTAAAGGGACATAGGGACATAAGTGAAGTATGGTATATAAATAGTGTATGCTCAAGAAACATGAGTGGATACATTTCAAGTTTCCATGCACTATCTAAAGTGGATGGTTGATTAGTTACCTTGAGTTATACTTCTAAAGACATGATTATTAGAGTTGGATGATTTGAATATCCAAATTAAGTCCTGATCAACAAAGTTCTACATGATCAAGGGTTGAAGCACATTTTGATAATCATTTCTCAACTCCGTGATGATGGATTTTATATTTATTTTTCTAACTATTCTTATTCTGTATTTAAATATAAACAACTTAATTTTAGTGAATCTATAAATTAAAATGTTTATACATTGGATCTTAATTCATTGTGTTAATAAAAAGTTAATTTTTTATCTATTTAAATAAATGAATCTTGGATTTGGAATAAGAGTCTTGGGCATTATAATATATTTTATTTATATAAATTTTCTAAGAAACATTTAGTTTCTGATTTTCCCAGTTTTATGTTTGATAAGAGAAGACTTTATGATGCATGCCAAATAGAGAAGTAGAATAAGTCATTTTTAAATCTATTAATAGGTATGATACATATAATCCTTTAGAACTCATCCATATGGATTTTTTGAACCTTATTTAGTAGAAAGATTAGCTAATAAATTCTATATTTTTGTTTTGATTGATTATTTTCTCATATTTACATCGGCTTATTTCTTAAAACATAAAAGTGAATTTTTTTTTTGTTTTAGTTTTTATAATGTTTTTCAAAATGAAAATGATTTAAAAATAATTTCATTGAGAATAGATCATATAGGACAGTTTTAGAATTATGAATTTAATATTTTTTGTTCAAACATAGGTATTAAACATAATTCTTTTTCTCTAAGAACACCTCAAAAAAATGAAATTATAGAAAAAATAAATAGAAATATTTAATAAATAAAAAATAAAAATATTGAATGAATAGAGTTTACTTGCCTATTTTTGGATAGAAGATTTTTATATAGCTTTTCATATCATGAATAGAGTTTTAATTAGTAATTTTATAAAAAATACACCTTATGAGTTATAGAATAATAGAAAACCTAAAGTTAGATAATTTAAAGTTTTTGGATGAAAGGTGTATATCATGAATACTAAGGAAGACCATGGTAAGTTTGATCAAATTTGATGAAGGAATATTTCTTGGATGTTCTATAATTTCTAAATCTTTTAGAGTGTTTAATAAAAATTCAAGGATACTTGAAGAATCTGTTCATGTGAAGTTTGATAAAAGTGATCCTTTTGATCACAATAAAAAAACAGATGAAGTTACTAACTTTTTAAATAACTTTATATATAAATATTATAAATATTTGTTTGAAATTAAATTATAATATGATCAGAATCAATCTATTTCTGAAGAAAATGATACTATCAAACCTGAAAATGTCCTACCTAGGTAGTCTAGAACCTTAAAATATCACCCTTTGGAGTATTTTATAGAAGACCTAGATGAAGGAGTTAAGATTAAAAGAAATTTAGAAAACCTAAAATAAATTATCTTTCTTCCTATCCCAGTTTGAACATTAGAATTTAGAAGAATCCTTAGATGATTAGAGTTTGATGATAGCTATGTAGGATGAACTGAACTAATTTAAAAGGAATGAGGTTTGGAAATTATTCGATAGGGTCTCAAACCATCTAGTTATAGGAACCAAATGGATCTTTAGAAATAAGAAATATGATCAAGGTATAATTACTAGGAATATATCTAGTCTAGTTGATAAGGGTTACAACCAAGATTAATGAATAAACTATGAGAAAACCTTTCCCCCAATTGCTATAATCAAAGCTATTATGATCCTTTTAGCCTATGAATTAGAAATTAATTTTAAATAATACTAGATGAATGTCAAATATTCTTTCATAATGTTTATTTAGTAGTTGAAGTTAATGTTGATCAACCTTCATTTTTGAAAACTCTCATCTAAAAAATTCAATTTTTAAACTTACTAAAGCTCTTTATGACCTTAAACAAGCACTAAATACATGGTATTAAATATTAAGTTCTTTTCTTTTAAAAAATGAGGTTTTAATAGGATTATATGATCCTAACCTTTTTAATTAAATCTTCTTCTATAATATTTTATTTGTTCAAATCAATGTTTTTAATTTTATTTTTGGGTTTACTAATCAAAATATTTGCAATGATTTATCAAAAAATATGCAAAAGGAATTTGAAATGTGTACGATATGAGAATTGAATTTCTTTATGGGATTTAAAATTTATCTGAAATACTTTGGAAATGTTTTAAATAAAAGTAAATATATTATTTATTTACTTAAAAAGTTTTGGGTTGAAAAAAAGGAAGCCTTATGAAACTCCCATGTTCACTAATGTAAAACATGATTAGGATTAATCTGAAAAACCAATTAAAAATAAGTTATTTAGAGGTAGGATTGGTGTTTTTCTAAATCTTACTGCTAGTATACCATAAATTATGTTTTGTATTTTACTTTGTGAAATATTTCAATCAAAACAAAAAATAATACCATCTAAATTCTATTAAAATGTTTTTTAGATATTTAAAAGGAACTATTTTTCTATCTCTTCTTTATAAAAAAACTTATGGTTTTGAATTTATTTCATATTTAGATGATGATTTTATGGGGTTTGGTTAGATAGAAACTGAACCTTAGGATCTTGTCACTTTTTATGAAAATACCTAGTTTTTTTGGTCAAGTAAAAAGGAAAATTTAGTTTTATTTTCAACAAATGAAGTAGTGTATATTTTTGTTTGTTGTTGTTGTGCACTAGTGTTGTAGATGAAACACATTATTTTGGAATTTGGACTAAGTTTTAATCATATTACTAGTTTATATGATAATAATAGAGCTATTAATATTTCAAAAAGTCTTGTGATCCACTCTAGGACTAATAATATTGATATAAGACATCATTTTCTAATATATCATGTCTAGAAAAAGGATATAACTTTAGAATTTGTTAATTTTACGCATCAACTAGTTTATATTTTCACTAAACCACTTTTTTCTATTTTTTTGATTTTATTAAGGTGGATTTAGGTTTATTTAAATTTAAATAAATATTTTATCTTTTTTAATTGAACTCTTCTTTAATTTTAAAATTTTTAATTTTCTAATATAGTTTATTTAAATTCTTTTTAAAATTTATTTATTTTTATTTTTATTAATTATTTGGTTTATAAATTTATTTTTTTTAAATATTATATTTTTTTAAAAAAATTTTAAAACAAAAAATTATTACTCTTTAATTTTGGCTTGATAAACCAAAACAACACTTAAAAACATCAGAGTTAATCTCTCTATTTCCCACCTTTGATATTGCTTCTTTTCAACCTCCTAAGATCTCAATCTCCCTTGAAAACCCTAATTTCCTAACCTCAAACATTATGATTCTTGAAATGGTGAAGACTAAGTGAAAATATGAATTTGGACCAAGTGAAATGAAGCGATAGAGGACCTTGATTTCATAAAGAAAAATTCTATAATGAAACATCATTGATTTCGAGTGGTTCTTCTAGAAAAATTTTCCATTGAAAAAACCTTAATCTTCAATGGTATGGAGTTCATATTTGATGGTAGGAATACAAATTAAGACTTTGAGTAGGAAATAATAGAGTTTTATGAGCATATCTAGTTCAATTTTAGTGTTTGAGAGGATTCCATTTCCTTAAAAGTAAATGAAAAATAATTTTCAATTTCTACTATAGAAATTGTATAGATTTTTAAATACCCCCATAAAGGCTCATTCCACTTCAATTTAAGGTCAATAGAAGATACAATTCATATGTATGAATATATAACTTCATTATTATTTAGAACTTCAAAATTATAAATATTTTATTGAATGATTTAGAGTATGACTAGATGGTGCTGGTCAAGTTCATCCAATCGACTGTAGTTCTAAGGATCAATAATCTTGAGGAAATACTCTTCCCTGATTTTTATCTCATGATTTTGATGTTGAGTTAAATCAAATTAATTTTTTTATATTTAATATAATGTATATAAATCACTACTTTTATAAGGATGTGAGGATATCCTTATCTCCTTATAGAAGGCTAGTTTCTCTTTTATTTATAAAAAAGGTATGATCCATGATATCTATACAAGAATAAAATTCAATTATAGTAATGTTGTATCTACTAAAAAAATAATGGAATTTTGATTTTTGTGGATAAAAAATAGGGGTAAATTTTTTCCTGTTGGTGATAAAAATGATGAACAATCTAGAGCTTGTTATTAGGTGTGAAAAGAAGTTTAAAATCAGCAGGTTCAATAAGGTTTAGTGGATAATTCATTGGAGAATATAGAGTTGAAGTTGTAATAGGTATAACTCAAGGCAATAGAGTTCTAAAAAATAAGTCTATTGGTGAAGTAAACATTCTAATTAGTATAATGAGAAGGCAAGTGTCAGATGAAAATACCCTTTCTAGAATAGAGGGAGTTCTCCAATTCCCTAGAAAATTTTAAGAATCTTCTGGTGAGGATAGTAGTGCTATTCTAGTTCTCATGCTAAGAAAAAATAAGATCCTATGGAGAAAACTATATCTATTAAATTAGAAGAATAAAATTAACTAGTTTTTGGTTCAAAAATAGTTGAATATTATGTTTTTATAGTTTTAGTTTAAATAAGAATTGAGGGAGTTTCTATAGATAAAAGTGAGCAGATGAATCATACTAATGAGCAGGTGGCTCATTCAGATGAGAAAGTGAAAAATCCTATAACCAAAACAACTAAGATGATTGAAGATTATTAATATTCTCTTGTTGATGAATCCTTTTAAAGGATTTATGTTGAGTTAGTTGGAGAAAATATTGAAGTACTTGGAAAATTAACTTCACCATCTAGTGAGGATATATAAGTTCAATCTATTCAATTAGTTGAAGTTAGCGATCCTTTTTCCAAGAGATATTTTTCTGATTATTTTGATGAAGATTTTGAAATTAGGACTCACTCATTTGTAGTTGGTATGGTTTTTAATTTCATTCAGATGAAGGAGATTATATAATAGTTAAAAGTAGAGATGGGTAGTTCTAGAAAAATAGTTAAATATCTAAGGAGTTCATCTATTCCCAGAATAGAGTTTGAATATCTCAAAGCTCAGCTGGAAAGTGTGAAAGAAATTATATCTCAAGAATAGATTTCAATGATTTTAAAAGGCATATGGATGATTATATTGGATAAATTGGACATGAATTAGTTTATAGGTATAATTTTGGAGATATGAAGAAGTTTTTGGGAATACAATTCAAATATTTCAGAGGAAGTACAAGCCAAGGGAGGGATTATACTTCTAGTAAAACTACAAATCTAGATATTATAAGAAGATTTTAGTCTCTCATAGATTTTTTTAAATAATAAATTATAAGATCCAGATCTTAAAATTTGATAGTATCTACTATAAACTCTTTTGCACAATCTGTAAGAGATTTTTTCAAGGTTAAAATATATAGAGCCTGGTGTTCAATGTTTAGTTAACCAGTTAGGATAAATGATGAAAAAATATGTTCATTCATCTGAATCTGTTTTAAGTTTCCAAAATTTGACCTAGTTGAAATCGATAATATGTGTTAGGAGTAAATATTTCTCATGAAGCAATGGGATGGGACTATGAATCAAAATTTTAAACTATTTCTAGAAGAGATAAAAGTAGTTCATCAGACAGTTCAAGATTCCATGAGTTAAAAATATTCTTTAGGCAATTCAAAGAGAAAACCTTCTTATAATACTATCTATTAGACCATCCAAAATTCTTAATCAAAAACCCTTTTGTAATCTAAAATAATTATTACAAATAAATTAATTTGTTGAAATTTTGTCATCAATTATATATTTTTATATTTAATAGCCTTATGTATAAGACGATTCACTTTTTAGGAAGCATTTATTTAAATATTTAGACAACATTCACTAATAGTTTTATGAAATAATAAATGTGTTCTATTCCATTTTTATACTTTCTTTTTGATATCAAAAAATGGAGAGAAATTTTTATAAACATAAAATTTCTATTAAATATGTTATTCTATTATATGTTATTTTAAAAAAATTCTTATATATTCGAATCTAATTACAATTCAGGGGAGAAATTTGGATTAAAACAACATTTCAATAAAAAAAATTATATTTTCCAATTCATTTAATGAATATTTGTTTATATATATAATAAAACCTATATTTCCATGTTTATATTTATATGGGTTTTGTGATCATAAAAAAGTGGGAGATTGTTGGTCTTATGCTGATCCAAAATTTTTATTAATTTCTCATTGATATTTATGTTAATAAATACCCTCATTTGTTTCAATAATGAAGTTTATTTAAGTTTATTTAAGGACTATATTTATGGGAATAATTATTTTATTATTCAGTAAGCACTTTAGATTTAATTCAGTTGATGTTTAATTTACTTTAGTATTTTAGAGGTTTTCAAATAAGTATGAAATCAGTATTCATAAACCTATATTTAAGGTAAATTTTAGGTTTGAGAAACTAACTTTTTTTTAAGGATATCTACTTTTGGAACCTTATGTTTAGATTGACTATTAGGTTTCAGAATTTAACTTTTGTAAATAACGGTGTATTTGAGAATTTCACATATTGTGTATCAGCCCAAAATTTGAAATCAACTGTACATTTAAACTGTATTTTTGAATTTATCCTTACACAACACAACCCTATGTTGAAGTAGTCATATTTGAGATTTGAATATTGGATTTTTCTCATGATTTTTGTAATTGATTCATCAGAGTAAATATATTATTAAAACCTATTCAAAGACGAATTCAAAGTTTGTTGAAGAGTATATTAAATCATTCCAATTTCTAAGAGAATTTATGATTTTTAAAGGGTGATTAAATTCAAATTAAAACATGCTGTGTGTTTTAAAATATTGTGTTTTATCAAGTGATATTTTAGAATCTATTTTACCAAGAGAAATATTGAGATTATTGTTAAATACGAAGAGTTATATATTCTTTCTAGTGGGTTATGAAATCTGTTATAATGATTTTATATTTGATTCTCTGAAGAGATACACTTTAGAGACATAATTTTTTTGATCCATTGATGTTTGTTTGTCCTAGTACTAAAACTACTTCTTTTTGTTAGTATTTTTTTTATAGTTCGTTGAAGCTATTTTTAGGAATACACTTTTTAAACAAATATATTTATCTTTTATTGAAATGTTAGTCTTGGTATTACAAGGGTTGTTCTTGCGGATGATCTGTGTTTTAGAATATTTTTCTCAAAAATGAGTTCAGATATTTTTCTGAAGGAAAGAAATTTTGAAGATTATTTATCAGTTTCTTTGAAGAAATATTATTTCATCAGTTTTTGTTTAAAATGTGTGAAAATTATATTTCAAAAATTAAAAAATTATATCTTTTTTTGAAGTGTTGACTACTTTTATTCAATTTTGGTCGACTATTAGCTTCTTATACTAATCTATGGTTCTTGAGTTTTCTTATAAAAGAACTTGAATTTTTGTAAGGTGTCAACTACCTACACTCAGCTTTTGAGGTCTCTAGATAATAGGGGATGTTTAGTGAAAATCCCCAAGATAGTCGAGAGATTTTTGGTTTAGTGGACTTGGGGATCTTTGTTCCCTAAACCACTATAAATTTTTTGTGTCCTATTATTTATCTGTCTATTGCATAATATATTTAAAGAACATAATGCTACCCTAAAAAATCACAAAGGTAGATCTATACTAATTTTTTAAGACTTTCAAAAGTACAAAATTCACACCATATTGTATCTTTTTATTATTCTGACCTAACACATTCCTCTTATATTTTTTTAGCAAACCTTTATTAAAACAATATTCACCTAATTTTTTTCCCATATTCAATTATTTTAACTTATATAATTCATGAATAATTTGAGAAATAAATTTAATTATTGTTATTATAAACTTTAATAATATAATTGAATGAATTTACTTGTGATCGTTCACAGTCGGATGTTCACCGACCCCTACATGTGGGGTCCTCTTTGTCCTAAACATCAATTCATCCAAATTGGTTGGACTTATGGTTATAAATTGCGAGTGACCCTATAAAACCTTATCTTGATAATAGTTAATTATACTAACAGACTAAGATTGGTATCTTACAACATATAATGACCCTAAAGTGATAAAGACAAGTTATATCTTTGAAAACATCCTACGAACATGTACTATGAAATATAATATCTTTGTCGATATATTATAAAGTAAGATTTATAATTTATGTAATCATCCTTTAATGATTTATTTATCTTTTGTTGAGTATATTGGATGAAAATGACTTCATTTACGATGGATATGGATTTAGACAAGACATTACCATCCTAGTAAATTAGCTAAAAATATCTTCTTATTTTTGATAGATTTTTTTTTATCTTTATCATTCAATCAAAATCATACCACCAATGATGTACTCGATACAAGATACCTAAACACAAACATAAATTTCATGGTTTTCATCTTATATCCAAGTATATAATAAAATGCTATACATCAATAATTGTCTCAATTTGAGATACCGATACACATGTGTATAAATAGGAACATCCAATAACACCCAAAACATGTGGTGTTCCTATTAGTGGGTCAGTACTCATGTTCTCCTCTAATCAAGATCACCAAGTGAAAACTTTATAATAATAATTCTGAATGCTTATGATCCCAAACACCAGAAAATCATACATCCTCTATGTTTCATCAATATGATGTATCTAGACTATATGAAATATGTCTAATATTACCGTTACATTATCTCTAGTTTCTCATAATTAGGAAGTGATAAGAATTTTTCATATGATAAATAATCTAAAGAAAATACCATGTAAATAGTTTATATATAATTAATAACACTACTATGGTAAAAAATAATCATAAAAAACTATCTATATAAAGAACTAGTCCAGCTGGGTCTAGGGTACCAACTTTTAGAATATCTTGTACTCAATCCAACTTTCTGAAAATCAAATTATTAACTCTCACGTGATAAGATCATGCTTTTTCTGAATTGTGACTTTATTCGTTGGACCTATCATGTTTTTCTCTATGACTAGTTTTCTTTCTAAGACTTCACCCCTTGAGTAAAATCTCTACAAAGATGACATCCCCAAGTATAAACCTTTTCTTAATTTTTCATAACCTTGAAAAATTGTAAAGTACCATTGTTGTAATACTATAATAATATATATTTTGACAATACATCATTATTTTGGATAATTCTAAGAACTAGACAAAAATCATTGTATATTACAACTCATTCATTAACTACCTCATAGGCCACAACATACCCAATATTTATAGTTATAGACACCACTAGATTTTATGAATTTCTCTTAATAATTTATATAGCCTAACTAAAATTCATGATCTAATTGATCTCTAGGAAGATTAGTCTTGTTTCCCCTTATGATATTTAACACCCTAATATTTTAGAATATGTTTATCTTTAATAAATTTGATGCGTTTGATAGCTTGCGATGCACTCAAAATTGAATATAAGTGAATAAAGATTTATTATAATAAAAAATGAAATATATTAAAATATAATTAAATAAAACATAATTATTAAATTCAATTAAGTAATTATAATAAATTTTGCTTTAATTATTCTTGGTTAATTAGAAATGTATTGTTTACAAACATTGTTTTATTATATATGACTTATTTGAAAGTTAATTTATCTTATTTTTTGTATTAAATATTTTTGTTTTTTTATAAATTTATAAAAATTAATAATCATTAATAAATTGTTAGAAATAAAGATAAATTCATTTGAAGAAAAAAACATATTTTTTTCTAGAAAACTGTAATTTTCATGTGCGCAATGTATTCATTTTTTATTAAATTAAATTAATCACTATTGATGAATGTTTTTTATTAAATATGTAGATAATATATTTAATAATATTAATTAACATTCATATTGTGGTTGTTACTAGGAAATAAATGAGAATAAAATCATTTTTATGCTTAAAGATATTTTTTTTCTAAAATCAATTTTTACAAGTTTTATGTGTAGATATTAGAATGAGTTTATACCACATATAATAATTGAATATTTTAAAATATATTAAATATTTAGAATCATAATAAAAATATTTTTTAACAAGGTTAAGTTAATTTTTACCCATAATGAATAGTTACCATGGTAACTTCTTGTCACTAAGATAAGGATTAAAAGTGTTAAAAAGTGGAGTTAAACTAAGAGATAAGGATTTAAATCTCTCTAAAAATTGTATAAATTTGATTAATTGAGTGTATTTTAACCTTAAATAATTCTATATTTTAAATTTTACTATATTGGATACAATTTCCATGAAAAATACATTTATTATATTTTAAAGTTCTTAATATTTTTAGGGGTTCCACTCCCCTCACTTATAAAAGAAACCACCTTTTCTAACTTCTCCACACCAATTTATCACCTTATACTGATAAATATCTAATAAAATACCTTCAAAACTATCATCCCCATTTCCTAGTGTTTTTTCTTCCCAAAATACCCATCCAAGATTTCGTAAGGTGTTTTTTCAAAAGAGAGAATCCAAAGATGAGGTATATGTTCTCACCGACCTTTTACAAGTATTTTTCTTCTTAAACCACCTAAAAATATTATATAAACATATTAAAATAATTAAATAAGTATATTTATGATAATTAATTAAATTTATATTAAATATTCAACTATTTTCTTTCTCCCTTCCATCTAATAGAAAATGTAAACTTCACTCATGCATACGTGCGAACTACCGCCTCCATGACGTGATATTTTTCATTTTTCATTACCATAAATTATAGATGGTTATATAGATTTATTTAATAAATATATATGATATATATGATATATTTATAATTATTTAAATATAAATTATTATTTACCTTTTTTTCTTTCCATCCATTAAAATATGGAAACATCACCCATGCGTACATGTGGGCTATCGCCTCTATAAAGTGATGCAATTCATTTTTCATCGCCTACTTACATGGGTGGTTATAAAAGTATTTATAATGAATAAATATTAAATTTATGACATTTTTAATATTCTATAGATGATTAAACCATGACCAAAGTGGAATTACTAGTATCACAAAACCGAAACATACATGAAAATAACAACTAACACCTAAATATTAATTTTAATGAATAATTGTTAAAAAATAAGTAATTGGAAATATAAAAGGGAATTATATATAGTAATATAATTATTATTATTTATCTATTATATATTTATACTAATATTAAACTTATTATACAATAGGTTAGAGTGTGTAAGGTGAATATTTGGACATGAGGTATTAGTTTATGTTACAATATCACTCTTTATCAGAATTTATTATAGTTAAATTTAAATTTTAGAAAATTATATATTATGTAAATATTAAAATTAATATGTTTTATTCTACTATGGTTATTTTTATGGGTTTCAATCATTATTTCTAGTTTTCCCTCTTTGGTACTCAAAAATACTGAAATATTTTTTTAAGTAAAGTCGACCTTATTTCTCTCTTTAAGTCGAGAATCTATTTCCACCATATCCATGTTCTTAATTTTTTTGGAAATTTATTATATAATTTTAATTGATTAATAAATTTATTTTTATATTACCTTTTAATTTATTTACAAATAATTTAAAATAATCTTTTCAAACGCTTTTTATATGTTTTACTTTTGACTTTTTACAAAATTAAGAAAAGAATGTTTTTTAATGATTACGAACCGATCACATTTTCCTACCATCATGACCATTATTAAATAATAATATTCCTTTATAATATTCAATGTTTTTACAAAGAAAACCTTATTCTTAATTTTCTAGTATTTTTTTTAGTTTTTAAAAGTTATAAAAATAAAATGACATTTGTTCTTAATTTTCAAAGAATATTTTTAATGATATAATAAAAGTATTTTTAATTTATGAAAAAATACTTTAAGTACTTTTATTATTCACTAGGGATATTATTCTATGATACCATGTACTTACTTTGCCTATATGGATTACATTGATGATGTTTTAATGATGTTTCTTCAAACCCATTTCTTTCTCACGAGTTAATTAAACTATAAAGGAATTATGAATGATCTTATATTATTATGAAATATATATGAATGGTTTCTTGTTTTGTGATGAGTGGGTCTTTTATAGAACTCCAATTAATTGGGTAATGTTTTATATCTCATGAGATAAAAATAGTACATGGGATTTTATACCAAGTCCAAGGGTACAAAAGAGGTTTTCCCAACCCTAAGAGGGTACATATGCGATTAGAATAATCTTAAGAGGGAATAAGGGTGATTATAAAAAGAAAAATAGGGTATAACAGTGATTATACCTATCCTAATAGGGTAAACAAGTGATTACCCCAAGACCAATAGGGTATATAGCCATTTGGCCTAATCCAAAAGAAGGTATACAGGTGGTTAGCCCAAGATTACTTTGCGATGAATGTCATGGTGATAATCCTTGAAATATGATTTATATGATTATGTTTATAATAAAAAATTATGTCTTATGCTTATGATATGATCTTATAGATCATGAATTATTATTTATGATTAAATAATCTTATAAATCATTGATTTGTTTATGAAAATATTTCATTCCCTGACTCATTTTTTATAGTTTATGACTTGTTGGGTATGTTCTCATAAGTTGTGATCATGTTCTCATACCCTTGAGATTATCTTTTGTTTACTTACGATCATAGATTAATACATACCATGTTTACCCATACTGAGTATCTTAACTCACCATTTTTTATGTTTTCATTGCTCTAGGTTATGAAGAAAGGGATTAAGTAGGAAATGATTAATAAGGGTACTATACGAGAAAAAATTTGTGGGATATGTTGAATATCTTTCATGAAAGTAAATTATATATCTAGTATCCAAAGACACAAAACCTTTATAGTTCTCAGGCATATAATATTGTGATATGTATTGAATATTCATATAAAATTATTTATTATTTATGTAAGTGATTCTTTATTTCCCTCAATTGGTAACAAAGAAGAGTTTAGTTATTTTTAGAGAGTATTTTTTGAGAAATTTTAGGAAAAAACCAATAATAACCTATAAAAAACCAAAGTGATATAGGATGAACATAAAGTGTCATAATTTGATAATAAGGTGTCATAATTTAAGACATATTAGAATTTATTTTCATTATCATGTGATTTCTCACATTGATTATTGATGATTGATACTCACACTAATACTTATGGTTTTATTCAGTGGTTGGAACCATAGGTAATCATGTTAATGATGAATCTTTCAACCAATTAAATGACTATACTCATGAGAAACCAAATGTAATGGTATCTAGGGTAAAAAATATTATGTCTATTCTCACCCAACTCTCTCAATATATGACTGGTAACATAAATCATATCGAACATCCAAATATCTAAAGGAGAGAACAAATCACATTTGAGTCTTTCATGTGGAAACATTCACATTACATCAATGGTTTCTTTTAACCACTTATTGTTGATTAATAGATCAATGTTATAGAGAATATATTTTCCATTCTCTATTTATTGAACCATTCAAAGGTTGTTTTGGATGTGTATCATTTGGAAGGTGAAGTTGATCAATAGAGGAATCTTATCAAGAATACAAGTCAAGTGGAATAAATTTAATCCATGACATTGGAAGAGTTTAAAAAGGTATTTTGAGAAGATTATTTTACTATAACTCTTCAAACTATAATGGAGTTGGAATTCATGTAACTAAAAAAAGGATTATTAATATATTACTAAATATGAGGAAAATTTCATCAGACTTTTAATGTATGATTTTGGTTTTGTCATTGACCATGAAATAAAAATAAATTTATTATTTAGTGGTTTAAAGACAGGAATTTAAAATGAACTGGATATAAGAGACTTTTATAGCTATAAGTAAAATTTACAATTTGATTTATAGGTAGAAATGGAAAATAAAGTCTCTTATTATTGTCACTGTTTTGGGTGAAAAATAGGAAAATAGATTTTTATGGAAATTAAAATAATAAAACCCATTAAGGAAATAAATTTAATATTAATTAATTCCAAAAATGTTTGAATAATCATTGGGGAAATTGTATCCAAGGTATTGGTAAATTATTAAAGGGTAGAAGAGAAGGTCATCAATCATATGAATGCTGAAGTGATGCGAAGAGGCCAACCAATTAATTAAATAGAGAAAAAACCCAACCAAATGGGTCACCCATACTCTAATTATATAATTATAAGGGGTATGGACATTAAACCAACCAATGAATGAATATAAGGGTCTATGATGACAATTAAAATCTATAAACTCATAATAAAAAGGAAAAAGGGAAGGATTATTCAACCACAACTGATGAAGTGGGCCATGAGATTGAAGTGGTGAAAGGTAAAATTATTATGCACAATATAACTACAAATGAATTATTTGATTCAAGTTCTACCCAAACTTTTATAAGTGAATAATTTTTTACAAGTATCACATAACCACCCCAATTGTTATATATTGATTTATTGATGAAAACACATAATGGTATGAATATTTATTCTCAATTCTATAGCTACTCTCTGATAAAATTTTATTGGAATGTGATTCCTAAAAATATTTTTATTCTTCCTATAGTTGAATTTGATGTGATTTTGGGAATAGACTGGTTCTATTTATATAGATCTCATATAAATGTCTAAGGAAATGAACTCATATTTGATATTCCAAATAAATATTTGATCTTCTATCAATGTGAGGATGAACTTGAGCTTCCAATGGAAATTAGTTCCATTATATGTGTAATACTACATATTCATGTGGGGGAATATTTATCAAATGGTTAGAGAGAAACTAATCACTAAAGATATAATTATTATTTTAGAATATATATATTTATTTCCTAAATATTTTCCTAGTATTTCTCAAAATCATGAGGTTGATTTTTTAATTGAAATTATACCTAGTGCGACTCCTATTACAAAGTATCCTTATATAATGTCCCCAAATGAGTTGACTGAATTAAAGAAGGAAATATAATAGAATATAGTAAAGGAACTCATACACCCTAGTGCGCCACCATGGGGTGAACTTATTATTTTTATTAATAGAAAAGGTTTTCCAATGTATCTTTTTATTGATTATTGGAAACTTAACAAGATAACCATCAAGAAAAATTATCCTATACCCCATATTGATGGATTATTTTATCAAATACCCATTGATTAATAATCTTAAAATATTGATCTTTAATTTGGATTTCATAAGTTAAGGGTCAAAAGGGAGTATATTTATAAGACAATCTTCTATACAATATATGGACACTATGAATTTATAGTGATTCCATTTGGACTTACCAATACCCCTAACATATTCATGGATATAATGAATAGAGTTTTTAGAGACTACCTTAATCAGTTCATGGTAGTCTTTATAGATGATATTCTCATATATTCCCAGAGAAAGAGCATGGATATCATTTGAGTATTGTTTTAAAGACCTTGAGAAAGGAGAAGATATTTTCAAAATTTAGAAAGTGTGAATTCTATCTATAGAAAGTATCATTTGTAGGACATGTAATTTTAGGTGATATTATATTAGTGGATCTTTCAAAGAAAGAATTTATTGATAAATGGATTAGACCAACCAATATGACTATGATTTATAGTTTTCTTGGATTATATGGATACTATTTACTTTTTTTGATAATTTTATCATGGTTATCAAATACACGAAACAATTTTTCATGGAGGGGATCAAAGTTCATTTGGACAATTGAATATAAAGAAAATTTTAAGGACTTGAAGAGAAGGTTGTTCAATGCACCTGTTATTACACTACCCTATAGTGAACAGGGGTTTATGATATATAGTGATGAATAAAATAAGGAAATGAGATGTGTTATCATGAATATTGACATGATAGTATCGTATGCCTCATGCTAAATGAAGATTCATGAGAAAAATAACCCGACTCATGGTTTAATGCTAAAAGTGGTAATTTTTTCCTTTCAAAATATGAAGGCATTATATTTGTGGTGAAAGGCGTGATATATACACTATTAATAATATATTAAAGTATATATTCACATAGAAATAGTTGAATATGAACCAAAAGAGATGGTTAGAGTTGACTAGAGATTACATATTCTCAATACATTACCACTATATAAAGGCCAACAAGGTGGTTGATGCTCTGAGTTAGAGAAACTATGCTAGTTTGTAAATGAAAAGGATTGAAAGAGATCCAATACTTATGGATTTGCAAATATTGGACCACAAAATCATAAGGAAAGTGGAGAAATACCACCTTTCTCAGACAACTATTCAACCATATATCCAAGTGAAGATTAATGAGGTATACAAGGAATATGTGGAGCTTAATAAAAGGTAAGTAATATTACCGAGTTCAACCTTGACCATGATGGGATGATAAGATCTAGTAAACGAATATATGTCCCTTTAATACGAGAATTAAGGAAGGATATTTTGGATAAAGCACATAACTCATCATTCTCTATCCATTCAAAAATTACAAAGATATATACATATCTCAAATAGAATTTATGGTGGGACAACATGAAAAGTTATATTTTTTATTATGAATCTTGATGAATAGGATGTCGTAAAGTTAAGTCAAGACATCATAAGTATAAGGGGGTGATTCAACCATAACTGAAATCTATATAGAAATTAGAAAAAAATCACCATGTATTTCATCCTAGGAATACCCAAGATATTTAAAGGCTATAATTCCATTTGGGTTATAGTTTATCACCTTAATATGTCAATGCATTTCATTTTTACCTGAGAATATTTCTCACTTGAACAACTTACTAGGATATATATTAAGAAAGTGGTAAGATTATATGGCATTACACTCTCAATTTTACCTGATCAAGATATGAGATTTACCAATAATTTATAGAGAATTATTCAGTAAGTGTTGTATATAGAGTTTAACTTTAGTACTACATATCATCCAAAGATAGATAATTATTTAGATAGGAACATTTAAACCTTACAAGACATTCTTAGTGATTTCTTTATGGATTTAAAAGGTTGTTGGAGTAAAAACCTTCCATAATTTGAATTTTATTACAATAAATACTTTCACTTGAGTATTAATATTACTCTTTATGAATACCACTTTGGAAATATGTGTAAATCTCTAACATGTTGGGTTGAAGTTGGAGAAAAAACCTATTAGGGTCTGAGATATTTAATGAAATGGAATAGAAATTTTGATCTATTTAGAATCACATCAGAACAACTTAGAGTCAGTGGAAAAGTTATGCTGAAAATAAATGTAAATGTCTCGATTCTGATTTTAGTGAAATATTATTTCTATGAATATATTATTATAATAAAGTTATGATATTTTTAAATAAGGGGAATCTGATACCCAAGTATATCTGTCCCTATGAGATTTTTGATCATATCAAGATGAAATCTTATCACTTATCACTTCCAATGAACTTATACCAAGTTCATGATGTGTTCTATGTATATATTTTAAAAAATTAAATACTTTATCCTTTAAATATAATAAACCCAATGTTTATATAGATGTGGTATGATTTTTTATATGGGGAACAACTGGTAGAGATTCCGAATCGAAGAGATAAAGTGCTGAAAAACAGGACCACTCACCTAGATAATGTTTTGTGACGAAACCATAAATTTGAGGAAGCTATCAGGAACTTGAGGATATAATGAGGAAAAGTGTCAATATTTTTTTTCATTAGGATGATATAATTTCAATGGTGAAATTATTATAAGGGGTAGAATATATCAACCTTGGATTTTAGAGTATATTTCTCTTTTATAAATTTGATGCATTTGATAGACTGTGATGCGCACAACACCAAAATTAATTAATAATGGTTTATTAATAAAATGAATTATATTACAAGAAAATAAAATTAAACATAATTAGTAAAACTAACTAAGTAATTATAAGTTCTAATTTAATAATTCTTGATTAAACAGAAATGTATTTTCTATAAACATTGTTTTATTATATATGTTTTATTTAAAAGTAAATTTATGTTATTTAGAGTATTAAAATTAGATAAAAGTATTTTTTATAAATTTATAGAAATTAATAATCATTCATGCGTTTATTATCAACTTTTTATAAATGACGATAAATTCATTTGCATATTTTTTTCCACAAATTGTATTTTTATGTGCCTAATGCATTTTTTTTCTTAAAAAATTAAATTAATCACTATTTATAAATTTTTTTAAAGAAATTTGATGATAATATATTTAATAAGATAAATTAAATTTCATATAGTTGCTGTTACTATGAAAATAATGAGAATAAAATAATTTTTATGCCCAAAGATATATATTTTTTAAATGTTTTTATGCATTTTATGTGTGGATATTTGAATTAATTTATTCCACCTATATTAATTGAATATTATTATATATATTTAATATTTTGAATCAAAATTATAAATATTTCTTTATATGGAAAACTTAATTTCTGGCCATAATGAGCAGTTACCTTGGAAAAAATCTTGTTACCATGTTAGGGGTTAAAAGGGATAAAAAGAGGGGTTAAACTAAGAGATGTGAATTAAAATATCTATAAATATTGTCTAAATTTTATTGGTTGAGTTTATTTCCACCTTAAATTATCCTATATTCTAAATTTAACTAAATTGGAGGCACTTTCCTTGAGAAAAAATTTTATTATATTTTAAAGCTCTTAATATTTACAAAGGTGCCAATCCCCTCACTTATAAAAAGGCACATCATCTTCTCACTTATCTATAAAATTTTAGCTCCTTATCATGAAAAATATCTACCAAAATACTTTAAAAAATATCCTACTAATTACCTAAAGGTTTCATACCTCCAAAATTACCCATCTAAGAATCCTTAAGGTGATTTTTCAAAGAATATTATCCAAAGAAGAAGTATATGTTCTTACCGATCATTTTCAAGTTTATTTCTTCTTAAGCCTACTCAAAATATTCTATAACCATATTAAGATAATTAAATTAGTATATTTAATATCATTAAATTATTTTATGTTAATTTTACAACCATTTTCTATCTCCTTTTCATCTAATGGAAAATGTAATCTTTGCTCATACGTATGTTCGGACTACTATCTCTATGAAGTGATATTTTTCATTTTTCATTACCATATCTAATAGATGGTTATATATATTTATTTAATGAATATATATTATTAATATTATATATTTATTATTATTTAAATATAATTTATTGTTTAACTTTCTTTCTTTCCATCCATTGAAAAACTAAACAATCACCCTTGTGTACATGTGAATTGACATCTCCACAAAGTAATGTAATTAAAATTTCATCATCAACTTACAAAAATGGTTATAAAAGTTTTTATAATAAATAAATATGATATTTATTATATGGTAAATATTTTGGATATGAGGAAATTATAACCAAAGTGAAAGTACCATAACCATTGAACTGAAACATACATGGAAAACAGAACAGTTGACACCTAAATATTGATTTTAATAAATAATTGTTAATAATAAAGTAATTATAAATCAATAAGGAAATTATATATAGTAATATAATTATTATTATGGTTATTATATAGATTTATAATAAGTCTAAATTTATTATACAAGAGGTTAGAGTTTGTATAAAGCAATTCAATACTTAAGGTAAGAGTTTATTTTACAATATCACTTTTTATCAGGATTGTTTATATTTCAATTTACATTATGAAAAGTTATATGTTATCTCCATAAAAATAAATATATATTATTCTACTCTGGTTAATTCTTATTATTTTAAATTATTATTTCCATTTTCCCTCCCTGATACTTAAAAATACCAAAAGAATACCTTTTAAGAAAAGCCAAACTTATTTCTTCCTTTAGATTTGGAATCTTTGTCCTCCATATTAATGTTCTTAAAAATTATTTTATGCATATTATTATCTAATTTTAAATAATTTATAAATTTATTTTTCTATTGAATTTTATTTTCTTTAAAAATTATTATAAGGAATCTTTTCAAATCGTTTTCCATATGTCACACTTTTGAAATTTTTCAGAAGTAAGAAAAAAGTGTTTTTTAATGATAACAGATCAACCAAATTTTAAATCTATAAATAAAATAATCAATTATATAGATTATTTTAAAAGTCTTATGGTTTTACAAAGAAAACCCTATTCTAATTTTTGGAAATTCTTAGTTTTTAAAAGTTAAACAATTAAAGTATACTTCTTATTGATTTTAAAATCATATTTGAATGCTTTTACAAAAGTATTTTTCATCTATGTAAACCTCATTTAAGGATTTTTGTGCTTCACTAGGGATGTGATATTGTGATACAATAAACTTAGTTTATCTATATGACTTATTATGGAGATGTTTTAATGATGTTTCATGAAACCTACTTCCCTATCATTGGTTAATTAAACTATAAATTAATTATAAATGATCTTAAGTTCTTATGTTATATATATGAATGTTCTATTATTTTGTGATGGGTGAGTATTTTATATCCCTAAAATGCATTAATTATTGTTTTATAAATAATGAGCTCAAAATGTTTTGTAGAAGTTTTTCCCAATCCAAAGGGTACAATGGAGGTTTTAGCATGCCTAATAGGGTAGAAAAGTGATTAGTCCAAGCCCAAGAGGGTACACGAGTGATTATCACAATACCAAGAGGGTACACAGGTGATTATACCAATACTAAGAGGGTATATGAGGGACTATCCCAAGACCAAGAGGGTACATGGGTGGTTGGACCTATCCCAAAAAAGGTATATGGATAGTTGACCCAATCCTAATATGTGATGAATGTCATAGTGAGAAGCCTTGCCATATGATTTCTATACTTATTTTTATGCCCACTTTTACACCAAAAATTTATATCTTATGATTATGATACACTATTATTTCTCATGATTGATTATTGATGATTCTAAACTATTATGAATCATGTCTTTTCTTATGAAAAATCCTTATTCTATGACTCAAGTTGTATGGTTTATGACTTATTGGGAATGATCTTGTAAGTTGTGATCATGTTATCATAACCTTGATCTTATATTATGTTCACTTATAATCATAAATTGATATCTCTCATGTTTACCCTTACTGATCAATTGAGATCACCCTTATGTTTATATTTCCCCATGTTATGAAGAAAGGTTTTAAGTAGTAAATGTCTAATAAGGGTACTATACGAGAAGAACTTTGTGAGAGATGTTAATGATCTTTCATAAAATAAGATGGTTATGTATCTAGTCTCTAAATACACCAAACCTTTACAGTTCTAAATATTTTATTACTGTGATATGTATTTATTATTCATCTAAAATGATTTAATATTTAGGTAAGGGATTATTAGATCACCTCATGATAACTAGTGTTCCCTCTTCTTCAAATACCAGGTTTATATCCCTTATACTTTCTCAAGTACTACTTGATAGGTTTGACTGATACCTATGTATTAATTCTGGATTTATTTGATATTTTACAATTATAATTCATGTATTAGAAATATAAAATCTAGTACACAACATGAATTACGTGATATACCCATTCCTAAAGTGAATGGAGGTCTACTCATCATCTTAATATCAACCTATTTCTTAAACAAATATTCTTGAAGAGATTTATACCACATGACATAGGAAAAAATTCCTTCTTGATTTTTTCCATTTATTATTTCAGTACCTTACCAATATATATAATTTGACTTAGTCCAAAAAACCCATATATCTATCTCAGTAGATCTTTTTCCCTAAAACTTGGGTTTCTACTTTAAGTTAGAATTTAGAGATTTTTTTAAATTTAATCTTAACTAAATATAATTCTAATATATATTTTACATATTTTATCAACATATATAACTTTGAAAACTATGGTACTCCCACTAACCACTTATAGACATATTGGAATAAAATCATCCCATGAGTAAATGATTGATTTTGGATCTATAAATTGATCCTTGTGTCATTTACATTATACTGGATACTTTTGATGTCACAAACTCTTCTTATTATATCTAATATATTTTCTCTCAAAAGAATATATTTTTTATGTTCAATAATAAAATATAATTATCACAATAATCTATTTGATAAATCTAAATTCAATTTGATTTAAATATTTTAGTTGGTGAAAATGTTTCGACACAACCAACACTTTGAAAGATATTAAGACTTTAATAACCAATATTGATTTACAGGAAATCACTTTACCATCCATGTTCATATACCATTGAATACCCATTCTAACCCCATGTAATTTACATTAGTTGGTGATACTACCAAAATATAGACTTGATTTTGGAACATAGAAATTATTTTTTTGAATGTACATTAATTTTTAATTCTAGCTTGTTTTCTATTTATTAATTATTTATATGATAAATATTCATTATTATCAATGAATAATATATCACCTAACTCAGAGATTAAATTTGGTTTTATATTTTCCATACAATATGTGTATATAGAACATTCCTTTTCTATGAACTGTAATGGATCTTGTTCCTATTCCAACTATCTATTCATCTTAATCCTCAACTTTATCAAACTCTATCATTCTTCCATTATCTCAAATAGAGATGTGAGCCATATTATAAAATCCTAGTATCCCACTTGACTATTACTTTTATATATTAGGTATTTATGTATTATATTTTTTTAGACTTTAAGATCTACAACTAAGATTCACCCTTTATTTTTTTTTTGATTTATGTTTTTTTTGAATTATCTTTAACAAAAAAAATTGTATATGAACACATAGATTTTTGATGTAAGGTATTTTATTCATATTATAAATCATATGATATCTATTTGTAATTATAGTTGGAATATGGTTTAGGTTTACCACCTTAATTTATAAATCATGTCTTGAAAAATAATGAAAGAATTCACAAAACATATAAGACTCATTGTTGATCCTCCTTTAACTAGAATTATGAATCTGATGTGTATAAGGAAAAGTTAGTTTAGAAATAAATATTCTATAAATTTTAATGATCAATGAATTCTTTGTATAAGATATTTTTCAGATCACTCTCTTGAAGCATTATTTATCTTTTTACGATATATATTCAGTACTTCACTTTTATATTATTTAAATTTATTAAAGTAATCACATGAAGTACTAAAATTTACCTAATGATTATATTTAAAAGATTTCACATGTAGCTTACTAAATAAGTTCCATAATCATTATGTTTTTATCACCTTTCATACCAAAATGTTTCATTTCCAATATACCATTTAAGAAATAATGTAATATTCCTAATAATTTTAGATCAAAAGTCCAAATACCTCACTTGGTATATTCTTGGCAGTTTCTTCTAGTTCTACTTAACTAATAATTATCCTACCACAACTGGGTATTATTTGAGTCTTATATTTTATATTTATCATTATTTTCTAACCTAGGATATCTTTAATCAATTTATAATTAAATGATTATTCAAGTTAGTTTTAACTTGAAATAAAATATCAGTGTGTTTAAGCTTGACACCGAGTTAATGTTTTTGGTAACACACAATATATAATAATATTTTTTCAAATACAATAATCATTATAATTGGAAATTTAATGTTATGATCTTCTCTAGTTGACTTAGGGGTCAGGACCCATTAACAACTTGAAATTCCACTTCATTCTTTTATCTTTATAAACTTTCTTGTATATTGTATTTGGATAAAAAAGTGAGAGTTCTTAAATTGAATATAATACCCAATAATTTAAACATAAATATTACATGAAATGATTAATATACCTAAAGTATAATATTATACAATATTCTTCTTTAATTCATTGTAGTTTCTTTTCTAATGACCTTTCCTGTAATATGAAAATAAAATAACACATATTCGATGACCCCTTTTTCTTTGGTTTCATAGAATGATGTTGCAAAGGTTATTTTGGGGTCATAATTTCTATTAATATTTTCTCATAGTTTTTCTTCTTGTTCACCATAAGAACTAAATATTTATCATTCTTCAAGTTCTTATAAACTTTGAAAACCTTATCCAAATGACATTGAATCAGTTTCTCTAGAATTTTATTTTTATATTTCCCAAAAAAACCAGAGTAATTTTATAAAAAGGATAATAGAAAGAGATATATTTAAAGATCATGATATAACTTGAATCCAAATACTACTAATCAATCAATGAACTATATCATCTTAAGTACATGGGGACCATATCAAATTACATCTTTCAATTTACATGTGTTCAGTGGAATGATAATATCATTGATTTATTGATCGAATTTATACTTAAAATCTTCTTGGAGATGAGATAATATGGTGTAATCATCCATTTAATCATGTTTCTTTCCCAAATCATTGGAAATTGTTGATAAAATTATGACGTAAATATCAAATGCATCATCCACGAGTCTTCTGTAAGCTTCCTTTTCACCCTCAATTGCTTCTTAAGGTGGTTAATTATGTAGTGGGAGGCTCTATTAGATATAATTTACTTTAATAAAATTGTAATATGTGAAATAACTTATAATACTCTTGTAAATTCTAGTTATAACTCGTTCATTTTCCAAAATTTATCATAGTAAAATTTTAATATTACTTACCATTTTTTTACAAAAAATAAAAATTTGGAACTTTTTTACTTTTATCTTAATTACCATTATTTATAAATTATAGATTTATTAATCATAAATTTATCCCACTATTTAGTTAAAATGCTAGTATCCCTAAACTACTCGATTCATAATACCTATTATCTTGATAATTCTAGTGAGCAGGTATATTTAAACCTCTCTTCATATCCCGAGCTATGAAATCACCACCAATATGAGAGTTTAAGGTATTTGTTTGTTAGAAAAACACAATAAATTATGGATCCTTGATATGTTGAGTGCATTTACATATTATATGAATCATTAACTTGTATTCAATCAACAATAACCTCTAAAATTACACTAATCTAGCTATGGATATTTCTTCAATTCTAGTTTTTGTTAAATCGTCCCGACAATCTTGTTATAACTCCCTGATAGAAGGTGCCCTTAAACATGGTTTATGAGCATCCAAAACTATGTTTTCATTATATCTTAAGTGGTGGAAGGTGTTTGGTAATTAATATTTACTTTGAGGGTCTTTATTTTTTTCTTCATGACTGAAATACGATTCTATTTACCAAGGTTGTTTCTATATGACCATGCTCAAAAAATTAACCAATCATAAATATAAATCATTCATCACACATGGTATTTTATTTTATCTATTCATGTTAATTAACTATCATACGTGTTCATATAAATCTTCATGCATTCACATATAATTAACCACATATGATTGAATAAATAAACAATGACATGATTATGAGATATTTTTTGTTGATTGACCCGTCAAATGAATGATGGATCAACTGCGACCCTAGGGGAATTATTTGAGTCATTCCTTAACTCTAATTACAACACCAATCAAATACCGATGAATTTTATTGTTTATTTCCATATAGGTTATCATAGTCAAACTTTATCATTGTGAAGTGCTTCAATATTTAAAATTCTTACACACATGCATGGGAGGGGAAACTCAGAATAGATAATTACATTCTTATCACTCAAATATGGACACATAGGCCATTAAACATTTAAATATGGAGGTACATTTTAAAAATTATCTAAAATTATATTTATTAAATAATTATTAAATTTTAAAACATAAATATAATAATTGAATTAAATAAGTAAATTCTGAAACATACATGATTCATTCTGGGCTTCTGATCAATCAAAATGAATTCATATTTCATAATAAAATTAAAGATTCTAAAATTATACTTGATGAATTTTTTAATTAAATAATATTTCATTAAAATATTTTCAATTAATTATTGATATATCTAGGGGATCCATTATTTTTTAACAAATCCATAATTTTTTATGATTTTTTATGATTTTTTAATATTTTTTGCATATGTTTGGACCTGAAATTCTCTCTTGAGGAAAATATGGACTAGGGGTGGGTCTATTTAGCCAGGTGGGTTGGGAATTATCTGAACCAAGTGGAAGCCAGGTTGATATTGGTTGGTGCTCCCTAAGTAGGGAACGTGGATATGGGAGGTGATTACCATTTTAGGTGCATCATAAAACACCTTCCATCCACTTAAGTGGGTATCCAAAACTTTTTTTTATAAAATTTTTTCCTACAACTGTGAGGTGTGAGTCAACTGTTTCCTGATCACCCTAGTCAATGAGTAGCTGAAATTTATAGAGTGGAAGTGTCTATTCCACCCACCAAATATAGTTTCTTTATTCATGTTCAATGTGATTTTTCATGACCATAGGTCCCATGGTTTTTTTATCTTATTCGACATTGATGAAAACTTGACCCTTACCCCACCACTAATTCCCTTTAGGAGATCCATATCTTGTGATCCATCTCCGATAGTGAAATACCTCACATGGATAAATAATTATAATTATATATATATATATATAATTTTTAATATTTAATTTTAACATCCCAAAATTCATATCAGTATTTATATGGCCATTTCTCAACCATTAAAGCTTTAATCGATGTGAAGTCAGTGAATTTGGGGATGTATCGAAGCCCTTTATCCAAATTCTAGTGAATTTAATTAAAATTTTGACTTAACTTTTTTTCATGACCTCTCTAATACCATTTTAATGGAATTGAGAATTCCAAAGAAGCATGATAATGGGTAAATTTAAAATTTTATAATGAATATATCCTAATATAGTTTATTCAGTATGAAAATACCTAATTCATGCCAAATATTTCATGAAATTAATATTAATTATGAAAATGAAATTTAAATTATACCTTGGTGGATGGAATGATCCTAGAATTCTCTACTCAGGTTCAGATCATTATAGTTCAGAGGATAAAAGCTAAAATCCCTCTAAATTGTCCACACATGTACCTAAAGCTGACGATTCATTTATATTCAATCATCATGTTCAATAATAAAAGAATAAATATCTTTATGATGAACCATAAATCACATGAAGAATAAAAACTCGATATGTGGTGGTAGGGTTGACATGACCTTGTTCTTCTTACTTATCTCTCTATAAAACATTTAGAGAAGGAATATGATGACTTAGATTCATGATAGGGGTTTAAAATAACATATTTGCATGTAAAATTTATTTATACAATTAGGTTAAACTTAAATAAATTTCATTTATGTCCATATAGAAGTTAACCTTTCAAATTAACCCAAAATATTCACTAATGAATCATTTAACTTGCTATAAATATCTAGAATATTTTATCAATCACATAAAAAACTCTAACATGTATCTTGATAATATATGATCCATTAACTTAGCTTTTTCTTCCTGTATTTGTTTAATATACCTTGAATAAATAAATATTCTCTTGAAAAACGATTTTCTAATATTCAATTATTTTAGCTTAAATGATTCTTAAATAACATAATAAATAAACTCAACTATTATTATTTGAATCTAAAAAAAATTAATTAATCTACTTGTGACCATTCACACTTAGATGGTCACAAACCTTACATGTGTAGACCACTTCTTCCTAAACTCCAATTCATCCAAATCGGTGGTACTTATGAATACACTTTGCGTTCAACCCTCTAGGACCTTATTGTAATAAAAATGAATCATATTCGTAGACCAATATAAGAATCTTATAATACATGATAACCTATAAAGAAATAAGGAAAAGTCATAACTATGATAACCTCCTACAAAAATGTACTTTGTAATAAAATTTCTTTGTCTCTTTTCATAATATAAACCATTATACATAATTTTTATCATCATCCTTTAATGATTTATATCAATTTTTTAATTTTAATGGATAGAATTTTTTTTACCTACCATGTACATAGATTTATTTAAGGTTCTACCATCCCAATCAAGTGTATACAGATATATTATTCCCTTTAGAAGTATAAAATCCTATCTTGATTATTCAATCAATGCCATACTACTAATGACACCCAACACAAGCTACCTCACCACAACCATAAATTTCATGGTTTTTATCTTGCATCAAAGTATATTGTCAAATGATACACATTGATAATGATCTCAAGTCAAGAGACCAATACACATTTTTGTTGATAGAAACATCTAATGACACCAAAAAATATAGTGTTCTTATTGATAGTCTTGTCTTTATGATCTCATCTACTCAATATCAACAAGTTAAAAATTCACGGGAAGAAGACTCAATACTTATGATCTCCTAGAACCTAATACCAAGATATCATCTTTTTCTCCTTTAAGTATGGTGTATCTAGACCATATTCCATATATTTAAGATTACAATAATTGTATCTTGAGGTTCTCATTATATGTGGTAACTAATATAACCTTTTGAAATGATAAATAGTCTAAGGACCTTACCATGTAAATAATATATATATAAGTAATAACACTATTGTGGTAATAATTAATCATGCATAAATCTATGTATACATAATATGGTAATCAAAAAGTATTACTCAAGTTAGGTCCAGGGTACCCACTTATAAATCATATCTCATGTAATGAGAAAAAGTAATGGGTGAACCTAATAGGTCTAGGTGATCATTTATAGTGTTTTCTTTGGGTGACACTTTGCTGGGGGACCCTAATAGGATTAGGTTACTAGATAAATAATGTTAAGTGAATCCATATAATTAAATGGACAAATATTTTTCCACTCAACCATCCAAGATTCATATATTCTATGATTGACATAATTACTTACCTAAGTAGCTCAGCGGTGAGTTGAATTATAAATAAGACTCATTAATTAGTGGAATATAGACCTTGGACCACTAATGTATATGATGAAATTTCAAAGGGGTAATCATTTTAGTTGGAGAAAATTTAATAAATTCCCTTATTGAATTAATGTAAACATCACAATCATATGATAAAAGTTTATATTATAGATAAATTACATCATAATAAACCAAATTACTTTGAGACCAATCTTTTAGAAAGGATAAAATTAATGTAAAAAACTTATTATACTGGTACAAAAGTTAATATTTTTTTATATTAAAGGAAAACAATTTCATGTGTTTGAGCAACCCCTTCCCGAGAAACCAAATGTTGATGTCGTTTAAAAAATAAATATATATTCTAGTTAGAAGTATAAAATTATTCAATTAATATTTCAAATTAATTAGATGAAATATGAACTAAGGATATTTATTATTTGATAATGTATTCAATATGATAGGATATGTTAATGATTTAGAGTGATATTAATTTTCTTCAAAGATTTTTCAGGATATAGAATTCCTTTTTATATTATTGCTAGAATAGTTATAAAAATATAAATGAGTTCAATAAATATTTACCCTATTTTTAATGTTTTGAGAATAAATGAGAATGACATGTGATTTATAGACTATGTTGCTGTGTTAATAGTACAAGTGTTTAAAAGTTAAAATTGGAATAAGAAAAAGTTAGTTAGGAAGGCCAAGAATATTTCCATAAATAGTTAGTCAAGGTCATTAAAACATGAAGCTGGTGTCAATAAAGGCGGATAATGTTTCTATATGATGGATTTATCTAGGATAACTGAATGAGTTTGGGGAACTCTATGGGATTTTCATGTTGGGTATCAGTGTTTGAAAAATCAATTATTTTATTTTTGATGAGTATAATATGAAAAATGTATACTTTATAAATTTTGTAAGTATACAGGAGTTTAAAATCAAGAAAAAAAAAATTGATGAAGCTTATAGATTTCATTTAACTGATGAAGCAAAGGATTATTAAATCATGGTTTAAATGAAAAGGAATTTATCAAGATTAGATATATCTAAATTAAATATATGTGTTTTCATCTTATTTATCTTATATAATAAGATAATTTTTTTTATTAAAAAATATTTTTTCTGAATAATATGAGTTGATGGATGAAATACACATGGTTTATGTCACAATCATCATGGGTGTACAAAAATTTAGATAAAACCTAAAGTTTATATATTTATTATAGTGGATACCATACATTGTCTCTATTAAAATTTAATTGTCACAAATAATAAATAATGATTTTTTGGTAATTTCTGATTTAGAGAATTTAAAAACAAGTTAAAGAAATGGAGATGTGTCAAAAGAGATAAGAGGTGATGAGTTCAAGTGCTGGATTACTAGTAGTAATGCTATCCTTGTATTTAAAATATTTCACTCTTCTTATTAATTAATAAATTAAATAATCCTAAATCACTTCATTATTCACCCAAGGTTGAAAGTAGTTGTTAGTATTATTCAACAATAATCACTTTTTATCAACCCTCCTTATTGTGTATGTTAAAATATATCGAATGACACCAAAAAAATAAGCTAACCCTAAACTACACAATGAAATCCAAGGATAATACACTCCCTTCAAATATATATCAATAATCACTATATAGTCACTACTCAACCTTTCCTATTCCATATCATATAACCACTAATAAGTATAGGGGGGATTAAAATTATAAACTAAAGTAATTAAATTCATTTAAATAATCAAATAAACCCAATTTAATTAAAATTAATATCCTTCCATTGAATATAAAAATCAATTAATTAAAAGATTTTTTTATTTAATTAAGAATAAAATCAAGTGTATAAAAAAGTTTCTCATTCCCCTTCCCTAGTCACCAAGAGTTTCTTACCCCTCCATTTGAGAGGTATTAGAATGTGGGAAGAATAAAAAAATTACAATAGTAGTGAAAAGAAAGAATGGAAACTCAAAATTTTGACAAACTGATCCTAATTATTCCTTATACCTCCAAATCTTTTAATAATTTCCTATATTCTCTTTGTGTCTGGGTTAACCTTGATGATATACTCTCCTCCATAAATTTTAATATCCTCCCCTAGACTTAAATCTTCAATTGACTCTATATATTTTAATTATTCCTCTATTTCAATAGTTAATAGTGAGACTCGAGGGATTCATTCTTCTTTGATTCATAGATCTTTCCACTTCTTATTCAATAAAAGATATAGAATGTACCTAAATGACCAAAAGTATAGGGATTAATACCCTATTGTTTCAATTAATTGAATATGTGAGATTCCTTGATAGGTTATTTACCCTGTCATGGAATGTAATGGTTTTCCCAGCCTCATCCCCCATGAAGATACTTCTATTTTTTTGGTTTTGTGTTTTTGTGAGTTACTCTGTGTAATTTTCCTGAGAAACATCACATCACAACTATATTATTCACATCTTAGGAACCTCTAAATATGTAGTATTAATAAAACTAACTGAAACCACTATGCATAATTGATGAACATATCATGGTATGATACATTTCTTCGAATTATTTAAATAGAGGGAAATATCATGTATAAGAGCTATGGAAAAAATTTACTTAATTACAAATCCTTACACATCCCCTATAACACCTCTAAAAGTATTACACAGGCTCCTTAGTAAAAAGGTAAAATTTTTTATCTATAACTACTATATGTGGTGAAAAGTCCTTAAATATGATTCAAAACATTATGTTTTAGTCAAAAATATTACACATCACTCTAGACTTATCCAAATTTCCTCTCCCATACTTGTGACCAAATTTTACCTTCAAATATGTATCCAGGTTTCACCTTCAAAGATGTAGCTAACTTATTTATTTAAAAATAACCAAATAAATAATTATCTAAATATGTCTATTTATTTTATTTCAAAAATAAAATAAATAAATCAAATCCACAATTTTGTCCATTTAAAGAAATATTCTAAAAATACAATGAAATGAAACTTTAATCCCAAAACATTCTAAAACATAATTTATTAATAAAAACGAGGGAATAAAATGAATTTAATGTCATTAAGATATATATCATTTATTTCCTCTATCAATTCCACCACACTTAAATATTGTAATCCTAGATATGTAAACATTAAGAATATTATCAAATAAAAATTTAAAACATTAGCCAATGTGAGTTACCATTTTCGATATCCATGTCACGCAAACTAATCATGCCTACTAAATTTACTTAATCCCATATACACCATGAAGTACATTCATTAATTTCCACATTTTTCATTATCCCATTATCATTTATACATACCTTCTTAGAATTAATTCTCTCATCACACAAGGTATGAATTTAAAGAAAATATTTTCTCATTCCAAACACATGCATGGGTCATCATAAAATACTAATTTTATAAATATCCTCCCAATGATTCAAGTAATTGTGTTTAATCAGGAGGGATTTTTATGGTTATTCTATGGATAAGGGTTGGTATATTCATATGTTAATATATTTTGAGATATAATTAGGTGGTTTGGATCTAATATGAAGTAAAATACATGATTTATGGTTTTCTCCTAATAACTTCATTCTCACTCCCTTCCCCTTGAAAATATTTACCTCCCAATTCCTTATAAATTTACATATAATGTTAAAACATAAATAAAATTTGTATTTTTAATCATTTAGTGTCTCTATTTCTTATGTAGTTTTGTTTCTTTTTTTCAGTTATAATTAGTTTTAGATTTTTGAAGGTAGAGTATAATCTTTTATCTTCAATAAATTTTGTAAAGTTCCTTTTCATACTTTGAGAGATTTAACTCTTCCATATTTCTAATACTTTATCTTTCTCTTCATATTAGTGCTCAAAATAAATTCTTCCCAATTATGATCATAATAAAATATTCCATTTCAGCCATTTCTACTCACAAATAACTTCAATTCTTATAGAATTTATAAAAAACATCCTCCTCTATTCCCAATTTCAAATAAGATCATGCATTAACTTCTAGGGATAGGTTTTTAAGGATCCTAGCTTTTAATTTAGACACCTATTCCGGTTATTCATGGCTTCTAGGGGATAGAAAATGTTAAATATCAATTTCAAACATATTATGAGTTTATTATAAAAGTTATTTTTTCATAACAATAACGCATCAATCATTTTCAACACATATTCCTCAATAATCCAAGGTTTTTACTAGAATTAATATCAATTTTTTTTGGATATTATAATATGTCTTGGTTATCTCAGGAAGTGATAAAATTATAAAAAAGATGTCAAAATTTTTTATAAAGCCTCTCACGGAAGTGATTTTAATGTTGGGTAGAATTTCATGGAATGATATTAAAAAAGAAATAGTATTTTCATGAATTTCCCACAATTTGAATATGAAAACAAATTTATTTTATTATTCATCTAAGCTGAGTTTCTGGGTCAAATCAGTATCTCAAAATTGGAATGTATTTAAAATTTTCAAGGGTATTCATGTTGATCGTATTCTGTTTCAAAAAACATAAAAAAATAAAAATGAACACACAAAAAAGTGAAAAATAAAAACAATTTTTTTTAAAATTCCTACGGCATCAAAGATCTCCTTTCCCTACACTTAAATGAAGGAGTGTCCTCAATATATTATAATATATATGATAGTTTTTATAGTTTGTAAATAATTAAAACAATCAATAAGTAATAATTAATGGTACAACCTAAGGTTTTATTAGTAGATAATTTGGAGTAGTGAGATCTCCTCCACTTGTTCCTATGGTAGGTTTCCGTGATACTTATTTATCCTATCTCCATTGGCAGCGAATAGTTTCTTTTCTTATTCTTTTTTTATCTTCATAATAAAAAATTGGTAAAAATTAGTATAAATAAATAATTTTTCCCATATGGAAGAATTTTAGTTGGAATTTGATTTTGTATTGAGTTATAAAGCAGTACTTGTTTCCCTAGATTGAAGTATTTTTGTTGAATTATCTTGTTATAGGATACTTTTGTTTTCTATTTATAAATTATAGAATTTATAAATTCCACCCTTAAAATTTCTTCCAGATCTTGAATTTGTAGTCTTCTTTCCTTTATAGCTCTTTCCAAATCAATATTAATCTCTCTTACTGCCCAATAGTCCTTATGTTCTAGTTCCATAGGTTGATGGAACTTTTTCCCATAGATCATCATTTTTGGATCCTTTTAATTGGACTTTTATTGGATATTTTTTAATCGCACAAGGTATCTTCTATCCTTTATCTCAAATTTTTCATATTTGGTTTAATATTTTTTTCTAATATTCCTTTAATCTATCTATTTGAAACATCAACTTGTCAATTATTTTGTGGGTAGTATGGTGTTGATGTCTTGTGATGCACCATATACTTCCTAATTAAATCTTCTATAATCCTATTAAAAAAGTGGTTCCCTTGGTCACTTATTATTTCTCTTGGGACTTTAGATATACAATATATATTAGTCAAAAAAAATCACAAACAACAAAATCATCATCCTTATTATATTTATCCTCCACATATTTTAATACATAGTTTACAACTAACAAGATATAAGAATTTACAATGGACATGGGAAAGGATATTATAAAGTTTATGACACACATTTCAAATATTTCACAAAAGTTCATATGTTTATGAGAATTTTTTTCTTTTGGATATGGTTCTAAGTAATTGAAACTTCTCACATTTATTATAACATTCATTATCTTCTTTAAATAGTGTGGGCCTGTATATTCCTGATTCCAAAATTTCCCCAGTAGTTTTTTAGGTCTAAATTGGTTTCCCTAAGATAAAGTATGAAAAATTCTAGGATATATTGTACCTCACTATCATGGAAAAATATACAAATTATTATATCATCATAAGTCTTATAAAGATATGGGTTATTCCAAACATAAAATCATAGTTCATATTTAAGTTTGAAGGTATGTTTATGGTTTAAGTGATATTGAACTTGAGAGGTTACTATAAATTTTACTATATCAATATACCATATTACTAATCCCATAATAAACTATAGAATTTCTCTCATAATAGATTCATTAAATGACTATTTGTCTTGGATTTACACCATGGTTGTGTTAGGAAACTCACTCAAGTGGTATACCACTTGATTATGATATCCTATTCTGCCTTTTATCTCTAAATATAATAGAGAAGGATTATACATATAAAAATCCTTGAATTATATTGTACATTCTTCATTAGATATCTATGATCTAAATGACCAGACAAAATAGTCACCTTAGTACCAAGAAAATATGATCTAAATTTCTATAAATAAAAAACCACTGTTAAAATTATTTTTTAGTGGTTTTATGATAGTTTTGGACTACATCTAATTTTTTAAAAAATATATGATGACCTGAAGTATTCCTTCAATTATTTGAGACAAAATTTCTCTAACAATATTCCTTGAAGCATCATACACTATCTCGAATGGGTGTTCCCAATTAGGTGGGTTCATCACTGATGTTGTGGTTAATTTATTCTTCAATTCATCAAAATATTGCTTGAAATATTTATTAAAAGTAAATTCAGACTCTTTTAAAAGTAATTTTAATCGAGATAAATCAATTTTACTAAAATATTAGATAAATTTTATGAATAATTTTATATATCATAGAAAGGATCTAATATGTTTCATATAGTTTGGGTTAGGAAATACATTGATAACTTCCAATTTATATTTTTCAACCTTAATCCCATTTTGTGAAATAACAAGTCTTAACACTATAAATCTTTCTAATAGGAATTGGAGCATTTAAACATTTAAAATATGGTTCTTTTCAATGAAAATTTCAATACATTTTCAATATTTCGAAACTGACGATAAAAATAATTTCAAAACATAGTACAATCATTCAGAGAAACTTCAAGGTGGTCCTAAATAATGTTATATAAAATCCTTAACATGGATATTTGAAATTTAGAAGGTGTATTAGATAGTACAATTGTTTTTTCCAATAAGATAAGGTAGCATAAAGACATTTGAAATTCGTTATTTCTTAGTCCTCATATGTAATGAGAACTTATAAGTATCCATAAAATCCATATAGTAATTTGAAATTAGTTTTATATGATAATATTTATATAATTTTATTGAAAAAGGGAATAAAAAAATCAGTTTTTTTCTAATGACTTGTTTTGATTTTATGTAGTCTATACAGTCTCTGCAATCGTTCTAGATTCTTACTAAAATTAGTTCATTTTGTTAATTTTTCACTATGATTAGTCTAGTTTTCTTAGGAACTATGTTAATGGTATTGACCCATTTAGAGATATAAATGAGGTGGATGATACAATATTTTAACAATTTTTAAATCTCAATATTAACTTCCTCTATCATGTTTGAGTTGAGTCCCATAGAGGGAAATATAATTGGTTTAACACATCCTTACAATATAATTCTATGCATACAAATGTTGTAACTTATCCAAGGGATTTATCCTAAACTCCAATATATAACTAGAAAATTTTCACTGAAAATATTCTCTAATTTGTGTTCTTGGTTACGAGGCATGTTTCTATCAATGATCATTGACATCTTGTTTCCTTCCATTATATGCACATATTTTACGTCAATGGGAATTGTTTTTTACACCATATTTTGGGTATACACTAAATAAGAAATTATATTTAGTATACTTACATCTACAAACTTATATTACTATATAGAATATGAAATTTAATCTCCTTAATTTCTGGATAAAATATCAACAAGAATAAAAATAGTTAGAATTCACCTCATCTTCAGATAATTTCATATGGTTTTTAATTTTATCCCATTTTTTCACAGAAGTTTCAAATATTAACTGGTTACCTAATCTTAAAATATCTTAAAACATACCAATTTCTTCACAGTGATTCTTAATGTGTGATAAAATGAGAATTGAATAATCTAATTTTGGGTACTTCATTGAATAAAAAATGTTTAAGTGGATAGGTTTCTCACTAAACTTCATAATTAGAGTTCTTCTAGGGACTTTAATTATTAACTTTTATGTCTTCAATAAGTGTTTTCCTAAAATGATAGGTGACTGAGTTGGTTTACCATCTTACTCTATTTTCATCACATAGAAGTTAGTTGGGAAGATTAAATTATATTTTCTAAATAGAACATATTCCAAAACTCTTGTTAGGAATGCATTTAATTGGTTTGAAAGTTGACCAAGAACTCTTATGGGTTTAAACTATCTCATATTCAAAAAATTAAAAAAAGAATTTAAACTTATATTATTAGGAGATTCATGATCACATAATGCATCTTTAAAATACATATATCCAATTGTATAGGGGATATAAAATGTCCATAGATATTGAAATTATATTGGAAGTTATAGTTTGATTAAGGCTAGAACACTTATTCTTATTTTTACTCCCTCATTACCTTGAATTATACTATTTTTTGGTTAAATGTTCCTTAAGTAACTTATTATATTTTGGAATATTTTTGAGAGATTCATGTAGGTGTATTTTTATTTAAACTTTATATATATTTTATAGAATATAATTTTTATCTCTTCCTACAATATCCTCTTGGATTGGATCATTATTTAGGGTAATAGTAGTGGAAGGTTTCTCTTTTCCTTAATATGTTTTAAGGGTGTTTTTGTTTTCCTTATAATACCTTCAGAACAATTTTTATATTTTTTCTTCCCTATATCTTAGTATGGTTTTTTTTTATTTTTATATTGTTCTTCTCCCTCTTCCACAATGTTGGGCTAATTTTTCTTGGAATAATATTTGGAAGTGGGGTGAATCTCTTTTCCACTTCTAGTTTTTAGCAGTCTCATATTAAATTTGGATTTTTGAACTATAAGAGCTAGTAATATTCATAGTTTTTTTATAAAATATATCTATAAGGATTACTATCTGATTCCAACTCCTTATATTCTAAACCTTTTTGTTTCTACACTGGTGTTTTTGAACTAGTTAAGGGCTACTCAAAGGGTTTCTTTTTTATGAAAGGGTGGTGGTTAAAAGGCCTGATGGTTATAAGATTTATTTTATAGTTGTTATAATGGAGGAGGTTATTGATATTACCACTGAAAGGGTTGTTTATATTAATTTTATTGATTATAAATCTATATTACACTTGGGAATTGTCTCTTTTTCCTTAATTGTGCTGCTAAACTTGCCTTTGCTAATAAGAAACTACACAATTTTTAGTTCCCTAAACTTTAAGAAACTCATCAGTATAATGGTTGGGATAAGAACATACACCACATAACTTAATTGGTTTTTGTTGATCTCTTGACTATTTGAGAGTCATTTTTAACCATGATGGTTATTTCCTCAATCTTGGACTCTAGTAAAGGTGATTAAATATATTTTACCACATGCAATCCTATAGTACAATTAACTCTTGTAACAAATTATTAAGAATTTAGGGATATATTTTTAATCATTACTATTGAATATATTGGGAAATTTTTAACAATATATCCTTCTAATGATATAACCAACATGTTACTGTCACAATTATTTAGGCCTTATTATAAAAATACAATAAATTGGTGCCCGTAAATCATTTAGAGGGGACAAATTGCACACAATTTTTTTTAAAACATTATTAGTATTTTTATAAAGTCTATTTTAATTCTTGTATTATGTCATATATATCATTTCTAATGACTATAATCCTTGTAGTGGGGAAGAAACTCTAGAAGAAACTACTCTATAGGTTATACCAATCATTTATCTCTCATAGTTATAAGTTGTATGACCATTCCTTTTCTATTCATTACAAAGAGAATATGAAGGTTCTCTATTTCACTTATTCTTATACTAATCCATAGGTATTGAGTGTGGGACATACATAGGTGAATTAATTAGTATGGTTATTTTAGGGTATTTATCTTTAATAATATGGAATCTTGGAAAAAATTGGATTATACAGGTTCTTAATTCAAAATGAACATTTAATGTAGACATGGAAATATGGTTATTATGGTCAATGAAGTGAGGAACACAAAGGTATCTCAAAGTTTGGTTAGGGTGACCTAACATTATGAATTATAACAGTGAAAACATATAGTTTTACTAAATTCTAATAAGGAAATATTCTCAAAACATGTTTTCAAATTTAATTGTTAGGATTTTTAGATCCACCTCTCTAAAAATGGTGCAAAGTTTTTTTCACAACTATCATGGGTGTGAAAAAATATAGTTAAAACATAAGGTTTATATATATATATATATAGTGGAAAACAAAGGTTATCTTTAGATATGGGTTTAAAATTAAATTATCACAATTATAAAAGAAGGGTTTTTTTGACAATTTTAGACTTAGGGGATTTAAAAATATATTAAACAAATGGTTTTTTTTATCAAAATAGATGAGGGTTGATGGGTTAAATGTTTGTATTTCTAGTTATTATTTTATCCTTATCTTAAATGAAATAATCTATAATCACTTCACCATAAACCCTTTGTTGAATAAAATTAAGAGGATTGACCAATAGTAACAACTTCTTTGAAACCCTCCTTTATGTGTACATGAAAGAAATTGAATGACACAAAAATAATAATCCAACCCTAAAATACATAGGAAAAAATCAATTGGGTAAATTTTATCCCAAGGAATCCAATTATAGTTTATTGTATTCACACACGTATCAATAATTACTAGATACTCACCAATCATCCTTGAATATTCCATATATATGCACTACTAAGTAGAGGGATAATCATGATTATAAACCAATGAAGAATTAAATTAAAATAAATAAAAAATTAACCCAATCACATTAAAATTAATATCTATATTATGAATACAAAAATCAATTAATCAGAATAAGACTTTTATTCAATTAAGAACAAAATCAAGAATATACAAAATGATATCCTTCATCTTCCCCAATAACTAAGAGGTTCTCAACCCTATATTCAAGTCGTGCTGGACAATGGGATGAATGAAATAAAATAACATAGAATAAGTAAAAATAAAGAATAAAAGCTTAAAATTTTGACCAGTTGGACCCCCTTTTTCATTCAACCTCTAGCTCTTTTAACAATTTCTTAGTTTCCCTTTCCTTCATAGGAAACCTTTATGAGATCTACTCCTAATTTTATTTGAATATACTCCCAAATATTTTAGACTTCTCTTAACTCAAAAACTTTTAATTATTACTTCCCTTCATTAGTCGACAACATCAATCTAGTGATTTATTATTCATTTATTCATAGATCTTCTCCCTTTTTATTGGTTAAAAAAAGATACGAAAGTTACTTAAATGGATGAAAGTATCAGTATAAGTACCCTGTGGTTTCAAAACATTGAATATGTGACACCCCATGATATGGAATTAACCAAAAACCTACACTTAACAATTTTCCTATCCTCATCCCTATAAAATGACTTATATTTCCATGGATTGGTTCTTTAATGAGATGCTCTATGTGTTATTGTTTAAAGAAATGACATGATATAACTATATTCCTCCTAGAGTGAGAACCTCAAAATTGGAAGTAACACTAAAAATCACAAAAACTTATCTATATAATGGTTGAACTTCCCATGGAATGACAATTATTTTCACTTGATTTTGGAAAATAAAAATATGAAACTTGAGAGATATTATTGAAATTTCCTCAAGTAAATACATTTTGAATCCACCTTGTTGCCTAAAAAAATATTATATATGCTCCTTAGTAAAAAAGAACAAAATTTTATGCATCACTACTGAATGTGGTAAAAAATCCTTATGTATTATTTTGAACCCTAAATTTTAGTATAAAATAATATGCATCAGTCAAGACTTAGCTAAATTTCACCTCCCATAGTTGCAACAAGATTTCACCTTCAATGCAGCTATAAAATTCAACACCTTAAAAATAACTAAGTAAAGAATTATTAAAATATGTCCATTCATTTTATTTCAAAACTAAAATAAATAAAATAAATAAAATAAATAAAATAAATAAAATAAATAAATAAAATAAAATAAATAAAATAAATAAAATAAACAAAATAAATTTATAAATTTTCTATTTAAAAAAATATTCAAAAATTCAAATAAAAAGAAATTTCAATCCCAAAATATCTTAAACAAAATTAATAAATATAGGGGAATAAAATAAATTAAATATTAATAAAATATAATTTATTTATTTCCACTTATAGTTTATGATTCATCAAATTATATAACATACTTAATAAGAAGATAAGGATAATTTTTTTATCTAGGATAAAAGTATTTTTCTAGATTTTTGTTAAATTATGAGGGATGTAATCCCATCACCATTCGATGGAATATTTTAGAGAATAAAATATTATTTTCATAAAAATACTCCAAACACATATAATACCATATAAAATATGATTTATAATAGTTTATTTGTTTAATATTCTAACTAAAATGAAATAAAAGTTGTTTCTTAACTCAAAGGAGTTTTCATATCTTAACATGATATTTTGAAGAGAGTATAATTACTAAGAGGTTAGTTGGAGTATGTTTAGACATAGAGAGTACAATAAATAAAATTTTATTTCAATTAAAATATAAATCATATGTCACTTAATATCCAAAGTGATTTTAGGGTACACTGGTAAATAGATATGTAAAGAGATACATTTAGTTACTGTAACGAAGTGAGTATCACTTTATATCCTAAAAGAGTTTAGGATAAATCAGTAAATAATAATTTAAAAGTTATATATTATTACCAAAATGATATCAAGTAAAAAGGCTTAATTTAATAGTTTTTATGGATAATGATGATGCTGAAATTAGAAATAGTGTCAAGTTGACAACAAAAGTTTTTAACATCATAAAATTTAACATTGTGAAGTTAAAGAGTTTGAATACTTTGTTCAATGAGTTTAACATTAGGAATATGATTACTAAGTCTCACCATTATTCAAAGTATCTTACTTAAAAGATGTAACTCACTAAAAGAGTTTAGTTGTAGATTTTTATTAAATGGTTACATTGAGATATTCTAGGTATTACATAGATATATAATATTTTTAACAAAACCGTAAAAGTTTAGAAATCATAAGGCTGATCTAGAAGTCTATCATATATGAAATGGTGATACATGTACTTATTTATGGTTTTGTTAATATTCTTAATGAAACTTTAGAATATAAAATATATCATGTGACAGAAACACCCCCTTTATCATTCTCTAATGTTGGATACATATACTCATGAAGAGAAATGATAATTAACCTCTCGAAGTATGAATTTATGTTATATATAACCAATGTTTATAATGGAATATTATAGGTTCTAAAGAAATGTTAATTTTTTCATGAGTATGATTTTTTATAAATATAAAAAATGATCATGATGTTTAAAACGAGTTTTATACACTAGATGACCTGCCAAACATACTATATGGAGTGAAATACACTATTTATTTGGTATATTGGGGGTGAATATTTTTTATTTTGATTTCCCCATACTTTTGGTTAGTGATATACCTAACATGAGAACCTTTATACTTTAATGCATTTTTATGGAAGCCTTGAGGCATAGTTAACCAGGGTTTAGCAGGGCATGTTACTGATCATGTCATTGTTTGGATCTTGACCAAGATGGGATTTGTCCCCTTATGTGATGATCATTACATAAAGTCTCTTAATTGGGATAAATATAGTAATTTCATGACCCTAACTAGATATGTGACATAATTATGTATTATATTAATGGAATGTGATGTGATCATCTTTAATGGTGAATGATATGTGATGTATTCACCAACCTAGTCAATATATACTCAGATAATCAAGAATGCATGAATTGTATATATAGTATTAAAATAATCCATGTCCTATGATCACTTAATGTCTTAGAAAAAGGATCATATGAAAAGTTACATTTTCATATGATTCTATTGATGGAAACATGTATAGAGATTATTGTGTTTGATGGAGATCATACCAGATCCCTTTGTAGAATGACTAAGATTACTGATTTGGTAGAGTCATATATTTTCTTATATTTATGAATTTAAGGATTTATATAGTTTTTCAACATTATAAAAGATCACTGGGTCACAATATTTGGTTTAATTAATGGGTAGTTTTATGAAACTTAGAGAGTTGCTCTAAAAATATTTTAGTGTTTATCTAAAAATAGTTTTGGATAGATATTCAAAATGTATTTCATATAATGTGATACAAGGTGAAGTTGATGATAAAATTTAAAGTCTTTTGGAAAATATCCAAAAGCTTTTTGGATATGGTTTCATAAGTTATTGTATATGATACAATATAAGGTGAAATGGAACAAAGTCTATAAGGATTTAGTGAAAGTGAGAGATTCATAGAGTTATGCCCTAAAACCATATATTTATATTCCAAGTTCATAGTGTAAATTATTTATATGTCACATGGTAGGATATATAGAGACTAAGGATTATCATATTTCTCAGATTATGGTATAGAATAAGGCATGTTATATGACTTCATGCAAACTACCTTAGCTTATTATAGTGTTTGAAAAAGGAATATCATAGGGTGCTGTGTTTTGTACTATATGAATCAAATCAATACTCTATGATTGATATTCTTAGTTTAATTACAATGAGTTAACATTAAAAAATTCCACATAAATTTATCATTAACTAAGCACTTAATATGATTAAATTTACAAAGAATAAAATTCATGCACACTCATCCAAACATTTACAAAATGTTTATAAATATCTACCATTACTCATAATTTTTATAATGTTTGAGTAAAATCCATAGATATACTGGGAGTAACCCAAGGACTATATAAAGGTGAAAAATTCTATAAAAATTTCATTAAAAAATATATGATTTTTTTTGGATTCTTCTAGAGCTCTCTACATCCTTCTTCCTTTACCTTAAAAGGTATTAGCATACAGTGAGAATATAATAGGATCCAACCCAAGTCATTAGGTTATTTAGTTAGTTTATGGATACATCATAGTGGACGGTGTTTAATGGAATCCTATTAGTTTTATTCATTAATTATATATTTAAATACAACTACAAAAATAATCTATAATGTAAGTTACACAATATTATTCATTTACAATATATATGGTTTCGGTTTTATGTATGGTTGATCTCAGGTTTTGAGGTTTCTAATTATTTTGACTGCATTGATCAAGTGTTACATAATCCCTAAAAACTATATAGATAATTATTCATGGTCCAATAAGATAATTTTGTTCATTGATCATTCTAACTCATGTTGAGTCTACTTTACCTTGGTCAGAGTTCAAGTACTTATTCAAAGAGGAGAACTATCTTGCAACACTGAGGATAGTGAGAGTACCAGAGGTGCCAGACCTCCAATATGGTAGTATGATGGTATCTCAATATATTGTGATGTTCACATACCTCATGAGTTATTCTATTGATATAATCCTAAAAAATTATCTTCAGTCTAAGAAGTTTGAGAAAAGCCTTCAGTGAGAGATTTGAATTGGGACTATACCCATTTTTATTCTCTCCTATGTTAGAGTTTTAGAGCATTCTTTGGTTATTGAGAGTTTTATTTATAGATTTAGAGCTATGTTATGGAGTTTTTCAATATTTTTGGAAGTTGAATTATTATTAGTAACTAACCAATTATAATTTCTGTGATCACATCATTGAAAGTGGGGGCATCTGTAACCACAAACTGAGTGGTATACTAGAAATGGATCCTAGATTGGTTCCCCCATGACTAGGAGACATATATTGTAACTATTATAGAGAGATATAGATAGAAAAAAATTGTATTATGTTTACCCCAATAATATGGTAGAAGAGGATAATTAATGTGTAATATTGGATGAACATCCTCAACAAAGATAGCATAAATACTAGGGATTCCCCAAAGTGAACGAGGTGGCCCTCTTAGAGACAACTTTCCTAGAGGAGTTGGTGGAGCATGAGTGACTATGGGTGGATGATTATTTTATAAACCACCACCTATATAAATTATATGTGAAGAATGATAGATATGAAATGAAAATGTTTTGGGAATATTTTAGAAGCAGGTGATGAATGGATTTGATCAGGTGGCTCATGACATGGTTCATGACAGTATTTTTGCCATTTTTATTTTTTCCACTTGCACTCACCAAAAATCATGTGTGTCATTCATTTATTTAAATATCCTTTAATCATGATATATCTATCTAAGTAAATATCTTAAATACATTACTTTGGATAGAGAATCTGTTGGGAAAAAATCCCTCAAGGTAACATTGAAGCATTTTTGAGGTGATTGTGTTTGTTAAAAAAGAGGGTTTCCATGTTAAATTATGGAATTAAAAAGATATTTTTGACAACCTATGTTAAAAAAGAACCATGAGAAAGGGATGGATGATCTGAAGGCGGTAATAAAAACACATATACAAGGTGGTGTCGTTTTTTAGTGGGCCACTGTAAGTTCATCCCACCTCCTCCTAGGTAAAAAAATAGAGTTTCCAAAAAATGGAAAAGATCCTTGTAAATTTGTTCTGTAGGTGTTTTTAAGTTCTAAAAATCAAAATATGGTAAAGGAAATAAGGGTGTGCAAGTTTTGGAGTTGTCATGAAAGGTGACCAGAGTGACAGAGGATTGGGTGAGTGGACTAGAACACCCAGAGGAAAGTTGTGCATGGAGATCAGGGTGGAAATAATTACTATAAATAAATGGATACACCCATCATTTATAATTAAGCTCAAAACTTAGAGAAAGTTTGATCTCTGGTCATGAAAGTGGTTTGGGCACACAAGTATGGAGTTACACCGAAGTTTCACACCAGTTGGTAGTTGCGCGCAAATATTGGTTTGGATGTAAAAGGGTGTGTGTCACCCAAGTTGTGAGTTTAAGAAGAAAGTTTATCACAAGTGTTTAGGTGAAACATATGCTCCTAGCTTAAATTATAACGCAAGTCAAGCTATGGTTGTGTGAAACTTATAAGTTGCCCAATATATCTGTGGTAAAGTTGTGTTCATTAGTGGATTAAAGTTGATCTTCAATAGAGAATCTATATAGAGTTGAGGATGGAGGTTTTCATGTAAATTAAGGGACCTACAAGTCTATAAACTATAACCGGATCCCTTCTAAGAGTAGTGAGCAAAGGAAGAGGAAGACAGTGATCCTTCCCACCGGCAGTGAGATAGAGGAAGAGACATAGGGAGTGACCCTTGGGAATGTAGTGATCTCACGACCCGTCCCCTACGACTACCCAAAACCAGCCTCCCAAAGGCCAGGGGCTAGAGACTAGAGATAAAGGCATTATCATGAAAATGGGAGACATTTTCTGAGTAACTGTACACACTCACACTCATAACCCCAACCCACAATATTGAAAAAGAAAACATGTATACCACTAAAACAACCACTGAGAGTATATGTACAAGATATAAATAAAATGGTCCAGAATACAAACCCAAAAAAAGACAAGATGTAAACAAGTGAGTACATGGTCTCTAATAATCTATTCGTAGAAAACCCTACCTGAAGGGTAGGTGTGGAGTAGTTTCCAGAAGATGTTAGAGTATGCCTTGCCTATCCGATATCACTGAGCACCGCATGGTCCTGGACAAACAAGGTCTCTGTCAAAGAATACATCATCTAAACAATACATGACATGTGTGGGAAAAACCTATGTAGGAGTGAGTAACACAATACTCTGTAGGGACGCCAAACCACAAAGAAAAAGTACACACTAAGAATTTTCCATCTCACACAGGTATAACCTAAAGTATAGAAAACAAGATTATCACTTGTAAAGATGAACATATAGTACTATTTAGGGACTCATCCACGATGAGTCACTGAGGTTTTTTGGGCCACTAAGGTCCGCTCCTCTATCAGGCCACTGATGTCCGCTCGACTATCGGACCACTGAGGTTTGATCATCTATCGGGACACCGAGGTCCACTCGGCTACCGAGCCACTGAGTTCTACTCTTATACCGTACCACTAAGGTCTCCTCATCTGTTGGTCCATTGCGGCCTTCTTCAATACTGGTCCACTATGGTCCACTCATGACTTCCCTCTTATCATAGCCAGCTGTAGGATTTCCACTCATAGCGTGCTCGATTCTAGGAGAATCTACTCCTCAATCCACTGGTCATAAATAAACCTCTAGATAAACTCACTTAGAGTATTTCGAAAGGACCAAATCTTTGCGAGGGTCCCAATGCCATAAATGGATGGTCAATCAGACGTACTGTTTAAAAGTTATGTATAATTTACTGAAAACGGGATGGTGGGGTATGGGTCTGATCTGACCTGGTCAGACCAACACAAACCTGACCTGATCCAGGGTCCACCGACCCGACCTGGGTCCGCCGATCGGACCTGGGTCTAAACCAACTTAGATTAAACCCGGTCTAGGTCTAACCCAGCCTACTAGGCCCGATATAGACTAGTTGGGCTTCCATGAGTCTAACCAACTAGGCCACTGTAGGTTCGTTCAACCTCCTCCTATCCGGCCCGCTGTTAGCGGGCCGACCTGCTCCGGTTGAGACGCAGTAGGCGTGCCGTGTATACATTAAACCTATGATATAGGTGGATTTTGGCCCTCCAACTGCATGATGTGGCGTGGCTCACCGCGTCTGATCACACTGTCACTGCCAGCCATTGCTGGAATCCCAATCCACCACCTACGACAGATGCTGTGGTCCACCTCACCGCTGCGGCTCACCGCCTTCCCGCACCACCATATCCATCGAGCTACGACCCCTGTGCGCCACCCGCAACCCCCTATCGTAGGTTTTTTCTGCCATCACGGTGCGACATCATCACGCACCGCCTCCCACACGTGACCTCCACTATGTTCTGTCGGTTCTGGTGTTCCGACGGTCTCTTCCACAGCCCATCAGGTTCGTTCCGGGGGTCTGTTGTTTGACCCTTAAGAATATTTGGGATCCTAGGATCATCACCGTCACTAATATGGGATCAAAGTTATCTTTACGTCAATATGGGGGTTAGGTCATGAAGAACATAAGAACTCCCACAACAGAGGGATCCAAGCCTTGTTCGTGTCAGCCTGATCCCTCCACATTAGAGTTTAAAACAAGCTGAGGGGTGTTTTAAGATTTTATCAAGTATAACCCTGAATCAAAAACCCTAAGATCAAGTAACCCTACTATAAGAAAAAATGACCTAAAGATAAACCTGTAATTGGGTTGATCTACATTTTTTTAGAAATAATGAATTAGAAATCAATTTCATCAAGAACAAGCCCCTACCTCGATGTTGGATTGTTCATTAGTGAAGATCGCATCGCTGTGTTCATCACTCCAAAATATATCATTGGTGGACGTTCATCGATCGTCTATCACCAATTCCAAATATCCATGTTCAGAGCAATCCTTGATTTTGCCAACAATCCCATATTCAATTAACCCATTATATGGAAAAAAAATGTTTCTGCGTTTCTATTACGCTGCAATGAAATTCAAAATTCAAAATAAAATAAACTAAAAGTTTATTTTTATTTTTCATTAAGAAAATTATTTTAATAATATTTATTAAAATTCATATAATTAACTTTTTCTCTCAACCCATGCCGGTCAATGTTAGGTCCTTCCTTAGGTAAAGTCATCATTTCGGACGTAATGGTGCCCTTAGATTTTTTATCTGGGCACCCATTTAAAAGTTTCCAAAACCGCTCATGTATGCTATTTTAAATAAACATAAAAAAAGTTCAAAAACTTATTCTAGGACCACCAGGCCTTAAAATCATGTACCTTTTGAGAGCCTAGTCTCTAAATAATCACATATAAATTTAAAAAAAAATTCTTGGAATTTCTGGGAAATTACATTACCTCCACCTTTAGGTCTTTACATCCTAGTAAGCTAAAACAAGGGATAAACAAATAAATGGGGGTATTGAGCTCGGATCTGAGCCACCCCCTCCCAAGTTATCTCCTAGAGATTCTTATGCTACCACCAAACATTCACTAGAGGAATCAACCATCCAAAAAGGACCCGCTCTTGTTGATCCTCAATCTCTACCAAGAACTCTGCAAACATCGCTCCTTCATCAATATCCAACTCACCCCAGTCGATGATGTGTGATTGATCATGTATGTACCTCTTCAGTTATGATATGTAGAAGAAATTATGCACCTGGTGCATCTGTGGGGGTATATCTAGGTGGTACACTAGCTCGCCAACTCTTCTTAGAATCTGGAAATGACTAATGAATCTTGAAGACAACTTTCCACCCCAGCCAAATCTCTGTAATCCCTATTGGGGTGAGACCTAGAGGAACACATGGTCTCCCTCATCGAACTCCAAGGACCTACATCTCTTTTCTTAATAAGATTTATGTCTACTCTGTGTAGTCCTAATCCACTTGTGGATGGCCTGCACCTTTTCGGTGGTAGCCCGTACCAACTTTAAACCCATGAGAGCTGACTGCCATGGGTCTGTCTAGCATAATGGTGATCTGTATAGTTTCCCGTACAATGCCTCAAATAGTTCCATACCAATGATGGAGTGGTAGATATTGTTGTATGTGAACTCCACCTATGGTGGGTGATCATCCCAATTGTAACTGAAGTCCAAGATTCAAGAACAAAGCATGTCCTCTAAAACATGGATATTCCTCTCTGTCTAACCATCTTTCTGAGGGTGGAAAGATGTTATCAAGCGAAGGTGAGTCCTGAATGCCTCCTGCAATCCCTTCCACAACTAGGATGTAAATCATGTGTCTTGATTGGAGACTATAATTGATGGGACCCCATGGAGTCAACCTATCTCTTGCATGTAGAGGAGTCCCAAGATTTCTACTCAACCCTGCTCCCAAATGGGTAGGAAGTGGGACAACTTGTTGAGTCAGTCAAAAATCAACTATATGGCATCATGCCCCCTAGATATATAGGGTAAAACCGTCATGAATTCCATTGAGATACCATCCCACTTCTACTATGACATCTTTAGTGGATGAGTCAAGCCTGCTGGAGCCTGATGCTCTGCCTTCACTTTTTGACAAGTGAGGAACCACAGAACAAACTCCACCACTGCCTTCTTCATCTTTAGACACCAGTATTGACTTTGGAGGTCTCGGTACATATTTTCCACTCCTGGATGTACCACCAAAGAGGATATTTGAAACTACCTTAGAACTTCCTTATGCGATGCCACTGGCATAATGGTGCTCCCTCTAAAAAGGATGACGTGCTCCCCACCTATAGAATATCCATAAGAAGCTTTTACTAAGGATAAATAAGAATGTCAGGTCTCATAGTCAACATCTATAACCTGTGACTCCTTAACTCACTGTAGGAGTGGGGGAGTGATAGCCATCGACTGAAGATGAGCTAATCCATCCCCATCTACAAAGGATATCCACAATGTGGATAACTTCTCTATCACCTCACTCAACAACTGCAAACTAGATCTCCTGTTGATCCCATACACTACCACATTCCCCTTCACAGGAGTATAGACTATATCTAAGTCATAGTCCTATTGTTAATCTAGCCACAACCATTGCCTCAAGTTATGGTCCTTCTTTGAGAAGATATATGTGATACTTTTGTGGTTGGATTAGATAGTAAACCACTAACCCATCATGTAGTGCCACCACATATTCAAAGCAAAGACCACTACTACTAGATCTAGGTTGTGGGTAGCCTAGCTCTGCTCATACTACCTCAACTATCCTGAACCATAGGTGATCACTACTTTCCCCTACATCAGGGCACAACCCAGTCTAGTACCTGAGCATTGTAGAATACTACATACCCAATGCCCTCCTCGAGTATTCTCAGTGTGGGGGCACTCTTCAGTCTCTAACTCATCTCCTGGAAACTTTATTGGCACTTATCGGTCCACACAAAGGGTTGTCCCTCCCATGTCAAAGATGATAAGGGTAATGCTACCCTGGAAAAGTCAGGCATGAACCTCTGGTAGTTCCAGACCAAACCCAAGAAACTTCGTACCTCAATCATGCTCCTGGGTGGCTCCCAAGAAAGCATCAACTATAACAACCCAAACTTTTGTTAATTAAAATTCATATTGATCTAATTAAAGGTCTCATTATGTAAAATGGTTATATAAAATATGCACTTCCTTGGTTTTATGTTTTTGGATTTTAAAATACTGTTAATAATTGTTACCATTTCTAATATATCTATTTAACAGTAATCACATGATTAGTATAAATATAAGGCTTTAAGAAATCCAATTTACTCAGACAAAGGAAGTGATGGACTCATACAATAAACTTGCCCCATACGAAGCCAATTTTTTAGAGCTCAGAAAGGAGGTGATGTCATTGGTCTTTTTTCTTGACCAAGCCTAAGCCGAGGTTCAACACATTAGGATCGAGCAGAACTGCCTATGGGAGAAGTGGAAGTTTATAGAGATTACCATTCGATCGATGTTATCCGTGCCACCCCAAGAGTTTGTCACCATCACAAACCTTACCGTTTGGTCTTATGCAGGTGTTATAAGGGGTTATGTAACAAGAACTTATCCCTATGATTATGTGAATTATTTTTGTATATAGTAATGAATATACATTCTTTTTATTATTGTTACATTGTAAATAGTTTATAAAGCACAAATAGTTTTTTAGTTAATATTCAATTAAGAAATCTATTTCGATGAATTAATGGATTTTTGAATTAAATATTAATTTAATTAAATATTATTACTAAGTTAATTTTTATATAATATAAATGTCCAAATAATTATTATAAACATGATTGTGATTTCCATTAAGGTTTGAAAGCTATTTTTTTCAAAACCCCTGAGTTTTTGATAAATGTCAGTTTTTATTTTAAATGTAAAAATTCACATATTTGGAAAATTATTTAGATAAAATAAATATTATTTTTGGAATAAGGACATCAAAATTATCCAATAGTGAATTTTTCATAATTTTCTGAGACAATTGAATTTTTGGGTAAAAATTAAATACATTTTAAATATATAATGTGTTTTATGAAATCCTAATGACCCAATAATGATGTAATAAAATAATAAAAACATTATGTTCGGATAATATATGTTTTCCATTTAAATAATGTGATTTTAATTTTGTTTGATTTATTTTACAATGCTTTAGTGGATCCTTCAAGACTTATAAAACATTTTTCCTTTTTAAATTGATTTCCTTGAGAGTGTGACTCATATCCACATAATAAACCATATAATTTTAAGACTTTAGGACATTGGCCTTATATAATATTTTTTTACACTCCCCTTTGGAAGAAACCATGGGAAAAAACCATTGGATGGTTTGTGGTTTGGATTAGTTTAATATGTGGTGACCCAAACCTAAATAATAAAGAATTCCATTTCCTTTCCTATATAAACTCACCCAAGATCCCACTTACTCTTCAATAAAAGCCTTTTTAGCTCAATCAAACCCTGAAAATATCTCTATATAATTATCCCAAGGTTCCCCAAGCTCTCAATAAGCCTCTCTAAGGACACTCCCAAGCCTTTGGGATCACACTTCCAAGTAAGGGATTCCTTCCTTTCTCATTTTATCCAAGTTTCTTAATATTGTTATTCCCTTTTATTTTCAATTATAAATGTTGGGGGTATAATTTCTAACCTCCCCCATACTGCCCTCTTTATATTTGAATGATGAAATACCCATTTTCTCTCTCATTAATTCCTCACATGTACACCCGTTACTATGCCGAAATTCCTTAAGGAATTTATCTCTACTCATTTACAATCAAGCAATTATTTTGTATTATGAATCTAAATTCCATAAAATATATTGGGAAATGTATATATATGAACCCCTTACTGTCCATTTAATTTAAATATGATGATACACCCCTTTATCTCCCATCCAAATTTTTTTTGAATTCTTATGTGACGTCGTTACGCTGCTGAAATTGCACTGCAATTTTCCAAGACAATGTCATTGTGTAGTGAATACCATATCCATTTCTCTATCAAGGGTATTCAACTTTATGAACATATACTTTTTGATTATAAATATTCATGTATTTATTCAAAATCCCTTTATTGTGGAATAAATGATGATGAATTATTCCTTGTTATATGATCCATGTGGCACACTTATGCATGAAATGAAATGTTTATGAAGGGTGCGCCCTGATAGTGCTCCAAGGAATTGGGTAAAGATTAGTATCATGATATGTCAAGTGAAATGAGGGTTTACTCATTCTAATTCTAGTACAATGAATATTTAATCATGATAATTCAAGTTCAATGAGGGTTCACTCACGCTCCATGTGCAATGAGCCTTGGCTCATGCTCATACCATGTTAAGTGTTGTTGCCATATTTCCTTGTTGTGATAATCATGCTTTATAATGCCTTTATGTTCATTTTTCTCTTATGTTCCATTGATATTACTATTTACGAAAATTTATTGTATTCTTCATGTTATTCCTTTTTTACTCCCTTATTAGGCTTTATAGCTCACCCTTTTCAGATGCATTCCCTCAGTTTATCCCATGTAATGCTAAGTACGAGGGAATGTAGTGGTGATGTAAGAGAATTTTTCAATAAAGATGTTGTGTTTCATGTTTTAAGTCATTATGTATTGTTCCTAATCCCCAAATACACTAGAAATATTGATCTTCCATGTTGTATCATGTGAAGAGTTTATGTAAGAAATCATGTTTAAGTGTTTAATAAAGAGCATGGTTGTTGTAGTTGGTATCAAAGGATAGGTTTAGTTATTTTTGGGATTAGGATTAGAAAACCCCAGTGAAAGCCTTAAGGATTAGACTAAGTATAATAATAATATCCCTAAATTTTGGTGAGTATTGAGTAAGTGGTTTATTAATCCAATAAATCCCTGTCTGGATACAAACAGGTATAGGCGGCTCTGGCACAGATATATCTAGGAGTGAAAACTCTGACAAGGAGTTTCGGGCTTGACCCGGGGTATCCTGGTACATGACAATAAGCCTTGCTACAAATTTGGTTACGACACTCCCGAGGGATATGCTTTGGTAAATTCACAAGCTTAGTATGAACTGTTATTAAGGGAATTAAAAAAATTCCCCTAAGAATATATGTTAGAAAGTATATCATGGATAACATAGATTGAAGCCTATAGATTCACAAGTTAAGGAATTAAAAATAATTTATAAGTCATCTGTTTTTATCTTTGGATTACCCTTTATGTGTTACCACTAAATTTCCTTTTATTCCATCCAATGGATGGTAATAGGAGGAATCAGGATAATAACCGATACGAAGATCAATGTGATGATTGTTCTAATGATATGTCCAATCCGATGGGATCATGAATTGTAAACTTTGTCACGACACTCTCTCAATTAACTCAAGTCTTGAATAGAAGCGTGGGTCAAGAGGAACGTTCAAACCCCCTAATAACTATCAATTCGTAATCGAGAGATTAATGAGACAAATGTCTCCTACTTTTAATGGATCATATGATCCCTCAATCACCAAAAAATGGATAAACTCCCTTGAAAAGATCTTCTCCATCCTTTAATGTTCTGAACAAGAGAAGGTTCTTCTGCCTGTTTATCGTATGGAGGGTAAAGATGATCAATGGTGGAAATTGATGAAAAATATGAAGCCTAAGGAGGATATCGAGGCGTTGTAATGGAAGGATTTATGGAAGATATTTTTTGATTAATATTTTCTGTGCACCCTCCGACTTAATATGGAATAGGACTTCCTGGCCCTAAAGAAAAAAGATAATGAATCCATCGGAGAATATGGGGAAAACTTCACAAGTCTTGCACGACACACCTCCGGCTTTTTCATTACCCAAAATTCAAGGTTGACTACTTATTTGGTGGAATGAAACCTAGCCTATGGAAGGCCCTAGATATCAGTGACTTCGATAGCTATGAGGAAATATTCTGATATTCCCTCAAAGTCGAAATAGAGATTGGAGAATCTTAGGGGTATCATGGGGATAAGAATCATAAGGTGGAATTCAATTATAACAGTTTGATGGATAAATACAATGGTGCTAAGAAGATCCAGCACCCCACATGCCAAAGGTGCGGAAAGAATCACCCTAGAAATTTCCAGAAGGGGATGAGAAAATTCTTTAGGTGTGGAAGAGAAGGTCACCTAGCTATTAACTACTGACAATGAAAACCCATGGCTGTGATAGAGGAGGGGAACACTCTATTCAAACCTCAATGTATCGTTCATTGCTTCAACTGCAAAGAACTATGGCACCTTGAAAATAAGTTCCCTAATCCATGGGTTTTTAGAGGCAACTGACAACCTCCAAGGTAGCAAGGGAGAGATTTTACCATCACTACTTCTGAAGTGAACCTCGAAAACAAAGTGGTTATAGGTACACTAGTTATTCATTAAATAATAACAAACATACTTTTTGATTATGGTAATATGCATTATTTTATATCCCTAAAGTTTTGTTGAACAATTCCAACACCACAAAAAATCATGGAAGTTAAGATGTCTGTGAGTATGGAAAATGGGGCAATCATTGCATCCCATGAATGTCAATCCTCCCCTATCATAATCTGTGGATTGAAATTCCTAGTAAACATCGTCATACTCCCTCTGGTAGAATTTGATGCAATTACTGGAATGGATTGGATTTCCTTATATAGAGCCAACATAAATTTCCCTGAGAGGTAAATCACTCTCTATATGGCGAATCAACCCCTGATTCTATAAAAGTTCAAGGAGGAAGATGAATCTTCTTTAGCACCATCATATCAAGCGTGGATATTAATTCCCTATGATAATGAATATCTGGCTCAGATTATTGAGTCTAAGGAAGCAACCATCCTTGAAGACATTCCTATTGCGAGGGAATTTGCTGAAGTGTTTCCTTATGAATTTCACGGTCTTCCACCTAGAATAGATGTTGAATTATAAATTAACCTTATACCTGGGGAATTTCCAATATCCAAGACTCCATATAGAATGGCTATTTTGGAGCTTGAGGAGTTGAAGAAACAACTATAGGATAATCTAGATAAAGGGTTTATACACCCAAGTGGTTCACCATGGGGTGATCCAGTCCTCTTCGTCAAGAATAAGGATGCATTAATGAACATTTGCATTGATTATCGTGAGCTCAACAAAATCACGATAAAGAAAAAGTATCCCTTGACTCAAATTGATGACTTTTTCGATCAGATACGTGGATCAAAATACTTATCTAAGTTGGATTTGCGGTTGGGATATTACCAAGTAAGGGTGAAGAAGAAGGATATCCCCAAGAATGTTTTTCATACAAGGTACAAGCACTATGGATTCATAGTAATTCCTTCCAGACTCATCAATTCTCCAACAATATTCATGGACTTGATGAATAGAGTCTTTTGAGATTACCTTGACAAATTTTTGGTAGTCTTTATAGATGATATACTAATATACCCCAAAACCAAGGAGGATCGTGAGGATCATCTATGAACTTTACTAAAGACCTTGAAAAAGGAGAATATCTATGCAAAGTACATCAAGTGTGAGTTATATTTGAAGGAGGTGTTATTCTTGGGTTATATCATCACAATCAATGGGATATCAGAGGATCCATTCAATACAGCTGCAGTTGAGGGATGACCAAGGCCAACATTAGTATTAGATATCCATAGATTCCTAGGGTAAGCTGGATATTATCGCCGATTTGTGAGAAATTTCTCATGATTATCAAACTCTATTACCAAGATAACTCGGAAGGGAGTCAAGTTTTCTTATAGTGATGATTGTGAAGAGAGCTTCAAGGAGTTGAAAAGAAGGCTTATCACTGCACCTGTTCTCACATTACCTACAAGTGGAGAACTTTTTTGTGGTATTTAGTGATTCTTAGAAGAAGGGACTAAGCTGCGTGTTGATGAAAAATGACAAATTCATTATACATGATTCAAGTAAAATAAAATTTTATGAGAAAAACTATCCAATACATGACCTGGAGTTGGATTTAGTGATCTTCTCTTTGAAAATTTGGCAGCATTATCTCTTTGGGGAGAAGTGTGAAATATACACAGATCAAAAAAATACTGAAGTATATATTCACACAAAAAGAGTTGAATATGCATCAACAAATATGGTTAGAGCTGATTAAGGACTATGACTACTCAATCCATTACCACCATGGGAAATCAAACAAGGTGGTAGATGTTCTAAGTAGAAAGGATCCAACAATTCTATAATTAATGAGAATTAAAAAGGATCCAATATTCTTGGATTTGATGAAGATTTACATGGGAATCATAAACAAGGGAACATCATCAATCCTTTCACAAATTATTGCTCAACCGTATCTTTTGGAAATGTTAAAGGATTCTCAAAAGGATGATGTGAGAATTCAGAATAAAGTGGAAACTATCAGAAAAGAGAAATCCTTGGTGTTCAATGTTAATGAAGAAGGAATTTTGAGATTTGGGAAAAGACTATGTGTTCCATAAAGTTTGTAGCTGAAGAAATAACTTTTATATGATTCACATTGTTTTAATTTCTCCATTCACCTAGGAAACACAAAGATGTATCAAGATATTTGAGAGCAGTATTGGTGGGATAACATGAAGAAAGATATCACTGAGTATACATAAAAGTTCCCGGTATGTCATTAAGTGAAGGTTGAGAGGAATAAGTCTAAGGGGATCATGAAACCATTACCCTTACCAACATGAAAATGAGAGAACATCACCATGGACTTTGTCACTGGAATTTTGAAGAAATCCAAAGGAAAAAATTCTATCTAGGTTTTTGTGGATAGTCTTACAAATATGGCACACTTTATTTAAATTCGGTAGGGTTTCTCATTTGATCAATTGGCTCAGATATATATTAGTAAAGTAGTAAGGTTTCATGGAGTATTACTATATATTGTATCCGATCGATATCCAAGATTCACCTCTAAGTTCTGGAAGAGTCTCCAACATGATCTGAATATTGAGCTGAACTTCAGTATGGCTTATCATCCTCAAACTGATGTCCAATCTGAGCAGACTATCTAGAAACTAGAGGACATGTTGAGATCATGCTCAAAGGACTTCAAAGGAGGATGGTATTAACATCTCCCTTTTATTGAGTTCTCGTACAACAACAGTTTCCACTCAAGAATCCAAATGGATCCTTATGAAGCCCTATATGGGAAGAGGTGTAGAACACCAAAATGTTAGGATGAAGTTGGGGAGAGAAAACTCCTAGGTCCAGATATGGTCGAAAAGATGGTTGAGAATGTTAAGGCCATCCAGCAACACATTAAAGCTGATCAGAGTCAACAAAGGGGCTATGCTGATAATCATCGATGAGACCTATATTTTGATGTCAGAGACATGGTATTCCTCTATATATCACTATGGAAGAGATTTATGATATTTGTAAATAAGGGAAAGCTTCTTCCAAGGCACACTGGCACTTTTGAGATCCTTTATTGCGTTGGAGCAGTGTCCTATCGACTAGCACTCCCACTAAACCTATCTAAAGTACATGATGTTTTCCATGTATCACTATTGATGAAGTACATACCTGACCCATCACATGTACTCAATCTAGAGGTGGTACCATTGGATAATGACCTATCTTATGAAGAGAATCCGATGAAGATCTTATATCGTAGAGAAAAAGTTCTATGAAATAAGACAATTCCCCTTGTCAAGGTGTTGTGGTGAAACCAAAAGTTTGAAGAGACAACATGGGAATTAGAGGAAGGGATAAAGGAGAGTTACCCGCATTTTTTTAGTGTGGGGAAAGAAAATTTTGAGGGAAAAATTTCTTAAGGGGGGAATACTGTAGCAACACAAACTTGTGTTAATGAAAATTTCTATTGATCTAATTAAATGTCCCATTATGTAAAATGGTTATATAAAATATGAACTTTTTTGGTTTTATGTTTTTGGATTTCAAAATACCTTTAATAATTTTTATCGTTACTAATATATCCATTGAACAGTGATCACATGATTAGTATAAATATAGGGCTTTAACAAATCCAATTTACTCAGACAAAAGAAGTGATGACCTCATCCAGTAGACTTTCCCCATACGAAGACCATTTATCAGAGCTCAAAAAGGAGGTGGTGTGATTGGGCTTTTCTCTTGACCTAGCCCAAGCCAAGATTCAACATCTCAAGCTCGAGTGGAACCGCCTATGGGGGAAGTGGAAGTTGATAGAGATTACCACCTAAGCGATGTTTTCCAAGCCACCCCAAGAGTCTGTGACCATCACACACCTTAACATTCAGTCTTATGCGGGTGTTATAAGGTGTTATGTAACAAGACCATAACACTATGATTATGTGCATTATTTTTTTACATAGCAAATAATATACATTCTTTTTATTATTGTTACATTGTAAATAGTTTTTAAAGAAAAAATAATATTTTTAGTTAATATTCAATTTAGAAATCTATTTTGATGAATTAATGGATTTTTGAATTAAATATTATTTTAATTAAATATTATTACTAAATTAATTTTTATATAATATAAATGATCGTATAATTATTAAAAATACGATTGTGATTTCTATTATGGTTTGAAATCTATTTTTTTCAAAACCCATGAATTCTTGATAAATTTAATTTTTTTTAAAAGTAAAAATTAAAATATTTAGAAAATTATTTAGATAAAATGATTATTATTTTTGGAATTAGGATGATTAAATTATCTAATGGTGAATTTTTCATAATTTTCTGAGACAGTCAAATTTTTGGGTAAAAATTAAATACCATTTAAATATATAATGTGTTTTATGACATCATAATGACCCAATAGTGATGTAATAAAATAATATAAACATTATGTTTGGAAAATATATTTTTTAAAATTAAAATAATGTGATTTTAGTTTTTTTTGTTTTAATTTAGAATGCTTTAGTGGACCCTTCAATACTTATAAAACAGTTTACCTTTTTTAAATTGATTTCCTTAGAGTGTGATTTACCTCCACACAATCGACCCTATCATTTTAAGAAGTTAAGACATTTTACTTATTAAAATATTGTTTTCCACCCCCCTTTTCCAAAAACCATGGGAAAAAACCATGAGCTGGTTTGTGGTTTGGATTAGTTTAATGTGTGATGACCCAAACCTAAATAATAAAGAATTCCCTCTCCTTTACTTTATAAACCCACACAAGATCCCACTTCCTCTTCACTAAAATCCTTTGTTACTTGACCAAAACATTACCCAATCTCTCTAGAATCCTCCCAAGTCACCCCAAGCTCTCAAGAAGCCTCTCTCAAGCCCCTCCCAAGCCTTTGGGTTCACACTTCCAAGTAAGGGATTCCTTCCTTTCTCATTTTATCCAAGTTTCTTAATATTGTTATACCATTTTATATTAAATTATAAATGTTGGAGTATGATTTAAAACCTCCCCCATAATGCCCTATTTATTTTTTAATGATGAGATAACCCTTTTCTCTCTCATTAATGCCTCCTATGTACACCTGTTATAATGCTAAAATTCTGTAAGGAATTTATCTCTCCTCATTTACAATCAAGCAATTATTTTGTATTATGAATCTAAATTCCATTACATAAACTGTGAAATGTATCTATATAAACCCCTTATTTTCTATTTAATTTACATATGATGAGACACCCATTTCTCTCTCATCAACCATTTTTATGAATTCTTATGTCACGTTGTTACGCTGTCGAAATTACATCGTAATTTTCCAAGACAATGTCATTGTGTAGTGAATACCATACCTGTTAGGTCCACTAGCTTAGATACACTAAGGGGGGGGGGGTGAATCAGGGTATGAAATATTAAAACAACTGCCCCTATTGATCTTGTTTTTCTATTAAGAAAAACCCTATTCTCTCTCTTTCCCGAAGTAAAGTATAAACATAAATAAAATCACGCATAGGACACAATGATTTTTACTTGGTTCATCCTCACTAGGCTATGTCCAAGGAGAATACACCGACTATGTGTTGATGTAACAACTTCACTAAAAGAAAACCACTATTTACAATGTTCTAAGTGGACTCACTATCCCTTCTTCTTTACATAAATTCACAATTTGAGAACTCACTTCTCTCTGAACTGAAGTGAGATCACTGCTTCTTCAGAAGATCCAATCACATTTTATAGACTTGTAGGTCTCTTCATTATCACAAATGAATACATCTTCCTTTCTATGTAGATGCTTTTTTGAAGTTCCACTTTCATCCACTTAGGGATAAAACTTTACCACGGGTGTACCGGGCAATCTTCCAACTTTCACATTGCCTTAGAATGACCAACGTGCTTCTCCAAGCCTGGCACGCTTCTCTATAACTTGGCACACTTCTCCAAGCCTGGAACGCAAGTGTCACCTTACCACTTGCGCAAAACCCCCTTCACAAACATAGAACTTGTGCTACTCACAACCTTTTATTCCCAAACCAATATTGGTGCACAACTATCAATTGGTGCACAACTTCTGAATATCTTTATACTTGCGCGACTAAAACACCACTTGCGCACCCAAACCACCTGCACGAATGGAGCTCTAATTTTCTATAAGTGTTGAACTTTGTCAAAAATGAGGAGGGATATCCCTCTATTTTTAGGCATTTTGGGTACCATGAACACCGACACATAAGTCTCCTCTTGACACACAAGTACAGCCACCCGAGCCTCTGTCGCCCTAGTCACTTGCATGACCAAACCAAAACTTGAGCTCCCCTTTTTTCCTTTTCCATGTTTTGATGTTATGATCTTGAGAAAGATATGGCATGAATCTTTTCAAGCTTCCAAGACACCAGCGTGCAAGTCCCTTTTCCCAAAACAACACCACCTTAGATCTATTCTTTTTGTACCACCAATATATCGTCCATTCCTTTTTCATCATTATTTTTCAACATAGGTTGTCAAAAATATCTATGGAACTCAAAAAAATCACCATGAAAACACCCTTTTTCAAAAAAATTAATATCTTTTTTTACCTTGTTGACAAACACAACATGGATGTCCACTTTTTCAACAAACACAATCACCTCAAAAATGCTTCAATGATACCTTGAGGGATTTTTTACCAATAATAGCCATTTCTCTATCAAGGGTATTCACCTTTATGCACATATAATTATTTATTATAAATATTCATATATGTATTCCACATCCCTTTATCATGGAATAAATTATTCTGAATTATTCCATTTTGTATGATCCATGTGGCACAGTTATGCATGAAATGAAATGTTTATGAAGGGTGTTCCCTAATAGCGCTCCAATGGATTGGGTAAAGATTAGTATCATGATATGTCAAGTGCAATGAGGGTTTACTAATGATAATTCAAGTGAAATAAGGATTTAATCATGATAATTCAAGTGCATGAGGGTTTACTCATTCTCTATGTGCAATGATCCTTGGCTCATGCTAATACCATGTTAAGTGTTTTTTACACATTTCCATGTGTGTGATAATCATACTTTATCATGCCTTTATGTTCATGTTTCTCTTATTCTCTATTGATATTCCTATAGCCTAACATGTATTTTATTCTTGATGTTATGACTTGTTTAGTCCCTTACTAGGCTTTATAGCTCACCCTTTTCTTATGCATGTCATCAGGTTATCCCACACAATGCTAAGTATGAGGGAATGTAGTGGTCATGAAAAGTAAGTTTTCAATAAAGATGTTTTGTTTCATGTTTTAAGTAATTATGTAATGTTCCTAATCCCAAAAATACACTAGACTTCTCAATCTTCCATGTTGTATCATGTGAATAGTTTATGTAATAAATCAGGTTTAAGTGTGTAATAAAGAGTAGGGTTTTTATATCAACTCTATTTTTGTAGGATCCACTGCAACTCCAGCCTTCGAAATGATGTGTCCCAGAAAGTGGAATTATCGAATTCAGAAATAAAACTTCAAGAGCTTCCCATAAAGATGGTTCTCTTAGAGTGTATCCAGGACTATATATAGGTGTGTAGAATGCTCCTCCTTAGACGCCGAGTACAATAGGATGTCATTAATGAAGACCATGAAGAAATAATCAAGGTAAGGCTGAAAGATACTATTCAGGAGTCCCATGAACACTATTGGGGCATTGGTTACACCGAAAGGCATCAACAGAAACTCATAGTGGCCATACTCACATAAGAAGGCTGCCTTCGGTACATCCTCATCCCGTACCCAAAACTGATGATATCCTGATCTGAGGTCTATCTTTGAGAACCATATTTCTCTCTTCAAATAATGGAAGAGGTCTTCAATCCTCAACATTAGATTCTTGTTTTTCCTGGTCACCTAGTTCATGCACCATAAGTCCATGAACAACCTCAAAATCTTATATGTCTTCTTGGAAAACAATACTAGGGTTTCCCATGGAGAAATACTAGGCCACATGAATCCATTCCTATGAATATCCTCCAGCTGTAACCTCATCTCATGAAGCTTTACGGGAGACATTCGATATGCTGGTGTGGATATCAGTGCCGTCCTGGGGTATATATCAATGCATAAGTCAACCTACCTATGAGAGGGTAATCCTGTAACATCCTCAAGAAACATTTCTTTGTACTCGTCTACGACTATGGGAAAGTAATGACTCTTCTCATTTACTTCACCAAGGGTGAGGCTATCAAATTAGTGAGTGATTAACTACACCCTCCTCCGAGAAAGTCTATCCTGCACTACAAGGGATCCCTTCTCTTCAATGAAGGAAAACCTAGCCCCATCCTCACATAAAAACCACAATTTTATCCGAATACAGTCGATATGAGCTTGAAGTGTGGATAAACAGTCCATACCCAAGATGACATCGTAAGGCCTCGACACTACTACTAGGAGATCCCAGCCGAAGATATCGCCTCCAAGAGTAATCTCACACTAGAAGAACCAATGTGTAATCATCAAATCCCCTCCGGTAGGAGTCTATAATCTTAAGGATCAAACCAATAACTCCACCAGAATTTCTGAGCTCCAAACAAGGTCTATGGAAAGAAAATAGTGACCAAAACCTACGTCTATAAGAACTACGACTATGGTGGAGAATTCACATATTATACCTTTAATCATCTCTAAATAACTATGGTCATAGGCATCCATCACCTATATCTAGCCTCGCCTCTATCCACCAACTCCTGGTGCTCGTGGTGGACCACCTGGGGGTGGTGGCAGTAGCACATCAAACCTCCACCAACTACCTTCTTCTCTTCTGGCTCCCCTTACATGTCCACCACCCTAGGGACCACCCCCTCGAACCTCTTCCTCGGTGGTCCCTCGACTGTCTACCGATCATCTTCACAACAAGTCAAGAAATTACGAGCCATTTATCCCTACCCACAACATGAGTAGCACAACCTACCCCTCTGAATAATCCCTCTTCCATAAGGGTATTATACCACCGATCCTGCATCCTGGGGTCATCCCTCAAAGAGATTGGCCCTCTTGGGCCCCCTTTGTCTGCTGCCTATTACCCAAAGCTGAAGACTCCACCACCTAGGGTCTACTGGTAGCCCCTACTACTAGACACTACTCTGCTAGGAAGATCTCCATGAGTAGGGCTCACTCCATAACCCCAACCTGAGTAGGGATTCTAAGAAATACCACGGATGCCCTGATCTCTTAGCATAGTCCCTACTTAAAAGACCGATCCCTAAAGAATGGGTCTCCCACCATGTCTGTGGAGTATCAATAAAGATCAGTGAATCTTGATGAGTAATCCGCTATTATCATGACACCATACTGTAGGTGAAGTAGCTCCTGTATGCGCACTGAGTGCAATGTATCTGGAAATAACTCCTCTCTAAAGAGGTGATCAAAGTCTATCCAGGTGAGGGTCACCTCATAGTGTGTCTGGATATTCAAGCTCCACCATCTCCCCAATTATCCTTAAATAAGGCTCATGGATAAGATCACCATCTAGTTGAGAGGCATCCTCACCTGATGGAAGACTCGTGTAACAGCCTCGAGCCAATCCTCTGCCACTTGGGGGTTAGTCTCACCCCTGAACCTGGGAGATCTCTACCTCTGAAACTCGTGTAAGGGACTGAGCCTATGTTCATCCTCTACCAGTAGTGCCGATAGAAACTATTGACCAATGATTGGTGGAAACCCTAGTGCACCTCCCGGTGGGGCCATATCCAGTATTGGTCCCTGTACTGATTCCTCACCATTGATAAAAATATCATCATGGTCACACACTAGAATTATTGTTGGCTATTTGAATGGAGGAATCCTGAAACAGATCAAGATGAACCACATTCAATAGGTTATAACTGGTGATATGACTCTATAAGGACATGAGGAAACACTCCAAATCATATATGATGCATGCAAACAGTGGTTTCATGTACCGAGTCAAAAATCAGAATTCAGGGTCATGGTGTATGGATACATTAGCTGCCCCATCGACACTGGAATCCCTAAGCCTAAAAGTTGAAACTAAAAACATTCAACACTATTTCCCCAAAACAAAACCACCAAATTTTGGTCTTTAAGTTATATCTAACCACATATGATACCAATTTTTCACAACCCATCCCCCAAGGCTCATGCCACAACTACCCCAAGCCCGCCTCCCAAAGCCTAGGTGCTGGAGACTAGCACCAAAGGTATTATCCTGAATGTGGGAGGTTTTTACTGAGTACCTGTACACACACAAACTCACAATCCCAGCCCATAATGATGAAAAGGAAAATACACATACCACTAAAAAAACCACTGAGAGTAGAGGTAAAAGATCTAAGTAAAATGATATAGAATACAAATACAACAAAATAAAATCTCTAAACAAGTGAGTACATTGTCTCTGATAATCCATTGGTAGAAAAACTTACCTGAAGAGTAGGTGTGGAGTTCTTCCAGAAGCTGTAGGAGTATGCCTCTTTTGTCCGATCTCACTAGGCACTGCTTGGTCATGGACCACCAAGGTCTCTGTCAAAGCATTGATCATCTGCCCAAGACATGACTCATGCAGGTGAAGCTCAAGCAAGGCAAGTAACACAATACTTAGTAGGGACCCCAAACCACAAAGAAAGACCATAAAGGAAAAGTACACATTAGGAAATTTTCATCTCACACAGGTATAACCTAAAGTATATAAAAAAATATTATCAGTCATAAAGATGAACATCTATTACTGTTGATGGACTCATCCCTGATAAGTAACTGAGATCTGTTAGGCTACTGAGGTCAGATCATCCGCTGAGCCACTGAGGACCATTCAGATACTAGGACACTAAGTTCTACGCATCTGTCGGGCCTCTGAGGTCCGCTCTTCTATCGGGATACTGAGGTCTGCTCTGATACAAGGCCATTGAGGTTCACTCAGCAACTGGGTCACTGAGATATGCTCGTCTACCGGGTCACTGAGATCTGTTCAGCTACCGGGCCACTGAGGTCCTCTCTTCAATTCCTTATCATCATATCCAACCATATCATTTCCACTCATAGAATTCTTGATTCTGGGAGAATATAACCTTCAATCCACCAGTTATAATTCAACCTCTAAAAAAACTCCCTTGGAGTATTTCAAAAGGACCGCCTCATCAGGAGGGTCCCAACACCGTAAAATACTTGTTAATCAGACACACGGTTTGGAAGTTATGTCTGTTGTAATGAAATAGGGACGGTGGGTCTAGGTCCGGTCTGACCCAACCCAACCCAATCTGGGGTCCACCAACCAGATCCAGGTTCACCGACCCAACCCGGATCTGACCTGGTCCAGTTTCAACCTAACTCGTACTGGCTAGGGCATGTCTCTGGCCCGATGGGATACCGCAGGTCCAACCTACTGGGCCACCCAGGGTGGCTTGCCTCCTCCTAGTTAGCTCACTATAAGTGGGTTGTCCTACCCTGGTTGAGACGCGGCAGGCGCATCACGTCTCCCTCCACCCCGTGGGTCACCACGAGGTCTACTGCCGCAGTACAGGTGGACTGTGGATCTCTAGCAGCGTGACGCGGTGTGGATCTCCATGTCCACTCATACCACCACTATCGGCCATAGACAGAGGCCCATCCATTTCCCGCAACTGATGCCACATGCTACCTCACCATCGCGACGCCCCACCAGTACGCCGCCTTCCTGCTCCATCACGGCTGTCGAGCTACGGTCCCCTGCCGTGGGTTTTGTCCACCACCATGGCACACTGTTGGTTTGAGACACCTCCTACACACAACCTCTACTGTCAGTTTCAGTGTGCCTATGATCTCTTCTGTGGACCATTGGGTCCACTCGAGGGGTTTGTTTTCTAATCTGTGAGCGTATTCGAGATCCTCAGATCGTCTCTATCACTACTACGGGCTCAAAGTTTTCTTTCAGTCGATCTGGAGGTTTGGTCATGAAGAACACAAGAACACCCACAACAGAGATATCCTAGACTTTTTCTTGTTTTCCTTATCCCTCCGCATTAGAGTTTAAAACAATCTGGGTGAGTTTTTAAGATTCTATCTAGTATAACTCCGAATCAGAAACCCCAAGATCAAGTAACCCTCCCACAAGAAAAAATGACCCGTGGATCAACCTGTTAGTGGGTTGATCTATGTTCATTGTTTTGAAAGAACGAACAGGGAAAAAATTTCATCAAGAAGAAACCCCTACCTCAATTTTGAATTGTCCGTTAGTGAAGATCACATTGCTACATTCATTACATTACAATCCATCATTGGAATACATTCATTGATTGTCACTCGCCAATGAAAAATATCCAAGTTCAGATCAATCCTCAACTGTTCCAATGATATCATATTTAATTAACCCATTTAATGGGGAAAATACATTTCAACAATTTTGTTACATTGTGTTGCAGCGTCGTTACACTATTTCATTTATAAAATAACGTTTCTGTTATGTCAAGTTGTAGTGTCATTACACTGCAATAGAATTCAAAATTCAAAATAAAATAAACTAAAAGATTATTTTTATTTTTTACTTTAGAAAATTATTTTAATAAAATTTCTTAAAAGTCCAAAAATTATATTTTCCCCTTGACTCACACCGTTTGAGGTTATGTCCTTCCTTATGTAGATTCACTATTCCAAAATCAACGGTGCCATTAGATTTTTAATCTAGGTACCCATTTAGAAGTTTCCAAAACTGCTCATGTACGCTATTTTAAATAAACTTTAAAAAAGTTCAAACACTTATTTTGGGCTCACTGGGCCTCCGAATCAAGTTTTTTATGAGCGCATAGTCTTGAAATTATCCCATATAATTTAGAAAAAAATTTACTTGGAATTTCTGGGATATTACAAGTGATAAGAATCTAAGCCTTGTAAAGGCAGTGAGCCTAGGCATAAAAAATCTTCCCGAACATTGTAATTTGGTAGTGAGCCTTAGTTCATTTGGAACAATCATCACATCACCATTGTATGCTTCTTGAATGTAGTCTAGTGAGGGTGAACCAAGTAAAAAGCTTAGCGTACTTGTGTTTTATTTATTTCTTTACTTTCAGTGCATTATCATCAGATAAAATTTGAAAGGATGCGATCAACATTGACATTAAAGAGCATAATAATTGACCCTTTTTATAAAGAGGTCAAGATCTGGTGGGGCAGTAAGAAGTTTAAAAAGAATATACATACCCTGATTCACTCCCCTATCAGGGTATCTAGTCCCATTTTGGACCTAACAAGAAATACTATTGGTGATGATCATTCTATATCTTATATATGTTGTCACTGTGAGCTTACTCTCAACATAGAGACCTTTTCTTATGATTTCATCATGGTGGGGATGATACCTTATGACTTCATTATTAACATGTACTGGATATTCATAGTTTAGGATTGGGTAGATTACAATCAAAACAAAGTTTTATGTCATCGATAATATAATACAAGGTTCACCTTCACTAGTGAATAAAACCATTATATAGAATGCACAGGGTTGAACTTTAAGATACTATAGCTAATAACCCATGAGTTGGTGATCCTAGCATAATATGAAACTAATGTACATGAGTAATGGTTTCCAAAAATGCTATATGATTATGTGATATTTTAATTGAGGAAGTCATAGGGTTTCAATATCATCGATAGTTTGATTTTAGAATTTACATACACCCTAATACTACATTGATATCTTCAACAACTTATTAGATGGCCCTAAATGACCTTAGGGATCCAAAGGTGTAGTTGGAGGAACTTTTGAAGAAATAATTTATCAAACCCAATGTGTCCCCCTAGGTTTATACAATTCTCTTCACTAAAAAGGATTATAGGAGATTGAGGATTTGTATTGACTACCACTGCTTGAATCCAATGATAGTTAAGAAAAAATACTATCTTCTTAGAATGCATGATCTCTTTAATGAGATTAAAAGAGAATAGCAATTCATAAAGATTAGTCTCAGTATTTGTTATCACTAACTTTGGGTTTTTGAGGAGGGAATCCTAAATTTTGTGTTAAGGTATCGTTACAGTCACTATGAGTTCATATTGATTCCATTTTTCATGAATAAATCATATGATGTGTTCATGGGAATCATGAACTAAAACTTTTATCCTTATCTGGACTGGTTCATAGTGGTTTTCATTGAGAAATCCTCATTTATTCTTAGAAATTAGAAGAGTTTGTTAAGTGTTTGAGGAATTTCTTAGAATTACTTCATGGGAACCAGTTGTATAAGAATCCCTCAAAGTGTATGTTTTGGATTCAGAAAGTTCCTTACATAGGTAATTCCATCTCAGAGGGTGTATTTGTTGTTGATCCCCCTAATGTTGAGGTTTTGATTGATTGGGAACCAATTAAGATTGTGTTTTAGGTGTGTAGTTTACTTTGGCTGGTGGGATACTAATAATGATTTATAGTAGAGTTCTCCCAGATTTTAGATCCTATAAAAATCTTTACCCAAATGGGGTGGTCATTCATTAGGTCAAAGAATTACTAGAGATATTTTTATGAGTTGAAGAATAGGTTTACCAATGCCATATTTTTTAATTTTCCCGATCAAGGAGTGGAGTATGAGGTATACTGTGATGTATTTAGGTCTGGTCTTGATTGTGTGACAATGAATAAATTATCAGTGATTGCTTATGGTTTTAGGTATATGAGAATACATGAGAATAATTATGAGACCCATGACTAATAGATTACAACTGTAGTGTTTCCCTTGAATATGTAGATAATAGTTATCACTATACTACTCGTATGAAACCTTTTAAGTCCTTATATGGGAGATCCTATAGGTCACCCCTTTACTAGATTAAAACTATATAGTCATCACTCATGGAGCCCAAATAGGTATATTTGATGATGGATAAGGTACATGTGATCTATAAATGTATGAGGAAATCCCAAAGCTATCATAAGTCTATCGTATAATAGATATGAATACCTTTGGAGTTTTGAGAGGGGGACCATGTGTTACTGAATGTATCACTATGTTATGTCATGAGGAGGTGTTTAAGGGGTGAAAATACATCTCCTAGGTTTATAAAACCATTCAAAATTCTTAATAGGGTGGTTTATGTTGCTTATCTTCTGGTGTTACCCACAAAAATGGACTGGGTTTATAATGTTTTCCGTAATTCATAGTTGAGGTGGCATGTACGCGACCCGTCATACATTATCAACTGAGGTGAGTCGGATGTCAAGGATGAAACTCCCTTACCTGTGTTCTTGATGTATATTAAGAATTAGAAGAAGAAGATCCATAATGACCATGTCATTCCATTGGTTTGTGTCTTATAGTAGAATGTGAATATCTAGGAGAGAACAATTGAATGTGAGAACCATATTCAATCTAAGTACCCTCAGATATTTTTATGAGCTATGATTTTTAGGTTGAAAATATTTAAAGGTATTATGGATATATTAACCCAATTTTTTTTAATAATTCCTTTTATTATTTTTTATAATATTTATTAAGGTGTTTGTGAAGCTGGATTCTTTTTATTTGAATTATGAGTGTTCAATAAATAAATAATATATAGAATATTTTTATATTTATCTATGTGTAGAAAAAAATTAATTTATCCTGAATAGAGTCTTGAATTGAAATTTCAAAATCATGATTGTTTCTAGAATGAGTGTTTTTCCTAGGATAGATAAAACATTTTTAGGGGTTTAAGAACCAAACTAACTACTTTTGGGGTTTGAAATTAAAATATGATTTTTATTCCCTAATCCAATTTTTGGATATAAATTTACTTTATATATTTTTTAGGGAATTTGATATCTATGTTTTAGGAGGATAAGTAGAGTTTTTATAGTCTTATTCTTCATGATTCATATCATACTTTTTAGTGGCTATGTTAACGATCATGTAACAAAGTTGGATTATTAAAGATTTGGAGATAACAAAGTGATGTAAGACTTTTTATTAGTGTGATAACCTCCTTATTCACCTATTACAAGTTTATCCTCCACCTCTAAAATATTTATCAATGATGAGAAATGATTATTTTTTATTTAAATGACAAAATATATATACAAAGAATAATATTCAAATATATTATTAATTTATTTTAATTATTTCCCATGTAGTGCATATAATTTATATGAATTATTCCAAATATATTTATTACACATTATAATTATTTGATGATTAATTTTATCATAAATATGATGAGGTTTCAAAAAATAATGGATTAAATATAAATTTTTAGTATTTGGATATATTGAATTGTGGAATTATTCTTATATTAAATAATCATGCTGATGCATTCCTGATTAATCACGATGAATAATGATCTTATTATTTATGTGACTAATGGATCTTTCTTGTTGTTATCAACATATATCTTTTCATCATACATTTATTCCATCCCCACCCTATTCTTCTCCCCATATTATTTGATAAACATGAATATGAACCCATTCTCAGTTGGTCAGACCTCACACCCCCATTCTTCGATAGCTTTATTCCCACTATTCCCATTTTGGTCTATTCATGACACCATGATGACTGAGGATTCAGTTTAACATGAGGTGGAACTGGCCTGATGAGGGGTTTTTAATAGATTAATAAGTATTAATTTGTGAGGGAGACAGTGATAATGTGTGATAGTGATAATAAATAACCAACGAGGCTCTAACATGGTGATATGGAGACACTAGGGGATTTAGGGTCGAGTGGCACTAGATGAATGACCAGAGGTGATAACAGTAATTACATCGTGAAACACAAAGCTCCATATATACTAGGTATAGAAAACATGAATACATAGAGTACAGTCCTCCAGGACACACATCATGAATCCTATAAGCTAAAATTCTAGTGTTATGTGGTTCTATAAATATCAGACATCCTATGACCTAAGTTCACACATCATGTTCTTCGAGTTTGAGTGCCTCGACATTTACTCCACATACATGCTAGTTCAATATATCTATCCCACATGAAATGTCACATAACAGACATGACATGTATATTGTAATGAGTGGATCTGATTGTATAGGTTGAACATAACAAGTAGTCATGAGGACCCACAAGCTAGGTATCACTCTAGACACACTATATACAACTGGTGAGATGACCCAACTTGTATCTATAGTTCAGACCAACTAGACCATGAAAATCAAAATTATGTGTACCCTACTAAAACATGTCTTATATATCATTTACAAATGATATAGACCACAACGGATTATTCCCTTCTATTATCTAGGCCTACATTCAATGTACATCTAAGTAATTACTGTATTATAGGAATTTTTCAATATTCTTCATATCTCCTCACTCAAGTGATTGTTTTAGACATATGAATAGTCTATTTTATGAAATTTTCCATGTATAATAAAGTTTTATTTATATAATTATATCTTGGAGATTATTTTATAGAAATTTAAGTATTTAGAGTTCATTTTACTTGGAAAAGATGATGTTATGTACAATAGGTTGATTAATGCAGACATGAGATTGATAACCCCTAGAAACATACCATATCTAGGTTAAGAATAAAATTTACTTAGTGGAGTAAGTAACCCCACTTAATTATGGGTTATGATTCCTATAATTATAGAGTATGTAACCCCTTGGTTGATTCACATTATAAGAAAGAGTTCATAGGTTCTTTATTGGGGTTTGTGCTCCCTCAACTAATGTACTCACCTTAGTGAGGCATGAGTTCCCCATTAGTGATTCCATCGTGGGATGATGTGGAAGTGTTTGAGGTGGGGTATATTTTTTTCTTTGGATTTTTTGATGATATAGGTTCATCAGGTTCCTTTTAGTATTAGACTTCTATGGAAATGATCTATAACGACTAATGACCTACTTAACCTTGGTTACCTATAATCTAAAAGTATATATGGGATTATTATGTTGAGATTAATTTATATATTATTTACCCATTTTGTTTTTAGAGCATCCTACTAGGTATATTTATACTCACCCCTACACAAACCTCGTTCCCACACTTGTTGTATTTGTGCAGGAAATTATTTATTTTTTGGTGGTCTCACATGACATGGAGTTATGGAGAAAGTGAAAAAAGGATCTTGGTAGTGTTCATTACTAGTGGTGTACATTCAAGTGTTCACATTATGTGGAATCCATCCATTTCATGTGTTTGAGTTTAATCTTTATCATGGAATATTAGGGTTTTTATATGCATTGTTACTATATTTTGTATTATGTTATATTTTTTGGATATTATATTTGTACATTCATGTCATACTATAATTTATTTATTTGTATACATTTTCCTAGATATGTGTGGTTTTCTAAATTTTATAGGTCAAGGATTCCCATATGTGTGAAATACCTTCGTGATGTTATTCTCTAGCCACTGGCCTATTAGAGTCATACTTGGGGTGGCACACTTAACTTACTTCTAACCCTAGAGGGGCATCTATAGGTTGTTTCATGTATTAATTTTGTTAAGTATTCTATGATTAATTCCATTAGATCATGGTGTAATTCATTGGAAATGATGGGGATTCCTCTTATCTGGGCTATAGTTGTTTATGTATGGTTTTCTTCATCCTGCACATCACTATTCGATGGAAAGATACCATGGTTTGATTTATTTTAGGGTTATAATGATCAGGGGTTTAAATAAAGGAATTATTTAGTGGAGTTATTTTTGAATTTAGGCTGTTAAATTTTTGGATGGATTTTAGATGTTGATCATATTGGATTTTCTTGTGTTTTAGTTGTTCTTGGTTCATGAGAACTATGAAATTGGGTTTTTTTAATTATGTAAATTTATTTTATGATTTTAAGTGATTTTTAGAGGTTGTTTGGAGTTGGAAAAGGTTTCCTATATTTTTTAAGGTGGTATCAACCCTCCAAGTGATCCTTGAGCTATGCCTATGACCTTCCCATATTCATTTTTTCCAAATATATTCATAATGATCATCTTATATTTTTTTAAAAAAAGTTTTCTTCCAATGATATTTTGTTATAATAATTTAAATATTTTTAATGAGTTTATATGGTCCCAAATAGGGACATTAATTCCCCATTGTTTATTTTTAAAACTTTATATACTGTTTTGTATTTTGTTTATCCATTGAAATTCATTATCTTTATTATAAAAGTTTATTTGAAGGTTTAAGTTAGGTGGCTCATATTCATGCTAGTTTTTGTAATCATATTAAATAAAAGTTACATGTACTTTGTATTAATATTACTATTTAGTAGAAATGAAAACCATATGTGTGTATTTTTTACCAACCCACCTTATGGACTACTTGTAAGCTATAAATTATCTTGGAATAAACCTTTTTGGTTTGTTAAAATATAAATAAATTTCATTTTCATGAGTCTTGATTATATTTTATGATGAAAATCATCTATTACCACTTTCACTTGAATGAATTATATGTCAAAAAACCATACTCAAACATTGGTAAAGATAGTGATTCAGTGGAGATGTAGTGGTCAAGTTGATCAAGTGAGAAAAATTTATTCAACATGAAAAGTGATTTTATTTTAGAAATAACTCAAATATTTGGTTTATTATAATGAAATGGTTTCTAAAAATGATAAAATGTTGGAAAATTTTTATATAAATAATTTCGTTTACAAATGGGTTATTTAGAAAACACATTCTTGGGTAAATTGATTTATTCTTTGAAATGTTTTAATAAAACAAGACTTCAATGGTACCTACCTTTCTCTTTAGAATAATTTATTACTGATATAAATTATAAATAACTTAATGGATCTTATAAAATCTTTTTTGGTATGAATAATGATAATAAATAAGGTGTTTTACTTGTGTATTTAGTATATATTGGGACATCCTTTAAAAGAAAACTTTTGGTTAAATTAGTTTTTAGTGTCATATCCCCCAAAAATACTTGAGTAATAAGAATAGTTCTTGCATCAAATGAATTGTACGAAGTGGACATTCATGGAGTTTGTGCACTTAGTTATGGGATATAGTTTTTTTATGTTATACAAAACCCTACCATTTTTGTAATGTAGTTTTTTACTTTTTGGGATATGTTATACTATATACAAACCTATTGTGTATTACCCATATAATACCTTGTTTGAAATCCTATTGATATGTCTTAAGGGTTAAGTATATCATACCTTAGGTTTCATCTGGATTGTGACTACCATTATTGACTACTATATTTTTGTATCTTTCCTATTATAATCCTAATAGTTTTTCCATTCTTATATACTGAGTTATTTATTATCATACTACCATGATACCATAACTGTGTATATTGAGCATGAAAATTACTATTTAGATTTAGAACATGTTTATTGTTATTATATAAGAGACCATGTGCTATAATATCATCATTTAATATTTATATGATTACAATTCCTAGAGTCGTCCTCATATAGTGTTGTATATAGTTAGCCTTGGTTTTTCTATATATTGAACATGTAGGTGTTCAAGACTTTTCTTTCTATTTCTATCATAAGAATCATGTAATAGATTCACATAATGACATATATATATATATATATATTATAAGTTAATCCCTCTAAGGATAGAGGGGGATCATATAGTGGAAGTATACATATATGTATATATTATTATGTATCTGTGTATATACATCCCATCTATGAAAAGATGGGTAACCTCCCAGGGTGGATGATATACATAAACATCCTACCTATGATGATCTGAGTGGCCTCCTAGGTAATGATGATATATATACAACCCTATAATGGTTTGGAAATTCTGTCCTGTTACTTTGTAATAATTGTGGTGGTGGAGGTTTTAGGGGAAAGCATCGAAGAGTTTAGAGGAAAATGGGGGAGAAGGGAATGACACGTACATTTTTTAAGGTATACAACATGTAGAATTTATAATATGATGTAAGGGTTGTTGGATATCGATATGGAGTGAAGGCTGTGGCATATAATGGACCGAGGAGGAAAATCAGGCTACTTCCATCAGAGGCATGGTTGGGCCATGGTGCTGGGCCTATGGTCTAGCCTATGAGAGCCTTGTATTATGGAGTAGGTATGTGACATGTGGCATGGAGAAACTATGGACATGGTGGTGGAGGTTGAAATATAAGAGGATTAGGAAAAATATTGTCTATACTTCTATTTTAGGCATATGTGTGCCATGTAGATAGGGCTATGACATAACCTCTTCGTGGTACTTGGGCTTTATGGCATAGTTCCTCAAGCTGTGCTATAGTCCCTTTTCCATTTTTTTGAGATCTGTGGTGTGGATATAATATAAAAACTTAGAGGGGCATTTGACTGGTTGTCTTGTAGTGTGGTCCTACTCTTTTAACCATATCCCTCCCTCTTATTCATCATTTTACGATGTGGTGAAAGGGGCTGTGTTATGTTGTTACAAATGATCGACTACCTATAAATTCAAAAATACCTTCAAACCTAATCACTTTTCCAATATTTATCTTTGTTATTGGGAAACTAATACTCATCCAAAACATGGATTTTGACCCCATTCAGTGTATTTTACCTAAACCCTTGAGGATTGACCATGGTGGTTTCAGTGAGTTTCCCTCTTGTTTTTCCATCTATTTTCTTCTAATTTTTTACTATTTATTCATATGAGAAGGTCTACTATTAGGAAACTGGTGGGTTGATGGTTTTTCATGTAAGGGGATGATATGGTTTTTATTTTATAGGATGGTAAGGATATCACCTTCCTTGTTGTTCTTACTGGTGTCCTTTCACTTATTCTAACTTGGTAGAGTAGATCAGAAATCTCAATTTGAGGTTGGGTTCCATCATTTATCATCTTGTGTATCATTCATGATAGGTTTACTCTTTTTTATATATGGGAATATTTTTTTCAATAGCCTAATAAAGATAATAAAATTTTTAATTGAAATTGAAATATAAGGGCAATGTTTCCCATTTCATTATATATTTTTATATTATTTTGATATTGTGATTGTCTGGGCTTGATGCCTTACTGAAAATTTTAGCTATTGAGTAATTTGTTTATGTTTATTTAACATGTGTTGAGGAAACTTTTTTAGTGTGTTTTTTGATATAAATTTAAATTTAATTAGACAATAACTTATATTTGGTTATTGAAATGATTTTTCTGAGAGATTCATGGTTATATGAGAATGCTCTTAAATAAATAAGCGGAATAGTTGAAATCCTCCCTTACTAAATCTAAAAAATGGCATGTTGATGTGATGTGAAAATATTGTGATGTGTTGTTTTAGTGTGTGGGGATGATGTGTTGTGTTGAATCCATGTTGTGGGGAAATTATGTGATGGGTTGTGTGGCTGTGCTATAGGGTGGTTGTGATGGAAAGTGGTTGTGATGTGGATGTGAAAAGAAGGAAGTTGATGTGGCTGTGAAATGATGGTGATGTAGGGATGGTTGGCTTGATGAGGAAAATAATATATTTGTTTTTGTGGTGTTTTTATATGTTATTTACCCAGGTAGTATTATAATTAATTGGTTAATGATGAATTTAAATAGTATGGGTGGGATGATTGACGAATAAATGAATAATAATGGGATGTGTGGTTAAATGGGGCTGATGTTAAATGTGAAATAACGGGTTGAAATAATGATATTAATGGGATGTAATTAATGGAATGGATTATTTATTTAAATGAATAGTATTTTTTCTATGGAAAAATCATCAAAATGGCTAAATCTATGAAATAATATGAAATGTGGCTTATGGCCATGGCTTGTTGTGTGGTGTTTATCATATAGAGGTGGTAGTTAAAGTGGAAGAGGTTATGAGGTGATGATGTTGTAAGTTAGTTAGATATTTGGATGTGAACCTTTAGGTTGGGATTGTGTACTATGATATTATATATATATATATATTAATTTTTTTCATGTGATTTTTATACGCACCCCACCCATGTCGAGTAGCTAGTGCTAACAACCAACTGTTTTGGGGGTATTTTTCCAAATATCATAGAAATGAAGATATATAGTTGGCCACCCACTCCTCCTCGTCCCCTCTTCTAGGAGATGATGACATACACAAGTTGTGATGGCTAGAAGTCAAAAGTGAACTATTGAGATGTGTGATATGATGGCCCAGGTGTCTGCATGTGGGGTGTGATGAGATCTGTTGGTCTAGGTGTTTGTGAGAAGAATTTGATGTGATGTGATGTCATGAACCAGGTTTTCATGGGAGAGATGTGATTTGATGTGATGATATGGATTATGGTGGGGGTCGTTCAAGGTATGATGAGTACATTAGGTTGATTTTCTATATATTCATGATACCCTACTATTTTGGCTATTTATTGTGATGTGATGGATCAGATGTCTGTGGGTGGGATATGATGTGATAGCCTCGGTGTGGGTGGGTGGGTAGGTTGTGATACATAATAGGTGGGAGTACTAGGATGTATGTCATTGGGGTATGAGATAATATAATTAGTAAGCAAATGGTGTGGGGTACCCTATCATCGATATGATTCATATTAAGTTATTATTAATGGATGCATTATTTAGTGAGCATGCCATAGTGGTGATGTGATTGGTAAGTTATCCTATTTAGGAACTATTGGATTTACTGTTTTCTCATGGGTGAATCAGTATTCTATTTTCACATGTGCATAAGATAATTTGTGTATGATTCTATTGAGAATAATTATATGCTCACCCTATGTATATAAACTATTTTTCAGGTTTGTAGGAGGACTTTATGGATTGTGATGAGCATTTCTAGCTCAGACCTTTGGAATATTTCTATGTTTCTATCTTAGATTTTACTTTTTTGTACTTTATATGGATATTATTTTATTTTTTACTATATACATTCATTGTGGGATGGTTTTGGTTTCTTATTTTATATTATTTGATGGAGTTTATTGATTGTTGATATCCTATCACCCAATCCTATTTATATTATAGTGGGTAATGCCTCCTATAAATGATATATTTATACCCTCAGTACTAGTCCCCATCCTAGGGAATGATGAAGGTGGGACTCGGGGGCCCTTATATCCCTCTCTTCATTTCCAACCCGAGTGGGGTACCTTTGGAGGGAGGGGTTTGTGAAAGTGTGGTATATGAGATGATAGTTTAGAGATAGGATGGAGTTTGGAGTTAGAGACTGTTGGGATTTCATGGGTTGGTAAGTCAGTGATATTAGTTGAACTTAGCATGTGACAAAGGAAGGTAATACCATCCAGGACATTGGATTTTAGGGCTCTAATGATTCAATGAATGAACTATGAGCCTATCAAATGACCAAGTGAGGTGGTGCCACTTGTAGGGTAGAGACTTAGGAGAGGCATATGCATCATGATAATTTTTATTCTGATTTGAATTGGTTGATCTTGGGAAGTTAAAATGAATTCAATAAATCATGATATTTTACGTTTGTTTCTCTAACCTTTCCTACACTATAGTTTCTAATTAATTGTTATTTTCTATTTAATTAGACATATAACCTGAAAGGAAGGAGTAAAATGATGGTTAACTAGCATTAGATTTTTTTTGAAACCTTATTAATGCTTGAATGTGTTGTTTCCTTGTCTTTTATAGCATAATTATTAATTAATTTAATTTTATCCCCCTTTTTAAAATATATAACATGTATTTTAGTTTTTATAATGCTAAAAATTATTAGAGAATCATGATTAGTGTATTTTTTTGTGAACAACTATTGAATTTTAAAAACCCTTATGAAGCATGTTACCTTGAGTAGATTTCATACGGGCATGAAAAAATGAATTATTTTTAACCCATGATTAGAATTATTATAGTTCCCATGTGAGATAATCTGCTATGTGTTTCTTTCCATTCGTAATTTATCATGAGCATGTGTTATGAACTTATTGTAAAACTTGGGTTGGACATATAAATTATAATATTTCCGAAAAATGGCCATCATTATTGTTGATAATTACTTTTAAATTGGAAACCTTGGAAATAATTTCTTTCTCTATATTTTTTTTATGATTTTAGTCCAACGATAATAATATATATATATTGTAATCATGTGTTAGGCTGAAAATTATTGTGAATCTTTTTCTCATAAAATTTTGAAAATGATGAACATGATTTTTGATAACATGCTGACTTTTAAAACTTATTAAATTATTATAATTATTTTTTTTATGATTGATAAGAATTTTTAGTTCTGAAATAGCTTTTCCTCACATTTTAAGTCATGAGTAGTTTCTTCAGGGAAGTATGCTTAAAGTTGAAATCTTTTGTGTAGTAACTATGGAAATTATACTATGTGAGACTCTAGTATATAATATGTTTAATATGTTGTATTTAAATATTAAAGTAGAATCATTTTATTCATATTTTAGAATATAATAATATTTTCTGAAGTAATGATATGGTTAAATATTGTTTAGTTTGAGCACGATAAAGCATGAAACATAGTAACACAACATGTGAAATTTTAATTTTGTGATCAGAAAACGTGTTTTATTTTTATAATTATGAAATTACGTTGTGTATATAATGGGGTATTTTAATTTAGAATAATAACCTAGCATGTAAAGGTTTTCAAATGAATTAGGAATTCTATTTCCTTGATGATAATATAAACCTGGAATTTATTGTTTAAGCATATTAAACATGACTTGTGAAATAAAAAGTGTGAAATTTTATCTTTAACTTTTGTCACAAGTTAGAGCTATTTAAATTCAAGGCATGGTGTTCCACAAAAGATTATTTGGAAAATCTGTGGTGTTGTTTGTGGTTTCATTAAGGTTTTGATATACCTAACTGAAAATAATGGTCGTTGGAAACCTTTATTAAACTATGATTATTGTGGATTATGGGACCCTTGATGTGGATGTGTGATTAATATAACCATGTATTAAAAGGATAATCACTTATATATTGTCAATAAACTAGTTACCTTTGGAAAATTTGAAAATGTGTTAGAAAAACCATGATGAATAATAAGGTAAAGTAATGTAATCCGTTTAATAATTTTGGGAGCTAGAATATGTTACTTATATGTGTGGTTATTCTTGTTGTGTTTCCTTGTATGTCATGTGATTAAAAAATTCAAGCATAATAATAGGGTAAAAATTGATCTCTAATCTTGATTTGTTATACTTTGATGTGATTGAAACCGTGCGGGTGAGTTTGTGCCACCCAAAGTGTATAATATATTGACATTAGAGAGGAAATTTCTTGATTGTGTGCTTGGAGATTTGACGCATGATAACAATGGTGATAGTTAGTTTGGGTAGTATGGTGGATGATATAGAGAATGTGGTTATGAATAAATTGAGGTTTCTTGCATATGGTAAAGTTGTGTGGTGATGTGGTTGCGTTAAATTTTGATGGATGTTTTTGTTGGTTGGTGAGTTTGGCTAGTGGTTGTGTTGTGTAGTGGTGGTGATGTGCAGTGTCTGGGATGTGCAGTTGTTGTGGTAAGATGGATTATATTATTTTTTATGTGATCATATTGATGGAATCCCCCAACCCCTATAAAATTATTAATCACTTAAAGTTGGTTATAAAAGAAAATAATTCTTCAAAAAATCATTAAATTGATGAATATGGACCTACCACCCACACTTAAAATATTTTTTATAAAGGAAGTGATGGAAATATTAGATATCTATCTTGTTGGTTGGATTTTTTTGGATTGATCTTATGTTTTTGGCATGTGTTATGTTCTTAAACATATGAATATAGGGAAACATTTTAACACATAAAGATTCATTATATTATGATACATTTTAAATCCATACAGGAGAGTCAGTACCATCCAAAGTGGACAATATCATGGTGTAATGGATGAGTACCTTTGACTTGAATTATTACGAAAACTCTATCTATATTGATATGAGTGCTTGTATTAGTTGGGAAATTTTATGTGAAACTTTTTCTTGGGTATTATCTAGTTAAATATTGTTTTATTAACAAACATGGGAAATTTTATAGTTGGATGAGGTGTATTGTTACAACCTCATGTATTGTTTGTGATTCATGTAATTTATTGAATTGAGTTTTCTAATTTTAAAGTTAATGTGTATAGTAATTAAATTATTAAAGAAAATGACAGGGATCTCATATTTAAACAAAAAAGAACTTGATAAAAGCATGTAACATTTCCTTTTATGTATGTTGTTTTGGTAAGTATATTAAATATGAAAATTTATATATCATACTAGTAATGTTTTTAGTTTCATATAAACATAAAAGTGTTTTAATATAAAAGATTTTTGAGTTATAAATGAAATAATGGTTGGATTAATTAAATCATGTGATTCACAGTGAATTAAACACGTTAATATTTAATCAATATAGTTATTTAAATAGAATTGAAATGTTTTTTGGAAATAAATATTTAGTTTGAGTATGACTACCTTGTGACAAAAGGTTTTCATAAATAAAAAATAATGATTATTTTACATGTTTTCACATCATAAAGAAAATAAAATTTTCAAAATTTATTGAAAGTTTTTTCATAAGGACGGTTTTGGTAAATAAATTTTATGGAAAGTATTAATAAGGGTTTTCATTTAAAATTGAATTCTTAAATGAAAGTGTCTTAATGGGAAAGTTTATATTACTATAATTTTAAACTTAACATGTTTTAAGATGAAATTTTGTGATACATTTTAGGAAAGTAAGGGATCATTTGGAAAGAATGTTTAGGTTTTGAACTCCTTAACCATCACGAATTAATGAAATATTTTAAATAATATATCAATGTTTATTAATAAGTTTTTATGTGATCATTATAATCATTTTATTCATGCATATTAAGAATGATGATTTTTGAATGTTATGAATTCAAATTGCTGGCATAATAGATGAGGAAAAATAATGTATATATATTCATATGTTGGCATGCATAGGTGAGGTTTTTGAAATGAAAAATATAATTTAACCTCCCAAAATTAGTCTTATTAAATTAATAATGGGATATGTTGTATTGTATGGTGAATGAATACATTAAAAGTTTTTCATGTTTTGAAGTTCTATGCATTTTTTAAGATTTGTTTTATAATAATTATTAGTTGGGTTTTATATGAGTCTTTCTGTGTTTTGTTATGATTTATGTGGTTTAATTGGGTAAATGTTTTAGATCTATATGGAATCCTTGAGATGTTGAATTTATGTAATAACTTGTGTTTGATATTAGTTTACTACTATTTGAGATGCATCTTATTGAGTAGTTATTTGGACCCTTTTCTCTTTCCTTCTTGATTTTTTTGATTCTAGAGGATTAGAATATTTTGAGAGGTATCTAATTTAATATCTTAGACCTTATGGCCTATTAATTTGTTGGAATTATTTCTGTGGAGGTGTCTGGCGGAAGCCTTGAGGAATTTAGAGGGTAAATTAGGAAAAAGGGGATGCCACTATCATTTTTGTTAGGGATGAAACATGGAGAATTAGGGCTACACTATAAGGGGTGGTGGTTTTGTTCATAGATTAGAGCCCATGACATAGGAGGGCTTGAGGTGTAAAACTAGGCTACTGCTATCCATGGCATGTCCATGTCATGTTTTTGGGCCTGCAAAGTAGCCTAGCTGAGTCTTATGTGATGGAGTGGGGGGGGAGAAGTGGGGAATGAAGTAGCTATGACTGTGGAGGTAGAGTTTGTAGAATAAGAGGACCAGTGAGGAGATTATTTCTATTGTCATTTTAGGCACAACTACACTATGAATCTGGGGATGCGGTGTAACCTCTTCATGGTACTTAGGTTCTATGATGTAATTCCCTAAGCTACACCATGGTCCCTTTTTGCTTTTTATCATATTTTTATCATAGATATAGCTACAAAACTTAAAGGGATCTTTGTATAGATGAGCTATATTGTGGTCCTGAGCTTTAATCCATAACCCTCACTCATTTTTAGTATTCTATGGCATGGTGTAAGGGGCAACACTGTGGTCTTATAAATCATTGGCTACCTATAAATTTGAAAGGACCTTCGAACATGATAATTTTTCTAGTATTTATATAATTTATTGGGTGATTAAGGTTCATCCCAAAGAGGTGTTTTGAATTCCATTTAGTATATTTTGAAACTGATCCTTGAGGATCAATTCGTGGTAGTTTTGATGAGTTTCTCTCTTGTTTTTCCCTGTGTTTTCTTCTAGTTTCTTTATATTTCATCATCTCGGAAGGGTTTATGTCAAGAAACTAGTGGTTTGGTTGTGTTTTTGGTAAGGGGATTATGTGTTTGTTATGTTATAGGATGGTGTGGGTGATATCCTTCCTTTTGGTGTATACTATTTTCCTTTCTCTTGTTCCAACCTTCTACAGTGGATTGGAAAATATCAATTTGGGGTAGGGTTCCGTAATTTTTCATCTTATGTATCATACATGAGGGGTTAAAATTATTTATATATGGTATCATGGTTTACACCAGCCCAATAAATATAATAAAATGGTTAATTTAAATTTAAATGGAAGGGGAATGGTTCACATGTATTTACAATTTTTGATATTTTCTTGATATTCTGATTGCATGGACTTGATGCCCTGCTGAAAATTATGGTCATTAGGGTATTTGTTTGTACTGATCTGACATTTTCCAAGGAACACTATTTACTGTGTTTATTTATATCACTTTAAATGTAATTTTACAATTACTTATATCTAGTTAATAAAATTATTTTCATAATAGATTCATGGTTGTGTGAGAATGCCCCTAAATAAATAAGTGGAATAGATGAAGGGATCCTTTTCTAAATCTATGAAATTTTATTTTTATATGATGTGAATGTGTTGTGATGTGTGGTTTTTTTGTGTAGGGATGATGTATTATGGTGTGTCCATGCTGTGGGGTGGTTATGTGATGGGTTATGTGACCATGATATAAAGAGGTTGTAATGGAAAGTTGTTGTGATGTGGTTACAAAATGGAAGAAGTGGATATGGATGTGAAATAGTGGTTATGTGGGGATTGTTCACTTGATAAGGATAATGGAATTTTTGTTTGTTTAGTGTGTTTTGTTGTGTTAGTTTCTCATGTAGTATTGGAATTATTAGGTTATGATGAATTAAAATGGTATGAGTTGAATGGTTGATGAATGAATGAATAATAATGGACTTTGTGGTTAAATGAGGTTAATGTTAAATGTGAAAAAATAGTTTGAAATAATGAGATTAATGGGATGAAAATAATAGAATGAACTGGATGTTTAAATGAATGGAATTTTTTGTCTTGGATTTTTTTTGGAAAAAAGATAAATCTAGGAATGAATAAGAAATGTGTCCTGTGGTTACGGTGTGTTGTATAGTCTTTTTCATATAGTAGGGGTAGTGAAAGTGGTAGAGGATGTGAGGTGGTGATGCTGTGAGTTGGTTAGTGCTTTGATTGTGAACCCATAGGTTTGTATTTTGTGATATGATATTATATATATACACAAAAATTATATTTTTTCTTGTGATTTTATATACACACTCTACCCATGTTGAGCACCTAGTTCCAACGACCAACTATTTTGGGGGGTGTTTTTCCCAACATCCAAATGATGAGGATGGATGGATTTCCACCCACTCTTCCTCACTCCCTCTTATAATCGACGATGACCTTCATGAGTTGTTATAACCATAATTATGAAGTACATTATTGACACATGTAGGTATTGGCCTCATGAAGGTAGTACATGTATGGATCCTCTCAGTATAAGAAGTTATCAGTTATAGTTGATATTGATCTATAGGTTTGTTCATCATTGATCTGCTGCTATATTTTTCTGGTTGAATTCAAAACATTTTTATTTTATACATATATAAATGTGTAGGAATGTTCATGTATACACCTGTTTATTCACTGTGAGTGTTAAGACATTATTTGTGGACCCCTACTGAGTATTTTTTCTCACACCCTGTATGGAAAATTCAATGTACATACAACTTCACCCACTTCATTTTAGGTATATATAGGTTAGTAAGAATCTAAAAAGGTCCATAATGTTTTGGTCTTGTTAACCATAGGATGGGTTAGACCCCATGACCATATTTTATTTAATGGGGTGATGGTTGGAGGTCACATTTGTAATATTTTCTATTCTTTATCTATTCATCCTTGTCTTAGGCCTTGTATGGACTAGAAATTTATTATAGATTAGATTTTATGTTTTATACTAGATGTTTATTGGTTTAATGTCTAATTTCACACATATAATGATGTTGTTGTTTATTTTATATAGTTACCAGATATTGTAGGTTGTATTGTTTATTTTCCTGAGAATGTACAATATATAAATGAGTATTTTTGGTTTCTTGGAGTATTTTATCATGAACTATTATGTCAGACAAAGTGTGTAAATCATTCTCTAATTGTATACCAAGCCCACAATTCTAGTCTCTAGCCCATGGGGATCATAGATCACCCTTGGGTTTAGTGGAATCATAATTTGGGTATTGTTCAAGTATCTAAGTTAGGATTGATACATGATTACTCAACCAAAACTCCTTAAAACATATCATTTAAAAAACTTCAAGAACACATGACCATCTTACTCAAACTCCAAAGGTATCCTTTGATTTGTGTAGAAATTAGGATGTATCTAAGATATCCTTATACACCAATAGAACTCCTACACATTTTTTCCATATACCACACCATATTGGGCCCCATAAGCGATGGCTCACTAATATCCATCCAACAAAGGGACAACCTAAATTGTCTTCCATTAAGTCCTCAAAGGGTTCCTTTCTGATAGTGGAGTGAAAATTTTCTTTTATGTGAACATAACTAATTGTAGGCGATCATTTTATCTCCTGCCAAAATCATGTAGACAATCACAAAACATGTTTTTAAATACGTGAATGGTCCTCTTAGTTTGGACATTTATTTAGTGATGGAATGCTTTACTCAATAAAAACTTGGTCTCAAAATCCTTCTACAAAATTCTCCACAACCATTATAGGAATGGATTATATCTTTTAAAAATTACTATTAAGAATATTTCACATGAATATATGATCTCTATAACACCCCAAGATTTTGAAAATAAATTTAATATTGAATGCATAAAACACTGAGTCTTTACAAACACCACTGTGTTATAACCTAGCCAGTAAACATATTTTTTTCACCTCTGTGATTTTAATTTTGAAAAATTGACATACATGGTTGTATTCAGTAAGATATTTAGAGTCTAATAGAATCAACTTAGATTTCTATGAATAGTAACATATTATTATAAATAGTAACATACCCCTATGAATAGTAATTAATAGTAATTAATAGTAAATTGGACAAAAATAAATATAAAATGTACCAATGAATGTATAAATACAATTTAGACATCTTATATGTGAAGAAACGATCATAGTATAATTATTGGATTTTTTGCATGTCATAAATATTTTAACTACAATATTAAGATTAATTTAATAATTTAAAATGGAAATTTATTTTCATAAAATGTAATAATAAATTGTTATTTTATTATCTTATGGTTATAACATAATTTTATGGGACCTTGATTCATTTTTCAAGGTGTTATAAAACAAGTTATAGTTTTAATGTTGTTTTTTTTCTTAATAAATTATGATTTTATTTAAAATTAAGTTATAAATATTTAGTAAAATATTTTCAAAAAATGGATTCCATTTTTGAATTATACACGTTGAAAAAGGGTTGGGTTGAATTTTTGGGATTTTTCTAAAATACTTCAATTTTAAGAGAATAGTAAAATACGATAATTTACGATAAATACTAAATACATTATTTATTGAGTCATTGGTGATGAAAGGATGATGTAAGACCACTTGTTTAGAAATCACATGCACATATTACTATTATTGGTCACAATAATCAATACTATTGGTTGTATTTGGAAAAATAATAAAATAATGAGTAAAATGATCGGAAAACCCTCATCTCCTCCACTATAAACCCCCCTCACTCCGTATTATCTTCACTCTTATCAATCCTTGTTCCTTATATAAATTTTGCTCAAATATCCTCCCAATATCCTCTCCCGTGTCTATAATCCATTGTTCTCATAAAAATACGAAAACCTCTCCCCTAAAGAGTCTCTCAAGGAAGATTATTTCAAGAGGTAAATTCCTCTTTTCATTTCATTTATTTCAAGTTCCTTTATTTTCCTTTTATTTCCTCACCTGCTTTCATAAAAATGTTGTAATGACTCTATTACCTTACATTTAATAATATTTTTTTTATTATTACGGAATAATTCTTCATCATCCCTCCTTTCCCTTCTTTTATACTAGAAATGAAAACACCATCTGAGATGTGTTAATTTATCACATTCAAGGACATCAGGTTTTCAATTTCTATTACCATCTTAAATTATTGTCATGAAACCATATTTATGGTTAAACTAGAATATAATATATGTATTATAACTTATTTAATGTTATTTAATCCTTTTTTACACATGATATTACATTATAAATCAAAATAAGTTTGTTGTGATCAAGAACTGCCAATTAACCCAAACAATGGTAATTAAAGTTTTATATAATGATTCATCTTCACTCATAATAACCAAATGAATTTTACGAACATGTAATCCTCTAGTTTTTTAGTAATAACATACAACTTCTATTCTAGAAAACCATTCTCATTCTACATGTTTATCCGTACAAGAATATAAGTAAACCAATCATGAAATCCAAGGTAGAAAACACTCCTAAACAATGAAATTGAATCACTTAGCCCATCAAAAGGCCATGAATGAACCTAATAAATTTAAAATAAATCAATTAAATGTATAGGAGTTTACGGAACCATTAATTTATTAACCTAAATTTTATTATTCAGGTTGTTAAGATCAGGTGAGGAACACCTTTAGACCAAGGTAAGGGTTTTTTATCCGAACCACCATTTTCATTCAGGTTACTCTTATTCTCTACTAACATAAATTAAATTATTATTTAATCATATTTAATCCTCATATATTTTTTTATACTGTTCTATATATGTGTAACAACCATAATAATACTTTAATTTATGGGTATTTATATGTTTTAAAATGATCTTTAAAAAATTCTTCTCAAAATACAAACCCGATTCAAGGGAATTTTTCAAATTATTACCTCTTTTCAAGGGCACTATATAATCTGTTTTTGGAAACCATTATATTTATAAAATAACACATTTTATTATTAAAATATTATCTTACTTTACTTCTAATTTTATACAAAGATTTTTCTAAAAGAACTATTCTTTTCAAAGTAAAAGAGTATTTATATCAAGAATTACTCGATGATTTTATAAGAGTATCTTCATCTATTTCAACATTATTGTTCATTATTATGTATTATTGGGATTAATATTTTATGATATCAAATAAAATATTTAATTTAATGGTTTATTATTAGTTTGATTTTGGATGTTCTATCTTAAAACCATTCACCAATTTACTCCAAATGATTAGTGTTTACGCTTAATGTTAGGGGAAAGTTATTTACATTTCATAAATTAGTTTCAATATGAATGTATATATTGTTAATTTTTATCCCCATTCATACGAGGAATGAATTGGACTTAGTAAGTGTCATGTGGGGCCCTCTATAGCCCCTCAGTGCATTAGTAGGTCTAATGAGACAAACTACGGTCTTGGCACAAGGATTTGAAAAAAATGGTTATTTATGGTCTTGGCACGAGGTCTCGACGGTATGGTTATAATGTCCCACATAATTAATTCCCTCATTATGAAACTAGTATTGATAGTTCATGTGGTTATTTAAATAGTAGAATACCCATGATTATGTTTTATTATGGGATTATTCATTCAATTATTATTCCTGCCCTAATGTGTTCAAGTTTATTATTATTTTTAAAGGCATACATTTTTAGTTATTCAACATGATTACTGTTTATGTTTCTGATATATTCTTCTATATTTCTTGCCCTTAATAAGAATTTGAGCTCACCCCTTTATTATGTTTAATTTTTATAGGACATGAAGAAGTTTCTTATGAATGACCCGCTGGGATAAACTTAGAGTTATGGAGTTCCCAAAAAAACTTATATTTTGTATTTCATTTCAAGTTGTAATGTTAAAATTATGCATATATCTTATTTATAAATCTACTAAACTACTCAGTCCTTTGGGATGTATATTCCTTGTTTATATTCCAATGTAATAAAATAAGGCACCCACTCCAGGCAACTGGGGTAGGGTCCTTTCAGTTGGCATCAGAAGAAGTTTAGTAGAAAATTTAGAAACTAGATTTAGAAAACTTAGATTAGGGAAAAAACCCAAAAGATAGTATTTGAGGTTAAAAATACAAGAACATCCTGGTATTTTGGTAAGAAATATATTATGTGGATATTTTTAGAAAATACATCCCTATCTAGATGCTACAAGTGGACGTGGTTCTGGGATAGATGTACCTAGGAATGAAAACTCTAACAAGAAGTTTCATGCTTGACTCAAGGTTTCCTGGTACATAACAAAGGGTCTTACTGTACACTCGGTTTGATAGTCCTAAGGGATATTCTTAAGATAATTCACATTTTCTTTACAATCCATTATGAAGGATTTAAATGTAAAATTTTTCTCAATGAAACCATGTTTTTGATTAAGAGATTAGTTATGGATAAGATTTCAATTTACACTAAGTATTTTTCTATATTGAGATTATACATTATGATTCATAACCTAATCTAGTGTATTCCATTATTTAGAGATGGCTCCTAGTGGAAGGAATGGAAACCACATGAACACACATAACCCATATAGGAATTTACCTCTAACGCAAGATAATGATGTTGGATCTGGTGCTGCGACTAGTGATGAGCAACTTATAACTATACTGGGACAACTTACTCAGGTTATGAATAATAAACATACCCAAATTGAGAATCCAGATCCACAACGTGGAGGAGATATGTTTGATTAGTTTATGAAACAATATCCTCTACCATTCAATGGGACTAAAAACTAATTTACAGCTAAGAAGTGAATAAGTTCTCTAGAGAAGATATTTCTCACTTTGGGATGTAACGAAAGAGAGAAGGTATTCATGGAAGTTTATTTTCTATCAGGAGATGAAGATCAGTGGTGGTCAATAATAAAAAACAAAAAGGAGGAGAAACAAATATAAGATATGGAATGGAGGGATTTTAAGGAAATATTCTTAGAAAATTACATACCTCATGAACATCGACCAGATATGAAAAGGAAATTTATGAATCTATGGAAAAAAGAGGATGAGAATTTTGAAAAGTATGAAGCTAACTTCACAAGGATATAAAGACATGTGGTTGACTATATACATAATCCAAGGACCAAGATTGATCAATTATTTGATGGTTTAAAAACATTCCTCCGAAGGGCTCTAGTCTCCACAAGTTTCTCATCATATGAAGATATGTCTCAAGTGATATCAATATGTAAAATTAATTTTCTAAGTTTTATGAATTTAAAGGAAAGAAAAAGAATAATAGGGCTGATGAAAACTTTGGAAAAGTAAATAAAGAAATGGGGGAAGAAAGGAAGAGTTTAAGTTATACCCTACAGTAATTGTGGGAAGAAACACCCTAGCGCTTTCTGGAAGGGAATGAGAGTCTGTTACAAGTGCGGAGAAAAATTACGCCTATCTCGGTATTTAAAGGGGAATATAGATGCTACCAATGTTCAATGATACAATTTCAATGACATGGGACATTATGCATGTGAATGTACTAAGAGTTAGGAAACATTCTCTAAAGAAGGTAATGGTGAAAGGCCAAGCTTATGTGGTCTCAACTGCTAAGGTTTAAGTTCCTAACAATGTGGTGGCAGGTATTTTAATAGTTTCCTCAAACTTAGACAATGAATTATTTTATTATATATAATTTCATTATTTTATATCTTCCTAGTTTTCAAATAAAATTATACATGTCCTATTTGATTTAATAAAGGAGTGGTCAGTCAAAACTCCTAGGGGATGTATCATTACAACAAAGATGTGTCGATCAGTCCCCCTCATGACACATAAACATGATTTAGTTTATAGCCTTATCATCATAACCATGATTGAATTTTACATAATCCTTGGTATGAGTTAGATTTTACATTATTATGCAATGATCTATTATAAGAACAGGGAAGTTACGATTTTTGAGAATGGTGTTGAATCCCATATCTTTAGAGTAGAAACCTCACCAACTGATCCTTATCTAGATCCACCCCCAGTAGCTCTAATAAATTCAATTATTGGGGATGAAGGGAATGCAATAACTATGGGTGAGGAAATTAATGTTAAAATAGAGGACGTACCTATTGTGCAAGAATATATTGATGTGTTTCTAGAGGATTTACCTAGACATCCTCCAGAGTGAAGAATTGAGTTTTCCATTGATTTAATTCTTGGTTCAAGGCCAATATAAAATACTCCTTATAGAATTGAAATTGTAGAATTAGTAGAATTGAAGAAACAACTAGAGGAATTGAGTGATAAATTATTTATTCTCCCTAGTGTTTCTCCATGGGGTGCCCCTATTCTTTTCTTTTTGAATAAATATGGATATATGAGGTTGTGCATTGACTATAAGGATATCAATTCTATAATAATAAAGGAAAAGTATCCCCTACCTTTAATTGATGATTTATTTGATGAACTTCATGGATCACAATATTTTTTGAAGATTGACCTTCAATATGGATATCATCAGTTTCTAGTAAGTAAGGAAGAAATTATAATGATAACATTTTAAACCTGGTATGGGCATTAAGAGTTTACAGTAATTCCTTTTGGAATGACTAATGCACCCTATGTTTTCATGGATATAATGAATATAATTTTCAAGGAATATCTTGATGACTTTTGGTGGTATTTATTGATGATATCTTGGTATAATATAAAAGCTATGAAGATCAAGAAAATCAATTATGCACTATTATAAAGACTCTTAGAAGAAATGAATTATATGGGATGTTGATGAAGTGTGAATTTTGGCTTCAATAAGTTTCTTTTCTTGTCAACATTGTGTTTAAAGATGTAATATCTGTTGATCCTGAAAATACAAAGGCTGTTCAAGAATAAACTACTCCAACGAACATAACTGAGGTACGTAGTTTTATTGGTTTAGCTGGTTATTATCATCTTTTTGTTCAGAAATTCACCTGTTTATCCAACCTAATGACTAAGCTTAAACGTAAAGGGGTTAACTTCTTATGGAAAAAATAATGTGAGGAATTTTTTAAAGAATTGAAGGGATTATTAGTGAATTCTATGATCCTAACTATACCATTAGGGAATGATGGGTTTGTGATCTATAGTGTTGCATCAAAGAAAGGACATAATTGTGTCCTTATGTAGAATGATAGAGTTATTGAATATGCATAAAGGAAGTTAAAAATTCCTAAAAAAACTATCATACTCATGATCTTGAGTTAGCTACCGTGATCATCACTCTAGAAACATGGAGACACTATCCATATGGGGAATGATGTTAGATATATACAGATCAAAAGAGTCTGAAGTATATCTTCTCACAGAAAGAAATCAACACGAGGAAAAGGAGATGGATTAAACTACTCAAGGATTATGATTGCTACATACACTACCACCTAGGAAAGGAAAATAAGATATATGATGCATTGATCAAGAAGGATAATATAGTTTTAAAAAAACTAGGATTGAAAGGGATCTTATATTCATGGATCTAATAAGGATGGATATGGGGATTATCAAAGAAGGAGAAACATCATTACTTTTTTCAATTGGTTTCCCAACTATCTTTATTAGAAAGGGTTAAAATCTCTCAACTTGATTATGAGAAAGTTCAAAATAAAACTAATGATGTGAAAGATTTGAAGTTGGCTAACTTTCTACGTGAAGATGGAATTCTGAAATTTGGGAAGAGGCTATATGTTCCCTTTATACTTGAGCTGAAAAGGTATTTATTGCATAATTCCCAGAGATTGGATTTCTCTATAAACCATGGTATCACTAAAATACATAGATATTTGAAGGTACATTTCTGTTGGGACAACATGAAGTGTAAATTTTTTGATTATGTATCAAGATGTTTAGTCTATCAACAAGTGAAGGCTGCACCAAAACATAATAGAGGATTCATGAAACCTATAACTATTCCTACATTGAAATGGGATGAAATCACCCTGGATTTTGTCACTAGATTTCCAAAAACATCAAGAAAGAGTGATGCAATAAGGGTAATTATTGATAAACTTATGAAATCTGCACATTTACCTGATATAAGGGAGGATTTTACACTGGAGCACCAAGAAAGACTCTATATCAATAAATTTGTAAGACTTTGTGGATAAAATCTCACAATTGTGTCTGATCATGATCCACAATTTACATCAAATGTTTGGAAAAGTATTTAGAAAGCTTTAGATACTAAGCTTCATTTGATTACTTCTTACCACTCAAAAACTAAAGAGAAATAAAAAAGGAAGATCCAAACCTTAGAGGACATGTTGAGATCATGTTCACCTGACTTTCAAGATATTTGGGATCTATATCTACCTTTATTGGAGTTTTCCTATAGTAATAGTTTCCATTCAAGTATTCAAATGGCACCATATGAAGCATTGTATGAAAAGAGATTTCGTACACCAACTTGTTGAGATGAAGTTGGAGAAAAGAAGCTTGTGGCCCAGATCTTGTGGATGAAAAAATAGAGTAGGTAAAGACTATTCAAGGCCATATAAAAGAATCTCAAAGCAGACAAGAATGCTATGCTGATAATCAAAGGAAGGATTTATAATTTCAAGTGGGATATTACGTTTTCTTGAAAGTATCTCCATGGAAGGTGTTATATGATTTGGGAAGAAAGGAAAACTAAGACCTAGGTACATTGAACCTTTTGAAATTATAGAGAGAATATGAGCTATTTCATATCATTTGTCTATGCCACCTATCCTCTCTAAAGTACATAATGTGTTCCATGTCTCATTGTTGAGGATGTACATGGCATACCCAATGCATGCCCTCACTTCTTAAGGTATAGAATTGGAACCTGACCTATCTTACTCTAAAGAGCCTATCTGGATTCTAGACACAAATGAACAACTGTTTAGGAATCGGGCGACTCGACTGGTAAAGATACTATAGAAAAATCATAAAATTGAAAAGGAGACATGGGAGCTTGAGGAGCTTATGATGAAGAACTACCCAAATCTTTTTGTGAGGTTACATTCTCGTAATTTTGAGGATGAAATTTTTGAAAGGAGGGGATAAGTTAACACCCTAATATTTTGAAAATAAATTTAATATTGAATGCATAAAACACTGAGTCTCTATAAACACCACTTTTATATAACCTAGCCAGTAAACATATATTTTTTCCACCTCTATGATTTTAATTTTGAAAAATTGACATACATAGTTGCGTTCAGTAAGATATTTAAAGTATGGTAGAATCAACTATGTTTTTTATGAATAGAAACATACCATTATGAATAGTAACATGACCTTATTAATAGTAATGAATTGTAAATCAGAAAAAAAAAGAAACTTCATCCATGAATGTATAAATACAATTTAAACATCTTTAAAGTGAAAAAACGATAATAGTATAAGTATTTGTATTTTTTTATGTTATAAATATTTTAATTTCAATTTTATGATTAATCTAATAATTAAAAATGGAAATTTATTTTCATAAAATGTAATCATAATTTTTTATTTTATTTTCTTATGGTTATAAGATAATTTATGGGACCATGATTGATTTTTCAAGGTGTTATAAAACGAGTTATAGTTTTAATTATTTTTCAAATAAATTATGATTTTATTCAAAAATTAAAATAAAAATATTTAGAAAATTATTTTCAAAAATTGTATTTCATTGTTGAACTCTACATGTAAAAAAATAATTGGGGTGAATTTTTCGGATTTTTCTAAAATACTTCAATTTTAGGTGAATAGTAAAATACGATAATTTACAATAAATACTAAATACATTATCGATTGAGTCATAGGGGATTTAAGGCTGATTTAAGATCACTTCGTTCAAACTCAGATGAGAATATTACTATTCTTGGTCACAAGAATCAATACTGTTTGTTGTCTTTGGAAAAATAATAAAATAATGAGTAAAATAATGGGAAAACCCTCCTCTCCTCCGCTATAACCCCCTCACTCCCTATTATATTCACTCCTATAAATACTTATGACTTGTCTATATTCTGCTCCAATATCCTCCCAAGATCCTCCCCCACGTTCTTCATCCCGTGGTCTCATAAAAAGACCGAAACCTCTCCCCTAAAGACGCTCTCAAGAAAGATTACTTTGAGAGGTAAATTCCTCTTTTCATTTATTTTATTTCAAGTTCCTTTATTTTCTTTTTCTTTCCTCACCTACTATAATCCAAATGTTGTGATAACTGAAGTAAATTATATGTACTGGATTGTTGTTATGATTAATTAATAATTATTCATCTTCTCTCCTTTCCCCTTCTTTTATATTAGTAATGAAAACACCATCTGAGATGTGTTAATTTATCACATTCAAGGACGACGAGTTTTCAATTTCCATTACCATATTTAATTATGGTCATGAAACCATTTTTATGGTTAATATAGACTATAATATATATATTATAACTTATTTAAGGTTCTGTAATCCTTTTGTACACATGATATTAATTTATAAATTAAAATAAGTTTGTTGTGATCAAGAACTTCCAATTCACCCAAACAATGGTCATTAAAGTTTTATATAATGATTCATCTTCACTCCCAATAAAAAAAATGAATTTTATGAAAATTTAATCCCCTTATTATTCACTAATAACATACAACTTATATTCTGGACAACCATTCTCATTCTACATGTTTATCCGTACATGAATATAAGTAAACCGATCATGAAAACCAAGGAAGAAAAGGCTCCCAAAAATGAAATTGAATCTCTTAACCCATAAAATGTCCATGAATGAACCTAATAAAGATATAATAAATATATTTAATTTAGAGGAGTTTATGAAATCATTAATTTATAAACCTAAATTTTATTATTCAGGTTATTAAGATCAAGTGAGGAACACCTTCAAACTTAAGGTAAGGGTTTTCTACCCAAACCTCCATTTTCATTCAGGTTACTCCTCCGAATGGCCCGACGGCCTTATTTTTATTTTATTATAGATAATACCCCTTTTAAGGGTTTAAGGGGAACCCGAACATGACCCGTAGGCCCAAGGCACAAGGCCTGACATGACCCACAATACATGACCTGAAGGCCCAGAGGCATACCATGCCCATACATGACCCGTAGGCCCAGCCCACTAGAACTCCCCCTCCCCAGTGTCTTGCATCATTAATAATCTTATCTCACCACCTTGCATTGCAGATCGGCTAGCATTTCCCCATACAAAGCTACACGGTTCCTGGTCCTGATGGCGGCTGCCATACCCTCTCATTCTTCCAATCCGGTTAGCTCTTCATCTTGTGGCTGCTACTCCTACTGCTCTGATCCTCTTATGGGGCCTATTATGTGTGAACTGGGATACTCTATGGTCTACATGACCCAAAGTCCTTATGGACTGAAGGCCTTTGATGACCCGATGGCCCTGGAGACCCCTAGGCCCAAACCGGTGACCCGAAGGCCCAAATCAGGTGAATAGTTCCAGCTGCTACAGTACCGAACAGTATCTGCTACAGTGACTACTATAGTGACTGCTACCGTACTACTACAGTACTTCTACAGTAACCTGAAAATTCTACTTCACCTATTTTTGAACCCGGGTCTCTTGGATGCCAAGCAGGAGCCCTTACCACTCGGGTAAGGGCTCGTTGGCATTCATTCAGGTTACTCTTATTCTATACTTACCTCAACTAAATTATTATTTACTCATATATAGTTCTCATATATTATGTTAAAATGTTATTTATATGTGTATCAACCATAACCCTACTTTAATTTATGGTGATTTATATGTTTTAAAGGGATCTTTCAAAAATTCTTCCTAAAATGCAAGCCCGATTCAGGTGAATTTCTCAAATTCTTACCTATTTTAAAGGGCACTATATAATCTATTTTGGAAAAAACTATCTTTATAAAATCATTAATTTTATTATTAAAATACTATATTACTTTAATTTTGGTTTTATATAATGATTTCCCAAAATAACTCTTCTTCCCAAAGTAAAAGAGTATTTATCTCAAGAATTACTTGATGATTTATAAGGGTATCTTCATCTATTTCAACACTCTTGTTGATTATTATGTTTTATTGAGATTAATATTTTATGATATAATATACCATATTTAATTTAATAGTTTATGATTATTTTGACTGTGGATTTTCTATCTTAAAACCATTCACCAATTTACTCTGAATGGTTATTATTTATGCTTAATTTTCGGGGAAAGTTATTTACATTTCATATAATAGTTTCAATATGAATGTATATGTTGTTTATATTTGTCCCCATTCATATTAGGAATAAATTTGACTTATTAAGTTTTGGGTTGGGCCCTCTATATCCCATCAGTGCATCGATAACTCTCATGAGACAAACTACGGTCTTGGCACAAGGCCTTGACAAAATGGTTATTTATGGTCTTGGCATGAGGCGTTGACGATATGGTTATGATGTCCAAAATTTTTCATTCCATCATTATGAAAATAGAATTGATAGTTCACCTGGTTATTCTACTTGTATAATACCCACTATTATGATTTATTATGGAATTATTTACTCAGTTCTTATTCCTTCTATAATGTGTTCAAGTTTATTATTATTTTTAAAGGCATGTATTTTTAGTTATTCATCATGCCTAATGTTTATGTTTATGATATATTCCACTATATTTATTACCATTTCTAATAATTTGATCACAACCCTTTATTATGTTTCATTTTATTAGGACATGAAGAAGGTTATTATGAATGACCCACTGGGGTAGACTTAGAGTTGTGGATGTTCTAAATAAAACTTATATGTTGAATTTCATTTCAAGTTGTAATGTTGAACTGATGTATGTATCTTATTTCAAAATCTACTAAACTAATCGGTTCATTGAGATTAATATTCATTGTGTATATGACAATGTAATAAAATAAGGCACTGGATCCAGGGAACTACGGTCGGGTCCTTACAATCTCATCCATGCACATCTATCACAAAATCTCCACCAAAAGTTTCTCTAGAATTAGAATTACATGAGACAACTTGGTTAATATGTTAATGATAACTCAGAAGGTATCATGAACCTCCAACAACTATAGATGTTTTTTCACTGATTCCATCAATATACCATTGTATTTCTACTCATGAACCTCAAGTGGTTGGACAAAACTAGCAGACACATGGTGCTTCACTATTACTTACTAAAAAGTGAGGTATTGAGATATGAAATCTGCAATTCCCATATTCATGACTAGACTCTAATTCGAACTCCTAAGATATTTATTATCTTAAATACACCAAGATTCACTAACAAGTTGGATGTGTGAAATTTTATTAACACCTCCATACATTTCCCAACTGGAACTTTTGTTTGTACCTAGAAGAGGATGATGTGCTCTCCAGATTTAGAGAATCCATAGGATTCATACCATGAGAATATATAGTCATGTAAAACCATAAAATATATATCCCCAAAATGGGACTACCTAACCCAATGAAGAACTTTAGGGACACCACCATCGATTGAAGTCAAGCAATGTCACCCCATTCAATAAAAACTAACCGTATCACGAATATCTAATCAGGTGCCTATTGAACCAACTAATCATGGGATATTTTCTTAGGGAATTAGCTACCACATTTATATTTCTATAAGTATAGATTATCTCAAAGTCATAATCATATATGTATTTTATCCACCACCTCTGACTTAGGTCAAGATATCTATTGGAGAAAATATACCTAAGAATTTTGCGATCTATTTAATACACAAGTCACTCACCAAGAAGGTAGTGTCTCCAAGTATTCAAAGAAATTTATAACACTATATGTTCCATGTCATGGGTCTCATAGTTCTTATCATGATGTCATATCTACATGGACCCATAATAATTCACCTCCCTCCTTTAAATCAATAAGAAATCAAGCCTAATTCTAGAGGCATCATATATGTACTAAACTAATTCCTTTGGAAAACATAGAATAAGATAATTAGACAACATTCACATTAGCTCATATAAAGATATTTGAGAATGGTCAAATCATATGGAAGGATCCCCCTTTATAGTAAAGGTAGTCATGCAGATTACTATTCTAGAGAATTCTAAAACAATTTTTTGATAACATCCCCTAGAACCGAGAAATATGCACACATTGGACACACTCTTGGGTAGCACAAAAGAAATAAAAACCTCAATCTTCATAGGGTCAAACACCACTCTACCCTTCAATATAAAATTCCCTAAGAAATATTCACTATAAATAGTGAATTTTCACATCAATTATTTATCATAAAACTAGTGATTTCATTATAAGTCAAAAATAATCCTCAAATTCTCAACATGATCATCCTATGATATAGAATAAATGATCATGTCATTGAAAAATACAATAATGAATTAATACAAGAATTTATAGAATATTCAATTCATGAGTTCCATGAATATAGTCGAGGTATTAATCATGCAAAAAAACATCACTGGTAACTCAAAACACCCATAGAATCACTTGAACATTGTATTTATGATTCCATACACATGTACCCAAAGAAGATCATATCTAAACTAAAGGTCAATATTCAAGAACCACTTAGATCCCATTAGCTAGTCAACCGGGTCATTGATCCTTGGAAGATTGTATTTTTTTTTATTATCACTAATTTATCTAAATATAGTAAATACAAAGCCTTAAGATACCATTTTATTTCTTATTGAGAAGAATAAAAGTTTCCCAAAGGGATACAATGGGTTTGATAAAATCTTTCTCTAAAAGGATCTCAAGGGTCACTGTCCACTATCTTAAATTTTTTGGGACTAGCTTATATGTTACTTTTGATATCGATATAGTCTTGGAATATAAATTAATGTATAATCCTATCTCTCAATGATGGGGAAACATTAGAACATCAATTTTATCCTCTATAATAATGTGATGTTGGTACTATGAAGCATTAATAATAAAAAAACTCCAAGCTCACCAACTAGTTGGTAATAATTTGAAAATTCTAGAGGGTTGGTCCTACTAATTCCACATGAAGTTCACACTCACATGTAAAGATATATATTAACCTATATTATAAATATTAAATCAACCTATAATGGTTACAATCCATCCAATCATAGACTATGGATAAAAATTTCACATTATGGATGATGTCCTAGGGTATGATCTCTACTATGATGAGTTCACAAGAAAACCACTCCCTAATTAGATGAAGATCACACTAATGGTAGATGTGGGTAAGTTGGTGGTCACCTCTAGAAATAATCTCTATAAAAATACATTAGAATATGGGATGAACTGGTATTCCTAGCTCCCAAACCAATGAAGAAATATGAAAATAATAGTTCATACTGGTGTCAATAAGTATGAGTGACCATGTTGAAAAAACATAGATAATATCTTGGAACATATTGAGAACTACCTGATCAAAACCCTCTATTAAATTTATTTATCTATGGCCCCAACTATTTTCTCCCTCAACCTTATAGAGACTACCTAGATGTGGTAGAAGTGGAGGTGGATCAATGTTTTATCCACCTCCAGATCCTTCTACTACGTCTCTAAATCATCTACTAAAATCACTTCCTAAAGGGTCAATTTTTCCACTATGGGGAGACCCTTGATCTTGATTCCACCTTTGACATGGAGGTGTGATCACATAATCTCTCTTTCTACCCTTATATTCTCTCTTGGTTGAGCATTCTTGATCCATATTCCCTTTATCTTTGAAATAATAATTAGTATTCTCTCCTCATTGCTTGAACCCCTAATGGGATCCTTCTACCACTAAATACTTAGACCGAGATCATGAATATGTCTACCTTTAATTAAAATATCATTATGAATACCATCATATTGCTACTAATTATGAATCAACTCTAGGGAAACCAATGAATTTTATGGTACCAAATTACATCTCTCTTAGGAAACTCTTAATCATAAATGATCTCTCTAGAAATATGATGTAGGTTGGAAGGCATAAATGAATCAACCTAGCTTGAATCTATCTATAGAGTCCTAAAAAAACATCTAATCTCACAAAAATCCATTTCATACCATATCTAAGGAATAACTCATGAGGACTATAAACGAAATCACATAATCAACTATAATCATGCTTCCCTGCTAAAGGTCTAACAACTCTTAGACTTATACTATCCTCAGTATCATATAATTATACTCCTCTCTAAAAAGGTACCCAAAATCCATCCATGTTATGGCATACATAGAATAAATCTAATAAGTTAATTTCCAAAAATGGTGAACCATACTCTGAAGAATAATCAATGTAAGAATCACCATCTTATTAATTGGTGTCCAAAGAATATGGAATATACAATTCACTAACTCTATACAATCCTCTATCTCTTGAGAATCGGGATCACCTTGAAACATAGATGGACTTTAACTCTATAACCCACGAAATATTCTATGTTTATGAGTTATTATACCTCTAAATTAGGTCCTTGAATCAAATCATTTTCATTTAACTGATCAGTGATAAGAGGCTGTAGCACCGACATAAGCTCATTGTGTCCCTACCTCTAAATACTAGCTAGATATATGTGGGGTTGCATCCTGTGAATGAAAATATGAACCATAACTATTAAAGTATATCTGATTGAACTTACTTAATAAGTACACGGATAAAATAGAAACTAATATACTTCATGTTTTATGTATCATACCATTTTTACCTTGTAAATGACACCATAGAGTTATGAGATGATCAATAATGAAAAAATGGAATGTTGGATGCCCATGCCTATGATGGGTTCCCTAGTCAAATAGTGAAGATCAAGAACCCTTGACACCCTTTCCCTAAATTTTCCAAACTAAATATTAGAATACACATAACTCCAAACTATATATTTAAGATAGAATAACTCTAATACCACACAAGCATAAACCTTCTAATGTGCTCCTTCAATCTGAGGCCATTGAGTGGTGCTAGGATCAGATAAGCCACTTCTTAACCTCTAGTACACCAACTTGTATGCTAGAGGTTATGAAGTAAATTCATGAGTTTAGGGTGTTATTATGGAGAGACTATATCCTCATATCAGAGTTTTAAATAATAGTGGAAATAAACCCAATAACATCCACAAAAATAATAATTAGAGTGTTCATAATCAATAACAAATATCAATGTTATATCAAATGAACCTGAAAAAGAATACAATAATACAAACTCAAGGTCATGAAAGTATATAACTAATCACCCACTGGGAAGATCACATATATGATATAAATAAAATAATTAAATATAATAGGATCAACAACATTCTTTATACATACTTTATTCATCTCCTGAATCCATATAAGCTATCCAGTAGAATGATAAAAACCCAAGACTCTCCTTAATCAAAACTTGTAAACAATGAAGATCTTCTTAGGTACCCAAGTTCCATGGACACCTGAGTAGGGAATGAATATAACTTTTTATGGAACCACCAACACAATCTCTCACATAACCTATAAATGTAGGATATACACATGTGATATGATCATATGAATAAATAAATAATTAGGGAAGAATAAGTAAATAATCACCATCAATTATTGGGTTTTAACGTGACACCCATGATCAACCATACCTAATGTATCTAGTGAAAGAGTGTTTATGATCAAATTTACTTATACAAAACCTAGGGATAGATTCCCCCCAACTTGGAAAAAATATCATCTGAAAACATAGGGAGAAATATCTATACACTTCCAGAAAAGTAATCCATTCATAAACTCAAGGGAATATCCACATTCTTCCAGGTAAGAAAGTCATCTAAAAACTCATGGGTGGTATATGCACCATTCCAGGGAAGAAATTAATCTAGAATATCAAGGGTGTATCTACACCCTAATAGGGAAGAAATTCAAACTAAAACTTAGGGGGTGTATTTTTACCATGTAAGAGAAGTGATCCATGCAGAAAATGAAGTTATATCCACACATTTATAAGGAATAAAGTTATGTAGAAAAATTGGGGGGGGGGTATCCACACCCTTCCATTGAATTAATTCTCATTATAGTAGGCACAAAGGATGGATCCAAGGCTAAAATAAAAAACATACCATGTATCTACACACATCTAGATGGGCAGTGTGTCCCATCTGAATCATCTCATAGAACATGTCTTGTGGGATATACTTCTACAATAAAACATCTCACAATACATGTTAGAAATATGAAGTGAACAAAATTTAATAATCACCCAATATACCAAGATCACACAACTGATTTGGGTTCAAAATGTTCACCCATGATCATTTATACCCCACCCAAAACACCCTATCAGGGTTAACACATCATTAGGGCACCTACTGAGACCCCTTAGGTCACATAAATCATAAACACCTCACATGGGATACTCAATATTAGTACCATATCTTGGTTAAACACCCATTATTAAAAGAGAATAACATCCATATAGCTCATCATACTCATCACATAGATACATTGGCCTCATAGGTAATCCCATATTATTATCACACAAGGGAGATAAACTAAAGATCATACCCTTCCCAAGTCACCGTAGGTCGGTCCTCACACCCAACTGATCCATTAATCTATATAGGGTCTTCCCACATAGGTAATAACATATTAATGGGGTAGGATTTTTGGAAGGAACCATGACACCTCACAAAATTGATTGCCTTAGATATAGATAGGCCACTTGTATCATGATCATTGATCCACCATAAGTTTTCATGTAGATAGATATAGCGGAAAAAACAAAACCTCCCAAAGCCCTTATTTCCTCAAATAAGTATACCAGAAGTAGGAAGTCTCTACAACTTACCCACCAAAAAAAGTCAAACTTTCACACACCTTAGAAGAAAATAAAAAATATTCAAATCAATAGAAATACAAGCAATAAAAAATACAAAGTAGTAAAAGAAAATAGAGATTAACATTCTTCATTTGAGTTTTATTATATGTATGAGAGGAATCACTAACTCACTCTATATTCACCAAAAGTAAAATATTAAAATTTAACTAAAAAAATATTCTATAAGATTCATTATAAAGAAATTTAAAACTCTGTAATCTTTAGATTCAATGTGCACTTTAACCATGCACTGTGTATTCTACTAGTACACTATTCATATCAGTGCTCACTTCCTTATGAAACTATAATTTTTTTTAAGTTACACCTCCATCCCAAATTCGTAGATAGTCTCTATATGGAATGTAACTGTTTATTTTTTTAACCTAATTTACCTTGGCCACTTTCACTAGAAAACATCTAGAGTCTTCATTTGAGAGACCTTATTCTAAAAATTCTACCGAATAATATAAACCTTTCAGACACCATCAAAATATCTAAACTTATGATGGAAATAATTTTTATTATTGAACTATCATTTTTAAAACACTAATATTAGACAACAATCACTAATATAGTTTATGGTAAATTTATTTTCAACTGTTGAACTTCTCATAGTCTAGTAACAACTTAAAATATAAATAATATCCAACTAAAAGTCTTATTTTCAAAAAATTCCTATGTCAAATTTTTTATTAAACCCTTTATTATTATTCTTATTATATATCATTTAGTGTTACTCAACCTTCTTCTATTACCCCATGCCCCACTGAGGCACCATTCCACCTCCGACTTTATGGAGTTAATACATTGGTGAACATGTCTGCCGGATATTGGTGACCAACTCTCTTCCAGAGAATTAACACATTCTTCTCTAACATGTTTTTGATGAATTAGTACTTAATTTTTATATTATTTTTCCATGCAAGCAAAAATTTATTTTTTATCCAAGTTAATTTTACTTTTATTATCACAGAATAAAATTTCTACCTCTTGAAATCTACAAAGTACCTTTAGTAATTTCTTAAACCAAACCAATTCTTTCGCTACTTCCATTACAAGAACATACTTATATTACATTGTAATAAATGTAATGATATTTTATATGTGTTAAATTAAATGGATTATTGTGCCTCTTTATGTAAACATGAATCAATTTATGGTATTTTTGGTATTTAAATCTTTAGTGAAGTATGGATCAATAAGACCCTAGAATAGATCTTCCTCCCTAAAATAAAGATCATTATTTTTTTACTTTCAAATATATAAGGATCAAATTAATGAATTTAAAATGTTACTTACCTAGGTTTTACATGAATCAACTTACAACTTAAACTATAAATGAACTATCTAGCTTTGTATGCACATGAGCCTCAACCTGTTTGGTGAGGACTCTTCAAGTGCATCCATGATACCCAGTATAAAATCTTGGTGGAGGTTTATTTTTAGGTTACTTTAGAAGTAATGTAGTAGGTAATATAGTAGATAATATAGATGGTACTATATCATGCACTATTTGGTACTATAGCAGATGAAACAATTCATCTTATTCGGCCTTTGGGACACTCGTTTGGTCCTCGAGTCCGTCAGGACTTCGGTCCATCCCAAGTATTTGGAAAAGTAAGGCCTTTAATCCAAATCAAAGACTTTGGTACACCTCAAGGCCTTCATCCCACATGAAATGAAGATTCACTTAGATATAATCTACAAGGAACATGATCCAGATGAGGATTTAGAGTAGTAACATTCACTAGAGCATAGTTACCAGATTTGGAAGAATGAGAGGGTATACCATTTCCATAGGTACCAGGCCTATTCATCTCTACACAAGATAGCTATCCTAACAATAATGAGAATGTGGAGAGATGAAATAATGATATTGATGACGGGGAGGGTCAGTTCCAAGTAGTCATAGTTTGAGATAAATTCCTTTAAGGCCTCTAGGTCATGTAATGTATCACTAAAACTACAAGCCATGTAAGGGTTCCCCATAAACCCATATAAGGGGTATTATTAAAAATAAATAAAAATTTAAGGTCTTACATCCATATATGTGAAAATCATACCATGTATTAAATTTTTAATAGTCGAAGAGTGTGATACTCTCTCAATATACTAATGCTCTTCTTGAATTGCTAGTGCTAATTCTCTACAAAAATTATAGTGCCTGATAAGAATAGCTAAAATTAGTTTTCATTAAATTATACCAAACCTTTGAATGATCTTCCATATGTAATATTTATGATGAAACACTAATGTTTTGGATTCCATATATCTCTCGATCATCATTCTCAATATATTCTTGGCTTTTCCAAGATCTTTCATCTTGAAACTTCTAGAGAAAATATTTTTTAATTTTTTAATTTTCTTATCTTCCAGTCCAATTTAAAACATGTTATCCATATAGAAAACAATATAGTGAAATTTCAATCATCCCATTGCTTCCAGTAATAGAAGTGACTTTCATTATATATTTTTAAGACTTTTACAATATAAATGATTCAAATTTATAATTCCACTATCACATTGCTTATTCCAATCCATATAATGTTTTATTTTATTTACATACCAAATTATGGTTCTCATTTACTATAAAACCTACAAGATACTTCATGTAAATTTATTACTCCAACTCACCATGAAGGAAATCTATCTTGAAATCCATCTTCTATAAGTATATATCTTTTCATTCCATCATACTTTACACTATATAGAACATACAATGTTTAACCACCAGTGATGAGATTTCAAAGAAATTGACTCCTTTATTTTGTTGAAAACCTTTCAACACCAACCATTCTTTATACATTTTCTTACCGTCAGCCTCCAGCTTAATTTGATAAAACCATATGTTCTCTAGTTATTTTTTTTCCTTTTAGAATATTAAACATATCCCAATTCCTATTGAATGTTAATGAAGACATATTTTTCCATTCATATATGTATCAGACTATTTTGAGTCACTAAGAAATGCCACATATTTTGAACATTAAGTTTCTCTATCATCTGTTAAATCTTGAGCGTGTATTTTAACCCAAAACCATTAAACCAATCTTCTGATTCTGGTTGATCTCCTAAATTGAACCAACTGCTTTGAACTAATTTTCTCAGCTCTATCTACCATTTTATAAAATCCAGTACTCATACAAATATATCCCAAACTTTTTATTATCCCACTCAATATTTATCAACTCTATAAATTTTTATATTATCTTATGATGGCCTTTATCCTAGTCTTCTGGTGTTTTCTTCACCCATATCTGAGTTTTCTAGAAGTTGTGAAATTTTAGTAACCTTACTCTAACCAATATGGACATTAAAAATATATTTTATCTCAAATTACTTCTCTAATAAGTTCTAAAATTTCCACAAATTTTTTAATTAAATAGAATATCTTTTCTCTTGATGAATTTTTATGTCTCATTATCCTATAATTGATATAATAATTTTTTTTATCTTTATCAGATAAAAAAACACATTTTTTGATTTTTATACATGTTTATCTATTTCCTTATCATTTACACGTACATATTATAAACTACTAAAAACTTTAAGATGATGAAATTCTGATCATTTCCTAGAGTATAATTCCTCTAGAAGTTCCGACCCAACTATCGATGCTAGGATTTTATTATTTAGATATATTGTTGTATTGAGTGCCTCTGTCCAAATCACCTTTGAAATTAATAAGTGAAATATTATACACCAAGATTTTTCCATAAAATTCCTATTAATAATTTCATCCAATCCATTCTACTATGGAGTTCCTAACACAATCTTCTGATGACTCATTCCCTTCTTCTTATCAAAATTATGAAAGTTGTACTTAATGTACTCACCACCATTGTCTGTTAGGATAAACTTCAACTTTAAACCAGATTCCATTTATAGCAAGGCTTCCAAATGAACTAAAACCTAAAATAAATTAGATTTATGGTTGAAAAAATAAATTCTAAATTTTTTAATAACATCATCAATGAAATTAAGAAAGTAATTGGAACTATAGTTGGACTTAACCGGGGTAGGTCCCTAAACATAGGAAAGTATAATTTTTAATTTTCATACTCTAGGATTCTAACCATATAAGTATACAGATAAACTAATCTACCTTCCTAGTACACAACATTAAATCTTTTAAATTTTAATGGGGTTGAGATTTATTATGACTTTAACCTTTAGAAATTTCATATTCTTCTCACTAAGGTGACCTAACCTAAAATTCCATACTTCTAGATCATCAAGAGTTATACATCTTAAAACTGAAATCCCATCTATATTTCTTGCCATGTAAATATTATCATCCTTTACTCTGTATAAAAATATCATAAAACCTTGAGTAACCTTAGATACTCCATTTGAAAAACTATTAATATAGCCCACTTCATCAATTTTTCTAAATGAAGATATGATTTTGTTGAAATACAGGGATGTGGAAAACTTTAATTAGTTTCAAGAATCATCTATTATTTATCTAGATATTGAATTATCCATTTCAAAAAACTTTTAGGGCTTCATCATCCTCTAGATTAAACTTCACAAACTTCATTAATTTATAGTTAACTATGTATATTTGATCATCTATTGAATGGAAAGATTCTCTAGATTTAATAACCCAAGATTCTATTTAAATATTCATACTCAACATGTAATTATTACTCCATTATTGTTAACTAATAGAATTTTAACTGCTAGAGTTTTATGTTTTTCTAGTGTTCTCCATATGATTTTTTTATGCTTCTTGATATTCCATTTATTCATAAAACTCAAGTATCTAGGAACCGGGATAGATAGCATTATTAAACTTCCATATTTAGACTTATTATTATAATAATTATTTTCATAGGTTTTCTTCACTTGAGGTGTCCGTACACTTCCATCAATAATAAGTGCACTACTGGAAGGTCCTTGAACTTACCTCTTAAGCTATTCATTCTGGATCAAATTCTTGATATCATCAAATTACAAATCCATTTTTTCCTTTGGAGTTACTAACCATAGTAACTATAACATCCTAAATTTCCATAAGTGACTATAGAATGAGTATTTCTTGTACATATTAACTAATGTTACCTTTAAATGATTCAATATTTTGGTAGATCATTATGAATTAATTTACATGATCTTATGATGGTCTTCCTTCATAAAACTATAATCTAGAAAACCACCACAACATGAAATATTTTCTAAAGATCTTTGTTTTTTTATACATATCCACCAAAACCTTTATAGCATCGACTGTAGTTTTCTTCTCCTAAATGTTAAAAGAAAAATTTCATGATAAATATATTTTAACTAGTTCTAAGGTCTTTCTATCCAAATTTCCTCATTCAAACTTCTATATTGTTTTGGGATTAACACCTTTTAATAAAATATTCAGATCTTTTTGAATGAAATAATATTCAATCTCCAACCTCCAAAATCTAAAATATGTTCCATCAAATTTATCAATCCAGATATTTCATTCATTTGATTCCATACCTAAGTGGCTACTGATGTGTTCACCTCAAGAACTAAAAATCATTTACTTGATAACATTTTTTGTAAGGAACCATGATACCTCAAAAACCCAATCGCTTGAGCTAACAACACACCACCGATAGCATGATCTATGATCTAGTAGAAGCTTTCACATAGATCCACATATAATAAAAACTAATTCAAAAGAAGTATACCTTTCCTCAAATAAGTGTATCAGAAGTAGGAATTCTCTATACCCTACCCACCACATAATGTCGACCTTTCACAAACTTTAACATAAACTCAAAAACATTCAAAGAAATATAAATACAAGTAATAGAAAAACATAAAGTAGTAAAAGACATAAGATATTAATGAGATTTATATGATCTTATATACATGAATAGAAGGAATCAATAATTACCTCTATATTCACTTGAAGTACATGATTACAATTAAATAGACAAAGCAATGAGTAAGATTTATTACAAATAAATTAAATACTCTATAATCTTCAGATCCACTACACAGTTTAACTATGAACTCCATTTTCAACTGGTTTAATATCCATGTCATCCCCCACTTCTTTTTATTGGAATATTATATAGTTTTTCAGGCCACACCACTTCCCCAACTTCATGGAAAGCCTCTATATTGAATGCCACTATTGATTACCAAAAATATCATTTACCTCGACTACTTAAATCGATAAAATTTTAAAGTATTCATTTGAGATACTTCATTCTATAGGTTTGACCAAATACTCTATAACTTTGAGACTCCATTAGAATATTTGAGATTCCAATAGTATTACTGCCACTGGTAAAATTATAGATATCTAAACACTGACCCCAACCACCTTTCGATGAACAAAATTTTTGAAGACATATTTTTGGTTGTTGAATTTCCAAAATCCTAAAAGAAAGATTCACATACCAATATAATAACACTATCCCCACAATCAACTTGAGTAGGATGAAAGCTCTAAGGTATCACAAGGTTCTCACATAGACTACATGGGAAAAACACTCCAGTTCAATACCATATTATACTCAAATTTCACTAGGGAAACCTATCATCCGGTCTATGATATCTTATTAATTTAATTTAATTTAAACGCTTTATGGTCCAAGTGTCATAGGGAATGAATTTATAATAAATTCCTCAACCATCAGTGGCTAATGTGGAAATCAATTTCATGAGGATCCCTCATAATCCTCAACACTTTTTTCATCATAATCATAACCATTTTAGTTCAATGAGAAAAATTCATTTAATTTAATTAAAAATTCATTTAATTAGAAGGTAAATTACCTGTAAGTGGTGAGACCACATTTCATATTCCATATAAAGAAATAATAGTAATATGGGGGGGAATTTATAAGGAACCTCATACATCAATTATGAGTTATCATATTTTTAAAGAATATTGGTGAATCAAGTCCAAGATTTTCTAAGTATAAATAGTTATTTTCTATCCAAATGAGGCCCTAATTCAGGAAAAAACATCCAAATTAATTAATTATAATAATTTATTATTAATTAAATAATTAATAAAAAACTTTAAAATTTAATTAGAATAAAAAAAATGCCTGGTAACTCACTGAGTGAACATATCACACTGAAACCACAACCAACAACCCATGGAAGATCCATGGAATATTCCTCGAACTATTTTGGGAAAAATTACTAAAATGAGACAATGATTTAATTTTAAATTTAATTTAATTTAAATAAAAATCCTAAATAAATTCACTAGTAAGCACACCTTCATCAAATAGTTGAGAAATGACATTCATTCTTCATCACGAAACACCCTCTATCTTAGCCACATAGAAATCCCATCATAACAGTATGATTCAACTATGATATGATGTAATTATCTCAAGAACACTAGATGATTTTCATCAAAATTATAGGTAATTAATTGAATATAAAATCTAAGGATGAGGAATGAATGACTCACCATGATTCACCATAAAATACCCAAGAAATTCCTATTACTGAAAGGGGACTTAATTAATTGAAGAGTGAGAGGACATCGTAGTATTAACCATGTGTGAGGGAGAAGATAGTAGATGTGAGGATTTTTTAAAATAATAAGGGTAAAAAATATTGTTCTCAAAAATTAACATACCCCCGATAGAAAAACAACATGTACCACAAAATTCCCTAAACTATGGTGCATATCCATACATCCCCAAAGGAGACCCAACATTCCCAAACCTATGATGAGGGATCATCCCAAATTTCTATTTTATATAGGAACATCAACCACTTGAAATGACAAAAAAATGCCATATCCCCCCTATGACTTATTGTTCCCACTGTTCCATGCCCAGGGAAATGAGAAATTCAATTTTTATTTAACATTGGGAGGGTCCACCAATACCACACCGATCCTGGGCATAATTCCATCCACTATATCGAGTCACCCACCGATCTATGCTCATTCGTTTTCACCATGAACACATTCCCCAACATGGATATCCTAGGTGCCTCCCTCAACTAAACACAAAATGTTTGGGACCACAGTGTAGCCCCCCCTCACTATTTTCTAGGAACCATTCCCACCCAAACAATAATTTCATAGACCATTTCACATTGGTCTAATCCCAAGTTTCCTCACAGTTTCTCTGGGAAATTTTTTTGGGCACTATGCTATCCCATCCATGGAGTCCTCTCACTAGTGAGCTCTATGTTGTGGTTCTCCCCATAGTTGATCACATACATCTAAAAAAGATAAAGGTCCACCCAGAATTACTATAACTCTCACTAGATCCCTTGAATCCCTTTTGGACCTTGTTACACATCCAATAATATATCCTTGATATATTAAAACTCTTATAATTCCAATTTTAATTCTCATTATAAAAACAAACCTCGTTCAAAGTTCAAAATTCAAATTCTTTTTGAATTTTTACAACCCAAAAAACATTGGTCTTTTTAACCCTACATACTGAGATCCCACTTGGGCTAGTAGTTTGGTGGAGAATTACACCCAATACTACTTCTAATAGTTCAGTGAATGGTGACATATACCAAGAAGTCATATCAAACACATAAGAGGCCTTGGTATAATTATAACTTTTAATAACCACATATCTCTAATGCACACAATAACTAAAAACAATTAATAACATATAAGTAATCATACTAGAAAATAATATCCATGTGATAAATGGTTGTACCTATAAAATATAAAAAATGAAACCTTATAAAAAAATAAAAACACAAAATAAAAACATATCAAATTAATGGAAGATATGGAGAAACTATAATGTGGAACTCTTAATCACCCTGGATTTTAACATTAACATTGACTTCAATAACCACTATTTAGAATCAGTAAGCTCAATGTTTACTAGCTCTACTACCCCTAATGTCACATGCAAACTATTTCATACTAGGTTACTCAAGTGTAATAGCATAATGAAAAAGTGACATAGATGAGATATGTAGTGGTTGTTCTGGGTGTGATCAGTAATATAGGGTTCTATAAGTTCCCCTAGTACCACACCCACTTGATTGTCCTTACTAATCAGTACTATCATTAGACAGACCATAGAATAATTTTCTTCTATATAGTTGTCTCAATTTTTTTTTGAAAATTTAATAATAAAATGGAATTTAATATATTATAATTTATATATATATAACAACTACTATACTCAATAAGGGAACCCGTGGATGCAGTCAAATATTTAACATTCACTGATCATTCTTAGACAATCTCTTTATATTTATTTCTTTAATATATTTAATATTATTAAAAAGAATATTTTTTTACAGATACATTTCTAATGGAAAAGACAAAAAGTTATAAGATATAGAACATAATAATTACGGTATATCAATTGGCGAGAAAAAAAATGAAAACATGTGACATACCATAACAAAGGCAAACCAATTGGCAAGGAAAAAAGGAATAAAAGATGATATCTCATAATAAAGGTATATAAATTATCATTTCAAAAATTTCCTATGATTTTTTATAATGTAATTGATATATTCATTTTTTAAGTAGTACTTAAAAAATATACATTTTTTTAACACAATGTTCTTACCAAACAATATATCATAACATAAATATAACATATTTATTTAATTAAAATTTTATTTTGATTTTAATTATTTTTTAATTATAATTGAAGATATAATTATAGTTTTAGGCTTAATTTTAAATGTTATATCAATTTAAGATAATGTAATGTTACAGGATGCAGTGTTGTATGAATATATAATGTGAAATTTCAAAAATGGAATAGCTTATAGAATATAGTGAATCTTGTGCATTTTTCTTACTTGATATGAAAAACTTATGATAATATTATAGTTTTAAAGGTCTTTTATTCTATGTAAAATAATTTTAAATATATAAAAATAATGTACATTTGTGTGAGTAAAACATTTATTCTAAAAATATTTTTCAGAAAATATGAGTTTAGTGGGATTTTTACCATGTGTGAATTGATTTAATGTTTTTTTGGAATATGTACTATTTAATTTGATTCCTATAAGATATTTATGATTATTTTATTATTTATTTTATAAATAAAAAGTTATAAATTTTTATCATATTCAATATTCTAAAATTTATGTTTTTTAAAATGAAAAATATAAATCTTTATAGAAGATTTGTTTAAGTGGCGGTGGTTTGAATTTTATTTAAGATTGTATTAAATTTACAAATATTTATGATTTTTTATTAAATAAAGTATTTATGACATAGTTTTATGATATAAATTCATGTTTTAATCATTATATGAATTTAAATGAGTTTTAAAGTGCCTTTAAAATTGGAATCATGCAGTTTTTACAATTTAAAAACTTGGTTGAATGGTATTTAAATGGTTTTAATTAGTATATGTATGAAAAAATTTATTTAACGACATGAAATAATGAATGGTAAATCATTTATGAATATAAATCTTGGGTATGAATCATTGATTTTAAAGTGGTCTATATAATGTTTTTTAAGTTATATTTAGTGGATAAATGGTTTAAAATAAAAGAGGATCATATTAAATGATAAGGCTATGTTTGATTTATATTTTAATTTGAAAGTTATTTTTTACATTAAAAATATAATGTATTTTATTCAATCCCATTTGGATTATATTCTATTCAAATAAAATCTGGATGGTTCACATGGTTTTAGTCCCATTGAATTTTATTTGGTTCAGTTTGGTTCATTTTGGGTTTGTTTGAAATTATTATTTAAGATTTATATTTTTTCAATCTATTTATGTTTGGTTCGTATCAATTTTATTCTTAGTTAAATTGTGTATAATCATCTTTTTTATATTTTGTTAAATTTTAGTTTACTAGTTAAATTCAGAATAGCTTTATATTTTTTACTTTTGAGAAGAATAAATTGAATGAATCTAAATAGATTTGGAAATATGTAAAAAAATGTAATTAATTTAAATGAATTAAATCGATAATTTGAGCTTAATTAATTGAGGCAAAATATGGGAAATAAAATAGAGGGTTGAGACCATATATCGTTTCTTCTATATATCATACAACACTACTTCAGGTTTACAATAAACTCTAAAAACTGAAGTATTTGAGTCATCATATGCAATATATTGCTCAAGACTAATGTGGGAAGCTATGATGTCAATTTCATCCCCACCATTGTTCATAATATATCATGGGATCACTTCAGTAGTTCCATGGAATTTATATTTTAGAAGATCTTTAAAAAAACACTTGCTTGACCATTAATTCCAAAATATATGGCTCATCAATATCCATGAAGTGAACCATTCAAATAACTATAAATAAATAGTAATAAATATACATCCCCTACCATTTCATTGAATCAAACAATTCACATTTCATTATAAGGACTAGAACATGGGAGTAATAATATATTATTATAATTTTCTCAAAAAATCCATAATATGACACATTTTCATATCAATTTTTTCTAACTAATTAGCTTTCATAACAGGCTGTTATTTCATTTTACATAGCACCATAATGTTGTGTTATAATGTTCACTATATGACTTATTATAAAAAATTAATTCCCCTCAATCACCAATGATTTTAATTCATGAAAAACATTATTGGGAAAAAAATTAATGGTCTTATTTCTTAAGAGACAACATCAATTTGTATACTCCATACCTAAAATATATCAGAATATTAAAATTAATAATGAATATTTATTATCTTTTTTATCAAATTAATGTCCGTACCTTTGATTTTAAATAAGCAGAAAAATATTTAATATTATAAGTATCTCACCTTATCAAAGAAGATTTTTTTAATTCTACTTATAATTTTATTATTTTTCTTACATAGAAAGTTAATAAAAGTTTATGATATATATACAATTACATAGGATGTGATAATATATACATGTTCAAATTACTTACTTAATGTATTCATAAAACAAATAATAGTTAAAAAGACCATTCAATGTGTTATATCCCACTCTTCAAGCCTCAATTTACCCAATATATATGATGCATAAATTCACCATATTTGGATAAGTGTTAGAAAAGTGGTTCCAATTTTCTTATACTAAACATCTTTATTTCTCATTGTCTGGTTACATATCGTGCCCACATAAACCAAATACATGAAACATAAATCCATAAATTCATGAGATAAATAACTTTTCACAATTTAACCTTCAAGATGATTTATATACTTGAAAAAATACATCATTTTCTACATATTTCTTTTAGTTGTATGCATCCAAGAAAAAGAAATGGATCCCCAATAAGTATTTTAGTTGAAAGATAAATAGTTTAATGAAACATGAAAGTGAAACAAGATAAAGGGAAAATTTTCTCCAACTCACACATAATTATTGGTTTTTATTCTTATATTTATTTTCAATAAACACATGTATAACTTTTTAGCACAATTTTCTCTATAAAAGTGTCTCAATTGAATCACCATCACCCTTACATTATTGTATAGTAAATGATATATTTTTATTCAATTAAAATCATGAAGAAGGATGTGATAGTCACAAGTTTTAAAATATTTTTGTTGCACAAATATTATATTGACACATTTTGATATGTTACTTGAATAAAAATAAAAAAACATTAATAGTGTTTATTGAATCCAATTTTTTTTCTTAGAAGTTGGTATCACACAAGAAGCATGGGGAAATTTCCATTTTTTTACTAAAAAATCCAGATTTAGTTATCGTTTGATACCCTAATCCACTAGTCCACAACAAGATCATAAATAATCTTTGTTATTACCTTTTAAATTTATAAGGATTAAAAGAAACATATACACATATTTTTCTCAACTTGAAATTCTTACAATGATTATTTAATAAATTATTTGACTAGTAAGTAAAATAAAGGAAAATAATTTTCTTCCTCTAAATTTTATTATATTTAATGAAATAATTATTCTTATTTATAGATTTAATATTACCATACATGAGTAAAAAATTAACTTATAACAATTCATAAAGCACATAAAATTAAGAAATATGTTGAGGTGGATTCTTAGTCTCAACATCATTGTCAAAATTTTGATGATTATTCATGTATATATGATTCCTTGAAAAAATTCATTAACTTCCCATGAAACTAAAAATTTGATGATATTTAATCATTATAAAATATACATTCTTCCTTCAAATAGAAAATTATAGTTTAGTATTCATTTTCTACCCATTAATCATTCCATAACCCAAAAAATAATTTATCATCCTTATAAGTGCGACACTCAAATGAAATGTATCTTTAAAATAAGAGTTGTATTTACACATAAAAAATTCCAAAGTTTATTTAATTATTTTATTAAAAGTTAAAAGTGCATTTATATATAATTTATAGGATTATAAGGTCTATATATGAGTATACCTAATAAAATAAATGGTTTTCTATATACATCTGTGGAGGAAAGTTATTAATGTGAATGAAACTGGGCACATGATGTGTGAATTAACCATTTGAACAAATAGATTAAAACTATCACATGATAGACCCAAAAAGAAATTGTATACCTTTGATATAAAACCAAGATATCATGAAAAAAATTTGTTACATTATTATATATCCACAAGATAAACCAACCACTCATTATACTTAATTCTCTCATAATAATTCCATTATATAATAATATTGAAATTTCATCCAAAAAAGAAAATATTTTAGAGCCTAGGAATCAATGGAAGGTTCCACATTAATTTCTATTACACGTTTTGTTTTATATTCTATACAACGATTTTGGATAACTGTTTCCTCCTAAAATAAAATAAAAAAATTTAGGTAATATTTAATTTCATTAGTTAAAAAACTAAGATTATCAATTAAAATCCATATAATATAAATATTTATGAAAATATTAGAATCATTAGTAAGTAAGTCCATTAAAAAGGTAATCAAATAATCAATTTAAGTATTAGAAAATATATATATAGATTTATAATGATATAGTCACATTAAAAGTTAAAGATTGTCTATTTTACCACATCCTCAATATGCAGAGTCATTGAATTATTTACTTCACTTATTTTGAAAATCACAATAAAATTAATAAGGAATATAATTGATTTGAGTTTCTTTTGTGTTGAATTAATTTTCAAAAATTTTATTTCCAAAGGTTAAATATGAATCATGAAAATATATAAAACCAAAGTTTCATATAATATTACATTCACTATATTTTGGAGCATTGTACCAGTACTGATTAATGTTATAGAAAGATGTAGAATGTTGGTGAGTCCATAAAATAATGAAGTTAAGGATTATGATGTTATTATAACTAATACAAAATAATTTCAAATTTATATGTTAGAGTTAGTGGAAACATATTATATAAATATTACCATAAATTTTAGAAAAAAAATAACATTTGGGAATTCAAAAGAAAGATCTTTTGGTTGTTGTAAATTTGTGAAACTAGTTGTTACTGAGAGCACTATTGATTGTTCTAATATTTCCTTTCTAAGTGTTTTTTAATATCTGAAGTTGTTTAATGTTTTATATTATAAAGCTATATATCATTTTCAATTATAATCATTTTGATTACAACTATTGATTTAACAACCCAAACCCCAGTAGCCCAGAGTTGGTGGTCATTTTATTATAATGGCATAGATATAAGATACCACATCACCAAGGATCGATTGGTTTAGTAGGTTTTAAGAAATAGATATATACATAAAACCAATTTTACATTGGGAAAATAAAATGACATATAATACGTAACAAAATCTAATAGACTACATCTTTAAAAACTTATTAAATGATCTATTCTTCATAACCCGGTGAAGGAAAAAAATAAAGGGTGATCTAAAATGCTCAGTAAGGGTTAGTTACAGTGGAATATAAATTTATTCTATAATTATAAGTAATATGGAAAGGTAAATAATTTAAAAACACAATCTAATCAATAAAATGAGAATGAAAATGTATCCACAGATTTTTTCATAATGAAAATCCTCTAGATAAAAATAACTAAATACTGAATAAAGGAAATGCTTATTTAGATGTCATGTATTTGGAACATGAACTATTATAACATAAATATGGTTTAATTATGTCGGTAAAAACCCATCTAATTATTCTTGGAAGCAAACATGAATGGGTTTTCTCTAACTGTTTTCATCTCATGAGACTACCGATGCATCCTGGGGATATCTATAACCAGGCCCCACCTGTAGGGCCTACATTACCTGGTCCCTAACCCTTGTCATAATAGTCCAAAACATTATTCATATATCAAATAAATAATTAAAAATTATTATTAAAATCATTGTGTACCATACCACTTTTAAATATCTGAATCATAATTATATGTTAAATTACTTTCATAAAATCATTGAGAAATTTTTAAGAGAAATACAACTTTTCAGTGAAAATTAGGGTTATTTTTGAAAATAATTATATTTTTATACCATTATATTTTAAACATGAAAATATATTAAAGTAAAATTTAAGTAAAATAAAATTATGTTTAAGGCATAAATTATGTCCCACTAGAGTGAAAACATGTAAAAAGTGTTTTTAAAAAACTTTAGAAGTGATCCACTTCACTATGTGTTAAGAGAAAATATAAAAGAAATTTTAAAAGAGAAAAGTAATAATTATTTTCATAAAACTATAAATTAACTAAGATATTATTTCATGTTAAAAATTTTAATTGTAGAAAAATATTTTTGACTTGGTACATATTAAGGAATGTACTTGAAAACTGGTAAAAAATGGAAAGTTCCCATAAATCAGGCTTGTTTATCTGGTGGAATTGAAATCAAAACCTTATATTTAATTTATTTACCTAAAAAATGAAATAGAATAAAACTTGGTAAATATTTTTTGAACATAAAAAATAATTTAGGGGGATTAAATAACAATAATTAAGAATTACAATGCGGTAAATAGAGAGAAAGAGTAACCTAGATGAAAAATGGATATTCAGGGAGAATCCCTTACCACTTTGTAATCAATCGAATCGTATGTCCAAAAATTAATAATCCTAAAATAAAACATATAATAACATGAAGAAAAATAGATTCATTATATTATATATCAAATTTTACATACACCAAATATAAGAAATTAGTGGTGAATAAGGTAAATCTCATAGAAATAAAATTCAGATGAGAAACCCCTTACCTTATGTACGAATGTGTTCTGAACTTGATCTTAATGTACTGGATATTCAGATTAAATCCATTAATTTTTTAATTATGAACCTTTTATACATGTATTTTAATTTTTATAATTTTTTTAAGTTTATTTATGTCCTTTTGATGAGTTATAAGGTACCATTCTACCATTCGAGAGTGTTCATTTCCTTGGTTTTCATGATCAATTTACTTGTATACATGTATGGAAAATCATATAAAATAAGAATAGTTTTGTAGAATTGAAATTATATTTTATTAATTAACTTAAATTTTTTTAAATGTTTATATATTTAATTCAGTTAAATGGTATGAGGATGAATCATTAGATAAAACATTAGTGATAATCATTTAGATTGTTTTGGTGTTTTTTTGATCATCACAAACTAGTTTTGTCTTATGAATTAATATTATGTTTATATATGGGTTATAGAATCTTAAATAATTTGTAATAAATATATTTTATTCTGTTTTAAACATAAAAATTGTTTCATTACCACCCTTTAAGGTGGAATTTAAAAATAGAAACTCATTATCCACAAAGGTGGTAAGTCAGTACCTCATGGATGATGTTTTCATTTTTAGAATAAAAAGGAGAAGATAAGGGGTTTAATGATTGATATTACATTAACATAAAAAAATTAATATATATATATATAATATTGGAGTTATAATGTTACTTTTTACAAAAGAGGTAATCATATAAATAGATTAAAAGAAATTGAAAGAGGACGAAAAAGGATCTACCACTTGAATTCCTCTCCTTGAGAACATCCTCAAGGAAATTGATTTTGGACTTTTATTTAAAACAAGGATCCTGGATGTAGGGGAGAGAATTTTAAATATTATTGGGAAGAAATTGGACAAGATTCAAGGATTTGTTGGTGTGATGAGAAGAGCGGGCGAGGGGTGGTATTTATAGTGGAGGAGAGGGGTGGTTTTTGATTATTCTAATCATTATTCTATTATTTTGGATCAAGATAAGAAATAATGATGATTCCATGAATACATAAAGTAATTAGTGCATGTGATTTATAACTAATGGTTTCTTACACCATGAATGATGTTTTAATTCATGTATTTGGCATAAAATCTTAAATACAGTAAATTACAATATTTCACTATTAATTTAAAATTCAACTATTTTAGAAAAATTCCAAAAATTCACCCAAACTATATTTAGACATGTAAAATTAAAAAATGAACACCATTTTTTGATAATAATTTTCTAAATATGATAAATTTAATTTTTAATTAAAATCATCATTTACTCAAAAATACCAATTTTTAAATTATAACTGATTTTATGACAATTTGAAAAATTAATTAAGGTCTCATGAAATGATATTATAATAATAAAACAAAAAAATTTAATTTATGAATCTATTTTTTAAAAATAAATTTTATTTTAAATAGTTAAACTAATTATAAAAGTTTAAATAAACATATATGTGTCACAAAAATACCAATGCTTAATTTATCATTTTTAATACATTTATTTTCTTATTACATGATATAAAAATATTATATTTTCATTTATGAGATACCTAAATTTTATTTATAATTTTGTTAGTGGATATATAAGTCAAATCAAAAATAGAATTTTAATATAAAAAACTGACAGTTTTATAAAAATAAGTATTTTTCACTATTCATTGGAAAACAAAAATTTTCAAAAAAATAACAAAATATCACCTTAAGATAATTTTAAAATTAATCTTTTAAAAATTAAGTTTATTTTATAAATAGAATTTATAAAAGTTTCAAAATATAGTTTTAAAAAAATACGCCATTAAAAATCGATAAAATTTCCATTAGAAAAATACAGCCTTTTAATGCATATAATTAGATTAATAATTATCTTATACCTATTAAATAATTTGGATTAATCTAACAACATTTGATATATAAATTTATTAATTTGTTTAATATAATTCATTCCCTCCAATTTAACAGCCTGATTATAACAATCATGATAAAATAATGCTATTTAATTGTATATCATTGATTATTTAATGTTAGGGTTGTGTGAAAAGTTTTTTATTGAAGAAATTAAATTTAAAAAGATACACAGTATAAAATATTGGGGTGTTACTTTCTCCCCTATATCAATAAATTTCATACTTTCAATTTTGAAATTTTACTTCAAAAATCAAAGGTGGATACTTCAAAATTCCTTTGTGGGAAAAGTTCATTAGAAATAGGGTTAATAAAGTATCCTCTTAATAAGATAAAAAAGGAAATGGGGGTTCTTCTTCCTGGTGGGAGCCTAGATAATCGTTCCTCCTTCATTATGGTGGCAACCTCTGAGCCGGTCCCTCTCCCTTCAGTAGGGGAGGGACCTTTGACATCCAACAAGGGAGAAGGATCATCTTTCTCCCCCTTTTCTAATCCTGATCTTCTTCCCCATTTCTCTCAAGCCTAACTGTGTATGAAAGTCCCAGATTTATTCGATGGGTTACCTAATCTCCCATTATCAATTACGGAGTTTAATAAAACCTCAACACTTATACATATTAATCTGATAGCATGGTTTAAGTAATGATGTTATTTGGCTGACTCATTTGATAGGGATGTCTCCAGATCTTGGGTTTTACAAAATAGGGTGATAGTGGGTTTGATCGACAACAAACATATTATGATTTGATTCACATAAAAGGAATATTTAATCATATCATTGTCAAGAACTCCCCATATCTTCAATGGCTCTCAGTTTTACCACTTTAGATGGAAATATGACTTCCATATGAAGTGCACTTCATATTCTATGGGGATTTGGGTGAGTTTTCCCAACCTTCCCTTACCGTTTCAAAATACCTCAATTATTAAAATTATCAGAAATCTAGTGGGTAGATACCTGTGTTCAGATATCCATAATGACTCAATTTTCCACCTTTTTAACCAACGTGTGTATGTAGAAGTGGATGTGTTCAGGGTTCCTTTCAACTTTGTTTGGATTATAGTTTGTGAGGAGTTCTAGTGAAAACAGAAGGTTGTATATGAATTATCGTCTATTTTTTGTTCAATCTGTAAGCATCTGGGCCATTTGACTTCAACCTATTGACAGGGGTCTAAGAATTTTAGTAAGAATATTGAAGAAGATAAAAAGATGGGTGAAAATAGTATAAAGGGACTAGAGTCTTGTGTGAAAGTAGGATTATCTGGATAGGAGTTGGAAGGAGTGGATTCTGCACTTAAATCATAAAAGATGTGAATAGTGGATCATGAGAAGTGAAGCCACTAGTGACCGACAAATTCAGTTATCTGAGAAGGGATTTTGGTGAACCTCAAGATCTTATACCTATTCCGTTAGGTCTAGAGGGACATGGTATAGAGGAGGAATGACCTGGTAGTGGTCTCATCTTGGTGGTTCCAAAACTGGTGGATGAAGGAGGATCCACGACTCCTATGTCAGCTTCATATACCGAATCAATATGATTGGGAACTGGTTCTAGTGCCAATGGTTTGGAAAAGGATTCTCACTCCATCTGGTTGAGAATGAATATGTATAATCCTCAACCTTCAATGATATCTTCACTGGTGCAAACATGTTCATAGGTGGAGATATCTGAAGGTTTTTTGGACCCTCCTCTTGAGGGTACCCACGGTGTTGGTGAGCACAACTCTGAGGTGGAACCAAATTTGTGGAAGGGGGAGGTCCCAATTCCCCCCACAAATGAATGAAATGTTCTAAAATAAGTGGTTGTGGGTGAGGTCTTGTTCAGCAAGAGACCTAGGGAGGTGGAATGTCTTGTGATGGGAAACTACTTCGATCTTTTTTCCCACGATGATCCGGTCCAAAATTGTGAAAATGATCCTAATGGAATATCTACAGAAGAGAAGAGGGACCACGGGAATGGGTCCAGTGATGAATTCTCAAACTATTTTTTAGGTGATAAAGTGGATGAGGTACAGGGTAGTAGGCAACCAAGACTAAGGAGAAGTAAGAGAATAAGGGGAAACTGTAAGGAGAGGAAGGATTATTCATATTTACCTCTACCAGTGGAGACTAGATCTGTGATGAATTTGATGGAAAAGCAGTTGGACAATGACCCCCACTTGTCCAAGACAAAATTTCTACATTAGTAATATTATTATATTCTTGAACATCCTTTAAAATTTCTTATGAAATCAAGAGTGGTAATGGTTGAAACTAACATAACAATTAATGCTCCTAATGCAGAGTCTGAAAGAATTATGGAAAAGGCTCTAAGGGTGCCTCCCAATGAGGAGAAAAGAACATGGATTTATAAGAAATACTTGATTTTAATAATATCATTAAACAAATAAAATATAAGAATATAGGAGTATATCTACTCCTAGGACAAGGTGGCCTTGATTTTCAAAGATCTTCTGATGGAAGAACTAGAAACTCATGTAAACACTATCTCATGGAAAATTTTTAGGGAGATTAAATCTGGTAGACTACAATTTCACTTTAATGGATGAATGTTTTATTTTTGTGATTGAACTTTTGGTTTCTCACTTTTTAATTAAAATTTTTTAATAATAGAAATTTAATTTTGAGTATAGTGAAAAGGAAATGCGAAGGTCACTACAAATCTAGGATTTTGGGTAGGAAATCATTATTGGAAAGTGATAACATAGCCATGAAATATAAATATAACTATCTAGTTTTTATGGTGAGTTATTGAGAACATGTTCATTAGAACGGTAACCATCACATAACTATAAATCTTGTGATTGGTTAAAATAATATTGGTTTCTTAGAAAGAAAATTAAATGGATAAAGTTCTTGTTCCAAAATATTTTTCCTATATTTGAGGTATTTTTTTTAATATTTAGATAAAAACTTGAGAAAATAAACTTACATGATTACTTTCTATTTCATAAGAATAATATCATATTTTATTTGTGCTTCTATCTATTTTCACTTCAACCCTTTCACCTACAAATAAATGATCAAGATAAATTTTTTATGCTTTAAGTATTTTGATCAAATAATCCAAAAGTCATTCCTTATGCCTCAAAATGATTTTTAAACCCAAAATGGTTAGAAAAATTTATCCAATACAATAAATCATACGTTAATCTTAATTAGTAATATCCTTAATCCATTCCTTATGTATTTAACCTTGAGACTCATCTAAAATATATCTGTCCAAATTTGAAGACCAATAATTTAGAAGGAAGTTCAAAAAACCAACATAAAATATGATTTACCCCAATAAAGTATTTCTTATTGTCACATACCAAATATATTAATACCATAATATTCTTAACACACGCATGCTTCCAATAGTAAAATATCATGTTGTTGAATATATTCCTTAAACCCAAACATATAATTATTCTAGCATAATATAAACTATTATGTCACTAAACACCTTCGTGGTCACCAATACTATCCCATAAAAATATATTTATTATTATCTCAACACCAATAACATATTCATGTTTATCTTTCCCAAGTCATTTCTTTTAAATAAGATCAACTTATAACAAAGTCACTTATCTTGATTATTTCTGAAATTCATTATATACTTCCAATTCCTTAAAGAAAAAGTACTAATGTGCAATCCTTATACATCTCATGATCTTATAACAGAGGATAAATGACACAAAGACCTTATATTTTTATTCATTATTAATAATATCCCTTTTAAGGGTTGATGGAAAACCCTTACATGGTCTATAGGCTTCGTAAAATTACATGATTGAATGTCTTAGAGGAATTAATCCCAAACTATGAAAACTTGGAACTTCCCCTCCCCATCATCAACATCATGATGTCAACTCTCCACTTTCGCATGGATGTCCATCTAACTGTCCTGTGTGGAGATTCACATGCTTGGTACCGATGAAAATTTTCATACCCTCTCATTCTTCAAACCCGTAAACTCTTCTTTGGTGAAATCACCTGCTCTGAATCCTCATCTATAGCCAATTCATTGATTATTATAAAAGAGAATTATTGATAAAATATATAATTCTTGAATCCAAACACATTCATATTGTTCATTCATCTTTTTATGTGGTAGTATCATAATCTTGACCATGATACATTATTCTCTTTTAGGGTATATTACCTTGATGATTTAGACATTGATTTTCATAGTGTACAATCTCCTAGTAGTTAAATAATTTTACATTGGAAACCTTTTTCTTAACATTTTAATAATAAGAATGGTTTCCTTTCCCTCCATACATGTAAAAATCCTATATTCCTTTTAAGTAAGTACCAGGGTGTTTCTTTCCACAATTATCACATGTGGGAAAATAATTATTTCTCTTCTTTCCTTTATATAAATTTTTCCTAGATTCAATATAGTTATTGTGATTCCCTATGAAGCCATAATACTTAGAGAATTAATTCTTTGTCTCATTGACACATGATACCGTGTCCTCATATGATGAGAATGTTTGAGAGACTTGTTCCCTTAGAAATATTGGCATAAGGCCATACAATATTTGATCCTCCTTACTCTTTGGATCATGTGCATTGGTGAGGTTCCCATTATTTCTAGGAGGTTTCATTTATAAATTAGGATATACACTAGATAAGGTCATACCATAATGAAACATAATTTATAATCCCAAAACCAGTGAAGCACTTAACATAAATTGAAAATTTACATATAGATAATCTCATAATCCTAAACATGGTTTATTTGGGGACATATTTACTTTTAAATCCATCATAATGGTTTGTAAAGAAAATGGGAATTATCCTAAGCATATCCCCCATGAGTATCAAACCAGGTGCGCAGTAAGGCCCATTTTCATGTACCAGGTTACACCAAGTCAGGCCCGATACACCTTGTCAGAGTTATGACCCCTAGGTACATATGTCCTAGAACCATGTCAACACTTAGTATCTAGATAGGGATGTATTTCTAGGAATACCCACATAATATCTACCTTACCAAAATTCAAGAATGTTATTATAGTATTATCCTAAAAATTTATCTTAGGGTTATGTTCTCTAAACCATGTTTTCTAAATCTAGTTCTCAAGGTTTCCACTAAACTTTCTCTAATACCACTATAACAACCTCGACACCAGTAGCCTAGAGTCAGTGGTTGATTTATTACAATGGAATAGATACAAGAGACCACATCTCCACATATCTATCAATTTAGTAGTCTTGAAGAACTAGATACATGTAACCCATTTTATATAGGAAAAATAAAATAAAATATAATACATAACAAAAGCTAATAAACTGTATCCTTGAAAACTCATTAAATGATATCTTCTTCATAACCTGGGGAAGAAAAAAAATAAAAGGGTAAGATAAAATGCTCATTAATTATTAGTTATAGTGGAATATAACTTGATTCTATACATATAATTAATATGAAAATGTAAATAATTAAAAAACACTATCCAATCTATAAAATGAGAATGAAAATGAATCCATAGATTTTTTCATAATGAAAATCCTCTAGATAAAAAAAACTAAATACTGAATGAGGGAAATTCTTATTTAGACGTCATGTATGTGAAACATGAACAATTATACCATTAATATAGTTTAAGTAAGTGGGTAAAAACCCATCTATTTCTGCTTGGAAACAAAAAATAAGGGATTTGCACCAACTGTTTCATCTCATGATACTACTGATGCATCAAGGGGCTATCTATAACCAAACCCCACCACTAGGGTCTGCATTAACTAGTCCCCAACCCATGTCATACCAGTAAAAAACATGCCTCATATATTAAATAAATAATTAAGTAGGCATCTATAAATAAATGGGTCATATACCACTATGAAATATTTGAATCACAATTATAGATTAAATTACTCGAATAAAATCATGGAGAAGTTTTTATGAGAAATACCACTTTACATTGAAAAGAAGAGTTCTTTTGGAAAATAATTTGTATTTGTTATAAAATTAAATTTTAAACATGAAAATATATTAAATGGAAAGGGAAAGAAAATTAAATTTTGTTTGAGGAATAAATGATGTCCCACTAGAGTTAAAACATGTGAAAAGAGTTCTTAAGAAACTCTATAAGTGAGCCACTTCACTGCAAGTTAAGAGAAAATATAAAGGAATCGTTAAAGAAGAGAAGGAATAGTTGTTTGAATAAAACTGTAAATGATATAAAAAATTATTTCAGGTTAAAAATAGTGATTTTATAAAAATATTTTTGACTTCAAATATATTAAGGATTGTACTTTAATGGGTAATAAAATGGAAATTTTCCTTAATTTGGGAAAAATTATCGAGAGGAATTGAAGAGAGAACCTTATAAAACATGTATTTACCAATAAAAGAAAGTATAATTAAGGTTGGTAAATATTTTTGGAACACAAAAAATGAATTTATTATGATTAAAAAATAATAATTAAGAATTACATTAGGGTAAAGAGAGATAAATAGTAACCTAAATGAAAGATGGAGATTCAGAGAGTGTCCCTTACCACTTCATAATCAATCGAATAATATGTGAAAAAAGTAATAATCATAAAATAAAACATATAATACCATGAATATAAATAGATTCATGATATTATATATCAAATGGATGTATACATACACAATATACAAGAAATAAATGGCGAATAATGGAAATATCATAGAAATAAAAATGAGACGAGAAACCCCTTTCCTTCGGTCCGAATGTGTTCTATACTTGATCTTAATGTCTTGGATAATATGATTAAATATATAAATAAATTAATTAAATTTTATACATTTATTTAATTTTTTTAGAATTTTATTAAATTCATTTTAGGACTTTTTAATGAGTTATAAGGTACAATTTTACCAGTCATGAGCATTCGTTTCCTTGGTTTTCATGATCAGTTTAGTTGTATAGATGTACATAAAGTCATGTAAAATAAGAATAGTTATCTAGAATTAAAATTATGTGTTATTAATGAAAATAAATAATATTAAATGTTTATATATTTCATTTGGTTATATGGTATGAGGATGAATCATTAGATAAAACATTATTGATAATCGTTTAGATTATTTTGCTCTTTTTTTTGATCATCATGAACTAGTTTTGTATTATGAATTAATATTATGTATATATACTAGTTTAAGAATATTAAATAAGTTGTAATAAATATATTATAGTCTTTTTAACCATAAAATGGTCTCGTTACGAGCCCTGAAGGTGGAATTGAAAAATAAAAACTTGTCGTCTACAAAGGTGGTGAATTGACACCTCATGGATGATGTTTTCATTTTTAGAATAAAACGGGGATGAGATGAGGAATGATGATGGATATTACATTAACATAATAAAATTACATCATATATAATATAATATATTTATAATGTTAATTTTTATAGAATATTTAAGGATATAATAATTTGAAAAGAAATTAAAAGAAATTGAAAGAGAATGAAAAATGATTTCCCTCTTGAATACCTCTCTTTGAGAACCTCCATAAGGAAATTGATTTTGGTATTTTGTTGATACAAATGGATACTTGACATTGGGGAGAGATTTTGGAATATTATTGGATAGAGATTTTATAAGCACCAAAGATTTTGTGGTGTGAGAAGAAGAGGTGGGGAATGATGGTATTTATAGTGGAGGAGAGGATTGTTTTTTGATTATTTTAATAATTATTTTATTATTTTGGCTCAAGAAAAGAAATAGTGATAATTCCATGACTACATATAGTAATTAGTGAATGTGAGTTCTAAATAACACTTTCTTACATCATGCATGATGTTTTAATATTTTGTATTTGCCTTAAAATATTAAATACCACAAATAACTATATTTCACTACTCATAATTTTTTAACTATTTTAGAAAAATCCCAAAAAATTACCCTAACCATTTTTAAATGTGTATAATTAAAAATTGAACTCCATTATATGAAAATAATTTTCAAAATATGATAAAATTAATTTTTAATTAAAATCATCATTTACTGAAAAAATACCAATTTCTAAAATATAACTTATTTTATAACACTTTGAAAAATTAATTAAGGTATCATAAAATTATATTATAATCCTTAAATAAAAAAATTATTTTATAAAATTATTTTATGATTTTTTATTTTAAATCATTAAATTAATTATAAATTTATAAATAAACATTTACGTCTCACAAACATACCAATAATTAATTTATCATTTTTAAAATATTTATTTACTTATTCTATGATATACATATATTATATTTTAATTTATGAGATACCAAAATTTTATTTATAATTTCATCAATAAGAGTTAATTCAAATCATAAATATACATATAATATAACAAAATTTGTTGTTATATAAAAATTGGTATTTTCACTATTCATTGAAAAATAAATATTTTCAGAAAAATACTAAAATTTCTTCCGAAGGTAATTATAACATTTATATTTTAAAAATGAAGTTTATTTTGAAAAATTTAATTTATAGAAGTTTCAAAATATTGTTTTAAAATAATTGCACCATTAAAAGGTGATAAAACTACCTTTAAAAAAAATATAGCCTTTTAATGCTTGTAACATCACGTTACGTCTTCAGGTACTTTTGATGTTTCTAAGTACCTCTGTTTTGGATTAGTGATGAATGAGAGAGTCAGGAGAATATTAAATGATGTTTTGAGGCAAAGGGGAAGTCGCAAAGGCGGCACACGTGTTGTCTAAACCGTGCGGCCAAACCGTGCATAGTTGGTCTTGGAGGCGGTAGCTTCCGCATGGGCAGTGCACGGTTTGTCTAACCGTGTGGAAAAACCGTGTGAGAAGGGTGGCCAAGGCATTATCTAACGCACGGCTAGCGCATGGTTTGTCAAACCATGTGAACTAATAGTGCGGGCACTTAAATGAGATCCTTAAATTGTGGATCTCACTCATTTAGCCTCTAAGTGCCTCGTTTTCCCTCATAATCAGCCTTAGCTCCGGATTTGTCTTCTCCTGAGGTTAGAGAAGGTTCTACCATCATTCTGAAGGCGATCCAAAGGCTTCTATTGGTGAATCGAAGCCGAATTCTTGAGGTATGTGATCATTCTTCATCATTCTTGATCGGTTTCTTAGATCTACTTAGATCTACTTATCCTCTTCTCTCGTTTTCTTAGATCTACAACCTTTACAGGTAGATCTAAGTCTGTGGATGCTAAATATGATGATATTTGGTCTTTATCTTGCTATGAGAAGAGATCTAAGGTGGGTTATTTAAGGAGAAACCTGATTTTCTTGAGCGTTCTCGACCGTTGTGGTTTTGGTCAATACCTTTGAGGTAGGTGGTTCCATCCTGACTTAACAAATTGATTATCATTTTATTTGCTTGATTTATTTAAATTGTTGATTTAAACTCAATTTCTCAAATTTTATTTCAATTAAATTGATAAAAACTCGATTCCAGTGAATCGAGATATTTGAAATGGTTTTGGCATGGAAATTTGGAAAATCCCAATTCAATTGAATTGGGTGTGTTTATGGAAATTTAATGATTTAAATTGTTCAATTTAAATTTTGGATTTGATGGAAATGATTTCAATTAAATTGTCAAATTTAATTGTGAAAATAAATTGTGTGATGATGGAATTGGTTTTAAATGGATTTCAAACTGGTGAAAATGTCTTAAAATGATTTGGTAGAAACCCAGTGGTTTTATCTTGTGAAAAAGGAATGTTTTGAATAAAACCTATTTTGGTTTTAAATGGAATGAAATTGGAACTTTTGAAATGGAAGAATGGTATTGATCATATTTTAAGCTTTCTTAAAATAGTTCGCCCATCATGTAAGAGCACATGCAAGCTTTAGGTAGTTAGTGAGTTATTTGGATACACTCTACGCTACGACAAAGTTCTAAAACATACTTGCGGCGGGTCACATCCCCGACAGGTTGGTGATGAGTCTATTTTGCCCAGTGTCATAGGGATGTGTGTATACACATTTTTATGAGTTCATATAGAGAGTGAAAAATCCTATAACTGGTTAATACTACCGTACCTTTTGGCAGATGACCATGTTGCTCACTTGTTTATTTATATTTGAGATATAAATGTATGCCAATGCTTTTGAACTGCTTACATTCCTACTGAATTTATATAAACTGTTTTATATAAATTTTTTACTTAAGCCATTGTTTTAGAAAAATTTCATCATTGTAAAGCCTTTGCTTAAAGTAATTTTTCCATCAATTGAAAATGTATGGCATGTTTTTTTAAAATATGCTTTTGAGTTTCCAAACCTATTTATTTAAAAATTGAAAGCTTTTCTTTGGATAATCTATATTTGGCATCTGTTATGGAATCATTGGTGGTATCCTACTGGGATTAGACTCACACACTACTTTTTCATTCGAGTATTTGTAGACTTTCTTCTTCCAGGCTCGAGCAAAGGGAAGGGATCTCTTTGAGGTGGATCCAATTGTTGATCTCTAGTCTTGTTGAGTTGTGTCCTTAGGGACCTTGGGGCTGTTTTCCCATTTTTAGTACTCGGGTTGTAGTGCTTTGGTATTTTTATGCCTCTTTGTATTATGGTACATTACTACTGGTGGAGTTTCTGTTGTAATGCATATTGTTTTATTTTCTGTTGCTTCTACATTCTTGTGGAAAAATCATTCCCACTTGTATGGTGTACGATGCCAGGTGCTAGTTGCCGACCCATGGGGATCAAGAACGCCCTTCAAGCTATGTCAGGTCCAGCTCAGTTATCGGGTTACCAGGGTACCCAGGCTAGTTCATGACAAAATGGTATCAAAGGGCAGGTTAAGCATCTTTCCTTGATGACAGTATGCATTTGAGTATTCTTGTCGGGACTTAGGAGGTAGTTGTGATTGAGTGCCTAACCAACTCTCACCGCAATAAACCTTAAGTCACCAGTTTTGGTTTGGTAAATACAACTTGTGGATTAGTTCTAGTATTTTCCATATTTTGATTTGGATAGATTGGAATCCAAAACTTATTAATCCCTTCTATTAAGAATAGTTTTCCTTGTTACTGTATTTGAGTGTTAATCAAATGTCTTTTTATGTTGTGTAGCAACATACCTATGAGAAGATGTGAGAATAGGATCCAAAAAGAGGCTGCTGCTAAATCTCAACAAGCGAGTCCTATTGTGGATCCGAGTCTGGTTGAGGTGATTTTTCACACTGTCCAAGCTCTAGGATAGGCGCCACCTCCAGTTCCTTTTGAGACTCCAACTATAAATCCTCATAGTGATATTCTCTGAAGTCATTATCAAGAGTTCCTACGCCAGAATCCACCAGTTTTCAAAGTATACATTGACCCTCAACATGCTAAGGAATGGTTGAGTAATATTGAACATCTGTTTGGATTCTTGGAGACACTGGATGTGATCAAGGTGAATTGTGCCACCTTCGTGCTGGAGGGGCCAAATAGGAGGTGGTGGGACACGATGGTGACGACTGGGAAACATGAGGGTTTGGAGTGGAAAGACTTTAGGGTTCTTTTAAATAACCATTTCTATCCCGGATCAATGGTGTTGGCCAAGGCTGTGGAGTTTTTCAAGCTTGAGTAGGCCAACAAAACCATGATTGAGTACTCAAATCACTTTTTTGAGTTGGTACAGTTTTCTCCTGAGATTGTATCTAATGAGAAGATGAAGGTGCGATGATTCAATTTGGGAATTCAATCAGATATCCATTCTCAAGTTTTCTTACTAAAGCTACCCACTTATGTTGATGTGCTGGGTAGGGCCATTATAGTTGAGATGGACCTGGCAGGAAAGTCAGGGTTGAAGGAGGTTCTTTTCCCTCATAGTGGTAGTGTTGGTTCCTTTAAAGGAAAACAGAAGCATGATGTTATTCATGGCATTTATCGAAAATAGAGTCATTCCAGACCTCCGATAGCAATAGGAGTGGCTTCTTTGACTTTCTATCAATGTGGAAAGCCAGGACATTCTAAGAGGGTTTTCACTAAGGCACCTAAGAACTGTAGCTCTTGCAGACGTTTAGGGAACTTATAGAGATTCTTCCATCACTTATCTACTCCACGTGGTGGAAAATGATCATTAGAACCTCTAGAAACTGTGGGGAAATAAAATTCTTCATATATAAAAGGGTTCTATCCACAGACATCTGTAATGAAGATTCTTCACGCAGTGGAAGATTCGCCAGAGGTAGCTGATAAAGCTCCTGCAACTCTGAGAGGTACCATTACTATAGCTTTATCTTTAGTGATATCTATTTTTGATACTAGTGCATCTCACTCTTTTATTTCAACCCATATTGTTAATCTTCTTAATCTACCTATGGATCTTTTATCTTTTGCGATGGATATTACTACACCCCTTGGTATAATGAGAGAAAAGGGTCTCTATAGTCCTGCTTGTGTCTTCTCTCTATCAGATGTTGATCATGATTGGAGTTTTTTGGTTCTCTACATGAGATCTTTTGATGTCATATTTGGGATGGATTGGATCATTTCCAATAAATCCTGGATCAATTGTTATCTTTTATGGGTCTACCTTACTACACCCAGTGGTGTGCCTCTTTTTTTTCAAGGAGAATCAGACCCAAGGTGAAGCAGAGCTGGACCCTCTTATCCAGAGTTGGGGAAAGTTATATCTGTGTTTTCTTTTGATCTAGAGAGAGATTCAATGTGTGGTTATCCTCCTTCAGTCGTCCCAAAGTTTCCCGACGTGTTTCCTACTGACTTCTCTGGTTTTCCACCAGTAAGGGAGGCTGATTTTTCTATTAACTTAATGCCTGGTACTCAACCAGTTTCTATTCCCTCTTACCGAATGGCTCCATCTAAACTAAAATAACTGAAGTCTCAGTTAGACGATATTCTTGAGAAAGGATTTATATGCCCGAGTATGTCACCTTGGGCAGCACCAGTTCTCTTCGCCAAGAAGGATGATGCTTCTCTTCACTTATGTGTTGATTATCGAAAGCTCAATCAAGTTATGATAAATGAAAAATATCCATTACCACGAATTGATGATTTGTTTGATCAATTTAAAGGGTAATTGTGGTTTTAAAAAATTGATTTTTGATCAGGTTACCATCAGTTGAGGATAAAAGAATCTGACATTCATAAGACCACTTTTTGGAGTAGGTATGACCATTATGAGTACCTTGTTATGCCCTTCGGCCAAAAAAATTCTCCTAAAGTATTCATGAATTTTATGAACAAGTTTTTCCATTAGTATCTAGATACTTTTGTGGTAGTCTTTGTGGATGACATTCTTGTCTACTCCAAGTCTGAGGAGGATCATGTGCATCATCCGAGAATAGTTCTGAGTCTTCTAAGGAATCACCTACTTTATTCCAAGCTTTCAAAGTGCGATTTATGGAATGAGGAAGTGAAATTATTGGGACATGTCATGTCAAAACAAGTAATATCAGTTGATCCTAATAAGGTGAAGGATTTTATGACTTGGGAACAACCACGAAATGTTTTCGATATTCGGAGCTTTTTGGGCTTAGTAGGATATTATCACCAGTTTGTTAAAGACTTCTGAAAGTTAGCTTCTCCAATGACTGCTCTGAATTGAAAGGGAGTGAAGTTTTCCTGGAATGATAAATGTCAGAGTTATTTTGTTTAGCTAAAGTGTCTTTTGACTACTGCTCCGGTGTTAACTCTTCCTGAGGCTGGGATAGGTTACGTGGTCTTCTATGATGCATCGGGTTCAGGTTTGGGATGTGTCCTTATGCAAGGTAATTATGTTGTTGCCTATGGATATCATCAGATTAAGCCTCATAAGAAGAACTATCCTACCCATGACCTTGAACTTGTATCTATAATGAACACACTTACATTTTGGAGACATTACCTCTATGGAGAAAGGTTTACTGTGTATTCATACCACAAGATATTGAGTTATATCTTCTCTCAAAAAGATTTGAATCTCCTCCAAAGGCATTGGGTGGAGTACCTGCAATCTTTCGACTTTGACTTTTCCTATACCTTGGGGAAAGGTAATGTAGTTGTAGATGTGTTAAGTAGGAAGCTTCCATCATAGGATGTGAAATAATTTTCAGAAGAGTGGAGTTTGATGGCTCTTTTTGCTCAGGTGCGTATTGGAATTAAGTGGAAGGGGAGGTAAGTTTCTTTAGCCAGTGTCCAGTTGACATCTGATCTTCTTGAGTTAATTCTTCAAGAAAAAAACTGGATAATTAATTCCATATCATTAGGGACTCTCTTTATGGTGGGGAGACTGAAACCCAGCAGTTGTTCTCCAAATATGGTGTTCTGTGTTATGGAAACTATTACGTTGTGCCGTTAGTGTCAAGGAAGGATGCGATGGGTGATTTCCATAACTCTCAGTGGCATGTACACCCAGGAACCACAAAGATGTTCTATGACATGCAGCGATAGTTTTGGTGGCCAGGTATGAGGCGAGACATTGCTGAGTTTGTATCTCATTGCTATACATGCCAGCAGGTGAAAGTCGAGCACCAAAAACCTTAGGGTTTGCTTCAACCACTTCCAGTCCCTACATGGAAGTGGGATTAAATATCTATGGAATTTGTGGTTGGGTTACCTCAAACCCAGAGGAAGAAGAACAAGATATGGGTTGTGATTGATAGGCTAGCAAAGCTGTCTCACTTTATACCTATTCGAGATACAACCAAAGTTAAGGAGTTGGGGGAAATATATATGTGAAAGAAATTGTTCATTTTCACGGAGTTCCATCTTCTATAGTCTCTGATAAGGATCCCCAGTTCACTTATTGCTTTTGGAGAGTCCTTCAGGAGGCACTAGGATCCCAGGTCTGTTTAAGCACGACCTACCATCCACAGTCAGATGTCCAGACAGAGAGAGCTATTCAGATCCTTGAGGATATGCTCCACGCTTGTGTTCTCGACTTTGGTGGATCTTGGGATGATCATATAGGGCGATTTGAGTTTTATTATAACAATAGTTACCAGTATGCGATCAAAATAGATCCTTTTGAGGCATTTTATGGTCATCCTTGTAAATCTCCTTTATGTTGGTTGAAGATTAGTGAATGTTCCTTGGTAGGACCGAGTTTGGTCCAATAGACGATAGCTAAGATCGAGTTGATTCATCATAGAATGTTGATAGCACATAATTGGTACAGGTCTTATGCTGATCATTGCCACAAAACTTTAGAGTTCTCAGTTGGTGACCGGGTGTTCTTGAAAGTTTCACCCTAATTATGTCATCGACAGCTTGGGAGGCAAGGGAAACTTGCTCCTTGTTTTGTGGGACCTTTCAAGATTTTTGGTCTTGTAGGGAAAGTTTCTTACTATCTAGATCTACCACCACAGCTAACGTCGATACATAACATGTTCCAGGTATTGCCGCTATGAAAGTATCTCTCTGATCCATCTCATGTTGTGGTCTGGAGTGATCTTGAGATTGAACCAGATTTATATGTGACTGAACAGCCAATCAGGGTTGTTGATTCAGAGGCGAAGGTACTTTGTGGTAGAACGATACCTCTGGTCCGTGTACTTTGGCAGCATAGTTCTGATTCTCATGAGACATGGGAAAGGGAAGCACTAATGAGAGAGTAGTGTCCTCATCTTTTTGACGTGGCGATTTCTTCATAGGCTTTCTGAGGACATAAAGATCTTATGGTGGGGATGTTGTAACATCACGTTACATCTTCAAGTACTTTTTATGTTTCTAATTACCTCTATTTTGGACTAGTGATGAATGGGAGAGTCATGAGAACTTTAAATTATGTTTTTAGGAAAAGGGAAAGTCACATGGGTGGCACACGGGTTGTCTAAACCGTGCGGCCAAACCGTGCGTAGTTGGTCTTGAAGGCAGTAGCTTCTGCACGGCCAACACACGATTTTTCTAACTGTGCGGTCAAACCGTACGAGAAGGGTGGCCAAGGTAGTAGCTAACACACGGCTAGTGCACAGTTTTTCAAACCGTGTGAACTAAAAGTGAGGGCACTTAAATGAGATCCTTAAATTGTGGATATCACTTGTTTCTCCACTAAGTGCTTCATTTTTCCTCCTAAGTGGCCCTAACTTGGGATTTTTCTTCTCCTAAGGTCATATAAGGTTCTCACATCGTTCCTTAGGAAATCCAAAGGCTTCTCTTGGTGAATCAAAGCCAGATTCTTGAGGAATGTGATCTTTCTTCATCGTTCTTGATCAGTTTCTTAGATCTACTTAGATCTACTTCTACTATTCTCTCAGTTTCTTAGATCTATGCCCATTATGGGTAGATCTAAGTGTGTGTATGCAAAATATGATGAGATTTTTTCTTGTTATTTCTAGGAGAAGATAACTAAGGTGGGTTCTTGAAGGATAAACCCGGTTTTCGTGAGCGTTCTCAACTGTTGTGGTTTTGGTCAAAACATTTGAGGTAGGTGGTTCCATCCCGTCTTACCAAATTTATTATCATTGTATTTTCTTGATTTATTTCAATTATTGATTTAAACTCAATTTCTAAAATTTGGTTTCAATTAAATTGATAAAAACTGTATTCTAGTGAATCGATATATTTGAAATGGTTTTGGCATGGAAATTTGGAAAATCCCAATTCCATTGAATTGGGTTTGTTTTTGAAAATTTGATGATTTAAAATTTTCAATTTAAATTTTGGATTTGATAGAAATTATTTCAATTAAATTGTCGAATTTAATTGTGAAAATAAATTGTGTGATGATGGAATTGGTTTTGAATGGATTTCAAACTGGTGAAAATGGCTTAAATTGATTTGATAGAAACCCAGTGGTTTTATCTTGTGAAAAAGGCATGTTTTGAATAAAACCTATTTTGGTTTTAAATGGAATAGAATTGAAACTTTTGAAATGGTAGAATGGTATTGATCATATTTTAAGAATTCTTAAAATAGTTCACCCATCATGTAAGAGTGCATGCAAGCCTTAGGTAGTTATTGAGTGATTTGGATACACTCTACGCTATGACAACATTCTAAAACATACTTGCAGTGGGTCACATCCCCGACGGGTTGGTGATGAGTCTCCTTTGGCAAGTTTCATAGGGATGTGTGTATACACATTTTTCTGAGTTCACATAGAGAGTGCGAAATCCTATAACTGGTTAATACTATCGTACCTTTTGGCAGATGACCATGTTGCTCACTTGTTTATTTTATATTTGAGATATAAATGTATTCCAATGCTTTTGAACTACTTACATGCTTGCTGAATTTATATAAACTATTTTATATAAATGTTTTACTTAAGCCATTGTTTTATAAATATTCCATCATTGTAAAGCCTTTTCTTAAAGTAATTTTTCCGTCAATTGAAAATGTATAACATTTTTTGTTAAAATATGCTTTTGAGTTTCCAAACCTGTTTATTTGAAAATTGAAAGATTTTCTTTGAATAATCTATATTTGGGATCTATTACGGAATCATTGTTGGTATCCTAATGGGCTTAGGCTCACACCCTAGATTTTCCTTCGGGTGTTTGTATTCTTTCTTCTTCCAGGCTCGAGAAAAGGGAAGGGATCTCTTTGAGATGGATCCAGTTGTTGATCTCTGGTCTTATTGAGTTGTGTCCTTAGATACCTTGGGACTATTTCCCCATTTTTAGTACTTGGGTTGTAGTACTTTGGGCTTTTATGCCTCTTTGTATTCTGGTACATTACTCCCGGTAGAGTTTCTTTTGTATTGCATACTGTTTTGTTTTCTGTTGCTTCCACATTCTTGTGGAAAAAATCATTCCCACTTGTATGTTGTATGATGCAAGGTTCTAGTCATCGACCCGTGGGGATTGGGAACGCCCTTCGGGCTATGTCAGGGCTGGCTCGGTTATCGGGTTACCAGGGTACCCGAGCTGGTTTGTAACAATGCATATAATTGGATTCATTCTTATCTTATGACTATAAAATAATTTTTTATAAATATAAAAACATTTTCTATATAAATTTATTAATTTGGTTAATACTATTCATTTCCTCCAATTTTATGGACAAATTATAATGATCATATTAAAATAATGCTATTTAATTGTATATCATTGGTCATTTATGCTTGGTGTTGTGTGAAACATTTTATGTCAAAGAAATTATACTTAAAAAGAGACATACTATAGAATATTAGGGTCTTATAATTGAGTCGGATGGTTTTTTGGGATAGAAAATAGAGGATTTTTTAATCCTATGTGATTGAGGGTTTTTGAGGATAGAAAGACAGAGTTTATCATGATAATATTGATTGAGAGATTTTAGGGATATTAAGGTAGGATACCTTGGAACTATTAAAATATACACCATATAATTTGGGTAGAATTTTGGTTTAGTAATAATATCTTTTTTAGAGTTTAAGGATTATAATGCTTACTTTATTCAAAATTTTTTAAACAGTGATATATTTTGAATTTATGTTGAGAATATTGATTTAGTTGGGTAGTATTAAATTTTTCCTCATTCAATTTCTAATTTATTTACTTTTATACTTTGATAAATTATGGTTGTTAAAAAGACTAAATATATGATCAACTTACATACTAAGGTGGATGGAAATTGTAAGTCAAAATTTTTACTACAATTCACTCCTATCTTATACCTTGTATACAATATATTATTGAGACAAAACATATTATTAGATCCTTACTCTTAACGTATATAGAGAATATTATGAATTTTTTGCAATACCAATGGGTTTCACCCAAATTCTAGCAAGAAATATGGTTAAATTGGTTGCTTGTAGAACAACATGGGTTATCGAGTCCTCATAGACCTAAGACGAACCCTAAAAAAACACACATTATATAGAGGTGATTTGGATATGAATTGGGAAAATTGGGTTTGGATTTATTTAATTATTAAATATTTTTTATGAATTAATTGAATTAAATTTAAGATAATGAGTTTATCATTGTTTATCACTTGGTGTGGATTGGATGAATTTATTTTTAAATTATTTCAATGTCTTAAATTCGAGCATTTCCTTCAATGAAATATGATGTTTGAAATCAATCATAAAATTTGGAGTCTTCATTATCCTAAGGATATTCACATATAAAATTTTAGGATCATATTGTCTAGAATTCTAGGGTAGAGGATCATTTTATCACTTGGGAAATGTATCCTTAAAATTGGTTAGTTCATAGGAGAAGGTACATCATTGAATGAAAATATCAAAAATAAAATAAATGAAGAATGATTAAAATGATAAATAACATCCAACCCATCCACTTATAATCCCTTATATCAACCCATTATAGGTTTAACCCACCATTTATTCCATTCTATCAATGGAAGTGGGTAGTAGACTCATTAGGGTGGAATTGAAGAAGAAAAATAATGAAATAACGATCAATCCACCATTGTGTGAAGAAATTAACAAGTAATGATATAAATAAGTTCACACCTTGATTCAATGGTATCGACATGATATTGAAAATAATATGAGAATAGAATAATAAAAACTATTATTAATAAATATTGGTGATTCAAATGACTTACATGTGAAAAATAAACGTGTGAATACAAAATCGCAGCCTAACAATACAATTAAAAGTAAAATCATGGATCCATAAAAAACATAACCAATAGATACTTATATTAGAATATTATGATCTTATGGTATATCCCACATCAATATATTCCATCCCCTTAAATTAGGAGATTCAAAAGGAGGGTGAGAAATCCAAGGAAATTGGACGTTACAATGTTGACCAGAAAGTTTTCCAGATTCATCCCCCTTTTTGATGTGTGTATTTGTAACTGAAGATGATAAAATATATAGGTGTATTATGTAAAATATATCTTCGTATTATCCTCCTATAAAATCTTTTAAAATTTCAAGAAAATTGGATCACCCCTTTTAGAGTTATTCTTCAAATGGTGGGAATACATTATGGGCATTCAGATCTAACCATAAATTTTATCATCATCTTTGACAGCCTGGGTCATCATGAAAAATTTAGAAATAGATATGGAAAAAACTTAATTAAATTATACCCATAATTTTATATTTCCAAAGATAAAATTTTATCTTCATTGGGCTTGAATTGTGGGCCCTAAAATTGTTTTATGGGCCTAAGGCCCATTATGTTTTGTCCATAAATTTCTGCATTCATGCCTAAAAATGTCCATCTTACATTGGGATTCATCCATAGATACTAGATGAAAAAATGTTCCAATTTTTTTAAAAATAATATCCCAAAATATCAAATTAAAATAATAATTATAATTATTTCCACAAAAATATGATTGATTGGGCCCAAATTCTCACATTAAACATTAATTGCACTTATAATGAGAAATGAAGTTCAATTAATAAAATTCACTAAAATTAGTGTTTATGGACTTGAAATACATGAATATAAAAATATAAATAGTGAATATTATCCTATTTTAGTGGATAATCACAACCCCAACTTGAGTTTTTCTTATCCCGAGCAAAAATTTCCTCAAAAATATGAAAATGAATTACCTTTTTCAAAACAAATTTTAACATGCAATGATAAAAAAAAGAAATCATGACAAATAATCATGAAACCTATAAAAATAATTTCCAAAAATCTATGTTCAGAAGCATATCCCAAGCCCAAGGCCTTTAGGCCAGTAAGGCTTTCAATCCACCTCAAGGCCATCATGCCACCTCAAAGCCTTCAGGAAACATGAATTTGAGCTTAAGGACCAAAAAACCTCTAGAAGGAGCACACTTCAAATACGGATTTAGAGCATGAACATTCACCAGAGTAGAAGCTAAGAAGATTTATTCAGAAATAGAGGATATGTAATTTCCATCAGGACCAGCCTTTACATGCATAGGAAGCCTTGCCGAACAATCCATGCGAAGGTGGAGAGCTAACATCACGATGAAGAATTTGGGGAGGAGCCTTTCAATGTAGTTATAGTCTATATATTTCCCTAATACCTACAAGTCATGTAATCTCTAAAGCCTATGGGCCCTGTAAGGGTTACTCCTCATCCCTTGAAATGGGAGTTATCAAAAATCAATAAAAAAGAAGGCCTTCGGGCTATTTGAGGTGTTTTGCATCTCAAACAAAACACAGACTATTTTCTTATTCTAGGGGAAATAAATGGAAGCACTAGGTGGGAATCACATTAAACCTTAAAATTAGTATCTTTTTTTATTTTTTTATTTGTTTTTGAACCAAAATAGATATGAACGGATCAACTCTGGGAAATACAAAAATGGAGTCACAATCCCTAAGTACCAAATGCCACACATTTTTCCAATTCCATGCACTATAATAGATTTGTATGTCTAAAATCTGGGCAAGAAAACTATGGAGTCACGATATCCATCTTATGAAAACCACAAATTTATACAAAACATTTCTCTACGTGGTATTTTTTTCATTTTTTGTTGGATGATAAAATTAAACTAAAAGTGACCCCAAATCATATTCTATGATTAAAGGGACCCAAGAACTAAAATTTACAACCAAGATCCAATATACATGCATTTTAGAATTTTTATTAATAGGATGAAAATGTAAACATTGAAAAATCACATCACACAACTACACTTTCCAAAAACTATGCTCATGAACCAAAACATGAATTAAATTCATAATCAATGCATTCCAAATGATTTAAAAATTAGTTTTTAGGATTCCCAATGTACCTTAACACATTCAAGAATAATTAATTGATTATTTTTTTTAAAATCTTAGATTTTCACTCCCCTAACTTAGAATGACACTACCCATAGTGTTGAAAGAGAATAAAAGAGAGAGTTAAGCATTTGGAAGAAAGAGTAAAAAAATGTGATTTAAAATAAATTCATGTTACAAAATCACATAGTTTAAAGTTGATGACCATAAAAAATTAGTTTATAACATTGGATTCATACTACAAGTGGACTCCTCAGGGATGGTTGATGGTATGTTTGAATTCTGGAAGGCATGTGTTTCATTTGAAAATACTAAAATGCTTTAGCTACCAAATATCACACATATGAAACATTAGATCAAATTTTAAACCTAAAGGTGGTTCCCTAAACACAAAAAAATGAAAAAGAAATAAAAATGTACCTATTTATTTTGAAATTCCAAAATATGAGTCAATGGAATGGTAAAATTTGGGTTGCCTCCTGAAAACCACTTTGTTTAATGTCATTATCCGAACATAGAACCTAAATCTAATATTTTTTGGCTGGTTTATAGGTTGGATCAGTCAGTTACACCTCTATTTCTTTTTTATTGAATGTTTTAATGAATGGTTTTAACCTATGGTCATTGACTTTGAAGATATGAGAATTGATGTATTCCTGAATCTCTACTTCTCTATGGGGGTATATATGATTCAATGTGAAAGGCCTTGTCTATCTCGACCTTGAATTTTCTTAGGGTATATAAAGTTTGGAACTATAAAAGAGCACAAATTTTCCTGGTTCAAAATGTTTGAATTTGATATTCAAATATTGGTAGGCTTGAACTTTAACTTTATTGATACTTGAATTTTCATAATCCTCCATGCTAAGTTCCTCACGTTAGTTAATGTATAATTTCCTCTTTTTAGGGACAAAGAAATTTCAAAGTATATATTTTTTATTTTTCAAAAGGCCTTATGTTCAATTTAAATAGGTAAATGGAAATCCTTTACATATACCAACTTATATAGTGACATGCCTAGAATGGTTTTGAATGCAATACAATATGTCCAAAGGGAATCAAAGAGTTTATCAGACCAATCTTTTCTTGGGGGATTTACTATTTTTTTACAGAAATTTCATAATTTCCCTATTTTATAACTCATCTTGACCATTGAATTGTGGATGGTAGGCATTAGAAACTTAGTGATAAATACCATATTTATATCTGGGTGATGACAAGGTATAGTTTCAAAAACAGGTTCCACGATCGTTAATGACATCCCTAGGAATTACAAATCTGGAAAATATGTGTTATTTTAGGAATCAGATCCCAATATGATGGTAATTTGACTTTTTGGGAATGGCCTTAACCTATTTAGAGACATAATCAACAACTAATAGGATATATAGATATCCTATAGATATTGTGAAGGGTTCCATTAAATCAATTCCCCAAAATTCAAATATTTCAATAACAAGAATGGGTGTAAGGAGAATTTTATTTATTTTGGTTATGGATCTGAATTTCTGACATTGAGCACAAAATTGGTAAAATTTATAGGAATCCTTAGTGAGTTTAGGCTAAAATAAACCACTTTAGAGGACCTTTTCATTTTTTTTCTTAGTGGAAAAGTAGCCTCCACATTCCTCTTCATGACATAATTTAAGAATGGACTCTTGTTCAGACTTGGAAACACATATCATAATGACTTTATTAGGATATAACTTAGAGAGTTATGGATCATTAAACACACAATTCTTGAAATCAAAAAGTATTTTCTTTTTATGTTGTTTCCTAAAGAATTTTGTAATGTCACCCATAACCAAATGGTTTGCTATGTCAATATACAACAGGAAATCGCTCAAAAAATAGAGGTGCTAATCAGGAAATGAATTAGACACGGAAAGGTGATGTCAGTTTTCTTTGAATTCCATTTTAGATAGGTGAAACGTTACAATTTTTTAAACACACTTTTTATCATTAATATTTAAATCAAACTCTTGAAGAAGAAGGAACCATATAATCAATATATCCTTTGTATATTGTTTTTGGAAAAATTATTTTAGATATGAATGATCGATGAAGATAGTGATAGGGGATCCTAATAGACAGGACCTGAATTTATCTAAGGAAAATACAATATCAAGTAAATTTTTCATAGTGGTGGTGTAGTTTATTTGTGCATCATTTAATTATTTACTTGCATAAGAAATTTCACATGGAGTGTTGTCACAACATTTTCCTAATACATCTCCTACATCAAGGTCAATTTCATCACACATGAGTTCAAAAGTAAGTTTCCAATTGGGAGATTTAATTATAGGTGGAGATATAAGAGATGACTTGAGTGTTGACAATGACTCCTTACAGCTTTCTTTCCGTATAAACAGAGAATCTTTCACCAGAAAAGTACAAAGTGGTCGGGAAATTGAGCTGAAATTCCTAATTAAACTTCTATAGAAACCATAATTTCCTAACAAGAACCTATCTTCTTTGATAGTTTTTGGAGAGTGATGGTGACGAATGATAACAACCTTAGCTTTATAAACTTCTATCCCTTTATGAGAGACCAGATGGACCAAAACAACTCAATTAACCATGAAATGCTAATTTTCCCAATTTAGGATGAGATTATTATCCTCACATATAGACATAACCCTTTCAAAATTTATTAGGAATCCATTAAAAGTATCCCTGAATATGGATAATTCATCCATAAAGACCACTAAAAAATCACCCACCATGCCTGATAAGATTTCCATCATGCACTGCTAGAAGGTACCAGAGGAATTACATGACCCAAAGGGAATGAACTTGAAAGAAAAAGTACTGAATGGATAGGTGAATGTTGTTTTTCCTTGATCTTATAAAGAAAATTCAATTTTATTGTACCTTGAGAATCCATCTAGGAAGTAGTAGAATTGATGACCCACCACTGTCTCAAGGACTTGATCAATGAAATAAAAGAAAAAATGGTCTTTATTAGAGCATGGGTTTATCTTCTTATAGTAAATTCACACTCTCCATCCACTAATAAACCTTGTGGAGAGAAGATCATCATTCTCAGTGGTAATCAGAGTGATTCCAACCTTCTTTGGAACAACTTGAATTGGGCTTACCCACACACTCTCAGAAATGGGGTAGATGATACCCTATTTCAACATCTGAAGAAGTTATTTCCTTACCAAATCCATAATATTGGGTTTTAATCTCTACTAAGGTTGAAGAATTGGTTTGTATTCAGATTTTAGAATAATCCTATGGGTTCCAATGAGTGAGTTAATCATAGGAATATCATAAAGGGTCCATCCAATTTCTTTCTTATAATTTACTAAGTCATCCAGAGGCATACTCTCTTGATTATATTCAAGAGTGGAAGAAAATACAATAGGAAATATTTGATTGTCCCCTAAGAATGAATAATTCTGTGATAAATGTAGGAACTTAAATTCGATATTATATTAGTTAAACATTCAAAATAATGATTGGAATTTGCATCAAACTCAATGTTTTTCTATATTTCTTAATAGAATACGTTTATTTTGAATTCAATTTCCAGCCACCACATTGTCTAGATTAAGGTCAAGAATGGATATGGACTCTATGTTATTGATATCAGAAATGGTATCATTGATTGTTAATCCTAAAAAATCATTAAAGGAGTCATCTTAAAGAGATTCAATCCAAGGAGTAAAATTTTGATCATAAGAATAAAGGAAATCAATCTCATCTTGACATACACATCTTTTAACAATTCCTCGATGTTCCTTTGGTTCACAATCAACACAGCCTATCCAATTAACCTCATGGATCTCTTAATCAACCCTAATTTGATAGTTTTCATTATATATGTTTATATTAGGCCCATGTTTCCTAATGGTATTATCATGTTCCCATTCCTAACTCAGATGACTGAATTGATTGTTTTTAAGAATGGATGACCAAGGATGATGGGGGTGTGCTCTTTAGAACCTAATATTGGGTTATTATTTAGAATAATGAAGTCAGAAGGGTAAATGATGATTTCAAACTTCACTATAACATCTTTTAAGATCCCCTTAGAAACTCAAATAATATGATCTTCAATTTGGAGTGTGACAGATGTTAGTTGGAGATCTTGAAGCCCTAATTGAAAATACATGGCATATGGAATGAGGTTCACACTAGCTCCTAGATCACAAAGGGATTTTAAAACTTTATTCTATCCTAACTCAATGTTGATGTGTGGACATCCTGATTCTTTAAACTTATGAGGTATGGTCCCTTGAATTGTGTTCCTCACATTAGCAGCCAAAATGACATTTTTTTGATGTAAAAATTTCATTTTAAAATTGAGAAAGTCCTTAATGTACTTTGAATAGGCATGAATGGTTTGGATTGAATTGATAAGGTGAATGTTAATCTTAACATGAGAGATGATTTCCCACAATGTATCATTCAGTTCAAGTTTAGAGTATCCTCTCATACTTTGGGAGAAGGGTGTAAATTGTTTGATTGTTTGGTGAGGATGTAGTTCTTTCACGTTTGAATTTTGTTTTTCTAAATATGAGGGTTTTTATTCAATAATTTCATGTGATTTTGAATATTTTAATGGTTTTTTAATGGCTTGTTTAGGTTTTTCAATTGATCTCTCAGTTCTTATGATAGTCGCAACTTTTAGTTGTTCATGAGAAGTTTTGGTGAACTTGATTCTCCCCTAACAGTTGGGGATGTAACAGACTAAGTTGGCTTGGGTGCCTTTCCACTTTTGATTGTTTGTAATTCTTATTTAAGATATGGGAATTATAAGTTCATTTTATCTATTTTTTTACACAAATGGTCAAGTATTGGGAGGGGTATAGATTGGGTAGTGGTTTGTGCTGGTTGGTTTATACCAAGAGGATACTTAGGTTTTTGGATTGGCTGTTGAATGGGTTGTTGATATGGGACTTGAGAATATTGGTATTGTACTTGTTATGATTGGATCTAATTATAAGTTTGAAAATTATATTGAGGGTATGGGTTGAGACATTGTTGTTTTGTTGGTTGTTTATTGTCTTTTCAATGGAAGCTTGGATGGTTATTATAACTTGGGTTGAAGGTGTTTTGGTATTTTTTATTTTGAAAGTTCATCATGTTAACTTATTCTGGTGGTCCTCCAAAAATAAAATCCTTGTATAAAGAATGGTTGGTAAATTATCTGTCTTGTGGTCATGTTTATCACAAATTTTTCATGTAGTCTCAATTGTTTGGATTTCGTGGACATTCCTAATATCGATTTCCTTGACCTTACAATTGAGTGAAGGATGTTTTTCTCTATGGTTTTATTCTTCTACAAGATTGGGAATTCCACTATATTTTGGTGGCTTCACATAGTAAGGTGTTGTTCCCCATGTTTGGTTTCATTCATACAGTTCTTCTAGATACTCATAAGCATTATTTAAGGATTTTTTTTAATGGTTCCATTACACATTATGTCCATGAATTGTTTGTTACCCAAACAAAACTCTTCATAGAAAATTCAAACTTATTCTAGGATTGAAAAACCATGGTGTTGTACCATGTTTTATGTTCCCTTAAACCTTTCCCATATTTCATAGAATGTTTCTACCACTTTTTCAAAAATATTTTGGATGCTCTTTTTAAGTGAAATTGTTTTATGATGGGGGTAGTTTTTTGTAGAATTCTCATTGTAGTTATTCCCAAGAGTGAATGAATGTTGGCCTTATATTTTTTAAGAAATTATTTTCTCTATCTATTAGTGATAATGGAAAACATATCATTTTAGAATATTCAATTGAATTTGGATGGAACATGGTTTTGAAAATATCATTGAATTATTTAACACGAAGGTAAGGCATCTTAGACTCCATTCCATGAAATTTGGAAGTTGTTTCAAGAAATGGGGTTTAAAAACATATTGGGAATTTCCTATGGTATCATACATAATGAAAGAGGTTGAATTGGTCTAGTTCAGTGTAAGGAAGTCATTTATGGTCTGATCAACAAAATTCTGCAAGTTTGGGGCTACCTCATTTGGATTTCCATTTTGGTTCTCACCTGGGTTTATGAGTGGGTTTATTTGAATAACCTCCATTAGACTAGGCTCAATTTTTGAATCCAAATTACTAGGAAGATTCAGAAATAATGGAAAGATACCCCTAGGTGAACTTCACTCCCCAACCCAAAGACTATCCACCCTAACTAGATGATTTTTAATGGTCACGTGTGTAGGCAGACATACGCCAAGAAAAGAAAAAAAATAAAGGGGAAAAGATAAGACAAATGAGATGTGAAAAGGGAAATGGGAGAGAACAAAATGAGGTTATAGGTTGAATTAATTGGGTACTTATAATCAGTGCTAAAATTTGGTTATCCCCAAAATTTCCCAAGAAATATGTTTAAAGTGGTTACTTGTATCACATCATGGGTTATCGAATCCTCAGAGACCAAAGAAGAACCCTAAAGAAACACACATTCTATGAAGGTGATTTGGCTATGAGGGAAACAAATTGGGTTTGAATTTATTGTATTTTTAAAGAGTATTTATGACTTAAGTGAATTCAACTTAAAATAATTATTTTATCATTGGTTATTTCTTGGGGTGGATTAGTTGAATTTCTTTTTAAATTATTTCAATGTCTTAAATTCAATAATTTACTTCAATGAAGTATGAAATTCCCAATTCACTCATGAAATCACGAGTCTTCACTATCATAAGGATAATAAAATATACACTTGGAGGACCATATTTATGATAAATCCAAGGAATATCCTAATTTTAGAACTCGGGACGTGTATCTTTAAAATTGGTGTGTTCAAAGGAGAAATTACATCATTGAATGAAAATCCAAAAAAATTGAATTTATTAATAATTATTAAAATGATAAATAAAATACAATAATTCATAATTATACTACATTATATCAAACCATTATAGGGTTATACCTCCATTTATTCTATTCTATTAATAGAAGTAGGTAGTAGACTCTTGAGGGTGGAATTGAAGAAGAAAAATAATGAAATAATGATCACTCAACCGTTGTGTGAAGAAATTCAAGGCTGCTGGTGTGAATAAGTTCACACCTTGATTCAAATTTATCAACATGATATTAAAAATAAGATTAAAATAGAATAATAAGAACTTTTATTAATAAAAATTAGAGATTCTAATGACTTATATGTGAAAAATAAATGTGTTAATACAAAATCACAGCGTAACAATACAATTAAAAGTAAAAAAATGGATCCCTCAATAATTTCACCACAATCTACTTATATATGAATATTAGGATCCTATGGTATATCCCTCATCAATAAATTATAACCTTATAAAATATAAGAGTCAAAATGAGGGTGAGTAATCAAATTAAATTGGACATTACAATGTTAACTAGAAAATTTGGCCAGATTCATTCCCCATTTTGATGTGTGAATTTATAAATGAATATGGAAGAATATTAAGGGGATGTAGAAGAAAAATATCTTTTTCTATATTTCCTATAAAATATTTCAAATTATCATGACAAATGGATCATAATTTTGTGATTTATTATCGAAATTATGATCAGAATTTTTGGGTGTTCAGATCTGGCCATAAATTTAATCTTCATCTTTGACTACCTGGATCATCAAGAAAACATTATAAATAGCTATGAACATGGTTTAATGAAATTTTCTCCATAATTTTATCTTTCTAAATTTAAAATTTTATCTTCAATTGTCTTGAATTTTGGGCCCCATTTTTGTTTGATGGGCCTAAGGCCCATTATGTTTTGTCCAGATATTTCTACACTCCTGCCCAAAAATTTTCATCTTCCATTGGGATTCATCCATCGATCCTAAAAGAAAAAAAGTGCTAAATAATATTCCAAAATATAAAATTAAAATAATGAATATAATTATTTCCACAAATAGATGAATGATTGGGCCCAAATTTTCACTTTAAACACTAATTACCCCTGCGATGAGAAATAAAGTTAAATTAATAAAATGCACTAAAAGTGGTATTTATGGACTTGAAATACATGGATATTAAAATATAAACAATTAATATTAGCCTATTTTAGTGGATAATCACAAAAACTTATTATTAGTTCTATTATCTATGTTTAAGACTAAATATGATTTTTTTTGATTTTCTATTAGTTTATTTGAAATATCACCGTTTCCTTACACAAAATGCATTGTAGATATTTTTTTCTATAATGGTAGGAATACATGTTAGATATATAGATAATAATAATACTAATAATCATTTCATTTTTTATTTTAATTATTATGAGTATTATAATGTTTCAATAAAGACTTCTAATATCAATACTAGTGTGGAGAATTAATTGATGATAGCCAAGATTTATTAAAATTTGAAGAAGGTTGTTTCTACATTTTAAAGAGATAATAATATTTATTTTATATATATATATATAATGTGAAAAATACATTTTTATGTTCAGAGATGAGAAATATATATAGTCATACATCTTTTTGTGAAACTGAAAATGATATTTGTAAGAAGTTAGATATTACACACTTCATAACATTCAATGTTACTAAATCTTGGAGATCTATGCTTAATGTGGATTGTCAAGTTTTTTATTTTATTTTGGTATAATATGTTTCTAAAATGAATTAGTGGTTTATGACCATAGTGAATAACTAATATGTGTAATTCAAGTTTATATTTTTGGCCTATTTTATAAAGATTTATGAGCTAAGTCTTTCCTTATGGGTTGGTGTTATGAATAATTTGTAAATGTTATGAATATTGAGGAGTTACTAAGTTGTTGGGAGAGAATTGGTGGGTTATAAACATTTCATTATGTGAGGTTTCATTCATGATGCAATTGAGGTGAGCATAGAGTGATCTATAACTACATAAACATTATTCATGTCACAAGTACCAGTTCACACTGTGAAGGAGATGCATAATTATAATTCATGTTGTGCCCTTGAAATTCATACTGTGAATGAGAAAAACTAGATGTAAGATATTTTATACTATTTGAACCCCCAAAAAATTCACACTGTGAATCTAGGGAGAACGAAAATCTTCAATGAGATAAAATCATCGTTAACCATGAAAACATTTTCATGATATAAATTATTCGATACATAGGATATTTTGGAAGTGGCCTAATACAGTCATTACATTTACCTTGAATCATACTATGAATAGTATTTCTGTTATAAATAGTTAATACTATTGAGAAATTTAGAGACACCTATAATAACTTAGACAGTTTAGAGATTTTTCATTCCTCTATGGGCCTAATTTTGAATATCAATATCCTATAAATTTTTAGATTAATTGGAATTAAATTACCTCACTTTTATTGGATGTTCATAAAAATTCAATTAATTTATTTAAATTTTAGTTTCTTTAAGATTCATCAATTTTTATTGATGCATTCATCTCTTACTATGAGTTCTCCACATATGATAGAATTTTATTACATCATGTGTGGATAATTATCCCTGGGGAGAGGGATCAATAGTAGGAGGATAAACATGTGACAGATCATTAATCCTAATCATGGAAGTCATATTGGTTAGGAATTATTTTTTTATTGGATTTAGTCATATTATTTTACACAAATCTAGATAATAGGTTTGTAGAGGGAGGAACCCTAAATTTATTGAGTGGATTTACTCATTATCAATGGAATCTACTCAAAATTCACTATTAGAGTCAACTTTAATGCATCATGGATGAAGGATTTTCCATGAAAATAGGATTTTCATTGATCCAAATAGAACTGGAAAATTTGATTATAAAAAATTGGTGAATTTGGGGTGACAATGTGACCAAATCAACTTGAAAAATACATGAATAATAAAAATGATATATTTTCATTAAAACCTCAAAAATTTACTCATAATACATATTTTAGTCAATTGGGTTTAATTTAGGAGTTTAGTTTTTATTGATTTGATATCTCATAATCAAGTCAACATTTGGATTAATTAATTCTAAAGTCTCACAATCCTAGTCTCCTTATGGAATGATATCGAAATTTCTACAGTCTATGCCTTAGTTGTAGTGAAATGTTGATAAATATTTGAAATTGAATAAGTTGGTTACCCACAGGGAAGTAACAATGCTCCATGGATGATCAATTTTTGGCACCGTTTCCAAAAAGGCATGATTTCATTTAGTGTAAACAAGTCTAATTAGTTTACTCATTATTTTCTTCTCTTATTTCACTTTTTACTTTTTAGTATTTTTTTATGTTCAAATGGGTTTTTCTATTTTGTAGGAAGACTATTTTATGATACAGACTCACACTAATCATTCAAGAAGCTTAGATTCTAAATAACTACTCAAGTAAGACCCCAAAATAGAGTAATACTTGATTATATGATGACTCTTCAACTTGGTAGAATGAAAAATATCCCACTGCTGCTGATGAATTCAATTCCCAATTCACCAAAATAGAAAATAATAGTGTCTAGTTGATTTCTTGGGAATTTAAATTTCTTGAATATTGATTACCCAATATTGATATTATTTCATTAAGCATCACCCCCCAATTCCAGTGAACACATTCAAAATTAAGCCTAGCCTCATCCAAATGATCCATAACATGGGGTAGTTTAATAAGATATAGAGTGAAGATCCACACATGATCCTTTATAACTTCTTAGATATCCATGACACATTTTAGAAAAATAGAGTGTATTTAGATTAAATAGAGCTAATGGTGATCCCAATTTCACCATGGTATCGAGCTAAATACTGTTTGAAAAACCAACCCCCTAAATCAATCATAACTTGGGATGAGCTATTCAAAAGTATTTGGGATTTAAAATTTCCTCCAATATCAAAATTAAAGCTAAGAAAAAAAATTTATAACATTAATCTAATTGATATAGAATCCATTTACAAGGAATGAGATCAATTTATTGGACCATTATATAAATTCCTACACCACGGACTCAACACTTGGATCCATATGTAAACTTTCAATTATATATTATAGCCTACTATAAGAGCCATAATGGATTCCTCAACTCATGGAGGGATCTTGATGAAATACCTATAGGTTTGAAGCTATATTATTAATAATATATCCTAAAAATCCATCTATTGAAAAGTAATTCCGGACTCCCATGGTGAGGCACACATCAAGTAGAGGAGATGAACCGCCTTTCTTCCCAAGTATAAGATCTTATAAAGAAGTTGGAGACCTTTCAACTCCCCTAATTATAAAAAAACCACTATTACCCACTATAGGGGTTTAATTTTGTGATATGTTTTGAGGGACACACACATATCTGGAGTTGATAAGTAAGATCAAAGGATAATCACCCCCTCAATTTCAACTATGTTATTACAATCAAGATCCATAGTGGTTTAAAGAAAATAACAATCAATCTAGACTAGTGATGTCCCAACAAGTTCCAAACCAAGGTTGGAACCAACAAAAACGTGGAAAAAACTGACCACAAAGCTAAGGAACACTAAAGTATTCACCTATTTCATAAACTACATGACCATTCTACCCATTCCCTAACTTGACAACTCAAAATTACCCACTTAAATAGTAGTACCAGCCACAACCACCACCCAAATAGTAGTAAACAACTCAACCTCAATATTAAAACTTTGAGAATTTTCTCTTGATGTTATTTCATAAATAGGACCATATAATAAATACTAAAGAGACAAAAAATAAAAATATGAAAACTTATCTCTACAAACTCAAGCACCAACTGGAGAAAATCTCTTAGACATTTTTAGACAGGATACTAGGAATCCTACTCAGAAATATTCTCATCGACATGAGGAGGGTGAATCATAGACTCTACAAAGTGTAAGAGTTTTGAACATATATTAGTCTACCATAATTAAAAATAAATTTGATATAATATAAAAAAAGAGTAAAATGATGATGCAACAAGGTATTAAGAAGAGGAAAGTATATCTGGACATGAAGTTGAAATTAATAAAAAAATATTCTACAAAAGGAAGCGATTCAGGTGAAAGAAGATAAATCTAAACCAAAAGTGGAGGAAACTAAATAAGAGGCACAATATAAAGCACCAGAGCTATATATACCCTCTATAACCTTCCTAGAGAGGATGAGATAAAGAGTATAGGTTGATTACTATAATAATTTCACAGATAATTTTAAATACACTACAAGAAAGTCACTGAGTAGAAGGAGTTTAAACCGCCAACAAATATTTTTGTGATGGTTTCAACCCCCCCCCCCCACTAAAGTCGGTTTCAAAATCCAATAAATGTAAGTTCTTTCCATTTAGTGGAAGTTTTAGGTAAGTGTCAATGAAATAATATTTAGTGGTGGTTTTATTCATTTTATCAGCAGTTTTCCAAAAACAAAATTGATGAGGATTTAGTGGTGGTTAAAACAGTTGCTAAATTCTAAAGTTTTTTTACTGCAGAACTGCCGCTAAAATGAAGAAAACCACCACTAAATAATAGCATGTCATATTTAGCAGTGGTTTTATTCCCCTTTGATAAAACATATGGCACATTTTGTGGTGGTTGAAACAATCTCTATATTTTGATTTATAAAAAAAGCTAGCTGTAGATTCTACATACCCTGAACTACCCTGAAAAATAAATGCATGGACCAGGTGTATCACCTATCATAAGAACACATTATTAGATACATGAAATAACAAATATTTCATTAATCTTATCACATAGCTCACCAATTGTAATTACCTATAGTGATAAAGAGAACTTATTATGTGCTTAATATTCCCAAAATAATCATATATATTTCTCTATATTTTTCTTAGACCATGTTCATCTACAGAGTCCCTTGAAACATGTATTAAATAAAGTAATCATATATTAACAAGTATATTAATTTATAAAAACCATAAATGGTTTCATACTCTTCAAACATTGGAAATCATGAAAATTTCATGTGAATAATCTATGCCAAAAATGACACATGAACAAATTTTCTCTTTCCGTATTAGTCCAAGACATCACAAGACCACTAATCACTACTCGATGATGAACTCTGCTCATCACCCTCCCCATATTTGTCTCTACTTCCTACTACCGAAACCTATAAGACAATTATATTAAAAATTTGAAATGTTGTATATTTATATTTAAACTTAAAACCAATAAAATTTTGTGAACTAAATTATTTTGATGTTGTTTGATTTACCTACTCACACTATTCATCGATGCAATATCACCGGGGACATATCCCGCTATCTTCTGATATAAATCAATAAACACTTTCTTCAAAGATGACATCTAAGCCCTATATTCCTGAATTGTTATTTTCATAGAAACAAACTCTCTCTGAGATTCTCGTGGTAGGGAGTCACTAAAACCAGGAGTAGATACAGATGCTATCCTCGATGGCCTACCAAAGTCCACAGATGGAAATGGCCCCAAACCTTACCCATGCAATCAACCAGGATGCTTCTTCCCAAGGGATTTACTAACTGGTTCACCCTAGGGACTGAGTAGTACTGCTTAGAATAGGAATCCCATAGTTCTTTAATTTTTACCTATAAGTTAAATATTATTTATATTTTATGAAATATATATTAACATAGTGACAACTGATAATAAGTTATTACAATGAAACATGAATTCATACCCCAAATTCTTTAGAAGGATCATTAATATAACTCCCATCATATTTTTTATGAACATTCAACCACAGTTCTGTTTGGGAGGCTTGGTTCCCTAAATTATGTGAATGTATTAAACAAATATAAATAAACAATTTAATATATGTAATAGATTATATTGAATTATAAATATTTAAACTAAGGAAAATATTACCTGATCTAATCAGGGAAGGCTATTATTTGGAATAAATCATTCAGTTATTTTGGGAAAGGAATTACTACAAATAGAAGATCTCAACTTCTAATGGAACTGGGAATTGAAGAAGGCTCCATGCCCATGAAATATCTTGGAGTTCCCCTATTCTAGGGAAGACCTAAATCCAATCACTTCATTAAAATTATTGATCAAATCAAAAGCATCTTTCTTCTTGGAATGGGAAGTATCTCTCTATGGAAGGTTGGATATGTCTGAATAAATATATCATTATCTCTACTCTTGTTCACTATTTCATGATATATAGATGGACCATATATCTTATCAAACATCTTAAAATTTGTATTAATAATTTTATATGGAGTGGTAACATTATGAAAATAAAATTAGTTATAATCTCCTAGAGTACTTTCTACAGAGCCATTGACAAGGGTGGTATGGGCATTAAAAATATTAGATTTTTTAATGATGCTTTGTAGGCCATGTTTAATTAGAATCTCCTCTATAGTGACTCAATGGATCTCATTTTTTTAAGAGATATGTTTATTGGAAAATTGAAAAAGGGAAGTAATTCTTATATTGGGTATTCAATATAGTCATCCATAAAAACAACTTTATTAAACATCAAGTCTCATTCAAGGTAGATTTCATGCAGGGATTGTTCTATCAATTTCAAGCTTGATAATTGGATGGGAACACCTTTTATCAATTCAATTGATCTACAACATCTATCTATAAACACTAGTGTATCAATACATGAATTTATAGACTCTCCCACTTTGTATTTGACTAATGACATCCACAGGCAGCTGAAAAACTATATATTTACGTCGCATAAAGATCATATATTATGGGAATTGGCTAGAAATGACATTCTAGATTCCAAAATATTTTATCACTCATGTTTTAAATCTGATGATGACTTATCTTGGATCAAGAAATTTGATAAGGCTTAGATTTGACCTTTAAGGATGACCCTCATTTTGAGGGTTTCTCATAATAAACTCCTAACTGATGATTACATACAAAACTATGTCATTATTTTATGTTCCAACTGCAAGTCCTAAAATTATCATAGAGAGGAAATTTCACACTTGTTCTTATCAAACACCACTACCTTATCTTTATGGAAGGCACTCTAAGAAAATTTTGAATTCCTACAAACTTCTATTCCCAATGTCTCAGACTTGATACAATACTGCACTACTATTCATGATTCCTCTCAAGTCAAGAATTTATTCATGGAAGCTATTGCTGAATTAATTCACATTATATGAAGAATCAGGAATGATATTCAGTATGGGAAGAAAGATATCCACATGTAGGAAGCTTTTTTCTACCACATCACAACAAAAAAGGCATAAATGTCATCCATTCTAAACACTATAGAAACACGATGCATAACTAATTGATTCTTAGGAAAATAAGAATTATTGGTAAGTATATGTAGTGAACATGCATGCTTGATGTGTTTAAGAATCCCCCCTTTATAGATGGATAAAAATCAATGTAGATGGATATTTGAAGGGAAACCCAGGACTAGATGGATGTGGTATGGTTTCTAGGGATCACAATAACAAGATCATTGGATGTTTATTTAGCACCCACGGTAACTCCCCATCATTATATACTAAAATTATCAGTGTAATTTATGTTGTTCACTATTAAAAAATCAATGGTTTGGATAATATTTGTCTTGAAAGAGATTCTACCAATTTCGTTCAAGCCATCCGGAGTGGTGTGGATCATTTATCTTGGAAAATCATGGCTAGATGGATGTAATATCTTACAAATATTTCAGGGCTCAACTAAATTATCACACATGTGTACCAAGAAGCAAACACTATGGAGGATGAGCTTGCGAACAAAGGAATCAACAAGGCGCTCATATGGGGTGGTGATTTATCTTCAGATTTAAAATATCTCTATGAGAAGAATTGAAAAAAATATTTTATTTTGGTCTCCTGTAACTATATTTATTTTTAATAAATTTATCTTGGCCTATTGGGAAAAGATACCCCCTAAAAAATCTAGAGTCGACCGTCTTCTAGAAAAACTCATCGACCCTGTTGTGTGAGGGATGGTGTTCTTATCCCAACTCGATTCATTAGTCCTTGAAACATCCTGAAATAAATAAAAATAATTTAATAGTAATGTATGTAATGTTATTTCTTTATCATATGCATGTATAAATGTAAAATGATATTAATATAATAACATATATTGAAATACCATGTGCTTCTCATCACAATTTTTGTCAAAACAAAACGTTATATTTCTCTCTAGATACCCTATTGGGTACCTTATCATATATTTTCTAGGTGATCAACAAAGTATTGTGTAACTTGTTCCATAATGTCCATTTAAAATCTTTCTATTTCTTGCCCAAATGTTTCAATGTCCACTTTTTTGCTATAAGATCAGAAATTTGAAAATGAAAAAACATCTATACAAAGAGATTAATTTTCAAAAATATTATAATTTAATGACATTCAATTACACCATAATGTATTAAAATTACCTATATATATGAATCAAAAAGATCATTTTTTCCTGATGAAGGCATATGCATCCAATCATCATACGCAATCAGATGGGTAACCGGGTTTTCCACTAGTTGGTCTAGAATCTAGCCAAATAATCTAGTAGTGTTATCTATAGGGACCCCATAGTAGTCAAATGGGACAACTATATTTATTCTTTTCATATTACAAACATCATTACTTTTTGTATTTTTCTCCGTAGTTGTGTTGTTTCCATATTTTATGAAAAATAGTTAGTAGTATAAAAAAAGTGAAATAACATTATTCATATTAAAATTTTCACTTATAATAGTCTCCATATAATATCCATGTAAAGAACCAGGAGTGGTGACCTGACCCACCACTGCTGAGGCTACTGAATGGGGAGGCGTCAGTTGCGTTGTTGATGGGATGTTGAAGGAGGGTGTGAGAGAGAGTTTAGGGGTGATTGTGGATGGTGTCTTAGATGCTGGAGGGAGGGAGTCAGATGGATCATCATCTATTGGTATAGTTGAGGGAATGTCAATTGGGAGTCGATTGTTATTAGTATAACTCCCCCCTTGGCATTCCTATCATTTAATCAAATAAAATTAACTTCAGAACATATATTTCAAAATATTCATGCATAAAAATAAAAATGATAACTATGAACAATACTGACCAACAAAATATACATAAATATGATAATTACTAGCTACACAAATGACATAAGTGGTTGATAAATGAATGGATGACTGCAAATAAAATCATTTTCTCATTTAATCATATTGTCTTCCTGCTCTATCATTACCTCATTTACTACATCCACCCATGCTAGACTAATATTTTCAATATCATGATGGATAAATAAGTTTGCTTTTTACTATTGATGGGATTCAATGCCAGAGGTCAAATATTCCACTTCATCACCCATATCATATAAGTCTCTTGTTTTACATGAGAAAATATACTCCACCATTCATCCATGACATCTTCCATATAATATATCATTTTATCTTGTGATTATAGGATATATGGATCATGTAATTCACAATCACCAACATATATCAGGCAACAGAAGTTCATAGAAGTAAATTTCAAGGAATCTATTTTAATGCCTCTGATAATATCAACCTAATTGAATTTTAATAAAACAACTAAGAAATTCACATGGTAGTTTAATTTGACAATATCAGTCAACTATCTATATTATCCAACTTTGGAAAATGTAAATATAACACTATTATGTGTTTTAAAATCCTATTCTTGATCGACTGTATGAAATTTAAAGCCATTCAAATTTTAAGTGCGAAACTTTTTAGCTTTTTTAGATGATCTTGAGTTAGAAACTTCAAATCTTCTAACAACTCAACTTGATTATTAGTATTGATGATCTAAAAAAGTAATATACATTATTATAATTAAAAAATATATGTGTCAGCCTAATATCCATATTGATTGAAATATTCATGAACTTACATGTTGTGTAAACCATTTTACCGGCTATTTATTAACAAATTTTGTTATATCCATCTAATTTTATATCCATCCTTTCATTTTTATCTACATTTGTATCCTCAGATCTTCAATAAATGAATCTGAAATTTCACTATTCACCAGAACATATCTATGTGCTTGTAATAATTCTATTTCTGCCAGTGTAACATTTAAGCTCCTCCCAACTGATCGGCCAATAGCAGGAAAGATTTTTGATTTCCCATGTAGTTATGATTGAATTGATGTGTCATCAAAAATTCCAACTTGATTTAATCTTGTCTCAATATCATCAAAGTATCCAAAAAAAGGTAATACACTCCTATTTCAAATATCCTTCAGAAATAGATCTTTCAGGTTGAGCATTATTTTTCACGTATGATTTAAACTTCCTAAGATAATTGTGAAATAAAATTAAAAAAAACACATAATTTTGTATTTAATGAAGTGATAAGAATTGTTTAATTAAATTAAAAACATATAAATAAAGTACCTCTCAATTGGATACATCTATTGATAATGTGTGGGGTCTCCTAATTTAGCTTCCTCAACCAAACACAGAGTTAAATGCATCATGATGGTAAAAAATGACAGAGGAAATATCATCTCCATTTCAAAAAGTGTCAATACAAATCTCTCCTTATGGTTTTCAAACTCAAATGGTTATACAATTTTCCCACATATTTTTTTGAAGAATATGAAAAATTGGAGTACAACAGTAGAAACCTTTTCAAGTAATAATTTATGCAATGCCAATGGTAGTAACTACTGTAACCAAATATGTGCATAATGACTTTTCAATCCATGTAACCTATAATGATTTAAATCAAAACACCGTGATATGTTACTTGAATACCCATCATATACATTCACAAGTTTTAAAATTTTAAGGAATGTATCTTAATCCCTATTTTTCTTTGAAAAATTACTAGAGCATACTTTCCATTCTCATCTGGCCAGAGATCAAACTTTTTTTTTCATTTCTTGTAAGTATTCTTGAGCATTGATATGATATTTTTATTTTCTATTATAATTAAGTAATGTAAAGATAATATTTAAAAAAAAATTATTCTTAATATGCATAACATCAATATCATTCCACAACAAATTAAATTCCCAATATGTAAGTTTGAAGAATATAATTTTTTCTTCCATTGTTGTATTCTGATTTCACTTGACAATACACTTCAAACTCATTTCCCACTATCATTCAAATGATGCACCTTCCCAAATTTTTTTCAATATTTCCAAGTTTTTCTAATATTTCATAACTTTTTAACAACTTTGGAGTTGGTCTAATATAAATAGAACCATTTAATCCTTACTTGTTCAACTGAAATCTATTAAATGCATCAAGAAATCCTCTATGAAGCAAAAAAGAATTATTTTATATTGTGAGGTAGTCATTCAGGCTCAAAATAAAAGTTACACATAGGATAATACAAACCTATGTAATTGTTCTGACCATCTAAATTCCCAAGTCTAGGGAAGTCACTAATGATCTATATTAGACCAGCTTCCATTTTTAACATTGTTCTAGAATATGAATCATATGTCTTGACACCGTTTCTATATAACTCCTGCAATTATTCAATTAAATGATGAAAGTATACATAAATATCATTTCAAGGCATTTTTTTTCTAAGAATAATCAACAAAATGATAAAATACATTTGTTTCATACACATCCATAGAGGGAAATTGTAAGGTATCAAAACAACTGGCCAAATGATATAACTGGAGCTCAAAGCCCCAAATGGGTTGAATATATGAACAACCAATCCTGATTGAACATTCCAAGGATAACATGAGAAATCTATATGTAATTAATCAAATGTATTACATTATTGTGAATCTCTTGTATGTCACATTAACCCATCATTATTATTATCTATATAATTACACTTCATGTGTTTAGATGTTCTTGATGACATGAATAATATTTACAATCAAGTATTTAAATGAAAGTAAAAAAACCTTTTTAGGTGTGTTAATTTTCTTATTATTCACAGTATTATAAAGATTCATACTTCCAACATCACCCATTGACTTCCATATAGAAGATGATCATTTTTTTGAAATCATGTCCATTTTAATCCTCTCTCCAATAAAGCATACAATCATTGGGACACACATGTTTTTTGTATAATTTGGACCGAGCTTGTTAATTTTTTTTCATAGCATAAAAAGACTTAGGGATCCTTTATTCCAAAAAATAATCATGAAAAAATTTAAATATCATGGAAATTTCCTTATTTATAATTCCACATAGGTATTTGATATAGTACAACTTCAATAGAAAAGAATATTTTTAATATTTCAAACATCCACTATACAAATTTTTATTTCCATCATCAAATAAAACTTGAAATTCATTTTACTAATCAATGAATTTTTCTATTACATTAGTCTCCAAAGAATAAATAGAAGGATCCAATGATATTTTAAAATCATGATCTGGTTTTCTGATAGTCTCAAAAACATCACTTGTCAAGTTGTTATTTGTAGAACCCTCAACTGGTTGTTTTAATATGTTTCGATGATGATGTTGGTGTCTTTTAATGAGGAATACATCATTTTTAAGGTTTTGAATTTCATTTTCCATTATCAATGTAGTAGTGATATTATTATGAATATTAACATTAGTGCTCAAACTTTCTATTACATTTGATTCTCTGTACCAAATTCAACACAAATATTGAGTAGGGAATTACATAAATATCAAGTGTTTATAAATTTAATTTCCCTTCAACCATCTTCTAAATTTACATTTAGGGCATGGGCATCTTATTCTCTCAACAAAGGATTGATTGGAAATGGTAAAGTATAAAATATCCTCGAAACCCTTAGTATACTGAGGTGTGTTCCTCAGTAATGTGATACAACTTTTATCCATATCGCAATGTACCTACACTTTATTAAAAAAATTTAAAAAAATATATTACTAAGAAAGAAAAGATATAAATGGAAGTGAGAAAAACACAACCCAAGTAGTTATAAGAATATTCATATAAGTACTAAAAAATTCAAAGTAAAAAAAGGAAATGAATCATGGATAGTATTATGTAGAATAGAAGTAAAATAAAAATCATACATTCATTAATTTAAAATTGGCATCATGGGAGAAACACCCTAGGGTAACTAAGTCTAGGTGAACCTATTAATTCCCTATCACTATAGAAGTGGGTTAGAGTTATATAACATTTATAGCTAGAGGGGGTGTCACATAATGCTTCAATAAAATTTAAAGTGGTTATATAAGAGATTCTATTTATGTATGTCACATTCGATTTTTCTTTATTAACATATGGTAAATCTCAAACCAACTAGAGTGGTTTTAGAAATACCTATCACATCCACTATATTCCAAGTGAGAGTATTTGATGATTTTTTATTTAGAGAGAATAATTTGATCTTCCCTTAAAATTTTTATATTTTAATAATAAAAGAGGATATGACCTCTACTTAGTCACCTATCATCTTAGATAAAACTTTCCTAGAAATATAAAATGAAATCATAAATAACCATGAATGTATCGTAATAATAGAGTTTGGATGAAATGTTTTACACTTTAATATTTTTTATTCCATCATATACCCATAATAAGAGAACTCAATTTTTTACATTGTCACATTTTAATGTGTATAATACATGTAAATAAAGTTGTTTTATATAGTAAATTTTTCCTTTGGGAAAAAATAAAGATCTGAAAATTTGATCAAAAAAATTGGTAAAAACATAAATATTCTATCCAACAATCTAAAAGTGAAATAACTTTTGATTTATTTGATGGATTTTACTATTTATTCAATGAAAAAATGTTTGATACTTCATTTATTTCATAGAAAGTGTAAACCATTGAGTGAAGTAACCCAAACTTATTTTTATCTTTAGTCCATCCTCTCAATATAGAATTAAAACCCTTGCAAATTAATTTAACATATATATTTCTAATAGAGAGAAACAAGAAAATAATGAAAATTTCAAGAAATTTTTTTCTTAATAAAGAAAAAAAGCTGATATATATTTTGAGATAAAATGCACAAATTATAGGATATAATTAATGAGATATTCCTAGAAGGTATTGTAAATGTTATTAATATACGTTTAAAAATAAATAAAATATCCTTAAATAGAGTGGATTATTATTTTATAGAATTACTACCTAAAATATTAGGTGATTTTGTTAAATACATTCCTTATAATTATTTTATAACCACCAAAAATATAATTACATTGAACTAAATAACTAAATAATAATCAGACCACACCTACATAACACATTTGGTGTAGCTTCCAATTTTCAAAGGATGATATAAAGACAAGGGATTGAGAAATAAATATGTAAGAGACGTCTTTCCCTATTTTTAGTGTTAACTATAATATTAGAGGTTCATGAAAATTTTTTAGCATGGCCTTACCAGAAGTAGGAACTACTCACACACATAACCTAATCATTAAAAATGGTATATTTATATAGTGGACAACTAGATGATAATAAATTAAAATAATAATATGAACATGAAATTACACATGATCATAGTACGAAATATCCATAAATTCTATAAATTTCATGAAATTAGTAAATGAACACTTATACACAAGTTATGAAAACCAAACACATACTAAGTTCCAAGAATGGAGGTTTAATAAGTGTGAACTATTGAATGAAAACTTATGGACAACCCATTAATGCTTTCTCCACCCATCAATTAAATGGTACAAATGATCCAAATAATTTTCAAGACTCCAAATAGAACTATATATTTATGTTTGATTTATTACCCTTACCTGGATCACGTACAAGAAGTTCTATACATGTCCTAAGTGAGACACATGTAAGGTGTGAGCATAACATACTCACTAGGTGATCACCACCCCATCCAAAATAGGATTTCATAATCAAAAGTGAATGAAACAATAATAAAAATATAGAGGAATATGAAATATAACAAAAAATATAATTTAATCCAGCTATTTAACATTAATTTTAATGATAATGACAAATCCACTATATCGAGAGGATCCATACCTTATATACCAACTTTAGGACTAACTCAGGATCTGATATAACTGATTTAAAATAATTAAGGTGGAACACTCATACCATTAAAGGGAAAATGAATCATATATTTTTTTTAGGTAAATCCTATATCCCATCCATTTAGAAATAAGGGAAGGGGTATACTAGTGTCAAGGCATAGAGATCCTATCACATACCATAAACCTACCAATCGATAATGGGTGTACCTAGGAAAAATTTTCTATATAATCATATAATATACCTTTATATCATTCTTAATACTCTACTAATATCAAATTTAAAAACAATGATAACTTATATTACAATATGGAGCATTCTAGGAAAGAAACAGGTAAGATCATAACACATTTTATAACTTGAAAATTATTCTAAATCATAAAAGGTTTCATCATGACATAAAGAATACATAAATTTCATTTTCTATCAACCATAATAACTTATTTAATGTGAAATGAAAATAATAAAAAATAAATAAAAATTCACCAGCTTTGCAGTCTAGTCTGTCCACATGATAAGCATAAACCATGGTAAGTAAAACAACTTACAAACATTGATTTTTTTTTGTAAAAAATAAAAGAAGTAAGGTTAGAGGAATACCAAATTATTAAATTTACAAGGGATTTGAAGTAGTGATATTTAGATGGATATAGGGGCCGACGTCTTGGGTTAGGGCTTGCGTAGGGTGTGAAGGGGGCCAACAACGACAGAGAAGGTGGCCAAAAATGACAAAAAAGGTAGTCAACAGCAAAGGGGAGAAGGGGGATGGCGAGAGGGGGATAGGGTTTGATGGGTCTGGGCGAAGAGGGGGAAGGGTTTCAGGTTTGGGGGGGGGGGGATAAGTGTCTTCGGTAAAAAAAAAATTTTAAGCGGCAGTTTTTAAGAAACCTCCACTAATTATTGATTTTGGGGTAGAGATAACTCCACATTAATATCCCCTTTATAAAAACTATCTCCAAAATTCCAGTGTATAAATTATTTTGAGGTAGTTACTCTATAAAATGAGAAGATGAATGATTTGAGAATTATATCCCTTATCAAGGAATTACTAGTTTTAATGTAGAAAAAACACCTACCAAAGATGAGATACCCAGAAAGTTTCTCTCTACCATGCACTATAAGCTCATGAAATTTTTGGAAATCACATTTTAAATTAGGAATGAGCATAAATATGATTCCGATGAATATATTTTATAGGATGTTATTAAGAAAACTAATTACAAAGAGGGTATCAATACAACATACCAATATCATAGATGCATTTTGTAAAATATACTTATTAAAGTTAGAAAATTAATTATCTCAGATGGTTTTATAATTATTAACATGGAAGAGGAAATTGATACACCTATTTTCCTTTTAAATAACCATCTTAATTACTAGGATTGATTTTATATATGTACACCAATGAGGAATGATCTTTAGAGTCGGTTATGGAATGTATTTTTTAACTAAGTGAAGGTCCTAAAGTAAGGATTTGACTTGGTCAAGTGATAAAATATTTTCCTAGATGAAGAAAGATATGTTTAAGATGAAATGTAACTAAATAAAATAAAATATGAATAATAAAAAGAGATTATGGACCTCACTGATGAAATGGTGGTTGAGAAGGAGGATGGATTCCAAAAGGGAGAAGAGGACAATAGTAGTTCTGAAGACATGCAGTAAAAAAAACCATTGAAATGGGAATCTTATCCAAATTTTATCCCCTAATATATAAATCTAAAAATATTAGAGTTAAATATAGTATTTATTACACCTAGTTACTTATTTCTTTAATCCAAATAAATGCTTCTGGCAATCATTAACTCAAACTTGATAGATGAATACAGAGAAAAATTAATTATTATCTCGAGCAGAATAAAACACTCATTTACCTAGGGAATCCTTGATATTAAGGGAATAAAACCTATGATATATGTAAAACCTCAATAAGTTATGATATATTTCACTTATAAACAATTTTTATATATTTTATAAATTTCTTTACACTCATCACCATGTTTTAATGAACCACAATATATTATTGAAAAATTGTTATTAATCGTGACTGTTATATCCTAGACATTGGACTGGATGAGATGAATGGGATTTACTAAATTAAAAATATTATTATTTAAAAATTTATAAAATTAATTCATTGGTTATAAATTTGTTATAAATGAATATAAAATCATTTTAAAGTTAAAAGATATGTTTTTCTGAAGAACTATTTCAATGCATATAATGTGTTTTTATATAAAACAATTTAATTAATCAATATTGAGGAATGATTTCAATTTAATTTGTAAATAATGTATCCAATAAAATATTTTAACATTCATCTAATGGGTTTTAACTTAAAATCAATAATAATAAATTAATTTTTAATCTTAGAAATGATTTTCTTCTAAAATGGTATTCGTTTCCTTAGGCACACTTATTTTAAAATGAATTTATTCCTGTTAAAGAAATTTAATTTAATGAAATAGTTTTCATATTTCGATACAACATGTCTAAAATTATTAATTATATCAATTTAATTTTTATTCATTATGAATTGTAACCGAGGAAAAATTCATTACTACGGTAAAGGGTTAAAGACATAACGAGGTGTTAAACTAAACAGACAAGGGTCAAAATAACCTAATAACTTTTATTAATAAAATTTTAAGTGTATTTATACCCAAAAATACCTTATATTATAATTTTTACTATTTTTTCTACTTTAAATTTAATATGAATTTATTATATTTTAATGTTTTAGGTATTTACAAAAGTGACAATCCTCTCACTAATAAAAAGACACCTCATCTTCTCTCTTATTAAAATCATGTTAGCCATTTATATTAATATATATTTACACAAATACTATCCAAAAATAATTATCCACTACCTTTAGGATTTTTTCTTCCCAAAATACCCATCCATGAAGCCTTAAGATTCACTTCATATGAGGATACCTAAATAAGAGGTATATGTTATTACAGATATTTTTCTTGTTTTTTCTTATTAAACCTCCTATAAATGATATGTAAACATATTGACATAATGGAATAAATATATTCAACATACTGATATGTTTTCATGTTAATGGTATATCTATTTTCTATATCATTCTGAACTATTGGAAAATGATACTGTCTCTCAAACGTACATGTGGACTACCACCTCCCTGAAGCAATATAATTCATTTTCTATTCCCTTTTTACATGGATGGACATAATGACATGTTTAATGGATTAATATTATACTAATTATATATTAATGATTATTTAATATTGAATTTTTATTTACCTTTCTCTTATTCTATAAATCGAAAAATGAAAACATCACCCATGGGTACGACAAAATACCATCTCCATAAAGTGATGGAATTAATTTTTCATCAGTTCTTTATATGAATGGTTAAAAAAGTGTAAATAATTAATAAAATTGATACTTATTACATTATTAATATTATAGATATTATTAAACCATGACCAATTTGTAAGTATTGGAATCATTGAGCCGAATCATGCATGGAAAACTAACCAATTTTTACTTGAATGTTCATTTTAATGAAGATTTGTTAATAAAAGGATAATTAGAAATTATAAAAGAATGATAAATATTAAATTATAAATGAATGTGTTTTTTAAACATATTTACAATAAATATATATTGATTATGCTGGAGGTTTGAATGTGTATGAAGCAAGATGAGACTTGAGATAAGGGTTTATGTTACAATCTTATTTCTTTTTGTGATTGTCTATGCTAAATTACTATTGAAATAAATTTTATGGTTCCTGTCCTTTAAACATGATATAATTTTTATACTCTGTTTATTCATGTAATTTTCATGTAATTTTTCTATTTCTCTAAATTTTTTACTTAAAATTATCTTCAAAATGTTTTTAAGAAAAGGTTGACCTTATTTTATATTTGGTCGATGAAATTTTCATTTCACATCCATGCTATTTATGTTATTTCATGGAAGTTTTATATATACTTTATTTTTTTAAAATATTTCATTTTTACTACATTTTAAATTATTTTTAAAGGTTTAAATTTAATATTTTTAAAAAAATTATAAACAATCTGTTTTTGAATTTTTATAAAAGTGTGATAAGAATGTTCTCTTTTAACATACATGACATAAATGGATTTCCACATCATCAGGACCATTATTTACTTTTATGTTTCATTTACAAGTTCCCATGGTTATTTTTAAATAATTTTTTTCTTAAAATTAAGAGTTTTTTAGTTTTTAAATATACCAAAATAAAGGGGAATTTTCCCTATTTTTCAAATAAATGTTCAAATTATCCTATAATGGTATTTTTTATCCATTTAAACATCCTTTATGGATTGTTATGGTTCACTAGCTATATAATCCAATGATACCATCCACTTCATTTCTCTATATGTCTTATGATGATAATAGTTTAAGGTTGATTCTATGAAACTCATTTCTTTCCCTTGAGTTAATTATGTTTTAATGAAATATTTATAAAACCCATTTTTATTCAATGGTTTATGATATATTGAAATGATGAAATGTCTATGAAAGTATATTTCTTTCCATGGGTTATTATATGTTTAATTGATTAATGTTTTATTATCTTATCCCACACATATGTATGGTTTTCTTTATGTGATGGTTGGGATTTGAATTACATAAACCTCCAATGTATTGGGTAAAGAATAATATCTAATGAGATAATATGGGATAGAATGAGTAGGGACCCCAATTCAGTAAAATAATATTTCTACTATGATAGTCTTGACAGTGAAACTTTACTAACGAAATGATACAATATGGAGTGATCCCAATCCACTAGGGGAATTTTTCCAATATTATAGTCTTGGAAGTGAACCTTTACCAAAGAAATGATTCTCTATGATTATATGTATTCCAAAAACATATATCTTATGATTTTTCATTTTTTAAGGCTCATTATTATTTATTAATGATTTTCACTCTTATGGCTTGTTTATTTTTTAATAAAAATTCTTATACGATGATTCATGATTAAAGATTTTTGACTGATTGGGTATGAATTTCATAATTTATAATCATTTTCTAAAACTCTTATACATATATCATGATCACTTATGATCATTGATTGATATCTCCAATGTTTATCTATACTAATTATTTGCTATTACCCTTTCTTATGATTCCATTTTACATGGGTTATGAAGATTGGTTTTAAGTAGGGTATGTTTACGAAGTGTAACACGTGATATAAAATTTATGGGAGATGTTGAAGATATTTCATGAAATAATATTATTATGTATCTAGTCTCCAAACTCACTAAACCCTTAAAGATCTAGGGTGTGAATTGTTATGATATGTATTGAATATTAATCCAAAATGAAGTAATATTTATGTATGTAATGTTTGGGACACCTCATTTAGCTCCATAGTTAGGATCAGTTTTTTCAGAGATTAGGATTACAATTTCTTTTGAAATCCCTAGTGATAAGTCTATGTATAGGATAACATCTTAAAATATTTATAAGGTATATATTATGTGATTTACTAAAAATTATATCACTGTCTAGATTCTAGAAAGTGGATTAAACTATGACATGGATATACCCAGGGGTAAAAACCCTAAAAAAGGAGGATTGAGTATCCATTTGATCTTCAATCAATGCATAATGAGCGAGCCTACGACTACACACATTTCTAGACACTCTTGGGGGATATTATTTGGTTAATTCACATTATCTTTATGAATAATTATGATAAATTATTGGATATAATCCTTGAAAAATATGATAATCCATAATGATATAAGATGAACATTAATGTGTTATGGGTTGACAAAATGTGTCATAATTTAGGTAATCATAAGAATTATTTTCATAATCAAATGATTGTTTACTCTGATTATTGATGTTTGAGACATGGACTGTGTTTTTTATTTTTTTTCAATGGATGAGACCAGGAGTATTTGGAACAATGAATTTGATAGGCAATGTAATGACTGTACTCATGAGCGACCAAATAAAATGAGAGCTAGGATGTGAAATCTTATGGTTATGAACACCCAAGAATCATAAGATATAATTAGTAACATGAATCATAATGAACTCCCAAATGGCTAAAGGAAGGAATAACTCAGTAATTATTCTTTTATATAGAAACATTAATATTCCTTTAGTGGTTCCTCTAATCCACTTATTATTGAGAAATGGATCAATTATATTAAAAATATATTCTATTTCCTTCAATTATTAAAACAATAGAAGGTTATTTTGTGAATGTATCACTTGAAAGGTGAATTTGATCAATGGTTAAAATTTATCAGGAATATGGGGGAAGAGATGGAAAATGTATCCATGAAATGGGAAGAATTTAAGAAAGAAATTTTCAAAATTTATTTTTATAAAAATATTAACACTAATATGAATATGGAATTTCATGAACTAATGTAGATGGATGAGGAATCCATTAGTATCCGTGAGGAAAATTTCACTAGACTTGGAATGTAATATTTTGGTTTTATCATAAAAAATTAAAGAAAATTTGACCAATAATTTACTGGTTTAAGACCATGTCTTTGAAAAGAATTAGATATAAAATACATTGATAGATATGAATAAATCGTTCAATGTGATCTCAAACTATAAATATAGATTGGACACTCTCATTGTTCTTATGATTTTAGGGATAATAATATAAAGATGTGATTTTGAGAAAATTATAATAATAAAACCCATGAAGGAAAGAAAATTAATCTTCCTTGAATACATAAGTGTAGAATTAAGCACAAATGAAATTACCTTATGAGGTCTGGTAAATGTTTTAAGTGTGAAAAAAGACATTTAGAAAAAGAATTCCAATGTGACATAAAAAGGCCTGTCAATAATGGTGAGAAAGTACAAGTGAATGTGCCATCTAAACTCTATTTTTATAATCTCAAAGATTATGGACATTCTGATAATTCGTTCATGAATATGAGGTTTAATTATGAAAATCTACATAAAAAACCTATTAATATATGTGACAAAGAGAAAGATCATGCGATCAAAACTGATAAAGTGGGCCATGAGAAAGATGTGATCAAAGGTACACTTACAATCCAACCTATAATTTCAAATGTATTGTTCGACTATTTCATTACTCACTTTTTTATATATGAATAATTTGTTAAGGGTATTATATATACACATCAATAATTATATATTGAAATATTGTTGAAAAATAATAATGGTATGATGATCACATCTCATGCCTATTATTCCTATTTGAAAGAAGTTTGTGGGAATTTGTATCCTAAAAATCATATGATTCTCCCACTTGTTGAATTTTATGTTATTATAGTCTTGGATTAGATCTCTTTAAATAAAGAATATACCAATTTATAAGTAAGGGGAGTCATATTTGATATTCAAATCAACATATGATCATCATGCAGTGTGAGGTTGAATATGAACTTACAATAGAAATTGATTTGATTATATGGGTCTTACTATATACTCATTAGAGATATTTATCTTAAATGGTTAGGAAAAAACTCAATATTAAATATATTCCTATTGTTAGAGATTATATTGATGTATTTCTAGAAGTATTACCTAGTCTAACTCTGAATCATGAATTTTACTTTTCAATATAACTCATACATGGTATTACATATATTTCAAAGAATCTATATAGAATGGCCCCAATCGAGTTATATAAATTGAAAAATAAACTCTAGTAGAATCTTGATAAGAGATTCATACACCTGATTGTATCACTATGGGGTGAACCTGTTCTTTTTATTAAGAATAAATGCGGGTCAATGTGTATTTCTATTTATTATTAAAAACTTTAAAATATTAGAATCAAGAGAAAGTATCCTCTACCCCATATTGATGAATTATTTAATCAAATTCACAGAGATCATTAATTTTCCATGATTTAACTTCATTCTGGATATCATCAATTATGGTTCATAAAGGAGGATATACCCAAGAAAAACTTTCATTTGAGGTATGTTCATTATAAATTTACAGTGACCATTTGGACCTACCAATTATCCGGCCATCTTCATTAATTTAATGAAAAAAGTATTTAGATATTACCTTGATCAGTTTATTGTAGTCATTAAAGATGATATTATTATATATTCCTAGATAAAGGAAGAGAATAATGATGGATTGTGTTGAAGACCTTTAAGAAATATAATTTGTATGAAAAACTTATCATGTATGAATTATGGATATACATAATCTCATGTGAAGGTGTATCAGTGAACCCCTTAAAGAGGAATGTTATTGAACAATGGACCATATCAACCATGGTGAATGAGATCCATTGTTTACTTGGGTTTAATAGACACTATCAATTATTTTTGGGATAGTTCTCATGGATATCAAATCTAATAACAAAGTTTACTTGAAATGAAGGCAAGTTACTTTGGAACTATGAATATGAAGAAAATTCCAAGGAACTGAATAGAAGGTTAGTCAATGAACCTGTTCTCACACTACCCTACAATGGATAAGGGTTTGTGATCTATATTGATGAATATAAGAGGGGACTAGGATTAATTCTCATGAATAATAATATAGTGATAACTCATGCCTCACACCAATTAAAATTTCTTGATAAAAATTAACTGAATCATGATTTAGAGTTGGTAGTGGTATTTATAGGATTGAAATGATTGTTGGCGCCAAAATTTGTAACAAAGAAAAGGCCCCAAGATGGCCCCACACACTGCCTCATGAAGCCCCTTTGCGAAGTTCCCCTAGCACCTCGGCCACCGCAAATCAAAGAAGGCAGGAGGCTCCGCGAATGCATTTGACATTCGTGAGCCCACTGCAAAGCAATGAAGGTGGGAGGCTCCGCGAATGCATTAGACATTCGCGAGCGAGCTGCGAAGCCAAGGAGGCGGCATGCCCCGCAAATGCATTTGACATTTGCAAACCCGCCGTGAAGCTCCATTACCCCTCTTCCCATCGTGTGAGGTCCGCTCCGCGATTCCTCTTGCCTATAAATATGGGACACCCCCTGAGCTCTCGAGATAGACAATATGACCTTTCGACTACTAATATCCCAAATCGCGAAGCACTCTTCTAGTCGGAGAACCATGAGCTGTGTGTGGTACTTCTGCTTCACGAAGTACCTCCCCATTGTCTTGTTTTGATCCCCTCTTCTGAGAGGGATGCCTTTCATAAAGCCTAAGGGCTTTCATGAAGGAAGGGGATTTCCAAGGGGACTCGGGTCATCGCGAAGCACCCTTCATGTACACTTGATCCATTTGCTAAGGTAGAATCATTGTAATTCACGAATCCCATTTCTTCCCGACACCTTGCTCCGTGAGGCACCTTTGCTCTATGAGTCTATGCTCTGCGAATGACCTTCCACTTCCCGAAGAACCTCCCGTTTGCACCTCCACCCCATGTTAAGGCTAAGGAAACCCAATTCGCGCAGCACACCCCTTCGCAAGTTCCCTCCGCTACGCGGAGCAACAGAGCTCGACAAGGCCCCTACCTATAGACCCCTCTACTTGGAAAATCCTTTTCCCGTTCGACCCTCCAGGTTTGCACAATGTGATTTCAAAGTCCCCTGGACAATACATCCCATATCATTGCTGCGCCTAATGCTTCTTACCATAAGAACACTAATGGATATTGCTTCTTCACATAGTCAGGCTAACATGGACCCCTCAATGGCTCGCTCTGTGACACCCCTTCAATATGGCAGTGTCGGTGCCTTCCCTCCCATAAGGAGTAGAGGGTACCGATTATGTAAGTCCTAGGGGTGCGGAGTAAATCCACCTCATCTAAGCTGCAGAACGTTAAACTGCCAAGAACCCCTTTCCTCCACACATGATGTTAAACTGTGACCTGACCCTGTGCCTCACACACAGGTTCCCCCACCTAGGACACTCTCCACACCCCCTAGTCTCAGCATGGGATGATGTCCTACTTCTTGGAGTGGAGTTTGTCCGCAGGGAAGGGAAGCCATCTTGGTATAATCCCCTAGCTTTTCTTACAGTAGGCGGAACCCCTACTCCTCATCACTTCCTCGGTGCTAAGTCCAGCGGAGGGCGTGATAGGGAATGAAGCTTCACCTTTATTCAGTCCCAAGTCCCTCTCCCACTGTGATTTGTTGCCACCCGGGCCTCCATCCCGAATTAAGTCCCAATCCCCCTCTCCCACTGCGCTTTGTTACCACCCGGGCCTCCATCCTAAAGTAAGTCTCAATCCCCCTCTCTCACTGTGCTTTGTATCCACCGAGGTCTCCATCCTGGATTAAGTCCCAAACCCCCTCTCCCACTACGCTTTGTCGCCACCTGGGCCTCCATACTGGAGTAAGTCCCGGTACCTTGGGCTACCTCAGAGCATAATCCCCACTCCTCTTCACTTCCCACGGACGCATCTTTCACGAAGTGATCGTCAGGTCTCTACTGCCTCTTGTTTCTCACACCAAGCACGAATCACGTGGGCTTGGAGTAATCATTGACCATGACAACATCCTTTCTCGCATGACGTTAAACTGTATTCATGTCCCGCATGACGTTAAATTATATGACCATCCCACATGATGTTAAATTGTACTCTCAAACTAAGAGGACTTTGATCCATGTCAAGGCATGTTATGTAGGAAGCCTACACAAGGTTCAAGCCCACCACCCGGTCTTTCCAACCATGTCGGTTCACCAAACACCTTGGGCTGCCTCAGAGAGTAATCCCCAGCCACGTTAAACTATATGCTCGTCCCACTTGATGTTAAACTGTATAGCCAAACTACGAGTACTTTGATCCATGTCAAGGAATGGTACGTAGGAAGACTCACGAGGTTCAAGCCCACCATCCAGTTGTCCCGACACTCCTTCACGTCGGTTCAACTACCCCTTTCCCACTGAACTATGTGGACTTTGATCCATGTCAAAGCATGGTACGTAGGCAGCCTCCACGAGGTTCAAACCCACCACCCGGTCATTCCGACCATGTCGGTCCACCAATACCTTGGGAAGCCTAGAGTGTAAGCCCCCACCATCCTTAAATACATGTTCTTTGATCCATGTCAAGGAATGGTACGTAGGAAGCCTCCCTGAGGTTCAATCCCGCCATCCACCTGGACCAAGGTCCTAATTCACATCGGTTCACCGACACCCACTACCCTTTCCAAACTACAAGGACTTTGATCCATGTCAAGGAATGGTACGTAGGAAGGCTCATGAGTTTCAAGCCTATCACCCATCGAACCCCCGGTCCATCTTCACGTTGGTTCGCCGACACACCCCATCCTGAACTATGTGGACTTTGATCCATGTCAAGGCATGGTACGTAGGAAGCCTCCACGAGGTTCAAGACCACCACCCGGTTGTTCCAACCTCCTTCACGTCAGTTTCCCCCCGTCCTACATGATGTTAAACTGTACACCCAAACTATGGGGACATTGATCCATGAAAAGACCTGTTACGTAGGATGTCTCTTTGAGGCTCAAGCCCAAAACCATAGTCCATCCTGATTCTTACCCGGGCTGCCACATCCTAGTGAGATCATTCCACCTCACTCTACTCCACAGTATTCGGGGAGCCACCCATGTGTCGGCCCCAATATCGGTGTCCCCCCCAGGGGTGTTCCTCAATATGATCCACTATAATCAGTGTTCTGATCAGTCTGATCCATCCCCACTGGACATTAAACACGCGACATACCCTTTGTTAAACATGGGAAGCTAAGGAAAACCTCAGATACATGCTTATGGAATATAATTCCCCGCATTCGATGTGGGATTCATAGGGCTTCTGTACCCTCAAGAATCCCTATAACAAGGGACAGAAGAAAGACACACCAATCCCCAGCGTCCAGACACGCCAGTGATGCCCAGCGTGACTACACCCCTAACCAAAGGTTACTGCCCTGACCGAACACATTGGAATGTCCTGACAGAAGCAGCGTAATTAACTGGTGTCCATGAAAATATGGCACCAGGAATAGTTTCATGAACAACGTATTAAATCTATGAGGGAGACACAGACTATGTGACGAGCTCTGATGAGGAATCCCTGAAAGGAAGAACTGACATCCCATCATCCCGTTTCAATCAAGAAGAAGACATCCCTGAACAAGGAATGAATGTCACCCACATTTGGAAAGCGGGAATGCAGGGAAATAAAAGCCGCACCTGTCACACTCAAGTAGATAGACATGCACGCCCCGATGAAAGCATCAAAAACAGAAATGGTGAACCTAACGTGAAGATCTTCTCCTCAATGTAGAGATTAGTAACGCTCGGGGCATCCATGGATTGACGTGTCACCAGATCCAGCTATCTGGCATCGGGTCCCACCAATAAAATAGAGAGCCTGGCATGAAACTCACCAGAAGTTAAGGAAGTAGAACATTGGACATTCCGTTATGCGACGTTGTTAGCATGGATCCCTCTTACCGATCACGGGTGACGGGATGGTGATGGGGCATTGGTTGTCGATTCCTTTTCTTTTAGCACTAACGAGTACATCTCTATGCTTCTCAGGAATTAGATTGATATCACAGGAACAAAATCACTGCCCGTCCGCCTATGAAGGGGCAGGGGAAACACTAGCACAATCGGTCTGTGTGGATCCACTACTGCTGTAACAGCATCTGCGGGGCACCCACGCCCCATCTCCCCATCAGAAGTCATCCAACGAAGGCTGATTAATGACCTTGTACGACATTATGAGGAGGAGGCTATAATCCCGACCTAGGATATGGCTTGTATGGACCTGGAGTCGTCCAGGCCCCACCGTTAACGTCGCCCCCGAGGGCCACGCAGAGAGCTGCTTCTCCCCACCCCAACATTCAATCGTTTCGGGAGCCTGTCCCCAGAGTGCTTTGATGACTCCCTGCCTTTCGCAGATGAGGTGGGTGACGTCCGGCCCAACCCGGTTAGAGTCCCAATGCAGGGGCTCCAAGAAAAGGGCCCCTGCCCGGCCGCGTCAGTGCTGCCATCCAGCCTCGCTGGAGGAGCAGGTAAGCTATGCACCTACGCCACCAGCACTGACTCGCCTGACCTGACGCCAGCGTCGGGCATAGGCTGAGGAGAATGCCTACCAAGGGGCATCAATGTCGATGATTATTGTGGCCTGATCCACCGCCGACACATATCATCAAGTCCCTGGACACACTGAGCAGGTTCACTCATATGCCCAAATGGGATTGAGGCCCCAACCGCCCCACAGGTAGGCTCGGTCGATTCTCCAGGTTGTAGGCACGGGCGATGGTCGCCGTGAACCAACCCATGATGATTCCACCTTGTATGGAGGTCCTCCTCATACCACCACAATCGTGAGCATGGGTCTCCCCCGCTTCAAGGCTCGACATGAAGGTCTTCCTCATGCCACCCCTAATCCGAATGAGGATGGGCCCCACAGTCAGATCTCTCTCCAATGTGGGGATCCTCCCTACGTCCTCTACGCATTTGGTGAAGGTTCTCCTCACCTCAGTAACCATAGGGGTGAAGGCCAGCCTCGCTCCACCCGCACCAAGCATGGAGGTCCTCCCCATGATTTTTCCAGTTCCAACGGAGGTTTCTCCTGCTCAGGCATTGTTCATGGAGGTCCTCCCCATGTCCCCTTAGACATTTTTCCTGGTGCTCCTCGCACCCTGGCTGTCTCAAGTGGAAACCCTCTCCGACCCGACACCAACACGGCCAAAGGACCCCATGTAGAGAATCATCCATGTCCCAGGGAGCCATATAGAGGAAGAAAGGCAGGTCTTCGCCACCACAAGAATAATCATGGGATGTCCTGGATGGAGATCAAACCGCTCTGCTTCTCATACTCTGAAGCGGAGAGCGACTTGGCTTAGGAACCCTCTCCTCACTCATCCAAGTCAAGAGCTGGGGAAGGGATGAGGCGAATCATCCTGGTACTTACAGAATGCGAGATCCACAAGATTCCCATATCCCTTTGTAGGTTTATCTAGGAGGATGAAAACCTGGTGACCCCACAGGTTACGGTCATGCAGTCACCACCATCATCATCCGAAGTTCTTTCTACCTCCAAGAGAGATCATAGAGAGCTATTCTGGGGACCAATGGTAGGCGAATAAAAACATGACCCGCCACCAGCATCCTTGGCCCCTGAGCTAGGAATGGCGGACGTCAGCCCCTCCTACCGTGATGTAGCAGTCAAGTCACTCCACTCTTCGGAGGACAACCTGGGAGTCGGTGGCCAGTCAGTCCGTTCGCCGCATTCCCCGCCGGCTAGCCTACAATCGCAGTGGTTTGCCTCAGTACCACTACCAGTTTCTCAACCAACCCCAATTGGCGAGTGGGGAAATCAAGGTCCAGACCCTAAAATTGAGCCGAGGAGCTTCTGGAGCATCCTTGCAGTAGACCGCTTCCCCGAGTAGTTATGGCCCGTAGGAGTGCATGATTTCTGTATACCCGAGTCACTCACCCCAAAGGAGGTTGATTGTCTTTGCTACACCCTTTGGGTGAAACATTTCAGTTTCCTTCATCAGCGTGTGGTGTATCTAAGGATCCAAGCTCATTTTGAGGACATCAACGAGTAATGTCATCTATTCAATCTAGCCGCACTCCTGGTGACCCAGCACCCTGAGTCACCAGGTCATCGTGAGGCCCTCTAGAAGAAATGCGTCCAAAGTTTTAAGGTACTCCTCAAAATCATCAGGGAAGCAACCCCCCATGTGCAAGTCCGTGGCTGGGGGCAGTATGCTGCCCTCCTCTTGATCCCTATCCGACGACAGCCTGAATCGCTATGCGACATTGAGGACATGCCCCTAGGAAGGGTCATGGTCCACATGGCTGACATAGTGGACAAGGACGACGAGCTGGAGTTTCTCGATAGAGACTTACCTCCTGAGGGTGTGCCACCACTTTTGGACCCATTGGGGAGGATTACCCATCAGCAGAGGAACCTCCTAGGTCTCCCTGCGCCCACCGAGTCATTGGTGCTCAGCTGAAATTTCAGTGAGGGAAAAGATCCTATCGGAGCTGTCAATCACTCTGACCCATCTGCCTTGGTGCAGAATGCGGAGGAGGACCACGAGAAGGTCATGTTGCGTCAGCAGCTTGCTGAGCAAAAGAGGTTGGTTGACGAACTCTTGGCTGAACGCACTATAGAGCGACGACCCAACTATGGTGATCCTAGGCCGGGGCCGCAGGGGCAGGAACAACTTCCCCCTGACGATATGCCTCTGAAAAACCCTAATCGTGCCGCTCCCGCTGACAGGGCTGAAGCTGGAACTCATGATAAGAGGGTTCAGTACGTCTCACCGAATCCTCTTGAGCGGTGTGGCAACCCAAGGAGTCCTACTCGAGTTTCCCCAGCTGCCCTGCATGCCGCTCCACCAGCCACTCCACGAGCTGTTGAGGCTGTCTATTGTGTTGAAGAACCCATTAATGAACTTGTAGTTAGGGATCCCCATAAAGATAGAGACCCCTTTCCGGATGATCCTATTTCGGAATTAATCACCCGCCTCAAGGCTTTGGAAATGCGATAAGTGGTTATCCCACCTAATGGCAAGCCATACCCGACGTGGGTGGATGATATGTCGGCACCCCTGGGTTTCGGGAATCCCAACTTCTCCCCCTTTAACGAGATAGGGGACCTTCCGCAACATTTAGACCACTTCAACTCAAGGTGTGAGCCCATGTTAGGTACTCCAGTGCAACATGAGGCTCCCAAGCTCCACTGTTTTGTTTTGACACTGGAGGGGCCAACATTCATCTGGTACAGCTAGCTCCCCATTGGATCTCTGACCAGCTGGGAGGACCTTCATAGGAAGTTCTTATACCAGTTCAGCTCTACCACCCAGAAGACCAGCATCACAAACCTCTTCAAGTGAAAGAAAAGGCCTGATGAGCGAGTCGTGGACTTTATCACTTGGTGGAAGGGGCTCACATACTCCCTCAACATGACACTTACTCAGGAGAAATTACCGAAGATGTGCATAGGGAATGTAAAGACGGAACTGGTTCCATCCATGATTACTCAGAACTATCTCAGAGGATTCTAAGACTTCTCGGATAAGGCCCAACGCCTTGAAGAAGCCTTGCAACAGTCCAGGCATGCACGTCTGTTTCCATATGCGATCCCGAAAAGGAGAGCCACCAGAGCCGAACCCGCAGCGGTGGCCCAAATAGAGGCCCCCAGGCAGCTAGAGTTGCTACCAGTAGAACCGTCCCCACTGCCTCACTGAGGCCATCTGCCTCAGGCACAACCCCTAGCTCCGCAACGTCCTCAAAATCGAAAGGCGCCTCCACATAATGCCCCGCCACTACTTAGGCGGGACAATCAGGGTCCACCTACTCGACAAGCCCCTCCAGCTCCCCATCAAGGCCAAACACCAAGGGATCTATATCTAGAAATAAGACACCAGACTTACTTGTTCAGGGAAAATTAGGTCCCTAGTTACTTCTGTAGTTCCCTAGAGCAGGGGATTGTATGCTTACCTGAGTATAGAAGGCTGGCAGAGGCGAATCTCACCGATCGCCCCATCTACTACCCCTATCATAGATTTTGGGGCACACCCTCAAGCAGTGCTATGTGTTTAAAGATTGGCTCCAAGACCAATTCAATAACACATAGTTAGGCTGGGCTCCGCCCCGACACAAGTGGCAGGTGTCTTTGTGAGGTCAGAAAGCGGCACTGACGACAAAGGTGAGTGGAAGCAGGTTCCTAGCCGTAGATCTCAGAGGTACAATGACTGGATGGATCGAAAAACGGCTTCTCACACCCATGGCATCATTCAGGCATGCCTAAATCAGCTGGAGTCTTAAAAATCTATGGCCAGTACTTCTGCATCATCATCTCAGCCAGCCTCTTCCCAGAAGAGAAAGAAGCGGCGATGCAAGAAGAAGCAACATGCTCCCCCAATGTCATAGTTGTCCCGCACTCTCAGGGACTTCATGCCCCCTGATATGGGGATCCCTCCCAGAATTCCCCTAGTGGTGCATGATTATTCGAGCAATAGTAAAGGGTACGCTTCGGTTAACACCGTCGAGTTGGAAAACCCCTATATGACTCCCGACGAGGGGGAATTCCAGGAGAACCTACCCAACATTCCCAACTGATGCCAACGTCAGCGGAGCCGTGGCTAAATGGGTCATCGAGGTGCACCAATTGGAAACTCTAGCCAAGCTGTGCATACCACTGAGACCAGACAGAAGGCCCATCACATATCTCAGCACACGCAATCTTTTCATCCGGTGTCGTCAGATCTACCTCCACCACCATTTGTGCTAGTTGACCAGGCAGAGCCACTTCATCCATACTACGACCAGCTTCGCCCTATTATAGGCCAATATCAGTTGTCCAGTCCACATCCAATAGCTACTCTTCAGGCCTCGACTAGTGAGCAATGGGATGTACCTAGCAGTAGCCAGCCGTCGGTCCAGCCGGCAGGGCCCGCCGTGCCTCCAATCATAGAGCAGCCTCCTGTAAGAAGAAGTTCATGCCTGTCACTAATGTATGATGTTCTTAATAATCTCACCAACATCCCAGTGAGGCTTTCCATCCTCAAAGCCCCATGTCTGTTGTCAGATATGCATGAGGCCCTTGCTGAGGCTTTAAGGAGCCCCCTCTAGTTTGAGATGAAGGTAGCAGCTGTGGAAGCCTTTCATGCTGAATCAGTTGAGAACACCGAATTTCAGGCAGTTATCTCATTCTCTGGTGAAAAAGAAGACCCTCCCATATAGGGGCACATCCTCCCACTGTACATCACCAACCAATTCAATAGTGTTGAGGTTCTCCGCTATCTCGTTGACATTGGCTCTGGGATCAACCTTATCCTGACATGGACGCTACGAAAGCTAGGGTTATCCGAGGATGACCTGACTCCCTCCGATTTAAGGATCCAGGGATATGATAGGACAAAGCATACCTCGGTCGACAAGATCCATTTGAAGACCCAGTTTTGTGTCCTAGTTTCCAGCACTGAATTTATGGTCGTCTCCCAGGACACCGCGTATAATGCATTGATAGGTAGGCCATGGCTTCACCTGCATGCAGTGGTCCCTTCATTGTATCACCAATTCCTCAAATACTCTCTCAATGGTTGTGTAGGAATACTCCAAGGTGATGCATCTCCTTTTTCCTCTTGTTAATCCCATTATTTAGATGCTGACTATTACAAGAGCAAGGATAAGTAGATTCTGGCAAGTGAGGTTGAACCTACCACGGTCACAAGTGATCCCTGGGTAGGTCTGGATGTCGCCTATATCTTCCCCATCCATCGATTGGAGTTCACAACTCCCAACATGGGGAAATTCTTTATTGTTTTGGGTACAAGAAGAAGGCATATTTTCAAGTCCAAGTAACGGCGGGAAATCACCTCATACTCCTACACAAATCTGGCTCGGGTGATCCTGGAACCTCCTACCCACGTACGGTATCGAGATTTCCGACTCATGGAAACGGTGGTACATCATATGTGTCTATTTCAACAGGCTAGAATTAACCATCTCAAGCTGACATGACACTATTTCCTTGACATCATCAAGCGTGGCCCTCTGGGCTGAAGGCCAGATGGTATTAGATCGACTGCCTTCATCGCTATGGTCTCAGTGGTGCATGAGTCTCTTGATGTGATGCCCATTGCCTCCCAAGTCGACACCAGCCTCCTGTTGGGGTCTGGTCACTTGTAAGAAACATCCCCTGTGGAGTAATCCTCTATAAGTGGATAAGAGGATATAAGGGATTCTCCCATACCTTTGAAGAAGGCGTCTCTACCACGGTCGATGAACTGGTATAGGTGAACCTTGGTAGCAAGGTAGATCCGAGACCCACATTGATCAGTGCCTCCATGTCCCTCGAGGAGCAGTAATGGTACATGGACTTCCTTAAACAGCACCACGATGTGTTTACCTGGAGTTACGACGAGATTCCAGGACTAGATCCTCAAGTAGTCTTCCATCGTCTCGGTCTTCCAAAAAACCATCGTGGGTTCAAGCAGCATTCTAGGAAAATGAATTCTTCCCACGGTTCCATGGTCGGGGCCGATGTTGACAAGCTCATCAAATCCAACTTTGTCAATGAGGTCCAGTACCCCAAGTGTCTAGCCAACATTGTGCCATTTAGAAAGAAGAATAGACAGATTAGAGTCTGTATTGACTTCCAAGATCTCAACCATCACTATCCGAAGGATGATTCTCTCCTTCTGGTGACAGAATTGTTGATCAACACTATGTCCAGGTTCCAAGCCCTCTCATTCATGGATGATTATTCTGGATATAATCAGATCCGGATGTCCCCTGAGGATGAGGAGTCCATATATTTCATGGTTCCCCAATGTACTTTTTGTTACCAGGTTATGCCCTTCGGCCTGAAGAATGTAGGTGCCACCTATCAGCGATCCATGCATCGCATATTAAAGCCAATCCTCGGGACATTGGTGGAGTGCTACTTAGATGATTTGGTGGTCAAATATCTCCAGTTCCAGGACCATCTCAAAGACCTTGAGAAAGTGTTCGGTTTCCTACTTTCTCGCCACTTGAAGATGAACCCATTGAAGTGTGCCTTCGGGGTCACTTCTGTGAAGTTTCTTGGCATTGTTGTTAGGTACCGAGGCATAGAGATTGAACCTGAGAAGATAAAGTCCATCATCTAGATGCCTCCCCTGAGAAATATTTAAGATCTTCGAGTTTTTAAAGGCCACTTATCCTATATACGCCAATTCATTGCGAATATGGCTGGAAAGTGTAAGCCATTTTCTCGGCTCATGAATAAGGGAACCACCTATGAATGGAATGAGGAGTGTCAGACCACCTTTGAGGAAATAAAGCAATATTTTCTTCAGCCTCCAATCTTGATACCACCCGTCTCCAGTAGGCCTCTAATCTTGTATGTCATGGCTCTGGACCGATCTCTCGGTGCCCTTCTTGCCCAAAAGAACAACGAGGGGACATAGAGCAATTTCTACTACCTCAGCCGCATGCTTCTAGATACTGAGACCAGACACTCCCCATTCAATAAGAGCTGCCTTGCGCTCGTATTTGCAGTGTAGAAGTTGCATCATTACCTACAGCACCATGATGTACAACTAGTCTCCTGGGTAGACCCTCTAAGTTATATTCGGAATCACCCCATGTTGATCAGTCGTCTAGCATGATGGGCGGTGATTCTCCAGTAGTTCGACATCAGGTTCATGCCCCAGAAGGCCGTCAAAGGGAAGGAATTGGCAGACTTTCTAGCTACCCATACAACATTCACGGCCCAGTCCCTGGACTTGGATTTTTCTGATGAGGCAATCCTCTTAGTCGATCATGTCGACCCATGTTGGGAAATGCACTTCGACGGTGCCTCCCGGAGCCCCACCGGTAGAAGTCTCCATGATCTGAGGCTCAACACAGTGGGCCTAGGTATCGTCTTCATTACCCCGACACAAGCCATCTTTCCATACTCATTCCCATTGTTATAAGGTTGCACCAACAATGAGGTAGAGTAGCTGGCCCTCATTACTGGTCTCGAGCTGGCCCTTGAGATCGACGTGCCCCATTTTCATGTGAAAGGGGATTCTGATCTGGTCATCAAGAAAATCAATAGTGGCTATGTTGTTAGAAATCTAGATCTACATAGTTCCCTTCTCAAACGGAGGTTACCCATGTCCCTCAGTCACAGAATGGTCGAGTGGATGCTTTGGACAGCTTAGCCGCATCACTTGCCGAGCCCGAGCAGGATGATCTGATTATACTTGTAGCCCAAAGGAGAGTCATCGCTCCCATCACCCCATAGGATGACGATGAACTACGAGTAATCCATCTTACCACCAAATCCTCCACTTCATTACTACTAGGCTCTTCAGATCCAGTGGTTGAAACAACTCCTGACTAGAGAGCCCCTTTTGTCGAGTATCTCCAAAATGGTTGCCACCCGGCTGGTCGGGCTGAGTGCGAGCGAATCCGACATCGCGCACTATAGTTTACCCTCCAGAGTGGTCCCAGTCTTGAGAAGATCCCCTACAAGCGCAGTTTTGATGGTGTTCTCCTTCATTGTATTCAAGGAGTCAAGATTACATAGGTCATGCAAGAGGTTCATGTCGGTTCCTATGGTGCCCACCAGGCTGGGCCAAAGCTATCCCATCAGATCTGGAGACTAGGGTACTTATGGCCCTCTATGATCCATGATTGTATTGAGTTTTCATAGAGATGTCACACATTCTTAGTGCATTCTAAATTCCTGCTTTGGACTCCAGAACCTCTCCACTCCACCAAGTAATCTTGTCCATTTGTGGTGTGAGGAATCGATGTCGTGGAACCATATCTACCGGCAACAGCTCACCAGTGTAGGGACATCCTGATCACCATGGATTTTTTTCCAAGTATTCAGAGGAAATTCCACTCAAGGAAGTCAAGTCCCATTCCATCATTGACTTCGTGAGCTCCAATATCATCCGCCAGTTTGGAATTCCTCATGCCGTCCTCACTGATAATGGAAAAAACTTTTGAGAATCCGAGATGAAGAAATTGTACGCCAAGTAAAATATCCGCTTGAACCATACCTCCCTCTATCACGTGTAGGAAAATGGATAGATCGAGGTGTTCAACAAAACCCTCTCTAAAATTTTGTAGAAAATAGTAGGTCAGAACAAGAAGAGTTGGACAGACAAGCTCCCCAACGCCCTCTGGGCCTATCGGACGACGACTCGTAACTCCACCCAGGTGACCCCGTATTCCCTGGTGTACAGAGCTGAGGCTATCCTACCCATCGAGATCCAGCTGCCTTCATTGCGCACTGAAGTCTATGACCAACAGGTTCCAGATAAGGTGGCTGAAATCCATCTAACTGAATTGGAAGCACTTGATGAGAGTAGGCTATGTGCCCTACACAATCTAGAAAGTCACCAGAACAAGATGGATAGAGCCTTGAATAAGAAGGTTCACCTCTGCTCTTTTTTACAAGGCGACCTGGTACTGGCCCTCTGAGCGCCAATGATTCCTGGTAGGAAAACACCCAAGTTAGAGCCCAAATGGGAAGGACCTTACATAATCCACAAGGTTTACCCCAATGGAGCATACTCCTTGGTGACCATGGATGGTGAGCTTATAACTCCTCCCCCCAATGAAAATTTCCTCAAGAAATAATTTTCCTGATTCGAATGGTCTGACACGACCTTAAACTGGCTGGTACTGCATGACCTTAAACTACACGATGGTCCCGCATGACCCTAAACTGCACAATGGTCCCGCATGACCTTAAATTGTCTATTCCTGCATGACTTTAAACTGTGCATCGTCCTACATGACATTAAACTACATCATGAGAACTACATATGGCTTGATTCCCATCCTGATTGGATATGTAGGAATGCTCAAACGCTTCGTTTTGAGCCCAACCCCAAACTCTTCTCTTCAACTATCCTCCTGGGTATATCTTCCTTGGAGGATCCTTGCATGATATGAAGTAGGCTTTCTTAGCCCCACTCATACAAGGATTATAATGGTCACATCATGTGCCCACTCCCATTCTTCTATCCTCACACATCTTCACCGCATGACGTTAAACTGCATGTCTTTCAAGAACTACGTATGGATTGATTCCCATACTGATGGGATACATAGGAATGCCCGGACATTTCTTTTGTTGGCCAAGCCCAAACGCCAAAATCTTCCCCCCGGGTCAAGATGTATGGATAGGGTGCACTTTTTCCCCAATTCATGTCGAGTTAACCTCGATCTGGCCATACATCCCACCCCTGGAGACATTCGCCTTTTTGAGAGATGGGTACAACTATGCTTCACCCACTCCTTGACTGGGATTCCACAACCTTCCCCATCCGGAAGGCCCCCTGAATGGTATGGATGATAAGCCTAAGGGCTCTCTTCTACCACATCTATCCAACACCCTTTAGGATGCCGAGCAAAAATCCAATACAAGTCCTGCGTTTCAAATATGGTCAGCGGTCGATGCTCATTTGTCGCTCCTGAATGGTCACTATAGGGATGCTGTGTTTCGAACATGGTCAACAACTGTCCGGGATCGTTATGGCCACCCCAAGAAGTCCTGAATGTCAAGTGTAGTGGTTCATTCTAACCCGTTGTATCTCTTCTTTGGGCGATGCCAACCCTCATTCCCCTTGGCCTTTTCAGGCCCCCATCCTAGGTTCTCTCTTATGGGATTGTACGGTATGGTGTGGGATTATGTCCTCCTTAATGTTAGGTTGCTCGCCGTGCCGTACACATCCCCAGATGAGACTCCTTATCCTCTCCTCATCATCACTGCAAGACATTAAAATGCAAGTTGGTCTAGCCTCCCTGACGGAGGCCCAGCCTTAGGCCCCTTGGCCTTCTCAAGCCCCCGACCCTCGTCCTCACTATAAGATGTGAAACTGCAAATTGGTCAGGCCTCCCTGACTGAGGCCCAGCCTCAGGCCCCTTGGCCTTCTCATACCCCCGTACCTCTTCCTTACTACAAGAAATTAAATTGCAAGTTGGTCAGGCCTCCCTGACTGAGGCCCAGCATCAGGCCCCTTGGCCTTCTCGGTCCCCCGACCCTCGTCCTCACTACAAGATGTTAAACTGCAAGTTGGTTAGGCCTCCCTGACCGAGGCCCAGTCTCAGGCCCCTTGGCCTTTTCGGGCCCCCGGGCTAGGCTCTTTCATGGGAATGTATTGTGTGGTGCAGTATTACATCCCCATTCATGTCAGTTTATTCATTGTGCTGTACACCTCCCTTGTTTGGGGGTATCTTACTCCCCTCCTCGTCCTGAATGACATTAATCTTCATCTTGAGAACTACGTGTGGATTGATTCCCATTATTATGGGATACGTAGGACCACCCGAATGTATAGACTTTGGGTCCAGCCCCATCACCTAGAAATCTTCATTTCACCTTGGCCCCTTGGCCTACCCTGTCCTTTTTGGACACCTTCGTTGACCTTCTTTGACGGTTCACCAATATGCCTAAGGGTACTCTGGTTTATTACCTGGAATGTCAAACTCTTCTTGGACATGCTTCCACCCGCTTTTCAGGCTTTGTGTTCCCCTTCATTAGGGCTTCCATCATCTTTCACACTCGAAGGGACCCCCAAGTGGCATGGATGATAGGACTAAGGGATCTCCTACCATTATGGGCCAGCTCCCCCAAGGGTCACTAACAAAAAACCGATACAAATCCGATGTTGCAAATATGGTCAGCAGTCGATGCTCATTTTTTGTCCCACTTCAGGCTAACGGGATATGGATACTGTGTTTCAAACACGGTCAGCAGTTATCCTCCATCGCCATGCCAACCCCATTACGCCCAAAATTTCGGTTACATGATTCACATTATTCTCCACCTCATCATGTCCAAGTGGAACTCTAAAACTCTTGGTACTATTCCTCAGTGCACATCCATGCATTGGGAGGACCAAATCCGTAATTCGGGTTTCCACACTGATTGCCCTTTGGCCTGTGTTCAAGGTATTAAAAAAGACATCTTCCTCCCTTATTTCCCACACCGAGTTTAACTCACGTGGGATTAGGGATCAGGTTGAGATCTTCATTTACTTGGAGGGTTTTCACCACATGCACTGTCCAAGCTCTAAAACCATAAACTAAGATCTTTTTCAGAACTATGTGAGGCTTGATTCCCATTCGTATGGGATACGCAGAACCACCCGGATGCCTTGTCTTCAGGTCTAGCTTAGTTAGAGGATAGTTTCTCCTACGCCTTCCCTCTTACCCCTATTTGGGCCCCTTGGCCTAAGGTTACCCTCTCGTAATTGCGTACAGTGTGATATGAGATCATTTCCCCATTCATGTCGGGGGTGTTCTATTTCACCGTACACATTCCCCTCCGAACATCATCTCTACTATGTATGTGATGGATGACATTAAAATGCATTCCTGGTCCCATCACATGACCTTAAACTGTGGTATTATCATCCTGGCTTCATGATGAAAACAAAACTTCATTGTGATAACCTCATCATAGAGGTCATCACGTTGGGTATTGGTCGTTTAACATACCATCTGTCAATGCCTACTATGGCTTGATTCTTGTGGAGATTCTAGGGCCTGCTACCCTAGGCTGGACACTTCACAAAAAAAAACCACTCACTTTAAAGTAAAAAAAATATTTATCAAATACCTCTTCTTTTTGTGCGAGGGCCACACCCACACGCCCCCTTTTTCTCGTCATTAGTACCTTACCATGCCACCTATAAAACTATGTGAATCTTGATCCCCATCCTGATGGGGTACGTAGGAATGCCTGTGAACTTTATCTCAGGCCCAACTCAACTCTTGTTTTTGGTCCCTTGACATAATACCTCTCCAAGGAACACGTGGTGGTCAGAACCCTCTGTTCCCATTCTCGTCAGGTTTTTGTAATTACTCACCATGAGTCTCCCGTGTTTCCTACCACCTATGGTCCGAGTTCTATGACCCTAAACTAAGATCTCTCCATGGGATGGGATTCGACTCCCTCTGTCTAAAACGTCTCGATTTTGTATTTAGAAAAATTTGATAAAGACCCTGAAGTGTGGAATTTTCATAGGGACATTCCCCTCGTTCCATGTCCATGCTTTGTGAGCTCACTATTTGGATCCTCATCCTCTTCCACATCCAAAAGGACCCTCATATGACATGGATTCTAGGCCTAAGGGCTCTCTATGGATGTTAGGCCTAAGGTCTCTCCTACCATTTTGGGCCAACGTCCTCAAGGATCTTTGATGACATTTGCAACACGGTCCCATGTTTTGAACATGGTCAACAATCGACCCTCGTTTGTCTGTCCCCTTTCCAGGCTAACAATATTTGGATGTTGCGTTTCTGCCACGGTTAACGGTTATCCTCCATTGTCACGCTTACATCATTGTGATCTAGATTTCAAGAATCATGATTCACACATTTCCACTCTCTCATGTTCAAGTGGAATTCCAATAACTCGTCTTTGTCTCTTCGCGCGTCTAGGTGCACTTCATGGATGAGTTAGCATAATTGGGCTGGTATTCACCGAGTGTCCCTTCATCCTAGAATGCCCCTTCTTGTGTCAGGAAAGTCCCACCACTACTTCTTGTTTCCCACACCGAGCACAACTCACGTGGGCTTAGTAGTTTTGGTCATATGTTTACCGATGCGTCCAGGATTCTCATCGTACTGCATGACATTAAACTGAAATCTTAGAACTACATATGGATTGATTACCATCCTCATGGGGTACGTAGGAATGCCTGACCACTCAGCTTCGGGCCCAGCCTAATTCTCACTCTTGGTCCCTCAACCTAAAGAGTTTTCTCTGGGGGTACGTGGTCTGATTTGGAATCCAAAGTCCTCATTCACGCCGATTTCATAGCTACCACACCACATTCTCCCTAGGATCTTCCCTTTCATTCCACATCCTATCGTATGACGTTAAATTGGAGGAATCCATATGTCCTCAACACAAGACACTAAACTGCGTTTCAACCCTGAACAAGTTCAGGATGCCCCATGTTAATCATGGGATGCACCAGAGCCTCTGCCATAGAGGATTTTACATGTCAGTGTTGGTCTATGACTACACTATGCTTCCAAAACTACGTATGGATTGATTCCCATCCGCATGGGATATGTAGGGACACCCAGGCATTTCACCTCGGGTCCAGCCCTAGGAATCGTAAGATCCTGTTCCTCCCCATTTTCTACCCCTATCCTGACCCCTTGTGGGGAACTGTGGAACTGAAAATCTGCCCTGAATAAGTTCGGGATGCCCCAAGATGACATTGGGAAGTGACAGATCCCTCGCTAGAGAGGTCCTGTCTGAACGAAGGAATGATCCATGATCAAACTGATGCACCCATCCAGCATGCTTCCACCACGGTGGCATAATTTCAAGAGTGTTTGATTCTATTTGAACAAGCCCTCACTCCACATTCCATGCTTTGCGTGCCCCTTATTCGGACCCTCATCCTCTTTCATGTCTGGAGAAACCCCCTAATAGTATGGATTCTCGACCTATGGCCTGCCTACTATCCTGGGCCAACGTTCCGGAAGACTAACGGATGTCTGGAGGAACCCCCTAACAGTATGGATGCTTAGCCTATGGCTCGCCTACTGTCCTATAACAACGTTCTGGAAGACTAATAGATGAAATTTTGAGTCTGGTCCCGTGTTTCGAACATGGTCACCGGTAGACCCTCATTTGTTATCCCCATTTCAGGCTAACACAATAAGGATACTATGTTTTGAACATGGTCAATAGTTATCCTTCATTTTCACGCCACCCCCACAATGTTCCGAATCCTGGGTATCATGATTCACACTTCCCATCCCCATCTGTTCGGATCGATTTCAGCGCCACTAGAGTTACACCATTTGTGCACAAGAGCAGACGAGGATAATGGTAATTCGGCTGTTATGAGAACTTCATTCTCCATCCAAGCCTCTTCCATTTCTCGGAAATCCGGACCGGTTGTCCAAACCCCGGATGCCCAAAGCTTGGTTTTCACTCATACATTTGGGTGGGGCGATAAGGTAGCCATCCCTTGTTTCTCACATCAGGCTTCACCCATGTGATCTTAGGTAATGGTCGCTGGATGCTCCAAGAATATCACAAGGATGTAGTAAACCAATGTGAACAACCAAACTCATGCATGCTACGACATTCAGACAACCAAAGAATGAAAGTAAATTTAAGGGTTTGTAATCATTACAATACCCAGGGGTCGACTCCCCCCATGGATGGATTGACCTCTTCGAAGGAACGTTTCAGCTCCGCCACCCTCTAGCTCATGACATCCAAGATACACTATCACTTGTTCACCTCTCCCTCCTCCTCAGCGGTGGGAGGGCGCAATTCTTTGGCCGCGATTTGGGCCCGCTCCACGTCAGCCCGAATGGCGATCATATCCCCAAAAGCTCACCTCAGGCCCTCTTCAGCTTCTTCTAGCTGGGCCTTCAGACATGATATAATCTCATATTAAGCCTTGAGGGAGGTCAGGTGCTCGTCCGCCCAATCCTGTAGCCGTTGGACCTCATCTTCAGCCTGCTAGAGCCTCTTGATGTTCATCACCTTCCTCCGCTGCTAGCCCACGCCAAGGCCTCGGTCATACTCTTGAATCTTTTCCGCCATAAGATCTCGGATGAGAATGTGAGGGTGTCGGGTGTCCACTCCCCCAGAACATAGTTCACGTAGTTGCGAATGGAGTTTTTCCATCTCATTTAGCCATAACGCTTGGGGAGTGTCATCGATGAAGCACGTGATCAGCTTCCATGATCAGTGACAGACTATTTTGCTATCCTCCTTGTAAATGGTCATCTCATCCTAGTCGGCACGATTGGCCAGCTCATATGTTGGAAATGACCACAGGAACTCCTCGTCCGGATCCGCGTCTGGCGTCGGATCTGGTGTGGTTGGGCCTGAATCGTCTGGTTGATCCTTATCATCAGACCCCACCTCGATGATCTTAGGCACAGTCCCACTGGCGCCCCCGATGGAGATTGGAAGCGCTGTAGTTTGGTCAGGTTGGATTTCCACCTCCACAACCATCGACATGTCCCTGGGAAGGGCACTACTGGAAGCTCTGACAAACTTCACCACAACAACCTTGGCCAATTGAAGGACTATGCACGCCAAGAAGGGGACGCGAATGTCAGTTAACGTGGTCAGTGGATGCCAGTTGGGAATGCAGTAGAGAAGACTTAAAGAGGAAAAATCCCTGGCCTCGCTCTTGGGTTGATGTCATCAGAACCCCGAGATGTGGCCCCCCATATATGGTTGGTAGGTCTGGAGACTCCAGGGGAGCCACCTCTACTGAACCAGTACTGCCAGACACGGAGGTTGATGTGGCCACGGGCGCGGATCCTAAAGGTCTCACGTCGGCACCCGTGGAGGGGTGACAATGAGGCCTATGCACAAGGTCCTCCTACATAGTACAAAAACTGATAAAGAATCTAGAGTAACCTAAGGGTAGGCTCTAAAGAAGGAACTTGGGGTTTTACCTCGAAATCCTCCACGAAATCTTCAAGATTCAAGGGATGGCTGCCAACTTCACCCTCCTCCGGCGGACTCTACCTACCAGCCTCGTCTCCCCAAGAGGAATCGTCTAATTCGTCCGGCAGGGGGAAGCACTCCCTCAGATCAGAAGCCGATAGCTGCAGAGGAACCATCCAATCTAGCAGCACCCTCACCCGGTCTGTCATTGGGTGAAGGGTGACCTAGGAATGGATGAAGTCCTCCAGCTCAGCTATGTACTACTCTGCCTCTGCCTGGGACACTGCGAATCCGGCTCTAATGGGGCCGATCCCTGGCAAGTTTATCCCGAGGCGATTGAGGTGCTACCATAATTCAGACGGGCCAAGGAATTTCTGGTTCACCTCCCAGATGTCTCAGGCCTCCGGGAAGGTTGTATTATCTGATATATCAATGTGGCACAACTGTTTCCCCAGGGCTTGAGTGGAAATCCTACAGAACCCTCTCGATGGCTTCCCATATGGATGACTCTGTTCCACTAAGACCACCGGCTCCGCTGTTGCTACCGTACCCACTGCTATTGATCCCTCCTCAATTGATGCAGGTGCCACCACTACAACAGCCCCACCACTATAGGATTCCCTTGACGCCTTCCGGTCCCAACCTCGAGATTGGGGAAGCTCACCCTCACCTACCCGGGCGGTTGGCCTCTTCATCATCTCTCCTGGGTAGGGCGCCTCCCAGCTCTGGGCGTATTCTTTTATCAGCCCAAGGATGGCGGTCAGTGGAGGTAATACATTCTACATCTTCCCATATTCCCATGTGAACTTGAGCCACATTTTCCTCATTACACACAGGTGCTCATTGTAGCGCACCCCCAAGTAGACCTATGGGGTCAACCGCTGTAGGAACCGGAATTTACTAGAGAACCGGTGTGGGGTGTACGGCTCACAGAGACATTAACGGTCCACCCTGGGCACTAGGACTCCACCTCAAAAAAGTAGGAGGTAGGCTCAGTGCTCTTTTGTTCCCTATCCATAATCTGTGAATTCCCTCATCGACAATGGGTATGGGTGGAAATTGAATTCCTCCACCCTCCACACCCAGTTCAGAACCGATGGTGCGGTCAGCTTGGTTGAAAAGCTCCCTCTGGAGTTCCAGATTGAGGGATGAAAGTTCGACCCCGGAGGAAAAATGGGGTTCGGATATTCATAGATCCCCCTGATGTGCATCACCATCCACCCGTACAGGAGGTGAAATGGCCTATATATCCTCTATGGCCTCTTCCCCTTGCTGATGTGCCATAGAACTTTATACAGTTTGGAAAGCATCAGGATCCACATGTTGACCCGCCCTCCTATCTCCAAAGCGGAGGCCATGATGAAAGTGTTTGGCTGCACTCCCATGTTTGTATCCCTCACCGGTAGGATCCAACCACAGATGAGGGCTGTGATGAATGTCGTTAGCCTGACTATTGGTTGTTGTTTAGTACTGACACTGAACCACCAGGTCTTCCACTGGCTATTATCTAGCAGATTCCAGTATGAGTTTTCCTTGATCTGGGCACCCTTCGGGCAAGTCTGAGGCCTCACTGGGAACTGCCTATTTTCTAGGAAGTTCAAGAACTTCTTGAACCAGTTCTTGAAATGAAAATCTCTCACAACCTCCTTGTCCTCCCCGGGCACGAGCTCCATCAGTGCCATCGCCAGACGTGGAATCTGCTCTGGATCTTCCCATACACCCATGGTCGGGATGAATTTGTCATACATTTCCCCCAGTATCGGCCCCCCTGAGATCTGATTCATGTCCCATAGGCTGATTTCGACCTCCCCATGATGCATGTGAAAGGTATTGGTCCCCGGTCACCACTGGCTCAACAGCTCCAGCATCAACTGCTTCAACTGGTAGATATGGAACTAGGAAGCCCAAGCTGCCTCATATAGGCCCACTCCTCTCAGATCTGGCCCGAACTCCTCGCATGAGGTGCCTAACCAGTAGGCCCAAGCCCAATCATCCGTAAAGTTGCCACCCTGGTGCAGGTCCCATTCCTCGGACCACCCCTTCTTTGGGTTCCCCAGCACCGCCTTAAGGATGTTTTGGTACAGTGGAGGGGGTGTCTCTGGATGCAATTCCCTCCCGTCGATATTGTTTAGATTATTGTATAGGCAGTCGACAATGACAGGCGTGAAGTCCTCCCGGGCATGGTCATCGGGCGCACTAAACCATCGGTGCTGACACGACCTGCTCTGGAAGTAGTAAACCGGCTCATCCTGACTTGCTGCAGGGATGAAGACGTCATCCCTCAGCCCGAATCCATAAAAAGGAAACCTCCTACACAATAGGTAATTCTTCTGGATTTCCGACAGCAGCTCCACCAGATAACTATGGTCCAAGTGGCTCTGGATTAGCTCCCCTAGCCCCATACTGTTCGCCATTTCATCCCTTAGGGAGGCATCCGCAAGGACCTTATGGGCAACTTCTTAGTGGGACATTCAGTTATGTAACTTGGAAGATTTGTTGGATGGTTCGCGAATATCATTCGCGAAGTGAGTTCACAAAGGCTGCTCATGAAGACTGTTCGTAGAAGCGCTGCCTCGGCGTTCAAAACCGGACCACGGAGTGCAAACGTGGAGTCGAATACTCACCATGCACGGCGAAGCCTCGATTCGCAGAGATCACTCGCGGAGTATGCAGAGCTTCGCGAATCGAGAGTGTAAGAAGAAAAGATCACAGAGAAGGGAAAGGAAAAAAATATATGGAAATCCCCATATTTATTGGCGACGACCTTTGGAGCTTCGCGGTGCGTCCAGCCCGCGTGGAGCTCCGTAGCTCGCCCAGACCGCGTGATCCTTTTCTGCCTCGCGAGCCCTATTCATGAGTCAGCACCATGAACGGCCGAATATTTTGGCAATTTCCCTCAGAATTCAACCCTTGATCCCTCCACAGTTCCAAGTCTAAGGGGGGGGGGGAATCTGTTGGTGCCAAAATTTGGAAGGAAGAAAAGGCCCCAAGATGGCCCCATGGACTGCCTCACGAAGCCCATTTGCGGAGTCCCCCCAGCACCGCGGCCGCCACGAAGCAAAGAAGGAGGGAGGCTCCATGAATGCATTTGACGTTCGTGAGCCCTCCACGAAGCAACGAATGCAGGAGTCTCTAAGAATGCATTTGACGTTTGTGAGCACGCCACGAAGCCAAGGAGGCATGATGCTCCATGAACGCATTTGACGTTCGGGAACCCACCACGAAGCTCCATCACCCTTCTTCCCGCCGCGTGAGCACTGCTCCGTGGAGTCTCTTAGCTATAAATATGGGACTCCCCCTGAGATCTCGAGATGGAAAATCCGACGTTTTGGCTTCTCATCTCCTGAATCATGAAGCACTCTTCCCCTTGGAGAACCATAAGTTGTGCGAGGGACTTCTGCTTCACGAAGTACCTCCCCATTGTCTCGTTTTGATCCCCTCTTCTAAGAGGGATTCCTTTTGCGAAGCCTAAGGGATTTCATGAAGGAAGAGGATCTCCAAGGGGACCCAGGTCATTGATGAGAATTTAGGATTTACGAAGCACCCATCATGTACACTTAACCCATTTTATAAAGAAGGATCAATGTACTTCGCGAAACACAATGCTTCCCGAAACCTTGCTTTGCGAGAAACCGTTGCTCCGCGAATGCCCTTCCACTTCACGAAGCACCTCCTGTTTGCACCTCCTCCCCATGCTAAGGATAAGGAACCCCACTTTGCAAAGCACACCCCTTAGCAAGTTCCCTCCACTACGCAGAGCAATAGAGCTCCACAAGGCACCCATCTATGGACCCCTCTGCTTGGTAAATAATTTTCCAGTGTGATCCTCCAGGTTTGCACGATGTGATTTCAAAGTCCCATGGAAAATACTTCCCATAGATTTTCTGCTCCTAATTCTTCTTCACATAAGCACTCTATTGACTATTCCTTCTTCACATAGCCACGCTAACATGGACCCCTCAATGGATCACTCCATGACACCACCTTAATACGGAATTTACGGTGCCTTCCCTCCCACAAGAAGCAGAGGGTACCGGTTATGTAAGTCCTAGGGGTGCGGAGTAAACCCACCTCGTCCGAGCTGCAGGACGTTAAACTTCCAGACACCCTCGTCCTCAAAACTTGACTTTAAATTGTGACATGACCCCGTTCCTCACACGCAGGGTCCCCCCACTCAGGACACTCTCCACACCCCCTAGTCTCCACATGGGATGATATCCTCCTTCTTGGAGTGGAGTTTGTCCACGGGGAAGGGAAACCATATTGGTATAAGCCTCTGACTTTTATTACAGGAGGAGGTACTCCTTCTCCTCCTCACTTCCTCAGTGCCAAGGCCAGTGGAGGGCATGATAGGGAATGAGGCTCCGCCTTTCTTCAGTCCCAAGTCCCTCTCCCGCTACGCTTTGTCGCCACCCGGGCCTCCATCCTAGAGTAAGTCCCAATCCCCCTCTCCCACTGCACTTTGTCACCACCTGGGCCTCCATCCTACAGTAAGTCCCAATCCCCCTCTCCCACTACACTTTATCAACACCTGGGCCTCTATCATGGAGTAAGTCACAATCCCCCTCTATTTCTGCCCTTTGTCACCACCTAAGCCTCCATCCTGGAGTAAGTCCCAATCCCCCTCTCCCACCGCGCTTTGTCGCCACCCGGGCCTCCATCCTGGAGTAAGTCCCGGTACCTTGGGTCGCCTCAGAGCTTAAGCCCCACTCCTCTTCACTTACCAAGGATGTATCTTTCACGACGTGATCTCCAAGTCTCTGCTGCCTCTTGTTTCTCACACCGAGCACGACTCACGTGGGATTAGAGTAAGCATTGACCATGACACCATCCCGTCCTGCATGACGTTAAACTGTATGCTCGTACTTCATGAAGTTAAATTGTATGCCCATCCTACATGACATTAAACTGTACTCCCAAACTACAAGGACTTTATCCATCTCAAGGAATGGTATGTAGGAAGCTTCCACGAGGTTCAATCCCACCACCCGGTTGTTCCGACCATATCGGTTCACCAAACAACTTGGCCCGCCTCAGAGTGTAAGCCCCAAATGCCCTCATCCCTCATGACATTAAACTGTATGCTCACCCCGCATGAAGTTAAATTGTACACTTGAACTATGAGGACTTTGATCCATGTCAAGGCATGGTATGTAGGAAGCCTCACGAGGTTCAAGCCCACTATCCAGTTGTCCCAACACTCCTTCACATCAGTTCAACAACCCCTTTCCCACTGAACTATGTGGACTTTGATCCATGTCAAGTCATGGTACATAGGAAGTATCCATGAGGTTCAATCCCACCACCCAATCATTCCGACCACACCGGTTCACCAACACCTTGGGAAGCCTAGAGTGTAAGCCCCACACCATCCTGAACTATGTAGTCTTTGATCCATGTCAAGGCATGGTACGTAAGAAGCCTCCTCGAGGTTCAAGCCCTCCATCCACTAGGACCAAGGTCCTAATTCACGTCGGTTTGATGACACAAAAACCACTTTCCAAACTATGAGGACTTTGATCCATGTAAAGGCATGGTACGTAGGAAGACTCACGAGGTTCAAGCCCATCACCCATCGGACCCCCGATCCATCTTCACGTCGATTCTCCGACACACCCCATTCTGAACTACGTGGAATTTGATCCATGTCAAGGCATGGTACGTAGGAAGCCTCTATGAGGTTCAATCCCACAACCCGATTGTTTCGACCTCATTCACATAAGTTCGCCCCCATATCACATGACGTTAAACTGTACACCCGAACTATGAGGACTTTGATCCATGATAAGCATGGTACGTAGGAAGTCTCTTTGAGTCTCAAGCCCAAAACCATAGTCCATCCTAATTCTTACCCAGACTACCACATACCGGTGAGATCATGCCACCTCATTCTCCTCCACAGTATTCGGGGAGCCGCCCATGTGTTGGCCCCAATATCAGTGTTCCCCCCCAGGGGGGTTCCTCAATATGACCCACTCTAATCAGTGTTCTGATCAGCCCGATCTATCCCTGCTGGACCATAAACTCATGGGATAACCTGTGTTAAACATGGGAAGCTGCGGAAAACCTCAGATACATGCCTATGGTATATAATTCCCAGTGTTAGATGTGGGATTCCTCGGGCTTTCGCGCCCTCAAGAAGCCTTATAACAAGGGACAGAGGAAAGACACACCAATCCCCAGCATCCAAACATGCCAGTGATGCCCAATGTGACTGCTCCTATAACCAAAGGTTGCTTTCCTAATCGGACCCATTGGAATGTCCTGACAGAAACAGCGTAATTAACTCGTGTCCATGACAATATGGAAATGGGAAGAGTTTCATGAACAACATATTAAATCAATGAGGGAGACCCAGACTAGGTGACAAACTCCGAGGAGGAATCCATGAAATGAAGAACTGACATCCCATCATCCTGTTTTGATCAAAGAGAAGACGTCCCTGAACAAGGAATGAATGCTTCCTGCCTTAGGAAAGCGGGAATGTGGGGAAACAAAAGTCACGCCTGTCACACTCAAGCAGACGGACACACTCTCCCCAATGAAAGTGTCAGAAAAAATGATATTGATTGTAGTATCTAATGATGTAGATGATCAATATACAAGAGGGGAGGGGGGGGGGGGGTGAATTTTATACTTTAAAAATTCATTTGGAACTTTTTAAAGATGGAAATGTTTAACAAAGTTAAACAAGGTAAAATCACAAAACCTCATAGTTCTACAAAATTGTTTGATTTCATAAATATGGTTCCAGAAATGAAACTTAAGAAAATTTTAAAAAGATAAAGATTCTACCTTGAAGCACAAATAATCATACTAATCAGAGTACAAGAATAAGATAGTATATGATCATTATACTTTCCTCAACAACCAAAATACAATGGATAACTTGAAATAATACATGTAACAAGTAGTAAATATTTTAACCTAAAGAGAAGGGTATACAAAAACCTTAGATAAAGGACCCTTGATTTATACTTTCACGAATGTTTGTCTTACCCACACCAGGTTAAGATCTCGATATGAATATCGGAATCTGTCTTGCTATCTCCGCAAGACCTCAAACTTCAAGGTAGTCAGAACCTCTGTCTTCCTATCCCCGGAAGCCCTCAAATGTACTCAGTAACATTCGAAGTCGCAAGAAGCAATTATGAACAAGATGTTTAGTACACAAAAAGAAATTAAGTATCTCTCTCTAGAAATCACTTCAGCAACATGTAATCTCTAGATTGATCAAATTGTTTTGAGATCTTTCAAATGAGATCCTATTTATATGAACATATTCAACGGTCATCTCCCTCCTCCAATGGTCATATTTTTCCATAAACTTCAGAGGGACTTGTACATGTGTCACTCAAACAACAACTAGTTAGTAGATGAATGCACGAAATCATTTTATAACCAAAACATGATTAAGAAAAAATATGGTTTCTTAACCAAATATATATTTTTTGAGTGTAAGGAAAAATAAAAGATCAAATTCTAACCAGAAAACCATTCGATGTTTATAATAAATAAATATTCTGATTTTGTTTTCAAAATAATTCATAACCTAAATTCTATAGAATTATGGAGTTTGAATTTCAAGGAAATTCAGAGTCCGAATTTATAAGAATTCAGAGTCTGAATTTCAAGGAAATTTGGATTCTGAATTTTTATGAATTGGGAGTCTGAATTTTAAGGAAATTGAGAGATGAATTCATAAGAATTCAGAGTCTAAATTTCAAGGAAATTCGGAGTCGAAATTCATAAGAATTTAGAGTCTGAATTCATAAGAATTCAGAACCCAAACTCAGAATGTTCGAATTCTGAATTCAGAGAATTCAGAACTTGGACTCAGAAAGTTCAGAGTCTGAATTCGGAGAATTTGGAACCTGAACTCATAAATTTTGGAGTCTGAATTATGAGAATTCAGAACCTAAAAAAAGAATTCCTTATATCTAAGTATATATAATATTCCTAGGTTTTAGATATGAAAACAAATTTTATACTTACACATAAAATAAACTAGATTAAGATATTAACAATGAAACACATGGTAAGGATAAATTTATGTGGGGAAGGAAAATTTTCCCCATCAAGATGGAACTTAGGGAAAATAAAAATTTCTTTAAGAAAAGGTGTTTGTGATTTTAAAAACAAGAAGGAATAGAAAAGTCATAAGGAAAACTTATTGACTCAACAATATACCCCTTTTGGGAAAGCACAAACATCCTTATGAAAATAATATAAGGACTTAGAAAATATTTTTCTGGACTTTGAATGTAAAACTTATCTCCCTAATAAAGTGATGCCTAATATCTATGTGTTTTTCATGAGAGTGATGTGCATGGTTTTTACTTAGGGAAATGACACAAGTATTATCACACATAATTTGTGTTTTGTTAAAACTCATACCATAATCTATGAGTGTGTGTTGCATCCACAACACTTGATCACAAAAACTTCAAGCTGCTACATATTCAACTTCAGTAGTGGAAAGTGCTACTGAGTGTTGCTTTTTGCATGACCAAGAAACTAATGAATCTTCTAAGAAATGACAAGTTCTCGATGTAATTTTCCTATCCATTTTATATCCACCAAAGTCAGCATCTGAATTTTTTTTAAAACAAAATCATTTCCAGAAGTATAAAAGAGTCCTAGGTCCTTGGTTCCCTTTAAGTAGTGAAAAATTATTTTCAATAACTTTAAATAAGATTGCTTAGGATTGTATTGATATCTTGCATATAAGAATACTGAAAATGTTAAGTCTGGTCGACTAGCTTTCATGTAAAGTAGACTTCCTATCATATCTCTAAAAGATGTTTGATCTATTGGTTTTCCACCTTAATCTAGATCAAGTAAATTTGAGTTACCAATGGGAGTACTTATACCATTAGTGTTTTCATATGCATACTTTTTAAGAAGATATTTAATATAATTATGTTGGGATATATAGATTCCTTCTAGTTTTTGAGAAATTTGAAAACCAAGAAAAAATGTTAACTCACCCATCATACTCATTTCAAACTCAGATTTCATTAGATCCGTAAAGGAATTAGTTAAAGATTTCTAAATTGAACCAAATATAATGTCATCAACATAAATTTGAACAATAAAAACATTTTTCTTATCTTTCTTTATAAAAAGGGTTGGATTGAAATTTCCATTAACATAATTATTTTGAAGAAAAAATCCTGTAAGTCTATCATATCAAGCTCGAGGGGATTTCTTAAGTCTATACAAAGCTTTGGTAAGTTTCTAAACATGTTCATGATGTTTTGTATCTTCAAAACCAGAAGGTTGTTAAAAAAAACATCCTTTTATACAAAACCATTAAGGAAAGAATATTTCACATCCATTTTAAAATGTTTGAAATTGAAAAACACTACAAAGGAAAGTATAATATGAATAGATTCAAGTCTGGATACTAAAGTATAGGTTTATTCATAGTCTATTCCTTCTTGGTGATTACATCCCTTAGCAACTAATCTAGATTTATCTCTTACAATGATTTCATTTTCATCACACTTATTTCTGAAGACCTATTTTACTCCAATAACATAAGTTTCTTTAGGTCTTTCAACCAAGGTCCAGACTTTATTCCTTTAAAATTAATTTAGCCCATCTTGCATAGCTTTTATCCAATCATCATCACCTAAAGCTTCATTAGTGATTTTTGGTTCTAATTGGGAAAGTAATGCTAGATGTTCTACTTTATTTCTTAAGGAATTTCTAGTCCTTATAGGTTGATTAACATCACTAATGATACTATCACTGGGATGATTCTTTAGAATCAACTGATTTGGGTTTTGTAAAACCTATTCATCAGCATAGGGTAGGAAGTCTTATGATGTCAATGCTTTAGAAATATCTTCTTGGACATTTACCTTATCAGTAGGATCTTCTAACAAAGGTTGATAATCAATTTTTGAAAACCCATCCAAAGATGTAGGCTGAGGTTGTTTAAAAACAAAAGGATCTGTTTCATCAAATTTGACATGTACTGTTTCTTCAACAGTAAAAGTATTTTTATTGAAAACTCTATAAGCCTTAGAAGTTGTGGATTATCCTAAGAAAATTATTTCATCAGATTTTAGTACAAATTTGTGTAGATTATCTTTAGTATTCAGAATGAATACTTTGAAACCAAAAACCTTGAAGTAGGAATGTGTAGGTTTTATACCATTCTATAACTCATAAGGATTTTTATTAGAAATAGGTCTAATCAAAACATGATTTAAACTATAACACGCAGTACCTATAGCTTTAGCCCAAAATTTTTTGGCTATAGAATACTCAATCAAAATGGTTCTTGTTATATCTTGAAGAATTCTATTTCTTCTTTCAACAACACCATTTTTTGAGGTGTTCTGGGTGCTGAGAAGTTATGAGTAATTCATTTTCTACTAAAAAAGATTTCAAAATCATAATTTTGAAATTCTCCACTATAATCACTATGAATAGTTATCAAAGGAATATTTTCTCATTTTTAACTTGGGATCTAAAACTTTTGAAATAAGAAAAAGATTCAGATTTCTTTGCCAGAAAATTGACCCACGTAAATCTAGTGTAGTCATCTACTAAGACAAATGCATAATATTTTCCTCCAATGCTTCTAGTTTGTGTTGGACCAAAAAGATCCATATGCACTAACTATAACTCATCACTGGTTTATACTTCAATGACGGATTTAAAACTTGATTTATGTTTGTTTCTATATTGAAAAGAATCACAAACTTTTGAAGAATCAAATCTAAGCTCCGGTAGATCTTTAAATAGTCTTTTCTTAGAGATTTTGCATAGCTTTCTAAGGTTACCGTGACCTAGCCTTCAATTCCATAACCAAGAATAATATCCCATTACACCATGTCAAGGTATATCTTGAATCCTAAGGTCTTCTATGTTTAGTGTGTATACATTCTCTTTCCAATTGGCATAAAGAATAAACTCTTCCTTGGAATTTTGTACTAAGCACTTTTCATTCCTAAAATTCACAAGGTAACCTTAATCACATAATTGAATTATGATAATGTTGTTTTTCTTAAGACCTTTAACTAATAAACCATTTAAAATCAAAGTTTTTCCAAGAAGAACAATGTTACCTATACCAATAATTTCTCCCTTAGCATTATCTCTGAAAGTTACTTTTTGTCCTTTCATCCTGATAATATTTTCAAAGTAGTTTTTGGTACCAGTCATATTCCAGGAACATCCACTATCCATGTACTATGTATTACTATTGGTACTATCTTTATTTTCCTAAAAATAAGAGAGTTTGACTTTTGGAATCCAAACTTTTTTGGATCCAGAAACTCCAGAAAGCAAAATCTTAGGAATCCACATCTTCTTTAAAAAATAAGCTTTATGAAATCATAAATATTGGGTTTTGTTTAAAGAACAATTTCTTGCCCAATGCCCACCACAATAACAATTAGTTCATAATGGAGCACTTTGAGGAACAAAATAATTGTTACTAAAAATCGGTTTTGAACTAGTATAACCATAACCAGAGTTATTCCTTAGAGGTTGAATTTTGGAAAACATTTTATCAAAATTTTCTTTACATAAGGTAAAGTTTCTCAGAAACTTCCTCAAGAAAAATATTTCCGACTTTAGTCTAATAACTAAGTTCTTATCTTCAAAAACATCAGTTTTAGCACAAGTGTTGCGCTCGAAAACTTTTTTCATAGAAATTACCTTTTCTAGATCTTTAGAAAGTTTATCCTTCTCAGAATTAACTTCCTCAAGGTCTTTTGAAATACTTTCAAAATCAAGGGTTTTCTTATCAAGATCCCTAGAATGATCTAATATTTCCTTGGTAAGAATAGTATTTTTAGAATTTTCTTATAAAATTTTTTCTTGAGTTTTGAATTCTCATTCTCAAGGAGCTTAAAAAACCTAGAAACATATTCATAAGTAGGTAAAGTATTATCTTCATCAGAAGAATATTATTCATCTGAGGATTCATAATATTTACTATCATTATTTAAAGATACATTGGTAATGGATTCAGTATTGTGTACCTTAGTGATTAAGCAACGATTTTCAATCGGTAGTCTAGCTATTAAACCAATATTCTTCTATCCAGAAGATTCGCAATCTGATGATTCATCTGAAGAGTCACTATCACTGGCACTCCATGTGTCATTATCTTTCAAAAAAATCTTAGATTTAGATTTTTATTACTTATTTCTATTTCTATCAGAATGATTTTCCTTTCTATCTTTTCTCTTAAGCATAGGACAATCAAGTCATATATGTCCATCTCTTTTACATTCATAAAAAGTGACTTCAGAGTCTTTATTATCTTTTCTTTCTTTCTTCTTGTACCTAGATTGAAAGTTCTTCTGTCCAACAACCTTGTTCATCCTTCTATAAATATTGGATAATTCATTTTTTGAAGATTCACTTCCACTAGATTTGGATTTTATAATAATCTTCTTAGATTTAGATCTAGTAACTCTCTCAAGAGTCTTGGATTTCATATGATTTGAAGTTGTTGTAAAAGCAACACTTCCATTTCCATTCTTCTTCTTAATATTATCAACATCTCTCTTTATTCTAGTCTCATGTTGAAGAAGTGTTTTAAAAAATTCATCATGAGAAATCTATGTAACTTTTCTATTATCATCAATGGATGTTCTCTTTGATTCCCACTCATTAGGCATGATGTTTATAATCTTGTCTACAAGTGCTTCATCATCTAATCCTTTCTCACCCATGGATTGTAAAAAATTAACAATAGTCATAAATCTCTGTTGCACCTTATATATAGGTTATCCATAAGGAAAACAAAAACCATGATATTTAGCTTTGAACATGACTCTTCTAGTTTAAATAACTTTTGATGTTCCAAAGTGTGTAACTCTAAGCTTATTCCAAATACAATTTCCTGCTTCACAAGATGAAATTTAGATATATATATTTCTAGTCATAGAACAAATAAAAGTATTTCGTACCTTATAATTCAGTTGATATTTATGATTTTTTTGATTGGTGAAAGTACTAACTTCCTTGTCAGGGATTTTATAACCTCCAGTAAGCATAATCAAATTTTCTACTCTAGTATTGATAACAAAAGCCTTCATGTGATCTCTCCAATATCTGTAATCATTACAATAAAAAATAGGTGGTCTAGTAGGATTTATGTTTTCTATGGAACCAACATTCATTCCTGTCATCTTAAAGAAAAAAACTTTCCACACAAACTTGTCAGTAATAAAAGTTTGTAAACAAGGATAAAAATATCCTAAGCAAAGAAAATATAGAACAATGAAGAAATTGACCATGAAAACTTATATGTGGATATATGTATTTCAGAGACTAACCTATGATACCAATTTTAGGATCGAAATGATATTGATTGTAGTATCTAATGATGTAGATGCTCAATATATAAGAGGGGGGGGGGTGAATTGTATACATTAAAAAATTACTTTGGAACTTTGTAAAGATGATAATGTTTAACAAAATTAAACAAGGTAAATTCACCAAACCTCTTAGTTCTACAAACTATCTCTATTCTAGAAATATGGTTCTGGAAATGAAACTTAAGAAAAGTTTACAAAGATAAAGATTATATCTTAAAGTGTATAGAATTATACTAATCAGAGTACAAGATTAAGAAAGTATAAGATAGTTATACTATCCTTAACAACCAAAATACAACGAAAAACATGAAACAATACAAGTAACAAGTAGTAAATATTTTAACCCAAAGAGAAGGGTTTCCAAAAACCTTGGATAAAGGTACCTTGATTTATACTTTCAAGAAAGTATATCATACCCACACCAGGGTAAAACCTCAATAAGAATATCAGAATCTGTCTTACTATCCTCGCAAGCCCTCAAACTTCAAGGTAGTTCCTACCTCTGTCTTCCTATCCCCAGAAGCCCTCGAATGTACTCAGCGACATTCAGAGTCTCATGAAGAAATTTTGAACAAGATGTCCAGTATGCACAAATAAATAATGTATCTCTCTTTAGAAATCACTTTATCAACATGTAATATATTGATTGGTCAACTTGTTGTGAGCTCGTTCAAATGAGCTCCTATTTATAGGAACATCTTTAATGGTCAGCTCCCTCCTCCAACGGTCATATTTTTTATTGAATTATGGAGGGACCTATACACGCGTCACTCAAACAACGGTTCGTTAGTAAGTGAATGCATGACATTGTTTTATAACCAAAACACAAGTAAGAAAAAATATGGTTGCTTAACCAAATTTATTTTTCAGAGTGTAATGGAAAAATAAAAGTTTGGAATTTAACCAAAAAACCATTCAGTGTTTATAATACGTAAATATTCAGATTTTGTTTTCTAAAGAATCTGTAACCTGAATTCTATATAATTCCAGAGTCTGAATTAATAATAATTCAGAGTCCTAATTCATAAGAATTCGAAACCTGAACTCAGAAAGTTCAGAGTCTAAATTTATAGAATTCAGAACTTGAACTCAGAAAGTTCGGAGTCTGAATTTAGAGAATTCAGAACCTGAACTCAGAAAGTTCAGAGTCTGAATTTAGAGAATTCGGAACCTGAAAACAGAATTCTTTATATCTAAGTATATATAAGATTCCTATGTTTTAGATGTGTAACCAAATTTTATAAGTAGACATAAAATGAACTATATTAAGATATGAACAATAAAAAACATGATAAGGATAAATTTCCTTGGGGAAGGAAAATTTTCCTCATCAAGATGAAACTTAGGGAAAGTAAAATTTTCCTTAAGATAAGGTGTTTGTGATTTTCAAAACAAGAAGGAATGGAAAAGTCAAAAGGATACCTTATAGACTCAATAATATTTTTTTACTTAAAAATATTGATGCATTATCTTTATGGAAAAAGTTGTGATACATATACTGGTCACAAAAGATTAAATTTTATATTCACACAAAAAGAGTAGAATATGAAACAAAGGAAATGATTATAATTGATAAAAGATTAAAACTACTCAATACATTATCACCCTAGGAAGGTGAAAAAGGTGGGTAATTCTCAGATTCAGATAGATAATTTTACTTTTCCATGATGAAGATTAAAATAGTTTCAATATTTTTGGATTCAAAGAATATATTTCATAAAATAATGATGAAAGGGGATATATCATATCTTTCTCAAATGAGTGTCCATCCATTCATACATGTGAGGATTAAAGAGAAGCAGAAATAATATTTGGAACTATATAAAAAGGTGAGGAATATTTTAGAGTTCAACCATGATTGTGATGGGATGATAAAGTTAAAGAACATAGTATGTGTCCCTTCAATACTACATTTCAAGGAGTTATTGGATGGATCTCACACTTTATCACTCTCTATTCATCTTAGAAGTATAAAAATTTATAGAGATATGAAAGATTATTTATGATGAGTCAAAATGAATAAGGTTATTGTAGATTATATATCTTGATTCTTGATATGTTAGTAAGATAAGAATGAGATACATAAGTATAAGGGGATGTTATAACCATTACCCACAATAGAATACAAATGGGAAACATCACCATGGATTTTTTCATAAAACTCAAAAAAACATCTAAATTCCATAATTATATTTGGGTTGTAGTATACCACCTTAAAAATTTATTCCATTTTATTAAAATCAAGACTGATTTCTATCTTGATCAGATTTCCAAGATATACATTAATTGGTAAGGTTTTATGAAGCACAACATTGTATTGTATATGATTGGGATATGCAGTTTACTTATATATTCTAGAGAATTATTTTATAATATTTTAATATGGAGTTAATCATTACAACTTCATATCATCCTCAAACATATGGGGAATATTACAGCACCATTAAAACCCTAGAAGAAATATTGAGAGCACGTTTTATGGATTTTAATAGTATCTAGGATCAAAACCTTTCTACGGTAGAGTTTTCTTACAATAACAATTTTCACTCAAACATTCTGATGAATTCTTATGAATCCATATATGTGAGAAATTAAAAAACTATAACATGTTTTGATGGATTTAGAGAATGAAATATATTGATACCTATGATAGATGAGGAAATAAACTAGAAGGTTATATCCATTCAAAATAACATCAGGGAAGCTCAGAGATGATAGAAAAGTTTTTCTAACAATTACCATTGAGATATAGAGTTTGAAGTTGATGAAAATATTTTCCTATGAATATATCCTTGTAATAAGGTTATGAGATTCGGAAAAATTGAAATTTGATTTCTAGATATATCATTCCCTTAATAATTCTTGATCGTATTGGGATGGTTACTTATCATTTGGTTCTTACACTGAATCTCTCTCAAGTTCAGAATGTGTTCCATGTATCTCTATTGAGGAAGTACATATCTGATTATTTATATATACTGAACTCAAAGGTCATACCACTAGATAATTATCTCTATTATGAGATAAAACTGGTGGAGATTTGATATTTCAGAGTTTCTTGAGTTTGAAAATTTTGAGGATGAATGACTACAGAGTGAAATGGTTTATAGATTATATGAAAATTTAGTTTAGGAACTATTTTTAAGAGAGATATTGTAATACCCCGAGCTTCTATGATACGCTTCTCATTCAATAATGCAATAGCTTGCATTGTACGCAACTTCGAGTTCTAACACACCACAACTAATCAAAGTAGCCGTTATGAATAGTAATACCAACTTTTTGAAATTATATAAATTTTATATTTCAAAATGGACTTCATTTTTGTATTCGGAATATCGAAATTATCCTAAGTTGAGTTTTTTGTAATTTTCTGAGAACTTTCAATTTTTTATGAATAGTGAAAAATACTTAAAACAACTTTTTTAATCAAAATAATTTATAGTGATAAATTATAATATTTAGTGATTTTAAAGTATAATTATAATATATTTTTACAATCTTATCCAATGGTGGTCATTAGAATTAATTTAACATTGAAATTGGACATAAACAATTGTCAATATTTTGATATAAATTGTTTCTTAACAACACGCTATTTGTTGTGACAGCAGGAATTAATTATAAAATTAATTAATGAAACTTATATGTTTAGAATTTTGTAAAATAGAAATCATTTTTGAATTCAGAATATCAATTATATCTTAGGGTGAAATTTGGCATTGTTTTGAAAAACTTCAATTTTTGATGAATAGGGAAACCCCTAAGTGGTAGTTAAATAACTGATTTTTCGTTTAAATGAAATATTACCACTTCTGTGTTTTGATTTTCAAAAAACTGACATAAATGGTTGTCATTAAGAAGTAAAATGTGGTTCAATGAGATTAAAATAATTTTTGGTGAATAGTAACTTTTAAGATCTTAATCGCGATTAGAGGTAATTAGTGTAGTTTAAGGTAAAAATAATGTTTTAATAATATGAGATGAGTTTGATACATGTCCTACCCTCATTGTATGTGACATGGCCGGCCAAGAGAATCTATGGGTCAACTTGGGGACCCCATGGATCCACTTTAGTTGGAAAATGACATAAATACCTTTTATTTAATGTTAAAGTAAAAAATGACACAAACATGAAATGTTTTACTAAAACAATTTTTACATGGGGTTATACAAGTAATATTTTTGACTATAAATAGTCATTGTAAATATTAAAATATTTCCTACATCATAGTATTTTTTTATAATTTTTAGACATTATATAAATTAAAGTATTTATGACATCATTATGATGCAGCGATGACATCATTATTTAACGATTTTAATAAAATGAAAAGATAATGTAAACTCCAAGGCTTACACTTTTCCAAAGACTATTGGATGGGTAGATTTCGAACCCTTATCACCTTAGCCTCGAATTATATAAGTGTGGGAACTTTAGAATCCGAAAAGTATTGTATAATAATGTAACATTTCCTTACTTTCCAAGAGTGCCCCTCCTCTCCTCTTATAAAAGGCCCCCACCTCTACCACCTCATTCACACTATCGAAAATTTTTGCTCAGCCAACTTCTGCCAAAATACTCTCCCAAATTCCCCCCTTACTCATAGAAGCCTCACTTTGGGTAGAACTCTTCCCAAGGAAGCCTTTGGCTCAAATCAAAAAGAGTTACCCGATTTTGAGGTAATGTCTTCTCTAATGTTGTTTTGTTTTATTATTCTTCTCCAACCCCCTAAACACTTTTTATTCATTTCTTTTGTAACAACACCAGTATCCTCAATATACTAGGATGTTGTTATAAGAAGTATTCGAGCTACACTTACACACACCTACATCTAATGGTTAAAGAACATACTGTTTCTGTGGATGGCGAATTTTTGCCTCACGAAACGATGATTGTTCAACAATCATATAACACCTCTAATGGTGGCCATTATGATGACAATATTTTTATATATGATATATATTATGTTTTAGTTTCTCTTATGATTTTTTATTTTTCATTTATGGCATACCTTTATGGTTTCCATTATGGGTAAACGCGATATTTTCATTTTAGGAAGTGCGGACTACCGCCCCCTCAAAGTGATTTTAATCATTAATACCATATGTGGGATGTATAAAGGATGGAGTAAATGGTATTATATGATATATTATACTGGAATTATATTATAAATTTATATAATTATGATTTCATTCCATTAAATACGAAATAGAAATGAAAGTAGCGTTCATGCGTACGTACGGCTTACCGTCTCCATGAACGGTGCATTTGATTTCTTACCTCTAAATGTTACGTAATATTATGAATGAATGTATATACTGGATATATATGATATATATGACATCTAAATCATGAATATAATTCTGGGGATAATGGATATTCTACCACATAAACAACTTGTAATTATACGAAGTTTATTGTTGACTCAAGTACCAAAGATCGACAAAATGACCGTTATTAACTTAAATAATTACATAATGTTCATAACATTGTAATAAGTGATATAAAAAGGATAATGAAATTGAAAATGGTTCTTAATAAAGTATATATTAACTCTAGTTTATTATTCAAGAGGTTAAAGAACGGTCAAATCAAGTCGGACACGAGGTAAGAGAATTTCTTAACCCAACTTCCATTCTTTGGGTTAATCTCCTACTTTCAAATTATGTCATGATATTATTATGTCCTATTTTGTATTTTTACATTATTTATGTGTACCTATAGTGAATACACATAATAGCTATATTTTATTTTAAAAATTATCTTTTAAGTACTTCATCTCAATCTCCTTTCATTGAGGCATATTTGGTTTTATACACAATTTTCTTTTATACGGTGTATAAACCCCTTTGACTTTTATGTTTATTCAAAAGGAATCTTTTTTATACGAAGCGTTTTACTAAACGACAAAAAGGGAATGTTTTTCTTTCCGTACATATGCGGCGACAATGACTTCTCCGCCGCCGTGACCATTATTTGAGTTTCGGCTTCCTCTACAAGCCATCACTTTTTATTAATGAAAAATAAATACAATGTTTTAACTTTCTTTTATTTTGGTATTGAAAATGGTTTTGAAAGCATTTTTATTATATCAATGTGTTGTATTGAAATCTTGTGATTGAAATGTGGAAATGTTATGTTTCCTTTATGCATGTTTTATGTGATACGATTATGTTATGGTTTATGATATGTTTAAACCCATTCATATGAGGAATGCATTGGACTTAGTAAGTGACGGGTGGAGCCCGCTATAGCTCCTCGATGCATCGGCAGGTCTCATGAGACAAACTAGTGTCTTGGCACGAGGCCTTGACAAAATCTTATTTGTGGTCTTGGCACGAGGCCTTGGCTATGTGGTTATGATAGTCTGGCATTATGCATTCCATCATTATGAAAGTGGTTATCGACATTGCATGTGATTATTCGACCAGTAGAATATCCATGTGAATAAGTAAATGGCATTATCTCATTTTACTTTTGCCATATTATGTTGAAGTTCATGTTTAAAAGGCTTTTTTTAGTTATACATCACCTTAAATGTTAATGTTTATTTATGAAAGCTTCCGCAATATTGTTATCCTTACTGAGCATCTGAGCTCACCCCTTTCAATGTTTTAATATTTTTCAGGATGTGAAGAAGTATAATATGAATGACCTGCATGGATAATATAAGGGGATATGAAGAGAAGATGTTGTATTTTTGTTTTAATTTATGATGTAATGTAAGACTTATGAATGTATCTAGTGTTTCCAAGGCTACTAAACTAATCGGTCTTTCGAGACATGATCTTTTGTGATCATGCCAATGTTACGAAGTAACGCACCGGCTCGGGGTAGCTGGGGTCGGGGCGTTACAGTTGATATCAGAGGCAGTTTAGTACTAACCTTGGAAGCTAGATTTAGATAAACTCTGATTAGAGAACATAGCTCGAAGATAGACTTTATGGATTAGTATAAAAGAACTTCCTAGAATTTTGGTATTATAGAGATTTTGTGAGTTTTCCGAGCAATACATCCCTGTCTGGATACGAGAAGGTAGAGGCGGCTCTGGCACAGATGTACCTAGGGGTGAAACCCGAAAACACCGCTTTGAGCTAGACTCGAACAGGAACTGGTGCACGAAAACGGGCCTTACTGCACTCTTGGTTATGACACTCCCGGGGGATATCCTTAGGAGAATTCACATTTTCTTTACAAACCAATATAAAGGGTTATGAGTATATACTTCCTAAAAGAATTTTTTTTATGATTATGGATTATATCCATAAATAGTTCAATTTATTATAAGTGTTTTCAAGTTTGTTATTATGTATTTCGATTCATAAACTAACCTAGTTTATGACATTTTATAGAAATGGCGCCTAGTAGAAGGAATGTGAACTCCATCAATACGTATGATCCAAAGAGTAAGAAGGATCATATCTTTCATGGTATTAAGCCAACATTTAGAAGGGAAATATTCTCCCATGTGTTATCAACATATGAAGAAATAGTATCATGTGTTAATAAGATAAGTAGAGAATTCTATGAGTCTTATGGATTTTAAGGGATGAAAGAGAAGAAAAGGATGGAAGAGAGAATGATGGATAAAGGGATAAGGGAAAAGAAGAATTTTCCAATATGGGATAACTATGGGAAGAAAAACCTTGGAATTTTCCTGAAGGGAATGAGGGTTTGTTATAAGTGTCGAGAAAAAGGACACCAAGTGCGTGAATGCAAGGGTAAGAAAAAGGTTTCAAATGTACAATGCTTCATCTGCAAGGAGTGGGGACACTACGCAAACCAATGTTCAAATCATCAGAGTATGCCCCAAATGATGTTATTGGATAATAATCAAGTTATGATACTACCACAGATGAGGAGGAATGATTAGAGTTCTTATGTTGTTATTAAAGAATTTTGTAATTTGAGTGTTGTATCAATGATTTACTGGTTATAATAATTATGGAGTATATAAGGATTGTACTGCAGTACTATTTCATCTAGGACTTGAGATTGTGTGGAACCAAGAAAAGTGACTCCACAGTTGGTTAAATTTTTAAAAAATATATGGTTGAGAGAAAGATAAACCATAATATGGTTCTGATACCGAGATAGTGATTTTGGAATAAGACATGATTGATTCGGATAAATTATGTTGGATATTCTTAACATCCTTGAAACTGATTAATGATTTGTATACATTTTTGGATAGAAGGAGTATATCTAGTTTTCTATAAGGAATAAGGGATCATGAATGTAATCAATAAGGATTTATGGTAATTCAATATGTTGTAGTGTTTTAAAAGAATACATGATGAAGGTGTTCACATGTTGTTACTCAGAAAAAAAGGAGCTTCATTATGTTTACCTTCCTCATAAAATATGGACTGTGTGTTGGATAGAAGTATTTTGGATAACTATAAAGGTTGGAATGGATTATATTTTACATTGGATACTATTGGTAAGGTTATTTTTGGATATTTATAAAAAGGAAAACACACAGACCGAGTGACAACCCATTGCGTCGGACAAAGCTGTGGGAATCGAACCCACAACCATAGTGCGATTGGGATTAATCGCCTACCACTGGACTACGTGAAGTCCCTGGTTATTACAAAATAGTTTTTCTAATCTAAATGGTATGTGTTAATATTTGGAACCTTATACAATTAGGATAAATAGAATATTTTTGAGTTCTATTACCTTTTAGAGTGAAAGATGGGTTTTTGGTAAAAATTTATTAATGAATGAAAGTCTACATGACAAGTATGTATATTCCCTTACGTTCTTAGTAAATCTCCTAAATAAATTATTTAACTTTATAAAAGGTAACTTAAAACAAAAACGTTGTCGGTTAACTTTTCCAACTGGGGATTCAATGACCGTTTAACCAATCACAAGTTTGTGATTTTCTTATTGTTAACTTCATCCTAATCCACTTTTCTACAACTCTCCATCAGACCTTGATGGTTTGTTTTTCTTCCATATCAATATTTTCATAGAATCCTAGTATGGGCTATCCCGGGTGACCTTTGTACTTATCTTTCTTTCTTTTAAAGTTATATTTTTATTAACCTTATTTCCGATGTGGGTTTTCTACAAAAGTATTTTCTATTTGCAACCTTTTATTTTCCAAGAAAAATTTAAAATTGCGAGGACGCAATTTATTGAAGGAGGGGAGAATGTAACACCCCGATCTTCTATGATACGCTTCTCATTCAATAATGCAATAGCTTGCATTGTACGCAACTTCGAGTTCTAACACACCGCAACTAATCAAAGTAGCCGTTATGAATAGTAATACCCACTTTTTGAAATTATATAAATTTTATATTTCAAAATTGACTTCATTTTTGTATTCAGAATATCTAAATTATCCTAAGTTGAGTTTTTTGTAATTTTCTGAGAACTTTCAATTTTTTATGAATAGTGAAAAATACTTAAAACAAATTTTTTAATCAAAATAATTTATAGTGATAAATTATATGATTTATTGGTTTTAAATTATAATTATAATATATTTTTACCATCTTATCCAATGGTGGTCATTAGAATTAATTTAACATTGAAATTGGACATAAACAATTGTCAATCTTTTGATATAAATTGTTTCTTAAAAACACGCTATTTGTTGTGACAGTAGGAATTAATTATAAAATTAATTAATGCAACTTATATGTTTGGAATTTTTTAAAATAGACATCATTTTTGAATTCAGAATATCAATTATAGCTTAGCGTGAAATTTTGGCATTGTTCGGAAAAACTTTAATTTTTGATGAATAGTGAAACCCCTAAGTGGTAGTTAAATAACTGATTTTTCGTTTAAATGAAATATTACCACTTCTGTGTTTTGATTTTCAAAAATACGACATACATGGTTGTCATTAAGAAGTAAAATGTGGTTCAATGAGATTAATTTTTTTTTGGGTGAATAGTAACTTTTTAGTTCTTAATCGCGATTAGAGGTAATTAGTGTAGTTTAAGGTAAAAATAATGTTTTTAATAATATGAGATGAGCTTGACACATGTCCTACCCTCATTGGATGTGCCATGTCCGGCCAAGAAAATCCATGGGTCAACTTGGGGACCCCATGGAGCCACTTTAGTTGGAAAATGACATAAATACCTTTTATTTAATGTTAAAGTAAAAAATGACACAAACATGAAATGTTTTACTAAAAAATTTTTTACATGGGGTTATACAAGTCATATGTTTGACTATAAATAGTAATTGGAAATCTAAAAATATTTCCTACATCATAGTATTTTTTTTATAATTTTTTGACATTAAATAAATTAAATTATTTATGACATCATTATGATGCAGCGATGACCTCATTATTTAACGATTTTAATAAAATGAAAAGATAATGTAAACTCCAAGGCTTACACTTGTCCAAAGACTATTATATGGGTAGATTTCGAACCCTTATCACCTTAGACTTGAATTATATAAGTGTGGGACCTTTATAATCCGAAAAGCATTGTATAATAATGTAAAATTTCCTTACTTTCCAAGAGTGCCCCTCCTCTCCTCTTATAAAAGGCCCCCACCTCTACCACCTCATTCACACATTCAAACCATTTGGCTTGGACAACCTATACCCAAATACTCTCCCAACTTCCCCCCTTACACCTAGAAGCCTCACTTTGGGCAGAACTCTTCCCAAGGAAGCCTTTGGATCAAATCAAAAAGAGTTACCCGATTTTGAGGTAATGTCTTCTCTAATGTTGTTTTGTTTTATTTTTCTTCTCCAACACCCTAAACACTTTTTATTCATTTCTTTTGTAACAAAAACAGTATCATAAATATACTAGGATGTCATTATAAGAAGGATTCGAGATACACTCACACACACCTACATCTAATGGTTAAAGAACATACTATTTCTGTGGATGGCGAATTTTTGCCTCACGAAACGATGATTATTCAACACTCATATAACACCTCTAATGGTGGCCATTATGATGACACTATATTTATATATGATATATATTATGTTTTAGTTTCCCTTATGATTTTTTATTTTTCATTTATGGCATACCTTTATGGTTTCCATTATGGGTAAACGCGATATTTTCATTTTAGGAAGTACGGACTACCGCCCCCTCAAAGTGATTTTAATCGTTAATACCATATGTGGGATGTATAAAGGTTAGATTAAATGGTATTATATGCTATATTATACTGGAATTATATTATACATTTATATAATTATGATTTCATTCCATTAAATACGAAATAGAAATGAAAGTAGCGTTCATGCGTACGTACGGCTTACCGTCTCCATGAACGGTGCATTTCATTTATTACCTCTAAATGTTAAGTAATATTATTAATGAATGTATATACTGGATATATATGATATATATGACATCTAAATCATGAATATAATTCTGGAGATAATGGATATTCTACCACATAAACAACTTGTAATTATAAGAAGTTTATTGTTGACTCAAGTACCAAAGATCGACAAAACGACCGTTATTAACTTAAATAATTACATAATGTTCATAACATTGTAATAAGTGATATAAAAAGGATAATGAAATTGAAAATGGTTCTTAATAAAGTAGATATTAACTCTAGTTTATTATTCTGGAGGTTAAAGAACGGTCGAATCAAGTCGGACACAAGGTAAGGGAATTTCTTAACCCAACTTCCATTCTTTGGGTTAATCTCTTACTTTCAAATTATGTCATGATATTATTATTTCATATTTTGTATTTTTACATTCTTTATGTGTACCTATAGTGAATACACATAATAGATCTATTTTATTTTAAAAATGATCTTTTTAAGGACTTCGTCTCAATCTCCTTTCATTGAGGCATATTTGGTTTTATACACAATTTTCTTTTATACGGTGTATAAACCCCTTTGTCTTTTACGTTTATTCAAAAGGAATCTTTTTTATACGAAGCGTTTTACTAAACGACAAAAAGGGAATGTTTTTATTTCCGTACATATACGGCGACAATGACTTCTCCGCTGCCGTGACCATTATTTGAGTTTCGGATTCCTCTACAAGCCATCACTTTTTAATGAAAAATAAATACAAAGTTTTAACTTTCTTTTATTTTGGTATTGAAAATGGTTTTGAAAGCATTTTTATTATATCAATGTGTTGTATTGAAATCTTGTGATTGAAATGTGGAAATGTTATATTTCCTTTATGCATGTTTTATGTGATACGATTATGTTATGGTTTATGATATATTTAAACCCATTCATATGAGGAATGCATTGGACTTAGTAAGTGACGGGTGGAGCCCGCTATAGCTCCTCGATGCATCGGCATGTCTCATGAGACAAACTAATGTCTTGGCATGGGGCCTTGACAAAATCTTATTTGTGGTCTTGGCACGAGGCCTTGGCAACGTGGTTATGATAGTCTGACATTATGCATTCCATCATTATGAAAGTGGTTATTGACATTGCATGTGATTATTCGACCAGTAGAATATCAATATGAATAAGTAAATGGAATTATCTCATTTTACTTTTTCTATATTATGTTTAATTTCATGTTTAAAAGGCTTTTGTTTTAGTTATACATTGCCTTAAATGTTAATGTTTATTTATGAAAGCTTCCACAATATTGTTATCCTTACTGAGCATCTGAGCTCACCCCTTTCAATGTTTTTATATTTTTCAGGATGTGAAGAAGTATAATATGAATGACCTGTAGGGATAATATAAGGGGATATGAAGAGAAGATGTTGTAGTTTTGTTTTACTTTATGATGTAATGTAAGACTTATGAATTTATCTAGTGTTTCCAAGGCTACTAAACTAATCGGTCTTTCGAGACTTGATCTTTTATGATCATGCCAATATTACGAAGTAACGCACCGGCTCGGGGTAGCTGGGGTCGAGGCATTACAGATATAGGTTTCTTTTTTGTGGGATTATGACCATAATTTTAGGAACTTCAATATTGAACATTTTATCAGGGGACTAACTTTTTAATTATTAAAAAAGAAATCACTTTATTGAGAGAATTTAAATGTTATTGAAATAAATATTTTAAAAGTGTAGTGAAATGGGCATTTGGAAAGCCAATGTGAATCTTAGAGACATTAGGCACTAAGTGTGTAAAATTAACCTCTCTATAAAAATATAATAAGTGAACATGCATAGTGCTTAGCAAAATCCACATGGATGAGAAAAATTTGAAAAAAAACAAAGGTACTAGTATCAAAAAAGAATTCATTAAAGTGAGGGGAATAATGAACACTAGATGAAATAGTAGAAAACCGAGTTGTATGAAATCATTTAAGTTGTATCAATAAGGCGATTCAAAAAAAATTAAATTAAATTTTTTCCTTTTGGTTCTTGGGGAGAGTTTAAGAATAGGGTGTCTATGGTTAAGTTATTAAATCCACTCATTTTTTACTTGTTATCACTCTTAGATTTACAACATAGATTTGATTTGAAATAATTATATAAGAAAATTCATATATTAAGCATGACATCCTAATTGATGAATAATTATTTTCTCTTTAAATTACCTAATAAGAATTTGATATTAAGAAAGATGTCATTTGAATTATTCCATTTTAAAAGCCTCACTTTCAATTTTAGGTCCTCTAATTTGTAACTGCTGTACATGCTTTAACTTGAGTTGCTTAATAAAAACATTTTTTTTGAAATGATAATAAAGCATGGTATTGATTGAGGAAAATCAACAATTAAGTGTTGGGGAATTTTATGTGGACTTAAAATTGATGATTTTCCACATCTATTTATTTGATTTTTAATTATTTAATTAATTAATATTTCACTTTTTGTTAATTTTTTCACTTTTGTATTTTTATAATCAAATAAATTATTTAATCATTTATACAATTAATTTTTTATTATTTGTCTTTAAATTATTAGTTTTCTCCCACTTACATTCCTAGTTCTTTATTTTAATTTGCTCCATCTTTAAGATTGTGTTATTATTGTGGTAACAATTATATGATTATTTTTATTAATTAATCAATTAATCTATGTATTTACATTTAATTAAATATCTCTTTAACTCAACATTTAATCTTTTAATTTTGTTTTACTAAAATAAATTAACTTTATTTATTAATTCAATCTCATTAATTTATTTTAAGATTTTTAATTCAATATATTTTTTTCAATTGTTTTAATTTTTCTGCTAACATTAGTTAAATTATTCTTTATGATATGTTTTTTGTTTTTAGTTATTTGTTTTAGAATTAATTAATTTTTATTTTGTTTAATTAGTTCTTAACAGCTAATTTAATTCTTTAAAAGTTAATGTTTTTAGTTTTTAGTTATTTGTTTTTCAAAAGAAGACGACACCTTCTTCCTTCGCTCCACCTATCTCACCAACACTGCTCGACACACTAACACCACTATAGACCAAATCAGAAAAACATAGATCTCAATACATAGTCCCCATTTTTATCTCACTAGCACGGGATGAACCCAAGGACACCATTATGGAGAATATTGTTGTTCCGATATGATGAACCGAGCTTGAATCATCCACCCAAGAATTTCCACCATGGGGAGGAGCTCGAACTGCCGCCAGTCGCCACCTCAACCGCAAACGAAGCTCCGTTGATGCTGGATCTAGAAAAAGTGAACCATTTTTTAGATATGAGGACCCGTAGAAGTGTGCTGCCTCCATGAGCTGCTGGGGAGCATGCCTCCTCTACACAGGTGGAGAAACCGTCACGGATGGTCGATACTACGAGGGAGGCCACCCCGTGCGCGGTGAAGAAGGGGGAGGAGATATAATATAATATAATAAAATAAAATATATATTATATTAAATTAAAAATAATAATAATAAACTATAGAAATAAAACTAAAAAAATAAAATTTATTATTAAAATAAAATAATTATAAATTTTTTTAAACAAGTATAAATTATAATCTCAGTAAAAAAACTATTACAAAATATTTTAATTAACTAAATAATTAATTAAAATAATAAACAAAATTAATAAACTAAATTAATAAAAATAATTTATAAATTTAATAATTAAATCATTTTAATAAACATATGATACTAATTTTAATACTTTAATTTATAATAATAGTAATTTTTTCAACTTAACAAACAATTTAATCAATTTAAATTATAAATTAAAATAAATAAATTTTAAAATTCCATTAATAAAAATAATAATAAATAAATTAAATAACAAATTTTATAAATTAAATAACATAATATTTTAATTAGTCTTTATTTATAATAAAGTTAACTAAATAAATAATTATTTATTTACAAAAGTTAAAACTTTATAATAACATCAAATTAATTATTAATTATCCTCTATTTTAACTATACATGTTCATGTCTGATTTAGATTGGCATCCAGGTTCATGAAGTGATTAAGGAGTGGAGTTTGTTACATGGGTTTTGCTCAAGTCACATGCATTGTAGAGGATTACATCATGTGAAAAATGAAAAAGTGAAGACCAATTTGACTCGGTGAAAATCATTGGTGACTTGAAAGAGATGATAGATAATTTAAATAAAGAAAACAAAAAAAAATTGAATACTTCTCATATCATTCAACACCAGAGAGGAGAGACATCTTGAAGAACCACTTCTTAGAGACCCGATGAGCAACATGAGGAGAGCAGTGTTGAGATGGTATGTGTGAGTATGATATACTCTATAATACCAAATGTAGGGTTGAAATAATATAGATACTGAATGTTGTTCCAAGTGATACACAATATACAAGAGGGGGTGAATTGTATACTTTTAAAAATTCCTTTGGAACTTTTAAAGATGGTTATTTTTAACAAAGTTTAACAAGGTCATTCACAAAACCTCTAGTTCTACACACATTCTTGAATCCGGAAATATGATTCCGAGAAAGTAAATCCAAAAGGATTTACAAAGATAAAGATCTACCTTAAAGCATATAGAATCACAATAAATTAGAGTACAAGTATAAGGAAGTATAAGATAGTTATACTTTCCTCAACAAATAAAATGCAGCGAAAAACTTGTAACATAACAAGTAACATGTATTAAATATTTTAAACCAAAGAGAAGGGTATCCAACAACCTTGGATAAAGGTCCCTTGATATATAATTTCAAGAAAGTCTGTCTTACCCACACCATGGTAAGCCCTCGATACAAAGATCAGAGTCTGTCTTGCTATCCCCGTAAGCCCTCAACTTCAAGGTAGTCGACACCTCTATCTTCCTCAACAAGGAAGCCCTTCAACTAAAGGTAGTCTTCACCTCTGTCTTCCTATCCCCCAAAGCCCTCTAATGTAATCAGAAACATTCGGAGTCACACAAAGCAAATCTTGAACAAGATGTTCAGTACACACTAAGCATGAAAGTCTCTCTCTAGAAATCACTTCAACAACATGTAATATCTAGAGTAATAGAACAATTCATCAAAGTAATGAGATCTTTTAAATGAGCTCCTATTTATACGCACAACACCGACAGCCGACTCCCTCCTCTAATGGTCATATTTTTTCTTGAATTTCAGAGGGACCTGTACACGTGTCACTCAAACAACATTTAGTTAGTAACTGAATACACGACATCATTTTATAACAAAAATAAGTGTAAGAAAAAATATGGTTACATAACCAAAATCAAATATTCGGAATGTAAGTAAATAAAAGTTCGGAGTCTAACCAAAAATATATTCAGATTCTATAATACAAGAATATTTGGATTCTATTTTCTAAGGAATTCAAAACCTAAAATCTATAGAATTACGGAGTCTGAATTTCATGGAAATTCGGAATCTGGATTCACAAGAATTCAGAACCTGAACTTACAAAGTTCGGAGTCAGAGTTCATGAGAATTCAGAGTTAGAGTTCATCAGAATTCAGAGTCAGAACTCAAAAAGTTCAGAGTCTGAATTCATTAGCATTCAGATTCAGAAATCACAAAGTTTGGAGTCAGAATTCATTAGAATTCGGAGTCAGAACTCACAATGTTCGGAGTCTGAATTCATTAGAATTCAAAGTCAGAACTCAGAAGACTTTGGAGTCTGAATTCAGAAAACTCGGATTCAGAACTCAGAAAAGTTCAGAGTCTAAATTCAGAGAACTCAGATTCAGAACTCAGAAAAGTTTAGATTTTGAATTCAGAGTTAGAAAACCGAATTCTCTTAATATAAGTATTATATGATTCTGAGGTTTTATATATGAAACCGAATTTTAAACTTAGACCAAATAATGAACAATGAAAAACATGATGAGGATATTTTTCCTTGGGGAAGGGAAATTTTCCTTATAGAAGTAAAACACAGGGTAAATAAAATTTTCTTAGAATAAGGTGTTTATGATTTTCAAAAAAGAAGGGATGGTAAAGTCATAAGGAAACCTTATTGACTTAATAATCTCCCCTAAGTATGAAGGAATGGAAAAGTCATAAGGAAAACCTTATTGAATCAACAATCTCCCCCTTTTTGAAAAGCACAAACATCCTTACGAAAAAGAAAAAAAGGTCTTACACAATATTTTTCTAGACTTTGAAAGTAAAACTTATCTCCCTTATAATATTTGCAAGGATGAATACGACTAACTCAATTTTAGGTTTTGGAACACTAAGGATTGTATTCTAGATTTCCGAAATGAGATTTTTCATTATCTTGAGTACGAAAATCTCTATAATGAAAACTCCCCCTTAGATAAAATTCCCCTTAGGGATATTTATTCTTTACTTAGCATTCCTTTTTTCCTTTATCCCCCTTTGTGATTTTCAAAAAGAATTTGAGGGAATGAAAAAGAAATTAATACCTGAAATATTAGTACAAAGAATACAAAGAAAAAAAAATGAGTAACCAAAATTTCATTAAGATTAGTAGAATTTGTACAAGGAAAGAAAATACAACAAAAGATCAGATTGGATCTATTTTACTTCCTTCTTCTTGGGTATCAATTTCTTCACTATGGTTTTCAGATTATTTAGCTCCTTGTGATATTCCTCTGTTTGCTTTTCTAAGGCTTTGATATTTTCTTCTTGAGCCGTTAGAGCCTCTGCTTGAGATTTCAACAAGTAATCTTGCTTTACTAGCTTCTCTCCAACCTTGATCTAGAGATCCCTTTATTTTTTCCAGCTTTGTGCTACAGAGTAAAACTTCCCATTTAGATTCTTGACCTCATGAATCTGAGTATTCTGTTTAAGATTTAGCTTTTTCCTCAAATCTATTTGTGAGATCCTTGATTTTTCTATCTTCAGTATCAATAGATTCCTTAACATCATCTTGAAACTCATCAAGCTCTCTCAAATATTCAACTATATTCTTTGAAAAACTCACCATTTTCTTACAAGATGTTTTGTGGGATTCATAGTTGATAAGGAAATATTTGAAGTCTGTCTCCATCTTGACACACTTGTCCATCACCATGGACACTGAATCTGATTTTTGGTTCAAAGTATGTTGAAGCATCTGGTATCTGGAATCTATGCTTGGAAAAATAGGAATTTTCCCAAAATGCTTCTTCAAGGATTGAACTTCGAAATCATGTCCCGGAGAAGATGATTCTGAATATGAAACTTTGCTTGGTGAGGGCTCTTTATCTAGCTCAACAATATTTCTCTTTAAAGATCCACCATCTTCCATATTCCTTAAGATTTATTTTGTTGGTGTATCCACAAACACTTGTTTCCCCTTATCGGTTCTTAGAACAACTTCTTTATTTGGAGATTTATGTTCATTGTCAGACAACTAAACAATCTTGTCTTCATCTACCTTTTCTTTCTCAGCTCTAGCCTCAACATCCTTAGGGTGTATGAAATTTTGATTATAACTCACTTCCTCAAACAATTTATTCACTTTTTCTTCACCATTCTCATCTTCTTCTTCCTCATCCTTCCTAGGAGTTGGGAGCTTTGAAGAATCTACTTTAGAAGTTCGGATTGATAGTTTATCGGATGAGGTTTCCTTTTCATGAAAGTCTTCAACTTGCTGAATAAGTTCTTCTATTTCAGCACTTCTTTCTTCTTCTTGCACTTCTTCCACAACTTCCTTTTCTTCAACAACCTTATCTTGGGTTTTTTCCGAAGTCATGTACTTCTTCCCCAAAGTCTCAGGTAAAGCCTCAACCAAGAATGATTTCAGTACTGGAATTTGTTCGGATGCTATTTCAGTATCCCTTAGAATGGATCGAAAAACCTCAGCCTCAGACATCTTCTTCTTTTTCTTCTTTTCCTTGGCTTGCTTCTCAAGCTCATCGGCTGGCTTCTCTTTCAAAGCTTTGGCCTCTTCCATCACAACCCATCCTCGAGGCCCGTGCTCTGACTAACCCAAGTCCTCCTTTCATAGGCCAGGGGCTAGCGACTAGCACCAAAGGCATAATCCCAATAAAAAGGGATGGCATTGCCTTTAATAAGTAAACAAAAACAATAGAGTACGCAATGAGAAGTAAAAAACTAAGTGAAACTATATACAAAATAGGGTGTTGAAAGTAAAGGGGTCAGAAATACAAGCCCAACAGTAAAGTACAATACAACTGAAAAGCTTGTACTACTGCAGTAAAGTAAAACAACAACTGCTGAGTTGTCCTCCGGGATTCCCACCTAAAGGGTGGGTACATATGGCCTCCTCAGCACCCCAAGTCTTTCCGTTCACTCCATGTACATCTCGCCAAGTGGTCCACCTCTGGAAACCATCCAGCTCTACAACTCTCTACCTCGATCAACGCTATCCGTCGTTTGCAACCAACATAATGAGTTGTGGGCATATCCCATGCAGTGGTGAGTATAACAATACTCAGTAGGGACCCCGAGACCCTTAAGATCTCACAATATCAAACCAGGATAAACCACAAAGAAAGATACAATCATGAAGTATCAACCAACCCTACTTAGGTATATGCCCATACATATACCTAAGTTATCAATCACAGTCCGACTCCAACTCCCGATCCCAAGAACAAACCATTACACAAAGGAAGTAAAGTCAATCACCACGATGATAATGGTTAAAAGACATGAATCAGCTCACACAGGTATACATCTTTTACAGAGAGATAAAGATGATCAGATGTAGTCACTGATTCATCTAAGCTGTCGGACCCACACATGATACAGGACTAGCTAAGCTACCAGACCCACATAGGATACAAGAACAACTATCTCATATAATCTATCAGACCCACACAGGATACAGGACCAGCTATCTCATCTAATCTGTCAGACCCACATAGGATACAGGACCAACTATCTCATCTAATCTGTCGGACCCAAACAGGATACAGGACCAGCTAAGCTGTTAGACCCACACAAGATACATCACCAACTATTCTATCAGGCCCACACAGGATCCAGGAACAGAAGTCAGAACTGTCAGACCCAGGGAGGATCCTGGTACAGTAGTCATCACTATCGATCCCACGGAAGATTCTGGTACAGTAGTCATCATAGTCTTAACCAGCCCGAGGGTTCCCGCACACAACACACTCAATTCCAGGAGGGTCCTCTCCTCGAACAATGTGACAATACATCAACTATCATGAAATCCTGAGTTTATGTATCCTGTAGTTATATATCATCAAAAGGAACTCAATGCGATAGACGACGTGTCAATTGGACGCCCGATATGAGAGTTGTTGGCATTTCTGTTCTAAGGGCCCGGTTGGATTTACGTTCGATCCAAACCTGTTCATTTTCCAAAATTGTATGAAAATAACTTAGAGTATCCCAAAAGGACTGCCTTAAAGTCATAGACGACGCGTCAATCAGACGCATGGTCTAGGAGATATTTGCATTTAAGCGGAGACGGGCCCGACCAGTCAAGCCCAGCGGGCTAGCGGGTCAGCCCGACCCGGCTCGGTGGGTCCGACCCGGCTGGGTGTCGGCCCAACGCAATGGGGAACATCCCACCTACGGACCCAGCCCGCGCTGCGGGATGGTCCGGTTTGTCCGCCTCCTCCTCTACCCGGCCGGACGTAACCGGCCGGTTCGGCCCAGCGCATGCGGCCCACGCTACGGGCTACGGTTCTCCCCACGCGGGGCCTGCGGGCACCGCGGTTCTCCATCCTAGCCGACACGTGGCCGCTGTTTTGCCCAGGCAAGCAGCCCACGAACGTAGGCTGCGTCCTCCTCCACGCGGCACCTGTGGGCACAACGTTCCTCCAGTGGGCCGGTCGGATTGGTCGGACGGTCATCCTGCGGACCGGGCGGACCGAGTGGTCGCTGGTTTCTTCACGCGGTCGGCGCATGGTCAGCACGCGGCTGCTGTTTCTCTCGCTACCTCCAGTCTCCTCCACCGCCGCCGCCTCTTCCATCCTCCGTGACCCGCATGGCCGCCCCCTTCCTCCAGTGCGGTGCGACGACACTACGCCCTACCAGCTCCGCCTCTGTCATCAACATAAACAAGAATCAACGGAGGGTCGTCGGACGTGTTTATTCGGCCCGCACCATCCATGTTAGGTGATAAAAATTTGGCAACCATTAATCCAAAAATAAATGTCAAAGTATGAGGGTATAATTCAAAAGTAAAAACAATCCAAAATTCCCCCTACGTCATATTTGTCGTTGAACATTGACAAGTCCCGGAAGAGGGCGGACGTCGATTTATTGACATCGGGAAATGTCTGAGAATGAAGCGTTGTTGACGTTCCTGAAGGAGGTTCCTTCTATTGTGGCTTAGTTGAAGATCGTAGACGGTATCGTCGTTCTTCGGAGATAAGGAGCATTTTTCGTCGAGAGGATGATGTTCTTTCCAGAGTTATCCCAAACTTTCCAATGATTATGTCAACCCAAAATAAAAGAATATGTTCACTTATTTTAATGGTTGGCATGAGTTCAAAAATAATTAAAATTAATTAAATTGGTTCACTTAATTAAATGTATGGAGTTGGAAATAATTTCAAGGAACTCAATTAATTAATTACAAGGGAGTGTTGGCACATTAATTGGAAGTTCAAGAGGTTTAAAGGGGGGTTAGAGGAATTAAGGGGCTCTGGTGGGCCCCACCTATTAACATCCTCCTAAGGGAGGTTATGTGAGGGTGGCCCTACCACCAACCTCCCTTTGGGGGTTTTTAACTACCATTCAAATAAAAATATGCAACACATATTTTTATTTAAATTTTATTTAGAAAACCCAAAAATTAACTTCTGACCTCGATAAAATGCAATTGTGGTAAAGGTATCCTTAAGAGAATACTGGCGCTGCATGTTCAACGGTGCCCTAAGATTTCAATTCCGAGCACTGGTTCAAAAGATATAAAATCTCGGTCGTACGTTTACTGAACGTACCCGAACAAAACTTTAGAAATTGATCTCGGGCACACCGAGCCTCAGAATCAAGTGCCATCAGAAACTGCAGAATTGTATAATTCCCCTGTATTAAAAAAATCCATAGAATTTCTAGGTCTTTAAATTTTCCCCACCTCAAGGATTTACGTCCATTAAGATACAACACACACTAACAGAACAAATGGGGGTACTAAGCACGCATCCGAGCCTCCTTCTCCCATGTGCTCTTCTGGATGTTTCCATGCTGCTAGCTAACGCGCACGAGAGGAATTGACCATCCACGCAAGACCCACTCCAGTTGATCCTCAATCTCCATTGGAACTTTTGTGAATGTCGCCCCGTCATCAATGTATAGCTCCTAGGGGTCGATGATGTGGGACGGGTCGTGCACGTATCTCCTCAGCTGAGATACGTGGAAGACGTCATGCACCCTGTGCAACTGAGGTGGAAGAGCCAAGCAGTAATCCACCTCGCCTACCTTGCCGAGGACCTGAAAAGGTCCGATGAATCACAGAGATAACTTTCTGCCTCAGCCAAATCTATAAAGACCTTGTCTAGGTGAGACCCGTAGAAATATGTGGTCACCATCCTCGAACTCCAGTGGTCTTCGTCTCCTATCAACATAAGAATTCTGTATTCTCTGTGCAGTCTTCATCTGCTCCTGGATGATCTCCACCTTCTCTATCATAGCCTGCACCATCTCTGGTCCCACAAGTGCTAACTCCCCTAGTTCAGTCCAGCACAGAGGTGATCTGCAAGGTTGGTCGTACAGTTCCTCGTAAGGTTCCATCTCGATGGTGGAGTGGTAACTGTTGTTATATGCAAACTCTACCAAGGTTAAGTGATCCTCCCAACTACATCCAAAGTCAAGGAAACATGCACAGAGCATGTCGTCGAGAGTCTGAATGGTTCTCTTAGTCTGGACATCCGTATGAGTATGGAAGGTGGTGCTCAAGCAAAGCTGTGTCCCGAATGTATCCTACAACACCTTCTATAGCTGGGAAGTGAAACGGGCATCTCGACCGGAGACGATCGTTGATGGAACACCATGAATCCGTATGATCTTCTGTACGTAGAGGCATCCCAAGCTCTATACTGAGTCCTTCTCTCTGATCAGTAGGAAGTGGGTCGACTTGGTGAGTCGGTCGACAATCACCCAGATAGAGTCGTTTCCTCTATATGTACATGGTAGTCCCATCACGAAATCCATGGATATTCTGTCCCACTTCCACTATGGAACCTCTAAGGGCTGAACCAAGCCTGTTACAACCTGGTGCTTCGCCTTCACTTGCTGACAAGTGAGGAATCGTGAGACAAACTCTGCTTCAACCATCTTCATACCTGGCCACCAGTGCAATCATCTAATGTACTGATACATCTTCGCCACTCCTGTATGTACCGCTAGAGGGGACATGTGGAACTCCCTCAACACCTCCTCCTGTTGTGCAACTGGTACCATGGTACGTCCTCTGAAGAGGATGACATGCTCCACACCTTCAAAAAATCCATTAGGTGCTTCCACTAAGGATGTCTGAGTATGTCGCGTCTCAAAGTCAACATCCCCACACTGTGCCTCTCTGACTCACTGAAGAAGTGGAGGAGTGACTATGAGAGATTGCAGAAAGGATTCTCCATCTCTATCCGCAAAGGATATCTGCAACGCGGCTAGCTGCTCCGTCGCCTCTCCTAGCAGGTGAATACCTGATCTTTAGCTGAGAGAATCTTCTATAACTCTCCCCTTCCCAAGAGTATAGAATATCTCGAAGTAATAGTCCTGGAGGAACTCGATCCATCTTTGCTGTCTCAGGTTCATGTACTTTTGCGAGAAGATGTACCTGAGACTCTGGTGGTCAGAGTAGACTGTAAATTGCTCACCCATCAGATAGTGCCAAAAAATCATCAAGGAGAAGACCACTCCTGCTAACTCTAGGTCATGTGTAGCATAGTTCTATATGTGATGTCTCAACTACCGCGAACCATAAGCGATCCCTGCTCGCTCTTGCATCAGAACACACCCAAGTATGGTCCCTAATGCGTCGCAGTAAACTACTTACCCAACACCCTCCTCCGGTAGCCTCAAGATGGGCACACTATTCAACCTCTACCTCAGCTCCTAAAATCTCTACTGGAATCTCTCTAACCACACGAAGGATTGCCCCTTATTTGTCTTTGTCAATGTTGAAAGCGGTGATGCAACTCTGGAGAAGTCTGGGAAAAATATCTGATAGTACCCAGCCAGTCTCAGAAAACTCCGTACCTCCGTCACACTCCTGGGTGGCTCCCAAGAAAGTACTATCTCGATCTTCACTGGATCCACTATAAATCCAGCTTCTGAGATGACGTGTCCCAATAAGTGAACCTCTCAAATCCAAAACTGACACTATGAGAGTTTACCATAAAGATAGTGCTCTCGGAGTGTTTCCAGTACTACCAAAAAATGGTAGGCGTGCTCCTCCTCAGTAGTAGAGTAAATCAGTATGTCGTTGATGAAGACTAAGAAAATGCGATCGAGGTAAGGCTGGAAGATCTTATTCATGAGACTCATGAACACTACTAGAGAGTTGGTTATACTGAAGATCATAACCAAGAACTCGTAGTGGCCATACCGACACCTGAAGGCCATCTTATACACATCCTTGTCTCGAACTCTGAGCTGTTGATAGCATGAACTGAGGTCTATCTTTGAGAACCATCACGCTCCCTTGATCCAATGAAAGAGTTCATCTATCCACAGGAGTAGGTACTTGTTCTTCATGGTCAGCGGATTCAGGTGACGGTAGTTGACACATAGTAATAAGATACCATCCGCCTTCTTGGCGAACAAAATAAGAGATTCCCAGGGTGAAGCACTGGGTCGGATAAACCCTTCCACTACAAGTCCTCCAGCTGTACCCACAGCTCAAGAAGCTCGGCGGGAGCCATCCAATATGCTGGAGTAGATATCAGTGTTGTCCCAGGGTTCATGACTATGTATAATTCCACCTATCTGTGAGGAGGTTGTCTTGGAACATCGTCGGGGAAAACATACGTATACTAATCCACCACAACAGGTTAACATGAACTCCTCACATCAACTGCTATGAGGATGAGACTAGCCAACAGATGTGTGATCAGCAGCCCCCTCCTCTACGTAAGTCCATACATCACTGTAAAGGCTCCCTTCTCACTAGTGAAGGTGCACCTGGTCCCATACATGAAGATACACCAAACTTTGTGCCTAATACAGTCAATCTGAGCATGAACTGTGGATAACCAGTCTATACCCAAGATGACATCGTAAGGCCTTGATGCCGCTACAAGAAGATCCTATCCGAATCTCTCGCCTTCTAGAGTAAGCTCGCACTGCAAGCACCAGTCCGTAATCATCGATTCTGCTCCCGTAGGAGTCTCTAGCCGTAATGATCGAGCCAACGGCTCCGTCAGAATCTCCGAGCTCCAAACGCGGGTAGTGGAAATAAAAGAATGACTCACACCTGTGTCTATAAGTAATGCAGCAAGGGTGGAGTAGACACAGATAGTACCTCGAATCATCTCAGGTGCACCGTGGTCATAGGAATCAACTTCCTGGAGCTGAGCCCATCTCTGTCCGCCAGATCCCTGTGGTTGGGGTGGACCTCCTGGTGGTGGTGGTGGTAGAGCCTTGAAACGTCGTCCACCACCGGCTGCTCGGCCAACTCCTCTTCCACGTCTGCCTTCTCCGGGTGAACCTCCACGGTTGAACCTCTTCCTCTACCTGAGAGGTCCCTCTAATGTCGGATGCTCATCTGCATGGCGAGTAAACCCTGAATCTGCATCGCATGAAGGGTGGATAGAACAAACTCCAAGCGGAAGAGACTCTCGAAGTCTATCTAGAACAATGATGCCTCGTCATGCACCTGGCGCATCAGGCTCCACCATCTACCTACTACCTCATGCATGAGACTCACGATAAGGATCACCATGAGGTTGGATGGTGTCCCTACCAATATGAAAACTCTCACAATAGCCTCCAGCCAATCCTCAGCTGCCTGTGGGTCCGTCTCGCCCCAGAACCTGGGCGGCCTCTAGTACTGGAACTCATGCAATGCACTCAGACGACGTGCACTCTATGCTGCTAGTGCTGGTGGTATCGGTGGCCCAGTGGGTAGTGGTACCACTGGTACCTCTACTGTGATGAGGCCCTACATCGAGGCCTCATCGCTCGGTGGGCTACCATCTCGTACGAAACTCAGAACCCTAGATGGGTGCCTTCATGGGGCCATCCTGAAAAGAAACAGGTGTGCCAGGGTTAAAACATTATACATTGTGAGCTGACACAAAGTAACCACAAAGGAAACTCTTGAAACACACACACAATCAGTTTTTTCCTGCACTGAGTCAGAAATCAGAGGTCAAGGTCCTGGTTTATGGATATATCGGCCGCCGAACCAACACTGGACTCCCTGGATTGAAAACCACACTCAATACTCTTAACACTATTGCTTCAAAGAAAATAATGGTCAAATTCCTGAGTTCTGTGGTAAAACCGACTCCTCTGATACCAATTTGTTGCGACCCATCCTTGGGGCCCGTTCTGTGACTTCCCCAAGCCCGCCTTCCATAGGCCAGGGGCTGACGAATAGAACCAAAGGTGTAATCCCGATAAAAAGGGAAGGAATTGCCTTTAATAAGAAAAAAAAACAATAGAGAACGCAATGAGAAGTAAAACACTAAGTGAAATTGTATAAAAAAGAGCGTACTAAAAGTAAAGGGTCCAGAAATACAAGCCCAACAGAAAAGTACAATACAACTGAAAATCTAGTACAACTGTAGTAAATTAAAACAACAACTACTGAGTTGTCCTCCGGGATTCCCACCTGAAGGGTGGGTACAGATGGCCTCCTCAGCACCCCAAGTCCGTCTGTCCGCTCCATGTACGTCTCACCAAGTGTTCCACCTCCGGGTACCGTCCAGATCTACAACTCTCTACCTCGATCATCACTATCCGTCGTCTACAACCAACACAACGAGGTGCGGTCATAGCCCAAGTAGGGGTGAGTATAACGACATTCAGTAGGGACCCAAAGACCCTCAAGGTCTCACAATATCTAACCAGGATAAACCACAAAGAATGATACAATCACGAAGTAACAACCAACCCTACTTAGGTATATGCCAACACATATACCTAAGTTATCAATCACAGTTCGACTCCAACTCTCGAGCCCAAGAACAAACCATTACACAAAGTAAGTAAAGTCAATCACCATGATGATAATGGTTAAAAGACATTGATCATCTTACACATGTATACATCTTTTTTACAGAGATAGAGATGATCAGATGTAGTCACCGATTCATCTAAGATGTCAGACCCACACAGGATACAGGACCAGCTAAGATTTCGGACCCACACTGGATACAGGACCAGCTATCTCATCTAAGCTGTCATACCCACACAAGATACAAGACCATCTATCTAATCAAATCTGTCGGACCCACACAAGATATAGGACCATCTATCTCATTTTAGATGTTGGACCCACATAGGATACAGGACCAGCTAAGCTTTCAGACCCACACAGGATACATGACCATCTATTCTGTCATACCCACACCAAATCTAGGAATAGAAGTCAGAACTGTTGGACCCATGGAGGATCCTGATATAGTAGTCATCACTATCGAACCCACAGAGGTTTCTGGTATAGTAGTCATCGCAATCACATCCAACCCTAGGGTTCCTGCACACAACACGCTCGATTTGAGGAGGGTCTGCTACTCGAACCATGTGAAAATACATCAACTATCACAAAGTACCGAGTTGATGTATCCCGTAGTTCCATCTCATTAAAAGGAACTCAATGTGATAGAAGACGCGTTAATCGGACATCTGGTATGAGATTTATTGGCATTTCTGTTCGAGGGGCCCGGTTTGATTTACGCTCGATTTAAAACCGGCCGTTTTCCAAAATTGTCTGAAACTCACTTAGAGTATCCAAAAAGGACTGCCTCGTCATGAGGGTCCCATTTCTGTAGACGACGTGTTAATCAGACAAGCGGTCTAGGAGATATTCGTTTTTAAGAGAAGACGGGCCCAGCCCGTCAAGCCCAGTGGGCTAACGGGTCCAACCCGGTACGGGGTCAGCCTGGCCCGGTGGGGGTGCGGTCCACCCGTGGACCCGACCCGTGCTGCAGACCGGTCTGGTTCACCCTGCGGCGCCAAGCAGCTCCACCACCTCCTCTGCCCGATCGGCTGTAGCCGACCGGTTCGGCCCGACGCACGCGACCCACGCTGCAGGCCACATTTCTCCCCATGCAGCACCTACGGGCACCACAGTTCTCTTTCCCGGTAGGCACACAGCCGGCTGGTTCACCCAGCCGAGCGGCCCATGGACGTGGGCTGCATCATCCTCCACACGGCGCCTGTGGGCACCACGTTCCTGAAGCGGGCCTACCGGATTGGCCGGCTGGTCATCCCACAGACCAGACGGCCCGAGCTGCCGCAAGTTTCTTCATGTGGCCGGCACACGACCACCACCACCGCCGCCACCTCTGGTCACCGCCGCCACCGCCTCTTCCGTCTGCCATGGCCTACATGGCCGCAACTTCCCTTCCTCCGGCGCGGTGTGACGGCACCATGCCCTACTGGCTCCACCTCTGTCATCAACACAAAGAAGAATCAACAGAGCGTCGTCGGGCCATGTTTGTTCGGCCCACGCCCTCCACGTTAGGTGATAACAGTTTGGACACCTTCAATCCAAAAATAAACGTCAAAGTACAAGGATATAATTCACACGTAAAAATAATCCAAAATTCCCCCTATCTCATATTTGTCGTTGAACGTTGATGATCACGGAAGAGGGCAGACGCCAATTCGTTGACATCAGGAACATATGAGAATGAAGCATCGTCGACGTTCTTCATGGGCGGCTCCTTCTCTTGTGGCTTAGTTGAAGATAGTAGATGGTATCATCATTATTCGGAGATGAGGAGCATTCTTAATCGAGATGATGATGTTCTTTCCAGAGTTCTCCCAAGATCTACAACGATTATGCCAACCCAAAATAAAATAATATGTTCACTTATTTTAATGGTTGGCATGAGTTCAAAATACTTCAAATTAATTATGTTGGTTTACTTAATTAAATGTATGGATTTGGAAATAATTTTCAGGGACTCAATTAATTAATTACAAGGGAGTGTTGGCACATTAATGGGAAGTTCAAGATCTCCCCCCATTTATGGGGAGTTCAAGAGGTTTAAAGGGGGGTTAGAGGAATTAAAGGGCTTGGGTGGGCCCCACCTATTAACATCCTCCCAAGAGAGGTTATGTGTGGGTGGCCCTACCACCAAACTCCCTTTGGAGGTTTCTAACTACCATTCAAATAAAAATATGAAACACATATTTTTATTTAAATTTTATTTAGAAACCCCAAAAATTAACTTCCAACCTTGATAAAATGCAACTACAGTAATGGTCTCCTTAAGCGAATACATGCACTGTGATTTCAACAGTTCCCTCATATCTCAATTCCAAGCACTGGTTCAAAAGATATAAAATCCCGCTCATACGTTTACTAAACGTACTTGAAAAAAACTTCAGAAATTGATTCTTGGCACACCGGTCCTCGAAATCAAGTGCCGTCAGAAACTGTGGACTCATAAAATTCCCGTGTATTAAAAAAAAATTCCATATAATTTCTGGGTCTTTACATCTGCAGGGTCTAAACCAAACTGTGGTTCTCCTTCCTTCAAATTCTTTTTTTCTTCCCTCCACATAGAAACCACCACATCCGGATAAGATTTCAGCTTCTTGGGATTTGGAGGTGCAAATTGAGTTTCTTTAGCTTTTGGGTTTTTCTATTCTTCTTCCACTTTCATTAGCTTCCTCTTCTTTCCTCCTTTCTTCGATGGTTCAGGAACTTCTTACTCCTTCATAACGGCTTCTTCTTCCTCCTCTGGTAAGTCCGAGAATTCTCTAGATTTTTTTAGAGAAACCAACTTTCATTCTCTTCAAAGTATCATCACTTACCAACATGAATTTTCAATTCCTCGGCTTGGAACATCAAGGGATTTTGAAAGACTCCATACATCGAACAATAATATTGGAAAGGATGGCCAGGTATATTAGAATATGAGATTTCAAATTTCTATTCTTGATATTTTCTATCGTAATGAGAATCTGCTTCATCAAGTTTATCTTCCTCAAATTCCCCATAAAATCTAAGATGTACATGTCACTCTTCTTCAAGGTGTCCTTATCACCTTTTCTCGGTATGATGAAATCTTGAACCCACAACTCAAGGATCTGATTATTTGTTGAAAAATGAACAATATTCCGAGTATTGACATCTGAAAGTCCAAGACAATCCATATCTTTCACCTTGACAAAACTTCCTTGAACATCGAGCAACTTGTGAGAATAGAACTCAACTTCTTTTTCATATGAAATTCCAACCAAGCTAGAAGCCTTTGTATAAGATAGAGCATATGTCTTACCAGAACTTCTGAATGAAAACTTATCTTTGCCATCTTCCTTTAAAAAACTGGATGACTCAAAGAATTTGATAAGCAAATACAGATACACCAAGTCTTGAGCTCTTGGCTTTGAAATACAAATGCTTTCCCATCCATTGAGTTTGATATTCTTCGAGATTATAGAATCATACTTGGCAAAGAAATTGGGATTCAACAACCTCTCTCTGTAAATCTGCTACTCCAAAATGGACTTGACAGTTGAAATTTCTTGAGAAATAACTTCTCCAGACATTCGGATTTGAGCAAAGTTTGAGAGGTTCAGAATGGGATTTTGAAAGGGGAGCAGAGCTTCGGCATGCAGAGACTTGAAAACTGATGTGGGATCACCCTTCGGGGGTCCTTTCTATAGGTATCTATGTGATGATTGAACTTCCAAAGACAATCCAACGGTTGATAAAACTTCCGATTAGATCTGAAGGTTGAAAAGATAGCTGGAAGGAAAATTTGGTAGGATCCGATCTTTTGAGGTTTTTAAAGGAAATCAATCAGATTTAAGAAAACTAGAAATTTTAACAGAAACAAAAGAAACTACCAGCAAGTGAAAGGTGATTATGAACACTCAAGAAGGAGTCATACCTTTCAGATTTCTAGGAATATTATTTGTAATAGGTAATATTCATCTTGAATAACTTTTAAAACAAACTATGAAAACCTCAATTATGAAAATTTCCATTACGAAAATTTTTAAGTATGAAAATCTTAATTACGAAAAACATGAAAAACTTCATTATGAAAAGCATGATCAAATTCATTAAAAAAAACATGAAAAACTTCATTATGAAAAACATGAAAAACTTCCTTACGAAAAACATGAAAAACTTCATTATGAAAAACATGAAAAACATCATTATGAAAAACATGAAAAAATAACAAGAAAATGTACTCACCCTATGAAAAGGAGTTTATTACTATAAGGATATTGATTTCAATAGAAAGTTAACAAGGAAGATTAACTTCTGGTTATCATTACTAACTTCTTCTTAATGTATTCAAACCTATCAGAGGGTAAGGATTTTGTGAAAATATCCACAAGTTGATATTGCATTCTGATAAATTGAATAATGATATCTCTTTTAAGTGTGTGATCCCTAAGAAAGTGATGCCTAATATCTATGTGTTTTGCACGAGAGTGATGTGCAGGGTTTTTACTAAGGGCAATGGAACTTGTATTATCACACAAAATTTGTGTTTTGGTAAAACTCATACCATAGTCTGTGAGTGTGTGTCACATCCACAACACTTGATCACAATAACTTTCAGCTGCTACATATTAAGCTTCATCAGTGGAAAGTGCTACTGAGTGTTGATTCTTTCAAGACCAAGAAACTAATTAATCTCCTAAGAAATGACAATTTCCGGATGTACTCTTTATATCCATTCTACATCCACTAAAGTCAGCATTTGAAAAAAATTTAAAAACAAAATAATTTCTAGAAGTATAGAGAAGTCCTAAATCCATGGTTCCCTTTAAGTAGCAATTATTTTTTCACTTCCTTTAAATGAGATTCCTTAGAATTGGATTGATATCTTTCATATAATCATACTGAAAACATTAAGTCTGGATGACTAGCTGTCAAGTAAATTTACTCTCTATCATACCTCTAAAAGATGTTTGATCTATTGGTTTCCCAGCTTCATCTACATATAGGAGTAATTATACTCTTAGTGTTTTCGTATCTATACTTTTTAAGAAGATATATAATATACTTATATTGGGATATATAGATTCCTTCTGGTTTTTGAGAGATTATAAAACCAAGGACAAATGTTAACTCATCCATCATACTCATTTCAAACTCAGATTTTGTTAGATCCACAAAGGAATCAGTTAGAGATTGTTGAGTTGAACTAAATATAATGTCATCAACATAAATTTGAACAATAAAAACGTTTTTATTATATTTATTTATAAAAAGGGATGGATCTGCATTTCCATTAACATAATTATTTTGAAGAAAAAATCCTGTAAGTCTATCATACCAGGCTCGAGGGGCTTACTTAAGTCCATAACAACCCTTGGTAAGTCTAACAACATGATCAGGATGTTTTGTATCTTCAAAACCAGGAGTTTGTTAAAAAAAACTTCCTCTTGAACATAACCGTTAAGAAAAGCACATTTCACATCCATTTGTTAAAGTTTGAAATTGAAGAATGCTGCAAAGGCAAGTAGGATATAAATATATTAAATTCTTGCTACTGGAGCATAGGTTTCTTCATAGTATATTCACTCTTGTTGATTATAGCCTTTAGAAACTAATATAGATTTATTTCTAACTATTATTCCATTTTCATCACACTTATTTTTGAAAACCCATTTTACTCCAATAACAGATGTTTCCTTAGGTCTTTCAACAGAGGTCCAGACTTTGTTCCTTTCGAATTTGTTTAGCTCATCTTTCATAGATTTTATCCAATCATCATCACCTAAAGCTTCATCAGTACCTTTTGGTTCTAATTGGGAAAGAAATGATATATGTTCTACTTCATTTCTTAAGTAACTTCTAGTCCTTACAGTTTTATTCACATCACCAATGATACTATCACTGGGATGATTCTTGAGAAACACCTGATTTGGGTTTTGTAAAACATGTTCATCAACATAGGGTAGAAAATCATCTGGGGTAAATGCTTCAGAAACATCTTCTTGGAAATTTTCCTTATCAGAAGGATCATCTAACAAATTTTGATAATCAGTTTTTGAAAACACATTAGAAGATGTAGGTTGGGGTTGTTTAAAAAATAAAGGATCAGCTTCATCAAATTTCACATGTACTATCTCTTCAATAGTACAAGTGTTTTTATTGAAAACTCTATAAGCCTTAGAAGTTGTGGAGTAGCCTAAGAAAATTCCTTCATCAGATTTCGGTGTGAATTTGTGTAGATTATATTTAGTATTCAGAATGAATACTTTGCAACTGAAAACTTTGAAGTAGGAAAGTCTAAATTTCTACCATTCTATAACTCATAAGGAGTTTTATTAAGAAAATGTCTAATCAAAACACGATTTATAGTATAACCAGCAATACTTACAGCTTCATCCCAAAAATGTTTGGCTATAGAATATTCACTCAACATGGTTCTCATTATTTCTTGAAGAATTCTATTTCTTCTTTCAACAACACCATTTTTTTTGAGGTGTTCTAGGTGCTGAGAAGTTATGAGTAATGCCTTTTCTACTACAAAGCGTTTCAAAATCAGAATTTTAATATTTTCCACCATGATCACTATGAATAGTTTTCAATGGAATGTTTTTCTCATTTTTAACTTGGTATCTAAAACTTTTAAAATATGAGAAGTCTTGAGACTTCTTTGCTAGAAAATAGACTCATGTAAGTCTAGTGTAATAATCAACTAAAACAAATACATAATACTTGCCTCCAATTCTTCCAATTTGTATAGGACTAAAGATATCTATATGCACTAACTGTAATGCATCAATAGTTTAGACTTCACTAATTGATTTAAAACTTGATTTATGTTTCTTTCCATATTGAAAAGGGTCACAAACTTTTGAAGAATCAAATCTATGCTCCGGTAGATCCTTAACAAACCTTTTCTTAGAAAGTATGCATAGGTTCTTAAGGTTACAGTGACCTAACCTTCTATGCCACAACCAAGAGTGATCTTCCATTGCACTAAGGCAAGGTAGATCTTGGCTCCTAAGGTCTTCTAGGTTTATTGTGTATACATTCTCTTACCTATGGGCATAAAGAATAAACTATTCCTTGGAATTGTGTACTAAGCATGTGTCATTCATAAAATTCACAAGGTAACCTTCGTCACATAATTGGATTATGCTAATGAGGTTGTTCTTAAGACCCTTAACAAACGAAACATTTGAAATCAATGTTTTCCAATAAGAACGATGTTACCTATACCAATGATTTCTCCCTGAGAATTATCTCCAAAAGTTACTTTTCTTTCTTTTGTCTTGATAATCTTTTCAAAATAGTTTTTGTTACTAGTCATATACTGGGAACATCCACTATCAATGTACCAAGTATTGCTTTTGGCACTCTCTCTATTTTCCTGAAAATAAAAGAGTTAGACTTTCAGAATCAAAATTTTCTTGGATCCGGAAATTTCAGAAAGCAAAATATTTGGCACCCACATTTTCTTAGAAAAATATGCTTTATGAAATCTTAAATATTGAGTTTTGTTTAAGGAACAACTTTTTCCCAGTGTCCACCACACAGACATTTAGTGTAGAATAGAGCACTTTGAGGAACAAAATAATTGTTACTAAAAATTATTTTAGAACTAGTATAAAAAAACGAGAACTATTCCTTAGAGGTCAAATTTGAGAATACATTTTATCAAAATTTTCCTTACCTAAGGTAAAGTTTGACAAACACTTACTGAAGGAATTGTTTTTGTATTTTATGTTAATAACCAAGTTCTTGTCTTCTAAAAAATTTGATATTGAACTAGAGTTAGACTCAAAAACATTTTTCTTAGAAATTACATTTTCTAGATCTTTAGAAAATTTATTATTCTTAGAATTAAATTCCTCAAGATTTTTTGAAATACATTCAAAATAAAAAATTTTCTTATCATGATCTTTAGAAAGATCTGATATTTCTTTAGTAAGAATAGTATTCCTAGAATTTTCCTTATCACGATTCTTCATGATTTTTGAATTTTCAATCTCAAGGAGCTTAGAAAACTGAGAAACTTCTTCATAGGTAGGTAAAGTATTATTCTCTTTAAAAGAAGATTCTTCATCTAAAGATTAACAATATTTATCATTACTATAATTTGTATTTAAGGAAACATTGGTCATTGATTCATCATTTTGTAACTTAGCCATCACAAAATGATTGTCAATAGGTAGTTTGTCTATTAGACCAAGATTCTTCTATCCAGAAGATTCATAATCTGATGATCTATCTAAAGAATCACCACCACTGGAACTCCTGGTGTCATCGTCTTTTGAGATTTTCTTAGCTTTGGATTTGTATTACTTTTTTCAATTTCTCTCAGAATGATTTTCCTTTCTTTCTATTATTTTAAGCATAGGACAATGAGGCCTTATAAGTCCAGATCTCTTGTATTCCTAACATGTAACTTCAAAATCTTTCTTATATTTCCTTTCCTTCTTTTTATATCTGGATTAAAAGTTCTTCTATCCAACAATCTTGTTCATACTTCGGTCAAGATTTTCAAACTCATTTTCTGAAGATTCACTTCTACTAGATTCAGATTGAATAACAATCTTCTTAAATTTTGATCTAGTGACTCTCTCAAGAGTTTTGGCTTTCATGTGATTTTAAGTTATAGTAAAAGAAACACCCCCATTTCCATTCTTATTATTTACATTATCAGCATCTCTTTTAATTATAGTCTCATGTTGAAGAAGAGTTCCAAAGATTTCATCAAGAGTAATATGAGTAACCTTTCTTTTCTCATCAATATCAGTCTTTTTGGATTCACACTCATTGGGCATGATGTCTATGATCTTATAAACAGGGGTTTCATCATCTAATCCGTTTTCACCCATGGATTGTAAACTATTCACGATAGTCATGAATATTTTTTGCACCTTACATATGGGTTCTCTATAAAGAAATTTAAATCCATGGTATTCAGCTCTGATCATGGCTCTTCTAGTTTCAATAACTTTGGAAGTACCAAAATGTGTAACTTAAAGTTTCTTCTAAATACTTTTTGTAGCTTCACAAGAAGATATCTGGCTATATATATTTCGTGTCATGGAACAAAGTACAGTATTTTATACAATATAATTGAATTGATATTCATTATTTTCTTGATTGGTTAATGTACTAACTTCCTTGTTAGGGATTTTATATCCTCTAGTATGCATAAAAAAATTATCAACTCTAGTATTGATAATGAAAGTATTCATTTTATCTCTCCAGTATTCTTAATCATTTCCATCAAAAATAGGTGGTCTTGTTGGATTTATGTTTTCAATAGAACCAACATTGATTCCTGACATATTTAAGAAAAATTTCACCAAAAACTTATTAATGGAAAAAGTTTGTAAACTAGAAAAATATTCCTCATTATGGAAATTAAAACTTGTGTATCTCTAAGAAAAATATGAATCCGAACTTTATGAGTCTGAAAAATATGATTCTGAAAATAAAAAGAAGAAGAATTCTCTTCTAAATCAAATCATTAGATTAATTCATATTGAATCAAAATTCTGAGGACAATTGTTAAATTGGTTTAGGATACAAGGTCACCTGCTGTAATACCAATTGTTGTGATGGAATGTGAGAGTATGATATACTCTATAATACCAAATGTAGGATCGGAATAATAGAGATATTGTATGTTGTATCTAGTGATACAAAATATAAAAGAGGGGGGGGGGGTGAATTGTATACTTCTAAAAATTCATTTGGAACTTTTAAACATGGTTATGTTTAACAAGGTTAAACAAGTTAATTCACAAAACCTCTAGTTCTACACACTTTCTTGAATCCGTAAATATGATTCCAAGAAAGTGAATTCGGAAATATTTACAAAGATAAAGATTCTACCTTAAAGAATATAGAATCTCACTAAATCAGAGTACAAGTATAAGGAAGTATAAGATAGTTATACTTTCCTCAACAAATAAAATGCAGCAGAAAACTTGTAACAAAACAAGTAACATGTAGTAAATATTTTAACCCAAAGAGAAGGGTATCCAACAACCTTGGATAAGGATACCTTGATTTATAATTTCAAGAAAGTATGTCTTACCCACAGTAGGGTAAGCCTCGATACGAAGATCGGAGTCTGTCTTGCTATCCCCACAAGCCCTCAACTTTAAGGTATTCGGTATCTCTGTCTTCCTTAGTAAGGAAGACCTCAACTTCAAGGTAGTTGGAATCTCTGTCTTCCTATCCTCAGAAGCCCTAAAATGTAATCTTCAACATTCAGAGTCGAAAAGAGAAAATCTTGAACAAGATTTTCATTACACACTAAGCATGACAGTCTCTCTCTAGAAATCACTTCAACAACATGTAATCTCTAGAGTCATAGAACTGTTAACTACTACAACCTGACCATTTATCAGCACTAAAAACCATTGTTAACAGCACTAAAAAATCACTATTAATGCTGGCGTAGATAAAGGGGGGTCCCTTTTATCAACGCTCTGAAAAGAACTGATAAAGGCGACCTTTATCAGCACTAAAAAAAGTGTTGATAAAGGATACCCTTTATCAGCGCTCTTTTTAGCACTGATAAAGGTCTCTTTTATCAGTGATTTTAGGAGCACTGATAATAGGGCCCTTTATCAACGCTCTTTTAGAACTGTTAAATGTATCCTTTATCAGCGCTCAAAAAAGCACTAATAAAGGCACCTTCCCCTGCACCTTCACATCCAGCACCTACACACCTACACAAAATAGAACCCACACACAATATTTTCACAAAAAATTCTATATACATTTACTTAACAACATGAATACATAAAAACACACTGCTATATACATTTCAAACAATGTTTTACATGGTTAAAATTAAAATTATCCAACAAAATTTATAGTCATTAATGTTTCATCCTTTGATATCCGTGATCCGCTCTAAAAAATTGTCGTCCACGGTATTTGTTTCCGAACAAAGCATCCGAACTCAAGGAAAAAAATTCACCTATATAAGAAAAAAAATATTATGTTAGTAATACAATAATGAAATAAATTAAAACATTAATATGAAAGAATACATTAATATGGAAATGTAAAACTAAAATATAAAAAAGATAAACTCAAATGTTTTCATTCTGATAACAATGAAAGGGAATAATGTAAAATCAATATGTTTTTGGATGATTTATCTCATTTAATAAATACTGATTCTTTATCTAATTAAAAGATTTAACGATCACACCGTGCATCATATTGATGTGCGGTTGATTCATACATGTTAAAAATGACTCATGGATCAATGTAATAAAGTATCAAAATAATCAGAACATGTTTGCTTGGTTTGTCGTATGTTACTTGTGTTGTTTTTTAAGTTTATGTCAATTTGAAACTAATATCAGACACTTTTAGCCATACTGGTCCCCCTGTGCATTGGATTGAGGTGCGGTTGATTCTTACATGTCAAAAATGACTCATGGATCATTGTCCTAAAGTATCAAAACATTCAGAATGCGTTTGGTTGGTTTTCCGTATGTTACTTGTGTTGTTTTCTAAAGTTTATGTCAATTTGAAACTGATATCAGACACTTTTAGCCATACGAGTCACACCGTGCGTCGGATTTAGGTGTGGTTTATTTTTACACGTCAAAAAATGGCTCATGGATCATTGTATTAAAGTATAAAATCAATCTGAATGTGTTTTCTTAGTTTGTCGTAAATTACTTGTGTTGTTTTCTAAAGTTAATGTCAATTTGAAACTGATATCAGACACTTTTAGCTATACCGGTCACATCATGCATCAGATTGAGATGCAGTCAATTTTGACACATCAAAAATGACTCATGGATTGTTTTACTAAAGTATCAAAACAATCTGAATGCGTTTGCTCAGTTTTCCGTATGTTACTTGTGTTGTTTTATAAAGTTTATGTCAATTTTAAACTGATATCAGACACTTTTAGCAATACCGGTCACAATGTGCATCAGATTGAGGTTTGGTCGATTAGTAAACATCAAAAATGACTCATGGATCATTTTCCTAAAGTATCAAAATAATCTAAATGTGTTTTCTAGATATTCTATTTTTCAGTAGTGTTGTTTTCTAAAGTTTATGTCAATTTCAAACTGATACCAGACACTTGTAGCCAAACCGGTCACACCATGCATCAGATTGAGGTGAGGTCTATTCTTACATGTCACAAATGACTCATAGATTATTTTACTAAAGTATAAAAATAATCATAATGTGTTTTCTTGGTTTTCTATATGTTATTTTTTTTCTAAAGTTAATGTCAATTTGAAACTGATATCAGACACTTTTAGCCATAACGGTCACACAGTGAATCTGATTGAGATACGGTCAATTCGTACACATCGAAAATAACTCATGGATTATTTTACTAAAGTATCAAAACAATCCTAACACATTTTCTTGGTTTTCTATATGTTACTTGTGTTGTTTTCTAAAGTTAATGTCAATCTGAAACTGATATCATACACTTTTAGCCATACTGGTCACACTGTGCATCAGATTGAGGTGATGTTGATTTTTACATGTCAAAAATGACTCACGGATCATTTTCCTAAAGTATCAAAACAATCCGAACGCGTTTTATTAGTTGTCCATATGTTACTTGTGTTGTTTTCTAAAGTTTATGTCAATTTGAAACTGATATCAGACACTCTTAGCCATATCGGTCACACTATGCATCAGATTGAGGTGAGGTTGATTCTTACATGTCAAAAATGACTCATGGATCATTTTCCTAAAGTATCAAAACAATCCGAACACGTTTTCTCAGTATTCTGTATGTCAGTAATGTTGTTTTCTAAAGTTTATGTCAATTTCAAACTGATATCAGACACTTTTAGCCATATCGGTCACACCGTGAATCGGATTGAGGTACTGTCCATTCATACACATCACAAATGACTCATGGATCATTTTCCTAAAGAATAAAAAAAATCTGAACGTGTTTTCTTGGTTTCTCGTGTGTTACTTCTGTTGTTTTCTAAAGTTAATGTCAAATTGAAACTGATATCAGACACTTTTATCCATAACAGTCACATCGTGCATCAAATTGAGGTGTGGTAGATTCATACACATCAAAAATGACTCATGGATCGTTGTACTAAAGTATCAAAACAATCCAAACACGTTTGCTCAGTTTTCCGTATTGTACTTGTGTAGTTTTCTAATGTTTATGTCAATTTGAAACTAATATCAGACACTTTTAGCCATACTAGTCACACAATGCATAGGATTGAGGTGTAGTAAATTCTTTCACATAAAAAATGACTCATGGATCATTTTACTAAAGTATCAAAACAATCCGAATGCGTGTTCTCGGTATTTTGTATGTCATTAGTGTTGTTTTCTAATGTTAATGCCAATTTGAAACTAATATCATGAACTTTTAGCCATACTGGTCAAACTATGCATCGGATTGAGGTGCGTTAAATTTATACATGTCAAAAATGACTCTTGGATCATTTTCCTAAAGTATCAAAACAATCCGAAAATGTTTTCTTGGTTTTTCGTATGCCAGTAGTGTTGTTTTCTAACGTTTATGTCAATTTCAAACTGATATCAGATAATTTTAGCCATACCGGTCACACCATGTGTCTGATTGAGGTGAATTCAATTCATACACGTCAAAAATTACTCATGGATCATTTTCCTAAAGTATCAAAACAATACGAACATGTTTGATCAGTATTCCGTATGTCAGTAGTGTTGTTTTCTAAAGTTAATGTCAATTTGAAACTGATATCAGATAATTTTAGCCATACTGGTCACAACATGCATCGGATTGAGGTGAGGTCGATTTGTACACATCTCAAATGATTCATGGATTGTATTCCTAAAATATCAAAACAATCTGAATGTTTTTTGCTTAGTATTCTCTATGTCAGTAGTGTTGTTTTCTAAAGTTAATGTCAATTTAAAACTGATATCAGACACTTTTATCCATACCGGTCACAATGTGCATCGAATTGAGGTGAGGTCGATTCTTACACGTCTCAAATGACTCATGGATCATTTCCCTAAAATATAAAAACAATCTGAACACATTTTCTTGGTTTTCCATATGTCAGTAGTGTTGTTTTCTAATGTTTATGTCAATTTCATACTCATATCAGACACTTTTAGCCATACCAGTCACACCATGTGTCGGATTGAGGTGTGGTCAATTTGTACATGTCAAAAATTACTCATGGATCATTTTCCTAAAGTATCAAAACAATCCGAATGCGTTTTCTCAGTATTCCACATGTCAGTAGTGTTGTTTTCTAAAGTTAATGTCAATTTGGAACTGATATCAGACACTTTTTGCAATACCGGTCACACCGTGCATTGAATTGAAGTGAGGTCGATTCATACACGTCACAAATGACTCATAGATCATTGTAATAAAATATCAAAACAATCTGAGTGCGTTTTCTCAGTATTCTGTATGTCAGTAGTGTTGTTTTCTAAAGTTCATGTCAATTTAAAACTGATATTAGACAATTTTAGCCATATCGGTCACATCGTGCATCGTATTAAGGTTTGGTAATTTTTTACATGTAAAAAATGACTCATAGATCATTTTCCTAAAGTATAAAAACTATCCGAATGCATTTGTGTGGTATTTTGTATGTCAGTAGAGATGTTTTCTAAAGTTAATGTCAATTTGAAACTAATATCAGACAATTTTATCCATACCGGTCACACTGTCCATCAGATTGAGGTGTGATCAATTCATACATGTCACAAATGACTCATAGATCATTTTCATAAAGCATCAAAACAATTTGAATGAGTTTTTTGGTTTTCCTTTTGTTACTTGTGTTGTTTTCTAAAGTTTATGTCAATTTGAAAATGATATCAGACACTTTTAGCTATACCAGTCACACCGTGCATCATATTGATGTGCGGTCAATTCGTACACGTCAAAAATGACTCATGGATCATTTTCATAAAGTATCAAAATAATCTGAATGCATTTTCTTGGTATTCCGTATGTCAGTAGTGTTGTTTTCTAAAGTTAATGTCAATTTGAAACTGATATCACACATTTTAGCCATACCGGCCACACCGTGAGTCGGATTGAGGTGTGGTTGACTCATACACGTCACAAATGACTCATATATCATTGTACTAAATTATCAAAATAATCTGAACATGTCTGCTTAGTATTCTGTATGTCATTAATTCATAAGTGTCTCTCATTATGTTATTCTTTACTAGAAACTCAAATCATTTCTAAAAGCATTCTTCATAATATAAGGATAGGAAACATAAGAAAGGGTGATCATAGATGCTCAATAAGTGTAAAAAAGGGAGATATCAATGATCATATAAAGATAATATAAGTAGTAGAAATTCACCTTCATTGTCCTATTTGTTTACATTCTTCCATATGGTAAACTGCCCATTCGTTTCTAAACACATCTATATCATCTTCTGAATAGGAGTTTTTGTGACAGTCATAGTAGTACTGGAAAAATATAAATACATAAAGGATTAATAATTATTTTAAATTAAGTAGTAATTATTTTAAAAAATACCTCTTCAGGGATGCTAGTTTTTCATGAAATATGATCTCTTTCATAAATTTACCAATATAAAAACCATAGTCCTTGTCATTTGTTTGTTTCGGACACTATAGAAACATCGAGAAAAATAATTAATCTATTTTGATATGCATTTGGATAGTGAAATATAATTATATATACCCTGATACTTCTCCATTTGTAGATCTTGTGCGCCTTGTCATCCTTAGAACTTGGATTCATTCCAGCCTTTAGGCGATATTCATACACCGCCCTATCATAACAGAATCCTCATTAAAAGATAATATAAATTATATAACTAGATATTTAGTTCTAAAATGTTGGATCTAGTGTATTATTAATTGAAAATCTCCATCTTTGTGGTCGGTTTGTTGGATATCCCTGTAGTGAATCCAGAAAATAAATCTTTGGAGTATCCAAATTGACTGCAATGAGCATTCAATGTTGCCTAAAAACACTAAAAGGAATAAGTACTATTAGATATGAAAATATAATTGATATGATTAATATGTATAGTTTTACCCCTGTAATGTTGGTATTAAAAAGAGTCTGTCAGTCGTAATTCTGCATTGAAACGTTCTGAGAAGGCTTGACATTAATTCAGCCTAAAAAACAGAATCTATTTCTTCCCGTTCTGTAGAAATGGTGTGAGGACTAAAAACTCCAAATTTGTATTCATGGGGAAATCCCTTCAATTGTTTTTCATATATACGCCTATGAAAAATATGAAATTCATTTTTCCATAATTATCATATTATATCATCTTCTGTAATGATTCCAAATTTTTATTTAGCCATAACGAGTCCAAATTTGTATTCTTAGGATGGTCATTATTTATTTTTAATGAGTTTTAATGTGGGAGTTAGAAGATGATATAGACTATAATATCGAGGCCTAGATCAAGTATAGCATGTGGGTTGTGACATTATCATGTATAGATGAGTGTGTGTTGGTATCAATGAGTAGAGATGGGTTAGGTTTGTAGAACCCAGTAGATTCCTTTATAGGCAGAATTAGAATGTTGATAGGTTGGGAATAATTTTCATGTATAACCAAGATGGTTTTAAGGAGATTATTATGCAAGGCTAAATTGATGGTGACTTTTATCATTTATGGTCAGACCGACTAAGAGATTGGGACTTCATATGACTTTCACCTAGTTGAAGTATGATCATCCATGGGGCCTACCTATTGATGATGCGGTTTAGATAGTACGAGAGGTTGGATATCTAGGTACCCTCCTTAGATTACTATTTATATGTTTTGTGGCATGAGACAAGATGGATAACCTTTATTTAAGTGATAAAGTTTTGGTAGGACCCTACTTTGAGTGAGAAGGCAGTGGTCAAAGGGGATTGGTGTGTGACTTCCATGGGATCCACCTATTGATGGTGCATTTTGACTTGTGATAGAGGTTGGATATTGTGATTACCTTCTATTTATAGGCACAACACCAACAGTCAACTCCCTCCTCCAACGGTCATATTTTTCCTTGAATTTCAGGGGGCCCTGTACACATGTCACTCAAACAACAGTTAGTTAGTAACTGAATACACGACATCGTTCAATAACAAAAATAAGTGTAAGAAAAAATATGGTTACATAACCAAAATCAAATATTCGGAATTTAAGTAAATAAAAGTTTGGAGTCTAACAAAAAATATATTCAGATTCTACAATACAAGAATATTCATATTATATTTTTTAAGGAATTTAGAACCTAAACTCTATATAATTCTGGAGTCTGAATTTCAAGGAAATTTGGAATCTGTATTCACAAGAATTCGGAACCTAAACTTACAAAGTTCGGAGTCAGATTTCATGAGAATTCAGAGTCAGCATTCATGAGAATTCAGTGTTAGAACTCACAAAGTTCGAAGTCTGAATTCATTAGCATTCGGAGACCGAACTCACAAAGTTCAAAGTCTAAATTCATTAGAATTTGGAGTTAAAACTCAAAAAGTTCAGAGTCTGAATTCATTAGAATTTAGTGTCCGAACTCAGAAGAGTTTGGAGTCTGAATTCAGAGAACTAAGATTTAGAATTCAGAAAAGTTCAAAGTTTGAATTCAAAGAACTCAGATTCAGAACTCAGAAAAGTTCTATGTCTGAATTCAGAGTCAGAAAATAGAATTCTATTAATCTAAGTATTATATGATTCCGAGGTTTTAGATATAAAACCTAATTTTACACTTAGACAAAATAATGAACAATGAAAAACATGATCAGGATATTTTTTTTAGGGAAGGAAAATTTTCCTTATAGATGTAAAACAAAGGATAAATAAAATTTTCTTAAGATAAGGTGTTTGTGATTTTTAAAACATGAAGGGATGGTAAATTCATAAGGAAAGCTTATTTACTTAACAGTCTCCCCCAAGTATTAAGGAATGAAAAATTAATAAGGAAAACCTTATTGACTCAATAAGAAGTACAAGATTGAAAGGGGGATTTCTTCTTCTAAATTGTTCAATTATAATACTCTATAATTGTATGTTTTCAATTATTTTAATGAACATGATTATAGGAAAAATAATTTTAGTTCTGAGGAATTTATTTTTCTTCTGGTAATCATTTAATTCCTATTTCACTCTTCCTTTTCAATGTTTTCGGAAATGATCAGTGAGATCAATTCTGAAATCATTCAATTGCTTCATGCCATTTCAACTCAGTTCAATATCCATGACCAATCAGTGATTTTGATTAAGGATTAATCATTTTAGAAAGATTATATTTAAAAAAAAACTTCAAAACATACGATGAGTTTATTTGGTAATCCATTTCAAATTTAATTTTTTCATATTGAATCTTTCTTAGAGTGGAGAACACTAAGATTGATCAATTTACATGACTTATCTCCTTGTGATAGAGATAAATCATTCATTTTAAATGGTTACACTACATTCATTTTTGTGAAAAGGTACCCATTTTAGAAAAATAGAATAGATTTTTCCCTGGTCATTTCATCTTTACTATTAAACTTAAAACAATTGTACTCTCTATTTATCACTGTTGGATGTATCTTATATTGTTTCATCATATCTTGTTTTCAATTTAGTTTTATTAAAAAATTAGTGTTTCATTTTTGTTTTACATAAAAAAGTAGAAAAGTTAAAAAATAAATTTCACCCACTATCAATTACAGTGGGATTTGTGTTGGAAGGTTTTGGTCAGCCAAACTTATTATTAGCCTTCTCTTAGGTTTGACCCTACAAACACTAAACAATAGTAAGTATGAGTTATAAATTTTTAAAATTTGAATCTATTTCAAAGATGATCAGGTTATTTTTTTTTAATATTTAGATTAAAAAGATTCTAAATTATTCTAGATATGTTTTGATTTTATATTGGTCGTGATTTTCAAACATTTGAATTGTTATTGAATGGATATTGAAATTCAAACACATCAATGATTTTCTTAAATTTCATTTCCCATCATAAGAGGTATTCTAATTATATTTTTAAATATTATTCATAATACCCAAACATTATTGATAGAAATATAAGGTTTTTTATGAAAACTATAACTTCTTATTTTTTGAAGCATTATAATTCACAATTTTTTAAATTAAATGAAATACCTCATCTAATAGTGCACATTTTTTCTTTGAGACTAATTTTTTTACATTAATATCTGTTAATAATTAACTTATAGTTTCAAGCTATATTTCAAGACAATTTTACCCTTATCGACCTTAAATCTTATTATAATTACATGATTATTTCTCTTTTGAGTATGGAGGAAAGTCATTACGTGTGTATCCTTCAGAGTCATCTCATTGTATATGTGATTATGAGTGCAGTGTTATAATTTTTGGAATTATAAAAGAAATGATATTGGGTCATAATTACAAATTATATTAACATTTCTCATACAATTATAATTATATTACATGTGATCCACATCAATGGAAAAGGGGAGTGTGGGATATTATTTTAAGGGGAATTAAGTGAGTTAAACTTTATTGATTTACCAGATTAATGAGGCATTATATTTTGAGAGTAAAACCCATTATTTCAATAGTTTGTTTTTAAACTCTCACTCACCTAACTTAATCCATTGAATTTAAATTTCTAATACCTCATGATTGATTAAATTTTCAATGCCTCACAGTGGAAATAAAATATAATTTTTACCATCTTATGGTGATACATTCATTTTCCAAGTATAAGTTAAGGTCTTGGCCAAAAAATTAAATATTTTAGTAATTTTAAAATAGGAAATAAATTTCTTTTTCCAAGGATATTTTAGGTTTAGAGTTTTAAAGAATTAGGAATAACTCTTACATATTCATCCCAAACATTAAAAATGGACACTTATACATAGAATCCATTTTTTTCCATAAAAATTGTCTTTAAAACAAAACATGTACTTTCCTCATAAAAAATGTTCGAAATTTACCCTTGATCTCATCATTGTATCTATCCCCCCATAAATCACGTGATGAATATTTCTAATATTAGGATGAGCACAAAAAATCAAAGTAAGGTACATGAAAAGAAATAATGAAATCATTAGTCTATAAATACTTAATTTTTTCCTTTGAACATAAAATTAACATATTACATTGTGAATACATGAGATTTCTAAATAAATATTTCATAAATAAATAATATATATAAGTAACTTGGGGAATAAATTTCATAATTAATTATGATGTAACCCTCATGGATACCGTATGAAGTAACCTTCCTGGATACCATATGATGTAACAATTGCAATTATAATTAGAATAACCATTACCATAAACATTAGTAATTTATAATGAATTGGAGGTAAATAACAGTCTCACATGTCTTTAGTCTATAACTGAACTACCCTTCATCACAAATGATTCCCAGTAAGTATAACATAATAATAAAATATGAAATCTTTCATCATACAAACATTAATTTAGGAAAATCACTTATTTAAAAATATAACTATACACATACAAAGGAAAAACTTTTCTTTGAAAATAACCATAAATGATGTAAAGGAAGATTTATATTAGTAATTTTTCTTGAAAGAGGAAAAATACTTCCATGCTATATATGTTAAAAAAAATTCCTTCATATTTTTTTCAGAAATGTCTCAAAGAAGATTGGTTAAAAATGAAAAAATATTCCATTAAACCCATTTTGTAAATAGTAAAACATGAGTAGAAATTAATTTAAACAATACTATAAGAAAAAAAAATTATTTGAAATAATTTTAGAAGACATGGTCATGGATGAAAAAGGTAGTTTTAAGTTAAACTATAAAGAGATATTTTTTAAAAGAAAGTCCCTTATAAATATCATATCACTGAAGTGAGCATTGATAAAATGAATATTTTATGAATATCAGCTATAAAAAGACATGAAAAAAGATTAAATGCAACAAAAATTAATTATAAGTCATTTAACACATGGAATTATCACGACATAATCAATAAAGTAAATGGTTAACCCAAAAAATTGAAAGTGGGTTAAGAATTCTCTTACCACTTTATAATCTGTTAAATCATATTCCCCATTAATGTAATAATTATTCAATGAAACATTAAAAAACATGAATATAATGGGAGTCCTAATATGATATATCAATGTGAATTATATACACCATAAACAAGAAATAAGTGGTGAATAAGGAATATATCTCACATTAGTGAAAGTGAGATGAAAAACCATCACATCACACTTCCCATTAGTTTTGTGTAATTTAAACTCTTGTATGATGTTCTAAATAATGTTAATCATTAATTAAAGAACTATAATCATATTTATAATACCATATATGATAACTTTATAATATCCTACCACCCATCCATTGATTATATTTCATGATTTCCATTGATTTGGGTGCGTGTGATTCATTGTCTCATTGGTTACTTCACTTGGCTATAATTATGGATTTTCTTGCAAATGGAAATAAAAATAAAAAACTTTAATGAAAATATATTCATGAACATATATAAGTTAAAATTTTCCTATATATCATTTTTCATTCATACACGGGGAACATTCATTAGATAAAATGTTAATGGTAAATGTTTAATTTAATTTGGAGGTTTTTTCTGACCATATCAAACTAGTTTCATTTTATTTTATATTATGTCTATATATTTGTCTAATAATATTAAATATGTTATAATATAACTATTAAAATCTTATTTAACCAGAATAATACTTTTATGACCATCCATTAAGGTGGTAATAGAAAAAAATCATTATCCACGGGTATGGCTAACCTCAAATATTTGAACTATGGTTTCTTTTCTTGGAATAAAAGGAGGTAATAAAAAAAATGGATAAGATATATTACATGAGAATAATAAAAATACATTATTTACATGATTCTAGAGTCACTATTCCTTGGTATATGAAGAAGGTGAGGAGAAGGTAGAAGAATAAATGAAAACAATGGAGCTGGTTTGATAAAATTACCTCTTGAATATCACCTACTTGAAGGATCCCTTAAAGACCATGGAATTGGTCTTTTGGTGATACTTGATGAACCTGGATATTAGGAGAGTATTTAGGTGAGTTTTTTTATATTTGATATTAATCAATTCTTTTTAGGATAAAGTGGGTGGTGAGTGGTGTTTATACTTGAAAGGGGTGGTTTTAAGTGATTAAATAATGATTATTTTATATTTAAAGCCAACAATATTTGTTTGAAATTAATTAAAATGAATTATGTTGATAATTATTTATTTAAAGGATGGTTATGGTCTATAAAAACATCAAAAAACCATTTAAAGTTTTTGTTTTAGGTATTTTATGCTTTTACCATTAAATATTAACTCGTTTCATTATTTTACCTATAATACATCAAATATTTTTTACCACAACATATTTTCTATGTCTAAAAAAGTAACTAACCATAATAACTAATTTTTAAATTCTTATTTATAATATGAAAATAATATTACAAAATTCAGTACTTATAATTAGAAAAATAAAAAACAAACATACAGACATAATGAAAAATTGGGGTTTCAAGAGGTGTATTTTTCAAGAAAAAGATGGTTTTATATTAACTATATGACTAATAAAAATCATTTCATGAAACTAAAATTATATTTTATGATATATAATCCGAAAATTTCATTTAAAAAACTACACATTAAGTATAATTTTAATTAAGTAAAAATGAGAATCACCATGTACTTTAAATAAGTTTTCATACAAATGCCTTTGTAAACCCAAAATTAAACGAATTCTAAAATAAAATATAAATATGATTAAAAATAATTTACATGGATAAAACATAAATAAATAATAATTATGTTATATTAAATTAAATTTTAAACATAAATACACTTTTAAATTGTTTATATTTATTGAAAAAGTGACATTTTTTTTACAACAAACAATATTTTTCACTTTTCGCTAAAAACCCAATATTTTCTAAGAAATAGAAAAAATTCAATAAAATTAAAACATGATATTATTATTTCAAAAATTAATTTGATTTTATGAAATTATTTTTCTAAAATTTACAAAATTTAATTTTAAAATTCACTCATTAAATGAAAGAAAAACCATTTTTTGAAGAATAAAATGACTTTACAAAACATTTGAGTGATTATTTTAATAGATATTATTAATACATTATAAATGGTTATGGATGTAATATATTTAATAATTTCATTAATATTGTTCATACTCTCCAATTTAATGTCCATATTATAACAGTCATATTTAAATAATAAGATTATGCTGTTCACTTTACTTCAGTGTTACGCGTCTTATAATATGCTAAACAAAGTATTTCCTTTTAAAATAATATAAGTTTCCAATTAGAATAAATCCAAAAATATTAATTCACTTGAGTGAAGGGTGATAATTTTATTTCATGTGTGGTAGGTCAAAAAATGTGAATGAATAAAGAATAAAATTTAATTTTTATGTGGATAGGATGAGATCATCACCACTAAAAATGAATTCTTAAATGATACAAGATAAATAATTTTTTTAAATATTAAAAAGATATAAAATTTGATTTTGGGTATTTAAATTAGAATAGGATATAGTTTTTTCCTTGTGTATAAAATTTAAGTGATGGATAGTGATGAGAGGAAAATGTTTCTATATTTTTTGTATTGAATTTCATTGATTAGTCCACTATAATTCACCAATTAAATGGGAATTAAACACATTTTAGTTGATTTAGAATAAATTGTAGTTAATTTTTTTGGATTTGTGTTTTTTTTAAATTATTTATTAAATTTTGAAAAATATTTTGGATAGAAGATTACATTTATTTTTTGACATGATTGATGATTTGGTTAGAAATATTTTTTCTATTTTAAATATAAAGGGAAGAAAATATAATTATGTAAATAATTGGTTTAAACAAGAATCCTCAACCTAATATCATGGTATAAAATTTTTGAATGTATTGTCTATATAGCCCCAAGTATAAGCATGGTTAAGAAAATACTTTGTAGGTTTCAGGAAACGAGGTTAACCCCGAAAAAAATTAATGGAATAGGACAGAATTTGCTTAAAATTTTTACAATTAAAGATAAATTGTAAATAAAAAAAATGATTGTTTGAAATAGATTATATATTAGTTCCCATCCCATCAAAGCATTGATATGGTACTCACATAAAAATATAGATAATATAGGTGAATGAAATTTAAAAAAAAAAGGCTCCGAACCACTCACCATCTTTATGTCACTATTCATATTCACCTATGAACTACCCATGATTGTGGCACTATGAGATACCTCTACCATGAATATATGCACCTATATAATAAATACAAACCAAATATTGCAACATGAGATGCTTCTACTAACTATTCAACATGAACCATTTGAAATTCTCACAACCTTACCCCATAAATTTCAACTCCTATCACCCTTCTATGACATTTTACTGACATTTTTAATTCCTTTATAATATTATTTATTTACTATTAATATTTATCTATAGTGAGGCCATATAAATTCTATCATTCAAGTCTTAATTCGTCAGGTTCTGATAAAAAACATCAACCGAAGGCTCGAAGAACTACGATCATTATTTTCTTATCACAAACTTTTATATAGATATGATACAATATATATCACCACAAAATAAATAAGAACCCAAATAATCCATATAAAAAAATCAATATATTCTATATAAACCATGAAAATATTTAGGAATAATAACAATGTGTTGTGGGATCCAATCTCAAGAAACTTTTTTGGAATGTGCTCTACCATAACAAAAGAAATTTGTACAAGGTGAACCACTCATAGCACATAAAAATCAGCGAATAAAAAGAGGAAAATATTATTTTAAGATTTTGGGAATGCTCATGGGTTCTTATGGAGAAGAGTTTTGGAGAATAAAATGTTAAATCAATTCCTCATCCCTACCATGAAACATGTGGCGATCTTATGAAGTGAATAGTCAACACAACCTGCTTCCCATATATATAAAATGAAGATTAATCCCTTATGTGAGGTGTCAGTAATTATTATAGATTAATTTCTTAACTTGAACCAGCCACTAGGATATTTCCTAAGAAGAGGTAAACTGATTATACCACCCTAATATTTTTTATAATAGTCCATGGGGTTGGTAACTACCACCAAATATCCATATCACACATGTTAAGAGGCGTTAGCATAATGCACATGTACCCAATGCACACATCCACAAAAGGAATAACAATGAATAATATATATATAAAAGTAACTGTCATATAAAATGAATATGAAAATACTAGGGCTGTGAAGGAATAACTAAAGAATATAACATATTAAAATGGGAAAGATACATTCCCCCAAAAATTGAAGGAAATTCCAACAAAAGTAGATATGGTAGTGAGATAACTACAAAACACAATATACATATATGAATTTAATCCTCTATAAACACCTTTGAGTATCGATAGGCTCCAAAAACACCATTTCCACCAAAATAATAAAGGAATATTATAGAGAATAGTCATATATTTCATAGTAGAATCAATAAGAAATCCACATAATCTGAATCACACAACCTAGAATCTCTTGTCAACACTTTATAAATAAAATAGAGGACCCACAACTCATTGAGTAGCACACATAAAAGTAGGAGAACCTAAATCCATAAATAGAGGACCCAAAAACAATGTAGTACACAACATATGAGGTAGGAACTAACATCATATATATTGAGGCCACTTCCCAAGAATATGGAAGAATGTTGGACTCTATTATTAATATATGGAACCTACACCTCTTTGAGTAGCATCCAATTGTTGAAATAATTCCTGACCAAATTAACTATCTGATCGCTATACCTAATCCCAATTGTCTTTACTACTATGATATGGAGAATAAATCAAACATATAACCTAATGTATTGCCTTATATGTTAAAGAGATGTGTGCTATCACATTCTACATAGAAAAAGGAAATGTTTTCATTTTAACAAACTAGTAAGACAACATCATAGTGTGACTATGTTGGTCATGTTGTGATAGAAACAACTAAAGAGTGTCTCATTGAACAGCCTCTTCCTCTTTCACTCATGAGCCTCCCAGTTACCAAGAAACCATGTCATATAACCATCCACCATGATTTGTTCTCTCAGACTTCACACAAGCCTTCAATACCATGAGTATACCTATTTCTAGGCCTTCATATCATGGAACCCTCTCAAATGTCATATCCTCTTAGGATTTATACTAAAATTAATTCTCATGATCCTCTATTTTACTATACCATCACACCGTGAAACCCTTCTCCATGTTGTGGCCTATCAACCCTCACTCGAGAATTTACATAATAGAATCCTCCAATATGTACTATTAGTAATTTATTTTTGATATAACATGAATCCAAACTCCCATAGACCGTGCACCACAATATGAATTGAATACCACACCATGAAAAACCCCTCACAACACGACCCAAATACAATAATAGATCCATTCTATGAAAATAACTTCACATCCTGATCATTTCCTCGATCATAGACTATATAGGATGCATAAAATGACTCTCCACAGCTATTATCTTGTATGATTGGTTCTAGGTCACTACCAACAACCTTGATAATAAATTTTATGCCTCCAATGGTCACTAAAAAAATGGTCTGAGAGTGGGTTTATGCACATGAATCCAATTCCAACAATGACACTTCACCACTATAATACATATCCACATTATTTATTGTGGTCCATCTTTATCTATCAATGATATCAAATGCCCCAATTTCTAATTTCACGTCTAATTCACTGATCATAGGACCCAAACCTAAATATCTTTGGAATCCCAGTTTGTTTCATCAAACCACATTCCATAGAGATCTCTAGGGGTGAATACACATTGAATACAGGGTAAATCATCGATAAAGTATTAAAAATAACATAGACATTAACTAATTCGAGGGTTTAGGAACTATTTCTTTTTGGTTTTGATCCACCAATAATGAATAATAGTAGGGAAGAAATACTGATTTCATAAATCACAAGCTAGTATAAAAAAGAAAATAAGTTTATTGTCCATGCTATGGGAAACCAAAAATTCAAACCAATATTCAGTGATTCAGATAATAATAAAAATGAAGGAATGATGTAAAAATGACCCACTTAGAAATTATATAATATATTGGTGACTATCATATCAGTGTCAAGGGTTATTGGTGATTTATATTGAAAAATAACATTCTACACCTCCATGAATATTTAGGTCCCCCTTGATCTCATCCTCTATCTACCTCTCCCAAGCTAGGTTTTATGGTAATTAAGATTAGCGAAAGTGGTTAAATATGATTAAATTTGGAGACAAGTGAGTCTTGAAAATGCAATTTCAAGTAATTAATTAATTTTATTGATTAATTTCACCCATGTAGACCCAATCCCTTGTACCATTGAGTGAAAAATTATTATATCAAACCTTTGGTATACCCCATGATCTAGATATTAATATGACAACATTTTTCCCATTTTATTCTCTATTTATATGAAAATGATATTTTCCAAATAATACACACACATAGAGAATAAATATTATATTATTTTTAATATACTAATTTTAAAGTCCTGTGGCACCAAAAATGATTAAGAAGTTCAACAAAAAACCTCAAAAATATTAGTTAAAATGTTCTAAATGTTAAAATAGAAAAGAATGAGGGTGTCTACATCCTATAAACCTTTAATGATTTTCATACTAAAAAGAAAAATCTACATGAATAAGTGAGGATATTGAAACTTCATTTCATTCTTCTTCTCCCATGAGATTTGATAATGGTTTTCCTGCTATCAATGTATGTGGACCAACAAAATATATCATCCATGAGGAGTCCTTTACTATAAATCCTTGATTATAAATGGATACTCCAAAAAGGTTGAACCATACTCAATATGTAGCTCACCATAGTCAGTGGAAAGATACGTATAATAAAAAAATATCATCTTCTGTGAAATTTGGAAGATATTGTTCACCCGATTCAGCTTTGGGGGAACACCAGATACTAAAAAATCTTTCCCACCCAAGGTAGAATTTAAAATTCACTAATGAACAAGAAGGAATTTCTCTTTCCCTAACTAAATAATTAAAGATACAGTGTGGTGAGACATTTAGGGACATACGATCTCCCTTATTGTACTAAAAATCTCACAATATTCAGTCCACATAAGACTTATGATATCTCAGAGTGGTCCTCATATTATCTAGGATTGTCTACAACTTATACATTATCACATGAACCCACTCTATTTCTATCAGTGATGACTCTCTAACCTTTATCTAATACAAGGTTGAGTTATAGAGTCTCTCGTATGGGGCCCCGAAATGTTCTTGGATAATGGTGGAGTGGTAACTATTATTGTGTATGAAATCTTAAAAAGGAAAGTCATCTTATCATCTATAGCTGAAATCGAAAACACAATCCATTAGAATATCATTAAAAACATTAATATCTTTCTCAATATAGAAAGTAGTATGAGGGTGAAATATTATACTCAACCACAACTGTGTACCTGATGCCTCCTGCAAGATCCTCTATAACTATGATTTAAATTGAGTACCTTAGTTGAAAATGATCACCAAGGATATCACATATATCAAGATTATCTTCTCCATATAAAATCATCCAAATATATCCACCAACTACTACTCCCCAATATAAAAATTGGAATGACTTGGTCAATTGATCAATGATCACCCACATAATATCTTTTCCTCTTATATATTTTGGGTGCCCCATCATGTAATCCACTGATATGTTCTCCCAATTCCATTATGGAACCTCAAGAGGCATATAAAAACCTATTAAAACCTAGCTACATGCCTTAACTTATTGATAGGTGAGGCATCTTGAGATAAAATCATCAATTTATCACCCCATAACTTAAATAGTCAATAATTAAAGGATCTATAACAAGGGTTTCCCTTTCATACATTTCAAGGATCTTTTTAGTTTTGAGTTTTAGAGAATTAAGAAAATGATTAAATTTTATTGGGAATAATGACAGCCAACATACATTTTTGCATAAAAATAGGGTTATAAAGCTCACAAATCAATTTCATTCATGACATCGATTATTTTTTTATGAAAAAATTAATTTATTCTGAGAAAAAATTTATAATAAATCCTACTCATCATCATTCAATGTGAAAAACATTTGAAACCTTAGGATGTGAAAAAAATCTAAATAATGGATAAAATTATAAATAAATCCTATTAATAACTTTGAAATTCATTAAAAACCAAAATGATGTTTTTTTGTCATATTATTGTTTTAATTAAAAAGCAATCACTTTTTTAATAATACATTTCAAAACTAAGAATAAAGGGAAAACCAAAATTCATGTGGGTTTCTTGAAAAAAATGAAATCTTTTCTATGAAAAAAATCTTTTTACCAAATGTGATTATAAAAATTATTTTTAAATAAACGGTCATTTTATTATTTTATGAAATAAAATAATTTTCACAAAAACCATCAACAAATATAAAATAAAAGTATATCTATAGATTAAAATAAAAATAATCATATAGATAAAAATAACTAATTCAATAATTATGAAAGTCATAACTCTAGATATAATAATCTTACCATCCAAGTATTGCCTCCAGATTCGGGTTTAAGGTTCCTGCGATGGATCTGGTTTAGTTTTACTTCCGAGGGATCCACATCAGCTTCTTTTTTGGTTCGGTGTCGGTGGAAACCAACATTGGTTCTGGTGCAGTTCATCTTCCTAGAGTGGCACAACATCGACTTCGGAGAGGATTGGAGGGGGTAGGATCTGGATTTTTGGTTCTTGATTACTTCTCCTATCTTAGGATTAATGTCTATGTGTTTTTGTTGGATTTTTGATGGCGTTCTTACAGAGTCTTTTTCACTGAATCTTCCCTTGCCATTGGCCCTTAGCTTCCTATGGTTCATTCTTTTGGGAATCCCAGGGAGGGTTCTTCTATAGCCTTGACCTGATCAACTTAATGCCCAAGGTGGCGCTACTGGTTCTGATCGACTCAGATCCTTTCAATGGTGACACTCCATCGATGTGCTGTTTGGTCTTCCAGTCCTGGGTCATGAATACTTGTCTTTATGCTCCCTGGATTATCTTCCTCTTAGGGTATCTATGGTTGTGGTGGAGGAGGTGCCTTACAAATTCAGTAGGGCTTCTCTAATTTTGATTCCAGAATTGTGTTTCCCATTTTTGTGGTTGAATTTGTTTCGTTGTCTGGATTTCTTTCAGTACTCAGTATTAGAAGATACAACCATAATTGACCACAAGGATCAGGACCTAAGAGGTTTTAGAGTAGAAGTTTCAAATTTTCAGGCTTTATATATTTGTATTTTTGAGAGGGTATGGTGACAACCATCATATCGGGCCTTGTGCTTCGTCACATGACACCTGTTTTCTGTATAGTCTTGCATCAGGTGAGATCTTCATCACGATTCAATTTCTGGGGAGGGGTAGTTCTAATTTTTCAGTCTGGATTTTTTTATATGATATTTGGGTCAATTAATGGTTTATGTCATGAAGTTTTTTTGGTCCCCCTTCTTCTATTAAAAAGGGGATTCTTTTAAAATAATAAAAATATAATGCCTTCAGGCCATTGGAGGTTATAAAGGAAAATCCATTACCTCAAGTACCAAATCATTTTGTATGTTATCTAAATACTAAATAATAAAATTATATTATTTTTATACTTTTTAATAGAATTTTTCATGCTCATACCATTATCATTATTACTTTTATATAATTTATTACCATAACTTATTTAATAAATCAGTTATGTCAACACCATCTGTTTTGAACATATTCAGTTCATTATTCCATAACAACTTCAACAGGATAAGCATGGTCAAATAGGTTATGTTTCCATCATCTATAAAATATTAATAATGATATAATTATCATGTTTATATATTAAATAAATTTTTATAATTATTCATGAATGGAGTACATCAGAAATGAATCACATTTATTTGGGGAGGGAGTAGTCCACATGTACACATGTGAGACATTATCATTTTTGAACAGGTGAAAGTGGAAGAAGTTAAGTAATATATTTTATTTCTAGAATCAGAAATATGTATTTTAAATCATATATATTCATTAAATCTATCTTAATAACCATCCTTTTTCATTGGTGATTTAAAACGAAACACATCACTTCATGGAGGTGCTAGACCACACGTACACACAGGCGGTGTTTTCATTTCTCATAAGATATAAAAGGTTATAAACAAGGGTTGTTCCATAAATAAAATAAAATTTAAGTATATGGAAGATAATTATGTTAGTATCTCATAATTATTAGGAAAAAATTGAGGGAGGTAGAAGAATAGATGAAACAAAAGAACTTAGTTAAAATTTAAAACTCTTCTTTGGAAATCCTTTATTTGATTACACCTTATGTAAGGAACCATCCATAAACGTTGCATTTCTAGTTATTTACAACTATAAATATATTATTTTACCAAATATATTTTAGGTTTATAGTTTTATATAATTATTAAAAATTATTACATCGTAAAACCATACATCACATGTGAATAATTAGACTCACTATCCATTTTTTAACAATATAAAACTCTTTAAAATAAAAAATTATTTCTTTCGTTGATATATCAAAAAAATTTACATTTAAATCATCCTCAAACTGACTCTTCCTTAAACTCAATGAAAATCCTTTTAAAACATTAGATGATCACAAAACCTCAAAAAGGTAGTTAAAAGAAAAGAAACCATTTGTTTAAAGAAAAATTGTAAAACATTTCTTTAAAACGTACATTTTTACCATAAAAAAGATCATCAAGTCAAAAAGATCATTATATTAGATTTTTAAAAATCAAATGATTTTCAAGAAAACTCATAAGAAAAAACATAATATATAAGTTGGTAACTTGGGTCATAATTATACTAAAATGAAATATCCATACGGTCGACATCCATACATGTCACTCTTACAAATGGAAAATCCATGAATATGACTTTAAAAACCAATGAATTTGAGGTTATAATGTAACCACACGTACTTAGTTTATCACAGAACCACACTTCCTTGGTTTATCATGTAATCAACTTTCAAAATTTTATGTACCATTAACACATAAAATCAAGAAATTTTCAACATGTCACTCTTAAAATTTCATTTACAATCATAAGAAAATAGATGAATTTATTTATGTAACCAATCCAAAAACAATTTAAAACATTTAAAAAAATATATTTTTGAATCAAATTGTCCCATACTAATTAGAAATTTTTGAATAAAATTAACATTTAAAAAAGATATTTTTTATTAAAGTTTCCAATAACACTTTAAATTTTTTTAGAGAAATTTGAAAATTAAAATTTTAAAAAATTCATATCTATATAAATAAATCCAATTTTTTTGAATTAATGGATACTAATGAGAAATATTTAGAACAATAAGTCATTAGAACATTTATAATGATGTTTTAGTAAAAGAGTACCTTACCTTGGAGTTTGAATCGCCACATATGTTCTTTATCTTATGGAATAATAAACATAGGATAATTATTTATTTACTTCAGAACATTTTTTCATTTTTACTAATCATTTTACATAACTTATTAATATGTTATAACAATTAATTAGTAATTAATGTTCACGTCGGATGTTTTGATGATATTTAGTACACGAGTACAAAATGACTTTTGTAGGATATCTATATTCAATGTTGAACATTAGCCTATCATTGAGATGGTAAGCCGTACATAAGAATGTCACTACTAGAAATAAGCCCATTTGCGACGGGTCAGTTGCGACGGGATCCCGTCTCAAAAGGCTATTTGCGAAGGGGGTCCGTCGCAAATGACCCGTTGTGGTAAATAGAATTGCAACTAACACTATTTGCGACGGGTCTGTCGCTAAAAATATTATTTGTGATAGTAATATGTCCCATCGCAAATACTAATTGATATATATATTAAAAACTTTAAATAAAACTTTTGCGACGGGCCCATTGAAATTATATTTGCGACGGGCCATGAATACCGTCGTGAAAGAGTTAGTTTTTTTTAAAAAAAGAAATAAATTATTGCGACGGGTCCATCACAATTTTCTATTGCGACGGGAAAATATTCCAGTAGTAATAGGCAATTTAAAAAAATTTAAAAAAATTTAATTGCGACGGGATACTGTCCCGTCGCAATTACCTATTGTGACGGGCTGATTATCCCGTCGCAAATATGTATAAAAAAATTAAATTATTAATAAAAAAATTTAAATTAATATTATAATAGTAATAATAAAATTATAATTCATTCAAATATTATAACAAAAAAACATTCAAATATTTAAAAAATTATAATTAAATTAAAATATTAAAAAATTTAAATATGTATAAAAAAAATTAATATTATAAAATATGAATAATATTATTAATCATATTAATATTGTAATATAAATAATATAATATTATATAAAAATAATAATATACCAAATTAATATTATTATAAATAATTAAAAAATTATAATTTTAATTAAAATTTTGGAAACTTTTTATGTATTAAAAATACTGAATATAATATTATTAAAATAATTAGAAAATAAAAATATGAAAATTATCAACATTTGAAAAAAGAAATATAAAAAAATAATAAAATACTAAGAGTAATATTATTATTAATAAAATAAACAAATATTAAAATAAATACCAATAATAAATAATAAAGTATTAAAAATAAATAGAAATCAAATAATACAATATTGACACTAGTATAAGAGAGACATAAACTCTGAATAGAAAAAATGTCATATTTTAAATTTAAAAACTTTATAACATCAAACAATAACTAATCTGAAGGAGGAGGGGGAGGGGGGATCTGCTGGTGGAGGAAACTCCATCCCTAAGGCATGAGTGAGTCGGCGGATGTAATCCATCTGCTCCTGCTGCTGCTGCTACCACCGACTCATCTGCTCCTCGTACACCTGCTGCTGTCGTCGGCACTCCTCATCATGCTGCTGCTACTGCCGACGCATCTCCTCCTGCTCCTTTTGGAGACTCTCTATCAACTCAGTCTGAGATCGCAACCGATCCTTATACTGTGTAGCGGAATAAGATGCACGAGCTCCTCTCGGGCTGGACGCCGACATCGCAGCACTGCCATAATAATATCCGGGAGCCAGTCAAGAGCCGATACCAAATAACCGGCCCTTCTCGAAGGCATATTGGGTCGCCTGCATCCATGCCGCCTCATCAAACTGATGGCCACTGGTCTGATCTGATGCCTCGGCCTGACCCTGAGGCCGGGTCTGTGACGCTGCGATCTCATATGACTCCTGTAGTTTCAATTTAAAATTAAAATTGTGAATATATTATATGCAGTTAATTTTTAAACTTGAAAACAAATAATACTGACCACGATGTGACGTTGGCGATCACCTCTGAGCTCCCCAGTAGCTAGATTACTGTACATCCTCCGATATACGTCTTACTCCATAATATCGGGGTGCTCGACAGCCTATAAGAATATAAAATAAATTGTTAATATTTAATGTTATATAAAATATTTATAAAAAATGTACATACCAAATGCTGTCTATGAGTACTGAAAGTACGACTCCTATCTCGATGAGTCACCTCCTATCTCCCCCGATTCTGCCTCCCCACCAATGATCTCCTCTGAAAGCCACCACTCAACAAGTGTGCTCATAATCCATCCCATACGTGGGCTGAAATGTACTCTGGTCGGTGTGCTCTACATGACTCGTCAAAATCTCACACTCCTACTTTCTTCATAGAATCTCTTCTTAAATTGTGCAAAAACTGACGAAAGAGATCTTGCATGGCCACCTCCCATGCCTCATGGATGGCATCATGCATGGTATCCTCGATCAGATACCATAAACCCTACAAATAATTCAAAATATCAAGTTATAAATTAAATACATTTCAAAATAAAAATTATTTATTTATGTACGTACCAACCAATGACCGAATATGGCCTGCTGCACATCAACAAGAATATGCTCCCATGTCGTCCATGGCTGAGAAAAATAGTTGCACAAAATAGCGCTGCCCTGTTCGACTGCTATATGCGGAAAACTATAAAAAAAATAACCAAACATTTATTATGTAAATAGATTAATGAAATCTTAGTAAAATTCACAGGTTATCACACCTCCAGGTGCGTGGATCGAACCCAAGACGTGGATGTCACTCGGGGATGGGGTCAGGAATCATAAGTCGTGCAAGACCGCGCCCCCTCCGCGTACTCCCTGAAGCGCCTTCAGGCTGAGGGTCAGGTTCCAGCAACTCGTCTGCATCGAAAGATAGGTCAGCATCTACCAACTCACAAAATGTGTCCCCATCCATCTGAAATAGAAAACTAATGTTGTTAGCAAATAATGGATAATTATTATTATATATAGATATATATTAGTTATGATTATATATAACTACCATTCAATTGTATCAATGTTTAGCTTCATCATCATCTTCATATCTGTCAATGTCATCTTAATATTCCTCCTCAATATCATCGATATCCATTTGACTTCCAGTTGCTTCATCTCTTACCATTTCCAATTCATTTGTGACGTCATTACCATCATCATCATCATCATCACTGACTCTTAATTGAGGGGTGTCATCATTGATACTCATGTCTCTTTGTAACAAAGATTGATTTTGAGTACTCTTTTGAAAAACTTCAATTCCTTGCACTTCAGTGAAAGCACATTTACTTTGACTAAACTGATTGTCTCGAATTTTCATTTTTATTATGCTCCACCAATCAGTCAATTCTCTTGAAGTAGCACAATACTTTGCATAATAAACTTGATGTGCCTGTTGAGCCAGTAAGAATAGTTCATTTACTACAAGAACACTTTTACATTTAATATCGATGATTCCATGAGTCGGATGAACACACCCCCCTCTCTCAGTATCCGACCACCGACATTTGAACATCGTTATGTAATGGTGTCCTAGATAATAGAGTTCAACGATTTAATCAAGTATGACATAAAAGTTAACTTCATTTTTTCTATGATGAGATCCTCTAATGAAAACTCCACTGTTCATTGTTTTTTTTGATTCCCCATATGCATGTGTATGAAATCAAAAACCATTCACCACATATGCATTATAAGATTTCACCATTTTGGATGGTGGGTTACTCAATATACAAAGTCGTTTGTCAATTTTATCAGCATGTCAAGACACCTAAAAATTTGTGAAATAATTATCAGTATAGTAAACTATAAATTGAAGGAGGTGTTAAAGTATGAAAAATTTATGTTACCAGTATTTGAAACCACTGAGAAAATATTTTTTGTCTGCGTTCCTCAAGAGTAGCTGCTGTAATTTGTGGAAGTTTTTTCTTGATATGATTATCATACAATATATAAAAAACAAAGTTATTTATTGTAACATAAATATTAGAACAAGTAATATAAGCACTTACATTACAAATGATTTCATCTCTTCACAGTTGAGCAGAATATACGTATGATCTCTATGATGTTCATCATCTGAAAGCCATCATTCATGAACTCCACCAAAACCAAGCTCTGACTGGTTAAAAACAGATGATTGATTGTCGATTTCATCAATATTCCCCTCGTTCCATCCCATGCGGTTGTGTTTTGAAGGATACTTAGATTCAAAATAGTGGGAGAAGAAAAAAGATATCTCCTCCTGCAAATAAGCTTCAGCAATTGATCCTTCAACAGATGCTTTGTTACATACTTCTTTTTTCAATTTCTGCATGCATCTTTTGAATGGGTACATCCATCGAAAATGTATCGGACCTCCACATTTGGCTTTATATGGAAAATGTAATATCAAATGTTCCATTGAGTCGATGAAATGCGGCGGGAATATTTTTTCCAGTTTACATATAATTATAACAACATCTTCTTCAAGTTTTCATAGAGCATCGTAATCTGTTGTCGCCGCAAAAATGTCCTGAAAAAAATATGATACATCTGCTATGGAATCCCATATCACAGAATTCAACAGACCACTTAATCCAATGAGTAGAAGTCTTTCCATTATAACATGACAATCATGACTTTTTAATACGGTAATATGACCATTATTTACACATATACCCAAATTGGAAGCACGTCCATCTAGAAGTCTCAAATATTCAATCCATTGACAAAATAATAAGAGGCTTTTTTTGGAAAATGTATAAGCTGATTTTGGTTTCATTAACCTTTCTATTATGATATTCTCAAACAGTTTGAGTTCTGGATGCCTGCAAATTTGAGAAAGATCTAATCATGCATTTACATTATCTTTACTCTTTTCTGGTGTATCCAAATTTGTATGAAACAAATTATCAAAATTGTTCTTCTTAATATTATGACATCCAACATGTGGAAGACTAGAAAATTAGACCAATATGGAAAATCCAAAAATATGCTACGTTTTAGCCAATTGTGTTTTTTCCCAAAACCAGAAATTTTCTTTTGGTTTATTGTGGGTCCAAATGTGATGGGAGGTAATGAATATACAACTGATTTTAACTCCATACCTGATTGCATTTTTGGAGGTCCATTCCTTTCAACTGTGCCTTTTTCTAAAATGAGATCTGTTTCTACGAAAAGTATGATCAGCTGGAAGAAATCTGCGATGACAGTCAAAATAACTAGGTTTTTTCCATGGACGAGAATAAATGCCTTGTTCTCTCCCATATAGTAAGGACATGATTTCGGCCCATGTGTACTCCAGCCAGATAACATGCCATAATCCGGGAAGTCAATGATTGTCCACATCAATGCTGCTCTTAGTATGAAATTATGTTTCACAACAACATCATAATTACTGACACCAGTACTCCACAATATATTTAATTCATAAATCAATGGTTTCAAATAAACATCAATACTCTTCTTCGGATGTCCTGGGATTAGTAAGGTAAAAAAGATATAGGGTTCCTTAATCAAAATCCATGGAGGTAAATTGTACGGAGTTAAAAAGACAGGCCAACATGAATACTGACTACCATAAGATCCAAATGGACAGAAACCATCAGTGGAAAGACCTAGTCGCACATTTCAGGCTTCTAAAGTAAAGGATGGATGCACTCTATCAAAATGTTTCCATGAATCACCATCGACCGGATAATTCAAGCTTTTACCGGTTGAAATATTCATTTTGTTCCATGAAATCATTGTCACTGTACTCTTACACATGAATAAACGCTGAAGTCTGGATGTAAGAGGAAAATATCTCAACTGTTTTACAGGAATTAATCCAGACTTTCCATGTTAAGCTTCTTTATACCTCAATTTCCCACAAGTGGGACAACTATCCAATGACTCATTTTCCCCAGAATATAAAATGCAATCATTTGAACATACATGAATCTTCTGACAACTATGTCCTAAATTCCGAACCAGCCTCTTACTCACATAGTAATTTGTAGGCAAAAAATTTCCTTCGGGTAACAGTGTTTTAACCAAAGAAAATATTTGATCAAAACATGTGTTTGACATTCCATTATTTGATTTGATAGCCATAAATTTTGCAACTGCTTCTAATTTTCTTATCTTGCAACCAGGATATAATGCATCCTCAGCAGACCTCAGCAACTCACAAAAATCAGAGTGTGCCAACTCAGGAGTTGAATCAATATCATGTTGAGTTTTTTATGTTGAATAGATGGACCTGCAACATCATATACTAAATTTTCAAACTGAGATAGATCCATAATCAAATTAGTATCACCTTCTGTAGAATTGCATTCACCATGTTGATACCAAAAAACATAATCCGATTGAAAACCAAAACGCAAGAGATGTCCCCCAACATTGTCAAACGTGTCAAATATTCTCAGTGCACATTTTTTACAAGGAAATATTATTGTGCCTTCTGAAACAAATTCTAGATTTTATGCCACAAATGCTAAAAAAGTCTCCACACCCTCTATATATACTGGATTTAAACCAGATCCATTTGGATTTCTATGTTGATTTATCCATATGCGGTCATCTAATAATGACTTTTGACGACATCGTTGTTCCATATTTTTCTATAAAATATAAAATCTTTACTGGGTTTGAATATTTTGTTAGAAAAAACACTCAAGAAAGGATAATTATAGAATTTACATTAGACACGACTGGCGCAAAATTTTTATTGGGATAGACCTAAAAATTGACCCTTTAAGAATTGAACATGTGGAGACAGAAGTTTTCTTAAAAACAATACAGAGATGAAAAGATAATTCAGAAAGATAATGATCACGCTAGTTTTTTCCAATTATCTAATTATTACTAATCATTCCAAATTATTGGTAATTATTCTTAATTATTGGAAATTATTACTAATTATAGGTAATTATTCCGAATTATTGGTAATTTTTACTAATTATTGGTAATTATTCCTAACTATTGGTAATTATTATTAATTATTAGTAATTATTCTTAATTATTGGCAATTATTTCTAATTATTGGTAATTATTCCTAATTATTGGTAATTATTCCTAATTATTGGTAAATATTGACAATTATTGGTGATTATTGGTAAATATTGGCAACTATTGGCAATTATTGGTAAATATTGGTAAATATTGGTAATTGTTACTAATTATTACTAATTATTGTTAATTATTACTAATTATTGTAAATTATTACTAATTATTGTTAATTATTACTAATTATCAGTAATTATTGGTAAGTATTGTTAATTATTGGTAATTAGTGGTAACTATTGGTAATTAGTGGTAATTATTCCTAATTATTGGTAATTATTACTAATTATTGGTAATTATTACTAATTATTGGTAATTATTTCTAATTATTTGTAATTATTCCTAATTATTGGTAATTATTACTAATTATTGGTAATTATTCCTAATTATTGGTAATTATTCATAATTATTGGTAATTATTCCTAATTATTACTAATTATTCCTAATTATTGGTAATTATTCCTAATTATTGGTAAATATTGACAATTATTGGTAATTATTGGTAAATATTGGTAATTATTGGTAATTATTGGTAATTATTACTAATTATTGGCAATTATTGTTAATTATCACTAATTATTGGTAATTATTGTCAATTATTACTAATTATTGGTAATTATTAGAAATTATTACTAATTATTGGTAATTATTGGTAATTATTGTTAATTATTTCTAATTATTGGTAATTATTGGTAATTTTTTATAATTATTACTAATCATTGGTAATTATTTGTAATTATTATTAATTATTAATAATTATTCCTAATTATTGGTAATTATTACTAATTATTTGTAATTATTGGTATTTATTTTTAATTATTCCTAATTATTCCTAATTATTTGTAATTATTCCTAATTATTTGTAATTATTGGTAATTATTTTTAATTATTCCTAATTATTGGTAATTATTCCTAATTATTGGTAATTATTCCTAATTATTGTTAAATATTGACAATTATTGGTAATTATTAGTAAATATTAGTAAATATTGGTAATTATTTCTAATTATTACTAATTATTGGTAATTATTGTTAATTATTACTAATTATTGGTAATTATTGGTAATTATTACTAATTATTGACAATTATTGGTAATTATTGGTAAATATTGGTAAATATTGGTAAATATTGGTAATTATTACTAATTATTGGTAAATATTGTTAATTATTGGTAATTATTAGTAATTATTACTAATTATTGGTAATTATTCTAATTATTGGTAATTATTGGTAATTATTATTAATTATCGGTAATTATTCCTAATTATTGGTAATTATTCCTAATTATTACTAATTATTCCTAATTATTGGTAATTATTCCTAATTATTGGTATTTTCCACGGGATCCCCTTCTCCTTTCATCTGTGTGTTTAACATTCTGTCTCCACATGTAATATTTGCATTCACTTTTACCTCTCTATTGGTGAGTAGGTTGATAATTTTGAAAAAGAATGCAAATATTACATGTGGAGACATAAGTTTTCTTAAAACCAATACAGAGATGAAAAGATAATTGAGAAAGATAATGATCACGCTAGTTTTTTCCAATTAGCTAATTATTACTAATTATTCTTAATTATTAGTAATTATTCCTAATTATTGGTAATTATTCCTAATTATTGGTAATTATTCCTAATTATTGATAATTATTCCTAATTATTGGTAATTATTCCTAATTATTGGTAATTATTCCTAATTGTTGGTCATTATTCCAAATTATTGGTAATTATTCCTAATTATTGGTTATTATTCCTAATTATTGGTAATTATTCCTAATTATTGGTAATTATTCCTAATTATTGGTAAATATTGACAATTATTGACAATTGTTGGTAAATATTGGTAAATATTGGTAAATATTGGAAAATATTGACAATTATTGGCAATTATTGTTAAATATTGGTAAATATTTGTAATTATTCATAATTATAACTAATTATTACTAATTATTGGTAATTATTGTTAATTATTACTAATTATTGGTAATTATTGGTAATTATTGTTAATTATTATTAATTATTACTAGTTATTACTAATTAATGTTACTTATTACTAATTATTGTTAATTTTTTCTAATTGTTACTAGTTTTTTGAATTATTCCAATTATTACAAATCATATTCCTTAATTACTAATTACATTCATTATCTACAAATTACATTCATTAACTACTAATTACATTCATTAATTACTAATTACTATCTTTAATTAAAATTAAAGTTATTAATTACTAATTACAGTCACTTAATTATTAAATATTGTTAATTACTAATAATGAAATCTAACAAATCAAATTTAATACCTTAATACAACATAATTATATCTAATAAGAAATAATAAAAACTAATGTAAAAATATAAAACAAAAAAATTAAATAAATATTAAATTAAAATTCAGAAAAAAACCTTAAACTGGTTTTCAAACTTTCGATTTGTTGTACTTGTAGGATGATCCCCACAACCTCCTTGAAATCGATTTGCAAAATAAAACTCACTCAACACATATAAACTAGTAAAAATTAGTTCAGATTCAGAAAAATTGTCAAGGCTGGATGTATTTATAGGTTAGATTATTTGCGGCTGGGTTTATTGCGACGAGAATACCATCGCAATTGGTATTATTTGTGACGGGGCTGTCGCAAATAATCCCGACCGCATTTATTATGGGCGGCTATAAAAAGGATTATTTGGGACGGGGCCTGTCGCAAATAACCCCTGCCGCCAGGTTATTTGCGACGGGAACCCATTCCCGTTGCAAATAACTTGTTACCGCCGTCGGTTATTTGCGACGGGAAGGGGATCCCGTTGCAAATATCTTTCACGCGATTTGGTGCGCATTCGCGTGAAACCATTTGCGACGGGTGAAAATATACCGTCTCAAATAACTCTTTATTTGCGACGGGGCATAATCCCTATCGCAAATACCCCGACTGCGGGGGTTATTTGCGACAGGACATATTCCCGTCGCAAATAACCCATCGCTAATACCACTTTTTCCCGTAGTGCGTGCAAAGTTTCCATTTTTCAATGATTATTACAGAAAGAAGGTATGTATTATTTATCTTTATAAAATTATAATAATATAATTAATATCATATTAATAATTTAAATGTGATTATATGTTATTAATGGGATATGGTGATGAAAAATGAATCGCATCGCTTCATTGAGGTGATAGTTCACACATACACATGAATGAAGTTATCATTTTTATGTGCATGGAAAGTAAGAATGTAATTGATATATTATTCCCTTATAATTATAATTATTTCATGAATATCATATATAAACATTAATTCTATAATTATAACTAGTATCAGGAGATATTAATTGAAAATGAATTACATCGGTTCATGGAAGTGACAATTCACACATATGCACAAACAATTATTTATTTTCCCATTTGATATAAGTAGAGATGGATTTAAGTGATGAAATTATCATAATAAGATATCATTATATTTATTATATTTTTGTTATTATATCATGATGGATTAATAATATTTGAAGGAAGTTAAATAATAAATAAAATAAAATAAATTAATTAAAAACAATACCTCTTCTTTGGGTGATTTTCGTTGATTATCACCTTAACACCTATAAGGAGGGATTTATACCTAAAATATGACCTCTAGAATGTGGGTATGGATTCTAGTATGGGATTTGGGAAGATCATGGACGTACCAAATAGGTTTTTAAGTGAGGAAATGAGAAGAATCAATTCCCTTTTATAGGATAGGGGAGGGGCACTCTTGGAATTCTACAAAATATTAAATTAATTAAAATTAATTTTTTAATAAATATGGATCCAAACTAATTAATTTCTAATATATGATGTTTTTTTGGTATAATACCCTTAAGAAAATGAAAATTAGACAAGTTTTTACTATTTTTTCAATCCTTATCTTTTTGTTTTAACCCCTTTTATCTGTTAGCATGACATCATGTAATTTACACTTTGAGGGATAATATAATTACAATAAAATGCCAAACGGACAAAAAGGAGTCATTTTTGAAATTTTTAGAATTATAAAAATAAATGGAGATAATTTTAGTTTTTTAAGAGTTTTATGTTGTTTAATAAAATATTATTTACTATAAAATATCATTAATGTCAATTTTGACACTATTCATTATTTAACCTTTTAAAAATATCCTAATAACTTGATATCTTTGAAAAAACTATATTAACTCATCCCTAATATGTAAAAATATTATATAAGATTCATGTATAGAATAAATTATTTTCAATTACATTTATTTTAATATTTTTAATACCAATTATTTGATTCTTTCATTAATTAAGCAATCACTACATCATCATTGTGTCAAAATTTAATTTAACTCAAAATTTCTTAAAAATTATAAATAAATTACCATGATGTAGGTAAATGTGTTATATTTCAAAATACAATTTATAGTCAAACATATCCCTTATATAACTCCATATTAAAAATATTTCTCTTATTAAGAACAAAAGTATGAGGAAATTTAATTGGCTTTAAATATAATATTATAAAGTTTTTTTCTCCTTCAAAAGGCCATAATCAGTCTCATAACCAATACTTTAACGATTAAGGTGAAAAAATAACCATAAAATAAAATTAGGTTAAGTGTTATGGAAATTTCATAATATTTTTAATATTATTTCTACCCTCAATTATCAGATTTACCATTAACCGTGGTAATTAAAAAAATTACTAAAGCTAATATTAATATTGTCAAAAAATAAAAGGATCCTATTTAAAAATTTTATACACACCAATTAAAAATATGGATTCAATTTTTCAAAATTTAAAGCATATAATTTGTAGTAATTAAATTAAAATTAATCCTATTGATGAAATGAGAAAATGATTTTTTTTAAAAAGTAAAAACCATCGAAATATTGAAATGTTTTTATTTCAAATTTCATTATAAAATTGATTCTAATGAACAAGATTGGATTAAATTATCAAAACAATAATATAATTATACTTTAAAATCATTAAAAATATAATTTAACACTATAAATAAATTTTATGAAAAAGTAGTTTTCAATTAAAATGCATTATTTTTTTACTATTTATCAAAAACTGAATCTTATCAGAAAAATACCAAAAATACAACTATATCAACTTTTAATACACCAGTTTCAAAGAATATGTTTATTATATAAAATTAACCTTATAAAAGTATTAAAAACTATATTTCAAATAGGTGTACGATCAAAAGGCGACAAAAGTGCCTTTTTTGAAAAAAACTTCTTTTATGTATAAAATTGGATTTTTTCATATATCATACCTATAAAAAATGAGATGAATTATAAGAATTATATTGAATATTATATATATATATATATTTCATTAATATAATCCAAAAATGGTGATTTTTTTGTTTATTGTTATAAAATACACTTTTCTACATTTAGAAACTTTTTCAGAAAAACATTTCCTTTTATTTTTCAAAGGGTTTTACCTTCATTTATAATTAATCTGAAAAATTATTCATTATATACACATGTGTAAACCTTATTTTCATAATTAAATTAATAATATCCATTACCTCCATTATAAATAATATTTTATAATGGTAACATTTTAATAATAATATTTAATTGTAAATTTAAACTTCATGTGGCATATAATTTTGGTTATCTGACATATTATTTACTTTAAAAAACTCATGATATTACACTTTAATACTTCTTGTAATTGTAATATGTGAATACCATAAGATATAAGAAGTATATAATGATGTTAAGAGGGTATATGGGCCAAAAATTATAGATAAAAATTGATTATGAAGTGGGAAGATGAGAAGAGAGGAGGTTCTCTTTTATAAGTGTGGTGGGTAGAAATCTTGGAAATACTTGAAATATTAATATATAATATGTGCATAACTTATGTAAAATGGATCAAATGTTCCATATCATCAATTATAAGTATGAAAAGGTCCAAATTTGAACAAAAAATAAAATTGACTAAAGTTTGATTGTTGATTTTAAAACATATCTTTTGGATTAACCCCTTCGTTTACCGTCTTTAACCATAACCATGGTAACTAAATTTTAACTATTTAAGCATCATTAATGTAATTTGGAAAATTAAAAGTGGAGAAATTTGATACATGAGTGATAATATATAAATTATACCATCAAATTTATTCAAGATAGTATTTTAATAATTTTATAATGATATAAAAATAATTATTAAATATCAAATACCAATTAAGATAATTTTGGAGAATATGATCATATATTGAATTTAAAGGCATCAAAGATAACAATGGAATTCGAATATTAATGTGTTAAGTATCCCTTATTAACTAAAATTTTATATTAAACCAATGGGAAACTATAATTCATCCAAAATATATTATTATCCATGTTTTTATATTTATTTATTTGGGTTTTCAACTTCTTCCATAAGTTGTCCTTTTACAATGCGTAAGCCTAAAAGGAAACTATAATATCACTAAAATTATAAATAAATTAAATCATAAAAATAATTTATTTATATTCAAAATATACCATTTTATCTTCTTTTTTATCAATATAAAAACATATTAAAGATATTTAAAGACTGAGAGTGACATTTTTTAATTTCTCTTAACATAAAATAATATAAAGATCACAATCCAAGTAAAGTAGCCTTAAAATACCATATCATAAAATTTAATATATTTATAATATATTTACACCCAAAATATAAATTAAATTCAGGTTTTTTGTTGATTTTGAGATCTTATACCACAGTTCTAACCGTAATTAACTTGTTTTACACAATATTATAGTGATCGACTTTTACCATGGTTACTATTCATTAGGGATAAAACTGATATTTTCCTATTTAAATAATATTGAACCAACTAATACCAAAAATGAAATCCAATTTTCAATATTAATTTCTTGTAATTTTTGAAATAAATTTTAATATATGTATACAAAATATAACGAGAAACAATTTTTAAAAAAATTGGTTATATGAATAAAAATGATATTATAAAAAATCATGTAGAATGTTTATTCATAGGGAATTAATTAGATTATATTTAATTAAAGGTATATTATTTTAATTTTAATGAAAATTATAAACAAAATGGTATTTTAAATGGCTGTATTTTAAGAAAAAAATGATAGTTTTGCAAAAATCAACACATTTCACTATTCACTAAAAAATCTATATTTTCATCAAAATAAAAAACATTCAATACTAAGTATATTATGAATTTATCATTTAATAAATATTGTACATTTTCTCAAAAAAAATATATAAAATTTCCATAAATTAATTATAATATTTGTGAAAAAAATGAAATAAATACCATTTTTGAAGAAAATATATTTTTGAAGAATAATATGACCTTTTCTTCATTACTTTCATAATATCCATAATTAAATTAAATTTAATTATGTTATTTTAAATATATAATATACTAATTTCATTATAATAATTTATTTATTGTGATTAATTAGATCAATTAAGATAAAAGTACATTGTGCACCTAAAAAAAGTTTTATGAAAAATATATCTTTTACCTACAAAATATTTTATTTTAATGTATAAACAATTGATAATTTATGTATGAGTGATTATTTATTTATAAGGATTTTTTTAATAAATATTTTATGACATGGTTATTCCTATTCACATCTTCTAAACTAATGAATACATCATATTTAAATAATATTATACCATGGATTTATTAAACTCTATGTTACGTATACCAAACACAATCAAATATATAACATAAAGAAAAAAAATTATAAAATATTGGTGTATTACACTTTACCCTAAAAAAATTTAATCCTCATAATTTTATCTCATATTCAATAAAAATTTTGTTGGACATTTATAAAAAATAAATTCCATAGAGTGGAAGATAAAACACACCATCATGAAAGGAAACTCCTTTTTAATATTAGAAAATTACTTTTTTTTGAAAACCCACATTGTAAAAATAGAAAATAATGAATCATATTTTAATGATGAAGGGGGAATAAGGAAGTTCAATTGGAATAACATAGAATTAGGTTTTCAAATAAGGATAACATTGGTGGGAAGTGAAAATATGGACATGGAGGAAAAATATGATGTCGAAGGAATAATAGATGTGATTTGGAAAATAATCATGAGAACGTTAATGGTTACAAAAAACATAATTAATAAGGGATAATAAGGACCATAAATTCTTCAATAATGATGCTAAAATGTTAATTTTGTTATTTGAAAATCCGTTCCATAGAATAGAGTGATTATTTAACTAGTAGGATATAGAACATGATAAAATATATAGTATTTATTTCCATTCCATAAGAAAAATTTCTTCCTTTTGTTATATTTTTATTAATTTTCACTCATATCTCATCTTTTACTCCTGGAAATGAAAATTCAAGATGAATGTTTTATTATTGAAGCACAAAAATTAACTTTTAATGGATCATTAGATCTAGAAAAAGATGAAAATACATTCATTTTATTTCACTCTATTAATAAAAAAATAAGGGTTACCAAAATATGAGATAATATCTAATATAAACAATCCTTCATATAGATAAATACTGCATTAATCTAAAATACATCAACAATAACACCAGAAGACCAACATAAATCATTCCAAAATTAACTAACCATAAAAATCTTCAAAATATGCCAATCCAAATTGAATCCAAAAGATTGGAATTATTTAATCAAATATTTTTCCAAGATCACTATAATACTTAGCTCAAAATAAAATTAATCATTCTTAAATACATTTACAAAAATTCATATAACCTAATCATATATTATCCAAAATATATAAATAATTTCTTAATGTAACCTGAATCACCATAAAACTAGTACAAAAACATATATATTTCCACAAGTTTACTCAATATTTATTCTTTAAATTAAATCATTTCCTCTAAAATAATATTATATTTAACATAATAAAATAATGTTCCCAAAAAATATATTTATCTTCTTCTAAAATAACATTAATTACATAGTCAACAAATCACTTTTCAATCCCATGGTTACCTTTATGATAAAACATATGTACAAAAATTGTAATAACCTATAAGAGCCATAATATCAAAGATTAAATTAACCATAAATTTTTTAATCCCTTTAAACTTATATCCAAAAAATATAAAATCATTATTCCTCAAATAAAATGTTTAGTAAATACATAATAAATACAAGGATTGTATCCAATAAATTTCTCCAAAGATATCCTTAATAATCTTAAAATCTCATCACATAAAATCTCAAACCGGGTATTTATTCCTTTAAACATATAATCAATCTTAGACTTCCTAACACATGATAGTGTCTAAGAATCTTATAATACTACTAAAAACACACCTTTAATAGTGCCGACATTTATCAGTGCTTGAAAAATGGGGTGAGAAATTCCATCTTAATCAGCACTAAAATAAATACTCATAAGGTGGGGCCTTTATTAGCGCTAAATAAAAACACTAATAAAGGGAACCCTTTATCAGTGCTTCTTGTTTAGTGTTGATAAATGGTAACCTTTATCAACACTTTATGAGTGCTGATAAAGGTTCACAAAAAACATTTATTTTTAAACAATTTACTAAATTAAATATTTATTGTTAAAAATTAATAAATTGAATATACATATATATAAATTTTAAAAATTAATAAATAATATATATTAAATATATAGATATGTATAAATAATAAAATAAAATAATTAAACAAATAAAATTTTAAAATGAGTAAATTAAGAAAAATGTAAAATATTTTATTAATTAAATAATTATTGATAAAAATGAATAAATTTAATATATATATATAGATTATAAATATTGATAAATAGTATATATTAAATGTAGATATATAAAAGAATATATAATTGAACAAAAAAAAAAAATAAATAAATTACAAAATTATTTAAAAATTTATCAATGAAAAAATTATTAATAAAAATGATTAATTATAATATATATATATATTATAAATAGTAATAAATAATATATATTAAATATAAATATATATAAAATGAATAAAATGTTAATTAAAAAATATTAATGTCTTATTTATTTTTATCGTTGTTTGATTTTTCAATTTAACATATATCAAACGTCATGTGTTACAATGATTTCATGTACATATATATATATGTAATTAATGCATTTTATATACAAATGTATTCTAAAATATATTTATGCAATGTATAATAACACATACACCTAAAATTTATGTAATTTATTCAAATTTCAGTATATTTAAGAATTTCATGATAACATGATACATTTAATATATGATTTTTTAATAATTCAATCTTATTTATTCATTTTTAATACTATTACTATTAGGGAATTCATTTTTAATATTTTTTTATTTTATATTTTATTTTTGAATTTGATCATTTTTTATTATTTACTTATATATATTTATATAGTATGTTTTAGTATTTTCTATATGTACTCATCTTTACTTTAATGTATATATATCCATATTTTTTAATAATTTATATTTAATTAATAAAACTTATCCATTTTTCTAATATTTTTAAATTATACTTATATTGAATTATTCAATTTCACTCATTTTTATAATCCATGTCTTTAAGATTATATATCCACTAATAATGTTAAATATATATTTGTAAATTAATATATTAATAAATGAATATTTACTGTATTTATAAATTTATATTTATAATTATTATAAATAATTAATAATTATTTTTTAAATAAGTATTTAAATAATTATAAATAAATAATTTTATATATTTAATAATATAAATTTATATAAATTTATTTAAATAAATCCTTTATCAATGCTAAAATTTTAGTGCTGATAAAGATCCATATTTATCAGTGCTTATAAATTTAATACTGATAAAATAGATCTTTATCAATACTTTTCTGAAAGTGATATTAAAAGTATTACCGATCTATTTAAAAGAACCCTAACTATTTTTCAATCAGTTGTGATTATCACGATCTTTTGGAACTCCTCTGTTGTTGGCGTGACTCCTCTACATTAACTCAGACAAATCAAGGATATAATACAATGTATGTTATTTGCTACTCTTCCTCTATCATTGTTTGATATTTTGGGTTCTTTTTTTTTTTCATTTTTATGATTTTCTTAACCTTGATGAACCCTACATCTCATCTCCTCACCACAACTGGAGCGACTCCTCTATGTTCAAGTAAGAATCATCGAGATGTACCATGATATTTGTCACCATTTTTTGTGGCCTTATTTACCTATAATCCAGTGAAGGAAAAATAAAAAAACCAATAAGTACTCTTTAAATAGTTTATTTTCCGATTAAAAAATGGGATGAAATCATTATGGTTTTATTAACCAATTTTTCAAGAGAAAATAATTAGAAAGATGTAGTGTGGGTTATATTGGATCACTTAACTAAGGTGAACAAATTATTACATATTTAAGAGGATTCCTCTTTTGATAAACTCGATTAATTTTATTTTAAAGAGATAATAATGATTCTAGGTGTCCCATATACTACTGTATCTGATAGGGATATGATTTTTTTATATTGGTTATAGAAAGGGAATTAATTTTCAATGAGGTTTTGGGTAAAATTTTATACTTCCATTATTCCACAAACTAACGACCATTCTAATCAAAATATATTAATATTGGATAATATTCTTTGATATATAATTCTTGACTTCTGTGGATCATGGAAGGATTAACATTCCTCAATAGAATTCCCATATAAAAAAGTTATGAATCACTTATCTAGATAGACCCGTATGATGAATTATATTAATTAATTTTTCAATTTTCTTAATGTTGGATAAAGATAAAATAGTCTCCTATGAATACCCATAGTCTTATCCAAGAAATAATAAACTGAGTGATGTTAATTCAAAAACATTTTTAAACTACTCAAGTCATCGAATGTATTATAATAACCATTATAGGTGACCATTGTAATTTAATGTTAATGATCATGTGTTTATTTATGTTTCCTTGAGATTGGTTCACTAATAAATTATAAAGAAGAGGAAATTAACCTCAAAATACATCAAACCTCTTAAAATTATTGGAAAAGTCTCGGAAATTTCTTAACAGCTAGCCTTACACATATGAAAACCCAATGGTTGAATCTATTCCCTCAAAAATCTGGTTGAATCTTATTGAGTATGAAGTTATTGATACTGCGAAGGTTTTAAATTACCCATATTATCTAACAATGAAATCCCCTTTAATGATAGTATCTTAGTCTCTTTTTGGGTGTATTTTATGTTTAAGGGGAGTTAAAAGAGCATTTAGAGAATTTGATAAGAGAGAGTGGTGAAGAGATAAAGGTACCTTGTACAATAGACACTGAGTACCTAATGGAATGGAACCGGGTACCTATTGATAGGCTAGTGTATGTAGTGACACTATTAATACAACCAAGAACCCAGTGGCCTTGTATTACATATATGGTTTTAATTTTGATATTTGATTAGTGATGGTAGTTGTGGATATTTTTAATCATAGTAAATTCATATTCTATGTAAACTATGGACCATTACCACATTGTCGTGGAAAGAATGACTACTAGTTTCTCATTCCGATGGTTTAATAGGAATTATGTATTATTTTGATCTTGGTTGATATGAGTAAGCTTTTAAAATGAAAAATATTTTAAAAATTAAAATTATTTATTTTAAATGGAAGAATATATTCCTTTTTGTTGTGTATTATATTGATTCCGAACCTGATTTTATGATTTTTGTGTTATTGAGAATATGGCACCCAAAAAGTTCCCAGAAGTTTCTTGTGGGTTTCACCCTATTTCAGATTCTCCTCATCTACTGCCCATCTTCCTTGGTAATATAGGTTCTTTAGAGGAAGTGAAGTGGCTTGAGTAAGTTTATAATGTATTCGTAGTGTTTAGAACTGTCAAAGTTGTTAGATTTTGTGCTGTTCTGGATCTACTTGGGGGTCCATCTTTGGAAGAATGAGAGTTGTTTTCCCCACCAACGATGCAAGTTGAGATGAAACGGGAAGTTTTTAAGTATATTTTTTTCTGATGGTTTATACCTAAGGAGTTGATGACAAAGAAAAGAGAAGATCTCATGAGTGTCCATCAAGGTCAGCGGATGGTGAAGGATTATGTTGAACACTTCAAAGGGCTGGTTTTATTTTTAACAAAGGTGTTGTTGAAGGATCTATTGAAATATTCTATTTTCATTGGGGTATTTATCCAGAGATCAATGAGTGAGTCCTCTTATCCGAAGATATCCATTTGGAGAAGTTTATGGAGGAAGTGATCATGGCAAAGTTATTGTGAAAGAATCATACAACACATGGGCTTAGTTGTTGTCTCCCATATTGAGGTGATGACGTTTAATGTTTCATCATTTTATGTGGCTATTTTAGGTTCATATTTCATTATAAAAATATAATTAAATTATCCTTTCATAGTTCAAATGAGTTTTTTTTGAATTTGAACCTTTAAATGGTTAACCTTTCATTAATTAGTTCCCCTCTTTATATCGTGCATGTTTGAAGATGTCTATTTTTATGAAAATCGATCTTTGTGTCTTGTGTGCAGGTTTGTTGTCCAGTTCATGTTATTTCATGGATTTATCCCCTTGTCGTAAGCAATATAAAAAAAAATTCATAAAAAAGGACCATGAGTTTCACATTTGGATTATTTTGGTACTTTAGGAAAATGATCTATAAGTCATTTGTGACTTGTAAGAATCAGTCACACCTCAATTTGACTCATGGTGTGACTGTATGAATCAAAGAGAACCTTTTTATTAAAAATTTACATTAGCTTTAATAAAAATACAACTTTCATACTCTATAATAGTTTTTTTATTTATGTTAGAAATTTTATTTCATTTATATTATGTATTTTGGTCATTTCTGTTGCTTTTTCTATTGATGTAGCGTGTTCCTACAGCACAGTGCATCTGTTTCTGTAACTACAGTGTGATGTTACTTCACACCGCAGTTTTGAACTTTATTAGTGCTATTAAATGTGATGATAAAGGTTGTCTTTATCTGTTATAAATAAAAGCACTGATAAATGGTGTCTTTATCAGTGCTTTTAAAAGGAATGATAAAACTATGATTCATTAGTGCTTTTATTTGCACTGATAAATATCCCCTTTATCAATAATTTTCTAGTTCCGATAAAAGACTTGACCATTCAATACAAAAAAGTAGTCAGTGGTTTTGTAGCATTGATAATGTCATATTCTAGCATTGTTAAAGGCCTATTTTTCAGTAGTCTAATATTCTTATCTGAATCATCATAACCTCTATAGTTATCTAAAATTTTAATTTTAAACCCACTGTAGCAGTAGGTTACATTTATAACCCATAATTATATCTTTTATAACAATGGTTTCACATTCTTACATTTCAAGGATACTTTTTCTTGAATTTTATAATATTAGGAAAATAATTAGCCTATATAGGGAATACTAACATATCATGTCAACTTTTTCCATATAAATAGGGTTATTAAGTTCATAGTACAGTTTCATTCATGGCACACATTCTTCATTCATTCCTAATTTCCTTATTTTAGAGCTAGAATTCATAATAAATCATACCCTTATTTAGGACCTATGAAAAACATTTTAAATCTTGGGATGATGAAAACACAACTCAGTAAGGAATATAAAAATAATGTAAACCCATTAATCAATTTTGAAATTTGGGAAAACCTATATAGATGTTTGAAATAAACTTTCCACCTGATCTTTTTCATGAAAAAATTCATAAGTGAGCATAAATAAAAAATCATAATTCATGAGGTTTTCGTTAAAAACATGTAATATTTTCCTTGAATATAAAACTTTAACCCATAAGTGATTATAAACATTATTTTTAAACTAAAAATCATTTTCTTGTCTAAAGAAGTCGAAAAACAACATAAAATCAATCAATAAGTAGACCATAAATATTTATACATGGGAAGAAATATAAATAATTACATGGATAACAATAACTTATTTCATAATGATTGAATTGATAATTCCATACATGATAATCATACCATCAAGGCCTTGTACTAATACGTCATCAAATTTTTGACCTACATACACAAAATACACAGGCTAGTTTGTCTCATGAGACATACCAATGCATTGAGGATACATATATAACAAGACCCCACCCATCACTTATTACGAATAATGTATTCATCATATAAATAAAATGAATGACAAACCAACACCTAACAAACATAAAAATTCATTTTAAAAAACTAGGATACAAAATATAAATTTCTTCTAATCAATAAATAGAGAAACATGATCATAAGAAATCCATAGATCTCTGATGTATATTATTATTAGTTTATATCCCTGGTAATGAATAATAACCACCAAAGTATGATGATATAATTTAAAATAACTTCCAAAGAAAATTAAAACCTTTTTCAAAAATATGAGAAAAATATTCTTCTCTTTTGATAAAAATTTAAATAGATATTTCAAGATTTTTTTAAATTAAATTATTCTAAATAATAAATAATAATATTCTTCAAACATTGAATGATCTTGTATATAGAGGATAATTATTTTGAAAGTATCTCTTTAAAATTTGGTTAAAAAGGAAAATCACTTACCTCATGTTCCGAATCAATTTGTACACTATATAATTCCTGATTAATAAAATTATAATTTTTTTACTTTAATAAGAACTAAATATTTGTTAATTAAATTTTCATTATTCCTTTCATTTTATTTATTATAATTACTTATTTAGTTTCTAAATTAGTTTTCTATATGTGATACATTTAGATGACGTTCGATTCATAATTCCGAAACAACTTCAGTTGGTAGACCATGGTCAAAGGGGTTATGGTTAAATCATATCAAGAATATTAATCATGATGAAAATATTATGATTATACATTAAATAAAATTTTATAATCATATATAAAAGTTGGACATGAGAAATGAATCACATCGCTTCATGAAAGAGGTTGTCTACTAATGCACACAAGTGATGTTATCATTTATTAATGGGTTGAAGGGTAGGAAGGTTAGTAATATAGTATATTTTAAGAATCATGATTATTTCAAGAATATCATATATATCCATTAAATCAACCATAATAAACATCCTTGTTATTCCATGATGAAAAATGGTACACAATTCTTTATGGAGGTGGTAGTCCACATATATGCACAAGCTATGTTTTGTTTTTCCTTAGATTGGAAAAGAATAAGAATAAGGGTTTCATCATAAATTAATGATATTCATTATATTTAATATAGTGGTGATATTTTATCAATATTATTAGTATAACATTGAAGTAGGTAGAAGATGAAATAAAATTAAAGCACTAAGTTACCATTTATCACTCTTATTTGGAAATCATCCTACAGTTTAAAACTCAAGACTTCATAAGACGGTCTTGTTGAAATAAAAGAAGATCTATGAATTTTAGAAGGAATATAGGAATGTATTTGGGTATATAATGTAAATTATAAATGGGTTATGAAGTGTGATAAAGATAAGAGAGTTTGTTCTCTTTTATAAGTGAGGGGGTGGCAATCTTGTAAATATTTGAAATATTAATCTATAATTTGTGTGTAACTCATGTATAATGAATAATAAGTTCCATATTATAGAATATAATTAGTATAAGGTATAAATATGATCAAAAAATATAATTTATAAAAATTTTTATAGCTTCGTTTAAACCATATAGTTTTATTGAATCCCTTTATTAACCCCATTTAACCTTAACCATGGTAACATATTTTCCAATTTTAAGAGAGATGAAAGTAATTTAAAAAATTATTAGTGAACAAAAATTAACCATAAATAATATTATTAAAATTTTAACATACACTTTATTCAAGATATTATTTTCAAAATTTTCCAATGATTTAAAAATAATTTATTAACATTCAATATCATTTAGAATCATTTTTGAGACTATTCAAATATCATGAATTTAAAGGCATCAAGATAATAATATAATTAAAATATAGAATCTTTTTCCATCAATTATACATTATAATTATCCAATAAATTCTTGGAAATCCATAATTTATCAAAATATATTACTATTATGTTTTATAAAATCATTTATTTTATTTTTATACTGCTCACACATGAATTTCACCATTATTGCATATGTGTTCAAGGAAACTATAATATCTATAAAAATTAAAATTAAATTACTATAATAAAAAAATATTCTTATTAATATTTAATTTTTTTAATCATTCATATTTTGTTTTTGTCTTCATCGAAACATATTAGAAATATCAGAAGAGAAATAGAGAGACATTTTATGATGTTTCTTAATATAAAATAATATAAAATTCATAATAAAATTAAAGTTGAAAAATGACATATTTTAAAATATAGTATGTTAATGGTTGAACCAAATATATTAAATAAATTAAATTCATGATTTTGGTTGACTTTGAGACCTTATCTCAGAATTTTAATCTTAATTAGATGATTTTACCTATTATTGTGGAGATAAACTATTACTATGGTAACTATTCATTATGGATAAAAATAAAATTGAAATATTTAAGAATTTTTAAAGTCTTGACAAAAAATATTTAATCCCATTTCCAATATTATATTATTATATGTGTTAGAAATCAATTTGATCATAAGTGTGTGAAAAACAACATAACAGGTTTTTATAAAAACGAGTTTCTTAAGGGTAAAAATTATTTTATACCATATAAATTATAATGAGGACTCTTAACTAATTATTTAGACTATTTTTAATCAAATAGATCTCATTCACATTCAAAAAAAATCTAAAAAATAATAAATTTTTTAAATTTCATTATTTAATGAATAGAAATCACAGTTTTCAAAAAATTGGTTTTTTACTATTCACTCAACTCCAAATATTTAAAATAATCATAAAAAATATCCTTATAAAATTATAAAATTATTATTTATAATTTTTGTAATTTTTTAAATATTTTTGAAGGATTTTTTTCAATTAATTGTAATATATGCATAGAAAATTATATAATAATCGTTTTGGAAGAAAATTTATTTTTGAAGAATAAAATGACTTTATTCTAATTCCTTTCCAAATAACTAAAAAATAAATGAATGATAATTAATTTATTTTGATATAAAATCTACTCACTTTATTAGAATATTTTATCCATAGTTATTAATTTAATCAATTACGATAAAAATAATTTTTCCATATATAAATAGTTTTACAAAAAATATAACTTTTACTTAAAAAATATTTTGTATATAATTATAACCAATTTTTATTAAATGTATGATTAATTATATTTTTATTAATGAAAAAATTTCTATATATATTTCATGATATGATTTTTCCTATTCATACTTTCCAAACTAATGACTAGGTTATAATATTCACATTCAAATAATAGTATATCATGGTTTGTTTAAGATAAATGATGAATATACCTCACTCTATAGAATATAATACAAAATTAAAACAAATTATAAAATCCAAGGTTGCTATAATAAATTATCTTCTTCATTTCTTTCCTCTAAAAACGATGCCCATATCCTTGATATATCTGCATTATTCTATGATATAGCCACGAGGGAGAATTATGGAACTCCATCATCACCTCATGATGTAGCACTCCTAGAACTGTTATCCATCCCTAGGAGAGTATATCATCCACCCAACATTTAAAGTTTTTATATAGTTTATTGGATGATGATATTCAATTAAGAGAAACATTATAATCAATGTCTCTAAACTAGGCCATCTTTACATGCTGAAGAAGTGTAGATGACACTATTATCAATTGAATATAATCCACTTATACCTCATCTATTATTGAAAATTATGATGAGTAAAACTACTAATAATTATCCCCTAAAAAAATGAGAAAATATTTTTTTACTAAGATAATCATCTCCCATGTTTCCCTTCCCAAAAATGTATATCCCAAAGGCATAGTTCTTTAAGAACCCCAACCAAATTTACTGCCTCAGTTTAAGATCTCTTTATAAAAATATATACCTAAGAATATTATAATTTTTATAGACTATAAATTTCATGAGTAAAAATAAAATTTCTCACATTGTCATGGAAACAATTACTACTTATAAATCCAAATCAGGGGTTTCTTAGTTATGATCATAATGTATCATCCCTCTAGACACTTAATTAATCATCATTCTCCTCTACATCCGCACAGAACCAAGCCTTGTTTGACTAGAATCATAGAAAACCATATACTCAACTCCATCCTCTAGAAACATTAGGATATAAGTGTTCATAAGCATCCACTTCACCCCATAAAAAAATTGGCATAACATAGAAAAAATAAATAGATACCACTTCCAGGTAGGGGTGGTCATGGTGTCCATAATTTTAGATAAATAATCTATGAATCTATTGTAGTACCCTAATTAACCAAGAAAACTCTTAACATATAACAAAATCCTAAGTGGATTCCATGATATCACAAATATGATCTTTGTACTTTGTAATTATACTCCACTCTCTAAGATAACATTCCCATGAAGTTGACACCTCAAATCCACAACTAAATATTTGATATCTTTCCATAAAACTGGTGATCTAGAATTATGTAGAGGAAAATAATTATATTATCAGTATTATCATACTTATATAATTAATAGATAAGTATTTTATTAATTAAAATAACCAAAAATAGGTAGAAGAAGGTCTGAATGACCTAGTTTATAAATATCATTGACACACAAGAGGCATTAAAAAAATTACCCGAATGGCCCTAAGGCCTTCTTTTTTTATTGATTTTTGATAAGCTACCTTCTAAGGGATGAGGGGGAACCCTTACAAGGCTCGTAAGATTAAAGATTATATAATATGAGTTCAAAACCAGGTGGAGACAGATTTCTGGGGTACTGTAGCAGTACTGTAGCAGGTACTATAGCAGACACTGTGCAATACTGTAATAGCTGGAACTATTAATCCATTTGGGATTTCAGGCCACCGGTTTGGGACTCAGGTCCGTTAAGTATTTCGGGCCACCCAAGGCCTTCAGGCTACCTCAAGGCCTTCGAGCCACATAAAATTGTGTTTAAATGATCAGGCAGACTCTACAAGAAGCAGACTCCAAATGGGGATCAGGGAAGATGCATTCACCAGAGTAGAAGCTAAGAGGATTTTTTAGAAAGAGAGGGTATGGCATTGCCTTATGGAATAGACTATTCATTATTGGGAAGCCTAGCTAAACAACCATGTGAAGGTGGATGCATTCAACAAATTTAAGGGAATCATATGAAATTAATAATGTCTATATCATTATAAAAATCTCATCCTTATAATATCCTAGAAAACAAGAATATAGGGGAAGTTAGAACTATGATCAATCTAAAATAACCACTTAAATCCCATAAATTATTGGACATAAAAATATACCCTCAAAAGAGGGTTCTTTTTCTTTAATTTTACTAGATTTATGTGGTGATATTCAATACAGATCATCAGTCTCTCATCTACCTTCTTAGTAAATAATACCTAATTTATACAATAAGAACACTATGTATGAAAAAACCATTCTTTATATTTTCCTCCAACTAAAAATTTATCTCATTAAGCTTATTTCAGGACACCTGATAAGTTATTTAAGTTATTTGAGTGGTATCGAGGCACATATCAATAAATATGTTACACTCTTTACGAGGGGGAACCTTGAATTATCCTTGGGAAAAAAATTATATACTCATACCCAACTTTTAGAAGTAGATCATTTGATGTTTTTTTGAGAAATAGATAGAAATATTCCAACTAGTGGGTGATAAACTATATTTTATTCATAATAGGACCTACTCATCTCAATAGAATTTCCCACTCACTCGTAAATGTGAATCTTGATCCATAAACTAATAATAAAATCACACTTTTATGGTAATTGTTTATTAATGTATTAATTAAGGATATAAATTCGATTCTAAGAATGATGTTGTGTGACTTAATTATAGCTACTATAGAGTCCCATGGAAACCTCTATCTATTAAGAATCATCCCACATCATTAACACATGTGAGTGAGATGGAAATAGATTCATGTATAAGTATCTAGAAATATTGGTTAAGATATTAGATATAAAAAAATATATATCTCTCGAACTAGGAATGTAGCAATAATAGAATGTCTTAGCATACTTCTTATGAGTATAGGTTCCAAATTAATGTAGATATATATCATAACTTAGATAATATATATTTTCAGTTGTTCATATGATTATAACACATGCATCTAAATGTATCATTTCCTGTAATTCCTCTATTCATGGAATGGACTGTCTAGGGTTGGAGATGTTAGGAGAATATCATAACATCATCCTAATATAGATTATCCTCTCACTGCACAATTGAATCCTCTACCTAAACAACCTACATATGGACCACCATGACCTCCTTCGGAAGGTCTGAGATCATTTTACTCCCTTTGATATGATTTTCTATATAATTACTAACTCCAAAATAGTGTGCATTAGTTTATGATATCAAACACACAATGAAATCTTTCTCTATTGGAAGAAAAAACTATCTTTTGGGTGACTGTATCCTCCATGGGAATCCTAAGTTTTTGATCACTAGTTCTTATATGGTGCGTATAAATGATTCATACATTGTGACATAGATACTTGATGTGGAATTGGAAGAATTGATTTCTCTACTTCTAAATAACCACCACCACCACCTATAAAAAACTTCCCCACTTATATGTGGTTCTCTATCACCAAAAACCACTTCAAAAACCAATAATATGGGGATATAGAGGGGAACAATGCCGAAGTAGAAGTCCTTGTGGAGGTCTCACCCAAAAATTCAAAATTAAAAGAATCCATCAATGCTCATTTTAAGGGAGTACCACATGAGATCACTGAATCTCAAAATGTACATAGAAATATGAATTATATAATGCTTTGACACCAATAAATCTTTTTTGAAAATTAACCTCAAAATCATTGGGAAATATTCCTCAATGAAAAGGAACCTGAACTCTATCCATGGAAGAGTCATCTCATTATGGATCTAGATGACCAAGGTCCCCCAGTGTCTCGCCATCCAATGGAAAAAAGTAGAGGATATCACTACCATATAATTTTTATTAATATGAATAAATTAAAATACTCAAACCATGTCTTAATATATTACTTATCTAAATTAAATCCAAAATTGCTTCAAAACCTAGGTAGTCTCTTATATTGTAAGTAATGCAGCATACTCAACCTACATTCATCCTCATTGTAGGTGGTGTTTAGTATTGAAAGTCATTGTAATGGGAAAATAATAACCCTACATCAAGATCCTACCTATCTACCTATGTAATGATATCCTATAATTTAATAGGATAGAAAATGTTCATAATATAATATCTTGGTAGTTTACTAAAGAAGGAAATGGAAATCAATGTTTCATTCCAATATGATGCATGTACTATTTATTTGTTTCCATTAATTTATTCCTTAACTTATCGAGTTGAAAAATAGTTTTTTAGAGTCTTTATGATTATATAAATTGGTCACCACACCAACATAATTTTTTGTACACTAAAATATAGATTTGATATCCATTAATTTTGTTTCCCTAAATTCTAAAATTAATTATCAAAAAATACTCATAAAAAATTTAACCCTAAACTTTTCCCTATAACAGAACTACTTTGATACCACAGTGACTCAAAATAACCAACTTGAACCCCTCAAGGGTAGCGTTAATCCAAGTTTTCCACCCAAATTCTACCTAAAATAGGATTAGGATTGGTGATTATCACTGAGTAGACATATTACATATGAAGGGAGGACTTTTCCTAATGCACCTATATATAATTCTCACCTCCACAGAGGATGTAGTAATGAAAAATAAAAAAATTAAATTAACTACTATGTATGTTTAATATGACAAATGTTTGTATACATATAGAAGAATACAATGTATAAACCATGATAAAAATTTGAAAGAAACATGCAAAATTTACCACAAGAAATTCCAACCTAAATAGTTGATATGGTGAGATCACTGGGATAAAAAATATATAGACATGTTTTTTTTCTACTACCAACACCTCCATTCATGATGTATTCCCAGATTTAAAGGAAAATCCAACCTAAATAGTTGCATTGATGAGACCCTCAAAAAAAATATATAGACATGAAAATCATCCACTTCCAGGACCTTGGGTACCTTTGTGAATGAAGATAATCCAAATCTCCTTCATCTAGTAAAGGAAATATACAATGAGTCCAACTATTTAGATGCCTCCCCCAAAACAAATAAATGGAATTCTTAATAAGGGAATCATCCACTACATTGACATTCCATAGAGTGTATAAGAAACTAAATGTTATTTTCCTGTAGAAACTATAACAAAAACCCATTCATCCGATTAATATCTCTCTAAAGAAACATGTACATGAGAGTCTACAAGTATATAAAGACTATGAACTAATTTCAAAAAGGTAGTGCCTCCACTCATTCAAGGTGAACACTACCACTACTAAATATAGATCACGGGTCAAAAATTACTACTAATGAGGTGTCAATTAGATAGAACCATAAGTAATCACCACCTAAATCTATATCAACATACAACTGACCCTATCTTAAAAGGAATCATATAATACCAAATATTTCAATCCCTCCCATGTAAACCATTGGACATGAGGCCTCACATTCTTATGTTGTAGCTCTTAAAAATATCTTTAACATCACCTAGTAAAAATAAATGACAACCTCTTTTGTGTAAGTGTATTTATGGGGGTATAATTTTGAATAAATATTCCACGAATAATTGGTAGTAATCTACCAACCTAAGAAAAAATACAAAGAAAAAAATTCCCTAGGGTGGCTCTAAGGATAACACTTACTTGATATTCTCATGGTCCAAAATATTCCTCCCTCTAAGATGAAATTACCCATGAAGTGGATGTAACTACACATTATCTTATATGTATTTCCTCTAAAATAAACCTGGTGAATTTAGTAGCTTATTCTATATACAACCTTGAGTCTAAATGAACCATGATATAGTAGTCCTTTATAAACTAGTTATTAAATAACATGTGTGAATAGTAATTACCAAATTATAAAATATATATATATAGGATTAAAATAATATATATATATATATATATATATATATATATATATATATTTATTAATTCATAATAAATAAGTACTCAAATTTCAGTAAAGTTATTTTACACTTTAAAAATATGGTTTCTTCAAAAACAATATAATTTCATTTTTCACGTCGACATAATGATTAAATTATAACATTTCTCAAAATTTTATTTTAAAAATGAAATGAATTTTTGAAAAATAATTTCAATATTACCTTAGTTTTATTTTTTAGTATTTTTTTAAAATGATTAATTTTTCAATGAATAGTGAAATATACCAGTTTTTTGTAATTTTTTTTTTCTTTAATTAAACAATGAAATTTAAAAGCCCCATTATGTTTGGATTTAATATGAATATAATTTAAAACTAATTTATTTATAAATAATCTAATTAATTACATAGAAATCAAAATTATTATTTATTTTGGAAGAAGTTCATTTTTGGGTTTAAAAAAACATATTTCTAAAAAGTATTTATATACGCGCAATGAGTTATTATCATAATAAATTAAATTAAAATCTAATAATTAATGGTTTTAATAAAAATTTTAGAAAATACTTCCTTTTATATATTTTAACATTCATTTTATGGTTTTTTCATGACATGTAATGGAAGTAAATTCAGCAAGGAAAAGAATGGACATAAATTTATTTATTTTTCTATAAATTGAATTTTTCTAAAAACATGATTTCATTGAGTTTTAACTCTAATTAAAAGTTGAATTTTTTAATTATTATGTAAATTAAATCTGATAAAATAGGTTTTATATTTTTAATCTTGATAATTAATATAACATAATAAGGTAAACTTAATTTCTGTTCATAATGAGCTGTAAAATCAATAATTTTTTTTATCTTTATTAAGGTTAAAATAGATTTAACATGGGTTATACATGAGACTCATCCCAGTTGGTGAGGAATCCTTATGTACGTCCACGAGACCGGGGATCAAATCCAGGTGGAGGCTAATTTTTGGGGGACTGTAGTAGTACAGTAGTAGGATCTGTAGTAGGTACTGTAACATGAACTGTAGCAGGCACTATTTTGCACTATAACAGCCATGAATATTCCCCTGTTTCGGCCTTTGGGCCACCAATTTGGTCCCTGAGTCCTTTAAGGCTTTGGGTCAATAAGGCCTTCAGGCCACCTCAAGGCCCTCAGGCCACCTTACGTGCAGATGCAAACCAGACAACCAACAAAGAACAAACTTCAAAGGAGGAGGAGAAAGAAGCCTTCACCATAGAAGAACCTAAATGGATTGTAAGAATGAGAGGGTATGGAACCTACCATCGGGACAAGCCTGTGCATGCAAGGGAAAGCCTAACCAAACAACCATACGAAGGCGGAGAGCTGATTTCACGATGAAGATGCTGGGGAGGAGTAGTTCCAAGTAGTCAGTCTGAGTTGTATGTAATGTTTGAAGCCTACATGCATTGAATTCCTATCAGGCCTATGGTCTATATAATACTTATGCCTATGGGCCTTTTAAGGGTTCCACCTCACCCCTTTAAAGGTGTATTATCAAAGATCAATAAAAAATGAAGGCCTTTGGGCCATTCGAGGAGGAGGTTTAACATGGGTTAAACTCATATATTAGGGTAAAAATGATGAAAAATTATATATATATATATATATTATTTTTTTAATATATTTCAATATTATATTTACCTATCTAATCATCAAATGACGAGCCATCATTTTGAACTTATTCATGAAATTGGCCCTATATTATTTAAATCTTTTAGGTAATTCCATGTCTTTCCCTCCACTCACTTATAAAAGGGAACCTATTATGCTACCATATTAAAACATTTTGAGCCTTCTATATCATCCATTTGATAACCTAAAACCTTACTATATTACTTCACTATATCCTAGATCCATTGTATTATATTAAGACCAATATTTCATGGAATAACATGTAAGAAAAAGGAGGTATCTCAAATAATAGGTATAAATCATAATCATGATCTTTCAATTTTATTTCTTATTACATATCTTTTAAACCTATTGTATCCATAACAACATGAAAAATTTAGTATCATCAATATAATGGGGTGTTATTATGTTTATGTAATGTGCCTTTTACTCCTCGTTTCCATCAATTGGGTAATGAAAGTATTGCTCGTGAGTATGTGTGGACTACCACCTCCACATAGAGATACTATTCATTTTAAATCACCAGATTCTTGGTTGGTTATTATAATGGATTTAATTTTATATACTATATTTATGAAATAATTTTTCTTCTAGAATTATAATTTATTATTCCTTATTATTGTCTAATGCATTGTAAAACCAGAAGATCACTCTTGAATACGGGTGGACTACCACCTACAATAGGCGATGCGATTCATTTTACATTCCAAATTTATTTGGGTGGAAACAAAGATAGAATTTAAGACTATATATTATATTTATGTTATGTTAATGATTTTATAAGTTATAATTATTATTTACTATTATTTCATAAAATTCATTACTAAGTCAAAACATCACTTGTCCGTACGTATGGACTACAATCTCTACAAAGTGATGTAATTAATTTTTCATCACCACTTTATAAAAATGGTTATGAAATTTTATATAATGATCAAATATTATACTTATGAAATTATTAATATTATAGATATTATGTAACCATAATTAATGTTTAAGGACCATACCTATTAATTCAAAACATACATGAAAAAAGAAGAGTTATCACATAGAAACAAAGAATTTATTAAAGAATTATTAATAAAAGGATGTTTAATGTTATAAGTGGATAATATATGATATTATAAGTGGGTTAATAGTTATATTATATAATTATATGAAATTTAAATTTATTATATAGGAGGTAATATCCCTAACAAATTAATTCATACATAAGATAAGGATTCTTTATTTCAATATTGTTTCATTAAGACATATTTGATGTTATGAACCTATTTATACTATAAGGTGTATATTTTTTTTTATTTTTTTTATTTCATATTATGTATGATTATTAATTAATGGTATTTAAAGTTACCAGTCAAATTGTTTCATCAAAGGGATTTTAATTTGAATGTTGTCAAAGTGGTAATGGTTTGTGATCTAAAATTGTGTTTTTTAGACCCATGTTATGTCATTCATCCATCCTATTTGATGATTTTTATCTACTTAATATTTGATATTTTGTATCATGAAAGTACTTATATTCAAGTAATTTAATTTTTCATCTGAATTTTTTTTCATGAGGGTTATGATTTAAATATTACCTCAATTGTAAGGGTTTTATGTTACAATATCATTTTTATCAGTATTGTTTTTTCTCTAATTTATAATGATGAAATTATATAATCTATCACCCAAAAATCCTATTTTTTTATACTCGTTGGGATATTTGTGGAAATAACATTTTTCTTTTTATTTTAGTCTGTCTATGTGCTCAAAATTTTAAGAGAATGTTTTTATGGAAAACTGATTTTGTTTTTCTATTCAGTTGGGGGTATCTTTCTTTTATGTCCATATTTTTCCTAAATGTTTTCAAGAATGTGTTTTCTATTCTCAAATCAGTATTTATGTCAATTTTACCCCTATTTTATTCTATATGATATTCTTTAAAATATTTTTTCTTGTAATTTTTCAAATGATGTACTTTTTTCTTTTTACCAGAAGTGCGAAAGAAATCTATTTTTAGTATTTAATATGTGAATAAATGTTTCTACCATCAGGAAAACTATTTACATTCAATATTACTTAAAAAGTTTCCATGGTTATTTTGAAATAATTCTTTTTCAAAATATTTTGTAAACTTTTATACTTTAAATAAGTTATTTTAAAATTAAAAGTTAATTTTCTAGAAGACAATTTTTGATAATATTTTAAAGGTATTTCCATTTATGATAACATCCATTGATGTTACCTATTTTTCACATGGGTTATGTTCCAATGATACTATATTTTTTATTTATATGGATGGTTTATGATTGTGATGATTAAATATTGATGACAATAATTTTATTTTCCAAGGGTTACAAATTTATATAATAAAAAACGTTTTCATGATCTTGTTCCATATATATGAATGAATTATGATTATGTTATGGGTGGTTCTACTATATCCCACTAATTAATTAGTTAAAGATTAATATTTTATGACTTCATGAGGTAAAATAGAGGTTATAAAAATCCCAAAATATGGAATAAAGGTGGTTAACTCAAGACAAACAATGGTACATGGGAGGCTATCCTAATCCTAATGCAGGTATATAGGTCGTTATCCCAGTTATAACATCTTATTAATGTCTTGCTGGGCAGCCTTGACATAATATTTCTATGATTATCATTATGCATCACTTTATGACACTATTTTATGAAATGATCTAAACCCAATATTTTTCTATCACAGCTTATATTCATTGATTCTTTTATGATTCATGTATTATAAACTGTCATACATTATGATAGGACACATGATAATTATATATGAATCATTAGGTATGAATTTAAAATGTTATCCTCATGTTATGAAGCCCTTATTATCATGTTTTTATTACATATTATAATTGAATTATATTTCTATTTTTACCCTTAATAAGAATTTTGATCTCGCCCACTCTCATATTGTCATTTTTCCCAGGATATGAAAAAACATTTGAGATTGATATGTCAAATCAGGGTTCTGGTTATGAATAACTTAATGAGAGATGATGTAAATATTTTATGTACTAGTTTTTTATGTGTAAAATATTCCAAAGTCATCAATGTTTTATTATTATTTCATGGATCAAAATTATAGGTAACAAATATTCATGTCATTTGTTGTAATATTTATGTATGTAATTCTTGGGTTTCTATATTTGGTATCAGAGTAAGGTTAGGTTATTTTTTTAAAATTTTAATGGGAAATATTTATTGAGGACTATTTGGATAAGAATAAATATATGTTATAATCCTACATTATATTAAATAAATAAGCACGAGATTACCATAAAATATATCCCTTTATATATATTAGCATGTCGATGTGGTTCTGACACACATTCATCTAATGGTAACAACTATTAAGGGGGAAGATCAAGTATTAACTCGATCATCACCATTTCATGATTTGTGGTACTAAGATTGGAAAACTGTCTAGCCACTCATGGGGGATATACTTAGGTTAATTCCAAATTTATTTATGAGTAATTATGAAGTATTTGAATAGAGAATAACAATGGATGACCTAGTATAAAGTTAATGTGTCATAGATAAAAAAGGTGTCGATATTATGACATCCTACAAATAATCATCATGATAATTTGATTTACCACTATGATTATTGTTAATGATTTTTTTTGTGAATGGATGGAACCCTAATAAACCTTGTTAATGATGAATGTGATAGGGAATGAAATTATTATCATGCAAGTAAATATAATGTTATTAAGACTATAATGAAAAATAATGTTGTTATGATTAAAACAAATTTCTCAACCCACGAATCATTCTATTCTTACAAATGATAAAAGGAGGGAACAATAAATTATTGAGTCCATCATGAGGAAACATCCACCTTATTTTAGTGATTATAATGATCCACTAATTTATAAGAAAAGGACCATTACCCCTAAAAATGTATTTTCCAATACCTAGTGCTTGGTGCATGAAAATTTTATTTTAGTTTTTTAGCACTTGGATGAAAATAATATCGGTAGTGGAATCATATCAAGAATATGAGTAAACAATAATAAAATTACCCTATGGATTTGGATGAGTTGAGGAGGCTATTTTCAATAAATTATTTATTTATATTCTTCAAACAAAAAGGGGTAATGAATTCATTGATCTAATATATATGGATGGCGAATCCATTAATACATATGAGGAAAATTTTAAAAGACTTGTTAAGTATTGTTATTTTAATATCATTAAATTGGAATGTATGATTGATCAATATTTCATGGATTAAAACCACATTTTGATGGGATTTATCCATAAGAGATCATAAAATATTATGTATGATACAGTCAAACTAAAAACATATTAATCTATCTTTTATATGTATCATAGCTTTAACGAGATCATAAACACTATGATCAGACTTGGACAACCAATTATAAACAATGCTCAAGTACCGAGGATCCTCATATTTCTACCAAATACATAAAGAGGTACTACTGTATCTATTTGAGAATCATGTGAAATTGGTAAGTTATAATCAAAGGACTAATAGGGTAACAAATTTTGTTTGAAGAAGATTAGAAGGTGAATAATGATGATAATGAATTGAAACATAAATATGTTGCATCTAAATCATCTCATTCAAAATATGAACATGCTATCAAAGTTTAAAATACAAGTGGATGTGATGGTGATACTAAATGTGTTGAGGAAATAGTTCATGTAGAAACAATATTTACTAAGTTCTATTATTGGAATAAGTTTTTTATAAATTATAAATACAATGGTAAATATGATAATATAAGGAACATGAAGGGACATTGTAAAAATTATGGCTCATCAAATGAGATTACCTGTTATGAGTACAAAATAAAAGGACACTTGAAGGCTAAATGACTAAAGAAAAAGTGAAAAAAATATTTTAAAATAATCTAAAAATATCAAAATAAGAAATGAATGAAACTTTGAGTGCATATGAGTACAGATCCAGTGACTCAGATTCAAGAAAAGTAGATATAAATTAAAAATCTAATCTATGATTTATGGCTACTAATTCTAAGGAGAAATTATTAAAGGGGTTGAGTAAGAATATGTGGTATATAGGTAGTGGATGTTTTAGAAACATGATTAGATACTATTGAATATTTAAAAACCTGATAAAAGTTGATAGTGGGCTTGTCACCTTTGGTGATAATGAAAATACTAAATCATTAGACTTGTAAAAATTGTTAAATTTTAATCCATCATTATTTCTAATGTTTTATTTTTTGACTTTCTAAATATAAATTTCTTAATATTTTCCAATTATGTGATGATGGTATTAATGTGAAATTTGGAAAAAAATATTCTATGATTTATGATTCCAATAATGCTTTAGTGTTCACTGCTTTTAGAAATGATAATGTTTAAATTTCAAATTTATATTCTTTATTTCAACAAAATGTTTCTTTTTTGAGTGATTTTCATAGATAATTATGTATATAGAGTAGTAGAATTGGATATTTCAATATAAAATCACTTAGGAAGCTAAATAAGAAAATTTTAGTCAAGTATCTATATAATATATAATTTCATAAATATATAGTTTGTAATCCATAAAAAAAGAGAAAACAACAAAAAATAAATTTCTAAGAAAGTAAAGCTGTATCTACATCTTAAAAAGTAGAATATAATCAAATGAATTTATTTTTACCATATAGAGTTTCTATTTTATCAATAAAAAACGGTGCTAATGTTATGTTTTATGACTATTCAAGATATATATGAGTGTTTTTTCTTACATATAATCATGAATCTCCTTTAATTTTTAAAATATTCTATCTATAATGTGAAATTTTGTTGAATTTATATAAATTATTTTATAAGTGATCATGTATGAGAGTTTCAGAATCATGAATTTGAATATCTCTTCTCACTATATGGATATACTCAACATTTTTATACACCAAAAAAATAAAAAAATAGGTTTTTTTAAAGGAAAAATATGACTCCACAAGAAATTGATCGAATAATTCTTATTAAATATGAAACTCCTGTATATATATGGGTTGAATATGTTCACATAGATTTCTATGAAATTAATAAAGTTCATATAAGGCCAATTTTGAAACCGAAACCATATTAAATATGGAAAGGTTGTAAAACCCAATGTAAATTACTTTATTGTTTTTATTTGTAAATATTATTTTCTTAACAAAAAATAGAATATAGGAAAATTTTCACAAAAAAATACATTAAGGAATTTTCCTTGGTTATTCAACCAATATAAAATCTTTTAGGGTGTTTAAAAAGAAATAAAAGGTTGTGGAATAAAATATTCATATAACTTATGGAGAGAGAGATCCACATGAACCCAAACATGATGATATCAAATCTGGATGATGATATGTAAAATTTAAAAATAAATAATACATAAATAATTCCAAATATTTCTACTAATTAACCATATAATTTACCTAGACGACATTATCAATTTCTTCTTATCCTAGAATAATACATGGGAAAACCATGTTATTCTATTACAGGAACCATTAAACCCTGGAAAACCGTCCTTTGGATACTATGGTAAGATACCTAGAAAAAGAAACAAAAATCCAAGACTCACTAAGAATACTTGTTTAACATCAAGACATCTTATCATATTTTGAAAATAGAAACATCAGTGAAGAAATTAGTGTTGAACATTGGGTAATGGAAATTATAGAATAATTGAATTAGTTTTAAAGAGACAAGGTATGTGAATTAGTAGGAAGACCTAAATAGCACCTAAAAATTGAAAATAATTGGGTGTATATAATCAAGGACGATGAGTTTGAGACAATTATTAGAAATAAATCAATATTTTGAGACAATGATACAGTTAAGAATAAGGTATTGGCTATAAAGAAACCATTACAAAAGTAGCTATAATTTATACCATCATAATATTTCTTTCATATGACACACATATTAATTTCAAACTATATCAAATTGATGTTTATAGTGAATTAATAAATAAGTATTTTATCAAGGATGTTTTTGATAAAAATCCCTATATATTTCTAAATACTAAATTTATAAATTGTATTTTAAAATTAACAAAAACCGTGAATTATTTAAAATAGGATCCTAGAACATTGTATGATAGGTTCAATACTTATATTATTTTAAATGTTTTTATAAAAGGTATTATTGGACCTAATTTTATTATTAAAACAATTTAAAAGGATATTTTATATTTAAAATATATGTAAATGATATTTTTTAGATCATTTAAAATCTCCTTATGTATTGAATTTTCTAAAAGAAAAGTTTATATGAAATGAGTTTAATTGGTGAGTTAAAATAATTTCATGTATTTCAAAATTTTCAAAAAAAAGATTGAATGGTTTAAATATAAATAGAATTCAAAAATGAACTTTTGAAGTTTTTTGGTACAGATAACACCAAAGGTAATGATACTCCCATTATTACAAGATGTATGTTTGATCTGGATGAAAATAAAAATTCTTTAGATTATAATAGTTATAGAGGTATGATAATATTTTGATTATAATTAATTGTTAGGAAACATGATATTATATTTAGTGTGTAAATTTTTGTACACATTCATGAATACCCTAAATAATTGAATTTAAATGTCATTAAATGGATTTTAAACACCTTAAAAAACAACCAATTCTAGATTATTGTACTCTAAAAGACATTAATTTTAGTTAGTTTTTCATATGTTGATTTTAGTGGTCATAAATTGTATAGAAAGAGAACCTCTAGAACATATAATATTTTAGAAAAGTCTCTTGTTTCATTGTGTAGTAAGGAAAAAAATTCCATTTCATTATATACTATTGAAGCTGAGTATATAGCTATAGGTAGTTTTACAAATATTTTGTTGGTAAAACAAACTTTTTTGGACTATGGATATCTATTTTTTACATGTCTCTATAAATTTAGATAATAGATATTCTATTAACATTTCTAAAAAAGCATTTTCTCACATGAGGATAAACCATATTCATATAATTCACTATATTTTGAGTTACCCTTTTCGAAAGGGTGATATAAACCCTGAATTCATTATTCATGAACATAATATTATTGAAATATTCAAGAAATAATTGTATATTAAGAGAGTAAACTATACCAGACATGAGTTAGGTATGATTAACTATTTAAAATTTTTACTTTTATTATGTAAATATTGTACTAGTTTAATCATTTTTATTAAGTTCTTAACATTGGTATTTATTATGTTTTTTCTTTATGTAACCTTTTTGTTTACCACATATAGTAAATTAAGTGAAAATGAGTTTTCTTTCAAATAGTAGGTTAACTTACTATGACCATTTGGTCATGTGGTTACTATACCTACCATGGAACTTAACTCACATGGTCTCTATACCTACCATTAATCTGTACTCACACAATCACTATACTTACCCCATGATATTAATCATGTTATTGGTATTCATATCTTCAATTTATATTTTTTATACCTATTGATCCTTGTTTTAGTTATTGAGAATGCGATATCAGTATAACTATGTTGTCTATTTGTACTTAAAATTTTTATTAATTCAATTTTAAAGGATCTTATTAATGTTCTTTATAATTATATTCCCTAAATAATTTAGTTAAATTTAAATTTTGAATACAAATAAACACACATATCTATGCAAAAATACCATTATTCTTTTAGAAGGAATACATTTTATCCCTTTCTCACTAATCTCTCAAATTAAATCCCAAACATTTTGAGAAATATAATCATAGAAAGTATACTGAGGATGAAGATAAATTATAATTCGAATCCTACTATTGAACCCCCTCATGTGGATAGATCTAAGAAAGATAACGGTATCTCGAGTTATACAATAAAGCTACATAACCCGCATTTTGTAGAATAAATAGTGTGTGTAGAAAATGAAGTTGATGCACATTGGATTTATTCGAATAAATCATTAAAACATAAATTGATTGAAAATAATGGCTAGGATGAAAAGCTTAAGCAAAATGATAATTTATTATTTTGAGGTTTTATAAGGAATATTTTGTGCACATGGAATTCATACATAGAAATAAAAGAAACACCATTCAAGATCTGATCAATAATGATGTTTATTCAAAATTCTAGGAAAGGAGCTTACCTATTCCACATAATAGTGAATATTAGGACTATAAAATTCTATACCCAATAAAGGTTTCCCATTTGAAATTCCAAAATTCCATGGAATAATTAACAAGAAATAGTTCAGCCAGGATACCAACTATAATGGAGTTTTATTATGAATGAAGGTATTTGGATAAATTTTTCTAACACCATGTTAGTCCCTTTAATATCTATATATTTTAAAAATAAATTCTATAATGTTCTAGATACGCAACATCGAGATTAGATAAACTCAAAATATTATTATTTAAATGTGACTGTTATAACACAGTCATTAAAATCATGGGTATGTATATGATTAATTAATTTATGAAGTAAATATATAGGTAAAAATCAACAAAAAGTATTTGAAATTCTAATTAAATATTAATAAAAGTTTTAGTAAAATCATGCTTTTCTTCAAAAAATACAGTTTCGTGAAAAAAAAGTTTTTTTTACTTTTTTATAACTTATTATTATCATGAATTTATAGAACTTATATAAATTATATTTAACCAAATTCATTTCATTTCTTAATTCACCATGTCAAAATTATCTGAAAATGATTTTTTTTGAATTTTCTAAAAAGAACGATTTTTCAATGAATAGTGAATTAATACTAATTTTTATTGAAAACTATATTTTTATATTAATTTATTTAAAAAGAAAAATTATATTTAAGATTAGTATTAAAATTAAATTATTGCCTTTAAATTTATAATAATTTTAATTATGGGTTTTAAAATGTAATTTGCACACAAATTTAGCATAAAAACATTTTATATTTAAAAAATGTCATTTTTCAGGAAAACTATTTTTCATCACATTTTCAAGTTTAATTTAAATTTAATTATTCGGCTTCTATTTTTTTATTTTTGAAAAATAGATTCCATATTTAAAATCATACTGTCCAAATTTATTAAATAAGTCCCTTTTTATTTTTTGTCAATATGAATAGTAAGCTTTCATTTTTTTGTTATGATGGTATAGGGTAAACCATGTAATTAAAAATAAAAAAAATAATAAGGGTTATAAAATAATGCCAATACTGTGAGTGGGTGACCTATACCAAACTTCTTTGTTTATTTTTAAAACTATTACATGTATAAATTTTGATATATATATATATATATATTTGTGTATGTGTGTGTGTTTTTATTATTACCATAACAGAGGAGAAACTTATTCCTACAATGTTTACATGTTAATGTCGTTAGATTACATGTGATATCAAAATTTCATAGTATTTCACAACTATAATAAGAGCCAAAATATACCATAATATTTATATTTTCTTGGTAGTACCTTCATTAAATCTATGAAATGAAATAAGAATCTATGATTATCCAATTAGATCATAAAATATATAAATTAAAAAAATGATGATGACATAAGTGTACATCTCGCTTTATGAGATATCAGAAGAAAATAGATTATTTTAAATATAATGATTTCTTAGGAGGTTTTCATAGTTATGACATTCATAATCTCTTTAGGGGCCATGGTGGTTACTAGACTCTACTCCTGTTCTATAGTTTTGAATCACTTTTATTTGGATAAGGACGTAGAGGGTCACACAGAAAGTGTATCCCTAAGTTATACCTATTACAATAAATAAGATTTTAGGATGAAGTGGGTCCCACATTTTGGGGTCAATGGACATCCAAGTGTAATTGATCTAAAGTAAAAATAAATAAATTAAATTATTCACATTTATAATAATGATGATTGAATTTATTTCTCAAGGAATTCAATTTTTTTATTAAATTGAATACAAGAAAATACAAATTCTAAAATGTAAATACGACGTTTAAGGTTCACATAATTATTTGGGGATATTAAAATTTTATTTAATGGTCAATATTTTATCACACAACATTTTATTGTGATACAGGTGACTGATAAAATATTTGTGACATTTATGACAAGTTTATTAAGTCATACATGTGAAAAAATGTCTAAAATGAAATTTATTTCATTTCAGGGACCAAAGGGATAATTTGGAAAGTACAACCTAGACATAAAATCTCATTTCATCCTCTATAATAGGGATATTTACCATTTAGATGAATATAGTGAGATAATATATCATATCCTATCTTATATAGTTCTTATAGAGAGATTAGGATTAAATAATAAGGTCCAATAAATATCTTATTCTAGATCGTTTCAGAATTTTTCATGTGATCAATAGGACATCATAAAGATCTTATATTTCCTAATATAACACTCAGGAAACATTGATCAATTATCTAGAAGCTTCAGTGCATGTGCAGACGATCTTGAGGACACCTAGCTTGCCTTTGGGCCACGACACATCGACAATGAGTGAGTTAGAATGAGGACATAAAACAAACAAGGTACTATTTATGATTTCGTTTCATTTATTTTTTTGTCCTTAAATTGAATTAAACATGATCCCATGAGAAATCTGAGAATATGGTTTTTTTAATTCAATGTTTTTAACATGAATCCAAACTGAAAATTTTAAATTGTATGTTTTTTACATTTCTGATGTGCCCCAGGTTTCTTCAATTGGTAATTGAGTGAAAATGTAATTTTTTATAAATAAAAAATTAAAATTTATAGTAAAATTTATATTAATTTCAAATAGGGTTTTGATATAGTCCCAATATAAGTAAAAATGGATTGATATGAGTTTCTATGTCCAATATATAGCAGATCAAAGATTGAGGGATTGTTTGTAAAAATTGGGACTAGAATTAATGTTTTCCCCAATTTACTGGATACCGTAGTGAAAAATATTTATCTGAAGTGTTATGTGAGTATGTTGCATGTTATCGAGATATACTAGAAGCCAGTTGTGGTAGTTCATTGGAAATAAAATCATGTTGTTAAACCGTGATTGTCTTAAAAAAAATGAAAATGAACCCAAATCATTAATGAAAATCTTAGAAAAATATTCCATGGGAAGCTAACCCAAAGTATCCATTGGAATATTTCCCTAATCATCCATGGGAATCATAACCAAAGAATCCATGTGAGTCTTATACCAACTTTCCATTAGAGGCTTACCAAAAATTCCATGGGAGGACTAACCAAAGCATCAATGGGAATCTTACTGAAAGCTTCCATGCAAATCTAATGAAAAAATAAAAATAAAAAACAAGATATGTTTTGAATTTTGCTTATATTTATAAATATTATATTTAATAATATAATATATATTATATGATATAGATATTATATCAATATATATATATATATATATATATTATGTGTGTATATATTCCCTTACAAGGATTCCCCATCGCAGGTCAGACCAATTCTGTGTGGGTCTGACCATCTCACCCCATTTAACCCACTAAAATCCCTAAATTAATTTCTAAGGATATGGTTTAGGTCCAAATAGATTCTAAAAATTATGAAAAATCATTCAATAACTCAATTTAATTGTCTTTGTTTTAATAAAATTATTTTTGTTTTTGTGGGGCATATCAAAAATTAATTAAAAATAATCTTGAGTTGAATTTTAGAAAATTGAATTTTTCTTATGAAATATAATTACATGTTAACTAATAATGATCTAAGAATGATCCATGAATCATTGATTTATTATTTATTTAATTTAATTATTTCATTTCTTATTTTTGAAATGTAATAATTATTTTACTTTTGAGGATATTTGCATTCGTCCCTCCACCTTTAATTCGTATATGGTCTCACTTGTCTATATTTAAGTGATAAAATGTTATTTTCGAACCTCAATTTCCTATCACTGGTGTGTGAGTATACATTTTAAGGATCTAAGGAGTTTGTGGTAAATTGGTTCAGGTCAAAATCTAATTTAAACAAAATAAGTGATGTTCATGGGTGTTGTGGGTGCTACAAATTTCTATTTGGAATTAATGTTAGGAATTTCTACAGTTGAGGGTTCCTCTTAATACCAAGGAGTTATTATGAAATTGGTGGGTATAATTATCTAAATCTGTAAGAAATGGAGTAATTATAACTACCTTAATACAAATTTATAGGAAAATCACTGTGCTATTACAAGTTATTATTTAGAGGATATGGGATTTCCCTCCACAAATCAAGGATCCATGAGATAATGCATTTGGAGAGTCAAATTCCTACCCTAAAATTCTCTGATTAGTAGTGTATCCATAGCTTATGGGCAATGAGGTGAGGTCTCAAGGATCCTTTCTACTAGAATAGTAAATTTATTGGGTATTCTGAATCTAGTATTTTTGGGATACTAGGATTTAAAAAAAGAGTGGTAGATATTTAAAATTAATTATTTTAAAGAATACAATTGTAATAAAGATAATGTACTAATATGATATGTTATTTGTTGTAGGTAAAATAAAAACCATCACCAATGAGGTTCTTGAGCATGTACTGGAGGAGAAGGAGGTGTGGGAATCAATTATCTCCCTAAACAAAGAGAGTTCACCCAGTCCTGACAGTTTCCCAGGGTCTTTTTTCATTAGTTCATGGATAATCATCAAGGGGAACTTATCAGTGCTATTTGGTAATTATTCTATAGTGGAGGACTACTGAGGGTTGTCACTAATACTACCTTGATTCTAATTCCCAAGGTGAGTGAGACAATCTCCATTGCTCATTATTATCCCATCAGCATAAGCAACTTCACATACAAGGTGATGGAAAACCTCATCAATAGATGATTCTATCAGTATATGGAATGTTTGTTTGTAGAGGAATATCATGATTTCATCTAGGGGCGGTAAATCTAGGGGGAAATGGATATTGTGTTAGAGATGATTTGTGAGATCAATAGAAAATTCTGAGGGTACAACATTATAATCAGGGTTTACATGGAAAAGGCCTATGATATACTAGAGTGTTGCTTTATCATTTTGGCCATAAAGAGCTTGGGATTTTTTGAATGGGTCATTAACATGTTATTTCATTTCTATAGATCTCTATTTTTCAATTTGGTCTTTATGGGGAGGCAATGTAGTTTCTTGAAACTTATTAGAGGACTCAGGTAAGGTGACCCTATTTCTCCCAGCATCATTATCATTATCTAGGATGTCGTAAGTAGGTATGTGGCCTCCTTTATTAAACACGACTTTGTCCTACCTTGTCACTATGGGGATCATGTTTCTTGGGTGTCTCAAGTCCTCTTTGTGGATTATCCGCTCTTCATTATCAATGGGTTAAGTGACTACATCATAGGCTTTAACAACATCATAGACGAGTATACTTACTAGAGTGGGAAAATTATGAATATGGAAAATAGAGGGGTTTACTTTCCCCCTTACTTCCTAGCTAGACACATGGAAAATATTGTTTCTATTCTAGGAAGTTAGAGTAATAACATTCCTTTGATTTACTTTGGAGCTCCCATCTCCCATTTAAGAATTCTAGTAAGAGTTTTTGATGGTTTGGTCAGCAAGATTAGTAAACTTATTAATAAATAGATAAATAGGTTCTTTTCCTTTAGTGGAAGGATCAATATTGTTAATTGTGTTATTTACTCTGTCTCTATACATATTTTATCCACCCTTAAGGTTCTGAATACCATCATTAAAAAAATTGAGAATATCATGAATGTATTTATTTGGGATAACCAAGGGGAGGGGAGATGCCGGTGGGATTCCTGAAGAAAACTTTCTAGGCCAATGGAGCTTGGAGGCATTGTAGTTAGAGATATGGGACATGCTATGTATTTTCTCCAGGATAGGATTGTATGGGAGGTTATTTAGGGGAAATCCTTGTGGATCCAACTTATCATATTAAATTATGGATTTGGTTTATGTGAGAATGGAATATCTCCCTTGAGTTTTTGGATCTCTCTTCAGGTTCACATTCTTGTGATTTTGTTCTATTCGTATGGGATTTTGGGTTAGGGGGACATCAATTATTGGCAGTGTGATTGGGGGGGGGGATTGTTTGTTGGACTTCCCAAGTTTCCCTACGCCTAATATTTCTTTTTAGGAATCTAGTTCAGACCCCACCTTCATCTAGGAGATTCTCAACCTTACTAAAAAGGCCTTGTTTGACAGAATCAGATTGGATGGGTTCTTTGATCACAGTGTCTTCACTAGATCCTATGATGGTAAGTTCTCAACCAAGTCTTATAAATAGACATTTCTTGCTCAACTGGTGACTAACCAGTGGGGAATGTGCCTCTAGTGTAAAGCTATTTCCATCAAATTCTCCTTCCTACTATAGATAATATACTACCAAGATATCATCTCAGAAATTTTGATCAAAGGAAAAGGGTTTCGACTTTACTCTAACTGCATCTGCTATCTGTACCCTTCAAAAACAGTCCAAGCTGTATCTTTTCTTTCAAAGTACATGGGATAGTTTTATCTAGTGTGTTCTTGGTGATTTATCTCCACCATCTACTGTAGTGGTTTCCCTTGAGGGTTTCCTATGTAACTGGTTATATGGATGCCCCAACATTAAAGAGGAGGTCACAGATCAGGCGAGCTTTCTGGTGGAGGGATGTTGGTACATTTGGAAGGCGCGCAACCAAGCATGACATTGTTCCCGTTGCTTCGATATTTCTCTTGTGACCAGATCTAAATGCCTTTCCATGTAGCTGATAGGCCTCTTATCTTAGAATGTAGCATCTCACTCCCCCAGAAAATTCTTATCTAGAGTCCCATCATCAGACCAATACAGCCCCATGGAGTGGGCTCTTTGGGTCTTTTAGTCTCCCCTACCCCAGGTTTGAAACTTAATGTTGATGGTGTTTTTAGTTCTGATTGCAAGTGCGGGGGTAGTGTGGTTCTTGACACCTTGGGGTCAGTGATCGTTTCTTTTAGTGCCTTCTATAGACCAGGAAATTCTCTTAAGGCATATACGAAGATGATTATTATTGCTATCTCTCTATGAAAATATAAGAACATCATCCCTTCCACTATTGAAATAGATTCTTGAATGGTGTGGAGATCTCTCATTATCACCTCAGATTCTCCTTGGAAAATCAGTTATTTGATCTTCGTGTGTAAGGAACTTATGTAAAGTGAAATAGAGATTCTTTATATGTCGCATTAGTGCAACTTTGTATCTAATTTCTTGACTACTTTTACTACCCAAGAATTCATTCTGTTATAATTTTGTACCCTTGGATCCATTCTCCTAGGTGGCGTGGCCCATGAAATCAGCGACACTCTCTTTCTTCACTTCTTTAGGCTTCCTTGACTTGTGTTCCCATTGCCTCTTTTAATAAAATAATTATTTGTGTGTTAAAGAGTTATAAAGGAGGTTGAATATCAATACATTAATCATTTGTATGATGCACTAGATTTTCAGTGTTTCATGTTTTCATCTATGTCCAGTGATTTATAGAAAATAGATGAGGACAAAGATAAATAACAAATACTATCTTATCTTCATGTGTTATACCTAGAGAAATATCAATAAGAATTTTATGAGATATAAAGTGTAAATTATAGATGCATGGTAGTGGAAGGATATAAATATTCACCTCATATACTTAATATTTTCAGGTACCTTGAGAGGTTTGAATTCTTTGTGTTGAAATTGAACCATTGTCTAGAAACTAATCTCATTAATTCCTCATAACCATGTAGATTCTTTAATTTCATTTTTAATTATAATATAAAAAACATGATTAAGATAATCATAGTTTTTTAGATTTAGTTCGCTAAGAAGTCTCAAATATGAATAATTCAAACTATTTATACCTTATGGTGAATAAGATGAGGAACGGTTATGCTAAGTGTTAAGGGATAATTATAAGTTAGAGACACCAATGCACCACCCTTTTAATAATCCAAATATAAAGATAAAGTGAAACAAGAAGGAGGAAGACTACTTTTCATGTGGAATGAAAGGCCATTGGAAAAATAAATTCTAAACTAAGAAGAAAATGAAATTTGATTCTTATGCTTCAGGTATATATTTCCTTGAATGAAATATGTATATTTAAAAAAGATGGGTATTGGATACTACATGTGTCTCATACAACTGAATTCAAATACATGAACCATATATATTGAAGATAATTAAAAAAGGTGATGTAGATCTCTGAGAATAAAATGGTACAATACTAAAAGTACTAGTGGTGAGATATTATCATCTTACTTTTAATAATGCGATGGTTCTTGTACTAAATAATTGTTATTATGTACCATATGTTACTAGAAACATAATCATAGTGTCGAGTTTAGAAACTATGTTATTTTTTTAGAGTGGAAATAAATTTTTAATTATGTATAAGGATAACATATGTCATGGTATGCAACTTCTTAAAAATTGGTTATAAATACTTGAATTAAAAAATCTATTATTGGAAATCAATGAAAAATACAATGAGAATGAATCATATCCTACCCGCTTATGGAACTTCAGGATAGGTCATGTAAGTGATAATAAATAATGAAAACTACATCAAAAAGGGTATTTAGACTTCCTAGACATAAAAACCAACGATTTTTGTCACATATGTTTACATGGTAAAATTACCAAATAAGATTTTAGTGAGAAAGGAGAAATACCCAAATAACCTTTGGAATTGGTTAATACTAATATATGTGGTCCATTTCTAGTATAGAGAGCATGTGTTTTTTCTTACATTATTATATTTTATGATGAATATAATAGATATGGGTATAACTACTTAATTTGGTACATGTTAGATTACTTTAGCATGTATAAGGAATACCAGAATGAAGTATAGAATCAACATGGTAATATGTTTAGGAATCTCTACTCAAACCATGGTAGAGAATATCTTAAACATGATTTCACTAATCATTTAAAGGAGTGTGGGATAATTTACCAACTCACTCCTCTTTTATACACCCTAGTGGAGCTAAGTTAGTGAAATCCGGAATCAAACCCTACTTTTCCTGGTTAGATTGAAAATTATTCATGTAACTCTACCATTATCCTCTTAAGGATATTCCCTATAGGCAATGACGTATCTAGTAAATTGAGTACACTACTAATAAATAGGACATTAACAACACACAAATTTCCTTTATCAGCAATGAAGAAGAACTGACTTCTAGAGAAAGGTTAATATCCATTTTCAATTATTTGTGCTAAAAAAGTTCTAATAAATTGGTCCTATATCAGCTCTAAAAAGAAGATGATAATAGACTAATTTATCAACAATTTTATTTAGCACCTATAAAAAGTAGCTTTATTGATGCTTTAAAAAACACAGATAAAGAACCAATTTATCAACGCTTTTAAAATTGCTGGCAAATTACCCATTTATGACCGCTTTCAAAAATGCTCATAAAGGACCAATTTATTAGCGCTTTCAAAAGTGTTGATAAAGGGAAATACTATAGTGTGCTGTAAAAGCACACCGCATCACCAATGCAATGTGATGTAATAACACACTATAACACCAAAAACACCACCAAATATCATCAAAATAAAGTTCTAATACAAAATTTAAAAGAAATGAAATTTAAAACAAAAATACTATAAAACACTATATTATAGACATTTCAAACATTGGTTTGTAAAATTAAATAAGTAAAAATTATTACACACATTAAAAAACAACAATGTTTCTTTTTTTCCTTTGATCATGACCTAGAATCATGATATTGTCGAACAAACCACCCCTTCTTGAGAAAAATAAATCACATGTATAAGAATGAAATTCTTATGTTATTAATAATATAAAGAAATAAATTAACAAAAAGTGTAAATTTTAAACTAAACTTTATATCATAAAAGAAACTCTTTGTATTGGATTGAGTTGGTGTTGAATCTTATACATCACACCATTTCTGGTTCATATTCAAGAATTATCTCTATGAAAATTAATTAAATAAGTATAACAAAAATCCCTATAGGTGCAACCAAGTGGTTGCATGAGTGACAATTTATGAAATAAAATATTGATTTTAAAATGATAACAGACATTTTGAGTTATAATGAGCATATAATGTATCATATTGAGGTATGGCTGATTCCAACATGTCAAAAATTACTTATGTATCATTTCAGTAAAGTATCAAAACAATACGAATGTGTTTTCTTGGATTTGAGTAGGTCTGTTGTCTATTTTACAAAAATTGATGTCCATTTTAAATAAAATGATGCACATGGGGTCATTCCGGTAACACTATGCATTATATTGAGGTTAGTATGATTCCAACATGTCTAAAAGGACCAATGTATCATTTTCCTAAAGTATAAAAACAATCTAAATGTGTTTTCTCAGTTTTGAGTATGTCACTTGTCTTTTTTATTAAAATGTCATTTTCAATCAGAAAAATACACTTTGACCCATACCAATAAAATCATATATAAGTTTGATTTGAGATTGATTCCTACACATCAAAAAAGGCATATGAATTTTTTCCTAAATTATCATGAAAATCAGAGCATGTTTGATCAGTTTTCAATGAGTGACACATTTTGAACCAAAATATTGATTTTAAATTTGTAATAAACATATGGAGTCATACTGAGTATATCATGTATTGGATTGAAGTGCGGTTGATTCCTACATATCAAAAATGACTTATAAACCATTTTAATAATGTATGAAAATAATATGAATGTGTTTTCTATGTTTTGAGTAGGCCAGTTGTCTGTTTTACTAAAATTTATGTCAATATTAAAAAAAATGACACACTTGGAGTCATAATAGTCACATCGTGTATTGGATTGAGGTGAATCTAACAACAACATGTTCAAAATGATTTATGGATAATTTTAATTAATTATAAAAAAATATTAATGTGTTTTAATGGTTTTAAGTACGCAACCTGTCTTTTTTACTAAAATTTCATTTTAAACAGAAAACATGCACTTTGAATCATACCGATCACATCATGTATCTGTTTGATGTCAGGAAAATTTCTATAAATAAAAAATAAATTATGAATCATTATCCTAAATTATCAAGAATATCTAAGTGTGTTTTATCATTTTTTAGTGAGTGACACTTTTTTAACTAAAATATTGATTTTAAAGTGATAATGGACACTTAGAGTCATAACAAGAATTTTTTGTATTAGATTGAGGTTAAGATGATTCCTAAACATAAAAAATGACTTATAGATCATTATCAAAATGTATCAAAACAATATAAAAGTGTTTTTTAGTTTTGTGTAGGTCCGTTGATTTTTTTTACTAAAATTGACTTTAATTTCTAATAAAAAGATGTACTTGGAGTCATACCAGTCACACCAGGAATCAGATTGAGGTGTGGATGATTCCCACATGTCTCAAATGACTTATGTGTATTTTTATAAATGTATCAACAAAATATGAATGAATTTTATAGGTTTTGAGTATGTCACATATCTTTTTTACTAAAATGTCATTTAAAATTGACAACATGCACTTTGACTCATACCGATCATATCATGTATCGGTTTGATGTGAGGCCACTTACTACACATAAAAAATTACCAATTATTCATTTTAATAAATTATAAAGAAAATATGGCACGTTGGATCAATTTTTAGTGAGTGATAATTTTTGAACTAAAATGTCAATTTTAAACTGATAATGGACACTTAGAGTCATACTAGGAACATTAGGTATTTTATTGAGGTACAGACAATTTCTACAAGTCTAGAATGACTTATGGATCATTTTTATTTAATTTATCAAAACAATCATAATGTTTTTTCTCATTTTTGAGTAGGTGTTCTGTGTATTTTACTAAAATTGATGTCAATTTTAAATAAAAAGATGCACTTAGAATCATACAGGTCACACCGTGTGTCATATTTATATTAGGATGATTCCTACACATCTAAAATGACTTATGGATTGATTTATTAATGTATTAAAACAATCTAAATGTGTTTTCTTATTTTTGAGTATGTCACAAGTCTTTTTCACTAAAATTTCATTTTAAACTCAAAACATGCACTTTGAATCACATCGATCAAATCATGTATTAATTTTATGTGAGAGAAATTCCTACAGATTAAAAACGACTTTTGAATCATTTTAAAAAATTATCAATAAAATCTGGGTTTTTTTATCGACTTTCTGTGAGTGACACTTGTTGAACTAAAATTTTAATTTTAAACTGATAACTAACACATTGAGTCATACCAGGCACATCGTGTATCAGATTAAGGTGAGGAAAATTTCTACACATCACAAATAACTTATGTATTGTTTCTTATAGTATCAAATTAATCTGAATATGTTTTCTTAGTTTTGATTATGTCACTTGTCTCTTTAAAAAATATAATGTCAATTTTAAATAAAAAGGATCAATATGAGTCATAATGGTCTCGCCGTATGTCTAATTGAGGTGCGGTTGACTCATAAAAATTTGAACATATCAAAACAATCCTAACTACTAATGTTACAATGATTTATATGGTCTTTATTTTTAGATCATCCAACACTGTATGTTGAATCAATGTTCTTAGATGAAAAATATTCTCATTGTTGAAATCCAAAATTTTATTGGAAGATCATGTTCCCATTATTACATGAAAAGTAACCAAAATGACCAAATTATCTTCTTATACTCTTTTGGATTTCAACAAAAAAGGGTTTACCTCTAAGAAAATCGATTCAATATGTCTTCTCAAAAGATCTGTGAAAAAAATAAATATGTATTAGATAAGATAAAATTATGAAAAAATTAATTAAATAAGTAGTATTGATTCAATTTTTCATGATGGTTGTATGTATTCTTGACGCAATTAATTTTTTTCATTATGTTAGTTGCAAGCTCAAATTCCAATCTCTCACAAGCAAGAGAAACTTCACCGGTGCCAACTCTTCCCTTATCCCTATTTCAATCAAGTCCAACCATGCCTTAAATTCTATATTTTGTTTTTCTTGGTACATTAAAAATATTCCAATGAAACTATCCAATACATTTTTTACATTCATTACATCAAGAAAATTTCCAACAAATAAACATTTACAATATTGTAATTCAAATAAAATAGATCTATTCTTCCTACCTGATTTTGTATGGTTTTCCAAAAATGGTGTCCGAAAATAGTTTCAGTATCTTGTAATTTATTTTTACATTTTATTGCCTATTAATAGAGATGGTTTTTTACATTGTTCCATATTCCCATCGAATGATTTCATCCAAGATCAGTATTTATGTCATCGAGGTAAAAATTTATGATGTTGTAAAAGCACAATCTTTATGGAATTTTGAAACCAAACTGTGTATGAGCATTTTTCACAAATTGGACACCTGAACATTCCTTTAATGTTATAGCCTGATAAATTTCCATAAGTGAGGTAGTCATTTATCAAACCGTACAACATATCCCAAATTGAAAATTTTCAATTATATGTGATGTATACATTATAATACTTTTATCCCCCATACATTTCAAATCCTCAATCAATGGAGCTAAATAAACATGAATTCATTATTAGGTTTTTTTGGTCTCGCTATAAGCAGAGACAACATAATTATTTTTGTATTTAATGCATAACCATGGAGGTGAGTTATAATTTACCAATATAATTTTCCATGTACTATAGGTAATAATCTGTACACCAAGAGGAATTATTCTATCTATAGATAATGCAAGATGAAAGTTTCTCAACTCATTTAAAAATTAAGGATACTCACAATCAATTTTCTTCCACTAAGGAGAATATACTAGATGAAATTGATTACCATATTAAATTTGTGTTTTTATATACCATGTCAATTGTCTCACAGTTTCCTAACATCCATATAGTATTCTAGACCATGTAATGATAGAAAATTACCACATATATTTCAATGGACTCGATTCATTTTTATAATATCAATCTGCACCACACTTAGGTTTTTTTATGAGTGAATCATGTTCTTGTGAATCAATATGCATTCATTTTGACATGAATGTATTCTTTTAGAGATCATACCCACTAAACAAGAAATTATTTTAGAATCATATATTTAACATGATAGTTCATTTTCTTCTCGTAGAATATCATTCAAGAGACCAAATAGTTTTGTAATGATGGTGCCACTCTTTCTGCTACCAACTTTCAAATTATATAACTTTAATACAGCTAAAAATGTTTCATATTTAGTACAAATGATATAAAATGGTCTCTTGGAACAAGTAATTAACTTCTCAAACAACTTTATAAAATCATGACACTGATCTTCAATTTCCATTGTTGTTTATTCCATGTGATCTGTATCATCATTTACACTCGAATTCATATCAAATGATCCATAAACCATAGTATCATCCCAATCAGTGTGCACATTGCATTTTTTACCATGTTTAGTCCAACATTTATATCTTTGATCTATTCCAAGGAAAATGTAATTTTCTTCCAAATCCAACAGACTACTTTTTCTGGAATAACAAAAATATAAATATGGACAAAGGATTTAAGAAGGACCATATGTATGTTCTCTTAAAATCTTGGAGAGATCTTTAACTCTATCTTAATAATATATTATCAAACGATTATACTGAATCCATTTTCTATTCATATACATACTATTTTATTCATAAAATATTATTTTCTTATAATAAATAAATAAATACAAATAAGATATTAATTATCAAAGGTAAATGTTACAAAAAAATCTTACAAGGGAAACCCATCATTTGATTGTTTCAAATAATTTCAATATGATTATAAGAAAATTGGTAATTTAATTTACGAAAAGAATTAATATACTATGGTAGGTGTTGTCCTATAAATTCCATATAAGGAAAACCTTGTGGATAATGATCATGCTTAGTAACTCATCTCCCTAACATTAATCATTGTATTTTTTTGTTTGAAATACATCTTCAATATCTTGTGGACATGAACCTCTATTTCGTGAAATAATATAAGAGATAGTCATCCATGGGAGGAATAATACTTAGTTTAATATAAGTAACATAACAGAGATGGAGTATGAGTCTCAAGAAACACAATGAAATTACTATTCGGGAGATGAAACTGAGGAGAATGAAAGCTATCTATAAAAGATATGGGGGTGAGTCTCAAGAAACAAATTTCAATAATAACTATTGTTTTACAGTCATCAAGTCTTTTTTAAATCCCCTAAACAAATTAAAAAAATAATATAGTCAATTAAGAAGTAATAAAAAACCCAGATATGATAAACAAGAATAATAAACTCTCATTCAATCAACTAGAAGATATAAAAATATATTGACAAAACATTTTAATAATTAAATAGTTATTTCATATACATGGATGGTAATCTAGGTTTCTTAAGGATGGAACCAATACATGTAGATATAAGATGATGAATACTTAAAAAATAATTTCTAATATATAGAATATGATAACCTCTATTATATTTTTTTTGGAAAAAGTAATGTAACAACCTAAGGAATTATTACATTTAATATTAATGGTATATCAAATATTTAAAAACATCTCAAGACTCTTGGGATTTCATATCAGTACACCAACCCATCCAAAGGATTCTAGGGAGGTTATCAAATCAGATCTACCCATTAGGAGGATTCTTGGGAGGCCATATATTACATGTTGACCCATCCTTGAGATTCTAGGGAGGTCTATAAAGAAGTTGAGATAAAGAAATAATACACATCAACAAGATATATCACAAAGTAGGGAGAAAACCACACCAACCATTGAAAAATCTATCCCATACACACTAGAATCTACCAAGATGAAATGATTCTCATGAGGTCACATTTTCAAATTGGAATACCCTTACTTCACTTAGAAATCTAAGTTAACTAACAAAATTAAGAGATCTATAGAACACTAGTCCCTATATAAAGACTTTATGAAACAAATATGAAAATAACTAATCAGTTTAATATGCCAGCAAGTGATCTCATAGGCTACCAATCACCATCAAGAAAATTGATAGATAGAAAACCATATAAATGATGTAAAATTGGATGAGACTTACACAACATGGTTAATTACATTATTTATCCAATGAAAATAAAGTATTATTCATCCACACATTCACATAAATAAAAGAGTAGCTCAAAAATTCCTTATCCTAATTCACAATGGTAATTGAGAAGGAAGGAGACGCTTGTATAGTCTAGGAGGAAAGCTGGGAAGGCTTCTAGTATAGGTGTTTCACACTCTAAAAATTTCAAGCATCAAAATAGAAATTCTCTATGACCAAATATTAAATATAGCTAACTCATCACACTCACAGTTACATAACATCATCCACCAAGTTTGGAAACATTGATGTTTTAAATCCTGAGTTCCCCAAGAGAAAGTAGAGAATGTATAGAAAGGATTACATTTGAGATCAAGTAGAGAAATCCTTATGTTCAAGCCTTGTATTCATTCGACCATTAAATTATTCAAGCCTTGGATTTATTTGAGCCTTAATTTAAGCCTTTATTTGAGATTCGATTCATCAAGGAGGTGCACCTATAGTGGGTGTCTTCCATGGAAAGCTTCTCATATCATGACCGTTTTTAACTGGTTAGGGTTTTTAAATAGATTAGAAAATATTTATCAGTGCTCCTAAAAAAGCACCGATAAAGGATTTATAATTATAATTATAAATAAGAAAATTTATAAATATATATAAATATAAATATAGTCCGTATATTATTTATTTAAATATATTTATTATAGCTTTATAATTATTTAAATATATAATTATTTATTTAAAAATATATAAATATTTTTAAAAAATAATATTTATATAATATATATATGTATATCATTATATATATTTATTTGTAATTATATAAATACTTATTTAAAGAATAATATTTATTTATTTTTAATTATAAATATATAAATGTATAAATATAGTAAATGTACATTAATTAATATATTTATTTATTAATATTTTATACAAATATTTTTATTATTATTAATGAATATTTAATCTTAAGTACATGCATGTAAAAATGAGTGAAATTGGATAAATTAAAAATAAGTACACTTTAACAATATTGACAAAGTTTATTAGTTTTTTCTGTGTTCATTGTATATAAAAATTCATTAATTATGTAAATGTGGGACCAATATAACACACGTTTGATCTATGTTAAACTAAAAAACCAAACTATATTCAATTATATCCATTAATCTATGAAATTAGTTACTATTTTTATTTCATATTAATTTTTAATTATAAACCATTATTCACTAATTAAATATATGTCTACTGAATGTAAAGAATAAATATTTTTTATTATATAAATCATATTTAAATACATTCATATATATCTATATATTTAATATATACTATTTATTAACATTATTAATAATTATATAATTAATTAAATGTTTAATATTTTTCTCAATTAAATTATTTTAAAATTTTATTTGTTTAATTTTTATTTTTCATATATCTATATATCTAATATATATACTATTTATTTGTTTTTATTATTTATATATAGTATACTATATTTTTTTCATTTTTATCAATAGTTATTTAATTAATAATTTAATAAATATTTTTTTAATAACTTTTCTTATTTATTTAGTTATTTTATTTTATTCGGACCTTTATCAGCATTAATAAAGCACTGATAATAGATCCCATTACGAGAAATAAAAACAAAGTGCTGATAAAGGTTGCCCAATATCAGTGCTAACAATAAATCACAGATAAAGGGAAACTTTTAAGAGTGCTAAAAAAAGTATTAATAGAGGGTATCCTTTATCAACACTAAAAAAGAGCTGATAAAGGGAAAATTTAATCAATGCTATAACAAAAGTGCTGATAAATGGTAAAATTTATCAGCTCCTTTTTAGCAATGATAAATGTTCCCTTTATTAGTGCTTTGTTCTAGTATAGATAAAGACCATCACTTTTATAGGCCGTTTTTATAGTAGTGGTACTAATAAATGTAAAATATGGGATTCGATATGAGTTGTGGTTTGTAAATAAATCTAGTATATCACACATACATGTATGTGGATGTGATGATTATTTCAAGACTATATTTATTGAAAAATTAACATATCAGAGCATGAAGTGCATATTTATAGGTTTTCCTAAGGAGGCTAAATTGTATTACCTATATAACCCTTCAGATAGAAAAGTGGTTTTAGCATGACATGCTACATTTCTAGAAAGGTAATGAATTTACAATTTAAATAGTGGGAGAAAGACTGACCTTGAAAATGTTGATGCTCCAGATTCCCAATTCTGGGAACCGGAATAATCCCCACATGAGAAAGGGGGAGAGAGAGATTTTACCAAGACACAAGTACTGCATATATCTACACGAGAGGTTAGAGATATAGAGAGATATGGTACTCTAGTCACTGAGTCAGGTGACACATTAATCCTATATAATTTTAAATATATGACCTATAAGGAAGCAACAAATGGAAATGATACTACCAACTAGAAAGAATCCATGCATTTTGAAATGGATTCCATGTACCAAAATCATGATTATATTTTAGTATATTCACCAGTAGATGGAAATCCTATTGGGTGTAAATGGGTATTGAATAAAAATATAGGCATGTATGGTTACGTTAAAACCTATAAGTAATGGATAGATGTGAAGGCTTTTAGGTAACAAGAAGGAATCAACTATAATGAAATCTCCTCCCTAGTTGTAATGCTAAAATCAACCAAAATATTTCTCTCAATAGCAGCCTTCCATGATTATAAAATTTGTAAAATGGACATCAAAATTGATTTTATTAATTGGATGTTATTAGAATTAGTCTATATGAAACAACCTGAAGGGTTAGTTATTCCAAAGAGTGTCAATAAAGTGTGGATGATTCTGAGATTCATTTAAGTATTGAAGTTGGAATCATGGTCATGTAATGTTCATTTTTATGAGACCATAAGATAATTTGGTTTAATTAAGACTAAATAAGAGACATATTTCTATAATAAGGTTAGTGAATGTGCCATAATTTTTCTATTATTATATTTTGATGAAATATTATTAATGAAAAAGGAAGTGAAAGTTAAATAGTCAGTGAAGAAATGGTTAAATGAATTCTTCTCCATGAAATAATTAGGTTAAAAAGTATATATTTTAATGATTAGGTTATATCAAGATAGATCTAATAGGATGCATGGGGTACATCAAAGTAAATTTATTGAAAAGGTATTAAAAAGGTACAACATAGAATAATAACAGAGATAATTTTTTCTAGTTTCATAGTGTATTAATATCTTTTTCCCTGAATGGCCCGAAGGCCTTCTTTTTTATTTTATTATAGATAATACCCCTTTTAAGGGTTGAAGTGGAACCCGTACATGACCCGTAATCCCAAGGAACACGGCCCAACATGACCCATAATACATGACACGAAGGCCCAGAGGCATACCATGCCCAATACATGACCCGTAGGCCCAGCCCACTAGAACTGCCCCTCCCCAGCTTCTGCATAATTGATTGCCTGTAGCTCCCCACCTGCATTACTGATCGGCTAGCATTGCCCCATACAAAGCTGCACGGTGCCTGGTCCCGATGGCGGTTTCCATACCCTCTCATTCTTCCAATCCGGTTATCTTTTCTTTTGGTGACTGCTGCTGGTGATCTGATCCTCATCTGGGACCTGCTCTGTTTGAACTGGGATACTTCATGGTCTCTAATGGCCCGAGGGCCCTATGTCTCAAAGGCCCTATGGCCCGAAGGCCTTTGATGGCACGAAGGCCTTGAGACCCATAGGCCAAAATCGGTGGACCGAAAGCCCAAATCAGGTGAATAGTCCAGCTACTACAGTACCGAACAGTGCCTGCTACAGTGCCTGCTACAACACTGCTACAAGGGGAGACTGAACGAATGAGTATAATCCCTTATTCTCCAGTAGTGGGATTTATCATGTATACCGCGATATATAAAAGGAACGATGTTTTATTTAATTTTATCAAGGTGGATAGATATATATTCAATCCATGAGACATAAATTGAGTAGCTATAAATAAAACATCCGACGTTTTTTTAATAGGAAACACTATGTTCTATAGTGTACATGATATGCCCCATCTAGTATAAATGAAAAACTAAATATTATTATTTAATATAATAGTTATCTCATAACAATTATTATAGTGGAAATGAATGGGATGAAATGAATTATGAAAATATGTTTTATATATTTATATATAATTAATTCTTTATGACCAATTAATTATAAATGAAAATAAACCCCATTTTAAAATAGAAGGAAATAATTTTCTGAAAAAATATTTAAATGTACACAAGTGCGTCTAATACCAATATATAAAAAAATCATTATTTTTTGTTTATATTAAATAAATATATAAATATATAACATATTCAATCTAGTTTTTAAAATACATCTTTTGTGTTTTCTAGACATTATATAAGAACAAATCCAATTTTACACATTAAAAATATATTTTTCTTAAAAGGCAGTTTTCCCACTTTTGATGGAACACTTGTTTTAAATATAGTTCAGACATTTTTATATTTATATTTTACAAAATAAAATTATTTATTGAAATAAGGAATATAAAAAATTTTCTCTTGTTGTTTTTTTCTTTTTTATGATAATTTTCTCTTTAGATGAATATTGAAAAAAATATTGCATTTTAATTGAAAACATATTTTTCATCAAATTTATTTATAGTGTTAAATTATATTTTATGTTATCTATAAAATATAATTAGATCAATTTTTTAATATTTAATCCAATTTAGGTCATTGGAATAAATTTCATGTTGAATTTGGATAAAAAATATTTCAATATTTTAAAGGTATTTTACTTTAAAAACTCGTTTAATATTTCCGTCAATGAGATTTTTTTTTAATTAATTTTTGAAATTTATATATTTTGAATATTGAAAAATGTATTCCTTATAAGGAATAATATGTTCCAAATTTACTAAATAGGTCCCATTTATTTTTTTTGAAAATTTAAATAGTACCAATAATAATTTTTTTATTACAACAATTAAGTGTAAATATGAAAATTGAGGGTAAAAATAATATTATAAATGTTATAAAATTACCCGAACAGTTGTAATATTTTTTATGAGTATTGTTTGTTCCTAATCATTAAATTATTGGTTATGAGAAAACTTATTTCCTTTTGGATGAGAATATAACTATAATAATATTATGTTCAAAGGAAAGTCAATTTTTTCATTACATTGTTTTTAAAAAGATAAATATTTTTAATATGGGGTTATATATCGGATATCTTCAACTATAAATAGAAATTTAAAGAAAAAATTCTTTTCTACATCATGTTAATGTATTTATAACTTTTAGTGATAAAAAAATTCACTTTAAATGGTGACACAATGATGATGAAGTAATTGTCTAATTAATGAATGAATCAAATAAATGATATTAAAAATATTAAAATAAATTTAATTTGATATAATTAATATCATCCACTAATTTTATTGTTTACTTTTACATTTTAGTGATTTTTTAAAGGAGTGTTTTAGAAGATATCATGTTTTTGTGTTATTTTTAGAAATTCAAGTGATGAATAGTGCCAAAAAGACATTATTGATATTTTAAAATAAGTAATATTTTATTAAATCATATAAAAACAATAAATATCAAAAATTAAGAAACATAATTGGGATAAGTATTAAAATATCATCAATGACTCATTTATTGATATTTTTACATTTTATAATAATTATATTAACCCTCAAAGTGTATATTACATGATATCATTGTAAGAGTTAAAAAAGTTAAAGAAGTGTTAAAACAAAAAGATAAGGGTTAAAAAATATAAAAAACTTATCTAATATTAATTTTATGAATTTATTTTTACCCATAATATTCCTATATTATGAATTAAAATTTTTGGAGTCATTTAGATTATTAAATTAATTTATATTATTTTACTATTTTAAGGATTTCAATGTGTACCCCTCGCCCTTTTATAAAAGGGAACCTCTTCTCCTATATTATTCATAATTAAAAATATTTGTTTTTATAGACATGATATACACAAATCCATTTATATATTCCCTCCAAACATTATACCACTCCTAGTTTAGGTATAACACCATCTTAGTGGTCATAAGCTGCTAAGTAAAGAAGGTGGTCTGAGGAAGTGGTATCATTTTTAATAATTTATTTATAATTTATTTATTATTCCATTTACTTAAAATCTTCTTAAACCATGATGAAATAATAAGTATGTTATCCTAACTTTACCGAGATATTATTAGGTTAATATCATTAACCAAATCCATCTCCACTTCCATAAAATGAGAAATGAATTATCATCCGTGTGTAAGGAAAGCTACCATTTCAGGAACCAATATAATTATTTTCCATCACTGTCTCTAAAGACAGATTATAATTATGGAATTAAAGTATATATATATTATATTTATGAAATATTAATCATTATTAATAAATAAAAATATCATTTACCATCTTACCTTTCTATTATTTTAAAATTATTACATCGTTCGTACTATGTGTGAATTATCACCTCCATGAAGAGATGCGATTGGTTTTTCATTGCCACATCACATGAATGATATATATAAGTATATTTATAATTATTAATATAATAATAAAAATATTATTATATTTCTATAAAGATAAATAAAACTTACCTTCTTTCTACAATGATCATTGAAAAAAGAAAATGTTACTAATTCTTACATACGACTTACCATCTCCATGATTGTCATATACTTTATTTTTCATATCCATATGTTATGAATGAATTTAAAAGTATAATTGATGTATAAAATTGATTATTATTCATTAATATTATTATGTGGATTATGGAATAATTACCATGTTGACTATTGACATCATACCGAATTCATTTTTGGATTCAAGTACCAAATATCTACAAAACAACTGACATGAACATAAATCATTAAGTAATTTTATAACATGTTAATAAGTGATATAAAAGGAATAATAAACATTAAAAATGTTATCATAAAAATAAATAATTAACCAATGTTTATTACTCAGGAAGATAATATCTGTACCTGATGAGTTAGACTCATAGGAATATAATCTTTAACTAAAACATATTTTTAAATGTTTTAATGATTTGTTATACTAAATATTTTTCTTTCATGTCTGTGATTTAAAAATTGTTTTCATGAATTTATTTATATAGAAATTATCATTTTAAAATGATAATGTTTGAAATTATCCGAAATATTTTCTAAAAAGAATTTCATAAATATTTTATATAAGAAACTTTATTTTAAAAACACTTTTTTAAAGTTCTTTCATAAAATATTTAAAAAAATGAATATTTTTTGAACTATAGGGAATGAGTGGTTTCTTCCAATTTCATGACTATATATTACATTAATATTTTATTTATATATTTTCATAGTTTATTTCAATGAAAATGGTTTCATTATTTTGAGCATGGTTTTTATATTTTAAAATTTATTTTTATAAGAAAAGGGTATTTTGTTAACTAAAAGTGATTTGATTATTGGTTTAAAGGAGTTTTCAAGTGTTTCATTACTAATTTTTTTCCTTTTAGAATATATTTGAAGGTTTGACCCCCATTATAGATAATGGGTGAGCATGATATAGCTTATATGAAGGTCGAGCCTCATTATAGCTCTCCAATGCATTGGGTACTCCAGAGATGAAAGTATACCGCATGGTTGTTCTATTTATGATGTTGAATGTAAGAGTGATATATTAATTATTTCCCAAGGAACTTTCATATTTTTACTATTCATACTATTGAGTTTTTAAGAAAATTATTTTAATGGGTTTTAATGTTTTCAGTATAAAAATGATTTTCTTTCTTTAGTTCCCTTACAAAGAAATTTCTGCTCATAAAAAGTATTAAAATGTTTTTCACAAGGTTTAAGGAATATATAAGATAATTAGGAGATTAAGGTAAATATTGAAGTTATATAAGCATGATAAATCATGTTTTATTTTAAATGTTTTTATGGAAAAATGGAAAATGAGTATAATTAATGTTTGTGTTTACTATATAAGAGTTTTTCCCTTTTATCTAAAACTATTAACCTAAAAGATCTTTAGAAAATGAATGTGATTTATAGTTTTAAAATAACTAAAATATGTAATTTTTATGTCTGGTTCCTTATAATTTGTATCAGAGTAGGGTTTAGGAATCTTTATGGATTAAGATATTTTATTAAGTGTAAGGGATATTATCATGGGTTTATAATTTTAAGGTTGACCATATGTTCAATGTCTTAGAAACCCCTTTTGAGGCTTTAAGTTATTAAATTTTATGGTGAATAATGGCATTTTTTGACACATTTGTTTTTGAGGTAATCATGGGTTATTAATTTTTGGGGAGAAAAATGAAAATAATGAGATAACTATTGAGGTTAATATATGTTATTGTTATTTTGAGGATTTTACAAGAATTTTTTGAATTTTATAAGAACTATATAGTTTTAGAAAAAGGAAAACCCTCCAGAAGGGTGAAAAAACATCACAATCTGCAAGGATGTGAGAATAAAAACCACAACTGAAGGGTGCCAAGGGTTCATCACATACCACTAGACTACATAAAGTCCTGATTAGTATGACTTTATATTTTATGTAAAATGATTTTATGGATGAATAATAACATGATTTCTCCAATATATATTTTATCAAAAAGATAACCATGGGATTGAGAAATTATTTTTGATTAAGTGATTAATGTTAATTCATAAGACGTTAAATATTTTGGGAAACCTATATGATCATGGTTAATAGAATACTAATGTGTTTTATTTTATGACTAAAGTTTGAATAATATTTCAGAAGAATATTTTATTTTATTGTGGATTTAATGTGATTTGGGTTATTTATGTAAATAATTATCATATCATTGCAATTATGTGATTTAGGAAATTACATTATTTTTATTAGACACTAAGAGTGATTGATATTATTTAGAGATAAATGTTAAAATTTATCTTGGAAGACCATGTTATGAAATTCTATTGAATTTTGGGATTCGATCTATGTTTGGATTATTTTGTGGAACTCTAAGGACAATTATTTGTTGAATGTTCTATGTTTAACTTTGGTTTTTAGTGTTTAATTTTGGATATTGAAGTAATTTTTCATCATATAAGTTTTATTATTTTTGGGGAATTAACTTATCTTATACTAACCATTTCGATTTTTGGTTAATTTATAAAGACATATGAAATAGTTATATAATCTTTAGTGGATTATGTGATTCTCTAAAAGTTAATTATATTGCTTCAGGCATGAGAAATTCACCTTTAATACAAATAATTTGGAGAAAAGGACAAGTTTGGGGTGGAATTTGATTAATAGATGAAACTATAATTGTTAATAAAGAATATTTTCTTATGTTTTTAGTCCAATCTATGAAATAATTCCTCAAATTGATGAAAACATATCTTAAAACAAAAACATTGTCCATTTAATTCTCTTAATAATAAAGAAATGGTCTTCTAACCCATCCTAAATTTATGGTTTCTTGATTTTTATCATTTTTTGAACTTGTTCTCTATCACCCTCCATCAGAAACTGATAGTTAGTTATTTTCTTGCATAACCATATTTTCCTATATAAAACTATAGTATTTGTTATCCAAGGGGACCATCATATATACCTTTCATTATTTAAAGTGTAAGTTTCATTTATCCTTTTTTCTGATGTGGAATTTCAATAAATAAATTTGGAAAATTAAAACCCCTAGTTTTCGATCATGAGTTCAAATTTCAAGGATTCAATTTATTTAAGGGGGGAGAGAATGTAACATCCAAAGTCTTAAAAGGATATACTATTTTAAATAGAATACATTATATTCCAAAAATAGATTAAATTAGAACTAAATATTATAATTTTATAGGTTATTTATCTTATATTTGTCATAATGGTGGTGGCAACACCCTAGAATCTAACGTAGTAACATTTCATTTAATGTTTTGTAAGACAGTCAACATAAAGAGCATAAGGGAATATAATATCTATAGATTCTATAATATATTTAATATTTTAAATAAATTTAATTGATTTTACAAATTTCAATTTATCTAATATTGAGTTAGATTTCTTCTCACACAACATCATCTTTCTTTGAAAGATTACATTACACGCATGACCGGTTTTTACCAAATAACAATATATTATTAAAATATTATTATTTAAAATAATAAGACTTAATCTAGCCATTAAATTAGTTTTCATAAATAAAATTAAATAACTTATGATAATATATGTTTTATAAAAATATAATATTAATTAATTAGTTAAAAATTAATTAAAAATGAATATAAGAACCAACTGAATATAAAGGAAATATTTTTTCAGAAAACTATTCTTATGCTAACAAATCTATTTAACACTCATAAATTAAATAAATTAAAATTAGTGAGTAATATTAATGTAATATATATATTTATTATATATTAAATAATTTTTTTATTATTCATCCAATAGATTTAGTAGAAATAAGATAAGAACAAACCCAATACTACACAAAAAACCTATATTTTTATATGGGAACTTTTACCGACTTTTAATGGGGAATCTATATTAATTCCAATTTTTGGAAATTTTATAAATATTTTATGTAAAAATAAACATTACCTTTGAAACTATTACATAAAAATTATTTTAGGGTGATTTTTTTGTATTTTTCTATGACGTTTTATATTTTGATGAATAGTTAAAAATACTAAATTTTCACTCAAAACTGCTTTTTTGTATAATTTACTTATAAGGTTAAATTTTATTTTATTTGGTTTTTAAAGTTTAATTATATCTATTTTTTATAATTTAATATTTTTTTAAATTTGAATCAATTTCACTTTGAAACTGAATATAAAAACTTAGTGAACTTTTGAACATTTTTTCAATAAAAACCCACATTATCATCCCATATGCGGGATTAAATTTAATTTAATGTCGTAAAATTATGTAACTAGAATTAGGAAAAATGGTTTCCATATTAGTAATAATCACAGTTTATATGGTCTAATAAGGTCAAATTTGTTTTTTCACGGAAATATTTTTGAAAGTAATTAAAATTAATTACATCGATTAAGAGAAACATTAGCTTAAAAACTAACTAAACCTTAAACTTAAGGGCCAAAATAACATAAAAACTTGTCCAAAATCCATTGTATGGACATATTTTGACGCTATTCTATAAGTTTATTTAATTTTTAACATTTTTAGCTCCACTTGTTTTAACACCCTAAGACTGGGTGATATATATTTTTGAATTAATTTAATCTTTTATCGATATTTTTCATTTCATGTAACATTGAATAAAGATTATTTTTAAATGAAAGCACTTAGATTGAATTGAGTTATATGAAAAAAAAAGTTAAGATTTCTCTACATTTATCACCAAGAAGATAAGGGAATATGACATACTTAGTTATCATTCATCACATGTAACAATGAATTTGTTTTATGACTTGCATTACACACATTATCGAGTTTAATCGAACAAAAAAATATTATTAAGAAATTATTATTTAATATAATAAGATATAACGTAGCTGTTAAATTAGAAGTTATGAATATGATTAAGTAAATTATTAAAATATATGGTTTAAAAAAATATACGAAGAATTAAATGGTTACTAATTAATTATAAATTAAAATGTAAACCAATTGAATATAAGGGAAATATATTTTTTATGTTCATAAAGCTATTTAATCACAATAAATTAAATTAATTACAATTAGTGAGTGTGTAATGACCTGTAAATCCTGTGGATTTTTTTATTAAATACATGGGAATTCTACGAGTCTGCAGTTTATGACGGTGCCTCATTCCGAGGCCCGGTGTGCCCGAAATCAATTTCTAAAGTTCTGTTCGGGTACATTCAGTAAACATACATGCGGGTTTTATATCTTTTTAACCGGTGCTAGGAATTTAAATCTGAGGGCACCGTTCAACTCGCAGTTCCAGTATTCAATTAAGGTGACCTTTACTACGGTTGTGTTTTATCAAGAATGAAAGTTAGTTTTGGGGTTTCTATTTAAAATTAAATGTTAAATAAAAATTTGTGTGTAACACATTTTTAATTGAAAGGTGGTTAAATTCTCTAAGTGAAGGTTAGGGGTGGGTACCACCACACCCTAACCTCCCTTGGGAGGATATAAGGGGTGGGGCCCACTAGTTTAAACTTCCCTTAAAACCCCATGTAACTCTTAATGAAATTAAATAGAGCCTCTTAAACATCCCATAACCCCTTTAAACCCCTTAAACTCTTGGTCTTCCCTTTAATGTTCCAACACAATTAATTGATGAATTAATTAATTAATTGGTGTGTTTAAATTATTTTTAATTCATTATTCCAATATTAAAATGGGAGATGAAATTATTTTACATTGGTTGGCATTATTTTGGTGGAACGGAGGAAGAGAATAACTAAGGAGAACTTCTTTCCCTTAACGAAGAACGCTTCTTCATCCTCCAATGAAGAACAGTGAGCATCGTCTTCTCCCTTTCGACCAAGCTAAAAGGGATGATGCCACCCGCAAAGAACGTCACCAATGATGACATCACCTCCTTCCAACGTCAATAGAACAATGCTTCCATCCCGTGACTTTGTCAACGGTCAACAACAATCGAAGTAGGGTTTGGAATTAGAGTTTGAATTCCTTTATTTAAGTACTTCTTTTCCCTTGGATAAAAACAACAACCACGGATCGACTCCCGAACATGTCGATCCACGGAACAGATCTTGATTGCGGGATGTGTTAGAGATTAAGCTAGGGTTTGATTCTGGTTCAATTATATACTGGATTACTATTTGATCCTTTAACGTGGAGGGCACTGGCTAATGAACAAGTCTGGACCCTCCGCAAATTCGTTCTTGATGCGTGGTTTGATGGGAGATGGGTGAACTGAATGGAAACCTTGATTTGAGGCTGTAGACACAGACGAGAGACAAAACATACTACTGGAACGACTTCGGGGGCCCACCAAAGAGCACGGTGGCACCGGTGATCGGACGCGGCGGCTGGCACCGACCTGCCGCCTGGGGGCGCCGGCGCCCCTCGCGTGTTGCCGGCGGAAGGCCGCCATGGCACCGGCTAGGGAGGTAGAGTGGAACCGACATCCACAGGTTCCGGGAAGGTCGGGTGGTGCTAGCTGGAACTGCCATGACGGGACACCGGGGGGCCGCAACCCCCCCCCCCCCCCCCGCTCCGCGTGCCTTGCACGTAACGCGTTCTGCCAGCTGGCTGAGCCGCGGACGACCGTTCGGTCCGAGCCGTGCCCCAAGGGCCATTCCTGCCATGTGGGCCGGGCCAACCTCTCGCGGTCTGGGCCAAAGCCATCGGGCCGGGTCGCACCCACCGGTCCGGACCTGGATCCAATTCGGGCCGACCCAGGGCGGGTTAGGCCGGGTCGGACCGGACCCAGACCCCCCTCTTCGGAACACTTTTGGTTTTTCAACCATAACATGAGCTATGGACTTTCAATCGATGCACCATCTATTGAGTAGGATTCCTTTGATCGAGACTGTCATTTTGGTATATCACACTCAAGGTTTCGGTGAATTTTGGGTACGACCGGGTTGGTTCGAACCCGAAACCAACCAGGCCCTCAGAGCGGAAACACTTATAACTTAAGGACCAGACGCCGATTGACATGCCGTAAACAACGTTGGATTCCTTTTGATGAGAGGGTACTTTTTTAATAATCAATATAGGTTTTAGATTAAGTTTGAGTATGGGTGTGTTGGACTATACCCAAAATCCAATCGTCCCCTTGGAACAAAAATGTGAATAACTATCAGACTGGGCATCTGATTGACACACCATCTGTCGCGTTGGGTTCCTTATGGTTCGATGGAACTAAGGGATACATCAAATCTGGAATTAGTGATATTTGATGTATCGACACTTGTCTCGAGGAGCGAACCCTCCCAGAATCGAGAATGCTGTGTGTAGGAACCCTAGAGGTGGCTGCGACTGAGATGACATGATCCTCTGTGGGTTCGAGAGCAGCGACTTCTATTCAGGGATCCTCTGTGGGTTCGACAACAGTGAATTCTGTACCAGGATCCTATGTGGGTTCGACAATGATGACTACTATACCATAATCCTACGTGGGTTTAGCAATGATGACTTCTGTACTAGGATCCTATGTGGGTTCGACAGCGATGACTACTGTATCGGAATCCTACGTGGGTTCGACAGTGATGAATTCTATACCGAGATCCTCTGTGGGTTTGATAGTAGTGAATTATGTACCAATATCCTACATGGGTTTGACAGCAATGACTACTATACTAGAATCCTATTTGGGCGCGATAGTGACCACTTCTGTGCGAGGATCCTACGTGGGTTCGACAACGCTGATATTGTTCCAGGATCTTATGTGGGTTCGACAGAGGAGATGATTCAGAGGCTATATCAAATCCTCTCTACGCCTCTTCATGAGTTGTAAACCTGTGTGATATGAGTCATTTCTTTCAACCATTATCAACGTGGTGATTTACTTTACTTCTTTTGTGGAATGGTTTGTGCTTGGGATCGAGAGTTGGATCCAGAATGTGATTGATAACTTTGGTATATGTATGAGAATATACCTAAGTAGGGTTGGTTGATACTTTGTGATTGTATATTTGTACTTTGGTTTATCCTTTGTGGATTTTGTGTGTCCTTGAGGGTCTCTGGGTCCCTACTGAATATCGTTATACTTACCCCTGCATGGGATATGCCCGCACCTCGTTGTGTTGGATGCAAACAACAAACAACGCTGACCGAGGTGGAGTGTACGAGGACAGGATGGTACCTGGAGGTGGACCTCACGATGAGTCAGTACCCAGAGGAGAAATACGGGTGTGAAGCACTGAGGAGGATATATGTACCTACCCTTCAGGTAGGATCTATGGTGGACGATCCAGGAGCTTCTAGGCACCTTCCAGCTATTTTTATTTTTAGTTGTACCTGTTTGTCCTTTCCTTGTACTTTACTGTTGGGATTTTATTTCTAGACCTTGTACTTTCTAGAACTTCTTCTTTATTAATTTTTTTTCTTAGAGTTTTCTTCTGATTGTTCTATGGTTGTGTTTGTTTTCAGTTATAAAGACAATGTCTTCCCAATTTAGGGATTTACGCCTTTGTTGCTAGTTGCCAGCCCCTGGCCTATGGAAGGCGGGCTTGTGGAAGTTATGACACGGCCCCCGGGGGACGAGTTGTGACAAATTGGTATTAAAGGAGTAGTTTCTACAGCATAACTTGATCTCTGATTCTTTTAATGGCGATAATGTTAAGTGTTTTGGGTGTGGTTATCCGTTTAGGGAACCCGATGTTGGTGCAGCGGCCGGCGTATCCATACACTAGGACTCTGACTTCTGATCTCCGACTCAGTGCATGAAAACACTGATTGCATTTGTGTTTCCTATGAAAATGTTCTTCTCGTGATTACTTTGTGTCAGCTCACGAGGTATACTATTTTAACTATGGAACACCTGTTTCTTTTCATGATGGCCCCATGAAGGTATCCAGCTAAGGCTTCGAGTTTCGTATGAGATGGTATCCCACCGAGCGATGAGGCCTCGGTATAAGGCCCCATCACAGTGGAGGTACCAGCGGTACCACTACCTGCTGGGCCACCGATACCACCAACTCCAGCAATAGAGAGTTCACACTGCCTGAGTGAATTGCATGAGTTTTAGTTCCAGAGGCCGCCCAGGTTCCAGGGAGAGATGGACCCACAGGCAACTGGGGATTGGATGAAGGCTATTGTGAGAGTTTTCATATTGGTAGGGACACCAGCTGAACTCATGGTGATCCTTGCCACGAGTCTTCTGCAGGAAGCAACATGCAGATAGTGGAGCCTGATGCTCCAGGTGCAAGATGAGGGATCACTCCTCTAGACAGACTTCAAGAGCCTGTTCCAGGTAGAGTTCGTACCAGCCACTCTTCGTGTGATGCAGATTCAGGAGTTAATTCATCTATAGAAGGGCAGCATGAAAATATCTCATTACTCAGAGAGGTTCACCAACCTCTCGCGCTACTCCACGAATATGGTACAAGACTCATTCTTTAGGGATCAGACCTTTGAGCAGGGACTTAGGAATGAGATCAGGACTTCGATGATCTCCCTTAACATCCCGACGCAGACAGGGGTATTGGAGCGAGCCCTCCTAGTGGAGAGTTTCCTTGCTAAGAAACCTCCAATAGAGAGACCCACCACTAGTCGACACACACGAGAGTCTTTTGTAGCTGGTAGTAGATTGATGACATATGGGTCCAAGAGGACCAGACCCACAATTCGTTGAGTGGATGAATCAGGTTTGGTTTTTCGGGGAACACAAGACAGAGCTAGCCATATGAGGAGCAGACAATACTATGCATGCGCCGGGCAGGGTCACATGTCCCGAGACTACCCAACCCACCCTGCAGATGAGCAGCAGGTAGTAGAGGGATCCCCCTGGTAGAGGCAGAGGTTCGACCATGGTGGTTGACTGAGAGCAGGCATATGTGGCAGTGGAGCTAGACGAGCATTAGGTTGTGGACGACGTTTTGTGACCCTACCACCACCACTACCTCAAGTTCCACCCCGACTGTAGGGAATGGTTGGACAGGGGAGAGCTTAGCTTCAGGACACTATGGGCTTCGACCATAGTGCTCTAGGATCAGGTGGACAAGAGCGGGACTAGTTCCAGGCATAGAGTCCTTTTTTTTCATGAAGCTTATATCTTCGTTGATATCGTTGTTTTTGGTTGATTTGTGTCTATGTACTTTGAGATTTAGTAATAAAAGACACTTGTCCTTGTGACATTTGATTTCCTACCTTTTGTGTGGATAATACTAAGAGATTCTGAATAAAACTATTGAATTGACCCTCACATTCGATATTCCTACTGGGGGAGACCCAACGACCACACACTGATGCTAACAGTGTGACTCAACCCTTGGAGGTGAGAGTAACAGTAGGATCTCTTGGTAGTAGTGTCGAGGCCTTATGACATCATCCATGGGATGAATTAGTATCGTTCAAGTCAGGATAGACTATATTAGGAAATGGGCATGTTTCATCCAGGGGATGATACCAAATTTCTCTTTTTGGCAATGGAGAAATCTTAGCAGCTCTTGGAGGACGTAGGTGAAGAAGGGTGTAGAAGAGTTATTTTAAATTGGATAGTCTCACCCATAGTTTGTTGGGCGAACACTTTGCAGTCTTCTCTGACCACCAGAGTCTCAGGTACATCTTCTCTTAAAAGGACCTAAACCTAAGACAACAGTGATGACTTTAATTCCTCCAGGACTATGACCTCGAGATAATATATACTCCTGGAAAGGGGAATGTTATAGATGATACTCTCAGTAAGAGAATATGAATTCAGCTGCTAGGAGTGGCGACAAAGCAGCTGGTTTCATTGAAAATATGCTTTGTGGATCGGGATGGAGCAACCTTTCTACAGTCTCTCATAGTCAATTCCCCACTTTTTCAGCGAGTCAGGGAGGCGCAGCATGGGGATGCTGAATGTGAGACACGACGTTCTCAGATATCCTCAGGGCAGGCACCTGAAGGATTTTATAAAGGTGGGGATCACATCATTCCTTACAGAGGACGTACCATGGTAATAGTTTCACATCAGGAGGAAGTGTTGCAAGAGTTCCACACATCCCCTTTAGTGATACATCCAGGAGTGGTAAAGATGTACTAGGACCTTTGATGATAGCACTGGTGGCCAGGTATGAGGAAGCCAGTAGCAGAGTTTTTCTCTAGATACCTCACTTTTCATTAAGTGAAGGTGGAGCATCAGGTACTAGTAGGCTTGGTTCAGCCTTTAGAGTTCCCAAAGTGGAAGAGGCATGAGATATCCATGGACTTTGTGACGGGTCTTCCACGTATGTCCTGGGGAAACGACTCGATTTGGGTGATCATCGACCGACTTTCCAAGTCGGCCAACTTCCTACTGACTAGAGATGGTCTGAGCTACCACAGAGGAGGTGCAAGTCATACAGGAGCAGATAAAGACTGTGCAGAGCTAACTAAAGTCATATGCTGACAGGAGATGGAGACCTCTAGAATTCGAGGATGGTGACCATGTCTTTCTATGGGTCTCACCTTTATGAGGTCTGTGGAGATTTATCTGAGGCGGAAAGTCATCTCTGTGATTCTTCGGACCTTTTCAGGTCCTCATTAGGGTAGACGAGGTGGCTTACCACTTGGCCCTTCCACCTTAGTTGCACCAGGTGAACGATTTCTTCCACGTATCTCGGCTGAGAAGATATGTGCATGATTAGTCCAACATCATCTACCATTGTGTGCTGGACATCGATGATGGGGAGACATTCATGGAGATCCCAGTGGAGATCGAGGATCGACAAGAGTAGGTCCTTCTTGGATGGTTGATTCCTCTGGTGCGCATTTGCTGGCAGCATGAGAACCTCCAGGAGAGCACATGGGAGCAGGAGGCTCAGATACATGCTCCGTACCCCATTTGTTCCCTTAGTATATGTTGTAGCTTACAAGGACGTAAATCCCTGAGGTTGTGAGAATGTAAATACCCGGAAATCCTGTGGAAAATTTCTTTTTCTTAAATACCTGGGAATTTTATGAGTCCGTAGTTTCTGACGGAACCTAATTTCGAGGCCCGGTGTGCCCGGAATCAATTTCTGATGTTTTGTTCAGGTACGTTCAGTAAACGTACGTGTGGGTTTTATATCTTTTTAACAAGTGACCAGAATTGAAATATGAGGGTACCGTTGAACTTGCAGCGCTGATATTCGCTTAAGGTGACCTTTACTATGATTGCGTTTTATCGAGAATGAAAGTAAGTTTTGGGGTTTATATTTAACATTAAAAATTAAATAAAAATGTGTGTGTCTCACATTTTTATTTGAAAGGTTGTTAAAGTCTCTAAGTGGAGGTTAGGTGTGGGGGCCACCACATCCTAACCTCCCTTGGGATGATATAACATGTGGTGGGGCCCACTAGTTTAAACTTCCCTTAAACCCCAAATGAAACTCTCAATTAAATTAAAGAGAGTCTCTTAATCTTCCCATAACCCCTTTAAACCCCTTAAACTCTTGGTCTTCCCTTTAATATGCCAACACAATTAATTGACGACTTTATTAATTAATTTGTGTGTTTGAATTCTTTTGAATTCATTATGCTAACATTAAAATGGGAGATGATATTCTTTTACTTTTTTTGGAATTATTTTGGTGGAATAGAGGAAGAGAAGAACTATGGAGAACTTCTTTCCCTCAATGAAGAACGCTTCTTCATCCTCCAACGAAGAACGACGAGCATTGTCTTCTCCCTTTCGACCAAGCCAAAAGGGAAGATGACTCCCGCGAAGAATGTCACCAACGACCACGTCACATCCTTCCGACGTCAATAGAACGAAGTTTCCATCCGGTGACTTTGTCAATGGTCAACAACAATCAAAGTAGGGTTTTGAATTCGAGTTTGAATTCCTTTCTTTTAAGCACTTATTTTCCCTTGGATAAAAAAAACAACCACAGTCGAACCCCGAACATGTCGATCCAAAAAACGGATGTTGATTGCGGGATGGGTTATAGATTAATATGGAGTTTGTTTCTGGTTCAATTATATGTTGTATTACTATTTGAGCCTGTAACGTGGAGGGCACGGGCTGACGAACAAGTCTGGACCCTCTGACAATTTGTTCTTATTGTGCAGTTTGATGTGCGATGGGTGAACAGAATGGAAACCCTGATTTGAGGCTGTTGCAGTGAAGATCAGAACATGAGGAAGCCGTAGACACAAAAGAGAGGAAAAATAGACCACCAAAACAACTCTGGGGGCCACAGAGGAGCGCGGTGGCACAGGTCGCCGGTGCGGCGGCGCCGACGACTTGAGGTGGTGGTCGACACTGGCTGGCCGCTTGGGGGCGGCAACACCCCTCATGCGCCACCGGGGGAAGGCCATCGTGGCACCGACCATGGTGGCGGAGCGGAGCCCAAATCCATGGGTTCTGGGAAGGTTAGGCGGTGCCAGCTAGTGCTGCCATTACATGACATCAGGGGGATACACCCCCTCCCCCGCTCCGCGTGCCGTGCACGTAACGTGATCAGCCAGCTGGTCGAGCGGCGATTGGCCATTTGGGCCAAGCCGTGCCACGTGGTCCATACCTGCCACGTGGCCCGGGCTAGGCCGTACCCTACCATGCTGGACCTAGATCAAGGTCGGGTTGACTCGGTTCAGGCTGACCTAGGGAGGGTTGGGCCAAGTCGGACCGGACCCAGACCCCCCTCTTAAGACCAATTTTGGTTTTTTTCCCATAACAAGAGATAAGAACCTGTGATCGATGCACCTTCAGTTGTATAATTCCGTGTATTGAGATGGTCATTTTGTTATATCACACTCAAGGTTTTAGTGAAGTTTGGGTATGGCTGGGTTGGTTCAAACCCAAAACGAACTGGGCCCTCAGAGCGGAAACACTTATAACTTAAGGACTGGATGTCTGATTGACGTGCCGTCAACTAAGTTGGATTCCTTTTTATGAGATGGTCCTTTTGGCATAACACACACAAGTATCAGATGAGGTTGGTGTATCTCCGTGTTGGAGTGTACACGAAATCCAACTGGCCCCTTGGAACGGAAATGCCAATAACACTCAGACCAGGCTTCTGATTGATGCACCGCCCATCGCGTTGGGTTCCTTATGGTGAGACAGAACTACGAGATACATCATACCTGGACTTCTTGATAGTTGATATATTGAAACTTGGCTCAGGGAGAAGACCCTCCTGGAATTGAGCATGCTGTGTGCGGGAACCCTAGGGTTGGCTGCGATTGAGATGACTGGATCCTCCGTGGGTTCGATAGCAGCGAATTCTATACCAGGATTCTCCGTGGGTTCGACAGTAGTGATTTTTTTACGAGGATCCTACATGGGTTCAATAGCAAGGACATCTATACCAGAATCCTACATGGGTTCGGCAGTGACAACTTCTGTACCATAATCCTATGTGGGTTCGACATCGATGACTACTGTACCGGAATCCTACGTGGGTTCGACAGTGACGACTTCTGTACCGGGATCTTCTATGGGTTCGATAGCGGTGACTTCTATACCATGATCCTACATGGGTTCGACAACGATGACTAATGTACCAGAATCCTATGTGGGTTCGACAGTGACGACTTCTGTGCCAGGATCCTACGTGGGTTCGACATCGCTGATATTGTTCCAGGATCCTACATGGGTTCGACAGAGGAGATGATTCAGAGGCTACATCTAATCATCTCTACCCCTCTTCTTGAGATGTATACCTATGTGATCTGAGTCATGTATTTCAACCATTATCTACGTGGTTATTGACTTTACTTCCTTTTTGGAATGGTTTCATCTTGGGCTCGAGAGTTGGAGCCGGAATGTGATTGATAACTTAGGTATATGTATGGGAAAATACCTAAGTAGGGTTGGTTGATACTTCATGATTTTATATTTATATTTGGGATTATAATTTGTGGATTTTATGAGACCTTGATGGTCTCGGGGTCCCTACTGAGTATTGTTATACTCACCCCTGCATGGGCTATGCCCGCACCTCATTGTGTTGGATCCAGATGACGGACAACGCTGACTGAGGTCGAGTGTACGAGGACTGGACAGTACCCAGAGGTGGACCTCACGATGAGTCGGTACCCGGAGGAGACAGATAGATGTGGAGCACTGAGGAGGATATCTATACCTACCCTTCAGGTAGGATCTTTGGTGGATGATCCAGGAGTTGCTAGGCACCTTCCAACTATTTTTCTTTTAAGTTGTACCTATTTTTCATTTCCTTGTACTTTACAGTTGGGCTTGTATTTATGCCCCTTGTACTTTCTAGCACTTCTTTTGTATTTATTTTTTACTTAGAGTATGCTTCCTCTTGTTCTCTGGATGTTTTTGTTTGCAGTTATAATGGAAATTCCTTTCCAGTTATGGGATTTACGCCTTTGGTGCTAGTTTCCAGCCCCTGGCCTATGGAAGGTGGACTTGGGGTTTTTACGACACTGGCCTCGGGGGATGGGTAGTGGCAGACTGATATTAATTTAACATATGTTATATATAATTAATCAATTTTTAATGTTCATCCAATATATTTGATAAGAATAACATAAGAACAAACCCAAAATTTTCTATAAAAAATAACATTTTTATAAAGGTAGCCTACCACCTTATAGTGGAGAACCTATTTAAAATCCAATTTTATAAAAATTAATAAAATTAATATGTAAAAATAATTTTTACATTTGAAATATAAACCTAAAAATTAATTAAGCATGAATTTTTGGTACTTTTCTTTGAAGTTTCATTTTTTGATGAATAATGAAATATACTGAATTTTAATTTAAAATTGCATTTTCATCTAATTAATTTATAAGGTTAAATTATATTTTAAATTGGTTTTAAATTTTATATAGATTTATTATTTAAAAAATAGTCCAATTTAGGTAATTAAAATCAATTTCACTTTGAAATTGACAATAAAAACATAGCAATCTTTTGAACGTTTTTATTTTGAAAACCTGCATTGTCATCCCATTTTCATGATTAAATATTAATTAATTTTTGACACTTTTGTGATAGAAATTTTAAAAAATGGATTCCATATTAGGAATAAAAAAAATTTATAATGTATAATGAGGTAAATTTATTTTTTGATTAAAAATATTATATAAAATAATTTAAATTAATTACCATGATTATGGTGAAATTAAATTTAGCAAGGGACTAAACCTTAAAGTTAAGCCCCCAAATGACCTATAACTTTTTCCAAAATCCAATTTTTGGTCATATATAAACCCTATAATCTGTTTTATCATATTTTAATTATTATTAGAGAAACCTTCATTGGGAAACATGTGGGTGTAATTCCCTTTTCAAAAATTTATAAGAGTGACACTCCCTCCCCACTATAAAAAGGCCTCCTATCCTCCCACTTCATAAAACCTCTCAAGACAACTTCTATCAAAAAATATCTTCCCAAATATATCCTCAAAATCTCTTACCTCATCTTAGAATCCTCAAATTAGGTATAAATATATCCATGGAATCCCTTTAGTGTAAACCAAAATGAGTTACCCAAACAAGAAGTAACATCTTTCCTCAGTAAATTTAGTTTTATTTCCATCATCCACCCCCTAAATTATCCTTATTCCAAGATTATATAATATAAAAATATCATAAATATAGTGATATGTATTTATATTATGGATTCAGCCCACAATTATGCACACATCCATATAATTGGTAACAAACATATAGTTCTTGTGTACGACAGAGTACCACCTCACGAAATGATGTTGTTTATTTTTCCTTTACCACCATTCATGGTTGAGAATTATGAAGTAAATTATATTTATATGATATATATGTTAAATTTATTATTACTTTATGATTATTTAATTATTTTATAAAACATTCTTTTATACTTTCCATCTTGTGTAAATATAATGACATCATTTTTGGACGTGTGGACGAAAACCTCCTCAAAATGATGTGATACATTCACACATTACATGTAATGTATTAAGTATTATTTTAGTGAAAGTATATGATATATAAAACAGAATAATTATTCTCTAATGATATTGTATACACACACACACACATATATATAAATGTTTTTTACATACTTCATTTCAATACGATGATAAAACGGAAAAAGCATTGATGCATACAAAGGACCTACCATCTCCATGATCAATGTCTTCCATTTTATATTTATATATTTTATAGATTATTATAAATAAATATATACTGAATATATATGATATTTATATAATTTATTAAAATTTTTATGTAAGTAAATCATGATCTAATTAAGATGATCAAGAATTATAATTAAAAACATGTTTGAAGAACAGAGAAGATATTACCTAAAGAGAAAACTTAACATAGAATTGTTTGTAAGAGTGTAATATAAATTCATAATAAAATAATATATGGAATTATATATAATAATATGGTTATTTAAAATATTTATAATAAACTTATATTTATTATATAGTAGGTTTGTATGTGTACGATGAGAGTCAAGACATAATGTAAGGGTATTTCATCTAACTTTTTATTTCTATGAGATACATAGATTATTCACCACTCAATTATTTTGTGAAGTGTATATACTTTCAATGAATGCATTTTATGCCTCTTATAAATAAATTCACTAGTATTTAAATATCTATATAATTATTTTTCTTTCATGGGGTTTATGTTTCAAAAGTTACCAAATAGGTAATTTAATTTTGTCTCAGTTTTCATTCTTTGAGACATATGCCATGTTATGCACCTATATTTTTATATGATGTGTATCTACCACATTGGACATGTTATATCATTAATATAATTATTTTCATGATATTTAACATCTATTTAATATTATTACTTTGATTATATTATTATTCAAAGATACCAAAGTGGTAACATGTTGTTACTACAATATAATTGTTTGTGGATATTTTTTATGATTATGCATCCATCGATGAAATATTATAATCCATCTCTCAATAAATTTCAATAATTTTATTACCCTATTTTCATTAATGTTATATTCATTTAGTGGTTCTATTTTTACACTCTTTATTACTAAATATAATTAATAAAATGTTTTTATGAAATTATGACATTATTTATCTTTTTGGTCAGAAATCTGTGTTCTTTAAAAAATGTGTTTAAAAAAAAATATTTCTTGAAAAAGTTTTATTATTAGACTATTATTTTTAAAGGAAATTTTTACACATGTTTTACCTTTTTACAAAATGTTTTTAAAAGTAATGTACTTTTATTTTCTTGATCAATGTACTTTTCTAAACTTTTAAGGTAAAAAATGAGTGCTCAGAATGTACAAACATACCTACCATCATGAACATAATTTACTTGAATAATAATTTATATATTTATAAGGTTATTTATTTTAATGAATTTTTTTTCTAATACTCTATAAATTTCTTGATTTTAAAAATGGTTTTCACTTAAAAAGGTTTTTCAAAATTTTTTATGTTTAAAAAGTGTTTTATATAGACTTCAAAGATTCATTTATTTTTTCCCAAAAGGTTTTTTAAATTAATATATTTTAATGATTTTAAATATTATATTTATATATTTTTGAAGTATTAAAAATAAAAACTTTTTCAAGATATTTTCATGATTCTTTTATAATTCTCAAGTTTACATTTAATGAAAATTGTTTTCAAAAGGTTTTATGTTTAAAAAACATTATTATTCAAATAATAATAGATATTTTCCTCATGAAATGTTTTTAAAATGTCTTCCAAAAATGTTTCCCATCTAAGATGACATCTATTAGTGTTACTCATTCATATCTGTGAAATTATTCAAAGGCTACTTTCTTATTCTATCTATAAATGAGTTACGTTTTTATTTATTGATGTTTATGAAACCCATTCATCTTTTATGAGATATATGCTTTTGAAACCTATTATTTTAATGGGTTATGATTTTGATGTAATAAATTTGAAGCTTGTATCTTTTACAAAGATTATGATATGATTACCTGTATATGAGACCCATTTAATATCATGGGTTATGATATGATTGTCAATGATATTATGGAACATTTGTTTATGATTTCATTATCGGATGGTTGAGACCTATATCTCTCTCCAATGCATTGGGTAAATATTTGTTTCTCATGAGATTGACATAAAGGACTTCTTCCACTAAAATGATTTTGGGAGTGAACTTTGACTACTAAGATTGTATTGGGAGTGAACCTTGAATACTAAGATGGTCATGGGAGTGAACCATGAATACCAATATGGTATTTTGAGTGAACTTATACTGCAACGATTCCCTTGGAATCAATGCCTTGACTAAAATGAATATTATTAATATATGTTTATGTTTTTCCCAAATTCCTTATTTTATTCCTATGCTATGGTTTCATGTCATATGTTCTTTATTTACATATAAATCATGTCTTATGAACATAAAATATTTATTTTATCATTCCTATTTATGACCTTTGATATGCAGGGTATGATATTTTATTTTCATGACTATATTATCATACATGTATGCTCATGATTTTGTTCACATGTCTCCCTTGATTATCTTTACCGAGCATCTGATATCACCTCTTTTTTATGTTTCCTTTCCCCTAGTTTATAATGATATGTATTATGGTTGATGTGCCTAAGAAGGGTACTAGTCATGAAAAACCTTGTGGGAGATAATGTAGGCCATTACTTATGTAACCATGTTTATGTTTCTAGGTTTCCAAAGGAACAAGACAAATAATTTATTTGTGTATTTGTTTGTTTAATATATTAATTATTATTAAAAATTAATGTAATGTTAATGTATGTAAATAAGGGTTATATATATTTGGTATTATAGTGAAGTTTTAATAAACCATTATAAATTAGTTTGAGAAAAATTTATTTAGATCCCTAGGAATACTTCTAAGGATATGGATAGGAATGTATCTATGGGAATGTTTAAGAATAAGAAAAAGTATATAAAAATTTACATGAATTACGGTAAAGGATAGAGAGAGTGGTTTCTTATAAATACATCCCTATCTAGGTACTATAAGTGGAAATGGTTTTGGATAGATTTACCTAATAGTAACAATTTCAATAAGGTGCATCAGGCCTAACTTAAGTGTAACCTAGTACATGACAATTTGATTTACTGTGAACCTATTTCAAAAAACATTGGGAATATTCTTTGGGAATTTACAAGATCTTCCTAAACCATCATTAAAATTGTAAAAATATGTTGGCTATTAATAACCATAGTTAAACCTATAATATCATATATTAAAGAATGTTTCATGATTTAGACATCCTAAAAGTAATACTTTTTCATGATTATATGGTTTTCAACTGTGATAATTTTTGAATGCACTATTATTTGTGTTTTTAGTCAATAGGGGGAACCAGATGAAACTAATGAAAGTGATATATTTTTTTGATAAGAATCCAAATGGGATGATCACAAGAGAAAGGATATTGTGGTCATGCCTAATCAATTTTCATGGAACATGACAAACAACACGTACCTTAAACAACTATTAGACTCACCAAATAAGATATTGATGAATTTCAAAAAGAGTTATGGTAATAGAGATCATAAGGGAAATAATATTCAGTTTCCAACATGTAGAGAGTTTGGAAAGAATCACCCAAGGGAATTTATTATAAGAACAAGAAGATGTTTTGACTGTGGAAAATAAGTACACAAACAATGTGATTACAAAGGAAAAATGTAGAGTTTGGTTAATGAAATAGATGAGAATATTGGCCTCCCCAATACTTCATATAAGGATAAATTATTTATGTGGTGAATTAATGGTCACTATGAAAATCAATGTCCCAAGTAGAAAGATCAGTAAGAGAATCGGCAAGGTTGTATGAGTAATGATTATATTTATGATGATGACGAGACTAAATATGAAATTTTAAAGGAAAGAGGTAATATGTAATAGGATGAGGTATCCACGTCAATGGCATAAGGATGAATTAGAATAATCGAAGTTATTATATATTTGGATTCAAGAATTATGTTATATTTATGGTGAAATATATAAGGATTGTTCCGTTTATATTATTAGGTATGGATTTACAATAATAAGTATTATGGTTCCAATAGAATCAAAAAGTGATTTAATAGAAATGTGATGTCCATGGAAAGCACATGATTAAGGTAACTATAAACCTCAATATGATCCTTATGTTCATATAATGTTATTAGGATAAAGATATTTTATATATGAATAATTAAATTGGATGGTTGTGATTACCTTGGAACTAATTAAGGACTTTCTTAAAAGTAGTCTATTATACCATTGATGAAGTTTAAAACTGTTTTGTATTTAATAAATATATACAATAATGTTTTTAATAAGGAAGCATGCATGTTTTCAAAAAGTATTTTTAGTGATATAGGTTATTAACATGTTTTAATGGAATACTTGATGAAGGTATTCACAAGTTTGGTATGCGACAACACTGAGATACTTCATGATTTATTGGGGATCAATGGTAATCTATTTTTAGGAAATTTAGTAACCTTATTTATAAAGTTATGGACTTTAATATTTCAAAAGGTTTATAAGGTTTACCATTTAAGGAATGTTTTTTGTTAAATAAGTATCTCACATTATATATATTTATATGTATTTGACTACTTGTGATAACCTTATTTTTGTGATAAAGATAGATGGAATGAAAAATCATTCTATTTATGGATTTCGGGGTCTGTTAATGCTTCGATAATAACAAAATCACCTTTATTTATAGTAATAATAGATGATGTCAAAGATAATAAAGGCACAACAAAGGGTATGGTTGTCCTAAAATCATGTAAGTGTATCTCTTCATGAAAATTATTTAACTTTAATAAAAAGGATCTTGAAACCAAAAATTATATACTAATACCTATATTTCTAATGAATCAAATGGTACATTTTGTTATCACAAATTTATGGCTTTGTGATTGTTAACTTTATCCTAACCTTGCTATCTATCACTATCCATTCAAACTTGAGAGTCGGATTTCTCTTCAATGTCTAAGTTTTAACTTCCCAACTATGCTATTCTAGGTAGGAAGCTAGTTATGAGTTAATTTGTGTAACCATTATACTTCCAAATTTTGTTTTTTAAATTAATTTTTATTACTTATTTTTAATATGTGGGTTTCTATGAAAGGAAATTTCAATTATAAAGATTTGAATAAGATAGATGAATTTCTAGGGTGAAATTTATTGGGGGGGGGGGGTGTATAATGTAAAACCTTGAAATTTTGTGAAATATTTTTTTTTGAAAATTAATTTCATATTTTTTCTATTTTTTAATTTCATACAATGATGAATCTATATTTTTTATATGAATTTTCTATGTTTGGACTACGTTATACACAACACTATGTTAAGATTACATTACGTGAAACTCCAAGCACATAAGGGAATAGAATATCATGTGAATTCAAAATATGTTTAATATATTAAATAGATAAAATATATTCTATATAGCATGAAATTCATAAAATACTAAGTTAGTGTTCTTTTCAAGCAACTACATGTTTTTTCAATGACTTGTGTTACACGCATTATCAAGTTTAACAGAACAAAAAAATATTATTAAAACATTATTATTTAATATAATAAGATATAAAATAGCTGTTAAATTAGAGTTTATGAATAATATCAACAAAATTATGAAAATATATGGTTTAAAAATATATAATATGAATTTTTTTGGTTACCAATTAATCATAAATAAAAATCAAAACTAATTGAATATAAAATAAATATTTTTATTTTTATGCTCAAAAAGATGTTTTATTCAAATAAATTAATGTAATTAAAATTATAAAGTGAAATTAATGTAATATATATCTTATATACTTCATAATATATTTTTATATCCATAAAATATATTTTATAATCATAATATTAGAATAAACCCAATTTTTTTCATAAAAATCAATATTTTTATACACTTTTACCACCTTTCAATGAAGAAGATATTTTAAATCCAAATTTTGGAACATTTATAAATTTAATAAGAAAAAATAAAATTCATATTTGAATTAAAATCATAAAAATATGTTAGGGTGAAATTTTAGTATTTTTTGTGATGCTTCATTTTATTATAAATAGTGGAAAATATTAAATTTTAATTCAAAATAACTTTTTGTTATCTAATTTATTTATAAGGTTAAAAAATATTTTAAATTTGTTTTAAAGTTTAAATAGATATATATTTTTATAAATTAATCTAACATAGGTCTTTGGAATCAATTTTACTTTGAAATCGACTATAAAAACATAGCAAACTTTTGAATGTTTTATATTAAAAGCTTATATCATCGCCCCATACACGAGATTAAATTTAAGTTAATTTATACCAATTATGTGATTGGAATTTGGAATATGGATTAAATTTTGAAATAATAATAATTTTTAATTTAAAATATGTTCAAATTATTTTTTTATTGAAAATGATATTGAATGTAATTATTATTAAGTAAATGAGTAAGTTGAAATCATGTTTAATAAGGGACTAAACCTTAAACATAAGAGACAAAATGACCTAGAAACGTGTACAAAACCCATTTCAGTCCATATTTAGAAACCATAATACCTTATATCAAATTTTTACCATTATTGGGGAAATTTTCAGAGGAAAAAACATGGGTGGAATTCCCATACCCAAATAAACAAGAGTACCACTCCTTTTCCAATAAAAAAGATTCTCCTATCCTCCCACATAATGAAAACAATAAAAAAACATTAGCTAGACCAATATATACCCAAATATCTCCTAAAAAATTCTTCCCTAAACCAATAATACTCAAATTTGGAAGAAAAATATTCAAGGAATCCCTTTGGTGCAAACCAAAGAGAGTTACCCAAAGAAGAGGTAACATCTTACCTCAAGATCTTTAGTTTTATTTCCATTATCCACCCCATAACTATCCTTATTACATGATTAAATAATAGAACCAGTATCATTAATATAATGAGATTTTTTTTAAATTAAGGTTTCATCCTACATTTACACACACTTCCATCTAATGGGTAACGAACTTACCATTCTTGTGTATGGTGAACTTTCGTCTCATGAAATGATGATGTCCGCAATTCCTTTACCACCTTTCATGGTATGGAATTATGATTGAAAAAATATTTATATATGATATATATTAAATTTATTATGAATTTATTATGAATTTACTATTTTTTAATTCTTTTATATCAGATTCATTTATACTTTCTATTATGTGTAAATACGATAACTTCATTTGTGGACGTATGGATACCACATCCCCAAAGCAATGTGATACGTTCACACTTTACAAGGAATGAATTAAAGATTGTTTTAGTGAAAATATATGATATATATAACATAATAATGACACTATATGTAGAGACCCGAATATTGACGTACATGGACATTACATTACTTTTGCGGAATACTTAATACATAACAAAAACAGACACACAAGGATCGTAATAGTTTAGTGTCTTTGGAAACTTGGAACGTATTCTTCTAATCGTGGTGAAAGATATTCAACATCTCCCATAAAGATCTTCCAATTTTTGTTTCCTTACCTAAACCCTTTCTTTTGATCCTGAGGGAAAATAAAACATAAAAAGGGTGAGCTCAAATGCTCAGTAAGGGTAAGCATTGATAAAATAAAACATACCATATACATTTGAACTTAAAAACATGAACATAATGTTTAAACATCAAAATATTGAGAAACGACATAAAACATGGAAGTATATAAGGCATAGATAATAATGGAACATAAACCATGATAAAATAGAATGGAAATAAAACATGTAATTGTGGAATACATTAAGAACATGTAATGATTTCCATAGTAGCGAAGGCATTGCTGCCAAGACCATCTTAGTGGACAAAGTCCCCTTCTGAATCGAGTTCACTCCTCGTTTCAGTCCTGTAACACTAAACCAGATTAACTTACCGTTCCAGCCATGTCTATCTCATGAGATATAAAATCTTTACCCAATGCATTGGAGGGAGATATAGGTCCCACCCATCTCATAATGAAATCATTCTTACTTGTGCCACAAAATAAACATACATCATTCATAATAACCCAATAAATAAAATGGGTTTCATAAACATCATCCCATCATTACATAATCCATATAAAAGAAATGGATATCATTTCATAATAAGAGAAGTGAAACCATGTAAATCATAGAAACATTATACATGAAACATACACATATGAAATAATGTCATCTTAGATGAAAAATGGTTTTGATAAAACACTTGAAATGAATTTTTGAGGAAAATATCCTTTTTTCTTCAAAATCATTTTCTTTTCGCAAAATGTCATGCAATTTTAAAAGAAAAGGATTTTTTTGAAAATAGTCATGAAATATTTTGGAGGAATATTCATGATAACAAGGATTTATAAAACTGTAAAAATCCTTTCATGCTGTATATGTTAAAAAAACATTATTCTCTTACTTTTGTCGGAAAAGTAAAAAAGTACCTCGTAACGTAAACAAAAGAAAGATTTCTTATATACCATGTATTAATGGTCAAGAATGGGTAAAAATGACTTTAAACATACATGAAAACACTTTTATAAAACATGGACATAAATGATTGAAATAACCCCAGTAAATACTTACGAATAAGCAATCTCGGATAAGAATGAGATTTACAAAATTATCCCTTACCTTAGGTCTGATATGCTTCATACGTATCCGAACCTACTGTATAATGATTTAAATAGTGTCATTAACTTATTACAGAATCATATTCATTGTTATGATATCATATATGGTTCACTTATGACTTTATATTACCCGTTCTTTTGTAAATTCCATACTAAAGAGCGTTTTGGGTAAAATCGTTTAATTTGTTGTCAGTGTTTTGACTTGTAATTATTCATATGATTACATAGATCATGATTACTTAATTACAGAATATAAAACATGATTTATATATAATATATATTCAGAATATACATATATATAATAGATCAATAAATGGAAAGAAATACACCGTTCATGGAGAGGGTAGGCCGTACGTATTCATGAATGTTGTTTTCGTTTCCTCATTTAATTGAATGGAATTAATTAGATGACATACATATATATATATACATAAATCTAGTATCATTATTATGTCATATATTTCATGATTACTTATTATATATACTTTATAATCACTTATGAATGGTTAATCATTGAGAATGAATCTCATCGCGTCGTGGAGAAGGTATTCCGTACGTACGCACGAGCGATGATATCGTTCCCATGATCGTGGAATTTTATTGCAGTGTATGTATACTAGTACAGAATCAATATCACTTTCAAATAATCATATATAGTTATTATTTACACCATTATACCCATCCAAGTAAGGTGGTGGTGGAAAATAGATTACACCACGGCGTGGAGACGGTATTCCATACGTACGCATGCGCGGTGATTTCATTTTACGTAGGATGGATAGATGGTGAAATAGGTTTGTTTCATACATATAATAAAATATCAGTATATGAGTGATACTGATGTTATTACTTAATAATCAAACAACCTAAGAATAAGAAGTGGAAGAAGAAATAAATGTGAAAGAATCGGTAACAGACATTACCTCTTCTTCGAAGAGCCTCTTTGAGACCTCCTCTTAAGGCACTAAAATTGGACTTTGAAGAATACCATGACCTCTAGGATATTTTTATGGAAGTGGAGAAGAGAATTTGGTAGGGTTTGGCCGAGCTTGAAGGCTCAAAGTGGTGTGAGGAAGAGAGGGAGGAGGTTCCCTTTTATAAGGGAGGGGAGGGGCACCTATGGAAATCTTAGAAATATTAATTTATAATAAATATAACCCCACTTAAAAACCTCCAAAAATGACTCATATTCAAATATTAGATGATATAGGGTTGTAATCTCATCATCCAATAAAATTTTGACATGTTAGGAAATTAATTTAAACATTATCTACTTGATTTATCCTTACTAAATCAATTTAATTTTATTTGTGGTAATATAATTCTAAATTTTAATTTATAACAAAAAATTACTTATTTGTTCTGAATTGTCCATAATTGGATACTTTATAACATTTTAGACCATATAAATGTAAATTTATAATTTTTAAATATTTTTGTGATTTTTAAACAATTTTATAATATGTTATTTTTATAAAATAACAATAGTGTCAATTTTGACAGTATTCATCTGTTTGAATTTAAATAAAATATATACAGAATATATGTTAGAAATAAAAGCTTTAATAGATTAATAAAAGGTCATATGTATCTAGAAAATTAGTGGATCACATTAAATAGTTCATATAATATTTATTTTCTTATTTTTAAAACCATTTATTTGGTTTATCTCTTAATAAAATAATTACCACAACATTTTTATATAATTATTTAATATACTTATTTTTGCCTAAAAATTAAAAATAAAATACTATTATGAAGATAAATCTATTAACTTTCACAATAATACTTTTACTCAAATTTATCATCTTAAAATAATAATAGTTAAATTGTTATATGTATTAAATTATGAAGGTGACAACTTTGGAATCATTTAAAATAAAATAATATAAGTGTCATAATCATCTTAATAAGGATCCAAATGGTCCAAAATTCGTCAAGTGGATGATTAGGGTTTATATATACACTAATAATAAGTTTTTTTTGCAGATTTTTGGGCCTTTTGATATGTATTAATATTTCAATAAAAACTACATTATTGATTTTTCACTAAATAAATAATTTCTACATCATTAATGTATCACCATTAATGACAATTATTTAACCCCTAAAAATTCTAAATAAATTATCATGATGTAGATAATTTTATTAGATTTCTGGAGAATGTTCATGTTCGATGTTTTATGATGTTTATCACTAAATTAAAATTATTATACTTATAATATTTAAGAGAGTGACATGTTGTCACTTTCTTTGGTTTTAATAATAATTAAATTATTTTCATGGTCAAAAGTCTATAAAATGAATCTAATCCGACCCTTAGGTGATATGGGTAGACTTTTATCCATCCAATAGTATTTTGGAATGTGTAAGGGTAATTTTATAATCTTATATTTACCCTTAATTACCCGATTTACCTTTAACTATGGTAAATAAAATTTACCGTAGTTACTATTCATAATTCCCAAAAATAAAAAGTAGCTTATTAACATAATTTGGACCAACGAATTCCAAATATGAAATCCATTTTTTCCAAATTCAATACACAAAGTTTGCAGAAATTAAATTAAAATTAATCCCATTCTCGAAATAAAACGGGGTTTTCTTTAAAACATTGCAAAAGATTGAATTGATTTAACCTACCAATTAAAGGTAAAATCAATACTAATGACATAAATTATATTAAATGGTAAAAATATATTCTATTTATACTTTTAAACCATTAAATATTATAATTTAACCACATAAGTTATTATGATGAAAAAAGTTGTTTTTAATTAAAATATAGCGTGTTTTTACTATTCATTAAAATATGAAAGTTATCAGAATAATATGAAAAATTTATTCAAGGTAAAATTTTATATATTTATTCCAAAGAATAATTTTATTTTGAAAAATGGAAATTATAAACATGTCAAAAACAAGATTTAAAGTGGGTGCGCCATCAAAAGGCGGTAAAACTGCCTTTTTTTTAAAATACTTATTTTACCCGAAAAATTTATTTTGATCTTATACCATGTTCTAGAAAATGTGTAAGATGAATAATAATGTCATAAAATTCAAAATTTAGTTAATACTATTCATAACGGCTAGTTCATAATAATATTATAATAATATATCGTTGTTTAGTAAAACCCGGTATTGCGTACAACACACGTTATCAAGGAAGGTCGCGATTGCGTGTAATGCAACCCAGGTCAGGGTTTCATGTAGTGCACGAATCCTTTGTTTCTACGTATAACAAAATAAATTGAATATATATATATACTCAATGTTTGATATAATAAATACTATCAAACAAACATGAAATTGTGTGTAACACAATCTAGGATTAGTGTTGCGTATACTGCAAGCTAATACGGTGTTGCGTATAGCACAAGATAATCTTAGTGTATCGTACAATAGAAGATATTAAAGAAATTAAAAAGAATATATCTTATAAAATATCAGGTTATTACATTCTACCCCCCTTAAAATGAATTTCGCCCTCGGAATTCGTCGGGGTTCTAATTGGTTTTCTACTTGAAAGTTTATTTAATTAAAACCCACATCGTAAAAAGGAATACCAAAACTTATCTTTAAAAAGTAAAGTATGAAACATAATGGTTACCCAAATAAACTAATACTAGGTTTCCACATAGGATAACATAGGTGAAAATATGGATATGGAAGAGAAATCTAGCAATCAAGTTCTGATGGAGAGTGGTAGAGAACAGGGCTATGAAAAAGCCAAAAATCACAAAGCTATAGATTTGTGATGATCTAAGGTACCATCTGATTCATCGGATATAAGGGAACTAGGACAACATTTTTGGTTTTCAAGATCATTTCCCTAAAGTTGATGAATTAAAAGAAATACTTACATGATTTTGGTACAATATCACTATTGTTTGTGAATTGAACAATTTCCACTTCATCCCTTAAAGAAATAAAGTTGAATTTGTTATTCGTGATGTGTTAGCAGATCATGTGATAGAATGATGGGTCGTTCCATCTGTTTCAAACAAAAGGTCATCAAAACTTATAAGTCCATCTTATGGTTATATTAATCATATATGGTTCCAAAAATGAACATATACTTCATATATCATACCGCTTAATAAAATAAAACTAGTTTCTACTAACCAGGGACTTCCTGTAGGCCAGTGGTAGGCGATAAAGGCCAGGCGCACTTCGGTTGTGGGTTCGATTCCCACATCCTTGTCTGAAACGATGGGCTATTGCCCATCTTGCAGGTTTTCCTTTTTCTAAAACTACATTACTATATCATCCCATAAATAATATCGAAAAAGGTTCTATCCTTAAACAATACTAACTTATGTCCAACATAATCCATTCCAATCTTTAGGCTTATCCATAATATTGTAGTCCATTGTCATAGTATAGTGAAAATGATTACCAGATATTTCATATAAGAAGCATGTTAATACCATCGCTGATCCCCATATATCATAAGATATGTCTCGTTGGTCACATTACAAACGTTCGAAGGCCTTAATCATGTATTCTCTTGAAAAATGAATACTCATTGAACCTAGGTGAAAACATGAATGCAGTTAAAACTTAACACTTTCCACATACCAAAATCCTCAAAATTATATATACTCAAACCATGATATCACTTAGTCCTTATATCAATCATGAGCTCATGAATACAATCAAACATCTCGTTATCTTCTTATTCCTTCATTATGCACATATCATCTACTTTACAAAAATATCTAAATAACCTTCAACGGTTACTGGTACAATTCAACATATACTTTCAAATACTTTTAGGAAAAACTATAGTGTAACAATCATTAGATGATTCTTTATTCCATAGTACCATTAACTATACAACATAACTCTCGATAAACATACAATCATTCCACTACCTTCTAAAACAACTGACTGAGCTTCAACACTTCTTTCAGCTCATATATTATTTGTGGTTTCCTCATCGTCATCCACATAAATACTACCCATATTACCATTCTGATTCTCTTCATGAGATTTTCCATTAGGGAATTGGTTTTCATAATGCCCGTACATTCCACATTTAAAACATCTAATCATTATTGAAGTCGTAGCAATACCATTATCCTTGTCCACGGTGTTAACTAAACCGTTTTCTTTTCACTTACTGGCTTTGTGTCCTTCTTTTCCACACCCAAATCATCTTCCAATTCCTTTGAAACAATCTCCTTGATGCCTCTTCCCACATTATTTACATGAGGGAAATTGAACTTTCTTTCCTCTATGATCATCATGAAACTCTATCTTTCTCTTATTATATGTGTCAGGAAACTTACCAAATTTGAGATTATTGATCATATTATTTGATTGCTGATTAGGCATAACAACGATGTTTGGACTTCCAAATCCCGTTTCATTTGGTTTCTCATGAAGAATATCATTCCATTGTCCGTTATATCCTCCATTATCATGAATCTTCCTGTTTCCAGCCATTTTCTAAAACCCAAAAAGAATAGTGTGAGAGGCAAAAATCATGCTAGGGAAAACAACCTAGTAAAGTGGGAGTTCCATCAATATCTAACATCTTAGGTTAAATTCTATGATCGTTACCATAGTTCTAGGACTATATCCTATACGTATACTTATCCTTAGGGACATCCCTAAACATACCTTAGAAATAACTCTAGGGATATCACTAACGTTTTTGCATCCTAGTTTCCAAAGGTTGACTAAACCTTTCCTATGATACCAACTGTAGAGACCCGAAGCTTGACGTACATGGACATTACATTACTTTTGCGGAATATTAATGCATAACAAAAATAGAAACACAAGGATCGTAATAGTTTAGTGTCTTTGGAAACATGGAACGTAATCTTCTAATCGTGGTGAAAGATCTTCAACATCTCCCATAAAGATCTTCCACTTTTTCTTTCCTTACTTAAAACCTTTCTTTTGATCCTGAGGGAAAATAAAACAAAAAAAGGGTGAGCTCAAATGCTCAGTAAGGGTAATTATGGAAAAAATAAAACATACCATATACATTTGAACTTAAAAACTTGAACATAATGTTTAAACATCAAAATCTTGAGAAACAACATAAAACAAGGAAGTACATAAGGCATAGATCACAATGGAACATAAACCATGATAAAATAGCATGGGAATAAAACATGTAATTGTGGCATCCATTAAGAACATGTAATGATTTCCATAGTAGCCAAGGCATTGCTGCCAAGACCATCTTAGTGGACAAAGTCCCATTCTGAATCGAGTTCACTCCTCGTTTCAGTCCTGTAACACTGAACCGTATTAACTTACTGTTCCATCCATGTCTATATCATGAGATATAAAATCTTTACCTAATGAATTGGAGGGAGATATAGGTCCCACCCATCTCATAATGAAATCATTCTTACTTGTGCCACAAAATAATCATACATCATTCATAATAACCCAATAAATAAAATGGGTTTCACAAACATCATCCCATCATTACATAATCCATATAAAAGAAATGGATATCATTTCATAATAAGAGAAGTGAAACCATGCAAATCATAGATACATTATACTTGAAACATACACATATGAAATAATGTCATCTTAGATGAAAAATGGTTTTGATAAAACACTTGAAATGAATTCTTGAGGAAAATATCCTTTTTTCTTCAAAATCATTTTATTTTCACAAAATGTCATGAAATTTTAAAATAAAAGGATTTTGTTGAAAATAGACATGAAATATTTTGGAGGAAGCTTCAGGAAAACAAGGCTTTATAAAACCGTAAAAATCCTTTCATGCCGTATATGTTAAAAAAACATTCTTCTCGTACCTTTATCAGAAAAGTCAAAAATTACCTCGTAATGTAAACAAAAGAAATATTGCTTACATACCATGTAGTAAAATTCAAGAAAGGGTAAAGAGGACTTTAAACATATATGAAAACACTTTTATAAAACATGGACATGAATGATTGAAATAACGCTAGTAAATACTTACGAATAAGAAATCTCGGATAAAAATGAGATTTGCAAAATTATCCCTTACCTTAGGTCCGATATGCTTCGTACGTATCCAAAACTCATGTATAATGTTTTAAATAATGTCATTGACTTATTACAGAAACATATTCATTGTTATGATATCATATATGGTTCACTTATGACTTTATATTACCCGTTTTTTTAAATTCCATGTTAAAGAGCGTTTTGGGTAAAATCGTTTCATTTGTCGTCAGTGTTTTGACTTGTAATTATTCATATGATTACTTAGATCATGATTAATTAATTCCAGAATATAAAACATGATTTATATATAATATATATTCAGAATATACATATATATAATAGATTGATAAATGGAAAGAAATACACCGTTCATGGAGACGGTAGGTCGTACGTACGCATGAACGATGTTTTCGTTTCCTCATTGAATTGAATGGAATTAATTGGATGACATAAATATATATACATAAATCCAGTATCATTATTATGTCATATATTTCATTATTAATTATTATATATACTTTATAATCATTTATGAATGGTTAATCATTGAGAATGAATCTCATCGTGTCGTGGAGACGGTATTTCGTACGTACGCACGAGTGATGATATCGTTCCCATGATCGTGGAATTTTATTGGAGTGTTTGTATAATAGTACAGAATCAATATCACTTTGAAATAATCATATATAGTTATTATTTACACCATTATACCCATCCAAGTAAGGTGGTGGGGGAAAATAGATTACACCACGACGTGGAGATGGTATTCCATACGTACGCACGCGCGGTGATTTCATTTTCCGAAGGATAGACAGATGGTGAAATAGGGTTGTTTCATAATAATAATAACATATCAGTATATTAGTGATACTGATGTTATTACTTATTAATGAAACAGCCTAAGAAGAATAAGTGGAAGAAGAAATAAAGGTGAAAGAATTGGTAACTGACGTTACCTCTTCTTTGAAGCGCCTCTTTGAGACCTCCTCTTAGGGAACTAAAATTGGTCTTTGTAGAAGACCAAGACCTCTAAGATGTTTCTAGGGAAGTGGAGAATTGTATATTTTAGAGTTTGGCCGATCTTGAAGGCTCAAAGTGGTGTGAGTAAGAGATGGAGGAGGTTCCCTTTTATAAGGGAGGGGAGTGACACCTTTGGAAATATTAAAAATATTAATTTATAATAAATATAACCCCACTTAGAAACCTCCAAAAATGACTCATATTCAAATATTAGATGCTATAGGGTTGTAATATAATCAAATAATAAAATTTTTACATGTTAGGAAATTATTTTAAACATTATCAACTTGATTTATCATTACTAAATCAATTTAATTTTATTTGTGGTAATAATATTCTAAATTTTAATTTATAACAAAAAATTACTTATTTGTTGTGAATTTTCCATAATTGGATAATTTATAACATATTACACCATATAAATTTGAATTTATAATTATTAAATAATTTTTTCTATTTTTAAACAATTTTATAATATGTTATTTTTATAAAATAACAATAGTGTCAATTTTGAAACTATTCATTTGTTTGAATTTAAATAAAATATATATAGAAGATATGTTCGAAATAAAATCTTTAATAGATTTATAAAAGGTCATATGTATCTAGAAAATTAGTGGATCACATTAAATAGTTAATATAATATTTATTTTATTATTTTTAATACCATTTATTTTGTTTATCTCTTAATAAATTAATTACTACAACATTTCTATATAATTATTTAATATACTTATTAGTTTCCTAAAAATTAAAAATAAAATAATATTATGAATATATATTTATTACCTTTCACAATAAAACTTTTACTCGAATTGATCATCTTAAAATCACAATATTTAAATTGTTATATTTATTAAATTATGAAGGTGACAACTTTGGCATCATTTAAAATAAAATAATATAAGTGTCATGATCATCTTAATAAGGATCCAAATGGACCAAAATTTGGCAAGTGGATGATTAGGGTTTATATATACACTAATAATAAGTGTTTTTCAGATTTTTGGGCCTTTTGATATGTATTAATATTTCAATAAAAACTATGTTATTGATTTTTCACTAAATAAATAATTTCTGCATCATTAATGTATCACCATTAATGACAATTATTTAATCCCTAAAAATTATAAATAAATTATCATGATGTAGATAATTTTATTAGATTTCTGGACACTATTCATGTTTGATGTTTTATGATGTTTATCACTAAATTAAAATTATTATACTTATAAGATTTAAGAGAGTGACATGTTGTCACTTTCTTTGGTTTTAATAATAATTAAATTATTTTCAAGGTCAAAAGTCCATAAAATGAATCTAATCCGACCCATAGGTGATATGGGTAGAATTTTATCCATCCAATAGTATTTTATCATATGTTTGGGTAATTTTATAATCTTATATTTACCCTTAATTACCCGATTTACCTTTTACTATGGTAAATAAAATTTACCGTAGTTACTATTCATAATTCCCAAAAATAAAAACTAGCTTATTAACATAATTTGGACCTACGGATTCCAAATATGGAATCTATTTTTCCAAATTCAATACACAAAAGTTGCATAAATTAAATTAAAATTAATCCCGTTGCCGAAAGAAAATGGGTTTTTCTTTAAAACATTGCAAAAGATTGAATTGATTTAACCAACGAATTCAAGGTAAAATCAATGCTAATGACATAAATTATATTAAATGGTTAAAATATATTCTATTTATACTTTAAAACCATTCAATATTATAATTTAACTATATAAGTTATTACGATGAAAAAAGTTGTTTTTAATTAAAATATAGCGGATTTTTACTATTCATTAAAATATGAAAGTTATCAGAATAATATGAAAAATTTATCCAAGGAAAAATTTTATATCTTGATTACAAAGAATAATTTTATTTTGAAAAATTTAACTTATAAACATGTAAAAAACATGAATTAAAGTGGGTGCGGCATCAAAAGCCGGTAAAACTGCATTTTTTAAATATACTTGTTTTACCCGAAAAATTTATTTTGTTCATATACCATGTTCTAGAAAATGTTAAAGATGAATAATAATGTTATAAAATTAAAAATTTAGTTAATAATATTCATAACAGCTAGTTCATAATAATATTATAATAATATATCGTTGTTTAGTAAAACTCGGTATTGCGTACAACACACGCTATCGAGGAAGGTCGCGATTGCGTGTAATGCAAGCCAAGTCAGGGTTGCATGTAGTGCACAACTCCTTTGTTGCTGCGTATAACAAAATAGATTGAATATATATATATATATATACTCAATGTTTCATAGAATAACTACTATCAAACAAACATGAAATTGTGTGTAGCACGATCTAGGATTAGTGTTGCGTATACTGCAAGCTAATACGGTGTTGCGTATAGCGCAAGATAATCTTGGTGTATCGTACAACAGAAGATATGAAAGAAATTAAAAAGAATATATCTTATAAAATATCTGGTTATTACACTATAATGATATTAGCTACATGTATACATATATTTCATTTACGTACTTTCTTTCAATAAGATGAAAAACAGAAATAGAATTCATGCGTATGTACGACCTATCATGGCCATTAATGGTGTATTCAATTTCATATTTATATATTTTATATATTATAATAAATACATATATACTGAATATATATAATATTTAAATAATTTTTTGCATTATAGAAGTAATTAATTCTAGATATATGCAAGATGATCAAGAATGATAATTAAAAACATGTACGAACAATAAAGCGGATACTACCCAAAGCGAAACATTAACCTAGAAATGATAATAATCGGGTAATATTATAAAGTATTAAAAAAATAATATAATATATTAGATATAATAATATGGTCCTTTATAAGATTTATAATAAACTTATATCTATTATATATGTAGTGTGTATGAGTACGACAAAAGAAAAGACACAGTGTAAGGGAATTTCATCTCACTTTTTTATTTTTGTGAGATACATGCCTTATTCACCACTCACATATTTTGTGTTGTGTATATAGATACCATGAAAATATTATATACCTATTATAATTAAATTCATTGTTATTTTCATATCCATATTATGATATTTCTTTCATGTTTTTTAAGTTTCAAAATTTACCAAATCGGTAAAGTAATTTTGTCTAAATTTTCCATCTTTGATATGCATGCCATGTTACGCACCGATATTTTTAAATGAGGTGTATATAATACCTTTTACATGTTATATATGAAATATAATTGTTTTAATGATATTTATTCTTCATTTAATTTTGTTATTTTCATTATATTATGATTAAAAGTAACCAAAGTGGTAATATTTTATTCCTATAATATCACCATTTACCAATATTATTTATGATTATTATTCGATTGATGAAATATTGTGATCCATATCTCAATAAATATCATGAATTTTATTTACCTCAGTCAATTAATATTATATCCATGTAATGGTATAAATTTTCAACTCTTTTATACTTAAGATAACTAAGAAAATGTTTTTATGAAAACCCGGCTTTATTTCTCATTTCGGTCAAAAAACTATGTTCTTCTAAAACAGTTTTTTCTAATTTTTTTTAAAAAGTTTTACTATTATCATATGTTGTTTAATAGAAAATTTACCCATGTTTTACCTTTTTAAAAAATATTTATAAAAGGAATATTATGGTCATTTTATGATCTGGGCACCTTTTTAAACTTTTAAGTTGTAAAATGAATATTCAGCATGTACAGGATTACCAATCATCATGACCTTTATTTACTTTATGGTTACTTTTATGTTTACAAAGATTTTTTAAAATATTTTTTTTATATTATTCATGATTTTTTTTAAAAAAAATTCATAGAAAAAGGGGTTTCAAATATTGGTTTATGTATAAAAAGTGTTTTAAATTATTTTCAAAGCTTCATTTATATGTTTTCAAAAGGATGTTTTCAATGGAAAGGATTTTAATGATTTAAAAGATTATTTTCATATTTTTTCAATGTATTTTTAAATAAAATGGTTTTAACAATGTTTTAAATCTTATTTTATATGTTTTCAAGGATACTTTGAAAGAAAAATTTTTTCAATGGGTTTTATGTTTAAAACAATTAGTTTTTGAAAAAATGTATATTTTCTTAAATAAATGTCTATAAAATTAATTCCCAAATTATTTTCCATGTATGATGAAATTTGTTGGTGTTAGTTATTCCTTTCTAATAAATGATCCAAAGGTTCTACTATTATTCATTCAATTAATGGGTTATGTTTTGATGGAATGAATTTTATGAAACCCATTTCTCTCTCATGGGTTATATGCTTTCGAAACCTTATTATTTTCATGGGTTGTAATTTGGATGAAATGATTATGAATCCTATATATTCTCCATAAGTTACGATATTATTACATGTTTCTATACCAATATTTTTCATGGGTTATGATATGATTTTTAATGATCTTTGGGAACAGATTTTTATGAATTCATTATTAGACTGTTGGGACCTATATCTACCTCCAATGACTTAGGTAAATATTTATATCTCATGAGATAGAGAAAAAATTCTTTTTCCACTATTATAGTCTTGGGAGTGAACCTTGAATACTAATATGGTATCAGGAGTGATCCTTGACTACCAAGACGATCATGAGAGTAAACCATGACTACCAATATGTTATGGGTAGTGAAACTATACCACCATGATGGCCTTGGAAGTGATTTATTAACTAATATGGAAATTATTGTTATATTTTTATGTTTTTTTTTCCAAAAATCAATGTTTTATTCCTATGTTATGATTTTATGTCTTATGATTTTTATTTCATTATGAATCATGTCTTATGAACTAACAATATTTATGCGATGTTTCTTTTTTATGATCTTTGATATGATGGGTATGATCTTATATTTTCATGATCATGTTCTTATACCCTTATACTCACGATTATGTTCACATATCTCCATCGTTTAGCCATACAGATCATCTGGGATCATCCATTTTTATGTTTCCTTTTCCCCATTTTATGATGATATGTATTATGTTTGATGTGTCTAAGAAGGGTTCTAGTCACGATAAACCTAGTGGGAGATAATGTAGCTCACTTATGTTCCATTGTTTATGTTTCCATGTTTCCAATGAAATTAGACTAAAAGGGTATTTGGGATTTTTTTGTCTAATATACTAATTATTATGAAAAATTAATATAATGTTAATGTATTAAAAACAATGGTCACTATATTTTTCATGGGAATAATGTGGGTGTAATTCTCTTTCGAAAAATAGACAAGAGTGCCACTCCTACTCCACTACAAAAGGAATACTCTCCTTCCAATTACTTACACCTCTTAATACACATTATAACTTCCATTATTTTTCTAAATATATCCTCAACATCCCTCCCCTCATCCTTCAATCCCCCCCTTGGGTAGAAATCAATCCAAGGAATCCCTTTTGTGCAAACCCAAAATTGTTTCCCTAATAAGGGATAACATTCTTCCTCAAGATCATCAGTTTTATTTCATTGTACACCCATTAAATTATCCTTATTCTATTATTATATACCCAAAACATTATCCTCAATATATTTATATGTTTCTATTTTAATGGTTCGACCTACAATTAGACACAATTCCATCTAATGGGTAACAAACATTCCGTTTATGTGTATAGAGAAATACTATTGTAACATCCCAAGATTTTATAATATGTCTCTTCTTAAATTAATTACGTTTATTCAATAGATTAAATTGTACAAAAAACCATGATATTGTTACACTAACAGAACAATGAGTTGGCTTTCATTACATGCAAGTCCAAGTTTTACCGAATAATAAAATATTATTAAAATATTATTATTTAATATAATATGATATAAATTTCCATTAAGTTGGTGTTTATGAATATTATTATATATATTATAAAAATATATGGTTAAATTCATTGGTTACAAATTAATTATAAATTGGTATAAGAACCAACATAATTTATATGAAAAGTCATTATTTTTCTGTTCACAAAGTCGTCTTATCCTAATAAATTAAATTAATTACTATTATAAAATGAAATGAATTAAATATATATTTTATATATTCAATAATTTTTTTATATTTATATAATATATTTTATAGGCATAACATTGAAATGAAACCAATATTAGACATAAAAAAATATTTTTTACAAAACCAATTTTACAGCCTTTTATTGATAATCCTATTTAAAATCCAATTTTTGAAACTTTTATATATTATACTTTAAAAAAAACTTATTATTTTAAAAAGGAATATAAAAATTTACTTTGGTTAAATTTTGGGATTTTTTTGATAAGTTTCATGTTTTGATAAATAATTAAAAATACTAAATTTTAATTTTAAAAAAATTTTTTCATAAAAATAGTATATACTCCTAAATTAAAATATTGAATGATTCTAAAGGATAAGTAGATTATTATTTTTTTATTCAGTCTAATATAGGTCATTGTAATAAATTTTACATTGAATTCAAATATAAAAACATATCAATTTGTTGCGTGTTTAAACTTTAATAACCACTTTTCTCTCCTTATCAACAAGATTAATTTTAAATTAATTAATGGATATTCCATGTTTTTAATTTTAAAAAAATTAATCAATATTTTTAATCAGTGTATCCAAATTATGTAATTATGTTTATTTTATTTTTTGTCATATGAATAGTAAATTTAGTACTATTTTAATGACCGCAGTTAAGGGTAATCAGGTAAAAAAGGGTAAATAAATATTTTAATTACCCAAAAACTTGTCCTAATTTAATTGGTTGAGTGGGCTTAAAAAAACTACACATTAGGATGCAATTATTACATTTTTTGATAAAATTGGGTAAGAATATGATATTTATTATACTTTATTTAGAGATAAGTTAAAAATGTCATACACATATTTTTAATAAATAAATTATTTCTAATATATGGTTATATAGAAAATAAATTATACAATAAATATTAATTTTAAATATAATAAATTTATCTTCCTCATAATATTTTATTTTGATTTTTTCAATAATAAATAATTTAATTGATGGCATGCATAAAAATGATGCAATAAATGTTCAATTAATTGAAATATCAAATTAATGATATTAAAAATATTAAAATAAATTTAATTTGACATAGTTAAAGATATCTTAAAATTTTATAGATTACTTAGAAATTATTGTGATATATTATATGTGTTTTTTATAAGTTACCATGTTGTTATGATATTTTTAAAAATGTAAATTTTGAATAGTTTCCAAATTGAAAAAATGATACTATAAAATAAATAATATTTTATTAAAATATATTAAATTCAAAAAAATAAAATTTTTGCCCATCTAATATTTATAATTTTATATATTTAATCAATTATCAATTTTGTTTTCTTTTTCAATTTTATAGTAACTATATTGACCCTAAAAGTAAAAAATTCATGTTATCCTGGTAAGAGTTAAACTGTTTAACTAAGGTTTAAAGCCAAAAGAGAAGGTTATTATTATAACCTAAAAATATATAAAAATATTTTATAAGAGGATTTATACCCATCCTCATCTTATATTCTAAATAAAAGAATTTTTAGTTATTTTAAATCTAAAATCAATTTATATTAATTTAATAGTTTTAGGGTTATATAGAGTGCCCGTCCCCTATCTTATAAAAGGGAACCTCCTCCATCACATTATAAAACCACTTTGATCTTTATAGATTGGCCAAAACATACCCATTTTCATTATCAAATACCCTATACATATCCTATTGGTTTTGGTATTCTCAAAATTCCAACCCTAGTGTCCCTAAGAGGAGATCCCAAGGAGGTTTGGTAAATAAGAGGTAATAGTCTTTACCGACACATTCATAATTATTTCATCTTATACTTCATAATCATGTGTTGTTTACATTATAAAATAATAAATATAGTATAATATATATTTTACTATTTTATTATGATTATTGGACAACCATATCTTCCCCTTTATCCATCCTAAGAAAAACAATATCAACATTCATGCACATGCACATCTGACTGTCTCTATGATGTCATGTAATTTTTTCATCACTACATTATTTGTATGGGTATAATGATGAATATAATTGATATAAACAATAAATATGAAATTATATTGATTAATTATAATTAATATACTATCAAATTCCTTACCACTTTACCATTAAAGTAATGATACCATCACTCGTGCATACGTACATCCTACCGTCTCCACGATGCGTTGAGATTCATTACAAAAAATAACCATTAAATAATGATTATAAAAAACATATATGATGATTGAATATACTATTTATGAAATTAAAATCATTATGCATATGAATAAATTATATCCTATTCATAATATACAAAAATTACATGACAAAATAGACATAAGAAAATGAAGCACTTAACACCTAAAACATGAGTAATAATGAAATATTACTAAAAAATAGATGATAAGATAATATAAAAGGATAATGAGTGATTTAATAAATATTTATATGGTTTTATTATAAATTAATAACATTTTTAAACTATTTTTAGGAGTTTAAATGAAATTCAACTAAAGTAAAGTACAAGGTAAGGGAATTTCACCTCACTTTTTAATCTCATGAGATACATGCCATATTAATCCCTCACTTATTTTTTGTTGTGTATTTACTGACCTATGAAATAATATATCATTAATTTAATTTTTTAATGGTATTAAAATCTTTAATTGATGTTATTCTTTCATGGGGATCAAAATTCAAAAGTTATTATATTAATGAGGGGTTTTGACTCACTTTTATTTCTATAGGATAAATACCTTATACAGTACTTATTTATTTAGTGTGGTGTATATATTTCCCATTAATGTATTTTATGAGTCTTATATTGAAGTTTATGGTATTTTAATATCCATATAATTTTCTTTATTTCATGGTGCATATGATTCTACTGATTATAAAGTGGTAATGCTTAATTTCATAATCTAATTTTTATTCAGGATTATCTATATGTAAGTATCTACTGAGGAATATTTATCATCTATATCCATGTTTCTTAAAAATATATTCCAGAATATTTTTATTATTATCCTACAGATGTTTAATGTCTCCATTTACCCATGTTTGACATTACAAAATGGTTTGAAATGAATCTTTTTCCCATTTTCCAAACGAGGTACTTTGTGACTTTTTAGAATGAAGGATTTTATTTTTAACTTATGCTTCGTGAGACAATATTTCCACTTTCATGCGCATTAATGTTTTGAATCTTGCTTTAGATTTTTGAAAGGTTTATTTAAAATAAAAAAATTCATTAATAATAGCATGGATTTCTAAATAAATGATTTCAAAGTAAAAATGATCATTTTCTTAAGATATTTTTAATGATTTTATTTGATTATTTTCATCTAGGTCACCATCCATTATTAAGTATTATCATTGGTTGTGGTTGATCTGTTATAAAACAACTTAGAATATTTTATTGAAGGTTTTATGATCATATTTACTTTGGATGTTATATTTTGATACCATTCATGGTTTATGGTTGAAGTATTCATATTTAGTATGATATTTTTTCAAAAAAATGCTTATATTTATTTTCTTTTCATAGGAGGAATTTATTAGGCATAGTAAGTGAAATGAGGGGCCCACAATATACCCTTGATGAATCTATAGGTCTCATCATAAAAACTAGATATTGACTTGGCTGAGGCCTCAACCATTTATTTTTAGAGATGGTTTTGGCTGATGCCAAAACCATTTATTATCAAATTCCTTGGATAAGGCCTCGAAAATAAGTTTCTATCATAGCCCGTCCCCCAAGGCCCATGCTGTGACTACCCCAAGCCCGCCTTCTAAAGGCCAAGTGTTGGAGAATAGTCGTGAAGGCATCAACCTGCAAGTGGAAGGCATTAGCCTAAGTACCTATACACACATACACACACACACACCCAACCGAGTCCCACAAACTAAAAAGGAAACAAGTATAACTAAAAAAAATGCTAATTTCAAGTACAAATAATACATGTGGGCCAGAATACAAACCCAATAAAAGAATTGAAAACTGTAAAGTACACAAGGAACTCTAATGGCCATTCGCAAAAAACCCCACCTTATTGTAAGAGTATTTTAACTACTGAAAGCCAAAGTAGTACATATTCTCCATATAGTCCTACTAGGTTACACTTATTCCTAGGGAACCAAGTCCACCATCGTAGCGTCTGACGATCTCACCTCCCTGATCACCTCTAGGTCTCGATCCACCAAAGTCTCTGTCGAAATGCCAATCTTCTGCACGAAAATGACACGAGTGGGCGGAGCCCATGTAGGGGTGAGTAGCATGATACTCAGTAGGGACCCCAAAACAAAAAGGTAATAACACAAAAAAATCCTCAAAGAAAATCATGAAGCATAAGACAACTCACACCAGGTATGCATTTAGGGTAGTGATAGTAGAAACATCAGTCACATCATCGAACACCTCTGTTGTTGGAGAACTCCACCTCTATCAAGTAGAGTGGGCCAATCTGTTCATAAAAAATCCACTTCCCACTAACCTTTGGATTATTTGGAACTCCTACCTAATTATTACCATGGGTATGCTGGGTCCCATAGAGCCGCTCACCAATGTGGGCCTGCAGGGTCACACAGAGCTGCTTCCCACCTTGCTTATAATGAGGTACTCCTCCTGTTGAGTACCATGGGTAATCCGGATGACAAATAGTTACTCCCAAACATGGGCCTTCTAGTTCACACATAGACTCTTCCCACTGGGTCATCATTGAGAGACAATGAGTCGACAGTCAGTAGTCTTTAGGTCCCAACCAACTGTAGGGTTCCGTTCGTAGCACACTTGGGAGAATAGATCCTCACACAATTATTCTCATCTCAACTTCCATGAGAGTCACCATATAGAATTAAAAATGATTTTACTCATTGAGAGGGTCACAACACCGCAAAAATCTTGTTAATTAGACACTAGGTTTGCAAGATACGAGCATTTTAGTAAACAGGGGCCGGTGGCGTCTGGGCCTAGACCGACCCGGTCGGACCGACCCGACCAACCTGGTCCAGGGGTTCCACATACCCTAATTTAATTTGACCAATTATACCTGACCTAGTTTGGTTCTAGGTCTGTCCGGTTTAGCATGGCCAGTTGGCCAGGCCCAATGGGCCTCACTGGACCCATCCCGGTTTGGCTAAGGGTCCAGCTCGCCAGGTTGCATGACGAGCCGGTCTAGTCTGGCCCAGCCCAAAGGGAGTGGGTCTGAGTTACTGGGTGTGGGTCTAGACCACCGGTCCGGGTCCAGCTTGCTAGGCATGGGACCAGCCCGCCGGCGCAGGTCTGGCACGATGGGCGCGAGACCAGCCCGTCACAGTGGCTAGGGGCGCAACCCACCATCCCAAAGACTAGCCACATGGGTGGCCAGTGGGGTGCTCCTGGGATGCGGCAGCTGGCAGCCTACGACTTTCTTCCTACCCTATGGATGCATGGGGATTCTCCAGCCACCATTGGCCGACCACGACTTGCAAGCCACCCTGGTGGTACAGACATGGGCCACCACTCCTTGTGGTGCCAGTTGCCCGTCACCTCTTATTGATGGGTGCACTGCTCAACCTGGATGCCAGCACAACCGACTACCTTTTGTCCCGCCGTCTGGTACGCAACCGACAGATTCTTTGGTGTACCACTAGACGTGCTCCGGTGATCCTTTCTTTGCATTTCCTACACCTACATCCTCTGTGAAGTTTCCTCTTCATCACAATGCTCTCAAACCCGCCTTACCATTGATTAAGACAATCCATCCATAAGGATCACAAATGCGGAGGGGCTCAGGCCTTGTTCATGTCTTCCCACACCCTACACATTAGAATTTTATAATCATGGGGAGGCTCAGGGATTGTTGATAAACAAATCTAGAGAGAAACTAATCTCTGATAATAACTCCCAAAAGAAAAGTCACCCTCTCGCAAAAACACACGATTCATAGATCAACTTGTTCACGGGTGGATCCGTGTTTAACATTTATAGAATAAGAATGAGGAATAAATGGAACAAATTAATCCCCTACCTCTTTGGAATTCATTGCCTCAACATTACGTCCTCGAGGTTTCAAGACGTTGACATTGTTCATCACTTCCAACTTTGTTCTTTGAGGTGCATTGAAGATGTTTGACATTCATCAGCGTTTGTAATTATTCATAATAGAGGAAGTTTGTTAGAGGGTTTTTAGAGAATCTTAATAGTTTAATTCCTCATTCCACCAACAAATCAACCAAAATAAAATGAAAATGCATCAAAAAATTTCTTTTATGCTATTTCATTTATGAAACATCGTCATTGTTACATGTCATTAAAGTGTCATTACACAATGAGTTAACGAGACATTAATGAGCCTCATCAATGTGCCTCTTAGATGCACCAAATCATCGATGTCCACCACTCAACTGATGAGAGAATAAAAGAAAATATTTTTTTAAAGTTATTTTATTATTTTTCTAAAAGTCAGAAAATTAACTTTTCCATTCGGCCCTTGCGGGCCAAAGCTAGGTCCTTACTAGAAAAATCCCAGTGTACTAAATTTAATGGTGCCCTTGGATTTTAAATCCAAGAACCATTTCAAAAGTTAGAAAAACTTGTTCACACATTTACATAAGCGTACTTAAAAAAGTTTAAAATTCTATTCCAGGCTCGCCGAGCCTTTGAACCACATTCCTTCAAAGAGTGGTCTCAGAATAAATCCATATAATTTTAAATAAAATTTACAAGGAATTTACAAGACATTACATTATCTCCACCTTAGGGATTTACATCCCAAAAAGAAAAAACAAAAACTAATCACACCGATAGGGGTACTGAGCACGAATATAAGAATCCCGGTCCTGTGCACTCTCTTGGAGATTCCTTTGCTGCCCCCAAACTCACACTAGAGGAATCAACTTCCCACATAGGACCTGCTCCTATCGATCCCTAATCTCTATTGGGAACTCTACAAATGTCAACCCATCGTCAATTTTAAGATCTCCCCAGTTGATGATGTGCGGTGGATTATTCACATACCTCCTCAACAGTGACACGTAGAAAAAATCATGCACCAGCTATATCATTGGGAAAAGAGCTAGGCGGTATGCCACCTCGCCAACTCTACTCAAGATTTGAAAAGGTCTGATGAAGCTCGGAGATAGATTTCCACCCCGAACAAATCTCTATAATCCTCCTCAGGGTGACGCCCAAAATAATACTTGATTACCATCCTCAAACTCCAATGGTCTCCTTATCCTATTTGAATAATACTTCTGTATGCTCTGTGCAGTACTCATTTACTCTTGGAAGATCTCCACCTTCTCGGTGGTAGCCCGTACCAACTTCGGACCCATGAGTGCCGACACCCCTAGGTATGTCTAGTATAGGTGTGATCTATAAGGATGCCCGTACGAGGCCTCAAATGGTGCCATTCCAATGGAATAGTGATGTATTTTTTTGTTTCCAAACTCCAACAGTGACAGATGGTCCTCCCAAATGTGACCAAAATCTAGGACACAAGCACATAGCATGTCCTCCAAGATCTTTATGGTCTACTCTGTTTGACCATCCGTCTGGGGAAGAAAATCTATGATCAAGCACAATGGTGTCCTAAACAGCTCCTGTAATCCCCTCCACATCCAAGATGTAAAGCAAGCACCACGATCTGAGACGATCGTGAAAGACCCCCCCATGAAACTGTACTATCTCATGGATGTAGAGGTGTCCAAATCCCTATACCGGTCCCTGCTCCTGTATGGGTAGGAAGTGAGCCGACTTGGTGAGTCGGTCAACAATCACCCAGATAGAATCATGGCCCCTAGATGTATGTGGTAAACCCATCACAAATTCTATCAATATACCATCCCATTTCCACTCTGGTACCTCGAGTGGCTGGGCTAAGCCTACTGGAAACTAATGATTTCCCTTCACTTGCAGACAAGTGAGGCATCGTGAAATGAACTCATAGACCACTTTCTTCACCCCTAGGAACCAGTACTAACATCATAGGTCCTAGTACATATTCCCCAATCTTGGATGTACCACCAAAGGGGATGTATGGAACTCCCTCAAAACCTCCTACTACAACGTCACTCACACTACAGTGCGCCCTTTGAAAAGGATGATGTGCCCCCCACCTATAAAAAATCCATCAGGATCCCATACTGAGAATAACTGAGCACATCAAACCTTGAATAAAACATCCACTAGCTATGCCTCTCTAACTCGCTGTAAAAGTGTGGGAGTAATAGTCATCGAATAAAGGTATGCAGCTCCACCATCATCCACGAAAGATATATGCATTGCGACTAACTACTCGGTCTCCTCACTTAGCAGCTGCAAACCGATCTTGTGGCTGAGTTCATCTGCCATCATGTTCCCCTTCCTAAGAGTATATAATATCTCAAAGTCATAGTCTTGGAGTAACTCTAGGAATCACAGTTGTCTTAGGTTCATGTATTTTTGGGAAAATATATGTTTGAGACTCTTGTAGTCAGAGTAAACTATAAATTGTTCACCCATCAAGTAGTGCCACCACATTTTGAAGGAAAATACCACTTTTGTTAACTCCAGGTCATGGTTTTCATAGCTCTGATCATATTACAATAATTTTTGTGAGCATTATGCGAAAACTTATCAATTTTACATAAGAACATAACATAGTCAAGTCCCTGATGCGTCACATAAAACTACATACCAAACTCCCTCCTCTAGTAGTATCAAGATGGAAGCACTAGTCAGTCTCTACCTCAGCTCCCAAAAACACTGCTGACATTTCTCTGTCCACATGAAGGGATGTCCTTTCCATGTCAAAGACAATAAGTTTGCTGATAATCTTGAAAAGTTGGGCATGGACCTCCGATAGTAACAAGCCAACCCCAAGAAGCTCCACACCTCAATCACTCTCTTGTGTGGCTCCCAAGAAAGCACTACCTCTATCTTCACCATATCTAATGCAAATCCAACCTCTGAGATGATGTTTCCTATAAAGTGGACCTCCCATATCCAAAAACTAACACTTCGAGAGCTTACCATAAAGCTGGTTCTCTTGGAGTGTATCTAGGACTATCTGCAGGTGTGTAGTGTGCTCCTCCTATGATGTCAAGTAACCCATGATTCCATAAATAAAGACGACAACAAACCGGTCAAGTTAAAGCTAGAAGATCCTGTTCGTGAGTCCCATGAACACTTTTGGGGAATTGGTGATGTCTATAGGCATCACCAGGAACTCATAGTGGTCATATCGGAACCTAAAGGCTATCTTCAGTAAATCCAAATCCTGTACTCAAAGCCGGTGATAGCCCGATATGAGGTCTATCTTCCAGAACCACCTCACCCCCTTCAGCTGGTCGAAGAGGTCATCGGTCCTTGTCAATGGATACATGTTCTTCACAGTCACCTAGTTCTGGTGCTGGAAGTCCACACACAACTTCAAACACTCATCTTTCTTCTTAAAAAAATCACTGAGGATTCTGATAGTGAAACACCGGGGCTTATGAACCCCTTCTCTTATAAGTCCTCAAGTTGACCCCTCATCTCGCAAAGATCTACGGGATCCATACGATATTCCAGTGTGGATATCAGTGTCATCCTGGTGTACAAGTCAATGAAAAAGTATACCTCTCTACGAAGAGGTAGTCCTGGAACATCCTTATAAAAAATATCCACGTACTCTTCCATCACTATAGGAAATCTTGGACTCCTCTCATACACTGCACCAAGGGTGATGATAGCTAACTACTGAGTGATTGGATACACCCTCCTTCGAGAAAGTCCATCCTTTACTGAAAGGGTTTACTTCTCACTAGTGAAGGTAAGCCTAGTCTCATCTCTATGGACACACAACACTATACGCCTAAAATAGTCGATCTGATTATGGATTTTGGATAACCAGTCCATACCCATGATGATGTCGTAAGGCCTCGACACCAATACTAGGAGATCGTATCCAAAGATATCACCTCCTAGAGTGAGCTCACAGTATCAGCACCAGTGTGTAATTGTTGAATCCCCTACCATAGGAGTCTCTAGTAGTAAGGATCGATCCAATGGCTCCACCAGAATCTCTAAGCCTCGAATGAGAGCCATGGTAAGGAAGGAGTGACTAGCCCCTGTGTCTATAAAACTAAAACTAGGAGGGAGAAGACAAAGACCATACCTCAGATCATCTTTGGAGAACCATGTTTATAATAATTCTCTTCCTAATGCTATGATCTCCCTTATCCTCCTCCTTTCTGAGGTTGGGGTGGACCACATGGGGGTGGTGGCGATAACACCTCAAACAGTCACCCACCACCTGCTGCTCGGCCTGCTCCCCTGCCACGTCCGTTGCCCTACAGACCTTCTCGCTTGAATCACTACCTCTACCTCAGAGGCCCATCGACCATATTCTGGTCATCAGTATGGATGGCTGGGTAGTCACAAGCAATGTGTCCCTGCTCTCCGCACATGAATCACTACATAGATCCCTAATGACTCCCTTTGGACTGGGATCCCCGCACTACTGAACCTGAGTCCTGGGCTCGTCCTATGAAAGACCAGGCCCCCTTGGGCTCTCACATATGCTATCAGCTTCTTACCAAAGATCTTCTACCTGGGGTATACTGGTAGCTCTAGCTGTGGTTTCCTACTCTGCTAAAAATCTCTCTACTAGAAGGGATTCTCCAGCACCCCAGTCTAAGTAGGGATGCTAAGAGAAAATACTGATGCCCTTATCTCCCGCATGAGTCCCTTCTTAATGGATCGAGCCCCAGAGAAAGGGTCTCACACCATAACTGTTGAGTAGCAAGATGGCTCGGTGAACCTCACTGATTAATAAATCATCTTCATGATTCCCTATTGTAGGTGAAGTAGCTTATAAATGTGCATAGAGCGCAAGGTCACGGGAAAAAACTCCTCCCGGAAAAGCCTCTCGAAGTCTTCCCAGGTGAGGGTCACCTCATTGTGCATATTGTTGGTGAAGCTCCACCATCTCCCTGCTAAGACCTGTAAAAGGATCGTAGCTAAGATCTCCATCTGGTCAGGCGATGTCCTCACTAACAGAAAGACTCATGTTTCTACCTCCATTCAATTCTCAACGACCTGGGGATCTGTCTCTCCCATGAACCTAGAAGTTCTGTTTCTCTAAAACTCATGTAGCAAACTGAGTCTATGAACTTCCTCTACTGAAACCTCCGGTAGTAGATACTGACCATCCGGTGGTGGTAGCTCTAGTTCACCACTCGATAGGGCCATCTCTAGAACTGGTTCCTGAACAGACTCCTCATCACTAAGTGGGTTATCCTCACAAACTTGTATCAGGATCTTAACTAGTTGTCCACATGGAAACATCTTGATATAGATAAAGATGTACCATAGTCATAAGGTTATACCTGGTGTGATGAATTTTATTCAAAAGAACATAGAGAGAAACTTATGCAAACAATGTTTTAATGCATATATCCAAAAATTAGAAATCAAGGTCCTGGTGTATGGATACATCGACCGCTACACCAACACTAGACTCCTCAAATTTGGAATTCAGATTCGAAACACACAAAAATTTTTCCCCAAAACAAAACATAGACTATTGTATTTTTGGAAGGACCAACCGCCATCTGATACCACTTTTTCATGACCCGTCCCCCGGGGACCGTGTCGTGGCTACCCCAAGCCCGCCTCTCGAAGGCCAGGGGCATACGACTAGCATTGAAGGCATCAACCTACAAACGAGAGGCATTTTCTAGAGTACCTATAAGCACACACATGCCCAAAAAAGTCCCACACACTAAAAAGGAAAAAAGTATCACTAAAACAAATTTGAGTACAAGTAAAACTAATACATGTGGGATAGAATACAAACCCAATAAAAAAACAAAAAACTGAAAAGTATAAAAGGTACTCTGATGTCCATCCGAGTAAAAACCCACCTGATCGTAAGAGTACTGTAGCTACTGGATGCCGATGTAGTACGTTCTATCCTCCTGGTCCTACTGGGTCCCACATGACCCTAGGACAATAAGTCCACTGTTGTAGCTTCTGTCAGTCCAATCTCCTTGGGCACCTCTGGGTCCCAGTCCACCAAAGTCTTTGTGAAAACACTGATCTTTTGCATGGGACTTGACACGAGTGGACGGAGCCCGTTCTGGGGTGATTAATGCAATAATTAATAGGGAACCCAAAACAAAAAGAAAATTCCACACATAAATCCTCAAAGTAATTCATGAATGACAAGACTGCTCACTCTAGGAATGTATTTAGGGTAGTGATAATAGAAACATCAGTCACATCATCGAACACATCGGATACTGGAGAACTCATCCTCTATTGAGTACAGTGGGACTTCTAGGTCACACAGAAAAAACTTCCGACTAACTGTGCACTATTTTGGTTCTCATCCCTGATGAGTACCATGAGTATGCTAGGTCACAGAGAGCCAGTCCCCACCATAGGCCTACCCGGTCACAGAAATCCACTTCCCACTTTTGATATACTATGGTACTCATCCTATCGAGTACCATGGGTCTTCCAGGTTACACAGAGCTGCTCCCCACCATGGACCTTACGAGTCACATAGAGACGCTTCACATTGAACCGTAATCGTGTCACCTAGAGTGGATTGTCAGCAATCTTCAGGTCTCAGCCAACCGTAGAGTTCCGTACATAGTGCACTTGGGAGAATCTCTCATAAATCAATTTTTCACCTCTCAACTTCCATGAAAGTCACCATAGTGGATGAAAGAAGATATTCATCATCGATATGGTCCCAAAACCTTAAATGGCTTGTCAATCAGACACTCAATTTCAAGGATATGATCATTTTAGTAAACATGAGTTGGTTGCGTCTCAACCTGGTCCGACCTGGTCGGACCGACCCAACCAACCCGGCCTAGGGGTCCCACATACCCCAGTTTAATTCTATTAACTTGAACTAACCTGGTTCGGGTCTGGGTCAGTCTATTTTTCCCTATCTAGTGGTCTAGGCCTAATGGACCTCACTGGACCTAGCCCCGTCTGGCTGAGGGTCTAGCTTCTCGGATCTCCTAGAAACCCGGTATAGTTTAGCCCAACCTGAAGGGCGCAGGTCAGAAATTCCAGTGTGGGTCTTGCCCAATAAGTGGGTCCAACCCACTGGTCATGGAAACAGCCCCCAGCATGGCTCCGGCATGCTGGGCGTGGGACTAGCCTGAAGAACAGCCGTGTGGGCAGCTGGTGGGGGTGATCCTAGGACATGTCAGTTGGCCATATCTAGCTTCTTTCTATCCCCATAGATGCACGAGGCTCCTCCTGCCGCGGTTGACTGACCACGTCTCTCCAGCCACCTGAGTGGCCCAGACGCATGCCACCCCTCCACGCGGTGCCAGTTGGCACCACCCCTTCCACCACCGTGGCTCACCGTTGGTCATGGCTCTCCACCCAGTCACTGACATGGCCGATAACCTATTGTCCCGTCATCCGGCATGCATTCGGCACTGCCGTGTGCCGCCACCGCTGCCATCGTCAGATTCTTCAGTGGACCACCAGACGTGCTCTGGTGGTTCTTTTTTTCACCACTTCCACCTATGGCCTCAATGGAGCATCTTCATCTTTTCAAAGGTCCCAAACCCTTATTTTTGTCGATTCAGACAATTATTTCACATGGAGAGAACATGCGAAGGGGATCAAGACTTGTTCTTGTTGGATCAAACCCTCCATGTTAAAAATTTATAATCATGGGGAGGCATAGGGATTATGGCTCAATCAAACAAGATACAAACTAATCTCAGATAATAACTCCCAAAAATAAAGTTAGCCTCCCACATAAATGAATGATTCACAAATCAACCTGTTTGTGGGTTGATCCCCATTCGTTGTTTCTAGAATAAGAATGGGGAGGAAATTGCACAAATTAAACCCCTACCCCTTTGATTTCTATTGCCGCAACATTATGTCCTCGAGGTTTCAAGACGTTGACATTGTTCGTCACTTCTGACTCAATTCTTCAAGATGCATCAAAGATGTTTGATGTTCGTCCATGTTTTTTGTTCTTCATTGAAGAGGAAGTTTGTCAGAGGTTCGTTAGAGAATCCTCATAGCTTATTTCTTCATTCCACCAAAGTGTCAACCAAAATAAAAGGAAAACACACCATATAATTTTTGTTACGCTGCGACATCATGTTGTTATGATATTTCATTTATGAAACAATTTCACTGTTACACATCATTAAAGTGGCATTACCCTGTGATTTAATGAGCCATTAACGAGCCTCATCAATTTGATTCATCGCTGCACTCCACCATCACCGTCTGCCTCTCAATGGATGATAAAATAAAATAAAGTAACTTTTTAAAGTTATTTTATTATTTTTCAATTATTCCTAAAATTAATTTTTCTATTTGGCCCTTACTGGACGAAGTTAATTCCTTTCTAGGAGAATCTTAGAATTCTGAATTTAATGGTCCCCTAAAATTTTTGATCTGAGGACCAGTTCAAAAGTTAGAAAAACCCACTCATACATATGCTTAAAGATACTTAAAAATGTTCAGAATTCCATTCTAGGCTCACTGGGCCTTGGAATCACGTGCTGTCAAAGCATGTGGTCTCAAATTAATTGGATATAATTTAAAAAAATTACACAGAATTTCTGCGACATTACAGTTTTAGATATCTATCATTATGAATTCCATCATTATGAGATAATTTATTGATATGACTTGTGATTATTCAACTAGTGGAGTATGGAAGTGAATATTTATATGAAATTATTTTATTTATTATTTCCATATTATGCCCAAGATTATATTTAAATGTCTTGTGTTTCATTTATACAAATTACCTTAAGGTTTATGATTATTTATTTTTAATAGCTTCCATTGTATTCTTACCCTTACTGAGTATCTGAAATCACACCTTTCTTATGTTTCATTTTTTCCAGGATGTGAAGATTTATATTATGACTAAAATTCTAGGTTAAGCAAGGAGAATCATGATATTTAAAGGATTCACTATGTTGTAGTTTAGATTTTGAATTTTAATGTATGGATTTAATATGTGATCTATTTTAAAACACTAATAAAATTATCTGTCCTCAAGAATTAGAAACTTTTATCTATGAAAAAGTAATAAACCAAGGCACTGACACCAGGCTACTGGGGTTGGGGTCATTACAATCACCTCTTGAAATAATGATTCTTCATTATTCCATTACCACATATCATAATGTTAATTATGATGGACCTAAAATTTATATATGATATATATGATAATTATACTATCTTTATTTTTCTATAATTTTAATATAGAATATACCTTAATGCTTTCCATTTTGTGTAAATATGATAACCTTATTTGTGGAAGTATGTACTACCACCTCCAAAAATCTATGTGATTCATTCACACAATACATGGAATGTATAAAGGATGGTTTTTATTAAAAATATGTGATATAAAAAATATCTATATTATATTCATAGAAAAATTAAATTTCTATAAATATAATATACATAATTTTCTTTATTACCCTTCCACACACTTAAAAAGTGATAACGTCATTTGTGGACGTGCGGAGTACCACCTCCTCGAAATGATGTGATTAATTTTAAATCGCAAGAATTATATATATTATTATATATAATTAAATAATATGGTTTTTAAGATATAATAATAATTATAGCAAGATTAATTTTATTTACCTTTTTTACATTATAATCAATGAAAAATGGGAATGTTACACATGCGTACGTACGTCCTACGATCTCTCTATTTAAAAAATTGGTTCATATTTCATTAAAAGATGTAATTATTGCTTTTAAAAGTATAATTGATGTATAAATATTATAATTATGTAATTATTATAATTCTAGAGATTTTATATAATGGAACCTTTGAACATAATTGACCTACCCAAGTTGTCTTTGACACAAAGACTAAATTTGGTCAAAACACCAGACGTAAAATTAATTGTTCATATAGTTGTATGAAACACAGAAATAAGTGAAATAAAAGTAATGATAAACATTGAAAAGGTTATTAATCAAGTTAATAATTAACATATGTTTATTATTTGGGAATATAAAGACACACGAGACAAGTTAGACTCGAGGTAAGGGATTTTCATCTCACTTTTTACATAGTGAGATAAATGTCACATTCACTATAAGGCCCCAACTGTAAAAATTAAATAATCTTGAGTTAATCAAGAAATAATATTGAGGATATTTTCAGTTTATATTTTTAAATAATTAGGCCATAAATATTACATAACAACACAAATATTACAATGTAGACACTTATATTCACTATTTATTCTTTTCACAAGATAAAACTCTTTAAAACATGATTTCATTTTTATTGATTGAAATTTTCATAACATTAACTTTGAATTCTTACATTGACATTACTATACATATAACCCGTAGAAAATATTTCAAAAACATAGTATAATCACACAAATTTCAATAAGGGTTACAAAATAAGGAATGAATCCATTATTCAATAAATATTTTATAATCATAAAAACATTTTCACAAAATCATACTTTTCACCTATAAAAAATAAGTTCTTTTGAAAACATCGTGAAAACATATGATTCTTAAAAATATTTAGAAAACTTATTATTTAACTATATCTCATTAACTAATTCATTGGGGAGCTATCACAGGCTCACCCACCCTGGGTTTATCACAGAACCACATGTATACAGAAGTAATTTCCAAGATCCATAATATAATCATAACAAATAAAACAAGTATAAAAGGAAAATAACATTTCAACATTGCACTAAAAAAATATTATTTTAATAAATTGGTATAGTAAATCCATTATCAAATCCATTTTCCTTACCAAAATAATTGAAAGGGGAAATTGGTATCTATTTTTCTTTAAAAAACATTACGGATTGTAGAGGAATCCAAATACAAAATAATGGTCACGGTGGACGAAAATCCATTGTCAGCATAAACATTAAAAAACATTATTTTCATAATTTAGTAAAATTATTCATATAAAAATATTTATTTTGAAAACCTATGAATAAAATTAAAATTCAATGGGGTTGAAAATATGTTGTTTAAAATAATGGGGAGTATATTATCAAAATATACCTCAATGAAACGAGATTGAGATGAAATACCTTACCGTGAGTCTGAATCATCACATATAGTTTTTATATTCATGAATAATTAACTTATGTTAATTTATAATTTCTTGAGATCCTTTTTCAAGTTTATTATTCCTTTTATATCACTTATTACTAGGTTAAAAAAATTACATAATTATTTAAGTTCATATCAGATATTCTGTCGATGTTCAGTAATTGAGTCTAAAATGAACATGGTATGATGTTAATAGTACATGTGGTCATAATTCTATATTCTCAAAAATATAATTAATTACATACTGATCACTTTTATACATTAATTATAATTTTAAATCAATCTATTTATTTATGATATAAAAAATAACAATGTTATAATTATGGAGATGGTAGGCCTTACGTACACATGAGTAACGTTTCCATTTTTTGTTGATCATTACAAAAATAAGGTAACTATGATTTTATTTTTAAATAATTATAATAATATCATTAATATAATAATAATCCTTAAAACAAAATTATATATATCATATAAATGATGTGGTGAATATAAACAATTCACATGACTTCATGGAGGTGATAGTTCACACATACACACGAATGACATTTTAATTTTTACGTGCATGGAATATAAGTAAATAATTGATATATTATTTTATTATAATTCAAAATATTCCATGAAAATAATATATAAACATTAATTCCATAATTATGAATATTCTTGAGATACGGTAATGAAAAACAAACTATATCGGTTCATGAGGCGGTAGTCCACCGTACACACCAAAGAAATATTCATTTTTCCATTTGATAAAATTGGATATGGATTTAGGTGATGATGTTAACATAATAAAATATAAGTATATTTATTATATTAGGGTCATTAGTTCATCATGGATGGAGGATATTTAGAGAAAGTAGAAGAATAAATAATATAGAAATGTTTCAATAAAACATTACATTTCCTTTGGATGATCAAATTACTCAACACCTTAAAACATCTAAGAAGGATCTTATACCTAAATTAAGGCCTCAAGAATGTGGTGATGGATTATTGGAAAAGTTTCTTAGAGTTTTTCTTAAACTAATGGTTTTTTAATTGTATGTAATATAGAATAATGAGTGCCTTTTTATACGAGAGGGGAGGGACACTCATGGAATTATTAAAATCATTGAATTAAAATAAATTAATTTTCTATAACAAATTTTTCAAAGTTTATTTAGTTAAAATATAGGATTATAATGGTTTTAATTCCATTAATACAATAAAAATCAGTCATGTTTTGGATATTTTTTTAATACTTATCTTTTACGTTTTAACTGTTTTAGCTCTTTGTGTTTTATTAAGTAATTTGCACATTGAGAGTCAAAATAATTCCAATAACATTTCAAATGACCAATGAATGAGTCATTAATGAAAATTGAAGGCTTAAAAAAATATTTGGCTCAATATTTTATTTTTATAAATTTTAATTCTTTTAATTAAATATTTTATATTTTAAAATATGAATTATGTCAATTTGGACACTATTCAATACTTGACTTTTTAAAAAAAACTTTATTCATCAAAAAACATGTTTAGATGATAAATATAACGTGTAAGTCATCTATAAAATTCATTTATGGAATGAAATATTTCAATTTATATTTATTTTAATATTTTAAATATCATTTATTTGATTCTTCCTTTAATAATTCTATTACTGCATCATCATTGTGTCATAATTAAATTTAATTATTTAATGTATAAAAATTGTAAATAAATTATTGTGATATAGGAAATACTTTTAGATTTTTATTTAATATTTATAGTTGAAGAAATTATTTATATATTGACGTATTAAAATAGTTTTATTAATAAGAGACATGTTTATGACATCTATGTTTTTACTTTAAATAAAATGTTATTAAAGTCAAAATAACACCCAATTGGCTTAAAAAGGAATCAATTTCTGCCTAAGTATTGTCTTGGTCAACAGTATCTCATCTAATAAGATTAGTATAAGTGTTAGGGTAGTTTTATATTTTTATAATATTATTTTTATCTTTAATTACCTAATTTACCATCAACTATGGTAAATAAAATACAAATGTTACTATTCATAAAAATTATTTTGATTCTATTAGATCATATTTTTCATACTTATTACAACCATGTATGTCCATTTTTGACGATTAAATTCACAGAAGTGACTGAAATTAATTTAAAAATTAATCTCATTAACAGATTGAGGAAACATGTTTTTAAAGTAAAAACTATCAAAAGTTCCCAATGTTTTAATATCCAATTTAAATTTAAAATTGATTCAAATTAACTAAATTGGAATAAATTATAAACAAACTATTTATTTATAATTTAAAAACAATTAAAATGACAACCAAACTATATAAATAAATCAGATTAAAAGTAGTTTTGAATTTAAAATGCAATAGTTTTCACTATTCTTTAAAAAATGAATATTATCAGAAAAATACCAATAATTCAAAAAAGTAAATTTTTATGTCTATATTCTAATAAATAAATTTAATTTTTAATATAAAATTTATAAAACTTTCAAAATTTAGAATTAATAAGGGTTCTCTACTAATAAATGGTAAAACTACATTTTAAAAACATTAGAGCTTTTTTGGATTAAAATTGGATATATTCTTATTTTAAAGCCAAAAAATTTATTGAAAGAAAGTAAAAACTTTTATCAATCATGTTTAAACATAATATTGTTATTTTATTCATTCCTTCCAATAAAATGACTAGGTGTTAACAACCATTTAAAATAATATTATTAATAATGTATTATTTTTTGGTATAACTAATTCTTCTGTGCAAATTAAGATTTCAGAGAAACCCATCTTTGAATGTTGGATATGCTATTAGACAAAGAATCCCCTTAAAATTGAAATTAATATCTAATTTATAAATATTAATATATATAAAAAGTCTTATTCTATAATTTCCTGGGATGTTACATCCTCCATCCTTTTGAAAATTGTGTCCTCACAATTTTATTCACTTATCAAATAAGTTTGGGTATTTCTCGAACATAACATTTTAATATTCCCATGTTTCCTCTTCAATCATATATTTTTTCCAAAAAACATTGTCTTGAAGAATTACCTTATTCTGCAACACTTTCTCTCTGTGGTCAAGAATATGAAATGGCTGTTTTTCATAAGAAAGATTCGCTTCTTGTAACCTACTTCTGGTCTCAAAACAAAATTTGGATTCAGGATATACATTCATAATAGTGAAACATGAAAAAATGTGTGTACCATGGATAAACATGGATGTAAATCCACTATATAGGAAAATTATCCAACCTTATCTAGGATTTCATAAGGTCTTTTGAATCGTGGACTTAACTTCCCCTTCTTACCAAAACATATACAACTTTTTAATAGATAAACTCTAAGAAAGACATGATCACCTTACTCAAAAGAAAAAGCATTCATTCGGTTATGTAAATAACTTTTATACCAACTCTAAGCTGCCCTAATGTGTTTATGAATCAACTAAACTTTTTTTTCTATCACTTCCACCAACTCTGGTCCCATCAATATCCTTTCCTCGACATCATCCCGAAAATATGGAGTTGGAAATTGATTTCCATATATGTCTCAAATAGTTACATATGTAGACTAGATATTATAGGAAAACTAAACTAAAAAAATATTTTCATCCCAAATTCACTGGAAATCCATTGAACAAGCACATAAAATATCATCCAAGGTCTTAATTATTCGTTCAGACTACTCATATCATTGAGAATGAAAATCTTTACTAAAACTTTATTTAGTTCCCAAGGACTTTGAAGGCCTTTCCAAAAAATAAATGTGATCCTGAGATCATGATAAAATAAAATGGAGGTAGGAACTCCATTTAACACAAATATCACTTTAAGAACCTATTGAGAAAGTTTATCTAGAGAAAATGTATCTCGAATTGGAAGAAAACGAGCAGATTTAGTCAATCGATCAACAATAAGACAAATTGCATTTTTACCACAATAATTATTTGGTAATCTGACTAAAAAAACCATGGATATATTTTTTCATTTCCACTCTAGCACTGGAAAAGGATGAAACACACCCTTTGAAAACTACCATTCTTATCTAATTCACTGACAAGTCAAACACTTCATTGTAAAGTCAGCAATATCTCTATTCATTCCATCCCACTAGTAATACTTCTATAAGTATCTATACATATGAATACTTCTAGAATGAACTGAAAAAAAGAACTATAATCTTTACATAAAAAATATTTTTTCAACTGTGAATCACCAGGCACATATAAACTCTTCCTGAATCTCAAAACACAATCTTTAACAATTTTAAATTCTAGATACTTACCCTTTTTAGAAAATTATATATTTTTTAGAAATTCACTTTCTTCCTTCTATGTTTTATTAATTATATGACATGATTGTACTGATACCTGAAACAAAATCATGGAATTTCCTGCACCAACAACATCCACACTAAATTTTATTAAATCATGTATAAATGGGTCATGTTCCAAATATAACTTGGTTAATGTAGCATTACTTTTATGACTCAGAGAATCATTCACTTTGTTTTCTTTACCATAATGGTAATGAATCGTGCCATCATAATCCTTGATTAGTTCTAACTATCTTCTTTGTCTCATGTTCAATTCTTTCTAAGTGAATATATACTTCAAAATTTTATGGTCAACATATATTTCACATTTTAAACCAAACAAATGATGCATCTAAATTTTTAAAGAAAAAATAATACCAATTATTTAAAAATCATGTTTAGTGTAATTTAGCTCATGAGTTTTCAACTGGCATGAAGCATAAGAAATTACATAATCATTCTGCATTAGGACACAACCAAGTCCTTTCAAATAAGCATCACCATAAATACCAAATTAATCTTTTTGGGAATATAAGACCAAAACTGAAGCATTCCACAATTTTCTTTTCAATTTCTGAAAAAAATCATCACATTTTTTTGTCACTATGAACTTAACATATTTTCAAATTAACTTATTCTGTGGGCCAGATAGCCATGAAACATTTTCAACAAACCTTCGATAATAGCTTGGTTAACCAAGAAAACTACGAATATTGGTTAAATTTGTTGGCCTTGGACATTCCTAATTTTTTTTATTTTAGCATGATAAATAGTTATGCCATCTTTAGAAATAATGTGACCATATGAATAAATTTGTTTCAACCAACACACACACTTATTGAATTTCCCATATAGTTTCTTTTATTTTGTGGTTTTTAAAAAAACCCTTAGATGAAATTCATGATCCTATTTACTTTTAGAATATACCATAATGTAATCAATAAACACAAACACAGTCTTATATAATAACTCACAGAATATTCTATTCATATTATCCATGAATACAAGAGGTTAATTAGTTAAAACAGTATAAATAAAACTTTATAATGGCCATATCTAGTATGAAATAATGATTTCAGAATATATTCTTCCTTTACTTTCAACTGATGGTACCCCAAACTCAAGTCAACCTTAAAAAATATTGTACTCCCTAGAGTTAATCAAACAAATAATTGATATGAGTCAATTCATACTTATTCTTAACAGTGATGTTATTCAAGGATCATAATATATCATTGGATTATCTTTCTTTTTAACAAACCAGATATGATAACCCCAGCCAGATGTACAAGCTTGAATTAAACCTTTATCTAATAACTATTGTAATTGCTTCTTCATGTCTAGGATTTCAATTTGATCCATTTTATAAGGGGTTTCTGAAATTGTATTAGCATTAGGAACTAATTCAATATTAAATTCAACTTCTCGATCAGGTATAATACCAAAAAAATCATCAAGAAAAAATCCAGATACTCATTTTACACTAGCACATCATTAATCTGAACTGTTCCTTTTTTTCAACAATATGGGTAATGTAACATTTATTTCCATCCTTTAATAGTTTCTTACCTTCATGATATGTTATTAATGGTAAGGGTTCATTATTGTACAAAAACTAAAAGTCTTTATGAAAATAAAATTCTTTAGCTCTAAAGTCAATCATAGAATGGTAAATAGAAATCCAATCCATACCAAGAATAACATAAAACTCTTATAGGGAAAATACAACAAAGTTTGTAGGTATATTATTTCCATAGACAATGATTGTAAGATTCTTATAATTTATTTTTTCCATGAAATTCTACCCAGGTGTTTTTTCTTGTCACAACCCGTCCTCGGGGCCCGTGCCGTGACTACCCCAAGCCTGCCTTTTATAGGCTAGGGGCTGGTGACCAGCACCAAAAGCATAAATCCCTATACTGGGAAGGCATTGCCTTTATAAAACTAAAAAAACACAACAGAGTATTCAACTAAAGTAAGAACTAAGCAATACTGTACAGAAAAATTAGTGTTGAAAGTAAAGGGGGTTGAAAATACAAGACCAACAGTAAAGTACAGGTACAATGGAAAGCAAGTAAAACTGAAAAAGAGACAAAATATTAAAAGGGAATCTCTTGGAATGTCCAATGAGTATCCTACATGAATGGTAGGTACGAGTGTCCACCTCAACACTCCACGTCTATCGGTCCACTCCGTGGACCGTCTCACCGTGTGGTCCACCTCTGGGTACCGTCTGGTCCTGGATCGCTCTCTGCCTCTGTGAATGATGTCTGGCGTTTGCTTCCAACACAACAAGGTGCGGGAATATCCCATGTAGGGGTGAGTATATGATACTCAGTAGGGACCCCGAGACCCCCAAAGGTCTCCTAGAATCCACGAAGGATAAACCACATAAGAACAATACATTCACGAAGTATCAATCAACTCTACTTAGGTATATTACCATACATATACCTAAGTTATCAACACAGCTAGGCTCCAACTCTCGAGCCCAAGCACAACCCAGTCCACATAGGAAAGAAGTCAATCACATTAATGATAATGATTGAATGTCAAGACTCAGCTCACATAGGTATACCTCTTTTGTATAATGATAGAGATGGTCAGATGTAGACACTGATTCATCTAAGCAGTCAGACCCATGTAAGATTCTAGATCAGCTAAGCTTTCAGACCCACATAGGATACAGGACCAGCTACTCTGTCGGACCTACTCAGGATACAAGAACAGTATTCAATACTGTCAGACCCACTTAGGATACAAGAACATTAGTCATCGCTATCGAACCCACGGAGGATTCCAGTACAGTTAACATCGTCGTCAAACCCACAGAGGATTCCAGTATGGTAGACGTCATCATCGTACCCACGAAGGATTCCAGTACAGTATTCATCATCGTCAAACACACGGAGGATTCCAGTACGGTAGTCATCACAGTCGCAGCCAGCTCTAGGGTTCCCACACACAACATGCTCGATTTCGGGAGGGTCCACCTCTCAAGAAAATGGGTCATTATATCAAATATCAAAAAGTCTATAATTGATGTACCCCAATGTTCCGTCTCATCAAAAGGAACCCAACACGACTGACGACCCGTCAATCAGACGCCCGGTCTGAGAGTTATATGTGTTTTGGTGCCGAGGCCCCAGTTGGATTCGAGTACGATCCAACCCGGCCAAACTCCAACTTTATCTGAAATTCACATGGATTACCTCAAAAGGACTTCCTCATCTCAAGGATTTCAGTTCCACAGATGGTTTGTCATTTTGACGCCGTATTAGGAAGATTAGTCGAATACGAGATCCCGTAATAATAATAATAATAATAATATTGGGTGTTTTGTGGACCCGAGCTACAAATCACGATTTAATATCCAATATTGGACTTGAATCGACCGTCTTAAAGATAGAGTTACATCGCCGCTGATGAATATTCATTCCGACATCGTATGAAGGACTTATGTCGAGAATAAGGTTTCTTTTCATTTACTTACATTATTCCTTCTCTCTCCAATCCCATTCATTCATGGTTTTATTCCTTCACAATTTTTCTCCTGCAACCCAAATGGTGGGGGTTCCTCCGTACAACTAGAATAGTTGGCACCACCACCGGCAAGCCGGGTCACCACGCCTCCAGCCTGCCATGCTGCAGCACCTCAAGCCAGCTGCACTACCTAGCTCGTCGGGAGACGCGTTCGGATGACACGCCGGAATCGCATCGCCACGTCGCCCCTTCCATGGGCTGCTGCACCTTCGTTTTAAGCCAGAAAATTGTGACAATTTCATATTTGAGATCATTGGGTCGAGATCTCCGCATCCATATTCCGTGTTCAAAAAAACATTGAGTTTTTAACGTGGTTAATTATTTGGCGAAAACGAACGCACCAAAAACGAAATAGAAAAGATCATAGTCTATGTGCAGATCGATGACCATGTTTGTTTGACCATCGTCATTGAGAATCACGAACAAGAGGAATTAAAAAATAAATATTTATCATACTTCAAAATAATCCCCCTACCTTAATTCGTTGTTTGTTTACAACAACACAGAAAGAGGATAGATTTGATGTCGATCATTGCGTCTGCCCCACACTTCATATCTGATCTTGAGCATCAGAGACTCATCGGAATCCGATCTCCATTGAAGGATTATTCTTTGTCGAAGATCTTGGAAGGACCCTTTTTGGAGAACCATTCTTTTTCAACAAGCCTTTCATAGAACTCTCCCCTTTCCAATGAATGCTCTTTCCCCCCAACACAACTCCACTCCCAAAAACCACTTTAAGTTGAGTTAAGTGATTAACATAACTAAATATCATTAAATGGGTGGTTACACCTCTTGTGTAACCACACATTTAATGCTCCTAAAAAAATGTGGAGTTTCAAGTGTCGTGTTGTCCCCACACCAAAGGAGTTTCAAAAACCAAAAGATAATTAAAAATAAAATAATAAGTTTATTTTATTTTTCTCCCATGAAACCCCGGAAAACCAATTTTCACCCCGACTCGAATGCGATCGAGCCGAAGGTCTCCTTATGTGAATACCAGTGCTGTGAGCTCAATGGTTCTCTCAGATTTCAATTTCATTCAGCAGTTCAAAAGTTATAAAATTCCCAACGTATTCTCACTGAACGTACCCGAAAAAAATTCGGAAAATTATAATCAATCACCCTCGAATCAAACCAGTCGAGGTTAGGATCTACCTAGGTGAAACACCAAAAAAAACAATGGTACTCTCAGATTTTTAATTTGACTCACCATTTAGAAGTTATGAATTTTATAATAAAATAATTGTCACTCAATTATTTTATTTGCGGCCAAAAAACAACTTTTTTTGGTGGGCCGCGCCAACCAAAGTTAGTATCTTCTTAAATAAAGCATTCCCTCACGAGTTAGGTGGTGGTCTCATATTTTTAATCTGATCTACCATTTTTGAGTTATAAGCATTTGAAAAAGAAAATAATTTATTTAATTATTCTATTTATGGTTATGCCATTTTTGTGATTTGTCACAAGATTCCTGCGCTGACTACACTTAAGTCAATCCTAGGGTAAAACCGCCATCCTGAGCGCAACGGTCCCTTCAGATTTCTGATCTGAGTTACCATTTAAGTGTTATTCCACATTTTCAAGAAAACTACTTATGCGTGTTAACTTAAGCTTAACAAAAACTTCAGAAATTGATTCCGGGCACACCAGGCCTCAGAATCAGGCGCGGTCAAAAACTGAGAACTTGTAAAATTACCATTTATTTTAAAAAAAATACACGGGAATTCCGGGTCTTTACATTCTCCCCACCTCAGGTCTTTACGTCCCCGTAAGCTACATCTCACACTGAGGGAACAAAAGGGGGTACTGAGCATGCATCAGATACTCCCACTCTCATGTACTCTCCTGGAGGTTCCCATGCTGCCAGCAAATACGCACTAGAGGAATCAGACATCCATGTAAGACACGCTCCTGTCGATCCTCAATCTCCACTTGAACCTCCGTGAAAGTCTCCCAGCCATCGATGTCCAGCTCCCCATGGTCGATGATGTGGGAAGGGTCATGCACGTATCTCCTCAGTTGAGATACTTGAAAGATTTCATGCACCCGATGAATATGAGGTGGAAGAGCTTAGCAATATGCCACCTCAAAAACTCTATTGAGGGCCTGAAAAGGTCTGAATAATATCAGAGATAACTTTCCTCCTCGGCCAAATCTCCATTGACCTCATTGAGGTGAGACTTGTAGAAAGACGTGGTCGTCATCCTCGAACTCCAGAGATCTCTGTCTCCTGTCGGTATATGATTTAGTATGCTCTGTATAGTCTCCATTCCTATCCACAAAGGATATCTATAAGGCAGCCAGCTGCTCTGTCGCCTCTCCTAGAAGTTGTATATTTTCCTCCTACTGAGCACATCCGCAACAACGTTCCCTTTCCTAGGAGTATAGACTAACTTGATGTCATAGTCCTAGAGGAACTGAAAACTGAAAACTCCTTCTGCCACAAGGGTAAGGCTGTCCGACTCAAGAGTGATCAGCTGCATCCTCCTATGCATGAGTTTAACCTATGTTTCCTGGGATTCCTTTTTCACTGACCAAGGAAAACCTCATGCCAACGTTGTAGATAAACCACAACCTCTTTGCCTAATACATTCAATCTGAGTGTGAACTGTGGATGTCAAGTCCAAACCCAAACTAACATCGTAAGACCTTGACACTGCCACCAAGAGGTTCCGACCAAAACTCTCGCCTCTAGGGTCAGATCACACTTTCGGCGTAAGTGTGATTATCGAGTCTCATCCCAAAGGTATCTATAGACGTGAGGGGCAAGTCAACGACTTAATCAGAAACTGTAGGTCTAGGAAAATATTCATAGATGGAAGGAATGATTCGTATATATGTCTATTGATACAACAGCTAGTAGTAGACATAGACCGTACCTCAAATCATTCATAGAGCCCTTGGGTCACACTCCTTGACCACATGCAGCTACTCTCTTCCCCTTCCCTCCAGCTCCATGAGCATGGTGGGGACTACAATGGCAGGTGGTTGTAACATGTTGAAAAATACACCACCTCATACTACTCTCCTAGCTCTGCTTCCACATCTACTGCTCTGCAGATTCATCTATTCTTAACAATTCTTCTTCTCGAAAAATTCTACATGCTCAGGTCTTTGAGACTGGTGCCAGTTTCATGATTTCAAAATGCTAACATTCACTGGCTGTTTCCTCTCATCTAATGAACATTCAACCACAAATTTTCTCTCTAGCACCCTAACATAAGTAGGAATTCATAGAAGAAAAAACAACGCTGGCTCGAATATCCTTAAACACACCTCGCTCAGAGGTCCGAGATCTAAATCATGCATCATATTCATTGAGTACTAGGAAAGATCGGTATACCTCGATGAATAATCACTTATCGACATGTCATCCTGTCGAAGCTGTATAAGCTCTAGAAAAACTCTCAGCCACCTCCTCAAGCTAGTCGTCAGCCACCTGTGGGTTGGGCTCACCTCTGAACATGAGGGATACCTGATGCTAAAACACATGTATGGCACTAAGCCTAAAAGTGTCCTTTACTGGGACTTCTGGTAGTGTCTATTGACCAAAGTGTAGTGATATAGTTGGCACACTACCCGAAGGTACCATCTCGGAAAACGGTCCAAGTATCGAAGCCTCATCATTATGTGGACCATCCTCATGGTCACTCACTGAAAAAGATTAGTAGCTAAGATCAACCTCTTCTCTACTAGTGTCTCAACTAGGTGGAACACTCTAGTAATCGCCTCCATCCAGTCCTCTACTGTCTGGGAATCTATCTCTCCTCGAAACCTCAGAGGTCTCTGCCACTAGAACTCGTGCAATGTGCTCAGTCGGTGTGCACTGTCCCCCATTATGGCTGGGGGCATCTACTGCCCAATGGGTGGTGGTGCTGCTGGTACCCCACCTGAAGGTTCCAACATAGTAAGAGGGCCCTGCACCGAAGCCTCGTCGCTCGGTGGGATGTCATCATGTACTATCTCAGAACTCTAACTGGATGTCTGTGTGGTGGCATCCTAAACACATGCGACATGGTCAAAAGATTATACCTGGTGAGCTGACCTGGTTTGAGCTGACTTAAATAAAACTTTTGGAAACACACATGTAATCATTGTTTTTATGCACCAAGTCAGAAATCAGTTGTCAGGGTCCTTGTGTATGGATACGTCGGCCACTGCACCAACACTGGACTCCCTGAACTAAAAACCACACTCAGTACCCTTAACACTATTGCTTCATAGAAAATAAATATCATAGTCCTAAGTTCTGCGACAGATTCGACTCCTCTGATACCAATTTTTCACGACCTATCCTCAGGGCCTGTGCCGTGACTACCCTAAGACCGCCTTCCATAGGTCAGGGGCTGGTGACTAGCACCAAAGGCATAAATCCCTATACTGGGAAGGCATTGCCCCTATAAAAGTAAACAAACACAATAGAGTATGCAACTAAAGTAATAACTAAGAAATATTGTACACAAAAAGTAGTGATGAAAGAAAATGGGACCAAAAATACAATCCCAACAATAAAGTTCTGGTAAAATGGAAAGCAAGTACAACTGAAAAAGGGACAACAGCTAAAAAGGGAAGCTCATGGAACGTCCGCTGAGTATCCTACCTGAAGGGTAGGTACAAGTGTCCACCTCAGCACTCTACGTCTATTGGTCCGCTTCGTGTACCAGCTCACCGTGTAGTCCACCTCTAGGTACCGTCTGGTCCTGGCTCACTCTCTACCTCCGTCAATGCTGTCTCTCATCTGCATGCAACATAACGAGGTGCGGGCATAACCCGTGCAGGGGTGAGTATACGATACTCAGTAGGGGCCCCGAGACCCCTGAAGGTCTCCCAGAATCCACGAATGATAAACCAAAGAAGAACAATGCATTCACGAAGTATCAATAAACTCTACTTAGGTATATGCCCATACATATACCTAAGTTATCAAAACAGTTCGGCTCCAACTCTCGAGCCCAAGCACAACCCGATTCACAAATGAAATAAGTCAATCAAATCGATGATAATGATTGAAAGTCAAGACTAAGATCACATAGGTATACCTCTTTCATATAACAATAGATATGGTCAGATGTAGACACGGATTCATCTAAGCTATCAGGTCCACGTAGGATACTAGACCAGCTAAGCTATCAGACCCACTTAGGATACAAGACCAGCTACTCTGTCGGACCCACTCAGGATACAAGAATAGAAGTCAATACTATCAGACCCACTTAGGATACAAGAACAATAGTCATCACTGTCAAACCCACAGATTATTCTAGTACAATTTTTATCTTCGTCGAACCCTTGGAGGATTCCAGGACGGTAGACGTCATCGCCGAACCCACAGAGAATTCTAGTACGGTAGTCTTCCCCATCAAACCCATGGAAGATTCCAGTACGATAGTCATCACAGTCACAGCCAGCTTTAGGGTTTCCACACACAGAATGATATATTCCAGGAGGGTCCGCTTCTCGAACAAAGGGGTCGTTACATCAACTATCATAAAGTCTAAAATTGATGGACCCTAAAGTTGCGTCTCATCAAAAGGAACACAACACGACTACCAACATGTTAATCTAGTGCCCGGTCTGAGAGTTATAAGTGTTTTTGTGCTGAGGGCCCGGTTGGATTCGAGTACGATCCAACTCGGACAAACTCCAACTTTCTCTGAAATTCATGTGGTGTATCTCAAAAGAATGCCTCATCTCAAGGATTTTAGTGTTGTAGATGGTTCGTCATTTCGATAACGTATGAGGAAGGTAAGTCAAATACAAGATCCCGCAATAGTAATAATAATAATAATATTGGTTGTTTTGTGGACCTGAACTCTAGATTAAGATTTAATATCCAATATTAGACTTGAATCAACCATCCTACAGATAGAGTTACATCACCACTGACAGATCTTTATTCCGACATCGTATGAAGGACTTATGTCGAGAATAAGGTTTCAAGTCTCAAAATAATAATAACATTATTTTATTCTATCATTAATACACAAAATCCACCCAAAACAAGACTCTCCATGAACATGAGGTACCACTCAATTAAAATTTCCATTTTAATTGATTTGATTTTATTATTAACATATTGAAACGAAAAATATATTGTGGGTGGCTTTCTCCCCCCGTTTCTCTTGTGTACCGTGGACCTCAAACCCCCGCGCCTCCTCAATCACCTCTCCCTCATTAATTCATTTTCATTTATTTTTATTTTAATTTACTTAATTAATTCCTTCTCTCTCCAATCCCATTCATTCATAGTTTTATTCCTTCATGATTTTTCTCCTGCAACCCAAATATTGGGGGTTCCTCCATATAACCAGAACCACCAGCACCACCTCCGACAAGCCGGGTCACCGCACCTCCAGCCTTCCATACTACAGCGCCTCAAGCCAGCTGCACCGCTTAGCTCATCAGGAGCCACGTTCTTAAGACACCCCGAAATCACATCACCACGTCACCCCTTCCGCGTTCCTTTTCACCTACGTTCTAAGTCAGAATATTGCGACGATTGCATATTTGAGATCCTTGGGTTGAGATCTTCGCATCCATATTCCACATTCAACGAAACATTGAGTTTTTAATGCGCTTAATTATTTGGCAACAAAGAACGTGTGAAGAGCGAAATATAAAGGATCATGGTCTATGTGCAGATCGATGACCATGTTTGTTTGACCATCGTCGATGAGAATCATGAACAAGTGGAATTAACAAATATATATTTATCATACTTCAAAATAAACCCCCTACCTCAATTTGTTGTTTGTTGATGACAACACAGAAAGAGGATGGAGTTAACGTCGGTCATTGCATCCGCCTCACACTTCATATCCGAGATTGAGCATCGAAGACTCGTCAGAATCTGATCTCCATTGAAGGATTGTTCTTCACCGAATATCTTGGAAGGCCCGTCATTGGAGAACTATTCTTTTTCAACAAGCCTTTCATAGAACTCTCCCCTTTCCAACGAATTCTCTTTCCCCCCAACACAACTCCACTCCAAAAAACCACATTATGTTGAGTTAAGTGATTAACATAACTAAATATCATTAAATGGGTGGTTACACCTCTTGTGTAACCACACATTTAATGCTCCTCACAAAATGAGGAGTTTCAAGTGTCGTGTTGTCCCCACACCAAAGGATTTTCAAAAACCAAAATTTAAATAAAAATAAAATAATAAGTTTATTTTATTTTTCTCCCACGAAACCCCGGAAAACCAATTTTCACCCCGACTCGACTGCGATCGAGCCTAAGGTCTCCTTAAGCGAATAAAAGTGCTGTGAGCTCAATGGTTCTCTCATATTTCAATTTCAGGCAGCAGTTCAAAAGTTATAAAATTCCCAACGTATGCTCACTAAACGTACCAAAAAAAAAGTTTGGAAAACTATTATCAGTCACCCACGACTCTCGCCAGTCAAGGATATGATCTGACTAGGTGAATCATGCCCAAAGAACCCAATGATACTCTCGGATTATTAATCCAACTAACTATTTATAAGTTATGAATTTTATAATAAAATAATTGTCACACAATTATTTTATTTGCAGCCAAAAAATAACTTTTTCTGGTGGGCCGTGTCGGCCAAAGTTAATATTTTCATAAACAAAGAATTCCCTCACATGTTCAACAGTGTTATCAGATTTGTAATCCGAGCTACCATTTGTGAGTTATAAGCATTTGAAAAGTAAATTAATTCATTTGATTATTTTCTTTACAGTTATGCCATTTTCTGGATTTCTCACAGGAGTCCCGTGCTGACTAAAATTAAGTGACGCCTAGGGTAAACCTGCCATCTTGAGCGCAACGGTTCCCTCAGATTTCTGATCTAAGTTACTATTTAAGAGTTATTCCACTTTTTCAGGAAAACTACTTAGGCACGTTAACTTAAGCTTAACAAAAATTTCAGAAATTGATTTCGGGCACACTGGGCGTCGGAATCAGGTGCTGTCAGAAACTACAGACTCGTAAAATTCCCGTGTATTTTAAAAAAAATTCCACAGGAATTATGGGTCTTTAAACTACCATATGTTATGGACTCATTTCACGAGGAGAAGTTTCAGATTTACCAAAACATTTCTCAGAAATAAAATAATTTTTAGAACTTGAATCAAAAAACACATTGGCATAATCTGAATAAACAAAAGATGTACCTTATACCACATAATTTTATGTTCAAACATATTTTGTAGTAGTTGAAAATGATTTTACCACAACTTTAAGCTTATATTTTGGATTTTTTCTATCATTCACACTCTTTATCAGACACTCATTTTCATAATTACCCATCTCATTACATTTAAAACATTTTACTGACTATAAATCTGATTTTTTTGTTACTACTACCATTATATTTTTCGGTTTAGTTACGAGCCTTATTCCATATTTTACCACATCAAAAGCACTGAACATAATTCAGAAGGCATTATCCAGTGTGTTTTTACCAAAATTCTCACAAACTATAAACATAATTTTCTTAGCATAAGATTTTTTTATGAATAATTACATTTATCCAGACACCATAAAATCTTATTCTAAAGTTTTTCAAAGAACACATGATCATAAAAAAACTCCATTTACCCTATTCTTTGCACATATAAAAAGTTTTTCATAAATTTTTATCCCCCGATAAGCCAACACCATTCAATACATTGGATTTAATCTTGAGTAAAAACAATTGATTTTACTATAAATATCCCAATTGAAATTAAAAGTGTACCTTTCCAATCAAGTAAATATTTCATTGTATGCAACCACTGAGTCCCCATCTTACCTCAATTCCATGATTTGTTACCATCCTAAGATGAATTTCCTTGAGAAAAAATTTCTAAAGATAAATATTTTTTAATTAATCCCACTAATGAGAGTAAATTTACTCACTATCCTTGATATATTCAAACATAGACCACCACTAATTGGATTCACCTTCATAATGTTAAGAAGTGAGACAAAATTTTTTATTGTGAACACCCCATTACATGAAAAATATTTTCTAGGTCTTTAATCCACCCTTCAGCTAGCATGGGGTTAGATGATACTATGAATGATGGAGGATGTTGCCTCATGAAATGATACACTACATACATGTTCCTTTATGGTTTATGTGGATGATCTAATGTATAGATACATAATTTTTTTCCCTGATTCAACTACACCATCACTATAACAAACTATTCAGTTTTGATTCCAACCATATCAAGTTACTGATTTGGAGGGTTGTTTTCCTCTGGATGTCGTTCCAACACAACTTCCATATTTTGTCTACAAAAAAACCATTCAAAAAAAAACATATCTTAGATGAACAAAGATGGTAATATTCAAATGCTATATCATTTCAATTTGACCATAAATTAAGTATCATTTATGGACATTTCATTAAAAATATCCTAACCCATAAAGTTATCTAAAATGACATTTGATACCAACTATATGATCCCAGCATTAAACATTACATAATTTTGAGTTAAGTTAAGAATTCACGCTGAGGATATTTTCAGGTTTATAGATTTTCAATTATTCCATAACAATTACATACCAACTCAAATATTACAAAAGTAAACACTTCAATTAACTATCCATTTTTTCACAAGATAAAACTATTTAAAAAATAATTATTTTTTCTTAATAGAAATCTTCATAATATCCATCTTGACTTCTTCCTTTCACTTACTCACCCTTATACCCTATAGAAAATATTTAGAAACATGGGATGAGCACAAAAATCATAGTATGGGATACAAAAAAAGGAATGAAACCATTACCCATAAATATTTTAACTCTTGAAAATATTTTCACCAAATTATAATTTTCACTCATAAAACAAAAGTTCTTTAACATACCTCATGAAATCATAAGATTCTTGAAAAAATTCTTAGAAATAATAAAGGTAACTTGTAGAATCCATATCATACATACATTGAATCTTTCACAACTAAAAAGGGAGTAACCTTCAGGGACATGTTTGGAATACCCATCATAGTATATTCCATAAATATATTAGGAGAAACCTTATCATTTAAATATGTTCATTACCCAATGCATTTTAGAGTAATCATGGGCTCACCCTCCCTCAGTTTATCACATAATCACCTGTATACATATGCAATGACCAAGATCCATAACATAATCATAACACATAAAACATGCATAAAAGAAAATAAAATTCCCACTTTACAATAAAAAATTTCATTTCAAGATATTGATATAGTCAATCCATTGTCAAAACCATTTTAAATACCTAAATACCTTAAAAGGAAAAATGGAATTTATTTTTCCTTTAAAAACATTATGAATTTTTAGATAAATCCAAATACCAAATAATGTTTATGGTTGTAGAAAAGTCATCATCGATGTATAAGTTAAAAAATTCCTTTTCTCATTTAGAAAAATGATTCATATAAAAAGTTTTATTTTGAAAAACCTTGATTGAATTTAAAAGTCAAAGGTGTTTATTATTCACTATATAAAAGAAAGTGGTGTGTATTATCAAAATATTCCTCAATGAAATGATATTGATACAAAATATATTATCACGAGTCTGAATACTCACGTAAAATATTTATATTACTGAATAATAAAATTAGGTTAATTTATAATTTTCTAGGAACCTTTTTTGAGTTTATTAATCCTTTGATATCATTTATTACCATTTTATAAATATTAATTAATTATTTAACTTCATATGGGATGTTCTTTCGATATTTCATACTTGAGTTGAAAATGAACTTGGTATGATGTTAGTATTACATGTTGTCATAAGTAAATCATCTATAGAATAAAATTATTGACATAAAAATATCTTATATATATAAATTATAATTTTAAATAAAACTCTTTATTTACGTTATATAAAATAAACAACTTTAAAATCATAGAGACGGTAGGTCGTACGTACGTATGAGTAACGTTTCCTTTTTTTTTTATCATTTTAGAAATAATTAAATTATTATTGTATATTTATATAATTATAATAATATTATTAACCTAATTTTATTCATTTAAATTTACTTATTTATATTATACAAGTGATGTGGTGAATAAAAATGATTCACATCGCGCCATGGAGGTGATAGTTTACACATACGCACAAATGACGTTATCATTTTTACGTGCATGGAAAGAAAGAAAATAATTGATATATTATTCTACTATAATTATAAATATGTCATGAAATAATATAAAAAAAATAAATTCCATCATTATGACCAGTCTTGAGAGACGGTAAAGAAAAATGAACTATATCGGTTCATGAGGTAGTTGTCCGCTATACACATGAACGAAATGTTCATTTCCCATTTGATAAAATTGGAGATGGATTTAGGTGATAATATAAACATTGTAAAATATTATTATATTTAGGATACTGGATTTATTAGTTCATCATGGATGAAGTAGATTTAAGGAAAGTGGAAGAAGAAATAAAATAGGAATACTTAAGTAAAAACATTACCTTTTCTTCGGATGATCACAATTTTTAACACATTAACACCTATGAGAAGGGTGTTATGACTAAAATATGGCCTAAATCATTTGTGGAGGGAATATAGAAAGAGTTTTTAGTAGATATTGGCTGACCTGAATGAGTTTTTAAGTGTATGGAATAGAGAATAATGAGTGCCTTTTTATAGGAGAGGGGATATGCACTCTTACATTTATTAAAAGTATTAAATTAATATAAATTCCTTTTCTACTCCAAATTTTTACAAGAAGATTTAGTTATAATATATAATGATTATTGGTTGAAATAAATTCATAAAATAAATATTAGACACGTTTTGGAACGTTTTTACTCCTTATCTTTTACGTTTTAAGCCTTTTAACTCTTACCGTTTAATTAAGTAATTTACACTTTGACAGTTAATATAATTACAATAACATATAAAATGACCAATGAATTATTAATTAATAAAATTTAGGGGATTACCAAAAATATTTTTCTGAAGCATAGTTTTTTAGAAATTCAAATTCAATTAATAAAATATTTTATATTTTAAAAAGTGAATTATGTCAATTTTGACACTATTCATTACACGACTTTTTAAAAAAATCATCATAGCTTGATTCCAAAGAAAAAATAGTGTAAATAAACAATAAAATTTCTAATTAATCCATAAAATTCATGGATGGAATCAAATATTTCAATTTATATTTATTTTAATATTTTAAATATCATTTATTTGATTATTCCTTTAATAAATCTATTATTGCATCATCATTGTGTCATACATAAATTTAATTATTTAATGTATAAAAATTATAAATAAACTATCATCATGAATCTAATTTTTTATATTTCTAGAAACTATTTATAGTCTAAGATTTCAATTATATAACCCCATATTAAAATTGTTTTTTTAATAAGAGACTTGTTTATGACATCTTTGTTTTTTACTTTAAATAATATTTCATTAATGTCATAATCCCACCAAAGTATATTAAAAAGGACAATATTTTGGACCAAGTATTTTATTTTTCAATAATAACTCAAAAAATAAATTTAGGACAATTTTTATGAGAGTTTTATATTATTATAATATTATTTTAACATTTAATTACATAATTTACCTTTAACCATGATAAATAAAATAATAATGATAATAACAAAGAAAAATTAATTTGATAATATTAGATGAAATTTTGTATACTTATTACTACCATGTATGTCCATTTTTTAATATTAAATTCACATAAGTGAATAAGATTAATTTTAAAACTAATCCCATTGACGGATTGATGAAATAATTATTTAAAGTAAAAACATTCAAAAGATCACAATATTTTTTATCCCAAGTAAATTTGAAAATGATTATAATGACCTATGTTGGGTTAAATTATTAAAATTTTATTTAATTATTCTTTAAAACCAATTAATATTATACCCTAACTATATAATTAAATCTGATGAAAAAACAGTTTTTGAATTTAAAATTCAGTATTTTAACTATTCATTAAAAAATGAATATTATCAAAAACCAAAAATTAAGCCAAATAAATTTTTATGTATCTCTTACAAATTATAATTTTAATTTTTCATATAAAATTTATTAAACCATAAAAATTTATAATGAAAAAGGGTTCTCCATCAATAGGCAGTAACATAACCTTTAAAAAGTACTAGAGCCTTTTACGCTTAAAATTGGATTTATTCTTATTTTATGCCCATAAAATTTATTGGAAGAAAGTAAAAACTTTTAAAAAACATGTATAAAGATAATTTAATTTGTTCTATTAATTATTTCTAATATAATGTCTTAGTGTTAACTACCATTTAAAATTATAATATTAATAATGTATTATTTTTTAGTAAAACATAGTCTTATGTGCAAAATATGATTTTGACGAAACCCATTGTTTCATGTTAGGTATTATATCAGAAAAAGAATCCCCTTTAAAGTTAAATTAATATCTAATTCATAAATATTAATATATATGAAAAATATTTATTCTATAATTACTTAGGATGTTACATTCACCACTTACTTATTTTTTATTGCGTATCTATGAGATCTTTTGATATACTATATCATTAGTCCTTTTATATTCATGGTAAATAATAAATTCATTTAATTTTATTCTTTAATGAGGATTATGATTTAACATTATTCAAATTGGTACCGAAAACATTTGAATGCTTACAGTTTCATTATGAATAATATTAATGATCTTTCAATGGCATTTACATTCAAGGAAATTAAAAAAACACTGATCAATAAAACCATTCATTTTACTCTCCTCTGTTTATTCATGAACTTTTCAAGTATTAATACCATATTCTCACCCTTTGGTACTCAAAATAAATTATAAAATGTTTTTCAGAAAACCATTCTTCGTTTATCTCTTTAGTTAGAGAACCTGTTTTCTTCTAAAAACCCTTTTCAAAATAATGTTTTCAACAAATATTTTTATTCTTTAAAAAATGATTTATTAAAGTCATTTTTACCATTTTTGACTTTCACCAATCTTTTAAAAGGAATATTCTTGTCCATTTCTAAATAAGTAATTTTTTAACCATTTTACTATGAAAAGGGAATTTTATTTTTACCTCGTACAACATTTACATATTTACCCACCATCATTTCATTGAAGCTTTCTTTTCATGTTTAAAAGGTTAAATTTTATAGAAAATGTTTTTAAAAGTTATTTTCAATGATTTTTTTTCAAAAGGGTTTTCAAAAAAAATTATATTTTTCTCAATAATATTTTTAAAAGTTCCTTTTATATTATTTATATTCATCAATGACAACAACAATTTATTTTTAGTCCGGTTTCGAGATGTTGTATTAATACCAACCCAATTCTCCCTCTGGATGGTTTATGATTTTTTCCAAGGATAATATTGAAATTCACATCCTTAATTCCTTATAGTAACCTTGATATATTAAATTTTCTATAGTCATTTTACATCAAATTTCCCCTAAATATCCATATCATTTTTCATGAATATTCTTATTCCGTAAAACCTATACGATTTTTCATATGGTTTTTTCTATAAAATTTATTTTAATTATTTAGGGGAATAAGAATAAATTTTTATTCATCATTAAATATGAATATTTGATAAGGAACACTGTTTATTTTATATGAGGAATTCTTGGGACATGAAAGAAATGTGTTGAGGACTATTTAATGTAATCCAAATGGGTTGGTGATGGGCTAGTAAAATCCCCTTGATGCATCGGTTGTCTCATGAGATGAAATTAATTGATAAAAAACCCTTAGAGCTTGTTTTAAAGAAAAATTGATGGGTTTAGGCCCATAGACATAAACCATATTGGGAAATGTCTCGATGATAGTGGTTCATGTTACAGATACATGAAGTTTAATAATTAAGAATATCCTTCATATTGGTTCTATTATTATTTATACATGATATTTCACATATACATATCTATAGATGCATTTAATTCTAACCTCATTGATAAAATTTCATTAATTTCACTTTATCACCTTCATAAATTTATTTTTCCTCATCTAGTTATTTTAATGGAATGTGATTCCATTTATTCACTTTTTCATATTTATAATATACTTCTATCTCTGTTGGTTGATTACATGGTATATGTGTTCTTTTATTTAACATGCAATGATTATTATTCTCATGTATTCATTTATACTTCTAATGTACATTACCCTTACCGAGTATTGGAGCTCACCCTTATTTGGTTTCTTTTGCCCAAGAATCCAAGAAGAATAATATGAATGATATGCATGGTTCCAGGATTTCTGGTGCCGGGCTGATAAAGTTGGTAGCAATGGAAGTTTAGTATCAACCTTGGGAACTAGATTCATGAAAATATTTATTAGAGAAAATAACCTTAAGGTATAATTTGAGGATATGTATATAATTTCATCTCAGAATGTTGGTAAGATAGAGATTATGTGGCTCTTCTAATAAATACATCCATTTCTGGATACTACAAGTATATGTGGTTCTAGAATAGATGTATATAGGAGTAAAAACTCTAAAAAGGTGCACCGAGCCTCACTCGACATAAAGTGTTACATGAAAACAAGCCTTACTATGCGCATGGTTTGAAACTACTGAGGGATATTCTTAGAATAATTCATATTTTTTTATAAACCATTATGATGGATTTAAATAGATAATGATAATGAATGAAATAAGATATACCTTAGACCAAGGAAGGACATATGAGGAAATAAATTAGATGATGTATTCATGTATTTAATATTTTATTAAAAAATATAGTTAAAAAAATATTCAGTGAATAATCTTATTTCAAGGATGTACAAAATATTTATTTTTAAAATTATATCAATATGGTTTTAGAAAAGGACAACCTATATGCCTAGTGAAAATCCATCATTTATGTAAAGGAAATAGGAATTGAAACTGTGATTGAAGGATGATAATGGATTAAGTACCACTACTGACCTACACAATGTCCTCATAAATATGTCATGGTTTTTAGTTGAAAATTTTATTAAATATATATTAATGATGAACTAGTAGTGTGAATGTTTTAGGTTAAGAGATTAATTTCTTAATCACAATGGATTTAAAGAATAATTAGAGACAAATGATAATAATTTTCACTATTTTATGGGTCTTATGATCTATTAAATGTTTATTTTAGTGCTTGAAGGATTAAAATTAATTTTTGGATATCCATTTCTTGAAGTAAGGGATATATTATAACTTTATCAAAGTAAAAAAATTTTGGAATTGTTTATATGAAATTAAAACATATCATGTAAATTTTCTTTATATTCTTAAGTAATAAATTAATTTATCAACATTAGGAAAATGATAAAAAAATTTATCCTAATACATTAATTTTTGTTGAACCAATGGAGTTTTAAATCATTACAGTTTTATGGATTTGATTTCCTCTACATTCTATTGAAAATTCACATATTTTTTATTAATTACCTCAATCGCTCCATATAAATATTTATTATTTTCCTTCATGTATGTATCTTTACATGGAATTAATTATCTCTTACTTAGAGACCTCATTATACATTATTCCTTATGACCTTTGTACATCCCATTATCTCTTTTCTAGAGGATTTCTTACGAACCATCTCATGATGTTTGATTTAAAACATAGGAAATGACAAAAAATATATCACCAGGATTGATTTTAAATTATGGGGATACAATTTTCATAGGAAGGGTAGAATGTAACACCTCGAAAAACTAAATTGTGAACACTGTATTCGACAGCATGGGTGGCACACAACACCATGCATGTAAGAGAATATAATATCCCAATATTTTATAATATATTTAATATTCTAAATAAATGTAATATATTTGATAGATTTAAATGCATGAAACATTGATTTATATTACATCACATGCAACAATTACTATCTTTAAAATCTTACATTACACGTAAATTCAATTTTTGTTGAATAACAATATATTATTAAAATATTATTATTTAATATAGTAAGAATTAATCTATCCATTAAATTAGTGGTTATAAATAGAATTAAATAACTTAGGATTATATATGATCCATTAAAATATAAAAATAATTCATTGGTTACAAATTAATTATAAATTAATATAAGATCTAATTGAATATAAAGGGAATATTTTTATAGAACACTATTGTTATGCACCCAAAGATATTTTATAAAAATAAATTAATTTAATTATAATTAGTAAGTCATATTAATGTAATATATATTATTTATCTAATAAAGTTTTTTTAATATTAATAAAATAAATTTGATAGAATTAAGATAATAACAAATCCAATATTATACATAAAATCCAATTAGTCTGTACCCAAGTGGTAAGGACTCTTTCTGGGCATCCAAAAGACCCAGGTTCAAAAGCGGGGGGAGGAGAATTTTTGGGGGTACTGTAGCAGAACTGTATCAGGCACTGTAGTAGGAACTGTTCGGTACTGTAACAGCCAGACTATTCACCTGATTTGGGATTTTGGGCCACCGGTTTGGGCCTACGGGTCTCAGGGCCTTCAGGCCATAAAAGGACTTCGGACCATAAGGCTGTCAGGCCATTGAAGACCATGAAGTAGCCCAGTTCACACAGAGCAGGCCCCAAATGAGGATCAAAGAACCAGTAGCAGTCACGAGAAGAAGAGGTAACCAGATTAGAAGAATGAGATGGTATGACGACCGCCATCAGGACCAAGCACCGTGCAGCTTTGTACGGGGCAATGCTAGCCAATCAGCAATACAGGTGGGGATCTAAAGGCAATCAATTATATATAATCTGGGGAGGGGAAGTTCTAGTGGATTGGGCCTACGGGTCTTGTATTCGGCATGGTATGCCTCTGGGCCTTCGAGTTATGTATTTCGGGCCATGTCGGGCCTTGTGACTTGGGCCTACGGGTGATTTACGGTTTCCCCTTAAACCCTTAAAAGGGGTATTATCTAAAATTAAATTAAAAAGAAGGCCTTCGGGCCATTCAGGTCTAAAAAATTATACATAAAACTAATATTTTTAAAAATGAACTTTTACCACCTTTTAATGGAAAAAAAAATTTAAATCCATTTTTGAAAGATTTATAAATATTATATGTCATAATAAATGTAATATTTGAAATTGGAACCTAAAAACTAGGTTAGGGTGGATTATTGGTATTTTTGGTGAAGTTTTATTTTATGATGTATAGTGAAAAATACTGATTTTTAACTCAAATATGATTTTTTTCTATTTTATTAATAATGATAAATTATATTTTTTATTAGTTTTAAAGAATAAAAATATTATTTTTATATCATTTATTTAATTTATTTAATCTGAATCAATTTAAATTTTAAATTGGATTAAAAACATAACATACTTTTGAACATTTTTACTTTAAAACCCCACATTGTCATCCCGTATGCACGATTAAATTTAAATTATTTTCTACCAATTACATGATTTGAATTTGGTAAAATTGATTCAATATTTAGAATAAAAAAATTTATATAGTATAATAAGGTAAATTTTTTTACCAAATATTTACTGAGAGTTATTATAATTAATCATAATGATTAAGAGAAAAATTAGCTTAACAAAGGACTAAATATTAATCTTAAGGGACAAAATGACCTAGTAACATTTCTATAAGACATTGTGCGGCCATATTTATATCCAATACTAACCTAGTTATAATTTTTGACTACTATTTAATACACATTTAATGGGAAAACGTGGGTGGAATTCTCCTTCCAAATCATTACTAGAGAGTCATTCCTCCTCCACTAAAAAAGGACTCCTCTCCCCCCACTTCCTCACCCCTCTCAAGACACTTTGACTTGTACAGAATAATTCCATTTATTTAATAAAAATACCTCCCCTAATCCTATAATCCTCCCATTAAGAATAAATCAATCCAAGGAACCCCTTTATTGTAAACTAAAAAGAGTTACCCGAATAAGAAGTAACATCCTTCCTCAAGATCTATAGTTTTATTTATTTTTAAAAATTTTAAATTATCCATATTACATTATTATATAAAATAAAATATCCATAATATTTTGATATTTTTTCGAATTAATAGTTTAACCTACACTTATCTACACTTCCATCTACTGGTCAATGAACTTAACATTTATGTGTATGGTCGACTACTGCCTCACGAAACGATGATAGTTCATTGTTATTTTACCACATCTCATGGTGGGAATTATGATGGAAATGATATTTATATATTTATATATTATTTTTATAATTTTATTATGCTTCTATAATTTTTATATAAAATATACTTTTATGCTTTCAATTTTGTAAAAATATGATGAATCTTTCATGGAAGTGTGGACTGTCGCCTCCTAAAAGTGACATGATTTGTTCAAACAATATTGGGAATGAATAAAGGATTATTTTAATTATAAAAATATGACATATAAAAATTAAATATGATATTAATGACATAATAACCTTTTTTTAAATATAATATATGTCATTTTATTTATTACCCTTTCACACAATTAAAAATTCATAACATCATTCATGGACGTGTGTAATACCGCCTCCTCGACATGATGCTATTTCTTTTACATCACAAGAATTATATATATAATTATATATGATTAAATAATATGGTATTTATGATATAATTATGAGACTATAAATATTAATGTCACTTACATTATTTCCATAATGATCATTAAAAAATGGGAATGTTATTCATGCGTACGTACAACCTCCCATCTCAATGATTGCAGCATTGGTTAATTTTTAATTTCCATATTTTATTGATGGTTAAAAGTATAAATTAAATATAAATATGATAATTATGTGATGATTTTTATTCTGTATATGTAATATAATGATGCCTTTAATTCTAATTTACCTTCTAAATTTGTTTTTGACACATAAAATGAATTTGGTAAAAACACCCAACGTAAAAATAATTGTTGAATTAGTTGCATACTAAATGCTAATAAGTGAAATAAAATTTATGATAAAAATGAAAATAGTTATGAATTAAGTAAATAGTTAACATAAGTTTATTACTCAGGGATAAAAACACACTTGATACAATTCAAACAAAAGGTAATGGATTTTCATCTCACTTTTTACATCTATGATATAAATGTCATATTCACCACTCACCTATATTATGTGGTGTATCTACTGATCAATTTAATATTTTATATCATTTATAATTCCATTTTCATGGTATTTATAACTTTCATTTAAAGTTATTTCTTCATTAGACTTATGATTTTAAATTTTTCAAAGTGTTATCAGACACTTTTGAATGTTTACATATTATTTTACTTAAGAATAATATTAATGATATTTAAATTGTAATTACATTTGAGGAAATTATATGAAATGTGTTTGATAAAACCTTAATTTAACACTCATCCTATTATAAATGACTATTTCCATGTGTTAATACCATTTTCCTACTCTTTGGTAATCAAATTTTTTCAGAAAATGATTTTAAGAAAACTCTACTTCATTTCTCTCTTTATTCAGAGAACCTATTTTCTTCTAAAAAACCTATTTCCTATTTTTTTTTCAAAAAATGTTTTTAAACATTCCAAAATGATTAATTAATGACACTTTTTCCCTTTTTTTCTTTTACCAATGTTTTCAAAAGAATCCTTTTCCTGATTTATAAAAAAGGTATTTTTCTAACCTTTTTACTGTGAAAAGGGAATGTTTTCTGTACCTTATAAAAAATGTATGGATTTAACCAATTTAATTTAATTGAATCTTCCTTTTCATGTTTAAAATTTTACTTTATAATGAATATTTTTTTTCAAAAGTGTTTTAAAGGAAATGTTTATCAAAAGGTTTTTTAAAATAAAAGGATATTTTTCTCAAGATTATTTTTAAAAGTTATTTTTAGAGTATTTATATTAATTAATGACAAAAATCCTTTATTCATACTCCACTTGGGATATGTTGTATTGATACCATCCTAATTCTCCCCCTAGATGGTTTATGATTAGTTTGTATAAGGATAATATTGAAATTTTAATCCTCGATTCCTTTTTGTCCCATTTAAATATTCAATTTCCTATGATTAGTTGACATTGAATTTCACCTAAATATCCATATCATTTTTCGTGGATATGATTTTTTCCTGAATAATATACCAATTTTTATACAGGTTTTACTATGAATGTTTCTTGATTATTTGGGGAAATATTCATAAATATTTATCCTTATTCAATACAAATATTTGATATGGAATATTTTTTATTCAATATTAGGAATACTTGGTAAATAAAAGACATAGTCTGGGGACCGTTTAAGGTAAGCCCTATGGGTTGGAAGCTATTTAATGGAATAACATTGATGCATCAATAATATCTTGAGATGAAATTAGTTCGTAGAAAACCGTTCAAGTTTGTTTCCAAGAAGCATAAAGGGGTTTCTACCCAGATACTTAGACCATAATGTGAAGGGTCTTGATGGCAGTGGTTTATATTATGGGTACATAATATCAAATAATTAATAATTGCCTTCATTATGATTATGCTATAATTTATCTATGATATTTTCTATCAACATATCTATAGAAAAATAGTATTATCATTTCATTAATTAAATGGAATGGGTTTTAATTCATTACCTTTATATATTTATTTTTCCTTATCTATTTATTTTAACAAAACCTGTTACCATTTACTTAACTTTACATATTTCTTATGCACTTCCTTATTAGTTTTTTGATTAAATGGTATGTGTGTTCAGTTAGTTTTTGGGATATAATTTTTATTCCCAATGATTCATTCTTACTTCTACTATAAATTACCATTATTGATAATTTGAGCACACCCTTATTTGGTTTCCTTTCCCCAAGAATCAAATAAGCGTACCATGAAATATATGTATAGATATACCAGATGTAATAAATTTGTCCCCGAAAAAAAATATTGTAATTAGTGTTAATTATAAATAAAATAATCATGTATTTATGAGTTTTATAAAGACAACTAAACTCATCGATCCTTTGGGATTTGATTCCTTATAATTGTCCCCATTTTATGGCTGTAGACACATGCTTTTAGATTTCTAGGGTCATGTCACTATAGTAGTAACAAATATGATTAACTGATTTATGAAAATATTACTTACACACATATATATATTTAATTATTTGTGACCAATTAACTATAAATGAAAATAAAACCCTTTTAGAAATAAAATTAAATGTTTTTTTTTTGGAAAAACTAGTTAAATGTAGACAACTGTGTTTAATAATAATAAATAAAAAACTCACTATTTTTGGATTATATTAGTGAAAAATATATATAATATTTAATAAAATGTTTAAAATTTATCTTATTTGTTTCTAGACATGATATAAGATAAAATCCAATTTTTCACAAAAAATAAGTATGTTTATTAAAAAGAAGTTTTGCAACCTTTTGATGAAATAGTTGTTTTAAATATAATTTTTCAATATTTTATAGATTCAATTTTACTAAATAAAAATCTTCATTTAAATAGTAATACCAAAATTTACTATGGATGGATGTTTGGTATTTTTCTGATAAGTTTTATGTTTCATTAAATAATGATTAAATATTTCATTTTAATTGAAACAATCATTTTTCATAAAATTTATTTACAATGTTAATTTATATTCATTGTTGGTTTTAATGTATAATTTTATCAATTTTTAATATTAAATTCAACATAATTCATCAAAATCAAATTAACATTGAATTTTGATATAAAAACATTTCAATATTTTAAAGTTTTTACATTAAAAACCCATTTTCATATTTCATAAATAGGATTAATGTTTAATTAATTTAGGAAATTTCTATGTATTTATAATTAAAATATTGAATCCATATTTGGAATCATATGGTACAAAATTAGTAAACATGTCACTTTTATTTTTTAATAATATAAAAAGTAACTTGATTATTTTTTTATTACTATGGTTAACATTAAATAAGGTAATTAAGGGTAATGATAATATCATAAATATTATAAAATTACATTGAAAATTGTTATAATTTTATTTCATGAGTATTTTCCATTCATAATCATTAAAAGTTAAGTCTTGAGACCATTTATGGACTTTTGGATAAGAATATAACATTAATAATATTTATTCATGCTCTTCCAAAATAATTTCCTAGAATCACTCCCCACATTATAGAGACCTTAGTTTATGTAGAACACTATCCTTAGTGGTCTTAAAGTGTTAAGAAAAGAGGGTGGTCCGAGGAATAGGTATCATTTTTAATAAAGTATTTGTATTTTATTTATTCTTCAAGTTACTTCAGATCGTTTTCAACTATGATAAAATAATTAATACAATATCCTCAATATACTGAGTTGTTATTAATTTAATATCATCACCCATAATCTATCTCCAATTCCCTCAAATAGAGAAAGAATTATCGATTATGTGTATGGTGAAATATCACCTTGGGAACCGATACAATTTGATTTCTGTCACCATCTCTAATGATTGGTTATAATGAAGTAATTAATATCATAAAAAATTCATTTTGTTTTATAATACTAAATATATACAAAACTTCTAACAGGAACATAAATAATTAAGTAATTATTATAACATAATAAAAAGTGATATAAAATAAATAATAAAAATGCAATTTTTTTATTAAGAAATTAAATAATTAACTGATAAATATTATTCCAAATGATAAAGATTGTACATGATGAGTCAGACTTAGGTTATGGGAATATTTAACTAAAACATTGATTAAAATGTTTTAAAGATTTATTATTCTAAATTTTTTGGTTTAATTTTCATGATTTTAAAATGGTTTTTATGAATGTATTTATATGGACATGAATTTTTTAAAATGATAATTTTTTAACTTCTCTTACATTTTTTCAATAAATAAATATTTTAATGATTTTATTTAAGGGACCTTCTTTTAAAAACCCTCTTTTAATGTTCTTTTTTAACCTTTTTTACAAAATAAAAATGGTTTTTATTTTAACTTATACCAAATTGGGAGGATTCTTCAACCTTCATGACACTAATAATTTAATGATTTATTATTTTGTTTGAAAGGTTCCTTTAAAAGAAAATGGTATCATTACTATGTGTTTTATTTTAATATTTTAAATTTTATTTTTACATGAAAATTGTATTTGGATAACAGAAGGTGATTTTCTTATGGGTTTAAAGGAGTTTTCAATGTTTTGATTAATTATTTGGTCATACGACACTATATAAGAATGATTGAAACCTATTATATCCATGAGGTGAACCTAATATATCTTATACAAAGGGTTGATAAATAATATATCTCTTGAAAAAATGGGTGTGTGCAATATGGTTTATATGAAGGGTGATCCCCATTACATTTCCCCAATGCATTATGTAATCCGGGGATAGAAGATGACGATATGGTTATTTAATTTATAAGGATAAATTAAATAGTTATATGTTAATTATTTCCCAAGGAACCTATATGATTTTTCTATGCATGGTCATGAGTTTTTAGGAAAAGGGTTTATATGGGGTTTCTTATTTTCATTAGACTAACAATTTTATCTCTTTATGTACCTTACTATGATTTTGTGGTCATACAATTGTTTAAAATAATTTCACAAATATTAAGAAATAATTTTGATAAGTATAAGATCAGTGGAAAATTGTGAAGTTATATCATCTTAATAAATCATGTTCTATTTTAATGATTTTTATGGAAAAATTGGATACTAATTGTAGGTAATGAATTGGTTTACTATTTAAGAGTTTTCCATAATTCTCTAAAACTATAAATCTAAATTATATTTGGGAAATGAATGTGATTTCTAGTTTTAAATGTAATTGTAATATGTAATTCTTGAGGCTGTATCTTATAGTAAAACAATCTTAAAGTATATATACCATAAAAAGGATATGTTTATAGTGTGTGTAAGAAACAAGGAGATAGTTTTTGAGGGGATATATTGATGTTTGGTTTTAGATAGATCATGATGATAATAAATCCTAGTCAGGGTATATCTTTTCCTATAATAGTGCTGTAGTGATCTGGAGGATATCAATATATCTAGTGGTTACTGATTCTACAATAGAGTTTGAGTATATAGCATATTATGATGTTGCTGAGGAAATTTTTTAGATATTTACCTTTTTTTTAAAGGATAGTGTTGTACCTAGAAGTGCAAACCTTGTTAAGTTATATTGATATAATACTATAGAAATATTTCATTCTAGAAAGACAAGGTAACACCAAAGGATAGATCATATAGTTTAGATGTTTCATCTGTTGAGGTATTTTAACCAGAGAGGTGAAGTCAAGGTTAGAAAAGTATCCATAGAGGATAATATGGAAGAACCCCTAAATAAATCCATATATTAATAAAATCAAAATACTCATGTGAGATATAACGAGTTGAGAATTGTAAGTAGTTGGTTATATTGTATGTGGGAATCCTGTGAGTGGATTCCCTATACCCGACTCATCATATACTTTGATTACCATCACATGTAGATAGTTGGATATACACATTTGTTTATTCTTATAAAAACTATGTTTATTCTTATTTATATAATATTTATATGGAAATTCCCATAGGTTACACATGGTATTAAATGGTTATAGTTGTTCCCATATATAATTAGAACCTCTAGATTCTATGATAGTAATCATAAACATATTTCTTATAGTCTATATTTATCATACAGATAGGTCACATATGTTGTTAGACTATCAGGTTACTAGAGGATTAGAAGCATTGATGATTATTTTCATGGTGTTTTCACTTATTGATCTCAAGTTATGAGATCACAAGGGAAACCCCTCCAATAGGAACACCACATGTTTCTGGTTTTATTGGTTATTCCAATCAATGAAATTTTTTATTGGTAAACAAAACTAAGATTGTAACCAATGTGTACCATTTCATCATATACATTAATGAAAGGAAGCAACAATTACATTGAAGTCATGTAATGTTGGTTTTTATAGGGTGCGTTATTAGTGGTATAAAATTTGTTGATTAATCAAGACAAAATTTATTGCTTCTGAGTTGAGGAAGAGATATTTCATGGACTAGGTCTACCAATATGGAAGTACCTTCATCAAATCCATGTCCATGGTACAGGAAGTTAAGTCTATCTAGTATGGTCAAAAATATATAAATCAAAAAAAAAATAATGATAGAAGTTTTCATCCGGCATTAAGATACATATCAAGAGAAAGAGATTATATTACACCTAACATGTTCGTAAGAAGAAGTTATAGCTATGGAATTCCTTATCTCATTAGGGGCCATGATGGTTTTCTGAAATTCACTATTGGACTATGGTTTGGACTCACTAATTTCAAGATTAGTAACTAGAGGGTCACAAAAAATATATCCACAAGTTCCACCTATTTTATTGAATATGAGTTTAGGATGAAGTTGGACCACATGTGAGGGTCAGTGAATTTCTGAGTGTGACTGATCCCAAACTAAAAATATTTCAATTATATTATTTATTTTTATAATAATGATGATTGAATTTATTTCTCATGGTATTAAAAACTATTTTGTTTATAAAAGTGAATATAAAAAAATTATTTTTTTAAAGTATAAAGTATTTTAAATTCTTATTAAATTATTTGGGGAGATTATGGTCTGATTTATTGATTTTCATTTTATCACATAATATTTTCTGGTGTCATATGTGAGTGATAAAATATTTATGAAAATTATGACAAGTTTAGTATGACATAAATGTGTGAAAAGTTCTAAAATGAAATTTATTACTTTCTAGAGACCAATGTGAAATTTTGGAAAGTCTAACATTGGTATGAATGATCATTTTGTCCTATTGAAATGGGATCTCCACCATTTAGATGAATTTAGTGAGGGAATATCTCCTCTCTTATCCTTTAAAGTTCTTAGAGAGAGATTATGAAGAAATAACAAGTTGGATTGATCCCATATTATCAATCATGTCTATGTTCTTCACACAATAATATGGACATAATAAAGGTATTTTATTTTCTATGATAACACCAAGGAAACAAATATTTATGATCTATGAAATTTGGTGCACATGAAGATGATTTAGAGGATGCCTATCTTGGTGCTTTTGAGCCATTAAATGTCGATGGTGAGAAAATAAAACAATGTACTTCAAAATAACAATGTAACATTTATGATTAAATTTTATTTTAATTTTTATTCTTAAATGTAAAGACATGTGATTCTTTAAGGAATCTAGTCAAGTTATTTTAATTTTTTCAAGGTTTTTAATGAGAATCAGAGCCCTGAATTTTAAATTGCATGTGTTTCATGTTTCTATTGCACCCTATATTACATTACCCAAATCTTTCCTTAATATTATGGGTTGATTAAATTATTTATAAATTCATACATTATTTGGATATATGGGTTTTTTAATTGGATGACATAATTACCATTAATGTATTTTATTTTATGAAATTTATAACATGTGAGACTCTTGTTTTTGAATAACTATAATATTTTTAATTTGAGGATATCTAGAGGATATTTCAACTATAAATAGTAATTTTAATGATAAAAGATTTAAATTCATCATGGAAATTTATTTTTAATTTATAGTGATGAAATAATTATCTTAAATTCTTTCGTATTGTTGATGTTGTAATTATTTAATTAGTAGAAAAATTAAATAAATTATAAAAAATACTTACAGTATTAAAATTTTAGATAATTAATTTAATCCGTCAATTTTATATATTACATTGGAATGTTTTGGATTTATTAAAATAATTTGTTTGAATTATATGTGTTATCATGATATTATTAAATTCAATGTAATGAATTGTTCTAAAATTGACACTAATGATATTTTAAATTTTTTATCATTTTATTAAATGATATAAAATTCATAAAAATGTTATATTTAGATAAGTTATTTTTATATGGATTCAATATCAACCATATTCAATTTATAGTACTTTTATCCATATATAGAAACTATATCGACTCTCAATGAGTGAAATTTGTTGTTGTAACTATAAATTTAAATAGGGTTAATGAGGGGTTAAAACCAAAGGATTTTAGTAAATATGTGACCAAATTTATATAAAAAAATATTTAATGAAATAATTTCGACCCATAATTATCTTATATTATAAATAAATTAGTTTTTTTTAAAATTTAATTGAATGTGAATTTATATTAAATTAATATTTTAAAAAATCCCAATATTGCCTCTCCCATCTCTTATAAAAGGACACCAATTCTTCTAATTACATCAAAAATAAAAACCCATTTGGTTATCAAAAAAACAACCCTAATAACTTAATATAATAAATAGATTAATTATAGAGGTCTTGGATTCGGTATAACAACATCCTTAGTGGTCTTATAGTGATAAAAAAATGAGATTTTTTCAAGTAAGAAGTATCTTTTTTAATTGAGTGTTTCTATTTTATTTTTTTACAACTCCTTATAGTATTTTTAAAAAATGAAGAAATAATTGATCCAGTATCCTAAATATAATTATATTTTATTATTTTAATTTAATATCCTATAAACATCTCTTATATCTATTAAATGGGAAGGGAATTCATCATTCATATGTACGGCAGACAACCACATTGTGAACTGATGCAATTCGTTTTCCATCACTATATCTCATGACTGGTTATAACGATGAAATTAATTTATATAAATGATATTTTTAAAAAAAAATTCATTCTAAAATTATAACATATCATTTTACTTTTTAACATTCAATGTAATGAAAAATGATAATGGTTTTCACGCATTTGTGTAGACTACCACCTCCACAAAGTGATGTGACTCATTTTTCATCACCAAAACCCATTTATGATATATATAATTATATTTAAATAAATAATATGATATATATTATATAATTATCATTATTTAAATATAGAATCCATACCTTTATTCCATAATGAACGTTGAAAATTTGAAATTCTACTAATGCATACTTACGTCCTACCCTCTCTAGGATTGTAATGTTATTCATTTTCCATTACCATTTTTAATAGATGGATTCAAAATTCTAGTTGATGTATAAAAAATTATAATTATTTCATCATTATTATTCCAAATATTATGGAATAATAAAATCTTTTACCACTATTGACCTACCTAAGTCATTTTTGACATATGTACCAAATATCACTAAAATATTTGACATGTACATAAATGATTATATAATTGTATTAACCTAGAAATAAGTGAAATAAACTGGATAATAAAAAATTAATATATTATTATTAATGTGAATAATTTTCTTTATTATTCAATATGATAAAAAACCTACTTGATGATTTAGATTCAAGGTCAGATATTTCATCTCAATTTCCACTCCATTGAAAAATATTTGATATTACAAAGATATTTACAATTATGTGGTGTATATAATTACCATTTGAGTTCATTTAAATGAATATATATTTATTCATTATTATTAAGGTTTATTTCAATTATACTCTCTTAAATAGTATCCATATTTTCTTCCAATATTTCTGCACTTTGGAACTAGAATAAATTAAAACAACGTAGAAGGAAAACTGATCTTATTTTTTATTTGATCCAATATATTTTTATTCAATATCAATATTTTCCATAAAATGTTTCCCAAACAGTTTTCAAACTTATATAATGATTTATCGAAAGGAATTTTTACCCAATTTTTACTTTTTCAAAATGGGTTTAAAGGAATCTTTTTTCCATTTTCCAAATGTAGCACTTTGTGAATTTTCCAAAACAATATTAATGGATTGTTTTTTAACTATAAAACATGAGAATATTTTCCCACCATACTAATGCCTCAATTATTTAAATATTCATTTATAGTTTTTGAAGTTCATTTTTAAATAAAATGTTTTCATTTATAAGTGTGTAACTTTTTAAAAAGAGAAATTATTTTAAGATGGAAATTTTATTTTCCTAAAGAATTATTCCAATAGATATTTCAAATTAATTTTACATATAATATTACATACGTTGATGATATTTTTAACACACTAATATTTTTAAATAAGAACATTATTTCTATAGCATACGTGACATATAACCCCAAGCTTAAACAACCAACAAAATATATTTATTTTAATTTAATCTCTTCAATATTTTGTAGAACATCTAAAAATGAGTTGAAATGAACCATATATCACTATACCATTATAATATAACCATTGAATTGATGGATATTAATACTATAAAGTAAATTATGAAATTATGGGTTTTTATTTTATAATTTCACTGATCCTTATTTCACATTAATTTATGATTTATTACATAACATTACTCTTATTACAACCCATAGAATCAAGATTTATAGTGTATTTTAGATTTATCATGATTACATTACTACTTATAACATGGGATATAAAACAATTATTAAAAATAATCCTTGACATGAAAATAATATTCCATCAATCTTACAAATGCATGGGATAACCTCAGGGAATACATAAGAAAGGGGTAAGATATAAAGCCTAGTAATGGAATAAAAAAGGCATAAAATGAAGAAGATAATACATGTTTAACATTAGGCATAAGGGAAGAAAAATAATAAACATGTACAATTTGACATGATATAACATGATAATCATAAAGGCAACATGTTAAATGTGGAAACATCATAAAATGTTAAATAATAAATATAGGTCATGGATAACATCCAAGACATCGTAATAGAAAAAGTATCATTAGGGAAATATGTTCACTCTAAATACCAGCATGAAATTTCATGATACTAAACACTACAAAATTTATTAGAGTGTGTATAACTTTGGTCTCACCCATCACTTTCATTTCCTTCTCATGCTTAAGTGTGCCACATATATAATACTACATGGATTCATTCATCATTATTTTTTATTTCAAGATTATGTAGTTTAGAATAATTACATTTAAGTATGATTTCAATGAAGTGTAAGTGTATAAAGGTGAAATACATTGATAGGAAATGGGTATGGTATTCACAAAACACTTGTTATAGCAGGAAAAATCATACCGAAATTTCAACAGCATAACAACATCGCATAAAAATTCATAAAATGGTTTGATAAGAGTGAAAGAGGTCTCTCATAATATTGAAATAAATTGGAAAGTAAGGTTGATATTTAATAACATATCCCATCAAAAGAAAATTAACATAAAATACATAAGGTAAAGAAGATACTTGAATTAAGATGATGAAGGAAAAGATCTCTTACTTTAGTGTGTGACTCCAAAATCTTGGGAGGGGCTTCATGAGAGCTTGTAAAAACCATGGTAGGACTCTATATAGGGGAGCGTAAAGTATGAAAGTTCACTAGAGAGTTTAACTAAAGAGGAATGGGAGCTTGGGTGGGTTTTATAAGAAAATAGTTTGATTTCTTAATTATTTTAGTTTTGGACTTTATATAATAAAATAACCTAAGCACAGACCATCCCATGGTTTTTTACCATGGTTTCTTCTAAGTTAGATTGGTTCTAAATATTTTATAATTCCTAGGGTGAAAATAATAATATAATTCCCTTTATTAGGTGGAGGTGAGGTACACTCTTGAGGAAATGATTTTAAAACCTTAAAATATATCAATAGTTGCGGAGGATCTATAATGGATTTATAATATTTAATCATATAATCATAAAATCACATTATTTTAAAGGAAAAACATATATTCAGTCATGGATACCCATTATAGTATTTTATTCATCACCTTTTGATCATTATGACTTCATAATACACGAAGTATATTTATTCAATGTTTATTTTTTACCAGAAAATTTGATTATATCAAAAAATTAGGAAAAATTAACCATTCGATAATATTGAGGACATGATTCCAATTTTTTTTAAATTTTGTTTGAATATTTTTTAAAATAAGTTTATTTTCAATTTTAAAATAATAAATATCATATATTGAGAAATTTTGAGGTTTTGAAATTAATTGATTTCAAACCCTTATAAAAATTATATTTTTCATCATAAAAATTATATGATCATTTATATTTAATAAAAATATTTTATTTATATGTTTCAAAAATCCTCTAATTCATCAAAATAAATTCCTTAATTTAATTTGAATATTATCTAAAAATACTATTTGTATTTTCTTTATAAAAAAATAAAAATAATTTGTAAAGTAACAATAATAGGATGAAAATATATTCATTATTTTATAAAAAATAATATACATACTCAGTTTTCTGGGGTCTTGATATTTATAAATTTGATACACTAGAAAATACCCTAAGAGTAACATGTGAAACAATGAGACTCATGGGATGGTTCGACAAACATGGTTTGGGCCATGATCTTGAGGAGCTTGAACTTCCCCCATAAAAAGTTTCCCTCGTGCTTATATTATAGGATATCATCTTGGGATTAGTTTTAGAAAAGTACATAGATGCTATCTCCCTCATAATCTTTAATAAATGGGCTTCATAGGGTATGATCCAACTAGTTGAGGCCATCACCTCCATTATCAATGTCAATTAGATTCATTAAAACCCTATATTTATAGTTATCATGTGATCACAGTTCAATGACAACATTATAATTTGTAAGGATGCATAATAGTCTTTTAAATATGATAAGATAAATTAAAACTAAAGATGTTCATGTATTTTATTCAATTATATTACATAATAGGAAATTTAATTAATTCATTAGGGAAGTTTTATTTAAAAATGTTTTGGTCATTAAAATATTCCAGTCTTTAAAAATTTCTCCCTTTAAATTTTCATTTCCCAAACTAAAATAGATAAGGGTATTTTCATTTCATCACTTCCTCTAGTTCTTACTTTGCTTCTTCAAAATTATTGTTTCTCTAGAGAACTTTGACTGGGTTTATTGTATTATTTCATATAACTTTGTCCTTACAATATTTGACCTTCACTGGATTCTATTCATAGGAAAGGTCATCATCTAATGGAAACACCTCTATATTGAGTACATGTGAGGGGTTTGGTATGTACTTTCAGAATATCGATATATAGAATACATCATTTACTTGAGATATGTTCAATTTGAGTGCTATTCGATATGCCACTGCTCCATTGGGATCAAGGATCTCAAAGAGGACTATGTATCTTAGACTAAGCTTTCCCTTCTTCCCAAACATTGTCACTTTATTCCATATATATATACATAGGAATACCATTTCTCTGACATCAAACTCTAGGTCTTGTCTATTATTATCAGCATAACCATTATATCAACTCTAATCCCCCTTTATGTGTTTCTTAATGGACTTAAAGTATTCCACCATTACTTTAACCATTCCAAGACCTATATGTTTTTGTTCCCCAACTTCATTCTAGCATGAAGGTGTTCTGTACCTATTCCCATAAAAGGATTCAAAGGGAGCCATTTGGATATTTGAGTGGAAACTTTTGTTTGTAGGAGAACTCAACCAAAGTAAGATGTCAGCCCCATAATCCTTTAACGTCCACAGAACATGATTACAACCTATATTTTAGTGTCTAAATAGTCTAGTCATATGGGGAAATAGTTAGAGGATGATAATCCATCGTTAAATTCTACTCAGTTTTTAGATTATGTTGGAGACTTTTCCAAAACATGGATGTGAATCTCAGATATCGATCAGATTAAATTGATAGTGGTACTCCATGAAAACTTATCACTTCTATGATTTATATCCTTTCAAGTTGAACATTTGATAAGTCCACTAAAATTGTGATAAAGGGAGATTTATTCATAAGACAATCCACATCATCCCATATAGCATTTTTACCCTATGTTTCTTCAAAATTATGATGAAATAGTCCATGGGGTTATTCTCATATTTCCATGTTAGTATGGGTAATGGTTGCATATTCCCCTTAGAATTTGAACTTTCAAGATTATATTACTGACATACCAAGATCTATTATGTATATTCAGTGATCTCATCCTTTATATTGTCCCACCAATAGTGATTATGGAGATCATGATACATCTGTGTGCTTCCTAGGTAAATGGAGAAAGTATAACTATGTGCACCATCCAACCGTTCATTCTTCAGCTTATGATTTTATAGAACACATAGTCTTGAACCAAATCTCATAATTCCTTCTTTATTAACATTGAACTCCGAGTATTTCACTTTCTTTATTGTTTCCAATTTATCGTGAATTCCCACATCATATCATTGAGAATACGTTAACCTTTCCAAAAGTGATGATTGATGAATCATCTATGAAAGGATATAAGTTGTTCCTTCCTTTATTATTCTCATGTCCATCATCATAAAATCAAATAATATCAGATTCATTTAAAGTATCATTGAGGATATAATTGATGGATCCTATATACAGAGATCAACCTCTACTTTATTAACTTTACTAGGATGGTAGGGGATTGAGTAGTAATAGTCCTTAATCTACTTTAAAAATATTTTTTGTCATATATTCACCTCTTTATATGTGAATATATACTTTGGGATTATATAATCCATAGATATTTCACACATCTCCCCAATGAGATAATGCCGCTACATTTTAATAATGAATATCACTACAGAAAACTCCAAGTCACGCATTGGGTAGTTCTGTTTGCGAACCTTCAACTTCCATGAAGCAAAGGCTATGGAATTTTAATTTTTCATTAACAAAGACACCAATTTTTTCTTCTAATAATCCCTGAATACCACAAAAGTATATCCACTTATGGATTGTGTAAGAGTTGGTGCAGTGATAATCATCATTTGTATCTCCTTTTATCCCTCTTTAGACTCATTATTCCAAGATAACTTGACACCCTTCAATGTTATCTTGGTTAGAGGGGTTGACAAAAATGATAAATTTATCAAAAATCATTGTCAGTACCCAAATAATCTAAGGAAACTATGTATATATTTCACAAAAATTAGCCTAATCCATTCTTAAATTTATTCCATATTTGACGGTTCTATAGATATCCCATTAATTGTGATGATATTCCCCAATAAAGAGACTTCCTTCAACCAGAACTCAAAATTTCTATACTTAGAATAAATATTCTCCTTCATAGGGTCTTCATCATAATGCTCAAATAATTTTCATACTCCTACATTCTTTTAGAATATATTAGAATATAATCTATAAATAGTACCAAAAATCTGTCTAGGGAATATCTAAATACTCTATTCATAAAGTAAATGAATATTTTTGGACAATTAGTGAGTTTTATTGGAATTACTATGAACTCATAGTGACCGTCCTTTTATGAAAATCAGTCTTGTGGATATCCTCTTTCTTTACCATAACTTGGAAATATCCCGACCATAGATCCTCCAGGAAGAAGTATTTTCTCCACATAGATGATTGAACAATTCATCAATCTAGGGAATATGACATTTGATCTTTAAAATGATCTTTTTGAGCTGAAAACAGTCAATTAAAAGACACATTGACCCATCCTTTTTCTTGATAAAGAAGAATAGTGCACCCCATGGTGAAGCACTTGGGCATATGAGACCTTTATCTTGATTATCCATTAGTTGTCTCTTCAACTCTAAAAGTTCAACAACAACCATTCTATATGGATTCTAGTATAATGGAAATTCCCAAGGTATAAGATCAATTGAAAATTCAACCTATCAGATAGAAGGAAGACCATGAAATTTCTCAAAAAATAAATCAGAATATTACCTCATAATAAGAATTTATTAGAGGATGATTATTTCCATAGACTCAATAATTAGAGAATTATATGATTTATTGTAGGGAAATGATATACATGATTGAGATTTTGGTGCTAAATAAAATTCACCCTTCTCCTTTCACTTATACAGAATCACGGGTGGATTGGCAATCCAGAGAGTGATTTCCTTCATGTAGAAATTGATATGGGATCTACATAGGGAAATCCAATACATTCCCAGAATTAAATCAAATTTTACTAAAGGGAGACTAATATTATTTTCAACAGGAAAAGTTCCACAAACATAAACTTTCAATACACAATCATTGGTCCTTTCCCTAATAATATAAAATCATTTCAGGTGATGGCTCAATTTTCTTAGAAAACATACACTATATGATAACATGGCATGAATTGAAATAAAACATGTCATACACAATTATTGATTAGAGTTTATATGTACTTCAGAAATATTGATCCACCTCAGCGTAGGGATTTCCTTACTCCCATTTTCTTGTAGATTGTTGAGGCTCATAATGATTCTCAGCCCATGGAATATATAATTATATTGGATAGTGCCAAAATTCTCCACATTTATGAAATAGGGCTATATAAGGTAAATAATATGGAACCTTATTATCTTCCATCACATTATCCATCTTCTATATTTGTTGGTTAATTTATTCCCTATCTTACCACACATAAAAATCTCTTAGTTTATTTGTTACTTTTTTCTTGGTATATATTTCCACACTCTATTCTCAAAGGAAATTTATTCTTTATTTTTTTATCACCTTTAAGAGATGAACTTCCATGAGATGTCATCTTCCTCTTCCTTAAAAAATTTGAGAACTCAAGTAATTAACAATTGTTAATTGTTATTTTTATATATTAATTGAGATAATCACAATATTTACTACTTGAGGTCCCATATGATTAGGAATCTCATTTGGGAAGTCATCACATTTCCCATCACATTGATTTTTTAACAGATTCATCTTATTTTTGGCCATTGGATAGAACAAAAAGAATAGCAGGGTTGTGAATTTTTAAACTATTAATCATATAAAATGGAATCCAATGACATTAAAGAGATAAATTATAAAAAAATGTATTTCTTTAACTTATGAATTTATATGATTCAATATATGTTATACATGATTTATTTTCTAACATATATTCTTATAGTATTGTTTCTTCCCATAATAATGGTTCGTAATGAGATTGTAATTTTACTGATGCATATCCCATGGGAGTGTAAAAAAGGTGCGAAGTAAGGCATGTCATTGTGTACCTGGTTACATCGAGTCCGACCCAACACACCTTGTCAGAGTTGTTACCCCAAGGTACATCTCTTCCAAAACCACATCCTCTTGTTGAATCCAGATAAGGATGTATTTGGTTCATAAACCACTTAAATGTATAGTGTATTTTGGAATTAGATACATTAAATAAAACGTTATAACATAGTATATAACAACATTATTAAAATATTCACTGACATGATCATAATATTCAATCAAACTAAAGACTATATAGGATAACCCAAGGACCGACATAAGAAATGGGTGATAAATAAATCCCAATAAGTGAATAAAAAAGTAATAACATGAAGAAGATAATAAATGTTATAAAATAGGCATAAATTAGCGAGAATAATAAACATAAACAATTAGAGATTATAAAAAATTATAGTCATAATGGAAACATGGGAAAAGTGGAAACATATTAAAATACAACATCATAATCATAGGTTAAGGTAAACTGCATAGACAAGATAATGAAACAATTACCATAATTGAATTAGGTTCACTACCTATCATAAAATAACATTTCATGAGACTAAAAATTTCCCAATTCATTGTAGCACTATATATTTCTAGGCTCACCCATTACATTCATTTCATTCTCATTTTAAGTGTGCCACATAGATTATACAAGAAGGAATCATTAATCATCATTTTTTATTCCATGATTAATGAGGGTGAAATATGTACTTATAAGTCCCATGTAATATAATTATAAGTTTATAAAGGTGAACACCATTTCTATGAAATTTTCATGGTATTCACTACACAATTATTTTGGCTTGGAAAATCTCGATGAATGTTTGGAAGCATAACGACATCACTTAAAAATTCATAAGATGGATTCATAAGAGAGAAATACATATATAAAATATTTATATTAAAATATGGGTTAGTCTCACTTTTTACACATAATATATAGTTATTTTTTACTAAATTTAAAAAATATATATGAAATCATAAAATTAGTTTTTGATACTATCACATCAAAATTATCTTAGGGTTAATGTGTTTTATTTTTTTTTGAAAATTTTCATTTTTTATTATTTGTGAAAAATACTAAATTTTAATTAATAATGACTTTTAATTAAAATTATTTTTAAAGATAAATTATATTTTTTGTTATTTTTAGTGTAAAATTAGTTCAATTATATATCTATTAATCTAATTTAGGTTATTGGAATCATTTTAATATTTAATTTTGATATATCTCTTTGAATCTCCACTTTCTTGTTGAGTCTATGGAATTATATTTAGATTAAATTTATCCACTAATGTGGATAAAATTTAAAAAAATGTATTCCATATTTTGAATCAAAATAATTTATATTACCTATAAAGTTCATATTATTTTTTTACCAAAATTAATAAAGAAAACATTAAAAAAAATTACTATGGGAAAGGAAAAATTAATTTTACTGGGTGGGGTTAAACTCAGAAGAAAAGGGTTAAAAATGAATTAAAAACTGGTCAAAAAGAAATTTTTTAGAAATATTTTTATTTTTTTCCCATGTTCAAATCTATGTCCATTTGGAAGATTTTTTTATGTGAATGACTACCATTTTATAGTGTTCTGGTATATTTATAAGTAATTTACAAGAGGATTCACTTTCCACACTTATAAAAGTGATCTCATCCCCCTAAATTATAAAGACCTACCAAGCCATTTATATTAAAAAAACCTGAAAAATTATATCCTCAAAATATATAATTACATTCTATATCTTTTTCCTCCCTAAATACTATTACTAGGATCCTTAGAAGGATATCCAAAGGAGTTTTCTCTTAGAAAAGGTAATTATCATAAAAAAGATATTTCATTGTATTTATTATCTTTCCAAATTCAGTTATGAATTTAACAATAAAATATAACAAAAACATTATCTACAATATACTGAGATAATATTTCATTTTTTTAAAAAATTATCTATCTACACTTCTATCAAATGGGAAATGATAACATCGATCTTGTGTTTGGAGGACTACCGCCTTGCGAACCAATGTATATCATTTTAAAAAACAACCTTTCAAGTATGGATATAATGATGGATTTACCACATGTATAAGATATTTATGATATTATTTTCAATATGTAATTTTAATTTCACATATAACTTTTTATTTTCCACACCACCTCAAATATGATAACATCGCTCGTGTGTACGGTGGATTATCGCTTAACAAAGCGATGCTATTTGTTTTTCACTTATGCATTATATGGATTGTAACAATGATTAAATTTAAGAATATATTTGATATATACATTAGATGATAGGGATTATATAAAATTAATATATCAACCACTTCCTTACCCTTTTATATGTTATGTGAATGATATCCTCACTCGTTCATAGGTTTGAATTACTGTCTCCTCAAAGAGACGTGAATCATTTTCTAGGACTATATATTAATATTGGTTAAAAAATGAATTTAATAAGTGATAATTATATTTATAACACTATTATATATATATATATCCAATTCCCAATAACTATATCTTTCTTGATAAAACACACATGATAAAACAAGGCAATTAACACCCAGAACAGTGAAAATGATGTAATATTGTTAACAAACAAGTGGTAAACTGTTATTATAGGATCATATATGATTTTATAAATTTTATTATGATTATTTTTATAAATTAACAACATCTTTTAAAATTTAATAAAAGAGGTACAAACACAAACACATCAAATTTGACCTGAGGTAATAATTCTTCATCTCACTTTCAATTTTGTGAGATGTATGTTGTATTAACAACTTATTTCTTTTGGGTGTTGTTTATACTATACATTTTATATGTTATATAATGTATATATTTATCTTCGTATTATTTAATGCATCATTCAAAGTCATTTCTATTATGTGGATTACGATATAGATGTTACCAAAATGGTAAGTGTTTATTTCACAATCTCAACATTATTCAGGATTATATATGTTTAATTTTCCGTTGAGGTAATTTGTTGATATTTATATCATAAAATAAATATATTTTTATTCAAATATGATTATTCAAGATTTTTTTCAGGTAATAGTACCATTTTCCCACTCTAATGAACTTAAAATATTTGAGATAATCTTATAAAGAAAATATGAATTTTATTATCTCTACGGTCAGATATCCCTTTTCTTCAAAACCCATTTTTTGAAAAAATGTTTTAAAAATGTTTTTAAAATTTTTAAAATTATTTATTGAATAAATTTTTACTCATTTTTACATTTATATTTTTTAATGGAATCTTTATTACATTATCAAAATAATGAAATTTTTGATTTTATCAATAAAATAAATGTAATCTTTGTTTTATAGTTTAATACCTGACCATAATTTTTTCCACCATGAACAATAATTTTTTTAAATATTATTTTAAAATTTTTAATAGGTTATTCTCGAATAAAATGGTGTTCAAAATATTAAGTAAAATTTTTATTTTTAAAATAAATTTCAAAGTCAAAAGGTCATTTTCCTCAAAAATGTTTTTAAGTATATTTTTATGGTATTTTTAACTCATAAATGAAAAAAAACCCATTATTGAACTTATGATCCAATGATGATATATTGTATTGATATAATCCTTATTATTTATTTGGATGTTTAATTTTTTACTTTGACTGAGGATGCATAATTTTATTATTATTCACCATCCTACTTTGGATGGTTTATGATTATATTTTTTGATTTTGGAAGGTATTAACTATTCATATTCTTGTTTTTGTAATAAAAATGTTTATATTGATTTTGGTTCGACCCTATAATATGAGTAATACAATGGAACTTATAAGGGATAAGTGGGGACCACTATATCCTGTCAATGAATTGTTTGGTCACCTGAGACAAACTAGAATGTGTTTTGGTCAAGGAATTACCAATTTATATAAATGTATTGAAAAAAGGCCACAGAGATATTAGATTTCTTGAAAAAATTCATTGATGTTATTATATTTCTTAGAGAAAATAATCAATGATATGTTTTAGATGTCCATAATTATGAATTCCTTCATTATGAATTTTGTTATTAATATTCTATTTGATTATTCGATCAGTTACAATATTGATGGTTTTGTTTTCAAGATCATGTTAGTATTTTATCATGATTTATTCCTATAATATTATGTTTCACGTTATTGTTTTAAATGGAATGTGTTTTATTTATATACCATTAAAAATTAAATATTCCTTATTTATTCATTGCTTTTTCCATACGCAAACCATTACTGAGTATCTAAGCCCACCAAATTCTTATGTTTTATTATCCTCATGATATAAGGAGTATTTTTATGATTGATATTTAGGGGTATCCTAGAGGTAATAATGGAAATATGAATGATTTTTTAATTTTATGTTTTAAATGTAAATTGTATTTGATGAATATATCTATTTTAACAAGACTAAAAAACTATTCAGTCCTTTGGGATATTATTCCTTGTATCTTATGCCAATGTAATAAACTATACATCAGCTTGTGGTTACTACGGTCTGGGAGCAATATTTTCCATGAGAGGAATTTTAGTAGAAGCCTTAATAACCAGATTTAGGAAAACATAGATTCAGGAATATAACCCTACGATAGACTAAGGATATTTATATAAGAACATCTTAATGTTATTTTAAGGATGTGATTATGTGATTATTCAAATACAATTATTCCATTTATTGATAATACAGGTGGAAGTGGTTCTTGAATAGATGTATCTAGGGGAATTAACTCTAAAGAGGGAACATTTGGCATGATTTGATTGTAACCTGGTGCAAAATAACATGATTTACTTCACACATGATTTGATACTCCAAAGGGAAATTCTTAGAATAAGTCACATTTTATTTACAAAAAATTATAGTGGATTAGAAAATAAATATATCCTCAATGAAAATATAATTATGATTATAATATTACATATTCATAAAATTTTCAATTTATGTTAATAATATCACTAGTTATGGGATTATAAATTATTTTTCATAATAGTATGCTCAAACTAAGTGTATTACATTTTTTATTAGTAGAACCTTATGAGAGGAATGAAAACTGTATAAATGCATGCAATCCAAAGAGAGTTAAGGATTATTTATGGGATGGGATTAAGAAAATATCCTGTGGAGAACCATTCTTCCAAAAAATCTCATCTTATAAATACATAGAATAATTTCATATCAATATTAAGAAATAATTATCTATGTTTTATAGATTTTAAGGGAATAATGATTAGAAAAGGACAGTAGAGAAAAATATGGCTAATGGGATGAAGGGAAAGAAGTATTTTCCCACATGTGATATTTATGAAAAAGAAATACCCTATTACTTGTTTGGTGGGATTGTGAGATTGTATCAAGTTTGGGGAGAAATAACACCAATATTTTGACATCAAGGGTATGAAATAATCTTCCAATATAGAATGCTTCCATTGTAAGGAGATGGTTTACTGTTAAAATGAATGCACCGAGCATAAAAATAATATACCTCAAAATATGATAAGGTATTAAGGTTATGATTGTTATATTGAAACAAATGAAGTGGAATAATTTATGTGATTGTGTTTTGATTCATGAATTTTTGTATTTATGTATTTTAATTAACAATATTCTTGTTATTTTAATTATAAAATGTATAACGATTGTACTACAATACCATTTATTAAATGAGTTTAGAGCATATGTTTAATGGTATAGATGACCAATAATAATGATTTAGTGGTAAGTTGAACTTCTTGGAAAACACATGATATTTTTCTGATGATGGGATAACTATATTATTAATATAGATAATATAAATTTGATAGTACTGACTACCTTTGATTTGATTACTTATTTGTAGAAAAATCGGTCTATGCAATCACTAATGGAGTTTACTTCATTTTTGGATTTATGGAACAAATCCCATAATATATTTTATTTAATGAATATGGAAGAGTTCATGTTTTCAATGTGGTTTTATAGTAAATTAGGTTGTTAACATGTTTCAAAAGAATATATGATGAAGTTATTAACATGTTTTGTATGTTAAAATTAAGAGCTACTTTAGGTGGGGAATTAATGATAAGTTTATTTTGTAAATTTAGTTATCCAATTTCAATTTTTTTAGATCTATATATTTTTTAAGGGTGATATTTTAACCATTTATAAATTGTTTATGTTGAACATTGGGATGAGGTTCTAAAGATTAATTTATTACTTCACTATATTGAGATTTGTGAATATTGGATAATATGTAAAAACCATTATTTTATAATAATAAATTTAGATTTAAGGATTGCCTTATTATTATATTATAGATATTATAATCCATTAAAACTGGATCTTAGTGCTTTAGGAATTAAAAATTCATTTTTGGATATTCATTTCTTGGACAAAGAGATGAATTGGAAATTGACCATTTCACAACCAAAAGAATAAACTATTCTTATGAAAAAAATATATCAAGAAAGTATATTTTAAAAAATATAAGTCTAGATGATAAAGGAATTCCTAAAATCTGAAAAAAAAATATTTTAATAATTTTTTTTGATAATAACATGATTTATATTGAACCAGGTTCCTTTTAAATTATTATCGCTTTATGTATTTAAGATCCCTAAATTTCCATTGATCATTCAATTTTTTGTGATTAATGACCTCTATCAGTTAATATAAAGATCTATGATTATATTCCATTTCATGTATTCAATTTAAACAATTTTTCTCCAATGTAGAAGCCTATTTATGTGTTATTCCATATGACCATTTTTCTTCCCTCTTTATCTTATCATGAGGTTGTTTTATTAACCCTTCTTCTAATGTGGAGTTTTCAAATACGATATTTACAAATAAAAAACCCTAGATTACCAATATCAATTTAGAACAATGAGTAAATAATTTTATTAATGTGGGGATAATGGAAAAAAACTATATTTGAAATGAGGAAAATTGTTTTTGATTGTATACGTGACATGAAATACTGTGCATAAAAACCCACGCAATGCATTTCTTTAAATTTAATCTCATTGATAGCTTGAAAAACACAAAATATTATGTCAAAATGAACTATAATATAGTGTAATATTATAGAATAACTATTAAATTCTAAGGTATGAATATAAATAACTAAATAAGGAAATTATTATTATCTATTTATTAGAAATAAAATAATAATCATTTAAAATAAAAAAGAAATGTTTTCTGAAAGATTTTATTTTTTCTAGAAGATGGTTTAGTTGGGATTTCCGAACATAATTTATAATTAATTTTAAGAACATTTAGATAATATATTTTATGATATAAAAATTATTTTTAAGATAATGAAATAAAAATTACCTTAATTTTATTTATTTATTGGATATTTCTGAAGGGATTTATTTTTTGTTAAATATTAAAAAAAGTTAGTTTTAATTGAAAACCACCTTTTCATTTATATTATTTTTTAATATAAATTATATTTTGAATTCATTTTAAAGAAAAATTAGTCCAATTATTTATATATTAATCCAATTAAGGATATTATAATAATTTTAATAATTAATTTTGTTATAAAAGTAATGTAAACTATTGAACATTTTCTCTTTGAAAACCAACATTCTCATTGCATCTACGAGATTGATTTTAAATAAATTTTTTCCACTTATCGTAATGTATTTTATATAAATGGATTACTTATTTGGAATAATACTAATTTTTATTCTATAATAGGGATAACATAATTTTTTTAATAGAATGAATAGTGAAAACAGTAAAAACTATTTACCATGGTTAAGTAAAAAATGAGTTTCTCGAGTATTAAATTATGAATATAAGGGTTAATAATTTTCTAGAAACTTATAAAAATATTATTTATGGAAATAGTTATATACTATACTTCTCATTTTCAAATATATGTCCAATTTTATTTATTTTTCATGTGTATGAATTTAGCAGTTTTTATTCATTTGGTAAATTTCCACATAATTTCCATGTTGATCCCTTTACCCACTTATTAAAGGACAATATCTTCCCTTAATTATTCCCACCTATAAAGACCTTTGACCCTAAAAAATAATACCAAATTCTCTCCCCAACATCTTTATTAAAATTATAGATCTTCTAGTCCTCCAAAAATACAATCCCTGGGGTCTGGAAGAGGTGGTCCAAAGACGGTTTCTCTTACAACTGGTAATTATTTTAACAAATATCTTTCAAATTATTTATTAGTTATACAAATTAAATTAAATATTAAAAAATAAAATATAATTTAAAAAGTACATAAAATATAATTATATGTTATTATGTTTTTTAATAATAATTATTCATCACCACTTCCGTCAAATGGGAAACGAAATCATTGGCTCTTTGTAAGGCGGACTGCCGTCTCACGAACCGATGTAGTTTATTTTCCATCACCACCATTAATGGCTGGATATAATTATGAATTTAAAATATTTATATGATATTTATGAAATTATTATACTTAAGAGATTATAATATCACATATAACATTTTTACACACCGTTCCATTTCAAAAAGGTTAATGTCATTCGTGTGTACGACATACTACCACCTGACAAAGCGATGTTATATGTTTTTCACTTACAAATTAAATTAAATGTAAAAAGGATAAAATTAATTAATATATGTGATATATATGAAATTATATGGTTAAAAAAAATTTAAATCACTCACTACCATACCCAATCATCTGTTAAGGCAATGATATTATCGCTAATGTATACCTACAACATACTGTTTCCATGAATTGATATGATTCATTTTCCATGGCCAAATTTTAAGTGTGGTTCTAAACATGTGTACAATGAGTACATATTTTATTTTTAAAATTATAATAATTCATGAGATGATATATATTCTATAAAGAAGAACCAAAATTTTAATGACACAATGCACATGAAAAAACATGGAAATTAACACTCAAAACAATCAAAATAATGAAATAATATTAGAAACGAGGTGGGAAAATGTTATAATAGAATCATAAATGATATTATAAATATCAGTATGGTTATTATATAAATTAATAACACGATTAAAATAATTTTACTAGAGTTATGGACAAGTAAAAAAGAAATCAGGCCCGAGGTATGAGTTTTTCGTCTCACTTTCACTTATATGGGACACATACCACATACACAAGTTATTTTCTTTATTTGATATTAATAATGATCCTTTAATATTTTATATCTTCAATATATTTATATTAGTGGTATTTGATATTTCATTTTATGTAATTTATTTTATGGGGGTTACGATTCAAATTTTACTAAAGTGGTTAGTGTTTATTTCATAATATCATCATTATTCAGGATTTTTTCTGTTTACATCTACCTAAGAAGAATTATTTGATATTCATTTCCTAAAAATCAATATGGTTTCTTAAATTATGGTTATTAATGAAAATTTTCATATAATATTACAAATTTTCCACAATTTGATAATTAAAATGATTTAAGAAATGTTTTTTTATAAAATTTGACTTTATTTCTCTCTTTAGTCAGAAATCTATCTTCACAAAAACACATTCTTTAAAGAAATTTCATATTTTTAGAATTTTAAAAATGATTCATTGAATATAATTTTACCCTTTTTTATGTTTAAAAAATGAATCTTTATTTCTTATTAAACACAATGCCTGTATAAATTTTTTCAACAATGTGAAATGAATCATTTTTATTAGTGTATGAAATAAATAAAAAATTAAATCATCATGACCATTACATGTTTTAAATGTTATTTAAAAAAAATTTAAATGGTATTTTAAAAGAAAGGGTTTTAAAAATATTTTTTATATTTTAGTTTTAAAAATATCTACTTTATGAAATGGATATTTTCTCAAAATTGATTTAAAGATATTTTTATGGATTTTCTAGTCATCAATGACATAAACCCATTATTTATCTTATGATACACTATGGATATGTTTTATTGATATGATCATTATGATTTCTTTGGATGGTTTTTGGTTAGTTTGATTGAGGATGTATAATTTTATTCTAATTCACTATATTACTCTCGATGGGTTATGATTATATTTATATTTTGGTTAAAGTATAAAAAATTAATAATATATTTTTTCAATATGAATGATAATGTTGATTATGATTCACATATTTCATAGGAGGAATTAATTTTCCCATGCATGTTATGGAAGGGACCCAATATAACCCCTTGATGCATAAATAGTTCTCATGAGACAAACTAGATTAGGTTTTGGATGAGGCCTTACCCATTAACGTAGATGTATTAGATTAAGTCCTTGATGAAATTAGGTGTCTTGGAACAATTACTCAGTGTTATTATATGTCTTATCACAAAGCCTCGATGATATGTTATATATTTCAAACATTTTTTATTCCATTATCATGAATTAACTTATTGATATTACTTGTAATTATTCAATTAGTTAGAATATCCATGGTTATTTTTTCAAGATAATGTGATTATTTATATGGAATTATATGATAATCATTTATTCCTACAATATTATGCACATCTAATTGTTTTTAATGAGATTCATTTTATTTATTTACCTTTCTATATTGATTAGGATTTATTTATTTATGGATTCCACTATCTTCTTACCCTTACAGAGAATTTGATCTCACCCGTTTATTATGATTTATTTTCCCTAGGATATGAGGAAGTGTTTTGAGATTAATATAAAGGGATATTCTAGTTGTAATAACAAAATCAAAAAATATTTTTTATTTATTTTATGTTTTAAAATATAATGATAATATAAATTTTGGATCTAGTTTTCCATGACCACTAAACTACACTATCCATTAGGACATGATTCCTTATATATTATTACAATCTAACACTGTAGGCACCAGATCTGGGCTACTGAGGTATTTTCACTAAAAAACATAATCTTTACTGGGGTTATGTTCCTTGGATACCATCCTTATTATTTTTTTATATTTTTTATTTTTATGCTGAAAATTTAAATTTTTTATGAAACAAATTTATTTTTCATGGGCAATGTTATGTTGAAATGATCATGAAAACTATTTCTTTCATGAGTTTTTTATGATGAATTATTTTTGATCTTGTGGTACAAATATATTTGTTTTTAATTTATTAATGGGTGGGATCCAATATCCCTAAAATGAATTGGGTAATATATTATATAACTTGTGATAGTTATGGTAAATAGGTTGATTTAATTGATTTTTTTGGGAAACAAGTGGATATGCTTGATATACAATGGGAAATAAGATTTTATCCATGGTCTGGTCATCTTGGTAGTTAACCTTAACACATTAAATGGTTTCAATTCCAATGATGGTTCAAAACATAGATTTATCACATTAACATATGTTTCATGATTTTGTTTTGATGATATCCCATTATTTTGATTCACAATAGTTAAAATTATAATGTTTAATACAATAAATCTTGTTTATGTTCTTTTCAATATTGGGAATTAACTTTTTAAGATAGGGTCATGATTTCATAACCTCATGATTATCTTATTATTTCATATTATCATATATTTATATCTCCCCTACATACCCTTACTGAGTATCTAAGAACAGTCTATCTTATATTTCCTTTTCTGAGGTAATTAAGAATGATGCTAAATGAATTATGATTAGAAAGGTTTCATATGTGATTAATTTTATGGGATATTTTCAAGACATATCATGGAATATGAAAAGTTGGGTATAGTGGTAGATGATGTTTAACTCAATGAACCTGTTATTTTTGAACCCAAGTTGTAAAGTGTTTATCCTAATTCTATAAAATTCTAAAACTAAATAGTCCATTTATATGAAATATATCTATTATTTCATTTTTATTTTGTATTTTTTTGATGGGGATAACTATGTTACATTTATTACTGTCAAAGATAAAAATGTAAATTTTATGATTCTAGCATTAGATTTTGGGGGGAAAGTTTGAACTGAAATAATCATTATCAGATAAAGGTTAAAAAGAATTTATATATTAGGTTATTTTCATGATATGTTATTTTATGATTTACGTATACCATCATGGGATTAAGTTATTGATGTTGACTATAACTTCAGAGCCTTAGACACTCATTTTGAGTTTTTAAGTGGTGGAAATTTAAAGAGGCTAATGATTTTTTCAGATAGGTATATCTAACCCTTAGGTTTAACTTAATATATTATTTCAGGAAGAATTAATTTAAATTTAGTGAATATATTCTTGAAATTTTTTTATAACCATTTGGGTTTATATGATATTTGATTTTGAGGTGTGTGTGAGTTATTACATTTTCTGTATGATAAATGTATTGTATAAGATTACCGTTGAGGTTAAAAATTTTATTTGTTATTGAATATAATATGTTTTTAGGATATTTATCAAATTTATCATAATTTTATAATTATTATATTAATATTGTTAAAAAAATAAAATCCATAGGTTGGATGAAAATGAATTGAATCCGATAAGGCCATGAGGTTTGGTCCCACAATCGAATGGTGAAAAGGGTGCATCACTTACTAATGGAATATGTGATGTCTTATTTACTATGTAATTTTTTTATTTATTTAAATTTTTTAATGATAATATTTAATTTCGTTTTGGGAATATATGTTTTATTATATGGATAAAAATAGGATTAAAAATTGATTTTTTCTTAAGTGAATAATGTTATTTTATAATATGTTCACTATTTTGAGAACCCTATATGATTAAGGTGACAAAATATTAAAGAATTTAATTTCTAGTTATAAAAGTAAAATTTTATATTGAATTAATGTATGATTTATTGTGGGTTTATGTTGATTCTAGTGATTTTTGGAAATGGTTTAAAGTATCATAGTGATTCTATATTTAGGGAAATTATATTATGGGTAAAAATACTAAAGTTATCCTGGAAGACTATCTGAACAAATAATTATTTGTTTTGGGTTTCAATTATATTATAGAATATTTTTATTATTTTTAAGTGTAGTTTTTTTATCAAATGATATATGTTGAATAATCAATATTAATATTTAATTTTGGAGATTAAAGTTGTTTTCTTCATAAGAAGAATTGTTACTATATCATCATTGTGTCATAAATAAATTTAATTATTTAATGTCTAAAAATTATAAATAAAATACCAATATGTAGGAAATATTTTTATATTTCTAATGAATATTTATAGTCAAATTAATATTATGTATAACCCTATATTAAAAATGGTTTATTATTAAACTTTTAATTTATCACTTTTAACTCTTTTTTAAATAAATTAATAATAAATGAACTAATATAATCCAAGTGGACCTAAAGAATCATATTTTATTCTTAAGGTTGGTTCTTTTTGAAATACACTTATCCAATAGAATAAAGACATGTGTTAGGATAATTATAATATCATTTTTACCTTTAATTACCCTATTTACTTTTAACCGTGGTAAATAAAAGTCAAAAGTTACAATTCACCGACAATTATTTTCATCATATTGAACCCAATTTTAGTTAGTGATTTCAACTGTGTCTCTTGGATTTTTAAAATTCAATTCACAAAAGGTGTAAAATTACGTTTTATGCAAATTTCCAAATGCTCCTAGAAGGTGGGTAAAAGACGGTAAAAAGTTCAATATAATTTTATATATCTAATATTATTATAAAATGACTCCAAAGAATTTAATTGAACATAAATAGGTATTTTTTATATATATTTACCTAATATAAATTTAAATAAAATATCTAATTATTTAAATAAAAAGTCAGCTTTAAACAATAACACTGTGTTTTTAACTATTCATCAAAAATTCTAAGTTTTCAGAAAAATAAAACAAATTCACCCTGAGATAATTTTGATATTCCAAATCCAAAAATGAAGTCCATTTTGAAAATTAAAATTTATAAAATTTCAAAAATTGGGTATTAATATTCATAACAGTTAGTTTGGATGTTCATGGTGTGTTAGAACTCAAAGTTGCGTACAATTCAAGCTATCGTATTATTCAAAGAGAAGTGTACCATGGAAGCTTGTAGTGTTACATTATTCCCTCTTTCAAATAATTTCATCCTAGAAATTTCTGGAATACTACTGTACATAATAATTCGGGTGGTTCTTCATCATAAGTTCCTCGAGTTCCCAAGTTGCCTCTTCCATCTTATGGTTTCTCTATAGAAATTTCACCAGACGAGTCGTCTGGTTTCTCAACACTTTTTCTATGGTACCAAAAATTGTGATAAGCTCTTCAAAATAAGTTAGGTCGGGTTCCAGTTCTATTTCTTCATAGGTGAGTACATGCGTTGGGTTAGACATGTATTTTCTTAACAGTGATACATTGACCACATCATGAACCTTGGAGAAACTTGGAGGCATTTCCAAACAATAAGCTACAAGTTCAATTTGTTCTAAAATTTCGAAAGGTCCAATGTACCAGGGACCCAATTTACATTTCTTACCAAAGGTTATAACACCCTTCCATGGAGATAACTTCAAGAAAACATAATCTCCTACTTGAAATTCCAAATCCTTCATTTGGTTATCAACATAGATCTTTTTCCTACTTTGAGATGCATTGATGTGGGTTCGGATAACATTTACCTTTTCCAATGTTTCCTCAACAAGTTATGTGCCTTTGAGTTTTCTTTCTCCAACATTATCCCAACAAGTTGGTGTTTGACATATCTTTCCATATAACGCTTAATATGGTTCCATATGAATACTTGAATGGAAGCTATTGTTATAGGAAAATTATACCAGAGGTAAATATTGATACCACATAACTTGAAAGTCATGTGAGAAAGATCTCAACATGTATTCTAAGGTTTGAATAGTCTGTTCACATTGTACATTAGTTTTAGGGTGGTAGGCAGTGCTCAGACGAAGTTCAGTATGCTAGTTCTTCTGAATACATTTCCAGAATCTTGATGTAAAACAGGGGTCATAGTCAGAAACAATTGATAAGGGTACTCCATGAAGTCTTACAACTTTATTAATATATAGACTTGCTAGACGTTCAAGTGGTAACTCTTTTCTTGGAACAATAAAATGTGTTTACTTGGTAAGACGATCAACAATGACCCATATTGCATCATTACTTCTAGGAGTCTTTGGTAGCCCCATGAAATAGTCTATCGTAATATCATCCAATTTCCACTCAGGTATAGGAAGAGGTTGCATGACTCCTCTAAGATGTTGTCTTTCAACATTCACTTATTGAAAAACAATTCATCTTGACACATAATCAGCAATCTCTTTCTTCATGTTTTCCCACTAAAAATGTTCATTCAAATCTCTATAAATCTTAGTGCTACCAGGTTGTATAGAGTAATTGGATCTATGAGAATCATCCAACAATTCCATTTTTAGATCATATATGTTAGGAACAAAAAGTCTCTTCCCAAATTTCAAATTCCTATCTTCATATATGAACTTGATCAATCTTCCATCATTCACAACTTAAATCTTCTTTTGAATCTACCGATAATCAGTCTGAGAACTCTTTATCCTTTCTAGTTAAGATGGTTTGGTTTCCATTTGAAAAAGTATTGATGTTTCACATTCCATGATTATTCCCATTTGTATATTTACTAGATCCATGAACATAGGATCCCTTTCAACTCTAATCTTGTTCAAAACTCCATGATCCTTTCTACTCAAAGCATCTTCCACATTATTTTCCTTCCTCAGGTGGTAGTGTATAGTGAAATCATAATCCTTGAGTAGTTCAAGACATCTTCTTCTCCTTATGTTGAGTTCTTTATATGAGTAAATATATTTCAAACTCTTTTTATTAGTATAAATCTCACATTTTCACCATAGAGATAGTGTATCCATATTTTCAAACCAAAGATTATAGATTCTAACTCAATATCACGAGTGGGATAGTTTTTTTCATGAATTTTTAACTATCTTGATTCATATAAAATAACCCTATCATTCTGTATAAGGACACAACCTATTCCTTTCTTTGATTAATCACTATAAATAAAAAACCCATCATTCCTTGATAGTAGAGTCATGATAGGAGCATTGAATAATCTTCCTTTCAGTTCTTCAAAACATTCTTCACACTCTTTTGTCCAAAAATATTTAACCCATTTACGTGTGATTTTGGTTAATGCGTTACCCAATCAGGCAAAATTCTAGATGAAACGTTGATAATAACCAGCTAAACCAATAAAACTACGTACCATAGTTATACTCATCGGTACTGGACATTATTAGATTACCTTGGTCTTTGAAGGCTCTATAGAGATTCCATCCTTTGAGACAACATGGAATTGGAAAAGAATCTCCTAAATCTAGAATTCACACTTTCTAAACTTCCCATATAATTCATTTCATTTGAGGGTTTTCAGAATAATGGGCAAGTGATTTTCTTGATCTTTGTATTTTTTTGAGTATACCAAGATATCATCAATAAATCCCACTAAAAATTCATCAATATATTCCTTGAAAACTCTATTCATTAGATCATTGAAAACAGAGGGTGCATTAGTCAATCCAAAAGGAATTACTGTAAACTCATAATGCTTGTACTAGTTCAAAATACTATTTTTGGAATGTCTTCCTACTTCACACACAACTGATGATATCTAGATCAAATGTCAATCTTTGAAAAATATTGAGCTCCATGAATTTGGTCTAATAAATCATCAATGTGAGGTATGGGATACTTTTTCTTTATTATTATATCATCAATCTCCCTATAGTCAATACACGACCTCATAGATCCATCTTTCTTCTTAACAAAAGGAACATGGGATCCATATAGAGAAACACTAGGGAGAATAAATCCCTTATTACTCAATTTCTCTAATTATTTATTTAGTTCCACTAGTTCCACATTGGACATTCTATAAGGGGTCTTCGATATGGGCCTTGAACTAGGAATTAAATCAAAGGAAAAATTAATTTCTCATTCTCGAGGATGTTTAGGTAAATCCTCTCTAAACACATTAACATATTCTTGTACAATAGGTATGTAATCTATTCTAACATTATTTTTCTCACCCATAGTTATTTCATTATCTTCCTCCCCAATAATTTAATTTAGAAGAGCTACTGGGGGTGGATCTAGATAAGAATAAGGTCGTGACATTTTTTCTCTTAAGACAAGGTACTCCTTATTATCATCGAATATTTTAACCCCCTTCTTCTACAATAAATGTTTGCATCACGGTCTGAAATCCAGTCCATTCTGAGGATTATATAAAATTAAATCGTGGGTATGGAGATGATAACAGTAGATAAAGAACATTTATATGCCCTAATGAGAACTAATTCACAAAACATTGATGCAATTATACTTCCCTTGGGAGTTTTGACTGACAAATCCCTTGTTAAATAAAATTGTAAATATCTAATTTTCTTAGAAAACTATGAAGATACGAAATAATGCGATGATCCAGAATCAAATAAATCATTTTCTAAACTTGAGGAAACCATTAAATTACCTATGACCACATCTTTCAGAGCTTCAAACTCAGTAGTTTTGATCGCATAATCTTTTCCTTACTGCCATGGCCTTTTTAGGAATGTTTACTTGGAGCTAAGGACATTCCTTAACATAATTCCACTTTTCTCTACATTTTTAGAATTCAACATTGACAACCTCTTTCTTTCCCTTGCAATCACGATCTTGGTTGCCTTTTTCACCACACTTGTAACAGACTCCCATTCCCTTCAGGAAAGTACTCGAGTGTTTCTTTCAACATTTACCATAGGATGGATATTTAATTTTCCCCTTATTACCCTTATTTACATTTCAAGAGTGTTCAACAGATCTATTTTTCTTTATCTTTGCTTTAAATTCATAATACATAGAGAAATATTTTTCTACCTTGATAGAACATGAGACTATATATTTGTATTACGAGAAGGATTTTCATACTAATTTTCGATGGAGAAATGGTTTTAAACCATCCAACAATCGATCAATCTTACTTTTTATGTAACATATATAATCTGCTGCATGCCTTGCTAACCTTGTAATGTTAGCCTCATACTGTATGACATTGTAATCCTCCTTTTGAATCAGACTCAGAAATTGTTTTTTCGTATCCCCTAGATGGTCCCTAGGAAAGTATTTTTCTAGGAAAATATATTTAAACTCCCTATATTGCATATATGAAACTTCTTCATCCTTTTTTGTGTTTTTAATTAATGTCCACCATTGATCTTCTTCTCCCCTGAGGTGATAAAATTCCATGAAATCTTTTATCCTTTTGCTACTCCCCAAAGAATGAAATATTTTATCTAAGGAACATATCAATTCCTAAACTACAAATTGATTTGTAGTCCCATTGAATGTTGGTGTTAGTTTCCTCACGAAGCGGCCTGCCATTAATCCTTCACATTGTGGATAAGGGTGATCTATACGGGTAAGGTTATTATTCATAACCTGAGTGAGTTATCCTAGTATGGTGATAAGCTGATCAACACCAGTTTCATCACTATATCCACTATAATTATATTGATTAGGAGGGAAATCCCTCTATGGATTATGTGCATTGATTCAATTTCTATTCCTTCCACTAGGCACCATTTCTAAAAAATGGCATACACTACATTAGTTTATGAATCACAATACATAATTGAAAACATGTAAAACACTTAACATAAATTGAATAGTTTGTGGATAGAGTCCATAATCATAAAAAGGTATTACTTGAGGAGGTATATAATTATAAATCCTTCATAATGGTTTGTAAATAAAATGTAAATTATCCTAAGCATATCCCCCAGGAGTTTCGTAACCAAGAGTGCAGCAAGTCCTGTTGTCGTGTACTAGGATACCCAGGGTCAAGCCCAAAATTCCTTGTCGGAGTTTTCACTCCTTGGTAAATCTGTGCTAGAGATGCCTCTACCTAATCATATACATACATGGATTTATTTCTAGGAAAACTAGAAAATATCTACATTACCGAAATTCTAGGAAGTTCTTCTATACTAGTCCACAAAGTCTTTATTAGGTTAATGTTCTCTAATCAAGTATTTTTTAAATATAGCTCCAAGGTTTGTACTAAACTTTCTATGATACCAACTGTGACGCCCCGACCCCTGTTACACAGAGTCGGAGCATTATTACATAACATTGGCATGATCAAAAGAGCTCAAATCCCAAAAGATCGATCAGTTTAGTATACTTGGATGCACTATATACATTCATAAGTTTTACATTACATCATGAAATAAAACTACGAAAATATTTTTTCCCTTTGAACACACTTATATCCCCTAGACTATCCCTACAGGTCAACCATAAAATTCTTCTTCACATCCTAGAAAAAATAAAACATAGAAAGGGGTGAGCTTAGATGCTCAGTAAGTATAACAATATAGCAGAAACGTTTATAAATAATAATAAACATTTAAGGCAATGTATAAGAATAAAAAAATCCTTTTAAACTTAAACTTCATCATAATATGGAAAAGTTAAATCAAATAATTCCATTTACTTATTCACATTGTAATTCTACTAGTCAAATAATCACACGCAATATCAGTAACAAATTTCATAATGATGGAATGTATAATACTGGACATCATAACCACATAGTCAAGGCATCGTTCCAAGACCACAAATAAGATTTTGTCAAGGCCTTGTGCGAAGAGACTAGTTTGTCTCATGACACCTACCGATGCATCGAAGAGCTATAGTGGGCTATACCCTTCACTTACTAAGTCCAATGCATTCCTCATATGAGATGGTTTAAACATAACATAAAAATTTGTATTAAAAATGGAATATGAAATGTCAATACTTAATCCATAAACCATGAATGGTATAAAAATAACACATCCACAGTAAAAAAAATCTCAAAACCTTCAATAAAATAAATATGATTTGTATCATAATAAATCAACTTAAAACAAGTTTAAAATCCATTAAAGGATGATGAAATAGATGAAATGAAAACTATTTGAAAGAAATACCTCTTTCTATTTTGAAACCATTTAAAAGTAAAATAATTATAAATGGAAACATTTAGTTTAGAAATATTTTTATAATCTTGTAAGGGATGCTTCTAAGGTTTTATAATGATGGAAAATTTCAGCACCTGCTGTATAAATTCAAAAAAAACTCTTTCCTTAATTTTGTCGAAAAGGCTATAACAGACCTTGTTTGGGAAATGAAAGAATGATTCGTTTATAAACATATTATAAAAAGTCAAAAAAGGGTATAAATTACATTAATACATAATCTAGGAAATAGAAAAATGTTTTGAAATACATTTTTTAAGAAACATGATTGTGGATGATAAAGATGACCCAGTTGATACTTACGTTTTAACATCCTTAGATAAGTAAAAAGATTGTATAATTGACCCTTAACTTGTGTTATTTACTTGATCGATGGTACATTAACCACCTTTATAATAGTTAAATCCTTGTTATTAAATTATAAAATAACGAAATACATAAATATGATATCATATATGATCCTTTAATATTGGTTTGTTAATAATATTTCAGTAGTATCATAATTTTGGGTGTTAACTGATTTGTTTTCCTTTATATGATTGGTTATGTAAGCCATGTTTTTTATTGATAGGATGTATTTGATTCATATAAATAATGATATTAACTTCATGAAAATTATCTTTAATCATAAAATGAAAATTATTCTTTAATTATTACGATGGGGAATGAATCTCATCGCGTTCGTGGAAATAGTAATATGTATATATGCACAAGTGATAATATCATTATATTTATTGTGAAATTGTATGTAATTGGATGGTATGTCATATATACAGAATCATTAACATGTTATATTTATTATTTACATCAATTATGCACATTATTATACCCATCCAAATCATAAAGTGTTTGAATAACAAACTACACCACGATGTGGAGACGGTAAGCCTATCATTCATATGATGGATAGAATAATGAATATGTTTGTACCATATTTATAATAAAATAACAATATGTATAAGGTACTGGAGTTATTATTTTGGTATCGAAACAACAAAGAAAGAGGTGGTGAAATTATTACATCTTCTTTAGATGGTTTCTTTTGAGTTGATCAAAAGGCCTCCTCAGTTTGGCTTTCTGATCAATGTAAGGCATATAAGTAGAAGTTAGCGTAGTTGGGAGGATATTTTAGTACAGTTTGGACAATAAAAATGGATTTGGAGGTTTGATTTTGAGAAAAGGGCAAGTACCCTTTCATAAGAGAGGTGAGGGTCAGTTTACGAAAATCCTGAAATATTATTTTATTATAGAATCATATTCAGTTTATAATGGATCAAAAATGATTTATTTAGAAGATAAGATTGATATGGGTCTAATACCTCTCAAAAAATAGGTTTTACATAGGTTTAGGTTACTATAATAACCTTATCTTCTAGATTTAACTCTTAGTTAAATAGTTTAACTTTTACAATGTATTCCCGTATTATTATAATAAATGGATAATAGTCGTACTATAAAATTCAAAGCAAAATCAAAGTGGTTAATTATTAATATATGTGACCTTATCTATGTTGTTTTGTCGAACCTTATATTTTTAGTAATATTATATCAATTAATAATATAGTATTTGTTTTAAAAATCTTTTATGTCAATTTTGACTCTATTTGTAATTTTGTTTTTTTGAAAGTCATAACAACTTTATTACTTCGAAAAAAATTTATTTAATCAACTTTAACATGTCATATTAACCTATAAAATTATTTTAATTCATCAGAAGCCTCAATTTAAATTTTGTTGGATATTTATAATATCAATTATTTTAATCATTAAATAGTAAGGTAATTACTACATCATCATTGTGTCCTGAATAAATTTAATTATTCAATTTATAAAAATTATAAATAAAATAACATTATGTAGGAAATATTATTATCTTTATAATGAATATTTATAGTATAATTTGTCTTATGTATTACCCCATATTAAAAATGGTTTAGTTATTAAACTTTGAATTTAACACTTTTAACTCTTCTTTAAATAAAATAATAAGAAATGTCCTAATCTAATACTTGTGGACCTAAAGGATCATATTTTATTCCTAAGGTTGGTTTTGGTCAAAATAGATTTATCCAATATAATCTGTACATGTGTTAGGGTAATTATAATAACATTTTTACCTTTAATAAGCCTATTTACTTTTAACTATGGAAAATAAAAGTCAAAAGTTACTATTCCACAAAAATTATTTTCATCTTATTGAACCAAATTTTAATTACTAATTTCAACCATATCTCTAAATTTTTTTAAAATTTAATTTACAAAAGAAGAAAATTTTCATTTTATGCCAATTTTCAAATGTGCTTAGAAGGTGGGTAAAAGACGGTAAAAATTTCAATACAATTTTACATATCTAATATTATTATAAAATGACTCCAATGAATTAAATTCGAAAATAAATAGGTATTATGTATCTATTTTGACCTAATATAAATTTAAATAAAATAACTAATTATTTAAATAAAAATTCGGTTTTGAACAACAACGCAATGCTTTTCACTATTCATCCAAAATTGAAAGTTTTCAGAAAAATACCAAAAATTCACCATAATATAATTTTTATATTCAAATTCAGAAAATGGAATACATTTTGAAAAATAATATTTATAAAATTTCAAAAAGTGGGTATTACTATTCATAACGGCTAGTTTGGTTGGTCGTGGTGTGTTAGAACTCAAAGTTGCGTACAACACAAGCTATTGTATTATTCAAAGAGAAGTATACCATAGATGTTTGGGGTGTTGGAAATTAATTATATTTATATATTATCATATAATAGTTGATAAAGTTCTTCCTCAACTCTAGGAAAATTATCATGAAATAGAAATGTTATCCATTTATATTTCTTACCGAGAAATTAATTTTTATTTTACCAATCACAAATTTTCGGTGTTGTGATGAATAATTTATCATGAACATTTTCTATATCACTATATGTAATTCTTTGGGTGTTATTTTTCTCTTATATTTCCATGTTTTCACTTTCCACTATTGTTTTCCTAGATGTAAACTAATATATGTTACTCCAGGTGACCTTCATACATCCCTTTCTCTCTTTTTAAATAGAATATTTATTAAATGTTTTTATGAGGTGGTATTTGAAAAAATTTAATTTGAAAATTCAAACCCTGGTTAATGAAACCACATTCAGATTTTGAGGATATAATTTATTATGGGGGAGGAGAATTTAATATCCTGATATTATAAAAAGAAAGTCTATAACATACAAGATAAACAACATCAAGCTTAAAGGAATAAGAAAATATTATTATTTAAATTTGACCATTACATCCTAGTCGTTAATCTAGAATATATGAATAGGATTAACTTATTTATGAAATAAATGTAAATTTATAACACAATATAAACTTATTGAAAAATTATTTCGAAATAATAACACAATTTTTTGTAGTCATTTTATTCTTCAAAAATACCTTTTATTCAAAAAAAATGTTTTCTTAATTTTAATGAATGGATATTATAATTAATTTATAAGATTTATTGAAATTTTTTCTGAAAAATAATTTTCATTTTATAATTCATCATTTCAAAATTAACTTAAATCAATTTTTGAGAAAGTTTTGAAAATATATTTTTTAAAATAGTGAAAATTACGATTATTTATTGAATGATTTATTTTAATTTTGAAGTATTTTGTAAATTAAATTTATATTTTTTGTTAGTATAATATCATTAATAGTTTCTTCCAATTTTAAACAGTCTAAGACTTTTTTATTGTAATTTTTACTTGAATTTATCTTGAAAAGTTTATATATTTTTTAAAGGAAATTTTTCTGAAAAACATTTTTTCATCTGGTTTTTATAGTTCAATTTAGAAAATTATTGTCCAAAATATTTTTGTTTCTCTAAAAAGTTTATTCCTTATTTTAAATTATGATGTAAAAATTTAGTAATTAGGTCCCTTTAATAATTGGTGAATATGAATATTAATCATAGTAATTTTTGTTACCACGGTAAATGGTAAATCATGTAATTAAATTTAAAAATAACATGATAAGAATTATAGAATGACCCAAAAAAATTAATTAATTTTTTTAGATGATTCATGTTCATCTATATTAATAAAATATTTGGTTATATAGAATTTTTTAGACATTTGTCCTCAGATTATGACCTTTATAGAAGTTTATTTCAAGAGAAATTAAACATGTAGCACTCTTATTTTTAATAACTATAATATTTTTAATAATGAATTATACAGAGGTTATGTTAAAATATAAGTATTAATTTTAATTATAAATGATTTATCTTCCCCAGGGTAATTTAATTTAAATTTTTAGTGAATAAATAATTTTTTTAAACTCTTACACGTCAATGACATAATAAATTTTTAATTAATGGAATATTTAAATAAATTATATTGAAACTATTTATAGTATTATAATTTTATATAATCAATTAAATAAAAAAAATTCTAGATTAATTTTAATATTTAGTGGTGTAATAAAATTATTGGTTCTAATTATATGTGTTATAATGATATTATTAATGTCCAAGTAACAAATAGTTCAAAAAACTGACATTATTGATATTTGAAATAAATAATATTTTATTAAATGACATGACATTCCAAAAATATATTATATTTAGAAAATTAAAAAAATTATGGTTTATAAGGTCAACCATTGTCAATTTATGGGAATTTTTTCCATTTGTATTGACCATATTAACCCTTAAAAGAGTAAAAATATTTCTTATCATGGTAAGATTAAAATGGGCAAATGAGGGGTTAAAACCAAACGATAGGGTTAAAAATATGGCATAACTTGTAAAAATATTATTGGATGATATTATTTCTACCCATACTCATCCTATATTTTAATTAAAATATTTTTGTGGAATTTTGGAAGTGAATATTAATTAATATAGATTTCATATTTTGAGGAACTCTAAGATCTCCCCTCCCCTCTCTTATAAAATGATACATGTTATTATCATTTTATAAAATATAAAACCACATTTTTGGAAAATAAATGACTATATAACATCTTATAATCCATCAACTCATTCTATAGGTATTTGTTTTGGGAATAATACCAACCGTATTGGTCTTAAGGTGACAAATAATAGATGTTTTCTGATGAAGATATATCATTTTTAATAGAGCATTTCCCTATTATTTCATCTTCTACCACATAAAAATATTCTCCAAAAATTCATAAATAATAAAATAAGTATAGTACTTATACTAATATGTTATTAATTTTATTGAATAACCTATATCTATCTCCATCATCTATCAAATGGGTAAGAAATTCATTTGTCACGTCTAAGGAAGACTACCACATCGCGAACAAATCTAATTAGTTTCCTCTCATCATCTCTCATGAAAAGTTATAATTATGGAATTAATTTTTATATATTATATTAATTAAATACTTACCATTATAAATAGAAAATATATCATTTTCCTTCTATCCATTCCACGCACTAATAAATGATAATGTCAATTATACGTACTTGTGTACTACCACCTCCATGAAGCGATTCGATTCATTTTTATCAGAACATCACATGGATGATAATTATGTTTATTTAAATAAATAATATGAAATATTTTATATCATTAAAATTATGGAAAGGTAAAATAATAACTACCTTATTTCTATAATGATCATTGAAAAATAGAAATGCTGCTAATGCATACGTACGACCTACCGTCTATAAGGTTGTAACACAATTAAATTTTTATGAAAATATTTAATAGTTGGATTTAAAATTATAAATGATGTATAAAAATGATAACTATGTAATTATTATTATTCTAAATATATGATGGTATGATTAATTATTTCCCCATATTCAACCCTCCAAAGTTATTTATGACTTATGTACCAAATATCACTAAAACATCCAACGTGAGCATAAATGATTATGCAATTTTTATAACATGAAAATAAGTTATATGAAAGCAATAAGAAGAAATAAAAGGGTTAATACTAAATTAAATAAATAAACTAAGTTCATTTTTTAGGAATATAAATAATGAATGTGACAAGTTGGAATCCAGGTAGTGGATTTCATCTCAATATCCACTATATAGAAACAAATTTGAAATTATGAATGAGTTTAAATTAATGTGACATTTTAAGATCTCATCCATATATATAAATGATTAAATATTAATTTTAAGGTATTATATTTTTTATTTTTTGAGTACTTTTCAATTGTGTTTTACCTTGGGGTGAATTTGGGTGAAATTTGGAAATTTTGAAAGTAATGGGAAAGTGTACGATTGGCACATGGTTTTCCAAAATCATGGGCCCCATCTCAAAAACCCATGAAACTATAGACATTAGGGATTTTCATGGTTGATGCATGGTTTTAAAAACTGTGATACCTAATAAGAGAGTCCATGCCCCCACCCCCAATTAGAAGGTGCATAGTTAAGGTGCACTGTTAAGAGAAACTAGATCGTGCGTATGGGGTTTAACTCCCCATGAAATTATTAAAATATTCTCCAAACCCCCGTCTAATACCCCCAAATTCCATAGACCCACCTATAATTTTTTATCCCAATTCCTGAGCCTCTAGAGAGATTTTAAACCATTTTTACCTCTATTGTTTGTGATTTGAAGCACATATTGAAGATCTTCACCCCTCCCAGTATGTGGATACAATCCCTTTTGGTTTCCATTCATCTTCCTTTATCATCCCACTATAGAAAGGGTTTTTATTCCTATTTTTAGAAGATATAGATCTAGTTTTTTGACCTAGATCCAGTATTGTAGATATAGATCTCGAATTTATGGATCTTGAATTGTTTGTTCTTAATTTAGTGTTATAGATCAAGATCTCATTTTACGTCACTGTGTTGCTCAAATTTTTCATATTTCTATTGGATAATCATTCTCTAATGAATTGAGGAAGGTTTTCTATAATTCAAATCCCAATGTATTGACTAAAATTAATTGTATGTAATGGTATAATTTCTTTTAGATGTTTAGAAATTGAGTTTTTTATTGAGTAATTAATTTGGTGAATTATTTTATTTAGGAAAAATGTGAAATTGAGGTAATAAGAATTATAGTTTATGAATAATTAATTGTTGGATTAATTATAGGAGAATTTATATTATTGAATTAAATGATTAATTGGTTAATTAATTATAGGACAATGGGAATTTCAATTGAATAATTAATTGATGACTTAATTATTGGATTATTGGGATGGTTGATTTGGATTGATTAATGTAGAAAATTAATGAAGGGGGTTGATGTGATAATCTAATTATTGAATTAGCAATTGAAAATGAAAGGATTAATTAATTGTGTAGTTAATTAATGAGATTTAAATGACTATTAATTATTTAGATAATTAATAGGATTGATATGATTAATTAATTTTTGAGTTAATTAATAGGGTTGAAATGATTAATTAATTGTTGAGTTAACTAATAAAATTTAGATAATTAATTTATGGGCAAGTAAATTAATGGGATTCATATGGTTAATTAATGGATGTGATAATTATTGGGAATGGGAATATTAATAAATTATTGAGTTAATTAATGGGATTGAGATGATTAATTAATTTATGAGTTATTTAATTGTATTGAGATGGTTAATTAATTATTTAGCTAATTAATAGTATTTAGATGTTTAATTAATTATTGAGTTAATTAATGGGATTGAGATGATTACTTAATTTCTGAGTTAATTAAAAGGGTTGGGATGATTAATTAACTATTCAATCAATTTGTTAAATGATTAATGGTAATGATGCAATTCATATGAGAATTGAAATATAGATGGTAACAATGGAATTCTAAGATATGACTTGAAATCTATAATGGTAACAATAGAATTATAAGATATGAATTGAAAAATAGAGTGTTACCTTTGTAATTCTAGGACCAGATATCTCTTGAGGATAGTGAAACTCTAACGTGGATCGAAGTAGGTATTGGGGTTCAGGTGTCCTCTGGAACGTAAGATGTTTATGTGGTTAAATAATGAATAATTTGATAATGGTATAACTATTTATTTATCATTTTGTTTATGCATTAATAAAACAATATACACTATCATTGAATGAATATTGTTATAGACACCTCTCATGGTGGCCTATTGAGTTGTACTCACAACAAACATGAGATGCCAGATTAGTACCTGAATAGATTTCATTATTGATGGACATGTTAAGGGAAAAGGTCCTATGTTTGATGGATGATTTGGGTATGAAGCATTGGTTCATGGAATCAGATGTGGTTCAAGAACCGTTTTGGAGTTTTCAGTGTATTTACATTTGGGTCTATATTTATACACTTGTAATTTATTTTAGCATGGAATATATACTATTCATTTTTAATATTGTATCATATGTATAGTCATTCTATGATCTTAGTGTATCTCAATTTATGGTTATGATTATATTTAGTTTTTCTGGTTTATTTATTTTCCACTAGTGAATTACTATGATGAAATGAGTGTATTGTATCCCCATGATTGGTATTAGACCATCACTATAAGTAGGTAACCTATTGTGTATAGGGAGAGGCTCCTAAGGTCACTTAAGCAATTGACTCAAGGAAGCAGCATGTTTTCCCTGGGTCGAGACGGCATAAAGTGGTATCAAATGATAGTTTTATTCTCTTTTATCTTTTATATGAGTATTTTGGAATGGTATAAAGGATACTAGGAATAGTTGGTCCAATTTTATGAGCTCATGAAAGGGATATCTAACCCATGTATAAATGAGAACCCAAGTACTCAGGGTGGGACTGTTGTTATTTCTGTTTGTTGTTACAATTGATGTCATTTCACATTGTGTGACACACTTGTTGTGTGATTTGATTATTGTTTAAAATACTTTTTGATATTTGACTCATGGACCATTATGGAATGAGATTTGAGTTTTCATGCATAAATATTGGCACTCTGTATTTTTATGATATTTATCATTTTAGTCATTCATGGGAAACAATCTTTGGATATGTTTTTGAACTTGAACTATTTTTTTCCTCTCCTGTGAAATTGAATTAAAAATGGTGCCAAATATGAAATTTAAAAGTGGTAAAATTATTCAAGATGAGAAAAATAGGGTTTATTAATGATAAACATGAATAATAAAAATGATTTACCCTTAGTTGACCTTGACCTACATATTGGATGGGTAAATGTACTATTAACACCTCAGTTTTGACCATTTAGTGAGGATTGGGAAGATACTTGTGTTGTATTATTGTATTTTTCCTATAACATAATGGTGATAAAATGGTGTTATGTGTCCTAAGATATTTCTTTGTAATTATATAGATATGCCACCATGATGGTTCTTGTTGAAATGATGAACAGAGGACATGGTAGTGGATGATCTTCCAGTGGTGGAAGCTGAGGCATTGATTGTTCTTGGTGAGGAATTTGGAAAATTTTTTTGGGAGAACATTGTTCAATTTATGAAGTTATTGGAGAGTAACCTAAGGAATGTTATGAATCGAATGTATAACTCGATGATGTAGTTTCATTTTTATCACCCTTGTTAAATTGTTGGAGAAGGTGGACATGAGAGTGATGAGTTATTTATTGAGTATATCCATACTATACTTGACCACATAATGATGACTATTGAGAGGAGGGTAAAACTAGCTTATTATATGCTATGAGGATCATTAAAGTGTTGGTGGGACTTTTAGGCTTTGAAATGATAAGCTTATGGCATATTATGGAAGGAATTCATTGAGAGGTTCTTGGAGCACTTATATCCATAAACACTAAGGAAGGAGAGAGTATTTATGTCCATGAGGTTGAATCTGGGGAGTATATATGGGATGGATTACACTAGAAAAATTATATTTTAACAAAACCATTCTCTACTATTGGATGCAGATGTGGTCACATTCGAAAAACGTTTTCAGTATGGTATTCTATGTGAATGAAGTCCCAAGTGAACATCTTCAGGCTGAAGAAGTGTTCAAAAGTGGTGAATCAGGCTCTCATAGCTGAGGGGGACCTAAATAATGATTCTAGTGCATGATAGATGATTTTTTATGGATGATCGGTAGGTTCTTATTCTGAGAGTAGGAACTATCATTATGATAACTTTAGATAGAGTAGTGGGAAATAGAATGGTTGAGATAAATTTAAGTTAAAAAGTACCATTCTTTACTAATTTTCACTAGTGTGGAAGGCCAAAACACTATCAAAGACACTATCTCCGACCACCAGTGGAGTGCTGATCTTGAGGAAAGATGGGAAATCTATATGAGTTATAAAGGAACCTGTGAAAAATGGGTAATGATGTGTCTGATATACAGAATCATAGTGTAGGAATAAGATCTTCTATACTATATCAGGTTGTTAGATGAAGTTCTACTAGCCATGGAGGTAAAGTCAATAGATGTGGATCTTATGGGAAATACTTCCCATATAAGAAGAGTAGTTCATCTCAAGGGACTCTTAAAACATCATATGGAAGAGGGATAAGATAGTTTCATGCAGTGCATCCTACACGTTTTGGATAGAGAGGTTGGATCATCGAAGATGATAGGTACTATTCTTGTATAATCTACATTATTTAGTGCTGTGTTTGATACTAGTTCCTCTCATTTCATTATTTCTACACAACTTATTAATGTTCTGAGCCTATAGTTTGAGTTTGTGAGTGGAGTTATGATAATAGATACAACATAAAAAGTACGATCCAGAGACATCTTCCTATAGAAGGGATCCTCTATTTATTTGGGGAGTATTGTTTATGTGGAATCATTACATCCTTGAATTTTTATGCTTCAATTTATTTTTTGGTTCAGACTGGTTAGTAGCATACCGTTCCTAAATTTATTGTTTCGAGAGGGGAGTGACCATTATATCTCTTAAGGGTGTCCATTACACTCATTTTAGAGTGGGATATCTAAGAAGGACAAGAAAATCCAATTACTCAGAAAATAGAAGAGGTCACGACCAAAGTTTCTAGTTTTCTACTAGATGATGGAGATGTTATGTCGGATGTCTTTGAACATGTATTGGACCACTTTCAGGATGCATTTCCAGAAGAAATATCAATGTTTCCACCTAAGAGGGATGTGGAATTTACTATTGAGCTCATGAGTGGAGCTGAACCAATTTATATTCTTCCATACATAATGGCACAAACAGAGCTTCACGATCTCAAGACCTTGGTAGAGGAGTTGATGGATAATGGGTCTATCCATCTAAGAATGTCACCTTGGGTATCACCTGTGTTTTTTGAAAATTAGTCTGAAGGGATTTTTCACTTTTGTGTAGATTACCAAATGCTGAAGTTAAGCATAGTGAATAACCAAAATCGAATTCCATTAATCAAAGTTATTTTTCACCTGTAGAGAGGAGCATGTGTCTTTTAAAAGGATGAGTTGAGATTAGGGTTTCATCAGTTGAGAGTTCATAATTCTTATATAACACAGAGTAATTTCAGAAGAAGGTATGGACTATATGTGTTTATCATGATATCTTTTGGTCTGATGAACACACCAACAATATTTATAGACATTATGAAAAAATATTACATTCATACCTAGATCAGTTTGTTATTGTATTTTTGGATAACATGTTGGTCTACTTCATGAATCATGACAATCATGCCCAACATCTTGTCATCATCCTGAGTACAATAAGAGAGTATCAGCTATACTCCAACGTATCTAAATGTCAGTATTTGATTGATCTGATACACCTATTGGGTCACATAATCTTACAAGAAGGTGTGTCAGTAGACTGAAAGAAGGTTGAGGTAGTTGTATCATGGGAGTAGACCAAGAATTGTTTTGATACCCATAGATTTATAGGATAAGAAGGATATTATGAAAAGTTTATACATGAATTTTCCCATTAGGATGTACCACTTTCAGGATTGACCAAGAAGGGGATTATGTTCCAATGGATTGAAGCATGTGGCCATTCTTTCCAAGATTTGAATATGTGCTTGACATAAACACTAATATTTAGATTTCCTGACCCATGTGGGGAGTGCATAGTTTGTTAAAATTCTTCTAGGATTGGACTTAGATTAGTATTGATGTAGGGAGATTGAGTTGCGTAATACAAGTCTTGATAATTGAGTCCACATGAAATAAATAACCTATGCACGACCTCATGTTGGCATTATTGGTTTATACTTTGAAGTGTTGGAGATATTTTTTTTGGGTTAAAAGTTTACTATGTATAGATATCATAATAAATTGAGTTATATATTTTTGTAATGTGTTATAATGTCTATTAGTGGAAGTGGGTAGAGTATATTCAATCATTTTATTTTGAGCTATCATATACATCGGAATAGAGAAATAGTGTTGTTGATTATTGAAGCAGGAAAACTCAGACTCATGTTGTTTATGAGTCTAGTGCTGAGTGAAAGATGATGATACTACTAGATTTGATTCTTGTATTGATTCTAGAGAATCATTAGTACAAAAATCTAGTGAATATTATAATAGAGTATATAATTTTAAGATTGATTAGAGATAGGAAGTATGAGGATCCAGAATTTTTATCTTTGAAGGAAATACTTGAAGTTGGAAGACACCTTTAGACTAGATAATAGATGAGGATGAGATCATATACATAGAGAATAATTTAGTTTTTCCTTCAAGTATGTAGGGGGAGTTGATACAGGAATTTCTTGCCTCGAAGTGGGAGGTACATCTAGGTGAGAGAAAAATATACCATTATATACAATTACAGTTTTGGTGGACGATCATGGAAATGGAGATGGTATGGTTCATGACACGATTCTACACCTACCAGCAAGTAAAGGAAGAGCATCCATGACATGGAGGACTGTTGTAGCTGTTTCCCATTATGGAATGAAAGTGGGAAAAAGTTTTCATGGACATTATACTTGTTATCCTAAGGAACCGTCACAATAATGAAGTTATTTGGGTTACTGTGGATTGGATGAATAAGGTAGCACATGTTTTTCCTATATGGGAGGCTTTCATAATAGAAAAGAAATGATATTTTTATGTCAGAGAGACAATCTGTCTATACAGGGTTCCAAAAACTATTTTTTCAGACCATGATTCATGTTTTACATCTTTATTCTTGAAGGGATTATGAATGGTGCTTAGAATAGGGGTTTTAATTAGTATGTATTTCAACCCACATACATATCAGAAGTTGGATTTTACTATATTTGTGCTCGATGACATGATACGAGCATGTGTTTTAGACTAGGATGGGTCTTAAGAGAAGAACCTATATTTGTAAGTGATTTCATGTAATTTTTTTATCAGGATACTATTCAGATAGAACCATATAAGAATCCTTATGGAAGGACATTGAGATCACCACTATTCTAGATAATGGTAGGTGAGTTAGACATTTTGAATCTGAGTCTCGTGGATGATATTTCAAAGTAGGTTCACCTAATTCAGAAGTGTGTATATACCTCTAAAAGTATAAAGTTGTCTAATGATGATAGATATTGATGAACCTTAGAGTTTTTAGATGGTTATCGTGTAATCCATTGGGTGTCTCCAAGATTTTTTTACCACTAGATACATAGATAGGGCTAGTTGGCACTCAGGTTTACTAGACTATTTGATATTTTTGAATGAATATGGATGGGGGCATACCAATTGGATATTCCCTAGAAATATAGTGTAATTCTTCTCCTTTTTCCTATGTAAATAATTCCTCATTATCACAGTGACCCCTGTCATGGGATCGAAGTGGATGATGTTGAGATTGAGATATATGTTTCCTGTCAAGATCATCTAAAACATGTGTTGGATCGCAGTGAGAAATTCTTGAGGAGAAATACCATGATGATAGTTTGTGTTTTAAGGAAACATGGGAGAGATAATCAGATATAAGGGCTCAGTGGACCAACCATTTTGGCTCAGAATCCTAGAGATGCTTGGGAGTACATCTCGTGGACATGTTTTTGTAAGGTAAGGAGTAAGTAAGATCCAACCATTTTTGGAGATGATTTGAGCTTTATTTTATGGTATTCATTTTTTATTTTGTTGAGTACATTTAATTTATGATTTACTTTGGAGTGAGTTTTGGTGAAATTTGGAAATTTCAGAATGAATGGGCAAGTGAAAGGTTAGAACATGATTTTCCCAAACCATGTTCCCTAGCCTAACAAAACGTGAAACACAAGACATTGAGGAATTACACGGTTGACATAAGATTTATAAATCTATTTTCCCTAATAGGATAAACCATGAACCCCCTAGAAGAGGACCATAGTAAAGTTACAAATTAAGGAGAAATTGTGTTCCCCAAGCATCAGACCATGTGTACCGAATTTAACTCCCCTAAAAATTAATAAAATATTTCCCAAGCCCCCATGTAATAACCCCAAATGACCAAGATTAAACCATAATCATTTTATATCAATTTAAATGCCTCTTAGAGGGATTCCAATCCATTCCTTCCTCTATTATTTGAAATTATAATCCTAGATCGAAGATCTAAACCCCCTCAATAAGTGAATTCTATACTGCTGGATTCCTCATTCCTCTTCATTTCATTTCCCATTCTAGAAATGTTTGTACTTGCTATTTTGATTAAATCTATATCTGGTTTTGTGGATCAAGATCTTGGATTATGGATATAGATTTATAATTCAAGTATCTTGATTTTTTTGATCTTGATTTAGGGTTATAGATCCAGATCTCATTCTATATCATTGTGCTGATCAATGTTTGTGGATTTCTATTGGGTGATAATTCGTTACATAATTGAGGTAGGTGGTCTATTAGTAAAATCCAAATTTGTTGATTTAAATTATGTACATGTAATTGTATAATTGATTTTAGATGCTTATAATTTGAGTTTATGATTGAGTAATTAATTTGTGAATAAATTAATTGAGTAAAAATGTAAAATTGGGGACATTAGAATTGTAGATTATGAATAATTAATTATATGATTAATTACTAGGGAGTTGAGATTATTTAATTGAATAATTAATTGTTAAATTAATTATAGGATAATGATATTTTGAATTGTATAATTAATTGATGAATTAATTAAGGGACTACTGGGATAGTAATTTTTGATTAATTAATTGGAAAATTAAGTAAGCTGATTTATGTGAAGAAATCATTATCCAATTTGTAATTAAATTTAAATGATTAATTAGTTTTTTAGTTAAATAATTAGAATTATATTACAAATTATTTTTTTTTTACATAATAGGATTGATATGATCAATTAATTGTTTAGTTAACTAATAAGATTGATATGATTAATTAATTACTTCGTTAATTAATAGGATATAGATTGTTAATTAATTGATTACTTAATTAATGGGATTAGGATTATTAATTAATGTATTTGTTAATTAATGGGATTGAGATAATTAATTTATTTTTGAGTTAATTAATGGGATTGAGATGATTAATTATTTATTGAGTTAATTAATAGGAATGAGATTATTAATTAATTATTGAGTTAATTAATCAAATTGATATGATTAAATAATTACAGTGTTAATTAATGGGATTGAGATGATTAATTAATTAATGACTTAATTAATGGGATTGAGATGATTAATCAAATATTGAGTTAATTAATGGTATTGGGATGATTAATTAATTGTTTGGTTAATTAATGGGTTTGAGATGATTATTTAATTGGTGTCTTATTTAATAGTATGGAGATGATGAATTAATTATTGAATTAATTAATGAAACAATGAATGGTAATAATAGAATTTGTATGAGAATTGAAATCTATAATGGTAACAATAGAATTATGAGATATGAGTTGAAATCTATAATGGTATAAATGGAATTATGAGATATGAATTTTGGAATTGAATGGTAATTGTGGAATTCTAGGATAAGATATCCCTTGGGGATAGATAGACTCCAATGTGGGACAAATTATGTGTTGAGGTTTGGGTGTCCCCAAGGACTAGGGATGTTTATGTGGTTAAATAATGAATAATTTAATAATATGATAACTTTTTGGATTTTGAATTTTATTTAATTTCATTATACAAATTCATACACTATTTTTGACTAGATATTTTTATAGGAACCATTGGTGGTGGCCTGTTGAGTTATACTACTTAGGCTGCCTAATCGATACCCAAATAGATTTCATTTTGGAAGGGCATGTTATGTGAAAATCTCCTTTTGTTAGATGGGTAATTTGGGGATAATGGATGGTTGAGAGAAACAAACATGGTTTGGGACCTTCTTGGGAGTTTTCAGTTTCTTTACTTTTGGGTCTTCATTTTGACATTTGGCACATATTTTAGCATGGAATATCTACTACCCACATTTGATATTGTATCTTTACTTTGGTCATCTTAAAATATTTGTATATCTTAGTTTATGGTTATGATTATATTTATTTGTTCTTGTTTATTTATTTTATACTATATAATTACTCAAATAAATAGATAGTATAGTCTCCCCATGATCTATATTAGACCATCTCTATTAGTCGGCAGACTATGGAGTACATGGAGTTATAACTGAGGTCAAGTGACTGACTGGATAAGGTCACATACATGTGGCACCAATTTTATGATTTCACAAGTGTATATACTACCACTTTGAAGTAATTAACCTTTAAATATCTTTATTCAAAATTATTAATGTTCATTTCATGCTTACTATCATAAATATTTTCCCTATTTTCTTCAAATATTTTCACTTTTAGATGTTTAAAAAATATTTTTTTTAAAAAAATTGATCTTATTTCTTATTTGATCAGATATATTTTTCTTAAATATATAAATTCAATATAAAATGATTCCAATTTTCTATATTTATATAAAATTTTCTTAAATGAAAATTTTCCTATGTTTTAATTTTTACAAAATAGTTTGAATGTAATCTTTTGGTCAATTTCCAAATGAGTTATGTTTTGACTTTTCAAACAAGAATATTAAAGTATTGTTTTTTAAATTATATGACATGAGATTCATTAATTGAAATCATGAAACCACTATTCAATAAATAAACCTTTACAAGTTTTCATGATTATTTTCAATGAATTTTTTTTCATTTATATGTAAAAATATTTTTTAAAAGTGAATTGATTATAAAATGGAAATGTTATTTTTCCTCTAGAATTATTCCAAGTGATATCTCAAAATATTTTTCAATATATGATTAAATTATTTGGGGATAATTAATATTTAATGGGGATATAATCGAACAATAAAATACTAATTCTTCTTTTATAAGGTTTATGTCGATGATTAAAATATGAAATTTTTATGAAACCCATTTTATTTCTACAGGTTATGCTATGATGAAATATTTTTTAAAAACATTAATTTCATGTGTTCTGATACTATAAATTATTTATTTCACTATGGAACACATATATATTTTTTTAATTAATCTATAGTTGGTAATTATATCTCCTTATAATTCATTGGGTAATGTTATATATCTCCATAGATTTGTATAGGAAACAAGTCGATGTGATTTATTCGTTATGGGAAACAAGTCGATATGCTTGATCTTCTATAAAAACACATGTTTATTTTTAACATGTTTTTCTTGGTAGATATAATTGAATCAGTAAATTGTTTCTATACTTATCAGTATTCTACCAATACATTTATGAAATGAACTTATGTTTCATGATTATGTTATGATTATTTATCACTATTTTGATTAATTCCTTATAAAACGCTAATTCTTTATTCCAAAACTCATGCTTATGATTTTTTTAGATTGGGTATGTAACATTTTATGTTATAGTCATTATCTTGTACCCTTATCATCATATTATTATTTCATATGATCATTGAATGATATCTCCCATTATTTTCCTTATTGAGCATCATATCTCACCCTTTCTTAGGTTTCCTTTTCCCAGGTCATGTAAAATAATGATAAATGATTTATTTTTAGAGAGGTTTAATTTGTGGGGAATTTTATTGGAGATATTGAAAACTAAACATGTAATATGAAATTTAGGGAATAGTGGTACATGTTTTTGATCTTTAAGAACAAGTTATTTTTAATTGATAATGTTATGAGTTTTTCCTAATTCTCTAAAACTCTAAACCTAAATGGTCCTTGGGTATAAAAGTGATCCAATATTTAAATTTGATTGTAAAAGTATTATATGGGGGTAATTGAGTCACATTTATTAGTATTATATCAAGAGATATAATGTTTATTTTTATGGCACCAGATTCAGGAATATGGTTCTCGGGCTCTTACATTACCATGAAAGGTAAATTTATTATCCTGAGGCATAATGAATTGTTTTTCATATTTTTATAAAAAATTGGATCTATATTTTCTTGTAAATATTTTTCAAGAGACATATCTTATAGGTATGTAAGACATATTCTAAATTTAATTCCATTACATGTAAAAAACTCACATCAACCTTGTTGGTTTATAATGGTTTAGTTCCTCAAGGATACAAAAATACAACTTTCTGAGATTGTTTGAGACTAGATAAAATAATTTGTAGTAACAAGAATGTAAATTGGAACCCCTAAAAAATGTTGGAAGACTCTAAAAATATGTATGATAAATTTTATCATTTCATACATTTAGTTATGGGAATGGACATAGTGGACCCTTTCCAAAAAAAGTTGAAATTTTTAAATATTTCGTTGATGATGAAGTTGATTTGGATATAGAGGTTCAAGGAGATTAATCTATGATGGATGATGTTAGTGAGGAAGAAATAGTATATTATGAGGATTATTATATGACCTCTCCTATGATGTCATTTGGACCTCCTAATTCTCATTTGTATATTCATTCTCACGAAACATAGTTACCTTTGGAGTTGGTGGCCTAGAACCAACTACTTTTTACTTTATTAATTAAATAAACATATTATCACATCTTGATTTTCCTTCTACGTGACAATTCATGCGATAATGTCCCAAGGATATTTGTTTCATTAAAGGGAGATAGAAGATCCCTTCTATGATGAGAACCCAGAAGTTCCATAACACTATTCTTGAATATATGTTCTACAACCGGATGATGTTATCTGAGGGACAAAAATAATACAGGTCATTAGGGGTGAGGACACATAAAACTTTGAGGATACTTCTCATGGTGTGCACCCTTGGTAATATCCCGGAGGATATTATGAGAACAAGACCCGCCAGTAGGAAATCCACATTTGATAGTGTCATTGGATGATCCTATTAGCGGACGTGTGTATTGGTACGTAGACTTTAAGATTATTATTAATGGGTATTACAACTCATGCACTTTAATATATTGGAGAAAACTGTGATGACACACTATTCGCAGTGAGGTAGGATACACTGGGTGTGTCACGAGTAATACTGCATTAATAGATAATGCGAGAAAGGATTTGTCCCTTTTTTTTCATAATGGAAGTAGATATATCAGCCCTTTGATGGAATTGATATAGAATAAATAAATCAATAGCCATGGTAATGTATGGGTAAGTTCAATTTCGGAAAGTCAAAGAAAGAATAATGGAGCACATGGGTTGATGGCACTAGCATGTAACCCACTTCATTCGAGATATCGTGACATAGGAATTATATTACACAGTAAACATTCGTGGGAGGTGACACATCATTGTGGCGTTAAATTCTTTCTCTATGGTTGCCTTTGAGTTTTTCTAGACACTAACCTTGGACTTTAGGCAGGCTCCACCTAAGGCCACTTAGAAAGGGGCCTAGAGGGTCACAGACTAAGTGTGTCCATGTATCTCAGTTAAATATTAATTTAACGAGTTAAATAAATATTATTCATGAATGTGGTTTAATAATTATTTAAGGATAACTTATTGCATTTATTTCGACACTAGTTATTAGATAGAATATATTGTGGGAAAAATAATATATTTATTAGCGAGTAATGCAGTTACATTTACTTAAGAAATAAATAGCCATTAGTCAAGGTCTAATAAATGTGGTGGAGGAAATAAAGGAAAATAAAAGTACACATCGTGTATATTAAATATACACACCGTGTAATTTTGTGGAAAACGAGTACACGCAGTGTATTATTGATTACACGACATGTGGTTTTTCCAGTAGGGATTTTGAGGACATAATACTAATTTATTAGATGATATTTATTATAATCAGTGTGGGAGCATGTCAAAGAATTAATAATTCAACATGGGGGTTTTCAATAAGAGTTAATTAAATAAATAAAATGTGTAATGAGTTTATTTATTGTCATAACTCTATAACCTCAATACTGATTATAAATATCCTAACAACCCCAACACTTTTCAAGAGAAAATCTTTATGCACAACAATTCTGGAGAATTCTTTCAAGGCTAAAAGAACTCCTTCCTCCACGAACACTCTAAAGACCGAGAGACCAAGGAAATCGAAGGAGAACATCACAAGCGAAGGTTCTTCCATCTTAGCACCCGTATATCCCTTCAGCGATGTCTGGAGATACGTGGCACACATGTGGATCATCGCTAGAGGAATTCTACACTTGGATTCTACGATGCAACGATGGATCACCGAATCATGACCAGAGACATCAACAAAGAAATAATTCCACCAAGGTAATTCTTTTGAATTAATTAAATTAATTATAACCAACATATGATGATCCCATATCTATTGTTCCAGGATTCCCTCTTTTGTTCTTCATTATTAGTTCTATTCTGAAGATCCTACATTTTATATCGTGAGGGATCTCGGTTTGAACATTGTTTAATACTAAAATTAAAGTTGGGAAAACCCACCAACACGCTTCCACTACACTCAGAATCTACAGTTAAAAGATATGGATCCTATAGATTCATAAGTATATGTGAGTGGTTATAATGAAGAATAATTATATGATTTAGGTGAGCCTGATGAAGGTAAAGAATCTTATGATAATTTTTGATGTCTGATTGTAATATTTTGAAACACTCCAATATATATTGTACCAGATTCACCTTTTATGGGAGGGAAGACCTCCTGATAAGTAGTTCTAATCTTGGAATAATAATAATATGATGATAATTAACATGGGAAAATTCCACCTAGACCTGTTGGACTATCCATCCATTCAACTCAAATATTTCTTAATGTTCTTTGGTTTATTATATTTATTCTCATGGAATAGTCTACGTTTTACCTTCTATCAATTCAGTGGAACAAATTCTGGATGTTATATTTGGTCGTACTCCTAAAAAAGCTATTGAGGAACCTAATAGAATTATTGATACAACACCTATTAAGTCTCATCATACTTAAGTTCATTATATTGATGAAGAATATTCTAATGAGGAAGAATATCAGGCCTCGAAAGTTATTTCAATGGATATTGAGAACAAATTAGATGGTAGGAAGCCAGCTTACGATCTATCTACTACAGTACCTTATTATATCCCAACTATAAACTATATTGGAAAAATGATTTGAAGGAGTTGAAATTAGTCTTGATGTGTGATCTAAAATAATTGTTCATTGGTTTTGGGAACTCTATATATCCATTTATAAAGGATGATTTATCCAATGTTTTTTATTTTTAAATTTCTAATTTTTTTCTATATTTCATCATATTATGGAAGTGATGAAAAAAAGACTAGATATTTTTAAACTCAATTTCATTCTCTATTATAAAATAATTCTGACATGACGATGAAGCTAAATTAGATACTATTTAATGTAGTGTTTTAGCCTTTTAATCTCCATTTCTATTATTTAGTGCCTTCTCCTAATATTATTACCTATATTTTTAATAAAGATAAAATCAAATAACTCATAAGGGATGAGTTGGAAGTTTTTATTGATGATTTTATACATACTATAGAAATTTTTTATGGTTGTTTTTAAATTCATGCCTCCAAGAATTTGAAAATTTTTAGGATTTAAAATGTGTTGTAAGAGATATAGAAACAATCAAAATGGAAATTTACTTCTATCTTTGTAATATTTTCACCAAATTAGATCTGAAGAGAATATTTAGAACCATTTATTTGAATCTTAAAACAAATCCTTTGAAATTCATATTTCAATCTCAATTTCAAAATTTGAAAGTGCTAACTCATATTATAGAAGTTTTTATGGAAAATAAAGATTATTATTTTCAATATATGGAACATGGTTCTAGAGAAGTGAGAGAGTTTTCAAGAAATCATGAACTATACCTATGTATAACCAATACATATATTTTATAACCTCATACTATACCTATTTCCTTGACCACTACCTTAACTACCTATTCGTTTAATCTTTTTGGATTGTATCATATAAAATTAATACAATATTTAAAGACTATTTTCCGGTGTGTGGTTATCCTTGAACCCACATCAGTATCTATATAAATACCTATATCTTCTTTCCCTACCTTTACTTCAAAATGAAATGATCCTATCCTTCCTTCATATTACTGGGATGTACCTAATTCTGATTCAAATTAGAATTCTCTATAGGGAAAAAACTTGAAGTATTTTTTTAATAATTTTGAAATATCAATAAAGTAATATTTTTTCTTAATTTTGTGTTAAGTTTTTTTCTATTTCTTTTAATTTTTTTCCTCTTCTATTTTTTTGATAATGAAAAAAGATAGATAAAATGAAAATGTGAAACCCTTTTTTTGAATTCAATTAAAAAATCTGACATATATTTAATTCATTTCATATGTATGTTTTTATTTCATTAAACATATCTATAATGAGTTTTGGACATAAAAAAGTAGGATATAGTGAGTATAGTTCTACACATCCTTATTTAAATGATAACAAATCATGTTAGTAATGTTATTAATTAATATAATGTTTTCTGATAATATACCATTTTTCATGGAAAACTTGTAAAAATGTTTATGTATAGAAGTGACCATGCCTACCTACCACATGATAAAGTTCAATTGCTTGTGATGGAAAATGGATCTTCTCGTAGTTACTATATGAAAAAACTATTAACCATGCCTTTGAAGGGAAAACTCTATCTGATACTTTCACAGACCATGTTCTAATACCAAAGTAACAACATGAAGGATTTAGCTAACCACATGAACAAAAGTTTTTCCATGTGATATTTAAGTATAAATTTTTAAGTCATTTATAGAATGGAAGTATAATTTTAACGAACATAATAAGAAATGTACATAACGCACATTGAACTCAATTGACCAAAGAAAAATAGAAGAAACTATGAGTACTAATGAAGTGAATATTTGGATAAATCAATTGACCTCAGGAACAAATGACTTTTCAGAAATAAAAAATCAAGAAACCTCATTAAGAAGTGATGTTATTATGTATTGTTACCATTCCAATTTACAATAACAAGTATCCGTGTTATAATTAAACCATTCATATGTGAAGAATAAGATATGTTGTCCAAATTGAATAGTGTGGACTATTCAAATATCCAATGGCTATTTTTTGGATAATTTAATCAATGATAGATAATTTTATATCTATTGAGAATGGGAATTAAATAATTATTATCTTCCAATAGATAATTAGAGAAGTAACCTCTTTAATAAACAAAATCCCCTAATGGATATAAGTAGGGTGATACAACCATATACATATAAACCTATTACCCCAAAGAATAGTCTTCACATTACTTCCATGCTGCTCTATTTTCATGAACATATTTTGTTAAATCTATTGAATCTTTTTAATCATAGATTTAAAGATAATTGATTTATTGAAGCTCAGTAGACTTATACGCATCAAATCTTTTTAATATATATTCTTTTCTCTCTCTGTTTTAGCCTATATTTCATTTTGTGTCTATAAGGTTTTTGTATTATTTAATAGAGAAACCTATATTATACTAGAGAGTACTAGATATTATCTCTCTTATTATTTTTTAAATCTATTATCTCATGTATAACTGTAAAATATGCTTTGTGTATCCCAAAATTCCTTGAGGGTATTATATTGTAAAAACCCAATCCATGTTTTGGATATATTAAATAATTAATAAAAATCATGGTAGCAGGTGTTTTCCAAGTGGAAAGGGTTCTGTCCCATCTGTAGACTGAACCTCTTGTTTTTATACCACTGTGTGTTTTTTTTGTTTTATTCATTTTTTAAAAAACATTTTTTTTCAAAACTATATATAAAAAATCTACAATGATTGTTTTATTTAATAAGTGTGTTATATTCAGTTTTTGGTTCAAGTAAATTTTTTTCAAAGCATAATGATTGTTTAAAACATGTTTTCTTATAGAGTTGGGAATGAACTTTTGATAATATTTTTGATTGAGAAAATAAAATAATTATATTATTTTAGTTAATTGTTTTTTCATAAATCAAGGGACTAAGTTTTAAATCTTTTTAGGCAAATATTCTAAGGGGAACTCATTTCACCTCCTCTTGAGTTTTCCAAGCCAAAAAAATATTCATTTCTATCCATTTTATAATTAATGTTTTATTAATTATTTATTTTATTATGGATACATTTTTATGTATATTTTATAATAAGGTTATTCATATTCATACTTACCAACCCAATGACTTGCTCATAATGGTCATATTTATATAATAGTATATTATGATTCATTTAATCCTTGTGTTGTGTATTCTACATTTTATCATGCATATTACTTAAGGAAAAAAATCTCAAATATGAGGGTGTTACAAAAATGGTTTTTGCCGAAACATTTTAAATGATTTGACTAAACCATGACTTTACTATTATTCTGACTAGGGTCTCCTTAATATTCTTAGTAGAAGAATCATGAAACACATGACCCAGTTTAATAAATAATCAAGATAAAAATCTATATATTTTTATTTTATGGGATAAAATTATTTCCCCCCATCCTTACATCATACCAAATTATTCTCACCTCTTCCAAACTTCACAATGACAAGGTTCCCACTTAGTAACATCATATGTAATCCCTCCTTATTGAAAGAAACTTAATATTCATATTGAATCAATCAGCACTAAACCCTTCATTATTTGGTGAATAGTAATGGAGGGACATATAAATTAGGGTTCTTCCCCAATAAAATCATTTTCATTTTTTACTTATTGAACATTGAAAATCAATGAACTCAAAAACTATAACTACCATAAGTTTATGGTCTCCTATATAGGACCCTAAATATTCCTCGACATAGCCTAGGATTTGATCTTTTTATCATACCTTGTTCTATGTTCATCTAAATACCATTTTTCACATCCATATTTTTAAAATTTTCAAAGTCATAGAGGAAATATTTCAAACAGTAGCTATGTATACTAACACATACCCAAATTCATTTTCCCCAAGTAACTCAGATCTCTAAAAAATCATACCTATATCAAAGGAGGAACCATTGAAACAGATACATGATATTTAACTAAATTTTATAATCAATACTATCTAATTTTTTCTCCACTAGAAATTATGGATATCATTTGAATGGGATAACTAGTCACATTAGACACAATAAATGAAATCAGTGAAAATCAAAGACTAACATGTTCATCTTTTCATGGAAATTTTATTTAAATCATAGTGATCCCATACATCACATAACATAATAGATGAATTGAGATTCATATTTATATTAATGGTACATTAACACGAGTTCTATATATCATGGAAAATGATCACCATGGTAAGGGGGTTTGGTAATCTAGAGATTACAAAATACCTTGGATATGACAAGAAAGGATCATCATTATAAAACTACTTTTAATGGAATCCAAAATTTATGTTCACTAGAAATGATATTAGACTGTCAACTCCACCACCCATATACCATTTAAATCTCCTAAGTAATATTATGGTTTAAAAAATTATCATATGAGAGGATTCATGAAACATTTTCTAGGTCTAGTTCAATTAGATGTTTGGATATAATTAAACTTCTAAGATAAATAACAAAAATTTTAAATGTTCTAGTGGAAATTAATCTTATGATTTTTAAAATATTTATATAAATTACTTATAATGAAATTATATACCCCCAATTTAAATATTACACACTGTCTACCTTTGATATCATATATTATTAAGCATAACATGCACTTCCCAAAACTAATTCTTACCCATCACCACTTTTAAAAAACCAAAACCCATCAAATTAAGAATAATTTAGTAAACCCTAATATATAAGAATTAATAATTTTTTTAGAATGTTAATTTTTCTCCCATGAATGACATAACATAAAATTCAATTATTAGTAGCTATTTATTATAAAAAATTTAGTACTCAACTAGACTTTATATGAAACCTTAAAAAATTAGAAACTCAAAAGAGTTCTTAAATTTAATTATTGAGTTTATTGATGAATTAAATTTCTTTATAACATTTATTAATTTATGCATATTCAAAATTGTTTTAAAAATCTTTGAAATAATACAAATTAACACTTTAGAGTAACACCAAACATTTATTAACAAAATAATATAATTTTTTCATTATATAATATTGAAAATTAAACACAAAAAATATTATCCAATTGAAATTTATAAAAAAATGGGATTTTTGAAACAAAAAACTCAAATTATTAGAAATTATTCAATTAATCCTTGTAATTTTCACAAACTCATTAAATTTATAAAACAATAAACATAAAAAATGAGAAAAATATTGGCACATAATAAATTTTTTTGAGGACCCTATGCCATAATAGACCATGAAATAAAAGGAGTGAAGCATAATATGGATATTTTGGAGGTTATTTCTATTTGGTTTGATTTTTAATGAAACATCATGGTATTTTTATTTCTTCATTAAATCCATTATATAATGTGAAATGGGAAATACATGTATCCGATGTGTTTTATAGATGTGGTAAAACCCTTAAGAGAAGGAGAAAGAAGAAATGGGCTACTAAAGTGATATATTCCATTATTATAACTATTTTAGTGAGAAAATGTTGAGAATGTAGTTTTAATTCCCTAGATCATGCCATCATTAATTAATGAAGTTATTGTGAGAAGTAAAGAGTCAATAATGGTATGTTTTTATGATTGATTTATATATAAATATGTGTAATAAAAACGGGGATTTGGGGTATCTCCATGCCATATATTAATGAATTTTAGACAATGATATTTTTTGAGTTCAACTAGGATTGACACATCTAGTGTAGAACCTGAAATTTCAAGGGAATATTGACAAGGGGAGTGTTAAGTTATTTTTTTATCATGAAAAGATGAAAATACTTAATATAAGGATAGTTTGATGCTTTTAAATGGTTGAAATTCATAGAAAAATGGAGAAATTATGTAATGGTTCATGGAAGTAGTTTTTGAGGTGGTTCTAGAATTATGTGTTTTTTATGCCAAACATTCCAGGGAACATTTTATTTTAGAAAAAAAATATATTTTTTTAAAATGTTAAAAATGGAGATTATTGTTCAATATTATAGGATAACCATGAGTTAATTAGGTATATTTGACTATACTAATTTTTTTAACACATAGTGGAATTCTGGATTTTGTAGGACTAAAGTTTGATCAACAGAATTGATGGAATTTTTAGATTTTAAATGTAATTTATAATCATATTTAGGAGATTAATTAGAATATAGAATAAAAATGAATTATTTTATTTAGGTACGAGGATAAATCCTATTAATAGATCTTAATTAATTTATATTGTTAATAAATAATATTAAGAATCTCATGAAGATTGAGATATATTGATTCTATCCTTTTTTTCTGTTGTTTGATGTATTTTTGTGTGCTTCCTCCCCCATACGAGAAATTCATAATTGGGGATTAGGTTTTTTATCTCTTATGAAATTTGAAAATGGATTTTTTTTTAAAAAATAATATATTTGGCAATAATTTGAAAGGAAGCAATAAGTGTGACTCCATTTTTCATTTAACCATCATATATAGAAAAAGGAAATGTAAGATAAAAATTATTCCCATTGCAATTAATTGATATCATAGATGAATATTTATAGAAAATACAATATCATAAATAAATCTAGATTATTTAGAGATTAATATGGAGCATACTAAAGAAAATTCTTCTGAGAAAATTTTTTATATTTAGAGGAGACATAACTACTTCAATGAAGAATATTTGAAGGAAATCTAAACAACCACTTAAATGAGTAAATGGTTTTTTGGACTTAGAGATGTTTTTTAGAAATTTAAACACTAAATAGTATAAAATCACGTGTAATTACTAGATTTTTATTTTAAAAAGAATAATATGATCAATTTTGTGTAACACATGCAATACTGAGATTAAAACAAATTTTAATATACTATTAAAATATTATTATTTTAATATGACTTTTATAACCCAAATATTGGATTGGTGGGTTGTTTCGCACGGAATTCGGGGATGACCTCCTGGATAGGAGATTCAAACGTTCCGATCGGTTTCAAACGGGTTTGTTCGTAGAACCGGAAACATCCAATGATTCCACATCCGTTTGGACCTACTTTCCAAAGGTAGGCGCTCATTAGCTTGTGGGCTAATGAAGCTTAGGAATTTTCATTGGTCGAGAGGATGGGAGGTCGGACTCATCACACTTTTTTGAGGGAAATTATTGTCTACTCCGGGACTCTCTTTATAGATTTAAGTTATGTTCGTGAATCCTTATTACATTACCAAGTATAAAATGATCTTTCCTTCAGTTTTAACAATCAATGATTAAATATGTAAGAAATTTAGAGAATCTTTTATATGTATTCGAGGTTCTTCATCAATAGAGAATCATCTGTATCTATTTAGAGATTCTGAGTCAATGGTATCCTTCAAAAACATTTAAAAAAGTTTGTTGGTCATTATGATGACCAGGCTGGTTTTAAAGCCACTCAGTGGGGCACTTGAAGTTTATCGTCATTCAGAAGGACATAGATTATTTCAAATTTTGGATCGAACCCATAAATGGGCTACCTACGTATCCTTTGTTTTGGAAAAGGAATCAGAACCCACGTAGTTCGAGTAATGGAGTATGACGTTTATGATTGATGGCTCAAAGAAGGATTTCACAATTACTTTTACACTCTAAGCTCCCGTGAGTCATGCTCGGTGTGAGAAACAAGAGGTATTGGTAAATAATTAGACAATTGTGCCATGAAAGATGCAATCATAAGAAATTGTTTGGGGCTTATGTATGTATGACTGCCCAGATAGATGAAGGTTTAGGATTCACTTTTAGGGAGAAAATCCATGAACATGGTCCATAAAGGTATATGTGCTTCATGGAGTTTTGAATACTCTAATCTTGGGGCTTACTCCTAAGGAGGATGCCCAAGTTAGGAGGGGACTTTTTATTGGGTTTTACTCCTGAAAAGGAATCCCAAATCAAGGGTAAATTAGGACTGGTTAAGAGAAATTTAAGGGACTTGGGGCTTATTCCTGAAAAGGAAGCCCAAGATTATAACTGGGACTTATTCCTGAAAAGGAAGTCCAAGTTAGGGGACTTCGGGCTTACTCCTGAAAAGGAAGCCCATGATTATGACTGGGTCTTATTCCTAAAAAGGAGACCCATGTTAGGGATTAAGTTTTGGGGCTTACTCCTGAGGAGGATGCCCAGATTTGGGAATTTTATGAATTTGGGGCTTACTCCTGAGGAAGATGCCCAGATTAAAGGACTTACAACTAGGGATTATTCCTAAAAAGGAGACCCAGGTTAAGGATTCTCTCATCTTAAAGGATGAGGTTGAATGAATGAACTCTCAATCTTTGGTGACATAAAGATGTATAAATCACTATGTTTTGAGAGATATTCCACAGAATTCCTTTCAAATAAGGAAGTCAAATCAAGAAATCATGCCATAAATGGATTTGAAGAGTATCTTGAAGAATAAATCTTGAATAGGAAATGTGAAATGGCTTAAGAGGTGTAAAATGGGCAAGATGGGCACCCAAAAAGGTAGGGGCGTGCAAGTCTTGGAAGGCGCGCAAGTCTTGCGTGGGCGCGCAAGTATTGGTCACGCAGGTATACCTGCGCGGCATGTGGGGTACTTGCACGATTTTCAACCAGCATAAAAATACTTGAGCGACTCTTTATTAAACCCTTTAGAATCATCTTGAGGTTCTTCCAGAAAAGGGACGCACAAATTCTATTGAAGGAATAAGGCGGCGCGCAAGTGTGACCAGTTCCCTTAAGAGCTGGCCATTCAGGCACGCAAGTGTTGATGAGTTTCAACACTTAGGCCTTCCTCCCTCTCTTTAGATCTTCCGTTCTAGGTAAGAAATTACCTTAGAAGTGTTCCGGAAGCTTTGAGAAGATACTTGGGCGTCGGGAGCTTCAATCCGGGTTTCTGGAAAAAGATCCTCTCGAATGGGGGCCCACAGGGTCTATTTATAGGCAGGAGAAGACCCCGGGCGGTTACCAGGCGGTTATCACTTAGGTCGCGCAAGTCACTTGCGCGACCAAGGTTGTCACGCAAGTGTACTTGCGCGACAGTGATATAACTTGCGCAGTGTAGTTGCTTTTGATCCTTTGTTCATGCCTTTGTCGATTTTTGATGTTTTTCTTCAAAGGATGAATCACTTTGAGCTCATATATTCCCCTTTTCAAATCTTTAGATTCTGTGACGAAAGGAGCGTCAACAAAAGTCCCCCCTCAGAGTTGGATCCGGAGAGAAATGAGGATTTGACTCTGAGGAAATCGAATTCATCCAAAGGAAAAGGGGGCACACAAGTCTTCAGGGCAGAGAGGGCGACATGCAAGTTCTCACCGCGCAGGCCTTAAACGCACTGGGTACGGCGCGCAGATAGGCCTCCTGGCCTATAAATACATGGCCTTTCGCCGGGTATAGCATCTGATCCCGAATTTCTTGAGCTCTCGCCGCGCAAGTCTTCCTCACCGCACAAGTCTCTTTTTCCACTGTTCCCTCGCTGCCGCGCTACTGTAAAGGTAATAGGGCTTGCGCGGTGATACATGCGTGACAGAAACTTGCGCGGCATATGTAACACTTGTGCGACACCTCCATACTTGCGCGACTTAATGCCTTAGCCATTTTTTTGATTTCTTTCACAAATTTTGAAAAATTAATTCATTTATAAATTAATTTATTTAACTTTTTTTTGCAGAATCAATGGCTCTTAGACCCGTATTAATTGATGAACTTGCTAGCAAGCGGATAGATGATATGATGAATATCATTGGCCCTGATTACTATACTGTAAAAATAGTACTCTTCCAGATTTGGCTAAGTATCTGAAGAAATATTATCGCAACCTTCCTCACTGCACTTATCTACCTTTGTATGGCTATGGTCATCTACAAGAAGCCATTATTCCATAAGTAATGAATTATCTTCCATTTTCGTGGTTTCAGAATTATACCAACTTTTCTTCAGCAAATATCTCCGGTGGAGGAGTATTTCAAACTGCTGGAACAGTGGAGAAGGCTTATGTGATGTATCATAGCCCTTGCACACCAGATCTGAAAAATCATACACCTGAGCTTCAACCACATTGTCATCCTTCAATAATCTGAAATGCTCAGATGAATCAATCCAAAGGCTGGAAGAAATGTTGGGATTCCCGTCCTGGGGGAGGTGTGAAGCCATCTTGGATGTGGGCATACTGGGTGCGACAGACATGCGCAGAGTTTATCGAGGACCTGAAGAGAGCTGCAATATATGAGGTTGTCTGGGTTGGGCAAACATATGTTTACAAACATGATAACTTCGTGCCAGAGATACTCAGCCACTGGATCCCAGCAACTAATTCTTTCCATTTGACTCATGGAGAAGTAGGTATCAGTTTGTGGGATGTCCACAAGATTTCAGGGGCTTCAATTCTGGGGGATATGTATGATGAATTCATTCCTCCCAAGGTGACTTGGAATGATTTAGAGAAGACTCCTGCTTTAGCTCGAGAATTATTTAAAATCTTCCATAGGCTCAAGAGTTCAGAGACCTCATTAACTCATTTTAGAAAAGATATTCATCTGGAGGAATGGATGAATGTGTTTCTTATTAAAAAGAAAGGGATCGAGCCAAAAGAAAAAGGATCCAAGAAGAATAAATCCAAAGATACTAGGCCCAAACGTCCTACCACCTATCCAAAACCTGAGAAGAGAGGAGCTCCTGGCACATTCTGGCCAACTCTAGAAGCAGGAGAGTTTGAAAAGTGGGGATATGAAGTGAATCAAAGAATTCCAAAGAAAACTCGTCTGGCGGGTTTCTTGGAAACGTGGCTCAGTGTTTATCTCTTGCCGGTCAGGGATTCGAAGGGCAGCGTTAGGCCAGGGACCTTCGTCATTGCGGAAAAGTTGGCTGAGGGAAAAATTGTTGGGTTAGCTACCCCCATTTTAGAAAAGATTCACAGGAGTTTACTTCATGTATTCCTGGTTAAATCTCCTTTAAGAATAGTGGGACCATTCCAAGTTTTGTGGGGATGGATCGCCACTCACTTCAGGACTTACAATGTACATAATGGATTACAAATTCCTGGAAGCTCTTTCAGGTCGTCAGTGCAAGCATTCTCTGGAATTGCTCCATTAGATGTTAATGGTTATGAAATGAATGTGAGGCTGAGCATGTTTAAGGAATTCAGCTTCTTTCCCTATGGATGTCCGCCATCTGGGCGGTTTGTTGATGATGGGACAACCCATTTGGATTTGAGGGCATACATGCTAGCTTGTAGGGATGGTGTGTTAGTAGCCAGGATTGATGGAGAAATCATATGCGAGGCCTATGCTCCATATAGATTTGCACGCCAATTCAAATGTTTGCAACAGATTGTTGTATCCCCTCCGGTACATGTCAGGTTAGAGCAACATCCAATGGTTTCTCGACAACTATGGCTGCTGACATCAAGAGAGAAGACTGGGGCAGTATTCGATCTACAAGTTGAAAAAGCGGCACATAATTTGACTACATTTTATGCCGAACACTGGATAGCATCATACCCCAAAGGGATATTGAATCACCCAGTATATCAAGTGGGAAAGAGGAAGAGGACTGTAGAGAAAGAAACCCTTCCTCATGAAGGTGACGCTTCTCCACCTGAAATAGGTTCAACAGACTCCTCTTCTAGAACTGATTCATCGGATTATCATGATGGGGATGATGAGGCACAACCGGCAGCAAAGCGGTTTCGTGCCCGATATAATCCTCCGGCCAGAATTAAAAGACCCACTCCATCAACTCCTGGTGAGTTATTTCATTGTAGTAATTTTAATCACTGCTACTTTATAAAGTAATAAGTCTTACTTTCTTATTCTCTATCTGTAGCTGCAGGAGCTGGGAATAAATTAAAATAAAAAATTGTAGGACCTTCCTCACAGCCTTTATATCTAAGACCAGAGGCTGTTCAGCTATGGCAGAGCTTATACTATGGTACTGAGACCGCCTGGCTGGATTTTTGTGAGGGCCTACAACTTCTTGGAATAGGAAATCTTGTAGCTTCTAAAAACCTTCAATACGGAGATAACCCCAATGAAGTGCGAGCTTACATCAGAGAGATGGAAATGCTCATATATGCCACTGATGACTCGGTCCCTATCACCAGGCGGGTGAAGGAAATGATTGATTGTGGCGCCACTGAGGGGGCTGGTGGTTCTGGAGATGAGGAATGGCAAGAGTACGTGGCTCCTGAAGATGTAAGTTTTCTTTCCTTATTTTCTTTGCAACTTGATTTCAGTTGAAGCTTTGTTACTTAAGGAAGTTATTTTCTTCATCTTTCTGCTTGCAAAGAAAGGAACTGGGGTTCTTTCGCCACAGTATAGCCCTGGTGGTACTGCTATCGGGGCTGCTGCTGATTCTCCTCGCGAACCAGGCGAGATATCTCTAGGCCAGCAGGCCATGAATGAGGCGCTGGACATAGCCTTCCATTCGCCAATCCAAGTGCCTATAAGGGAGACCACTGATACTCCAAAAAAACAAAAGAATCATAGGCAACGAATGAGGAAATCCATATCTAAACGTTTCATTAGCAGAGGTAAGTCCTTCGAACAATCATGAGCTTATACCCATAATCCTATGGTTACTCATATTTCTGAGGATTGTAGGGGCTTCTTCAATTTCCCCCTTGAGGGAAGGGACTGATCCTCCTTCAAAGGCCTTGGAGGGTGCTGTAGAACAATCACAGACCCAAGCTGACTTGTTTTCTCCTGGAGAAGAGCTAGCATCCATTTCCAGTATCCCTCCTACTCCTGAAGATGCTGTCCAGGGTCAGGGGTTGCAGGACATAAATCGGCAAGAAGATGTAGAAAATTCTCCCACTGGTGAGACTAACCAGGATTCTGAAATATCATTAGATGAAATGGTGAATCAAGGAATGACTTTCGAATAATTTTATGATCATTCAATGTTTTCATGTGATTTAGAAGACCTTGGGCGTGAGTGTTACCCTTCGCCCATTTTTTTTTAAAAAAATTTACACTTCTAACCATGACTGAAAACAATATGCAGTTTCTTCTATAGAAGCTGCTGAACTGCCAATGCCTAAAGAGGGTGTGGACATTGATGTCAACCCTACCATTGCAGAAACATTAGCTCAAGTAGATCTAAACCCAATAAACCCTCTTGAGACCCATCTTGAAAATCCTATTGAAACCGGGAAAGATGGGGAGAAGTCTTCTCAGGTTGCTGAACCATCCTTGGGTAAGGGATAACAATATTTGTGATTGTACTTTATTCGCAAGACAATCTATTCTTTTGTTATCCTTTGAAGCTGACTAAATCTTTCAATTAATCATGCAGGACCATCAACTACAATGACTAGATCCGGAGGTGAGGCCTCAGCCTCTACCCCAATAGGAATTGAAAGTGAAGAAGCACAAATCAAGGGGGAAAAAGTAGGACATGACACTTCTTTAAGTGCACTAATTCCAGATTACATACCCCCCTCTGACGATTATATTGAATCAGATCCAGAGATGCTTAAAGCATTCAACTTTTCACGATGTAAGGCATGGAACAAAAAATGGAACATTATATCTAGGGCGCCTTTAGAAGAGATACCATCGAAAATTCCTCGATTGTCATCCCAATTTGTTATACTGTGACTTGGTGGTTTTGGATATGAAATGATCCATGCCACAGTGAAACAGATCATTTTCAAGAGGGAGCAAGCGCAAACAAGTCGCGAAGATTTGACCAGAGTAAAATTGTCAGTCAACATAGGCGAATTTGAGGCTGTGGTATCCCAAGCTGAAGCTGATTATGCTACCAAGATTAAGGATCTGAAGCATAAAATCAAAGAAAAGGTCATCCAGCTGGTGCAACTTTAGCAACAATTAGATGCTGTTACTGGGGAACTTGATCAGCTTAATAAATCATTGTATGAAACTCATATGAATGGCATGAAATCCATCGCAGATGCTAAGAAGGCACTTCGGCAAGCTGAAAAGAGTGAAGCTGGTCAAGTGCACGAGCTTCAAGTAACTACTGATAAAGCTCAGGATGCTATACATCAAATGAAGACTTATGTTGACAGCCTCTTGTAATTCTTGAAAAAGAAAAGAGACTCCAGTCTGTGGATGTCCTTCTAAATATTGTGTATCAATGAAAAAACACTTTCATCTTCAATCATTTGTACCTGCATTCTTTCACTACCTGCTTCAATTTTACTTAATCCAATGGGCCTAGTAAGGATAGTTTGATTTTTACTAGGATTATTACAAATAACCCTACAGACTTTGAACCTTTTAATTGCTCAATATTACCTAAATCATACAAAAAATGTATATTTAGTGAACTAGAACTTGACTTTTATTCAGAGTTACTTTGTCTTTTATGGGCAGTTTAAAGTCATGCATGCCGGACATAAAGGGGATAATGTTTAAGGTCGAAATTGCTTTGACCAAAATAGATTAGAATTGAAACAATTCCTTGAAAGTTCATCTGAAAGCATACTACCATACTCAAGTATGAGGGAAGAAAAAAAATGTAAACTATGGCTTAAGAATATTTGAATCTGAGGAATGATATGAAAAAGAGATAAAAGGCATTAGAAGAAGTAGTTTCCAAGAATGAAGTTACTATTATTTAACAAAACCCGTTAGGGGGTTGAAATATGCAGGGCCACCTAAGGTAATTGGATGCATGGTTAAATAAATAGGATCTTTCGGCTGACAAGTCTGTTATGTGGACTATTTATGCAAGGCCACCTATGGGCACGTGCTGCATAGTCAGGTGAAAGAACTCTTAGAAATTTACTTTCCTAGTGCTAAAAGCCAGTTAAAGTTTATGGAGATTCAAATTTTCTAAAGTATAGAGTTTGTTGTATGGAAAGAGGGACTTGAATATGGAGAAGATATTTCCAGACAAGATTATCGAAGAACTGGGTGAATATCACTCCTACGAAGGTCTGGCCCAAACGCAGGGAAGAAGAATAAACCATAGACTTGAATACTTTTAGATCATGAAAAAGGATATGGGACAAATATGTTAAGGATGGCTATTTTTTTCAGATCCCTACATACCGTCATTTAATACAAATAAGGACAAAAGAGGAATTCTTCCCAAGAATGAAGTTACTATCATTTAACAAACCCGTTAGGGGGTTGAATTATGTAGGGCCACCTAAGGGAATTGGCTGCATAGTTAAATAAAACAGTATCTTTCGGCTGACAAGTCTGTTATGTGCACTATTTATACAAGGCCAGCTATGGGCACGTGCCGCATAGTCAGGCAAAAGAATTCTCAGAAGTTTGACATTTTTTGTGACTAGAAGTCATGAAAAGGGTTATGAAGATATGAAAATATTTAAGGTTAGGATTATAACACATAAAGATGGGTATTGTCTAATGTATATAGAGATACATAGGTCAATGATAACCATAATCATGTTGTGGCTGGGTCCTGAATTGAAATTTTGGACTTCACTACGTATCTCATAAGAATGAGAATCAAGCCATACGTAGTTCTTGAAATGCAGTTTAACGTCGTGCAGGACGAAAGTATGAGAGATCTTAGTTTAGGGTCATAGAATTCGGACCATAATAATTAATACACAGTGTGTGTTTTCATGAGGACTTTTCAGCCAAGGGATTGAAAGTGAAATTTGGGGTTAGGCCCAAAAGACTTGGGACTGGATTCGAGGGACACTCGAATGTTCCTATGTATCCCATAAGGATGGGAATCAAGTCCACGTAGTTCTAGAACTACCCTTTGTACAAATTTGGTTCGTACATGTGATGGGTGAAAGGGGAATTTAGTGCAATGATGGTTTAACCTAAGATAAAAAGTTTAGGCATTACCATGTATGAACGTAGTCTTTTAAAATGAAACATGATTGAAAAAATCAATATAAATAATAGTTCTCTCTGAAATGAGGAAATCAAAGAATATTGTAGTTTATTGTCGTACCCGACAAAAGTGTTGTACAGTTTAACGTCATATAACAAGGACGAAAGTGAATCAATGTAAAGATATTGATTCCAGGGGCGGTTTCACGAATCAACATCATATGAGATGGTGGTGAACCAATGTGAGGAGATTGTTTTTTGGGCTTGAACCCTGGGAGGTTGCCTACATACCCAGCCTGGAGGGCAAGGATCAAAGTCTGTGTAGTTCAATTAAAGAATGAATTAATGATCAAGTTGTTCTTGGGGACAACGATCTAATAAAAATGTTGTTGGGACTTACACATGGTTAGCGGCCCAAAGAGAGTGTTATGGTTGATGTTTTCTCTAAGCTCACGTGAGTCATACTCGGTGTGAGAAACAAGAGGTAACAACAACCTTAACGATGCATAGTTTAATGTCATGTAGGACATAAAAAGGGACTATGCAGTTTAAAGTCTTGCAGTTAGGACTATTGGTGCTGTACAGTTTAGTGTCATGTAGTAGGGACAAAATAACAGTTTAATGTCATGTAGGACATATCAAGGACTTTCTATACAGTTTAGCATCATGTAGTTTAGGACGATGTGGACAATATAGTTTAACATCATATTGGATGTAAGGGGGACTGTGCAGTTTAATGTCATGCGGTAAGGACAAAATAACACACCATTTATGTTATGTTGGACGAAAGTGCTAATAGTTTAAGGTCATATGGATGGACCGTGGATGGTGCAGTTTAATGTCATGCTGGACCTTTAAGATTGTATAGTTTAACGTCTTTCCGGACGTAAGGGACTTTTATACAGTTTAGCGTCATGTAGTTAGGACGTCACAGTTTAACGTCTTGCTGGACGTAAGGGACTTGAAAATAGTTTATGGTCATATGCATGGACCAGGGATGATGCAGTTTAAGGTCATGCTGGATGGTTTAGGGAACTTTTTCACAGTTTAATGTCATGTGGGACGAAGTTGCAGTTTAAGGTCATACTGGACCATTGCTGTATAGTTTAACGTCATATTGGACGAAAGTGAAAATAGTTTAAGGTCATATGAATAGACCGTGGATGATGGTGCAGTTTAAAGTCATACTGGACTATTTCTGTATAGTTTAATGTCATATATCAAGGACGAACTGGTGCTGCATAGTTTAATGTCATGTTGCGGGGACAAGTTCTTTTCTACAGTTTAACGCCATGTTGGACGAAAGTGCAAATAGTTTAAGGTCATATGCATAGACCGTGGATGATGATGCAGTTTAAAGTCATATTGGACTATTGCTGTATAGTTTAACGTCATATAGCAAGGACGAACAGGTGCTGCACAGTTTAATGTCATGTTGCAGGGACAAGTTTTTTTCTACAGTTTAACGTCATGTTGGACGAAAGTGCAAATAGTTTAAGGTTATATGCATAGACCGTGGATGATGATGCAGTTTAAAGTCATACTGGACTATTGCTGTATAGTTTAACGTCATATAGCAAGGATGAACTGGTGCTGCACAGTTTAATGTCATGTTGCGGTTGAAAGTTCTTTTCTACAGTTTAACGTCATGTTGGATGAAAGTGAAAATAGTTTAAGGTCATATGCATAGACCGTGGATGATGATGCAGTTTAAAGTCACACTGGACTATTGCTGTATAGTTTAACGTCATATAGCAAGGACGAACTGGTGCTGTACAGTTTAATTTCATGTTGTGGGGACAAGTTCTTTTTGAGCTCGCAGAAGGGCTCTACCACGAGTTTCTGCTGCATACACCGTGCTAGTAGGGGTAGGATTGGAGTAGTGGCTTCGGAAAGATCCACATCTTCCCCTATATCCTGAACCTCTAGAATTTCCTCAGATTCCCTTATTTGATATAGGGAATTCAGGCTCATCCAGACTGGAATATGGATCTGTTAATTGAATCATATTAACAGAACCGAAGATTAACTCTTCGTCTGATAAAGACTCTGCCTGATTAGCCTGTTTAGGCTGTGCCGTTTAATGGGGCGGTGCCCATGGCTTTGAATTAGATGGCATGAAATCTGCCAGAGTCAAAGACAACTTAGGCCTCGATACATACTCATCTTTTTCTGATTCCTCTTTCTTCTTTGAATTGCGTTTCCCTTTTGAGGATTTGTCTTTTGATGGAGGCTTCTCTGCAGCTTTTGTAGGAGACACAATTGACTTCTTCAATTGTGTTCGCAAAATGGCACGGGTCCGATTGTTTGTCTTTCTGACCGTCTAATCATCATATTTTTGCGCAGTTTTTCTTTTGACTTCCTGCCACTCCCCTCCTTCCTCTGGATCTGTAACGGTAACACATGCTACATGAGCTGAAGAACCCTTCAAGTTGACTTGTCCCAAGTCGACCATCTTTTGCAGGAGGTCTTTAAAGACAAAACACTCCTGGGTGGGATGCCCCATCATTTGATGAAAGGGACAATAATTGGGAAGGTATTCATCTCCTTCCTTGTTTGGCCTCTTGGGCACTGGTAATTGAACCAAATTATTTTCCAGAGCTGAAATGAAGTAACCAGGAATTTGCTCACTTCGGAAAGAGTATTTTTTACTCTTCAAATCCTCAAATTGTTTTCGTCATTGATCTTTTTGATCATTTGGACGAAACAGCCTTTGTTTTTGGCGTTCAGGAGGTGGAGCCCTTCGAGAAGATGAAGGTTTTGTAGTAGAAATAGGTACAGGTGCTTGTTTAAGCATAACTGTAGCAGTTTCTGCTTTACCCGTTCTCCTTTCTGGAGATGATGGAATTACACGAGATTTAACCTTAGCCTTTATAAGGGAATCTTCAATTTGTTGAGAAGTTGAAGTAAGGTCTCGAAACCCTCCTGTGTATTTCACAGGGATCAATGGCGTGCGTAATTCGTCATGCAAATTTTCTACACAAATTGGCAACAGTTCCTCCTGAGGGAGTGCTAAACTCAGGGAATACGTTAATCCCTTCTAGCGAGCAATGAAATCAGATACTCTTTCATTCTCCCTTTGCTTGCATTTTGTAAGATCGAAAACTGTCATTTTTGGCAAAGTTGAGCTGAACTGAAGAAGGAATTTTTGCCGAAGATCCTCCCATCCGATGATTTACCAGTATTGCAGGCTTGTATACCAGAAAAAAGCTGGTCCTTGCAAGGTTCTCATGAAGAATCTGAGTTTCACTGCTTCTTGCTATTATGGAGTTCCCATCATAGGATCACAACAAGACACGTAATGTGTCAATTGTTGTTCAGGGTCGCCTGATCCATTGAAAGTAGGGAAAACAGGGTTTCCAAAACTGGATGGAGGAGAAATTGAATCTACCCATTCAGGGTAAACTTTCTTTTCAGGTTGAACTTGCGCCCGTTTCCCTTCCATAGTTTTTAACCGAGCTGTTAATGACTCAATAATAGTTATTAACTTTTGATAAACATCAGGTTGAACTTGTTTTTGGGTAGGTGCAATGAATGGAGCTTGGACAGACATGGTGGTTGGTGCTGCAACTGATGGTAGTGCTGCCAACTGTTGTTGCATTTTACCCATAGGATTAGACTTCTGAGGGTGTACTGATAAAGGAGGATATTCCTGATCTATCTCAGTAGTTACAACAAATTCCTTCGGCTGTCATACTTTAGCATTCTTAAGAAGAAGACTACTCTGAAGTAGTTCTGCATTCAACCTTCTTAATTCTTTCATTTCTTCCTCCTGTTGTGCAATCCTTTGCTCTAATGAGAGTGACTGACCTTCTCCAGAGGAAGGATATGTAACCTGATTCTTTCCCTTCCCTTTGTTGGATACCTTTTGGAGGGAGGGAAGTGGATTACCTAGGTTCTGAGTAATCCTTTGACTTCGTGTACATACACCTTCTTCATTTGTATCAGTGCGTACATTTTCTTGAGCAGGACTCTCTTCATCTGAGTCCCCTGAGTGAGTCTCCTCTGGTGGATTAGAAACGACGACATTGATGACATTGATTGATGCATAATGCATCGCATCCCTTCTATCAACATTTCTGTGATATTTTCTTCTTTCATGTCTTTGATGAGACCTTGCCTTTTATTGATTCAATCTTTTAGGAACTTCTTGACGAGATATAACTTGGAGGGAATCTCCTGATAATTTGGCTCTTCGTTCCTCTTGGGGATTCTTCCCCAATCGAGAAAAGACCGACATTCTCTGAGGAGGGGATTGATGATTTGAAAGAGTCCCCAGTCTCGAGAACTGGGGATGTTCCTGCTGCTTCCGCTGAACTCCTCGAATCTCATTTGTTGACTCTGAGGGTTGGGTTAGAGAAGTCCCCAGTCTGACAAGCTGGGGTGGCTCTTGACATGCTACGTCTGAGATCTTCTTAATAGATCTCTTGATCTTGCGAATCTTAGTTCGGAAATTAGCTGGATGCATTAGCCTGTATCCACTTTTATCACCTGGTTCAACAGACCATTGGATGATTTCCGAAATTTCTATCATTTGATGACGTGTTTGCTCCATACGAGTGGCTTGTGCAATATTCTCGCCTGCTTGATGTAGGAGCAATTCAACAACTTGTTCTCTATATTCTTGATTTTGAGAGGAACTAGTTGAAGCCTGTTCTTGAGAAAGCTTTTGATTATGAACAAAGCCCATTGACTGTGGCCGGCCATGGGCAATAACATTGCATGAGACCATTTTCGGCGGGCTTTGCTGACTAGAAATCACTGTGAAATGTAGTGTTCCGCGAATACCCCATCCTCTGATATGAACACCAGATAGAGCATTGGAAATTAATTGACGCAATTTTCTTAGTGCGCCAAGGCATGAACGTTGAAGGGTTCTCTGCTGCTTTTCAGCCTTCGGATACCGAGAGACTGATAGAGATGCCAAATCAATCTGACGTTGTAGCCCTTCTATTATCTTAAGATGATTTTCATATTCATCATAAGATAATACCTTCTTCTTCAATTAACAAAGAGTTTTCCATATTTTGAGACGAATATCATGGATTCCATCATCCGTCAACATCGTTGGAATGTCGTATTGGGAGTCAGCCAAAGGCCAAAACATGACTGGTACCTCACCTTTTGTCAGTTTTTTCCTCATGTTCAGCATTTCCTCTCTATCATTAAATGAAGATTCTTCTACCTGTTTTGACTAGAGTTGGTGTTTCCTTGTTTCTTCATCGGATTCAACAAGATTGGTAGAGAGATCATTGATCAAACTAGAAGATGCATGACTTAGGGGTGGTTCGGAGAATGACCTACACCTTGGGCTATCTTCTGATTGATAAAGTATTTCACTTGTTAGCAATAAAGCATCAGACATGACTGGTTTCACATTTGCAAGTGCCTCAAGATAAGAGGGCTTTCTTGGCACTACATTGTCCATTGGAGTATTTTCCAGGCAATGTGAATCACTACTGCAGAGAGGACTTTCGCAGCGAAATTCATCATCATGGGGATGACCACCATAATGGGTTACAGAAAAAGATGATATCTCTTGCTCCTTGGTCTTCTGACCACACAGAGGGTTCCTGTGGCTCTCATCTGAAGAAGAAACTTCAAGATTGACCGAATTTTCATGAAGCAAGCCTTCATGAGGAAGTGTCTATTGAAGACATTCAGAATTAATGTTCCTGTTATCGGGAACTGAGGGAGTAGAATCTTGAATTCCGAAAGATAAATGTCTGAGGGCTTCAAGAACTCCAGCATCGAGCAGGGCCTTGTTGCAAATTGGCCTTTGATCTCCTGACTGTGCTGAACGGATCTTTTTCTTAGATGCCTTCTTACTCACTTTGGAAACCACTTGTTGAAGAAAGTGGTTACTCTGAGCAGGTGTATGTGCCTGATTAGGAAAGATGGTCAGGTTAGGCTGACGATCTCCACTCAAATCAGGTGTATGTGCCTGACTTGGTTGTCCGTATGATATGGGGGAGTATTCCCCATAACCCTATTGGACTGGAACAGATGTGTGTGTCTGTTCTGGAGTGAATCGTTGATGTGTCACTCCACTGCTAGCGATAGATTTATGTGTTTGTCCCTGAGATGATGCTGAAGCTGTTATGATATCCTGGAAAGCATCCAGAATATGAGCAGGAATTTGCTTCTGCTCTTTCACCATTAACAAAATATGTTTGGTGACTTCAGCCGCCGGAACGGGGATATACGTCCATTCCGGGTTTGGAGTAGGTGTATGTGCCTACTCCTGTCCTCCTTTTCCTGTTAGTGAATCCTAATAGTACTCAAGTGTGGAGGCAGAGAGTTGAGTCTGCCTCCTGTTTGTTGTCGGGGATTTCCGACTGACTTCTCCGTGCGCTACCAAGAGAGACTGTTGGTAGGCTTGATTAGTATTAGCAGGTGTATGTGCCTGCTGATTACACTTCGCCAAACGCGGTTGACGAGATCTATCATATGTATTCAGACGAGCCTGATAACTAACTGGTGATGCATAAGCAGGTGTATGTTCCTGCCTATAGTACTCCTCCGGAATTGCCTGGCGGGATTGGCTTGATGCTTCCAGACGAGTTTGCTGGACAGCAGAATTAAAACGGACAGGTGTGTGTGCCTGTTCGTTCGCCACCAAGTTAGGTTGGTGGAATCCATCATATGTAGTCAAGCGAGCCTGCTGACTAACTGATGATGCATAACTAGGTGCATGTTCCTGCCTATAGTACTCCGTCGTAATTGCCTGGCGGGATTGGCTTGATGCTGCCAGACGAGTCTGCTGGACAGTGGAATTAAAACGGATAGGTGTGTGTGCCTGCTCATTGTTTTCCAAAAAGTTAGGTTGGTGGACTTCTCTAGAGATGGCAGAGATGATAACCTGCCCATTGTTAACCGGATTCCATCTCTGGCGGTTCATCTTGCCTGCTCGGGTTCGAAGAACCTGAGCTGAATGCCTGGAGTCGATACCCTCATCATGTTGAGGGCGCACTACCACATGAGTCTGGTGGTGATTGTTGATGGGAGCCCTCAGGAAGGACTCCTGTATTTTTGAATTAAGGCCCTGAGGGACCTGCTCATTAACTTCCTCAGAGTAAGGGAGTGAATGGAAATTGCGTTCCGGGGATAACGACCCGAAACGGTTAGAGACGGCAGTCAGCACCGCCTGCTTCTTTATTGCTGGCCGCCGTTGTCCGGACGACCATGTAGAATTGTTAACTTGGAGGGCTTGACGGGCGGCCTCCAGAGTTGGGATAGTACTGTTGCGATGGTACTCCTTAACCAGTGCATTAGAAACCCAGCGTTGAAGACGCTGAGTTGGTGATGTCATCCTCAGAGTGGACGACGTTCCTGCATGAGTAGCAGCATTGGTTTTCACAGCAGCAGACCTCACAGTAGAGGTGTTCACAGCAGCAGTATTCACATGGGTGAATTTAAGGAAAGCCATTTTGCAGAAGATCTTGAGAAATGAGTGCCTATTCCATATAACAGACATAATCAAGATGAATCCGGCCACTGCATCTTTTGGATGAGCACATGTCAGTGATTGCTTTATTGGACCAAGGGGCCTAAAAAATAAGAAGAACATCACTTTAACTTGGTTAAGGATTCACATCGGGTTCTCCATTTTTTGTTTCGCACGGAATTCGGGGATGACCTCCTGGATAGTAGATTCAAACGTTCTGATCGGTTTCAAACGGGTTTGTTCGTAGAACCGGAAACATCCAATGATTCCACATCTGTTTGGACCTACTTTCCAAAGGTAGGCGCTCATTAGCTTGTGGGCTAATGAGGCTTAGGAATTTTCATTGGTCGAGAGGATGGGAGGTCGGACTCATCACACCTTTTTGAGGGGAATTATTGTCTACTCCGGGACTCTATTTATAGATTTAAGTTATGTTCGTGAATCCTTATTACATTACCAAGTATAAAATGAGCTTTCCTTCAGTTTTAACAATCAATGATTAAATATGTAATAAATTTAGAGAATCTTTTATATGTATTCGAGGTTCATCATCAATAGAGAATCATCTGTATCTGTTCAGAGATTCTGAGTCAATGGTATCCTTCAAAAACATTTATAAAAGTCTCTTGGTCATTATGATGACCAGGCTGGTTTTAAAGCCACTCAGTGGGGCACTTGAAGTTTATCGTCATTCAGAAGGACATGGATTATTTCAAAGTTGGGATCGAACCCATAAATGGGCTACCTACGTATCATTTGTTTTGGAAAAGGAATCAGAACCCACGTAGTTTGAGTAATGGAGTATGACATTTATGATTGATGGCTCAAAGAAGGATGTCATAATTACTTTTACACTCTAAGATCACGTGAGTCATGCTCGGTGTGAGAAACAAGAGGTATTGGTAAAAAATTAGAAAATTGTGCCATGAAAGATGAAATCATAAGAAATTGTTTGGGGCTTATGTATGTATGACTACCCACATATATGAAGGTTTATGATTCACTTTTAGGGAGAAAATCCATGAACAGGGTCCATAAAGGTATATGTGCTTCATGGAGATTTGAATACTCTAATCTTGGGGCTTACTCCTAAGGAGGATTCCCAAGTTAGGAGGGGACTTTTGATTGGGTTTTACTCATGAAAAGGAAGCCCAAATCAAGGGTAAATTAGGACTGGTTAATAGAAATTTAAGGGACTTGGGGCTTATTCCTGAAAAGGAAGCCCAAGATTATAACTGGGACTTATTCCTGAAAAGGAATTCCAAGTTAGGGGACTTGGGGCTTACTCCTGAAATGGAAGCCCATGATTATGACTGGGTCTGATTCTTGAAAAGGAGACCCAGGTTAGGGATTAAGGTTTGGGGCTTACTCCTGAGGAGGATACCCAGATTTGGGAATTTTAAGAATTTGGGGCTTACTCCTGAGGGAGATGCCCAGATTAAAGGACTTACAGCTGGGGATTATTCCTAAAAATGAGACCCAGGTTAAGGATTCTCTCATATTAAAGGATGAGGTTGAATGAATGAACTCTCAATCTTTGGTGACATAAAGATGTATAAATCACTATGTTTTGAGAGATATTCCACAGAATTCCTCTCAAATAAGGAAGTCAAATCAAGAAATCATGACATAAATGGCTTTGAAGAGTATCTTGAAGACTAAATCTTGAATAGAAAAGGTGAAATGGCTTAGGAGGGGTAAAATGGGCAAGATGGGCACCCAAAAAGGTAAGGGCGCGCAAGTCTTGAAAGGCGCGCAAGTCTTGCATGGGTGCGCAAGTATTGGTCGCGCAGGTATACCTGCGCGGCATGTGGGGTACTTGCGCGATTTTCAACCAGCATAAAAATACTTGAGCGACTCTTTATTAAACCCTTTAGAATCTTTTTGAGGTTCTTACAGAAAAGGGACGCGCAAATTCTATTGAAGGAATAAGTCGGCACGCAAGTGTGACCAGTTCCCTTAAGAGCTGGCCATTCAGGCGCGCAAGTGTTGATGAGTTTCAACACTTAGGACTTCCTCCCTCTCTTTAGATCTTCCGTTCTAGTTAAGAAATTACCTTAGAAGTGTTCCGGAAGCTTTGAGAAGAGACTTGGGCGTCGAGAGCTTCAATCTGGGTTTCTGGAAAAAGATCCTCTCCAATGGGGGGCCCAAAAGTTCTATTTATAGGCAGGAGAAGACCCCAGGCGGTTACCGGGCGATTATCACTTAGGTCACGCAAGTCACTTGCGCGACCAAGGTCGTTGCGCAAGTGTACTTGCGCGACAGTGATATAACTTGCGCGGTGCAGTTGCTTTTGATCCTTTGTTCATGCCTTTGTCGATTTTTGATGTTTTTCTTCAAAGGATGAATCACTTTGAGCTCAGATATTCCCCTTTTCCGATCTTTAGATTCTGTGACGAAAGGAGCGTCAACATGGGTATGAATATGAGTAACTAAATAATTAAATATTTGTATAAAGTGTTACATAATAAAAAGGCTGATTAATTTCTACGATAAAAGAACTAAATTTTAAATAGAATCATGTATGATTAAATAAGATATTTTTTAGAAAAGATTTTTATATGTGTAATGTATGTTTATCAAAATAGGTTCATTTAATTAATATAAACAAATATTTTTAAGGAAATTTATAGATAATAAATTTAATAAAATAAAAACAAAATCATATAATTGTGTTGACTAGATAAGAATTTCTATTTACAAATTTTTTACTTCAAAAATCTATTTTTTTAAAGATTATTTTTATTACATTTTTTGTGTGGAAATTATGATTGATTCCTGCCACGTTATAAATTTTTATTATATAAAATAAATATCATTTTTAAAATCATAACTTCAAAATAACCATAGGTTAATTTTTTGTTTTTTTCTTAAAATTTTGATATTTGGATATATAGTGGAAAATACTAATTTTGAAAAAAACTATCATTTATTTACTTTTAATCATTGTAATTTACATGTTCCTTTTGGTTTTTTATTTTTTTAAAGGTAAAAGATGTTTAATTTTTTAAAACATAATCCAATTATTATTTTTGAAATCAATATTATACATTATTCTAGTCTAAAATCAAATTACGCTTAAAATTTTCATTTTTGTAAAAAAAGGTTTGTTGTGTTTCACACACATACATTAAAATTAATTTTCATCAGATTTGAAAATTAAATATTAAAAAATTTATTCAATATTTATAATCATCTGGAAAAATAATGTAATAGTTTTCATTTCATTTTTAGACATAACGAATAGTAACAATGGTAAAATTTTATGAACCTTGGCAATGGATAAAATGGGTCAAACAGGGTTAAAATTATGGTATAAGTTCTAAAATAATCCATAAAACGCTTGAATTTATTTTATTAGATGATTTTGTTTCAAACATCATCATCTTACTTTAGAAATTTGGTATACTGGCACCACATTCCTTTGACTACAACCTTATATAATTTTAATTAAAGGATAATTACAAAAATTAAACTCTCTCTCACTCCTTTATTTTATCATAATATGGATTCTGATAAAACATATATATGAATGAATATAGATGATAAAATTGATAAAAAATAAAATATATTTATGATATTAAAAAAAATTTAAATTTTAGAGAATTTGTGCACAACTTTTTTGGAAGAAGTGGGTTTCTCATTAATCGGGACTTCAAAAGGAGAATATAAGACCACAATTGTTTGTAGTACATAATTTTACGCTAAGCACATCATAAGTTTTGTTTTCATCATATTTTTCATTAGAGGAAGTCCTTGTCATGTGTGTTAAATAAATAAATAAATAAATTTATTTAATTTTTTAAATGAAAACCCTATCCTCCCTCTTTATAAGTATTTCATTATGTAAAATATCCATGCTCAGTTGTATAACCCTAGGAGATTAGAGAGGAGGGGGAGTGGAGAAAACATTTAATTTAAAATCTTTTATCATGGATAAATGATGAAAGAATTAAGAATATTCATAGGACAAACAATGAATACAATAGATTCTTCAATGTCATTTTAAGGAAACATGTTCTTTACTGATTATAGATCCATTATTGAGATAGGGATAATTATTTTAAGTATTTCATCCCTATTTATTTCATTATTTAGCATGGATTGATTATACTTTTAATTTACTTAAATACCCTTATCTTCATGATCCAACTTTTTATCCACATATGGGTTTCTATTTAATTATTTTTTTTGTGATCATGTTTCCAAAAAAAATTGTGTTTATATTTGTGATTGTTTCTTAGGTTCACATTATCCAATGATGATCTAAATTTGTACTTATGGTTTTCCATAACTCTATTCTTCATAGTCCACACCGTTTTCCCATAGGGTTCAATGATTTGAAATTTATATAATTGTTTACTCATGATCAAAACTCAATACTTGTTGTGTTGTGTGAATGGTAGTAGATTTAGTATCAGTGTAAGGATCATGAGGTGATGGAAGAATGAAGATGGTGGTTTTGGGTATTGGAACACCATTTTAGAAATGGGAGGAATGGAAGATCATGTGTGAGATATGGGAATCCCAATTTTTAGACACTATATACTGAGAAGCAATGGTCTTAGGGGTTTTTCTTTGATCTTTGAAGATTATAAATGTATAATAAAAACCACTTATATTCTTCCAAGGATTTAAATGCATATATGGTAATGGGTGGTGGGATAGACCCCTTACAGATAATTGGAAGTTCCATTTTTTGGATGTGAGTGATAAAAAAATGAAAGATATGTTTTCTTTACCTGCTTGGCCCCTGGGTGGAGTTTATATTTGTATTGGAATTTTATTTGGTCGATCTAGTAAGGTGTGATAATGAAACTGTGATTGGTGTGAAAACTAAATTACACAACACGCTATCTAGAGGAACAAACACTATGTTCTATAAAACCTCATTGGGACTAGGTTTTCAGTCTGCTATAAGTATTACATGTTTTTTGGAGGACCCATATACTATGTGAACTTGTTTTGGTAGCCCAACTATGTACTGGAAGTACATGATGAGGTAGTTCATTTTTCCTACACATCATATACCTTGGAGTAAATCTCATGTATGGATACTCAACCAACTATATCGTGTAATGACTAATATAGATTGGACCAAGTTTTGTTCCACATGAAATGTCACCTAGATGAAATGTCTTGTACATTGAATTTTAAATTTTAAGTGTAGGAATTTGACACAACTAGGATTTGGATTCATGATGAATGTTGTGAATATTAGTGGGGCACACCATATACTCAACTCAAAACCATCTACCTCATACATATCTTTCTTTTGGACTAATATTTGGGCTTTTGAGTAGCCCATCCTAAGTAGTTTTCTATATAGGATGTGATTGTGGAATTTTTTTGGAGTCAGAAATATAACATGTGGTGAAATGATTGGTATTTTTCATTTAGTGATACTCAACCAAAGGTAGTTATGATATTTTATCATTAGAGAGATACTAGGGTTTCCATTCCCCTATCACACTAGGGATCCCATCCCTAATACTCTTTATATTTGTAGAGTAAGTACTCCCCCGCAATATAGAGGCCAAGGGTCCTATATCAATGGATTGGTACTCCCCACATCATCAATCTCTAGTGGGGAGTATTTTCTCCACTATAGTAGTTATCCCTTTGTTTTATAGAATAATGGTGAGGAGAAATCCCTCTACCTAGATTCATGTTTTTTTCATGTGGTTCTTCACATTAGAGATGAAACATTTGGTTCTATTTAAAGATCCATCATTCATTGTTTTCATTGTAGATGGGAAACCCATTTCTATATTTATTTTGGATTCATTGTCATAATTATATGATGTTTGGTTTCTTTTCCCTCTTTCCTTATTGGTTGATATGAATTTTTTATTTTATTTATCCCCTCATTCTTTTTGGGGTGACATAATAGGTATGTATATACTTACCCGTGCATGGGATTTTCCCTCACATGTCATGTCTTATGCAAATGATATGAAGATTAGAAATAATTGTAGGACCAAATATTAGTTGAGATTAGTAGTACATGATGGTATTGCACATGTTTTTCATATATATTTTGGGATCATGATCTGGTCACTCCCATTCTCTACGTTTTACAGTTTTTATCAATTTTAGGTTTCCCCCTATATCTTTGGTTGTGTGCGTTTTTTCCCATTATACAATTTTTACCTTATTTTACTACACATGTACCGTAGAGGTTGTTACATGAATTTTTACTCTCTAAAGGCTACTAATTTATTTTATATATAATTAGTTTTATAGGGAGTTTTATGTGTGAATGTGTTCAAGTACTTTTAGATAAGGCATATCATTTCTGTGTTATCCCTACTAATCATTTGTCTCTAACCCAAGTCTACTTAGATGTGGGATTAGGGTTTCGATCTAGTCTTACTTTAGGCCTAGATGTTATTACAGTTGGTCTTGTTGTGACATTATGATTATCTTGGTGTCTTATGGTATGCCGACATAATACTTTAAAAAGAAATAGAAAAATCAAGAACATTATTTTAAATACAGAAAAAATTCATAAGTTTTGTATGAAAAATTGTGTCCCTTGAATTTTATGGAAAATTAAAATTTATAACTGATGGTTAAAGTGATCAGATTCCATTTTCTTTATTATCCTTAATCTTCTAAATTCAAGATATCTAAATGGACCTAAAAATGGAATCAAACTATATTTAATGATTAAAAATTATTTTAAATAATTATATTATCCTAAAATTAAAATATTTTCTCAGTCATATTATAAATATTAAAGGTTATAATGAATACACCAGGCGTGCTCCAATTTTATTTTTTTAAAATTACTATCATGAACCTTATATATTGATCAATTCGTTACGATGATTAAGGTTAAAAGGGTTAATAAGAAAATTAAACTATGATATAAGGTTTAAAAAAATTATTAATATAGTCTAAAAATTATTCGATGAATTTATTTTGGCCTTAAATTCCTTATCTTTGATTTTATGAATAATTGGATTCATCTTACATGAGTTACCCTAAAATTAAATTTTAATATTTCATGTATTTATAAGATTACCACCCACTAAACTTATAAATGGGATTATCCCCTCAATTCATCTTCATATAACTTGATCCATTTATTATGACCAATATCAACCCAAATAACTTAACAAAATTTCTCACCATATTTTAGAGGACATGGTCTCACTAAAACATGAACCTTCAGAGATTAAGGTGTAATATAATGATGGTTTTATGAAGAATAGGAATTACTCTTAAATAACTATTTTCATGTTTATTTGTTTTTTACACCTCTTTAAAGTATACTATAACCACGATTTTATGATTAAATTAGTATATTAAAATTTATAAAATTTTATTACATTCATTTCAATACCCTTTATCATATCATTTTCCATTTTATGGGAAATGAAAAAACACCTCTTGTATACATGTGGAATGTGGCCTCTATCAAGAGATGTGTTTTATTTTTTATCATCGCATCACATGTCTTATTATTTGAAAATATTTAATGAATATTAATGAAATAATTATTAATCTATAAATATAAAATATCAATTTCCTAATTAACCTTCCATCCGTTGAAAAATGATAACATCCCTTACGAGTATTTGTGGAATACCACCTCCATGAGGTGAGGAGATTCATTTCTGATGTATAAATTTCATGGATAGTCATAAAATTATATTTAATTTATAAATATGATAACTATTTTTATGATTTATATTTTTGAGATGATGGAACCATAACATTTTATAATATGGTCATCCTACTAAAATTGTTTTTGGATTATGAATTGAATGTACACAAAACATCTGACACAAACTTCATCGATTCAGAAACTATATAATACATGATAAAAAATAAAATTAAAAGGATTATTATAATTTTATAAAAATGATAGGGGTTATTAGGTAAGTAAATAATTAATATATTTTTATTAGACTAGAGTTAATGAATGTACATGGAATTTCAAGCTCAAGGTAAGGTATTTCTCATCCCAATTACCTTTCATTGAGACTCATCCTATATTAAACATAATTTTTTGGATTTGTAAAATTTTTTATTAATGTTTTTTATAATTAATTTTGTAAAATTCGGGTGGTATAAAAATTATTTTAATTCCTTATAATTTAGTGATCTTTTTATTTATAAGTTACCAAAGTACTATTGAAATTTTCATTAAAATGTTGTATTAAATATTTTAAACTCTTCTTTCTTATAATGTTTGATATTTTAACTATTTCAAGAATGGTATTATTAATGCTCCAATTACTATTTGAATTATTTTTAAACTATATTATACTTTATATATAATGTTTTAAAAGGAACCATATTATCAATTTCCGAACGAGGTACTTTGTAGTTTTCTCCCAAAGCGTGAAATGAAATTTATTTTTAAATTTTAAGGAATGAATTGATTTTTCAGTAATTTTAACTATTAATTACATTGAACCATATTATAAATTTTTCCATTTTTATATTTAATTATATGGATTTTCTAAATATTTTGTAATTTTTTTAAAAAAATTATCGAAAGAAAAAGATATTTTTCTCGTCATTTTATAGAATGGTTTGTGTGTTATTTTAAATGTATTTTTATCTATGCTGACATCTATCAATGATTATTATGACTATATATATATGTAATATAATGATACCATCCAACTTATTTCTATTGATTTTTATGATCATGATATTGTATTCATTGGGAATGGAAAATATTAATATTTTATTTGCTAGTTTTTAAATAAGAATGTTTATACAGATTATATGTTACATTATTATTTATTTATTTTAAATGATGAATGTATTATTCTTATTAATTGATTCTAGGGGAATTTTATATCTTCTTTATGCATTGGTAGGTATCATGATATAATTTTTTTAGATTATCTGGTGTAATCATTATCGATTTATGTTTGATTTCTTGGCGTGGGGATTGATGATATGATTATAATGTAGGACATTATGGATTCCATAATCATGAAATCAGTTATTATTAACCATTATATTATTTAAATAAACAATGTATCTCATTCATGTTTGTGTTATTAATGTATTTTTTTATAAAATGGTTTATTTCAGAAGGTAAAAAAGGACCTTGTGATTTAAATGAAAGTTCATGATCTTCTATTGGTGAAAATTTTATTTTCAACAAAATTCCTTCCTGTTGTTTTAAAAAGAACTTTGTGAATTATGATTTTTTACATAATTCTTTCTTATGCAATTTTTTACAAAAAAATTGGAAAAATAGTTGATTTTAAAAGTAAGTAATTGATTATTTTGAGCTCAAATGGCATTACATGAATGAATTAAGCATTTTCATTGGTTTCAATATTTTTCACTAGAGTATAAAATTTCCTTTATTTTGATATACCTTATTGAGATTCTATTTTCTCATCTTGTGTTTTAATATTTTTTTCCTAGGACACAGGTAAGAGTAATAACTATTCCATGGTCTATCATTCTACTATTGGGATTAATAGTAAAGGAAGATATTAATTTTTCAATAAAATGTGATTTTGAATTTATAAATATTATTTTTGTATAAAAAATTTCATTGAGTGTTATTGTATACTTTATATTATTATGGCTTGATATGTAAGAGTTTTTTTTTCATATGATCTAAAAATATAAACAAAAAGTAACCTTTAAATTTAATAAAATGAATTATTTTTCATAAATTTGGTAATTATGAGTTATTTATGTTACAAGGAATTATATAAAAATATTAGGATGCACATGTATCAGTTTCAAAAAATGTGAAGGGTAGCTATTTTTCTATGAATTTAGGTGAAACCACCACATTTAAAAACTATGGATACCTTCTTTAATGAAACAAGTAGTGTCAAAAAAGAGGATATAATATTTGGGAGGTAGTTATCCATCCCTAAGATCTGTAATATGAAGTAATCCTTATTAAGTAGTAATAATGACTAGAATTTCATCTAGCCAATAAAACATTATAGGATATTTTACTACATCAACACATCATCATGTGTATTTTATTTGGTTATAGACTATTATTTGTGAACAAAGTAAAATACATTTTTCTTGTGTGATTTAAATTGGTTCATTAATATTTGGATTTTCAAGTGAGGAAAATTGAATGGAAGATATATTAGATGAAGTTACTTAAAACTAATAAAGAATATATAACAATGATAAAAAACATTAACTATGGAAAAAACTCTAATTTAGATCCCCCCTACACTCAAGGTTCATGGGGAAATTCCATATTACCATATAATCTTAAAAAGTGGAAGAAATATAATTTTTTTATTTAGAGTTAAATGAATTACAATTATATATTTATTGTTTTTTTTCACATACAGAATCAATGTTTTTCATACGTCTATTCAATGTATTTTACATTTAAGGATGAGAAAATGGGAGGGATTGGTTTCTATAGACTTATGGTAGAATGTTTATAGAATAAACTCATTAGGATACTTATTCAAAATCATATAATGAATATGTTTATTGTGTGTGTATAAAATATTATTTTTATTCTAGAAATAACAGGTGAAGTACTGATGAATATTGTCACGACCCCCTCCCCACAAAGTGTACCCCTCCTGGGCCGGCAATGTGAAAAGGGAGATAATGACCCCCGAGTCCCGCCTCTAGTAGGCCCCGGGTTGGCGACTAGCACCGAGGGTATAATAAACATACAAATGGGAGGCATTACCCTCTAAGAGAACACATGCCGAAGAGAGAGATAGAATAGACTCCAACCAACTCCAAATCAGAACTGAGATATAAAAGGAAACCAAGTACATATATGAAATGTCATGCAAAATTACTACAACTGAAATGGAAAACTAAAAGTACCCAAAAGAAAGTAAAACGGCAGCGACCACAAGCCCGAACAGCTCCTCCTCCAATTGCAAGCTAGTAGTAACCAGCTTGATCTCCAACCCGCTCCAAGTGACCTGAAAAACAGTTTATATGTACATAGGGTGAGTTTAACAGTATACTCAGTAGGATCCTCCCCAAGCCTCTTGTGAAAAAGTAAAGAAAGCATGCTAAAGCCCAGTGAACAACAAGTGAAACTAACTCATCACCTAAACAGGTATACTATGTTCCCAACCTCACCATGGCTACTCTCACCAAGTAATGCATACAAGAATATATCATATAGTAAAGAATATCAAGGGTACCCCGCTACTACTTCCCCACTGGTTTGCCGCTTTGCCCCAACGAAATACGTCCTGTGCATCTCGCTCCAAAGGCTTGCCCGCAGACACCTGGGCTAAACTCCACAATCTGCACCTCGTGCACCACATAGGCTTGCCCGCAGACACCTGGGCTAAGCACTACACCATCCTCACAACCAAATTAACCACGTAGTTTCTGGGAGCCACCATAGCTTGAATAACGTGTATCATACGTCGAGTATTATACCTCAAGCCATCACATCCCATACGCCGAGTAAGGATCCTCAAGCCATCACAGCCTATACACGTTACGCCTGTAGTATTCCATAGGATACTATATCCAGAATATATGTGTGTGAAATAACAAAAAGCCATTACAGCCCTCTACACACATATATGGGCAAAACTAACCACTGTGCCTACCAGCACAAAGATCTACCAAGAAAAGAGAGCGGGGCCAAAGGGGGTAGTCAGCCATTCAACCTCCCATCAGAATGTTGGGGAAAACACCCCCCAGGGCTCAGAATCCTAGGGGTGTCAGTTGCCCTTACAGACAGGGTGGAGTAGCGTATAGAAACACAAAATTACAGAATATATAAGTAACTCACATCCACACTATGGGCATTACCTAGTCTTAGATACAACTGCAGCTAACGTCTCTCAGACTCCAGGCTGCTACTTCAAAGACTAGGTATCCTACAAGCACACAACCATTTGAAGAGCTTTATTAGATTACTCCATTCTCATTTTATCAGTTCCACTGTACGTTAATTAATTCTTTAAAAATTAATTAAGAATGAACAATTCCACATTAAACTGAACTGGCATCACTTTAAAAAAACAACTGCTCCTTTTTAAGATTCACATAACCTTTAAATTCCAGTATCTCCATCCCCGTGGATTTTCACCATTTAATCAAACATTCCTTACAGAATTACTTTTCCACATTCCCAAGCATTCTAGAAAAGCATCCTATGCTTCTAAACACAAAGGAGGCTCAACACGGTGAGTAGATATACTACCCGTCGAGTCTTTGCCGCCTATAGAAAGAGCATAGACCCATCCTCCATCGAGAGGCTAAACACGGAAAGCACGTGGCATACCCCGCGTGTCTTCGCCTCCTTCGGAAAGAGGGTAAGCAAGACCAGCTGCCTTGAGCAGTGGGGAAATGTAAAGCAGAAAAACCACCAAACCAAACCACCAACATCAAACCAGAACATTCATCTCATACCATCACCCTTGGTGTCCTCCCCAACACCCATATGCTTAAACCGATGCATCTCGCCACACTAGGCGTCATCTGTTGCCACAACCACAAGTCTCCATGCCTCCACATATCACAACAGCCATCCAGGCTTACATCACTGAACAAGAAGCAGGAAAAACAAACATCACAAAATGGGCTCTCAGCCCTTTAGCAAGGCATTCAGCCTTCAAACACAATGAGCACTCAGAGCTCCAAACCACAAGGCATTCAGCCTTACAAGCAAGCAGGTAACTCAGAACCCTTTTGAAATTCCCACATAATCTGTTTTCTAATCCATATGGAATTGGCATATTTGTTATTTGTAGGTTCCAATCATGGATACCTAATCAGAAAGCTATCACAATTTAATAACCATGCTTACTTCCCTAATTTGATTATCCTCAAATTAGAACAACTACAACAACGACAATAACCAGATTAATTTACATGCCTCTTTATCTTTAGCCAATTAATTAACAATTAATTCCAGCTTTACGTTCATTATCAATTTCTAACATGAACGAACAACAAATCAAAGAAAACATAGATATCACTATATCTAGGAAAACATGAGGCAAACTGTTATCACGGTATAAAGCAACAACATGTGATCAACCAATTCTTTTTATCCGGTTCAAGTAATTAATTAGGTCAATTTCATTGTGATCCAAAGAGATAAATCATGCTAATTCTATGATTGCACATATACAATTAGGGAATCCATGAATCCCCTACCTCGAAGAGTTCTTGACGTCCTTTATCCACACAACAGGTCACGATCCTCCCCTTGTGACAACTGCATCCACCGGAGGATGCTTATATCGAAGATTGATCGACACGGCTCGGTTGCATCCAACAGAGCGGAACTGATCCTAGGAGTAAAGGTTGATTGTGCAACTCCTACGGGAAGGATTGAAAGGTTCTAGCGCCTCTTTTTTGAGAACAAAGGGAAAGAACAAGGGAGAATGATATCTCGTCCCTTTTTAAGATTTAACGAGGTGCCGGTTTAAGATCCGGTTAATTCTCCATTAAAGACGGATCGCATTAACCCACACGGTTTGACCAAGTAAAACATTCCAAGCCTTGGGAATAATTAATATAGGATTTATGGCATTTGAAACGGCCTTAAGAACCCTTAAAATAAGGCTTTAAATGTATTTTACCTCAAAGGAAATGTAAAAAGGGGAAAAACTGTAGGAGTCTAGAAATACTGTTCACCCACTGTTACTGTACACCTACCGATCTGTGCTATCGGTCTATGCTATCAATCTGTGCTACCGATCTTTGTAACTAATCAGTGCTACCGATCTGTGCTACCGATCTGTGCTACCAATCTATGCTACCAATCTGTGCTACCGATCTTTGCTACTGATCAGTGCTACCGATCTGTGCTACCGATCTGTGCTACCGATCTGTGCTACCGATCTGTGCTACCGATCTGTGCTACCGACCAGTGCTACCGATCAGTGCTACCGATCAGTGCTACCAATCAGTGCTACTGAACAGTGCTACCGATCAGTGCTACCGATCAGTTCTACCGATCAGTGCTAGCGATCGGTGATACGGATCAGTGCTACCGATCTGTGCTACGGATCAGTGCTACCGATCAGTGCTACCGATCAGTGCTACTGATCAGTGCTACCGATCAGTGCTACCGATCTGTGCTACTGATCTGTTAATGTTCATAAAACTGGAAACACTGTTCACAGAACTGGAAAATTGGCAAAGTGTTGGGGATAAGTCCTCTTGACCTCCCAGAACACCTCCAACACCAACATTTCACAAAGTAATGGACCTGAGAGGTCCGGGCCATTACATTAGATACCTCTCAAAACATTCTCGTCCTCGAGAATTAAAAACCAACCCAGAAGAGAAGAGGGGTCCGAACAACCACCCCATAAGATACCTCTCAGGGAAAAACCACCATGTGTTGTTCAAAAGCTAGAACAAAACTACGACATCCGAGAACAAACAATAAATACCCGAACAATTCAAACATATCATCTCATCAAAGGTACATAAATAAAACATGAAAGGTCTAACCAGAGAGGAAACAACATTACATGAAAGGAGTTAAAAATTAAACAACTCTGGGTACTGAGCACGTATTTGTGACTGACGCTCCCAGGTACTCTCCTCCATGCCACAGTGTCGCCACAAGACACGAACTAAGGGGATAGAATGCCCACACAACACTTTCTCCTTGCGGTCTTGGATCTCCACAGGTCTCTCCTCGAAGGTTGCATCATCGTCAATATCGATCTCTCCCCAATCGATAACATGAGATTCATCATGAAGATAACGACGGAGCTGCGATACATGGAAAACATCATGTATCCGACTCATCTGAGGGGGAAGTGATACTTGATACGCCACAGCTCCAACACGAGCTAACACCTCGAAAGGCCCAACAAACCGGGGAGAAAGCTTACTTCCACGACCAAAACTTCGCTGCCTACGACGGGGAGTCACCTTTAGAAACACATGATCCCCAACATTAAACTCTAAGGGTCTCCTTCTTTGATCAGCATATGATTTCTGATGATCTTGTGCTGTCTTCATCCTCTCACGAATCACCTGAACCATCTCTGTTGTATTCTGCACTAGTTCTGGTCCATGAATTGCAGACTCTCCGACCCCAGTCCAGCACAACGGAGAACGGAATGGCCGGCCATACAAGGCTTCAAATGGCGCCATGCCTATGGTAGAGTGAAAACTATTATTGTAAGCGAACTCTACCAAAGGTAAGTGCTTCACCCATGAAACTCCAAAATCAAGAACATAAGAGAGCAACATGTCTTCAAGAGTCTGGATTGTTCGCTCTGTCTGACCATCCGTTTGAGGATGAAAAGCAGTGCTAAGGCATAGTTGAGAGCCAAAAGCATGCTGGAGACCTCTCCAAACCCTAGAGGTAAAACGAGGATCTCGATCAGAAATGATCGTCCTAGGTACTCCGTGAAGCCTCACCACCTCCTCCAGATACTGCCTCGACAAAAACTCCACTGAGCTCGACTCCTTGATTGCTATGAAGTGGGCCGATTTAGTTAAACGATCCACTAGAACCCATATAGCACCATGTCCTCCCGGAGCTCGAGGTAAACCTGTAACAAAGTCCATTGAGATGTCCTCCCACTTCCACTGAGGAATCTCTAAGTGCTGGAGAAGACCACCCGGAACACGGTGTTCGACCTTTACCTTCTGGCAGACTAAACATCGAGACACACATTCTGCAACTGTACGCTTCAGCCCAGGCCACCAAAACTGACTCCTCAAGGATCGGTACATCTTCGTTACACCAGGATGTACCGCCAAGGGTGAACTATGGAACTCTCGGAGAACCGTCTCGCGCATCGCCAAGGGAACAAAAATCCTGCCATGATACAACACTCGGTGTTGTTCATCCTCCGACCAACCATCAGGGGCCTCACCACATACAACTCTGTCTCTCCAAACTTCCACCTCTAGATCACCCAACTGAGACTCTTCCACCTTCTGCATCAGGGATGACTGCACCGTCATCTGGAAAAGACAGCCTCTACCCACAACTTCTCCCATATCAAGATTCAAAGATGATATCTCTTCCATCACTCTCCAAGAATCACCAGATTCATTCACAACATCATTACGTGACTTTCGGATCAGTGCATCAGCAACAAAATTTCCCTTCCCAGGTGTATACGATATTTCAAAGTCGTATTCCTACAAGAAATCCATCCACCGACGCTGCCGCAAGTTCAAATCCCGCTGAGAGAAAACATACCTCAAACTCTTATGATCGGTGAAAACCACAAAGCACTCACCAATGAGGTAATGTCCCCACAATTTCAGAGGAAACACCACAGCTTCCAACTCAAGATCATGGGTGGCATAGTTGCATTCATGGGGACGCAACTGCCGAGACCCATAAGAAACAACAAACCTCTGCTGCATGAGAACACAGCCTAGCCCCAGATGTGAAGCATCATAGAAAACCTCAAACTGGACTCCCTCCACTGGAAGACAATGGACTGGAGCACTTACCAACTTCTCCTTTAGATAATCGAAAGCTGCCTGACACTGATCAGTCCATATGAACGCTTGATCCTTCCTAGTCAAAGCTGTCAGAGGAGTCGCAACTCGGGAGAAATTAGCCACAAACCTCCTATAATAGCCTGTGAGACCAAGGAAACTTCGCACCTCTGACACGGTCTTGGGGGCTGGCCAAGACACCACTGCTTCTATCTTCGAAGGATCCACAGCTACTCTCTGTTGGGACACAACATGTCCCAAGAAACGAACTTCTTGAGCCCAGAACTCACACTTGGACAACTTCCCAAACAACCGATGTTGGCGAAGAACTCCCAAAATGGCTCGTAGATGCTCTGCATGCTCCTCTTCAGATGTGGAGTACACAAGGATGTCGTCGATAAAAACCACAACAAACTTGTCCAGGAATTCATGGAACACAGCATTCATCAACCCCATGAAAACAGCTGGAGCATTTGTCATGCCGAATGGCATTACAACAAACTCATAATGCCCATGACGACAGCGGAAAGAAGTCTCCGGGATATCCTCATCCTTTACAGGCATCTGATGATATCCTGACCGCAAGTCTATCTTTGAAAACCAACCTGCACCCTTCAGTTGATTGAATAGGTCATCAATCCGTGGGATAGGATAGCGGTTCTTTATTGTCACTTTGTTTAATCGATGATAATCGATGCATAACCGCAAATTGTCATCGGCCTTTTTCACAAACAAAACTGGTGCACCCCACGGTGACACACTTGGCCGAACAAAACCACACTGCAACAGACCATCGAGCTATATACGTAGCTCTCGTAACTCAGAAGGGGCCATCCTATATGGAGACATAGAGATAAGAGACGCTCCTGACTGTAGCTCGATCCCAAACTCGATCTCTCGTCGAGGGGGTAAGGATACAACCTCTTCTGGAAAAACATCAGGGTACTCCTCTACGACCCTAGGAAACGCCAACTATTGAACCTCTGAAGAACTCAACATCATCCCAACCATCATGGATGATAAGGATGAAACTCGTCTATGACTCATCCGAGGATCTCTCTCACCAACAAACACAACTTCCTCTCCATCTTCATCAAAGAAAACGACCTTCTTCCTCTAGCAATCCACAATATCCTGCACCGAATACAACCAATCCATGCCGAGGATGAAATCATATGGTTGTATTCGTAAACATAGGAAATCTCCCCAAGAGAGGTGCTGCCCCAACACTAGCTCACAGTCTCTACATACTTCAAACAAGCTAGCTCGACCTCCAACTCGCGTAGTCAATGCCAAGGGCACTGGAAGCCTCTCTACCTCAAGTCCCAAAGCGTGGACAAGGGTAGGGGATATAAAGGAGTGTGTCGCTCCTGAATCAAACAAGTCATACACCAAGGTAGAAAACAAGAAAAGGGTACCATGAACGACATCTGGCTCGCCTGGGGCTGGAAACACTAGAGCATGAAGCTGACCACGACCACCTCCACGGCCTCTCTGACCCTGATGATGACCACCACCACAGCCACGCTCTGCTCTCTGAGGACGGGGAGTGTTATGTGGCTGTCCTCTGCCTGCTCCATCTACCCTCAAGTGATCTAAAGCTGGTGCAACCTGCTGCTGCTGCCTCGGCTGGAACTTCCTCAATGGAGGAACATGGAGTGGAGCGCCTGGTGCATGATGACTGCTCTGAAAAGTCGGGCACTCCCATTTCTGATGACCACGACCACCACAAGAAAAACAAGCGCCTGATCCCTTGGCATAGGCCTGAGAGTTGCTGCCTCCGGAGAAACGAGATGGGAAGGGCTGGGACCTACCCCCAGGTGAACGTAAACTCTTCTGTCCTGAAAACCAGGAACCCCAGACCACAGCTCTGCTTCGTGAGGAATCATGACGATTCCCCTCTCATGACGATCCGGTCCTGGTCAAAGTCCTCTCAACCACCTCTGCCCTTGACAGCACCTCAAGATATGTCTTCAGCATAAATGGGGTGACCTGGCGCTGGATCTCTGGACGCAAAGCCTCCTCGAAATGCCTCGCCCTGGCCTCATCATCTGGTAATAGGTCTGAAGCATATCGTAGAAGGTTCCTGAAATAGATTCCAAACTCTCTAACACTGGAGCTCCCCTGTCGAAGGGTGAGTAGCTCTTGGCGACTGGATGCCTTCGCAGTCGACAAAAGAAACTCGACTATAAACCTGTCTCGAAACTCCTCCCATGAGATCGTTGACTCCTCACGATCCCAGAGGAACAAGAACCACCACTGTCTCGCTGCTCCACGCAGCATCATCACAACCAAGGACACCCAGTGTTCCTTCCGAGCACGAATCGAACTGAAGCCTATCTCGACCTCCTCCAACCAGTCTTCTGTGAATGCATCTGAAACGGAGCCCTCATACTTCTATAGAATCTGGCGCTGAAAATCTCGGAGTGTCTTCCTCCAAGTGTCATCGTCGTCAACCTCTACCCGGCGACGATCTGCTGGAACAGCCTGCAGGGCACCTTCTGCGCAAACCTGACGAGGACGTCGACCTGGAGCCATACCTGTAAAATAACAACCGTTAGAGCTCCTAAGCCTGGAATATGGAAGACTCAACATTAATTAATTAATTATTTTGTATTATTTTTTTTTGGTTACCTATCCCAAGGTCTACCCATTAAAACATAAGCGCAAAGGATAATGATGCATGATCCTTTCCTAGGTCTCTACCCTGCAATCGGTATCAATTGTTTAGTAGCCATTATAAACTTAATGGTCTGTGCAACAGATCATAGGGGCCCTGAACACCTATGTCTCTGCCGGTCTCTAGTGTTTACCCCACTTGCTAAACATGAATGACACCGTTGCCCTACCATCCCATGCATCCTCACCTGTGCCTAACTCCAAACTCCATCCTATCCCTCAACCAGACCTCTGATACCACTCTGTCACAACCCCCTCCCCACAAAGTGTACCCCTCCTGGGCCGGAAATGTGAAAAGGGAGATAATGACCCCCAAGTCCCGCCTCCAGTAGGCCCCGGGTTGGCGACTAGCACCGAGGGTATAATAAACATACAAATGGGAGGCATTACCCTCTAAGAGAACACATGCAGAAGAGAGAGATAGAATAGACTCCAACCAACTCCAACTCAGAACTGAGATATAAAAGGAAACCAAGTACATATATGAAATGTCATGAAAAAGTACTACAACTGAAATGGAAAACTAAAAGTACCCAAAAGAAAGTAAAACGGCAGCGACCACAAGCCCGAACAGCTCCTCCTCCAACCGCAAGCTAGTAGTAACCAGCTTGATCTCCAACCTGCTCCAAGTGACCTGAAAAACAGTTTATATGTACATAGGGTGAGTATAACAGTATACTCAGTAGGATCCTCCCCAAGCCTCTCGTGCAAAAGTAAAGAAATCATGCTAAAGCCCAGTGAACAACAAGTGAAACTAACTCATCACCTAAACAGGTATACTATGTTCCCAACCTCACCATGGCTACTCTCACCAAGTAATGCATACAAGAATATAGCATATAGTAAAGAATATCAAGGGAACCCCGCTACTACTTCCCCACTGGTTTGCCGCTTTGCCCCAACGACATACGTCCTGTGCATCTCTCTCCAAAGGCTTGCCGGCAGACACCTGGGCTAAGCTCCACAATCTGCACCTCGTGCACCACATAGGCTTGCCTGCAGACACCTGGGCTAAGCACCACACCATCATCACAACCAAAGTAACCAGGTAGTTTCTAGGAGCCACCATAGATCGTATAACGTGTATCATACGTCGAGTATTATGCCTCAAGCCATCACATCCCATACGCCGAGTAAGGATCCTCAAGCCATCACAGCCTATACACGTTACCCCTATAGTATTCCATAGGATACTATATCCAGAATATATGTGTGTGAAATAACCACAAGCCATTACAGCCCTCTACACACATATATGGGTAAAACTAACCACTGTTCCTACCAACACAAAGATCTACCAAGAGAAGAGAGTGGGGCCAAAGGGGGTAGTCAGCCATTCAACCTCCCATCAGAATGTTGGGGAAAACACCCCCCAGGGCTCAGAATCCCAGGGGTGTCAGTTGCCCTTACCGACAGGGTGGAGTAGCGTATAGAAACACAAAAGTACAGAATATATAAGTAACTCACATACACACTATGGGCATTACCTAGTATTAGATAAAACTGCAGCTAACGTCTCTCAGACTCCAGGCTGCTACTTCAAAGACTAGGTATCCTACAAGCACACAACCATTTGAAGAGCTTTATTAGATTACTCCATTATCATTTTATCAGTTCCACTGTACGTTAATTAATTCTTTAAACATTAATTAAGAATGAACAATTCCACATTAAACTGAACTGGCATCACTTAAAAAAAACAGATGCTCCTTTTTAAGATTCACATCACCTTTAAATTCCAGTATCTCCATCCCCGTGGATTTTCACCATTTAATCAAACATTCCTTACAGAATTACTTTTCCACATTCCCAGGCATTCTAGAAAAGCATCCTATGCTTCTAAACACAAAAGAGGCTCAACCCGGTGAGTAGATATACTACCCGTCGAGTCTTTGCCGCCTATATAAAGAGCATAGATCCATCCTCCATCGAGATGCTAAACACGGAAAGCATGTGGAATACCCCGCGTGTCTTCGCCTCCTTCGGAAAGAGGGTAAGCAAGACCAGCTTCCTTGAGCAGTGGGGAAAAGTAAAGCAGAAAAACAACCAAACCAAACCACCAACATCAAACCATCACATTCATCTCATACCATCACCCTTGGTGTCCTCCCCGACACCCATATGCATAAACCGATGCATCTCGCCACACTAGGCGTCATCCGCTGCCACAACCACAAGTCTCCATGCCTCCACATATCACAACAGCCATCCAGGCTCACATCACATCACAAGAAGCAGGAAAAACAAACATCACAAAATGGGCTCTCGGCCCTTTAACAAGGCATTCAGCCTTCAAACAAAATGAGCACTCAGAGCTCCAAACCACAAGGCATTCAGCCTTACAAGCAAGCGGGTAACTCAGAACCCTTTTGAAATTCCCACATAATCTGTTTTCTAATCCAGATGGAATTGGAAGATTTGTTATTCGTAGGTTCCAATCATGGATACCTAATCAACAAGCTATCACAATTTAATAACCATGCTTACTTCCCTAAATTGATTATCCTCAAATTAGAACAACTACAACAACGACAATAACCAGATTAATTTACATGCCTCTTTATCTTTAGCCAATTAATTAACAATTAATTCTGGCTTTACGTTCATTATCAATTTATAACATGAACGAACAACAATTCAAAGAAAACATAGATATAACTATATCTAGGAAAACATGAGGCAAACAGTTATCACGGTATAAAGCAACAACATGCGATCAACCAATTCTTTTAATCCGGTTCAAGTAATTAATTAGGTCAATTTCATTGTGATCCAAAGAGATAAATCATGCTAATTCTATGATTGCACATATACAATTAGAGAAGCCATGAATCCCCTACCTCAAAGAGTTCTTGACGTCCTTTATCCACACAACAGGTCACGATCCTCCCCTTGTGACAACTGCATCCACCGGAGGATGCTTATATCGAAGATTGATCGACACGACTCGGTTGCATCCAATAGAGCGGAACTGATCGTAGGAGTAAAGGTTGATTGTGCAACTCCTACGGGAAGTATTGAAAGGTTCTAGTGCCTCTTTGTTGAGAACAAAGGGAAAGAACAAGGGAGAATGATATCTCATCCCTTTCTAAGATTTAACGAGGTGCCGGTTTAAGATCCGGTTAATTCTCTATTAAAAACGGATCGCATTAATCCACGCGGTTTGACCAAGTAAAACATTCCAAGCCTTGGGAATAATTAATATAGGATTTATGGCATTTGAAACGGCCTTAAGAACCCTTAAAATAAGGCTTTAAATGTATTTTACGTCAAAGGAAATGTAAAAAGGGGAAAAACTGTAGAAGTTTGGAAACACTGTTCACCCACTGTTACTGTACACCTACCGATCTGTGCTACTGATCTATGCTACCGATCTGTGCTACCGATCTTTTCTACTGATCAGTGCTACCGATCAGTGCTACCGATCAGTGCTACCGACCAGTGCTACCGATCAGTGCTACGGATCAGTGCTACCGATCAGTGCTACCGATCAGTGCTACCGATCAGTGCTACCGATCACTACTACTGATCAGTGCTACCGATCTGTGCTACCGATCTGTGCTACCGATCTGTGTTACCGATCAGTGCTACCGATCAGTGCTACCGATCAGTGCTACCGATCAGTGCTACCGATCAGTGCTACCGATCTGTTACTGTTCATAAAACTGGAAACACTGTTCACAGAACTAGAAAACTGGCAAAGTGTTGGGGATAAGTCCTCTTGACCTCCCAGAACACCTCCAACACCAACATTTCATAAAGTAATGGACCGGAGAGGTCCGGGCCATTACAAAGATAGTATGTCATGTATTTTTGGACATACAAATGAATTTGGAAGGGTTTAATGAAAAAACAATGAAATAGAAGGATATTGTGGTGTTATAATAAAGATATGATTGTAAATATGGTTTTGATAATTTATTAGAAAATAATGATGGAGGTAATTTCATAATTTTAAAAATAAATAAGTGTATTATTTTAAAAAAAACTCTTACGAATGTGAACACTTCAATTACGATGATTATTTATAAATATATTAATTTTTATTGAAATAATATTATCAAAAAATATTATTTTTTTAAATTTGGAAGTTAAGGAATATCTTTAGAGATTTATGTGAATTGAGATTCAATAAATGAATGGAAAATTTCATTAGATGGATGTTATTGTAGTTATCATGGAGAGATCCAACCCATGTCTATAAGGTTGTTCATGAATAGATTATTCAAATACAAATAATGAAATCATAGAATAATATGTATTTTATAATTAAGTATTGAATAAGGAAGAGATAGCTTTAGAAATAATTTTCCATGAAAATGTGTGAGATTATAAAAGGGTAATGTGACATACTCATGGAACATTAACATGAGATCAAATAGCTAATGGATAAAAATATGAAACATAAATAAAAAATCATCCCACTCAATATACATAAGAGAGAGGTTAAAATATTTAAAGAAAAATTTATCATGGATGAAGAGAATAAATAAACATGTGAAGGATAAGGACATCAGAATCTTGATGATTTAGATGAGGATAAATAATTAAAATGAAATGATATAGATCCCTCTTAATCCAATATCAATGTGTGACTTACTAAAGGACACAAATTTGGAATCATTAAATAAAATGAGAGTTCTTCTTAAACTGTGAATATATATTTTTTGAATATTGGTTTAATTGATGTGATACTATTGTCGAGTTCAAATATACACCAAAAATCTAATTTTATATATAAAAGGTCTCAATGGAGTTAAGAGACTTGATGTATCATCTCCATTGAAGCATGACTACATAAGGTTTGATATTATAAAGAGCTGTTCTAGTTATAATATTTATGGGCATATGGTAATGAAATGAAACCAAATAATTGATATATATTTCAAGAATAAAATACTCATTTCTATTTCAAGGGGAAGGCTTGATTGGAAGGAACAATAATTTAGGACAATCAAAAAAAGGTTCACCAATTTAAAAGAAAGAATTGATAGGATTAAATAAAAGGGGCATCAAGAACAAAAAAAAGATTATTATAATCATCAATAATAGAGGAAAAATAATTAAATATGAACTATTAATAATGAATTTACATTTATTGATCAAAGATAGGTTAAAATTATGGTTAAAGATAAATTTAAGATACACATTTTTATAGTGGCTGTAATGGTTTTTAGGGAAGATAAGAACCAAGTATGCATAAGTGGTCTGTTAAATTTAACTATAATAAATTAAAATAATACTTATGGATGATTTATAATAATGTAGAGTGGTAATTTAGGATATTGTAGTGATAATTCAAGAAGGGAGGAAACATATATAAAAAGATTAGTCCGATAATAATGTTAAAGCACGATAAAAATGAGAATTATAACATTGAGGAAAATATTATAGATTAATTGTGATTAAGGTTTTTCATTTGGAGAGTCCCTAAGAATGTTTTGGAATAAAGTTGTAAGAAATGGTTGGTCTCAAAACCCCAATATTTTAAAAGAATACAATACTTAATAGAGTTCAAGAAACACAACCCTAAATTAAAACAAATAATAAAATATTATTTTTTAAATATGTCTTTTTTAACCAAGCCAATAAATTGTTGGGTATTAAAAGGATCCAAAATATTTTGTAATGTATATAAATTTACACCTCAATATAATTTTATTTATAAATTATTATTAAAAAATAACTATATTTTTATTAATATAATTTTATGACAAAAAATTAAGTTTTCTTCAAAAAAAATTATTAATTTTTGTGATAAATCATTATGAATAATTTCAATGAATTTTTAAATAATTAATTACTTTTTTTATTAATTCTTGAAATCAACATATCATAATTATATAATTATGAAATTTTGTGATTTTTTATAAAAATATTTCTTTTTCATTGAACAGTGGAAAATATTGATTTTTGTAAAACTGTAATTTCCTTTCATTAAATTAAGTAATTTAGAAATACACTTATTAATTGATTTTTATTTCAAATTTCAATTAAATTTTTTTAGTTAGATACAGTCTAATTAATTTTATTAGAATTATATTTATAAATAATTTTTTGTATATGATCATTTTTTATCATAAAAACTCATTTTTCAAAAATCTATTTGTGATCATTTTTTTCTTAATTTTAATACTTAATTAATTTTCCCCACTTCAAGAAACTGAATCTTGAAAAAATTGTTACCAATTTGGAACTGGGAGGTTTACATTTAATAAACAGTCCCTTTTTAATTTTGATTATTATTAATTGTAACTTGAGTAAATATTTATCTCCTCGATAACTGTAAAGTGGTTAATAAATGATAAAATAATATGATATAGACTAAAAAATAACCATAATAATTAAAATAATTTTATTTTATGAATATATTTATTTCATAATCTCCCAAACATCAAATTTCTAACATTTTTCCCAATTGGAATTGATATTGAACATTATAATATTTTATGAAAAAATGTCAAAAATGTCAATCACTTTATTTTTTTAACATAAATTTTTTTATAGGGATTAAAAACTCTATGTTCGATTAAAAATATTTATTTTAAAGATAAGTTATTTTTTAATTATGAAAATTTATTTATAATTTTTAGGGATGAAATAGTTACGATAAATTCATATGTAATGCCGACACAATATGTATTGAATTAATAGAAAAATAAAATAAATGATTTTAAAAATACTAAAATTATAAAAATTTGGATGAATTATTGCATTATAGTAATTTTTTTGGATAAATTTGAAATATTAGAGGCATTTTAAAGTATTATCTTACAATATTATTATTTTATTGTGGTTTATAAAGTCAAATTATGTGGATAGTGTCAAAAATGGCATAAATGATATTTTATCTTATTTAATAATCTATTGAATTATTTAAAAATTATAAAAAATATTGCAAGAAGACAATTACTATGAAAATAAGTATAAAATATCATCCATTTCCCATTTATGATACAATGTTCGCCTTATATATGAAATTATAACTCTTTAATATTTACAAGTCATTAGAAGAGTTAAGGATATAATTGGTTAACCAAGAGGATAAACCAAAACACATGGTTTGAAATGAAAAATAAACCTATATAAATTTTATTTTATTATTATATTAGGACTATAATTTCCTTATATATGAATCCATATAATTTGGAGACCATTTTACATGAGTTATACATATATTATAATATAATATTTCATGTATTTTTAAAAATGTTATGATATTTTATAATAAAAAAAGATTTTATTAATTATTTTAGAATTCATTAAAATAATTTCATCTTTCATGTGATTTATAAGTGTTTTAATATATCAAATATGATCCATTTTATGGTCAATTTTACTTTTATAGTAAATATGTTGACCCCTAAAGAGTAACAAACTCTATTATCATGTTAATTATAAAAAATGATAAACATGAGTTAAAATAAAGATATCAGGGAAAAACCTACTCTAAATGTTACAAAAATTTATTGGATGATTTATTATAGACCCATACTCATCCATTATCCCAATTATATCTTATTGGATCCATTTTCCATGAAAATTAATTTTTATTAATTTAAGATTTTTTGTAATTCAAAGAGTGCACCTCCCCTCAATTATAAAAGGGAAACTTATCACATCTTTTATTTACACTTGAAAATCCACTAATTTCTTTCCATATCTTATGAAATACATTTCTAAAATACTTCCCAAGATTATATAGTTATTATATTGGACAAAAACCAACATTATAGGGTTTAATGACTGATGAAAAGGATGTTGTTCAAAGAAGAAGTATAGTCAATAACCGATTGTTTTATATTTATTTCTTCTTATACCTCATAAAAATATTCTAAAATCATTATTAAATTTTAATTTTACTATCATTCAAATAAAAATATTTTTTCATGTTAATTTCACAACATACATATATCTTCTCTTCAATCAAATGGGAAATCAAATCGTCATTCATTTGTACGATGTACTACCACCTCGTTTACCTATGTAATTAATTTTCCATCCAAGCCTCTCACGGTAGGATATAATGATGGATTTAATATTTATATATGTTATTTATGATATTATTATGATTTTATAAATGGAAATTATTATTTACCATACATTCTTTCTATCCCTTAAAAATGGAAACAACGTTAATGCATATGTACAACCTGCAATGTCTATAAATAGTGCAATCCAACATTTGTCTCTACCATTTATGGATGAATATATATATATATATAATTAATATATAAGATATTAATTTCACTATTTAAATTATTTATATTATTTAATGATTATTAATGTACAAATATCATGTTTTTAGATCCAAAATATGCATAAATATGATGCAATTATCACCCAAAATAGTGATTATAATAAAATATTTTCAATAAATAGGTAGTGCAATGTTATATAAATATAATATATTATATGGTTTATATGATTATATTCTTTCAAAAAAATTTAAAAAAATCTATATTTATTATTTACGTGTTTTTAACATGTATGAAAAAAGAAAATTATTAAGGTAAGGGGTCTCTAGGAACCACACTTTTTTATTTGGGATGTGACAGTTCAATCTATAACGTAGTTTCTCTACCTTTATGATATCAAGGATTTATTATAAATTAATTATATATTTCTATTACATATATAACTATCTCATTATACTTTCTATTTATCGGGTAATAGTTACCCTAAATTAATTTCTCAATTTCATTATTGAAAACCAAACCCGATTAAGGGGATGCTTTATGTTCTTTAATCCTATTACATAATGCTCATTTTAAGTATTATTTCACAAATGAACACCTTATATTTAGACCTATTATTATGTACCAAGATATTATAGTTCATAATATTAATTTGTTATACTATTTTAATATTTCTAAAATTACCTGTAATTATGATATAGAGAATGATTATGTACCCCATTTCGCTTTATGAAAAATTATTATGATAATTCCTTTTTATTAATTTCCATTTATGACAGAGAAAACATGAAAATATTATTATGGGTGACCCGATGTGATTAATCATGAGCATTTACTTTTATGATATCATTCTATACCCTTAACACACACGTTATTCTTTCTTAACATGTTTATTACCTTATTAATATTATTAGCTCACCCATTTTTTATGGGTATTCCTCAAGTTACCCCAAAGGAAAATTAAGAAGCACATTATGGAGACTATAATAAATAATTATCATTTCACATTGACTGTTTTTACATAGTCTTCCAAATAAACTAGGACTTTTGCTCCTATTTTTAATATTAAATTGATATTAATGTTAAAAATCATTTACTATTTTGTATTAAAAGGATTAGTTATGTATAGTTATTATTAATAGAAAGGTTTAGTCAATAATTAAAGATAAAGGTTAATAAAATTTTGTGAGAACCTTAGGAATAAGTCTAATTATAGGATAAAAACATAAATTATTAGTAAGAAAGTGATTATACTATTTTTCTAGAAATACATTCATGTATGGATAATTGAAGCCGACATGGTTTTGTCACAAAATAATATAGGTGTAACAATTGAAAAAATAGTTGGTTGTGTATATATCATCTATCATTCTATTTCACGATGAGTGTACCCTTAAAACACATAGTTTGACACTCTTGAAGGATTTTATTGGGTTAATTCAGATTTTCATTAAAAGAAGTTATCGTTAATTTGAATAGATGATGACCCTTGATGAAATTGGTTAAAACAAAAGTTATTTTTTTTTAAAAAGGATCCATGATTTAGAAATTATAAATATAAATTTTCAGGATTACATGGTTTCACACTATAATAATTTTTTATCAAACAGTTATTTTTAGTTTGAATCAATGTTTTGAAGTAGAAGGAATCATATTACTGATTAATTTGATAGAAAATGCGGTGACTGTGAGAAACCAAGTAGGATTTTCACTAGAGTGAAGGATATTGGAATTATTAATAATGTATTATAATGGTAAATGACTAAAAATATTCACCTTAAAAAACTCTTGAACTCAATAAATAAAGGAAGGAAATATTTCATTATGACCTCGGGTGTTGGTGAGCATGAAGGAAATAAGATGCAACTTCCTATATGTTGTGAATAGAGGAAGAACAACTTAAGGGAATGTATTATGTGAATGAGATGATTTTTTTGGTATGGAATGTAAGTGAATAGAGAAGTTGTTACGAGGGAAAAATAAAGAGCTCAATGGATGAAAATAAAGTTTATCCTATGGTATCATTTGTATTTCAATGACTTATATGCGGGGAATATTGGGAAATAACTAACATAAAACCCTAATACAAGATCTAAGTCACAGACCAAAGAAGGGACTATATTACAACTTTCATTATAGTAGTATTATTGATGTGATTATGTATTGAGATTAAAGAAATATATTATAGAAGTATTTTAATCAATAATATATAGTTATGTGAATTGTAAAAAATCATTGAAATGATATGTAAAAGTTTTTATATAAGTATTTTAGGGAATATATTAAATGGTATTGATAACCAAGAGAAGTTATTTAATGGTAAGATGATATTTATTAGGAACAAATGATTGAGGTAAATACAACCCTTAATAACTGCATGTTATTGAGATAATAATGATTAGTTTAGATAAAGTGATGATTGATATTTAAAATATAATTGGGATAGTATTGATGAGCCAATAATTTCTTAATGATTTGCTGACAATGTAGTTTATGTTATTTTTTATAGAGTTTACAACATATTTGTATGTATTGAACATATTCAATAATTTGTGATTTTATTGAAGTAATAGGGAAGGAGTTTACATTGTGAATCTTTTTAAATAGTCTGTTCCCCCTCGGGTCACAGAAATACCATGGTTTTTAATTTATATTATTATTTTCTTGATGTTGGTTCTTTTGGAAGATGTTTTAATCAAGTTCCTAATGATAATTATTTAGTTTCCAGAGTTTTTTTGAGGGTTTTTTGGCCTATGAATGATTTGAGAATAATTTCAGCATGTCTTGACTAAGTTCTAATATTAGATATATTGTTGTCTCATAGTTTGGACACAGTTAAATTAATTTTGTAAGCTAGGTATGAAACCCATGCATCTCTTGAAATTGGGGAATTACATGGTTTGTACATGGTTAATTTAATCGTTCGAGATGACTATGAAAAACTAATTAATAGAGGTATTTATGACATTTATCAATATTTTAAATTGTTTTTTCTTCCCTTGGATTTCCCAATTCTGACTCCACATCCTGGACATCTTCCATTGAGTGTTTTGGATCCTCCAAACTCATCTGAGGTAATTTTATGTTTTTTCTTAGTTATTCTTCACTAGGTTCAAGATGTATGAGAACATCATATCTTTGTATTTGGTTTTACCTTATTCTATTATTCTCTTCAAACATTAGGGGCTATGCTTGGGCAATTTTCGAGCATAGGGTGTTGAAAAAATTGGGTATTTTTTTCTAAGGGCCCTAAGCCATAGTAGAAGGGTCTTTTTGGTGGATATTGTCTAAGGTGACATGAATCCACCACATGAGGTATGTGTTTCCATTATTTTACATCTAGACACATTACATAGATCCTTTTGAATTTAAATTGTTATCTAAATGTGATAGTTTTGCTTGGGGTGTTTTAGCACAAATGGGTTTGGTGTTATGATGATGAGATTTTGATTAAAATGGGGGTTTTCAAATAGTCTTCCTTAGTTATGTATTTATATATTCATTTAAGGTGTTTGATGAAATTTAAATTGTTCTTTAAGATTATAATTTGGTATTTTGAGAGTTTTATTGATATTTATTGACATTTTTTATTTGGTGTATATTTTTATTTTTTAATTATGTTTTTAGTGGAAATTTTGATGGATTTTATGATTTATATCCCATGTGTTGATGTTTTTATTACTTGTAATTCTAGTGAAAAATATTTTTTTATGAAATTGGGTATTTTGATGTTTTTACGTGGATGTTATATTGGATTTGGGCATATTCATATGTACAAGATGTTCAGATATGGATGGAAAAAAATAAAGATGTTGTTTGATAAACATATCCAACATAAACCCCAAATATTGAAACACCTATTCCCCTTCCATCATTTCTTAACAAACCCTCTTATAAACAATTGGTTCCTTCAAATACTTAGTGTTTCTCTAATGTTCCCTTGGTTTAAAATGATTCAAATGTTGTTCAAAATTGTGTTTTTTTAAATCAGGTGATTCTTGGAACATTGAGAAGTGTTTTTATTTCTAAATTACCTAAAGGCACACTTGGAACCTTTAGGAAATATTTTGTGTTTTTGTATATCTTTTGGAAATTACTTTGGAAATAGATTTTTAACTATGAAATAGAAAATGTCCGACTACTGTTCAATAATGTTTAAGAAATTGGTATGAATACTCATATGGAATATTGGATTAGTTGGAACTTTCGAAATAGATCATTGTGGGATGTGAACTTCTATGGTATACCCTCCATGGAGTGGGTCATCACATAGGTGGTGTCTATGTTTGGGATAAGAAAACATGGTGGATCTGGGTTTTGGTTTGAGCCACACATGTGATGAACTCTCAAATCAACCTATACTCTTATCATGGGATTACTAGGCCTCATTTGGTGAGGCGAGTGATGGTTTCATATCGACCCCAGTTAGATGAGATCGTACCCATATATTTTCTGATATTATAGGTGGGAAATACAACTGGATTGGGTAGTTTAGTATGGCTAGTTTTATATTGACTATGGAGTTAAACCATACATCAAAATGTGGTTCCAGACTGTGTACATATAGGGATTACTTATAGTGATGTCTAGGAAATAACCAAGATTAAGTATCTCTATATTATGTTTTACTTATAATTCATGTTGGTTATCAGAGAATCTGGTTTATGCCTACTTGTTTTATTTCCTTTACTCTCAATATAACCCTTTTTCATTATTTGGGATAGTTTTTAATTCGGTATTTTATAAAATGGGTTTTGGAATGTAAAAATTTTTTAAAAGAAAAGATGTGTGTGTTTATTTTAAAAGATAACTTATGAAAAAATGTATTTATTTATTTAAAATTATCAAAACCTATTTTAAAAATGTTTTAAAAACTAATTTTTATAGACTATTTCAAGAATGAAAGTGTTTTTATTATGTGGTCATTTTCTATTAAGCTATTTATGCTCACAACGTACTTGTGCCACTTGACATCGATAGACCCAAGATGTATTATAGGTTAATTATTCTTGTTTGAGTATCCTTTAGAGAAGGTTGGTATTTAGGTTAGTGGTGACCAAGTTTTATTGTGGAGATCGAGTTTTTCTCAGTTGGTTTTAGTTTGGTTTTATCAGTTTTTATTTGTGGTAAATATTTTTTGTATTGAGATCTTGTTGTAACTATTTTTGTCCAATGTTTTGGGATTCTTATAGTTTTTGTGTGTGTATTTTTGGTTTATTTATTCTAAAATTATATCTTTAGAAATAATTCAGATTAAAATATATTTTATTTTTAGTGATAGTGACTAGAATGGGAGGATCATGAATTCCTCTTGAACCTTTCAATGGACTGGGTCAGGTGTTGGGTTGGATAAAAACTTTGCCTAGTTTATGAGAAAATTGTTTCAGAGGATCCCTATGTTATTTGGGAATTCTGTTAGATTACATATTAGGATTATTGGGACTCAAGAGGTAGGTATTGAATGAGTATCATGAACTATAGCTCATTTTGATCCTTGAGTTTCTAGGGGTAGTTATTGATTAGAGTATTTCATTGGGTTTGGGTGTGTAGATGAGGAATGAAATAGAGGTGGTCCAGTGATGTACATTAGGCTAAGTGGAGTAGTGACCCATGCGAAGCCTGAGTGAATGGTTCAAGGTCCTCCTTGTGGTTGGTGGTCTCCTAAAGAATGGCCCACTAATTAGAATATCAGGTTATGAATCACTACTCATTCCCTATTCTAGGAGTCTTGTATGAGTTTTATTTTATTTATTGGTTTGTGTCAGTAGACTATTAAAATGAAAATGATTTTTTAAAACTAGAATTCATAAGGAAAAATAATTTTGTTAAGGTTTTTTTGCTGGAAAATAATTTGATGTTTGACTTAGATTGTAAAATGGGTTGTGGTATTTGAAAAGTGTCCATGGAAGGAGGTGGTACTGAAAATTGGATGAAAAGTGCATGATTTTAAAAGATAATTTTGGTTTTGTTTGTGATTTTTGGCTTATGATCCATCCATTTTAGACTATGATGATTTTTTGGTTGAGTTTTGGATGATGTAGATTTTGTTCCTATATTTTATTCTATTCAGAGTGTGTCACCCAGAAAGACCCCCAATGTTTCTAACGAATCTCATTCTATATTTATACCTACCCAAGATACCATTGGAGTGGTTAAGAAGAGTAATTCTGGATCTTTTCATGTATTCCATAGTGGCTGAGGTTTGTTCGAGGCTACATAGTTGATTGATGAAGTTGATGTTGTCTTTAGGTTATTAGGAACTCATAAAGCTATGAGGGTATGTACTGTTTGGATCTGTTTGAGGTTCCTTATTTAGATCAATGAAAGGTGATCTCACCCACAACATTTCAATTTTAGATGATGTTATATGTTTTTTAGAACAATTTGTTATGATGGTTTATACATAAGGAGGTAAAGACGAGAAAGGTAGAAGAGCTCATGAATGTTCGGTATGGTCATTGGACAATAAAGGCCTATGTTTTCAACTGTTAGGAGAAGGTTTACATTTCTCCAAAGGTATCATCATTGGATCATTTGAAAGATCATATTTTCATTTGGTTATTTTTCTAGAGATCAAGGAGAAATTACTCACATTTAGTGAAGTTCTATTTGAGAATCCAGTGGATGAGGTGTTCTTAGCTATGTTAGTATCTAGATAATAGGTAGCTGGTGATCTGGTTTCCCTTGGTGATTATAAAGGTTACCAAAATGTCAAGAAGGGAATGATAGAGGAAACTGTTCTTGAGAAGTATCCTCTTTTGGTTTTAACTTATATTTTTTCAATCTATTTTTTCATGTTCTTCCAGTGTGGCCAGTTAAGGCATTTAAATTAGACTTCTTGAAATCCTATGATGGTTTGTCATTTATGTGGCCATTTGGGTCAAATAGAGAAGTTATGTATGTAGAATTTCAAAAGGTGTGTGTTCTAATAAAATGATGTTATCTCCTAGCTATGGTGGAGCATATTCTTTAATACATCAGATCTCCAGCCATAGTCCCTTCAATGAAGGTCTTTGCACAGTGAGGAATAATTTTTTTTTCAGATTTATTGTATTTGCTTTCCTATCCAATGTGATTGTGGATATGGTTGAAGTTCTATGTTGTAATTTTATTTTATTTTATATTTTAAACTTTTTTGTAATAATATTAGTGATTTTTTATTTTTTTAATCAATTGGTTGATTCTTTTTGGGTGAACATTTGACTAGTAGTCCTTCTTGTGTGTTCTTATCACCTTTTGAGGATTGGTTTTGGTTCACTATCTTGATAAATTTATAGATGTTTGTGTAATTTGGAATCGATGATTTGTGACCTAGTTCTTTATTTGGTTTGAGTTTTTCCTATGAGTTTCCCCTAAGTTAGGGTTTTTTGGTTTATTTGGGAAGCTTTCAATCTCAGTGTTTGTGTTGTTTTGACCTTGCTGGGGGTTCTGAGGTTGGTCAAAGCAGGTCAGACAAAAATGGTAGGGAGAAACAATATGGACCTTTTTGTGGTTTCTTCTAGGGGTTTTCAATGTTATCTAGTTTATTTTAGAGGGGGGAACCCTATATTTCTCTTTCCATGTGGTTCTTCTCATTATGGATTTCCTTAGAGCTAGTCAGGTGTGACTTGTGGAGTTGAGGAGGTCACTCGAAGTCTAAGGATTTTTTGACTTATTCAGTTATGAGTTTGAGTATTGGTTTTCCTTTGGATTTTTGACAGTTAGGAAAAATAAAGTTGGGGGGGTGGTGATAATTTTGACATCCTAATGTTGGTTTTATTTTATTTTATTGTCTTCTTGAAGTTGGTTCTTTTGGTAGAGGTTGAGGTTGAGTTCATGGTGAATGTTTTTTAGTTTTCGTAGTTTTCATAAGGTTTCTCTATTTATTCACATTTTGATCATGGTTAGACTTAGTTTTGAACTTATAAACAAGGGGTTCACATGGTTTGAACATGGTTAAAATAAATTTGTAGCCTATGTGTAGCCTTTGTAGCTCTTGACAGTTGGAAATTTCACGGTTTTCATATGGTTTGTTTAACAATGCGAGATAACTATGAAACCGACATAAATAGGGGTATTTTTGACATTTATACTTTTTTTAATTGGGGTTTTATTCCCTTATATTTTTAAATTTTAAAAAAATGACCTGGAAAACTCCCATAGAGCCTTTTGGATCATAAAAGTTATTCTATGTTTATTTTAATGTGGATACTTAGTAATTCATTATTGGGTTCAAGGGGTATGATAACCTCATATCTTACACTTAGTTTTATCTTATTTTATTCTTATCATATAACCCTAGGGGTTATTCACGGATGATTTTCATTCCAAGGGCGGTGTTAAAATTTTTGGGTTTTATTTCCAAGTGTTATAAGCCAAAGTAGGAGGGTTTTTCAGTGGATTTTTTCTAAGGTGACATGATTCCACCACATGAGGTTTGTGTTTCAATTATTTTCATTTTTGACACATTCCATAGAGGATTGATAATTTCTACTTTTTTCTAAATGTGTTTTTCCTTGTCATAGTGTGTCAGTAGAAATGGATTTGGTGTTCTGATGATTGGATTTTTCTGAAAATGGGGATTTTAATTTTTTTCCTTATTTATATATATGTATAAGAAGCTAAGGTGTTTAATGAAATGTAAATTGATCTTTTGAAACATACTATTGTATTTTGAGAGTGTATTTTTTTAACCTTTGGTTATTTTTTGGTAGTTCTTTCATTTGTGAATTATGTTTTGAGTGTAAATTTTGGATGATTTTAGGATTTAATTCCCACATGTTGATGTTATAATTAGTGGTAAAGCTAGTGGTTACTCCTTGTTCTAGTTTTGGTTATTTTTTGGTTTACCATGGATGTTCCCATGCATTTCAGAACATACATATATGCATTTGGTGCATATATAGATGGGTACATAATGCAAAATTGTCTTTGATAAAAATTCTCAACTTAAACCCTAGATTTTGAAATACTTATCCCCACTCCATTCATTCTTCTTCAACACAATTCTCTTCAATGGATTCTATAAAACCATTATTGTATTTATATAGGTCCCTTGGTTTCAAATGAATCAAATGTGATTCCAAATTATGTGTTCAAAATCATGCCTTATTTAGTACAATGAGATGTGGTCTGGATTCTAAATGACACAAGAGACCATTTTATAACCTTTGATACATATTGTGCCACTTTTTATTGATTTTGGAAATGTATTTGGAAATAGATTTGGAATTGTGAAATGTAAATGTCCCAATTGATATTTTATAACCTTTTGGGAAGTGGGTAGAAAATCCATTTGATTTATAGGCCTGGTTGGAACATTGTGAATTGATAATTTTTATATTGGATCCTCTATGGTGGACCCTCCTGGGGTAGGGTCATCATATAGGCAGTTTCAGTGTTTTAGCTTGGAATATATAGAGGTTTTGGGTTTTAGTTTGATCCCCACATGTGATGACCACCCCATTCACTATGCACTATTACCTTGGGATTCCAAGGCATCATCTGGAGGGTTGAGTGATGGTTTATTATGAACCTTGATTATATGGGTTGGTACCCCTAGATTTGTTGAGAGGATTGGAAGGAGGTGCAACTAGATTGTTGTTTTAGATTTGTAGTTTGTTATCGAATGTTGAGATACACCATACACAAGTAGGTGAGTCCAAACTGAATATGTCTATTGGATTATTATAGAGTTTTTTGGGATATTCTAATGATTAACTATCTGTATTTTCTATTTTACTTCTTCTAAATGTTGTTTGTTATCCCTCTTAGTTTATACCTACTTATTTTGTTTCCTTTATTTTCATTATTTCCTTTTTTGATAATCTTGGATGGATTTCTAATTGGGTTTTTTGTTTCGAACAACATTTTAGAATGTAAAATGTTTTAAAAGGAATGTGTGTGTGATTCATTGAAATGGGAATTTGTGTAATTTTTTTTGGTTCTATAAAATTTTCTGAATATATTTTCTAAATCTACCTCAAACCAGTGTTTGTGTACTATTTCCGAAAATGAAACATATGGATTCTATGGTGATTTTATTCTAAAATATTTATTCTCACACCCAAATTATGCCACTTGGTATTATTAGACATGACCTATTTTATTGGCTCTGGATTTTGGTTAGAGTTTTCTTTGGGGAAGGTTGTTCTTGTGGTTAGTGTTGACCAAGAGGTCATGTTGAGGTTGATTTTTTCTCAGTTTGGTTTTAGTTTTGTTTTGTAATGTTCATTTTTTACTAACTGTGGTTTTATTTGAGATCTAGTTGTATCTATTTGTATATTGTTTTTATGGATTCTTCTGGTTTTTATTTACGATGTAGTTGGTTTTTTTATTATAGTTTTTTATTTATAGAATTAATTCCCATTGATATATCATTGATGCCTGGTGCTAATCACCAACCTGGGATGATCGAGAACGCCTCTAAAGATTTGTTGCAAACCAGGCAGGGTGCCGGGTTATATGGTAGTCTGATATGCTTCATGAAACCTGGTATGTTACTTTTTTAGTTTTGAGTGTTGTAGGTGTTTTGGAAGAGTCTTGAGGACATTCCATGGTGGTTGGAGGAGTAGCAGTACTGCTACAAGAAATTAAGGTCATGTATTATTTACAAAACAAGAAATAGTGGTTCATAGATTGTTTAACCTACTAGGTCCCTAATAGTGTGTGGAAAGTGGTTTAACCCATGAGATTTATTACAAATCTTGTAATTTTATCTCCTAGAATGTTTTAAATATAGGTTTTTGTGACATGATTTTCAGTGAAAGTGGAAATTTTTGGAAACTCCAGGATTACATTCCAAGTAATAGGTTCATAACATGAAACTGGTAGGTTTGTAGATTTTTATTTCATTTATTAGATGATTTATCTCATTATTCATTGGATTTTCTCCCTCTCATCCTAGATTAACCGTTGGTTCCCCAGATAGACATTCTCACCCCCTCCTTCCTTTCTTCAATTTGTTGGTGTTGGTGGCTGTTTATTGGAAATTCGTGCTGAGTGTGTCTCCTTTATTGACATGTTTTATATAATTTTTCTCTTGTGTATTTTTATGGGGATATTTTTTGGTTTTGGGAAAGTATTGGTCTTTATTTTGATTATTTTTAGGTTCTATGTAGGTTGATTTGTAGTTTTCTGTGTTTGGTTGTGGTTTTTTAGGAGTTCTTCTTCACCCTACGGTACACAATGATTCAGTAAAGCTTTATCGTGGTAGGGAATCCACTGTTTCTAATTTTTTATATCATATGGGAGTGGATTACAATGGTTTATCTATAGGATAGGGTTTTGATATTCTAATCAAAGATAATTACTCAGTTATTTGAAATCTAAGAGGGGAAAGGGGAATTATTTCCTTTTTTACAACATTGATATCATTGTGATGTGATATATTGTAGATGATTTATTTCTAGTAAAAAAATGTGTCTATTGTGGTATTTTTTATACTAGGTTAATTTTTTAATGAATGTGGTGGCTTTTGTGCTTTTTTTGATATCACCATAAAATGTGAATTTTTATAACCACTTATATTTTTTTATAATTTTTTCACTGAGACTTTTTATAGTATTATTCCACCCATAAAATAATGTAATCTATGATAAAATCACCACTGATAAATCTATAAAATTTTCTTGATATTTTTTGATGTTTGGCTGTTCTTGTGGGGCGGTGATGTGTGTTTCCAATGTGACACGAGGACGACGGTTGATTATTGGTTCTGCTTTCGGGGTGGTGGGGTGGTTATTATTTGTCTATGATTTTGGGGTGGTGAGGTGATGGTTAATTTTTGGCCATGTTTATGGAATAGTGAGGTGATGGTTGTTCAGTGGTGCTATTGGTGTGGAGAGGTAGTGGTTTTGGGCCATTCGTTAGGGGTATTCAGGCGATGGTTCGATGGGGATGATGGGGTTCTTATGATATATGGTTTTTTGATATATTCCCATGTAGTGATGGATTAATTGTTTTTTAAATAACATTTAAAATGTCTTATGGTGGTTTAGTTTGTTGTATGGAAATGGAAAATGGATAAATAAATGATGATCTATTGGTTAAATTTGGATGATGATAAATAATGAAATAAATGGGTTGGATAATGGGAATTGATTAGTGTTGTGATGCGGAATGTGGTTTGTTTTGTGTTATGCATTTAGAGGTGTAAGTTAAAGTGGTGATGTTGTAAGTAAGTTAGTGAATGGTTTTGAAACCATAGTCTAGATTTATGTGTGTGTATTTCTGTATATAGTTGTCTATTCCTTTTTATTTCTTTATGAACCCCACCCACATTGACCTCTATGTTCTTACACCCACATGGTCACATGGGGTTCTTTTCCTAGCACTGAGTGAGGAGGATGAATGGTTGATACCCCTTATTTACCAATCTATCTTCCAGGTGAGGTAGGTATTGCATAGGATGTCACGGCTAGAAGTGAGATATTTCATATGATGGTGGTTGTGAATGCCCATGTGTTTTTGGGAGAAATGTGATGTATCCATGCTTGTGGTGAGGTGATCCCAGGGTTCATTTGGTGGGATGTGACTTATATCAGGCATCTATGAGTGGTATGAGATGAGAAAATCTATCTTATATTGGTGGTCATGCATGATAGGAGGATGGAAAGAGGTTTTTTTCCTTCATTTTCATGATACCCTACTACTCAGGTTATGGTTGTAGATGTGTTGTGGACCAGATTGTTTGTGTCAGACATGATGCAACGATGCTTGTGGGGTAGTGGGACAAGGTTTTATTGGGATAGATGTGTTATGACCATGTTTGTGGGGTGGTGTGTAATTCGTATGAGATGAAAGCGCTAGTATGTACGACATTGGGGTGTGAGAGTGGTATACTAGGAGGATATCAATGTGGGGTAACCTTTATTGAATTGAATCATGTTATATTATATTACTTGTCTTGGGTTATTTGGCGAGAATTCCTTAGAATGAGATTTATAGTTGAACCATTTAGGTGTAGTCAGTTTTTCTGTTTTCTCATGGGTGCATTAATGTGCTTTTTTCACATGTGCATGAGAGACTTTGGTTTTCCTAATTAGTATACTTGAATTATCATGCTATGTATATGAAAATATTTTTAGGTTTTTTGGAGGACTACATGGAAAATTCTTGATAATACTAACATAAACCTTAGGAAAAATATTGTGTCACTGTTTTAGATTTTATTTTGGGTATTTACTTTTGAGAATTTTATCTATATAATTTTTTTATACATTAATGTGCGATTATTTTGGTTTCTTTTTTTTATTTCATGGAGTTATTTGTACATGATTCATCTTATTTGCCCATATTATGTTATTACAGATGGTAATGCATCCCATTTCATGATATTTTTACACCCTTGGTGTTAGTCGACATCCTCAGGGCTATTGTAGGTAGGACCTGAGTGTTATTGTCTCTCTCACCTCATTGTGGTTTCTTTGGAGGGAGGGGGTCATGTAATAGTGGTATAAGAGGGATGATTTAGATATAGGATGGTGTCTAGAGTTAGGAATAGTGAAAATTAAATGATTTTTATGGAAAGAGTCCTATTTGACCTTGGTTCCATAAATTGGTTAGGGAGATCATCTAAGACAAAAGAATTTAGACCCCCATGATCTAGTGCACAGACTTTTAGATTATTTTGCAACCAATTGAGGTGAACCTATTTTTAAGCTAGAGACCTAGGATAGGTACATACATTATAATGACTTGTTTTATTATTTAGGTTGGGGTTTTTGGAAGGTTAAAATGCATATGTTTAATTTAAATGAATCATAATAAAATTACAAACTATTAATATTAGGAAGTTCTTGTTGACATTTCCCCTATGGATCCTTTTTGTTATCTATGTTTGGATCATGTATTCAAGGTCTAGTAGGATGTTCAGGTTGATCTTCATAAGGTTGAACCCGTAGAGGAATATGAGCCTTTGTACAAGGAATTACATGCTTTCTAGTAGCAGAATTTGGGGAAGCATGAGGGAAATGTTTTAGATATAGAGAAATAGAGATGGATGGAGGACCTTGAGATCACATTCAGTTTGATATGGGCTCCAGGGAGATATTGAGTCCCTTTGGCAGTTATTCAACTACACAGAGGTACACATTAGTTGTGGTTTTTAGATTTGGGAGAGAGGAAGGATTCATATGTTTTATGAGACGACATTTAGAAAGAGTTTTAGGACGTGTTCCTTTCATCAGCCATTAAAGAATTAAAGAGTCATGATCTTAATTCTCTTCAATAGTGGAGCTTTTTAGTGGGGGTGTTTGGGATCATGTTCAAGGATATTCTTTGATTTTCCCCATATATTTTTTTAGATGAAGAGTATTATTTGAAATTTCTTGATTATGCACTATTTATTTCTATCTAGAATGATGTCACTCCTTTTATGCTTCCAATATATCCGGTTGTTCAGAAGAAAGAGAAGTTGATCAAATATATGAACTCTTGAGTATGATTTATGCAAGAGAAGAACCAACTGGGTTTCTCTTAGGGTAGGGTATTTTGTGGCATGTCTCAAGAACTAGGGCCTTCTAGGGTTTAACCAATGGGTATTAAACCTCAAGAGTCTTGCTTTCAGATTTTTAGGGCCAAGGATTACTATGATTTTTCTAGAGATAGTAGGAGAGTTTGTCTTTGTTTTAGGGTTTTTAGACTTTTATAGATCCATTACCCAGTGGTTCCCTGAGATCAGTATGGTTGAGGTGGGCAAGTTCAATTTTAGACTCAATAGTAGTTTCTCATGAAATTGTTTCAATACTAGGGGAAGCAGAAATATGCTCTATCGAGGGGTGTGGGTGATGGAAGAGGTTGGACTTGTGATGTTCCACATGATTACGGATCTTGACCTGAGTGTGGTTATGTATATAGTTTTCAGTAAAGTGATAGAGGATTTGGGAGTTTTCATTTTCAAACATTTGAGGTGGAAATACTAGAGAGGTCCCCAGAGATTGTCAAAGGCATGATTAGTTTGTTTAGTACCCATTTTTGTTCCTTTTTTGATTCAGGAGATTTTCACTCCTTTGTTTCAACCACTCTATTCCCTTCTCTCAGACCAGATATAGAGAGGCTTCATGTTCCCCTAGTGTTGACTACGCCGGTTAGAGGCCAAAAAAACATGTTTGATGTGTGTCAAGGGTGTGGACTGACGATGTGTCCACATCAGTACCTTGGGGATGAATTATTTCTATAGATGTTGATATATGACTTAATTGTATGCATCCGATGTTTATAATCCATTCATTCTATTATTGAATTCTTTTTTAAGAGATTCATGTTCTCAGATGTTGATGACCATTAGGTGGATTTCATTAGCAAGAAGGGTTTTGAGTTGGTAAGTGGAATATGGAGCCCCTTGATTCATTAATGGATGAGTGTTGGGTAGAATCAGTGGAAATTTGGATAGTGGAGGTCCCATGGATTATGGAGGAGTTCTTGATTGTTTTTCTAAAGGAGGTTGTAATGCTACCACCTCGACGTGATGTTCTATTCAGGACAGACTGACAATAAGTTTCTTCTCTAATTTTTATGCTTCCTTTTCATACGACACTTCTTATTTTGTGGGAGATGATGATTCACATTGATGATCTATTTTAGAAGGGGTTTATCCGACCTAGTGTGTCTCTATGGGGTACTCTAGTGTTGTTCTCTAAGAAGAAAGATGGTTGTATGAGGTTGTAAATACACTACTGTTGTTTAATATGATAATTCTCAAGAACCATTACCCTATTAATGGGATACATGATCTTTTCAACCATATAAGGGGGGAAAGTTGGTTTTCTAAGGTCAATCTATGTTCTGGATATCATAATTTAAGGGTGAAGTATATAGAGATCCTCTATAATGCATCTAGATGTAGGCATAAAAAATTTAAGATTTTTTTCACGTCCTTTTTTGCTAAGAACACACCAGCTATGTTCATGTGACCTATAAAATTATTTTTCCATGAATTTATGAACCTGTTAATAGTCAGGTTCATCAATGTTATATTTATAGATTAAATTTCATAAGAGGAGATAACCGATCATCTTAGATTCATTTTTTAGGTTCCTCGATGGAGCCAGCTCTATGGTATGTTTTCCAAGTGTGAGTTTTGGACGAGAGAGTTTCATGTTGTTAGATATGTTGTTTCTCAGTTGCATGAGACAATATACCCATTAGAATTTATGGAAGTTGTATCTTGGGAAATACCCATGAAATTTCCATAGGTTGGATGTATTCTTGTTCTCGTGAGCTTTTATTGGAGGGTTGTGCCTAATTTTCCTTGATTTTCTACCCAAATTAATGTGTTTACTAAGAATAACAAAGATTTCGCGTGGACTGATTAGTTAAATACATCATTTGATTACCTAGTGGGGATGTTAGTTAATGCTCCAATGCTTTAGATTCCTGATGAGGGTGTGATGTTTGACATGTTTTTTTAATTATTCTCGTTTTTAATTGGGTTCTGTGTTGATGCAGTAGATAGTAGTGATATCTTATGGGTCTATAAATATATCTCCCCATTAGTGGAAATATTACACCCATGATCTAGAGTTAGTTCCAATCATATTTTCACTAATGTTGTGGTGGAATTACATTATTGGGGATCTCGTTGGGGTCTCCCTAGACCAAACTAGCATAAGGTAAATATTTTATCAACTTCATTTAATATGAGACAATGAAGGAGGATTGTGTTTTGTTAATATTATGATTTTTAGATCACTTACACCTTAGGAAAAGTGAACGTTGTGGCTGAAACTTTGAGTAAAAATTTAGGGAAGTATGTTCTTCAAGAATCTGAGAATTCATAGAGATTAATGGAGGTGTTTACAGACTTCCAATTATATTCAAGTGTTGATTATTGTGGAGGGTATTTTTTAGGATGACGGTTCAGACTTTTTCAATGCATCTTGTGGGGGAGTCTCATTATGAAGACTCATATGAAGAGGTAATGTGTGATTGTGTTGTATGTGGTATACTTTAGAGAGATAATTGTATTATGGGTAGAGCCGAATGTTATTTCATGGAAGGTTATTTGTTTCATTAATGATGTGTGAGGGAGTTTTTTGTGATTTTCAAGCTCACCATTTGTAGTAAACATAAAATTTTCAAAGATGTATCATGGATTTAGCAAGTAGTTTTGATTAACTAGGATAAAATTTGTTATGGAAGATGTTCTAGAGATTTTATTGGTTTTCTAGTAGGTAAAGGATGAGAATCTTGTTCCATGAAGTTTTTTACAACATTTGGATGTTCATGAGTGTAAATGGGATGACATCTCGATGGATTTCATCACAGTATTACCTAGACTAAAACAGGTATGTGATGTTATCTAAGGACTGTGGACTGGTTGATGATATCATATGACATCATAAAGATCAAGGAGCCAAGCATAATATATTTTTTGTCTAAGAATAACATGGATGATGTGGTGTGGTTTTATGGACTTCAGAGGTTCATTGTCTTAGATAAGGATTCAAATTTTATATTGGGATTCTGGAGGGGGTTTCAATATGCCTTTGGCACTCTGTTACGCCTCAATAATACTTTTTACCCTCATACGGATGGGATGATGGATATGACCATCCCTGAAGTAGAGGATATGTAGTGGAAATCAGTATAAGACTTTGGTGGATATAGGGTAAGACTCATGTCTTCGGTTGAGTTTGTAAACAAAAAAAAGTTATCAATCATCCATTGGTATGGATCCTTTTAATGCATTGTATAAAATATTGTTTCATTATCCATTGTGATAGATAAAGGTCAGGTAGAGAATAGTTTTTGGTCCTAATGTAATATAGAGAATCTAAAAGAAGGCTCAACTGGTTCAAGAAAGGATGAAAGCAGTACAATACACAAATAAGTCTTATTTAGATCACAAGAGGTGGCATTTGGATTTTGAGGTTGGGAAACAAATGATAATGGTGGATTCCCCAAGACATGTGGTGCAGAGGTTTGGTAGAGTGAGTGATCTTTATCCTCAGTTTTTTGGTGACATTGAGGTGTTGGGGTGAGTTAGAGATGTAGAATGTTGATTGGAATTTCCACCATGGATGGAGAGGATCCATGATGTGTTCCACATATCTTATCTTCATCAGTATCTTCATAACAACTCCAATGTCATTGATTGAAGAGAGTTGATATTGATGATGACATGATGTTTGTGTGGTTAAATATACAGATCTAGGATCACAAAGATAAAGATATATATGAAGGTACCATTCATTTTGTTCCTGTGTTGTGGAGGAATGGTGGCTAGAGGGAGAGTACTTAGGAGTGAGTGATGCAGATTCTTTTCTTGTACCAAGAGTTGTTTTGTGTTTTTCTCTTCTATTTTTTTCTTATGGTGTAATGTTAAGATAATTCTATTTTATGAAATTATATGTTATCTTTAGTTTTTGATGTATTATGTGTGATAATATTCTAAAATATGAAAATGGGGGACCTAATTCCTTATCGAGATACATTATACTATGATGTGATTAAAACCATGTGGGAAAGTGAGCGCCGCCCAGAGTATATAGTATCATGACATGGGGATGTAATTAAATAATTTTTATGTTTGGGTATATGTGTATTGATGGTTTCTATAGTTTTTAGATAAGAATATATGGAGGTTAGGTAGATGTGGTGATGTGTCCCTATGGTGATGAGGTTGTCTGAGATGTTTTGAGGCTATTTGGTCTAATGTGTTTGGATGGCAATTGTGTTTGAGGAATGATGAGATACAAGAGAGGTATCTCACTGGTTTATTGTTATGACACATTTTTTTGGTATTGGTTTTGGATTATTTAGGGAAATAATCATTGTAGAGTTGTCTGACTTAAAGACAAGTTCCTCCCTGGTCCTTTACTTTGCTAGGATTAGGTTTTCGAGTTGTTTCCAAAAACAAATGACGAGGTTCTGTAGTGGTTGGAGGTATAGTAGAGCTTCTATAGGAAATAAATGTTTTATATTGTTTATATGGTTTGAAATGGTGGTTCATGACTTGTGTAGCCTCATAGTTCACATCTTGTATAACGGAATAGGGTGATCCCATGAGATGCATCATACATCATATAAGTGGAAATCATGGTGTTTATTAAATAAATCCTGAGGTGACACAGTTTTCGATGAATATGGAAATTTTCAGAAACCTAAGGATTACACACTATATAATGGTCATAGGACTTGAAACCAGTATGTTTCTAGCTTGTTTGTTCTTTTCTCTTCTGATTTTTAACAGTAAGAAATTTCATCTCTCCCAATCATTTTGGATGAATGTTAATAACCCCAATGAGACTTTCTAGTCGTCTCCTCTATTTCTTTAATCTATTGGTTCCTATGGTTTGTTGTTAGTTGTCCACCGTGAGTGAATATTTTTTATCACCTTGTTTTCTTTTTTTCTCATCCCATAGATTCTCTGTCGTTATCTTATTTGGTTTGGGTCTTGTGTTGGGATGAATTTTTTTGATAATTGAGTTTGGTGTATGTTGGCCCATGGTTTTCCACATACAATTGTGTTTTGAAAGTGTTCTTCAGCACCTTTTTGTGTTCATCGAGTCAACAATGATTCTTTGACGTAGGGAATCCATCAATTTTCTTTTTTTGTGTATCATAAGAGAAAGGTTTGATTTTTCTCTTATTTATGGGATATGGTTGTGCTGGATTAATCAAAGATAAAGAATGTTTAGTTGATATATGAAGGGAGAAATGGGAATGATTCACATGCTTTTTACATCTTTGATATTATTGTGATATAATGGATTGTATGGGATTGAATCCTTAATAAAAATTATAGCCCTTGGGGGATGTGATTATGTTTGATGATGTTTTTTATGACTTCTTTTTCTATTTTTATTATTGTGATATCACCCTAAAATGTTAATTTTTCCAACCAAATATATTTGGATATTAAAATGGCTTTCCCAGGAATATTTCTTTCCTGATGGAACCCCTATAATAATTTGAAATGCGATAATATTCCATTTGATAAATATGTAAAATTGTCTTGATGTGATGTGATTTATGTCCATTTTTATGAGATGGTGACATGTGTTTATAATGATGTGTGGGGTTGAAATTTGATATTTGTTCATTAATTTTCGGTGGAGAGAGATTGGTTGATTGATAATTATTTTGGGCTAGTGAGCTGATGGTTGATCTTTTCCTATGCGTTGGGGGTTGCGAGGTATTGGTTGTTTAGCGATTCATTTGTGGTAGTGAGGTGATGGTTATTTGGTTGTGCTTTTAGGGCGATGAGGTGATGGTTTTACGGGGATGATGCAATTATTTTGATGTGTGGTTACTTTGAGATCTATTCCCAGATAGTGATGAAATAAATAATCGGTTAATAATATTTAAAACAGACTTCGATGGTTTGGATAATGAGATGGAAATGAAAAATGGAAAAAAATTGTGTTGTGTAGTTAAATGTGGATGATGAAAAATAATGAAATGAATGTGTTGGGTGATAAGGATTTGTTAAAGGAGATACATGGATTGCAGTTTGTTTGGTGTTATGAATTTTTTGGTGGCATCAATGTTGGTGATGCTGTGATATCTATATGCACCCCACCCATTTCTAGAACAACATTCTGAAACCCATAGTGTCATTTAAAGGTGTTTTCTAAACATTTGATATGGATGAAAAATGGATAGGTACCCAATATTCCTCATTATCTCTTCCAGATGAGGTTTGAATTTTATAAGTTGTGACAACGAGAGGTTTGATATTGAACTATTCTGTTTTTGTTTTATCCTAAGTGTTTTTTGAGTGAGACATTACGTGGCTATTCGTGTGTGGTAGTGAGCCATGGTTTCCTTAGGAAGGATGTGACTTATCCCATATGTATACTTGAAGGATGAGATAGGATGATGAGAATTATTTTGTGGGTCATTCATTATAGGAGGATGGAATGAGGATGATTTCTTTCAATTTAATGATACCCTAGAACTCTAGTTATTGTTTTACATGTTTTTTAACCAATGTGTTTTCAAGAGAGGTATGATGTGGCCCTGCCTATGGGCCAGTGAGACGAGGTTCCCTTAAGTGACATGTGTTGTGACCATGATTGTGGGGTGGTGTGGTATTTAGAAGTGATGGAAGCACCATGACGTTGAATGTAGGGGGTGCGAGAGAGGCATACTAAAGGGGAAGTGTTGTTGGGGTACCCTTTATTGAAGTGACTCATGTAATATTATATCAATTATCTTGCATTATTTGTTGTGTATTATTTAGTGATGTTGGGATGTATAGTTTACATGTTTAGTTTTTGTTGGTATTTCTGTTTTTTCATTGGTTCATTAATATTATTCATTGACATGTTCATAAGAGACATTGATTTTATTAGTAAGTATACACGTATGATCACCGTAATAATATGAAATAATTTATTGGTTCCTAGGAGAAATATATGGATGATGTTGGAAATTATTAACTTATACCTCAGAATATTTTTTGTGTCACTGATTTAACATTTCTTTGGGGTATTTACTTTTGGAGACCTTTATCTGTAACAATTTTGTTTATACATACTTGTGGGATGAATTTTGTTTCTTATATGTTATTCCATGGAATTATTTTTTGATTATTCGTACTATATCTTGATATTATATTATTATAGAGGTTAATTCCTCCCATTTCATGAGATTTTTATACCCTTGTTTCTAGAAACCAACCTAGGGCATACTGGAGGTGGGACAGATGGTGTCATTATCGGTCTTCCCTAATTGTGGTATATTCAAAGAGATGTGGACATAAAAAAATATATTTTTCCATTTTGGGTTTTTGGTAATTCTATTTATTTCCCCGTTTCCTGATAATATATGATCATGTTATTTGAATATGTTTTATGTCATGTTAAAATATACTTTATTTTTTTGGGGATTAATTTTGTTATTTTGGAAATATAGTGACTCAATTTATAAATTTTTGGATTTTAATTTTGGTCAAAAATATTTTAGATTCCTTTTAAGGTTAAATATTAATTAAATTGTTTAATTTTAACTTTTGATGATGTTTCAGATATTAAATCCATACATATCCAAATTGGATAACTAGATTAAATCATTTTGGTTTTGGTAAATATCAAGAGATAATTGGAATAATGTTTTATTATATTATGGATCATATGACAAATCAAAAGATAATTTTTTTTCTTCAGGCCTGATAAATTCATCTTCATTTATTGGAGGTAGAGATGTAGTTAAAATTAATCAAAGCACAAAAAAGGATCAATTTATTCATTTGAAGTTGAAATAATTAAATTAAGTATATTTTCCTAGGATATTTGTCATGAAAGTAAAATAATACTTGATAATTAAGTAAAAGGATCTGGAAATAATAATGAAATAATTTTAAATTCATTTCTATTGAATCTACAGTCTTTTTACACCATATTGATTTATGGTTTTGTGGTCATTAACTTTATCATGAAAATGTTATCTATATCATTATATTAATACTTGAGTGTTAGTTTTCTCATACAAGTATATAATTTTACTTCTCACTAACTTTATCCTTAAATGGGAACCCTATTATGTGTTATTTAAGGTATGTATTAGGTTTCTAATGTTACCTTATTATGGGATTTTATACTAATGTTTTGTATGATGTGGGTTTCAACAATGGAATTTTCAAATATTAAATATATGATAATTGAGAAAAATTAGGAGAGAGAAATTTTTTAAGGGGGTGGGGGAGAGAATGTAACAACTGGTGGATTTTAAAGAATACTATATACTATATCATATAAGACAAGCAACACTAAGATCAAACTAAAAGAAGAAAATTATTATTTAAATATTACTATTATAACATAGATGTTAAATTAGAAGGTATTAATAAGATAAATCATGTTACAAAATATGCATAAATTCCATACTCAAAAAAAATTTGATGATTAATTATTTGTAAATATCTACTCAATTTATAATAAATTAATTTTATGCTTTAAAAATATAATTTCTTTAAAACATGTTATTTATTTATTTTTTTGGGAATATATTATAGAAAATATATGGAAATTTTATGAAATTTATTTTTTAAAATTAAAATTATTTTTCATATAAAAATATCAAAATTATTTTAAGGTTAATTTTTTTGATTTTTTGGAAAAGATTGATTTTTCAGATAATTATAAGAAATACCATTTTTGTAAAACTGTAATTTCTTTTAATTAAATTATGTAATATTGATGTCCCATTATGGCTTTAATTTTATTAAAATTAACCTAAGTATTAATTAGTTATATTTAATCTAACTAATTAAAATTTAATCATCTTCATACCTAATTTTGGTATAAGTTCAACTTTTGGTGTAAAAACACATTTTTTATCCAAAAAACTCTTTTTTTCATTTCATTTTGAATTTTACTAATTAAATAAATTATACCATAACTGTAAAATGAATAATAAAAAATTTATTAAATATTTTTTAATTAGAGTTCCAAATTTATAAGACAGATTCCTTTTATTTTTTTCATTATGGATAGTGACAATAAAAAATACTTTTCACCTTGGGGAGCTTAAAATGGGTAATTAATGCCAAAAAAATAAGGACATCCAGAAAAACCTTATGAGTTTAATTAATTTAATTGGATGGGACTATTTCATCCATAATCACCCAATATTTTAATATATAACACTTCCAATTGACTATGATTTTGATGTTTATATTGTTTTTTGAATGGAAAAGTAAAAAAATGTCATTCTCTTTGATTTATTAACTCAAAATTTTGATATAGGGATAAAGATATTATTTTTTTATTAATAAATTTTTATATAAAATTTAAATGACTACTTTCAATAATTTTATTTTTTAATTTTTTTATGAAGTAATTAAAATAAATTCTAACGCAACACTGACACAATATTTCACAAAGTAATAGATAAATAAAATAAATGATATGAATAATTTGAAAATACAAATAATTTGGATTAATTATTATATTCAATGATTTTTTTGACTAATATGTCATATTAGAGTTGTGTTAAAGTTTTATATTTTAATTAAATTTCATTAATGTGGGTTTTAAAGTCAATGTATGTCGATTGTATCAAAAAATATATGATGATATTTTAAATTGAATAATTCTCTATTAAATTATTTAAAAATTACATAATATTTCAAGAGGAAAATGAGGATTAATAATTTTCTTCATTGTCATACCATAGTAATTTTTTATCCAATTTTCAAATTATATGTAAAATTATAGATATTTAATTTTAAAAATTTATTAATACATTTAATGATAATATTGGTTAACCAAGGGGTCAAACCAAAATATATGGTTTAAAATGCTATATAGACATATATACATTTTATAAAGTGATTATATTAAGATAATATCATTCTTATCATGGAATACATGTCATTTTTACCCTTTTAAATGAGATCAAAACATATTATATTATAATGTTTTATGTATTACCAAATTATTTCATTATAATAATATTTTATAAAAAATAATATTTTATTGAATTATTTAGAATTTATAAAAAAAATCTATATTAGGAAATGTGATTGGTATGTGATTAAAAATAGAAATTGTTGTCCATATGTTATCCAATTATTATTTTATTGAAACTATATTGACCGACCAATTTAAAAATTATCATTATCATGATAATTTTAAAATAAGGTTAACAAAATTAAAATAAGTAAACAGGTTTAAAAAAATATAAATTTTCCTAAATTTTGTTCATTGATATTATTTCAGACCATCCACATCCATTATATTAATTATATCTATTTTTGATCCTTTTGAACATGAAAATTAATTTATATTAATTTAATATTTTATATTATTCCAAGGTTACCCCTCGCCTCACGAATATTAGGGCACCTCCTCTCCTATTTTATTCACACATAAAAATCATTTTATTTTAGCTAAGACAAACCCAAATCCCTCCCTAACATCACTATAATTTTTTTTAAATGTCATATTTTTTGAATAATACCATCCTTTTTCGGTTTTATGTTTATATAAATAATTTGTCGAAATAATAGGTATAATATTTAATCAAATATTTTAGTTTTATTTATTCTTTCACCTCCTTAAATACTTCCTAAAGCATGCTGTAATAATAACACCGCTATATTATATATACTAAGATGTTATCTTATATTATTTATCAATTACATTCACCTGTTATTCTATCAAATGGGAAAAAAATCATCGTACATGTGTACTGCAGACATCCACCTCTTACATCAGTGTAATTCATTTTTCACCACTGCCTATCACAATTGGTAATAATGATAGATTGATAAGTATATATATTTTGTATCATAATTTTTGGATACTATAAAGGTGAATTATAATTTACTTTTATTTCATTCCATCCATTCAAAATTAAAACATTTTTTATGTATATATATGAGCTTCCATCTCCAAGAATAGTGTAATTCATTTTTTATCTATACCTTTGATTGATGCGTATATATTTCATAAATATATATGATATTAAAATCATATTTAATACTCTAGAGATGAATTAACCATAACTCTCTCCCTCTAAATATATATATATCTATATATTTATGGTATTTTATAAATTATCATGGTTTTGGTATTCAAAAATAATAATGTATATTTATTATGTATTAGTTTCTAATGAATATGAAGAAAGACAAGACATAAGGTAATTAATCTCTCTAAAAAAGCCTTCATCGTCAATTTATAAAGATTATCTGTCTATATCACATTATACCCCTCTCTCTATCTCTATGATATTATAGATTTCTTCTAAATTAATTATATATGTCTTGTATATATAATCCTAGATCACTCTTCGTCCCATTCATGGGGAAATTCGTGCCACAAATTTATTTCTCAAATTGATTTATTAAAAAAACTCGATTAATTATACATTTTCCATTCCTTAATCCTTTTATGTAAAACTGATTTTACATTTTTATTCCCAAATAAAACCATTATTTTGAGACCTATTATTATGTAATTAGATATGAGAAACCATAATATTTCATTTATTAATCTCTTTGGAATCTTTATGAAAATTCGTTTTTTATAATATGAGGGAGGTTTATGAAACCACATATTTTCATCATCAATTCTTATTATTATACATTGTGGCTAATTTTTTTGGGTACACTATTAGAAAAATGTTATGATGGGTGAACCCAAGTAGTTCTCCAATGCATTGGGTATAGATTTTGTCTCATGATATTCTATATATGGTATTAGTGAGTAAACATAATCCACTATAGGAATTTGTATAACATGTGATGTTGTCTTGGATGTCATCATTGGCTTATGATTATGTCTTGTTTTGTGTTTCATCTACATTTGTTATGTTTCTTTGATCATAAATTTCTAGGTTATTTATGTTAGGATAAACTATGACTACTCATGAGAATTCTATTTTATGATATAATGTTATACCTTTGACTCACATGTTACATTTCCCTAACATGTTTACTCTCTTATAAGGATTCTTACCTAGATCATTTTTTCTATATATTCCTCATGATTTCCCATGCAGATTTATGAGTTCATTATAGATATTAAAATAAATATGTTTTATTTAATATTAATTATTTATATAACTAGTCTTATAATGAATCTAGTAAATTATAACAACATTTTATATTTAAAAGATATTTATGTTAAAAATCAAGTAATTTTATGTGTAAAAATTATTGCATCTCTATATTGGATGAACAAGAAAAGCCACATTCCTCAAATTGAGGATTTATTTGAAGTAACCCTCTCCACATGAACTTAACTGATATATTTGATGAAAAATGTGATGAAATTAATAGGAAGGTATTTGATCCATGGGGAGATATTTATTAAATGCACATGTATGTGTAAGAATAGGATATACGGGAGACGTTTTTTTCATGAATAAACTAGTGATTTTAAAGAACAAGAGTAAATAAAAAAGTTGGGTTTTTTAAATTAATGATTTATTTGACTGATTATATAAATTCAGGATGTAATAAAGATTATCATATGGTATAATGACTATATCAAAATTCAGTAAATTTGAATTTAAAAATTAAAGTGTCATATGGATTCAATTTAAATATGGTTCTAAAAAAATATTTATCAATATATATACATATATTTGTTTCAAACCCTGATGAAAATATTTAAAACTTCAGGATAAAGAAAAAACTTCATTTAGGGTATTATATTTTTTATTAACTAATGAAGGTGTATAGATTGATTGTTCTTATCATAATAAAATCCAATTAAAGGAAAATATCATGATGTGTTACGAGTAGTGTCAGAGATAATGAGTGGTTCTAAAGTAGAAGGAATTATGGAAAATTCTAGTTTATAAAATGAGATATTATTTCACAATGTGGTTTCATAGGTTTATCGAAAAAATATTCCACTCATTTCATCATTATATGGTAGGAAACATACACATTATACATTATTTATTATTCACTTTTGTTATTGTGTAAGTGATAATGTTCACACTAGGTGATAAATTTTTATGAGTTCTAATTTCTCATGTTTGATGATTTTATAGAAATAATTTAGTGAACTAGATAACTTTGATATTATTGAAAATGAATATTGTTTTCCAAACTATGTTCTTAAAAATTTTATTTAGAGGATAAGATGATAAATCATTTCCAATTGTAATATTAACACAATAAATGTCATATAGAAAATATATCTATAGGTTGATTTATTTTTGATCTTAAATGAATATATTGTATTATTATTAATAATGTGGAGAAGTGGTTAAAAAGAAATGTATAAAAATTTATGTTATCAAGCATGATGGGATTTTTATGAGTAATGTCTAATGATCCATGAAGGGTTAATAGATATAAAGGTGCAATAACCATGTAAAATAATCCATTAATATGGTATCAAACAATTGGTGGATTAATCCTAGAGAATTAAAAAAGATTTAAAAATGGTTGAAAGAGTTCAAAGGATCCGATAAAATGACTAAATTTTGTTGAAAAAAACTATTGGTATAGAAGATAAATCTAGTATTGAATATGTATAAATATTTTCACCTTATTATATACCAATGATAGAATATCAAATCTTATAATGTAGATTTCAAAAAATATATGGTTTAGTAGGTAATTATTGGATCTTTGGAGTGAATTTTAAAGGCATAGTACACACTCTCTAAACATGGTGAAATATTTTTACTGAAAATTATATATTACCACTAATTCTGATAAACCAATATATTTTATTAAAAAAGTGTTAGATAATGCAGAAAAGTCTAGAGAAAGAAACTCTATTTATTTTATTATCATAAGGGGAAAAATCATGCAAAATAAATATTTATAAGATGTATTGAATTCAAGGACAATTTGGGAGAGTTCTCTCTAACATATAGATAAGTGATAGAGATTTATTTATGGAATAATTGAAGAAAAAATTCAAATAGGGAGAATTTTGAAACCTTAGAGTCAGTGGGTTGTATTTTTATTATGGTAATGATTTTTAAAATTTGGTGACATGAAGACTTGAGGATTGATGAATGATGTTTGTGATAGTCACCATACAGGGAATCCATATTATCTTTGCTTAATGATGTATTAAATTATTATATATGGATTTTGAAGATAAATAATTAAAATAGAGATTAATATTTTAATTAGGATGATAAATTATACTTAAATTCTAGAAATTTTGTTTAATCCAGCTCTCTATTATTTTTGAGATGTTTTTAGACACATAGGGTCTTTTGGTGAATTATAGGATGTATTTGATGAATGTGGTATCACCATAGTAATTTTGGAGAGCCATATTCCCTGGTATATTATTAAATAAAAAGATTGATGTAGTATATGTATGTTTTAGAAAAAATTTCTATCATTTGGATTTTTTTTATTAAAATTGATTTTTTTTTCATAACATGGTTTTTGTTTTCGTGGATTATAAAATGGAAAAGATAACTTGGTTGAATGTTTTTTTATAAACTTGGTATAATCTTAAAGAGATGGAGTAGGCTGAAATGGGTTTCATATATTATCCATTCCATAGTGGTGTAAATTTTTGGAAGAAATTAGGGAGATGATAGTTTAAATTCCATAGATTAATGATATTTTAATTAGAGAAGATAATTTTAGATACAAAGTGCCTATAATGAGAATTTTTTAAGTCACAGAGGACTAGGGTTTTGTGTAATCAAAATTGGGAAGTAGATGTTTCCATGTCACATATGAAGACAAATAGAATATCATTTTCTCTAGATAGAAACAGAAAATGACATATTGTGAATGGATAATGAAAATTAAATTATAGAATATAAACCCCGTAGTTTTGATCATGAAAAAAATTATGATGATCAAATTAGTTTAAAGGTTTTAGATATATAAAATAAATGGCCAGATAGAGAGAATATTCCATAATATATAGAATTTTTTACTAAGTTATAGTGTGAAATGGGAATCTTGAATTCCATAAATACCATGGAATAATTTTTTATGGAAAAATAAAATATCAAAATTGAATTAAAATTCAATAAATTATTTTTCTACATTTAAAGATATACTTCACCTATTTTGGAATGTAGGACCACACAAATAAATTCGGGCACTTGGAAGAACTATGGAACTTCAAAGAATAATATATGATCCACACTAAGGATTAAGTATTTTATTTTGATTTTTTATAAAATACCTTTTTAGGTGTTAGAGAGGATGGAATTATATTTCCATAAAATGTTCATAGAGGACAATATATTCTATGAATATAGCATGATTGATAGATATTGTTTATGGGGAAGAAGATGAACCATGTGAGGATGGAGTTACATTTATCATATATGGTTAATTTGATGAAGAAGGAATTAAAAATAGATATTCAATTATACGATTAAACCTCACATTGAAAATAAATTTTTTTAGGAAAAATAAAATTTCATTTATATGGAATTGATCTCATCTTAAAGATTTTTTATAGATGTTTAAATCTTATTGATATTTGTGGATTATTTGGATAAGATGCTAGAGTGTTCTAATGATATTTCTAGAGTGGAATTTTTCTTCATATAGAGGTGGAATCATATAATAATGTGATGTTTTTGGTTGGTATAAAATAAAATATCTTATTTATTCATTGAATATATTAAGACATAGAGAAGGTTAATAATTTTTGGACTTAAAGGAGAATCACATCAAGGGAAGAAGATACACCCATATTAGTTTCATTTATATTTAATAATACCTATATGTCTATAAACTGAGGAGATTTTATCAAATATATAATTGTTTTCTTTCCTATTAGTAGTGCACTTTGTGGTAATAGTTGGATGCAATCGTCATGTGGTAGTGGGCCGTCCCTCAAATTTTTAAAATTCAATGATCTTTAATAAATATTTACCATGGTCAAAACTGCATCGGTTGAATATAATATGACAATATATTTTTGGAAAATAATTTATCTCTATGTGTATACTATTTGTAAATGGATATGTTTTAGTAGAAAAAGGTAAACTCCATGTATCGTCTATGATTTATGATTCTATATTATTTATTTTTTCTTTGAGCATAGTTTTTAGATAGAGAGATTGAACATTTTTCATTCAAATGAGACAACAAGATTAAATGAAAAGTATAAAAAAAATTTAATCTATGAAAATCCTAATTTTCACCATTCCAAGTGTGACTTCATATATTCATTATAACATATCATTTAGGTGGTAAACCAGAGAAATCATCCAAAAAAACATCTGGCTATCAATACACAATGCCATGAAGAGTCTGATTTCCTATTTCATCAGTAGTTTTTATGATTGTTACTACTAAATTTCAAGATATGGATCCATCCACTATAACGAATGGAAATAATATATTATCTTTTACAATCAAATAACCCTTTAATAAATTCCAAACTACCTCAGGGAGAGTAAATGTCACTTTCCATGTGTATTAGTCTATATGGGCTTTAAATATCACCAGAAAATCAATACCAATGATGAAATCAAAAAAATTCACATCAAGGACTCTAAAATCCTTTAGAAAATGAATTATATAAATTCTAATAGAACATGGAGAGAATTTAAATCCTCTAAAATCCTATTATCCAAGGAGTGTCTTGATACTCATGATGTGAGGAATTATTTCCAAATGCAATTCCATTTTTTTTCCATCAAATAATCTTCTAAATAATATAATACACTAGTAGAAATAAATAATTTCATAATAGTCAAGTTAAAATGAATCATTCATCACCTAGGGAGGAACTTTGTAATTCACTTTTCAGATCCTACTCCTCTTCATAAAGGTGTAAATTAGATACCTTAAGATATCTTCTAATTCCTTAATTGCATGTCGCCTAGATAAACAAAGTGTTCCTGGAAGTGTCCTAGTTTACCTCTATATTTGAATGGGAATAAGTATTTTTGGAATATTTTATCAATTTATAAGAGAACCAATTATATGTTGAGACTATTACACCTATAGATTTTATAATTCCATTGATGTATATTTTTATATTACCTTTCGTTCCATAATGTTGTAAATTACATAGTGGTGTAGTACATTCCAATCAACCAATATATAATATAATAAAATAAGAAACAACTTAGTTTGATATCATATCTTGGTGGAAATTTAACTGATTTAGAAATTAGAGTAGGAGGTTTGAGACCTCCTTGAGAATATGAGTCCCTCTTCCTCTTGTTTCAATCATTTTAGTTTCCAACCATTACCATGAAAACAAACAAACTTCCCCCACTTGATATTCAACAATATCCCTTTGGTCCACTAATGCCATGATAATAATCTCTTATAATCCATAACATCGAGTAAAACTATCTTTGAGTGAATCTATATTATCAATCCCAACTAAAATAAGCATACATTTTAGAATGTTCTTGTATCCACCTATAGAGTGAGAAAACCCAGTTCATAAATATATATGATCACTACATCATAGATAGTTTTTCTTATTTTAAGGGGAAGGAGCCTATTTTTCATTCTTTATTAAATATACAAGGAAATAATTATTTGTCAAAAAATTATTCAAGGCCTTCCCACACTATTCATTATTCATCTCTTATTTAGACTGTTAGACCCCACTATTGGTGTTCTTGATCCTCCAACCAGTATGTTTCTATTCTCAGTTTTAACTGTTCTAGTGTAGCAATAAAATTTAAAATTATATTCATTTGGTTTATCTACAATCTATATTTTTTATCTTCTAAATCCAATAATATAACTAGTGGATTAAATTTTTTAACTTTATTGAATGATCTACTTTACATGGCTTATCATTTATATTTCCCTTTTCAATGGATTGAAAGGACTAGACAATGCTATGTATAAGTTTATGTTTCATCTCTGGATAATGTTTAACCATATTTCTAGAACTTATATATGATAATTTTCATGAAGTCTACCAGGTTCTATTTTCTATCAGTAGAAAAAATACCATTTTGAATTCACTCTCCTAAAGTCTTGAAAATTATTAATAACCGTAGAAAAATTAATAAAATTTTTAATTTCAAAATTTAATCATTTAATCCATATTTATAATTTTTAAAAATCATCAAACAATTGTTGATTAATTATATTCTAATAATATTTCTGAGAAAAATATATGATTTGATATACTCATCAGCTAAACCAATAACTATGGTTTGAAAACATTACTAAAATCTTCTTAGAACATTATTATACCTAGCCAAATTGGTAACTTTATGTTCAAAATGAAATGTTAATTATATCTCTTTATGATATAAATTATAAGTTCGAACATTCATATCTCCTTGCTTCCAACTGAACACAAGGACCGAACAAAATTGATACCATTTGTAACATCCATCCCCAACTCATTGGTTGGAGAATAGGTTGGGGTGATACTTTTCTAAGGTGACATCACCGATACAATAAAGCATGGAAATAAATTCCAAGGTCCGGAGTGAATGTTGGGGGAACAATTTAACCTAAAGAACTAATAAACCTATCAAGAAAGACAAAAAAAGGCAAACTATGTGATGCAAGTGAAGATAACCATACACTGAAGTAAATTAATAATAAAAGAACTATGTCATAGTAACAAATAAAAGAGATAAACATCAATAAATAATATAAATATTAAAACTCCAATGAAGAAATACTATGACACCAATGCCACACCACTCTAGAACAACATGCTGGCTCCAACTCCATCAACCATAATAGTATCATCACATAACACTATTAGAGAATCAAGAAACATGCCACTTCCTTATATCTCAGTAAATGACATTTATAAATGTTCCAAAGTTACCAATTAGTGTGTGATTATGTTACTCCGTAGGTAATCCTTAGAGATGACTTAAAATACACCATCAAGATAAAAACATGCTATCCCATTTTATATAAATCAGCTAGAAAAAATGTGAACTTTTTATTCAAATCTAATAACAGAAACCATATGAGTAAAACATAAACAAGTATAACATATTTCATTAATATTTGGCATAATAATTCCCATGTACGCAATCACATACCATACCCACAGTCAAGTATTGTGTCTCACATTGACAATAGAACTTCAAGACCATAATCTATCCCACATTGATAGCGGTACATCATGTACTTAATCCATCCCATTAACAAACACTAACAAAATTATTCAAAATTCTAGGGCATATAATTTAACATAATACTAATATTTAAAAAAAACATTTCATTAAACATATTTCTTGAAACCAAGCAATACCATAATTTCAAAACTAAAATTTCAAGATATATAAAAAACAATGTATCAAAAAATCCATCCAATTTTTCATGTTTTCAAAATTTAATCTAATTTCATTCCATTTTTAAATCACCTAAAATTTACATTGATATTTTAAGAATTTTTTTTACAAAAAATGATTTAAATTTCCATAAAAATTTAAGATAAGCGAGAATCCACCGTCCCCAAGTTTGTATAATTAAAAATATCTAAGAATATTGTCTAAAAATATCCCTTTTCTTTTATGCCTCTATTAAATCCCATGAATATCTCATCAAAAAATATATAAACACACAGATATATGTGTTTCAACAATTATCGATGGTTCTATTTAATAAAAATTAGGAGATCCAATATAATAATAAATAAAAAAGTCGTAAAAATTGGTTTCCACCATAGTATTATCAATTATCTCTTAAAATCTATATTTGGATGTGGAACACCACAAGAATTTGATTAAGGGAGACTTAGATGTTGATATGAGATAATATGAACTGAAAGAGGATTTAGAGGTACAAGGGTAATTAAAGCCTACTAGACCTGACATAACTCACTGCATGAATTGATTTTTCACTTCATGAATCTTTGGGAGGTTACGTACATAACAATTAAAATACCTTATGATTAAAAACTAATAAAACCTTTCTAAAATTATGAAATATTCATGAAAAATTCACCATAAGTCATTAATTTCATAAAGGAAATTTTCATTGTGTGAATCACTCCAATATCTAGACTCCCGGTTTTATTCTCCTTTAACCCTCCATGATTTTCTAAAAAATTGTCCCAAAAAATACAAATATAAAATAAAAATCATTTACAAATGGGATACCATAAATTGTGGGTGCTAAATTCACCATTACCCTCTTCTCGGAATATATATAATGTATAATTGGTGATGATTCCAATGATCTATCACATACAATTTTGATTATTTTAACTATTCCAAATATAGGTTCATTTAAAATTTATATAAATTTACCTTAATATAATCTAACACATACTACATCAAAACCATTTCTATTTTTTCTGAAGAAATTTATTAAATAATTGTTGATGTTTTTATATTTATGATAAAAATTTAAAAAAAAAAATCACTAAATTAATTTTCATTCTTAGTTCCCAAAATACTTAATGGATTATTCTACAAACATTTTACATTAAAATATTAACATTTATGTTTTCAAAATTCTATATATCCATTGATTCTAATATTATATTTTAAAAAAAGTTTTTTGTTAGGAATTAAATTAAAAAAATTCATCCATTATCTACATGAAAAATGATGATTTTATTCATTAATGGTGTTCTTTTAATTGTGATGATAGAAATTTTAGAGGATTTATGACACTTTAGAAGAATTTTATCATTGAGGATTCCAAAGATCAATAAAATATATGCTATCTGCGACTTTAGTACATTATAAATTTCAACATCCATATACACAAACTTATCTTGGAGATATGAGAATATATTATTATTTGAACAACATGAAACATGTATATTACCTAGAAGTTAAAAATCCCAATAATTCTCTTTTTTTATGTTTTACATAAACCAAAATTAACATGTAAGTAACTCATCATCTCAAATTAATTTTATCATAGAAAAAAAGAAATGATTATATTTTCTAGTGTAAAATATAGTAACTCACTTAATTTTAATTGTTTTTGAATACTTTATAATTTTAATAAATATTTTATAGATGAAAAAACAAAATAATAAATATACTACAATAGTTTTCATATATAAGTGGCTTCAAAAATTATATTATAATACATTTAATCTATAATAAACCTATAAAATTCAACATCCTGCAAACATATTATAATTATTGGTTTTATAATTCATTTAATTAAAATAAAATTTTAAATCATTAAAAAAACCCTTTATTTATGTGATTAATAAATAAAATTTTGTCAATATACAAATATATGTGGAATCCAACAAAGAACATGGGTTATTTCATGGGAAAAATGTAAAACTCACTATTGAAAAATTTGGAAAACGCATTTAAAATTTTATATTTTGATGATCCTAAGATGATTTTATCATTAAAATTATTTGGAACCATAATTTCATTATTTGTCCTTTACCTTTTCTATGTGGGATCTATAACACATTTATCGTTGAGATTCATTTATAGAAACAACTAAAGTTACATAAGTGTAAACCAAGGTGATTATTTGTATCTTTAAAAAATATATTATGTGGTCATTTTCATATTCAAAACTAAGAGGATATTTTAAATTTACATCCTAAAAAATTAATCCATCAACGAATTTACTCCATATAGAGATTTTCTACAATGTACGTCCCATGTGGGGAACAAATATTACTATGAATCTTTTCAGTTTTCAATTTATCACCGATACTTTTTTTTATATTTTTACCACCATTAAAGTTTCTCTGAATTGTGTTGGAATAGTTATAAATGATTAATGTGAGGGGGTATTCTTTATCACACAAAATAAATGAAGACTACATGGTTTTTAATTTAATGTGAGAATTTGAATGTTAAATAACTTTTTCCAAAATGTTAGAAAAATTAAAATAAGCTGGATTTTAGAATTTGAGAGGATCTAGAAGTCATTGGATAAGAATCAATAGCAGTTGGATGTGTTTCATTAAAAATGTGAAAAAACATGTCACAATATAGTTATTAATCAAGGGTTGTTTTAAATGTCAAAACTAAATTGCATGATTAATATCTTGGCATGAAACATATCACTACACTAGAATATTCACATATAATTAAATATAGTAATGTTGATGAAGATATAATTTCATTGTTATTGTGAAGGTAGTTTTCAATGATTCTCTAGTGACTTAGATCATGAAGATGTGATGTTTGATGCATCAAAATTTAATTGACAAATAAATATTACATTAAACTAGAAGATGACATTGAGGATTTAAGAAATGGTTATTAATGAATGGATATTATTAAATTATTTCTATGAATATAAGGTAATTGTTTTAGGGTTTAATTATACTGAATAAGAAAATTAAATATTAATCTATGAAGGAATAATGTCATCCCATGATTTTAAAATGGTTAAATAAAGGTCCCAACTCATTGGATTATAGGTAGCTACTTATTATGTATTGTATTTTTTTTTGTTTTTTTGCCAAATAAATTTCTTCAGAAAGGGAACTAAGGAGAATCATCACAAATTAATTATTATTTTACAAAATAAGGATGTGATGATGTGATTGTTTATTTTTTATTATGGTTACACTGTAATGGGTTGGCTAGATATATCCTTGATGTTCATTCACATAAGGAATTTTTCAAGTCAGATATTATAAAGTCTAGGATTTTTTGATGAGTTGATATTTTGTATAAACTATAATGAAATAAAGCACATAATTCAATAATATAGTCCTAAAATATTGAATAATTTTTTTAATTTCTTATTAATTTACAGAAACTTTTAAAAGATATTAATCTCATCATAATCACATCATGTATAAGAGATTTTGTTTGTATATTGGGATACATTAACTATAAAATGATGTTGATTATATATTTATAGGGATTTTGGGTCTTTATATGAGTCCTGATATACTATTATAGGTGTGTGGACAATATGAGGGGTACAATAATTTGATTTTTTTAAAAATCCTTTCATATTTTTAGATATTTATCCCATATTATCAGGGAAAATGGTAAACATTTAACATGATATATTTCATCAAAAAAATATGAAAATTGTATACAAATATCTATGAACATGGGTAGTAAGGATATTACATGGTTCACTTACATAAGTAAACATAAACAAATATCTACAGATATATGTCTCTGGAGTGTGAATGTTTCCTATGATCATGATATACAAGGAATAATTGATCTATTACCATTAAAAAATGGCAAAACCTATTACAATGGCTTGTGACTATAACCATATGGACTAAATAGACATAGTCAACATCAACAATAGCCATGTTCCGTATTGATGACCACACTCTACATCTTCGGTTCTAACTGAAAAAAATGGATAGAGTCTAGATAAACATTGTACATAGTAATACTTCAAAATATCTATAATAATGGTTTATATAGACCACATATATATCCTCTATCAATGGAGAATACCAAGATGAATTTTGGAAGTAGGTCTTTATTGAAATTCCAATAGCCATGACTTATACAGACTGTGGTTGTAACCCAAACCAATGCACATAGTACATGCACAATATCAACATAGGAATTCAGAGGGGAACCTATATCCAAGGTCCACATGTAAAATTAATGTTGGACATGGTTACAAAAATGGCCTATGTTGGCCAGAGCCTCTTGAATTTACTATGATCTTCTCGCACATTTCCAGAACCGTTGTGGGTTACTCTCATGCCTCTATCACTACTGTGAATGCAGGTCATGGAAATAAGCCAATGATAGCCAGTCTACTAGAACTACTACATTTTACTATTACATTAGGTTACTCTATGTACATAGTCATTCTGACCATATCTATACATCTATTATATAGAGAAATTTTCTAGGAGTAATGTATCATAAATTAAAATATTTGATTCATATTTTATGAGAACCATCCCTCCTCTTTGATTAATAATCTAAGATAAAATCTTTTTTAATAGTGTAAAATCATTACAAATAAAATTATCTCTATAAAAACAAAAAAAAATTATATTTGGAAAACTCTAAAAAATAATTACTTATATCATGCTTTTTTGACCTTAATAAACTAGATGATTAAATTATACAATAATAACTTTAAGTCATTCTGATACATAACATGATTTTAAAATTATTCCATTGGTTTGAAGGATTTATCTTGATCTAAAAGATCAAGTAATAAATCTATAAATATCTCTTCATGGTTCTTCAATAGTAAGTATATATTTAATCATCTAAGTCTATTTTTGAATGGTTTGGATCAATTCACGTTTTTAATATCCTCTATAATCACGAAATGTGTGTAATAATAATTAGAGTGCCAAAAATCATCTAAATATGATTAATTAATCAAGAAATTATCAAATAATATATTTTCACATTTATTTCAAATTAAATATTAAAAAAATAACTTCATTATGAATCATGGTATGTTATAACATTACCATGATATGGTTTAGTTTTATCATCCATTTAATTCCATGAAAAATTTCTTCTATATATTTATACCCAAAGATAATTGGCCATTTAAAAATTTAAATATTGTAATATAAATCATTCCATGAAAATAGTTCAAAGAAATGTTTTTTACTCCAACCAACTCCTCAAAACATTAGTTTGAATCTTATGTAGAATAAACAAAAATATATCCTTAATAATGATTATTCTATTTTTTTATATCATAATATTGAATTATAGTGACTTATTACCATAAATAATTTTTTTGATAAGGATACTGGTAGAATAAAATGTAAATAAATATATGCCCATTGAAATTCATTCTTTCGAATAAATGTTTTTCCAAGTATATGTTAATATTGTGACTAGTCTACTCCATATTGGAGGATCATATCCCAATTTTTGTATATCATTTTCAATAATTATTACCATTCAAAATTAAAAAGGTGTTATATATGTTAAAATCCATTTTTAGTTAAGTCGCATTTAAAATACATTATCTCCTTAAATACATGCATCTAATCATTTTTCATTATACCATATTAAGAACTAAGACCAAGAAAATCTTAATTGTTATATCCCCACATAAAATATGGATTTATACAAAATCATTTTTAAAAAATTTGTTACAAAAATTGTAATAAACATATAATGAATAGAAAAACATGATGCAGTAACAAGTTATTATGAAAGGATTTTCTTCTTCTTCACTAAAATGCATTTATCCTTCCCTAACATTATACTACAATGCATATGGTACTGCTATTATCAATATGGTCAAATATATTTAAAATTAACTCATCAAATATTCCATAAAAATTAGATTTTTTATCACAAAATTTCATATAAATTCTATATCCTCTACTATCCCTTATCCATTCCATTTTATGCCACATCTTCAATTACCTGACTGAAAAACAAAATGTAATCACCAATTACACTTCACAATCAATGAATCATAAAATATTAGATTATCTAATATTCTATGAATCACTATAATAAATCATTATATATCAATTTCATGTATTTCAATTTCAAACATCCGACCTCTCAATAATTTATACATATATATTTCAATCCCATCACTCTTTACCAAATATGGATTCTATTAATTATAGCCATTCACTTTTTGGTTGCATCACTATATACCCTCTATGTTATTTTTAATATAAATCCTTTAGATATATACCAGCATATAAATATATTATTTTTTTGAAAATAAAAAATATATTCATAATAATTCCAATATAAAATTTTTTATTTATACATTCCCACCATAAGATTTTATTTTCAATTCATCCATAAATATATCTATATTTGAAATCAAATATCCAAAAAATTTCATCCACATGATGTAGTTTTACATATCAGTATTGAGTTTTCCCCCTTAAAATTTAAAAAATACATATATAGTTAATTTATTGTTTTATAGAAAGTTGTATAGTACCCTAGACTCATACCTTCAGATATAGTGATAAAACATATCCTTTCATATTGGCTTCAATACAAAAAAAACCCAATTTTAATCATTAATAATTAAAACATCAAAAGAAAATATGGAGTAACATAAATTTAAAAGACCATTTAGGTCTCTAGTTTTAGATAGTTAGGAATATTCAGATCATAGAAAACCTCATGTATTTACCATACCATGGTGAGATTTCCTATAATATTTAGATGTTATTATATTATAATAAGTCTTTACTATCTCCCAAAAATTATTTAATAATGTCACTCTCCTAGAACTATCATAAATATTACTTATGTTGAAACCCCATGGAAATAGAATCAAAAGACAGGGTGAGCTCATATGGTTAGTAATGTAAACTATATAGTTAAATAAATCATAATATAAACAATGAATTATCAATATAGAAGAAGTAAGTAATAATAAAATGAGTTATCTAACATTAAAAATGGACACTAATTATTTAAATAGATCAAAAACATAACTGTTATCATGGAAAAGAATAAATTATTTCATAATAATGGAATTAATAATTCTAGACATCATAATATCACTATCAAAGACTTATTCATTGAAATACTGAATCTACCAAAAAGGCATGCTTCCAAGACATCATAAATAACTGGGTAGACATTCAACAAATTACCATGATATATTTTCTTATGAGATAAATCTATACTTCAATGGGATACTTAATACCATTCACCATTCATTACTTACTATGTCCAATGCACTAATAATTTGAAACAAATGAGTAAAAGTTCCCTACATAATCAACATACCACGGTTATAAACATAAATATTGGAAAATTTACTTATGAAATGACAATATTTCCACTATATACATTCAAATTTCATTAGCAGTCAAAAATCATTAGTATTGAACTAAAAAGTATATTGATTTTAAATGTTTTTTTATTCAATAAATGATATTTATTTCTTGGAAAACTCCTCTAATAAGATTTATATAAAATGACAGGATACCAATTTGTTATGTAAAAAGTATATAGTTATGTCAATACTAGAAATTATAAGGAATACTTCGATGAAAATAAATAAAACAAACAATAATAAGTCCATAAATTCATAATAATTATATGATGTGTAGTAAAGATAAATTTATTTGGAAATAGTGTTAAATAAATAAGTGAACCTTTTAAAAGTAATTTACTTTAATTTTTTTAACATTGGTTAATAAAATGTTATAAATTACATCCATAACTCTTTTCATGAGGTGTTAATGTTAATTTCCAATCATTATTTATAAAATAATAAAGAAAAACGAAATATTGAATATAAAATATATTTTTGTAATATAATGAGTAGTGTAAGAAAACAATATACATATGTTTAGTGGACTCCTATTTCATAAATTTTATTTAAATAGTAACATTTGCATTTTAAAATTCACAAAATAATGGAAATATATACTAATTACCAAAACCATCAATACATGGAATAGAATATAAATCAAGAATAAGGGTCATGATGGTGGGAAAATTAATTCAAGATGACAATACATAAATAATACCTTATTTGTAAACATTTTTAATGACTGTAAAAATTATTTTTCGTAACAAAAAATACATAAATCCGAGTTAAAATCAAGAAATGTGTGTAATATTTTATGGGAATTAAAATTAAAATACATTAATGTAAATAAGAGACCATTTTTAATAATATATCAATAATATGGATAACGAAGAGAATGATTCCCAACCAAAATTATGAATTAATTTGAACTTTTCTTATAATGATTATATTTCTTGTCATAAGAACAAAAAATAAGAATAAATGAAAAATCAAATAACAAAACTTTAAAAATTACCATATGAGATGATATTATATTGGTTTTAAGAAGGAAATTGTATATAATTACATGAAATATGATTTAAGCATTAACATTATCCATTTAAAATTGTGATTGGAACATAAACTCTTATGACTTTGGTAACTTTCAAATAAAATTACATAAAAAATTGGAACATGACAAAATTATATAAATATCATTAATTACCCAAAATCATTTATAATTATTATGACTACCCAACTCTTTGTTACACATTAATCCATTATTTATTACAGAATATTATGCATAATACAACACATATAATCGAGAAGTATAGTGTCTTTGGGAATTTGGTAAATTTAAAAAATTGAAAATATATAATACATCAACATTATTTAAATCATCCTCAACAAGCTCAAATTATTCTTTCATTTATTTAACTACATGGGATAACCTGGGTAAATTCATAAGTAAGGGGTGAACTATGAATCCAAGAAAGAGATTAAACAAGGTATAACTAGAAGAATTTAATATGTGTTAGAAAATAGTAATATTAATGGGGAATAAAATGGGTGAGAATCATAAACAAGAATACTGAGGCAAGATATATCATGGTAGAAAAAAGGCAACACCTGAAATTTGACCACAACTTAAAACATGGAATAATAAACATAGGTTAAGGAAAATATCTAAGATGTTATGATGAAAAAAGTTTTATAATATATTAGGTTCAATCCATCATTATTTTAATGATGAATCAAGAGACTAAAGAACGACCAAATTAATTATAGTTATATATAATTTCCGGCTTAGCCATCACGTTCATATCAATCACATACATAATTACACAAAATAGATATAACGACATGGGATCATATTTAATCAAATTTAATTAAAAAATTTAGATGTTTGGATTATATATATTTAATTCAAAAATAACTTAATTATGAGTGAATAATAGTGAACACAGTTGATAGAAATAGGGTATGGCTATTCTGGACACATTTGATTCACGTGGAAAATTGATGTGAAATTTATACAGTATAACGGGGGAAGATAAATGTTATTAGGAGAGATTAATAATATTTTAAAGGGAATTTAATCAATTATAAATACTGGTGGATGTATTGAGATATTGAAGGGAGTATCCTATAATTAGTAAATGGCGATATAATTCATCAGAAAATGTAGATTCTTTAATAGCGAGGATGTGGAAAAGTCCACTTACCTTGAGAGGGTGATTCCAAATTCTTGAGCGAGGCTTTTTGAGGACTTGGTAGACCCATTGGAGGACTATAGAGAGTGGATATAAGAGTAACGATGTGATATATGTGGTTTTATTGAAGAGAAACGAGATCTTCTCTAGGATTTTGTATGAAATCAGTGGGGAATGTGTATTATTTCTCAAACATTGTTTTTTGACTCTTGACAATAAAACAACCAAAACCAAAACTCTCCAATGGGGTTTCCCATGGATTATGAAAATTTTTATGGATTTTAATTATAATATATATCCAAGGGATGAAATTATTAAAATAATACCCTTACTGATGGGGATGTGTGTCACGTACTAAATGAAATGATTTTAAAACCTTGAAATATATTACAGGTTTTGGAGGATTCATAAGGGATTTATAAAAAATCAAATAAACTCAAAATGAAATTAAATTAGATGATAATCATATATTTATTTATATATACCATTTATATATTTATTAAAACATTTTTGCTTGATTAAGATGTTATAATACACATCATACATTTATATCTTATTTAATTTTTACCCAAAAATTCAATAATCTCAGAGAATTATGAAAAGTTCACCATTAGAAAATTTCAATGAGTTCATTAAAAAAATATTATTTATCTTATAAAAATAATATTCTAGCTATATTAATTTTATCTTAAAAAATAGAGTTGTCATTTAATAGTAAAGTTTTTGTTTTTGAATATAATAGTTTTCAAACCATTATAATATTAAAGTTGACAACAGAAAAGTTATATTACAGATTATATTTATCAATCACAATTTAATAGAAATTTTTTACTAAAATATAATGTTTTTAAAAAATATACTTATTTATAAAAAGTAATGTATTCACTTAAATTTAATATTACTTAAAAACACAATTTGTTTCTTATCGTACCAAAATAAATTTTTATTAAGCTAATTACTTAATCATATATAATGTTAAAAAAAAGAATAAATATAATAATAATTTAAATTAAAAGTAAATAAAAATATTAATAAAATTAGTGTAGCATAGTTTCTAGTCTTTTATATATTATTTTAACATGTAATTAACTTATTTTTCTTTTATCATTGTAATTAATATTTATAACAGTTACCATTCATAATTTTTGAAAAACTATTTTAACCATATTACATAATATTAATTAGGTGGATTAAAAATATGGAATTATTTTTATCAAAATCAATTCCCTAAGGTTGAAGAATATAATTTAGTATAGAACTTTCACGCCTGATAGAAAGCAGTTTTTTAAAAAGTACTATTTTTATGGAAATTGTGATTGTAATTAAAATATATAACCATTAATATTCATCATATGAATTTCAATTCGTAAATTTATAAATTTAATATATACATTTTATTTTGTTATTTTCAAATTTAGGGTTATTTTTATTAATTAAAATGGAGAAAAACATTGCATTTTAAAATAGTTTTCTGAAAAAGGAATTTTAATTATAAAAATAAACTTATACTAAAATCTGGTATAAAGATAATTTAAATGTAAATAATTGAATTAAATATCAATCAATAATAATTATTTAACATTTAAGATAAATTAAAATATTAATTGGTATTTTAAATAAAATAACTTTAAAAAAGAAATGGCAATTTTACCTAAAAAATGGTATTTTCACTATTCAAAAAAAAAACTATAGTTTTTAAAAAATAAAAAAAATTTCTCCAAAATTTAATTTTGATATTATGACATAAAAAGTTTATTTTTTTATCAAATTAATTTTTTGAAATTTTTATAAAATTACTATTATATTTAAAAAATAAATAAAAATCATTCTTGATGAAAAAAAATTTTGATGATGAAATATATATTACCAAAATATTATTTATTAATTAATAAGAATTTTTATATATATTGAGAAAATATATATTTATTTTATAAATTATTTAATCCTACTCATATACAATAATTTAATAGAAAGGTTAAAATGGTCATATTTAAATAATCATTGTTTTTTGGGTTCATTGTTATGTATTACACACACTATCGAATATAAATTCTATTTTAAAAACTTCATGGGTCACATTCTTTAGTATTTAATAAATTGCATCCATAAATTTAATCATTAACTCAGTTATTCATATTTCCATCTGTTGACTAGAATAATGGGAAAAATATGGATGAGTAGTTTTAAACAACTAATGGAAGAAATATGAATCCAATAACATTAAAGAGATAAATTATAAATTACTTGTATTTTATTAATTTATGAATTTATGTTCATAAATCTATGTTATTCATAACTTATTTTCTATCATTGGTATATTTGGGGATTTTTCATTCTATTAATAATGGTTTGTAATGTGATTTTGGAATTTACCAAAGCATACCTATAAGAGTGTCAAACTAGGTGTGGAGGAAGATCTGTTTTTGTGCACCAATTCCCAGTCAAGTGTAGCTCAATTTGATATTTTCAGTTTTTATCCTTTTGTACCTATATACTAGATACACATCCAATTTTAGAATCCAAAGATGGATTTATTTTCTTGAAACCTAATTTCTCTATACTTTAACAAATTTTATTAAAATAGTGATATATTTAGTCATATACCTAAGTATTTATCTAGAGTTTTATAGTCCTAATAAAAAAATGAAAAAAATATCCTTTAATATAAACTATGACTACCCTGATATTTATTACACATTAATTCATGATTTATTACATGAGATTACAGATAATACAATATAGATGATATATAATTATTGTGTCATTTGGAATTTGGAACATTAAAAAACAAATAATAATACAGAATTCATCATATTTAATTAAAACATCATTAACATGATCATATTATTCCTTAATACTTAAAACTACATGGGAAAACTTACGAATATACATTAGAATGTGGTGAGATATAATGTCCATTAATGGAATAAACCTGTAATAATAATAAATACGTAATACATGTTATAAAATAGGTATATAAATGGTGCATAAATGTGGAGAGAATCATAAACATGAACAATGAGGCATGATATAACATGATAACAAAAAGGAAACCTAGGGATTGTGGAAAAAACATAAAACATTTAATCATAAACATTGGTCAAGGGATAACTATCAAGACCTGATGATACAAAATGTCCCATGATGGATTAGGTTCACTCCCTAATCCCTTTCATAATTCTAATGAGACTAAATCATTATCCATTGCATTGGAGAACTATATAATTCCGAGCACACCCATCACTTTCATATAAATCACATACATTAGTGTGCCACATTTATCAAAAAACATAGAACAACTTTTCAAAAATTTCAATTATATAATTAAGGATCTAGGAATATATACACCTAAGTCCCTAATAAAATATTTATGAGTTTATAAATGTAAAAACTCTGGATAAAAAATGGATATGGGTTTTATCTACTTATTTATTTGGCATGAAAAAAACTATTAAATGTCAATAACATAATGGGGGTGTATAAATGTTCATGGGAGGGATAAATGAGATATAAAGGGGTATATAAAGATCAATACATCATAGAGGCTATACTGGGGATGTCACGAACCAACCCAGGTCAACCCCATAACGGTCTCCCAACTCGATCTGTGATATGGCCCGAGATCCATTCCTAATCCTCCTAGACTGGCAACATGTGCCAGGGCATCAACATAGTATCAATGGGAAAAATTTATCCCAATATATATGATAAAAATACCTAAAAAATGAATAAAATAGAAAAATAAACTCAATATGATTTAAAAAAATTACATTCTTTACATTTACAACTAAAGAAACAAAAAATATAAGCATACAAGAAACCAGAATAACCAAACTGAAACTGTCACTCCAGACACATCCATGTGACCCCAAGGGTCACTATCCAATGGAAAACCGACTACCACTTGAGGTGATCAAACCAAAGTGGGAACCTGTAGTATAAACTGAAAACAATATAATAATATAGGCATGAGTGTTAAAACTCAATAAGTATTCCCAAATAATTTTATTCCCAATTCACATCCTTTGAATAAAGAAAAATTGATTAACTGGTTTAAAAGACACTGTATAAAGATAATTTTCCCATAATTTACATTTCAAAGTAAAAAAATCAAAATCAAAATCTATTTCGCTCATTATTTAAAACAATTATGAATGGGAGAAGGGGTCCAAGAGAACAAAATAGGAAGTGTTCATTTTTTGTGAAAGTTAATAGGAGAAAGTACTAGTTCTTTTAAAACTTCTTATTCGAAACTTTTTTTTAACAAATCAAACTTTCTCATTTTATCAAGAAAATACCAAAACATAGGCACAAGGATCTTGATTCCACCAAACAATAGAAATAACATCAGTCGTTCTAGTATCAGAGGAACACAAGAAAACCTATGAACTCAGAGGAGAACTAGAAAATTCAAATACATATGACCCTGACCCATTTTTATTCCACACATGAAGAAATAAAAAAACTAAATGCCTGACCACCCTAACTAAGGATAGACTGAGGGGTCCATTCCCATAGTAATAAACCCAATTATATCCACATACTAGGGGTCACTATTCAGGAAATGACTTACTAGTGTATAAATGTTTCTTATAATTTATATTTTCTATGATAGGATCCCATGCTTTGTTTATAATGGGGTGTCGCACACAAAATCATGAAATAAGCCATATACACAAGTCATTACACTTATCACACAAACCGGAACCACCCTGAACACCCCATGGGTTGTACCCTTAAAAATAATTTTCACACAAGAGAAGTCCTATACTGAGGATGATCAAATATTATAGTCAACCAACAAGGAAAGTGATTCACCTCTAGAGTATTTTTCCAAAGGGACCCATTTAATAAAAATGAAAAACGAGCCTCATTTCATTTCCATACATTTATACTTTTATAAAAAACTCTACAAAAATATTTTTCTATACCAAAACAGCATATAAAAACTTTTTTTGAAAGAAAAATCACCATATTTAGTAAAATAATAGCATTTATAAAACCAAACCATGCCTTTAATAATCACTACTACTTATAAAACACAAATGAGAAATTTAACAAGAACTTGGTGTATAAAACCCACAAATTCCATATCACACATACAAAATGATTAAGAAATTTTTTTATTTAAAATAAAATGAACATTATAATAAGGAAACATCACTATTTAATAATTAAGTGATTTTCAAAAATCAATGAAATCAATGAAATCTTAACTTTAACAAAGAGTGGAAAAGAGATCCTACCTCAAATGAGGAAGAATTTCTAGAATGTGATGGAAAATAATGGTCGCACCTAATCTACACCCAAGGGAATCTAGATCCAACCTAAAACATCATGATTGAACCCAAAATTTTATATTTCAATTATAGAAATTTCAACCCTAGTTTTGGGAGAGAGGGAACCCCTAGAACTGGAAAAAACCCTAGAAATATGGTGGAATAAAAGTGGTAGAGGGCTTAATTGAAGAAATCTTGAAGAATCAATACAAAAAATTCCAAAAAATAGAGCCCCAAGGATTCCAAGAGAGGGGGAGTTGGAACCTCAGGTGGAGGATCCAGAATGGGAGGGATAGAGGAGTGTTTGGATAAAACAATCAGTGAGAGAAAACATTTTAATGACCTGGAATGGTAGCATGGTTAGTCTGCATGGTTTATCAAACATTTTAGTGACTGTGAGACTGCCTATACTGAGAATCGATCCTACCACATGGGTAACCTACACGGTCTGACTAACAATGTGGTAGCCGAGCGATAACTACTATCTCAACCTGGGACTGCCACACAGTTACCTGGGATGAGGTGTACAATTACCACTAACTATGAGTTAACTATGAAATCGGGTCCTCTCACCCAAACACACTAAATTATAAAAAAAATCAAAGGGAAGCCCTACAAGCAAAGGTAGGACGAAGAAATACAGGAATAACATCATGAAAACTCAAACCCATCACACCTGTTTCCCAAGAAGAGAGATGAAGAACAAACCTAAACCAGAACCAAAGATGAATTTCAAAACCTAGGTGTGACAATTATCACCACCCTAATTCTTTCTTCCCCCAAAAATCCAACCTAAGGATGAAACCAAAAGAAAAAAACCACGAATCCTTTATAACTCAAAGTGGATTCACATGAATGAAAAATGAATATATTACAAAAACACTACCAAAAAGAAAATACTAACAAGATGAACTTGGGATACCGACATAGTCTCCTTGCGATGTGCCACCCACCCCAAATGTCTAAACTAATCTAGTTGATCGGTCCCAAAGTCATAAAATTTTTCATGTTGCTTAAACAAACCCTAGAACATGAACTCCTAAAACATCATCAAGTTGGACTTAAAATATCCACCAAAAAAATGATCTTTAACCACATCTGATGAATAACTATATAACCATATCTGAACACAACCACTGGAACACTCCCATTCTAATATTTCTATATGTGACCACTGATCACCAAACAGATCGCAAAATGAACCCAAGATACTGACATGGGATACCCAATCAGACATCCCACACTTAGAAACAAACAAACGCTCAAGAAAATATGGACTTCCAACATGGTAGAGGCCTGATCAAACTCCCCTCAATAATAAATAGGCTAAAACTACCTTCATTATAGAGTAATTTCAATGAGATCCATGATTTGTCTCCCCACCAAAAGGACTAACATGATTAAGAAAACTCGAGAAGATTTGACATGGACCAAAAACCCCCACCAAAAGGGGAAGAGAAGTAAGGGGATCAACTAACGGGTCCTCAAAACCAAAACTGATACATCCCAATAGCTCAACACTTTGTAAGAGCACAAACCAAAACCACTCTTGATTCATATAAATAGGCCATACAAGGCTTATAAAAAAGAGAACCACACTCGATATGACAAAAATTTAGGGAATTCAATGGAATGAGACGAATACATATCCTTATTACTAAAAGGAAACTCTTACACCTTAAAAGATCACAACATAGAAAAGAGTTTCCCACCCCAATTTCTACCAAATAGAACCAATATACAACTGAATGGATACATTGAAGGCTTGAACTTCTTCCATCATCCACACTAAGGAGAAAAATTAAACAAAATCCCTTTTCAAACCACTGGGGTTCTTCTGAATATGTGCCAGATTCACTCAAGGACCTATGGATGGAGGCCTACTGATTTAAGAATATCCCACCTCATAGTAAGGTATTAGAAAATCCCGAAAAAACACATGTATTGAAACTTCACAAAACACACATCCATTGAAATTTAAATTCAAATGGTTTGAAAAAAAAACATTATTAAAATTAGAAGAGAAAGAAACACCGTAGAATATCCCTAAACACAACTATTACATCCAAAGGTAATTACAATGAGAGAGACCCTAAACTAATCCCCAAACATCACCTTACTCATGAAACAAATCTGGGGAGACATTTGAAAGGTTGGGTTTGTCTTCACATTTCTTCTAGGGGACTCCCTCATAGAACCACTTCAACTGTCCCAAGCCTCAACATGTGTGGTAGGGTTTTGGAGAACTCGTGCATGATGAACTATGATGACCTCTCTTACCACACTAATGACACATAAGAACTTTGTTCCCTAAAAAAATTATTGAGAGGTCTAAAGGCATCTTAATTCCCCTACTAGAACCACCAGCTTCAGGAAATTTACCATTCATGTCACTAGAATCTCCTTCGCCACTCCCATGAACTGGAGGAAGATTAACCATATCAAGACCTCCTCCAAAAACAACTCCCACAAAAAAGGATTTCCTCCCAACATTAGGGAAATTTGTCACGTTAAACTCTACCACCCTCGACTGCAGCTCAGAATGGAGTCCAGGCTCAAAATATCAAGCCTTCATGGGATCATTCCCAACATAACTTGAATCATAAAGAACAAGATCTAAGAATTGAGGATAAAATTCCAACACCAATCTAACACCTTGATGAAGACCACACAACTCCATATTCTTCTTCACCTTCTCCACCTCAGGATAATACTATTAGATAAAAAAAGACTTGAATAACTCCCAGGTAATATATTCCTCGGGATTTCATTGGGACACAGAATTAATCTATTTTCAAGTTGGACCTTCGAACATAAATGTAGAAAATATCACCTTTAATATCTATAGAACCATAAGAAAACTAAAGTCCATATCATTACACTGCATCCACTCCTCAGCCTTGAGATGATCCACTTGACATTAAAAGAGGAGAGGATTTAAATTCTTAAATTCAAGAACATAGTCTACATGTAGATAAATTAAAATGTTTTCCAAATATTCTTTACCTGAAACCGCCCCTCGGGTATCCATCTAATCATTATGGGGGAAGTCAATATAAAATAATGAAACAAGTAACTCAATAAAAAAAATCCTATAACATAGATCCTCACATCATAATAGAAACAACATCCCAAAACACAAGGGACACACCACACCAATACAAGTTATCAAAATATAAAATTTATCTTTCAAAACACTCTTTAAAAAGGAAAAAATATTAAAAATTGCACACTCACCAATGGTATACCCGGGGCCTCACCGATTCATGTCCTCGTGTCACACTGAGCACCCATCAACTTTCTCATATATATCTATGCAAGAGGTCACCCATGGATACACCCAAAAATACTCCTCTCAAGGTAAAGTGTTTAGCTCACTCTTCCATTTCAAATCCCACAAATTCTATTTTTGATACAACTAACCACAAAACCTGAAAAGCAATTATATACTCTCAATTGTTTTTGTAAAACAACAACCATTAAGTTGAAAACCCATTTACAAATTTACAAATTAAAATCGTAAAATTTTACTCATCCCAAAATTTTATTAAACACCCTAAAGATTCATCAACAACCCATTAAAAACTATTTCTGAACTCCACACATTTATTTTTAAAAACATCTTATCCCAATGAAAATCATTTCCAAATACCAATTTTCTTGATTTAAAACATTTTTCAGCAGTTCAAAACATCCCATTAAACCATTCTCATTTTAGCCTAATGGTTCATTTCAATAAAAACCAATTTTACAGAAATTCCTTTAAATATGATACAAAAACCCCTTTTCCACTTACCAAAACAAATCCATTACATTTTTAAATTTAGATTTTGATAATTCCAAATAATTTTTTTTGATTTTTTCTCCAGTGTTAAGAAAAAGTCAAACTATTTACAAAGTGGAAACTAGTGTCGATGGGTGACTTGGATATATGGTTGGTGGCAATATTTCAATCACACTACCATCACGACGAGCATTCTAGGGTAACGCCTCCCTATCTACATATATTTCTAGGACTTGAGATATCATTGAGGTCACTTTCCCAAATCCACTTTCATTTCCCAATATAAATAATTTATAAGAACAAAAAGACACCCACAAACCCATACTTCCCATGGTAACCAGAGGTTTAGAACCATCAAAGGTTCATGATGTCCTTACTATTCCTACATCTCAAGCACAGAAATCCAACTCCTTCTACCAGGACATCCCTAAATAAAAATGGGTGCTCTAAAATGAATGTTCCTTACATGTGATGAACTCCTCTGATTCCATTTTTTCACAAATCATCCCAAGTTTCCCCTAAACTAGTCACCTAAGCTGATCTGTGACAAGGCGCGAGAGGCGTTCTCAATCCTCCTAGGCTGGTGAAAAGTGCCATGGAATCAATAGAGTAACAATGGGAATTATTTTTCTCAATAAAAAAGAGAAAAAAGAATTAGAATAAATAAAAGAAAAAAAACTCAATATGATTTCAAAACATTACATTCCATACATATACAACTAAAGAAAAAACAAACAAAACCATACACAAAACTAGAATACCCAAATTCAACCTATCACCCAAGAAACCTTTGTGTGACCCCTAGTGTCACTCTATAATCAACAAAAATCACCTAAGGTGATCAAACCAAAGTTAAAAACAATATAAAAAACTAAAAACATGAGAAGACTATATGTGTGAGTATTAAAACTTAGTAGTTTTCTAAATAATTCTATTCTCAATGCACAGCATTTGACTAAAGAAACATTGATTAAAAGGATTAAAATACAATATATAAAGATAAATTTTCCACACTTTTCATTTAAAAAGGAATAAAAAATCACAATACATTTCCCTCATGATTTAAAATAAGGTTAAAGTGGAGAAGGGGGCCATGAGAACCAAATAGGAAGTGTTTTTTTTGTGAAAGTGGAAAAAGGGAAAATAACAGTTCCTTCGAAACATCTTATTTGAAAATGTTTTTTACAAACCACAATTTCACAATTTATCATGAAAATACCAAAAACCATGAACATGGATCAATATTTTACACAATGAGGTTAATGAAACTAACCGAAATAGTATCATAGGAACACTAGAAAAACTAGGAACTCATAGGTGAACCAAAACATACTAATACATGTTACCCCATCCCTAGTAGTATTCTATAGATGAGGAAATAAAAACTCCCAAATTCTTGACCATCGTAACTCAGGAGAGGCATGGGGGCCCAACCCTATAGCAATAAACCTAATTATATCCTCCTACTATGGGCCGGTGGTCCATAAATGACCTGCCAATGTAGAAATAATTCTTAGATTTCCTCTTTACTATGCTTGGTTCCATTGATATGTTTTTAAAGGTGTGTTCCACAAAAAATCAATCAAAAATCCTTATGCACAAGTCATCACACTTATCACATATACTGGCACCACCAGGACCACCCCATGGGTGGTACCTTGCCTTAAAAATAATAATCTCATAAGGGATGCCCCATTCCAAGGACGGTCCCATCTCATTTTCAGCCAACAATTAATGTGACTCATCCCAAGTAGGGTTTTCCAAATGAAACTATTTAATAAAAATTCCAAAAGGGACTCACGTCATTTCCACACATAAATCCTTTTCTAAATGACTCTATAAAAATTATTTTCTATACTTAAAAAACATAGAAATCCTTTTTTGGAAACACCAATCACCATTTTTAGTAAAACAATATCATTCATAAAACCAAATATTACATTTAAGAATCAAAACTACTTATAAAATAAAATTGATAAATTTGAAAATCACTTTGCATGAAAAACCAACCAATTCTATATCACACACATATATAGATTTATAAAAACAATTTATTTCACACGGAACAACCATTATAAGCATGAAACATCACTATTTAATAATTAAGATAGGTTTTAAAATCTAGAAATCAGTGAAATCATATCTTTAAAGGAGAGGTGGAATGGGATCCTACCTCAAAGGATCAAGAACTCCTTAAATACGGGGAAAAATATCAATTTAACCTAAAATGTACCTTAGGGAAGCTAGAAAAAACTAAAACATCAAGATCGAACCCAAAATTTTATGTTTCAACACTAAAAATTACAACCCTAGAAGTGGGAGAGAGGGAACCCTAAGAAACCAAAATAAAATCTTATAAAGATGGAAGAAAAAAGGGAGAGAGTACTTACTTGATGAACCCTTGATGAATCACAAACAAACACTGAAAAATGGGGCCCTGAGGAAGCCAATAGAGGGGATGGAGGTACCTAGGGTGGAGTATCCCGAATGGGAGGGATAAAGGGTTGTTTGGGTTCCAAAATTGGGAGAGTGAAAATATTTATAACGACATGGACATCACACATGGTTTGAACCCACAACTTTTCAAACTGAGAAATTATCGTGTGACCACCTCTACCAAGATGATGATCTACCGGATGGGAATCCCACACTATCAGACTACTATGTGGTAGTGATGCAGTAGCTACTGTCATACCCAGGGGATGCCTCAAGGTAACATTGGCTGAGATGCACAATTATCACTAACTAGGTGCTGACCATGGGACACAGTATTTTCATGAAAAAACACCAAATTCTACCAAAAACTCAAAGGTAAGACATAGGGGGAAATCTAGTCCAAAGAAAGAAGGGAAGAAAATCAAGAAAATTCAAACCATTAACGCCCAGTTCCCAAGAAAATAGCCAAATACCAAACCCGAATAAGATGAAAAGTTGAATTTCAAATCCCAAGTGTGAAATGGTACATTAAAGAAAATATCCAAACATTAGGAAATAGAGATAAAAAGAATAGGAAAAAGAATATTCTTTAATAATGATAAGTAAAATATCCCTTACCCTGAGAGGGTGATTCCAAATTCTTGGGAGGAGCTTGTTGAGGGCTTCAGGGAACCATGGTAGGACACTAGAGAAATGATATTAGATTTTTTATATTATGAAATATATTTTAGTGGAGGGAAATGGGAGATTGGGTGGGATTATATAGGAAATGAGTGGGGGATTCTTTATTACTTCTCTAACTTTTGTATTGGACTCTATATAATAAAATAACCAAAACCACAAACCTTCCCACGTTTTTTAAATTTTTTTACTAAATGGAAGTGTTTTTAATTATTTTATAAATACAGGAGAGGAAATTACTAAAATAATACACTTGCTGATGTGGAATTGAGTCATGGCCTTAATGAAATGATTTTAATACCATTAAATATATTGTGGGTTTTGGTGAACGCATAAATAATTTATAAAAATAATCAAATAAACTCAAAATAACATTATCTTAAAGGGAAAACATATATTTTTTCTTGGACACCCTTTATAGTATTTATTACAGCTTTTTGATTCATAATGATGTCATGATACACACTATATATTTTTACTATATTTAAGTTTTACATGAAAATTCGACTCTATCAGAAAATTATAAAAAAAGAAACACAATTGAATATTTTCAATGTGATGATTCCAAAATTAATAATTAATTTATTAATATAATTATCCAATAATATGAGTTTTCACTTTTAATATATAATTGATATATATATATATATATAAATGTTGGGTTTTTTATAATAAAATCATTCAAACGATTATAGAAGTAACATTTAACATCATAAAAATTATATTATAAATTATATTAATAATTAACATTTAATAATAACTATTTAATAAAATATAATTTATTAAAAGAATCAATTAATTCATCAAAATGAATTTCTTAATTGAAATTCCATATTACTTAAAAACACAATTTGTGTTTTATTATACCAAAATGTAATTTTTATCACAATGATTACTTAATCATTTATACGATAAACAATAATAAATTAATATAAAAATTATTTCAATGAAAACAAAATATAAAAATTTATACTATTAGGGATTCTTTGTTTCTAGTATTTGTTAAATTATTTAATCCCTCAATTAACCAATTTTTTTCCATGGTAACTAATATTTACTACAATCACTATTTAAATTGTTCAAAAATGAATTTTTGATTTTCACCTAATATTAATTTTGGTGATCCAAAATATGGAATCAATTTTATCAAAATCAGTTCACATAGGAAGAAGAATCTAAATGTGGGATTATTTTATGCTAATTACCGAATGATTATCAGTAGAATGGGATGTCGATGGTGTGATTATCTTGGGTATGAAAACCTTTTGGTTATATTGGACATCGACAGTGAGTAATTCCCCCTATTAAAGTAAATAAAATAATTTCTAATGATGGGAGTCGATGGTGAGAATGATCATGAGATAGATAATGTTTAATGACATAATGACATCCTCATGTGATTAGCATGTTCGTGATGTTACACTAAAGTGGTGGTTTGTCTGTTAGCCACATCAATACCGTCAAGTGCATAGGGTATTCATGGTCGGAAGATGTCAAATAACACTTGGTTTTATGGAATTGATGTTTTGGGCCTCTGGTACTTTATGTTTTTGGCTTTGAGGTCACAATGAATGTGGATTTATGGGCCATTCTATGTGTGTATATTGCCTTTAATTTTTAGTATAACATTCCTTGGATCAAGGATTTAAGTTACCAAATATATGAATAGAAATTCATTCATATAAATATTAATATTAATTATATGAATTTAAATTCATAAATATTAAAATATTATCTAATCTTTTAATTTACTTAATTTGTCATTTTGTTTTTATTAATTAATTAAAACTGAGAAACATTATGAATTTGAAAACAGATCTCAGAAAAATTTATTCTTAATCCTAGAAACAAAATTATACTAAACTATGGTATAAATATGATTTATATTTAATTAATTGAATTAAGTAAAACTAAATAAAAAATATGGTACATTTAAATAATATTAAAATATTATTTTGGGATTTTAAACAAGTTAACTTATCTAATGAAATGATTATTTGACATGAAAATTATATTTTCAGAATTCACAAATAAATCTATATTTTATAAAAAATCCAAATATTTCATCCTAAGTTAATTTTCATATGATTATATAAAAAAATTAGTTCAAAATATCAAATACATTCTCTAAATAATATATAAAACATTTATAATATTTATGAAAAGAAATAAAAATCATTTTGAAGAAAAATTATAAAACAATTGACATTACTAAAAAATTAATTGATTATTTACTAATTTTTTTTAATATATATGATATATATAGATATCTTTAATAATTTATTTAGTCTTACTCCTATCAAAGAACATAACAGAAAGGTTAAAATGATCACATTTAAATAATCATTATTTGTTTGGGTTTGGGGTTGTGTATCACATATGTTATCAATCATAGATTCTCTTTTAAGAAATCAGGGAGATATAAAAATATATTAATATTTCATTGATAAAACCATATGATGTAATTCTTAGGGTAGAACATGAAACATGTCTCAAATAATCGAAACTAATTCTAATAAACCATATGTATTTTATAATACATTAATCAAAATATCATGAAAGAGAGAAGATGAAATAGAACATTAATTAACATGATTATATATTGGATCATGATATAATATTTAAAATAGTAATAACATACAACACATAAAAAATAGGTGCATAATACAAAATCTGTCACAAAGAAGGGAATTTGAGAAGAGACCCTTACCATAGCTTCCTACCTGGTCGAATTCATTCCAAGATCCTCTAAAACAAATTTAAATTTATTATTAATCAATAACAGAACTATATATATATATAGATATTATTTATTAAAACCTTTTTTTACCCATTTACCCTCAATTTTTTTTAAAATCAATTATATTAGTGTTAAATATTATGCTTCTCAGGCATGTTTTGTTTTAGTAGTTATAGTCCATGAACCTTGGTGATGATATCATCATGTATTTGGACTTAATAATTTTATATATATCATTTTTAGGTCTTTTATAAAAATTATTTTTTTACTATCTAGCTAAGGTGTTCATGAAAAATGAATCACATTGCTTCGTGGAGGTCATAGTCCACACATATTCACTAGCGACAGTTTCATTTTCCTATAAATGGGATTATGAGAAGGTAGATAATATTTTATATTTATAGATTCATAATTAAGGAATAAATATAATTTATATCCAATAAATCAATCTTTATAATCATCATTGTGAGGTGGTTATGAAAAATAAAATAAATCACTTCATGGACATCATAGTTTGTACTCATGCATCAATTATGTTTTCTTTTTCACTTAGATGGAAAGAACATATAAAATGATTATAACATTAAAATAAAATATTTTCATCATATTAAATAAAATTATATAAAAATTCTATGATGGATATATAATATTTTATGAATGTGGGAACATAAAAAATTGAAATGGATCAGTAATGAAAATTACATTTTCTTAAAGTACCCTCTATTTGATTGAACTTAAATCCCTTGGAGGATGGGTTTAATGTCATCGAAGGGGATTGGAAATGTGGTATATGATGTTTGGAGAGGTATTATGGTAGTTTTTTGGGACCAAATAGAACTCATATGTATATTCTAAATGGTTTTATTAAGTATTTTTTATATGAAAAAATCAATGGACTTTTGCTGAAAACTCAGTATTTAAGTGTTAAAAATATAATTTGAAATTTTAATTGGTTCAAAAATTCAAATATATTGTTGGATAAACCATTTTATTATCATATTTAATTATTTTTATATTTCAATAGCTTTTAATTCAATTTAAAAAATTTTATTTAATAGGAAATATCCTTAAAGTCATGTCTGGAACTATTCACATAAAACGAAATCAATGATATAAAGATAATAAGGGATTTCTAATTTTTTTTAAAAAAATTAATTAAATTTTTTCGATCCATAAAATCATGTAATAGGATAATTTTTCAATAAAATACACTTTTAACATTAGTTAAAACACTTTAGTTTAATTCTTCACTCACTTGTTCAAGGGTTGCATAAGCGATTCGTAAGTGTTCCAGACAATTATACTATCAAAAAAATATAAAAATAAATTTATATCACAAAAATAATTAATTATAATTAAATTTAACCATTTAGAACCATTGATAACATCTTTTTATTATCATTAAAATATATTAGAGATATTAAATGAAAGAGAGTGACATTTTGTACTTATTAATTATATGAAATAATAAAAAGATCCTTATCAAAGGAAAATGGAACCAAATAACCATATTTGTTTATGTTGGATGAGGATAGTCTGATACCTCACATGAAATGAAATAAATAAATGTTTTTTAGATATTTTGAGACTTCTAAGAAGCAGTATTTGGCCTTGATAAGGGAATATCATCTGACAAAGATGGACTCAACAACCATTTTTTTCAATATTTTTGGGCGGTCATCCTGATTGTAGTTTGTAAACTGGTTAGGGATTTTTTCAGGGATGGATCATTTTCTCAAGGTTTTTATTCCCAATTAATTTCCTTCATTTCAAATTTTGATAATAAAAGATACACTATACAATTCAGACTCGATTATCTTGTCAAAACAATACATAAAATCCTTAAAATTATTCTAGTCAATAGAATTTCATGGATTTCAAATAATATCATTTAATGGAAACTATTTGGATTTTTTCAATGAAGAAAAATCCAAGACTTCTTGATTTCTGCCTTAGAAAGTGTGAACCTCCATAATAATTCAATAAGTGAAGGCAACATTTCATTAAATATTGACATCAAAAATTCCTTTGACACTCTGGATTAAATGGGGCTTTATCTTCACTATTCTCTCATGTTTTGGATTCAATAAAAACTTTATTAGATATATTACATCCATTCTAGGGTATGCTCATATTTTTATTTTAATTAATGGATACCTAGAAGACTTTTTGAGGTGCTAAAAAGGGGTGAGACAAAGATACCCCCTCTCAACTATCATTTTTCCATTGTAGAAGACTTCCTCTATAGGATCTTACATCATATGGTGAATAATGGTGGATTGAAAACCATCATGGCATCATGAGGTATCTCAGAAATATCTCATAAATGTATTTTAAAGATATTATCCTCTTTACTAAGGCAGAAAAGAGGAATATCAAAAAAATATAGAAGGCCCTTTAGTATTATGAATGTGTTTTAGGTTAGGAAGTTAGTTAGAGTAAGTACTTCATATAATTTGGCAAGAATATATAAACCTCCAAAAATATTTCTTTGATCAATGACTTGAAAATAAGGTAGGGTTATTTACCTTTTATATATCTTAGTGTTCACATATTATTGGGATGACCCCATGCATCCTACTTCATCAAAATTTTGAGTCCGGTTTGAATAAATCTGGAATCTTGGAATGTTAAATAACTTTCAATGATTGGAAGAGATTTCCTTATCAAGTATGTGTTTATCTAAAAGCAGGTTTAATTATTCATGGTGTATTCTTAGCATGACTTTTCGATAAATCCATTAACTCTTTGATGATAAATGTCATTTGGAATAGAAAAAAATTGTTGAGTAAGATTTTTATAGTCTCATGTAAGTAAGGTTACAATCCTTATGATCTTCGGGGCCCCGACATCAATAACATAGCCCTTTTCAAATAGTCCATAATCGCTCAATTTATATAGAAATTTATCTATTGGTAATAGTACAACACTCAAGAAGGGGGTGAATTGAGTTCCAATAAACATTCATATCTGAAATACTTATTTTTCACTTCCCCAATTTGAAATATAAAACATACCAGTTGACCAAAGTAGCAAATTTATAAATGTTTTGATCTTTTGAAATATTTCTCAATGATTTATTAGTTGTAATTTTAAATAATATGGTTTATCATTTTTTCATTTTAAATAAATCTACTAAACCAACTTCTAATATAAAAACTATATAATATTAATTATCAAAGTGAATGAATTTGTTTCAATGAATTAATAATTTAGTGAAAATAGAACTTTGAAAGAAGTAAAATATTTAAAATATGAGGTTTAGTTTTAATTTGACAGTTTGTCCTATCTACTTAGTGATCACCTGCCACCAATAAATATATATAAATAAATTTTATCCACACCCTGGATTGGGGTACAGAATAGAATACACAGCTGCCCTGGTCAACTAGACCTGTTCCATAGTTTTTCTTGGGAGTGTAAGTTACAAAAATTCCATGTAGGGACATATTACATAGTTATCTGTGGGAGTGTAAGGTGTAAGAAGAGATGTTTGTGAAGATATCAATGTATCTTCCAGTTATGCACCACGTACAATGTGTGTTTATAAAATAACGACAAAAACACTGCTTGAAATGTAAATAATGTACACAGTTAGTGGAACATAATGAGAATATGGTGTAGAAGGATTTTTGTGATGTGATTTACAACTTTTTAACTCCTTGTAGATGGAAAAAGTGAAGCTAGGGTCATCTTTCAGAAATAGACACCAAAACAGAGTATCATTTTTTCATTTGTCTTTTATTCATAGTGAGGTACATGATTTATCAAATAATTCTTCTCTTCTAATATTGTTGCTATAAAGATTATCTTTCTTTTAGTTCTCACAAATTCTTCTTTGTATGCATGACTAGTAGAACTAGTGTTGTTTTTCAGGCATTCCATTTTTCACCACTCTTTTCTTTTTACACAGGAGCTTATTTTATACACTGGTGGGCTCACAATGAGCATGTTCTCGGTCATGTGCTAGTACCTCTTACCTCATATTCTGTCTAGAATTAAATTATGTATTAAAAATATAGATAATATCATTAATATACTTAATAGTAATGAGTTTCACAAATATTATAGATAGTAATAAGTTTATATTTTTGAGAAATATTTCTAAATCAATCGGTGTCTCAAACTATCGGTATCTCATACTATCGGTAGGTTAGTCTATCGGTAGGTCACTCTATCGATAGGTACTCTGTCACTAGGATATTCAACAATAGGTTATGTGTTTGTAGGTTAACCTATCAGTGGGTACTCTATCTATAGGTACTCTATCAGTAGCTCATCTGTATCGAAAACTATGAGAAGTTATCGGTATGTTAGGTATCAGTGACTTATTCTTGTTGGTTACTTATACTTGTCAGTGACTTATACTTATCCAAATATTAGTAACCCATCTTATGATGTAAATTATAAAAATATATGTTAATATTAAATGTAAAAATGGTTAAAAAACATATAACATAAGGATACATAATTAAGCATGATTTGTGAGCATTAAAACTAAAGGAGACCAACTACCTCCTCCTTTTTTATGATAAAAAAACAAGGTATTATATAGTAAAACTATCAAATTATGATGATAAATTTTACATATTTTTAAAATTTTATATAGATAATAAGAGATGACATTTAATCATAAATATAAAGATTATACAGATCACTTAGTAAGTTTATTTAATTTCATGCTCCTAGTGAGATACATGACATACACATTCTCCCCCTTTTTGGATTATGAAAATGAAAAATATAATGGGAAGAAGGAATATATTATGAGGTGAAAATGTCGAATATATTCCATTAGTCCAATAGTATACATGGTAATAAAAGATTTTCAATAAAACCCTATCAAAGAAGCATCCAATCACTTCTTCTCCACAAGAGAGTCCATCACTTGTTTTCCCTTTTCAGAGGCAGCAGTAGTAGGAGCAGGAGGTGTAGATATAGTGGTAGAGTGTCAGTGTAGATACTGAGGGAAGGAAGAGGAAATATAATAAATAAAATAGGAGAAATTCTAGGGTTAGAAGAGGCTGGAGTTCATTTAATCTCATGATTAATGGAAGATCTGATTTGTCTTAGAGACTAAGAAGGATTCATGAACGAAGGTGACAAGGATGTAGAAAAAGAAGTAGAAGGGTGCAAGACATGCCTAAGAAGAGAATATTATAGAGAAATAGTGGAAGTACTGTCCTGATACAGGAAAGGATTCAATATATTGTTGAAGTCCTTGATTATATAACCACCATAATCTGTAGCCTTTTTATAATATTACTTATTCCAAATAAACTTTTGAAGGGTTGGAGTGAAATCCTTAATATTCTTGACATGATCTTTGGAGGATTGAGTAACTATGGGGGATCATAATGTTTTCAACCAAATACTTGAAATGACTATCCAACTGAGGATTTTTATAAATCGTCTTAAAGTAGACGTCTACTTTATTGGTTTTCTCTTCTTAAGTAGTAGTGTCACCCTAAGAGTAAAATCTAACCATGTCGTGGATGCAGCCCTAATTTTTCTTCATCTTCGAGAGGATTTACTGATAAGTTCCACCATCATAGTCTAAATTTTATATCTTACCACATTTATAATCATCTCAACATTTGTAGGATGAACAACAAGAGATGCTAAAGTGTAATCACCTTGAATTACATATTGAACCATGGTTCTCAACTGATTCAAATCAAGGACTGCAGATGAAGGAGTATCATTCATAAAATGCTTAGCAGAGGTGTCTTCATGAGATTTCAGAACATTGTCAAAAGATGATTTATATTCATTGGTTATTCTATAAATGAAAGAATGCATAGAAACCATTTCATTACGAATCTCTTTTTTATATTATACAATTTCTTCCAACAAAGATATTTACAGAGGTTCAACTTGAGAAGCATTCCTCTATGTGATCATAGCGTCATCAATTTCCTTAAGCCTTGCCACTGGAGTTGGTTTATGTGGAGGGAATAATCTAATCATTGCAAGAAACACTTCATTAAATGCATTGAATTTAGACTTAGTCACATAATCTACAGGCTTGTGTAAAACTATATGAGGAGAAGTAGGAGAAGTTATCATATCCTATGAATTAGGGTACTCCAATCTAAATGTAACATAACATGTATCCTTTCTCCATACATGCATAAATATATCATTAATATGAGAAAGAACATCAAATTTTACCCATTTTGGATGTTTCTCACGCTCAATGAAAAATATCCTCATAACATTAACAAACTCTTACACTGGAGCCACTACAACTTATCTTTAACAGGTCCTTGATAGTCATCAGGATGGTCTGATCTAGTATCAGATTCAACACTTGCTTCTTCCTTATTAGTTCTATATACACCTTCTCAATCTTCATTAGAATGTTCCTCATCACCTTCTTTATTTTCTTCACTACCACTTTATAATTCTTCATTATTTGACTCATAATCACTATCATATCGGATAACAAACTTAATATTATCAGACTCTTTTTGTATCCTAATCATCATACATAAATAGAAGTAGTTCCTTTGCAGGAAGAGTCCTAGAAGGGATAACAAGACCACATGTCATCCATTCAAGAAATTCAACTATATAAGCCTCACTTATATCATCAATTGATGACTCATTTACTTTATCTTCCTTGGTTACATCTTCCCCATATGAATACTCACCTAATTTATATGGTCCTAGACCAGGGTCAACCATGTTCCTCTAACTTGGGGAGTTCTCAAAAGGATTTTAATATATGTATAGTTTTTCATTATCCCCAACCTATATTTTCATATGGGGATTAAAATTTATTTTCATTCTCTTAAAAATAGTTTTATTGATTTAGAAACCATTACAGACTGAAACTATTTCTTCACCCTCATTAAAAAACCCTTATCTTTCAACATAACAGAGATAATCCAAGGATAAAAAAATGATTTTTTGTAGTAAGGTTTTATCATTTCACTTACATACAAGATAAAATATCTATATAGGTTAACCTTATATCCCTTCTTAAATATATAAAAAACATACACATCTTGGTACTTTACGAATGAAAATTCCCATTTTTTGGGACATAACTAATGTTGAATAAATATGAACAACAACCTACATTTATAATCATGTTCTATTTCTATAGGCCTTCTGTTGTCTCCATTTCCAATAATCTCATCCAAATCTTCCTAAAAAATAAAAATTTCACTAGTTAGAGGTGAAATTCTTTGATAATTATCAAATACACCCTCATGGATTACCTTCAAGGATTCTTCCATATGATTGGATGAAAAATAGATTCTTTTTCCATCTACTATATATTTTATCCAAAACACATCTGGCCCTTCATGAAGAAATTTTGAATATAGATAGAACTCATGCACTAGTATCAGATAATATGGTCTTTCATTATTGGAGAAACACTCCAACCATCCTTCAGATTGAAACCCATTTAACAATAGATACATACTTATCAAAAACCATTCTATGTTAACTTCTTTCTCAAGAGTGATAAAATGTTTTGCAAGTGTTGGATTAATAGGTTATAGTTTATGTTGACAAGATCCACCAGTTTTCTTCTTAAAAATATTCCACTAATCTAAACATCTCTTAGAAACCTGATTAAGATGATCAATTGGTGAGATTTGAGGGTTTTGGTTCAAGGGAGAAGGGTAGAAGATCAGGAGAGATAGAGGTTCAAAGCCAAGAGTCTGAAAGAAGAAGTTTATGAGTGAGAAAATGTGTTGGATCGACCCTTAATTTTATCATTTAGGGATTTAAAATCATAAAATAAGGACTGCAGATTAAAATAATATAAAATCATTAAAAATAGTGACAATTTAGATTCCATGAAGAGAATGACTATGTATTGATCGATGAGACACATTAGTGATATCAATTGGTAAGTCACCATTGGTAAGTCCTGTTAGTGAGTCATCATAGATAAGTTTTGTTGGAGATCCATCATTGGTAAGTCCTATTGGTGAGCCATAATTTATGAGTCTTCATCGGGGAGACATCATCAGCGAGACATCATTGGTGTGACATCATCAGTGAGACATCATCAGTTCGAAATCTCATAGTTATTCACTCAATGTTGATCATTCCAAACTCATGTATGATGTAGGTAATTATCTCACAGTTTATTGTCTTAGTAAAAATTTTAGTAGGATGCTGGTAAGTTTTTATATAAGGATGGTGGTGGTGCCTCTTTTATTGAAAATAAGCAAGAAAAACATAGGAGCTGAATAGGGAGCAGGAATACAAAGAAAGATTCCCAAAGTATAAAATCTAGCAACTTAAATTAACCTCCAATCTTTAACACAGTTTTATGTCCTCTGCTCTAATAGAATTAAATTAAAAAATAGATCTTATGTGTCTGTTCCACTAACCTCAAGATCTCCCACCTCTTAGTGGAATATATTTAATCATTTCATATAAAGTCCCAACATCAATGTTATTATAGTCCTATATATTTTCCTCCTTCTTAGTGGTTTTTTAGAGAGAGGTTTCCATCATCCCCCAAACCTCCAGTGATCTAGTATGACGAAGTGTCTAATGATGTTTAGTCTCTTCAGTTGGATGCTTAAGAAACACATGGGGTTAACATTAAGACCTTGTATTCTTATAATAAACAAGTTGGAAGCCCTCATTTTCCAAGATGGGTTTTGATGAAGCATTAAAAATTTTAGGAGTGAGTGGGGAATCAACATCTAATTATTTTTACACTTTTTATTACTTGAAGAAGCCATTATTTCATAATGAAGCTGATGATCAACCACTTGTTATATTTCTTCCTCATTGACTTTTTCAACCATCATATCATTGTCAATGCCTTTGGTTTGGGGATGATCTTTCTACAATTTATCATTTTTTCCCTTTCTAGGAATATCATCATTAATGACATTCACCTCTTCTGAGAAGATAGAAGCCCAAGATTATAGATTGTTTCTAGAAGTGGATACATTGACATGAGTTGAATCACTTGGGTGATCATTTTCCACGATCATCATCCCCTCACCCTTTGTCTCTTGAGAATCAGGAATCAAAATGTCCATCACAGTATTACTTGTCTCATCAAGGGGATCTCCATTATGAACAATTTTTTTTGGTAATTCAACATCGTACAACTTTGACTTATTTCGACAAATAATTTTAGGGTGACCTCTCATTCTACATACCTCACAAGAGATTTTATTCCGACATAGCTCTAAAGAGTGACTGACAGCCTTACATTCTGTATAAAAAAGAGGTTTTATTCATACTCAACTTCAATTTTTAGAAAGATGATGGTCAGTTCCAATGAATTCAAGAGTTATATCACCTTTTTAATAATTATCCTTCAAAACGTTATGTCTTACATCAATACTTTTTTTCCGTAATGAGAAATTGGATTCATAGAAATGTTAATAGCACTTCTATTATCCCAGTTTATAGGGACATGTCTAAATTGATATCCATAATCTAGTAATGTGTGTTTCATCAATAAAATATGAGTACAATGACTACAGCAACTTTGTATTCAACTTATAAAATATATAATACAATATAGTTTTTCATTTTACTACACCATGAAACTAGATACTTCCCAAAAAGTGACATGTTCTAGAGTTTTTTTCTATCAATCTTTCAATTACCAAAACAAGCATCAGAATAACTATCTAAGTCAAATGGTTACCTTCTTGGGTAGAACAACACTAAGTTGGTAGTATATTTGAGGTATTTGAATTTTTTTTAACAATATGTTGATGTGACTCTTTATCATTTTCTTAAAAACGAGCATAGATACACATAGAAAGCATAATATCAGGTTGCCAAGAAGTTAAGTAAATAAGACTTCCAATCATCCCTCTATAATTGGTTTGATCCAATAATTTTCTATCTTCGTCAAGATCAAATTTAAATGTGGTACTCATAGGTGTATCAATAATTTTGTGCTATCTAAGGCAAAAAATTTTAAAATATATTTAGAGTATTTAAGTTTACTTAAAATAATACTTTCTTTATTTTTGTAAGATTTTAAATCCAATAAAGAATTTGTTTTCACCCATTAAGCTTATTTCAAATTCATTTTGTATCATTTTTTGTAAAAAATAAACACATAAAGCGTTTTTTAAAGATCCAAAAATATTATCATCAACATATATTTTAGCAACTAAAACATATTTAGGAATTATTTTTATAAGAATTTTAGGATCAAAAATCCCTTTTTTAAAACCTTTGGAAATAAGAAAAGTGTTGAGACTAACATACCAAGATATAGGATCATGTTTTTAACCATACAATGCTTTTGTTAATTTAAAAAATTGATTTGGAAAATAAATATTCGTAAAACCGGGGGGTAGTTCAACAAAAACAACCTCAACTATATACCTATTTAGGAATGGAATTTTGACATCCATTTGATAATGTTTGAAATTAAGATGTTCTTCACAAGTTATAAGTATTATAATGGTTTCAAGTATACAAACAAGTGAAAAGGTTTTTTCATAGTCAATTCCTTCTTCTTTACTATAACCTTATGTAACTAATCTATATTTATTTCATACTGTAGTGCTAGGTTTGTCTACTTTATTTATAAACAACCACAAATTTCCAATTTTCAAGGTCTCATTGGGTCTTTCAACAAGTTTCCAAACATTATTTCTTTCAAACTAATTAAAATATTATTGCATATCCATTACCCAATATTCGTTATTTATTGCATCATTGTTTTTTTAGGTTCAAGCTATGATAAAAATGTTTGATTTTCAACTTTGTTTCTTAGGGAATCTATATATGGTGTACCTTAATATATGTATCCTAATACAGAATCTATGAGATGAGTCTTAACAATCCTAAGAAATCTAGGAGAAGAAGGACTGGTTATCTTGAGTTCATCTATAGGTTTGGGTTCCCTTTGTTTAGAATCTGGAGATTTTTTAAAACATTATTTTTCTGCATCATTAATATAAAAATTAGAAACTTTAGGATTTAGGTCTAGATTTGAAAAATTGTCGTAAAGATTTTCTAGGGAGGTTTTAGGTTCATGTGGTTATATTTCATCAAATTTGATATGTAAAGATTCTTCCACACACTAGGTTTTTTTATTTAAGACTCTAAAGGATTTTATATAGGTTGAATGACCTAGGAAAACTATTTCTTCAGTTTTAGATAAATATTTTTCAATATTACCATTTTAATTAAGGATACAGACTTCTCAACTAAAAACATTAATGTGACAAAACTTGGGTTTTCTATTATTCTACAACTCATAGGGTTTTTTATTTAAGAGAGGTCTAATTTAAACTCTATTAATTATGTAATAATTTGTATTCATAGCTTCTTACAAAATATAAATATGTAAATTGTATTAACTAAGAATAGTTCAGGCTATCACTTGTAAGGTTATATTTATCTTTTCCTAAACTCCATTATATTGGGGTGTCCAATGAGTAAAGAAGTTATGAATATATCCATTTTTAGATAAAAAAAGATTCAAATTATTGATTTTCAAACTCATAGTCATGATCACTTCATACGATGTTGATCTAAAGTCCACATAAATTTTCCGATGAACTAGAAGACTTGGTGAAATAAGAGAAGGATTCACTCTTGTGAGCTAAAAATAATGTCCAAATATACCTAGAAAAGTTATCTACTAGAAAATAGAAATTATGCTTCCCATTTAGAAGATAAACTCTAGAAGGTCCAAAAAAACCATGTGAACCCACTCAAGAGTTTGAAAAGTTTAAACATCTTTCTTTGTTTTGAAATATATTTTGTGTTGTTTTTTTGACAAGGATTATACAATTTATCATTTGAAAACTCATGTTTAGGTAGATCCTTGATTAGTCCTTTTCTAGTAATCTTTATAAGGGATTGAATGATATAGTTTCCTAGTATCCTATTCCATAGAAAAGACTCTTTATGAAATGAACTAAAGTAAGACACATATTGAGAAACTAAATAATATAAATTAACAAAACATAAATTTTCATTTCTAAAAGTAGTAAAAACTAAATCATTTTTTAGAAGTGAAAACAATGCAAGAATTATTTTCAAATTTATTACAAAATCCATCATCACATAACAATGAGATGCTAAGTAGATTATAATTAAGGAAATCCAGATAAAGAACTTTAGAAAATAAAAATTAATTATTGTTTCTGATTTGACCAAGGAAAATTATTTTTCTATTTTTATTGACACCAAAGGTGACATGCCCAACATAAATCTTGATAAACATTTTAATTATTGAATAGTCCCCTATCATATATCATGAACAACCCCTATCTAAGTTCTATAAGCTCTTTCATGAACTCTTCTGAAACTTTCCTACAAAAATAGATCAAATAATAAATGAATTTGGTACCCATACTTGAATGGGTCCAATAATATTAGTAATTACAGACTTGGGAACCCACATTTTATTCATGGTATTTCTATAAAAGTTTTGTAATGTCTTAGAAAAACAAAAATTATTTTGTACAAAAAATATAAAGCAATAGAAGATATTCCATATAAGGAACATGGAAACGACTTTTTAGAACTAGCCATGAAACTGGATTTACCATATTTCGATACAAAATCCTTCTTAACAAAATTTATTTTCTAGGTTGAAAACCAATACGCTCATTTTATTAAACAACAACCAATTTTCCAAGAATTTAAACAATTGTAACTTTACCATTTGGGAACTTCTCTAAATCCTTGTTTTATTGCTCACTAGACAGTTTATGTTCATTATTCTCATTAAGCATTTGAGAATTATTTTCATTATCAATAGTAATTTATGACATAATAAAAACTGAAAGAGTGTGTTGTTTTTTTTGATAGAATGATATTTATATTTCAGTTCATTACATGTATCCTCATCTACCCTACAATATTCAAATATCTCTTTATTTGTCATATTTTTATAATCAGATTCATCTCTAGAATAATTAGAATTTTGTATAAGAGATTCTAGAGTAAACTCATAAGTGTTTTCCATGAAAAAAATATTGGATTAGTCATAATTTTCATGTTTTGATGATTATGAGTCACTGGAGCTATCCTTAGTAACACTCCAGGTGGATTTCATTTCCTTTTTGTATTTTCTATATTTTCCCCCATATTTTATTTTGAACTTCAACATAGGATAGTCATATTTCACATTTCCTCTTTTCTCGCAATCATATCATACTACTTCATTTGTGTTATCACTTCTTTTCAAATCCTTTTTCAACTTTCCCTTATTTTCACACTTTACATTATAAATGTGGTTTATAAATTATTTATTCTTTCTATAAAACATTATATGTTTTCTGAAAAGATCAATAATTTCTTCATCATTGCCACATTGTGATTCTTCATTACTGGAATATTAATCATAAACTTGTATCTTCTTTTTTTATTCTTTTTGTAAATGTATTTTTCTTTAAATCCACTGACATTATCTTTTGTTTAGGATATTCATCTATGTAAAGATTAAATTATTCTTCATACACTATCAGCTCACCTATCAATTCCTTTACACGTAGTGAATCTTTGTAACAAGATTCTGTAATTAATATTGATTCCCCTATACATCTTTCCAGAATATATCTCAAGATCCCCATGATCTGTTCCTTTGTTGTAATTTTCTTTACAAGTGAAATCATTATATTCATGATCTCATTGAACCAATGATAAATGTCTAAAATAGGATAACCAAGATCCATTATAATGTTATCATATTTAATATTATATGTGTTAATCCTCATTTCATTAACATTAGTGGTTCCTTCATGTGAAAAATATTGAGTATCACAAATCTCATAGGTTGTTTTACATGAATAAATCCTATTGAATTCTTCATCACCTAAAGAACAATATAAAACATTAAAATCATCGAAATTATTGTTGTAGGCTGCCTTAGTGACATCATCCCATGTGTTTCTAACAGTAGAAAGAATATGAATTTCATCTACTATAACTTACCATATTTCAAAACCCAAACTCTCTAAATGAATGTTCATTTTAATTTTCCAATGGGTATAGTTTATACCATGAAATATGGTTGGTCTGTTGGTAGAAACACCTTTCTGTCTATTTTCCAATTAAAATAGTTATTAATTATTATAAGGAATAATAAATTCTTATCTGACATAAATTTAGAGATCTTAAAAACCCTACAAAAATCACAGTTAAAACGATTTCAATATTTTAAAATTTTTAAAAACAGAAAAGTAAATCCTCTGATACCAAATGTTGGTCATAGTAAGACACTCAAGAGGGGGGGGGGGGGGTGATTTGAGTTACTATAGTAATTTCTTTCTAAAATAATTATTAAAAACTACCCCAATTTTAATTATAAAACCATCCTAGCTAACCATTGTAGTAGATTTATAAAAGTTTTGATCTTTTGAAATATTTTTCAAATATTGATTAGATCTCAGTTAAAACAATGTGGACAATTATTTTAACTTTTTAAATCAGTCTACTAAATAGAGTTCCAATATAAACACAATCTATGATTTACTATCGAAGTGAAATAAATTTATTTAATGAATCAATTAAATAGTGAAAACAGAACATTGGAAGACACAGAGCAGTTAAAAAAAAGAAATTCATTCCCAAGTAGAGACTTAATACACTCTTATACATGGGAGTGTAAGGTGTAAAAAGATATGTTCATGAGGATATCAATGTCTCTTCCGGTTATGAAAAGGAGATAATATGTGTTTACAAAATAGGGACTCACACAATTCACAAAATGTAGATAATGTACACAGGTAGAGAAATATAATGAGAATAGGTTTTAAAAGGAACTGTGTGATATGATTTGCATCTTTTTAAGTCCTTAGAGATGGTAAAAGTCAAGATAGAGTCTAATTTCAGAAACAATAAACAAAATATAGTATCATTTTTTCTTTTGTATTATGTTCTCAGTGAGGTAGATGATTCCTCGAAGTGTTATTCTATTCTATGTTTGTTGAAATAAATATTCTTTTTCTTTTAATTATCAGAAATTCTTCTTTTAATACACACCTAGTAGATTTACAGTTGTTTTTCAGGAATGCATCTTTCACCAACCTTTCTTTTTTATAGGTTCTTTCTTTATACACTACTGGGATGATAAGGAATATGCTCTCGATCATGTGTTAGTACCTCATACATAGTCTTCTGACTGTAATTAAATGATTTCTACTAATGAAAAATATAATCATTAATTTAATTAATAGAACTGAGTTTCATAAATATGACCTTTATTAATAAGATTTAATTTTAGGAAAATATTTCTAAATATATTAGTGTCTCAAACTGTCGGTATCTCAGAATGTCTGTAGGTCGGTGTTTCAGAAGGTCACTCTATCAGTAGGTACTCTATCGGTAGGTGATGCGTCAATAGGTGATACATTGGTAAGTCGGATTATCGGTGCGTACTGTATTAGTAGGTACTCCGTCAGTGGGTAATTTTTTTCTTGTAGATCATCCATAGAAAAAAGTTTTAAAAGCTATTAGTAGGTTAGGTATTCGTGAATTGTAATTATTGGAAACTTATACGTATCAAATACTTATACTTATCCAAATCTTGGTAACCTCTCTTATTATATAAATACTAACAATAGAGGTGAATATTAAATGTATACTTGGATAAACAAGATGTAACTTAAGAAAACATAATTAAGCTTGATTTTTGATCATTAAAACTAAAGTAGAACAACATTATAAAAAATACCTATGATGCCTTGGATTTACTCATATCAAGGTTCTTTATCGAATATAAAATAGGGAATACCTGCTACATGGATTCCTCGACATGGCCGAGGCCAAATTTAGTATTCCACAAGATTTTCAAGCATGCTCACTATCTGGTCAGAGTGATATCTTCTCAAACTTTCTTGGTTAATAATTAAGTTGTAAGTCCTCTCATGGATCAAATTGATTCCACGGACCATGAAATTGACAATATAATACATATAAAATACCAAATATCAAATCTGAATTCTCTTCTACATGACATTAAATAGGTTGTTTCAATCTATGACTTCTTATGTCAGGAAGACATGACTATATGAGAACCAACCTTAAATCAAAATCTTGAATTCAGGGAATTATATAAACCACATTTCTAGGTCTCCTACAAATGAATTAGTGATTTTTTATAAAAATTGTCTTTCACCTTCCAGGTATATTCTATTTTAGAGGATTTATTTCAACTAAATTCATGTTGATACTAACCTCCAACAGTTTAGTATTTCTCTTTACTCAAGTTGTGTGATCAACCACCAACATCGTTAAGATATTGATTACCCTTTTGTATGATGTAAAACTACATCCTCTCTCTGGGAAACTAATTTATATATCGTTTAGTTTAATCCTCAAAGAACATATGTTCTTAAATAATTCCATCTTGCACATATTTCGATCTATATGTCTATCGCTAATATTCTTTTAGGAGGCCTATGTTGAATTGTTGTATGTCCCATGGATGGGGCCGAATAAATATTTCCATGACTAGTCTCACTTCAACTCTGATTATGACTTTACTAAAATAGTGATGGAATCAAATAATTCCAAAAAACAGCATACTGCAACAATTGGATAATGGAACTCACTTTGCTGAGGTGACTGAAGGTTCATGGAAAATACCCTCAACCACATACTATGCTTGATGTTTGCTAGATTCCACATTTTGATAGATTGATAAAATAAAATTATGATGGGGAATATAGAAGACATCCATGGATATTAGGCTATGTAATTTTCTTTAGGGACTTTTCTAGGTATGTTATTGAACACTAGTATGGATCTGGTGGCACTACAATGATCTTGTAAGTGGAGATTACTGGTCTGTTAAATGCCATTTGCATGGCAATGCCATGGAACTGGAACAAAATATGCTTCAAGTTATATTCTACAGTCATCAACAAGGCTATCATAATTGGCCAGGTCCCCATTTCTTGGAAACTAATAGTGAAATTGGTTAATTATATCAACAATCTCTCGTCAATGAGCTACATGATCACATATCTTTTTCGTTAAGCCAACGTACTTGCAGATTCCCTTTATAGCAAGGGAATGAACAAGGTGGTTTTAATTTTTTATAGAATTATCCCTAATTATTTAATAAAAATGATACAAAGAGATAAATGTTAGGTTCCCACCTTCATAATACTGTATTTTTTTCTTTTACATAGTTCAAGAGCCTCTAATCCCTCTTTTCTCAAAAAAATGATTTTTTTTAAAAATTGGATGTTTTTTAGTATAAAATATATTTTATACATAAAATCATGTACAATTTTGATTCAAATTTAATTATTTAGATTTTGTAATATAAACAAAGATTTATTTTATTTTAAATTCAAACCAAATTTTAATGTAACCCTGTAAATAATCTATTGAAATAGAATTACCAAATATATTATTTATTTGAATAAAAATATAACAATGATTTCCAAAATATCAATCACAGTTTTGTAAATTAAAAATAATTATTTTTAAAAGAATAATATATATTTGGTCTAATAAAGTTTTCATAAACTTCAATGTGATTTATATACCATCATAATGTTATAAATGTGAATTTTTTTATAAAATCAATTTTTAGTAATATCCTATAAATAATTTTTTAATAAATTTTTTAAAAAAAACATTACCAAAATTTTGATATGATGAAATAAAAAACGAAATAATTATTTTATTGAATTCAATTCATACTATTGAAAAATTAATATTTTAAAAGAAAATAAAAAATATAATAAAAGGACAAATTTATATAGAAAATAACCATTTAAAACATTAACATTCTTATCCATATATGATTTCATTTTTATCAAAAAAATTATCTAATTATTTCATTAGAACTAAAAGTTAATTTTTAGGGGAACATTTTTACATGTAATTTATAATGTGGTTACTCAAAATCATAATCACCAATCTAAAAAATTAGATATAACAATCATATTAAAATAGTAATATTTCTATAGCGTATCATTGTTTTATTTACATTCAATGTTATAGGTGGTATATACTAACAATCATACTATTCATTTATTGGATAATTTTATATTAAAATATCAAGGTGTCTCCCCCTCTTACAGAAATTTCATCACAAATTTTTTAATTTCTTCTATCCAAAATGAATGTATCTCAACACAAGAAGAATCTTAGATGTTGGTTTTCTCATGATTAGAAGTTTCTAAGTTACTACTAGGATACTATTTCTCTCTTAGATATTTCTTCATCATGTGGTTACCATTATAATATTAAAACATTTAAATAGGTTTCCAAAATAAAAATATTATAGTTGAGTGTTATTTTCCACATAAGACTAGATAGATTCATCTTACTCTTGTTTTAGTTAAGGAATTATTTTAATATGAGTATATAGAATGAGAAAAAATTATTTCATGATATTTCCCATTCCATAAGTGAAATTTATTCCTTTGGTTTTATTTTCATATTTTTACACCGATACATCATCAAATTCAATAAATATCCATAATGATTTTTTTCATGCCTAATGTATTATAATTAATTTTCATAATATCCTAGGACCCTCAAAAAGTTGAAAAGTTATTTATCCTTTCTCTATACCATTATACCAAACAGAAAATGGTTAACCTAATTTATGATAATATCCAAGGTGAATAAACATACATATGAAGAAATATTCCATTAATCTTCCAAGACAATAAAAAAAACCCAAAGTTCAACATAAATCATTTTATAAATTACCAACTTTAAAAATATTATAAATACTATAGGCCAATTTAAAAAATAATGATTAGAAGGTATTGATCACATATTCCAAGAATATTAACTTAACATTTATCTATAGACATCATTAATCATTCATAAATTCACATACCAAAAATTTATATACCCTAATAATATATTATCCTAATTATACTAATTATTTCCTAAAATTTCATGAATCTCCATGACATAAAACAAAAAAAATATAATTCAAAATGAAAACTCAAGAACTTTTCCTTAGATAATATTAAGAATTTTTAGATTAAATTTCTATCATTTCCAATAGTATTCTATTTATATTATTAATATAATGATCCATATATAGTGATCTTGTTCAAAGGGAAATTTATTCATATAGAAATCACCTATCAATCTCTAGGTTATCTATATAATAAAACATATGTTTCGAAAACTGTAATAACCCTTTATCACAATTATATATAATAGCATATAATAAAATATTAAATCAAAATGGTATTTGTATATTTCTTATTTTCTCACCAAAATATATAATAACATTCTTCCCAAATAACATCACGCTAAATTAAAAACTAAACCCAATGGTTATATTTCATATTCTATAATTATCTCCCAGAAGAACATTAATATCTTTAAAATATAGTTACATAAAATAATGAAAATCAGTTTACACCATTGAGCTTATAGTCAAGTTTAACATCTATACATTTTCTTTCAGTTATGTTATTTAATTCCTAATGTTTCTGCACTTATACTCCTTTATTTTGAGTTATGATATGTTTGTGAAAAAGATTTCAGGCTTCTAAAAGTCCCATGTAACATTGAACTCATGTTTCTAGTACCATTAAACCAAAATATGTGGTGCCACAACGTAACACTCAAGACCCTATAGTAGAGGAAGTGGTTGTGCTTTGGTGTTATTGTGGGTTTAGGCCATGACATAGAGGAAAAAAGACACAGTGTAGTGACCCCAAGGTTGTGCCATAGAATATTCTGTGGAGGTATGATAAAAGAGGATATGTCATTATGAGTTAAACCTTGCTATTGAAATCATTATTTTCAGTTTAAGGAAGTTGATGTGTCTATAGATGGAGCATTCCTCTTCTAGAGTTAAGAATTTAAAATTGGATTATTCTTGTTTAATTCAGGGAATCTATTTAGTGGATTTATAATGGGGTTTACATACAACATTGAAATTCTATAATTCATGAAAATTACCATCATGTTTCTTCTTAATTAAAATCATTATAGGAGTAATGATTCACTACATATAGAATTCCACAATGAAGTAGTAGTCCAATGATGCAGTTGTCCAATTCTGATGATGTTTCATGCTTTAATCACCTCTTTATTCTGTGGTGGTTCATATCCATGATCTAGCAGATTATTCTATACCATGGTGGTACTTACCACACCATAAACAAATATCCCACATCATATTATTCATTTATAATACAACATTGCAATGCGGGTTTCCTCCCTACACTATGGTGGTTGACTCCTGCACACCTCCCTCCCATAGTGCCTGTCCTGCACCATGAAGCCTCCATGTCTTCTATAGACATTATATATTACTCCTTGTGAATCCATGATTTGGTTCTTGTGTTATTATTAACCAAGTATGTGTTTCTATGTATTAACATCCTCTAATAATTCATTATTTCTAGGAATTCAAAGACATATGTATATTTTATCTTCAAGATATAATTTCTATGAATGTTTACACTAAACTTACTTATGAAATAATCTTTTATCCTATTCCTTATGAAATGTAAATGGAATGGAAATATTTGATGAAAATATTTATTCCTCTCATTGTTTAGTAAATTTTTTAATCTAATTTTGATTTTTATTTCTTTTCTAAGATATTTTGAATGGATGTTTTAATAAAACTGAGAGCTTAGGCCTAGTTTTGATTTAAAATATCAAATTACATGATATGAATAAATTGAGGTGAACTATATTCTATTTTTAAAATGGTTTAAAATTATTGTATTTATGAAATTAAAAAGTTCCAACATTCAATTATTTATTCTCAACGTTTTAAAATTGATATTCATGGATGATTTGAAGTGAGTGATTTATTTACATCTAAAAGTGGATGTATACACATGTATTTAATTTACTTTTTGACTCTTAAAGTGTGAAACATAACTTCAATTACATAAAGATATTTTATAATAAGTATTAGGATTAAATTATATTTTGGGAATTTAAAGATGATTTATGAAAGGAATCATGTATAAATACTCTTTTGAACGTTTATTTGATGAAAAGTATCGATTTGAAAAATGATAATTCTTAATAGCCCCATTGGATATTTTTGTTAAACCATTTTAGTGATATTTCCTTGATATGTATTAGTTTATTATTTTACATCCCAATGATACAAGTTAAGAAAGGGAGATTTCACTTGAAGGAATGTGGGAGTGAGAGTGATATTTGAACTGAAGGGATGATCCCATGACTGATATTTATATGGATCCCCTTTTTATCATAATAACTTGTTATCTCAACATCCTATTTTCAAATTGTCATAGAAACCATTATAGTTATATGAGGTGACCTATATATATTATTATCGGGAATACTCATACCTTATATCAGGGATTCGTAGAAAACATGACAGGTTAAGGATATAGACATGTGGCTAGGAAAGTAGGTGTGCATGAAACTGGTTTGATTGAGACCCAATCAGACAATATTTTACCTTAATTATTAATCAAGGATATTTATTTACTATCTTTTATATGGTGGAATCAGTATCTTATCATGGTTATAACCATGAAACCTCTATACTCGATACTCAATACATTTTTATGTTCATTATCACTTCTTGAAACAGATGTTTCCATGCTTGATTGAATATTGATCTCGATTGATTTATCAATTGAGATGATGCACCATGACAGTATTGTATCACCCATTATATGGATCCTACTATTAGGTGAAAGTCATTACCACACATTATTTTTCATTATTTTCTTGTGAAATAGTTTTAATGAATTCCAAAAAAAATTTGTCTTCGAAATGATGAAATTGAGTGTTTTATAACATTTTTTTATTAATGTTTTTTTTAAAATTTATACTTCTACTTTTAAAAATAATGGTTCTATTCATTAATAATGAAATTTATAGTTTTTACTCACAATTTTTAACTGGCCTTTTATCTTTTTTGGATTATCTTATGAAGAGACCTCATCTAATCATTAGGAAATCCTACTGGGATCTATAGGTCACACTCTTCATGTACTGTTGAGTGTTTTCAGCCACTATGATCATAAAGTAGGTTCTCATGTAATTATCATCTTCATTTGTGATATCATTCTATGTTATCCAAGGGATGTTGTCTTGTTTAACATCCCTGCCTGGGTGATACACACTAGTTGCCCAAGAGGGTTCACCACAAGACTTCATCCGAGCCTCCCTGTACACTAGATGCTATCGACCAGTAGTTTGGGTAAGATAAGTCAATCATGGTGAGACTATACCCACTTTTATCATAGTAATACTGTAACATCCCAAGTAAATAAAGAATAAAACATTTTAATATTTATTAATATTTACGAATTAAATATTAATTTTACTTTAAAGGTATAAGTCCCCAGACATAAACATTACTTAATATTTAATTAAATGAATAATTCACATTGAGGATCCTTTTAGGTTTAGAGTTTTAGAGAATTAGGACATAACTGTTAAATCTGAAAGGATTACAAAGTAAACACTTCTACTAAGTTTCCATAGAATAAAAAACCCTTAAAAAGAAACATGTCTTGTTCCATGTTTTATATAGCATGACTTTTCCTTGATCCCATACTTGACCCTATTCCACATTAAGTCCTGTGAAAAAAATTTCAAAAAAACGTGGGGTGAGCATAAAAAGCTCAGCAAGGAATACACAAAGAATGAAAATAGTTAGTTTTTCAAACATCAAGTAAACCATGTATACTTTATCCAAGTAATACCTTCACCTTCACGAAGTAGTAAAAAATCTTCACTGAATAAAATATCATTACTTACCCTTTTGTAACCAAAGGATTACCATAAAACCCATATAAAGAACACATAACATATAAAGGTAACTTGGGACATAAACATACTTATGTGGAATAACCATACGGTCGACTTCCACACATATCAATTAATAAAATATCCATACGGCCAACTTACAAACACACTTAATGGAATAGCCATACTGCATACTTCCATACCCAATGAATTGGAGGTTATAACGTAGCCACCCATCCTGGTATTCAAGGCACCACCCGTCATATGGTTTATCACGTAACCACCCGTCAAATGTCCAAGTACCATTATAAAAATCATAAGACATAAAAAAAATATAATGGAAAGAAAACATTTCAACAATTTGATCACAATATATCACTTAAATATATTGACATAACAAATCCATTATTAAAACCATTTTCAATACCAAAATACATAAAAGAGTATATGTTATTTATTTCATTTAAAAAAACATTACGGCTTGTTCAGGAAGCCAAAGACCAAATAATAGTCGCGTTGACGGAAAAGGTCGTTGTCACCACGTATGTTAAAATAAACATTACTTTTTGTCATTTTTTAAAACACTTCGTAGAAAAAGATTTCTTTTGTATAAAAGTAAAAGTCAAAGGGGTTTATACACTGTATAAAAGAAGGTTGTGTATAAAATGAATTATGCCTCAATGAAAGGAAATTGAGACAAAGTCCCTTACAAAGATCATTTTTAAATAAAATAGATCTATTATGTGTATTCACTATAAGTGCACATAAATAAAGTAAAAATATGATATAGGACATAATAATATCATGACATAATTTGAAAGTAGGAGATTAACCCAAAGAACGAAAATTGGGTTAAGAAGTTCCCTTACCTCGGGTCCGACTTGACTCGATTGTTCTTTAACATCCTGAATAATCAACTTGAGTTAATTTCTACTTTATTGAGAAACTTATTAAAGTTAATTATTACTTTTATATCACTTATTATCATGTTATAAACATTATGTAATCATTTATGTTAATAATGTTTGTTTTGTCGATATTTGGTTCTTGAGTCGAAAGTGGACTTCTTACAATTACATGTTGTTCGTGTGGTCAAAGGTTCTTTATATCCAGAATGACATACCTGATTTGGATATAATATATATCATATATATATAGCATATAAATGTATTTATAATATCACTTAATCATTTAGAGGTAAGAAATGAAATGCACCGTTCATGGAGACGGTAAGCCGTACGTACGCATGAACGCTGCTTTCATTTCTATGTTATATTAATGGAATTAAAACTAAATGAGAGGTATGTATATTTTAATTATAGAATTATATTAATAATTTATATGTAACATACATCATATATATCCATTAAATATATTTACTTATAATAGTACATTACATTTGAGGATAAGAAATGAAATGCACCGTTCATAGAGACGGTAAGTCGTATGTACGCATGAACGCTACATTCATTTCTATCTCATACTTTAATGGAGTGAAATAATAATGATAAAAAGGTATATTATAATTTCAGTATAATATCATTTGTAATATCATTAAATACATCTTTAATATGTCCCACATATGGCATTAACGAATCAAATCACTTTGAGGGGGCGGTAGTCCACACTTCCTGAAACTAAGATATCGTGTATACCCATAATGGAAGCCATAAAGGTATTACATAAATAAAAAATACATAAGATTAAGGAAGACATAAAAATAATATATATCATATATAAATATAGTGACATATTAATGGCCACCATTAAAGGTGTTTAAAAGAAGATTGAACAATCATCGTTTCGTGAGGCAGAAATTCGCCAACCACAGAAACATTATTTTCTTTAACCATTAGATATAGATGTGTGTAAGTGTAGCTCAAAAGCTTCTTATAAAAACATCCTATTATATTAAATATACTGTAGTTGTTACAAAAGAAATGAATAAACAGAGTTTAGGGGGTTGGAGAAGCAAAATAAAACAAAAGAACAGAAGTGAAGACATCACCATAAAATCGGGTAACTCTCTTAGATTTAAGCTCAAAGGATTCCTTGGGAAGACATCTGCCCAAAGTGAGGTTTCAAGGAGTAATAGAGGGATCTAGAGAGACAAAATGGGCAGAGGTTGGCCGAGCCAAAGGATTTAGATGTGTGTGTAATGTGGTAGAGGTGGGGGCCTTTTATAAGAGGAGAGGAGGGGAACTCTTGGAAAGTAAGGAAATGTTACTTTATTTTAGAATGTGTTTCGAATTTTAATGGTCCCAAATTGATTTGGTTCAAGGATAAGGTGATGAGGGGTAGAAATCCACCCATAAAATAGTTTTTTGACATGTGTAGGTATTAGATTTTACATTATCTTTCAATTTTATTTAAATCGTTAAATAATGAGGTAATTGCTGCATCAACATGGTGTCATAAATAATGTAATTTATTTAATGTCAAAAAATTATAAATAAATACTATGATGTAGGAAATATTTTTACCTTTAAAATTAATATTTATAGTCAAAAATATGATTTGCATAACACCATGTACAAATTGTTTTAGTAAAACAACTCATGTTTGTTACATTTTTACTTTTACATTAAATAAAAAGTAATTAATGTCATTTCCCAACCAAAGTGGCTCCATGGGGTACCCAAGTTAACCCATGGATTTTATTGGACGACCATTACACATCCAATAAGAGTAGGACATGTGTAAAGTTCATTTCATATTATTAAAACATTATTTTTACCTTGAACTACACTAATTACCTCTAATCGCGATTAAAAACGTAATAAGTTACTTTTCACCAAAAAATGATTTTAATCCCATTGAACCAAATTTTACTTCTTAATGACAACCATGTATGTCGGATTTTTGAAATTCAAAACACATAGGTGGTAAAATTTCATTTAAACGAAAAATTTGTTTAAGTACCATTTAGTGGTTTCACTATTCATCAAAAATTGATGTTTTTCAGAAAAATACCAAAACTTTACCCTAAGATATATTTGATATTCCGAATTAAAAATTGAAGTAAATTTTACAAAATTCAAAACATATATGTTTCATTAATTAATTTAATAATTAATTCCTGCCGTCAGAGCAAATAGTGTGTTTTTATGAAACAATAAGTATCAAAAGATTGACATTAGTTTAAGTTTGATTTCAAAGTGAAATTAATTACAACGACCAATATTGGATTTAATGGTAAAAATATATTCTAATTTAACTTTAAAACCAATGAAAAAGATAATCTAATCATATAAATAAATTATATTAAAAAGAGGTTTTGAATTAAAATACATCATTTTACACTATTGATTAAAAAATGAACTTTATCGGAAAAATACCAAAAATTTACCCAAAGTAAATTTTGATGTCCCGATTATAAATAAGAGTTTTGTTTGATCTAATAGAATGTATAATAGTGAAAAAAACAATATTTAATGACAGTTTTCCATCAAAAGGTGATAAGTGAACCTTTAGTGAAAACTAGGGCATATACGCCTAAAATTGAATTCTTTCCATATTTTAATACTTTATCATTTATTAGATAAAAGTAAAAACATTTAAAAAACACATATAATCATATTTTAGTTATTTCTATTCAGTCTCGCCAATTACAACAGCTATGTGTTAACTACCATTTAAAATAACATTATTTTATTACTAGTGTGCAACATAAGATTTCAAAGAAACTCTTTGTTGCGTATCAGGTACGCTATCGAACATAGCAACCCATTTAAAGTAAAATTAATATTTAATTCCTTAATATTAATAAATATGAAATTGTTTTACTCATTATTTACCTTGGATGTTACATCCTTCCCCTTTTGGGAATTGCATCCTCGCAATTTTATTCACTTATCAAAATAAGTGGGGGTATTTATCCCTCATAGAATTTTTAGATTCTCATGTTTCCTCTTCAACCATATGGTTTTTCCACAAAACCTTTACCTGGTGAATTACTTTATTTCGTAACACTTTCTCTATTCAGTCAAAAATCTGGGCTGGTTTTTCTTCATAAGATAGGTTCTCTTCCAGCTGAACTACCTCTAGACTCAAAAGATGAGATGGATCTGGCATATACTTCCTCAACATCGAAACATGAAAGGCATTGTGTACCTGAGATAAACTCGGAGGTAATGCCACTCGGTAAGCAACTGATCCAACTTTCTCCAGAATTTCATATGGTCCAATGAACCTTGGACTCAGCTTTCCTTTCTTACCAAATCTCATCACACTTTTCCATGGAGAAACCTTGAGAAAAACATGATCACCTACCTTGAAAGATAGATCCTTCCTCCGGTTATCCGCATAACTGTTCTGCCTGCTCTGAGCTGTTTTCATGTGTTTCTAAATAAACTGAACTCTTTCTGCCATCTCTTCAACCAACTCTAGTCCCATCAGCTTCCTTTCACCCACTTCATCCCAAAATGATGGAGTTCGACACCGCTTCTCATATAATGCCTCAAATGGTGCCATTTGTATACTGGAATGAAAACTGTTATTATAAGAAAACTCAACCAAAGAAAGATGTTGGTCCCAAATTCCCTGATAATCCATTGAACAAGGTCGTAGCATATCCTCCAAGGTATGAATTTTTCGTTCTGACTGCCCATTGGATTGCAGATGAAAAGCTGTACTAAAATTTAATTCAGTACCCAATGACTTCTAAAGGCCTTTCCAAAAAGTTAGAAGTAATCCTGGGATCACGATCGGACACAATGGAGAGAGGAACTTCATGTAACCTGACTATCTTTTTAAGATACAAATGGGAACGTTGATCTAGGGAAAAAGTATCTCGTATAGCAAGGAAATGAGCAGATTTAGTCAATCTATCAACAATAACCCAGATTGCATTATTACCTCGAGATTTCCTCGGTAATCCCACAACAAAGTCCATGGATATATTTTCCCATTTCCACTCTGGCACTGGTAAAGGCCGAAGCATCCCTTTCGGTAACTTCCTCTCTCATTTAACCTGCTGACAAGTCAAACACTTCATAGTAAAATCAGCAATATCCCTTTGCATTCCATCCCACTAGTAATACTCCCGCAGATCTCTGTACATATTAGTACTGCTAGGATGAAATGAAAACGGGGAACTATGAGCTTCACATAAGAAATCATTCTTCAACTATGAATCAAAAGGCACACATAATCTCTTCCCAAACCTCAAAACACAATCATTATCAATGTTGAATTCAGGAAACTTACCCTTATGAACCAGCTCTACCTTTTTCTGAAACTCACTATCTTCCCTCTGTGCTTGCTTAATTCTGTCTGATAGGGAAGATTTCACTGATACCTGAAACAAAACAGAAGGACATCCTGCACCAACAACTTTTATGCCAAAGTTCATCAAATCAAAAACCAAAGGATCTCATTCCAAGTGTAGCATGGTTAATGAAGCATTACTTTTTCGACTCAAAGCATCAGCCACTTTATTTGCTTTTCCCGGATGGTAATTAATTGTACAATCATAATCCTTGATTACTTCCAGCCATCTCCTCTGTCCCATGTTCAATTCTTTCTGAGTGAATATATACTTTAAACTTTTGTGATCAGTATATATTTCACACTTTACTCCATACAAATGATGCCTCCAAATCTTTAAAGAAAAAACAACAGAAGCTAATTCCAAATCATGTGTAAGGTAATTTACCTCATGATTTTTCAACTGACGCAAAGCATAAGCAATTACCTGATCATTCTGCATAAGGACACAACCAAGTTCTTTCAATGAAGCATCACTATGGGTAAAAAACTCACCATTCCTAGATGGAAGTGCCAAAACTGGAGCATTCACCAATCTTCTTTTCAACTCCTGAAAACAATCATCACATTCTGTTGTCCAGATAAACTTAACACCCTTCTGAGTTAGCTTAGTCATTGGACTAGATAACCGTGAAAAACGTTCAACAAACCTTCCGTAGTAACCTGGAAAACCAAGGAAACTACGGATCTCGGTTACATTTGTGGGTACTGGCCATTCATCAAAAACTTTTATTTTAGCAGGATCAACAGTTATGCCTTTTTTTGAAACAATGTGACCAAGGAAGGAAATTTGTTTTTACCAAAACTCACACTTGATATATTTTCCTTATAGTTTCTTTTCATTTAAGGTTTTCAAGATAACCCTTAAATGAATTTCATGCTCCTCTTTACTTTTAGAAAACACCAAAATATCATCAATAAAAACAACCAACTTTCTTCACCTGAGTCAGCTGAGCCATCACTGTGACAAACTGTTTAGTTCTGATTCTGACCATCTCAGGATACTGATTTGAAAGGTCATTTCCATCTGTATGCCTTCCCAGAAAAGTTGTTCTGTTTCCTCTAAGAAAAAACATTCTTAACACAGAAATATCTTAGGAGAAGCAACATGGTAATCTTTAAATGCTATATTATTCCAATCATACCATAAATTAATTTATAATTTAACAATTTTCTAACTCCTAAAGTTATATAAACCGACCTCTGATACCAACTATAAGGCCCCGACCTTAAACATTACTTAATTTTGAATTAAATGAATAAATCACATTGAGGATCTTTTCAGGTTTAGAGTTTTAGAGAATTAGGACATAACTGTTACATCTCAAAAGATTACAAAGTAGACACTTCTACTAAGTTTCTATAGAATAAAAAACCCTTAAAGAGAAACATTTCTAGTTCCATGTTTTATTTAGCATGACTTTCCCTTGATCCCATCCTTGAACCTATTCTACATTAAGTCATGTGAAAAAAATTTCAAAAAAACTTGGGGTGAGCATAAAAAGCTCATTATGGTATACACAAAGAATGAAAACTGTTAGTTTCTCAAACAGCAAGTAAACCATGTATACTTTATCAATGTAATACATTCACCTTCATGAAGTAGTAAAAACTATTCACTGAATAAAATATCATTACATACCCTTTTGTAACCAAATGATTACCATAAAACCCATATAAAGAACACATAACATATAAAGGTAACTTGGGACATAAACATACATAAGTGGAATAACCATACGGTCGACTTCCACACATATCACTTAATGGAATATCCATACGGACAACTTCCATACATACTTAATGGAATAGCCATATGGACGACTTCCATACCCAATGCATTGGAGGTTATAACATAACCACCCGTCCTAGAATTCATGGCACCACCCGTCATATGGTTTATCACGTAACCACCCGTCAAATGTCCAAGTACCATTATAAAAATCATAAGACATAAAACAAATATAATGGAAAGAAAAAATTTCCACACTTTGATCACAATATATCACATAAATATATTGACATAACAAATCCATTATAAAAACCATTTTCAATACCAAAATAAAAAAAATATTATATGGTATTTATTTCATTTAAAAAAACATTATGGCTTGTTCAGGATGCCAAAGACCAAATAATACTCACGGCGACAGAAAAGGTCATTGTCACCACGTACGTTAAAAGAAACATTCCTTTTTTTTGTTTTGTAAAATTAATTGTAGAAAAATATTCCTTTTGTATAAAAGTAAATGTAAAAGGGGTTTATACATAGTATAAAAGAATGTTGTGTATAAAACGAAATATGCCTCAATGAAATGAGATTGAGACGATGTCCCTTACAAAGATCATTTTAAAATAAAATAGATCTATTCTGTGTATTCACTATAAGTGCACATAAAGAAAGTACAAATACAAGATAGGATATAATAATATCATGACATAATTTGAAAGTAGGAGATTAACCCAAAGAACTAAAATTGGGTTAAGAAGTTCCCTTACCTCGGGTCTGACTTGACTCGATCATTCTTTAACGTCCTGAATAATAAACATGAGTTAATTTATACTAGAATAAGAACCTTCTTCAAGTTAATTATCACTTCTATATCACTTATTATCATGTTAGAAACATTATGTAATCATTTAAGTTAATAATGTTTGTTTTGTCGATATTTGGTTCTTAAGTCGAAAGTGGACTTCTTACAATTACATGTTGTTCGTGTGGTCAAAGGTTCATTATATCCAGAATGATATTCCTGATTTGGATATCATATATATCATATATATCTAGCATATACATGTATTTATAATATCACATAATCATTTATAGGTAGGAAATGAAATGCATTGTTCATGGAGACGGTAACCCGTACGTACGCATGAACGTTGCTTTCATTTCTATGTCATATTAATGGAATCAAAACTAAATGAGAGGTATGCATATTTTAATTCCAGAATTATATTAATCATTTAGATGTAACATACATCATATATATCCATTATATATATGTACTTATAATAGTACATTACATTTGAGGATAAGAAATGAAATGCACCGTTCATGGAGACGGTAAGCCGTACGTACGCATGAACGCTACTTTCATTTCTATCTCATACTTCAATGGAGTGAAATCATAATTATAAAAAGGTATATTATAAATCCAGTATAATATCATGTATAATATCATTAAATACATCCTTTATACATCCCACATATGGCATTAACGAATCAAATCACTTTGAGGGGGAGGTAGTCCGCACTTCCTAAAATGAAGATATCGTGTATACCCATAATGGAAGCCATAAAGGTATGCCATAAATAAAAAATAAAGAAGCATAAGTAAAACATAAACATAATATATATCATATATAAATATAGTGACATCTTAATGGCCACCATTAAAGGTGTTTAAAAGAAGATTGGTCAACCATTGTTTCGTGAGGCAGAAATTCGCCAACCACAGAAACAATATGTTCTTTAACCATTAGATGTAGATGTGTGTTAGTGTAGCTGGAAATATTCTTATAATAAAATCCTAGTATATTTAATATACTGTATTTGTTACAAAAGAAATGAATAAAAAGAGTTTAGTGGGTTGGAGAAGCAAAATATAACAAAAGAACACAAGTGAATACATCACCATAAAATCGGGTAACTCTCTTAGATTTGAGCTCAAAGGCTTCCTTGGGAAGACTTCTGCCCAAAGTGAGGCTTCGAGGAGTAATAGAGAGATGTGGATAGACAACATGGGCAGGGGTTGGCCTAGACAAAGGCTTTGGAAGTGTGGGTAAAGTGGTAGAGGTGGGGGCCTTTTATAAGAGGAGAGGAGGGGCACTCTTGGAAAGTAAGGAAATGTTACTTTATTTTGAATGAGTTTCGGATTTTAATAGTCCAAAATTGATGTGGTTCGAGGATAAAGTGATAAGGGTTCGAAATCCACCCATCCAATAGTTTTTTGACATGTTTAGGTCTTAGATTTTACATTATCTTTCAATTTTATTGAAATCATTAAATAATGAGGTAATCACTGCATCATCATGGTGTCATAAATAAGTTAATTTATTTAATGTAAAAAAATTATAAAACAAATACTATGATGTAGGAAATAATTTCAACTTTCCAATGAATATTTATAGTCAAAAATCGGATCTGTATTACCCCATGTAAAAATTGCTTTAGTAAAATAACTCATGTTTGTGACATTTTTACTTTTACATTAAATAAAAAGTTATTTATGTCATTTCCAACCAAAGTGGATCTATGGGGTCCCAGTTGACCCATGGATTGTCTTGGTCGGTCATTACACATCCAATAAGGGTAGTACATGTGTAAATTTCATTTCATATTATTAAAACATTATTTTTACCTTAAACTACACTAATTACCTCTAATCGCGATTAAACACATAATAAGTTACTATTCACCAAAAAATTATTTTAATCCCATTGAACCACATTTTACTTCTTAATGAAAACCATGTATGTCAGATTTTTGAAATTAAAAACACATAGGTGGTAAAATTTCATTTTAACGAAAAATCATTTTTTAAGTACCACTTTGTGGTTTCACTATTCATCAAAAATTGAAGTTTTTCAGAAAAATACCAAAACTTCACCCTAAGATATATTTGATATTCCGAATTCAAAAATGAATTAAATTTTACAAAATTCAAAACATATAAGTTGCATTAATTAATTTAATAATTAATTCCCGCTGTCAGAGAAAATAGCGTGTTTTTATGAAACAAAAAGTATCAAAAGATTGACGCTAGTTTAAGTCCGATTTCAAAGTGAAATTAATTCCAACGACCACTATTAGATTTAATGGTAAAAATAGATTCTAATTTCACTTTAAAACCAATTCAATATATAATCTAATCATATAAATAAATTATATTAAAAAGAGGTTTTGAATTAAGATACAACATTTTACACTATTAATTAAAAAATGAACTTTATCGGAATATACGCCTAAAATTGAATTCTTTCCGTATATTAATCCTTTATGTTTTATTAGATAAAAGTAAACACATTTAAAAAACATATATAATCATATTTTAGTTATTTATATCCAGTCCCGCCAATTACAACGACTATGTGTTAACTACCATTTAAAATAATATTATTTTATTACTAGTGTGCAACATAAGATTTCAAAGAAACTCTTTGTTGCGTATTAGGTACGCTATCGAACATAGAAACCCATTTAAAGTAAAATTAATATTTAATTCGTTAATATTTATAAATATGAAAAATTTTATTCATTATTTACCTGGTATGTTACAAAAGGGGTTACTATGTTCGACAGCGTACCCGATACGCAACAAAGAGTTTCTTTGAAATCTTACATTGCACACTAGTAATAAAATAATATTATTTTAAATGGTAGTTAACACGTAGCCGTTGTATCAGAAAGAATGAATGGAAATAACTAATATATGACTATATATGTTTATTAACTGTTTTTACGTCTATCCAATAATGGATAAAGGCTTAAAATACGAGAAGAATTCAATTTTAGGCATATATACTCTAATATTCACTAAAGGTCCACTTATTTCCTTTTGATGGCGAACCATCATTAAATATAGTTTTGGTCACTATTATATATTCTATTGGACCAAATAAAATTCTTCTTTAGAATTGGGACATCAAAATTTACTTTGTGTAAATTTTTGGTATTTTTCCGATAAAGTTCATTTTTTAATGAATAGTGAAAAATGTTGTATTGTAATTCAAAACATCTTTTTAATATAATTTATTTATATGATTATATTATCTTTTTAATTGGTTTTAAAGTGAAATAAGAATATATTTTTACCATTCAATACAATAGTGGTCATTGGAATTAATTTCACTTTGAAATTTGACTTAAACTAGTGTTAATCTTTTGATATATATTGTTTCATAAAAACAGGCTATTTGTTCTAACCGTAAGAATTAATTATTAAATTGATTAATGTAACTTATATTTTTTTAATTTTTTAAAATAGAAATCATTTTTTAATTCGGAATATCAAATATAGATTAGGGTGAAGTTTTGGTATTTTTCTGAAAAACATCAATTTTTGATGAATAGTGAAACCACTAAGTGGTACTTAAAAAACTGATTTTTCGTTTAAATGAAATTTTACCACCTCTGTGTTTTGAATTTCAAAAATCCGACATTCATGGTTGTCATTAGGAAGTAAAATGTGGTTCAATGGGATTAAAATATTTTTTTGGTGAATAGTGACTTTTATGTTTTTAATCGCGATTAGATGTAATTAGTGTAATTTAAGGTAAAAATAATGTTTTAATAATATGAAATGACCTTGACACATGTCCAACCCTTATTGGATGTGTAATGGCCGACCAATACAATCCATGAGTCAACTTGGGGACCCCATCGAGACACTTTAGTAGGAAAATGACATTAATAACTATTTATTTAATGTTAAAATAAAAATGTCACAAACATGTGTTGTTTTACTAAAACAATTTTTAAATGGGGTTATACAAGTCATATTTTTGACTATAAATATTAATTAGAAAGATAAAAATATTTATTACATCATGATAGTTTTTTTATAATTTTTAGACATTAAATAAATTAAATTATTTATGACACCATGATGATGCAGCGATTACCTCATTATTTAACAATTTTAATAAAATGAAATGACAATGTAAAATATAAGACCTACACTTGTCAAAAACATATTGGATTGGTGTATTTCGAACTCTTATCACCTTATCCTTGAAATAAATAATTTTGTGACGTTTAAAAACTGAAACTAATTTTATAATAAAGTAACCTTTTATAACTTTCCAAGAGTGACCCTCCTCTCCTCTTATAAAAGGCCCCCACCTCTACCACCTTACCCACACCTATCAATCCTTTGGATCGGCCAACCCCTGCCCATTTTGTCTCTACACATCCCTCTCTTACTCCAAGAAGTCTAACTTTGGAAATAAGTCTTTCCAAGCAAGCCTTTGATCTCAGATCAAAAAGAGTTACCCGATTTAAAGGTAGCATCTTCTCTTGTGTTCTTATGTTTTATTTTGATTCTCCAACCCCCTAAAATCTTATTATTCCTTTATTTTGTAACAAAAACAGTATCTTAAATATACTAGGATATTGTTATGAGAATTATTAGAGATAAACCTACACACACCATCGTCTAATGGTTAATGAACATACTGTTTCTGTGGTTGGCGATTTTTTGCCTCACGAAATGATGATTGTTCAATCTTCTCTTAACACCATTCATGGTGTCCATTAAGATGTCACTATATTTATATATGATATATATTATGTTTATGTTTTCTTTATTCTTCTTTATTTTTTATTTGTGGCATACCATTATGGTTTCCATTGTTGGTAAACACGATAATTTCATGTTAGGAAGTGCGGACTACCACCCCCTCAAAGTGATTTGATTCGTTAATGGCATATGTGGGACATATAATGGATAGAGTTAATGTTATTATATATGATGTTATAATGGAATTATAATATACCCTTATATCATTATGATTTCAATCCATTAAATACTAAATAGAAATGAAAGTAGCGTTCATGCGTACGTACAGCTTACCGTCTCCATGAACGGTGAATTTCATTTCATACCTCTAAATGTTATGTACTATTATAAATACATGTATATGCTGGATATATATGATATATATGATATCCAAATCATGAATATCATTCTGGATATAATTAACCTTTGACCACATAAACAACATGTAATTGTAAGAATTCCATTTTTTACTTATGAACCAGATATCGACAAAACAAACATTATTAACATAAATTCTTACATAATGTTTATAACATAGAAATAAGTGATATAAAAGGAATAGTAATCTTGAAAAAGGTTCTTAAGCAAGTAGAAATTAACTTTAGTTTATTATTCAGGAGATTAAAGAGAAATCGAGTCACATCGGATACGGGGTAAGGGACTTCATCTCAATCTCCTTTCATTGAGGCATATTTTGTTCTAATATAAGGATTTAATTTATACAGTGTATAAACCCCTTTGAATTTTAATTTTATACAGAAGGAATATTTTTCTATGAAGCGTTTTACAAAATAACAAAACGGAATGTTTCTTTTAACGTATGTGGTGACAACGACCTTTTCCACTGCGGTGAGTATTATTTGGCCTTTTAATTCCTCAACAAGCCGTAATGTTTTTAAAATGAAATAAATACCATATAATATTTTATGTATTTTGGGGCCTTATAGTTTGTATCAGAGGTCTATTTAGACAACTTTAGGAGTTTGGGTATTGTTAAATTAATGTCCCTAAATTAATTTATGTCAATATTGAAATCATTTAGCATTTACAGATTACCATGTTTCTTCTTCTAAGATATGTCTTTGTTAATAATTATTTTTCTAAAAGGAAATATTGCATCTTTTCTGGGAAGGCATATAGAGGAGAATGACCTTCCGAATCAGCAAACAAAGATGGTTGGAATCAGAATTTAGTAGTTTACTGTAGTGATGGCTCAGTTGAATCAGGTGATAAATGGTGGTTGTGTTTATTGATGATATTTTGGTTTATTCAAAAAGTAAGGAGGAACATGAAAGTCATTTAAGTGTTGTCTTGCAAAACTTTAAAGAAAATAAACTATTTGTAAAATTCATCTAGTGTGAGTTTTGGTCACAACAAATTTCTTTCCTTGGTCACATTGTTTAAAAAATGGAATAACTGTTGATCCTGCTAAAACAAAAGTTGTTGAAGAATGGCCAAGACACACAAATGTAACCGAGAACCATAGTTTTCTTGGTTTTTCAGGTTACTATCTAATGTTTTTTTGAAATTTTTTCACGGTTAGCTAGTCGAATGACTAAGTTAACTCAGAAGGGTGTTAAGTTTATCTGGACAAAAGAATGTGATGACTGTTTTCAGAAGTTGAAAGGAAGATTGGTGAATGCTCTAGTTTTGGCACTTCCTTCTAGGAATGTTGATTTTTTTATATACAGTGATGCTTTATTGAAGGGAAATGGCTATTTTCTTATGCAGAATGATTAGGCAATTGCATATTCTTCACGTCAGTTGAAAACTCATGAGGTAAATTACCCTACACATGACTTGAATTAGCTGTTGTTGTTTTTTCTCTAAAAATGTGGAGGCATCATTTGTATGGAGTAAAGTGTGAAATATATACTGATCACAAAAGATTAAAGTATATATTCACTCAGAAATAATTGAACATGAGACAGAGGATATGGCTAGAATTAATCAAGTATTATGATTGTACAATTCATTACCATCCGGGAAAAGTAAATAAAGTGGCTGATGCTTTGAGTCGAAAAAGTAATTCTTCATTAACCATGCTACGTTTGGAACGAGATCCTGTGGTTTTTGATTTTATGATCTTTGGAATAGAAGTTGTTGGTATAGGATGTTCTTCTATTTTGTTCCAGGTATCGGTGAGATCATCTCTATCAGACAGAATTAAGCAAGTGCAGGAGAAAGATAGTGGGTTGCAGAAAAAGGTAGAGCTGGTTCAGAAGGGTAATTTGCCTGAATTTAATATTGATAATGATTGTGTTTTGAGGTTTGGGAAGAGATTATGTGTTCCTGGTGATTCAAATTTGAAGAATGAGTTGTTATGTGAGGCCCATAGTTCCCCGTTTTCAGATCATCCTGGAAGTACTAAGATGTAAAGAGATCTGCGGGAGTATTACTGGTGGGATAGAATTAAAAGAGATATTTCTGATTTTATTGTGAAGTGTTTGACTTGTTAGAAGGTTAAAGCAGAATGGCAGCTACTGAAAGGTACGCTTCATCCTTTACTAGTTCCAAAGTATAAATGGGAAAATATATCCATGGACTTTGTTGTGGGATTACCGAAGACATCTAGAGGTAGTAATGTAATCTGGGTTATTGTTGATCACTTGACTAAATCTGGTCATTTCCTTCCTATTCGAGATACTTTCTCTGTAGGTCAACGCTCTCGATTGTATCTTAAAGAGATAGTCAGGTTGCATGGAGTTCCCCTATCCATTGTATATGATCGTGATCCCAGGTTTACTTCTATCTTTTGGAATGGCCTTCAGAAGTCGTTAAGTACTAAATTAAAATTTAGTACATATTTTCATCCTCAATCAGATGGGAAGTCAGAATGAAAAATTCATACTTTAAAGGATATTGTACATGCTTGTTTGATAGATTATCAGGGAAGTTAGGACCAACATCTTTCTTTGGTTGAATTTTCATATAATAACAGTTTTTATTCTAGTATATAGATGGAACCGTTTGAGGTATTATATGGGAAGCAGTGTCGAACTCCAGATTTTTGGGATGAAGTGGGTGAAAGGAAGCTGATGGGACCAGAATTAGTAGAAGAGATGGTAGAAAAAGTTCAATTGATTCAGAAACACATGAGAACATCTCAGAGAAGATAGAAAAGTTATAAAGACAACAGGAGGAAGGATCTATCTTTCTAGGTAGGTGATCATGTTTTTCTCAAAGTTTCACCATGGAAAAGTGTGATGCGATTTGGTAATAAAGGAATGCTGAGTCCAAGGATCAATGAACCATATGAAATTCTGGATAGAGTTGGATCAATTTCTTACCGAGTGGCTTTACCTCCGAGTTTGTCTCAGGTACACAATGTTTTTCATGTTTCGATGTTGAGAAAGTATATGCCATATCTATATCATGTTTTGAGCCCAGAGGTAGTTCAGCTGGAAGAGAATCTCTCTTATGAAGAACAACCTGTCCAAATTCTTGACCGAAGAGAGCAAGTGTTGCGAAATAAAGTAATTCACCAGGTAATGGTCTTGTGGAAAAACCATATGGTTGAAGAGGCAACATGGGAATCTGAAAATGCTATGAGGGATAAATACCCCCACTTATTTTGATAAGTGAATAAAATTTTGAGGATGCAATTACCAAAAGGGAGAAAGGATGTAACATCCCAGGTAAATAAAGAATAAACCATTTTCATATTTATTAATATTTAGGAATTATATATTAATTTTACTTTAAAGGGGTTTCTATGTTCGATAGTGTACCTGATATGCAACAAAGAGTTTCGTTGAAATATTACATTGCACACTAGTAATAAAATAATATTATTTTGAATGGTAGTTAACACATAGCCATTGTATTGGTGGTAATGAATAGAAAAAACTAAAATATGATTATATATGTTTTTTTAACTATTTTTACATTTATCCAATAAAGGATAAAGGCTTAAAATATGAAAAGAATTCAATTTTAGGCATATATACTCTAATATTCACTAAAGGTCCACTTATCGCCTTTTAATGGAGAACCATCATTAAATATATTTTTGATCACTCTTATAAATTCTATTTGACAAAATAAAATTCTTCTTTGGAATTGGTATATCAAAATTTACTTTGTGTAATTTTTTGGTATTTTTCCGATAAAGTTCATTTTTAATGAATAGTGACAATGTTGTATTTTAATTCAAAAACTCTTTTTAATATAATTTATTTATATTATTAGATTATCTTTTGAATTGTTTTTAAAGTTAAATTAGAATATATTTTTACCATTCAATCCAATAGTGGTCATTGGAATTAATTTGACTTTGAAATTTGACTTAAACTAGTGTCAATCTTTTGATATATATTGTTTCATAAAAACATGCTATTTGTTCTGACAGTGGGAATTAATTATTAAATTAATTAATGTAACTTATATGTTTTTAATTTTTCAAATAGAAATCATTTTTTAATTTGGAATATCAAATATATCTTAGTGTGAAGTTTTGGTATCTTTCTGAAAAACTTCAAATTTTGATGAATAGTGAAACCACTAAGTGGTACTTAAAAAACTTATTTTTCGTTTAAATGAAATTTTACCACCTCTGTATTTTTAATTTCAAAAATCCGACATTCATGGTTTTCATTAGGAAGTAAAATTTGGTTCAGTGGGATTAAAATAATATTTTGGTGAAGTGTAACTTTTAAGTTTTTAATCGCGATTAGAGGAAATTAGTGTAATTTAAGGTAAAAATAATGTTTTAATAATATGAAATTACCTTTACACATTTACTACCCTTATTGGATGTGTCATGGAAGACCAAGAAAATCCATGGGTCAACTTGGGGACCCCATGGAGCCACTTTGGTAGGAAAATGACATTAATAACTTTTTATTTAATGTTAAAATAAAAATGTCACAAACATGTGTTGTTTTACTAAAAAAATTTAAATGGGATTATACCAGTAATATTTTTGACTATAAATATTCATTAGAAATATACAAAAAATTTCCTACATCAATATATTTTTTTTATAAATTTTATACATTAAATAAATTAAATTATTTATTACACCATGATGATGCAGTGATTACCTCATTATTTAACGATTTAAATAAATGAAATGATAATGTAAAATATAAGACCTACACTTTTCAAAAACATATTAAATGGGTTGATTTATAACTCTTATCACCTTATCCTAGATATATATAATTTTGGGACCTTTAAAAACCGAAACTCATTTTATAATAAAGTAACATTTTATTACTTTCCAAGAGTGCCCCTCCTCTCCTCTTATAAAAGGACCCCACCTCTACCACCTTACCCACACCTCTCAAGCTTTTTTCATGGCCAAATCCTGCCCATTTTGTCTCTACACATCCCTATATTACTCTTAGAAGCCTCACATTGGGCATAATTCTTTCCATGGAAGCATTTGATCTCAAATCAAAAAGAGTTACCTGATTTAAAGGTAGCGTCTTCTCTTGTGTTCTTATGTTTTATTTTGTTTCTCCCACCCATAAACTCTTTTCATTCCTTAATTTTGTAAAAAAACAGTATATTAAATATACTAGGATGTTTTTAAGAGAATTATTAGATCTAAACCTACACACACCTTCGTCAAATGGTTAAAGAACATACGGTTTCTGTGGTTGATGATTTTCTGCCTCACAAAATGATGATTGTTCAATATTCTTTTAAAACCTTCCATTGTGGCCATTAAGATATCACTATATTTATATATGATATATATTATGTTTATTTTTTCCTTATTCTTCTATATTTTTCATTTGTGGCATACCTTTATGGTTTCCATTATGGGTAAACACGATAATTTCATTTTAGGAAGTGCGGACAACCACCCCCTCAAAGTGATTTGATTCGTTAATGCCATATGTGGGACGTATAAAGGATGGAGTTAATGTTATTATATATGATTTTATACTGAAATTATAATATAACCTTATATCATTATGATTTCACTCCATCAAATACGAAATATAAATGAAAGTAGCGTTCATGCGTAAGTTCGGCTTGCCGCCTCTATGAACGGTGCATTTCATTTCTTACCTCTAAATGTTATGTACTATTATAAATACATGTATATACTGGATATATATGATATATATGATATCCAAATCATTAATTCATTCTATATATAATTAACCTTTGACCACATAAACAACATGTAATTGTTAGAAGTCCATTTTTGACTTATGAACCAGATATCGACAAAACGAACATTATTAACTTAAATGCTTACATAATGTTTATAACATGGAAATAAGTGATATAAAAGGAATATTAAGCTTGAAAAATTTTCTTATTCAAGTAGAAATTAACTTTAGTTTATTATTCAAGAGATTAAAGAGGAATCGAGTCATGTCAGACACGAGGTAAGGGACTTTGTCTCAATCTCCTTTCATTGAGGCATATTTTATTCTAATACAAGCCTTTATTTTATGTGGTGTATAAACCCCTTTAACTTTTAATTTTATACAAAATGAATCCTTTTCTATGAATCGTTTTACAAAATGACAAAAAGTAATGTTTCTTTTAATGTATGCGGTGACAACGGCCTTTTCTGCTGCCGTGAGTATTATTTGGTCTTTGGATTCCCCAAAAAGCCGTAATGTTTTTAAAAAGAACTATATACCATATAATCATTTATGTATTTTGGTATTGAAAATGGTTTTTATAATGGATTTTTTATGTCAATATATTTAATTGATATATTGTGATCAAGGTGTGGAAATGTTTTCTTACCATTATATTTGTTTGATGTCATATGATTTTATAATGGTACTTGGAAATTTTATGGGTGGTTACGTGATAAAACATATGAAGGGTGGTGCCGTGAATACCGGGATGGGTGGTTACATTATAACCTCAAATTAATTGGGTATGGAAGTCGTCCGTATAGATATTCCATTAAGTGATATGTGTGGAAGTCGACTGGATGGTTATTCTACTTAAGTATGTTTATGTCCCAAGTTACCTTTATAAGTTATGTGTTATTTATATGGGTTTTATGGTAATGTTTTGGTTACAAAAGGGTAAGTAATGATCTTTTATTCAATTAAGAGTATTTTATTCTTCGTAAAGGTGAAAAGTATTACATTTGATAACGTATTCTTAGTTTACTAGTTGTTTTTAAAAACTAACAGTTTTCCTTCTTTGTGTATCCCTTACTGAGCTTTTTATGCTCACCCCATGTTTTGAAATGTTTTTCATAGGACATAATATGGAATAGGGTCAAGGATGGGATCAAGTAATAGTCATGATATCTAAAACATAGAACTAGACATGTTTCTTTTTAAGAGTTTTTATTTTATGGAAACTTAGTAGAAGTGTCTACTTTGTAATATTTTGAGATGTAATAGTTATGTCCTAATTATCTAAAACTCTAAACATGAAAAGATCATCAATGTGAATTATTCGTTTAATTCAATATTAAGTATGTTTTAAGGCTGGGGCCTTATAAATACACCCAAAAAAATAAACATCCATTGTATAACATATAACCATAAACAATACCAATATCTCATGATAGTAAAACCATGAAATACAATATCCAACTGAATTAGAAAACAAGCCAAGTTAATGTATGTGTCATGTGTCCAAAAATGAAATTCAATAGAAAGAAATTGATAAATCTCCAATTGGGTTTCAAACCACACCTAGTTACCTCAAAATAGATTCACCCCAACTCATCCACCTAACTCATGGCCCTTTACCATAAGCGTTCCAAAAAATAAATATTCTATTCAGGTACCGATCAAGAAGCCCGAGTTGGGTGTGAGTAAAACGTAGTAGGCCACTAGCAACAAAATCTAAAACAAAATCTATTCAAATAATAATGTGTGATGTTTTGTAAAGAAAATATCTAAAATTATTAAGTAAATAATTTTCAAATTTTCAATAAATATTTATTTTACCAAAGAAATTTTAGGTTCCTATAGAAACCTATGCCTCAATCCCCACTTCATCTCATTCTGAAGATAGAAGTATTACCATGTGATATAATATCTGAAAATATATTGTGACCATTATTTAACTTATACTTTAAGGACCATGTTAATATTAAGAAATTACAAAATATAATGACCATATTTCCATTCTATAACTAACAACTAAATAGATATGTTACCATTTCAACTACATACTTTAGAGTGACCATGTTACCATCAATTAAATCTTCAATAAATGACCATGTTACCAATCATTCTAGAATTACCATTTTACTATACACACATCAACCATTAGAATGAACATGTTTCCATTTATTAATTTAAAAATCAATGGCCATGTTACCATTCATCACATAATTAATTAAACATTTAATTACCCACATAATTTTCAATTTTAATTTAATAAATATATTATCACATAAATGTCCATAATTAATTCCACAATTAATTAAGTAAATCATTCCATTAATTAATTAAGTAATTAAATAATAAATATTCAAAAATCCAAATACCATATATAATTCCTCAATTAATTTTATAAATTATATTATCTCAATATCAATAATTAATTCATCAATTAGTTATCTATAATAATAAATATCTATATATGATAATTAATTCTATAATTAATTATATCTGAAACCATAATTCATGAAATCCCCAACTCACATCTCCTCAATTAAACAATTTTCCCAATTAATTAATTGATTCAAGAACAAAAGTGAAAAAAATAAAATGGAAATATTTCAATTAAATACAATTAATTAAATTACTGAATATGGTATTTGACTTATACATCACCTGCATCAATTTTTTATGAAATATCAGCCAATGGAAATCCCCAAAAATTGAGAAGAATAAAGATATTGATCGAGATCTAGTTCTAAAAATATTAAAAAATATTAACAAAACACAATCTATTAATTATAAAAATATATAAAAAATAATATATATAGATTTATCAAATATATATCTAGATCTAGAAAAATAGCAGATAACCTTACACCAAAAGATTGAGTGAAGAAAAGAGGATAAACGAGAATGAAAAGGTACATGATCCACTTATCAGAAGAGAGAATATATTTGATCCAGGATTCCAATCCTGATGAATGGAGGTAGACAAGGATTGATATCTATATAAATATGTCCAAAATACTTACATAGGGCCTAGGGTGTAATGTGGATTGATCGATGATTAATTATGGGGTTAAGATAATTAAAAATCTAAAAACCGGGTCAATATAAATACCTTTCACGGTTAGCTGGGTTGATCATCGTGATTTTCTAGAACCCTATTCTTAAACTATTGGACTATTATTTTAGGGGTTCATGAGTAATTATAATTGGGTGCATAGTTTGAGAAACCATTCACCAACTGTGCAATTCCCCTCTGTCCAGTGTTTCATGATTTGTTGGCTTAGGACGCACGGTTTTCCCAAACTGTGCACCAACCATCCACAACCATATTAATTCAATTTTTCTCAATATTCCACGCAAACATACCACAAGTTATTACCCAAAACATAATCACATAGGGGGGAAATTATACCTAGAATCTAGTCAGAGTAAATATCAAGATCTTACAATATCCCAATCTTATAATATATCATCCTTAATCTACACTCCCAAGATTTTCTATGATTTCATGTCCAAAAGATTGGGCCACTAAGCCCTCATATTTTTTTACCTTTCCCATGTTTCCTCACAACCATGCCCTTATTTCACCAATATGTGATCTATCAGCATGATCTTTACCCACAACACATTCTCACTATGATACAACAGACATATCAGATGCTCCTCAAAGGACGCATCTGTATCAAGATTAAATTAATCCACATAGATTTCATGAGAAGGATCAGGGTGATACCACTGTAATTTTGACTCATGAAAAACATAATTCAATGCACTATATTTAAAAAAAATATACAATAGGTATTCCACCGACCTGATTCTCTTAACAACCTCAAACAGTCCTACAAATATTAGTTCCAACTTTCCCTATCTCAGTATCCTATGCTGACCCAACATAGGAGACACTCAAAGGAATACATGATCACCCTTTGTAAACTATAAGGGTCATATCTATCTATTATTATAAGACTTATATCTACTCTGATCCATATCCATATGTTACTAGATCAGCTGTACCTACTCCGATGTCTTTAGAATGAGACTTAGTCCCAAAAATATCTGACTCACCTTCCTATATCCAGCATAGAGGTGATATTTATAGCCTACTATAATGTTCCTCATATGGTTCCATCTGTATCATTTCATGAAAACAGTTGTTATAGGAAAAATCCAATAAATCCAAGTTCTTATCCCAAGAACCACTAAAGTCAAGAACACAAGCACACAACATATCCTCAAGTACTTTTATAGTATAGTATGACCTCCAATATGTCTATGGTTGGAATGTTGGACTAAATAAAACATGCATACCAAGTACCTTTTTCAATCCCTACAATAAGGGGAAATTAAATTGTGAATCTTGATCTGAAAAAATTGTCTTTGGCACCTCGGCTAGATTTAAAATCTACTAAAAATGGAAGTATCATAACTACTCCACTAAGAATGCATACCATACAGGCAAGAAAATAGGTACCTACATTGGTAAATTTTAAATCACCAGATAACTTCATTATTTTAAGACATCATTACGAGACCCACCACAAATTCCATAGTCACATCTTCCCACTTCCACTCCATAATAGGAAATAGTTATAAAGAACCTCTAGGTCATTGATGCTTTATATTCACTTACTAAATAGTGTAGTATCGTGTCCTGAACCCCTCTATTTCATTTTTCATGTATGGTCACCAAAAATATCATCCAATTTCCCTATAAATATTTGTCCAAAATAGATGTACCACATGAATTTATGCATAAAACACATGCATTAGTTTTCCACCCTTGCTCGTAGGCATAGAAACCAAAATTCCTAACATAGAAGATATCATTCTCATCTATACCCTAATATGAAGGTGTCTTTCCACCTTCAAAGATTTCCCTTAAGGTAAAACATTATGGATCCTAATACAATATGTCCCATATTCATATTAAAATCATAAATTCCACTAAAACTGATAGGAAATTCACCTATTCCTAACTCTCTGGAATCATAACTTTCATGTCAGCTAACAATGTCATCATCTTCCACTCAGTAGTAAACTCTAGAACCACCTGAGTCTTTTTTTCCTTCTCAAAGCATCAGAAACACTATTCCCTTTCCATGCATATATGCTATCCCAAAATCAAATGACTACATATTCTCAAACCATATACAATGCTGGAGATTCAAGTCTCCCTATAAAAATATATACTTTAAGTTATTGTAATAAGTATATATACAAACGATTCACCAAAAAGTTAATGCCACCAAAAAATTATGTCATAAATCACTATATCCAACACATGGTCTTGTGTAGGGTAGTTCCATTTATGAGTACTAAACTACCAAGACCCATACACCACGTCTCAATATCCTCACATCTATACAACTCCATTTATAATCCTAGAAGCATCAAAATACACTGTGTAATCCTCACCATGATCAAATAAAATCAATATTCGTGCTAATGTCAAACACTTCCTTCACTTCAAGAAGGAATCTTCACAAGATTCTAACCATTAAAACTTTATTGCCTATTAGTCAAGCATGAAAGCAGTACTGCCAAATGGGAAATTTCCTTGAGGAACCTCTTATAATATCCAGGTAATCCAAAAATGATATGGATATAGAACACATTCTAGGGATTCTACCAACATTCTACTACATAAATATAATTAGTATGTACTGAAACATATTATTTCGAGATTATGTGATGAAAAAAGTGTGACTGGTTGATCTAAAACTAGCACTTAGATAGCTTAGTGTATTTCCAATTCTATTTTAGTGTACTCCGAATGATTTCATGGTGTCTTACATGATCATCATATGCTTTGGAGTACACTAAGATGACACACACAAAAAAAAAATCAAAACTTTATCTTTGTACAGATTGAATATTATATTAATTAAGGACTAAAAATTGATGGTGCGTTCATCAACCAAAATTTCATTATAATGAACTCATATGAGGCAATACTTTCTTTTAAAATAATTCCTTTATATATATGAATCTTGAACTCTCAATTGATGGTACTTCGATCTGAATACAATATTTGAGAAAAAACAAGCACATATCAACTAGTCAAATATTTCGTCAATATGAGAAAGTGGATACTCATTCTTTACAGTCATCCGATTCATCATCCGATAATCAACACATAATTGAAAACTCTTGTCCACTTTCATGGGAAACCAAATAGGTGAACCCCAAGGTGATATACATGTACAGATAAATTCCTTATCCTATTACTCCACCAACTAAGTCTTGAGATATGTAATCTCATTATGTTCCATTCTATATGATGGAATAGAAACCATCTCTTCCCTTTATATGATCTGAAAGATGAATTCCACATACCTCTTAGGTGGAATCCCTCATAAGTATTCCAGAAACACATCTTGAAATGGTTCCACTCCTTTTAGAAAGAAATATTTCTTTACCCCTCTGTCATCTTACAATAAAATAGCAACCTGGGCTATGATCTCTCCAAGTTTCTAAGTAATTGGCCTTTCTCGGCCTGCCTAGATATCCCACTCTCCACGGTAAATAGAGTTGTCGCCTTTATGAGATGCAATAGACACTCTCATGTAGTAAAAATATATGTTTGATCAGTATAAGACTTTCCAATCCGCACCCAAAATCACCTCAAATTCTATCATGTCCATGATATTGATATCCCATAGAAAATAATATTTCTTAATATCAAAAAAGTCCCCTTACATAATCATATTTCTATAGACCGTACTCCCAATGGGGTATCTATTATCATTAACCAGGTCACAAAGTCCACCACCAGGCTCAAAGAATTAATATGTTTTGTAGAAATAATGTAATGAGAGGAACCATGTAAAATAAGGCCCCAGATAAAGTAGAATCTATTATAAATGTACCAAACATTTTCGATGTTCCAACCTCATTTTCCACAAGTTTATAATGTAGCATATGCAACCGTCCTACCCCTCTTTCCTATAATCTCATTAGACTCCCTTGAGTTGAACCACTCTTTTTATACAGGTGATATTTCCCTAAATATCCATGTTCACTACTTCTACCTCTTCTACTAGTAGATGTTAAGCTCCCTGATTGATATGGTAGGGAAGACCCTCATCCAACACTCTGATTCTACATAACTACACCCTCACTACCCATATATCATTAGGTCCTTCATAACCTCTGTATATGACCCATATGGCCGCATGACTATTACTCTACTAGAGGATGTGGGAACTATCTCAATAGTATCCCAACCTACCACACTATTAAAATATCACTCAAGGAAGGTCCTATGAAACTGACCCCTCTATCTACATATTCTATTTTCCCCTACCCTGGATTAAGCTGTCAATGGGACAGTTCTTTCTCTTAAAATACATACGTCCAAATCATCTAAATGGAACTATCTATCAAGCACTGGAATCCTTCTTTAGTTTTCCCTCAGCTTTGAGAGAATGATCTACCACCTGAATAATCTTCTCTAACTGAAAAAGGATAACATGTGGGTTAATCTCAAATTTAAGCCCTTCCAAAAAATGCCTCATCATAGCTATATCTTTCCTACCAATGCTCAATAAAATTATCAAAAATATATAAAAAATTCTACATAGTCCATCACAGACATACTCCCAAGAGTCAACCTCATGGAATCAATAGCTCTCTCCCATCTCAGTGTCTCTGGATAGATGTGCTTAAAGAACTTCTCTAGGAAGTACTTTCAGAATATTCTATATGAAAAACCATTCCACAATTGACCATCCCACCGGTAATTTACTGATCCTCATAGAATATAAGTATCCAAATTGTCCCTCCTCTATGAAGTAGTCTCCATGTGATCATGTATAGTCTTGATGGACTCAGTTGAGAACTCATCTCCATTAGGTCAACCCTCTCACGTAAAAGTTATAGGTCACTACATCTGAAACTCTCTCTTCAGGTAAGAAATTATCTTCTAAAGCCACCCTAGATCTATTCCAATAAATTGAATAGAGTGAGACAAGTTCTGTAATGCCTTGACCCTAGTTACCCAGAGTCAGTTCATTATTTTAATACATGGGCATGATTACAAGTAATTCATCCCCAAATGGTCGATATGTTTAGTAGTCTTGGAAAATAGATTACATACATGAATGTTACATTACAAATTCAAACATAAAACACAACCTAAATAATCCATTGTGAACCCCTATTCACTTAGATTAAAATTTCATATCAAACACAATACACTTCTTGGAATCCTGGGAAAAAGAAATCATAGAAAGGGGTGAGCTCAGATGCTCATTAAGGATAACAATATAGCGGAAACTTTCATAAATAAGCATAAATATTTAAGGCAATATATAAACCTAAAAACGAATCCTTTTAAACACAAAATTCAGAATAATATGTAAAATATAAATAAAATAAATCAATTTCCTTATTCACATGGACATTCTAATAGTCAAATAATCACATGTAATATCAATATCTAATTTTATAATTATGGAATGCATAATGTCGGACATCATAATCACATAGTCAATGCCTCATTCCAAGACTAAAAATAAGATTTTGTAAAGGTATTATGTCAAGAAACTAGTTTGTCTCATGAGACCTACGAATGCATCGATGAGCTATAATGGGCTCCACACATTACTTACTAAGTCCAATACAATCCTCATATGAAATGGTTGAATCATAACATAAAATTCGTATTAAAACTAGCATACGAAATGTTAATATATTAACCATAAACCGTGAATGGTATAAAAAACACATCCATTGTAAAACATTACACAAAACCTTCAATGCAATATGGAATGTTTGTATTATAATAAATCAACTTCAAATAAGTATAAAATCTATTATAGGATGTTGACTTGGATGAAATAAAAATTATTTGAGAGAAATATCACTTTCTATTTTGAAATTATTTAAAAGTCATTTAATTATAAAAGAAAACATTTATTTTGAATATATTATTATAATATAGTAAAGGAAACATCAAAGGTATTAATATGACATAGAATAACTGCACCCACTGTATAAGTTAAAAAAACATTCTTATTATAATTTGTCAAAAAGGTCATAATGTACCTTGTTTGGAAAACGACAGAAAGATTCCTTTCAAAACATTTTATAAAAAGTAAAACAAGGGTATTAATGAATTTAAGCCATAGTTTAGTAAATAGTAAAAATATTTTTAAAAAATATTTAAAGAAACACAGATGTGGATGATAAAGGGGTCCCCGTAGATACATACGTAAAAAAAATCTTAGATAATAAAAATATAGTGAAATTAACCATACCTTGTAATTTTTTTTGGTCGAGGGTATGTTATCCTCTTGTATAATAGTTAAATAATTTTTATTAAATTAAAAAAGAACCACATACATAAATATGATATCATATATGATCTTATAATATTTCTTTGTTAATAATATTTTAGTAGTATCATTGTTTCAGGTGTTAACTGATTTTTTTTCTTTTATATGTTTTGTTATCTAAGCCATGTTTTTCATGGATAAAATGTATTTGATTCATATCCAGAATGATATTAAGTTCTTAGAAATTATTTTTTATAATAAAATGAAAATTATTCTTTAATGATTACGATGGGGAATGAATCTCAACGCGTTCATGGAGACGGTAATCCGTACTTACGCACGAACACTACTTCTATTTCACTTTTTTTATTTTTAAAGGAAATAAAACCAAATGATTCATAGGTATATTATTATTCCAGTATTATATAATGTTTTATGTACATTACGTAAGTTCATTAACACAATCCTCTATACATTCCATGTATGGTATGAACGTGTCATATCACTTTAAGGGGAAGGTAGTCTGCACTTCCTCCAATTAAATTATCATATATATACAACAATAAAAGAATAAAATTGTGTTATAAAAGAGAATTAAAGAAGATTATAGATAAAATAAATATCATAAATATCATATATAATTACAGTTTTATCATTATGGCCACCATAATAGGTTGTATTAGAAGATTGGATAATCACTGTTTCGTTAGGTAGTAATCCACCGTCCACAGAAACATTATTTTCTATACCCATTAGATGGAGGTGTGTTTAAGTGTAGTTCAAATAATTCTCATAGAAAAAACCTAGTATAATAGGGATACTGGTGTTTTTATAAAATAAATTTATAAAGAGAGTATATAGGGTTGGAGAAGTAAAATAAAAGGAAAGAACTTATGAGGATATGTTACATTTAAATCCGGTAACTCCATTTGGTTTGAACCAAATGGATTCTTTGAAGCACCTTCTGCCTAAGGTAAGTATTATTATAGGAATAGATGGATGTAGGGAGCTTAATTGGGCATATGTTAGATGAGATAAGGGTCTTGAGAGGTGTGAGAAATGGGTTAGAGGTGAGGGCTTTTTATAAGGGGGAGGAGGGGCTCTTTAGGATTGTTTGAAAAATTTATTTTATTTGATAATGAATTTTGGTTTATAAATGTCCAAAAATAATTAAAGTAGAATATAATAATAGTATGTTTGAATTCAAATCATTCAATAAGAATTGTACAGGTTTTGGATATTTTTTTTAATTTTTATAATATTATTTATTTAAATCATTTATTAATAACGTAAACACTGCATCATTATTGTGTCATAAATAATTTTATTTATTTGAGGTCTAAAAATTAAAAAAAATACCATGATGTAATAAATACTTTTACATTTCAAATTAATATTTATATTAGAAAGTATATCTTATATAACTCCATGTAAAAGTTTTTTTACTAAAAGATATATTTTTATGTCATTTTTGTCTTTACTTCAAATTAATTAATATAAAGTGTCATTATCACTCTCAAGTGGCTCCATGGGATACCAAAATCGACCCAAGTATTCCCATGGTTAGACATGTATCAACCAATAGGAATTGGACTCATGTTAGGGTAATATAATATTATTATAATAATATTTTTTACCCTTATTTACAAGATTTACCCTTTAACCATGTTAAATAAAATATTTACTGAAGTAAATATTCATAATGTCTAAAAATACATGTAACCTATTTACACAATTTTGATATCCTAATTCCAAATATGGAATCCATTCTTACAAATTAAAAACATAGAAGTTTCAGAAATTAATTTAAAATTAATTCCTGTTGTCAAAACAAAAATCATGTTTTTAAAAAATAATAACTATCAAAACATTGACACTTGTTTATGTCCAGTTTAAATGTAAAATTACATGTAATGACATAAATTATGTTAAATGATAAAAATATAATCTAATTATAATTTAAAACCACTCAAATGTATAATTTAACACTATAAATTATTTCGACTAAAAACGTGATTTTAATTAAAATTTATTATTTTCACTATTCATGAAAAGTTGAATGTTTTCAGAAAAGTACCAAAAATTCACCCTAAGATAATATTGATATTACAAATCCATAAATTCCATCCATTTTGAACATTAAAATTTATAAAATTTCAAAAAGTTGGAATTACTATTCATAAAGGGTAGTTTGATTGGTCGTGGTGTGTAAGAATATTGAAGTTGCGTACATCGTATGTTATTGAATTATTCAAAGGGAAATATGCCGTGGAAGCTTGAGGTATTACATTCTTCCCTCCTTAAAATAATTTAATCCTTTATATTTATAGAATAATAGTAAATAAAATATTCGGGTGGTTCTTGATCATAAGTTCCTCGGGTTCCCATGTTTCCTCTTCCATCTTATGATTTCTCTGTAGTAATTTTACCAGATGAGTCATCTGGTTTCTCAACACTTTTTGTATGGTATCAAGAATATTGATAGGCTCTTCACAATATGATATATCGGGTTCCAGTTCTAGTTCATCATATGTGAGTAAATGTGTTGGGTCTGGCATGTATTTTCTCAAAAGTCATACGTGGAACACATCATGAACTTTGGAGAGACTTGGCGGCATTGCCGAACGGTAAGATAAAACCCCAATTTGTTCTAGAATTTGGTAATTTTTGACGTACGTGGGACATAATTTACCCTTCTTACCGAAACATATAACTACCCTCCATGGATATACCTTCATGAAAACATGATCTCCTACCTGAAATTCAAAATCCTTCCTTTGGTTACCGAAATAGCTCTTTTTTCTACTTTGAGTAGCTTTCATGTGGGTTTGGATAATCTTCACATTTTCTATTGTTTTTCTCAACATGTTTTTGGCCTATGAATTTTATTTCACCAAAATCATCCCAACAAGTTGGTGTGCGATATCTCTTTCCATATAATGCTGCTTATGGTACCATATGAATACTTTAATGGAATCTATTGTTATAAAAAAACTCTACGAGAGGTAAATATTGATCCCATATACCTTGAAATTATTGTGAGAACGATCCCAACATGTCTTCTAAGGTTTGAATATTTCTTTCTGATTTTCCATCAGTTTGAGGGTGGTAGGCAATCTTCAAACGAAGTTCAGGATCCAGGTCCATCTAAATACTTTCCATAATCTTGATGTAATACAGTGATAATGATAAAAAACATTCAACAGGGGTACTCCATTAAGTCTTAAAAATTCATTAATATATAGTCTTGCTAATATTTCAAGTGGTAAATCTTCTCTTATATTATGAAAATGTGATGAATTGGTAAGATGATCAACAATGACCCATATTTCACTGCTCCTTCTAGGAGTCCTTGGTAGTCACTTAACAAAGTCCATCATAATGTCATCACATTTCCACTTAGGAATGGGAATAGGTTTCATGACTCCTCTAGGATGTTTCCATCAAACGTTCACTTGTTGACAGACAATTCATCTTAAAACATAATCAGCAATTTTCCTCTTCATGTTGTCCCACAAAAAATGATCCTTCAAATCTCTATACATCATTTTGGTACAAGGGTGTATGTAGAAATTGTATCTATGAGCATCATCCAACAATTCCCTCTTCAGATCAGGTATATTAGGGACACAAAGTCTCTTCCCAAATTTCAAAATCCCATCTTCAAATATGAAGTCGATCAATCTCCCATCATTCACAATATTAATTTTCTTTTGAAACTCCTCATCATCTATTTGAGAACATTTTATCATTTCTAGTAAATATGGTTTGGAAAAAATTTGAAAACATATTGATGTTTTACTTTCCATTGTTATTCCCATGTCCATATTTACTAGATCCATGTGTATAGGATCCCTTTCAACTCTCATCTTGTTCAGAGCTCTATGATCATTTCTACTCAAAGCATCTGCCACCTTATTTTTCATCCATGGGTGGTAGTGTATAGTGAAATCATAATCCTTGAGTAGTTCGATCCATCACCTTTGCCTCATGTTGAGTTTTTTTGTGAGAAAATATTCTTCAATATCTTGTAATTAGTATAAATATCACATTTTTTACCATAAAGATAGTGTATCCATATCATCAGAGCAAAGATTATAGCTACTAACTCATGATCATGAGTGGGATATTTTTGTTCATGAATTTTTAGCTTCTGTGATGCGTAGGCAATAAATCTATCATTATACATAAGGACACAACCAAGCCCTTTCTTTTAAGAAAGATTATAAATAAAAAACCCGTCACTCCCTAGAGGTAGAGTCAAGATAGAAGCATTGATTAATCTTTTCTTTATTTCATTAAAAAATTCGTCACACTCTTTTTTCCAAACAAATTTAACGCATTTATGTGTGATCTTTGTTAATGGGTTAGCCAAACGGGAAAAATTATGAATAAATCACTGACGATAACCTGCTAAACCAATAAAACTACATACCTCAGTTATACTCGTTGTTGGTGGAAATTCTTGTATAGATCTCTTCTTAGAAGGATCAATGGTCATTAAATCCTTATAGACAATATAGACAAGAATATAAATCTCTAGAATCTAGAATTAAAACTTCTTAAACTTCCCATATAAGTCATTTCTTCTAAGAGTTTTCAGAATATAGTGAAAGTGATTTTAATGATCTTCATAGCTTTTGGAGTAAACTAGGATTTTATAAATAAATACTACTAGAAAGTCATAAAGATACTCCTTAAAAACTCTATTAATTAGATCCATGAAGACAAAAGGTTCATTAGTCAGCAAAAAAGGCATTACTGTAAACTCATAATGCACATACATAGTACAAAATGTTCTCTTTGGAATGTCTTCATCCTTCACACTCAACTGATGACATCCAAATTGAATGACAATATTTGAAAAATATTGAGCTCCATGAAGTTGGTTGAATAAATCATCAATGCGAGGTAAGAGATACATGTTCTATATTTTTATAGCATTGATCTCCCTATATTCAATGCACAACCTCCTAGATCTATCATTCTTCTTAACTAAAAAATTGGGGCTCCCCATGGAGAAACACTAGTGAAAATAAATAGTTTATTACTCAATTCCTCTATTTGTTTCTTTAGCTCCACTAATTCCACAGTGGCCATTCTATAAGGGGTCTTCGATATGGGCCCTGAACCAGTAATTAAATCAATGGTACACTCAATTTCTTATTCTAGAGGATCCCCAGGAAAATCCTCTTGAAAAACATCAACATATTCTTGCACAATAGGTACATCCTCTATTTTAACATTCATTTCATCCCCCAATGTTATTTCACTTTTTTCCACCCCAATAATATAATTTAGTGGAGCTACTGGGGGTGGATCTAGATAAGAATCAGATGGTGATGTTTCTGCTTTAAAGATAAGGTGTTCTTTATCATCATCATCAAAAATTTTTACCTCCTAATTATTACAATAAAATTTCGCATCATATTCCGAAATCCAATCCATACCAAGGATTATATTAAATTCCATCATGGGTATGATGATGAGATTAGAAGATAAAGAACATTTATATTCCATAATGGGAACTGATTCACAAAACTTTTTTTCAATGATACATCCCTTTGGAGTTTCCATTGATAAATCCTTTGTTAAATAAAAATGGAAATCTCTAATTTTCTTAAAAAACCGGGGAGATATGAAACAATGCGATGGCACCGAATCAAATAAAGCATTGGCTAAACTTGAGGAAACCATTAAATTACCTACCACCATGTCTTTCGGGGGATTCAACCTCAGCAGTAATTATCACATAAGCATGGCCTTTCCCCCTTGGACTTTTTTGAGATATTTTTTCTTGGTGATTAAGACAATCATTGGAATAATGCCCCATCTCTTTACAATTGTAGCAAAAAACATTGACAACATCTTTCTTTCCCTTTCAATCATTAGATTGGTATCCTTTCTCAACACACTTATAACATACTCCCATTCCCTTCAGGAATTTAGCAGGGTGTTTCTTCCAACATTTACTATAGGATGGATATTAAACTTTTCCATTCATACCCTTATTTCTATTTCCATTGTGTTTAGAAGATCTCTTCTTCTTCTTCTACTTTTCTTTAATGTCGTAAGACGTAGGGAATTTCTTTTCTATCTTGATAGCACATGAGACAATATCTTCATATGATGAGAAGTATTTTGAGACTAATCCTCAATGGAGAAATGGTTTTAAACCATCCAATAATCAATCAATTTTACTCCATGGGTTATGTATCAATCTATTACATTCCTTACTAACCTTGTAAAGTTATCCTCATACCTTGTGACATTCTTATCCTCCTTTTTCCTCAGACCCAAAAATTACCTTTCCATATCCGCTCAATGACCAGGAAGAAAGTATTTTTCTATAAAATATCTTTAATCTTCCCCCATTCCATATTTAATACTTCTTCTTCTTCCTTTGTGTTATGAATTAATGACCACCATTGATCTGTATCTCCTGTGAGGTGATAAACTGCCTTGAAAAATCATTCCCTTTCTCTACTCCCCAAAGCATGAAATATTTTTTCTAAGGAACTTATCCATTGCTTAGATACAAATGGATTTTAGTCCCATTGAATGTTGGTGGTTTTTTCCTCATGAATCATTCTAGCATTGATCCTCCACGTTGTGGATCAAGGTGCTCTATACGGGTAAGGTTATTATTCATAACCTGAGCGAGTTGTCCCAATATGGTGATAAGCTAATTATCACCAGTTGCATCACCAACTCCACTATAATTATCTTGAGTAGGAGGGAAATTCCTACATAGATTACGTGCATTGATAATGTTTTCATTCCTTCTACTGGGTTCCATTTCTAAATAATGGAATACACTAAATTAGTTTATGAATAACAATATATAATTCCAAACTTGTAAAAAACTTAACATAAATTGAATAGTTTATAAATATAATACATAATCATAAAAAATGTTTTCATTGAGGATGTATATAATCATAAATCCTTCATAATGATTTTTAACGAAAATGTGAATTATCCTAAGCATATCCCCTGGGATTGTCATAACCAAGAGTGGAGAAAGACCCATTGTCATGTACGAGGATACCCCGGGTCAAGCCCGAAACTCCTTGTCAGAGTTTTCACTCCTAGGTACATTCGTACCAGAGTTACCTCTACCTACACATATCCAGGCAGGGATGTATTTCTTGGAAAGTACAAAAAATCTCTACTTTACAAAAAATTATAGGATGTTCTTATATATTAATCCTTAAAGTCTATCTTAGTGTAATGTTCTCCAATCAGACTTTATCTAAATAATGTTTCCAAGGTTTTTACTAAACTTTCTCTGATACCAACTCAAATTCCCTAACCCCAGTTACCCAGAGTCAGTGAATTATTTCAATAAATTGGCATAATTACATGGACTCATGTCTCAATTGACCGATCAGTTTAGCAGTCTTGTAAAATAGATTACATACATGAATGTCACATTACACATTGAAACATAACACACAACATAAATAATCCATTGTGAACACCATTATTCCCCTAGATTAACCCTACCTATCAAACATAATACACTTATTGGATTCTTAGGAAAAAGAAAAAACATAGAAAGGGGTGATCTCAGATGATCAGTGAGGATAATAATATAGAGGAAACATACAAAAATAACCATATACATTTAAGGCAATGTCTAAAACTAAAAAAATCACGTTAAACAAAAAATTATTCATAATATGGAAAATATAAATCAAATAATTCCATTTACTTATTCACATGGACATTCTACAAGGCGAATAATCACATGTAATGTCAGTATCTAATTTTATAATAACAGAATTCATAATTCTGGACATTATAACGACATATGCAAGGACTCGTTCAAAGACTAAAAATAAGATTTTGTCAAGGACTTGTGCCAAGACATTAGTTTGTCTCATGAGACCTACCGATGCATCAAGGAACTATAGCGGCACCACCCTTCACTTAATAAGTCCAATACATTCCTCATATGAAATGGTTGAAACATAACATAAACATTCGTGTTAAAACTAGCATATGAAATGTTAATACATTAACCATAAACCATGAATGGTATAAAAATAACACATCCATAGTCAAACATATCACAAAACCTTGAATGAAATATGTAAGAATTGTATCATAATAAATAAACATCAAAACAAGTATAAAATCCATTGAATGATGTTGGTATAGATGAAATCAAAATCATTTGAGATAAATATCTCTTTCTATTTTGAAATCATTTAAATTAATGTAATTTTAAAATAAAACATTTATTTTTAAAATGTTCTTATAAAATTGTAAGGGTAGCTTCAAAGGTGTTATAACGGCAGAGAATAACCACACCTGCCATATAAGATAAAAAAAATCATACATTAATTTTTCAAAAGGGTCATAAATTACCTTGTCTGGAAAAAGAAAGAAATATTCCTTTCAAACCATTTTATAAAAATCCAAAAAAAAAGGTATAAATGAATTTAACCCATAGTCTAGTAAATAGTAATTTTTTTGAAATACATTTTTAAGAAAAATGGATGGGGATGATATAGAGGTCCCAAAAAATACTTAGTAAAAACAATCTTGGATAATAAAGAGGTTGTGAAATTAACCCTTACCTTGTACTTTTCCTTGGTAGAGGGTACGTTAACCTCCTGTATAATAGTAAAATTATTATTATTAAATTATATAAGAACCATATACATAAATATGATATCATATATGATCTTATAATATTTCTTTTTTAATAATATTTTAGTAGTATCATTGTTTCAAGTGTTAACTGCTTCATTTTTCCTTTAATTTTTTTACGTAAGCCATGTTTTTATGTATAGGATGTATTTGATTTATATCCCGAATGACATAAGGTTCTTAATTTTTTTTTTTAATAATCAAATAGAAATTATTCTTGAATGGTTATGATGGGGAATGAATTTTACTATGTTTGTGGAGACGGTAATCTGTACGTACGCACAAACTCTACATCCATTCCAATTTTTTTTATTTTAAATGGAAAGAAAATAAAATGATACATATGTATATTATTAATCCAGTATAATATAATATTTTATATAAGTTACATATGTTCATTAATACCATACTTTATACGTTCCATGTATGGTATGAACGAGTCATATCACTTAGAGGGGGAGGCAGTCCGAACTTCCTCAAATGAAATTTTTATATATATACAACATGAAAAGAATAATGGTATTCTATAAAAGAGAATTAGAAAAGATTATAGATAAAATAAATACCATAAATATCATATATAATTATACTTCCATCATAATGGACACCATAAGAGGTAGTAGTAGAAGATTGAACAATCATCCTTTCGTGAGGAAGCAGTTCGCCGTGTACAAAAACATTATGTTCTATACCCATTAGATGGTGGTGTGCATAAGTGTAGTTCGAATAATTCTCATTAAAACATATAGTATATTAACGATACTGAGTTTTTATAAAATAAAGAAATAAAGAGTGTTTAGGGATTTTGAGAAGTAAAATTAAATAAAAGAACATAACTGGAGATATTACCTTTAAATCAGGTAACTCCCTTTGTAACACCCCAAGCTTTCATGATACGCTTCTCTTTCAATAATGCAATAACTTGCATTGTATGAAAGTTTGAGATTCTAACACACCGCGAACACTCAAAGTAGCCGTTATGAATAGTAATACCCAATTTTTAAAATTATATAAATTTTATATTTAAAAATGGACTTCATTTTTCGATTTGGAATGTCGAAATTAGCCTGTGTTTAAATTTTGGTATTTTTCTGAGAACTTCCAATTTTTCATGAACAGTAGAAAAATACTTAAAAATAATTTTTTTAATCAAAATATTTCATAGTGATAAATTATACCATTGATAGGTTTTAAAGTATAATTAGAATATATTTTTACCATTTTATCCAATGGTGGTCATTAGAATTAATTTTTACATTGAAATTGGACATAAACAATTGTCAATCTTTTGATATATATTGTTTCTTAAAAACACGCTATTTGTTGTGACAGCGGGAAATAATTATTAAATTAATTAATTCAACTTATATATTTTGAATTGTTTAAAATAGACATCATTTTTTAATTAGGAATATCAAATATAGCTTATGGTGAATTTTTTGTATTTTTCTGAAAAACATCAATTTTTGATGAATAGTGAGACCACTAAGTGGTAGTTAAAAAACTAATTTTTCATTTACATGAAACTTTACCACTTATGTGAATTGAATTTAAAAAATATAACAGACATGGTTGTCATTAGTAAGTAAAATTTTGTTCAATGGGACGAAAATAATTTTTGGTGAATAGTAACTTTTAAGTTTTATTAATCACGATTAAAGGTAATTAGTGTAATTTAAGGTAAATATAATGTTATAAAAATATTAAATTACCTTTAAAATTTTCCTACCCTTATTGGATAAGTCATTACCGACCAAGAAAATACATGGGTCAACTTGGGGACCCCATGGAGCCACTTGGGTAAGAAAATGACATTAATAACTTTTTATTTAAAGTAAAAATAAAATTGTCACAAACATGTGTTGTTTTACGAAAAAAATTATTACCTGGGGTTATATAAGTTAAATTTTCGACTATAAATATTCATTGGAAATATAAAAAGATATCATACATCATGATAATTTTTTTATAATTTTTAGGCATCAAATAAAAAAATTTATTTATGACACCATTATGATGCAATGATTATCTCATTAATGAAAAATTTAAATAAAATGAAAAGATATGGTGAAATATAAGACATAAACTTGTATAAAACCTATTGGATGGTTGGATTTCTAACCCTTATCACATTATCCTTGAAATATATCATTTTAGCAACTCTAAAACTCGAAAATCATTTCATAATAAAGTAACATTTCATGACGTTCCAAGAGTGCCCCTCCTCTCCTCTTATAAAAGGCCCCCACCTCTACCACATTATTCCCACCATCCAAGCCAGGATAGTCAAAACTCTACAAAAATAATCCCCCAACATCCCTTTATTACTCCTAGAATCCTCACTTTGGGAAGAAGTCTTCCCAAGGAAGCCTTTGGCTCAAATCAAAAAGAGTTGCCCAATTTTAAGGTAATGTCTTCTCTTATGTTCTTTTGTTTTATTTTTCTTCTCCAAACCCTTAAAATCTTTTTATTTCATTATTTTGTAACAAAACTAGTATCTTCAATATGATAGTATGTTTTTATTAGAAGGATTTGATTTACACTTACACACACCTTAGTCCAATGGTTAATGAACATACTGTTTCTGTGGGTGGCGAATTACTGGCTCACGAAACGATGATTGTTCAATCTTCTTTTAACACCTCTCATGGTGGACATTATGATGAAAATATTTTCATATATGATATAAATTATTTTTATGTATTCCTTAATCTTTTTTATTTTTTATTTATGGAATACCTTTTTGACTTCCATTATGGGTAAACAAGATAATTTCATTTTAGGAAATGCAGACTACCACCCCCTCATAGTGATTTGATTCATTAATGCCATATGAGTGACGTATAAAGGATTGAGTTAATGATATTATATATTATATTATACTGGAATTATAATATAACTTTATATAATTATTATTTCATTTCATTTAATATGAAATATAAATGAATGTAGCGTTCATGCGTACGTACGGCTTACCGTCTCCATGAACGGTACATTTCATTTCTTACCTCTAAATGTTATGTAATTTTATAAATTCATGTATCTACTGGATATATATGATATCTAAATAATGAATATGATTCTTAATATAATGGATATTTTACCACATAAACCACTTGTAATTATAAGAAGTTTATTGTTGACTCAAGTACCAAAGGTCGACAAAATGACCGTTATTAACTTAAATGACTACATAGTTTTTATAACATGGTAATAAGTGATATAAAAGGGATAATAAACTTGAAAAAGGTTCTTAAGAAAGTATATATTTTCTCTAGTTTATTATTCATGAGATTAAAGAACTATCGAGTCATGTAGGACACGAGGTAAGGGACTTCGTCTCAATCTTATTTCATTGAGGCATATTTTGTTTTAATACAAGAATTTGTTTTATACGGTGTATAAACCCCTTTTAATTTTACGTTTATTACAAAGGAATATTTTTTATATGAATAATTTTACTAAATGATAAAAGGGAATGTTTTTTTGTCATACGTAAGCAGCGACAATGACTTCTCCGCCGTCGTGACCATAATTTGAGTTTCAACTTACTTTACAAGCCATAACTTTTTTTAAATGAAAAATAAATACTAAATTTTACTTTGATATTATTTTCGTATTGAAAATGGTTTTGATGATGTTTTGATTATATTGATGCATTGTATTGATATCTTGTGATTGAAATGTGGAAATGTTATGTTTCCTTTATGCATATTTTTTGTGATACAATTATGTTATGGTTCTTGGGCATTGTTTATGATATGTTTAAACCTTTTCATATAAGGAATTCCTTGGACTTAATAAGTGATGGGTGGAGCCCACTATAGCTCCTCGATGCATCAGTAGGTCTAATGATACAAACTAGTGTCTTGGCACGAGGCCTTGGCTACGTGGTTATGATAGTATGGGATTATGAATTCCATCCTTATGAAAGTGGTTATTGATATTGAATGTGATTATTCGACTAGTAGAATATCCATGAGAATAATTAAATGGCCTTATTTCATTTTATTTTTTCCAGATTATGCTGAAGTTTAAGTTTAAATGGCTTTTGTTTTAGTTATACATTCCCTTAAATGTTTATTTTTGTTTATGAAAGTTTCTGCTATATTATTATCCTTACTGAGCATCTGAGCTCACCTATTTCAATTTTTTATTTTCCCAGGATGTGAAGAAATGTTTTATGACTGATCTATAGGGATAGTATGAAGGGGATATAAGTATGGACTATGGAGACTATGTTATTGTGATTTTTAACTTTATTATGTAATGTAACATTTATGAATGTATCTAGTGTTTCCAATGCTACTAAACTAATCAGTCTTTGGAGACTTGATCTTTTGTGATCATGCCAACGTGACGTAATAATGCACAGACTCTGGGTAACATGGGTCGGGGCATTACAGTTGGTATTAGAGGAAGTTTAATACTAACCTTAGAAGCTATATTTAGAAAGACCCTGATTAGAAAACATATCCCTAAGATAGAATTTGAGTATTAGTATAGAAGAACATTCTATAATTTTGGTATTATAGATGTTTTATGATTTTTCCAAGCAATACATCTCGGTCTGGATACGAGCTGGTAGAGGCGGCTTTGACACAGATGTACCTAGGGGTAAAAACTGAAAACACCGCTTTGAGCTAGAATCGAATGGGAACAAGTGCACGGCAATGGGCCTTACTGCACTCTTGGTTAAGACACTCCCGGGAGATATGCTTAGGATAATTATCATTTTTTTACAAACCATTATGAAGGGTTTATGAGTATATACTTCTTCAAATAAAACATTTCTTTTTATGATTATGGATTATATCCATAAATAGTTCAATTTATGTTATGTTTTTTACAAGTATTTAATTATGTATTTTGATTCATAATCTAATCTAGTATATGACATTGTTTAGAAATGGCTCCTATTGGAAGTAATGGAAACTGTATCAATGCACACACTCTATGTAGGGATTTCCCTCCAGATCAAGATAATTATAATGGAGCTGGTGATACAACTGGTGCTGATCAGATTATCACCATACTGGGACAACTCACTCAGGTTATAAATAATAAACTTACTCGTATGGAGCACCCTGATATGCAACATGGAGGATCAATGTTAGACCGCTTCATGAGGAAAATACCACCAACATTAAATGGGAGTACAAATCCCTTAGTATCTGAGCAATGGATAAATTCCTTAGGGAAAATATTCCATGCCTTAGGGAGTAGTGAAAGGGAAAAGGTTATCATGGCAGTTTACGACCTCACTAGAGATGCTGATCAATGGTGGTCATTAATTCAAAACACAAAGGAAGATGATGAAGTATCATATATGGAATTGGGGATTTCAACGATCTTTTCTGAGAAAAATACTTTCCTCATGACCATCAAGAAGATATTGAAAGGAAATTTCTGAGTCTGAGACAAAAGGAGGATGAGAATGTCACAATGTATGAGGCCAACTTTACAAGGTTAGGGAGGTATGCTGCAGATTATATACGTAACCCAAGAATTAATATTGATCGTTTCTTTAATGGGTTAAAACCATTTCTCCATCGAGCATTAGTATCAAAATATTTCTCAACATACGAAGATATAGACACGTGTTCTATCAATACAGAAATGGAATTCTATAAATCTTATGAAAATAAAGTAAAGCAAGAGAATAAGAGAACGGTGGAACAAGAGACAAATAAAGGGAAAAAGGGAAAGAATGATTTTCTATTATGTGATAATTGTGGGAAGAATCTGCCCGGTACTTGACTAAAAGGAATGGGATTTTGTGATAAATGTGGGTAAAAAGGTCACCAGGATTGTGATTGCAAGGGAAATAAAGAGGCTTCCAATGTTGAATGCTACAATTGTAGAGAAATGGTGCATTATGAAAATGAATGTCCTAAGCGCCAGGGAAACTTACCCCATAAAAGGCCAAGGGATCGAGGCCAATCTTATGCTGTTAATACAGTTGAAGGGGAATAATTATTATATTTGTGTTTTTGGACTCAAGAACTATATTATGGTTATAATAATAATGTGATATATGTAAAGATTGTACTGCAGTACTTGTTGTTTTCATTAATGATTTAATATGATTAAGGTAATCATATTTTTAGTATGTGACAATAAGAGAAACTCTACTTTGTTTGGGGAATCTGATGTAACAATTGATTTTGGAAATTTATAGACCTTTTAGAGAGAGTATGGACAGAGGTATTTTGGATAACTGTAAAGGTTGGAATGGAATAAGTTTAACTTTGGATAGTATTTTTGAAGGTTAAAACATTTCTGAAGATTATTTATGGAATATTATAATACTATAGTTTTAGGAAAAGGACAACCTGCAGGTTGGGGGATAACCCGTCGCGTCGGAAAAAGCTATAGGAATTGAACCCACAACCATAGTGCGACATGAATTTATTACCTACGACAAGCCTACAGGAAGTCCTGTGTTATTAAAAATAGTGTTCTTAATCTAAATGGTATGTGTTAATGTTTGAAACCTTGTACGATTAGGATAAATATAATATTTTTGAGTTCTATTATCTTTTCGAGTGAAGGATGAGTTTTTGGTAGAAATTAGTTGATGGTTGAAACTCTACTTGTCAAGTATATATATATATACATATATATTATTCTATGAATAAATTAATTCTTAAACTTTTGGAAAGGGATATTAAAATAAAAAATGTGTTATCCTAATACCTTATGTTTTGTTGAACTGATGATATTTTAAAATAACATAGATTGAAGGCTTTGAGGCCCTCAATTTTACACTTGTTTGTGATTGATGACCTCAATCACTCCTATAAGCCTCACTTTGGGAAGAATTCTTCCCAATTAAGACTTTGGCTCAAATCAAAAAGAGTTACCCGATTTTAAGGTAATGTCTCCTCTTATGTTCTGTTGTTTTATTTTGCTTCTCCAACCCCTTAAAATATTTTTATTCCATTATGTTGTAACAAAACCAGTATCTTCAATATTCTAGTATGTTTTTATGAGAAGGATTTGATTTAAATTTATGCACACCTTTGTCTAATGGGTAAAGAACATACTGTTTCTGTGGGTGGCGAATTACTGCCTCACGAAACGATGATTGTTCAATCATATTTTAACACCTCTCATGGTGGCCATTATGGTGACACTATTTGTATATGTGATATATATTGTGTTTATTTATTCCTTATGATTATGTATTTTTCATTTATGGCATAACTTTATGACTTCCATTATTGGTAAACAGGATAATTTCATTTTAGGAAGTGCAGACTACCGCCCCCTCAAAGTTATTTGAATCGTTAATTCCATATGTGGGATGTATAAAAGATGTAGTTAATGATATTATATATTATATTATACTAGAATTATAATATACCTTTATATCATTATGATTTCATTCCATTTAATACGAAATATAAATGAAAGTAGCGTTCATGCGTACGTACGGCTTACCGTCTCAATGAATGGTGCATCTCATTTCTTACATCTAAATGTTATGTGTTATTATAAATGAATGTATCTATTAGATATATATGATATATATGATATCTACATCATGAATATGATTCAGGAGATAATGAATATTTTACCACATAAACAACTTTTTATTATCAGAAGTTTATTGTGTACTCAAGTACCAAATGTCAACAAAATGACTGTTATTATCTTAAATGACTACATAAATTTCATAACATGGTAATAAGTGATATAAAAGGGATAATTAACTTGAAAAATATTCTTAAGAAAGTAGATATTAACTATAGTTTATTATTAAAGAGATTAAAGAACGATCACATCAAGTCTGACACGAGGTAAGGGACTTCGTCTCAATCTTCTTTCATTAAGGCATATTTTGTTTTAATACAAGACTTTATTTTATATGGTGTATAAACCACTTTGAATTTTAAGTTTATTCAAAAAGAATATTTTTTATATGAGGTGTCACTACTGGAAAATGGGCCTATACCCACAGTTTTGCAACAAACCGTGGGTATAGGGATAATATGGGGACATATACCCACGGTTTTAGAAAACCATGGGTATAGGTCACCTATACCCATGGTTTTGTCCAAAAACGTGGGTATAACATGTTTTTGAAGACCAATGCCCACGGTTCTGAAAAATCATGGGTATAGGTGATTTTTTTTGAAGACGTATACCCACGGTTTTGGCCAAACCGTGGGGTATATAGTTTTTTTGGAAGACCTATACCCACAGTTCTTCAAAACCGTGGGTATTGTGGTTTTTTTGAAAGACCTATACCCTTGTTTTTAGAGAACCGTGGGTATAGCTTCCCCTCCATAAGGCGGGGAAAAAAAATTTCATGGGACAATGAAAAAAACTTTGGAAGGAACACCGGTATGATTAATATATATAGATTAATACAAATAAAAACTAACAAAATTTCCGTAGACGACTTGGTGCGGGGACTGTTTGTGTACTGAATCACCGCGGGATATAATCCTTGCAGCTTGTTTTTTTTCTAAAACCATGAATAATATTAAGATATTAATATAATTGTAGATATATATTTGAGTGATAAAACTTTCTGGGTTGTTTAGGTTCTAGGAACCTGCTTCGTCAGATCCGGGATCGAATCATGCTGCCTTCATTTTTTCATAATACGCTCATAGATTAATATATATTTAAAAATGTAGATATATATTAATATAAATTGAATAGCCTGAGTGGTGAAGTGTGGCAGAATAAGAGGTCAGGTTACAAAACGTTGTGGGTTCAACACCTACGCGCAGTAGGTTTTATATATTTTTACCCACAGTTTAAAAACCATGGGTATAACACTCATCCATCGTGGATGAGGCCTTTAAACGGTGCAAAAAAATACCCGCGATTTTTCAAACCGTGGGTATAGGTTAATACCCCTATACCGATGCCACTCAGCCCCATGGTTCCCTAAACCGTGGGTATAAGTAATACCCACAGTTTTGGTGGCTATACCCACGGTTTTGAACCGTGGGTATAGGTATTTTTTCCAGTAGTGTTTTTTACTAAACGACAAAAGGGAATGTTTTTTGTAGTATGTATGCGGCGACAATGACTTCTCCACCGCTGTGACAATTATTTGAGTTTTAGATTCCTCTACAAGCCATAACTTTTTTTAAATGAAAAATAAATTCTATGTTTTACTTTTCTTTTATTTTGGTATTGAAAATGGTTTTGATAATGTTTTGATTATATTGATGTGTTGTATTGATATCTTGTGATTGAAATGTGGAAATATTATGTTTCATTAATGCATATTTTATGTGATACAATTATGTTATGGTTCTTGGGCATTGTTTATGATATGTTTAAACCTTTTCATATAAGGAATGAATTGGAGTTAATAAGTGACGGGTGGAGCCCACTATATCTCCTTGATACATCGGTAGGTCTCATGAGACAAACTAGTGTCTTGGCACGAGGCCTTGACAAAATCTTATTTGTAGTCTTCACAGGAGGCCTTGAATACATGGTTATGATAGTCTGGAATTATGCATTCCATCATTTTGAAAGTGGTTATTGATATTTCATGTGATTATTCAACTAGTAGAATATCCATGTGAATAAGTAAATGACCTTATTTCATTTTATTTTTTCCATATTATGCTAAAGATCAAGTTTAAAAATATTTTGTTTTAGTTCTACATTGATTTAAATGTTTATGTTTATTTATGAAAGTTTCCTCTATATTGTTATCCTTACTGAGAATCTGAGCTCACCTCTTTCTATGTTTTATTTTCCCAGGATGTGAAGAAATAATTTAGGATTGACATACAATGATAGTCTGAAGGGGATAGGAGTATGTACTATAGAAACTATGTTATTGTGATATTTATCTTTATTATGTAATGTAACATTTATGAATGTATCTAGTGTTTCCAATGATACTAAACTAATTGGTCTTTCAAGACTTGATCTTTTGTGATCATGCCAATGTTACGTAATAATGCACCGACTCTGGGTAACTTTGATCAGGGCGTTACACCCTTTGGTTTGAACCAAAAGGCTTCCTTGAAGTGCCTTCCGCCTAAGGTAAGGCTTCTAAGATGAATATAGGAATGTAAGGAGATTAATTGGGAAAGGTTTGGATAAGCCAAGGGGCTTGAGATGTGTGAGAAATGGTTTAGAGGTGAGAGCTTTTATAAGGAGGAAGAGGGGATCTTTAGGAAAGTTTGAAAATATTATTTATTATATAATAATTATTTGTTTTTAAATGTCAAAAACTCATTAAAGACAAATATAAGAAGACTCATGTTAGAAATAAATTCATACATTAATAATTGGATAGGTTTTCGATATTGATTTAATTTTTATAATCTTGTTTATTTAAATCATTTATTAATAAGGAAAGCACTGCATCATTATTGTGTTATAAATAATTTTATATATTTGATGTATAAAAAATATAAAATATACTATGATGTAGGAAATATAACTAGATTTAAAATTAATATTTATAGTTGAAAATATAACTTATATAACCCCATGTGAAAATTATTTTACTAAAAGATATATGTGCATGTCAATTTTGTCTTTACTTTAAATTAATTAATATAAAGTGTCATTATCAATAAAAATTTGCTTAATGGGGTCCCAAAATCGACCCAAGGATGCCCATGGTGAGACTTGTGTCAACAAATATGAATTTGACACATATTATGGTAATTTAATATTATTATAATAATATTTGTTTTCCCTTATTTACCAGATTTACCCTTTAACCATGGTAAATAAAATATTTACTAAAGTAAAAATTAATAATGTATAAAAATAAAAGTTACGTATTTACACAATTTGGACTCCTAATTAAAAATATTGAATCCGTTTTTCGAAATTAAAAACACATAACTGGAAGAAATTAATTTAAAATTAATTCCCATTTCAAAACAAAAAACCGTGTTTTAAGAAATAATAACTATCAAAAGATTGAAACTTGTTTATGTCCAGTGTAAATGTGAAATTACATCCAATGACATAAATTATATTAAATGATAAAAATATAATCTAATGATACTTAAAAACCATTGTCATATATAATTTATCATTATAAATTATTTCAATTGAATTTTTTTTAATTTAAATTTAGTATTGTTCACTATTCATAAAAAATTGAATGTTTCCAGAAAAGTACCAAAAATTAACCGTAAGAAAATTTTGATATTCTGAACCCAAAAATGAAGACCATTTTGAAAAATAAAACTTATAAAATTTCAAAAAGTGGGTATTACTTTTCATAATGGCTAGTTTGACTGGTCATGGTGTGTTAGAATCTCGAAGTTGAGTACATCGCAAGCTATTGCATTATTCAAAGGGAAAGGTACCATGGAAGCATGGGGTATTACATTTTCTCCCAGAACAACTCTTCTGATTCCTCACCTGACATTCTTGGTGCCTTGGGTTCCATCACTGGATAGTCAGTCTTTACCATGTCCTCATGTCATCCTCTCAGCGAGCATCATCTTGGAGTTAAAGTCTATATAATTTCAAACACAAACCGTAGGAAGAATATTCAAAACCATAACATGTTTATGTAAGATGGAAACATATAAGGCCTCTCCATGTTATTTCCCAAAACTCCACCACACGTTCAAAACTGTCGCACTAAATCTACCCATAACAATCGTACACCTAGGTCCTTGTTAACAAGTGTAAAATATTTCTCAATATTCATGTTTTTAATTCAGACACCCAATTATTATTATCCTATATGATATTAAAATTATCAATTTCATGTTAGGATCAATTTAAATTTCAATTTCAAAGGAAAAGAAAATTATTTTAATTTCAACAACATACCTATAATCAATTTTCTCATGCATTCCTAAAAATATGCATTTTACAATAATACTTAGTTCCTAGAATAATGTATGTAAATTAATATATCATTCCATTCTACTCCATGAGTATAATATTTTAAAATATCAACATCAATAATAGCATCACACAACCATTGTATCACCCAAGGAGAAATAATAATCTATTATAATGGAAAATAACAATAACAACAATTCCCACCTTGGGTACATGGGTTATCCCACATACATGGGTTAGATACTCCCATGAACGAGATCATAAACAAAAGATGAATATTCCTAGTCTCCTATATACCATTCAAAAATATTAAGAAAAACAAAAAATAAAAGATAACTGGGCTTTGATACCACTTTGTAGCACTCCGGACCGGTTTCCACACACTGGTCACCTAAGTGGGTTACCACATGACTTCAAGTGTGCTTCCCAGTATGCAATAGGCTGCTGACTAGAAGTGAGGGTCTGATAAGTTGATTAGGGATAGAATATACCTTCTTTTATCAAAATAAAGACACAAGAAAAAATAATATATAATATTGTAATAAAAAATATCTAAAAACAATACCAATATCTCATTGTATTCAAAGTAGTAAATAAAATATCCAAATGATATAGAAAACATGCCATTCTAATGTACATGTCAAGTGTTTATAAAATCATCTGAAAAAAAGACACTGAGTAATCTCCAAGGGGGTCTGGAACCATGTCTAGTTCCTTCATCCATGCTCCACTCCAAGTCAGCCATCTATAATAAACCACCAATGACATCTAAAACAATATCTAGTAAAAGAATAATGTATAAATTTGTATAAATAAAATAATTACAATGCATAAGAAAAGAATTATCACATTATAAATTAATATTTATTTAACCATATAACTCATAGGTTTGCATAGTAACCTATGCCTCAATCCTACGTCTACTCATTCTATAACCCGAAGCATTACCAAGTGATATTATATATCAAAAATAAAATTTTTACACTTATTTAATTTATAATTTAATTCCCATGCACTGTTCACACATTACACAATAGAATGAACATGTTACCATTATTTAATTCACAACGAAATGACCATGTTAACATTCACAACACATACATTAGAATAACCATGTTATCATCCTTTAATTCACAAAAAATGGTCATTTTACCATTTATACCTGAATTCCCATATCACCATTCACAAATCACATAACAAAATGACCTTGCATTTATTCCTTAATTCCCAACTAAATGACCATGTTACCATTCACCAAATAATTAATTAAAATATTAATTATCCACATAAATTTATTTACTAATTAAAAAATTAGTTTATCACACCAACACCCTTAATAAATTCCCAAATTAATTAAGTAAATAAACCCATTAATTATTTATTCAATTAATTAATCAATATTCACAACTCAAAATCCCATAATTAGTTCGAGAATTAGTAATCTCATTCTGAATTTCAATAATTCATAAGTAATTATATAATTAATTGTCTAAACTCTCTTATGTTGATATCCCATCATTAATCCAATAATTAATTATCTCCAACTAGTAATATTTATTACTCATAATTAATTTTATAATTAATTATCTCTAAATCAATAATTCATGAAATTCCCAATTAAAATCTCCATAATTAAGAAATTTTACCAATTAATTATTTGAATCAAGAAAAAAGAACTAAATATATAATATTAATCATATAATTACATATGTGTAATTTAAATCAGTAACATGATATTTTAATTATAGAACACCTACTTAAATTTTTGATGAAAGATCCCCCAATGGAAATCTTAAAAATAGAGCAACATAATAATGTAGACCAGGATCCAAATCTAAGACCCTAAACCATGATAAAAAATAACTATTAATTCTAGATCTAGATCCAAAATACTAGGTCTATATTTGTCATGTTTATATCAAGATATATCAAAATAGCAGATAACATTCCACAAAAATAATTAGAGAAGAAAAGATGATGAATGTAAATGAAGAGAGATATGATCCTCTTACCGAGAGGGGTGCAGATCTTTGATCTGAGATCTGAATCATGAAGAACATATGTTGTAAAGGTTTGAAATATGTCCAACAAGATACAATATCATAAAATAGGTCCCATGGTCAAATGTGAGTTTATTTGGGACAAATTAGGGTGTTTGGGTAATTAAAAATCTAAAAATGGGGTTATCATAAATCCAGCACACACTTAGATGGGTATAGGTGAATAGTTTTCCAGAACTGCACCTCTAAACAAATTCACCTATTATTTTAAGGGTGAATGGTTATCCATAATAGGGAAAACTATTTAAAAAATAGTGCACAAACCACGAAATTCCCTTCTATCTTGGGTCGCAAGGTTTTCGGGGTTGGGACATACAGTTTTCTCTATCTGTGCACCAACTTTACACAAACCTGTTTCTAATATTTTTTCCAAATTCCAACCAAACACACCCCATGTTAATATCAAAATAAAAAAAATACCCATGTAGAGGTAAAGAATACCTGAAATCCAGCCCAAGTCTTCTATATCAAAATTTGGGATCTTATAGCATGTGAAATGGAGGGTGATCCTGGACTACAAGGAGACAAGTTTTTTAAGTTTTTACATACTTATGGTTCTTGTATTTTCTCATTGTACACTGATATGTTTGTATTTATTTATTTATATAATGTTTATTCTATATTTTAATTTAATTATTTTTATCTCTTATGGGATAAATCATTCCCAATGATTATTTTTGTATGTTGATGTTCATGTCGCCAGCCTGAGAAGATTAATAATTCTTCGTGTTTGTGGAGAATCAATTCAAAAACCAGTTTAGATGGTACTATTGGTTGCTTCATGAAAACAGTATCACAGGGATGTTTTTCCATAAAATCATGTATTTTCTTTGAAATACATTTTTTATTTGGGATGATTTATTATAAAAGTAGAAAAATAATGTGACATAACACAAGAGTAGTCATGAGTGGGTACTAGGTCACCACAACTCATGATGATACTTGAGTTACCAAAAAAGTGGTAAATTGTGTCTTTTAATTTTTGAAATTAGTTTCTTTCTGAAAGTTAATATTAAATTCCCAAGGAAAATATATTTTGTTTTAGGAATTACTTAGAAATTTTGTGTTGGAACAAAAAGATAACCAATGTTTCTCTATTCCTTTAATTTCTGGTAATATTTTTGTAATTATAATGATTGATACTAGAGTCAATTCAAGAACTTTGTGTGGTTTACCATCCTATGTGACCAAGGCCTTCATAATTATATATTAATATTAACATGGATCCCCATCCATTTATTTGCAAAATTACTTCCTTCATGAGAGGTTACTCTAGAAGATTATGGATGGGGTTTGTTTCATTTTATTTTTTTGTTGTTTCATATTTATACCCTTCATTTATGATTTTAAATGGTTTTTGAAAAAAAATTAGTATTAAAAATATTTCAGTTGAGAACTTTTAGAAATTCATAAAGTTATCATAATGTAATTTTTATTAAATGTTTGGTTTGGAAAAATGATTTCATATAATATTTGATGATATTTAAATTACCAATAATAATTTTTTAGTGTGTTTGAAATGGAAATTGTTTTTATAGTTGAAATAAGGGTTTAAGGATTTTGAATCAAATGAATAATTTCCATGATAAAGTGATATATTTTGAAATCTATGATAGATTTATATCAATATTTACTATTTTTGAATGAATGTAAAATAGTTTACAAGGGTTGAAATCTGGTGTGTTTCAATATATTAATATTATGATAGAAAATAACTTATATCCTTATTAAAAATAATTTTCTCTATTTGAGTGTTTATTTAGACTTAAGTTGATTATACCGTTATTTTAATGTCTAGAAATGTATCCTATAGTGTTTTCCATAAAATATTGATTTTTTCATCGATTTACACCTAAACATATGTTTTCCCATTTTTCAAATGTGACTTCTAAAATTTGTGAATCTACATCCACATTGAATTTAATGGTGGATCCAGATCCTTTCCAGCCTATAGAACCCACCCAAGTGTTGTTGGATTGTCATACACATTCTCAGTGTTATGTAGAGAATGAATCATTCAAAGTGAATTCAAGAGATATTTCAATACTGATGTACCATAGGAGTTATCTATTTCGGGGTAGTATTAAAATGGGAATAAATAGAGATCCACATGGTATCATACATGGATATAATACCATTTTAGGTGAATATTCATCACATTAAAAAATACATGCCTGAGGACTATAATAGTTTGGTGTCATTGGAATCTTGGGAAAAAAATACTCTAACCTAGTGAAATATCATCAATATTCCCAAAAAAGATCTCCCCCATTATTACTACTACTTAAAATCATTATTCATAACCTGGTTAAAGGAAACATAAGAAATGAGTGAGATTATATGCTCAGTAAGGGTAAAAAAGTGATATCTATAAGAATTACATGAGCATAAGAGTTTGAGAATATGATCTTAACATTATAAGATCATACGTTTCATATTAGAGATCATAAACATTAGTTATGACATAAATATTTCTAGTTCATAAGACACTAATGATAAGAAAATCAAGGACATAATCTATTAATGCATAAAATTGTAATAAAACATAGACTTCTATCGAACACATTATCTTAGAACATTGTGAGCATGTGTAAATAGAATCAGGTTCAATCATTAAGTTCAGTACATGGAATTTGACCCTTTCATGATCTTATGGACATGAAACCAGGTCCACAGAAAACATTTTGAAATTTAAACCATATCATGCATAATAGTATTAACATGTAGAAAGTTTCATGAATAAACATTTGTGCATGAAACCATATCCCTAAAAAACATCGTGAACATGTAATAAGGTTCACATATATACTTATGATCATGTAACCCGGTCCATGAAAAACATTGTGAACATGTAAAAAGGTTCACTCATAACATTCATAAAATGTAATCAAGTTCACACATTAACTTATGGACCTGAATCTAGGTCTATACCTAACATTGTGAACATATAATTAGGTTCACAAATAACATTTATACTCATGATTCATCCATCTTTACCCAATTCATTGTATGGAGATATATGCACCAATCAATAAAAAATGAAATCACTCATGAATGTGCGACAAGATAACAAAACATTAATCATATCATGGATAATTAAAAGATATTGGTTTTAGAATAATGATAACATAACCCAAGAAATAAAATAGGTATCATTAAAATTTCATCACATCATATCATATATAAAATATAATCGTTTCCTAATCATTTCATAAAATCATAAACTATTAAAATAAATAGGTTCAAAAAAGAATATAATCAGGGGAAGATAAATGTGTGTCATAAAAATCATTGCATCCAAAAATAATACATTCAAGAAAAAATAGTAATGGAATTTTTGGATCACATCCCCAATAATATTAAACTATATCAAATGATTCCATATTATATGGGGAATTATTTTTAAAGATCACATGGAACTTTTCTTAAAGAAAACATCCTTTATTAAATAATACATTTGAAAAAACCATTTCAAAAAACCATTTTTTATAAATATGAAATTAATATTTCATTTAAAACATTTCTTGAGAAAAATATCACTTCCACTTTGAAAAATTGTTTTTATAACATATTAAAATTTTAAAACCTTTTACTTTTATAATATCTCTGAAATCTTATAAAATATTATTTCAAATATTTTGAAAACATTTTTCTTTTAAAAAACATTGAAAACTCATATTGAAGGCTTAAAATCATTTCTAAATCCATTTTCTTTGAAAATACATTGAAAACATACAATATAGTCATGAAATAATTTTGGAATCCCTATTAAAATAAATGGTTTTTAAAAATTATAAAGAAAACATGACATCATTAAAATCATTTTATTTGAAAATACCCTTTGAAAAATTATAAAAGATTATTTAAAAGTCATTTAAGACACATTCTAAACATATTTTTTAAAAATAATTTTCTTTAAAAACCACATTAAAATCAGTTTTTTCCATAATATTAGGGAAACACATTTTTTTAAAAAATAAACTTGAAAAATTACAAATAAATATTAAAGTAAATTATGGTAATGAATGCGAGTATGTCTATACATACCAATTATTCCATTTTTCACCTTAAAAGTTTAGAAAATTTCATTGATTAGAAAACGAATATAATATTCCTTATAATAACATTTATAGAAAGTAATAAATGGTTCAACATGTCCATTAAATATCCTTGTATAATAGTCAATTTTTTTAAATATTTCTATAAAATACAGTGTTGAAAGGACACAAATTTGAGACCAAAAGGGAAAGTAAAGAGGTATTTTCACATAAACATTTTCTTAGTTATCATAAGTGACAATGAGTATAAAAATGGTATCATTACATGGAAAAATGTGAATAACCAAAGTTTAAGAAAATTCATGAGAGTTATTGAGATATACTTCATAATATTTCATAAATTTAAGAATAAAAAAAATCATCTTGATAAATGATGATATTTTAGTAATAAACCATTACAACTTTGGTAATATAAAATCATAATAAAATGGAAAGAATAACATTACATGAAGCTTAAAATATCATGAAATGAATGAGATTAATGATATAAAATGTCCAAGGATGTATATAAACCTCTTAGAAACAATATGTGCATAACATGGCATGGGTTACAAAGAAGGATAACAAATACAAAATTACTTTACTCTTTTGGTATCCTTTTAACCATAAACCCCATGAAATAATGATCATAAAAGGGATATGTAAATAACCATTATTTATTTTATAATAACCCTATAATACATTCTTGATATTTATATACATAAAACATAAAAAATAATTGTTTAATATATCATCACTATCAAAGAAAAAAAGTGAGTTGAGAAAACCCTTACCTTGGGACTTTAATTTCATAGTACACGTTCAAACCTACTCTTATTTATGTAAATTATCTTGTTTTTCTCCGAATGGATTTCATGGTTGGATTTATTTAAAATGGGCTTATATAGGATAAATTTAAGGAATTTAGTAGGATATTTTGATAGGGTTTGGCTGATCCAATGTTTCATGAGAGGTGTGAGGAAGTGATGGCAGTGAGTGATATTTTATAGTGGAGGTGTGAATTTCTTGTAACTATAAAAAGGTAAACAATATTGGGAGGTTTAAATTACATAATGCGACTACAATTTTTATTATAATTTGTTCCCATAGATTTCTTGGTCTAAAAATTTCCTAAAAATGGTTATTTGACATGTGTCTAGGTCATTTGTCCTATGAAGATAAAATTTTATCAATTACGTGATATTGTTTTTACCATACTTTCTATGATTATCTTTAATTATTTTTACTAATATTTTTGGTAAAAATATAAGGTAACCATATTATAAAGTACAAATTATTCTTATTAAAAATATAGAAACCATTTTTATGAATCCAATTCACATAAGTGATAGAAATTAATTTGATGTTAACCCCACCGACATTACAAAAAAATATTATTTTATCAATTAAATACGTTCAAAAGTTTTCTATGATTTTATATCTAAATTTCATGTAAAAATTTTCCAATGAATTTAATTGGTTTAATGTATATATAATTGATATAATATATATTGATACAAAATTATAACATAGTTTAACTATATAAATAAATTTTATGAAATATAGTTTTGAATTAAAATTCAGTGTTTTTCAATATTCATCAAAAAATAAAACTTCATTAAAAATAAAAAAAATTCATCCAAAGTAAATTTTGATATCATTAATAATAAAACGAAAATTTAAATTTTAAAATATATATATATAACTTTTGATAATTTTATTTAAAATTCATTTTCCATTAAAAATAAAAAAATTCTCTTTTAGATAAACATATCTTTTTATTCATAAAATTTGATTTATTCTTATCTTATAACTATAAAATATATTGGAAGAGTATCAAAAATATATATTGACTATATAATATAAAAATTTTATTGAAAAAAATAATCAATATTGGTTTGTTTCATTTATTTCGATAAAGTGAGTTTGTACATTGAAAAATAGTTTTCATAGAAAAATGATTTCTTTATTTTGAAATAGTTCTTAAATTCACTTATACTAATTTATAATAAAGGGATTCATTTTACATACGTGTAAATAAAATTGTCAGAGAATATCTAGTCTTATTTGTAACTTACATTCCAGTGGATAATAGGTAGCTATAAAAATGTGTTAATAATAATATTATTGGTATATTTCTAATTTAGTAAAAATAAATGTTGTGTTTAATGCAAGCTATTGAAGGGACTCAATATTCTGTCTCACACAATCCAAAAAGATAGTATTTCGGGAACCGCAAGATAATATATGTTTTTTTGTAGTTAAATATTAACTTGGTGTTGTGTATATCACAATCCCACTTGTCTCTTTCTTATAAAAAATATTTATTTATTGTTGTGTGAAATGAAATGTATCAACAATATCAAAATAACTCAAAAAATACACTTCAAAAATTTTTGGGGTGTAATATTATACCCCCAATAAAATTAATTTCTCTTTAAAAATTATTCTAGGATATCAAAGGATTAATACATGAAAATTCTATTCACTGATAACCACATCATAGAATTAAAAATAAAACATTCTTTAAAAAACGAACTTGGAATCATAATGGTTACCCAATGTTACTCCTAACTAGTGTACCACATAAGAGAACATGGGGGGATGTGAAAATATGGACATGGAATAAAATTATAACTATCAATTTCAGATGGGGAGCGATAGAGAACATGTTCACGATAAATTTAATGGTCAAAAATACATAACCCAATGTGGATTGAAAAAGGTCATTGATATTACCATGTTTGATGATAGTAGGAAAAAACCTATTTCAAGAAACTTTTTCCTAATGTTGAATCATTTTCATGAGAAGAAATACTTACATGATTTCAGAAAAATCATACCATTTGTTATTCTATGATCAATTTACACTTCATATCTAATTCAAATTAATGAAGGTTATTTTTTCATTGATATGGAATTAGAAGTTAATAGGATTCTTAAATATAATGATAGGTCATTCCATTTGTCTTTATCAAAACAAAAAGGTTATCTCATTTTATCTGATATTAATAAATTTTTATATAGAGAGATAATACTTTAATCTCTAAAAACCCATCTTATGTTTAACTTGAACCATTCCATAAATTTTTTACTTATAACCCTTCTGAAATATAAGAATAAAAAACATTAATTTTTTTTTCACTAAATCAACATTATATTGATCCCCCATATATCATAAATTATCTATTGGTTGTGACATTCTAATCAAATGAATACCCTCATCATATATTTTTTTTAAACATAGTTTTTATCAAAAATATGTTAAATAATTTTTTTAAAAATGCATGCTTGATTATTCAAAATATTTCTGGGTATATTCCTTAAATCCAAGAAATTTTAAACTCCATCCTTGATAATATAGAACACTTTTTAAAAAAATCAATAATTAGTTCCACGTTAGTATATAATATCCATATATCTTTATCCATACCAATAATGTCTTAATCCAGACAATTTTTTTGAATATTAGAAACATATTAAGGGTTACCATCCCTTAATAAAAATATCACCTTTATATTAAATTACTTTTCAAAGTCCCAATAACCATTTAACATATCCTTAACAATTTATAGGGAAAAAGTTACACATAAAATACTTATATATTTTAGGATTCTTATAACATATTCTTATAATTAAAAAATATGTACCCTTTAAGAATCCAACATTATTCATAAACCATATAACCAGGATTCATCATCTTATTCCCTAATAACCCATTCCAAGATTATGAAATATGAACCATGTCTTAATGTTTCTCAACCAAAAACTAATCATACTTCTAACGTTTATTGTAAAAAATTCTAATATAAAATCCTATGCCTTTCACATTTCATTTTTTATCCCTTCATCTTCACCATTATAACCAATACTCACACCCCTTTCCTGATTCTCTTAATGATATATCCACATAGGAAACAAAAATTTCATATTTCCCATACTTTCCAAATATAAAAAGTTCAATGAATACCATGTTCTTACTAGTTACCACTATTAACTAAAATCAGAAGGAATAGGGTGAGTATCAATTATCATTGCATGAAACCAAATATTGATGAAAAATTATTTACAGTATGACCAAATCCTGATAGATACTTATAAACCTATGAAACCTTAACAATATACTTAGATACATCCCAAGAAATATCCTTTTAAATATCCCTAGGAATATCGCTAATGTTTTATCATCCTAGTTTCTAATGCTTCACAAAACCTTTACTTTGGTACCAACTATAGACACACTATATAAACATATGTGGATATTAAATCATTTTAGATTAATAATTAGAACATTAAAAAAATTCATGCATGAGGACCCTAATAATATTGTGTATTTGGAAACAAGGAACAAAATATTCAAACATGGTGACAGATATTCTATGTCCCCCATAAAGATCTTACCCTTTAGTAATTTTACTTAAAAACTTTAATCATAACATGGGGAAAGGAAACATAATAATAGGTGATCTCAGATTCTCACTAAGAGAAATAAATGGAAATATGTACGCATAAGATGAGCATAAGGGTATGAAAACATGATCAAAATAATATAAGATTATACCATGAATATCAGAGACCATAAATATGATTAATTACATAAATATTAAAAGATCATAATACATGAATGATATGTTAAATAAGGATTTATTCCATGAAATAATAACATATGTTTACATCATAGACTTCTAGAATACACAAAAGCTTAAAAAATTGTGAATATTTGTAAATAAGAACATGTTCACACATTAAGTTAAAGACATGGAATCATTCCCTCTAAAGTACTTATAGAAATCTAACCAGGTCCAGACATAACATTGTGAAAATTTAATCTGGTTCAAGAATAACATTGTGAACAAGTAATCATGTTCACGTATAAACTTATAGACATAAACTTGGTCCATGCATAACATTGTGAACATGTAATTAGATTCACGAAAAACATTATGAACATGTAATAGGGTATACTCATAACATTTTTAACATGTAATTCAGTTCATGCATAAAATTATGGGTAGGAAAATAGGTCCATGAATTATATTATGAACATGTAATAATATTCACTAATAATAGTGTGAACCTGTAATCGGGTTCACGCATAAAATTATTGACATGCAACCAGGTCCAAACATATCATTGTGAAAATGTAATCAAGTCAACACAGATAATTTATACTCATTATTAATCCGTCCTTACCCAATTCATTTGAGGGGTATATATTTCCCACCTTTCACATATTTAATGGATACATGCATGTTCCATATGATAAATGAAAATTCATCATATCATGATCCATGAAAAGGGATGGTTTTTATTAACACTATATTATAGTAAATAAAATGAAATGGGTATCATTAACCTATCATAACATCATAACCTATAAAAAATATTGGTTTTCCCAATCATTTCATCAAAGCATAACCGGTGAAAATAATGAAGTTCAAAATCATATAACCCTTGGAAGAAAAATATGTGTCGTTAATATCATTCCATGAAAACATAAACTGTTAAAGAAAGAATAAAAATAGAATTTATGGATCATGTCTCCAATAAGTTTAAACAATATCAAATTATTCCATGTTATATGTGAAAGGATTCTTAATGATCACTTAGAATATTTTTTAAAGGAAAATAGTCTTTCATTGAAAATCTATTTCATAAAACCATTTAAAAATGTATTTTCTTATATAGAAGTCTATAAAATTTCCTTAAAAAAATTTATTGAGGAAAAAATATTTTATAATAAAAAAATTTCTTTGTAATAAATAAATAATTTTGAAATAATTCTACTTTTTAAATAGCTTGTAATACATTTATAGGATTATTGAAAATATTTAAAAAACCTATTTCATTTAATACACCCTAAAAACTAATTCGTAAAGCTTAAAAAATTTATAAGAAAGTTTTTCATTGAAAATAAATAGAAAAATTAAAAATATTGCTCCAAATAAAATTGGAAACCCTTTTAAGGAATAAGTATTTAAAAATTCATAATGACATCTCGAAATCAATTAAATATATTTCATAGAAAATAACATTTTGAATACAATTAACCGAAGATTGGAACATAATTTAAAATAATTTTTCAAGATAAATAATTTTTGAAAACTTGATTATTTGAAAATGAACTTATAATAAAAAAATTATAGAATATTAGTAAAATTATTATATAAAAATAACGTTTTTTAGTTAAAAAGTTTTTTAAGGATATATTGTCATGAAGACAGGTAAATGTTTAGAAAATTTCATTGATCGAAATATGACAAGAAAATTCATTATAAAAATATTTCTAAGAAAGATAAAATATTAGATAAAATCTAATTTAAAAACCGTACTAAAATATTGAGACATTTTTGGAATCCTTTTTAGAAAACATTATTTTTAGAGGACACTTATTTAGGAACATAAGGGAAAGTAAAGTTGGATTTTCATAAATACACTTTCTTAATCATCTTAAGTTCCAATGAGTGAAAAATGGTACTAGTACTTGGTAATAACATGAATAAAAAGAGGGTAATAAAATTCCTAATATATCTAGATATATGGATCATAATATCTCATCAATGTTAGCATTGTCAAAAAAAATCTTGATAAATGATGAGATTGTAGTATCAAACCGTTACCACATTGGTATCATTGAATCATAATGGAATGAAAATAATAAAATTACATGAATCATAAAATATCACAAAGAGAAGTATATTCAGGGTATAATTTTCCAAATATATTATATATGCTTAATATAAAAATAAAGGTTTATAACATGTCTTGTGTCTCAAATAAGGAAAATTGTGACAAAATTACATTACCGAGTTAGTACCTTTTAACTAAAAACCCCATCAAATATATATCAACAATGGGATATATGAATACCCATAAATTTATGTATAAGAATAATATAATTAATTCAGTGTAATAATATATATCACAAAAAAATAAGTAGTTAATTTAGCATAAGTCTCATTGAAATAAATGTGATATAATAAAACCCTTACAATAAGTCATGACTTTCTTTGCACACATTCAAACCTACTATTATCTTGGTAACCCCTCATGATTTTAACCAAAGGGTTTCCTTGGTGGGAGTTATTCAAAAATATAGGCCTATTAAATGAATTTAGGGTTTTGGGATGATTATTTGGTAGATTTTGTCCACGAAAAAGTGGCCTGAGAGGTGTTATATAGTGAGCGTGGTGAGTTCTTTTTTATAGTTGAAGAGGAGTGTCATTCTTGTAAATTTAAGAAGGTAAACAATATTAAGAGGTATAACTGATATCATGTGCCTCAAATAATTTTTCAAATTAGATTATGGAGGATATTTAGTTCGAATATTTCCATCAAATGGATTTTAGCCTTGTATCTAGGTCATGTGGACTATTAAGATTAAATTTTTACAATTCAGTAATGTTGTTTTTACCTTAATATCATTTAATTTGAATTATATTAAATAATAATTTTGGTCAAAAAATATGATAAACATATTATACATTATAAATTAATCTAATTTTAAATAAGGAATCCATTTTTAAAAATACTATTTAAATAATTTCTATAAATTAATTTAATGTTAACCCCATAGATGGGATAACAAAGTAGGGTTTTCGAGTAAAAATGATCAAATGCTTTCTATGGTTTTATATCTAAACATAATGTGATTTTGTTCTAATGAATTTAAATTCTTTAAATTACATAAATTTCATTTAATTATACGTTAAAAACAAATTAATACATAATTAAACTATATAAATAAATTAGGACAAAAAAATAGTTTCGAATTAAAATTTAGTGTTTTTCACTATTAATCAAAAAATGAATCTTCTCATAAGAATACAAAATATTCACTACAAGTAAATTATGATATTTTGATTCAAAAATTTAAGATTATTTTTCCAAATTTTTTTTATAAATGTGTCAAAATTATATCTAAAATTTGTTTTCTATTGATAAGCGATAAAATTACATTTCAGAAAAACACATCTTTTTGTACATAGAATTTGGTTTATTCTTATCATATTCTTATAAAATATATTGGATAAGTATAAAAAATGTTTACTGAGAATATAGTATAAAAATAGTTTTTAAATCAATTATCAAAATTATTTTTTTAATTTATTGAGATATAATTGTGTTTTTACATAGGAAAATAAATTCAATTAAAATGAAATTTCTTTATTTTAAAATATTTGTTACATTAAAATATATTAATTGATAAAATAAGATTCATTTTATACACATCTGTAAAAAATATTTTCCCAATTTAGTCAATCATATTTGGAGCATCAATTCCAATTATTAGGTGGTCACTATAATAGTATTTTAATAATATTATTATTGTTATATTATTAGTTCAGTAAAACATAGCCTTGCATACAACATGAACTATTATAGAGAATTAGTATTATGTGTAATAGAAGAAAAAAATAGTGTTTCATGTACTAAAAGATAATATATGTTTTTTGTGTAGTTCATGATTAACTTGGTGTTGCATATATCGCAATCTGAACATATAGCTTTCATACAAAAAAATCTATAATGAGTGTTGTGTGAAATAAAAAATATCAAAAAGAATATATTAATTTGAAAAAAAAAATAATTCACAAAATCTTGGGGTGTAACAATGTTCTTTCATTTTATAGATCATGATCAATCATAGAAGTCATGTTTTATCAATCTGAATGTTATTAAACATTGTTGTTATTTGGGTCCCATTAAGTGGGAAACATAATGAGAGATTTTTTGTTAGTAATTAATAGATACTAACCACGAGAATGAATTTTCTAGAATATAGTAGTCCTTTATCCCTAGGCATTGGAATTAAGATTTTTACATACTAGATTAGATTCCTACTAGATTGAATGTTGAATGAAAAATAATTTTTTGACACCATAGTGGAAACAGATTGTGTTTTCTATGGTTTGGACTATCTATTTTTTCGAAAAATATTTTTTCAGAGGTATTTGAGGCTTGGTTTAGGATCCTTATCAAATATATCTTATAGAATTCAATTGTGAAAATTATTATGGAAAAAATTATTGAGATTTGGGTGGTGGTTCTTTTTTGATGTTAATTCTTTAATCATTATACTTCTTCTTGAATATTTTAGCTTTCCTAAGGATAAATTCTCTCCAAGGTTTTTATTAAAATATTATAGTGAGAAAATGTAGTGGGTTGGGTTTTTTTCCACCAAATCCTTCCAGTTTCATTATTCCATGGTTGTCTACCTACAACTAGTGTTTGATACCATTGAGTTTTTTGGCTCTTTGGAATTATCATTTTTTGTCCTTAATGTTTATAGACAAGTCTTTATGTAATGGATGGTCCCTTTCTGAGAGTTTAGTTCCCTATTTTTTCACCAACATTGTTTTTCTAAGCTCTCTCTGGTTGGACATAGATATAAATTCAGGTTATATTAAGGTATCTATGGTGATTTTTATTTAATATGGACTAGGAAACCATAAGTGTTGGTGGATGGATTGATGACCTCATACTGGGGGTGAGGTTTGGTGTTGAAAATTTATTGGTAACTATTGAGTACATAGCCATGAAAGAAACCCTTGTCAGATGTGTTCCTTTATTATATATTTTTTACCTTAGAATGATCATGAGTTTTTTTTCCTTCTAAAATCTTGATTCATTTTCAGTTTCTGAACCTTTTAGGCTTTTCCATATCAAATATTTAATGCCTCTCCATATAGATAGTTTAAATTCACTTCTTTGGTTCATGGAAAATTTCATTCACAGGTTATAACATTTTGGAAAATCCTTTAATAATGGGGGTACTTATTCTTAGCCACTATTTATTTTTGGTTCGATATGAATTATCTTGGTGTTTTTATCATTATTTTTGAGTTGTATAAATTTATGAATTCCGGTAGTTATAATTGATTTAGGTGAGTCTTCCGTGAGGTTTGAGGACTATCTTCCTCACAAGATGAGTGAGGGAGTTCTTTCTGTCTCATTATTTTCTATCTCTCTAGAAGGAATATTTATAGGGACTGAAAGTACTCTAGGGGGAGAATTGTAACATACCAAACTTTAATTTTAGGTAATTTATTTTTTCCTCATGTTTTCACTTCTTCCACTTATTTTTTTTGTGAAGATAAGTTTATGCAGAGGATATTAGGATTCCTAAAGGAATGTGTAATAAAAAATATATGTTTTGGAAACATTCTACAAATTATGTGGTACCATTCCATAAAACTCAAGACTACGCCACAAAGGAAGTAGTTTTTCCAAGGTAGTATTATGGGTTGAGGCCTCACCATAGAGGAAAAGATCACTCAGTAGTGACCCCGAGGCTGCATTATAGAATTCTCTATATAGGCCTATTCATGAATGTTAAATCATGGTGAGATACACACCAACACAAAACTCATTTTTGATTAAGATTTATATATCTTTTGTGGATGTACATGTTGAATAAATCTTCTAGTGTTATGTCTCATAAATAATATTTTTTCATCTTTAATTTGGGGAATAAATTATAGAAGATTTGAGAGGAAGTTTCCTTATATAATAGAAATTTAATGAATCCCAATAAAAAATATGTGATTCCACTTCTTTCACATTGTTTTTGTGATACCGAAGTACTATAAAAAAGACCCTATATATCTTTAGTAGCCCTACACTATTACGGTCATATTACGGAGTGTTTCTACACCACTGTCTCCCTGTTTGTGCCATGGTGGTTCATGTCCCCACTGTATCAAATTTTTCTTCTACATTGAGGTACTTACAACATCAATCTCATATATCCTGATCCATAGGGGTTGTTTATACAACACCATTGTTCTTTGTGTTCAAACATGCACCATAGTGGTTAAATTTTATACCCATGCACATTATAGTGACTTTCATGCACTATGGAGCCTCTCTGTTTTCCAAATACATCACATGTTCCTCATTATGAATCCGTTATTAGGTTTCTCCAATATTATTATAAAGGTATATTTATTTATTGTTTAAATTCTTCTTCTAATTCCTTATTTCTTGAGAATAAATGGAAATATATATACTCTATCTCATATATATATATGGCCTTTAAATGTTTTCCTTGAATTTATTTTAGATATATTCATTGATTCTATTCCGAATTAATTATATATGGCATTGAACTATTTCATAATGATATTGATTCCTCTTAATGAGTTTGTAAATTTGGAAATGTCATATTGATTTTGATATATTTTTAATGATATTTTGAAAGTTTGTTTTGATAATGGTGAGGGATTAGTCTGTGTTTTTATTTCTAAAATGATATTTATGGATTTAAATGAAATAGGTTGAAATAAATGAAATCTTCTAAATAAATTTGAATGATCAGATTTTTAAAATGACCATGTTATGTCTACAAATTATTTGTTTCCATCCCTTTAAAATAGAAAATCATTGGTGATTTGAAATGGGTTATTTTTTCTCATTGAAAAGAGGGTGTAATGAAATTTTTGGAAATGAAGTTGGGATTCTTAAATTGTGAAACCTTAAAAAATATTATTAGATATATTTTGAATGATTTTTTTGGTTTAATATTCCATTTATAAATTTAATGATGATTTTTTGAATGTAATTGGGTATGAATTCCATTTAGAATATGGATTTGAATTAAATTATTGATATAAAAAATAGTAACACTTAACAGACCTATTAGATAGTTTTAGTGATATTATCTTGTAATACTCCCTTTATAGGACTTACCTGATTCCTATACATCCAATTTATGGGGGTTGATAAAGTTATTTTTTACTTTATGGAGTTTAGAAGTGTGTGTGAGATTTTAACAGAGGGATTGGTCCCATGATTGATATTGATAGGGATCCCCATTGTGATCCTCATAACATGATTTTGTCGCTATATTATTTATAAAAGTTCATGGGATCCTATATAGCTATACGATATTACCTAGATATGTTACTTTATAGTGGACTCACACCACGTCTAGTGGATCCATAGAGAACATGATAGTTTTAGGCTACAGACATGCATCCAGGTAAGTGGGTGTGCATGGAACTGGGTAGTTTGAGACCCATGTGAGAAAAGATATAACACTGATGATTATTCATTCTGATTTATTAATTAGATTTTTTATGGTGGACCCACTATTTTATATTGGTTGTTCCCACAACATATGTATACTTGATACTTGATATATAATACTTTTTTTGTTACTTCTTGGATGTATCTTTTGTTTTCTTGACTGATTATTATTAATGTTTGATATTCCCATTAAGATAACCAACCTTTATCTATTGTATTAAATATTGTAAAAATTATGATATCAGATGTATTTTATTACCTTTTTTGATTATTTTTTACATTATTATGTGTGATTATTTTCAAATATATTCAAGTAATGGTTTTGATTTCAGTTGACTTAATTTAATAATTTACATTATTGGATTATTAAATGATTTTTAAAAGAATAAACTTTTTATTTTTATCTAATTAACTTATTCTTATATCAAATAATGAATTGTATTTTATGTACTTTCTTAGACTCCACTTTTATCATATTTTGATTACCTTATAAAGAGACTGTATATCCTCTTTGGTGAATTATAACTAGTTTCTGTATCTCACACCATGTTTGTAATTTTGACTATTTGTATCCCCTATATTATTATTGGATGTGCTAATGTTATTCTCATATTCCTTTACAATATCATTCTTAGTTGGATGAATGTTTTTTTCTTGAGACATTGTGTGTAGTCATGGAATACCAGGAGAGATGTTATGGATGTTTTATTTGTTTATTGTTCTTCTATCATCTCTTTATACCTTGATATGTTTTTATTGATTTGTTTATATTATAATTTTTTCATGATATACCTTGATTGTTATTTTATATTTTTTTAGAAACCATTCATAAATCTTATTCTTGGATTCCCAAGTTCTTTTCTCTAGCTTGTGGAGATTGGGAATTCTCGTTGGGTTAGTGGTGAATCAGTTTAGATACAGGTGTTAATTGTACTATAAAACAGTTCATTATAGAAACTATAAATTTATTAACCTATGATGGTATTTAAAATTCATAAATTTTCATTGAAATATAACATCATAACTTATAACAATATCTAAACCATTCTTTAAAACTAATTTTAGCATGTCAACATTTTATATCCAGATCCGGTGCTAAACCATACTATTAAATACTAGATTCAATCACAAAAAATGTGACCCAGCCATAACCATTCATAATTAAAACATCGAAAGAAACTATTTGGGAACTTATATACCAATTAATTGTTAGTTTTATACTTTTACAGAGTCAGGAATATTTTAATAAAAAAATCACATCTTTCTCATCCATTTGGAATTCTCCCTTGAAAAACCAAATATTCAAATTACATAATTAGTCATAAATATACATGATAAAATTTCATACCCACACCACTCTTTTAGATATATCATATGTTTTATATATATTCATAACCCTAACAAAAGGAAACATAAAAATTGGTGATATCATATTCTCAAAAAGGGAACTCATATAGAGACCGCTATCCAAGAATAAATATGGCATGAAAAAATATTTCATAATTAAGAGTGGACTATGACATTTAAATTTCAACAGAAGCATGCATTATTTCCATGGATATTTTAACAACATAATTTTTTACAATAAAAATATTAATAATTTCATTATTTAGTAATTGAAAATTCAACATATCACCATATTACCATTAAATCCTTATTCCAAGACATCATAAGCACACCTTGATGCCATGAAACCAAAAAATCATAAATAATTGTGTATGAATAAAACAAATACACATGATATTTTGTCTCTTGAGACCTATCGATGCATCAGGGTGATAGCTAATATTAATCCCCACATGTCTCTTATTAATACCTATACATTCATCATAATAATGAAATGAAAACCAATTTAATACATAATCCACATTCCATAGTTAAAAAAATCATATTAGAATATCAATATAAAAAATTTAAATGTTACCCAATACATATTAATACTACCTTATCAATAAATAAAAATACATATAAAAATAAAAAATAAACATTTAGGGTTTTCCGAGTTAATAAATGAGATACCATTCTTAGTAAACACCCCCAATCTGATTTATATATAATGGGGTGTTTTCATGGTATAGAGTAATTAGTATAAATTAAAGTCAATAATAGAGATTATATGGAGTACATATAAAATAATATAGAACATATACATACAGAATTTCATAAATTAATTAGTAATTAAGGAGTTTAATTATTCAAAAATCCCTTGGGGAAAACTGATGATTTTTTTTTTGAAAATTTTTTATATAAATTATGTTATAAATCACATATAAATCTATTTTCGAGAATGAAAAATAATACTTATAAAACAATATTAGTAAAAAAAATAATTTTAAATAATGAAGTATTATAAATAAACTACACATAAGTATGAATTGTGGAGTAATACATAAAAATGTACCAAATTAGGGTGAGACACATTTTTAAAACCATTAAGAATACAATAACATTTTCCTTTGAAAAATTCATAAAAATGTGAATATATATGAATCTAAAAATCTATAAAGAATTATAAATTGATCCAAACCATATAGAATTTCCATGATGGTGGAAAAATCAATTAATAAATGAAATGTTTAAAAATACTCTCTTTTCACACTTTTCTAAAAAATGTCAAAAATCTCATATAGAAAAATCATTAAAAATAATCTATTTTATGTTTTTAATTGATATTTAATTATTATACTAATTGAATATTAGGAATCATTGATGTTTAAAAAATAATATTTTAGATCAAAATAATTAATATGTGTATGGAAGTGAATGATTTCTAACTAAAAAGGATAAACAAAGACATATTTTATTATAGAAATTGTCTAAGTAGTTTTGAGTAGGAACGATGGGTAAAAGGTAAATATTACATGTAAACCCCAAAAATAAAAACTGAAGAGGAAAATAGATTATTTTAAAGATATAAATATTATATATTTAACCCAAAGTGGATTCAATCATAAACATTATTGATTAAAAATAAATTTATCCCTCAAAATTTTACCACTTCACATCAAACAAATTTGGATACTTCTGTCACATCACATACTTAGGATCCCATATAACCTTCTAAAATTTTATGTTTCTCCATAAAACATAGATTATGTGGTTTGTATTATTTCATATCACTATCCCTTTAAGATCAATAATCTCCACTAGTTATTCCTCATAAGAGAGGTATATCTCCATCAGTATGAAAACTATGTTTAGTATATGTGAAGGACCCAGAATGTATTTATTAATGAGAGATACATGAAACAGATCATGAACTTGAGAGGGGTCTTTTGAAATTATAAAATGATACTACATTGTCACAAATTCATAAATAATAATGAAGTGACGAATATGAATTAGACTCAACATACATTTCTTCCATAATATCATAATGTTATTTAATAGATAAATTCATTGAAAAACATTCTCATTAATATCAAACTCAGAATCTCATCGATAATTATTTACATAAATTGTCTACAGACACTGTGCTGCTTTGAAATGGTATTGAATGGCTATAGATTTATCTTATATATCATTATCTATCTCATGTCCTAATAGATTTAATTAATAGAAATCATTTTAGTACATTGGAGTTCTACACTTATTTATATAGGAAGCCTCAGAAAGAGAAATATGAATGCTTGAGTGAAAGTTATTGTATTATGAAAACAAGACTAGAGGAAAGTTCTGATAAAAAAACATTTAGTTACATAGAAAATGATTTCAACATGTCCTATTGGGATTGAATTATTCTAAAAAATTTACCATCCTTACAAGGATGATATATATTGCGGAATCACAAATTTTTATCAAGAGGTGGGAAAAGCCTTTTTATTATCTTTTAGGTAAACCTCAAATACAAATCAGATTAATAAAATTGTGTACATCATGTAATGATACCTCTTACTTAATGTATATCTGGGATATATGATCTAAAGTGAAATATTATCTGATGGTGATGAAGCTTGCTGAATTTTTAAGAGACTTTAGTTGTTTGGGATAGTATGATGATAAAATCCATGGGGATATATTCCCATTTCCATTCTAGTATGTTTAATAGTTGTAACATCCACTTACGTTTTTATATATTGTCCTTAACTTTCTGTCATTCATGGAAATGAGATAAAAATTCAGAAACGTTTCTCTTCAAGACATACTGCTAAAAACACTCATTTAAATATTTATAAATCTTTTTACTTCCATGATGACTATAGAATGTTGAGAAATGGCTATTATCCAAATGATCCATCATGTTTGGTATAGGTGAAAATTCAAAAAAATTATAATCCTTTTTATTCCATCAAAATCGTGGTTAAACTATGAATATCACTCACCTTCATTTGGAGTGCCACGTCTTCCTTATATTCCTCTTTAATCATTACATATATATATGGTTAAAGGATAATTTTTGAAAGGTATGATCCTTATTATTTATTCAATATCTCAAAACATATCCTCTAAAAATAAAAAAATTAGATCTTTTGTAATCCTCATTATAGATAATCTTGAATGATCCTTTCATCTCAAAGTACATGCTACCTTTCTCACTTTCCAAGGGTGGTAATGTATCAAGAATTAAAATAATTTATTAGTTTAAACTATCTTCTTTAGAACAAATTCAAATATTTATAGATGAAAACATACATCAAACTTTTATGGATAGTAAATTTAACACATATTTCTCCATAATGATAATGTATCTCTATTATTGAAGAAACATTACCACTACTAACACCGAATAATGATTTGGATAATTTTTTTCACGAAACATCAATGTTCATTTATCATAGAATATGTCTATATCAGTCTTTAGGTTAACAAAACCAAATACTTTATTGGATGCCACATGAAAGATTAGAAATCCTTCTCCACTACTGGGTAATATAACAAAATATGTGATAAATAACATTCTCTTTAGTTCCATAAAATTATTGTCATATTCATCCATTTTTAAGAACATTGATCCTATCTAAGTTAACATGTTTAGTGGATTATTTATGCATAAAAAATTATCCACAAAACAATGATAATATCCACAATAACCATGAAAACTATAGATTTTAGTTACCATATTTTTTCTAGGCTGCTGTTTAACAGCCTCCAACATTGATGGATCCATTGATATACCCTCTATTTATATTATATGACCAAAAAATCAATCCTTTTATATAAAAAAATAAAAAAATTTAAACCTTTCATTCAATTTATCATTCTATAGGGTCTTCAGTATAACTTTCATTCTATTTTAACTGTATTCCTTTACCATTGAATATATAAGACCATCTTCTATAAGGTCTGTCAAAATTTTATCATGGTATTATCTAAAGTTTTGATTCATTAAATTCATAAGGATTTAGAGGAAATTTTTAAGACCAAATTACATCACTATATACTCATAGTTTCTACAAGCTTTTTGAAAAGTTATCATAGGTTTATCCTCATTATTGTCCCTTAATTAATGAAATATGGAATGAATATCAATCATTGAAACATATTACTCTCCACACATTTAATTAAACATGTCACCAATATAGGGTATATGATACTTTTTCTTGATAGTAATCTTTTTATGTTCTTGATAATCAATGTAGAGTCTCATTGATCTGCCTGCCTTCTTAACAAAAAGAACAGGTGCACCCCATGGTGACAAACTTGTTTGAATGAATCCCTTATCAAGGTTATCTGGGATTTAATTCTTCAAATCCTATAAATTAACTGGGGCCATTCTATAAGTAGTATCATAAATAGGTGAGGTACATGGTCTGAGTTCTATTGATTAATCATATTCATGAATTAGTGGAGGGATATATAATTTATCTAGAAAGGTATAAAAAAACTCTCTCAAAAAAGTAATGTCATTGATTTTGAGTTTCTCTCCAACCATATAACCTAAACATCCCTTTCTTAAACGGAGTCATGACCCATATAATGGATGTGATTTCCATAGGAAGTTCATATATACCTTCACACAAATAAAAAAAGAATAGGTTAGTTTGGAATATCAAACATGATGCCCTTTCCTTAGAAATGGGGTTTTAATTTATGTAGAGAAATCTAATACATGCCTATGATAACATTAAATTTATCTAGAGGTACAATAATAATATTTTTAGGAATAAAATTCCCAAAAACCTAAAATAGGGAATAACCTTTAACATGATATGTTATCGTCATACCATTAGGCATTTTTACTACTAATTTAACATATAATCATTGGGGGTGGGGAATTGTAATACCATTAGAACATTCTTTAGAAATAAAACAATGGGTGGATCTAAGGTCAAATAAGATTTTAGCAGTTCTAGAGTGGATGGAATATGTACCTTTCACAAGGAAGTTATCATAACCATCATTTAAAATTTTGATATCATAATATTTAGCCATGTCTCTCTACATATGTGTTTGATAATATTAGTCATCAATATCAAGCTTTAAATTTGTGAATTTGATATTACAATTCCCATACACCTCTTAGTTGAAACAAAAGAGTGTGGGTTGTGTATTATTTGGAGTTTTTATCTATTCTCATCATTAGATAACTTCTACCCATAAAATGGGCGTTCGATTTCCTGATGACCATCCATTCTGCTATTATGATATTTAATAGTCCTATTAAGTTAATTTCCTCCATGATTATTTACACATGCTGGGAATATTCTATTTCTCATATTCTTCTCTTTATGGGTTTAAGAATTTCATTTGAATTCCATATTTCTACTCTTATAAAACCATGTGATTGATAAAAGACTCAAACCTCAATTTTATCTTTAATGGCACCCCAATTGATTTTTTTTCATACCTACTAAAATACCTAATTGTTAATGGCATTTGGATACAGGGTTATATGAACTCGAGAACTGATAATCTGTACTTTTTGGTTGAATGATTACAACGCAATATTATTTTAAATGTATTGAAAAATTTTCAACAAAGGTACCAATGGATTTATAATTCTTTTGGTTTAACTAAAAGAACTATTTATCCATTTCAGTATGAATAATATAATAAAAGTAAATATTGGAAAATATTCTCTTAAAATAATACCAATCCATGGCTTCAATTTCAACTAGTTGACTCGAATTCTTGATAAGATTCTACTATCGATCTGCTTCACATTCAAAACAACATACAAACAATATTATTATCTTATCTTTCAAACACTAGATTTTATAAAATGGTTTTTATGGGTATTTTTCAGTTTTTAAAAAACTAGTGGATCCAAAGACCCACAAAATAAAGAGGACATTACCAAATGAAGGAATTAATACATTTTTCTATCTCCTTTTCTCATTTGGAAGTATGGTATGATTAATATACTAATAATGTTTTTCAATAATAAAAATGATATTTTACATTCAAATCTCACAACATTATGTATCTCAAGAGGATAATCATTTCATTTTCAATCCCATTCATCATTAACATGATTGCTTCAAGACCCAACTACCGACTAAAACCAAAAATATTATTTTATGTAATACTAATCATCATGGAAAAACACATATTAATAAAATAACTTATAAAATTTCATAATATAACACCATAGGTTTAAAATAGGTTATTTATGATAACTATCTATTTGAATATTTCAAAATGATTTATAATAAAACTGATGATTAACCAAATCATATCCCCTAGGAATGTAAAACCAAGTATTCCATAGGGTAAATTTTCATATATGAGGTAAATATATGGTTATAAAACAATATTATTATTTTAGAGTTATTACCCATAGGTAAAACTATTCTAGAACCAAATACACATAATGTATCCAAACAATGATATTATGATAGAAAAAACACACCTAATTTTTTACCATAACATATGACATTTACATATACTTTGGATTATCCAAAGTGTTTCCACTAAGGTTTTCTCATCCTAGATTCAAAATGAAAACTAATCCCCTAACCTTTATAATTACTATAATACCCAACCATTTACTATATATAATTATATATTTTTTAGATAAATAGTCAATACATTACAAAATATTTTCTTCTACCCTATGTAGTTTAGTGAATTTGGAAGCTGGAAACATAGCAAACTAGTTAAAAAGAGAAACACATTATATTCCACTATGGTATTCAAAATTAGAACCCTTCTTAGTCATATCATACATAATACCGTACTTCATAACCTAGGTAAAGGAAAACATAAGAAATGGTGAGCTTATATTCTCAGTAAGCGTAAATATGGAAGATACCAACACAAAATGAGTATAAGAGAATTAGAACATAAGCTTAACATTTCTAAATCCATAAACTTAATATCATATATCATGATCTTGAAATATGTCATAAATTGTGGATGTTTGTAATACATGAAACATAGTGGAAAGAAATAACATAATCCATGAGAGAATAACATTGTATAAATACATAGATTTGTGGAATACACATAAGTATAGACAATGATATATATAATAGTCATATATCATCACTAAGGACATCATTGTGTAAAATGATAACCCAAAAACCATCTTAGTAGTGATGGTTTACACCAAATAGTATCATAGTAGACAATTTACCTTACTAAATTGGGTTGAATCAATATTTGAGTCCTATTTAACTCATGAGATATAAAATTAGCCCAATGCGTTGGTTAGATATATATTTATTACCCTCTAAATAATTACAATAATATTTATAGGATCCATATGATCATAAATCCATAATGTTATTAGAAGTAATAAAATAAAATAGGTTTCATAAAAAATCTCATCATTTTATCAAAACATAACCTGTTGAAAATGAAATGTGTTTCATAAGTATTTAATTATGGTAACATGTGGAAAACAAGTGGGTTTCAAAGACATATTTTCATCATAAACATAAAGAAATAAAATAAATAATAATAATGAAATCCTTTGATCATATCTATGGTAAATCACAAATAACATCAAATGATGTGATCATAGATGTAAAATGATTTTAAACATCGCATAACACATGTTTTCGTGGAAAATACCACTTCTACTTTAAAAATACATATGTTAAAAAGAACATTGATAAAAAAAATTAATAATAATTTTCTAGGAAAATTTCATTGGAATATTATATAGGAATCTTCAAAATAATGAATGTCCATGATGGATGGAAATTTTTTTAATTCTATATATGTAAAAAAATTTCTATTCACATTTTATCTTAAAGTAAAAAGATACTTTTTTGGAAAATGAAAAAAGAAAAATTTTAAACCATTATAGAAAACACAATTTTTGGGTTAGAATGTGTTTAAAAATCATTAGATAATAATAAAAACATTATTAAATTTTTTTAGAAAACATGTACATGGATGAAAAAACATTTTTGAATGAAAAGAAAGATAATTTTTATTTTTCTATAAAAACATATTTTCAATCTCATATGTATATAATGAGAGGAAAATAAAAGGAAACAATGTACTCTAAGAAAATAACTACAATGTATGAATATTCATGAGATTCATTATAGATATATGAGAACATTTTATCATTTGAAATTGATTATATTCTCTCTCGTTAAACAATGATATTATAATATAGAATCACTACCACTTTGGTAAAATTTTAACCTTAATCACCATAAAAGAATAAAAAAATAGATATCATGAAAAAAAATGATATAAAATTTCAAAGGGTAATAATATACATATCAATAAATTTATAGGTTCATAGAAAAACTTATGTCCTAAATAAGGCAATTTGAGAAAAAAATACATTAACATAAGTTCTTACCACAAAATTTATCTAAAGTCAAGTATAATAAATTTAAATTTACTATAAATTTAATTTTTAGTCATATAAATAAATATAATTTCACATATTTTCAAATCCCTCTTATTACCAAATCCTTATTTACAATTTTCATTTATTGGTTTTAATTGTTTCATCTTTATTGAGACTATTGTTTTGGTGTTTTTGGACCATATACTTTGATAATCATTTCATAATCTACATAATGTTAATAATGATATTAATATCATATATATTCATTATATATATATATATATATATTTAAATTCATTAATAAATGTTAAAGACAAAAAATTAAATTCATCATTAATAGAGATAGTAATCTGCACGTGCACATGAATATTGTTTCCATTTTTCAACAGATGGAATGAAATAAATGTAAATAATTTTTAAACCTTAAACATAAACATTATTTAATATATATCACATATATTAATTAAAATTACCATTATTACCTCCTTTTTATAGTGCATGTGAAAATGGGTCACATCGCTTCACGAAGCGGTAGTCCATTTTACACAAGAGAAACGTTAGAATATTCTGCAAAGAATACAATGTTAAATTTGTAAGTTATATTATATTTAAATAATTAAAATAATTTAAAAAATTAATTATAATTATATTAAATCCATCAATATACCAAACCATGATAGGTGGTGTTGGAAAATGAGTTATGTAATTTCATGATCTGGTAGTCGGCTATACACATGATCAACGATTTTGTTTCCCATTTGAGGGAAGAGTATAATGATAAATGTCATGAAATTAATATAAAAACAATTATTTATATTTAATATATTAAGGATATTATATTTATAATATTTAATAATAATTTAATTAGGTGGAGAATAAATAAAACAAAACACTCAGTTATGAACATTACCCATTCTTCAAACAACACCAATTTGGTTTAATCCAAAAGCCTTCTAAGCATGGAATTTAGAAAAAAAATAATATAAGATGTCAGAAATGAATTAAATAATGTATTTGGATAGGGATTATAGGATAATACTTCAAATTATAAAAAATAGAGGATAAGGGGAATCCTTTTATAATTGGGGTAGAGGGCAGACATCAAATTTATAAAAAGGAAATGGTGTATCAATATATTAATAGAAAAAGACTAAAAATGGTTTATTGTGGAATATTTAATGGAATAAGATAAAAATATATCCATAAAATTGTTTTAATACTTGTTTCCAGGTCATTTTACCACTTATCTTTTTAGACTAACACCCTAGTAATCTCATTTTATCCTCAACTGCGTTATTTTTGTTTACAATTTTCACAATTCTTGTTAGTAAGAAAATAATTTGAAATTATTATATAATATAATTTATTATTATTAGAAATATGGAATCCAATTTATCAAATTTTAATCAGATTAGTGTCGATATTTAATTTAAATTTAATCCCACAGGTTCAATTGAAAAAGTTTTCCAAAAGAAAATTTTTCGATAGCATAAATTGTTTTTATGAAAATTTCACATATAAATGAATCCAATGAAAAAAATTATATGAATTATTATAAAAATATACTAATTTTTCTTTGAATTTTTTTTTAAAAATAGTAACTGTATAAATTATTTTTAAGAAATGAAATTTTTTAATAAAAATTTGGATTTTTCATTATTTTGCCAAAAAAATTACATTATAGAAAATTTTCCAAAATTCATTGTAAGGTAATTTTGAAATTGTGATTTTAAAAGTAAAGATTTTTTTTAAAATTTATTTTCTAAAAAAAATTTACTCTAAAAAACTTCAAAAAACACCATGAAACTGTTTTTTAAAAAATTACTCTTTTCCAAAAAAATATGTCCCATATTTTAAGTTGGTTTTCAATTTCCTTTGTTTTTATTTAAAATTAATGAATTATTTTAATAAACGCATAAGACATAAATTTTAGTAATTAAATTAATCCTATTAATATATTCCATTATAATAGTTAGGTGATAAATTTTATATTAAATAAAGATATTTTAATATTGTATCATAATTTGTTAAAACCTAGTGTTTCATGTAACACATGATATTAAAAATATTATTTTTTAACAAACAAATTTAAAAAATATTTGGTTGTTATGGGATGTAAAAAATATATACCCTTTTACTATAGTTTTATAATTAACCTATATTTTTCAGGAGTAGTGGAAACCTTAAATTTTAATAAGAGCTATCCTAACCTATTTACTTTTTATGAGATAAGGAAAAAACTATAAATAAACATTTTATTTAGTTAATCCTAACTAGGAATTTACCCTATAATGGATGTATAACTAGTCTATGATTTGAGTGAATACCAGTCAATAATAAAATTAAAGCTCTTTCCAATATGACCGTTTGATTAGAATATTAAAACATCAACCCTTTATTAATGTAGTTGAAAAATAAACCATCAAGAAAACAACACATATTTATTAATTGAGAATAATTTCATAATGTTAGTATAAAAAGGAGATCAAACATAGTACAAAATGGTATATTGAAATTGCTAGTATATTATCAAAAAATATATTATCTTTTATTATGAAATTCTACTAAAAGTTATTTTCATTAAATTAATTTTTCATGATCCAATGTCACTAATCAGTCAATTATTCAATTCTAATAGAATTATCCTAAATCTCTCAATAAGAAAAAATTAAATCAGATTGGTATATAAAACATGGAAAATTAATCATAAAATTATATAAGAATATTTCTTCAATTAATTAGCATAATGTGAGGCATCATCTAGACTTTATTATCATTTCTATATAGTAATTAATTAGCCTAAAATATTCATCCTGATATAGTCCTATAATACTGATTAGCATTATATCTGTATCTTGAATGAGTATTGAAACCATTCTATATACATAATAATTTTAAATAGTGTTTTCATGGGAGTAATTCGTTGTCAATATGTTTTCTTTTAAATGCAGTATTCATAAACACATAACATTTCATTACTTCAGATGTACTATAAATGATCATTACATGGAAACATTCATCACATAACATAACTTATGTTCATACATTATAAAATTATTCATATTCTTACTTCTTGTTTATTTGTACAAAAAATTAAATTCAACAATTTCATTAGATATGTTAGTTGTGGGATAAAGTGTGCATTTCATAGTTCATAATTTAAAATTACAAAATTTGGGATTATCTAGTAAACGCAAATCACAATTCCACATCTTATTCAAGAATATTCAGAAATTAAATTGCTTAAAATATCTATATTAAATTAAACTCTATATGTTCAATTAAAATTTATAAATGACTACAGTATTAAAAATAAAAAGGGAATAGTGTATGACGTATTGAAATGAAAACTCATAAAAATACATGGCTAAACAATAATTTTATGTTTCATTATGTTTGTATGATCTTGTCGTGATCAAAATATCTTATGTTGGGTCTATAGAACTCTATTTGTGGTGATGGATCTTGCATGGAATTTTCCTCAATATACTGGCTCTATCATAATATGAATTTATAGAATACATCAATGTGTTTTGTACAAGGTACTCAGGACCACAATTTTACTATTCCCACATGGTAGAAAAGATGGTAGTCTTAGAGAAAACACATTGGTAAAATAATTTAATTAGTAAAAATTCTATGAGATAATCAAGGAGACTCACAGTATAGGATCTCCAGTTTCATAACCTTGGATATTTTAGATATTTTATGAGATTTCACCGACCAACCTGGGTCGACCCTGATCCAGTCACCTGAGATGATCTAAGACAAGGTCCGATGGGTGTTCCCAATACCCACAGGATGACAACTAGTGCTTGGAATCCATAGAGAAACTAGAGGAATTATTTTTCTCAATAATAAATAAATAAAATAGTGGGAACAATATATCATCCCAACATAAATATTATTCCCAGTTAACATATATCATAAAAAACTAAAAATAACAAAATGATACAACAACATACAAACTAAACCTGATCACCACAACATATCCACATGACCCCAAGGTTCACTCTATGATACCAAAAATAACCATCCCATATGATGATCGAACCAAGATGAAACCTTCAACCCAAGATAAAAATAAGAAATAACTATAAGTGTGAGTATTAATGCATAGTAGGTGTTCCTGAACCAATCTATTCATAATGCAATTATTTTAAAATATTAAAAAATATATACTTCACATTTGAAATCCAATAAATAAAAGTAACACTTTATACACATTTTCCACTTCCAATAAAAACATGTCCTATTTCAATTTTTACCATCTCTAACCACACTCAATCTCAATGAGACATAAGTATTTTAATGAAGAATGATGACATTTGATTTTAAAGTTGTGTAATAGAGTACAAAAAATTTTCAATGTTTTTTAAATCATTAAAAAACAAATCATTACTTTCAAAAGTAATACACCACAAATGAGATAACCAATAATTATCACATAATAATGGAAATATAAATAATCATGAATGAGTGACCAATCATTAATCATATAAATAAGTTTTTGCAGAAGACTAAGTTCCAATAGGCATAGTTGAACCTCATATCTTATGAGTAATCTAGAACATACTTATATATGCTAACTCATCCAGAAATGCATGCCCCAATCTATGTATTAAATAATGACCACATTTCTGTACATCCCCTACCTAGTATAGTCTAAGGGTAACTATTATATAATAATAAAACTCAATATATCCCCCTACTATGAGCCACTATCTAGTGCATAATCACAAGATAGTGCAACATGCATTCATAGAAAGTTCACCCACCATGTCAAGTTCTAAAGTCATGATATAAAATGTGGTGAGACAACTGATTCCAACTGATTATATAATCACATTAACATATATCACATCTAATTAATTCACACAACATGCATCAACCTGATTCACCCCAAAGATAAATCTCTTTCCTTAAAACAAATTGATCTCAATGGAGTCCACAAAGAGGATCTCCCATTCCGATCAAAATAAATGGGTCATGAGGAGTCCACAGGGAGGACATCCTCATAGTTCAACATAAAAAATTTAAGAATATTATCCAATGAGGGTTTTCAAAATAATCATTTTCAACAATTTCCCAAAATTTCTAAATAGGCCTCAAGAATAATTTTCAAAGAACCAAACCCACCTTCCCAAAAAGGTACAAATACACCTAATTTCCTTTCAAAATAATTTATAAAATTACACTAGGAAACTCACAAAACATTTTCAAACCAATTACACATTCATTTAAATGCTAAAATGGTCACACAACATCATCACTTGTCAAAACCATTTCGAAACCATGTAACATGCGTATCCTTAAAATAAAAAATAATTTGAAAACCTATTAAAGAAACTAAAAAAATATTTTCAAATGCCACAAAATCATTTAAAAATCCACACCATGATTTTCATATGAAAAATAACTCAAAAAGGCCAACCAGACCTTTTGTCAAACACTTGGTGTGAAACATTTAACGAAACAACTCAATTTATTACAAAACAAGGATGACTTTCCATTTTTTACACCAAACAATTATTCCAATGATTACACATAACTATTATATATTCACGGAATGTGTGAAAAACATGAAACCATAGATTCTAAAATTAAAAATGAGTGTTAAAATGGAATCCTACCTCAATATCAAGATGCTTCAATAATGCACACCCAAAACCACCTCATAAAGGTTCCACGATCCGAGACTGACCAAGAGAGACCATATATAAGAAAAACCTTCAATATAATCTAAGGGAATTCTTGAAAACCCAGTTATATGAGACCATATGAGAAGAACTAAAAATTGAAAATGAAGGAGGAGGAAGAGGGAGAAGAGGACAAAAGATAAACTTGTGAAATCCAGAATAATCCATGAAGAAACCCTAGATCCACACCATGGGAGGGTTATGATGCTCAAAGGTAAAATAAGACTCCGTTGGGTCGCACAATCTAGGGGAGATGGAAATGGGAATTGTTGGTTAAAATACAGAGTGGATAGATATATAAATTCATACTTTTTAACTACATGAAAACTCTTTATAGTTTTCCCACATGGATTACCAAACCGTGTGCCAACCGTGTACCCCATACTTGAAACACCTAGGAACTCACCTGGCTTGGCCGCAATGTTTTGAAACTATGTGCCAACCATTAGAAACACTTTGGTCCAAAACCATAATTTTAACACATGCTTCCTGAATGGCGTAACTAAAGATGTACTTGCTAGGATCCATTCCATTGCCACCAAACATAAAGCCACATGGTTTCAGAGACGATGCCACACTATTTACTCTAATAGTGGGAAACTATTCAAAATGAAAAATGCATTCCAAAACCGAAAATTCAATCCTGAAACATATAGAAAACCCACGGTCCAATGATGAATTTAAACAAGAGATGAAATCTACAATTCAGGTGTGAAATTTATCCTCACCGTTATGCCATATTCCCCTATAGATCAACAATATTTTTCAGTTAATTGATCAAATATATATAATTCCACAACTGCATTATCCAACCTCTCAAACCTAGAACACCTCAACCACTCTCAAACGAAACTCATAACTCTTACCTAGAAGGAAAAAACCCATTTCCAAGATGAAACTAAAAATTAAATTTTATTATCAATAAGGAGGCCTGAATGGGATCTCCAATATTATAAACCAACTAGGATCAAACAATTTGGAATAGATCCCAAGGAGACTCATGGTGGTTCTTCCCACCAATATGAACCAACGAAAAAATATACCACACATGACAACCATCCCCACTGTAAGGGGTATTTTCCAAGTTAAACTCAAAATAAGTATCAATTAAACAACAATAAGGAAAAATAAAACAAGGGTACAAAAACTACCTACTCCCTAACAGAGGAGACAAGAACCAAGAAAAATATTCCCACTCCCTTATTAGTTCTTAATAGTGAGAAATGATTCATTATAGGGCCTATGGCTAGTCCCTTGATGATTCAAATCATATTCTCCCCTACAATAAGAACATAAAGACCCCCTGATTGGAAAACAATAGGAACAAGGAACATATGAAACACACTAATACTTAGATAGAAAATGTAAAAATTCCAAGGAGAAAAATTGATTCCAATAACACAAAATTTCCCAATATATCCAAAACATCCATTATTAAAATTTAAATAAAAATACAACCCTAAAAAATACCACCAGACACCACTTACCCAAAAAAAAGAATAATTACCATTAAAAGGTTAAAAATTAAAAAAATGAGACTACAATTCAATCCCTAATGGAAAACTACTCCTTAAACTATGATATGGTGTTTTTTTGAAGGGGTCGATCTGGCTCCACAATGATTCCTAGATACAATGTGAATGAACCTTTTCATGGGACCTTGGAATACCCATGGATTATAGGTCTTCATTGTAACCAAAAAAAATTATTTCTTATAACCTAGCTATCCACACTGATGAAACTCTAGGTTCCTAGGTCCTGAATATGCTGACAAAAGATCCAGAAGCTTTTGGATGCCATGTCTAGCCCCAAGAGCTTCTGACCACTTCCACACTTACTTACTGGAGTTCCCCAAACCACTTATATGAAATGAAGTAGGGAGTAATACCTCAATCACTTTTGCTAACAAATCATCAACATGAATATATTTCCTCACCACATTGGCGAAATAGTTTAGATTGAACTTTGACACCTTTAACTACAAATCAAGACAAATCCCATTATCAGAAAACATATCCTTAAAGGAATATTATATTTCCCTTTACAGAGTGTAGGGAAAAAGATTCATAAAATGACAAAATTTCTCTTACAATGATCCATAACCTTACATTAAATAGAACATCTCTATCCCCATTCACACCTTGACATTCTCAAAGAAATACATACAAATGAACGAATCCTTGATGTATTCCAAGGTAAGATATTCCAGAGGTTTGTTTTGGGGGACCGTCTTACACAACTTCTAGTTTAGTCCTTCAATCATGAAGGTTGTAAAATTAACCTTAAATGACATAGGAAACTAAAAAAATACTGAATATACTTTCTATTTTTCGTATCCACTCTTCCACATTAAGAGGATCTACTTGACAATAAAAGCGAGATGGATTAACATTTTGAAAATAAAGAATGAAATCCATAGGTTGATGAAATAGAGGGTTTGATAATAATGAACTACCTATGGGAACACATTGAATACCCATAAAATATTTATAGGAGAATACACTAAGAAACAAGAAAACATATAGGTTAATTAGAGGAAACTCGTCAACAAGAGTTATCAAACTCAAAACCTTTCACATGAAAAACTCCCAAAACATCGAAAGAAAAGAAAAAAAACAATTTTTTTAAAAACATCACAATTTACCTCTTCAAACAACTTTTTAATTAAAGATATAATTGGTCTATAAAATCACATATGGTATTCCTTAGGGCCTCACTCACATGGATGTGAATACACATGATAATACAAATTGTAAAAAAACATTTCTATTTTCCTAAACAAAACAAACCATGCTTGTTTTCACCCTTTTAATGAACAATCCATTTCAATGTTGAATTTTGTTTCAAAATACCACTAGCCATTCAACTAAAAATCCATTTTCATCCATTCCAAAACATTTTGAATATCTCAGCACTCCCATTCATTAGAAATCATTTGATTACTATCCCATTCCTTCTCATATTAAACATATTTCCAAACAATAAATTTCATTAAAATACAAGTATTTTTTTATGAAAATCTATCTTTGATAAACCATTCCTATTTTTTCCATAAAGGGTCATTTTATGAGAAATAATTTTTTTAAAGACTTCCCCAAAATAAATTCTAAAAATAAATTCTCCAATTTTCAAAAATAAAACCATGATCAATAATAAACTCATTTTTAAAATTTCAACAAATTTATTTTGAAAACAATTTTCAGAATCAAGGATGAACAAAAAAACACATGAGAGGGAACTAGTGTCGATGGGTGACTTGGATATATTAATGGAGGCCATATTCCAAACACACCACTATCAAGGAGAGCCTTCTAGGACCATGTCTCCATATCCACCTAGATTTACAATCCCAAAACGCTCACTAAGAACATTGTCCCAACGCTGTTTTAATTATCTCAAACACAAAACAAACCACAATAAACAAAGAAACCAAAATAAACCTTACATGCCATGGAAACCAATGTATTGGTCTAGAAATTATTGGCTACACACTCTTCTAGACCTACAACCTAGGCTTTGACTGTCCAAATCAATCTACATAGACATCGCAAATAAAAAGGTCACATTGAAAGAGAAGTCATGTAAAGAACCAACCTCCCTCTGTATAATTTTTTCACGAACCAAAAAGGTCTACCTGTAACACCCGACCCCAGTTACCTAGAGTCGGTGCATTATTACGTAACATTGGCATGATCACAAAAGATCACGTCTCAAATGGCCGATGAGTTTAGTAGTCTTGGAAACACTAGATACATTCATAAATGTTACATTACATCATAAAGTGAAAAATCACAATAACATAGTCTCCATAGTCCACAATTCTATCCCCTTCAGACAATCTCAGTAGGTCAGTCATAAAATATTTTTTCACATCCTGGAAAAAATAAAACATTGAAAGGGGTGAGCTCAGATGCTCAGTAAGGATAACAATATAGCAGAAGATTTCATAATTAAACTTAAACATTAAAGGAAATGTATAACTAAAACAAAAGCCTTTTGAACATGAACTTAAACATAATATGGAAAAAGTAAAATGAGATAATGCCATTTACTTATTCATATGGATATTCTACTGGTCAAATAATCACATTCAATATCATTAACCACTTCCATAATGATGGAATGCATAATGCCATACTATCATAACCACGTAGCCAAGGCCTCGTGCGAAAACTACAAATAATATTTTTTCAAGGCCTCATGCCAAGACACTAGTCTGTCTAATGAGATCTACCGATGCATCAAGGAGATATAGCGGGCTCCACCCATCAATTATTAAGTCCAATGCATTCCTCATACGAATAGGTTTAAACATATGATAAACCATAACATAATCGTATCACATAAAACATGAATAAAAGAAACATAACATTTACACATTTCAATAACAAGATATCAATAAAACACATTGATGTAATAAAAACACATTCAAAACCATTTTCAATACCAAAATAAAAGAAAATTTAAACTTGGTATATATTTTTCATTTAAAAAAAGTTATGGCTTGTAGAGGAAGATGATACTCAAATAATGGGCATGGCGGCGGAGAAGTCATTGTCGCTGCATACGTAGGACAAGAAAAAAAATCCCATTTTTTCATTTAGTAAAATGATTCATATAAAAAGGATTCTTTTTGAATAAATGTAAAAGTCAAAGGGGTTTATACACCATATAAAAGAAAGTTGTGTATAAAACAAAATATGCCTCAATGAAAGGAGAATGAGATTAAGTCCCTTACAAAGATCATTTTTTAAATAAAATATAACTATTATGTGTATTCAATATAAGTACACAAAAAGGAAGTAAAAATACAAGATAGGACATAATAATTTCATGACATAATTTGAATGTAGGAGATTAACCCAATGAATAGAAATTGGGTTAAGAAGTTCCCTTATAAAGATAATTTTTTAAATAAAATAGATCTATCATGTGTATTCACTATAGGTACACATAAAGAAAGTAAAAATACAATATAGAACAAAATAATATCATGACATAATTTGAATGTAGTAGATTAACCCAAAGAATGAAAATTGGGTTAAGAAGTTCCCTTACCGCGTGTCCATCTTTACTCGATCGTTCTTTAATCTCCTGAATAATAAACTAGAGTTAATTTCTACTTTCTTAAGAACCTTTTTCAAGTTAATTACCCAGTTTATATCACTTATTACCATGTTATGAACATTATGTTATTATTTAAGTTAATAACGGCCATTTTGTCGATCTTTGGTACTTGAGTCAAAAATAAATTTCTTATAATTACAAGTTGTTCATGTGGTAAAATATCCATTATATTCAAAATTATTTTAATGATTTAGATATCATATATATCATATATATCCAGTATATACATTCATTTATAATATTACATAACATTAAGAGGTAAGAAATGAAATTAACCGTTCATGGAGACTGTGAGCCGTACGTATGCATGAATGCTAATTTTATTTCTATTTCATATTTAAGGGAATGAAATTATAATTATATAAAGGTATAATATAATTCTTGTATAATATAATGTTTAATACCATTTACACCATCCTTTATACTTCCCACATATGGCATTAACGATTCAAATGACTTTGAGGGGGCGGTTGTCCGCACTTCCTAAAATGAAATTATCACGTTTAACCATAATGGAAATCATAAAGGTATGCCATAAATAAAAAATAAAGAATAATAAGGAAAAAAACGTAATATATATCATATATAAAAATAGTGTCATCTTAATGGCCACCATGAGAGGTGTTAAACGAAGATTGAACAATCATCGTTTCGTGAGGCAGTAATTCACCACCCACAGAAACAATATGTTCTTTAACCATTAGAAGAAGGTGTGTGTAATTGTAAATAAATTAATTCTCATAAAAACATCCAAGTATATTTATGATACTGGTGTCGTTACAAAATAAAGTAATAAAAAGATTTTAGGGGCTTGGAGAAGCAAAATAAAACAAAAGAACACAAGAGAAGACATTACCTTAAAATCGAGTAACACTATTTGATTTGAGCCAAAGGCTTCCTTGGGAAGACTTCTGCCCAAAGTGAGGCTTCTAAGAGTAAGAGAGGTAATTTGGGAGAGTATTTTGGAAGAGGTTGTCCGAGCAAAATGGCTTGAAGGTGTGAATAAGGTGGTATAGGTGGGGGCCTTTTATAAGAGGAGAGGAGGGACACTCTTGAAAGTCATGAAATGTTACATTATTATGAAGTGTTTTTCGGATTTCAAAGGTCCCACAATGATATATTTCAAGTATAAGGTGATAAAGGTTCAAAATATACCCATCTAGTAAGTTTTAGACAAGTGAAAGTCTTAGAGTTTACATTATCTTTTCATTTTATTTAAATTGTTAATTAATGAGGTAGTCGGTGCATCATCATGGTGTCATAATGAATTTAATTTATTTAATGTCTAAAAATTATAAAAAATTACTATGATGTAGGAAATATTTTTATCTTTCCATTGAATATTTTTAGTAAAAATTTTAACTTATATAACCCCATGTCATAATTATTTTAGTAAAACAACACATGTTTGTGACAGTTTTATTTTTACTTTAAATAAAAAGTTATTAATGTCATTTTCTTACCCAAGTGGCTCCATGGGGTCCCCAAGTTGACCCATGGATTCTATTGGTCGGCCAAAACTCATCCAATAAGGTTAGGTCATGTTTAATGGTATTTTCAAATTTTTATAATATCATTTTTTCCTTAAATTTCACTAATTACCTTTAATCGCGATTAACAAAACATAAAAGTTACTATTCACCAAAAAATTATTTTAATCCCATCGAACCACATTTTTCTTTATAATGACAACCATGTATGTAAGATTTTGGAAATTCAATCCATAGAAGCGGTAAAGTATCATTTAAATGAAAAATCATTTTTTAACTACTACTTAGTTGTTTTACTATTCATTAAAAAATTGAAGTTTTTCAGAACAATGCCAAAATTTCACTCTAAGCTATAATAGATATTCTGAATACAAAAATGAAGTCCATTTTTAAATATAAAATTTATTTAATTTCAAAATTTGGGTATTACTATTCATAACGGCTACTTTGATTGGTCACAGTGTGTTAGAATCTCAAACTTGCATATAATGCAAGCTATTGCATTATTAAAAGAGAAGAATATAGTGAAAGCTTGGGGTGGTACATTCTCCCCTACTTAAATAAATTGATTCCTCGCAATTTGAAATTTTTCTTTGAAAATAAAGGTTGAAAATAGAAAATACCTTTGTAGAAAACCCACATCGGAAATTTGGTTAATAAAAATATAACTTTAAAAGAATGAAAGAGAAGTAAAAATGTCACCTGAGATATCCCATACTAGGGTTCTATGAAAATATGGATATGGAGGAAAAAAACCATCAAGGTCTGATGGAGAGTTGTAGAAAACAGGGTTAGGAGAAAGTTAACTATAAGAAAATCATAAACATGTGACTGGTTAAATGGTCATTGAATCCCCAGTTGAAAAAGTTAACTGACAACATTTTTGTTTTAAGTTACCTTTCATAATTTTGAGGAATTTATTTAATAGATTTAATAAGAATGTAAGGAAATATACTTACTTATCATGTAGACATTCATTCATTAATAAATTTTTACCACAAACCCATCTTTCACTCTAAATCATAACAGAACTCAAAAATATTCTATTTATCCTAATTGTATAAGGTTCCAAATATTAACACATATCATTTAGATTTGGAAAACTATTTTGTAATAACCAGGGACTTCCTGTAGGCTAGTGGTAGGTAATAAAGGCATGTCTCACTATGGTTGTGGTTTCGATTCCTGCAGCTTTGTCCGACATGACGGGTTATCCCCCGACCTACAGGCTGTCCTTTTCCTAAAACTATAGTATTATAATATTCCAAAAATAATCTTCAGAAATGTTTTAACCTTAAACAATACAATCCAAGGTTCAACTTAATCCATTCCAACCTTTATAGTTATCCAAAATACCTATATCCAGACTTTCTCTAAAAGGTCTCTAAATTCAAAAATCAATTGTAACATCAGATTCCCCAAACTAAGTAATGTTTCTCTTATTGTCACATACTAAAAATATGATTACCTTCATCATATTAAAACCTTAATGAAAAAAAAACAAGTTCTACATTACAATCCTTATATATATCACATTATTCTTATAACCAGAATATAATCTTTGAGTCCAAAAGCACCAATACATTAATTATTCCACTTCAACTGTAATAACAGCATAAGATTGTCCTTGATCCCTTTTCCTTATCTGAGATAAGTTTCCCTAACGTTTAGGAAATTAATTTGCATAATTCCCCATTTCCCTACAATTATAGAATTCAACATTGATAGAAACTTTCTTTCCCTTGCAATCACGAGCCTGGGGACCCTTTTATCCACATTTATAACAAACTCCCATTCCTTTTAGGCAAGTACCAGGGTGATTCTTCCCAAAATTATCGCATAATGGAAAATCCTTCTTTCCCTTTTTCCCTTTATCTGTCTCTTGTTCCACCATTCTATTCTTCTCTTGCTTTACTTTATTGCCATAAGACTTAGAGAATTCCTTTTCTCTCTTGATAGCACACGAGACTATATCTTCGTATGTTGAGAAAGATTGTGATACTAATTATCAACAGAGAAATGGTTTTAACCCATCTAAGAAATGATCAATCTTACTTCTTGGGTTATGTATATAATCTGTAGCATACCTCGCTAACCTTGTAAAGTTGGCCTCATACTTTGTGACATTCTCATCCTCCTTTTGTCTAAGATTCAGAAATTGCCTTTCTATATCTGCTCGATGGTAATGAGGAATGTATTTTTTTATGAAAAGATCCTTGAACTCTCTCCATTCCATAGTTGATACATCTTCATCTTCCTTTGTATTTTAATCAATGAACACCATTGATCAGCATATCCAGTGAGGCAGTAAACTACCATGATAACCTTTTCCCTGTCACTACTCCCCAAGGCATGGAATAATTTCTCCAAGGAATTTATCCATTGCTCAGCTACTAAGGGATTTGTACTCCAATTGAATGTTGGTGGTTGTTTCCTCATGAAGCGGTCTATGATTGATCCTCCACATTGCGGATCAGGGTGCTCTATACGAGTAAGGTTATTATTCATAGCATGAGTGAGTTGTCCCGGTATGGTGATAAGTTGATCAGCACCAATCATATCACCAGCTCCACTATAATTATCTTGACCAGGAGGTCAATCCCTACATAGAGTGTGTACATTGATAAGGTTTCCATTCCTCCCACTAGGCACCATTTCTAAATAATTTCATAAACTAGAATAGTTTATGAATCGAAATACTTAATTCCATAATTGTAAAACACTTAACATAAATCGAACTATTTATGGATATAACCCATAAAAAATGTTTTCTTTGAGGATGTATATACTCATAAACCCTTCATAATGGTTTGTAAAGAAACTGACAATTATCCTATACATATCCCCTAGGATTGTCGTAACCAAGAGTGCAGGAAGACCCATTATCATGCACCAGTTCCCATTTGAACCTAGCTCAAAGCAGTGTTTTTGGGTTTTACCACTAGGTACATCTGTGCCAGAGCTACATCTACCGACTTGTATCCAGACAGGGATGTATTGCTCAGAAAACACACAAAATATCTATAATACCAAAATTCTAGTAATTTCTTCTATATTAACCCTCAAATTATATCTTAGGGCTATGTGCTCTAATCAGAGTTTATCTAAATCTAGATTCCAAGGTTAGTACTAAACTTCCTATGATACAAATAGTAATGCCCCGACCCCCGTTACCTAGAGTCGGTACATTATTACGTAACATTTACATGATAACAAAATATCAAGTCTCGGAAGACCGATTAGTTTAGTAGTCTTGGAAACACTTGATACATTCATAAATGTTACATTACATCAGAAAGTGAAAAATCACAATAACATAGTCTTCATAGTCCACACTTCTATCTCCTTCATTCTATCCCTATAGGCTAGTCATAAAATATTTCTTCACATCCTGGGGAAAATAAAACATTAAAAGGGGTGAGCTCAGATGCTAAGTAAGGATAACAATATAGCGGAAGTGTTAATAAATAAACATAAACATTTAAGGCAATGTATAATTAAAAAAAATCCTTTTAAACTCAAACTTCAACATAATATAGCAAAAGTAAAATAAGATAATTCCATTTACTTATTCACATGGATATTTTACTGGTCGAATAATCACATGAAATATCATTAGCCAATTTAATAATGATGCAATGAATTATTCCAGACTATCATAACCACGTATCAAGGCCTCATTCCAAAACTATAAATAAAATTTTGTCAAGTCCTCATGCCAATACACTAGTTTGTCTTATAAGACCTACTGATGCATCGAGGAGCTATAGAGGCCTCCACCTGTCACTTATTAAGTCCAATGCATTCCTCATATGAATAGGTTTAAACATATCATAAACCATAACATAATCCTATCACATAAATCATGCATAAAGGGAACATAACATTTCCACATTTCAATAACAAGATATCAATAAAACACATTTATGTAATAAAAAAACTTTCAAAACCATTTTCAGTACCAAAATAAAAAAAATTAAAACTTCGTATCTATATTTCATTTAAAAAAAGTTATGGCTTGTAGAAGAATCTGAAACTCAAATAATGGTAACGACAGCAGAGAAGTCATTGTCACCATATACGTACGACAGGAAAAACATTCCTTTTTGTCATTTAGTAAAATGCTTCATATAAAAAAGATTTCATTTGAATAAACGTAACAGTCAAAGTGGTTTATACACTGATTAAATGAATGTTGTGTATAAAAAAAATATTCCTCAATGAAAGGAGATTGAGATGAAGTCCCTTACAAAGATCATTTTTTATATAAAATATATATATTATGTGTATTCACATTAAGTACACAAAGAGGAAGTATAAATACAAGATAGTACATAATAATTTCATGACATAATTTGAAAGTAAGATATTAACCCAAAGAATGGAAAATGGGTTATGAAGTTCCATTATGAAGATAATATTTTAAATAAAATAGATCTATCATGTGTATTGAATATAATTACACATAAAGAAAATAAAAATACAAAATAGGACATATTAATATCATGACATAATTTGAAAGTAGGAGATTAACCCAAAGAATGGAAATTGGGTTAAGAAGTTCCCTTACCTCATGTCCGACTTGACTCGATCGTTCTTTAATCTCCTGAATAATAAACTAGAGTTAATTTATACTTTCTAAAGAACCTTTTTCATGTTCATTATACCTTTTATATCACTTATTACCATGTTATGAACATTATGTAATTATTTAAGTTAATAACGGTCATTTTGTCGATCTTTGGTACTTGAGTCAAAAATAATCATCTTATAATTACAAGTTGTTCATGTGGTGAAATATCCATTATATACAAAATTATATTCATTATATAGATATAATATATATCATATATATCTAGTATATACATGCATTTATAATATTACATAAAATTTAGAGGTATGATATTAAATGCACCGTTCATGGAGACGGTAAGCCGTACATACACATGGACACTACTTTCATTTCTATTTCATATTTAATGGAATTAAATTATAATTATATAAAGTTACAATATAATTCCAGTATAATATAATGTATAATACTATTTACTCCATCCTTTATACATCCCACATATGGCATTAACGATTCAAATCACTTTGAGGGGGTGGTAGTCTGCACTTCCTAAAATGAAATTATCTCATTTACCCATAATAGAAATCATAAAGGTATGCCATAAATGAAAAATACAGAATCATACAGATAAAAAAACATAATATATATCATATATAAAAATAGTTTAATCATAATATCCCCCATGAGAGGTGTTAAAAGAAGATTGAACAATCATCGTTTTGTGAGGCAGTAATTCACCACCCACAGAAACAATATGTTCTTTAACCATTAGATGAAGGTGTGTGTAAGTTTAAATTAAATAATTCTCATAAAAACATCCAATTATATTTAGGATACTGGTTTTGTTACCAAATAAAGTAATAAAAATATTTTAGGGGGTTGGAGAAGCAAAATAAAACAAAATAACATAAGACAAGACATTACCTTAAAATTGAGTAACTCTTTTTGATTTGAGCCAAAGGCTTCCTTGGGAAGACTTCTTCCCAAAGTGAGGATTCTAGGAGTAATAGAGGGAAGTTGGGAGATTATTTGGGTAGATTATTGCCAAGCCAAATTGTTTGATGGTGTGAATAAGGTGGTAGAGGTGGGGGCCCTTTATAGGAGGAGAGGAGGGGCACTCTTGGAATGTCATGAAATGTTACATTATTATGAAGTGCTTTTAGATTTTCAAAGGTCCCAAAATGATATATTTCGATGATAAGGTAACAAGGGTTCTAAATATACCCATACAATAGTTTTTAGACATGTTTATGTATTATATTTTACATTATCTTTTCATTTTATTTAAATCGTTAATTAATGAGGTAATCGCTGCATCATCATGGTGTCATAAAAAATTTAATCTATTTATTGTCTAAAAATTATAAAAAATTACCATGATGTAGGAAATATTTTTATATTTATAATTAATATTTATAGTAAAAAATTTAACTTATATAATCCCATGTAATAATTGTTTTATTAAAATAACACATATTTGGGACAATTATATTTTTACTGTAAATAAAAAGTTATTAATGTCATTTTCTTACACAAGTGGCTCCATGGGGTCCCCATGTTGAACCATGGATTGTATTGGTCGGCCATGACTCATCAAATAAGTGTAGGACAAGTGTAATGGTATTTTCTTATTTTTATAATACCATTTTACCTTAAATTTCACCAATTACCTTTAATCACGATTAATAAAACTGAAAAGTTACTATTCACCTAAAAATTATTTTAATATCACTAACCAAATTTATATCCTAATGGAAAACATGTATTTTGGATTTTTGATATTCAATTCATTGAAGAGGTAAAGTTTCATTTAGATGAAAAATCAGTTTTTTAACTACCACTTAGTGGTTTCACTATTCATCAAAAATAGATGTTTTTCAGAACAATGCCAAAATTTCACCCTAAGCTATAATCTATATTCTGAATACAAAAATGAAGTCCTTTATGAAACATAAAATTTATTTAATTTCAAAAAGTGGGTATTACTATTCATAAAGGCTACTTGGATTGGTCGCGGTGTGTTAGAATCTCGAACTTGCGTACAATGAAAGCTATTGAATTATTGAAAGATAAGCGTATCGCGAAATCTTTGGGTGTTACACTACCCTGATCCGGTCACCTAAGCAGATCCAAGACAAGGCCCATAAAGTGTTCTCGATCCCCATGGTCTGAGAACTAGTGTCAGGCATCAATAGAGAAACCCATGGAATAATTTATCCAAGTAATAAATAAATAAAATAATGGGAATAAAATTGAGTTTCCCAATATAAGAATATTTTCAACATAAAATATTTTACAAAAAACTCAATATATAAAAAAACTATAAAAAACATGAAAACTGAACCTGAATACCACAATGTATCCACATGTCCCCAAGTGTCAATCTCCATTACTAGAACCAACCACCTCTTATGGTGATGGAAACCAAGTTGAAACATTAAACATAAGATATTAGCAAGAAATATTTATAGGCATGAGTATTAAAACTCAGTATGTGTGCTCGAAAAAATCTATTCCCAATGCACTTATTTTAAAATAATATCAACAATATCTTTATGTTTTAAGTTCAATGTATAAAATTAAGGCTTTATACAAATTTTAGACTTAAAATAAAAAGAGGCCCTATATTCTTTTTTACCATTTTAAACTACATTTTCTCCAAAGAATGATATATAAGCATTTTAAAGAAGAATTACGAAATTTCATTTCTAAGGTGAGTAATCGAGTGAAAACAATTTTCCAAAACAATTTTTAAAAAAAATTGAAAACCAAATAATTATATTCCAATGTAATACACCACACATGAGAGAGCCAACAATGATCACATAATAAGAGAAATTGAAATAACCACACATGGGAATCCAATCAACAAGAAGCTCAATCATTTACTACAGACAACTAAGTGCCAATAGATATGGGTGAACCTAAGAGATCATTAATAATCCAAGACATACTTATATATGGTGACTCATCCCTGAAATAATACCTCAATTGATGATATCAATAACTCCCACATGCTCAGCCATCCCCTACTTGGTAGAAACTAAGGGGAACTGTCCCAAAGAAATAAAACTCAACATATCTTGCAATCACGGGCCACTATCCAATGAGTAATCATAATACATTGTAGTAATTTTTCTCAAAATATTTAATCATTATGCTAGGTTCCTATGTCATGATGTAAAATTGGGTGATCCAACACATTTTTAATCTATCATCCAATCACATTCACATATATCATATCTAATTAATACACACAACATGCATCACCCTGAGTCACCCTACAGATCAGTCTCTTACCTTAAACCCAATAGATATAAAAGGAGTCCATAGAGAGGATATCCCATTTATATTAAAGTAAATGTTTCATGAGGATTCCACGTAGAATACATCAAACCCATTAATTATGAACAAGGAACAAGATTATCCAAAGATGGTTTTTATAATAATCATTTTCAGTAATTTCTAAAAATTCCCAAATGGGACTCAAGAATTAATTTTCAAAGAACCTAAATCACCATTCCCAAAAGGAAAAAATAAGAATTTTTTTATTTCAAAATCACTAATAAAATTACACATAGGAACTCCTGTTAAATTTTGAAACCAAATCCACATTCATTAAAATTCAATATGGGCCACACACCATCATCACATAGAAAACCATTTTCTAAAGGCTGAAAAATTATCCACCCTCAAATCCAAAACACATGGAAAACCAATATAAGAAACTGAAACCATGTTTTCAAATTCAAAAAAAATCATTTAAAAAGATAAACCATACTTTTCATATGAAAAATCACTCATAGAGGCCGACAATACCTTATATCAAACACTTTGTGTCCAACATTTAAAAAATAAACCATTTATCACAAAACAATTAAGAATAAACATTTTTCACACCAAAAAATGATTCCCAAGAACAAAAATCACAATTCTTTATTCGAAGAAGGGGTTAAAAATAATAACCAGTGATTCTTAATTTAAAAATGAATGCATAATAGGAAACTTACCACAATCTCATGGGGTCTCAAAAATGCACACTTGACACCACCTCATGATGTATCCAAGATAAAAGATCGAACCTGAGAAACCGCCAACAAGAAAAATAACCATGATAAACCAATGGGATACATGAATCCTAGATTAAAGAGACCATAAAAGAATAAGAAATCAATGGAATAAAGGAATGAAAGGGAATAGTGATAATTGGAGGGGATATTTTTAGTTGAGAAATATATATTAAAACCTTAAGGAAACTGTAGATCCACATCATGGGGTGAGGAATCATGGAGAAAGAGGGAGAATGATTCTTTGGATCATATAAACCAATGGACATGGAAATGGGAATTTTTCATCAAACCACATTAGATAATTGGAATGAAAGTCAAAATTTTTAATGACATGGACACTACACCTGGTTTGAATAAACAATTTACCAAATAATTCACCCCTTATTGGACTCAATTGGGGACATGCATGGCTTGGACGCATGGTTTCTAAATTGTGTGCCAGCTATCCCAAATTCCTCTATCTAAAACTAGAACCTAAAGACATGCTCCCAAAATGGTTACCAAACCATGTATAGGACATGAACCATACCACATCCACCAAAACTCAAGACACATGATTTCCTAGAGGATTCCCCATGGTTTAATCTAACCTTGATCTAACTATGCAACTGTGAAAAAACACTCCAAAACCACAAATTTAAACCTTTCACACATGAATGTTGATCCAAAAAGCCAATACCAAAAGATGAACCAGAATATTAGACGAAAACAAAAATTTGGGTGTGACAAGAGGATCCACTGAGTAATGATGTCTTGCATGTGACTTTTGTTATTCCTATAATAGTTTTTAGTGGTCTATTATGATCTCAATTTTCTTATTTAGATAATATAAATATTAAAATGAATACCATTTTTTATAATGAAATTTGTGATCTATGTTCGGCATTACATGTAGTTTATAACATTGAAACTGATATAAAATAATATTTATGTAGTCCTCCATCATAAATATGTACAACCCATGTAATTAAAACTTCATATACTATAAAATTTTCATAATTTTTTTATAATGCATTTTGTATAATAATAATTTCTTACACAATGATATTTCCCACCATGATTTTTTTTTCCAAATATCATTTTATTTATGAGAATCCCATATAAAGAATATCAACGCCAATGATAATTCTTACATCACATGAATGAAAAAATCAATTAATAATACATTTTTTCTAAATATATCCCAGTTCACATAAATAAAATAAAATATAAATATGACCATACTCAATCATGTATATAATCAATATATATACTAGAATATAAGCAATACAATTTGATAAGAAATAATAATAGAAACATTAATTTTTTTAAAAATTATTATTTATATACTTTTAAAAAAATATAGCTTGGTTGTAAATTAAATAATATTAAAATTAATGAAATATATCATAATACAAAAATTAAGGGACATGGATATGGTTTTTAATTAATTATAAAGATACATCCATGGAGTGGGCCACTAAATATATATATATATATATATATATATATATATATATTATTGGTCTACATTCTATGGGTATCACAAAAATTGGATCATTTTAGAGTTAGAGAGTCCCACTACTTCCCCTTTTTAATTCACCATGATTATTTTTCTTACCTAATAGAGAGCTCATACTTCCTCCTAATGCAGCCAAGGATATTCCCAACTTAGCAATCCATTAAATTATTATTTAATCTATCACCACATTCATAACATCTTTATAGTGTATTTTTAATATAGAATTAGAAATTTTTGTATAAATATTCAAGACTTTAGCAAAATTAAAAAGGCCATTTCTTTGAGGTTTCCTCTTATGAGGAGTCGAGTAGTGTATTTGAAAAACTAAGTTAAATGAGTAGATTACTATATTATTTAATGAATCTCTTATTCCAGGTTAAAAAACATAGAGGATGAGAAAAATAAAGATTAAAATTATAAATAATACATCATTATACATTATTATCTACCACATCTCAAAATAAATTAAAACCTTAAAACCCATAGAAATAGTGTCTTTGCAGATTATAAAAAGAATTATTTAATTTCCAGAGTTTCATAACACCAGACCCCTTCTCTAGACATAAAATATGATATAACCTACATCATATCCTAGGTAAAAGATCATTATGAAATAAGTGAGCTGGAATAATCATTAAGGGTAAACATTGATATCAACTAAGTTATCAAAGATGAGTAGAAAGTAGATAATTAGTGAGAATAAGATAAGAATGTGGTCATGAGAACATAATAGAATTAAATTATCATTAACTTATGAAATAATAACCAATAAAATATTGATCATTAATTATAAATAATGGTATAATTAATTTGTTTCCATATAAAAATTAATCATAAGAATGTTTTATAATGAGACAATTATCATAATCCATTGATACATAACCTAGTATTGTAGAATAACATAAAAGAGTGGCGAAAACATAAGTGTAGAATATCATTATTATATCGAGGCTCATAGTGAAGACCATTATGAGATTAATTACAAAGTCCCACAACAAAATTTATTGAGATAACTCTTAATTTCCATAAACATAATGGATTAGGACCACTCTATAGTCCCTTACATGTAATATCATGAGATATAAATCTTTACCTCATGAATTATAGTTAGGTATATTTTCATCACGACCCATTACATAATTTAAAACTATATATTTTAGTGCCACATCCTCATAAAAGAATTATTTACTACATCATAGCATAATAAACCCAAAAAAATGAAATACTTTTCATAAGAATTATTAGGAGTCAAAAAAAAATCATCCAGTTCTAGAAAGTGGATGAATCTATTGAAAAATATCCACAGTTAAATATAATAATCATTAATGGTTATTTACATAGATTAAAATAATATTTATTATAATCATTGAAAATAATAAAGAAGATATCAAAAATACTGTATAAATTTTTCATAACCATTATTTCAATGAATAAAAAATATATAAATCAATGGTTTTTGAAAACAAATTCCTTTGAAAAAAAATGAACAGATGAATAAGAATATTTATAAAGAGAAAAAATTAGAATAATGGGGGTTAAAAAATATTCCTTTCACAATCCTATAAATGAATGTACATGTTAGTTTAATATTACCTTAATAAATCATAAATTTACATATGAGGAGATTCTTAAATAATATAAAAATCATAGACTTGTGTAAATGATTCCCACTGAAAAAAAGAGACAAAATCAATTCTACTTACAAGTATCATTCTGGATAAATTATAGAACAATGTGAGGGGAAACTGTTTTAAGACCATTAAAACCTAAAAATATTGAGAGAAAAGGAAAATACATATGGTTTTACATAGAAGGAACATTCAATTTTCACCAATATAAATCTATAAACGGATAATCTTATCTTCATAGTGACATTGGGAAGGAAACACTAACAAATTATCTAAATTTTTAATCAAAATCCTATAAAATGAAAAACCCGAAAAAAAATTTATAATTAATTTATTACAAGAAAAGAATTATAAAAAAATAAATAGGGTAGTATGTAACCCAAATATATAAAAACATGCGGTTAGTGTAGGGTATATCTCAATAAAGGATAATTCATGCAAGGAGCCATTACCATTACTCCTGAAATACATGAAATAAGTTTATTAACTTATATAATTAATATATCCATCAAAATAAATTAATTAATAACCTTATTCATATATTTTATATTTTATAATGTGTAATTATAAAAATATATTATACATATATTAGTTAATTATTTTCAATTTTTCCTAATTTTATATTATTAATTTTTTTTATTTTCAACATGTTTCATAAAATATCAATAATTAATTATTTGATAAAAATTTATTATTCCCACAGTAGTTAATAAAGAAAAATAATTATTTTTTAGTGATTTATGTTGCTCCTTATTCATTTAATATATAGTATTGTAATTGTTTGTGAGAATGGAATTCTGGATGAGAATGTTTCTTGTAATTCACCAATAACAATTAGTTATGTTATAATGAAGAAAATTTTTTATTTAAAACTTTTAATACCATATTCAAAACATAAATTACACATTTATATGATAAATTACTAGTATTAATATCTTAAAACTCATCCATGATGAAAATGATGTTATTGGTATGAAATTATTTAGGATAGAGGATGAATCGACCCAAACAAGAAAATTATATATAAAAGGCTGAGTAAAACTATAGAGTTATTTAACAGTAATTTAATTTCCATAAAATAATTATGATTTCAATTTAATAATACAATATTGGATAATTATATTTATAATGTGTTTATATGAGTTTATAATTTAAAATGATAGATAAGATCTATATATATTTGAGAATTCACTCCTAAAAATCGATTCCTCACAATAAAAGATTTACACCCCTTCTTTGGAGGTAGAGTCTATCAAACATAAATGAAACATTTAATTGAGGTTATTTTGTTAGGTATTATAGTGTAATGTTATATAAAAGATCTTATTTGTAGGGGGAGGAGGGGACCAAACATAATTGAGTTTTGAGTAGTGTTTATGCAAATACAAAGTCCCAAATTTGTGAGAATGTCATTTTATATGGTATGCGGATAAAAAATATATAAAAAATTGATAAGGTCCATGAATCCACTAATACAAATAATAGAAATATTTTTTTTATGATTTACCTCAAAATTCAAACATTATAATTAGTTTTACGGTTATAATGGTAACCAAATTATTATTACAACAAATTAACTTTTTAAACAAAAGATCAATCACTCCCCTTAAATTATTTAAATTCATTTATTATAAAAAATAAATGAAATTTATTTTATTAAATTATGATTTCTTTTAAATTTAATATTAAATAATAAATATAAGACACATATGTTTTTCGAAAACTATATTTTTGAATAAAATATGCATTATTATTATTCTTAAATTAGTAACAATCTTTAGATTAATGTTATTGTATTTATTTCAATAATAAAAAAATTAACTAAATTTTCCAATCTAAATATGTGAAATTTATCTTTTAAATAAAATCATATAATATTTAATAAAAAATTGTTTTAAAATTAATTTTTTTAACCTCGCATCATTAAATTATAAATACATATATCTCCTTAATTATTTATTCTATAAGTTTTATAAATCCATTTTACTTAGATTTTCCTCTAAGAGAAATAAATTCAATCGATTACACATTAAGTAACAAAAATATTTTATCTCAAATAATTTTTTTTAAATGAAATATTATCTTTTTATTTCAAGAAATCGATTTTGCGTGAATTTTATGTCAAATATTTTATATTTATATTTACATTTAACCACAAAATACTGAATATAAAAATCATACACATGTATTTTCAATAACCTCAAATCCAATGACCATATATCCAGTGCTCATATATCAAATATCCATTTATCAAAAAAATTTATACATATGGATCACATATATTTTCTATATTACCTTTATATATATAACCTTAAATGATTTAACAAATATAATTCATCCATTTAAATTATTTCTATAACAAAATTTTTATTATATTATTAATGGTTTTAATTTTTAAAAATTGTTATAATTTGTGGAATGATTTTGTATGAAAATTATGGGGATGAATATTTCATGTTTGTTGACATTTTATTTAAATTTGGATTTATTCTCTATCTAATTTTCATAATGATGTTGCATGATTCATTTTAATAATAAATTTATATTAATCATGTATTGTAATATCTTATCTCAATTAAATATTTCATTGTTTATGTTAGATTTATGTTTCATGTTAAACAAGATATTAAAAACATTAATGGAATAAAAACTTATGGTGCAACATTATACCCCACTTAAAATAAAAAATTACCTTTAAATTTCATTACTAATTTTAAAAAATAGGTTAATTTTACTTTATTAATTCTTCATGTTCTCACATAACATCCAAAAACATGATTTATGAAACAAAATACTACTAGATGAGTGGTATTGTTTTTATTATTTTATCTATATGATATATGATCTCAACCAACTATTCCTTATATAAGAGAACATGTTCTATCTGTAAAAACTATGAGTTCAATAAAAGTATTAGATAAGGTAAATACTTCCATAAAAGTGATATGTAGAACACACTATGGCCATGTTAGAGGATTGTTGGAAGTGATAGGAAATAAGATATAGACATAATGCGATCATAGATATTAAAGTGGATAATGATTATAGGGACCAAAATTACTATAATTGAAAATATCATAACCCTCTTTCATAGTGATATTCAATTTAAAAACTAATATTATACTTTAAACTCTAAATATGACCAGAAATTTTCTGTTTAACTATTCTATTAAAATTATATTTCTTTTATATATCACTGAATGATTTGAATAGTATCATACAGTTATTGATCCAGATCTGGTCCATTGAGATTTTCCATGAGAATTAATCCCATCAAGTTGGATTTATTAAAATACTCCCATACAATGACTTATATGGATTCATTTGATTTATAAAATATAAGATCATGTAGTATGATAACTCTACTAAATTATGGAATTTATCCCATCATCCATTGAAATCTATTTATTATGAGATGTTTACATATTGTAGAGTATGAATGGTCATTTAATATTTACCATTTTACTAATTATGGGAAGAAATATTAATTCCAAAATATGTATTATATTCTTACTAAAAAACTGTCTTGAGAAATAAGGTATGAATTAGACATAGATCATATATAATTGAATATAGTACTTCATGTAGTCTTAAAAATTTCAGTCTTTCTATATTGGAAAGATGATCAAGTGAGAAATGGTCTCAAGTAGAAATCAAGTTTGATGAAATTTTTAGATTATTAACTATTACACAAATTTCATTATGGGTTATACAATACTTTTTAATACCTAACATAAAAATATACTGATTTTCCCATTTGAATACATATATATATGGGTATTGGTTTCATTATCACATTGTAATTTTTTCTTTCTAACATAACATATTAACATACCAATAATCGATATATATACCATACAATGTCTTCATGTATTCCAATCCAAAATGATCCATGATATTTTTATGAATATTTTTTCTTCTAGGATGAATAGATTATTATGGGCTTTGTTCACAATCTAATTGTTACATCAATAATTCTGTTATTTAAGGGAAATATATTTTTAAATTTCATCATAAAATTCCAAAATTTTAATGGTTTAACTCTATAATATTTCTTAACATCATTTATATATCCATACCGTCCATCTAAACCTACTTTATCTTCAAATGGATGGATGGTTGAGAAGTCACATGGGAATGATAGATTTTTTATTCTTTACATATGTATTCTAGGTATATCCATTTTAAATCGATGTGTATTGATTCTCTTTTAAATCTCATCATGGATAAGATAACATGATACTTCCTACACATATCATGAAACAACTTGTTCACCTTACCAGGGTGGTAATTTATTAATCACTAATAGTTTGTTATAAAATACAACCCTCTCCATTTTAACATATTTAACTAATTCTCTGACCATATATAAACACTATTACTTTATGATCAATGTATATATCACACTTTTCACTATTTAAATAATTTTTTAATATATTAATGAAAACATTTTTGATTCTAAATTGAAATATCATATAATCAGAATTTTCTCATAGAATATTAATTGAATTATGTTAAAAGATATAAAAATTCCATTTTTGTAGGCAATCAATCAAATCCCTTTTTGGATACATCAGTTTATATTAAGAACATTTCTCTTCAATAATGTCGTGTGAGTACATGTGATATGACAAACATAATCTTATTATGTTAGAAAATATCATCACATTATTTTACCAAGAGGAAGTTAAATCACATCTAATTTAAATTGGTAAGTAGATTTACCAAACAAAAGACACTTATAATAAATTTTCAATAATATTAGGATTTTCATAGAAAATATTAAATCTATACAATTATGGTTTCTATAATAAATTCTTTAATCACTTTTATCTTTGAATGTTCGAAAGATATACCCTCATATATGATTACTAGGTCCAATAATGAAACTTTATAAATTAATAATTCACACATGTTAAATTTAACATAAAAAAATCCATTGTTTTGGAAATCATAAAAAATCCTCAAATTATCTTTATACACTTCCATGAACTGAGAATATATGAGAATATTATCAATAATGAAAATAAAAAACTATAATGAAAATTTATAAAGACCATATTCATCATATTCATGTAGGAAACATGATTATTTATTTGTCTGAAAGGAATCACTATGAATTCAGCAATCCATTATCTTGATTAAAAGGTTATGTTGTGAGTATCCTCATTTTCACCCATAATTGATGATATTTGGGTTGAAGTTCAGTCTCCTAGAAGTAATTGGAACTATAAATCTGATAAAACATTTCATTAAAATGGTGTAGAGGATACTTTCCCTTGGTCATTATGTCGTTAAATTGATTAATAATCAATGAAAAAGAATCTTGGTACATCCTTGTTCACAAAATAACTACTTTTCTACCTCATGGTTAAGAAAGTCACAAATAAGTTATTTATATAGATTCTAATACATTTTTTCTTAAATTCCATAAAATTAATTGGGTCTGTTCTTTATGGAGTGTATGATTTTAGAATAACACCATGTATGAGTTGAAATGAAAATTTAACCTCGTGATCTATGGAAGACCATGAATTATTTTTTAATATATATATATATATATATATATTCTTATATAATTGGAATATCTTCAATATTGAGTTTCTTCCAAACCATTTGATCTATAATTCCACCATTATTATGTATTGGGAACAATACAAGGTAAGTAAATACAATTGTTTTTCTATATAGATCCTTCCATTGATAGATAATCATGGGTTTATTTCAAACACATAACGTGATTTAAATATCCTTGGAATCGATATGAGATATTTTTAAATAGATCTAAATAAATCCTAAAAAAATCAAATTTTACATGCGGGAATAAAAATATTTTGTTAGAGTACATTCCCTCAAACCATAATTGGTGAATATTTTTTTCATGAGATTCAATTATCACACTACCAAGGGTTTATAATATTAAATCTATATTTATTTATTTATGTGGTTAACTAATTATTTTGAAAAAAATTATATATATGAAAAATTTCATAGAAAATTAATCAAATACAACATTTTATGTTCATGAATATATTAAAATCATAATTTTATCCTATTCATTTTGGTTCTACTAATTCACTAAAAATGGTTAGTGTGAGTATAAAATTGTAATATGTAAAGTAATAATTAATATTATAATGAAAATAAATCTTAATATATCCAAACATATAACACATAAATATTAATATATAAAAAAATATAGGTATAACCATTAACACTTTTTGTATATATTATAACATTTACAACTTGTTTAAGAAAAATATATTTTGGTGCATCCTATATTAATATTTGTTCAATACCCATATTATTCATTACTTCATCCCAAAATTTTAATAAACAACACTATTATAGGAACTAATATTTTCTTGAAATAAACACATATATAATAAATAACTTTATAGACCTCGAACATATAGGTTCAGTGTAATTATAAATTATATACCAAAACTTGTTATACTAAAACACTATAAAATATTCTTCTTTATTTCCCCAGGCCTAAACTACTTCAAGAGGTTTCATATGTTATAAAATTATTTATAGGAAGACAAATTGAAACATAATAAGATTGTGAGATTATAAAACTGGCTAACGTAAACATAATAGATATGAACCAAGATAGTGTAATTAAATATAAAGAAGAACACGTGTGATAATAATAGAGAAAAATTAGTATAAAAACACAATAAACATATATGATCATCACATGAGGATTTTATTCATAATAAAGCATAAAACATAAAACATAAAGCATTACATAAGTCTATTAGAATAAAATAATGAATCCTAAAAAATGTACGCATTAGAAAATTATCATCATTCATATAAACATTACATATAAATGTTACTTAAAATATAATTTTGGAAAAACAATTTGTAAGGAAAATTTTTTATTTTTTTTTATAGATATAAAAATAAAAAACAGATAGTGTAAATGTGTACACAACATAGTGGATTTGGTTCACTCCCCATTCTAATAATCATAGAAATTTAAGATCACTCCCATGTTGCTTAAATGTTATATCAATAGATATAAATAATTACACAATGTATTTTAACACTTATGATTCTGGTACCACCTATAACATAATTAAAAAAACATATATATGTCTACCACATGAATATAAAAGAATCTATAAATGACATATATCATAATTAACCTATGAAAACAAAATGTGTTTCATAAGAATCGACCTTGAAAATAAAAATGAATCATATAAAGGGTTAATTTTAGTGACATTATTGAAACTTATACCAAAAGAAACATAATTAACAGTAAATGATATTTTTAAATAATTATAATACATTAGATAAATAGTATAAAATTATTTAGAAATTTAGAAGAAATAACCTTTATATTTTTTTATAACATTTAAATTTAATAGGAACTATTGTAAAAATAATTTGTTTTTGGGAAATAATTATAAATCAAATATAAGTAAAGTTATAGAAACATGAAAACACTTAATAAAGTATTCATAATACAAACCAAAGGAAATGTTTGGATAAAGTAATCATGTAGAAAATGGTAAAAAAATTTCCTTCAAATCATTTTCAAATGAATGTAAAAGTTAATTGAAAATGAAATGAAATTATTATATAATTATGCATAAGGGAAAATATAAAATAATTTTAAAAAAAATAACTGAAAAAATACTGATAACTAATAAGAAGAGTCAATGTATCTTTTATTTACAAGAACCAATCTGATGGAATTATACTCCAATATGAGATTAAATGGGGAAAAAAATTTTAATCCCCAAAAATAAAAATGGGAGAACAAATTATATGAATTTTTTATATGGGAATATAAAATTTTCCCCAATGTGTATTTACACAAAGAAAAAATAAATTTATTTTAAGATTGGAGAATAAATATTTATGAATTTAGTAAATATTAAATCAAAAGACCAGTAAATAAAGAACCTAATATATATTTTTACATTCATTGAATTAAATTTTATTTTTGATAAAATAAATTTATAGAACATTATATACACCATAATAATGATAGCAAATAGTGGATTTAAATAATATCTCAATGTCTACAAATTGGGATGAGAAAACCTTAACATTTTTCCGAGCTATAATGAACCATGTTTAACAACTAATATAATAAAAGAAACTATATTGATCAATTATATCATTATTTTACTTGTATATATGAACTTTATTCTATTCATTTATAATAATTTATTACACAATATTATTTAATTAAGGTTTATTTCTAATATGAGATATTAGTTATTTTGATTGTTTCATAGATATTTCTAAATTTTAATGTCAATATTCAATATGTAATATATATTTCATCATTAAAATATGAGTATATGTAGTGTAATATTTTTTCCAACTATTTATGAATTCCCATGTTAGATATATTGTAGGTCTTATTATGGTTTGTGAGATAGAAATTCACTACGAGCATTTTTCTGGTAATTAACCGATAACATCTAGTTATATTATAAAGAACATTCATTGTTATCTCAACCAAAAAAAAACAATTTTACTTAATGAAATTACTATTTGAAATCATATATTGACATATTAAAGTCCTGATACCCATCCATGATAAAAATGTTTGTGATTGTATAACATTGTTCATGTTGGTGGTTTAATCGTAGAAATAAAAACAAGAAATATTAATGATTGAGTAAGAGTATAAAGATATTTAATAGTAATTTTATTATAAAAAAGGATAAATATTTTTATATAATATCTACATATTTTACAATAATATTTTTAAATGTTTTATATTACACGGTCACAAAAATAGATGGAGACGAACTAGATACATACGTTGTTGAATTCACTCCATGAAATAAGTACATTCATAATGAATGTTATTGGAATATTTATTTAATATAGAGTAAACCAAACGATTAATAAAACGTTAATAGATGTAATTTGAGATGGTATTCAATAGAAAATTTAATGTATTGAGTGTATTGAGACAAATAGAGGACATAATCATTTAATAGTTATTTTCAAATGTAATTTAAAAAAATACACATTACCAATTGTTCATGGTTATTATTTAATCTATAAAGTAGAAAAAAATTGGTAAAAAATTTAATATATTTCATTTGTAGCATTATAAAAAATTGAGATATTTTTTGTTTTAATTTAAGCCAATACCCAATAATTTAACACTTTCAACTCATCTTACCTTTACCCTGGTTATATAATTTTTCACGAAAAATGAAATTGACCATCTTAATTAACATCAATAATTTTTTCCAAAAAATTAAAAAAATATTAAATTTATTTAAAAATATTTATTAAATTATATTTAAACAAGAAACTAAAAATGAATATGAAATTAGTTTTTAGAGAATTATTGTTTAGGAATAAAAGTGACTCCATTATTACTCACTAATAAGTAATATTCTCAATGTGAATGTTTATTTTATATTTATCTATACATAAACAATGCATTTTATTAAATTGGATTCCAAAAATAAAAAATTTATCTTTTAGATAAGAAATAAATTATAAAATAAAAATAATTTTTTTCTAATAAATCAATTTTCATTGACAATGAATCACTAAATTCAAACAACTTGTCACCCTATAATTTTCATTACATCCAAATATTCAGAAAATTATATTAGAATAGTTATTCTATAAAAGAAATTTAGAATACTTTATGTACTAAAAATAATTTAATTAAAATAATTAATATTTTCAAAAATGAATTCGTATATTTTTATTTAAAAATAATTAATTTTCTCTTAATTATATGGAAAATATATTATGTTTAATTATTTTTATTTTAGAAAATAAAATAAATAATATACCTATTTGATACTGTTATACACAATTATCACATATCAAATGAACATATATCCAATGACCATGTATTTAATGACCATATATCCAATTACTATATATATAAAAATCACACACACAGATATATATATATATATATATATATATATATAATAACAATATTAACTTATTATATAAGATCATACATGATTGTATAAAATTATTTTTAAAAATTCTTTTACATCTTCATTAAAATGGGTTTTATATTTCGAATTTATTACCTTTATTCCATAGTTTTTTGTGGTGAAATTACCCTCAAGGATAACAACTTCTTTAATATTAAAATTATTTATATTATAATTTTAAAAATGATTATTCATTTTTCTTTTGAATAATTTATTAATGTTTATCATGTATTATAATTTTTTTATAAAATATCTCATGGTTATTGTTATTTTGATGCTTTCTGTGAATCTGTATACTTATCACATTAGAGGTATTAATATTTAGGTTGTTACACTAGACTTGGAAAACAACAAGGTCTCTAGGTGGGATATCAATTTGAATTTATCCTTGAATCATTTTCAAATGAGGTCCTTAATAAATATAACCTAAAAAATTGACTTTCATGATAATAAAATGATGAATTCTGTAACATGTATAAAAAATCTAACGTAAAAGTATCACAATTATGAAGAACAGGAAATATATTATATATTTTCTCTAATAATTCCTTAGGTTCCTGAGAAACTCAATAAATCCATAAGGATGTGGATTCATCATTTTTCTTTCTTGTGCATAATCCATCAGTCTAGTTTGATCACAGTCACATTTCCAATAATGATTCTGAATTGTTTGAATAGATAAATAATTTTTTTTGGTTCTATAAGAGGATTTTATTGTGACCAATTGATAAATTATTCCTCCCATTTATTCACTAGAGTCAATTTAGGGTCACTATTGATAAAAATATGAAGCATGGAAATATTTCCATTTATAAATCATCCCTAAAAAACATCATAATAATGAGTTAAAATTTTCAAAGTTAGGTGACAAGAAATTTCATAAGTAATGAAAATTTTAAATGCATCAGAACATAAAAATTTCATGAAAATTAATTATGAACATAATAAGGTTATGTGGTTCTGAATACCCTATACTAATTTTTCATTACACATTGGTGTATGTAAAAAATTAGTTTCATGGTCCATGAATGGTTTGGTAAACCATTCACAAAAACTAATAATCCATAGATTTTCTCCCAACTTCAGTCTAAGTATGGGTGTTAAAAAATCACAAAATTTATATAAAACACATAATAGAAGAAAACCATAATAATAAATCATAGTAATATTTGAAAATTGTAATTCCACAACTCAATAAAATAATCCAAGATAGAGTTCCATATGGATTGAAGCACACCAACCCATACACCAGAGGATAGTAACTAGTGGTAAGGTCTAAATACATACAGTGGTGATATTATTCCTTCAAAATAGAGTCATAATACCCAATTGATATTGTGAAAGAATCCATCGCGTAGCCAGAGTATGGAAAATTTAATACAAAACAATGTTAAAAAAATATGACAAGAAAAAACACACTAGCATAAATCCAAATGGATCTCCCACTATGATAAATTCAAATAAATATAATCTAAAAATAAAATTCTTTCTCATTGGACCTACATATATCCCTAGGCCTTGCAAACCCATACCATCACATACCTATTTTGATATACTAACCTAATCGAGTACATGTATTGTTCTACGTCTAGTAGAAGAATCATAAGGTCTACACACACATTGGGGATCCCAAGAAAGGTTTACTAAATATGTATTAATGGTTTCTTACCTAGTTTCCTTTCCATATTATACATTTATGCATGTATAAATAAATAAACACATCCCACAACTTCATGTAGATCATGTGTTATCTAGTCCACCATGACTTCGTGCTCATTAGGTCTTTGTGTGCTAAGCATGCCACTACATAACCAAATTATACCTACTTTGGTGTGATACCAAAACCCATATCATTCCCTCACCTATTTACATTTTACCTAATGTAGAACCATACTCAAAAAATTTGGGAGGGAATCATCAAAATCTCATCCCACTACCCAAAGGAATAGGGAACAATCAATCCATTATATCTTGAACTAGTACAATATCACGTGAGGAAAGATACATAAATCTTAAATAAAATCACATAATTAAACCACCATCTTATATGGGGTCCACAAGTAAATCCTCTCATGTAATGGTATAATTCATACACCAATCCCTTCCCTCGGGTAGTCCTAAACCCTAGCCTCATCAAAGAAAGGTCTATCATCAATATCCATTATCATATCATAACCTAACCCCATTACGAGTGTCCTTTACCAAAGTCACTCATTAAAAAGTCCAAAATATGACTGAGACACAAAGATAAGGGTCCTTGAACCAAATATAATTTATTAATGTTCAGTTATCATGACCAACAAACTCAATCAGGGTAAGATCAAGAGTTAGGATCCCACTCCCCTCCTTGTACAACACATATCACAACATGTGAATCATAAGTTTGGTCCAAAATGATTAAAAAACTCACAAGATAATCCCAATGAATTAACTATAAGACGATTTTCCCCAAATGTCATATAAGTCATAATTCACCCGTTTTGGAATCCAATGGGTCCTCTAGAATTATCATAATCTATTCCCATTAATACTAGATCAATCCCATCACCCATTAGTTACATCACATCCCATTGTATCATCTCGACCCAAACATAATATTTTGTTATACATGTCTATGAATTATCAATCACTCATATTCAAAATACCTAGTGAATTTCCCATAAATGTGTTTTGAAACACCCTATATTCTTGATTCCAACTCTAGAACAAAGCTCACAACCAAAATATGGGTCTTACCTCGTGTATCCTAGGGGAGAGAACTCAACCTATCACCAAAAGGAACATCCTAGTAATCACATATCAAAACATACTAAATGACTCATCTTACACCAATATATCCCCATGAGTCATCTAATATCATAAGGGTGTCACTTAGAAAGGATAAGACGTATGACTTTCCCAACTATATTCACTAGAACAAAGACTTCACACCATCTGACTAGACCTATGCATGCCAACATAGAAATCACAAGTTTCATATCATGTCATTAGACCACCAAATGTATCTATTTAACTAAACTGACACCTTTTCCCAGTTTTTATACAGACACCAGCAGATCATATTTCACAGAAGTTCTAATTAGAACATAACGTAAGCATTGGAGTCCAAATGTCATCCAATATCAGTCTCTCAGACACTCCTAGTCCCTATCTATATAAATTTTCCCATGAAACATGAATAAAAAATAAAAATCACATAAAAAATGAATATGATTTAGTATTACAGGGATAACCTACCTATGTTAAGTAGATAAAACCCAAGATCTTGTTCCCACCACCTCAATCATGATCATTCAAGCGTCATCCAATCTCGTACAACCAATCTAGATCTTGTATCATTCCATAAAAAATAAATAAAAATATTTTTTATCCAAATAGTTATAATATATAGAAAAAATAACAAGCATATATATTACACAACATCCATGACGAATCACCCATTGATGGTATGTGACACACCCCAACCCCATGTTGGAAAAAATCACTAACACACAACTCTACATTAATTGGATATTTCATCCTAATTATTTCAAAAAATGAACTATAAAAATATATTTAGGTCACTAAAAATGATTCTTAAACCATGAAAATATTATCTCAGGTCTTCCTCCAGGAATTTCACATGAATCACCAATCGATTCCACCATGTTCTAGTGGAATCAGTACCTAACACTAACCAAAATCAAACTAGGATTTGGGTTATCATATGAAAAGAATAAAAAACAAAGAATATACATAACAAATAACACAATTAAAATCTACCATGAACTACCTCACATCAAGGAATGCAAAAGTGAGGGGAGATCCAACAAATTCATCTATCATTTGTGATTTTTACCTTAAAAAACAATTGGTGGGAGGGTGGGGGGCTAGCCCCTAAATGTGTTTGACCATTTTATTAAAAAATTTGTGGACATGATCCTTAGTTGATGTGATAAAATCATTGAGTTGGAGATAGATTAATCCTAGATCAATAATTTCACGTTGGGAACCCTTGGTTCATGATGTAAAATGATCACTCAGAGGGGTTCTCCCCTAAACTAGAAAAATTCATTATGTGAACCAAAGTTAATTTATCAAAAAGATTAATTCTACTGAAATTAATCCTCCATGGTCACCCAACACTTTTTCAACATCCACTAGAGATCTCAAATACCTATGGGTCCTTAAAAAATTCTATAATCCCCATTTAAGGATGTCCCATCACTATAAAAATCAATCTATACCCCAATTCACAAAGAAAACCCCTCGTCAAACAAAAAATCACATTATCATAGAAATTAGTAACTTATCAAAACACAAGATATTAAAACCTAACCCCTACAACTCTTATCATCCCTGAGATATATTTTTGATCATCATTATAGGTATCTAAACCTTCCACATATATCAAACTGCTATTAAGTTACATTAATCATGTATGGATTGTTTAGAGTGAAATAAAGTTTATCAGATCAACCAGAATGATTTAAAACCCATTTCGAAGGATCTATGTGCATGATTATATGAAATATTTATACAAATAATGAAATAAAAAATAATTTAAATAATCATATCATACATTATATAATCTATCACATAATTCTTGATCAACATAAAATGAGTTTAAGGGATATCAAAAAGTGAAAAACATAAACATACACCCTCTACAATGTATTTATAGGCTATGTCGAATAACTTGTTGTATATGAAAACCCTAAATCCTATGTGATGTGTTATCCTCTAACGATGTATAATAGGTATAAAAAATAGAACATTGGGTGAGGAGTCTCAGCTAAGCATGAGAAGACACCCACTCTATATCCGTCATATAAAGGTATAATTTAGAAGCCTCAATGATGCTCCTTAGGCCTTGTCATTTATTCATGAATTAAAATGAAAGAATAAATTATATATATTGTTAAATAATCAAACGAATGAATACATATTACTCTCATCTTATGAAACAATTATTTTAATGATAACATTAAATTAGTTAAAATATTAAAATTTCAACACAATTAATATTCAGTTTTTCAATTGATCAAATGGAGTAGTATGTGTGAAATTTCATTTCATGCATTCTTCTTGATATTCATTCACATTATATATAAATGAATTAGTTAAATGTTATAACATTAGGTAATATATCCTTCAATCAACAACTTGAATTAAATCCTAATTGAATTTGTTTCATTTCATCGTATATTATAACCCATACCATAACATATGAATCCATATCCCAAAAACCATTTGGATACCTTCCAAAATAGTTTTTGAAATATATCATTATCTTTTACTTGTTCTATATAATATGTAATACATTATGAATACCAATATATAACATTTTTTGATTAACTTTACTATACTTTTAGAGTAGATCTCTATGTCAAACTCAATCCCCATTCTGTTAACCACAATGTGTGACACTATGATCCTTTCCATTATTGATAAAAATATAAATAACTAGATCTATATGAATAAGAAAAATGAGACTCATGTAATTATTTAATTCTACTCATGATATAATGGGATCTCACGTGATAACTAACAAACACATATATCTCAATACTTGTTTCCAATAGTATAAATTATATAAAAAAAGAATTCTCATATTTTACCTTTTTCCATGATATAAAGTGTCCATTGGACATAGAGAATCTCAATCCCCTATAGCCAACTCATCTATCCTTAACTCTCTAAGTATAAACAATACAAATAAATGAATACATTACCTTTCATTCATCATTATAGATAAGGAAATAAATTATCTCTTTTCCATATAGATACATAATATCATGGTACAACTGCACAATCCTAGAGAAAATATCAATCAAGGTACTTGATTTTTTACTCATAACATAAGAGGAAAAATACCATCATGGTTAAGATCCAACTAATGACAATGTAAACAACATACCCAACCACCGATATATTATTTATATCAATATGTAAATATAGATAAGTAGGTTATCAAATAATAAAGGTTTCCATTATATGAAACTATCCAACCAATGGAAGTGTGACTAAAATATGATATGTGAACCCCTATTATACTAATACATCTATAAAACACTCCATGTGGTATAAATTGTAGGTTTTGAGAACACTAAAATAATTTCATATTCTATTTATTACACCTCATGAGCATAAGATATATCTCTATATAAGAATCTTACTAATTATATCTTTGAAATTTCATCATAACCAATAATACTTCTTAATGATCATTGGTTTGGGTTAAAGTCAAATTCAGGCTTTGATATCTTAATTATCATTACAAATCATGAAATGCATATCTATATATACATTTTTGTAGAAAATGTGAAAAAATGATGAAATTTTGGTTGCTTATTAATATGATACAAATTAATTTCTTTAAACACTTTAATAATATCCCACAAACCCAATATAAGATCTAATTTATAATTTCATATTTAATAAAATAAATGTTCAATATTTTGTTTTCTACACTTTCTTGGTTCCCTTAAAACATTTCATCACATGTAATCCATGTTACATGTCTATGTAACAATCTGGTCAACCCTATAATTAAAATATTTAATGATAAAAACCAATAAAGTAATCTAATTTGAATAATGTTGATATTTAGGAATAATATATCAAAATATTCAACATTAAAAAAAATAAAACTTCTTAACTTTAAAATGATAATTTTTATGATGTTATATTCTATTATCTATATAGATATCTTTCATTGATCATCATCATCGTCCTCATTGTAATCATATTCCTTCAAAATATTTCATTGAAATTATTTAACAGATTAAAATATGTTTTACTAATAAATCATAACTCTTTTATGATATTATATAAAATTAATTTCTTACATAAATTGGTGTAATCCATTGATAATTTTGAACTTCAATATGTATATAAATTTTCTATCTAGATCAAAGAAATTATATTATTTCAATAATATATTTTTGAGATACAAAAACTCTTCTATGTTTGTAAAAAAATTATTTACTTTTAATAAGAATATTTAAAAAATATACTGTTGCCTCCATATCATATATAGTATTATATGTTTTTTTGAAAAAATTTCATTTCAAAGAAGACATTATTAATATATAAAACCGATGGGTAGGGGAATATATTCCAAAAAAATTATCAAATACATTGATGAATATTTTATCCTAGATAAAACACTTTTTTCCTTATCATATTCTCAAAAAATGAAAATGATGTTCATAAAACTTAAATAATATTTATTCAATTAATCATCACATACTTGTCCGTAACAACTCTTTGTAATTGAAAAAGTACTCTTATCACATAAATAAAATGATTTGAAGGTATATAATTATTAATTATATTAATTTTATGTTGATAAAACACTTTAAATTCAAGTCCTTGATGTAGTATCTATTCGATTTATACCATGAATATAAACTACAATGTCAATAAATTCATGTTTTGATTTTGAGATCTAGTATATTTACAAAAAAAAATTAAAATATAAATTTTATATTTAATTACTTTATAAATACAAGAAGTAATTTCTAAAACATTCATACCTGACATAGACATTATATAGTGTTTCACAAAACCCTTACGGTATATCTTGGATAATCCAATCATATTGAGTTATCACTATTCTTTCTTGATAGTCGTTGGTTTCCATGATGTTGATAATATTGCTAAAGAAAAATTATTATTGTTTTCAACTAACATTTATTCTTTATTTTTGTAATTTTACCCATTTTTAGTATCTATACAATAAATTATAATCTAAAAATCATATTCCTTATTCATATGTATTCCAAATACTTTGAGAAAATATGGTAAATATTAAGTAAATAAAATTATATTATAGGGATATTTATATATATGACAATAGGAAAAATTTCGTAACATGAACAAACCAATAAAAAACCATTAATATCATAGACTATTCAACATATTCAATCATATTGAATATCATTTTACATACCCAATAAACATTAGTATATGTGATTGAAAATCCTTTGGTAATTTTATATATACTACCTCTGAAACCATAAGATAATTTCTATGATTATTAAGAATATATATTCAGTTGTTGAAAACATTCAGCACTTGGTTCCAAAGGAATTAACTGTTCTGATACATATAATATTTTAAGGAAATATTATAAGATCACAAATCATTCTTACTAAAATTCAGTATTTTAACAGTATTAAGAGATACTTACATTAATTTAATCATCTTTTAGGATTTTTATTGATGAATATGAAGATATTATATTTAATAAATTATTTTTTCAGATGAGTATCATATTTCATTAACCATTTAATATGGTATTTTTTAATGTATCCCATTAAAATGATTACCCCTATTAAATTCCCATCATACACAATAGTGGTTGAAGATCCATATTTCACAATGAAATAGGCCCACTGAGGAGCTTCTATCTCCACATAATTATTTTAAAAGGACATCTTCCAAATAATATAATATATTACTATTGTGTATCTGAGAGGAAAAGACTTTTTCCCATCCATCATATAGATAAAATCAACTTTATTCCTATGGTAACCCCCCAAGGTTTATTTGGATATATGTAAACCATTGTAAATGTCAAAATTAAATTAAAAAAAGATAACTTATGGGAACCCGGAAATGGAAGAACCTACACAAGGATGATCTAATTTCATCCATTATATGAATACCTTACAAAGGATAACAAATGATTATCATGCTATTTTTGAACCCACCAAGTTGAATGAAAGAGGTGGTGTCAATTTTTGATTTGAAAATAAACTCACACTTATTATTTTAAGGGGATTTTAATCTCAACATCATATATCACACTGCCCTTTTTATGTATTCATGCTTTTAGTAATTTATTTCTGAATCATACTCCCAAAACCAAATCAATATGTTCAAACCATATTGATTTTCACCCCTTATAAAACCCATATGTATTTTTTACTCACAACACAATAAAATTAAATCATATTCATACATATATAGATGTAACATATAAATAATTTATACAATTAGGTCATGTATATAGCATCTCTAACCCATTTAGACACCTGAACAGTGCAATCAGGGTGGGTTCCACTGACCATAGGCATGCCACTTCAGACACCAAAGGATGCTGACTAGAAACGAAGTTGTAAATGAGTAATAGTGGGGAGGGGGGACTATACCCTTAGGGTAATGTTATAACACTTGTCTGAGTATGTAATATAACATGAAATAGAAAAAAAAGTCTCAACAGACTCAAACCATAACTACCAATGGAAGAAGCATAATCAATTACAAGCAATAGTAGAGGAAATAATAAATAGAAGAAGTGGACAATAATCAAACATTCCAAAATACAAATTGTATAAATTAAAAAAACATGAATATAATACATGTCATAATTATCAATAATCAATAAAAGGACACCCAATTTATACCACAATAGCTATAAAAATATAAATCCTATAGAACAGAAAAGGAAACTACAAAAAACTCAAATGTAACTCTAGTTGAGTTAGAGAACTCAAAGTCCCCTACCATCCATTCATGATAACTCAATAAAGGATCCATCTCCCAATCCCAAACCCTTACCTGATTGTGAGAACATAAAGTCTACTCGCAACCCAAAGGGCTCGTTTCGGGTGTGAGAACAAGTCTCATTAGGATACCACCAAAGTGTGGATACATGACATAAGTTTTTAAGAGGGTGAAATTTATAAATTAAAAATATAATAATGATAAAATTAATTTAAAAAAGCATCCCTAGTTCTTAAAATTTACCTAGAAGCCATTTCCAGCCTCAGACAATGTTGGAATTACTGAAGGAGAGTGGATCTTTGGCCCATTTCCCATGGTATCCTCTAATGTAAGAAGGCACCAATGAACCCTTAGGTTCATCCTCAAAAGCCACTAGTACCTCGTGACAACAAAAAATTTCTTGTCTCAATAATGAACTAATTTCTTGTAGGAAATCCACAAACAAAAGTAACCAGTACCTCAGACACATACTCGAAGAACTCATTGGATGGAAGCTTAACATTAAGAGGAAAAATGATACCTTTCCTTAAATAAAAATAATCGTTGGGTCACAATACAACATCTCAAGGAACATCAATCTCCATCATTTAAAAATTTAATAGTCCCAACAGCTTTAATATGGTGAGCCTCAACCCCAACCTATATCCCAACACTATCATCTAAAGGCTCCTCACATTTCCTATGGCTTTCTGTGGAAAATACTCCAAACCATTTTCCTATGATGCACTACTAGGGGAATCTAAGCACCCTAATGGTCAGAAAATCTCATCAGTGAATCAATCTATGTGCACAAAACTCTAATTGGATCTTTTTCCATCACAAGTGAGTAGAAATCACCAAATTAATACCTAAGACACATCTAACTAGTACATTGTCCCCCTAAAACCATGTTCCTCAATTCCGATGGCCATGAAAAAAAATATCACATGAAATTACCTCAACATAAGGGCCTCACCACATAAAATAGATATCTATGTCACCTAACAAGTGATCACATCACCCAAGTATATCTGGGCATAGCCCAACTCGATGAAAACATAGCCTCAATTTCGATGGACATTCCACCTCAATCCCTCAGGCTGATCCCATCATGATCCTATGGACCATAGAATCAAATCATATGAAAATATAAGAAATTTAATTAAAAAATCATTTTAATATGATTTATCTGAAAATTTTAAATAAACATAAAAATATAATATAATACGACTGACTAACACAACATCAAAGAATAAAAAATCAATATAATTGGACTGGACAATTCCAATTAAGTAATGAAGTCAAATTAAATCATGAATGAACCATTTCCAAGCATCCTAATGTTTTCTAGGGCCAATATCTCTCCCTCACATGAAAGAATATGGATTTGGCATGCCCAAAAATGTCCTATAAGGTCAAACAAACAATTAAAAATTAGGGAATTAATTTAAAAAATCCTCTCTCAAATACCCAATGATGTGCTAAATGGGGAACCCCAAAAATCCTCTGAAAATTCAATGGAAGGAATGAACCACCTACATTGGACCAGGAGACATTGGAATGCCCTGTATCACACTCCAACTCTATGCAGTCTTTAAGAAACCAATGTTTCCATCAAACAACATAACAATAGGAAAAATGATTCATACTAATTTAATGATCCATGAGGTGAGAGAAATGATGTCAAGAATAATGTGTGGGAAGATCCTTATTGACATAGTTCTAATGCACATAATAGCTCGAATAATGGTTTATCGATAGACTAGACAGATCAAAATGAAGATGAGTGAGGACGGGGTGTTCTCCCCTGTAGTATGCCTAACCTAGGAGGAGGAAAATATGTTAAAAAATTAAAAAGAATTTGGTGAAAATAATGATTTTGTCTATTTATTTGGCTTCATTTTTAGATCACATGGTTTTACAAACCACACAACAACCATGCATGCTGCAATGATGGGGTACTGCCTAAGTGGCACTACCTGTGTGACTTTCTGCACGGTTTGGTATAACCATGTGAAAACCATGCAGAATATTCTAAAAACTGCTGAAATGGACTCAAAACCATGCACCCACACACAATATTTCCCCCAAACCATGATCAACACAAAATGGGGTTTCACGGTCAGTTGGAAGAAGGTGCACGATTTTAACCCAAACAGTGTGCCTTGACCTACAAACCCTAAAATATGACTTCAGGCCTTTAACACAACTAAAGCCCATTAGAACACCTAATTATTTGACTAAACCAATAATCCCATTCAAAATAAGGATATTTGATTTCAAAAACTCATATAATTAAGTTCAAACAATTAAAAAAGAATTTAGCATACTCAAAAATTAAAAAAATTCAAAATAGGAGATGTTTTTAGCCTGCTCTAAATATCCAAGACATTAAAATCTACCCACCATAAAATAGCCCATCCCTATGCTATAATGAAAAATGTAAAGATGGTAGGGAAATACGATTATTATAAAATCATACCAGATAACCCTGGTCTCAATGGTACATGTCAACTTCCTTAAGGGGTTTCCCAAATTAGAAGTGACATATCCCTATCATATTCTGACCAAAAAATTAATCAGAAAACTATTCAACCAATAAATCCTTGACTCAAAATACCTACCATGATAAATCATCACTCCCACCCCTCATCAGGTTCTCCTGTTTCATACCTGACACGTATTGGAATCCCACAACACATCGTTCTCTTCCTCGTGCCAATGTCTCACAAGGAACCAACGAGGTCCCACATCACATTAGATTCTCAAAATAAAACATGGCGCCTCACACCTAAATAAAGTAACAAAACACAATGTTTCTTAGATTAATCAGACGTCAAGTTACCCACATCTCCATGATGAACTAATTTCATCAAATCTAAAAATTCATGCATCCAATGATGCTAAAATATAGAACCCTTTTCCACACATGTCATATATATATATATATATATATCACACCCAAGCCACTGAAAAATTTCTAACCATTATCTGTTTAGTCAATATAAATCTGTTATTCACCTTATTCACTCAAAAATTAAATGAATTAAAAGGAAATTAAAAATGAAAACAAACGTATGGCTACACCCATGGCATACCCATGACCATCATCAGCTCACCAGCCTGTTCAGCACCTGATATCTCCACAACATGAACCTTGCCTGATACTTAAATTTATGAATCCTATCATCCCTATGGTGATGCACTATACACTGGAAACTGGCCACACTCCGAGGTCCAACAATCTTTGCCATGTACTCCATGTTTAGCTATTATTAAGCTAACATCATTTGGTACAAAGAGAAATCATATTTCAAAACCCGGATTGTACCCTGTTCTCTAACTTTCAGCTGACAGAGTGGGATTCCTGAATAACCTCTTGTGATTTACATTCTATCCACATACACAACACTCCTTGGGAGTCTGCTCACATAGAGTCCGGACATGTTCTAGCTACCCACATTGAAAGGAAAACATTGAAGGTCCACATTGTGGTGTTCTTATAAATTACATGGCCTGAATTCCCTACTAGAACTCATCCTAGACTCACTTCCGATTATCTGTAGAGTCACCACAGAAACCATCTACAGCTACTTCCAGTCTTGAGTATGACTTATTCATCATGTTACCGTCAGCTATGAGCACATCATTCACCACCTCTCACAATGAGTCCATCCTAATGATGATTACCTATACCCAAATAGAATTCCACAAACCATCCTTGAAGTGCATCAATCTCATGGAGTAGTCACTCAACATAATTGGTTTAATGAAAGGAAATTTAGTGAACATCACTACCTAGTCCATAATCGACATGTCACCCTGCTGAAGGCACAAGAACTCCTGAGCTATCTCTTCCCTCAACATCTCTAGAATAAAATTCTCTTAGAACCTATCTATAGAATCCATATAGGCTAGTCCCTCATGTATTATTCCTATACATGAACATCCCACAAGTACTTGTACAATCCTCTGAGAATATATATCACCAGTTTCACCCTCTACCCCGGAGGCTTCTCTGGATACTATAAAATCTTTTTCATCTACTAGAACCAATTCCCAGCCTCTTATAGAGTAACTTCACCCCAAAAAATCCATGGGTGATTCGACTGGAACTCAATAGTAAGATATTCCATAAAATAATATGCTAAATAAGAACACCTATTGATACCTTGGGTCATAAGTACCAGGATCTCTCTAAGCTTCCCATAAAGACATGTCCCAAATGTTATCAGAACTAGAGGCTACCCCAACTGAACTAAGACCTTCACCTGAGCCTAATAATAAACCTTATCATCTTGATCGTCAAGGTTCTCAACCTAATCATGATACTATAGAACTAAACTATTTCCCCTGACACTCATTCAGATTTGTCATGGAGGAAACCCACTAAATACCATCAACATTGTAAAATAGCCCAAATATAACATATATACATAACTAAGAGAGAAATATGTTAAATGAATCACGTTTTCACTACCCTTACTCTTCCTCATTGAAACCATGCTACGTGGAATCCCAACCTAATGTTCTTCTTACCCTCTCTCAATAGATCCAAGTATCAAATTTGCCTTGGGCCATGCCAAACATCACCTCAATCTGATGACCTCATCACCCAACATGGTGATCAACATCACCCCTTTTCTTAATACTTTCCTACTACAATAAGAGTTAGGCCCATATGGTATTGAATAATAATATATGTATATATCACAAGAAAAATTGTTCATGTTGTAGGAACATCATATTTCATAAGAAATTTTTATAGGTGCATGATTTTCATGATTAAAAAATCCTAGCTCATCCCTATCAATGCTTAAAAAACATATCAATCACCCCTTTAATTATCAAGACAATGGTCCCATTATCATTACATTCTATATAAGGCCATGGATACATATCAGAATAGATAACATCACATTCCAGGTAATCCACATGAGCTTGAAAAAAATATAAATTTTAAAAACATGAAAAATAGATCAACATTTCCCACCAATGGTAACTTGGTCCATAACTTTTACATGGGTATATAGGAACCCAGGAATGATATATGAATCTATTTATTACCATATCCCAATATAAAATCTACCAAACACGAAATAGTAAAACTATTAGAAATAAAAAATAATATTGATGTCATTAGTATCCAGTGGAACACCGATCCTAAAATCCAGTCAAAACTACTCTAATAACACTTTCCATATCCCCCACAAGATTATCCACCCAAAATGTTCTATTAGGCTATGTTCCACTGGCCTTAAGAATCCCTCCCCATATAAAAAATTCTTATGACTAGTAATGAGGGTTTAAATTAATAATAGTGTGGAGACCATACCCTCATGGGAATTATATAATACCACTCCAATAATATAATATAACATACAACATAAATAGAATACTCAGTAGACCCGAACCAGAATTTCCAATGGTGGAAGCATAATCAATTATAGTCAATACTAGAAGCAATAAGAAATAGAAGCATCCAAAAGTAAATAAACATGCCATCATAACACTTATATCAACTAAAACCAAACATGGATTCAATACATGGATTACATATCAATAATCAATTAAAGGTCACGGATGGGCGACCATAGTAGCTATGTACATATAAATCATTCTGATAAGAAAAGAAAACTAAAGTATAATTAAATATAACTCTAGATGAGGTAGAGTCCTCAATGTCCCCTTCCATCCATCCATTCCAACTCAATCTAGGATCCATCTCCCAAGCCCGAACCCTTACCTAAATGCAACCACAAGTTGTCTACCTGCATCTCTATGGGACTCTCAAGGGTATGTGAACATATCGCAGTAGGATACCACCCATTTCATCAATCCCAACATAAGTGTTTAAAAAAGATAAATTTAAAAATAAAGAAATAATCATTGTGTAATTTGTTTTATAAAATCTTCTATGGTGATCAACATCCACCATGAATCATTTACCTGCCTCTGCCAACACTATAATAACTAAAGTGGAGTGGATCATTGGCCTATGGTCCAAGGTATCATGTAATGTAAAAAAGGCCCTGGTGAACCCCCAGGTTCCACCTCAAAATTCACCAACCCCTCATTCCAACATGACAACTCATATCTCAAAAAATCATTGACCTCTCAAAGTCACGCCCCAAACAAATGTAAGCAGTCACGCAGACCCCTACATGAAGTAGTGTTCATCTCAAACCATAACAACCAGAGGCATAATGATACCTATCCTAAAATAAAAATCCTCTTTGTCTCATATAATGATGTCTTCCGTAACAATGATCTCCACCATACCAAAATAATATATTCCTAAAAACCTTAATCCAACAATCTTCATCCCCTAACTGATAGCCCAATGCTATCATCTAAAGTCTCCCCACATTCCTCATGGTTTCTATGGAATGCACCCCCAAAAAAGTTTCCTAATTCATTATACCAGGGGAATATACCCACATGTGCATTTAAAAACACCTCATTACAGTGTCAACCCATGTAAATATGACTCCAATCAGCACTTTTCCAATAATGGTTGAGTGTGAAACCCCAAATAAGTACAGAATCCACATCCAACAAGATCCTCCATCACCTGTAACCATGTCTCTAAATACTGATGGAACTTCCATCCAATATCATGTGTGATGCACTCAAACTAATGTAATTTCAACCTTAAACTAACGTCCCTCATGCCTAACCAATAATCTGATCACAAAAGTATATATAGGCCATGCCCAACCTGATGACTATGTTTTCTCAATCCCGAGGGTCATGCCACCTAATTCCTGTTATCCAATCCCATCATGATCCAATGAATCATAGAATAAAGTCATATAAATACTTACGAAATTCACCGAATAAAGAATTCAATTTAATACAATTTAATTTAATAATTTAATTAAACAAAATAATTCAATATCATACGATTGACTAACTCAATTCCAAATAAACAACAATTTAATATAATTGAATTAGGGACTTAAAATTAAATAAAAAACAATAATTAAATATATAAAACAATAGTACTAACTACTCAAGGTGGTCTATAGGAAGAAATTGAGCCTTGCATGAGAGAATATGGGTTGGACATGCCCAAAAGAATTCCATAAGGTCAGAAAAGCATTTAAACATTAAGGAATAAAATTAAAAATGGTCTCACTGAAATATATAATGGACCTCTAAAATAATTTCTCCCAAAGTCTATATGAATAAAGAAATAATGGTATGAACAAACTACCATGGAATCATAGAAAAAGGAACTTCCAATACTTCCCTTGAACTCAAAGCAGTTTTGAAGAAATCATAGTTTTCATTGAATTCCATGAAAATAGGGAGAAATGAATAAAATGGATTTATCACACTATGAGGATAGATAATAGATGAAGAGAATAATGGGTGGGAAGAGCCATATCGACATAGTTCCAACGCACCTCATAAATAGAAGAACATATCACCTATAAATGAGATTGATAATAATAAAGAGGAGGGAGGAATGGGGGAGCTCGCATGTTGTACGTGCGACCTAGGAGGAGGTAGAAATAGAAACAATATAAATATGAAGGGAGGAAAATTTCATAATTTTTGACCTTTATTAGGTTTCATGGTTAGCATGCATTGTTTTCCCAGCCATGTGGCAACCATGTAGGTATAGTGCACGAGTACTGCCTATGTGGAACTACCCTTGTGGCTTGTCGCACTATTTTCTCCAACAACGGAAAATAATCAAAGAATCCTTTGAAAAAAAAATACATGGACACAGTATCCATGTTCACCACAAGCATAGTTTTCCCAAAACCATACTCAGTGAAAAAGGGGGGCTTCACTGGTAGATGGAAGAGTCCACATAGTTTAAACCCAAACTGTGTGCCTTGACCTGTGACTATGAAAATTGGCCTTTGGCCCCCCAACACATTCCTTCATTTAAGGGTATCACATAAGGATAAAAGATTATATACCATTAAGAAACATTACTTCATGTATGGGTAACCAGTTAGTTACCTTTACACGACCTTAGAGAATACCAAATTACACTTATATAAAAAACACTAAGTAAGGTTAAATCATCAGTTAACCTAATGAATTTTAGCTCCATAAGGGTAAGGTGTTGTTAATTTCACATAAACAATCTTTATAAGAGTAAAATGTTTTATGGTAATGAATTTATTTCAGTGAAACACACCTATTTTTTCAAATTTTATTCTTCATTTCATCACATGTTTTGTAAAACTTATCATGGATCCTTTTATACCACTAAAGGGTTTTTCAGAGTCAAATAAATATTATTTGATCAAGAAGAAGTTATTTAAAACCATTTTCCAAGGATCTACATACTTGATAATATGATATATGTGTATAATAGTATAAGGAATAACATTGTAAATAAGTGTTATTGTACTCTATATAAGTCACCACATCATTATTGTTCTCCATTGAATGGGTTTGAGAGATTTCAAAATATGGAAAACATTAGCATCCCAATTACATACAGTATCCACAAGATTCATGGAATAAAATTTCATACATTTTGTACTCTCTATCCTCAATGATGTGATATATCCTCATGATGAAAATGAGGTAGGAGAAAGTGAATGTTGGGAAATAATGAGTTAACCGATCGTGAGAAAATACACAAACACTATTAACAATTATAAGATGCCATAATTTATATTCCGTAAGGATTATCCTAGAAATATCACATTTATTCACGAGATAAAATGCACGAATAAATGACTCAGGAAATTCAAGTATCAAATTCATGGATATATATAACTCCAACTGGTTTCATATTATGAAATAGTTATTTTAATGATAAATTTAAATGAGTTGAAATCATTAATTATTAACAAAAATCAAATTCATCTTTGCATTTGATCAAAGGTTGTATCATACATTATGTCTCATTTTGTGCATTCATACTGATAACACATGAACATTATATGGCCATTAATCATATAAAATTTATATCATTAGGTAATATCTCATTCAATTACATCTCCAAATTCCAAACACACTTCCACTAAAGATCTCTAATAAGAAAGCCACACTATTAAAAGACCCGAGCTTCCCACCTTCCACTAATTACTACATCATGATCGTGCTCATCACTCCATTTTCTCATAACACACTATGGTGTCTTCATATGAATTATCCCCAAATAATATGGTACTCTTATCATGATTCATTTCTTAAAAATTAATCGATTACATTCATTTTGATCCCCACCATAGGAATCTCATACTGAAAAAACATTTTATGTTGTTCAGTAATGCATGAAAAACATCTTGAACAATGTCGTTGATGCAGTTTTTACCTCATCATATCAAAAATTATATAAAAAAAATTAGAACCTCCCATGGAAAATTGCTCAATAAAATTATTGGTTTTACTCAAAAATACTTCTTCACAATACTCTGTCTGGTTTCTATAACACATGGAGGAAACTCATAGCCACTTCGAATCCAGAATTGGCATTCAATCCTGAATCTCAATTTAATTCCAGGTATTAATCACCACAACCACACAAACAATGATTCCATGACCCATAACCTTAGCACACCTATAAACAGTATTACCCTTAGAGAAACCAAGACTACAACGATCGTAATTCCAAAACATTATATCCAATAAATATAGTGTAAAATTCCAAATACAGTATTCAACTATAAACTAGAACCCATCAGATCTCTCTTGAACACATACATCATGGTGTCACCATGACCATCAAAAGAAGTGTATCATTGAACCCACATACCTTCTGACCAGATAACTTTAATCTGAGGCTTATACGATACTCCCCCTAATAGAATGATTGTTAATATCACATTCTGAACAAACCACTGACCTTCATGACCCATGTTCTATCCATTACCATACATAGTGACCTGATGTGGAAAACCCAGTTTCACCTAAGTTCTATCATGAATTACAATCAACAACTATTCTTGGATTAGTAGGAACATCATTCCCCAATAGACCCATATATTTTTTTTTTCACGCCCACCTTATGGTTTCTATTACATAGCTCATAGAGCATCACCATCAACGGGTTGATGAACATGCCTCCTTGAAAACACACGTGTCAATGACCAAAACCCCATGCCATCATTCTCATGAATGTCCCACCATTTCACCAGCCCTATTGTAGTACTCAAGTGTATTAAAAAACTAAGACATTATTCAATGAAACCACACACAACCCATTTACTGATCTGTAACTCACCCAAAAATATATGTGAACAATACACACATTTCTTTGGACACTGAAACCTTTCGAGAACATCCAAGATAACACTAAATATCCTATGCCAAAGTTATCTGAGTTTGCTGAGAAGCCTATAATAGGTTAACATCCAATATCCAAATCTATCTCACACAAACCTAATGGTTACATATGCCCCTGAAACTTATTAAAAAACTAGACTCATGCCCCGATGAGTAGAAACCTTTATAACATAGGCCCACTTGCCTATCCAACTAACCATGATCCCAAAGAGTTGTTAGTAATAATAGAATAATTTTTCTTCAACTAACTTCTTAAAAACAAAGGCATATTACTTATTCCAATATATATCACATGAATTACCACCACTTGGGTATCATTTCCATGTCCATGATCATCTATTGATGCTCTCACTTTGCTGTATGAAAGCATAAATTGAGAACCCTAAGGACAAGAATCATACCAATCATATCCTCTAAAACTATACACTATAAAAAGATATCCAATCATGATATACATCATATCCCATGTTATTTAACTCAATCCTTTCTCTATAATTTATGAGGGATTTCATGTCAATAGTGAATTATAGGATCATCCATAGATTATTCCTCAGAAATTCAATACCTGTACTGACTTAGTAAGCACCACTATATATCCCTTGATGAAGGGACTATATTCTATCCTTACAGAGTCTCTTATGCAAGGATCTAGATGAACTAACATTAGAATAAACACTGTGGTTCCTTTGTGTTGAATGTAGGAAATATGTTATATAGGAAAATAAAATATCATTTACAGTTTACAACTTAAAAATATGAACCACCATAAGAACATCCAATAATATATAATCATGCATATATCATGTGAGTCCCACATTCCAAATATGAAACATGAATAAAAGCCTATTTATAATGATCTAAGAGATAAAAAACATAAAAAAATAAATCTAACTAACACATTATTTTTAATAAATATAAACACCATAATAGGAAAAATAAATAAATCCATTGAAGTACTACTAGTAACCGAGAATTCCAACTAGAATAGTGTTAATGACTCACGAGTTTTAGTTCTGTCACATGAAGCAACTGAAGATAATGTTGAAATAAATAGTACATATCACAAGTAGTCCCACATTCCAATGACCCAAATGCTATGTTTCTATAATGTTACCTATATAAATATAATTTTTACTACACTTGAAAACATTTTTCTATAATAATACTCCTCTAAACAATTTCCTATATATTTATCATGATATTATCGACTTTATATCTCATGTAATAAAACAATTAGAAATGGGTGAGATTAGTAATTTTTCATAGCTAAAAAAATGAATTCCATTATGGTTAGACCACAATCATATGGAAAATAATGAAAAATGAAAAATATATAATTTAAACAGACAATAAAAAAAATGTTAACCATAAATGTGGAAGGATTACATAACATCACAAATGATTACACTTTTACCGTAGTTATCGAGAATAAAAAATGAATCATAAAACACGAGTTATGGAGAAAAGCAATGAATGTGGTACAATTTAAAACACAGGATTTCTTATCTTATTAAACATGGCTACCCACCCAACAATTCACTCATAAAATTTTCACTAGATATAAACACCACCCCACTCATCCTTTGGGAAACTAGGAACTTTAAAACCCATTCACACATCATTTATATCTCATATGATATAAAAACTTACCCAATTCATTAGAGGGAGATTTAGGTCCCACTAATCACTTAGTTTGTACATTTATGTTCCACTATAGGAAAACTATCATTACATAACAAAATAACTAATTAAATGTTAAATGGGATACATGTAGTTTAAAAACCATAATATAAATGACCCATGTGAATAAAATGTTTTTTAGAATATTTAAAATCAAATCACTCTATTTTTATAAGGAACTCATGAATTTAATTTATCTTCATAAAATATCTAAACAATATCTTAAATTAAACCACATGAAATTGAAATCATGATCACCCAAAATAATCACATTATAACAAATTAAAATAGGTTGAAACATGAAAAAAAGAATTAATGGTTGATTTATTGTGAATCTAACCAATACCAAATCATGAAATGGGCTTTTTGAAAACATTTTATAATCATAAATTTTAAAAGAAATCTCATGGGGATGATAGAACCCTAAGATAGTTGATGAAAACTCCCCCCCCCCATTCTGGGAGGGGGGAGGGGGGAGGAGGAATTGGTCCGGCTACCTTCAAGCTCACGGAAACCATTCATCCCCTTTTCTAACCCTAATTTTCTCTCAGATTTCCCGATGATCTCTTGAAGCCCGAAGGTTCCCGAACTACATATTTGTGGTCCGAAGATTCTGATTATGATGCTAGAGTTCTTGAAAGCTTTGAGTCATCTTTATATAATACCGATCAGGTGTTTTAATCTTCCAAGGCCCTCATTTGATTACTTTGATAGATTCATCTTCAGTACCTGGGATTTTCAAGACCTTGTGGTTGTTGGTTTTATGGATAGACTATTGAGATGGTATGTCTGAGTATGATATACTCTATAATACAAAATTTAGGATTGAATAAGTAAAATGAGTTACAAATATAAGAGGGGGTGGGGGAGAATTGTATTCTTTTAAAAAAATACTTAAGGAGATTTGAATAACCAAAATTCACAACATCTCTATGTTCTAATAACTTGGTTGATTCCAGAAAAGTGATTCCAGAAATTAAACTTAACAAAAGTTTACACCAACTATGATTATACCTTAAAGCGTATAGAATCCTATAAAAACAAAGTACAATTTTAAGGAATTATATGAAATTTAATCTTTCCTAAACAACTAAAATACAAAATGGGAAAAAAATTCTACAAGTAACAAGTAGTAACTCTTTTAACCCAAAGAGGAGGGAATCTAACAACCCTGGATAAGTAGTCCCTTGATTTATATTTTCAAGAAATTCTGTCTTACCCAAACCTAGGTAAGCCCTCAATCCTAAGATCTGTATCTATCTTTATATCCCCACAAGCCCTAGATTTGTAAGGAAATCGACACCTCTGACTTCACAACCCGAAGTATCTAATTTTAAAGAAATCGAACCTCTGCACGAAGCAAATCTGCATGAAGAAAATTTTGAATGACCTATTTATAACATTCTATATGAAGCCTGAGAGTTTATAAGAGCCTCCTTCTCTAGAAATCACTTCAAATACATGTTAGCATAGTTGTAAATCTTCAGTGTTGATCTATTTTCAAATGATCTCGTATTTATAGGCACAGTTCCAATGGTCGACTCCCTTTTCCAACGGTCAAAATTTTCCTTGAATTTTGGAGGGACCTGTACATGTGTCACTCAAAAACCGGTTAGTTGATAAATGAAAACAAGACACCATTTTATAACCAAATGAGTGTAAGTAAAACTAAAATATGATATTCAAAATGTAAGTAAATGAAATTTCGAAGTCTAAACAAAATTGAATTCGGAGTTTATTATAAAAGGATATTCGGATTCCATTTTCATGAATTCAGAACCAGAATTATGTAGAATTATAGAGTTTGAAATTCAAGGGAATTAGGAGTCTAGATTCACAAGAATTCGGAACGTTAACTTACAAGGTTCAGAGTCAGAGTTCATGAGAATTCGGAGTCATAACTCATAAGAGTTCAGAGTCATAATTCAATGAACTCAGAGTCAGAACTCAGAAAGTTCGTAACCGAAATTCATATTCAGAATTCTAATTCAGAATTCGAAGTCAGAACTTTGTGAATGGTTGTATCTAGAATTTGGAGTTGAACTTCATGAGAGTTTGTAACCAGAATTCAGAGTTTAACTTCATGAGAGTTCATATCCAGAATTCAGATTTGAACTTCATGAGAGATCATTATCAGAATTTGTAATCAGAATTCAAAGTCAGAACTCAAAATAGCTCATAACTAGAATTCTGATAATTCTAAAAATTTGGATTCTAAAATAGAGTACTTCATATCTAAGTATTATATGATTCCAAGGTATTGGTCTCAATCCAAATTTTACACTTAGAATGATTATGATATGAGTAATGAAAATATGGTAAGGATAAATTTCCTTGGGGAAGGAAATTTTTCCTTATAGGGGTAAAGTCGAGGGTAAAATTAAATTTGGCTTTAGATAAGGTGTTTGTGATTTTCAAAACAAGAGGAATGGGAAAGTCATAAGGAAACCTTAATGACTTAACAATATCCCCCTTGAATGAAGGAATGGAAAATTCATTAGGAAGACCTTATTGACTCTATAGTATCCCCCCTTTTGGAAAGCACAAACATCCTTACGAAAAAAAATGTATGGTCTTAGATTTTTTTTCTTCCAAACATTAAAATAAATCTTATCTATATTTACTTATGAACAATGATGAATAAAACTAACTCCTCCTTAGGCTTTGGAACTATAAGGTTCATATTCTAGATTTCCAGAATCAGTATTATCATTTGTATGAAGAAATATTCGTAATGAGAAATCCCCCTTAGATAAACTCCCCCTTAGTTAGGGATATTTCTTCTTTACTTAGAAATATTTTTCCTCCTCCCTCTTAGAATTATTTTTCCTTCTCCCCCTTTGTGATTTTTAAAAATATTTAGAGGGAATGGAAAAATAATGTAGTACCTGAAATATTAGTATAGATATCCAAAAAAACTATCATCCATAATTTCATTAGGATTGGAAGTATTAGTACAATGAAAAAGAATTACAAGAAAAGATCAGATTTGGGTCTATTTTGTTTATTTTTTACCTTGGGCATCAGCTTCTTCATGATTGTCTTCATCTTTTCCAGCTCATTGTGATTATCCTCAGCCTGCTTTTCTATGACTATGATCCTCTCCTCTTGAGCCTTCCGGGACTCTGCTTGAGCCTTCAACAAATCATCTTTCTTCACCAGCTTTTCTGGGATCTAAATCCGAAGATCCTTTTCTGTTTTCCCGCTTTGAACAAAATAACTTAGCTTACCATTCAGATCTTTCACATCTAGAATCTGAGAATTTTTCTCAAGGGTTAGATTTTTCTCAAAGATGTCTGTATGATTTTTGATTTTTCTGTATTAGGTATCAAAGGATTCCTTGACATCTTCTTGAAACCGATCAAGCTCACTCATTTCTTGTAATGTCCTCTTAGACCAGCCTGCTATCTTCTTACATGACTTTCTGTGAGCTTCGTAGCCTATGAGGAATGTTTTGAAATCTGATTCTATCTTAACACAATTGTCCATCACCATGGACACTGAATCTGATTTCTAATTAAGAGAATTTTGAAGCATCTGGAACCTTGATTCTATGTTTTAAAAGGTTGCAATGAACACAAAAAGCTTCTTCAAGGATTTTTCAACAAAATCATGACCAAGCAAAGATGATTCATAATACGAGACTTTTCGTGGTGATGGTTCTTCCTCATGCTCGACCAACTTTCTATTTGAAGTTCCTCCAACTTCCTTATTCCTCAAAATAACTTTGGTTGGGGTGTCCACAACAACTTTCTTCCCTCTGTTAGTTCACGGCACGGATTCCTTATCAGGAGATTCTTGCTCACTTTCAGATAACTGTACAATCTTATCTTCATCAACTTTATTTTTCAACTCCAGCCTCAATATATTCAGGAAGAATGATGTCATGATTATGACTCTCTTCCTTTGACAACTTATTCACTTCCTCTTCTTAATCCATCCCTTCAGATCCAAAAGTAGCATGTATTTAGGATCCATCTTGAGAAGTCTAGATTGACAACTTTTTGGAAGCACTTTCCTTTTCCTGATAATCTTTAACTTTCTTAATCAAATCATTAGAGCCACCACTTTTCTCTGCTTCTTCTATTTGTTCTGCAACTTTCTTCTCTTCCACAACTTTCTCTTGTGGTTTTCCCAAAGTCATAAACCTCTTACCCAGTGTCTTAGGAAATTTTTATACTAGGAAAGCCTTCGGTATAGTAATATTTTCAGATTCAACATCCATAGCCTTTAAATGATATTGCACAATCTCTGCCTCTAACATTTTTTCTTGAGATTCTTCTCCTTATCTTGCTTTTCTAACTCTTCAGCAACTTTATCATTTAATTACTTGGCCTCAGTAGGGTCTAGGTCTAATTGAGGTTCCCCTTCCTTCCTATTCTTCTTATCCTCCCTCCAATTTGCCGCTACCTCATCTGGATAAGCTTTATGTATCTTTAGTTTAGGAGGTACGAATTTTACTTCCTTAAACTTAGGGGTTTTATCATCTACTTCCTCTTCCTTAAAAGTTCTTTTCTTCCCAAATTTCATAGAGTGTTCATCCTCTTTGGCATTCTTCGGAATGGATTCTTCCTATTCCTCAGGTAGATCAGAGAACTCACCTGCCTCCTTAGAGAATCCAACCTTCATTCTCTTAATGGTATCATCACTGATAAGCCTCACCTTGAAATTCCTCGGCTTAGAACTATAGGGGATCTTGACAGATTCTAGGAACTGAACTATCAGCGTTGAGAGTTGGGTAGGATACATGATAATTTAAGCTCTTAGATTACCATTCTCAATATTCTGAATTTTAATGAAAATGTGCTTCATGAGGTTGAGCTTCCTTAGGTTTACCAAAAAATTCAAGATGTACATATCACTTTTCTTCAGGGTATCTATGTCACCCTTTCTTGGTACGATGAGGCCTTAAACCCATAACTGTAGAATCTGGTTGTTGGTAGATAGATGGGAAATATTTTCTATCTTTACATCTTTGAGCCCAAGTCATTCCATAGCCTTTTCCTTAACGAAACTGCCTTGAACCTCTCGTAGTTTGTGGGAGAAAAATTCTTCCTCCAATTAGTAAGATAGTCCTACAAAGATAGCATCATTGGTGTAATAGAGTTCATATGTCTTTCACTAACTTTTAAAGGAAAACATTTCCCTACCATCATCCTTAAAAAAGCAAATTGATTCATAGAATTCTATGAGAAGATACAGATATGCAACATCCTGAGCTCCTATCATTGAAATAGCTATACATTCCCATCCATTGAGCCTGGTGTTCTTGGAGATAATAGAGTCATATTTATTGAAGAAGATAGGATGAACTAACCTATCCCTGTATATTTTCCACTCTGATATCAGCTTGACAAAAGAAATTTCTTGAAAGGGGACTTCTGCATACATTCAAACTCGAGCACTTCTGAAGAATTCGGAATGAGATTTTTGTAGAGGGGCAGAGCTTCAACATGCACAAGCTTGAAGACCGATGTGGTAAAACCATTGGGGGTCCCCTTTATATAGGTGATGAAGTAATGGTTGAACTTCCCATTTGAATCCAATTGCTGATAATTCTTTTGATCTGATCTAACGGTTGAAATTATAGCTGCAAGGAAAAATCTGGTTTAATCCAATCTTTTGACGTTTTGAAAGGAAAAACATTCATATTATTGGAAACTAGAATCTGAGAAGTTTTAAAAACAAAAGAAACTAACAGCAAGTAAAAGTTAATAACAATGAAATCAAGAAAGAATCATACCTTTCAAATTGCTAGGTAGATTATTCGTACTAATTAATATTCTTCTTGAAGAACTTTGGATTCCACAGAAAACATGAATATGAAAAAAAATATCACTATGATAATTTTAAAATCCGAGAGTTTCTATTACGAAAATTTCAGGTCGGAAGATTTCCATTACGAAGATTTCAGGTCCGAAGATTTTCATTACAAAAATTTTAGGTCCGAAGATTTTTATTATGAAAACTTCAAGTGCGAAGATTTCTATTATGAAAATTTTTTAAAAACCGTCTATGAAAATTTTCCTTACGAATTTTTTTGAAAAACTTTTATTACGAAAATCATGAAAAAAATCATTACGAAAATCATGAAAAACTTCATTCTGAAAAACATGAAAAACTTCAGTACAAAAAACATGAAAGACTTTATTTTGAAAAACATGAAAAACTTCATTATAAAAAACATGAAAAACATCATTAAAAATGTACCCCTCTTATGAAAATGAGTTTATTCCTGTAAGAATATTGGTTTAATAGGAAGTTATTTGAGGAGTATTACCTTATGGTTATCATTACTAACTTTTGTTTAATGTATTCAAATCTATCGGAGGGTAAATATTTTTTGAAAATATCAGCATGTTGATCTTGGATTCTGATGAATTCAAGAATGATATCTTTTTTTGTGTGTGGGATCCCTATGAAGTTGATGCCTAATATCTATGTGTTATGCACAAGAGTAATGAGAAGGGTTTTTGAAAAGGGCAATGGAACTTGTATTATCACACAAAATTGGTGTTTTGGTAAAAATCATATCATAGTCTATGAGTGTGTGTTGCATCCACAACACTTGAGCAGAACAACTTCCAGCTGCTACATTTTCAGCTTCAACAGTGGAAAATTCTACTGAGTGTTGCTTCTTGCAAGACCAAGAAACTAATGAGTATCCTAATAAATGTCAAGTTCCGGATGTAATTTTCCTATCCATTCTAGAAACATCAAAGTCAACATCCTAAAATCATTTTAAGACAAAATAATTTTCAGAAGTATAAAATTGTCCTAAATCCATGGATCCCTTTAAGTAGAAAAAATTATTTTCACCACATTTATATGAGATTCCTTAAGATTGGATTGATACCTTGAACATAAGCATATTGAAAACATTAATTCTAGACCACTCGTTGTCAATTAATGTAGACTTCCTATCATTCCTCTAAATGATGTTTGATACACTGGTTTCCCAGCTTCATCAAGTTGAAGTGTGTTTGAGGTACCAATGGGAGTACTTATACTTTTAGTGTTGTCATATCCATACTTTTTAAGAAGATATATAATAAACACATGTTGGTATTTATAGATTCCTTCTTGTTTTTGAGAGATTTTAAAACCAAGGAAAAATGTTAACTCACTCATCATACTCATTTAAAACTTTGATTTCATTAAATCTGCAAAGGATTCAGTTAAAGGTTGCTAATTTGAACCAAATATAATGTCTTCAACATAAATTTGAACAATCAAAACATTTTTCTTATCTTTAATTATAAAAAGGGTTGGATCTGTATTTCCCTTAACATAGTTATTTTGAAGCAAAAATCCTATAAGACTATCATACCAAGTTCGAGGGGCTTGTTTAAGTCCATACGAGGATTTGGTAAGTATAAGAACATGATCATGATGTTTTGAATCTTCAAATCTAGGGGGTTGTTAAACAAGAACTTCCTCTTGAACATAACCATTACGAAAATCACATTTCACATCAATTTAAAATTGATTGAAATTGAATAATGCTTCAAAGGAAAGTAAAATACGAACAGATTCAAGTCTAACTACTGGAGCATAGGTTTCTTCATAGTCTATCCCTTCTTGTTGATTATAGCCTTTAGAAAATAATCTACCTTTATTTCTTACAATGATTCCATTTTCATCACAGATATTTATGAAGACCCATTTTTCTCCAATAATAGAAGTTTCCTTAGGTCTTTCAACCAAGGTCCAGACTTTATTCCTTTCAAATTTATTTAGTTCATCTTGCATTTATTTTATCCAATCATCATCACCTAAAGCTTCATCAGTGCTTTTTAGTTCTAATTGGGAAAGAAATGAAAGTTGTTCTACTTCATTTCTTAAGGAACTTCTAGTCCTTATAGGTTTATTCACATAACCAATGATACTATCACTAGGATGATTCTTTAGAAATGACTTATTTGGATTTGGTAAAACCTGTTCATCAACATAGGGTAGGAAATCTTCTAGGTAAACATTTCAGAAGTATATTCTTGGACATTTTCCTTATCAGAGGGATTTTCTGTCAAAGGATGATAATCCATTTTTGAAAACACATCTGTTGATGTAGGTTGAGGTTGTTTAAAAACAAAAGGTTTAGTTTCAACAAGTTTAATATGTACTATCTCTTCAACAGTACATGTGTTTTTTTTCAAAACTCTTTATAACTTAGAAGTTGTGGAATAACATACAAAAATTACTTCATAAAATTTCAGTGTGAATTTATGTAAGTTGTCTTTATTATTCAGAATGAATACCTTGCAACCAAAAAACATAAAGTATGAAAGTCTAGGTGTTCTACCATTCCATAACTCAAAATGAGTTTTATTGAGAAAAGTTCTAATCAAAACTCAATATATAGTATACAAAGCAGCACTTATAGCTTCAGACCAAAAATATTTGGCTACAGAATACTAACTCAACATGGTTCTAATTATCTATTAAAGAATTATATTTCTTTATTTCTTAACACCATTTTGTTGAGGTGTTCTAGGTACTATAATTTTATGAGTAATTCCTTTTCTACTACAAAAAGTTTCAAAATAAGAATTTTGAAATTCTCTACCATGATCACTAAGAATAGTTTTCAATAGAAGGTTTTTCTCATTTTTAACTTGGGCTCTAAAACTTTTGAAATAAGAAAAAGCTTCAGACTTATTTTCTAGAAAATATACCCATGTAAACCTAGTGTAATCATCAACCAAGACAAATACATAATACTTTCCCCCAATGATTCCAGTTTGTGTAGGACCAAAGAGATCCATATGCTCTAACTATAATGCATCAGTAGTTGAGACTTCAACAACTAATTTAAAACTTGATTTATGTTTCTTGCCATATTGAAAAGGATCTGAGACTTTTGAAGGATCAAATATAAGTTCTGGTAGATCCTCAACTAGTCCTTTCTTAGAAAGTTTTCATAAGTTTCTAATATTACAATGACCTAAACTTCTATTCCACAACCAAGAATGATCTTCCATTGCACTAAGGCAAGGTAGATCTTGGCTGTTAAGGTCTTCTAAGTTTAGTGTATAAACATTCTCTTGCCTATGGGTAGAAAGAATAAATTCTTCCTTAGAATTGTGTACTAAACACTTTTCATTCCTAAAATTCACAAGGTAACCTTCATCACATAACTGAATTATGCTAATGAGGTTGTGTTTAAGACTCTTAACAAATAAAACATTTGAAATCAAAGTTTTTTCAAGAAGAAAAATATTACCTATATCAATAATTTCTCCTTGAGCATTATCTCTAAAACTTACTTTTCCTCATTTCGTCTTGATAATCATTTCAAAATGGATTTTGTTACCAGTCATATGCCTGGAACATCCGTTATCCATGTACAACATATTTCTGTTGGTACCATCTTTATTTTCCTGAAAATAAGAAAGTTAGACTTTCAGAATCCAAAATTTCATGGATCCAGAATTATTAGACAACAAAATTTATGGTATCCACATTTGTTTATAAAAATAAGTTGTATTAAACCCAAAATATTGAACTTTATTCCAGGATCAATTTTTTTTCCAATGCCCACCGCATTGACATTTAGTGCAAAAAGGGGATTTATAAGGAACAAAGTAGTTGTTTTTGAAAACCGTTTTTGTGTGTGTATAACCTACTCCAGTAGTGTTTCCTTGAGGTTTATTTTGATAATAAATCTTGTCAAAATTTTCCATCCAAGAGGTAATGTTTTGAAGAATCTTCTTAAGATAAAATATTTCAGATTTTAGTCTAATGACTAAATTCTTATCCTCAGGAATCATTTCCATACAGTTAGATTTTTCCTCAAAAACTTTTATCTTTGAAATAAAATTTTTAATATCTTTAGAAAGTTCATTCTTCACATAATTTTATTTTCTCAAGGTCTTTGGAAAGTTTTACTAAAATCACCTCTATATCTCCAAGTTCTCTACAAAGATCTAAAATCTATTTTGTAAGAATTTCTTCCCTAGTATTTGAATTGTTTAATTTCTTAGAAATTTTACAATTTATTGCTTCAAGTAACATGGAAAATCTAAAACATTCTTCATATGATGTTATTTCTTCATTTTCTGAGGATGAAGTATCTTCATTAGAATTACTATTTTTGGAATTGTAATTCTTATCAAGAGATAAATTTGTTAAATCCTTGGAAGAACGTACCTTGGAAATAAGACATGTATTAGGTAAAAAAGTAGTAGCAATGAAACCCATATTCTTCTGTGATGATGAATCATATTCAGAATATTCACATTCTAAAGAGTCTCCACAGCTGGCACTCCATGTATCATTTTTTTAAGTCTTTTATTCTACTTTGATCTAAATAATTTTTTCTTGTTTCTTTCTGAATTCCTTTCCTTCTTTTCCTTCTTTTTCAACAAAGGACAATCAGGTCTGATATGACATGTTCTTCTACATTCATAAAATGTAACTTATCTATAATTCTTATCTCTATAGTAATTCTTCTTGTACTTATTCTGATGATTCTTTTGACCTATAAACTTTTTCATTTTCCGAGTAAGATTATTCAATTCATTCTCAGACTTTTCTGTGTCACTAGATTCTGACTAAATAATGACTTTCTTTGACATTGATCTAGTTACTCTTTCTGGGGTCTTGTATTTCATATGTTTAGAAGTGGTTATAAAAGAAACTCCTTTATTCCCGTTCTTCTTCTTAACATTTTTAGCATCTCCCTTCATTCTCATTTCATGATGAAGTAGAGTTCCAAACAAATAATCTAAGGAAATCTGAGTAACTTTTGTATTCTCATCAATAGCTGTCCTCTTAGACTCCCATTCATTGGGCATGATATCTATGATCTTATCAACAAGAGCCTCATAATCTAATCCATTCTCACCCATAGATTGTAAACTATTTGTGATAGTCATAAACATTTGTTGTACATTGCTTACAGGTTCTCCGTATGGAAAGTTAAATCCATGGTGTTTAGCCCTCAACATAGTACTTCTTATCTCTATGATATTAAATGTACCAAAATGTGTAAATTCATGTTTCTCCCAGATACTGTTTACATCTTCGCATGATGATATCTTACTATAGATGTTCCTAGTCTTGGAACATAACAATGTATTTCTAACCCTGAAGTTTTCTTGATATTATGATTTCTCCTGATTCGTAATGGTTCTCAATTCCTTATCTGGAATCTTATAATCTCTAGTCGTCATTAGATAGTTATCAACTCTTGTATTGATAACAAAAGTCTTCATCCTATCTCTCCAATACGCATAATCATTTTCCATCGAAAATAGGAGGTCTGGTAGTATTTAGATTGTCAATAGAACCAACATTTAAACCCTCCATCATTAAGAAAATCCTTGGTAAACAAACTTGTTAGTAGTAAGAGTTTGTAAACAAGATAAAATTTCCTAAGCAAGGAAATAGATATTGTATCTCTAAGGAAAAAAAATGAATCCGAACTATATGATTCCGAAAATATGAATATAAGAAATATGAATCTGAAAAATATGAATCTGAAAGCCCAATTCTGAGAATTCACTTCTGAATCTAATCGTGATATTAATTCAGATTGAACCAACCCTCTAATACCAATTGTTGAGATGGAGTTTCTGAGTATGATATACTCTATAATACCAAATTTAGGATAAAATATGTAAAATGAGATACAAGTACAAGAGGGTGGGGGTGAATTTTATTCTCTTAAAAAATACTTAAGGAGATTTTGAATAACAAAAATTCACAACAACTCTAAGTTCTAATAACTTGCTTGATTCCGGAAGGGTGATTCCAGAAATGAAACTTAAAATTTTTTTACACCAACTAAGATTCTACCTTAAAGTTTATATAATCCAATAAAAACAGTGTTCAAGTTTAAGGAAGTATATAAAAGTAATATTTTCCTCAACAACTAAAATACACTGCGGAAAACAAAATACTACAAGTAACAAGTAGTAAATATTTTAACCCAAAGTAGAGGGTATCCAACAGCCCTGGATTAAGGGTCCCTTGATTTATACTTTCAAGAAAGTCTGTCTAACCAAAACCCAGGTATTCCCTCAATCTGATGATCAGTATCTGTATTGCTATCCCCGTAAGCCCTCAATTTGTAAGGAAATCAGCACCTCTAACTTCACAACCTGAAGTCTATTATTTTATGGAAATCGAACCTCTGCACTAATCAAATCTACATGAAGAAAAGTTTGAACAAGCAGTTCAAAACTTATTGCATGAAGTCTTGGAGTTTACAAGATCCTATCTCTTTAGAAATCACTTCAAGAGCATGTAAGCACATTTTTCAAAGTATAGGGTAAAATGAAATTTGTCTTTAGATACGGTGTTTTGGATTTTAAAAATAAGAGGAATGGTAAAGTTGTAAGGAAACCTTAATGAATTAACAATATACCCTTGAATGAAATAATAGAAAAGTCATAAGGAAATCCTTATTAACTCAACATAGACGACACTTCATGATTCATTTTTCTTCAGAAGCAATTCTAATTTGGGCCTGGTCCAGTGCCCCATGGAGATGCAACGATTTCAATTTCTCCCTTCTTATATGGTTGTTTTATATTTTCATGAACTGTGATCCAACATCCAGTGCGATATGGGTAATCCTCACTCAACAACATCTTCCTTTTCATAATCCATCAATTCATCGTATGATTGGAAATATGTTGGGTCGTTTTCTTTGTTCTGAAATTTGAACTTACACTGTGAGCCACCCAATCAATACTCACATCTGTGTTGTGGTAGATGTGTCAAAGACTCCGGTGGAGTGGTTTTGGATTGAAGTTGGTACAATGTTTAGGTGAAAACCAGAAGTTGTGTTTGAATCATGGGTCAACTACTATTTGAATTGCTGTCGATTGGGGCATTTGGAATCTGAGTGTCATGTTGAAGGTTTCATGAAGAGGAACTATATCTCGAGGATGAGGCCTGGTGAATAACAGAGGAGGGAGTGTTTAACTGATCCTCAAAAGGGCTCTGGTCTGGTGAATATGGGTGGATCTGCAGTGGGCAAGGCTGATGATGTCTCCTTAAATTTGATGGTTGCTATAGTTTTTAATTGGTTGAAGAGTGATATACAGGTTGGGGATGGTGGGAAGCAGGATGATGATAAGTGTGTCTCTAGTGCTGGAGGTGAGTTGGCCATTAGCAATACGGTCGAGGGGGGTGAAACCAGTGGAAGTGGAGAATACAAACCCTATAGTGCATGATGGTCCTACTGTGGGGGATTTGGAAGGATGTGCTGATGAGGAAATTGGTCAGAATAAGGATGATGGAGGGGTCCTGATTACAGTTCCTACAAGAAACTATTTTTAGGGTTTGGAACATGAGGATGCAGAGGTGACTAAACTAGTGAATAATGGTGCCAATGTGGGGAATGAACCTCAAGAGGATACTATTGCAAATGATGAATTGAAGATGGTGTTGTGTGAAGATCATGAACTGGTGGAGCATCCACAATGCTTAACATTAATTGATGCTAATGATCAGTTTCAGAAAATTTAGTCAGCAACTTATCAAAAGGTGGTTATCCCTGGAATGTGGGGGGATATTTCAGAGAGATAAAAGAATAATGGTTGATTGGGGAGACCCTAGTATAGCAACATTGTCCAGGGGGAATGTGAAGGTGTTTGAGAACCAGGAGGAGATGATTGCCTCACCACAAAGGTGGCCAATGATAGATTAATCGCTTTTACCAAAGCTGATGTCCACTGGGTCATCTATAACAAAGGGAGGCACAATAGGACTAAATAAGGGTATGCAGTCTCCTAATGAATTTATTTATTTGGATTAGTTGAATATTATGAGGAATTATGCCAATGTCCTGAATCATTATGAATGTTTGGAATAAGAGTGTCCACTACGGAGGAAGATTTATATCATGGGTGTGGTGACGGGTATGGTTCTGATGGTTTCTAGTTTATGTTTTTGGACTTCTGTACTTGTTTACTAGAGTTTTATTTTATTTTAATAAATGGTTGGAGGTAAGACTCTAAAAAACATTCTAGTTAATTTTAAAATACGTAGTTATGAGTCACTTTTAAAAAAATACTCCTTTTTAAAAAAAGTAAAAATAAAATAATTTATGGAAATGTAACTGATTCAAAAATAATTTTTTCTTAGATTTAATAAGATAATATTATTTAAAAGGAAAATTAATGGAAAAAGTTTAAATTTAAAATGTTATTAATCAAATAAAGGAGTTAGAGCTACGTAGTCCTTTATGGCTCAGGTAATTTATGAATCAAAACCCCCTGAGAAGATGAAATAAAAATAAAAATGTAAATATAATGAAAAAAGAGATCAATGATTACAATTTTAAAATGGTGAAATATTTACAACATTTAAATGAAAACATGTTTTATAATATAAAAATTTCCAAAAGATAATATTTTGATATGGAAGCCCAAACCTTGTTTTCTTTATTATTTGGTCACATTATATGTTCCTTTCAAACAAAAATAGATAACTTTATAAAATATTTCCAATCTAGTGTCAAAAATATTACCCTTTATATTCCTTATTATACATATTTATCTTGAGTACAATAATTAGTTATAGCATACTATGACAATTTTGTGTTGAAAAATTTTACCTTTTTGAGAATGTTTAATAAATTTCATATCATTATTCATAAATTGATACAATGTTTCTTATTGGTATAAAATTAATAATTATTTAATATATCACTTATATTTATTTAAAATTAGATATTTCATTCCATGTGTACTCTGGTTATGTTATGTTACAACTTAATTGATAACAACTAATTTTGGTAATTTTAGGAACTAAAATTTTATGTAAATGATAATTTTTAAAATTAATATAATATTTTCATTAAAATATATTAACCAGGATTTAATTACAAGATTATAATAATATAATTTTTATTTTCTCAGCAGGAATAAAAAATAATAGTTTAATGAATCATTCTTCTTGGTGGTTAAACTATAAAAAACATGATCATATATTATCTTAATGGGAGCGTTTGGTGAATTATATGTATAATTTGGAATAATATTATCAAATATGAAGTATAATTATATTATTTTTATTTATTTATGTTGGTTAACCAAATATTTTATATTCTAGATAAATATGAAGATCTGGATGAAAAATAAAAAGTGTTTCACAGTGGAGGCGAGAGTCCACGAGTACACACATTTACCATTCCTATTTCTCAATGCATGGGGTGTAAGTGGATATTAAATAAATATTTAAAAAGAATAATTATACTATATATATAATATTTAGTATTCATTAAAACCATTAATACCATCCATTAATGGTTGTAATTAAAAAATAGCATCGTGGAGGCAGTAGTTCAGACAATGCACTAACAACGTTCTTATTTCTCTAAGTGGATGGAAATGAATAACTAAGTGTTATAAAATTAATATAACAACATATTATTACAATAATTTGAGTCAATTAATCATATTATTATTGATTTATGATACTTTTATGGGTAATAATAATAATTATTAAATATTAATAATGAGACATCACATATTTTTGTGTGTTGACTTTTCTATGTATGTTCCCTTGAAATTGAAGGAAATAGGAAAACAATGAGTGAATCAAGGATTATTTTTGTGGGAAAGGTTTGTAGGGAGGGTAAAAGAGAATAGATTCGTGGAAGAAGTTAATGGTTGTATGTGGATTTTCATAGGTTGATGTGATATATTTTTATAAGAGGTAAAAATGAAACTTTTGGTAACACTCATCTATTTTCAACAATGCCAAGATTGTATTCCAGGGAAAATGACTCAAAAGTGGAAAAAATTGCGTGTGATACAAATTAATGTTGAAAAAATTCTTAAACTATTATTATATAACCTTTTTTAAACATGTTTTGGAAATTTACCCAAGGTAAAAATTTTGTTATCATTTTAAATTATTATAGTGTAATTATTTTTAACCTTAGAAATTAATTATGATATCAAAAAATAAAATATGAATTATTTTTAATTTAAAAATTTTGAATTTTAAATTTAAAATTATTTTATCTTATAAATTTTAATATTTTTTAAAAATTTAATTTTAAAACAAACACTCCAAAACACATAAAAATAGTTTATATGAAAAATGATGTTCTTCACCTTTAAATTTATATATATGTTTATATTATTCTTATATGATATTTTAATTAAATGAATTGATTTATTATTATTTTATTTTAATGTGCGAGTCTTTCATGAAAACACAGAATATAATCTCACCATGAAATTAATTCATCTAATGAGGAGACATAATTTTTTTTACTAAACTAACATTTTTATTTATATCTAAATATGTTTTACATGGAATTTGTGAGATCAAATAATATATTAAATTGAATAATTTTATTATATATATATATATTTTTTATTATATAAAAGGTTTTAAACTTATATGATAGATTACATAGTGATAAAACCACATAAATTATAATTCTCATAAAATACATATTTTTTACTAAGAATCAATATTTTGAGAAAATATTAAAAAATTAATAAAATATAAATTTCCATGAGTGTAGTTCAAAAATAAATTTATTATACCATATATACATTTTCTAAATTGTTCATCATAGTTTTTGAATGAAGGTAAATTATAAATAATGATTTTTATTAAAACCATTATCAATATTAATTCAAATTATTTATTTATCTACTAAATCTAATAGATGTTAATAGTATATTATCATATTTTTTATTATATATTTATTAAAATATATTCTTAATATTTTTTTATATTATGGAATGTGAAAAATGTTATATAACATAGTATATATTATTAATCATTCCAAAATCAAGGGTCATTACATTTTACCACCATAAATAAATTGAATCATTACAATTTAATTATCATTTACTTACAAGAATATAAAAAGGATGATAAAAGATTAACATGCCTGAATATATTGAATCTAATGAGAAAAAATCATCATAATCGTAGGGAAGACCATAAGGTGATTATTTATCCATAATAATTTCAAGGAAATGTATCTTATAAATAGGTTTTATGTCCCATGTGAAGGATTCTATTTTGTTCACAGATAATTCAGATTCGGACATACACAAATGGATAGTGATAGTTTATTTTGTATTTGTTTTACATATTATGAAAATTAATATAGAATCAATGTTAATATATACATTCTCTTTTAAAATGATTTTTTGTTATGATATTATGATTTTAATAATGTTTATTTCAAAAAACATATTAACAGTTATAGTAAATGTTATTAAAAAATTAAAATTAATTGAGGGTGATGAATTGATTCTCTTATTAAACTCTATAAACATAATCTTATTGATAAAAAATAATTCATCAACTAATTACATGTGAAGGGTAAATAAAACCAAATAAAAAATATCATTTTAATTTTCATGACCTGTCCAAAAGGGGCTCGTGTCGTGTCTACCCCAAGCCAGCCGCCAATAGACAACGGGATGGTGAGTAGCACCAATTTGGTATACCCCAAAAATGGAAGGTATTATCCTAATGTAACTATATTCATTCACACATCTACATGCAAAAAATGCTTAAATGTAAAAATGCTAAGTAAAAAATGTATGTACACCACTAAATCCCACAACATGAGTTCAAAAGTGAAAGTGCATGAAACTAAATAGGGCGAGAATACAAGACCACCAAAGAGAGTTTATAAAAGTCTTAAAAAAGTGCTGATGTGTCACCCATGTCGTCCTAGTCTATTAATTTATATTCAATGGTTCTTGAAGATCATCTATAGAAAACCCTACCTGATACAACCTAAAGGAAATATTACCAGGATGGATGTATGAAGCTACAAGAGCATACCCCATTTGTCCAGCCTCACTAGGCACCACTTGGTCTTTTTCGACCAAGAGCCCCATCAAAGGGTCGATCATTTACAAAAGATAAAAAATGTGTGGGAAAAGCATCTGCATCAGTGTGTAAAACAATACTATGTCGGTAGCCTAAAACATCAATGGAAATACCACAATGGAAATTCATCAAATTAAATACCATAAAGGAAGTACCAAAAATGAGTTACCACAAAAAAATACATGTCAACTCTATATTTGTATATTTCAATAACATATATTAGACTAATATATAGATATAAAAAATCCATGATGGAAATTCTAGTGGTAATTCTCAATAAATTACCATCCAAATGATTCTACTTGAAGAATGATCTTTCTAGGAGGACTCACTTCCCAAGACATGAATCATTAGATATTATCACAAAGAGTTCTAGCTCATTCGGTCCCTTACGAACTGGGAATGTATTGGAAAAGGAAGATCATGATACCACAGAAAAGGGATCACACCTAATCACATTAGGGGATACCACCGATTGTGCCCATATACACTGGGGATACCACATACCCAATCTGTATCAATTCGCAATGTATGGGATCATGCCCAATCACATTTAAGGATACAAGAGACCCAACCGATGAATCCTTCTAGGTGGAGGATTAATTCACAACTCATGAAGGTTACATAATTCCACAAACTCTACTAGGGGTGATATATGATCACACTTCTGTCCTCGGGAGTGGTACCTCACTCTATATAGGACTCACCCGCTAGAGGTGATTATAATCTAGATATTTGGATGTAATACCATAATATATGATTAAGGAAAGGACCAAGGGTGTTATATCACCCATTATCAGTAAAATCAAAAAATTGACCATAAAATTTCAAAAGGAAAAAATCGTGGTTGGGGTCCTAACTCCACAGATGACTTGTTAAACGAAAATGCGATTTAAAAGTTATAGGGGTATGACGTTTCATAAGAATTGGGATCATAGGATATGGACCGACCACATGGTCAGTTTATTGATCATGGAAGTCAATTACCATATCTGACCACACCCCTAGCTGGCACGACCATACAACTAATGGATCGATCGTGGTTCACAGTTGACTGCTCCTATCGATCGTGGCCTGGTCCATCCCCCTGGGTCCAACCTGACAAGCTGGGTCTGACCCTACTTACTCATCATGGGTCCGAACTACTTCTCCAAGCTTGAACCATATCTTCACAGACCAAACCATCTCAATTTAGGACTGAATTGTCTTCCTTAGACCGGCATGCTCACAAACAGACCTCCTGGTCCGGCCTGGCCAACATGGTTTTCCACGGTGTCCTACTCGATGGTGGTTTCCGCTGCATCCCACTTATCTCTTCATCACTTGTCACACATCCTACTACCTCCACCTCCCTATCTCCACTCTTCAATATCCCATGACCCGCTCCTCCATCTACCATGCGACCCTCAACATCTTCGTTATCGTCTTTTGTGGCCACCACCGCGTCCACTGCCTCTGGTCATCATACCACTACTGTGTCCACTGCCACTTTTTTCTATACCTTCATGCTATACCTGGGATTATGGATCATTCCAGAGACCACCGAGACACCTCTGATTCTCATATTTCTAAAAAAATTGAATATCCACACTACTCGGGTCCCAATCCACATAGATCCGACCTCTATTTTGATTTTCCCCAAATCCAAGGGTTCAATTGAATTCAAATCCTTTCAGCAAGTCAAGACGTGACCATGATGGTCCAATGAAAAAAAACCAAAAACAAGGGAGATAAAATCCTGAAGAACACCCAGAGGAACAGATCTCAACCTTTGTTTATGTTGGCCTCAATCTGTTCTAGTTAGAAGGAATGATTTTGATCAAACCTGAAAACTCTCAGAAATTATGCCATAAATTTTATAACTATCCAGAAATGATCACAATGAGGATTAATCTATTAATAGATTTACTCACATTCACATGAAAATCAGTAATGGGGAAAAGAAGAAAAAATCAACATCCCTACCAGGGAAATGGATCGTTCTCTATTATAGACCGATTGAAGCTGGTGAAATACATCATGAACGATCCTTGATCCAAGTCTCTATCATCTTAGGTGTGGGAAATCTCTAGAGTTTATCTCAGAGCCTCCATAAAAATTCTATGGTTATGAGCATAAACCTGTACCCCTTTTTAAAGGATTATTAAAATAGAGAAAACGTTGTTTGGTTGAATAAAATAATTTTTATTAAATTTTCATATCTCTATTACATCCCATGAAATTGTTTTCATATTTGACCCATGTAGACTAAATTATAGTTTCTCCTAGTGTAAAGACTCTATTCTGAGTTCAATGATACCCTCAAATTTCTAATCTAGACACCCATTTAAGATATATTAAAATTTTTCAAGAAAACTATGCGTGTGTGCGATTAAATAGTTTAATATTTTTTTAAAAAATTATCAGGCATAGTAGGCATCAGAATCACCCGTCTTCTCTGTGCCTGGTCTCGAAGTCAATCCAAAATAATATCTAAAAAAATACATGAAAAAATTTGAGATGTTATATTCTCCTCATATTGGGGATTTACAACCCTGAAAGCCAAAAACAAGGGATATGCAAACAAAAGGGGGGTACTGAGCACGAATATGAGCTTCCTACTCCTGTGTGCCCTCCTAGAGTGTGTTGTGCTACTACTGGATATGAAACTAAGGAACAGAACACCAAGAAACTATCCTATTCTACCAATCCTCAATCTCTAATTGGCACTTAGTAAAAGTCACCCATCCTTAATGTCCATCTCTATCCAGCTGATGACATGGGATGGGTCATGCACGTAACTCCTCAGATGTGACCCATGGAAGATATTTTATGCCAGTATAACTATAGTGGTAGAGCCAAGCAGTATTACACCTTTCCAACTCTATGAAAAAGTTGTAAATGGGAGATGAACCTCAGATATAGCTTGTCGCCCCGACCAAATCTCCATAATCCACATCGATGTGAGACCCAAAGGAACACATGGTCTCCTTTCATGAACTCTAAAAGACTACGTGGCCTATCAACATAAGACTTCTCCCAGCTCTGTGAAGTCTTAATCCACTCTTAGATGATCTACACCTTCTCTGTTGTACCCCACACCATCTCTGAAACCCTTAGTGATGACTCTATTGGGTCTGTCCATCAAGGTGGTGACCTGTAGTGTCACTTTTACATGGCGTCAAATGGTGCCATAACAATGGTGGAGTGATAAATTTTGTTGTATGCAAACACCACCAGAGGTATGTGATCCTACCAACTAAAAAAAATAACCATGATCCATGCCCGCATCATGTCTTCCACGATCTTAATGGTATGCTCCTTTTGGTCATCCATTTGTGGGTGGAACGTTTTGCTCAAGCATAAATGATCCCCAAATAGTACCTAAAATACCTTCCACATCCATTATTTAAAGAGAGATTCATGATTTAAAACTATCATCGAAGGAACCATATCGAGTCGAACTATCTCTTACACATAGTGGCATCCTAAGCTCTCTACTGAACTCTGCTCTTGGATATCTAGGAAGTGGGACGACTTAGTGAGTTGGTCAATGATCACCCAGATTGCATCATGTTCCCTGGATGTACATGCTCAACCCATCCTGATGTCTATTAATATCCAATCCCACTTCCATTCTGGTACCTCTAGGTGTTGATCTAAACCTGTTAGATCTTGGTGCTCTACCTTCACTTGCTGACAAGTGAGGAATCAATAGATAAACTCTTTAACTCCCTTGTTCATCCCTTGCCACCAAAACTAACCTTGGTTGTCTGGATACATCTTTACCACACATGGATGTACAACTAATGGGGGTGTATGGAACTCCCTTAAAACCTCATCCCACATTTCCAATGGTAAAATTGTGAACCCTCTTAAATGAAATACATGCTCCCCACCTTTCAAAAATCCATCAGAAGAATGCCTATTGGAAAATTGACCATATAGGGTCTCATAGTTGTTATCCCCAAGATGTGCCTCTCTAAATCGATGTAAGAGTGTAGGGGTGAAAACCATCAAATGGAGGTAATATTCTCCATCTATATCGACAAAGGATATATAAAACAAGAACATGTTCTCTGATTCTTCATTCAACAATTGTAATCTATATTTTTAGCTAAGAGAATCCACCACCATGTTCCCCTTCCCAAGAGTATAAACAATATCAACGTCATAGTCCTAGAGGAACTCTATCCATTGCCTCTATGTCATGTTAGGATAATTTTTAGAGAAGGTATACATGAGATGCATCTGATCAAAATTGACGATAAACTACATTCCCATTACGTAGGGACTCCACATATTCAATGTGAATACTTCTATTGCTAGCTTAAGATCATGGGTCAATTAATTCTGCTCATTCTGTCACAACTAGTGTGAACCATAGGTAATTAACTCTTTACCTTACATCAGGAAACAACCAAGACCAATCCGTAATGCATCGTAGAACACCACATAATTTAAAACCTTTTCCTTGTAACTTTAGTATGGGATCCCTCCTCAACCTCTACATCAGCTACTAAATTCACCGGTTTAACTTCTCCATCCACACCAAAGTCTTCCCATTTCATGTCAAAATTATCAAGGGTGATTCTACCTTGGTGATGTATAGTAAAAAACTATAAAAGTATCCTACAATCCCAATAAATCCCTATACCTTGATACCACTCTTGTGTTACTCCTAAGTAAGCAATGCCTCAACCATCACTGGATCCACTACAACTCTAGCTTCCGAGATGATGTGTCATAGAAAATATATATATCGAATCATGAACTGACAATTCGATAACTTCCCATAGATCTGGTGATGTCATAGTGTGTCTAGGACTATCCTCAAGTGTCTCACATTCTCCTCATTTTACTCTTAGTACACTGGGATGACATCTATGAATACCACCATTAAGCGGTAATTTTATAGGTGAAAGATCTAGTCAGTGAGTCCCATGAATGATGCTGGGGTGATCATCCCACCAAATTTAATAACCAAGTACTCATAATGGCTATGATGACACCTGAAGTCTGTATACGATATATCCTCATCACGTAATCATATATGGTGATAGCTTCATCTGAAAAAAATATTCTAGAACCACCACACCCCTTTCAACTACCCAAAGATGTCATAAATCCTCGGTAGTGGATAGTTATCATTCACAGTCACCTGGATCAAGAGACGGTGGTCAACAAATTACCCCATCCCCTATCTGCCTTCTTGGAAAACAAAACTAGGGCTACCAAGGGTAAAACATTGGGTTTAATAAATCCCTTCCTCTACACATCCCCAAATTCCACCCTTAGCTCATGAATCTCTACAAGAGACATCCAATATTTAGGTGAAGATTTTAGTGCTTTAATAGGGTTTAGATAAATGAATAATTCCATCTACATATGAGTGGGTGGTAAACCTAGACATTTTTAGTAAATAAATCATGATACTCCTCCACCATTATAGAAAACTGGGGACCCATATCATCCACTGCACCAAGTGAGAGGCTATCCAATTGATTAGTAATTAGCTTTACCATCCTACGTGTTAGTCTATCTTGCACTTCATGTATTTCTTTTTCACCAAAAAGGGAAAACCTGGTACCATCACTATCGACACACTACACTCTATGCCTAAAAAAATCAATCTGAGCATGAACTATGGATAAATATCTAATCCCAAAAAATGAAAATGTAAGGCCTTGACACCACTACCAAGACATCCCAACTGAAACTCTCTCCTCTAAGAGTCATATCACACCATCGACACTAGTTTTTGATCATCGAATACCCACCTATAAGAGTTTCTAATAGTAAGGGTCGAGTTAATGGTTCAATTATAATCTACAATCCCCGAACAGGGTCTGTGGAAAGAACGGAATGAATAAAACCTATTTCTATAAAAACTAAAATCAAGGAGGAAAATACATAGATCATTGCTCGATTCAACCCTAGAGTTATAGGGTTACAAACCACCATCACCTGCAGTTTTCCTTGACCCTAACCACTAGCTCCTGGAACGAGGTGTGGACCACCTACTATAGCTGGTGGTAATAGGTGAAACCTCGGACGACCTCTTTCTTACATTCTTTCTCCTTTTCCACATCTGTCTCCCTTTGGACCACCCTGATATTGTCTTTGCCTCTACATCAGTGGTCCCTCAAATTTCTCACGATCCATTGTATGAAGGGTCAACCAATTTCATGTGAGATGTCCCTGACTACTTCATGTGTAACACCGCTTATCACTAGTTTGTATCAATCTGCCTCTGGAATCCCTGTGACACAGATCCCGCATCTTGTTATCATCCCCTAATGTTCTTTCCCCTATTGGATCATTGTGACTACTGTTGACTTCCTTCTATTGAGGTCTCACCTACATGGTGTCCACTACTATCTTACATTTCTGGTGTCTAATCCACCAAAAAACTCTCTACTAGAAGGGCTCACTCTATTACCCTAGCATAGGTAGGAATGTTAAGGGATTCCAATAATTCCTAGATGTCTCGGTGTAATCCCTACTTGAAGGTACGAGCCTTGAAGAACTGGTCTCACACCATGTCCATGGAGTAGGATGAAAGATAATTAAACCTCACTGAATACTCCTCCATGGTCGTATTTTCTTGATGCATTTATAGAAACTCATGTATGTGAACCAATCAAAACATGGGTGGATAGAACTCTCCTTTAAAGAGACACTCAAAGGTTGTCTAGGAGAGAGCTCTCTCATAGTGAGGCTATGTCACCATTCTCCAGCATCACCCTATAGATTATTGTAGAAGGCCCACCTTAAGGATTTCCATTTGGTTAGTATACGTCCCTATAATGTAGAAAATATAGGTGGATACGTCTATCCAGTCCTCAACCAACTGGGGGTATAGATCACTGAGAAACCAGGGAGGTCGTGACCTCAGAAACTCATGAAACACACTCAAACTACATGCATCCTCGGCTAGTAGTGTTGGATGTAGCTACTTCTCAATGGGTTGTGGTACAAATAGTAAACCACCCAAAGTTGAAATATCTTGTATAATCCCATATACTGATGCCTCTTCACTTGGAATATCGTCTTCATGATCATGTATTAGAATATTGGATGACTGTATATGTAGAGGAATCCGAAAATAAAACAATATGTACCATTTTTAATAGAGTATATTTAGAGAGATGTCTCAGGAAGGACATGGAAAAAACAACCATTCATATATGATGCACATTCCATTTTTTTCCCACAATTTTGTTTTCATGTTAAGGAGAAAAGAATGTAATTAGAGTCCAAGTATATGGATACGACAACCACCACACCAACACTGGGGTCCCTGGGCTGAATGTCAAACATGAAACACTCAATATTGTTTCACAAAACAATCCTTGTAGACTCCTATTCCTAATGTAGAACCAACATCCTCTCATACCACTTTGTCATGAACCATCCCAGAGGGCCCAGGCTGTGAATAACCCAATCCCATCACCAATAGGCTTGGGGCTGGTTACTAGAAACGATTAGGCATATCCCACAAATAAGAAACATTATCCTAGAGTACTTGTATACACACAAACATCTCCCAGCCACAAAATATTAAATGTAAAAACAATAAGTAAGAAATTCATGAAAAAAACTAAATCCAACAACCATTGTAAAATAGTGAAAGTGATGGAATGTAAAATGGGTTAGAATACAATCCCACCAAAATAGCCTGTAATAAGTCATACAAAACATGGTGATGTGTCTCTCATGTCATCCTAGTATAGGAAAGTGAATTCATAAGTTCAAGAAAATAATCAACATAAAACTCTACCTAATCCTACATAAAGGTAACAAGAATATCCATATGTACTCAAACCAAGTGGAAAAATCTATTGGTATGTCACAACCAATTACCATCCACAATATGCTGCTCAAATCTTTCTCATTCTAGGAGAACTCACTTCTCCATCAATTAAATCATAAAAGGCTCTTATGAATAGGTCTAGATTATTTGGGACCTACCAAAATGAGAACATATTTGTCATGAAGATCATTATACCATAGAGAGGGGATTATACCCAATCACGTTGGGGGACACCACATATTGCTCCTAGATACACTAGGGGATACCACATACCCAATCTGAATTGATTCACAACAAAGGAAATCATGCCTACTCATGTTGTGGGATACCACAAACCCTACCAATGTATCCTTCTAGGTAGCAGACCAATGGTGTACTCTTGAAGTTTAAACGATTCAATATACTCCACTATGGGTCTTAGAAGATTTCACTTCAGTCTCAGGGAGGGATACCTAACTCTATTTGGGACTCGACCTTTATAGGGGAATATGATCTAGTGATGTGGATGTAATACCATACTGAACCATCAGGGAAAGAACCAAAGTAACACTCTCACCCTATCTTGGTCCAATCTAAATACTCACAAAAATATTTAAAAAGGACCATGTCATCGTCAGTGCCTTAATGCTATAGATGACACATCAATCAGATGTACCATTTAAATGTTATGAGGGTTTGATGTTTCCATAGAAATGGGAGTCATTGGGCTATGGACTGACCACATAAGTCAACTGTTGCGGTCGATTGCGCCCCTAGATGCTACAACCACACTATAACTGAATTTTCCATGGCTCATGGTTGACCACCACAGTTTACCATGGCCTGATCTAGCTACCTTGAGTTTGACCCATATAGCTGGGTCTGACCTAACCGAATGGGTAAACCCAACCCACTGGGTCTGAAACGTCCTACTCCACTTGGGACCAACACAATTCTCCTTGCCCGGCCAGTGTGCATCGGGGCGTGACCTATCTCCATCTCGTCCAAACACACATTCCCTAGATCGGCATGCATACACACAAACCACCTAGCTCTAACCACTTATATGTGGGAAACCTGGATCAACCTACTCCCATGTGGGCTTCCTAGATCAACTCACTCACGCATGGGCTGCCTACCCTGGCCCACCCTATGCGATTTACAGACACGTTCCTCATACCCACTGCCACCTCCACATCGCACGACTCCTCCATGTCTCCAACCCCACATCATGCCACCACTGCCTCCACAACCCCACTACACCACATCCCTTGCGTCCTGTATCATCACCGTTGTTTTCTTCCATGGCCACCACCTCTGGTAACTATACCGCTGCCGCACCACTTCACTGGATAGCCACTCTGGACTTACGCCGTTGGTCCCTTTGGTGAACCGAAGAGCCCCCATTGATGCTTGGATTTCTGAAACGAAGGCATATCTATGATTCTTCAGTCTCGATCTTTACATATCGGGCCACAATTTTGGTTTTCTTATAATCTTGGGGTCCGACTAGATTGGGAGCCTCCTAGAATGTCAATCCATGACCACACGGGTCTATCAAAAAAGAACACCATGAATGGGGGAGATAAATTACAATGAACATCTTGAGGAATGTACCTAAGCCTTTGTTCATGTAAGCCTCAATCTGTTCTTGATAGAGTGATGGATGAAGATCAAACTTGAAAAATCTTGAATATAATGCACAGAATTTATCAATAATCTCACAATGATCAAACCATGGATCAATATTTTGGTAGATTGACTCACATTCCTTTTTAAAATAAAGAATGGGGGAAGGAAATAATAAATCAACAACCTTACCATGTAATTGGATCATTCACTTTTGAAGAAAAAATATCGTTGGAAAAATTTGTTATTGATGATCCCCTATCCATGTTTCCATCATCATCAGAAAGTGAAGTCTCTAGGATTTCTTTTCAGAGCCTCTACGAAAAATCCAGAGTTTTCAGATTAAATATAAATCCCTTCCTAAAGGCTTATTAAAAATCTAAAAACATTACAGCGTCAAATAAATTAATTTTTATTAAATTATATTAACCTCATTACATCCCACAAAAACATTTTCATATTTGTACCACGATGACTAATGTGAATTTTTATTTAGTGTAAAGAGGATATTTTGAGTTCAATGGTGCCCTCCGATTTCAGATTCGGGCATGCATTTAAGATTTATAGAAATTTTTCATTAAAATTGTGTTTACATCCTATTAAAAAGTATACTTTTTTTAAACAACTTTTCAAGGAACACACGGCCTTTGAATCTCACGTCATCTCAGTGTCTAGTCTCAAAATCAATCCATATAATATAAAAGAATAATACATGGAAAATATGAGATATTACATTAATAGATAATAATTTCATAACAATTTCATTGATCCCATGGCATATGAGGTTTTGGGTGTAAATTTTAACTTTAATCCCTATAATTAGCGCAATAGATTACATATTTTCTGATTTCCTCAAGTAGAAAACATTGAACTACATGTAGATTCTTTGAAAGAACATTATTTTTATCCATAATATTAGCTAAACCATTCATTTTTTCAGAATTTTATAGATTAATGTACTCCATTGAAAAATATAACACATTATCCTCTTCCTTTGAATGATTTTCCTAGGTGTCTCTTCTTGCATTTTTTACAAAATGAAAATTGAATCTTTTTTCCTCCATCATCTTCATTTATTGACCTTTCATGAGATTTCATACTTATATTATATCTCATTTTAAGGGAATAAACTACGTACACGTTACTATGGATATTTTTTTATAGTTGATTTGGTATTATATAAATGTTTTTCATTTTATATCAAATTTATTCGGGTTGTTTATTAAGGTAATATTCACAATTTACATCATACCCAGAGTTCTTTATTTCTAAAGTAGTAACTAAAACCTGAAGTGTTAACAGTTTGAAGAAATAAATGATGAAATTATCATAATAATATAAGTAATTTCAAACATAATAAAACCTTATAATTTCATATTTTCTTGATGGCTTTTAGATATACTGGTTCAACAATTATCAATAATATATTTACTTAGGTTACATTAATAAGTGGTATCATGTGATTCTTAACATAATACTTTAATGTAACTAAGATATAAATCTTTCATGTTGGTTCATAAATAGCATATAATCAACCAAATAATATCTTGTTGATGTGTCAAACCATGTGTGTTCTATTAGGACCAGTAACATACACCAGGGTGATGACCAAGTCAATTATATACCAACCCATTTCGTAGGGATTACCCCTAAGAGCATTTTTTCCACAACAACATCCACTTTTAGAATTCCTATATTGATTTATAACATGGAAATATTATATACGATGTATTTTTAAAAAATTTGACGATATCATTCTATTCAAAGACTCTACTATAGGTTATTCACTAAGATTTTTAACTCAAAAATCAAAGGTAGCTAAACGAGTCTTCAAAAATAACTCCAAAAATCTCAAAAATAAACAAAACCTTGATTGATACCAACTTATGTTCCCCAAGATAATCATATCATAAATAGTACATTAATATCATTATTTAAATAATAAATATGAAAAACAATCACACATCTGAAAGAAATTTTTTTTGTCTTAGAGATCTTCTAAATAAAAATCCATTTTTAACGACACTTGGGAATATTATTATTTCATAATTTTCCTCTAGATAATTTCTTATAAATTCCTCAGGAATTATTTATCTTCATGACATGACTAATGGAAACATAAGAATTATTTCATCTTAAAATCTCAGTATTGTATAATATAACAAATTCCATAATGGATAGGTCATTAATATGTGAAAATTCATGAATAAGCAACAATTAATTATGTATAAGGAAATAAAAAATAAGTGTTAACATTAATCTAGAATAATAGAAAAAATATATCAAATGATATTTCTTTTACCATGTCATGAGAAAATAAAAAATGAATCATATGACATGGGTCATAGAAAAGAAGAAATAATGTGGCACAATCATAAATATCATATTTCTTATTTTTCCAAACCTCGAAACCAACCAAACAATTTATCCATAAAATTATCAATAGATATGAACACAACCATATTACCAATTTTTGAAACTCGATAAATGTAAACCCATTCACATAGAACTTATTAAAAATGATATATAAGCCTTACCCAATGCATTGGAGAGAGATATTGGTCCCACCCATGTCATAATAAATATAAATTTGTGCCACATGATAAAAATAATAAAAGCATAACAGAAATGATAATATGAAAAATCGGTTTCACGAAATTTCTAAATAATCATATATTGTTCCCATTTATATTAAATAGTTTCCCCAAAATTTATAAAATGAAATCATTCAATTTTCCAATGGAATCTATGAAAAAATATGAGTTTCATAAAATATCAAAATAACATAATAAATTAAATATTTTTATACTTAAAACCTGATAAAAAAAATAACATAAAAAAATAAATATAGATGGTGAAACATGAAAAATCACTATATTATTGGTAAATCTATTTTGGATCTAATTAAAATCCAAACATGACAAGATATTTTTGAAAAAATTCTGTATTCTATATTCTAAAATTCAGTGTTATTAGGATATTTGAAAACAAATAATTTATTTTATAAAAATGAAAATAAAAACATAATGGTAATTTAATTTGAAAAAAAACATTCCCCTAGTTGTAAAAAAAGATCATTATTTGAAATGGAATGTCTTGGAAAAATATTCTAATTTTTTTTTGTGTAACTCAAAAAATGGGGTTTTAATTACAAAGTCCCATATAGTTTAACTAATTTTTGAATATAAAATACATGAGTGGAAGAACATGAAATATAATAATTAATAATATAAAAAATATTTTAATATCGAAATAAATATAAAAAAGAGTCAATATTTACAATATTAAAATGAAAAAATGGTGTGTAACAAAATTATGTCACATTAATAGATTTTTGAGGGGAAAACCCTAACAGTGTTTCCTGGAATAGTTGGTCACATTAAAACCTCATTTAAAACATAAATATCTTACTTAAATACACATTTCATACCCATAATCCTACGTATTAAAATAATATAATACTTATTATAATTATTTATTACGATAAAATTAATTTTTTATAGCATATTATAACAATCAGGTGTAAATAAATTTAATTATTTTTCACATATTTAATGATTTTGATATCATTAACCTTATTTTAATTCCTATTTGATTAATTATTTATCATATATGATTTCATAATATTTAAAATATTTTTATTTTTATTTTTAATAGATAATTTCAAATGTGCATTGGTCTGGTTATCTGAAAACCAAATTGATGAAATCTTATATATATAAGTTTAGTGAATTAAATTTTACTTTACTATTATTTAATTACATAAGATAATATTTCTTGAAAAATATACTAATCATGATTTTTTAGGAAATTATATTAATATTATTTTTCATATCCCCATAGTCATTAATAATTAGATTTTATGGAATTGTTCATCTAGGTGGTTAAACTATGAAAAAAGAACATGTTGTACCTTAATGGGTGAGCATGACCAAGTAGGTGTTTCCTTTCAAATGATATAAATAAATATTATAATGATATTATTTTTATATATTTATCATTATGAACTATATTTTAACATTTTTAGACAATGTATGAAATTATTTAAGAAAAACTAAAAACATTTTACCGTTGAGGTGGGAGTCATCACGTACTCGCATTTTGAAATATCATTTCTCAAGGATTGAGAGGGTGTGATAGAGGATATTAAATTGATATTTCGAAATCACAATTATTTTATATAAATAATTTTTATTCATCATTACCATAATTAATATCATACATGAATGATGAAAATTGAAAAAAAACAATGTCACTATGTGGATGCAGATATCCGTGAAACACACTAACAATGTTGTTTTTTATAAGTGGGTGGAAATAAATAATTAATCCTTATTACATTAATATAAAAACTCATAATTATATAAATGAAATTATTTTAATCATATTATTATCATTATATGATATTTGGAAGAGTACTATTTAGAATAAAAACATAATGAAGTGATAATACTTACATTGGAAGATTGATTTTTCATTAAATCTTCCCTTGACTATGATGTTTTTAGGATAAATATGATTGAACATGGGATTATATTTTTGGTTGATGAATATAATTAGAGTAAATGGGAATATTTTTAATGACTAATTCAATGTTTTTGTGTGTCTTTTAAAGAGTGGAAGTAATATATTTTTGAAGAGGAGAAAAAGAATGTTTTGGAGACACTTTTAATTATTCAATAATGTTTTGAAACTATTGAAGGGTAAATTGATCCAAATTGGATAAAAATTGAGTTTTGGAAAAGATATACTTGAAAATAATCTCAAAAAAATATTTAAAAACTTGTTTTTAACATGTTTTTTCCATTTCCCTTGAAAAAACTCTTTCTATGATTTTGATTTTTTACAAGAATATATATTTTTTAAACGTAGTAATTAATTTTGGTAACTAAATTTACGAAAAAAAATGTTGAATAATTTTATAAATATTATATAAAATTTTAAAATAAATTTAACACATAAAAGTTCAAATTGTTTGAAAATTTAATTTTAATATAAACACACTCAACAATGTATTTCTTTTTCTAGAATTGATGTTCCTATGTTAAAAATATATATAAGATAAAATTATCATTATTTGTGATTTTGATGTTTAAAATTAATATATTATAAATATATGTAATGTAATAAAGATTTTAGAAAAATCCGAACAAGAATATCTCCTTGATAATACTTAATCAAGATAGAATACAAAAAATAATTTTTATTAAAGTATCATTTTTATTTCCATCTAATAACATGTGATATAGTAACTATTAGATGAAATAATATATTAAAATTTATATTTGTATTCCTAAATTACATTCTTTATTAATTTTTTTTTAAAATTCTTATATAAACATACATTTTGATAAAATCATAAAAATTGTAAATTTGTTTCAAAAACATATTTTCAACTAAAAATGAATCTTTTTAGAAAAAACAATAGTTCCTTAATTATTAAATTTTTATCAGATGAGTTAAAAAATGAAAAATATTTCTAAAATTTAAATATTTTTACTTTTTAAATTCATTTTTTAAATAAGGTAAATTATAAGGAAATCATATTTTATTATAAGAAAATTAAAAATTAATTCATATAAATTATTTCTCTACTAAATGTAAAATATATTAATAGTCTCCATTATAGTTCTTATTATATATTTATTAATATATTCTTCTTAGGATGTTGTTGTTGGTTACGGTTTTATCTTGTAACTCATGTTATGGAACATAACAAATATTATAAATTATTTTTAAATATTAGGTAAATATATCACTTAGTTTGACACATTCCTAGAATACATACATAACATCTACAAAAATAATACAACCAAACAAGATATATGATACCATTTTGTAATTCTCTTACTCAGAACCATCATCCGATGTAGAGTGCTAAATGACCTCAAGTTCACATCCACACATTCTAGTCTTCCAAATAATGTTTGAGGACTTAATAATTATAGCGGGGAGAATATTAGCTCAAAATAGATTCAGAAAAATAAAAATATAAACAACTAAAGCATCTATAAAATACAAGTGTATGGATAATCAAATACAACACAACTTTGTAAAAAATGTAAACGTCAAAACAGTCATCCATACATTCCAACTGGCCACCCACTATGCCTACCCAAAATAAGAACAAACTAAAACATAACACACTTGAACTAGACATAGTACCATCCCTGTGGTACATACACACAAATCTCAACAAATATGTCAAACTATATTAGACTGATCTATTACGCATCATAATCTCCATCTATAACAACCATTACTCCAGTAACCAATAATCATTATCTAATTTATCAAAATAAAAATGATATAAGTTATCTATTATTGAAGGATTATTTATTTTATTAGTCTAGTTAAACAAGATTCATACATAAATTTCCTATTATATTTTAAAACATAGAATAAAAATCAAAGTTAATGCAAATATTATTTATCATTGAAATCATTGAAAGAATTCATTTTCATATCCTAGGAAATGAAACAATATAAATATGATATCAAATACTCTATAAGCATTATGTATAACATAGTATTTCATAAATAAAACACGAATAATCAATATGTAATGGTAAAAATCTAAAAAAATACTATTTCATCAATAACTTGAGCACAAAATTCATCCACGAAAAATGCCAATGAAAAAAAATCTCATATATAATTATAAAAAAATTCTCAATAATATAAATTCATAATATTAGTTTTTACAATCTTATTTATCATGATTTATATACCATCAAGAACATACACACAATTTAATTGATGTGTAGGTATACACAAAATACCCATTTATTTTGTCAAAATGCATTTATATCATGAGATATATAAATTCATTAAGGAGAAATCAATAATCATTCCCCATACATCACTATATTTAGAAAGAATATCCCTTATATTAGATGATAAATTCAATTTATTATCAATATTCCTTAATAAAGATTATCCATTGTGATTAATGAATATATATTTGTCATGATTTTCCAATTTCATCAAATAACATTATTATTGAAACATCATATATAAGAAAGGTATACAATTTATCAAATAATAAAATCTATGATATAACGAATATGGATATTTTAGAGAAATTTAATGTCTAATGAAATATCTTCACAAAAATTTGAATTTTTCCTGAGAAATTTAATTACTAAAAAAATTAATCAGGAAAGTTAATGTCAATTTATTCCCAGGGAAAACTCATCACAGACCATCTATAACATGAATAACGGTTGTATCATTACAACATATGCCTATTTTACTATATCTAAAATAATGTTTTATTTTCATTGATGAACATAAATACCATTAAACAACCCCTAATATCATTCATGATGAAAATACACTGTTCTTCTTGAAAATAAATTAAAAAACAAAAAATTTATATAATATTATGAAACATGTTATCTTTGAAATTAAAATAATAATAACCCGAAAAAGAATCAATTTATTGTAAATTATTGATAGTGAAAAATTGAATTCATGCCATGTATATTAAAAAACTATTTCATTCACAAATTTAGAAAAAAACTCAAAAAGTACCGTATTTGGATAATGGATGGAATATTCCATCTATGAAATTTTAGAAAGATTAAAAAATGGGTGAAAGCATATTTAATAAATTCTTTGATAATAGAAAAAAAATTGAAACATTTTTAAGTAAATATGATCAGGTAACCAAAATATTGATGACCGTGAAGAAAAACAAAATTGAATTTTTTTAATAATATTCATTTAGTATAATGAGTACATAAAATATAAAAAATGGATGAAAAAAATAAATTTTAGAAATAATCTTAGGAGATTAAAATATTCAAGGTTTTATATAGAATGATTAAATAATTTTCCCAATAAGGACATAAGCATAAAAAATCATGAATAATGATGATATTTTGAAATAAACCCTTATAATGTTGGTAACCTTTGAACCATAATCCCCATGAATGAGTTAAATTCAAATGAAATATGAAATAACATAAATATAATTCAAATCATTAAATATCATATCAAGGGGTAGTAGATAAATCACAAAAAAGAAAATTGGTGTGTAACATAACCTAAATCTTATGGATGAAAATTGGGATGAATAACCCTGAAAATAATCATAAAATTGAAGTGATAATTAATAGATTAGGTGATTATATGATAAAATTTAAATCTACACATAGAAAAATGAAATAAAAAAAATAATATGATCAAATTAAATTTCAAAAATAAATATTAGTAACATAGTTTATGAAGTAGAACTATAACCAAATAAATCAAAAGTTGAGTTAATAAACACTTTAAAGTATGATAATTTTTAAGTCACATAACATTTGATTACTTAATTGGAAATGACAGATAAATATCACAAAATATAATGAATTAATGATATAACTAGTTAAATGTTTAGTATATTCACTATAAAAATTAAATTTTGTATATAATAATAAATACGTTGGAATGGAATGAAAATTGAGTTCAAATCTCTTAACTCTACTATGAATTGTCAGGTATATTATACATATTCCAAAATAATAAACTTTTGTAAGTTTGTTGATTCTGTACCTTTTCTATATTATTTTTAAATTCATTTTATTTACTACTAGGTAATCTGTCATCAAAAATCTCAATTAAGTTATAGTAAAATGTTTTAATGGTATTCAGTATATATGTCCATTATGACTTCGACATGATGAATATAGTTGAATATTTCATTGTAAAATCATATCTAGAATAATAATAATAACATTATTATCCCATTTATATATAAATTAATTATTCAAATGAAACCATGAAATATGGCCCCATGAAATGAATTACATAACCACCATGGGGAAGCTTTGTCATACGTATGCATGATTAATACTACTATATTCAATGATACTAATTAAAAAACAAAGATATAATGGTTGTACACATATACACATGAACAACGTGATAATTTTCCAATGGATGGTATAGAAAGAAATTATATGAAATATTAATTTTCTAGAAAAACTATGTCATGAATATAGCATATATAAATAAAATTTTCCTATATAAACATCCCTAATAAGTTCTTATGGAAATAAAATTATAATTATTTGTGAGGATTTAGTCTGTCATACAAAAAAAATGGTTTTATTTACCATTTAATTAAATGGGTGATGGATATAAGTTATTCTATTAATGTAAAATCCCAACCCTAGTAGCATGAAGCATGTTCCATACTTTATTACATTGGTACTATAAAAAATATTTCAATTCCCAAAGGATCGAATAGTTTAGTATGTTTCAAAAACCTAAAACATACATTAGTTTTATATTAAAACATAAATGAAAAAATCGAATATCTATTGAAAATATGCATGAACACCCTGATTATCCCATAAATTCATTTATAATATACATCGTGGAACTCTCAGAAAAAATAAAAAATAAGAAAGGGGTGATCACAAATGATCTGTAAGGGTAAATAATATTGCTCAAAATAACACAAATAAACCTACAAAAGAAGCTAGGTGAATAACTAAAAAACATTCCATTAAAATGTAATCATGAGCCTATTATTGGAGGAATAAAATCTCATTAAATAGAAACATATAAATAATCATAAGAGAATGAAAGTTAACCATGGATATTTTACTAGTCAAATAATCCCATGTATTATCAATTACTATAATCATAATAATGTAATGAATAATTCTATACATCTAAAACAAAAAATCAATACCTCATCCAAGACATCTAAAAATAAATTGGAAAGGCCTCTACCATGTCCATATATGGTTCATCTCATGATACATACTAAGTAATTTAAGGATTCTATCAGGGCTAAAATATCAAATACTAATTCCAATACATTCCTCATATGTATGATATGAAACTAAAACATCATATACATAAAAATTTAAATATCTTTCCCTAATAAGTAAAAATAATCACGAATCATTCTAACTAATATAGTGAACAAGTTTATGATAACACATCCACATTCAAAATCATCATAAAGTATCTAATAAATTATGTTAGATGATATAAAAAAATTAGACCTAAATAATAATAATATTCAATAGAATATGTATAAATTTATTAAAATACTCTAATAAAATCATCGAGAGATTTATGAGAGAAATACCCTTTTTTACTCTACGAAGAGTTCTTTAAAAAAAACCAATTATATGTTTCCTAAAATTTGAGTGTAAATATGTATATCCCTAAAAAAAAGTAATAGACAATGAAACTATGTTTTTGAAATATATTTTTTCCTACTAATATGAAAATATGTAAAAAGAGTTTATTAAATAAAATTTAGAAATTAGACACTTCAGTGCAATTTAATAGAAAATATAAACATGTTTTTAAAATAGAAAAAAGTCATAATTGTTTATATTGAAAAAATAAGGAAAAATATAGTTTTTGATGATAAAAATAGTGATTATATAAAATTAATGGTGTGTTAAAATATATTATGGATGGTACCTAAAAATTGGTAATAAATTGGGAAATACCCTTTTATCGGGCTTGCTTGTAGGGAGGAATTGAAATGAAAAACCATATAAAATATGTATTTCCACATCAAATGAAGACTAAATGATATAGAGACCTGATTTTGGATAATATACATAAATTTTATATTAGTTTTATTAAAATAAAAAAGATTTAATTTGAGTGAAATAGAAAAAACCATAACCCGAAGGGAAAATGTATATTCAAGTAGAATCCCTAACCTTATGTCCAAATGTGTTCTTCACTTATAATAAACATCATAGATAATCAAATTAAATTAATTTAAAATTAAATTCAGAACCTATTTAATAGTTATTTGTTTTATAATAATTTTATTAGGTTTATTTATGCATATTTTTACGATTAATAACATTGAATTTTGTCATTTGGGAGGGTTTGTTTCCTTGGTTTTCATGATGTTTTAACTTATTTACATGTATGAATGATCATGTAAAATATGAATATTTATCTAGAATTGATGTTATATGTTTCCAATGAACTATCAATATATTTAATGGTATTATATATCATTTTTTAGATATCTAGAATATTAATTAAATAAAGCGTTAATGATAACCATTAAAATTATTTTGGAATTTATTGATCACCACAAATTAATTATGTCATATTAATTAATTTTTTTTATAAATACTAGTTATAGAAAATTAAATAAGGTGTATTACATAAATAGATTCCTTTTTAGTCATATAAATGTATTTATGACTATCCAGGAATATATAATTGAAAAAAAACTCTTCGTCCATGAAGGTGGTAAATTAGGACCTCACAGACGATGTTTCAATTTTTAGAATAAAAACTGGAAGAGTAGGGAATTAATGTTTGATATAAAATTAACATAATAATACTATAGTATATAAAATATATTAATGTCATCATATAACTTCTCATAGGGTTGGTGAGTTAAGGAAAATGAAATAGTACAAATTGAACGAAAATTAAAGGAATGAAAGGGGATTTTAACTATTGAATTATTCTCATTGAGAACCTCCTTATTAAACATTGAAATAGTCTCTTGGGGGAGAACATAAATATCAAAAAATGGGGGAGATGTTATGGTGAGGTATTGTCTAGAAATTACAATAGATTCATGACTTTGGAGGTGAGAGTATAAGATGTAGTGAGGGGTGATATTTATAGTGGATGAGATAGGTGTTCTTTAATTATTTTTATCATATGTTTACTATTTTAGATCAAGATAAGAAAATAATGTTAATTAATGTAATTAAATTTTGCAATTAGTGAATTTATTTTCTAAATAATGTATTCTTATATTATGATTGATGTTTTAATTTTTGTAATTGGCTAAAAATGTTAAATAACATAAGTTGTCATATTTCAATGTTTATAAAGAATTCAACAATTTCAGAAAAATGTAAAAAATTCACCCTAAATATTTGTATACCTAGAATTATAAAATTAACTTCATTTTATGATAATTATTTCCTTAATATGGGAAAATAATTTTTTTATTAAAATCTTCATTTAGTTTAAGAAATACTGATTTTAAAATTATACCTAATTTTATGACAGTTTAAAAAGATAATTAGGGTCTCATAAAGTTAACTTATATTAATACGACAACAAAATATTAATTTATGAAAATAATTATTATTTTAAATCATTATTTCAATTATAAAATTGTAAATAATTATGTATGTTTCATATTAATATCAACACTTAATTTATCATTTTTCAAACATTTATTTACTTATTCCATTATATAAATTGAGAATATTTTCATTTATATGATCGTAAAATTTTATTTATAGTTCAATAGGTGATGTTACTATTTTTTTTATCCATATTAATATTTATAATGGTCACAAAAATATTCCACCTATCAGATTTAATAGTATATTTTGGGTTGAAACTCATTGTTTTATGAAGAAGAAACTATAGAAGTGTTATATTTTAAAGGAAATATACCATAAAATTTTGGGATGTTATATTCTCCCCTAAAAAAGATGTCATCCTCAAAATTTCCAAAATATCACCTCATAATAATATTTGGATAGTTCTTCATCATAATTTCATTTTCTTCTCATGTCACCTCTTCAATATTATGATTTTCCCAAAATACCTTTATTGGTCGAGTCATCCATTTCCTAAACACCCATTCTTTAGATTACATAATCTAGATAGGCTCTTGATGTAAAGATAAATCGGGTTGAAATTATATTTATTTATATGTGAGGACATGCATTGGGTGTAGAATGTACTCCCTTAACAATGTGATATGGAACAAATTGAGTACTTTTGAAAGGATATGTGGCATCACCAATTGATAATCCACAATTCCAATTCTCTCAAGGATTTCAAAAGGTCCAGTGTACCTGGGGCTTAGTTTTCCTTTATTATCATACCATTAGAAACCCTCCCATGAAGATACCTTTACAAAATATATTCTCCCAATGTGAAATCCAAATACATCATTCAATAATCAACATATACTTTTTCTTACATTGAGGTACTTTGATATATGAATGAATTTTATTGATCATTGAGGTTGTTTATTCCACACAATCAAGTCCTACAATCTTCCTTTCAGAGTCTTCATCCCATCAAGTTAGAGTATGAAATATATTTCCCTATAATTTTTCACATAGTTCCATTTTAATATATGATTGGAATCTATTGTTGTTGGAAAACTAAACAAAAATAAATATTGATCCCACATTACTTGAAATTCAATTGAGTTTGATCTCAAAATATATTCTAAGGTTGGTGATGTCCTTTCAGACTACCCATCGGTTTGAGGGTGATAAGAAATGATCAAATGAAGCTCAGTGTCCAAAGATCAATTATGATTTTTTATATTTTCAATGTAAATCATGGATCAAGATCAGATAAAATTTAAAATTTTCTTTATTATTTTTTACAACTTCATTAATATAGATTCATTTATGGATATTCAATATAAAATCCTCCCTTATAGTGAGTTAATGTTCAGATTTCTTATGTTGATAAATAATTTCACATATTGAAGCATTATTTCATAGATTCCATGGTAATCTAGGGACATGATCCCTAATAATTTCATTCTATTTCCATGTAATAATAGATATAGGTAGCATTACTCTTCTAGGATGTTGTCTTTAATACTTCCCCTATTAAAATGTAAATACCTTGTCACCTTATTAGTAATTTCCCACATCATATTATCCCACCAGAAATGGTTCATCAGAGCTATATACATATTAGTGATACCAGGGTGTTTAAAGAAATTCAGGTTATTAGAATCAGCCAATAATTTCATTTTTAGCTCAGGTATAGCAGGAACCCAAAGTATCTTCCAAAATTCCATGATTCCATCTTCATATATGAAGTCTACAAATTTCCCATCATTTGATGCATTAATTTTAATTTAAAAACTCTCATCACCTGAATGAGAAATTTTAATCCATTCCAATCAAGATTAATTGGAAACCATTTGAAAAAGAATTAATCTTTTACCTTCCTTTTCAATTACCATATCCAGCATTACTAGAACCATTTAAACATGTTCCTTTCTAATCCTCATTTGGTTCAAGTATCTATTATCCTTCCCACTCAATGAATCTTCCATCTTATTCACCTTCCCTGGGTGATAGTCTATTGAACAATCACAATTCTCAAGAAGCTCAAGCCATCAAAATTTCCGCATGTTGAGTTATTTTTGTGAGAAGATATATTCCATGATCTGGTGATCTGTATATATCTCTCATCATTCACTATACAGATATCATCTCCATATCTTTAGGGAAATATTACTACTACTAAATCAAGATCATGAGTTGGATAGTTCTGTACACGAGTTTCTAGCTACCCTGATTCATATTCAATTAATCTATCATTCTACATAAGGACATAAGAAACTCTTTCTTCAATGCATCACTAGTATCGTTTCTGCATAAGTGTTACTTTTGACAATCCAAATTGAATTACCCAAACATTAAACTACTATTATGCAAGTGTGGGATCAATCCACAGGGAGATAAAGTTTTTGTATTTTGTTTCATTAGTTTGTAAATAATTAGGTGAGGCTTGATTAAATTTAGAGTTGAGGTTTTTATGGTTCAATGACAGAGTAATTAAATTTTCAATTACGTGATAAATTACATTAATGATAAAGAAAAGCACGAAAATTTGATTCATGATATTAAATGGGACGAATGCATTGGGGCTGTGTATTTCTAGGATAATAAATTTATAAAATATTCTAATGAGGTTGTGTTGTTCATGATAATTCACATCTTAGGGTTTTGGATATAATAGAACCCCCTGGGTCTAGTGAATTCCATTTTATATCGGTAACAACCCATTCTTTGGTCTGTAATTTTGTTTCTCTTTATTTTATTATTTGTAACCCCTTTTGAGATGATAAGTACACCCAATGATCATGGATGTTCTTAATTATAATTCCTTAGAGGATCCCTGGAAATCATGTTTTTAGTCTCATATGGGGTTTCCAGTGACATTTTGAATGATTTTTTGAGGGATTATGAGAGAAATGAAAAATAACATGATTACAATATATAAATGGATAAAGAAAACAACCCGTAATCATCCACAACCACAAAAAAGAAGGTATTTAGATACTCATAGAGTATCTAATGACTAATTAACTTATGATACTTGAGTGAAATATTACACAAACTTTGGATTGAATATCATCTAGTTGGTTGCAGCAACACCTCATCTCATATCAACTCTCTATCTTCTCCTATTGGGTATCTGGTGAGTATAAATGTTGAATTAGGAGTGGATTCCATCCTATTTATAAAATTTGGAAATACATGATGTGTACTCAAGTAAACATGACTTAGGCTATATTTCTCCACTAGAGGGTGATCTGCCACACCACCCATGACATTGAAGATGATGTCGCCTAGTTTTTTGGGGTATACAACATGTAACGACACCCAACATGGAATTTAATGTCATACCTTGTCCACGAACCTCTTCAAGAAGGGGTTACACAATGTGTTCAGGGTAAGAACATGATGTGTAATCGCTGACCACTAACACGGGTGTGAATTTGAACCTCTTGATCATTGTATAGGGAAATAATACATGGTGTGTGTAAGAAGTACACGCTGTGTATATTTGAATTTTTGTTCTGAACCATCCGAATTTGTGTCATAGGCTGAAAAATACATAAAAATCATCATGATCACTAAATTCATGCATTTTATCTTAAATTCAACACATATATCTGATGAAAACATGTTTGTATATTCAATAGAATATATGAAAAGGTATAAAAAATTCAGACACACCAAACTCCCCAAACATTGTCATTTTATTGTCGTTAAGCAAATCTCAACATCAATTAAATAGAATTCATGATCAAAAAATGGTTTTATTCAACTAATTATAATTATAAATAATGTGGCTATAAAATAGGATTTTAAAAGTCATAAAACATATTTCAATTCCAAAAATATTCTAATCATTATTCCTATATAATTCTATTAAAATTTTCAACCTCTTCCATCCACATTGTTTAGCCTCCCATAAATAAATATGACTTTTTATGATTTACCTCACAAAAAAGTACCACACTCATAATTCAAGAGTATTTAATCAGAGTTATTATTAGTCATAAGTATATGCACAATATCCATAGGCTTTCATGTGTTCTAATTCTCTACTTTAGAAGTCAAATCACAAAAATCATTTGGGATTTTAATAGGGTTCAAATTTTTATGAGGCTAAGGGTTGGTAGGTAATGATGAAAATTAATCTCAAAATCTTGAAAAGGAGGCTGAATTGTTAAACAATAATGCATGATATTCAAACTAAACCTTACTAAAAATGTACCCAGTCAAGATATCTTAAATGCTGTCATCACTGTGAAATTATTTTACCAATATCAGGCCATAAACCATAAATAATATGTGATGAAGGAATATTTCCCCCCTTTTATATTTTTTTAAGGACCACCAAGAATAAAATAAATAGTAGTTTTGGAAACCCTTTTTCCAAAATGATCATGTGATAAACACACCAACACATAAATGAATGGTTCCTCACCAAAATATACCAAGAATGGAAAAAATACCTCTCTAATGATCAAGTGAATAATCATGAAAAATTATGAAAGAATTAGTGTAAGAAGGGAAAAAAGGCTTATAATGTATCTTCTTATCAAGGATGTTCATGGGTTTTAAGGGTTTACAAAGATCATATGTAGGGTAGGATTCAATGTCCAAGGGGTTTAAAAACAATCAAATGCCTCATAAAATTTTGTGTGATAAAAAAATCATAATGTTTGGAAGAGAAAAACTTGAATGTTCTTGTTGTTATGTATATCCCAAGAATCTCCCCAAAAACCGGGTATAAGAAAGAATATGTCAAAAAGGATTAGAATACCTCCCTAGAATGAGTAAAAAGAAAATGTCAATCAGGTCATGACATTAGTATAAATGATCATTCTAATAAATGTAAATTTCAAAGACTTTAAATCCATATTTAAACTATATCATCAATCATTTAAAAATACTATGAATGTCGAAATAAGAATAAAACTTTTTAAATTCTCTTTAGTGTATTTATTATTTATACATATAATTAATCAAAAAATTTATATCATTTAAAATATTTAATCTATTACTGATGTATCCTAAATCAGTTCAAGGAAAAGACTCGTCTACTTTGAGACCCTCCCCCACACTTATAATAACACATAGTCTTTCAAGTTCAACACTAATGTGGATAAGATGATATGGGGATAGAGATTTGAGTCATGATGAGGGGAAGAAATGAAATAATTAATTCCTAGAAGAAAAAAGTAAATGAACTCTGGAAATAATACTCCCCTCATGGAGAGTCAACAAATATGGAATGTAGTAAAAAAGAATGGAAGAAGGTGCTCCAGAGAACCAATGACTATCAAGGAAAAATAAAAATTCATGCACATACATCACCAAATCACATGAAATATATAGAACAAAAAGATATATATAATGAAATAAATGTGAAAAAACTAGTCACTGAGTCGCCTCACAAGATGCATCCTCAGCTATAGAAGAATCCAAAAATGGAGGCTTGGCTGCAGCAATGGAGGCCATAGGCTCATGATCCATGCTCGGACTGGTAGGCTCTGTGGTAACATCTTCCATAAGAGTTGTGAAAGTGATATCTAGCCGAGCAGTGGAGATGAGAATAGAATACCTGACCAGAGCTGTCCATGGTGAATGTGTGGTGGGAGGTTGCAGAGAAGATTGAGGAGCAGGTTCTAGTGGTGCTGTAATTCCCATATGCTGAATATTAATGCCCAAAAGCTACTAAATCCATGTATGTGACTCGGGAAGGGTACTCTTTTGATTCTCAAGAATGTCCAGCGGTTGAAAACAGCTCAGTCTGTTAAGGGTGCGGGTGGAGGTGGGGAGGTGGAAGGTACAAAAGATGAGGGGATGGTGGAAGAAGTTGGATGGCTAGGAAAAGTGGGTGGGATGGAGAAATAACATCTGTTGGAGGATGGGGTGGAATTAGATTAGCATCACCAGTGAGGGTAGTTTGGTAATCTGTCACCCCATCTAGAGATGTGCATCAAGCATGAGCACAAAGTTCTCTTCCTGATGCTCAACCATCATTATGTGGATAAGCATGAGGATGTTAAAACACTAAGTAGAACCCAAGTAGTCATGAGGTAGAGATGGATTATAAAATCTCAAAAATTGTGCAAATATGTTGGCATAGAACCCTATGTTCAAGTTTCCCTAAAGACCATGGACCATAGAGTGGAAGTGGGTGGCAGAAAGATAGAATAGTTCATGATAATCACCCCAGACATCACAAGTGAGAATCATCATGTCTCTCCCTGACATGACACCCATGACCTCATGTTCAGGATAGAGGATGACGTTGAATCCTCGGTGTAGGAAATTGAGAGGAGGGGAAATAATGAGTCTACTCTTTTGTGATGTGGGGGTATACCTATGGTTAGGCCCAACAAGCTCCCACCACATGGAGATGAGGTTAGAGCATTCATGGTGGGTAAGGGAGGAGACCAGAGGTGGGGTGGTAGGATGGGGGTATACTCCACACCGTCATCCAAACTCGGCCATGGATTCTGAAAAGTGGTGGACACTCAGCCAAATACGATCCAGAGTAGCAGTGTCTGTGGGTGTCTAGTGGTAGGTGGGCCCATCGAACTTGAAGGTGACCTTGAACTCCAAAAATAATTTTCAATAAGTAGGAGTGTTGACCAAAAGTGTGTCCAGTATATGAGTAAATTCTAGAAACTCCTCAACCTCCTTCCGGACACCCATATGTTATGGAACAGAATTATCCAGGAAGAGGGTGCTCAGTTATATAATTTTCCATAAAAATCATCGTAATCTATTAGTAGAAGGGTGTCCCTTAGAAAGTATCAGGTAGAGATAGGGTGGAGGTCGAGCAGTGGCAGGGCCTGATAGAGGAAGAGCGACAGCTGATGAAGTAGATTGTCCAACTGTGGTGGTGGATGGTGAAGCTATAGAGGAAGGATCTTTCATGGAGGATGGGATAAAAGTTGATATAGGGACTGGTGCAAGATGGTCCACTATTTTAATAGATGTTTTTGCCAAATGGGTGGAGCCAAAAAAAATTAATGGTGCCACTAGAGTGCTTAACCACTATGGTAGGTGTGGAAGTAGCCATAATGGGAGTAGAAGGTGTAGGGAGTGGTGGCTCATAAGTCACTGTACTGATGGAGGTCACATAAGGAGGCTCTATCAGAAGAGTATATAGAGTGGCCATCACTGGGGGCTTGAAAACAGAAAAGTCTAATATTGGCCACTCGGAATGTTGAAGATGTATCCTAAAATGAGGGGCCCACTCGCCCCGAGGGGCAGAAGCATGCCACTTCCTAGTCACATGGTCTCTATGTTCTATACCAGTAATATAAGGACAAGGAAAAAAAGAAATGAAAATAAAAAAAAGAAGAAAAGTGAGAAAATAGAAAATAAAATATATATGTTATGTAGATCAAGGATACACGGTATGTAGTGTGAGATGGTGGGAAACCCATGTATCTTGGATAAACATGCCGAGAAGGAATGTGTTTGGGTAGAAACTAGTACACCACAAGTAACAAGGTAGACATGCCATGTGTGTGAACATGGGGTGGTGGCCATGTAAGGGACTAGACACTGTCTGGCTCTGGCAGGAAAAAAAATCAAATATAGGCCATGTGAAGGGAGTACACACCTTGTGTGTGTAGACATACGGTGAAATAGCATGTACTTCCTTCACACAGGTTTCCTCCTAATGAATGGGGGACACAATGTGTATCTAACATACACTCAGTGTGAGTGCACATTGTTTAGGGGCCTTGTTCCACTAGACATGTGTTGGTCCGGAAGACACAATACATGGTGTGTCCCAAACATACACGCCATGTAAAATTTAAATGATAAACACATGTATGTGCATCTATGTATTAGATGTACGTGGAGTGTGATCTTTGCGGACCCCGTAAACTGTGCATGGAAAATGAATAGTAGGATGATCCAAAAATTGACCTAATCAAAATGAAAACATACAAATAAAGAGTGAAGAACGGCGTACTTGACATGAGGATTTAAATGCAAAAGATATAAGAGTAAGAACACTGAAAACTGGTGGATTTGGAGGAGGAGGGTGCGTCGGCATCCTAGGAAAGAAAATAGGGAGAGAGGGAAGGCTCAACATGGTCTGAAGTTGAGTAGGGTCCTGACCATTATAGTCATAGTACACAATGTGTCATAAAACATACACGTTGTGTATATGGGGATTTTTTACTGATTAAAGGAGGGATTATAGAATATAATTATTATCATAAACAATATAATAATTAATATTAATAACTAAAATAATATATATATATATATATATATATTTACTAAAAATAAATCAATACATGTAATTTATCATGGAAATGCATGTTGTGTGTTCTAAAATTTGAAAAAGTGAACTATAACCTTTGGTTCGGTTCTTGGGGCGCAATTTGAACCGGTGATTAGTTGTTCCGAATCCAATCCCTCATCTACTAGAGTAGAGGTTGTAGCACTCTCAATTTTTAGTTATGTTTAATATGTCATGTAGAGATACCGTTCTACATGGGAAAAAGTAAATGCATAGCGTGTGGTTTTAATTTGGATGAGATGGATGAAGAAGGGAGATAAACCGAGTTCAAACTTGGTTCTTTTGAATCTTGAGCTGAGACTCTTCCAATTTTCCAACATCCCCCACATGTATTTTCTTTTTTTTAAAATCATTTTAAATTAACTATTAAAATAAGGAACAAAATATGTATATCCATATTCATGCTTTGTAGTTTTATTAAAATGAAAAATGCTGGAAATGGGCAGGTTGTCAGGATTCAAGCCCAGGTATTTTTGATCTAGTTTATGAACCTAGCTAGTCAGTCCATCCCCATCATGTGTTTTCAATTATTTGTAAAACTTATATATTATTTTTAAAAATACCATAGAAACCATTTAAATAAACATCAGTTATAATTAATGAACCTTGTACCGAAGGTAAGTAGGAAGGATACAAACTGGCGACGTCTCATATTTATTCTAGGGACCTTACCATCAACACCAACATCATCCTTATTTGTTAAATTATTTAATTTATATTTATAATATTATAATATACACTAAAAAGGTAATTACAGGATGTGTATATAAGTGGTACACAGCGTGTGATCTCTACGTTTCCTCTGAGGAAGCGCCATTGTTTTAGGTCATTGGATCAACCTTACCTGAGTATCTGGCTACCCAAATTGTATGGTGAATATTGTAACCACCATGTCCTCCATGTGAAAATAGGGCTTCAGACGCTGTCTATTTACCTTAATTTTTTGACTGTCAGTTCCAGCAACTACTACCACACCACAGTGGAAAACCATGATCACTTAAAAAGGCTCTGACCACCGGGACATTAATTTTCCTATAAAAAATCTAAAATGAGTGTTAAATAATAGTACCAAATCACCAAGCTAGAATGAATTCTAATTGATCATGCATTTATTTATTGCCTTTGTCTTTTCATTATATAGCATTGAATTCTAATATGCCTCCCGCCAAATCTCATCATGTTCTGTTAGTTGAAACATTGGCTTCTCTTCTATTGCTTTTAGATCATAATTAAAGGACATAATGACCTAGTAGGCTTTATTCTCAAGTTCCACTGGTAAATTGAACAACTTTATATAAATAATTCAAAATGGGGACATACGTCGAAGTGTTTTGAAAGAAGTATTGTATACCCACAAGATATCATCAAGTTTCCTGGACCGGTCCTTCCATAAAGATCCCACTAACTTCTATAGGATCTGCATTAATTGTAAATTTGATACTTCCAGTTGCCCACTAGATTAGGGATGATAAGCCCTCCCTATGATATACCTTACACTATACTTCATAAGCACATTCCACAAAAAAACATTATTTATATGAGTCCCTCTATCACTAATAAAATCACATGGAACACCGAACTAGCTGAAATATGTTTTCTTCAAGATGGCCACAACAACCATTTTTGTGTTGTGTTGTGTGTCATGGCAGCAGATTCCACCCATTTTTATGCATAATAAACACAAACAAGAATGTAAGAGTTTACTAATGATGGTGTAAAGGGGACCATAAAATCAATACCCCATACATCTAAGACATCGACATCACGTATTGGGTGTTGAAGAATTTCAACTCGGCAACCCTATTACCTGTTTTGTGGCACCTATCTTAGTCATTCACAAAATATCGGGCATCCTTGTGCATGGTAGTCTAGAAGAATCTAGATTGTATAATTTTAGCTATCATTGAATTCGGCCCGTGATGTCCCCCAACTGTGGATTAATAGAAAAACTATAGAATACCTTGAATATAAATTTCTAGGATTTACTGGTGGATCACCCTATCTCCGCATGATTGAAAGAGGAGAAATTCAACCAAGAAATATCTTTTCACTTCAGAAAGAAAATTGTTTCTTTTATTAGAATGAAAGATCAGGGTGAATGAATCATTTAGAAAAGTAATTGGCTATGTCTATATACCATGGACGGGGTGTAACTATAACTGAGAAATGATTCTCATCTGGTAAGTCCATAAAGATATCTCTATCATCTTCTCATTATAAATGAGGAAATTCCATTTTAGAGAGAATATCGACAAGAAAGTTATCACTTCCCCTTTTATCACGGATCTCTAAGTCAAATTCTTTGGGGATAAGCACCCAACAAATGAGTCATGGTTTTACATCCTTTTTTTATAAAAATATTTAAGTGCTGCATGGTCTGTGTGAACAATAAATTTGGAGAGAAATAAATAAGGGTGGAAAATTTTGAATAAAAAAACCACTGCTAGAATTTCCTTCTCTATGGTTGTGTAGTTAATTTGTGCTTCGTTGAGGGCTCTGCCGAAATAGTAGATTGGTCTAAAGATTTGATTTAGCCACTGACCAAGAAATTCTCCCACCATATATCCACTTTCACCACAAAATAACTCAAATAGTACTTCCCAATTTGGGGAAATCATGATAGGGGCTTCTACCAATTTTTTCTTTAGAAGATGGAAGGCTGTAGTTCAGGATTCTCGAAATTCAAGGAATATCATCTTTGAATGAAGATTTGTTAGAGGTTGAGCTATTCTTGAAAAGTCTTGAACGAATCTTCTGTAAAATCATGTATACCCAAGAATGTTACGGATTGCCCGAACATAAGATGGGAAAATAATTTGTGAAATGATTTCAATTTTCACTGGGTCAACTTCCATTCCCTTCATAGAAATATAGTGACTTAAGACGATGCCATTTTGTACCATAAAGTGGAACGTCTACTAGTTTAAAATCATATTATTGAACTCACACCATTCAAGGACCAATTCCATATTTCTTAAGCACGTATTGATTGATTTTACATAGAAAAAAAACATCCCTAAAGAATTCTAGAATCTTCTTGACCATATTATGGAATATTGGCAACATGCATCACGAGAAGGTGGATAGAGCTTCACACATGCAAAAAGATATCCTTCTTTAGAAAAAAGTTCCATATGGACATATGAGTTTTCTTTTATCTTGGTCTTTAAGAGAAATTGAAATTTTCTTTTATCCAGAATAACCATATAGAAAGAAAATGAATATGTGCCCTACTAATCACTCCAGTATTTGATCCATTAAAGAGAGTGGGAAGAGATATTTTTGTGTGGCATAATTATATGTTCTGTAATCCAAACATACTCTCCATACTGTGACTATTCTAGTTGTGATAAGTTCATTTTTATCATTAGTGATTACGGTGATACACCCTTTTGGGTACCACTTTCAAAGGACTTACCCATGGGCTATTAGAGATCGGGTTGATGATTTCTGCATCCAAAAGCTTGATCGCCTCTTTCATCACTACCTCCTTCATGGAAGGATTCAACCATCACTATGATTGTTGAGAGGGATTTGCCCCATATTTATGTAGTGCCTTATTGGTGCAAATGGTTGGGATGATCCCTTTAATATTAGCTACTCTCCCCCAACATCTTGTTTTCTTTGTTTACGGACTTGGATAAGTGCAAGATCTTTCTTCTGAGAGAGAGAATAATTGATTATCACAGGAAGTGTGTGATTATTTCTCAATTAAACATATTTTAAAGATGATGGGAGATGTTTGAGTTCATGTTGTGTGGATTTCAATACTAAGGGCACAATTAGTTCTAACTTAGTCAGCTCAAGAATATCTCGAACAATTGCACGTTTCCAATAATGACAGCCCTGGCTAGTGATTAAGTGAAACTCTTCTAGTTCATAATTAATAAGGATGTCATTGATGAATGGTTCATTGGTGATAGAACTATATTTCATTTCATCTTCCACGTGGCCCAAGTGATGGTGTACAATGGTCAATGAATAATAGTCCTTGTGTTCCATCAGTGATACTTTCTTAACTGCTTCAATGAAATTATAAGATACCTTTAAATCTCCCACTCTGAATATCTATTCACCTATATGAAACCTCGATCCACACTTTCCCAGTATCCATGAAGGGTCTTCCTAGAATGAGAGGTGCCTCTTGATATTCCCCTATGTCAAGGATGATAAAATCAGCCGGAATAATTAACATTCCCACTTTCATGAGCACATCCTTGAGTATCCCATTAGGATATTTTATTGAACGATCTTCTAGCTATAGTTCAACTTGAGTTGGTTGTAAATCATTCATCCCCATATTCATGACTACTCCATAGGGAATGAGATTAACAGTAGCCCATAATTTAGAAAGGGTTTTCCCAAACTCAAATGATCCAATTGTGAAAGGAATGGTAAAACTACCTTGATCATAGAGCTTTGGATGTAGAGAGTGCTAGCCCACTACTGAACATTCCTTATTGAGATGAATTTTTCCCAAATATTCCATCTTCTTCTAATTTGGGACAATTTACTTCATAACAATCATATATATTGGCATTTGAGCTAATACCTTTAAGAAAGGAAGTTTGATATGATGTTTTTGGAATACCTCCATGAAGTTTGAGGATTTATGATCTTGATTCCATTGCTTCATTCATACATGGATGGTAATGGGGTTAATAGGGCGTGACCACTTATTTTCCATTACTATGTGAAACCTTTTTATCTTTTTATAGTTCCTGGATTGAGGGAGAATTTTGGATCATGGCTTCATTATTCAAAGATGGTTTTTGTGGAGTTGTATTTTCACCATGATTTGAAATCATTTCCTGGGGCAATTTATCCCCTTTTCATAATATGAGAGCATTGGCCTTCTGTTGTGGGTTTATCTCGATGTTAACTTGTGATGTAAAAGGTTTTCTTGAACATAATTGATTGGAAAGATGTTCAATATGATTCTCAAGGATCCAAATTGAGGCTAACTGATTCTAATATCATGTCTAAGTAGTTAAGAATTTTGACATCATATCCTCTATATTTGATGGGGGCTATTGCTGAGGTTGTTGTGCAACCAGTTGAGGTTGTGGCTTCCTTGGTTATTTCTCCAACAAAGGTTTTTTATACCCTTGTTGTTGGAAGGATCCATACAACTATTTTCTGGGTTATGGATTCTTGTATTTCTATTGACCATAACTGGTTAGACTCCAGGGGCGGGGTTATGAATTTGGTTGCTGTTATCCCCAGATCATATTCATGTTATCTTTTCATGTTGTGTTTTGGTATTTAGGGTACCTATTTGGTCCTATGTTCTAAGATACATTGATTACCTTTCTTATTTAAGAACTAACACTTTTCCCTAGGAAGTAACCCATGGGGTGGTTTTCACCACATTCACTGCATACTGGTTGATTTGTTTCTTGAACATGGGATGCATTTTCCAGATTCAATGCATCGATCTTATTGGAATCCACATTGAGTTTGGTAGCAAGAATCGTAGTGGAATCAATTTTAGGCATGAACATATTCTGAGTACCCCTCTCTGAGTTCCATTGGAAGCTTTTTACCAACATATCTTCGAGAAAGTCAAAGAGTTCCTCTAGGGACTTCTGAATCACCATTCCTCCTAAAGATGCATCTATCTGAGATTTGGTGATTTTCGTAAGACCGCCATATACACATTGTACTTTCATTGAAAATGGAAGGACATGATGAGGAAACTTCCTTAACATTTCTTTAAAACACTACCAAGATTAATACAAAGACTCTAGATCATGTTGCTAGAAATTGTGAATTTCGTTCCACAATGTCGTCATCTGGAGGGTGGGAAATATTTTGATAAGAATGAATTGGACAACACCACCCATGTGAAGATGGATCATTAAGGTAGTCCTTTGATCTAGTCCTTCAATTTATCCCTAAATGTGAATGGGAATAAGCAATGGAGAATTGTGTCCTAAGACTCCCCATGGTAGTAGAAGGTGTCACATACCTCCAGAAAATTGCAGAGATGAGAGTTGGGGTCTATGATGGGTAACCCTATAAATTGCACTGTGTTCTGGATGAGCTTCATGATGGATAGTTTGATCTTGAAATTCTGGTCATGCACCACTATTCTAAAAATTCATGTATCGTCCCTTTGGATAGAAGGAAGACTATATTCCATAAGGGCATAATGTGGGGAATGTTTCTCTCAAGGAGGTGGGGAAAAATTTTCTATTCTAGAGAAAAATAAATCCCATAAACTGGATGCATCTTTGGAAACCACAATGGTAGTAACTTCTAGAGTTGTTGTGGGCCATACCCCAGAATAAATGGAGATGGTTGATTTTTTGGTTCTATGGGACGAACTCCATTATGTTTGCTGGTGGAATTTTTATTTTCTCATTCTCCATATCTATGTGTTGGTAGCAGTTGTCATATGATACAAATGGTGATCAAACTCCTTGGATTGTAGGTGGATCTCCCTCTTCTATGTTCTGCATGAGTGAATTTTGGATGTGCTCATCCATAAGTTCCCATAATCTCCACATGGTTGTTCGTTCAATATTAAAATCAAGAAGAAGGATGTTTGACGATTCGATGATCTTTGAAATCATGAATCAACCACTCAGGAACTTTTGATCTTACACAATACAAAACAAACAACTAAGAATAAAAGAGGAAAAATAAAATAATTAAAAATAGAAATGAGATTAAGAAGATAATTTTTTAATATGTTTTTTGATTTTTATTTTTCACTTTAATTAATAAAATATAAATAATCAAAACACCATTAAGATTCAACTCCCTATAAATAATTAAAAAAGTTTCTATCGTTTCTGTCGAAGTGTTAATTTTGACAATCCAAATTGAATTATCCAAACTTACAACTAGTATAGGGAATGTAAAGGATCAATGCATAGGGATATGAAAATACTGTGTTTTGTTTCTTTAGTATATAAGTAATTAGGCAAAAAATGTTGAAATTTAGAGTCAATGTTTTTTATGGTTCAACGAAAGAGTAATTAAATTTTTAATTACATGATAAATTACTTTAATGATAAATAAAATAACAAAAATTTGTTTCTTGATGATAAATTAGAAGAATGCATCAAGGCCATGGATTTTTAGGAAAATTAGATTAATAAAATTTCTTATGAGGTTGTGTTTTTATGATAATTCACATATTAGGGTTTTGGATTTAACAGAACCCCCCTGGTCTTGTGAATTTCATTTTAAATTAGCACAAACCAATTCCTTGGTCTATAATTTGGTTTCTATTAATTTTTTCAATTGTAACCCCTTTTTAGATGATAAGTACACCCACTGATCATGGATGTTATTAATCTTAATTTCTTATGGGATCCCTGGGAATCCCGTTCTTGGTCCGATAAGGGGTTTCCAGTAAAATTTAGAAAGATTTTTTGAGGGATTATGGGAGAAACAATAAATATCACGATTAGAATATAGAAATTGATAAACAAAAACCCATAATAATCCACAACCCCAACACATATGGTATTTAGCTTCTCATGATGTTTCTAAAGACTGAAAAACATGTGATACCAGAGTGAAACAATACACAAACACTGGATTGAAGATCATTCGGAATGTGGTGGTAGAACCTCCTATCTTTTCTTCACTCCTTAATCTCCCATTGGGTGTCTCCATAATTGGATTCTTTTAGTATCTGAGTATTACTGTAGAATTAGAAGGGGAATCCATCTTATGCATAACATTTGTAAATATACGGTGTGTATTAAAGACTACACAACATGTAATCAAGTCAACCTAACTTGGGCCATCTTTCCTCACTGGTGGGTGAGCTACCGCGCCACTGTTTACTTTTAACATGACACCTCTTAGTTGGTGTACACAGCATGTAACGCCTCCCCAAAAGGCATGTAATGTTAAACCTCAGCCACCTACCACTTATATACGGGGTTACACATTGTGTTCAGGGTAAGAACATGACATGTAATTTCTTATCGACAACATGGGTGTGTATTTGGTTCTCCTGATCCTTATCGAGGGTAATAGTACCGGACGTGTGTAATATGTACACACGGTGTATATTTTATTTTTTGTTTTGACCCTTCTTGATTTGTGTCTTAGGTGTGAAAATACATACAAATCATCATGATCGCTAAATTAGATAATTTTATAATAAAATAAACACATATATCTTATGAAAACACATTTTTATATTCAAAAGAATGTATGAAAAGGTACAAAAAATTTGGACACATCAATCACTATAAATTTAAAACCCTCTATTTCATGAGGGTAGTGTCAAGATCTGATCCTTCAGTAATATCATATTTTATTATTCAAAACATTATTCACATTCTATTTTTCTGATGAACATAAGCCATCTATGAGTAATATTAGTTAATGTGTTTGCTAATTGGGAAAATTATAAAAGAAACACTTATATTAACCTACTGAACCACTAAAAATACATACCTTGGTTATGTATGTTGGTGTGGGACATTTTTTTACTAAGGTTTTCATAATAGGAACAACAGATATTGCATTCTTAGAGAAAATATGGCCAAGAAAAGAAACTATTTGAAGCCAAAATTCCAACCTGCTAAACTTCTCATATAGCACTTTTCTTCTAAGAGATTCCAAAACAATCCACATTTGGTTCTTATGGTTCACCATGATTTGTTAATGTAATGACCCAACCCTAGTTACCTAGAGTCGGTGAATTATTACATACTTTGGCATAATCAAAATAGATTAAGTCCTGAACGACCGATTAGTTTTGTATCCTTGTAAGCACTAGATATATACATAATTTTTTACATTACATTATGTAATGAAAAAAACAAAATTGTGTCCCCTTTGAACACACTCATATCCCTTAGAATATTCTTATATGTTAACAATAATATACATTTTTTCATCTTGGAAAAAATAAAACATAATAAAGGGGTGAGCTCAGATGCTCAGTAAGGATAACAACATAGAGGAAACTATCATAAATAAGAATATAAATTTAAGGAAATGTATACAAATAAAACAAATTCCTTTTAAACTTAAACTTCATCATAATATGGAAAATATAAATCAAATAATTCCATTTACATATTTTCAAGTATATTCTACTAGTCAAATAATCACATGTAATATCAACAACTAATTTCATAATTATGGATTGCATAATATAGGACATAATAACCACACAGTCAAATCCTCATGACAAGACTAAAAATATGATTTTTTGAAGGCCTTGTTTCAAGACACTTGTTTTTCTCATGGGACCTACCAATGCATCAAGGATTTATAGTGGGCTCCACCCATCACTTACTCTGTCCAATGCATTCCTTATATGAAAATGTGGAATCATAACATAAATATTCGTATTAAAAGTAGAATATGAAATGTAAATACTTTAACCAGAAACCATGAATGTTATAAAAATAGAACATCCAATATCAAACATAACACAAAACCTTCAATACAGTATGAAGGATTGTATAATAATAAATTAACTTCAAATAAGAATAAAATCCAACAAAGGATGTTGACATAGATGAAATAAAAACTCTTTGAGTGAAATATATATTTCTACATTATATTCATTTAAAAATCATGTAATTATAAAAGAAAAAATTTATTTTTATAATATTTTTATAATCTTATAAGGGAATCATTGATGGTGTTATAATGGGAGAAAATTGTTTCACCCGCCGTATAAGTTAAAAAACATTCTTTCCTTGATTTTTCAAAAAAGGTTATAAAGCACCTTGTTTGGAAAAAGACAGAAATATTCCTTTCAAAATATTTTAAATAAAGTCAAACAAGGTTATAAATGACTCTAATCCATATTCTAGTAATTATTAAAAATGTTTTGAAATACATTTTTAGGAAGCATAGATGTGGATGATAAAGAAGTCCAAGTATATACTCATGTATAAACAACCTCAGATAATAACGAGACTGTAAAATTAACCCTTACCATTGAGGGTACATTAACTCCCTGTATAATGGTGATATAATTGTTATTAAATTATACAAGAACCAAATATATAAATATGATATCATATATGATCATCCAAAATAGATTTGTTAATGATATTTCCGCAGTATTATTATTTCACGTGTTAACTGATTCGTTTTCCTTTATATGTTTTGTTACATAATCATGTTCTTTATGGATAGGATGTATTTGATTCATATCCAGAATTATATTATGTTCTTTAATAATTAATTTTAATCATCAAATGAAAATTATTCATGAATATTTATATTGGGGAATGGAATCTCATCGCGTCGTGGAGACGGTAAGTCGTACGTATGCACCCACGAGCAATACTATCATTCTATTGATTGTAAAATCATTTGTAATTTGATGGTATATTTTATATAAATAATCATAAACATGTAATATTTGTTATTTAAATCAATTATACACATTATTATACCCTTCTAAATAATGAAGTGTTGAATACCAAACTACACCACGACGTGGAGATGGTAAGCCATACATACGCATGTATGGTGACAATTCCATTCATAGGATCGATATAATAATGAATATGGTTGTAAAATAATAAAATAGTTATATGTATAAGGTATTGGAGATATTATTTTGGTATGGAAACAAAAATTAAAGGGGAAGTTGAAGAAGAAAAGAAAATTGAATGAGGTGATGAAGTAATTACCTCTTCTTCGGGTTCTTCATTTTGATTTGAGAACAAATGGCTCCATAAGATGGATTTATGATCAAAGTAAGGCCTCTAGGTTTAATTGAGGGTATTTGGGAGGATATTTGTGCAGGGGTTGGCCAATAAAAATGCTTTTGAGGTGTGAAATAAAGAGAAGGTGAAGTACGCTATTATAAGAGAGGTGAGGGTTTCTTTTGGAAAAGCTTGCAATATTATTTTATTATAAAATCATTTTAGGTTTATAATTTCTGAAAAAGAATTTATTTCATGGATAAGGCATGGATAGGTCAAAATATCTCAAAAAATAGGTTTTAGATAAGTTTATCTCACCATATTAACCTTATCTTTTAGATTTAACTCTGAGTTAAATCGTTTAACTTTAACCAAGTCTTCTTGTATTACTATAATAAATGGTTAATAAACATACTATGAAAATACTAGAGAACCAAAAGTGGTTATTTATTTATATATATAAACTTATCTATGTACATTGTCCGAACCATATATTTTTAGGAAAATTATTTCATTTAATAAAATAGTATTTGTTTGAAAAACACATTTATGTAAATTTTGACACTATTTAGTATTCGGTTTTTTGTGGAAGTCATAACAACATGATTACTTCAAAAAAATCATTTAATCATCCCTAAAATTTCATATTAACTTGGAAAATTAGTTTAATACATCAAAGTCTCAATTTACATTTATTTTAATATTTATAACATCAATTATTTTAGTATTTCATTAATAAGGTAATTATTGCATCATCATTGTGTCATAAATAAATTTAAATATTGAATGTTTAAATAATATAAATAAAATACCATGATTTATTACATATTTTTGTATTTATAATTAATATTTATAGTCTAATTTATCTTATGTGTAACCACATATTAAAAATGTATTATTAATTAAACATTTAATTTAATAGTTTTAAATCATCTTTAAATAAAATATATTAAATGACGTAATCTAATCCATGTGGATCAGAAAGGATCATATTTTTGTCCTATGGTTGATTTTGTTTTAAATAAACTTATCCAATAGAATTAGGACATTTTTAGGGTAATTATAATATCATTTTCACTTTAATTACCCTATTTACTTTTAATCGTGGTAAATAAGATTCAAAATTTACAATTCACAAAAAATTATTTTTATCCTGTTTAATAAAATATTACTTACTGATTTCAACATTGTCTCTATAATTTTTGAAATTCAATTCACAGAAGCTATAAAATTACATTTTATGCAAATTTTCAAATGTGCCTAGAAGGTGGGTAAAAGGCGTTAAATCGTTAAATATAATTTTATATATCAAGTTTTATTATAAAATGAATCCAATGAATTACATTGAACTTATATAGGTATTAATTATATATTTTGACTTAATATAAATTTAAATAAATAAATAATTATTTAATTAGAAATTTGGTTTTAAACAGTAACGTAGTGGTTTTCACAATTAAATAAAAATTGAAAGTTTTCAAAAAAATACCAATACTTTACCCTATGCTAATTTTGATATTCCGAATACAAAAATTATGTCTCTTTTCAAAAATAAAATTTATAAAATTTCAAAAAGTGGGTATTACTATTCAAAATAGCTATTTTGATTGATTGTGGTGTGCTAGAACTCAAAGTTGGGTACTACGCAGGCTATTGCATTATTCCAAGAGAAGCGTATCGTGGATGATTGGGGTGTTACATTATCCCCTCATTTAAATAATTTCATCCATGAAATTTCTATAATATTATTGCATAAAAATATTTTTTTGTTCTCCATTATAAGTTCCTTATGGTCCCACATTGCCTCTCCCATTTTATTGTTTCTCCATATAAATTTCACCAGGCGAGTCATTCGGTTTATCAACACTTGTTCTATGGTATCAAGAATCCTGATAGGCTATTCACAATAAAAAAAATCTATTTCCAGTTCTATTTCTTCATAGGTCAGTACATGTGTTGAGTCAGACATGTATTTTCTCAATAGTGATACATGGAACATGTCATGAACTTTGGAGATACTTGGTGGTATTTCCAAACGCTAAGATACAACTACAATTTATTCGAGAATATCAAATGTTCTAATATACCAAGGAAATAATTTAACCTTATTTATGAATCGTATAACACCCTTCCATGGAGATACCTTCATGAAAACATGATCAGCTACTTGAAATTCCAATTCCTTCCTTTAGTTATCGGCATATATCTTTTTCCTACTTTGAGCTGCTTTGATGTCGGTTTGGAAAATCTTCCCCTTTTCTATTGTTTCCTAAAAAATTTCTGGGCCTACGAGCTTTCTTTCACCAACAACATACCAAAAAGTTGGTGTGCGGAAACTATTTCCATATAATGCTTCATATGGTGCCATTTGAATACTTGAATGGAAGCTATTGTTATAATAAAATTATACTAGAGGTAAATAATGATCTCACACACCTTCAAAGTCAAGTGAGAAATATCTCAAAATGTCTTCTAAGGTTTGAATAGTCCATTCTGATTGTCTATTAGTTTGAGGGTGGTAGGAAGTGCTGAAACAATGTTTAGTATCCAGGGATTTCTGATGAATATTCTATAATCATGATGTGAAATGGGGATCACGATCAGAAACAATCGATAGGGGTACAACATGAAGTCTTACAACTCCATTAATATAATGTATTGTTAAATGTTTATGTGTTAAATCTTCTCTTATAGAAACAAAATGTGATGAATTGGCAAGACGATCAATAATGACCCGTATTGCATCATTCCTTCTAGAAGTCTTTGGTAGCCCCATGACAATGTGAATCATAATATCATCCCATTTCTACTGAGGTATCAAAAGAGGTTGCATGACTCCTCTAGGATGTTGTCTTACAGCCATAAGCTGTTGAAAAACTATACATGGTGAAACACAATCAGAAATATCCCTCTTCATGTTGTCTCACCATAAATGTTCCTTCAAATCTCTATAAATCTTAGTGCTACCAGGGTGTATTAAGAAATTTAAACTATGAGAATCATCTTAAAATTTCATTTTTAGATTAGGTATATTGGGAACACAAAGCCTCCTCCCAAATTCAAAATTACGTCTTCATATAATAATTCAATAAATCTCCCATCATTCCCAGCATTAATTTTCTTTTGAAACTCCTCATCATCTGTCTGAGAAATTTTCATCCTTTCTATTAAAGATGGGTTGGTAACCATTTGAAAAACTACTGATGTTTCACCTTCAATAATTATTCCCATATACATCTTTACTAGATCCATAAACATAGGATCCCTTTCAACATTCATCTTATTCATAACTCAATGATCCTTTCTTCTCAAAGAATCTACCACCTTATTTGCCTTCCCCAGCTGGTAGTGTATAGTTCAATCATGATCTTTTTTTAGTTCAAGCTATCACCTTTTCCTCATGTTGAGTTATTTCTGTGATAAAAAATAAATCAATCTCTTATGATCTATATATATCTCACATTTTTCACCATAGAGAGAGTGTCTCCATATCTTCAAAGAAAAATATTATAGTCAGTAACTCAAGATCATGAGTAGGATAGTTTTGTTCATGAGTTTTTAGTTGTCGTGATGTATAAGTAATAACTCTATAATTATTCATAAGGACACAACCAAGTACATTCTTTAAAGCATCACTATAAATAAAAATCCCATCATTACCTAATGGTTGAGTCAAGATATTAGAATTGATTAATATTATCTTTAGTTCATCAAAATATTTTTCACACCATTTTTTCCAAATAAATTTAACCCCTTTACATGTGAGATTGGTTAATTGGTTATCTAGTAGGGATAAATTCTGGAAGAAATGCTGATAATAACCTAATAAACCAATAAAACTATGTACATTAGTTACACTCATTGGTGCTGGACATTCTTGTACTTTCCTTCTCATAGAAGCTTCAACAGATATTTCATCCTTAGAGACAATATGGCCAGGAAAAGAAATCTCCTAAATCCAGAATTCACACTTGCAAAACATCCCATATAATTCATCTCTTTTAAGTGTTTTCAGAATAGTGTACATGTTGATTTCATGATATTCTTATATTTTGGAGTATACCAAGATATAATCAATATATACCACTATAAATTCATCATGATATTCCTTGAAATCTTTATCCATTAGATCCATGAAAATAGTGGGTGCATTCTTTAGTCCAAAAGGCATAACTGTAAACTTGTAATGCGCATACCTAGTACGAAATGTTGTCTTCAGAATGTCTTCCTTCTTCACGCACAAATGATGATATCCATATTGAAGGTCAATCTTTGAAAAATATTTATCTTCATGGATTTGATTGAATAAATCATAAATGTGAGGTAGGGGATAATTGTTCTCTATTGTTTTAGAATTGATATCCCTATAGTCAATGGAAAACTTCATAGTTCCATCTTTTTTCTTAAAAAAAGAACATGGGCTCCCCATGGAGAAACACAAGGGAGAATAAATCCTTTATGAATCAATTCCTCTAGTTGATTCTTTTGTTCCACTAAATCTACAGTGTCCATTTCGTAAGGGGTCTTTGATATGGGCCTTGAACTAGGTTTTAACTCAATGAAAAAAAATCACCTTCTCATTCTATAGGATGTCCATGTAAATCCTCTGGATACACATAAACATATTCCTTCACAATATGTACATCCTATATTTTAACATTACTTTCCCCACCCATAGATATTTCACTCTCTTACTCCCCAATAATTTAATTTAGTAGAACTAGTGGGGGAGGATCTAGATGATAATCATATGGGGATGTCTCTAACCTAAAAATAAATGATTCCTTATCATCATAAAAAATTGAAACCTCCTTCTTCTTACAATAATTTTTTCATCATGGTCTAAAATAAAATCCATACTGGTGATTATATCAAATTCAATCATGAGTATGACGATGAGATCAGAATATAAATCACATTTATATGCCATAATGGAAAGAGATTCATGAATAAATTATTCTAATGAAACTTCCCTTAAGGGTTTTGATTGACAGCTCCCTTTTTATTTCAAATTGGAAATATATAATTTTCTAGGAAAACAGGGATGATATGAATGAATGTGATGATCTCGAATCCAATAATGCATTGGATAAATTTGAAGAAATGATTAAAGTACCTACCACCACCTCATTAGATGATTCAGCCTCAGCTGTAGTGATCATATAAAGGTGGAATTGATCCCTTGGTCTTTTCTATGGTATGTTTCCTTGTAACATATGAAATTTATTTGAATAATGCCGAATTTTTCTATTACTATAGAATTAAACATTGACAACCACTTTCTTCCTTTTTCAATCATGAGCTTGGTAGCCTTTTTCTCTACACCTATAACAGACTCTCATTCCATTCAGGAAAGTATCAAGGTTTTTCTTCCAAATTTATAGTATGATGGAAATTTAACTTTTCAATTATTCCCCTTATTTACATTTTGAGAGTGTTCAGCTGATCTCTTCTTCTCTTTTTTTGCTTTAAAGTCTTAATACATAGAGAAATAAATTTCAATCTTGATTGCACATGAGACTATATCTTCACATGATGAGTTGAATTGTGAGACTAATTCTCTATGAATAATTGGTTTTAACCCATAAAAGAATCGATAAATCTCACTTCCTATGTTACATATATAATCTACAGCATGAATTTTTAACCTTGTAATGTTATCCTCATACTTTTTGACATTATCATTAACCTTTTTCCTTAGACTAAAAAATTTTCTTTAAATATCCGCTCGATGGTCACGAGGAAAATTTTTTTCGAAAAAAATCTATTTAAACTCCCTCAATTCCATATTTGATACTTCTTAACCCTCTTTTGTGTTTTGAATTAATGAACACCATTGATCTATATCTTCTGTGAGGTGATAAAAAGTTATGACAACTTGTTCCCTTTCAATACTCCCCAAAGCATGAAATATTTTCTCCATGAAAGTTATCCATTTTCACCTACAAGTATATTTTTTTCCCCATTGAATGTTGGTGGTTGTTTCCTTATGTATCAGTCTAACATTGATCCTCCGTGTTGTGGACCATGGTGCTCCATACAGGTAAGTTAATTATTTATAACCTAATTGAGTTGTCCCAATACGGTTATAAGTTATTCAAGAACAGTTTCATCATCATCTACACTATAATTTTCTTGAGTAGGGGGGAAATACCAACATGGATTATGTGCGTTTATGCAGTTTTCATTCCTTCCATTGGGTACCATTTCGAAACAATGTCATATGCTATATTAGTTTATGAATCTCAATACATAATTCCAAACTAGTAAAATAACAAAAATAAATTGAATAGTTAATGCATATAATCCATAATAATAATAATAAATTGAGTAAATATTTAATCATAAATCCTTTATAATGGTTCTTGAAGAAAATTTGAATTAACCTAAGAATATCCCATGAGAGTGTCATAAGAATGAGTGCAGCAAGGCCCATTTTCATGCACCAGATCCCATTCGTGTCTAGATCAAAGTAGTGTTTTTTGGTTTTACTCCTAGTTACATATGTTCCAGATCCACCTCTACCTGATCATATCCAGAAAAGGATGTGTTTCTTGAAAAATTCACAATATATATACATTACCAAATTTTTTTTAAGTTATTATATACTGATCCACAATGTTTATCTTAGGGTAATGTACCTTAATGAGAGTTTTTCTAAATCTAGTTTCCATGGTTTTTACTAAACTTACTCTGGTACCTACTATAACACCCTATCCCCAATTACCTAGAGTTGGTGAATTGTTACATGACATTGGCATGATCACAAGTGATCATGTTCCGAAATACCAATTGGTTTAGTAGCCTTGGAAGTACTAGATACATACATAAGTTTTTCATTACATTATGTAACAGAAAAATAAAAAAAAATTGTTTCCCCTTTAAACACACTCATAATCCTGTATATTAATCATAATATACTTCTTCGCATCCTAGAAATAAATAAACATAATAAAGGGTTGAGCTCAAATGCTTAGTAATGATAACAATATCGAGGGAATGATCATAAATAAGCATAAAAATTTAAGGCAATGTATATGAAGAAAACAAAATCCTTTTAAACATAAACTTCAAAATAATAGGGCAATGATAAATCAAATAATTCCATTTAATTATTTACATGTATATTCTACTAGTCAAATAATAACATTTAAAATCAAAAGATAATTTCAAAATCATGGAATTTATAATGTCAGACATCATAAGAATGTAGTCAAGGCCTCGTCCCAAGACTACAAATAATATTTTTTCAAGGCCTTATGCCAAGACAATAGTATGTCTCATGGGACCTACCGATGCATCGATGAGCTATATCAGGATCCACCTATCACTTACTATGTCCAATGCATTCCTCATATGAAAGTTTTGAAACATAACATAAAATCCAACAAAGGATGTCGGCATTGAGGAAATCAAAACTATTTTAGTGAAATATCTCTCTCAAGAATGTATTCATTTAAAAGTCACATACTTATAAAAGAAAAAAATTTATTTTGAAATGAATCTTATAATTCTGTAAGGGAACCTTGGAAGGAGTTATGATGGTTGAAAATTTCCGCACCCACTGTATAAGTTAAGAAAACATTTTTACCTCAATTTTTCAAAAAGGTCATAAAGCACCATGTTTGGAAAATGATGGAAAGATTCCTTTCAAACCATCATATAAAAATTAAAACAAGGGTATAAATTACTTTAACCCATAGTATAGTAAATAATAAATATTCGTTGATGTACTTTTTTAAGAAACATGGATGTGGATGATAAAGAGGTCCCAGTAGATACTCACATATAAAAAACCTCGGATAATAAAACGATTGTAAAATTAACCCTTACCTTGAACTTTTCCTTAGTAGAGAGTATGTTAACCTCCTATATAATGGTTAAATAATTGTTATTAAATTATACAAGAACCACATACATAAATATTATATCATATATGATCTTCTAATATTTCTTTGTTAATGATATTTTAGTAGTATCATTATTTCATGAGTAAAATGATTCGTTTTTCATTATATATGTTTTGTTATGTAAGTCATTTTTATGGATATGATATATTTTATTCATATCCATATTGATATTACATTCATTAAAAATTATTTTTAATCATGAAATTAAAATTATTCTTTAATAGTTACAATGGGAAATAAAATCTCATCGCGTCATGGAGACGGTAAGTCGTACGTATGCACGAGCAATAATATCATTCTATTGATGGTGAAATCATCTGTAATTGGATATTATATTATATATGAACAATAAAGTACATGTTATATTTGATATCTACATGAATTATACTCATTATTATACCCTTCCAAATAATGAAGTGTTGAATAACAAAATATCCCACGATGTGGAGACGGTAAGTCGTACATACACACGTATGGTGACTTTTTCATTTATAGGATTGATATAATAATGAATATAGTTGTAACATAAAACCATCAAAATATGTATAAGGTAATGGATTTTTTTTTTAAGGAAACAACAACGAAAGAGGACGTGGAAGAAGAAAATAACTTTCAAAGAGGTGATGGAGTAATTCCCTCTTGTTCGGGTTCCTCCTTTTGATTTGAACAAAAGTGCTCCTTAGGTTGGATTTTCATTTAATTTAAGGACTATGGGTTTAATTGAGGGTATTTGGGAGGATATTGGATCAGGTTTTGGCTATGTTAAATGGCTTTAGAGGTGTGAAATTAAGGGAAGTGGATGTACCCTTTTATAAGATAGGTGAGGATCACTTTAGGAAAAGCTTGAAATATTATTTTATTATAAAATCCTTTTCAATTTATAATAGCTCAAAAATAATTTATTTCTAGGATAAGGTGGGGAAAGGTCATAAAACTATCAACCAATAGGTTTTAGACAAGTTTAGTTCACCATATTAACCTTATATTTTATATTTACCACTTAGTTAAATAGTTTATCTTTTACGATGTATTCTTATATTATTATAAAAAATGGTCAATAAACATAGTATAAAAAACAAGAAAACCTCAAGTGGTTTATTATTGACATATATAACCTTATCTAAGGTATTTTACTGGACCTTATATTTTTAGGAATATTATATCATTTAATAATATAGTATTTGTTTTAAAAACTCATTTTTGTAAATTTTGACACTATTTAGTATTTGTTTTTTTGAAAGTCATAAGAACATGATTACTTAGAAAACAATTCATTGAATCAACCCTAACAAGTCATATTAACCTATAAAATTCGTGTAATTAATTAAAAGTTTCAATTTAAATTTATTTTAATATTTATAACATAAATTATTTTATTCTTTGATTAATAAGGTAATTACTGCATCATTATTATGTCATAATGAAATTTAATTATATAATTTAAAAAAATAATAAATAAAATACAATGATTTATTAAATATATTTATCTTTACAATGAATATATATAGTTGAATTTACCTTATATGAATCCCTATACTAAAAATGTTTTAGTTTTTAAACATTGAATTTATAACGTTTAACTCTTCTTTAAATAAAATATATCAAATGTCCAAATCTAATCCAAGTGGATAAAAAAGGATCATAATTTTTTCATAAGGTTTGTTTTGGTCAAAATACACTTATAAAATAGAATTAGGACATGTTTTAAGGTAATAATAATATCATTTTTACCTTTTATTACCCAATTTACTTTTAACCGTGGTAAATAAACTTGAAAAATTACAATTTACTAAATAATATTTCCATCCCATTGAACCAAATTTTACTTACAGATTTGAACTGTGTCTCTTGGATTTTTTAAAATTAATTCACATAAGTGGTAAAATTATGTTTTATGCAAGTTTTCAAATGTGCCTAGGTCGGTAAAAAGTGTTAAATAGTTTAATAATATTATATATATATAATCTTGTTATAAAATGTCTCCAAAGAACAAAATTGAACTTATATAAGTATTATATATATATTTTAACTTAAAAATAAATTTAAATAAAATAAATAATTATTTAAAAAAAGTCGGTTTTAAAGAATAACGTAGTTTTTTTCAATATTCCTCAAAAATTGAAATTTTTCTGAAAAACACCCAAAGTTACCCAAAAGAAAAATTTGATATTAGGAATCCAAAAATGATGTCCATTTTGAAAAATAAAATTAAAAAAATTTCATAAAGTGTGTATTACTGTTCATAATAGCTAGTTTGATTGGTCATGGTGTGCTAGAACTCGATGTTGCGTACAACGCAAGCTAATGCATTATTCAAAGAGAATAATACCATGGAAGCTTGGGGTGTTACAGGTAGTGTAGTAATATATCATCAATAAACAAGAAAAAATCATCAAGATATTCCTTGAACCAATTATTCATTATATCCATAAAAATAGAGGGTTCATTATTAAGCCGAAATGGCATTACTATAAACCCGTAATGTCTATACCTGGTTCGAAATGATGTCTTTGGAATATGTGAATTCCTCACAAATAATTGATAATATCATGAACAAAGATCAATCATTAGAAAATATGGAGTTCCATGAAGCTGAACAAATTATTCATCAATGTGAGGCACTTGATATATGTATTTTAATGTAATAACATTGATCTCTATATATTTAATGAAAACCCTCATAGATCCACCATTATTCTTGACCAAATGAATAGGTTCTCCCCATTATGAAACAGAGGGGAATATAAGTCCCATATGACTCAATTCAAAATTTTTTTTATCTAACTCTATTAACAGAACTGTGGCCATTCTATTGGGAGTATTTGATATAAGTACATCATTATGGATTAAATCAATAGAAAACTAAACTACCAGCTCTAGAGGATTTCTTGATAAGTCCTATATAAATACATGAATGTATTTCTATACAATATTTGCACCCTCAATTTGATGTTTTCATTCAATATCTATGGACGATGTTTTATCATACTCCTAATGAATTTCATTTAGAAGAGCTACTAAAGGTGGATCCAGATATGAGTCAGATGATGAAGTATCCAATATAATGATAATAAATTCCACATCTTCATCACGAATATTAATTACCTTATATTTTCAATAAATATTTCCATTATATTTTGAAATCCATTCCATAAAAAATATTATATCAATATAAACCATATGTGTGATGATAAAATCAAAAATTAGAAAATATTTATGTGTCATATGAACATCTAGACACAACATGGTTGTAATTATCTTTATACTGGGATTATTTACAGAAACCTCTATTATTAAGGTGAATTGGAAATAGAAAATTTTTAATGAAAATTTGGAAGATATAATAGAATATGATTATCTAGGATGAAATAAATATTTAGCTAAATTTCAGGAGATGATTAAAGTACCTACCACCAAATAATTATGAACCTCAACCTCATCTATTGTGATTACATAATCTTGTCATTGATCCCATTGCTTTTTCTATGGCATGAATCTTTTATGGTTCATAAAATAATTTATATAGAATCCCATATCTCTATAATTACAGTATTGGACATTTGTAGATTCTTTTTTCCCTTCCAATCATGATCATGATGTCTTTTCTCACCACACTTGTATCAAACTCATTTTCCATTAATGCAGGAACTTGGGTGTTTTATTTAGACAGAATGTATTTAACCCATAAATGAATCAATAAATCTTGATCATCTTATTACATTCATAATCTACATCATTCCTTGATAATCCTATAAATTTGTATTCATACATTCAAACAATTTCATATTATTTTTGTATCTGACTCATGAATTGGCTCTCCATATATCCTCTCTATTTTCAAGGGAAATATCTTTCCTTGAATATTTCCTTAAAATCCATCCATTCCACATTTAAAATTTCTTCCTCCCCTTTTTTGTTTCGAATCAATGGACACATTTTATTAGAATATCCTGATAGATAATAAACTTCAAGGATAACATTTTCTCTTCCATTACTTACTATAGTGAGAAATATCTTCACTATAGAACTTATCCATTGTATAACTATAAATGGATTTATAGTCCCATGGAATAATGGAGGTTTCTGTAACATGAAGTGGTCTAACATTATTACACCACATTGTGGAATAAGATGCTCCATACGAGTAAGGTTGTTTTTAATAACCTGATTCAGTGTCATAGTATAAGTTTTTTAGCTCAAGCTACAGATGCCTCTCTAACATCATTATAACCAATATGTGGGAAATCCAGATATGGATATTATGTGTTAATACAGTTTCTATTCCATTCACTAGGAACCATTTCAAAACAATGACATTCACTAAATATGATTTTAAATGACAATGCATAATTTAAATCTAGAGAAACCCTAAACATAAATTGTAAATTTATGCATAGATAATCTTATATTTATAAACATGGTTTCTTTAAGAACATGTTTAATTTTAAATCCTTCATAATGTTTTGTAATGAAAATGTGAATTTTCTTAAGAAAATACCATGGGAGTGTCAAACAAGGGGTGTAACAAGGCATGTTGTCATAAACTAGGTAACACTGAGTCCAGTCTGATGCCCCCTGTTTGTGTTTTTACCCATAGAAACATCTTTTACAAGACTTCATCTACTTGTAGTATCCAAATAGATATGTATTTAATGGAATAACCATATAATCAATACCGAATCAAAATTCTAGGATGTTCTTCTATGCATAACAAAAAAAAGACTATATTAGGGTTATGTTATATAATCTACATTTTATAAATGTTTCTTCCAATGTTTCTACTAAGAAATATCTCATACAAACTATAAATACCTCGACACCACTAGTATGGAGCCAAGGGATTACTTTATTACTTTAGTACTTTTAATAAGTGTTCGCATCCCGATGGACCGAATAGTGAAGAATAATTTCTAAAACCAAATGCATAAGATTGTTTTAAGTTACACATTATAATGATTAAAATATAAGTACTATATTGGAATAACCCTTTAACTCCTAGATTATCTGTAGAAGTAACTTATAATATATATCATTGCATCCTAAGAAAAAATAAAACATAATAAATGGGTGATTTCAGATGTTTATTAAGGGTATGAAATAAATTAGAAACTAACATAAATGAAAAAAATAAGACAAGGCGAATAACTAAACCATGTTCCATTAAAATATAATAATAATATTAATATTCTAGTAATAGAAGATGATTAAATATTGCCTTATAAATAATCATATGAGAATGAAACATAACCATGAACATTATACTAGTAAACTAATCACATGTATTATCAATTACTAATATCTTAATGATAGAATGCATAATGTAGAACATAAAAAATAGTCGGTCAAGGCCATGAGAAAGACATATAAAAATAAATGGTTAAGGCCTATCCCAAATCTATAATCGGAAATTAATGGTCAAGGCCTCATCCATGTCAATATCTGTTTTTCCTCATGAGACCTACTAATGTATCAAGGGGATATATTGGGATCCTCACATCACATACTATTTTGAATGAATTTATCATATGAACGAGATGAAACATGAACAAAAAATACATTCAAAATTTAAATAAATTTCCCCAATAAGTAAACATAATCACAAACAATTTTGAGAAATGTAGTGAATGATATCAACATAGAACATCCACAGTAAAAATGATCATAAACCATTTAATAAAATATGGTATATGATATCATAAAATTTCAATCCCAATTAATCATAAGATTCAAATTTGGGTGTCAAAATAGATGAAAATACTCTAATAAAAGTATCAAGAAATTTTTGAGAGAAATACAATTTCTACATTATAAAGAACTGTTATTTGGGAAAAGTTACTGATATTTATAATAAAATTAGATTATTAAGATGTATGTACTAGAAAAAAAAGAATGAAAATGAAATTATGTTGATACAGAAAATATTTTAAACAAAATAAAAAACAAGTAAAAGTATATTTTTATGAATCTTTACAAATGTTCCACTTCAGTGTGGTTTAAGATAATATATAAAAGAGTATTTAAAGTAAAAAATTTCATAATTGTTACTATAAAAATATTTATCAATAAGGTGTTTTTTCATGAAAAAAATATAGATTTTAGAAAAATAATGTTGTGCTAAAAAACATTATGAATTTTACTTGAAAATTAGTAAAAAAATGGGATGTACCCTTTAATATGGATTTATTATAGGGAGGGATTGAAAAGAAAAACCTTATAAAATTACACATTAAAAGAAGATGAGTTGATCTAGATACATGATTTTGGAACATATTCATATAATTTAGAATAATTTTATACAAATAAAGAAGGATTATATTATGGTAAAGGGAGAGAAAGCATAACTTGAAGGAAAAATGGAGATTCGGTAGAAACCCATACCTTTTGTTTGAAAGCATTATGAAATTTTACATAACATATTGGATAATAAAATTTGATTCATAACCTATTAAAAATTTATTTTATTTATTATATTTTCATTAAGTCCATTTATTCATGTTTTGATGAGTTATATGATTGAGTTCCATCATTCGAGAGTGTTTATTTCCTTGGTTTTCAAGATTGATTCACTTGTATACATGAATAAAAGATAATTTAATATGAGAATATTAATAAAGAATTGATGTTATATGTTACTAATGATCATCTGAGAGATATAATGGTCTTATATATTATTTTTCTTCTAGATATGATTATAATTAATTAAATAAAGCACTAATGACAACCGTTTAGATTATTTTGGAATCTCTTTATCATGATAAACAAGTTTTGTCATATTAATTAATATTTTCAATATATATTGGATATAAAACATTAAATAAGATATATTACATATATTAAAGACTGGTTTTACCATAAAACTGGTTATATGACCATCCATAAAGGTGGTATTAAAAAATGATAACTCGTCATCCATGAAGGCGGTTAATCGGAACCTCATGGATGATGTTTTCATTTTTAGAATAAAAATTATAAGAGGAGAATTTGTGGTTGATGTACTATTAACATAACAAAATTTCAGTATATAAAGGTTATTGTAGTTATCAAATCACTATAGACATGTTATGTTATGGAAGTATAAGAAAATAAAATAAATTAGAAGAAAATTAAAAGAACAAAAGGGCATTTTACCTCTTTATTTCTCTCCTTCAGAACCTCCTTAATGAACATTGAAATGGTATATTGGGTGAAACCAAAATTAAAAAAATGTGTGGAAGTTGTTTCTTAAAGGTATTGGGAAAAAAAATTTCAGGCCTAAAGTCTTTGGAGGTGGGAAGATAAGAGGTTTTGTGGAGAGGTATTTATAGAGTAAGAGAATGATATTTTTATAATTTTATTCATTTGATTATTATTTTGGCTCAAGATAAAAACATATTTTTGATTATTGTGATTACATACTATAATTAGTGCATTTGGGTTCATACTAATGGCAACCTACACAATGCATGGTGTCGTAATTCATGTCGATGTCTTAAAATGATAAATACATTAAATTATCGTATTTCAATATTTATAAAAAAATAACATATTTTAGAAAAATCCCAAAAAATAACCCTAATTTTTTTTACATGTTGAATTAAAAACATAACTCAATGTTATGAAGAAGTTTTTTGAAATATAATAATTTTTTTATAATTTAAAATCATCATTTATTTGAAAAAATACAGATATAAAAATTATAACTGATGTTATGTAATGGTAAAAAATTAATTAAGGTATCATAAAATAGTCTTATAATCATCAAACAAAAAAGTCCTTTATTTTTGAATCTATTTTATTAAAATAAATATTATTTTAATTAAAAATTGGAAATAAATATTTATGGGTCACAAAAATATCAATAATTAATTTATCACTTTTAAAATAATTATTTACTTATTCCATGATATAAATAAAACATATTTTCATTTTTAAGATACCTTATTTTTTTATATTTCCAAAGGTCATGTTACTATTATATTAGTCATATTACTTTTCAAAATGGTTGTAATACTTTTAACACTGCCATATAAAATAGTATATTATGGTTTTAAACATGGTGTTCTGTGAAACATAAATTATTGATGGTGTTAAATATTAAAAGAGACATACCATAAAATAATGGGGTGTTAAAATTAACATAATGAAACCTTATTATTTTTGAGATAATTATTTCATTATATGGGCAGAGAGGAATAATAATTAAAGTAGGTGGAAGTAGAAATAAATCCAATTTTTTTTCTAATAGTGATACCTCTTATTATTACAACCTCTTTATGATTATATATAAAGACTCCATAGATTATAATTATGATATATCCAAGGAACATTTATATTTGGAGTGATGTTTTGAAGGGTTTTGGATAGGAATTGGATAAACAAATGGCTCTTTAAGTGGAAATGTTGTAGGATGGCGGGGTTGTAGTTTGAGATAAAATATTCTAACCCTCAATGGTTTACTTAATATGGAAATATAAAGGTAACACACATCCCAATAGTCTTATATAAACACTCTTCAATGATAATGGAGATGATTTATTTTTCTTAGAATAATCATAGTATCATATAAACCAAACTATGTTCATAAGAGGATTTTTCAGCATGAAATAGTTAATAATTCTTTGGATGGCAATGTTGGTGGCCCAAAAATGTTGAGCCCTTATGGAATATTTAAAAGGATTAAGAAGATGATTTTTATAGGGTGTGAAAACCATATTGATGGTTTTGATTCTTTTTAATCCTTAGATAAAGACACTTTATATCTTGATATATTCTTGGAACCATAATGGAACTCACAAGCCTATGAAGATATGTCCATAAATAATAATTTAATGCACTCAAATCCTTTTAAAGATGAAGTTGAGTCAATAGAGTGGTATAATGAATTATAAATTTACAATGGTTATCAAATCAAATATTATTTTCATGTGTGTCTAATATAATTTAACATCTAGATGAACTAAACTACTCATGGAAGATGGAACATTTTAATCAAATAATAAAACACATCGGGATCTAGCTATTAGGAACATTGTATATTCCCTCACAAAAATCATTCCAAACTCTTATATACATTGAAATATATCATGTGTATTTGATTTTATTGATAAATGATTAGTTAGTTTCATGGAGGGTTATTACAGTTCCATTTTTTACCTTCTGAAATAAAAAAAGAAATATTAAGCAATGAAAGTAATGGGGGTGAAGATTTACACTTTTATTGATGGTTTACATAGTTTTTTTATATATCTTAATGAAATATCATCAAGTGGGTTGTAGTGAGTGAAGTGAGAAATTTTTTCAGCGGTGGGGTAATCCCTAGGCGTATAAAGACTAATAGTTTTTTTCTTATTCCCATGATTCAGAACCCGTAACTCTTCAAACATTTTCATCCAATAATCAATTATAAATATTATTATAGGATCATTACTACAACAATTAATAAAAAACTCCTTATTTTATTACCTTACATTATCTCAAAAGAGAAACCTGGTTTATTAAAAAGAGAAACATTGAATATGACATTGGTTTGGATCAATAATTGATGTAAAAATATGATCAAACATTCATAGATGGAAATTTTATGTCCAAAATTGATATGAGAAAGTAATTTTAAAGGATTAAACTAGAAATTATTTTGATTTAGTTAAGAAATGTTAGAATTTCCAATTTTGTTTGTTACACTTCATTTATTTTTCTTCATATTATCTATTGTTGTCCATCTCTCTTATGGGAGGAAATTTTTTCTTCTTTAATTCCATTTATAGGAATTGATTAAGAGATAATCGTCTTCTAACTCTCTTTATATAATTACATGATTACATTACCACAAGAATAAATACTAGTCTGATTGAGGGAATGGCGGTTCAATTTTTTGGAAGGTATATTACTCTCAGAGTCTCCCATATTCACATTGAAGATGACATTTTGGTGTTTGTTAAAGGAAAACATAAAAAATTTATATATTTCATGGGATTACCAATGATATATGGTATGTCGAGTGTCCAAGCTATAAATATTAAAAAAAAATTAAATTCTTGGAATCAGATAATATATATGACTGAAGAAAAAATTATTGAAGATATGGTTGGGAATTAATAAGAAGGACTACACATTTAATTATCCCGGTTATAGATTCTATTTGACCAATTAAAGATTATTTAAATTAATTATTCTACAGCTAATGTGGCTCATAGAATCCAAAATTAGGAGAAACAATTCCAATCTATTAGTGGAATGATAACCCTACTCAAAATTATTCTTTCATAAATGGATATTCATGATCTTTATTTTTTGGTACTTCTCGAAGCAGACATTTAAAATTTGGAGAATGTGATGTTATATTTTCTTTGGGGGAGTGTAAATAATATACTCTTCTATTTGGATGATTGGAGAAAAATATCACTTCTAGTCGAGGATAGGGGAATTAAATTTATTGTTATTGAAGGCATTAATATGTATTTTTATGATATATTGGCATGAGACTATCTCAAGGGATTGTAACAATAGGTTAAAATTTTCCATGATAAGAATGGTGATTTCTGGGAAGTCATATAATGACATAAATGTGGGACAACCTCCGCGATATGGATCAAATATAGCTTCTATTTTCCACCTTAAATTGTGTGAGATATATTTATGGTGGTAAATATGGAGATATCTTTATTGGAGGATCAGTGGGTGAAAACCCAACACTGTTACCCATGGTGTTTATCTCCAAATATCACTGTTTCAAAGGTGATGTAGTATCTATACTTCTTAAATGTAGTTATTCATGATTATTCTTGATATATATCCAAAGAAATTGTGTTGTTATCTTATCAAGATTGGCGAGTCTTTCTACTGGATTGTAGTGGTAATGTTTATGTGTCTTCCTTTCACATATAAAATTTAAACCGTAGGATTAATACCAATTGGGGGATCTCTTATGTAATAAAATTATTCCTATTAAAAGTATTTTTATCATATGTACAATCAAGGTTATTTCCTTTCCCACTGGTATTACGATTCAAACCATAGGTATCCTTCTTTCAATTAAATCTAGGTGTTTCTCAATGTTTATAGTGGAATATGTTGATCATTTATTTATGAAATTCATGTGGGATGATGGGATATGGAAATTCTTTAGCAGTGTCATGGATTTCTGGGCTAGGCTTGAATCTATTGAATCGATTATGTATTCATAGCTTTATCACTACCCCAATACATCCACCAATTTCATTTAGTTGTGTGATGTTCAAGTGATATTCTAGTCGATTTGGGAAAGTTGAAATGTTGTGACTTAGGGGGGTAGTAAAATATCACATTCATGTATCCTTAATTGATTCATGAAGCTAGTACAAGATTTGTTCCTTGACATCCAAGATGATGTTCTAAATACATTTCTATTTCAATTCTGGATGATACTTCTTTATTATATGAATTCAGTAAAACATACAGGCAGTGGTAACAAGGTTGGATGGAAGCCACCCCACTCTATGTAAAAATTAAATACTAATATATCATCCCACAACAATACTGTAGTTATAAGAGGGGTCATATGAGATCATAAGTGTTCTATTATATTTTTTTCGGCTTATTTTGTTAATGGGTCCTCTATCATAGATCAAGTGAGGTACCCCCTTCTATTTTTTAATCTATGTTTTGAAAGAAATATTTTGATTTCCAATGATGAGCTGGATGAAGATGTCGTTTTTAGATATTAAAATAATCTAGAGGCTATGCATTGGTCTGTATACACATTGATTCATGGTTCTGGTCTCAAAATTAAAAGGGGCATGTCTATTTCTCACCCATGGAGAGATGATAACATGTTGGAGGACTATCTCACATTGCATGGTCAATCGTATTCAATTTTAGAGAACTAGAAATAACCTATAATCCTCCCATTAACTTGAATATTACTTCCTATTATTGACCTATTGGAGATGTATTTTTTTCCTCTGACATCACCTCGTGATTATCTTGTTTCAATTTTTCTTCTTCTTTGATTCTTCCTTTATTTAATTAAATTTATGTTGTTAAAAAATTTATATATATTTTTATTTTTATATCATAATGGCTCTAATGATATATAATTAGAGGATTGGATGGATATGGGTATGAATCATACTATCCAATAAAATTTAGACAAGTCTATATTAGTGTTTTTTCATTATATCTTTATTTTAACCCACATTAACCCTTTTTTATAATTATCAAGAAAAACTGTTTTTACACATTAAAAGACCAGATAACTACTATAAAAAATATTTTACAATTAATGGACTGTGGTTAATATTTTCAATCATATCCCAATAACTTGGATGAATATTTTATGTTTAGGAACATTAGTTTCGACGCTTTTGCCTTGGAGCACATCCATCTATGAGGACACGCTGGCTGTTACCCCGCATTCTTGATTTCTAAATTCGAGCAACATCAATCTCTTATTCATGGATGTTTGGTCCTTGATATAAATGGAATGATGGGATGTCTGTCTCTCCATCCATGGATTCCTCCTCAGAATTTTTTACCTAGTCCAAGTATATGTCATAGATTTAAGATGTTATTCAAGAATCTCTTCTCGATTCAATATCATTGTGGATGCTTGTTATATACATTGCTCCTATAAGTACATTCCATGGGGGCTAGTCAGGGAAGAAACCATCTATTGGGAGAGTAGTCACCTTGGGCATCACTGGCATGTCTGGGCACTAGAACACTGGTACATCTAGATTTCTTCCTATTATGATAAGGCTTCTCAAGGGCACGGAATCATAAGGCATCCCAAGTCAAGTGCGGTGAACTATATGCCATATTAATTTCCTTGAGGGTTTCCTTAGCTTCCCATGTTTAACATGGTATATGTTGCAAGTTTAACATTTTGTATAGAAGGATTTGACTGATAGGAACACTGATGGGAGTGGATCTGCTGAGTACATCCCAAGGAGGGATCCCTTGGATGGTTTACCAGATAGGTGGATAAGAACGCCCAATGATGATGGATCTAAGGTGGTGTGTCCCATAAAGGGAAGATGTTGCACTGTGATGGCTGATCCAAACACCACTAAGGGTAGATCAGGGAAATTTCATCACAAAAAATGGGACACCATGATTTACCATTGGCTGAGATTTAACCTCATGGATGTTTCCAACGTACCTAGTATAGAAGAGAAGGATCAAAACCCACGTAGATTGAATGGGTGAGGTATATTATCGACGTGTAGATAGAGGACAATGACCTTATGACATGCTGGGGAATATGAATTTCTAGATTCCCATTGTAAGAGGATCACTCTTCATTGGGAGATTATGGATTATGTGGGGCATATACGTGGCTAGCTGCCCAGGTGCCGCAAGGATCAGTGATGAGATGGACGACCTGATCTCGTTGGGATGTGGCGGCCCGGGTAAGGTTCAATATGGATGATGAATGGTTGGACGAAATGAATGGGAGGAATGGGGTGGAACTGAAATAGATATGACAATGATGTTGTTCTTTAACCTCAGACAAGCTTACAACGTAACCCTGTATCAGGGAATCAAGTCCTACATAGTCTGATGGGGAAATGGGACACCTAAAGAGATGGCCCGTGAGAATAGACGCAAGGATGGTACATGGAGGAAGTAAAACCTCTAGGTTAAGGAAGGATCTTCATGAATCCCAAAGGCTCGAAGGATAAACTAGGATGAGGCATGGATAATGGGATTGAACCTCGGGGAGGCTTCCTATGTATCCCCATTGTAGGGAATCAATGTCTACATAGTTAATTAATGGGGCATGGAATCATGGTGTATGAAAAGGACAATGACCTAAAGACATGTTTAGGATCATGCATAATAAGTGGCCCAAGAGTTGGTCCAATTCCACTAAGGTACAAACGCATGATGTGGGTACCAAAAAATGGGACATCGATGTTTACCAGTGTCTGGGTTTGGAACTCTGGGAGGCTTTCTACATACCCTATTTAGGAGATAGGGACCAAAACCCACGTAATTCGAATGGTTTTATCGGTGATTGGGGTTAGACCTTAGGTCGGATTCTTAGGTACCCAGTCAAGGAGATAGGGATCAAAACCCACACATTTTGAATGAGTTTATCGGAGATTGGGGTTGATCCTAAGGGAGGCTTCCTATGCACCCTTCCAAGGAGATAGGGGTAAAAACCAATGTAGTTTGAATGGCGTTTCTAGTATTTGGGGATGAACCTCGGGGAGGCATCCTGTGTACCCTTCCTGGGAGACAAGTATCAAAACCCATGTAGTCCAAATTAATACCATTTAACATCTTGTAGGATGAAGGTGAATCGATATGAAGTGGTTAGTACTGATGGATGATGGGGTTGAACCTCAAAGAGGATTCTTATGCACCTTACATAGAACAGGAAAATGATCAAAGAATACATAGTTCGGTGGTAAGGAATGGGGAATGGAGCTTATTCACTAAGGCATCCCAAAAAGAATTCCATGGTCGATGCTTACTTTAAGACCACATGAGTTCTGCTCGGTGTGAGAAACAAGAGGCAACAGAGACCAGATGATCACATCATGAAAGGTGTGTCCATGAGGAATGGAGGGTGGATTATGCATGGTTAGTGGCCTAAGGAGGATACCGAGGCTTAAAATTGGTTAGTGTCCTAGGTGGATAGATATTGGGACTTACTCCAAGATGGAGTCCTGATGGCGATAAAGCCCCAAGGGATTAGGATGGGGCATGAAAATTCCTTGTGCACGTCTCTCCTCTGGTCATTGCGTATGGAAGAAGAGAGAAGGATCAAGGGTTCTACATCATGAAAAAAAATTCTAGGGGGATTCCACCAGGAAGGTTTCCCTCCCCCACAAAACAGATGTAGTTCCATACAAGGAGTTTCTAATTTCAATGAGGAAGATCTCAGTCCTATAGAGACCAGAGGTCATGGAAAATGTCTGAGGTGGGGAACCCCATGCTTATTGCACTTGAATATTCAATAGTTTAACATCATGTGATGAGGATGAAGATGTTTGGTTGTTTAACATCATGTATCTAGGATGAAGAGGATCTAGTAACCACAACTTGGACTTACATAACCATCATGTTTTAACTATTAGTGAAGGGATGGCACCGACAATGTTTTGTGGATATGGGGTTGTGGAGTGATCCATTGAGGGGATCACATTATCATGGCTATGTGAAGAAGCAATATCTGTTAGTGTGCCTATGCGATGAATCATGAGGTTAAGCAAGGCAATGTGAATCACCCCCAAGAGACCTTGAATTTTTTTTACAAACCTAGAGGGTTGTATGAGAGATGGGTTTTTGAAGCATAGGTGTTTATAGGAAGGGAACTTGTAATGTTCTGGTGCTGCACAATGTGGAGCGACACAGATAAGGGGTATTATTTGATAAGTGGATTGGGATGGACTATGCATAGAGTATACATTTGTATAAAGAGTAAACCACGAAGTGAAAGGGATCTTGCAAAGTAGGACTTTGCGGAGTAAGGGTGCCTTGAAATGTGTGGCATTTCGAAGCGATGTATGGTGTGAAGCACATTGATCATTCATTAGCATGGGGTTTACATGTGCATATAAGGTGCTTCACAAAACATGAGTGATTTTCTAGGACATGAGATCCCTTAGAAATCTCTTTCCTTTGTGATGGGCAGTGGGCCTCATGAAGGGCACTACTGCTTGACGAGGGTTTCAATATGATAAATGGGAAAGGTATTTCTCATTTCTCAAATACCTTAAAGAGTTTCTTTTCTAAATCTATCATAGAGAATAAGGAGCTTCGTGGTTTGAGAGACGAGTAGCCGAAAGTTCAAGGTATCTATCCTTTGGGTTTCAGGGAAGCCTGATATTTATAGGCTTGAGGCGGCACAAATCTCAGAGGTCGGGCCACGAAGAAATTGGACCTAAAAATTAGAGGTCGATCCCTCATGTTCCTTGGGCATGTGGATCTCTCCATTAGCTGGTACGTGACACTCATAGAGGGTTATCTCCATTGCATTGTATTCACAGAGGGCTCCATCAGTTTCTCTATAGTGGTCATAGAGATCTCTCTCACGTGCATAGTTTCCAAAGAGTCCTCCTTAATCTACATCATGTCAGCTTTAGAGGAGGCTTTTATCGCTACTTTGTGATGATCGTAGAGCTGGAGAGGCTTCACAAGGATCCTTTGTGAGACTGCACTATGAGGTAGGATTCCATTAATTTTTTTTTGAGTTTTGTTTCTCTAGAGACAAATTTGGTGCCCAAAAATTCCCCCCTCATAATGGGAGATGAGGAATATTGATATTTGGGTTCTGAGTGTAGTTCTCCAAAATCACGGTAGGTTGAAAAGGAAAAATGCAAAGTAATAGCATAGAGCATGGGTTGTGTGAACTACGAAGTGCGCGACACACAACAAGTCTCTTCGGTCATCACCTAAAAATAGAGGGAAATTATTGCTAGTTTGTACTCATTTGTCTCTAAAGATTATTAGATTTTATATTGACTCATGAAGCTCCCCACACTACATGATGTTTCTTTTAGAATCCAGGAATTGTGGACTGGTGATGCACACATCTACTAAGTGAACCGTTGGACCACAATCCTGGGCTGGTGGGTGTTGTGTAGTGGGTCATTAGGTCCAGGACTGCATGCATCGTGAGACAAGCTCCGCAAGATGGCTCTATGACCGGGCTTCGTGAACAAGAAATTGTTTTTCCAAATTCGTGATCAGAATAAATGGTTATCTAGGAAGTTGTATTGGTGGTCCTTGCTATACATGAATGAATGGAAGAAATGACATTTGACTTTGGCATTGGTGAATACATGTGTAGCCACTCAGATCATGAATCATTATTGGTGCTTCTAACGGTTGGCTAGAAGAACTATCCCCTATGCAAGAGACTGCCATTGTACGACTTTATCCTAAAGGATGAGGTCTTTATCCCAGGTGCTATTAGGAATGAACTAGCCTACTGGTTTAGGACCAGTTTTTTCCATACATGGCTCAATTTTACACATATCACCACCACATGAATATAAAACCACACCCAAAATGTTGATGGGAAGGAGATTCATGCTGAGCCATCACATCAATAATATCATACTATCCTGAAGGCATATCTTCGAAATTTGGAAAAGGGATGGACTAATGAGTGGGACCTACACCAAGGTGAAAAATTCCCAAATGACTAGGCCTGGGCCTATTGGGTTTGCACAATGTGTGATGAGTTTGGGAAAAAGCTGATTTAAGTAGGCCTGTATGAGGTGGCATTGGATTATCAATTCCATATCTATCAGACAAAGAGTTTGATGCTAGAGTTGTTGAGTAGGTGGTCACCTAGGACCAAAAACATCCCTCGTTATCACTAGGAAGTCAGAATCATCCTCTGCGACATTCGTAAAATCTCTAGGATTAGTATTCTAAGGGCTATGTATGAATAATTTATCCCAGCAGAGAATGTGCGGGGAGACATAGTGAAGGTGCTGAGGCTGGGAAATACACTGATGGATCTGGTGTTAGTAGAAGACAAGAAGACAGTAAGGGATGTGCACTTCAAGGTGTTGTTCAGGAGATATATGAGTTTCCATTTAGATAATAAGATTCATGTGTGGATTCCCAATTTCCAAAAGGGGACTAGTGTAGAAAAGAGAACTCATACTAGTAACTATTGCTGGACATCTAGTGGAAGATATGGGTGTTTGGTGTTAGCATTGAGAAGTAAATGCTTGTTAGTTTGGATGCGTTTATCTCAGTGCTCATCTGTGGTTGGATGATTCTTGGGAGAGATACCAATATTGTCATATGGTTGAGTACTTTCATCATGGAATCAATGTTAGTGACTGGGCAGCAAGTCAACCTCACGATCCCGGAATTGGCGAAAATGTTCAAGATGTTGTGGCTCATCAGTGAGTGGAAGAAGACATTGTAGGTGTGCATGCCATTCCATTTCTTGTATTCTTAGGTGGCGGTGCACGTGAGGTTTTTTGATAATCCCAACCCAATTTCTACCCCAAGGTCAGACATACGACACTCCATTCTGAACATAGTGGGAATCTTTCTGGCCAAGCTGAGCTTTTAGAGCGTGCTGAACATTTTCTAGAAAGAAGATGAGTTTTCCCTTAGTAATTTCCACTACCCATAGGGTAGTTTACCAAAAATGGCCAAGATACCGAAGATAATCGATCATACCTTCTAGCATTTAGTGGCGGAGTTTTAGTGCCGTAGGTGGACCTTGATCTCATCTACAAATCGTATACCCCAAATTGATTTACGAGGTAGTTTCGGTGTATACAAAGGCTAAAAGAAAAGGTTTATCTAAGGGTGCTTCATGAGGATCACCATTATGTAATGAGTAAGATGTGGATCTTTTTTACCCGAGAGGATGGGACAAAGAGAAATGAGCTACCCGTGACCGATGATTCATTCAGGATTGTGAAAGAATACAGAAATAGTTTGGACATGGCCTAACTAGGGGATATGTTGAAGCAACGAACCATCTAGGTTGATAGCAGAGTGTCTCCCTAACACAGATGATGGGATCAGAGAACAACAGGTTTGCATGCTGGTGGAATCGCAATAAAAGAGGTGAGTTTAGAACTAGCAGAACCTACACCATGTGGTGATCTAGTAGTAGTGGAAAGCCCGATGGTACCAACTGAAAATGTTTACAAAGGAAGGAGGTTTCCTCGAGGGTTTCACATGATTTCCACTCAGGCACCCATGAAATGACTATGCCACATAGAAATGACATTGAATGCTATCTTTTTGAAGGATTGGAAAAAATGTGAGGTCAAATGATAATTTCTTATTCTTATCCAGATCTAAGATCATAAAAATCATGATGGAATGAACCTTTTATAGATTTTCCATGCCGAGGATATGTTTCTAGTGTCCCAGGATGAAGGGGAATAGAATTTCACCAAGCAGAATGACTACGTACATTCTCGGGGGGCTCTACATCCAATGAAAAGCTAGGTGAACATACTCCTAGTTAAGATAGTCTTGGCTCAAGCGTAGGCTTCTGAGCTAATGGATTCTTTCCCTTTCTCTAAGGAGTCGGATAACTCTTGGGGAGATGAGGATGATTGGGAAGTAATTTGGAAGAAGGTGAAGTCGGGGTAGCATAGATTGAATATTTCACCAGAGCAATAATGGTGACATCTAAAACCTTATTTTGCCCTATTATTTTATCTACGTCACCATAGACTCTAAAATGGATTTTTTTCTACATAAGGGACTTATGAATGAGATCCCCACCTTTGTGATTGAGGAAGAATGATCAGGATCTGCACCTAGGTGGTTGGTAATTACAGAGTTGAGCGGGGCTGCGACAAACAGGATGACCCTTCCAGATTCCTTGGGGTTCCCAACAATATATGGGGGGTACATGTCATGGGATTTCATTGATGAAGAACCAAGAACGGAAGGAATACTTTGACCTTCGTAAGAATTCTTCCTCACAAAGTCCCTATTTGTTATCTATTGAACCAAACATTGAAATTTTCATCTCTATTCAAAACATTTATTCAAATTGTGTGGGCTATACTAGTGAGGATATCTGGGAGTCTTGATGGTCCTCTCTCGAGGGTGGTACCGATTATAGAGGAATCAGATGTCTAGACCATCCAATCTATAACAACCAATGCTGTGGGTGGAGCCATTGGCGATATGGAACCAGAGATTATTGAGGATGATTATAATGATGAATATAAGCCCCATTATACATAGCCTATTTCTTCCAACCATGATGAACATAACCTTTATAATAGTACACCAGAGGAAGACACTGCCGCCGAACTTCTGTTGGTAATCCTGGAGTACAAACCCACCGACTTATGAGATCGAGATGAGACTCCTTTTGATGAAGTAAACAAAAAGGTTGTATGTTGCCGATAATGTAAACTGATCAAGAGCTTCATTGGGAAGAACCCATAAGAAATGTGAATAGATCAGATTGGAAGGATTCAATCCCAGCTGCGTGAACTATATAGTGGAGGAGTGGATTCCCAACGTCTTCATATACACATTCGGGACTATGTGGAAGAGAATATAGGGAACATGACTGTGGCCTTTGTGTGGTCTATAAAAGAAGGATTTACATGAACATCGAGAGACTCTTGGAGGCTGAGCATGAAATAAAACTCTTGAAGCCATAGGTGAACGAACCCTCCACTTTCCTCGATGCACAATTAGGGCTCATATCGTGACTAATGGCCTAGCAGGTGGAGGATGAGGGACATGTGAGGCCAGCTTCTCAAGAGATGTCTATTATTTTACCGGACTAGGATTGGGCCCTGATAATGGATGATGAACTATGCCCCATATCCATCAAGGATGATCAGAAGAATAACAGACGATAGAAGATTCTAGACACTACAATCTAGAGAGTGGAAGATCTAGGAAGCTCCATTAAAGAGGTAAACCTTTCTATATGAGGGGTTAATCCCTGGGCGTGGTAATTTGTATGAAGTAATAAATGCACTATCATGATTTGGTTATTTATTTTGATGTAATTCAAGATTTTTGATATCTATTTTGGTTGCTTCATTTCCATCATATCCATGAAATATCAATCGATGAATCCCTAATCTCATGTGGGCCATGCCTTATGTGAAAAAAAGAGATTACTGAATCACTATTCCACTTGAAAATGAGAGTGCCAAACCATCTATAGGATTCCAGGTACTGAATGTCCATTTTAGGTTCCTAGGAAGAAAGAGGTAGGCCTGACTAGAGAATGAAGTTATCAAAAAAGTCAAATTGTTTTTCCCTAATGTGATCTAGAGAAAAAGTAGGGTAAATCTAGGGGAATTGGAATAAATTCAAATAATGGGGAGTGGAATGTGTGAATCACGATACCAAAAATTAATAACATTTTAGGGATTTCATGAAAATAATGGATAAATATTGATACTATTTGAAACACAGTATCTCTATTGCATTAGATTGACATGGGGACAAAAAACAAGGGTCGACCACTGACCATGTTAGAAACACAGGACCTAACTCAAAATGTTATCCATAGTCTTCCAGAACATTGTCCCAGGAGTGTAAGAGATCCATAGGTTGAACATCCATACTGTTAGGGGGTTCCCTTAGAAGTTTACGAGGATGAGGATCCAAATAAATGGAATGAAAAGCGTGGAGGGTGGAGTGATGGGTTTTTCAAATATAGTCCAACACTCCCAAAATTACGCCACTGTGATGAAAACACATTAGGTGAGCACATCTGTCTGATCAGGGAACACACTTATTTTCTAAAATAATATCTTTGTAAAGAATATAGAGTGGATGGTAGTTTTATGTCTTGGAAATGAGGATGAAAGAAACATTGTTTAACATCATATGGTGAGGAATGGGTTACCCAGAAAGTAAATTTGTGGTGTGGTGCATATCTCGATGTGAATGAGGACCAAAACAGTCCATACCACACCACGTAATCCATGGGGGACTCTTAAGATTAGAGACCAAAGATAGTGAAATTTGGGCTGGGTCTGAGACACAATGCTCAGGAATTCCAACATAGGCCATTAGGATGAAAATCAAGCCACACATATTTCTCAGGGGAAGATCTTAGTTTCTGGCCATAGAACTCAGACCATGCTGGGAAGAGACAAGGGAGACACATGGTGTAGCTGTTGCTAAATCAACGTGAATGAGGAAATAAGTCCCTACTATACCACATTCTCCCTAGAGAAACCTTAGGTCGGGGGACCAATGGTGGTAGTTGGGATGGGTCTAAGATGATTTTCTAGGAATTCCTATGTATCCTATGAGGATGTAAATCAAGCCATATGTAGTTATGGAACAATTCATGCAATTTATCATCATACGATAAGGATGTAAGATAATGGAAGGAAGGTCCACAAAGGGAAATACATTTCATGTCTATCATAATCCTGAAGTGAATGAAGACCCAAGAGGTCCTCACAACACTACATTGTTTTGACAGAGTCTGGGCCAAGGGGCTGGAAAGGGAGAAGGATTTGAGATACCTGGGTCTATACCTGAAGACAAAATATCTGGGTGTTCTTATGTATCCAATGAGTATGGGAATAAATCCATGCGTAGTTATGAATTTTTTATAATAGGGTACCAATTCCAGTGGAAATATTGTCGTGCAGGTCTGGAGCATGCACCAAAAAGTATCATTTGATTGATCTTGTTTTTTCATTAGGGTTCATGAGTGTGTTTTTTGTGAAGAAACAAAACTAAGATGGAGAATTTGAGTGTCATTGTAGAAATAAAGCCATTTGTAGGATATTACAAATGGAATGAGGTATGACTATTACCAAACATGATATCCCCTCAAGCAAGGGCACCACAAAGCAGTTCCATTTTACATCGTGAAACCAAGATAATAGCATCATAGTTTAGGGTCGTATGAGAAGACCAACCCATGTGTTTTAACGTGGTACAAAAAATAAACAAAATTTTAAAGTCTTGTGGGACCAGGAAGTATTGTTTAGCATCCTATAGCTTGGATTAATATAGAAGAATAAGGATTTAAATTTAATTCACATGGTGTGATAAATAATACCCGACTTGAATGAGGACAAGATCCACACCACACTGCATGCAATTTTAGAGGAGAAAACTCAGGCCAAGGGGCCATAAAATAGCATAGGATATGTAGCTAGACCCAAAGACAAAATGTTCTGGAATTCCTACATATCCTAAGTATAAGGCCCCAACCTTAACCATTACATAATCTTGAGTTATTACATGAATATACATTGAGGATCTTTTCAGGTTTAGTGTTTTATAGAATTAGATCATAAATCATGCATTACATTCCACATTTAAACAAAGTGGTTACATAAAAGACAATATTCACATTTCCCATCAAAATAAAACATATTTAAAATAAAACAAGGATTCTTTCTTGAAACTTCCTTGACATTATCATCACATCATGTACATTTCCCTTGAACTGTGAAAAACATTTCAAAAACCTGGTATGAGCATAAAAAGCTCAGTAAGGGATATAAAAATACAGAATGAAAACCATAGTCCATGAATACATAAGAATCATTGAATACATAATTTACTCATAAACATAAGCACTTTAACATAACTCATGAAATCATAAGGTTTATGAATAACTCATAGAAAATATAAGACAAAAAGGTAACTTGAGGCATTCATAACATTCTTACATAGGGAGTAACCCTCATGGTTACGTTTGGAATACCCATCACAGTATATTCCCTAAATCTCTTCGGAAAAACTTAGCGTTTAACTCCTTTGCATTACCTAATGAATTGGAGAGATATCACGGGCTCACCAGCCCTTAGTTTTTCACGGAACCACCCGTATTCATAAACAATTCCCAATAACCATAACATAATCGTAACATATAAAACATGTATAAAGGAAACATAACATTTCCACATTTCAGTCACAAGATATCAAAAACACATTGATATAATCAAAAAATTATCAAAACCATTTTCAATACAAAAAAAATTAAAACATGGAATTTATTTTCCATTTGAAAAAAGTTATGGCTTGTAGAGGAAGCTGAAACTGAAATAGTGGTCATTGCGGCGGCGAAGTCGTGGTCGCCGCATACGTAAGACAAAACATTCCCTTTTTTTGTTTTGTAAAATGCTTCGTATAAAAAGATTTATTTTTCAATAAAAGTAAAAGTAAAAGAGGTTTATACACCCTATAAATGATATTTTTGTATAAAACAAAATATGCCTCAATGAAAGGAGATTGAGACGAAGTTCCTTACCTCATGTCCGACTTGACTCGATCATTATTTAACCTCCCAAATAATAAACTATAGTTAATTTTTACATTCTTAAGAACCTTTTTCAAGTTAATTATTCATTTTATATCACTTATTACCATGTTGATAACACTATGTAATTATTTAAGTTAATAACAGTTGTTTTCTCGATCTTTGGTACTTGAGTCAAAAATAAACTTCTTATAATTACAAGCTATTCATGTGTTAAAATATCTATTATATCCAGAATTACATTCATGATGTAGATATCATATATATCATATATATCCAATATATATATATGAATATATAATATTACATCACATTTAGAGGTAAGAAATGAAATGCACCGTTCATGGAGACGATAACTCGTACGTACGCATGAACGCTACTTTTATTGCTATTTCTAATTTAATTGAATGAAATAATAATGATATAAAGGTAAATTATAATTCCATTATAATATCATATATAATATCATTAACTCCATCCTTTATATGTCCCACATATATCATTAACGATTCAAATCATTTTGAGGGGGTGGTAGTTCGCACTTCCTGAAATGAAATTATCTTGTTTACCCATAAAATAAAGCATAAAAGTAAGCCATAAATGAAAAATACAGAAGCATAAAGAAAACATAACAATAATATATATCATATGTAAATATAGTGACATCTTAATGGCCACCATGAAAGGTGTTGAAATAAGATTGAACAATCATCGTTTCGTGAGTCAGTAATTCACCACTCATAGAAACATTATGTTCATTAAATATTAGACGAAGTTGTGTGTAAGTGTAAATCAAATAAATACAATAAAAACTTCCTATAATATTTAATATACTTTTTCTTACAAAATATAGGAATAAAAATAGTTTAGGGTGTTGGAGAAGAAAAATAAAACAAAAGAACATAAGAGAAGACATTACCTTTAAATCGGGTCACTCCCCTAAGTTTGAACCAAAAGTGTTTATTGAAAATATTTCTATCTAAGGTATGGAATCTAGGATTAAGAGAGGGATGTGGAGGGATAAAATGTGCCGAGTTTGGATGAGCCAATGGCTTGAGAGGTGTGGGTATGGTGGTAGAGGTGGGGGGATTTTATAAGAGGGAGGAGGGGCAGTCTAGGAAAGTCATGAAATGTTACTTTATTATAAAATGCTTTTCAGATTTTAAATTTCACAAAATGATGTATTTCAAAGATAAGGAGACAAGGGTTCTAAATCCACCCATCCAATTGGTTTTTGAAAGGTTTATGTCTTATATTTTACATTATATTTTCATTTTTTTTAAATCGTTCATTAATGGGGTAATCACTACATCATTATGGTGTCATATGTAAATTTATTTAATTAATGTCTAAAAATTATAAAAAAATACCATGATGTAGGAAATCGTTTTAGCTTTCCAATTAATATTTTTAGTATAAAAGATCATTTATGTAGACCAAATTAAAATTGTCTTACCTAGGTGTTACATACTTTCGTTATATTTAACTTTTTTTAAAAATAAAAAGATAAAATGACACTATCACATAAAAGTGATTCCATGGGGTCCCAAAGTTGGCACATGAAATCCTATGGTCGGCCATGACACAAGTAGTAGCATTAGGACACATTTGGGGATAATTTATTTTATAACGTTAACTACCTGATTACTAATTAATCATGATAATTAAAGAAAATTACAATCGTTACTATTCATAATGTCCATAAATAAAAGAGTGTTAATTACATAATTTGGACCTCATGATTCAAAATATGGAATCCATTTTACCAAATTACAAAAAATAAATTGTAGTAATTAATTTAAAAATAATTCATGTTGTCAAAACAAATAGAGGGGATTTTTGAAATAATATCTATCAAATGTTTGACACTTGTTTATGCACAATTACAAAGTGAAATTAATTAAAGTTACCAACAGTGGATTAAATGGTAAAAATATATTCAAATTAAACTCTAAAACCAATTAAAAGGACAATATATCTATATAATTAAATTAGATGAAAAATCAGTTTTGAAGTAAAATGCAGTATTTTTCAATATTCATTAAAAAATGAACATTGTCAGACAAATACCAAAAGTTTATCCAAAGTAAATTTCAATGCCCCGATTCTAAATAATATGTTTATTTTGACAAATAGAGACTATAAAAGTTTCACAATAGATATTTAAAAATGTTTCAGCATCAAAATGTTGTAATACAATCTTTTAAAAATATTGGAGAATTCTATGCTTAAGAATGGATTTATTCTCAATTTATGCATCTAAAACACTATCTAATTCATAAATAGACATAGATATGAAAATCCATAATTCTTTACTTACTTGGGATGCTACATCCTTCCACCCTTTATAAAATTTCATCCCCGCAATTTATTTACTTATCGAATAAGTGGGGGTATTTATCCCTCATTGCATTTTCAGATTCCCATGTTGCCTCATCAATCATGTGGTTTTTCCACAAAACCTTTAATTGATGAATCACCTTATTCCGCAATACATGCTCCTTATGGTTAAGAATCTAGACTGATTGTTCCTAATAAGATATATTCTCTTCCAACTAAACTACCTCTGGACTCAAAACCTGAGTTGGATCTGGCATGTACTTCCGTAACATGGAAACTTGAAAAACATTATGTACCTGAGATAAATTCGGAGGTAAATCCACTTTGTATACAAATGATCCAACTATATCCAAAATTTCATATGTTCCAATGAACCTTGGACACAAATTTCCTTTCTTTCCAAATCACATCACACTTTTCCATGGTGAAACATTGAGGAAGACTTGATCACCTACCTCAAAAGAGAGATCCTTCCTCCAGTTGTCTGCATAAAATTTCTGCCTTCTCAAATCTGTTTCCATGTGTTTCTGTATCAACTAAAATTTTTCTGCCAACCCTTCTACCAATTCGTGTCCCATCAACTTCCTTTCACCTACTTCATCCCAAAAAGCTGGAGTTTGACACCGCTTACCATATAATTCCTCTAATGGTGCCATCTGTATACTGGAATGAGAACTGTTATTATAAGAAACTCAACCAAAGAAAGATGTTGGTCCCAAATTCCTTGATAATCCATAAAACAAGGACATAGAATATCCTCCAATGTCTGAATTTTTTGTTCTGACTTCCCATTTGATTGAGGATGGAAATCTGTACTAAAATTTAATTCAGTACCCAACGACTTCTGAAGGCCTTTCCAAAAGTTATAAGTAAACCTGTGATCACAATCAGATACAATGGAGAGAGTAAATCCATGTAACCTGACTAAGCCTTTAAGATACAAACGAGAAAGTTGATATAGGGAAAAATTATCTCGTATAGCAAGGAAATGAGAAGATTTAGTCAAGTGATCAACAATAACCCAGACTGCATTATTACCTCAAGGTGTCTTCGGCAACCCCACAACGAAGTGCATGGATATATTCTCTGATTTCCAATCTGGAACTGGTAAAGCCTGAAGCAACCCTTTCAGTAACTACCTCTGTACATTAACCTATTGGAAAGTCAAACACTTCACAATAAAATCATCAATATATCTTTTCATTCCATCCCACCACAAATACTCCCAAAGATATCTATACATCTTAGTACTTCCATGATGAACTGAAAATGGAGAACACTGAGCTTCACATAACAACTCCGTATTCAACTTTGAATCACAAGGCACACACAATATCTTCTTAAATCTCACAACACAATCATTATCAATGTTGAATTCAGGTAACATACCCTTCTGAACCAGCTCTACCTTTTTTCTACAACTCGATGTTTTGCTTCTGTGCTTCTTTAATTCTGTCTGATAGAGATGATCTAACTAAAACCTGAAACAAAATAGAAGAACTTCCTGCACCAACAACTTCTATGCCAAGGATCATCAAATCCTTAACCAAAGGATCACGTTCCAAATATAACATGGTTAATAAAGCATTACATTTTTTGACTCAAATCATCAGCCACTTTATTTGCTTTTCTTGGATGGTAATGAATTATACAATCACAATCCTTGATTAATTCTTGCCATCTCCTCTGTCTCACGTTCAATTCTTTCTGAGTGAATATATACTTTAAAATTTTGTGATCAGTATATATTTAACACTTTACACCATGAAAATGATGCCTCCAAATTTTTATAGTGAAAACAACAGAAGGAAATTCAAAACAATGTGTAATGTAATTTATCTCATGAGTTTCCAACTAACATGAAGCATAATCAATTACATGATCATTCTACATTAGGACGCAACCAATTCCTTTCAATAAAGCATCACTATAGATAAAAAACTCACAATTACTAGAAGGTAGTTCCAAAATTGGAGCATTCACTAATCTTCTTTTCAATTCCTGAAAAAAATAATCACATTCTTTTTTCCAGATAAACTTAAAACCCTTCTATGTTAGCTTAGTCATTGGACTAGATAACAATGAAGTTTTTTTAACAAAACATCGGTAATAGCCTGCCGATCCAAGAAAACTACGAATCTTGGTAACATTTGTTGGTATTGGCCATTCATAAATAACCTTTGTTTTTGTAGGATCAATAGTTATTCCATATTTAGAAACAATGTGACCAAGGAAAGTAATTTGTTGCAACCAAAGCTCACACTTGCTGAATTTCCCATAAAATTTTGTTTTTTTATGGTTTGAAAAATATATATTAAATGACTTTCATGCTCCTCTTTACTTTTAAAAACACCAAAATATCTTCAATGAAAAAAACCTCAAACATATCCAAGAACTCATGGAAAATTCTATTCATTAAGTCCATGAATACAACGGGTTAATTGGTTAACCCAAAAAGAATTAATAAAAATTCCTAATGGAAATATCTTGTCTGAAACACAATCTTCGGAATATCTGTTTCCTTTACCATCAACTGATGGTACCCTGATCTCAGGTCAATCTTTGAAAAATACTGATCTCCCTAGAGCTAATCAAACAAATCATTGATATGAGGCAAAGGATATATGTTTTTAATAGTGATGTAATTCAAGGTTCTATAATAAATGAAAAGTCTCATTGAACCATCTTTCTTTTTAACAAATAAGACAGGATCACCCCTTGGTGATGTGCTAGGTCAAATGTAAACTTTCTCCAACAAATCTTGCAATTGATCCTTCAACTCTAAAAGTTCAATTTGAGCCATTCGATAAGAGGGTTTTGAAATTGGCTTAGAATCAGGAACTAAGTCAACCGTAAATTCAACTTCCCGATCTGGTATTATTCCATGCAACTCGTCTGGAAAAACATCAGGATACTCATTTACCACTAGCACATCATTAATATGAATCGTTCCTTTTTTGTCAACAATATGTGCATTGTAACATTCATTTCCATCTTTTACATGTTTTTCAGCCTCATGATATGTTTCCAACAGTAAGGGTTCATTCTTGTTCACAAACTGAAAGTATTTCTGAAAATAAACTTCTTTAGCTTTACAATTAATCATAACAAGGTAAACAAAGAGCCAATCTATACCCTGGATAACATAAAACTCTACTAGAGGTAAAACAATAAGGTTTTCAAGTAGGTTCTTTCCACGAATAAGTATAGGAAGATTCTTATAAATTCTTTTTTCCTCAAAATTTCCCTTGGGTGTTTTTACCACAATTTCAGGAGTCATTTCTTGAGATGGAATTCCCAATTTACTAGAAAAGTTTTCTGAAATGAAAGAATGTGTAGACCCCGAATCAAAAAAAACATTGAAAAAATCTGAAAAAACAAACGAAGCACCTGATACCACTTCATTGATGGCCAAACATCCATTGATGTAGTTGCAAAGGAGTTCACCACACCTTTCTGCTTGTAGTCTGACTGCTTACCATCATTTGAGCTCTTTGTCGAACACTCGTTTGCATAATGACCCATCTCACTGCACTGGAAACATTTCAGTAACTGTAAATAAAATTTGGTCTTACCATCACCTTGATCTTTTTTAGTGCAATCATGATTTTTATATCCCATCTTAGCATATCGGTATCACTTTCCAGAATTCAGAAGACATTCCCCAACATGCTTTTTTCCACATTTATCACAAACTAGAAAACTTTGTTTTCTTACCATCAGACCTTTTTGATGGATTCTTCCCTTTGTCCTGCCACCTCAGTCTCTTCTTATGTTGGTTGTTATAGAACATTTGATCATCGAAAAACTCCATTTCCACCTTCTGAGCACATCTAAAAATCATTTCATAACTCTTGAACTCACGAGAAACTAAATCCCTTAGATATTTTGTCTTTAATCATGAGAAAAAATGAATGATTTTACTATCAAGGTCTGAGATAAAATTTGGAGCATACCTTGCCAATCTAGAGAACTTTTCTTCATAAGAAGCCACTGAGTCATCCTCTTGCCCCAATTCCAAGTATTGTTTTCCATCCAAAGTCGAATAGCCATAGGAAAATATTTCTCAAGAAACATACCTTTGAATTCATCCCAGTCAAGAGCATCAATCTCAACAGCGTCCCTAATATTTTTAGCCATCGACCACAACTAATCTGCTTCATCCTCCAAACGGTAAACAGCAAGACTAACCTTTTGATTTTCTGAACACCCCATGGCATCGAAAATCATCTCCAGTGCTTTAATAGACCCTTCAGCTAGCAGAGGGTCAGATGATCCTCTGAATGATGGGGGATGATTCCTCATGAAATGTTACATGACTGACATGTTCCTCTACGGTTTATATGGCTGATCTCATGCATGGATACCACGACCTTTTATTCCTTGAGTCAACTGCGCCATTATTGCAATAAATTGTTCAGTTCCAATTCCGACCATCTTAGGATGCTGATTTGGATGGTCATTTCCTTTTGTATGACTTCTTAGCACTATTTCCTTGTTTCTTTAGAGGAAAACCATTCTGAACAAACATGTCTTAGATAAAGAAACATGGTAATATTCAAATGCTATATCATTTCAATTTGACCATAAATTTTTTTCAGATAATCACTTAATAGAATTATAACTCCTAATGTTATCTAAACCGACCTCTGATACAAACTATAAGGCCTCAGCCTTAATTATTACTTAATCTTGAGTTTTTACAAGAATAAACATTGAGGATATTTTCAGGTTTAGAGTTTTAGAGAATTACATCATAAATCATGCATTAAATTCCACATTTAAACATGGTGGTTACATAAAAGAAAATATTCAATTTTTCCATAAAAATAAAAAATATTCAAAATAAAACATGGATTCTTTATTGAAACATACTCAAAATTATCATCACATCATTTACCTTTCCCTTGACCTCTAAAAAACATTTAAAAAACTTGGGATGAGCATAAAAAGCTCATTAAGGCATATAAAAATATGGAAAGAAAACCTTAGTCCATGTATACATAAGAATCATTGAAAAAATACATTACTCATAAACATAAGCACTTTAACATACATCATGAAATCATAAGGTTTATGAATAAGTCATAGAAAACATAAGACATAAAGGTAACTTGAGGCCTTAATAACATTCTTATATAGTGAGTAACCCTCATGGTTATGTTTGGAATACCCATCACAGTATATTCCCTAAATCTCTTCAGAGAAAACTTAGAATTTAACTCCTTCACATTACCCAATGCATTGGAGAGCTATCACAGGCTCACCCACCCTTAGTTCATCACGAAACCACCCGTCTTCATAAACATTTCCCAAGAACCATAACATAATCCTATCAAATAGAACATGCATAAAGGAAATATAACATTTCCACATTTCAATCACAGGATATCAAGAATGCATTGATATAATAAAAACATTATCAAAACCATTTTCAATACCAAAATAAAAGAATAGTAAAATATGGTATTTATTTTTCATTTAAAAAAAGTTATGGCTTTTAGAGGAAGACGAAAATGAAATAATGGTCACATCAGCGGAGATGTCATTGTCGCCGCATACGTAAGACAAAACATTCACTTTTGTTATTTAGTAAAATTCTTCGTATAAAAATATTCCTTTTGAATAAAAGTAAAATTCTAATGGTTTTATACACCGTATAAAATAAAGATGTGTATAAAACAAAATATGCCTCAATGAAAGGAGATTGAGATAAAGTTCCTTACCTCATTTCCAACTTGACTCGACCATTCTTTAATCTCTTGAATAATAAACTAGAGTAAAATTCTACATGATTAAGAACATTTTTCAAGTTCATTATTCCTTTTATATCACTTATTACCATGATATGAACATTATGTAATTATTTAAGTTAATAACGGTCGTTTTGTTGATCTTTGGTACTTGAGTCAAAAATAAACTTCTTATAATTACAAGGTGTTCATGTGGTAAAATATCCATTATACCCAGAATTACATTAATGATGTAGATATAATATTTATCATATATATCCATTATATATATTCATATATAATATTACATAATATTTAGAGTTAAGAAATGAAATGCACCATTCCTGGAGACGGTAAGCCGTACGTACGGATGAACACTACTTTCATTTATATTTTGTATTTAATGGAATGAAATCATAATGATATAAAGGTATATTATTATTATAGTATAATATCATATATAATATCATTAACTCCATCCTTTATACATCCCAAATATGGCAATAATGATTCAAATAACTTTGAGGGGGCGGTAGTCCGTACTTTCTAGAATGAAATTATTGCGTTTACCCATAATGGAAACCATAATGGTAAGACATAAATGAAATATAAAGAAGCATAAGGAAAACATAAACATAATATATATCATATATAAATATTTTTACATCTTAATGTCCACCATTAAAAGTGTTAAAAGAATATTTAACAATCATCATTTTGTGAGACAGTAATTCACCACTCACAGAAATAGTATGTTCATTAACAATTAGACGAAGGTGTGTGTAAGTCTAAATCAAATACATCTCATAAAAACATCCAAGAATATTTAAGATACTGGCGTTTTTACAAAATAGAGGAATAAAAAAAATTTATGGGGTTGGATAGGCAAAATAAAACAAAATAACTAAATAGAAGACATTACCTTTAAATCGGGTAACTTCCCTTAGTTTGAACCAATATTGTTTCTTGAAAAGATTTATACCTAAGGTAAGGATTTAGTATAACGAGAGGGATGTGGAGAGATAAAATCATCAGATTTTCTAAGACAATGGCTTGAGAGGTGTAGGTAAGGTGGTAGGGGTGGGGTCTTTTATAAGAGGGGGGAGGGGCACTCTTGGAAAGTCATGAAATGTTACTTTATTATAAAATTATTTTCATATTTTAAAGGTCACAAAATGATATATTTCTAGGATAAAGTGATAAGGGTTATAAATCTATCCATCCAATAGGTTTTTGACAAGTGAAAGTATTAGAGTTTACATTATCTTTTCATTTTATTTAAATCATTCATTAAAGAGGTAATCACTACATCATCTTGGTGTCATAAGTAAATTTATTTATTTAATGTCTAAAAATTATAAAACAAATACCAGGATGTAGGAAATATTTTTATCTTTACAATGACTATTTATAGTCTAAGAGATCAATTATGGAGACAAAATTAAAATTGTTTTACTTAGGTGTTACATACTTTTGTTATATTTAACTTTCTTTAAAAACAAGATGATAAAATGTCACTATCACAGAAAAGTGATTCCATGGGGTCCCAAAGCTGGTAAAAGGAATCCCATGTTCGAAAAAAACACAGCCAGTAGCATTAGAACACATTTTGGGGTCATTTTATATTATTACGATATTATTTTATTACACTGAACTACCTGATTACTAATTAATCACGTTAATTAAAGATAATTACCATCGTTACTATTGATAATGTTAAAAAACAAGAGTCGTAATTACATAATTTGGACCCTAGTATTCCAAATATGTAATCCATTGTAACAAATTTCAAACACATAAATTGTATTAATTAATTTAAAAAGAATTCCCATTGTCAAAACAAATAGCAGGTTTTTTTGAAACAATATCTGTCAAAAGATTGACACTTGTTTATGCACAATTCCAAAGTGAAATTAATTACAATGACCAAAATTGGATTAAATTTTAAAAATATATTCTAATAAAACTTTAAAAACAATTAAAAGTACAATTTATACATATAATTAAAATAGATGGAAAAGCAGTTTTGAAGTAAAATGCTGTATTTTTCACTATTCATTAAAAAATGAACATTGTTAGAAAAATACCAAAAATTTATCCAAAGTAAATTTCAATTCCCCGATTATAAATAATAAGTTTATTTTGACAAATATAGCTTATAAAAGTTTCAAAATATTGATTTTAAAATGGTTCTCCATCAAAAGGAGGTAAAACAATCTTTTAAAAATATTAGAGAATTTTATGCTTAAGATTCGGTTTATTCTCATTTTAAGACTCTAAAACACTAACTAATTCATAAATAGACATTGATATGAAAACCCAAAATTTTTTACTTACTTTTGATGCTACACTATGAGGATGGGAATCAAATCACACATAGTTCTAGAAGAATTCGTTCTGTTTATCGTCATGTGATAAGGACAGGGGGGTCTTAGTTTACGGTCATAGAGCATGGACCGAAAGAAGTGAGATTATTACTAGTGGGTGTAAACCTTGACCACGTCCCAAATCCCATGTGAGTTCCACATGATGTTGGATATTAGGGCAGAGAAGAGCTTCTTAACACATGGAATACATAGAAAAGAGAAATGGTGTAGAGCCTCGAATTACACCACACCGTTGATTGATCCTCTTAATAAATAGATGCACATTGAGGAATATAACCAAGGGTGTAAAAATTTTACTTTGAAATAATAGAGTGGGGAGATATTTAAATCATGTAGACAATATTCATGTCTTAATGGGGGTGGCGTAATGATATAGGATAACTGTTGACCATATTCAAAACACAGCATCCATATTGTGTGAACTAAAATCAGAATGACCAAATGAGCGTCGAATGTTGAGAATATTTTTAATGTGGGACATGTGTCAAATTTTCATCGGAGGTCCTCCAGGATGTTGGCCTCAGATGACAGGACATTATTGAGGTCTAGAATTCATGTCATTCTGGGGTCCTTTTGGATGTAAAAGATGATGAAACCCTAAATAATGGGAAACATGAAGCATGAAAATGGAAGAAAAAATGTCTATGTAGAACCCAAAATTATAGGTACCAAACCAAAGTGCATCAGATCACATTGGTGAACTTCCAAAGATGTTCAAGGGGTCTAATTTGATAACAAGTGACTAGAGACAAGGAGTGGAGGAAATGGTGATGGAGATCTCTCAAGAGAGGGGTACATATCATGGCTATTGCAAACGTGACATGAGTGAGTGAAAAGGGAGTATGCACCACACCACATACCCCCCATCCTCATAAGACTTAGTCCAAATGGACAGAAGGAAGATAAGGTTTCTATGAAATAGGTATAGACCCGAAGAAAAAATGTTGGTCATTCATACGTATCCCATGGGGATGGGAATCAAGCCATACAAAGTTCTCAATGTTGTTGTGCAGTTTAAAATCATATCACTAGGATTGAGATCTTTTTTTAATGTCATAAAACATGAACCACAGATTCCTAGTTTAATGTCATGTGCATGGGAGAATAGATCTTAGAAGGTGACTCACCACACCCGTTATCTAGGGGACCATGGGATGACTATAACTATTAGGGGAAACTTCTGACCATGTTTGCAACACAACATTCCTCTCATGTGGCCTGGAATGGGAACAAGTAATTGTTCATCGACCACTGTCCTTATTTTTAATATGGGACTTGTGTCAAATTGTCATCCCAAATCTTCAGGGATGTTGTCCCAAGATGGGAGGAGAGAAATAAGGCCCAGAATATATGTCATTCGAGGGTCCTTTTAGATGTAAATGATGATGGAAACCCCAAATGATGGTATGTGTGAAGCATGGTGATACCCATGCATTTTAACGTCTTGAAGCAAGGATAAAGAAAGAAGGAGGGGTGTCTCAAGGGGATTTGGGCGACGTGGAAAAAATATCCTGATGTGAACAAGGGCATAGACTCTATACCAAACTGCACAATCCAAAGTGAGAACTTGAGACATGAGATTGAAAAGGTCGAGGGACCGGAGTCTGGTCCATAGATGAATATTCTTGGTGTTCCTACATATTCTATAAATATTTGAATCAAGATGAAAATTATTATCAAAATTTTAATAAAGTTTTACATCATGAGAGAAGGATGAAGATCATAGTTTATGGTACTAGAGCTCAGAACATATTCTACTTTATTTTCTTGTAGTACACGTGCAGTGTAGTTTTACGTCCTTCCTCCCGGAGGAATCACGTAGTTTACCATCATGCGGCGAGGTCAGAACAATTTAATGTCATGTGTGTTCTGATAAAAAAAATACTTCTTGAATAATTTATCATTGTTGGGAGTAGTAATATACTCACCATTAATGGTGACCTGGGAGTATGCACAATTTGGGTAAACCATGTGAATGATATAAGGTCCATCCCAATTGGGATCTAGCTTTGGTGGAGTCCTGTAGGGTATATTCAGCGTTCCCAAGGCCAACATCATGTCACCTTATAAGAAAGAGAAGAGTAAAAATTTATTTTTTAAAGTTATGTACATCTTTTTATGATGCCTCTCTATATTGTGCAGGGAAAGAAACCCTATTCTCCTCAAGAACTTATAATCCAATGAGACGTATTTCAGTTTGTTTCTCTCGTGACTTCTGATCATATATTTCTATACGTAATGACGGAAATGAAATCTCAAGGGGAAAGACAACCACAATTTCGTACACCAGGGAATATGGGGTCACTTGAGTTGAATTACGAGTCATATTATATTAAGACCAGAGTGCATTGTGGAGGTTTTCTAGAACCCTTCTTGTTCTAACCAACTATCTTCTGCAGAATGTTGGAGAGGATTTTTTTAGCGCCTCGATCTACCCATTTTTTGTGTATCAAAATGGGAGGTATGATTTGAACGGATGTTGTACTTGATGTAAAATTTCATCAGTTTTTATTCCTAGATGTTGGTTCTATTATTTTTTAGGACAAAATACAAGTCTCTAAATAGGTATATGATATTAGGTCTCACGAACTCAATTATAGAATAGGACATTAATTCCTTGATCAGAAATACCTGTACCCATTTGGAAAGGAAATCTATAATGGTCAGGATGAACCTTCATTAAAGGGATTTCACTGGTGGATATGGTCCCATGACATTGAGTCCCTATACCGTAAAGGGACACAATTATTTGGTAGTTTGAAGAGGTTCTGGTGGACAATAAACAAAACTATCATGGATTTGGCACACATGGAACCTTTTGGAAAACTCGATATAGTCACTAATCATGGTGGGATAAAAATACCCTAATATTTGGATCAGATGAGAGAGTTTCAGCTCTATTTAATGATCCCCATAGGAACCATCATGAACATCCCATATGACCATAGATATGACACCTCATTTATAACAAACATGCTCAATATTACGAATTTAAACATGATTTATTACATAAACCTGCACTTAATACAACACAAAAGATCGAAAGGTCTAGTGTATTTGGGTCTTAAGAACACTACATTACAACCTAAGACATAAAAATAGAACCTATTCATTGAAAAATTCCATTACATGATAATATTATTCCATCGAACTTATCATTTCATGGGATAACCTAAGAACATACATAAGAATAGGGTGAGATATAAAGACGAGTAAGGGAGTAAACATGGCATAAAATAAAGAATAAAATACATGTTAGGAAATAGGAATATCAATGAATAATAAGAGAAACATGAATTTAAAGGCATGATATATCATGATAATCACAACATGGAGATATGGAAAAAACATTTAACATGATATTAGCATGGGTTAAGGCTCATTGCACATGGATCATGAGTAAACCCTTATTCCACTTGAATTAGCATGGGTAAACCCTAATTTCACTTTAATTATCATGATTAAACCCTCATTTCACTTGGCGTATCATGATACTATTTTTTACCCAATGCATTAGAGCATTATCATGGCACACCCTTTATAATCATTTCATTTCATGCTTAAGTGTGCCACATGGATCATATTACATGGAATCATTCAAGATAAAAAGTTATTCCATGATTAAAGAATGTTTAATATATAAAAATAAATACCATTGGGTATGTATATGTTAATAATAGTGTATTCCTTTTATAGAGACATGGGTTTGGTATTCACCACACTATTATTTTGGCTTGTAAAATCATAGTGAAATTTCGGCAGCAAGAGTGTGACAGAAAAATTACTAAAAATGGTTGATGAGAGGGAAATGGATATCTCATCTCATGTAAATTAATTGGAAAAAATTTGGGCATATAGATACATTTCCCAACATATTATATTTGGATATAGAAGGTGTAACATAATAAAGAAACTTGAAGAAAGAAGGGAATGTGCATAACTCTTATGAAATTTTTGAATGGTAACGGGTGTACAAGAGAGGGATTAATGAGGATGAAAGAGGTATATAATTATTAATACATAATTATGGATGTATGGGGGAGGTAAAAAATAATACCCCAACATTTTTAATTGAAAATACTATGATATAACAACATAAATAAACTTGGACAAAAATGAGAAAGGAAGAAATCCTTTATTTGGAAGGGTGATCACAAAGACTTAGGAGGGGATTGAGTGAGGATTAATGGTAGATTGAGGGGACTTAATAGGAATATATAGAGAAGAGTCCATATTAGGGAAATTTTCCAAGGGTTTTGAGTGAATAGAAGTGGGAGCTTGGGAGGGTTTATATAGGAAAAGTGAGAGAATTCTTTATTATTTAGGTTTTGGACACTACACATTAAACTAATCAAAACCACAAACCATCCCATGGTTTCTTCCCATGTTTTTTTCCTAATTGGATTGTAAAAACTAATTTCACATGGACAATGTAAGATTTATTAAAATATTAGGCTTTCTTATGTGTAGGTTAGTTACAATTTCAAGGAAATCATTTGAAAATGATAAAAAGTTATATATGCCTTGGAGGGTCCACTAAGGCATTGTAAAATAAATCAAGCAATTATAAAATTACATTATTTTAAAAGTAAAACATAAATAGGATGAATATCCCTTTTATGGTATTTTATTACATTACCATTGGGTCATTATGATTTCATAAAACACATTATATATTTAAATGGTATTTAATTTTCACCCAAAAATTTGACTCTCAGAAAATTATGAAAAATAAACCATTGGATAATTTTGACATCATGATTACAAAAATATCATTCACTTTATATAAATAGTTTTCTAAATATATTAATTTTTAATTTTAATATAAAAACTGACATTTATAAAAAATTCATGGGTTTTGAAAAAATAATCTTTCAAACATTAATAAAAACTACCATTGTATTCATAAAAAATAATTAAATCATTTATATTTAAAAAAATTAATTTATTAATAATATTTAATTAAAATAATATTTAATTCCAAAATCCATTAATCCATCAAAATAGAATTCATAATTGAATATTAATGAAAAATATTATATGTGTTTTAAAAACCATTTACAAATTAACAATAATAAAATGAATGTATATTATTTATTCTATACCAAAATAATACCCATACTAATAGTGATAGGGTCTTGTTACACATCCCCTTATAACACCCACATAATAAATAATGGTAACATGTGAGACGGTGACAGAATCTTGGGGAGGCTTGGATAACATCAACCGGGTGGTAATCTCAATTATCTACCAATTATCCCATAGGAGATTCTGTTCAAGCATAACATGTTGAAGTTCAGCTTGGGCTTGATCAAATTAGAATCCTAGTGATGCTACCACATTTCTGAGCTCTGAAAAATGGGCTTCGTATGAAAAAATTATACTGGATGAGGCCATCACTTAGTTTGTCTATGTAAATTGGATTTGTTAAAGCCCCGTATCTATACTAATCATGTGGTAACTATTCAACAACTATATTAGCAATGGTAAAAATTCTTAATAGTATTTTAATATCTAAAATAATAAAACTGAGAAGGTTTATATGTTTTATATAAAAATTTTACATAATTATACATTTAATTAGATCAAGAATAATTTTCATTAATTAACGTTTTGGTCAGTGCATCATTGAATGCAACATAAGAGAATCTCATCAAACCCACATTTGTAGAGGATTGTTACAATACTGGGACTACTCTTTATGGTGAATTGCAATGGGAACTATCAGATTCTATAATGCTTAGATCGATCTTTCGGGAGATTACCGTGCTGGGGATACTCAATAAAGGGGGTCCCCTAGTCAGGAGTCACTTACAACACCATGGTAGAGGGACCTGGGAGTCCTGACATGGAGGTGCCTATGTTAAGGTGGCTTACCTTCAGGCTATCATCATCGTCCGGAGTAATGGGTGTGATGCATCTCTGATTCTCCACATGGATAATCAAATCATCTTGATAGGGCTCTACAAGAGATGTAGCTAGGCTGGCCAAGGCATCGGCTCGAACGTTCTATGAATGAGGGACATGCGTAACTTCTTGCTGAGAAGGGAACTAGGCCATCAGGTGGCAGCTACACTCTAACAGTGATACGAGCTCTGGGTTCCTAACAATGTAGTATCCATTGATATGTTTGATGACTATTTTAGAGTCCCCATTCACATGCAAGTGGGAAATGTAAATTTTGAGGAATAGCTCGAGACCAGTGATGAGAGCATGGTACTATACCTCAATTTTGGTACAACCTTCTTACAATAGGAATGAATATGGTAGGACATATTGTGTTGGCGTGATGAAGAAGACACTAGGCCCACCCCGTTGAGTTTATGATCATTGAGTGTTATGCTAGAAGGGCTTCAAGAAGTTCCAACAATGTGCATTTTCCAACACAAAATGGATTGATCTACCTAGAGGAAGGACTAATCTGGAATATCAAGATTAAGAGACTTTCCCATGGGTGTTGTATGAGAAGAAAAGAAGTCTACCAATGAATGTCCCTTGATATCTCTATTAGGGAAATACTTGAAGTAGAATTATTGGAGAATCCATGCCCACTGGGCTAGGTGGTCTATCAACATGGGGCAGTTCAAAATTCACTTCAATAGATCAACTCAGGATACTAGATATATCTCATGGATATGTAAAAAATGATGTGGTTTATTCGCTGAAAATACTAGTGCAATGATGCTCTTCTCGATGGAGGAATATCTATTCACTATTTCAAGGAGATTGTGGCTAAGGTTATATGAACTGTTATTTGTTACCTAATTGTTCTTCTAGGTGAGAAGAGAGCCAAGATATTGTTTCAGATCAATCCCATAAAAGTCTAGCGACTCTCTAGAAATAGGTGGAATTAGAACCAGAGGCTATAAGAGGCAGTGCATTATCTCCTCAAAAGCAGTATGACATTCCTCATCCCACTGATAATCGGCACCTTTGTTCACAAGCTCAGAAAGGGGCTCACCCTTTCCATTCAGATTTGTGATGAATTGTCCTATATAGTCTAAGTGTCCATGAAATCCATGGATCTCTCAAATTTTTCTTAGAGGACACATCTTACTGATTTCATTGATATTCCCTAGGTAGATATCAATGCCTCTACATCTAAAAAGGAATCCCCAAAACTTTTCAGAGGTAACCCCAATGGAATACTTCAAGGGGTTCATCTTCATATGGTGAGAATAGAGGAAGCATTACACTTTCTCACGATATCTAATATGGTCCTAATGCTGGTGATATTTTACCACCTGATTGTCCACATAGCATTCTACCAATGTCCCCAGGATGAAATTGAATATGTTATGCACGACACGCTAATATGTGGAACGTACATTCTTTAGACAAAAGTGAATTAACTTGTAGTAGAAGGAACTTTGTGGTTTCTTGAAAAAACTGGACTCTTCATCCTTAGGGGAATTTTGAATTTCGGTATACCAGAAATACCCATCCATGAAGGAGAGATCCTAGAACCCAGCGGTAGCATCAATCAACAACTCCATCTAAGGTAGGGGAATGTCATCCTTTGGACGGTGATGATTGAGATATTGAAAGTCCATGTCGACAATGATCTATACATTATTATTCCATATGGGAAATGTTAGATAATCAGATGGGGTACTGTACCTCCTTGATGATGTTGAATATGATGATCTTATCATCCTTATCCTCGAACCCAACAACATGAGAAGGGTTTATTTTCTGGGAAGGCTGCTTGAACCCGCAATGATTTTCTAGAAGACTATGATAGTAGATGGAAACCATAGGATCTATCCTTGTCATCTCATCATAACTCCAAGTTAATACATCATGATCCTACTTTAGGAAATCCACATATCATTGTTTCTCTTCGACATGCACAATGGTGCTGATCAACATTGGTCTTAGATTTATTTTATTACCAAGGTTCACCTGTACTAACTCATCGACCATGGTGGATACAACCTCTTAGAAAGTGAGAGGAGAATCACCTAAATCTTATTCTTTAGACATGGAGGAAGGATCATAAGCATGAGGTGGTTCTTCCGAGTTGATAGATCCTGACAGTACACTGGTACTAGCCTGAGCGGTAGTGTCCACCTCATCAGAGCTCCCCTGTAGTACTGAAACCATAGAGGCAAAAGTTTTTGAATCGATTCCTTCTGGCCTTCGACCTAAGGATACCCGTTCGATGATATAAATGTAACAGTGGCACATTATCGTCAGTTGTCTTACCCTATCCTAGTGAAAGAATCAATAATGACATATTTCCATTGCCATGGGGTGGAAATCTTGATATCTTATTGGAGTAGGGGGCTCTAGGACCACCTGAGCTTGATTTGTATAGGTGTACAAGGTGATATTATATTCTTCCATATATAAGTGTACTAACATCCCATTTATTTCATAGATGAAAATTTTTTTCCCATGTTAGGGGTCATGTCCTCCAATCAGTGGATCTAGAAAAAGTACATGTCATCCAGGTCTGTTCACGGGTCGGTCACAGCCGCAGCGTGTTCAACCTCGATATCTTGATTCTTATTGTCATTTACTTTTTAATAGTCACCAAACATGTATAAGGATTCAGAAGAGGAAAATTCATATGAATCACCTTGGATTACACCCACTCAATCATTAGTGGAGTACTTGAGGCATTGGTGATATGAGGAAGGTAATGCCGTGTGTGGGTGGAGCTATGGACTACTCATAAATGCACTGTAAGAGGTGTCGTGTGAGACATCCATGAAATCAATGCTGGAAACTGGCCCACCAAAATAGCTATACAGGAATATCATTCCAAATTGTGTCTCTTTGGTCCAATCATAACCTTATATTTTTTTGGTTATAGGGACCCAAATCATCCTCGGAAAACCCCATATTTCAGAGTGTTTGGTTCAGGATAAGGTTGATCCCAGAGCTTAGGTCAACAAGACGATGATAAACCTTCATTCCATTGAAATGGCCAATGATTTACAGCGACAGAATTTTACATTTTATAGGAGAGCCTTCATCCACTTCAAAAAAAGAGATAATGTGTTGAAATTTTTCATGCTCTACTACCTTGACATGAAAGGATTTTGTGGCTCCTACCTCTACCTTAAAATGGAGGGGGATTATTAAAGCCTCAAAAATAAATTCACACATATAAACTAAAAAGATAAGAGCTTATAGGATAAATAGGTTCATAGGAATAATAGAATGATTCTTGAGAATATTATAATTTCGTGTCAGGTGTACACCTCTACTGACAATAGGTCGCTCTGCGGCTAGAGGTATGACCAGTGCTGCTGGTTGAACCAACAGTTTCTGGCTGGTGTTCGGAATGTTCTGCTACTCACTAGTTGAACCTCATAGAGTGAATACCAGCTGAGGGATAGATGACTGAGGCTGATTATCAATAAAATGTGGTTGATCATAGCATGATCATGGTGGCTCCAGTTGATCAAGTAGCACAAACGGAAGAGGAGGTAAACCTGGTGAAAACAAATGAGAAGGATGCGTGTTCAAAGCTCTATATTGATCCTACTGCTTTGTCTCTATGTCATGAAAAACCTGGTTGAAAGCAATAACCAAGGCATTCCAACGAGTCATATAACCAAAGGTCTGTTGACACTGGTGTCGACTGGGGATGTTGGGAGGATCCATCTGACGATTCTAATCTTCAGAAAAAATGTATGGGTTTACCATCTCCACCATATTGACCAAAGCATACACTAGACCATCACATGAATAATCCCCCATCATTGTATGGATCATGGGATCAATTTCCATCTCTAGGGGCATGAAATAATCGAGAATATGGGACGACTATGGCATTGGTGGGGAAATTTTCTTTCCCTTGCCTCATCGATGCTTTCCCTTCTAGGAAAAGGATTAATGGGATGTTGATGAAGAAGTAGGGGTTTAAAGTAATACGGAAACCTCTAAAGTCTCAGGTTGGCTTAAAAGTGCATAGATAATACCATGGTAATGTGAAAATTCATTTCAGGCCATTTGGTCGTCATATTTTTGGGACCCCAAGATAGGATCCTGTTGCCACTCACCTTCGTTGTCACTGTCATAGTCAAACTTTATTGAACACTGCCACCTATTTTGGGGATGGACCTAACCTGAATTTTCTATAATCGACATGGTCCTGGATCCATTATTTAAACACATAACACTTCTTGAGGGTTTTCCAAAGGATTCGATGATAGGGGTAGTAATTGGGACGATCAGTGAGATTACCCTATTCAGGCTTGCTACATTCTGGAAGCTATAGGATTCCCTAGTCTAAGGAACTTCATAAGTAACTAGGGACTTGACCCTCATTAAATGAGTAGGTCCAGTTCCATATATCTTAAAAGAGAGATCATGGATCCTATCCATGAAGAGGGACTGTAGGATCCTGTCGGGTAGGTGGAACCTGGTTAGATCACCTAGGTGGTGGAAGTGAATTGTGTGGGGGATGCCTGCTGATTTTGAGGTGGGTGATGCCAGGATAGAGGCTACACTTCAGGTGGAGGGGCTTGGTGAGGTTATTGAAGTGGCTCCACTGGTAATAACTCCAGCTATATGGGGGACACTATTTGTTCTACCACAGTAGGCTTACCTTAGTGGCTCTTCTTGCTGGAACTATAGGAGGTAATGGACGTGCATGTTTGGCATACTGCAAGGCTTCCTCTAACCACTGGGCATTGTCATAAAAATCCCAAAATCCCACTTTTTAGTTGTGAGTGATGAGAGAGGGTACCAGTTCGGTATTTATTTTCCCCACACACATTTTCAACAATTTCTCCCGAGTCAGCGACATATCAAGGGAGTACGTGAGGCCTTTCCATGCGGGGACAAAGTCTATGACCCACTCGTCAGGCCTTTGATTACACTGAAAGAGGTAAACAATACTCGTATTCTAAGTGGTAGAAATACACTGTTAAAAGAACTACCTACAATTTTCCTCCCTACTAGATACAGACTCAATAGTTAGATGGTCGTACCAAACTAATGTGGGCCCTTCTAGCATCTGTATGAAACACCAGAGCTTGGTGGCCTCCTACTGCACTAGAGTTCCCATCATGGGTCCACAAAATGAAATAAATTGGGCTAGATGCTGCAGAAGGTTCCCCATCCCATTAAAGGAGGAGAATGTGAAATTTCCAAAACCAGGGGGTGCAGGTATATCATCCAACCATGCAAGATATGGATTTTCATTTGGTGGGATTGCTATATGTCAATTTTTTTGGTCCATGAGGCAAGAAATGAGCACTGACATTGGATCATCATGGCGAGGATTCCTGTCCTGAGGATGATCTATGACTACCAATGCATTGGATGTTTCTTCAATATTATAAGAAGGACCAGCGACTCATTGAGTGGCTGCTGGGGTGACTTGTGGGGCTACCTGGGGAACAACCTATGGAGCAGCTGGGGGAACTTAAGCTGGATACCGAATGTTATCACACAACTCAGGTGGAGTTAGTGATGCATATCGGGCTTTCCATCCATATACTCTGGCTTCCACCTATCTATATAGGCAGGATGGTCAATGTCAGCTAGAGGAAAACCATCAGGTGGAAGCTATACTTACCCTTGTATCCCCAGTCGAGGATTACCATAGTCTAGTCATCATTTCAAAGCATATTCTATGAAAAGGTCATCGACCATATTCTTATGTTCCATCAATTATTGACACAACACATCCTTTTCTGAGTAATATTCCATCTTTTTCAATAATCCTGATGATTAAAAAGGTTTTACGACCCCGACATACTATTTACCCTTATTGGAGTTGACTGAAGGATAATGACTCATAAGGTATGGGACAACCCAATAAATTTATTTGTTGGTGAGTAACCCTACCCAAAGGATCCAACATGTGTAAAAAACTATTAGGGGTTAGTTTTCTTCAAATATCTCTAGCTTGGAGTCTTCCTTTGATTGGTTGTCCATGTCGACTGTGACTGTACATTGAGGCATATCCTCTATATCACCCGGAAAGTCGGGCTAGCACCATATGGAGTTGAAATGAAGGGAAACTTACTACTCCCTAACATTGATCTGAATGTGAGGGGAATCCTCCATAATAATTATGCAGATCACTAAAAGGTTCATCATGCGTCGTTGCTGGATGGTCTGATGGTGATCGAGCAACTCAGGGTGCTGAGACACAGGGGGCATAGACAAGATGACTATGCGACATTGTTGTTTAATATCGTTAATGTGTTACAAGATCCTATGTTAAGCCACCCATAGATGAAGGAGATGGATGTGTGTTTGCCAATGAGTTTGGTAGAAGCATATGACCTCCTCCATGGTATGATATTCTAGAGTACATAAGTTTTTAGTCACAACTGGCCAGAACATCTCTTGAGACTAGTCCGTTGCAAGGATTTTTCACAAGCTCCTCAGCTCAGAAACTTGATCTGTCCATTGGTTTCCCCAATCATTAACTGGGGGTTATTGAGGGGCCAACAACATCACTGATGTGGATATTTGAGATCTTATAATATTCAATGGAGAATATGGAAAGAGAGTTTACAAGGCTCTTCATTTTGGGATGTCTTCCAAATAATGCAACTACTGAGCCACCACATCCCGATAAGACGAACTAGTGGCCATAGATTCCCATGCAGGGGCTGTGGTTACTGAAAATGGATCATGATATTGCTCATCCTCTATTATACCCCCAAAAAACTCTTCATGCTCCCTAGTTGAGGTAGAGAATTATCCTATTGATGATATGGATGATTGTAAGGCCAGACCCTTAAAAGAGGTCAAATCTTCGTCTTCCTAGATGTATCTTCAGAGGGAGGAGAGGATCATGTAGAACTCAGTTTATGAAAGCATGTGTCTTATACGCCATTTATTTAACTTTTCCCTCGACACAGAGGATTGGGGTGAGCGTTCCACCACTGAAACATACTCCACTTTAGAGTATGAGAAGCATATTCCTTTAATCATGGTCTAACAATTCACGGTGTTCTTCCTTTAGCAACGATAATCCACCCTCATACACTGGTATTGTTCTTCAAGACAAGGTGGATTTTAGACATGAGGAAATTTGGCTGTACCATTACTGGGGCAGAGAGGACATCTTCTTAGGATAGTCGGGGTGTGAGAGGCTCCTGGAAAAATTTCAAATGAAACATTGGGAGGGCTTTTATGTCCACCGGCTGATGCATGGGGGAGACCTCCGCGGACAATTTTAGAGTGGGTAGGACCTCCACTAGAGCTGATGAGATCTTGGGTAGTACTTCCATGTTTTTTAACTTAGCAGTGAGGGTATGAGGTCTGCCTTTGTACTCGTCAAACTCAACATGGAGAAGACCTTCGTCAAACGCGGTCAGAACAAGGAGAAGACCTCCATGCTGACGATTGACTGGGTGAGAAGGATCTATTCATTGATGACCTGTGATAAGAGGAAAAACACCATTAATAGGATCACAGGTGTGAATAAAACCTTCGTGTTCGATGTCAGTGCGGTGGGGAGGGCCTTCTCTTAGACTGATAGTGGCATTGGGAGGGTGTTCATGCCGCCCTTGGGGGTAGGGAGGGCATTCACTCTCATTGACAGTGGCATGGGGAAGAGTTCCATGTTGAATTTCAACACCATGGGTCAGACCATGATGGATAATACCTATGCCAGTGACCAAGAAATTCATCCCACATTGCATGTGGGGCTGTTAGGGCCTCGATATTGGTTGGGCGTATAAGTGACCCTATTCGACATCAATGAGGAATTGATAATAAGTGTCAGGGGTGGCTATGTAGCCATTGATTATGGCACCCCTAGTGGGCATCCTCCTCAACTTGAACCCAACATTTTATTGGGTTGACTAGTATGGGTCTGGTTTTGCAGGTGTAATAATAAACCTCTCCTCAGGTGGCGGGACCAGTCAGTGGTGCTGATGTGGCCTACTGGGATCCCTCCTTGGATGCCCTTGAGATGGTATCACATCAAAGCTGGCTGGGACATCCATCACCTCATTGGAATTGGGGAGCAAGTCATCAAACCATTCTGGGGAGATACTTTTGAAATAGTTGTAGGTTGGATGGGGAGAAGTGGATCCTTTCGCGGCCCTCAGGGGCAGTGAAGACAATGAGGTGCAAAATCCTCTAGGTCCTAACAGGCCATATCCTGAGTTGGAAAATCTCTTATTTCTCATAACATCAAACAAATTCATTGATAAACCTCCTTTGAATTAGTTTATATGGTGAGATAGGGCATGTTCGCCTAACAATTATGGACGTGAAGGTCGTCACAAAATAGATGGGGCCACACAAGATTGCCACATTGGTATTTCAACTACCACTACATTGGTTGGTGGGTGGTGATCAGTTTCATGGCATAGCAACTTGGATCCTATAATTTAGAAAGATATTTCATTATTACGGAAAATAAGAAATTGATGTACCGTGCCCCAATGTTGTTCTGTCATCCATGGGTGGATAGAAAGATCCAAGATGACTACATCATAGAGGAAAATTCCCAACGATCATATGACCTAACTTTTGTGAGTTTTACACTAGGACCACTATTTTCATTGCGAGACCTGGCTCCAGATAGTTGGATACAATGAAACACTTATCTTATGATGTCTAAAAAGGTACTTATCTCTATATTTAAGATAACTCATTCACGTAGGATTATCAATTTCTGTTTCCCACTCTTTTTCTGGGGTGCACATCTATCTGTGAGGACACGTTGGCTGTTTCCCCACATTCATACTTTCCAAAGGTGGGCGGTATCTGTCTCTTATTTAGGGACATAATATACATGATCAAAATGAGATGATGGGATACCGGTCTCTCCCTATAGGGATTACTCCTCATAATTCATCACATTGTCTGGGTCTCCCTAATATATTTAAGAAGTTGTTCATGAAGATATTATTTGTGCCATATCATTGTGGCCGCGAGTTAGTTACACTACTCCATTCAAGACATTCCATGTGGTCCAGTCAGTGTAACAACCTTCCGTCGGGAGAGTAGTCATGTTGGGCATCACCGGCATGTCTGGGCACTAGAACACTGGTACATTTATTCCCCGTTTGATAGGTCATCTAGAAGGTGCGAAAGCCCGAGGTATCCCACGTTGAGTGTGGGGAACTATGTGCTATAGGTATGTCCCAGTGGATTTTCATCTCTTCTAATGTTTAACATGGGGTATGCTTCATGTTAAATGTCTAGAAGAGATAGATCAGACTGATCATAACACTGATATGATTGGATAAAATGGGTACATCCATAAGAGGGGTGACGTAGAAGGATTACCATATGGGTGGATCCGAACAACTAATGAGGACTGATCTGAGGTGGTGTGTCCCATAAGAGAATGATATCTCCCCTTGAAGGATGAACTAGAAACCACTAAGGATAGATCAGGGAATGTGCACACCAAAAATGGGGACACCAAGATTTACCATTGGCAGTGATTTAACCTTAGAGAGGTTTCTTATGTACCCTATGTAGAGAACATGGAACAAAACCGACGTAGTTAGAATGGGTGAGGAATAAGATACAGGTGTATATAGAGGACAGCGACCCAACAACATGATGGGGATTATACAAGTATAGCTTCCCATCACAATAGGATCACTATGGGTTGTCTGATTAAGTATTAAGTGGGGCTTATACATGGTTAGCTTCCCATGTTCCACAAGGAGTTTCAATGAGATGGATGACATGATCTCATCGGGAAGTGGTGGCCAAGGTAAGGATCAATATGGATGATTAATGGTTTGATGAAATTAATGGGATGAATGGGTTGGAACCGACCTAGATATGATGGAAGTAATTCCCCGACCCTATTTAACCAGAGTTGGTGCATTATTATATAAAATTGGAATGATCACAAGGGATAAAATCTCGAAATACTAATCTGTTTAGTATCTTTGGAATTACTAGTTACCTAAATAAAATTTACATTACTTTAGAAAATGAAATAAAACATCATTTTTCCTCCTTTGAATACACTCATATCAATGAAAGTTATTTAAAATATACTTCTTCACATCATGGGAAAAATTAAACATAGAATGGGGTGAGTTCAAATGCTCAGTAAGGGTAAATAATTTAGCGGAAGCTGTAAAATTTTAATGAAATATGTGTAATAGAAACAAAATCCTTTTAAATATAAACATGAACAAAATAGGGAATTAATAAATCAAACATTACCATATAAACATAATCATGGATATTCTACTTGTCAAATAATCACATGTAATAACTAATTTCCTAATGAGGGTACGCATAATGCCTGGCACCATAACCACATAGTCAAGGCCTCGTTCCAAGACTACAAATGATTTTTTCTTCAAGGCCTAGTTCCAAGACACTAGTTAGTCTCCTGAGACCTACCAATGAATTGATGAGCTATAACAGTCTTCACCCATCACTTACTAAGTCAAATGCCTTCCTCTTTGAAAAATGTTGAAACATAACGTAAACATTCATATTAGAAATAGAATATGGAATTTAAATACTTTACCCATAAACCAAGAATGGTATAAAAATAAAACATACTTAGTCAATCATATCATAACCCATTAAATACAATATTTATGATTTTATTCAAATAAATCATCCTCAATAAAGAATAATATCCTGTAAAGGACGTTAATATAGTTGAAAATGTTCAGTAAAACTCTTTGAGAGAAATATCACTCTATGTGAAATCATATAAATGTCATGTATTCATAAAGGTAGTCATTTAAAAAGGATTTTTAATAAAATTATCCCATACCACTTTAAAAATTCTAATTGGAATTAAAATTTTAAAACAATTATGTCCTTATAAATAAATCCTTAAAATAATTTTTTAAACAAGCTCATTAATTAAAAATATTTAGAAAGATAAACCATTAAAATAGTTAATATGATAATATTGATAAAGAGTACCTTCCAAAAAAACATTAAAATATTCATTTTGAATACATTTTTTTTCCACAATGGACATGGAAGATAAAATTTTCCAGTAAATAGTTACACATAATCAATCTCAGAGAATAATGAGATAGGGGAATCAACCATTACCTTGTACATTCCATTGGTTGAGGGTATTTTTACACTTCTTTATAATGACCATAGTATGTTATTAAATTTTAACGGAACCATATTCATATTTTTGATATCAGAAATTATTTGTTTATGGATTTATACTTTCCATTTAATAATAATTTCTATGTTAAAATAACATTTCAGGTAACAATCACCTTCTTTATCGTACTTGTTTTTACTTCTTATTCTTTATCGTATAACTTATATCAGGGTTTAATCAATTACAGAATATAAAAAATTATTTATGTATCATATATATTCATAATATAAATATGTATAATAGATAGATATATGAAATTTAAGACATCCTTTATGGAGATAGAAATCCATACGTACGCATAAACGTTGTTTCCATTTTCATATCGTATTGAACTGACGTAAGTGAATGAGATACATGTAAATACATAAATAAAGAAATATATATATATATATACTTAGTATCATAATTATTTCATATATTACATACTTATTAATAATATTAATTTGTATAATCATCGCTGAATGGTGAACGTGGAAATTAATCTCATCGCGTCATGGAGACGATAAGCCATACATACGCACGAGAGACAATATCATTCTATAGATGATGAAATAGTATGTAACTAGATGGTATATTATATATAAATAGTTATTAACAATATAAATTTATTATTCACATCAATTATACTCATTATTACACCCATCCAATAATGAATTTTTGAATAACAAACTACACAATGATGTGGAGATGATAAGTCATACGCACACACATATGTTGACTTTTTCATTCATAGGATTGATAGAATAGTGAATATGGCTATACCATATTTCTAATAATATATAAGTATGTATAAGGTTCTGGATTTGTTATTTTAGAATGGAAATAACAATGAAAGAGGAAGTATAAGAAGAAAAGAACATTGAAAGAGGTGATAAAATAATTATCTCTTCTTTGGGTTCTTCCTTTTGATTTGATGAAAATGGATCCTTAGATTGGATTTATGATCAATTTAATGACTAAAGGTTTATTTTAGGGTATTTGGGAGGATATTTGAGTAGGTTTTGGCCAAGCTAAATGGCTTTGGATGTGTGAAATTAAGAGACGAGGTTGTACCCTTTTATATGAGAGGTGAGGGTCACTATAGGAAAATCTTGATATATTTCTCTATTATAAAATAATTTTAGGTTTATAATGGCTCAAAATGTATTTATTTATGGACTAAGGTGAGTATGGGTAGAATAAATCTCAACCAACAGATTTTATACATGTTTATGTAACCATTTTAACCTTATATTTTTTATTTAACTCTCGGTTAAATTGTTTAACATTTACCATGTCTGCTTGTATTTTTATAATATATGGTTAATAAACATACAATAAAATGGCAATATAAGGCCATGTAGTTTATTAATGACATATATAACCTTATATAAGTCATTTTTTAATATTTTATATTTACGAATATTATATAATTTAATAAAGTAGTATTTTTTAAAAAACTCATTTATGTCAATTTTGACACTATTTAGAATTCGGTTTCTGTGAAAGTCATAAGAACATGATTACTTAGGAAAAAAATAATTGAATAAATACTAACATGTCATATTAAACTATAAAATTTTTGGGTGGAATAAAAACATTTAAATTATATTTATTTAAATATTTATAATATCATTTATTTGATTCATTCATTAATACGAAAAATATTGCATCATTTTTGTGTGATAAATAAATATATTTATATTCTGTCTAAAAATTATAAATAAAATACCATGATGTAGGAACTCAATTTATATTTAGAATTAATATTTATAGTCAAATTTATCTTATGTATAACACCATATTAAAAAATTATTTGTTTTTAAACATAGAATTTAACACTTTTAACTCTTCTTAAAATAAAATATAATAAATGTCCTAATCGAATCCACATGGATAAAAAAGGATCATAATTTTTTCCAAATTTTTATTTTGGTCGAATTAAACTTATCATATATAATTAGGACATGTTTTAGGGTAATTATAATATCATTTTTACCTTTAATTACACTATTTACTTTTAACCGTGGTAAATTAAATTCAAAAGTTACTATTCAAAAAGAATTATTTTCATCCTATTGAACCAAATTTTACTTACTGATTTAAATAGTGTCTATCATATTTTTGATATTTAATTTACAGAAGCTGTTGAATTATGTTTTATGAAACTTTTCAAAAATGCCTAGAATGTTGGTAGAACGCGTTAAAAAGGTCAATAAACTTTTATACATCTAATTTTATTATAAAATGACTCCAATGAATTAAATTGAACAAATATAGGTATTATGTATCTATATGAACATCAAATAGATTTGAATAAAATAAATAATTATTTATATAAAATGTCAGTTTTAAACAATATAACAATGTTTTTCACTATTCATCAAAAATTGAATTTTTTTCAAAAAAAAATACCAAAAATTCACCCGAAGATTATTTTTATATTCCAAATTTAAAAATCATTTATATTTTACCGAATTAAAAACATAGAAGTCTAATTAATTAATAAAAAATTAATTCCTATTGTCAAAAATAGAAAGCGGGTTTTTGAGAAATAAAAACTATCAAAAGATTGATTTGTGTTTATTTCCAATTTAACTGTAAAATTACATCCAATGAAAAAAATAGGTTTAAATGATAGAAATATAATCTAATTATACTTCAAGAACATTCAAATGTATAATTTAACAATTTAAATTAATTTGATTAAAAAAATATTTTCACTTAAAATTTAGTATTTTTCACTACTCATAAAAATAGGAAAGTTATCAGAAAAATAACAAAAATTTATCAAAACTATATTTTTATGTCCATATTCTAATGAAAAAGTTTATTTTTCCAAATTTAATACAAAAAAGTGTCAAATATTGGATTTAAAAAAGGGTTCTCCCTTAAAAGGGTGTAAAATTGTATTTTTTGATAAATAATTCCTTTATCTAAAAAATTGAATTTATTATTATATTATTTCTAAGAAACACATAATATGGTTGATAAAATTATATGGATTATATAAAATTCAAAATTCAAATAATACTATTCATAACCACCTTTTGAACGACGAATTTAGTATGTCATGGTGCGCTTGAACTCGGTGTTGCGTGTTGCGTAATATATTGATTTACTTTAAAGAGATAACATACTATGAAATCCCAAGGTGTTAAATTCTCCCCTACTTTAATAAATTGAGTCCTTACAATTTGAAATTTTTCTTCAAAAATAAAAGGATAAAAATATAAAATGCCTTTGTGGAAAATCCACATCGGAAATAGGGTTAATAAAATTTAGTCTTAATAAGAGGGAAAGGGAAATGAAAAAATCACCACCAAATTATGATATCGAATAAGAGAACATTGGAGGAAATTATAGAAACATAATTTTAGGAAAATGTAAATATTTACAGGGAGTGATTGAGGTCATCATTCACAGAAAAGTGAACAATAAATGGGATATTGAGGGCCTTAAAGCCACAAATCTATGATGATTTAAAAATCAACGGTTCAAAAAAACATAAAAATTATGATAACACATTTTTGGTTTTAAGATCCCTTACCTAATGTTTAAGAATTAATTTCTTCATTGAATAAGAGAAAAAATTTAGATGATAAGTATAGATCCATCCTTCAACTAACTTCTTCCACAAACTCATCTTTTACTACAAAAGATAATAGAGCTAAAAATATTATATCTAAACTAGTTGTATAGTGTTCCAAAAAATGGATTTATAATTCATTTGTTAAAACACATAAAAATATACATTTTGAAAACCAGTACATCACATAGGCTAGTGGTAGGCAATGAACCTTCGTCATCCTTCTGTTATAGGTTCAAGTCGCGCGGCTTTGTCAGAAGCAACGAGTTGTACTTTTTAGAAAAAAAATCCAAAAATATCATAAGAATTTTTTTAACCATAAACCATAGTATCCAATGTCCAATATAATCTATTCCAAACTTTAGAATTACCCAAAATACTTTTGTCCAAACTCATAGTCCAAAAATTTATAAGGAAGGTCAACATAACATAATGAAGATCTCTTTTTGGACATAATAACATGTGAGTACATTCATCATATATTCTCTTAAAACATGGTAACACCCTAAATTACCATATAACCCTATTGATTACATTCATACTCCCCTAGCCTTTATAGAATTCTAGATATATTCCTTATATCCAAAAAATTTGAATAATCCAACTATGATACAATAAAAAAACCATTAATTTGTTCCAAGGTAGTTATATTATCCAATATAATTTATCCAAATCAACCGTCACGTATTATAAAATCACTACCTCAGTATTAGAACAATATTAAGGATTATCTTTCATTTAATCGTGTATTTTTCAAAAGGCTTAACTTGATGGGGAGTCACTTTTCTTAGTACCTTACAATCTCAAATCCTCAAAAAATATTATTGCAGTACAATCGTTATTTATTTCAAAAATTCATATAACTAGTACATCATTGATACAACAGTCAAATGAAATAATATATTATGAAAAATATAATAAAACTAATTATTCATCTTCATCTTCGGTAGTATTATAACTTTATTTTATCTAATAGCATCATTTGAGGTATACTCTGATGATTGGGACATTGATTCACATTGTGTCACAAATCATTGCAGATGAAGAATTATACATTTAAAAAAAATTCCTACCCTTGAAATCGTGTACTTGGTGTCCTTTTTATTCACACATATAACAAAATCCCATTCCATTAAATCATTTACCAAGGTTACTCTTTCCACAATTATCTCATATGGGAAAATCATTCTTTCCCTTCTTCCCATTATCCATATTTCTCTCTACAATCCTTTTCTTATATAGATTCTATTCAAAGCCATAGGACTCTAAGAATTCATTGCTTATCTTATTATCACTTGATATTATTTCTCCGTATGATGAGAATATGTGGGATACTATTTCTATTCTAAATGTTTTTTATACCTTGAATGATATGATCATTTTTACTCATTGGATCATGCATATTGATGGAGTTACCATTCCTTCAACTTGGAACAATTTCAAAAAAATGGAATACACTAGGTTAGATTATGAATCACAATCCATAATTCCAAACTTGTAAAATACCTAACAATAATTGAAATGCTTATGCATATAATCCATAATCATAAAACAATTTCTTTGAGGAAATATTTACTCATAAATATTTCATAATGGTTTGTAAAGAAAATGTGAGTTATCTTAATCATATTCCCCAGTTGTCTCAATACCAATAGTATAAGAAGGCCCATTGTCATGTACCAGGATACCTTGGTTCAAGCCTGAAACTCCTTGTCAGAGTTTTAACTCCTAGGTATATTTGTACCAGAGCCAACTCTACCTATTTGTATCTAGACAGGGATGAATTTTCATGTAAATCCCACATAATATTTACACTACCTAATTTTTTGGATGTTCTTCTATACTAATCATCAAAGACTATCTTAGGGTCATGTTCTCTAATCGGCTTTTAAATAAATCTAGTTTCAAGGTTCCTACTAAACTTCATCTGATACAAACTGTTATGCCTCATCCCAAGTTACCTAGAGTTGGTGCATTATTATATAACATTTTCATGATCACAAGGGATCCAATCCCGAAAGACTGATAAGTTTAGTAGCCTTGGTGGTACTAGATATACACATAAGTTTTACATTACACTATGAAATGAAATACAGGAACATTGTGTCTCCTTTGAACACACTCATATCCGTATATGTCAGTCATAATATATTTCTTCTCATCCTATGAAAAATAAAACATAGAAATGGGTGAGCTCAAATGCTGATAAAGGGTAAATAATTTAGCGAAAGCTGTAAACTTTTAAGTCAAGATGTGTAATAAAACAACAAACATTTAAACATAAATATGAACATAATATGGAAATAATAAATAAAAAATACAATATAAAAATGAACAAGGATATTATAATTGTCGAATAATCACATGTAATAACTAAATTCATAATGAGGTAATTCACAATGTCTGACATCATGATCACATAGACGTGGACTCGTTCTATGACTAAAAATAAAAATTTTGTCAATGCCTTGTGCCAAGACACTAGTTTGTCTAATTAGACCCACCGATCCATCGAGTAGCTATATCGGGCTCCACCCGTCACTTACTAAGTCTAATTCATTTTTCATATGAAAATGATGAAACATAATATAAACATTCATATTAAAACTAGAATATAAAATTTTAATAATTAAACCATAAAACATGAATGGTATAAAAATAGCACATCCATAGTCAAACATATCATAACTCATTTTATACAATATGGAAGATTGTATTATAATAAATCAAAATCTATCAATAATAATATCCAGTAATGGTTTTTTACTTAATTGACTTGATAACAATGATGTCTATATAAATAAATCATTAATATAATATTTTAAAACATTGACATTAATTAAAAAGATTTTAAAAAATAAATCATTAAAACAGTTTAAATGTTAATCGTGATAAAGAATCCCCTCCCACAAAACCTTAAAATATGAATTTTAAAAACATTTTTATGAAACATGGACATGGATGATAAATATTTTTCAATAAATACTTACACATAGAAATTCTCGGATAATAATGAGATTGAGGAATTAACCCTTACCATGTACTTTCATTTTGTCGAGTGTACATTTAACATCCTGTATAATAACCATAGTATGTTATTAAATTATAAGAAGACCATATTCATATTTATGATATCATATTTGATTAATTTATGGATTTTTACTACCCATTTAATAATAATTTCTATGTTAAATAACATTTCAATTAGTAATCCCTTTATTTATCGTACATGTTTTGACTTGTTATTATTCACCATATAACTTATATCATGATTTAATTTATTCTAGAATATATAAAATTATTTTTTTATCATATGTATTCATAATATAAATATGTATAATAGATAGATATATGAAATTTACGACAACATTTATGGAGACGGTAGGCCTTACGTATGCATAAACGTCCTCTCTATTTTCATTTCATATTGATAGGAAGTAAGTGAATGAGATATATGTAAAAACACGCATAGACAAACACAGATATATATGTATATATATATTTGCAGTAGAATTATTATTTCATATATTACATACTTATTAATAATATATATTTTTATAATCATCATTGAATGGTGAACATGGAAATGAATCACATCGCATCGTGGAGACGGTAAGCCGTACGTATGCATGAGCAATATTATCATTCTATGTATGGTGTAATATTATGAAATTGGATGGTATATTATATATAACTAATCATTAACATTATATATTTATTATTTACATCAATTATACTCATTATTATATTCATCCAAATAATGAAGTGTTGAATAACAAACTACAAAACAACATGGAGATAGTAAGCCGTACACACACACGTATGGTGACATTGTAATTAATAGGATGGATAGAATAATGATTATGGTTTTACCAGATATATAATATCATCTTAGTATGTATAAGGTACTGGTTTTGTTATTTTATTATGGAAATAACAGTGAAGGTAGAAGTAAAAGAAGAAAAGAACTTTGAAAGAGGTGATAAAATAATTACATCTTTTTCCGGTTCTTCACTTTGATTTGATCAAAAGGGATCCATAGATTGGATATATTACCCACGTATGGACCTTATGATTCATTTAGGGTAGTTTAGAAGATATTTTATCATGGGTTGGCAGAGACAAATGGCTTTGGAGGTACGAAATTAAGAGAAGGGGAAGTACCCTTTTACAAGAGAGGTGAGGGTAACTTTAGAAAAAGTTTGAAATATTATTTAATTATAAAATAATTCTTGGTTTATAAGGGATAAAAATGTATTTATTTATATTCTATGTTAGGTATGGGCCGAAAACCTCTCAAACAATAGATTTTAGACATGTCTATGTTTTCATTTTAACCACATCTTTTAGATTTAACTCTTGGTCAAATAGTTTAACATCAACCATGTCTCCTTGTATTTTTATATTATATATTTAATAAAAATACTAGAAATTTACATGAAAAAATAAAGTTATTAATTAATGACATATCCAATCTTATATAAGTCTTTTGGCCAAATATTATATTATTAAATAAAATAGCATTTTTTTCAAAAATCATTTATTTAAATTTTGAGACTATTTCTTACTTGGTTTTTGTGAAAGTAACAAGAACATTATTACTACAAAAACAATACATTTAATAAACCCTTAAATTTCATATTGACCTATAAAATTAGTGGATAGAATCAAAACATTGAAATTAAATTTATTTTAATATTTATAATATCAGTTATTTATTCTTTCATTAATAAGGGAAATGTTCATCATTATTGTGTCATAAATAAATATATTTTTTATGTCTAAAAATTATAAATAAAATATCATGATGTATGAAATTTATTTATATTTATAATGAATATTTATAGTGTAATTTATCTTATTGTAACCCCATATTAAAAATGGTTTTGTTATTAAAATTTTAATTTAACTCTTTTAACTATTCTTTAAAAAAAATATAATAAATGACTTAATCTAATTCATGTAGATAAAAAAGGATCATATTTTTATCCTAAGTTTTATTTTGGTCGAAATAAGCTCATCAAATAGAATTAGGACTTGTGTTAGTCTAATTATAAAATCATTTAGACATTTAATTACCCTATTTACATTTAACTGTGGTAAACAAATTTCAAAAATTACTATTCTCCAAATATTATATTCATCATGTTGAAAAAAAATTTACATTCTGATTTCAACCGTGTCTCATAGATTTTTTAAATTCAATTCACAGAAGTGGTAAAATTATGTTTTATGAAAATATGTAAATTTTCCTAAATGTTGGGTAAAAGACGTTAAAAAGTTCAATAAAATTTTATACTTCTAATTTAACTATAAATTGACACCAATGAATTAAATTGAACATATATTGGTATTATGTATCTATTTTGACTTTAATTAAATTTAAATAAAATAATTATTTATTTAAATAAAAAGTCGGTTATAACCAATAATGCAGTGTTTTTCACTATTTATCAAAAATTGAATGTTTTCCGAAAAATACCAAAAATTAACCCTAAGATAATTTTTATACTACAAATTCAAAAAATATGTATATTTTACCTAATTAAAAAAATAAAAGTTTCATTAATTAATTTTAAATTAATTCTCTTTGTCAAAACCCGAAAGCAGGTTTTTGAGTAGTAAAAGTTACCAAAAGATTGATATGTGTTTATGTCCAATTTAAAAGTAAAATTACTCCCAATGACCAAAATTAGATTAAATGATAAAAATATAATCTAATTAAACTTCAAAACCATTGAAATTTATAATTATCCACAAAAAATTATATTGATAAAAAAGTTGTTTTCAGTTAAAGTTTAGTATTTTTCACTATTCATAAATATAAAAAAGTTATCAGAAAAACACTAAAAATTTATCAAAACTAAATTTTTATGTCCATATTCTAATGAAGATATTTATTTTTTCAAGATAAATATATAGAAGTTTCAAATAATGGATTTAAAAGGGTTCTCCATTAAAAAGCGTTCAAATTTTATTTTTTGAAAAATACATACTTTTTCTGAAAAATTTAATATGTTCTTATATTATGTCAAAGAAAAATATAATATTGATGTCAAAATTATATGGATTATATTAAATTAAAAATCCATTTAATACTATTCATAACCTCTTTTTGAACAACTGGTTAGGTAGGTCGTGGCGCGCTCGAACTCAGTGTTGCGTGTAGTACAAGCTATTGAATTACTTTAAAGAGACTAGGTGCTATGAAATCATGAGGTGTTACAATGGTGGTGCTGGAATTTATCCTCATGGCAGGGAATAAATTTCCACTTAGTTCAGTGGGTTGGATGGACACCTGAGGAGATGACCAGTGAGAATTAATGCATGGATGGTATCCAGGGGAAGTATAATATCTGGGTGAAGGCATGATCTTCCTGAAATACAAAGGCTCAAAGGATAAACCAGGATGAGACATGGATGATGGGATTAAACCTCAATAATAATTCCTATATATCATTAAGGAAGGAAATCAAATTCAATGTAGTTCTAGAATGGGGCATGGAATCAGGGTGTACACAAAGGACAACGACCCGGCGACATGTTAGGGATCATGCATGGTTAGCGGCCCAAGAGTTGGTATGACGTCGCTAACGTACATACCCAAGATGTGGGTCCTAAGAAAGGGTACACCAATGTTTACTAGTGCTTGGGGTTTAACCTCTAAGATGCTTCCTACGCACCCTATCTAGGATACAAGGATCAAAACCTTTGTAGTTCGAATGAGTTTACTGGTGATTGGGGTTGAACCTTAGGGTGGATTCCTTTGTACCCTATATAAGTGATATGGATCAAAACCCACATAGTTCAAATGTGTTTACCGGTGATTAGAGTGGAACCTCAGGGATGATTCATATGTATAGTGCCTATGAAAAATGGATCAAAAACCATGTAGTTGGAATGGGTTTCCCTATGTTTGAGGTTTAACCTCCAGGAGGCTTCATACGTACCCTATGTAAGAGACAAGGATCAAAACCCACATAAATTCAAAGAATACAATTTAACATCACGTGGGATGATGGTGATCCAATGTGAAGTGTTCGGGATAGATGGATGATGTTCTTGATCCTCAGAGAGGGTTCCTACGTTCCATGTCTATAATGGGAAACAGATCAAAGTCCCTATAGTTCATTGGAAAGGGATGGGGAATGAGGATTATGAACTAAGGTGGCCATGGTCTATTCATACTCTAAGACCACATTAGTCACGCTCTGTGTTAGAAACAAGAGGCAGTAATGACCTTATGATCGCCCCATGAAAGGTAGATCCATGAGGAATTGAGTGGATATTAGACGTGGTTAGCGACCCAAAGGGGAAATAGGGGATTACATTTGGTTAGTGGACCTAGGAGATAGAGATTGGTACTTACTCCAGGATAGATGCAAGATATAGCTAAATACAAAATGGAGAGGGATGGGGAAAATAAATTCCCTATGCCCATATCTCCTCTAGTCATTGCGCAAAGAAGAATAGGGGAGGATAAAGGGTGATACCTTCTACAAGAATGTCTTGGGGATTACACCAAGATGGTTTCTGTCATCTACAGACATATTCTATTCTATGAAAGGAGTATCTGATTCTGTGTGAGTAGGATATCACTCTTGTGGAGACTAGTGGGCACTGAAAATGTCTGAGGCAGGGCACCCCATCTATATTTCAAAGGTGGAGGCAATATTTTAATGTCATGTGCTGAGAAAGATGATGCTTGTCAGTTTAACGTCATGTATCTTAGATGATGAGGATATACTCTCCAACCCTAGGACTTATATAACCAACACAAATTAACCCTTGGTGAAGGGAAGGAAGTAGAAATTCCGTGTAGATATGGGGTTATGGAGTGATCTATTGAGGGGATCACATTAACGTGGCTATTCGAAGAAGCAATATCCACTAGCATTCCTATAAAATGTTGCATGATGATAATATATGCAATACGATGAACTACCCAAGGGACCATTAAATCTCTTCATAAAATCCTATAGGACCATATGGGAGAAGGGTTTTTAAAAGAAAATGGGTTCATAGGAAGGGACCATGCGAAGCTTTGGTGATCCACAATGTAGAGGGTCATTGCGAAGGGGTATGCATCACAAAGTGGAGTGGTATAGCCTAGGTATAGAGTATACATGTGTTTAAAGAGTGATTCTTAATGTTCAGGGGTTTTCAAGAAGTAGGGCATCAGGGAGTAAGGGTTTCTTGTAATGTGTGGCATTACAAAGCAGTGTACTTCGCAAATCATAGAGATCCTGCCTTAGAATGCGGTTCACATGTGCATGGAAGTTACTTCTCAAAACATGAGTGATTTGGGAAGACCAGATTTCCCATAGGGATCTTATTCCTTTTCAATAGCCAGCGGGCTTCGTAAATAGAATCTATGCTTGGTGAGGGGTTCAATATGAACAAAGGGAATGGTCTTTCGCATTGCTCAAACACACTTAAGAGTTCATTTTATCAATGTTTCATGGATTAAAAGGTTCTTTTCTATTTGAGAGACTGGAATGAAAATGGTCATGGTATCCCTCCATCGGGTTTTGAGGAAGCCTGGTATTTATAGGCTAGAGGTGGTGTGAAGCTTAGAAGTCGGGTTGAGAAGGATTTAGACCTCAAAATCGGAGTTACACCCCTCATGTTCCTTGGACTCACACAACTCTCTGTCAGCTACTACAAGGCGCTCACAGAGGGTTCTCTCCAGTGCTTCATAGTCACGGAGGGCTCTGTCAGCTACTCTACACTGGCTATAGATCTCTCTCTCAAGTGTTTCATTTATGTGGAGTCCTCTATCAGCTGCTCTACACCGGAGGTAGAGGAGGAATTTTCTCATTGCTTCACCATGAATGTAGATCTAGAGAGGCTTCATGAGGCTCATTTGTGAGGATGCTCTATGGGGAAGGTTTCCTTGGAATTTTTTGGAGTTTGGTTTCCATAGGGACAAATTTGGCACCAAAAAAATTAAATCATTTAATAAAATATTATTTATTATAATATAAAACTAATTTCATTTCTGAAACAATTCATTTAATTTGAATTAGGAAACATCATGACTGTGATTGAACATGAATGTAATCCTTTAGCACATCACAAGAATGTTTAATTTTGATTAAAAATAATGAGAAAATAATAATTCTTTTAAAAAATATTTATTTTTTTATTTTTAAATTTATTAAATATATTTCATAATTAATTATATATTTTTTTGTGTCTTTGTTTCAAAATTAATTAATTAAATTTTATGTGGGTGTTTCACATGCATTTAAGGTAATTATGTCATAACATAAAATTTGAAACAAATTACCAGGATAAAGAAAACATTTATCTTTAAATTTTTTTATAGCCTAATATATAAATTTTATCTCTATTAAATGATATTAGATATATTAAATGTAATAATGTGGCATTTTTTATTAATTATTTACTGAATTATTTTAAAAGAAAAGTAAATGAAATACTGAACCAATTTTACATAGAATTGAGACTTGTATGGATATGGACACAGTCCACTCATACAATAGGATAAATTAGATTGTTAAGGGTAATTTTAAGTCTTTATCATATTATTTCAAACCTTGTTACCTAATTTACCACTACAATGGTACTAAATGTTTATTACCGTTAATATTTATAGTTAAAAAAATTAAAATTCCATTATCACATAATATTAATTTTTATGATTCAAAACATATATTTTTTTGTCAAATTAAATTCATTGAGTTTTTATAATTTAATTTAAATTAATCTAAAAAAACTCGGCGGAAATAGTATTCGAGAAAAATGAATTTTTAAGGAAAAAATTATACCATATTAAAGAATGAAATTAACTCCAAATTCAATAATTAGATTTTTAATAATATAACTTTATCAATTTTTACCTTCAAACCATTTTAAACACTATTAATCTTTTTAAATTCTGGAAATAAAAATATAGTTTTCTATAAGAAGTACTACTTTCACTATTCACTGAAAATAATAAATTTATAAAAAATCCCAAAATTTTACTATAAGATGATTTTCATATGAATATTTCAAAAATGAATTTAATTTTATCAAATCAATGTTCTAAATATTCAATAAATTATAACAATACATTCTCATGAAATAAAATAAAAGCATCATTATAAAGAAAATATACGTTTTGAAGAATTACATGGATTTACAAAAAAATGATAGATCACTTACATATATTTTATCAAAAAAATTATAATATGTTTGTTTATTTATATATATATTTCATAATGTTGTTAATAATATTTATACCAGAGAATTTAATAGATATGTTATTATAAACATATCTAAATAATAGCATTTTCTAGTTCATTTAATATTGATTTTCTTGTTATATACACTATTAAAAATAATGTTATTTTAAAATAAACAGGTTTCATATTCAACCCCATTAGTTAAGTTGAATCCTCAAAATTTGAACTATTGATCAGTAATAAAGGTTTTGATAGAGAGCATTCCTTAAAATATTAACCATATACCCTAAATAATCTAAACATTCAAAATTTTGATTATGTTCTTCCGATATAATATTTAATATTAAAGAACTGTTATACATAAGGGTTACATATACCTCATCCAAATTAAATATATTCAAAAATACCATTAATCTCCACAAAATCATAAGAATTAAAAAAATATTTATTCATATAATATTTTATCCAAAAATAATCATAATATTTATCCATTTAATAATTTATGTAAAAAATGTCACATTAACCAGAGAATCACATATGACAATGGTATGTGATTCTCCCTTATCACCATTCTATTTTGAGTTCATATCCCATGGAAATTTAGAATATGATAGGTTGCACCCATCATGCTGGTTTTAATTCTTTTAAAAACTAAATATAAATAATTGTGAAAATATTCCGAAAAATATGATGAATATAAAATAATCATTTGTATTCATTAAATTACTTTTTAAACACAAATGTTTTATACTAATCATATATTTTATGAAAATGAAATAATATTTATTGAATTATATTAAATTAACATCACCAATCATATTCACCATAAATGTTATCAGTACCATTAAAAATATGTCTATAAAATATTAAAGAATCATTCCTGCAATAAAATTTTCTATAAAACCCATACTTAACCCAATGTTTGTTTGAAGATAAATTCCACAAAAAATTTAGATTTTTATTATAAACTCCCATCACATAATACCATAAATGGAGTATCTATGCTTCCAAATATATGATTCACCTTAGTTATATCTTCACGTTACACTTTTGGTTTACACCATTTCACAATGATATATCATAGGTTTCTATATGTTCTATTAATTCATCATAACTACTCCTAGAATAATCTGAATTAACCAAATAAAATTCCTTGGGATTTTCAAACAAGGTGCATAGTTAGGGAACAATCATGGTGAATAAGAATGGTGTCCAAGATATACTCAAGCTACCCTATTCATGGTTATTGCCACTATATGCATCTATTCAAAAACCTAATCCACTTGTAGTATCAAGACATGTATATACTTCTTGGAAACAAATGTAATAGCTACCTCCCAAAAAAATTAGAATGTTATCATATAATTAGATTTATCCTCAAAGTCATTCTTAAGATTTTTTCCCTAATTGATGTATATGTAATCTAATTCCAAAGGATCCTTTTGAATTTCCACTGATAAAAACAATACCAACCATAATTCCAGTAAACTAGTGTCTGTTTCCACATTAATACATAGGAATAATGATAAGGGGTCTATTCCTGAAGTACCAATAAGTTTATCAGTCTTGGTAAAATAGATATATAGATGAATTTAAAACTACATTTAAAATCATAAAATACAAAACATATTGAAATTAAATATTCAATATCCTTCATCTCATTCAAAGATTCCATCTTAATATCCTAGGAAATGAATAAAAATAATGGTTAGGTGATGTTATTATTAAGGGTTATGTAAAGTATATGCTGTCTTTAATTAATAAAAAAAGAATATAAATAGTTAGGAAAATTAATAATAATACATGACATTTAATCAGTAACTCAATAGAAAAATGCATCCATGGACAATATCAATGTAAAAACTTCAAAGATAATATTAATTAAATTTTCAAAGAAGAAAATGAATTATATAGGATTACATAATATCATAAATTAAGGTATATATACCATAAAGGACATATGAAGAGACAATTTGATTTATTGGTAGGTATACCCCATAAGACGATTTAATTCGTCTATCTCGTTTATCTCATGAGACTAATTAGTGCAACAAGGGGCTATCTATAAATTTTCCCTACCCATAACTATATATATAATGAATTCATCATATAGTTAACAATTTAATGAATATAAAATATTATTATTTTTCAATGAATATCATCATTGTGTAATTAATAGACATTTATCGAGATATTCCAAAATAAATATATTTATCAAGATTTTCCCCAATAAATAAAATAACATTCATAGTAAAACACCATATTTAAAAATAGTATATGGTGTAGGAAATCATCATAATAATGATAGATATAATATATTTATTTATTAAAAATATACTTCCCAATGAACGATGCTCATAAGAAAGTGATTCTTCAATGAAAAAATTTAATTACTAAAAAAATAACCATGAATGTGAATCTCAATACATAACCTTGTCAAACTGGTCATAAAAAATACATATAGAGAGAAAGGATGGTATCAATACAAAATATACCAAATGTAGTATAATAATTATATTTTATTATATTATTTGATGAATATACTTTCTATAAAATGAATATTAAAAAAATTATTGTGAAAAAATACTCTTCTCAAATTGAAAATAACTTTTTAAAAAATTTATAGACTATTAGGGAAAAAATTAATTGAAAATAAAGTGGTAAAATTATAAAGAAATATTAAAAATCAATTTGTGGTCATGTTTACAATGAATTATATTCATGCTTAGTACATAAAAAATGAATCTTTTCATATTTTTGGTAAAAATTCAAAAAGTGCCTTATTTTTGAAAACGAACTGAATATTCCAATTAATATATTTTTTAAAAACATAAAAATATTAGAAGATATCTTCAATAAATCCATTGATAATAGTTAATATATTCATTAAAACATTTTAATGAAATGATGAACTTTTAAGAAAAATCATATCGATTGAGTAATAAACCAAAGATAGTTTTTATTTAAAAATATTTATTCGATCTATTGAGTAACTAATTATAGAAAATAAAAGGAAAAAAAAAAAAATCCTACAAAATGTTGAGATGAAAATATATTAGGTTTGTGATAAAAAATAAAATAATTTTCTCAATGAAAACATCATCATGAACAACCCCTAATAATAATGAAATTGTTGAATAAACCCTACCCCTTTAATTACATTAAATAACATCCCGCATTAAAGAATTAAATCGGAAAAAAAAATTAAATAAAATGAATACATTGGGTATTATGATACATCATATAAAAGGGTAAATATATTCACCAAAAAAATATATTTTTATAATATAACATATTACTCAAAGAAGAAAATTATGACGAAGAACCCTTATAATTATCATAATGTTGAAGTGAGAATTAAAAAATTACACGATAATGATAGAAAATGTACATACAAACACAAATAAATTAAGTAAAACATACCAAAATCAATGTACATTTCTCACACAATCTTGTTATAGAATAGTCTATGAAGTACAAGTATATACCAATGAATATAAATTGATTTCAAAAACACTATATTGCTTAAAAATTTCCATTTCAAATTAAATTTGATGAATTTTTTTTCATTTAAACATAAATTCAATGATTTATAAAGAATTAATTAAATAATTTTCATAAATAGTAGTATATCCATAATAAAAAATAACTTAGGTGTATAACATTAAAGACCCCTTAATAAAATGGAAATTTAGAAGGGATCCTTTACCATATGTCTAAATATTCCCATAAATTATTATTCTTCTAATTTATTTAAATTATGTTATTTAATTTTATAATAGAGAGTTTCATATTTATGAATCATTTTATTTTATTTATACCCACGTTATATTTAATTACTTAATCAATTTAGTTCACATTGGATGTTTTGAGAATATTGGGTTCATGTGACCAAAATGACATTGGTAAGATGACTATGGTTAATGTTTTGATCATTTAATCATCTAAATAATAATAATAATTAATTAATTATATTTTTAAATAAAAATTATAATTTTAAAAGAATCAAAGAAATATGGTTATGATAATGAGCTATATTACAATCATGGAGACAGTAAGTTGTACGCACGCATGAGCAACATTTTTATTTTTCAATATTAATAATAGAGAAAATGACTGTATTTTTTGATCTTTATAGAATATTAATTATTAAAAAATTAAAATATAAATTATTTAAGGAAATGTTATATATATAATCTATGTTGGGTAGTGTTTCAAAATGAATCACATATCTTTGCGGAGGTGACCGTCCAGATGTATGATTAAACTACATTATCAATATCCAATGTATAGAAAGTTATGAAATTATAAAATATATTAAATTTTAATAGTGTTAGGAATTTCATAAATATAATATATATAAATAAAACCCATATTCATAAATATCCCTAAGAGGTGATTATAGAAAATGAAATACATCATTTTGCGAGGTAGTAGTCCTCTATATTCATGAACAATGGTTTCATTTACCATTTGAATGAAGTGAAGATCAGTTTAGATTATTCTATTAAAATAATATAATCATTGTATATGGTATATACTTATGATATAATATTAGTATAGTTGAATAATATTTTAATGACATATAAAAGGAAATAAAAAATCACTATGTTAAAAAATCTACATCTTTTTTGGGAAAACCACTTTAGGATTATACCTAAAAACTTTCTAGAATGGATTTACGATAAAACCATGGAATCTAATATGAATTAAGCTCAGTTAATAATATATTTAGGTAGTAATTGAATTATTAAAAAAATTTCTTCAAGTGTGATGTAAAGATTATATGAAATTCCCATTTATAAGTGATGGGAGTTGTTTTTTTTTGATATTTTATAATGTATTCTATTAATATAAATTAATTTTCATATTAAAATATCTGGAAATTGATTTAACATTAATATATAGTGATTATGGGTATAAATAATATCATCTAATAATATTTTAAGAAGTCATCATTAGGGATTTACCCATAACTCTTTTTTAACCCATGTTAACCCATTTTAAAAATTACCTTGATAATAATGTTTACACTATTTTGGGGTAATGATATTATATATAAAAGAAATACTTTCTAATAAAAAGACTTTATTTTATATTTTAAACAATATCCCAATCATTTAAAAAAAATTTATATTTTTATAAATTTTATATAATTTAATAAGATGATATTTACTTTAAAATATCATTAATATCATTTTTAGATCTATTCATTTAATTTTACATGGAAAATATCATAAATGTTTTGGAATTCTAATATAAAATTTTTTAACATCAAATACATGTTATATTTATACAAAACGTTTATCAAACAAAATAATAATTTCATATTACTATTCTTTTAGTATTTTTATACCAATTTGTTACATTTTTCTATTAATTAAATAAATGTTGTGTTGTTGTTGCAACTTAATTTAATACAATTATACCAATAATAATATATAAAAAATTACAATGGAAAAAAAATAAATTCTCATTAAAATAAAAATTTGTAAATAAAAATTTGTTTTTTTATCTTTATCAAAAAATATTTTATATTTTAAAAGAAAGAAAGCACAAATTTTATTATTACCGTTAACTTAATTATTATTACCATTAACTTAATTTGTATTAATGTTTAAATTAAAGAAAAATAGCTCAATTTGTCTATATTTTTGAGAATTTTATGGAAATTTATGAACTATAGTTATAAAATTGGTTATATACAAGTTGTAGGGTAAATTTTTTGTAATTATCATATAATTTCATACATTAATTACCTGATTTAACCTAACTATGGTAATGAAAATTTTTATAGTTACTATTCATAATGAATAAATATTATATTCAGTTTATAAACATATATTATTTATAAAAATTACAATTATGGAATCTATTTTTTCAAATTTAATTCACAGAAGTGGAAGAATTTAATTTTAAATTAATCTCGAAAAAGCGTTGTGAAAAACAAATTTTTTGAATAATGTATTTTATGTAAAAAAATGTTTCATACCAAATTACGGTATAAAATTAATTTCAATGGACATAATTGTATTAGAAAATATATAATTGAACTATTTTTATTTGACATATTTTTGAAACAAAATGATACAATTTTTATTTATTGAATAAAAAATACAATTTTCAATAAAAAGTTGTATATTTTACTATTGATTGAAAAATAAAGTATTTCAAACAAAATCCAAAAAATTCACCTACATTAAATTTTAATGTAATTATTTAAAAACTAATGTTAATTTTCTTTTAGTAAATTTTTTTGAAATATTTATAAATTAATTATATTATTTTATCTGAAAGAGAAATAAAATCAATTTTGAGGAAAAATAATTATTTTTAGAATGCAATGACATTACTAAAAATTGAATGATTATTTACTTAGAATTTATCAGAAAATTTATATTGAGTTGGACCATAATATAAATATTTTACTAAAAACGTTAATAATATTAATACCCTTAAATTTAATGGCTAGGTTATGATATTCATATTTAAATAACAATATTAAAATTTTCATTTATGCTTGGTGTATTTTGTTGTATATGCTATCAAACACAATCTTCTTTCAAAATCATAGGGTGTTACATAGACATATATAAGAAACAAAAGGTCAACATATAAATTTAGGTTTTATTTCAAGGTGTGGTAAATAAATCAAAATAGGTTATCATTAGGTTACCTTAGCATAAACCATCATATATGTTTATTCACGATGAAATAAATATAGATGTCAAACAATTTCATGGATGATGTGTGCTCCCCAGGTGAAAAAGAATACCTATTCATCATGTCACTATTTTTTAAATAATAAACTATTTTAAATTATTATACAAAATGAAAATCCATTAATAAATCCACATTGATTTCTAGTACTGGGATATCATATCCGATGTTGAGTCCATAATAGATGACTTTTGTTAGGAAATCATCCAAAACATGACCCACTACCATATATAACACGGAACTATTATATATATAGACACTGCTCCACTAGATTATCACGTGAGGTAGGTTCTATTGGTCTCAACTCATAACACATCACAACAAAACCCTCTTACCGACATTCCATTACCCAAGCCTCAAGAAGAAGGATCCACATCAAGGACACAACCCAAACACTGTGAAGAACTCGACCCAATCCATTTAAAAGAAATACCGATCATCCTTTTCCTATATAATATAAGGAACTTCCCTTATCAGTGCAGACAATGACTTAATAAACTCATGTATAGAACCAAAAAATTTCCCAATACAGACATGATAAGGTCACCAACCCAAGACTACACTTCGAAAGGTCAATCACCATGACCCAATTTCAGACTCAATGAAAGGGCATGCCTTAGGATAAATCTCCCCCTCAGGGTCCATGAACATTCATAAAAAATGAATGAAAATATGGTCCCAAAACACATCACACTGTTCAACATCTGATCCAAGTGTTCTAATCAGTTGATACCTAGAACCTCGCATAGAAGAAGTCACATCTCACTCGTCAGGGTATCCACCATGTCCTCTTGAATCTTCATAGTATTTTTCCAATGATACTATCACATACCCATAATCCATTTATGAAATAAGAGTGAATATTCTCATCTTCACCCCAAACTAATGTTATATTCCATCTTGTTACAGTCCTTCATCAGTTATTGTCCCATTAACCTAGTATTTTTCATGTCAACAGTCCCCAAAACCCTTAAAATTATAATGCAATGTCCCTAAAAACCCACAACCTAAAACTGGGAGGAGTCTCATGTTTCATAGGGAAGACATCTCATACAATCACATTGAGAAGCTCCATATTTATCATACCTCAACTCATTATGATGGATCTATAGAGATTAAAATGATAACAAAGACTCAAACACCCTCAAGAGGGTGTCTCTCACCAAGGATGATAAGTATAATAATACCTTCCATCATCACAAGGCCTAATCCCCACATAACATATGTATTATTTTAGATAAACCATCCAAGGATACCCACATCTCTTCTCACATTGCAAGGCCACCCTAGGTCTCTCATCAAGTAAACTGCACATTCACCACTTAGAAACATTCTTGTTGGGTGATGCTAATTTACTTTTGTTTGAAAGAGAATTTGACCAAATAAAAATATACCAAATGTCATTTTATCTATTCATCTCAGTCACTCTTGATCCCAACCCATCTAACCTTTCTCATTAAACATGAATGTAAGAGAAAAATAATATATAACATAAAAAAAGATAGTATTATAGGTATCAACTACCTCCATCATGGAGTTAAAACATACGCACTAATCCATGCCACCTCACCTAAGACCACCCAATCCTCGCATAGGCTTTTTCCTCTATCTGATATCCTATCATACGCCATACACCAAAAATAATTATCTTATTTAACCAAAATAGAATAATGAATGGAAAAATCATAGAATGACACTATCACAATGAAACTATGACTAACCTACCAAAATGTACTATGGAATTCCCTCAAAACCATCCTAAAAAATCATAACACACAACATGTAGTTTACCACAAATTTGATATGATTTAGGCAATAATCCAATTTTTTTGAAAGAGCTACTATTCATTGAAAAACATCCAATGATTTGAAATTTTTTTATTAGAACATATTCTCTCCCATACACATGAAATCATTATTCATTTCATCTTATTACATGTTGCTCCCGTGGAGTTAATACCATAACCTATCCAAAATTAAATTAATATAATGAAAATGAAATGAAAACCCAAAACAAAACTAAAAAGAGTATGAGTGATGCTGATAATCACAAAGAAATTCCACATGAAAACCACCTATACATCATGGGGTCAATAGGAGGGGTGAGATAACTGATTCTTCTCTCTTGTGTATACTCCTTATCCCATAACACAATGGTTGTGGGTGGGATTGGGGTAACAAACCATGTCAATATTTCATCTAACCTGACACCAAACATGATCTGAGGTATGGCCCAAAGAGAATTTCCAATTCCCATGATCTGGAAACTAGATCCTAGTTATCAATAATGTTCTTTGGACACTATTTCTCCCATTTAAATGATTATATGAAACCAACATTGATAAATATCAAAATAACAAATAACCAAAACCCAAAAAGGTACAACATGTTTCGGATTCAATTTACACAATTATAATCAAAATAGAGACTATGATAATGAAATGAGGACCACAAAACTATCCCAAAAACCTCCATGAAACAATATATAAATTACCCTAAATCTACCACTATTAATAATTTCATGAAGTGGAACACTAGAAACTAGATCCACTATCACCATTATACATATTTCCTTTACTTGGCTCACACAAAACAAAGTCTACATACACCAAAAGGTGTATGTATGGTGTGAAAAAATCCTCGTAGTATGAAACCCAATGAAAAGATTCCATTCTATAACATTAGAAGATGAATCAAAATGCATATTTGAAAATAAATATTTGAGATATTTTCAACAATCTTTTTTATGGAAACCATTTTCTAAGAAACAATTTTTAATGAAATATTCATCACAAATAAGCTTGATTGAAATAAATATCTACACATGGTTTATTTTATACCGATGGCTAGAACTATATCACCTCAGCATTATGTCACAAGATATCACCATGGGAAAATACCTATTGGTAACTGGAAAAAGTTTTACCCTAGAAACCTCATATCTAAATGATCAAAATCCTCCACTAAACAACCAATAGTGTTCCCTTATATGATCTATTAGATGGGATCACATACCAATATCTAAAGGTATCCATAAGATTAGACAAAACTGATATAGTTCTCATGAAAAATCCACTAGAAGGGAACAAATTCCAAGGAATATTGTCCTCTCATCATATAACATGTTTAGTTCATGTTATTGAGTAAATCTGGCTAGATGAATATGGTCCATGGCACTTCTGAGTCAACTATCATACTAGTTCTAGATATCCCACCTTAATTCATAGGATTCCAGTTTTACTAAAAATCCATTTCATATATCACATAAATCACCCCCTCACAAAAACATGACAATCATCATAAGACCACAAGGAAATCACCACTTTCACATTTTAACATTGATCCAATGAAATAATTTCACACAGAAACAAATAATTTCCATAACCAAAACACCTTAAATTTAACACACACACCAAACCCATTTGGAAATACACTTTTCACTACTTTCACAATTTAATAAATTCGTTTGAAAACATAAAAAGAATATAACATATGAAATGTGACCATTTCAGTGTAAAATTATCCTTCTAAATACACATTCACCTCAAAACTATTTTATAGTATGATTTACATAACATTCAAAATTAAAAGTCTCATTTAACGTGCATAACAATGAATCCACCATTAAAGAAAACATTTTTTATAAATATATTTTCAACATGTTTTCTCCTTTTAATCAATTATAAAACACAATTTTCATATTCAATAAAAGATAAAAAAACATATTCAAGTGGAAACACAATGATGCAAACATGAAATACAACTGATTTCAATTCAAAAACTATCCTAAATCACATATGAATTCTAAAAGATTTAAAAAAAATGTTTCACGGCATAATAAATAATCCGTAGAACACATTCAAATAACTGAGAAAGCATATGAAAATAATCTAATGAGGTAAAATCTTGGAACCACCTACCTTACTCATGGAAACATATTGAAATTGATGAGAAACCACTATCTCACTGCCACAAGACCCTTTAAAAGTAATATTTAACAATTTACATCATGATTTCTGATCAGAATAGAATACCCAACTCCCATGTTTCATATAATCAGTTGGAAGAGGAGAACCCAATTATAGTGGGATAAAAATATTAAATGAAGGAAGAGAAAATCGGAGAAGGGAATATACATTAAGAATATTGTAGAAAAAAACCCAATACACCCCAAAATTAGTGATCCAAGGGGGACTGGAAAAGAAGGGGAGTAACCTGGGACAAGGAATCCCTAATGGGGAATAAAGGGGAGGAAATTTGGTAAAAATAAATGATGGAAAATGAGTAAATTTTAAATTTTTAATTAGATGGACAAGACCCATGGTTTTCTCGCATGGTTTTCCAAAATGTGAGGAAACTTTGCAGTCGCTGATGTCTAAGAGGGTCATGTCTCATGGTTACCATTATTATTTGACAAACAGTGAACCAACCATGAAATCACGACTTTCGAAAATGACAATTGGATTCACCCTTACATGGAAAATCCTGAACGATATCCTCTACCATGCACCCACCATGGACCACCTGCTGATAAACCCAAAATCTCCATTTTTCAAATAGAAAAATTGAGGAAACAAAATTATGAAAACAACACTAATAATAATAAAAATATTACCTCCAAATGAAGTCACAAATGTGAAATTGGGTGGAAAAGTTCCCCCAAAAATGGGTTAGATCATTTTTTAACAAACATTATCATACACATTCCATGACATTAACCCCTAGTTTATATACTAAATTATTTTTGGATAGAAACAAGAATACCAATATGAAATTTTCCTGGGAGGAACCCTTGGTTCATAATAAGAAATTATTAGGTTTTAATGTTGTCCCCTAAACCAACCTCACTCACGTCCTAAACCATTATTCATAGAATAAATAGCTACATGATGCTGAAATTCATTCTCTAAGGTTACCTGAACCTTTTTAAAAGTCATGTCGAGAACCTGTATCACCTACGAGGAACTACAACACTTCCCTGAATAATATTTAAGGAAGTTAAAAAAACAATAAATACCAATCAGAGTCTCATTTATTGAAACCGACTAACACCATAGAAAATATTAAATTCACTTCTGGAAGTTAGAACCAAAAATGATATGGGTATTTTTAAAAATAAGGATCAAATCAACGGTATAAATCCCAAAAAAATTTAACATGATGTTTAACATTAGAAATAATAGTTTAAGTAAATCATCATACCAACCCCAAATTCCCAATAAGCATATATCATATATATATTTACTCCCTAAATAACAAGAGGGATCTAGTACCATTTTGAAACAAACTAAATATGGTAAATAAACAACAACACTCACGTTCTGCTTTTAAATATATTTTTTTATAGTATTTATTTATGAAAAATTATTGACAAGAAATATTTACTCAATATATTATATAATATTAATCATGCATGGTATAATAAAACTCATATCATTTTATTTCATCAAAATTAAACCTTAAATAATCATTTTGAATAATCTCTATAAAATTTTAAATATTACAATGGGTCTTTAAACATAAGAAAATATGAGAAATATAATTTAATATTCTTGTGTGTTGTGGTCTCTAAGAACTACCATAGACATGAGCACAATTTTAGGAAGATAAAAATACTAAAAAAATGATATTAATTTTTGTAATAAAAATAACAATGATAAATAATTGACCGGAAGAATAATGAATTAAATAAAATATATTTATATAAATTACAGTAATTTTTTTGATAGTTGGTTTAGTATTTAAACATTGTGAATAATAATTAACCGGTGAAACAAAAACATGATCGATGATTTTAATAAATATAGTAAAGATTAAAATTTAAAAAGTTTTATATAATTAACAAAAATAATTCACAAAATGAGTTCTCATAAAATAATTTATAAATATAAAATATGAAAAAATAAAAAATTTATTTATTAAATAATTTATTAAGATATATTTTATTGTCAAAATTTCATTTTTTAAAACTCTTTTTTTCATATTTTAGTAGAAATATATATACTAATTAACTACTTACTACATAATACTTAAGAAATCATACTAAAACAAGATTGAGATCAATATTATAAAATAAAAAAATATTTTTCCAAAAATAATATTTTAAATTATTATATGATAATATTTTGAATGAAATTTTATTATATTTTGAATATGAAGTTAATAAAATAGAATTAATTTTTTTAAACAACACATTTAAATTTGGTCATGATAAATTTTTATTATTTTTCTCAAAAAGATGGTCTTTTAGAAAATTAAGAAAATATTGTTTCTAAAAATAACATTATATATTTTTTATCATCAACATATAAGTGTGGCATAAAAATATATAAAACATTTAATTAAAATAAAATTTATTTAACGAGTAAAATAAAGGATTGGTAAATAATATTTTTTATTCTTAAAATAATAATTGAAATAATATATTATATGTTTTTTATTATAATAAACAAAAAATATTGATTCTTTACTTTTTATAATGCTTTTAAAAAAATCATATGTTGTTTTCTGGGATTTAAAGTCAAATATACATCATTTTTTATCATATTCTAATATAAGTCTTGGGAATCAACCATATTGTTAATATTTTAGTTAAATGATTAAATAATCAACCCATTTTCCTGAAATATCCCCCATGGATATATAAATATCCCTCATCTACACCATAATAAATGCATGAAAACAAATTATTTCACAAAAAATACTCAAATATCTCTTTATAGCTATCAATCAACATTCTGAATCCCATATTATTTCTAATAATATCTTTTCAATGAATTTAGATTCAATCCAACGCAGGTGACATAAATATCAATGTTAGGTTTCTACATCCCATTCTCCATTATTATTGTCAAATTTTTGCACAAAAAAAATTCTAAAAAATATTGTATATCTCTAAAATGATTAAATTATCATGGTATTAATGGAACTCTCTTAAAATTTTAAAATAAGACTATTTTAAATAACATACAAAATATGCCCAACCGAAGATAAATGATTCAGGAAATAATATTATTGTAATATTATAGTTATAATCATAGCATTAAACTGGTGTGTATGAAGAGGATTAATCAAAATTTTATATATATATAATACATTACTGATTATATTTTAAGAAATAAGCATTGATAATTTAGAAATTCCATTTATTATTAAAGACATGTTTCCATAAAAAATGATTATAATTATTTTTGTGAGATAATATTATAATTAACTAACTTAAAAATTATAATTTTTATTTAATCAAAGGATATAATTTTTTAATTAACCATTTCTTAAAATTATTAGGGTCATATTTATGAATTTTTCAAAAATATTGATTTCCAATGACAGTAAAAATATGAATTTTTTCCTTCTATAAAATATTCATATGTTTTCATTAATAAATTAAAATTGTGATATGAATTTGATCAATGTGTAAATTTATAATTATTAATTTTAATATAATTAAATTAATTACATCTTAATCATATTTATACCTTATTTTTTGTATAAGAAAATTTTTTCCTTAAAAAATCATTAAAAATATGTTTCATTACGTGTTTTGGAAATAATTTTAAATTCAATATTGTGAAACTTTTGAATAGAATTATCTAAAATGGATTATATATTTATAATTTTGAGGTCCAAATTTATGAAATAGTTCTCTTTTATTTTTTACTTTTTGAATAATATCTACCGTAAGTACTTTTTCCCCTATACAAGTAAATCTAGTAATTAGTGTTAAAAATATTATAACAAGGACATAAAATTGAACCTCATAGTTAACATAATTCTATTGTGTGAATTTATTTTATATATGACCATCCAATTGTAAATAAAAGAAATGATGGTGCCATATTTAATTAATTTTAGCCTTTATATAATCTAAATAATTTTTTTTTTAAAAAATGCAACTTTCTTGATTTTAATATATATATAAATATATATATATTGGAATAGGGATAAAAAAATTTGTTTAGTTAATAATAGTAATATTGCTGATATATAATTTTTTATAATTCTAATTTATTTATAATTTTATTAAATAAAATAATCACCCCAAATTATTACATGACCCCAACATAGTGCTTGTCTTAGCAGATGAAAAATAATGAAAATAATTTCACCAAAACTCAAAAAAAAAATGATTATTTAAAATATCAAAATATTTATATATATAGTATATTCTAAATGAGTGAATATATTATATTATAATTCCTTCTCATCTATTTTATCTTCAATTCCAAATAAAATGAATTGTTTCAATACAAACTTTAATGATATTTTATAATAAACAATATTTTATTAAAGGATTTACGACTAAAAAAATATTTTCATCATCCATGTGAATGATATATAGTTTATAACAAAAAAATCATCTGTTTATAGAACTTTTTTACATTTACAGTAGTTCTCAAAAAACATAATGTTGAAAAAACATTGATATCGTGGTAATTGCAAAAATGTTTACAAGGGCGTAAAAAATAGGATAATGGTGAAAAAATTATCTAAACATATACAAATTCTATTTTATAAGATTATTTTGACTCATAATCATTCTATATTTGAATATTATCAATTTAAAGCCAATTTTATTTGAATAATAATAAATATTTATTTAAATTTTTTTAAATTTTCAAATTGTAAATCCACCTTACTTTTATTGAAAATTAGAAAAACATTTATTTCATTAAATAACATCATAAATATCTCATTATAAAAGTTTTAAATGTTTTATCTATCTTATTTTTGGATGAACACAAATCTTAGAGGGATTAAGGTGTTAGTAAAAGGTGGTTCTATGAAAAATATTTATAGTTCTTAACTAATGGGATATGTTTTATTTCTTCTACAACCTCCTTAAAATATTCTTAAACCACGATTGAATAATAAAATCATTATATTACATAAAATAATATTTTATTATGTTTATTTAATATCCCATATCCATATCTTTTTCAATAAAATTGGAAACAAAACTTTAATTAGCGTGTACGGTGGTTGAGCACCTCACGAAGTGATGTAATTGGTATTCCATCATTACAAATCACTACTAGTTATAATGAAAGATTTAATATATATATATGTATATTTTTGCATGTGTGATAATTATTAAATATGTATTATTCTTGAAGTGTGAAATATATTATAGATTCTTAAATTTCAATCCATTTAATAATGATAATATCATTCATGCATACATGTGGATTACCACCTACACAATGCAATGTGATTCGTTTTATTCAAAAACACAATACAAAAATTATATATATAAGTTAACTTATAGAAAAAAATGATATTTAAAATATAATTATTTTTATATAAAGGCAAAATAATAATTATATTCTTTACATAATTATCATCATAAAATGGAAACGTTACTCATGTGTACGTACGAACTACCGTCTCCAAGTTTGTAACGTAGTACATTTTTCGTAACCATATTTATTGTTTTATATTAAAATTATAATTTACTGAAAAAATGATTATTTTATCTGGATAAATATTTTGGAGATAATGGAATAATCATACCTTTTATCCTAGTAAACATATCATAGTCATTTTAGGCACATAATCTAAATATCCTCAAAAAATTTGACATGATTTTAATTGATTTAGTTATTAAATATAACAAGGTAATAAATAAAATGTAAGAAAAATGAACATGAAATAGGTTTTCAATAATATAAATAATCATGAAATGTTATTTATTTTTGAAGATAATAAATTTCTAAGATGATTCATACTCTATCTAAGGGGGACTTTAAATTTAATAACATTGTTTTAAAATTTTTAATGATTTATTTCTTAAATAATTTTCAATCATTATGATATTCTCAAAATTATATTATGGATGTTTTCATATGGATATATATGAATTAGAACTGAAAGTTCAGCCAACATTTTATTTCTTAAATGTATTTCAAAAGGGATCTATTTATGTATTTTGTATGGATCATTTTTTCATTTTATACAAAAGTCAAAAGGAATTTTTTATTTTAGAATTTATGGTGTCAAAATATTTCTGATGGCCAAAAAAATTATTCTTTTGTCTTCTAAAAAATACCTCCAATAATTTTTCGTAGAAAACGCCTCCTTACAGTTAATATGGGAATTTTATTTATGAAAATTGGGATTTAAGGGAAAAGGAAAGGTTAACATCTAAAAATATTCTTTTATAGATGAAAATGATGTTTTTTTATGATTATGGATTTGATGTATTATGATTATGATATTTTTAATGTGAAATTTTTATGATGAAGGTTAGTTTCACTGTAAAGCAAGTAAGTGTGGGTCTTTGATACCCCTCCAATTAATTGGGTAATATTTGTGTTGTATGTTGACCATGATGGTTGTTCATATTATAACAACGAAGTTTCTTCCAAGTATATCTGTATAGGTAATTAAAATTGTTATGAATAAGGATATTTGAATCATTGTTGTTATGGTTATTTTTGTAAGAGTGATATGAAAATAATTCATCCAATTTCATATATGATTTATTAAGGCTTTGTTTTCATTTTTATAGACATCTTATAATTCAAAAAATATAAAAACTGAGATTATTTTTAAAAGAATGCAATTAAAATTTCATAATGGTAAAAATTTTAATGTTGTGAAAAAAAGTTTTCATGTTTTAATCCAGATATTAAAAAATAAAATTTTGAGTTTTATTCTTAAATTATTATTTCTTATAAAATTTATTATGAAAACCTTTTGTAGTAGAAAGTAATTTCATTGTTAATAAAACATCTATTTTGATCTCATTTTTTATTTCGATAGTGGTAAATTTTGATGATTATTTATGAACGAACATGTTTAATTATATATTAATATATTTCTATAATAGAGTGTTTTGTGTTAATCCAATGTTTAAAAATCTTATTCATTAGATTTTAATGATGAGTATAAAAAATGACGAGTTCATTTCAGAAGTCAAGGTGACATGTCAAGCTATATTTCAAAAGACTTATATCATGGAAATAATGGATACCATGTCGAAGTTTCCACTTTTAATGATATTTCCCCAATTATCTAAAACCCTGGACTATAAGGGTAAATGAATACTAAAGTGCTCTATTATTTAATTTTTACATTATATGTTTTGGTTGGTTAATATTTGGTAACATTAATTAGTATCAAATATGGAACTGTAAATATTCTATTTTTAACACCATATCCATGAGTATTGGTTTTAGGCCATATAGTCAATATAAGATAATGGTTTTAGATATATCTGGAGGCTAGGATATTTTCAAAAGTCCATAATTAAGATTTTACTAAATATCTTGGAAAATATATTAGTTTAAAATGACAATTAAAATGTATCAAATATATTTATGTGTTAACCTATTATGGTAACAAATTTTGATTTTTTTAGAATATATTTAGAAGGATAATAAACATAGTTATAAATGATTTTATGGTTATTTTATTATATAATTGTATTTGGTGTTGTCTTTACAAGTACCATTATCATTTTAAAATGAAATAATTCCATTGATGTTTAAATGATATACTTTTATCTATATTAAAGATCATTTATAAAGGTGACTAGATATTTATATTACCCAACACTCTTATTCCTTACAGATGATTTGATTATCACTCATATTATGAAATCATATTCAATTTATTTGGATAGCTTCATGAGTTTCGAAATAATTTACAAGAAAATTTTTTCCTTATCCAAAACTGTTTTATTTGTCAAAAATATTTTATGGGTCATGGTATCATTTTCATTTTATGTCAGTATCAAAACACATCCAACTCTCATAAAATTTTAAATACACCAAAGTTATTTAATATTTACTTTCTAGATGTTGGGTGTCAATTTGAAAGATAAATATAACATTAAAAAAATCAAGATGTTTGGATTTAAGGTATGAAAAGTTTTCTTATGATTAATGTATAAAGTATTATTGGGATGATATTGTTGAATTATAAGAACATAATTCATATAATTTTTTTAGAAATGAATTATTAATTAATATGTTTATAAACCATACTTAATGTTTGAAGAATTAAGTTGAATGATGGATGTGTTTATGTGTCTATTTTATAGAATTGTGATATATTTTTATTTTATTGATGATATTACACTATATTATTAGTGTAATAATAAGCATGAAACACATGTTGATTAGTCTATAGTATGTTTTTTTTTAAAAAAAATTAAGCACTTGTTACATAGAATCAATCTATGGAAATGTGGTGTAGAGAGAAGGTGGTAATTTTTGAAGACATTAATTTGAGTATGCATGACTGAGTTTTAAAAAACATTTAGGCTAATATTTTATTTCTGTTATGATGGTAATAGTAAATTTAAAACATTGATTTTGTCGAAATAAATACGTGGTATAAGAAACCATAGAGGGTAAAAAGTTATTTGATGATTAATTTTATTTTTGGGTATGTTCATCATATTTTTGGGAATTTTATAAAATCATGATTAAATATGAAAATGATTATCCCATAATTTTGTCTATTGTTTCATTTAATTGGTAACCTATATGTAGGGTGAAAACCTGCTATGTTTTTCATGGATATATGGCATGTCCAACAAATAAATGGTGATAAGGGTGTGTCACCTACCGCTATCTATGAGATACGTTGGTCATATTGACATTATTTTGTACATAATCATTTTAAATGATAAATATTAAGTTGATTTTGGGAAAACAATTATCATATAAACAACCATTGGTTGGAAAATTAATTCTTTTGTTAAGTTATTAATGTTATTTTTTTAGACTGTTAATATTATTTTGTGGACAATTATATGATTAATTTAAATAAATTATCATTTTATTATATTGAGTAATAATTATTAAATTATATTTTAAGATTATATATGATCATAATGTGTTTTTATGGAATTTCAGGTTATTTATACAAATGAATATATTATATGTGAAATTTTATAATTAGGGCCCATAAATTTTTGTTTTGAGACTTTATTATTGATTGATGTAATTTAAAGATAATTTTGAAATATATTTTGGAATAATATGTGATCGAATCATGATAATTTTTTGGTTTCAATTGTAGTCAGGAATATATTTTTGAATGTTAATGATAGTTGTTTTTGGAATGATTTTCTTTGATATTTGGGTGCTACTATAGGAATTTGGAACCAATTGTATACTTATATTAGGAACTATAATATCTCTTTCAAACCAATTGGGTTTTGTTTAATAAATATAAGAGGAATAGTGTGTTTTAATTTTTTTATATGATCCATTTGATGTTGATTTTGGTGCTTTAGTTTTGAAAAGTACACCTTGAATATTTATCAGTTGGAACAAAAGATGAGATTGTGGTGGAAAAAGATTTAAGGAATATATTATACTTATCAATAATGTATATTACAATATTCATTTAGTCAATATGTGAAAATAGTTCCACAATTTTAGGGAAAATGATCTTAAATTAAAAAAAAATCTTATTCTCGTCATTCCAGATGAATAAATGGTATTTTTTACATCTCATTGGTTTACGGGTTGGTGGTCATTAACTTTCTCATGAACTGATTATTTTCCTCTTTCAATCATTTGGAAGATAATTCTTCCTCCATTTATATTTTTCAACTTCCCAATAATAATGTCCAATTCAGAATGTTAGATGTATATTATTTTATAAAACCATTCTATTTTCCTTACTTATTTTCAATAAGATTATTTATAAAACCTTTTTATGATGTGGCACTTCAAGAATGAAATTTAGAAATGTCAAACTCTTGATTTTATAGGTCATGTTAACATTTCTAGTATGAAATATATTAATTGGGGGAAATTTAACACCATGAGATTCAACAATGTATAATATGTTTGATAGCATAAAAGATACTCAACACAGAGTTTAAAAAATAATTAAATAATACTATTTAAATTATGTATTTATAACTTCTCCATTAAATTGGAGGGTATGGATATGATTAACATAAATATGACATATTTATAATATTTATTTATTATTTCATTGGAAATAAGCAGTGAATTTTAAATAATTACATTTTAAGATTCAAAGATATGTTTTCTTAAGAATGGTTTTTTATTTGATTTTTGAGAGAATATTATAAATAATTTATGAGACATTTATAAATATTATTTAATAAAAATGAAATAATTTTTCAATTTAGTATGTTAAAATTATATTAGGATGATCATTTTTTGATTTTTCAGAAAATAATGATTTTTTGTTAATTTTGATAATATGATTTTTTATAAAAAATTTGAAAACTTTCATTTATTTTAATTAATGAAATACCACTATGACATGAATTTGATCATAAATTAAATTTTGTAATATATTATTAGATATAATATAATTAATTACATTTTAAATATTTATACAACTTATAGAGGTATGAATATATTTTGGGATTTATATATTCGTATTTATAAAAATCATTCCATTTTTAGGATTCATTTTAGTCTAATTCTGAAATTATTATGAATTGAATCTTCAAAAATGGATTCTGTATTTAGAATATTGAATTCCAATGTCAAAAATATGTCCAGTAATAACCTAGACCTTTCAACATGTTACATTGATGTAATTCTTATTGTATATGTGCTCGAGGAGATTCTTGAGGTGTTTATTGGAGAAAAGGACAAATATATACAAATTCCATCTAAGTGGAGTCATACAATGTACATCATTAGGATGCACCATAGGGTTGACTATTTTGTTAGGGGGATCCAAATTCATCATAGGAGGAGGCTTAATTGGAGTTTTGGATCTACTGCCAAATTATCATGGATACGGCAAGGAGAGTGGTTGTGATATAGATACATGTTTCTTACAAAGTGGGTGTGGTGTTTATAGAATTCATGAAATGGAGGAGAGTGCATCTTTGAGTGGATTTAGTGTTAGGACCCAGAGAATGGTTTGGTTTCCCAGGGTAATTATTTTAGTTGTTCTTCTAGTTTTCTAACACATGCTCCATGGAACTAGGGACATGGTGTGGCCTCTTATTTCTGGATTGTGTCAAGTGTCGTAGTGTTTTGGCTGTGCTATGGTGTCATCCCAATTTTTTCAATTTATGGAATACATATATATATATATATGTGTGTGTGTGTGTGTGTGTATTTTTGGAGTCAAACATGACCTATATAGGATGTGACATGGTGCTCCCATCTACACAGTGCTCTTCCCCATTTTGATATATTATATGATGTGGTCCTATAATAGAGTCATTGTCTTATATGTTTCTGTATGGGTATAAATTTATAGGGCCCCTCAAAACTGATCACATTTCAATATATTATCTTAGTTCCTAGTTCTCCCATGTTCATCCCAAGGTTCATATAAATCACCCTTTCTGAGAATATAAATCATAGCTATGTAAAATCAATCCTTGGTGATTTTGGTGTGTTTCAATCCCGTTCATTATTTATTCTATCTCAGTTTCTTCATTTGAGAAGGTTACTGCTAAAGTAAAATTATGGATTTTGAGTCTGTTTTTATAAAGGACTGATATGGTCATATCTTTATAGGATGTTAAAGGTGAACTATTTTCTATTTTGAATGTTGGTAGCTTTTATTTTCAAAAAATCATTCATTGTAGATCATAATGCTCTATTCATGGTAGGACTTCTTCATTTCCTATCTCATGTATCATACAAGATGGTTTCTCTTTTTTATCTATGTGGAGATTGTTTTAACAAGATAACAAAATATTTATTAATTGGTTTAAACTACATTAAAGGGGGAGGGGTTGAAATGCATTTTTTTATAATTTTTGATAATGTTGATATTGTGAATTGAAAGGGCTAAACTACCCTATAAAAATTAAAGTCATTTGGGGAATTTCTATGGGCATTAGTGTTTATGTTGTTGAATCAATATTTTTTTATTTATGTTTTTCATTTCATTGATTGAAATGGAATGTTAATTATTTTCATCTATTGATGTGGTTACACATTGATATTATGTATTGTGTGATAATGACCATAAAATAAATATGTAAAAATAATGAAAAACTCTTTTTCCACATAAAAAAAATTTATGTGATTAATGTTTAATTTTTTATGAACTTTTATGTCTAGTGTGGTTTTGATTAGTGGAATGTTTTTTATGTTTTTTGTGGTAGTGTATTTGTTGAGATATGGTCAATGTGACGGTGTGTTGTGATATAGTATGTGGTATAAGTTGGATGTGATGAGGTGTGTTTCTCGAAATATGGTGTGATGTGAAATGTGGACATTGTTAGGAAAGGGAATTGGTGTGGGAATGCTGGAATGTTGAAATAATGGATGTTTTTTTGGTTAATTTTTTTAATATGTTGTGTTTTCCAAGATGACATAGTAGTAATTTAATAACTTATAACGTGGATATGAATTACATGGGTTGAATAAATGGAATGGTGAATGAATTAAATGGAAATAGCGGAAAATTAATAATGAAATATTTTTTTAAAAGTATTTGTGGTAAAATGTGGCTGATGTTTATTCATGAATTAAATGGGATGAAACTTGAATTAAATTTGATAAAAATATATAAAATGAATAAACTATTCAATAGTTATTTCTTGGTAAATAGGAATTCAGTAAAATGGTATAACATTAAATGGAAGGAAGAAAGTAGATTATGGATAAATATGTTGTTTATACATTTAGAAATTCCAGGTAAAGTGGAATAGTGTGATAGGACACATGGTTGATGTTGTCATTTGGATAATTATTTTGTTTTGAACTGATATATTGGGATTTGATTTATTGATATTATATATAAACATTGTATGTTGTTCATGATTTTTATATGGCAGAACCCATATTGAGAACCATGTTCAAAAACCAAATGTTTTGCGGTGTTATCCACAACATCCTAATGATGTGGATGAATTGATGGCCACCCAATCTTCCCTAATCCCTATTTAATGTGGTGATGAAATGGGTTATGGTGGGGTTTAAACATGGTAGAAGGTGGACATGTTTTTGGTTTTCGTCCTATTCATGATGACCTACTACATTAGTTCTGGGGTTTCCTAGTTGTCTTTGTGTGAAATGTAACATAATGTTCCAAGTGTATTTAGGTGGTATGTGATGTCATGAACAAGATTTCTTTGGGTGATATGTGATGTGATGTCCTAGGAATCTTTGTGAATGTTTTGATGTGATGACCAATCTGTCTTTGGATGAGTTGTGATGTGAACACTTAGGTGTCTTTATGAAAATATGTTATCTGATGTGATAGCCTAGGTTTCATTGAGTATGGTGTTCCTAATATGATATGTTTCCTGACGATATAATTGAATTCTATAACTTTTTTGGGTGGAGTAAGTAGGGTTTCATCCCGAACAACATCAAAGATGTAAGGTGGGTTTGTGGAAGTGTTGGGTGCACCAACATGTATGTCGTTGGTGTGTGAGAGTAGATAATCAACGGTGAAGAAGTATAGGGTACCCTATCATTGATATTTTTCATATTATTCTATTATAAATTAATATATTACTTTTTTTTGTTCTATATTTAACATTGGATTGGTTAGTTGACATGTTTGGGTTTTTTTTGATTCTCTTATTATTTCACCCAGGAATTGTTATGCTCTTTTCACATGTCAATGAGAGAACGTGGATTTCCTAGTGTGTATACATGTATTCTCACCCTATGTATATAAAACTATTATCATGTTTATAGTGGGTATTCATTGGTTTCATTGGATATTACTAGATTATACCATCAGATAGTTACCATGTTGGTTCCATATCATTTGATTTTGGTACTTTATTATATGGATTATTTTATTTTTTTACATTTTAATTAATTATGAGGTGAATTTGGGATTAATTTTCTATTTTAACATGGATTTAATTTATCATCATAACTTTTTCTCCCAATCATATTTACATTATAGAGGGTAACATTTTCCATTCATGTGATTCTTATACCATCTGTGCTAGTTCCCAACATAGGGCCTAATAGATGCGGTATAAACGAGTATTTATCCTATTTTCATCTTTATAATTCAAACAGGGAACCATTATATGGAGGGTAGGGGAGTCATAACAGAGTAGTATAAAAGTTTTGATTGAGATATATGATAGAGATAAAAGATATTCATTGTGCAGATTACATGTGTTGGTAAGGGAAAGATGTCATTTTACCTTGTTGAGTGACATAGGATACAGAATAACTTTTATAAAAATAGATTTAAGGACCCCCATGATCTAATGCAGTGACTCTGAGCCCACTGAATGAATGAGTTTGGTGGAACTACTTGTAAGGTATAGAAATAGGAATGGTACACACACCATGATTGAATTCTGTTCTTTTTTGGAATTGGTGATCTTGGAGAAATTGAAAAGAATTTAAAGGAATAAATCAAAATAAACTTCCATGATATTAGGAATAAGAAATATTTAATCCCATTGTAACTATATTTCATGGTCATTGTCCACATGTTGTATATTTTTGTGTTGATTAGCATGTTGACTCTGTTGATCACCATAGGGTTTACCTGGTTGTGGAGGATGGTCGATAATAGAGTATATTGTTTGATTTTTGTTGGAATGAATTAGAAATTATTAAGGAATAATTTATTATGTTGAGATTAATTTCTTGATAGAGAACCATGAGATACACTTTTGGTTGATAAATTATAGGGTAGGTTCATGGGTTATTTTGTGAGTTAGTCTAGTACAAGGAGCATCACATCAGTGGTGGGAACTATTTCTCGGTTAGTAGAATGAGGAAAATGAGTAGTCGTCAAAATTCTAGTGGGTTTTTTATTTTTTGATTCTTTCATCGACCATTAAGGTATCTAAGTGGCATGTACTTTTCTATCTTTAGTATGGGTGTATATCTATGAGAGAAATTGAGATAAAGTTTAGGATACATTGTTTTTTACCACTACCCTTATTTTTGATGGGGATTCCCATGCTCAATGGCCAATGGCGAAAGCCATTCATTCTATTCAGTATTTAGTTAGTACTTTTTTGTTGTTGGAAAATCATGATGTTTATAAGATGGTGGAGGTCATAAAGTGAATTCACGCACAAGAAGGTTTACCATGATAGGGGGTCCAACGCGGTTTCTCAAAAAGCTATGTTATCAAATGTATATTTTCGAAACATTGTCCTACAAGGTTTTGGAGAATAGGGAGTCAACATAAGCATATTTCATTCTTTATTTTTGGGTCTAGTAGTTTTTGTGCCTTTTTTTGGAGTCCTCATGCAAGTGTGCTTTACTTTTGGTAGTTGTGGCAATCATAGGGTTCATTTCACGGTGTCTTATGGATCTCAGTTCGGTGGAGGAGGTCATTTTTAGGCATATATTAGTATAAGTTTATAGGAAGGAAATTTCAGTAGTTTTGGATGCAGAATTATGCTCCACCGAGAGATGATGGGATAGATATATTCTAGTACTTGGATGTTCCTCACTATCAAGGTCCTCATCCTGAGTGTATCTGTGGAGGGGTCCACTTGTAGATAGGGATATGATTTGGGCTTTGACAATTTCATACTGTTGAAATTCTAGTTCTTGATGGGTGATAGATCATTCAAGGTATGATCAACTTGTACATTACCCTTTTTGTGTTTTGATTGATTTAGATTCCTTACACTCCTTTATTTAATTCATTCTAGTCTGTTCTTTTAGACTAGACATATAAAGGCTTTCGATTCCCCTAGTATTGACTATGATTGTAAGAGGCTATACCAGTTTGGTGGATTTGGGATGGAGTGTAGATAGCTGATTGGAAAGTATTAGTATTTTGTGTATATTTTCTTGTTAAAGATAAAACTATATGATGGAATCCTCATCATTCGCTGGTTTTATTCTTTTCACACTATTATCTACATACTCTATATTATATTAATGTTATTATGTATTGATGTCGAATAGACATGTTTCATTAACAGTAATAATAATTAGGTGTTCAATATTTGTGTTGAGATATTATATCCCTTGATGGAAGAAATTTATATGGAATCAGTTGATTCTGGGATTTAGGAGGTTCTGAAGGCCATCTTGGAGTTTTTAGATTATTTTTTATGATGAGGTTGTGACAATACCCCTAAATGTGATATCAAGTTCAGAATATACTTTCATCCCAATGCTTATAAAATTTAAATAGATCCTTATCAGATAACTCCCTTTAATTTTTAGTATTTGAGGAATGAGATAGATGTCTGAATTAAGAAATTATTCATATGACCTATTTTTACACTAGGGATGGGTGCCCTAGTTTTATTCTCCATGAAGGAGGACTGTTTTTAGATGATTTTTATAGAATACAATTGTTTGAATTAGGTGGAGACCAATAATCTCAACCCTATCTCGGTGATTAATTACCATTTTAACCAATTTTGTGAATCTATTTGGTTTCTAAATATTGATCTACAGTCTGGGTATCACATGATGAGTGTGATAGAGGATGATGATCCAATAAATTCCATCAGATGCATGTACGGACACTTCGAGTTTGTGTTCATTCCATTCGGTGTCATAAACATATAATCTATGTTCCTAGGGCTCATGCAATACATGTTTTCTATATTCCTAGACATGTTTGTAGTTTTTTTGTCAACAACATATTTATCTACTCTATTTTAATGGTAGAGAATTACAATCATATTATAGTTGTCTTATGGGTTCTTTGACAATACTAACTCTATTGAAATTGACCCAAGTGTAAGTTTTAGACACAAGTGTTTCACTTTATCAGGAATGTAGTATCCTATAAGGGTGTGATCATGGGCCTGTTCAAAGTTTTATGAAATTATTTCTTCTTTAGGGATAATGAATATGGTGGAGGATTATAGATTCATTTTTTAGGATTTTACCTATGGTTCAATTATGGTTTACCATAGATTTAGGCCCCATTGAAATCATTGACATAGAAAGACCATTTATTGATCTCGACTGATCATTGTCAAGAAGTTATCGACTTCCCGATATGGATATTTGTTAGTTTTTATTTTATCATTTTTCAATATAATGGGTGATGTTAGAGGTGGTTTGTGACATTTTTCAAATGGGTTTGAGATGCATGTTGATATAGAAGAAAGAAATAATCTATTATTGGCCTATACAGTTATTCCCTATTAAGTGTAATTATTCCACCCATGATCTAGAGTTGTCACCAATTATGTTTTCACTGATGTTTTGGAAATATTACTTTATCATAGAGAGTTTTTTTATTCTTCACGTATCATAAGATCTTGAGGTATAATTTTTTTTTGTGAGATATGAATCTTCAGAAATAGTGGTCATTGAAATTTCAGAGGGAATATGATATTGGGTATCATAAATCTTAGTAAATTTTCGTGTTCTAGATAATTATTTGATTAAGACATCACTAAAGGATGTGGTTTAAGAACCTGGAGATGTTTAGAAACCAATGGAAAAGTTGGCATCCGAGAACATTGATGGAATGGTGGCTGATCTAGGAGGACTCTTGTTTCAGTCATCAGTAGAATAGGATAAAGTGCCTTAATTGGAATAGTCATACTAGGAAGATGGAGAGGCATATGTGATATGTGATCATGTTGACCATGGTAATTCTATGGAGGGATGGTCAAAAATAGATATTATTTTAGGGAAGGTTGATTATTTCAGTGGTGATATACTCAAGATCCCTTCTTTATTTTTATACACCACATTTAGCAGTACACTCAGGTGTTTCAAATATGTATAGTGGCATGAGGATGTAGTTTTTGTGGCCGAAGATAAAATATGCGGGGTTGGTGTTTATGGATACATGATTTTTTTGAGAAGTTAAAGGATAAACATCGCATCCCATGTGGTATTTTTTTAACCCTTAGATGTTTCTAAGTGTAAATGTAATGACATTTCAATGGAATTAATCACATGATTACCATGATCTCAGAGAGATTTTGATTCTATTTGGGTTATCAAGAAACAGTTAGGGAAATTTGAGAACATACGATAGATAAATGTGTTTTTAACCATGATTGTTTTAGTGAAAAGGTATGTGGATGAGTTGGTGTAGCTACATGGAATTATGGGTTCCATGGTCTTAGATAGGGACAATCATTTAACTTAGTGACTACGGAAATTACTGTATATTATTCTTTTAACTATTTTATGAATCAACACTACATTACACCATCAGAAATATGGGACAACTTAGTGGAATATCTAGATTATATAGGATGTTTTGTGGGGGTGTTTCATAGAATTTTGTAAATCAAGAGTGATGTCGTTTCCCCTGGTTGATCCCCCTAATAATAATAGTTATCACTCATCCATAATTATGGACCTTTTTAAGTATTTTTATAGTAAATTTGTTTTCCATTGTGATATAATGAGGATGGTAAGTCATCAGATCTCATTCTTAATGTGGTTTAGAGACCGATAAAGAAAGTTCATGTTGTTCGTGTGAGGATCAAACAAGCGTATGACCTGTTGAAGGATTTTGATGATGTTATGAGTATTCCCTTGTAATTATTGTATGGTGTCCATTTGTTCTTAAGAGTATCCCCTAAAAATGGTTAGTGAAGGGTTGATAGGGGTATTAAGCCCTCGACAAGGTTTTTTTGGGTCTTTTGAGGTGTTGAAGTATGTTGGAATAATTAATTATCAGTTGACATGTAGAGACCTGAATCATGACGTACATGGAAATTACATTACTTTTTCAGAATACTTAATACATAACAAAAAAAAACACCAACGTATCGTAATAGTTTAGTGTCTTTGGAAACTCGGAACGATATCTTCTAATCATGGTGAAAGATCTTCAACATCTCCTATAAAGATCTTCCCTTTTTGTTTTTCTTACCTGAAACCTTTATTTATATCCTGGGGAAAAGAAAACATAAAAAGGGTGAGCCCAAATGCTCAGTAAGGGAAAACATAGATAACATAAAACAATCCATAAACATTTTAATGGTAAAACTTGAACATAAAATCTAAACATCAAAATCTTGAGTAAAGACATAAATCTTGGATGTACATAAGGCATATATCTTTAAGGAACATCAATCAAGATAAAATAGCTTTGAAATAAAACTTGTAATTGTGGAAAAACATTAAGCACATGATTTGATTTCAATAGTAGCCAAGGAATTTCTACCAAGACCATCTTAGTGGACAAAGTCCCTTTCTGAATCGAGTTCACTCATCGTTTCAGTCCTATAACACAGAACCAGATTTACTTACCATTCCAGCCATGTCTATCTCTTGAGATATAAATCTTTACCCAATGCATTGGAGGGAGATATAGGTCTCACCCATCCCATAATGAAATCATTCTTACTTGTTCCACAAAATAAACTTAAAAAATTCATCATAATCCAAAGAATAAAATGGGATTCATAAACATCATCCCATCATCACAAAATTTATATAAAACAAATCAATATCATTTCCTAATAAGAAAATTGAAGCCATGAAAATAATAGAGACATTATACTTTAAACATACACATATTAAACAATGTCATCTTAGATGGAAAATGGTCCAGATAAAACACTTGAAATGCATATTTTGAGGAAAATATACATTCTTCTTAAAAGTCAATTTCATTTCAAAAAACGTCATGCAATTTTAAATGAAAAAGATTTTTTTTAAAAATTCATCAAATATTTTGGAGGAAGCTTCATGAAAAGAAGGATTTATAAAAATGTAAAAATCCTTTCATGCCGTATAAGTTAAAAAAACATTCTCCTCGTACTTCTGTCAGAAAAGTCAAAAAGTCCCTCATAGCGTAAAAAAAAGAAAGATTCCTTACATACCATGTAGTAAAAGGAAAAATGGGTAAAGAGGAAATTAAGAATACATAAAAAACACTTTTATAAAACATGGACTTTGATGATAATAATAACCCTAGCAAATACTTACGAATAAACAATCTTGGATAAGAACGAGATTGGAAAGGTGAACCCTTAACTTAGGTCTGATATGCTTCATATGTATCCAAAACTTCTGTATAATGATTTAAATAATTTCATTGACTTATTAAAGAATCATATTCATTTTTATTATATCATATATGGTTCACTTATGACTTTATATTACCAGTTCTTTTGTAAATCCTATGTTAAAGCATCGTTTTGGGTAAAATCATCTTATTTATCGTACATGTTAGGACTTGTTGTTCTTGATGTTATTTTACTTATATCATGATTTACTTACATCCAGAATGTAAATAATGATTTATATATCATATATATTCATTATATATCCAGCATATACATGTATTTATAATATTACATAACATATGGATGTAAGAAATGAAATGCACCGTTCATGGAGACGGTAAACCGTACGTACGCAGGAACACTACTTTCATTTCTATTTATTATTTTAATGGAATAGGTATATTATAATTCCAGTATAATATCTTATATAATATCATTAACTCTATCCTTTATACATTCTACATAAGGCATTAACGAATCACATCACTTTGAGGGGGCGGTAGTCCGCACTTCCTCAAATAAGATTATCGTATTTACCGATTATGGAAACCATAATGGCTTGTTATAATTGGGAATTAAAGAAGAATAAAGAAATAATAAACATAATATATATCATATATAAATATAGTTCCATCATAATAGCCACCATGAGAGGCGATAAGAGAACATTGACCAATCATCATTTCGTGAGGCGTTAGTTTGCCATCCACAGAAACATTATGTTCTTCATCCATTAGATAGAGGTTTGTGTAAGTTTACTTATATTAATTTTCCTAAAAACATCCTAATATTTTGAGGATACTTGTGTTGTTACAAAAGAAAGGATTAAACAATGTTTATGGGTTGGAGAAGTATAATAAAAGAAAACAACTTAAGAAAAAGTATTACCTTTAATTTTCATAACTTCCTTTGGTTTGAACCAAAAGGACTTCTTGAAGTGACTTATACATAATTTAAGGCTTCAAGGGGGAGGATAGGGATGTTGGGAGCTTATTTGGGAAGAGTTTGGACGATTCAAAATTCTTGAGGGTTGTGATGAATTGCATAGAAGTGGTCTCCTTTTATAAGGGAGTGGAGGGGCACTTTAGGAAAGTGTGAAAACATTATTTTATTATAAACTTATATTCAATTTCAAGAGGTACTAAACACATTAATTTCGAAGATAAGATGACTAATATTCTAAATAAAATCATCCAATAGGAATTGTACAGGTTTGGAATAATTTTTTAATCATTATAATCTTATTTAATTAAATCATTTATTAATGAGGTAAATACTCCATCATTATTGTGTCATATATAATTTAATTTATGTGATGTCTAAAAATTATAAAAAAAATACCAAAATGTAGGAAAACTATTTATATTTATAATGAATATTTATAATTTAAAGGATAATTTATATATCCCCTTATAAAAATTAATTACTAAAGGATTTTTGTTAATGCCAATTTTGACTTTACATTAAATTAATTAATCTAATGTGTCATTGCCTTTCATATGTGGCTCCATTGGGTCCCAAAATAGGCCCAAGGATGCCCATGGTCGGACATTACTCATCCTATAAGTTTTGGACAAGTGTTAAGGTAATTTTTAATTATTATAATATTATTTTAACTTTGAATTACCGTATATAATTTTAACCATGGTAAATAAAAGTAAGAAGTTACTATTCACGAAAAATTATTTTTATACAATTGAACAACATTTTACTCCTTGTTATTAACCTTTTCTCTCGTATTCTCTAAATTCAACTCATACAAGCAATAAAATTAAGTTTTATGAACAATTGCAAAAGCTCCTAGGAGCTGGGTAAAAGACGGTGAAAAGATCAATACAATTTTTATAAATCTAAAATTAGTATAAAAAGATTCCAATGAATTTCATAGAAATTATATAAGTATTCTGTATCTATTTTGACCTAAAATAAATATAAATCAAATAAATTATTATTTAAATAAAAAGTCGGTTTTAACCAAAACCTCAGGGTTTTCACTATTTATCAAAAATTGAAGTTTTTCAGAAAAATACCAAAAATTTAGCATAAGCTATATTTGATATTCCAAATTCAAAAATGATGTCTATTTTTCCAAATTCAAAACATATAATTGTCATTAATTAATTTTTAATGTAATTCCCATTATCAAAACAAATAACGTGTTTTTAAGAAACAATAACTATCAAAAGATTGATACTTGTTTATATCCAATTTCAAAGTGAAATTAATTCCAATGACCAGCATTGGATTAAATGGTAAAAATATTTTATAATTACACTGTAAAACCAATTAAATATATAATCTAACCATATTAATTATTGCATTGGAAAAATTAGTTTTTAATTAAAATATAGCGTGTTTTTACTATTCATCAAAATATGAATGTTATCAGAATAATATGAAAAATTTATCCAAATAAAAATTTTATATATTGATTCCAAGTAAGAATTTTATTTTTCCAAATTGAACATATAAACATGTCAAAAACTATATTTAAAGTGGGTGCGCCATCAAAAGGCGGCAAAACTACATTTTAAAAAAAATACTTATTTTACCAAAAAATCTATTTTGTTCTCATACCATGTTCTATAAAATATGTAAGATGAATAATAATGTTATAAAATTCAAAATGTAGTGAATAATATTCATAACGTCTAGTCCATAATAATATTATAACAATATATCGTTGTTTAGTGAAACCTGGTATTGCATACAACACACGCTATCGGGGAAGGTCGTGATTGCGTGTAATGTAAGCCAAGTCAGGGTTGCGTGTAGTGAAATATTTATTTTAGTGTTTGATATAATAGATTCAAAACATATTGCATTTTACATTGAATATAGATATATATATATATATATAGACTCAATGTTGCGTACAATAACATCAAATGAACTTGAAATTGTGTGTAACACGATCAAAGAATAGTGTTGCGTATACTGAAAGCTAATACGGTGTTGCGTATAGAGAAAGGTAATATTGGTGTAGTGTATAATAAAACATATGAATGAAATTAAAATGAATATATCTCATAAAATCTCAGGGTGTTAAATTCTACCCCCTTAAAATGAATTTCGCCCTCAAAATTCATCGGGGTTATAAATGGTTTATTACATGGGATATTTGTTCATATAAACCCACATCGTAAAAAAAATACCAAAACATTTCTTTAGAAACTAACGTATGAAACGTAACAGTTACCCAAATTAACTAATCACTAGGTTTCCACATAGGAGAACAAAGGTGAAAATATGGATATGAAGAGAAATCTAACTATCATGTTCAGATGGAGAGTGGTATAGAACACGACTATGAAAAATCCAACAATAAAAAAGCCATATATTTGTGATGATCTAAGGTACCATTTGATTCATCGGATATAAGGTCACTAGGACAACATTTTTGGTTTTCAATATCATTTCCCTAAAGTTGAAGAAATTGGAATTAGAAGAAATAATTTCTTGATATTGGTACAGTATCACCGTTGGTCATTCCATGGACAATTTCCACATCATCACTTAAAGAAATGAAGGTGAATATGTCATTCGTAAAGTGTGAGAAGATCATGTGATAGAAATATGGGTCATTACATCTGTCTCAAACAGAAGGTTAGAAAAAGTTATCAAAAATACATAAGTCCATTTATAGTGAGATTAATCATATATGGTTCCTAAAATGGACTTCTACATCATATATCATACTTCTTAATATAATAAAACTGGTTTCTACTAAATAGGGTCTTCTTGTAGGCCATTGGTAGGTGATAAAGGCATGTCACACTTCAGTTGTGGGTTCGATTCCCACAACATTGTCCGACGCGACAGGTTGTCTCCCATCCTGTAGCTTGTCATTTTTCTAAAATTACATCATTATGACATTCCATTAATAATATAGAAAACTGCTCTAGACTTAATCAATACTAACTTATGTCCAACATAATCCATTTCAAATCTTTAGGCTTATCCAAAATAATTCTGTCCAAGTTTATAGTATAAAGAAAACAATTACTAGAAATATCATCAACCGAGCATGTGAATACCATCATTTTCCCCGATATATCTTTTTGATCACATTCCAATCATGTGAATACCTTAATCATGTATTCTCTTAAAAAATTAATAACCATTGAACTTTAGTGAAAACCTGAATACTGTTAAAATGTTAACTCTTTCCACATACCAAAATCCCAAAAATTCTTTATACTCAAACCATGATATCACTTTGTCCTTATATTATTCATGAGCTCATGAATACTATCAAACATATTATTTTCTCCGTATCCATTCATTATGCACATATCATCTACTTTCCAAAAATATTTCAGTCACTTTTCATGGTTACCAGTACCAAATTCTTATTGGAAACCATGATTGACCAATACATAGATATTCCAATATACCATAAAAGTACTTCAACAACATTATTATTTAATAAAAATACATAAACACTTCAATCAATCCTCTCCAATGATTATCATGGAGTAAGTCCTTCCTTGATTTATAAGTAACCTCTTAGGTTAGGGCATTGAGTTGGGTAATTCCCATGTTCTCCATAGATAAGACATTGATTTCCATAACAGTCTGTCACTCTATGACCCTTCTCTCCACACAGATAAAATCTTCCCCTCCATTTGATGTATTCTTCAAGGTTCATCTTCCCTTCTTTAGAAATCTCAATCTTTCTTTCTCTATGCTCCTCAACATGCGAACATGCATAAAATTCCATCTTCCTCTTATTTGATGAATTGGGAATACCACTAAAGGTCACCTTGTTAATCATATATCGCAATGTCTGATTTAGAATAATCATAATATCTTTCTCTCTAGGCATTATGAAATTTCACTTCTCATAGTCACCAATTTTTCCATCAGATTCAATGTCAACCCAATTCCTTCTGGTTCCTTCCATTAACTAAAACCAGAAACGATTGTGTAAGAAACAGTTAAAATAATGAGGAACCACGTAAACATAAAAAGTTACTTATAGAATGTATAACTTATGACACCTATGATAGCTTAGGTTCACCATAGGTTATTCATGATCGTCAACATAATTCAAGGACTATAACCTATAGTTATACTAAACCTTAGGGAAATTACTAAACCTTAGGGACATCCCTAAACATACCTTAGAAATATCTCAAGGGATCTCACTAATGTTTTCAAATCCTAGTTTCCAAAGGTTAACTAAACCTTTCCTCTGACACCAACTATAGAGACTCAAATCGTGATGTACATGGAAATTACATTACTTTTTCGGAATACATAATATATAACAAAAACAAACACCAAATAATCATAATATTTTAGTGTCTTTTGAAACTCGGAACGAAATCTTCTAATCATGGTGAAAGATCTTCAACATCTCCCATAAAGATATTACATTTTCGGTTTTCTTACCTAAAACCTTTATCTATATCTTGGGGAAAATAAAAATAAAAAGGGTGATCTCAAATGCTCAGTAAGGGTAAACATAGAGAACATAAAACAATCCATAAAAATTTGAATGAAAAAACATGAACATAAAATCTAAACATCAAAATCTTGAGAGAAGACATAAATCATGGAAGTATGTAAGGGATATATCATAAAGGAACATCAATAATGATAAAATAGATTGGAAATAAAACTAGTAATTGTTTCAAAACATTAAGAACATGATATAATTTACATAGTAGCCAAGAAATTGCTGCCAAGACCATCTTAGAGGACAAAGTCCCTTTCTAAATTGAGTTCACTCCTCGTTTCAGTCTTATAACAATGAACTAGATTAACTCACCATTCCAGCCATGTCTGTCTCATGAGATATAAATATTTACCAAATTCATTTGAGGGAGATATAGGTCCCACCCATCTCATAATGAAATCATTCTTACTTGTGCCACAAAATAAACTTAAAACTTTTATCATAACCCAAAGAATTAAATGGGTTTCATAAAAATCATCCCATCATCACATAATTCATATAGAGAAAATGGATATCATTTCATAATAATAAAATTGAATCCATGAAAATAATAGAGACATTATACTTGAAACATAAACATATGAAATGATGTCATCTTAGATGGAAAATGGTTTTGATAAAACACTTGAGATGTATTATTGAGGAGAATATCCTTTCTTGTTCAAAATTAATTTCTTTTCGCAAAACGTCATATAATTTTAAATGAAAAATATTTTGTTTAAAATAGACATGAAATATTTTGGAGGAAGATTAATGAAAATAAGGCCTTTCAAGACCATAAAAATCTTTTCATGCCGTATAAGATAAAAATCATTCTCCTCGTACTTTTGTCGGAAAAGTCAAAAAGTACCGCGTAACGTAAAAAAAGAAAGATTCCTTACATACCATGTAGTAAAAGACAAAATGGGTAAAAAGTAAATTAAACATACATAAAAACACTTTTAGAAAACATGGACTTGGATGATAACAGTAACCCCAGCAAATACTTATGAATAAACAGTCTCGGATAAGAATGAGATTGGAAAGGTTATCCCTTACCTTAGGTCCGATATGCTTCGTATGTATCTGAAAATCCTGTATAATTATTTAAATAATGTCATTGAATTATTACAGAATCATATTCATTGTTATGATATCATATATGGTTCATATATGACTTTATATTTCCCATTATTTTGTAAATCCCATGTTAAAGCATCGTTTTGGGTAAAATCATCTTATTTATCGTACATGTTTGGACTTGTTGTTCTTGATGTTATTTTAATTATATAATGATTTAATTACTTCCAGAATTTAAATCATTATTTATATATCTTATATATTCATTATATATCTAGCATATACATGTATTTATAATAGTACATAACATATGGAGGTAAGAAATGAAATGCACCGTTTATGGAGAAGGTAAACCGTATGTAAGCATGAATGCGAATTTCATTTCTATTTATTATTTAATGGAATAGATATATTATAATTCTAGTATAATATCATATATAATATCATTAACTCCATCCTTTATACATTCCACATAAGGAATTAACGAATCACATCACTTTGAGGGTGCAGTAGTCCGCACTTCCTCAAATGAGATTATCGTATTTACCGATTATGGAGACCATAAATTCTTGATATAATTGGGAATTAAAGAAGAATAATGAAATCCTAAACATAATATATATCATATATAAATACAGTTCCATTATAATGGACACCATGAGAGGCGGCAAGAGAATGTCAAACAATCATAGTTTCGTGAGGCGTTAGTTTGCCATCTACAGACACATTATATTCTTAATCCATTAGATGGAGGTGTGTGTAAGTGTAGTTCTAATACTTCTCATAACAAAATACTAGTATTTTGAAGATACTGGTGTTGTTACAAAATAATTTATTAAAAAGAGTTTAGGGTTTGGATAAGTAGAATAAAAGAAACAACTTAATAGAAACTATTACCTTTAATTTGGGTAACTTCCTTTGGTTTGAACCAAAAGGACTTCTTGAAGTGCCTAATGCATAATTTAAGGATTCTAGGGGGAGGAGAGAGATGTTGGGAGATTATTTGGTCAGATTTTGGAAGAGCCAAAAGGCTTGAGAGGTGTGAGTAATTGCATAGAAGTGGTCTCCTTTTATATGGGAGTGGAGTGGCACTTTAGGAAAGTGTGAAAATATTATTTATTATAAAATAATCTTAGGTTTCAAGAAGTCCAAAACATATTAATGTAGAATATAAAATGACTCATATTCGAAATAAAATCATACAATAGGAATTGGATAGGTTTTTCATAATATTTTAATCATTATAATCTTATTTATTTAAATCATTTATTAATGAGGTAAATACTGCATCATTATTGTGTCATAAATAATTTAATTTATATGATGTCTAAAAATTATAAAAAAATAACAACATGTAGGAAATATTTTTATGTTTCTATTGAATATTTATTGTCGAAAAGATAATTTATATAGCCCCTTATAAAAATTAATTACTAAATGATTTTTGTTAATGCCAATTTTGTCTTTACATTATATTAATTAATCTAACGTGTCATTGTCATTCATAAGTGGCTCTATGGTGTCCTAAAATTGACCCAAATATTTCCATGGTCGGCCATTACTCATCCAATAAGGTTAGGACAAGTGTTAAGGTAATTTTGAATTATTATAATATTCTTTTAAGCTTTAATTACCCTATTTATTTTTAACCGTGGTAAATAAAAGTAAGAAGTTACTATTCACAAAAAAATTATTTTTATCTAATTGAACCACATTTTACTCCATGATATTAACCACGTCTCTTGGTTTTTTGAAATTTAACTCACAGAAGTGGTAAAAATAAGTTTTATGAAAATTTGCAAAAGCTCCTAGGAGGTGGGTAAAAGATAGTGAAAAGTTCAATACTATTTTTATAAATCTAAAATTATTATAAAATTATTCCAATTAATTTCATTGAACTTTTATAAGTATTATGTATCTATTTTTACCTAGAAGAAATTTAAATCAGATTAATTATTATTTAGAAAAAAGACACAGTGTTTTCACTATTCATAAAAAATGGATGTTTTTCAGAAAAATTCCAAAAATTCAGCAGAATATATATTTAAAATTACAAATTAAAAAATGATGTTTATTTTTTGAAATTCAAAACATAGAAGTGGCATTAATTAATTTTAAAATTAATTTCCGTTATCAAAACAAATAACGTGTTTTTAAGAAATAATAACTATCAAAAGATTAATACATGTTTATGTCCAATTTCAAAGTGAAATTAATTACAATGACCAACATTGGATTAAATGGTAAAAATATATTCTAATTAAACTTTAAATCCAATTAAAAATATAATCTAAACATTTAAATTATTTCGATGAAAAAATTAGTGTTTAATTAAAATATATCTTGTTTTTACTATTCATCAAAATATGAAAGTTATCAGAATAATATGAAAAATTTATCCAAATTAAATTATTATATCCTGATTCCAAGGAAGAATTTTATTTTGTCAAATTGAACTTAAAAAATTTCAAAAACTAGATTTCAAGTTGGTGCACCATCAAAAGGCGGCAAAACTGCATTTTTTTAAAAATATTTATTTTACCCGAAAAATTTATTTTGTTCTCATACCATGTTCTAGAAAATATGTAAGATGAATAATAATGTTATAAAAATAAAAATTTATTTAATAATATTAATAATGGCTAGTCCATAATAATATTATAACAATATATCTTTGTTTAGTGAAACCCAGTATTGCATACAACACACGCTATCGGGGAAGGTCGTGATTGTGTGCAATGCAGGCCAAGTAAGGGTTGCGTGTAATTCAAGATTCCTTTTGTTGTTGTGTATAATAGAATCCAAACATATTGAATTTATAAATTGATTATATATATATGTACACTTAATATTGTGTACAATAACTTCAAATGAACTTGAAATTGTGTGTAACACGATCCAAGAATCGTATTGCATATACTAGAAGCTAATACAGTGTTGCTTATAGAACAAGGTAATCTTGTTGTAGCGTACTATAGAAGATATGAAAGAAATTAAAAAGAATATATCTGATAAAATCTCGAGGTGTTACACGGCACTCCCACCACAACCGGATAGGGTACATGATGTCTTCCAGATCTCTCATAATTTTAAGTATCTTTACGATGAATCCCATTTCATATACATGGGAGAGTTGAATATTGAGGATAGAGATATGTTCATGGAGCTACTACTAGAGATGTATGATTCTAGGGAAAAATTTCTATGTGGATGTGACATTTTTTATTTTAGTACTGTGGATGCATGGTGGCCAAGAAGAGAGTGCTTGGGTTCTTGAGACACAGAAGCATTCCCATTGCATTATTTTTTTGATATTTACCATTGTTTTTGTTAATAAGAATAACCAATTATTCCTTGTATGTTTAAACCATGTTGTTTTATATGATGTATTTTTTATTTTTCATGATGTGTGATTAAAAAGTTAAGCATATGAGGAAGTGAAAACATTATTCTTAATTATGGGGGTTATACCATGACATTATTTAAATCATGTGAGAATGTATGTTACACCGAGAGATGATAATATAATTACATGAAAGATAGAGTTATGTATTTTCTTATTGGGGTCATATTGTGCATTGACTGGGGTGATCGTTGGTTTGAGATTGGAATACTAGTATAGTTGTATGGGATGTTTGGAGAATATTTAAAAATGGATTTAGTGTGACTAATTATCGGTGGTGATTTTTTTTTAATTAGATCCTTTACTATTTTATTGTGTTATGTTATTTTATAACTCTTTAATATTTTAATTATGAGTTGGTTTTGATTCTTATTGGTGAAAATGGTTTCAGAGTTATCTGATGTAGTAGCTCAGAGATTCTAGTTCATTACTTGATGATATTTTTTGTAGTAGAGGTTTTCAGAGAGAGTCTTGAAGAGTATATTGGAAAAAAAGATAATGATACAGAACATACATATGCGAGGAGATCTATGTCATTGAGCCTTGGGATGCACTATATTGGTGGCCACTTAGGCATTAAGAAGTCTATTGTAGCTTTGGGGGAGGCTTGAGTGGAGTTTTAAAGATACTGTCAATTGTTTTATGGTAGTACCATAGTGACTGGTGGCATAGTAAAGACATGTTTCTTACCAGAGTGGTTGTGATATAGATTCAATTTGTGGTGTGGAGGAGTGTTTAGGATAGAGTGTTTATGATTTGGAAAACATGACTATGATATGGAATCCCAAGGGCTAGTTTATAATGAGTCTGTTATATTAGGTGAAATTTCACCATGGATTTGGGGATATAATGTGACCTCTTCTTTATCAATTGAGGTATATAACATATAATTTTTGTTTTTACTATGATTTCTTAAATATTTTTTGTTTTCGGTGTAGAGAGAGCCATGTTTTGTATGAATGTTTGATATGATAGGCTATGGAGTGGTGCTCCTAGAAACACAGTGGTCCGACTTGTTTTTATACAATAAATGGAATGATATTTTTGGCTATGTTGTGGCCTTAAAATTTTTTTGGTAATGAATATCAAAATACCCATAGAAAGGATGGAATTTCCATGTAATATATTGTTTCGTGAGGGACACAAGTGTTTCCCATGGAATATATGGATCCCCCTTTTATATCCATTCATTTCTAGCCATGGAGAATCCATTATTGGTGGTGTTGGTGAGTTCCCCACCATTTCCAAGAATTATCCCAGCTTCCTCATATAAAAAGGTTTCTATCATGATAAAATCATAGGTTTTGAGGGGTTTTTGATAAGATAATTTTCTGGTCATATTATTTTAGGTCTCTAGAGGTGACCATATTGTTATAGTGATCTAGGGTGGCATTTCTTTCAACAAAATATTTTACACATGATTGGAAATATCTGTTTGAAGTAAGATAACATTGTTTTTCATCATATGTTTCATATGTTAGTGGTTTTCAGTTTTTTTTATATTTGAAAATGGGTTTTAGCAGAATAATATTGATAAATAAATTGGCGTATATTCAATTGGAGAGTGGGGGGGTGTTAAAATTATGGATTTTTCATCGTTTAATATTATTTATAATATGAATAGTAAAATCTAAGCACCCCACTAAAAATCATTGATGTTTAGGTTATTTATTTGTGCATTAGTTAGTATGTTTTGGAATCTATATTTTGTGATTTTATTTCATTACACAAATTAAAAATTCTAAATACTTTTATCTAACTAAAGAATTGGATACACATGTATATTGTGGCTTGTGTGAGAATTCCCCTAAAAAATTTAATGTGATAAGGATTACATTTTCAAAAATTTGGAAAACAAATTATTTGATAACTGTGGAATGTGATTATGAATGTTGATGTATCGTGTGGTTTTTTTATGTGTAGAGTGGGCAATGGATCTGGGGATATTTGGCTAATGTGATGAGGTATTTTTATTCAATAAGTTTTATGATGTGGAAACTATGATGTGTGGATATGGAAAGTGGATGTGATGTGAAAAGTGGATATGGTTTAAAAAGGGATATTCCATAAGATTTTTTAAAAGATTAATTATATAATTTTTTTGTTGTTCTTGTTTTTGTGTGATTCTTTTGATTGTTATAAATTCCCAAGTAGTAATAGAAAAAACTGAAATTACATTATTAAATTAATGGGAAGGGAAAATGGAATGGATAATGAATGAATTCGGATGGGATGAAAATTAATAATGAAATATTTATTTAAGGGGGTTGTGAAGTAAGAGGTTTCTAATGATAATACATTAATTAAATATGATGAAACTTGAATTAAATGGTTTGAAAATATGTAAAATATATTGGGTTAAATATGGTAATTTGTTGGTAAATATGAGATATATAAAATAGTGTAATATTAAATGGAATGTTGAACATGGATTATGGCATGTTTTCTATTGCTATTATTTTATAAATGGAAATGAAAGTGGATAGTCTTTAATTCCTTAGGGGGCCATGGTTTGGAGTTAGATTGAGATTTGGTTATGAACCCCTAGTTTTTTTGTAATATCCAAAGTAATTAAAAAATAATTCATTTTCATTTTAATTAATATTTTTAAATTAGATATAAATTTTCCCCTAAATGGGTTTCTATGTTCGATGTCATACCTGATACATAACAATGGATTTCTTTTAAATCTTTTGTTGCACAATAACAATATAATATTATTATTTTAAATGGAAGTTAACGCCTAGTTATTTTATTTGTGGGAAGGAATATAACTAACTAAAATATGATTATACTTTTTTTTAAATGTTTTTATATTTATCCAAAAATCATTAGTGGCTTAAAATGTGAATGAATCTAATTTTAAGCATAATACTCTAATCTTTTTTAAAAGGTTGATTTACCACCTTTTGATGGAGAACCATATTTAAATATAATTTTGGTCACTTTTATATGTTATATTTGACAAAATAAAATTATTTTTTAGATTTGGGACATCAAAATTTACTTTGGGTAATTTTTTGTAATTTTTCTGATAAAATCCATTTTTTATGAATAGTGAAAATACTGTATTTTAATTCAAAAGTGCCTTTTAATCTAATTTATTTATATGGTTAGAATATCTTCTTAATTGGTTATAAAGTGTAATTATTTTATATTTTTACCAATTAATTTAATTTTGGTCGTTGGAAATCATTACACTTTAAAATTGGACATAAACAATTGTCAATCTTTTGATAGTCATTGTTTTTTAAAAACACGCTATTTGTTATGAAAATGGGAATTAATTTTAAATTAAATAATGAAACTTCTATGATTTCAATTTGGTAAAATAGACAACATTTTTGAATTCAAAATATCAAATATAGCTTAGTCATAATTTTTGGCATTTTTCTGAAAAACATCAATTTTTGATGAATAGTGAAACCACTTAGTAGTAGTTAAAAAACTGAAATTTTAATTTAAATGAAATTTTTCGGCTTCTGTGAATTAAATTTCAAAACTAAGACATACATGGATGTTAGTTTTAAGTAAAATTTTGTTCAATTAGATGCAAATAATTTTTGTGATTAGTAACTTTTGACATTTATTTACCGCGGTTAAAGGTAAACAGGGTAATTCAAGGTAAAAAGAGTATTATAGTAATAAAAAATTTACTAAACAATTTTCCTAACTATATTGGTTGATAAATTTATGACCATGGGAATATTTTGGTCGATTTTGGAACCCAATGGAGCCACTGAAAATTGATAATATCACATTATTTAAAATAACATAAAGGAAAAAATTACATAAAACAAATGTATTTTTGTAAATCAGTTTTTACATGGGTTTATATAATCCATCGTTTTAACTATAAATATTAATTAGAAATATAAAAATACTTCCTAAATCATGGTATTTCTTTTATAATTTTTAGACATCATATAAATTAAATTATTTATTACAAAATAATGATGCAGTATTTACCTCATTAATAAATAATTTATATAAATAAGATTATAAATATTAGAAAAAATATCCAAAAAATATCCAATCCTTATTAGATGATTTTATTTTTACCATTAGTCATTTTCTATTTGACTTTAATTAGATTTTTATCTTCAGAAACAGAATATCATTATAAAATAAAATAATATTTTTAGACATTCCTAAAGAGCCCCACCTCCCCCTTATAAAAATCCCTTCACTTATACGACATTCCTCACATGTATCAAGCCCCTTGGCTCATAAAAACCCTACCCCAAATAATATCTCAAGATCCCACTCTTCAACTTTGGAGTCTTACCTTAGTCATAAGTCACTTCAATAAGTCTTTTTGGTTCAATCCAAAGGGAGGTACCCAAATTAAAGGTAACAATTTCTCTTAACTTCTGTTCTTTTATTTTACTTCCCCAACCCCTATACTCTTTTTCTTCCATTATTCTACAAAAAAACTATTATCCAAAATATAATAGTATATTTTTAGGATAATGATTAAAAATACAATTAAACAGACCTCCATCTAATGACTGAAAAACATTCTATTTCTGTGGATGGAAAACTAACGCCTCACGAAACGATTATTGTTCAATTATCTCCTATCAACTATCATGGTGACCATTAATATGGAACTATATTTATATATGATATATATTATGTTTATGTTTTATTTATTATTCCGTGTCTTACATTTATATACTACCGTTATGGTTTCCATAATTGGTAATTGCGATAATTTCATATGAGGAAGTGCGGACTACCGCCCCCTCAAAGTGACATGAATCGTTAATTCCCTATGTGAGACATATAGAGGATGGATTTAATAATATTATATATGATATTATACTAGAATTAAAATATACCTATGTATCATTATGTTTTTTTTCCATTAAAATATGAAATATAAATGAATGTAGCGTTCATGCGTACGTACGGCTTACCGTCTCCATGAACGGTGAATTTCATTTCGTATCTCCAAATGATATGTACTATTATAAATAAATATATATACTGGATATATATGAAATATATGATATCTAAATATTGAATATCATTATAGAGATAATGGACTATTGACCACATGGAAAACTTGGAAATATAAGGTGTTCATTTTCAACTCAAGTACCAAATATCGACAAAACGACCATTATTAACACAAATGATTGAATAATGTTTATAACATGGTAATTAGTGATATTAAAGGAATAATAAAATTGAAAAAGGTTCTTAATCAAGTAAAAATTAACATTATTTTATTATTCAGGAGATTAAAGGACAAACATGTTTAGTGGGACTTATGGTAAGGGACTTCATCTCAGTCTCCATTCATTGAGGCATATTTTTTTATAATAAAAGGCCTTCTTTAATATGTTGTATAAAAACCATTTAATTCTCTTTTCATTCAAAGGGAATATTTTTCTATGAAGCATTTTACTAAACTAAAAAATTAATATTTGTTTTTAACTTATTTGGTGACAACGACCCTTCCGTTGACGCGAGTATTATTCTTTAACAAGACATAGTGTTTTTCTAAAGGAAAATAAATACTATATACCCTTTTGATGTATTTTGGTATTGAAAATGGTTTTGAGAAATAACTGATAATTTCAATATCTTGAAATGTTATATTGTTATTTTAATGAGGAAATTTTATCTTTCCATTATGTGTGTTTTATCTATTATGGTTCTTGGGTGTTATTTACATATACGAGTGGTTCCATGATAATCCTAGAGTGGTTGAGCCTGAGATAGCTCTCCAATGCATTAGGTAACGTGATGGAGGTAAACGTGAATGTTTCTCCTAATAGATTTAGGGAATATACTGTGATGAGTATTCCAAATGTGACTTCATACGTAGCTATGAAATCTACAAAGTAAGTATGTTATGGATGCCACAAGTTATCTTTTTGATTTGTGATTACTCGGTGTTATTCCTAAATATTTTTTTTTCATGAGGTATGTAAAAGTGTTTATGTTTTGTATGTATTTATGGAATAATGATTTCTTTCTTTATTTTATAACCCTTTTGAGATTTTAATACTCATCCCCAATTTTGGAATATTTTTCACAGGACATAAAGGGGAATAGGATCAAGGATGTGATCAAGGGAAATTCATGCGGTCTAAAACGTGGAACTAGACATGAAACTTTTTCTCAAAGAGTTTTTATTTTGTGAAAAAATTGAAACTGAGTAGAAGTGTATTCTTTTTATTTTTGAAATGTAATGTAATATTAATGGACTAATTCTCTAAAACTATAAAACTGAAAAGATCATCAATGTGAATTATTCATTTAATACAATATAATTTAATGTTTAAGGTCAGGTCCTTATAGTTGGTATCAGATGTCAGTTTAGAAAAATTTAGGAGTTATAATATAGTTAAATTATTATCCATAAATTATTTTTAGTTTATGTTATAATTGAAATGATATAGAATTTAGAGATTACCATGTTGCTTCTACTAAGATATTTCTGTGATTATAATGGTTTTCTAAAGAGAAAATAAGGCAGTAATGTTGGGACGACATCAGGAGGAAGACAACCGTCCAAATAAGCAACCTGAGATGGTTAGAATCAAAACTGAACAATTTGTTGCAATGATGACATATATAACTCATGATATAAATGGTGGTGGTATCCATGCACAATATCAACCATATCAACCATAGATGAACTTGTCAGTAGTGGATCATTTCGTGAGGCAACATCCCCCATAATTCAGAGGATCATCTGACCATGTGCTAGCAGAAGGGTTGATTAAGGAATTGAAGAATATTATTGATGTCATGGGGTGTTCAGAACATCAAAAGGTTAGTCTTGTTGTTTACTGTTTTGATGGTGAAGCTGATTAGTGGTGGTCAATGGTGAAAAATATCATTGATATTGAGGAGATTTATGATCTTTATTGGGATGAATTCAAAGGTATGTTTGTTGAGAAATATTTTTTTTAAGGTGGTTCATCTTAGGATGGAAAACCCATTCATATTATTGAGGCAGGAGGATGACTCAGTGGATTCTTATGAAGCAAAATTCACTCCACTAGAAAGGTATGCTCCAAATTTGATACGAGATTTGGATAGTAAAATAAACCATTTTACTCAGGATTAAAGCCAAATTATCAAAGGGCTTTAGCTTCTCATGAGTTCAAATGTTATGAAAACCTTTTTTGTTGTGTGGATAAGGTGTAAATGGAGTTTTCTGATGATCATTTTTTCTTTAACAAACAATAGAATAAGAGGTCGAGGTGGTAGGAAAAAAGGGAAGAACTCTTCAAAAAAGTCTGATGGTAAGAAATTGAAGTTTTAATTTTGTGAAAATTGTGTTTAAAAGCATGCTGGGGAATGTCTTTTGAATTATGGTAAGTGATATTGATGTGGTAAAATGGGACATAAGGCTCGTAATTGCACTGAAAATGATCAAGTTAATTGTAAGACAAAATAAGATTTACATTCAGTAAAATGTTTTAAGTGAAATGAAATGTGTCATTATGCAAATGAGTTTCCAACAACGAAATCAACTGAGGGAAGGCATCCAGACAACAAGAAAAATGGTCTAGTGAAATCCATTGAAAAAACATCAACAGATGTTGGGCCATCGAATGAAGTTGTATCAGGTATACTGTTTTTTTGTTCGTATTATACCAATGTGTTGTTTGATTTAGTGTCTACACAATCATTCATTTATGAAAAGTATTTTAGTAAACTAGGAATTCCATCTCACGATATGAATATGGAACTTATGGTAAAAACACCTTCAGGAAATATTGAGAAAAAAAGAAAACATAAGAACCTTCATGTACTTGTGTACATGAAGAATCTAACTTCAAACCTTATTGTCTTGCCTCTGGTGGAGTTTGATTTTATTTTGGGTATGTATTGGATTTCTATATATCAGGATAATATTGACTGCATAGCTAAAGATGTTTATTTTCAGAAATATTTTCAGTTTGTGTACAAGAATGAACACTTTCTTTTGATAACATATCATGAAGATAAGAAACTAGTAAAAGATGGAAATGAATGTTACCTTTCACATATTGTTGAAAATAAAATAACTATTGGGATTAATGAAGTAACAATTCTAAAAGAGTAACTTGATTTTATTCCTGATGATATTTTTGGTATTATACCTGATCGAGAAGTTGAATTTATTGTTGACTTAGTTCCTGATGCTAAGGCAATTTTGAAACCCCCTTATCGAATGGATCAAACTGAACTTTTTGAGTTAAATAATCAATTGCAGGAGTTATTAGATAAAGTTTTCATTTGACCTAGCAGATCATCATGGGGTACCCCTGTCTTATTTTTTAAAGAGAATGACGGTTCAATGAGACTTTTCATTGATTATAGAGCATTTAATAACATCACTATTAAGAACAAGTATCCTCTCCCTCATATTGATGATTAGTTGGATCTTCTCCATGGAGCTTATTATTTTTAGATGATTGATTTGTGGTTACAATACCATCAGTTGAAAGAAAATTAAGTAGATATTATGAAGACCGTGTTTCGTAATAGATATGTCCACAATGAATTTTTAGTTATGCCTTTTGGGTTAACCAATACACATGCTGTATTCATGGATCTTATGAATAGAATTTTATGTGAGTTCTTGGATAAGATTGTGGTTGTGTTCATTAATGATATTCTGGTTTGTTCTAAATGTAAAAAGCAGCATGAATGTAATTTAAGGGTTGTCTTGCAAAACTTAAAAGAAAAGAAACTGTATGGGAAATTAAGCAATTATGAGTTTTTGTTACAACAAGTTTCCTTCCTTGGTCACATTGTTTCAAAAAATGTCATAACTATTGATCCTTCTAAAATAAAAGTTGTTGAGGAATGTCCAAGACCCAAAAATATTACCGAGATCTATATTTTTCTTGGTTTGGATGGTCTTTAATAGAGGTTTGATTAAAATTTTTCACAGTTATCTATCCCATTAACTATGTAATCTCAAAATTATGTTAAGTTCATTTGAAAAAAAGTATGTGATGATTGTTTTTAGGAATTGAAAAGAAGATTGGTGAATGCTCCAGTTTTGGCACTGACTTCTAGAAATGGTGAGTTTGTTATATATAGTGATGGTTAGTTTAAAGGACATGGCTATGTCCTTATGCAAAATGATTAGGTATTTTATTATTCTTCACGTCATTTGGAACCTCATGAGTTAATTTACCCTACAAATTATTTAGAATTAGATACTGTTGTTTTTTCCTTAAAAATTTGGAGGAATCATTTGTATGGAGTAAATTGGGAAATATATACTAACCATGAAAGTGTAATGTATATATTCCCTCAAAAATAATTAAACATGAGACAAAAGATATGGCTGGAATTAATCAAGGATTATGATTGCTTGATCCTTTACCATCTGGGATAATTAAATAAAGTGGTTGATGCTTTGAGTCAGAAAAGTAATGATAAATTAACCATGTTACGTTTGGAGTGAGATCCTTTGGTTTTTGATTTGATGATCATTGGAATAGAAGTTGATGGTGCAAGAAGTTATTCTGTTTTGTTTCAGGTGTTAGTGAAATCATCTCTCTCGGACAGAATTATGGAAGTACGAAAGGAAGATCGTGAGTTGTAGGAAAAGGTAGATTTGGGTCAGAAGGGTAAGTTTCATGCTTTTAATTTAGATAGTGATTGTGTTTTGAGGTTTGGGAAAAGATTATGCATGCCTTGTGATTCACAATTGAAGAAAAGTAGTTATGTAAAGCTCATAGTATCCCGTTTTTAGTTCATCCTAGTAGTACTAAGTTGTATAGAGATATTTGGAATTATTACTGGTGGGATGGAATTATAATAGATATTTTTAATTTTACTCTGATGTGTTTGAATTGTCAGTAAGGTAAAGTAGAGTGGCAGTAACCAAAAGGGATGCTTCAGTCATTACCAGTACCAGAGTGGAAATGAGAAAATATATCCTTGGACATCATTGTGGGATTACCGAAGATATCACGAGGTAATAATGCAATCTGGTTTATTGTTGATCGATTGACTAAATCTACTCATTTCTTCCTATTCAAGATACTTTTTCTCTCGATCATCTTTCTTGGTTAAATGTTAAAGAGAAAGTCCGGTTGCATGGAGTTACCCACTACATTGTATATGATTGTGATCCCAGGTTTACTTTTTACTTTTGGAAAGGCCTTTAAAAGTCATTGGGTAATGAAATAAATTTTAGTAAAACTTTTTATCCTCAGTCAGATGGGTAGTCAGAACAAACAATTTAGACATTGGAGGACATGTTATGTGCTTGCTCACTATATTACCAGGGAATTTGGGACCACCATCTATCTATGGTTGACTTTTCATATAATAATAGTTTTCATTCTAGTATATAGATGGCTCAATTTGAGGTATTATATGGAAAGTGTTATCGAACTCCAACTTTTTGGGAAGGATCTCTCTTTTGAGTTAGGTGCCATATCTTTCTCAAATTTTTTCAATGGAAAAGTGTGATGCATTTTGGAAAGAAGGGAATGATGAGTATTAGGTTTATTGGACCTTATGAAATCTCAGAGAAAATTGGATCAGTTGCATACAATGTGGCTTTAATTCTATGTTTATCACAGGTACACAATGTTTTTCATGTTGCGATGTTGAGAAAGGATATGCCAGATCCATCTAATGTTTTGAGGCCAGAGGTAGTTCAGTTGGAAGAGAATATATATTATAAGGAATAAACAGTCTTGATTCTTGACCGTAGAAAGAAAACGTTTCAGAATAAGGTAATTCAACAGGTAATGGTTTTGTGGAAAAACCATATGGTTGAAGAGGCAATGCAGGAATCTGAAAACTCTATGGGGGATAAATACCCCCATTTATTTGATAAGTGAATAAAAATTTCAAGGATGCAATTTCAAAAAGGGGGGAAGGATGTAACATCCCATGTAAATAACGAAATAATACATTATTATTTTTATTAATATTTGTAAATTAAATATTAATTTTACCTTAAAGGTGTTGTTATGTTCGATGGTGTACCCGATACGCAATGATGGGTTTCTTTGAAATCTTACATTGCACAATAAAAATAAAATATTATTATTTTAAATGGTCGTTAACGTCAGGACCTTTTATTTGTTGGAATGAATAAAACTAACTACAATATGATTATTCATGTTTATTAATTTTTTTTACATTTATCCAAAAAAATTTACTAGTATAAAATGTGAATGAATCTAATTTTAAGCATAAATACTCTAATGTTCTTTAAATGGACGATTTACCCCCTTTTAATGTAGAATGATCTTTAAATATATTTTTGGTCACTTATATATGTTCTATTTGAAAAAATATAGATTCTGGACATCAAAATTAGTATTGGGTAAATTTTTGGTATTTTTCTCATAAAATTAATTTTTTATGAATAGTTAAAAATAATGTATTTTAATTGAAAAGTGAATTTTAATCTATTTTTTATATATAGATATATTATATTTTTAATTGGTTATAATGTTTAATTAGATTAGATGTTTACAAATTAATCCAATTTTGGTCATTGGAATTAATTTCACTTTGAAACCGGACATAAAAAATTGTCAATCTTTTGAAAGTTATTATTCTTTAAAAATACGCTATTTTTTTGAAAACGGAAATTAGTTTTAAATTAAATAATGAAAATTATATGTTATGAATTTGGTAAAATAAAAATTATTTTTGAATTTGTAATGTCATATATAACTTTGGCTGAATTTTTGAAATATTTTTATGGAAAACTTCAATTTTTGATGAATAGTGAAACCACTTAGTAGTAGTTAAAAAACAATCTTTTTCATTTAAATGATGTTTTAAGATTCTATGAATTGAATTTCTAAAATACATCATACATGGTTGTTATTAGTAAGTAAAATGTGGTCAATAAGATGAAAATAATTTATTGTAAATAGTATCTTTTGACTTTTATTTACAGTGGTTAATGGTAAATATGGTAATTCAAGGTAAAGAGAATATTATAATAACAAAAAATTTCCTTAAAAATTATATTAACCTTATAAATTAAGTCATTTATAACCATGGTCATCTTTGAGTTGATTTTGGGACCCCATGGAGCCACTTATGAATGATAATGACACTTTATTTTAAATAACAAAAAGTAATGGAAAAAATGACATAAACAAATATCTTTTTGTAAATTAATTTTTTACATTGGGTTATATAAGTAATATTTTTTATTATAATCATTCATTGGATAGAAAAATTGATTTTCCACATAATGTTATTTGTTTTATAATTTGTAGAAATCAAATAAATTAAATTATTTATGAAACAATAATAATGTAGTATTTACTTCATTAATAAATGATTTAAATAAACAACTTATAAATATTAAAACAATATCTAATACCTATCCAATTCTTATTGAATGATTTTCTTTCATGAATTAATCATCTTATATTAGACTTTAATTAGTTTTGGACCTTTAAAAACTGAATATAATTATATAATAAAATAACATTTTCACACTTTCCTAAAGACCCTATCCACCCCTTATAAAAATCTATTACTTCTAACTCGTTCCCCACACCACTCAAGCCTGTTTTCTCGCCCAAAAACTACCCAAATAATCTCTCAAGATCCCTTTTTTCCAACTAGGAGTCCAGACTTAGGCAGAAGTCACTTCAAGATGTCCTTTTTTGGTCAATCTAAAGGGAGTTACCCAAATTAAAGTAAACATAATCTCTTAACTTCATTTCATTTATTTTACTTCTCCAACACCTAAACTATTTTAATTCCTTTCTTTTATAATAAAACAAGTATCCTAAATATAAAATTATGTTTTTATTAGAATTAGTAGAACTACACTTACACAGAACTACATCTAATGGGTGAAGAACATACTGTTTCTGTGGATGAAATGCTAATGCCTCACGAAATGATGATTGTTTGATTATCTTCTACCACCTCTCTTTGTGGCCATTAATATGGAACTATATTTATATATGATATATATTATGTTTATGTTTTCTTTATTTTTTTTGTGTTTTAAATTTATATCCAACCTTTATGGTTTCTTTAATGGGTAAACGCGATAATTTCATTTAAGGAAGTGAGCTCTACCGCCCGCTCAAAGTGATATGACACATTAATGCCATATGTGGGACGAATAAAGGATAGAGTTAATGATATTATATTTCATATTATACTTTATTATAATATACCTATGTATCATTATGTTTTCATTCCATTATAATATGAAATAGAAATGAATGTAGCATTCATGCGTACGTACAACTTACCTCTCCATGAATGGTGCATTTCATTATTATCTCCAAATAATATGTACTATAATAAATACATACATATATTGGATATATATGATATTTATGATATCTAAATAATTAATATCATTATGGAGATAATGGACTATTGAATTCATGGACAACTTGTAAATATAAGGTGTTCATTTTTGACTCAAGTACCAAATATTGACAAAACGACTATTATTAACTTAAATGATTTCATAATGTTTATAACTTGGTAATATGTGATATAAAATTAATAATAAACTTGTAAAAGGTTATTCATCAAGTAGACATTAAATTTTGTTAATTATTCAGGAGATTAAAGGATAAACAGGTCAAGTCAGACACAAGGTATGGGACTTCATCTCAATCTCCTATAATTGAGGCATATTTTGTTTTAATACACAACTTTATTTTATATGCTGTATAAACACCTTTGAATTTTCTTTTCATTAAAAGGGAACCTTTTTCTACAAAATGTTTTACTAAATGACAAAATAGAATGTTTCTTTTTAACGTAAGCGGTGACAACAACCTTTCCGCCGCTGTGAGTGTTATTTGATCGTTGGCTTCCTTAACAAGCTGTAGTGTTTTTCGAGGAAAATAAGTACTATATACCCTTTTTATGTATTTTGGTATTGAAAATGGTTTTATTAAAGAATTGATTATTTCAATATCTTGAAATTATATATAGTGATTGAAATTTGGAAGTGTTATCTTTCCATTATGCTTGTTTTTTGTGTTATGGTTCTTGGGCATTGTTTACATATATTGGTGGTTTTATGATAATCCTAGGGTGAGTGAGCCCAATATTGCTATCCAATGCATTGGGTAACGTGATGGAGGTAAACATGATTGTTTCCCCAAATATATTTAGGGAATATACTATAATGGGTATTCAATATGTATCTCCCTATGTAGCTATGAAAGCTACAACGTAAGTATGTTATGGATGAAACAAGTAAACTTTATGATTTTAGATTACTATGTGTTATTCATAAATATTATATTTTCATGAGGTATATAAAATAGTTTATGTTCTGTATGTATTTATGGACTAATGATTTCTTTCTTTATTTTATAACCCTTTATAATCTTCTTATTCTCATCACATGTTTTTAAATGTTTTTTTACAAAACATAATGATGAATAGTGTCAAGGATGTGATCAAGGAAAAGTCATGCTATCTAAAACGTGGAACTAGACATGAAACGTTTTTTCAATGAGTTTTTATTTTGTAAAAAAAATAGAAACTTAGTAGAAGTGTCTACCTAGAATTTTTGAGATGTAAGGTAATAGTTATGGCCTAATTCTCTAAAACTCTAAAGTTGGAAATATTCTAAATGTAAACAATTCATTTAATTCAATATTATGTAATGTTTAAATCCAAGTACTCATATTTATGTTGTGTGAATTGATAATATATATATAACATATATCCACTTCAATTTATATACACAACCTAGTCATGTTGAGTACCATGTTCCGATACCAAATATTTTGGGTTTGTTTTAACCAACATTCAAAAGGCGAGGAGATCTTCACTACTCTATCTTATAGAAGATGATGAAATGACTTGTGGTGGGTGTCATTCATGGTAGGAGGAATTCAAGAGGTTGATAACCTAAATATTCACGATAACCTAATACTCTTATTTTAGGATTTACAATGTGTATTTGGGAGGGATTTGATGTAATGGACCATTTGTCTTCTGGTGAAATGTGATGTGAAGACCTAGGTGTGTTGGGAGAAGATGTGATGGGATGTACTAGGTTTCTTCAATCAAGATATGATGTGATGGACTAGGTGTATTCAAGTGATATGTGATGGTAAGTATTAGTTGTTTTTAGGTGATATGTGATATTTTGTGATAGGCCATGTGTCACTGGGAATGATGTGGATGAGATGTGATATTTAATGTTTATAGCACCATATTCTAGACCTTGGGAGGGTTGGGTATGTAGGGATGTGCCCCCAACGACATTCGAGATGTAATGATGTTTTGTGCAATGGGAGAGAGCTGTATGACCTATATTATTAGGGAGTGTGGGAGTTTAATTTGTTGGAATGTGTTTTAGGGTACCCATCATTGATATTTTTTAGATTATGTTATTATATTTGGATTCAGTTCTTGGTATGTGAGTCCTAGTGTTAAATGTATTGAATTGTTGACTAGTTTAGGTGATGATGGTTCTTCATATTACTCATTGTTGCATTACTGTTCCCATTTCATATTCACAATATTGATTTTTTTTTCCAAATATGTATACATTTAATCATATCCAACTTATATAAAACAATTTTTTCAGTTTTATAGGAGGACTTCATGGGATGTTATGGATGTTATTAGCAAAAACCATTGAACCATTGATGTCTCACTACCTTTTATTTTCCATTTGGTACCTTATTGTTCATGTGATTATATTTTTTAAAATTATTCATGAATTATGGAATAAATTTTGGTTTAATATTTTATTTTTGGCATGGAGTTGATTGATAATTTATATCCAATCCCTTGATAATATTTACATTATAGAGGGTAATGACTCCCATATGTGACATTTTTAAACCCTCGGTGGTAGTCACCAAGTTGAGGAACATTGAATGTAGGGAGTGGGGGTAACCATATTCTTTTACTCATTACTATCTTAGTAGGGATACCACTGGTGGGAGGAGGCCTGGAAAGATCTCATTTATATTTATTTCCATTGTAAAGAGTAATAATAGTAAATAAATATTTTCACACTTAGGGTAAATCATGTAAATGAAGTTAAAATAAATTATAATGATGAAAAATTGAACATAAAAACATCCTTTATTTTATTTGATGAGAGTATTTCGGCAATGAAAATCAAAGATTCAATTATATTTAATCATGGTTCAATATTTACTTGACATTAATCAGTAAAATATTTAAATAAAAGACAATGTAAATAATGTTACTTTCTAGATGTTAATATATATATTTTTTTGGTACGGATAAAAATAAGTTTTTTTAGTTTTAAATAGTCATTTTAGGATAAATTAATTTTTACCCTGAAATTTATTTACTATTTTTATAAATGAAATAATTACCTTAAATTCTTACAAAACACCCACACAGTTCTTGTAAAAGGAGTTAAAAAATCAATAAAATGATATATGAAATATCTAAAAATAATATTTCCTAGATGAGTTAATGTTTCCCAAAAATTTATAGATTAATAGAAAATATAATTTTATTTGAATATATTATATATGAAATCATTTTTTTCATGTAATTTTCTATTTAAAATTAAATTAATAGTACCAAAACTGAATTTAATGATATTTTATAGGAAAAAAATATTTTAAATGTTATGAAATTTCTAAATAAATAATATTTCCACTTTTTAATGGGGTATATTCTGTAATATCATGCATGGACCATTTATGTGCCTTTTTTCAAATTATAGTAGTTTTTTTGTCCATAAATATTAAAAAAAATTAATATCAGAGTAATTATCAAAAGATTAATGAATTATTAAAATAATTAGACGAGGGTCAAAAAGAAAATACCAACATGTATAAATTTTAATATGTTACATGATTTCAACAAATCATCATCTAATATTCAAACCATATCAATTTATATACATTTTTTCTTAAAAAATTTATATTGTGTCCCCTCCATACACTTATAAAAATGAACCAAATATCTATTTTTATTCCCCCTTAAAAACCCTTTTAGTTCAAAATATTCCTAGTAAAATGTCACGACCCGTCCCTCGGGGGCCCGTGTTATGACTACCCCAACCCTGCCTTCCACAGGCCAGGGGCTAGCGACTAGCACCAGAATGGTGTATCCCTAATATGGGAAGACATTGCCTTTTTACCATACAGAAACACAGTTCAAGAACACAACAAGAAGCAACTACACAGTCTAGAATGAAACTAGATATAACAACAAAGTAAAATGCTGTAGTAAAATGTGTGATGAAATTAAAGGGGCCAGAATAAAAGCCCAAATCAAAAATTTACATATACAATAGAAATGTAAAACTAAAACTGAAAGGTACAAAACATATCCTGGATCATCCACTGAGGATCCTACCTGAAGGGTTGGTATAGATCTTGATTAGTAGTCCCTACGTCATGTTACACTAAAAGGTCCACCTCCATGCACCATCCAGTCATCACTTCAAGCATCGTCCAATCCTAACTCCCTCAACCTTGATCAACGCTGTACGTAGTTTGCACAAGACATAATAAGGTGTGGGCGAAGCTCATGAAGGTGTGAGTATAACAAAACTCAGTAAAGGACCCATGACCCCTGAATGTCTCCTAGAGTTCTACAAAGGAAAAAACCAAAAATAAAGGCATAAACTCTACTTAGATATATGCTTATACATACACCTAAGTTATGAAGATATAATCATCTCATACATGAGGGAAGGACAACACATATGTAACACCACGAAGGTAGAAGTACCACATTGGTAACACCGCGAAGGTAGAAGTACCACATTGGTAACACCACAAAGAAAGTACAACGATGGTAAAAGTAGCACACTAGTATCACGAAGAAGATCATACCAAGAAGGTAAAAGTACCACACAGGTATAACCACAAAGATTGTACCACAAAGGTAAAAATTACCACATAGGTATCACCAAAAAAATAGTACCACGAAGGGAAAAGTACCCCGTAGGTATCACCATGAAGATAGTACCATAAAGGTAAAAGTACCACATAGGTATCACCATGAACATAGTACCCTAAAGGTAAAATTACCACATAAGTATCACCATGAAGATAGTACCACGAAGGTTAAAGTTCCACATATGTTTCACAATGAAAATAGTACCATGATGGTAAAAGTACCACATAGGTATCACCACGAAGATAATACCACAATGGTAAAAATACCACACAGGTAAAAGACATAGTTCAAAAAGAGTCTCATCTCAAACCAGTTTTTAAGGAAACTATAAAAGTAAAGATTAATAGTCGCGAAGCTAGATCACATTATTCTATTAGGAGGTATAACTACTGATTATACGGAGTCTGAACCACACAAGATCGATAGGTATTAACCCCGAAAATGATCCACAAAGGATCTGATCTACCCAGAGTATATAGGTACTAACCCCTGCTATGACCGACACATGATCGGTATGTGCTGACCCACACAGGATCGTTGAGCGCTAACCCACAATGGATCAGACGCACACATGACTCGTATGCCTTGACTCATAGAAGATCATTGAGCACTGAACCACATAGGATCTGATCCACATAGTTTTAGTGCTGACCCTCATAGGATCGCTCTGTACAATCGTCCGTATGATCTGTCTCCAACCTCCACCTTATTTCCAGCCACTAGATTCCCACTAATAGAATGTTTGGTAGAACTGATCCTTAATACATCTGTCATACCTCAACCACAAAAAAGTTTCAGGAACAGGTATCCCAAATGTCTGACACGTCATAAGGGACCCAACGGAACTGATAGAGTGTCAATTGGAGGCCCAGTTTGTAAGTTATTAGTGTTTCCGCTCTTAGGGAACGGTTATATTCGGGGTTCAATACAACCCGGCCATGCTCCAACATTATCCAAAAATTATGTGAAGTATACCAAAAGGACCATCTCGATCCAAGTATTCAGGTTCTACAGACAGTTCACCAACCAGACACTCGGTTCTCAAGATAAGTCCACAAAGGCGTATCAGGGTCTAGATGGGCCTGGGTCCGGTCCGTCCTGGCTGGACTGACCATGCGCCGATCTGGATCTGGGTAACCCGAACCGGTCCAAGTCTGTCCCTGTTGTCTTGGGCTATGGCAGGCTTGGCCTGTTGGGCCATGGTTCGGCCCAACCCGCAAAGGGGGTGGCCCTCTCCCACCTGCTGGCACGGCCCGAAGTCGGGTGGCCTACCATGGCAGGGTCTGCTTTAGTCTCAACCCATGGGGGAGGTGCTCCCATAGTATTTCGAATGGATTGATGGCCATTAAGTTGCCCTGGTAGCAGGTGGGACCACCTTTCGGTCCCGCTCTGTGCGTCACGGCCGGTCAGGTTCCTGGTCGGTCTTCTTTCTAGTGGCGCGACTACGCCACTGTCCACCTGCGGCCGGCCGGGAGCCAGCTGACCTCCTACCTCCACCGCGGCCAGGCAGGCATAGACACCTGCTCTGGCGGCATATATGCACACCACAACTTCTCCATGTGGCCGGCCAGCGTGTCAGCGTCCAACCTACTCCGTCGTGGCCGACAGGCCGCTGCCTCCTCTTATGACAATGTGGATGCACACTTCCCTCCTTCTAAGCGGTCGGCCTGGTGCTGACCACAACCATTTCCACAAGCCATCACCACTTTGTTCCAAGATCAAAAATTATGATGTTTTCATATTCTCAATCCTTACGTTGAGATCTCTATGCCTATATGTCGCGCTCAATGAGACATTGTGTTTTCATCATCATTAATTATTTGGTGTCGAAGAAAAAACGAATAATGGCTGAAGAACAAAAGAAAAAGAGGTCAAGGTATATGTACGGAATGATGGACAAGATTTTACGGCCATTGTCATTGTGAATCAAAAATTTAATGAATCAACAAATATATTTAATCATACTTGAAATTAAAACCCCTACCTCAATCGTCCATTGGAGATGTCGTGAGAAGGAAGATGAGGTCGTTGAAGGGGACACCGACATTCGTTGCTACCACAACACATTTATGATCTGGGCTCATGAATCATCCTCATTATTCACTGGGAGGGGGGGTTTGTTAGAGTATTATCTATCCCATGCCTCCTCTCCCTTTTTCCAATGAGAATACAACCCACAAGAAGAGTTAATAAAATAACACTTCATTAACATGTTGGGTTATTAATTAAAGTTTAATGTATGCTATTAATTAAAGAGATAAGTGGTTACTCATTTTTTGTAATAGGGCATTTAATTCCCATCATTAAATGCCCGACCACCCTCATGTGGTCCCAACCTTTATGATTCCAATGGGAGCATAAAAAAATATATAGTTAATTTATTTTATTATTTTCCCATCCCTCCCACAAATATTTGAAAAAATAAATCCTGCCCTCGACCTACTGTAGTAGAGGTGAAGGTCTCCTTAAGAAAATTTTGGTGCTATGAGTTCAACGGTGTCCTCATATTTCAATTCTGAGCTCCGGTTAAAATTAAAAAATTCCACTCATACATCTACTGAACGTACCAGAACAAATGTTTGTATAATTATTGACAGGAACCATCGACCAACGCCGGTCGAGGTTAGGCTCTTTTTATGTGAAACATTCCCCAACAAACCCAACAGTAATCTCATATATCCAATCAAAGTTACTGTTTAAAAGATATGGATTTTAAAATAAAATAATTATCACTTTATTATATTATTTACTGCCAAAAACTAACTTTCACCGGTGGCCAGTACTAGACAACGTTAGTATCTGCCTATAGAAAGAATACATTCAAGACTTGAGACATTGTATTACCCATATATGGGATAGTCATAAGAAAATGTGGCCCCCACCTCCTGGAACTCCAATGGTTTCCGTCTCTTGTCGGTATAAGACTTCTGCCAGCTCTCTGTAGTCATCACTTGCTGACAAATGAGACATCATGATACAAATTCTTCCATAGCTTTATTCATCTATGACCACCAGTAATTGCACCGGTGGTCTTGGTATATCTTCACTACACCGGGATGTACCGCCAGAGGGGACGTATGGAACTCCTTTATCACCTCCTCTTGAAGCGCCACTGGTACCATTTTACGTCCTCTGAAGAGGACGACATGCTCCCCACCTTCATAAAATCCCACAGGTCCTTTCCCTAAGGAAATCTATGCAGGTCGAGCCTCACAGTCAATGCCCCCAAGCTGCACCTCCATGAACTACTGAAGGAGTGGGGGAGTGACAGTCATACACTAGAGGTAAGTAGCTTCATCTCTATCCATGAAGGATATCTGCAGCACGTCTAGCTACTCTGATGTCTCACTCGACCGTGATAGACTGAACCTCTTGCTGAGTTCATTTTCTACCATTTTCTCCTTCCTAGGAGTATGGAATATCTCAAAGTCATAGTCTTGGAAGAATTCTAGCCACTCTTGTTGGGAACTGAAAACTGAAAACTCCTACTACCATGAGGGTAAGTCTAACCAACTCACGAGTGATCGACCAAACCCTCCTATACAGGTGGTTATCTTCTTCTGTATGTGTTTCCTTTTTCATCGACTAAGGAAAAACCCATCCCAAAGTTGTAGATAAACCACCACCCTTTTGACTAATATAGTCTATCTGAGTATGGACTATGGATGCCTAGTCATACACAAACTAACGTCGTAAGGCCTCAACACTGTCACCATGAGGTTCCAACTGAAACTATCTCTTTAATGCTCAGATCACACAGTCCGCATAAGTGTGATTATCGAGTCCTCTCCCAATGGTATCTCTAGAGGTGAGGGTCAATTAAACGACTTAATTGAAAACTCTTGGTCTTGAACAAGATCCATGATAAGAAGGAATGATTAGATTCTATGACTATTAATATGACATCAGGTAGTAGAAATATAATGTATATATAACTATTCCTTGAGCCCTTAGGTCACACTCCTTGACCACATGCAGCTAATCCATTCCCATGTCCTCCATATCCCTGATCCTGGTGGGGACCACATAGGGGGTTGTTTGTATCATGTCAAAATGCACACCAGCTCATGCTGCTCTCATAGCTCGGCATCCATGTCTGTAGCCCTACAAATTCATCAGTCCCTAACACTTCTTCTTCTTGAAACATTATTACACGCCAAAGTCTCTGAGACTGGTTCTAGTTTCCTGCTTTCACACTACTAACATTCACTAGCTATATCTTCTCAGCCAAAGGAAATTCAACCACAGAGGTTTCTCTCTATCAACCTAACACAGGTAGGAATGAAATGAGGTATAGTGATAGATTGGACATCCTTAAAAACACCGCGCTTAGAAGTCTGATCCCAAAAGCACTGATCGTATTGTATTTATCGAGTAACAGGAATGATTGGTACGCCTTGATGAATAATCATCTACCGAAATTTGATCCTGCCAAAGCTTTAGAAGATCTAGAGAACACTCATCCACCACCTCAAGCTAGTCCTCATCCACTTGTGAGTCAGTCGTTCCTAAAAACCATAGGGGTATCTGATGTAGAAACTCGTGTAAAGCACAACACCAAATTGTGTCCTCTACCGGTACCACTGGTTATAACTGCTTCCCAATGAGTAGTGATATAGCTGTAACACAACCCAAAGGTACTATCTCAGTAAATGCTCCATGTACCAAATCCTAATCACTATTCGGACAATCCTCATGGTCACACACTGGAAAATACTAGAATCTATGATCACCATCTTCCCTACCGATGTCTCTTCTAGGTGGAAAAATCCTGCCACAGCCTTCAGCTAGTCCTTAGATGCCTAGGAATCTATCTCACCTCGAAACCTTAGAGGCCTATGCTACTGTAACTCATGAAACATGCTCAAATATTTTGCATCGTCTACTAGTGGTGCTGGTGGTAATACTTGTCTAATGGGTAGTGGTGCTACCGGCACACCACCCAAAGGTGCTAATGCCATAAGAGGGCCATGCAATAAGGCCTTATCGCTCGATGGGATTTCATTATGTACCCTCTCATGAATCCTAGATAGTTATATATGTGGAGGAATCCTGATAAGTAATATTTGCACCATGGTAATGAAGTTATACCTAGTGATTTGACTCCAACGAAATCAAAAAATACCTTTCAAAAACACACGCAATCAGTGTTTTCATACAGTGAGTTGGAATCTAGAATTTTGTTTCCTTGTGTATGGATATGTTAGATGCTGCAACAACACTGGACTCTTGAACTGAAAACCACACTCATAACACATAACACTATTTCTTCACAGGAAAGATCAGAGTCCTTGTATTTCGGTAGAACTGAAGTCCTCTGATACCACTTTGTCATGACCCATCCCCCAGGGCCCGTGCGTGACTAACCCAAGCCCACCTTCCATAGTCCAGGGGCTGGCAACTAGAATCGGAAAGGCATATCCCTAACATTGGAAGGAATTTACTTTTTACCGTAAAAACACACAGTTCATGAACACAACAAAAAAAACTACAAAGACTAGAACTCAACTAGATATTACCACAACGTAGACTGTTGTAGTCAAATGAGTGCTGAAAGTAAAGGGTCCAGAATGAAAGCCCAATTGAAAAAGTAAAAGTAAATCTAAAAATAAAAATACAACTGAACGGTACATAATACCTCTCAGATAATCCACCAAGGATACCACCTAAAGGGTTGGTACAACTCACGATTAGTAGACCCTACGTCACATTACACCAAAAGGTCCAGCTCTAAGAACTACCCCGTATAAAATCCAAGAACTATCCAATCCTAGATCCCTCATCATTGATCAGCGATGTACGTCGTCTACACAATACACAACATGGTGCGGGTGAAGCCCGTGCAAGGGTGATTATAATTAGAGTTGGTAGGGACCCCAATACCCTTGTAGGTATCATAGAGTTCCACAAAGTAAAACCCAAAAAGCAATAAATCAACTCTACATATGTATATGCCCATACACACTTGTAAGTTATCATGATATACTCATCTCATACATGAGAGAGAGACACCGCATAGGTAACACCATGAAAGTAGAAGTACTACATAGTTAACACCATGAAGAAAGCACCATGAAGGTAAAAGTACCACACTGGTATCACCACAAAGATAGTACCATGAAAGTAGAAGTACCACACAAGTATCACCATGATGATAATAACACAAAGGTAAAATGTACCACACATGTATCACCACAATGATAATAACATGAAGGTGAATGTTCCACACAAGTATCACCACAAAGATATTACCACAAAGGTAAAAGTACCACACATGTATCACCATGATGATAGTACCACGATGGTAAAATTACTACACATGTATCACCATGAAGATTGTACCATGAAGGTAAAAGTATCACACAAGTATCGCCCAAAGATTGTACCACACAAGTAAAAGAATTAGTTTGAACATATTCTCAGCTCAAACGAGGTTTTTAGTGAAGTATAGAAGTACGTATGATTAGTCATGAAGCTAGATCATCTTATTTTGTCAGGAGGTACTACTGATGATTATACGGAGTCTGACCCACATAGAATCGATAGGTAGTAATCCATGCAATGACCCATACAGGATCCGACCCACCCAGACTCAATAGGTACTAACCTTCTCTATGACCCACATAGGATCTGACCCACACGGAATTGGTATGCGCTAACCAACATAGGATCACTGAGCATTGACCCACACTAGATCTGATCCACATTTGATTGGTATGCACTAACCCACACATGATCGCTCAGTACTAACCTCCGTATGATGTGTCTCCAAAATCCTCCTCACTGCCAGCCAATATATTCCTAGTAATAGAACATTTGGGAGAAACACTCCTCCAGCCATCGGTCGTCAATAAACCAATAAAAAGTTATGATAAAATGTATCCCAACGGTCTTTCATGTCATAAGGGACCCAACGTAATTGGCGAATTGTCAATCGGATGCCCGATATGTACGTTATTAGAGTTTCCGCTCCAAGGGCCTTGTTGGATTCGAGGTTCGATCTACCACGGCCATGTTACAACATTATACAAAACTAAATTGGAGTATACCAAAAAAACTGCCTCAATCCAAGGATTTTGGTGCTGCAGACAGTTCATCAAAATGATGCCCGATTCTCAAGATAAAGCCACAAAGGTGTATCTTGGTCTGGATCGTCCTAGGTCCTATCCGTCCCGGTCGGGCCGACCTGGCTTAGGTCGACCCGACCCGGTTCGGGTCATCTGGTCCCTATTGGCCTAGGGCTTGGTGGACCCAGCCCACTGGGCTGTGTTTCGGCCCAATCTACGAAGGGGGAAGCCCGGCCCAGCCCGCTGGCATGGCCTGCGGTGCAGCGAGTGGCTGGGTGGCCCACCGTGGTGGGGTCTGCCCTAGCTGTAACCTAGGGGGAGGTTCCCAATGGTATTTCTAATGTCTATATGGCCATTCAGTTTCCTGGTAGGCAAGTAGGTCTACTTAGTGGTCCCTCTCGGTGCGTTACAACTCACTGGGTTCCCAGCCGGTCTTCCGTCCAACGGCGCAACGATGCCGCTGTGCCCCTACGGCCAGCCGAGAGGAAATCACCCTACGACCTCTGCCGTGGACAAGTGGCTGCTACCTCCTTCTCCGGCAGCGCGGATGCATGCCACCACTTTTCTGTGTGGTCGGACAGCATGCCGGCCACCACCCTTCTCTTCCGTGGCCAATAGGCCATGACCTCCTCTTCCAGTAGTGCGGATGTGTGCCGTCCCCCTTCCACACGGCCAGTCGGGTGTCGACCTACTCCTTCTTCCAAAAGCCATCATCACTTCGTTCCAAGCCCAAAAATTATGAAGTTCACATATTTATGATCCTCTGGCCGAGATCCCCGCGTCCAAATGTCATGCTCAATGAGACATTGTGTTTTCAGTATGATTAATTATTTGACATTGAAGAACACAATAAGAACACATGAAGAACGAAAGAAAAAGAGGTTAAGGTCTGAGTTCAGAACTATGGCCATGTTTGTTTGGCTATCATCATTGTGAATTATGAATATGAAGAATAAAAAAATAGATTTAATCATACTTCAAATTAAAACCCCTACATCAATCGTCTATTGGAGATGTCATGAGAAGGAATATGAGGTAGTTGAAGGGGACACCGGGGTTCGTTGCTCCCACAACACGTTTCCGATCCAGGCTCATGATTCATCACCATTCTTCATTGTGGGGTAGTTCTTCATTGGAGAATTGTCCATCCCATGCATCCTCTCCGTTTCTCCAACGGGAATACAACCCACAAGAAGAGTTAATAAAATAACTCTTCATTAACAAGTTGGGATATTTATTCAATATTAATGTATCCCATTAATTAAAAAAACAGTTGTTAGACATTTTGTGGAACCAGGAATTTAATGCCCAATATTAAATACCTGACCACCCTTATGTGGTCCCCACCATTATAATTCAAATTGGAGGATTTAAAAATAAAATAAAATATAATTATTTTATTTTATTATTTTTCCAAACCTCCGACGAAAATCCAAAAAACTAACTTTTACCCTAGAACTACTAAGTTTGAGGAGAGGGTCTCATTAAGTAAATATCGACTTTATGAGTTCAAGTATGTCCTCATATTTAAATTTCGAGAACCGATTCAAAATATACAAAATGCCACTCCCCCGATTACTGAATGGACCAGAAATTTTTTTAGAAATTTATTAATAGTCACCCTCGTCCCTCACCAGTCAAGGTTAGGATCTTCCTAAGTGAAACACACCCAAATGAACCCAATAGTACTCTCAGATTTCCAATACAAGTTACCATTTAAAAGTTACAGATTTTACAATAAAATAATTGTCATTTTATTATTTTATTAATGTCGAAAAACTAACATTCAACATTGGCCATCACCGACCAAAGTTAGTATCTTCATACAGAAAGAATACCTTCACGAGTTTAGCGGTTTTCTCGAATTTTTAATCTAAGTTACCATTTGTGAGTTACATGAATTTGAAAAATAAAATAACTTTATTTAATTATTTTATTTACAGTTATTCGATTTTCGGGTTTTCTCACAGGAGACCTGCACCGACCAAACATAAGTAGTGCCTAGGGTAAACACACCATCCTGAGTGCAACAGTGCCCTCATATTTTTAATACATGGAACCTTATAAGTGTTATTCTATTTTTTAATGAAAACTACTTAAACACGCTAATTAAATCATAAAAAAACTTTGAATAATCATTCCGAGAACTCTGGGCTTCGAAATCGCACGCCGTCAGATTTCACAGTCTCAAAATAATTACATATAATTAAAAATAATTATTCAGAATTTTTGGGAAATTACATCAAATTCATTTATAACATCTCAATCCATTTTCCACCGGTCTTAATTATGATAGAATACAAATATTAGATGGGTTTAGGTGTTATGCAATGAATGTTTTCTGAAGAAGAGTTATAATTCTTAATCACGAGTTTTTGATTTATTTCTTCTTCCTCATCCTTTAAATACTTTTTAAACATGTTGAAATAATTAAAATATTGTATTAAATATACATATTGTTTATTATTTTAACACAATCACCCATATCCATCTTTTATTCCATTAAATAGGGAATGAAACCATCATTTGCGTGTTCGGTTGAATACTACCATACAAACTGATGTGTTATATTCCACGACCAACAATAATGAGTTGTTATAATGATGGATTATATATATATAATATTAATTACATATTTTCATTTTATACTCATAATATATAATATATTTTCATACCTTTTGATCCATTAAATATTGATTACGTCATTTATGTGTACAAGTGGATTACCACCTCCACGAAGCAATGTGATTAATTTTTTTCATTACCCCATTACATGAATTCTATATATATGTGAATATAAATAAATAATATAAATCTTATTAAATAATAATATTAATGGTAAAATAATATAATTATTACCTTATTTTTGAAATGATCATCTAAAAAGTGAAATGTTACACATGCGTATAAACAACCTACCATCTCCATGACCGCAACATAGTTAATTTTTATTAACCACACATCATGGTGGATTTATAAGTATAATTTATGAATAAAAATGATAATCATGACATGACTATTTTTCAAGTGATTATGGAATAATGACCCCTTAGACCATAGTTAACCAATCGATTTAATTTTTGAAATATATGGTAATTTTGACCAAAATATCTGACATGAACATAATTGGTTAATTAATTGAATGAAACATGTCTCTGAATAAAAAAGAAGGAATAATAAACATGAAAGAGTTTATTCAAATAGTAAATAATTATCTTATTTTTATTATTCATGAAAATAAAAAACATATATGATCCGTCAAAGTCGAGGTAAGTGTAACAATAAATTGAAAAACCACATTTTAAATGTTATAAAGATCAATTTTCTAAATTTACTTATTCAATTCATATATTATTCAAATCATTTAATAGAAAATTTTATACGGGAATTAATGAATTATAAAATAATTTTTTTATTCTATTATTATCATTCAACGGGTTTCAAAAAGAATATTTTTTTTGTGGTTTATACGGATCATTTGACCTTTTTTACAAAGGAAAGTAGAATGTTTTATCTTAAATTAAATGACATCAATGTATTTTACCATCCCTGTAAACATTATTTTAGTTTTTTCTTCCATTAAAAAAATCCATGTTTTCATAAAAAACCCCTCCTTTATTTTTGTTTCTGGATTTATAGTTTTAAAAAGTGGGTTTTATAGGTGAAAGATAAATCAATATACGTAAATGTATCCTTATGGATGAGGAGAATGTTTTTCTGACTCATTATTTAATTTTTTTCATGTTATGGCATGGTTCATAATAATTTTTTATGATTATGGGTGGTTTTGTTATAATCTATATGTGGGTCTATGATATCCCTCTAATGTATTTGTTATGATATGTTTTCAAAGTTGATCATGATGGTTATTCCATTTATAACCATATATGTTAATCCAAAGTATAACTATGATGGTTATTATATGTTTATCTTTGAATGTTATTTTCGAAAGAGTTATACAAAAAGGATTCCCTAAGTTTACTATATAATTTTGTTTTTCTTATTATGGGTTTGTATAGATGTCATATGATTTAAAAAGATAATTAATGATATTATTTTCAATGGAAAGTGTATTATATTTATTAAGGATGAGAAGTATATATTTTTTAAAATTATTTCATGTGTTTTTCCTGATATTAGAATAAACCATTAATATTTTTTATTTTTCCTTTATGATTTCCTATGAAATGTCATTTTTGAAATCATTTTGAATGAAATAGTGTTTTCTTGTGTAATGAAATATTAATTTTAAAAACATAGTTAATTTTGATAATTTTAAACATTTATGAGTATTCATGGATTAATATATATATATAGACCTTAGTCCATATTTTTATCATCCAATGTTTTAAAATGTGTTTCAGGGGGTTTTAACGATGATTACTGATAATTTTGTGAAGAATAAAAAATATGTGAAGATATAAGATATTATTTTTCGAATGAATTATATTGTGATAAAAACTGATATTTGGTGGAAGTTTCCACATTGAGTGAGATTTTACTAATCCTCCAAAGCTCGGGACCTGAATTGTCTTTGGATACACAAGTGATCCAATATATACTTTTGATATTGTTTGTTTTTTATGCTAAATATTTGGTCACATTAATAAGAATCTATTTAAAAAATTTGATGATTATAGTTTTAGAATATTATACATGATTTTGTGTTTGAAGATGTTATAATTAATATCATTTTGATCCATTATAAATGAAGGATCACCTATTATTTATCATCCAAAACATTCTCTATAACGTTAAAAAATAATGATTCCTTAATTTTCTCTTTTTTATTTTGAATTCAACACAAAATTAAAAAAAATCTTAAATAGAATTCATATTTAAATCAGATAATATATTTCCATTCACACTCATCCAACCTTTTCCATAATTCATTTATTTGTCAAAATAGGTATTTCAAAATCTATATCATTTTATTTCTTTTCTCCTCGTTCATCATTCAATTAAATTAGTAATATTTAAAACTGAATTTTAAATATTAATTCAAGTATTTTCTATATTTTTAAAAAATATAGTATTTATTTTCCCCCAATTCTTTTAATAGCATAAAAATCATCTTAAAGTAGAAGTAATTTCATACTGATTCAGTGAATTATTTTGTTTTATTGTACACTTAAAAATTTCATATATATTTATAAAAATTGATTTAATATCTAAATATTACATAATAATAAGATATTATCATTTTTTATTTTATAATGACAATAAATTATAAATAATAATTATATTAAATGTAGTTAATCATTTTAAATTTAATCATTAAAAATATTAAAATGAAGGAATGTTTATTCATTCAAGAAACTTTTATTAATCATATTTAACTATTTAACATTCATAACTACTCAATTAAATGAATAATATACAATTATATTTTATAAATAATAGATCTATTTGAAAATAACCATTTTTAATTAGCATTCTTCAAATTATATTTATAATTTTGAAGCAAATAACCTCAAAATTACTACTAGAAGAAAAATATATCTTATAACCGAATATTTAATCACAATAAAATATTTACAATAAATAATAATAATAATTTAACAGAAATTAAAAATGTTCTTAATAAAGTTAAAAAATTAACACAATTTCATGAAACATGATCATAGAGGACATTTCATGTATGTTGGGAGTTGATGTAATGGTTTGTTTCCCAGTCGCACCCATAAAGTCTTATTTTTGAAGATATTTTCTCTATCACTCTCTATATAAATTTTTTTATACCTTTCTTATATGATAATTTTTTTCATTTGTGTTGCCGATTATATTCTTAAATGGGGATATTATTTCAATTTTATTTCCTTTTTTATTGTTTTAAGAAGCCAAAACATACATAGAATATAAGAAAACCATTTCATATTTCTAAATTCCTTTATGAAAATATTCTTATAGAGATCCATAATCCATAATCACTAAACCATGAAATATGAATTCTCATTGTTTTTTATTTCTATAATTGTGTTTGTAAAATTATATATCTTCCCAATAATTTGGGTATTTATATTATTTTTTAGTTGAATAAGATATTTGAGATTATTAGAAAACACATTTCATTTTCATGGGTTTATTCCAAGATTATTCCTTATATGGGATTATTTTGTATGATCCATGCATAAGAATAAAATACTATGATAATTGGTGGTATATAAATTATAAGGACACTAAATATATTGGGAAATTTATTATATCTTATTATATCATTTTAAATGAACATATTGTAGTTAACAATTTCCATTAGGTTTTGAAAACATCGTATTGGGCCGTGAACTATGTTTACGATGTCCATTTGGTAATGTTTAATTGTGTTTTAGGTATTATTTTCTATGATACATTACATATTGTTATAATGTCTTGGATATGTGGCATGATATCTATTTTTATGACATGGATTTAGCTTATGCCACATTCTTATACTTATAAAGATTATAATTCCCATATGACATATTGTTTCTTAGTCAATGTTTATATAATTGATTCAATGTTAGGATTATTAAATATCCTAAAACATAACATTATGATAATCCTATTGTACACTCCAATATTATTTATGGATCACCCATTATTTTTGTACATCCTATAGGATAAAACACATAGTGAAAATGTTATAGTGTTATCCATGGGAATGTCATGAAGATATGAATAAAGTATAATGTAGTTACTTTTAATGTGTTATAATATGTTCTTATTATCATAATTATAATATTACTATAATTTTCTGGGCATTAAATTATTTATATTAAATCTAATTTATAATATTTTAATCATAGGAAGGTCATAATAGATTGTATCAAAGTAAGGTATGTTTACTTTTTAATGTTAGGTTTGAGTATCTATGAATGAATAACCTATAAAAAACAAGATCAATCATTAAGAATTCATAGGTTATGATTTAAAAGTTATTTATAGTGTATACATTATATGTTAAAAATTTATAGTTTATATGATCTCTATCATGAGAAAATTCAAAACTTATATTCTTTTAGTTTAGTCATTTTATTAATTCTATATTCAAATAGAAGAAAAATATATATAATATCTGATTATGAACGTCAAATACATTATTGGATAATGTTCATAGTTATTATTTCATATAATTATAGTTCTCAATAAAAACTAAATAATTAATTAAGCATATATAGAAATAGTTATCTGTGAAAAAAATATGTAGTGTAATTATTTCATATCATGTATAAAAATCATCCCCAAAAAACATTTGTGGGAAGAATCTTCTTGAAATATTAGTTATGCTCCCTTTGGTAGAATTTTATGTTATTTTCGAAATGGACATGTAGTATTTATTTAGAGAAAATGTAAAATATTGAGATAGGGAAATAAATTTATCTAACTAAAATATTGAAATGATAAAATATAAATATGTAATATATTAGGAAACTTATTTTTAAAATAGTTATCAAGAAAGTATATTGTTTACTTATGAGGAAGAATATATAAATCAAATGATTCTGGAAATGGGTTATATTTCTCTAGAGGATATACCTATTATAATTGAATATCATGATATTTCTATTGAAGTGTTTTCTAGTATTTCATCAGAATGAGTGAACAAGAGTAGAGGATGAAAACATGAATCCGGGTGTGATAGTTACGGTTGAATAAGTGGACACGAATAGTTATAACTAACATCCAAAATCAATGCCCTATGTATAACTCTTTCCAAAAGCACGTATGAGAAATTAATAAAATATTATTTTAATTAAAATATATATTACAAAATTTCTAATATTCATGTTAGATATATTTTTTATTGTCACAAATTTTATGAGAATTATTAGAATAAAAAATTTATTTCTTATATAATAACATTTTTCCAAATATTTTATGATATTATTTTAATGTTAAATTTATTTATCATAAAATTTTAAGTTTAAATACTGAAATTAATTTTTTCAAATATCATAAGAATATTAAAATATGAACTATTTAAAAATTTCTAAAAGGATTGATTCTTAGCAGAATAGTGAAAAATATTTTTACCAATAAAATGAATTTTGAGACATATTAATATGAAATTATGAATTTTAAAATCATGAATCCATTTTCTAAGAAAAAATATAAAAAATTTAATTTAATTTAAAATTTTAAATAACATAAAAATGATTTATAAACCCATATTTGACATTTTAGGACGAAATTTAAATTTACTTAAAAAAATTATTTTTAATACATTTTACATTTAGTATTTAAAATTTTATTTTTATCAATTATAGGAAATAAATTTTATAAAATATATTTCAAATTTTTAATGATTAGGTAAAAATTATTTAACAATGAACACTTTTTCATTCATAAATGATAAATTACTTTTGTAAAAACTAGTTACCATAGTAAAAAATTAGAATGGGTAAGAAGGGTTTAACAAAGTGGTAATAAAGAACATGTTTAAAAGGGTGTTATAGTGGTTTTTTATGACTTTAAGAACCTTATACCTTTCCTTATCCATTATTTCCTTTCTTATTAGCTACTTTACTTGAGAGAGACATCCAATTTTTTTCATATTCACTAAAACACCATCCTTTTTTCACTTGTAATGGGGAACACCACTCACTTTTACTCACACCAAAACTAACATAGTCCAAACATAATTCATAGGAAAAATATATTCAAAATTACTATAAATATTAATTTTTTTCATATCACATCACATCATCCCTCAAAATAATAACCCCATTGGCAATGGAAATAATCTAATAAGTGAGATTAAAATTTCTAACTAGTCCTTTATCATTTGAATTAATTTATGTGCTTATTTTATTTATCAAAATTCCATTAAACCAAAAGATAATTTCAACCAAAATATCATAATTATACTATTATGCTATTATAATTATGATACTAGATTTATTTTTATTTCTTTTTTGCTATTAAGGGAAAAATGTGAATCGTTCGTACGTTTGGACTAGCACATACACAAAGAAAATTATTTTAGTTTCCTTTACTTCGTAACATGGATTGTCCAAATGGGGAATTAAATAAATATTTTTGATATATATATATCATAATTATATTTATAAATGATAAACCATGTCATTTATTTTGTATTCTCTTCAAAAAAGAATATCGTGATCCATGGATGCGTGTAGAATACATCCCCCAGGGAATAATGCATTCCATTTTTCACTAATACTTTTCTAGTTAGTTTTGTTTTATATATTATGAGTATATATGATATATATGATTTATAATTATCATTAATATATTTATTTTTGGATACCATAAAATATAATGATCATCATAAAGAAATAAATCAATATAGATGAATAACTCAAAACTACTTTGTTACTATTTTCATCATCATGCGGTATGACTAAAACTCCCATGTAATGGAATTATAAAATTGTTATTAATTATAAATAATCAATTTGAGTACCATTACTAGTGTTTAAATGATTAAAATTTGATTTTTAGGGATTAACAACATTACTTTGCTAGATACAGTTCAAAAGGTTCATGATTATTAAGTCATAATGTTGAAACGAGATAATAAAAATTTAATACATGACAATAATTATTATTAATAAAGTGTATACATGGAAATGAATATGAATAAGGTTATAAAAAAGTTAATTAAGATGTTTATCATTATGATACTGGATATTAATTTTTTTTGAAATAAAGGGAAAAGGTAAGAGACTTGGTTCCACAAACATCATTTATTGAGTTATATAATTAATTATTTAACATCATTATTTTTTGAAATTATATTTTAACTCACTTTCTTGATTTTAGGGGGGTGATTATTAATCCAAATCCCTTTCATGAAAGGGTTATTTTTAACATTTTTAGAAAATAAATGATTCTATTTTATAAGATTCTCATAATAATGAATTTCAGAATGATGAATAAAAAATGTATTAACAAATAATATCTTTTATGTATTTGGTATTAATTCATTTGAATTGATCTATAGAATTATGTTTTATATTTACCCCTATATTATTCAGATATTATGTGATTATTTTGTTTGATAATTTCTTAAATTCATCAATTTAATTCAGGATGTTATTTGATATAGTTTGTTTGTTTTTTGAATCTCCTTTTTTCGACGGATTTTCTATGAAAAGTAAACGATATTCCATAAGATGTATTATGAAACAAAAATTCTATCCATGGGTTATTTATGATTTGAAATGTGAATTATTCTTATTTGTTATATTTATGAATGGATGAATGATAAATGATTTCCTATATCACCCTCTAATAAACTTTTTTAGACATTATATCTCATGATATATGTATATTTGAGTTTATTTTAGTTGCTCAAAATAATAGGAAATAATAGTGTGGGGTATGAAAGTAAATTTTAACTGCAGAAATTTAGGGGAAAAAGATTAAAGGATATTATTAACCAAGATCTTATTTTCTCTTAATTCTTTTTTAATGATAAGTACATCTAAGCTCTATTATAGGTAATATTATTCCATGATGAACTATTGTGGATTTGTGCCCTTATTCCAAGGACTTGGAATCTCACATATGTCTTATGATTTTTAGTCACAGTGCCATGATATTTTCCTGGTGGTTATGTTTTTAACTTTTTCAGAAAAACTATTATTGGATGAAATTATTGTTCATTCCTTAAAAACATTTGATATCACCCATTTCTTATGTATTCATTACCCTATTTTTGAGGATGTGTCTTACTAATGATATATACAGAAGATGGTTTGGTATAGTTTCTTTAATGAGAAATGATTATAGTGAATTTTAAAATAAGCTTATTTTATAGGAAGTATCCAAATATAGTAAACCTATCAGTTATTTGTAAATTTTTATTTATGGAATGTGATGTATAAATCTAATAAAAGATATAAAATATAGAATTTAAATTGCAAGGGACTATATATATTATAATAATGTGGTAAATGATTCAGTTTTGGTAAAAAAATACTTTTGGAACTATTCTCTGGAAAATAAATCATTTTTAAATCAAATTAATTAATATCAAGATAATATTTTCATGATATGTATAAATATAAATTTAATTTTTTTAAAATTATTATTCTATAATTCCTAAATTTACTTTTTAAATAAAGTCAAAATGCTTAGTGAAAAATGTTATTTGAAAATCCTTATTTAGTATATAAATTTTTATAATGAAATTAGTTCTAATATATTACTAATATGAAATTATTCACAGTTAAAAAATATCTATATTTGAAAATAATTTTTTCTTCAAAAATATTTTTTAGTTTCAACTTAGTTTCACTTATTGAAATAGCGTTAAAAGAGACGTTTTCTTCAAAATGATGTTCAAACTATTTAAACCTATATAATTAATGACTATATTCTTTTGGTCAATGTATATTTTATAAAAATGTGTCATGGTTCATTACATTTTGTTGAACATATTTATAAATCTATTAGAAAAATATTTATTTATAGAGGAATAAGTCCTTATAATATTTGATCTTAAAATTATTTCTAGGTTTTGTTTATTTATGATGTATGGATTATAATTTGCAGAACTATGTGTTATACATGGGGAGTCAATTCACTTTAAATTACAATTTTTAAATGATATGACTTGAAACACCGAAAAAAATAAAGTAGGAACATTGTATTGAACAATAAATATGATAGGAAACACCAATCACGCAAGGGATTATAATATCAAATGACATTATAAAATAAATATTATTATAAATATTTGAAACATATTTAATTTATTTCAATTCATGCCACTTTTAGTTAGATTTCAACTCAGAAAAAAGTAAATTTCTTCAAAATATTACATCACAAACAAGACCTAGTTTTACAGAACAACAATATCTTATTAAAATATTAACATTTAAATTAATAATATATAAACTAGAGTTCAAATTAGAGGTTTTGAATAGTCTTAACTAAATTATGTAAATATATTTTTTATAAATATATGAAATTAATTCCTTTGTTAAATAATAATTATAAATAAATATAATAAATAATTGAACAAAAATGGAATACTTTTATAGAAAACTATTTTTATGCCCACAAAGCTATTTTATCCAAATAATATAAATAAAATAAAATCAGTGAGTGATATTAATCTAATATATATATATATATATATAATATTATATTCCATAATATAGTTTTTATATCCATCCAACATATTTGATAGGCATACAAAAAAATCAAACCATATATGACATCGAAAAACATATATATTTATAATGGTACTTTTAACACACACTAATGGAGAACCTATTTTAAAAACCATTTTTGGAAATTTTGTGGATTTATATGTCTAAATTATTTTATTATTTTATTTAGTAATATAAAAATTAGTTTAGGGTAAATTTTTGCTATTTTTTTTATAATGTTTAATTTTTAATGAATAGTAAAAAATTACTGAATTTTAATTTAGAACAACATTTTCATGTAAAATTATAATAAGGTTATATTATATTTTAAATTGGGTTTGATTTTAAATTAGATCAATTTTTTATGAATTAATCCAACTTAGGTCATTAAAATAATTTTCACTTTGAAATTGAATGTATAATCATCTCCAACATTTGAATGTTTTTACATTTAAACCCCTCATTGTCACCCCATCAGCGGGATTAAATTTTAATTAAATTATAATGTTAATGTGGTTTGATTTTTTATAAATGGATTGAATATTTTTTGTTAGAATAATTTATATTTAATAATCTGGTAAAATTATTTTTTGACCAAAAATATTAGTGAAACTAATTTAAAATAATTACAGTGATTGAGGTGAATATTAAGAATACGAAGGGACTAAACCTTAATCATAAAGGAAAAAATGACCTTGAAACTTTTCAAAACATAATTTTATGGTAATATTTATACCCTATAATACCTTTTATATTATTTGGAACATTATTTTAGCCACATTAAATGAAAAAAACATGTGTTGAATTCCCTTTTCCAAAATTGAAATGAGTTACACTCCTCATCCACTATAAAAAGCCTCCCCTATTACAACTTCCTTACACCCCTCAAGACACTTTGGAAAAACAAATATCTTCCCAAATACCTCCTTAACATCCCTCACCTCATCAAAGAGGCCTAAAATTATTTCAAAATCCATCAATTGAATCCATTTTGTTCAATCCTAAAAGAGTTATCTAATTAAGAGGTAACATCCTTCCCCAATATCATTAGTTATATTTATTTCTATACTACTCCAATTATTCTTATTCCATGATTATATAAAAAAATAGATTAAAAAACATACATATATTTTGTTTTGTTATTCTTTTGACCTACACTTACACACACTCCCATCTAGTGGGTAAGAAACGTACTATTTATGAGTACAATGAACTACTACCTCACAAAATGATGATTTTACATTCATAATTTACCACCTCTAATGGAGGGAATTATGATGGAAAATTTATTTATATTATATATATATATATATGATATTTATAATTTAATTATGCTTCTATATATTCTATATATAAAATACTCTTTGTCTTTCCATTTTTTGTAAATATGATAACATCGTCTGTGGATGTGTGGACCACTAACTCCTAAGAGAAATGTGATTCAATCACACGATACATGGAATTTAGGAAATATGGTTTTAATTAAAAATATTTGTCATACAAGAAAAATATATGATATTTATTACATAATTATATTTGGGAAATATAATATAGATCATTTTTTACCCTTTCACACACTTAAGAAGTGATAATATCGTTCATAGATTTGTGGACTACTACTTCCTCGACACGATGTTATTCATTTAATGAAAAAAATTCTATATATAATTATAAATTCCTAAATAAAATTGTAAATATTATATAATAGTAATTCTAATTATATTATAGTTTCTTTCCTTCTTTCCATAATAATAATTGAAAATGAGAATGTTACTCGTGCGTATGTACGACCTACCATCTAAATGATTGTATCATTCATTCAATTTTCATAACCATATATACTGTTTTTTTAAATAATAATTGATTTATAAATATGATAATTATTTAAATATTATTATTCTTTATATGTTATATAGTTACACCAATGACCATAGTTGACATACCAATGATATTTTGACTCATAAACTAAATTAGGTAAAAACACATGATGCAAAGTTATTTGTTTATATAGTTGTATAAAACATGGTTATAAGTGAAACAAATTTCATGATAAACAATAAAAAGGTTCTGAAGAAATTAAATAATTAAAATAATTTTATTATTTAGGAATATAATGCCATACGAAGCAATTCCTACATAAGGTAAGTCATTTTCATCACACATTTCATATCAATGAGATAAACTTTAATTTCGTAGATTAATTATTTTTTATATTGTATCTACATACCCTTTAGATATATTATATCACTATTCCTTTAATATTCATGTTATATAAAACATTCATTCAATTTTATTCGTTCTTAAGGCTTATGATTTAAAATTTTTCAAAGTGTTATGGAACACTTTAGAATATTTAATGATTATCTACCATAAGAATAATTATAATGTTATTTCAATAGTATTTACATTTGAGGAAATTATATGACCACTATTAAATAAAACCATTCTTTTTTCCTATCCAATGATTATTCATGACATTTTTCATGTATTATTATCATTTTTTTAGTCTTTGGTACATAAAATATTTTAGATATATGTTTTTATTAAAGCCCGAGCTCATTTATATATTTAGTTAAATAACCCATTTTATTCAAAAACCTAATTTTATAAAAATGTTTTAAAAATTATTTTTAAACATTTCATAATTATTTTATAAATTCATTTTTTTACTATTATGGTATTTTACCAATGTTTTCAACAGAATATTGTAGTCCCTTTATGAAAATTTCTTGTTTATATCATTTTTACCTTGAAAAGGGATTACTCTATTTACCTCATAAAAAATGTATAGGTTTACCAAAAATAATTTCATCGAATCATCCTTTTCATGAGTAAAAGGTTAAATTATAATGAATTTTTTAAAAGTTATTATATTTGAAAATTAATTACAAAAAGTTATTAAAAATGGAAAGGAAAATTTTCTAAATAAATTTTTAAAAGATCTATTTTTATAGTATTTTTATTCATCCATAACAAAATCCATTTATTTTACTCCACTAAGGATATGTTGTATTGATACCATCCATATCCTTTGACTACGTGGTTGTTGAATTATTTGTACAAGGATAGTATTAAAATTCAAATCCTTGATTCCTTTTAGTCCTATTGAACCATTTAATTTCCTATGTTCATGGAAAATTGAATTTCACCTAATTATCCACATCATTTTTATGGATATGTTTATTTTCTGAAATGTCTATCACCTTTACATATAGTGTATGCCATGAAATGTAATATCATGAATCTTATTATTCTCATGTTACTCAAGGATTCATTTATTTTTATTCCTTCATGGGTATTATGATTCAAAAATTTTAGAGGGGTATGTGAAACTTTGGAATGTTTAATGATTATTTTCTTCAAGAATACTATTATTGATATTTCAATGGTATTTCCATTCATCAACATCAAAAAAACATTCTTGTTACTTATCCTCCCATATGAAATTATTGATAAATACATATCTACTATTAAATATGGATATTTGATCAGGCATATTATTGATTTCAATTATTCGATTCGATGATTTCTTTAGATTTGATCGACATGATTGGGGCTCAGTTATAGATAACCCATTGATGCATAAATGGTCTCATGATAAGAATTAGATACAAAATTTAATTGAATTTTTACCTAATATGAAAAAAATATTGTGAAGGTCTTGATGGTAATGGTTTAATGTTCCTTGGGAACATGTAATCCAATAATAAATTATTTTTCCCATTTAGATTCATTTATTATTAATCCTATAGATTACATGTCATCATATATATGGATACATTTAATATTTAGTTTATTGATTACATGGAATGTGTTTCAGGTTCTCATATTTAATTATTAATGTTTGATTATCAAGTAATTTGAATTTATTTGGTTTTTAGTTATTACCATTCCATATTATTAGTACACTTCCATCATTGTATTCGACTACATGGTATGTGTGTTTAGTTTTTAACCATGCCATAAATATTATTCTCATTTATTCATTATTCCTTCGACTATAATTTACCCTTACTGGGAATTTGAGGTCACCCTTATTTTTCTCTTTTCCCATGAAATATATGATGCATACTATTAGTGATATGAGGGGATATACAATATAGGATAAAATTAGCTTCAAAAGAAAATTTTTTTCTTATAATTAGTGTATTAATTTATAATACATGACTCATGTATATATCTAGTTTACCAAGACTAATGAACCAATCAGTCATTCAACATTTGATTCCTAGTAATAATGATAATGTAATGGATGTATATAGTAGATCTCAGCTTATAGGGGTCATGTCACTTGAGTTGGAAGAAATTAAAAGTTTTGTTGCAACCTTGGGAACTAGATTTAAGAAAACATAGATTAAAGAACATAACCTAAAGGTATAATTTGAGGAATATTATAGAATAACATCCCAAAATTTTAGTATGATATATATTATGTAGTTTTTCTTGAAACAATACTTTTTATAGATACTAAACGTTGATTTAATTCTAGTATAGATGAAATAAGGAGAAAAAACCCAACAATGTGTATTGAGCCTGACTTGATGTAACCTTGTATATGGAAACAAGCCACACTTCACTCCTGGTTTGACACTCCCATGGGATATTCATAGGATTATTCACATTTTTATTACAAACCATTATAAATAATTTTAGTAGATATTAACAATGAATGACCAAATTTGAACATTATACAATAGAATTACATATGTCAAATTAAAATGGATGAAGATTTATGTATTGAGGTTATTTTGAAAACCGTAGTTAAAAGGGCATTAAAGAATTAAACTCATTTCAAGGATGTAAATAATATTTATTTTGGAAATTATATCAATGTAGTTTTAGAAAAAGACAAACTATATACTGAGTGACCACCCAAAATATCCATCAAGGACACAGGACTTAAACCCACGACTAAAGAGAGATAAGTGTTTATTTCCAACCACTAACTTATGTAATGTCTAGGCTAATATTTCATTGATTTTAGTTGATCAATTTGAAGAATAAATATTAATGACAAAGAAGTAGTTATAATTTTAGTTTTATAGATTAATGACTGAACAATATTGGATTTGGAGTACAGATATATATAATTGTAAACCCTTGTCAATGTTTTATCAGCCATAAGATCCATTAAATGTTTATTTTTGTGATTTAGCCATCAATGTTAATTTTCTGATATCAATTTCATAATGTGATGGTTGAATTTCAATTTGATTGAAGCACAACCAAAATATTTAATTGTTCATATTAAATTAAATCATATAAATTACTTAAATTTCAATATATAATTAGGTAGTAAAAGAATTATTCAACATTATAAAATTCATTAAAAAAATTATTCACTAATACATTAATTTTTTCTGAACTGATGTGATTAAATATCATCAAATATTTATGGATTTTTGGGCCTAACCATTCCATTGATCATTCAATTGTTTATGGTTGATTACCTCAACCAATTACAATAAATATTTACACTTTTCCTCCCTATACATATATTTACCTACAACTAATGATCTCTTTTTAGAGACCAGGTAATATGTTATTCCATACTAACTTTGTCCATACCAATCACCCTTTTATAGAGGATATCCTACAAACCATTCTCAGGATGTTGGATTTCAAAATTAGGAAATTTAAAAAAATATATCACCAAGATGGAGTTTAAATTACATTGCTACAATTTAATTAAGATGATGAGAATTTAACTCCATCCCAAAAAATAATGTAGGATCATTATATTCGATACCATGAATGACATGTGAAAACAAGCATATAAGGTAATATAATATCGAAAAACATTAAAATATATTTAGTATTTTAAATAATTGTAATAAATTTGGTATCTAGCAATGCACATAACAGTGAGTTATCTTGCATCGCTATTCACATTCGCTTGATGAGAGTCAAAAAATTCACAATTGAATAAACACCTAGATATGTGTATTATTTTTCCCCAGTAAAAGAAAAGTAATAATAAGGTGATCGAGTCCTATGGGCTGCGTGACCCTTAAAAGGAATCAATATCGTGTGATCATTATAAGATTATGTGAAGAATTTTCATGCACTGTATAACCAACAATGAATTTTACATATCTTGTTTTTAACAAATCCAATGTCACATGTGAAGGCACTCAGGAAAATTGAAGGCCATGAAGGGGTAGTCGAATAAGATCCCCTAGTATAAAGAATTTTTGGAAATAAACACATGGTAATCAGCCATGAATACCCTTTGAAAATTGAAGGGAACATATCCAAAATGTGGAGACCCCATACGGCCATAACGTTCACATGACTCATTAGTGATGATAAATGTAATTATTCTGAAAAAAGTTCAATAAATGTCTCATTAATCATAACCTTTTTCACATTAAATAATGGGAATAAAAGAGGGAGGAGGTGGAAGCCTCTAATAGTGGTAAAAATCCAATGACACACTAGGGATGTCTTTAGAATGGTCAGAAGAGACCACGATGACATGTTCGCCTCATTTCCCGAAAGTCCTTTGAATTTTCTTCCTTTTCACATAGAAAGCCTTAGGTTTTTCCAACTAACCATGTGCTTCTCCCTTTGGCTCCATCATAACTAAAAGATGGATATTTTCATAAAATGATCATCCAAACACAAAGGACCTTCTTATTCATGTGAATTATTATCTAAAAATAGAGTATTTTACTTCAATAATACTTATCCAATATCCCATGACACCCAGCCTTTATCTAATAAAAAAGGGAATAATTAGGTAGGAGACAAAAGCCTCCCATGGACGTACAATGATTCCAAGGAATACTGTAGCATTGTCCCATGATAAAACTAGAAAATCCTCCATGTTCTCATAGAGACCAATGAAAAAACAAACCTTTCCCCGCAAGATTTCCCAATAAAGGCATCACACATCATGAGAACACAGTTCAACATGTATATGATCTCACGAAGGCCAGTGGACATGCCAATATGACAATATGAAAATCCAATGATATGCCTGTGTTATCAAAATATTCCCAAATAGTTATTAATAATTATTTAATGGAGGTATATAGGAGAGTGATTCACAGTTAACAAAAATCAGTCTACACCCATAGAGCAATTCATAGTGGAGACTCATGAGGATGTGTAGCAGTAGAGTCCTCCATCGACTCCGGCCAGGATTTATGCAAGATACAATGAATAAAGAACTGAACAACTGAGGTTGCGTGGAATATATATTTCTCACCCCAAAATTAAAAAGGGTTCAACTCTAGACCCCAGGACTCTTGGATATACGGTATTTCTGACATTTAGATGCACCTACACTAGATATGACTTCTCAGAGTGGCTGATATCAATATTGAAAAGTCTTATATCATGTAATATATATAGTGATATCATTGAGAATTCATGAACCATACATGAGGCACTTCATGTGATCATTCTTATACAACACAAATTACTTCTAGAAAGATGTGAGAAGAACATGCTACATGTCTTCTAGATCACACAAGACTAAAAAACCCAATACTTAATAAACATATGGAATTCATAATACAAAATGATGAAAAAAATTAAAATTGAAATAAATAATATATAAAATTATTTACTTTTACATGTGAACTTTATATAGGTAATATAAGATATGAGAAAACACCAGGAGATGTCGCCTTGTTCTAGTAAACCTCCATCAGAATGTTTCCTGAGTCATGAGAAGTCTCTTAAACATGTCAAAGAAAGTCACATAGCTCCCTATGGGAATGCCACTTTAGTCATAGAAATACGATTGGTATTATCACCAAACCCTTGATATTTACATCAGATACATCCCTTGACTCATTCAATAGTGTTAAATCATGTCAGTTAGGTATTGTGGCTTAATCTGAGCATGTCAACTAAGCACTCAGGACACCCTCTTGACATGTCATATGAGACTCGTGAAACCACCCAGATATGTCACTTAGGTCCCACAGTGTCCTTTATGAATGTTAGAAAATATTTTCGACACCATCCAATCTAGGTCATATTGATTCCTGAAACACCCTCCATATGGGGAAAGACAACTCTTGGGAATGGAAAAACGGAAACGTTAGCTGGATTATTTGAAACACCCTAGTCGAGCAAGCCAGTTCATGCAATGTATTATAGATTAGGTCCCATGTAATTTTCTATTTCCTTGTTTCAAGTCAAATGGGTCATGTGAAAACATATCAATAAGTACGCTATGTAAAAAGAGTATCCTAATACTTAATCAAATTGTCCTTTCTTGGTGTGAAAACCCCAATAAATTGGGAAACATGAGATTGTAAGCCCGGACCCATAGGCGATCCTCAATGTTTCATTTCCAATAAAGGGTACCATGATAATATGATTATTTATATATTTAGGATTCATTGGACACATATCCCAGAGGCTTGAGCTCCATATCGATCATCTTGGGAAATTGCATCATTTAATTCCTTTATTCAAACAAATGGCATTAATTACATTCTATCCATTATTTCACAGAGTGAACATGGATCATGTGGGATTAGGGAGTTATAATGGTAATAACAAGTGTACTATAATCATTTAGATTGGAAAGGGAAACCATAGAGTGTAATCCCTGGGGATTGAACTATAATAATTTTGATTCCTATAATAACTAGGATACGTAGGAGGCCTTCCTAAGTTTAGAGCTCAAATAAACACCTATTTTGGTGTAAATCCTTCTATGAATATGACATATCATCCATTGGGATCCAATTATTCCCATAAGGTGACCACTCTACCACATCCATCAGTAGATTACTAAATTAACTGAACTATTATGACTCTAATTCCATCCATAACCCGGATATGTATGATGTATCCATAAGGACCAGGCTCCATATTAAATCATCTCTAGAAAGTCCCAATATATATGTCCCATATCATGACCGAAGAAAATGATCATTTTCGATTCCTTGTTTACCCCACCATGCATATCTCACATGAGCTTATGGAATTGAAATAGTCATGTCATCTTCACCGTGAGTTAGTACAAGGATATGAATAACCAAAATATATTGGCCCTGAACAAATTAAGTATGAAAACATTGATTCTCTATATAGTTAGGATACATGGGAAATCCCTCCAGGACTCGATCCTTGAATACATTGTGTCCCAGAGCACCCATATATTTCCCATCTGTATCATGTTTAAATACACTTTTCCAATGAACTATGTGGTTTTAGATTCTTCCATTGAAAAAGATATATAGGATGCCTCATAATGGATAAATCCCCTCATAATAATATTAATCACCTCATTGTGTGATTGAAAATCCTAAGAACTTATTTATACAGATTTAAAAATAAGTAGCCAACCATTACGGGGAAATTTTTGAGAACATAAGATATATATTGAATGATTCTCTAAAGAGACCCTAGTGTGTTTCACCTGAAAGAGAATAAACCTATTTTCATTTTAATAGGTTAAACTATCCTATATTTATATTATTAAGAGTTTCATGAACATATGTTAAATATATAATAGTGTCCTATAGTTGGAAATACTTCCTCCCTAAAGGGTTCGATAAATGTGACCTCCCGTCCTCTCAACCAAGGTGAGTCCCTAAGAGTTATTGGGCCTAAAAATCAAGGTGACCAGATTCCATTGGATGGTTGGTTTATATGAAATTACAAAGTAGGGAACCATTAAGAGTTCTTAGTATGTGAGAAAATGATATCGCGATATTCATGATTGTGAAAAATAGAAACCACCCCCCAATCAAACTATCAGATGGATCCCATCCACAACTCTTCTCCCAAAAATTTTAAATTGGATATATTAATGTAGAATAACTCTAATGAAAAAAATGATTAGGTGATAATATGTTAGTCAATTATGGTTTCATATTATCCTTGGAAACCAAAATTGTGAACTTGACAAGAGTCTCTCTAAAAACAAAATGATTGGTTATTATACTTCAATCCATTTTTCCTGAACACCATATAAAAACAAGGGTGGATAATCTGACATGAATATATTAGATGACAGAATAATCATGCATCAGGCTAAATTTTTATTCACCCCTTAAAAAACAAAAGAGGAGGACTGACATGATCATCTATAATCAGGGTTCCTATAAGTCCATCCCCACATTGACAATTCTACATGAGCAGAATGGTTAGAATAAGAAAATAGAAAAATTGTGTAAAACAAGCACATCTGATTGAGTGCATCAAGCCTATGATATTTCACTAATCACTATCCTTGGTCATTACTACTTTTTTTAATGTTTGGGGATGAAGCCTCATTTATTATTAAAGAAAAGAAAAGACCTATTTACCTAGGTAGAGGGAGACACTTTATAAAGACCGAAGGCCCAGTGGAAATTTATCCCATTACATGACCGTAGGGCCAGTTTTTTCACCCAAAGCCCATTTTGTGAATAGTAATTCTAGAGTACTCGCAATGCTAAAGTACTTCATGGTACCGCCACTGCTATAGTAGTCTTTCGCTGCTACAGTTCCTGCCGTTGCTATAGTGTTGCCGCAGCTACAGTCCGCTAGAGTACTGCTACATTCCTGCACCCAATGGGTATTGAACTACCATTTTTTATGTATGATTAAGGGGTCTTTTCATTTATTTATTATTTGTGTGATTTCAAATACTACTATCATCTACATCATACCATCCTAAGACAATGTTTTCATTATACAAAAATATCTTTGGTAAATCATATATAACTGCAACCCCCATGGGATGAAAATGTGATTTCAAATAATTGGAAACCAAAATGATAGATGAAAAAATGAAGTTCTGGGAGTAACACTGACATAGTAAAATCCCGGCCATGGAATCTACCTGTGAGGCTATCCAAGCATTGTATTCAATGAATCTACATTTCCTAAGGAAGAATGTTGTTAAGCCAGTAGCCATCATCACTATAACCAACCACATATAATGATTATCCTTGGATCATGAAAACTTCCCCCTTTAGTATATAATGAAGGTTGATTAGGAGGCCAAATAAATATACTTTTCAATTCAAGTACCATTGAGGAGTGAACCTTTCAATCGTCATCACTAGAATCATCCCACTGGTACTGATGAGTTTCTTGGTGAGGGTACCACCCAACACACTACCGCCTATGAAAACGATGGATGGGCAGAAAGGAAGGCCCATCACGGGAGTAAAGTGATGGATATCTAGATGAAGGCTCATATACCCACTCCTGATGATAACGCAAATCAAAATATTCTCGTTGGAATGAGCTAGTAGGCTGATATCCATGCTGACTAAGAAAATGTCCATGGGCATATTCCAGTAAAATTAATGGGGGAGTCACAAATCCCTACACCCCTGAATGAATCCCATCGTCAGAATACTATAGATGATGACTAAAATATTTTGGAAGATATCCCTGCTTCAATCAAAGGCATCATTTAGTGTATAATGAGGATGCAAAATGTGTAGACTTATATCCTAGAACACTCTTTGGTAAAATGAAAATATATATTATCAATAGTTAAAAAACACCATCGGAATATTCTGGAATTGATTCAAATAAAGGGATAGGAACATAATTCTATCCCTATATCCTTGGAAAATCAATAATTTGATAATAATGAATATTTTGTTATACCAGAGATATCGTACATTTTATAATCTTGTATAGAAGGAATATTTACATATTCTGTTAAAGGACAAGGCATTAGACTGTGTTCGTAATCCTGTAACTATGAATCACCTGGTGAAAGAGGCTCATGACATAGGAGAGTGGAACATGCCTATCAAAAATATGAGGCGGTATTTTCCAAAGGCGGTATATTCCACGTGAGAGGGGTATATGCCTCTAAACAGGCACACGTTCCTATCGAATAAACATATTGGGATAATCTAAAGGCTTAATATTAGGCATATATCCTAGTTCTATATGGGTCCAAACATGTGATAATAAAACCATCCTTGAGATAGGCTCATATTCGGGTTAGTGAATAATTCTGTCATATTCTAGCAGATCACTGAAGTAAGGCATATATTCCTACTACCACCATTGAAAGACTGTGAAAACATTATTACAAGGTAATGAAAAAGGAGTCTCATATTCTTTATCCCATTATAGATTTCCATTGATAAATTCTGACATGGAATTTATATCCAAACCAAGATCATATTCATGTTCCAACTAGGGCTCACCTAGTGAGAGCAGTGCACGCCTCGGGGGATGCTCATACTCTTTCCCAGAAATACCAGCCGCATATCCCAAAGGTGTGATATTGAGCTCATACTACCATCATGACCAAGGCTTACCATGTGATAATTTCACATGACCAAGGATATACCCTTATTATATTCAATAATGAGATTGATTATTGGAATATTCCATTAGGTTCTTAGTAGTGGTCTCATTCTCTAGTAGCACCAAGAAGATTATATACAAGTTATAGAAACTCCATTATAGTTTGGTCAAATCCCTATACAATCACAAAAGGAAGGTTGTAATATTTCATCCATCACAAAAAACATAGAACATACCCATAATCTTCTCAATGCTAGTGTCTTTGAGGTTGCTTGAGACACATTCACTACACCATGAGGGTATGTCAACTCTTCAATGGAAGAGGAAGTAGAAGAAGTTCATTACCAGGATATTCCTCTTCTTTGTAGTGTGGAGATGTATCACATGGACTCTACTCATGACATCCACCATGGTACACCTCCCCACCCCAATATCTCCCATGGTCAGAGAAATACCCACCTTTCAAAGACATCATGGTATATAAAGGTGATAAAAACTCCGACACCTTCATATGGGAGGTGAAAATTTATATGGTTCCCCATTAACTTCCAATATCACTCCATTCCCATCCGAATGTGTCCATCAGAGCCATATTCTATGGTCTGACCAGAAATAGTCTTGTAAGTCTGATTAGGAGGAGGCTGACATTGACATATATATATATATAGAATGTTAACTAAAAATTACCTTCCCATAATTTTCTATCCACACTTTACTTCTATCTATAAGAACCAAAATTATCTATAAAAGGATTGAATTACTTATATAACCCAAAATATGTGGGATACTAATTAGTGACTGAAGGATTGATATCTTCTTTATCTATGATACGTGTTTCCCCTTTAGATAATCAACATATTATTTGTTTAGCTAGACCTGGCTGATATCTCCATGGATTTGGATTTGAAACCATAAAATCACAATGAAAATATTCAATAAGATGTACACCACTACATAATGACACATAGATAGTAGATATCCCAGTTAACATCATGAATCTGTATTCAATGATGGGAATTTTATGAATTATTACATTTTTTCGCACCATTGGAACAATAAAACACCTTTGATTTGGCATCCCAAAAAGTTATGATGTCTAGAGAAATCGGGGTATTGGGAAACAATTGGTGTAGTTGGTGACTACGATGGACTCACCCTGCATCAACAATGACCTGAAATCATAAATATAGTGAAATGATAGCCAATAATACATCCAACTTGGCCTCTTTATGCAATGAAAACACATTTCAGACACGGAGAATGACATTGATTTTTCCCAAACAACTTCATTTGGAGAATAATTCTCATCATGGTCTTCCATCATACCTAGATCCAACACAAGAACAGCTACACAACATAAAATGGGGCATGCTAGTAGCTTCCATTATAGTTGTTCGAGAGTAGACACGGCGCCATGAGCCAAAATAATATTTACCATCATCTCCACCCCTCAGATCACCAATTCCCAAGATGATACCAGACATATCCCCAAAAACTGCAATTGAACCCCTACTTCTCGGGATCATGGAGTATATATATCAACCTCCATATCTAGGTTCACCATCCCCTGAGAGATTCCTAGAGGAATCAGTGGTGATTTGTGATCACCCCTAATGCATTGGGCTGGGGCACTTATATCTTCATGTTCATCCTAGGAATCGTCATGTCCAAACATGAATCATTGGATCCTCAATATATGAACTAATAAGTACCAATCAAGACCCCAAATAAACCCTACCATAGAGGGATATGGTAATTTTCATCATCATTATCACAATATATAGAATTACTCTTATCTAAGGTGGGTGAAATCAATAGTCTATGCCCCATATATTCCTCCCACCATAATAAAAAGCATTGTTGGTCAGGGGATGTATAGAATGAAAACCAAAAACACCATCATGTCTCTATTAATAGACTGGGATTGGATGATCATATGGAAATGTCAATAAAAACTTGTTGGGGTTGCAAGCCTAAACACCCCAATAAGGCCAAGGGTTCTAATAATCACCCTAATGAAGGCAGTGCAGAATCATCCTATCATGTTGAAAGTAATGGCACAACAACCATTATTTGATATCTCTATGTGATGTTTTTAACTTTCAATATGGATGATTTTGATCATGATAAAATCGTAGAGGGACAAAACATGGAAAATATAACCAAGGATGATGGTGATCAGAATCTACCAAATGAGGTTTCACACTCCTGTAATCAAAGAAGGATTCAAAATTTTGTTCCATTGAATAACGAGCCTCTACATACTTGGTGGAATGATTCCAAAAAAAGGTATAGTTAATAATACATACAAATTAATTCTTATAATAGTTTAGGTTCTTTCCCCAAAGGAATAGTTTTCATAATATGAGAGTGAAATATGAGCTTTCTGGAAACCCAATAGGGAGATGTTAATGGGAAATATTCCCACTAGTTATTGTCTTCTAGAAGAGATGAATATCATCCCCCCATAGCTAATCATCCACCACTATTGGTATCCAAGACCTACATTTGATCCGGATCTAAAATATCATTCCACATAAATGAGGAATTAAAAATGATCATGACTTACATCCATTGAGGTGATAGCCTATCTGTCTTCAAGGAAATCATCCAGTCATAGAAATAATTAATAATCAGTGGGAGATGATTGTGGTACCACCGAATGGGACCATTACGACTCTCTATATATTGGAGGATTCTCCAATAGTTGTATCCCTAGAGTTACATAACATCATTGAGTCCATAAATAATCAAATAGAATCCATTGAAGGGTGGTGTGCACCTGTGCAGCCTGAGGGGAAGCCATATCCTGAATGGGTGGATGATACTCCACCTCAACCAAACTTTTTCAATCCAAAATTATTTACATTTGATGGTGAAGGAGACCCTACAAACCATATAACACATTTTTTGTCTTGATGTGGGATGATGATGGTCCCTTGAGATGAATATGGGGCAACAAAGATGATGTGTTTCATATTGACTCAAATAGGGATAGCCTTTCTTTTGTATGATAGCCTACTAGAAAGATTAATTTAATGATGGGAGGACCTTATTTATCTGTACATTAATTAATTAACCACAAAAATGAAAAAATTATGATCATTGAATTGATGAATTGCAAATTACCTGAGAATGAGAGGGCGTCTGATTTCTTATAAAGGGGAAATGGTTTACCATATTCACTCAACACACCTCTATCATAGGAGATGATATTGGAAATATATGTTAAAAATATCAGGGATCAATTATAGACACCAATGATCCCCATTATGTATCTATGTGGTTTCTTAGAGTTCACTAAAAAGGAAGATTATCTCGAATAACACATTTATATGACTCGATCAATGTCTTAACTCATGCCTGTGACACAAGGGAAAATTTCCAGAATATCAAAAGCTACCACTATCACCCTCAATCCAGTAGTAGTGCCCTTATATCCACATAGGCATGCTCTCAAGCTCCCAAAAACTCATGTTAAGTGGTGACAACCATGTTTCAACCCTTGTCTAGAAGCTTATAGAAATCATGGTTGCCTGATATTTTAGTAACAAATGAACAATTTTTATTCATTCTAGAATGCACAAGTCCTCAGTTATTTCTTGGAATCCATGTAATATAACCTTTTAAAGCTTCAAAATCCAAGTAATCCTGATGATTTCAACCTCACCAACCATCCTGACTACTTCCCTAACCTTATATGGTTGGGTCAGAGCATCCAAAACTGCTTCATCTTCAAAGATATCCTTCAAGGATTTGTCCAATCTAGATATGTGATGCTAGAAAAACCTCAGAGTAGGTGTATTGGATAACCATAGTTTGGTCTTAAGATTTGGATGGATGGAAAAATTTTCCAGCTAGACAAGAACAAATTTATTTAAACTGGATGATTCGAGAAATAGTTGATTGAGATCACGCCACATGGAAAGAATATTTGTAAAACCCATTTGTAGCGCCACCACCTACGAAGGAAAAATCATATGTTCCTCCCAAAGCCCGGAATTACCATCATATGTAGGATGAAATATAAGAGTAATATTCATATTACCCTCTAAAAAAATCCCATACTCTTGTTGATTTCTTCTCTGAAACATCAAAAACATTGGCATCATCCCACAAAAATGAATCCTCATTGGATAAAGATCTCATATTTGTTTTTCTTTCAGTGAGATTTAATTCATATAACCCTTATTAAATGATGAATATTCTCCCAAATATGGGTTTTCCGCACATAATTGGGGATCAATAGGCTACATGAACTAGAATCAGGGGTACATGGGATATCACAGATGTGGTTAGACAAAAAATTCTTTTCATATCCCCAGATATGACATATATGCAGATGAGTCTCATGGAAGAGCACCCCAGTTGGATCAAAAAAGATATGGAGGTGTCCGAGAACCTTATAAAAGGAATCCATATAAAATTGGATTGCATAATCATAATGAAGGGGGTTGATCATCTAATCAACCTAGAAAATGGGGAAGGGAAGCACGACCTATACAATTCGTAGTAGATACTCTCTTGACCTCTAAACAAGCACCAGGATCCTCAACCTCAAATTACTTGTCTTTTGAATTGAATGCCTAGGTGCATCATCATATCATGGAGCACCCACCATTGGCACAAAACTATGACATTGTGAATCAATTTGATGAAATCATAGACATTCTCTCAATCCTCAAAGCACTATATCTCTCAAGAAAACTCAGGGCGGGACTTTTGAAGCCCTCCCGATCCAAATGGATTTTGAGTTAGAAGTTGTTGCAACCGAGGTATATCGAGTGGAGAAAATGTTAATATATTTCCATGTAACCATCTAATTTACTAACAATGACTAGGAAAAGTCCATCTGAGGGAACATCATGACCCTATATGTTTTTGAAAAACTCAATAATTCTAATGTCTAAAGGGATGTGATTAATAATGGATCTCGGATTCATATTTTTCTAGTTTGAACCCTTTTATGATTGGGATATAGAAAATGGGACATGATCCCAACAATGCTGACCATCCAAGGGTATGATAAGTATCTGCAAAGTCCTATAAAGAATATAAAACATGAATCACATTTTGGAAACTGATATTTGAGGGCAAGTTCATCATTATTCAGAAAGACACTACATATAATGTCTTACATAAAATCCCCTCACTCTATAGTCACATGGAGATACCATCAAAATTTCATAAATGACCTAAGTACCCCCATCAATTGAAAGGTCATCATAATACATGATGATAAATTCCCATTCTAAACATCAATTTCACATATTATGAATTATATTTCTATAAAAAGGGAGGAAAGAAACCAATGTATTAGGATGATATATAGGTTGCAGATCCCATGTCTCAGGAATATCCCCTTGGAATCCCTGGAGTATGCTCAAAGGTGACTATGTAATCCCCAAAAATAGGGTTGAGGTAATAGATCTGACCCCATCGATCAAAACACCTCCAGTCCCCCGTGATAGTATAAAATATAATCAGATTTGAAAACACACTTTGATGAATCTGATTGCGAGGGATGATGATGTATCTTCTAATAGTCTCCCTGACCCTAATAGTTATAGATAATCCCCTATATTTAGGTCTTCATTGGAAAATGTCACTATATATCAGAAATAGAATAAAATGATGATGGCCTTAGAAATTCTCCTCCCACATTCAAAGAAGGTGTGTCCACCAACACAGATGAGCCAATAAAAATAAATATTTGAATATAAGAAGATCAACTTCCTACTTTGGTTAGTGATTCCATGCCCCTAGAAGAAAAGGACATGTAAATTTCATTTCTCAATAAGAAATGATATGTATTCCCTATGAACTATACAAAAATGATCATACTAAATCTAGGTGTGGCTATGCACTATCTCAGACTGCCTGATGGGAATCAAGGATTCAAATAGGTAGCCATGAGGATGCACACCTCTCATGCCACCATTGTAATGGTGTGAGTAGACAAATTGATCGAATCAAAAATTTTATGAGAAGTTAAATACCTAATATTTCTTGCCATCATCATTACTGTCAAGAAAAAGCAGGGGTACACAAGTGTATGAATTGACATCAAATACCATTATAGGAATTTCCTGAAGGAAAAAATCCCATTTTTTATTAATGATCTATTGATTGATGGAACTGTTGAATTATAAGTCCTCTCCTTGATTCATGGTTATTTAGGGTACAATAAGATTGAGATGGACCCCAATGATGATGAAACCATTGCGATCAGAGCACCTTTAGGGATATTTTCTACCAGGTCATTCACATTAGATTAATGATTGATATAACTACAAACCAATGAACTATGCATCGCATATTTCAAAAATTATTGGGAAGTATTGTCGAGTGTTATTTAAATGAACTATTTTTTAGATCCTAAATGTTATGTGATAATTTCACAAACATATGATCAATCTTCAATCAGTTGTGACAACACAGTTTAAAGATGAATCAAAAAAATGTGATTTTAGGGTAGCATCTAGAATGTTCCTTGAATTTTCATTAAACCACTACAACATTGAGGCTGATCAAGAAAATTAAAGTTATATTTTAGAAATGTCTACCCATTAACCTCAATGAAATGATGTGACTACAATAAAACCATTCATATATTTAGTGACTCATAGCCGACCTGGCTAGTAAATTCCTCCCATTTAATAGGATAATGATGAAGGGAATCACCTATCTGTGGGATGATGACCGTCAATAATCCTTCAAAAGTATCATGAAGTACTTGTTTCACCGACAACTTTAGACACATCTGGTAGAAGGGAGGTTATTCAGGTTATATGTGGCCACCATGGAATTCTCACTAGGTTCCATCCTCACACATAAAAATTATTCAACTTGTGATAATTTTTTTACTACCTTATCTTGACCAAGCTATGTACTGAGACCCAATATTTTGATGTTGAGAAGAACTGCCCTGCACTCATAATTGTAGTGAAAAATATATCGCATTACTTATAGCACCACAAAGTCCATCCAGTCTCCCATATTGATCCACTCAAGTACATCCTTGATAATCCTATGTTTACAGGGTTCTTGGCTCAATGGGTGGTCATTATATAATATTATGACATTTAGTTCATATCAAAGAAGTCAGTGAAAGGGATATCCTTGGCTGATTTCCTCGTAGAACATCCTACCCTAGCTAATACAATAGTATACACTAAACTCGTAGATGAAGAGGTCTTCTATTCCTATGACACTCCCCAGCCATGGGTGATGTACTTTGATGGTGCCACCCAAAGTCCTATCTATATTAGCATGGAAAAACCGAATCTTAATTAGGTTGGTCAATGGATTTTATGTGTCTCTCGTGACAGAAAATTTTTACCCTTCTATTTCTCACTCTTTAATGTATTCCAAAATAATGTGAAAAAATACCAATCCCTCGTCCATGGATTGGAACTAGCCCTATAACTTCACACAGATAACATGAATATCATAGGGGACTAATATTTCATGATATAGGAGGTAAATTATTGATCTTCCATTAAAAGGGAATAAATGGTCCCCTTACTAGCTACATGAAGGGACTAATTGGAGATTTCCATTTTGATTCCACATTTCATCATGCTTCAAAAACATATAATTCCCGAATCGACACAACTTCTAATTCAGCTGCAATCCTGGATGACCTTAATTAGGAGGAAGCAATATTCTATACCACTCATAGAGGAATGGTCACATCAAGAAACATTTGTGATATGGAAGAAATCAATCAAGTTAACACCAACCTAGAGTGTAAAGAAACAAAAAACTCAATTGGATATATGGATCCACAAATTGGCTATCTCAAAAATGGGATTCTCTATAAAATTCACGTAGAAGGGAACTGATTCAGTATCGTGGAATGAACTTCACTTTTTAAGGATGGTAAAAATGTGAAAAAATTATTCTACAGACATGGATTTGATGGAATCATCCTAAACTACAAAGAATAAATTGAGATTCCTGCTGTCGTAGAAGAAGTCCTTCCAAGCCCTTGAGAAGCTCAGTAATTTTGAATAAGGCTCTCCTACCAAATTAATAGGTTGGGTTATTTCCAAAAATCCTTGACTCAATACTACATGGAATGAACTAGGACATTTCATGCATTCCATATTTATGAAATCATCATCCATACTCCCCTAGAACTGCTACCTATATCTTAATATTCATAGTTTTTTTCCTTCTAGGTGATGGATTTTGTGGGCCATATCCCCCTGCCAGTACTATGTAGTTCAAGTATATTTTTAATGGTATTGAATTATTTTACAAATAGGAAAAGGAAATACACTGTTAGTATGTCAAGATGAAGAACATAATCAGATTTTTAATGTACCTTATCAACACAAGGTTTGGGGTCCCTCAAAAAATATTGACGGACAACACCACCTATTTTTGTTCCACAAAATTGATGAAGCTGTACCTGGAGTACAATATTTTGTGCAACAAATATTCTCACTATCATGCAGTGAAAAACGGACTGGTAAAGTACCTCAAAAAGACACTATGTAATATACTCAAGATGATTAAGAAAAAGTATAATATGTAATGTATAAAAAAATAATTTCTGATTTATGGCTCTATCTTACCACCACACATACTACCACACATGGTACACCGTACTCATTGGTGTGCGTGACCGAGAAAATATTTCCTTTAGAGGACTATCCATGTTCATTCTGATAGCCATTTGAAGATAGTTCTCATATGATGAGAAATTTCAAAAGAAATTTGACTAATTGGAATGAATATATGGGAATAGATTACAAACACTACACAACCTGGTGGCCAATCAGAATATGATAACATGGGAATTAACAAAAAGGTTTTACTTCGTTAATTTCTCATAAGAGAACTAGTGATGTCTCTCATGAAACTAATGATATTTGTAATGAATTCCCCATATCTACAACATAAATGGATAAGAAATTATGTCATACATAAGGTATATCATAATGGTTCCAACTTATTGGCCACCATGGATAGGGAGCATGTCACACCACCAAACATTGCAATATTTCTCATGAAATACTTTGAATAAGCTATCATAATCATGGGGAAGCACATTAGAGTAAGTACCGTATTTCTTCTAGAGTACATGATACTAAAATATAGAAAGTCATCCAGAACACATTACTATAAATTTAATGGATTTCATCCTAGCCACATTCCGGTATACTATTTGGTTTCCTAAAAACTATGTATAGCTTGATTTATACTACTATAGGATACATTTTGATGCTAAAACCCATATTTCAGGGCACATGCATAGTAGTACTTTTGTTTCACCTCGAGTGATCCAATATTTTTTCCACATAACATAACATTTCATGGATACACAAATTCCATTTTCCTTCACATAAAGAGATCTACATTTTTACAACATGATGTAAAGATTTACAGATCAACAATATCCATCTTTATTCATGTCAAGTCACCCACATCCTTACCGAATGATATTAAAATACATGGGTTTCATAGAACCACATGTGGATTTATTCACATTTACAATTAGATATGTAGATGATCCTAGATCTTATATATTTTCTAGCGACCACATGATACAAATTTCTTTATCTTGGTATTAAATTCCACCACATAGTGAGAGGAATCATTTTCATTCCTTTTTAATAACCCTGATTATAGATCATGTGGGATTAGGAGTATCATTAATGGATTCCCTAAAAAAATTATAATATCCTTAAAAAGGATTTTCTAGGTCCTGAATGAGATACTATAAAAGGAATAACAAGAGTTCTCACTACGCAATGTAAACTGCACAGTTAGTGTCCCATGCATGACATGAAACTGGATACTCTGGTGATCCTCACATGAAAGGACAATGGGAGTTGGTGTTGGTCTTCTACCACACCCTAGACACATTATCTATCTTCACATCGAGGAAACAAGTTTTATTATTTCATGATGAAAAAATGCATGGTTCTTTATGATTTTTATGTATCTTGATTCTCAATTTCATGATATACGTAGTGAAGACCAGACATCCATCATTGGGCCCACCCGCAACATCCCTAATTTTCCACATTGGCCCATCATTTTTCATTTTTGAATATCATTAAACTATACAGTTCCTTAGGAACTATGTATATATTTGTTTCCTACGTCACATTGTTTATAGTGGCTCCTATGTCAAAAATAATGAGCCCATCTACAACCATTAATTGAAATAATTCCCCCCTCATCATTTTCTCTAGACCTACAAATAGTTTTTGCCACATAATAATTATTTTTTCTTGATTTATATGAGTACAAGATATATAATGATACCTATATTTCCAAAACTATTCCCAACCACAAAAAATAAATATAAATATGACACTTATTTTTGTATGGGTTGGACTTGTGCAAAGAACATCCTTTAAGAAATTCTAGTGTCTTGATTCCCATCATTATTTGATATGTATTAACACCCACAATTTCATTCATGGTACCTACTGTGATTCCACCATTTCATGTTGGGTAATCTATGTCCTCACTGCGAGACAATAAATTTCATAGCTCTATAGAACAATGTGTGATTAAATTATCATTTTCTTTAGATAAGTGGGGGTTCTATAAAATTCACCCTTGGGTACAAACCAAACATTTCCATTCATTTACATTAGTTCCAAAATCCTTACCTCATGACGATAAATTTCATGTAAGTATATTATTACCATATAACATTAAATTGCATGGAAAATGTCTTAGTCGGATGATGTAAATACATCATCAAAAATAAATACTAACAAAAAGATGAAATACTAAAAAGAAACATTCATTACCACATGAAATTAAAATTCAAGAAAAAAAACCCCACTATATGAAGATAAACAATTAATCAATGACCCACCATCATCCCTTACCAAAAGACCAAAAGAGCTTTACCCTAGTCAACCAGAGTACCTGGATCTTCTTCCATCTAATAAAATCACATAAATCCATATTCCAGACATTCTGTCTTGAGAATTATAATTCACCATACTCCATAAATATCCCTTAGAATGGATTTTCATATTCAAGGGACCCTTTTATTAAATATGGATGCATGTCTATGGCTCAGGGATCTGTTCCTATTATTGACATCAAAATGCGTCTCTTTGAAAAAGGATATTCTAATCCCCGTGATCCTATATATTGATGTAGAAACGCTAAACATCTCAATGTGTCTATAATTATCCATGTATGACTGTCCCATATCATTACTCTTGACCTGAGAAACCAATTTCATGACTTACAACATTTCCATCTCCCTCTTAGAGGGATGATGTAGTGATCATGACCCCGGGTAACCTAATTAGGCTCCTCTATAACATCTCTGATATTTAGTAAATATTAGTCATGGCCTTAATCTGATTATTATTGAGACAAATTTGTATAATATTAAACTCTATCCTATAATGGTTCAAATCTCAAGACCACAAAATACAAGAGAAAGAGACACAAAACTTGTTAGGGTGGAAACCAACAAAGGGTTACCTGAGAAAAGGTCAAGACTTCACTCGCTAAACTCTTTATCATCATTTATTAGGAAAATATTAGGGCACAAATAATAAATCATAAAGATCACGGGGCCTATATTATATCCCTATTAAAACCCAATCTATCCCCATTAGACCCCCTATTCCTAAAATTTTTTGAGTATTCATTTGTCACATATCCTCACCATGATAATATGTTCTCTAGAAAGTAACACAAAATTTTGGGTGTTCAAAAGAATCATGGAAATTACACTTTCTAAATATCAGACTTCATTTTTTGAGTGCCTCTGATCACTATAGTACTTTAATTTCCCATGTAAAATGAATATTATTAGTCAGAATTCATGTTGCACTGAGAGGTGGAGGGGGTGAATTATTGGTATCTTTTTCTTTGATGTCTCATTTATTATGAAACATATATCACCTCATGTTAATGATTTATTTTTATACTGAAAACATTCCAAACTCACATCCATAGAAAGAAAAGAATTTAAAAGGTTTACTATTCGAAAATAGTAGCTACTTCTTTGATATGGTTTGGAAACAATACAATACCAAACAATCCATTAGAAAACAATCGTATAGAGTGTAATACAATGTACAAGTTGTTAACATACATTTTTTAGAACATTGAAAAAAATCCAAAAGTGTGTGATTTTTTTATAAAATTAGGAAATATAATATATTGTTCTTCATTATTAATTTTCTTAATTTTATATTTCAAATGAATTCGTCTATTTCCTACATAGAATTTGGTAATAAATTCATTCATGCATTCCAAAAATATTCAGCTTTCTCAGTGAATTACATGTATCCTCCACAAAATATTCTGATGTTATAAAGGGATATGTATCATGTAACCAAAAAAAGTATTTATAATAATTTTTTATAGAATAATTAATACACATTCATTATATTATTTTTACTTGTTAAATTATTTTAATGAAATAATATTATTTTTAATTAATATTCAAATTCAATTAAGAAATATATTTTGATGAATTAATATATTCTTGAAATAAGTAATATTTTAATTATATATATTTTTTAAATTAATTTTTTTTAAATATAAGCAATCATATAATTTTTATGAAGTCAAATGATATTTTTATTATGGTTTGAAAACTGTTTTTGTTAAAAACCGTCAATTTTCAATAAATGTCAAATTTTAATTTAAAAGTGAAAATTAAAAATATTTGTAGAATTATTTATATAAAAGAAATATTAATTTTGGAATCATGATGTTGAAATTATCCAATTATGAATTTTTCATAAATTTTTGAGATAGTCGAATGTTTAGGTAAAAATTAAATACTATATAAATATACAGTGTGTTTTATAACATCATTATGTCCCAAAATTGATATTATAAACACTATAAAAGGTATATTCATCCAAATATAGTTTTTTAATTTAAAATAATATATTTCGAGGTTTATTTGATTAATTTTATAATGCCTTTGTGTATCCTCAGAGACATATAATATAGTTTATGATTTTAAAATCATTTCATTGATAGTATGGCCCACATTCAAATAAGAAAGAGAAATATTTTAATATCTTCAGCCCTTTACATTATAAAATTATGTATTCCACTCATAGTTTCCCAAAACCCAGAGAAAAAACCATGGTATGGTATTTGGTTTTGAATATATTGTGATGTAGTGTCCAAAACCATAAAAAGTAAGGAAATTCCCCTCCTTTCCTATATAAACACACCCATGCTCCGATTTCCCTTCACTAAAATATTTGTAGCTCAACCAAACACTATTAAATACTCCCAGGGGTCCTCAAATGGCACCCCAAGCACCCAATAATCCTCCCCAAGCATTTGGAGTCACACATCCAAGTAAGGGATCCTCACTTTTCCCTCTTCATTCATCTAAAGACCCTGATTTCAAATTAGTCATAATAATTTCAATTGGTTATATTTCAATCCTTTTATAATAAATTACACACATTAAATTTGATTTTATTTCAATGAGGGGTATTTTATACATCTCCATTTGGAACCTTACCAAATCTGTTACTATGTCAAAATTCCATAAGAGATTTCCCTCCCACCTATTTTTTCAAGCACATCATTTCTGATAAGCACTTTAATTTATAATTTCATAAGTTGGGAAACATTATTAGCTATCCCACATACTGTAAAATTCATGTATAAATGATTAGATAACTCTTTTTCTCTCATCATCCAATTTTATTAATTTATATTTTTCAATGTTAAAATTCCAAAAATACACTATGATTTTTCATCATATTGTGAATACCATACCCATTTCTCTACCAAGTGTATTCACATTTATGATTATATACATATTTTTTGGTGACATACATATATGTATTCGAAAATACTTAATCATGGAATAACCTATGATGGATAATGAAACCATGTTATACGATTCATTTGGCGCACATTATCATGAAAAAAATGATTATGAAGGGTGAGCCCTGATAGCAGTCTATTTCATTTGGTAATGTTTATTATCATGATACATCATGTGAAATGATGGTATACTCATGATAATTCATTTTAAATGGGTTTTTAATCATTATACTTCATATTCAATGAGGGTTTTCACATATAAATTCACATTAAATAGGTTTTTAGTAATACTCATATCATTTTGTATGTTGTTTCCACATTTCCATGTTATGATTAGCATGATATATCATGCCTTTATATTAATTTACTTTTTATGCTCCATTGATATACCTATTGTATAAAATGTATTTTATTCTTAATGTTATGCCTTTCCTACTCATTACTATGATTTAGATCTCACCCCTTTCATATGTATGTGCTCAGGTTATCTAATGTAGTGTTAAGTATGATGGAATATTGCGGTCATGTAACAGAGATTTTCAATAAAGATATTGAATTCTCTATTTTAATTTGTGATGTAATGTTCCTAAATCATAAATAGACAATACCACTGATATTATAAGATGTATTGTATCAAATTTTATGTAATAAAACATATTTAATTATGAAATAATGATTTGGGTTATTATAGTTGGAATCATAGGATAGGTTTAGCTATTTTTTGGATTAAGATTAGAAAACTGTATTAAAACCCCATTAGGGATAAGGCTAAGTGTAATAAAACAACATAAATTTTGGTAAGTATAGTATAAGTGTTTTATCAAGAAAATATATCCCTGTATAGATACCACATATTCACGTGGTTCTAGTAACAAATTTACCCAGGATTAACAACTCTAACAGGGTGTTCCAGGCTTGAATTGGGGTAATCTCATACATAACAATGGGCCTTACTTCGCATTTGGTTTGAAAATCCCAGGGGATATGCTTTAGTAAATTCATAATTTCATTAAAAACCATTATTATGGTAGTAAAAATACTCCCATAAGAATATGTGGTAGAAATTATATCCGTGATAACATTGATTAAAACCCAGAAACTCATAAGTTAAGGAGTTAAATGTAATTTATAGGTTATCCATTTCGTTACATTGAATTTACCTTTATTTGTTTGATATTATTAATGTACTCATACTAAAGTCTATATAGGATAATTTAGAACCAGAATAAAATGGTGAAAAGTTGGGTTATTTTCCATATTTCCACGCATTTTTTATATCACTAATTTCTAGTAGAACAATCCTAACACCCCCACAATGCATGGAAGTAGATATGTCGGTGTAAAAAATGGGGAAATTATTGCATCCCAAGTATATAAATTTTCCCCTATCAAAATTTGTGGACAGAACATCCCAGTGAAACTTTTTATACATTCCTTGGGGGAATTTGATGCAATCCTGGGCATAGATAGCTTTCCTTATATATATATATCCAACAGAAATTCCCACGAAACTGAGATCACTCTCCATATGGAGAATAAACCCTCAATTATATAAAATTTTAAGGAGGAGGGGGAATATTATTTGGAACCATCATCTCAATCATAGATATTACTACCCTATAAAAACTTTTATCCTGCTCAGACGAATGATTCTAAGGAAGGAACAATTCGAAAAGATATTCCTATTGTTAGGGTATTCACTAGTGTGTTTCATGAATAATTTATTGGTCTTCCTCCTAGAAGAGATATAAAATTATGGATATATCTATTTCCTATAGTATTTCTAATATCAAATAACCCATACAGAATTTTTGTTGTGGATCTTGAGTAGACGATGAAATAACTATAGGATAATTGGGAAAAATGGGTTATACACCCGAGTGCTACACCATGGGGTGCAGTAGTAATTTTCATCACGGAGTAGGATGGATCAATGATCCTTTACATTGATTATCATGAACTCAATAAATAACAACAATGAACAAGTATCTATTTGCTTTAATTGATGACTTGTTCGATTATCTACATTGATCACAATAGTTCCCTACGGTGGATCTATGGTTGGGATATTACCATGTAAGGGTGAATAAAGAGGACATCCCTAGGACTATATTTCAAAAAAGGTATTTCGATTACGAGTTTATAGTGATTCCATTCGGACTCACTGAATATCCAAAAAATTTTGTGTACATGATGAATAGAGTCTCTAGAGATTACCTTAACAAATTTGTGGTAGTTTTATAGAAAATGTTCTAATATACTCCAAAACAAATGAGGATCATAAGGAGCATCTAATAACTATGTTGGAGACCATATATAAGGAGAAACTATATGCAATGTATATCAAGTGTGAGTTGTAGTTGATGGAAGCATCATTAATGATGCATATTATCACAAGAAATAGGATATCCTTAGATCCTTCCAAGGAAATAGAAATTGAGGGATGGATGAGGCCAAAATCCATGACAGATATCCATAGTTTCCTTAGGTATGATGGATATTATCAGCAATTTTTGAGAAATTTATCATGATTTTAAAACCCACTATATAGGTTAACATTGAATGGAGTCATGTTTTCATATAATGAATAATGTGATGATAGCTTCATGTATTTGAAAAAGAGACTTATCAGTCCCCCTATTATCATACTACTCACAATTGGGGAGCTTTTCATAATTTTCAGCAATACTTCAAAGAAGGTATTGGGATGTTTGTTGATGAAAAATGACAATGTCATTGCATACTCATTAATATAAATGAAACTTCATGAGAAAAACTATCCCACACGTGATATGAAGTTGGAAGCTATGATATTTATGTTGAAAATCTAGGGGTATTATATCTTTGTGTAAAATTTTAAAATATATATAGATAACAAAAGTCTCAAATATATATTTACACAGAAAGAGTTGAATATCTGCTAATAAAGATAGTTAGATCTCATCAATGATTAAGAAAGATCAATCCACTACCATCCTGGAAAAGAAAATAAGGTTGTGGATTCTCTAAGTAGAAAGCACCCAAAATTTATATAATTGATGAGAATGGAAATGGATTATATCTTCTTAGATATGAAGAAGGTAGACATGGTAATCATAAATAAAGGAACATCATCGATCCTTTGAAACATTATTTCTCAACAATATATTTTATAAATGTTAAGGGATGTTAAAAAAGAAGATGTGGGAATTCCGAAGGAGTAAACTATCAGAAAATGTAAATCCATGGAGTTTAGTGTTAATGAAGAAGGAATTGTGATATTGTTTATTAACAACATCTATTATTTAAAATCATGAGTTAAAGAATTAATTTATTGATGATTGAAATAGTTCAAAATTTTCCATTCACTGAGAAGACAAAAAGATGTATCGAGATCTATGAGAGCAGTATTAGTGGTACAACATGAATAAGGATATCATAGAATATACATCATAGTGTCTGTTATGTCTCCAAGTGAAATATTAAAGGAATAAGTCCTAGGGGTTGATACAACCATTACCTATACTAACATGGAAATGAAAAAACATCACCATGGAAATTATCACTATAATTTCAAATACATCAAAGAGAAACAATTCTATCTAGGATGTTGTGGATCATATTAAAAATAAATCACACTTCATTGTTATCTTAGAGGATTTCCCACTAGATCAACTCATAAAGATATACTTCAGAGAAATGGTATGGAAATATGGAGTACCACTATAGATTATGTCCGATTGAGTTCCAAGATTCACCTCTAAGTTTTGAAAAATTCTCCAGCAGGCACAAAACACTTAGCTGAATTTTAGTATAGCTTATCACCTTCCAAATAATGGACAATACGAGTGGACTATCAGAACACTTGAGGACATGTTGAGAGATTTCACAATGGGCTTCAAAGATGTACAAGGCCAACATCATCCATTGGTAGAGTTCTCTTACAACAACATTATTCATTGATTTATCCAAATGTCTCCTTACAATTCCATTTATGGGAAAATGTGCAGAACACCAGTATGTGGCGATGAATTTGGGGAACTAAATATTCTAGGTTAGGAAATGGTTGAAGAAATGGTGGAGAAGGTTAAGACCATCTAGAAGCATATAAAATCTGGTCAGAGTCGACCAAAGAGTTATAACAACAATATTTGATGACATATAGAGTTTGTTGTTGGAGAAATGGTATTTCACCACATATATCCATTAAAGAGAGTGTTGATATTTGGTAAAATCTAAAGCTTATCATACTTTACATCAACCCTTTTTAGATCCTTGATCACATAAGAGAAGTGGCCTATTGACTAGCACTCCCACCGAACCTGTCTCAAGTATATGATGTATTCCATGTATAACTCTTAAGAAATTACATACTAGAACCATCACATGTAATCAATATAGAGTTTCTAACAATATAGAATGATATTTTTTATGAGGAGATTCCAATGAAGATCTTATATCGTAGAGAAAAAGTTATATGGAATAAGATGATGCACCTCATCAAGGTGTTATGGAAAAACAACATGTTTGAAAAAGCAATGTGGGAACTGGATGAGGTGACAAAGTAGAGTTACCCTCATCTATTTCAGAGAGGGGAAATAAAATTTATGGGGAGAATATTTTTATTGGGGGAAGTTTGTAACAAACTGATGATTTATTAATAAAATTCTCTTTCTTTTGATTTAATAAAATGTCTTATGGATATAGAAGACACATGCACTAATTTTATATTATAATATCAAATTGAATTTAAATTTTAATTAAGTTTAATTAATATGGATAATATAGTAGTTAAATAATGATCACATAAGTAGTATAAATATATAGTTTTAACAAACCATTCAGACGTAGACAAAGGACATGACGACCTCGACCAGTCAGATCGTTCCCTATGAATCCCATTTATTAGAGATTCTAACAGAGATGTAGTTTATAGTATTTTCCTAAATTAATCACAATCCTATATCCAATAAATTAAGCATGAAGTGAAACATTTACATTATAATTTCAAGTTCATCGAGATCACAACCCAAACTATGTTCACCGAATGGCAGGATCAAAGCCCCACCACCGCACACCTTAGTCTTAGGGCGTATGCTAGCGTAATAAAGGGATATGTATCAAGACCCTAGAAATTATATTATGCATAATATTTTTTATAGAATAATGAATATAATCTTGTATAATTAGTTTTACATAAAGAATTATTTTTAAAAAAGAAATATAATTTTATGTTATTATTCAAATTCAATTAAGAAATATATTTTTGTAAATTATTGTATTCTTTAACTAAATAATATTTTAAAAAAGTATTATTATTAAATTTATTTTATTAAATATACATGATCATATAAATTTTATGAAGTCAAATGTAATTTTTATTAATGTTTGAAAACTACTTTTTCAAAACCCGCCAATTTTCAATAACAGTCCATTTATCTTTTAAAAGATAAAATTCACATATTAGGAAAATTATTCAGATAAAAATAATATTATTTATGGAATTAGGACATTGAAATTATCCCATGGTGAATTTTTCATTATTTTCTGAGAGATTCAATTTTTTTGGGTAAAAATTAAATACCTTATAAATATATAGTATGTTTTCTGACATCATAATGGCCAAATTATGATGTAATAAATAAAATAAAATTCGTATTTGGAAAAATATATGTTTTTAATTTAAAATAATGTATTTTTAGGTTTATTTTATGAATTTTAGAGATCCTTATCAAATCCTCCAATATATAAAAAATATTTTATGATTTTCAAATCATTTCTTTAAATGTGTGACCCACTTTCACATAAAAAAGAGTAATATTTTATTATATTCGGTACCTGTTCATATAAAATTATTTATTCCTATACCATTTTCAAGAAAACTATTTAAGAAATTGTTGTATGGTTTGTGGTTTAGAGTAATTTATTATGTAGTGTCCAAATCCAAAATAATAAAGAAATCCCCCTCCATTCCTATATAAACCCACCCAAGATCCTAGTTATCTTCACTCAAACACTCCTAAGATGACCCAACCTCTTTCCCTACTCCCAAGAGTCCTCTCAAGGAGCCCCCAACCTCCCATGAAGCCTCCCCCAAGTCTTTGGAGTCACATATGTAAGTAAGGGGTCCTCACCTTTCCTTCTTCCTCACATATGTAAGTAAGGGGTCCTCACCTCCCATGAAGCCTCCCCCAACCTCCCATGAGGCCTCCCCCAAGTCTTTGGAGTCTTTTCAATGAGCTATCATTTATCTTCACTCATTTGGACCCTTACCTAAGACATTGTTGTGCCAAAATTCTGTTAGAGATTTCTCCCCCTCCGCTTTTTATCAAGAACCTCATTTACAATAAGCCCATTAATTTCTTATTACATATGTTGGGTTATATTATTAGCTACCCCTTACTATAAAATTCATGTCTAAATTAATGGATACCCATTTTTCTCTAATCAATCCATTTTAGGAATTTCTATTTCATGTCGTTTTGCTAACAAAATTTCACTATGATTATCCAACATGTAGTGAACACCATACTGATTTTTCAAGCAAGGGTATTCACCTTTATGATCATATACATATTGATTTAGGACTTACATATGTGGATTTCACATTCCTAGATCATGGAATAACCTATTATATTGAATGAATTAATGTAATATGATCAATGTGGCACACATAAACATGAGATTCAAATGATTATGAAGGGCACAACTAGATAGTGGTCCAATGCATTGGTTAATATTTAGTATCATGATACACCATGAAAAATGAGGGTTTACTCATGATAATTCATGATCAATGGGTTTTTAATCATGATAATATCATGTGGCATGTTGTCTCTATATTTCTATGTTACTATTATCACGTTTTACCATGCCATTATATTCATATTTCTTTTTGTTCTACATTTATATGATAATTTTATAGAATTTATCATCTTCTTCATGTTATGAATTTTTTACTCCCATATATGGATTTATAGCTCACCTTTTCTTATGTATGTTATTAGGTTATCCCATGTAGTGTAATGTTAGAAGGAATGTTATGGTCATGTTAAAGAAGTTTTCAATAATGATATTGTATTTCAGGTTTTATGTTGTAATGTAATGATCCTAATTAACAAATACACCATAACTATATATGTTATGAGTTGTATTAAGTGAAATTTTATGTCCTAAATCATGATTAAATATGATATAAAGAGTAGGGTTGTTACACCAGCGCTGCATCTTGAACGGTTGATTCCCCCATAGCCTGACTATTCTCTGCAACCCCTTTTCCTTCATGGGATATAGAGACTCAAAATCACCTTTTGGTACTATCATCAGAAAATATATCTTTCATGGAAATAGTCCCAAATGAAATACTTCCTCTTATATGGAAAATATCATCCTTGAACTACTTTCTTTTAGGGAACTCCCCTTCACAGACTACTTTGATTTTATCCAAATTATTCCTGAAACAATGATATCTTTTTATAAAATTATCTTTTTATTAAGGATTTATTTGGTTCTTTATATATGAAAACAAATATTCAATTCCCATTGATATAGTTTACCAAAAAATCTAATGTCGTGCAGCTTTCACTGTGGACTATGCTCTACTCATGAACAGTTTTTCCCCTTTCCTTCCTTGTAGAGCCTTTGTTCAATTGTTGTGGTCAATATCTTATGTCAAAAAAACTGTTGTTGCTCAATAAATTGCTTATTCCTTTCCGAAAACAATAATCCTCCCCACAATATACACACATCCATGAATATTATACTTCCCATGATCTACTTTCCCTATGTAGTCCATGTACCGCTCTTCATAGTCCACATTGTGCTGTTATACAGAATATTTGCTCTGCTGAATTTCCAACACAATTTTACATACCTTCTATACAGTCCATGAACTATCCTTCATTGTCCATTAACTGTTCTTAAAAAAATCATTTGTGAAAAATCCTGACATTTACTTTGAAAAATCACGATTTATTGGCCTAAAAAATTTGAAAACATAGGGAAATGATGCCACCTTAAAAACATGCTTCAATAAACATCAACCATACTGATTCTCAATCATTTACTTTAATCATAGAACTTATCTATCATTATTTTTATCATTTGATCGAGCATCATTGGAATTTTAAAATTTACCAAGGAAAGTATTGTTAATTATCTCTCTTCCAACTATATATTATTTTTCTAATCATAGCTGAATATGATGGCAACACCAACACTCCCCCTTCACAACATAAGTAATTCATCAAAATTTTATCAAATAACAAATGATATTTGTGAAATACAAATTAAAAAATCATTGTCATATTTTCCAAGACTTTGAAATAGTTAATTTATTTATCCTGTTTGACAAAAAGATACAACACTCTTGAAAATAAGATTTTATTTGTTTAAAAAACAATCTCCATCCAAATTGGTCCCAACAGAAAATATATCTAACTTCAATGGACCCTTTTCTGGATTATTCATGTATTCCTAATGTTCTAGTATGTGAACTTATGGTCACTAACAAAATTAGTCACTCTTAAAAAATGATATTATAATTTTTATGATCCCTAACATCATCTTGGTATAACTAAAAACATTGGTGTGGATAAACTACTCACAATATGACTATCCCATATCATCCTCATAATCAAAGAATATTGGACCATGATTTAAAATCCTCATACCAAACTATCTGTGTGAATTCAAAATCCTCTATTTTATGTCTCCTTGTTTTTTACCATTGCTCAAGGATGGAATTATATATTGTAATATTAAAAATTTGATGTCCAAAACCTCGTGATTCAAAACTACATGGCATAGAGCTCAATATTCCTAATTAATAGTTTAATTTCCCTAGGGTTCCATATTACTTCCTGTATAGCTTTCCTTCCATACCCAACTTCATAATATATATGTTTATGTCTTCAAAAATCATTCATATCCCTAGGAATAAAGAATATATTATCTTCTCATGGTCATTATATCGATGTAATAGGGATTCAACCAACCAACTAAAGGCATATCCTCTTTAAAAGAAAGTAACAGGAATCATTGTGATCCCTATAAACACTGAGGAAAAATCGAACATCTTAGAATTTTGTAAGACATACTCAGTAAGTATTTTCCTTTTTATATCCATAGAATCAAGATAATGGATTATGATTTATATCAACTATATTACAACTATACAGATAGGCCTAGAATCACTATTATTGTTCCCCCAAACAACAATTCATCAATAAATCTTCCATAGCCCCTAGAAAATATACTCGATATTAGGAGAGACTTTTTAAGACAATTCACACATGACTATGGATCCAGCATATGTGCCTATGGTTCCGACATATGTTCCTATGGAAATCAACCAAATTCTCCAATATGTTTATTTTTCTTTCTGATCCTCTTGAGACTCAGCAACACCATGGCAGAAACAAGAAGCTCAGGTCTTTTTAGGTCATTCCTAGAATGATTGAACCATATCCCATGATCATATATTAGGTCTGATCCAAAATACCAAAAATATATCGATATTAGGCCTGAGATAAAATTACATATACTATATTGAACTGTGGTCTAGGCTAAAATACCTTAAACTAATGTAGTACCTATTCTAAAATAAAATGCCATAAACTAAAACACATCAATTTCCAAGCTAAAAGAGAGTAAACTAAAGAATATCATCACTGAGATAAAATTATTTAATATAAAAAAATATCAGATTTGAGCTGAATAACTTAAACTAAAGCAACATGATGTCTGATCCAAAATATCATAAATTAAAACAATATATAGTACAAGATAAATGAACATAATCTAAAGAGATATTAAGTCTAAGATTAAAGAAATTAAACTAATAAAATACTAGACCCGAGTTAAAAGAACCTAATCTAATGGCATGAATCGTCTGAGATAAAATACCTTAAATTAATTCAATAGAAGATATGAGGTAAAAGACCATAAAATAATGTAATAAAAGGTCCAATATAAATGACATAAACTATATAAATAGAAGGTCTGGAAAAAAAATCATAAAATATAGGCCAAGTATAATGTATTCTACAATTATACAAGAGATTGTTTGATCCACCATGGGGACTCAAAAAAATATACTAAAATCAATCCTATTGACTTTAACATAATAAAGAGAAATATTCCTCATAAACATATATCCTACTCAAATAATCATTCTGAAAAACATGTAATTTCAAGATAGATAGAATGGATTATCAATAAATAATCTTGTGTTGGTGGGTATTCATGATTATTTCCTAAAGGGAATCTTTTATAATTTCAACAGTCAATTCTTGGAATTTTTATTTACTTGATATTACAAAAAAATGAGAATCATAGGAAATTCATATCAAAGTAGAGAAATGAAATTCACATCCTAAATGGAATAAAATAAACAATTCATATCATGTTTATAAAATCCATTCGCTAGTAAAGAATACAAAAGGATGAATCCATCAACATTCATATATTTGGAAAAGGGTTATATATTTTCCATATAATTAGTTTATTTTTCTTCTAAACGAATCTAATTCCTTGGGGGAATTTTTTGACTCCCTCAAGATATGCATCGAAACATTCAAAAAGGATTAAATACCTAGATACGTGTATTATTTTCACCCCCATATAAGAAAAAGAATAATAAGTAGATTGAGGTGTATGGGTTGTGGGATCCTTCAATGGAATCCCAATCACATGACCATTATAAGGTCATGTTATGAAATCACACATAGTGCATAACCTAAAATCAAACCATTGAATCCCCTATCAAAAAAACCACTTTCTCTAGTGAAGGTTCACTATAAAAACGAGTGGTTGCGTGGTGGCATCTAGATAATTTCCCCTAGGACGCCGATATTGTTGGAAAAAACACATGGAAATCGACCTAAAAATCATTTTAAAAAGAGAGTAAATATATCCAAAAGGTGGATACTCGTTACGAAAAATCTTTTCATGCAAATTATATCTGATGAGAATGGAAATTTTTCTTGATGACATTAAAAAAATATAACATGAAACCCATAATTTATCACAAAAGAAAGGGAATAAATAGGGAATAGGTGGAAGCCTACCATGATTATAAAATGCTTGTGACACACTGAGAAAGTATGTAGAGTGGTCCCGTGAGACCCTAGTGAAATGACTACCTCATCTCGTGAAAGAAAATTATGTGGTCGTCCACATCACATGGAACGCTTTGGGTATGTCTAAGAAACCCTACACTTCTCCCTTTGGATCAATAAAGAAAAATGTATGGATTTTACTATTAAATTCTCATAAAACCCTATAAGAAAATCTTGGTAATGAAAATAATCATAGAAAAATAAATAATTTTACATAGAAAATAGACATCCAATTACACATGACTCCCAAACATTGTCACATAAAAGAGAGGGATTAAAGAGTGTGGAGGTATATTCCTATTGTGATTGTAAAACACTTATAATATGATCTATATTGTGGTACAACATGACTGCAGTACAGGCTACCATGATCTCCTAGAGACCATCGAAAAAACAAATCTTTCTTAGTGAGATGTCATAGTAAAGGAATCATGCATCTTGAGAACACCTTCTAAAAGGTACATGATCTCTCAATTTCCCTTGGACATTTCAATATTACATTATGAAAATCCTTTTACATGCCCATAGGATCAACGGAGTATAACAACCCTGCTCTTTATTACAAACTTAAACATGATATGTTACATAAAATCATCACTTGACACAACATGGAAGATCTAGAGGTCACGTGTCATTAGGGATTAGGAAAATTACATAATGACTTAAAACATGAAACACAACATCTTTATTGAAAAAATACTTTTCATGACCACTACATTACCTCCTACTTAGAAATGCATGGGATAACCTGAGGACATGCATAAAAAAGGGTGAGACATAAATCCCAGTAAGGAAGTAAACAAGAAATAACATGAGGAATACAATACATGTTAGGATATATGAATATCAATGGATCATAAGAGAAAAATGAACATAAATTCGTGATAAATCATGATTATCATAATATGGAATTGTGGAAACAACACTTAACATGGTATTAACATGAGCCAAGAATCATAGCACATGAAACATGATTTAACCATCATTACACGTGAATTAGTGTGAGTAAATACAAACTGCACTTGAATTTTGATACATAAACCCACATTTCACTTGATGTATCATGATAGTAATCTTTACTAAATTCATTGGAGTGTTATCAGGGCACACCCTTCATAAAAATTTCATTTCATACATAAGTCTGTCACATAGATCATACAACATGGAATCATTAATCATCATTTATTATACAGTAAAGGGATGTGTAATACATAAATTAATCTTTATATTCAATAAGTAAATGTTCATAAAGGTGAATAACCTTGATATATAAATGAGTATGCTATTCACTACACAATGACATTGGTTTGGAATATCATGGTGTAATTTAGGCAATGTAACAGTGAGATAAGAATTCATAAAAATTGTTGATGAGAGAGAAAGGGATGTATCATCATATATACATGAAATGGATAGTAAGGGGGTAATATATATTCATTTACCAACATATATAATTTATTTTAGAATCATAATACAAAATAATTATTTGACTATAAATGAGGAGAGTGAAATTCTATACAGAAAATTGGCATAGTAAGAGATGTAAATAGGAGGAATTAATGAGAGTGGAAGAGGTATCTAATCATTCGAAACATAAATAGGAAAATATAAGGGTGGTGAGAAATCATATCCCAATATCTTTGATTTAAAGTAAAAGGTTATTACAATATAAAGATTCTTGGGTAAAAATAAGAAAAGAAGGAATCCTTTACTTGGAAGTGTGACCCCAAAGGCTTGCATGGGGCTTGAGAGAGGCTTAATGATAGCTTGGGGAACCTTTGGAGGATTCTTGAGAGTAGAGGGTAGGGGTTGGTGGAGCTCCAAAGGCTTTGAGTGAAGAGAAATTGGGAGCTTGGGTGAGTTTATATAGGAAAGGAGTAGGAAATATTTTTTATTTAGGTTTGGTTCACTGCACATTAAACTAATCCAAACCACAAAACCAAACCATGGTTTTTTCTCATGGGTTTTGACAAATTGGTGTGTAAACCAATATTTTATAAGTCCCATGGCCGAACTTAATAAAATAATAGGTTTTATTATGTGGATGTGAGTCACACTATCATGGAAATCAATTTATAAATGTAAAATATTTTATAAGTCTTAAAGGGTTAACTAAAGCAATGTAAAATAAATAAAAAACAAAAATCACATTATTTTAAGGATAAACCATACAATCTATGAACACAATGTTTATAGTATTTTATTATCTCATAATTGGGTCATTATGATGTCATAAAACACATTATATATTTAAACGGTATTTAATTTTTACCCAACAATTAGTCTGCCTTCGAAAATTCTTAAAAATTCACCATTTTATAATGTTGACATCCTGATTCAAAAATTTACATTCATTTTATCTAAATAATTCTCTAAATATGTGAATTTTTTCTTTTAAAATAGAAACTGGCATTTATAAAAAATTCCTGGGTTTTGAAAAAAATAGCTTTCAAACCTTTATAGAAATCATAATCATATTCATAATAATTATATGATAATTTATATTATATAAAAAGTAATTAATTAATAATATTTAATCAAAATAATATTTAATTAAAAAATCCACTAATTGATCCAAATAGATTTCTAAATTGAACATTAATTAAAAAATTATTTGTGGTTTAAAAACAACATACTACATAAAAATAAAAAAAATGATATATATTATTTATTATTTTAAAAAATAATTCACTTAATCATAGTGCTATGGTCTTGTTACATAAGCCCTTATATGACCTGCATAAGATCGAATGGTATGGTGTGCGATGGTGACATACTCTTGAGGTGGCTCAGATAACATTTCTTGTGAGCTAATCTCTATGAACATCCACTTCTCCCATAGGAGGTTTCGCTCAAGCATAACATGTTGAAGATCAGTTTTGTCGTGGTCAAGAGAGAATCCCAATGACACCACCTCCTTTCTGAGCACTGACAAATGGTCTTTGTATGGGGAAATAATACTGGATGAGTCCATTTCTTCCTTTGTCTATGTAAATTGTATTTCATAAAGCCCTATATTTATACTAATCATGTGATCACTTTTCAATTGATATAATAGGAATAGTAACAATTCTTAATGGTATTTTGAAATCCAAAAGAATAAAACAAAGGATGTGAATATTTTATATAACCCTTTTACAAAATGATACATTTAATTAGATAAAGAAAAATTTTCATTAACAAAAGTTTGGGTCGTTACAATCTTCCCCCTTTAAGAAATTTGACCCTCAAAATTTTATTTTCCCACACTAAAACACATGTAGGTAACTCTACATCATCACTTCCGCTAATTCCCGCATTTCTTCTTCAAACATTTAGTTTTTCCACATCACCTTGATGAGGCGAATTGTCTTAATTCGTAGAACCTTTTCTCTACGATCTAATATATTCAAATGCTTCTATTCATAAAAGAGGTCATTCTCCAATGGTACCACCTCTTGATTGAGTACATGCAATGGGTAAGGTATGTACCTCTTAAAGAGTGATACATTGAATACATCATGTACTCGAGATAGTTTTTGTGGTAGTGCTAGTCGATATGCCACTACTCTAATGTGATCAAGGATCTCAAAATGGCCAATGTACCTTGGAATTAGAATTACCTTATTCCCAAATCTCATAACTCTCTTCCATGGTGATATGCAGAGGAATACCATGACTCTGACATCAAACTCTAGGTCTCATCGACGATTATCAACATAGCTCTTTTGTCAACTCTGACCAGCTTTTATGTGCTGCTAGATAGTCTCAACACTCTCAACCATTTCTTTGACCATCTATAGACCTATGAGTTTCTCTTCCCAACATCATCCCATCCTGCAAATGTTTCGCACCACATCCCATACAGGGCTCCATAAGAAGCCATTTGGATGCATGAGTAGAAACTACTGTTTTATGAGAACTCAACAAGAGGAATATGTTGATCCCATCCTCCTTTGACATTCATTGAGCATGATCTCAACACTTCCTCTAGTGTTTGGATAGTCTACTCAGATTGGCCATTTGTTTGGGGATGATAAGCTGCACTGAAGTTCTACTCAGTATTCATAGCATGTTGGAGACTCTTCCAAGACTAATAGGTGTATCTTGGATGTTGATCGGATACAATCGATAATGTTAACAATGAAGACATATCACTCCCATGATATATATTCCTGCAATTTTATCCAAGTATAAATCATCTAAAATTGCAACTAAGTGTTTAGTATATGTAAGATGATCTACAAAAATCCATTTATCATTTTTTTTCTTTGGATGACTTTAGAAGTTTGGTGACAAAGTCCATGGCGATGTTCCCCCTTTTCCTTGTTTTTATGGGTAATGATTGCATCATCCCCTTATACTTCTGCCTCTCAGCCTTTACTTGCTGACATACAAGGTACTTTTATGTATACTCAGCGATCTATTTCTTCATGTTATCCCAACAATAATTCTCTTGGAGGTCTCAATATATCATTATGTTTCCTGGATGAATGGGGAAATCTGAACTATGAGCATCATCCAAAATTTCTTTCTTCAGCTGCAGAGTTGATGGAACATAGTCTTTTCCCAAATGTCACAATTCTTTCTTCATTAACATTGAACTATGAAGATTTATTTTTTCTAACAGTTTCTACTTTCTTTTGTATTCCCACATCATCCTTTTGAACTTCCTTTAGCCCTTCCAAAAGAGACAGTTGAGAAATCATTTTTGAACGGATAGATGTTATTCCCTTCTTTATGGTTCCCATGTACATCTTCATCAAATCTAAGTAGAATGGAACATTTTCATTTCTCTTTAATGATAGAATTGTTGGATCCCTTCTACATAGAGCATCCTACCCCTTGTGATCTTTCCCAAAGTGGTAATGGATTGAGAAAACATAGTATTTGATCAGCTCTAACTATCATTGTTGGCATATATTTAACTCTTTAGGAATGAATATATACATGAGTATTTTGTGATACATGTATATTTCACACTTCTAACCAAATAGATAATGACGAAAAATTTTCAATGCGAAGATCCCTACAGTCAACTCCTGGTCATGTGTAGGATAGTTTTTCTCATTAACAATCAATTGAATTGAATCCTAGGAAATGATTTTTTCATTTTTCAACAACACATTTCCCATAACATTCTTTAAAGCATCGCTGAATACCACATAAAATTTTCCACTTTTGGGTAATGGGAGCACAGTAAAAAAGATAAGCCTTTTTTTTAACTCCTTGAAGATTTATTCACATTCATCACTCCATAAAAACTTGATGCCTGTCTGATTTATCTAGGTAAAAGGGTTGTAAAAGCATGTGAAATTTCTCAAAAATCAGTGATAATATCCAGCTAACCTTTGGAAGGAATGGATATCCATTACCAATGATGGCCTCGACCATCCCTCAACGGTAGCTGTCTTGGAGTGATCCATAGATATCCAATTTCTTGTGATGATATGACCTTGGAATGGGAAATCCTTCAACCATAACTCACACTTTCTATACTTTTCATAGATCTTCTCCTTTCACAAGGTCTCTAGTATAGTTCATAGAGGCTATTAATGCTCCTCCTTGGTTTTGGAGTATATTAGAGTATCATCTATAAGGACTACCACAAATTGTTTGAGGTAATATCTAATGGCTCTATTCATCAATTCTATGAAGTTTTCTGGATCATTAGTGAGTCTGAAAGGCATTACTATGAATTCATAATGCCCATACATTGTACAAAAATCAATCTTGGGGATATCCTCTTTCTTCACCCTTACTTGGTAATATCCCAACCAAAAATCTTCCATGGAAAATTATTTTTCTCCACATAGCTTACAATTCATAAATTCATGGAAGCTGATACTTTTTCATTATCATGATTTGGTGGAGATTACGATAATCAAGGAAAAGGCACATTGACCCATCCATCTTCATGATTAAGATGACTAGAGAACCCCATGATAAAGCACTTGGGAATATAAACACTTAATAAAGATTCTCAAGTAGTTGTTTTTTCAGCTCCTCAAACTCCACAACAGCCATTCTATATGGTGTCTAGGATATTGGGAATGCCCTAGGTATAAGGTCAGTTGATAATTCAACATCTCTCCTAGGAGGAAGACCAGTAAAGTCCTCAATAAACACTTCAATGAATTACCTCACAATATGCATGTCTTCAAGGATTGTTTCTTTCTTAGACTAAATCATCTGAGCAAGATAAGCATGCTCATAGGGTAGTAATATTCACACTTGAGATGATGGTGATAAATAAGACTCATCTTCCTCCTTGCACTTGTATAGAATCGGGGGTTGATTCTCTATATGGAGAGTGATTTCTCTCTCATAGAAATTTATGTTGGCCCTATATAAGGATAGAAAATCCAACCCAATAATTATATCCAATTCAACCAAAGGGAGTATGAAGTGATTCTCCAATAAATTCAATCCACATATTCTGACAGGGGAGGAGTTATATTCAAGGGATTCTAGGATTTAACCATTTTTCATACTCAATGACATCTTAACTTCTGTTATTTTTGGTGGGGATGGAATTTTCCTACTAAAATTTCGAGATATAAAAGAATGTATAGAACCAAAATAAAAAATTATGTTCGATATTATTTAATGAATAACCAGTGTACCTATCACCACTTCTTTTGTTGGGGTTCAATTCAGTAGTAGTGATGGTAAAAGCTCTCCCTTGCTGCCATAGAGGTTTTTGGTTGCCTCAAAAAAACCCTTAGATTAGGGAACTGATTTACAAGGTTCCCTAGTTTTTTGAAGTTGAAGTAATAAAAGACATGTGGTGATTCAAATAGAGCAGTCCAATACTCTATTGTTTCCCTGAATTTCTCTTGTCATCAATTAATGTCTAGGTTCCCTTCTCTTCCACACATAAAGCATTTCCTTGTCCCCTTCAGGAAATTTCTGGGGTGTTTATTTCTGCACCATTGGCATGTGGGGTGCTGGATCTTCATAGAACGATTGGATTTATCCATTGGACCATTATTATTTAATTCCACCTTATTCCTCATATCCCCATGATCCCCCTTAGATTCTCTGATCCCCATATAAACATTAAGGGAACATCGGGCAATTTTCTCATAGCTATCGAAGTCACGGATAGTCAGGGCTTTCTATAGGCTAGGTTTTATCCCACTAAAGAAGTGGTAAAACTTGAATTCGGGGGTAATGACAATGCCAAATGTTTATCATGGAATCCTTGTGATGTTTCCTCATATGATCCGGCAGATTCATCATCTTTTTTCTTGAGGTCAAGGAAGAACCATTCAATCTTATGTCAGAGGGTGTGCAAAAAATATTTGTCAAAAAACATATTCCAGAAATCCATCTATTCCAACACCTAGATCTCTTAATCAAGCTTCATATTTTTGTTCTATGTCAACCATTGATCAGATTCACCCTCCATACAATAAGTATCCAAAACATTCTCTTGTTCGGAACATTAAAGGATGGAGAAATTGTTTTCAATGGATTTTATCCGTTGTTCGGTGATTGAGGGATCAGAATAACCATTAATAGTTGGAGGCCTTTGTCTCATGAAGCTCTCGATTGAGAATTGTTATTTCTTAGGGGGGTTGAATGTTCCTCTCGACAAACACTTCTATTCAATACTTTATTTAACATAGAGAGTATCGTGACAATGTTTGTGATTCCCACTCTCATCATATTGGGCATCTCATTAGAACAATCACCACATTGATCATCACATCGGTTGTTAGCCTAAGTCCTCCTATTACTATCCATTGGATATAATAAAAAGGAATTTAGGGTTAACACATAAAGGTTAATCCAATGAAAAAATAAATGACTTATATATTAATTTTAATTTCATAACTTATGAATCTATAGGCTACAATATATGTTATCCATGATCTACATCACAAAATTTATTCTTAGTGTAATTTTTTCCCATAACAATAGTTCATACTAAGATTTTAAATTTATCAAAGAATATCCCCTAGGAGTGTCATAACCAAGAGTGCAGCAAGACCCATTATTGTGTATTAGGATACCCTGGGTCATGCCAGAAACTCTTTGTCGGAGTTTTCACTCCTAGGTACATCTGTGCCAGAGCCGCCTCAACCTGCTCATATCCAGAATGGGATGTATTTTCTTGTTAAACCACTTACTCAATACATACCAAAATTTAGGGATTTTTATTATACTTTGTCTTATCCCCATTTCTTTCACTAGAGTTTTATAATATTAATCCAAAATATAACAAAACCTATTCTTTGATACCAACTATTACAACCCTTCTCATTATTACATACTTAAACATGATTTATTACATAAACTATTCACTTGATACAACATGTAAGATCAAGTGGTCAAGTTTCGTTTCGGATTAGTAACATTAAATAAGGACTCAAAACATGGAACACAATATCTTTATTGAATATAACCTTTACATGACAACTACATTCCCTTGTACTTAGAATTACAAGGGATAACCTGAGGAAATGCATAAGAAAAGGGTGAGATATAAAGCCTAGTAAGGGAGTAAACAAGTCATAACATGAAGAATATAAAACATTTTAAGTAATATAATTATCTATGGATCATAAGAGAAACATGCACATAAATGCATGATAAATAATGACTATCACAACATGGAAATGTGACAACAACACATAACATGGAATAACCATGAACCAAGGGTCATTGTACATGGAGCATGAGTAAACCCTCATTACACATGAAATATCAAGAGTAAATCCTCATTTCACATAAATTTTCATGATTTAGCCCTCATTTCCCTTGAAGAATCATGATACTGATCTTTACCCATTGCATTGGAGCCTTATCAGAGCACACCCTTCATAATCATTTCATTTAATGAATAAGTGTGCCACATAGATCATACAAAATGGAATCATTCATCATCATTTATTCCATGATAAAGTGATGTGGAATACATGAATGGTTCTTTATAATAAATAAGTAAATGTTCATAAAGGTGAATACCATTGATAGATAAATGGGTATGGTATTTACTACACAATGACATTGGCTTGGAAAATCATGGTGCAATTTTGACATCGTAACAACGAGACATTAGAATTCAAAAAAAATGTTGATTAGAGATGAAGGGGTGTATCATCTTATGTACATGAAATGAACATTAAGGGGTCTTATTGATACATTTCCTAACATATTTAATGGAATTTTGTTACATAATACAATATAAATTCTTAAATGTAAAAGAAGAGAGATAAATTCCTTACAGAATTTTGGCATAGAAATGGGTGTACATAGAAGGAATTAATAAGAGAGAAATAGGTATCTCATCATTTAAAACATTAGGAGGGGAATATAAGGATGGTGAGAAATAATACTCAAACATTTTTAGTTGAATGTAAAATGACATTACAACATAAATAAACTTAGATAAAAATAAGAAAGGAAGGAATCCCTTACTTAGAAGTGTGATCCCAAAGGATTGGGAAAGGAATGAGAGAGGATTCTTGAGAACATGGGGAACCATGGGAGGATTATAAAGAGAGGATTTTAGGGGTTATCCGAGCATCAATGGCTTTGAGAGAAGAGGAAGTGGGATCTTGGAGGGTTTATATAGGAAAGGAGAAAAAATTATTTATTATTTAGGTTTGAGTCACCACACATTAAAATAATCCAAACCACAAACAAGAACTTGGTTTTATCCAAATATTATTGGAAAAAATATTTTACAAGGCCAATGACCAAAATTCTTAAAAAATAGGGTTGATTATATGGAGGTGAGTCACACACCCAAGGAAATAAATTTAAATAGGTAAAATGTTTTATAAGTCTGGAAGGGTCCACTAAAGCATTTTAAAATAAATAAAGAAAACTAAAATCACATTATTTTAATTTCAAAACATTTATTTTCTGAACATAATGTTTATAGAATTTTATTACATCATAATTGGGTCATTATGATGTCATAAAACACAATGTCTATTTAAAGGGTATTTATTGTTTACTAAAAAATTCGACTGTCTCAGAAAATTATTGATAATTCTCCAATGGATAATTTCGATATCCTGATTCCAAAAATAATATTAATTTTATCTAAATAATTTTATAAATATGTGAATTTTTACTTTTAAAATAAAAACCAACATTAATCAAAATTTCATGGTTTTTGACAAAAATAGCTTTCAAATCTTAATAGAAATCACAACCGTATTCATAAGAATTATACAGTAATTTATATTATATAAAAAATAATTTATTAATATTATCTATTTAAAATAATATTTAATTCAAAAATTAATTAATTCATCAAAATTGATGTCATAATTGAATGTGAACTATAAATACAATTTGTGCTTTAAAAACTATTTACACCATATCAATAAAAAAAGAGTGAATATTCTTTATTATATACAAAAATAATGCACTTAATCTAGAGATAAGGCCTTGTTAAAAAACCCCTTATAACACCTATATAAGATCAAAGGGTACGGTGTGCACCGATGATAGAATCTTGGGGTTGCTCAGATAACATTGCATTGGTGGTAATCCCTATTATCTTCCACTTCTCCAATAGGCAGTTTCACACAAGCGTAGTATGTTGAAACTCATCTTGGGCTTGGCCAAAAGAGAAGCCCAATAACACCACTTCTATTCTGAGCTCCAAAAAATGGGCTTCTTGTGGGATAAGTCTACTGGATGAGGTCATCACTTCCTTTGTCATAGTAAATTGTATTTTTTAAATCTCTATATTTATACAAATCATGTGATCACTACTAAATGAATATATTAGAAATGGTACCAATTTTTAATGGTATTTTTAAATCCTAAAACAATAAAACATGGAAGTACATATTTTATATAACCATTTTACATAATGGGACATTTAATTAGATCGAGTGAAATTTTCATTAACAAAATATTGTGTTGTTATATTGAGTACCCATTCATTAGAAATAATCCAATAATGGATGCATTGAAGAGAGAAATTCATGGTCAATAAAAATCAGGTGAAATCCTTAGAGCGGTCCATGATAGAGAATCGTGAAGATATGTGACACCAGAGAACTTTGTCGACTGTATACTTGATTCACACTAGATACACCATACAAATCACTAAACAAATAGGATGGTGATGCCTAAAAATTTATTACTACAACATGTAAAAGGGTTGGACTCTATACCTTTGGAATCTCAGACGTAAGGACTTTCCCACATTCAGACACACCTACACTTGAGAGGACTTCTTAGAGTGGTTGATATCATGATTATCTTGTCATCCATCAAGTAATATACCAGAGGATATCCATATAAATAATTCTCTAAACATAACACACTTCATGAGATAATTCATAGATCTGGAGAAGGGAGTATAGAAATACGTGCGATGAAAATACTGCATGTCTCATGAGACTCAGAAGAAAATGATATAAAATTAACATAATTCATTAGTAATAAAAGGGATACAACAAGGATTAAAAGTTGAATACTTAAGGGAAAAAACATGTTCACTGGCCCTCATGAACTTCACATGAGTCATCCAAGACATGAGACATCACCATGACATTTCACCTAGTTTTTGAGATGTTCCTTTAGTATGGCATCTGGGTCACGTGAATTCTTACAGATATTTCATAGAAGGTCACATAGTTCCCCCTGGGAATGCCACATTAGTCTCACGAAGCCCTATGGTAATGTTTCCCAAGCCTTGCGATGTCCTTTAGATACATATCCTAACTCATATAATGATTTCATCTCTTATCATTCTGTTTCAATGATACATCTGGGCATATCAACTATGATCTTGCGACACCCTCTTGGAAAGTTATGAGAGAATCACGATGCATTGTAGACATGTCAGTCAGGTTCTACAAAGTCCTCTATGGATGGTTGAAAATATATTTGATATCCTCTAAGCCATGTTGTATTGATTATCATGGAACATCATATATGTGTCAAGCCATCACTTGTGAAAGACACCAGGGTATGTCACCTAGATAATGTGACCCCACCAAGTAAGCTTACTAGGTCATTTGATGGATTCTAGGGAAGAACAATTGGATCTTGGGATTTTCTCTAGATAATTCAATTAACTCATGTGACACCCTTTATAAAATAAATCTAGGACATAAGTGCATCCCTGGATTTGATGACATTATTCATCCTTGGTGTTTAAACCACAGTCAATAGGGGAGCCTCATAGTGTAATCCTGGAACAATCGATAAAATATAGTGTGTAAGCCCCACTAATAAAAACAACATCAAATCTAATTCCTTACACATTCCAGATACATGGTCTACCTCTATCTCAGAGGTTCGAGCTCTACATTGATCATCCCATGTGAACCCAACAATTATTCCCTTATTTTAAGAAATAAAACTGATTATTTATTATCCCTTGTTACTCACAATGAGCATGAAGAATATTGGATTTTTATGTTTAAATGGACCTAATATCTGCATTATAAACCACTACAAAGTTACAGGAATACATTCAGTGTAATCCCCAATGATTAAACTATATGAACTCTGATTCTTTCAATAACTAGGGTATATAGGATGCCTCCCAAATGCTTGAGATCAAATAACAACCAATTTAAATATAATTATATTTATGAATATGACATAACAGCCACCAGGAACGAATTGTTCTATAACCTGATCAATCTACCCCATCAATCAACAGACTAAAAAATCAGGTAAACTATGATGAATTTAATTTTTTATATAACCATGATATGTTGTACATCTCTATGAGGCACAAAGTATATAATTAATAATCTATAGGAATTACTATCATATAATACTAACTTATCGTGAGTAATGAAATTGACCATTTTCTATCCCATGTTTATCACAATAATCATATCTCATGTGAGCTTAGGGAATTTCAATAATGATGTCATCTGCACCATGAGTCTCTACAATGATATGGGTTACCTCAATATATAAGCCCCGAACAAATGAAATATAACACCTATTATGATCTTTATACATGGGATATGTAGGATGTCCCTATTGGACTCATGAATAAATATTTGGTGTCCCATATCACCTATACATATCCTATGCACATGACATTAAACTACTTCAATCCAATGAACTACATGGGTTTTGATTCCGGAAATATTAGGAATATATTGGATGCCTCATAATGGCCCCATCCCCTCCCCAGAATATTAACCACCTCTTTGCATGATAAAAAATTATAAAGAAATTATTTATATAGATTTAGTACATAAGAAACCACCCATTAGTGGAAAATTATGGATAACATCATATATATACTAATGGATTTAATTAAGAGACCCTAATCATTTTCATTTGGATGAGAATTATGCTATAATATTTCTGTTAGGTTTACGGGTCATGTATTGGTAGTAGGAAGATATTAAAAACATATCATAAATTTATAAGAGTCCCATGGTAGAAAATAATTCCCCCACAAAAGGGTTTCATGAGGCTGACCTCCTATCCTCTCGACCAGGGTTAGTCCATAGGATTCATTGTTCTTTGAAAACCATGTGACATCCTGCCTTTAGAAAGATGTTCTATAAATAGTTATAGATGAGGGAACAATTGTGATTTTCTGTTAAGAGCAATAATGGAAGCCCTATGTTCATGATTGCGCATAGAACAACCCCCCATAATCAAACCATCGGATGGATCCTATCCACACCCATTCTCCAAATGAATGAAAAATGAAGAACCTAATGTGGAACAAATATAATGAAAGAATGATTGAGTTATAATAAATCAGGCCCTTCTGGTTGCCTCTTATTAATGGGAACATTCTCATGCAACATCAACTTTATTCCAAAGATTACATTAAAAGCAAGGCTGATTTTCCCCAAACAATAATATATTATTATAATATTAATATTTATTATAATAAGATATAAAATAGCTGTTAAATTAGATGTTATGAATATTATTGAATATATTAGGTAAATAAATGGTTTATAAAAATATAATATAAATTCATTGGTTACAAAATAATTATAAATGAACATATGAACCAATTAAACAAGACAGAATATTTTCATATTTTTTTATGGCCAAAAAGAATTTTTATCCTAAAAAAATAAACAACCTAAAATTACTGAGGGATATTAATATATTTATATATATTATATTCAATCAACTATTTTCTATATTCATCTAATAGATTTGATAGGAATATGATAAAAACAAACCTAATATTACCCAAAATATTCATTATATTTATAAAGGGACTTTTAATACCATTTAATGGAGAACTAATTTAAATATTTTTTTAAAAAATTTATAGATTTCAGGTTTTAAAATAAAAATCATATTTTATATATAATCATAAAAATTAGATTAGGGTGATTTTTTTTTACGTTTCTATGATGTTTTATTTATTAATGAATAGTGAAATGTAATGAATTTAAATTCAAAACAACATTTTCATCTAACTTATTTACAAGGTTATATTATATTTAATTTTTTTATGTTTTAATGTATTAAAATTATTTTAATTTAATCTAATTTAGTTCATTTGAAAAATTTCCTTTTGAAATTCAAAATTAAAATATCTCAAACTTTGGAATGTATTATCTTTAAAAACCAGCATTGTCGTCTCATCTAAGAGATTTAATTTAAATTAATTTCCACCACAAATGAAATTTGAATTTAAAAAATAACATACATACTTTGAATCACAATAATTTATAATGTATAATATTTTAATCATAGTTTTATACAAAAAATATTAGTTGATGTAATTAAAATTAATTTCAAGTATTATGGTGAAATGAAGCTTAATAAGTAACTAAACCTTAAACGCAATGGCCAAAATGACCTAGAAACTGGTTCAAAAATCATTGTATTCAGATATTTTTACAATATATTCACCTATATAGAATATTAGACAATATTTTATCCACTATAAAAGTAAAAAAATGGTTGTCATTACATTTTGGAAAATTTACAAGAGTTCAACTCCTCCTATAATATAAAATGGCCTCCACTCCTCCCACTTCCTCACACCCCTCATTACCCTTTGGAAAAAAATAGCTTCCCCAATATCTCCTCAACATCCCTTCCATAAAAATAGAAGACTCACCTTGTTCATAATTCCATTGATGTATTCCCTTTTGTTCAAACCAAAAGGAGTTACCTGATTAAGAGGTAACGTCCTTCCTCAAGCGCATTAGTTTTATTTTTTTCCAGTCTTTAAATACTTATTAATCCATGATTATATAAAGAATGTATGATAAATTAAAATATATTATTTTATGTTACAGTATTGAACTATAGTAACCCACACTTCCATGTAATGGCTAATGAACAGAAGGTTTATTTATACAATGAACTACCGCCACCCAAAATGATGCTCGTTGGTTCATTCTTTACCACATCTCATGGTATAAAATACAATGGAAACTCTGTTGAAATATGATATATATATATATATATTATATTTATAATTTGCTTATACTTATGTAATGTCTATATAGAACACAACATTATTCATTTCCTTCATAGTAATTATGATAACATCATTTGTGCAAGTGTGGACTACCACCACCTATTAGTGATGTGATCTGATCACATGATACACAGAATGTGTAAAGGACGGGTTTAATTAAAATAAAGAGACATAATAAAACTATATATGATATTTATTACATAATTATCTTTTTAAATTATAATATATATCATTGAGCTTATTAACATATTACACACTTACAAAGTGATAACGTTGTTCGTGGATGTGTGGACTACCGCCTCCCCGACACGATGTGATTACCTTTATATATTTAGTATCTATATATACGTATATATTATTAAAAAATATGTATTGATTATATAATGATAATTACACAATGAATAATTCTACTAATATTTTTTCCATAATGATCATTGAAAAATTAGAGTGTTACTCATGCGAATATACGACCTACCGTGTCTATGATTGTTACATTGTTCATTTTTCATAACCATATTTAATAATTACATTTAATAGTATCATTTATTATAAATATGATAATTATGTAATTACTAATTTTATATATATTTTATAAAATTACCCACTTAACCATAGTAGACTTACCGATTTTTTCGGACATATAAACAGAATTTGATCAAAACACTATATGTAAACATAATCCATTAAGTAGTTGTATAAAACAAAGTAATAAGTGAAATAGAATTTATGATAAAAATTAAAATGTTTATAAAGAAACTGTATAATGACAGTATTTTTATTATCTTGGAATATTAAGGCATATGAGAAAGTCGAAATCAAGTTATGGGATTTTGATCTCACTTTTCATATATGTGAGATAAATGTCATATTCACCACCTAAATATTTTCTGTGGTTTATTCAATACCCATTTTGAAGAATTAGAGCCTTAATAATTTTATATTCATCATATTAAAAACACTCATTCAATGTTATTACTTTAAGAGGATTATGATTTAAAATGTTTCCACGTGGTATTAGACACTATGGAATATTTAAATATTATGTTCCTCATAAATAAATTTAATGGTATTTCAAAGGTATTTACATTTGAATATATTCTATGAAAATTGTTCAATAAAACATTTCATCTTGCAGTAATCTTGTTAATTATTAACTTTTTATGTATTATTACAATTTCACCATTATTTGGTACATAAATTATTTTAGAATTTGTTTGTATGAAAATTTGACATTATTTAACTCATTAGTCCATGAAGACGTTTTCTTCTAAAACCCATGTTTTCGAAAAACAATTTTCAAATATGTTTTTTACCTTTTGAAAATTATTTAGTAGAGAAATTTTTATACTTTTTTTAAAGTATTAAATTGAATCTTATTCTCACTTTATGAATAAATAATTTTCATAACATTTTTACCTTTAAAAAGACATGTTCTTTTTTACCTTTTAAAACATGTATAGATTTACCCACAATCATTTATTTGAATCTACCATTCTATGATTAAAAGGTTGTTTTTAATGAAAAAGTTTTCCATAGTTATTTTCAAAGAAAATTATATTCAATTTATTTTAAAATGAATAATATATTTTTATAAATAATGTTATTCAAATATATTTTTAAAGTATTTATATTCATCAAAGACAAAAGAACTTTATTTTACTCCACTTGGGATATATTGTACTGATACCATCCTTATCCTTCCTCTAGAAGGTATTTGATATATTTTTCCATGGATAAAATTATTATTCACATCGTTGATTCCGTTTTGTTCCCTTTGAATAAACAATTTTCTATGGTCATTGAACATTTAATTTCACCTAAATATATATATCATTTTTATTTACATGTTTATTATACAAACTATATATCATTTTTACATACAATGTTTACCCTGAAATGCAATATCATGAATAGTCTTTATTCTTACGATAATATATCTTTCATTTATTATTATTCCTTATTGGGGATTATGATTTAAATGGTTCAATGTGATATGGGAAACATTGTAATGTTTTATGATTATTTTCCCCAACAATACTTCATTGATATTTTATTGGTAATTCCATTCATCAACATCTACAACCATTATTGTTACTTATCCTCCACTATGGAGTTATTGATAAATATTTATCTTTTATTCAATACATATATTTTTTGAGGGATATTATTAATATTTATTATTTGATATGAGTATTGCTTTAGATAGGTACATCACAGTTGAGGCCTAGTTAGTGATATACCCCTATGCATCAGTATTCTCATGATATGAATTAGTCGGTCTGATTTGATTTGTTTTACCTAACATGAAAAGCTATCTTGTCAAGGAACATAATGGTAATGGTTCCGTGTTCCTCGAAAACATGGTATCTAATAATTAATAATTTACCCCATTTAGTGTCACTTATTAGTCATCCTTGTGCTTTTCAATTTACCAACCAATGGATACATGAAATTTTCTGTTCATTAATCAATTGTAATGTGTTTTATTTTCTCACCAGGATATATTGATTTTTCTTTATCAAGTTATTTTAATGGAATGTGTTTAAAGTTAATCCCTTTACAAATTGTTTATGCACTTAATTCTCAGTTTTTTGGTTTACATGGGTTGTGAGTTTAGTTATTTTCCATTCCATAATTATTATTATCATTAATTAATTATTTATTCCACTATACTTTTCCATTACTGAGCATTTGAGATCACCCTTATTTTTTTTGTTTCACTAAAAATCCAAGAATCATTCTAAAAAATATTGGAATAGTTATACTAGATGGATTAAATTTATCCATGAATGAAAAAATTCTGTTCAAATTAGTGTATTGATTTGTAATATAATACTTGAGTATGTATTTGGTTTACAAAAACAACTAAACCAATATGTAAATCCATATTGTATTCCTTGTAATCATACAAATTTAATTGTATTAGACACCATCCCAAGGATTACATGTATTAGGTTTCTACATGACCATTTTCTTGGGGTGTCCATGGTTACTTCGAAAATTGATCATTTTTAAGTGAATATTTATACAATGAAACACAAACATTATTTCTTCATCAGATAAACAAATTATAATATATATTATTTTTAATAACCATAAAATCTCCTATATTACTTCTGCTGATTTTACATTATGTGGCTTATAATTAAATTTCATAATTATTAAATCTTTAATAATGGAATTATGATTTTGAAATTACTAATTTGAGTTTAGCTTCTTTTATGTTCATATATATTCCTAAATTTAGAATATAATATATTAAAGATAAGGTATTATGTATTTAATAGAATCTGTCTGAAAATACAAAAATATAAAAATTTAAAAATTATAAAATATTATGCATCTTAATGATATTTGAATTATTAATTATATATTGGATATTTTATAGAACCAAAAAACATATGTTTATATATATATATATATATTTTTTATGTATCCATTATGAGTTATAATTTTTACTTTGTATTTATATTCTTAATGTTATAGGTTTTTTTGTAAGGATGATAATAATTTACATATTGAGTTGAAGTCAAGAAAAAACAATATATTTGAAATTTTTTCTAATGTATTGTGGCTTTCATATTAGTATCCTATATAGTTAACTTAATAGAAGATCATTCTTATTAACAAAAAATATTACATATTGAATAAATTTATTAATCTAATGATTTGGGAAATTATATCTTATATATTATATAAATAATTAAGATACTATTATGTTCATATTAAAAATTATATATTTTTTATTTTATGATGATATGATAATTTTATCAAGGATCACATTATCCGAATAAGAAGAAGTTCATTTTCAAATGTATAATATTTATGAAGTATTTGAAATAGAATTTTAGAGATTTTAACTCATGAAATAAAGGCAAAAATGTCTATAAGGGTTCTCATTATCCTAAAAAATATTTTTGAATTGTTTTACAAAAATTTAATTTCCTGAAATAAGATATATCATATCAATTGGAGAATAAAATACGATATAATATACACAATATTACAAAGATATTTAATACCTAATTAATTGCATCCTATGATTAGATTCAATTATTTGAAATATATACCATTAGAAATATGTTTTTATTGTCATTTACAGGAAATAACACCAATATGTTTTATTGTACTAGGAAATAATGATGAATTGTTATACAATATAATAATAATTTTTTATCTAAACTATAGAGACACATGTTTTCTTACCTGAAAATTCAGACATCGTTTCATTTTAAATGGAAAATTTGTGCTAATCTATATAAATGTTTTTATATTTAGTCTTTTTCTACATTAAGTGAACAAATATTATAATATATGAATGGGAGAGGATGTGTATACACCTTATGGAGAAGTTCATAGTAAAATAGATTACATCATTGTTAACACTAAGTGCCTAGTACATTAACAAAATAATAAAAAATCAAGTAAGGTGATCTAAATACTTATTAGTATATATACATCAGGTGTTGGGGAGAGTACTAAGATAATGAAACTATCTCCCCTAAAATATATAAAATTTAATTTTGTTTTTATGTTTTATTTTATTTAAATTTATTCTACATATGTTTTTAGAGAAGTAAGGGATATAATTAAATAATTTAAATTGGTAATTATTGTTTTTGGTGTGGAATTTCGGAAATAAATTCACCCAACCTATAGATTCATTGTTACAAATAAGATGGGAGAAACCTTGGTTATAGAATACTATTTTATAGATATATATACATTCTAGTTTATATTAAAATATTTATTCCATGTTATAGTACTTAGTGACACAATAGAAGGAATATCAATGATAAGAGGAAACTACATAACAATGGGAATTATGTTTTTTAAAAAACTATATGGATTATATATTTGTAGCTTATTATATTCAATTGGTACATATATATAGTGAATTATTAATAATTTCATTCTAGTAAACCTGAATTAGGGATTGGAGATCAATATTTTTATTAAGATGTAAATTCAAGTGAAAAAAATTCACTTAATTATAGAATATGACTGGACATGTTCAATGTGACACCTCGAGATTTTGTGAATTTGTTATTTTCTAATTAATTTATTATTTTTTCTATTTTCAATTCAAAAAACCCTGAATATAGTTTTTTTCATATAATAGCACTAAATTCTTGTTTATACGCAACACCAAGGGAATATTGCACTACATACAATACCGACTTGGCTTGCGTCACACAAAACACCAAGTTTCGGTGAAACAACACTTCACTGTTATAATTATTTAAATAAAGTGTTTATAAAATTTCTTTTAAAAATGTAATATTAATATTAATAAGAACTTTTTAAATATTATTAAAAATATTTTTGATAATTAAAATGTAATTTTTGGCAGTCATTATATTTTTAAAACAATTATTTTCCTAAAAGAACTAGTATTTTTGTTCTATTATAAATAATAATAAAATTAATTTTATAAACCCATGGAAATTAAATTTGGTAAAATATGAATAATTTTTGAATTAAGAATATCAAAATTAGATTGGTCTGAATATTTGGTATTTTTTGGAACTGTTCTTATTTTTGATGAATAGTGAAAAATATTACATGGTAGTTAAAACCTGACTTTTTCATTTAAATAATTATTTTTACATTACATTGATTTTAAAGTAAAAATAGATAAATAATACATATATTAATATAATTTAGGTCTTTGGAATCATTTTGATAATAGAATTAGATATTAAAAAATTATTAAATTTTTGGACGTCTCTTTTACCTGTCTTCTCGCCACATTTGTGTGATTAGCTATAAAGGTAATATTACCGCTTCTATGAATTGAATTTCGAAAAATGAATATACATGGCTATAATGAGTATGAAATATTTCGTCTAATAGGATGAAAATATTTTTTGGTGAATAGTATCTTTTGAATTTTAGTTGCCACAATTAAAGGTAAATAGGGTAATTAATGGTAAAAATAATATTATAATAATACAAATTACACTAACACATGTCCTAATTTTAATAGATAAGTGTATTTCGACCAAATTAAACATTATGTATAGAATTAGATCTTTTCTATTTCATTTGGATCAGATTATGATATTTATTATATTTTATTTAATGAAGATTTAAAATTGTCATATTCAAACTTTAATAACTGAATAATTTCTAATATAGGTCTATAAATAAGAAATATCGGTTTACAAATATAAATTATAAATATATTAAAATTACCTTCAACATGAAATTTTATATTTAATTTTTAGGGAATAAATAAATTAATTAAAAGCTTGTATAATAATGATGCAGTAATTTTTTAGTTTATTGAGATATAAAGTAAATGATATTAATTTTTTTGAAATAAAAATAATATGACATAGTTAATTAAGTGCATAAATTTAATGATATATTAAATTGGTTAGTGACATATTTTTAGTTTATTTGATATTATCATGTTGGTATTATATTTTTAGAAATGAAAATTTTGAATAGTATCAAAATTGACAAAAATGATACTATAAATTAAATAATATTTTAATAAATGTTATAAAATTAAAAAAATATAAGGATTGACTGAATAACATGGATAATGTCAAATATGTCATAAATTATCCTATTGGGGTCCATTTTTAATTTTATAATAATTATATTAACCCTATAGTGTAGAAAACTAGTTGTCACGGTTACACATAAATTATTTAACTATGGGATAAAGGAATATGATAAGGGTAATTTTATAACCTAAAATTGTATAAAATTAATTGGTTGATATTATTTCGACCTAAAACCTTCTGAACATAGAAATAACTCATTTTTATGCTATTTTAAATTTATAATATAATTATAATAAATTAATTGTGTGGGAGTTTCCAAAAATGCCTCTCCTCCCTCTTATAAAAGGGCACATATCCTTCTCATTCGTACACACCTCTAAAAAATTTTTTCTCAACCATAACCTACCAATTTCCCCTCCTAAATTTCCAAACATCAACCTAGAAAACTTTTTTGGGCATAAGGAAACTCAAGTAAGCCTTTCGACACAAACCAAAAGCAGTTACCTGATTACTAGGTAACATCTTCTCAGAAGCTCCTTTTTTAATTTTCTATATCCACCCCTAATCTATATTTATTCTAATATTTTATGACAAAAAAATTATCCAAAATATATTATAATGATGTTATGATATGATTCTGGCCTATAATTAGACACACCTCCATCTAACTGATATCAAACATACTATTTCTCTGAATGGCGACCTGCTGCCTCATGAAACAAGGATTGTTCATTTTCTCTTTACCACCAATCATGGTGTCCATTTTTATGGAAAAAATACCTATATCTATTATATATTATATTTATTATTAATTTATGTATTTTTATTCCATTTTACAATATATACCTTTTTTATATTCCATTTTTCTGTTAATACGATAATCTCAATTGCGGATTTGTGGACTACCGCCCACTCAAAGTGCTGTGATTTGTTCCAACACCACATGGAATGCATTAAGGGAAAGTGTAGTGAAATTATATGATATATATGATGTAATAATGATACTATAGTAAGATATATATATATATATATATATATAATCATATGGAATTTACGTACTTTCATTCAACACGATAATTAAAGCAGAAGCAACATTCATAAGAATGAACAATTTACTATCTCCATAATTGGTGTATTCCATTTTGAACTTATTTATGATATAGAATATTTTAATATGAATATACTGGAAATAAATGATAATTATATCGTTATATACATTATGTGATCATGATATAAGTGTAAGGGATAACAATATAACAAATTAAGACGTAGGTGAAGAACAAAGAGAATATTACCCAAAGTGAAACCTAACAGAGGATCGTTAAGATGTTTGTAATATAGGGTCATAATAAAACCATATGTGGTATTAGATATTATAATATTATTCAGTAAAAGTTTTATAATACACTTATATTTACTATATAGGATTCTTTTTCCAACATGAAGAGAGTCAAGACACAAGGTAAGGGATTATTTTTATGTCACCTTTATTTCTACGAGACACATTCCTCACAAACTACTTGTTACTTCTACATGGTGGTTATACTACCAGTAAATGTATTTTTTAAGTTTTATAGACATGATTATGATATTTCTATATATTTATAATTTTTTATAATACATGGGGCTTAGGATTCTATTGACAATAAAGTGATGAGTGTTAATTTCAGAATCTCTTCCATATTTGGGATTGTTTCATTTTAAATATCTTCTACATAATATTTAACATCAATGTTCATGTTTTCAATTTTGTTTCTTAAGTTGAATTATTATTATCCTATGGATGTTTAATTTTATTTATACCAATTATTTAATTTTTACTACGTTGTTTGAAAGGAATCCTTATTTCATTTTTCAAAATATTTACTTCTTGAGATTTCTAAAAAAAGTACAAGAACAATTATTTTTTAACTTATATGGAATAAATGGATTTTTATGATTACATGACACCATATTACCCTGATGTTTTCCCAAAAAAATACATGTTTATTCTCAAATAATATTTTTTCTTTTAAAATTACATGACATTTTTAGAAAAAGAGAACTATTTCAACAATGAATGGATATATTCTTCAAGAACTATTCTAAATGATTTTAATGATTCCCTTATATGTTTTCAATGCGGTTTCAATGAAAAGGTTTCTAAAAATATTTTTAGTTTAAAAATTGATTTTAAGGAAAATTCATGTTCCATGTGATATTCTAAAATTATTCCCATCCAATGATGACATAATTTGATATTGGTCAAGCATTCCATTCATATTATTTGTCTGAATGGTTAATGTTTTTATGGAATAATATTTAATAAAACCACTTATTTTCATGGGAAATGGTTTTAATGAAATGATTGTGAAACCTATTACTTTTCCACAGTTTATTATATGAGTACACATTTATAATTCCCATTTTATTTCATCAGTTATGATATGATTGTTTATGATCTTGTGGAACATATATTTATGATTTAATTATAAGATAGGTGGGATGTATATCTCCCTCCAATACATTGTGTAAATATGGAAATGTCATAAAGTATATATGTTATGCATGAAACTGATTTCAGGTTCACAATTCTATGCATGGACTTTGTTTAAATGTCAATAATTCTATGCATGGACCTGGTTATCATGTACATATATATATATATATATGCATGGACCTAGATATCATGTTCAAATTGTTTTGTGTGGACCTAGTTTTTAGGTCCGTATTTTAATGCATGGTCCAAATTTCATATACTTAATGAGTGAACCTGTTACTATTTATACATGATCACAATGTTATAAGATAATGTGTACTCAAAAATTTATTACATTGGTCAATTTCAATGTCTTATGGATTATTCTCTTTGATTTCTTTATGATTCATGTTTACCTCTTATATACACGGAACAAAATTATAATGTTATGATCATGTTATAATACTCTTATAATCACGATTATTAATACATATATACCTTGTTTACCCATAATGAGAATTTAATCTCACCCCTTTTTGTTTCCATTTCCTAGGTTGTGAATAAAGGTTTTAGTTAGAAGTAGTAAAGGAGGAGATGTTTATGGGAGATGTTGAAGATATTTAACTAGGAAATAAAATTTTGTTTCCAATCATCAAAGGATACTAAACTATTATGGTCTTAAGTAATGTACTTTTTATTGTATAAAATATTCATCTAAAATGATGTAATATCCATGTATGTCAATCCTTTTTTTGATATAGTTGGTATTAGAGGACAGGTTAGTCAACCTTTGAAAACTCGGATGAAAAAACATTAGTGATATCCCTAGAAAAATTTATAAAGAAAGGTTTTGGGATATCCCTATGTATATGTATAACTATATGCTAAAATCCTTGAACTTATTAACGACCATGGGTTACCTAGGACTAATATTAATATCTTATAGATTGAATGATGTTTTTATTTATTATGTTGTTTTCTAATATGATTAGTGTTTTTCACAATATTTTTTTTATTTTTAGACAATGGATGGAAATTGAAGGAATTTTGTTAATGAGGAATACAATGGGAAAATTAATGATTTTAATTCTGAGCAAACAATTATTATGGGAGCTATAATGAAAAATCATATCTATATACACCCATAAGATATAAATCATGCTAGTTTTACAAATGAGTAGAGAAGGGAACACCTTTCTATTGATTCCATCATGAGGAAACATACAACTTCTTTATATGGGACTTATGATCCACTTTTCTATAAAAAATGGATCAGTACCACAACAAATATATTTTCCATCCTTTTGTGTTCTAAACATGAAGAAGTAATGTTGGATGTTTATCGTCTGGAAGGCAAAGTCGATCGATGATAGACTCTTACTCAGAACAAAATGTATAAATAAAAAAAATGAATCCATGGAATGGTTATATTTTAAAGGGAAATTTTTTATTATGTACTTCCCTCATAGTCTACAAACAAATATATAGAATGAATTCTTTGAGCTTAAGCAAAAGGATGATGAATCTATTGGTACCTATGAAGCTAATTTTACAAGTCATGCATGGTTTTCTTCTGAGTTAAGCACCATCCATGAAAAAAATTAATTTATTAATTGGTGTCCTAAAACCAATTCTTCCAAAGGATTTAATCATAAGGAGATTTGGAAGCTATGAAGAAGTCATTGCTATGCAGTAAAAGTTGAAATGGTAGTTGGTAACTCTGAAGTTTCTAGAGACAAGAAAAAGAATATGGAGCTTAATAGAAACTCCAATGTATTTACACAATGAGATAAGAAAATGTGGTGACGTCATACTTTCCAATATTGTGGAAAATAACCATTAGGGGAATGTATGAATGGAACAAGAAGATGATTCATGTTTGGTAATCCTATTTATCCATAAAAAGAGTATCCAAATGATGTAAAAAAGTCATTAAATGTAGATAAAGCTCCAGAAAATTCACCATAAAAACATCAATTCTACAAGTTCATGGAAATGGGTCATTATAATTACCAATTACATAATCCAAGTGCCATCGATGATGATTGACATCAGCATCATATTACGTCCATAGATAAGAAAAAATCACATCCATTCACAATTAGAAATGTAGATAATGATAATGAAGTGGTGGAATGATTGAGTGATTATATAATGGGATTATAAAATAATTCTGTAGAATAATGTTTATGTTATTATATAATAATTGGCCCACAATGGTTTTTACATATGTATTTAAAAACATATGTTGAATTGTACTAGTAACCATGAAATGTGTCTGTGGTAATAAGGTGATATTTTTTGAAAACACCAGATTAATGGAAGGATTACCCTTAATATGATCATGATGTTGTGATAATGATATTTGGATGATAATATGAAGTATGTGAATAAGTAAATTGGATGATACAAGTTACCTTTGAACTGATTAACTATTTACTGACTTGTGGGTAATGCTATCATGGATGGAGTTTATATCCTTTTGGACATAAGAATAAGGAAACATGCATGTTTTCATAAGGATGTCTGGTAATTCATGTTATTTCAATATTTCAACAGAATACATGTTTAAGGTATTCACAAGTTTGTAATGTTAGAATCATGAACTACTTATGATATATGTGAGATAAATGTTAAGCAGATTTAGTGGGGTTCATTCTAATATTATGGATTTTCATCTTTCAGAACGATTTTAGTATTATAAATTTATGCAAATTATAAGTTAAACATCAGACAAGTTTGTGAGATTAAATTATTATATCTCTATATGTTCATTTGTACATATTTTAAAACATGTGTTAACTTTTTTATTGATGATAGGTAGAATGACCTATCATTCTTTACAGGATTTTATAATTCTTTAAGAATTAAAAAATCAACTTCATTACTGGGAATAATAGATATATAGGAAATTGATCATGGAATAAAAATGTGTATAATTAGGTTGAAATAAAGTACTTATATCTTCTCTTAGAAATTATTCATCATTAGAAAAAGGGATAATTTTGTAAAAGGGTCCTCTATTATCACCATTTTTTTATGATATCAATGACCTCTTTCAAGATTTATTAGTTTTTGGTTTTGTGATTGGAAATATTCTTTTGATCACCCACATTCTTGTGATCAGTTATCTTTATCTATCTCTATTAGTATTTATGCTTTTACTAGATGCCAAAATCATCACATATATTCTCTTTTGTGTAAACCTAGTTATAAGTTACTTTGGGTAACTGCTATTTTATAACCGTTAATTTTTTAAATAAGTTTTTAGACATTTTTTTGATGAGGGATTTTATGAATTAAACATTGAATTATTAATAATTTTATAGCCCAGTGAAATTTCTAGTGTGAAATTCAATTTAAGTGGGTTAAAATACAACACCTTGACATTTTGAAAATTTATTATTTCCAAATTAATTTAATATTTTTATAGTTTCACTTCATGAAACACTGAATATAGGTTTTTTTAATATATAATAGAACTGAGTTTTGTATTATAGAAAAAACCAAGGGAATCAGTCACTACGCACAACACCAACTTGGTGTGCGTAACACGAAACAATGAGTTTTTGTGAAATAATATATTACTATTATAATTATTTAAATAAGATAGCTATAAAACAGCCTTTATTATTGTAATATGAATAGTAGTAACTAAATTTTAAATATTATTTATAATGGTTTTGATAATGAGAAATGAAATTTTTGGTAATTTATCTATATGTTGAGAACTAATATTTTCTTAAAAGAGCTAATTTTTATGACCTTCTCTGAAAAATAAAAAAATTAATTTTATACAACCTTATAAATTAAATTTTGTAAAATATAAATCATTTTTTATTTCATAAGATCAAAATTAACTTAGGGTGAATAGTTGGTATTTTTTTGAAAAGTTTAAAATATTGATGAGTAGGGAAAAATATTGCATAAGAGGTAAACACAAAATTTTCCACTTAAATAAATATTTAATAAATTAAATTTATTTTAAGTCACAATAGATAAATAAAAAATATATTAATCTATTGAAAGTATTTTGAATAATTTTTACAATACAATTAGATATAAAGAAAATTATTGATCTTTTGAATGTCTCTTTTTCCTGCCTCCCAGCCACATCTGCGGGATTAGCATTAAATATAATTTTACCACTTTTGTGAATTAAATTTTGAAAAATGGACATACGTGGTTGCAATCTGTGTAAAAAATATGGTCTAATAGGATAAAAATATTTTCTTGTGAATAGTAATTATTTATTTTTATTTACCACAGTTAAAGGTAAATAGGTTAGTGAAATTTAAAATTAATATTATAATAAAATAAAACCACCCTACCACTTGTCTAAATTTAATTATATATGTGTATTTATAACCAAATAATCCTTAGGTCTAAAATATTATCTATTTAAGGTATTTTTCATTGATTATGACATTTATTAATGATATTTTATACAATGATGAGTTAAAATGTCATACTTAAACTTTAATAACAAAATAATATTTAATATAGCGTTTTACATAAGAAAAATTCAAGTATAAAAATTCATTAGAAATATAAGAAATCCATCTTCAACTTCATAACTTATTTTTAAATGTTATAGAATATATTAATTAATTAATGTCTTGAATAATATTGACAGAGTAATTGTTTTGTTAATTGAGATATCACTTAAATGACCATAAAAACATTGAAATAAATATATTATCACATATTTAATGACATAAAAAAATTTATATATAATTTATACATGTTAGTTAATTTTTTTAAGTATTTTTTTGATGTTATCACATTGTTATGATATTTTTAGAAATGAAAATATTTACTAGTATCAAAAATTAGATAAGTAATACATTAAAATAAATAATATTTTATAAAAAGATAGAAAATTAATAAAAATCTATGGTTAATTCAAATAACATTTATAGTGTCAAATAAGTCTTAAATGATCTAATTTGGGTTTTTTTGTAATTTTATAGTTACTATATTAAATATGTAGTTTAAAAAACAATTAGTCATGGTAAAAGTTAAATTATTTAACTAAGGGTTAATGCCAAATGATAAGGTTAATTTTTTTTTACTAAAGATGTATAAAATTCATTTTTTGAGATGATTTATAGCCATAATCATCTGAACACCAAAATAACTTACTTTAGAGATATTTAAAATAGAAAACCAATCTATAATAAATTAATAGTTTTGGAGATTCCAAAAGTTCTTCTCCCCCCTCTTATAATATGGAACCTATCCTTCTCTTTTATAGACAACTATAGAGTATTTTTTCTCAAGAAAAACCTACCCATTTATCCCCATAAATTCCATTAATTTATCATATAATTTATTAATTGATAAGAATGTATGATGGATCCAATTTTTACAGGGAGAAGCCCTCTCATCTCTTTGGTAAATAGCTATAGTTTCGCCTAAAACCTCTAGTTTTCGCGCTAGAACCTCCTCTGCGCAGGACCAACTTCAGTTTTTTCAGGATTTCCTGCACTCCATTTTCAGTGTTCACCCTTTCTCCTTTTAGGGTTGATTTCATTGCATCTTTTTTTTGTGGTGTTCCGAGACTGAAGATTCAGTCTACCTCCTTTGATACCCTTTTAATTTTCCCTATTATGCTTGACCCCATATTGGTCCAGTATGATGGTTATAGTGACAGATTGGGATTGTGATGGTGGGGAATTGGTTTGGGTATTTGTTCATTTTGGTTCGGGGATTTTTGTGTGAGTGGTGTTCTACTTTTTTTCTTGCGGTGTTTCATTGCTTTGACTCAGGTGATCTCTTCTGTTTTCTGATGGTGTGACTAAAGTGTTTTGAATGTTTGGGTTGATGGTCATCTCATGGTCAAGGTTCGATGTTGAATCCCTTGTCTTCTCCCTCTCGGCTCTAGATCTTAATTTCCTTCGCTCCCCCAAAATGTGGTTTGGTGTGTTGGTTCTCTAAGTGGCTTTAGGATGTGCAGTTCGAGCAGACTGTGGTGGTTTAGGTATCCCATCCTTCCAATCGATGTTGGTGGTTTCGACGACGTTTGGTGTTTGATTTCCTATGTGTTTCTTCTTTTCAACATTTCTCCCTCAATGATGATTTATTAATTTTAGTCGAAGTTCTATTTTATCTTCTATGTTAGTGATGATTAGTGCAAAGTCGATGACTGGCTACAAAATATTTTTCTTTCTCCAACAAGAGAATATATGTTGGTAAAAGAACATTTTCTTTTGGTAAAGTTTTTTACTAACACATATTTCACTGTCACCAAAACTGTCGGTAAAAACTATGTCGCGAAATTTTTTTGTAACAGATAAAATACTTATGTTGCAATTATAATAATACCAACATATAAAATATTTGTTGGTTAAAATTCATAGAAAAATATTATTATGACAAATTTTTCTATTGGTAATAATATTACCAACATATAGTATCTATTTATACATTACATTCAAATAAAAATTATAAATTTTTATACCTACTAAAATTAGATATTATATTTTTTAATTTATAATATATAATTCATGAATTTAAATTATTAAACCAAAGACGATTTACATAAATGTTCAAACGTTGAAAAAAAAATTATATTAATAATGAAATGTAAGACAAATTGAATCATTATAGAAACCCAAATCAATCCCCTAAAAAGATCCATCCCCCAACCCCACAAGTACCAGTGACCCACCAACAGGATCCACCCCCTCCCAAGTACCAGTGACTCATCCATGTTCCAAGTACCATCTCCAGCACTAGAAAAAATCCTCAAGTAGTTGTTATACCACAAAATTCATCTCCATGATCTCCACCACACAATCATGGAGCATTCCAAAAGAAAGTCCCCTCCGGTACCAGTGAGAAACAAATTGATTTAGCTCCAATGCCACCGAGAAACCTCAAGTTGCTGCTATGTCATACCCTTCAACTCCAATATTTACAACAACAAAAAAATGAATACCTAACAAATAAGTGAAAAAAAATTCATGAATTGAAACTAAAATAAAAATAAATTATCGTACTTCTATAAATTTATACTCAAATAGTGAATTAGATAAATCTAGTGCATGTTGTTTAACAAAACAAGAAATCAAACAATATGAAGCTTATAACTAAGGTTAAAACAGAAAAACTAACCTTCTCTTCATAATTGAATGCATCATGTATGGAAAATGTCTTATCTCTTAAGAGGTCCATCCAAAATATTATTGTATATGGAAAACCCACGAACGAGGGTATCAATCAACTAAAATTTTAACACACCAAGAGATGTGTGGCTGAGGAACGAGCTGGTTAGAAGGTGTGGGAGGTATAAAGTTTCTCCCAACTCTTACTAGGATAATAATGATTCTACTTAATAATACTACGAGATCATACTTGTGGATCCATCCCACAATGCGATTAGAAACGATCCACAACTCAACTAGATCTTAAAGCCATCCATTATCATAGGAATATGCATCTATTGACATTAGAAAGGAAGAAATATAGGGGTCTTAGAGGGAAGAGACATGAGTCCCACAAGGCCTAGAAATCTCACAGAGTTACCTACAAATTATCACTCTTTTACTCCATCGAATACGGTAAATTTGTATATGCAGCTTTTCCATGTGTCTTGATATTCTCTAAGTATTGTATAGGAGCTTGTTTGTTTATCCTAGTTTGTTACTAGAAATGTTGGTTCTTGCTACTAGATTATGCATTCTTTTGTGGGAATTGTTTTTTTATGTCCAGCTGTTGTATTATATTTCACCTTTTTTGTTTAACCACTATAAGTTTGAATGATTTCCTTCATTGGGGTTATGTTTAAGTATTGTATTGTTATAGAAATACAATGATTTATTTCATGATATTTGAAGTGAAAAAAACATTATATCAATTATATAATCAGGAAACATGTTTGCATGATAATTAAAATTACATTAGGAATATCAAATGATTGCAACACCAATGAAAGAACAACTTTAGAAATGGTAGTGAAAAAATAAAATAAAAACAGTGAAAATTAAAACTTAATTGATTCTTAAAAGAAAGCTTATAAATATAAAAAAAATATTCACATTATTGTTCGAATAATAGAACCAAGAAACATGGTAATACACTTCCAATATATGGGATAAATAATTGAAAGATCCAAATTGTAATAATTCTCATAAACCAAGAATAATAATTTGTAAAAAATATATTCATCAAAACAAAATCACCAGATATGAGAATCCAATTCCAGATTAAAAAGTAATTTATATAAGTAGGCAATAGTATAATTCTAGGAACAAATTAATATTTCTAGAATAAACATGTTCAAGTACATGTAAGGAAACGTATCATAGAAAAAGAAATTAATGCAACAACAGTAAGAAGTGAAAAAATATAGCAAAGTATGAACTCAAACAGCTTCAACATCAACAAACAAATTGTAACCATATTCAAAATAATTCATGAATGTTAAAATAGAAACAAAAATTTACCAGTGATTTCTATAAAGTTTTTTGAATGAGAGAAAAAAATAATATTTTTATCACTATAATAAACAAGAAACTTGTTTGCATGACAATTACAATTACATCAGGAATATCAAATGATTGCAACACCAGTGAAAGAATTACATTGGAAGTAGTAGTGAACAAAACATTGACAATAGTGGAAATTGAAAATTAATTGAAGCTTACAAAAACTCTTTAAAAAGAAAATATTATATCCACATGTTATTTTAAATAAACAGAACTAGGAAACATGAGAATACACTTATAATACCTGAGAAAAATAATTGAAAGATTCATACAACTTGTAGTAATTCTCATAAACCAAAAATATGAATTTGTAAAACATTTATTTATCCAAAAAAATCACTAGATATGAGAATCCAATTCCAAATTCAAAATTAATTCATTTAATTATAAAATGGAATAATTCCAGAAACATGTAAATATTTCCAAAATAAACATGTTCATGTACATATAAAGAAACATATGGAAGAAAAAACAAATTAGTGCAACAACATTATGCAATGATAAAAATAGAAAAGTATAAAGTCAAACAACTTCAACATCAACAAAAAAATTTGAATTATATTCAAAATTAATCAAGAATGTTATGATAGAAGCAGAAATTCAATATTATACAAGGTTAACAAAATAGAAGTGCTGAAAATAGTAAACAGGGCGTAAATATTTAACATGATTCAAACCTTTTTCTCCTAGATGCACGATAAGAAAACCACTGGACTAAAGAATTTTATTATGCTCAAAACAAAATAAGTACAAGATACAAAACATCCAGGAACGTAAAGAAAAATAACACGAAAATATAAAGATTTAAGTTATTATAAATGATAAAAATACTTTCAATGGTTGAAAATTTACCACTGTGTGGCGTTCTCTTGTTCATGCTTCAGATAATAAGGAGATTTTCACATGGAATCGTGCACAAAAACACACTCGTTCTAAAACTCGCACATAAAAAAGGCAGGTTCAAGAAATCCCATATGTGTAGCACTGAATCATGAAGATGAATACACATAGTGCTTTTCAATGAAATTATATAAGCATGGAACACAAACAATCAGAAACACTCATCCTACATGCTTGCACTTGATCTCCACCAGATTTCAAATCGTCAAGATCGGTTCTACACAAAAAAACCAGAACTGAGGAAATAATCTCCATCAAACAATGTGTAGGGATAACAGATCGGGAAAAAGACTAAATTAAACCTTTCACCATTCATTTAGGGTCTCTCTAGAGCAAACCTGAGAGAAAAAAATTGTCGTTTGGAGTGAATGGGAAAGACGGCCTGCGGGGATGTTGGGTATCCTACTGAGGGTGATTTCAACATGACAATTTCACATGAGGATGTCGGTCAGGAATTGTGAGGGAGTTCACGAGATGATTTCTGAGTGTGACTCTAGCCGACAACAAGGAGGGGTGTTCTTGTGAATATGTCAATGATGAACACCGGCCAGGAACCGTGAAGTCCTGCGAGGAGGTCTACAAGGAACGCCAGCTGCAAGGAGGAATATATAGGTAGGGTTCGGTTGTGGGAAATGACGTGGGAGGGTGGGGGTTGTTGGGCGGGGGCAGATTTGGGGAAAAAATATTAAAAAATTGATTAGATAAAAAAATTGTTGAATAATAAAAAGATTTGAGGGCTGATTTGGGCAATTTTTTTGCAAATATATATATTTATGTGTATATATATGTTTTTGTGTATAATGAAAATAGTTATGAATTTATATAAAAATAAATTATAATTATGATGTATATATATATGTAAACTACTAATAAATATTACTAAATTATGGATATTTTAATTAATTATATATATATATTTATCAATATTGTATTCTTGTAATGGTTAATATATATATATATACTATTCAATTTTTTTGTAAAATATTTGATAGTATTGAATAATTTATTTGTAATATATTTTTTAATGGTAAAATATTTGTTGGAAACAATAAATAATAATAATATATTCATCTATCGGTAAATCAATTGTTGGTACTATTATGATAAACAACAGATTTAAATGTTGGTAAAAATATTTGTTGGTATTGAACTACTAATATAAATAGATATATCTGTTGGTGAAAATAATTGATGGTAACTATAGTTTATATCAACAAAATTTAATATCTGTTGGAATTAATCATTTTTTCCAACAAATATATTGTCTTTTGGTAATTTTCTGTTAGTAATGGTCACTTTTTTTGTAGTAGGGATGGGATTTTCTTTGTTCCAGGTTCGGTGTTCTGATTTGCTGTGGGGTTCTTATTTGATGAGTGGAAGTGATGGTGTTTTAATGGTAGCGAGGTTGGAATCTGGAGTTTGGTTCTTACTGGAGAATTGGGACGATGAACGGTGGGTTCCATTCTGGAAAAGTGGAGGCGACATAGGTTGAACTGTCAGGGGACGTGGCTCGATACTCAAGCTTTCATGACTTGAGGCGTCCGTGGATTATTTTGAAAATGAATTTTGGGTCTTCTGTTTGTCTATTTGGTGGTTTGATTTTAATCCTTTTAATGTGAGGTTACCACTTACTATAAAGTGGACTTTTAGAAATTAGGAAAAAGGATTTGGCTATGAAGAATGTAACTCAAGGAATCCTTTTGGAAAAAACCAAAAGGAGTTACCCGATTAAGTGATAAAATCTTCTCATAAGATTCTTTATTAATATTCCTTATCTACACCAAAATATAAATTTATTACATTATTCTATGACAACAAAAGTATCATCAATATACCAATATTTTTTTTCTATTATTTTGAAAAAAACATACCCACACATCCATCTAATGTATATCAAACATAGTGTTTTTGTGTATAGAAAACTACAGCCACACAAAACGATGATTGTTAATTTTTTATTTATCATCAATAATCATGGAAACTATGATGAAATCTATATATATATATATATATTTAATATTTATTATATCATTATGTTTTTTTATTAATTATTACAATAGATACCTTTTTTATTTTACATTTGGTGTTAAAATGGTAATCTTGTTTGAGGAAGTGTGGACTACCACCCTGTAAAAGCGATGTGATTCATTCACACACCACATGGAATGTATTAAGGCTGGGTTTAGTGAAATTATATGATATATATGATATAATATTAAAAATAAAATAATGATATAGTTATATATATATACATATGTCATTTACATACGTTCATTGAATACGATAATTAAAACTGAAATATCGTTCATGCGTATAAACGACTTACTGTCTCTTTGAACAATGTATTACAATTTTTAATTATTTATGCTAAATATTATTTAAATATAAACATACATGATATTTATGATATTTATATAATGATTTAATTTTTAGATTTATGATATAAAAATATGTATTGACGATATAACAAATTAAGACAGATGTGAAGAACAAAGCGAATATTACCCAAAGTGAAACCTTAACATAGGATCGTTAAGAAGTTTGTAATATAATGTAATAATAAAAACACACGTGGTAATAAATATAATAATAATATTATTTAATGTATATATAATAAACTTATATTTATTACACATGAAACTAGTTTGAGTATAAAGAGATTCAAGACAAAATATAAGGGATTATTTTTGTCTTACCTTTATTTCTATGAGACACATGCCTCAAACACTACTTATTTCATCTACACAGTGTCTATAATAACCATGAATTAATTTTTAGATTGATATATATATTTTTATGAAATTTACTAATACTAATAATTTTATTTTTTACATGGGTTTTATGATTATATTGATTATAAAGTGAAGAGTGCTGATTTCACAATCTCTTCCATATTTGTGATTGTTTGGTTTTATGTCTGTGTTGGGTAATATTTATTATACAAGTAATTTTTTCAAAAATTTATTTCATTAATCATCTTACAATTATCTAATAGATTATTTATGTACCTTTTACCCATATTTTTACATTTTTCAACACATTTTGAATGGATTATTTCTTTCATTTTTTGATGTTTTAAATTTTTAAACTTCTGGAAAAAGTACAAGAAGAATGTTTTATTAAATTATAGGGCATGAACATATTTTTACAATTTAATGATTACATATTACCTTGATTTTTCCCTTACAGTCTTACAAGGTTATTTTTTTGTAATATGTTTTCTTTTTAAAATTGAGTGACATTTTACCAAAAGAAAACTATTTCAAAAAAGAAATTATATATTCCTTAAGAACAATTTTAAGTGATTTTCATGATTTCTTTTATATGTTTTTAATTTGGTTTCAAAGAAAATGGTTTGGAAATTTATTATGTTTTAAAAAGTTATTTTAATGGAAAATTCATGTTTTAAGTGATCTTTCAAAATACTTACCCACCTAAGATGACATTCTTTGTAATTGTTCAAGAATTACATTCATATTATTTGTTTAAATAAATTATATATTTATGGAATAATGTTTAATAAAATCACTTGTTTTCATGGGTTATTCTTTTGATGTAATTATTATGACACTTATATATCTTCCACAGGTTATGATATTATTATAGGTTTATGATTCCCATTTTTTTCATGGGTTATGATATCATTTTTATAAACTTGTTGAATAAATAAATAAATAAATATATATATGTATATGATTTTATTATAATTAGGTGGGAACTATATATCCCTCTAATGAATTAGGTAATGATGGAAAAATCTTGAGGTATATATGTTATCCATGAACCTGATTTCATGCTCACAATTATATCCATGGACCAGGTTTTCAAGTTAATAACTCTATGCAGGGACCTAGTTTTCATGTCCATAAATCAATTTGTGGACCTAATTTTCATGTACATAATTTTATTTGTGGACCTAATTTTTCTATCTATATGTTTATAGAAGGTCCTAATTTCATTTCCTTGATGAGTGAACCTATTACTATTTATACATATTCAAAAATTTATAAGTTAATGTGTATGCAACAATTTCATGCCCCGTGTCAATTTCACGAACGTATGGTCAATGTTCTTTGATTTTCATATGATTTATGTTTACCTTTGATATGAAGGGCATGATATTATAATGTTTTGACCACATTTTTAAACCCTTATTCTCATGATTATTATTATATATCTCTCTTGTTTATCCTTACTACGCATTTGAGCTCACCCCTTTCTAATGTTTCCTTTCCCAATGTTATGAATAAATGTTTTAAGTAGAAGTACTAAAGGTGGTGATAATTGAGGGAGATGTTGAAGATATTTCACCAGGATAAATTATTTTGTTTCAATGTTTTCAAATACACAAAACTATTATGGTCCTCAAGCATGTATTATTGTAATGTACAAAATATTCATTTAAAATGATGTCATATCCATGTATATCTAGCCTAGGTTTCTATATTCAAATTATTTTCATAATGTTTTACCAATTATGATAAATTGGAAATTATTATTATTTATTAATAGGGTATTAAAAAATAAAATAATTATTGCATAATTATAAATGATAATATTTTATACTTTTATGTTTTTTGATATTGACAAAATAACGTAAATGAATAGACGAGAAAATATTTATACTTTAGGAACTCACAAACAGTAATTATACAATGTTTTAAAAGTTCATAGAGTTATATTATCTATAAAAAGTATAATCTTCTATAAAATTATATAATATATACCTATAAAAGTCCTAATAATGGAGAACCATAGGGGGTCATTTATAATCTATGAATTCGAAATATAAGAAGAATATGATGAAACTATGTTAGTTGAGAAGGATAATTCTACATTCAATTTTACAGCCTTAAACAAGAACAAAAAAATGAAATAAATACACTCATAATCATGTGGTGAATTGGAAACATTTCATTTAAATTATTTTGAGGAATTTTTTTAACTTGAAAGGATATTTTATGGCTTATTCAACTGAAGAATGAGATTTTACAAATCCGTTACCAATTTTAAGAAATTTTTTATAAATACAAATATTCAAGACACAATGAATGAAATAAACTTGGGATATCAAGATTGAAAATCCATAAATGAAGGGTAAAACATAAAATTCATCATTTAGAAATGTTTATTTATTAGTTAAATGATTTTTCGACATAGAAGTGAATTGTTAAAGACTATTGTTTTTTAGACAATAATTCACTTTATATCAATATTGAAGACCATTTTGGTTGAGATTTTAAAATATTTATATCATCATAATTACATAAAAATATTACAAACTGAAATGTAAATACTTCCACCCCATATCCAGTTGTAAAAAAACATAAATTACATATATAAAAAAAAATATTCATTTGATGAAAAATATTTTCAACTTTCACCTTGATTTATTATTTATTATTTATTATCCTTAAAAAATTTGAAAAAATTTTAAAATGTGGTATGAGTCTAATATGACATGTAAGGGATATAAAATAATGAAATCTATTACTCTATCTAAAATCAGGGAAACCCATAAAATGTTCATTGTTTACACATTAATTTTTAAGTGTAAAAAATAAATCATATCCATATATGGAATATTCTTTTTTACTATGAAATCATTTCCAAACCATAGAATAAATATTGATTCCACTTTATGAATGATAGAGCATTATAGTCCTAAATAATGTTCAATAAAGATAGAAATTACTATATCATAGTTAAATCTATAGGATTAACCTACATAGTTATCTCCCTCATTATTGATATTAATGATAAGGAGCCTCACCCAAAAAATTAGGGATCAATATTTATATCCACCATCATAAAATATATACTATGATTTTGTGTCATCAACTGTAATTGAAATTTGAAAATCATGGAGAAATTTTTTAATCTTGAACCTTTTCATCAGAAATCCCTTGAAATACTCTTTTTAATCCCTAACAAAAAAACTATAAATTATCTTAATGAGATGATAAAATGTTATCAATTACATATAATAGCATAGAAAAATTATGAATATGTTTTAGAAATAAATTTTCTTTTTGAATAAAAACAGAAACATGTAAAATAATCCTAAAAAAAATAATGAAAATGCTAATATAAAAATGTAGTTAAGCCATATATTTTTAAAGCATTATTTTCACACATTAGTAAAATGATGTTGTAATTAATCCATATAGAAAATGTTGGAATGGATATTATTTAAATCATTATATAAAATTTAAATATAGTGAGAAAGAAATTAAAATGTCTTTTAATCATAAACAAGGATATTCTTGATTCATTTTCAATGACATGGATGTGGTGGAGAAAGATACTAAAACATCTTAAACCACATTAGATGAGAAAATCCCTTACATTAAGTCATCTCTATCTTCATACATTCTCTAACTAATTAATAAAAAAATATTTTTTACTACCTTTTTAAAAACCATTTTCAGGTTTATTTAATTACTAGTAATCTTTTCATTTCATTTATTATATGTGTTTATTTTTTAAAGAAAATAGTTAAGATCACATTTGTTTTTTGAGGTCAATAAGTTTTTAATATCAAAACCACCTCAGTGCATTGATCATAGTCAATGGGGTTATGTTTCTATTTTTTCTAGAAGAATAAATATATTGTATTTTACATGTCTATATATATTATATAAACTACCATATCTATCAATATATGGTGGTTATGAAAAATCAACCATGCGGTTTCATGGAGATTGTAGTATGTACGTACGCATGAAGGATGATTTCATTTTTATAATGGGTGGAACAAAAATAAATAATATGATAATATGATATTTTTTTATTATAAATAAATTATTATTTTCATATATATTATTTAGTTCCATCCAATGGACCATACTTATATATTGAAAATGAAAAATGAATCACATCACTTCATGGATGTTTTGTACCACATGTATTCACAAATGATGTTATCATTTTTCAATTGATGGAATGACAATAAAATAGATTGAATATTATATTAAAATAATTATAAAAATTCATAAATATTATATATATATATATATATATATATTATTTTCATCTGTAATTTTAACATTTAATATGATTTAGTGATGAAAAAATAAGAACATCACTTCATGGAGGTATTATCCCACACATAAAAATGAGTGATGTTTCCATTTCCCATTAGAAGGAAAAAGAGAAAAAAAATAATACTAAAATAAACTTAATAATATGTTGATATATGTTACATACTAATAATATTATTTCCCATTTATTATGAATATTTTTAAGGAGGTAAATAAAGAAATAAAATGAAAACACTTGATTATATATGATACATTTTCATCAGACATCCTCCATAAGATGATACCTAAAACCTTATTAAGATGGTATTCTAAAAAACCCTGTATGTTTGGGAAGTACTAAAAGAATTTAGGAATTCATTTGGGAATGTATTTTTTGAGATTTGGGGCCCCTTTTGTGTTGATATCAAAGGTTATGGGTTGTCCTTTTATAAGTGAGGGAGAATATGCACTATGATTTTTTCAAAATATTATTATATATTAATTTCTTACATGACACAAGTTTCTAAGAAATGATTCACATAGATGAAGAAATGATAAATGGTAGAAATAAAAAAAATTGATTTAGAATATTTAATTGGTCATTTTAACACTTTTAATTTGAGCTTTTAATGTTTTAATCGGTTTTAACTCTTCCTATGGTAACCCAATTTTTTATGAATGATACTATTCATAATGACCAAAAATAAATGATCTATCATTTATTTTGTTTAAATTTTGATTAAAAAAATATCAATCACATTTTTATCAAATTGAATTTCTAGAATTCATAGAAATTTAATTTAATATAAAATCCCAAAAGACGATGTTAAACGGGTTTATAGAAAAATTAATTTTTAAGTATTAAAATTTTAATATTCATAAATAAAATATAATGTTGATTAAAGTCATAACTCGACAAAAAAAAGAGTGAATGTAAGATCATGAAAACAAAGGGGGATAAACATTTTGATTATATGAACTACCCAATGAGTATTCACAAACTATTGTAGTAGAGTAGATTTATCCATACATGACGAGCTAAACACACAAAGCACATGGCATACTCCACACATTATTTCTTTTACTAGAATGAGAGTAACCAGATCCACTGTGTGGATCCAAAAGAAAGAAAGAATGAAAGAACGAAAGAAATATATATATATTCTCAGTCATTGAAAAAAATTATAGAGAAAGAGGATCTCCATCTCAGAGCTCATCTAAAGAAGAAGTGTACCAACAGTTCAAAATTTCCATGAATGATGCACATCATCCTATACATGTTCCTAGAAGTAACCATCCATGTAAAACCAATCCTCATCATTGTGCCATATATTTTAGGGGAATAATATCAGTTTAAAGGACCCATTCCATTGTAAAACATGTCGGTTCTACTCAGGTTGTATCTATAGAGGACTCAAACCCATTCTGATTAGTGGGTTCAATTATACAGGAACCAAGGCCCAACTAACCAACTCTACTATAGGGTAACACTCAGAAAAAATTTTAGGACCCACATCCCAGCTCAAATAGTGGTTACCACTCAGAAGGAGTCTCTGGTGATCCTGTCAAATCACTATCACCATCAGGGTTTCCTTGGTAAGCATCATTCCTAGAACATTCCACATCATATATAAAAATACACAACTAAATGATCCATCTCATTCTATATAAAAAAAAACTTATTATAAGATACATGAGGAAAAAATATCTGTTCAATGGAAGGATATACGATACATGGATGTTTTCTAAAAAGGAACCCAGTAGCACACAACATGCGAGGGGACACACATGGAGTGTGACACTACTTCAAAGCCTATCCTTGACCCTGACAATCCCACAAGACTCTATCCAAGTGGATGTACATAGCATGTATGTGGAATAAATAGTGTGTCTTGGTTAACCTATATGAGGGGTTGTGTTCTTAAAATCATGTCCATGTACTGGAGAATGCGACTGTCTACCAAACCCTGTGTCTTCTCACATGAGTTCTCATCTCTGTGATCCATCACATGGATTTTAAAACTAGGAAAGGGTACCAAGTATATATTAAGGCTACATGGTACATCATCCATAACTTCAACCAAACCCTAGAAGCCACCATTGAGGGGATTAGACGAAGTGTGTTCATCAGGGAACACAACATGTAGTCCAGATGTTATTTATAGAATCTAGATTCAGACATCGCTTAGTGAATCAAGGATTTTTTTTCTTCATATATGGTTCTAAAAATGTCTATATGATGGAGATATAGCTGGAAACATTAGATCTCTGCTGTCACTCACCAAAAAACATCCACTAGAGGTTCATTTGAGTTTTTTGTCCATTCCTCATATCTTCATACCTCAATTAAACCACGATTCATCTTCTAATTTCTAAATCATCCATCCTCACCACAATGATCCCATATCTATATTTTTCAAATTGATCCATTATTGTATCATTAATCTGTTGAAAATTCGGGTGATTGATCGAGCTCAATACCATATGGAAACTATTAAACCAGGAATACATGGTCCAAACATTGAAATGAATTAAGAAATTAGGCAGAAAAGAACCAATGTAATGATTTATGGATCGATGCCAATTTTTTTTCAAATTAATCAAGAATGGGGAAAACATGGTTAGGTAAATAATTAATAAGATTAATATGTCAATACTCGATCAGTTAAAAAATCTATAAAAAGACGAAGATCAAAGAACAATGATCCATGTACTCAATTAAATTAAAAATTGTCATAAGACCAATTTAAGATGAATACATCAATTATGGATTGATCACTGATGAACAATGTGTACTCTAATGATTTGGATGGATTTGTTGCTTTTGCTGCACCCTAATCCACTCTGACCTAGATTTACATCGTCCTTCATCATAATTTTCTAATATAAGGGGGAATAGAGATCTTACTAGGGATTCCAAGATTATGAGGATATCTCTAGAAAAGATTCCTTGAATGTACATTTATATTTTTCCAATATAGGTCAATGTGATTTAATTAATTAATTTAATAATTAATTCTATCATCGATCTTACCACCAACGAGCTAAGAGTCCAAACCTCCCACACAGACTTATTTTATGCTGTGTATAGGGTAAACAACACATTTTAAACATCGAAGTTGTCTCCAATTTCTAATTTGATCAAGAATTTATGATTTATCCATTTTCTTTAAAAAGTTGTATGTGCCATATAAAATATAGTGATATTTTTTATAAATTTATTTCCAGGCACACCTGGCCTTGAAATTTCCCACTGTCTCAGTTACTATCTCATGAAATATATATATAAATGTATTAATGTCTAATAATGAAAAATATGAGACTCTATGTTATTATCCTCTTCAATGTATTCATCCCAAAAAAAATTAAATAAAAAAATGTTTAAATGAGACATAATCTAGTTCTCTCACTCCCCTAATATCTTTTCCACAATTCTGTGCTAGAACAACATTGAAACCAAATTTATGGACCATCGAAAAGGAGTCTGATAATAGAAGATGTTGATCTCCACTTGGTTCTCTACAATGGTGGCTCCATCCTTATTATATATTTATCCCCAGTCGAGGATGTGTCTGGGGTCTTGAATTTTTTCACTCATCTGTGACAAGCAGAAGATGTAGTGAACCTTCAATAGATATGGGGGTAGGGAGAGGAGGTAAGAAACTTCACCAACTCTCTGCACAAACTGGAACATCCCAATATACCTAATGTAAAGCTTTCCTCCCTTTAGAAACCCATAAATCTCATCGTGGGGATACTCTGAAAAAAATAATGTCTCCTTACAAAAACTAAAAAATCTTACGATAATGATCTATGTTACATTTCTTTTTTCTCTGGTCCATCTTCATTTCTCAGGGATGACCAAGACTTTTTCCTTCATCACCTAAACCATCATAGAGATCACATGATATGAATTCCAATCTATATCTCATACACGTGTGACCTTCAAGGTCTCCCATACAGAGACTCAAAATGGGCAATGTAGAAAGTAGAGTGGTAGATGATGTTGTGTGTGAACTCTTCTAAGGGTAGGTGATCCTCCCAGCTCCATCCAATGTCAAACAAGTAGGCACTCAACATATCCTATGACACTAGGATACTGCGCTCAGTCTTTCCATCAGTCTGGGGGTAAAAGGTTATAATCCTCCTCATTTGGGTCCTAAATAACTATATCATGTTTCTCCACAATTGTGATGTAAACCATGTTTCATGATCATATAAAATCATCGATGGAACCCCGTGAAGTGGAATGATATCACATATATAAAACATCCCCAAAATATCTACTAAAAGTTTCTCATTGATAGTAAGGAAGTGTGACGACTTCATGAGTATGTTAACTATTACATAGATAAATTCATGGCCCTTCGCTGTTTGTGGGATCCCTATGATGAATACATGGATTTTTCAACATATTTTTACTCTAGGATCTAAAGGGTCTAGAAAAAACCATCAGAAACATGGTCCGTAGCCTTCAACTTCTAGAAGGTGAGTCATTAAGAGATGAACTTATTTTCAATTAACCTCATGATGAAAAAAACTACCAATGAAGGTCTGTGTAAATATTTCCCATAATTGGATGTACAACTAGGGGAGAAGTGTGGAACTCTCTCATCACCTCCTACCACAATGGGACTGGAACCATTATTATCATATAGAGGAATATAACGTGACTTTGTCTATTAAAATATCCATCCAGTGAGTTTTATATGGATAAATAAACATATAAGGCCTCATAGTAGATGTATCTTAATTGGGAATCTATGACATGCTCATTATGTGATGGAGTCAACACCATCAACGAAAGAAAAACATTACCCTTATGTTCTACCAGGTTTTGATATAGGGATGATAACTACGCCAGATAATCCTCTATTAGGAGGGATTGGGGATTCCTACTAACGGCATATTCAATAATGTTTCCCTCCCATAGAGAGTTGTATATATTTACTTCATTTTACCATAGGAACTCTAACCTACATCGCTCCCTTGGGTTAATGTTTCTCTACATTAATACATACTTGAGACTCTAATGGTCTGAGTAAACAATAAAACACTCCCCTAGAAGATAGTTCCTCCACATATATTGGTTTAGGACTATGACTTCCAGATCTAGGTAGCAAGTCACGTAGTTCTATTCCTGGGATCTCAAGTACCTCAGGCCATATCTGATAACTAATTACCAATACATAATGGTTCTCACTAATAATGAAAGGGTACCAATAAACAAGGCAGGTTAGTAGACTCATCCAACCCTGAGAAGGTAGATATTAAATGAACATGGAATACCATGCATTTCCTCACCTATATTGGATGTCGAGTAACCCCAAAATATAAATTCTTCAATAACGACTAGTGTGATCCCAACTATGTATGGATTATAATGAAACAGTACACATTGTTGATGAATTGTAGGATGCAACAAAGTTTATATGAAATAGTTCTAAGAAAGGGTCTCCACTACACCTGGGATGACACTCAAAAAGTTGTCAAGAATATAACTAAATTGGAAAACCCAGGACCTACTTTGACACTCTAGTACACAACCTTTCCCTAAACAAACATGTATAAGGAACATATTCGCTGCACCTCGACACTATCTGCTTTCGGTGGTACTAACTCGCCTGCATTGTTTTGGTCATGTCTCAGAAAAGTCTTGTAGTGGGGAATTCATCCATCTTCCTCATGACTCCACAGATATGGAAAACAAGTCATGTAATCCATTAGCATCCCATGTACTATATTTATTACAAATTCCTGAGGGTACCGAAGAACAAAAAATGGTTTCCCAAATGCTCATACTATGTCTTACCAAGACCTCTTACAGTAACAACCAACATGTCACCCAACTTCAAAATCATAAGTTAGAGTCACTCATCCATCACACCTCTATACTATCCACTTTGGGTATAACTATATCTACCTAATGGTATTAATGAATTCTCAAAATACATATGTTACTGTTGGAAGGACCTAGCTTCCTCGTGTAATGAAAGATACATAAAAAACCCACAGAAGGTCACATCAGTGCCCCACATCACCATGAAAAAACCATGAGAAAGGAGAAGAAATAAAATAGTAACCAACAATATTATTTACATGTTTCTATTTCATAATTAGAAAATACATAGATCCTTTGTCTAACCATATCATGCACTATGTGATTATATAAATCCAAAGCCTGCAACTGTCTGCGGTCCGAGTTCATAGCTCCCAGAGCCCAACGCGGGACACCTAATGGTTGATGTGGAAGGATATCACAATGACACCCACCAACCATAGATCCTCCTAATCCTCTACCAACTCTCTATCCATAGGGAAGTCATTATCTATTTCTCGGAGAAACCTGATCAATGTGCCACATAGATCGTTACAGTTCCTCAACTATTCATTTTCTGATCAGCTCATCGGGTCAGGCAGTCTTGTTCCGTGTGACCTCAACCATCACTAGCAAAGAACCACCCATCTCTGGGATGACCAGGTGCACCAAACATCCTCTAACCATAATTTTGTGTATAATTACATAAATGTATCCTATATTGAGATCATGATGCCTTGCAACTACAAGATGTTATAAAAGACTCAACACTCTGGTGCCCACTACTAGCATTAGATTTCTGGCATCCCTCCAAAAAAATGATCACTGACACAAGTTACTGCCCCTGTACCCCAATATTTGTGGGGATTCATAAGTGTACGACACCAACATGGATATCGCTATGGTGTTCCTACTCAAACACCTATTTTTTAATATACCATTCTCAGATCACATCAATGTCGGAACACGTAAGGGCTGTAAAAATTTTTGTATACTCAACCACAATCATCCCTCCTTTCTCTAGATTTATAATCTCTTGGATCCTGAATTAGTTCAACCGGGAGAGATAGTACTACTCACAAAACAACTACTAGAAGTCATTGATTACTAATGTTGACTCATTATGAATCTATATAACAAGGCTCAACCAATATCCTACCGGTATATGGAGAAGGCATAGTACAAGTCCTACCACATGACCCATCAAGTTCCAAAAAAATTAAAAGATACATACCACAGACTCAAGGAAATCATCTGATGCCAGAAGATCTATCTCAACATGGATCATTTGCGGAATCTAATGCTTAAACTCACGGAGTGTGCTAAGCTTGTGAACATCCTCAACCTATTTGACTTGAAATATCTACTTCTTGATAGGTGGATTTGTAGCTAATTGCCCACCTAGAGGAATAGGGTCATTGGATGAACCCAGAAATGGGGCGTCATAACTCATAGGATGATCATCAAGAACCTATGTAGGTATCTTGGTTAGCTATCATCGCAAAGGCATCCCAATTGTTATTAAGGATTACCAAGGCCTGATGATCATATATATATATATATATACAATAATGGAGAGATAAATCATGAATGAATGTCAATGACTCAATCCAATATGATGAATGTACAATTAACCCTGAAAAATGCCTCGACATTCCATGTTAAAAAATAGGTGGTCATGGTCCAGGTGAATGGATATGTGGGATGCTGCACCATCATCAGATTCTTATGTTTGAGAGCCACACATGAGACACTTTTATTATATTTACCTAAACCCAATCGAATCTTATTAAGGTGGTATGTCTTGAAAACACGCCAAGAAATGTACTTGCTTTTATAAAAATATGTTTTGACCCGAACCAAGCTAGGGATCAAGCCACAACTACCCCAAGCCCTCCACCAATCGTCCGATGTTTGTGACAAGATTCAAAGGCATAACCCAACCTATGTCAATCAAACAAAATCTAATCACCTAGTATCCCTATAATCATATGAAGTTAGGGTCTACATGTCTATAATCTAAATAAAACATGACTCATGTGGGAAAATACCATATAAGGGTGAGTATATACATACCTAGTTGGACACCTTGAAAGTAGACTGGTGAGTTGTAAACCATACAAGAAGAAGGGAATGACAGTGGATATATCAAGGTATAGTGAAAGATTACAACTCAACCAAACAATGATTGAATGTAATCTTATCCTTAATCAACAGCCTAAACATGTTGAGTAGATAAACTAACCATCGTGAGTTAACCACCTATAGTATGAGAGTATAGTCATCCAACCACGAGAAGCTAAACATGGAAATCATGTGGCATACCCCATTCTTATTCGCCTCTCCTAGAAGGAGAGTAATGTAGTCCAAGGTGTGGATATAGTAGAATTAATATATATATATTCTCAATCAAAGAAACCCAAATGAGGGAGTATGTGGATATCCATCCCAATGCTCATCCCAAGATGAAGAGAATCCAATAGTTCTGAAATTCCATAAAAATTTCTTAACATCCCACACATTTTCTAAGAAGTAACCTTCCAAGTCAAACCAGGACATAGAACCATACTGCACAGTCGAGGTGAGAAATTTCTAGGTAGATGACCCATGCCCTTGTATAATAGGATGTTTATACTCAAGTAGTATACATATAAGACTATCACCCATGCTTGGGGGGTTCTACTATAAAGTCATTGAGGACCAACATCCCAACTCGACAGAAGGAAACCAATTAGAAGATGTTGAGGAATTATGTCCTAGATCTAATGGATGATACCACATTGAACTCGAAGGATATCGAGTACTAACTACCCAATTGAACAAAAGGATACAACTCAGTATGAGTCTTATGTTATCTTTCTTGATCACTAATATTTTCAGGGTCCCCACTGTAAGGCTCGTTCATTTAAGATTCATCATCAAATCCCTAAATTCAGAACTGAGTGAACCATTATGTTTTATGTAGGAAAAAAGTATGGATAAGTTTCTCATAAGAAAAATTCCATGTTCAAATGATAGAGATGAGGAAAATGGTTGTTTCTTGAAAAGGAACCAAGTGGTAAACGACATGTGAGGGGAGCCAGACAGCATGTTGCACCACCTCATATCCTGGCTCTGTCCCTAGATAGAACATGGATCCGAATCCATGTGGTAGTTCACACAATGTTGGTAGTCTACATGGCTTGTTCTAGCTAACCAAGACTAGGGGTTGCATTTTTAAGCTGTTTCCATGTATCAGAGTACATGGACATATACCAAACCCCATGTACTCTCACATGAATTCCTATATTTGTGATCCAGGAAATGGATTTTCCAATAAGGAAGGGATACACAACATGTAGGATGGTTACACCATTCCATTCTCAATTTCCCTAAATCTTATCATCTGCTACTATGTGGGATACAATCTGTTTGTTCATCATGGAACAAAGAATGTATTCAATATTTTCACCATAATACAGATATGAACATCGCTCCTTGATCTAATATTTTTTGATTTAAATCAGGCACTATACTCAATCAATCATTGTGGATATAATCAAAATCATTATATCTCGTCCGTCACTCACCTGAAAATATCTATTGAATGTTATTTGGGGGTTCACCGTCCATTTCGCACACTGATGGACCTCTATTCATCAACGATTCATCCACCAATTTAAAAATCATCCACCCTCACACTAAAATTATCATAATCTATTCATTTCTCATTGATCCATTCATGTTTTTTCAATTTATTGTGAATCATGGGGTGGGGTCCGATTGATCTCAATACCACATTGTAACTATGAAACCAAGACCACATAGTCCAAATGGAGAATAATGTGAAGAAAATATGGTGACAAGAACAAAATAAAAGTTTTATAGATTGTATCTAGAAATTCTTTTCTAATACATCCTGATAAAGGAAGCCATGTTTAGATAAAAAATGAATAAAATCAATATGTAAATTATCAGAAACATGCAAAGGATAAAAAAGGGATAAGATCATAGAACAACGATTCATATGCTCAATTCAATTTGATCAATGGAATAAAAACTAAAATCAATGAGTACTACCTTGATTAAAGATAAATCGCTGATAAATACCACATTCCCTAATTACTTGGAAGTAACCATTTTTTTCATTTTGTCCAGATCCACTCTGATCTGGCATCCCTTTGCTATTTGTCCTGATTTTTCAACGGAAGGTGGAAGGAGCTATCTCTGGTGATTTTATAATTATTAGGCTAACCCTCTAAATGTATGCATGAAATTAAATTTTTTGATTTGCTACCTTGTTCATTCAAATTCAATTAAAAAATTAATAAATTATTTATTTCACTGATCTTACCACCAATGAACGAGGAGTTCGAATGTCCAACACCAACTCATTTTATCATAATCCTATGGTAAATGCCACATTCTATCCTCAATAGTGGTTTTAGATTTCTAATATGATCATCCATTTAAGAGTTATTAGATATTCAATAAGAACTAGTTTTGACACCATATAAAAAATATTTTATATTTTTATGAAATTTATTTCGAGCACACCGGGTCTCAGAATCTCATGTTGTCTCATGCTTAGATTTGGAAGTATATATATAAATATCTCAAAGTATTAAAAGGGAAAAATTATATATCTACAATTAAATGGACATTCATTGAAATATTTTTAATTAAAAAAACTATTTGAATTTGAAAATAAATTTGAAACAAAATGTGACTTTGTAAACACATAAATGAAATAATCATTTTCATGAAATTCAATATTTTATAATAATAACCCAGAAAAGAATTTAAAAAAATGATAAAATAACATGAATATAAATGTATATTTTAGATATGAAAAATAATATTTTTTTAAAATAATAATCAAATTTTTAAAAACTATTATTTTATATAAAACTATATGATACATGTAATGAGAATTTAGTTAGAATAAAAAGATTAAATTTTTAATTGGAAAATAATTAGTATTATAATATTTATATAATTCTATAATATAAAATTATTTAGGATTAATATGTCATGAAATTTTATGACGGTAATCAACACCTAGAATATTACTTGAAGAATATATTATGAAGGCTACTTCGTGTGACTCTAAAGATTCTATTAATATATCTCATTTAGACTCAACAGAATGGTAAATAATATAAAAAATAAATTTTTTTTATGGTTCATGATAAAGGGAATCATTCTTTCTACTCAACATATCTTTAATCTAATAATTATACCTTTTATGAGAATAAAGAGTATTCGTCTATTTTTTTTACAAAAATATGATATTTCAATTAAAAGGTATAAAATAATTAAAAAAATATTCAGAATATATTCTTAATAAAAAGAATATCCTGTTATTATTTATTAATAATGTATATATATTATATAGGGGAATAATTAGTTTATATATATGATATTAAAATGTATGAATTATTTTATAAAGATGAAACAAAGAAATTGACACTTAGAGAAATTAATCATTGGGAAAAAATTAATAAAATTCATTTTAGTCAAAATAATTTTAATTAAAAGATAGAAAAAAGGATATATGACAAAATGTTAAATCTATAAAGAAATTATTTTTCACCCTATGAAAATATAAAAATCAGGTGTAATGATATTTATCTACACTATAATGTTGCTGAATATTTTACAAATATTATTAGTTTTATAATTCAATGAATTTTTCTTGTTAAGTGTCGTTATATATCTAAAAATTTATGAAAAGTGAGGCAAAAATATACAATCAATGAAAATATATTTTCTGATCTATTTTTTTAAACACTATTTTTCCAAAGAGTATTTGGCTAAAAAACATATATACGGATGATAATTTTTATGGAATGATCGGTAAAATAAAAATAAAAAAATTATTCTAGTAGGTGCTACTCTGATCATTTGAGTGAAGACATTTCAATATTTTATTCATTAAACACATTTGATAGTGGCCCTGTCAATTTTTCATTTAATGATAAAGTACTAATTAATAGATTATAAAAGTTTGGATATTAGGAATTATTCGTTAGTAATAAAATACATTATCTAGAATTAGAAAATGATAATTGATAAATATTTTTATGAATGTGAGGATAGATATTGTGTTGATATTACCAATAAATTGTGATCCATTTTCAACAGAGGATTACATATGTTTAAAGAACCTAAAACTGAACATTTTATTACTCTATATCATAGTTCTTTGTGTATAAAAAACATACACTAGTTTAACTTTGTAAATAATAAAAATTATATTCGAAATAGAAGACATAGAAATTTTTATGTTTATATTTTTATAAAATTATTTATGAAAAATTTTATTCAGGATTTAAATGTTATGTATGATTTAAATGAAAGTTTCATAATACGAGGCAATGGGTTTTTTGGTGTAAATGGATCGTGGGGGTTATGAATCACGTAACAGCCCACATCCTATTTTTAAAATACATGTACAACTATTTTGATTCAGTCCTTTAACCGTTTCATCATGCCTCTCATCCTAAAGTAGTTCTGGAAAATTTTTGAGATACTCATCTACTTCTAGATCGATCCATTTGACTTGCGATATTTGTTGCGATCATGGTTAATCTCTTTAGGTATGTCTTATTTTTGTTTTATATTTATTTTTATTGTTATAGAACATTAGGGTTTCATTATTAGATTTATTGGTTTAAATTTGGTAATTCTTCAGTATTTCATTATAGAACGATTGTGTGATCTCGTTCAGGAGGCCTTTTCTTCCATTTTTCATGGTTTAACATGCGTTATTCTGTGAGGTATGTGGGTTTCTTCTCTTCTATTTACAATGAATCTTCTAAATTGATTAAATCTTGAAGTGGATTCTTTAATAGTTCCTTCGTTGACATTTTTTGTTTTTATTGATTTCCAATTTCATTATGGGCATATGGGACCATGTTTTGAGGTTGGTGGTTCTGTCTCTATCCTTTTATAATGGAAATTGTTGTTTTATTTACAATCGGATTCATATTAAAATCTATATGATTGTTTTGTGTGTGTTAAAAAATGTTTTTCATGAAAATTGATTATACATGGTTATTAATAAATGGATAGATAATGAGTATTTTAAATGAATTAAAATGGAATTTTTTAAATGATTTTCAAAGCATCAATATAAATTATGAGAAAGAGAATATATGTTACCTTGGGTACTTAAGTTGATGTATTAGCTTGGGGACATCACATAGTGTTTGTGATTATCAATGAGTTTTTTCTTCAGTCATTCCACTATTTCCAGACCCGTTGTTCTAGGGGACCTATATTTAGATTTTGGGGGGTTTACTCATGGGGCATTCCTCTGTTTCCTCAGCCCATTGTCTTAAGATCCAAATTTGTGCACTTGATTGACTATGGTAATAATAGTCCATGGGAAATACCTATAATATTTGTAGGTATTGTGATACATGTGATTCTGTTTTAATATTGATTGGATTTCTGATTCATCCTTGATATGCATGTTTACTCTTAGATAAAATGATATGAAAAAATGTGCTTACAAAATTGATAAACCTGCTTCTGTTTAGAACTGTAGAAAATGGAAATGATTGACATGTTTTTCTCTAAAACCGTTTGACTGATTATCGTGGAATGTTTCATTTAAAAGGATCATAAAATGATTATTATAGAGAGACATGTTAAGGAACACATAGGTGGGATCTTACATAGCTTGTTATCTCAAACCTTTCACACCTCTTCAGTGTTGTATACAGCTTTTTTTTATTATAGTGAAGGGAAAGAAAAGGAACCGTAGTGAGCTAGCTATGTTCATGTTATCTGGTTGCATAGCCAGTGGTTAGATGGTGGGAGTTCATCCATGATACCATTCAGTGTAGTTGCTTGGTTTGGGACATTTGCTGTTGGACTATTCATTTAGAGTTTTTAGCTACTTTTACTATTTTATGCTTCTGTTGTTTCCTTACTATTATTAAATATATATTTGTTAACATTATGATGTTACATTCTTTATATATATATATATATATTTAATGTGGTTATTCATTTTGGGAAAATCGGTCCCACTATTATGTTGATCGATGTCCTAGGGATTGTCAACAAGCCATGGGGGATGGGAACTTTTTTCGGGTATGTGAAAGATCAGGTTAAGTGCTAGGTTTGAGGGTAACCCGAGTTGATTCGTTACAAATTATGAATTTACATATCCAAGGAAAATACATATATTTCATAATGAAAATTTGTATATTTGATACAAATTAAATCATATGAAACTTCTTTGAGTTCTAGTATTAAACATGATATAAATAAATCTAATATACCAACAGAAAATATTTTATAGAAAAATATTTAATATTTTTATATATATAATTTCTTATAATAAAATGAAATAATGTTTTCTATTTTAATCTATTATGAATTTTAATAAAATACTATTGAAATTCATCAAAAATATCTGTAATAGTTCTTATGGTATTTAAAAGGTTCTATGTAAACCATGTGTATTTTATTTAGTTTTATATTCAAATAAATAAAATTGGCTTTATACTAGATATTCAGAGTATATAAGGAACTATTAATCACTTGGGAAAATCATTAGTTTGTTAGTCTAGTATACAACAATATTTTATTCCATTATTTACTATAGGTGTTAAATATATTGAAACTTTTAGTTATTATATAATATTATTATGGATGAAATAGAACATAAAAAATTCCTATTTCAAATTTAATAATATGGAAAAAATGTGATAAAATAATTTTTAACAAAATTTAAAAAAAATCTAAAAATCAATTCATGGACTATGTACATTGGTATTATATAGTTTTTCTATGGATATAATAAATAACCGTGATATGTCTATTTAAATATTTGACACTAAACATATATTAGCTAATGTTCCCACTATTTCTCTAGTTATTTTTTGATACTATTAGTAGTGATTTTGTTTTATTTGAATTTTAATTAGATTTAGTTTGTTTCCATTGATTATATTTTATTTTTAGTATGTTTTTGTATTATATGTTTTATATTGACCTATGTTTCATTCATATTAAATTTATAACATAACATAAATATATATATTATTTTTTTAATTATTAATATATATTTATTATAAATATTTTATAATTGATGATATTTTTAATTTTATATTTGATTTCCAAAATATTATTATATTTTTTAATATATACTATATTTTTTAAATAGAATTTATTATGGTACATTTACATGTTAAGATATTCCTAGACAAATCATAATTTTTTTACATTATTCATAAGATATGATAAATTTAATTTAAAAACTAAAATTTTATTCTTACATGAAAATTATTTGTTTTTTTCTGATTACACTTTTGAGAGAAATAACTTTTACTTTTTCTAGAATTAAAAAGATATTTTATTGCCTCTATAAATGAAATATCATGTTCATGGTGAAATTTATCTATGATAATGAGATCATTCGTTTAAACCATTTGTTATATTCAGAAGTTAAAATATTCCAAATATTATATAAAATGAAAGAAATCATGAAAATAGAATCGTTAAGAAAATTTGGACAGGGATAGTCCAATGTTTTTGGGATGACTAAAAACAATCAATTTTAAAGATAGTTATCTGTTAAAAGTATTATTGATTGAGAAGATAATCAACTATCTAGGGTCCATGAGGACATATATGTATCATTGATTCCACGAGAGGAAGAAATTAAATTTCTATAATTATATAATAATTCATAATATTATATTAGAGAAGAAGTATATTTGTTTTAATGAGTTGGAATCCATTAGATATTATCAATATGGTATAATAGAAGTTGGAGTGTTGAAGTGAATCATATATTTTTTTGTAGAGAATATATAATAAAATTCTCCTTGTTAAGTAAGGTTTTTAAGAGGTAGAACTTTATAATTAAGTATAATACAATGCCCAATGTATTGATATTATGGGAGAAACCATTGGGCGAAAAAAATACCTTATGAAATTAAAGGGGGAGCCTCATGATACTTCAAATAAGGATAATATTTTTATTGATACAATGTTTGAGTATGTTGTAACTGAATAAATTCATGTTATTATTAATGATATTTCCAAGTATACAATGTTCTTAGTAGGGATTTAAGGAATTACACTTGAATCATTTAGAACTAATGAAATTTCTTATCGTGTTTTTGGGTAATGATAATATAAAAGATAAAACTATATATATGTAAAATAATTATAGTGGTATATAATTTTTTGATGTTAATGTCAGTTTTTTTGTAGTTTACATAATTAATATTTGATGAGGATGACTTAGATTGGATGTAAATAGACAATCACAGAGTGTTTTAGGATGTAATGAATCTGTAAAAGGAATAAGAAACACCATTAAATGACAATTTTGAATTTCTTATAGATGGATGGAGGAAGGTTTTATAAAAATATTGATGATAATTATAGGTCATAATATTAACAATCAAAATAGTAATCAAAATCTGAATCAATGAAGGAAAAATAGTCTGCTAATGGGGAAATAAAATCATAAATATTCAATATCTTCTAGTAAGTCATCCTTAATTGTTTTAGATCCACTAATTTAGAGAACCCTACCAATGATGATCTATATTATAGTTTTAAAAAATATCTCTCTTGAAAATCATATATTTATGAAAAATCATAGTAAATAAAATTTCGGATATAGACATAATTTATATTATGAATTAACATACTGAGAAGAGAATAGATTATATACTTGAAAAAATTTCAATTATATGGGAGTAAAAGATGGATAAATATTATAAATATTTTATATTTATAGATTATATGAAATAAATAAAGAAATCATATTGTTTTTTCTGAGATAGGGGATGGAAATATACATGACTATATGAAGAAATATTTTGTGAAACAATTATAAGATTTTGAAATTGATTTTTAGGAAATGATAGGAATTAAACTTGGTGTTATTAGACTTGAAAAACATTCTACATCTAAAACCAAACTTCAAATGGTTTTGTGACCTAAAAAATACTACAATTAGATAGTGGTTTGTGATCCATAAAATCAAAGGTTAGGATCTGTAATTGATTCTAAAATTCCTTTTAAATATCATATTGACATTCCAGTAAATTGTTAGAAGGAAAATTAATTTTATACACAGAATGTTTCTCCACATAAGATTATATGGTCTACTGAATCAAATTCACACATAAAAATAATAAAGAAATGATGTTATATAGGATAATAAATTGGAAAAACTATGTTATCAAACAATGATATCTCTGAATTTATTATTGATTCCTAGAACACTCTAGTTTTTCCTCATATTAAAATTTAAATTTTTATAATGCTACTATAACATCAAAATGGGATACAGAATCTAACAATGCACGTCTACACCCACAAAATAATGAAACTAATTCCATTTGAAAATTGATCATCATTGTTGCTATTCAACTAATTTATTTGTCTATAAATGCAAATAATTATTAGTTGATATATGTAACTATAAAATTCATACACTCTTCAGATTTTTATTTTAAAATATCTAAATTTTGATGTTTTATATCAATATTCCTCTACTATATAGTTAATTATAATTTATATATCATCAATATGGGGTTAAAATTATATAAATGGAATGTAAAATATATTATTTAGGTAGATCATTTTATTTTTAGACATCTTACTAGTTTATAAATATATAAAATTGTATTTTAATTTTTTTGGTATTGGGATCATAAAAAATGGGTAGATTTATGGAGTGTTTTAATATACTAATAATGAACTATCAACACCTTCTCAACATATTAATTTTCATGTTTTTTATTGGATGTGTTTGGAGGAGTCTATAGGATTTTATTTGTAAAGTTTAGTGCTAAAAATATAAAACGTAGGGTTTAATGGCTACAATCTAGGTCAATGATGTAAAATGATTTTTGTATAATTTATGACAATAATTCTTGGATTGATTCCATTTATGTATTTTATTTTCAAAAGAAACACTAGTTTTGAAAATAAATTTCGTAGTGTTAAAAAATTCATGGTTAAGGTTCCATAATGTTTGGTGGATGGTCATTGGATTTTTGAATTGAATTATTTCATGCCCAGATCTGATTACATGGTATGAATTAGTGGGATTTATATTGTTCATGATGTTTATCAATATTCTAAACTATGAATTAAATGATATATATATCCTATTTATAAATTTCATAATTCCTTGATTTTACACCATTCTTCTAATTTTTTTGGTGAAAACAATATAATTTTGGAGGATCTATCAACCCCCTTTCTCTATCATTTATCCTTGCCTTTAGATTATTGATATATTGTAACATATGATGAGTTATTCTATTTCCCATTTTATTTTCTTTGATTCCTCTCTGGGTGATAATTAATGGTTACATTTCTTTGACCAGGGACTGTTTGGGGTTCTGATTTGGATGATCATTCAGTGTGATTCAAGTTGATCCACAATTTTCTTGTAAAGTTTTAGTGTTACAGTTAATCTTCCTTCTCCCTATTATTCTTAGTGATTCAGAATGATTAATTGGATTATGGGATCCTCATTCACTCATAATTTATGTTAATGCGTGTGGTTTACATATTTTTACTTCTTATGGGTTTCTTGTTTTGGTCATCATAAGAAGATAATTGATTTTATCAAATTGAAAATTAATTTTAAAGGGTGTATTGGCATGTTTTCAGTTTTTTTATGATATTTATGATGGAATTATGCACACTATTTGATTTTTTTGAAAACAATGTATTTTGGGATCGTTCTTGGTTATGTTACAGATCTTGTTTTAAAACTCTTACTGTGTTTTTACTTTGATATCATCATAAATGAAAGGTTTCAAATGTATATATGGATAATGAATTAGTTTCCCATAAAAATATATATTGTTTTGGAGAATACCCATGCTCTGTAATGAGGGTGATTTGGCTAAATCAATTCAGTTAAATTATATTTTTTGTAATTTTTGGATGCTGGAATGTGTAGTTTCTTATTGATGTGTTATTTTAAATCTATTATGGATAAATGAACATTATTATGGTCTATGTGTTTTTGTAAGGGATCAACTTGGGAATGGAATTAGTGTTTTAGAAAAGTGATATCTGGTTGGATGGGATGTGACATAGGATGAAGTGTGGATGTTGTGATGTGTGGTTATTGTATTGAGATTTTTGAGTTGTGGTTATGTATTTTCATTCATTCTGTTGTTGTGAATGGAGATTTGGGGTTTATGAGATATTATAGGTATATTTTATGATAGTTTCTTAGTTATCCATGGAATAAATTTATATGTTATGATGAAATATCATGGGATAAAATTGATGTTTTCTAATTAGATTTAATAAATCTAAAGAAAAATGATATGGACTTACAAATGAATAAATTGTGGGCAGAAAACTAATATGTTATAACTAGAATATTTAATTTAACATTATCGAACTAATATGTGCATGTAATTTAATGTTGTAATCATATTGTTTTTTTGGTGGTGCTTGTTTCTTGAGATGAATTTAGAGTTTACTTGGGTTGTGATAACGATAATGCGGCGAAGTGGAGGTGAGGAGGAGTATGATAGATTAAATTATGTTTACCCATATATTAGGTGGTGTTCTTTATCGATCTACCTTGTATTATCATGTTATTATATACTCACTATACTCATTTTCTATTATCTTAAAAAAAGATAAATATTTATTGTTTTGATTTATTTCCCCAATTTTTATAATTGAGGAGATTAAGATTCCTAGATAACCCCTATATCAACCCTTCCACTAGTAGTAGTGAGGAAGATATGGGTTAGTCTTTGACATCACCATGTTACATTGGTAGGAGTAAGATCTTAACCATTTAGAATGGGTTAGTGATGATGTTTTCTGAGATATTATGAGGATGAGATATTTTTTTGAAAGGAATTCATGGTAGGGGGAGGGCATGAGGTTTATGACCTTTTAGTGTATGATACCCTACTACCAATTCATGGGATAGGGTAATGTTGATGAGGTGTGATGAAATGATGACTAATTATAATACATAATCCTAGAACGTATAACATTTTTGTATAGGTAGGTATGAATCTAGCACTACCCCATAGAATCTTTGTTATGTGATAAGAAATTCACAGAAGGTGGGGAGAGAATATGGTATTTTGTGTTAGGGTATGATAGTTTACTAACAAATGAAATCATCTCACTTTATGGAAATATTTGAATCAAGTGCCATGGATTCATTAACAAGGATGTATGTGGATGATTTTTTTTCTAATTTAGTGGGTTTCTAAGAAAATAATTTATATTTCGGATCCTCTTTTATGTAAATGAAATAGAGAGGATTGTAGCATGCCTTTGGCCACAATTGCACCTTAGAACCAATTTTTATCTTCTTGAAAATGGGATTATAGGACTTACCATAAGAAAACGATTGATATTTTCTTATCTTAGGTTGTATATTTTAGGGGTTCATGGTTAAGGAACCTACCTATTATTGAGTTTTCTTATGAGAGAAGCTACCAGTAATCCATTGAAAGAGATACAATATTGGATTTGTATGGATGACTGTGTCCTTCAATATTGTTCTAGAAATAGGTTTGGTAATTAGAAGATATTGGTCTGGATATAATGTTACACACACATATGAATATATATTGGGTTAGATAGAAGTTGAATATGTAAAAAATACCCGGATAAATCCTATGATAATCATAATGGGACCCCCTATAGTTTTATGTTTTAGACTATGTGTTTTTGATTGTATCCCTTCATCAGAGGAAGTTGTCGTTTGGTATATGGATCAAGCCATATCCTCCATTTTCTAGGCATCTAAAGGTGTTGAAGTGTTTTAATGACATGGATAATTGGTTGTTGTTTTTACTATATCCAGACAGGCTCCACAACATCTTCAACATGTACAATATTTTTTAGTGTCTTCCTGATGAATCTCACACCATTGAATAATGATATATGGATATTTGGGATCATTCTACATCCATAGAGGGATCAATAGTTATGAATTATTTTCTAGATATACAGATAAATGTATGAGACATCCCATTGGACTATGTCATGTGGATGAATAGTGTCTTAGAGTGGAGTAAATGGGAGTGTGAGATATAGATTCATTCCTAGTACTCAAATTTATTTATATTTTTCTCCTTTTCATCATTAAAAATGTAATGCATATTTTTATGATTTATGAGAATTAAATTTACTTTTATGGTGGTGTGTGTTACAGATTCATGAAGATGAATATAGAAAACCCTTCTAAATCATGACATGTTATATGAACAACATGTTTCAAAATAATGTAGGTGAGTAAATGTCTCAAAAAGTGGATAATATATCAACATAGAGGGTGTATTACATTGATGTGGGTTATTTAGAAATTATTATTTGATGGGTTTGGATATTGTTTTCATTGGTTGATATTTTTAGTTTATAGTTTTTATATGTTGTAATGAGGTCCTTTAGAGGTATCTTGTAGGTTAGATTTAAAAAACCACCACTTAATTTTCTAACATTTCCTATTGAATATAAATGATGAGAATCATTTTAAAAGTTATTAATATTACACTCAATTCTTTATATAATTGTTACACTGAACATTTCAGATATGGAGATGTTTAGAGGAGGCTTGAGGATCAATAAGTTGAGTTTATAGATAAAATTATACTGTATGATTTTTCTCAAGGTTTGAACATATGTTCTAAATAGGAAAGGATATTAATGAATTAGATTCTAGCGATTCATGGACATATATCTTGAAATTGAGTTATGTTATATAATAACTCGTGAAATGAAGGAATTACTAACAGTCTAGAAAAATTCAAGTATAAGATCCCATAATGTTCAACATAAGTTTGTTATGATTTAGAATTTAATTTTTTAATGACATAAACAAAATTTATATACTAAATTAACTTGAATCATCAATTCTGAAAATTTGAGTTGATACTTCACATGGTTAAAGTACTTAATTCTATCCTACATACAAATTTTAGAAGCTTTGGTTTTCACCTTATTCCTCTCATGTTTTAGATAAACCAATAGATCTTTTCTACCACCTCTTATCTTTTATTTTATAGATTTGACTTTGGGATATTAGATTTTGAGCTTCAAAAACATTAAGTGAGTTCTTCTAGTTTCCCCTTCGGATTAATCATACACATATCCTGGGTATTCTCAGTGGTAATAATTTTTTGTTCATGGATAATTTGGTTTGGATAATATGAAGAGAATTTACTGAGATTTTGGTTGATCTAATATTTTATTATGTGGTTTTAGTGATCTATATGTTCATTAATATTTATTTTGTGCATGGTGACTCAGAAAGGTTCTTTGAGGGAGGTTTTTCATTCTCCCCCTCCTTATGTGAATGTGTGGGGATAAATTATTTTTTATTCTTGTGGATGGATTATATAAGTCGTTTTAATAATATAATTAACCATATTAAATTTAATATGTACATGAAGGGTTTTCATTAAATTTTTCTTTACATTTAATGATATAATAGATGTTATTATGTTTTTGTGATGATAGTTCTAAAAACCATGGCTGTTGGGATTATTTTTGTTGTTTTTATAAGAATGATGTTGAAAACATTTTTTTGAGTGTTTTTGATCTGACCTAGAATAAAAGGATAAGAAATTATATATGAACAATAAATTGGTTTAACATATATATATATATATATATATAAATTTTCTAATAATTCATATGATATGTGATGGAGTGACATGATTTAATCCCTTCAATAAACTTAAATTTTCAGTATTTGGGGAATATTGAATGTGATACTATGCTTTTCTGTAATTTTTTTTTGAATCATTATTGGTCATGAGAACACTTTTATGACTTATAAAATTATGGTAGGGACTGAGTTGGGAGTGGAATGTGTTGGGATGAAAAGATAATATTGATTGGATTTAGATTTATTGTGGCATGATGTATGGTGGGAGTTATGTGTCATTGTTTTAGTGAGATAGTTAGGTTATGGGGATTGATTGACAGGTATTGTTTTATAAAAATGGTTGATGTGTAATGAATGATCCCTTAGGTTTTGTGTTTTAATATTTTTATTGGTCATCCATGAAATGAATTAGTGTGATGAACTAAAATATAACATGATGAAATTTATGAATGGGAATTGGATTAAATGAATAGAAATATTTATGAAATGGGTTGGTAAATGAATGAAGTATGGGATGAAACCTAATACATGAAAACTGAATTAGTGAATTGAATTATATATAAATAATTTTATCATGTAATTTAATGTGGTCATTATGTTGTTTTTTTGGTGGTTGGGACATTTTATGTATTTATAGGTAGAAGTAGTTGTGAAAGATGTCATGATGTGAAGTGATAGTGATGTGAAGTATATTAGTGAAGTTTATGTTATTCCATATATTACGGTTTGTATAATATCATTGTACACTGAATTTTTAAGTTATTTTATATTCTCCCAACTAGAGTTGGATAACCTTACCAATTCCAAAATATTTTAGGTTGTAGGTGTTTTCCCCAACATCCAAGATGGAGGGGAATTAGATGGTGAGCTACCCTGTCTTCCCATCAATCCCTCCAGTAGTACTCATGATGATATGGGGTAGTGATTGATATTGACCAATGATATGGGGTGGTGGTGGATATCCTCAAGTGATGGCGATTTGGTGTTGGTGATCACCTTGAGATGATACGAATGTGATATGAATTGGGGGAATTACATAGTAAAATGATGAAATGAGTTTGATTCCATTCATGTTCATGATACTCTACTACTCTGGTTAGGATATGGGGTTATGTGGATGTTTTGTTTTTTCAATGATGAATAATGGTTTCATAAGATACTAGAACATACATGAGGCAAGGGTATGTAGGGATGAATCATGACCCACACCAGAGATAGATAGACATGTGATGAGATAAGAATGTATGGGGTGGGAGCACATGAGGTTTGATGTTGGGGTGTGGGAGAAGAAAATATATGGGGAATATGTTTTTGGTACACATTCTTTTATGTTATTATGAAACTATGTTACTACATAGGAATCATTATATGTGGAGAATTCAATGGGGGTGGTGGGGGTTTTATATATTACATTTTTTGATTTTGTTGTTTTATTTGATGGTATATTTTTAATAATTATCTACATGTGCACACAATTTTATTGTTATGAGAATATAAAGTATACTTATTATGATAAACCTGTATATATATATATATATATACTATTTTTTTAGTTTTCATGTAGGATTTTATGGACAGAGTTAGTTATTACTATCATGGATGTTGGGATTATTTTTAACTATTAATATAAGAATTATCCATTCTGTAATTACTTAGGAACTTTTATTTGTAGTTTATTTAATCTTTTCATATAATGTGGGATGGGTTTTTTAAATTTTATACTATATAATTTATTTACATGATGCTTAATTTACCCTATCTCTCGATCTTATACTATTATTGGGGGAAGTGACTTTCATATGATAGATTTTTATATCATCTGTGGCAGTCTTCAACAATGGGAATACATCAGGTTAGACTCTGGGGTTAATATATATCTTCTTTCATTGATAGACCACGAGGGTTAACATTATATGTATCATTCATGAATAACATATAATCTTGTATTTTATGTTTGGATGGTCAAAAAATCACTTTTTATAAATGCATAAAATTAGAAAATTAAATGCTAATTATTCAAATATTAACTTTTATCATTGGAAGTAGTATTCGTAAATTATATTTATTTTATTATCATATTATAATTCGAATTATTTTTTATTACAAAATCATTAATATGGAATATTAATTCTCTTATTTTTAGTATAATTTATTAAAAAATCATAAATTTGTGAAAATTGTTTTTTCATTGTAAAAAATTATATATCCTATGGATGAAGGAATGATTATATATGTATTGGATATTTATAAAATAAAAAAACCAAATGTGTGATGATGTATGTAAGATACTACCGCATGGATTAATAAGGTTGATTTTATATTTATTATCATTTTTTTGTCAATATTGTTAAATCAAAAAGTCCAAGCATCTTTTAGTGTCTATGATGGAGGAATTAACCTCCAAATAATGAACATGAAGATGATTCCCATTTAGTGATTGGTAATTATATTTCTATGTGGCTTCTATCAAGGAATATCTTACTAGTAAAATCATACCTATCATTTTTGTAAATTAGATGAATGGAGAGCTAGTTTTTTTTAAAATTTGACAAGTGATAACAAGATGAGGGAAAAAACGTCAATAACATGTTACAACACAAATTAAAGCCGAATATATTTCTAGAAAATCATTATGTTGTATTATTAATTGATATGTGCTGACATGAGTAGTGTATAAAGCAACCATATGTATTTTTTTTATTGAGTTACACTAAATTTATTTATAAGATGATACAAGATATTGGATATTAATTTAATGATCTTTGAAAATGTGCCAATAGTAACCTGTGTAATTTCCCGTTTTTGATCATATTTGATGTATGTGATGATTTTATGAGATTACTAGAAAAATTTATCATTTGATATGAATATTTTATTTAAATTCATAGAATTTTTTTTAAGATGAAGATCATACATAAGAAAATACTCATACATATTTATTTTTTAACTCTCAGAAATGGAAATTGGAAATGCATGTTTAATTTAAGATATATGTTTCATATATAATATATTTTTGAGAACCCCTATGTATGATTATAATTCTAGTGATATGTGATATTTATATCCTAAGAAGTCACACGCATAATATATTTCTGTAAAAGTGATGAAAATTAAAAATTAATTTATATTTTGAAATATGTTTACCAAATTATGTTGAATACATAAAATTTTAGAAGTAATATATAATATAATATCTAAATAATCACACAAAATTTGATAAAGTGATTTATATAACATAATATTTGAGCATAAATAATATATTTTATCTAATTATAAAATTATATGTATGATGTTTTTTATCAGTTGAGGTATTTTTACTAAATAAATTAATGTTTTAGAATGGAAAAAATCATATCCATAAGAGATTCTAGTGTGAGAAATAATATTTTTATTTTACATAATATATTTTTGAGAATTTATAATATGTTGTCGATATATATGATATTTTTTGAGTTGATGTTAGAATTTGAAAAATCCAAAGAGGATGCATTAAAAAAATTTATCTCATAAATAACAAATAATATATTTATTATCTTATATATGTTTCGATACATATTGAAATTTGTAATATATATGAAGACTAAAAAAATTATATTTCCAAAATGAATTCTAAGGAAAACATATTTCTGATAATGCTAACTAATTGTATTGAAATTAAAAATATCATGCTGATTTCATAACCATTGATTAAATAATTGAAATGAATATGATTAAAATGAGAGAATAAAATAAAAAAAAATACTCAATTTTGTAAAATTTTTCAATCTAAAGATTTGAATGTCAATATTTCTGAATAGTTATTAAATGAAATATATTGTTTATAAAACTGATATTCATTTGATCAAATATCATAAACCCATTTCTTATTCTCTCAAGAAATTGAGATGATCAATTAGTGAATCACTCTATCAATTCAAATACAATATTAATCACACACTCTCAGTTGATAGACTATCACATTTATAGAAAAGAACTACACAATAATAATTTCTATTGTATGTTTTTCATACAAATTATGAGAATTTTTCACTATTATTCCATATCGAAACATTATGATAAAATATTTATGGATATTACTAGAAGAATTATAAGAAGACTTATTTAGATCCAAGAGAACAAGAATAAAAATACTAATTATATTCCTAGAAAATAATTATAGATTAATGGTTTAAGAAGAAAGAATATCTTACAATAATGGGGATATCAAAATACTAGAATTGAGGATAATAATGGAGATATTGGAACAAAAAAGTTGAATTGTGTTTCCATATTAATTTATTTATTAAATATTTTTCAATACATATGAAAATATAATATGGGAAAAAAGAGAAAAAAATATTTTTTAATAAAAAATATATTGGAAAAGAATATTAAAACACTTTATAAGAGGATAAGAAAACCTAGATATATTTTTATGGAGGAAGTTTATCTTCTGTGTCAAATGAGATAAAGAAAATGAGTAAGCATAAAAAATTTTCTTGTTCATAATAATTTAGTAAGAAAATAGAAGCCAATTTTTAATGAGACCAAGTATATCCAATATTATATTTGAAATTGAAAAAATAAGGGGAATTTTAAAAAACATGGGATGACTGACATGTATTATTAGTGATTTTTTTAATACTCTTAATGATTGAGGAGATTCTAGATTCTTAATGATCAAAAGAGATGATTTTTGAGATAAGAACGATGAGATTATTTTTGAGTAGGATCTTGAAACAAGTTTTTTGTGAATATATTGAGTTTCATGAAACATTGCTATATATTTATAGGTAGTTAAGGGGTTTAATTGAGATGAAAGAAATATTATGATGATGATTTATTGAAATCCTATTTATAATGGGTATCTTCTTAAAGAGGAGTGAACATTCTTAATAAATTTAATGGAATAGTATAATCCAATATGATGTTGAATAAGTATGGGAGGTAATGCGGGTTCTAGGTGATACCTATACACTTAAATATGTAATTGATAAAAAATTATTAGTGTACTAACCATGACTCATGATAAAAAGTGACCATGAAAACATTTAGTTTCCCAAATATGGGATTAACGACATAAAAACACCTTGTCATGTCCATTACTCTTTTATTGTGAATTATATGTGTGTTTTTAATGATTATTATATTAAAAAATATATTATTCTTAAAAAGAAATATATGATCAAATATAAAAGGGGGTAAAACATTAAAATAACACGTGGAATTAGGTAAGAGTTTCAAAAACCACATTCAATACCATTATATGTTTGATGTAATCTTTCCTAATGAAATTTAAATTTTTTAACAAAATTCAAGATCCCCCTTATTAGATCTCTAATTTCCCTTGTATGTTCATATAAATTTATAAAGAAATGATATGAAAATTTTATTAATGACTATAAAATAGAGAATTATATTTCCATCAATGTAATTGTAGAAATGTGTGTACAATGATATAGTTTAATGATGTGGAAGAAAATTGAGGAAAGGAAGAAAATGAAGACCTCAAAAGAGAAGGATGTTTAACCACTAGAAGAAGGTAGTCAAAAAATTATTTTTTAACCTAAATATATTGAAAATTATTCTTCCAAAGAATCCAGTTCATGATAAGATGAATTAATATTAAATAATTCACTAGGTTAATTAGGGATTGAAATTAATGATTATATATAATATTTCTATTGAAGTTATATCATACATATTCAAATATTTCTTGGGACTACTTGGTAAAAACCAACAATAGTAATTAGATATATATGTAGTGGATGAAAATTTGGATTAAATGATTAGTTGATATAACTTCTTTTTAGAATATCATAATTCAATAGAAGAACATATTTCAATTTGTGATGGAATATTGGAACAAATTGAGGATAATTTCAAAATAATTTATATTTAGAAATGGGGTTTGCAAGAGTTATCAATGAATTGATCCATGAATTAAAAAAAATACATATTTCACCAGGCATGTAACTGGTATGTCTAAATTCTTTATTTATTTATTTTTTCTGCTCCTAGGAGATGGTGGGTTGAAAAAATTGTTTTTGTGGGGAACACGACTTTATTCATTGTTGATACATTGTTTTCATAACTATATAGCTAACTGTGTGAGAGGTATTCTTGGGGATATATCTATTTTGCATGAATTGAGAATGATTTTTCATGAAATACAAGGTTCAATATAAATAATTTAGATTCATTTTTGAGTGATAGTTACTCTTAGACAATTTTAATTGTGTTTTAGTATCTCTTCTTCAAAACCATGTTTTTTCTGTGAAATATAGACATGTATTATTTTACCAAAATTAAATTATTTGTTTTTTCCACTCCCTCATTTCTTCTCCAATTCATGTGTATTTGTCTCCAATAAAATTTTATCACCTCAAAAGTTAATTTTTTATATTTACACTTGGATCATAGTGAATCAATCATTAGGTAAGCACAGTTAATGTTGATTTATCCTTCCATTACCCTATTATAAGTTTGTTTTTCTTTTTTTGTAGATGTGTGAAAACATATCTTACCACATGGCTGAACCTTGGGTTGTTAATGAAGTTATTTTTGTGTTTAATTTTGTTATTGGTGTGTGAGAACATCTTCTTTATCATTATAGCAATTTTCATTCATGGAGACTAGTTTCAGTTCAGATTCTAATAACTGACTCTATCCAAGGGAACCTTTTTAATGGGGTTCATTTCCATTTTTTCTTCAATAGTTATTAATATAGAAATTTATCAATTGTTTATCATTAATGAAAAATAAATTTATAGAGGATTTCATTATTTTGTTTTCAATTTCTTGTATAAAAGGGGATTTTGAAAAATGAAGAGATCAATTACATGTTTTATGGTTTATAAGATTCATTAATGGGGACTTATGTTTTTGATAGAATTTATGAATTGATTTTAAAAAGGTTTTTATCATGATTATAGATATTGATTATTTTGGGAATTTTTTGTTTAATAAAAGGATTTAAATAGAATATGTGATTGGCCCTCATAATAGATTTATATGTATAGAATTGGGTAAAACATGGGAAAATCTGGGTGTGTGTTTGTTAATGACATAGAAAAAGTATTTTTTGTCCAAGGGACTAGGTGGAAATTTTTTAGGAAGGAATAATTATATTATAATGTGTTTTAAAAGGAACAAAGTGTAAATTAGTGATGAAGAGTAAGAGAGCATCTAAAACACTGAATAAGGGTTCGAGTGACCTGTTATAGGATGATCCTAGGGAGTATCAATATATATTACAATTTTTTATCATTATTATATTAGTAAAAAACCTTTTTTCCAAATTATTTACACTATAAACTTATAATTAGATTCATTAAGTCATATTTCTTATTTAGTATTTATTCATATAATTTTATGCATTATTTTTCAACATTTTTTTTGAGATGTCTTGTGTTATTCACATTTAAAATTATTTTATCATTTGATGTTTTATTATTGTAACAAATTTTTTATAACATTATGGTATTTATTGATCATTTATTTTTTTAGTTTGTTTCAACATTTCAATTTCAGTCTTCATTAATTCTTTTCTAAAACAAGTTTTATTTTGAGAAAAAAATCAATTTCTAAAGTATAAAATATTTCAATTAATCTATTTTTAAAAAGTGAAATAGGTTTTCAAAATTATTTTCAAACTATATTTGTTTAATTTAGTGAATAATGGAATTTTATATATTCATAGTGTAATCCAACTAGGATATATTCATCATAACCTGTATATTCCTTTACGTGAATGTAGACTTTTTTTAAGTCCCATTTATAAAAACACCATGTATTTTATTTGATATTATTGGTTACCATCATATATGTATTTTGTGATAGAGGAGATGTGGTTTTATAGAATCTATGTCTTGTGGATCTATATTAGGTTTCCATGTATTTGGTATTATTTCACTTCCTATTTGTGTTATGATCCCTATTTTCAGTTTTGAGATTTTTACTATTGGTATCTTATATATGGAGATATAACATTGAAGAAAATATCTACATTTAGTTACTGATGAATTTAGTTTAGTTATATATACATTCTAATTGATCTGGATTATTCTGTTAGTGCATCCATCGAATTCATGGATAGGGTATGTTAATTCTCTAAAGGTGAAATTGTTGTAAAAACAAAATTTCTGATTCCATAGAGTTTAACACCATCCCGAGGTGATTTGGAATACAATTCAAGCCTTTTGTAATTCAAGTTTTGGTGAAATGTCTAGTAGAATTGGGATGGTTCACTAAAAATGGTGTTAGAGGACTTTTAATCTAGGGGTCTATGGTTTTCTAGATCTCAGACTATTAGTGGTCTAGTGTTAGGAGTAGTGGAGTGAGTTGACGATTCTTTTTCCTAACAAATATTCTGGTTCCATTGGTGGTATATGATTTTTTAACATTTTATTCTATATATTATTTTTTATAGGTATTTAATTTTTTAATATATTCATTTTGAAATATTGTGTGAAATAATGAATCACATGTCTTTTAATTTTGAAAGGGAATTGACAATAAGATATGTATGGCATGGGCACCCGATTACTAGTAACTGGTGACAATCATTTTTTCATTTACTCTATATTATTATGAGACATTCATAGTATTCCTAAACAAGAAATAAAATAACATATAATGGGAAACTCTTATAATTTTGATGTCTTTTCACTTTTCTTTTGAAAATTATGGTTACGAATATTCCAATTATTTGAGTTTAATTTTAGGAGTTATTTTAGTTTAATTTATTTTGAATATAATTCATGTGTGTACTCAATGATCATAAATTATTTGTTTTATCGGAAATTATTTCCATAATGGCCTCATTAAAATATATAGAAGGATCAGTGAAGCATATTTGTCATGACCCCCTCCCCACATATAGTACCACTCCTGGGCCGGTAATGTGATAAGGGAGATAATGACCACCCATGTCCCAGCTCCAGTAGTCCCCGAGTTGGAAACTAGCACCAAGGGTATAGTAAACCCACAAATGAGATGCATTACACTCTAAGAGAACACATGTGGAAGAGAGAGATAAGATAGACACCAATCAACTCCTAATCGGAACTGTAATATAAAAGAAAACCTTGTACACATTTGAAATGTCAATCAAAAATACTACAACTGGAATGGAAAAACTACGAGTACCCAAAAGGAAGTAAAACAATAGCAACCACAAGCCCGAACAATTCCTGCAACCCCAAGCTAGTAGAAACCAGCTTGATCTCCAACTGGCTCCATGTGACCGGAAAATAGTTTATATACATAGGGTGAGTATAATAGTATACTCAGTAGGATCCTCCCTAAATCCCTTGTGGAAAAGTAAAGAAACCATACTAAAGCACAGTGAACAACAAGTGAAACTAACTCGTCACCGAAACAGGTATACTAAGTTCCCAACCTCACCATAACCACTCTCACCAAGTAACAAATACAAGAATAAAGTATATAGTAAAGAATATCAAAGGTACCCCACTACTACATCCCCACAGGTTTGCCGCTTTTCCCCAAATTCAAACGTCTTAAGAATCTCTCTCAAAAAAGGCTTGCATGCAGACACCTGGGCGAAGAACCACAATCTGCACCTCATGCACCGCAATGGCTTGCCCACTGACACCTGGGCGAAGCACCACACCATCCTCACAACCAAAATTAACCGGGTATGTTCCGGGAGCCCCCAAAACCCACATAACGTATATCATATGTCTGGTATTATACCTCAAGACATTATTTCCCATACATCGAGTAGGGAGCCTCAAGCCATCACAACCTATACAGGATACACCTATAATAGTCCATAAGATACTATATCAAGATTATATGTGTGTGAAATAACCACAAGCCATTGCATCCCTCTACACACATATATGGAGAAACTAACCATTGTGCCTGTTGGCACAAGTATCTACCAGGAGAAGAGAGCAAGGCCAAAGGGGGTAGTCAGCCATTTTCCCTCCCACCAGAATGTTGGGGAAAACACCCCCCAGGTCTCAGAATCCCCAGGGTGTCTATTTCCCTTACTGACAGGGTGGAGTAGCGTATAGAAACATAAAAATTACAGAATATATTATATCTGAAAACCACACTATGGGCATTCCCAAGTCTTCGACACAACTGCAGCTAACGCCTCTAAGACCCTGGGCTGCTACTTTTATGACTAGGTATCCTATAAGAACACAAACATTTGAAGAGATTTATTAGATTACTTCATTCACTTTTTATCAGTACTACTGTACGTTAATTAATTCTTTAAACATTAAGTAACCATGAACAATTTAACAGTAAACATCATTAGCATCACACCCAATATCCACGGTACCTTCCAAATTATAACCTTGTCATTATGTTCCAGCAACTTCAACCCAATGAGTTAACACCATTTATTAAATTATTCATTAAATAAATACATTCTCATATTCCCAGGCATTCTAGAAAAGTATTCTATTCCTCTAAACACAAATGGACTCAACATGGTTAGTAGTTGTACTACTCGTCATGTCTTTTCCGTCTATAGTAAGAGCCTAGACCTATCCTACCTTGAGAATATAAACACCGAAAGAACATGGCATACCCTGCATGTCCTAGCATCTTTTAAAAGAATGGTATGCAATACCAGCTGCCTTGAGTAGTGGGGAAAAGTAAATCTCATAAATGCCCAAAGAGAATCAGCCAGCATCCAACAATCACATTTATCCCATTCCATCATCCCTGGTGTCCTCCCTGACACCCACATGCATAAACTGATGCATCTCACCACTCTAGGCGTCATCTGTTGCCACAACCAAAAGTATCCATGCCTCCACATATCACAACAACCATCTAGGCTCACATCACAACACAAGAAACATGAAAACAAACATCACATCAATGGGATCTTGTCCCTTTAACAATCATGTGGGTAACTCAGAACCCTTTTTGAAATTATCAAACAAGCGGTTCTTTAATCCATCTTGAATTAACAGATTTATTAAACATAGGTTCCAAATTCCAGAAACCAAATTAGTAAGCTATCACAAGTAAATTAACATGCTTACTGTACTAATTTTATTAACATCAAATTACAATAAGAGCTAGATTATTTTTCACACCTCTTTATATTTATCCAACACTTATCAATTAATCCAAATTTACGTCCTTTACTAATTTCCATCAAGAACAAACAGCTAAAGAAGCAATCATAGATATTACACTATCTAGGAAAACAAGAGGCAATAACATACGATAGATATCAATTTATTTATCCAATTCAAATATTTATTATCTCAATTCCATTGAGATCCACTAGGATAAAACATGCTAATGATACAGTTGCACGTAAAAGAAAAAAGAAGCAACAAACCCCCTACCTCAACAATTCATGACGTTCTTTATCCATGCAATGGGTCACAATCCCCCTCTTGTGACAACTGCATCTACTGGAGGATGCCATGGTACGACCACACCAACCAAACCCCAAGAAAAACCCATTAGAATTGAGGATATTACATTATATAATATGGAATGGAGAAACGGGAGAAGATGATCCCCAAAGGAATGACAATAAAACATACCATATATGGAAGATTGACCGACACAGCTCGGTTGCATCCAAAATAGTGGGGAACCAATCAGAATAGTAGGGTTTGATTGTGAAATTCCTACAGGATGGATTGAATGGTTCTAGCATCTCATAGCCGAGAACAAAGGTGAAGAACCATAGAGGATGATATCTTGTCCCTTTTGAAGATTTAATGGGGCAATAGTTTAAGATACGGGTAATTCTTCATTAAAAGAGGATCACATTATCCCACATGGTTTGACCAAGTAAAAACATACCGATCTATAAGGATAATTAATATAGTATTTATGTCATTTGAATCGGCCTTAGGAGTCCTTAAAATAAGGCATTAAATGTATTTTACGTCAAAGGAAATGTCAAAGGGGAAAACTGTAGGAAGCTGAAAACACTGTTCACATACTAAAAATTTGGCTAAGGAAATAAAAGGTCACCTTTAGACCTCACCGTTAGAGGTTACCGATAGACCTCACCATTAGAGGTTACTGATACACCTCACCGTTAGAGGTTACCGATAGACCTCACCATTAGAGGCTACTGATACACCTCACCATTAGTGGTTATTGATAGACCTCGCCATTTGAGGTTTCCAATAGACTTCACTATTCTGGAAACACTGTACACAAACTGATCTGGAATCACTGTACAAGTCTACCGATCTGGAAACACTATACACCTACCGATCTAGAAACGCTATACAAGTCTACCGATCTAGAAACACTGTACACCTACTGATCTAGAAACACTGTACAAGTCTACCGATCTGGAAACACTGTACAACTACCGATCTAGAAACATGGTACAAATCTACTGATCGAGAAACACTGTAGAAGTCTACCGATCTGGAAACACTATACACCTACCGATAGACCTCACAGATAGAAACGCTATTCACTGAACCTCACCGATAGAAACACTGTTCACTGAACCTCACTGATAGAAATATAGTTCACCTACCGTTACTGTTCACAAAACTAGAAACACTGTTCACATGATTGGAAATTTGAAAAAGTGTTGGGGATAAGTCACATTGACCTCCCGAAACACCTCCAACACCACATTTTCTCAAAGTAATGGACCAGAGTGGTCCATGACATTACATCAGATATCTCTCAAAACATTCTCGTCCTCAATAATTCAAAACCAACCTAAAGAGAAAAAAAAGAAATGGGGTCCAAACAGCAACCCATCGAGATACCTCTCAAAAGGGAGCAATCCACAAGAGGAAAAAAGAAGTTCATAAATAAAACATGAAAGGTCTAACCATGAAGGAAACATCATTACATGGAAAGAGTTAAACATGAAACAACTCTGGATACTAAACATGTATCTGTGACTCACGCTCCCAGGTACTCTCCTCCATGCCACTATGTCGCCACAAGACACAAACTAAGGGGATACAACGCCCACAAAACACATTCTCCTTGCGTTCTTAGATCTGCACAGGTCACTCCTCGAATTTTGTATCATCATTAACATCGATCTCTCCCCAATCGATAATGTGAGAGTCATCATGTAGATAACGACGGAGCTGTGATACATGGAAAACATCATGTATCCAACTCATTTGTGGGGGAAGTGCTACTCGATTCACCACATCTCTAACATGAGCTAACACCTCGAAAGGGAAAACAAACTGGGGAGAAAGCTTACATCCACAACCAAACCTTCGCTACCCAAGACGGGGAGTCACCTTCAGAAACACATGATTGCCAACATTAAACTCCAAGGGTCTATTTCTTTGATCAGCATATGATTTCTGACGATCTCGAAATGTCTTAGTCCTCTCACGAATCACCTGAACCTTCTATATTATATTCTGCACGAGTTTCAGTCTAAGAATTACTGACTCTCTGACCCTAGTCCAGCACAGTAGAGAATGGAATAGCCGACCATAAAAGGCTTCAAACGATGCCACATAGATGGTGGAGTGAAAACTATTATTTTAAGCGAAATCCACCAAGGGTAAGTGCATCATCCATGAACTTCCAAAATCAAGAACACAAGAGCGTAACATGTCTTCAAGAGTCTGAATGGTTCGCTCTGTCTAACCATCCGTTTGAGCATGAAAAGCAGTGTTAAGGCATAGTTGAGAACCAAAAGCATTTTCGAGACCTCTCCATACCCTGGAGGTAAAATGAGGATCTCGATCCTAAATTATCGTCCTATGGACTCCATGAAGTCTCAACACCTTTTCCAGGTACTACATCGACAAAACTTCCACTAACCTCGACTTCATGATCGCTATGAAGTGGGTTTATTTTGTTAAACGATCCACTACCACCCATATAGCATCATGTCCTCATAGAGCTCGAGGTAAACCTATAAAAATGACCATTGAGATGTCCTACCACTTCCACTGAGGAATCTCTAATGGCTGGAGAAGACCACTAAGAAAACGGTGTTCGACCATCACCTTATGGAAAACTAAACATCTAGACAGAAACTCTGCAACTGTACACTTCAACCCATGCCATCAAAACTGACTCCTCAAGGATCGGTATATCTTTGTCACATCATGTTGTACTACTAAAGGTGAACTATGGAACTCTCTGAGAATCTTATCACGCATCTCCATGGGAAAAAAGTCTTCCATGGTACAACACTCCGTGTTTTTAATCCTCATACTAACCATCATGGGCCTCACCACAAACAACTCGGTCTTTCCAGACCTCCACCCCATATTCTCCCAACTAGGACTCTTCCACCTTCTGCACCAGGGATGACTGTACTGTCATCTGAAGAAGATAGCCTATACCCCCAACTTCTCCCATATCAACATGTAATGCTGACAATTCTTCCATTACTCTCTAAGAATCACCAGATTCATGCACAACATAACTATGTGACTTTCGGCTCAGCACATTAGCTACAATATTCCCTTTTCCATGTGTATATGATATTTTGAAGTCGTATTTCTATAATAACTCCATCCACTAATGCTATCGTAAGTTCAAGTCATGCTGGGAGAAAACATACCTCAAACTCTTATGATCAGTGAAAAATACAAAGCTCTCACCAATGAGGTAATGTCTCCACAACATTAGCGCAAACACGACGGCTTCCACCTCAAGATCATTGGTAGCAATGTTTCGTTTATGGGGATGTAACTTCTGAGACCCATAAGAAACAACTGACCTCTACTACATGAGGACACACCCTAAGCCTAGATGCAAAGCAACGTAGAAAACCTCAAACTAAACTCCCTCAGCTAGAAGACAAAGAATTGGAGCACTCACTAACTTCTACTTTAGATAATCGAAAGCTGCATGACACTGATCAGTCCATATAAACGCTGGATCCATCCTCTTCAAAGCTATCAGAGGAGTCGCAGCACATAAGAAATTAGCTACGAACCTCCTGTAGTAGCCTGCAATACCGAGGAAACTTCGCACCTATGAAACTATCTTGGGAGCTACCCAAGACACAACTACTTCTATCTTCGATGGTTCCATAGCTACTCCCTGTTGGGACACAACATGCCCCAAGAAATGGACTTCTCAATCCCAAAACTCACACTTCGACAACTTCCCAAACATCTGATGTTTACAAAGAACTCCCCAAATAGCATGTAGATGCTATACATGCTCCTATTCAGATGTGGAGTACACAAGGATGCCATCGAGGAAGACTACCATGAACTTGTTTAGGAACTCACGGAACATAGCATTCATCAATCCCATGAACACATCTAGAGAATTTGTCTTGCCGAACGACATTACAATGAACTCATAATTCCCAGGACGACAACGGAAAATAGTCTTCGGGATATCCTCATCCCTTACATGCATCTGATGATATCCTGACCGCAATTCGATCTTTGAGAACCAACTCACACCCTTTAGTTGATCAAAAAAATCATCAATTTGTGGAAGAGGATAGAGATTATTTATGATCACTTTGTATAAGTTACAATAATCGACACCCAACCGCAAACTACCATCAGCCTTCTTCATAATCAAAATTGGTGCACCCCATGGCGACACACTTGGTCGAACAAAACCACACTGTAATAGACCATAAAGCTATATATGTAGCTCTCATAACTCAGAAGGGACCATACTATATGGAGACATAGAGATAGGAGATGCTCATGCCTATAGCTCGATCCTGAACATGATCTCCCATGAAGGGGGTAATGTTACAACCTCTTCTAGAAAGACATTAGGGTACTAATCAACACCCCTAGGAAAAACTAGCTGCTGAACCTCTGTTAAGCTCAACATCATCTCAGTCATCACAGATGATAAGGAAGGAACACGCCTATGACCCATCCGAGGATCTCTCTCCCCATGAAACACCACCTACTCTCCATATGCACCGATAAAGATGACCTTCTTCCCGAAGAAATCCACGATAGCCTGCACCGAATACAACGAATACATGCTGAGGATGAAATCATATGTTTGTATTTGTAAACATAGGAAATCTGCCCATGAGCGGTGTTTCCCCAACACAAGCTCACAATATCTACATACTTCAAACAAGTTGGCTCGACCTCCAATTGGTGTAGTCAACGCCAAGGGCACTGGAAGCCTCTCTACCTCATGTCCCAAATCATGGACAAGGGTAGGTGATATGAAGGAGTGTTTCACTCCTGAATCAAACAAGGCATACACCAAGGTAGAAAATAAGCAAAGGGTACCTCAGATGGCATCTAGCTCTCCTGGAGATGGCAATGCTAGAGCATGAAGCTGACCAAGACCTCCTCTACGGCCTCTCGGACCTTGATGATGACAACCACCATAATTGTGCTCTACTCTTTGAAGATGAGGAGCATCATGGGGATGTCATCTGCCCACCCTATCTACCCTCTACTGATCTAAAGCTGGTGCAACTGGCTACTGCTGCCTCGGCTGGAACTGCCTCAAAGGAGGAACCTAAAGCATAGTTCCTGGTGCACGATGGTCGCTCTAAAAGGTCAGGCACTCCCACTGTTGATGGCCACATCCACCACAATAATAACAAGAGCATGATACCTTGGAATAGTCCTGAGAGTTGCGGCCTCTAGTGTAATGATATGTGAAAGGCTAGGACCTACCCCCAGGTGAATAGAAACTCTTTTGCCCTGAAAACTGAGAACCACATACCACAGCTCGGTTTCATGGGGAATCATGTTGATTCCCCTCTCGTGATGATCTGATCCTGGCCAAAGTTCTATTAACAACTTTTTCCCTCTCTAGCACCTCAAGATATGTTTTCAGCATAAATGGGGTGACCTGGAGATGGATCTCATGATGCAAATCTTCCTCAAAATGCCTCACTCGGGCCTCCTCATCTGGCAGTAGGTCTGAAGCATATTGTAAAAGGTTCCTGAAATCGATTCCAAACTCTCGAACACTGGATCTCCCCTGTCAAAGGGTATTAAGCTCCTAGTGACTGGACGCCTTCGCAATTGAAGAAAGAAAATCGACTCTAAACCTGTCTCATAAATCCTCCCATGAGATCACTAAATCCTCACGATCCACAAGGAACAAGAACCACCACTACCTCGTAGCTCCATGAAACATTGTCACATCCAAGGACACCCAATGCTCCTTACGAACACAAATCAAACTAACTCCAATCTCGAAAACCTCCAACCAGTCTTCCGTGACATCATCTGATAATGATCCATCATACTTCTGTAGACTTTGGCGCTGAAACTCTCGAAGTTTCTTCCTCTATGTGTCATTGTCGTGAACCTATACCCTGCGGCGTTCAGCTGGAACATCCTGCTGGACATTTTCTGTGCTAACATGATGAGGACGTCGACCTGGAGCCATACCTGTAAAATAACAAACCATTAGAGCTCCTAAAACTGGAATATGGAAGACTCAACATTAATAAATTTTTTCATTCATTCATTTTAGGTTAACCTATCCCAAGGTCTACCCATTCAAACACAGGAACAAAGAAGAATAATGCATGATCCTTTCCTAGCTCTCTACCCTGCAACTAGTATCATCCTGTTTATAGTCATTGTAAACTTAAAGGTCTGTACATATGATCATAGGGGGCCTTAAACACCTATGCCTCATCTGGTCTCTAGTGTTTACCTCACTTGCTAAACAATAATGATAACGTTTCCCTACCAACCCATGCAACCTCACATGTGCCTAACTCAAAACTTCGTCCTATCCCTCAACTTCTCTCTAATACCACTATGTCATGACTCCCTCCCCACAAAGTGTACCCCTCCTGGGCTGACAATGTGAGAAGGGAGATAATGACCCCCGAGTCCCACCTCCTGTAGGCCCCGGGTTGGCGACTAGCATCGAGGGTATAGTAAACACACAAATGGGAGGTGTTACCCTTTAAGAGAACACATGAAGAAGAACGAGATACGATAAAGACCAATCAAATCTGAAGTAGAACTGGAATATAAATGAAACCCATGTACACATATGAAATTTCTGGAAAAAGTACTGCAACTGGATGGGAAAAACTGCAAGTATCCAAATGTAAGTAAAACAACAGCAACCACAAGCCCTAATAGCTCATACAACGCCAAGCTAGTAGAAACCACCTTGATCTCCATCCAGCTCCAAGTGACCTGAAAAAAAATTATATACATAGGGTGAGTATAACAGTATACTCAGTAGGATCCTCCCCGAAGCCTCTCGTGCAAAAGTAAATGAAGCATACTAAAGCACAGTGATCAACAAGTGAAACTAACTCATCACCTAAATAGGTATACTAAGTTCCCAACGTCACCATGTCCACTCTCACTAAGTAACACATACAAGAATATAGAATATAGTAAAGAATATCAAGGGTACCCCACTAATACTTTCCCACTGGTTTGCCGCTTTGCCCCAACATCGCACGTCCTAAGCATCTCTCTCCAAAAAGGCTTTCCCGCAGAATCCTGGGCCAAGAACCACAATCTGTGCCTCGTGCACCACAAAGGCTTGCCTGCAGACACCTGAGAGAAGCACCACACCATCCTCACAACCCAAAGTAACCAGGTATGTTTTGAGATCCACAATATCCCGCATAACGTATATCATACATCGATTATTATACCTCAAGCCATTACAACCCAAACCCCGAGTAGGGAACCTCAAGCCATCACAACCTATACATGTTACACCTATAGTAGTCCATAGGATACTATATACAGAGTATATGTGTGTGAAATAACCACAAGCCATTACACCCCTCTACACACATATATGGAGAAACTAACCGTTGTGCATGTTGGCACAAGTATCTACCAAGAGAAGAGAGCGGGGCCAAAGGGGGTAGTCAACCATTCGTCCTCCCACTGGAATGTTGGGGAAAATTCCCCCCAGGGCTCAGAATCCCCAGGGTGTCAGTTGTCCTTTCTGACAGGGTGGTTTAGCTTATATGAACATGAAATTTATAGAATATACTTTTTCTCCCAACCAAAGAATGGGAATTACCTTGTCATAGACACAACTGAAGCTAACGTCTCTCAGATTCCGGGCTGCTACTTCTAGGACTAGGTATCGTATTAGAAAACAACCATTTGTAGATCTTTATTAGATTATTCATTCAATTTTTATCAGTTCTACTGTACGTTAATTAATTCTTAAAAAAATAATTAACCATGAACAATTTAACATTAAACATCATTAGTATCAGAACCAATATCCACTGTACCATCCAAATAACAACCTTGTCATTACGTTCTAGGAACTACAACCCCATGAGTTAACACTATTTATTGAATTATTCATTACAGAAATACATTTCAATATTCCCATGAATTCTAGAAAATAATTCTATGATACTAAACACAATGGGGCTCAACACGGTGAATAGTTGTACTAGGTATCGAGTCTTTTCAGCCTATAGCAAGATCCCAGACCCATCATCCCTTGAGAAGCTAAACATGGAGAGCATGTTGCATACCCACGTGTCTTCACCGCTTTCAGAAGAAGGGTAAGCAAGACCAGCTACCTTGAGAAGTGGGGAAATGTAAAGCAGATAAATGACCAAAGAGAATCAGAAAGCATCCAACAATCACATCTATACCATTCCATCAACCCTGATGTCCTCCCCGAAACCCACAGGCCTAAACTGATGCATCCTTCCACTGTAGGATTCATCTGCTGCCACAACCAAAAGTCTCCATACCCCCACATATCACAACAGCCGTCCAGGCTCACATCACAACACAAGAAGCAGGAAAACAAACATCAAATCAGTGGGCTCTTGGCCCTTTAACAATCAATAGGGTAACTTAGAACCCTTTTAGAAATTATCAAACAAGCGGTTCTTAATCCATCTTGAATTAAAAGATTTATTAAACTTAGGTTCCAAATTTGAGAAACCTAATCAGTAATATATCATAAATAAATAAAAATTCTTACTATAATAATGTTATTAACATCAAATTACAATAAGAACAAAATTCTTTTTCATGCCTCTTTATCGTTATCCAACACTTATCAATTAATCCCGATTTACATTCTTTACCGATTTCCATCAAGAAAAGACATCTAAACAAACAAGCATTGATATCACACTATATAGAATAACAAGAGGAAATAACATACGATATATATCAATTTATTTTTCCAGTTAAAATATTTATTATGTCAATTCCATTGTGATCTGTTGGGATAAAACATGCTGATGATATAGTTGCACGTAAAAGAAAAGAGAAGCAACAAATCCCCAACCTCAACAATTCTTGACTTTCTTTATCTAGAAAAAAAGTCACAATCCTCCTCTCGCGACAACTGTATCCACCGAAGGATGCCACGGTATGACAGCACCAACCAAACCCCAAGAAAAACACATTAGAATCTTGGAGATTACATAGTAGAATATGTAATGGAGAAATAAGAGAAGATGATTCCCAAAAGAATGATGATAAAACATACTTTATATGGATGATTGACCGACACAGTTGTGTTGCATCCAAAATAGAGCAGAACCAATCAGAGGAGTAGGGTTTTATTGTGAAACACCTACATGAAGTTTTGAAGGGTTCTAGTGTCTCATAGCCGAGAACAAAGAGGAAGAACAAGAGAGGATGATATCTTGTCCCTTTTGAAGATTTAATGGGGCGACAGTTTAAGATACGCTTAATTCTCCATTAAATGCGGATCACATTATACCACATGGTTTTTCCAAGTAAAAACATCCCAAGCTATATGGATAATTAATATAGGAATAATGGAATTTTAATTACCCTTATGTTTCCTTAAAATAATGATTTAAATGTATTTTACGTCAAAGGAAACCTCAAAGGGGCGAAACTGTAGGAAGCTGGAAACACTATTCACATACTCAAAATTTGGAAACGGAATGAAAATGTCACCTTTAGACCTCACTGTTAGAGGATACCGATAGACCTCACCATTAGAGGTTATCGATAGACCTCACCATTAGAGGTTATCGATAGAACTCCCCATTAGAGGCTACTGATACACCTCACCATTAGAGGTTACCAATAGACGCCACCGTTAGAGGTTACCGATAGACTTCACCGGTCAGGAAACACTGTACACCTATCGATCTGGAAACAATATACAAGTCTACGGATCTAGAAACACTGTACACCTATCGATCTGTAAACATTGTACAAGTCTACCGATCTGGAAACACTGTAAACCTACCGATCTGGAAATAATGTATAAGTCTACTGACCTGGAAACACTACACACCTACCGATCTATAAACACTGTACAAGTCTACCGATCTGGAAACACTGTACACCTACCAATCTGGAAACATTGTAAAAGTGTACCGATCTGGAAAAACTATACACCTACCAATCTGGAAACACTGTACAAGTCTACTGATCTGGAAACATTGTACATTTACCGATCTGGAAACACTATACACCTACCGATAAACCTCACCGATAGAATCAAAGTTCACTGAACCTCACAGATAGAAACATTGTTCACCTACCGTTACTATTCATAAAACTGGAAACACTGTTCACAGACTTGGAAATTTGGCCAAGTGTTGGGGATAAGTCACCTTGACCACCCGGAACACCTCCAACACCACTTTTTCACGAAGTAATGGACTGGAGAGGGCTAGGACATTATAATATTCCAATAGAGAACCAACTAGTTGATCTAGTTCTGGTGGATTTAGTGACCCATTTTATCTTATACCAATGTTAGGATGGAGGTGGATAATAGAATTATATAGCGGACCATTTTAAGGATTACACTAAGAAAACACCACCACCACCAGTTGGTTTCAAAGTAGGATAAGTTATTCTAGAGTGGCTATAGAGGTTTGATAATATATTTCTGTTTTTAATACCCTGAATACCTCAATTGATGGGTTTTGAACTTATATGTTTGAAAGGATATGTTGGAAATTATTAGAAAAAATGGTTCTAGAAATGTTTTATGAGGACCCCACATGTGCTCCCTTTTAAATGACATATAATAAAAAGTCACATCTTGAGAAAATATGGGTGGTTGAGGATCGATATTTCTTAATAATGGATCAGAGAGAGTACTTGGTGATTGACTATACTTTTCAATTCACCGATTTGGTTCACGTGTTTACAATCTCGTTGTGAAAATTTACCTTAAAATTTTTTATTTATAAATTTTAATTAAGTTAATTATTAGGTAAATGTATACCCTTCCTCACTTATAAACATACATTGGGGTGGTCGATAAGGTGGATATTTAAGATGAGTACATGGATTTCAAGATATGACTTAGTATTTCACCTTCAGTGAATGGTATCATATTCTAATAATCGGGTGATAAGAGGATGTGAGATGATCCTCTTCAGGGTTGTAGTTTGGATTCCTAGTAGTTAGCAGGAAAAACACTAGGATTTTCTACAAAAAAAAATTGGTTTTCTGTTATTCGTATGGGATGTTTTGAAATTCAATAGATTATTTAATAGATGCTCTGTGGAGTTCCAAATTGTTTGGGTATCTCAGTCATCTTCAATCCTTAAGTAAGACTCTCTGAAAAGGTAGTAGAATTGGTTCTTCATTTTATATTGGTTCATTTGTGAAATCATATGTTCCTAAGGGTAAAGAATATTAGCCCTCAGTTAATGGGAACTATCCGTAGGCATAGAAGACTCGGAACACGTTTGTGTCATGATGTATTTATAATGAAGATTGGGAACCTAAGGACCATGAATATAGTATGACCTACATAAGAGGTAATATTTTTATTTATTCTTCGACATAAAATATTTTTATTGATATGGTTGATTCCAACTCATTAATTTAATTATATTTCTAGTTTTTTTTGGAATGCAAGGAGTGTTGATTCACATATTGATGTATTTTCTTACCCTACTAGGTAGGATGATTTATCATGGATTTATGTTATTAAATTTACCAATTTTAATTACCAAGGAATAAATAGTTATATTTTCTCTAGTTAGTTCTTGATGATTTCAATCTCATCATTATAGTTTATTGGTTTTAGAGCATTAAAGCCGAGATTGATTTTTATGACCACATGAACAACATTATATTTCCTCATGGGAGAACTCAAGTATTCTAAGGTGTGTGAGAATTAACATCAAGGAGGTTATGATAGGTTATTTAGATATGGTAATGATCTGATGTCATATTTCTATGTTCTTCCTTGATTTTGTATGGAATATATTTTTTGGATTTCTTCTAGAGTTCACAGACCTATACCCCAATGTGTTTCAGGTAGAATTTTCATGGTTTTATTCATAGTGAGAGGTCTAGTTAACTATTAATGTACTCCAGAACATGATCCACCTTTCCATTAAATATTACCGTATTTATTTTTCTAGGTTAACATAGTTTAAAACATAGTCGGATGACCTGGAGAGTTGGAAAATTATTCATCCAAATGTGTCAGTGTTGGCATCACCAATTCAATTTGAAATGAAGGAAGGCACAAGTATCTATATTTTCAAATATTACCAAAACACTTATCTAATAACAATAAAACATAAATACACATTTTCCATAATTTATGATCTTTTTGATTGACTCAGAGGATCTCACTTGTTTTCCCAGAACAACAAGAGATTACTGTACTACTTTTGTGGGTTTGGAAGGTGTTTGTCCCCATAAACACCGTTTAAGGATGATATATAAAGATATATTACTTGGATATCAAATTTGGACATTATAATTCCATAATGGTACTAATATCTGTGACAAAGAAAATAGTTAAACTATTTTTGGACTCCTTCATTATCATGTTCATCGATGACATATTTTTGTATTCGAAGATAGAGTAGGATGAAAAAACCCATTTGGAGGATGATTTGAGTATCTTGAGAGAGAAATGACAATTGGCCATGTTATTGGGATTAATGTTTAGGATCCAAGTGGTGAATTTCAATGGTCATGACTTTTTCAAGAAAGGGGTTTCAATAAATCTTGAGAATTTTCTAGATGTTATGTATTGAGAGAATCCCAAGAATGTGTTTGAGATCAGGTGTTTTTTTTGAAGATTTTTGGATAGTTATACTAATAATTCTGGACTATTTATTCTCCCACAATATAATTTACTGGTTAAATATTGATGTTTGAGTGGTGTGATAAGTTCTACAATTCTTTTAAAGAGTAGTACTCCTATTTAAAGACAAACCTAGTTTTGATTTTTCATGAGACTATTAAATCTTATAATATGTATTTTTGTACCTAATGTGGGGAGTTAGGGTCCATGTTGATACAAAATTACCATGTGGTAATTAATCCATTGTAGAATATATGACTAAATAATCACAATTAACCTACCTATATCCCTAAGTTGGATGCTATGATGCCTGCATTAATGTAATGAAACCATTACCTCTGTAGGTACTATCTTTCTATACACTCAAATCATATTAACATATGATGTATATCAATTTACTAAGGGCATAAATACTTAGAATAATAATCTTCTTATATTATCTTTAGAATTTTTATTACGATATTTTATATACCACTAATAAACAGATTTTTTTCAACAATTCTTTGTGTAGAATTTTTTTTGATATATGATGTATATGATTTACAGAATAAGAAAAGTATAATGAGAATATTTGATGACTTGTCTTTAAAGGTTCAATAAGACAGGAAGTGGGTGTTTTCGGAAATAAAAGTAATAAAAACCCCTCTCTTTGATAAGGTTCGATGTGATTAGGATTTTGTAAAAAACATGTAATTGATTAGGTAAACTATAAATGATAGAGAAACCACAAGGTTTTAGTATAAGTCTCATGATGTGTCATTACTCTTCAAAAAGGGAATATTTTTTTTATTTACCATAATGAATTAGGTGATTTATGAGGGGAATTATCTTTGTTGAGTTTTGAACCCTATGGATGCTAAGATGTATTATACCTTGAGGAGTATGTATTTTTAGCCTTAAATAAGGTGATAAATTACTGATTTTGTATCTTTATATATTACATGTTTGAGGATTAATGATGATAATCAGTGATGAACTGGTTTTTTATTTTCTATTATAATTCCACGGTTTAATTTAGATGAAATTCATATGTATTTCTATTTTTTATGTCTCTAAATCCTAGTGGGATGTATTGTATTCTTTGTCATTTGAACAAATCATCCCATTTTCATCCAATTAGACAATTGATAAAGGTAAAGGAGATCATAATGATTTATACGATGTAAGTTATTAGTCATAGTGGGGTTCCCTCAGTGATATGTTCTAGTTAGGATGGCAGACCTACTTCTAGGTTTTGGAAGGGACTCTCAAAATCCCTGGGAATTATGATAAGGTTGGGAAAAATATTTATCTAATATTAATATAGTTGTTCTAAGTGGGCCATCAAAAATTTCATGGACATAATTTTTTGTAAGTCCATGACTTTTTGGGTTGGCTTCTATCCTTAGTGAATTTACCTTCGAACAATATTTCTCAATCCCTGATCATGATGATCCTATTTATGTTGTTTTGTGGGTGACCAAGAAATTTTCAAATATGTTGGGATTAGGTGGGTGAGAGCTCATATATCTGTTTGATTGGGAAAAAAATTGGAATGTAGGAGATGATGGTGCCCCATTATATTTTACAATTTTAGGTTGTGGAAAATCTGAAGAAGGTTACCTTTGGGTTGGAGTTTCCTCTATGGCGGACCTCACTCGAAAAAGAATTTATATACCTACTTGAAACATTATCATGAAGATACAGCTCATGTTATAGAGAGAGAATATTGAGAGGTGGATCATGATGTCTCTATTGCAGAGTAGCCTATGCAAAACATGGATTATATGTACAATGAAGTCTATGGTAAATCAAACCCACTCTTCCATGGGTTTTGGTAGTTTGGTGAATAAATACAATAAAAAATGGAATATAAAACCTTGGAGAGTGTTCACTGGACCCACATATTCATTATTTATAATATATGAATGATTTTTAAGTGAAAGATTTACATAGTGGGAGATTTTTGACACAATATGGGTCATTCATATATCTTATTTCAATTTTATTTATCTATTTATTCATTCAGGGAGTTCCCAATAATCAATGGTCTAAAAGGATATTTTAGGGGGTGTATACCTTGATGAATTAATGGTTCATGGTTTTTATAACCAAGTAGATAACAATGAAGTAGGTTAATTTCTAGTATAAGGATGTTTTACATGGATTGATAATGGATTTTCTAAACATGTGAGGTTCATCAGAAATACTCTACATCATTTTAAAAAATAGTACCTCCCACACAATTGGGGCATGGTTTCCCAAATTGTGCAGACAAATCATTTAGTTTAACCATTTCATTAGAAACATGTCATTTACTAAAACTCACTTACAATTTTATATGCTCTCTCACATCCTTTATTCTCTAATGAATTTATGTACGTCTCCATTGGTTATAGAGATTTTTTCAATTCGTTTTTGATGAATTTATATTGGATATTTGTTTTTTAATATCAAAGTAAACTAAATTTTTAATGGTTTATCCTTAAATTCCATTATATTACCATATTTATTTATTTTTCATATAATTTTGAAACATTTGAATTAAAATGGATGAACCTAGGGGTTCTTATAGAAGTTTATGTTTTTTCTTGGTGCTTTTTGTGTGTGAAAAATTATCTTACTTGATTCTAGTAGTTTCCCTCGAAGGAAACAAGTTTCTATTTGATTTCGTATATATGCCCCTATGAATGGGAAATTTTCTAATTGGTTCCTTTAAATTATATTTATCCTTAAATTTATATTATCATATTTACTTAAAAATGGTATATTACTGATTTATTATCCCTTTTGGGTTTTTTATATTTTATGTTGGAATGTTTTCGTGTTAATGCAGCTATCCATGAATGATGTGAATTAATACATATGTAATAATTTATAAAACTCCTCAAGAATAATATATGACTTCAAATGATTTTATAAAATGTTTTCAAAAAGGATTTATCATGAGGATGATTCTTGAATATTATTGGAATGTTTAGTTTAAGATAATTATTTTAAATAAAATGTGTGATTGTAATTTTTTTGATTTATTTGTTTAGAAATATGAATCACATGGGAATCCATGGGTTTGTTTTTATGTTCATATCATAGATAGTGTATATATTTTCCAAGGGACTGAGATAACCATTGGGAGGAAGATAGAGTGTACCCATAAAATATTTTACAAGAGCAAGAAGAAGCCTTTGTGATGACGGTTGAGAGGGGTATCAAAACATTGACCAAAGGACTATGTGTGCACTTGGATGTTGGATCTGGGGAATACTAAGAAATCGTGTGATCATTTTTTCATTTCTTATCCTTCTAGATACAATTTATCTAGAATAAGTCACACTATATAATTTTGGTTAGATCCTTTGGTCTACACATCTTATATTTGGTTTATTTACATGATTTCATGTATTATTTTAGTACTTTATTATGATGAGATACATTATGTTAGTCATATTTCCATTTATTTGAAATTTTAATGATTTATAATATTATAATATTTTTTATTCTATATCTGTGTTCATTGTCCATAATTTTCTATATAGGTTCATTAGTTTTTTAATTTATCCTTATAGAATGATGTTATGAAATATATTTTGTTTTTAGAAAAACCAAATAAATTTCTAAAGAAAAAATATCTTCTGGTTGGATTATTATAAAAAGGTAATTGGGTTTTTAAATTTACATTCAAACTAGATTCAATTCTTTTCATGGATAATGGTTTTATATAGATTCATTGTGGAATTATATTTTTATTTGTTCATCACACCCTGTATATTATTTTTGGTGCATGTATAAATTTCATCATAAATATTAGTTAAAGTCCTAGGAACATTAAATTTCAATGTATGATCTTGTTTAAAATCTTCTAGGTTTTTTTAATGGAGGAAAATTCCTCACAATGAGGCTATCTCATGTGGAGATGTTTTGAGTTTAAATTTTTTTGGGATCCAATGTATTTTACTTTTGGGACTTAATCCTTGTTTTGAGTATTGAGATTTCTAATATTGGTATAATTTATTGGAACATTATATGAATTTTTATATATGGTAATATTATGGATTTGATTATATCTTCTTTTATTAACTGATATGTTTAATGTAGTTATATATTATTATTTTTTATAGTTTATTTGGTTAGTGTGTAAATCTATTTTTTGAATGGGTCATCATAATTTTCTGAGGTTAAAATATTCATGAAAGGTTATTTTACATGAAATGGGGCTTGTCACAATCCTATGGAATTTTGGAACATGCTTCATGTCATGTGGGATTCCAACATGAGTGGTGTGTCAGGATGACATGAGATTGTTAACTATAATACACAATGTCTCTATGAAGGTAAATTATGTTTAGATGGTTCTAAAATAAATAAAAATAAGAGGGATAAATAATTTTATTCTCGGGATAAGTCATGTGAATGATGATTATATTATAATGATGAAAATTTAATTTTTTTTAAATTGAGAAAACACAAGAAATACAAAAAGTAATTTCTTAATATGAAATTCTTTGAGTTGAATGAAAAACTAATAAATCTAGACCATACCAAAGAGAAATCATTAAATATTCTCTAAAGTAAGAGATATGTTTTCACTATAGTTTCTAGAAGTAATACTTTTTCTAAGAATACTCAAAATAGTTTCTAGAATAGCTTTAGATTCCTTAGATACTTATGTCTTATAATATCACTGAGAAAGGTAGCCCATTATATTGATACATTTTTTTGTTAATAGAGTGTCATTTATTGGGGTGAGATTAATGTCAAAAACAATAAATATTTGGGAAAAAAATTAATAAATAGTCCTTTTTTCTGTAGTAGAGGTGAGAATATCTATGATGAGGATCTCTCCAAGGAATGGTCAAATGAGAGGTTTTACAAAAAAATATAAATTATGAAAACCATATTAGAATAGTGGAAATTGTTTAAGAAATAGATATATTTTATATAACTATAATTTATAGAGGGTTATACACAAATATATCGTGTTTTGACCTAATATATAAAAATATAAAAATTAAAGAATGCCTAAATTCAGGATGAAAAAGTTAAAACATAAATTAATACTGGTGTTCTAAATAAAATGTTAGATAATATGTTGAATTTGTCTCATAAGAAAATATTTGAATCATCGTAAAATATTTATGATTATTGTAACATAAATGGTTATGTATATAATGATTTATAGTACTTACTTTCCCAATAGAAATCATATTTTTATGTGAAAATAAGACCATAATACTAAACATAGTCGAAGAAAAAAAATAATTACCTTTCAGAGTAAGTAAAATAATGGAGCAGTATAAGATACATCCATTCATTCAATGAATATAGATAAAATATATGTAAAAGCCTTCATATGCTTCTAATATTATGGAAATATAGGGCACATCATTAAACATTAAAAATTGGACAATAATATTAATAAAGAAGGAAGAAATATGGAATTAAAAAGTGAACCACTGTAAGAGAAATGTAACAATAAAAGTTTCATGGTTGAAACTCATGATTAAAATTTGAATTCCTAACTAATAAGGGTAATATAAAAGCTATTTAAGTTCAATGAGAAGTGGGAATGTAGGCTGGACACATTTCAATTAAGTGCATAAATTGTATTTATAGAATGTAGATTCGATTTATGCATAACAATAATTCACTATTGAAAACTATTATCACGGATAATCCTATATGTAAGGATTCCTCACATAATAGTATGATTGACCATGGGCCAAATGAATTTTTAACTTTATATATGATCATTTTATGAACTGCTAAGATGACAGAGAATGGTAGTATGAAAATAAAGTGATATTATTTCTTAATTAAATAGGGATATTACATCTATGAACAAATCTATATAAGAATATTAAATAAAACAACATAGTGAGATTCATAAGTAAAATTTCATGGGTGAAGAGAGCAACAAGTTCTCTAAGCATTTTATAAAAAAAACTAACAATTTTATTGGAAGAGAATAATATACCGTAAAATTTTATCTTATTAATGAACTAATGAAAAAACCCTTATTTCTATACATTTCCAATTTTTATATAAAATATTCGAAATTAAAGGTGAATATTAAAAATAATAACTTAGTAATGTTTTGATGTTAAAACTATATAGAATATATATGTAAAAGAGGATAATAAAATTGGTATCAGGTTTTACTCATAAAATAAATCATTTCAATATATAAATTGGTTTCAAACATTGACTATTATCATATATTCATGGTGAACATATTTATAGAAAAATACCTGTGATGGATACCTTTTTAACGAACCATTCACGTGGTTTCCTAGAAGTAATATCATCAAGAGTTTTTATATATCCTATTTAAGTAATGAAATATCTATATCCCCTATAAATGTGATGTGATATTATAATCAATTTCTCATTTCTATATTTCCTTATGTTTATATAGATTATCATGGGGGTATTGTTAAAAAAGGGAGAAAAATAACCATTTAGTTAAGTCTTTTTATTACTTATTGGACGTGAGTGAAGATTCATAAAAATTAATTACAATATATTTATACAACCCCTGGTATGATAAATACATTTTATATCATATTGAGGATTAAAATTTATAAAATTTTTATCTAAATTGACACATATTTTTTTCTAGACCATTTTATACCGTATAGAATATGAGTTGATTATTTTTTGGTTTATTACTAAGAAAAATGTGGTCCAACACATCCCTAGTGTGGAATATTCTAGTTCTCTCAATTAAAAGATGTGACAAAAAAATAGGAGAGGTCTTTTCTTGAGTTAATTGATGATATGAGAATAGAATCCTTTAAACTTATGGTATTAAGAAGTTGGAGAAGAAATTTAACCTGGGAATTTATTTTCAATAATGGGATGAAGAGTTATATTAACATCAAGAAATTAAATTATAATTTTTTTTGAACAAAATATAATGTGGGAGATTAATGTTCCCAAATGAATTTATAAAGATGATGTTACATTTTTTCACAATGTAATTTCACAATAGATGAAATGAAAATTCAATATATCATGTTTTTTTTGGTGATGGATGATACATCAACAAAAATTAATACTTGAATATGATTTTCATACATTTATGGGTATAGAAGTATTGTTGAGACTATAATATTGAAATACCTAGCTTGGAAGATTCTATGAACAACAATGAAAATTAGATGAATAGATATTAGATATTTATTAAAATATAAAAAGAGGTAATTCAATTAGTATATAAATATCTACAACATGTTATAAGTAATTATAGAGTAAGATAAATTGTTGAAATTTCCTTATTAACCCATAATTAATAAGAAATAACTCTCTATTTTATATGAGAAATCATACCTACATATGTGATTTGGAGGGTTTTTGTATTTAGTGATGAATACCACTTAGATGATGGTAAATGAAGTTATATGTGAAGATGAAATTAAAAATAATTATTCAATATTCAAATTCCGTAAATTGATTTATCATTCATTAGAAGTCTTTGGGAATAGGGTTAATTTGATATAGAATAATATCTTTATAGTCCAAATTTATTTTAGGTTTTTATATTGTTTTTAAGTGTCTGAGAATGAATCAATATAACTGAAAATGTATATCGATTTATTTTAATTTATTCTTGATATTCAATTTTTTATTTTTCTAATACTAAGTTCCTTAATATGAGATTTTTTCATAGGTAATGTTTTTTTTGGATCAATGCTCAAAAAAGAAAAATCTAATTATTTGATATTTTCATCAAATATATGATAATTTGTTGAGAATATCTCAAAATAATTAAAATGGTATTACTAAAAAAATTTATTATATGAAGATTAATGTTTAATGTATTTCCCCAAAACTGACGAATGTTGAAAATGAAATTATTTAAAATAATATATTTATAATAGGAAGAAGAATATTAATTTTTTAGAAGCCATGTGTCATATTTTATCTACAAAAGAACTCAATAATTTGTAAACGGGATTCTTGTAGAAGATAATTTAGTAGTAAATGTATTATATTTCAGATTATAATCAACTTATATGATTTATTTTTACTAATACATGCCAGAATTTATCATGAGGAAGTTAATGTTGTGAAATAGTAAAACATAATACCCAAAAACTATTTTAGCACGTGCAATATAATTTTGATCAATATAAAATATGTTTTAGAATTTTTATAAATATTTTTATATGTATGATATTTTTTTCTATGATGAAGCCATAATTTAATGAAGTAATAGAGAATGTGTAAGGAAATTTTAATGTAAGACAATAATGTATGATATTTATTATCTTATGTAAGTCTCAATAAATATTATTTTATTGATATTTCTAAATACAAAGAATATGTTATTTCTCAAATAAACTCAAAAGATAAATTATCTATAGTGATTATAAAGTTGATCTTCCATGTTTAAAATGTAATAAATCTTTGTAAGCCTTGATTATAGGTTCAAAATCAAAAATATTAAATGGGGATAAAAAATTGGGCTACTCACTATTTCATTAAAAAATCATTTTCATAAATGAAATTTAAAAATAAATATTTGCGAACAAAACTAAAATAAAATATAACGATTCTTGAAATGTACTATGATGGATAAAAATATCAAAAAACTATTTGATGTTTATGAAAATAATTTATAGGTTTATGGAATGAAATTTTCTATTAATTTAAATAGATGATAGATCTCATGCTATAATTTTTATGTCTCCCATACTTGAAATTTAATGTCATCAAGAAATAGTTTTTTTGCAACAATATAATATATTATTGGATATTGATTTTAATTTTCTCTTATAGAAACATATTGAGGTGAATGTCTTCACGATTTTTGGAGAAATTAAGGGAATATATATGTACAAGAGTAAAAATTAGAGGGAATATAAATATTATTTTCCTAAAAAGGTGAAAAATTGTTGAGGAATAAGGAATAAAATATAAATTAGGGGAAAACCAATATAATATTATTAATGTAATGAAATGGGAAATTATCACAGAAATGTTGAAATGTTTTTTTATATTAATGTATACTAATAATATTATCTACAATCATAGAAAGTATATGTTTAGAAGAATGAGATAGACGAAATATATATAATAGAACTACCTAGGAAGATATAATTAGAGATATATATTTGAGGGGAGGAGGACCCTAATATAATTATAAATAAGAATATCATCTAATGTATAAATTATGATTAGTACTAATAGGAATCCATGATAATTTTTTAATCTGATGTATTTAGTCAAAGATGAAGGAGAAGTAGAAGAAGGATGCATGTGATACTTTATGTTCTAAAAGTAATGAGAAAAGATAGGGAATAATAAAATATCAGGATTGTTTAACATGGAAAAATATTAATCCCTTCTAATGATTACCCTTGGTTAATATAAACTTCTTGACATTATATAATCACATGATCTCAAGTATGAGAGATGTCTAAAGAAAATATTATGATAACTTAATAGGAAATATGATATCTATAAGATACTAAGTTGAAAGTTTCTATTCCAACAATATTAAATATAGTCAATGACATTAATTTAAAATATTAGGATGTAATGTTTTTGACGTAGTGACGTAATGTACATATTGGTGAACTACAAAATTAAGACTATATGTTTTTCAAAACTATTGAGTGAGTGTAATGTATAGTGGGATGCTGTATAATTTCAATATACATTGTCGGTTCAGAATAATTCTCTCCCCAAAAAAATTGTAATTGATTACAAAATAATTATCAGAATACTTTTTTATGGATGATAACTGATCAAATCAAAGAGTATGTTTCCCATATTTTAGTCAAACCATGAAAAAAACATTATTTTCTACTTCATAATTTAATATTTCATCTTACATGTGTGTAATATTTTATAGATAATATAAAATGATCAATTTTTTTAACAATACATAGTTGATTAATCAGAGGAGTGGGTAAAATATTGATTAAATAGGTGAAATTTGTCAAATATTTGAAACAACAGATCCAACCGTAGGTACCTACACATAATCTCAATGGAATTTCTATATCATATGAATAATATTAGAGATATAATTTTTATTATATATTAGATTTTGTAAAAGTAAATATTCCTAAATATAAACAAGTAAGACATTTCTATTAAGTTGAATTCATAATAAAACCTTGCATTTTAATTTTTTTCCAAAGTACAAGAACATTATTATTAGTTAGATACATCACACATTCAAGATAAGATGTTTCCTATTATATAAATTATACCTAATAAATAATATGAATATTATACATATTTTTAGGGGAATAATATCTAACATAATATATTTTTATTGAGAAAAATTTTTCATTTTGATTTGAAATCATCACAAAAGATATTTTTATAGACACTTCACAATTATTTAAAGGTGAATTGATCGACATAGAAGTTTTTTTTCAATATTCAATATTTTATAAAATGTATAACAATTTCTTTATGTGATTTTATTTCTTATAAGATAAATTGAAAGAGAGTTAAAGATTCCTTTCATCATGGACAATATCATGGAATTCTTTTACATAATTTAATTTTATGATAATATATATATATATTTATATTTATATCATATCGATGGAAGATAAAAATATGATATAGTACATAAAAAATACACGATACACTAAATACAGGAATATTTTTTTTGTGACGTAGTTTTATTATTCTAAAAAAATATAAAATTAAACTTTTATTGATGGTGTAATTGGAAAGTAAGAAGGATTTTTTTTTGTTTTTGCCGTGTATCAGTGAATATATAAACAATAGATAAATAATTATCTTTAGAGATACAAATTGAACACATGTATTTTATCTAGTAAACATTCTCCCATCCTAATGATTATTTTGGAAACATTTTTCTAAATGGTATTCCAATTTACAAATATATTATATCTATATTATTGGGTAGCACTTTTTACGATACAAGTGGGAGAGTGGCCTTGTAAAATATTTAGGATGTAGAGCCTATTAAAAGATCCTAAAAACTAATAAATTTATCATACCAAGTAAATAAAGAAATAATAAATTTTCATTTTTATTAATATTTGTAAAATAAATGTTAATTTTTCTTTAAAGGGGTTTCTATGTTTGAAGGAATACCCGATACACAACAATGGGTTTATTTGAAATCTTACGTTGCACACTAATAATATAATATTATAATTTTATATTTTAGTTAATGCCTAACCATTGTATTGCTGGGAATTAATATAAATAACTAAAATATATGTATACAAGTATTTTGAATGTTTTTTAATTTAACCAATAAAATTTAGTGGCATAAAATGTGAATGAATCTAATTTTAATCATAAAAACTCTAATATTCTTTAAAATGTTGACTGACAACCTTTTAATGGATAACCCTATTAAAATATTGTTTTTGTCACTTTTATATGTTATATTTGACAATATAAAATTATTTTTTAGATTCATAACATCAAAATTTACTTTGGATAAATTTTTCTTATTTTTCTGATAAAATTCATTTTGTACGAATAGTAAAAAATACAATATTTTAATTCAAAAGTTACATTTTATCAAATTTATATATATAGTTATATTATATTTTTAATTTGTTTTAAAGGGTAATTAGAATATATTTTTACCGGTTAATCCAATTTTGGTCATTGGAATTAATTTTATCTTGAAATTGGATATAAAGAAGTGTCAATCTGTTGATAATTCTTGTTTCTTAAAAACATGCTATTTCTTTTGACCACTGGAATTAAATTTAAATTAAATAATGAAACTTCAATGTTTTGAATTTGTAAAAATAGACATTATTTTTGAATTTTTAATTTTAAATATATATTATGCTTAAATTTTTGTGTTTTTCTGAAAAACATCAATTTTTTTGATAAATAGTGAAACTGGTTAGTAGTAGTTAAAAAACTGAATTTTTCATTTAAATGAAATTTTACTACTTCTATGAATTGAATTTCAAAAATATGACATACATGGTTATTATTATTAAGTAAAATTTTTGTCAATAAGATGAAAATAATTTTTGGTGACTAGTTAATTTTGACTTGGATTTACCGCGGTTAAATATAAATTGGATAATTCAAGGGAAGAAGAATATTATAACAGTACCAAATTACCTTAACACTTGTCCTAACAAAATTTTATGAGTCATTTACGATCATGGGCATCTTATAGTTGATTTTGGGTCCACATAGAGCCATTGAAGAGTGATAATGACACTTTATTTTAAATAACATAACGTAAAGGCAAAAATGACATAAAAATATCTTTGAGTAAATTAATTTTTACATATGGATGTATATGTTATCATTTCACTATAAATATTATTTGGAAAGATAAAAAGATTTACCACATCATAGTATTTTTTTATAATTTTTATACATCACATAAATAAAATTATTTATGACACAATAATGATGTATTTTTTACGTCATTAATAAATGATTTAAATAAATAAAATTATAATGATTAAAAAAGATCCAAAACCTATCCAATTCTTATTGGATGATTTTATATTGACCATTAGTCAAATTATATTCTACTTTAATTAGTTTTTGACCTTTATAATCCTAATATCATGATACCATAAAATAATATTTTCACACATTCCTAAAGAGCCCCTCCCCCTTATAAAAAGTCCTCACTTATAAATCATTACTCACACCTCTCAAGACCCTTGTATCATCCAAACCCTACAAAATAATCTCTAAAGGCCCCTCCCTTCCTCAGTGAAGCCTTAACTTAGGCATAAGTCACATAAATATGTCCTTTTGGTTCAAACCATAGGGAGTTTCCAAAATTAATGGTAACGATTTCTCTTAAATTATATTCTTTTATTTTACTTCTCCAAACCCTAAAATCATTTTATTCCTTTCATTCAGAACAAAAACTGTATGCTAAATATACTAGAATTTTTTTATGAGAAGTATTCTATCTACACATACACACACCTCCATCCAATGGGTGAAGAACATACTATTTATGTGGATGGAAAACTAATGCCTTCTTGAAACGATGATTGTTTGATTATCTCTTATCGCCTCTCATTTGTGGACAATAAGATGATACTATATTTATATATGATATATAAAATGTTTATGTTTTCTTTATTCTTCTATGTTTTACATTTATAGCATACCTTTATGGTTTCCATAACGGGTAAACACGATAATATTTTTTGAGGAAGTGTGGACTACCGCCCCCTCAAAGAGATTTGACTTGTTAATGCCATATGATGGATGTATAAAGGATGGAGTTAATGATATTATATATGATATTATACTGGAATTATAATATACCTATGTGTCATTATGTTTTCATTCCATTAAAATAAAAAATAGAAATGAAAGTAGTGTTCATGTGTACGTACGACTTACTGTCTCCATGAATGGTGAATTTAATTTCTTATCTCCAAATGATATGTACTATTATAAATACATATATATTGGATATATATGATATATATGACATCTAAATTGTTAATATCAATCTATAGATAATATACTATTTACCACATGGACAACGTGTAAATATAAGGTATTTATTTTAGACACAAGTATCAAATATCAACAAAATGACTGTTATTAACTTAAATGATTGCATACATTTTACAAAATGGTAATAATTGATATAAAATGAATAATAAACTTGAAAAAGGTTCCTAATCATGTCAAATTTATCTTTAGTTTATTATTCATGAGATTAAAGGACAAACGGGTCATGTCGGACATGAGGTAACAGACTTCGTCTCAATCTTCTTTTATTGAGGAATATTTTGTTTTAATACATGACTTTATTTTATATGATGTATAAACACCATTGACTTTTCATTTCATTCAAAGGGAAAATTTTTCTAAAAATTGTTTTACTAAATGTAAAAAAGGAATGTTTCACTTTAACGTAAGTGGTGAAAACGACCTTTCGGCCACCGTGAGTATTATTAGATCTTTGGCTTCCTTAACAAGACGTAGTGTTTTTAAAGGAAAACAAATACTGTATACCCTTTTTACGTATTGTGGTATTGAAAATGGTTTTGAGAAAGAATTTATTATTTCAATATCTTGAAATTATATATTGTGATTGAAATGTATAAATGTTATATTTCCATTATGATTGTTTTATGTGTAATGGTTATTGAGCATTGTTTATGTATATGGGTTGTTCCGTGATAAACCTAGGACGGGTGAGCCAGAGATAGCTCTCCAATGCAATGGGTAACATGACAGAGGTAAACATGAATGTTTCTCGTAAGAGATTTAGGGAATATACTATCATGGGTATTCCAAATGTGACACACTACATAACTATGAAATCTACAATGTAAGTATGTTATGGATGACACAAGTTACCTTTATGATTTTTGATTACTATGTGTTGTTCATAAATCATATATTTTCATGAGGTATGTAAAAGAGTTTATGTTTTTATGTATTGATGGACTAATGATTTATTTATTTATTTTATAAGACGTACTGAGCTTTTTATGCTCATACCATGTTTTGAATTGTTTTTCACATGGCTTAATGATGAATAGGGTCAAGGATGCGATCATGGAAAACTCATGCTGTCTAAAATGTAGAACTAGACATGACAGTATTTTTCAAAGAGTATTTATTTTGTGAAAAAATGGAAATTGAGTAGAAGTGTCTAATTTTTATTTTTTAGATGTAATGAAATAGTTATGACCTAATTCTATAATACTATAAACCTAAAAAGATCATCTATGTGAATTATTCATTAAATTCAATATTATGTATTGTTTAAGGTCAGGTCTTTATAGTTGTTATCATAGGTCGTTTTATAAAACATTATCATTTAGAATATAGTAAAATTAATTTATAAACTTTTTTTAGTTTAAGATATGATTGAAATGATATACCATATACAGGTTACCATGTTTCTTTACCTAAGATATATCTGTGTTCAGAATGGTTTTCTACAGAGGAAACAGGGAAGCTATATTGGGATGACATCAGGAAGAAGACAACCTTCCAAATCAGCAACCTGAGATGGTTAGAATCAAAGATGAACAGTTTGTTACATTGATGGAATAGTTGACTTAGGTTATAAATGGTAGTGGTATACATGGACGATATCAGCAAGATCAACAATAGAGGAACATGTTAGTAGTGGAACATTTCATGAGGAAACATCCCCCATCATTTAGAGGATCATCAGACCCTGTTCTAGATGAAGGGTGGATTAAATAACTGTAATTTTTTTTGATGTCATGGGGTGTTCATAACATCAAAAGGTTAGTCTTTATATTTACCTTTATGATGGTGAAGCTGACCAGTGGTGGCCGATGGTGAAAAATATTAGGGATAGTGAGGAGATTAATGCTCTTGATTGGGATAAAATCAAAGGTATGTTTCTTGAAAAATATTTTCTTAAGGTGGTTCTTCTTAGGAAAAAAAAACAATTCCAAGAATTGAGGCAGGGGGATGACTCAGTGGCTGCTTATGAAGGAAAATTCACTCAATTTTCAAGGTATGATGCAAATTACATATGAGATCTTGATAGTAAAATAACTGTTTTTACTCAGGATTAAAGCCGATGTATTGAATGGATTTAGATTATCATGAGTTCAAATGTCATGAAAAACTTGTTTGTTGTGTGGAGAAGGTGGAAATGGGGTTTGTTGATGATCTAGTGCTCTTTGACAAACAACAAAATAAGAGGTCAATGAGGCAAGAAAAAGGGGAGGACTCTTCATAAAATTATGACGGTAAGAAACATAAGTTTTTAGTTTGTGAAAATTGTGGAAAAAAGCATGATGGGGATTGTCTTTTGAATTATGGTAAGTGATACCAATGTTCTAAAATGGGATATAAGGCTCGTAATTAAAATTAAAATGATCAGCATAATGGTAAGAAAAGAAAATGATTTATAGTCAGTAAAATGTTTTAAGTGCAATGAAATTGGTCATTATGCAAATGACTTTCCAAGGAAGAACTTATCTGAGGGAAAGTAACCAGACTACAAAGATAAATGGGAGGTGAAATCCTTTTCAACTACCTCAGCAGATTATGGTCCATTGAATGAAGTAGTATAAGGTACACTGTTTTTTTGTTTAGATTATGCTAATGAGTTATTTGATTCAGGGTCTAGACACTCTTTCATTTTAGAGATGTTTTCTAGTAAATTTGGAATTCCATCTCAAGATATGAATATAGAGTTCATGGTAAAAACACATGGTGGAAATTTTGATACAGAAATAAAAAATAAGAAGATTCTTGTCCTTGTGTGAGGGAATAATCTACCTGCAAACCTTATTTTTTTTCCTCTAGAAGAGTTTGATGTTATTTTGGATATGGATTTCTTTTCTATTTATCATGGTAAGATTCACTATAGAGCTAAAAATGTTTCTTTTCAGAGTGATTTTCAGTTTTTGTACAAGAATGAACCCTTTCTTTTGATAACATAACAGGAAGCTGAGAAACTTGTAAAAGATAGAAATGAATGTTACCTTGCACATATTGTAGAAAATATAGAAAATGTTGAGTTTAATTATGTGCTAGTGGTAAATGAGTACCTATAGGTTTTCCTAATGAGTTTCCTGTTATTATACCAGACCAAGAAGTTGAATTTACTATTGACTTAGTTCCTGATGCAAAGCCAATTTCAATACCACCTTATCAAATGGCTCAAATTGAACTTTTAGAGTTAAATAAGGAATTACAGGAGTTATTAGATAAAATTTTCGTTCAACCTAGCACATCACCATCAGGTGATGTTGTCATATTTGTTCATAAAGAAAGTTGGTTCAATGAGACTTTTCCTTGAATATAGAGCACTGAATAACATCATTATTAAGAACATGTATCCTTTACCTCATATCGATTATTTGTTTGATCCGCTCCAGGGAGCTCAACATTTTTTGAAAATTGATTTAAGTTTTGGGTACCGTCATTTGAATGTAAAGAAATTAGTTATTTTGAATACCGCATTTCTTACTAGATATGGCCATTATGAATTTGTAGTTATTCCTTTTGGGTTAACAAATACAACTGCTATATTCATGGATCTTATGAATAGAATTTTCCGTGAGTTCTTGGATATGTTTTTGTTGTGTTTATTGATGTTATTTTGGTTTATTCTAAAAGTAAATAGGATATTGATAGTCATTTAAGGGGTTTCATGCAGACCATGAAAGAAAACAAATTGTATTGTAAATTCAGAAAGTGTGAGTTTTGGATAAAACAAAATTCTTTCCTTTATCACATTGTTTCAAATAATTTATTAACTATTGATCATATTAAAACAAAAGTAATTGAATAATAACCAAAGCTCACAAATATAACTAAGATCCCTAGTTTTCTTGGTTTGGAAGGTTATTACCCGTGGTTTGTTGAAAATTTTGGAAGGTTATCTAGCCTATTAACCAAGTTAACTCGAAAGGGTGTTAAGTTCATTTGGTAATAATAATGTGATGATTGTTTTCAGTAATTGAAAAGAAGATCCGTGAATGATCTAGTATTGGCACTACCTTACAGAATTGGTGAGTTTGTTATCTATAGTGATGCTTCATTGAAAGGACTTGGGTGTATCTCTATGCAGTATGATTAGGTAATTACTTATGCTTCATGTCACTTGAAACCTCATGAGTTAAATTACCCCACACAAGATATGGAATTTGCTTCGGTTGTTTTTGCTTTAAAAGTTTAGAGGAATCAATTGTATAGAGTAAAATGTAAAATATATACTGACCAACAATGTTTAAATCATATATTAACTAAGAAAGAATTGAACATGAGATAGCGGACATGACTGGAATTAATCAAGGATTATGATTGCACGATCCTTAACCATTCGGGAAATGAAAAGAAAGTGGATGATCCTTTGAGTCGGAAATGTAATGCAACATTAACTATGTTACGTTTTGAACGAGATAATTTGGTTTATGATTTTATGAAAATAGGCATAGAAGTTGTTGGTGTAGGAAATTATTCTGGTTTGTTTCAAGTGTAAGTGAAATCATCTCTATCAGATAGAATTAAACAAGCATGGAAGGAAGATATTGAGTTACAGAAAAAGGTAGAGTTGGTTCAGTAGGGTAAGTTGCATGATTTTAATATTGATAATGATTGTTTTTTGAGTTTTGGAAAAATATTATGAGTTCCTTGTAATTCATAGATGAAGAATGATTTGTTTTGTGGAGCTCATAGTTCTCATTTCAAGTTAATCCTGACAGTACTAATATGTATAGAGATCTTCAGAAGTATTACTAGTGGGATGGAATTAAAAGAGATATTACTGAATTTACTATGAAGTGTTTGAATTTTTATTAGGTTAATGCAGAGTAGTATTTACCAAAAGGGATGCTTTTGTCATTACTCGTGCCAGAGTGGAAATTAGAAAATATATCCATGGAATTAATTTTGGGATTACCATAGACATCACAAGCTAATAATGCAATTTGTGTTATTATTGATCGATTGACTAAATCAGCTCATTTCATCCATATTCGAGATACTTTATCTCTATATTAACTTTCTCATTTGTATGTTAAAGAGATAGTCAGGCTGCATGGAGTTTCCCTCTGCATTGTATCTGATCGTGATCCCACGTTTAGTTCTAAAATTTGGAAAGGCCTTCATAATTTTATGGTTACTGAATTAAATTCTTGTACAGATATTCATCTTCAATCATATGGACAGTTAGAATATACAATTCAGACCTTGGAGGATTTTCTACATGCTTGTTCACTAGTTGACCAGGGAAGTTGGGGCCAATATCATTCTTTGGTTTAATTATCATATAATAACCGTTTTGATTCAAGTATACAGATGGCTCCATTTGAAGCATTATATGGAAAGAGTTGTCAAAATCAATATTTTTTGGAATGAATTAGGTGAAAGGAAGCTGATGGGACCATAATTAGTAGAGGAGATGGCAGAAAAGGTTCAGTTGATTCAGAAGAATATGAGAACAGCTTAGAGAAGGACGAAAAGTTATGTGGATAACCGGAAGAAGGATCTCTATTTAGAGGTAGGTGATCACGTCTTTCTCAATGTTTCTCCCTAGAAATGTGTGATGCGTTTTGGTAATAAGCGAAAGTTGATTCCGAGGTTCATTGGACCTTATGAAATCCTAGATAAAATTGGACCAGTTGCGTACATATTGGATTTAACTCCATGTTTATCCTAGGTACACAATTTTTTTCATGTTTTGATGTTTAGAAAGTATAAAACAGATCCATCTTATGTTTTGAGAATATAGGTAGTTCAGTTGGAAGAGAATCTCTCTTGTGAGGAACAACTAGTCCAGATTACTGACCTTATAGAGAAAGTGTGGTGGAATAAGGTAATAACCCAGGATATGTTTTTGTGGAAAATCCATATGGTTGAAGAGGCAACGTGGGAATCTAAAATTGCTATGAAGGATAAATACCCCCATTTATTTGATAACTGAATAACAATCACGAGGACACAATTTATAAAAGGGGGGAAGGATGTAACAACCCATGTAAATACAACAATAATACATTTTATTTTTTATTAATATTTTCAAATTAAATATTAATTTTACTTTAAAGGGGTTTCTATTTTCGATGGCATAACCAATACACAACAATGAGTTTCTATGAAATCTTACACTGTATAATAATAATATAATATTATTATTTTAAATGGTAGTCAACAGTTAGCCATTGTATTTGCGGGAACTAATAGAATTAACTACAATATGATTATACATGTTTTTAAAATGTTTTTACATTTATCAAAAAAAAATTAGAGGCCTAAAATGTGAATGAATCTAATTTTAAGCATCAATACTCTTATATTCATTAAAAGGTTGATTACTTCCTTTTGATGGAGAAACCACTTTAAATATAGTTTTGGTAACTTTTATATGTTCTATTTGACAAAAAAAATATTTTTTAGATTCAAGACATAAAAATTTACTTTGCCTAAATTTTTGGTATTTTTCAGATAAAATTCATTTTTATGAATAGTGGAAATTACTGTATTTTAATTCAAAAGTGCATTTTAATCTAATTTATTTATATGGTAATATAATATTTTTAATTTATATTAAATTATAATTAGATTAATTTTTTTCAAATTAATCCAATGTTGGTCATTGTAATTATCTTCAGTTTAAAATTGGATATAAACAAGTGTGAATCTTTTGATAGTTATTGTTTCTTAAAAACACTCTATTTGTTTTGACAATGGGAATTAATTTAAAATTAAATAATAAAACTTCTATGTTTTTAATTTTGTAAAATAGATATCATTTTCAAATTCTGAATATCTAAAATTTCTTAGGCTGAATTTTTTTTATTTTTCTGAAAAACATCAATTTTTGATGAATAGTGAAACCAGGTCATAATAGTTAAAAAACTGACTTTTTCATTTAAATGAAATTTTACAACTTCTATGAATTGAATTTAAAAAATGTGACATAGAATCTTATTATTATTAAGTAAAATTATTTTTAATAAGATGAAAATAATTTTTGGTGAAAAGTAACTTTTGATTTTTATTTACCACAGTTAAAGGTAAATAGGATAATTCATGGTAAAAATAATATTATAATAACACAAAATTATATTAATATGTGTCCTAATCCTAGTTTTTCAGTAATTCATGACCATTTAAATCATTGGGTCGATTTCGGGACCCAATGGATCCACTTAATAGTCATAAGGACACATTGTTTTAAATAACATAAAGTAAAGGAAAAAATGACAAAAATAAATATATTTTAGTAAAACTAATTTTTACATAGGGTTATAGAATCTATATTTTCGAATATAAATATTATTTGGAAATATAAAAATATTTCCTACATCATGGTATTTTTTTGTAATTTTTATATATCAAATAAATAAAATAATTTATGACACAATAATGATGTTGTATTTACCTCATTAATAAATGATTTAAATAAATAATATTACAAAGAATAAAACATTATCAAAAACCTATCCAATTATTATTGGATGATTTTATTTGGACCATTATTCATCTTATCTTTGAATTTAATTAGTTTTGGACCTTTAGAAACTGAATATCATTATATAATAAAATAATATTTTTACACTTTCCTAAAGAGCCCCTCCTCCCCCTTATAAAAGCCCTCAATTATAACACTTTCCTCACACCTCTCAATCCCCTTGGATCATCCAAACCCTAACCAAATAATCTCTCAAGATCTTTATCTACCACTTAAAAGCCTTACTAAGGCAGAAGTTACATTAAGAAGTCCTTTTGGTTCAAACCAAAAGGAGTTACCCAAATTAAAGGTAACAGTTTCTCTTCACTTCCATTCAATTATTTAACTTATAGAACCCCTAAAATATTTTTACTACTTTCTTTTATAACAAAAAAAGTATCTTAAATATACTAGGATATTTGTTTGAAGGATTATAACTACACTTACAGACACATCCATCTAATGGGTGAAAAAAATACTGTTTCTGTGGATGGAAGACTAACCCCACGTGAAACGATAATTGTTTGATTATCTCTTAACACCTCTAATGGTGGACATTAAGATGGAACTATTTTTATATATGATATATATTATGTTTATGTTTTCTTTATTTTTCTATGTTTTTCACTTATATCCTACCTTTATGGTTTCCATAATGGGTAAACACGATAATTTCATTTGAGGATGTGCAGACTATCGCCCCTCCAAGTGATATGACTTGTTAATGACATATGTGGGACATATAAAGGAAGGATTTAATGATATTATATATTATATTATACTGTAATTATAATATACCTATGTATCATTATGTTTTCCTTCCATTAATATATGAAATAGAAATGAATGTAGTGTTCACGGGCACATACGACTTACCATCTCCATGAACAGTACATTTAATTTCTTATCTCCAAAAAATATGTACTATTTTAAATACATATATATGATGGATATGTATGATATATATGATATCTAAACAGATAATATCATTCTAGAGATAATGGACTATTGACCACTTGGACAACTTGTAAATATAATGTGTTCATTTTTGACTCAAGTACCAAATATCGACAAAACGACCATTATTAACACAAATGACTGCATAATTTTTATAAAATGGTAATAAGTGATATAAAAGGAATAATAAACTTGATGAATCTTATTAATCATGTATAAATTAACTCTAGTTTATTATTCAAGAGATTAAAGGACAAACGGGTCAAGTCGGAAATGATGTAAGGGACTTCGTCTCAATCTCCTTTCATTGAGCCATATTTTGTTTTACTACACAACATTATTTTAAATGATGTATAAAAAACTTTTAAATTTCATTTCGTTCAATGAGAATACTTATCTACAAAGTGTTTTACTAATAGAAAAAATGAACGTTTCTTTTTAACATAATTGATGAAAATGACATTTCTGCCACTGCGAGTATTATTTGATCTTTTCCTTCTTTAACAATCCATTGTGTTTTTAATGGAAAATAAATACTATATACCCTTTTTATGTATTTTGGTACTGAATTTTTTTTTGGGAAATAATTGATTATTTCAATATCTTGAAAGTATATATTGTGATTGAAATGTGGATGTGTTATATTTCAATTATGCTTGTTTTAGGTGTTATGGTTATTTGGCATTTTTTACATATACGAGTGGTTATATGATAAACCTAGCGTGGGTGAGCCCGAGATAACTCTCCAATGCATTGGGTAACATGATGTAGGTAAATGTGAATGTTTCTCCAAATATATTTAGGTAATATACTATGATTGGAATTCCAAATAGGACTCCCTGCATAGCTATGAAAGCTACAACAGAAGTATGTTATGTATGGCACATGTTGCCATTATGATTTGTGATTACTATCTGTTATTTATAAATCCTATGTTTTCATGTGGTATGCAAAAGAGTTTATGTTTTGTATGTATTTATTGAATAATGATTACATTCATTACTTTATGACCCTTACTAAGATATTTATGCTCATCCCATGTTTTGAAATGTTTTTCACAGGACATAAAGATGAATAGGGTCAAGGATGTGATCATGGAAAATTCATGCTGTCGAAAACGTGGAACTAGACATGACACTTTTTATCAGAGTATTTATTTTGTGAAAAATTGGAAACTGAGTATAAGTGTCTCCTTTGTATTTTTCGGATGTAATGCAATAGTTATGGCCTAATTCACTAAATCTCTAAACCTTAAAAGATTGTCAATGTGAATTATTCATTTAATTCAATATTATGTAATGTTTATGTCAGAGTCCTTATAATAAATATGGTGTGTCTACAACTTTCACATCATTTTAAGATCAAAATAAATATTATTTGAAAAAAGTAACAATACATGTATTGGGTTTTTGTGGATAGTACTATGGGATGTTATTGGTTTCCCTCAACCAAAAATAAAAATAAATTGTGGCATAATATTTTGTTTTTTATTTAACTTTGTCAACATAACTAAATAAATGATAAAATTATAGAAAAAAAATATTTAAATAGAGAGGTATTCTATTTTTTTGTGAAATCAAAGAACCAAATTCACCCCCATCTAAAGAAATTATCATAATTATGATGGGACAAGACGGTGGGTGAGCAGAGAAAAAATATTATGCCTTGGGTTCAGACATTATTTATCGTAATCCAGGTTTAAATTAAAATATTAGTCTACCATTAAATGTGAAATTTATTAAATTTAAATAAGTATAGGGATATTTATTGGTATTAAAAACTATTGATGATATTTAATGTGAAATTGTTAATCATGATTTTAATATCTATTATGGCATTGAGAGTTTAAAGGATAATTTAATTTTATTTAAAAAATTTACTATATATATTTTTACTATACTATAGGAGTATCTCTAATTAAGAAACGTATAGACATAAAAATAATAATATATTCTATTTTATAAAATATAAAATGTTCCTCTATAATAAATCATTTATTCTTGGCTATATCATTTGTGAAATAAATTTTTTTAAAATATATTATAAAAAATCCTTGATGTTATTTTTAAATGTGTATATAGTTTATATTAAATGAATAGAAAAATGGTGGATCACCTATTGAAAAACATGGTTTTCTATAAAATAGTTTGTCTTCAAATTTATATTAAATCAAACCATATGGGGGAATATATTATTTTAATATTTTTGCCTTCCCTATATGATAAATGACATTTCCAAAGGCATATTTATTTCTTAGTTCATTTATTTTATAAAATACTTGTTCAAAAATTCTAATAAATCTTTTAATATGATGTTAATTATGAAATTTACCAACTATTGGTTGCGATTTCTAATTAACCCCTCAACTATAGCATGTCATATTTTAATAACTTTTTTGAACTAGTTTAGAGTCATCAAAATTATACTCTCCAAAATCATCTACAAAATGATCCGAGATAAAAATATAATCAAATGGGATTTTAAAAGAAAACATTACAGGTAGTTATTATTTGAAGCCCAATGTGGTCACAATATAAAATTTATTGGATTTATTACTAGATAAATAACTCATAACTAGACCCACATTTTTAACATGGATATTTTCTTATCCAAAATATATTTGGCTTTTATGAAAAATACTTTACAGGTAATAACTCTAATATATTATAAATTATGCATCCCCCAATCACATAACTAGTATTGTGATTCCAGTAGGATTGGTCTATTATATATTACATTCATTATATATAATGTATTATTAAGACATTCATCTTTAAATTATTTATAAAGATTGAATTCATTAAATATCATCTAGGATATATCTTAAATAGTGTGCTTTCTATTTTTTTATTAGTCAAGAATATTTTAGAGACCATTAATTTGATATTTGTTTATAATATATATTATCATTACTCAACCACTAATTTTTTTTAAATAATATACCAAATGATTAATTTTTATTGAATAAATACTGAAGGTGTCATAAAATTATCCAATATGTACTGTGGAAAAACTGGAAAAATAATAACACTTGTGAGAAATAAAAACATCAATATAAATTTGTAAAAATTAACATTCATATATTTTATAATATATAAAATTTAATTTATATTTTTGGTGGACCCAACATATAGCTTAAATAAGACGTGATATACTTTTAAATATTATTTTTTTGACATGATAGTTATAAAATAGTTGTTAAATTGGAATGTGTGAATCAAATTAATATTATTATGAAATATATTTTATATTATTATTCAATAAATAATTTATTTATGCTCTATAAATAAACAATAATTTTTAGTAATTTCATTTTATTCTTCAAATATATATTTTCTTCAAAAAATGATTTCATTCTATGTGTAAATAAATATAAATTATTTTTGACACTTTTAGAAAATTTATATTTTATAATTAAACATCACTATTTAAATTATCATAATAAAATTATTATGTGGTGATTGTTTTTGAAATTTTTCTTAAAATACCGATTTTCCATTGACTAGTTTAAATTATTGATTTTCATAAATAAAAAATTTCATTATATTAAAAAGTACACTATTGATTAAATTTTTTACTCAATGTAACATAGGAACTATTTATTTATATATAATATATTAATCTCATTTTAACCATACTTGTTTACAATTTTTTATTAGTGTTTTCTGGAATAAAACACAGTTTTTACAATACAGTTTTTCATTGATTTTTTCTAGTTTAACATTTTATTAAATTATAAAACATATTTGTACTGAATTTTGAAAAATGGATTACATATTTGGAATCTGTGGATGCAAATTTAGGTTTTAGCTCTATTTTATTTTTCTTATAATGATTAGTAACCATAAGAACATTAATTACCTTGCTAGAAGTTATACCAAGTAATTAAGGGTAGAAACTAACATTATATAAACTAAAAAATGTAACTAATAAATTTCAAAATTGTATTGGAAGAGTAATTTTTATCCATTATAATTAAATTATTGGATTTAAGACCACTTATGAATAATGTGATGATATTATTACCTTTATCATATTTTATATAAGGGAAATTCAAAGATGTCACATTCGTGTAATTTATGACTATAACATATTTAACGTGGGGATATATAGAGGATCTGTTATACCATATGTAATATGTTTTAATGTAAAAACCTTATATACATCATTTGACTTATTTTTAATTTTTATTGATGTAATAATTATGTTAAATTCCTACACAATGTTGATACATTCATTATTGAAAGAATGTAAAATATCAAATAATCAAAATTGATAATATTAAATGTAATATAAATTGAATTAATTAATTTGATCCAAGAATTTAATAGATGAATTAAACATATTTTGGATGTATTAAAATATTTTTTTGATGCTATTTTTTATTAATGATATTATTAAAGTCAAAGTAATTAATAGAGCCAAAATTGAAATTAATGATATTTCAAGAAAATTATATTTTATTAAATTATATTATAACAATAAAAATAATAAATAATCACTAATGTGATAAGATATGGTCTAGAAATTCATTTAATACATATTTATAATATATTTGGATACATTTGGATTAGTAATAGTCTTATTTTATTATAATATTTGATAAACTTCTAAATGTACCCCTCATCTCAATTATAAAAGGGTACCCTTCCATTAATTATTTACACCACATTGAATATCTAGCTTAACAAAACTATGCCGATTTTTATTATCAACATCCATATAAATGTTTTAGATGTTTTGGTCTATCCAAAAAAACCATATATCCATTAATAAGATATCTGAAGAATGTTCACCAAATAAGAGAATGTTCACACACACCAAGGGAATCATACCTGAGGTATGGGACATCATTTCAGTTTTTTTCATTGGGAAATATTTCTATTTTTTATAAATGTATTATTTTATTAAAATGTATATAATAACCCTTTGAAAATATGTATAATGAATTTTTATATTATCATGATATTTAATATTTTTTGAAATGTTATTCATTACCGGGGAATATGATTTAACTGATTAAAAATAGGTAATTGGCTCTCATATCACATTTACCTATGTCATACATATACCATATTGAAAAATTATTTATATTCTAAATTTTATATACTTACCTTTGATATATTATTTCTTCAATATATTTTAATTGATGGCATTAAAAGTTTCTTTTGATGTTATTTATCTCATGAGGCAAAATGTTCAAAAGTTACCAAAGTGGTAAGGGTTTATTTCAAAATCACTTCATTATTCAGGATGGTTTATTTTTATGTATTACTTAACAAATATTTCACCTTTATTTCCATGTATTATATTATTATTTTTAAATATTTTTATTACTAATTTTCAAGGATTTTTTTAAAATTCATTTTTACACATTTTTTACTTTTTAAAAAATGATTTAAAAGAAACCAACATTTTATTTCTCAAACATGGTACATTATGAAATTTCATATAATTATTTCAATTTAAATTCTAAAACATATATGGAATGCATGAAATATCCCATGATCACGAAGATTCAATGATTTGGAGCTTTTTTTACATTTACACAAGTTTGTTTTCAATGAAAATGAATTATTTATTATATGCATACTTTGTAGATTAAGAAAATAGATTTCAATGTAAAAAATGGGATTTTCTAGAAGAAATATTTGAGTAATATCATTAATGAGTTTTTCATATATGTAATCATTAGTTGTTGAATAATATGTTGAGGAGGTACAATAATTATATTATTCATCATATTTATTTGGATTGTTTATTGTTAGTTGGATAGGAAAAATTATTGATATTCAGTAGGACTAGTTCCTCTAATATAGGAAATTATTCATTTTTTTATGTAATGTAGATTTAGTTGAAATATTTATTCATATGAGTATTTTTTTAGGCAAATTAAGTGATGATAGTGTTCTTCTCTAGACTATATATGCATTAGTAAGTGTCATAAGACAAACTAGAACCATTATTTGGTCAAAAAAATTAAAATTTATTAAATATTAGAATGTATTATCAAGGGTATTAGATGCTGTCTTGAACCATAAATAATATTATATGTCCGTGTAATCCCTTGAAGTTGTTAGATATCTTTGGAAAAAATCCTTGATAGTATGTTTTAGATGTGTGAAATTAAACATTCCATTATTATGAATTATTTTATTGATATTCTATTTGATAAATGTATTAGTTAGAATATTAATGGTTAATTATCATGATCTTAGGATTATTTATTTATAATTATTTAATCACCATTGATTCCCACTATATTATTATCAATTTATGTATTGATTTGTATGCGGTTTATTTATTTGAATTTTCTTATTGATTGTTGATTATTTATTCATAGATTATTCTATAATTTTACAAATACTGAGCATCTAATATCTCATTTTTATTAGTTTTTTTCCCTAGGATATGAGGAAGTGCTTTTTGATTGATATGTTGGGATGTGAATTCAGGAAAAATGGGGTTCTCAAATAAAATTCATTGTGTATTTTATTTTTTAAAATGTAATTTGAATATCAAGTATATATCTAGTTAATGTAGAATAAAAAACTATTTAGTTCTTTGGGATGTGATTCATTGTAACATATTCCCATTTAATAAAGTAAACCATAACTATAGGCTATTGAATATGGGATCATTAGAGTTGGTATAAGATAATGTTTAATACAAACCATTGTAACTAGATTTGGGAAACAATAGATGAGGGAATATACCAATATTAATATCTATGAATATAAGTATAATTATAGGATAATATACAAAACATTATTAGGGTAATGATCATGTGGTTTTCCACTATGATTATTTTTTCTCATCACATGCCTTTTGGGTTTAGATAATGGGTAGAACTGTGGGGAATCATTCTAATATTGAATGTGATATACAGTGTGGTTATTATGGGAAACTTAAATATATGATGGCTGGAATGGAAGATATTGTGATTATTCATAATATTTTGTTATGATATATGATTAAAAAATTTAACCATAACGAACCCTTTGATTCACCAATAATGATAAAGATAGAGTTTCCTCACTGATCTAGTGTTGGGGACCCGGGGGGAATGTAGACCGAGTTTCATATATGTCAGTAATTTGAGTAGAAACACCAATTTTAATGTCTTAATATAATTGAAATATGTTTTGGTTTTGGAAAAAGAGGACACAAAGAATGTAATTGACAAGGAAAACTAGACTTTTTGGTTTACAAAATTGGTGATAATAATGGTATTTCTATTATATTATCGATGGTTGCATTTTTTAAAATATAAAATTTATTTGTTTTATTCCAATTTATAAACTATATGTAAATGAAATTTGTATGAGTAAGGGTTATATTGATGTTTATTAAGAGACTAAAAATGATATATGAAATGAAGGTGGTGTTAAGTAAAAATATTATTAGTCTTTGTTAGTGGTTTATGTATGCTGTTGAATGATTAACGTTCTTTTATTTGGATTCATGAATTATGTAATATGAGTCTGTCGTTAATGAATTTCTACTTTTATGAATTATTAAATGAATAATGGTCAAACATTAGTACTTATCCTGTAAGGTTTTGGAATAATGTCATTAATTTACTTAGTTACAAAGACATGTGATTCTATAGCAATTAGATATTTTATAAAACACATGATTTGGGGATCATAACCCTAAATATGTTTCAAATTTTGTGATAAAAATTGATAAATATATATTTATGGGAGAGTACTGGTGGCCTTGAAAATTGATGTTGATTTCATGACATTATTATTATGATGTATGTTGCTTCATTTTTTTTATTTATGAAACAGATTTGATAATTTATTATTTTCTTTAAAAAATATAGTGAGAGTTAATTCATAATATCATGTGTGTTTTAATAAAGGGATTTTGGTGATTCATTTTTTTTACCATGTTTTAGGGGAATATATTACTAATTTAATTTAATTTATACTTAAGACTTACTATTTGTGAGATTAATGATAGTTTTATTATAGAAATTAAATGACCTTGTCCTTAAATTTTTTATTTATGAATTTTAATGAGTCATAAGGTTTACTAATAATTGATTGGAATAAGTTGATCATATGGTATTATAATTCGTGGTTAATTTAAGATTTATAATATTGGATAACATGTGCCAATTTTTTTATTTCATTAGATATGTAGTTGTTGAAAGGACTACTTATTAATATTATGATTCATTAAAAGTGATCAAGGTATAAAAAATTATCTTAAATATCCATATCATGGTTTATGAAATGATGTGGATAATAATCAATGAAAAACCAATGAATGAGGTTATTGTTATGAAATGTATTGAAATTTTGTATCTTTATATTCATGAGTTATTTTTATTCAATATTAAAATAATTACTGAGCTCAATGGAAATTATTTTAGAATTAAAAAAATTATCCATTTAATTTTCTTACGATGAAATAAATTAATATTTAACTAATCAATGTTTTAAATCTTTAGGATTGTTATATTTCATATGTTTATGTATTCTATCACTCTCTAGTGGTCTATGATTTTTATATTTCTATATTTTCTATTCCAATTAATGTTCACCAATCTGGAATCGTAATTTGGTTGTTACCTTAAGGTATTCCTCTCTTTTTTTATGAGAATCTTTTTTGACCATTTTAATTAAGCATGTTTCATAAAAAGGGATTTTTAAATATCAACAATTTATTTTCAAAGTGCATTTTCAAATTTCAAGGATTCAATTTATTTAAGGGGTAGTGAATGAATATTCATAATATTTTAGAATACGTAATACTTAATTGATAGCTGGTGGTACACACCCGAATGGCCCAAAGGCCTTCTTTTTTTTATTATCTAGAATCCCCATATTATAGGTTGAAGGGGAATCCGTAATGACCCGTAGGCCCAAGGAAAAAGGTCCAACAAACCCGTAATACATGACCTGAATGCCCAGAGGCATACCATCCAAATACATGATCCGTAGGCCCATCCCACTTGAACTGCCCCTCCACAGCTTTCTTTCTGTTTTGTAAGATTAATTATAATTTAAAATCCATAACTTATATGTTTGTAATTTGAACAAATTTATACCATATTTTGAATCTAATGGTAAAAATCTAGTTAATATGTTATTTTATTTTGGTTATAAGAAATAGTAACCATAGTAATTTTTTATTACCATAATAATGGGTAAATTAGCTAATTAAGGGTAAACAAGATTATTAAAAGGATTATAAAATAACTATAATTATATTTTTAATGAGTAATTATTATCCATAATTATTCATTTTCTATTTATATGACAATTTATGACAACTTGGATTAGATTATGACCATTATAATATTTTATTTAAAGCAATGTCAATGATGTCGAATTCATATTGTTTAAAATTATAACATTTTTAATATTGGTTAATCTAGATGATATATTCAAATATAAATTTTATTTTGAAATATAAAAGATTAATCTACATCATTTTTATTTATTTAAAATTTTTAGTTTATAAATCATTACCTAAAATTATTACACAATGATGATGGAGTAATTATTCAATTAATGGAAAAATCAAATAAATGATACTGAACATTTTGAAAGTAATAAAATATTAACTAATTAAGTTTAACCATAATATTAAATGAATAATATAACCTATTATGGGTTCGTTAAATCATTTATTGATACTATCTACTAGTATTTCTATTGTTAATGTTATTGTAATGAATAGAGACTATATTGAGAGTAATGATATTTAATGAATATAATATTTCATTAAATTAGTTAACTATAAGGAAGATATTTAATAATAGAAATGGGATAATATATGGTTCTAAAATTCATAAAATGTACATTTTTTGGCCATTTGGAAACACGTGGCTCTGGAATATTGTTATTATATTTTAATATTTTGAGAAATTAAAAAAGATAGCCTCACCTCAATTATAAAAGGGCTCCTCTTCCATCACTTATTTAACAAACTCTTTTCCATCTAGATCAATCGTACTCTAAAATATTTAATTCTAAACATCCTTATACATGTTATAGAGGTTATAGTCCTTTAAGAAGGCTAACCATAGATCCTATAAGAATAGATCTAATGTAATTCCACTGATAAAGAGCAGGTTCAAACACAATCAAATTGGAAGATAATCTAACGGACTTCATCTCAATTTTCATTCATTGAGGAATTTTTTAATATTATACACCAATATTAGTATATGAGAGGTATAAAATGACCCTATGAAATGTTATATAATGAATTTATTTGTTCTCATGATATTTAAAGTATTTCCAAATGTTATTCCTTGAAGAAGAATATGATTCAACTAATTAAAAAGTTGTAAGTGTTTCTCATATCACTTTTACTTATATGAGACACATTCCATAATCAACACATATTTATTTTACATGTTGTATATAATACCGTATTGATATATCATATCATGGATCTATTTTTATTAATGGTATTAAATGTTTCATTTTTTTTATTTCATTCATGGGTTTAGGAATCAAATGTTAAAAAAAGTCTTAAGGGTTTATTTTACAATCTCATCATTATTCAAGCTTCTTTTTTATGTCTGAAGTGATAAATATTTATCTTATATGTTTGTTTTATTTATAAAAAATATAATATATATATTATTACCATTGATTTTTTAAAGGCATTTTTATTCTTTTCTGGATTTTTACAAAATTTTTAAAAATGAATATTCTTCTCTTTTACAAAAGAATGTAGTCTGTGTATATTATTAAAAATACGTGAATGAAAAGTGCTTGAAAGAATAATTTGTATGAGTGTATTTTTACACTATTATGAAACCTGAATACATTGATGCATCCTTTACATATTTACACGGTTATTTTCAATGAAAATTATTTATTTATTATGTGTGGAGTTTTATGATTTTAGAAATTATATTCGTAAGAAAAAGGTTATTTTCTAATAGAAATATTCCAATAATGTATTAAAATTATTTTATAATATATCAAAACCATTAAATGAATATTACATTGAGGAGTTAATCTAATGTCACCATTCATCATATTTCTTTGGTTGGTTTATGGTCATTTTTATTGGGGAAAATAGTAATATTCTATATGAAGAGTTATTCCAATATGAATAGTTTTTTATTTTTTTAAGGATATTTGATTAAGTTGAATTATTTATTCATTTGAGGAATGCCTTGGGAATATAATGTGATGGGAGGATCCCTCAATAGCCCCTCAATGCATTAATATGTATAGTCATATAAACTTTATAAGGTTTTTTCTGAGACCATAACCATTTATTTGAGATCATCAAAAATCCTTGAAAATATTATGTTTCATAATGAACCCTAGATGGAATTAGATGTTGTCACAAACCCACGAGGTTATTATATTTCACTGAAAATATATGAGAAAATATGTTTTAGTTACCCTGAAATATTATTTTCATCATTTTATATTTAGTTATTGAATTTCCATGCCATTTTTTAAAAAGCGAGACCCTGTCAACATCACAAGCCTCTCAAAAATAAAGTAAAAAATTAAAATAGTCCAAAGGAGGGGATTTTACTTTTGTATATTTGGAAAAGAAGCATTGGCTCAGCAAGGTAGGTGTTGTAAACATGAAATCATCATAATAAACCCATTTATTTTAAAGACCATAAACAATTGAGTTATATTCACAAAAAAGTGTCATGAATTAATTCACTATTGAGAGGACGTACAATATTTTTATCCATCCAGAAGCCATATTATAGGAATGGAGAATGTTACATGTTCTAACATCTTGAAAACCCATTATGGAGTCAAAATAAATTCTTAAATTATTACGACTCAATTATCTTTCTATGTCCACTACATTGATAAAAATAATAATTTCAACTACCAAAGAAGAGGAAACTCCAAATGGTCTATAATGGATGATCATGATATAAATATCATGATCCATATAAAATCCCCAAAGGCCTTATGTCTAGGTTTTTCTATATTAGATTCAAAATAATTACATATAAACCATCTATAAAATAGTGGATTCCAATTAATATTAATGTTACCTAATGTAGGGAAGATTTTACCAATAATACTCATTCATTTCAGGACAAAGAAGTCATGAACTATATTGTTTTAGTGGAAATAATGATGAAAATTCACATTTTTCACTTCCACCTAAATTATTAAAATGGATGAATTAGAACAAAATGATTCCATCTCATGAAATATCTTATTCCTTCTATTCTAGAGGAAATAGACATGCTCTGTACATTGCACTATAAAGAGATTCAATTTCTTATGAGAATGTTAGAGATTAAATATTCCTATTTGATGATTAATAATAGGGTCTTAGTTTAGTGGATAGATATCCAAGGAATCAAAATATACATTTAATAGTTCTATGTCCTTGTGATATTTAAACAAAATATGATTCCTAGCAACTTAATATTAAATTTTTTTTAAAGTTAATGTAGAGAATATACAATCATGGTAGTCTAATGAAATGATGACCGAGTGCATCCCCGATAACATGGGCCATAAAAATAGGGGCGGAAATAAAGACTAGAAGTCCCTGATGTGAAAATCCTTAGTTTCCAAAGAAGCCAAAAAATCCACGACATGATTTCCTTCACACCATGTATATCAAAAAACCATGTCACTGGAGAGGAAAATCTTCCACCCCCAAATAAGATATGTGATGTTCCATAGAATGGAAGAGACATCGGTTATGGAGCTCCAAAAAATAATTGAATTTGTTTCCATTATGGTTCGTTTCATGATGTTTTCTCTACAATGTGAATGGTAATTGAGTACTTTCAATAGATCTTACCTTAAGCATTTACTATACCCACAGAATTCACTAAAAGAAATGATCACCTAGGAATTAGAATCAAGTAACCCCCCTCTGACCATAAAACCATGAATACATGAAATGTCAATGTTGATCTAGAGACCATTAGTTGGAGGGGACCATCAAACTCAATATCCCATATATCAGGGTCTATATAGGTCTGAGGGTTGGATTATGAGGAGATAACACCTAAGGTAAAGTTAATCCACACTAATTTATAAGCCCTCCAATATCCCGAACAATAAAACCTAGATCTCACCACCAGTTCAAATTTGGTGAACAAAGGGCCATGATGAGCCTTGTTCCAAGCCTTGCATATACACCAACACCCTGATGCCAAAAAATCACCAATGCCTTTTTCTCATTCATATTTCTATAAAATCCACATAACCAGTTATAGAGAAATATTTTTCAATAATACCCACCTGGAATAGGATCATTGAACTCTCCGAGGTCCCTCTATATCAGTCCCACTTATATGATCTAGAATAAGGTGTGTAGAGGAGACTCCTTTTTGGTAATCAACAACATATACACTTAGAGACCTTATGTACACCATTACATTTCACTACTACCTTCATATGTAACATGTTATAATATATCCATCATAGCATAATGTTAAATTTGGAGGAAATATCCTTACAGTAGAGACTGTTTCCCCACTGGTTTCTATCAAGCTGACAAACTATCACATATATATTAGATATGTATGACAACCATCAATTTGTTTATGTAGAGAATAAAAATTTGCTTGTGGATTATTTTATTCCGATACTACCAAAAACCACATTTTTAGTGGGATTGAGTGAAATGTAGATGAATATGGTATGAGAGTTTTACTTCATCTATGTTTGGTGGGAACAAGTCATCTTGTGGATTATAGAAGACCACCAACAGTTTCATTACAAATAATTGACCTCACCTCGACCGAAGATCAGTTGGGAATGTTCACTAAGAATAGGAATACGATCTCAGAATGTCTTCCACAAGTGGTTAGGGGTTTTTCCATTATAGTGTGAGGTGAAACCATAATTCTTTATAATGAAACAACGCCATGTTGAATGGATCTATAAATACTACCATGAAATATTTCCATAACCAAATATAATAGGTTTTCCCACTTCCCAAAATCTTATTCCCCCATGAGTACCTAGTCTTGCAAGCCTACTCCAAGTGGCCCAATGGAATTTTCCCTCTCATTGAGAATCTTATATATGTCCACTTAAAGTGAACTCAATTTGTTTGATGGTGGACATATAAATCTTGAGTATATAATGTATGTGCTTGGGGATTATAGAAAAAAGGCAATTAACAAGGGTATTTCAATCTATGAATGACAAGAATATATTCTTCCAATTTTCAATACAGTTAATGACCTGTCTAAACATACCTTAAAAGTGACTACTATGGTACCTGAAACGCACGGCCGATTGTCCCCTATCGTCCGGTCAAAGTTCCGGTGCTCTGCTAATGTGTATAGCAGCACTCGGGTCGAATCCCCGGCGATGGTACTTCGTAATAGTCGATTGGTTTTAGTTGATTGTATTTTGATTGGGGGGGGGTTGTTTGCAGAGCTTAATTGAAATTTTTAATGAATGATGTTTAATTTAACAAGTTGATAAAGATTGGGGTGAGTTCATCATTAGGTTAGTTAAGCTTGTGATATCCTAGAGCTTTGCTTTATATTGCATTTAAATTAACACCCATGTCACAAGATGATGTTGATTAGAATTACTAAGTGTTAAGGCTTTAATCCAGAACATAAATTAACTTAGGGTTCTAATCTTGATCAAATATTGTTTATGGTAGTGTATTTATGGTTCCAATAATCCATGGACACCACACGTTAAACAAATCAAGTCATAAATCCATGACATGCTAAGTCCAACATACACAATGTTAATTCAACGAATACTCATCGAGAAAAAGCTCTCAATCGATTAACATAACTAAATTAAAACTCACCCCAATGTGAAATTTACTCAGCCATTATGATGTTTCTTAATCTGGTAATATATGTTTATGGTGATGAATTATAAAGAGAAGAAAAAAAAAGGGACAAGATAAGAGTAGTGTGCCGAACAGACACACGAAATATTTTGAGAATCAAAAATGAAATTTCGATTGAATGAGGAAGCAAGATAAGGTACTGTAATTTAAAATTATTCAAACTATTTTAAGACCATGAATATTATACTACATAAGGTGGAGGAAAATAAGAGATATTGAAGAAGAAACTTTCATTAAAACAGAATTACAAAATAAAGGATTTACAAAATTAAAAAAATGAAGAACACAAAAGTAAGTGAAAACAAAGAGAGAAAGAAAGGTCTCTCAAGTGAAAACGTGAGTATGGAAGATCCTTCCAATCCTTTGGAAAATCTTTGTTCGTGCCAATATGATCTCCTCTCTTCTGAAATGCCAACCCCTCTCAAGGAGAGAAGGGGAGAGTATTTATTTCCCAAGGAGTGGACTGTTTGCATTCCCAATCTGTCCCTCCAATTGCATCGCCAATTTGGAAATTCAGAAAGCCGAATCATCAAGTATCTCCTTCTCCAAAGTTGTAGAAAATAATGTTGGACGACTACTCTCAAAATTTTGAGTCATTTGGACGTAAGGATAAAAAGTTATGGCCAGTTGAATAAACAATCTTAAACTGTCCATTTCAATCCAGTCTTTTTGAAGTCCATAATGTGAAAGGGTTTTTGAATATTAATATGCCTTCCAATACGAATGGTTTCTTCAACAAAGTCGGCCGTCTATATCTCCTCTTTCACAATTCAAAATCTCAGCTCGCTTGGATGCTTAATCAAGAGATATGTCATGAATACTATACTGATTTTAATTCTCGGACAGAATGGTGGGCTGGACTGCAAAGATTTATTTGGGCCCCTTGTACTTAGATTTGGGCCTTGAAATTTTTATCCAAGATGAAATGTAGTGTCCCTCATAATTATGGTGTAGAGTTAATGTTTTTGGACTTCTTGTATTGATCCCAGTAAATCAATCTTCAAGGATGGTCCAGTATGTTCACAGATTCTTTGGTCTTGTTTGTGAGGACCATATGACCCTTCAAATGGCAGAATTGGATCATGGTTCCTTATAATGAAATGTTTTATATTGAAAGGAGAATCCTAAAAAACAATTTCCACACAATTTGGATCAGTATAGTGATAGTTATAATTAATACATTAAACTGACTCAATTTGACTACTTCTAAAAATGCTCAAATATTATACTTAATATTAAAACATTAATATTTCACACAAATTATGCACATTTCATATAAAATAAGTAAAGGGGGAATATAATAAGTCATGAAAATATTAATAACATCAGTACCCTATAGGGGATATTTGGGGACCCCGATAGATCATGGTAAAATTCTTACTGAAAATGTCTAATCTTATTTAAATGTTATCCCTTCACCTATCCAATCAAGAGGATGGAATATTAGCACCACTCTTGTCCATATTAATGATTTTTCCACTCCAAAAGAAATACTCATATATGATATATTTGAAGAACCAGATGGAGGAATTGTGTCTATTAATAAATAATATATGGTCATCGACAAAGCGGAGGTGAAACACACCTAGGACATGAGCCTTGGAGTGATAAGGAAGAACAAGCTCATGTTTCAAGGAAGACACAAAAGGTTAGATTAAGACATCCTAAACCACAATTAAAATGATACGAGAAATAGGGTCATCATTCCAATTACATCTAACCAATTTTATGAATCCACAATGCCTCCCCATAAAATCACAAGGAACAAATGAGATCTATATTACAAAAACAAAAATTCAATTACAAATTAAGATAGCACCATGTAGCTCATTGCATGAGTAATGAAAAACCATTAAATCCAAGCATATGATTTATCTATATCCAACCTGTGTATAATATTGGACCCACATTCCTTCCTATTGATTTAAAAAATAATCTCCGAAGATAACCCCTTTTCCCCTTGGATGGACCATCCTTGAATAAATGCATGCCTCTCCTCTAAAATGTAGCACAGCAGGAGCAGATAATTTTTTTGTTAACGATGTTTTCTAAAACATTGAATGTAAAGTTACAGATGTTTGTTGGGTCATAATAATAAATTTAGGATGGTTCAAAAACATTGGGAATGATAATCATGGTGGTTTTACTAGAAACACAGGGATTCCCACCGCCACTGAAGAAATTCTTGATAGAACAAATGATATTTCCCTTAATCATACTACGAGCATGGACAATGAAAGTCCCAAGAAAACTACCAGGCCCAAGTGAACTCTCTTGATTCAAGGAAATAATAGAGTCCCACAATGCCTTCTTTTCTATTGAAGACATGGGGATCTCATTAGATCGTGTAGTGACAACACACAAATTCTCATTGAAGATGTCATCCTGGTCATGATGATAACCATTATTTCATCAAGGGATGGGAGTGTAGAGTAATGATTTAAAATAATAACCTATCATATCATCAACAATTGGCATGTCACAGGTGATGGAACCATCTTAAAATTAGATATATAGAGCCTAACACAGCTACAACTCTTTTGAAAACACAAGAAAATAAGATGTGTGTCTATATCCTTCTTTTATCTAGGTCGCCTAAGAATTCACATGTATGCCCCTCTCTTTCTCCAGCAGTCTCTCATTGAATTTTTACTTATTGAGTCCCAAGGAGACCAAAATAACCTCATCGCATGTCTCTTATAGGCTCATCTCCATATTTTGAATATAACCCATGATGTCTTCTAGGGAAGGATGAGCAGGTGGGAGGGAGCACAGACCGACCTGGGGTTTATATTTCATTTAATGCAATTTATTATGAAAAATAAGACAATACAATCCAGGGAATGGTAAATACCACGGGAATTACTCCGTGTTATTAAAATAATGGTGGGATGTTAAAAATTTTGAGAAGGAGAACTATTTATATCCCATAGACCCCATTTGAGATTAATAAGCATAGGATAATGAGCATACAACACACGAGTTAGGAGGGTGACCTCCATGTTTGTGAATTCTGAAATAGATTGGAGGTCCCCTAAATAGTGGTCTAATATTCACAAAGCCTTTTGGTTTCCTCTATGATTATTACACCAGGTAAAACTATCACTATAATAATATAATATTCTTATCCTCCATGTGCAGATGAAGAAAACACATCTCAAGGAGAGAGAGATACCCAAATTTTGACGGATGGAATCAACAATGAAATTTGAGAAGGATATCTTACAAAATAGTTTAAATGTAGATGGGGAAATAAATTTATCATCCATAGACATGATCTAAATATGAATATCCAATATCTCATATTTGAAACCTTCCTTGTATGATAGGAAATAAATAAAAATTGTTGTTTTCAGGTTAGTTCTCATATTATCAAATCCAATAAGTTATTAAATAAAAAAGGATAACCATTGATCTTAAATATTTCATATGGGAGTCAAAAAAAGAAATATTCTATGAAATGGAGGTGTTGGAATACAACAATGAAGAAAAAAATACAATAATATAAACAAATTTAATTCCTTTCCAATTATAAACCCAATATCGTAGAAAATAATTTCTATTTTCTAACTCATGATATTGCATATCAATTCTAGTGAGGATAAATTAGAATCTAGGAAAGATAGAGGAGCCAAAATAGTTTAGGATTCAATATTTCAATGATCCAATAAATCCAAATCTGAATAATCATAAAGAAAATATGTTTTCAATAAAAATACTCCTAATTAAATAATACTAAGGGGTTTGGTGGAAGAGGCATTGATTTTTTATTCCCAGACCACTAAGTGTGTGTGTCTAGAAACATTACTTCAAATGAAACTGGATGATCCTTATATCAAGAATCCATACACTCCAACAAAAAAATCATAATAGAGGTTCTAAATATTTTGAGAATGAAACATGGAAATTTAAACCATAAAAGTGTAAAAAATAGTGGAAACAATGGTTTTCATTACAATGCAAACTCTTCATGATATTGAGAGAGATTTACCTTTCTAAGAGTTCAAGAGACCCTTAATTTGTCCCATGATTTTGTTAATATAATTAACATGATATTTTCAACAAAACATTAGATTTATTATGTAAATAAAAGTGATATTTTCTCCTTGATTCTATGTTTAAAAATAATAATAAATTTTCTAAGAGATTTATTTTTACAAATAAATTTATGATTTATCCAACTGATCTCCAAGCCCAAATAAAAATCCTAATGAAGGAACATATTTGTTTTTTTCATAATGTTTATTCTTATCACCATAGCTAAAGAAAATAATATCATCAATATCAAATAAATGTGAATGTTCATATAGTCATTTATAATCTTTTATTTTAATCAAATCACCAATATCCACCATATTGAAAAGAATATTTCAAAGTTTGTATTCCAAAATGGATAAAATAGTAGAATTGGGGGGGTTACCATTCCTAAACCCCCTAATATATGATAAATAACCCTTCGAAGGTCCATTATTGATAATTGAAATATGAATAGATCCAAGAAGATATTTAACCAAATGAAAAACCTCAAATTGAATACAATCAAAATAAAGACCTCACAAATAAATTCCTATTCCTTGGCATCAAAGGATTTTTAAGAAATCCATATTTAAATTAACATTACCTACTCTAGAAGGTTTATTGAAATGATTTGCACATTTTGAGGCATTAATGAGACAATATTGAATGTTTAACCATTTGGTGATTCAATATTGATTCCACAAAATGATTTTGTTAGTGGATTTGGTAATACTATTATCAATATTTATCACCATATTTTTGTAGATGGTGATAAAAGGAGAATATAGCAGGAATAAAGTAATTTACCTAGAATCTGCCACTATTGGAATATGTGGAAGGAATTGTACAGTAGTATTAGTATGAGATATATCCATCATGGAGAAAATGAAAGAAAAAATTAAATAGCATATGTTTAAATTATTTAACATTACGTACTTATTATTCTATATTTATTCATATATTTAATTATATTATTATTATTATTAATGAGCGTATAAACTCACCCCTTTCAAATTTTTTATTATACACATGATGTGATTATTTTTTTATGATTGATATGAAGGGATTCCGTAATGGTTATAATGTAATTATCAAGGAAAATGATTTTGGTATTTTAAGTTAAAATATATAATTTATATATAAATTTTATACATTGTTTAACAATATTACTAAACTATTGGATTTGGGGATGCAATTTTGTGTATCATATACAAATGTAGTAAAGTAACTACTAGTTATAGGCTACTGTATTTGGCGTTTTTATAGTAAAGTCATCCAAAATTAATAATATAAACCGTTTACCTTATAAATTTGATAATTCAGTTGTTTAAAAAAATCGATGAGTATATGTTTTAGAGATTTAATTTTTATATACACCATTTAACCAATTTCTGAATTATAATAGAATTTTTACTTTTATATATGTATCATAATATTTTCTATTTTATATATTTAGATCAATTAGTTGTAAAAAATTATTCTTACCAATATTTGACTTTATAAATCCAATATGGGGCAACATGACAGGTACTCAAAGCTTGCTCCACATAGTACCAAAATTGCATTCCCGATAACCATGGTCTAGCTAAATGAACATGGGTATCAATAAGTAAAATAATGGGAACAATTTTCCACAAAGGAAAAAAGTTGAAACCTATATAAAAAACAAGATAAGTCTTCATCATACTATATTCATCAACGAAATAAATGTGTAAGATGTATATGAACAAGAAAAAAAATTGATACATAAAATAAAAACAAAAAACATGATCAAGTCACCAAGTGACTATCCATTATTATCACCTCAGAACACAATTTGTTTAAGAAAACCCAAGGTAAATCATTATGCTGCATGAAACCATTAATGTAACATGTAACCTAACAAAATAATGTTAAAAACCATGAAAGGAAAAAAATGATGTAAGCACTATATCCCCATAGTGTACCACCAATTAATCTACACAATCAATCAATATTAAACCATTAAAACTAGCTTTAAAAAACCAGTTTATAAATATATTTACATTTGTAAACCATGATATAAATCATCTATTTTTTAATTATAAAAACACTCTATATTCCAATATACAATAATGTGAGTAGAAAAAATAATTTTAAATGGAATATAGTAATCAAAATATCCATATTCCAAATGATAACTTGTTTTTCATATAATCATGGTACGCAATGGAATCCACAAAAATACAATCTCGTTTGGAATCATCATGTCCATGAGACAAAATTAATAAGATAAAAGGAGATAATATAATCCTTTTTACATAAGTGAGACCATAGTACATGAAACATCATTGGCCTCTAGCCTATGAGAGTAAAATTTTATGAAAAACATGGAACTGTATGCTAAAAGTGATTCATTATGATACAAATTCCTATAATATATTTTTGGTATCAATATTCTTATCAATATATCTTATTAAAAACTATAGTGGTGTTACATAATAATTCAGAAAAATTATGTGGAATGTAATTTTTTTATTTAACTTCTATTGTATGGAAAATAACATTAGAATCCTTTCAAAAAGGAGTGCATAGAAAATGGGTTAGTCACTTTCAGTTGACATTAAAATAAATCAATTTTAATTTTCATTTAGAAATTGTGAGTTTTGAAATGAAGTCTAGATTGATTGATTAAAAATAATTACTCTATGATAGTGACAAGAATGGTCTTATCTATACGTAGTGTTATACAATAATCCTTATCGTTTTTTAACAATTCAAATTCTGAGGGATGGTAACATAGATATTCCTCTCTAAATTCATGTTTACCCCATTGGTCAAATGTGGATACATTGATCTATTTTTGATGGGTATTTGTGATAGGATCCCATCAAAAATATTCATTTGAATATTTTTCTCGTATCTAATATTCCTTCATAACAAATAAATTGGAAAATAATCTGATCTGGTGTTTAAAAAAACAAATTTGTAATGTGAAGACCCTCCAATCTAAAATAGGTTTTTAGATGGGAGTTTATACCTGTAAGAAATAATGTTGAAAAAATTAAAAAAAAATCGATAATAATAAAATAATTATAATAAATTAAAATTAAAATATTAAAAAAACAAAATAAACAAAATAAATTCACAATTATATAAAATAATCAATATATTGAACTGTGAATATAAAAATTTCTAAAAACATTATAGAAAATATTAACATTCTACACTTTATAAAAAAATACATAAATCCTTGAAGGTGATCGGGTTATCTAGAGAAGGTGCTGGAGGGAACTCAATCCCTAACACATGATTCAGATGTTTCTTATACTCCATCATCTTTTCATGTTTCTGCACTTACCATCAACATATCTCCTCGGGATGCTCCTATTGATGCTATACTGTTAGTTCATCCTACTACCTACACATGGTCTTTATAAGCTCAACCCGAGCTTGTGGATGCTCTCAATACTGTGAAGAAAAAGATGATGAATCTATTTATGCTCCCCTCAAACTGGATGCCAAAATAGTAGCGATACCATAATAAATCACAAGCATCATTCAAGGGATGATACCAAAAACTCTATGTTTATCGAAGGAATACTGAGTCACATGCATCCATGTTGCATCATTAATGGCTACTGAAATAGTGGTATGATCCCTAGTCTCATCCGGGATTTCCTCCTCTATTTGTGATGTCACGGCCTCATATGAATCTATGAATTGAAATTTAAATATAATATAGATAAAATAATATCTACAGTTAATTTTAAACCAAAAAATAATTATACTGACCACAATATTCCAGTAGATACCACTTATAGGCTTTCCAGTCATAGAAACATAATAAATATTCTTAAAAATGCTGAAATCAAATATTTGGGTAAGTTTGACCACCTATATGAGTATAAAATAAATTGTTCATATTTAATGTCATATAAATTATTAACAAATTACTTACTATATGTCATCAATACGTACTGAATGTACGACTCCCAGCTCAATTCATCAAGCCCCGACTCCCAGGATTATTTTGATCTAATGATTTCTTCCAATGAAATATATATCCCTTATAGTGTGAACATGATACATCCCTAACCTAAGATGATATATAATCTTGTTAGTTGGAAAGGAACGACTGATTGAAATCATTGCCTCCCTCTTTGTGCATCATTTTTTCTCCTCATATTGTGAAAAAACTGTAGGCAACGATCATGCATACCAACCTCACATGCCTCCTAGATAGAGGCCCACATGCTTTCATGGACAAGTTACCACAAGCCATATAATTAATTAATATTATCAAGTTACTAACAAAATAAATTTCATAATAACTTATATTTCATTAGGTACTATACAATGGTGAAACATGTGACTCTGAACATCAATGTGAATATGATCCAATGCCACCCATACCCATGAAAAAAATTCCACAATATAGCACTCCCAAATCCAATAGCTATATATAAATATTTGGGTAAAAAATAACAAATAATAAAATAATTAGTATATAAATAAATTAATGAACATTAATACTTATTAACTGAAAACAAAAATAAACATACCTCTACATACATTGATCGAACTCAAGATGTGAACGTCAATCGAGGATAGGTCATGAATCATCATTGTTGGAAGACCATGAAGTTTACATGTTTTTCACTAAACTACAAGCAGTCTAAGGGTCTAATGATGTAATATCACACTCATCACTAGGTAGTGAATCCTCCTCCAACATACGAAATAGATTAAATAAATTATCCTAATCTATCTAAAACTCAAAATTACTATTATTAGGTGATAACAAGTATTATATATTGGTATACATTATATATTATTATAATAATAATCTATCTATGTCAATCATCATATTCATATATGACAGCGTAAATATCTTCATATTCCTATTGATTATCAATAATATCACTATTAGTTTTAGCTACAAAATTTCTTACTATTTAAATTTATTTGTTACATCAATAACATCACATTCACCGTCAAACTACATCAATGTAGATTCATAATTAATATTCATGTCTGTTTATTATTAAGATGGATTTATATTATTTTAATGAAAAATTTAAATTCTTTGAACTACAGTGGAACCGAATTAACTTTAGATAAAGTTATATTCATGTGATTTCATTGTTATTTGGATCCACCATCCACGTAACTCTTTTAATGCAAGAAAATAACATTCATAATAAATTTTATATGTTTAATGAGTCAATAGGAATGGGGAATTTACTACAAGAATATTTTTATATTTAATTTCAATGATTCCATGTTTTCGGTGAACACAAAATTCTCTATGAGTATCCTACAAATGAAATTTAAATAGTGATATGTAAGTCTGTCCCAGATAACATAGTTTAATTATTTCTTTCTGCAATCCAAAAATGTCATCTTCAATTTCTCTATGATGAAATCTATTCAAGTGAAAACCAATATTCATTATTTTTATTTAACAATATGTATGTTCATGAAATCTAAAACTAATCAACACATATGAATTAGAGAAATAATTATTTTGGATGGGGGTTACTTTACTAGTTTCTAAAACCAGTAAGAAGAATTATTTCACTGACAATCATAAAGAGTAGCTACTATAATTCATCAAAACAATTTCTTTCCATGATTCTCATATAGGTAAAAAATAAAATAAAATTAATTTAATCAAAAAATTTATAATAACTCATAGTAGAAATCCCTATAAAATTAGTGTAATTTCTTCATAGTTGAGAAAAACATATGTATGATCCCTCAGATTTTCAGTATATAAAATCCATCATTCATGAACTCCACCAAAACCTAGTGTGTGATAATTAAAAACTAATTATTAATTTCTCATTTCATCATAAAAAATACCCTTAATATGACCCATTTGGTTATGTTATGAGGGATATTGTCAATTAGAATAATGAGTGAATAAAAAATAAAATTTATCATACAAATATGATTCATCAATACATCCTTCAGTTAATTCTTTCAGATATACATTTTCTGAAATTTCATCATGTATATCATGTATGGGTATATCCATTAGAACTACACCGAACCTCCAAAAGTTTCTATATTCAGAAAATATAGAATCAAATGTTCTATTAAATCAAATAATTATGGCGGATTTTTCAGACAAATTACATAAAATTTAAACAACATATTATTGTAGAAAACATAGTGCATCATGTTATGTTCTCACCTAATAAATGTCTTGGAATAAATTATTATATTTTTTATAGTGCATATAAAATCATTCAATTAAAAAAATATTTAAATCTAATTTTTTGTGGTTTTTCCATTTGAACATTAAAGTCAAGAATTTTCAATCCAGTAATTTGACAAATTTTGACACATTTAACAAAATTAGAAGCATATCCATCCAGAAGATTGAAATCTAAAAACCACTAACAAAATAGTAAAAAAATTTATTTTGGAATTTCATAAGATGCATTTGAATTCATTATCATTGGTGATATATCATTTACAAGAAGTTTTATTTAGGGTCTCCTATAAATTTAGAAAATATATATTAATTCCTCTACATTATCTTTGTCTTTATGAGGTGTGTCTAAAAAATTATAAAATATATTTTCAAAATTGTTCTTCTCAATATGTATGACATCCAACATGTGTTTTTCTAACATGTTAGTCTAATATGGATGATCCCAAAAATTTATTTGTTTTATCCAATTGTGTTATTACTAAAATCCATTTATTTTTTTTTGTCGTACTATTTGTCCAATAGTAATAGAAGGTAATGAAGAGATAATAAATATAAAATAAATACCTAAAATATTTTTTGGGGCTCCATTTCTATATTTATTCATTTTATGAAATGACATTTTTTCTTCTAGAAATGTTGATCAGTAAGTGGAATTATTCTATGATAGTTGAAAAATGAGTTTTTCATCCATTGATGACCATAATATCTTTCATGTCACTTATATAGTATAGATATGAATTTTGACCATATGTACTCGAAACAGATAACATTCTATATTATTTCAATTTAAAAAATTTCCATATTAATGTAGATTTCATTAAGAATTTCTTTTATAAAAAATAATTTATACTAACACAACTGCTCGAATATAAATTGAACTCCTTAATAAATGGATTCAAATAAACCCTGATATTATTATTTGGATGTACTGGAATTCATAAAGTCAAAAAAATATGCCTTATTCATAAACTTATAATTGGTTAAATTTTATGGAGTGATAAAGACATGTCCCCAAGAATGTTGATTATTTTAAGTACTGATGGTATGGAAACCATGATTTAAAATACCCAATCAAAAGATTTGGGCTACTGAAGAAAAAATAATTTGTGTTTGGTCAAAATTTGTACATTTATCACCATCACAAGGATGATTTAATATTTTACTTGTTGAAATATTTTTTTATACCAGAAATACATGATTCATTATTTTGAGACCTAAATAAACCCTAAAATATGGTAGTATGTTAGAAATACCTCCAATGATTATCAAGAATCAATCTGGAGTTCCCTAATTGAGATACATTCTACCTTGATTGTGAACACGTAGGACATATAACCAATTTTTCATTTTCTCTATAATATAAGAAACAATCATTTGAACAAGTATGAATATTTTGATAACCGAAACACAAATAATAGATTATCCACTTGTTTTCTTAGAAATTTTATGGAAAAACATTTCAATCAGGTAACATAGCTTAAACTGAAGAGAATATCTAATCAAAACTTCTAGTTGAAATTCAATTAAATAATTAAATAACCTAAAAGTTTCCGACCAAATAAATTTTCTTATCTTGAAACTAGTATATCATTTATCTTTATCGGACTACAACAAATCATAAAATTTAGATGGTTAAAACTATGGAATTAAATCAATATCATACCCAATTTAAATTTCATGAAAAGACAAACTAGCCATACCGTGTACTAGATTTTGAAACCCTGATAAATCTGGAGTCAAATTATTAGTATCATCTCTGAATCTATGTTCACCATGTTGATACGAGAAAACATAACATGTTTGAAAACTAAAATATAATAGATGATCACCAGCATTTTCAAATGTTTCAAACGTCTACATATCACATTTATCATGTGGAAACATAATTTTCTCATATAAAAAATTATTTCTTTGATGATGCAATTGATAAAATGATTCAACACTCCCAATATAAAAATGATTTATACAAGAAATATTTGGATTTCATTGATGATATATCCAATCATAATCATGTAATAAAGACTTTTTGACATCCTCATTTCATATTTCACTTAATGATATAATATAAATAATTTTTCATTAGTAATTTGATATAATAAAAATTTGATCCAAAAAATATTACAAAATTTAAAAAAAAATATAATTTACTTGTAAATATTTGAAATTTAATATATTTTCTTATGATTTTTACTAATTACTACTTTTTATTACAAATTACTATTAATGTTTTCAAATTAAAGTTATTTAATGTTAATTTTAACTAATCATGATTTTTTTCCACTGATTTCTACTAATTATTTTTACTTATGGATAATTTATAATAATTGTAGTGATTTTCCATTAATGATTACTAATTCACTAATAATATTTACTAATTTAGCACTATTTTTTTGAATTAAAACTATAATTTAAAATTTACAGTAACTATAGATGTGCTATATCATATTCTCATTCCATTTCTCCTTCTATAGATCTATCTTTTTTATACTACTACTCCGGTAACCATTGATGTGTCAAATTCTGCCTACCTAGGTTCTAGAGCTCTAATGGAAAATTTGAACATAATTGGCACAAATTGGTAATTTCTAATCATCTGTTTATTGGTACTTATATGATTTTCAAAAAAGGTAAACATCAAAAATTATAAAATATTTATGGTATAAAACAAATTTATTCCAACCTTGCATAAATTTTTTATTACTGAAATTAATACCAATATAGTCCTCTCATCGATGTATCTCTTCTACATACTCATACTACCATAAATGCATAAAATACTACCCACACAGGTTCTGTTGTGGTGACCAATGAAATTTTTTAACATCGTTGGCATTAATTGGTCATTTATAATCACTTAAAGATTTTACAATCTTTGATCTTCTAAAAAGGTGAAAATCAAAGCTTTTTAAATATATAGGTGAGGAAATGAATTTATGCTAACCATTTCCAAATTTATCATTGAAACAATTTTTTCTAATCATGTTATATCATCGACATATCTCCTCCTCTTATTTCTATTAATAATTATTAAAAGTTATATTGGTTTACCACAAATATTTTCAATTTTTTTGCTAATTTCTTATCGTTACCAATGATTTATATAAATGTTTAGTAATTATCATTTATTTTTATTAATTATAAATATTAAATATATGTATCACTAATAATTACTAATTATAAATAATTTTTAATAATTAGAGTCATTTATCACAATTTTTTACTAATTAGAAATATTTTCTACTATTTAACATTATTTCTTACTAATTATAGTGATTTAATGTTCATTTTTACTAATTATTAATAATAATCAGTAATTTTGACTGATTATTAAAAAAAATTAATAAAATTATATAATGAAATTTTTTAAAAATTACAACCAATATTTAATAATCATATTGATTTACAATAAATATATACAAATTACTTGTAATTAGTTCTAATTATACTAATTTACCGATAACATTTACTAATTTTTAATAATCATCATTAATGTTTACTAATATTTATTCATTGCCTTTGTTTATTACTAGTTTTTACTAAAAACCCTTTTTTTATTAATTCTTACTAACTATTTTGTTGTAAAGATAACTTTTAATTAATACCACTTATATTTATTAATTTCTAATTATTACCACTAATTTGAAATAGTTGTTTTAATTTATGACAAAGTTTATTTTATTAGAAATATTTTTTTACTGAGAACCATTATATTTTTAAACAATACTAATTACTACAAATTAGAATTATTTTCCATATGTAATTACTAAATACAATTTTTTTTTGAAAATTGTCACTAACATTTTTAATTACCTCGTTTTGTAATAATTAACGCTAATTGGAATTATAAATTTATATAATGTAACATGATACATTATAAATTACTAAAAAATTGTAAATCATAAAATTTTCAACTTTCTTCTCATAAGAAATGATAAATTTTTTTCAACTAAATACTAATTTTCCATTGATCATGACCTAAATGTTGATGACCTATTTCGTTTTAATTTTTCATAGAATTTATAACTAATTTTATTATATCATTATAATTATTAATAAATTATATTAATTTATACTAGTTAATAATTTATGTCAAATAATAAATGTTTACTATTTTATATCAATTGGATGTCAATTCTATCAATTTATCAATTATTAATAATTTATAACAATTCTTTACTATTTTTTACTAATTGATACAAAATTTTAATAATTTTTACTCATTATTAATTATTATTACTAATTATTAATTTTTTGGTATCTGTTAATATTTTTACAAATTAATAGTAATTATCACTAATTATTAATAATTACAACTAATTAGATATTTAATTATATATTTTTTTAATTGATATCATTTTTTATAAATTTATACTAATTATTACTTAATACATATAATGAGTACTAAATTTAATTATTTTATATTTTAATACAAATTTTAATTAGTTAATATATTTTAATATTAATTTATAAGAATTTATGTTAATTTATAAAATTTTATACTGATTTAAAAAAAGTTCTATAATTTTACTAATTTTTATTAATTAAATTCTTTTAGAAATTTTTACTAATTATTACCTATTACCACTAATAAAAACTAATTTTTATTTATTTATAACAACTTATTACTTATTTTCAAAATTTTCATTGGTTAATAATTTTTTTTAATTTCTTGTAATATATTATAAATTATACAATTTTATAATCTTTTATTGTAAATTATTTCAAATATTAATCATTTATAACATTTTTTATGAATTAATATTAATTATTACAAATTACCACTATTGAGTACTAATTTTTTTTGTTTATAACTATTAATTACTAATTTTTACAAAAAACATTTATTTTTTTAGAATTTATTACTATTTTTAATTAGTTACTATTTTTTAATTTATAATTATAAAGAATATTTTAGAATATTTTATATCAATTTATCGTAAATTCTATCAACTTATTAATTTTTAAGAATTAACAATTTTTTTAAATAGTTTATACTAACTATTACTAATCACCACTATTGATTACTAATTTTCATTAATTTGTAAAAATTTATTAGTAAATTTTACTAATTTTTATAATTTAGTTACAAATTTTTACAATATAGTACTAATATCAATTAGTTAATAATTTCTTTTAAATTTTAATAATATATAATAATTTATAGTATTTTATATCAATTTATTGTAAATTAAATTTTTTTGAAATTGTAATAATTTTTCACTAATGTTTACTAATGATATCTAATTATAACAAATATGTTCTAATTTTAATTAGATTAGAACAATTTATTAGTAAGTGTTACTAAATTTTACTATATTTTAATGATTTATATTTGTTATTACAAAGTAACAATAATTAATACGAATTAATACTAAATACTACTAATTAATAATAATAATCACTAATTACACCTAATTACAACTAATTACACATAATTATTAGTAATTAAACATAATTATTTATAATTAAAAAAATTAATACAAATTATTACAAATTAAAACAATTTACTTTTAGTTTAAAACATTAATAGTAATTGAAAAATATTTTGAAAACTAAATAATTAATAAAAAATTAATTATTATTAAACTTTATTACGGATAATTAATAATAATAATTATAATTGAATTAAATATAAAAATTCATTAAAAAAAATACAATAAAACAAAATGGCTTGGTAGATACAAATATTGAAATATTATTCGGTGAAAAATAAAAAACATATAGAAAAGTAATGAGAATAATGTGAGAGCAGATAAGGGGAGAGGAGTTTAGAGAAGAATGAAATTGAAACAACTCGAGGGGGGGTGTAGGTATATAAAAGTTAGGCCATTTGGGATATGAGTATTTGTGATAGAAATGAAATATGAAATAATAATATTTGTGATGGGACCCATCACAAATAGTGATAGTAGTATTAATTATGGTGGTGGTTAATAAACGTAGTAGTGATGGGTCTTATCACAAATACCATATAATGACAATTTATTTTCAATGAGACAATATCAAATACCAAAAAAGAAAAACTGATGGGATATATTTGCAATGCGCCCCATCACCAATACTTTCCTGTTGACACAACACTGTACAATTAGATGAAACTCTTATCGCTTATAAAAAAAATTATGGGATAATATTTGCGATGGGTCAGCGACCCATCAAATGAAACTATTGTTCCCATAGTGCAACTGAATTACTAATGATTTTTCAATCCATCTACTCGCCATCCTATGTGTGTGGATATGCAAAAATTCCATTTGATAGACTATGTCAATTCAAAATTTGGGAATTGTTATTTCTTAAAAAACAATAGTCTCCCCCACAATTTCACACATGTGTTTACAATCACTGAACCCTCACCACCCAACCCTAATATGTTATACAGAAATATAATTTAAATTAGGTGGAGGTAGAAATGGATAATTGAAAAAGGTAGTTGAAATAAAATGCAAAACCCTAGCACCGATACATTCAGAATTAATAACTGAATAAAAAAAGAAACCTAGTTTGAAGAAGAAAGAGAAAAGATTTATTCAATTATATCCAAAAACTAAATATAGAAGTTGTTAAATCATCCACCATTTCGATCCTCATAGATACTACCCTTACTGGGATGGGGATGTTGATTCGATTGAGAGAGGGGATGTATCACAGAAATAAAGAAATGAATAAAAGAGATGTAGGGAAATAAATATGCAGTAAGTCTTCTTCTAGTGGATCCCTCACTAAACAATCATCTTCAATCCTCCCTCGACCTATCTTATATTGTCCTAACACAAACTCGGTGTTTGGAAAATGGACTATTAATCATTCATCGGTTGTCATGGGTTATAAAAGAGTGGTGGTGACATAAATTATCATCCAAACTGCTATTTTTTGGGTATGTTCGAAAATTTAATTTTCATTAAGTGATATTTAAGACGGGTAATGTGTGAAGCTACCCCCAAATTTTCAAAAATATTTATCATCTATAATAGTCTATTCACGATGTCTATTGGTTGGAGTCAAACTTTTCATGGACTATTTTCATGCTATGAAAATCTTCTTGTTACATGCCATTAACAAAACAAACGACATATAAAGTTGATTTCAATCATGTTTTTATCCAAATGAATCTGGTTCATGATTATCATGCTTTATAATTTTTCTTTCTCTCTTCCATTCATCACAGTCTATTATATAGATCGTCAAATAATTATCTTATTGCTTCCAAAATCCAATTTATCACTACACCACATACATCATACTCTATTCTTCCTTTTTGTTTATTTTTATCACACATTGTATCATAAAATAAAACATAATGATAATTAAATATTAGTATAATTACTCACTTAACATGTACAAACCAATAATTTTGTATTTAAATAATCTTGAAAAATATTTCTATGTCACACACATTATTTTTTGTATGTGTCGACGCCCATGGTTCTCTATTGTTTCCAGGTTCTGTTTTTTCATAGAAAAAACCTAAAACAATATCAAAATTTTTATAGACACATTCAAAATTGAAGTATCACTAATCCTTGGATTTAGAAATACACATTATAATAAAAACTAACTTGTGAGATATCCATCAACATATAATGTTCATAAATTCATATTCTTGAAAAACACATATAAGTTGTTTTAAAAAAACGCCATGATGCATCACTACACGTGTTCTTGAAAGTCATTTCTAAAAATAATCCTTAGTTCTATATTCTACTCACACATAAAATGTCATAATAGTATATAAGATGAAACCCTATTAAATATTCTTTTACATCTAATGAGAATTAAAATAATTAATTTCTTTAACCTAACAAAAGAATTTATTAATAAAATCTAGTATTTCATGGGTCAAAGACAATGTACCAAAAAACATACAAGATAAATACCATAAAAAGCACCCATATGGAAGCCTCCAATAGTGAATAATAGGAACCTATAATAGCATGTGATGGCCCTATTATGAAATTAATAGAAATGTCATCTCATTCAGTCTTCCACTGTATTTACTATGACGAAGAATTAAATTTCCTAAAGAATTTGGATCCCCTTAGGTAGTAACCAGATTCCCAAAAATGTCCCCGCAAGAGGATACCAAAAATAAAATGTTGTATACATTGAGTAATTATAATGAATAACACATATCACTATAGTAATAAATCCCCAAAATAAATTTACAATTAAAATTTACATCCAACATAATATTAATTAACGAGGGTTTAAATCTCTCATAAGGTTGTTTGAATTGTTTAAACGAGATAAAAAATTTATTTCTCCATTATCTCATTCCTTTCAAATGGGTAAGAGGTTTTATTGAAGAAGAAGAATGACAGACCATGTTTATTATTTATTTTACTCCCAAAAAGTGTGATGTGTAGGGGTATCATTGTTTTACCCTTTACAAATTCATTATTTTCATGTAAGGATATGAGGTTACTCATACACATAATTTTAAATTTGGGAACTACCCTTATATAAAATAATCTACTAGAACATGATATTTATGTTACCCATAAATAATCATTATGAAAAATAATTTTCCAATATTAAGTACTCGAATAATCATTATAACATTGAAACAACCCATATAGAACCCTTAAACATGCTTTCAAAAAACATGGATGGATGATTGTGATTTAATTGTTTTACCCAAATCAATATTTTATATAACCAATTATTCTATATATTTTTAAACCAGTGGTCGATCTATTGAGGAGGCCACTTACTACATAAATTTATTTCATATTATCGCTATTATAATCTGAAAAATATAAAACTGAATTGAATAATATATATGGGGGGGGGGGGATTAGAAAATCTTAGAATATAAAATACTATTAATATAAATGAAATTTTATAAAAAATGGTGTTATAAAAATGATATATGTAAAATGTATTAGGTGGTCAAGGTGGTTGAAATAACTATTAAAAAATAACATAAATTTCAATTCAATAAGGTGATATGTCCTAAGACACATCACCTTATCATTTGAAAAGTAATTACCCCATTCTGATACCTATGCGTACCTAGAAATTCCAATCCTAAATTAATATAGGATACGTCTTTGCTAACCGTCAGTACCCATGTCATGCTCCACTATATTCACAACATAAATAGTGATGTGTATGAAAGTGATAAATGAGATGAAAAATTCAGACAATACAGAAAATGAGGTGACCGCTCACCATTGTTGTTTTAACCATTACAAAATCTCTTATACTTGAATAAAAAATAAATTAATGAACAATAAACTCAATAAAACCTCCATTCCCTACCTCAATCTAGTAACAATTTCAACTCTTCATTTTCTGTGGAGTTGAGAAGGGAACAGTGTCAGAGAAACACATAAAAATCAGAATTAAATAAGGTAGGTATGAAGAAGAACACTAATATAGTAATATTACACAAATAAGGAATAATGTTTTATAGATAAAGGAGGTGAAATAATTCACTACATATGTATCTTCCAAATGTTCCCTGAGGGATCAACCATTAATATAGTATTTGAAATAATTTTATTCATAAAATATGTTCCCCTCTCTATCCTATGTTGGCTAAAATAATTTCAACATCATTGGTCACATGAGGAGAATGTTTTATGATTTACTAAAGGGATTTATTCTACCTAGTAAGTATCTTTTTTATTCTACATCACAAATTTATGATGCATTAATTGTTATTAATATGAAGAAAACTCACGTGGAATATTTAATCAACGTTTTTAGAACTAAATTAGTATTGATACATGTTTAAATTCATATATATTAGGAATTTAGTTCAGGATATGTCAACATATCATTTATTTGGTCCAAATCAATGTACTATTTTGAGGCTGAGATTGTGAGTTTATTTTGGGCTGCTAAATTATGGCATGAACTTTGGATTCATAAGGATAAAAAATATCCCAATATGTTTTGATTCATAAAAAACATATTTTATAATTTAAATAATTAAATATAATGATATGGTTCAAATAAAAAATAAAATTAAACTAGTTCATGTTCATAATTATGCTATTTTTTCATTTGAGATCAAAATACCACAAAAACATAAAAACGGGAAAATTTACGATAAAATAATACACCTTTGGACTATAAACATTGAATTACAGTAGAAAATTTATGCAAATTATATCTAACATACTCCCATTTACTAAACCATTGCACTCTTGAGAAATAATCATATATTCATACCAAAAACCACATCACAACCCAAAATGAGAAAAAATCAATGATCATTTCCAAAATGATATTCCATCATATATGTTCGATGAAAAATAATTAAATATATTTTTTGTTAGTAAAAATTAATTTTTTTTCAACCAACTAAATCCTTCTATAGCCCAATCACAACCTACCTCACATTGATGTTTATGTCACTCTTCACCTAAGAAAAAATAAATCTATAGTTATACTCATACATGGAGATTGCAGGTATCACCAAAGACCTGTCAAATTTATCGTCTCTCCACAATGTGAAACATATAATGGAATTAAATGATTATTAATTTTTTATTGTGAATTATGTGGCATCGTGTTGGTGGGAAAATGATTGAAAATTTTATGGCTAAAAATGGGAGGTTTGACTCTTAAGTACAATGCATGAACATTCAAGTAAAAAAATAGTGAAAACACTCTCAAATCCCATCAATAATGTGAAACAAAATAGCATACCCATTATTTACATGGGACATGATCCATGAAATGATTATAATAAATAATATCAACAATGATCTCTTCCAATTTTCACATATTTTTTCATTTGTTTTTAATGTTTTAGAAAGGCACAACATTTGTTTTTGATTTTTTGTCATATTGGATGTTCTGATAAATTTATAAAATTCATGAATCACAATTCATTCCATTTAATTTAGAGATGTATATGAGTCATAATATAATTTACAGTGAAATATTCAATGTCACATAAAATTTTATAATTTTTCATTGTTTTCTTATTTTAATGTTTTTTGAGGAGAACCAATGAAAGAAATAATTCACAATGAAATGATGGATCATGCCCATCTATATATTTATATACATCCAAAAAATTTTAAACACACCTCATATAACCAAAAAATGGAACACATCCCAATGAATACACACAAAATTCCCTTCCACCACACTCAAATATAAAATATCCATGAAAAAATACCAAGACTATGAGTAGGTAATGAAAAATCATCTTATAATGTGGCTTTAACATATATCTCAATTCATGGAATATAAGGGCTACCAAAGGATAGATATAAGAGTGGGTCTCAATATAAAATGTGGATAACCAAAGATGTTCCTCAGTTATATAAAAAACATTACATGATATCAAAATATCTGAATGATATAAAAACTAAAATTTTGGATCACACATCATGTCTCAAGACTCTCAAGGAAAACAATAAATATAATAAGATGTAAAATAATTTCACAAACCATTTTGTATAGGAAATATTTTCAATTTTGACAACACTAGTTCACACAGGTTTCAAAATAAATAAAACATCATCAAATGAAAATATCATAAATCATGAAACCAAACCCATTTCATAATAATTTAAATCCTAAATCAATGAAATAAATTTATGTTTCAAAAATAAAAATATGTTTCAAAAATAATAAAGTATTCGATTCATATCAATTACACTAATGGCATATCTAAAATGAAAGGAAAATAATGAAAAAATCAGAAAAGAAAAACCCAAGTTCACCCAATATTCCTAAAAATAGATTTAAATCAACAAAAATTATTTCATTTACTACTCCACTTTTATTCCAATTTAGAGAAATATTTTCAGGTAGAATTTTAATTGATTAGAAAATGATAAACTATTGGAAAGACACAACCAGATTTATTTTTGATGTATTTTCCTTGAAATAATCTCATATCTGTCACCACTTTAAAATAAATTAAATTATGTAATAATATGTCAAAATAATGAAAAATAATGATATAGGGGAAATAAACTTAATTTATCTTGGTTTTACCCCCCCATGTAGGTTCTAGGTTTTTACCACCCATAGTCAGACATTTGAAATGGTTTAATCCAAATATTGTGATGGATGAGGTTCCATTCTCAGAAACCAACAAAAAATATTTCTTACATTACACTATAATTAATACAAGTTTAGGAGGAACCTATGGATATTGTACATAAGCTCCCCCCCCATTGAAACTACGTTTGAACACCAGTGTTGATTTCTCACGAAGGTTTCTTACAACACACAATTTTTTCAAATTGTCACTATTATAATCTAATTAATATAAAAATAAATTAACTAATATATGTGTGGGTATTTGAAATGAATAAGATATAAAATAATACATATATATAAATTCTATTAAATAAATACTTAGGTTATAAGAAATATTTAATGAAAATGTTATTAAGAGGATGGGGTGTTTGAAATAATTGTTCAAAAGAATCTGAAATGTCAATTCAATGAGGTTATCTAGACCGACACCTCAACTACTCATTTGAAATGTGATTACATGATACTGAGAGATATCCATATAGTGAAATTCTCTTCCTAAATGAATCCACAATACCTCTCAACTGGCCATCACTACCCAGGACATGCTCTACCATATGAATTACATGAATATTCATGGGATAGAAAATGATAAATTAGAAGTCAAATTTAGATGATAGAGATAATAGGGAGGCTTATTCCAGTAATCATTTTAACAATCAACAAAAATAATAAAATTTAATAAAGAGAAGAAATTAATGTATATGATACTCTATATATCTACCATTAATTCCCTTAATCAAGCATCGATGTTAGCTCTATATTTTGTTCTGATGGAAGGAAGGGAACAAGGTGGGAGAAACTTATAAAAAATAAAAATGAACAAAACTATTTTTGGAGAATAACACAAATATATTAAAAGTAAAGCAATTATAAAGAATTTAATGTATTAAAAAATATAATATAAACTTTTAAAAAATTATACCCTCATGTTTCCAAAACCATATAATGAATAAGGGTTACGTATTTATGGGGAGACAGAGTGATAGAATTCAATATAAAAGTATCATTATAATTATTCAACATGTTATTCCCATTACATGATAGAAGTGTAAATTTTGGTCTTATTCAATGTTCTTTCCCAACCTCACCTATGATGACCAACCAAATTGCAGCTTCAATATACCTATGTGGAAGGAGTTATAATTGATTTACTAAGAGGAATTTATGGCCTTAAAAATGAAGTAATCACTCATGAAAAATTTAATACATTTTTTTCCTCTATATTGTTTCTAGATACATTCCAAATTTTTGATATTTTTTTCTTTTTTATTGGGAAATAAGGACCCATTATTAAATACATTGAAATCAATGCATTGTTTTTTGAGGCCCAGATTGTGAGATTATTTTGTGATGATAAATTATGGATTTAGATTTGTATTTAGAAAGATGAAATTCATAACACGATGTATGGAAGACTAAAAATTGAATTTTACAATTTGAATCATATATGAAAAAGTTATGGTGGAAAAACATAAATAAATTAAAATAGTTTAATTAAAAAATTTGGCCATTTTTTAATTTAAGCTCAATATACCAAAAAGATATAAAAATATATTAATAGTACATAAAATAATAATTTGGAAGGAATATTATCATTGAATAATAGTAAAAAATTTATGAAGATTCTATCTTTATTAGGGATAATTTTTTTGTAAGGGATTACACTTACATACTGGCTTAGCAACCCTTATAATGTAAGGGTATACCCTTATGCACTGGCATAATCACCTTTACATCACAATGTATGCCTTTACATGAGTTGTTAAAATATTAACAGATCTTTAGGAAGTTATATCCATACCCTTATATAAACCTTATAGATATGTGGATACGTTTGATTACCCAAGGGATGAAGGAGTGTAAGTCTTACGCCCCTATTGAAAACTCACCTTACCATTAAAAAAATGTTAAAGAGTAGTGACCCTAAATAAACTCTAAAAAACCATCCTATATAATATTATAATAATATTTCCATTTCATAGGCCCTATTCCAAAAGTAAGGTTAAAAATTTATTTAAAAAATATTTGATTTCCATTTAATGAAATTCTAAATTAATATCAAAAGGGGGTTATAGTTATTTTAAATAGATGTTTAATAATTATCTCAAATATAAATATTTTATAGCCACATAAATCCATCATGGTTCTGATCATTCAATGATATAATTATACTACTATATAAATCATGTTTTTTATTCACAAGTCACATGGAAATATTGTTCTTACTCTCACAAAACACATCTTAATGATATTATTTTACAATATAGTGCCTTAAACGTGAAATCCATAATCTAAACAAGAAATAAACATGTTTAGGTTTTAGGGTTATGGTAAAAATCCCCAATTTAATCATAAGGATATAGTTTGACTGATACATCTTATGTTTGGTAACATGAATAAAATCATTAATTGACATCATGTGAGAAGGAAACTCTAATAAATTATCCACATTTACAAGATTTTCAATGATCTAAAAAGGGATTTACAAACCCTAATTCCATCATAAACAACTCAATAAATGTTAATATCCAAAATAAATAGATATTAAATGAGATAGACCAAAATAATGATGAATGTTTTGATTACATTTCATGTGTCTTAGAAATGTTGCTCGCCATTAATTATATAACCACACCTTCCCTATCTCCCCTAAATAGGACCTGGTCATACCAAATACTATTCACAATCCATTTCATAACATGAATACGTTTCATTAAGATTACCATATAATAATTTTGATATAATATCTATAATAATTTAGTAGTTTCGACATAAGACATAACATAAAATGAAAACAAGCACACACAAAAGAGATATCTCCTCAAAAATTGAAATTTCTACCTATTAAGAGAATTCGTTTGAATATATTAATATATACTATGATCGATTGAGAAAGCATTACAAAAAATAAAACATTGATAATTTGTTGGAAATAGTTGATGAAATAACACCATAGAGAATCAAGACCCCTCAAAAATAAGAATCAAGATCTCTTACCATAATAATAACTTTAGTAGAAAAAACACGATATAATTCCATAAATAATTTTTTGATTTTCCAAATTCTATCACCAACCCAATAAGATACTATGGTGGATCAATTTTAAATTCAATGGAATCATTTATCCAACTTCCATAACAAAATGGATAAGTCCAGTAAAAACTAGTGCATCTATGTTCTTCCACTCATGTTTTCCTAAAATAATGGAATTGTGATATAAATAATAAAATTAAAAATATTTCTCTATATACTATATTTAATGTATCAAATCATGACACGTATTGATAACACCATAGAAAAAGAAATATGTATACTTGATTTCACGATCTATATTTTTTTTATCAAATATAAGAACTAACTACCTCTAATGTCTTGAGACACCATCCAAAGAGCATAACTAGAATCTTGATGTATTCCCACAATAAAATGATATCTTACAATATTATCAACCAATATCCTATATATTATGGATAAAATTATTATAGTAAAATAGAGAACCATATTGGTAAAAATATAATCACAAATTGGTTGGTTCCCTATGGATTAATTATACCTTACTTCATTGTAGGTTTAATTTGTAATTCCCTTTCAATGATTCTATTACCAAACCTCAATATCAAAGTGTTTTCCCAATATCAAAATCATATAATTGAAATTACATAATCATACATTTATATTAAAATTTCATATTCCACCAGAAAATAGTAAATTTCATTTACTCATGAACTAAATTTAGCATAGATATCTCTACAAGGAATTCGTGCAACAATGTTTTGAGATAATGTACAAATATTTTGAACTGAAGGCCATTGTTTGTTAGATTAATTATATGATGGAATAAATGGATAGATATATATTCAACCATAAATTTTATGGAATTAATAAATATCTCAATTCCATGCTTGAGGTTTTCCTATGGATTAATCAACACCTTATGTGTCTTTGAATGAATCAATATTTCGGATTAAAAAAACCTCACGTCCATCCATTCAATGGAGTACATGGATAAAAAATTCCCAAAACTGGGCTCAATTGTAATATATTAATAATATAGGTCTCATATCCTTTTAAAAGTAGTATAACAATTATTTCTGACTAGAAACATCATCTTTAAAAGAATGAATCAAGAATGAAACTGAAGTTCCATATTCTAATCAAAGGAAACCTCTATGATTTAAATACCAAACAATGAAAAAAGATATACTATCCAAACGTAAATATTTATGGGAAGGAGTTATATTAAGTATATGAAAAGGAGCCATCCCTAAAAAATAAACAGAAAGATCATCCTCAAATGATCATTAGGAAGGTAGAACCCAGAACACCTGATCCACCACCTCCCACATGACCTGGAGGTAATTCAAATGAAGACATTCTCAAAAATATATGGATTGGATCCATGTAGGTATTTTGAAACTTCACATATAGTATCATTCATATTAGAACTCGAATAAGTGGTCCCCACTATTTGACGGATAATAAAATCATTTCAATGAATCTCTTGGAAATACTTGTCAAGAACTAAATCCTATTACCCATGCACAAATCCAAGGTTCCCCATGTCTTTGAAACCAAGGAAAATCCAATATAATTTCTCTAAAGAAAAATGTTTCCCATATAACAATGTTCAAATAGAGAAGCGAGATATTTTGGCATGAAGGGAACTAGGATGCCTACTTCTCCCAGTATAGAAATCCAACGAAGACATCACAGATCCCAACTAAACAAGGTCATACCAAAAACCAAAACCAATATAAAATATATATCTTGAACCAGAAGGGATTAAAAAATATTAATAATATATATATCATAGATCCTAATATTTTTAAGGTAAAAAAGAAAAAAAAGAGTGTTGTCCCTTAAAGTATCATCTAAAAAACAAAAATTATATGGTTTTTTTACTCAGGACACAAAATGTCATAATGTGGATTCACATCTAGGCCTTATAGGATGACTCAAAAATACCACAATGAAGGATATATCAATCTAGCTATCTCTCAAATAACACCCCACATTCCCATAAAACTAATAAATTATTATAATAAATATAAAAATAAAAAAAGTAAATAAGCAATTTTAGAGAGGTTTCAAAACAATAATACTCAAGACGAAGAAAACTATTTCAACAAATATTTACTAGAAAAACATAAAAAATATATTTCATTTTTTTTATAAATAATAATTTATATAAGAAAACATACTTTGTTATATTAAAAAAATTTCAAAAAAAGAAACACTTCATATCTAAAAAGAGTCAACATTACATGATTTTTTCCTTAAAATTTGGAATATTTTATTAATTTATCTTTCAACTCTATGAAAAAAATAACTATTTTAGATTATATGTTATGAAAATCATGAAATTTTAAATAAATACAAAATACATCCCTTTAGATCTTCATGTTATCCAACCATTTCTTTTAGAACCATTAATGCTTATCAAAAATATTCAACATGGCTGTGAAATTTGTTCATGAGATATTTTTATCTAGTTTGAAAACCCAAATTTTTTGTAAGTTTTCTAGAAGGAAGAACCATGTCTAAGAGAATATGCCAAAAACTAAACATCAGGACATTATAAGTCAATAAATATTTACTTTTGATACCAAATTTATTTTCATGATAGATATTTTCAAATAATTTAACAATTTTAATAGACCATAAAAAATATTATTCCCTAAGTATTAATGAATATGATTCCATAATATTTACTAATTAAGGACCTACCAAGATTCTCATCCCAACAATGAGATTAAATCAAGGAATGTAAGAATAATTGTTCATTACGAACAATATCATGGGATACAGAGTCATTATTGACCAATAAAGATGGATTGTTTTTATATTATAAAAATTTCTTAACCCCCTTAACACATTCAAAACCTTGTTCTCATTAAATGAATGGTTATCTATTAAAACAAAATAAAATTATAAACATGATTTATCATTTTTTTCACCCTAAATAAAGGATTATCTCAAAAAAAAAAACCAAAACACTCCATTGAGGATCATAATTCATCATATTTGCAAATAAATAATGAAAAATATCAGACATAACAAAATTAAATGACATATACACATGGTGACTCAAGTAGAATCATGAATGTTTGTGAGCATGAAATTAATCTACGTGTAAAAAATGAGTTATGAAATTTCCTTGATCCAATTTACCACAGACGAAAACTAACTCCTCATAAAATTACCGAACATCAGGCATGTTGTGGCTCCAATACCACTTTGAAGTGAAATATTTTTGGTTGACCAGACATGTCACATGAGCTTTCTTGACAGAAGACAATAATTTTATTGGTTATCTAAAAGTGATGGAGATAAGTACATGAGTATCATTTAGTAAAACAATTGGAATATTTTCAAAAAATAGATAGTAGAAATTTTTTTATTTATACAAAATATGTGATAAATCATATAGTATAATGGGAAATAATGATAAAATACATGAAACATTAATAGACTTCCCAAAAATTATGAACCATAATACAGAACCAAATAAACAGAAGACCAGTTATCTGTACGAATATATGTCACCATTGGCCAAAACACTTTTAGAATAATATTAACTAATATAATCCTTAATTCCATTGAAAAACCTAGATTTTAACTATAACATATACAAAAAAGGATATAAAATTCAAAATGAGAAATTAGGGTGTGAGCATTGAAATCCTAAACCCACACATTAAAATTTAATATTGTGTGTTTTTTAAATAATACATACCTTAAAGACACATATTATTTTGTATCACTGATGATATTTTCTAGTCTTTATTTTTAATTATTCTTCCTTAAATTATAAGAGATCAATATATACAAGATTTTAAAATGAAATAGGTATTTATATTTACTCATGATAGATCTATAAATGAAACAAAACACCATTTTATCTTCCAATGGGCCTAAGAAAAAAATATAAAATATGGTGTGAGCATAAAATTTCCTAGTATAGAGTTTTAAATAATGAATTGAAATCATTTAATAAATTATATAAATGATCTTTGAAATCTATATTTCAAAAATATTTTTTTGATTAATAAAACAAATTTCTAAAATATATCATTAGGGTTTTCAAAATGTAAATTAATAAACAATATTAAAAACTTTTAAAATTACATATCATATGGAAACACTATATAATTAAAAAAACAATTATAGAATTATTATTTGAAATATTATTAATATAAAAGAATTAGGGGATTAAATAGATGTATGGAAACCATTAATAAATCCATGATGCCAATAAAATTTTATATTTTATAAAGGGGTCCCGTTTTTGACATCGAATCACTCCATTTTTTATCCTCTAATATGATAACCAAGATCTAAGTTTTATTTTTGCAATTTTTTTCAGATTTACATTTCTTTTTATAGCGTAATAAAATAATACAATGAATACATAAATCAAATTCTAGAATGAATGTAATTTTATATAATTTGATTCTCTAAAACATATTTCATTCATAAATTAAAATAATAGTAAGTACAAAGAAAAATTTTAAAATAAATATGTATAATAACTTGTATAATTAAAAAAATAAAGCATAGAGAAATCATATTCACAATGTGTATATAATATTAATGAAAACTATAGTATAAGAACAGTCTTATAATAAATAATAAAATCCACATTTTTAAATTAATTTTCATGTATCAAATGATATCTATAAAAACCAACTTTAATCATGTGAATAAACTTATTTAAATAAAAAACATTTTTAAACATAAAATTATTGAGAAAAGCATTATAAATTCATCCACGAATTAAAAAAATTTGAATTAAAAAGTTATATTTAAAGGTGATAATTTTTATAAGTTATTTGTAATTAAAAATTTTAATCACAATTCATTATAATAAGTGTTGAAAACTATTTAAAAAATATAAAATTCAATAAAACATTATATTTTATTTCCCTTATTCAAAAGGGTTTTGTAATATGAATATAACTGTATTTTAGAAACCATTTTTCCATTACATGAAATGGATTTTTAAATTAAATATAATCATTAATTTTTTTATTTAGAAATTATAATATTTAAAAATAATCATCATTAAATAGTGGGTGTTTAAATAAAATCATAAAAATAATAAAAATTTTATCTTTAATGAAAAATAATTAAAAATTGATACAAAAAATATGGTTTCCCATGCCTTAATTTTTCTGAAGAACTATTTCTCATTAGAATATATTCAAATGACAAATACTCTCTCAATCTTTTATTCACTTCCTACTGTTACATATTCTGAACTATATTCAGTTTCTCAGTTTGTTACAACTAAAGGTGGATCCTTAAATAGCTACCTCAATAAAATTCGATTAAATAAAATAATAATAGGTTAGTCAATAATAAAATATCTCATATATTTATTTATATGTTTATATAAGGCTGTATACAAAAAGTATAAAATTGAAATCTTGGATCAGGGGATATTAGAGAACATGATTCTTACATTAATTTATTTCTATTAAATCCTTACATGAATTTTCACCATTAAAATATATAATTACATGATGATCTAACTATTTTTATATACAATTCACACTAATAGAGAATATATGCATATAAAAAACATTTCTTCCACTAGTGTGATCCACGGAGGAAAAGATGAATATGGAAGATCTTAAAATAGACTATGCATGATTTGGGTTTTAAATATGATCGATACAAGTATGTTTATATATAATAATATATCTAGTTTAAATTATATTCAAAGAGGTTTCATCATAATGTATGTATAACGTTACAGAACTATTAGAATCCTGGGACATATTCTATGATATCCATGGGATCTACCAATATGGATCTTCTTGTAAATTGAGTGGTATGAGTTCTTTGATTTATGTTTTTAGGGTTAATGACATTTTTTTGGAGGTATATGACTACTGAGAATGAAGAAGCTGATGATATTTGGATGTAATTTCATTGATGGAGATTTGGGAATTAAGAGGAAGAATAAATTAGATTTGTGGTTCGCCTAGGTTAAGCACGTCACGTATAAGAATTTCAAAGTAAGGATTAGTCTGCTAAGATTAATTTAATATAATGGTGATGAATTATAAGGACTTATTTAAATGGGTGAACAATACCCATATTGATGTGATACCACTATAATGTTTTAGATGGTTAAGTTATTCTATATATGTTATCCCATGCCATAGAATACATGATCCAGTAGTTGGGATTAGTGCTATTGAGGCAACACACATTCACAAAAGGGACACATCACATGGACCACATAAAAAACCCATGGGCACCATCTGAAGCATTAGATATATTCTATGCACGATCCGAGGTAATTATTAGTCCACCTAGACCACTACTCATACCACTACCCCGACTAGAAGAGGGTTTACCATCCCATATAAGTAGTAGATGTGGGTACTCTGGGCTGGCTAGGTTGTTGAACAAGCATTTTTATAATAATATAATTTATAATTATTTTCATATAAAATTATCAAAATACAAACTATTTCAATGTAATATTTCATTAAACATCAAATTAACATATTATAAAGTAAATTTATTATAATGAATACTTATTTTTATTATAGAAAATATCATAGTTTCATAAAATATTTTCATATTAAATCATAACATAGTTTATTTAAATTATAAAACAACCCATATGATAATATTTATTTAAATGAACAACAAGATTAAATTCCAAGGATTTTACATTCTTCCCCTTCAAAAATTACACCATGAAGATTCATTGACTTCTAAATTTCATAAAGTCTGGTATATTTCAAATTTTAACTCTATATTACTTTGTATTAAATAAACTAATTCCCTGAAAAAATGTATGTTTTACTCGTATAATAGTATCCACCTAATTTTAGAATCATCAAGTTCACATATATTGAGGGTCGATGCTTTGTAATTATATTGGAGCTTCTTTTAATTCCCATTCGTCATTATTATAAAATCATCTCAAACAATTTAGGTTGTAAAATTATTTCTAGAGAAATAGTTTTAAAAAAATTATAACATATAATTTCCTGATATCCAAGAAAACATGCTTTTAAAAAATAACGACAGAGTTTTTTAAAAAAAATCCAATCAATGGTCATTTTAAATTACCAAAAGTATGACTGAAAATATTATAATTTAAAACTAAATAAAAATATGTTTAATTAAGGCCTTAATCATTTTTAAACATAAAAGAACATAGTACACATAAAATTCTTGTGATATGGTAAAATAATGGAATATACCTTGATGATATTTTCATTGTTTTAAAAGATGAAAACTTTTAGAAATTTGGATTTTATTTAAACATCCCATGAACTACTGTCATATCAAGGTATATAGGAGATGTTTTACATTTTATACAGCTGTTAATAGGATAATATTATATTTATGAATGTATTAAAATTATAAGAGATTGAATTTTTGATAAAAATTGTATAAATGTCAACAAGAAGAGATGAATCCATTCTTTGAAATCCTCCTCCTTCCATTTTGTAACTGATTTTCTTGATATAAAATAACTATAGAATATGGAATACAATAAAAAAATATTCTTAGTAAATTAACTTTTTATTATCTAGAATTAATAATCTCTATTGTTATCTAAAATCTTACTCTGAAAAAAATGTGATATCCCAAAACCACATTTCTATATTCATTTCTAAAAACATGTCTTATAATATTTTTATAAATTATAATTTATAAATATAGATTATTATATAAAAATATGTGTATATTATAGTGTAGGGTTTATAATATTATAACATTACAACATATCATATTAAAAATAATTAAAAAAATAAAAAGTATATGTATTTACTCATAACATCTCTATAAATGAAACAAATCACCTTTCTAACTTCTAAGGATCATAAGAAGAACATTTTAAAATGTTTTGGGAGCAAAAAATTTTCTAGAAAGTTTTCTTATAACCATATATGAAATAATTTTATATATACAATGAATCATTTTACAACACATTTTATCAAATATACCAATTTATGAATTAAATATATTTCTAAAATATACCTTTAGGGATTTTATAATTCAACATAATAAATAATACTAAAAAAATTTGAAAACACACATCAATTTGAATACAAATAAGCATTGAAAAATATTTTTATTTATCCTTTATAATATTTTGTAAATAATAATTATTTATGGAATAAAAACATATTCAGTAAACCATAATAAATTCATTTGTCCGCTTGATGTATCAAATTTTATGAAAAAGTCCCTTTGAGGTTATGAAATTTCTCCATTCCTTGTCATCACAGATGATACCTAAGTCCAATGATTTATTTTTGGAATTTTATTTCATAACTTCTTCTTTTATAATCCATTAAAAAATTCAAAACAAACATTACAAATTTTTCATAAAAAATATATTTTTATATCTTTTTAAAATAAGAAAACAATTCTTCATAAATAGAAAAAAAGGTTCATTGAAATCCATATTTCAAAATTATTGCATTAAATAATTTATATAAAGGATGAAAAAGTATGAAAATTCTTCTCAAATACATGAATGAAATAGTATTGAATACTAAAATATATGGCTATTTCTATAACAATTAATTACTCAAAAAAAATTAATTAACATATAAAAAATAAAATGATATAATTAAAAAACTATTGAAACATTTATATAAATTTGATAATGGAAAATAAAATTTTTACACATAAAATAATAAACTAACATTAAAAATTCATCCTTAAATTCATAAAAAAATATTTGTTTTGTAAAAAGATTTTATATTTGGAAATGATGATTTTATTTTAGAGAATTACAATTAATTACTTAAAAGACATATATCTAATAAGATATTCAAATAATTTCCAAAGATACTTTTTTTAATAAAATAAGATAAAATAATTGGACTTTCCTAGTGTGTTTTTAATATACAAAAAAATGTGTTTGAAAAACCGTTTTTTACAAGATAAGTGCTTTATCAAAATAATTTATATTTTTTGAAGAGTGGTCATCCAAATCAGTTGTTTAAAAAATCATAAACCATACATAAGTGCTTTATGGAAATACATTCATTTCAATTAAAAAGTTATTCTTATTCTTAAAAAATAATCGAATCATGATTAAAAATAATAAAGTTTCCTATTAGATTATATTTTTATAATTATAACATTCTTAATGGAGTATATTCAATGACACTCACTCTCCCTCTCTTATTAAAATCCCCATATTAAATATTCTAAATTAGAATGGGTTTCTTATTAGGTAACACATATAGGGGATACTTATATAAATTTTGTTTTATTATTTTATTTAGAAAAATAAATGTACAGTAGTCTACCTAATACTTATCAATTATCCTTATTAATATATATATATATATATATATATGATATTATATATCCATTTGAAAACAGATATCCATGATTGAGATATTTTAATGAATTTAATGTATGAAATCAGGGATTGATATTAAATAATGATAATATAAGAAAATAACGGAAAACAATTTTCCCAAAAAACTTAGTAATGAAACATATCAATAGAATATATTGATATACATTGTCACCACACTTTCAAAACCCATGTATAATACAATAGGTGAAAATTAATTTCACAATTCAAGTTTTAATCTATGAATATATAACTATTTTAATATTAAATTTTATAAATAAGGAATATACACATATATAAACTAATTACTTCAACTAATGTGATCGAAGATAGAAAATGAAGAATATAAGAGATTTTGAAATGGTTTGTAGCTTATCTTATAACTCAATATGATTTATATGATTTAATTCACAAATATATAATTAATTTTCGTTTATATAAAGTCCTTGATTTATCTTCATGATGTGCTTAAATAAAAAATATATTTTCAACTTGCATTGAACTCCATGATATCAGTGTGATCGAACTCTAAATAGCATCATGTATACTAAGGAGTACAATTTCTTATTTTTATTATTTGAGTATTATATTCATGTTTCTAACAGGTGACAACTATGGAAGACGAGGGTGATGTCATTTTTGGGTTGCATTTTCATACAAGAAGCCAATATGCTTTGGAGGGAGAAGAAATTTGTGTCATGTTTTTTAAGTCCAATAATGTATGGTAGAAGAAACTTATTGAAGTGATTGGATGGATGGATTTTATTTAATAAAATAGTGAATATTTAAATTTACCTATTTAACTAGGATAATAGTAACTGTAGAGTTGTGATTATACATTGATGATTTGGAAGGATGAGTGCAACTATTTATTATAACATTTTCTAATTATTTCTTAAAGTTGTAGTGAGGTTCAGGGTTTTAAGATAACAAATATTCCTACATGGGTTGTGCCACATAGTTCACTGGGAAACTAGTGCTCACATTTGTGTGCACTATATTCATTATGTATGTGACTGGTAAGATCTATGTTTCTACAAATACCCATACTCCTATTGATGATATGGATGGATGACATCTAACCTTCCCACGTATTCAATGGTTGTGGGTCCTCTTGGATTACGAGTTAGTTCTCAAATTTTTATACTAATCTCATTTAAAATTATTTAATTAAAAATTTCATAATATCCACACTATATTAATATAATATTTCTATAAAAATAAAATTATATTTTTATGATTTTATAATCTTATAATAAAAAATAATCTTTATTATAGAAAATAACTTATTTTCCAAAATATATTTCCATATAAAAACATATAATTGTTTATTATAATTAATAAACAAAAAATTTAAGATTATTTATTTTAAATAAAAATATCTATATTTTTTGGATGATACATGAGAACTAAATTCTACTTTCATGCCAATAAAGAATATATATAGTGATAATCACTATGATACCATTAATTTTATATTTACAACAAAACTAGTTTATATGAAATTTCCATATGAAAATCATTTTATAAAAAATAATGTCCTTTTATTTCAAAACATTCAATATGAAAATAATTATGAATATGAATATAATATAGATCTAAATAATCAATACAACCATATCCCAAAAGACGCCATATTTTAAATATAATTATGTAGAAAAACGAAACCGACCTAATGAAATCTAGCCTCAGTGCACCATATCCTTGGGATACAAAGCACATGATAAATATTTCATGATATGACAAAAGTTGGAAAATTTAAACAAGCATATTTGAGACATTATTTTATACTATCCAATAGGAATACATATATAGGAAAATCTGGGAACAATAATTGATAGGTGAAGCCTAAGGATTCCATGTCATATCACACTTTTTATGTATAAGACTACCCATTATGGGAACCTATTTAAAATCTCTGTATGGGTTAAACACTCTATTGTGTGTTTATGACAATTAACACGGTTACCATGTCTTCTCATGCTCTATGTTTTCATAAAAAAATAAACACATGATCATAATTTATCAAGATATTTTCACAAGAGTAGTATCACTGCCAATCATTCAGAATACACACTATAATAAAAACTATATTTTATATAATCTATTGAAACATACTATTCATATATTAATTTTTAAAAAATTCATTTAATTATTTATCTAAATACCCAATAAATATTCACTACATCTGAAATTGAAAATCCATTTCCCAAAAAACTCTTCATCTAGGGATTTGTAAACCAAAAAGCATCCATAAACAACATTTTAATAAAATATCATTTAAGAAATATTTTAATTCCATGATTAAATAATAAAAACAAAATTTCATTAACCGAACAATAGAATTATTAGGAATATATTTTATGTCATGGGATAGATAAAATGTATTGAAAAACCAACCTATAATAAAATCAATAGTTCTCATACAAAAACCTCCACTCGTAAAAAAAGAATATCATGTATTAATATGAAAATTCATATGCATCTAGTCTAAGAAACCATAACCTCCACCACTTGTTCAATTTTTTCCAGTGGTGAAAAATATGAAAATAGTCAAGAAATAAGATCCCCTTATACTATTATGAATTCCAATAAATATGTCATCAATTTGATAAAAATTCTAATTCATTGAATATTTTGGGTAATTTTAATTAAAAAATCATAGAATAACATAATTAAAACCCAAAATTATGTGTATTATTTAATTTTTATTTTAATCACTTCATAATTATAGAGCATTTAAAATCTCTCACAAATGTAGTGAAATTATTTTAATGAGAGAAAATTATTATATATCTAGGATTAAATTCATTTAAAATGGATAATGTTCCATACATAGGTTTTATATAAGATGAATAAGGAAAAGTCATGTTTTTATTTATTTTTCTAAAAAAAATTCTAGTATAATGGAAAAATTGGTTATGTAACATCCCAAGTAAGTAATTAATAATATATATTTTTATCTATGTATATTAATGAATTAGATAGTGTTTATGAGGCTTAAAATGAAAATAAATCCAATCTTAAGCATGGAATACACAAATATTCTAAAAGGATTGTTTTACTGCCTTTTGATGGCAAACCCTTTTTAAATCAAAATTTTTGACAATTTTATAATCTATATTTGTCAAAATAAAAATATTCATTGTCATTGGGACATTGAAATTTACATAGGATAAATTTTTGTTATTTTTCTGACAATGTTCATTTTTTAATGAATAGTGAAAAATACTGCATTTTACATCAAAACTGCTTTTTCATTTAATTTAATTATAATGTTAGATTATATTTTCAATTGGAATTAAAGTTTAATCTGAATATATTTTTACCATTTAATCCAGTGGTGGTCAATAGGATTAATTTCACATTGAAATTGGTAATAAACTAATGCCAAACATTTCATAGATATTGTTTCAATAAAACCCGCTATTTGTTTTGATAACGGGAATTATTTTTAAATCAATTATTGAAATTTTTGTGTTTGGAATTTTGTAAAATGGATTACATATTTGGAATAAAAAGGTCCAAATTATGTATTAAGACTCTTTTGTTTTTTGACATTATGAATAGTAATGACGGTAATTATCTTTAATTATCTTGATTAATGAGTAATCTGGTAGTTAAGGATAATAAAATAATATCATGATAATAAAAAATTATACCAAAATGTTTCCTAAGGCTACTGTTTGTCTCATGGCCGACCATGGGATGCCTTGTTCCAAACTTGGGTGCCCCATGAAATCACTTTTCTAAGAAAGTGACTTTTTATCTGTTTATTTTTTAAAGAATGTTAAATATAACAAAGAATGTATCCCCTAAGTAAAATATTTTTAATTTTGTCTAAATAAATGGTCTTTTGGAGTATAAATAGTCATTTTAAAGATAAAAATATTTTGTAAATCATAGTAATTTTTTTTATAATTTTTAGATATTATTTAAATTAAATTATATATGACATCATAATGATGCAGCGATGACCTCATTATTTGATGATTTAAATAAAATGAAAAGATAATGTAAAATATAAGACCTACACATGTCAAAAACCTATTGGATGGGTGGATTTAGAACCCTTATTACCTTACCCTAGAATTATAGCAATGTGGGACATTTAAAATCCGAAACCCATTTGAAAATAAAGTAACATTTCTTTACATTCCAAGAGTGCCCCTCCTCTCCTCTTATAAAATGCCCCCACCTCTACCTCCTTACCCACTATCCCAAAGCCTTTGGCTCAGCCAACCCCTTACCATTTTGTCTCTCAAATTCCCTATATTACTCCTTGAAGCCTCATATTGGGTAGAAGCCTTCCCAAGGAAGCCTTTGAGCTCAAACCAAAGGGCGTTACCCGATTTTAAGGTAATGTCTTCACTTGAGTCCTTTTGTTTTATTTTGCTTCTCCAACCACCTAAACTCTTTTTATTCATTTATTTTGTAAAAACACAGTATATGCAATATACTAGGATGTTTTTATATGAATGATTCGTGCTAAACATACACACCCCTACATATAATGGTTAATGAACATACTGTTTCTGTGGATGGCGAATTTCTGCTTCCCGAAACGATTATTGTTCAACAGTCTTTTAACAACTTCAAAGGTGGCCATTAAAATGAAACTATATTTATATAAGATATATAATATGTTTATGTTTTCCTTAAGCTTCTGTATTTTTCATTTTGGTCATACCTTTATGGTTCCCATTATTGGTAAACGCGATATCTTCATTTAAGGAAGTGCGGACTACCGTCCCCTCAAAGTGATTTGATTCGTTAAATACCATATGTGGGATGTATAAAGGATGGAGTTATGATATTATATATGATATTACACTGGAATTATAATATACCTTTATATCATTATCATTCCATTCTATAAAATACGAAATCGAAATGAAAGTAACGTTCATGCGTACGTACGGCTTACCGTCTCCATGAACGGTGCATTACATTTCTTACCTCTAAATGATTATGTAATATTATAAATTCATGCATGTACTGGATATATATATGACATATATGATATCTACATCATGAATACCATTCTGGATATAATGGATACATGAACAACATGTAATTCTAAAGGGATTATTTTTGACTCAAGTACCAATGATCGTTAAAATGACCGTTATTAACTTAAATAATTACATAGTGTTCATGACATGGAAATAAGTGATATAAAAGGAATAATGAACTTGAAAAGGGTTCTTAAACAAGTAGAAATTAACTCAAGTTTATTATTCATGAGATTAAATAACGTCTGAGTCAAGTCGAACCCGAGGTATGGGACTTCGTCTCAATCTCCTTTCATTGAGGAATATTCTGTTTTATACACAACCTTCTTTTATATGGTGTCTAAACCCCTTTGAATTTTATGTTTATCCAGAAGGAATATTTTATATACGAAGCGTTTTACTAACCGACAAAAGAAAATGTTTTTTCGTATATATGCGGCGACAACGACTTCTCTACCACCGTGACCATTATTTGAGTTTCAGCTTCCTCTACAAGCCATACCTTATTTTTAAAAGAATAATAAATAAAATGTTTTACTTTTATTTTATTTTGGTATTGAAAATGGTTTTAAAAATGTTTTTATATCAATGTGTTGTATTGATATCTTGTGATTGAAATGTGGAAATTTTATGTTTCCTTTATGCATTTTTTATGTGATACGATTATGTTGAGGTTCTTGGGCATTATTATGAAGACGGGTGGTTCCGTGATAATATAAGGGTGGGTGAGCCCGATATAGCTCTCCAATGAATTGGGTAATGCGAAGGAGTGAAACGTTATGGTTTCTCCGAAGAGATTTATGGAATATACTGTGATGGGTATTCCAAACTTAACCAAGAGGGTTACTCCCTACATAAGAATGTTATGAATGCCTCAAGTTACCTTTATGTCTTATGATTTCTATGATTTATTCATGATTTGATGAGGAATGTTAATGTGCTTATGTTTTATGAGTAAAGTATGATTTAGTTCTTATGTATATATGAACTCATGTTTCCATTCCTTATTTTTATATATATAACCCATACTGAGCTTTTTATGCTCATCCCAAGTCTTATTGAAATGTTTTTCACAAGTCAAGGTAAAGTTACATGATATGATATTAGTGTCAAGGAAGTGTCAAGAAAGAATCCATGATTTATTTTAAATATGTTCCATTGATGGGAAAAAATGAATACAATCTTTATGTAACCACTTTGTTTAAATGTGGAATGTAATGAAAGTTTTATGATCTACTTCTATAAAACTCTAAACCTAAAAATATCCTCAATGTGTAATCTTGTAATAACTCAAGATTAAGCAAGGTTTAAGGCTTGGGCCATATAGTTGGTATCAAAGGTTGGTTTAGATTACTATAGGAGTTAGAATTCTATTAAATGATTATCCAAAAATATTTTTTTTTGATATGATATAGAATTTGAAGATTACCATGTTGCTTCATCTAAGACATGTTTTTTCAGAATGGTTTTCCACAGAGGAAATAGGGAAGCAATTCTAGGAAGGCATAGAGAAGGAAATAACCTTCCGAATCAGCATCCCGAGATGGTCGGAATTGGAACTAAATAGTTTGTTGCAGTAATGGCGCAGTTGACTCAAGCGATAAATGGTGGTGGTATCCATGCATGAGATCAGCCAGATCAACCGCAGAGGAACATGTCAGTGGTGGAACATTTCATGAGGTAACATCCCCCATCATTCAGAGGATCATCTTACCCTGTGTTAGCTGAAGGGTGGATTAAAGCACTGGAGAAGATATTAGATGTCATGGGATGTTCAGACAATCAAAAGGTTATTCTTGATATTTACCGTTTTGAGGGTGAGGCAGGTCAGTGGTGGTCTATGGTTACAAATATCAGGGATGCCGATGAGATTGATGCTCTTGACTAGGATGAATTCAAAGGTATGTTTCTTGAGAAGTATTTTCCTATGGCTGTTCAACTTAGGATGGAAAATCAATTATTGGAATAGAGGCAACATGAAGACTCAGTGGCTGCCTATGAAGAAAGATTCACTCGATTGGAAAGGTATGCTCCAAATTTTATCCGATACCTTGATAGTAAAATCAATCGTTTTTACTCAGGATTAAAGCCAAAATATCAAAGGGCAGTAGCTTCTCGTGAGTTTAAAAGTTATGAAAAGCTTGTTCTATGTTCTGAGAAGGTGGAAATGGAGTTTTCCGATGATTAAGTGTTCTATAACAACAAACAGAAGAAGAGACCAAGGTGGCCAGAGAAAGGTAAGAATTCTTCAAAAAAGTCTGATGGTAAGAAAACTAAGTTTCCAGTTTGTGATAAATGTGGAAAAAGGCATGCTGGGGAATGTCTTTTGAATTCTGTAAAGTGCTACCGATGTGGTAAGACAGGACATAAGGCTCGTGATTGCACTGAAAAAGATCAAGGTAAAGGTAAGACCAAATTTGATTTATTGTTAGTGAAATGTTTTAAGTGCAATGAGATGGGTCACTATGCAAACGTGTTTCTGACAAAGAGCTTGAGTGATGTGAAGCAGTTAGACTACAAGAAGAAAGGGGTGGTGAAATCCTTTGCAACTACTTCAGCAGATGTTGGACCATCAAATGAAGTTGTATCAGGTACTTTGTTTGTTTTTTCAGATTACGCCAGTGTGTTGTTTGATTCGGGGTCTACACATTCTTTCATCTCTGAAACCTTTTCTAGAAAAATGGGAATACCATCTCAAGAAATGACTCCTGAACTTTTGGTAAAAACACCTGGGGGAAATGTTGAGGCAAAAAGAATTTATAAGAATCTTCATATCCTTATATGTGGAAAGAACCTACTTGCAAACCTTATTGTTCTACCTCTAGTAGGGTTTGATGTTATCCTGGGTATGGATTGCCTCTCTATTTACCATGCTAATATGGACTGTAGAGCTAAAGAAGTTTCTTTTCAGAAAGACTTTCATTTTGTGTACAAGAATGAACCCTTACTGTTGATAACATATCAGGAGGCCGAGAAACATATAAAAGATGGAAATGAATGTTACCTTGCACACATCGTTGAAAATAAAGGAACTGTTCAGATTAATGATGTTCCAGTGGAAAATGAGTATCCTGATGTTTTTCCGGATGAGTTTCCTAGAATAATACCAGATCAGGAAGTTGAATTTACTGTTGACTTAGTTTCTGATGCTAAGCCAATTTCAATACCCCCTTATCGAATAGATCAAGTTGAACTTTTAGAGTTAAAGAAACAATTGCATGAGTTATTAGATAAAGGTTTCATTTGACCTAGCACATCACCATTGGGTGCTCCTGTCTTGTTTGTTAAAAAGAAATATGGCTCAGTGAGACTTTGCATTGATTATAGGGCCTTGAATAATATCACTGTTAAGAACAAATATCCTTTTCCTCATATCGATGATTTTGTTGATCAGCTCCAGGGAGCTCAGTATTTTTCAAAGATTAACCTAAGATCGGGGTACCATCAGCATAAGGTAAAGGAAGCAGATGTTCTGAAGATTGCATTTCGTACAAGATATGGCCATTATGAATTTGTAGTAATGCATTTTGGGATAACCAATGCACCTGCTGTATTCATGGACTTAATGAATAGAATTTTCCATGAGTTCTTGGATAAGTTTGTGGTGGTTTTCATTGATGATATTTTGGTGTTTTCTAAAAATAAAGAGGAGAATAAAAGACATTTAAGGGTTATCTTGCAAACCTTAAAAGAAAAGAAACTGTATGGAAAATTTAGAAAGTGAGAGTTTTGGTTGCAACAAATTTCTTTCCTTGGTCACATTGTTTCTAAAGATAGGATAACCGTTGATCCTGCAAAAAAAGGTTATGGAAGACTGGCCAAGACCCACAAATGTAACTGACATTTGTAGCTTCCTTGGTTTGGCAGGCTATTACTGAAGGTTTGTTAGAAATTTTTCACGGTTATCTAGTCCAATGACTAAGCTGACACGGAAGTGTGTTAAGTTTATCTGGACAAAAGAATGTGATGATTGTTTTCAGGAATTGAAAAGAAGATTGGTGAATGCTTCAGTTTTGGCACTACCTTCCAGGAATGGTGAGTTTGTTATATACAGTGATGCTTCATTGAAAGGACTTGGTTGCGTCCTAATGTAGAATGACCAGCTAATTGCTTATGCTTCACGTCAGTTGAAAACTCATGAGGTAAATTACCCTACACATGATTTGGAATTAGCTGATGTTGTTATTGCTATAAAAATTTGGAGGCATCATTTGTAAGGAGTAAAGTGTGAAATATATACTGATCACAAAAGTTTAAAGTATATATTCACTCAGAAAGAGTTAAACATGAGACAAAGGATATGGATCGAATTAATCAAGGATTATGATTGTACAATTCACTACAATCCCGAAAATGCAAATAAAGTGGCTGATGCTTTGAGTCGAAAAAGTAATGATTCATTAGAAATATTGCATTTGGAATATGATCCTTTGGTTAAGGATTTTATAAACTTTGGCATAGAGTTTTTGGTGCAAGAAGTTCACTTGTTTTGTTTCATTTATCAGTGAGATCATCTCTATCAGATAGAATCAAGAAATCATTGAATCAAGACAGTGAGTTACAGAAAAAGGTAGAGTTGGTTCAGAAAGGTAAGTTCCCTGAATTCAACATTGATAATGATTGTGTTTTGTGATTTGGGAAGAGATTGTGTGTGTCTTGTGATTCACAGTTGAAGAGAGTGATGTTATGTGAAGCTCATAGCTCTTCATTTTCAGTTCATCCAGGTAGTACTAAGATGTATAGAGATCTTCGGGAGTATTACTGGTGGGATGGAATGAAAAGAGATAATGCTGATTTTACTGTGAAGTGTTTGACTTGTCAGCAGGTTAAAGTAAAGCGGCAATTACCGAAAGGGACGCTTCAGCCTTTACCAGTTCCAGAGTGGAAATGGGAGAATATATCTATGGACTTTGTTGTGGTATTACGAAATACATCTCGAGGTAATAATGAAATCTGGGTTATTGTTGATCGCTTGACCAAATCTTCTCATTTCCTCTCTATACAAGATAATTTTTCCCTAGAATAGCTTTCCCGTTTGTATCATAAAGAGATAGTCTGGTTACATCGAGTTACTCTCTCTATTGTATCTGACCTTGATCCCAGGTTCACTTCTAACTTTTGGAAAGGCCTTCAGAAGTCGTCGGGTACTGAATTAAATTTTAGTACACCTTTTCATCCTCAATCAGATGGGTAGTCGGAACGAACAATTCAGACCTTGGAGGATATGATACGATCTTGCTCGATGAATTATCAAGGAATTTGGGACCAACATCTTTCTTTAGTTGAATTTTAATATAATAATAGTTTTCATTCTAGTATACATATGGCACCATTTCAGGAATTATATGGGAAGCAGTGTCGAACACTAGCTTTCTGGGATGAAGTGGGTGAAAGGAAGTTGATGGGACCAGAATTGGTAGAAGAGTTGGCAGAAAAAGTTCAGCTGATACAGAAACACATGAGAACAGCTCAGAGTAGGCAGAAGAGTTATGTGGACAACAGGAGGAAGGATCTCTCTTTTGAGGTAGGTGATCATGTTTTTCTCAAAGACTCAACATGGAAAAGTGTGATGTGATTTGGTAAGAAAGGAAAGCTGAGTCCAAGGTTCATTGGACCATATGAAATTCTGGAGATAGTTGGATCGGTTGCTTACCGAGTGGCTTTACCTCCATGTTTATCTCAGGTACACAATGTTTTTCATGTTTCGATGCTGAGAAAGTACATGCCAGATCCATCTCATTATTTGAGTCCAGAGGTAGTTCAGTTGGAAGAGAACCTATCTTATGAGGAACATCCAGTCCAGATTCTTGACCATAGGGAGCAATTGTTACGGAATAAGGTGATTAATCAGGTAATGGTTTTTTGGAAAAACCACATGATGGAAGAGGCAACATTGGAATCTGAAAATGCAATGAGGGATAAGTACCCCCATTTATTCGATAAGTAAATAAATTGCGGGGACACAATTTTATAAAGGGGGGAAGGATGTAACATCCCAAGTAAGTAATGAATAATAGATATTTTTATCTATGTCTATTAATGAATTAGATAGTGTTTTAGAGGCTTCAAATGAAAATAAATCCAATCTTAAGCATGGAATACACTAATATTCTTAAAAGATTGTTTTACTTCCTTTTGATGGAAAACCCTTTTTAAATAAAACTGTTGACAAATTTTTAATATATATTTTTCATAATAAACATATTTATTATGATTGGGACATTGAAATTTACATTTGATATATTTTTGGTATTTTTCTGACAATGTTCATTTTTAATGAATAGTGAAAAATACTGCATTTTACATCAAAACTGCTTTTTCAATTAATTTAATAATATGGTTAGATTATATTTTTAATTTGTCTTAAAATTTAATCTGAATATAATTTTACCATTTAATCCAATTGTGGTCATTAGGATTAATTTCACTTTGAAATTGGTCATAAACTAATGGAAAACGTTTCATAGATATTTTTTCAAAAAAAACCAGCTATTTGTTTTGAAAACGGGAATTATTTTTAAATCAATTATTGAAATTTATGTGTTTGGAATTTGGTAAAATGGATTACATATTTGGAATCAGAGGGTACAAATTATGTAAATAAGAGTCTCTTGTTTTTGGACATTATGAATAGTAATGACGGTAATTATCTTTAATTATCTTGATTAATGAGTAATCGGGTAGTTAAGAATAATAAAATAATATCATAATAATAAAAAATGACCACAAAATATGTCCTAAGGCTACTTTTTGTCTCATGGAAGACCATGGGATGGCTTTTTCCAAACTTTGGGGCCCCATGAAATCACTTTTGTGAGAAAGTGACTTTTTATCTTTTTATTTTTTAAAGAATGTTAAATGTAACAAAGAATGTATCACCTAATTCAAATATTTTTAATTTTGTCTACATAAATGATATTTTGGAATATAAATTTTCATTGGATATATAAAAATATTTTCTACATCATAGTATTTTTTTTATAATTTTTAGACATTATATAAATTTAATTATTTGTGACATCATAATGACGCAGCGATGACCACATTATTTGACGATTTAAATAAAATGGAAAGATAATGTAAAATCTAAGACCTACACATGTCTAATGCCAATTGGATGGGTGGATTTAAAACCCTTATCACCTTACCCAAGAATTATATCAATCTGGGACCTTTAAAATCCTATTCCCATTTGAAAATAAAGTAACATTTCTTTACTTTCCAAGAGTGCCTCTCCTCTCCTCTTATAAAACGCCCCTACCTCTACCTCCTTACCCACACTCCCAAAGCCTTTGGATCGGACAAACCCTGCCCGTTTTGTCTCTTCACTTCCCTATATTACTTCTTGAAGCCTTACTTTGGGTATAAGTCTTCCCAAGGAAGCATTTGAGCTCAAACCAAAGGGAGTTACCCGATTTTAAGGTAATGTCTTCACTTGAGTCCTTTTGTTTTATTTTGCTTCTCCAACCCCCTAAACTCTTTTTATTCATTTCTTTTGTAACAAATACAGTATCTTAAATATACTAGTATGTTTTTATTAGAAGGATTCGAGCTAAACATACACACACCTACATCTAATGGTTAAAGAACATGATGTTTCCGTGGATGGAGAATTTATGCCTCCCAAAACGATGATTGTTCAACATTCTTTTAACACCTTGAAAGGTGGCCATTAATATGACACTATATTTACATATGATATATAATAAGTTTATTATTTCCTTATGATTCTTTATTTTTTCATTTTGTGCACAACTTTATGGTTCCCATTATGGGTAAATGCGATATCTTCATTTAAGGAAGTGCGGACTACCGCCCCCTCAAAGTGATTTGATTCGTTAAATACCATATTTGGGCTGTATAAAGGATGGAGTTATGATATTATATATGATATTACACTGGAATTATAATATACCTTTATATAATTATGATTACATTCTATAAAATATGAAATAGAAATGAATGTAGCGTTCATGCGTTCGTACGGCTTACCGTCTCCATGAACGGTGCATTTAATTTCTTACCTCTAAATGATTATGTAATATTATAAATGCATGAATGTACTGGATATATATGACATATATGATATCTACATCATGAATACCATTCTGGATATAATGGATACATGAACAACTTGTAATTATAAAGGGCTTATTTTTTACTCAAGTACCAATGATCGTTAAAACGACCGTTATTAACTTAAATAATTACATAGTGTTCATGACATGGCAATAAGTGATATAAAAGGAGTAATTAACTTAAAAAAGGTTCTTAAACAAGTAGAAATTAATTCAAGTTTATTATTCAGGAGATTAAAGAACGACCGAGTCAAGTCGGACCCGAGGTATGGGACTTCGTCTCAATCTCCTTTCATTGAGGAATATTTTGTTTTATACACAACCTTCTTTTATATGGTGTATACATCTCTTTGACTTTTACGTTTATACAAATGGAATCTTTTTTATACGAATCATTTTACTAAATGAAAAAAGGGAATGTTTTTTCATACGTATGTGGCGACAACGACTTCTCCGCCACCGTGACCATTATTTGAGTTTCAGCATCCTCTACAAGCCATACCTTCTTTTTAAAAGAAAAATAAATACCATGTTTTACTTTTCTTTTATTTTTGTATTGAAAATGGTTTTCATAATGTTTTTATATCAATGTGTTGTATTGATATCTTGTGATTGAAAGGTGGAAATGTTATGTTTCCTTTATGCATGTTTTATGTGATACGATTATGTTGAGGTTCTTGGGAATTATTATGAAGACAGGTGGTTCCGTGATAAACTAAGGGCGGGGGAGCCCGATATAGCTCTCCAATGCATTGGGTAACACGAAGGAGTGAAATGTTATGGTTTCTCTAAAGATATTTGGGGAATATATTGTGATGGGTATTCCGAACTTATCCAAGAGGGTTACTCCCTACGTAAGAATGTTATGAATGCCTCAAGTTACCTTTATGTCTTATGATTTCTATGATTTATTCATTATTTGATGAGGTATGTTAAAGTGAATATGTTTTACGAATAAATTATGATTTCATTATTATGTATATATGAACTCATGTTTTCTTTCCATAATTTTTTTATATAACCCATACTGAGCTTTTTATGCTCATCCCAAGTCTTTTTGAAATGTTTTTCACAGGTCAAGGGAAAGGTACAGGATATGATGATAGTGTTAAGGAAGTCTCATTAAAGAATCCATGTTATATTTTAAATATGTTCCATTGATTTGAAAAATGAATGCTATATTATGTAACCACTTTGTTTAAATGTGGAATGTAATGCAAGTTTTATGATCTAATTCTCTAAAACTCTAAACCTGAAAAGATCCTCAATGTGTAATCTTGTAATAACTCGAGATTAAGTAAGGCTTAAGGCTGGGGACTTGTAGTTTAACCCTTATGTATCTATTTTTTATCATATATGTGCACTATAACTCCCTTATAAACCATTTAAAATTATGGAACTACCCATAAATATCACATTCGAACATTTCATGATTGTCGGGATACCCTTACATAACAGTATGGAAAATGGGGTAACCTCTAATCCATGAACAAGGTATATTTATGCATTATATACAATCCTAGGGCTACCCTTCCATATCAATGTTTCACCCTTACGTAAATGATCAACTAACCATATGTTTAAATGGTCTACCCTTATATATAATGTGCTTACCCTTTGTTACAAGTTTTGATACTATTCTATAGAAGTGTATACCTTTACATGTGTAGGAGGAATTTCACTCTACCCTTACACATCGACTAGCTTACTCTTATTAAACCCATATAAATAGGTTGTTACATTTATATAACAATTGTAATAATAATTCTTAAAATTAAATAAACCAATAAAATCCCACACCATCTTTAAAATACTCCTATAAATGAGGACTTACCATTATATTATTCTGCAAAACCACCCTATTATGGGGAAAAATACACTTACATTTAGGTACATCCTATTATGTAGTTAATAATAATATTTTTGATAATATTTATTTATCTCATATATAAATAAACTAAACAATAAATCCTCAATGGTGTTTCAATTATTATAAAAATTAGGGAGTTACATTGTAAAAAATTTAAAAGAAAAATTTATTGATTCATAATTCCATAAAAACCATCATATTATAAAAGTGTTCAAACACTAAAAATTTTGAATGGTTTCAGCAATACGGTAAATAGAATAATAATTACCATATATATGATTAATAAAAACAATTATATTATTATTATATGAATTTATTTATTATTTTCCAATTTAATAAATTAACTATTATAACATAACTGTTTAATTCTAGTACTTTTTTGTTTTAAAATTTTAACAAAAATATTATTATTTATAGTGGAAAATAATGTGAACCCATATTTGCTAAATAATTTGATCATTCCTTAGGAATTTTTTTAAAAGAAATATATCTTTTATAAAATAATTTGAATATTTAAAATTTTTAAATGTATTGCACCATCAATATTTAGGTTGTTCTATTAATATAGCATAATCTAATGATGAAAAGTCTACATAATAGTTCATGTAAATATCAAACAAAAACATTTATTGTTTCTTATGATAAATTGGTCCCAATTAGATTAGTTAAATAATCATTAATAAAATATATAATTTTTTTGAAATTAATTAAATACCACATGAATTGTTATGAAATTAGAAATAATCACATCAGTTTGACATATAGATATTGGATTTATTTATCACAATTTAAGGGTATTATATCCTCACATTCCATATTTAATATATGTAATGGTTAAAATAATTGAGTAGAACATTCAAAAATAAAATTATTATACATATTAGTTTCTTATCAAGTATAATTGATCATGTTTCTCCCCATGGTTTTCCTTATCAATGTCATGATATTGATACTATTTTCATAATTTTTTTAACATATATATGAATCATTTATCCTATTATAAACAAATGTTAGTTATTAGGTGATAATATATTCATATATATTACATATAGAATATTTAATTATGAAATTATCATATTATTGTATCAAAATTGTATTTTCTTCCCCCATGTTCTTCATTTTTTCGATATATTATTATACTTACAAAAATAATATTTTACTTTTTGATGTATGTAAAAAATATCATTTATATTTTTATAATTGATTATATATATTTAAAATATGGATTAATATAAATTACCATATTTTTTTATCTCTTATAAAAAGTTTTTCTTGATTTGTTCTCATTAAAAAACTCATTACGTGAGGATCAATGATCATAAGAACACCATAAATGTTATAATTACATCAATTATTTTAATTATAATTTAATCTTATTCTTCTAATTAGTGATTTTTATAATTCATACATTCAATGACCGTTCTTTCTATATTTAAAAATGTTACATAAAATGAGATAAAAATGTATTTTTATGTTATAAATTTTTATTCCATTATTCTATTATCAATAATTAGGGATTTCTTCAACACATTAATTTTAATCAAATATCCCATCATCAAATAATCAGTTCAAATTATTTCATTATTATTCTCATATACAATAATATTAGATATATCTATTGAAAAAACATTATAAGAGTTATATATACTTAACATTTTCTTTATTTATTTTTCACCATCAATATTTCATTATATATGTTCATTTCAGAGTGATTAATAAATTTTTTGTTCCATTAGTTAATAGTTATTTAATATTATTCAATTATATATAACATTCATTATATGTCATTGTCATGGTTAAATATTATGTTAACCATTCCTCATATATTTATTTTTTCTAGTGTTTCTTTTAAACTTATCATTAATTACACTATCTTAACGAATAGATGAATCATTTATTGGGAAAACACATTTTCATACATTATTTTTCACTTTTATTCAAAACTCATCATCTCAATCAATTTATAATCAATCATTTGATTACCAGTTTGTAAAATTATATGTATTGTTAAAAAATAGTAACAAAATTAATGCTAGTAACATAGGTTGAATAATTTTTATAACTATAACAACCCAATAAATTTATAACTATATAAAAAATATTTTACCTAACATTTCCTAGTAGGAGTTTCCAGATATTCATCAAGTTGTCAAGATTATTTTTACCATGCACATCAAAGAAACAACTCTTAAATAAATAGAATATGTTTGAATTATTATAACAAAAAAACAATCATTTCATTAAACTTATAATTGGTTACTTGGTATTTATCCTATATTTTACAATAGTTAGCTATAAATATAAAATAATGAGATTAAAAATAATAGTTTCTAGGAAATGTTTTTCAAAAATATATTAACCTAGAAGAAAAAACATCCCAAATCCAATTGATTTCCAAAATAGTTATGTGATATGATAAAGAGGGGGTCCTGGTAAATTGAATATTATAAATTTTATGGAAATAATATAACTAAATAATATAGTACAATTCTATATTGGGTCAGAAAAAAAGTTTAGTGAGACTTCCCACAACCATTCTAACCCTTAAGAGATTATATTACAATAATATTAAATTTTTACGGGTGTTTAAAACAATTATATAATATTTTTACTAGAAACAACCCATTTAGGTTCTTCCAATTTTTTTTGTTTAAAATGAACTCATTCAATTTTAAAATAACAATATAAATTAACATTTTTTTAGTCACACATTTATCATTATAATTATTCTTTACTAATAAATAATTTCAAAATGTTGATAGTATCAAATGGGTTTCTAGTATAAAAAAATTTCAATGATAACATATTCAGTAAATTCACATGTTTTAGATAAAACCATTATTCCATACGTTTTTATCAGGATCACTACTAACATCATTGAAAAATAATGAATATAGAACATAAAATATTTGAGATAGAAATAAAATATCATTTTTATTTAATTTTTTGTCTTTTTTATATATTTATATATTGATATAACATTAACATTTTCAGGTATTATTTTTAAATAATTCGTTAACACTCAATAAATATTCACTTCTTCAATGAATATATGATATTTTCCCATAATCACTATAGATATCGATAAGTTATTAAAATACAATCCTTTAAACTATAAATCTTTAAACATAGTGTTTTATTAATTTATCCAAAAAAACATATCTAAAATATAAAATAACAAAAATAAATAATTTATCTATGAATTGTACTCATGTTTTTTTAATTGGATCCCAATGTATCATTTTCACTTTTTTCCCTTTAATTTAATAGTTCGTCTTATATTTTAATTTAAAATAAAATTAAAATATATATTATTTTTATTAAAGTTATATTATAAAAACATTGAATAATAATTTTTTTAATTATTAATTATTTATAAATATGTATAAATAAAAATGTATAAGTCGGTAAAGGAATCAAAAAAATGATCGCTACGATGCATATGATGATACATTGATCGTACCATGATTCACTGTTTTATTCCACCCTTACACCGCAGTTTTAAACTAGTTTTGTGATGAATATTTGAAATATAATAATAAAATTAAATTTTTTTAATCAATAAATTAATGTTAATCAAGATTATAATGTGCAATGTTACTTGTTTTTATTATTTCAATGTAGGTGGAGGTGATTTGGAGGGCCTTTGATGAAGTGGAAGAAAAATGGGCCAAAATTGCATGGATCCATTAACATCTGTCGACAGTTTTGCATAGTATACGAAATCAGTTCATCCAAATGGGATGAAATTTTGTAGAACTGTCCAAAATTTAATTTTCCACATTTTATATTAAGGAACCCAATCCTGATTCGGATTTTATGGGGCCCATCCGAACTAATCTGTCAAGAGGTAGGTATACAACTTGTCTATTTTCTGCAAAGCGAGATAAGACTGTCTGAAGGCCGAAATGCCTGATACAACCAGATTGATGAAATATGTGTGCCTAAAACCACCTTCCAATTTTCCTATAAAATGACACCTTGGGCTACCCATTTTTTAGTTCGGCCAAGAGGCAAAGTTCTGCCATTTTGGAGTCCCCATGGAGTCTCTACAACATCCCTAGATGTTCTGGAGGCTATGGGAAGTGCTACATCAACATCTTCTTCTTCTTCCTATCCCATGGGTTTCTAAACCCCTTGTGATCACTCGGGGAGGAACGTGATGTAAATCCCAAGCTTCATTTTTGTAATATTTGAATGATATTTTAAATTCCAGGTGGTTGTATTGTTTTTCATCATCCACTATTCTTATTTTATTGATTTATGTGTTGGTATGTCATGCTCAACTCATATGATCTTGTTTGGGGTACCCATTCATGTGATGTTTCACACACCATTAACCACTTTATTTCCCCCTTTCTATTGTGGTGTTTGTGGGGTTCATATTTGTCAATTGAACTGACATAAGAACATTTAAGGCCATTTAAATTTATGTCATGGTATCATAATGAAATAACATACGAACCTGGACAACGCATCGAGTTTTCCGTGTGTTGCCTTGGTGAGTTTCGGTTATGAAGTCAAACACAATTCTCCCAATCATCGGCGGTGTCCGGTGAATCATTTTGTGTTTCTGAGTGATCCCTAGGAGGTATCCTAGTATAAGCACAGTTACATTCTATTTCTAGGTGTTACAAACCATGGATTAAAATATCATAACCCTATATCATGAAGAGACGAAGGATAAACATCATGTGAGTACCCCGGGTTGATATCGCTTAATTAATTTTGTTAATCTCTACTTCGTTTTATAGCTTCTATTTTCTATTGTCATATTTAATCATCAAACCCAAGTTTTATAAAACCCTGTTTCCTTTTTTACCTTCATAATCAAAACCAAATTTTGTAATTAATGATCTAAGGCTCCATCGAGAGACGACCTAGGGTTTCTGCTATACTGCAGTAATTCTAGTTAAAAATAAATATCTAATTTGACGTGCTTGACAACTCGATCAAATTTTGGCACCGTTGCCAAGGAGCCAAGATCTTTTTTTTCATTGTTTACATTTATTTAGTTTTTTTAATTCTTAATTAGTACTCCTTTAAATACCCCACCCCAATTTGATTTTTTTGTTTTGGGTATTGTCTTTATTTTTCTGTTTTTGGTGTGTTATTTCTCTCTCTCTCTCCATTCTTCTATATCTCCCTCTATAATTCTATAGTATAACATCCTATTCTTCTTTAACCCTTCTTATGTTTTTTAACCATCTCAAATAAAAAAACCCAAAAAAAATCAATCAATCACACTGGACATCATTGTTGCATGACAAGATTTGGTAAATAAACACTACTTGAATTTGATCCTGAAATTGAATAGTCACTTCACACACAAATCAAGGAATTTAGAGATATTCCATCAAGTAATATTGATGAACCCATTGTGAAACATCATGTTTTCCAAAATGAATCAAATATTGAACCAAATCAAACCCCAGAGATCATGGCTTCAAATAACAGAACATTAAATGAGCTGACCACCCTGGATGTGGAGTACCAACATGCGTACATCCAATATCCTGAGGAAGCAGCCAATTTTGAACTAATATCAGGCCTCATACACCTCCTTCAAAAATTCCATGGTCTTCTCAGTGAGTACCCTCACAAACATCTAAAGGAGTTTAACATAGTGTGCTCCACCATGAAACCCCAAAATGTGTCTGAGGATCTCATTAAGTTTAGGTCCTTCTCTATCTCCCTTGATGGTGTAGAAAAAGATTGGCTATACTATATGACTACCATAATTGGGGGATGTAATGACCTTAAATTCCACTTTGTAGAGAAGTTTTTCCTTTCCTTCCGAACTACATCAATTAGGAATGAAATTTGTGGCATTAAGTAGTTATAAGGAGGGACCCTTCATGAATACTGGGAGAGATTCAAAAGGCTTTGTTCAAGATTCCCCCACCACCATATTAGTGAGAAAATAATAATCCAATACTTCCATGAGGGACTTATATCAATGGATTGTGGAATGATTGATGTTGCAGCTGGTGGTGCCCTAGTTGATAAAACTCCTTCCGCCGCTCGTGACTTAATAGCCAACATGGCTCAAAACGCCCCACAATTTAGTACACGAGAAATTGTACCAACCCGAGGAGTTCATGAGGTAAGTCATTCAGCCTTGGAAAAAAACGTAGATACTAAAATTGATGAGATGCATACCCTTCTAAGGCAGTTAGATCAAGAACAAGGTAACTTGCACTCTACTTCTATTCCATTGCAATGTGGTATTTTTTCTAATAACACTCATTTTTATGACCAGTGCCCACAACTTCAAAATTCATCTTAGTCTTGTGTAGCTGTGTTCCTAGGGCGTCAATTCCAACAAGCACCTCCCTTCAAGAAAGAACAATTTAGGACAAATCCAAATCTAGGGTGGTATGCAGAACCCCAGTACCGACATGGATTAAACTCAAGCTACCCAAAGAAGAATTGGTATAAAAATGGCCAAGGTATGAATCCTTCTTATCCTTCAACTTCTCATAACAATCATCCACCTCCTCCCAAATCTGAACCAAGCCTCGAGGATATGGTGAAGCAAATGGAAACCCAGAACCTTCAGTTCCAATAGACCAAAAAATCGGCAATTCATGACCTACGAACTCAAGTGGTACAATTGGCGAACACCATTGGTGAGCTTAAGATGCAAGGGTCTGGAAAACTACCATCCCAACCCATTGAAAATATGGAGGAAAAAAGGTAATATATGTTAAATTACACTTCGTAGTGGTAAATAAGATTCTACTTCTAATGATCCTATGATACAGGTATGTCCCCCTCTTGAAAACACTCCCTCCCAACCCTAAAAAATTTCATATAATGAAAAACAAAATAAAAAGGGAAATCAAATTATCGTTGATGATTCAAATGAATAATCAATTCCTATTCCTTTCTCTCAAAGACTCTCTAAATCTAAGAAAAAATTTGATAATGATATTGACAATGAAATAATGGATACATTTAAAAAAGTTAAAGTTAATATTTTATTGTTGGATTCACTCAAGAAAATTACTCATTAGGCCAAATTTCATAATGATATTTTCACCCATCGACAAAGGCTGAAGGAGAATGAGAGAGTAAACTTGGGTAGGATTGCCTCGGCCTTGATTCAACCAAAAATTCCATCCAATTGAAAGGATCTAGGTATATTCACGATACCTTTTACCATAGGGGAGACCTTCTTTTCTGATATTATGCTATATTTAGGTGCATCCATTAATGTGATGCCTCAATCCATGTACACTTCTCTACATGTTAGAGATCTTTAACCAATAGTAATTGTCGTTAAACTTTCCAAATTGTGTACAATGCATCCAAAAGGAGTGATTGAGGATGTCCTTGTTAGAGCGAAGAATCTCATCTTCCCCGTTGAATTCTACAATCGTGAGATGGAAGATACCCGAACCCAAGGACACGCTCCTCTCATAATTGGGAGGCCATTCCTCAAAACAACAAAGACGATCATCAACGTTCACAATGGTACGTTGTCCATGGAGTTTGGTGGAGAAAAGGTATGTTTTAACATCCTTAAGGCAATGAAACATCCCGTTTAAGATCACTCCACTCTTCCTATCTATTCGATGAAAGTGCTCTCTAATGGAAAACACACACACAATTCTATCCTCAACCCATCCTCTGATTTATTTTCCTCTTATTCACCCATGGATGATTAGAGTTTTGGTTCTTCTTTTGAATGTTGTGTGGGTTCATAAAAATGTAAATTTTTTTCTTTAATTAATGAGTGTGTTTATTCTGAGGTACCCATGACTATCGATGATTCTGTAAATCTCATTTGAATAGATTCTCTTCCCTTTGAGAATAAACATGAGCAGATAGATAGTTTCATGGACCTCACTCCCCCTAAATCCACTCCCTCAATCCAAAATCATCCGGTGTTGGAACTTAAACAACTTCCTTCTAATTTAATATATTCATATCTTGAGGGTATTGACCAATTTCGCGTAATTATATCCGATAAACTCTCTCCACAATAGGAATCGAAAATGCTCAAACATTTGAGAGAGTGTAAAAAGGAAATAGGATAGACATTGGCTGATATTCCTGGGATTAGACCATCTATTTGTATGTAGCATATACTTTTGGATGATGAGGAAAATCATGTAATACAATCTCAATGCCGGTTGAATCCCACTCTCCTTGAAGTGGTAAAATATGAAGTAAATAAATTACTTAGTGTAGGGATCATTTATCCAATATTTGATACTAAATGGGTTAGCCTAGTGGAAATTGTGCCCAAAAAAACAGGAATAACAGTTGTGTCAAATGAAATGAATGAATTTGTTCCAACACGTGTGCAAAACAGTTGGTGAGTCTGTATTGACTACGGTCGAGTGAATCAAGCCACACAGAAGGGCCACTTTCCAATACCTTTCATTGACGAAATGTTAGGACGACTGGCTGGTAAGTCCCATTATTGTTTCCTTGATGGTTATTTGGGTTATTTCTAAATCCATATATCCCTCTGGGGACCAAGAAAAGACAACAATTACCTGTCCATTCGGAACATTTTCATACAGATGGATGTCATTCGGTCTCTATAATGCTCCTGGTAATTTTCAGCGATGTATGTTGAGTATTTTTTCTAAGTACCTTGAGAGTTGTGTGGAAGTATTTATGGATACTTTCATGGTTTATGGATCTTATTTTTATGATTGTTTGGAACACATAGGTTCTGCCCTTCTCCTCTGCATTGAAAAAGATCTTGTTTTAAATTATGAGAAGTTCCATTTTATGGTTGAGCGGGGGATAGTTCTTGGAAATGTCATTTCAAATGTGGGAATTCAAGTTGATAAATCTAAAATTGAATTAATTTCAACAATTCCATATCCAAAATGTGTTCGTAAGGTGTGATCGTTCTTGGGTCATGCTGGTTTTTACCGCAGATTCATTAAAGTCTTTAGTAAGATTGCACTTCCATTGTCCCGGTTATTGCAAAAATATTCTGAGTTTGTGTTTGATAAAAATTGTGTTGATGCATTAAATTCACTAAAAAAGAGTATCACATCACCTTCTATCATCCAACCACCAAGGTGGGATCTCTTATTCGAGCTTATGTGTGATGCCTTTATCTTTGCTATTGGGACAGTTTTATCACAAAGGGTTGAGAAGGCTCCGCATGTCATTGCATATACCTCGTGTACCCATGACCCTACCCAGGTAAGCTACACAACCACTAAAAAATAACTCCTTTCTATTGTGTTTTCCATGGAAGAATTCTGTTCATATCTTCTCAGGTCAAAAATAATCATCTTTTCTGATCATGCTACCCTTCATTTCCACCTAAAGAAACCTGAAGCCAAACACCATCTCATACGGTGGATGCTCCTCCTCCAAGAGTTTGACCTAGATATTAGAGATAAGAGGGGGTGGAGAATGTGGTAGGTTACCACATTAGTATGATTTCCCCACCATTGGATCATCCTATTGACTCACCCCTACCCAATGGATAATTCTTCTCTCATGAGAACCTTTGTAATGTTGTGGACCTTACCCCCTAGTATGCAGACATTGTGAATTTTCTAGCAACATCTAGGGTCTCCACTGATTTCATAATTTCACAATCCTAGAGACTTAATCATGATTCTAGTTGGTATATTTGGGATGAACCATACTTGTAGATAATTTGTAGTGACCAAGTAGTTCGTCAGTATATCCCTAACCATGAGTTCACCTCTATTTTGACCTTCTGCCACACTTTGGCATGTGGGTGCCAATTTGTCTCTCAACGTACAGCTTGAACGGTCCTTGACTCAGGACTTTATTGTCCAACATTGTATAGGTATGACCATAGATGTTTCAATTCATGTAGTCATTGTCAATTCATAGGGAATATGTCCAAGAGGAATGAAATGCCCCAACAACCCATGTTATTTTGTGAGATCTTCAATGCATGGGGCATTGACTTCTTGGGACCTTTTCCAAATTCACTTGGAATTGTGAACATATTATTTGCTATTGACTATGTATCTAAATGGGTGGAAGCAAATGCCACAAGGACCAATGACTCCCGAGTTGTTGTTGATTTGGTGAGGTCCCAAATTTTTAGTAGGTTTGGTTTACCATGATTCATAATTAGTGATTAGGGTTCACATTTTTACAATTGAAACATGAAAAATTTTCTTCATAAGTATGGGGATGATCATAAAGTCTCCATTGCATATCACCCCAAACTAATGGACAAGCAGAAATATCGAATCGGGAAGTTAAACGAATCTTGGAAAAAACTCTACAACAAAATAGGAAAGATTGGAGTTTGTGCTTGGATGATGCACTTTGGGCATACCGTACTGCTTTTAAAACCACAATCAGAATGTCACCATGAATAATTGTGTTTGGAAAGTATTTTCACCTCCTATTAGAGGTAGAACACCATGCATATTGTGCTGTTAAACAATGTAATATGAACATTTTAGATGCAGGTGAGCAATGAAAGCTGCAGATTCAAGAGTTGGAAGAAATTTGACGTGATGCATATAAGAACTCCCAGATCTATAATGAGAAGAAAAATTCAATTCATGATAGCATGACTCACCAATAAAAGTTCTATATTGGTTAGAAGGTCCTCATGTACAATTCTAGGCTTAAGCTCTACCCAGGTAAGCTTTATTCCTAATGGCTCGGTCCATATACTTTTACTAACTTTTACACATTTGGTGTAATACAGGTTTTGCATGAGCATAGTGGATGATGTCTTACCGTCAATGGGCAGTGACTTAAACACTTCTATGTGGATTTTCGGAAGAAAACCAGTGGAGGAAATCCTCCTTCTCGACGCATCGTCCCAATAAAACACAGCAGGTTTTATCCTTCATTCTCACATTTTCAATTATTTCAGTGAGGACACTGCACATTCTAGGTGTGGGGGGGGGGGGTGGATACATTCCTGGGTTAGTCATTAATTTTCATCGTTTTCTCTTTTTGATTTCTCTTTTTTGCCTTCTTTATGGTATTTTAATTTTTTACCCATCAACAATTTTGTAGTTCCATTATTTGGCGACCATAAAAGGGGGAAACTAAAAATACCATAACAAAGGATAAAATGAATTTATGTATGAATTTAACATGAAGGAGTGATTTTCTTTTAGTGAATTGGTTTTATGTCAATTATATAAATGGTCATATCTATGTGAAACCTTTGAGATGATTGATTCCCATTGTGTGGGTAGTTTTTTGGAAATATTTTTCACTAATATCTCTAAAAAAATTTGAACCAAACCACAATGTGTGACTATTTCTTACTTAACATAAGTTAAATATTTTTTTGGTTAATATTTTTCAGCTTTAAATGATAATTACATATGTTCATTTCTTATCCAATCTATTTCATTACTGTACCAGATTGTCCTATGTGTGTGTACCTAATGTCTAACTGTTGTACACCCTAATGAAAAATTGTTATGTCTTCAGTAGGTCAAAAACCACTCCCCTCACCCTTTTATCTTGTTATAACTATTTCAATTAGTGTCGTGAGGAGATGAAACAAGCGTTGAGAGATGAGTGTGACATTTCTTCCAATTGAAACTTCAAAAATAAAATAAATGAGGGGGGTGATGAAATGTGAAACATATGGGGATATATAGGTCGGGAACTTATGGTTTGACTTCTGGGAATTCTTAAATGAGTGGGTCTTGAAATATGATTGCAAAGGATGTAGGACAGGTTTGGTGACAAAATCATTTAACCTGAAAAATGTTAAAATAAATTATATTTATTAGATATAAAGTGGAAAGAATATCATGGGATGGTTTTCACACACACACCTGTGAAATGTTACTCGTTTTTATTATTTCAATTTAGGTGGAGGTGATTTGGAGGGCCTTTGATGAAGTGGAAGAAAAATGGGCCAAAATTGCATTGATCCATGGAAATCAGTCCACTGTTTTTCATTGGACACGAAATACCTACATCCAAATGGGCTGAAATTTTGTGGCCCCATACAAAATTTAATAGGATTAATTTCATATTAATGAATAAAATCCAGATTTGGCTTTTATAGGGCCTATCAAAACTGATCTGTCCAATACACCGAATATAGACCAAGTTAAATGCAGTGTTCTGTATTTTATCAATATCCTGATATGTATTTGTACATAGGGTTCCAAGATTTATCTTGAGACATAGGGATACCAATTTTCAATTTTCTCTAAAGCGAGAGAAGACTGTCTGAAGGCCAAAACGCATGGTACAATTGGATTGATGAAATCTGTGTGCCTAAAAAAACCTTCCAATTTTCTAAAAAATGACCCCTTGCGTCCCCATTTTTAAGTTCCGACAAGTGGCAAGGTGCTGCCATTTTGGAGTCCCCAAGGAGTCTTCTCAACATCCCTAGAAGTTCTTGAGGGTAATGGAAGTTCTACTTCAATATATTCTTCTTCTTCCTCTTCCATGGGTTTCTAAACCCCTTATGATTTTTCGGGGAGGAACATGATGTAAATTCCAAGCTTCATGTTTGTAATATTTTAATGATCTTTTGAATTCCAGGTTTTTTTGTTGTATTTATTCATCTACTATTATTATTTTATTGAGTTATGTAATGTTATGTCATGCTGAACTCATATGATCATGTTTGGGGGTACCCATTCATGTAATGTTTCACACACTGTTGACAACTTTCTTTTCCCCCTTTCAATTGTGGTGTTTGTGGGGTTCATATAGGTCAATTGAACTCACCTACGCACTGTCGAGGCCATGTAAATTTATTTCACGGTATCACAAAGAAATAACCTACAAACCTAGACAACACATCGAGTTTTTCATGTGTTTCCTTGGTGAGTTTTGGTTATGATGTCATACACAATTCACCCAATCATCAGCGGTATCCGGTGAATCATTGTGTGTTTTCGACTGAAACCTAGGAGGTATCCTTGGATAAACTCAGTAACATTATATTTCTAGGTGTTACAAACTAGGTATTAAAAGATCATAACCCTATATCATGAAGTGATAATGGATAAACATCATGTGAGTACCCCGGGTTGATCACGCTTAATTAATTTTGTTAATCTCTACATTGTTTTATAGCTTCTATTTTCTATTTTCATATTTAATCATCAAAGTCATGTATTATAAAACCCCATTTCCTTTTTAACTTCATAATCAAAACCAAATTTTAGAATAAATGATCTAAGGCTCCATCAAGAGACGACCTAGGGTTGCTGCTATACTGCAAAAATTCTAGTTAAAAATATACATCTAATTTGATGCGCTCGACAACACGATCATACATGGTGATGTTGTATTTGGTATCCAAATGTTATATTTTCTCTCAATATTATAGATTTGGAAATAAATCCAATGTATTTAAAATAATAGTATTTTATTTACTCATAATTTGATTTCATTAATAAAAACATACATAAAAAAAATTAATAGTTGTTATACTTATCAAAATAAATGAAAGTAAGATCACAACTCTAACACTCAACTGAGAAGGCATTATATTCTAATAAAAAGGGAAACACCAATTAAAACTCTTATGTTAACATGTTTGTAGATATATTTTTTAAATATAGGATCAAAAAAATATTTAACTATTTATAGCCAATGAATGAAGGGGAATTAAGTCAATGATACTCAAAAATATCAGTATCTTTTTAATTCAATTACCACACACATATTATACCTCATATTTTCAAAAATCACAGATATAATCATTAAATCACAGATTATATTCTCGATTATTTCTCACTCTTAATTTTAAATTTTAATTTTTAAAGAATTTTCAAATAATATTATATATGAATATCTGAATTTAATTTCATTTTTATTCATTATTTCTCTATGGTGAATATACCAAAAAAATTATTCCCTAGTATAAAAATAACATCCCTAGAATCCCATGAAAAAAAAGTTTCAAAAATGAAATCTACCTTGAAATCAATATACTACTCGGTACATGGGTATGAGGGATTAAATATTGAAAAGAACTCTCATAGAGTAGTTTATAGTATCTAAGGATTAATAAATAGTCCAACAATAGAGTAATTAAATAATTTCTATATATTTATTTCAAAATTAGTATTTTACAATCATTTTAACATTACTATTTAGTCAGATTTTATTGGAAAATAAATTATTTCGTAATATATATTTCTCGTACAATAATAAGTAGTAAATAAAATTTTTATTAAATGTGAATATAAAATATTCCAATTTTTTTATTTTTTATTTTTATATTTGACATCAGTAGTGCAGATGATTATAAACATTGGTGAAATTCTACTTGAATGCTCAAATATTTGTCATTGAATAGAAACCTAGTAGTAAATATATGATGAACAACACAATAAAATTAGTGTATCTCCATCAATTTGGATTGATAATTTAATTTAAAGGCTATATAAATTTAACTCAATGAAAAAATAAATGAATAATAATAATAATTATAATTTAAAAATATTTGTAAAATATAATAGGACAAAATGGTCCAATAATGGTATTCACATGGAATAATCCTACTAGTCGAGGCCATCAATTCTTCTATTAGTGTTAATTTGACTTTTTATAATACTTAATATATACTAATCATAATGGTAACTATAAAATAGATTCATTTTCAATATTTATGATGCTTAATATCATTTTATATCAAAAGTGATATTATAGTCCAAAATAATAAAAGTAGTTCATGTGATTTATTAGACTACATTAGAAAATAAAGAATTTTATCATTCAAAAAAAAATTATTTATGAATTTTTATGTAATTTAATTCTTCCTCATTATAGAAATTTAATAGATGAAATTTCATATCATAAAATAAATCATTTGGGGGAACCTATACTTTATAACCTCTTATAGTTCCCTTATTTTTTCTACAATCATGTTGTTCTGCTGTATTTCATTAAATTGGTGAGTTTTGTTATTTCATTGGACTTAGTCTCTATGGACTAATTTCCTTACTGGATTATCCACATATAAAATATAATTACCCAAGGGAACCACCTCTAGATTTATAATTTTTTAGGGGTAAGGTATGTACAACATCAAGGGGGATACATAGAACACATCATGTAAAAGATTAAGGTCTAGTGGGAGTGTTAGTCGATAATACATATATCTGATGTGATCAAGTATCTCATAGGGAATGATGTATTTTGGAATAATCATTCCCTTATTCCCAAACCTCATGACCATCTCCCATGGTGAAATAAAAATAATGAAATTATTTATGACATCAACCTATAGACCACATTGATTATTTTTGGAATATATTCTCTATCAATATACCATGAATTTCACATGAAACTAAAATATTTGATCCATCTTGGTCTTATTCTAGATAATACCATGTCTAATCTACATCCACAATCCAACAATATCCTACTTTGTTGATGTTCAACACCACATCCCATACAGAGCCTATAAGGTGACATTTTAATGAAAAAGTAGAAACTATTTTTATATGATTACTATACTATGGGATGTTGTTAATCCAATAATACGTGGAAATCCAATGAAAAAGATATCACCTTATCCTCTAGAGTTTGAATAGAACTATCCAAATATCCATCTATATAGGGGTGATAACCAGTATAGTGATTCAACTATTTATCCAAATTTTACTAATGTTTTCTCTAGAACCTGGAAGAAAAAATTGGATCATAATAATATATAATGGAAAGGGTAAATCCTTGTCATTCTACAATATTTATTTTGTATATACATGAATGTTAGTTAGGAGGGAATCCTTCTTTTATAGTAATGCAATTCAATAACATTATAAGGTGATCAACTACCACCCATATGGAATTATTTATTTTAGATATATTGAGTAGTCCTATGATGAAATCCTAGGTTATGTTTTCCCATTTCCATATTATTATGGGAAATGGTTTCATCATACAATAACAATTCTATTATTCAGAACTTACTTGTTGGTATACAAAAATTGAATAAAAATAATGCAATCTCCATATTCTTATAATCTCACAATTTTTTTCAAAAAATTCTTTATAAATAATTTTCCATTAAGGATTGATTTAGAATTGGGAGCTATTTGAATCATCTCAATGTTTTCTTCTCAATTATTATTTTTATAGGAAAAATATCTAGTTTCCAAAAATTTTAAATCAATCATTTAAAAAGTTTAACTTTCAAATATTTGATACATTTTTATATAGAACCTCATCATCTTTTTTGGCCTCCAGGATCTTATAAATAATGTATATTTGGATGTTATTTGAGTAATGTAGGATAACATTCCTTTTATGATTTCCATGTCAATACTTTTTATGTGGAAGATGATTGGATCCGTTTAAATCAACATCATGGGTATGCTTGAGGGATCTTTTATACTAATAGATTCATACCCTTTGATCACCTTTCCATGACAGTATTATATTGAATGATCATAATCCTTGATTATCCCATAAAAAATTCATTAGTGGGTATTGAGATCTTTTTATGGGAATTTATACTAAGTATTTTATTATATATATATATATATATCACACTTCTACCCATCGATATAATGACACTGAATCATTAACATACTGATTAATTAATATAATTGAAGATAATAGATTAGGTAGATCTACTGATGGATTAATAATTTAAAATAAACATATGCTATCAATTTGGAATCTTACGTGATTATAAAACCAAAACCATTTTTGTATTTATTAGTTTAGATCACAAATCCTTCCTCATGGCTAGGTAATGTGGGAATATATATATTTATTATTATCTCATTTAACTCATGAAATTTATCCACATATTTATTTTTCAATAAAAACATCACCCCCTTCTGAGTTATCCTGGTTTTTAGTCTCACCAACCAAAAAGAGTTTATCATTAATCGATGACAACACCTAGCTAATCGATTAAAACTATGGATCTCCATAACATATGATTGTCAATACCATAAATGAAACCCATTCCTTTTTAAATGTACATATTTACTTTTAATGGTGATAACAATCCTCATTAAATTTACATTATCCATTAAAATATTTAACTTAATATAATTAACATATAAAATTTCCATTAATAAGGTCTTCAGTACATCAGTTAACTTATCCTCATGTTCCTCCATTCATTTATACTAGATATGGATATCATCTATAAAATAATTACAAAATGTATAGGTAATACATAAATGATCTATTCATCAGGTCCTTGAAGACAGTTATAGAATAAGTTAGTCCAAATGGAATCACTGTTAACAAATAGTTACTAGACCATGAATGGTAAAGTGTTATTGGGGATATCCTACTTATTTACATTTACATGATAATTTCACAACAAAACATTGACCTTGGAGAAGTATTGGGCGTCATACACCCAATCTAACATGTAATAAATCTATAGAAGATGATATTTTTTCTTTATAATGGTCATGTGAAGCACATTTCAATAAATTAAGAGGGTCATTTCCCATCATTATTCAAGAATAGAATAACTATTTTACTCTACAGTGAATTTACTGGGAATATAAACGGTTAATATATATTTTCTTATAGTTTATTATTAAGCTATTAAAATTCAAATGTGGTCATTCTATATGGAGACTTGGATACTATAAAAAATCTAGGTATAACTTCTATTAAGAACTCAATGTCTCAGTTTGAATGAAAGACATGAAATAATTTGTTAAACACATCAACATATTCACCAAAAATGTAAATTTTATGTAGGATGGTATTTTCTTTAGTCTAGGTTATTTTATCTAGATATTCTTATGAGTAAATAAAATAATTAAAATTCATTAGATAATGATTATATAAGAGCTACATCGAACTCCTTGAACTTGTTTATAATGAAAGGAAATTCATGATATTGAAGTTGGTTTCCTTCTTCAAAAATGTAATAAGTATCTATACGTTGAATATCTATCAATATCAAGAATCAGAAAAAATCCATTAAATGTAGTATCAGATGGATCACTATGAAATTCAACCCAAAATTTTTGATAGGGGGTGAGGTATATTAATGGGATTAAATAATTTAACAATTTTTTTTTCGTCAATAACATAGAATCCATGTTTTGAGGTGATTCTTGAATAATTCAACTAAATTTCCATGATATGGAACTATTCATAGAACCAGTTCCACAGAAGAAATTAAATGTTATTCAATGGGCTATAAGTCTTCCCTTAACAATTTAATTCTATTTCTAATAACATATATAATCTACAATAGAATTTTTAAAGAAAATTTTAAAATTATTAAACACAAAAAAAAAATGAAACTATGCACATTTACTATATAACTCATAAATGACTTATATTCAATAAAATATAAATGTATAGGTTTAAATTTATGTTATCAATTTTCTATTTCATATTGTTAAATTTTATGGGAATTTTTTTCTCATAATAATGGTTTAAAATGAGAATATGAATTTTAAATAGAATATATCATGAGGGTGTCTAACTAGGTTTGAAATAATGACTTTTTTATCAAGATCCTCATCAAAATAATGTTAAATACTAATTCTTACATTTTGTGGTTATTACACCTGGGTAAAACTAAACCAAATCCATTACCACAGGTAGTAAATAGAAAAGTATATTGTAGACCAGAAGCTAAAAAAATATACTTTACTAAAATTAATGATGCTTTTTTATATTTAGCGTTATATATTTGAATTTCACTCTTAATTTCTAATCCTAATCCATAAAAATAATGATACCTTTATTTGATACCAACTATAAAACAAAATCCCATTAATACATTTCATTTTAGGATTTGTTACAAAGCACAAAAACATAATACATACATAGAATATTGTGTGTCCTAGTATATATGGTAACTTACATACACAAAACAATAATATGAAATTATATTCAATGATATAGTTTAAAAACATATCAACAAATCCTTAAAATATATTAATATTTAATTGCTTCTTAGGGTAACATGATGATGTACATAAGAGAGGGGTGAGATATATATCATAGAAATAGAATTATAAAATTATAACATGATAAAATTAAATAACTTTGATCGAAAAAGCATATGGATATGATAGAAAATGAATGAGAACAATAAAATTTAACATAAAATCGTGATATAAGATGATAAAATGAAGGAAACATAGGAATGTGAAAATAATATAAAAGAAATGATATAATAAGAATAAGTTCTAACCCCAAGTCATCAAAATATTATGTTCTTAGGATAAAATTGTGTGAACCATACATGTAATATCATGAGATAAAAAAATTTACCCAATGCATTGGAGGGATATATTATTTTGGGTATACCTATCAGAGTTATATCATGTACATGAATTTATATACCGTATAAATAATACTATATAAAAACTAATTTCATAACTTTTAATCAAATTATTATGTATCATATGTTATATATATGGGATTACCCAATGAATAATGTATAAGAGAATCAAGCTTAATACCCTTGATTGTAAATGTTGTTGGGTAGTCACTACCCACATATATGGAATAGAAAATGAAAGAATAATTTTTGAAACATAACAGGTCTACATGAAGATTTATTGAAGGGTTAAATGAGAGGAAAAGGTGTCCTCTCATTACATTTAATTAAAATGGCAATAGAATATATGTCTAAAAATAAATATCAATATGGATAATTACGATTGAAATGGAAAAATACATTTACATTGATTAAAAAATAAAGAGGAGGAGATAATCCTTTATAGTAGAATATTAAAATATTAGGTAAAGATTATAATGACACGGGCTAAATGATATATTATTAATAGAAAATTATTAGGCTAGGAACTGGATATTAATAAAGGAATTAAACATAATAAATTAATATTTAAAAGACTCAATAAAAATTATATTCTCGAATGTAAAAGGGAGAGAGAGATATCCCTTAATATGACATATTGATGACATAACTAAATTTTATAAAGATAGGTGTAAAATATATCCTTTATTTTGGAAATTAATTGGACATTAAAGGGATATTTATAAAATAATGGAAATCTATTCAATTAATATTTAATATTATAAATACAAATAAGGTTCTATAATTGAAAAAAGAGTGAGAGATATCCCTTAACTTGGGAGGGTTCTAAAATCATATAAGGAGATTCCTAAGATATTTGGAACACCTTAAAAGGTATATTAAAAGGGAGATGGTGAGTAAATGTTTTTTAATAGGGTTGTAGTTGAGAGGTGTGGGATTTTGGGTGGGTATTTATATAAAAAGAGGGGGAATTTTTTATTAATTTTTAAACATAGGTTTTATACTCTATATGATAAAATATTCAAAATCTGAAACCTTCCAATGGGTTTTACCTTGTTATATTTATAATAGGACAGGTATTCAATATATTATGATTCTATTAACTAAATTCATTTAAACAACACATTTAGTGTTGTGAAAGTCAGTTAGTTCATAGAGAATTGTATTTAAACATTAAATTATAATATTGTTTTTACATGATTCAATATTGGATAATAAAATAAATCGAAAAAAATAAAAAAAATTAAAGAAGAAAGATATTTTATTATCTCTGATACTTCTTATTTTATATATTAAATAATATTTTTGATATTATGTTGTTATAATATAAATATTATATTTATACCATAATTAATTTTGACCATAGAATTCAGCTTTATTAAAAAAATTAAGAAACAGTATCCATTAGATATTATTATTATTTATTAATTTCTATTTATTCACCCAAATGATTTTATTAATATGTTAATTTAATATTTTAAATAGAAATCCTTAGTTACTACAAGATACATGTTTTTTATTCCCTAATCCACTTCCAAACCCTTAAAAAATATTGGAGTCTATTAATTTATATTATCATTATTCATCAAATATATATAAAATAATAACAATATTTGGTGAAATAAAATTTATTTTAAATTTCTTGAATTCATAACAATTAGGTATTAAATGATTATATATATATATTTCCAAAAGAATTATTTTATTCATATCAATGTAAACTTTTTAACAAATTTATTATTCAAAATACTAAATATAATAAAAATATATCAATATAATTACAATTTCATATAAAACCAATATAAAAATTCATACACATATCATCTATATGAATAAAATATTCAAACACAAGCATACTCCCTACGGGTATGGTGTGCGATGGTGTGACTTAGTTATGGTGGATCAATGAACAAGGTTTTGGTTTTGATTTCAATAAGTATGAAACTCATCCATAAATTATTTTTATAATTCTTAAGTGATTGGATCATGTATTGGGATTAGTTAAGGGAAAATTCCATTATTTCATTCTCCTTCAAAAGCACCGATAATTATGATTCATTGAGAATAACCCTAATGGTTGAGGCCATCTATATTTTAAATATATTTTAATTAATCTTTTTGAGAAACCGTAATATATACAAATCATAATTGTCACTATATAATGACTATATTTAAAATTTTTGATGATTAATGGTATTTTATATCTAAGAGGCTATAATGGTCGAAAAATAACAGCAGTTTTGTATATATTTTCTACAATAACATTCCGTAATAAGAACCCTATTCATTTAGAATTTAATTTCATTTATGATATTTCATGTTATTATAATACCCCCCTTTTGGTATATTGAAATGTGGATCCAGTTATGGAACAAATACACCTAGGGTTAATCAACCACAATTTTTTTTATAATTGGTTCAATCATCTCACTAATGCTTGATGAGTGGGACTAACACAAAATACATGGATGAAATATTCTAGGTGATATTCCTTAGTTAATCATATAAAAATTAAAACTACTATGAATAATTTATTTCCAAGTTACATTGGGGGATTTATATATCAAATTATCTTGAAGTTAGTCAATATTGAAATCATTCCAATTTTACGGGAATATAATGATATATTACCTAATGAACTACATTTTTTATAGACCATGATGATGATTTTACATTTGAATATATACGTGGACATATTTATATCTCATGTATTCCCCATAGAATGTATCCCATTTAATTGTTGGAATTATTTAGTATGATAATAGTGAATTTTGACAAGTGTTTTCTTTTTATCATTTCATTACCATTTGGTTTATAAGTCAATTTTTTCAATGATAAGGTTATATCAATGTTATATTTCATTGAATATATTTTCTTTTATGAGATTATAATGAAGAGAGTATATTCACTACACTATATCAATGACTGGTTTGAAATGCTCAAAAGGTACCAATACTTTTTAAACACATACTTGCGATATAGATATCATTAGTTAAGGGTCAAAAAGAAGAATACCTGAGAGTCATATTTCTGAAAGTTATGAAAACCATGATTTTATAGCAGTTCCATTGAAATTGACTAAACCCATTTATATTCAATGATTAGATGAATAGAATTTATGTCGAGTACCAAAATTAGTTTTTGGAAGTATTCATACCTGATATTCTTCTTTAAAATATGAACAATGATTAAAATGATGATCATTATGGGGTTGTGTTGATATAGTTATGAAATTTGAATTTCTATTAAAAATTTATAAAATCTGAATAATGGAAAAGCATAGTCATTCTCAGTTAATGTAATCACTAGGAAGGAAAAATCAATAAATCCTCCAAAGAAAATTTTTATTGAAATATGACCCAAATAAAACACAATAATTTTGATCTAGAATTTTCTAAATATATTTTGATACCATCGACACATTGTGACACATTTATCATGGATATCAAATGAACAAACTATTTTATCATGGAATGGAGGAATGTTACTTTGGATAAGGTAAGGTACAGAATTTGTAGAGGAATAAAAAATGAGGTTGGTAATAATTCTTTTGGATACATTACCATATTAGGGGGAGGGGTCAGTATTATTCTGTAATACTTTAAAAATGTTTTTGGTTTCATTCTATGACACAATGATAAGATAATTTATTAAACCTCATGCTAATTAAATACTCATGAAAAAATTACTGATTTCATGATTTGGGGATAGTATTAGTGATCAATGAAATAAAAATTTTGTGGAATTATCTCTCTGGGTATAATTGTGTTATATATACCCTACCCATGATTTTTAAATATATATTAACATAAAATGTGATAAATAAGTGACAAGGGAGATAGTTGGAATTGATAAATACTATTAATTTTCAAAACATTTCCCCATTTGGATGTCAAACAAGTTGGATGATTCTTTTTTGCTGTAATGACAATTTAACATTATTTATGACGAGTGTCGAAGGAGAAGAAATATTTTTTTGGGATGTAAATGATGAATCATAATTTCATATGGGAATATGAGAAGTTATATCATTCTAGTGAGACTTTGAATCATCAATTCATGTGATTTTCAAGGAATCCTAGATAGATGATATAGAGATATACTAAAAGGAATGAATATTATGTTGTTCCATAATGTTAATTATAGAGTAATAAGGTATAGAACCAAATACATGGTCCATAAAAACTAAAACAAGAGAGAGAGATTTTGGAGGGTTCTTTTAACTCATCTATCACTATTCATCTATGAATCATGAAGATGATTATAGATATAAAAAAAATATAGGGGATAAAATTAATATAGGGATTGGAGAATATAAATTTCAATGGATGGTTTTCATACAACTTGGGAATGGATGAAAGTTTTATTTGGTGTTGATGTATCCAATACCCCAAAACTAATGAAAATAGGAACCATTAACCATTATTTTCTTCATTGGACCCCAAATACATATCAATTCTATAATACTATAAGGGTTGTAATTTATATCATTACAATTATATAAGGTTTTATTTCTATTGGATAACATTTATATCTTAACTAAATATCCAATATATTCATAAGAGAAGTGGTATGTTTGCCTATATTTCCACACTCTGTAGTATCTAATTGATATATGAGGTTTAACAAGAGGTTATAGAGTAGTATTTCTAAATAATTAGATATATATATGATTTTAAATAACACTTATCACCCTTAAAAGGATTGGAAGTTTGAGAGGTCAATAAAAACACATGAGGACATATTAATATCATTGTTTGAAGTTGTTCATACTGTGTCCATCTAGATATCATCATGAAGACACATTATGATATTTTAAAAGAAACAAAAGATGATACTTATATATATCAATCTCATTGAGAAAATATTTTATATATGTGATATATAAAATATCACTTATAAATCCCTCTAAACCTATTTATTTTGCATGATGTGTTCGAATTATCAATTTTTAGAAAGTACATACCAATCCCTTAACATCTATTGATCTCAGAAGTTATGTAATTCATGCATGATCTCTAATATGGGGAATAGTTAGGGGATATAATATATCATAGAGGAAATATATTTATGAATTAGACCACTTATCTTAAAATAGTTAATTGGAAGAACCAAAATATATATTTTTACATTTGGGGACCCAAGGATGTAATGAGAAAAAATTACCCTCACATGTTTTTTTAATAGAAATACAATTATGAGGGAAACCCCATTTATGGGGTGGGGAGGGGGTGGTGGTAGAATATAATGTCCCGTGATTTTTGTGATTTATTAAATATTAAATAAGTCTTCTGTATGATATATTTTACCACATGAAATAGAAAACCATAACATACCACAACTTTTTTTAACTAAAATAGATATTGAACAATGTGTGGTATTCATTGAATAATTGATTACAAATAATTGTAACCAAATAATAAAATATCCTTTTTAATAGTATTTCAATATGGGTTGATAATAATAAAATATATTAATTTTGGTGATTATAATTTATTTTCAAAATCTGTTTCTTCTCAAGTTCGACATATTTATTATTACCATTATTTTTAATAGAATAGTTAATATGCCAAAAAATATTTCCTATAAAATCTCTTATTGACGATATTTTTAGATTTTATTTTGAATTTAAATATATAAATATTATAATCTGAATTTGTAATAATTATATTTTATATTGAACATATCATAATGATATTATTCTGACATAATTTTTGTTTTTTCTCAAATGAATGATTTTTATCGGAATAGTATAAAATACCATATTTACAAATTACCTGAATTTATGAGATTATTTTTATTAAAGTATGAAATATAAATTCTTGAACAAAATTTCTAATTAAAAACATTAATTTCATATGAGGAATTATATTTTTTAATCATGATATTTTTAATTTAGAATCCCATATTTTACATTCTACAACATTTTATATATTGAAAATTAATAGAATAATTTTTTATTCAATATTTGGAATTATTATTTCAATTTTTTTAATGAAGAACATTTTTTTCCAGTCAAAAATAATAAATTACTTTTTTAAAATCTTGTTTCCTTAGTAAAAATCAAAATCCTTTATAAGGATTTGAACAATATTGAAATCCAATAATCATTTTAAAAAATTGTGTGATGATGAATGTTTGTATAAATTTACGACATGTACCCAAAAAATGAATTATTTTCCAATTATTGTGCTACATTCCTTGAGAGTGATTGTACATTACGAAAAAGGTTTTTGTATTTTCCGAATTGAAATCCTTATCCACCTATAAAAGGTGCAATCCAATGGTCAATTTACATAAATCAAAAACAAAATTATTTATTTTTGAAAAAAATATACCAAAACCACTCATATAAATTACTATTCATGTTAAACTGGTTTTATTATTTTAAAAATACAATTAATCAATGTTTTATCCCCCTTTTCAAAGGTGATAATCCATGAACTGAGTTCTATTTTTCTAATCACTCAATTATAATATCAATTTCCTTATGTTCCATTCATATTCCTAAAATTCATTTAAAATAAATTAAATTAATAACAAAATTATATTTAGTATAATTATATCTTACTATTATTATGGTACACTAATTAACCGTATTTTTTCTATTGAAAAAAATGGGAATTGTGCATATGTACAGACAACCGACTCCATAAAGAAATGAGTTTCAATTTAATTCACTTCCTAATATGGATGATAAAAATTACTAATTAGATAATTATTTATGATTTATATGTAAATATAGATACAGATCATATATATGTTCCTTAAATGATAACACATTTTACTTTTTTCACCCTTTATAAAAAATTGAAATCCTCATCCATACATACATGCAGACTACCTCTTCCATGGAGTGATACATTATGTTTTTCACTGTCGCATTCATAGATGGTTTTAGTTTTTATTTTATTATTATATATGATATATATAAGTGATATACCCCATATATATTGTACATTTTTTATAAAAAAATTTAATGATCCTTATAGTGTAATCCATCATAATCATCGAATAATCTAAAGCTATTAAATAATAGTTTTCATCTTCACAATGAAAAACTAAAATTGAAATGTAATAGATTTATAACATTATATTTCATTTTAAAAAAAACATACATTCCATTGATTTTTAAAATTATGATTATTATTAGAATTAAAAATAATAACATTAGTTTTAGGAATGTATATAAAAATGGTCAGGATTATGTTCACCCAATCTGGAAAAGTAGTAATAAAAATCAAATACATAGAGAGAATTTTCTTTATGAATATTTTAAATTGAATTTTATATTAATAATGTGTGGAAATATTTATTTATAATGTTTATCATTATGATATATGATGTTAAGACACTTCCATTGAAATCAATAGTGAAGCTATGGGACTTGCTAACTTGAACTCCTTTCTCTGAGTTGTAAATTTTTTTATCAAAATTATCTCTTAAATGAAATTCCTTTTTGGGTGATGTTATATATTTAACATAAATAATGTTTTTTAGATCCGAAAACCATTTCCATGATAATTTTTTTATTTTCAACTTTTTTTAAAAAAGTGATTGTTTTTTAAAACAAAATGGTAACAATGATAGATCGTAAATGTTTTCTAAAAAAACCCTCAGGATTTTTTTAATAATCTTTAATCGATAAATATTTATTGTACGTGAATTACAATTTTCACATTATATATTTATTTAATTATGTGGTTATTTTTTTAGGACAAATCAATTGATATCAATCAATTTAATTCGTGATGTTATTATATACCATTTATATGTTTTATGAACCCCTTTTTTATTTTAACGGTTTTCTAATATTTTAAATGTTAAATATTATTATATGAACATGTAAGGATGTATGAAAGATAGATTATGTGTTATATTCTCCTTCAATTTATTGGTTTATAGTTTAAATCTCATGAGATAATTATTCTCATGTATCTCATAGTCACATTTAAGCATGGGAAATGATAGTATGGCTCACAAAAGTAAAGTTTCATTATACTAATGTTTGTGATAAATGTAATGGTTGTTATTAATTATGATTACATTCTCTCATGATTTATTTTTTATGTTAAATGATGATAATAATTGTTATAAATTTGATACTTACTTGTTTATATTTTGTGTCATCATGTTCTTATTCCATGTAATTTGAAGCTAACTAATGTCTTCAGATTATCAATCATAATGTTAGAATATTTCACTTATGATCTTGTTTTCACATATGATTACGAACTCATCCTTTATTAAAATATCATATATTCAAAAATGATAATTCATTATCACCAATTTATTATAATCTCATTCCCTTAGGTATTAGGAAGATTATTAATAATAAGATGTCTTCATGATGGTCATGTATGGTGAATTTAAGTAGAAATGATCAAGAGTTGCATAAAAGTGGTAATACATTTCTTTCCCAATAGAAAAATCAACCATTCAATTATGTGAAGAATAAATAATCCTAAAAATATGATGTGGATCTAGTGAAAAATATTTTGAATTTTTCATAGTTGAACTTTGTCAATGATGGAGTTATAAGGTTTAGAAACCTTATATCTATTATAAAAACCAAAACCAAATTTTGATCTTTTTATGAGGCTAATAAGTCATAATTTTCCATTCATCCTAGAAGAATGTTGATTTATTTAGATATAGTGTAAAAAAATTTGTTGGATATCATGCCGATGTAGATTATAGAATACTTTTCATGATGTTTTGAAGGATGGAATGTTAATTCAAAATGATAAAACTATGAGGGGATGGTGTAGTAATTACCATAAAACTATGGAAATTGAATAAAGTATATGTGGATTTATTCATAAGAATCCCTAAGTAATATCATTTCAATAATTCTACCAGGGTTATAAAAGATCAACTTATAATTCAATATGTTTTATTACAATCATATATTATTTCTATCTCAACCAACCCATCATGTATGCTCTTATAATTTACCCATTTACATTGTCGCATTATATTTCATTAAAACATTTTATATTCTATAAGTGAGCTCTATTATAGTTTCAAATGATGATTTAGAGGTGTTGATGAATTAGGTAAAAGTTTAATATGGAAGTATAGAAGTCGAATACTGTTATATAAATGCCTATGTTCCACTAGACAACTTTTGGACTCGGAAGTAGCTCACCATACCTAAAAGAGGACCATTGGAAAACCATTGTGACCCACCATCTAGATGGTGGAGCCCGAAAAAATAGGTTTCCATATAGAAACCCATTAACTAACCTGTGGGAACCACATGATATATTGCAGGGTTCCATTTTACACATGCACACTATCAGGACCCATTGGCCAACCAATGGCTTCTTGTGGCTAGCTAATTCCCCAATGATATTCTTTATAAATAATAGCTAGAATTATATTTTATATTACTATAAACAAATTTTAAATATTTTAATCCACATCCTTGAATAATTATTTGATATTAATTAATTGAATGTGTTCTTAACGACTTATTCAGATTCATCAACATGTTCTTTTGGGTCCATAATACTTGGTTTGATCCAAATATATTGAGAAAATATGTCATTCTTTGAATTTTGTAATTCATCTTGATTTCATCTTAGATATTATCCTTATATCCCTAATGGTATTAAGTGATCACATTTCATATGTAACTGTGGTGTTGTTAATTGATCTAGATGTTCTATATTTGGATCCGTATACATAGTTTTGAAGTAAGGGTCTGAAACATATCCCAAAGGAATGTCTTCAGTTTCTAGTATATGTACCATGTGTGTTGACACCATAACACTATGATAATTACCTTTATTAATTTTATTATTCTTTATAAGGTTCAATGCTTTGTCCTAGACCTCCCATGTCTCCATTTATGTTTGTGGGTGAATTGGACATGGACTTATATCCATGCAAATGTTGTTCCCACAATTTAACTTTAACGGAAGATGGAATTTTGGATATTAGATAAATTTATTTGATTTTTAAATCATGTGTTGATCTCTTAACATAAATAATGTCAACTGTGTATTCTATGTTTTTTGAAACATGTATTTTAGACTTGGTGTGGCATGTGAAAGGATAATTTATAACAATTAGAATGTTAATTTCAACTATCACAACTATTAAGAGAATTGAAATATTCATATCAAATAGGTAAATAGATTATGTTTTAAATGAAATGTAACTGAAATTGGAAATAAAAACAGTAATTTACATTAATTAACTAATTTTTAATAATTTTATAACATTATATCATTTTGTGAGATGCGATGAATTAGTTATTTGTTTCATGTTATATTTTAAATTCAAAATAAGCACTAGAAGGAGGATTAAACTAGTCTCAAATTTCCACTAATCCTAAGAATTCATATAGGTTATATTTATAACACTCATTATCTACATGGTATCTAACATTGGGATCAAGTATTCATATCTTGTAAGAGTACTCACATTGATACATTAATATATGGAATCTAAAATTCACACATGGAATGAGAATCCAACATAAGTCAATTATAAATGTGTGACTAGTTATTAGAATGGGAATCCACCTATACACAGGGAAGATTTTATAATGTTCTTCTAGATTCATGTCAATACAGATTTTACTTGCCCCATGTATTAACTAGGAGCTCACATGTCAATAGTTTTATTTGGATGTTCTAAATAAAAATTTTAAATTAATTCATATATATATTTTACCTTGAAAGATCAAGTACTCTTGTAGTATTTTTTTAGATACCATTGGAGGTCAGATTCTATATTTTACTCAATATTTATTTGATCAATCATTTTGTACCTAATAATACTTCATGGTTTTACGTATCAATTAGTTAAAAGGGATCAAAGCATAATTGGTTGATTTTTAGTGGGACAAATCTCAGATATGTGACCAAGAATGCGTTTTCGGAATGGTGTTTGGAATGCGAATATAGATTCTTCTTTTTTTCTTTCTCTTTTAATTCCATTTTTATAACATTTAATTTGGAATATAGTACAACATGGAAAATATTATTATAATTGTATTATTTGGATAATATGTATTTATATACAATGTATGACTATGTTCATTTTCATATTGGGGATTTTTCATAGTTCTTATTACTCTATAGTAGATGTTATAGTATCACCAATATATCTATAAAATCCTCACTACTATTCTTCAGTATCTGATATATGGGGAGGTTCCCTTTAGGACTTATAACAACCTATCTTGGTCATGTGATGGATAACTGATAAGTGGATTACAAAAAGTTGTATCACATAATGGTTATTTTCTCATTATTTACTATCTGGGAAAGTTATAACATATAATTGGATGTTTTTGGGGCCTAGTAATGGGATAATCCAAGGGATTAACTAACCCTTGTGGAGGGATAAATCTATGTTTCCAATGATAGGATTATTGTTCTGTAGAATAATCTTGTAACAATTATAATGTTATATCAACATGGATGATGAACTTATTTTTTGATCTTACAATTTTATGAGACATTTCAAAATGGTTTGGTATTTCATGAGGTGTGTATATTTTCATCATACCCAAAATATAGGAAATTTTGTAGAAATAATTTTTTAAGCTTTGGATTTAAACATTTCACAAGGACTTTCATGAAATTCTGGGTAAAATATATAAAAAAATCTATTAAAATAAGAATAAATCACTTTCTATGCTAATAAAAAACTGTGAACTTATGTATATGGTTTCCTATTATCACTTCTTCCTTATGATGTGATTCTATGCTGTCCCTATGACTTATGGATTATATTTACCAGCATAGATGAATTCTTCTACATCACCATTTTGTTGAATTTTTTAAAATATATGAGAATAACAATGCTCGTGTGGTAGGATAATGACATATAGCATAACATGGAAATATAATTGATGATTAACTCTATGGTATATTTTTGAAAGTCATCTGATCCATAATGAGTGATATTAATAACGTCATTTATTTATTATTTCATCTAGCAAGGAGTTTTTTGTTATAGAACATACCCCCATTCACTGGATAATGATTCTTGTGGGTAGTTGATTTCAGGATTAAGTCCATATAAATAATCATTATCATGACAGAGAAACCCATGGAGTGGAGGGTAAATCTTGGTTCATATATATTTCAATGAGCATGAAAATCATTATAAGACATCATCATACATGATGGACACTAGGAGGAGTTACCCACGATAGATGTTCAGGAGATGTTTCAAAGTTAATATTACCCCAAGATGTTGAGGGACGAAATCGATCAAGAGTTTTTTCACATGAAAATTGATGAATTTGAATGATATATTATCCTAAATTTTTCATGTACCTAAAATGTTTTTGTCTATCTATGGATAGAGATCAGGTAGAATGGGATTAAAATTTCTTTTATGGGTTTCATTATAATATCAAGTCATTTATGAATGTATCCTACTCAAATAATTTATTTTACATGAAGGATGAGACAATTTTTAATGAAGGGAACCCATGGGAAGCCTCGATGGTAGGTAGGTACTGTCAAATGAATAATTGTGGAGTTCCAAATTAGGAGTTAAGATGTATCAGAATGATTATTTCCATAAAGTAAGTAGTGGTAATTTCATCCAGGGGAGTGGATAGCCATCTCGGGACCACAACTAGGGGATGTTCTTTTAGTGTGGTAGGGATAGGAAAATTCAATTTCAGATTCATTTAATTGAATTATTGTAACATGTTTTTACAAATAGGGGATACCATCAATAGTGTAGTGGTGCAAGTAGATCATGGTAGGCATTGTAGTCTTGTAGGGACTTGGTTACCCCTGAGAAGACATGTATATGGTGTTCCATAGGACATTCATTCCACGGTAATGGGTATGTGTACCTGATTTAAGAGTATTATTATCAGTAGTATTAAGTATTTTATAGGGGAAATGTTACATCAAATGTCATATGATAATGTTTTATTCATGTTATATAATCTAATACTTTCCATATGAATTAATATCCTTCCATTGTCAATGGAACAATTCTTATGGAATCCACCATTTATTGTTTACTTGTTTGATATAAGGTAATAGAAATCCATTATATATTCTATGTTATTTAATATTTTTGGGTTTTATGTGGATATATTTTATGGTGTTATGAACATAGACATAATATCTAAGGTGATATAAGAGCATATTTCACACTGTAAGGACTGTTCTCTTCAAAACAGTGTCTACCATTTCCTCTAGGAGATATCTATGTAGGAACTACACAAGTTGTATTTGATTTTGGGTATAAATTGTCTAGTTCTATACTAAAATCATATCAAATATTATTTGATGAAAATGGATTTAAAATATCTAGTAGGGGAGTCTATACATATCATGTGGAATGGGATCCTCAGGCTGGTCACGTAGGAAATCTTCAATAAATATTGTATGTCTGATAGTCCATTTATAAATCCTTACTCTAGATGATGATGAGTTGAAATAGTGTACCTTTTCTTTAGTGGTGTAATCCTTTCAAGATGGATATATTTAATATTCATCCATCATACCACTAAAGTAGGATATTGATTTCACTATTAATTTGGTTCTAGATGATAACCATGTCTCCATCACATTTTAAATGATAGGGCTAGTGAATTATTTCAAGCAAAATGTGATTTTAGATGATCTAGATATAATGGGGTTCATTTTGAAAAGTATATAAATGTTAGATTCTCTTATTTTATTATCTAGTATGGAATATGAAACATTGTGTTTCTTAGTGGATTATAAGATACTAAACTAGAAAGAAGTCATGAACGAGTATCCCCTTCTACACAGTGATGATATATTCGATCATTTGAAAGGATAACTTATATTGTACTACATTGACATGAGTTTAGAGTACCATCTGCTGAGTGTGAGACCATATGACATACCATAGTACACATTTAAGAATACGTATGAATTGTTTTAGATTGTGGTAACACAGTTTGGTTTGATGAATTGTCTAGTGGTATTTGTGTTATTCATGAACTAGATCATCCAATAATATCAGAATTATTTTTTAGAAATCTTCATCAATGAACAGTTATTGTACTCCATGTATAGAAATAATCATTCCCAACATCTTAAAATTGTCTACCATACATTGAGAGAGTACCGTTTATAATCCACGTTATCATAGATTCATTTACGGATATTAAAAGTTCACATATTTATCCCTCTTATCATAGGTGGTAGATTGGTGGTTTACATGGATAATTTGTAATCCATTTTATTTTGGGGGAAATCCAATAATATATTTGAGATTTATAGATATCATTGTCTGGAAGGCTATTACTGGAATTTATTCAAATATTTATTCCATTTGTATGTGTCAATTCCTTCTCAGAACAAAAAATTATATAAATTTTTATGGTAATATGATGATGATAAAACAATCCATGACTTCAAGAGGTGGTTAACCTCATCAATTATCCCCACCATCGCTAATCCTAGTAGGGGAAATTATTTTATTACTTAGAAATAGTTTCCATGCTCTAAGATGTTTTGATGTAGGAGGTTGAAGTGGTTTTTTTTTCCATGAAGTAGTGTACAAATGATTAGACATATCCCACTCAGGATTGTTAGCTAGATAAAGTGGTAAATTACTTCATATGTTACCAATATTATCTTCTTGGTGATAAATTAGTTGAATAAAAGTACTAGAAGTGCTTTAAATAAATCATCTTAAAATGAAACATGATCCTTCATTAGGGGAGGTGGGTAGGATATATAATTTCATTTGACATCTATTTGGATATACTCTTTTATAATTAAATGTTATTTCCGATTTCGTATGTCAGAATAAATATTAATAGAATATTTTGGAGTCTTATGAGGATTAGAGGCTAGTAGAACACTATAAGAAATTGTATTTTGGTGATCAAGAGTCTCAAATGATAGATATTATGAGATTGACCTATGTTATCCACAGACTCCTATATTGCATCAATATATTGTTGGTACCTGATCTAGAGGCATTGTAAATGATGCATTGAATAAATTTGGGGGTATACACTTTAATAATGGTTTCTTAAAATAATGAGGATCTTCATTCCCACGGTCATATCTGGGTCCATCTAGAATTCATGGGGAGCTAAAGAGATAATTATATTCTTCTAACTGGGTAGTAAATCCTTTGATGAAATCTATATATCAGAGTCACTATGAGAAATACTAGTGTCTAGGTATGGATAGATAGATTGTGGGTTTCATTGAAGGATACATCACTTATCAGTAGGTGAAGGATGAATATAATCGACCCTATAGTATATTATATCCCTTTCAAATTGTTTAATAGATGTGGTACAATATCAGTATAGATTTTCATATAGGATTAATCATTACACCAAAAAATAATGATGTAGTGTGGGAGATCCCGGATTGACTGATGAAGGTAGCCTACTATTTACCTATCAGGGAGAGTATCACCATCATTGATATTGGTAATCCTTATGTTATATAGAATGTTTTATTTCATGGTGTTAAGTAGATTATCATTTCTAATCAAGGTCTCCATTTTACATTATAATTCATGAATGTTCATCTGATGGAAAAGTGATCTCATATTCTACTGTGCACATTTCATCATCTGTAGACTAATGGAAAATCTGATTGGATGATTCCGATTCTAGAGGGAATGTTATGAACATGTGTTATATACTTTTGGGGTTGTTCTATGAAAAATATTTGACTTGTGTAGTTCAATTTTTATTAATATATTTCTTTTATAGATCAATATAGTTACCTTCAATGATTTATATATTATATTTTTCCATTCACATTTGATCAAGTTTGAGGTCGGTGAGTTTTCACTTTTCAGATTAGGTATCATGCATGAGATGTTTGATCATGTTCATTTTATCAAAGAGAAGTTGGAAACCATGTAGAAAATGTATAAATAGTTTGTTGAATATCATAGAGTTCCATTTTAATTTCAGGTTGGTAAGTTACTCTTTTTTTTGTGTAACCTAGATTGAGGCAATGGCATATCCCATTGTCGGAAAATATGTCACCCAATTTTATTGGGTTATATGAGAGAGTGGATATAATCAATCTAGTGGAATTATGATTATTTCCTTAAAGGTGCTATAGTGCTAAAATGATGCATTTCATGTGTTGTGAGATTGAATATATCATCTAGACCCCTCTCATACTATAGTTGTTTCCCATGATAATATTGATTCGAATGAATCCTCTGATGAGCATCTTACCTGTATCATAGACCATTGTGAGAAAAATATTTGAGGAAAAATAATTCCCCTAGAGTGGATGGAGTAGACGAACAGTCATGATTAAGAGGAAATTTTGATGATGGATTAATATGTGTGCGTGTAGTGGGATGAGTTATTCATTGATACATTTTAGTGATGCATAGGAGAAAAACATAGGGATGATATATTTTATGGTGTGGTGGTAGAATGTTACTTACTATCTTTTACCTAGGTACTTCATTAATTTACATATTATAATACTAGTTTAAATTCTATAAATAAGCCATGTTACTGATTTAAAAGGGTGTTTCATATTTTTAGATTGGATTTGAGGAGGTATACTATATAATTATTGTTCTTTCAAGACACTATATATACAATTCACATCCAACAGCAATCTAGTGAAGTCCCTCAGCCTACTGGTGGACTGAGCAGCATGTCTCCAAACATATAGGAGGCCCAATGGCCAATCAGTGTGATCCACCATCCATCCAGTAGATTCCCAAAATATTTTTTCCCTATAATATACTATATGACTGTGGATGGGGTTTCCAAAAGTATAGGCACACTTCCTATAACCACATGCTAGTTGGTTGTGGGAAGATATTAGCCTGTGGTTTTCAATCTCTAGTCGGTGGAAACGAGATAGGCAAGATTAGTACTATGAATATTTTAATTTTAATCCCATTGAAAAAATATTTAACTTTTAAAAATATATATTTAGGCCCTAATTCAGGAGTCATGAAATTAATGGGTACTCTAGGAATTCATTGGAATGTCATATTAATTAGATTGGAACATTGATCCTTGGTTCAATATGGATTTATTGAATCAGAATATATAAAATTAAATTAGTGAATAAATAATATTTTAATATGGTATGGCTTTCATTCATCCCTATTATTATAAGGGTATCAATTTCTATGTATAATCATGGCATTAAAAAGTAACCTAGACATTGAATATTTGGATTATTATCTTTTTTCTAGTGTTTTGTTCTTTGAAACATCTTCCCAAGGCCTGCACTGGATTTAGAGTATGTTCAACATGTGAGTTCATAATGTAATGTAATACATATGAAATATTAAACATTTAATTCTATTGTGTGTCTTGAATTATCTTCCGTAGACCTCCCAAAAATCCCATTTAGACTATTTTTTAACAATGGTTAAATGTTTATCTAGTATAAAGGTGTTCCCACCATTCACAATTCATTTGAACGTGTAATTTTTGAACATAGTGCCATTGTAATTAATTTTTAAATCATTGGTTAATATATGAATTTTAACCCAATAACCATGTTACCCTATGATTTGAAATTAAAAATATGGACATAAAATTATTTGTTAACTAGTAGTTTTGCATAACTAAAATGTGAATCGAAATTGTCCCAATTACTATATGAATTTTTATATTATCCTAAAACTGGTAACTAAATTAAATTATTAATGGGATATAATTGTAATTACATATTAAATTTTAATTGACATCAAATAAACAAACTAGAATATGTAAATATATTTGGAATGATTGGTGATTTTATTTTCATTGGATTTTCCCCTGGAGATATTTCATATGTAAAATCACCAATAAAATAGGAAGTCACATAATATCATATGTCCTTTGAAATTTTACTTGTACATAATTTTGTAATTTCTTGGGTACTATTCATATGTATCCCTCCCTCCCTGGTTATGTTCTGAGGGAACATATTAGCAGCTCTAGAATGGGAATTAATATTATGTCAATTAACACATTGATTCTAAAATCCACCCATGGCATGATAATTTTCCCTAGGTAAACATTTAATGCAGGATTAGTCCTTTTTAGGTGAATATTCTTTGAATTAGTTATATGTGTGGGAATAGAATAATAAATTCATGAAAAAGTAATTTTTGATGCTTCCAAGTGTCATCCAGTAGCTTGTGGGTTGCTGGTTTTATATTGATGTTCTGCATTTAATTAATTAATTAATACCTTTCTAAATCATAATAGTCATTCATTATTACTCTAAATATGTTTTTTGAGTCACTATTTTAGGTTGGATTTTGTGGTTTACTCATACCCTATTCAAGTGGCTATTTGGTAAGCATTAAGACTTCATGGATGCAGATCAAAACAAGGGAAAGAGGCCCTAAGATTGAGAGAACGATTTTCTGTTAAGAAAAGAGATATGACATGGGACCAAACATGGGGTTTGGGATGGGTTTTTGTTGTGTTTATTTAGATATATTCATTTAGTTTTTACTTGTATTAATTTCATAATGAAATTTAGTTTGACATACAGTATGACTTGAGTATGTTTATTATACTCATATTTTTTTGGCACCAATTGATTTATCTTCTATAGTAAATTATATTGATATTGTTATTTTTTTATATTATTAGTTTTTTAGATACCTAAGGGTATTTTATCCCAACTATATCTATTTGACAATCACATTATGTTGGTATCTTATTGTATAAGGGGATGTGTGCTTTAGGTCTCTTAATGAATTTTCTCAGACACCTAAGGGAGAATCAAGCAAGGTATGTTACAGTATGAGATATTTTTAAGGGAAGTTGTAGGAGACATAGATTTAAACATTATATAGTAAAAATTTTAGATCAAAGGTTTTCCTTGATGATCTAGATAAGTCTTTTGAAAGAGTTTGAAGTAGAGATGAGTTTCAGTACCAATTACCACCATCAGGACGATGACTAGTTTGAGGGGGCCATGCTAACCCTTGAGGACATACTAAGATAATTTAAAATATTGTTTGAATGTTATTGGGATCAACACATCTATAAATATTATTTCTCATATAATAATGGTTTCCACTGTACGATTAAAATTGAACCATATAATTATCTATAAGGGAAGATATTAATGATTCCTTCCTATTGGGATAAATATAGAGAAAGGAATATAACAATATCTAAAATTTTATAAGAAATGAAGAAGAAGGTTTAAACCCTTCACCATTACATAAAATCAAAAAAAAATTGTAAATAATTTATGCATATTACCATTGATGAGATCATCCATTTCTATTTGGTGAGAATGTATTCCTTGAGACTTCTACATGGAATCGTGTAATGATATTTGGAATGAATGAGAAGATACTCCATGGGTATATAGGTCCATTTATATTCTTTTCTCATTTCATGTAAATATTATATTTTATACGAGTCCCTCCATACCTCACCCAATTATATGATGTGTTTTACATACCACTTTGTATAATGTACATATTATACCCTTCACATATTTTCATCTCAAAATAGATATAATTTATGGATGATTTTTCTTTGGAGGAACAACCAATGGTGCCTCTAGATCATATAGTCAAGGTTTTTCCAAAAATTATCACTCATCCGGTCAATTTCCTTTAGAGGGATCCCAATATTGAGTAACCCTTAGGGGAACCTGAGCAGGTAATGATGAAAAATTACAAAATAAATTTTTTTAACATAGAAATAAAATTTTGTTAATAGAATTATTTTACGGGGCATATAATTCCATGGACAAACTTTTTAGTAATATAATTCACACTAAATATGTAATTTATATTTTATCTTTCTCCACATTAATAAATAAACCATAACGGGCCTAAAATATTTTATATTCAAAATATATATTACCGAATTTATGGTAGTTTTAATGAACTAATACAGAGTTCCATCTTACCTGATACCAGACCTGGTCCATGGCAAGGCCCGAAAGTCATTCCCAATCACCATGGTCTAGAAACAAGTTCATGTGTTTCATGAATATATATTGGGATTGATTCCACCATTTTACATAATTATAAACAACCAATAATAATAGACAAAACATAACTAAATAATCAAAAATAAACGGGGTATAACAATTTTGAGATTCATTGTTTATGAATTTAAACAAAACCCAAAGGGCTCTAATGAAAAAAGAAACAATGGAACAATCCCAAAAAAACCTCCATGAAACATGATAGTGACATCAATTTCAAACCACCACCAATAACTCTTATAATGTGTGGACCACTGAAAACTTGATTCACCTTTACCGTGATAAATCAAACCTTTGAATTTTTCATACATAACAAAGTAAACCTAAACCGAAAGGTATTTATAGGGAATGATCCAGGACCTGTAGGATTACACCAAAAATAACTAATTTCATTTTATAATATTAGAATGAAAATAAAATGTACAATTACATTTAAACATTTGAAAATTTATAATAAAACATTTTAATGAAACCATTTTAAAATATAACACTTTAAAATAAAACCATTTATTAATATGCTAACATGAATTATGTGATATAAAAACCCTAATGTACACTGATGGGTAGCACAACATTTCAAAATAATCAAGTCACAAGTGAGCACCATGGGTAAATCCCTATAGTTAAAAAAACTAGAGGGACCCTAGAAACTGCATACCTTTTCACTATCAAGTCAAAAAGAGTCAATCTACTAGAAGAATACAGTCTTTCCACATTTGAATCATTGGCATAATATTCCGAGTATTCCCACCTAGATACCTATGAATCAATTTTTTTTAAATTTCACATTCAAATATCACATATAACACCACTTCTACATAACTAAAACCATTTTAAATTTCAAAACGCACACTAAAAATATTTGGATATACAATATATGCCAGTTTAAATTTTTTTGAAATCCCTTTGGAAATACTTCAAGAAGAGCACATGTGAAAGAAAAATAATCTTCATGGGAAATCACTAATAAAAATCATATTTATCCAAAATATGTATTATGACATGCTTTATAATTCCATGACACAGTAAAGGTACTTTAAAAGAAAGATCAAATTCAACCAAACCACTTCCACTTAGAAACTAGAATTTCTACACATTCACACTTTTAATCACTTTATAACCACAAATTTCATATTTCATGTATGGTTTAATAAAGTTTTATTAAACACCACAATGATTTATAGATGAAATTTAACAATTTTTTTTTTCAAAAAACAAATTCTATCACATACTGATCATGAACCATTTCAAAAACATCATTTTCCAATGATAATCATTCCATATAAAACATTTAAAAATTAAATCAAGAAATATAGACACATAAAATAATGTAAATTCATGGATTCACCTATATCATGTGTATAAAATTATAATAATTGGTACTAAACCACAACTACATCACCAATGGGCCCTATAAAGGCATAAATAAAACCAAAACATCAACATTGAACCCTATAAAACAATATACTTACATTAAAATGTCACCAATCCTACTAAAAATATGGAAACATAAGAAATTATATTAAAATCCCAAAAAAAGAATAAATCAAGGGAGTATGGATCTTAATTTAAGAATCTTGGAGAAACCACACTGAATCTACAAATAAAATAGAGATCTATGTGAGCGAAGGGAGGGGGAGATATTCCTAAGCTGGAGAATAAATATTGGTGTAGATTATAATTTATTTAGGGTTAATGTAGAAGGGGGAATGTAGGAAAATATTAATTTTTTAATGACATGTACAAGTCATACATTTTCCCACATGGTTTTAAAAAACCGGGTAACAATTGTGTGACCTTCTTTAGCCAAGAAGAGGAATCCACATAGTTACCCACATGGTTTAAAAAATTGTGTGGATACTATGTGATTTAACACTTTCAAAAAATGACACCAAGCCACACAGTTTCCTAGGTTATGTGCATGGTTTACTCTAACCATGTAGAAACCATGCACTACTAGCTATTTAAACCAAAATCACAATTTTTTCATAAAAACTCAAGGAGAAAACTCATGGAAAACAGGTAATTTAAAATAAAAAATATAATAATTAAAATAAAAACACATCGCACCAAGAACATGAGAGAAAAACTAAGATCCAATAGTGAAATGGTGTAGAGTATGAAAAGAAGAATCCAGGTGTGATGGTAGTTGTTAAATCAGAAGGTACAAATAGATGTAAACAACATCTGAAATGAAAGTCCTCTATAATAATCTTTCAAAAAGTGAACCTATGTCATTAATAAAATCATATTTATAATTAAAATTTATATTATAAAATATAATTTTTTTTGTTTGATATATTTATTATTATTTCTTATTTTACAAATATAGTTAATACACAAAAAATAATTTGATAAAAAAGTTCCTTTTCAGAATATTTTATGATATTATTTTAATGTTAAATATATATATTTAGAAATTTTAATTTGAAAAATTGATATTCATTTGTTCAATTATCATAACAATATTGTAATAAGATTAGGTTTTTAAATTTTTAAAAAGAGTGATTCTCGGGTGAATAGTGGAAAATATACTTTTTACAAATAAAAAGACTTTTATGACATTATTAATATATAATTTTGAATTTTATATTTATAAAACCATTTACTAATGAAAATTATTTAATTAATTGTTGAATTAAAATTTGAAAAATATGTAGTAAATAATATAAAAACCCATATTTGGCATTTTCTAATAGAAGTTATGTTTTTTTTAAAATATTTTAATACATTATACATTCAGTATTTAAAAATTTATTTTTATCACATATAAGAAATAAATATAATATGATTTATTTAAAATTTTTAATATTTAGGTATAAATTAAGTAATAAGCAAAATTTTATTTTTCATTTGTAAAGGATAAATTACTTGGGAAAAACTAGTTATCACAGTAAAAATAAAATGGGTAAAATGTGTTTAACAAAGTGGTAATGAAAAAAACATTTTCAAAAAATATTTGGAAAGGTTTGATAGTGAGATTATAAAACTTTTCCCATTCCTTCTTCATCATTTACAAGATTATTAACTACGTTCTTTTAGAGAGAAATCCCATTATTAAAATAGTTTGTATTTTCACAAAAATTCTATCCATTTTTACATATAATAGGGGAACACCTCTTCGTGCATTTTGATCACATGAAAACTCACATAGTAAAAACCAAATTATAATTAATTAATTATTTAAAATTAATAAACAAAATTATTTATTTTATTCTCATAATACCATCCCTTCTTAGGCATAATCACATAGGCAAATGAGATAATCCAAGAAGTGAGGTAAAAAATTCTAACCAGTCCATTCTCATTTCAATTAATTTATGTGCATTTTTTCTTTATCGAATTCCATTTGACAATATTTAAACATCAACATAAATAACATTATTATAACTATATGTTATTATAATTAAGTTACTATATTTAATTCCCTTTAATTTTTCCACTAAGGGAAAAAATTTGAATCGTCCATATCTTCATACTAGCACCTCTATAAAGAAACATGTTTTGTTTTCATTTACTTCCTTACATGGATGGTCCTAAAGGGGAATTAAATAATTTTTTTTAATATATATATATATATATATATCATTATTATGCTGCTAAAATGATAAATCATGTCACTTCATTATTATTCCATTTAAAAAATGAAACTATTATCCACGTATACATGGAGATTACATCTTCTAAGGACAGATGCATTCTATTTTTCACTAATTTTCTGGATAGATTTGGATCATAATTTATTGGTATAAATGATATATATGACTTATAATTATCATTAATTTATTTATTTTTTCATAAAACTAGATTTAATGATCATTACAAGGAAAATCAGTCGATATCGGTTAATAACCCAAAACAAGTTTGCAATTTTAATCTTCATGAGGTATGACTAAAAATAACAGACAAGGAAATTAGAAAATTTTATTTATTTATAAATCATCCATTTTTGTATCATTAATGTTTTTTAAATAATGAAATTATAGAGAATAACAATGAACGGTGTCACTTTGACAGATCTAGTTCAAAACAGACGTGATTATCAACACTTGATTTTGAAAAGAGAAAAAAAAATTAATACACAAAGATAATTATTATTAATGAAGTGTATAAATAGAAATTTATATGAATAATTTTTGAAAATGTGTAATTATGATGTTTATCATCATGATACTATATATTAAATGTCTTCTATTTAAATTAAGGGTAATGGTAAGAGGATTGATAAGTCAAACTCCATTCTTTCATCCATTCAATTAATTATTGAACATTATTCTTTTGAGACATTATATTTTTAATCACATCCAAAAAATTAAAAGAAAATGAATTTTTTATCGTAATCCATTTCATGAAATGTGAAATTTTCTCATTAAAAAAATTATTCTTATGTAAAAGAGACACAAAATTATGTCTTTTAAAATGATGAATAAAAAATGTATTAAAATAAAATCTCTTTTAAGGATTTGGTTTTGTTTTTATTCAATTGATATATCTTCAATGCAGGTATGTTTCATGTTTACCATATATTATTCTTATATTATGTGATTATTTTGTGTGATAATTTCTTTAATCCACTGATTTAATTCATGATGTTATTTTATAGCATTTTATTCTCTTATGAATATAATTTCTTCTATAGGATATATATGAATTGAAACATAATTTTTTTAAGTGGAATATGTAAGTAGGGATTAATATTAAATTAATTACCATATAATCCTCTAATGAATTTTTTAGAGTTTACATCTCATGTGTTATGTATTCATTAGTATATTTCAGTTTCTTAGAAGCATGGGAAATGATATTGTGGAATGTTAAAGTAAATTTTAAATATGATAATGCATGACACAAAATTAAATGACATTATTCTTAATGATCTTATTTATAAATCATCCATTTATGTTCTTATAACATGTTAATTGATTCACATATATGTCTTATTATTTTCACTCACGATTTCATGATATTTTTCATGTGTTCATGTTTTTCACTTATTTTGAAAAACATTTCCTGTATGAAATGAGTATTCATCCCTTATAAATCATTTGATATCACCCCTTTATGGTGTTTTCATTTCATGATTTTTAGGATGATTTGTACAATAGATATGTATAGAACATGGGCTATCCTTGTGAAATTATGGAGAAATGATCATGGGTTCTGTGAAATAAGATTATTTTATAGATGGATTCCAAATATACTAAACCTATTATTTATTTAGAAATAATTATATATTTATTTTCATTTTTAAATAATGTAAAATATATAAAATATATCACTAAATGTTTTGGGAAGTATATAGATTCAAATAATGTTGTAAAAGTTACGATTTTGGTAAAAACTATTTTTGGAACTATTCTAAATATAATAAATCATTTTGAAAAAATATAATAAATTAATATGAAGATAATATTATCCTAATAATTATAAATATAAATTTCATTTTGATAAATATTAATCTATATTTATTAAATTTACATTTTTAAATAAAATTAAATTATAGGGTGAAAAATGTATTTTGGAAATAAATAATTATTATATTAAATATTATAATTAAATTAGTTTTAATGTATTATAAATAAAAAAAATATCATAATTTAATAATACATATCATTGAAAATAAATTTTTTGTTCAATTTTTATTATCTGATACTTAGTTTCACTTGTTAAAATGTTGTTAACAGAAAACATTATTTCATAATATGGTTAAAACTATTTAATCCTGCTTATTTAATTACTATATTATTGTTTTTAATATATATTATATTAAACAAATTCATGGTCATTACGTTTTGTAGAACATGTTTAGAAATAAAATAAAATAAATATTTATAAAGCTATGTTTCACTAAAATATTATGTTGTTACATTATTTATATGTTGTATTAATTTACCATGTATATTTTATAATATGTATAAGTAAGTATTAACTATGGGTATTTAATTCACCATAAATAAACATTTGTAAATGGAGTGTCGTGTGACACCCAGAAATATATAATCTAGAAATGTTGTATTCGATATCATGTTAGAAATGAAACCCTAAGTTTGTCAGGGAATATAATATCCCAATAGATGATAATATATTTACTATTTAAAATTAATATATTATACTCAATAGATCTCAATGCACGTTATATTTAGTTTTCTTGTATCATACACAAGAATGACTGTCTTTATAACATTACATTAAACGAAAGATCATGGTTTACTAAACACCAATATCTTATTAAATTACTATAATATAAAATTATAATATATAAGCTACATGTTCAATTAGATTTTAGTAATAATATTGACAAAAATATAAATATATGGTTTATAAAAAATAAAATCAATTTATCAGTTTCATATTAAATATAAATTAATATAATAACCAATTAGAATAATGGATTATTTTTATAAAAAACTAATTTTATTTCCAAAAAGTTATTTTATCATAATGAAATTAATTAATAGAAATCATTTATGGATATAATTATAATATAAAATATATATATTCAATAAAATAATTTTTATATTTTTCCCATACATTTCATATAAATACGATAAAAACAAACCCTCTATGACACATAAAAACCTATATATTTAATAATGAACTCTTAAAACATTTTAATAGAGAAACTATTATAAATTTATCTTTTTTTATTTTAAAGACTATTATTTCAAAATAATATTTATCTTTGATATAGAATAATAAAAAGTAGTTAGGTCAAATTTTGGTTATTTTTCAGTGTTTAATTTTAATGAATAGTTAAAAATACTGAATTTTATTTCAAAAAAGTAATTTCATATAATATATTTGTAAGGATAATTTATATTTAAGTTTTTTTAATTCATAATTAGATAATTTTTTATCTATTAATCCAATTTATGTCATTGAAATTAATTTCATTTAAAAATTGAATATAAAAATATCTTAAACCGTTAAACATTTTTTATGTTAAATATCTGTATGGTCACCCTGTCTGTAAGATTACATTTGAATTAATTTCTACCACTTATATGATTTGACATTGGAAAAATTGATTACATATTTTGAAACATAATTATTTATTATTTCAAATATGTTTAGTTTAGTTTTTTTCAAAAAATATGGGTAAATATAATTAATATTAATTTCAACGATTAAGGTGAAATTAATCTGAGCATCAAATTAAACCATAATCTCAAGTGTCCAACTGAATTATTAGATTTCCCAAAAGTAATTTTATCATCATATTTATACTCTATAATCCCTAAAATATAATTTATAACATTATTAGAGCTACTTTAAATGGAGGAAACATAGGTGAAATTCCACTTTCCAAAATTTATAGAATTTCCACTCCTCCTCCAGAATAAATTAGCCTCCCCTCCCACCACATCCTGAGACCCCTCAGGAAAAATTGGATCAACCATGATATTTCCAAATATATCCTTAACATACCTATTCTCAACCCAAAGGCCTCACCTTGTTCATAAATCCATCCATTGAAACCATTTAATGGAAACTAAAAGGAGTTACCCGATTAATGGGTAATATCATTCCTCAATCTCTATAGTTTCATTTATTTCTAAAATCATCAATTTAATATTATTCCATGATTATATGAAAATAAAATCCTAAATATACTAATATGTTTTTATGTAACATTTTTACCTAATCTTACACACACTTTCATCTAATGGGTAAAGAACATACCATTTATGAGAACACTGATTTGCCGCCTCACAAAACGATGATTGTTTGTTCTTCCTTCACCGCCACACATGATGTAAATTATGATAGAAATTATGTTTATATATTATATTTATATATTTTATTTATAATGACTTTATTCTTCTATAAATTTTATATATAACATACCAATATGTTCCTATTTTTTTTTAAATTCAAAATCATCCATTGTGTAAGTGTGGAAAATTACCTCTGAAAGTGATTTGATTCGATCACATGATATATGTAGTTTATAAATGTTGGTTATAGTTAAATATAAGTGAAATAAAAAAAATATGATATTTATTACATAATTAACTCCATGTAAATATTATATATATCTTTTTCTTTATTAACCATTCTCACACCAAAAAATTGACAACATCATTCATAGATGTGTGGACTCGACACGACGTGATTCTTTTTATAAAAAAACATTTATATATTTAGTTTTATATGATTGAATAATATTGTTTATGATATAATGAAAATTTGTGAAATATTAATGTTACTTACCTTCTTTCCAAAACAATCATTGAATTTTGATAACGTTATTTGTGTTGTAATGGCATGGACCCTCCTAGTAAATTACATTTCCAAATACAAATGTTGAAGGAATTATGGGGACCATCAGTGACTCATTGAGGAATTTTTAAAATTTCAAGTTGAATGAACAGTGGAACCGAAGGGCATCAGTGGAACTGATGGGCATCAGTGGCATAGATCGGTCGTTAGTGGCACTGATGAGCATTGATGGCACAAAATAGTCATCTATGGAACAAATGGGAATCAGTGGCACTAATTGAAATCAGTGGTATTGATGGTCTGTTAGTTGTAGGGAGACTATGCTAGGGTTTCGGTGAATCAACCACTAGTGAGTCATTTCTTTCTTCTCCTAGACAATTCTGTATTTCCCCTGTAACACATCTTTTGATGTAAAAAGCGTTTTATAACTTATATCAAGGTGATTTAAGGCCCATAGAATATGTTTTATATTCTTCATTAGTAAATTGGTCCTTTAATTACCAAAACATGTGGCATTTTCATCAATATCACACCCTTTTTATCATTTTCAATCCTCTCATGTTTTCCTGTTTTTCCCTTATTATGTGTTTTCCTCTATTTCAATGAAATTTATCAACACACAACCATTCGCTAGTATATATCCACCATTTTTAAGTGGAGTTATTAAATATAAATTAATTTTAATGTGTGAAACTATGAAGCCGTGTGTTTAAACCACAATTTCATTTTAATCACTTTGAGATTTCACATCCTGTAACTCTAGGATCAGGACTTTTTTCACAGAGATATCTTCTTCTTAATTGATATATTTCCTTTACATGGGGTGCTTTGAGTCCCTCTTCTAGAGAATATTCTTAACTATTTGAGATTGCTCCTGTATGGTAATTCTTGGAGTTTCCTGTAGTGTCATCCCCAGTTCCTGGCCAAGGAGAAAATATCGTTCCATGATAATCCAGGATGGGTTTTCTGTCATCTCTCTTTATTGTTCATCATGTGGGGTGGGTATGATGATGTTTCTCCTTAGATGTAGATGAATAAAAATTTATAGAAGATAATAAACATACTTTAAATGAATTAAGGGTTTTCCAAGATGATTATGTTAGTATATTTTACCTTCCTTCTTATGTTGTGAATTGTATGGGATCATGCCACTAAAAATCATGGCCATTGGTGGTACATTATTGTGCACTAATGATGCTCTATTTTTTGGTAATATTATTATTGATTGGTTGAAACATGGAAACATGTTAATAATGTAATCTTGGTTTATTAAATGGATGCCTAATAAAGAAGAACCCTTGTGTGATCACCTCTTTTATCCAAATGGAATAAAGAGAAATAATGAGTGGTATTGGCTAAATTTGAAATATATTTTTCTCTATTCTGGTGGTATGAATGGTTTTTATGTTTGATACTTTATGGGGATACATAGGGGGAATTGAATATCTAGTTGAGATGTTTTTGATTTTTCAATATATGGGTGTGTGGAGTATGTGGTAAGCGTTCTGGACCTGGTATGTTGGGGGCATGGTCTAGTTCTAGTACATTAAAGAATATAAGGTGTCCCTTTTATTATTATTACATATGAGAAAACATGGAGTGGAAGCTTAATTCTTCATTGGATGTTTCTTCCAGTTTTTGTTTTAGCCTATGGTTTTTCCTCTTAATTAACCTATAGTGAAGGAATATTTAAAAGGAATCTCTTTAATATGATAATGAGAACTTTTAAAATGGAAGATTATTTTCTAGAAATGGTTTGTGCTCTGGTTGTTGCTATTGTGTTCGTGTACAGGTAGTGGTATCATCAAAATTAGTCATGTGTGAGTTGGTTGTTGGTTTCAAAACCCATATGTTTCATTAGTGCTTGTTTAACTATATGTATAAGATTTAGTTCTTCCGGGTCTAATATACACCCCACCCATGTTGTGCACTTCCTAACGACCACCCCCATTTCATGGGTGGGGGGGTTTCCATAAATTCTTTTAGTGTTTGTTATTAGATCCTTGATACTCTCTCTCCCAAGTACCCAAGACTCTTTGGGTAGGATGTGATGACATAAGGTTCATTATGGACTAAGACTCATTGGGAACAGCGTGGTTTGGTGGATGGCCCATGTGTGTGCAAGAATATTGGTTTCCAAAGTGTTTTTGGGATAAGGTACAGGTGTCTACGAGGGTGATAGTGGTTACTGTAACCCTGGTGTGTTCAGGAACAGTAGTGGTTGTTGTGGACCGGGTTTCTATGGGCATGGTTATGTTTAGTTGTGGTGGCCTTGGTGTTTACAGGCAAGATAGATGTGTGGTTTTGATTTCCCATGGGGTTGTTACGTGGGAAGGGGTGGGAGTACAATGGGATTTTATGGGGGACGGTCTAATGTGTAAAAGGTATTAAATAACTAGTGGGGAAGTGGTGTGGGTACCAAAATATAGATGTTCTATTACTATTATTTTTCTTGACATGCATTATTTCGGGAGTGTACCATGGTGAGGCTGGGTGGATAGTTTACCTTTCTAGGTGTTTTGCGTACTTATACATTCTCATGGGGCATTAGAATGACTCCCCACTTGTGCATGAGAGATTTTGGTTTCCCTACTTAGTATACCTATATACTCACCCTATGTATATAAAACTAATTTCAGGTTTCTTGGAGGACTATGAGGACTATATTGGACCGTACTAGCTCATACATTGAGATAGTTATGTTTTTTTCTTTTATTTTCTTTTGGTATATCTTTCAAGGTTTTTCATATACCTCCTATCCGTTTATTTTGAACATGCATATGAGAATAGATTTTGGGCTTTACATTTATTTATTATTTCTAGTTGTTAGGGATTTTACATCTTATCTCCCAATCATACTATATTAAAAGGATACTTCCTTCCATATTAAGGGAGATTATATACCCTTGGTGCTAATCACCACACTGGGGCCTATTGGAGGACGGAACCAGGGGTCATTATCCACCCTTCAACATGAATAAGGAAGGTTCTGGCAGTTTTTTGTCCCTTAACTTACCTTGGAGAAGGCAGGTCGAGATTGAATGGTATCAGAGGTGATAGTTGAGAGATAATATCGAGTTATGGGATGATTTCATGGGAAGGTAGGGCAATATTTTTAGAAAATCTTGATGCATGAATTAGTACAAACAAGACCATCTTGGTCATAAGATTTTAGGGCCCCCCTGTGATCTTACAAAAGGACTCTTAGCCTACTAAACAACCAAGTGAGGCTACACTGATTGTAGGGTAGATACCCATGTAAAGGAACATGCATCATAATGACATGTGTTCATGAGTGTCTGGGGTGTTTCGATAATTTAAAATAAATAAATGTTTAATGAAAATTTAAATGCAATATTATACACTACTCAGGCTTAGGCATTCCTTGTTTACCTTGCAGCTATTGTACCCTAATGAAATCTATGAGTATTGTAGGAATTCAAGTCCCAGTAGGTTGATCTAGTAGTTCATTAGAGGGATGATCGAGAGGAGGAGGACAATTTGTGTCAGAATATGCATCGTTCCTTCCAGCGGTAGGCTCTAGGGAAGTATGAGGGAAGCATCTCTATCATGCAGAAGAATATCTAGATCGAGGAGTTGGTGACAACTTTCAGCATGATCTGGGATCCAATAGAGTACTGGATTCTATTAGATATAAGCTAAATGTGGGGAGTGACACGTCAGTGGTGGAGGATTTATCTCGATGAGGTGAGGAAACTGAGGTTTTGTGGACGGACTTTGAGAAGGAGTTACTTGAAGAATTCCTTTCATCCATGATGATGTATGAAAATAGGAATGAGTTGTTCTCCCTCTACAAGGGAGTATGTCTGTAAAGGAATTGGGGATCATGTTCAAGGATCATCATCTTTTCACCTCATACTTCTTCTTGGATGAGGATTTGTGGACAAGACACTTAGAGGCGGCACTCCGACCTTCTATTTGGTAAAATATTAATCACATCAGACTACCAACATACATGGAGGTCCAGATGAAGCCTAAAGTGGTGGAGAGGATTCACATGCTGAGACGTGTGATTTTAGAGGGGAGAAAGTTGGGCTCCTGAAAGGGGAAGGATGTCAGAACCAGGCCTCCAGTATTAGGACCTTCTAGGTTTCAACTGGTGGGGAGAATGCCTCAGAAGTTTCAGTTTCGATATCCTCGTGCTCACCCTTTCTCTATGGGCCAAAGAGTGAGATGCTTTAACTATGGAAGCCATGGGCATGTTCGGAATCAGTTCTCAATTTGAGTGTCATATATTGGGGGTGGTAAAGCCAAGCACCCACCTCAATAGCACCAGTTACAGGCTATAACTTTTCAATAGCAGTAGGCCCTTTCCCCATTGAGATTAAATGTTTAAGGAGGATGTCGACCTCATGGTGCTCATCAGGGACCTTGATGTGGGTGTGGTTGAGGAGGAGGATGATAGAAGGGGGGAAAGAGGCTGGGTGTGGGTTGTTTCATGCCACATAGTTAGTAGTTTTAGTGAGGCCATAATTTTTTGAGGTCAGATCAGTCTGTATAGTAGTATTGAATGTTCCTTGTTGGATTTAGGAGCTTCACACTCATTTTTTACACACGCTCTAGCCCATTACTTTGGTCTGGACATATAGTGAATTTCTATTCCCTTGGTGTTGAGTACACCGGTTAGAGGTTAGACAATCCATTTTTATGTCCATCCAGGATGCAGACTGATGTTGCGGCCACATCTGTCTAATTGGGATCGATTTCTACTGAAAACTGAGTCATAAAATGTCATCCTAGGCATCAACTGACTGTTTTCTTTGAACACTGTTGTTGAATTATTTCGTAGGAGGGTTATGTTCTCAAAAAATGGGTGTCTAATGTGTATAATTCAATGCTGAGTGGGATTTATAGGAGAGAAACCAGTGTTTGGAACCCCTTCTTTCATTGATAGTCGAGATATTAGTGGAATTGCCAGACTCTGAGATAATAGATGTTTCTAGGATTGTCAGTGAGTTACAGAACATCTTCCCCAACAATGTTGTGACTCTTCCCCCTTGATGTGATGTTGATTTTGGGACAGACCTACAACCTGTTGTGTGTTTGATTTTGATGGATCCCATTCAGATGGTGCCTTCTAATTTGCAGGGGTTACAAATTTTGGTTGATGACCTGATAAAGTAGGGTTTCATCTATCCAAGCGCTTCCTCATGGGGTGTTCCAAAATTTTTCGCAATGAAGGTAGACAGTGGTCTCAGTCCAAGCATAGACTACCAAAGACTGAATCATGTGACGGTCAAGAACCATTACCCCACCCGAGGATTGAGGACGTTTTTGACCAGTTGAATAGAGTAGGTTGGTTCTTTATGATCAACCTATGGTCTGTCTATAATAGTTGAGGATTAAGTAAGGGGACATACTAAAGACTGTTTTTAGGTGAAGATATGGGAACTTTGAGTTCAGGATCATGCCACTGGGCATTAAAAATGCACTAGCTGAGTTCATGGGGATCCTGAGCTCAAATTTTTATACGTATCTGGACTTGTTATTAGTCTTTTTCATTGACAAAATCAGGATCTACTCAAGGTCAAAGGAGGATCACACCAATCATATCATGATATTTTTAGATGTTCTACAGCACGACCAACTCTACGTGAAGTTTTCCATGTGTTCTTTCTAGACATGATATGTGCACTTCCTTGGACACATGGTGTCATGGTAGTGAATAACAACATACCCATTGATGGACGAGGTGGTTGTTTTTTGGGAAGCACCCAAGAATGTGGCAGAGTTTCATAGTTTCAAGGGACTCGAAGGTTAATACCAATGGTTTGTTCCCAACTTTTATCATGTTACATCTCCTTTGACAACATTGAATATAAATGACTATGGTTTCATATGAAGTGGGAAGTTCTAGTCATCTTTCAGTTATCTGAAAGGGACGATGGTCAGTTCCCTAGTGCTGATGTTTCTAGAGGAAGGGGTAACGTTTGATGTTTTTTGGGATACTTTAGGTCTAGGCTAGGGGGTTTGTACTAATTTAGAAATATGTGGTGATCTTTTATGGGTATTGGTAGTTACTCATGCATGAACATAACCATTCCACCCAGAACAATGAACTTTGAGAGGTTGTGTTCATGCTGAAGTTGTGGTAGAATTACCACATCAGTGAACACTTCATGGTCCTCACAGATCATAAGATCTTTATATATGTCTTATCTCATCGAGACCGGAAATTACAATGACAGAGGTGGATGGAGATTCTTTAGGATTAGGAATTAGAGATATTATACACCTCATGAAAGGGGACATGGTGTCTGATTACTTGAGTATGATGTCACACAAGGATTTGGTTGGGGAGTCAGTAGATGCTTAGAGGGAAAGAGAGGAGTTGGATACTATACATTTAGGCATGAGAGTGGAGGATGCTAGAGTCTGTCAAATTTAGATGAAAATGAAGTATTCCTAGGTAAGAATGGTGGAGGAGTCTCACTGGGGAGAGTCAGAGGATAAAGTGATGTACGATCTTGTTTTCCAGGGTGCTGCTTTGAAGAGATGGTCATAGGATAGTAAGAATCAGATGTTGTTCCGTGGGAATATATTTATCCAAGAGACAATGCGTGTGAGAGTTCATGGTGATTTCCATAACTCAACCCTAGTAGTACACCAATTAGATTAAAATAAATATTGGGGCTTGAGAGGTTAGTTTTGGTGGCCTGTAATGAAATGGGAAGAGAATGAGTTTGTAGAAAAGTGCCTCACGTGTTTGTAGGCAAATGATAAACACCAGGTTCCTGGAAGTCTCTTACAGACATTAGACATTTCTGATTGTAAGTGGGATGAAGTCTCTATGGATTTCATCACAAGACTACCTTGATATGATAATGGTTGTGATTCCATTAGGGTAGTGGTGGAAAAATTTACAAAATCACTTAACTTCATAGTGATTAAGTGGTTGATCACAATAGATGAATTAACACCGAAGTATGTGGGTGAAGCTGTGTGGCTTCACTGAGTTCTAAAAAACAACATTTTAGATTAGGATACATTATTTACTTCACAATTTTGTAAGGGATTAAAACATGCATTTGTCACCCATCTATGACTTAGCACTGCTTTCCACCCTCAGATGGATCGGTAGATAGATTAGACCAGCTAGATATTAGAGGACATGTTGCGAGCATGTTTTCTAGACATTGGAGGATCATGGGTATGACACTATGAACTAGTACATTTTAGGTATAATGATATTTTTCAGTCTTCCATTGGTATAGAACCGTTAAAAGCTCTATACGGAAGCCCATGTCATTCACCAGTGTGATGGACAGAGGTTTGGGAGGCATGTATTCTTGGACCGGAGGTGGTTTAAGGGATGATAGAGAATGTTTAGCTTGTACGTGAGAGGATGAAGGCGTAACATGACTAGTAAAATTCTTATATTGATTATAGGAGGATAACCTTGGAGTTTGAGGTTGGGGACCATGTGTTCTTAAAGGACCCCACTAGGCGTGGACATGGGAGGATTGCTGGGGGTGTAATCCTTCTCCTAGTTTCATCGGACCCTTAGTGGTGTTGGGACGAGTTGGTAAAGTGGAATATCAGGTAGCATTGCCACCGCCACTAGAGAGTATCCAAAACGTCTTCCATTTATCTCTACTCCATCGATATCAACATGGTGACTCCAACATCCTTGATAGAGGAGATTTGGATATCATGGAAGACGTGACATTACTAGAGTGATTGGTGAGAATCGATGATCATATAGAGAAGGTGGTTTGTAAATGTACCCTTCCCTAGTTTTGTGTGTTGTCAAGGCATGGTGGGTGAATTGAGAGAATTTGGTAATGGGAGGTACAGATGCGTGCCTAATACCCTGAGCTGTTATGAGTTTTAATATTTTATTATCATTTTTCCTTGACCATGATGTAATGTTTGAAACTACATATTGTATGTTTAGTTGTTTCCAGGTTTCCTATTTTTTGTCAAATGTTCTGACTCTAGGGAGGGGAGAACTAGATCTCTAATAAAGACACATTAATGTGTATGTGATTTAACACATGCGGGTAAGTAAGTGCCTCCAACAATAGATAATATATTTAAATGGAGGAATTAGCTCCATAACCTAGATGTATGGATGGTGTGACCTTTTGTGTTTACATCGTTGCTTGGGGAAGAGATGTGTTAGTGTTTCCAATGTTGTTCAAGAGACATATGTGAGAGATGTGCACCTAGATATTGATGCATGATCTAGCTTTTGAACAAATCTAGGGTGGTTTCCCATTGAGAGTTATCTTACAAAGTGGTTGTTTGGACCCATATCATTCTTCATATTAACTCTTGAATTAGAAAGGGAGAGAATAGTTTGAGAGGTATTTTATGTAATGTACCAAACCTTCTTGGTCCATTAATTTTCCAAATCCTGATGTTGGAGGTGTCCTAGAGACCATCCGGGACTCGTTGAGGAGTTTTCCAAATTTTATATTGAACATACGGTGGCATTAAATGGTTTTAGTGGCACTGATGGGAATATGTTCTAGGGTGACATTTCCATCGTTTCGGTGACTCACCCTTCATTGAGTCATTTCTAGCTTCTCCCAAACATTCTATTTCTCTCTAGCAACACCTCTTTTTATGTAAAATGTGTTTTAATACCCCATTCAAGGTGATTTAAGGCTCATATAAGATTATTTAAATCCAAATAGAGTTTGGAAACCCTTGAATTACTAAATCATTTTTTCTTTTCAGGAGTTTGACACTCTATTCCACGTTTTCTAGCCTCATTTTTTTTATAGTTTTTCCCCCATTACATGTTTTTCTATATTTTGAGGAAATATATCTACACACAGTTGTCCACTGGTGTTTCTCTGACTTTTTTATAAGAATTTTTAAATCTAAATTAATTCTAATGTGTGCAACTTCCCAACCACATGGTCTATCCATGATCTTCTTTTTATGAACATCGATATTGCACACGCCTTAACTCTAGGATCAAGACTTTTATCACACTGATATATTTTTCTTTTGTGGTCTGTTTCCTTTCCATAGGGTGTATGGAGTCCCTCATCCAGATATGAGTCGTGCTTCAATGAGATCCCTCCAGTTCAGTTCTTCTTGTATTTTCTTACAGAATAATCCTCATTTCTTGGCCAAAGGAGAAATCATAGATCATTGATCATACATGTAGGGGTTTTTCCTTTGTCTCTCTTTACTATGAATCATTCGGGGTGTGTATGATGATGTTTCTTCATGATGTAGTCACAACCAACATTAAAAAAGATAGTAAACTGAATTTTTAAGAATTCAGGTTTTGGAAAGAAGATAATGTTTCTTTATTTTACCTTTATTCTTATTTTATAAAATGCATGGGACCATTTCCCTTGAAAATCGTGGACGTTGGTGGTCCTTTATTACGAAATAATGAATCTCTATTTTTTGGATAATCTTATGATTGAATGGATGAAATATGGAAATGGGTTGATCAAGTAAACTTAGATGCTTAAATGGATTCCCAATAAATCATAAACCTTACGTGATCACATCAATTAACCAAATGTAATGAAGGGACATAATGAAGGGTATTGGCTAATCATATAAACTCCATCACTCTGTTTTGGTGATATGCATGGTTGTTCTATCTGATACTATGTGGGGTGATGTATAGGGGAATGAAATCTCTGGTTGAGAGGTTGTTGTTTTGTGAATATGAGACTGTGTGGAGCTGGTGGTAAATGTTATGGACCCGGTATATTGGCTCTTGGTTTGGTTCTTGTACTTCAAGCAATCTCACAGATCCCTTTTGATATATTTGCTTATGAACAAACCTGGAGATAATGATTAACACTTGGTTGGATGTTTATTTCAGTTTTTTTGGCTTATGGTTATTCCTATTAATTTCATAGTTGTGATGAAATATTTTAATGGAATATTTTTAATATGGTAATGAGAACTGGTACAATGAGGGACATTTTTAAAAAATTGGGCTGTGCTCTGGTTGTGGAAATTTTAGAATTGTGCATGTAGTGGTAGTAGTAAAAGTGGTAGTGTACAGGCTGTTTTTTGGTTTTAGAACCCTTAGGATGGATGATTTATTGATTACCTATATGTATAAGATTTTTTTCTTGTTTTTCTTTTACTCACCCACATATGTTGAGAACTTTGTGCCGAACACACCGATTTCATGGGGGAGGGAGTTTTTTCCAACATTCCTATAAGTGGGTGGTTATTAGCTCATTTATGCTCCTTCTCCCAAGTATCCGAAGACTCTTTGGGTAGGCAGCGATGGCTTATGGTTCATTATGGAACAAAAATCTTTAGTCAGGGTGTGTTGTGGTGTTTGTCCCAGGTTTGTACGCGTAGGTTTGTTTCCCAGGTGTCTTCGGGGAGAGTCCCTTGTGTCTTCGGGCAAGGAAGTGCTTGTTTTGGACAAATTGTGTTCATGCATGATAGTGGTTGTTGTGATCCATGTGTTTCTGAAGTGGTTCTGTGTGGTTGTGGTGGCCCAGGTGTTTTCGGGCAGGATAAACGTACGGTTGGGAGGTCCCATTGGGTTGTTGTTGGGGTGGAAGTATGATTTCAGTAGGACTTATGAGGGAGGTATGATGCATAGGATGACCAAAATAACCAGTGGGGATGTGGTGTTGGGTATCCAAACATTTTTGTGATATTACAATTATTTTACATGACTTACATTATTTAGGGAGTGTGCCTTGGTGATGTTGGGTGGAAGTTTTTCCCTCTTAGAAGTTTTGGTTACCTCTACATTCTTACGGGGCATTAGAATTCCTCCCCACTTGGGGATGAGAGATTTTGGTTTCCCTACTGAATATACCTATATACTCAACCTATGTATACAAAACTGCATTCATGTTTACAGGAGGACATTGAGGACTGTGTTGACTATACTAGATTTGACGTTTGGATAGATGTAATTGCTGCTTTTCTTTTCTTTTGGTACGTCCTTAAATGTTTTTATTTTACCTTGTATCACTTTATTTCGAACATGAATAGGGGAATAAATATTAGGATTTACATTTATTCATTCATTGGAGTTTTTTGGGATATACAATCTTATCTCCAAATCATGTTCTTCAAAAAGGGTAATGCCTTCTATATTACGTGAGACTCTATAACATTGGTGCTAGTCCCCACTCCAGGGCGTATTTAAGGTGGGAATCAGGGGGTCCTTATCCCATATTCAATTTGAATAAGGAAGGGACAAGTAGTTTTCTATCCCTTCGCTCATCTTGGAGAAGGTGGGTTGTGACATGTGCATACATACGACCTATAGTCTTCATGATTGTAACATTGTTTCATTTTTTAGAACCATATTTAAGGATATTTTAAAAAAAATTGATTTAAAAATATTACTTTTATTTCATCATTATTATACATGAGATGTTATATAATTACCTATTTGACCATAATTGACTCACCATTGTTTTTCGACACATAATACGAATTTAGTCAAAACACCCGATGTAAACAAGATAGTTTATGTGGTAGTATACAACATGGCAATAAGTTAAATAAATACAAATTATTAATATTAAATGGTTCTAAATAATGTAAATATTTATTATGATTTTATTATTTATGAGTATAATGACACATGATACAAGTCATACTCATTATAATGGATTTTCATCTCACTTTTCACATCTAGGAGGTAAATGTCATATTAAATAGTTATTTATTTTTTGTTTATTATCTATTAAACATTTGGATATATTATCTCATAAATAATTTTATCGTAATGGTATTAAAAATATGAATTTAATTTTATTCCTTAATGAGGATTATGATTTAAAATATTTTAAATCGGTATGGGACACAATGGAATGTTTAATGATTATTTCACCTATGAATAATATTAATGATCATTCAATGGTATTTCTAGTTGAGGGAAATATTTGGATTGAGTTTAATAAAACCTAAAATTTTTATATCCTATGATTATTCACATTCTTTTTCAATTTTTATTATGATTTTCACTCTTTTTTATATAAAATGTTATAGATCATTTTTTATGAAAACCTGTCAATATTTCACTCATTACACAGAGAACTCGTTATCTTCAAAAACCCTATTTTTATAAAAAGTTTTTCAAAAATATTGTTCTTCTTTTTATAATTTTTTATAAATAAATTTTTACCATATTTTATTTTACCGTTGTTTGGAATGGAATCATAATGTCACTTTTAAAACAAGGAATATATAAAACACTCTTTATCTTGAAAAAGGAATGTTCTGTTTACCTCATAAAATATTTACGGATTTACCCACCTTCATTTATTTAAATATTAAATTTCTAATTTAGAAATATAATTTTAAAATAATATGTTATTTAAATATATTTTCAAGGAAAATAATTTAACAAATGAATTTAAAATTTGAAAGGAGATTTTCCTCAATAATGTTTTTAAAAGTTCTTTTTATAGTATTTCTATTAATAGTCAAAAAAACATTTAATTTACTACACTTGGGATATGTTGTATTTATACCATCCTTATCCTCCTTTAGCATGGTTTTTGATTAGTTTGACTAAGTGAAGTATTAAAATAGACTTCATGGATTACTTTTATTCCCAATAAAACACAAAGTTTCATATGGTAAATGAAATTTTAATTTTAACTAATTATTCACATCAATTTTCATAGATTTTTTTATTCAATAAACTATAAATCATTTTTACATTTTGTGAATACCTTGAAATGTAATATTTCTAATCTATTCATTATCATGATATCAATGTTTCATTTTTTTTAATTTCTTCATGGGGATTATGATTCAAATGTTTTAGAGTGGTAAGGACACTTTGTAATGTTTAAATATTATATTCCTCAAAAATTCATTAATTATCATTCAATGTAATTTTCATTCATGTTTATCAAAAACACTTTTTGTTACTAATCCTCCATTGTAAATTTATTTATAATTTTGTATCTTCTTTTCAATATGGATATTTGATATGGAATATTATTTATTTAGATTATTCGATATGAAGATTTTTTTCATAGATACGACACTGGTGGGGCCCTATTATATATATCCCCTTGATGAATCAATATTCTCATAATAGAAATTAGTTGCATAAATTATATGGGGTTTTACATGATATGTGAAAATGTATTAGGAAAGGAATTTATGTTAAATGTTTTATGTACCACGGAAACATGGAATCCAATAATTAAAAATTTCCCACATTTAGTTTCATCTATTTTTTATCAATGATATTTTTCATTACCATATATATGGATACATTTATTTTTTATTTCAATAATAAAATTTCATGAATTTTAGTATCTTACATTTCTATATAAATTTTTAATTTCCTTGTAATTTTATGGGAATATGTTACTAGTTTTTACATTTCTATATTGATTTTCCACTTACTTCTAAATTTTTTGACTATATAGTATGTGTGTTTAGTTATTTACTATAACATAACAATTATATCCATGTATTCATTATTATTTTTGATACACATTACCCTTACTAATAATTGGAGAACACTCTTATTTTATTTCCTTATTTTTGGAATCCTTTAAGTGTACAAGGAATGATATACATGGATATACTTGATGGAACAATGTTATCCTTGAATGAAAAGAATTATGTGGTAATTAATGGATTCGATTGTAATACAAGACTTATGTATGTATCTAGTTTAAAAAAAATACTAAACAAATTTGGGATTTGGGATTTTATTCCATATAATCATAATAATGTAATGGTTTCAGATTCTGGATCTTGGATTTCTAGGGTTGGTTCAATAAAATTTGTATCAAAAGATGTTTAGTAGTATCCTTTAGAAGTATATTATGGAAAACATATACTAGATAACATAATCCTATGGTTAAATTTGGTGAAAATTATATAATAAAAGTAAAAATATATATTTAGTTATAGATAATTTATTTTTCTAATAAATATATCCATATATGGATACTAGAAGTAGATTTTGTTCTAGCTTAGATGAACCAAGGAGTATCAAATCTGACAAGTTGTGTTGAGCATGACACAGTGTAACCTATTATATGACAAAGAGTATTACTGCACACCTGGTTGGACACTACTAGGGGATATTCCTAGAATAATTCAAATTTTCAATGTAATCTATTATGATTGATTTTAATATATAGTAGTAATGAATGACCTAGGATAAAAATTAGTCGAATGAAAGACCTACGTTGAAAAAAAATAGATGTATTATGTACGTGTTGAGGTTGTATTAAAAACATTAGTTAAAAGGATATTTAATGATTGACCTCATTTAAAGGATTTCCATCATATTTTTTTAAATTATATCAATGTGGTTTTAGAAAAGGAATAACTATATAGCACGTGACAATCCATAAAATACACCCAGGCCACTAGACAAGATCCCATGATCGAAGGATGATATGGGTTTAATGCCAACCACAGACCTATGAAATGTCCTGGTTAATATTTCATTTCTTTTAGTTAATAAATTTTATTAATAAATATTTATGATGAAATAGTACTATTACTTTTCGATTTATAGATTAATGACAGAACCATATCTGTATTGGAAAATTGTTAGAGAAAAATGGGTGTAATTGAAAATCACTTCTGGGCCTTACAATCCAATAAATGTATATTTTTAGTGCATCAAATAGCAAAGTAAAATTTTTTATATCTATTTCTTGAAGGGATTTATTATAATTTTATATAAGAAAAAAAAATATTTTATTTTTTATGTGAAATTGATACCTATAAATTATGTAAATTTCCTTATATTCATAGTAAGTAATATAATTACTCCACATTAGGAAACTGATCAAACAAAAAAATCTTATCCTAAAAATTTAATTTTTATTTAACTGGTGGACTTATAAATCATCAATGAAAAATGGATTTGGGGCCCTCAAAGTTTTGTTGATCGTTCACCTGTTTTTGGTTGATGACCTAAGTCACTCCCAATAAATATTTACACATTTCTTCATTGAACGTATTTCTTCTTACCGCTAATGAACCATTATTAAAGAACATGGTATACATTATTCTGTGTGACCTTTCTTCTTCCATTTATATCATTTAAAGAGGATATCTAAAGAAATCATATCAAGATGTGGTATTTCAAACATAGTAAATATTAATAAATATATCACAATGATCTATTTTAAACTATAAGGATGTAATTTAATTTAGGCGGGGAGAATATAATGCCCCCAAAAATATAATGTTGGAATATTGTATTGGATAGAGTGAATTACATGAAACACCAAGAACATAATGTAATTTAATATCCCAACAAATTATTATATATTTATTAATTTTAAAAAATATCATATATTCAGTAGCTTATAATGCAAGAAATAATGAGTTAACTTGGGAGGATGCAGACTCCTTCTAGACATGCTTTAGAAAATTAAAAAAGTAATAAATTCTTGGATATGGGTATTATTGTTTCCCAAAAAAACAAAGGAAGAATAAGGTAACCAATTCCTGAAGGTTTCAGGAGCTTTCCAAGGAATTGCGAATGTGTGACCATTATAAGGTCAGACAAAGACTCCATATACATCACATAACCTACAATGGAACCCACAAAGCCCATTTTCAAAAAAAACATTTTCACTTTTAAAGGTACATTACACAACTATTGGCCTTGTGGTGGTAGAAAGATAATCTCCCTTAGTCCATAATTATTTTTGAAAAAAAAGATCTAATTGACATTGAAAATCCTTTCAAAATTTTTAGGGAACATATCCAAATGGTGGAGAATTCTTGTCGTAGTAATGTCCACATGACTCATAATTGATGTGTTGAGTAATTATGATTGAAAAAAATAAAAAAATCATTCACTAATCCTAACATTTTTTACATATAAAATGGGAATAAATTTGGGAGGAGGTAGAAGAATCTCATTGTTGTAAAATGATTATGATACACTAAGGAAGTCTATAATACTTCCCCACAAGACCCTAGCAACATGCCCGCCTCATCTCATCAAATCCCTTGGAATTTTCAGCATCATCTCAGACAATTCCTTTGGTATTTCCAAGAAACCATGCGCCTCTCCCTTTAAATATATAAGGAAAAATAAATTTATTTTTCCATGAAATAATTATTAGCCTCATAGGACATTTTTCATCATCTGACACATTATTGAAAAATAAAGATTTTATTTTAAAAAATATGTATCCTAACTCACATGAATATCAAACATTTTGACATAAAAAAGGGGGGAAATAAGGTGGAAACATCCAATCAAAATCATTAAATGATTGTGATTCACTCCACAATGCATTCCAATGAGACTCCAGGACATTTCACCTTTATCACGTAGAGTCCCCTGGTCAAACCACCATTGCTTTATGAGATGTCCCATGAAAGGCATGAGACATCATGAGAATGACTTTCAATAGGTATATGATCAAACAAAGGCCCTTTTACATTTCCATTTGACAACATATATATCCATGGACAGGCCTATGAGATCAAATGAGTCCCCATTAATCGATAATAATCAAGTAATGGCGGATTTTACAAGAGGGATTCACAATCGTAAAAAATCAGGTGATGCCCTCAGAGAAGTCCATAGTATAGACTCATGAAGATTCATAGGACCAGAGTGATTATCTGACTCCATCCTGTATTTTTGTTAGATACTCCTCACAAAGAACCAAACAACTAAGGTGGATACGAATATAAATTCCCCACCCCAACATGAAAAAAACGTTGGACTCTAGACCTCTGGACTCTCAGACACAACGGATTTCTGACACATAGATGCACCTGTGATAGAGCGTGAATCTTAGAGTGGATGATCTCATGGTTGGAAATCAGTCATGATTGTAATTTACTAGAGAATAAGCAGATCAATCATGCACCATAAATGAGGAATTTTGTGTGACCATTACTAGATCATGTGAAGGACTTCTTTTAAGAAATGAGAAGACCCTACCACATGTATTTGAGATTATGTGAGACTTAATAAATGATACTGAATAAATCCAAGGAAGTCGATATAGAATAGAAATAATGAAGATAAAGGTTGAAGAAATAAGATAAAAATACATTCACCAACCCTAAAGCACTTCACATAAGTCACCCAAGCCATAAAACAACACCAGATCATGTCTTTTTCTTCTTTTGATGCTCTATCAATATTCCTATTAGGTCATTTGAATTATTCTAGACATGTATAATCTGTTTTGTTAGTTCCCATTAGGCTATCAACTTTAGTCTCAAAAATCCCACTAGGCCTCTCACCCATGCCTTTCAATGTCTTTGAAATACATCTTTTGACTCATATAACGGTTTCATCTCATGTATGTTATGTCTAGTTGAAAATATAGGCATGTAAAAAATGCTCTCATGACACCCTATATGAAATATAGTTAAGACACAAAAATCCCTCTAGACATGTTGACACATATCCAAGGGGACCTCTAGGGGTGTTAGAAAAGATATTCGACCCCATATAATACATGATGTATAGACTCTCGTAACACCCTCTATATATTCCATTCCAATACTTGAGAATGAAAATAGGGAAATTCAGTTGGATCAAGTGAAACCCCATAGATTATCTATCTGGTTAATGATGTGGCATCCATGACATAAAAATTGGATATTCTGGTGTGTCCCATACATGTAAGTTGGTCATAAGGCATCCACCAAACAAGAATTATAGGTGACAAGGTCATTCCAAGACATGATGAAATTTTCCATACTCTGGGTACAATCCCTTATCAATTTGGAAACCTCAGTGTGTATGCCCTGACAAATTAGGAAACCTCAATGTGGAGCCCAGATAAATGAAATTGTGATGGATAAGATTCCTACAATAATCAAGATATGTAGTCCACCTAAAACTATGGTCGGAGCTCCGTATTTATCATTTTGGATGATACCAACATTTATGTCACTTATTCAAAGTACTGAAATTGATTACTTTCTATATCTTCTTTCTTACAATGAGCATAGATCACATGGGCCTAAAGGAGTTTTAATGTCATAACATCTATACTGAAGACCTATACCTTGGCAATGGAAGCCATTGAGTATAAGCCCCAAAGAATAAACTATGAGGTGTTCGATTCATACAATAACCAAAGTACATTGGATGCCTTACTAAGGCCCATGCTCAAATAAACAGTCATTTTAGTGTAATTCCATTTTGACACAAACATCTCATCCATCGAGTTTCAATTATTTCAATAAGTTAATCACTCTACCACAACCATCTATGAATATAAAAAACAATTAAACTTTGTGAATATGATTCATTATATAACTAGGATGTGTATGTTATCTCTTTGAGGTCTTATTTTCAGAATAAATCATCTCCAGGCAGTCCTGACATATAAGTCCAATATCATGAGCAATGACAATGATGGTTTTCCATCCCTTGTCTCTCACATCTGTCATAGATCATGTGAGATTATGGAATTTCAATAATCAAATCATCTACTACACGAGTCCCTAAAATGATAGGGGTAACATCAATATAAACACCCTCAACGAGTGATCTATGAAAAAAATGATTCTATCTATACTCCAGATATGTAGGATGCCCCTCTTGGACCCAATAATGAAAAATTACTGTCATAGACCGCCCATATTAGTGCCCTTTCCCTTTTTTTAAACTACACTTCTCCAAATAAATATGGGGTTTTATTCCTTCAATATCCTAGATATATAAGATGCGTCATAATGGCTCAATCTCCTCCTTAGAATATTAGTCAACTCCTTATGTGCTAGAAAATCCCGATTCACCTGGTTATATGTCTTTAGAACAAAAGATGCCACCCATTACATGAGAATGATGAAGAACCTAGTATACATACAAATGAAATCACTAATGAAACTACTATCAATTTCATGTGAAAATAGAATTATTATATAGTAACTTTTTCGGGTAAATGGTCATGTATCAAATTTAAGAATATCTCTATGAACATATCCTAAATCAATACGAGAGTCCAAGAGTAGGAGCAAGTTCCTCCTAGAATCATTCGATGAGCCTGACCTCCCATCATCTCGGTCAATGTGTGTATCTATGATTCATTGGGCTTAAAAATGTAGGTGACCGACTACCTTTTGAATGTTGGTATATACACAGTTATGTATACGAGAACCATTGGGTGTTATTGGTAAGAGAGATAATGGTGGTTGGATGTTCATGATTTTGACCAATAGAATCCCCTCCCCCATAATCAAAATGTCATATGGATCCCATCCACATTACTACTTCAAATGAATCATTAATGGAGAACCTAAAGTGGAATAACTCATATGAATTTTTTTGGATTACACTCCATTAGGCTATTTTGGTTACCTATTATTTGTGGAAAACAGGGTGATCCCAACATGAATCTCTCTAAAAATAGAATAATTAGTTATTTTCCATCAATACATTTTTACAACACCCCATATGAAAAAAGAGTGGATAATCTAACATGAATATCATAGATGGAAGAATAATCATGCACCAGGATACAAAAATTTCACATTATATACCAACAATGAAAGATGATGACATGATCTAATAGATGGTCTTTTATAATCTGTGTTCCTAAAATTCCAACCTCACATTTACTATTACATGTAATAAAAATGGAAAAATATCAAATATAGTAAATTTTGTAAACCATATATATATGATTAGGAACATCGTGCTAATGATATTGTATAAAATGGTATTCTTGTTCCTAATTTTTGTTGTGATTGCAATTATTTCCCTCACTAGCATCATCCCAACCTATGACAATGACATCATCATATAGAATTCGATCCAGTAATTCATATGAGGTTGTGTACCTCACATGACAAAAATAAATTTCACCTGCTTGACAACTACAATGAAGGATGGGAAACACAATGTTATATGTGTACCATCGATATTTTACAATCATGAACCAGGAAGCTTCCCAGGAGGCACCCCAAGAAAGGTTTCTGGTAAGTCTACATAATCCATGGAAGGAAACTATTAAGATAGTATCCCTTGAAATTACAACTGAAATCATCATAAGCTTATCGATGGAGCATGAAAACATCCACCTTTAGACTATAATGAGGTAGGATCAGGATACCAAATATTGATCCCTTTTAATTCAGCTTCCACTGAGAAGTAACCCATTCATCCAATGTCACTAGCATCATCTTGATGATACCCACAAGTTTCTTGATGAGGGTATCACCTGACAAGCTTACTCCTATGATTCACATGTATGGGATGCAAGGAAGTATTGTACATGGAGGAAGGTGTTGGATATCCATGAGATGGGTAATATCCCCACTCTTATTGATGATGTATACCATCATATTTCAATAGTAACAAGCAAGAAGGCTCATATCCACATTGACTCAGAACATATCTGTGGGCATATTTATATGTTACTCATGGAGGAGAAACATATCCCTCCCCCTGTGCATGAATTCCATTGGGATACTCTGATGGTACAAGGAAGAAAAAATTGGGTTCATATGCATACTTCGATTGAAGACATTTTCTGTGTATAATGGAGATTGAAAATGTATACACTTTTATCCCTACAAAAATGTTGATTAAATTAAAATATATTTTATCAAAAATAGAAAAAACATGCTATCATATTTCAGGAATGTTATAGATAATATGGTAGAAACATATTCTTATCCCTGTATCCAGGAAAACACAATAGTACGATCATCATGAACAAGTGGTTGTACTAGAGAATGAGCACATTTTTTCTCCCATCTAGGAGGATTATCAACATATAACAGTAATTGATGAGGAATAAGACTTGGATCATACTCACATTCTAATCATGGACTACTAGGTGAGTGTGACACTTTCCCCATGATAGGGTCACATGCATATTGAAAATTCTAGTGGAATATTCCAATGGCCTGGAATCCCACTCATATCACCTTCTTTCTTAGGTCTCACCATGCGAGAGGGTAACAAGGCTCTATGCATTCCCATATTACTCGAAAATAAGTCTACTGACATACTTCAAAGGCCCAAGATTAGGCATATATCCTCATTTTGGATGTGTATAATCACGTTAGAATTGAATAAGCCTCATGATAGGCTCACGTTCATATCAATGAATCAGCATCGCATATTCCATTAGATCATGAATGTAAGGTGAATATTCCTACTTTCACTGAAAAATAATTGCACCAACATTTTTATAAGGTTATATAAGAGGAGGCTGATATACCTTATCTCATTCTGGAAGTCTATCGACATATTCTGATGTGGAATTCATATTCAAAATAGAATCTTATTTCACATTCAATATGTGATCACTAGTTGAGAGAACTGTACACCTATAGTCATACCCATAATCCTTCCAAGAAATATCAGTTGAATATCCCAAAGGCTTAGGATTGGGCTTATAAACCCATTATAACTGAGGATCACCAAGTGGGAATGGAACATGCCTTAGGACATTCCATTATTCAAATTAATAGTGAGTTATCTTATTGGCATATTACATTAGCTTCATAGAAGTGGTCTCCTTCTCCCAGACCATTAGATGATTATATAAACATTTTAAAAGACATCATATATAAGGCTCAAAACCCTTTCATAATCCATAAAGGTTGGTTGGTATATTATGAACATGATGCTGAACATGTCCCATATCAACTTTCTTCCTAAGGCTAGTGCCCTTGAGGTTGTTCAAAACACATTCTCAACACGACGAGGGTCTGTCAACTCTTCTATAAAATAGGAATTATTTGACATTTATTGCCCTTATAGTAATCCACGAGGTACATGGAGATAGATTAGAGGGAATATACTCCTAACAGCCACCACGTTCATCCTTGGAATAATGATATCTCCCACAAAAATGAAAATTTCACTATTTCCCATAAACCATCATATATGGAGTTATTCCAAATGTAACGCCCAACCCCAGTTATCCAAAATCGGTGTATTATATTTACACATTGGCAAGATTACAAGGAATAAAGTCCTGAAGGACCGATCAATTTAGCAGTTTGGGAAAAAAATATTACATTCATGAACGTTACATTACACATTGAATCATAAAACACAACATAAATAATCCATTATAAACACCATTATTCCCCTAAATTAACCCTAGTTATTAAACAAAATACACTTCTTGGAATCCCGAGAATAAGAAAACATAGAAAGGGGTGAGCTCAGATTCTTGGTAAGGAAAAAATATAGTGGAAACATTTGAAAATAAGCATAAATATTTAAGGTAATGTATAAAACTAAAAAAAATCCTTTTAAACATAAAAATCAGAAAAATTTGGAAAAGATAAATCAAATTACTTCATTTAATTATTCACATGGATATTCTACTTGTTGAATAATCACATGTAATATTAATAGCTAATATCATAATGTTGGAATGAAAAATGATTGACATCATAACTACATAGTCAAGGCCTAATGCTATGAATAAAAATAATATTTTGTCAAGGCCTTATTCCAAGACACTGGTTTGTCTCATCAGACCTACCGATGCATCAAGAAGTTATAGAGGGATCCACCTGTCCCTTACTAAGTCTAATTCATTCTTCATATGAAAATGTTTAAACATAACATAAACATTCTTATTAAAACATGCATAAGAAATGTTAATACAATAACCATAAACCATGAATAGTATAAAAATAACACATCCATAGTCAAACATATCACAAAACCTTGAATACGATATGGATGATTTGTATCATAATAAATCAACTTCAAACAACTATAAAATCTATTAAAGGATGTTGAGATAGATGAAATCAAAACTATTTGTCAGAAATATCTCTTTATATTTTGAAATAATTTAAAAGTCATGTAATTATAAAACAAAATATTTATTTTTGAAAATATTCTGATAATATTATAATGTAAGCATAATAGGAGTTAAAATATCAGAGAATAGCAGCACCCACTGTATAAGTTAAAAAACATTCTTACCTTAATTTTTCGAAAAGATCATAAAGTACCTTGTTAAGAAAATGACACAACGATTTCTTTAAAACCATTTTATAAAAAGTCAAACAAGGGTATAAATGAATTTAACCCATATTCTAGAAAATGATAAAAAAATATTTGAAATACATTTTTAGGAAACATGGATGTCGATGATAAAGAGGTCCCTGTAGATACTTACGTAAAAACAAACTCAGATAACAAAGAGAATCTGAAATTAACCCTTACATTGTACTTTTCCATGATCGATGGTCTGTTAACATCATATATAATAGTTAAATCATTATTAATAAATTATACAAGAACCAGAATTCTAAATATGATATTATATATTATCTTTTAATATTTGATTGTTAGTAATATTTTAGTAGTATCATTGTTTCAGGTGTTAACTGATTCATTTTTCCATTATATGTTTTGTTATATAAGCCATGTTTTTTATGGATAGGATGTATTTAATTCATATCCATAATGATATTAAGTTCTTAAACTATATTTTTAATAACCAAATTAAAATTATTTTTGAATGGTTACGATTGGTAACGACTCTGAGCGCGTTGGTGGAAATGGTAATCCGTATATACGTATGAACACTAATTCCATTTCATTTTTTTATTTTAAAAAGGAAATAAAATGAAATTTTACATACATATATTATTATTATATTATACTATAATATTTTATATATGTTACGTATGTTCATTAACACCATATTTTATACATTCCATGTATTTTATGAACGAGTCATATCACTTTATGGGGGATGTAGTATGCACTTCCATAAAAACAATTATCAAATATATACAACATGAATAGAAAAAAGGAATGATATAAAAGATAATTAAAAAAGATTATAGATAAAATAATTATCATAATTATCATATATAATTATAGTGCTTTCATAATGGCCACTATAAGAGGAGGTAGTATACGACTGATCAATATTCGTTTCGTGAGGTAGTTGTTCACCATCCACAAAAACGTTATGTTCCATACCCAGTAGATCGAGGTGTGTGTTTGTTTAGTTCAAATATTTATCATAAAAACAACCTAGTATATTGAGTATACTTGTGTTTTTATAAAATAAAGGAATAAATAGAGTTTATGGGGTTTGGTGAAGTAAAATAAATGAAATGAACTTAAGAGGAGATGTTACCTTTATATCGGGTAACTCCCTTTCGTTTAAACCAAAAGGATTCTATAAAGTTCCTTCAATTTATGGTAAGGAATCTAAAAGTAATATAGTAATATAGAGAACTTAATTTTTTAGAGGATGTATGATCGATGGGGATTGAGATGTGTGAGCAATGGGTTAGAGGTGATGGATTTTTATAAGGGGGAAATGGGCTCTTTAGGAATTTTTGAAATTTTTTATAGAATGATTTTCCATTTTTAAAAGTCAAAAAATCGTTAAAGTCAATGATAAGATAACTATTGTATTAAATAAAATCATCCAATAACAATTGGATTGATTTTTGATATGGTGTTTATTTGTATAATATTTTTTATTTATATCATTCATTAATGAGGGAAACACTACAACATTATTGTGCCATAAATAATTTTATTTATTTTACCTTTAAAAATTATAAAAAAAAGTAACATGATGTTGGAAATATTTTTATTTTTCTAATGAATATTTATAGTTGGAAAGATAACTTATATAACACCATGTAATTTTTTAATAAAATATATCTGTTTATGTCATTTTGTCTTCACTTTAATGTAATTAATATAAAGTATCATTATCACTCTCAAGTGGCTCCATCGGGTCCAAAAATTTACTAAAGGATTTATATGGTCAGAAATGTATCATCCAATATGAATAGGACACATTTTAGGCTAATTTAATTATATTATAATAATATTTTTAACCCTTATTTACATGAATTACCCTTTTACCATGGTAAAAAAAATATTTATTAAATTATATATTCATAATGTCAAAAAATAATAGATAATTATTTAAATAATTTGTATGTCCTGATTCCAAATATAAAATCCATTTTTCCTGATTCAAAACATTGAAGTGGTACAAATTAATTTAAAATTAATTCCTGTTGTCAAAATAAAAAAGTCTTTTTAGGAAATAATAACTATCAAAAGATTGACACCTGTTTATTTCTAGTATAAATGTGAAATTACATCCACTGACCTATTTTATATTAAATGATAAAAATATAATCTAATGATAATTTCAAACCACTAAAATATATAATTAAGCACTATAAATTATTATGATTAACAAAACTGTTTTCAATTAATGTTTAGTATTTTTCTCTATTCATCAAAATGTGAAAGTTATCATAAAAGTACCAAAATTTTATCCAAACTTAATTTTTCAGACCCTATTCTAAAGAATAATTTAATTTCATTAATGTAATATATAAATTTTTCATATATTGGTTTAAAAAAAGGTTCGCCATTAAAAGGCTGTAAAATTCCATTTTTTGAAAAATTCTTCATTAATATGAAAAAATGAATATGTTCTTATATTATGAATAATAAACACATAAGATGGATTCTAAAATTAAATGGATTATATAAAATAAAAAATTTAGTTAATACTTCTCATAACAGCTTTTTGAACTACTAGTTTGTAATGTCGTGGTGCACACGAACTCGGGGTTGCGTGTTGCGTAAGTTATCGAATTACATTGAAGAGATAATGTACTATGAAATATTGGGGTGCTATATTATTTTTTCTTAAATAAATTTCTTCTATTCAATTATAAATTTTTATTTTAAAATAAATAGTTAAAAATAAAAAATACTTTTGGGGAAAACCCACATCAGAAATTGGGTTAATTTAATTTAGTCTTAATAAGAGAGAATGTGAAATGAAAAATTCACCACCAAATTATGATCTCGATTAAAAGAAAATTGGTGGAAATTAGAGACACGTAATTGGAGGAAAGACATAAATATTTATATGGATGTATTGAGGTCATCAATCATAAGAAAGTGTAAAATTGAGGGCCTCAAAGACATCAATCTGTGATGATTTAAAATATCATCGGTATAACAAAACATAAGGTATTAGGATAGCACATTTTTTGTTTTAATGTCCATTAAATAAATTTTATGAATTAATTTATTCATAGAGTAAGGGGAGAGAATATTCTTGACATGTAGAGTTTCATCTTTCAAGTAATTCCTACCACAAACTCATCTTTCACTCCAAAAGATAATAAAATTCAAAATATTTATATTTATCCTAATCGTATAGGGTTCAAAAAATAATGAATTTATAATTAATTTTTCTGAATATTTTAAAAGAACTACAATATACATACAAGGACATCATGTAGCCAGTGGTATGTGATGTAGGCTTTTCTCCCTCTGATTACGGGTTCGAGTCTCGGGGCCTTGTCGAACACGACGGGTTGTCACCTGACCTCCGAGATGTCCTTTTTATGATAATACAAAAATAATCTTAAGAAATGATTTAAACTCAACAATAGTATCCAATTTAAAACATAATATATTCCATCCTTTATACTTATCCACAATACTTCTGTCCGAACTCACAGTCCAAAATTTATAAGGAACATCACATAATATACATGTGAATACCTTCATCATGTATTCTATTAAAATTTGGTAATAAAATGAACTACCAGAAAACCATATTTCAATAGGTATGTACTTATTTATTCCTTCATTAGATCATAGTGTACTATATATACTCCTTAAATCCAAAATTGTTGTAATAAAAAACATTGATGGAATAAAAAACCATCAATTAGTTCCAACGTACTCAAAAATATCCAATATAATTTATCAGAATAAATCATCTCTTATTACAAAATTAATACCATCGTATCAAGACCATATTAATTTATATCCTTCCTTCACCCTTGTATTTTCCAAAAAAGTATAATTTTTTATTGATTCACTTTTCTTAGTACCACACAATCTCAAATCCTTAATGAAATAATACTATAGTACAATCTTTATATACTCCATAATCATTATAAAAGATACATTACTGATATAACACTCAAATGAAATAATTCTTTAATATCAACATAATAACAGTAGTCATTACTCTTCATCTATGGTATTATCATGCGTTGATTATTATCTAACAACATCATTTGCGGTATACACTTATGATTGGGACATTGATTCACGTAGTGTCCCAACTTAATGTAGATGAAGAATTGTACATTTAAAAGCTTTTTTTACCCTTACGATCACATGCATAACACCCATTTTCTTCACACTTATTACAAACTCCAATTTCCTTTATGCATTTACCAAGGTGATTCTTTCCATATTTATCACATATGGGAATATCCTTCTTTCCCTTAATCCCTTTATCCATCATTCTCTCTACTATCCTTTTTCTTATATTGCTTCCCATCAAATCCATAGGACATGGATAATTAATTACATATCATATTAACACATGATACTATTTATTTATAAGATGATAATATGTGGGAGACTATTTCCATTCTAAATGATGGATTAATACCATGAAGGATATGTTACATCTTACACTTTGGATCATGCATATTGATGGGTTCTCAGTCCATCTACTGGTCACCATTTATAAAGAATGGAATACACTAGGTTAGTTTATGAATCAAAATGCATAATTCAAAAATTGTAAAATACCAATATTAAACTGAAAAGATTATGCATATAATCTATATTCATAAAAAATGTTTTCTGTGAGGAATTATTTACTCAAAAATCATTCATAATGTATTCTAAATAAAATGTGAATTATCCTAAGAATATCCCCCAGGAGTGGCATAACCAAGAGAGTAGCAATGCCTGTTGTCAGGTACTAAGAGATCCTAGGTCATGCCTGAAACTCCATGTCGGAGTTTTCACTCCTAGGTACATCGGTGCTAGAGCCGCCTCTACCAGATTGTGTCTAGACAAGGATGTTTTGCTTGGAAAATTCACAAAATTTCTACATTACCAAAATTCAAGGACTTTTTCTATACTAATCCTCAATGTCTATCTTAGGGTAATGTTTTCTAATATGAGTTTTTTTAAATCTAGTTTCCAAGGTTATCGATAAACTTCCTCTGATACCAACTGTAACGCCTGAACCTAGTTACCTAGAGTCAAGTAATTATTTTAACGCATTGGCATGATTACAAGGAATCATGTCTCGAAAGACTGATAAGTTTTTCAATTTTTGGAAAATAGATTACATACATGAATGTTACATTAGACATTAAAACATAAAAAACAACATAAATAATATATTGTGAATGCCATTATGCCCCTGAATTAACCCTACATATCTAACATAATACACTTCTTGGAATCTTAGGAAAAAGAAAACATATAAAAGGGTGAGCTCATATACTCAGCAAGGATAACAATATAGTGGAAGCATTCATAAATAAGAATTAACATTGAAGGAATGGTATAAAATTAAAACAAAAGTATTTTAAATGTAAAATTCAGAATATTATGGGAAAGATAAATCATTTAATTCAATTACTTATTCACATGGACATTATACTTGTCGAATAATCACATGTAATATCAATATCTAATTTCATAATGTTGGAATGCATAATGCTGAAAATCATAACCACATAGTCAAGGCCTTGTGCCAAGAATACAAATAAGATTTTGTCAAGGGCTTGTGCCAAAACACTAGTTTGTCTCATGAGACCTATTGATGCATCTCAAAGCTATAATGGGCTCCAACAATCACATACTATGTCCAACGCATTCCTCATATGAAAAGGTTGAAACATAACGTAAACATTTGAATGAAAAATTGTATATGAAATGTTAATTTATTAACCATAAACCATGAATGGTATAAATATTACAAATCTACAATCTAACATATCACAAAACCTTCAATAAAATTTTGAAGATTTGTATCAAAATAAATCAACTTCAAACTAGTATAAAATCTAATAAATGATGTTGTCATAGATGAAGTCAAAACTATTTGAGAGAAATATCAGTTTCTATTTTGAAGTCATTTAAAAGTCATGTAATTATTAAAGAAAAAATTTAATTGGAAATTTTGTTATAATCTTGTATGGGATGCTTCAAAGGTGTTATAACAACAGTGAATATCCACACCCACTGTATAAGTTAAAAAACATTCTTATGTTTATTTTTCTAAAAGGTCATAAAGTACATTATTTGGAAAACGATAGAAAGATTCCTTTTAGAAAATTTTATAAAATGAAAAATAAGGGTATAAATGAATTTAACCCACAGTATAGTAAATAGTAAAAATGTTTTGTAATAAATTTTTAAGAAACAAATATGTGGATAGCAAAGAGGTCCCATTAGATACATACCTAAATATACCCTCAGATAATAAAGCGATTGTGAAATTAACCCTTACCTTGTAATTTTACATGGTAGAGGGTATTTTATCCTTATATATAATTGTTAATTAAATGATATTAAATAATACAAGAACCACATACATAAATATTATATCATATATGATCTTCTAAGAATATTTTGTTACTAATATTTTAGTAGTATCATGGTTTCAAGTGTTAACTGTTTTGTTCTTCCTTTAAAGGTTTTGTTACGTAAGCCATATTTGTTATGGATATGTTGTATTTAATTTATATACATAATTATATCATGTTCTTAAACATTATTTTTAATAATCAATTCAAAATTATTCTTGAATTGTTACGATAGGGAATGAATCTCCTCACGTTCTTAGAGATGGTAATCTGTAAGTACGCACGAATGCTACGTCCATTTCATTTTTTTATATTAAATGGAAAGAAAACCAAATGATACATTGGTATGTTATAATTCCATTATAATATAATATTTTATATACATTATGTATTTTTATCAACCCCATCCTTCATACATTCCATGTATGGTATGAACGAGTCATATAACTTTAATGGGGCGAGAGTCCACGCTTCCTCAAATGAAATTATCGTATATATAAAGCATGAAAAGAATTATGGTATGCCATAAAAAAGAATTAAATAATATTATAGATAAAATAAATATTATAATTATCATATATTATTATAGTTCCATTGTAATGGCCACCATATTAGAAGGTATTAGAAGATTGAACAATCATCATTTAGTGACGCCATAGTTTATTGTCCAAAGAAACATTGTGTTCTATACCCATTAGATGGGTGTCTATAACTGTAGTTCAAATACTACTTATAAAAACAAAATATTATATTGATGATACTGGTGTTGTAATAAAATAAATGAATAAAGTATGTTTTGGGTGTTGGAGAAGTAAAATAAAAGAAAAGATCATAATTAGAGATGTTACCTTCAAATCAGGTAACACCATTTGGTTTGAACCAAATGTCTTACTTGATGTGCCTTATATCTATGGTAAGGATTATAATATAAATATAGGTGTGTATGGAGATAAATTAGTTAGAGTTTAGAATATCCAAGGGGCTTGAGAGGTGTGAGTAATGGGTTATAGGTGAGATCTTTTTATAAGGGGGAGGAGGGGATCTTTTGGTAGGTTTGAAAATATCAAATTATTGTAGAATGATTTTCGGTTTATGAAGGTCTAAAACTCATTATATTCGAAGATTATAAGTCTTATTTTCTAAATATAATCAAACATTAATAATTGTAAAGGTTTTGTATATTGTTTTAATTTTTATAATCTTATTTATTTAAATCATTTATTAATGAGCTAAAGAATCCATCATTATTGTGTCATAATTAATTTAATTGATTTGATGTCTAAAAATTGTAAAAAAATATCATTATGTAGTAAATAATTTTTTATTTCAAATAAATATTTATAGTTGAAATGATAACTTATATAACCTCATGTAAATTTTTTTTTACTAAAACAAATATGTTTTTTGTGATTTTTGACTTTTCATTAAATTAATTAATATAAAGTGTCATTACCACTCTCAAGTGGCTCCATGGGGATGAAAAATTGACCAAAGGATGCCCATGGTCGGACCAGATTCAACCAATAAGAATAGGACACATGTTAGGGTAATTTAATATTCATGTAATAATATTTGTTTACCCATATTTACAAGATTTTCCCTTTAACCATCTTAAATAAAATATTTACTGAAGTAAATATTCATAATGTCAAATTAAAACATTTACCTATTTACACAATTTAGAACCCTTGATTACAAATATGGAATCCATTTTTCCAAATTCAAAAAACAAGTGGTAGAAATTAATTTAAAATTAATTCATGTTATCAAAACAAAAAGCGTGTTTTTAAGAAATAATAACTATCAAAAGATTGACACTGGTTTATGTCCCAAATTAATGTAAAAGTACATAAAATGACATAAATTATATTAAATAATAAAAATATATTCTAATTATACGTTAATCCCACTCAAATATATAATTTCACACTATAAATTATTTCTATTAAAATATTTTTTTCAATTAAAATTTAGTATTTTTCACTGTTCATCAAAATATGATGGTTATTAGAAAGGTTCCAAAAATTTTTCCAAAATAAATTTTTTATTGTCCCACTTCTGAATAATAATTTAATTTCATTAAATTTATTATATAAAAGTATAAAAAAAATTTTATAAAAGGTTCTCCATTAAAAGGTGGTAAAATAACATTTTAAAAAAATACTTCTTTTATCTAAAAAAATGATTTTGTTCTTATATTTAGCCTAAGGAACACATTATATGGATTCTAAAATTATTTGGAGTATATGAAATTCAAAATTTAGTTAATACTATTCATAACCCCTTTTTGAACGGCTATTTTGGTAAGTCGCGGTGCACTCAAACTCAGGGTTGCGTGTAGCCCATGTTATTGAATTAAATTGATGAAATATAATGTACAAATAAATCATGGGATGTTACACCAAACTCATTCAACCTCATATAGATAGGTGCTCAAAACATAGGTGTCAACTGTATCGAGTTCCCCATAAAGTTCATGAAGCACTCAAATCCCATCACACAGCGACCATCATATCGATCTTCTATGGTGTGAATAGTTGGAGGAGTGGAATTATAATGAGATAGAGGCCAACATTGACATATGGATAGAATTATCCTGAAACAAAATTTCCATCATATTATTTCCCCTTGCTCATCTAGCTAGGATATCCTATATTCGTTAAAAGAAAAGTGAATTCCTTATCAACGGCACAATATGTGGTCTAGTCATCAGCAACTGAGGGTTCAATATAACACTTATCCAAGATACAAGGTTCACCTTCAGACAATAAAGATACCCTTATTTTATCTATACCTGGGTTCTATATCCATGGATTTGGATTCAAAACTAGAAAATAAAATCATACATATTCAACATTATTTCAACCACTTCATCGTGACACTTCAGATGTTGATCTTTGAAGCCACATTATGCATCTATATTTGAGGACATGGAATGTATAGAGCATTAAGCTATTCCACACCACTAAATTAATAAAATCTCTCAAAATTGACATCCTCTATGTTTATATCATCTGGATAAATTTGGGTACTGGGAAATGGTTAGGATTGATGGTCACCTAAATAAAATGAAACCAATTCAATAATGCTTATAAATCATGAACGAATTCTGAGGATATATATCTTGACATGCAATAGGGCCCCTTGAATCAATGATAACACATTTCAGAGATGGATAATGATGTTGAGATTTTCTGAAAAACTTCCCAGGAAGAATAATTATCATCATTGACCGCCATCAAACACATATCTTATACTAGAAGAGTTTCACAATAACAAACGATAAGGGAAAATAGATACCATAACATCCATACAAAAGAGTACCTATACCACTAGACCAAGAGAATATCTACCACCACCTTCTACCATCTGATCATCAATCCCTAATAGAATTCAGGAATTATCCTCAGTGGCTGCAACTGAACCACAACATGCTGGGCTGGGGGCATTTATATCTCGATCACCATATGTAGGTTCACCATCCCCTGAGAGGGTAATGGAAGAATAAATTGTGATTCTAGATCACCACCATTACACTAGGTTGGTTAAATTATATCTTCATGTTCTTCATATAACTCATCATGTCCACAACTTGAGTAATTGGGTCCTCACTCAAAGGGAAAATCAGCTCCAATTATGGCCCCAAATAACAATTACCCTAAAGGGATGAGTGTATTTTCATAATCCTTATAAATACGGAGACAATCATAATTCACAAGCTTGGGGGGGAGAAATATATAGTCGACCTCCCAACTATTCCTCTCACTGCAACAAAAATATATGTTGGTCAGGACCTCTCGGGAACCACAGTTGGAAAATCCATCAATTTGATAGTTCATAGATAGAGATAGGAGGATTATATGGTAAAATAGATCCATCCCTGCTATTTTGGAAGCCAAAATATCCTAATATGGCCAACAGATCAAATAAATACCCTAATGAAGGATGTACATAATCAGTCTATCACATGGAATGTATTAGAATAACCACTTTTTCTGAATATGGATCAGTGAATTTCATTTTTATTAATATGGAACATATTAAGCAATTTAAAAATTTATATTTAAAAAACAAGGAAAATTTAAATTATGACGAGGCTGATTATGATGCACCAAATAATGTTGTGTGCACCTTGAACTAAATAAGGCTTCAGAAGTTGTCACCGCCCAAAAAAATGTTGCCTGCTCCTTGACTGAATGCTTCCAAATAAAAAGGGATGGTTATTACGACATGCCAATAACATCATAAAAGCATTAATGTTCCTTAAAATGGGGAAAAGTTGTCAGAATGTGAGATTAAACAATGATATATCCAAAAAATCAATAGACATCTACTCATGAGGAATATTCGCAGTACATATCATCTTTTGAAAGAGATGAATACTCTAGGTCCCAGAGATATTCATCCATCAAGAGTGGTATCTAAGAATACGATTGTATCTGAATCTAGTCATCCAGTTCATATTAATGAGGATGTAAAAAACAATCCTTATATCCCTTTATTGTGGCGAGAGCCTCTAACTATTCATGATAATCATTATGTCATATAACGAATCAAGAATCTATGGGAGATGAAGGTGGGGCTAGCTCATCAGCCCCATCTTGATCCCTGTAGATGATAGGTGGAATAGAAAGTAGTACCCATAGAGTTATGTACCATTATATATTCCTTACCTACTCTAAAAGAATCCATGGAATGGTGGCGTGGATATGTGTTTCTTGAGATGAATCCATGTCCCGAATTGGTGGATGATACTACACATCCACCCACTTTAGGAGATCCTACCATCTCAATATTTAATGATGTAGGAGACCCTAAACAACATCTAACACACTTCGTATCCTGATGTGGGCCAATGATGGTCCCCTAAGATCAATAGGAGGTAACAGAGATGTGTGTTTCAGATAGACTCTATCTGGGTATTCCTATATTTGGTACAATACCCTACTAGTAGAATTCATTGCATAATGGGATGACCTTCATTAGTAGTTCATTTATTACATAAGCATCTCATTGAAAAAAAAACGATGATCCTCAACATGATGAACTTCATATAGGCTGAGAATGAGAGGGTGTCTAATTTACATACATTGGGGAAGGGTTTAACCTACTCTCGCAATATCCCTCTCTCACATGATGAGCTATTGGAATTTTATACTATAAATCTCAGGGATGAGTTCTGGACACCTCTAATCTCCATGAACTATCCAGGTGGGTTCTGAGACTTCACTAAAAAGGAATATCTCCATGAAGATTCCATTAAACTGATCCAATCCAAGTATTGACTCATTCTGATGTAATAAGTGAGAATGCCAGGAAGTGTAAATGAAAAAGATTTCATCATCAAGACAATAGCGATGCTATCTAGGAACCTGGGAAATCTATAAATTTCCCAACAGCTACTCTCCAAATGAGATGAAAATTGAATCACCCACTTCGAGAAGAATATAGAAATCTAGGATTATTGAGATTTTAATAATACATGAACAAATAATACTCATTCCAGTATTCACAATCCCCAATTATTTCATAGAATCCATGGATAATAACATTCTCAAGAATCCATATCCTTAGAAGCCTAATGAGTTCAACCTCACCAACCATAAAGACTACTTCTCTTAACATAGATAGATATTTTATAGCATCCAACAATGCTTTATCTTTAGAGAAATATTTTAATACATGTTCGAATATGGACATGCGATACTAGAATACTGCATAGATGGTGGATTTATTAGTTGTCATCGTGTTAGAATATGTGTATGGATGAAATAATTTTCCGAACTGGCATGCCAAATTTTTTAACAACTATATGATTCAAAAAATAGTTAATCGATCTCATTCCACCATGAACGCACATGTTCAAAAAACAACATTGTATCTTCCTCCAAGAATTATAAATACATTGTTCCACTCAAAGGTGGGACTGGACATTGTATGCACTTAGTAATAGATAAGGAATAGTTATATTCTACTCTAAAACAAGTCCAAAGTCTTACATATTTCTTACCAACAACATCTGTATCATGGGAACCAACACACCAAACAAAATCCTCATAAGATGAGGAGTTAAATATTGGTTCTATAAACAAGATATAGTTTGAATACACCTTCATAGATGATTAATATGCCCCTGAATATGTTTTCCCTCACATAAGAGGGTAATGAGAGGCTTCATGTGCCAAAATCAAGGATATAAGGGACATCGTAGAGATGGCCAGACCAATATTATGGTCATATCCCCATGGAGGCATATATGCATCTATGACTTGTTGTCTAGTTCTCTAGGTGGCTCAAAAAATACATGGAGGTGTCCTATAAGCTTATAATGTCCATCCACAAAAAATTGGATTACATTCTCTCTAAGCGGATGTTTGGTTATTTGATCCACCTTGAAAAGCATGTAGGTCTTCATGAACCACACATTCAGTTGTAGATGCACCCATAACCTTTACACAAGCACCAAGCCCATCCACCTCAAATGCCTTGTCACTTCTACCACATGCACAAGAGTAGCACCATATTGGGAAGCACCAACTATTGTCAAAAAATTAAAAATGTTGTGTCACAATTGGCTATAGTCCAAGTTAATTATTCAATCAAAAAACACCATGTCTTTCAAAATAACTCAATGAGGAACATGTTAATGTCTCCCAAAGACCATATGATTTTGGGATAGAAGTTGTTTTAGCGGAGGTCTTTCAGGTTAAGACTATGTGCTCAAAATTATAAGTCACCATTTATTTTACTAACCATGACCCGAAAGGTACATTCCAAGGGAACACCATGCCCCTATATGTTTTGGGTAGACACAATAATGTCATATTATAAAGTGTTGTGACTGATAAGGGAATATAGATAAATCTCATCCTAGTTACAACCCTTCATCATTTGGGATATTGTGAAGGACACTTACCCCCAAAAAGATTATCATTCATGTTTATGATAAGTTTGACCAAAGAACTCTATGGAAATTAAAATCATAGTACAGTTTTGGAAACTCACTTCTGATACTTAGATCATGGTTATTTAGTAAGGCACTTTATATAAAGCCTTTTTTAGAAGACTCAAGCTCCATATCCACTTGGTGGAACCAACAACATTCCATCAATGTATAAAGTACACTATAAATGCAAAATTTTGGTTTACTATATGTTCATAACACCCCCATCAAAACTTGTTTTTCCACATATACTAATGCATATTTCTAAATGAATGACGTCAAAAAAAACAAATAGATGATGATGATATACATGTTGCATCTCTCAATGGATTGAAAACTTCCCATGTGAATTCTTGGTGTATGATTGATGGTTACAATATACTTCCCAGAAATTTGGATGAGGAATTTGATATAACCCTAGAGATCAAAACAACCTTATCCCTAGAGGCAGACTAAATGAAAATCAACAATAGAATCTCTATATGATGACTCAGATAGCGATGGATGATAATGTCTCTTCTAGTAGCCTCCCTCACCATGATAGTTATGGAGATACCCCCATATTTCCCTCTTCACATAAAATGTCTCCATCGAATCAGATATGTAATTGGATGTGGATAAACCTAGGAATTCCCCTTCGACATTTGAGGAAGGTGTATCCACAACTATTGATGATCCAAGAAAAATATGTTTGGGAACAAAAGAAGACATTCAAATTACATTGATTAGCCTCCCCATTCCCCTCGAAGATCTAGATATGTACATTTAATTTCTAAATCATCAACAATATGTGTTCACCTAGAACTATAGAAAAATACCAGACTAAATCTACATGTTTATATGCACCATATCAGACTACCCGATGAGCATTAATGATTTAAATAGGAATATATAAGGATTTACTCCTATCATTACATCAATGTAGATGTGTATGTTGAAAAATTTGTCTAATACCGCTTTTTTAGAGAACTGAAATACCAAATATGGATTTACAAAATCATCCCCATCATGAAATTGAAGGGGAATATTAGGGTCTTAATTGACATTGTATACCATACACAAAGTTTTATGAAAGAAAACATACCATTTATGATCACAGATTTCTTATTTGATGCAGCTTCTTGTATCCAAGATTGTTCCATCATGGATGGGTACTTAGGGTAAAATTAGATCGTGATGGTCCGTGAAGATGAAGAATACACGTGATTCAGAGCACCATATGGGTTATTTTTCTACATGGTATTTCTATTTGTATTAAATAAATCCATCACTACATACCATCATTCTATACATACAATCTTTAAGAAATTCATTGGAAGTATAATAGGCAGTTATATCAATGACATGTTTGGTAAATCATGATAGCGATGTGATCATTTCATAGATCTCTCAATAATCATTGAACAACTACGACATTACTAATTAAAGATGAATTCATTGAAATGTTATTTATTGTTAACATCCAAAATGTTCCTTGTATTTTTGGAATTCCATCGAGGCACTAAGGTTGATATAGAGAATTTGAGTTCTATTTTAGCAATGTCACCCACAAAAAACTCAATGAACTAAGGGGACTCCTAGAGATCCTCGTCTACATTTAGTAATTCCTAGCCAACAAGACTAGAAAACCACTACCATTTACTAGGATAATGTAGAATAGAATCACATATCAATGAGAAAATGACTATAAAAAATACATCAAATATTCTAAGTAGTAAATGTTGAACCAACCATTTTTGACACTTACAGTGGAAGGTAAGAAATTCATCTTATAAGTGTCCACCATGAAATGCTGACTAAGTGACCTCCAAGAACATAAAAATGATGTAGGAAGTGATGATAGTCTCTACTACCTTATCTGGACTACGATAGGCATTGAGAAATGATATTTTTATTATGAGAAGAACAGCCTTTCTCTCATCATTAATGTGAAAAGATTGAGAATTACATTAATATCCTTGAAGTCCATTGAGTCTCTCATATTGGTCGTCAAAAGTAAATACTTGGGTGCCTTGTGTTAATAGGCTTCTTGGCTTGATGGGTGGTCATTTTATAACTGAATAACATTTAGTTCATATAACAGAAGTCACTGAATGGTAATTCCCTTTATAATTTCCTAACAACACATCATTCACATAAAAACACACCATAAGACACAGAACTCCTAGATGAAGAGGTCATTTATGACCATGAAACTCTACAGATATGGGTGATGTAATTTTACAGAAACACCATGAGTCATGTTGGTATAAAGATAGAAAACATGAGGATAAATTAGGTTGGTCCAATTATTTTATTTTTATCTCATAACAAATAAAACATTACCTACTATTTCTCACAACCTGAGGGCTGAGAAAATAATGTGTATGGACACCAATACCTCATCAAAAGATTGGAAATATACTTATAGCATCAGACATGCTACCTTAATATCAATGCAGACTTGAAATTGGTGACAAAAAAGATTAGTGTTGGATATTCCATTAAAAATGAAGATTTGGTCCCCTCACTAGAAATGTATGGGGTCTAAAAGAATTGTTTCTTTTAGATCCTATATTTCATAATGTTCTCTAATCCTAGAATGCTTGCACTGACGCACTGGAAAATAGAGATGCTTTCATTCTTGAACCAGATTTGGAAGAATAAATATTCAATATCAGTAATTGAATAATTGTATTATCAATCATCATATATGATATGGAAGAAAAAAATTTGTTAACACCTCTCAAGAGAGTGATGAACCCAAAACCAAACCTAGATGATTGGATCCCATAATTTTCTACCTCAAAATGGGATTCTCTCAAATAATCATGATATAAGGGAACATATTTAGCGCCGTGCAATGAAATTTACTATTTAGGATGGTAAAACTGATAAAAAATTCCTCACAAAACATGGATTTGATGGAATAATCCTTAGTTGTAACACATAAGGAGTGATTCCCTCCATCATGGAAGTAGTCCATCTAGGAACCTGCGACACCCATCAATCCAAAATAAGGATATCCCAAAAAATCATGAGGATATGCACTTTCATAAAAACCAAGAAATGGGACTATATGGAATTCCCCATGAAATTCCATGTATTATAGATTTATGAAAGCATCATCCATTATCCCCTAGAATTGCCACATAAATCTAAATATTCTAGGACATTCTCCTCTGAGGGGATGTATAGTGTGGGGATATATACCCAAGAACTTCTATGTAGTTCATGTAAATCCTTACTAGTACCAAATTCTTCTCTAAATGAGCTGAGGAAATACACCTCATTGATGCCAGGGTGAAGAACATCATCAGGTTTGTGATGTCCCATATCCATAGTATGTTCAGGGTCCCTCACAATATATTATTAGACAAAGGCACCAATTTTTGTTCTATGGAATGAAAGAAGTAGTGCCATGAGTACAATATCATGTTCAATCACTCATATTACTATCATGGAGTAGAAAATGGAAAGATAGTGGGATTCAAATACAATATATTAAATATACTCAAAAAGATTGTGAATAAGGATAATAATTATTGGCTGGAAGAAATCAACCTGGATTTATGGGTCTACAGTACCACTATGCATACCACTATACATAGAACACCATAATCCTTGGCGTATGTAACCAATGTAGAATTACCCATAAAGGACCTACTACCTTATATACGAATATATATTTTTGGATATCTCTAGGATGGTGATCAATCTAAAAATCTATTTGAAAAATGTGAATTTCTAGATCAGAATAGATTGAGAACACTACACAACCTGGATTTCCATCACATCAGATAAGTTGGTATTTAATATAAAATATCACTTTTGATCATTCCACTAAGGAGAACTAGTTATGGATCTCAGAACACAAAAGATAATGCAGAAGAATCCCCTATATGTATAACCAAAATGGGAAGGAACTTATGTCATTCATAAGGTCTACCATATTAAAGCCCGCTCATTCTCCATAATGGATGGGGAGCATGTCACAACACACACCACTGATAGATTTCCCTTGAAATACATTGTATAAGATATCATTAGCATAGGAATACACATCAGAGTATACCCCATCACAATTCCAGAGTATACAATGTTAAACTGTACAAATTAATCCTCACCATATTAGGATAAACTATATGGATTTCATCCTAGATACATGATGTTAAACTACATGGTTCCCTAATAAAACTTATTATTTTACTACTACTATTAGAGGATACATAATTATTCTTAAACCCCTATTCAATGAATCATCCATAGGATTACATTACTTTCACGTTGAATGATCCAATGTCATTATTAGATGATTAAAACAACATGGATCATCAAATTCCATTTTCATTCACATCGTGAGACCCATATCCTTTTCACATGATGTAAAAATAAAAATATCCACAATATCCATCTTCATTCATGTATTGTCACCCGTATCCTTACCACATGATTTTAAACTACATGTGTTTCGAATAACCACGTATGGATTGATTCTTATTTCCAATGAGATATATAGGCATGACTCAGTCATATATATTTCTCTAGCTACCACATGATAAAAATTCTCCTATCCTATTATAAAATGTATCCGCATGGTGAAGGGAACCCTTTTCAGTATTTGTTTCTCACACAGACCATATATCATGTGGGATTAGGAATCTTAGTAAGGGATTATCCATACAGACTAAGAATAACATGATTTAACAAGATTTTATTGCTCATGAAAGCAAGACTATAAAAGGTGTACCATGAGTACTCACTACATGACATAAACAGCATAGTTAGTGTCCAATACATGACATGTAACTTCATAGCAGAACAAACCTTTTTTAAGAGGAAAATTATAGTTGGTGTTGTTCTAATACCACCCCTCTAGTAACTATATTCATTTTTATGTTGAGGAGACCATGTCCTTACTACATGAAGTTAAAATACATGGTTATTTAAGAAATGTGTGTAGAAAGATTCTAAATTCCATGTGATATGTAGTGACACCAATACATCCATCCATGGGAGCAACTAAAGTATCCCCACTTTTCAACGTCAGTAAATATGTTTCCTTTTGGCATGCCATTAAAATGCATGGTACCTTATCAACTATGTGTGTATTGATTCTGTCATCACAGGATATGTAGTGACTCTTTGAGATTCAATCATGGTCCTATCATAAACCATTAATGAAAATAATTACCACCTCTACATATGGGGTTGTCCTACATAGAGTATTTCACACATTAGTAATATCTTTGGAATTAATCCTTTCATCATAGGATATATAGTGAGACCTTCATATCATGAACTGGGCCAAGCCACAACAAATAAATATTAATATTCCCCTCTTCATGTATGGGACAGACCTGTGCATGGAATGAACATTAATAACTACATGTGGATTGATTCTAATCACCATAGCATATGTAGTGACACCCTTTAACTCCATTAATGTAATCATCAGTGAATAAACAATTTAATATATGGGAATCTATGTCCTCACTTTTTGACGTTAAACTACAAAACTATCCAAACTACATGTGGCTTGAATAAAATTTTCTTGAGATTAGTGGGGTCCCTAAAACATTCACCGTTGGGATCAACTAAAATGTTTTCATCGATTTAGGTTAGATCCTACATCCTTAAAGCATGATTCTAAACAACATTATAGTAAATCATTACTACATGATGTTAAAATGAAAGGAAAACTTCTTGGTCACATGAAATTAAAACTACCAGAAAAATATTTCCTTACAACTTGATAATAAAATAAAAAGAAAATTTCTTTACTTAAACATGTTAAACTGCATTAAAAACATCTTGACTACTTCATGAAAAAATATGCAGGACATCACCCATAATTATCCCTTACCAAAGGACTACAGGAGCCTTACCCCTATCAATATTATTATGGGGAGATTCTTCCATCTTTTAATAGATACTCAATCCATATTCCAAACTTCATGTATTCAACATCTCCGGTTTCTATTAACCTTCCATGACCCATGGAGAGTATATTCATCTTCTAGTGACCCTATTCATGAATATGCATGTATGCCTATTCTTGTTTCATATGTGCATTTTTTTTCAACTATGTATGTCACTCTAAAAAAGGAAATTTCAATCCCTGGGAACCCAAACATCATTACAGAAACAACCAACACCTCAATTTGTATAATCTAGTCCTGGTATGACTATCCCATATCCTTAATCATAATTTGAGAATCTCAAGTTATGATTTACAATATTTCCATCTATAGTTCCAAAGGATGTTGGAGTGCTCTTGACCTTGGGTATCTTAATTGGCCACTTTTATATTATCTCACATATTACTTCCATGTGATTCATGACATTAAAATAACTTTTATTTAGTCATAGATATATTACCTTGAACTATATCCTATATTACACTAAATCAAAATACCTTAAACTGGTAAAGAAAGAGACACACAACATGTTTGGTTTAAAAATAGTAAAGGGTAACCTGAGTAAAAGTCATGTCTTCGCTCTCTAAACTCTTCATCAGTAGTGTTAAGGAAATAAATTGTTTGAAAATAAATGAATCATAAATCTTATATGGCCTACAATATAGCCCTATTAAAATACAAATTATTCTTTATAGACAACTTAGTCTAGAAAACAAATATAGCAATGGAGTTTTACATCTCCTCTTCGTGATAATATGTTCACTAAGCAGTAACACAACTTTAGGGTGTTCACATACATCAATGAAATTACACTTTTCGCATGCCAAACATCATAATTTGGGGGATATTGTTCATAGTAAACCTTTCATAGACCCTAGAAAAGATATATAGCTTCAAGGGAACCTTTGGTTGAATATTCATGCATGACTATAGCTCTTTTATATGTTTTTATGGTCATAAACCAATTAAATCTCTTTGAAAAGGGAAATTCCAATCTATATGAGCCCTGAAATCATCACAGTAGCACTCAACCCCTCAGTTTGACTTAAATACTCCCAAAATTTCTATCCCATATCTTTCTAATGGTCTACCCAATTTGGACCATGATTTACTACCCTCTTACTAAACTATCTTAATGAATTCGACATCCTCGATGTTAAATCACAATATTTTGTACCATTTTTCAAGGTCAAAGTTCTACACACAATTCATAAACATTTTATGGACCACTCCTAATGATTTAAAACCAGAGGGCATATATCTCAATGTCTATAATTTAGAGTTGAATTACCCAAGGGTGTTAGATCCTTTCCTGTACAGTTTCCTTTTATACCCAACTTCATCATCTAAATGTATGAGTCTAAAAAAATCCGTCAAGGCTTGGGGATTAAAGTGGTGATCAGATTTTCATGTCCATTCTATTGATATATAAGAGATCCAGCCCACCAAAAAAGGCATATCCTCCTTACAAGAAAAGAGATTCAGTTATTGTGAGCCCAAAAAACACAATGGTGAAATAGAACATATAGGAAAGTTACAAGACATACCCAGTATGTATCATCTGTTATTTATGAACATACTAAAGATTTTGGGTGTTGTTCATTATCATTCATATTATAACTATAAAAAAATTCATAACATTACTATTATTTATCCCTTAAAAAATAATTCCTCCATAAATCATCCATATCCCCTGGAAAAGATAACTGACTTCAAGAGACCATTTTCATGGCTATGGATGCATGAATATTGATTCTGGATATGTTATTAAGGTGATAAAAAAATGTGTCACTCTATAGAATGTTATTTACCATCCACATGATCCATAACAACAACATCAAGGAACCCATCACCTCATAGTGTTTTTTGTAATTCCTAGCATATCTACACCATTTCCAATGATCATATAGTATATCTAAGATAAATACCCTAATTTAGATAGATGTCAGGTATTAGTTGAAATAAAATAACCTACAACGATGTAAGGTCTAAACTAAAAGACCATAAACTAATGTAAAATTGGGTCTGAGCTAAAAGACCATAAACTGTAGCTTATCCAGGTCCAAAATAAAATACCATTAAAAAATGATATATCATGTCTGAGATAAAAGAAATTAATCTAGATCAATATTAAATCACAGCTAAAATACCTTAAGATACAGAAATATCAGGTTTGAGCTAAAATCCTTTAAACTAAAGTAATATTAGGATCAAGCTAAAGGACCATAAACTAAATCAATATTAGGTCCAATATAAATAAGCTTAAACTAATGTAATATTATTTCTAGGATAAAAGTAGCTAAAAAAATTAATGCAATGTATGATCTAAAATACCATAATCTAATGAAATAGAATGTTTGAGTTAATATAGACTAAGCTAAACCAATAAATTTTCTGAGCTAATAGATGATAAACTATAGCACAATGGTAATATATTATTCATGTCTGCAAAACTTTTTCATACCCACAATATGGCCTCAAAATATTATCAATACATTATAATAAATCATATTTAAATCATAAATGGATAATGAAATCTCACTCTAGGTAATATATCCAACTCAAAAAATCCTTCAACAAACTGAGTAATGTCAATATAGCTGGAAAAAATTATCTACAAACTATCTCATGTTGGTGGGAATTCATGAGTATCTTATAATGGGAATCTTTTAAAATTTAATCATTCAAATCAAGGCATTCATAAAACATTATATTATGAAAAAATAAAACTTTTTGATATTAATATCATATTTGTGAAATAAAATGCACATCCTAAATGGATGAAAAATCAGTCAACACACATAATGTTAAGAAAACCAATTCACCATTAAAACATTAAAAAATGAATCCATCATCTTTCAAATATATGGAAAAGTGTTTTATATTTTCCTTACAGTTTATTTCAATTCAATATTAATGAATCCAATTGTAGGTGGAATTTTTTGACACCCTCTCAAAGAGTATTGACATGTTAACAATGGATGAAATACCTGGATATATGAATTCTTTCCCCCATAAAGATATAAGGATGAATAAGGTGACCGATTGATGAGGGTAATGTGATCCTTAAATTTACATGCAATCATGTGATGATTATAATTTCATTTGAAGACTCCAAACATAGTACATAACGTGAAACATATACCAAGAAGACCCTTTTAACAAAACTATTGGGAAAAAACACACAATGTGTCCTATCGGAATGTTTTTGTTGCAATTGTGTTTGTTGAAAAATTCAGATGACCATGAATGAGTATGGTTGGTGTTTTCTGATGATATGTGTCTAAGGTGGTTGTATTTCCTTGTGTATGTGAAATTTTTCTTCCTAAAAAATTTAGAGTTTGTTTTTTTCAGAGGAAGGATTTCTGTTGATGAGGGAACAAGATGCAGAATGGTGAAAGAAATTAGAAAATGAAGGGAACCACATAGAATGTGACATAAAAGTTATAAAATGAACATGGAATGATACGTGGACAATGAAGTACAATTTCTATATTGTTAAAGTGGTATGTAGAAAAAGTTCTTCAGATTCTATGTCATTCACAACAAATGCATTTGGTACAAGGAAGTTATGTGGTACGTGGTGAACATTATGTACGTGGGATGTCATGTCATTTGTTAAAATATTGAAGTGATGTGAGAAAACATGAAGGGAATTTTCATGTACGTAACCTAATTTAGGGTTATTTTAAATTTATTTTCCACTCATGATTTATTTTGGTGGTTTCCAAAGGTTTTATTGAGAATAGGTGAGGTTTCATGAATTGTGCCAAACTGCGAGCCCAATTCCATATTTAAAAAATAAATTTTGTTTCATTTATAACTTTTTCAATTTTTAATATTTTTGACTCATTTGAACTCTTAATTGTTCTCCCCTGATATAGTAACCCCAAATTTAAATTTGTGGCCTTTATAAATCCATAAGCATGGGGGATTTTCGTTTTTATTTGAGAAGTAGGCCAACCTGAAGGCCCATTTTCCAGTTTTAAATCGTTTCATTAATTTATTAATATCATATTCATTAAAATGGATTTTTCGGTGATTACACCTCCCTCTGGACCCTAAGAAGCGCAGGCGCACTCCCATTTCATTTCCCCCCACTTTGGAGATATATTTCATCGCGATTTGGTGCTGACATTCTTGGGATTTTTATAATAGGGCAGATTTGAGGAGGTAAGTTCATTCCATCATAACTCTCTCAATTCTTACTATTTTCCCCCCATTCCAATTCCTATATTATCTCATAATCCCTGTTCGAACTTCCCTTTAATGGTTGGATATTTTTAAATTCATATTCTGGTAGAGTTTAGGTCGTTTTCTTCAAGATTATTTTGGGTAATGTTTTTCTTTTCAATTCTTCTCTTCTCCTTAGGGTTTCCACCTTATCTCAAGAGTTTATAGAATGTCCAGAACATAGGGTTCGAACATATGGTCTTATTTGGTATCTTTTGGGTCAATTTTTGGTGGTATAGGTCTGGATTTTATTCCTTGATGTGCGGCGGTGGTGCGGTTGATGTTTCGCACCATGTTTTGAGGGTTTCGACATAAAAGGTAGGTGATTCCATGTGTAATCATTTCTAGATGAGTTAGTTTTCTTGAATTACTTATTATGAATTTACTAATATGCTTTGTGTGGTGTGGGAACTGTTTATTTTGTATTTTTTAAAGCATTTGTTTTTACAGTTTCATTTTAGTTTAAAAAAATTTGGTGTTTTACATGTGCAACCCTTTGGGTATTGTTTGTGTGTCTTTTATAACTTATGGAATTGGTTTAATAAATCATGTTTGGGCTGAAAATTATGATTTGGTAGGTATTGGTGTTCAATTAGGTTTTAAAGAGGTTTCTTTTAATGGGTTTAAGGTGTAAGGCTTTATTGTACTTCTTGAAAGTGATTTTGAAAACGTGTGCTTTTCATGTGGATCTTTTGTGGTATTGTTTGAGGTGTTTTTATAACACATGGGGGTAGTTTAATAAGTGTTTTTGGGGATGAAAATTCTGTTTTGAATTTGTATTGGTGTGATTTTGTCCTTGAAATATGGTTTTGAAATGAGTTTTTTTGTGAAAAATTTTGGTACACTCTTTAGAATTGTTTTATTAAAATTTTGAATGCTTTAATGATTTATGTAAGCTATGAAACCATATTGGAAAACTGTTTTGGATTGTTTATATTTTCAAATAGACCATTTTAAATGTTAATAGTTCTGTTATGTTATGTGTATCCTCTTGGAAATGTTTTATAAAATTTTTTAATGGATTTACTAAAATGTGAAAGAGGTGTGAACGTGATATGGGCTGTTTGTGTGAGTGCGATGTGAAAAGTGGATTTTGATTATAAAAAGGGTTTTAGGAAACATGTGAGTGGGATATTATGTTATTTTTAGTATATTTTTAGGTATTTTATAAAATTGTTAAAGGATGTGTTGGATTGTGAAAGTTATGCAAAAAGTGATGTGGGCTATTTTGGTGTGGGTTTGATTTCAAAATGCATTTGAATGAAAAGTGGACTTTTGTGACTTGAGTTGTATACATGTGTCCTTTTTGGTGAATTTCTGATATGGAAATGATATTTTCATGTGAAATGTATATTCATTGACTTTTTGAAATTTTTTGAGCACAAAGGGAAAACCCGGGTATCTAGGTGGGTGGACATGTACTAGTATGCTAGTGATCCCATGGGGTTTGGCCTCAGTTTCACATAGAAATATTGACACTTACAACTCTAACTAAACTAAGATGATGAAAAATAGGGACCACTAGGTTATGGGTATGGTCCCGACTAGTGGCACGTGCACGAGAACAAATATTTGTGATGTTTACTCTCACCGAGATACAAGGTACCTGGGACCCACACCTAGCTAGTGCCTAGGGGTTATTTCCCATTGCTTGTTCTCACTGGATATTTTGTGCATACCATCGGTATATGGTACATTTTTCTGGAAAATTCAGTAGCTTTGGTGTTTATTTTAAAAAGTGTTAATCCTTTAAAATAGCCCAATTGAAAACTATTCTTATTCAATGTTACAGCTTTTAGAAATTGTAACTAGCTTTTCATGTTTTTGAAAACATGCATGATTTTCGTCTTTAAATGCTTATTATATGGAATCTCTTAGTGGTGGTATCCTATTGGGCTTTTGATCACACCCTACTTACACCCTTGGGTGTATGTAGACTTGGTTATTTTGTTGTCGCAGGTTTGGGTATAACTTTTGTGCCAACAGTTCGGGTTTCCACCGGTCATTCATGATGCAATGTTGTATAGATGGCTTGAGGAAGATGCCTCTTGCCATGTTGAGGTTCTTGGGCTGTCTTTTCGTGGGTTTGTACCTTTGTAGTGATCTTCAAACATTGTTTAAAATTGTTCAATTCAGTTCTGAATTCATTAAAAAGATGTTTCAGTATGAAAAATCCAGATTTGGTTTCTTGGATTCATTTGATGTTTCAATTATAAAAACTCGGTAAAATCATTCCCAATTTTCAGTTTTGATACCCGGGCACTTGTGCCAGCCCATGGGGATCGGGAACGCCCTTCGGGACTTGCCATGGACCGGGTCGGGTGCCGATTTTGAAGGCGACCAGATTCGGTTCGTGAAAAAATGGTATCAAAGGAGGTTCGCTCCATTTGCGTCATGTTATTTGGGAAATAGTCAGGATAGTATAGAGTTATGATTGTTGGGACATGTAATTCTGGTTATGGGTAGTGTGATTGAACACCACACCTCATTTCAAGATTTAAGTCGCCAGGGGAAGTTGGGATTTGTTCTATGTCTTTTGGTTTTCTTGGTTTGATGATGATTAGGGGAAATGAAAAGAGAGTTGGGTTAATGGTCTCAATGAGCTCGCAGGGTCTGGCAAGCCATGTGGAGCTGGGGATATTCCCTAGAACACTCTCGGTGATAGTGAATTGATTGTAATATGGACTCCAACCATATGTCCAAGTCACCCACTGAAACTAGTTTCCTCTCACATTGTCTTGTGTTCTTTAGTTTTTAAATCTTGGAACATTGGTTTTAAAGTGACTTGGTTTTAAGAAGTGTAATGTTTTTGTGAAATTATTTTCAAAAAAATATGGAATGGTATGATTTATGAAATTTTGGAACCGAATATTTAGAATTATTATGAAATAGAAAATGGTGTGATTACACCTCTTTTGAAGGCAAAAACCGTATCGAAGTTGGTTTTGAAAAGTGTTTCCAATAATGTTTTCTAAACAATCAAAGAGTGTTTTAATGGGATGAGATGTTTTGAAATTGATGTGAATATATTTAAAGTGAGTTATTTTATAAATTTTTGTGAATTTATGAAAAGTTTTTTAAGATGTGAGTTGGAATTTGATCTCATGGTTAGCGGTTTTGAGAAAAAGGATGTGTTGGTTGACCATTTTGGTTTTGAAAAGTGGAAAGAATTTTTGTTTTAACCTTTGGTATTTTCATGAGCAACAACATGCATGGGGTTATATGGGAAGAGGGATGGTTGATGACATGATTGGATGAGTGTCGGGATGGATATGAGTAGGGTGCCTGGTGTGGCATAGAAACATGTATTTGTAAGGCCCATGGGGTACCATTGGTGGATGCGCTAACCGCTGAACCATTTGTTTTCAAAGAAATGTTTTAAAAAAAACATGATGTCTTGATGATTTTTTTTGGGATGGTGTATATTATGTGTTTTTGGAAAATATTGATGTTGTGGGATGTTTTGAGTCCAAGAACCCCTCCTGTTTGAACTGTGTTTTGGGTTTGGGTTTGGTCAGTAAGTTGTGTTGTAGGGACGGTTAGTGGTCTCTTTTGAAAAATGTTTCGGGACGCCTTTATGATGGTTCCCTACATGTGTTTGGATGTGGTTTATGGTATATCTTGACCAATGGACTATCTTGGTTGGGTCCTTAGGTTCAATCATTGGATAAGGTACACCCCCATTAAAGGTTAGTGCACAATTGAAGTGCAACCCGGATTGTTTCTCCATTTGAAGACCCTCCAGTTGATCAATATAAGGAATATTTTTCATGAGATTTCTAGATTGAGTCTACCCCCATTCCATTCATTGATTTTTAGATCCTCTTATAACGGGAGAGTGCTCTTGGAAGGTTGGAAGAGACCTTAGTTTCTTATGTTTCTTGATTCGTCGAAGGTGGATATGGTCTAGGGTTGTTAGTGTGGATGATTGTCTCGATGGTGTCTAAGAGGGCCTCTGGGTTCATCAAAGTTTCTTTGAATCATGAGTTCATGTTAAACCACTGGTGTGGGAAATATGGTCATGATAGGATATTGTGGCCACTTTCTATAATTGTGTGCTGTTTGGGGATGTTGTATAAGGTCCCTCTCCATGAATTGTTTATATCAGTTGAAATGGTCATGTTTAGTGATGCCTTATGATGTCATGTACTCGATTGACTGTATAGGTGAAAGTAGTGAAATCCACTGAGAGTCCCTGTTATGTTGGTCAAATGTCTCCCTTGGAAAAACATCAAAATCATCTATTTTAGAGGAATGTGAGTGTAGGTGTTCTTTACTTCTATTGTTTCTCACCTGAAGAAACAAGTTGTGATATGTGTATATCTTCATATCCCTTGTTTTAGTGAAATATCGGGATAAGGTAAAGTGAGTTTGGAATGTGTTATGTCTAGAAAACATATTTGGGACTGCGGTGTAGTTTTTGGTGGCACTGAAAAGAAGAATTCTCATTCAGTGGGTTTCCAAATATTAACTACGAGGCCGAAGATGCTTCAATCATTTGAGCTCTATCCATAGGTCTCAGAGAGAAGCTGGCTCGTAGTCAGGTGAAATCCCAAGGCCATTTAAACCCTTGTACAAAGTCCTATCCTTAGTATGAAAGATGGGAATAGTTCAAACCTCTGGTTTCTTCATGGTTGAGCACATAGTTTGTGCACGTTTAGTAGTGGCCGTGTGCTAGGAAGCCGTGTAGAAAGAATTATATTCATAGTTAGTGCATAGTTTCCCAAACCATGCAGACTAATCATGCGCCCTTCCTAATTCATTAAATTTTTTGGGGTCTTTCTGTGTCAGCCCATGCTGGTCGGTTAAGATGGTCAATTCTTATGGTGGGGATACCCACTATGATTCTCATGAATTTTCCTTCATAAACATTTAATGGAAGTATATCCCTTGTACTAGAGAGTATGTTTGGGCCTCCCACTATTAGTGTCTTGATTCTGTCTCGGGAAAACAATTTAAGTTGTCTCTTATGGTGGGGAGCCCATTTGTGTCTCTTCATACGAGTAACTCGTATTTCTTTTTCCATGGACTTGTCTTGGAAGTAGGTATTATCATTCGAAGATATCTAACTACCTACATATTAATTGGGTAAACATTGATATTGTAGAGTTTCCAATGGTTTTGTTATAGTAGGGAAGTGTAACCTTGTTCAATGTTGTTGTTTTTTTGGGTAAATTGATTGAGTATTGTTCAGATTGTTATTGAGGAGTTTTCATTTGGGATAAAGCCCGAATGTAATTGATTGTTTCAGGAAAGTGGTGTAAGTGTGGTTTGTGAGAGTATTCCTTCCATCAATGATCACTGGAGGTGTTTTGACCTTTGGGGGTGAAACCTGGCAAATGTGTACATATTGGTTTCTCAGTTGGGTTTGGTTGTTGCTTTGACCTTGTTGTGACTTTCCGGGGCGGAAAGTTTTCAAGGTGGGGAGAATTGTCATGTACGTAACCTATTTTAGGGTTATTTTAAATTTATTTTCCACTCATGATTTGTTTTGGTGGTTTCCAAAGGTTTTATTGAGAATAGGTGAGTTTTCATGAATTGAGCCAAACTGCGAGCCCAATTCCAGATTTTAAAAATAAATTTTCATTAATTTATAACATTTTCAATTTTTAATATTTTTGACTCATTTCAACTAGTAATTGTTCTACCCTGATATAGTAACCCCAAATTTAAATTTGGGGCCTTTATAAATCCATAAGCATGGGGGATTTTCGTTTTTATTTGAGAAGTGGGCCAACCCGAAGACCCATTTTCCAGTTTTAAATCGTATCATTAATTTATTAATAGATTATTTATTAAAATGGATTTTTCGGTGATTCCACCTCCCTCTCGACCCCAAGAAGCCCAGGCGAGCTCCCATTTCCTTTCCCCCCACTTTGGAGATCTATTTTATCGAGATTTGGTGCTGACAATCTTGGGGTTTCTAAAATCGGGCAGATTTGAGGAGGTAAGTTCATTCCATCATAACTCTCTCAATTCTTATTATTTTCCCCCCATTCCAATTCCTACATTATCTCAAAATCCCTGTTCGAACCTCCCTTGAATGGTTGGATATTTTTAAATTCATATTCTGGTGGAGTTTAGGTCGTTTTCTTCAAGATTATTTTGGGTAATGCTTCTGTTTTCAATTCGTCTCTTCTCCTTAGGGTTTCCACCCTATCTCAAGAGTTTATAGAATGTCCAGAACACAGGGTTCGAGAATATGGTCTTATTTGGTATCTTTTGGGTCAATTTATGGTGGTATAGGTCTGTATTTTATTCCTTGATGTGCGGTGGTGGTGCGGTTGATGTTTCGCACCATGTTTTGAGGGTTTCAGCATAAAAGGTAGATGATTCCATGTGTAATCATTTCTAGATGAGTTAGTTTGCATTAATTACTTATTATGCATTTACTAATATGCTGGGTGTTGTGCGGGAACTGTTTATTTTGTATTTGGTAAAGCATTTGTTTTTACTGTTTCATTTTAGTTTAAAAAAATTGGGTGTTTTACATGTGCAACCCTTTGGGTATTGTTTGGGTGAGTTTTATAAAAAATGGAATTGGTTTAATAAATCATGTTTGGGATGAAAATTATGATTTGGTAGGGTATTGGTGTTCCATTAGGTTTTAAATAGGTTTCTTTTAATGGGTTTAAGGTGTAAGGCCTTATTGTACTTCATGAAAGTGATTGTGAAAACGTGTGCTTTTCAAGTGGATCTTTTGTGGTATTGTTTGAGGTGTTTTTATAACACATGGGGGTAGTTTAATAAATGTTTTTGGGGATGAAAATTCTGTTATGAATTTGTATTGGTGTGATTTTTTCCTTGAAATATGGTTTTGAAATGAGTTTTTTTGTAAAAAATTTTGGTACACTCTTTAGAATTGTTTTATTAAAGTTTTGAATGGTTTAATGATTTATGTAAGATGTGAAACCATATTGGAAAACTGTTTTGGATTGTTTATACTTTCAAATGGACCATTTTAAATGTTAATAGTTTTTTTATGTTATGTGTATCGTCTTGGAAATGTTTTATAAAAATGTTTAATGGATTTACTAAAATGTGAAAGATGTGTGAACGTGGTATGGGCTGTTTGTGTGAGTGCTATGTGAAAAGTGGATTTGGTTTATAAAAATGGTTTCAGGAAACATGTGAGTGGGCTGTTATGTGATATTTAGTATATTTTGAGGTATTTTATAAAATTGTTAAAGGATGTGTTGGATTGTGAATGTTATGCAAAAAGTGTTGTGGGCTATTTTGGTGTGGGTTTGATTTCAAAATGCATTTGAATGAAAAGTGGACTTTTGTGACTTGTGTTGTATACATGTGGGCTGTTTGGTGATTTTATGATATGGAAATGATATTTTCATGTGAAATTTATATTCATTGACTTGTTGGAATTGTTTGAGCACAAAGGGAAAACCCGAGTATCTAGGTGGGTGGACATGTACTAGTATGCTAGTGATCCCGTGGGGTTTGGCCTCAGTTTCACTTACCAAGATTGACACTTACAACTCTTACTAATCTAATATGATGAGGATTGGGGACCACTAGGTTATGGGTATGGTCCCTACTAGTGGCTCATGCACGAGAACGAATATTTGTGATGGTTACTCTCACCAAGATACGAGGTACCTATGACCCACAGCTAGCTAGTGCCTAGGGGTTATTTCTCATTGCTTGTGATCACTGGATATTTTGTGCTTACCGTCGGCATACGATACATTTTTCTGGAAAATTCATTAGCTTTGGTGTTTATTTTAAAAAGTGTTAATCCTTTAAAATAGCCCACTTGAAAATTGTTCTTATTCAAAGTTACAGCTTTTAGAAATTGTAACTAGATTTTCATGTTTTTGAAAAACTTGCATGATTTTCGTCATTAAATCCTTATTATATGGAATCTCTTAGTGGTGGTATCCTATTGGGCTTTGGCTCACACCCGACTTACACCCTTGGGTGTAAGTAGACTTGGTTATTTTGTTGTCAGAGGTTTGGGTATAACTTTTTTGCCAACAGTTCTGGTTTCCACCAGTCATTCATGATACATTGTTGTGGAGATGTCTTGAGGAAGATGCCTCTTTCCATGTTCAGATTCTTGGGCTATCTTTTCATGGGTTTGTACCTTTGTAATGATCTTCAAACATTGTTTAAAATTGTGCAATTCAACTATGAATTCATTAAAAATATGTTTCAGTTTGAAAAATCCAGATTTGGTTTCTTGGATTCATTTGATGTTTCAAGTATAAAAACTCAGGTAAATTGTTCCCAATTTTCAGTTTTGATACCTGGGAACTTGTGCCAGCCCATGGGGATCAGGAACGCCCTTCGGGACTTGCCATGGACCGGGTCGGGTGCCGATTTTGAAGGCGACCAGATTCGGTTCGTGACAAAATGGTATCAAAGGAGGTTCGCTCCATTTGAGTCATGTTATTTGGGAAATAGTCAGGATAGTATAGAGTTATGATTGTTGGGACATGGAATTCTGGTTATGGGTAGTGTGATTGATCACCACACCTCATTTCAGGATTCAAGTCGCCAGGGGAAGTTTGGATTTGTTCTATGTCTTTTGGTTTTCTTGGTTTGATGATGATTAGGGGAAATGAAAAGAGAGTTGGGTTAATGGTCTCAATGAACTCGCAGGGTCTGGCAAGCCATGTGGAGCTGGGGATATTCCCTAGAACACTCTCGGTGACAGTGAAGTGATTGGAATATGTCCGCCAGCCATATGTCCAAGTCACCCACGGAAACTAGTTTCCTCTCACATTGTCTTGTGTTCTTTAGTTTTGAAATCTTGGAAATTTGGTTTTAAAGTGACTAGGTTTTAAGAAGTGTAATGTTTTTGTGAAATGATTTTCAAATAAATATGGAATGGTATGATTTATGAAATTTTGGAAATGAATATTCATAATTATTATGAAATAGAAAATGGTGTGATTACACCTCTTTTAAAGGAAAAAACTGTATTGAAGTTGGTTTTGAAAAGTGCTTCCAATAGAGTTTTCTAAACAATCAAAGAGTGTTTTAATGGGATGAGATGTTTTGAAATTGATGTGAATATATTGAAAGTCTGTTATTTTCTAAATGGTTGTGCATTTCTGAAATGTTTTGTATGATGTGAGTTGGAATTTGATCTCGTCGTTAGCGGTTTTGAGAAAAATGATGTGTTGGTTGACCATTTTGGTTTTGAAAAGTGGAAAGAATTTTTGTTTTAACCTTTGGTATTTTCATGAGCAACCACATGCATGGGGTTATATGGGAAGAGTGATGGTTTATGACATGACTGGTTGAGTGTCGGGATAGATATGAGGAGGGTGCCTGGTGTGGCATAGAAACAACCATGTGTAAGGCCCATGGGGTACCATTGGGGGATGCGCTAACCGCTGAACCATTTGTTTTCAAAGAAATGTTTCTTTTAAAAAAAAGATGATATATTGATGATTTTTTTTGGGATGGTGTATATTATGTGTTTTCGGAAAATGTTGATGTTGTGGGATGTTTTGAGTCCAAGAACCCCTCCTGTTTGAACTATGTTTTGGGTTTGGGTTTGGTCAGTAAGTTGTGTTGTAGGGACGGTTAGTGGTCTCTTTTGAAAAATGTTTCGGGACGCCTTTATGATGGTTCCCTACATGTGTTTGGATTTGGTTTGTGGTATATCTTGACTAATGGACTATCTTGGTTGGGTCCTTCGGTTCAATCATTGGATAAGGTACACCCCCATTAAAGGTTAGTGCACAATTGAAGTACAACCCGGATTGTTTCGCCGTTTGAAGACCCTCCAGTTGATCAATATAAGGAATCTTTTTCTTGAGATTTATTTATTGAGTCTACCCCCTTTCCTTTCATTGATTTTTAGATCCTCTTATAATGGGAGAGTGCTCTTGGAAGGTTGTAATAGACCTTTGTTTCTTAAGTTTCCTGATTCGTCGAAGGTGGATATGGTTTAGGGTTGTTAGTGTGGATGATTGTCTCGATGGTGTCTAAGAGGGCCTTTGGGTTCTTCAAAGTTTCTTTGAATCATGAGTTCATGTTAAACCACTGGTGTGCGAAATATGGTCATGATAGGATATTGTGGCCACTCTCTATAATTTTGTGTTGTTTGTGGATGTTGTGTAAGGTCCCTCTCCATGAATTGTTTATATCAGTTGAAATGGTCATGTTTGGTGATGCCTTATGATGTCATGTACTCGATTGACTGTATAGGTGAATGTAGTGAAATCCTCTGAGAGTCCCTGTTATGTTGGGAAAATGTCTCCCTTGGAAAAAAATCAAAATCATCTATTTTAGAGGAATGTGAGTGTAGGTGTTCTTTACTTCTATTGTTTCTCACCTGAAGAAACAAGTTGTGATGTGTGAGTATCTTCTTAGCCCTTGTTTCAGTGAAATATCGGGATAAGTTAAAGTGAGTTTGGAATGTGTTATGTCTAGAAAACATATTTGGGACTGCGGTGTAGTTTTTGGTGGCACCGAAAAGAAGAATTCTCATTCAGTGGGTTTCCAAATATTAACTACAAGGCCGAAGATGCTTCAATCATTTGAGCTCCAGCCATAGGTCTCAGAGAGAAGCTGGCTAGTAGTCAGGGGAAATCCCAGGGCCATTTAAACCCTTGTACAAAGTCCTATCCTTAGTATAAAAGATGGGAATAGTTCAAACCTTTGGTTTTGTCATGGTTGAGCACATAGTTTGTGCACGTTTAGTAGTGGCCGTTTGCTAGGAATCCATGTAGAAAGAATTGTATTCATAGTTAGTGCATAGTTTCCCAAACCATGCGGACTAATCCTGCACCCTTCCTAAATCTTTAATTTTTTTTGGGTCTTTCTATGTCAACCCATGCTGGTCGGTTAAGATGGTCAGTTCTTATGGTGGGGATACCCACTATGATTCTCATGAATTTTCCTTAATAAACATTTAATGGATGATTATCCCTTGTACTAGAGAGTATGTTTGGGCCTCCCACTATTAGTGTCTTGATTCTGTCTCGGAAAAACAATTTAAGTTGTCTCTTATGGTGGGGAGTCTATTTGTGTCACTTCATACGAGTAACTCATATTTCTTTTTCCTTAGACTTGTCTGGGAAGTAGGTATTATCATTGGAAGATATCTAACTACCTACATATTCATTGGGTAAACATTGATATTGGAGAGTTTCCAATGGTTTAGCTATAGTAGGGAAGTGTAACCTTGTTCAATGTTGTTGTTTTATTTGGGTAAATTGATTGAGTATTGTTCAGATTGTGATTGAGGAGTTTTCATTTGGGATAAAGCCTGAATGTACTTGATTGTTTCAGGAAAGTTTTGTAAGTTTGGTTCGTGAGAGTATTCGTTCCATCATTGATCACTTGAGGTGTTTGGACCTTTGGGGGTGAAACCTGGGAAGGGTGTACCTATTGGTTTCTCAATTGGGTTTGGTTGTTGCTTTGACCTTGCTGTGACTTTCCGGGGCGGAAAGTTTTCAAGGTGGGGAGAATTGTCACGTACGTAACCTATTTTAGGGTTATTTTATATTTATTTTCCACTCATGATTTGTTTTGGTGGTTTCCAAAGGTTTTATTGAGAATAGGTGAGTTTTCATGAATTGGGCCAAACTACGAGCCCAATTCCAGATTTAAAAAATAAATTTTGTTTCATTTATAACTTTTTCAATTTTTAATATTTTTGACTCATTTTAACTCTTAATTGTTATCCCCTGATATAGTAACCCCAAATTTAAATTTGGGGCCTTTATAATTCCATAAGCATGGGGGATTTTCGTTTTTATTTGAGAAGTGGGCCAACCCGAAGGCCCATTTTCCAGTTTAAAATCGTATCATTAATTTATTAATATCTTATTCGTTAAAATGGAGTTTTCGGTGATTCCACCTCCCTCTCGACCCCAAGAAGCGCAGGAGCGCTCCCATTTCCTTTCCCCCCACTTTGGAGATCTATTTCATCGCGGTTTGGTGCTGACATTCTTGTGGTTTCTAAAATCGGGCAGATTTGAGGAGGTAAGTTCATTCCATCATAACTCTCTCAATTATTTCTCTTTTCCCCCATACCAATTCCTACATTATCTCATAATCCCTGTTCGAACTTCCCTTGAATGGTTGGATATTTTTAAATTCATATTCTGGTGGAGTTTAGGTCGTTTTCGTCAAAATTATTTTGGGTAATGTTTCTCTTTTCAATTGTTCTCTTCTCCTTAGGGTTTCCACCCTATCTCAAGAGTTTATAGAATGTCCAGAACATAGGGTTCGAACATATGGTCTTATTTGGAATCTTTTGGGTAAAGTTTTGGTGGTATAGGTCTTGATTTTATTCCTTGATGTGCGGCAGTGGTGCGGTTGATGTTTCGCACCATGTTTTGAGGGTTTCTGCATAAAAGGTAGGTGATTCCATGTGTAATAATTTCTAGATGAGTTATTTTGCTTGAATTACTTATTATGAATTTACTAATATGCTATGTGTTGTGTGGGAACAGTTTATTTTGTATTTGGTAAAGCATTTGTTTTTACAGTTTGATTTTAGTTTAAAAAATTTGGGTGTTTTACATGTGCAACCCTTTTGGTATTGTTTGGGTGTGTTTTATAACATATGTAATTGGTTTAATAAATAATTTTTGGGCTGAAAATTATAATTTGGTAGGGTATTGGTTGTCCATTAGGTTTTAAAGAGGTTCCTTTTAATGGGTTTAATGTGTAAGGACTTATTGTACTTCATGAAAGTGATTTTGAAAACGTGTGCTTTTCATGTGGATCTTTTGTGGTATTGTTTGAGGTGTTTTTATAACACATGGGGGTTGTTTAATAAATGTTTTTGGGGATGAAAATTCTGTTTTGAATTTTTATTGGTGTGATTTTGTCCTTGAAATGTGGTTTTGAAATGAGTTTTTTTGTGAAAAATTTTGGTACACTCTTTAGAATTGTTATATTAAAGTTTTGAATGGTTTAATGATTTATGTAAGATGTGAAACCATATTGTAAAACTGTTTTGGATTGTTTATACTTTCAAATGGACCATTTTAAATGGTAATAGTTCTGTTATGTTATGTGTATCCTCTTGGAAATGTTTTATAAAAATGTTTTAATGGATTTACTAAAATGTGAAAGAGGTGTGAACATTATATGGGCTGTTTGTGTGAGTGCGATGTGAAAAGTGGATTTTTTTTATAAAAAGAGTTTTAGGAAACATGTGAGTGGGATGTTATGTGATGTTTAGTATATTTTTAGGTATTTTATAAAATTGTTAAAGGATTTTTTGGATTGTGAAAGTTATGCAAAAAGTGTTGTGGGCTATTTTGGTGTGGGTTTGATTTCAAAATGCATTTGAATGAAAAGTGGTCTTTTGTGACTTGTGTTGTATAAATGTGGGCTGTTTAGAGGATTTATGATGTGGAAATGATATTTTCATGTGAAATTTATATTCATTGACTTGTTGAAATTGTTTGAGCACAAAGGGAAAACCCGGATATCTAGGTGGGTGGACATGTAGTAGTATGCTAGTGATCCCGTGGGGTTTGGCCTCAGTTTCACTTAGCAAGATTGACACTTACAACTCTAAATAAACTAATATGATGAAGATTGGGGACCAATAGGTTATGGGTATGGTCCCTACTAGTGGCTCGTGCACGAGAACGAATATTTGTGATGGTTAGTCTCACCGAGATACGAGGTACCTGGGACCCACAACTAGCTAGTGCCTATGGGTTATTTCCCATTGCTTGTGCTCACTGGATATTTTGTGCTTACCGTCGGCATACGGTACATTTTTATGGAAAATTCAGTAGCTTTGGTGTTTATTTTAAAAACTGTTAATCCTTTAAAATAACCCACTTGAAAACTGTTCTTATTCAAAGTTGCAGTTTTTAGAAATTGTAACTAACTTTTCATGTTTTTAAAAACTTGCATTTTTTGTCTTTAAATGCTTATTATATGGAATCTCTTAGTGGTGGTATCCTATTGGGCTTTGGATCACACCCTACTTACACCCTTGGGTGTAATTAGACTTGGTTATTTTTTTGTCGCATGTTTGGGTATAACTTTTGTGCCAACAGTTCGGGTTTCCACTGGTCATTCATGATGCGGTGTTGTGGAGATGTCTTGAGGAAGATGCATCTTGCCATGTTGAGGTTCTTGGGCTGTCTTTTCTTGGGTTTGTACCTTTGTAATGATCTTCAAACATTGTTTAAAATTGTGCAATTCAGTTCTGAATTCATTAAAAAGTTGTTTCGGTTTGAAAAATCCAAATTTGGTTTCTTGGATTCATTTGATGTTTCAAGTATAAAAACTCGGGTAAATCGTTCCCAATTTTCAGTTTTGATACCCGGGCACTTCTGCCAGCCCGTGGGTATCGGGAACGCCCTTCGGGACTTGCCATGGACCGGGTCGGGTGCCGATTTTGAAGGCGACCAGATTCGGTTCGTGACATGAATCATCCCTGAAAATGTGACAGTGATTTGGGCTATAATGAAGGAGGAACGACAGTACATGAACCACATTGGGAAGAACAGTTCGTGGGATAAGCAGTATATAGTGAAGGCAGTATCACATTTAATATTTAATAAATTTTATATTAACAGATTTCTCGGATCTGTTTTACTATATATGAAGTGCTAATCCCATCATTAAGAAAGAGTGATTATCATGGGAAAATATCATTGATTTTGGAATTCGGTGAAGAATAAAAGAGTTTGGTGAGGGAGAATTCGGGGAAGGGAGAAGTGGTTCATGAAAAATAAATTCCACCGATGGTTTTTTTGGGGGAACAATAGTCTGAAAAGGGTGATTTAGGTAGACTAAGAAGATATGGTATACATAGGAAGAATATTTGTTACGAATAAGAGGATGCCCCTTTACGTGGAAGAGATATAGTCCACCAAACTAAAGGTATTCCATATAGGAGTGATAGTTCGCATAGGAGAGGTGGGCCAAAAACCATTCCCACTACACAGTACACAGAGGAAGTAAGTTGGTATACGAAGGAAGCTAGGTTTTTTCACAGGGGACTAAAGGAATGTTTCAAAAGCTCAAAAATAGTTCTCAAATCTAATTTCTTCTAACCCAATAGTACGTGGGAATGTGGATTTCATCTATATGTGAAAAGGGAACATTTATAGAGAATATACATACATTTGAGGATGTGTGCATTCAGGAAAATAAAGGGACCTACATGTCTAGAAATAGTTAATGGATCCCTTCTAAAAGCATTGAGTGATGAAAGAGGAAGACAAGGATCCTTCACACTATTAGTGAGCCAGAGAAAGAGATATTGGGACTAATCCTTGGGAATATGGTGATTAGAACCTAAATCTTGTAAAGACAGTGAGGTGGGTCATATAAGTGATCTTTCCCAAACATTATGAATTGGATGTGAGAATTAGTGGATTTGGTACATTAGCATATCACTAATGTATGCTCCATGGATGTATCCTAGTGATGGTGAACCAAATCATTTTATATTGTCTGTGATATCAATTATGTTAATATAAATCTACAAGAGAAAGAGTGCAATGTGTTTTGTTTAATGAAAAAATACCTGAATGGGTCAGAGTTCTAATATGTCATAACCAGATTTAGTCCTCTTCTCAGTATATTTTACATAGTGTACCTAACAAAAACCTTCTTCTCCTGCGATAGTTCTCTAGAAAACTGGTGACCTTGTGCTCGTAGCCACACAAGCTCTCCTAGGACTAGAGGATTGACAGAAACCAACACATTTAAATCCAACTATAATGCCCTTTGAAAATGGTAGGAAATATGTTTAAAATGTGGAGATCCCTTGTGGTCATAATTTTCATACAAATCACCCCGGATGAGATGAGTAATTATACTAGAAAATATTCAAGATACCCTACATGACTCCCAAATTTTGTCACATAAAATAACAAGAATAAATGAGGTAGGATATAGCAAACATTCATGGTTGTAAAATGATTTCTCCATGTAAAGAAAGCCTATAACGTAGTCCCATGAGAACCCGGTGACATGCCGGCCTCATATTGTAAAATTACATTAACTTGTTATCCTCAACAGAAAAAAATCCCTAGGTATGTCCAAGAAACCATTCAATTATCATGTTTTCTCATTATGGGTAAAAAATTTATTTCCCCATGAGATTACTATATAAACCCATAAGACCTTATTGGTTATGAAACACATAAAGAATAGATCATTTTCTTTGACAAAATTTATCCAATATCACATGACTCCCATCCATAGTCACATAAAAGAGACAGAAGAAATTGATTAGATGAGAAATTCTCCCATGACTGTAAAACTCTTACGATGCACTCTGCAGCTCGGTCCAACAAGACTCCTAGACAAGCCACCCTCATCTCCCAGAGACAGTAGAAAAAACCAAACTTACCTTGTAAGATTTTATAGGAATTTAATCATACATCTTGATAACACCTTTCAATAGGTGCATGATCCCTCGATGGTCCATGCAAATTAAAATATAACAAAAAAATATGTTGACATTCTTGTGTGATCATACATGTCTCCATTAAGAGAAAAAATCTAATAATAGAGGAATTAATGGGAGGGATTCATGGTCACTAAAAATTATGTGAAACCCTTAGAGTATCCACGATGGAGAATCATGAAGACATGTGGCACTAGATTCTTTCACCGTCTCCAACCTAGATTTATAATAGATAAACTGGACAAAGCATCGGAAAATCGGGGTGGTGAGTCCGATAAATTACCAACCACAACATTAAAAAATGGATGAACTCTAGACCTATAGAATCTCAAATTCTAGATAATTATGACAATTAGTGATGATTGAAATAGAGAGAACATCTCGGATTGGATGATCTCACAACCAGTATGTCTTATTTAAGGTAATATATTAGAAAACAACTAGAGAAATAATGTTCCATACATGAGGCACTCCATGTGATCATCAATATATAACACAATGGATTCATGGAGATTCATTCGAATAAAATAATGCACCTCTTCCAGATCATGTGAGACTCAAATGAAAATGATTCTGAATAAAACTAATGAATCTACAATATAGGGGATATAAAATTGATTAAAAGGACAAGACATTACAAAAAAACATGTTTGATGGCCATCATGCACATCAAATGAGTCATCAAAGACACAAGATAACACGCAGACAAATCTCTTTGTTTTCATGAAGATCCTTTAGTATGATTCCCGGGTTATGCGATGTTTTCCCAAAATTTGAGATATGGTCACATATTACCCCATGTGAATGAAAATTTAGTCTCATGAATCCCTATAGAACTGTTTCCCATGACATGTGATGTCCTCCAGATACCTAACCTAGCTCATTTAATGACACCATGTCATGTCGGTCATGTCACATGGTTTTATCTTGACAAGTCAACTAACTCTCCTGGATCCCTCTAGGAAAGTCAGCCATGACACAGGAAAAACTGCAAACATTTTGTCCAAGATCCACAATCTACTATGGGGATTTTATCCAAGATATGAAACAGCATACAAGACTTGTGTTGTTTCTTATAATAACACCCTCTATCTGTGTCAGTAAAAATATTGTGAATAAAACCATGGAATGTCGCATAGATCATGGGACACTCCTAGAAATGCTATACAGTTCATGCGATGGCTTATAGGCTAAAAACTTTGAATCATGAGATGTACTCCATATAATTAAACTAGGTCATGAAGCACCATCTAAATAAGCGATACAGGTCAGAAGGGTTTTCCAGTACTTGATGACATTCTTCATACGTGTTGTGTAAGAAATAATCAATCGATAAAACTAAGAGTGTAATCACTGACCAATAGGGAACCCTTAGTGAGTAATCCCCAGTAAAGGGAACTACAAAAACTCTAATTAATTCCATATTTAGGATATAGTGGACACATCACCGTGAATTTTGAGCTTTATATTGATTATCTATGGGGATACCAACATTAAATCAACTTATTCAAAGAAGTAACATCAATTAATTTCAATCCCTTATTTATCACAATGAGTATGGATCACATGGGTCTAGAGAGTTTCAATTGTCAACAATCTTCACTATTAACCACTACAATTGTATGGTAATACTTAGAGTGTATGACCCGAATATTGAAAAACTGGAAGATTAATTCCTACAATTAATAGGATATATTGGATGCCTTCATAAGGCAGAAGCTCAAAAATACACCCATTTTGATGAAATTATATATATGAATAAGACATTTCATCTTTTGAGATCTAATTATTCATATAACATGATCACTCTACCTCATCCACCAATAGACTATGAAATCAATTAAACTACAAAGAATCTGATGCCTATGATAATCAAGATACATATGACATCTATCTAAATCTCATGGTTATTAAAAAATCATAACATGAAAATCCTAGAATATAGTTCCCATATCATGAGCAATGAAAATTGTTTTTTTCCATTCATTGTTACTCACAATGATCATATCTCACATGATCTTAAGAAATTACAATAATCATGTTATCTACACCATGAGTCTCTACAATGATACGGGTTAACTCAATATAAAATCTTCAAAAAATTGAAAAATAACAATAATGATTTTCACTATACTTCAGATTCATAGAATGTCCCTATAGGACTTGAATTTTAATACATGGTGTCATAGAGCACCCATATATGCATTCTCTTCATGATGATAGACTGCAACGGTCAAATGAACTCTATAGATTTTTATTCCTGCAATGAATAGGATACATATGATGACTCATTATGCCTCAATCCCCTCCTTGAAATATTAATAACCTCTTTGTGTGATTGAAAATTATAAATCCATTGGTTATATAGAATTCACAAAAAAATCCTCCACCGATTACTGGAAAATGATGGAAATCCTTAGATACATACAGATAGATTCTCTAAATAGACCCTAGTCATTTGAATGTGATGGAGAATTAACCTATAGTTTTTTTTGTAGGGTTTTGAGTCCCATATCAGGATTAGGAAGACATTAAAAAACATATATTAAAAACATAATGAATCCCAATGTGGAAAATAATTCCCCTCATAAGGGTGTGTTGATCCCAACCTCCCATCCTCTCAACTAATGCAACTCTCTAAGAGTCATTGGGCATGAAATTCTAGGTGACTGCCTACCTTTTGAAGAAAGGTATGTACCGAATTATGTATAAGGAAACCATTGGGAGTTTTTAGTAAGATAAAAAATGGAATTAATATGTTCATGATTGTGCACCAAACAACCCCCCCAATACATACACACACAAACAATTAAACCATTTGATGGTTTCCTTCCACAAATCTTCTCCCAATGAAAAAAAAACAGAGAACCTGATCTGGACAACATCAATGTCAAAATGATTAGGTTATGATCAATCATGTCAATCTGGTTACCTCTTATAAATGTTAAAAATCACACAAAACAATTAATTTATTTGAATGTTGAGATTATAATCAAAACTAAGTTTTCCAGAACAATAATATATTAGAAAAATATTATTGTTTAATATTAAATTATGTAAACTAGTTGTTAAATTAGATGTTATGAATAGTATTAAATAAAATATATACATATTTGTTTTATAAAAATCATAAAATTATTCATTTGATTCTAATTAAATTGAAATAAATATAAGAACTAATTAAACAAAATGTGAATATATTTACAAAAATTAATTTTTCTTCCCAAAGAGCTCTTATATCACAGTAAAATTATATAATTTAAATTAGTGAGTAATATTAATTTAATATATAATATATATTAAATAAAATAATTTTTATATTTGTCCAATTATTTTTATAGACATAAAATGGATTGAAATCATATATTATAGGAGAAAAACAATATATTTATAAGGGCACTTTTGCCTCATTTTATTGTAGAATATATTTTAAATACAATTTTTTCATCTTTATATATTTTATATGTAAAAATAAACATTATATTTACAAGTAAAACATAAATTAGGTTCAGGTAATTTTTTTTATGATTTGGTGGTGTTTTATTTTTCAAAAAATAGTGACAACACTAAATTTTAATTAAATACGGATTTTCAATCTACATTAATTATTATGTTATATTATATTTTAAAATGGGTTAAATTTTTTATTAGTTCAATTGTTTATCAGTTCATCCAATTTAGGTAATTTGAATCAATTTCATTTTTATATTTAATATTAAAAACATCTCAATCTTTTGATCATTTTTACTCAAAAAACATGCATTATCATCCCATTTATGAGATTAAATTTAAATTAATTTATACAACATATATCCATGGAATTTAAAAAACGAATTATATATTTCGAATCATAGTAATTTTAAATGTCTATTATGGTCAACAGAGTTTTTTACCAAAAATATTAGTGAATGATATTAAAATTAATTACAATAATTAAGCTAAAATTATAATTAACAAGTGATTAATCATTAAACAAAATGGAAACAATGACCTAGAGACATGTCCAAAAATCATCATATTGTAACAGTTAGACCATATACAAAATTGTATCAAGTTTTTACGATTATTTGAGCTCCTTTTGAAGGGAAAACGTGGGTGGCATTCCCTTTTCGAAACTTTATAGGATTTCCCCTCATCCTCTCCTATAAAATGTCATCTTCACCTCACACATCATCTCTCTTGTAATGCCACATTATATTAGAAAATATGTACCTAAATATCCCCTTAACAGTGATATCATCAAAATATAAGGCTCAACTTGTTCATAATTCCCTCCAGGAATTTTATTTTGTGCCAATCAAAAAGAGTTACATGATTAATAGATAACAAACTTCCTCAAGCTCATTAGATTTATTACATTCTCCACTATATTAATTCTTCAAATTCAATTATTATATAATAAAAATACCCTAAATATACATAGAGTATATTATATTAAGGGTTATAACTACTGTAACATAGACATCCATCTAATGGGTAATGAACAATGGTTTTATGAGTACTGTGAACTATCACCTCACGATATAATGATTGTTCGTTCATCCTTCCCCACCTTTCATGGTGGGAATTACGATGTAAAATATTAATATATATGATATATTTATATGATATTTATAAATTATTTTTTATTATGTAATTTCTATATACAACATACCTTTATGCATTCTATTTGTTGTAATTATGATAACATCGTTTGTAGAAGTGTGAAATTCTACCTCCTAAAAGAAATGTTATTCGATCACATGATACAAGCAATGTATTAATGATGATTTTGATTAAACATATAAGGCCCTGAAAAAACACACAAACTTATATATATATTCTTTTTATTACATATTTAATCTTTTCTAAATGTATTATATATCATTTTCTTTATTACCATTTTAAACACTTAAAAAGTGATATTGTCATTTGTGGTTGTGTGGACTTCGGCCTCATCGACATGATGTGACTAAATTTAAATTACTATGTTTATATATATATAAGTATATAGGATTAAATAATATGGTATTTATGATATAATTATCATTCTATAATGATTAATGTTTCTTACCATGTTTCCATATTGATCATAGAAAAATGATTACCTTACCCACACGTACGTACGACCAACCATCTTGATGATTGTAACATTGGATCATCTTTTATAACAATATTTACTGATTAGTTTCAAAATTATAATTGATGAAAAATTATGATAATTATTTCATTACTATTATTATTCTAGAGATGTTATATAATGATCACCTTGACCATAGTATACTTACTGATGTTTTTTTAGACATAAACTGAATTTGGTCAAAACATCTGATGTAGACATAATTGTTTAATTATTTGTATAAAACATGGTACTAATTGTAATAAAAGTAATTATAAACTCAAAAAAGATTAATAATCAATTAAAAATATTTCATAGATTATTATTCTAGAATATAAAGATGAACGAGAGAAGATAGACATAACTTAATGTATTTTCATCTCACTTTTCACATATATGAGATATATGTCATATTAACCAAATACTTATTTTCTATGGTATATTTACTAATCATTTTGATATATTATTTCCTTAATACTGTTAACTTGATGAAATTTGAAACATTAATTTAATGTTTTTCATTTGGGATTCTTATGATTCAAAATGTTTGAAAGTGGTATTGGGCCATATAGAATGTTTAAATATTATTTCCCTCCAAAAAAATTAGTGATAATTAAAAGGTATTTACATTTAAATGAAATTTAATGAAAATTGATTAATAAAACTTGTTATTTTACCGCATATAGTTATTCCTGAACTTTTCATGTACGAGTAGCACTCTCCTACTATTTGGGACATAAAATGTTTTAGGAAATTTTTCAATGAAAAAATAACATCATTTATCTCTTTATTCATAAAACCTTTCTTCTTTTAAAAAAAGTATTCTAAAAAGTATTTCTAAAAAGTTTTTACCTATTCAAATACATTAGGTAAATACTTTTTTACCCTTTTTTTCTTCTACATATGTTTTTCAATAAATCCTCTTGTCACTTTCCGAATAATGAATTTTCCTACCCTTTTAACTTTGAAAATGAAATCTTATCATTACCTCATACTAAATGTATGGATTTACCCATAATAATTTCTTTAATGATTTATTTTAATTCATGAAGGGATAATTTTCAATGAAAAGGTTTTTAAATTTTATTTTCACTAAAAAATATTTTTGAATTTTTTTCAAAATAAAGAGTATATATTCTCAAGAATTTTTTAATATATATTATTATCTAATATTTATTCATCAATGAAAAAAACATTTATTTTATTCCAAATAAGATATATTGTATTGATAGCATCCTTACCCTTTATCTGTATTGTTATTATTGATTTATCCAAGGATATTATTATCATTTATTTCATTTATACCTTTTAGTCCCCATGAAACATTAAAACTTCTACGACCATTGGAAGTTCAATTTTACCTAATTATCCAAATCATTTTCAAAGGATATTTATATAGCCTAAACGGTATACTATTTTCACAAATGGTGTTTATCTTGAAATTTTATATCATTAATGTCCAAATTATACTAATATTCTATGTTTCATTTATTTTTATTCCATTATTGGGATTATGATTCAAATGTATCAAAGTGGCATGAGATATATTGTAATTTTTAATGATTATTTTCATCATGAATACTTTTATGGATCCTTAAATGTTATTTCCATTCATCAGAATCCACAACTAATATTTTTATTTATCAACCACTATGGAATAATTGATAAATCAATATCTTCTACTCAATACATATATTTGATAAGGAATATTATTTATTTTTATTATTTGATATGAGGATTTATTTTCATAGGTATGTTATGAGTGGGGACCCATTATAGATCACCCCTCAATGCATCGGTACACTCAAGTGTAGAATTTGTATCTCAATTTACATTGGTTTTAGCCTAATAATATAAACTGTCTTGTGAATTGACTTAATGGTAATTGTTCCTTGAAACTAAGAAACATGGAATTCAATAATTAATAATTTACTTCATTTAGATTCGGTAATTATTCATTAATATGGTTATTTTGGACATATATTTGGATACATATCATTTTCAACTCATCAATTCAATGGAAGGAGTTATAGTTACTCCCCTATCCATATTGACATTTATGTATCCAGTAATTTGAATGTATTTTGTTTTCAATTATTACCTTTCCATATTGTTTATGATCTTCTTCATGGTTTTTTATTTCCTGGTATCTATGTTCAAATATTTACCATTCCATTACTATTATTCTAATTTATTCATAATTTTTTGCAATGAGCATTATCATTATGAAGCATTTTAGGTCACCCTTATTTTGTTTCCTGTCCTCCAGAATCCAAGTTGAATACTGTGAATAATATGTATTGATAAACTAAATAGAATAAAGATATCGTCAAATGAAGAAAAATATAGTAAGTAGTGTATTCATTTGATATTCAATAAATGAGCATGCATCTGGTTATCCAAAACTACTAAACCTATACTTACTTTTGAACTTGATTCCTTGTAATCATGCCATTGTAATGGTAGTAGACACCAGATATGGACTTACTAGAGTCGGGTTACTATGTGTCCCTTATCATGGAGTGTCCATAGTTATACCCAAAATTAAACATTTTAGGTGAATATTTATATTCTGAACCAACCCCATTATATGATCACTAGTTAAAAATTCTATCATATATTTTATTTTTGATATTCATAAAATTATTTTTATTTACATATATTGAGTTTAAATTATGTGAATATTAAGTTAATTACTAAATTATTAAATCTCTAATAATGGAATCATGAATATGGAAATACTATTTTGAGTTCATATTCTATTATGTTGAAATATATTCTTAATTTTTGAATATTATATATTGACAATATTTTCTTATAAATTTATTTAGAATCTGTACGAAAATATAAGATTCAAAAAAAAATTAATTTATAAAAAAATAGGTATCTTATTGAGATTGGAATCATTACATACTTATTGGATATTTTATAAATCCAAAAAATTATGTTTGTTAATATATGTTTTATGAATCCATTATGAAATATAATTTTTTTTTCTAAATCAAAATTTTTATTGTTATAGTTTGTTTTGTAAGGATATGAATAACAAACATATTGATTTGATTTCAGGAAAAAACTATATAGTTGAAAATTTTATAATGTATAATTAAATCTATATTAGTTCCTTATATTATTCATTTAATAAAAGATATTTGTTGTTTTAAAAAAATAACATATTTATTGAGTAAATTTTTTAATATAATATTTTATATTAAAAATATCTTACATATTATATAATTATTGAAGATAATGTTCTATTCTGAGTAAGAAAACATATTATTGTGATTTTTATGGTTACATCATCATTTTTTAAAGAGAATATTATTTTATCTCATAAGAAGTTCATTTTAAAATTTAATACTTTTATGGATTGTTTGAAATAGTATTTTAGAAATTTTATATCATCAAATAAGGAATTTAATGGCTAAAAGGATTATTATTTTTATGAATTGTTTTTTGGAATTCTATGACTAATTTTAATTTTGTGAAATAATATATATTATCTCAATTGAAGATTAAAATATGATATTATTGATATAATATATAGTATAAATTTAATATATACATAATTGTTTCGTATTATTTGTTTTAATTATTTGAAATAAATACAATGAGAAATATTATTTATAGTGATAGTAATGAAATAAGACAAATAAATTTTATACTACAATGAAATTATGAAGAATTATTATATAGTCTAAGAATTTAATTTATATCTACACATTAGATTCACCCATTTTCTTAGTAAAAAATTAAAAAATATTACTTTTGTTAATAAAAAATGTGTACTAAAATACAAAAAATTCTACATTTATTCTTTTCTTATATTATGTGAACACATATTATAATATTTAGGGGGGGGGGATTTATTCAAATTATGAATAAGTTCATAGTAAAATCACATGCATCATGGTTAACACTAAGTGACTTCTAGATTCTCATAGCTGTGATATATCTATTAATATTATGTAATTACCAATTATAGTACATACATTGTGTTTCTTTGCCGAGTACTATGAAAAAGAAATTTATAACCCCTAATATTGTTATTTTTTATCAATTTTATTTTCTTTAAATTTATACTATATATTATTTTACTCTTGAAAAGTATATAATAAAGTAATTTGAAGTGGGAATTATTATTTTATTGTAAAATCTAAGAAATAAATTATCGCCACCACTGGAGTCATTATAACAAAAAGGATGGGAGAACCCTTCGTTTAAGAGTAAGAATTTTTAGTTCTCAACACATGAAAGTTTATTTTCATAGATTTTTTTTGATTTTTCCATACTACATGAAAAAAGATAAGAAATATAAATGGAAAAAACATTATTTAATATTGAAAATTATTTTTGTCGATAAAATAGAGTGATTATATAGTTATAGTATATTATATTCAATTTTTAGATAAATTTACCAATGTATTAAAAGATTTCTTGTAGTGATATTTAATTATAGAGTGATGAAAAACATTTTTTATTATGATCTAAATTAAATTAACAAAATCAATATAGTAATTATTAGGGAAATACATGTTCAACCTCATTGGATAATCTGTTACCACTTATGATATAAGATAATTTATAAATATTTATTAAAATGTCAATAAATATTTAGTAAAATTAATATATGATTATAAATTTTAAAATTTGATACCGTTATAAATTTTGATATTGAAAGAATAACATAAATGAATAGAAAACATACTATATATTCTTTAGGAACTGACATACCAAAATTATACCATGTCATAAAAGTTTATAAAGTTATATTTCCAATATAAAGTAGAATCTATTCTAAAATTAAACAATATTCATCTATCAATAAGCAAATACTAATGATCCTCATGGGAACACTCAAGATATATGAGGGATAAATATAAGATTTATATGATCAACACATTTTATTCTAGAAGTAAAATTATAATTTTAATGTCACTGATTTAAAAAAGAAGAAAATTTTAAAAGAAATATTTTTATACTCATGTGATGATGGGGAGTAATTTCATTAATATTTTTCTGATGAAAATTCTTAACAAGAAATGATATTTTAATGGTTTTACATGTGAATAATTATATTATACAAATCCTTTAACAATTTTCGCATGAATTATATAAATACAAATATTTGAGAAACTGTGAATGAAATAAAAATGGGATATCATGACAGAAAATATCCAAATGAAGGAAAAAAGTCACAAAACATGTCCATTAAAAAATATTATTTCATCATAAAATAAGTATATAGACCTAGGATTAAATTCTAAAATAGTACTATTTTGTCTCACAAGAATTATTTTTCTTTCCATATTTAAGACCATTTTTGTGAGATATTTAAATAATTATATTATTAGAAGTATATACCAAGATCACATGTTGAAAAATAGATACTTCCATTCAGTATCCATTTTTTCTAAAAAAATAATATTTTAAATTTAAACACATATTATTTCAGAAAAATTGGTTTTGACTTGAAACCTTATATCTTATTTATTATTAATTATCCTTAAAACCTAAGAAAAATATGAAAAATATCAGATGATATGAAATTATTAGTAAGGAATATAAAAAAATGAAATTATATTACTCCATTGAAAAACATGGAAGCCCATAAAATGTTCACTTTTTCATTGTTATTTCTTAGTGTATAAAATAAATCATATCCACATGGGGATACTTCTTTTTTCACAAAGAAATAATTTCCATACCATATAATGAATATTGGAACCCTTGTTCAAATTATAGAGCATTATAGTCCTAAATAATTTTTAGTCAGGATAGAAATTTCTAGATCTTAGTTAAATCCAATGGATAAATATACTTGTTAGTCTCCCTCCTTCATTCTATAAATGATAATAATATTCACCCAAAGCATTGGGGATTTATATCGATCTCCACCATTGTATAGTATATAATAGGATTGGGTGTCATCATATATAATTGTAAATTACTAAATTATGGAGAAATTTTTAATCCTGATCCTTTTAATTAGGTAACACTTGATGTACTATCTTTAATCTATTTGAAAAACACATTCAGTTATCACATAGAGATAATAAAATGTTCTCAATTCTATAGAAAAACATATTATAATTAAAAATAAATTTTTAAAAATAAACATTCTCTCAAAATGAACATGGAAACTTGTAAAATAACCATCATATGAAATAATGAAAATGGTAATAGAAAAAATCAATTAATCCATATACATTGAAAATTATTAATATTGAAATTTTTTAAAAAAATATACAATAAATCTATATAGATAATGTTGAATATGATACTATTTAAATCATTGAAAATAAATTAATATATAGATTCAAATAAATTAAAAAATCCTTGAATTATAAATAATAATATAATTTATGCATTTAAATTAACATGGATATGGTTAAGGAATATATTAAAACATTTTAATCATTATTTTAAAATAAAATACATTACCTTTTGTTAGGCCCAGGATAATATATTCTCTATTTTGTTAATAAAAATATTCATTATTTTAATAAAATATTAATAAACTTTTTCATCTTTATATAATAATAATAATTATTTTTATTTCATTTATTATCAATTTTTATTTAGTTACTAAAGTGGATATGATCACGTTTGACATTTTGAGGTCATTTTGTTTTTGACCATAAAAGAACATTAGTGAATTGACCGTAGTCAATGGGGTTTTGTTTAAATTATTTCTATACTCATAAAAATATTTTATTTATTATATTTATTTATTATATAATCTTATAAAACTATTCATATAATGTGGTTATAAAAAAAGAACCACATCACTTCATAGAGATGGTAGTCTATACATACAAATGAAGGCTTACTATATTTTATTAATCGGTGGAACAAAAATAAATAAGATATAATTTTATTATTTTAGATTTATAAATATTTTATTGATTCCATGTATATTCATTAGTTACACCATTTGGAGCATACTTATATATTGAAATTTAGAAATGAATCACATATCTTCATAGAGGTGGTTTACCACATGTGCGCAAAAACAATGTGATCATTTTTTATTGGATAGAATTGTAATAAAATAGATGAAATTTTACCATAAAATAATTATGAATATTAAAAAATATCATTTATGTTTGTTCATCAATAATTTTAACATTTTATATAATCCAGTGATGAAAAAAAAATAAATCATCACTTTATGGAGGTATTAGTCCAGACGTACAAATGATTGATGTTTCTAATTCCATTTAAATGGAAGGAGAGATAAAATGGTTAATAAAATTAACCTAATAAAATTTGGACATTCATTAGATACTGATGATATTATATCCTAATGATGATGATATGTTTGAATGAGATAAATTAAAAAATAAAATGAAAACACTTTCTTGTGTACTATAAATATACTTAAGTCATCCTCTTTAGGTTTTACCTAAGACCATATTCAGATGCTATTATGATAAAACTAGGATGTCTCAAAAATTTGGAGGGATGTTAGGAAGGGATTTCAGTAGGTATTTTATTTGAAAATTGGCTATTGATATCTGGATAAGAGAGGGTCTGGGTTGTCCTTTTATAAGTGAGGGACATGACACAATTGGATTTTTCTAAATATTATTGTCTTACATTACCTAGGTTTCTAAAAAATGATTCACTTTGATGAAGAAATGATAAAGGGTAAAAATAAAACCATACAACTAGATTTAAAATATTCATTATGATATTTTAAAACTTGTTGTTTTACTACAAAACATTTTAATGTATTTTAACTCTTACTGTGGCAACTAACTTTTTTAACCAAGATACTATTCGTGATGAAAAAATGAATGTTTTATCATTGATTTTTTTGGAAATTTGGATTCCAAATAGGGATCCCTTTTTATAAAATTATTTATATATAAAAAATTTAAATGAATATTAATATAAAATCCAAAAACGTGATAATAGATAGCTTTCCATAAAATATATTTTTAAGTCAAAAAATTTTTTATATGAAAATAATATTTCAGGTTCATAAACTTCTTGAATCGACCTAATATGGGACTTAATCCAAAATTACCTCATGCATGCCTCAATAGGAAGAGGGTGGAGATAAGCGTCAAAGGCATGCTTAACTCAGGGAGTCATTTACCTAGGTACATGAACACACATAATCAACAAATCCATGAAAAAGTGCAAAAGGAAGGAATGAAATGACACCACACTTCTATAAAATAATCCAACTATGCATGAACCTCTAGATAGTGTAAAAGTACGGTAGTGTAAATTTAATGTAAAGGGAAAAAACACGCACCAAAATTGTTATATTTCCGAACATGATAGAAAAATATAAAAGTAAAAAACTGAAAGAGTTTCCAGATCTTGAATTCCACGATATAAAGAGGTGAGTGTATACGTACCTAGTAGGACACCTTGAATGATGAAAGGGGGTGAAATATGTGACACAAGAAGAAGGATAATGATAGAAAATGACACATGGTACATTGAAATATTATACCTTAACCCAACCAATAGTTAATGTATTCCTTTCCAAATAAAATGGGATAAACATATGGTTAGGTTATCATCCCATTGGTTCTTCTCCGAATACTGTGGGAGAGTAGCTTCATCCAATCATGAGAATCCAATCATGTAAATAATGTGGATCAATCCTTGCTAATTCACCTCTCATCGAAGGAGAGTATCCAAATATATGTTTGGATTAAAAATAATATATATATATATATATATATATTATCATTCAAATCAAACCAAATGTGAGAGTAAGAAGATCTCTATCTCATAGGTCATCCAAGGATGAAGTGTAGACAATAGTTCAAAATGACCAGAAATGATGCTCATAATCCCATGAATCTACCCAAAAGTAACCATAAATGTAAATACACACCTTGACACTATGTCTCTTAGGTGATGAGAATAATCTATAGATAATGGACCTATTCTATGTTACATCATGACTGTTATACTCAGGTGTTATCTATAAAGTAATCACACTAATTCTAATGGGTGGGGTCAATTCTAAAGGCATCGATTCCAACTACCCATCCAGAGTGGAGGATAAATTTTGGAAGATGTTGGTGAAACATGACCTATATCTACTGGATGATACCACTTGAAACTCAAAAGTCATCAAGGACCTAGTAATTAGCTCAACTGGATGGTACTATTCAGATGGAGTCTCTGGTGATCCCTCATGATCACTACCGTCATCACGGTTGCCTCAATAAGTTCCATTCCCAGAACTTCCACATCATATTTTAAAATCTACAAAATAGGGTACCATCACATTGTATGTATAAAAATAGTAAAGATATGATAATCGTGGGAAATGTATTAGTTCAAACAAAAGAAATAAGAAATATGGATGTTTCATAAAAAACCATGGAGTACACATTGTGTAATGGGATGTACATTAAATATGGTCACAATTCACCACCTAGGTATGTCTCTAGTCATCACATGAATTTATTTCTCTGTGGAAGTATATGGCATGTAAGTGGACTACAAAATGTGTCCTGGATAAACATTACTAGGGGTTGTGTTCTTCTCACCATTTCTGTGTACCAGATTACATAGATATGTACCAAAACTCATGTACTATCTAAAATGTTCACATCCATGAGATCTAGCAACCAGATTTCCTAACTGGTAAGGGGGTTCATGGAATATAAGAAGGATACAAGTCATGTCATCCTTAACTTCCACTGAAACCATATCCATTAACACAAAGGGGGTTAAATGATGTGTGTTCATCTGGGAACATGGCATGTAGTCAAGAATATTTCCAGAATCTAGATTCTAAAATTTCAATGTCATTTAATCATTGTCTATTCTAATCTAGTTATAAACACTTTTTGAATGTTGTGAATATTGCTGTAAACATTGGATCTCAGCCTTAAATCATAAAAAAAGTCCCCTGAATGTTAATCGGGGTTTCTCTTGTCATTCTTCATGCCACAACACATTCATCCAATAATGATTTATCCACCAATTTAAAAATCATCCATAATCACATCTCGGATATCCCATGTCTATGTTTTTCTAATCAATCCATTATTGTTTCATCAATCCTCTATGAATCCAGGGGTCCTATTGAGCACGGTGCCTCCTGATAATTGTTAAAGATGGATCAGAAGGTCCGAATGGTGAACAACATGAAGAAATAATGGAGAAAACACTGAAAAAAATTATTTATGGATAAATACTAGAGGTTCTCGTTGAATAAATAAATAACATAGAAACCATTGATAGATAAATAATTAAAAAATGAATATTGTATGAACTCGGGTTTTTAGAACGGGTCAAAATCCTAACCCTGTTTGAATTTTTGACTAGTTTTTGAAGAAACTAGAGAAATTGGGAAGTTTCTAGAAATTTTCAGACTTCAAGCCGTGTACTTTAAGTAAACTCTGTGTATATATAAAGTGAATTTTGGCCATGTGCTCGCCAAGTACATTCCGTGTGATGACCTTGTAGATATTTTTTACTACACAACATGTAGTTTTAGACACTTTGTGTACTCTTGACCGTGAAGAGGCCATACATGGTGTGTAGGCATGTTGTATGGGTAGAACTAAGTACAAATCGTTCTCTCCTTGGACATGCTGTATAGTCTGGCCATGTATGAGAGAAATACATGGAGTGTGGGTAAGTCGGTGGGGAAGAAAACCATGTACATGCCATGTAATCCAAGTTACATGCCCAGTACTCATGTCGGCAAGTTCAGCAATGTATGTATGTGGAATTCCAGCCACAAAATGAACAGTTATATGACATGCAGGGCATGTAGTGATAAAGTACACACTGTGTAGTTTCTTTTTTTTTTTTTGCCTTAAAACGGGCAGTAGCCTCGTTGGGAGGAAGAACACATTTTTTCGCCTCGATTCATAGAGTAAGCTAGTCAGACCTTCTTCTTGCTCCCAGGTCTTTGTCTGAGACCCGTTTAGATCTTCGATGGATGCATTGGACCCCCTCAGTATGTCCTCTATTGCACTTGTGTCGTTTTGTTTGATTTCTATTCTAGAACGATTTATAGGTGCTAGAGAGGTTTTGAATATTTTGTAGATCTATCGCGTTTTAGGACAAATTGGTGGTTGTTACTGGAGGAGTACCATCGTACGAGCCTTATGTAGATGGTTCATACCCCTTTTTTTGTTTTCATGGTCTTTTGGGTGATGTGGCCTTCGATGAGTTTTTGTGTATTTTGAGAGGGACCCATTTTATCTGTTGTTTCATATTGAATTGATTGTTGGACCTATGGGATGCCTTTGGGTATGCCCTGTTAATAGTTTTTCTTGAGTGGGGCCAGGTGTGGGGTCATTGCTCATCAGAGAACTTTGGTCAGGGGATGCCAAAATTTTTTAAATTTCAATATTAATGTTATATACTGTTGAGTTTAATTTATTATGTATGTTGTAAATTATTAGAGGAATTCAAGACCTTGGTGCTATTGGCTGATAACCGTTTGGTTAGGGAAATTCTACTGTTTGAATGTTTTTCCTGTTTATGTGTCCTGTTTAAATTTTGTATATATGAAATTACTGAATTGCACATGATGGACCCTTTGGGTTGTGTTGGACATGGACCATCTATTCTTGACTGATGTCGATCATAGGTGTGGCATGGCCCATGTTACGTTGGGTGGTTCTGACCATGGGATTGGGCATCATGGATGTCAGTTTGAGGTAGGATGACTATCAAGTTGGGCATGGCCTGGGTTACTAGGATGGTGATGCCATCAGAGTTGAGAGACATGGTCATAGGGACATGATGTGTCAGAGGTGTTATGTTTTGGGTGCTATTGTGGTGATTACCACTCATCCGGAAATTTGAGTAGTAGGCACACAAAGATACTCTGTGACGACGTGGTTTTGACTACTCGTGTTGGTATAGGCCCTTGTAGTTGAAGTTTATGTATTTTGTTTGGGGGTTCTTGCCGTAGGAAGCCACGTGTAAGGTAAGGAGCCTCCGAGGGATAGCTTTTAGACTATCGAGTTTGGGGATGAGGCCTTCCATGCTTTGATGGCAGACATCGTTGTCCCTTTGGTTACATTATTTGAGGGCATATATTTTTGTCCCTCTAGTTTCTTATTGGGGATATGTATCATTGTTCCTTTGGGTTACTTCTTGGGGCGTGCCTTCGGGATGTTGGTACTAGAGAAACGCTGTGTCAGGGGGCACATGGTGTCGTGTTACATGACAGAGATTCTAGCGTTGGCTGAAGCAGGTGACACTCTATGGTGGCTGCTAAGCACTGGTGGAGTAAGTTTTTATTGGTTAATTGTTCTGTTTATTTCATTTCTTATAAATGAATGACTGCATAAACACTCATATTAGGTACGTACCATTTTGTGGTATCCTACTGAGATTTTTCTCACACCCTGCATGGGCCCTTTGGGATGAGTGAAGTCTTTATAGATTTACATGTTGGAAAGAGTCCAATTTCAGAAGCTGGGCTGCATTAGTTGTTGCATGGATATGGGATGGACCTTGATGTCTTAACTAGCTGGGGTTACTCTATTTTGTTTTGATTACTTGTATCATCGTTCTAACTTGTATGTAGCTACTATTGGTTAGCCATTGGCTCCCCTTTTGTTTAGTGACATGCAATGGATGCATGTTTGTTTTTTTAATAGTTACCAGTTATTATAATGTTGTTCTGTTTACTTTCTTCTACCGTTGTTTATATTTATTTCGTTAGCAATTTATTGATATTGAATGTCATTCCTCTCTACGGGTCTGGTTCGAGTCTGCTGAGTCTTTTATTCTGATGCATCTCTATAGTTATACTTGGACGAGTACCATTATTATTTTCCTCTGAGAAGGTCTTTCCCCACCAATATACCTATCATACCCTCACTACTAGTTGGAAGCCTTTGGCGTACAGGGAGGTGCACATAATGTAGTGGCACCCAACCCATTTAGCACTATTCAGGTGGCTGTTCGCGTTCGCGTCCTTACAAAGTGGTATCAGAGGAGTTAATGAAAGGAATTTAGTAGTAGTTTTTTACAAGATACTAATGATATTGATACTTCTATTTTATTTCTATTGGTTTTACTATTTGGGATATGGTAGACTGAAGATATGTAGTTACTGGAACTGGGTTTCTAGCATGTTCTTGGGTGCCTCCAGCCCCAAGTACGAGGAATGGACCAAGTTCCCATGGGTGGGTATTTTTGTTTGCTTTTTTACTTAGATTATAGTTGATATGATTTCCACCTCAGTGGATAACATGGTATTTGATTTTATTGATTGGGATATGTGACCCTTAATCGGTGTGGTAAGGGAGAATTTGAACTTGGCACGGTATGGAAAGGGTTGTTTTCTTGTCTTGTAATAGGCACAATATTTGGGTATTTGAATTTCATAACTACACATATTCATTGTGAAGTGATAATACCATGTGAATAAAATCAATTTCTATGCTTGTATTCTCTTAAATTTGACTTGGGGGAATTTCTGATAGAATTTCATGTTGTTGCAATGTGTATTCCATGCATTATATTTTTCTAAAATTTCATGTGGCAGGATATTTGGGTCTGGATCTTGTACGAGCTAGCATATAATTTTGGTTGAGGTGATTTTGATCACCAGGATTGGGTGACTGAGTCGTTGGTTTGAGGAAAAGTGGGTTGTCGAGACAGGCATGGCCCGAGTTACATTTGATACTTGGCTCTGTTAAGGGCAGGTAAGGAGGCCATAGGGTGGGATTCCGTGGGGCATGGGTTGCGGTGGGGGAGAGTAAGGGTATTAGTTTTACACTTCCTTTTACCTATTTCCTTATATGCATTGAATATATATTGTTATATATATATATATGGGTTGTCTGACCATCTATGGTACTCAACGGGTTCCATTTGGGTGACTCGGATGGAGTGTCAGAAAAGAGATGGTATAGTGTCGCATGTGTAAGATCAGGTTCAGGTTTTGGTATAGGTAGAGCATGAGCCGCAGGTACAAGATTAGGGATTGGATCAGGTCCAGAATTTAGTACAGGTAGAAAACCAGCCTGGTTTGGCATTGTTCTGGCCATGGCTCAATGAGCAGCACTGAGCTAGTCTGGTGTGAGTCCTATAGGGGATCGACAGAGGTGCACGTGGTATAAAGCTGTCTGTGGATTATCTGACGTTGGAGTTCCAGTCACAGAACCCGCCGCTTTTTTAGGGTGAGGGTGGTCCGCAGGCGGCTAAGAACTGGATAGAGAGTATGCAGCTGATCTTCAAGTAGCTCGAGAAGCCTCCAGGGTGGAGGGTCAAGCTGGCGACATACATACTGAGAAGATCGGCGGAGTGTTGGTGGGATGTACAAGTTCAGGCATGTAGGTACGAGGGACTGCCAGGGAAGGAATTCAAGGACATGTTCTTTGATCACATTCACCCAAAGACACTGAGGGCAGAGAGAGCTCAATAGTTCTTGAGTCTTCAGTAGGGATACATGTCCATAATGGACTATACCGCCACTTTCACTAAGTTGTCTCGCATTGCACCACGTATGGTAATCAATGACGCAGCTTGGGTGAGGCGGTTCGAGGATTGATTACGACAGGACATTCAGGTACAGGTGAGTATCTTCAGGCTGGGTTCGTTTTCAAGGGTGGTGAATCAGGCGCTCATAGCAGAGGGAAACTAGAAGGATATGCTCGAGGTGGGTGGGACGACAGATTCAGGTGTGGGTTTGGACTGCAGAAAGCGAGGACTGGATGAGTTTCAATAGGAAATTCAGGCCAGGGATTCAGCTAGACCACCTCGTGGTAGTTCTTTAGTTATTTTCTCTCAGCGTGGATAGTCGGGACCTATTCTTACACAATGCGATAGGCCTCCTAAGGAGTGTCGGGCGTGTGGACAGGTCAGGCATCTAAAGAGGTTTTGCAGGCAGCCTTCTCACAAATCCGACAGGAAAAAACTAGGACAAACGATGGAATTTGGAGTTGGTTCAGGTTTAGTACCAGGTTAGGGTAGCCGGGTTTTAGCTGAATGTGGAGGATGTGATAGAGACAGCGGGATGCAGCCGAGGGGTCTGTGGCCAGTGGCTAGAGCAGCATCGTAGGGGGTCAGGCATCAGGCCGCCATACATCAGTCCAGGTGCAAACTGTGGAGCTGTTAAGGCCGAGCAGTCTAGTGAGCTTACGACGGTTATAGGTACACCATAGTGTGGGTGTGATCTCCAAGTTTCCTTTTTTCCATGACCTATAGAGGCATGACCATTTTCAGTGAACGTGATTCACATGATCTATGTGGACTTATTATATTCTAGTTATTGGGATTAGAACCATATCGGGATCATGATATAGATATATATATGTATGTATATATGATATGCGTAACATCATGGGAATTGAGGATGCAGGTTACTTTAGGTGTCATGGGGATCAGGGCATCGAGGGTGTGAGCTACTTGAGGTGCTAGGAACCAAGTTCATTTTTGAGCATCCATGGGATATAGGAACTCGTGGAGGAGGACACTTATTAGTTGTGGGATATGTTGGGTGTCGAGGATGACACAGGAGCACGAATGAAGTGCAGGGGTGATGATGCATCACGGGAGGACTGTGCGTCCAGAAAACAGGTTATTAAACCTTGTTTCTTTGAGTTTTGATGGGTTGAGACTATGTTAGGTGATTCCTAATGTGGGGATCCCCTTGAGAAATTTAGTCGGGATCTTTGTGACCATGGTTGTTCGGGTTATTTTGAATAGGGTGGTATGTTTGGTGCCATCTTTTGGTTTTGTTTGATAGCTTAGGGATGAGCTATGTTATGTTGGGAGATTGTAAGAACTCAGGTTTTTAGAATGGGTCAAAATCCCAAACTTGTTTGAATTCTTGACTAGTTTTTGAGAAAACTGGAGAGATTGTGATGTTTCTGGAAATTTCCAAACTACACGACATGTAGATTAAGTACATGCCCTGTATATGATAAGCGAGTGTTGGCCATGTGCTCGTCGAGTACATGCAATGTGATGACCCTGTAGATATTTCATACCACACGATGTGTAGTTTTAGACATGTCATGTACTCTCGACTGTGTGGAGGCCATACATGGTGTGCGGGCCTATTTGATGGGTATATCTAAGTACATGTAGTGTCCTCCTTGGACACACCATGTAGTCTGGCCATGTATTAGATAAATACATGTCATGTGGGTAAGTCATCGTGAAATAAATCCAAGTACACGCCATGTACCCTAGGTACACGCCATGTTCTCATGTTAGAAGGTTCTAGAATGTAAGTCGGTGAAATTATAGCGACCAAATGAACAGTTAAATGATATACACGGTATGTAGTCCTAAAGTACACACCATGTAGTTTCTTTTTTTCATTAAAACGCGCAGAGCCTTGTTTAAAGGTAGAACACAATTTTTTGTTCGGTTTTCAGGAATCTAGCCGAACAGACATTCTTCTTGCTCCCAGGTCTTCGTTCGAGGCCCATTTTCATCACTAATGGATGCATTAGAACCCCCTCTATAAGTACTCGATTCCTCTTGAGCTTTTTTGTTTGGTTCTGTTCTAGAACATGTTATATGGGTTTGAGAAGTTTTGAATATTTTGTAGATCTATGACATTTTAGGAAAAATTGGAAGATTATACTAGAGGAGTACCATCGTATGAGTCTCAGGTAGGTGGTGCATACCTCTTTTGGTATTTTCATGGTCTTTTGTGTGATGAGGGCTTCGGCTTGTTTTCAGGTATTTTGAGCGGGACCCATTTTATCTACTATTTCATATTGAATTGACTGTTGGACTTATGGGGTGAATTTGGGTTTGCATTGTTACTAGTTTTGCTTGAGCTGGGCTGGGTGAGGGGTCGTTGCTTATCGGGGCACTTTTCCCAGGGTATGCCAAAATGGTATAAATTGCAATATTAATGTTTTAAAATGTTGAGTTTAATTTATTAAGCTTGATGTAAATTGTTAGTGGCAATCATGACCGTTGTTCTATTGACTAATAACTGTTGGGTTAGGGAAATTATACTATTTGAATGTTTTTTCGGTTTATGTGTCCTCTTTAAATTTTTTATATATAACATTTTTGAATTCCACATTTTTGGCCATTTGGGTTGTGTTGGGAATGGACCAGATATTATTGAGAGATGATGATCATAGGTTTGGCTTGCCTTGGTTACGTTGGGTGGTTCTAACCACTGGATTGGGCATCATGGATGTCAGTTTGAGGTAGGATGACTGTCAGGTTGGGCATGACCTGGATTACTGGGATGGTGATGCCATCAGACTTGAGTGACATGGTTGGAAGGACACAAGGTGTCAGAGGTGTTGTGTCTTGGGTACTATTTTGGTGATTATTTCTAACCCATAAACTTTGAGTAGTGTGCACACAGAGATACATCGTGATGAGGTGGTTTTGAAAACTCGTGTGAGTAGATGCCCTCATAGTTGTGGTATAGGTATTTTGGTTGGCGGTGCATGATGTAGGAAGCCACGTACAAGGTAAGGAGCCTTCAGGGGATAGCTTCGAGACTATCAGGTTTGGAGCTAAGGCTCACCATGATTTGAGGACGGACATTGTTGTCCATATAGTTACATTATTTGAGGGCAGATATCGCTATCCCTCCAGTTTTTTATTGAGGACAGGCAATGATGTTCCTCCAGGTTACTTCTTGGGGTGTTCCTTCGGGACATCAGTACTTGAGACACACGGTGTCAGGGGGAACATGGTGCTGGGTTACATGATAGAGATTCTGGCATTGTCCGAAGTAGGTGACACTCCGTGGTGGATTCTGAACACTAGTGGAGTTGGTGTTTTTTGGTGCATTGTACTATTTACTGTTTTCCTTATAAATTCCTGACTTCTTAAACACTTATATTAGGTAGGAACCATTGGTTGATATCCTTCTAAGATTTTTCTCACACCCTGCACGGCCCCTTCAAGACGCGTGTAGACATTATGGAATTACATGAAGAAAAGAGGCCAGCATCAAGAGTTGGGTTGTGTTAGTTTTTACATGGAGATGGAATGGACCTTTAGGTCTTACCTAGCTGGGGTTACTCTATTTTGTTTTCTTTACTTATATCAGAATTCTTACTTGTTTGCAGCTGCTATTTGTTATCCATTAGTGCCCCTTTTTTTAGTGACTTCCTATGGATGCATGTTTGGTTTGTTTAGTAGTTACCAATGATTAGCATGCTATTGTGTTTAATTTCCACATCTATTGTTTATATCTATTTCTTAATCTATTTATTGATATTGAATGTGCTTCCACTCTGCGAGTTTGGTTTGAGTCTGCTGAGTCTTTTATTTCACTGCATCTCTACTGTTATATTTTTACCAGTACAATTATTGTCATCCTCCTAGATGGTATAGCCTCCCCACTATACCTATCAGACCCTCACTGCTAGTCGGCCACCTTTGGCGTTTGGGGAGGTGAGCCTAAGGTAGTAGCACCCAATCCTTTAGTACTGTTCGGGTGGCTATTTGGGTCCGAGTCGTTACAAATATGTCAATAATCATGCGCATGAAAATTATGTAAAATGATGCATATAAAAGAATGAAGATCAAAATACTCCATTCAATTTAATCAAGGACGTAAAACCCAATTTGCAGGGACTTTTTAAATTATGCATCAATTGCTAATGAAGAATGTGGTCTCTGTTGGTAAGGTGTTGGTGACAAGAGCTGAAGGCATAACTAACTCAATGAGGCCTTTCCCTATGTAACTGCATGCACACACACACAACCAACTCAATTAAATAGTGTTGATGGAATGAAAGAAAATATTCAACATTACTTTAAAAAAACAAGCATGTATGATCCTCTATAATTTAAAAAAAAGGTAGTGTAAACTGAATGTAAATAGGAAAAGTACACACCCAACAAGATCTATGTCCCATCCAAATTGAAAACTAGAAGTGTAAATAGTTGAAAATGATCCAAACACGAGAATCCCATGCTATGCCAACCATACATTGGTCAAGAACCCTATATCCCTAATATTTTCTAAAGTCAGGGTTGACCTATCATTTATTTGTATAAGCTACAACACATGTTGGAAAATATTAAGCAGGGGTGAGTATATACATACCCAGTTGGACACCACAAAATATGAAAGTTATGAAAAAATATATACAATAAGAAGGTAAAGATAGTAGATAACACTAGGTATAGTGAATGATTATAGGTCAACCCTAAAAAGATTTAATGTATGATCATAAAACTCTAGTGGATAAACACGATGAGTAGATACAATACCTTTTGAGTCTTCTACATCTACAATAGGAGACTACACCCATCCATCCATGAGAAGCTAAGCATAGAAAGCATGTGGCAAACCTCATTCATTTTTTATACTCATGGATGAAAAGTAAATAAATCATAGGTGTGGATAAAGAAGAATGAATATATTAATATATGATCCGTCAAAGAAATATAAATGAGAGAGTAAGGGGATCACCTTCTCAAATCTCAACCCAAGAAGAAGAGTATCCAGTAGTTCCAAAAGTCCTTCAATGATGCTCAATATCCCATGTATCTTCCCAGAATCAACCTTTAAAGTCAAACCATTGCTTAGAATGGTTCCACACAATCAAGGGACACACTATCTTTGTAGAGGATCCATGTGCTAGTACAAAATAATTGTTCTACTCATGTAATATTCGTATTGGACTCGTACCCCTGTCGAAGGGGGGGGGGGTATTATAAAGGCATCGAGGTACAACTTCTGATCTCGACTAGAGGGATCCACTAAAATATATTTACTAACCACTACCTAGGTATAGTATATAATACCACTTGGTATTTTAATGTCATCATGGACCGAATACCCAACTGAACTAAAAGGTACCACTCCAACCGAGTCTTTGAGGATGGTGCTTGATCACTGTCATTATCTGGGTCACCTTAGTAAGAGTAATTACAATAAAATTTAAAACATACCCTCAAATCCAAAACCTGGGGCACTATCATTATCTATGTGAAAAATCACTCAGTATAAGATACCCATATGCCAAAATCCATGTTCAAAAAAAGGAGAAGTAAAAAATGTATGTTTATTAAAAAGTTACCAAGGGGAACAACGCATGTGAGTGGACCCACATAGTGTGTGGACTCACATAAAAGCCTATTTGTTTCACTATCTGAAACTTGGATCCCTATCCATTTGGCAGCGCATTCCATGAAGGTGGTATACACAGCATGTCCTACCTAACCAAGACAAGGTTCAGTGTTCCGCTCGCCTAATCCTTGTCTCAGTGTCTATGGCCATGTACACAACTTTGTGTACTCTAACACGAGTTCTCATATATGTAATCCATCACATTAATATTCCAACCAAGAATGGGGTACACAACATGTTTTATGGCTCCACACTGTGCTATCGTTCAATTCTCTCAAACCCGAGTTGCGAATACTGGTGGGGATAGAGGTCATGTGTTCATCTTGGAACACAGTGTGTATTCGATAAATTAACAGAAAATATATCAAAACATATATCCTTGATTCAATCTATTATAATACATATATTATTCTGAAATCATCTAAATCTGGTGTATATAGACAAAAACATCATATCATGGTAGTTACACACCTAAAAACAGCTACTGGATGGTTTTTGGGGTTTCACTGCCTGTTCCGCATTTCGCAGCACATCCATTCAATCATGATTCTTCCACAGAGTTCCAAATCAACTTTACTCTCCTTTAAATGATCATAGATCTATGATTTTCTCACTAATCATTTCATATTTCATTGACTTACTATGAATCTGAGGGTGCTATTGAGCTTAATACCACTTAGAAACATTCAATACGAGTCATGTGGACCATATAGAGAAGATCATGAAGAAAAAAGAGAAAAAGAAAAAATGAAAAGGTTTATAGATAATTTCAAAGTATTATTTTCTAATAGATCAAGTATAAGGATACCCGGGATAGATAAATAATGAATAAAATGATTATGTCAATTCTAAACTAGTTACAAAGGATGGAAAAGGATGCAGATATCAGAATAAAGAATAATCTTCCCAATTAAATTTTATTATGGGATAAAAAAACTAATTGAAAATTCCAACCTTGATTATTGATTGATCGATGATGAATAACTCATTCTACATTAATTTGGATAGATCTATTGAGTTTTTCTTTGTCCTAATATACTTTTATCTGGAGTTCGATTGTTATTCGTTATAATTTTTTATAGTAAAGGAGAAGATATATCTCACTGGTGAATTCAAAATTTTGAGGCTAGCCCTAGAAATGTCACCATGAAAGTACATTATTTTATTTTTGAACACAGTTCAATGTGATTTAATTATTAAATTTAAGAATTTTTTATTTCACTTATCATATCACCAATGATCAAGAAGTACGAACATCCCACACCAACTCATTTTTATCTCACCTTTGGTAAACACCATGTTACAGACTCAAAAGTGGTATCAAATTTCCGATATGATCAACCATAAAGAGTTATCCATTTTTCTTTAATAATATGTGCACACACTATTTAAAATATATTTAATATTTTCATAAAATTAATGATAGGCACACGAAGGCTCATAATAGCATGATGTCTCAGTTATTAGCTTTGGAAATACATATAGAAATATTTTAATGCTGAAATAAGAAAAAATTGTCCCCATATTTAAAATAAAATGTACTACAATATTTTTAATTAAAATTTACTAATGTGATTTCAATATATATCTAAAATAAAATGATTTTGTAAATACCCGAAACAAATGTGAGTTTTCAAAAAATTTGATTTTACTACTAATCAAAAAAATTAAACATTATAAAAAACCAAAAAAAATAACTTCAAACAAATGTGGATTTAAAATATAAAAAATTTTATCTTTAAAATGTGAAATTCATAAATTTAGAAATTATTTCTTAAAATAAATCTATTTAACACATGTAAACAATTTAGTAAGTATAAAATGATTTTCTTTTATATTAAATAATTACATAATATTCATATATTGAATATAATTATATAATAACAAATTATTAATGATTAATATGTCATGATACATACTAACTATTATCATTACTTAGGAAATTAGTTGAATAATTTTTAAGGAAACTTAGTGTGTTTATCAAGATTATAATAATGAATTTAATTTGATCTTTGAAAATTAGAGATCAAATATTAAATAAAATATGTGTTTTGTGGGTCAATATGAATATTAAAATTCATTATAATAAATATAATAGAAATATATAAATTATACATTTTGTGATAATAAAAAGTAATGATCCATTTTTAACCTAAATATGATATTTTAATTAAAAGTTATAAAACAATTTAAAAAAATTATGATTACATTCTTAATAAAAATGATATCCTATTGAAAATTTATATAATATTAATGTATATATATTCAATAGAGGAGTCAGCATGTGTTATGCCTGATATTATAATTTATGAATTATTTTTTGATGTTGAAATGATGAAGTTATCCCTTAGTTAATTTTAAATAGGGGAATACCTAAATAAAATTCATAAAATTCAAAATAAATATAATGTTACGAAATAAATAAGAATAAATAAAAAATGAATTTTTTTATAGAAATCATTTCGAACTCTATGAAAATATAAATTCCATATCCACAACAGTTTAGATTCACAATGGTCTTTCACAATATTTTAAAAATAATTTTTTTATTATTCCACAAAATTTCCATGTTATGTATGGTTATATTAGTAGAACGTTATCAAAAGTGTGTCTACAAATTTCTAAAAATTGTAGATAGATTTGGTTAAATAAATATATTTTTATTAAACTATTTGGCCCTAGATCATTTGTGTATCAAAACATATATAGGGTTGATTTTTTGTGTTGAATGATCTGTAAAATCATAATGAAAAATAGTATATGGATAATGGCTACACTGATTATTTGAGTAATGACTTTAGAAATTATTATTCTTTAACAAAACTTGATAGAGGTCATGTCACATTTTTTATTTAAGGATAAAAGAATGATTATTTGATTTAAAAAAATTGGAAATTAGGAAGTATTCCTCAACAATAAAGTTTTTATGTGTAACTATCAAAATATAATTCTCAAAAAATTTCATCATTATGATGATGGATTATGTACTGATATTACCAATAAATTGTTATCAATTTTCAAATAAGGAATAAATAATTTTAATGAACATGAATATAACAACTGCAATACTCTACATATGGGTTCATTGTGTAGAAAGTATATATATTAGTTGAAGTGTAAAAATAAAAAATAATATATTTGAAATATAATACAAGAAAATTATGTCTAATTTCTGATAAAATTATTTATGAAAAATTTTATTTCTAATTTTCCATAGGTCATTTATTTGAAAAAATTATATTTTATTCCTATCAAATAATAAATCAACATAGATATTTTTTAAATTCAATAATTAATGTTTCTACTTATAGCCCATAAAACTCATCTATATTGATTTTTTTGAATCAATTAAAATAACATTACATTATTTATTGTCTTCTATTTTTTTTTGGTTGATGATGTTTCCAGATTTACATGGGTTGAATTTTTTCAGATTAAATCTGTAAATTTTGTTTTTTCTTCATTTTGTTAAATAGATCAAAAATGAAAAAGTTTCAAAAAATTATTTTTATAAGAATGAAAAATGTAAGCTAACTATAAGGTAACTAATTTAATTTTTTTTTTCAGATTATGGTATTAGACATAATTTTATTTCCATTAAAAACTCAAATTAATGCTTTTTTTGAAATGTAAAATAGGTTTTAATAAATAAATTATAGAACATTGTTATTTACTAAAGTCTACATAAAACATTATAGGTTGAGGATATTACAAAACTTCATTTAACACTAAGGAAAATACTGATAAAATTCATCTAATAGCTGATAAAGTGTTATTTTGGGGATATTCATCTATGTATATGCATAATATTGGTTTTTGAAAAATTAATTAATAGTTGATGAATGAAAATGTATAAAATTTTATGTAAGTTAAAACATTTATCCTTATACATTTCAAAATGATGAATTTTCAGATCATACGAATATCTTGAGGCATCATAATACTTATAAATCGAAAAATGATAATGATGAGGAACATTTTCATGTACAAAAATAGTCCTTAAAATATAAAAACTAATGAATCCAAGAGTGTTATTCCTTAATACCTATGATCCTTAAATGGCCATCCCTTTGAAGATATTATTTGTCATTTAGATAAAGGTGTTATATTTAGAATAAGTTCTATAAATATTGTTGAATATATCACTTTAATATCATATTATGAACCTAAACCATTGAATAATATAATGTGATTAAATTTAGTTTTTTTATGGAAGAAGATTAAATCTAGGTCAATAGTACCACAATTTTATAATTATTCGATATAACTTTTTATTGTCCGATTATATATACTATATAACTGAATGGAAGTATACACGATGTTATTGGAGTGACCACTATAAATAAGGAAAAGTATTTAGATAATGGGTATAACCAATATGAAGGTTTTAATTGCTATCTAGCCTTTGACTGTGTTTGAATACATGAAACCTTTACAATTCTCCTATCCTATTTATAATAAATAAACTCTAAAATTTTCTTTGTGTTTTTTAAATACTCATTTTAAATTTTTTATGTTTTGTAAGTGGTTTTTATTGAACAACATCCCAGTTTTAAAATTCTTATATTTTTAAATTAATTTGTCAATTAGTTTTTCTCTAGGAAAAGGGGGATCTATAAAGTTTAATATATCAGCACATATAGATTTATTTGTGTATTAAAAATATTTCAGTGTTGCGATTTTTAGTTCAACTAGGTAAAAATTATAAGATGAATGTTTTAAATCATGATACAAGAGTTTAAATTTAGCATAAAGGCTTTGTTAAATTTTTTTCATTAACTAAAAAGGTTTTAAAATTAAATTAACAATACAGTAATCTCTGTAAAAGACTTATATCTCTTTGTGAAATATTTTTTACTCTAAAACATTAAATCATAAAAAAACTTTTGAGTTATTCTATTAAACATGATTTGAATGAAACTAATATACCAAAATAAAACATATTTTATAGGGGAATACCTGAGATATTATTATATATATATTCAAGTAAATCAAAAATTGTGTATTGTATTTTTATCAATAATGAAATTTAATTAAATAATATTGAAATACATTTGAAAATTTTGAAAATGATTTATGGTAATGAAAAGGTTCTGTGTAAAACACATTTATTATATTTAGTTTTATATTCAAATAAAATGATTTTGTCTATAGACTATATTTTAAGAGTATATATGGAATAATCAATCTCTTGGGAAACCCACTTATTTATTAGTAATTATGCAATAACATTTTATTTCACTGTCTACTGATGATGTTGATTATGTTGAGTCTTTTAGGTACTATATTAAATTGTTCGGGATCATACAAAACATCATAAGTTATAGAATCAAACATTATAATTTTATAATAAAATTGATTAAAAAAATGCTATCAAAATTTTAAGATAATATCTAATAATCCATTCATGGACTACAAACATTGATATTACATAGTATTTCTCCAGAGATCAGAAAAAAGTTATATTTCTATTTAATCCTTTGACAATAAACAGCTACTAGGTAATTTTTAATATGTCTCTTAATGAAATTTTTTTTGATACTATTAATATTGAGTTGGTTTTATTTGAATTTAAATGAGTTTCGGTCTGTTTTCTTTGATTATATTCTTTTTTTGATGTTTTTTTTTTCATATTATATGTTACATATTGACCTATTTTTCTTATATATTGAATTAAAAATATTAAATAACATAATAAATTTTATATTTTTAATTATTAATATGTATTTATCATATATATTATATATTTGATGATATTTTATATTTTATTTTTGATCTATGATATATTCATATTGTTTTCTAATTATTTTATATTATTTAAATATAATTTGATATGTTACATTTCCAGGTAATGTGATTCATATCCTTTCAAAGGAGAAACTAAATTTAATTGAAACAATAAAATTCAATACTGATACTAAATTTAATATTTTTATTTCGGAAGACTCTTTTGAGGGAAATTTCTTTTACATCGGTTGAAATTGCAAGGATATTTCATTTCCATTATAAATTAAATATCATGTTTATGATGAAAATTTTCAATGATAAATATCTTAACACTATAGACACTTTTTTCAATTATCATATTAACATATTAAAAAGATGTAATAAAATTATATAAAATGTCAAAAGAGAATCATTTAATTTTTTTGGAATAGGATACCCAAAATAGGTTTGTGTTTTATAAATAATCAATTTTCATGATATTTATTTTTTAAAAATATTATTTATTGACAATAAAATAAACATACAAGTGTCCATGGGGAGATATATGTGCCATTGTAAACATGAATGTATGAAATTATATTTCTAAAATTATGGAATATTCATACTATTATATTTTTGATGAAGTAAGTAGACTTGAATGAGTGAAATTTTAATAAATTTAGTCATCATTGTACAATAAGAGTTATAATGTTAAAGTTAATCACATATTTTCTTTTCATGAATCTATAATGAAATGTTTCCCTATTAAGTATGGGTTTTTTTGGTATATCGAAACAATTATGTATAAGAAAATGCACTATCTAATGATATTAAGTGATAATATCTTGGATGTAAAGGACCCCCTATGAAATTAAAGCGGGGGCATCATTCTACTTCAACTATGGATGTTCATTTTGAGGATACTCTGGTTGAGTTTGTTGAAACTAACTAAATGAATGAAATTAAAAAAATAATAATCTAAGGCTGTAATTTCATCATTGGGGATTGAATAGATTACATAATATTAATTTATAACTGATGAAATTTTGTAGCATGTTTTTGGAAAATGATAATATAAAATTTAAAAGTATTGATAATGAATCTAATTATAATGGAATATAATTTTTGGATGGTGATGATAAATTTTTCTTTTTTACATAATTAATATTTTTTAATGATGAGTTATATTAGATATAAATATATAGTCATCATCTCATACTCATGAAGAATATAAAGCATTTAATAATATAATAATACAATTCTACAGTATTATACTCTGAGAATTTAAAATATTTATGAAAGCAATCTGTAATTTAAATTATAATTTGAATAAATCATTAGAAATGTAGGAAGATTGGAAATAATTCATAATTTAATATTAATAATATGTGGAAATGATATTTAAAATATTCTTTATGTCTTATTCTGATTAACAGAAAGAAAAATGGAAAATTAAATATTAGTATTTTAAATTTATTTAACTTGTTGAGATTGATTCTGCTAACTCAATGTGAAATAGCTAGAAATAATATTTAATATATTATTAGAATAAGAGAAGATGAAATTTCTATTTTAGATAGAATTTAATGAATTATCTTGAATTGTTCTTATATAAATAACAAAATCACTAGTTGAATAAGTAAAGAAGGGAATAATCATCCATATATATGTTTCAGAGTTAGTAAGGGTGGAATTAAAATCCTTTAGTAATAAATTTGAAACATTATGTTATAAATATAAGTAAACTTTACAAAACTAAATAATTTCAAAATATAGGGTGAAACTATCACTCTTGTTGAATTTCACAACTTTAAGAAATATCTAGTCACTAAATCGAAACCAGTAAGGTTAGAGGAACCCAATTCTGAAAATACTATTGATAATAGTGGATTATCTACAATGTTTAAAAAATAATAAAAATCAATTCAATAAAAGGCATGTTATGGGAATAAATTATATTATATTTATCAATGAATAAAAAAATTATTTTTTTATTACAGTAAAAACTATTTTCTCAGTATTGAATGAGAAATTATTGGAAAATGATAGAGTGACTTGGTATGTAATGAATCTATAAGATGAATAAGAAAATGTATTCTGTGAAAATTTTCACTATTTTATAGATGGATATAGGATGTTTTTATAAAATATTGATGATTATTTTGGTTTATAATATCAATCACTAAAATAAGAATCCAAATATGAATTAATGTTTTTAAATAATCTTTTAAAGGGGAATTAAATTCATAAATTTCTATTAACTTCTACTATGAAAAAATATATATTTTCACTTCCAAAATTTGAGAAAACACTTACTATGATGATCTGGATATCAGTTTTAAAAACATTTTCTATTGAAACTGGTATATTAAAACAACTAGTGAATAAAATATTGGAGATATACGTCATTTATATTATGAATTAACATACTCAGAAAGGTATGGATTATATGATTAGAAATATTTATATTGTATGGGAGTACAATATGGACAAATTTAATTTGAGTTTTTTATGTAGAGATGGTTTGAATGAAATATAAAAATAATGGGGTTCTTTTTGGAGATAGGGGTATGGAAGTATACTTGATTATACAAAGAAATATTTTGTGACAAAAATAGTGGCTGTTGAAATTGTTTTGAATGAAATAATAGGCAATAAAAATGGAGATATTAAAAATGAAAATTTGGTTACATATAAATCCTAATTATTAATGGATTTATGACATAAAAATCCTAAAATGAGAGAGTAGTAAATGATCTAAAAAATTAATGGGTTGGAGCTATAATAAAATAAAAAATACATTATAAATCTAATATTGACATAACATTAAATTTTCGGAAGGAAAATTCATATTCTACTTCTAATTCATCTGAATATAAGATGATATGGCCTACAAATTCAGTGTATACATATAAAAATAATGCATAAAGGAGGTCAGATAAGATAATAAACTCATAAAAACCAGATAAAAATACTAATATCTCTTAGTGTATTAGAGATTATTAGAAACACTATAGTTTTTCATCATCTTAATAATTAGATTATACTAAAGCTAATATACCATCAAAATAAGAGGGATAATATGAAAATACACATCTACACCAACAAAATATATGAAACCAGCTCCATTAGGACATTAATCATTGTTCTTATTATTCAATTTCATAATTTTACAAAAAAATAAATTTATTTTCACTGTATATATATAACTACCAAAATTCACAATCACAACATGGGTTTATTTTAAAATATTTTCATTTATAATTATAATATTAACTATGTAATAACATATGATAAAATTTAATACTGATATCATGAAATTTTGAATAAAATATATTAATGGAAAATTAATATATTGTTCTATAGGATCATATTATATTAAATATTTATATTAGTTTCTCAATATATAAAATTTTATGTCTTATTTATATAGGCATTGGGATCATAAGAAATTTGGATATTTATTGAGAGATTTAATATAACAATATGGAATAATGAATGCCTTCTCAACTCATTACTTTGTTGGTTTTGGGTGGAATTGTTTGGAGGAGTCTTGGGGAGTTTTCATTAGAGTTTGGAGGTAAAATTATACAATGTAGCGATTTTAATGTCCACAAAATATGTTCATGATGTAAAATGATCCTCATGTCATGTAAGCTCAAGGCTCATGTCTTGATTCCATGTAAAATAGTTCTATTCATAAGTAACCCATTATGTGAAATGATTTTTCATGGTGTGAATAAATTTGAGGCTAAGGTGCCATTATGTTTGGTGGATATTCAATGAATTTTTGAATTGAGAGATTTCATGGACTAAATCAATGGGAATCATAAAGATCCCAATTTTTATTATTATTTTAAAATATAAATGTATAATGACCTATGCTATTTTTAAATTTCATAATCCATTGATTTTATGTTATTCCAGTAATGTTTTTGGAAAAAAACATCAAAATTTGGGAGGATCTATTAATCCACTTTCTTTATCATTTATCCTTATATTTGAAATAATTATCTTCAATCATATATGATGAGTTATTACATTTCCAATTTTTTCAATATTCATATCTTGGGGATTCTTATTGGTTACATTTTTTTGACCGATGATTTTTTTGGGTAATTTTTTTGATGATCCTTCAATGTGATTCGGGTTGATCTATGGTTTCCTTAAATAGTTTTTGTGGTTCAAGTTATACTTTATTCTCTATATTATGTATATTTATTGAGAAATATTATTTATGATAGGGGATTCTTATTCACCCTCAATTTATGTGAATGTTTCTGGATTATATATATATTTTAATTATTATGGATTTATGGTTTGGGTCATCATTGGAATATAGATAATTATCTCAAGTTTAATATTAATTATAAGGGGTTTATTGTAAATTTTTATCATAATTTTTATGATATTTATAATTGAAATATGAAAACATATTGGTGTTTTTAAAAAATATGTCTCTAGGGATCCTTCTTGGAGATTGTACTGATATTACTTTAAAAATATTATTTTGTATTTTTATATCACCCTAAATAAAATATTTTTAATGTAAATATGGATAATGGATTACTTTCCAATGGAAATATATACTTTTAATTGTAATAAAAGTTCTACGTAATGGTGTTATGTTAATGAATAAATTGAGTTAAATTTAATTTTAGGAAATTTTTTTAAATGGAACTTAGAATTTCTTTGATGTGCCAGTTGTGAATGTATTTTTGATACATGAAAATTATTAGGGATTATGTGATAAATGTGGGGATTGACATGGGAATGAAAATAGTAGAGTGTAAAAGTGATATTTGGTTTGTATTGGATGTGACATGGGTTGATGTGTGGATGTTGTGATGTGTGCATATTGTTGTGAAATAATTGGGTTGTGGTTATATATTTTCATTCATTATATTGTGGCAAAGGTTTATTAGGGATGAATAAGATATTATGGATATTTTATATGATTTTTTCCTAGTAATCCATTAAATTTATTTATATTTTGAGATGAAATAGTAGGGGATGAAATTTATGTGTTGTAATTGGATTAAATAAATATAATTATTAATGATATAGAGATACAAAGGATAAAATTTTGTGTCAAACCCTAATATGTTATAACAATATTATTAAATATAACATTACCAAAATAATATTAGCATGTAAATTATGTTTTAATTTTTTTGTTTATGTGTGGTGATTGTTATGTCAGATGCATTTAGAGTTGAAAATGATTGTGATGAAAGTCACAAGCCACAGTGGAAGGGAAGTTGAGTATGGTTGATTATATTATGATTACACATATATTAGGTGGTGTGTTTTATCTATCTACCATTAGTTTTCACATTATTCTATATTCACCAAATTTAAGTTTTATAACCATTCCATTAGCTAAATATTTATGGTTTAGATATATTTCCCCAATATTGATACTATTGGTGAATCAGATTGCCAGATAACCCAGATTTCATACACTTCCTTTAGTTATAGTGATGAATATATAGTTCAGTGTTTGAGATAACCTAGTTATATGTGTTGGAGTCATAGTTTACCCATAGATGATTTTTTTATGATGTATTATGAGATATTATGACGATGTTATATTTGGTGGGGGTCATTAATGGTATGAGGAGGGCATGATATTGATGAACATTTCATTTATGATAACCTAAAACCCCAGTTATAAGAGATTGTAATGTCGATGAGGTGTGATGAAATGACGAATAAATCTTTTACAGGTTTCTTGACCCTATATATGTGGCAGGGATAAGTGTGTATGAATACCAGCCTATACCATAGATTCATGGATTTGTGATAAAATATTCTTAGATGGGATGAGAGAACATGATGTTTGGTTTCATGGTGTGATAGTGGACTAACTAATGAAATCATTTGACTTTATGAAATATTTGAATCCATTTTCATGGATACATTAACAATGAGGTATGTATTTGATGATGTTTTTATTTATGGGTTAATTATTACCATAATTTATAATTGGGTTCCTCTTCTATATCATGGTCATTATAACGACCAAAATGTTTATTAATAGAATATATCCATTATTATAGTAATTTTATATAGTATAAACCACACAAAATCACTTATAGACCATATCAAATGGTCTAAAAATGATGAATTAATGAAATAAGAAATATTTCTAGGAGTTAGGGAACCAATACCGATGAAATAATGACATCACCTTATAAATAATAACCTGAAACGATGGAATAGTAAAGCAGAAAAATGAATAATATCCTCACCCCTGAAGGTATAAATGAATTTCATGATTATTTTAAATAAAAGAATGGTATAATTATATCATAGTCTATGTAAATGATTTTTTAACAATTATTAATTCAATGTTGATATTTTTTTAAGTCATAAAAATTTAATTATAATTTTATACTTAATATTTTAAATGAAGAGAAAATTTATTTTCACAAAATGAATTCATAAATTCATATTTCTATGTCTTATTATTTTAAGATAATTTTATATGACCTTATGTAATTTGTGAAACTGTTATAAAATCAGTTATAATTTTAAAATATGTATTTTCCATGTAAATGACGATCTTAATTAAAAATTAAATTGATATAATTTATAAATTTATTTTCATAAAATGGTGTTAATTTATAGATTCTATATATCTAAAAATTGTTATAGTTAATTTTTTGTAATTTTCTAAAATACTAGAAAATTTTATGAATAATAAAATACGATATCTTACAATAAAATAAATATACATGAATTAAAAAGTTATAGATTATTTAAGGCTAATGTAAGGCCAAAATATAAAACTATTTATCATTATTTTAATATATTTTATGATAATTCTCAAACTATTCATATTTAAGATCCAAAATAGTGAACAGATGATTAAAATATTGAGAAAACACCCCTCTCCTCCACTATAAATACCACTCATCACCCCCTCTTCTCCTCACACATAGAAATCATTGATATTCTACTAAATTATTCCCAAAAATCTTCCTAGTCTCCCCACATTTAGGATCACCTGGTCTCATAAATATACCAAGACTATGTGCCTTGAGGAGGATCTTAAGTGCTAAATCCTCAATATTTTATTATTTCCTTTCAATTTCAATTTATTTTATTATTTTTTCCACACAACCCTCCATCAAAATGGAATGATAAATCCAGTAACACCCATATATATTAGTTATATCATGTTATTAAAATATCCATCAATAAAATACTCCCACTATCTATTTACAATAAAAATGAAATCATCACCCATGATATGTCCATTTACTGAGATCCTTAGTGATGCACATTCATTTTACATTAACATATTCAAGGATGTTAATAATGCCATTATATGGTGGAAAAAAGATTTTAATGTTTAATATATAAAAATATTTAGGTTCTGGAACTAACATTAATTCATTTAAGTAAATAATATTACAAAATGAGATTGTTGTGATAAAATATGGCCAAAATTATCCTGAAACGATCATCATTAACATTTATCAAAAGAATCAACCTCATTGTATATAACCAAATACTTCATAGGAAAATTTTATCTTATGGATTTTCACATATATCATATTATCACAATTCTAGATACTCATCCTCATTTTAAATGAACGTTCATTCATGAATACAACTGAACTGATCATGAAAACTAAGAAAATGAATGTTTTCGAATGGTGAAATTAAACTATATAACTCAACAAAAAGGACCATAAAATAATGTAATAAAATTAAAAATGAATCAAATTAATGTATAAAGGGTACTAGATTTTTTAATTAGTGAATCTAATGCAATTATATAGGATATCTATGTGAAGAAAGAATTCATACATAAGGTAATGAAAACTCTCAAACCCAACAATATTTATTTAGGATTTCCATCTTTCACCGCATTTTCAGTATAGATATTTCATAAATAGCGATTCGTAATCATCACCCTACATTTTCTGTGATATAAATTTTTTTACATGAGTTTATGATAAACAGAATGTCTTCTAAAAGAACTCTTCTTTCAAAACAACACAAATTTCACTTCTTAATATTTATTCTTCTACACACAAGGATGATGGTTCTTATACCATGTTTTTTATTACCCATTCATTTGGGAACCCAATGTTTATGAAAGTATGTTGTATGAAATGAAACTAATTTCTTTCCCTGGGGGTTTTATGTCTATTATTTATATATGTTATATGTGACATTCACAATAATATAAATGTTATGATGTGATGGGTGCACCAGAAATTATATATAACTCTAATGAATTGTTTAATGAGATGTATCTCATGATGAAATGTGAAATATTAATTAACATCAAGATATATTCATTCCAAACTATTTGTAGTAATTTAATACTAATACATGACGTTTAATTTTTATGCATTTCCACATTTCATTCCATTATCTAATCGTTCCTCTCATGATTATGATGATGTTGTTATGAATTTGATCTCCCCATATTTTATTATTTCATGTTCTCATATAACCCCTTATTGGGATTTTAGATCACCACATTTTTGGTGGATTTCCTTAGGTGACTACTTGTACTAAAAATAACAAAAGGTAAAATAAAAATATATTAAAGAAATAATTAAATAAATGTTCATTTTTTATGTTGTAAAAGTTTTGTATGGTCTTAGTTTTATCAATATGTTGAACCATTGGATCCTTGATGTGTAATGTTTATTTGTTTTTTATCATTAAAATTATGTAAACATGATGTAGTAAAATCAGTGTCACTATAGTTGGTATCAAAGAATAATTTAGTTAATATGTGAATTGGGATTATAGAACCATTGTGGAAACCCTCAGTATGAGACTGAGTATATGTAAGAACACAACAATAGTTTCTAAACATAATCAACCCACAAGATATTATTTTATACTTAATTACACAATGGAATTTGTTATTAATTCATGAAATGTTGACATATCTTTTGTTATATTATTTTCTATTTTATAAAATGGTAGGAACAAGGAGAAACCATTCCGAAAACCCATGTGAGTGACAATTCATAATTTTCTCAAATGAAATCTAGAATTATTTGGTAGGTGGAGTTAAAACATTTATTGTGATGCTTACCCAGTTTTATCAGTTTATGAACAATATATTTAATAATGTGAACATCTACCTTTACCTAAGAGGGATAAACTATATATTGAGTCCTTTATGTGGCAACAACCATAGACGTTTAGTGGATCTTCTAATACAGAAGTTTTGGAATAGTGGGTCAACTCAATGGAGAAGATGTTTTATGCACTTCACTCTTATACGATGGAGAAGGTGTCTCTGATATTTTATCATCTAGATGAATAGGATGATCAATGGTGGTATTTTATTAATAATACAAATCCACTGGATGAAATCAAAGACATGGAGTGGGATGACTTCAAGATAATGTTTCTTAATATATATTTCCCTCACACTTTTTGTATATATATGGAAAGAGAAATCATAGAGCTCAATAAAAATGAAGTAGAATCTTTCAATGCCTATGAAGAAAAATTAAAATGGATTGTGTGGTTCTATTTGTGTTTTGATGTCAACAATGATAGCAAAATTTGTAGATTCTTTATTGGATTAAAAACACATATTCAAAAGTATATTTCAATTTGAGACTTTGGGAGTTATGAAGAAGTTTTTCAATGTGCACTAAAAGTGGATATGGAGTTTGGAGAATGGTCCCATTGATATGGTGAAAGGAAAAGAAATATGGAGTTTCATTCCAAGGGATCCACTGAGAAATTTGGAAAGCAAACTAAATCACCGACATGCAAAACATGTAGAAATAAGCAGCATGGGAATTGCCAAAATGGGATGGAGAAATGCTTCGTGTGTGGTAGAGAAGTCCCCAAAGAACATTAATGTTGAAAATACATGTGGAATTAGGATAATGTGGGGGAGGAGTGGACAACAACCCCCTATGGTCCAATGATACAACTGTTGGGAGAATGGAAACAATAGAAGATAGTGCATTAATCCTTGAGTCCTCGAAGGTAATCAAGATCATTCACCACTAAAAAAGTAGAAAGGGATGTCTTATTCCATCAATAATGCTGAAGTGGTGTAAGAAAATAGATTCATACATGGTATACTCCCTATTAACTCAATAATTGTAAAAATAATATTTGATTTTTGTTTTATGTATTCCATTATATCTTGAAAGTTCCCTAGAATTATTGAATTGATTCCCAAAAACATTAAAGTATAGATATATTTAAAAACACAATGATGTGAAATCACTGCAACCCAAGTGTTGAAATCTTCTCCAATTGGCGTATGTGGGAATATTCTTTTATTGAATATCGTGATACTTCTTCTGGTGAAATATGATCAACAATGGTATAGAATGTATATTGTTATTTTGAGTAGAAATATAATACTAGGAAGAGGAAATATATTTTCATATTTTGAACCATCCCATGATCATCTAAAAATGAAATAATTAACATGAATCTCTGTAGGAAAACACATCAATGGTGTGGGTGTTGATTCCATATTAATATGAAAACCATCAACAAATGGTTGATTTAGAAGAATTTATCAACCTAGGGTTAATCCCCATGATGAGGGAATACAATATTTTATTTCTTGTTGAGTTACACAAACCTCCACCAGATCATGAGGTAGTGTTCTTAATAGGACTCATAACCCGAGCTACTCCTATATCAAAGTGTCTCTTTTTGATGAATTTTATCAAAGAGGAGGAGCAATATAAGCAGATGTAAGATAATTTGGATAAAGGGTTCATATGCCCTAGTACATCACCGTGGGGTTCACCAGTGCTATTTGTCAAGAGAATAGATGCATCAATATGGTTGATTATCAATTATCAGGAACTCCAAAAGATCACCATAAATAATATTTATACACTTCCAATGGATTATTAATGTTTTAAATCATTTATGAATAGATCAACACTTCTCTAAGGTGGTTCTTTATTATAGATATCAGAGGATAAAGGTGGAGAAGGAATATATTTAATATACTACCTTCAGTAAAAATTATGGGAACTATATTTTTTTTGTGGTTCCCTTATGAAATACTAATTCCCCAAAAATATTCATGGATTTCATTAATAGAGTCTTTAGAAATGACCAAATTTTGTTGTTGTTGTGTTAATCGATGATATAGTCATCTATTCCAAGAGAAAAGTGGAACATGAATAACATATACAACATGTGTTGGGGAAATTTTTGATGGATAAGATGTAAGCAATGTTCAAAAATTGTTACTTTTTTTTGCAACAAGTCACATTTCGAGGACATGTGATCCCAGGTGAGATAATATCTGTGGAACATTCAAAAAAATCCATTTGAGTAATGGACCTGGCCTTCTAGTGTCATGAAAATATGTAGTTATCTTATCTTAGAAAGGTAATACCAACATATTTGGAGAAATTTATCACAATATTCTAGAAATATAAATAATTTAATAAGATAATGGGTGAAGTATGTGTGGACAGAAGAATGTGAGGAACGATTTAAGGAGCTAAAGAGAAGGCTAATCAAAACACTTATACTCACATTAACAAAGAGTATATAATGTTTTGATATAAAGTGTGATTCTTCAAAGAATTTATTAGGATGTGTACTCATGAAAAATGAAAATGTGATAACCTACACCTCATAAAAGTTAAAGAAACATGTGTTGAACAACCCGATGCATGATCAGGAGCCAACAGCTATGATTTGTGGCTTGAAAATCAAGTGACATTACCTCTATGGTGAGAATTGTAATATATATACCATCCATGAGAGATTAAAGTATATATTATAAAAATATGATATTAACATGAATCATTGTTGATGGCTAGAGATAATAAAAGACCATTTTTTACCTATTACTTATCATCCAGGAAATGTGAACAAGGTAGCTGATTATATTTACAGAAAAGAAGAAGCTACACTATCCATGTCGTAGATCGAGAGAGACCCTATATTTATGGATATGAAAGGTATGGATTTAGAAACCATATGGGAAAGGGAATAAATACTACCTTCATCAAATTATTTCACAACCATCTACCTTAGAGAGGATTAAGGAGGCACAAAGGGCTGGTCTAGAGTTGAAAAAGAAGTTGAATGTAGTAAAGGATAAGAAGCTGTAAGTTTTCCATATCGATGATGATGGTATGATTTGGTTTGGAATGTGGATATTTGTTCAATAATCCCCCATGATAAATACTAATTATCTAAAAACGCACATATCACTATTTTCTCTATCCATGTTGGGAGTACCAAGATGTATCATGATCTACGATAACACTTCTAGTGAGAAAAAATTAACAATGAGATTTCTGACTATTTCTTAAGGTGCTTGATTTGTAATAAATTTAATGAATAGTGACATAAGTTGAAAGGGATGATTTATACATTTCATATATGCGTGTTGAAATGGTTGAATTGCAATATGAACTTTTTCAAGGGTCTCAAGAATACATCCAAAAGAAATCATGATAAATGGGTTTTAGTGGACCGACACACAATGACTTCCCACTATATCACTTTTCTAGAAGTTCTCTCTCCTGAACTAATTGTAATGATATATGTTAAGGAAGATGTTAGAATTAAAGGGGTCCCACTTATGACTATCTCCGCTCATGGTCTATGTTTCACATCTAAATTATTATGGAGACTCTAACATTATTTGAGTATAGAATTAAATTTCATCAGGACATATCTCCCCCACACTGATGGACAATCTGAAATGACTATTCTGACGCTTGAATAGATGCAATGATCCTTCCCATTATAATTAAATGGAGGTGATATCATTATATCTCATTAGTTTATTTCTCATAAAACAATATATTCTACTTGAGTATTTAGATTCCTTCATATAATGCAACATATGGAAAGTGATGTTGAAATAAAACCCGTTTGGATGATGTTGGATAAATAAAGATACATGGACCAAATCAATTACAAGAGATGATAGATAAGGTCCATGAAATCTAGAAATATTTCAAAGATACTCAAATTCTAAAAAAGAGTTATGCTGATAACCGTAGAAGGGGATTCATGTTCAACATTTATGATAAATTATTCAATTAAATATCACCATGGATTTGATTCATGTCGTTTGGAAAAAAGGGAAGCTAATACCAAGGTATATTGGCCCCTTTGAGATCTTTGATCACATAGGATCATTGAAATTTCATCATGAACATCCACTAAATATGGATCAAGTTCATGACATGTTCCATGTATCACTCTTGATAATGTACATACCGGCTCTCGCACATCTACGAAACTCAGAGGTTGTACAACTGGAAGAGGATCTCTCACATGAAGATCATCCAGAAATGATTTCTGACTATAGAGATAAGGTTATACACAAAAATACAACCCACCTTGTTAATTTGTTGTTGTGGAACCATATATTTGAAGAAGAAACTTGGTAACCAGGGGAGGCGATGGAGGAGAATTACACTAACATGTTTTTGTAATATGAAATTTCAATGGAGAAATTTATAAAGGTGGGAAAAATATAATGACCCAAAATTTGTTCAATATAATTTCTCCATTCTTATAGTAATTTCATATAGTATAAATAATAGAAAATTACTTATAGACAATAACAAAAGGATTATATATGATGACTTAATGAAAAAATAACCATTTCTATATGATAAGGAACCAATATTAGTGAAATAGTAAGATGAACATAAGAATAGTAAAATGACCCTTATGCATAGTAAACCAGAAAAATGTATAGTAACCTCACAAATAATATATAAATAAAATTTAGGCATCCTATAAAAAAATATAATTATATCATAGTCTATGTAAAGTAATGTTTTAAAAATTATTAATTAAGTGTTGGTATTTTAGTATGTCATAAATATATAATTAATATTTTATCATTATAATAATATTTAAAATGATTTCTTTTCATAAAATGAATTCATAAGTAAATATTTTTATATCTTATTATTTTCAGATAATTTTATGAGACCATAAGTTATTTTTAAAAGAGTTATAAAATCGGTTATAGTTTTAAAATATGTATCTTCCAATTAAATGAGATTATTAATTAAAAATTAATTTACTCTTATATAAGAAATTATATTCATCAAATGGAGTTCACTTTTTATTTATTCACATTGATAAATGGTTATGGTGAATTTTTGGGAATTTTCTAAAATACTTGAATTTTTTGTGAATAGCAAAACTCTATAATTTACAATAAATGCTAAACACATAAATTATAGAGTCATAGATGATGTGATATCAAAATGTTGGAAAATATATTATTATTTTAATATATTTCAGGAAAATTATAAAATTATTTAGTCTTTATCCAATTAAACTAATGATTAATATATTGGGAAAACACCCCTCTCCTACATTATAAATACCACTCATCACCCCCTCTTCTACTCACACCTATCAAGATGTGAGCCTTGCATGAATTCTGCCAAACAATATTCCCTAGTCCCCCCCAACATCCATGAACTCTTGGCCATATAAAAATACCACTTATATGTTCCTTTAGGAGGATCTCAAGAGGAGAATTAAAGAGCTAAATTCTCTCTTTATTTCTTTTTATTTACTTTCAATTTAAATTTATTATATTATTTTATCTTCACCTAAAATTATAAAAATGGAATGATAACTCCAATACCATACATATACTTGAATTATATCATGTTAATTTTTGACCCATTAATAAAATCTTACATCTCTCTCATTTATTTGAAAAAATGAATATGATTCATTTAAAGTGTCAATTTACCGAAATCATGATAGATACACATTCATTTTTTTTATAACACCTTCATGGATATAAATAAAACCATTAAATTAATGAAAAAAATATTTTAAGGTGTAAATTATAACAATTGTTATGTTATATAACTAATATATATTCATAATACTAAATGATAAAACAAAAAGAGTTTGTTGTGATCGAAAAACCTCAAAAATTAACATAAGATGATCATCAGTAACTTAATTCTAGTGAATCGTCCCCATTGTATATAAAAAAATTCTTTATAACATAATTTAATTTTAGATAGGGTCACTAATAACATATAATCACCATTCTGGATATGTTTCCTCATATTTAATGAACTTCCATTCATGAATACAAGTGAACTGGTCATGAAAACAACGATTACAAATGCTTCCGAATAATGAAATTTAGATCTATCACTCTCCCAAAGGATCATAAAAGAAAAAAATAAATAGATAATGAATCAAATTAATGTATAAAAGGTTCATTATTTGTTAATTAATGAATCTAATGTAAATATATTTGATATCAAAGTAAGTAATTCATTCAGATATAACTTAAGTGGAATTCTCAAACCCAACTCCCTTTCATTGGGATTTCCCTCTTTCAACCCACTATTAGAATGGATATTAAATATACATAATTTCTTTATATTTATCATACCTTTTCAGATATATACATGTTTTATATTTGAGTTTACGACAAACATAATATTTTACAATGGAACTCTTCTTTAAAAAACACACCTTTTACATGTCAAGATTTATTCTTATTCAGTCAAGGATAATGATTCTTATATCATGTTTTTAATTCCTCTTTCATTTGTGAACCTAATTTTCATGAATGTATGATTTATGTAATTCAACCCATTCCTTTCAATGGGTTATTTTTATTTACAATATTTATATATGTTTAATGTGTTATGTTTTATAATTAAAATGTTATGATGTGATAGGTGCACCCGAAATTATATAGAGAAAAGAAAATGATATGAAGTTAAGGGTGAACCCAGAATAATATAGCACTTCAATGAACTGGGTAATGCAATGTATCTCTTTAGGAAAATTAAAAAATTCATAGACATGATGCAATATTTTTTCACAACTATGTTTGTTTTTTAACCTCTAAGTCATGATGTTCAATTTTAATGAGTTTTGACATTCCTTTCCTTAATTTAATGCTTCCAATCATGAAAATTATTATGATTTTATTACTTTTCTCACTCCATGTTATATTTTTCCATTTTCTTATTTATCCTATTAATAGGTTTCAATCTCACCCCTTTTTTGACGTATATCATCAGATGACTACTTGTACTCAGAAGAACATAAGGGATAATAACAAGCTAGAGAATAATGAATGAATTAAATGTTTATTTTTTATGTCGTAAAAGTTATGTATAATCATAGTTTTCGCCTGTAACTAATCATTTTGATCCTTGTTGGGTAATATTTTTATGTTTTTATATTTAAATTGAGGTAAGGGTAATGTAAGAAAAGAAGGGTCACTATAGTCATAGAGAGGATTGTAGCCTACGTTTGGTACTGATTGAACCATATGACACCATTTCATCTTTTGGAAGATGAGAAGAGAATGTATACCATAATAAGATGAAGGATATGTTGTTATCCTGCATCTTTTATTTTACGGGATTGTGGGTAAGGAACCTAACTATTATCTAGTTTTCCTATAAGAACAACTACAAATAATCCATTATAAGATCTCCATTTTTTAAATTGTATAGATGATCATGTCATTCAACATTTTACTAGATATATGATAGGTATTCGTAGGATCTTGGTCTTGATATAGCATGACAGACAACTTAAAAGATCCACATCGTTAGAGATAAGATTCATGTGAAACAATACCCTGTGATATCTTATGTTGATCATAGGTAGACCCACGAGAGTTTGATATTTTTGAATATTTTTTCTTGTAGTATCCAATCATCAATGTATGTTTACATTTGGTATAATATGTAATCCATCTTCTTAGTTTTTTGGGCCTTTGGAGTTCATAGAGTTCATAAGTGAAATGGATTATTGGTTTGTGCTTTATTGACTTCTGGATTGGATCCACAACATCTTCAACATGTAAAATATTTTTCAGTATCTTCATCTTGACTCTTACATCACTAAATAATGATATATGGATATGAAGAATGAATCTACATACCTAGGGTGATGAATAGTGATACATGATTTTCTAGATATAGAGCTACATGGATTAACCATACCCTTCATCTATGTGACTAGGATGCATGGTGTCTTAGAGGAGAGTGTATGGATGTGTGGGATTTTGATTCATTCAAATTACTCGATTTGTTTTTATTTTTTTCATTTTCATTATTAATTATGTAATGATAAAATATTTTTGATTTATGAGTTTTAATTTTCCTATTATGGTGGTGTGTATAATAGATTCATGTATATGATGATGGAAAATCCTATGCTAATCAAGACTTGTAATTAAAATAACATATTTCAAAATCATGAAGGTGATTCAATTTCAAAAAAAGTGGATTATTTCTCAGGAAAATAGGATGTGTTCCACTAATTTATATTTTTTAGGAATTATTTTGTGATGGTTTAGGTAGTTGTTATATTTGGTTGACTTTTTTTAGTTGGTATTTACGGTTATGGTTTAATAAGGACCATGAGAGGTATCTTGTAGGATGGTTTTTTAAAACCATCCCTTTATATTCATACATTTGGTATTAAATATCAATGATGAGAGTCATTTCAGAGGTAATTAAAATTACACTTAATTTCACATCATCATGTCACATTATTGGTTTTGGTGATAGAGATATTAAGAGGAGGCTCGAGGAGGAATTAGATTACTTTACAGATAAGAAAATACTATATGGTTATTATCATGGTTTTAACTTATATTTAAAATGTTTAATATTCTTCATGGATGGTAATCTGGAGATTCATTAAATGATGACTTTGAAGTTTGTTATGTTATTAAATAAATTATGAAATAATGAATTATTCTTGATATAAATGAATTAATGAATAAAAAATCAAAATGTTTATTTTTAGGTAATTGGGTTTCAAAATTATAGGATTTTATTATGTGAAAAAAATTGGTAGCCTAAATTAATATGAATAATGAATGGAAACAATGTGAATTGATATTTCACATTAATAATGTATTTAATTCCAACCTACTTTCAAATTACAATGGCCCTTGGTTTCACCTTATTATTCTAATGTTTTTGTAAACCCATTAGAATTTTTTATTATACCCCATCTTGAATTAAATAGATTTGATATTGGGATTTTATAACCTAATATTCAAAAAAATGAACAGAGTTTATCTAGATTCCCCTTCAAATTCATTCTATACATCTCTTTGGTATTTTTATTGTTAATTATTTTTCTAGCGAAAGAGAATATGTGTTTGATAATATTTTGATATCTTAGTTTTATTAATGTTGATCCAAAGTTTTCTTATGTAGTTGTGTGGATCAATATTTTTATTCATTTCCATTCTGTTCATGGTGACTCAGAAACCTTATTTAAGGGAGGGTCTTCAATATATCTGTCCTTATAACTATGTTTGGGGATACCTTTTTTTATTTCTATTGGATAGATAGTATGGGTAATTTGAAGAAGATAACTAATGATATTTAAATGAAAATGTACATGAAGTGGGATCATTACATGTTTTGGTTACATTTAATGATATAACTTACGGTATTATATTTTGTTGATTATTTTTATGAAAATAATGGAAGTTGGGAGTATTTTTTGTGTTTTAACTAAAATGATCTAGAAATATTTTCATTGTTGTTTCTTAAATATCACCCAAAATAACATTTTGAGAACATATATATGGATTATTAATTGGTTTCACATAAAAATATGAATATTTTGTCGGAACCCCTTGATATGTGATGGAGTGACATGATTTAATCAATTCAGTGAACCTAAATTTTCTGTATTTCGGGAAAATGGATTGTGCTACTAGGTTTTTATGTGATTTTTTTGAAACATTGGGGGTTATAAGAACCATGTTAGGACATATATGATGATGGTGGGGACTTTATTAGTAGTGTATTTTTTAGGAAGTGAAGAGAAGGTTGATTGGAATTAGATGTGATGTGGAGTGTTGTGAAATGGTTTGGATTTGTGGTTTTGGTATTGAGATATTTTGGTTGTGTTAATGGATTCATATTCATTATTTTGGGGAAATGGTTTATATATAAAAATGAGACAATATGTTTTTTTTCATTTAGTTAGTTTCTTGGTTATCCATGGAATTAATTGAAGCGATGAACTAAAATTTAATGGGAAGAAATTAATAAGTGGTAATTGGACTAAATGAAGAGAAATACCAAAGAGAATGTTTGGTAAATGAATGTTATTTGGGATGAAATCAAAAATGTGATAAAAAATTGGTTAATTATACATTCGATAATAAATTTTAGCATGTAAATTAATGTATTAATTGTATTGTTATGTGTGGTGGTTGTTTCCAGAGATGTGGTAATAGTTTGAAGTGATTTTAATGGATGTCACAATGTGTAGTGGTGGTGATGTGACATATATTAGTGAAGAGGATGTTAGTCAATAGGTTAGGAATCATATAAAATATATCAACACCGAATTATAATGTTAATTTATATGCACACCACCAGAGTTAGATAACCTTAACAATTCCCAAATATTTTATTTTTTTGGTGTTTTATCCAAACTCTATACTGTTGTGGAATCAGATGGATTACTATAAACTCTTTATCTCCCTCCCTTCAACAATATTCTTGATGATATGGGTTGGTGATGGATATCACCTAATGATATGCGTTTGTGGTGAAAATCACCCAGTGATGGTGATTTGGTGTTGGATAATACACAGAGATGATAAGAATGTGATATGTTTTGAGGGAAATGAATGGTATGAGGAAGAAATGAGGTTGAATCCCTTAATTTTCATGATAATTTACGTTTCTAGTTTTGAGACGGGGTTATGCTGATGAAGTCTGATATGGTGATGAATAATAGTAACAATAGATACTAGATCCTACATGAGGATGGGGTAGGTAGGGATGCATCCTGACCCACATCGGAGAATGATGGACATGTGATGAGATATTAATGGATGATATGGGAGTAAACGAGGTTTGATGTTGGGGTGTGAGAGTAGAAAATAGGCAGGAAAGATGTTTTAGGTACCCTTTATTTTATTTTATTTAGATACTATATTACTACATCTGAATCAATATTTTATAAGAACTCAATGGGTATTGTGGGGTTTCTTATAATTCTAGTTTTGGTGATTTTTGGTTGTTTTCTTTTTTGGCTACTATATTTGTATGTATTATCTATGTGTTATTAGGATATAATTGGTACAATACTATTGTGTATACATGTTAGGCTCAAACTACATATATATAAATTATTTTATTGGTTTCAAGTAGGATTTCAGGAACTGATTTAGTTTTAATTCTTATAAATGTTGGGGTTATTTTTTTAACTACTACCAGTAGACTTATCCTTTGTGTATTTACTTAGGGACATAAATTGGTATTTTTTATATTTTTCTCCTATATTGTGGGATGGTTTTTAATATTTTTTTTATATGATGGATTTAGATGATGGTTTAATTACACTATATCTTTATATTATATATTATTGAGGGTATTGACTTTCAGATGAGATATTTTTATACAGTTTGTGCTAGTTTCTAACCATGGGCATATATAGGATAAGACTAAGGGTTTGTAAACTATCATCCTTGATTTATGTCCCATCAGGCTTAACTTAAGATGTATGGGTCAGGAAAAACATATAATCATATATTTTATGTTTGGATGATAAAAAATCACTTTTTATAATGCAATAAAACTAAGTGAGATTCATGTTATTAATTAATTTATTAATTTTTTATTTGCCGAAATATTATTCTTGAATTATTTTAATGATATTATCATATTTTAAATTGAATGATTTTATAATTATGTAATCATAAATATGATAGATTACTTATCCTGGTTTTAGTAGATTTTTTAAAAATTAATAAAATCACGAATTTTTTTCTATATAAAAATGTATATATACTATGGATTAAAAAATTAATTTATATGTATTGTATTTTTTAAAATAATAAACCGTATGTGTAAATATGTATATATGATATTCCCAAATGTTTTAAAAAGGCTGATGTTATATAAATCATCAATGTGTTATAAAAAAATTTTAATTATAAATTCAATATATATTTTAGTGTGGGGTGATGGAGGAATTGTCCTCCTGGTAAAGAAAATCAAGATGATTCCTAGAATTTTATTGGAAATAAGGATTTTGTAATCCTACTATCTTAGAATATCAGGCATGAGAAATTATACATTTCATTTATGTAAATCAGATGAATGGAGAGCTAGTCTACTTGGAAAATAAAAAATTGCAAATAAATAAAGTTAACAATATAATTAACATCTCACCAATAAAGAGGAAGTAGGAAATGTTACTATAATGAATATTAAAATGTATAATTTATTTAGATTTTATAATATGTCTAGTTGTAAAACCATCCCAATGTAAGTGACATTGAAAGATACTATATTTAGAGATGCATTTAACATGGATTAAGGTTGGTATATTTATATTTGAATCTATAATTAAAATCTATTAGGGTTTATTATTACACACTAAATTGATTTATTATCGGATTTATGACACTAGAATTAAAATTAATTATCTTGGCAAATGTTCCTATATTAACAAATGTTATTTAATGTGTTTTGAGCATATTTTAATTCTCTGATAATTTTATGACAAGAATAAAAAATGTATTTCTTTATTTTAATGTTCTATGTAAATTCATAGAGGAATTTTTTTAAAATTAATATCATAAACATGTGATCTTCCATTAATATTATTTTTTATGTCTTTGAAATGGAAAATGAAATTGGATTTATAATTTTTGATATTTATTTCATATATAAGATATTTATTTTGAGACCCCATCTAAATGATTACAATGGTAGTGATTAGTAAACTTTTCATCATAAGAATATGTATGCAAAGTATATTTATCTAGAAGGGATGAAAATTAAAAATTAGTTTCTATATTGAAATATATATATCAAAGGATGATGAATATATAACATTTTAGAAGTCTTATATAATATACTCTCTACATATGCACAAAATTTTGGAAAATTGATTAATGTTAGATGATATTTGAGATTAAATATTATATTTTGGAAAATATTAATTTAATATATAAGATTTTTTTTAAAATGAGAGGTGTTTTCCATGAGGAAATTAATGTTGTGGGAATGGAATAAGTAATATTCATAAGAGATTCTAGTGTAAGAGATTAAATATTCATTTTATATAAAATGTTTTTGAGAATTTAGAAGATCCTCTTGATATATATGATATTTCCAGGAGGAGATATTATGATTTCTAAAAGCATTGAGGATGATGTAACAATAGATTATCACCTAAATAATAGAAAATATATTTATTATCTTACATATATCTCTATACATAATGAAATTATTAATATATTTGAAGTCTAAAAAGATTATATCTATATAATAAATTAAAATGAAGAATTATTTTTTATGATGCTGAATAATTACATTTAAATAAAAAATATTATGATTATTTCTTATTCAATAATTAAATAATAGGAATAAAGATTATATAAATGAGATAATAAATTAATATAATCAATAATTAATTTAATATATTTCTTAAAATATTAATATTTTCCTCTCAATATTGGTGAAAAATGATGATATAAAATATATTGATTCTAAATCTAAACATAAATTTACCAAATATCACAAACCAATTTGTTATTCTTTTTTGGAAATAAAGATGATCATTTAGTGAATCTCTCTATTAATTGAAATTAAATGTTGATCACACACAATAATTTTGAACACTATTAGAATTTAAGAGTTGAGCGATGCCACAATAATTTCAATTGTTTTTTTCATACTAAAAATGATAGTGTATGACTATGATTATTTTTAGAAACATCATGACGATATTTTTCTTGATATTTTATGATGAATAAAAATAATACTTATTTAACTCTGAGAGAATGAGAAGGAAACTAAAAAGGGTATTCATAGAAATGGATAAGATATTAATGGTGGATCAAGAATGAATATCTGATGATACTAGGGATGAAACCACATGTTATAATTGAGGATAATAAAGAATATCTTAAAAAAATAGACTTGAGTTTCTATATTAATGTATTTATTATATAATATTTGTGATCAGGTTAAATATTATATGTAGAAAAGGAAATAAGAAATGTTTTTTGATTTAAAATCCCTTAGAAAATAATATGAAAAATATTTTAAGAAGATAATAATTCATAGATATATTTTTAGGGAATATGTTTATCTTGTGTATCAATTATGATAAATAAAGGTAGTAAGATGCCCATTTTTTAAAATAAATTTGTAAAAATAATGTACTCAATGAATAAGGATACTTTTGATATCATATTTTTCATAATAAATGGGAATATAAAGGGAATAATAATCAACTTGGGATGATGAACATGTATCACTACTAATTACAAGTGTTGAATACTCTGAGTGATTGAGGAGATTCAAGATTCTTAATGATCACTAGAGCTGTTTTTGAGAGATGACCAACAAAAAGATTTAGAGTAACATCTTGGAAATAGGTTTTCAATAATATATTGAGTTTTATGCTTATATTTTTTTATATCTAAATGTATTCAAGTTCATTAATTTCAAATAAAAAATTATGATGTTGTTTATATATTAAAATCTTAATTTTAATTGTGATCTTCTGAAAGTTGTGTGAACATGTTTGATAAATTTCAATGCATTGTATAATATGGAATGATACATAATAAGTGTGTGAAGTATTGTGGATTTTAGGTTATTCCTACACAAAACCATATGTAATTGATAAAAAATTATTTGTGTAATATATATGACTCATGAAAACTAAGGATCATGACAAGGAGTTGGATTCCCACACTAGTGATTAACCATGTTAGAACAGATTATCCTACCCTTTACTATTATATTTTGATTTATATGTTTGTTTTTCATGATTTTTTTATTAAAATTTCCTTCGGTACTGACCAATAATATATGTTTAAATATAGTAGGGGGTAAAATATTAAAAAAACATATGGAATTAGGTAAGTTTTTCAAACACTAGATTCAATAACACTATAAGATAGATGTAATCTCTCCTGTGGGATTTTTTTATCCAAACCACAAGATCCCATTTTTTATATATATTTCTCCATGTACAGTTAAATAAATACATCACATGATGATATCGAAAAATTTATAAAGATCAACAAATAAAAAAAATATGTCCATTACTGTTAGTGTAGAAATGGGAGTATCATGAAATGCTTTTATGAAGTCGAATAAAATAGAGGAAAAGAAAAAAAGGATTCAATATATAAGGATGAGTATCCATTTGAATAAAGTAATTAGACTGTTATTTTTTAAACTAAATATATTATAATTGACTCTTCCAATGACTAATGTTCATGAATTTATGAATTAATTTTAAAATATTAACTATGAAAATGAGATTTTGAAAATAATGATTATATAAATATTGTTTCTAATTATGTTCTATCTTACATGTTTTCATATTTCAAGGGAGTAAATTGTAAAAAATTACAGCTGTAATTTGATGTTTATGCAGTGGATGAATCATTATTTGAAAATATTTGTTTATATAACACTATTAGAAAACATCCTAATGATATGGAATAATATATATCCATTTTTGATGAAATATTGTAAAAATTTGATGAAGATTTGAAAATAAGTACTTTTAAAAATTTATGTATTAGAAAGCTATCCATGAATTGATCCATACAATGAAAAATATACATATGAAACATGCCAAGTAACGAGTATGTATTTTTTTATTATTGTATTTATTTATTCATTGACTTTCTAAGATTGTTTGGGGTTTAAAAAAATTGGAAACAAGCCGTTATACATGGTTGGTACAATATTTTCAAAATTATGTTGATCACCATGCATGAGGGTTGTCTAGGGAAATATATATTACACAAGAAATGCTAATTTATTTTCTAATAATACTAGGATTAATAAAAATATGGTAGATTAAGTTTTGATACAAAGTGTCCCTCTAACAATTGGTGGAGATTCTTCCAAACTCTAATTCGAAACCATGTGTGTTTCTTCATAATTAAAAGAGTTATTATTTTACTAAAAGTACATTATATATTTTATTTTCAACTCCCTCATTTCATCCCTAATTTTTGTGTGTCCATATTTTTATCATCTCACCACTTTTTGTTGGTGATTTACACCTTGATTATGGATAATTATGCTTGAGGTAAGCTCTTTTCTTGCTGACTTATCCTTACATTCATATATTATACCATTGTTTTTTATAGTGTATTGGTGAAAACATAGTGTACATCATGGATGATGCTATGATTTTAATGGGGTATTATTGGGTTTCCTTCTATCCTAAGTGTGTTATGACGTCTAATTCATGATTATAGTTGTTTTCATCAATGGCAACTAGTTTTTTTTCGTTTTTAAATATGTGACTCAATTTAACTGATATTTTTCTTGTGTTTTCCATATTTTAATTATCCATTAGTTTCAAATATCAAAATACTTAAATGTTTTTTTATTTATGACCAATCCATTTATGGTGAATTACATTTTTTACATCTTTGATTTCTTGTTTTAATTTGGATTTTGAAAATTGATGTGAACAATTGCTTTCGTTGTGTTTGATAAGATACCTCAAAGAGGATTTATGTTCCAATGTTGTTTTTCAATGGATTCTGAAAAAAAAAATTAACATGAGGATTTTCTTCAAAAAATTTGGGCATGTTTGGTTAAATAAATATATTTTAAATGAAATACGTGGTTGGCCCTTATTATAGATTTATATGATTGGAATTGAGTTGCACATGTGAGATTGTTGGTGTGTGTTTGTTAGTGATATAGAGAAATGATATTTCTTCCAAGGGATTGATTTGGCCTTTTGAGGATGTAATATTTATATAATCTTGTGTTTTACAAGAAACCTAGTGTAAATTTTTTAGGGTGGGAGAGCATTGACAACTTTGAACATGGGTCATAGTGAGGTTTTATAGGATGATCCAAGGGAAGATCAAGATATATTATATAAATTATTATCTTTATTATCTAGATAAAAACCCCTATTTTCTAATAAGTCACACTTGAACCTTATTATTAGATTCATTATCTCATATTTATTATGTATTATTAATATATATACATTAAATCATTTTTTTCAACCTGGTTATGTAAAAAATAATTCGGATATAACTATCTGAATTTATTTTAATGTATGATGTTTACTTCTTTTACACTCCGGTGTATGCCAATTATGGGTTTATAGATCATGTGTTTTTTATTTTCAACATTTATAATTGAGACTTGTTAATTTATTTTCTAAATGATTTTTTTTGGAGAAAACCCAAAGAAATTTATAAAGGACAAATGATTTCAATGTTTTTTTAAAATTTAACTTGTTTTTGAAATAAATTCTCAAATTGGATTAACCATATTTAAAGAAAATTTGTATTTCCTATAATTATGGTGGTATACTACTCAAAATATGAATAATAAATTTTAAATTCCTTTAGGTGAATGTATAAATTGTTGTGTAGGTCCCAATTAAAGTAAATGACATGGTGTAATTTAGTGGATCTTATTTGTTACTATCATTAATGGTTTATGTGATGGAGTAGACATGGTTTCATATTTTTTATATTATGTAGAGATATTTTGGGTTTCGTTATAGTTGGTATTTTTTTCACTCACTATTGTATTCATGATCCATTTTTTCAGTTTTGAGATTTTGAATATGGATACCTTATATATTATTATATAACTATGGTTATGATAAATAAATTTAGTAATTTATTCTTTTAATCTTTCAATATATTCATTTTAATTTATGTAATTTATTTGGTTATTGGATCCATCAAATTCATGGATGTGTTATATGGAATCACAAAAGGTAAAACCTTTCCAAAAAAATAATTTATGGTTCGGTGGTGTTTATCACCAGCCTATGGTGATATGGATACAATTCAATCCTTATGGAAAGCATATATGGGTGAATGGTCCAAATGAAATGTGATATTTCACTATAAAACTTCATTATTTCCATTTCAATTTACTTGTGTATGGTTGTTTTGATCTTGGACTACTGGAACTCGAGAGATTGAAGTAGTGTAGTGACTAGATAAAACTTTTTTCACATAAAACCTCGATATTCTATTGGTGTTTTATGATTTATTTTTTTAGATTTTTATCATGGATATTCATTATTTTATTAGACTTTAATTTATTTCAATATTTATTTTTAATTATTGGTTTATATAGTTTTTTATGTGCTGTTTCACATTGAATGGTGGAGGACAATAAGATATACATGGTATATAAACACGATTAGCAGTAACCCTATGAAAACCATTTGTTCTTGTCTTCTATATTATACTTACACCTGCAATGTATTTCTTATCATGTAAAAAAACCATATAAAATGGATAATGGGTATAATTTTTATGTTTTCCCATTTCACATTATATTTATGTTTATGAATATTCCCATTTTTTTAATTAGGAGATATTTTTTCTAAAATTTGTGTTGATTAAGATTCATTTGTTTATCCAATTATATTAGGTATTTTTTATAGGAAATTTTTTCTTATAAATTCATAATATATGAGTATAGAAATACTGATTGATCATGTTCCTCCTGAGAACCACCTGTTGATCTCGTTTTGGTGGAGTTAGTGAACCATATGATCTAATCCTTATATCAGGATGACATTGGAGAATGGAAACAAATAACAGACCTTGCTCAAGAGTAAACTATAAAAAAATACTCCAGTACCTCTTGGATTCTATGTAATATATGTTCTTCAAGACTTTCTATTTAGGTTGGTTCATATATTTTAGTTTTTTATGTACCTTAATAACTAAATTGATTGGATTGAAATTATATGTTTGACAGACTAAATAGTAAATGTTCAAAAACAATGGTTCTAGAAAAGTCAAATGATAACCTTACATATACATATGTTTAATTGACTATTACTAAGAAGTTATATCAAGAGACAATATTGGTATTTTAAGATTGATAGTTATTAATAATGTAGAAAGAGACTGCTTGTTGCATGAGTATACTTCTCAATTCACCGAGTTGGTTCATGTGTCCATGATCTCTTCATGAACAATTGTCTTAAAATTTATTATATGGAAATGGGATTTATTTATAATTTTAGTAATATGTATATCCTACATTCCTTACAGGAATATACTATGGTGGTTGATATGGTGGCTATGGAAGAGAATGGAATGGATAGAATGATAGGACACAATAGTTCACCTTTAGTGTGTGGTTTCATGTACTCATCATCTGTCTATAAGAGGAAGTGATATGATCCTCTTTGGGGTAGTAGTAAGTATTCTTAGTAGTCATCAAGTACAAAAAATAATTTTCTATAGTGAAAAAGTTTGTGTTCTATGATCATTGTTGGATGTTTGGAAATACAAGATTTGATTTTACTAAGGCTCCAAGGATATCCAAATGGTGTGGATATATGATTCATCTTCAATCCTTATGTAAGAATCTCCCATAATGTATTATAATTGTTTCTTCATTTTATATGGGTTCAATTGTGAAATCAGATGTTTTTTATGTGTATAAAATATTAGTTCTATGTAAAATTGGATTATCCTAATGCATAGATTACTTAGTGTGGGTCTAAGTCCTGAATTATTTATAGAAATTATATGGCACCAAAGGATATTGAATCTGGTAGAAACAACATATGAGGTATTAATTTTATTACTTCATCCATGGAATATATTTTTATTGATATGGATTATTCCCACTCATTAATTTAATTATTTTTTTCTTGATTATTTGGTGTTGCGACTAGAGTTGATGTCCATATTGATGGATTTTCTTAGCCAATTGGTTAGGAAGAAGCGGCATGGATTTAAGTTCCTGAAGTGCCCAATTTTAATGACCAGTAAATGAAAAGTTATATTTTCTCATGTTGGACCTAGGTTTTTTAAATATCATCATTAGTATTTATTGGATTATTATCTAAAAATTATAGATTGATTGTAATGATAAAATTTTCAAATTTCAATCACTTTATAGGATCCCTCAATACATACATGGATTGTTAGGTCTGCGAGAAATTATGGAATGAAATTTTTTAGAGATGGGATTAATCTAGTTTAATCATTCAATGTGGTTCTCTATTTTTTTGGAATAATTTGGTGGTATTTTATCCAGAAATCACAGATCTATACCCCAAAGTGTTTCAAGATGAATTTTCTTAGTCTTCGTCACAATTAATGATTACATAACCAATGAAATACTCCCTAATAAGATAACCATTTCCTTACCATCTTACCAGATAGATTTTCCTAGGTCAACAGAGTTGAAACATTAGTTTAATGGAATTGAGAGAAGGAAACTTATTCATCATAGTGTGTGGTTTTTAGTAGACCGAAATATATTTGAAAATAAGGAAGACATGAGTCTCCATATTTTCATATATTACCTTAATATTTTTCTAGTAAGGGTAAAAAATAAATACACATTTCCCACAATTGGGGATATTTTTATTGACTCCGAGGGTGTCTCTTGTTTTCCATGACGGACTTGATATCTCAATACCACTAATGTGGGTTTAGGAGGAGTATGTCCCCATGACGCCCATTTGATGATGATATAGAAAATTAGAGAACATTGCTATCCCATTTGGACATTACAATTCCCCAATGATATTTATGGCTTTGAGGAAGTAGAGATTTCAACACTTTTTGGACTCCTTCATGGTCATGTACATTGATGACATATTTGTGTATCCCAAGACAAACTAAAATGAAAAGAGCCTTTTAGATAATGTTTTGAGAATTTTATGAGAGAAATTTATATATATAATGTATTCAAGAGTCTTATTTTGGATCTGATTGGTGAATTTCATTGGCCATGTGTTTTCTGTGAATAGGGTTTTAATGAATCTTATGAATTTATAGATTTTATACCTTGGGGAATGCCTAATAATGTGTTTTTGATTAGATTTTTTTGGTATTTTCTATTAATTTTGTATTGTTTTTTATAATTATATATGATTTATTCCCCATTAATATCTTTTACATGGTATAGAGTAATGTTTGGGTGGTGTGAGAAGTTATAGATATATATTGAAGAGTTGTAGGCCTATTTGAAAACCACACCAGTTTAGATTCTTCTTGAGATAGGGAAATATTATACAGTTTATTCTTATACATATTGGGTGGTGTTGGAGTTCATTTTTATTTAAGATAACAAGGTAGTTACCTATCTATGATAGAATATATTACCACATAATCATAATTAACTTTCCCATATCCCGTAATTTGATGCTGTAAAGCATGCATTGAAGTCATTGATCTTTTAAATCTTTTGGGAATGTTTTTCACTCTACTCGAATCATAATAACCTGATGTATATATTTATTTAAGGACCTAGACTTATAGTATAATACATGAAGTGGAATGAATTTAGAATTTTTATTTAGATATTTTATATTCCCCCAATAGGGAGAATGTTTTCCTCAATTAATTGAGTAAAATGTATCTGATATAGGATGCGCAAGATATTGAGAATATGTGGAGTTTGATGATACAATTTTATGACTTTTGTTTAGAGGTTAGATTGTATAGGGAGTGTTTTTTTGAAAGCACTATCATCACAAACCCTTGGTTTAACAGTTTTTTGTGTGATTAGGATCATATACATGATTTCTAATAGATTAGATGGTCTATATATGTATGTGAAAACTCAAGGGTTTAATATATTTCTCATGATGGTTCACTCCTATTCAAAACAAGAATATTGGTTTCATTAACCTTGAGTCATTAGGTGATTCATGAGGGGAATTATTCTTGTTGATCTATGAACCATGTGGATAAAAAAATGTTTTTATACCTTGAGGATTAGGAATTATTTCCCTTTTATAAGGGGAACAATTATAATTTTTATCACTTGATATTTTACATGTTTGTGGAATAATGATAAGAAACATAGATTGACTGGTTTTGTATTACCTCTTTCAATTCCATTGTTGAATGGGGATATAATTTTTATTTATTTCTGTTCAGCCTCCTTCTAAATTCTAATGGTAATATTGAATTCCTAATCATTTAACCAAATCATCTTATTTTCATCCTATTGTTGAACTGATGATGGTTGACGAGCTCATGAAGAAATAAAATGAATATTTTATTAGGCACCATGGGGTTCCCTGAGTTATATGTTATGGAAAAGATGGTCTACCTACATCATGGTTTTGGAAGGGACTCTCAAAATCAATGAGAACTATGATAAAGTTATACACAACATATCACTGATATAAAAATGACCTGTCTAAGTGGTCATTAAAAAATCTTGATGATATGAGGTTGTGTATGTGCTTGAATTCAAGGGATCATGGGAGAGGAATCTATCCTTAGTGAAAATAACATAAAACAATATTTCCCCATCCATAATTATGATGACCCCATTTATGGTGTTCTGTGGGGGACCATCCCATTCTTTTCTATTTTGGGATGAGGTATGTGAGAGTTCTTTATTAGGACCAAGTATCATATAGTTCATTAGGATTAAAACATTGTTGATTTAAAAAAATGTTAATTAAAAAACTGAGTTTTTATAAATAAAACAACTATCAATATTTTCACTTAATAGACGTTCATGTCCATGGTTAGGTGTTTCATCATATATATATTTGGTTGGTACAATATTTCTTGGTAATTTAGTGAATGTCGGTGCCCCATTATATTGGGAAATTTTAGGTTGCGAAACATATGTGGGAGGTAACCTGTGGGTTGGAGTTTCCAATATAGTTGACCTCTCTCAAGAAATATTTTATATATCCTAGTTTAAGATTTATAATTAGGATATATCTTATATAACGTAGTGTGAATTCTTAGAGATGGATCCGGATGTCACTATTGTTGGTTAGCCTTTTAATAGATTGGATTATCCATACAATGTACTCTACGGTCAATAAATCCCATTATTACATTTGTTTGGGTAGTTTACTGGTGATATCTGTGAAACAATGGAATTTAAAGTTTAAGAGAGAGGTTATTATATAGAACTATTCAATTTTTTTGATTGTATGATGGATTTTAGGGGGAATATTTACATGTTGGGGATAATTTTGAAAACCTATGGGCCACTCATATGCCTTTTCGGATATTTTTATATTTATTAATTCATTGAGATCCCAAGAGTCGTTGGTTGTAAAAGATATTTGTGGGGGAGATATACCCTGATGCATGCTTGGTTCATGGGTTTTATAACCAAGTGGATAATAATACATGTGGAAGGTTTATTGAGTAAAGAAGTTTCACATGGCTTGAGAATGGATTGTCTAACCATTTATGGTTAATTATAAATTATCTTAATATTTTTAAGAGATAGTTGATCCCACACAATTGGTTCATTGTTTTCCAAATTGTGCATCTAAATAATTTAGTTAAACCTATTCATCATAGTACAATAAGAGTTATTCTTTTAAAGTTAATCACATATTTTCTATTCATGAATCTATAATGAAATGTTTCCTTATTAAGTATGGGTTTTTTGTTATATCTAAACAATTATGTATAAGAAAATGCACTATCTAATGATATTAAGTGAGAATATCTTGGATGTAAAGGATCCCCTATGAAATTAAAGTGGGGGAATCATTCTACTTCAACTATGGATGTTCATTTTGAGGATACTCTGTTTGAGTTTGTTGAAACTAACTAAATGATGGAAATTACAAAAATATTAATCTAAGGCTGTAATTTCATCATTGGGGATTGAATACATTACATAATATTAATTTATAACTGATGAAATTTTGTAGTATGCTTTTGGAAAATGATAATATAAAATTTAAAAGTATTGATAATGAATATAATTATAATGGCATATAATTTTTGGATGGTGATGATAAATTTTTCTTGTTTACATAATTAATATTTGTTAAGGATGAGTTATATTAGATATAAATATATAGTCATCATCTCATACTCATGAAGAATATGAAGTATTTACTAATATAATAAAACAATTCTACAATATTATACTCTGAGAACATAAAATATTCATGAAAGAAATCTGTAATTTAAATTATAATTTGAATAAATCATTAGAAGTGTAGTAAGATTGGAAATAATTAATAATTTAATATTATGAATATGTGGAAATGATATTTAAAATATTCTATAAGTCTTATTCTGATTAACAGAAAGAAAAATGGAAATTTAAATATTAGTATTTTAATTTTATTTAACTTATTGAGGTTGATTCTACTAACTCAATGTGAAATAGCTAGAAATAATATTTAATATATTATTAGAATAATTGAAGATGAAATTTATATTTTAGATAGAATTTGATGAATTATCGTGAATTGTTCTTATAGAAATAACAAAATCACTAGTTGAATAAGTAAAGAAGGGAATAATCATCCCTATATATGTTTCAGAGTTTGTAAGGGTAGAACGAAAATCCTTTAATGATAAATTTGAAACATTATATTATAAATATAAGTAAACGTTACTAAACTAAATAATTTCAAAATATAGGGTGAAACTATCACTCTTGTATAATTTCACGAATTTTAAGAAATAGCTAGTCACTAAATCGAAACCAGTAAGGTTAGAGGAACACAATTTTGAAAATACTATTGATAATAGGGGATTATCTATAATGTTTAAAAATAATAAAAATCAATTTAATAAAAGGCATGTTATGGGAATAAATTATATTATATTTATCAATGAATAAAAAAAATTATTTTGTTATTACAATAGAAACTAGTTTCTCAGTATTGAATGAGAAATTATTGGAAAATGATAGAGTCACTTGGTATGTAATGAATCTATAAAATGAATAAGAAACTGTATTCTGTGAAAATTTTCACTTTTTTATAGATGGATATAGGATGTTTTTTATAAAATATTGATGATTATTTTGGTTTATAATATCAATCACTAAAATAAGAATCCAAATATAAATTAATATGTTCAAATAATCTTTTAATGGGGAATTAAATTCATAAATATATATTACCTTCTACTATGAAAAAATATATATTTTAACTACCAAAATTTGAGAAAACACTTACTAAGATGATCTTGCTATCAGTTTAAAAAAAATTCTATTGAAAATGGTATATTAAAACAACCAGTGAATAAAATATTGGAGATATACGTGATTTATATTATGAATTAACATACTCAGAAAGGTATGGATTATATGATTAGAAATATTTCTATTGTATGGGAGTACAATATGGATAAATTTAATGTGAGTTTTTTATGAAGAGATGGTTTGAATGAAATATAAAAATAATGGGGTTCTTTTTGGAGATAGGGGTATGGAAGTATACTTGATTATACAAAGAAATATTTTGTGACAAAAATAGTGGCAGTTGAAATTGTTTTGAATGATATAATAGGAAATAAAAATGGTGATATTAAAAATGAAAATTTGGTTACATATAAATCCTAATTATTAATGGTTTTATGACATAAAAATCCTACAATGAGAGTGTAGTAAATGATCTAAAAAATTAATGGGTTAGAGCTATAATAAAATAAAAATTACATTCCAAATCTTATATTGACATACCTTTAAATTTTTGAAAGGAAAATTCATATTATACTTCTAATTCATTTGAATATAAGATGATATAGCCTACAAATTCAGGGTATACGTCTAAAAATAATGCATAAAGGAGGTCAGATAATATAATATACTCATAAAACCCAGATAAAAATACTAATATCTCTTAGTGTATTAGAGATTTTTAGAAACACGATAGTTTTTCGTCATCATAAGAATTAGATTTTACTTAAGATAATATACCATAAAAATAAGAGGGATTATCTGAAAATACACATCTACACCAACAAAATATATGAAACCAGCTCCATTGGGACATTAATCACTGTTCTTATTATTCAATTTCATAATTTTACAAAAAAAAAGAAATTGATTTTCACTGTATATATATAACTACCAAATTCACAATCACAATAGGGGTTTATTTTAAAATATATGCATTTATAGGTATAATATTAAATACATAATAACATATGATTAAATTTAATATTGATATCATGAAATTTTGAATAAAATATATTAATGGAAAATTAATATATATTATTCTGTTAGATCAAATTAATTTAAATGTCTATATTAGTTTCTCAATATATAAAATTTTATGTCTTCTTTCTATAGGCATTGGGATCATAAAAAATTGGGAGATTTATTAAGAGATTAATATAATAATATGGAATAATGAATGCCTTCTCAACTCATTAATTTGTTGGTTTTGGATGGAATTGTTTGGAGGAGTCTTGGGGAGTTTTCATTAGAGTTTGGAGGTAAAATTATACAATGTAGGGATTTTAGTGTCCACATAACATGTTCATGATGTAAAATGATCCTCATGTAACGTAAGCTTGAGGCTCATTTCTTGATTCCATGTAAAATAGTTCTATTAAAAAGTAACCCATTATGTGAAATGATTTTTCAGTGTGTGAATAAATTTGAGGCTAAGGTGCTATTATGTTTGCTGGATATTCAATGAATTTTTGAATTGGGAGATTTCATGGACTAAATCAATGGGAATCATAAAGATCCCAATTTTTATTATTATTTTAAACTATAAATGTATAATGGCCTATGCTATTTTTAAATTTCATAATCCATTGATTTTATGTCATTGCACTAATGTTTTTGGAAAAAACAACAAAATTTGGGAGGATCTATTAATCCACTTTCTTTATCATTTATCCTTATATTTGAAATAATGATCTTCGATCATATATGATGAGTTATTACATTTCCCATTTTTTCACTATTCATATCTTGGTGATTCTTATTGGTTACATTTGTTTGACCGATGAGTTTTTTGTGTAATTTTTTTGATGATCCTTCAATGTGATTCGGGTTGATCCATGGTTTCCTTAAATAGTTATTGTGGTTCAAGTTATACTTTATTCTCTCTATTATGTATATTTATTGAGAAATATTATTTATGATAAGAGATTCTTATTCCCTCTCTATTTATGTGAATGTTTCTGGATTATATATATATTTTAATTATTATGGATTTATGGTTTGGGTCATCATAGGAATATTGATAATTATCTCAGGTTTAATATTAATTATAAGGGGTTTATTGTAATTTTTTATCTTAATTTTTATGATATTTCTAATTGAAATATGAAAACATATTTGTGTTTTTAAAAATCATGTCTCTAGGGAGCCTTCGTGGTGATGTTTCAGATATTATTTTAAAAATATTATTTTGTTTTTTTATATCACCCTAAATAAAAATTTTTTAATGTAAATAAGGATAATGAATTACTTTCCAATAGAAATATATAATTTTAATTGTAATAAAAATTCTACGCAATGGTGTTATGTTAATGAATAAATTTAGTTAAATTTAATTTTAGGAAAAAATTTTAAATGGAATTTAGAATTTTTTTGATGTGCCAGTTGTGAATGTATTATTGATATATGAAAATTATTAGGGATTATTTGATAAATGTGGGGATTGACATGGGAATGGAAAGAGTAGAGAGTAAAAGTGATAGTTGTTTTGTATTGGATGTGACATGGGTTGATGTGTGGATGTTGTGATGTGTGCTTATTGTTGTGAAATAATTGGGTTGTGGTTATATATTTTCATTCATTATATTTTGGTAAAGGTTATTAGGGATGAATAAGATATTATGGGTATTTTCTATGATTTTTTTCCTAGTAATCCATTAATTTATTTATATGTTGAGATGAAATATTATGGGATGAAATTTATGTGATGTAATTGGATTAAATAAATATAAATATAAATGATATGGAGATACAAAGGATAAAATTTTGTCACCAAACCTAATATGTTATAACAATATTGTTGAATAAAACATTACCAAAATAATATTTCCATGTAAATTAGGTTTTAGTTTTGTTTTTTATGTGTGGTGATTGTTTTGTCAGATGCATTTAGAGTTGAAAATGATTGTGATGAAAGTCACAAGCCATAGTGGAGGTGAAGTTGAGTGTGATATATTATATTATGATTACACATATATTAGGTGGTGTGTTTTATCTATCTACCATTAGTTTTTACATTATTCTATATTCACCAAATTTAAGTTTTATAACCATTCCATTAGCTAAATATTTATGGTTTAGATATATTTCCCCAGTATTGATACTATTGGTGAATCAGATTGCCAGATAACCAAGATTTCGTACACTTCTTTTAGTTATACTGATGAATATATAGGTCAGTGTTTGTGATCACCTAGTTATATGTGTTGGAGTGATAGTTTACCCATATATGATCTTTTTGATGATGTATTATGAGATATTATGAGGATGTTATATTTGGCGTGGGTCATTAATGGTAGGAGGAGGGCATGATATTGATGAAAATTTCATTTATGATAACCTAAAACCCCAGTTATGAGAGATTGTAATGTCGATGAGGTGTGATGAAATGACGAATAAATCTTGTACTGGTTTCTTGACCCTATATATGTTCCAGGGATAAGTGTGTATGAAGCCCAGCCTATACCATAGATTCTTGGATTTGTGATAAAATGTTCTTAGATGGGATGATAGAACATGATGTTTGGTTTCACGGTGTGATAGTGGACTAACTAATGAAATCGTTTGAATTTAGGAAAAATTTGAATCAATTTTCATGGATACATTAACAATGAGGTATGTGTTTGATGATGTTTTTATTTATGGTTTCATTATTACCATAATTTAAAATTGGGTTCCACTTCTATATCAAGGTCATTTTAACGACAAAAATGTTTATTAATAGAATATATCCATTATTATAGTAATTTTATATAGTATAAGCCTAACAAAATCACTTATAGACCATATAAAATGGTTTAAAATGATGAATTAATGAAATAAGAAGTATTTCTCGGAGTTAGGGAACCAATACCGATGAAATAATGACGTCACCTTATGAATAATAACCTGAAACCTTGGAATAGTAAAGCAGAAATATGAATAATATCCTCACCCCTAAAGGTATAAATGAATTTCATGAATATTTTAAATAAACGAATGGTTTAATTATATCATAGTCTATGTAAATGATTTTTTAACAATTATTAATTCAATGTTGATATTTTTGTAAGTCATAAATATTTAATTATAATTTTATACTTAATATATTAATTGAAGAGAAAATTTATTTTCACAAAATGAATTCATAAATTCATATTTTTATGTCTTATTATTTAAAGATAATTTTATATGACCTTATGTAATTTGTGAAATTGTTATAAAATCAGTTATAATTTTAAAATATGTATTTTCCAAGTGAATGAGGATCTTAATTAAAAATTAAATTGATATAATTTATAAAATTATTTTCATAAAATGGTGTTAATTTTTAGATTCTAGATATCTAAAAATTGTTATAGTTAATTTTTGGTAATTTTCTAAAATACTAGAAAATTTTATGAATAATAAAATACAATATATTACAATAAAATAAATATACATGAATTACAGAGTTATAGATATATAAGGCTAATGTAAGGCCAAAATATAAATCTATTTATCATTATTTTAATATATTTTATGATAATTCTCAAACTATTCATATTTAGGATCCAAAATAGTGATCTAATGATTAAAATATTGAGAAAACACCCCTCTCCTCCCCTATAAATACCACCCATCACCCCCTCTTCTCCTCACACATAGCAAGAATTGATATTTGACTAAATTGTTCCCAAAACTCTTCCTAGTCTCCCCACTTTTAGGATCACTTGGTCTCATAAATATACTAAGACTAGGTTCCTTGAGGAGGATCTTATGTGCTAAATCCTCAATATTTCTTTATTTCCGTTCAATTTCAATTTATTTTATTATTTTTTCCACACAAACCTCCATCAAAATGGAATGATAAATCCAGTAACACCCATATATTTTAGTTATATCATGTTAATAAAATATCCATCAATAAAATACTCCCACTATCTTTTTACAATAAAAATGAAATCATCACCCATGATATGACCATTTACTGACATCCTTCAGGATGCACATTCATTTTACATTAACATATTAAAGGATGTCAATAATGCCATTATATGCTGGAAAAAAGATTTTAATGTTTAATATATAAAAATATTTAGGTTCTGGAACTAACAATAATTCATATTAGTAAATAATATAACAAAATGATATTGTTGTGATAAAAATCGCCAAAATTATCCTGAAACGATCATCATTAACTTTTATCAAAAGAATCATCATCATTGTATATAACCAAATACTTCATAGGAAAAATTAATCTTATGTATTTTCACATATATCATATTATCACAATTCTAGATACTCATCCTCATTTTAAATGAACGTTCATTCATGAATACAACTGAACTGATTATGAAAACTATGAAAATGAATTTTTTCGAATGGCGAAATTAAATTATATAACTCAACAAAAAGGACCATAAAAGAATTTACTAAAATTAAAAATGAATCAAATTAATGTATAAAGGGTACTAGATTTTCTAATTAGTGAATCTAATGCAATTATATAGGATATCTATGTGAAGAAAGCATTCATACATAAGGTAATGGGAATTCTAAAACCTAGATATATTTCTTTGTGATTTCCATCTTTCACCCCATTTTTAGTATACATATTTCGTAAATAGAATTTCCTAATCATCACCCTACATTTTCTGTCATATAAATTTTTTTACATGAGTTTATGATAAACATAATGTCTTCTAAAAGAACTCTTCTTTCAAAACAATAAAAATTTCACTTCTTAATATTTATTCTTCTACACACAAGGTTGATGGTTCTTATACCATGTTTTTTATTACCCATTCATTTGGGAACCCAATGTTTATGAATGTATGCCGTATGAAATGAAACTAATTTCTTTCCCTGGGGGTTTTATGTATATTATTTATATATGTTATATGTGACATTCACAATAATATAAATGTTATGATGTGATGGGTGCACCCGAAATTATATATAACTCTAATGAATTGTGTAATGAGATGTATCTCATGATGAAATGTGAAATATGAATTAACATCATGATATATTCATTCCAAACTATTTGTAGTAATTTAATACTAATACATGATGTTTAATTTTTATGCATTTCCACATTCCATGCCTTTATCTAATCGTTCATCTCATGATTATGATGATGTTGTTATGAATTTGATCTCCCGATATTATATTATTTCATGTTCTCATATATCCCCTTATTGGGATTTTAGATCACCACATTTTTTGTGGATTTCCTTAGGTGACTACTTGTACTAAAAAGAAAAAAAGGTAAAATAAAAATATATTAATGAAAAAATTAAATAAATTTTCATTTTTTATGTTGTAAAAGTTTTGTATGGTCCTAGTTTTATCAACATTTTGAACCATTGGATCCTTTATGTCTAATGTTTATTTGTTTTTTATCATTAAAATTATGTAAACATGATGTAGTAAAATCAGTGTCACTATATTTGGTATCAATGAATAATTTAGTTAATATGTGAATTGGGATTATAGAACCATTGTGGAAACCCTCAGTATGAGACTAAGTATATGTAAGAACACTACAAGAGTTTCTAATCATAATCAACCCACAAGATATTATTTTATACTTAATTACACAATGGAATTTGTTATTAATTCATGAAATATTGACATATGTTTTGTTATATTATTTTCTATTTTATAAAATGGTAGGAACATAGAGAAACCATTCCAACAACCCATGTGAGTGACAATGCATAATTTTCTCAAATGACATCTAGAATTTTTTGGTAGGTGAAGTTAAAACATTTATTGTGATGGTTACCCAGTTTTCTCAGTTAATGAACAATATATTTAATAATTTGAACATCTACCTTTACATAAGAGGGATAAACTATATATTGAGTCCTTTATGCGGCAAAAACCATAGACATTTAGTGGATCTTCTGATTCAGTAGTTTTGGAACAGTGGGTCAACTCAATAGAGAAGATCTTTTCTGCACTTCACTCTTATAAGATGGAGAAGGTGACTCTGATATTTTATCATCTGGATGAATAGGATGATCAATGGTGGTATTTTATTAAGAACACAAATCCACAGGATGAAATCAAAGATATGGAGTGGGATGAATTCAAGATAATGTTTCATAATATATATTTCCCTCACACTTTTATTATATATATGGAAAGAGAAATCATAGAGCTCAATAAAATTGAAGGAGAATCTATCACTGCCTATGAAGAAAAATTAAAATGGATTGTGTGGTTCGATTTGTGTTTTGTTATCAACAATGATAACAAAATTCGTAGATTCTTTATTGTATTAAAAACACATATTCAAAAGGATATTTCAATTTGAGACTTTGGGAGTTATGAAGAAGATTTTCAATGTTCATTCAGAGTGGATATGGGGTTTGGAGAATGGTCCCATTTATATGGTGATAGGAAAAGAAATATGGAGTTTCATTCAAAGGAATCTAATGAGAATTTTGGAAAGAAAACTAAATCATCGACATGCCAAAAATGTGGAAATAAACATCATGGTAATAACCAAAATGGTATGGATAAATGCTTCATGTGTGGTAGAGAAGTCCCCAAAGAACATTAATGTTGAAAATATATGAGGAATCAGTACAATGTGGGGGAGGAGTGGACAACAACCCCCTATGATCTAATGATACAACTGTTGGGAGAATGGGAACAATAGAAGATAGTCCACTAATCCTTGAGTCCTCGAAGGTAAACAGGATCATTGACCACTAAAAATGTAGAAAGGGATGTCTTATTCCATCAATAATTCTGAAGTGGAGTAATAAAATAGATTCATACATGGTACACTCCATATTCACTAAATAATGGTAAAATTAATATTTGATTTTGGTTTTATGTATTCCATTATATCTTGAATGTTCCCTATAATTATTGAATTGATTCTCCAAAACATTAAAGTATAGATATATTTAAAAACACAATGTGGTGATATCGCTGCAACCCAAGTGTTGAAATATTCTCCAATTGGAATATTTGGGAATATTCTTTTATTGAATATCTTGATACTTCCTCTGGTGGAATATGATTCAATAATTGTATAGAATATATATTGTTACATTGAGTAGAAATATAATACTGGGAAGAGGAAATATATTTTCATATTTTGAACCATCCCATGTTCCTCTAAAAATGAAATAATGATCATGAATCTTTGTAGGAAAACCCATCAATGGTGTGGGTGTTGATTCCCTATTAATAAGAAAACCATCAAATAATGGTTGATTCAGAAGAATTTATCAACCTAGGGTTAATACCCATGATGATGGAATACAATATTTTATTTATTTTAGAGTTACCCAAACTTCCCCCAGATCATGTGGTAGTGTTCTTAATAGGACTCACAACCCGAGCTACTCCTATATAAAAGTGTCTCTTTTTTTATGAATTTTATCAAAGAGGAGGAGTAAAATAAGAAGATGTAAGATATTTTGGATAAAGGGTTCATATTCACTAGTACATCACCGTGGGGTACACCAGTGCTCTTTGTCAAGAAAATAGATGCATCAATATGGTTGTTTATCAATTATCAGGAACACCAAAATATCACCATAAATAATATGTATACACTTCCAATGGATTATGACATTTTTCAATCAGTTATGAGGAGATCAACACTTCTCAAATGTGGATCTTCATTATAGATATCAGAGGATAAAAGAGGATAAGGAATATATTTAAAATACTACCTTCAGTAAAAATTATGGGAACTATGTGTTTTTGGTGGTTCCCTTATGAAATACTAATTCCCCAAAAATATTCATGGATTTCATTAATAGAGTCTTTAGACATGACAAATTTTTTGTTGTTGTGTTAATCGATGATATTGTCATCTACTCCAAGAGAAAGGAGGAACATGAATAACATCTACAACATGTGTTGGGAAAATTTTGGATGGATAAGATGTATGGAATGTTAAAAAATTGTTACTTTTTTATGCAACAAGTCAAATTTCTAGGACATGTGATCCCAAGTGAGATAATATCTGTGGAACATTCAATAAAATCCATTTGAGTAATGGACCTGGCCTTCTAGTGTCATGATAATAAGTAGTTATCTTATCTTATTAAGGTAATACCAACATATTGGGAGAAATTTATCACAATAGTCTAGAAATATAAATAATTTAATAAGATAATGGGTGAAGTATGTGTGGACATAAGAATGTGAGGAACAATTTAAGGAGCTAAAGAGAAGGCTAATCACAACACTTGTACTCACATTACCAAAGAGTAGAGAATATTTTGATATAAATTGTGATGATTCAAATAATTTATTAGGTTGTGTACTCATGAAAAAGAAAATGTGATGACCTACACCTAATAAAAGTTAACAAAACATGTGTTGAAAAACCCGATGCATGATCAGGATCCAACAGCTATGATTTGTTGCTTGAAAATCAAGTGACATTACCTCTATGGTGAGAAGTGTAAAATATATACCAGCCAAAAGAGCCTAAATTATATATTATAAAAATATGATATGAACATGAATCATTGGATATGGTTAGAGATAATCAAAGACCATGTTTTACCTATTACTATCATCCAGGAAAGGTGAACAAGGTAGATGATTCTATTTACAGAAAAGAAGCAGCTACACTATCCATGTTGTAGATCAAGAGAGACCATATCTTTATGAATATGAAATATATGGATTTAGAAACCATTTTGGAAAGGGAATAAATCCTACCTTAATCAAATTATTTCACAACCATCTACCTAATAGAGGATTAAGGAGGCACAAAGGGCTGGTCTAGAGTTGAAAAAGAAGGAGAATGTAGTAAAGAATAAGAAGCTGTAAGTTTTCCATATCGATGATGATGGTATGATTTGGTTTTGAATGTGGATATTTGTTAATTAATCCCCCATGATAAATAATTAGATATCTAAAAATGCACATATCACTATTTTCTCTATCCATGTTGGGAGTACCAATATGTATCATGGTCTACGATAACACTTCTAGTGAGAAAAGATTAATAATGATATTTCTGAGTATTTCTCAAGGTTCTTGATTTGTAATCAATTTAATGAATAGTGACATAAGTTGAAAGGGATGATTTATCCATTTCATATATGCATGTTGAAATGGTTGAATTGCAATATGAACTTTTTCAAGGGTCTCTTGAATACATCCAAAGGAAATCATGTGAAATGGGTTTTAGTGGACTGACACACAATGACTTCCCGCTATATCACTTTTCTTGAAGTTCTCTGTCCTAAACTAGTTGTAATCATATATGTTAGGGAAGATGTTATATTTCAAGGGGTCCCACTTATGACTATCTCCGATCATGGTCTACGTTTCACATCTAAATTATTAAGGAGACTCTAACATTATTTGAGTATAGAATTAAATTTCATCATGACATATCTCCCCCACACTGATGGACAATCTGAAATGACTATTCTGACGCTTGAATATATGCAATGATCCTTCCCATTAGAATTAAATGGAGGTGAGATCATTATATCTCATTAGTTTATTTCTCATAAAACAATATATTCCACTTGAGTATTTAGATTCCTTCATATAATTCAACATATGGAAAGTGATGTAGAAATAAAACCCGTTTGGATGAAGTTGGATAAATAAACATACATGGACCAAATCTAGTACAAGAGATGATAGATAAGGTCCATGAAATCTCGAAATATTTCAATGATCATCAAATTCTAAAAACGAGTTATGCTGATAACCGTAGAAGGGGATTCAAGTTCAACATTTATGATAAATTATTCCATTAAATATCACCATGGATTTGATTCATATGGTTTGGAAAAAAGGGAAGCTAATCCCAAGGTATATTGGCCCCTTTTAGATCTTTGATCACATAGGATCAATGAAATTTCATCATGAACATCAACCAAATATGGATCAAGTTCATGACATGTTCCACGTATCACTCTTGAAAATGTACATACACGCTCCCACACATCTACGAAACTCAGAGGTTGTACAACTGGAAGAGGATCTCTCACATGAAGATCATCCAGAAATGATTTTTGACTGTAGAGATAAGGTTATACAAAAAAATAAAACCCACCTTGTTAATTTTTTGTGGTGGAACCATATATTTGAAGAAGAAACGTGGGAACCAGGGGAGGTGATGGAGGAGAATTACCCTAACCTGTTTTTGTAATATGAAATTTCAAGGGAGAAATTTATAAAGGTTGGAAAAATATAATGACCCAAACATTGTTCAATATAATTTATCCATTCTTATAGTAATTTACTATAGTATAAATAATAGATAATTACTTATAGACAATAACTAAAGGATTATATATGACGACTTAATGAAAAAATAACCATTTCTATATGATAAGGACTCAATATTAGTGAAATAGTAAGATGAACATAAGAGTAGTAAAATGACCCTTATGCATAGTAAACCAGAAAAATGTATAGTAACTCACAAATAATGTATAAATAAAATTTAGGCATCTTATAAAAAAAATATAATTATATCATAGTTTATGTAAAGGAATGTTTTAAAAATTATTAATTAAGTGTTTGTATTTTAGTAAGTCATAAATATATAATTAAAATTTTATGATTATAATAATAATTAAAATGATTTTTTTTTTCATAAAATTAATTCATAAATAAATATTTTTATATCTTATTATTTTAAGATAATTTTATGATACGATATGTAATTTTAAAAAGAGTTATAAAATTAGTTATAGTTTTAAAATATGTATCTTCCAATTAAATTAGATTATTATTTAAAAATTAATTTACTCTTATATAAGATATTATTTTCATCAAATGGAGTTTACTTTTTATTTATTCACATTGATAAAAGGTTATGGTGAATTTTTTGGAATTTTCTAAAATACTTGAATTTTTTATGAATAGCAAAAGTCTATAATTTACAAAAAAAGCTAAACACATAAATTATAGAGTCATAGATGATGTGATATCAAAATGTTGGAAAATATATTATTATTTTAATATATTTTAGGAAAATTATAAAATTATTTTTTCTTTATACAATTAAACTAATGATTAAAATAATGGGAAAACACCCCTCTCCTCCACTATAAATACCACTCATCACCCCCTCTTCTACTCACACCTATCAAGATGTGAGCCTCGCATGAATTATGCTAAAAAATATTCCCTAGTCCCCCGCCCCACATCCATGAACTCTTGGCCATATCAAAATACCAATTCTATGTTCCTTTAGGAGAATCTCAATAGGAGAATTAAAGAGATAAATTCTTTCTTTATTTCTTTTTATTTACTTTCAATTTAAATTTATTTTATTATTTTATCTTCACCCAAAATTATAAAAATGTAATGATAACTCCAATACCATACATATACTTGAATTATATCATATTAATGTATGACCAATTAATAAAATCGTACATCTCTCTCATTTATTTGAAAAAATGAATATGATGCCTCTGACATGTCAATTTTCTGACATCATGATATATACACATTCATTTTTATATAACACCTTCATAGATGTAAATAAAACCATTAAATGAATAAAAAAAATATTTTAAGGTGTAAATTATAACAATTTTTATGTTATATAACTAATATATATTCATAATACAAAATGATAAAACAAAAAGAGTTTGTTGTGATCGACAAACCTCAAAAATTAACATAAGATGATCATCAGTAACTTAATTCAAGTGAATCGTCCCCATTGTATATAAAAAATTCTTTATAACATAATTTAATTTTAGAGAGGGTCACTAATAACATATAATCACCATTCTGGATATTTTTCCTCATATTAAATGAACTTCAATTCATGAATACAAGTGAACTGGTCATGAAAACAATGATTACAAATCATTCTGAATAATGAAATTTAGATCTATCACTCTTCCAAAGGCTCATAAAAGAAAAATATAAATATATAATGAATCAAATTAGTGTATAAAAGGTTCATTGTTTGTTAATTAATGAATCTAATGTAAATATATTTGATATCAAAGTATGGAATTCATTAAGATATAAGTTAAGTGGAATTCTCAAACCCAACTCCCTTTCTTTGGGATTTCCCTCTTTCACCCCATTTATAGAATGGATATTAAATAAACATAATTTCTTCATATTTATCATAACTTTTCAGATATATACATGTTTTATATTTGAGTTTATGACAGATATAATATTTTACAATGGAACTCTTCTTTAAAAAACACCTTTTACAAGTCAAGATTTATTCTTATTCACTCAAGGTTAATGATTCTTATATCATGTTTTTAATACATCTTTCATTTGTGAACCTAATTTTCATGAATGTATGATTTATGTAATGAAACCCATTATTTTCAATGGGTTATTTTTATGTCCTATATTTATTTATGTTAAATGTGTTATGTTTGATAATGAAAATGTTATGATGTGATAGGTGCACCCGAAATTATATAACGCAAAGAAAATGTTATGATGTTATTGGTGAACCCAGAATAATATAGCACTTCAATGAACTGGGTAATGCAATTTATCTCTTGAGAAAAATTAAAACATTCATAGACATGATGCAATATTTTTTCACAACTATGTTTGGTTGTTAACCACTAAGTCATGATGTTCAATATTAATGAGTTTTGACATTCCTTTCCTCAATTTAATGCTTCCTATCATGACAATTATTATGATTTTATTACTTTTCTCACTCCATGTTATATTTTTCAATTTACTTATTAATCTTATTAAGAGGTTTCAATCTCACCCATTTTTTGACGTATATCATCAGGTGACTACTTGTACTAAGAAGAACATAAGGGACAATTACAAGATAGAGAAGAATGAATGAATTAAATGTTTATTTTTTATGTCGTAATAGTTATGTATAATCATTGTTTTCTCCTATAAATAAACATTTTTATCCTTGTTGTGTAATATTTTTATGTTTTTATATTTAAAATTATGTAAGGGTAATGTAAGAAAATAAGGGTCACTATAGTCATAGAGAGGATTGTAGCATGCGTTTGGTTCTGATTGAACCATATAACACCATTTCATCTTTTGGAAGATGAGAAGATAATGCATACCATAATATGTTGAAGGATATGTTGTTATCCTGCATCTTTTATTTTAGGGTATTGTGGGTAAGGAACCTAACTATTATCTAGTTTTCTTATAAGAATAACTACAAATAATCCATTATAAGATCTCCATTTTTTAAATTGTATAGATGATCCTGTCATTCAACATTTTACTAGATATATGATAGGTATTCGTAGGATCTTGGTCTTGATATAACGTGACACACAACTTAAAAGATCCACATCGTTAGAGATAAGATTCATGTGAAACAATACCCTGCGATATCTTACGTTGATCATAGGCAGACCCCCTAGAGTTTGATATTTCTGAATGGTTTTTTCTTATAGTATCCAATTATCAATGTATGTTTACATTTGGTATAATATGTAATCCATCTTCTTAGTTTTTTGGGCCTTTGGAGTTTATAGAGTACATAAGTGAAATGGATTATTGGTTTGTGTTTTCTTGACTACTGGATTGGATCCACAACATCATCAACATGTAAAATATTTTTCAGTATCTTTATCATGACTCTTACATCACTAAATAAGGATATATGGATATGAAGAATGAATCTACATACCAAGGGAGATGAATAGTGATACATGATTTTCCAAATATAGAGCTACATGGATGAACCATACCCTTCATCTATGTGAATAGGATGCATGGTGTCTTAGAGGAGAGTATATGGATGTGTGGGATTTTGATTCATTCAAAGTACCCGATTTGTTTTTATTTTTTTCATTTTCATTATTAATGATGTAATGAAAAAATATTTTTGTTTTATGACTTTTAATTTTCCTAATATGGTGGTGTGTATAATAGATTCATGTATATGATAATGGAAAATCCTATGCTAATCAAGATATGTAATTCAAGTAACATATTTCAAAATCATGAAGGTGATTCAATGTCAAAAAAAGTGGATAATTTCTCAGGAAAATAGGATGTGTTCCACTAATTTATATTTTTTAGGAATTATTTTGTGATTATATTTGGTTGACATTTTTTAGTTGGTAGTTATGGTTATGGTTTAATAAGGACCTTGTGAGGTATCTTGTAGGATGGGTTTTAAAAACCATCCCTTTATATTCATACATTTGGTATTCAATATCAATGATGGGAGTCATTTCAGAGGTAATTAAAATTACACATAATTTCACATCATCATGTCACGTTATTGGTTTTGGTGATAGAGATATTAAGAGGAGGCTCGAGGGGGAATTAAATTACTTTACAGATAAGAAAATACTATAAGGTTATTCTCATGGATTTAACCTATATTTAAAATGTTTAAGGTTCTTCATGGATTGTAATCTGGAGATTAATTAAATGATGACTTTGAAGTTTGTTATGTTATTAAATAACTCATGAAATAATGAATTATTCATGATATAAATGAATTAATTAATAAAAAATCAAAATGTTTATTATTAGGTAATTTGATTTCATAATTATAGGATTTTATTACGTGAAAAAAATTGGTAGCCTAAATTAATTTGATTAATGAATGGAAACAATGTGAATTTATATTTCACATTAATAATGCATTTAAATCCAACCTGCTTTCAAATTACAAGGGCCCTTGTTTTCACCTTATTCCTCTAGTGTTTTGGTAAACCAATCAGAATTTTTTACTATCCCCCATATTGAATTAAATAGATTTGATATTGGGATTTGATAACCTAATATTCAAAAAAATGTACAGAGTTTATCTATATTCCCCTTCAAATTCATCCTATACATCTCTTTGGTATTTTTAGTGTTAATTATTTTTCTGGCGAAAGAGAATATGTGTTTGATAATTTTTTGATATCTTGGTTTTATTAATGTTGATCCAATGTTTTCTTATGTAGTTGTGTGGATCCATATTTTTATTCATTTCCATTCTATTCATGGTGACTCATAAACCTTATTTAAGGGAGGGTCTTCAATATATCCGTCCATATAACTATGTTTGGGGATACCTTTTTTTCTTTCTATTGGATAGATAGTATGTGTAATTTGTAGAAGATAACTAATGATATTTAAATGAAAATGTACATGATGTGGGATCATTACATGTTTTGGTTACATTTAATGATATAACTTATGGTATTATATTTTTTTGATTATTTTTATGAAAAAAACGGATGTTGGGAGTATTTTTTGTGTTTTAACTAGAATGATCTAGAAATATTTTCATTGTTGTTTCTTCAATCTCACCCAAAATAACATTTTGAGAACATATATATGGATTATCAATTGGTTTCACCTAGAAATATGAATATTTTGTGGGAATCCCCTTGATATGTGATGTAGTGACATGATTTAATCAATTCAGTGAACCTAAATTTTCTGTATTTCAAAAAAATGGATTGTGCTACTAGGTTTTTATGTGATTTTTTTGAAACATTGGGGGTTATATGAACCATGTTAGGATATATATGGTGATGGTGGGGACTTTATTAGTAGTGGATGTTTTTTGAATTGAAGAGAAGGTTGATTGGAAATAGATGCGATGTGGAGTGATGTGAAATGGTTTGGATTTGTGGTTGTGGTATTGAGATATTTTGGTTGTGTTAATGGATTCGTATTCATTATTTTGGGGAAATGGTTTATCTATAATTCATGAGACAATATGTTTTTTTCATTTAGTTAGTTTCTTGGTTATCCATGGAATTAATTGAAGCGATGAACTAAAATTTAATGGGAAGAAATTAATAAGTGGGAATTGGACTAAATGAAAAGAAATACTAAAGAGAATGTTTGGTAAATGAAAGTTATTTTGGATGAAATCAAACATGTGATAAAAAATTGGTTAATTGTAAATTTGATAATATATTTTAGCATGTAAATTAATGGTATTGTTATGTGTGGTGATTTTTTCATGAGATGTGTTAATAGTTTGATGTGATTTAAATGGATGTCACAATGTGTAGTGGTGGTGATGTGAAATATATTAGTGAAGAGGATGTTAGTCCATAGTATAGGAATCATATAAAATATATCAACACCAAATTATAATGTTAATTTATATGCACCCCACCAGAGTTAGATAACCTTACCAATTCCCAAATATTTTAGTTTTTTCATGTTTTATCCAGACCTTATACTGTTGTGGAATTAGATGGATTACCATAAACTCTTTATCTCTCTCCCTTCAACAATAGTCTTGATGATATGGGTTGGTGATGGATATCACCTATTGATATGGGTTGGTGGTGGACATCACCCAGTGATGGTGATTTGGTGTTGGATAATACACAGAGATGATAAGAATGTGATATGTTTTGAGGGAAATGAATGGAGGGAGGAAGAAATGAGGTTGAATCCCTTAATTTTCATGATACATTAAGTTTCTTGTTGTGAGATGGGGTTATGTTGATGAAGTCTGATATGATTATGAATAATAGCAATAATAGATACTAGATGCTACATGAGGATGGGGTAGGTAGGGATGCAACCTGACCCACATCGAAGAATGATGGACATGTGATGAGATATTAATTGATGATATGGGAGTAAACGAGGTTTGACGTTGGGGTGTGAGAGTAAAAAATAGGCAGGAAAGATGTTTTAGGTACCCTTTATTTTATTTTATTTAGATACTATATTATATTTGAATCAATATTTTATAAGAATTCAATGGGTATTGTGGGGTTACTTATAATTCTAGTTGTGGTGATTTTTGGTTGATTTACTTTTTGGATACTATATTTGTATGTATTATCTATGTGTTATCAGGATATAATTGGTACAATACATTGTGTGTACATGTTAGGCTAAAACTACATATATATAAATTATTTTATTGGTTTCAAGTAGGATTTCAAGAACTAATTTAGTTTTTATTCTCCTAAATGTTGGGGTTATTTTTTTAACTACTACTAGTAGACTTATCCTTTGTGTATTTACATAGGGACATAAATTGGTAGTTTTTATATTGTTCTCATATATTGTTGGATGGTTTTTAATATTTTTATTATATGATGGATTTAGATGATGGTTTAATTAGATTATATCTTTATATTATATATTATTGAGGGTATTGACTTTCACATGAGATATTTTTATACGGTTTGTGGTAGTTTCTATCCAGGGGTATATATAGGATGAGACTAAGGGGTTGTAAACTATCATCATTGATTTATGTCCCATCAGGCTTAACTTAAGATGTATGGGTCAGGAAAAACATATAATCATATAGATTATGTTTGGATGATAAAAAATCACTTTTTATAATGCAATAAAACTAGGCAAGATTCATGTTATTAATTAATTTATTAATTTTTTATTTCTCAAAATATTATTCATGAATTATTTTAATGATATTATCATATTTTAAATTGAATGATTTTATAATTATTTAAACATATATATGATAGATTACTTCTCATGGTTTAACTAGATTTTTTAAAATATTCATAAATTCACGAATTTTTATATATATATAAATGTATATATACTATGGGTTAAAAAATTATTTTATATGTATTGTATTTTTTAAAATAATAAACCGTATGTGTAAATATGTATATATGATATTCCCAAATGTTTTAAATAGGCTGATGTTATATAAATCATCAATGTGTTATAATAATTATTTAATTATAAATTCAATATATATTTTAGTGTGGGGTGATGGGGGAATTGTCCTCCTGATAAATAAAATCAAGATGATTCCTAGAATTTTATTGGAAATAAGGATTTAGTAATCCTACTATCGTAGAATATCAGGCATGATAAATTATACATATCATTTATGTAAATCCGATGAATGGAGAGCTAGTCTACTTGGAAATTCAAAAAGTGAAAATAAATAAAGTTAACAATATCATTAACATCTCACCAATCAAGAGGAAGTAGGAAATTTTACTATAATGAATATTAAAATGTATAATTTATATAGATTTGATAATATGTCTAGTGGTAAAACCATCCCAATGTAAGTGACATTGAAAGAAACTATATTTACAGATGCATTTAACATGGATTAAGGTTGGTATATTTATATTTGAAGCTATAATTAAAATCTATTATGATTTATTAGGATACACTAAATTGATTTATTATCTGATTTATGACACTAGGAATAAAATTAATGATCTTTGAAAATGTTCCTATATTAACAAATTTTATTTCATGTGTTTTGAGCATATTTGAATTCTCTGATAATTTTATAACAAGAATAAAAAAATTATGTCTTTATTTTAATGTTCTATGTAAATTCATAGTGGAATTTTTTTAAAATTAATATCATAAACATGAGATTTTCCTTTAATATTATTTTTTATGTCTTCGAAATGGAAAATGAAATTGGATTTAAAATTTTTTATATTTATTTCGTATATAAGATATTTATTTTGAGACCCCATCTAAATGATTACAATGGTAGTGATTAGTAAACTTTTCATCCTAAGAATATGCATGCAAAGTATATTTATCTAGAAGGGATGAAAACTAAAAATTATTTTCTATATTGAAATATATTTATCAAAGGATGATGAATACATAACATTTTAGAAGTCTTATATAATATACTCTCTAAATAAGAACAAAATTTTGGAAAATTGATTAATGATAGATGATATTTGAGATTAAATATTATATTTTGGCTAATATTAATTTAATATATATGATTTTTTTAAAAGGAGAGGTTTTTTCCATGAGAAAATAAATGTTGTGGGATTGGAATAAGTAATATTCATAAGAGATTCTAGTGTGAGAGATTAAATTTTTATTTTACATAATTTTTTTTTGAGAATTTAGAAGATCTTCTCGATTATATGATATTTTCAGGAGGAGATATTAGGATTTCAAAAAGCATTGAGGACGATGTAACAATAGATTATCACCTAAATAATAGAAAATATATTTATTATCTTACATATATCTATATACATAATGAAATTATTAATATTTTTGAAGTCTAAAAATATTATATCTATATAATAAATTATAATAAAGAATTATTTTTTATGAGGCAGAATAATTACATTTAAATAAAAATTATTATGATGATTTCTTATTCAATAATTAAATAATTGGAATAAAGTAGATATAAATGAGATAATAAATTAATATAATTAATACTTAATTTAATATATTTCTTCAAATATTAATATTTTCTTTTCAATATTGGTGAAAAATGATGATATAAAATATATTGATTCTAGATCTAAACATAAATTGACCAAATATCACAAACCAATTTGTTATTATCTTTTGGAAATAAATATGATCATTTAGTGAATCTCTCTATTAATTAAAATTCAATGTAGATCACACACAATAATTTTGAATACTATCAGAATTAAAGAGTTGAGAGATTCCACAATAATTTCAATTGTTTTTTTAATACTAAAAATTATAGTGTATGACGATGATTATTTTTAGAAACATCATGACGATATTTTTCTTTATATTTTATGATGAATTAAAATAATACTTATTTAACTCTAAGAGAATGAGAAGGAAACTAAGAAGGTTATTAATAGAAATGGAAAAGAGATTAATGGTGGATCAAGAATGAATATCTGATGATACTAGGGAAGAAACCACATGTTATAATTGAGGATAATAAAGAATATCTTAAAAAATAGACTTGAGTTTCTATATTAATGTATTTATTATATAATATTTGTGATCAGGTTAAATATTATATTTAGAAAAGGATATAAGAAATGTTTTTTGATTTGAAATCCCTTAGAAAATAATATGAAAAATATTTATAAGAAGATAATAATTCATAGATATATTTTTAGGGTATATGTTTATCTTGTGTATCAATTATGATAAATAAAGGTAGTAAGATGGCCATTTTTATTAAAATAAATTTGTAAAAATAATGTACTCAATGAATAAGGATACTTTTGATATCATATTTTACATAATAAATGGGAATATAAAGGGAATAATAATCATCTTGGGATGATGAACATGTATCACTACTAATTACATGTGTTGAATACTCTGAGTGATTGAGGAGATTCTAGATTCTTAATGATCACTAGAGCTGTTTTTCAGAGATGACCAACAAAAAGATTTAGAGTAACATATTTGAACTAGGTTTTCTATAATATATTGAGTTTCATGCTTCTATTTTTTATATCTAAATGTATTCAAATTCATTAATTTCAAATAAAAAATTATGATGTTGTAGATATATTAAAATCATAATTTTAATTGTGATCTTCTGAAAGTTGTTTGAACATGTTTGATAAATTTCAATGCATTGTATAATATGGAATGATACATAATAAGTGTGTGAAGTAATGTGGATTTTATGTTATTCCTACCCAAAACCATATGTAATTGATAAAAAATTATTTGGGTAATATCTATGACTCAAGAAAACTAAGGATCAGGACAAGGAGTAGGATTTCCACACCAGTGATTAACCATGTTAGAACAGATTATCCTATCCTTTAATTTTATATTATGATTTATATTTTTGTTTTTCATTATTTTTTTATTAAAATTTCCTTCAGTACTAACCAATAATATATGTTTAAATATAGATGGAGGTAAAATATGAAAAAAACATATGGAATTAGGTAAGTTTTTCTACCACTAGATTCAATAACACTATAAGATAGATGTAATCTCTCCGAAGGGATTTTTTTATCCAAACCCCAAGATCCCATTTTCTTTATCTATTTCTCCATGTACATTTAATTAAATATATCACATGATGGTATGGAAAAATTTATAAAGATCATAAAATAACAAAATTTATTTTCATTACTGTTTGTGTAGAAATAGGAGTATCATGAAATGCTTTTATGAAGTAGAATAAAATAGAGGAAAAGAAAAAAAAGGATTCAATATATAAGGATGAGTAACCATTTGAATAAAGTAATTAGAGTGTCATTTGTTAAAATAAATATATTATAAATGACTCTTCCAATGACTAATGTTCATGAATTGATGAATTAATTTTAAAATATTCACTATGAAAATTAGATTTTGAAAACAATGATTATATAAATAATGTTTCTAATTATGTTCTATCTTACATGTTTTCATATTTCAAGGGAGTAAATTGTAAAAAATTACAGCTGTAATTAGATGTTTATACAGTGGATGAATCATTATTTGAAAATATTTGTTTATATAACACTATTAGATAACATCATAATGATATGGAATAATATATATCCATTTTGGATGAAATATTTTAAAAATTTGATGACGATTTGAAAATAAGTACTTTAAAAAATTGATGTATTAGAAAGCTATCCATGAATTTATCCATACAATGAAAAATATAAATATGAATCCAGCCATGTAACGAGTATGTATTTTGTTATTATTTTATTTATTTATTCATTGACTTTCTAAGATAGTTTGGGGTTTAAAAAAATTGGGAACAAGCCGTTATACATGGTTGGTACATCATTTTCATAATTCTGTTGATCACCATGAATGAGGGTTGTCTAGGGAAATATTTATTACACAAGACATGCTAATTTATTTTCTAATAATACTAGGTTTAATAAAAATAGGGTAGATTAAGTTTTGATACAAAGTGTCCCTCATATTTTTATCATCTCACCACTTTTTGTTGGTGATTTACACCTTGATTATGGATAATTATGCTTGAGGTAAGCCCTTTTCTTGCTGATTTATCCGTACATTCATATATTATACCATTGTTTTTTATAGTGTATTGGTGATAACATAGTGTACATCATGGATGATGCTAGTATTTTAATGGGGTATTATTGGGTTTCCTTCTATCCTAAGTGTGTTATGACGTCTATTTCATGATTATAGTTGTTTTCCTCAATGAAAACTAGTTTTGTTTTCATTTTTAAATATGTGACTCAATCTAACTGATATTTTTCACGGGTTTACCATATTTTCATTATCCATTAGTTTCAAATATCAAAATATTTAAATGGTTTTTTATTTATGACCAATCCATATATGGTGAATTACATTTTATTCTGTCTTCGATTTCTTGTTTTAATGTGGATTTTGAAAATTGATGTGAACAATTTTTTTTGTTGCGTTTGATAAGATACCTCAAAGAGTATTTATGATCAAATGATGTTTTTCAATGTATTCTCAAAAAAAATTTAACATGAGGATTTGGTTCAAAAAATTTGGGCATGTTTGGTTAAATAAATATATTTTAAATGAAATATGTGGTTGGCCCTTATTATAGATTTATATGATTGGAATTGAGTAGCACATGTGAGATTGTTGGTGTGTGTTTGTCAGTGATATAGAGAAATGATATTTCATCCAAGGGATTGATTTGGCGTTTTGAGGATGTAATATTTATATAATCGTGTGTTTTACAAGAAACCTAGTGTAAATTTTTAAGGATGGGTGGGAGAGCATTGAAAACATTGAACATGGGTCATAGTGAGGTTTTATAGGATGATCCAAGGGATGATCAAGAGATATTACATAAATTATTATATTTATTTTCTAGATAAAAAGCCATGTTTTCTAATAAGTCACACTTGAACCTTATTATTAGATTCATTATCTCATATTTATTATGTATTATTAATATATATACATTAAATCATTTTTTTCAACCCGGTTATGTGGAAAATAATTGGGTTATAACTATCTGAAATTATTTGTCTGTATGATGTTTACTTCTTTTACACTCATGTGTATGCCAATTATGGGTTTATAGATAATGTGTTTATTATTTTCAATATTTATAATTGAGACTTGTTAATTTATTTTCTAAATGAAGGTTTTTGGAGAAAACCCAAAGAAATTTATAAAGGAAAAACGATTTTAATGTTTTTTTAAAATTTAATTGTTTTTGAAATCAATTCTCAAATTGGATTAACAATATTTAAGGAAAATTTGTATTTCCTATAATTATGGTGGTATACTACTCAAAATATGAATAATAAATTTTAAATTCCTTTTGGAGAATTTATACATTGTTGTGTAGGTCACAATTAAAGTAAATGACATGGTGTAATTTAGTGGATCTTATTTGTTACTGTCATTAATGGTTTATGTGATGGAGTATACATGGTTTCATATTTTTTATATTATGTAGATATATTTTGGGTTTTCTTATAGTTGGTATTTTTTTACTCACTATTGTATTCATGATCCATTTTTTCAGTTTTGAGATTTTGATTATGGATACCTTATATATTATGAGATAACTATGATTATGATAAATACCTTTAGTAATTTATTCTTTTAATCTTTATATATATTCATTTTAATTTATCTCATTTATTCGGTTATTGGATCCATCAAATTCGTGGACGTGTTATATGGAATCTGTAAAGGTAAAACCTTTCCAAAAAATAATTTGTTGTTCGGTGGTGTTTATCATCAGCCTATGGTGATATGGAATACAATTCAATCCTTATGGAAATCTTATATGTGTGAATAGTCTGAATGAAATGTGATATTTCACTAAAAAACTTCATTATTTCCCTTTCAATTTAGTTGTGTATGGTGGTTTTGATCTTGGAATATTGGAACTCGAGAGATTGAAGAAGTGTAGTGACTGGATAACACTTTTTTCACATATAACCTCGATATTATATGGGTGGTTTATGATTTATTTTTTTTACATTTTTATCATGGATATTCATTATTTTATTGGAATTTAATTTATTTCAATATTTATTTTAAATTATTGGTTTATATAGTTTTTTATGTGCTGCTTCACATTGAATGGTGGAGGACAATAAGATGTACATGGTATAGGAACACGATTAGCAGTAACCCTGTGAAAACCATTTGTTCTTGTCTTCTATATTATAATTACACCTCTAATGTATTTCTTCTCAAGTAAAAAAACCATAAAATATGGATAATGGATATAATTTTTATGTTTTACCATTACACATTATATTTATGTTTATGAATATTCCCATTTTTTTAATTAGGAGAGTTTTTTTTTCTAAAATTTGTGTTGATTAAGATTGATGTGTTTATCCAATTATAGTAGGTATTTTTTATAGTAAATTTTTCCTACAAAATCATAATATATGAGTATAGAAATACTGATTGATCATGTTCCTCCGGAGAACCCCATGTTGATCTAGTTTTGGTGGAGTTAGTGAACCATATGATATAATCCTTATATCGGGATGACATTGGAGAGTGGAAACAAATAACGGACCATGCTCAGGAGTAAACTATAAAAAATACTCTAGTACCTATTAGATTCAATGTAATATATGTTCTTCAAGACTGTCTATTTAGGTTGGTTCATATATTTTACTTTTATATGTCCCATAATAACTTAATTGATTGGATTGAAATTATATGTTTGACATACTAAATAGTAAATGTTCAAAAACAACGGTTCTATAAAAGTCAAATGATGACCTCACATATACAACTGTTTAATTGACTATTACTAAGAAGTTATATTAAGAGACAATATTTGTATTTTATGATTGATAGTTATTAATAATGCAGAAAGAGACTACTTGTTGCATGAGTATACTTCTCAATTCACCGAGTTTGTTCATGTGTCCATGATCTCTTCATGAACAATTGTCTTAAAATTAATTATATGGAAATGGGATTTATTTATAATTTTAGGAATATGTATATCCTACTATCCTTACAGGAATATACTATGGTGGTTGGTATGGTGGCTATGGAAGAGAATGTAATGGATGGAATGATAAGACACAATAGTTCACCTTTAGTGTGTAGTGTCATGTACTCATCATCTGTCTATAAGAGGAAGTGATATGATCCTCTTTGGGGTTGTAGTAAGAATTCTTAGTTGTCATCAAGTACAAAAAAAGAATTTTCTATAGTGAAAAGGTTTGTGGTCTATGATCATTGTTGGATGTTTGGAAATACAAGATATTATTTTACTAAGGCTCCAAGGATATCCAAATGGTGTGGATATATGATTCATCTTCAATCCTTATGTAAGAATCTCCCACAATGTATTATAATTGTTTCGTCATTTTATATGGGTTCAATTGTGAAATCAGATGTTTTTTATGGGTATAAAATATTAGTTCTAGGTAAAATTGGATTATCCTCATGCATAGATTACTTAGTGTGGGTCTATGTCCTGAATTATTTATAGAAATTATATGGCACCAAAGGATATTGAATCTGGTAGAAACAACATATGAGGAAATAAGTTTATTACTTCATCCATGGAATATATTTTTATTGATATGGATTATTCCCACTCATTAATTTAATAATTTTTTTCTTGATTATTTGGTGTTGCGACCAGAGCTGATGTCCATATTGATGGATTTTCTTATCCAATTAGTTCGAAAGAAGCGGCATGGATTTATGTTCCTGAAGTTTCCAATTTTAATGAACACTAAATAAAAAGTTAGATTTTCTCATGTTGGACCTAGGTTTTTTAAATATCATCATTATTATTTATTAGATTATTATCTAAAAATTATAGATTAATTGTAATGATAAAATTTTCAAATTTCAATCACTTTATAGGATCCCTCAAGACATACATGGAGTGTTAGGTTTGCGAGAAATTATGGAATGAAATGTTTTTAGAGATGGGATTGATCTAGTTTAATCATTCAATGTGGTTCTCTATTTCTTTTTTTGGAATAATTTGGTGGTATTTCATCCAAAAAGAACGGATCTATACCCCAAAGTGTTTCAAGATGAATTTTCTTAGACTTCGTCACAATTAATGATTACATAACTAATGAAATACTCCCTAATAAGATAACAATTTCCTTACCATCTTACCAGATAAATTTTCCTAGGTCAACAGAGTTGAATCATTATTTTAATGGAATTGAGAGAAGGAAACTTATTCATCATAGTGTGTGGTTTTTAGCACCCCCAAATATATTTGAAAATAATGAAGACATGAGTCTTCATATTTTCATATATTACCTTAATATTTTTCCAGTAAGGGTAAAAAGTAAATACACATTTCCCACAATTGAGGATATTTTTTATTGACTCTGAGGGTCTCTCTTGTTTTCCATGACCGACTTGATATCTCGATACCACTATTGTGGGATTGGGGGGAGTATGTCCCCATGACCTACATTTGATGATTATATAGAAAATTAGAGAACGTTGCTATCCCATTTGGACTTTAAAATTACCCAATGATATTTATGGCCTTGAGGAAGCAGATATTTCAACACTTTTTGGACTCCTTCATGGTCATATATGTTGATGACATATTTTTTGTATCCCACGACAATGTAAAATGAAAAGAGCCTTTTAGATAACGTTTTGAGAATTTTATGAGAGAAATTTATATATATAATGTATTTAGGAGTCTTGTTTTGGATTTGAGTTGTTAATTTCATTGGCCATGTGTTTTCTGTGAATGGGGTTTCAATGAATCTTATGAATTTTTAGATTTTATACCTTGGGGCATGCATAATAATGTGTTTGAGATCCGAATTTTTGGTATTTTTTTTAATTTTGTATTGTTTTTTATAATTATTCATGATTTATTCCCCATTAATATCTTTTACTCGGTATAGAGTGATGTTTGGGTGGTGTGATAAGTTATAGATATATATTGAAGAGTTGTAGGCCTATTTGAAAACCACACCAGTTTGGATTCTTCTTGAGATAGGGAAATGTTATATAGTGTATTATTATACCTATTGGGTGGTGTTGGAGTTCATTTTGATGTAAGATAACAAGGTAGTTACTTGTCTACGATAGAATATATTCCCACATAATCATAATTAATCTACCCTTATCCTGGAATTTGATACTGTAAAGCATGTATTGAAGTCATGGATCCATTAAATCTTTTGGGAATGTTTTACACTCTACTCGAATCATAATAACCTGATGTATATATTTATTTAAGTACCTAGATCTATCGTATAATACATGAAGTGGAATGAATTCAGAATTTTTATTTAGATATTTTATATTCCCCCAACAGAAAGAATGTTTTCCCCAATTAATTGAGTAAAATGTTTCTGATATAGGATTCACAAGATATTGAGAATATGTGGAGTTTGATTATACAATTTTATGACTTTTGTTTAGAGGTTAGATTGTATAGGGAGTGTTTTTTGTGAATGCACAATCATCACAAACCCATGGTTTAACACCTTTTGTGTGATTAGGATCATATACATAATGTCTGATAGATTAGATGGTCTATATATGTATGTGCAAACTCAAGGGTTTAATATATTTCTCATGATGTTTCACTCCTATTCAAAACTAGAATAGTGGTTTCATTGACCTTGAATCATTAGGTGATTCATGAGGGGAATTATTCTTGTTGATCTATGAGCCATGTGGTTAAAAAGATGTTTTATACCTAGAGGATTAGGAATTATTTCCCTTATATAAGGGGTGTAATTAGAATTTTTATCACTTTATATTTTCCATGTTTGTGGAATAATGCTACGAATCATAGATTGACTGGTTTTGTATTACCTCTTTCAATTCCATTGTTGAATGGGGATAGAATTATTATTTATTTCTGTTCATCCTCCTTCTAAATTCCAATGGTAATATTGGATTCCTAATCATTTAACCAAATCATCTTATTTTCATCCTATAGTAGAACTGATGATGGTTAACGAGCTCATCACGAAATAAAATGAATATTTTATTAGGCACCATGGGGTTCCCCGAGTTATATGTTATAGAAAAGATGGGATACCTACATCGTTGTTTTGGAAGGGACTCTCAAAATCCATGGGAACTACGATAAAGTTATACACAACATATCACTGATATAAAAATGGCATGTCTAAGTGGTCATTAAAAAATCTTGATGATATGAGGTTGTGTATGTGCTTGAATTCAGGGACTCATGGGAGAGGAATCTATCCTTAGTGAAATTAACTTAAAACATTATTTCCCTATCCCTAATCATGATGACCCCATTTATGGTGTTATGTGGGGGACCATCCAATTCTTTTCTATATTGGGATGAGGTATGTGAGAGTTCTTTATTAGGACCAAGTATCATATAGTTGATTATGATTAAAACTTTGTTGATTTAAAAAAAATTAATTAAAAAACTGAGTTTTTATAAATAAAACAACTGTCAATATTTTCACTTAATAGAGGTTCATGTCCATGGTTAGGTGTTTCTTCATATATCTATTTGATTGGTACAATGTTTCTTGGTAATTTAGTGGATGTCGGTGCCCCATTATATTGGGAAATTTCAGGTTGTGAAACATATGTGGGAGGTAACCTGTGGGTTGGAGTTTCCAATATGGTTGACCTCTCCCAAGAAATATTTTATATATCCTAGTTGAAAATTTATAATTAGGATATATCTTATATAACATAGTGTGAATATTTAGAGATGGATCCTGATGTCACTGATGTTAGTTAACATTTTTAATAGCTTGTATTATCCATACAATGTACTCTAGGGTCAATAAATCCCATTTTTACATTTGTTTGGGTAGTTTACTGGTGATATCTATGAAATAATGGAATTTAACGCTTAAGATAGAGGTTATTATACCTAACTATTCATTTTTTTGATTGTATGATGGATTTTAGGGGGAACATATTTATGTTGGGGATATTTTTGAAAACCTATGGGCCACTCATATGCCTTTTCGGATTTTTTTTTGTATATTTATTAATTCATTGAGATCCCAAGAGTCATGGGTTGTAAAAGATATTTGTGGGGGAGATATACCCTGATTCATGCTTAGTTCATGGGTTTTATAATTAAGTGGATAATAATACATGTGGAAGGTTTATTGAGTAAAGAAGTTTCACATAGCATGGGAATGGATTGTCTAACCATTTATGGTCAATTATAAATTATCTTAATATTTTTATGAGATAGTTGATCCCACACAATTGGTTCATTGTTTTCCAAATTGTGAATCTAAATCATTTGGTTAATCCTATTCACTAAAAACATAAAATTAATTAGAACATCCTTATGGTTTTATAATTTATCCACCCTCTTTAATTAAAATATGAATTTATATCTCTATCCCATGATGTTGGACCTTCTCCCCTATCTTTTTTTGTTGATTATTATTGGATCTTAGAGATTTATTCTTGAGGCAAACTAATTATTTAATCATTTATCCTTATATTACCCTATTCTACCTTTGTTATTTATTTTTCATGTAAGGGTGAAACACTATAATTCCATACAAAATAAACAAAGGTTTTTAATGGATGTTTATGATTTGTCATGGTGCTTTTGTAGTGTGATAAAGTATCTTATCCGATTACAGTGGATTCCCTCAATGGAAAAATGTTTTCTGTTCGATTCCTGATACGTGTCTCTATCAATGGGAAATTTTCCATGGGGTTCCTTGTATTTATGTTTATCCATTTTTTTATAATAAAATTTATTTTAAATAGTATGTTATTGATGTCTTATCCATTTTTGGAGGATTTCATGGTTTGTGTTTGATTTATTTTGTGTTAATGTGGGTATTCATGAATGAAGTGAGTGAATGCATGTGTTATGTTTGATAAAAATCCTCAAGGGAAATTTATGATATCAATGTAATTTTTAAAGGGTTTTGAAAATAGTTTACCATTTTTTATGGTTCTTTACTATAATAGGAATATATGGTTTTTTAAAAGTCTATTTAATAGAATGTGTTATTGAAAATAACTATTGATTTATATGTTTATCACTATGAATAACATGGGAAACCATGGGTGTGTTATTTTTGTTTTCATGACATATATGAAGGATATATTTTCCAAGGGACTAAGTGAACCTTTTAGAGGAAGATAGAGTGAGACCCTAAAATCATTTACAAGAGCATAAATAGACCATTGGGAAGAAGGTGGAGAGATATTATAAAACATTGATCAAGGGACTGTGTGCGCTATTGGATGTTGGCTATGGGGAAGATAGAGAGATATTATGATATTTTTTATATTTCTTTTCTATATATAAATATTTTTCAAAAAAAATTCACACTATACCCTATTGGTTATAGCCCATGGTTCACTTTTCTTATACTGTGTTGATTTATATGCCTTCATTCATTATTTTAGTCTATTGTTAGGTTGTGATACATTCTTTTAAGCTCATTTCCATTTATAATATGGTATGACGTTTTGTAATCTTATGTAATTTTTTATTCTGTATTTGGGTGTAATGACCATATTTTTCTATATGGCCTCATTAATTTTTTATTTTATACTTGTTGAAACATGATTAGATATATAGTTTGTTTTGATAAAAAAGAATGAATTTCTAAAAAAATATTTTCATTTGAGATTGTTCTAAAAAGGGATAATTGTTTTAAAATTATGCATCAAAATAGATTCACTCATTTTGATGGATATGGGTCGAATATAAAATCATGGTGGAATCCTATTTTGAATTTTGCCATACACCCTGTATATTCCTTTGGGTGAAACTATATAATGCTTCATAGTACATACATTACGGTTAAGGAACTATGAATTTCAATGGATCTACTTATTTAAATTTTTCTGGGGATTTTGTAAATGTGGAACCATGGTCACAATGAGGTTATCTCCAATGGAGATATTTTTGGTTTTTATTTATTTTTGATGTAATGTATTACCCTTCTGGAAATAAATCTCAGTTTTCTGTTCTGATATTTATAATATGGAAATATTTTGTTTGAATGTTTAATGAATTATTAAATATGATAATATTATGATGTTTATGATATCAACCTTTATTAATTGTCATATTTACTATAGTTATATATATTTATTATTTTACCTGGTTTATTGGGTTGGTGTGGCCTTTTAATTTTTTATGGGTCATCATAATTATCTAAGGGTGAATCTATTCATGAAATGTAATTTGAGATGACTTGGGGCTTGTCACCAGATTGTATAATTTTGGAACATGATTAATGTCTTGTGGCATTCCAAATCTAGTGGTGGGTCTAAATGGCCAATATTGTAAAAAAATACACAATGTCTACATGAAATTAACATATTTTTAGATAGAATTTGTAAAATTGAATATAATAGTGACATGTAATTCTATTATAGGGGTAATACAAGCACTTGCATATTAGAATATAATTATGAAAATAGAATGTGAAATATAAGTGAAATCACAAGTAATCCAAAACTACGTGATAAGATGAAATAATTAGAGTTGAATGGAAGACTAATAAATTTTGAAAATAGTAATGTAAAATCATTTAATGTTGTGGAAAAAAGAAGTATGTTTCAATAATATTTGGTAAAGTATTATTTTTTATAATAAGACTCAAAATTGTGTCAATAATAGATTTATATTATTTGGAGATCAATGTTTTACTAGATCACTAATGAAGGTAACCCATTTTATTGATATTTTCTGATAATATTGTTTCATTTACAAGTTTATTATTAATGTGAAAATCATGAAATATGAAGGTAAGAAAAATTTAATAAATAGTACTTATTTCAGTATTAGAGTTGTGTATTCCTATGATGAGGATCTCCCCAATGTATGTTTAAATTAGAGGTGTTACTGTGAAAAAATATAAAGGACTAAAAATCAATTAGAATAATTCTAATATTTTTAGCAACAAATTTATATTACAAATTTATTGAAATATTATAAAAGGTAATTGAATGACTGTATAAATCTATATAACATGTTAGAATTAAATATAGAGTATGATGTATTGTTGAATATTTCATTATGAACTATAATTAATTAAAATTAACTATCTGTAAAATAATAGAATATTTCATTAAATATGTGCTCATAAAAGCTATTATATTTAGTAATGAATATCACTAGGAATATGGTTAGTAAATTTATATGTAAAGTTGCAATTAAAAATTAAATTTTTATATAGAGATGATCTAAATTGAATTATCCTTTGAAAAAGTATTCATGAATTGGATTAAGGAGATTTCGAAATAATCCTTTATAATCCAAAGTAACATTATGTATTTTTCATTTATTTTAAGTGTTTGGGAAAGAATATATATTAATGGAAATGTATATGAGTTTATTTTTATTTATTCTAGATATTCAGAGTTGAGTTCTTCCAACACTACATTCCCAAATAAGAAATATTTTTTATATTTAATATTTTGTTGTTGATCAATTATAAAAAATGAAAAATCCGTACATATGATATTTTTAGCGTTTTAAAGATATTTTTTTAAGAATCTATTTAAAATAATACAACGTTAGTGCAAGAAAACAATTTCATTAAATGATGATGAATATAAAATATATTTCCCTAAAAATGATAAAAGTTGAAAATTAATTTATGGAAAATAAAATATTTATAAGAGGAAGAAGAGTATTAGTATTTTAATTAGCACATGTAATATTTTATCAAGATAAGCACTCCAATATATTTAAAATGATTCAGGTGGAAGATAATTTTCACACATAGCTAATATTTTTTGGATTATATTCTACTGATATGTTTGATTTTTGTTGATAAAATGTAATATTTTTATTATTTATATCACTATTATTAATGTGTATAACATAATACACAAATGTGATTTTATAACATGCAATATAATTTTGATCAACATAATATTTATCTAGGAATTGTTAGGATTTTATTGATATGTATGATATTTTTATAGGTTGAATCCATCATTTTACAAAGGCATAGAAAATGTGTAAAGTAAATTTAATATAAGACTAATATGTATGATATTTATTATCTTTTTTACATCTCGATAATTAGATAAATTTTTGTGATTTATAAATATAAAAAATATGATATTCTTAGAATATATTCTAATGATAAATTATATCTTTTAATTCTTAATATTTTCTTATATTTTCAAAATATAATGATTCTTTTTAGGCCTTGATTAAATATTTGAATTTAATAATAGTACATGGGGATATATAATTGATCTATTAATTAATTCATTAGTCTTTCATTTTCAAATATGAAATTTTTATAAACAATAAAAGTTATCAAAACTGAAAAAAATATGATCATTAAAGAAATCAACAATGATGGGAAGAAATATCACAGAACTATTCTATATTCATGATAAAAATTTATAATATTATAAAATGAAATTGTCTATTAATTTTTATAAAAGTTAAAACTAACACTATATTTTTATCTCCCACATGATTTAAAATTGAAGTCATAATGATATAGTTCTTATGGAATGATTTTATTATATATGTGGAGTGTGACTTTCATTGACTCTTATAGAAATTTTTTTAGGTGAATATTCACATGTTTTATGGATAAATTAAGGGAATATATATTTTTATGAGTTAAATTAAATGGAAAGTAATAATGGTATTCCTAAATATACAAATGAGACAAATGATTAAGGAATACATAATAACCAATTAACCAGGGGAAAAACAGATGCTATTATTGAACAAAAAAGAATAAATTATCACCAAAATGTTGAACTGATTTTTTCTCTTAATGTATACATAAAATATCATCAATGATCATAGAAAAAATATTTTCATAAGAATGAGAGAGAATAAATGTGTATAATATAACTATAGGGGAAGATAACATTATATATCACTATTATAAGAGGGGAAGACCCCAATATACTTATAAATCAAAATATAATCTATTTTATTAATGAATATTAATAGTAATAAGAATCCAACACATGTTTTTAATCTGATACATTTAGTAAAATATAAAGGAGAAGGAGAAGCAGGATACATGTGATAAATTATGATCCTATAGTAGTGAGAAAAGATGAGGAAGAATAAAATATGAGGATACATTGACATGAAGTACTAGTAATATCATTTTATGAATATCATAAGTGATTATTGAGCTTATCGATTCTAGATGATCACATGAGCTCATATTTTAGAGACGTCCAATGAAAATTTTAGGAGTTACCAGTATGAAATTTGTTATATATTGGAGACTAATTTGATTGTTTATATTAGTATTGTATTAAATATTTTCAATGAAACTAGTTGAAAAGGTTCATAACTATTGTTCTTAATGTAGTGGAATCTTGCACATATTAGTGATTCATTTAAATAAGAGTGGATTTTTATTAGAAAAATTGAGTTAAAGGAATGTTCAGTGGGATTTTTTATAATTTAAATAACCAATGTGGGTTCAAAATTATAGTCTCCCACAATGTAAGAATTAATTTATTTCAAAATTATTACTAGAATACATGTGTTTAAGGATGATTAATAATCAAATATGGGAGAATATTTTCAACATTTGTTCGAAACCTTGAAAAAAACAATATTCTACTATATAATTTAATATTTCATCTTACATGTCTTTATTCAGTGTTATATAATATAAATAGATCAATCAACATAACTATAAATTAGTGTCTAGGGGTAGGAGGTAGTAAAATATTAAAGTAGTTTTCTTAATTCGGTAAGTATTAAAAACACCCAATCCACCCATAGGCACCTACACCAAATATAAATATAATTTCATCATCATATGAATTATATCATATATATAATTTTTCGTATATATTTGTGATCAGAAAAGCAAAAAATTTATATGAAATCATGAAAAAAATTTCAATTATAATTAATTCATAAAAAACCATCCATTTGATGTTTTCTTCAAAATTATACGAACGTACGTACTATTTTGATACATTATATATTCAAGAGAAGTTAATTCCGATTATGTAATGTATTACTTTTAGGGAAAATCAATATTATGTTTTCTTTATGAGGATTAATATCTTATATAAGATATTCGTATTAAATAAAATATTAGTGTTTACTAAAAATCCATAGTAAATATATTTTTATAGACAATTCACTATTTTTTATAGGAGAATATTTAACAACTCTGAAGTCATTTTTAGAATACTATATCATTTATAAATGTTATAACAATGAAATTATTTTATTTTATTTATTACAAGAGGGAATCATAGTGATTTTAAGAATCCTTTCATCATGGATAGTATCATAGAAATGTTTAACATAATTTAGTTTGATGAAAATGTATATATATATCATCTTTATTGAAGATAAAAATATGATATAGTAGATAAAAATACATTAGAGATAGAATAGATGAATAAATGTATATTGTGACTTTATTTTATAATTCTAAAACATATGAAATTAACATTATATTTATTATGTGATTGAATGTTAATAATAAAATGTGGTTTGTTGTTAATGTAGATTTATGAATAAGTAAACTATTCTAAATTAATTCTATTTAGATATAAACAATAGATACATACATATTCTATAGTGAAATTTCAGTCATCCTAATGTTTCATTAATAATCTATGTGCTAAACAGTGTTCCAATTTACACATCTATTTTATTTATACTATAGTTTCACATATTTATAAAACAAATGGGAGAGTGTCCATTTGAAAAACATGTGATGTTGAGACTATTAAAATATCATAAAAACATAAAAATATGGTCTGGATACTTCACTCAAATCACTGTAATACCTAAATAAATAATATTTGAAAAAATAATTGCACATGTATTTGGTGTTAGTGGAGTTTATTTTAGGGTGTTATATGGTTCCATAATTGATTATAAAAATTTGGTGGGTCATAATATTTGTTTTTAAATTAGTTGTTGCTTCATATATAGTTATATGAGAATATTATGTATATAATTCTTTTCAAGATATAGTTATTATTTTGTTATTAAATTCATGAAATAAATTCACTCAATCTTGAGACACATTTATAATTATGATGGGACAAAGAAGTGGGATAAAAAAAGAAAAAATATTTTTTCATGGGAGATAACTTTTTATATCTTAACCATGGTATAAAATCCTATTTTAGTATTGAATTATATGTTGAATTTAATAAATGATAAAAATTATAAATAATTTTATTAATATTAAAAACAGTTGATGCGATTTAACTTGACAGTGTTAATCAAGTTGTTCTGATCTATTAAGGTAGTGGAAGTTTAACTGATAATGTGATTTTCTTTAGAAATGTTTATTATATATATATTTATAAAACTCTGTTTGAATATCTAATTATTAAAACTATTGAAATAAATATTATATTAGATGTTAGTTTAAAAACTAGATAAAAAGATCCTATATAATCAATCCTTTCTTGGCTATATCATTAGTTATATAATTGTTTTTAGTTTTTATTATCAAAAAACATTATAATTATATTTAATTGTATGTATAGATTAAAATAAATGACGATATTAAAGTTTTTTCTCCCATTATTATACATGTACTAAGATAATAAAATTACCTTCTAATTTATATTTAATTAAACTGATTCATGACTTCAATTGGTTTTACAATTTTAGTATTCCTTATAAAATAAATTAAATTTACAAAGGCATATAGAATTTTAAATTCATTTATTTTATAAATTAGTAAATTAAAATTTACAATAAATATAATTTTATGATGTAAATTATGAAATTTACCAACTATTTGTTGATATTTCTTATCCCCCCTCAACTCTAGCATGTCCTATTTTAAAAACTTTTTTACTGGTTGAGGGTCGTCTAAATTATGCTTTAAAAAACCCTCCATAAAATAATCCAAGAAAAACATCTAATAAAATTTTATTTTCACAAAAAACATTACTTGTACTTATTCTTCAGAAAACAGTCTGTTCATACAATAAAATTTTAATGATTTATTACTAGTAAATTAAATCACCAAAAGAACCACTTTTTTAACATGGATAATTTATTATCAAAATGGTATTTTGTTTTTAAGAGAAACACTTTAAAACTAGTAACTCAAAAATAATACAAATTATGAATTATTTAATTATATAACTCTTGTTTTCATTCCATTACTATTGTTTTATGTTTGATTCAATTCATAATATATAAAGTAGTGTAGACATTTTCTTTTTAAAATTATTTGTGATTACTATATTCATTAAATATCTTCTGAGATATATATTAAATAGTGTGATTTCTATTTTTTTTAATCTAGTATATTAATGAGGCCATGAATTTGAAATTTTTTTGAATATGAATAATATTTACATGACCTCTAAAAATAATTTTTATAGACCTTACCCCCGTCATCAATTCTTAATGAATAAATCATGATTCCATCATATTATTGAACATAAACATAGTAGGTGGAAAAAATATATAATGATTAATTCACAAGAGAAATTAGTAAAACACCTAAAAATAAGAAAAAATTAATATACAAATATATTAAAATATAGACAATTTAATTGATATCTTCTGGTTAACATAACATCAAGCATCAACAAGGCATGTTATACTATTAAATATTATTATTTTAACATGACCATTATAAAATTTCAATTAAATAAGAACTTGTGAATAAAATTACCTATATTATGAAATTTATATTATGTTTATATTCAATAATAATTTATTAATTCTTTATAAATAAATATATAATTTTTAGTAATTTTATTTCATTCATCAAATATATGTTTTTTTCAAAAAAAGATATTAATTTCTTTTTGTGAGTAAATAAATATAATTAATATTTGATAAATTCAAAAATATTTTGTTTAAAATGAACATATCTTTTTAAATATTCATATTAAAATTAATATATGGTGATTTCGGATAATTTTTCTGAAAATACTAATTTTCCAGTGAATAGTTGAAATTCTCGATTTTTAGAAAAGTAAAAATTTCATTAAATTAAAAATTAACTTAATTGTTAAAGTTTTATATAAAATTCACAATGGTAATTATTATTTATATATATTTTAATTATGTAAAATTTATTCATCCTTAAAACTATTTTTTATAAGTTAACATTTTGGCATAAAACATATTTTTAAATATAGTTTTTCTTTACATTTTTTTGGTTTATCATTATATTAAATTATTAAAATTCTATGTTTTGAATTTTGAAAACTTGATTATATATTTGGAATCAATGGATCCAAATTAAAAAAATAGTTTAATTTTATTTTGATCATAATTATTAGTAACCATATAATCTATTATTACTAGGGTAAATGGTATGCCAAGTAATTATGGGAAAAAATAGCAGGATATGAACATTGAAATGTAACAAATACTTCCTGAAATTATACTGGATTTGTAATTTTTTAAAATTAAAATTAAAGGATTGGTTATATGAAAATTTATGACTATTATAATGATATTATTTCCCTTATAATGTTTTTAAAATAAAGTCAAAGATGTCACATTAATGTTTTTAATAACTATAACTTTTTAATATGTAGATATATAGAGGATATGTTCAACCATATATAGTATTTTGTTATATAAAAACATTATAATCAACATGTTAATTTATTATTATGCTTTAGTGAATAAATATTTTCTTTAAATTAATAACCAATGTTGATAAATTGATTATTTAGAGAACAAAGAATCAAATGTTAAAACGTATAAAGATTGAATGTAATAAAATATTAACTAATTAATATGATCCATGAATTTTATAGATGAATATGACATATTTGGAATGTATTAATATATTTTTTATGTTATCTTATTCTATTTATAATATTAAATTTTAAGTAATGAATATTGTGAAAATTGACAACAATGATATTTCAAGAATATAATATTTTATTAAATTATTTCATAATAATAAAAATAACCAAAATAAAAAAGGTGATAATATATGGTCTAAAACACCATTATATTGTAATTTATTGCCTATTTGGATGCATTTGGCTCAAAATTATCTTATTTTATTTTTATATTTTGGGAATTCCCAAAAGTGTCTCTCATAGAAATTATAAAAGGTAGGCCCTCCCATCAATTATTTACATCACTTTATGCCTTCTAGCTAAAAAATTATTCCCATTTAACTTCTGAACATCCTTATGCCTGATCAAAATTTTTTCGTCCATCCAAAATAAACACCTTAGATACCCTAATAGAATATGGTAAAGTGGGTCCACTAAAGAAGAGGTCGTTCAAACATACACCAATGGAATCAAAACTGAGGTAAGGGACATCATTCCGATTTTATTTCCTTGGGTAATTTTTTGATGTTATGTAGTAGTAGTATTTTATGAAATACATAAAATCCCATTAACATTTTATATCAAGAATTTATCTCTTTATAGTATATTAAATGTTTCAGTAAACATTATTCATTAATAGGGAATATGATTCAACTTATTAAAAATTTTAAGGGGTTCTCATCACAAATTTACCTTTTTTATAAGTATGAAATTGTAAACAATTATTTATATTTTGTGGTTTATATACTTCCATTTTATATAATATATCATTAATAACTTTCATTTCATGGTATTTAATGTTTCTTTTGACATTATTTATTTCATGGTGTTTATGATTCAAATGATACCATGGTGGTAAGGGTTTAGTTAAAAATATATTCATCATTCAAGATTTTTTATTTTTAAGTGTCATTTGAAAAATATTTCACTTCCATGTCAATTCATTATAATTTTTTTGATAAATATTTATACTACTATACAATGAATTTTATTAATTTAGTTTAACTACTTTTGGAATTTATAAAAAATATTTTACATGAAGTCACTATGTTGTTTTTGAAACAATGTACATTATGAAATTTATGTTAATTATTTTAATTTAATTTTAGTTAAAAATATTTAGAATGAATGGAATATCTCATGACCATGAAGACTCAATGATTTATATATTCCTCTATAATTATACATGGTTATTTTCAATAAAAATGAATTATTTATTTCATGTATTATTTAATCATTTTAAAACTAATTTTCAATGTCAAAATAGGATTTTCTAGAAGAAATATTCCAATAATATCTTAATTATATTTTCATATTTTCTAACAGTCATTATTGAATCATAGGTCGATGATGTACTATAATCATTTTATTCATCATATTTCGTTGGATGGTTCGTTTTCAGTTTGACTAGAAAATGTATTGATATTATATATGACTATATTCTCTAATAATGAAAATTAATGATTTTACTAAGGGATTTTTTTTCAATTGCATTATTTATTCATATGATGAAGGTGTTATAATTAATTAGTGATGTGAGTGTACCTCTATATCGCATCGATGCCTTGGGAGGTGTCATCAGACAAACTTGATACAGTTTTGGAAAAAGGAATTTCACATTTATTAGATGTTTTTATAAAGCCTAGATTGTATTAGATATCCACATTAATCCTATATAGTATTATATTTTAGCAAGAAGACTCTAATTTATTTGATACCTTGGAGAAATCCCTGATATTATGTTTATATGTCAGATATTATCATTATGAATCAATTTATTGACATTCCATTTGATAATTCTATAAGAAATAATATTCACGGTTAAGTGTCATGCTATATGTATTATTTATATTGAATTATTTAATCATAATTTATTATCACCATATTAATATCAATGTACTAATTAAATGGGATGTGGATCAGTTATTTAAATTTTCTAATTTATTATTCATTATTTACTCATAGCATCTGCAATAGAGTTTCCCATACTGAGCATATGAGCTTATGACTTTATTATTATTATTTATTTTCATTAAGATATAAGGATGTTTTTTTGATTGAAATGTAGGGTTGAGTAATGGGAAATAATTTAGTTCTAAAAGAAGATATTTTGTTTTTTATATTTTAAAATATCTAGTGAATTTCAATTATGTAACTTGTTTACAAACACTAAAATAGAATACATTCCTTGAGGATACAATTTCTCTGAATTAACTAGCTCAAATTTATCTACTAGTGATGAAGAAGATGAAAACGTTACTACAATTAGGTTTGATTACCAAATAGAATCGAAATTGGATTTATTAAAGGATATTGAATCTTGGATGGAAGAAAATGACACAACTACCTTCTTTTAGTAAAAAAGTGGAGATATGTATTCAAATAAATAATTTGATGTCAGAAAAAAGATTTTTATCAAAGTATTTTAGTAGTTTAATAATGTACCAAATTTAAACTTCTAACCAATCCTTGGAAATGACACATTTTTTGAATTTATGCATGTTTTTATTTGATTTGACTTCATAATTCAACATTATTTAGGCTTTTGGGTGAAGGGGGTTCTTTCTATATTTATCTCAACTAGATTTCTTTTGGATGTTTATTTTTGAAGATATGAAGGGCTTGGATATGTTGGCCATCTCATGTGATGTCTCCCTGGAATTCATTCTCCACTAAAATGCCCTTCATTTCTCACAGTTTTTATGCTTTACAGCTATATGGTAGTGCTTGGTCTCCCTCTAGAATTATCAATTTTGATCTTGTGAAGTATTAGCCTAGATGGATCCTGTTCAGATATTATCTTTGACATAAGTTTATTGGATCTCATACTTTCAAACCCACTACTACCTTCTAAAAATTCATGGATTATATTTGGGGATACTTCTTACCGAATTTATTATCTGTTCCAACAAGGCATGGTATGTTAGTTCATCTACATATGTTAATTGGATTTGTTTCTTTTGATATGGTATTGTGTGTTCCAACCCTTGTTTTGTGTTATGTTTCTATTATATTATTCAATTTTATCCACATAAAATCCCATATATATGTAAATTAATTACACATGTTTCTTGTTTTGTAACATTTTTTATTTGATAAATTTCCTTAGTAATTGAGTTGGGTGACCGGTTCGAGTCTCCTCTGTTCTAAAAAACCAATGCGAATGTCTTAAATTAATGTGATTACGTCTTTATTGTCTAATAGAAGGAAACAATGAAAGTACTATTCATGAAAAAAAGTAATTTTTTTGGTTAACAAAACAGATTATAATAATGGTCTCCCTATTTTATTATATATGGTTGAATGTTTTCAATATGGGATATAGGGGAATTATTCAAATTGGTTTCCTAGAGGAGAAGAACATTTGTACAGGTAATGGTTACATTGATGATGACAAATATACTAAAAATGAAATATAAATGGAAGGAGGTATTGAGACAAAAATATTATATGTCCTAGTTAAAGGTTAAATTATGCAGTGGAATTTGTAATGTGAATTTATTTGGATTCAGTATTATGTAATATGAGTATTTCATTATTGAAATTATATTTTTAGGAATTATTGAATGACTAATTATTGAACATTAGTACTTCTATATGTAATTGGAATAGTCTAATGAATTTTACCATTAACCATGAGATGTTATTTTATGTTAATTTTATATTTTGGAAAACAATATATTTTAGGATTATAACCCTAAATATGTTCCTGATATTGAGATAAAAATGATAAATATTTTTTAGATATTATTGGTGACTATTAAATTGAATTTTAATTTTATTATAATGTAATTCATGATGAAGTTTACTTCAATTATTTGATTTATGAAATTAATTTAATAATCTATGATTTTATTTCATCAATACAGATAGAGTTATTTCAAAATGAATATATACTATCATTATGGTTTTTTTGTGATTAATGATATTACCATGGTTTAGGAGAATATATGACCATGGAAATTTAATATATAATTAAGAGCTACTATATAAGGGATTAACGATAGATTTATTTTTGAAATGCATATACCTTGTTCCAAATTTTTTTAATTTTTTAAATTTAAAGATTCTTAAGGTTACGTACTAATGGAATTGAATATCTTGAACATTGGGTAATATTTCTTAGGCTAATTTAAGATTTATCATATTGGATAACCTATGCTAACTATTTTTTTCAATATATTATTTGTGACAGAAAGAATTAATTGTTGATATTATAATAAATTAAATGTTATTTATGGTATAAATATTCATCTAGAATAGTCATCTTCTTCTGTGCTAATTGATGTAGATAAAGATCAAAGAAAACCCCATGAATGATATAATTCTTATGAAATTTAATGAAATCATGTACGATTATTTTTAAAAGTTATTTCACTCAATATTAAATGAATTTCTCAACTCTAGGAAAAAGAATATAGAATAAAGCTACATTATCCACATACATTTTATACCTAGAAGTCAATTACAATTTAACTCATTAATGATTTACATCATTGTGATTAATGATTTTCTCATCATCGTGTCTTTAATAATTCTCTACCAGTCCTTGATAGTTAGATATCTCTTCCGTTTCCTAACTGTTTACATCCAATTAATGTTCTCTAATCCAAAATCCTAATTTTTTTGTTACCTAAACATTTTATTTACCTTTTTTATGGGAATGTTTTTAAAACTTTTTGTCTTGTGGGTTTTGAAAAAAAAAAGAATATTCAAATATCAACCATTATTTTTATACTGAATTATCAAATTTAAATGATTCAATTTATTAATGTTTGGTTGAAATAAATTTCTTCATATTATATATTACATAACATTTAATTGATAGCTTTTGGTGTCTCTAACATAGAGATTAAACAAACCGTGATATATTATGAAAAACATGAAAATTATAAAAAATCCATTAAATGTGAGTTTCTGCATAACTTTAACTATATTTTGATATATATATTCATTAATAATTTAATTATTCTTAGGAAATATACTTATTATTTTTATTAATGTATTTCTATTCTTAAATTATATGCATTATTTAAAAACAAATTTTAATTTTTTTCTATGGGAAAATAAATACATTTAATTATTGTATATTTTTTAAAATTTATTTGATAAAGATAACATCTCTTTAGAAATAATAATAATAAAAATAGATTTTAGAAAATTTTTGGGATGTTTTTGTATAGATTGATTTTCTATTGAATACCGGAAAAACATTTTTTTAATTTTGTCAATTTATTTATATTAAAAAGTATATTAATAATTCAAAATTGATCTCAAATTAACATAAATAATACTTACGTTGATACATTAAAATTAATTAAAAATTAATTGTCCTTAAAACTTTTTTATGTATAAGTACATTTTTGGAAAAAAAATGTTTTTTTAAGGAAACTTGTTTTTATTGATTTTTCCAAGAGTAATAATATATTGTTGGAACCGGGCACGCAGCGGAAGCCCCAAGTATTTGGGTTTTAAAAAAAATTCCACCGACGGACGACGTAAACATGTCGACATCGGAGAAGAGCAGCCCAGTCTTAGCAGAGGACCATGAGTGGAGTATTATAAGCACAAATATAAATCGTAAAATACCTAGTTTAGATCCAAAGACTCACATGACGTCTGCTCATTGTTGGTGATCGCTGCTTGAAGAATCTGAAGCCGAATTTCTCTAGATCATCCAAACTCACTTCAAGGAATCCGCGGGAGCCCCATTCGTCGTAATTCGGGTGCTAGCATGGATTTGCGACGATGCCTTCGACGCTCCAACAACCACCACATCGCATCGCTAGCTATGCCCAAGAGATAGCTCCATTCGAGCTCCTTTGATCCAGAGCATCTATCTCTAGAATTTGAGAGAGAGGATAAGATATATAAGCTACATGAATAGTGTTTGGCAAATTCCCCTCCTCTTCTATTTATAGTGCACAATTAAAATACCTGGTATTGCCTCGCTGACCCCGAATACTTAACGCACTATCAATGACATTTATGACTACTAAATTGATTTATATATATTATTATCATTTACTTGTAATATATTAAAATATATTACGTGGTAATAATTGAGTCATTAACTGGAGTCGTCGCTCCCATAAATATTAATTGAACCTTGAATAATTTAATATTCATATATTAATATTTTTTCCATGAATTTACATAAAACTCGTAAATACATTAAATAAATAAATTCATTACTCATTATTCTAAACTCAAATAATATGAATTTATTTATTTCATTGGTTATCCTTTAACTTTGGACAATTCCCAGACCCCTATGGTGGTGCCCACTATGTCTAATACTCTTATTCATTTGAATAGGGAAGATTCTGGATTACTCTATTGTGTGTGACCCTCTAGGACCTTATTTCGACAGTCATGAATAGTATTTACTGACCAATAGCAAGATCTAGGAACCCATCGTGGCCCCTGAAGAAACAAGGATTTTCACAACAGCGACAACCAACCTATGAACACATACTGTGTAAAATAATCTTTTCTTCCGTAATATCTCATAAAGCAGGCCACACTCATGTGTCATCGTCCTTTTCTTGCTTTATAGTTTGTTGATGTAACTGGATGGATTTATCCTTGATTGTCATGGACATGCTCTTATAATGGTTCTTCCATCCATATTAACATGGTCTGAGATAAATGTCTTCCATAACCTAGAAGAAAAAAATCCTTTCTTGACCATTCAACCATTGTCATGCTACCAATGATGCACCCGATACAAAATAACTTACAACAACTTCATCTCCATGGTTTTCATTATGCATCAAAGTACTCAATCAAATGACATACATTGGTAATGATCTCATGTCAAGAGACCATTACACATGATCATAGATAGGAACATCCAATGACACCAGAAACATGTGGTGTTCCTATTGGCGGGCCAGTCCTCATGATCTCACTACTAGAGATCACCAAGTGTGAACTTCATGAGAAGAAGTCACAATGCTTATGAGCCCCCAGAACCTGATGGTCAGACATCTACTATGTCCAACTAGTAAGATATATCTAGACCAAAGAACATATATTTAATATTAATGTCATATTATCTAGAGGTTCTCATTATAGCCTGGGAACTTCTATAACCTTTCGATACGACAATAAATCTTTGGAAATTACCATTTCAATAGTGGACACAGAAAAGTCTACACTATAATGGTAATATGACATCATGAATAGTTGTCTCTATACACGATATGGTATTTAAAAGCACATAATAGTTGGGTATAGGGCACCGACTATTTCAACACTCTCACTTGCACTAGAGCCAAATTTCTAACCAAAATTATTAGCTACTCACATGATAAGAATCATGTTTCTACTGAGTAAAGGCCTTAGATACTGGGTCCACCATGGTTCCGCCGCGTGGCTATTATGCTATAGCGACCTCATCTCTTTGATTAAAACATCTCTAGAGATGGTATCCCGAGTATATACCTTTTTTTCCACTGTCATAACTTGAAATCTTGACAAGTAATAATATCATAATCTACATTATGATAATACATTTCTCACCAGGTACGATTCCATGAACTGGAACAAATTGTTTCATATCTGCTTCTTAGCTCCTTTATAAGCTATAATGTACTCGGTCTTGTAGGTATGACCACCACTAGCTGATATGATCTTGACTCACTCATCACCTTCAGCCTAACTGCAATTCTAGATCACATTGATCTATGGAAGACTAGTTCATATACCAAAGAACTAGTATCCTTTCTCCTCTACTTACCAGGTACATATGTTTTGTACATGAAGAAATACAATTAGATAGTTCTGACTACATCCCTTGTAGTGCTCCTAGATACAGATGATATTTTCCTATTGTAAAATATACCTTCTAAACATAAGTTCTTGTACATATCATGGCTTACATGATTTATCCATTGCTCCAACGTATTGATTTCAACTCACCACATATATCTCTTCCCATGTCACGGACATGTCAACATGGAGAGATTATTCCCTCTGACATAGGAAACAATTCACCTCTTGAATTGTTGTAATGTGTATTTTTCAATACAATGTCACTACATTTACGATTGACTAGTACTAAGAAACCTATAAATCTTCCTTAGTAGATCTTGTTCCATAGAACCTAGGTTACTACTTTAAGTCAATCATTGGAGAGTAAATTTCATTTTTCTCTTAACTAACTGTTAGACCAATGTCTGTTTCCATATGTTATTGAACATATTTCTTATTGGAAAACATTAGTGATCCCACTATCCTCTGGTAAACACATGGAAAACATTTGTTTTAAATGTATATATACTATGATCATGCTGCTTACTTTAATCATAAACCATATTTTAGTAACTTTGAACCTTTATTAGCATTCTGTGATGTGACCATCCCTTTCTGGTTGCATCGTATAGACACCATCCACAATCAGTGGTCATGATATCCAATGAAAAAATAATTTATCATAGATATTAGCTATGATAAGTAAAATTAAAACGGATTTAGGCATAACAACTTCATAAAACCAATTGAGCCTTATTGGTAATAAGCTTGTACCATCCATGTATCAGCACACTTGAATACCCACCACAGTATTCAAAATAATATCCCCTTTTGATACATGGAATCCAATAATTGAATTTCAATTCTTATTATAAATTTTAGCTAATTCCCAAACACTACTTACTTGTAGGAAATTTTGTTCACATTGAATAAAAGATCACCGACCACAGTGAATATAAAAACCATCACCATGGTTTTATCCTTCCCATGCAGTATGTGCCTTTGGAACATAATTTGTTCCACATGCACTTGTGGAACTAGTTCCTATGACAACTACTTGCCCATTTTGATCATTAACTAAACACAAGTCAATATAGATCTCAATATCTATAATAGAGATGTGCACCGTTATATAGAAGTGTAGTCTATTGCTTGACTACCTACTCTTCTCTCTAAGGGATTTATGTAACATCCTAAACTACAGTTAGGATTATTACACTAAATGCACAGTGTGTCTGTCTTGATGATAGTTTGTTTATTTCCTAACAAACTGTTTGCATCTAAACACATGATAATGGTTTTACATCATACTATGAATTGTATGATATCCATTTATCATTAAAGTTGGCATATGGTTGCGGGATATCTCTGTTATTTGCAATGAATTTAATGTATTATAATGGAAGTTTCTTCTAGTTCCAACATTGATATTACTTACATAAATACATTGAGGTATAAAATGTGAATTTTGGAATTACTCCGCGCTACATTTTTGTTGATCAATGTTGATATGTAAGACTTAATCATCAATCCTCCCCATTAACATCAATGTCGGGATGTTGATAAGGTAATGTGTGTTTAGGAATTGCTCCACAGTACATTATCATGATTGATGAATGCTTGGTCGAGATATTGTTCGGTATCCCAACCCAAAGAAACTCATATCTCCTAACCATGAAAAAACATCACTTTGATATTCCTTAATTACATGAAAGAATATCTTGATGTATATATACCTGTATATTATAATTGGAATAGTTTACAATTTTGTGTTGAACTATTTCCAAAAGCTTGGTGACGTACATTTATCCTTAAAGGCACCTTTGTCCAAACTACAGACATCGATAATACGTTATGTCTTTAGTTGTGCCGATCCTAAATACCATACATGGTATATTAATGATGTCTATTTTTAGTTTTAATTGGCAGAGAATTATCCTGTCACAACTGGGTATAAGTCTTACATTTATATTCCTCACTAATTTCCTATGATTCATGTATCACTAGTGATTGAGTTTACAAAAAAAATTCATTTCAGAAACTGAAAGAATGTCTCCTTGCTTCTAATGACGCATGAGATTAATGTTGGTGGTTATACTCAATAATCGTTCAACATGAATCTTTAACTTGGAAAATAAAGAAGTCGTGTATTTCTCACCACTGGCCTAGGTATCACCCTTTCACAGCCACTTGGATAATACACCTAACTTCTAGTAAGGTTTCTATACTAACATGTTTATCGTATTAGAATACACATATGTTAAAGGCATATTGTATTTAATACCCAAGTAGTATAAGGAAAACATTACATTGGTGAATATGTCTGATGTAGAAGCGGCAACTTGCTCTATTAAATCAGGTTATTTCTTTTAGACATCCATAGTATTATTTTATAATATTCAATGCAAATACCCTCTTTTAATACCTCATTCATTGAAGGATGTCACGAATGTGTCATTGGCATGAAGTGCATTTAACCTTTTCACATTGCCTTTCAATTTATCCTCCATAAGAATGAAAGCTCAAATGTCTTTTATTCTTATTTACTTGGTGAAGCTTACCTACATTGGTAATGAAGCGTTTACTCAATAATTGTTTATTTTGTAACTTGAAATGAGACTTGAGTAATGTGGTGAAAACGATATTTAAATATCATGATCAATCATTAAATTTAGACATGATGGTGTAAACTTCGCCTTATTCATATCATTGCTTTTCATTCTCCAGGAAAACTTCTCAGAGATGAGAATTTATGTTATATCATCTATATCCTGGTGTAGCGACCACAACTAACATCGGAAGTTGATGAAAGCATATTGATAAACTATCATATGCATTGTACATTAGTCTCTTATAAGCAATTTTCACCCATGCTTCTTGAGCCAATTATACAGTGTTGGGGACACTAACACCTTGAGTTTCATATATCATAGGACAATACACACGCGCCTATCCTAATCATGGATACTCGTGTCACTGTGGACATTTACTTTTTCAATTATCATATTGCAGTTTTAAGGTTTTGGTAAAACTTTCAATTTTTCTACAAAAATAAATTTTAGCAGATGAGTGCCTTTTATCTGGATTACCGATTTAAACATTTTGATTAATTTCTTAAATCATTTTATGTATCCTGATATTTTATCGGATTCCAGGAACCCTCTATGCTAGAATTGGAATACTGTGTCGCATGATTATTTTAGTGGAAAGGATCCTAGAATCACCCCTCATAGTCTACAAGCTAAGGCTACGCCACTACATGGAGTGTTCTAGGTAGGCTTTTGGTTGGCCGAGCACTTTAGCTTATGGTTCCTTGATCTGTTGATTGAAGTCCCAGCTTCATAAAATCAAAATTTGATTTACTCAACGCTTTCCTCTAAAATGATATCAAGTTATCTAGGGATAATCCTTACTAGAACTTTAGTTATGTCATCCCATCATTCTTATAAGGACTCCCCAGTTGTAAGAGTCACCCTCAACAAAGGCATGAACCGACACCTCAAACATCTGGTTTTGTCCAAATTTGAATGACGGAAGGCTGTTAAGACTTAATATATTTTCGAGGGTTTTATTATTTTCTAGTGTGACAAAAGTATTGTTTTTATAATTTTATAAGAAAGTACTATGTGATCGCACTCACAACTTACCGTGCAAGAAATAGAAATATCATCGCATCACATGTTCATTTTATCGTACATTCTTGATTATTATTATACTATGTGATCGCACAATAAATTACACATGCACAAAAATAATAAACCACGCAGAAATAAAATGAACACCCATACATGAGCAAGTACTATTGGTTGATCCGTTGAGTGAATAACAGGCCAACTGTAACCCAAGGGGTAAATACCTTTAGTCATGTGGCTTGCAACTTGAATAACAATGTCTGCTCATCTAATGCAACCAACTCCTGTCTGGTGTGTCGCCATCACATGGAATGAAATGCGTCACTGGTCGTCTCGTCATTATACAATTATACTCACACGCATGCGAGGTGGTCTCGGGGTATAAATATACAACTCTGAGAATGGGCGCCCATGCCCTTATATATATAACGACTCTGAGCCAACACGTAGATCACATTTTTAATTTAAAATAATTATTACAAAACCAAATGCAATAATTAAATAAATAAACACCAGACATGCATCGGTAGGTCTCATCTCATGATCAGTCATATACACATTAAACATGCATATTTAAATAAGTGCGGAATAATAATTAAACTTTCATTAAAATGTACTTGAGGCCATTTTAATTGAATTATAAATTCACGATTATTTTTAATTGAATTATCACTTCGTTCAGAAAAAATTAATTAATTTAATTTTTAATCTAAAATTAATTTAATTAATTAAGTTAATTAATCTAACAATTAAATTAATTAAGCCGCATTAATTATTAACCAACTTTAATAGTTAATTAATTTAATTTTGATCCAACATTAAATTAATTACTTTAATTAACCTTTTATTCAAATAAAAAATTACCCGAGCCCCATTTACCCCTAGCAGGGCCTGTGCGGGTCGTGGTGAACCAGCACAGGCCCATCCCGAGTAGCGACGTCCTCGTGCGGGGTTGTTCTAGACCGATCAGGCCCACCCATACTCGTTTCTGGCAGGGCAAACCCACCCGTTCACTTAACAAGGCATATCCAGAAAGTGCACACCAATATTAACCCGGAAAAGGGTACCTCACGGTGGTGCACGGGTCTCCTCTAGAGAGTGCAGATGAGGTGGGTGGGGCAGCTTGTTCTAGGTGGTCAGGCGGCATTGGGGATCGAACAGGGAGGTGTCCGGATGGCGGCGCCTGTAGCGCATCCGAGATGAAGCTGGAGGGAAGTGCGGAGCGCTGCGGCCTGGAGGCGAAGGGAGGGGGAGCTTCATCCTGGTCTCAGTGCACCTGCAGGGAGGCGTTGGCACACACGAGAGGCCTGGTGCAGGTTCCACCGCGCCAATGGCAGGATGAGGAAACCCTGTGGGAAGAAGTTTCGCAGGAGAGGGAGGCTGTCAGAGGCGCATGTGCGACGTGGTGGCCAGGGGGTGCCGGCATGGCATGCCAAGTCCGTGGCAGGCAGCGCAGGGCTGGGGTTTGCATGCGGGAGGCTGGTTCACAGACCATGCAGTGCACGAGAAGGTTTCAGCCTCATTTGTGTGGTCACCATATAGAGCCGCGCAGGCTTGCTGCACTGGGGCGGAGGACAGGAGGCAGTCCTGGGTGTCTCCTGGGAGAAGGCTGGGGTGCGCTGGTTACGACGGGGTGAGGGAGGGCAACTTGGAAGTGCGCTACTACTATGTGCCACCATTTTTTTTAACAAGTCCTTATATAAGGTATTCTTCCCCTTTATTTATTTATTTTAATAATACCTAAAAGAAGGTCTTCTTCCCCTTTTTTAACTTTATGACTTACATTGAAGTCTTCTCTCCCCTTTAAATATTTTTTCCGAAGCCTGTATTATGCTTTGGAAAAATAATAATAATATTATAATAATATTATTATAACTATTTAAATATTATTATTATTATAATACAAATTATTTTATTTTTATAATAATAATACAAATAATTTTAATAAGTTAATATCAAAACCAAATTTATTTTCCAGTGTGTATTTCGTACCAGAAATCAACCTCGAATCCAAATTCGAATCTCCAGATGACTACAGATTGGACATATGATATCGGATTCAGATTCCTTCTATGGAATTAGGACCTGTATCAATGCCCTCAATAATGTTCAAGGCAGATTTAATTTTCATTTTACTTAAAATCAACACACACTCCCTCTGATACCACTTTTTGGAACCGGGCACACAACGGAAGGCCCAAGTAGGTGATTTTTAAAAGAAATTCCACCGATGGTCGATGTAAACTTGTCAACATCGAATAAGAGCAGCCCGGTCATAGCCAAGGACCTTTCTTGGAGTATTTTAAGCAATCTAATAAACTGTAAAATACCTGTTTTAGATCCAAATCCACACACGATGTCTGCTCGTCGCTGGTGATCACTACTCGAACAATTCGAAGCCGAATTCCTCTAGATCATCCACATGCGCTTCAAGGAATCCATGGGAGTGTCGTTCATCATAATATAGGTGCTAGCACTGATTTGTGATGATGCCTTCGACGCTCCAATGACCACCGCGTCACATCGCTAGAGATGCCCGAGGGAGAGCTCCATCCGAGCTCCTTGGATCCAGAACATATCTCTCTAGAATATGGTAGAGAGAAGATGAGAGATAAGCTCCCTGAATAGTGTTTTTAAAATTCCACTCTTCTTCTATTTATAGTGGAGAATTAAAATACTCGGTATTGCCTCACCGCCCCCAAATACTTAAAAAACTATCAACGTCATTTATGACTACTAAACTGAGTCATAAATATTATTATCATTTACTTGTAATATATTAAAATATATTACATAATAATAATTGAGTCATTAACTGGACTCGTCGCTCCCATAAATATTAATTGAACCTTGAATAATTTAATATTCTTCAATTAATATTTTTTTTCATGTATTTACTTAAAACTCGTAAATAAAGTTAATAAATAAATTCAATACTCATTATTCTAAACTCGATTAATATGAATATATTTATTTCATTGGTGATCGTTTAACTTCTGGTCAATTCCCGGACCCCTGTGGCAGGGCCTACAATTTCCAATACTCCTATTCAACTGAATAGGGAAGATTCTCGAATACGTTATTTTGTGTGACCCTCTAGGCCCTTATTTTGAGAGTTGTGAATAGTATTCACTGACCAAGAGCAGGATCTGACTACCCATCATGGCCCCTGAAGAAATAAGGATTGTCACAACAGCGGCAACCAACCTACAAACACGCACTATGTAAAATAATCTCTTTGTCTGTAATATCTCATAAAGCAGGACGCACTCATGTGTCATCGTCCTTTTCATGCTTTATAGTTTGTTGTTGTAATTGGATGGATTTACCCTCGACTACCATGGCCATGGTCTTATAAAGGTACTTCCATTCACATCAACATGGCCTGAGATATATTACTTCCATAACCCGGAAGCCCTTTCTTGACCATTCAACAAATGTCATGCCACCAATAACGCACCCGACACAAACTACCTCGCCACGACTTCATCACCATAGTTTTTTTCATGCATCAATGTATGATATCAAATAACAGAAATTGGTAATGATAACAAGTCAAGATTCCATTACACATGATCGTAGATAGGAACATCCAATGACACCCGAAACATGTGGTGTTCCTATTGGCGGGTCAGTCCTCATGATCCCACTACTAGAGATCACCAAGTGTGAACTTCATGAGAAGAAGTCTCAATGCTTATGAGCCTCCAGAACTTGATGGTCATACATCTACTATGTCCAATTAGTAATATATATCTAGACCATAGAACATATATTTAAGATTAATGTCATCGTATATAGAGGTTCTCATTATAGCATGGGATCCTCTATAGCCTTTCGATACGATAATAAATCATTGGACATTACCATTTCAATAGTGGACGCAGAAAATTCTACACTTATGATATTTTAATATTTTAAGGAATTCAAAAAGTACCCCTCACTTCAATTATAAAAGGGAATTCTTCATTCACTTATTTATACCTCTTTGTGCCATCTAGATCGATCAAAATGTTCCAATTTCTCTTCTAAACATCCTTATCCATTTTCTAGAGGTTTTAGACCTTCTAGAATATAAACACTAGGTAAATTAATAATGGTCCGATAAGAATTCCACCAATGAAGATCATATTCAAACACATACAAATTCAAAAATAAGGTGAGGGACTTACTCTCATTTTTCATTTTTTGAGGAAAGTTTTGATGCTATACCCCTATATTTATATATGATGTTTATATAATGACCCTATAAAATGTTATATAATGATTTTATTTTTTATCATGATATTTAATGTGTTCTTAAACATTATTCCTTGATGAGGAATATGATTCAAATGATTACAAATGGTATGGTTTTCTCATCTCACTTTTACTTCTTTAAGAAATATTCCATATTCACTAATTTTTGTATAATATTTGGTGTATAGACTAACCTTTCGATATATCAAGTCATTTAACACTTCTTATGTGTGTTATTTAATGTTTTTTGGTGCTATTTATTTAACGGGGATTATGAGTCAAAATATAACAATGTGGTAAGGGTTTTTTTTTCAAAGTATCATCATTATTCGAGCTTCATTATTTTGAAGTCAATGTTATGGAATATTTCACTTCCATGTCCATTTTTTAAAATAAAAAATAAAAAAATTCCTATATTATTTTTTATTATTCTTTAAAATCATTTTTACAATTTTCAATATTTTACAAATTGTTTTAAAATGAACATTCATGTCTTTTAAAAAAGAAGGTATTATATGTATATTCATATAAGTATGTGGAAAAATTAGTTTTTAAATGAGTACTGCATGAATATAATTTCCCACTATCTTGAAACCTCAATTCTTTAAATAATCCTTTTCATGTTCACAAGGTTATTTTCAATGAAAATAATTTAACTATTACATGTGGTGTTTTTAATTTAAAAATAATTTTCCAAATAAAAATGGTAATTTCCATAAGAATTATTCCAGTAATATAATTAAATTATTTTCATTTATGTCAAAATCATTTGTTGAATATTATGTTGATTAGGTAGTCAAATGACACCTTTATTCATATTTCCTTGGTTAGTTTTTGTTTAATATTATTTTTGGAAGTATTGATATTCTGTATGACTAGTACCTCGATTATGGATAGTTATTGATTTTAGTAAAGAATGAGGATTGAGTTGAATTATTAATTCATATGAGGAATGAGTTGGGTATATAATGTGATGGGAGAGGGCCAAAATATCTCCTCAATGAATCAGTTGGTATAATGATACTAACTGTATAAGATTTCATTTGATGCCTTAACCATTTATTTGACAATGTCATGAACCTTTACATTATTATACATCAATGTGATTCCCCAAAAGTAATATATATTGGAATGAAAAGTTAATGGTGTAATTACCCAATACCAGTTACCCAGAGTCAGTTCATTATTACATAACATTGACATTATACACAAAATCATGTCCCGAAAGACGGATTAGTTTAGTAGCGTTAGAAGTACTTGATACATTTATAAGTTTTACATTACATCATGTAATAAAAACAACAAAAACATTTTCACCCATTTTAACACACTTATATCCTTAGAATGTCCCTATTTTTCAACCATAAAATACTTCTTCCCATCCTAGGAAAAATAAAACACATAAATGGGTGAGGATAGATGCTCAGTAAGGATAAAAATATAGTAGAATATTTCTTAAATAAGCATAAATATTTAAGGATATATATAATAATTAAACCAAAGCCTTTTAAACATTAACATTAGTATAATATCACAAATATAAAATCAAATATTTATATTTAATTATTCACATGGATATTCTACTAGTCGAATAATCAAATGCAATTTCAATATCCAATTTCATAATGATGGAATGCATAATGCCAGACTTTATAACCACATAGTTAAGGCCTTGTACAAAAACTACAAATAGGAATTTGTCAGGGCCTTGTTCCAAGGCATTAGTTCGTCTGATGAGACCTACCATTTAATCTAGGAGCTATAGCAGGCTCCACCCATCACTTACTAAGTCCAATACAATCCTCATATGAAAACGTTTAAGAATAACATAAAAATACATATTAAAACTAGCATAAAAATGTCAATAAATTATCTATAAACCATGAAGGGTATAAGAATAACACATCCACAGTCAAAGATTTTACAAAACCTTCAATAGAATATAGAAGATTTGTATCATAACAAACCAACTTCAAAAATGCTTAAAATTCATCAAAAGGATGCTGACATATATGAAATGAATACATTTTATAGAAAAACATATATTTCTATTTAGAAATAATTTAAAATTAATATAGTTATAAAATAAAACATTTATTTGAAAAATATACTTATAAGCCTATATGGAAAGCTTGAATGTTGTTATAATAGAGGAAAATAGCCTCACCTACCGTATAAGTTACAAAAACATTCTTACAATAATATTGCCAAAAAGGAAAAAAATACCTTGTTTAGAAAATGAAAGAAAGATTCATTTAAAAACATATAAGGACAAAAAAATGTTATAAATGACCTTAAACCATTATCTATTAAATAGGAAAAATGATTTGAAATACATTTTTATAAAAACATGGATGTGGATGATTAATATGTCCTAGTAGATATTTACATAAAACAACCTCAGATTATAAATAGATTGTTGAATTAACCCTTAACATGTACTTTTCCTTGGTAGAGGATACATTAAACTCTTTTATAATAGATAAATCATTGTTATTAAATTATACAATAACTATATACATAAATATGATATCATATATGATCCACTAATATTGATTTATTAATAATATATTAGTAGTATCATCTTTTGAGGAGTTAACTGATCTATTTTTATTTATATGATCAGTTACAGAAGACATGTTTTTTAGGGATATAATATATTTTATTCATATCCATAATGATATTAAGTTCTTATAAATAATTTTTAATCCCAAAAAAATTTATTCTTGAATTATTACGATGGGGAATGAATCTCATTGCATTCGTGGAAATTGTAATCCGTACGTATGCACAAGAAACAATATCATTATATTGATGGTAAAATAATGTGAAATTGGATGTTATATAATATATACAGAATAATTAACATGTTATATTTTCTATTTAAATCAGTTATACTAATTATTATACCCATCCAAATAATTAAGTGTTTGAATAACAAACTACACCACGACGTGGAGACACTATGCCATACATACGCACCTATGGTGACTTTGTCATTCATATGATTCATAGAATAATGAATATGGTTGTACCATTTTTATAGTAAATTCATAGTATATAGAATATAATGGAGTTTTTATTTTATAATGTTAACAACAAAAAAAGGAGATGTGTAAGACGAAAATTACTTGAAAAACGTGATGAAATATTTACCTCTTCTTCATGTTATTCCGTTTTATTTGATCAAAAGGGATAGTTAGGTTGGATTTATGACCAATGGAAGGAATATAGGTCGAAGGGAGGAAGGTTAGGAGAATTTTGGATAGAGGTTGACTTACTAAAAAGGCCTTTGAGGAGTGAAATTAATAGATGGGGAAGTGGATTTTTATAAGAGAGGGGAGGGCCATTTTAAGAAAAGTTTGAAATATTATTTTTTAAAAAAATATTTCTTCTTATAGTGGATCAGAAATGATTTATTTAGAGGATAAAGTGTGGATGGGACAACAAACTCACAACCCATAGGTTTTAGTCATGTTTAGGTCATCATATTATCCTTATCTTTTAGATTAATCTCTTAGTTAAATAGTTTGACATTTACCACATCTCTTTGAATTTTTAAATTATATGGATAATAAACATACTATAACAAGTGAAGAGAACCCCATGTAGTTAATTATTAATATATATAACCTTATATAAGTCATTGGACGAACTTTATATTCTTAGGAATTTTATATCAATTAATAATATAGTATTTGTTTTAAAAACTCAACTATGTCAATTTCGACACTATTTAGCAATTGATTTTTCTGAATTCCATAAAAAATTTATCACTTAGAATTAAATTTATTTACCCAATAATATAATGTCATATTAATCTATGAAATTATTGTAATTAATCATAATTCTAAATTTACATTTATTTTTTTATTTATAATATCAGTTATTTTAATATTTCATTAATAAGGTAATTACTGCAACATCATTGTGTCACAAATTAATTAAATTATTTAATTTCTAAAAATTATAAATAAAATAAAATTATGTTGTAAATAGTATTAGAATTATAATGAATATTTATTGTTTAATTTATATTTTCTGTAACCCTATACTAAAAATGGTTTAGTTAGTAAACATTGAATTTAACTTGTTTAACTCTTCTTTAAATAAAATAATAATAAATGTCCTAATCTAATCCATGTGGACCCAAGAGAGTGATATTGTCTCCATAAGGTTATTTTTAGTTGAATTATATATATATAACTGAATTAGTACATGTGTTAGGATAATGATGATATCATTTTTACCCTTAATTACCCTATTTACATTTAATCGTGGTAAATAAAATTCAAAAGTTACTATTCATAAAAAATTATTTTCATCTTATTGAACTGAATTTTAATTATGGATATTAACCGTGTCTCTAGGATTTTTGAAATTGAACTCATAGAAGTGGTAAAATTATGTTTTATGAAAATTTTCTAATGCTCCCAGGAGGTGGGTAAAAGCCAGTAAAAAGGTCAATAAAATGTTTATATACCTAAACTAATTATAAAATGAATCTAGTAATTTGCATTGACCTTATATAGTTATTATGCTTCTATTTCGACCTAAAATAAATTTAAATAAAATAAATAATTATTTAAATACAAAGTCGGTTTTAACCACTAATGCAGTGGTATTCACTATTCATAAAAAAATTGAATGTTTTTAGAAAAATGTGAATAATTCAAACTAAGATAATTTTGATATTACATATTCAAAAAATGAAGTCCATTTTGAAAAATAAAATTTTTGAAATTTCAAAAAGTGGGTATTACTATTCATAACAGCTAGTCTGATTGGATGGAGTGTGTTAGAATCTCAATGTTTCGTATAATGTAGGCTATTTAATTATTCAAAGAGAAACGTACTGTGGAAGCTTGCTGTGTTACATTCATACCACTTTCAAATAATTTCATCCCAAAAATTACTAAAATAATAACGCACAAAAAGATTCACGTTGTTCTTCATCATAAGTTCATTTACTTCCCACGTTTCCTCTTCCATATTATGGTTTATCAACATAACTTTTACCAGATGAATCGTTCGTTTTCATAGCACATGTTCTCTTGTATCATGAATTTTGACAGGCTCTTTACAATAAGACAGATCATGTTCTAGTTCAATTTACTCATAGGTGATTACATGTGTTGGGTCACACATGTATTTTCTTAATAGTGATACATGGAACACATCATGATCTTTAGAGAGACTTGGAGTCATTTCGAAACAATAATCTACAAGTCTAATTCATTCTATAATTTTGAATGTTCTGATGTACCTAGGACTCAATTTACTATTCTTAACTAAACGTATAACACCCTTCCATGTAGATATGTTCAAGAAAACATGATCACCTACCTGAAATTCAAAATCATCCTTTAAGTTATCAGTATAGATGATCGTCTTAATTGGAGCTTCTTTGATGTGGGTTTGGATAACCATCACCTTTTCTATTGTTTCCTCAACAAGTTCTGGGCCAACGAGTTTTCTTTCACCAACATCATCTCAACAAGACGGTTGGAGACATCACTTTCAATATAATGCTTCATATGGTGCCATTTGAATACATGAATGAATGATATTACTATAGGAAAATTCTAACCGATGTAAATATTGATCCCACATACCTTGAATTTCATGTGATCAAGATCTCAACATGTCTTCTATGGTTTGAATAGTCCATTATTATTGTCCATTAGTTTGAGGGTGGTAGCCAGTGCTCAAAAGAAGTTCAGTATCTAAGGATTTCTGAAGAATTTTCAAGAATTATGAAGTAAAATAGGGGCCACAATTAGAAACAAATGATAGTGTTACTCCATAAATTATTACAAACTCAATAATATACAGTCTGGATAAACGTTCAAGTGGTAATTCTTCTCTTATAGCCAAAAAATGGGCTGACATGGTAAGATGATCAATAATGACCCATATTACATCATTCCTTCTTGGAGTCTTTGGTTGTACCATGACAAAGTACATCATAATATCATCCCATTTCCACTCAGGAATGGGAAGAGGTTGAATGACTCCTCTAGGATATTGTTTTATATCATTCACTTTATAAAAAACCATAGTCCTTGACACAAAATCAGAAATCTCCATCTTCATGGTGTCACACAAAAAATGATCCATCAAATATCTATACATCTTGGTACTCCTGGGGTGTATAGAGAAATTGGAGATATGGTAAACATCCAAAAATTCACTTTTTAGATTAGGTATGTTAGGAAAACAATGTCTCTTCCCAAATTTAAAAATTTCATCTTCATATATAATGTTTAACAATCTCCCAATGTTAAAAGCATTAATTTTATTTTAAAATTCCTCATCATCAGTCTGAGAATATTTTATCCTTTCTAATAAAGATGGTTTGGAAACCATTTGAAAAAGCATTGATGTTTCACCTTCTATGGTTATTCCCATAACCATCTTACTAAATCCATTCATATATGATCCTTCTCAACTCTCATCATGTTCAAAACTCCATTATATTTTCTACTCAAAGCATCTTCCACATTATTTTCCTTCCCCGGGTGTTAGTGTATAGTGAAATCATAATCCTTGAGTAATTCAACCCATCACCTTTGCCTCATGTCAAGTTCTTTTTATGATAAAATATACTTCAAACTATTTTGATCAGTATAAATCTAACATTTTTCACTATAGAGATAGTGTCTCTATATTTTCAGAGCAATGATTACATATGCGAACTCAATTTCTCGAGTCGGATAGTTTTCTTAATGAATTTTTAGCTGTCGTGATTCATAGGAAATAACTCTATCATTCTTCATAAAGACACAACCATGTACTTTTATTGAAATATCACTATAAATAAAAAACCCCTCATTCACCGATGGTAGCATCAATATACGAGCATTAACTAATCTTCTCTTCAGTTCTTCAAAACATACTTCACACTATTTTTTCCAAACAAATTTAACCCCTTTACCTATGAGCATGGTTATTTGGATAGCCAATCCCGAACAATTCTGGAAGAAACACCTATAATAACATGTTAAACCAATAAAACTTTGTACCACAGTTATACTCATTGGTGATAGCCATTCTTGGATTGCCTTTATCTTAGAAGGACCAATAAAGATTCCATCCTTTGAGAAAATATGGACTAGAATAGAAATTCCCTAATGCCCGAATTCATATTTCTAAACATCCCATACAATTCATTTCTTCTAAGAGTCCATAAGATAATGCACAAGTGATTTTCATTATCTTCATATATTTTTGATTATACCAAGATATCATCAATAAATACCAATACAATGTCATTATTATATTCCTTGAAAACTCTATTCATTAGATCCATGAAACTAGAGGGTGCATTAATCAACACAAAAGGCATTACTGTAAATTTGTAATGACAATACCAGGTTCACAATACAGTTTTCAGAATATCTTCCTTCTTCACACACAACTGTTGATATCCAGATCGTAGGTCAATCATTAAAAAATATCGATCTCCATGAAGTTGATCGAATAAATCATCAATGCGAGGTTGGGGATAATTCATCATTATTTTTATAGAATTTATATCTCTGCAGTCAATGGAAAACCTCATAGATCCATATTTCTGTTTAACAAAATGAACATGGGCTCCACATTAAGAAAAACTAGGGAGAGTAAATCCCTTATTACACAATTACTATCTTGTTTTTATCTAGTTCCACAAAGTCCACAGAGGCCATTCAATAATGGGTCTTTGATATGGGCCTTGAACCAGAAATTAAATAAATAGAAACCTCAATTTTTCATTCTAGTGCATGTCCGGGGAAATACTCTTGAAATACATAAACATATTCTTTCACAATAGGTACATCCTATATTTAAACATTATTTTCTTCACCAATGGTTATTTTATTCTCTTCCTCACCTATAATTTAATTTAGTTGAGCTATTGGGGGTAGATCTAGATAAGAATTAGGTGGTGACATTTCTTCTCTAATGATAAGGTACTCCTTATCATCATCAAGAATTATAACCTCCTTCTACTTAAAATAATTTTTTGCATAATGGTCTGAAAGAAAAATCATAGAAATGATTATATAAAATAAAATCATGGGTATGACAGTGAGATAATTAGATAAAGAATATTTATATTCCCTAATGGGAACTGATTCATAATACTTGGTTGCAATTATACTTCCCTTAGATGTTTTGACTAAAAAATTCCTTATCAAATCAAATTGGAAATATCTAATTTTCATAGCTAACTGGGAAGATATTAAAACAATTCAATGATCCAAAATCAAATAAAGGATTTTCTAAACTTGAGGAAACAATTAAATTACCTTCCACCACATCTTTAAGAGCATCAACGTCACTAGTAGTGATTTCATAAGCATGTCCTTACTCCAATGGACTTTTCTGATATAAGTTCCCCTTTTTGATAGGACATTCATTTTCATAAAGCCCTTTTTCTCTAAAATTTTAGCATTTAATATTGACAACCTCTTTCTTTCAAATGAAATCATGACCTTGGTGGCCTTTTTCAAGAAACATATAATAGACTCTCATTCCCTTGAGGCAAGTACCATGGTGTTTCATTCCACATTTATCACATGATGGATATTCAACTTCTCCCTTATTCCACTAATTTCCATTTTTAGAGTGTTTTGTAGATATTTTCTTCTCCTACATTGCTATAAATTCATAAGACATAGTGAATTATTTTTATGTCTTGATAGCACATGAGACAATATCTTCATATGATATGATGGATTGTGAGACTAATTCTCACTAGAAAAATGGTTTTAAACCATCATAGAATCGATCAATCTTACTCCTTGGGTTACATATATTATATGAAGCCTTCCTTGCTAACCTTGTAATGTTATCCTCATACTTTGTGACATTCTCATCCTCATTTTGCCTCAAACTCAGAAATTGTATTTCCATATCTGCTCGATGGTCACAAAACAAGTATTTTTCTAAGAAAATATCTTTAAACTCCGACCATTCCATGTTTGATACTTCTTTATATTCATTTTTGTTTTGAATTAATGACCACTATTGACTGGAATCTCTTGTGAGGCAATAAACTCCCATGAAAACTTTTTCCCTTTCACTACTCCCCTAAGAGTGAAGTATTTTTTCTATGAAACTTATCTATTTCTTGGATACAAATGGGTTTGTAGTCCCATTGAATGTTAGTGTTTGTTGCCTCATGAAATGGTCTTGCATTGTTCCTCCAAATTGTGGATCTGGGTGCTCCATACGGGTAAGGTTATTATTCATAACCTATGTGATTTGTCTCAGTATAGTGATAAGATGATTAGCACCAATTTGATCTCTATCTCCACTATAATTATATTTAATAGGAGGGAAATCCCTACAAGTATTAGGTTCGTTGATATAGTTTCCATTCCTTCAACTAGAATCCATTTCTAAACAATGGAATAAAATAAATTAGTTTATGAACCACAATACATAATTCTGAACTTGTAAAACAATTAACAAAAATTGAACAGTATATGGATATAATCCATAATCCTAAAAATATTTTCATTGAGGACTTGTATACTCATATACACTTAATAATGGTTTGTAAAAAAATGATAATTTTCCTAAGCATATCCCCCAGGAGTGTCGTAACCAAGAGTGTCGCAAGACCCATTGTCATGCACCAGTTCCCATTTGAGTCTAGCTCAATGCGGTGTTTTCTGGTATTAACCCTAGGTAAAACTGTGCCAGAGCCACCTCTACCTTTTTATATCTAGATAGGGATATATTTCTTGGAAAACTCACAAAATATCGATAGTACCAAAATTATAGGTTGTTCTTCTATACAAATCATCAATGTCTATCTTAGGGTAGTGTTATATAATCATAGTTTTTCTAAATATAGTTTTCATGGTTTATACTAAAGTTCCTATGATAATAATTGTAACACCCCGACCCTAGTTACCCAAAGTAAGTGCATTATTACATACCATTGACATCATACAAATAATCATGTCCTGAAAGACCGACCAGTTTAGTATCCAGGGAATTAGTAGTTACATTCATAAGTTTAACATTACCTCATGAAATAAAATTTAAAAAACATTTTTTACCATTTTGAACACACTTATATCCTTACCTATACTTGGTATTCAACCATAAAATAATTCTTCACATCCTGGGAAAAGTAAAACATAGAAAGGGGTGAGCCCAGTTGCTCAGTAAGGATAACAATATAGCGGAATATTTCATAAATAAGCATAGACATTTAAGGAAATGTATAAGACTAAAACAAAATCCTTTTAAACATAATCATCAACATAATATGGAAAAGATATAATAAAATAATCCCATTTACTATTTCACATATATATTAGACTAGTTGAATAATCACATGAAATTTCAAAATACAAATTTTTAATGATGGAATGCATAATGTCATACTTCATAACCACATAGTCAAGGCCGTGTGCCAAGACTACATATATGATTTTGTCAAGGCCCTATTCCAAGATACTAGTTTCTCTTATGAGACCTACAATTTCATCAAGGAGCTATAGTGGTCTCCACAAATCACTTACTAAGTCCAATGCATTCCATAAATGAAAAGGTTTAAACATAACAAAAAAATTCATATTAAAACTAGAAAAAAAATGTCAATACGTTTTCCCTAAACCATGAATGGTATAAGAATAACACATCTACAATAAAATATATCACTATACCTTCAATAAAATATGGATGATTTGTATAATAATTAATCAACTTCAATCAAGCTTAAAATACATCAAATGGATGATGAAAAGGATGAAATCAAAATTTTTTTTATAGATATATCTCCCTCTATTCTAAATTCATCTAAAAGTCATATAATTATAAAATAAAATATTAATTTTTAAAATATTATTATATGATTGTAAGGGATGTTTCGTTGATGTTACAATGCATAAAATAGTCGCACCTGCAGTATAATTTAAAAAAACATTCTTACCTAAATTTTTTCAAAATGTTCATAATGTTCCTTGTTTGCAAAACGATGGAAAGATACTTTTCAAAACATATAAGGTAAAATAAGGGTACAAATGAATTTAACCCATTGTGTAGTAATTATTAAAAATGGTTTGAAATACATTTATATGAAAACATGAATGTGGATGATAAAGGGGTCCCAGTAGATACTTATGTAAACACAACCACGAATAATAAAGAGATTGTGGAATTAACCCTTACCTTGTACTTTTACTTGGTCGAGGGTATTTTAACCTCCTATGTAATTGTTAAATCATTTTTATTAAATTATACAAGAACTATATACATAAATATGATATCATATATGATCCTCTAATATTTCCTTGTTAATAATATTTTGGTTTTATCATCTTTTCGGGTGTTAACTATACAATTTTCCTTTATATTGTATGTTACGTACGACCTTATTTGTTATGGATAGAATGAATTTTATTCATATCCATAATTATATTAAGTTCATAGACCTTATTTTTAATTATATAATTAAAATTATACTTGAATGATTACGATGGGGAATGAATCTCATCACATTCGTGGAGACGATAATCCATACGTACGCACGAGCGACAATACCAATATATTGATGATATAGTACGTAATAGGATAGTATATCATATATAAAGAATAATTAATATGTTACATTTATTATTTACATCAGTTATACTAATTCTTATACCTATCAAAATAATAGAGTGTTTGAATAACAAACTACACCAGGATGTGGAGACAGTAAGTCGTGCATACACCCACATGGTGACTTTTCGTTCATATGATGGATAAAATAATGGATATCATTGTCCCATTTTTTATAATAACATTACAGTATATATAAGATACTGAAGTTATTATTTTAAAATGGATGAAGATAAATCATAAGAGGAAGAAGAAAAGAACATGAAGGAGGTGATGAAATATTTTCTTCTTCTTGGGGTTCTTACTTTTAATTTGATCAAAATGGATGCCAAGGTTGGATTAATGACAAACATAAATCCTCTAGGATAAAGGGATGAATTTTCGGAGGATATTTGGGCAGGGGTAGGTGTATCCAAAAGGCTTTGGAGGTGTGAAGTTATGACAAGGGGAAGTTTCCTTTTATAAGAGAGGTGAGGTTCACTTTAGGAAAAGCTTGAAATATTATTTTATAATGAAATAATTTTAGTTTTATAATGGATAAAAGATGAATTAATTCTAGGATAAGGTGGGGATTCATGAAGAAATGTCAACCAATTTGTTTTAGATAGGTTTAGGTCATCATATTTACCTTATCGTTTAGATTTAACTCTTAGATAAATAGTGTGACATTTACCATGTCCATTTTTTTTATATTATATGGTTAATAATCATACTATAAAAAGACAATAAAACCCAATGGGGTTAATAACTAATATATATAACCTTATCTAAGTCTGTTGGCCCATACATAGATTTTTAAGAATGTTATATCAATTAATAATATTGTATTTGTTTTAAAACTCAATTATGTCAATTTTGACACTATTTTGAATTTGAATTTTTTGAAACCATATAACATTTATCAATTAGAATAAAATTTATTTAACCAATATTAAATTTTCATAATATCCTAGAAAATTATAGTAATTCATCAAAAGTCTTAATTTACATTTATTTGGATATTTATAATATAAATTATTTGAATATTTCATTAATAAGGTAATTACATCATCATCATTGTGTCATAAATAAAGTAAAATATTTAATGTCTAAAATTTATAAATAAAATACCATTATATAGGAAATCATTTTATATTTATAATGAATATTTTTAGTTGAATTTATATTGTGTGAAACCTTATATTAAAAATGGGTTAGTTATTAAACATTGAATTTAACTCTCATATCTCTTCTTTAAATAAAATAATAATAAATGTCCTAATCTAATCCAAGTGGAACAAATAGAATCATATATTATTAAAAAAGTATTTTTTGTCTAATTATACTTATCCAATTGAATTAGGACATGTGGTAGGGTAATTATGATATCATTTTATCATTTTTACACTTAATTACCATTTTTACTTTTAACCGTGGTAAATAAAAGTCAAAAGATAATATTAAAAAAAATTATATTCATCTTATTGAACCACATTTTACGTACTAATATTAACCATGTCATTATGATTTTTGAAATCCAATGCACAGAAGCAGTAAAATTATATTTTATACAAATTTTCAAATGCTCCTAGGAGGTGGGTAAAAGACGGTGAAAAGATCAATAAATTATTTATATATCTAAACTAATTATAAAATGAGTCCAATGAATTAAATTGAACTTGTATTGTCATAGATTCAAAAGTTAATGATAAATATAGAAATTAATTTGTTCTATGATATGACTAATAATAGAGTCTATGTGCAAAGTGTTAATCTCAAAGTCTTAAAAAAACTAAATATTATATTACCAAAGACATGTGATAGCTTAATGAAATATGATTTATCCCAACTCAATATTAATATTTTATTAGAAGGGAATGATGTGAATAATTAATCAATCTTATCTAAAGAAACTATGACTGGGTCCATCCCCAATAAGAAGGGATGTCCCAATAGAGGAAAAAAACCAACGGAGAAAAAATCCATAAGGGGATTATCCTGTGTAGCTGGAGAAGAAATGAAATACGCCACTTGATTTATTTTATGCGAGTAATGTCCGACCACCATGTAACCAGACATGAAATCCTTTCACTCATGAATCAAATAAGTGATGGTCCATTAAAAGGTAGAGTCACCAGTGAAGGAGACCAAAAAACCCACCAAATAAATTTCTATAGTTGTCATGCTGAGGTTCTATGATATGAAAATAGAAAGTCTATTGAGAATTTCCAACCTCTCCACCCTTATGTTGATACCATAATAATATAATACACTAAAAAAGTGTACTGAGATTTTAGTATCATGGACCACACCATTTGCAGGAATGTAGCCATGAATATCTACCCCATCAATTTTGAGGTTGATATAGTTGTTGGGGGGACTATCAAACCCAGTAGACCATCTGTCTTGTTCTATACAGGTCCAAGGGAAGGCGTCTAATGATACAAAGCCTCAAAGAAGAAGCAACTCAGGATTCAAGATCCCTACTAGATCCACTTGGATTCACCTAGATAACACTGAAAAATACAGTTCAGAGAGCCGTGGTCCATACAAAAACTAGTTTTGAGCCGTCCATATACTCCAACACCCCGTAGTGATTTTCATCACTAGGGCCAATTAATCCTGATTGTTTTAATTGCATATAAAGAACTTGTAATGAAGAATGTATTAATGGAATGCACATGTGGATCAAGATCCATGAACTCTCCAAGGTCCCTCTAGACCAAGACCTCCCATATAATATGATCTAATAAGTGCAGTGAAGATTCCTCTATCGGATACGAACTTCAACTACAGATAGAGGCCATATGTACACCCTTAAATTTGACTACCAAATATATAGGTAATTCATGATAACATATCCTCCATAAAATGAAGTTATATTTTAAGGTCATATACTTTCACCAGTTAAGGGTTCCCCATGGTTCACTATTGGGCTTTGAACTCATTTTCCATCTATCAGACATGGATGTGAACCTTCCATTTGTAGATCCAAAGAAAATAAATTTGTATAGGGACTCCTATAGCATAATTCATTCAATGAAATGTTTCACACAAGGTATGGTGGGATGTCTTGAAGACCACCCCTAGTTTTATAGAAAATAATTGACCTCACCCTTAACCAAGATCTACTAGGAATATTCAATATGAACATGAATATGAACTTGAAATGTCTTCTAATGTTGGAAGGGATTATTAAATTATAACATGATTTAAACCCATAATTTACTCTAATAAAAAAACCCCTGGTGAATCGCCGATGATAACCTACAATGTAATCCTACAGTGAAGAAATTGTATATCTTTTCCCACATCCCTAACTCAAATACCCCCATGATCAGCTGCTCTTTAAATCATAGTCCAATAGGGCCATAGACATTTTCCTTATCCTTGAGAATCCTAGGAAAATCAAGTCAGGGTGCACCTAATTGGATGATGGTTAACTTAGGAACCTTTATTATAGAAATAACGTACATGTGGATCGAGAAAAAAAACACAATTAATAAGTGTAATTATACCTCTAAGAGAAAAGAATGTATTATTTCCATTATAAATATGGTTGTTGAAATTCCTAACCATACCATTAATCTGACTCATTCTTATTCTTCTAGGGGAGATGGGTGGACCGAGATAGATCATGGGAAAAATCATTCTCAAAATTTCAATGCATGATTCAATATTATCACATCACTTGTTTGAGAATGTGGCCTGATGATGGACACAACTCTTGTTACTATTAAATATTTTTCACTCTAGTTGGTACACTCATCAATTATATTGTTTAATCCTATAATGGAAGGACCTACATCTGTTAATGAAAAATATGAGGTCATCAACAAATATGAGGTCCGACAGATTGGGTACATGAGCCACATTGTGATAATAAAGAACAATCTCACATTGAAAGGAGGAGAAAATAAATTTTCTTATGACATCATAAATAATAATAAAAATGCAAGGGGAAATAGGTTCACAATACAGGATACCTCTATCCAATTTTTGGAATCCACACTGCCACCCCATAAAAGACACATTGAACCTAGGAGAGCAGTAACAGTGAAAATGAATGTCAATAACCCATTCAGAAAAACCCTATACACCACATTTCCAAAATAATGAAAAAAATTAAATACTATAATTGGATTTATGTATATCAATCATGACTATAATATTGTCCCATCATACCATCCTTTTAATGGCTCAAATCATCTCCTGACCTGACCACATTGCCTCTTGGATGTACCTTCCATAAATAAATGAATCTTACACCTCTCAAACAGAAATGTGATTGAACTGATAAAACCTACTGTTGATGATGTTTTCCAACCCTATTTATGTATAGTTACAAATTTTGATGGTGATATACTTTGAAATCGAGTATGGGTTAGAAACTACGGGACTGAGTGTCAATTTAGGTGCACTAATAACCTAGGGAAGACCATCCCCACTAAAAAATCCTTGATATCACCATCATGATTAGCCTTAGTCACACTCTAGGCATTGAAAAATAAAGAACCAGTGAAAATATGAACACCTGAAGAAATCTCAAAATTCAATGAAATAATAGTGTCCCACACCTCTTTCTCCAACAGTGCATACTCAAGGAGTTCTTTATACCTTGAAGATACAAAACTTGAAATCATGTTAACGATGCAAGCCTGATCACGTGGATAAAAATTCTACCATAAAGGGTTAGGTGTGATGAGTAATGATTTAAATTCAGAAACAATCATATCATCAATAATATCCTTATAACTAGTTAATGAACCATCTTCCAACTGGATATTCAGAGCCTAATGTCTCTTCTAGTCATTCAAACACTTGTGAAAATATTCTATGTTGGGATTGAACTCCATTAACTCAATGGATCAACAATGCCGATGAATTCACTTCTCTTACTCCAGTAGACTCTCATTTAATTGTCTGTTCTTGAGTACCAATGAACACCAAATATACTCAACCCCAATAATAATCAAGGCATAGCACCACCATTTCAATAAAAATATTGATGTCATACAAGGAAGATCAAAAATATTGGAGGGAGCATGACTAGTCATGGATTGTACCTTTCATATACTGCAATTTAATAATAATAAAAAGATAGTACCTTCCATGAAACCCAACATCCTTGGAGCATTGAACCATGAAAATAAAATCATGTTGGGACATCCAAATTATAAGGAATAATAATATTTTCTCTCCAAGAGATCCCGATTTTTGGCGTATAAGTATTAGGGAATTATCAAACGAATCATGGGTCACGTGGATGACCTCTATGTCTAGAAATATTGAAATAACAAGATTGTTCTATAAACACTAGTCTAATCTCCAAAAATTCCTTCATTTTACTATTCTTGTTATCGCACTAGAAGATCCTATTACTAAAATAAAATGTGATTCATATCCTCCCAATAAGGATGAAAAGAACATATCTACTAGAGAGAGATACCAATATTTTGGTGGTTGGAATCCACAAGGATATTTTAGAAGGGAAAAATCCTTAAATTTTTTCCTATGGATGGTGAAATCAATTTATTATTCATAGGCATGATCTATATATGAATACCCAATATCTCATTTTTATAAAAACAATATATAGTTATGAATCACATCCATGACTAGTTCTCATATCGGAAAATCCAATAAGTAAAAATAAAATTGCTGACTGTTGGTTTGATAACTTCTAAAAGGGAGTAAAGATAGGAAACCTACTACCAAATAGAGGTGTTGTAATACAATAAAAGAGAAGAGAAGTGAATAATATAAACCAATTGAATACCTTTATAATTATAAATCCGAAATCAATGATAATAATTTCATTTTTATAACCCATGGGATTGAATAGAAATTATGTTAATAATAGATTTATAGTTAAGCCAGATAGAGTAGTTAATATAATTTATCATTATATATTTCAATCATCTAATGAATATAAATATCAGGATGGAAAAATAATTTAATTTCCCATTAATAATTCCCTAATTGAAATTATCTTGAATGGGTTGTTGGAATAGGTTGTGATTTTTGACAACCTTTTAACTAAGATCTTGGGTCTTGAAACATTACATCAAATGAAGCATTATTACACCTATATCAAGAATCCTTAAATTATCTAGAAATATTATTAATGGTTGTTTTGATGATTTTTAAAAAGAAAAAATGAATTTTTTAAACCATAAACTTGTAAATAATCGGAAATTCTGTGGATTTTTTTAAATACATGGGAATTTTATGAGTCCGCTGTTTCTGACGACGCCCGATTCCAAGGCCCGGTTTACCCATGATTCAATTTCTTAATTTTTTTGTGTATGTTCAGAAAATTTACGTTCAGTAATATATATCTTTTGAAGCGTTGCTCGGAATTGAAATCTGAGGGCACCGTTGAACTCACAGCACCGGTATTCATTTAAGGAGACCTTTACCGCAGCGGCACTCTATTTTTATTGGGAGTTAATTTCATGGGGTTTTAATTAAAATTAAATAAAAATGAGTGTACCACATTTTTTGTTTAAATTATAGATGAAATCACCAAGTGGAGGTTAGTGGTGGGGCACACCACTCCCTAACCACCAACGGGAGGATATTTTATGGTGGGGCCCACCTGAACCATTTAACTCCTCTTAACCCCCCTTAACTCTTGAACTCCCAAATTTATGGTGGATACTTTCTGCTCTCCCTCATAATGGTGCCAGCTCAATGATTAATTAATTCCTTAATTAATTAATTTGTAGTGATATGAATTCTTTTGAATTATTTCGAAATGCATGTCAACATTAAAATAATAGGGAGGCTATTATTTTATTTTGGCCTAGAGATTATTCTTTGGTGGAGCTTGAGATAACTCTTAGTAGAACTACATCCATCCAATGAAGAATGCTTCTCATCTCCAATGAACATGATGCATCATATTCCTCCTTCTTAAACTAGAGAAAGGAAGGGAAGCACTGCCGACAACGAAGTACCCTGAGGGTGTCGTCTCGACTCGTCTTCACCAAGCTCTACCTTCTTCATCATTGATGGAACGACGTCATCTTCCATGATGTCTGTATTCTAAAACTAGTAAACGTATCAAAAAAAATATGAGGTAGGGGGAGATTGTATTAATTTTTATGTATGAGTTATACACTCCTTTCATCATCGTGTGTTGTGACCTTGATGCCAAATGTTAACAATTTAATAAGGAGCGATCGGACCTCTTGAATATGGTCTGACCCTCCCTTCGCTTGTTAATGTTGTTATTGTGTTGATGATGGAGGTGGATCATAGAAGGGGGCAGTGGCACAATGGCCGCTGTTACACCACGCAGATAAAAGCCGCAGCCAAGTGGGCCACGGCCGGGGCAGATCGCAGCGGAGGAAGCACAACATCGACGCGCCATGTCGGTCATGAAGAGCCGTGGCCAGGCCGGGCTGTGGTGGAGGGCGTGGCACCGTTGCGCCGGCTGCATGGAGGGACCAACGGCCCCCGGGTTGCCCGGTCCACGGGACGACGAGCCAAACGATCCAACCGGACCACAGAAGGAACACAGCACAGAACGCACTGCATGGATGAGGACGCGACCCTTGTCTGTGGGCTTCTCAGCTGGACAAACTAGTTGGCGGCGTGCCGGCTGGGCAAGAGAAGTTTGGCTTCTGTAGGCGCTACATGGGGAGAACCGCGGCCCGCATCTGCGGCCCGCATCTGCGGCCCGCATGCGCTGGACCAAACCTGCCAGCTACAGCTAATTGGGAAGAGGGGGAGGCGGCGCCGCATGTCACCGCTGGGTGAACCGGACAGGCTTGTAGCACGGGCCCGATCCGCGGCTGGTCGATGCTTCACTGGGTCGGGCCAACCCCCAGCCGTGTCGAACCAGCCGAGCTGGGTCAGGCCGACCCGCCAGCCCAATGGGCTTGATGGGCTGGGCCTGTCATCACTTAAATATGAATATCTCCAACACCGCGCATTCAGTCGATGCGCCATTTATGGAAATGAGACCCGCGAGATGAGGAGGTACTTTTGGGATACTCTATTTGAGTTTTGGGAAAATTTGGAAAATGGACGAGTTTGTATCGAGCGAAAATCTAACTGGACCCTTGGAACAGAAATTCCAATAACTCTCAGACTGGGCATCTGATTGACGCACCGTCTATCGAATTTAGTTTTTTATGATGAGATGTAACTATGAGATACATTAACTCAGGAATTTGTGATAGTTGATGTATTGACACTTGTCTCAAAGAACGGACCCTCCCGGAATCGAGTATGCTGTGTGCGGGAACCCTAGGGCTGGCTGTTACACTACTGTACCAGAATCCTTTGTGGGTTCGATAGTGATGGCTACTATACCAGGATCCTCTATGGGTCTAACAACTTAGACTTCTTTTCTTGGATCCTGAGTGGGTCCGACAAAATAGCTGGTCCTGTATCCTGTGTGGGTCTGATTTCATAGATGAGATAACTGGTCGTGTATCCTGTCTGGGTCCAGAAACATAGATGAGATAGCCGGTACTATATCCTTTGTTTTTCCAACATCATAGATGAGATAGTTGGTCCTATGACTTATGTGGGTCTGAAAGCTTAGCTGGTCCTATATCATGTTTTGGTCTGACAACTTAGATGAATAAGTGACTGTATCTGATCATCTCTATCTCTATGCAAAATAGGTATACATGTTTGAGTTGTGTCTTGTCTTTTAACCATTATCGTCATGGTTATTGACTTTAATTTCTTTGTGGATTGAGTTATTCTTGGGCTCCAGAGTTGGAGACAAACTGTGATTGTAACTTAGGTATATGTATGGTCATATACCTGTGTAAGGTTGGTTGATATTTCATGATAGTATCTATCTCTGTTGGTTATACATGTTGGATATTGCAAGACCTTGAGGGTCTTGGGGTCCCTACAGAGTATCGTTATACTCACCACTGCACGGGCTATACCCACACTTTGTTGTGTTGGTTGCAGACAACGGACATCACTCTGATTGAGGTAGACAGTTATAGAGGTATAATTTACCTAGAGGTGGGCCACATGACGAGACGTACATGGAGAGGGCCGTATGGACATGGGGTGCTGAGGACGCTATTTGTACCCACCCTTCAGGTGGGAATCCCAGAGGATGACTCAGTAGTTACTATTTTACCTTACTGTAGTTCTACTAGCTTTTTAGTTGTTTTTACATTATCACTGGGCTTGTATTTGTGGCCCATTTACTTTGATCACCATCATTTTTATACATTTTTTACTTAGTGTTTTCTTCTTATTGTACTCTTTCTGTGTTACAGGTTTATAATAAATGCCTTCCCATTTATCGGGTTTACGGCTTTGGTGCTAGTCTCCAACCCTTGTCATATGGAATGCGGGCTTGGGGTTGTCACGACATGGGCCCGAGGACAGGTTGTGACAAAAATAGTAAAAAAAATAAAAAAATGATTTTCATAATAATGTATACTTTTCATGATATTAAGTGATACATACCTTTATTAAAGTCTTAGAGACATCTAATTTGGATCAAGATATGATTAATATAATCAAAAAAATTATTTCTCAAAACATTAATTTATTCTCTTATTTAAATGAATTGAATAGTTTATTCTTTGATTCCATGTTCACAAATAATACTAAATTTTCTATGAGCAATAATTTTTTCCCAAAAAAAATGATGATCTCTTTCAACTGATCTCCAAGAACAAAAAATATCCATGATAAAGGAAATACTTTATTATATTCCTAATGAATCCCTTATCACACTATTTAGATAAAATAATTTCATCAATATAATATAAATGTTAAGCATCATATAGTCTTCAATAATCTTAAATAGTCATTGAATCACCATTATCAACCTTTTTCATAATGAGATTACTATATTAATATTCTTCAAAGGAAAAAATATTTGATGTGAGGGGTTCACCAATCTTAATCCCTATTGAGAAACTGAAATAACCCTCTTGATATCCATTAATGATAATTGAAATTTGTGTAGATCCAAGAATATATTTTAATAGGTGAACAACCATCATATCAAAACCAATGAATAAATAACATTCAAATAAATCCCTAGTCCTTGGTATCAATGTCTTCTTTTGAAATAAATATTTAACATAATATTAACCCCCTAGTAGTTTTCTTTAACAGATTAACACATTTTGAGGAATCAATGAGACAATATTTGTATTCTTATAATTAATGAGAATATGAACTCAACCCTTTTCTATGTTTTACTTTCCCTAGGATATGATTTTTTTTTGATAGATATGATGTGATGAACTAAGGCTTATAAGAGAATTATAAAGGAAAAATCATTGAGTATTTTATCATTTAAAATTCAAATTTAATTTAATTTTTCTTTATTTTTTAACAACATTACTAAACCATTGGTTCTTGGGATAAACTTTCATTTATCTTATACCAACGTAATAATGTAACCACTACCCTAGGCTACTGGAGTTGGGTTTTGTAGTAATGTCATCGAAAATTAAAAAATTTCACCTTATACATTCTACACTAGATAATTGTGTATGTTTAAAAAAAAATTGTGTATAGGTTTTTGATATTTAATTTTCCCATAAACCATTTAACTAATAGAATTGTTCCAAGAGAATTTTTACTTTCACATTAAGATCATAGTAGTAGTTGTTTTCAATATTAAGTTTAATTAGTTGTAACAGAATTTTACTCTTAGATATCTTTGATTGTAACTATCAAAAAAGGGTTAACAAGATATCACCCCAGAGCCATCGTGACACATTTCTTAATGATAATTCCCGATCTCCATGGTTAAGGTAAGGGTACATCGGCATTGATAAGTAAAATAATGGGAGGAATTTTTTCTTAAAAAAATATGAAACAAGAATAAAAAATAAAATATTGTGTCATAGTACTATATACACCAAAAATAAAAATCCATGAGATGCATAAGGAATAGAAAAATAAACATAAAAGAAAAAAACAAGAAAATTTCACCATGTGAATATCTTTCATTATCACCTTGAACTCTATAGAAATAAAAACAGCCTAGAGAATTCATATTGTTGCATGAAACCCTTAATGTTACATGTAACATAAAAAATTAATGGTACAAGCTTATAAATAAAAAAACTATTGTGTGAGAACTAAATCACAGTACAGTTCAATAAATTAATCTATACAGTCTCTATAAATACGAAAAAATTAGTTGAAACAATAAAAAAAACGAATTTATTATTTTATTTTAATATGAAGACCGTTTTATAATCCTTCAAATTTTTTATTTTAAAAAAATTCCTTATTAAAATATAGAAGAATACGAATATAAATAATAATTATTAATAGATGATAGTAATCATAATATCCATATCCCAAATTATAACATGGTGTGCATAAAATCACTGTACACAAAGGAATACAAGGTAATAAAATACACTTCAGAATCATTAGATCCATGAACCAAAATTCCCTAGGTAAACATGAGATGATAAAAAAATTCTTTCATAATTGATACTATAATACATGAAAAATCATTGGGTTCTACATATAGGAATATAACACTAGGAAAAACTAGGAACACTAAGACAAAAGTAAATCCTAATGATACTAAGCCCTATCATATATTGTCCGCATCAAGATTCTTATCAATATAACCTATTTCAAAATTATTATGGTGTTACAAACTAATTCCCAAATTTCATGGGGCATATAATTTGTTTAATTATTTATTATAGTATAGAAGTTAACTAAAACATTACCCCAAGGTGGAGTGTTTATAAAATGTGGATCCCACGTTTTATTTAATTGAGAAAAATTCAATTATATATTTCTTTTTGAAATTTTGAGTTTTGAAAATAATTAGAAATTTATTGATTAAAAATAATTAATGAATGATGGTGACCATAATGGGAATTTCTGTATATATTGGTATGGTATCATCCTTTTAATTTTTTACCCAATTATACTTCTAATGGAAACTAAAATAGATATTCCTATCCTAATTTATATTTCATACTTGGTCAAAAGATGAATGTAATAGTACAAAACATTGAACTATTTAAAATTGGTATTTGTGAAGGGGTCATATCACAGAGAGTTATTTTTGATGGGGTTCGCTGATAATTATACCATCATATAAAATTGGGGCACAAATAATCTGACTTTGTTTTTTAAAAGATATTTTTGATTTGAAGACCCTTCCATATCAAATAAGTATTTTCAATGAGAGGTCTCACAAGTCAGAAATGACTTAAAAATAATAAAACATAATAATAAAACATTAAATAAAATTTTAAAAAATAATAATATTAAAATATAATACCAATAATAATAAAAATATTCACAACTATATAAAATAATTAGTATATAGAATTGTAAATTAATGAATGTAAAAAATCACAAAATATATGTACATTCAAATATATATATATATATATATAATCATAAATAACACAGGGTGAGGGGTCATATAGAGGTGGTGGTGGAGGGAAATCCATCCCTATCCATGATTCAGACATAGCATGTACTTCATCATCTATTCATACTACTACTACTAACAATGAAGCATCTCCTCCTACCCCTACTACAACTAGTGTTGAAGGAGTGCCTACTACTCCCTGTGAATCACCTCTAAATTCCCTCCCGGAGATCACGGTTTCTCCTCATACTATGTACTCGATGACGTTGACTCTCCATGATCTCCTAATGAACTTGATGACAATATAGCATCGATATTAAAATAACTCAATATTGTCAATTAAGAGCCAATACCAACAACTCGACCTTTCTCAACGGAATACTGAGTCTCTTGCATACATGATGAATATAAAATTCTACTACACTTGTTGTATGATACACAGTCTTATCCTAGATCTCATCATATTTATTAGAATCCATGGCCTTATATGAATCCTTAAATTTCAATTTTAAATTGAAATTGTTAAAATGTTATTTGAATTTAATTTAAAACAAAAAAATTAAACTGAACACAATTTGCCTATGGATACCACCTATAATATATCCACTGAGAGGTTTTATATACATCATATTACAAATTTCTAAGTCTGTAATATATGTATATTCAACCACCTATATGAGTATAAAATAATTATTTCACATTTAATGTAATTTAAATTATTAATAAAGTATTTACCATATATCATCAATGTTTACTAAATATACCACTACCATCTCAAAGCATCACCACTTGCCGCCCCCCAATTCTGTTAACCTAATGATTATAAACTCTAAGATATATCTCTTATCTATTTTGAACATGATCCATCACAAACATATTATGATATGTAATCTGGTCGGCCGTCATAACAATACTGATCAGAATCTGTCAATCCTACTTTTTATCGGGATATCATCCTTAGATGGTGATAAAATTAGTTGATATGATCATGTATACAATCTTCCAATGCCTCCTAGATTGAGTGCCACATGATATCACTGTCAAGATTCCATAAAAAATAAATGAAATGAATATTATCATGTGACTAATAAAATAAATTTCAAAATACCTTATATTTCATTGCATACCATCCAATGATCAAACATGAAATGACGAACATCAATGAGAATCTTATCCCATGTCAACCACACTTAAGACAAAAATTAAACAATATTGGACTCCCCTATAGAATATATATATATGGTATAATCAATGAAAAAAGGGGAAAATAGACAAATATGTGTATAAATAAATTAAGGAAAATGAATGAAATCTAACTGAACTACAAACCTAATCATACCTCTATATAAGTGTATCAGACACATGATGTGTAGTTTCTCTTGAGTATATGGTCATAAATCATCAATCTCACATGAATATGGCCTATATGAGTTGTCACTAAACTTCCAGTAGTCTAATGGTCTGATGATGTAACATCAATCTCCTCAATAGGTAGTCAAACATCTTACAACATAAAAATAGATCTGATAAACACTAGATAACCATCTAAAATATGAAATGACTATTGTTAGTTGAATACTAGTATTATATATAGATATATATTATGTATGATAATAAAAAACATCTAACTATGTCAATCCTAATTTAAACAATCATCTTCATATGCAATGGTTTCAATGTATTTTTATTACTCCTTTTTATCATGTATTTCAAATAGAGTTTCATCTTTATCATCTCTTACTATTTCAAATTCATTTTTTACATAAAAATTAATTTTAATAATCGACCAATAATTATGGGATTGTTAATCAATATTAATGTCTCTTCATGGATAATATGGGTTTAGATTATTCTCATGAAAAATTTGAATTCCTCACACATAAGTGGAAGAACATTTACATTTGATAAACTGATATTTCAGATATTTCATTTTTATGATGCTACAAAAATCACTTAAATATATTAAAGCTCCAAAACAACTTTTATAATAAATTTTATTTTCTTGGTGATCTAATAAATATGATTAATTTAAGGAAAAATGTATTTTATATTTAATATAAATTATTATACTATGCAGATGAACAATGAATCCCCTATGAGATTCCAAACGATGACATTTAAACATAATTATGTAATTATTTCCTAGATAACATAGATCAATTATTTCTTCCATTAACCCATAATAGTCAACTTCACTTTCCCTATGATGAAATCCTGTCGTGAAAAAACCATTGTTTAGTGTTTTTTTGATTAACCACATACCCATTTATGAAATTGAAAACCATTGACAACACATGCATTATAAGATTTAACCATTTTTGTTGTTAGGATACTAAAAAAATACAATACACTGTTAATTTTATTAGTATGATGATATACAATAAAATTTGATAAGAATTTATCAAGATAATCATTAATAAATTAATTTTATTTGTTAATCCATAAAAAAATTACTTTACATGTTTTTAATACAACATGGAAATTTTTTTTCTGATTATATTCTAGAGTAACTACTATAATTTGTCGAAATTGTTTCATGATATGATTTTCATATATACTTCAATAAAATAATATTAATTTATATAATAAATATATAACAACTGATAGTAGTACTAACTATACAAATGTTTCCATTTTTTCATAGATGAGTAGAACACATCCATTACCCTTTTGATGTTTATCATATGAAAGTCATTGTTCATGAACACTACTAAATCCATATTCAAGATAATTAAAAGTTAAAAATTAATTTTTCATTTCATCATAAAAAAATTTCCTCATTAAAAACATTTTTATGTATTGGTGGATATTTGGATAGACGATAATGTGCTATCAAAAAAATAAATTTCCAACTGCAAATAAGATTTCATTGATTGACCCTTAAAACCAATTCATTATCACGCCCATTTTCTTGAATTTATAAATTCATTTCTTGTATAAGTAAATATAGAAAAACTATATCATCCATATACAAATTTATTCATACAGAATATGTAAAAAAATGTAATTCATTGAATCAAATTAATTTCGTGGATTTTTTATCTAATATTTATTCAATTAAAACAATATATTCTAATAGAATACATAGTGCATCTTTTTTTTTATATTTTTACACGCAAATATCTAAGGAAATATATGATACATCTCTTAGTTCTTCACAAATAATAGAATCCAAAAAAACTATAAATTGAACTTGTTCTAGTATTTCTATTATAACATGATAGTCATGTTTTTTTAATCTAGTAATATGACGATTTTTGACACACCTATGAAAAATGAAAGCATAAGAATCCAACAGCCTCAAATATAGAATCCAATGACAAAATAGTAAACAATTTTCTTTGGACACTATTTAATTCTCCTTTTGAATTTTTAACATCTATGATTTGTAATTTTTCAGTAGTTCAATTTCTAGTTGCCTATAAATTTGTGCTTGATCAAATTGTGCCTTTATAGTATCTTTGGTCATACCAGGCGTGTCTAAAACTAATAAAATATATTTTCAAGATAGTTCTTCTCAACATACATGAAATCAATCTTGTGATTGGCCAACAAATAAAACCAATATAGAATATCCCAATAATGATCCATTTTATATAACAGTGTTCTTTCTAAAAGAGATATATTTCTTGTTGGTTTATAGTTTTTCCATTGGTAATGGGAGTTAATGTAGAGACAATAGATTTCCACTCAATATCATAGATCATTGTTTATGGTCATTTTATCCAATTTTTTCATTTTTTAAATGATATTTACTCCTATAAAAAATAATATCAGTAAGTTGAAATATTTTATAACATATGAAAAAATATGTCTTTATTCTATTAATGAGAATAAATTTTTTTTCTATCCCAAATATAGTATAAAAATAATTTATCACCATGTTTACTCCAGCCAAACCACTTTCCATATGATGTAATGTCACTAATTGTCAGCATTAATTTATATTTCGTTTGGAAATTTAGTTCTTAAATAACATAATATATAGTGACACCTTTAATCCAATATAAATTTAACTAATAAATCTACGACTACAAATAAAATTTAATATTATTGTTTGGATTTAATATAATACATAATTTTAAAAATATATATGTCTCATTCAAGAACATACAATGACATAAATAATGCTGAGAGATAATGATGATCCAAAAAAAATATTGGCTATCATATTAATAGAATGGATAGAAATCATTAATAAGAAGAACCAATAACATGTTACAGGAATCTGAAGCAATAAAATGATGTCCTATGGAAAATTGTTTACATGAATAAACATCATAGGGATGATTTATTCTTTTAATGGTTGAAATAATTTTTTTCTTTCGTGACCTTAATGGTGTTATGTTATGAGTCATCAATAAACAATATAATCTGGGAGTAAACAAGAACTACCTAATCTATTTTATAGGATATAATACATATTTCCAAAATCGAACCACATTGAAAATCGATTTTCCATATATAGGAAAACCTACCAATGAATCATTTTCAACATGATATAAGATCTAATCATTTGAACATGCAACAATCTTCTACCAACCAAGAGAAAAATTAAGAACAACCCTCTTTCTCTCACAGAAATTTATAATCCAAATATATCCATCAAGTAACAATGATTTATCAAAATATAATATAAAATAAATATAGATTTTGGACATTCCATTATATAATTTAATATCCATAAATTTTATATCCACATCAAATTTTCTTATATTGCAAGCATAATATATTATATCTTCACCAAACTTCAACAACTCGATAATTTGAGATATTTCCAACACATGAGTTAAAACAATATGATCCCTATTTTTAGATTATTAAAAATATGGACCAGCCTCATCATGTAATAAATTTTGAAAATGTGATAGATCTAGAGAAAAATTATTTGTATTATATCTATAACTATTTTCACCTTTTTCATGCCCAAAAAATATTCTATTCCGAAAACAAAATGTAATAGATGACACCCAAAATTTTAAAATGTTTCTATCCTCAAGAGATCACATTTCTTACATGGAAACTTAATTTTCCAATATGATTTTTTGGTTTCATGATGTGATAGATTAAATGATTTATCACACCCAATATATATATGATTCATTCTTGTAATATTTGGATTATTGTGATTATTTTTTTAATTTATATCATGTAATAAGTACTTGTTGACTTCCTCATTCAATATTTTACAAAACAAATATAATACAAAGAAATTTTTTTAAAAATTATTTTCATGTAATAAAAAGATGATTCGTAAAAGACTATAAAAATAAACAAACAACTAGTAAATAATCACTATTTTCTCTATTTACCATCGATTTTTACTAATTACCACTAATTTTAACTCATTATTACTAATTTTTACTAATTATATTGATTTAATGTTCATTTATACAAGTCATTAATTTTACATTTAATTTATACAATTTTTTTCTGATTACCTCAAATTATTAATTCTTATAATTATTTACCATTAATGATAACTAATTTATCACTAAAATTTCATTATTTATCACTAATTTTTCAATATAAAAATAGATATTTCTAATTTAATGTAACTACCACTTATACACAATATTTTTCTAATGTTACAACTCCTCCCCTCGACACATCCCCTCATCCTACTATTGCGGCAACCATTGATGTTTCAAATCTTTCCTGCCCAGGTTCTGGAGGGCTAATGATAATTTGGGACATGGTTGGTAAAAAATGGTCATTTATAATCATTTTTAGATTAGATATCATACGATTTACCAAAAGGGGGTAAATTAGAGATTTTACGATATTTAGGTGATTAATCAAATTTATTCAAACAATGTCTAAAATTTTCAATGCTTTAATTTATTCCAACCATGTCAAAACGTAGACGCATCTTCTCCTCATGCTATAGCTACAACCCTCAAATGCCTCAAATCTAAACAGCATCGGTTCTGGCACATTAATGGAACATTTGGACATGGTTTTCATAAATTGTTCAACTATAATCAAATGTTGATTTTAAAATCTATAATGTAATAGAACATGAAAAAATTATGTTTTACAACATTCAGGTGATGAAATAAATATATGCGAACCATTTATAATGTAATAATTGCACAGATTTATTCCAAAATTATTCTGGAATTGATGCATCTCATCATCTTCCTACCACTACTACTTGTTATTAATTATATTTGTTTACGATAGGTTTTTACTAATTGTTTCAAATTTATAGTCATTATAAATATTTTTTACTAATTTTTTCTAATTATGACTTATTTTTATTAATTTATACTAATTATAGATTTTATAATTAACATTAACTATTTATCTATAATTTTTAATAATTATAGTTATTTATGACTAATTTCGACTAATTATAGCTAATTTTTACAAATGAACATTAATATTTAATATTTATCATGATTTAATGTTCATGTGTACGAATTTTAATAATATAATGCAATTATTATTAATTTTGGAATATTAACAGTAATTTAAAAAAATTAAAATGATATTGTGGTAATTTTCAATAATTACAGCCAATATTTAATTATTATATTCATTTATCATTATTTTCTACTAATTACTGCAAACTATTACTAATTATACTATTTTCACAACGATTTTATGATTATTTACTAATCTCTATCAATTTTAATAAATTCTTATTCATTGCTATTATAATTTACTAATTTTTATTAATTACTCGTTACATTTATTAATTTTCAATAACTATTGGGTTTCAAAAAAACATTTAATAATTACATCTTTTTTAGTAATTTTTAGACATTACCACTAATTTAAAATTAGTGTAGTAATTTAAAACTAATTTTATGTAATTAAATATAAATTTTAATGTTAACAACTTTTTTGTAATAACTACTAATTATCGAAAATTAGTAGTATTTACGGTAAATTAGTACAGAATACCAATTATAATTTTCTAAAAAATTTATATTATTTTGTAATTATTCCTATTTTTTATTTATTACATCAAATTTTATGTACAAATTAATATAAATTAATAAGATAAATTATAAATTACTAAAAAGGTAAAAATCATAGAATTTTCAACATTCTAGTTAGGAACAATGACTAATTTGTGTCAACCATATCCAAATTTTTCATTGCTCATGACATAAAATTTGTAGACCCATTTCATTTTCACTTTTCTAGAAATTTAAAACAATTTATTTTATTTCATTTCAATTTTTATATTATTGTATTAGTTTATAAGAATTTACTAAAAATTATTTGAAATTATAAATTTATAAAAAAATTTATAATGTTAATATTAATTCAATCAATTTATAAATTTTTATAAATTTTTAACAATCTATTTTCTTTTTTGACAAATTATTACAAACATTTAATAATTTATTGATTATTACTAATTTTTAATATTATTTTATAATTATTACTATTTTTATTAATAATTAGTAATTATTACTAATTATTAAAAAACTATTATTAATAACCATAAGTTACCTATTTAATTTGTAGTTTTTTTTATTAATCTATAACATTTATTTAAGATTTTATACTATGTATTACTAATTACAATTAATGTGTACAAACTTTTTTAAGTTTAGAATTTTTTTACTAATTTATATTAGTTAATATATTATTGTTAATTAATGCTAATTTAAAGTAATTTATTCTATTTTATATCAATTTATTTTTAAATTCAATAAATTTATGTATTTTTTAATTAATATTTTCTTAAACATTTATTGTAATTATTACTAATTACCACTATTGAGTTATAATTTTTATTAGTTTAAATTCATTAATTACATACATTTACTATTTTGTATTAGATCATAATGTTTTATTCATTTCTAGTAATTTATAATAATTTACACTATTTAATATAAATTTTTTTGTAAATTATATTTTTTTATTATTCTATTACAATATTTTATGGATTTATACTAATAAATACTACTTATAAATAATGAGTTCTATATTTTGTAAATTTATAAGATTTAAATACTGTTTTTTCCAAATCATTATTTGTTTAATAATAATTTGTACACTTTGTAACTTATTCCAATTAGTTTATACTATTTTTTAATTTATAATAATATATAAGAATGTATACTATTTTATATCAATTTATTGTAATATCTGCAAATTTATTAGTTTTTATTAATATATAATAATTTGTAGGAATTTATTACAAATAATACCAATTACAATTAATGATTTCTAATTTTAACAAGATTATAAAAATTTATTACTAATTTTTTATAATTTTTATATGTTAAATAAACATTTGTACAATTTATTACTAATTTCTATTATTTAATATCTTTTTATATTAAATTATATTAATGAATTCTAATCCATAGTATTTTATATCAATTTAATATGAATTCAGTCAATTTATAAATTTTTATTAATTTATAACCTTTGTTCATAAATTTTTACTAATTGTTACTGATTACCAAAAATCATGATTAATTTTTATTATATTATAACAGTTTTTTTACAAAATGTTTCTAATTTTTACAAATTTTTACTAATTAATACTAATTATTAATACAAATTATTAATAATTAATATTAATAATTACCTATTACAATTATTTATTACTAATTAAACCTAATTATTACTTACTACACCCAATATTTACTAACTACTTATAATTTTAAACAATTATTTCATATTAAAAACATTTAATTTTAATTAAAAACATTATAGCTAATTTTAGAAAATATTTTTAAAACTAATTAATTCAAAATAAATCTAAATATATCTTAATATGTCTAATTACATATAATTGATAATAATTATTTCTAATACAAAATTAAATAAAATAATTCAAAAATTAAAATAAATTTATAAATACATAAAAATAGAATCATTTGGTAGATTGAAATCTTGAATTTTTTTCCGAAAAAAAATATAAAACATTGAAAATAGTAAAAGGAAAAATATGAGTTCAAATAAGGGGAGATTCTCTCAATGAAGAACAAATCAAAAAACATCATGGTTCTATATATAGGTTAGACCATTTTCAACGGGAGTATTTGTGATGGGAATCACATCACAAATAATATTATTTGTGATGGGACTCATCACAAATATTGACATCAATATTATGTATTGCGGTGGATAAAAAAATTATTTGCAACTGATCCCATCGCAAATAACATTTCTCGACTGTTTCATTGTGATTAGATAATATCTGATCTCAAATAAAAAATGAGATGATGATTTTGTGAAGGTCCCCATCGAAAATACAATCCTGTCAACATAACATTTGGAACTAGATTACCATTCAATCGCAAATAAAAAATGATGGATTAGTATTTGGGATGGGTGACTGAGCCATCGTAAATAAGCCAACACAAAATGAAGATTTTCCCATAGTGTTAGCGCATTACTAATCAAGTCTCAATCCATCTACCCAATTTAATTTGTGTGTCGAATTGTAATTGGTCTTTTTGATTAACTAATGAAATTCCCACTTTAGGAATTATTATTCCCTAATTAATGATAGACCACATAACAATTCCTCACATTTTCTAGTGATCAATGAACACCCACCACTGAACTCTAAAATGTTTTATAGCTAATAGATATGAATTTAGAGCTGGAAGATAGGGATCATCGACAAAGTAAATTGAAATAAAAGAATGTAACCCTAGCACATGTGCATTTAGAATTAATAAATGAAATAAATATTAAATGTAGTTTTAAAAAGAAAACGTAAATGATTATTGAATTATTGAATTATTTCCAGAAACTAAAACATAATAGTTTGTAAAGCCTCCACCTTTCCTATCACTCATAGAAACTACCCCTCCCTAGCTGGGGTGTGAATTTGATTTGTGGTAGGAGGAGATATCACACAATGAATGATATGAATAAAAGAATAGTGGGGAAGTAAATATATAGTTGGCCATCTTCCATATCTTCCCTCATTAATCAATCATCTTCAATCCTTTAGTGACCACATATTTATTGGTATAACTCATACATAGTGTTCCATAAATGGCTCATTGAATTTTCATGTGCTGTCTCGGGAAATAAAATATATGGGGTGAAAAAAATTCTCAACATGATTGTTATTTTTGGTTCTATCCTAAAATTTAATGTTGTGTTTGTGATATTCATGACCTGTAATGTGTGGGAATATCACCCAAATTTCTAATATATTTTTCATATTTAATAGTGGATTCAAGAATTTTATTGTGTGGGGTCCGAGTTTTCATGGATTGTTTTCATTCTATGTAATTCTTCATATTACATTCTATTAATGAAATAAATGGTTTCTAAAGTTGATTTCCAGCCTATTTTGTTCCGAATTAGTCTCATTTTTTTATTTTAATGCATTATAATTAGTCCAACACTTTTCTCATGATCGTATTCCTTTATATAGACCATCAAATCATCATTTTTTCGATTCTTAAATCCTCGGTTGAGCTAAAACAATTAAATCATACATTATTATTATCTTTATGTTAATTTAATTTCCAACATTGTTTCTTACCAAAAAACATAAAAACAATCAAATAATATAATAATTAATCATTTGTCTTGAAATTTTTTTATTATATTAAAATAATCAAGAAAATAATTTCTAGTCATGCACACTATAGTTTCTATGTGTCGACACCCATGGTTACCAAGTGTTTCCTGGTTCCATTTTTGTGAAAACCAAATCGTAAATCACAATCACAATTTTTATAATCACCTGCACAAGTGAATTATAACTACTCACAGTCATTGAAAATAAAATTCATAATAAAAAACATATTGTGAGATATGCACCAACAAGTTATGGCCATAAATTTATTTTATTAAAAAACGCATAAATTTTTTTTTCAAAACAACCAATGATGCCTTTCTATATATGGGCATGAAATTGATTTTTTGAAATGAATATTTTCATTTGTATTTTAATCAAACAAAAAATATTTTTTCGTAAAAAATAAAAAATAAAATATTCTTTTACTACCAATGTGAAATTACATAATAAATCTATTAAACTGAAAAGAGGAATTATCAAGAAAATACAATATCTCTTGGATTAGTGCCAAAATATGATACCACTTACCATGTAAACAAAATAAAAATTTCCAATATGGAATCCTCATTTGATGATGAAGAGGAACCTATAACCACATGTGATGGTCTAAGGATGCCACCAAAGGAAACATAATATCTTTCAGTTTTCCACAAGATTTATTGTGAGGAATAATTAAAAATATATAATAAAATATCATCCCCTTATATAATAGTGAGAGTGCCAAAAAAGTCTCCTCAAAAGGATAACAAAAATTTCATGTAGTGGTCATTGGGATATTATAATAAAAAATACATAGAACTACATCATTAAAACCCCAAATTAAATTTATTTTTAAATTTTTCATTTAATCACATCTTAATTACTAAGAGTTAAAAATCATTCAAAAAATTCATTATAATTATTTAAACGAGATTAAAAAATTTCTGTTTCCCTTGTTTCAAGACTTTGAAATGAATAAAATTTTTTATAGAAGAAGAAAAATGAAAAAACATGTTTCTATTTATTTTTCTCCCCAATTTTCTGATGCGTAAGGGTAAACTGTTTTTACCCTTAATAAATTCATTGGTGGAATGTACGAATATACGGTTACTCATATACTACAACAAATACACAAAACATTTACAGTAAAATTATCTTATTGTTACCCTTACAAAACCATTATTAGAAAATGGTTTCTTTTATATAGTTATAGAATATTGTTTATTACATTGACATAACCACTATAGTACCATTAAACATGACTTAAAATTACATGGAATGAAGATAGTTATTTAGTTTATTTGACCTACTTAATATTTTATTTACCTAAGTTTCCAGTATATAGTGAACACTATTGTTGATCCCTTGAGGAGGCCACCTACAACAGAAAATGTTTCCTTATATTCACTATTATAATCAAACTAATATAAAACTAAATTCCCTAATATATATGGTCATGATTTCAAATGTTTAACATATAAAATATTAAATATATAAATGAAATATAAAAAATTTATTTTATTATACAGAAAGAGGAAAATTTCTAAGGGAGTCGAGGTGATTGAATTCACAGATCATAGAAATCACAAAATTGAATTCAGTGGGGTGATCATGAACTGTCAAATATCACCTCCTCATTTTGAAATGGGATTACACTATACTAAGACCCCTAAACACATGTAAATTATCGTCCTATATTATATTATTATATATATTCTCTCACAATCATTACCCATTCCAGGATCCACTTTATGTACAACACAAATACTGAAGTGTCGAAAAATGATAAATGAGAAAAAGAATTCTGACGACAATGAAAAATGGGTTACACTCACTGTAATAATTTTAACCATTGATAAAACTCTTATAATTAAATAATGAGAATAAATTAATGAACATTAAACTCACTAATACCATTATTCCTCCCACAAAAAATTGTTGATGTTAGCTCTCCATTTTTTGTAGTGTTGAGAAGGGAACAAGGTTGGAGAAACATTTAAATAAAAAATGAAAGAAAGAATGTATGAAAAGTAATACTAATATCATAAGAGTAAAAAGAAATTAATTTTATAAAATACACAGTAATTTTCCAAAAAAGGATACCCTATGATTTAAACCACTTGAAATGATGAAGGAAAATATATCTATAATGTGTTTGGTGAAATAATTCAATCCAATTTTATTCTCTGATTGTTTACATGTGTTATCCCTATTTAATGATATCATTTGGAACTTTTATATTATTAAAAAAATCTCCCTAGAAATCCACATTCTATAATAATATATTTAGCTTTATTGGACACGTGTGGCGACAGTTTTGTCTGATATTCTGGGTGGATTTATTCTTCCCTGAAAAACTCTTTTAATTCCTCATCGCTAATATTTTAATAATTTATGGAAAATAAAATTAAATAATCACACATTCCCACATTAATCCACGTTTTTTCCTAACTTAATTTTTATCCATGTTTAATTTTAGATATTATGGGCTAACAGATTGGGAGATATGAACGCATCATTAAATTGGCCCAGATCCGTGCATTGTTTTGTAGCCTATATTGTGTGCTAATTTCATCACTCCAAATGACATCATGTTTTTAGATCCATCAGGATGAAATGTATCCCACGTTTTTTGTATTCCTAAGAAAAATATTTTCATAATTTAAATCAGTGCAGATAATGTTATGGCTGAAATACAGAAACAATGTAAATTAGTTAATTTCCAAAATTATGCCACTGTAGAATTTGAGTTTAAAATAAAAAAAAATTTAAAAATTTTAAAATTTACGATAGTGTAATATATTTTGGGGATAATAATCATTTAATTATAGCATAAAATAATGAAAATAAATTTAAATAACTCCCCCACAGTTTACCATTGAAATTTTAGGCGATTATCATATATTCAAATAAAAATCCACAAAATAATAAAAAATGAAATAAAATCACAGATAACATAAAAATAATATTCAGTCATATATCAATAATGAAAAATAATTACATATCATTTTTATAACCCAAAATTAAAAAATTTCAGCTTCATAAATCTATCCATGTCCCTATCAAAACCTATACCACATTGAATTTTATGCCACTATTCACATAATATAAATTAAATATAGATTTATGATCATACTTGGATGTTTCATGTCTCAAAATAGAACCATGAAATATACAATCCCTCCATATTTTGAATCAAGAAATATAATTCAATCATGAGGTCTTTTTCAATTAAAATTAAGTGGCATAGGGTTGGTAAGAAAATATTGAAAAATTAAAAGATGAAAAAGAGGGGGTAGACTCTTAATTATAATGCATGAATATTCATGTGATGATATAGGAAAAAAATATCTCAATTCCCTTTAATAGTGTGATATTAAACACTAACACTTTTTTCTGACTTGGGACATCATCCATGAAATTATTACAGTGAATAATATACACAGTGTTATTTTCTATTTTCTCTTTTTATCGTTTTTTGTAAAGCACCAGAAAAGAAACTTTTATTTAATGGAATTTGAAATGAAAAATGAATACAAAGAATGAATCCAAATTAAGGTCATTTATATTAGAGAGGTGTTTGAGTTATAAAATATATTACAGTGAATTATTCAAGCTCATCTCCAATTTTTTCTTTTTTTTCTTTTTCTCTCTTTTTTTATTTTATGAGGAGAAATTGTTGAAATAAATCAAGAATAATAAAATTATGATTCATTACCAATTATATCAAAATCCACAACAAATTATATTGACACAAAACTGACACCAAAAATTAAAAAAATACAACCAAAAGAATAAACAAAAATGTCACATCCCCCACACAGAAACATGAAACATCTTTGAACAAAACCCAAGGGTCTGGGTAGGTATGGAAAAATTCAACTTATAATTTTGCTTAAACCTATAAGGAAATTCATGAAATATAAGGGCTAATAATGGATAAGTTTATTCTTGGATCCCAAGCTAAATTGTGGCTAGCCAAAGAAGATCCACTATCATGTTATGTAAATTCTATGAAATCCAATGCTTTGACAAATAAAAGAACAAAAAGTTGTAAATCAAACAACATTTATGAAGACTTTCAATAATATGATAAATTAAATACGATTTCCTATAATTTTATAAACTTGTTAGGTTAGGAAATATTTTTATTTCATTAATCACTAGTTTGAATGGGTTTCACAATCCATCAATATTCATCATAGGAAAAACTTTGAAATCATAGATCAAAATCCATTAAGAAATAATTTAAATCCTCAAATATTCAAATAAATTTTTCTTCCAAAAAATTCCAATTTGGTTTGAATTTTCCAAATTATTTAATTAAACTCAATTATACTAAAAACATAAAAACTATGAAATAAAAAACATGAGAAATTTTGAAATAAAAAAAGAAGACCTAAAAAAATCCTAAAAATATAATGACATCCCCCACATATATAAAATATAATATTTTTTTAGTTAAATTTATATAAATATATTAATGAATAATTTTAATTGAGTTAAAAAATAAGTTAAAGGAAAGAAACGACTAGATTTATTTTTGATGTTATATCCTTGAGATAAGCTCCCATATTTTACCACATTAATCCTTAAGAAAATAAAGACAAACCATTAGAAAAAATAAAATATATATATATGGGAAAAATGGATGATACTTGGTTTTACCCTTCCCCCACAATAAAGTGGTATGTTTTTACTGGGCCAAGATTGGCAGTTTCATTAGCTTAAACCCAATCCAAATGTGAAATGGGTTTCTTTCTTAAAAACACCAGATCATATTTCTTCCATTACTCTTGAAATAATATATTTATGGGAGTAACCCATGCATAGAGTACATTAAATACTTCCCTATTTCAATAGAGTGTGAACAACAGAGTTGATCTCTCAAGGTGGATGCATATTATATATAAATATATATTTTTAATTAACACTATTATAATATAATTAATAAAAAACTAAATTATCAAATATATATGGTGAGGATTTTAAATAAATAAAATATAAAATACTATATAAATAGAAATTTAAGGTAATAAATAATAATTTTATAAGAAATAATGAAGGAAAATTTCATTAAGAGGTCAGGGTGACTGAAATCATTATTCAAATGAATCTCAAAATTCAATTCAATAAGTTTATCATGCTTTTCGACACATAAAATAATTTTTTCAAATTGGATTATCACTAACAGAGGGATTTTCAAATTGGAAAATTATCATTTTGTAATTCAGCTGCAATTCCACTTCCCTTTCTATCATTACCCTTGACATGCTCTACCATATGCATGACAAAAATATGTAAGGGAATCAAAGTGCTAAATGTGAAGAAGAATTCAAATGATAGTGAAAATGTAAATTCCACTCACCTTAATCATTTTAACCATCATAAAAACACTTATAAATTAATATATATTATAAAATAAAGAACACTAAATTTTATAAATCCACCAATACATCTCTTGAAAAACAATTGAGGTTAGATATGCCTTTTTTCAAGAGTTGAGAGGGGAACATAGTGTGATAAACACATGAAAATAAAAATGAAAAAAATTCATGTAAATAATTACACTAAAATAACAGTAGTATACTAATACTAAGGAATTTAATGTAATAAAAACACAATATAAATTTCCAACATAGGAAACCCTAATGATTGCATCCCTGTGGAATAAATAAGTGATACATATTTAAAGGGAGTGGGAGTGAATGAATTATCTTAAAAAATATACTCATAATGTTTTCTTGTTTTATCCCTATTAAATGATATAATTTGATATTTTGGACTTCTTGAATTTTGAACCCCAACCAAAACTCTGATTACCCAACAATCTTTATATTTAATGGACAAGTGTGGATGTGTTAAATCTGATTTACTCCATGGATTTATTCTGCCCCAAAACACTCTTTGAATTCCACATCACTGATTTATGATGCATTTAAAACCACAAAAATGATGTAATAATTCATGAAAACTTTTATACATGGTGTTCCTAAATATTTATTCTTAATCCATTCCAAATTTTAGATAATTTTTTATTCTAGATCGAGAAATATGGACCCATCATTAAATATATCTAGATCTGTGTAAAATTTTGAATACCCAAATTTTGAGCTCTTTTGGGGCTCTAAGTGAAGGATTGGGATTTTCTTTATTAAGTATGAAATGTAACCATAGAATATTTGAAGTAGGAATAATGAATTTTACAATTTCATTCACTGAAGAGAATGTTATAGATGATAAGTTGAAATAAATTAAAAATGGCTAATTAAATAATTATGCAATATTTTCTTCAATATATCCCAAAAACAAAAAAAAATTAATTTAACAAAAAATAATACATTGGTAAGAATATAATTTTTTAACATTATTAAATATATAAAAAATATATCTTTATTAGGTATACTATTTTTTCTGATGGGTTTACACATATGCATTGGGTCGACTACCCATAGCATGTAAGGTTTTACCCATACTCACTATCTTATCTACCTTAATGTGGAATGCTATGCCTTAAAATGAGTAGTTTAAATTTCAAATTTTGTATATGATATGATTTCCAGACTCTTATATGAATCGAATAGACATGAGGATACCATTGATTAACTGTTGAATCAAAGATTGTCACCCTTACACATCCTACTAAAACCACACCATTCCCATAAAAAAACATGTAAATGAAGTGTTACCCTTTAAAAAAACTAAAAAATATCTTATAAAAAGTTATAAGAAACATTCATTTACATATGAACCATTACATGATTCAGGGTAAAAATTAATTTTATAATTATTTCATTTCCATTTATTGCTAAGGTAAATTTATATCAAAATACTTTTTTTGATATTATAAAATGAAGGCATTAAAATTATCGCCACCAAATATGATTTTCACACATATAAACCATTCGTGATTCTGATCATTCAACATGATATGTATAACACCACAGAAATAATTATTTTTATTTGAATATCACAGGAAAATATAATGCTCAGTATAGAAACACATGACATGAAGTTATTATTTTATCAAAAAGTGCTTTACCCTTGAAATCCATAAACCAAACAAGCTAAAAAAATTATAAGTGTTAGTGTTAGGGTAAACATCCTTTCATTTAAACATTTGGATTTAGTTTTACCGATACCTTGTATGTTAGGGAACATGAAAAACAACACGAACCGACATCATGTGAGATGGAAAGGCCAACAAAGTACACAGATTTACATGATGTTCAATGATCATAGAAGGTATAAAAAACCCCGGACTCAATCATACCCTAATCACATAATATCTATATCCCAAAATATGATAGATTCAATGAGGGAGACATAAAAAATGATGGTATATTTCATTATATTTCATGTGGTTCAGATATTTAGTGCGCCACTAATAATATTACCACACCATCCCTGTCTCTCCTAAATAAGACATGGTCTTACCAGAGACTATTCACCTACTATTTCATGACATCAATTATATTTACAAGGATTGATATAAAATAATTTAGAGTGGAACTCCTTAATTACAATGTATCATTATCATTAAAAATATTAGGAAATGAAAATAATCACCCACACAAGAGATATATCATCAAAAATTGAAATCTCTATTTGGTGAAATCATTCATCTGACTATAGTAATATATCCTTGGGTATATTTAAAAACAATTAATTACAAGTAATCAATAGTGTTTACTCAAAATAGTGGCTTCAAGAACACCATGTAGCATCAGTACCCCTCAAACATGACAATCAAGATCTCTTACAATAGCTATCACTTTGGTAAGAAAGAAATGAGATCATTACATAAAGCAATTTATGATATTAAAAATTATATCTCAAATCATATAAAATTATTTATTTGTATAATTATAATGTCTATGGAATAATTTATCAAATTTATAGTAAAAATGTAGATATATTTTCTAGAATAGAGTGTCTATGGTGTTTCACTCAATTTTTCCTAGAACATGAATTATGATATAAATTCTAAAATTTACTAGATCACTCCGGATAACATATTTAATGTTTCAAATGAAAACATGTATTGATAAAAACGTAGTATGATTACTAATTTGACCTTAGTTCAGGATCTATACGCTCATTTATGTGTTAAAATTGAATAGTGGACTACCTACAATGTCACAAGGGATCGTTAAAAGAGCATAACTATAAATTGCATGTATTACCACTATAAAAAGTTTTGTTACATCACTATCAATAGATATCATGTACTCTATTAAGCAAAATATTGTTGCAAAAGGTATAACTGGACTATTAACACTAATATCACATTGTAATATTTTTACCTTAAACACAACCATGTGGATTTCTGCAAACTGGATCCCTATAGATTCATCATCCTTTATTTCATCATTGTTTTGATTTTCAATACCCTTCTCAACGAGTCTATGAACAAACATCCATATCAGAGAGTCTTTACAATATCAAAATAAAATATTTAAAATAATTTATCTTAACATTTATATAACAAGATCATATTCCAGTAGAAATAGAACTCCCCGGATATTGATGAACTTAACATATCTCAAACTACTCTTTTAAGGATTGGGGTAATAATATTATGTGATAATGTAAAATTTCTATGAACGTAAGTCCATTATATGTTAGATTAATTATATGATTAAATAATAGGATAGACCCACATGCCATCACACATTTTATGACATTATGAAACTTTTCTAATATATTCATGAGGTTTCATTATAAAATAATTAAGACATGATGTGGCTTTGTATAAAAAAATATTTTGGTTTAAATTAACCTAACATAATTCCCTTCAACAGAGTCCTTTGATAAACAATTCCCAACACAAGGCACTACATCAATATATACCTAATATTTTACCCCACTCCTTGTAAAATTTGTTTCAATTTTTTTTACAACATGAAAACCCAATGGTAAAAGAACAAATTATTTAGAATAAACTAAGGCCTCATATTATAATCAATGTAAACCTCGATGATTTCTATCATAACCCTAGGAAAAATTTATAATCTCAAAATGTAAAACTAAACATGAGGTAAATATATTACGTATATGAAAAGGTTTCATCCCCAATAAACAACCAAAACAATCATCCTTAAATGATCATTAAGATGGATGAAGCACGAACACCAGATCCAACACCTCACGCATGTCTAGGATATAGGTCAAATGAATAAATTCCTAAATGAAATATTACATTCATTCAGACATGGATTTTGGTTCTTTAAATATGTTTACATAGGTTTGGAATCATCAACTGGTGCTACCCAGTATACAATGGATAATAACATATTTCCAATGTATCTACTAGCTATAATGGTGAAGAAATAAATCATATAACCCTTACACAATCTCAAGGTTAACCATGTCTGTGGAACCAAGAATAAAACCATGGATTTTCAATAAACGCAAATAAATCCAATGGAACAATTTTCAAAGAGATAAGTGAGATAATGGTGCATCAAAATAATTAAGATAACCACAACTACCAATGTAGAAACCCATGAAATAAATCTTAGATCATAAATAATCAAGGTTATCACAAAAAACAAAACTGACATATAATATAGATCTTGAAAATGAAGGGATCAACATAAAAACTAGAAAATACATCTGATATTCCAATATTCTTATGGAACAAAAGAAAAAATGATTTTTTTAAGTATCACCTACAGAACATAAATGATATGGTTTTTAGTCATGACATAAAATTTCATATATTTGACTCACAACATGGTCTTATGGGAAGACTCATCAAAACCATACATGAGGATAAATCCTTATATTTGTGTCTCATAGAACACAACACATAACCATACACATAATAAATGGTTTAGAAAAATATAAAAATCAAAAAATTAAATAAACACTTTTAGAGTGGTTTCAAAACAATCATACTTATGAAGATGGAACATATATTAAAAAATATTTATTTCAAAAATATCCAAATAATATTTGAGAATTATTTTTATAAATAACTAGTTTTATAAGTAATCATATTTCATTACAATAGAAAAAATGTCATCAAAGAAAAATTTTACAATAGAAAACATTCAACATTACATGATTATCTATCCTTGAAATTTGGAATCTTATTCTAATTTATCATTCAACATAAAAAAACCGTTAATAGTTATGTATTATATGTTATACCACATAATGAAATTTTATATGAATCCAAAATATATCCATTTACATCTTCATGGAAATCAACAATTTCATTCAAAACCATTAAGGCTAATTAAAAATATTCAAAATGGGTGTGAAATTTATTCATTAAAAATCATTATCTGGTTTGAAAACCAAAAATTTCCAAGGTTTTATGGTTGGAACCACCATTTATAAAAAGCTGTTATAAAAACAAGCATCAGGAAATATGAATCTTATAAAGATTCACATTTTAATCAAAATTAATTTTCATGATATCTATTTTCAACCAATATACAAGTCATTCCACACCATAAAACAATGTATTCCATAAATGTTAATTGAAATAATGCCATAATATTTGTTATTCTTTAGATCTACATTGATTATCTTCCCATCATTGAGAGTCACTCAATGAATATGAGAATCATTTTTCATAAATAACAAAATCATGGGATGGGGATTCATGATTGACTATTTATTATGGTTTATTGTTTTATTTTATGCATTTATTAACCTACATAACACTTTCAAAACCATGTTATCATTCATAGAATGTTTGTCTATACAATACTTATGGAATTCTAAAAAATATTACACTTTTCGTTTAGACCAAAAATGTATGATAAAGAAAAATGTTATTAAAAACATAAATTGGGGATCAGAATTATTCATATTAGAAAATAGATAATGAATAGTATCAGACATAAAACAACTAAATCAAAACAAATAATGGTATCTTAAGAAACATCATGAATATTGGTGATCAATAATCTACACACCATGTAAGCATTGAGTTGTGAAAAGTCATAGAACTATTTTAGCAAGGACCTATACCAAATCCTAGTAATGTATCCATCTTCAGGATGTGTATGATTCTAATACAACATTTAAATTGACCAACGTGGGTTATATAGAATTATCACTTGAGCTATCTTTACAAGAGATTAAAAGTGTTTTAGTAATCTTTAAGGGATGAATATAATATCCAAATTATCATTTATAAAAACAATTGGAAATTTTTCAAAAAAAAGTTATATTAGAAAACATCTCATTTATCAAAAATTATGATAAAATTTTATATTATAATAAATAAGAAATATAAAAACCCCTTTGGAATAAATAAATGATTCAAAAAGGATGAACTTGAATGAAAAATGAAACAAACAAAATACCGTGAATCCATGTGAATATACATCACCATCTCCCCAAAACAATATGTTAAAAAGAATAACTTATAAAATCCATAATGTCACATTCAAAGCATACAATTAACTATAACATATAGAACCATTTCTATAAACTCCCAATGGAGAAGGTAGGGTGTGATCATTGAAATTCTAATCCCAAACATACAAATTGAGTTCTTAATAAACGATTTTTTTGAATAATACATAACTGAAGAATACAATTATCTTTATATAACAGATAATATTTTCTAGTGTGGGTTTTTAATGATTAGTCATAACATTACAACATATAGTTGTTTAAAAAATATAGAAACAAAATAGGTATTTGGATTTACTCATTCTAGCCTAATAAATGAAACAAAACAACATTGGATCTTCTAATGGGCATCTAATTTATTTTATAATACATGGGGTGAGAATAAAATTTTTCAGAAAGGGTGTTTAAAATAAGAAATGAAATAATTTAATAAATACTAGTATGATTATTGAAATCAATTTTCCAAACAATATCATTTGATAAATATAATATATTTTTAAAAAATTTCTTTTGAGGTTTTTCAATATAACATAATAAATATTATTAAAAAAATTTAGAAAAACATATCACTTTGAAAAAAATATATTTTTCTCAATCAATAATTATTTTATGATTATTTAGATTTCCCCTTTGAAATGTTTTTAATTTAATAAATTTATTTATGGAATTAAATGATTCATGGAAAGAATTATGAAATCCATGAGGTCGCTATGAGTGTCTAATTTTGGAATTTGTACCGTTTATGTCTTAGAATACTCCATTCCTCATCATATTATATGATACCCATGTTCCATGTTTTTTTTCAGATTTCTATTCTCCTTTGTAATCCATTGAAAATATTTCAAAGAAAACTAAAAATAATTCTCCAATTTGAAAATAGTTATATATATTCCCATATTTAGAAAAATATTTATATTAAAAATAATTTAATTGTAAGGATAAACTTACATTGCCCAATTAATTTGTGCCATAAATCATATATTTAATTAATAAAACATAGGAATATTATTTTCAAAATATGATTAGAATGTTAATGAAAATTAGAGTATAACAACATTCCGATAATAAATAATAACATCAATAAATTTAAACAAAAAATCAATGTATCAAATTATATCTTTAAAAAAACATGAATCATATGAATAAATTTATTGAATGAAATAAATTCCACATAAAGTGACAAACTTAATAAATTTAATTTTATCCCAAAATGATGAAAATTTGCCTTTATGAGTGAACCTGCTATATTTGAAGATGATAATTTTTACAAGTTAATTGAATTCAAAATTTTAAATCATACTACTATATAGGAACAATTCTAAATTACTTAAAATAATAAGAAATTCAATAAAAAAATTAAATAGATTTTCGTTATTTAAAATGTTTATGAAATATGAAAATAAATGTGTTTTAAAAAACATATTTCCTTTACATGAAATATTTTTTCTTAAAAGAAAATATGAGATTTAAATATCATTTTTGAAAATTAAAATTTTTAAAAGTAATCACCCTAACATTAGGGTTTTTTAAATAATATAATAATAATAATTAAATTATTGTTTTTATTAAAAAATAATAAAAACAAGATAAAATCTATGGTTTCCCTTTCATAAATTTTTTACTGAAAAACTATTCATCACTGTTATATATTAAAATGAAACAAAATTTATTTTTCTTTTATTAAATTATGTATTTTATATATTCTAAACTATATTTGATTTATCTGTATGATACATCTAAACGAGGCTCCTTATATAGACACCATTATGACATTTGACTGAATAAAATAATAAAAGTTTACTCTATAGAATAATTATCTTATACCGTTATTGATATGTTTATGTATGGTTGTATACAAGTACTTTAATATTTATATCCAAGATTGAGGGTTCTTGGTGACTATAATGCGTGCATTCATTTCATTCATGGAAAACCTAATAATTCACCGAAATATTAAAATATGATTTTTATTCACAATTTTTAGCTAAGATACATACAAACAAAAGATATTTATATACATTGTTGATGCACCTAGAGAACATGTGGTTATGTTGACATGAGATGGTTTTATTTTAAAATTCAAAGTTCAAATTGAGGCTATCTAACTATTTCTATATGAAATAAAAAATTATGGAGAATATACACATATATAAACCCATTGTTACCACTGGTTTCATCCAATGTGGAAACATATAGAGCTATGAAATCATGAAATGGTCCATGCGTGGTCATGGTTTTAAATATGAACGACATAGGTATGTTTATATACATTATTATAAAATTTTTTAAATCAGATTCATTAATGTATCATCATAAAGTATAGAGACCATGACAAAACAATTAGAATCTTGATATGTATGCAATAATATTCATGGGAACTACCATGAAGGATATTAGTATAGACTGAGTGGTTTGGGTTCACTGTTTGATTATTTTAAAGTTACTATCCTTTCATCCAAAAGAGATAAATGATTAGAATAAAGGCGATGATGTGCTTGGGATTTAATATTAGGTATGGAGATAATGGTATTTGGAAGAAGATGAAATTATCCTTGATGTTCCCATAGGTTAATAATAGAAGGTAGAAGATGATCAATGAATTGATTATACAACTGATATTAATTAATCTGAATGATGTTGAATTATTGGGACTTATTTAAATGGATGAACAATACCTATATCTATTTGATCCCACAATAATGTTTTTTATGTCTGGCTGATTTTAAATTTACTAACCCTTGCCAAAAAACACTCAAACAATAAGTAAGGACTAGTTCATGTGACACCTCACACATGCACACATGGATCACACCATGTGGTCCATCTAGAAACCCCATTTTACTTACATGTTCATCATGCGTGTTCTATTGATGATCAGTGGAAATAATTATCCCACCCATACCACTACTCCTACCTATACCATGGATAGTTATGGTTCTACCTTCCTTTATCTACAATGGATGTGTGTCCTCTTGTATGGCTAGGTAGTTGACCAATTTTTTTATTGAAACATAATTTAAAATTATTTTTCTATAAAACTTGTCAAATAAAAATTATGTAAATATAATATTTCATTAAACATAAAATTTATATTTTATGTAGTAGATTTCCTATAATAAAAAAACAATTTATTATTGAAAATATCATTATTTAATAAAATATTTTCATATTAAAACACAAAATAGTTTATTTAAATAAAAAACCATCTAAATATATTTATTTTAACAAATAACTAGGTTAAATTCCTCGGATATTACATTCTCGCCTCAAAATTAAATTAGACCATAGAGATACTTTCGACTTCTTAATTTCACAAAGTCTTGTATATTTGACATTTTAAATCATTATTTTTTATTATAAATAAAACCATTCCATGAAAAAATTATATATAGGTTATACTGTTATCATGTTATCCACATAATTTGGTTGTTGTTTTATTCACATATTTTGAGGTTACATGTTTTTCAATTTTTATTTAGACCATCCTTAAATTATTATTCTTTATTTTACAAAAATAACCTCATATAACTTTGGAAAAAATGACGTTGGTTGTGGAAAAGGTTTGAAAAAACGTTTTTCTGGGACATGTTATTTCAAAATATCCAACAATACAGGATTCTAATATTTAATTATGAATCAGTTTGTTTTTGAAAAAATCAATCAAGGATCATTTTAAAATTACAAAAGTATGAGAGAAAATACCCAATCTTAAATAAAAATTTAAATAGGATTCATGAAGGCCTCATTGATTTTATCATATTTAAAAATCATTTTACACGTAGATTATTTTTATATGGTAAAATATTTGAAAATAATATGACGATATTTCACTTTTTTTGAAAGATGAAAATGTTTGAAATTATGGATTTCACAAAAAAACCCATAAAATAAGGTGGTATTGAGGTAAAAAGGAGGTGTTTGACATTTCTATAAACTATTTTCAAACGAGTATTATATTAAAGAATTTTTTAAAATTATATGAGAATTAATTTTCTATTTTCACTGCATGAATATCAGCAATAAGAGATAAAACTATTATTTGAAATCCTCATCCTTCCTTTTTTCACTAATTTTATTTATATAAAAATTTACGAAAATAAAATATATAAAAGAATGTTCTTATAAATTTGATCAATATTTAACAAGCCTTACTAATCTATAATTTTATTTAAACCATTTCTCAGATACAAGATGTGAAATCCTGAACCCACATTTATACATTCGATTCTCAATAAGAGCTTATAACATTTTTATAAAAGATAACTAAAAAATATTGATTCATTATATAACTATGGTTTTCATCCAGAATATGTTTTTTATGATTAGAAATAACATTAAAAAATATCATAATATAGAAAATTTAAAAAATACCTATATGGATTTAATGATACAATCTCTTTAAACCAAACAATCACCTTTTGATGTTTTAATGATACTATTGAAAAATATAAAAGTGTGGAGTGAGAGGAAAATTTTCCAAATAAGTGTTTTTAATACTAGACATGAAACATTTTAATAAATACTATAAAATCATTTTGAAAACATTTATCATATATAATAAATTATAAAATAAATAAATTTATAAAATATAGATTTAGGGTTTTCAAAATTAAACATAATAAATATTTTTATAATATTTAAAAATAATTTTAACTTTTAGAACCTAATATTTATTAAAAAATTATTATCGTTGTATAAATATTTTGATTTATCCTTTATAATTTTTTGTAAATTTTAATATTAATAGAATGATATTATATAAGGAAAACCATAATAAATACATTAGGTTACTAGGAGTATCACATTTTAGGAAAATATCCCCTCAAGGTTATAGAATTACTTCATTCCTCATTATCAAAAATGATACCCAAGTTCTAGGTTTTATTTTTGGAAACAAAATTTTGACATAATTTTTTTTCATTTATAATACATTAAAAAACATTCACTACATATATTCACCATTTTCAAAGAATAATTTAATTTTATATATTCTCTACATTATCCAAAGATAAACATCATAAATACCATAAAAGTTTGTTGAAATCCATATATAAGAATTTTTACATGAAATAATTTATTTAAAGAAGAACAAAACATATGGGAACTCTTCTCTGTAACATACATGGTATTTTAAATAATACTATATTTTATGGACATTTCGATAATAATGAATAACACTACCAATTTTTAATGAATGTTTCTCATACAAAATTCATATCATTAAAACCCAATTTAAAAATAAAAATAAATTTATCGAATGATGATATATTTTTTACCTGAAAATTGATAATTTCTATGATTTTAAATTCATCCGTAGATTATGAAAAAAATCATCCTTTTTAGAAGAAAATTATATATTTGGAAATTATATATTTTTCCTGAGAGTTGGAATTAAATATGTAAACCAAAAATCTCTACAAGTAGTGTTTAAAATAATTTCCAAAATTAAAATACATAATAAAGTCAATTAAAATGATTTCTATTTCTGTATTTTTTTTAATATGGAAATTTTTTTTTTAAACCCCATTTTTCATTTACATGGATTTTGTTTTATAAAAAAATATTTGTTCGGAATTTTTTTGAAAATTAGTTGTATGAAAAATAACTAACCTTATATATTTGTTTTCAAGAAATAATATCATATGAATTATAATATTATTCCTTTTTTAATAATGATTGAATTTTAATGTAGATGAATATAGTCTCCCACACCATTGTATTTTTATAATGATCTCTTTATTATTTTATGATATTCAAATGACACTCTGTATCTATATCTTATTCAAACCCCCATCTTATAAATTCTAAAGTAGATTTTTTTTCTTATTAGGTAACACATATTGGGGGTTCTTTATATAGATGCCTTTTTATTATTCAATTGATTAAAATTAAAATAATGTAGTCTATCAAATACTTATCTCATATCCTTGTTGATATATATATATATACAAGAATATAAATACACTAATAAATTTTTATCCATGTTGGAGTTATTTCAATGAACTTAAATCTTTAATTCATAGATTTATGGGAAATATTGAGAATATAAGAAACTGTAGAAAAAAAATTTGGTTAACTAAATTCTGTTTTGAAACAAAATGATATAATATATTTATATACCTTGATCCAACACCTTTAAAACATAGGGTGAAGACAATAGGAAAGGTTTAACATCAAAATTCAAGGATGAAACTATAATGATATAACTATTTAGATTTTAAATTCCTACCAATATAGACTATATAGATATATAAAATCATTTCTCTCACAAGTGTGATTCACACTTTAAAATGGAGAATATAAGAGATGTTTAAATGGATTGAAAATAACAATGGATTTACATATGATTGATATTGGTTAATTTATATAGGGAAGAAAGATATAGATGTCTCTGGGAGGCGTCCACTCTCTCCCATGAGGCGACTAAGGTTTCCCCTCTTTTCTTTTTTCCTTCCCCCTCTAGACTAGATCGGAGAAGGTTGCTTCATCTGGTCCTGGCTCGAACCTTTCTCTAGTTTGGAGCTATGAGATCCGGTGGTGTTCGGAATTGTTTACAGTATCGGTGATGATCCTCCGCTCCAGTGCTTCAGTTCATCATGCTTTGGGATGATGCGGTTTGGAATAGTTCCACATTGGGATGATGTGGCCTAGCATAGTTCCACAGTGGTGGCGCAACGTACCATCTTTCTGGAATCACTGTGTTTCTCTGCTTGACTCTCTATCGCTTACGTTTCCTCCGGTGGTCTCTCCGGCATCCACTAAAAGGCTCCAGCTTCTCGATTTGTCCGGTGACTTAAGGTGAGGGCTCCAGCGGGTTTCCAGCGGGCTCCGGGTCTGACCTGCAGTGCCTCGGAGGGGGAGGCTTTGGGTTTCCTGGTTTGTGTCTTCTATAGGTGAAGGTCTTATGATGTCGTGTTTGTCTTCCACTTTGGTGAATTGGCTCTCTGGATCTTTTATGGTTGATTTGGATAAGTTGGAATGGTTGATTTGGTAATGTCGAAAGGGTTGATTTGTGGAGTTGACGGCTGATGCTTTGATTTGGTGATGTGTTAAGTATTTTGATGTGTTCTGTGGTGTTGTTTTGTTTGTTTGGTTTGATCTTGGAAATTGGAAGTTTGTCCATCCGGACATGATCACTTGGATCAATCTCAGAGGAGGATTTGGAGCTGGTGGTTCTTCTTTGTAATGCTTTTCGGCCTCGGTTGTTTGATAGGGTATGTCATTAACCATCATATCGGGCCTATTCTTGTCACAGGAGATTGGCTTGCCGATTTTCCTTCCAACGTTGGAGTGCTTCAACATGTTTTTATCCTGGGAGGGGTTGATCTAGTTTTTAGTATGGTTTTCATTCTTTTTTTCCTTCAGGTGTGACTGTCCTAAGTCTTGATGTATTTTGGGTTTTCCCCTTCTTACTTTGAAAGGGGGATTTATCAATAATAAAAAAATATGGGAAGGCCTTCGAGCCGTTGGATGGATATATTATAATATCTCATATATATCATATAGTTTGATGTACCTAATATCAAAAAGAATGTTTTCATCTTACAGAATACTCCATGATATCCTTATGATATACCGTTAATTATTCATTGGTATATTAAGGGGTATGAGATCATATTTTGTGGATTTGAGAGTTATAGTCATGTCTCTAAAAGGGTATGACTACCATGAATGATTGTTAATTCAATATTGGGAGGTATTTTAGTGCATGAAAATTATGGAATCGAGAAGAAGAATAATTTTTTTTAGTGTTTTATGTAGTTCATTCTTGAGAGGTAGAGGAAAATTAGGGAAGTGATCTGTTGGATGGAATTTTTTAAATCTAATAATTATGGTTTATATGGATCTATTTAAGTGGTAGAAAGGTAATTATATATTTTTGATCCAACATTTATGTTTATATTAGATGATTTCCTCTATATGTAATTACCTACTCCAAATAATACTCAAGATTGCAGTGGGGATTAGGTATTTAATATCACACACATTCCTATATGGGTCATGAAACACGATCTACAAGGAAACTTATGCACACATTCGGGTGCACCAAATTATTGTTTTAAGTAAAATGTATGAGTTGTGTTCTTACAAAGTCCCTTACATTTACTGTTGGTATAGCTAGCTGAGGGATGAAATTCCCACGTGTATAGTTATTGTGGTTCATTTTGACTGGCTAGTTAATTACACCTTCCTATACTAATTTGATTTAAAATTATTTACTTATAAAATTTATAATATTCACACTTGATTAATATTATTTTTATATAGGAAAAAATAAACTTTTTTATGAATTTGAAATCTTATAATAAAAAATTTATTATGAATATTGAAAATAACTTAGTTTCTTAAAATATTTTCATATTAAAACATATCATGGTTTAATTAGATTATAGAAAAAACCCATTTAATAATATTTATTTTAGAAAATAATATCATTACATTTTTCTGGATATTAAATGATAAATTAATTCTAGATGGATATAACTAAAGAATCTATAATGTTTCTATGACTATGATACCATTTTTTGTTGATTTAAAATTAACAAATTTATAAGACATTTCTATATGAATGTAATTTTATAAAACAACATTTGGTTTATTTTCCAAAAATTCCAAATGAAAATCTTTAATAATATTAATATAATATAAAATTAATTAATCAGAATAACCATATCCTGATTGATATCATGGTGTGAATATAATCTTGGAACAAAATTGAAATAAAGATAACAAAATCTAGTCTCAGTGCACCTTGTCCTAGAGCCCAAAACCCTATGAAAAATATGTGATAATACGAAACCAGTAAATAATCGAAATCATCTTGTATAAAACATTTTTTGTCACTATTCTATAAGAATATATTTCTAGGAAGATCATTGAACATTTATTGATATGTGAATCCTAAGGATACGAATTCCTGTCACAATCTTATAGTATAATAATACCCATCATGAGAACCTATTTAAAATCACATGTGGTGTTACACAAACTCTATTATATTTATGACAATGAATAAGGTTCCTAAGTGTTCCCATGTTATTTTTTTCACAAAAAAAAAACAAAAAACACGCTCAAATATTGTATAGAAATTTTCACAATAGTAGTATCATTACTCCCATTTTTAGGATGGAAATAGTGATGTAGATGCTCAATATACAAGAGGGGGGGGGGTGAATTGTATACTTTTAAATATTCCTTTGGAACCTTTAAAGATAGTTACAAATAGATATGTTCTCCTTAAGCAAAGGAAAGGACTAAGTTTAACAAAGTTAAACTAAGAAAATTCACAACACCTCTAATACCGAATGTAAACTAGGAAAGAGATTCCGAACGAGGGTTCCGGAAATATGGTTCCGGAAATTGAAACTTAACAAAAGATTACAATATGAGATTCTACCTTAAAGTGTATAGAATCTAAATGAAACAGAGTACAAATAAGGAAGTATAAGAAAGTTATACTTTCCTTATAATACAAAACGCAGCGTAAATATAACAAGTAGTTAAACTACAAGTAACAAGATATAAGTCTTTTAACCCAAAGAGAAGGGTATCCAACAACCTTGGATAAAGGTCCCTTTATTTATACTTTCAAGCAAGTCTGTCTTACCCACACCAGGGTAAGCCCTCGATACGAAGATTGGAGTCTCTGTCTTGCTATCCCCACAAGCCCTCAACTTCAAGGTAGTTGGAAACCTCTGTCTTCCTCAGCAAGGAAGCCCTCGAACTTCAAGGTAGTCGGCACCTCTGTCTTCCTATCCCCAGAAGCCCTCAAATGTAATCACCAACATTCGGAGTCGCACGAAGCTTTGAGAGTTAATAAGAGCCTCTCTCTCTAGAAACCACTTCATGTAAATTAGTCAGCCTTTCAGCACATTCATCAGCTATCAGCCACGAGCTGTTTCAAATGAGCTCCTATTTATAGGTAAGGTCGGCTCCTTCTCCAACGGTCATATTTTCCTTAAAGATCGGAGGGACCTGTACACGTGTCACTTTAGACAACGGTTAGTTTATAACAAAACAGACGACATCGTTTTATAATAAAACAAGTGTAACAGAAAGTACGACATCGTTTTAAAAATCTAACATAAAAGTTCGGAATGAAAGCTTCAGAGTGAAGGTTCGGAGTGTAAGGAACAATAATAAAGAGTATAAAAATTATAGAAATGTAAGTAATATAGAAGTTCAGAGTCTAACAAAGATATTTTTCGGAGTCTAAATTAAATCAGATTTTATAAAACAAAGATACTCAAATTCTATTTAATAGGTGAATTCGGAATGAGAATTCGGAATAGGAATTCGTCATCATAAATCATAATGAGAAATCATCCTCAGGATTCGTAATGAGAATTCGTCATTAGAATTCGTAATGAGAATTCATCATCAGGATTCGTAATGGGAATTCGGAATGAGATTTCTTCATTAGAATTCGTAATGAGAATTCTTCATTAGAATTTGTAATGAGAATTCTTCTTCAGAATTCGTATCCAGAATCTGGAATAGAACTTAGTCAGAGTTCATATCCGGAATTTGGAATGAAACTTCCTTATAGTTCTTATCCAGAATCTGAATCCTAAAATAGAATGCTTTATATCAAAGTTTCAACGATTGCGAGAAAATGAATCTGAATCTCATACTTAAGAAAAATATGGTTGAAAATATGATAAGGATAATTTTTCTTATAAAAGCGATTTTCCTTAAGAAGGCAATTTTCCTTATAAAAGCGATTTTACTTAAGAAAGAAATTTTTCTAAAGATAAGGTGTTTGTGATTTTCAAAACAATAAGGAATGTAAATGTCATAAGGAAAACCTTATTGACTCAACAATCTCCCCCTTTTTGGAAAGCACAAACATCCTTACAAAAAAGAAATTCTAAGAAGAAAGAAAAACATTAAGGGTTATCTCCCTTTGATTTAAGGATATTGATGAATACGACTAACTCCCCCTTAGGCTTTGAAACTCTATGGATCATATTCAGATTTCTGGAGTGATAAATAAGAAGGTCTTCTTTAATTAAAAAGATCCCCCTTAAACAAACTCTTATTTAGAGTTTTTCTTTTTCTTAAGGATCTTTTCCTTCTCCCCCTTTGATAAACTCTTATTAGAGTTCTTCTTTTTCTTAAGGATATATTCCTTCTCCCCCTTTGTGATTTTCAAAAAGAATTGGAGGGAATGGAAAAATAACAAAGTACCTGAAAAAAATAGTAATGACAACAGTAGAAACGATAAGCACGACTTTCATTAATTTTGAAATCTCAGCAACAAAAAGAATACAACAAAAAGATCGGATTTGGTTATTTCGGATCATTTTCCTTTGACATGAGCCCTTTTAGAATAGTCTTGATCTTCTTCAAGACTTTATGATCTTCTTCTTCTTTCTTTTCTAAGACCACTATTCTTGCGCTTTGGGCTTAAATTCTTTCTTCTTGGGCTTGAAGCTTTTCTTCCTGAGCTTTCAACTTCTCTTCAAACTCAATCTGATGATCTCTTTCAAATTTCCAGTTCTGAGAAACAGAATTCAACCTTCCATTCAGATCTCTGACTTGTTGAATCCGGAAGTTCTTTTCATCTGTCAGCTTCTCTTCAAAGGAGGAAGTCAACTCATTTATCTTCTTGTCCTCAGTCTCGAAGGCATCTTTAACATTATCTTGAAACTCATCGAATAACCTCATCTCTTCCACAGTCTTCTTCGACCAGTTTGTGATCCTCTTTCAAGATTTTCTATGAGCTTCGTAGCCAACGAAAAACGTTTTAAACTGAGCCTCTATTTCAACGCACTTGTCCATAACCATAGATAAGGAGTCAGTTTTCTGATTCAACGCATGTTGGAGCATCTGGCATCTTGAATCAATACATGAGATGGTCGGAATGGTTCCCACCAACTTTTTCAAAAACTGAACAACAAAGTCATGCCCCAATGAAGATGACACCGAATCTGAATCTTTGCTTGGAGAAATTTCTTTTTCAACAAGATCAAGCTTCCTCTTTGAAGAGCTACCAACATCTTTACTCTTCCTCACTTCTGATCTCGGAGTATCAGCAAGAATTTTCTTTCCCTTTTCTTTTTCCAGAATTAAATCTTGTTCCGAAGTTCTATTCTCACTATCAGAAATTTGAACAACATTATCTTCTTCATCAGCGACTTCCTGAACACGAACCCCTACGATTTCCTTCTGAGAAACATCAAGTAAAAGATGTTCTTCTTCACCATGATAAGTAACTTCTTCTTCTCCTTTCTCTTCTTCCATTGCTCGAGTAACTAGCTTCGAAGATTCAGATTCAGAAGTTCGGAGTGATAAGTGTTCCGATGGTGTCCCCTTGTAATCATCTAATTGTTTCAGCACATCTCCGGTTTCACCACTTCCTTCAGCACCATCTTCTACTTGTTCCACTTCCTAAACTTGCTCTACTTCCTCAGTATTCTTAGCAACAGCTTCTTCCAGAGCAACAAAATTTCTTCCTGGAGTCTCAGGTAGAGATTCCAAGGAGAAAGATCTCGGAACTAGAATAGTTTCTGAAACCATTTCATTGAATTTTAACAAAGCCTGAGCTACCTCATCCTCAGACATCTTCTTCTTGAGCTTCTTTTGCTTTGCTTGTTTTTCAAGCTCATCAGCAGTTTTCTCCTTCAAGGCCTTAGCCTCCGCAGGGTCCAATCCGAACTGCGGATCCCCTTCTTTCATTTTTTTATCTTCTCTCCACTTCATAACAACCTCATCAGGATAGACTTTCTTCTTCTTTGGTTTTGGAGGTGCGTAATGGACTTCTTTAGACATAGGATTCTCTGCTTCTACTTCCACTTCTTTTAGCTTTCTCTTCCTTACTGGCTTAGATGATTCCGGTTCAGCAGCCTTCGGAGCCGCTACTTCTTGATTTGGAAAATCGAAGAACTCACCAGTTTCCTTGTTAAAAGCTACATCCATCCTCTTAAGAGTACCATCGCTGACCAGCATGATCTTGCAAACTCTTGGCATAGATTTGCAAGCCTCCTTGAAAGACTCAAGGCACCGAACAATTAACTTGGACAGGATTGCTGGATACATAATAATATGAGCTCTCAGATTTCCTCTCTTCAAATTCTTAATAGTAATAAGAATGTGATTCATCAAGTTAAACTTCCTTATATTTATCAGGAAATCTAAGATTTAGATCTCACTTTTCTTCAATCTATCTTTATCACATTTCCTCGGTACGATAAGCCCTTGTACCCATAACTCCAGAATCTGGAAATTTGTGGATAAACTGGCAATCTTCGGAGCCTTGTCATCAGCCAGTCCGAGAGTTTCTAAGGCTTTTTCCTTTTCGAAGCTACCCTTAGAGTCCGACAACACATGCGAAATAAATTCGGCTTCTCCTTCATAAGTTAGCCCTACCAAGCTTTCTGCCTTGGTGTGAGAAAGCTTGTATGTCTAGCCATAAGACTTAAAAGATAATTTTTCCTTTCCATCTTATTGAAGAAAAGAAACTGTCTCATAGAATTCAACAAGTAAGTCTGAATACACTTCATCTTGGTTCCCGGGTTTTGACACCGCAACATCTTCCCAACCATTAAGTTTGATATTATTAGAAATTAGAGAATCATACTTGTTGAAAAAATCCATATGAACCAGCCTTTCTCTGTAGACTAACCATTGAGAAATTGGCTTAGTAGATGACATATCTTGAGAAGCTAACTCCATTGACATTCGGATTTGAAAACCTTTGAGAAGTTCGGAACGGAGACAACTGATGTTCGGAACGGCTTTAAAAATAGAGAGGCAGAGATTCAGGACGCGAGAGCTTGAAATCGATGTGGGATGAGTATTTGGGTCCCCTTTATATAGGAAACGAGATGACAGTTCACCTTCCTTGGTTGATCTAAAGGTTGTGAGAAACAGAGATCAGATATGACGGTTGAAAACTTGAATCCGATCTTTTTGAGGTTTTTATTAAAACAAGGAATTAAGAAAACTATAATCCGAAAACATACTACAAGAAAATTCCAGAAAGTAAAATATAACTATGAAAACTTGAGTAAGGTAATCATACCTTTCGGATTAGCTTAGGAGGATTATTCGTAATGGGTAATATAAAAAAGACTACGAAAAAAACTTTAAAATGAGAAGACAAATTTCGCAAAAACTTTACTACGGAAAATAAGCTTGGTACGAAAAACTCATTACGGAACACTTATTACAAAAAACTTATTAAGGAAAATTGAGTATGAAAAACAAATTCCAAGTAAATTTTTTTTAAAAAAAACTTATTATGAGTGATTCAGTACGAAAGTTCCATTATGAAAATACCAGTACGAAATTTTCTATTCCGGATCTTTTCCAATACAAACACTTCCAATCCAGAAGTATTTTGTATGAAAATGTGCATTCTAGAAAATTGTAGTTCCGGAAATTTCATTCCAGAAATCTTCGTTCGGAAAAGTTTGAAAATAAACTTTGAAAAACTTTGTTAAACTAACAATCAAATGTACTCCCCCTATGAAAAGGAGTTTATTGTTGTAAGGAGACTTTTTCAACAGAAAGTTACTTAAAGAAAATTACCTTATGGTTATCATCCCTAACTTCTGTTTGATATTTTCAAATCTATCAGAAGGAAAAGATTTTGTGAAAATATCAGCAAGTTGATCTTGCGTTCCGATAAACTGAAGAATAATATCTCCTTTAAGTGTGTGATCCCTAAGAAAGTGATGACTAATATCTATGTGTTTTGCACGAGAGTGATGTGCAGGGTTCTTACTAAGGGAAATAGCACTTGTGTTATCACACAAAATTTGAGTTTTAGTAAAACTCAAGCCATAGTCTGTGAGTGTGTGTTGCATCCACAACACTTCTGCACAACAACTTCCAGCTTCTACATATTCAGCTTCAGCAGTGGACAGTGCTACAGAATGTTGCTTCTTGCAGGACCAAGAAACTAAAGAATCTCCTAATAAATGACAAGTTCCGGATGTACTTTTTCTATCCATTCTATATCCACCAAAGTCAGCATCAAAAAATCTTTTTAGAACAAAATCATTTCCAGAAGTATAAAATAATCCTAGATCCATGGTTCCCTTAAGGTAGCAAAAAATTCTTTTTACTGCCTTTAAGTGAGATTCCTTAGGATTGGATTGATGTCTTGCACATAGGCATACTGAAAACATTATGTCTGGTCGACTTGCTGTTAAGTAAAGTAGACTTCCTATCATACCTCTAAAAGATGTTTGATCTACTGGTTTCCCAGCTTTGTCAAGATCTAAAGAGTTCGAGGTACCAATGGGAGTGCTTATACTCTTAGTGTTGTCATAACCATACTTTTTAAGAAGATCTTTAATATACTTATGTTGAGATATGTACGTTCCTTCTGGTTTTTGAGAGATTTGAAAACCAAGGAAAAAGTTAACTCACCCATCATACTCATTTCAAACTCAGATTTCATTAGACTTGCAAAAGAATCAGTCAAAGATTGCTGAGTTGAACCAAATATAATGTCATCAACATAAATTTGAACAATCAAAACATTTTTCGTATCTCTCTTTATAAAAAGGGTTGGATTTTCATTTCCCTTAACATAATTGTTTTGAAGCAAAAATCCAGTGAGTCTATCATACCATGCTCGTGGGGTTTGTTTAAGGCCATACAAAGCTTTGGTAACTCTAAAAACATGATCAGGATATTTTGTATCTTCAAATCCAGGAGGTTGTTCAACAAAAACTTCCTCTTGAACATAACTGTTAAGAAAATCACTTTTCACATCCATTTGGAAAAGTTTGAAATTAATGAATGCTGAAAACGCAAATAGAATACGGATAGATTCAAGACTAGCTACTGGAGCATAGGTTTCTTCATAGTCTATTCCTTCTTGCTGATTATAACCTTTAGCAACAAGTCTAACTTTATTTCTTACTATGACTCCATTTTCATCACATTTATTTCTGAAAACCCATTTTACTCCAATAACAAAAGTTTATGTAGGTCTTTCAACCAAGGTCCAGACTTTATTCCTTTAGAATTCATTTAGTTCACCTTGCATTGCTTTGATCCAATCATTATCACCTAAAGCTTCATCAGTGCTTTTGGGTTCTAATTGGGAAAGAAATGCTAGATGTTCTACTTCATTTCTTAAGGAACTTCTAGTCCATACAGGTTTATTTACATCACCAATGATACCATCACTGGGATGATTCTTAAGAAACACCTGATTTGGGTTTTGTAGAACCTGTTCATCAACATAGGGTAGAATGTCTTCTGGGGTAAATGTTTCAGAAGTATCTTCTAGAACATTATCCTTATCCGAAGGTTCTTCTATCAAAGGTTGAAAATCAGTGTTTGAAAACACATCTAAAGATGTTGGTAGGGATGGCTTAAAAACAAAAGGATCTGAATCATCAAATTTTACATTTACTTTTTCCTCAACAGTACAATTATTTTTATTAAAAACTCTATAAGCCTTAGATGTTGTGGAATAACCTAAGAAAATTCCTTCATCAGATTTTGGTGTGAATTTATGTAAGTTATCTTTAGTATTCAAAATGAATACTTTGCAACCAAAAACCTTGAAGTAGGAATGTCTTGGTTTTCTACCATTCCATAACTCATAAGGAGTTTTATTAAGAAAAGGTCTAATCAAAACACAATTTATAGTATAGCAAGCAGTACTTACAGCTTCAGCCCCGAAATGTCTAGAAATAGAATATTCACTCAACATGGTTCTAGTTATTTCTTGAAGAATTCTATTTCTTCTTTTAACTACACCATTCTGTTGAGGAGTTCTAGGTGCGGAAAAATTGTGAGTAATACCTTTTTTACTACAAAAAGATTCAAAATCAGAATTTTGAAATTCTCCTACATGATCACTATGAATAGTTTTCAATGGATGGTTTTTCTCATTTTTAACTTGAGCTCTAAAACTTTTGAAATAGGAAAAAGATTCATATTTCTTTGCTAAAAAATAGACCCAAGTAAACCTAGTGTAATCATCAACTAGAACAAACACATAGTATTTGCCTCCAATACTTCCAGTTTGTGTTGGAACAAAAAGATCCATGTGCACTAAATGTAATTCATCGGTTGTTTAGACTTCACCGATTGAGTTAAAACTAGATTTATGTTGCTTGCCATATTGACAACGATCACAAACTTTAGAAGAATCAAATCTAAGCTCCGGTATATCCTTAACTAGTTTATTCTTAGAGAGTTTACATAGGTTCCTAAGATTACAATGACCTAGTCTTCTATGCCATAACCAAGAATGATCTTCCATTGCACTTAGGCAAGGTAAATCATGGCTTCTAAGATCTCTTAAGTTCAAAGTGTAGACATTCTCTTGCCTATTGGCTAAGAGAATAAATTCTTCCTTGAAATTGTGAACTAAGAACTTATCATTCCTAAAATTCACAAGGTAACCTTCATCACATAACTGACTTATGCTAATGAGGTTGTTCTTAAGACCCTTAACAAAAAGAACATTTGAAATCAAGGTTTTACCAAGAAGAACAATATTACCAATACCAACAATCTCTCCCTTAGAATTATCTCCGAAAGTTACCTTTCCTCCTTTTGTTTTGATAATCTTTTCAAAATAGCTTTTGTTACCAGTCATGTGCCGGGAACATCCACTATCCATGTACCATGTATTGTTGCTGGTACTAACTTTATTTTCCTGAAATCATAAGAAAATTAGACATTCGAAATCCAAACTTGTTTGGATCCGAGATTTCCAGACAATAAAATTTTAGGAACCCACATCTTCTTAGAAAAGTAAGCTTTGTCAAATCATAGAGATTGGGTTTTGTTTAAGGAACAATTCTTTGCCCAGTGACCACCACATTGACACATAGTACAAAATGGGGCACTTTGAGGAACAAAATAATTGTTACTGAAAATAGGTTTTGCATGGGTATAGGCAAATCCGGATTTATTTCTTAAAGGTCGTATTTGAGAATACATTTTATCAAAATTTTCCTTACCATGGGTAAAGTTTGATAAACACTTCTTTAAGGAAAAAATTTGGGACTTGAGTTTTACAACCATGTTTTTATTCTCAAAATCATTAGTTTTAGAACTAGAGTTAGGCTCGAAAATATTTTTATTAGAAATTACTTTTTCTAATTCTTTAGAAAGTTTGTTCTTATCAGAACATACTTCCTCAAGATTTTTTGAAATACTTTCAAAATCAGCATTTTTCTTATCAAGATCTTTAAAAAGATCTGATATCTCTTTTGTAATAATAGAATTCCTAGAGTTTGCCTTATCATGTTTCTTATTGAGTTTTGAGTTCTCAATCTCAAGAAGTTCAGCAAACCTAGAGACTTCTTCATAAGTAGGTAAAGTATTTTCTTCATCAGAAGATGATTCTTCATCAGAAGAGTTATAATACTTAATATCATTAGAATTTAAAGAAACATTGGTCAAAGATTCAGCATTTCGTACCTTAGCCATAAAAAAATGATTATCAATAGGTAATCTGGCTATAAGACCAAGATTCTTCGGTCCTGATGATTCATAATCAGAAGATTCATCTGAAGAGTCACCACCAATGGAACTCCAGGTGTCGTTAGCTTTCAAAACTTTCTTAGCTTTAGATTTATAATATTTCTTTCTGTTCCTGTCTGAATGCCTTTCTTTTCTTTCTTTCTTTTTGAGCATAGGGCAATCTGGTCTAATATATCCAGCTCTTTTACATTCATAACAAGTAACTTCACCATCTTTCCTATCTTTCATGTCCTTTTTCTTATACTTAGATTGGAAATTTCTCTGGCCAGCTATCTTTTTCATCCTTCGAGAAAGATTGGCTAATTCATTTTCTGAGACTTCACTCTCACTAGATTCGGATTGGAAAATAACTTTCTTAGTCTTCGATCTGGTTACTCTCTCAGGAGTCTTCGCTTTTATCTGATTTGAAGTTTTAGTAAAAGCAACAGTACCATTTCCATTCTTCTTCTTGATGTTGTCAGCATCTCTCTTCATTCTTGTTTAATGTTGTAGAAGAGTTCCAAATAATTCATCAAGAGTAATTTGAGTGACCTTCATGTTCTTATCTATAGCTGTTCTCTTGGATTCCCACTAATTGGGCATAATATCAATTATCTTGTCCACAAGAGCTTCATCATCTAAACCTTTCTCTCCCATAGATTGTAGGCTGTTGACGATAGTCATGAATCTCTGTTGAACATTATAGATAGGTTCTCCATAAGGAAAATTGAAGCCATGATATTCAGCTCTAAGCTTAGCTCTTCTAGTCTCAATCACATTAGAAGTCCCAAAGTGTGTAACTTCTAACTTCTTCCATATACAGTTAGCTGCTTCACAAGAATAAATTTGGCTATATATATTTCTGGTCATTGAACATAGTAAAGTATTGCGTACCTTATAGTTGATTTGATATTCTTGCTTTTCCTGGTTAGTAAAAGTTTTAACTTCCTTGTCAGGAATTTTATAATCACCAGTAAGAATAACAAAGTTGTCTACTCAAGTATTGATAACAAAAGTCTTCATACGATCTCTCTAGTATTCATAATCATTACCATCAAAGATAGGTGGTCTTGTCAGATTCAGATTATCAATTGATCCAACTTTGATTCCTGTCATACTTATAATAACTTTGCACACAAACTTGTTAGTAGAAAAGAATTGTAATAACAAAGTTTGGAATGAGAAATTTTCCGGAATGGGAAAGTTCGGAATGAAAAAGTGAGCAAGAAAAACTTGTATGTTAGTTCAAGTATTTCAGAGACCTTCCTCTGATACCAATTGTAGGATCGAAATAGTGATGTAGATGCTCAATATACAAGAGGGGGGTGAATTGTATACTTTAAAAATTCCTTTGGAACATTTAAAGTTAGTTACAAATAGCTATGTTCTCCTTAAACAAAGTAAAGGACTAATTTTAACAAAGTTAAACTAAGCAAATTCACAACACCTCTAATACTGAATGTAAACTAGGAAAGAGATTCTGAATGAGGGTTCCAGAAATATGGTTCCGAAAATTGAAACTTAACAAAAGATTACAATATGATATTATACCTTAATGCGTATAGAATCTAAATGAAACAGAGTACAAATAAGGAAGTATAATAAAGTTATACTTTCCATATAATACAAAACGCAGCGGAAATATAACAAGTAGTTAAACTACAAGTAACAAGATATAAGTCTTTTAACCCAAAGAGAAGGGTATCCAACAACCTTGGATAAAGGTCCCTTGATTTATACGTTCAAGCAAGTTTGTCTTACCCACACCAGGGTAAGCCCTCGATACAAAGATCGGAGTCTCTGTCTTGCTATCCCCGCAAGCCCTCAACTTCAAGGTAGTTGGCAACCTCTGTCTTCCTCAGCAAGGAATCCCTCGAACATCAAGGTAGTCGGCACCTCTGTCTTCCTATCCCCGAAAGCCCTCGAATGTAATCACCAACATTCGGAGTCGCACGAAGCTTTGAGAGTTAATAAGAGCCTCTCTCTCTCTAGAAATAACTTCAAGCAAATTAGTCATCCTTTCAGCACTTTCATCAGCTATTAGCCATGAGCTCTTTCAAATGAGATCCTACTTATAGGTAAGGTTGTCTCCTTCTACAATGGTCATATTTTCCTTAATGATCGGAGGGACATGTACACGTGTCACTTTAGACAACGGTTAGTTTATAACAAAACAGACGACAACATTTTATAATAAAACAAGTGTAACAGAAAGTACACCATCGTTTTAAAAATATAACATAAAAGTTCGGAATGAAAGCTTCAGAGTGAACGTTCGGAGTGTAAGGAACAATAATAAAGAGTAGAAAAATTATAGAAATGTAAGTAATATAGAAGTTCGGAGTCTAACAATGATATTTTTCGGAGTCTGAATTAAATCAGAGTGTATAAAACAATGATACTCAAATTCTATTTAATAGGTGAATTCGGAATGAGAATTCGGAATAGGAATTCCTCATCAGAAATCGTAATGATAAATCATCATCAGGATTCGTAATGAGAATTCGTCATCAGAATTCGTAATGAGAATTCGTCATCAGGATTCGTAATGGGAATTCGGAATGAGATTTCTTCATTAGAATTCGTAATGAGAATTCTTCATTAGAATTCATAATGAGAATTCTTCTTCAGAATTCGTATCCTGAATCTGGAATAGAACTTAGTTAGAGTTCATATCCGGAAGTCGGAATGAAACTTCCTTATAGTTCTTATCCAGAATCTGAATCCTAAAACAGAATGCTTTATATCAAAGTTTCAACGATTCCGAGAAAATGAATCTGAATCTCATACTTAAGAAAAATATGAATGAAAATATGATAAGGATAATTTTTCTTATAAAAGCGATTTTCCTTAAGAAAGCAATTTTCCTTATAAAAGCGATTTTCATAAGAAAGCAATTTTTCTAAAGATATGGTGTTTGTGATTTTCAAAACAAGAAGGAATGGAAAAGTAAAAAGGAAAACCTTATTGACTCAACACCATTATTTTAGAATACATATTTGAATAAAAACAATATTTTTTGAAATCTATTTACACACAATGTTTATATATTCATTTTAAAAAACCATATTAATTTCTTTTCAAAATCCCAATACATTATCACCATTTCTCAGATTGAAAATGAATTTCAGAAACAAACTATCCATTAATAGATTTTTTAAAACACAAAAATGTTAATAAACAATATTTTAAGAAAATCTATTTATAACATATTTTAATTCCACAGTTAAATAAAAATAATAATTATTTTTATCAGAACCATTGGATTTATAAGGATATTCCATGTGATATGAAAAATTGTATAAAATAACTACATTTTATAAAAGATCAACATCACCCATACAAAAACATCGACTTTAGATATAGAATAACATATATTAATATGTAAATGTCAATGCATGAAGTCGATTAATAAATAACCTCTACCAATAATATTATTTTTTTAGTGAGGATGAATAAGAAAAAAATATTTAACTCAGATCTCATTATATATATTTTCATTCATAAATATATCATGCTTATAGAATAAAAAACCCATTAATTGTATAGTTTTGGTAATTTTAATGAACAACTCATAGCATAACATCATTTAATCCACAAATGAAACCTATCATTTTACTTTTATTTTTATCAATTCATGATTTCTAATCAATTAGAATCTCTAATAAATTAGTTGAAATTATTTAAAGGAGTTTAATGAATTAATTTTCGTTTATTTAATTCCATTTAAATAAATAATATTTATTTACAGATCTGTTCTAGAATATGAATATTGAAAAACCATGTTTTAATTTATTTTTCCCCCAACAAGATCATATAATAAAGGAAACATTATTTTACCCTTAAGAAGCTATTTATTGTCATATAAGTGTACTGGATCCCCCTTTTTCATCATTTTAAATTATGTAACTACTCGTACATGGAACATTTTACCCTTATGTGATGTCCAGGTAACCCTTACATAACCATAATGAAAATGAGGTAAACTATAATCTATGAACAAGGTATATTGAGGAGTTATATGAAAACATATGGCTAACCTTACATAGAAAGGATAAAACATTACGTATAGGATCAACTAATGTTATATAGAAATTGTATAACTTTAAATAGAATGTGTTTCCCATATATACATGTTTTCATACTATACAAGGTAGGGTTTAACTCTATAAAAATAGCTATAATTTCACCTTACCACAACACATCAGCTGGATTACTCATATAATACCCATATAAATAGTTTGATACATTTATTACAACATTGGAATAAAAATTATTAACTATACATACCCTTTTAAAACCCCACACTACCCTTACAAAACTCAAGTAAATAAAGATTTTCCATTACATTACTATTAAAAACCGCCATGTGCAATGGAATAAGGGACCATACATTTAAGGACACCCTATTACATCCTATAAATATAAAAATATAGATTGAAATTATTTGACATAAACATAAATAAGTTAAAAAATAAAACTGAAATTTAGTTTTAATTGTTATAAAAATTAAAGAGTTACATTGAAAATAATCTGAAATATAAATTGGTCACTCAATAATTCAATAAGGAACCCTAAATCTATAAAATAGATCAACCACATAAAATTCTTATTGTTGAAATTTTTATGGTTAATAATATAAAAATAATTTTTTATATGATTAATAAAAACAAGTATACCATTATTGTAAGAAATATATTTAATATTTCAAATTTAATAATATTACTATCATAACAATATATTTATATAATAGTGATATTATGCTTTAAACATAAATTATATAATTTAGGTTTTATAATTAAGATTAATGTGACCCGTATTATATAAATAATTTAATCACCCCCTTGGAAATTTGTTTTAAAAATATATATCTTTTATCAAATTATTTGAATATTCCCAATTTTGAAATTTCTTATATAACGACCTGAACATTATTAATAATATTTATTCATAAATTTGCGTGTTAATTTATTTTATACTCAAAAAAACTATATCTTTTCATTATGGATGTGATTATAATTAATTGAGACTGTTGGGTTTTGACTATTATATGGCCATTGGTCAATATGATCGTTGAAAACTAAATTATTAATGTAACAATTATTGTTTATAAATTCAAATGATCTTGGTTAATTAATACAGAAAGAAGACTCGATGATGTCATCTAGTAGACTCGGGCCATATGAAGCCCTTATGTCAAATCGTGGGAAGGAGGTAGCATCAGTAAGATTTTCTATGGTCCATGACCAAGATGAACATCAACATGTGAAGCTTGAACGAAATCACCTAAAGGAGAAGTTCAAGATGATAGAAATTACCACTCAGGCAATGTTGTCTAAGCCTCCCCAAGATTCAATCACTATAACACACCCTGCACTGGGGTCATATTCAGGTGTTGTAAGGGGCTATGTAATACGACCTTAGCTACTTTGGGTAATCCTTCTATATGAAAATTTGTTGTACTTCTTATTATGGTAAAATTTGTGAATTTAAATTTTCTGGATAAATATAAGATTCAATTATAGATGTTCCATATTATTGAAGAATTTTGGAAGATGAGGGTATTTTAAAATAATTTTTAAATAATCAAATACTTAATAATGTGAGTTGATTTTCCAAAAATGGTCTTCTACAGTTGTGTTCGGATGGAAATTTAGAGTCTAATAATATCAAAATAAATTTTAGTGAATAGTAAATTATGAATAGTAACATACCCGTATGAATAGTAATGAATATTAAATCAACCAAAATAATATAAACATCACCCATGAATATATAAATACATTTTAGACATCATGGAAGTGAAAATACGATAATAGTTCTTGTTTTTGTATTTCTGTATGTCATAAATATTTTATTTATAATTTTATAATTAATATAATAATTTAAAATTAAAATTTATTTTCATAAAATTTATTCAATTTTTTTTTCTTTATTTCCTTATGGTTACAGGAAAATTATATGGGACCTTGATTACTTTCTTAATGTGTTACAAAATGAGTTATAGTTTTAAAGTTGTATTATTGGAATAAATAATGATTTTATATAAAATTTAAAATAAAAATAATTAGAAAATTATTTTCATAAAATGGAGTTCATTTTTGAATTAATAGCATTGATATTAGGTTATGGTGATTTTTTGGGATTTTTCTGAAAGAGTTGAATTTTCAATGAATAGTAAAAATACAGTTTTGAATTTCTGGTGTTTAATGACATCATTAATGAAGAAATAATGATGTAAGGCTTCTGGTCAACTTATTAATAGTTTTATATTATATGAGGTGTCCCATGTGGCCAATACCATGGGAAAATACCATGGACAAGCCCATGGTTTTGCAAATACCACCTATGAGGTGTCACTTGGATATTAATAACCATGGTAATGTTTACGACACCTTGGGGATAAACCATAGTGATATGTTCATGAATGTCTAAGTGAAATGTTGTAGGCACATATTCATGTTATGATTTTTGTTATTTTTATTATGATATTCATATTCTTCCATTTCTCTTGACTTTAGGATTTCTATCATGTTCTTATTAATATTGCTCAAGATCACATGTCAACTGTTTCACTAGTTTTTCGTATTGAGCCTCGTGCTCACCCTTTCCTTTCATGTATGTCTTCAGGTAATGAGATGTAGTAATTGTACTTATGATGAACCTATTATGAATCTTAATGATTTTATTAGAAGGATTTTTTATGTTGTTTTTAGTTTTTGTGTTCTTTATTTCCAAGACACTAAACATTAAAGATCCTCTGTATATAAAATGTAATGAAAAGTTCTGTAATAAAAAGGCAGTATTCCATAGTTGTTATCATCAGATAGTTTATTTATTTATGGAAATGAGTCTATTAAAAAGTTAGAGGAACCCTATTTAAGTGTTTAAAAATTTTAAATCTTTCTGGTATTTTGATGAGTATTGAGTGATTAGTTTATCAAGCAAATACATCCCTGTCTGGAAATGAGCAGGTAGAGGCAGCTCTGGAATAGATGTACATGGGGTTAAAAACTAAAAAAAACTTTGATCCAGACTTGAACGGGAACTGTTACACCACAAGGGGCCTTTATGCACTCTTAGTTACGACACTCCCGAGTTATATGTTTGGTTAATCGCAAGATTTTTATGAATCATTATGATGGAATTATAGATAAATGTAATCATTTAATCATGATGTTTTTTGACAAAAAATACATCAGTGTTATATGATTCATAAATAAAATAATCATCTCACTAAGGTTTTATTCTTTTAGAAATGGTGGGTAATAGGAGAAACCGGGAATATGGTGATTGCAATGGACCATGCACTGACGACCCTCTAATGGAAGCCGGAATGGAAACATTCATACGAATGATAGACCAACTGAATCAAGTTATGAGAAATAACATAAATCAAGCTGATAGACCGACCTCACTGTGAAGGGAACAAAATTCTGTTATGTCCATTATGCATCGACAACCACCAACCTTCAGTGGATCGAATGACCCATTTATTGATGAACCGTGCATCCGCTCTATAAAAATGATCTTTTTTCTGCTTCGCTGTTCAGAATAAGAGAAGGTAACCCTGGTTGTCTATCACATAGAAAGAGAAGATGATCAGTGGTGGGAACTGATTACAAAAATGAGGCAAAGAGTAGATGATGAATCTATGGAGTGGGATGAGTTAGTAGGGATATTATTCAACGATTATTTCCCTCAATAAATGAGATCAAGAATGGAGAAAGATTTTCTCAAGATGAAGCACAAGGAGAATGAATATATGGGATTCTATGAGATAAAATTCACAAGGCATTCACATTATACCTCAAGCATTGACATGGATCTGAGTTGTAAGGTTGATTTGTTTCTCTGTAGACTGAGTCCTCATCTTTAGAAGAAACTAGCCAACCGAGACTATGATTGCTTTGAAGAGATTGTGAGGAGCACAATGAATGACAAAATAGATTTTGTTGAGATGAATTGGTATCATAATTGCATTTACATGAAGAGATATTTTGAGCCCATATTAGGGAGTACATTTGATCGTGGAAGAGGAGGAAAGTTAGTGCAACGTGCCACGTGTAATAAATTTGTGAAGAATCATTCTGGGAACTGCCTGCTCGGGAGCAGGAAATGCTACAAGTGTGGAAGAGATGTCCATATTTCTATGAATTTTCATAGTGAGGTGAAACCTCAACATCCAAACACTAACGGAAAGGGGAATATAGTGCATGCCCTACATGATGTCTAGTGCTCTATGTGTGGACATCTTGGGGACTTCGCCAATCATTTTCCAAATCCAAGGGAAGTAGAGGGGAACCACCATTATCCACAACAAAGGCCAAGGGAGAAATGTCGTGCTTTTCCTATCATGACAACTGAAGTGTAAGCTCTGAATGATGTGGTAGAAGGTACCCTTTTTGTTCTTTAAAAGCACAAAAGTACTTTCTTTGATTCTGGTTCAACTCATTCCTTTATTTCCTCAAATATTTTATAGAATTTAGAATAAACTCCCAATTTTCAAAAAGAAGATTTATCATTCAAGACTCTTGGTGGGATTATCCAAGAATAATCAGTTTTTAGAAACTCTAGTATTAACATTAGTGAAATAAATCTTATCGCAAATCTAGTATTCATTCCCATGATGGAATTTTACATTATAACAGGGATGGACTGGCTCTCAAAGTATAATGCTAAGATCAAATGGTGAAGAAATGAAATATCAGCAGTCTTGAATGGAGATCCTATATATATCTTCCAAGGAGTGATATCTCAACCTGATAATTATTTATAAGATCCTCTTATATCCTTTTTATGGATATTATCGGTGAAGATGAAGAAGGAAATTAGAGTTTGTGGATATAAAATTGTAACTTCCCAGGCCCAGGTTCCACTCAATGGGTGCCCCAAACCCAATTCGCCACACGACCTCAAGCACATTTCCCCAAATGCCAGAGGCTGCTGACTAGCAGCGAGGGCCCAGGTCTGATGGTGTTGAAACTATGCCCTCATTTGTCAAAGTGAAATGTAGCGGAATAAAATAAACAGTATACAACAACAACGGAAGCAATAAACCATACACATTTAATATAACTATAGTAAAAGATAACCAACCAGATATGTAGATATGATGCAACATGTATCAAGTTCTATGAAAACAACCAGAACATGGTACACAACAGTCCAATAAAATACAGAGTACAACAAAACAAAATAAACAACTGGTAGCATCATGAGCCTAGGACCGGTACCATGCTCCCATACTCCTCTGCAATAATCAATTACCTATATAGGGACCCTTTCCCCTATCCACATCTGCAGAAACATAATCTATTTGGGCCAAAAAGAATGACTCAAACAGGGTGTGAGAAATAATCTCAGTAGGAACCCACCATAGGCCCGTACTCAATTGTGTGTAAACATTACACAACCGTGTGCAAAAGTAAATGCAATAAACTAAGCAGTACTCAAAATTAACTAAATTTACCAGTTATATTGTCATTTAATATTATTTTAGTAGTTCAATTTCTTAACATTCAAAGTTCCTCAGAACAAAGCCCTCGGGAAAATCAGAACCTTTCCCTTAGGCTAATCTTGTAAAACCATGCCCTCAGGCTTGCCCTCGGGCTATAAACTACCTTTCCCTCAGGCCTTTACCTCAGGAAAAATAGAATCTTTCCCTCAAGACAAACTGAAATGAAACCCTTAGGTAAATAGAATATTGACTTCAGGCATTCCCCTCAGGTCAATAGAACTACACCCTCAGGCTAATATGTTACTTCCCTTAGGAAAAACAAGTAACTGGGCCATTCCCAATATACAAAAATGACATTCACATACAATTACTCTAATGGAAAAATTAATGCATAATATGAACACAGCATACCCATGGGTATCCTGGACAACTGGCTATATAGAGGAACGCACCCCGAGGGTGTGGCTGGATCCATGCGGTGATCCCAAATGACATTTATACATGTTTATTTAACTGCCTATGCAATTATAGGTATTTAATTCAACAAGGCCTCATCCATACAACACCCCATTCATGGGAGTGTATCTCGACAGTACACAAAACGCACAACAGTTGGAATTTAAACACCAATCCACCTACCTCGATCACCTGTGATCGATATACGCGAATGATGATTCAAGAAACTCCCAATGACGACATAGATCTGGGTTAGAAGAAATCTCATTCTAACGTAAATAACATCCATTAGGGGAAGAATTGGAAATATCTACGCAAGGGGATGGGAGGGCTTACTCGTGGGATTCTAACGTGATTAATTGAAGCAGAAATGGATTCCCGATTCTCGATCAGAAGATCATCGAAGATTTGGTTGTCCCATCCTGAGATCCCATCAGATTATAAGCAAATCTTGTGAACAGGGTTGGATAATTCCCATTTAATGAGAAAAAAACAAAGTACACGGTGTGTACTTTTGATTACACGGCATGTAATTTCCTTATTTTATTGTTCCTCTAGAGGCTCTTCCAAATTGTTCATCTGTCGACATGAGTACACGATGTGTATTCCCGACTACATGGCTTGTACTGTCGCCCAGGTGGTGGCCGCTCCCACCTCCTTACCGTTTCGTCTGCTGACTAACTCCACGACGTGTAAAGGACCATTAAACGGGGTGTAGTCGGTTTTTACACCCTTATTCTCCAAAAGGCTACACACCCTGTGTTCGCATCCCACACGACCAAAGTAAACGATGTGTGGAAAATTACACGGCGTGTAGTCCCAACATTTTGGATTTTTCCCCATTTTCCTTAATTTATCAAAAACACCTTAGGAATGAGAAAAGAAGAAACCTGTACCCCAAAAATAAGAACCTAGTTCTTACAAACTTCCCCTCTTAAAGCAATTTGTCCCCGAATTTCCCTTCCAAGGGAGGAAAAGATAAAGATTTGAACAACTCTGGCCACTGAGCACATACATCAGTCTCCCACTCCCAGGTTTCATCCTGCACCTAGACATGTTTCCATAGCACCCGTACGAGAGGAACTAACCGACCTAGGAGAACCTTCGTACACCTATCAAAGATATGAATCGGATCCTCCTAAAAGGACGTGTCTGCCTCAAGCTCAACCTCCTAGGGATAAAATACTTGAGATAGTTCTGAATGATAGTGACACAACTGAGATACGTGGAAGACGTCATGCATGGTTTGGTACCTTTGTGGTAACTGCAACCGATAGGCAACCATCCCGACTCTTTCCAGAATCTCAAATGGCCACATGTACCTCGGTGAAATTTTACCCTATCTCCTGATCCACCTGTGTCCCATCCTCGGCGAAACATACAGGAAAACTTGATCCCCGACCACGAACTCTAAGGGTCATCTGTGGCGATCAACATAACATATTTGACGAGACTGTGCAGTTGTCATCCACTTCGGAATCAACTGGACTTGTTCAGAAGTCTCCTCCATGACTTGTGGTCCCAGTAAAGCTGCCTCATCTGCCTCTAACCAGCACAAGGGTGATCAGCACGGCCTCCCGTATAAATCCTCATATGGTGTCATCTCAATAGTTTATTGAAAACTATTATTTTAGGCAAACTCGACTAGGGGTATAGGCTTCTCCCAAGAGCCCAAAAAGTCTAGGACGCATGCATGCAGCATGTCCTCAAGCACCTGTATCATACGCTCTGACTGGCCATCGTTCTGAGGGTGGTAAGCCATGCTCAAGAGCACCTCTGTACCCATTTCTCTATGAAAACTCTTCCAGAAGTGAGACATAAAACGAGTGTCCCTATCTGAAATGATAGAATGAGGAACCCCATGGAGATGTACGATCACTCGTATATACAAATTCTTGAGTTCGTCAACACCGAATGTATCCTTGATCGGCAAAAAGGGAGCTACCATCGTGATTCTGTCCACAAAAACCCACACTGCATCATTCCCTCATGGTGACCTCGGCAAACCGCTCACGAAATCCATCTCGACATCTTCCCATTTCCACTCTGAATGGGTAACTATTGTAACAGTCTAGCTGGTCTCTGATTCTCTACCTTCACCTGCTGATAGGTGCAACATATCATAACAAAACCAGCTAAACCTCTCTTCATACCCAGCCACCAGTACCGACGTCTCAAGTCACGATACATCTTGGTAACTCCGGGATGAACTGCCCAGACTAAAGCATCAAACTCTCACATCATCTCCTCGCATATATCCCCTGGAACCGTCACTCGTCCATGGAAACACAAAACTTCATCATCACCTATCCTCCTCCTAGGAGGAAGGTCCCCACTTTCCGCTGACTCTCATAGAACTAGGATATCTGAATCAGATATCTGTTTTAATCCTCACTCTATCTAGGAGGATAGAATTCACAGCTAAAGATCAAAGATAGGTCTGACTCTCATTGTCATGCACCTCCAAATGCATCTCAGAGAACAAATCCATATGCTTCCACTCACCACTGGCTTCATGAACCGCCTGTGTTTGAGTCTTCCTGCTCAGTGCATCAGCTACTGAATTACCCTTACCAGGTGTATAAGCAAGCTTAAAATCAATAGACTAAAGGTATTCAACCCACCTTTATTGTCTCAGGTTCAAGTCATTCTAGGTAAAGATTTTTTGATCCGTGAACACCACAAAATGTTTTCCCAAGAGATAATGTCTCCAACAGCGCAATGCATGAACAACTGTATCCAACTCAAGATCATGCGTCAGGTAGTTCCTCCCATGTCGCCTATACTCCCGAGACATGTACGCAACTTCCCGATCACCCTGCATCAACTTAGCTCCTAGAAAAATACTTGACGCATCAAAGTAAACTGTATAGATCTTCCCATGCTCTGGGAGTATCAGGATCTGTGTTGATGTCAAATTTCCCTGTAGCTCTCGGAAGGCTGTCTCGCAAGATTCTGGCCAAACGAACTTCACACCCTTCTTAGTAAAACCCATCAACGACACTGATAATTTTGAGAAGTCATGTATAAAGTGCCTGTAGTAACCTTTAGGCCCCAATAATATCCATATTTCAAACACGTTCCTAGGATTCTCCCAGGAAACTACTGATTTCACCTTCTCTAGGTCTACTGCAACTCCTGTCTCTGAGATGATATGACCAAAGAAGTGAATTTAGTCCATCCAAAAGTGGAACTTTGAGAGTATAGAATATAGCTTATTCTCTCTCAGTGTACTCAATATGATCTCAAGATGGGTGGCATGGTCATGTCGAGTGTGAGAGTACACAAAGATATCATCCACAAAAACCACCACAAAAGAATATAGATAAGGATGAAAAACATGATTCATCATTTCCATGAAAACAGCTGGTGCGTTCGTGTGTCCGAACAGCATCACCAAGTACTCATATGGACCATACCTACTCCTGATGGATGTGAGAGGTATATCAGATGGTCTAATGCGCAACTGATGATATCTGGATCTCAAGTCAATCATTTAAAACACTCGTGTGCCTCGAAGATGATCAAAAACATCATCAATCCACATAAAGGGATATCGATTCTTGACAGTCAACTGGTTCAGCTTCCGATAATCCACAGAGAGTCTGAGTTTATCATCCGCATTCTTCACAAAAAGGACCAGAGAACCCCAAGGTGAAGTATTGGGTTGGATAAAACCCTTTTATTGTAACTTCTGTAACTGTCTATTGAGCTCCTATAACTCAGGTGTAGCCATCCTATAAGGGGGAATGGATATTGGTGTCACTCCTAACACAAGCTCAATAGAGAAATCCACCTCACGCTTTGGAGGAAGACCTGAAAATTCATCTAGGAAGACATCCCTGAAACGATCCACTACTATAGGGAAAAACTTTTGAAAAGTCCCCTGATCATCCAGATATAAACTCGAAAGCTGGGATTTGAATCCACCTCACCCATGATGCTCTAGTCCAGCTCGACTCGCTTGGATATCCCACTCTCCCTTGTATAGAAACTCTCTACCCTCTGGTGACATGAAACACACCCTGCGACGATAGCAGTCCACAAAGGCTCGAAAGGGAACCAACCAGCCCATCCCAAGAATGAAATCATAGCTCCTCATCTCCAAGACATAGAGGTCCCAAAGGATGTGACAAACACCGACCTCAAGGGGAACTCCTTACACTAACTCACACTAGCCATTCTGGATCCCAATGGAGTGTCTAACGTCATAATAGCAGAAGAAGTAGAATCACAGAGCCCAATGCTCTCCAAAACGGGTACAAATATGAAACTATGTGTAGCACCCTATCGAAAAGTACTGAAAATAAGACAGAATCCACTAGAATAGTTCCTATGATAGTAGAAGGTCCGGGATCCTACTCCCTATGGGTCTATTGCACTACATATGCATGCCAAATGTCGCGACCCTGCGACACAGCCAGGCTACTCTGAGCTGTCCCGCACTACTGCCTCTGATATCCTGGTGTCTGGCTACCATGGCCAGGACCACCATCTCTGCCTGCATGCTCTGACGTATTCTAGTGACATATTGGTAATAATACACTGGTCCTTCTACCTCACACGGAGTCTGTATAGAACCCCTCTCACTATCCACTGGTAAAAATGCCCTGCAGAAGCGTTGTAGATGACTCATCTTGCCGCAAGCTCGGCACTCCACTGGGTCTCGTAGACCCTGAGGTATCTTGTGCCCCTCCTTATCACACTGTTAGCACATGACCGGTCCACCTGAAACATTGTTCTGGCTCGCACTGCCACCTTGAGAGAAGTCCATCTGTCTCTTCCTCTTACTGGCAGAAATATTACTAGAAACTGGTGCTGAATCGCCCTAGACTACACCACATGATTTTAAAAGGTTCCTCCTTGTAATCACTTCCTGGTTCACAATAGAATGTACTGATGGAAACCTGAAAACATTCACCAATGCTCAGATGTCATATCGAAGACCATCCTCAAAGCGTCTGGCTCTCAACGTCTCATCACCCACCAGAACGGGTGCAAAACGCCGAAGCATGGTGAAACGAGCAGAATAATCCATCACTGACATAGCGCCCTACTAGAGATTCATGAAATCTCGAGCTCTATCTGCTCTCAGCATCTCTGGGAAGATGAAATGATAGAATACTACATGAAAATATTATCACGCCATGTTCTTGTGATTCTCTAATTGGGTGGTGGCATGCCACCACCTCTTGGTGGAATCAAACAGGATGTATGTCGCAAGCTTGACCGTCCGCCCAGGAGGCATCTCAAGATGCTCGAAGAGAGTCTGCATAGGCCCCATCCAATAATTCGAAGCCTGTGGTCTTCCATCCCCTGAGAACGTAGGCGGATGCTGCTACTAGAAGATACAAGTCAGCTCGACCATTGATGTGGCAGCCGGCAGTGCTCCCTGAAAGGTCTGCATGAACCGCATAAAGACTTCACAGAACTGTGCCTCCACACCTGTGTTCGGTATAAGGGTTGGCGCCACATCTGGCTCTGCTGGAGGATCCACTGGTAGGCCATGGCCCACAATTTCTAAAGTATACTTGTTTTCGCTCTCATGGCGAACAACTCGCGGTCGTCTCGCTGGCATGACTCTATAAGGTCAAATTTACACCTTAGATCAATATTATCAACTACTGAAAATGAACAAACCCAAAAGGGAACAGGAGGAATAAGGCATTCAGGATTTCCAAAAACGAAAAACAAAAAACAAAAAAAGACTACACGGAATGTATACTATCTACACAGCGTGTACATGACTTCTCTTCCCCTGCCCGGGTCCTTCTACATGGCTAATCCACACAGCTCTCGTTGAACAAAACTACACGACTTGTATGGTGTAAATTTCCAAAGCCCGTGTCATTTGTAACATGGCCGACTACTTGGCTTGACACTACACGGTGTGTTACACCGGCACACGGCGTGTACACCACCGTGTTTCCCTGCCACATGGATAACTCCACATGGTCTGTCCTCAAACAAGACTGCACGGCATGTCCCAGAGGCACACAATGTGTTTTTAGACTTGCACTGCCATCCCATGTTGTTAGTTACACGGCCGAACACATGGCTCACACTACATGGCATGTTCATTATTGACACGGCGTGTACAAGTAATGATTCCACCAACCTGTGTTTGTTAGTTACACGGCCAGACTCCAGGTAAATACTGCACAGCATGTACAAAAGCTACAAAGTGTGTTCACCCCAAGATCTTCCCTTCCCCATGTCACCACCCACACAGTTTGTGACACAGGAAGAGACTACACAGCGTGTAATGAGGGTACATGGTGTTTACTTAAAAAGTTTCACTTTCGTCCTGAACGGAAGGACATACATGGCATGTATAAGGTACTACATGACATGTATACTGGGTTTCCAGATAGTATTCCCCATAAACATCCCTAGAACATAGAAAAACCTAAGAACAACACCTAAGTGTCATATTCTGAACCGTGAGGGCCCATACTCCCCACTAATCAATGTTTGACATCTCATCTTTTTTATAACAAAAATAAACAGCTAATGATCCACCAAATTTTGGTCCATTCTATAAACCGACTCATACAAACGTACACTATCACATAGCATGAATTTATCAAACAGCTATCACTACAGCATGCTTTTCTAGCACAACCACTATCACATCAACATGCAATTTCTAGTGAACCTACATTGCATGGAAATTATGCATGGCATGTGATGTCGAGCATGTTCCTAAATTATGCATGAGATGGAATAAACTCATCTCATCGGGTTGAAACTAAATAGAACCCATTAATAAAATATCAATAGCACAATCACAACTGCGTCACCCTTCGGTGAAAATAAATTCAACTGTAAAATTGAAAAATTAGAAAAATTGCAATACGAGGTAACTTGGCGCTTCCATGTAGATGGGTTAGCTACTCTTGGGAACAACTTATTACCAATTACTATTCTCATCCTATCCCTGACTAAGGCTCCCAATAGTAAGTCAAATAAAATAAAATATCCTTCCTCTGATACCACATTGTAATGTCCCGGGCCCGAGTGCCACTCAACGGGTGCCCCGAACCCGGTTCACCACACGACCTCAAGAGTATTTCCCCAAACACCAGAGGCTGCCGACTAGCAGTGAGGTCCCATGATTGATAGTGGGGAAACTATTCCATCATTTGTCAAACTGTAATGCTACGGAATAAAATAAACAGCATACAACAACAATGTAAGCAATAAATCATACACATTTAATATTACAACTACAGTAAAAGATAACCAACCAGATATGTAGATATGATGTAACATGTCTCAAGTTCTATGATAACAGCAAGAACATGTTACACAGTAGTATAATACAATACATAGTACAACAAAACAAAAAAAAAACAGCCGGTAGCATCATGAGCCTAGGCCTGGTACCATGCCCCCCTACTACTCAGTAACAATCAAGTACATGAATGAGGACCCTTGCCCTTATCCACACCTATAGAAACATAATCTGTTTGGGCAGAAATGCATGACCCAAAGAGTGTGTGAGAAATAATCTCAGTTTTCACCCACCAAAGTCCCGTGCACAACTATGTGTAAACGTGCCACAATAGTGTGAAAAGGTAAATGCAATAAAAAATGATGTACTCAAATGTAACTAACTTTACCAGTTATATTTTCATTTAATATTATTTTAGCATATTAATTTATTAACATTAAAATCTCCTCATAACAATGCCCTCAAGAAAATCAGAACCTTGACCTTAGGCTAATATAGTAAAACTATGCCCTCAGGCTTTCCCTCAGTCTATAATGTACCATTCCCTCAGGCCTTGACCTCAGGAAAAATAGAATCTTTCCCTCTGGACAAAATAAAACGAAACCCTCATTTAAATAGAATTTTGCCCTCCGGCGTTTCCCTTAGGCTTATAGAACTACGCCCTCAGGATAATATATCACTGCCCTCATAAAAAACAAGTAACTGGACCATTCCTGAAAAACAAACATGCAATTCACATACAATACCTCTCAGGGCAAATGTAATGCATAATATGAACACGGTATACCCTCGGGTATCCTGGCCAAATAGCTAAACAGAGGAACGCACCCCGGGGGGCCCTGGATCCAAGAGTCAATCCCAAAAAACATTTATACATGATTATTTAACTACCTATGAAATTATATGTATTTAATCCAACAAGGCCTTAGCCATACGCCTCCCCATTTATGGTGCGTATCTCAACGGTACACAAAATGCACAACAGTTGGAATTTAAACACCAAGACACCTAACTCGATCACCCGTGATCGATATAAGATAACGTCGATTGCAGAAATTCCCAAAGGTAATGTAGATTTGGTTTAGAATAAAACCCGTTCAAATGTAAATAACATCCATTAGAGGTAGAATTGGCAAGAACTACGCAAAGAAATGGGAGGGCTTACCAGTGGGGTTCCAATGTGATTAACGGAAGCGAAAACAGATTCCTAATGCTCAATCTATAGATCCATGAAGATTCGGCCATCCCCTCCAAAGCTTTCGTATGGTTCTAAGCCTATCCTATGAACAGGGTTGGCTACTTCCCATTTTAAGAGAGAAAAAAACAAAGTACACGGCTTGTAATTTTGACTACACAGCGTGTACTTTCCTCATTTAATGGTTCCTCTGTCGGCACCACCAAACTATCCATCTGTTGACATGAGTACACGATGTGTATTCCTGACTACACGGCCTGTACTGTCGCCTAGCTGTCGACCACTCCCACCGCCTTACAATTTCGTTTGGAGACTGATTACATGGTGTGTAATGGACCACTACACAGTGTGTAGTCGGTTTTCACACCATTAGTCACCAATAAGGCTACACACCATGTGTTCTCATCTCACAAGTCCAAAGTACACGGCGTGTGGAAAATTACACGACCTATAGTCCTAAAATTTAGTATTTTATCCATTTCCTTATTTTCTAAAAAATAGTTAAGGAACGAGAAAACAAGAAACCCGTACCTCAAAAATAAGAACTGGGTTTTTTGAAAAATTTCCCTGTCTTCCATGAATACTTTGACATATTTCATGAGGAGTTACTCGGACCTCCCCCAAAAAGAGTGGTAGTGTTCTCCATTGAACTCATACCTGGATCCCATAAAATATAAAAAAACCCTTATAGGATAGAAAATTAGGAGCTAGAGGAGTTAAAGATACTACTCTAAAATCTTTTGGTGAAGGGGTTTATCTGATCGAGTCTGTCTCCTTAGGGAGCACCAGTTCACTATGTGAAGAAAAAGGATGGATCGATGCATCTATGCATTGATTATAGAGAACTGAATGAGATCATAGTAAATGAAAAATACCCTCTTACAAGAATTAATGAATTATTTGACCAAACTCATGGCTGTCAATTCTTCTTTAAGATAGATCTTTGATCTGGTTTTCATCAATTGAGGATGAAGAAAAAAGATATTTCGAAAACTGCTTTCTAGTAAAGATATGGGCATTATGAGTTTGTTGTTATTCCCTTCTGACTAACTAATGCACCTTCTATTTTAATGGTTCTAATGAATAGAGTCGTTAAGGACTACCTTGATCACTTTTTGGAAGTTTTTATTGATGATATTATGATATATTCCCATTGCATGAGGAGAATAAGGATCATCTAAGGGTTATTTTGAAAAATCTATAGAAGGATAGGCTTTTTTAAATGTTTAGTAAATGTGAATTCTTGTTACAAAATGTTTCTTTCTTGGGGCACATTGAAACCAATGAATGAATCACAATTAACCTTATAAAGGCAAAAGTCATAGAGGAGTGGCCTTTGCCGACAACAATAACAGTGATTCATAGTTTCCATGGTTTAGAAGGATATTATAGGATTTTTTGAAAAAGATTTCATGAATTTCTAATCCATTAACAATATTAACTCGAAAAGTTTTCAAGTTCATATGGACAAAGTAGTGTGAGGAATGCTTCAAAGAGATGAAGAATATATTGGTTACTGCACCCGGGTTAACTAGGCCCTCATGTGGAGAATGATTTGTTATTTTTATTGATGCATATCTAAAAGGGCTTGGGTGCATCCTCATGAAAAATGAAAAAGTCATTACTTATGTATCTAGACACTTGAAAACTCATTAGAAGAATTATCATAGGCATGATCTAGAGCTGGTTGTGGCTGTTTTTTCTATAATGATATATAGGCACTAACTTTAAGTGAATAAATGTTATATATACATAGACTATCTATGTTTGAAGTATATATTCACAAAAAAGGAATTGGACATGAGACAAAAGAGATTATTGGATTTTTTTAAAGACTATGATTGTTCAATTCTTTATCATCCTGGAAGAGCAAATAAAGTCACTGATGTAGTAAGCATGAAATCCCCAGTTGTTCTATCCATTATGAGGATTTAAAGAGATCCATTGATCAATGACCTAGTAAATTTGGACATGGGATTTATTAGGTAATGGAAATCAATAACCATAACCCAAATGATTTATCAACTGACATTACTAGAGTAAATCAAGAATCATTAGAAAGAAGATACTTTTTTACAGAAGAAATTAGAGTATGTGAAGGAAGTGATGTTTTCTGTGTTCAACACTGATCAAGAAAGTGTACTAAATTTTTTTAAAAGACTATGTGTTCTATATATTCCAGGAATAAAGATGGAGCAGATGGATGATGCTCATAAATCTACTTTCTCTATACATCCTGGAACCACGAAAATGTATAAGGGTCGTCGTGATCATTATTAGTGGGATAATATGAAATTGGAGATTGCTGACTACACTTAAAGGTTCCTGGTATGTCAGCAAGTGAAAGGAGATTGAAAAATCTCTAAAGGGTACTGCAACCACTACTTGTACCAGCAATGAAGTGGGACAATATCACTATGGACTTCGTCATTGGTCTATCGAGAACTTCCAAAGAAAACAATGTGATACGGTTTATTATGGACCATCTAACTGAGGATGCCCATTTTATCTCCAATTAGGTACATTTCTATCTTGATCAACTTTCCAGTATTTAGGTAAAGGAAGTGGTAAGGCTACATCTAATTCCACATTCTATCTTATTTTATCATGATACAAGGTTCACATCAAAATTCTGGTGAAATCATAAACATGATCTAAGCACAAAATTGAATTTTAGTATGGCCTATCACCCACTAACTGATGGAAAATTTGAAAGAACTATTCAAACTTACAAGGAAAAGCTGAGAACATGATAAATGGAATTTAAAGGTGTATGGGATCAACATCTCCATTTAGTTGAGTTCTCGTACAATAATATCTTCCACTCGAGCATTCAAATGTAACCCTATGAGGCTCTACATGAGATGATATGTAGAACTCCTACTTATTGGGATGAATCTAGTGAGTGAAAGCATCCTGGGCTTCATCTTGCTCAATAGATGACAGGAAAAGTCCATTCCATCCAGCAACACATTGAGGCTGCTCATAGTTGGTAGAAGAGTTGTGCCGAAAACCGTCGAAGGGTGTGGGATTTTGATGTTGGTGATAAAGTATTTCATAGAATTTCACCTTGTCATAGAGTCATGAGGTTTGGAATGAAAGGGAAACTCAGATTTAGATATATTGTCCCCTATTAAATCCAAGATCACATAGGATCAGTAGCCTATCGGGTTTCACTTTCTCCAAATCTAGCACAAGTTCATGATGTCTTCCATGTATCCATCTTGAGGAAGTACATACCTGGCCCATCACATGTACTAAATCCAGAGGTGGTATAATTGGAACATGACCTCTCTTTTGAGGTGCAGTCGTGTGGAGATCTTAGATCATAGAGACAAGGTTCTACGCAGAAATACTACTCACCTTGTTAAAGTGTTTTGGAGGAACCACAAATGTGAGGAAACCTCATTGGAACTAGGGGAGTCTACGAGGCAAGAGTACCCAAACCTTTTCTTTTCTTAGGTTTTGAGTTAATATTTTGGGTACAAAATTTTTTCATGGGGGAAGAATGAAATGACCCAATACTTTTTAATAATATTTATTTCTTATATTTGTGTGCTAATTTATTTTATACTCAACAAACTATATCCTTTAATTTAATATGTGAGTATAATTAAATGATACTGTTGGGTTTTTAATTTTATATGGCCATTGGTTAATATGACTGTTGGAATCTAAATTCTTAACATTATAATTATTGTGTATAAATTCAAATGATCTTGGTTAATTAATATAGAAAGAAGAGTCAATGGCTTCATCCAGCAGAATCAGGCCATATGAAGCCCATCTGTCAGAGTTTGGGAAGGAGGTAACATCACTGGGCTTTGATGTAGACCAAGCCCAAGCCTAACTTCAATAACTAAAGCTTGAACAGAATCTCTTAAGAGAGAATTTCAAGCTGATAGAAATCACCAATCAAGAAATGTTTTGCGAGATACCCCAATATTCCATCACAAAAGCACACCTTACACTTAGGTCTTATGCTAGTGTTAAAAGGGGCTATGTAATGTGACCTTAGCTACTTTGTGTAATCATTTTATTTAAATAAATTATTTACTTCTTATTATTGTAAAATTTTTGAATTTTAAATATCCAGATATATAGATAAATAATTTATAGAAATTCTATATTATTGATGAATTTTGGAAAAATTGGGAATGTTAAAAAAAATTAATTCATAAACTAATTAATAATGTGAATTGATTTTCAATAAATTTTCTTCTATAGTTGTTTTCATTGATAAATTTAGAGTATAGTAAGATCAACTAAATTATCAGTGAATAGTAATGTATTAATAGTAACATACCTGTATGAATAGTAATGAATAGTAAATTTACCAAAAAATAGAAACTTCACCCATGAATGTATAAATACATTTTAGACATCTTAAAAGTGAAAAACAATCATTGTTTATGTTTTGGTATTTTTGTATGTCAAAAATATTTTATTTACAATTTTATAATTAATTTAACAATTTAAAATGGAAATTTATTTTCATAAAAATTTACCATAAATTGTTACTATATTTTCTTATGGTTACATGATAATTTTATGAGACATTGATTACATTCTTATGGTGTTACAAAATGAGTTATAGTTTTAAAGTTTTTATTTTATGAATAATAATGATTTTATTTAAAAATTAAATAAAAAATTCGTAGAAAATTATTTTCCATAAAATGGAGTTCATTTTTGTATTTAGAGAATCGATATTTGGTTAAGGCTATTTTTTTGGATTTTTATGAAACAATTGAATTTTTGGCGAATAGTAAAAATACAGTTTTGAGTTTCGGGTGTTTAATGACATCATTAATGATGTAATAATGTTGTATGAATTATGGTCAACATAGGAATAGTGATATTTTCTATGAGGTGTCCCATGTGGCCAATACCATGGGTAAATACTATAGGAAATCCCATGGGTTTTCAAATACCACTGATGAGGTGTCCCTTGAAAATTAATAATTTATTCCCTCACTTTTCCTATAAATACCAATCCATTTCCTCATTATATTCATTCCAAAATCCTCCTCAACAATGTTCTGATCTTCTACTTCCCAAGGAGTCCTTCGATGGTTCCCTTAATCCTCCCAAGGTCCCAACCTTCATGCTTTTGAAGTTAATCTTCAAAGGTAAGGGAATATTTCACCCTCCTCTTTTAAGTCATGACTTAATTTATGTTATGTATTATATTTGTAACGCCCCGTCCCCAGTTACCCAGAGTTGGTGAATTATTACGTAACATTCGCCTGATCACAAAATATCAGGACTTGAAATACAGATTAGTTTAGTATCCATGGAAACACTAGTTAAATTCATAAATGTTACATTACATCATAAAGATAAAAAATCACAATAACATAGTCTCCATAGTCCAAACTCTTATCCCCTTCAGAATATCCATGTAGGTCAATCATAAAATATTTCTTCACATCTTGGGAAAATAAAACATAGAAAGGGGTGAGCTCAAATGCTCAGTAAGGATAACAATACATCAGAAACATTCATAAATAAACATAATCATTTAAGGCAATGTATAACTAAAACAAAAGCTATTTAGACTTGAACTACATCATAATATGGAAAAAATAAAATGAAATGATTCCATTTACTTATTCAGATGGATATTCTACTAGTCGAATAATCACATGCAATATAAATAACCACTTTCATAATGACGGAATGCATAATGCAAGACTATCATAACTACATAGTGAAGGACTCGTGCTAAGAATGCAAATAAGATTTTGTCAAGGCCTTCTTCTAAGACACTAGTTTGTATCATGAGACCTACAAATTCATCGAGGAGCTATAGTGGGATCCACCCATCACTTATTAAGTCCAATTAATTCCTTATATTAAAAGGTTTAAACATATCATAAACTATAACATAATCTTATCACATAAAACATGCATAAAGGAAACATAACATTTATACATTTCAATCACAAGATATCAATAAAACACATTGATATAATAAAGAAATTATAAAACCCATTTTCAGTACCAAAATAAAAGAAAATTAAAACATGGTATTTATTTTTCATTTAAAAAATGGTTATGTCTTGTAGATGAAGCCGAAACTCAAATAATGGTCACGGCAGCGGAGAAGTCGTTGTCTCCGCATACGTACGAAAAAAAAAATTTGTTTTTTGTCATTTAGTAAAACACTTCATATAAAAACGATTCCTTTTGAAAAAACATAAAATTCAAAAGGGTTTATACACCATATAAAATAATGTTGTTTATAAAACAACATATGCCTCAATGAAAGAAGATTGAGACGAAGTCCCTTACTTCATGTCCGACTTGACTCGATCCTTCTTTAACCTCCTGAATAATAATTTAGAGTTAATTTCTACATTCTTAAGAACCTTTTTCATGTTCATTACTCCTTTTATATCACTTATTACCATGTTATGAACAATATGTAATTATTTATGTTAATAACGGTCGTTTTGTCAATATTTGGCACTTGAGTCAAAAATAAAATTCTTATAACAACGAGTTGTTCATGTGGTAAAATATCCATTATATACAGAATTATATTCATGATGTAGATATCATATATATCATATATATCTAGTATATACATGAATTTATAATATTACATATCATTTAGAGGAAAGAAATGAAATGTTTCGTTCAAGGAGACGGTAAGCCGTACGTACGCATGAACGCTACATTAATTTATATTTCGTATTTAATGGAATTAAATCATAATTATATAAAGGTATATTATAATTCCAGTATCATATCATATATAATATCATTAAAACCATCCTATATACATCCCACATATGTCATTAACGATTCAAATCTCTTTGAGGGGGCGATAGTCCGCTTTTCCTAAAATGAAATTATCGCGTTTACCCATAACGGAAATCATAAAGGTATGCCATAAATGAAAAATATAGAAGCATAAGTAATACATAAAAATTATATATATCATATAAAAATATAGTGTCATCATAATGGACACCATGAGAGGTGTTAAAAGAAGATTGAACAATCATCGTTTCGTGAGGCAGTAATTCGCCACCCCCAGAAATAGTATGATTTTTATCCATTAGAAGAAGGTGTGTGTAAATGTAAATCAAATAATTCTCATAAAAAAATCCTATAATATTGAATATACTGGTTTTTTGAGAATATAAATGAATAAAAAGAGTTTAAGGGGTTGGAGGATCAAAATAACACAAAAGAACATAATAGAAGACTTTAACTTAAAATCGGGTAACTCTTTTTGATTTGAGCCAAAGGCATCCATGGAAAGACTTATGCCCAATGTGAGGCTTCTAGGAGTAAGATAGGGAAGTATAGAGAGTATTTGGGTAGAGTTTGGCTGAGAAAAATGGCTTTGAACGTGTGAATAAGGTGGTAGAGTTGGGGGCCTTTTATAAGAGGAGAGGAGTGGTACTCTTGGAAAGTCATGAAATGTGACATTATTATATAATGAGTTTAGGATTTAAAAGGTCCCACAATTATATATTTCTAGGATAAGGTGATAATGGTTCGAAATATACTCATAAAATAGCTTTTTGACCAGTGTATGTCTTACAGTTTACATTATATTTTCATTTTATTTAAATCGTTAATTAATGAGGTAATCGATGCATCATCATGGTGTCATAAAAAATTTAATATATTTAATTTCTAAACATTATAAAAAATATATCATGATTTAGGAAATATTTTTATATTTATAATGACTATTTATAGTCTAAGAGTTCATTTACATAGACCGAACTAAAATTGTTTTACTTGGGTGATACAAAATTCATTTATACTTTCCCTTTAAAAAAATAACATAATAAAATGTAACTATCACCCAAAAGTGATTCCATGGCGTTCCAAAGTTTGGCACAAGGCATCCCAAGGTAGGCCATGACATAACCAGTAGCATTAGGATGCATTTTGGGGTCATTTGTTATTATTATGATATTATTTTATTGCCCTTAACTACCTGATTACTAATTAATCATGATAATTAAAGGTAATTACCGTCATTACTATTAATAATGTCAAAAAAACAAAAGTGTCTTAATTACATAATTTGAACCTTATGATTCCAAATATGGAATCCATTTTACCAAATTCCAAACACATAAATTTTAGTAATTAATTTAAAAATTATTCCCTCTGTCAAAACAAATAGCATGTTTTTAAGAAATATATCTATCAAAAGATTAACAATTGTTTATGTCCAATTTAAAAGTGATATTAATTATAATGACCACCATTGGATAAAATAGTAAAATTATATTCTAATTATACTTTAAAACCACTCAAAAGTATAATTTATTACAATAAATTATTCTAATTGAAAATGTTGTTTTTAAGTATTTTTCACTATTCATCAAAAATTGGAAGTTCTCAGAAAAATACCAAAAATTAGACATAAGATAATTTCGATATTAAGAATCCAAAAATGAATTCCATTTTGAAATAAAAAATTTATATAATTTCAAAAATTTTGTATTACTATTCATAACGGTTACTTTGATTGGTCGTAGTGTTTTCGAATTCGAGGTTGTTTACAACACACATAGCTCTATTATTCAAAGAGAAGTGTACCATGGAATCTTAGGGTGTTACAATCTCCCCTACATCAATTAATTGAGTCATATCAATTTGAAAATTTTCTTCTAAAATAAAAAGGTTGAAAATATAAAATACTTTTGTGGAAAACCCACATCAGGAATAAAGTTAATAAAAATATAACTTTAAAAGAAATAAAGAGAAGTACAAATGTCACCTGAGATATCCCATACTAAGATTATATGAAAACATGGATATGGAGGAGAAACAAACCATCAAGGTCTGATGGAGAGTTGTAGATAACAGGATTAGGAGAAAGTTAACTATAAGAAAATCATAATCTTGTGATTTGTTAAACGGTCTTTGATTCTCTAGTAGGAAAAGTTAACTGAGAACATTTTTGTTTTAAATTACCTTTCATAATGTTAAGGAATTCATTTTGGAGATTTACATTGAACGTAATGAAATATACTTACTTTTCATGTAGACATTCATTCTTCAATAAATTTTTACCAGAAACCTATCATTCACTCTAAAAGGTAATAGAATTCAAAAAATATTATATTTATCCCAATCATTCAGGGTTCCAAATATTAGCAGATAACATTTAGATTAAAAAACTATTTTTTAATAACCAGAGACTTTTTGTAGGCTAGTGGTAGGTAATAAAGGCCTGTAGCAATATAATTGTGGGTTCAATTCCTACAGCTTTGTCCGACACGACGGGTTATCCCCTGACCTACAGGTTGTCCTTTTTCTAAAACTATAGTATTATAATATTCCAAATATAATCTTCAAAAATGTTTTAACCATAAAAAAATACTATCCAATGTGAAACATAATCAATTCCAACCTTTATAGTTATCCAAAATACCTCTATCCAGACATTCTCTAAAATGTCTCTAAATTCCAAAATCAATTCATCAGATTCCACAAACAAAGGTAAGTTTCTATAATTGTCACATAATAAAATATGATTATCTTCATCATATTAAAACCATAATGAAAAAAAAACAAGTATTGTAGTACAATCCTTATAAATATCCCATTATTCTTATAACCATAATATATTTCCTGAGTCCAAAAACAAAAATACAATAATTATTTCACTTCAACTGTAGTAACAATGTATGATTGGCATTGATCCCTTGGACTTTTTTGAGATATGATTCCCTGATGCTTAGAACATTCATTTTCAAAATTCTCCATTTCTCTACAATTGTAGCATTCAACATTTATAGCCTCTTTCTTTCCCTTGCAATCGCGATCCTGGTGACCTTTTTCTCCACATTTATAACAAACCCCCATTCCTTTTAGTCAAGTACCAGGGTGATTCTTCCCAAAATTATCATATAATGGAAAATCATTCTTTCCCTTTTTCCCATTATCTGCCTATTTTTCCACCATTCTCTTCTTCTCTTACTTTACGTTATTGTCATAAGACATAGAGAATTCCTTTTCGGTCTTGATAGCACACGAAACAATATCTTTGTATGATGAAAAAGATTTTGATACCAATACTAGACAGAGAAATGGTTTTAACCCATCAAATAAACAATCTATCTTACTTCTTGGGTTATGTATATAATCTGCAGCATACCTCGCTAACCTTGTAAAGTTATCCTCATAATTTGGGACATTATCATCCCCCTTTTGTCATAGACTCAGAATATCTTTTCCATATCTGCTCGATGGTCATGAGGAAAGTATTCTTCTAAGAAGATTGCCTTGAACTTCCTCCATTCCATATTTGAAACTTCATCATCTTCCTTTGTGTTTTGAGTTAATGACCACCATTGATCATCGTCTCCAGTGAGGCCATAAACTGCCATGATTACATTTTCTCTTTCACTACTCCCCAAGGCATGGTATATTTTCTCTATGAAATTCATCAATTTCTGAGCTACTAAGGGATTTGTACTCCCATTGAATTATGGCGGTTGTTTCCTCATGAAGTGGTCCAACATCGATCCTCCACATTGCGGATTAGGGTGCTGCATACGAGTAAGGTAATTATTCATAACCTGAGTGAGTTATCCCAGTATAGTGATAAGCTGATCAGCACCAGTTGTATCACCAACATCATTATAATTATCCCGAGTAGTAGGAAAATCCCTACATGGAGTGCGTGCATTGATACGGTTTCCATTCCTTCCACTAGGTTCCATTTCTAAACAATGTCATAAACTAGAATAGTTTATGAATTGAAATACATAATTCTATTCTTGTAATACACTTAACAAAAAGTGAAATATTTATGGATATAATCCATAAAAAATGTTTTCTTTGAGGAAGTATATACTCATTAACCCTTTATAATGGTTTGTAAAGAAATCGTGAATTACCCTAAGCATATCCCCCGGGAGTGTCATAACCAAGAGTGCAGCAAGGCCGGTTGTCATGCACCAGTTCCCATTCGATTCTAGCTCAAAGTGGTGTTTTTGGGTTTTATCCCTAGGTACATCTGTGCCAGATCCACCTTTACCTGCTCGTATCCAGACAGAGATGTATTTGTCAGAAAACTCAAAAAATCTTTATAATAACAAAATTCTAGGAAATTCTTCTATACTAATCCTCAATGTCTATCTTAGGGCTATGTGCTCTAATTAGAGTTTATCTAAATCTAGCTTCCAATGTTAGTACTAAACTGCCTCTAATTCCAACTGTAATCCCCCGACCCCTGTTACCCAGTGTTGGTGCATTATTATGTAACATTTTCATGATCACAAAAGATCAAGTCTCGAAAAACTGATTTCTTAAGTAGCCTTGGAAACCCTAGATACATTCATAAATGTTACATTACATCATAAAGTAAAAAAATTACAATAACATAGACTCCATAGTCCACACTCTTATCCCCTTTAGACTATCCCTATAGGTCAGTCATAAAATATTTATTCACATCATGGAAAAATAAAACATAGAAAGGGGTGAGCTCAGATGCTCAGTAAGGATAACAATACAGCGGAAAATTTCATAAATAAACATAAACATTTTAGGCAATCTATAAATAAAACAAAAGCTTTTTAAACATGAACTTTATCATAATATGGAAAAAATAAAATGAAATGATGCCATTTACTTATTCACATGGATATTATACTAGTATAATAATCACATGAAATATCAAAAACCACTTTCATAATGATGGAATGCATAATGCCAGACTATCATAACCACATTTTCATGGCCTCGTGCCAAGAATACAGATAAGATTTTGTCAAGGCCATGTGCCAAGACACTAGTTTGTCTCCTTAGACCTAACTATGAATCAAGGAGCTATAGAGGGCTCCACCCATCACTTATTAAGTACAATTCACTCCTTATATGAAAAGGTTTAAACATATCATAAACAATAACATAATCATATCACATAAAACATGCATAAAAGATACATAACATTTCCACATTTCAATCAAAAGATATCAATACAACACATTGATATAATAAAAACATTATCAAAAACGTTTTCAATACCAAAATAAAATAAAAGTAAAACATGGTATTTATTTTTCCTTTTAAAAAATGGTTATGGCTTGTAGAGGAAGCCGAAACTCAAATAATGTTCACGGCGGCAGAGAAGTCATTGTCGCCGCATACATACGATAAATAAACATTCCTTATTGTAATTTAGTAAAATGATTCGTATAAAAAATATTGCTATTGAATAATCTTAAAAGTCAAAGGGGTTTATACACCATATAAATGAAAGTTGTTTAAAAAACAAAATATGCCACAATGAAAGAATATTGAGATGAAGTCCCTTACCTCGTGTATGACTTGATTCGATCGTTCTTTAAACTCCTGAATAATAAACTAGAGTTAATTTATACTTTCTTATGAACTTTCTTCAATTTAATTATTCCTTTTATATCACTTATTACAATGTTATGAAAAATATGTAATTATATAAGTTAATAATGGTCGTTTTGTCGATCTTTGAACTTGAGTCAAAAATAAACTTCTTATAATAACAAGTTTTTCATGTGGTAAAATATAAATTGTATCCATAATTATATTCATGATATATATATCATATATATCAAATATATCCAGTATATACATGAATTTGAAATATTACATAACATTTAGATGTATGAAATTAAATGCACCGTTCATGGAGACGGTAAGCCGTACGTACGCATGAAAGCTACTTTAATTTCTATTTCGTATTTAATGGAATGAAATAATAATTATATATAGTTATTTTATAATTCCAGTATAATATCATATATAATATCATCAACTCTTTATACGTCCCACATATGGAATTAACGATTCAAATCACTTTGAGGGGGCAGTAGTCCGCACTTCCTAAAATGAAATTATCGCATATACCCATAATGGAAATCATAAATGTATTACGTAAATGAAAAATACAGAAGCCTAAGGAATACATAAACATAATATATATCATATATAAAAATAGTGTCATCATAATGAACACCATGAAAGGTTTTAAAATAATATTGAACAATCATTGTTTCATGAGGCAGTAATTCGCCACCCACAGAAACAGTATGTTCATTAACCATTAGACGAAGGTGTGTGTAAGTGTAAATTAAATAATTCTCATAAAAACATCCTATAAAATTTAATACACTATTTTTCTTACAAAATAAAGGAATAAAAAGTGTTTATGGGGTTGGAGTAGAAAAATCAATCAAAAGAAAATAAGCGAAGACATTATCTTAAATTCGGGTAACTCTTCTTGATTTGAGCCAAAGGCTTCCTTGGGAAGACTTCTACCCAATGTGAGGCATCTAGGAGTAAGATGGGGAAGTTGAGAGAGTATTTGGGCAGATTTTGGCTGAGAAAAATGGCTTTGAAGGTGTGAATAAGGTGGTAGAAGTGGGGGCCTTTTATAAGAGGAGAGGAGGGGCACTCTTGGAAAGTTAAGAAATGTTACATTATTATTTAATGAGTTTTGGATTTAAAAGGTCACGAAATTATATATTTATAGTATAACGAGATACAGTTCCAAATCTACTAATTCAATTGGGTTTTGAAAAGTTTTATTCTTAGAGTTTACATTATCTTTTTATTTTATTTAAATTCTTAATTAATGAGGTAATCACTGCATCATCATGGTGTCATAAAAAGTTTAATTTATTTAATGTCTAAAAATTATAAAAAAATCATAATGTTGAAAGTCGTTTTAGATTTCCAATGACTATTTATAGTCTAAGAGATCATTTACATAGATAAAAATAAAATTGTTTTACTTGTGTGATACATAAATTGGTTACACTTTCCCTTTAAAAATAATATAATAAAATGTCACTATCATGAAAAAGTGATTTTATGGGGTCCCAAAGTTTAGAACAAGGAATCCCTTGGTCGGAAATGACACAACCTGTAGCATTAGGACACAATTTGGGGTCATTTGTAATTATTATGATATTATTTTACTAGCCTTAACTACCAGATTACTAATTAATCACGATAATTAAAGATAATTACCATCATTACTATTCATAATATCAAGAAACAAAAGATTATTAATTAGATAATTTGGACCATCTGATTCCAAATATGGAATCCATTTTACCAAATTCCAATCACATAAATTTTATTAATTAATTTAAAAATTATTCCCATTGTCAAAATAAATAGCATGTTTTTAAGAAATAATATCTATCAAAAGATTGACAATTTTTTGTGTCCAATTTCAAAGTAAAATTAATTATAATGACCACCATTGGATAAAATGGTAAAATTATATTCTAATTATACTTTAAAACAACTCAATAGTATAATTTATCACTATAAATTATTCATAAGTAAAATGTTGTTTTTAATTATTTTTCACTATTCATCGAAAATTGGAAGTTCTCAGAAAAATACCAAAAATTCAGCATAGGATAATTTCGATATTCCGAATCCAATTATGAAGTCATTTTTGAAATATAAAAGTTATATAATTTCAAAAAGTGGGTATTACTATTCGTAACTGATACTTTGATTCGTCGCGGTGTGTTAGAATTTGAGGTTGCGTACAACACACGCAACTATATTATTCCAAGAGAAGCGTACCATAGAATCATAATGTGTTACACTAGATTCCTTCTTATTATTTTGGGGTGTGTTCTTGAATATTCCTATTACTATCCAATTCATGTCCAAATTATTAGAGACACTTTCAACTCTCATCAATTGATTTTAAAATTTTTTATGTGACACCATTAGGCTGCAAAATTATCATAAAAGAAATCACATCTCTCTTTTCCTTCATGTTTAATTTTCATATGGTATTTCCTCAAAATATCCATAAATGATCTTATTTATTTTTATCTTATACCCATACATTATTAATATTTATTTATTATTGGGTTACTCTTGTCCCCGCCTTGTTCAATGTTTTCTAAAACCATGTTATGTAGCTGTTATGCCGTAGAAAGTTTGTCTCAAAATTTTTGTCACATTCTCTCTTGAAAATCTATTGTTTTATATATGTGAATACCAAGAACTATTTCTTTTATTTTCGAGTTCATAAATATAAAAAGATAAAATATTTTACTCAAGAATTTACATACATATAACCCTCACTCTTTTTCCATGGGTTATAATTGAAATAGTGATCTTGTTTCTTAGAACTTTTAAAACGTCACAAATTTTAAAATGAACCACATTTATTTTATTCTCTATGTGTTATTTATGAAATTTTTTATTACTATATATGTGGATCACATGAAGAAATTACATATTAAGGGTGTTCCTCGATAGCGCTCCAATTCATTGGGCAAAGAATTAATCTCTAGAGATGAAAAGTTTCATGATACCTTGGTAAATAACCTTGGTAATTTTTATGACCCCTCGGCTATAAGCCTTAATGATATGTTCATGAATGTATAAATGAAATGTTGTAGCAACATATTCAAGATATGATTCATGTTTTTTCTTATTATCATATTCATATTCTTATATTTATAATTCCATTATTATTTTAATCATGTTCTTAATAATATTGCTTGAGATAATATGTCAAATGTTTCACTTTTTTTCCTTACTAAGCTTTATGCTCACACTTTCCTTTGATGTATTTCTCCAGGTTTTAAGATGCAGTAGTTTTATATAGTATGAAATTATGATGATGCCTTAAAATTTTATTAGAAGGGTTTTTATGTTGTTTTCATGTTTTATGTTCCTGATTACCAAAAAAATAGAATTTAAATATCCTCTATATGTAAAATGCAATGAAAAGTTTTGTAATAAAAAGGATGGATTCCATATCTTAAGTCAAATATATTTATTTTTTTCAAATAGTGTACCATAATATAAGGACAAAATTTATATATAATTGTTCATATAAATATTGGTCAAAGTTATATACTGGTACCCATGATACATTGCTCCCAACTAGATTAGTAAAATAATTATTAAGAGAATAGCTATTTTTTAGTTAATTAAATGGGATATGAATGAATGTTAAAATTCTAATAATTACTATGGTTTAAAAAATTAGAAATTGGGTGCCTTTATAAATATTTAATAGTGTAATATCATCAGATTTATAGTTAATTTTTTTAATGATTAAAATCATTGATTAAAAAATTTAAAAATGTTATTACTGTACATATTAGTTTATTATCATGTATAGCCAATCATGTTTCTCCATAAGGTTGTACATATCAATGTCACAATATTAATATTGTTTTTACAAAATTTATTTTAACATATATAAGATGTATATATCCTATTATCATAAAAAATCTGTTATTAAATTATTATATATTAAACTTTATTAAATATAAAAGATTTTATTTTTAAATTGTCATATAATTGTATCAAAACTATATTTTCGTCCCCCATATTCTGCATTTTTTTCTATATCTTGTTATACTTACTTAAATAAGGTTCACATTTTTTTGTGTTAAATATATCATTTATATTTTTATATATTATATTATCTATTTGAAATATGGTTTCATGAAAATTGCCATATTATTCATATCTTTCAAAAAGGTTTTCCTGATTTCTTATCATTCTTAAACTCATTAAATGAGGAGAAATGATCAACAAAACATCAGGAATATTATAATAAAATCATTTATTTTAATTTAAAATTTATTTTATTCTTTTCAAATTTTTATTTTTATAATTCATACATTATATTAATAGTATTTCTATATTTATAAAATGTTATATTATGTGAGATAAAATCTTTTTTTGATGTTTTAAATTTTCATTCATTTATTCTATCATCCATCAATGTTAATATCATTAATACATTATCTTCCTCAAATACCACTTAATATAATATCCAATTAAAATTATTTAATTATTATTATCTTATACATCAATATTATGAGAAATCTATTGATTAAACATTAGAAGATTTATATATAGCTAAAATTTTCTTTGACTTTTATCACCTTCCAAATTTCATTAAATAAGATAATTTTGGATTTATGAATAAATAATTTTATTGATTAATTAATCCTTGTATATTTTTCTTTAATTAAGGGAAACATTCGCTTTATTCAATTTTCACGATTAAATATGATATATTTATGTTTCTATTATTTCTTCTAAAATACTCATTAATTTTAGTATCTTAATAAATAAAGGATTTTTTTTGGTAAATCACAATTTCATACATTATTTAGCACTGGTATGAAACTCTTTACATCCCAATGATTTTCTAATTGATTATTCTATTAAAAATATATTTAATTTTATGTATGGTTAAAAATTAATAGTGTAATTACAACCTAAAACAAAGGTTGAATCATTTTTATAATTATAAATAACAGTATATTCATAACTATAAACCTAAAAATATATTTTACCATACATTTACTAGTAAGAGTATCCAGATATAAATCATTAAGTCTTTATAATTTGACAAATCATATCATATAAACAATGATAAAATAATACACATATATTTTCAAATATGATTAACAAAAAAATAACCATTTCCATAAAATTATAGTGTATTCCTTAGTATTCCTCTGAAATGTTCCATTTAGTTTCTATAAATATAAAACTATACCATTAGAAAAATAGTTTCAATTATAAAAGTTCTAAAATTATATTTATCTAGAATAAAAAAATTATTAAATCCAGTTGATTTCCAAAAATTTTATCTGGGTTTGATATAGATGTGGGTTAGGTAAAATGAATATTATAAATTTTATTGTAAAAATAATAGACTTTAATGAACAAAAAATATATATTGGTTTATAGATAATGTCTAAATAGACTTCCCATAACAATTCTAACTCTATGTTAGATTTGGATAACACTAATATTAATTATTTTTATTGGTGTTAAGAAATATTATAGAATATGTTTCTTTGAAATGAAACATTTGTAGAATTATTACATTTTTATATTTGAAAACTATTCCAGATAATTCATTTTAAGGAGTAATTTCCCAATAATGTAATACTATCATTATTAGAAAAAATAATTAAATATAATTATATTATGTATATTTAAAAATATAACAAATAATTAAATTAGATTTTAAAAACTAGAAGAAATATGATGAAAACATAGGCTCATGGTTTCATCGTCTTCAACAAATCATTATGCCTTATCAATGAATTAAATGACCTCTTTTAACTGTAACAAAAAAATATAAATGAAAATTATAGTTACTCACCCATTGATCTCGTTAATTATTCTTCACTAAAAAATAATTATCATTTAATGAAAATATCTAATTGGTTTCCAGTCAAAAATATTTTAAATTATATCAGCTTTGGTAAATGCACATGTTTTTTATAAAATCATTCATCAGTTTTTCTTATCAGGATCACTACTAACATCATTGATAAATAGTGAATTTACACCATGGAGTATTTATGTTAAAAATAAAATATAAATTTTATGTATTTTTTATATTACTATTATATATTGAAATATCTATATGATATTTTCATTTATATATATTATTTGAAAATTATCTTTTAATGTTTATAATTATTAACATCATCGATGAAAATATGATATTGTCTCATGAACACTAGGGGTGTAGATATGTTAATACAAAATAATATTTTTAATTACAATCTTTTGAATATTGTATTCCATTAATTTAACAAAAAAATCATATATAAAATATAAAATTATTAAAAAAAATATCTATTTCTTATACTTATGTTATTCGTAAATAGATCTCAATATATAATTTACACTTTTGATTCCCTATAATTTAATAGGACATCTTATATTTTAATTCCAAATAAAAAAAATAGATAGTGTTTTTGTTGAAGCTATATTCTAAAATAAATATTGAATAATAAATTAAAAATTTATTAGCAAGATAAAATATTTAAATGAATATATAATTAAAATGAAAAAATCATTCAATTAACAAAACAATTACTACTACGATGCAGATGGTGGTAGAAGGTGATGTTTTATTTGGTAACAAAATGATATATTTGCTCCCAAATTATATATTAGGAAATAAAACAGAAGGATTTAAAGAGAAGTAATTTCATTTCTCAAAATATGACTACACCAAGATAAATCAAACATAAAACAATTAAAGGTATATTTACTTATAAAAGAATACATCATATCTCTAATAGTCAATAGAAAAGAAAATATATAGTAATAAAAAAAGAAACACCAAGTAACACTCTTATGATAACAAGTTGGAGGATATATATTTAAAATAATGGATGATAATAAGTTTTTAACTATTTATATCTAAAGTATGAAATGGAATTAATTCACTTAAATATAAAACCATCATTCACATTTTCATTTTATCTTCATACACACCTTCTACCATTTATTTTCATTTATGACACATATAATAAGTGAATAACTGATTACATTCTCAATTAATTCACCCACCTAGTTTAACAATTGAATTTTGAAAGTACTTCAAAATCATATTATACATATGATTATGTTAATTTAATATCATTTTTTTCATTAGTTGTCTACATTGAATGTCCCCAAAATATTCTTCCATAGTATAATAACATCATCTTTAGATTCACAAGAACAAAGAATTCCCAAAAAGGAAATCTACATAGAAATAAATATATTAATTGATACATGGTAAGGAAGGATTAAATAACAAAAAAACTCCCATAGGGATGTTTACTTATCTAAGTATTAATAGATATCCAAATATAAAGGTAATTATGAAATTTTAATATATTTATTAAGAAATTTATATTTTATTTTCATTTTAACAAACCACTTTATTTATATATATTTTAAAACTAAATTATATCATAATTTATATTATTTTACAAAAAAATAGAGTAATTAAAAATTTTATTGAATGTGTGTGTAAAATATTTCAATTTTTTTATTACTAAGATTGATAAATGAGATTATCAGTGAAGAAGATTATAAATATTTATAAAATTGTACATTAATGTTCAAATAATTGTCATGTAATAGAAACATGGTAGTAAATATATGACTGTTTATAAAATCAAATCAATTTGTTTCCTCCAATTTTGATTGCTAATTTAATTTGGAAATTAAATGAAATTTTACTAAATAACAAAATAAATGAATTAAAATAAAAATAAACCAAAAAATAATTTAAACTAGGTGTTGTTTCCTCCCTCGTGCTAATGTTTTCAATGTTTGTAAGAAAATAAATTTATATATGAAATGAATAATATGGAGATGAGCTCATGGAATAAAGCCTCTAGGTGTTTTAATGAAACATCATCATATTTGATCCCCAATATTGGAGAATCTATAAAAATAAAAAATGAATTCATTAACTAATTCTACTAATTATTAAATTGATTCCCCTTTCATAATATAGAATCTATATTTCATTGAAAATAAACACATGCGTTCTATTATACATTCCACTATAATGGGAATGTAATTTACAAATAAAATATATCAACATGAATAAAACTACTTAAATTATCTATAAACATGAATTATTTTGTTTTTATATCATAAATTTTCATTTTACCTACATATTCAACCTATATTTTTATAACTCCTCATACTAATTTCATTTAGTAGCAATAAATATATATTTATTTTCATTCCTACATTTAAAATTATTATTTTATACTATATAAAGTCTTGAAATACATTGAATTTTAAATAAACATTTATATTAAAATTCGTCACAATAAAAAGAATATAGATAGATAACACTATTATAGTTTCATATGAAGTTAAATATATGTATAGAGAATCATCCAATCACTAGACCCAATAATTCTTATATAGATATTCAATTTTTTAAATAACATATCTCTTTAACACCATGACTATTATTAATATCTAATGATGATAAGATGTTAAAACCTTATGTTTAATCATTAGTTACATTAAACTAAATTCAAGGAAAATTAACAAATTTGAGTAACTTGACGTATAATTATAAACCATGTTGGTAAAAATCTACTAAACTATTTATAATTCACAAATTCTATTTTAATTTTTTCATCATCATTTCAAGTATGAATTAATTTAAACCACTTTAGAACATTGTTTTTATATTGAAAAACATATATATATGTCATGTATTTAGTGAATGATAACATGAAATTGATACCCTCTATATGAACATCACATAAAAAACTTACATTTCCAATTTTCAATAAAATATTCCCTCAAATTGAATAATATATACATGGATTAAAATAAATTAATGATTTTTAAAAATGGAAGGGTGAAAATATTACCTGTAAAATATATTCTAGATTGTATTATATAGTATAAAATTACATGAATAATAATGAGAATTATTGAATTTTAAATTTCTAGGTATCATACTATTAGTATAACACCTTTAGATAACTCGGTATCGCCAAATGTTCCAATATTATTGATCCTCCCATATAAATTTCCATATCTAATTATAAATCATTGTAAATGTATTCTTTTAAAAATAATGAAGTTTTTTATTATATATAATGTAATCAACCATTATGTTTTCAATTAATACTACCGGGGCATGCCTCTGTATGATGTGTGTGGGGACACTCAACTAGGTGGTTTGACATGTTTCACTGCATTCCCAGATTGCAATGGCATGCTGCATCCATCACCTCTTGATGGAAATTTTATCATTAATCAAAATTGGATGATGTGATGTCCATCTATCCTTCCATGTATTCCTCCTCAAAATTCACCACCTTCTCTGGGTCTCCCTTTAATATTGCAATGATTTTCATGAATCTCTTCTAGGTGTGATCTCTTTATAAACACGATTTAATTACCCTACTATTTCTATGAAATTATAAAGGGTCAAGTCAGGGTGGAAACCTTTGATCAGAAGAGTAGTCACATTAGGCATCATTGGTACGTATGGATGTTGAAACACTATTACACATCAATTTATATTTTTATCGGGATTTTTGAGGGTGCGGAGGCCCGAGGCCTCCCACGTTGGATTTAGGGAATTCTATGTCAGAGGCATGTCTCTAAGATTTTCCCCGACTACCCATATTTAACAAGGGGAATGCCGCAATTTTAAATTCTTACAGAGACAGATCATGATGATTAGAACATTGATGAAAGTGGATCATATGGGTACATCATTAATAAGGAGAACCTGTAATGTTTTGCAGATATAAGGATCAATATTCCCTAGGAAGATGGACCCTAGATAGTGTGTCCCATAAAGGGAAGGCTTAACACCCTGAAGACCGATCTAGAAACCAAAAATGGTAAGTTATACGAAGGTGGGTCCTAGTGAAGGGGACACCAAGGTTTACCATTTCCTAGGATTCAACCTTAGAGAGGCCTCCTACGCAACCTATGTAAAAGATAGTGATCAAAACCAGCATAGTTATTAGGATCGATTTGGGTCTAAATCATGGTTAGCTTATCCGGTACAACAAAGAGTAATGGGGGAATAGGACTAACACATTGGTTAGTAGACCTGATGCTACATAATGATGTGATTATGTAGGGAACCTTGCTGTGACACTCGTATAGTGATGGAGCACATTTATGGGGCTTTTTCATGGTTATCTGACCATATGTATTGCATGATCCCATCATGATGTGGAGTCCCAAATAAGAATCATAATGGATGATTGGGGGTAAAATGAAGTCGGTGGAAAATGGTATGGAACTGATATGGGAATGAATGTGTTGGGATTTAATCTTAGGGGGGCTTCCTATCTATCCCAATGGGTGGAAACCAATGTCCACAGAGTTCAAGAATGGGGTGGGGGTGAGTCACATAATGAGGCATTTCGTCAGAATTGATGCATGGATGGGGAGATGATGGTAATAGAACCCTGGGTTTGGGCATGATCTTCCCATGACCCAAAGGATCAAAGGAATGGTCAACATGGGAAATGGGTGATGATCATGAACCTCAGAAAGGATTCCTATGTATCCTCATGGTGGGGAATCAATGTCTGCGTAGTTCTGGATAGGACATAGAATCATGGTGTACACAATGGATAGAAACCTGGATACATTTTGAGGCTTACACATGCTTAGGGATCATTATAAAAGGGACACTCTAGGTGATAAGTGTATGATAAATTATGTGGGGATTATGACTGTTTAGCCACCAAATAGAATGGGAAATGTTCTTGGTGTGTACAAAAAGAACAATAACCCAAATGTAATGATCCAAACACCAAAGGGAGGGGAATCGCTGTGATGTGTCCAAAAAAGTAAAGATGTCACATCAGGATGGTTAATACCTAAGAGGGAGCACTGGAATTTTTAAATGATCAGATTTGATCCTCAAGGAGGAATCTTACACAACCTATGTAGAAGAAAGGGACCAAACCCATGTAGTTCGAGGGGAAAAGGGGTCTTCTATTTAATGTACAGGATGACGCTGAACCGACATGTAGTGGTCGGGATATAGGAATGAAGGGCTTGAACCATAGGGAGGATTCTTGTATTCCCTATTTATAAGGTAGGCATCAAATTCCATGAATTTAGATAAATTGTGGCACGGGTCATACACATGGTTATCGACATAAAGTGGATTCCAGGGTCACTGCACTCTCCAAGCCCACGTGTTCCAGACATAGTGTGGGAAACAAGTGGTAGCACCGGAACTGATGATCATGTCAAAATAGTGTAGCCTCAAGGGGTGGGGGTGGGTGTGGGGGCTTATCCATGGATATCAACCCAATGAAAACGATATTTGGACATACTCTAAGAGATGAGACAGAGTTGGGTGACCTGATGTATAAAGAGGATGTCAAAATTGTATAGGGAAATCCATATAAATGTGTGTCAGGGCTTAGATGGAGACTTCCTGAGGAGCACATGGAGACAATGTCCAAAGGTAAAGATAAGGAGAGGGTATAAGATACTCATTAAAATTATATTCTTCCATGATCTTCCACACATACGATTACCATAGTTTATCATCATGTGTTGATGATGTGGCTTGCTTTGTAGATTAACATCCTGAAGCTCAGATAATGAGTAATTACTCCTCACCCATTAGACTTAAAAAACATGTACTGGCCCCCACTTGGGGAATGGATGGAACCATCAATACCAAGAGTTAAATAGTTGTAAGGGTGTTTGATCGAGGGTACCACATTTTTGTATCTATGCAAAGAATAAATACACATTACCGTAACTATGCAATGAAGAATTACACATGAAACCACAACATAAAGCTCCACTCAAGGGAATTGAAAATCACTTTGGGGAATCCTAAAGATCCACACTAAGGGGTTTCATGAAATATTAGGATGTATCATGTAATAGGAGATCATACATGGTTTCTTTGGGTAATGAAATAATAAGGAGCACATAGGAAGGTGTGCACATTAGATTGAAGTATCTCACACAAAATGATCGGTATGGGTGAAAAAAGCATTGCACAAGGACAAACAGACATGAACGAAGGTTATTTTTCATGAAATTTAAATAGTGTTAATAGAAAATGGGTGAGGGTCAAACACTACTGGGTTTACCATATGGTAGACCCAAAGGGGACCTATTGTGCAATACCGAGTGACATGAAGCCACATATTTCTCATGTTCCTAGAAGGCTTGTTTTTTTTGAACGAGATATGAATTTCATTATCAAGAGAGTTACCCAACATGAGGGGGGTACCCTTTTGTTTACACGTGAAAACCTCATCGGGGAATGCATGGAGGCTTATGTGAAAGTGGGTATTTTTCATCTTATCAGGCATGTAAAAGGTTTTCATGGTGGTCCATACTTTTTCATGTTGTCTTGGATTGTTTAGTTCATTTGACTTTTCAATTTTTGGGATCTTGGTGCTAAATAATCCATTTAAAGTCATATCGGGAACCCAAGAGTCTTGTGAGCAGATTACATTCTTGCCCACAAGATCCAAATCTTGAGTGCATCTCTCTAGGGATCCTCAGGATTATCTATTGTTTCAAAATATTCCATTGGGTATCTCAAATATGCAAATATATGGCATAAACTATAAATCGGCACTAAAAAATGACACCCTCGGTTTTTGTGCTGAAAGGGAACCAGAAAGTCATGTTTTGATGGGAAAGCCAATAATAATAATTCTTAAGGTTCAGTGAATGATTTTAATTGATTTTATTTTGCAACTGACTCCAATATTTAATGCAACTTCCTATCATACATATCTAACCCCCTTATTTCAAACAAATCCCTTTCACTATTTGTGACTTAAACAAGATGGTTGACGAATAGACCAGTACTGAGAGGGAAGTTCCTGAGGCTTTATATGATACGCAGAGTGCTGAAATGACTACCAACCCTCAATTTCTTCATGCAAGAAGTTTGTTATCTGACAATCATATGCTTCTATTCATACCAATTTAGTCTCTAAATGATTATTTACAAAGAATTGGCCTCCCATTTTTGAACATATGTATTATAGAGGAGGTGAAGAAGCCAAGATTCATGACCGACATGCCATGGTCTTGGGTGACATATCAAGATTCACCATAATGGTTTAACATCATAATCAATGGCCACCCCATTAGTGAAATAAAGGATATTTTTATGTACGTCCTGAACGTGATGACTAAGATTTTCGTGGGAAGTGAACTAGTTGTTGATGATTTTTCAACGCACTATAACAGTAATTTTAGAATTAGTATCATCGATGAGAATATGGGATGGATGTAATATTGGGAGTTTATATTAGGAGTAAACATCCCAAAAAAGTGTGATTGGGAATTCTAGGTATGACAGACATGTGAGGATATTGGGGAGGAGCAATGATATATCTTGTTCTTTGAGGCTGTGTGGACATCATAATTCCATTTTTACCATCACCAATACCTCATTCTAGAGATATTAATCTTGTAGTCCCCTGACACAGACACATTCCCCCTCCATCATGGGTAATTCAGCATCAAATTTTGGCATCTCCACCATGTCAGATTAATTCCCTTTAAGGGTACTAGCATGATGAGTTCTTACCAATGGGGATCGGATGTAGAGATGGGACATAAACAACCATGGTATCAAGGAATTGGTTGTACTTGGAAAAGGAGAAGATGAATATCAAGTACATCACAAAGGATGTATCTTATCCTTCATGGTTCAATCTATTTCTAAAAATGAATAATGTGGTGAGGTTACCAGGGAGGAAAAAATAGTGCCCAAATACACCGCTGAGGGGAAAGGCTCGATCATACAGGTTGATCCAGGAACCAATCCAATACCAATAATTTTTCTTTATTATGAATGGAAGATGAGACCAAAAATATTGATATGAAATGTCTATTATTTTGTTTCTAAGTGGTTGGCTACTACACAAAAGGGATAATAGGATGGGGGTCTACCGAGGGTCATTCGTGATGGATGGAATCATGGAAGCGAACTACATGGTCAATTTGGGTGTTCTGGTGTTGACCATGTTATAAAAAATTATGGAGTGCATTTCATGAGGAAGTATGCATAAGATAATCTACAACAATTTTTAGATTCATCATTTATGGGTTGTATCTCATTATGGTGGGTATGATTTCAAAAATTCCATTCATCCTCTAGGAAATGGTATCTGACCATCTCTATTGAATATCATTGTGGTTCAGGCACTAAAGCATAAGGAGGGGATGAAGCGTAGGATCAAAACTCTTGAAAATTTTAACTTCCACCCATTTCGATCCATTGTTGGCCAGTTGGTGGATGACATGAGAGTCCCACTAGAATAGATATAGTATTTTCAGAGTATCAGGGGTGATGTGTTAGTAGACCCAATATATGGTAAGATCTTATTCACACCCTATGTGCAATCATTTTCTGAAAAGTTGTTTGAGTGCATGAACTGGATGCTGATGAAAGAGTATACTAAGGTCAGGTAGGAGTGGAATCCATGTATCCTATGTGAATTTTAGCTCATGTTTACAACATCTGTATTTGGTGAAGTAATTACCTTCCACCCCTTCCCCCAACTGATGTCGATGCTCACCTATCAATAAAATATACTAACCAGTTGGTGGTGGCATATCCAGATATGATTATGAGTAAACACATTCAGAAAAACAAGACGGTTAGCATCAATTATTTATGGATAGAATGTAAGAAAAGTGATACTGGGAAAGCATGAAGAGAGGTATGGCATGTGGCTTGGACGACACAAGTTCGGACCTCAACGGGAGGAGTGTCGCATGGTCCAACTGTGCCTCCCCCATATGAAGATAGGTGGTCCCATTGGTGACTTCTGGGACTGGATAGATAACTCACTAGAATAAACTAATATACCTCTTACATTCAACCATTGATTCCATATTCCCATCCTTATGGTCTTCATGGAATACACTATGACAAACACTAAGTCCATAAACCCTGTTGTAAAAACTGGTGCACATTGGACTTGACCTGCCTGATATTTGGAATATTCATGTGGTGGATAGGGTGGACTTTCATCACCAACATGTGTACTAGATATACATGTATTTATATTCCTTCTAATGGAGAGGTATGATGAAATGAAATCTATTTTTGGATGTGATGCTTAGGTAGGGGCATGACCCATATGAAGATTACAACTGAGAACGACGATATAAAGAAGAAGAATAAGAAGAACAAGAAGAGGAGGATGATGGGGAAGTAGAAGCAACATAGGAAGAAGAGGATGATGCAGAAGAGGGTATTGGAGGTGAGGAGCCTCAGGGAATAGTGGCCCATCAAAGAAACCCTCATGAGAGTGATGAAATTTGAGGCTTCGACATAGATTTGGTAGAGCATCTCAATGTAAGACCTAATTACCAACTCTCTTGGTTCTTGATCATTCCTTAACATGAATCCAACAAAATAAAATATTCCCTTTTTAGGAATACATTTATATTAGAGGTAAGGTAGCTCCTACTATAGGGGTTTAAAATAAAATGATGGATGTGGACGGACATCTTCCTGAGCCTCTATATAGGGCTCAGCATGGCGGAAAACCAACCACAACTGATGCAGTTAGTAGAGAACCAACAAGAGGGGCCAAAGTGACAAAATCAGACACCTAGGCCATTCCCACTATCCCTTAGGATCCAGTTCAAATTATTGAGTTGTCATGTGTTAAGGGATCTCTTATTCTGGAATATTCTCCCGTGAATTTTTCATTTGACCGTACTCTGCTGATCTCTTGTAAGTATCAATTTTTATAGACTAATATCTATTATAAGAGAACTCATTTGATAAATTAATTCATCCCCCATGCAGTGATCACAAGATTGGAGGTTCGAAAAACCATTGAGTTTAGGACATCATCATGTGGTCCACCAGTAATTGTACAAGTTCATGAAAAACCATCCTATAAAACTAATATTTCCTTTTCACATAGTGCATAAGAAGTTGTGGCCGTAAGTGATTCCACTACCAGGATTGAGACTCAAACTAGTTATAAAAACATTTACGAAGAAAAAATGAGTGAAAAAGGTCACCCACATATCATAGAGTGAATTCTATCAGAAAGGATGATATGGGAGGACCCTTCTGATGATCTTCTGGCCGTCTCTTTTGAATATAGACCCACAGATCTTGGAGAGTTGGATAACTCTAACCCTGACACAGTTGAGGAGAGTTTCAGGAAATTTCAAAAGCCATATGAATGTATTAAATGACTAACTGGGAAACCTAAGGTGGAATGGATAAGTCAAATGTTGTCAAATTTCCCCTGGATATTCTTTCTCTATGACGGAGGGGTGGATGCCCACCATCTTCATACGAATATATGTGATTATATTAAAAAAGATATTTGGGTGAGAAACCAAAACTAAGATTCTTCATAGTATAAAAAGTAATATGTGAATATCAAGAAGATCAAAGAGGTTGTGCATGAAATCAAACACCTCAACTAGCCAATCAATAAGAGTGAAATTTTCATCACGAACCAACTCCAGCTTAATGAATGATTAAATTCCCACCTGATAGAAGCCCAGTAGTAGGTGGTGAATGTGAGCCATCATATAGATGATCATCGAGTCGGGAAGGAATGAATGTAGATTAGGATGATTGGGCTCCAATATGAAGGTTATGATAAAGAAATGTATCTTATGTATTGGGATACAACACTGGAGGCTACACGCCACAATGTGGTGATACAGGATCAGTCCATTGAATGGGCTGATCCATAAGGTCCATATTTTGGCTTAAATAAAAAAACATATATTACTACTTATTTTCTTATCTTGAAATACATGAATTGATTTATTATTTACTTATTTATTTTAATCAAAACATCTCAATAATAACTATAAAGTATGTAGGGATAAATCCCTAAGAACACGTGGTTCATACCTAGTGTGTTCAAGAAGGGATGAAGACATAATTATCCCCTTTGTGTATGAGAGATCCAAAAAAATTATTTAATAAATAGGGATTGGTATTGTTGAGTGATTCCCTAAATTATTTAGGTCGAGAGAGTCCATTATTTGAGGATAGTGTTCCCAGAGAAGTCGAATCTTCTTTCCCAGGAAACAATAGTTCATGAGAATGGTAATTCCAATGGGGTTAATGCCAAACCAAACAAAGGATAATGTTTTGGGAGGGGTTGAATCACTATCCAAAAAATTCAGAACATAGTGATGGTGGTGAGACAATATAAGGTTAATACAAACCCAATTAAAAATGTATTACCCATATTTATATCATTAAATATGGACAAACAAATTAAGGAAAAAAAATGTCCAAATTCAAAAAAGGGGAATAACCAAATTTTTTTCGAAATACATTACAAGAAATGGCATTAAACAGTATGCGAGTCGAATGTCCAAGAATCCATGTCATTTGGGGCTCTCTATGGATGTGATAGAGGCTGAGGATCCAGACAAGGGGAATGAAAATCATGGGGCGTACGGATAAGATGATTGAATGGATTAAAACACCCTTGAAATTATTCCACCATGAAAAAAACACATATGGTTTGAAGATTGGTTCCGAATCAAGATCAAACCTACCTTGAGACAAGTCCCCTTTGGTAGGGACCCTTGATTGCTTGTAGTTTTACATTATGTAAATGAGGAAAATATACACGTTGTTTCATGTCATATAGTGAGGAATATTCATGATGTTTTTTAACGTCATTTGAACCAGACATTCCATATATTTTAATGTCACATTTCATGGACATGGACAATAGTTTATGTTTAAGGTCAAAGATTTTGGACCATGATTTTTGGGAATGTGAAAAAAGGGTTAATGTTCTGGGGGATGGACCTGATGAAAAACTGATTGTATTCCCTAAATTTCCCATAAATATAAGAATCAATCCCCACATCGTTCATTAGAAGCCATGTTGTTTAACTTCATGTGGTAATGATGTGTGCACCCCAAAAATGATATGTGTGGTGTGGTACACATCCGTATGTGAATGCAGAAAGTGATGTTCGCACAAATAACACATTATCAAAAGGGTATCTTGGGAAAAATGGATAAAACAGGGAGTTACAACCGTACAGATAAGCCTGATAATAAAATGTAAAGACATCACTACATATCCTGATGGGGTAGGAATGAAGCCACAAGTAGTTCTCAAATTCTGTATAGTTTAACATCATATGGAAATGACGAGAGTGATTTGACATGAAATAGGAGAAATATTATTGTCGCTTGACCTAAGATCAATGATCTTGGTGTCAATATGTATTTCATAAGGATGTGAATCAAGCCACACGTAGTTCTAGAATTCCATGTACTATTACGTCATGTGGTGAGGATGAATGATAGTTTTGTTTAAGGGTATGGAGCTCAGACTATGGGTTGTGCAATCCTATATGTTGGTAACACCATACCAAAACCCCCATGACCATGTGATCCATGGTCTATTTGGGAATCAATGAATGTGATTAGTCTTTCCCCATAACATGAATGTTTACAATAGTGAAAGGTGAATGAAGGGTGGGAAAATCCTAACCACTCATACATACATTCTCTACACATGAAGATGCATGGAGTAACAATGAGGGTAAAAGTGATCCATAAGGAGAAAGGGGGAATAAAATTGAAATTATAACATCCAATATTTTTGATTCAATGAGAGTGGCATGATTATTGAGGGTAATTGTTGATATTATTTGAAATATAGAATCTATATTATGTAAATTTAAATGGGAACAATAACATAAGGATCGACCACTGAGCATATTAAAATCATTGGAACTATCTCAAAATTTCATTTGATGTCCTTTAGGACATTGGACAAAACTAGTAGGTGATCCATAATTCCTAGAATCCCAATCAATTGAGGGTCCATTTAGACGTTAATGATGGTGGGGACCCAAAAAAAGGGATGCGTGAAGAGTGAATGTGCCCATGCAGTTTAATATCATACAAAAGTGATGAATATAGGAAGGGGTACTCTCATGGGAGGTACATGGTGAAGCGAATCATATACCCAATTTGAATAGGGACCGAAAATGGTCCTAATAACACCAATATCTTCTGATAGAACCCATGACAAGAGGCCAAAAGAATGAAGGGGGTGAGGCTAGACCTCCCAGGGGAATATGAGGCATGACTACATTTCCTATAAGGATGTGAATCGATCAAAATTTTTTTCTTGAAAATGGAATAGAATTTGGCCAATTTCCAGAGGGGCGATATCCATTCAAGCGAGGAAAATCTTTGTTGTTACACTGTTTAAGAACATGTGAATTAAGAAACTATAAATCATAGTTTAAGGTCATGGAGTTCTGACTGTAAGGGGGGGTGCAGTATAACACCATGAGGTAGACCAATGTGAATGAGGACAAGGTAATCAACAACGAACGATACCTTTCCAAAAATTAAACCTAGACTAGGTGAAGGTGAAAAAAGAATGAAAGGTCATGACTAATAAACTGGACACAAATTAAATGTATTTGGGAATCACTACGTATCTCATTGGGGTGAGAATCCATCCACATGATGTTTCTTTAGATGTCATGAAGTTTAACTTCATGCGATAAAAATGTAAGAGTTCTTAGTTTATGGCCATATATCTCAGAACAAGGGTAGAAACTTCCAAATAATAAATATTTCACATGGTTACATAAAGAAGCCTGATGTGAATTAGGACCAATGTGGTCCAAACTATTTCACAAATTTACAAGGGCACACGCACAATTTAAATAAATGATGTACAGAATTTGGTTCCTGACAAAAGATGTAAACACCAAGTTTATGGTCATCGGTTTGGGACCATAAGGGATGTTTTGTTCTTATATATGGGAAAACCCCATCCAGATCCCTTTTCCCACATGAGCTATGCTCAGTGTGGGAAAAAAGTGTAGATAATATATTTTCAACACTTGGAATCACATGATAGAGGGTCAAAGTTGTGAATTCAAGGATATCCCTATGATGTAATGACCAAACCCTAGATACCTAATGTCAATGCATTGTTACATAATAATGGAATGATCATAGGGGATCATATCCCAAAAGGCTGATCAGTTTAGTAGCCTTGGAAGTACTAGATACATAAATAAGTTTTACATTACACCATGAGATAAAAACAATATCAAAATTTTTCCCCTTTGAACACAATTATATTTCTTAGATTATCCATGCAAGTCAACCATAAAGTACCTCTTCACATACTAGGATAAATAAAACATAGAAATGGGTGAGATCAGATGCTCAATAAGGACAAAAATATATAAGAATCTTTCCTTAATAAGTATAACCATTTAAGGAAATATATATGAGTAAAATATATGTCTTCTAAAAATCTACTTCAGAATAATATGGAAAATATAAATCAAATAATCCAATTTAATTATTCACATGGATAATCTACTAGTCTAATAATCACTTGCAATATCAATAGCCAATTTCATAATGATGGAGTGCATAATTGTAGACATCATATAAACATATTACATGACTCATGTGAAGACTAAAAAACTATTTTGTCATGGACTTATGGCAAGAAACTAGTATTTTTCATGAGACCTATTGATGCATTGAGGAGCTATATCGGGCTCCACTTATCACTTACTAAGTCAAATTCATTCATCATATGAAAAGTTATAAACATAACATAAACATTCGTATTGAAATTAGCATACAAAATTTTAATACATTAACCATAAACCATGAATGGTATAAATATACCACATCCATAGTCAAACGTATAACACAACCTTCAGTACAATATGGAATATTTGTATCATCTTCAACAATGTGTAATAACCATCAAAGGATGTTGACATAGATGAAATCAAAACTATTTGAGAGAAATATATATATTTTTAAATCATTTAAAATTCACATATTTATAAATGAAAATAATTTTTTGGAAAATATTATTATATGATTTTAAGGGAAGATTTTGATGTGTTATAATGGCATAATATAGCCGCACCCACCATATAAGATAAAAAACATTTTTACATTAATTCGTTGAAAAGGTCATAAATTACATTGTTTGGGAAATGACAGAATGATTCCTTTCAACACATTTAATAAAAATTAAAATAAGGGTATAAATGAATTTAAACCATATTATAGGAAATAGTAAAATTGTTTTGAAATACATTTTTAAGAAACACTTATGTGGATGAAAAATAGGTCCTAGTAGATACTCACATATAATAAACCTCAGATAATGAAGAGATTGTAGAATTAACCATTACCTTGTACTTTTCCTTGGTCGAGGGTAAATTAACCTCCTGTATAATAGTAAAATATTTTTTATTAGATTATACAAAAAACACATACATAAATATTATATCATATATGATCTTCTAATATATATTTGTTAAAAATATTTCTGTTGTGTCATTGTTTCGGGTGTTAACTGATTCGTTTCCCTTTATATGCTTGGTTGTGTAAGACATGTTTGTTATGGATTAGATGTATTTGATTCATAACCATAATGATGTTATGTTATAAAACATTATTTTTTTTATCATAAAATGAAATTTATTCTTGAATTTTTACGATCAGGAATGAATCTCATCACGTTCGTGGAGACGGTAATCCGTACGTATGCACGAGAGACATTATCATTATACTGATGGTGAAATAATATGTAATTAGATGATATATCATATATAAATAATACATAAAATCTTAATTTATTATTTACCTCATATATACTCATTATTATACTCATATAAATAATGATGTGTTTGAATAACAAACTACACCATGACGTGGAGACGGTAAGCCGTACGTACGCACGTATGGTGACTTTTCATTCATAGGATTGATTGAAAAGTGAATATGGATGCACCATATTTATAATAACATAACAGTATGTATAAGTTACTGGATTTATTATTTTGTTATGGGAAAATAATGAAAGAGGAAGTGGAAGAATAAAAATAGTTTAAAAGTGGTGGTGAAATTATTTCCTCTTTTTTGGGTGTTTCCTTTTGATTTGATCAAAATGGATCCATAGGTTGTCATTCATATCAATGTATGTACTCTAGGTAGATGGACGGGTATTTGGGAGGATATTTGGATTGGGTTTGGCTGAGCTAAAATGTCATATAAAATCTTTAAAATTCATTTAATTCATCAAAAGTCTCAATTTACATTTATTTTGATATTTATAATATTAATTTTTTAATATTTCAATAATAATATAATTACTACATCATCATTATGTCATAAATAAATTTAATTATTTAATGTCTAACAATTATAAATAAAATACCATCATGTAGGATTTTTTAGCTATATAATGAACATTTATAGTCGAATTTAGATTATTATAACCTTATATTAAAAATGGTTATCTTAATAAACATTGAATTTAACAATTTTAATTTTTTTTAAAATAAAATAATAATAAATTTCCAAATCTAATTCAAGTGGTCTAAAAGGATCATATTTTATTCCTAAGGTACCTTTTATTAATAATTCACTTATCCAATAGAATTATTACATGTGTTAGGGTAATAATAATATCATTTTTACCATTAATTGCCCAATTTACTTTCAAACCATGGTAAATAAAAGTCAAATGTTACTATTCACAACAACTTATTTTCATCTTATTGAACCAAAATTTAAATACTGATATCAACCTTTTCTCTTGGATATTTGAAATTAAATTCTCAAATGCACTAAAATTATGTTTTATGCAAATTTGCTAACGTGCCTTGAAGGTGGGTAAAAGACGGTAAGAATTTCAATAAAAATTTATATATATAATATTTTGATAAATGACTCCAATGAATTACATTGAACATATACAGATATTATATATCTATTTATACATTAAATAAATTTATATAAAATAATTAGTTATTTAAAAAAATAGTCAGTTTTAAACAATAATTTAGAGTTTTTCAGTATTCGTCAAAAATTGAATGATTTTATAAAAATACAAAATAAATAACCCTCAACTAATTTCGATATTGTGAATCCAAAAATGAAGTCCATTTTCAAAAATAAAATTTATAAAATTTCAAAAAGTGGGTATTAATATTCACAACAGCTGGTTTGGTTTGTCATGGTGTGTTAGAACTCGAAATTGCATACAACACAAGCTATTGTATTATTCAAAGAGTAGCATACCATGGAACCTTTGGGTGTTACATTATTCCCTACTTCAATTAAATTCATCCTCTAAATTTATAGAATACTAATGTAAAAAAAGTTTTGGGTGGTTATTCATCATATGTTCCTCGGGTTCCCATGTTGCCTCTTTCATCTTGTGGTTTCTCTATAGAACATTCACCAGACTTGTCATTCTATTTCTTAACGCATGTTCTCTGGTATTATGAACTCTGATAGGCTCTTTACAATAAGACGTGTTGGGTTCCAGATTTATTTCTTCAAAGGTGATTACATGCATTGGGTCAACATTTTATTTTACCAATAGTGATACAAGGTACACATCATTATCTTTGGAGAGACTTGGAGGCATTTCTAGACAATAATCTACAACTCTGATTCATTCTAAAATTTAGAAAGATCGGATGTACATAGGACTCAATTTACCCTTCTTACCAAAATTTAAAACACCCTTCCATGTAAATACCTTCAAGAAAACACGATCTATTACTTGAAACCCCAATTCATTCATTCGGTTATCGGCATATCTCTTTTACATACTTCGAGCAGATTTGATGTAGGTTTGGATAATCTTCACCATTTCCATTGTTTCCTCAACAAGATCTATGCCTACATGTTTTTTCACCAACATCATACCAATAAGTTGGTGTCAGATATCTCTTCCCATATAACGATTAATATGGTTCCATCTGAATACTTTAATTGAATCCATTATAATAGGAAAATTATTCTAGAGGTAAATTTTGATCCCACATACCTTAAAAGTCAAGTGAGCAAGATATCAACATGTCCTCTATGGTTGGAATAGTCCTTTCTGATTTTCCATCACTTTTAGAGTGGTAGGCAGTGCTCAAATGATGTTCAGTATCCAAGGCCTTCTAAAGGATTTTCTAGAATCTAAATGTAAAGTGGGGATCACGATCAGAAACAATCAATAGGGGTACTCCATGAAGTCTTACAACTTCATAAGTATATAGTATTGTTAAACGTTCAAGTTGTAAATCTTCTCTTATAGTAAGAAAATTTGCTGACTTAGTAAGATGATCAACAATGACCAACATTGCATCATTCCTTCTATGAGTCTTTGGTAGCCCCATTACAAAATCAAATGTAATATCATCATATTTAAACTCAGGTAAGGTATGTGGTTGCATGACTCTTATAGTATTTTATCTTCCAGCCATCACCTATTAGAAAACCATATATATTGACATATAATCATGAATATCCCTTATCATGTTGTCCCTCCAAAAATGTTCCTTCAAATCTCAATACATCGTAGTGCTACCAGGGTGTATTGAGAAATTGGAGCTATAAAAATCATCCAAAAATTCACTTTTTAGATTAGGTATATTAGGAACAGAAAGTGTCTTCCCAAATTTAAAAATTCCATTTTCATATACGAAGTCAATAAATCTCCCATCATTCACATCTTCAATTTTCTTTTGAAACTTTTCATCATCAGTCTATGAAATTTTTATCCTTTCATGTAAATATGGTTTGGTAACCATTATAATGTTTATTGATGTTTTACCTTCCATGATTATTCTCATATCCATCTTTATTAGATCCATGAACATAGGATCTCTTTCAACTCTTATATTGTTCAAAACTCCATGATACTTTCTACTCAAAGATTATACAACCTTATTTTCCTTTTCCAATAGGTAGTGTATTGTGAAATCATAATCTTTGAGTAGCTAGATCCATTAATTTTTCCTCATATTGAATTACTATTGTGAGAAAATATACTTCAAGCTCTTGTGATCGGTATATATATCATTATTTTTACCATAGATATAGTGTCTCCAAATCATCAAAGTAAAGATTATAGATGGAAAATCAAGATCATGAGTGGGAATAGTTTGTTCATGAATTTTTATCTACTGTGATGCGTAGACAATAACTCTATCATTCTACATGATGGTACAACCAAGTCCTTTCTTTAAAGCATCACTATAAATAACAAACACATCATTCCCCTATGGTAGAGCCAATATAATAGCATTTTCTAATCATATATTCAGATATTAAAAACATTCTTCACAATCCTTTGTCCAATAAAATTTATCCCCTTTACATGTGAGCTTGGTTAACGGGTTATCTAATCAGGAAAAATTATTGAAAAAGTTACAATAATAACAGGCCAAGCCTATAAAACTACATACCTAATTTATACTTGGATATACTTGGATTTCCTTGGTATTTTAATGATCAATAGGGATTCCATTATTAGAGACAATATGGACAAGATAATAATTCTTATGAATCCAAAATTCACACTTTCTAAACTTCCCATAAAATTAATTACTTCTCTGCTTTTTCATAATATTGAACAAATGATTTTCATGATCTTCGTATATTTTTTATTAAACCGAGATATCAATGATAAATACAACTACGATATCATCAAGATATTCCATAAAACTAAACTCATTAGATCCATCAAAATAGAGGGTGCATTATTTAGTCCAAAAGGCATTAATATAAACATGTAATGCACATACCTAGGTTGAAAAGATGTTTTTAGAATGTCTTCCTTCTTCACACACAATTGATGATATCCAGATCGAAGGTCAATCATTGAAAAATATTTGACATCACAAAATTGGTTAAATAAATCATCAATTAGAGGTATGGGATACTTGTTATATACTATTATATCATTGATCTCCCTATAGTCAATACCGAACCTCCTATATCCATCTTTATTCTTAAGAAAATGAACATGGGCTCCCCATGGAGAAACAATAGGGTGATTTAATCCTCCATTACTCAATTCCTCTTATTGTTTCTTTTAACTAATTCCATAGTGGCTATTCTATAAGGGGTCTTCGATATGGTCCATGAACCAGGAATTAAATCAATAGAAAACTCAATTTCTCATTCTGGAGGATGACTAGGTAAATCTCTGGAAACACATCAACATATTCATTCACAATAGGTACATCTTCTATTTGAAGATAATTTTCCTCACCCATAGTTATTTTATTCTATTCCTCACCAATAATTTAATTAAGTAGTGCTACTAGGGGTGGCTCTAGATAAGAATCAAGAAGAGATGTTTATACTCTAATTATAAGGTATTTCTTATCATCATCGAAAATTTTACCCTATGTCTTCTTACAATAAATTTTTGCATCATCGTCAAAAATACAAAAAATAATGAGGATAATATCAAATTAAATAACATGTATAATGACAAGATTAGTAGATAAAGAATATTTATATGCCCTAAAGGGAACCGATTCACAAATCATTGTTTTAATGATACCCCCTTAAGATTTTTTTCTGAAAACACCATTGTTAAATAAAAATGGAAATATCTAATTTTAGTAGAAAACTGGGAAGATATGATAAAATTCAATGATCTAGAATCAAATAATGCATTGGATAAACTTGAGGAAACCATTAAGATTGATGCCACCACATCTTTCGGAGCTTCAACCTTAGAAGTACTGATTTCATAAGCTTGGGTTTTCTCCCTTGGCCTTTTCTATGGTATGTTTTCTTGCCTCTTATGACATTCATTTGCATAATTCCCCTTTTCCCTACAATTGTATCATTCAATATTGACAACCTCTTTTTTTCTCTTGCAATCACATGCTTGGTGGCCTTTTTCACCACACTTTCAACATACTGCCATTACCTTTATAAAAGTAACAGGGTGTTTTTTCTCACATTTACCATAGTATGGATATTCATGTTTTCCCTTCTTCCACAAATTATAATTTACAGAGTGTTTAGAATATTTCTTCTTCTCTTTATTTTCTTTAATTTCGTAAGACTTGGGGAATTATTTTTCGGTCTTGATAGCACACGAGACAATATATATGTATGATGAGATGGATTGTTAGACTAATAATAAATAGAGAAATGGTTTTAACCCATAAAATAATAAATCAATATTACTCCTTGGGTGACATGTATAATCTATGGGATGCCTTACTAACCTTGTAAAGTTAGCCTCACACTTTGCAACATTCTCATCCTCCTTTTTCCTCGGACTCAGAAATTGTCATTCCATATACGCTCGGTGGTCATGAGGAATGTGTTTTTCTATGAAAATATCTTTAAACTCTCTCCATTTAATATTTTATAATTCTTCATCATCCTTTATGTTTTTAATTAATAGCCAACATTGATATAAATCTCCCGTGATGTAATAAATAGCCATGAAAATGTTTTCCCTTTCTCTAATCCCTAATGCGTGAAATATTTTCTCTGTGGAACTTAACCATTGATCACCTAAAAATGGATTTGTAGACCCAATTAATTTTGGAGATTTTTTCTTCATAAAGTGGTCTGACATTGATCATCTTCATTGTGGATTTGGGTGCTCTATATAGGTAAGGTTATTATTCATAACTTGGGTCAGTTCTCCTTGTATGTTGATAAGCTGATTAGCACCAATTTCATCACTAGATCCACTATAATTATCTTGAGTAGGAGTTAAATACCTAAATTTATTACGTGCATTGATACAATTTCTATTCCTTCCACTTGCCACCATTTCTAAATAATGGCATCCAATAGATAAGTATATTAATTATAAGATATAATTCAAAACTTGTAAAACACCTAACATTAATTGAACAGTTTATAGATATAATCCATAATCATAAAAAGGTTTTATTTGAGAATGTATAAACCCATAAATCCATTATAATTGGTTTTAATGAAAATGTGAATTATTCTAAGAATATCCCCTAAGAGTGTCATAACAAAGAGTGCAGCAAGACCCATTGTTGTGTACTAGGATACCAAATGTCATGCCCGAAACTCCTTGTCAGAGTTTTCACTCCATGGAACATTTTTTCTAGAGCCTCCTCAACCTACTTGTATCCAAACAAGGATTTATTGCTTGGAAAATACACAAAATCACTACATTAGAAAAATTCTAGGAAGTTCTCCTATACAAATAATCAAATTCCATCTTAGAGTAATTTTATCTAATTAGAGTTCTTCTAAATATACCTTCAATGTTTGGTAATTAACATTCTCTGATACAAACTCTAACACCCAAACCCTAGTTACATAGATTCATTACATTATTCCATAACAATGGAATGATCACAAGGGATCAGGTCCAGAAAGACCGATCAGTTTTGTAGCCATAGATGTACTAGATACAAACATATGTTTTATATTACATCTAGAGATAAAAAAATACTCTTCCCTTTGAACACATTTATATTCCATAGCCTACCCCAACAGGTTAACCATAAAATAATTCTTCACATCCTAGGAAAAGAAAAACATAGAAAGTGGTGAGCTCAGATGCTCAGTAAGGATAAGAATATATCAGAAACATTCTTAATTATGTATAAACATTTAAAGAAATGTATAAGACTAAAACGTAAGACATTAAAACATATTATTCGGTATAATAAGGAAAATATAAATCAAATAATTCCATTTTCTTATTCACATAGATATTCTACTTTTCAAATAATCACATGCAATATCAATTTCCAATTTAATAACGATGTAATGCATAATGACGGAAATCATAACCACATAGTCAAGGCCTCGTGAAAAAACTAAAAATAAGATTTTTTCATGGCCTTATGCAAATAAACTGGTTTGTCCCATGGGACCTACCGAATCACTGAAGAGCTATAGCGGGCTCCATACATCACATACTAAGTCAAGTGGATTCCTCCTATGAAAAGGATGAAACAGATTATAAACATTCATATCAGAACTAGCATATGAAATGTTAATACTTTAACCATATACCAGGAATTGTATAAAAATAACATATCCATAGTCAAATATATCACAAAAATTTCAGCACAATAAAGAATATTTCTATCAGCTTCAAAAAAGTTTAAAATACATCAATGGGTGTTGACATAGATGAAATCAAAACTATTTGAGATAAATATCCCTTTATATATTGAAATAATTGAAAAGTCGCATAATTATAGAAGAAAAAAAATATTTTGAAAATATTCTTATAACATTGTGTGGGACAATTTATAGGTGTTATAACAGTGGAATATAATTTCCCCGCCGTATAAGTTAAAAAAACATTCTTACCTTAATTCGTCAAAAAGGTCAAAAAGTACCTTTCTTGGAAAAAAATGGAATGATTCTTTTCAATAAATCTTATAAAAATTCAAAAAAGGGCATAATTGATGTTAACCCATATTATAGGAAATAATAAAGTGGTTTTGAAATAAATTTTTATGAAACACGAATGTGGATGATAATGGGGTCCCAGTAGATACTCACATATTAACAACCACAAATATTGAAGAGATTGTAGAATTCACCCTTAACATGGTCAATTCATTGGTTGAGGGTATGTTAAACTCTTTTAAAATAGTTAAATGATTGTTATTAAATTATAAAATAACTACATACATAAACATGATATCATATATTATCATTTAATATTATTTTCTTAATAATATTTTGGTAGTATCATTGTTTCTTGTGTTAGCTGATTCATTTTCCTTTATATTCTTCGTTACATAAGCTATTTTTTTTGAATGAGATGTATTTGATTAATATATAGAATGATATTATTATATAAAATATTATTATTTGTAATCATAAAATGAAATTTATTCTCGAATGGTTACGATGGGGAATGAATCTCATCGCATTCGTGAGGACGGTTAACCATACGTACACACGAGCAACGATTCCATTCTATTAATTGTGAAATCATATGTAATTAGATGGTATATAATATATAAATAATCATGAACATGTTGTATTTATTATTTATATCAGTTATTCTCATTATTATACCCATCCAAATAATGATGTGTTTGGATAACAAACTACACCATGACGTGGAGACGGCAAGCCGGGCGTATGCACTTATGGTGACTTGATATTCATAGGATGGATAAAATAATGAATATGGTTTTACCATATTTATAAAAAAATCATAGTATATATTAGGTATTGGAGTTATTATTTTTTTATGGGAATAACAATGAAAGAGGATGTGGAAGAAGAAAAGAACTTTGAAAGAGGTGGTGAAATTATTACCTGTTTTTGGGGTTTTTCCTTTTGATTTGATTGAATGGGCTCCTTAGGTTGGCTTTCTGATCAATGTATGGAATCTAGGTAGAATTTAGGGTAGTTTGAAGGATATTTGTGTATGTTTTTTCGGAGACAAATGGTTTGGAGGTGTGATTTAGAGAGAAGGTAACATACTTATTTATAAGAGTGGTGAGGGTCACTTTAGGAAAAGCATGACATATTATTTTGTTATACAATCATATTTGGTTTATAATGGGACCAAAAACATTTGTTATGAGGATAATTTGTTTGGGTATAAAAACACTCAAACCATAGGATTTGGATAGGTTTATGTTATGATGTTAACATTATCTTTTATATTTTACTCTTAGTTAAATAATTTAACTTCTACCAAGTATTCTGGTATTATTATAATGAATTGTTAATAAACATAATATAAAAATCCAGGAGAACCAAAAGTGGTTCATTATTGATATATCTAACCTTATATAGGTTTTTGGATGAACTTTATATTTCTAGGATTATTATATCAATTAATAATATAGAATTTGTTATAAAAACTCATTTATGTCAATTTTGACAATATCTAGTATTTGATTTTTTTAAAGTCAAAAAAACTTCTTTACTTATAAAAAATCATTTAATAAACTCCTAAATGTCATATTAACCTATATAATTCGTGGAATTCAACAAAATTCTTAATTTACATCTATTTGGATATATATAATATCAATTTGTTTACTAATTAAATAATAAGGTAATTACTGAATCATCATTGTGTCAAAAATAAATTTAAATATTTAATTCTTAAAAAATATAAATAAAATACCATTATGTACGAAATATTTTTATCTTTATAATGAATATTTATAGTCGAATTTATTATATTTGTAACCCTATATTAAAAATGGTTTAGTTATTAAATATTGAATTTAACACTTTTAACTCTTGTTTAAATAAAATAATAATATATATCCTTATCTAATATAAGTAGACGAAAATGATCATATTTTATTTATAAGGTTAATTTTGATCGAATTACACTTATCTAATTGAATCAGGACATGTGTCAGGGTAATAATAATATAATTTTTACCATTAATTACACTATTTAATTTTTAAGAGTTGTAAATAAAAGTTTAAAGATACTATCCACCAAAAATTATTTTTATCTTATTGAACCGAATTTTACTTAATGATATCAATTGTGTATCTAGAATTTTTGAAATTAAATTCAAAAAAACGGTAAAATTATATTTTATGCAAATTTGCAAACGTCTATAGAAGGTGGGTAAAAGATGGTAAAAAGTTCAATAAAATTATATATATATAATATTATTATAAAAGGACATCAATGAATTACATTGAACACATATTTGTATTATGTATCTATTTTTACCAAAAATAAATTTAAATAAATAAATAATTATATAAATAAAAATTTGGTATTAAACAATAACGCATAGTTCTTCACTATTCATGAAAAATTGAAAATTTTCAGAAAAATACCAAAAATTCACCATAAGGAAATTTTGATATTTTAAATCCAAAATTAAAGTCCATTTTGAAAAATAAAATTTATAATATTTAAAAATTTGGGTATTAATAATCATAACGACCAGTTTATTTGTTCGTGGTGTGTTAGAACTCGAAGTTTCATACATTGCAACATATTATATTATTCAAAAAGTAGCGTACCATGGAAGATTGGGGTTTTAAACATAATGATGGTCTCCCTACACAATGTGAAAAGGTACACAGAGGGATTCCACTTAAAATGTTGATGTTCTACCAGAACATTAGGATGTAAAAAGGGGTGGGATTTATGAGGCCAGTATTTAGGGTACAATTGGATTAGTGAAATGATAGAGGATAAATAATAACCACTTTTGGGACAAAAAATATCATGTGACCTGAATTGGGAAGAAATAATCGAGGGTTGGTAGATGACTGTATTAGTTATGTGGGACCTAACATAGAATGTATTTTGAAATCCTCTGGGATGTTGGCCTAAAACAATAGTCGAGCCATATGGTTGATCACCCAGACCTCTCAGAGGTCCCATCAAATTTGAATGATAATGGAGACCCAAATAAAGGGTTGTACGAATCATGAAAATGGAGTGAAATCATATCCATTAAGATCCAACACTCTATGTCCTAGACCACAGTTCATATGAGCATATTGATGATGTATAACATAAGTCGAAGGGTCCAGTTAAATGTTGAAAAACTCAAAATACAATTGAAGGAATGGGGAAAAATATGTTGGTGAACACAAATCTCTACACAATGACAAATGTTTAGGGAATTTATCTCTATCAGGTGAGGTTAATAATCAATACATACATAGTTCTATAATTTTTCTTAGTTTAATTTCATGCGGTATAAACATTGGTGGAAAAAATTTTCCCAAACGGGATGCGTTTGGTATGGTAATATAAACCCAACATGAATGACGATAGAAGAATTCCCCACCACATCATGCATACCTAATAAAAGACTTAGGATAAAGGGGCCAGGAAGAAGAATCACAACTAAGCCCCTAACAGTTTAAGGTATTTCATGTTTGACACAATAGTTTATAATCATGTGGGAGGGATCAGATCTTAGTTTAATGTCATAGAACTCATATCATAGGGGAAATTCTAAAGGACTCGGGGTAATACTTAATGGAAAACATTCGAGAGTTCCTATGTATCTTGTGAAGGATGGATTTAAGACATGAATATTTCTAAAAATTAGTGGTGTTTAACATCATATTGTAAGGATGAAGGAATAGTTTAATGTAATTTGTTATGGTGTGGAAAAGATTATGTATTTTAACGTCATACAGGACACTGGTGTAGTTTGATGTTATGCAGGATGATGATACTCGGTAGTTATACATCTTGCATCACAGTCGGATCACACAGTTTAACACCCTACTGTGAGGATTATTATACTCTAATGTAAAACATTGTTTGATGAATAGGGTATTGTTGGGAGGAGTAATATTCTCTCCATTAATGGCGATCAAAGAGTATGAACCATTTGGGTAAACCTTGAAAATGGAATATGGTCCCTGCCAATTGAGTTCCATCATTGGTGGCTTCCCTCCATGTATCATCATGATCCTCGGTGCTATTACCATGTCACCATGAAGGAATAATTAGAGGCAAACAATTATTGAAAGCTATAGCTATCTTGTTATGGTGTCTCTCCAGGTTGTAAAAAGCTCATAGCCTATTCTCATGGAGAGAATCCAGATCATCCATATAGACTTTTTCTACTCTATTTTACATATTATAATCAAAGATATCTATACGAAGTGATGAAAACTAAATCTCTATGCAAAGTACTTCCTCTGTTTCATACACCAGGAAATATGGGATCACATGGGTGGAATTACGATTCATCGTCTAGTAATCCCAAAGAGTATTGGGGAGTTTTTCTGACCAAATTCTATTATTTTGACCAACCATATTTTATAGGTTGTTATAGTGGGTCCCATTAAATTCCTTGAACTTTCCATTCTCATGAGCATGATAGCGAGAATAATAGTTTTTCCAGATACTATACTTTGTGTATGATATCATCATCGTGACTTCTAGAAAGGTGGTGTCATTATCAGTGTGAATTATGTGAGGGATTCAAAATCGATTAATGATATTAGATATCACAAAATCAATTATATAACACACCTTGAATTCTGTGAGTGGAAATTCCTAGGTGAACTTGGATATGAAATCGGTGGCGTTCAGTACGAACCAGCAACAACGAGCTATTGCTGGTAGATGAATTTACATGAAATTAAGTTCCTAGACTACATAGAGCCAAGAGTACATGGTAGTATGGATAGGATATGGTAGAAGACTCATAAAATTATAATAGATGTGGCACAAATGTCATAACTTGGAGAACTCGATACTTTCACAGACCCTAGTGGGATAGATATATCCCAACCTTCGAATATGATGAGAGGGGTCTTCCCCTACCTATTGAGATCTATAAGAACAAAAGTGAAATTATTTAATGACATGTGGAATATAAATTTCTTAATGATATTCTGGAGAACATCATCGAACCAACATTTCTATAGGACTTTTTCAAGGCTACAACCACTATTGATAATGAACTGTAATGCATGACAACAGATTAACTAACATTTAGCTCTGTCTGTTGGGAGATTACCATTTTGGAGTTACAAAAAATGGAGTGGTCTAATCAGGGGTCTGTTATACTATATATGGGAGACCTAGAGGTCCTGGTGTTGATTCCCTAGTGGTAATATGTCCTACCTACTCGGTATCATCATTGAATGAAATGATAAGAGTGATGACTCTTTGATCCACCACAAGGATGATCAAATTATCTTGGTCATGCACTATAAGAGATGTGGTGATGGTAGCCAAAGAATCATTTTGAACTTTCTAATGTTGAGGAACTTGAATAATCTCTGGTATAAAAGGGAACTTTTCCAAAGTTTAGAGATTTTTCCCTAACTTGGGTGCGAGCTTCGGATTTTTGGCGATGTAGATGTCATTGATCTCCTTGATGAATATCTTGGAGTACCCCCTTTCACCCATAGGTTTGGAGCATCAATATAGAGGGCCATCATGACATCAAAAATAAGAGGCTAATACTTTACCTTGTTTTTGGTCTAGACTTCTGAAAACAAGATTAAATAGGGCCCGATAGCTTGTGTACACAAAATAAAGATGATACCCATGCCTACTTTGTTGGGTTTTCTTTAACTGGTTCTCCTTTAGTTAGGCACCACAAAGAACCAAAAAAGATCATCTTCTGACATGGAACCGATTGATCTACTAAGAGTATATCCTTATATGGGAGGTCAATATCGAGAGGCAAGTATATGGGGGTTGGATGCGTGATGAGGAAATTTGCATGTGATTGACCCTTGACAGATTTCTACATTATGAATCTGATATCTAACAACGAAAGAAACACTACCCACAATTATAGATGGGTTATTAATATGATGAGGTTCAAAATATGATATATAGGACCCACACAAGATTCTATCTATATGTCATGGTGCTATAGATAATGTCCCAACTTCTACACTACGAAGGCCAGCGTAAGATAACTCTTCTCAATAAGGGAATATCTAGTCATTAATTAAAGAATAATCAGATTAAGATATTAGAAAATATTTTATATCCCTTCATTATTCATCTGGGAGAGATTGGAACACAGGTACCATTCCATGGTCGTCACATAAAAGACTAGCAACTTCCCAGAGATGGGTATCATGAGGACCGTAGGATATAGAAAATTTTACAAGATCTTCTCGTAGGAGGTTTAACACTCTTCGTCCAATTTATAGATGAAACATTTCATCATGGTTTAGAAAATGTTTTTACACTTGTTAGGTAGATTCACAATGAATCAGCATATATATACTAAGAGGCCTTGATATCCTCTGAGCTCTCGATGATTTCTTGGAGGAGGCATCTGGAGGATTTCATTGATATTTTCTAGATCAACCTCGATGCCTCTATATCAAATAAAGAAGTTGAGGAACATCCTAGAGTTAACCATGAAGGGACTCTTCAAGGGGGTCATTTTCAGGTGGCCAGAGCGGGGGAAGGCAAAAAAGTTCTCAAGATCTCTGAGATGGTCGAGACATTGATGGTATTTAACCACCAAATTGTCCCAGTAACATTCCACTAGCATCACTGGGATCATCTTGAATATGTAGTTCAGGGAACACTGAAAGGTGGCACCAGTATTATTCAGAACAAATGGAATTACTTGGTAATAGAAGGAACCTTGTGGTTTATTAAAGCTAATGGATTTATAAAACCCCAGGATTTCATAGTATGTTATCTCTTTAATGTAATTCAATAGTTTGCGCAACACACAACACTATGTTCTAGGTATCATAACCTATCGAAATAGAAATTTAAAAAGTGTTTACAAATAGTATTAACTAGATTTGGTTTTTTATATATATCCTATATAATTTTAAGATTAATATTTTTTGTTTATTAGACAAAATATATGAAAAAATTCGATTTTCAGATAAAAGAAGTGTCTTTAATAAAATACAATTTTACCGTCTTTTAATGGAGAACCCTTTTTAAATCCATAATTTGACACTTTTATATTTTTAATTTTGATAAAATAAAGTTGTTAATTAGAAAAAGGACATAAAAATTTTAGTTTGATTAATTTTTTGGTACTTTTTGGATAACCTTCATATTTTGATGAATAGTGATAAATACTAAATTTTAATTAAAAACAAATTTTGTAATGAAAATAATTTATAGTGTTAAATTATAAATTTTAGTTGTTTTCAAGTATAATTAGATTATATTTTTATCATTTAATATAATGTAGGTCATTGGAAGTTATTTTACATTTAAATTTTACTTAACCATATATTAATCTTTTCATTGTTTTTATTTCTCAAAAAAATTACTAGTTTTGATAGTGGGAATTAATTTCTGATTAATTAATTCAACTTCTCTGTTTTGAATTTGAAAAAATCTGCATCATTTTAGAATTTGAAATATCAAAATTACATTTAGGTGAATTTTTGGTGTTTTTCTGAAAACATTCAATTTTTTATGATTAGTGAAAATCACTACATTATTGTTTAAAACTAAATAGTTATTTATATAATTATTTATTTTATTTATATTTATTTTAAGTCAAAATAGATACATAATACATTTATTACGTCAAATTAATTAATTGGAGTCATTTTATAATAACATTATATATATAAAATTTCATCAAACTTTTAGTGCCCTTTACCCACCTTCTAGGAACATTTTCACATTTGCATAAAATGTAATTTTACCTCTTCTGTGAATTAAATTTCAAAAATCTGAGTGATAAACATGACATAAGTAAGTAATATTTTCTTCAATAGAAATAAAATAATTTTTTGAATAGTATATTTTGAATTTTATTTACCATGATTAAAAGTATATAGGGTAATTAATTAAAAAATTTATACTGTAAAACAACTAACACATGTCCTACTTCTATTGGTTATGATTATTTCGACTAAAATAATTCTTAGGAATAAAATATGATTCTTTTGGAACACTTGGATTAGATTAGGACATCTATTATTATTTTATTTAAGGAATAGTTAAAAGTGTTAAATTCAAAGTTTATTAATTAAACCATTTTTAATATAGGGTTGTAAATTAGATAAATTTGACTATATATATAAAATATAAATAGAAATATATTTTCTAAATAATTTTATTTTATTTATGAATTTTGTACTTTAAATAATTATATTTATTTATGACATAATGATGAAGCTGTAATTACCATATTATTGAAATATTAAAATAATTGATACTATAAAAATAAAAATACAAGTAAATTGAGACTTTTAAATCATTACATTAATTTTCTCAGTTAATAGGACATAATAAGGTTGATTTAATATATTTAATTCTGAGTACTCATGTTTTCATAACTTTCACAAAAACCAAATACTACATATTGTCAAAATAAACATAAATGAGTTTTTTAAACAAATATTATATTATTAGCTGATATAATATTTCAAAATAAATATAAGGCACAGCCAAAGGACACAGATAAGGACGTAAAGATCAATAATGAACAACTTCTGGTCTCTTGGATTTTTATAGTATGTTTATAAACCATTTACTATAATAATACATGAATATATAGTAAAAGATAAACTATTTAAATTAGATTTAAATCTAAATGAGAAGGTTAATATGGTGACCTAAACCTATCTAAAACCTATTGGTTGAGAGGTGATTGACAAATTCCCAATATATTTTGAAATAAATAGTTTTTTATCCATTATAAACTGAATATGAATGTATAATAAAATTAAATTTCAAACTTTTCCTGAAGTGGCCCTCACCTATCTTATAAAAGGGTACATCCCCTTCTCTCAAAAATAACACCTCCAAAGCCATTTGGATCGGCCAAAAACTACTAAAACATCCTCCCAAATACACTCTTTTCAACATAGATACCTTAATTTGATCAGATTCCAACCTACAAAGCAATTTTGAGCAAATCAAAATGAAGAACACGAAGAAGAGGTAATTACTCCATCACCTCTTTCAATGTTATTTTCTTCTTCCACTTCCAATTTCTTGGATTTTTTACATAATAAAACAATAAATCTACTACCTTATACAAACTAAATATTATTATTAATATAGTACAACCATATTTATTATTCTATCCATCCTATAAATGACAATGTCCCCATACGTGCATACGTACAGCTTAATGCCTCCACGTCATGATGTAGTTTTTATTATTCAACACTTCATTATTTGGATGGGTTTAATAATGAGTATAATTGATGTAATAATAAATATAACATTTTAATGATTGTGTATATATAATATAACATCCAATTACATATGATTTAAACATCAACAGAATGATATCATCGCTCGTGCATACGTATGGCTTACCGTCTCCACGACGCGATGAGATTTATTTCCACATTAACCATACAATGATAATTATAAAAATATATATTATTAATAAGTATGTAAAATAAGGCAGAATAATTATACTGGAAATATATATATATATGTATGTATGTATGTAAGTATTTACATATACCACATTCACTTACATCCTTTCAATACGATATGAAAACAGAAACTATGTTTATGTGTATGTATGGCCTACCGTCTCCATAAAATGTGTCTTCCATTTCAAATATCTATCTATTGCACATATTTATATTATGAATATATTTGACAAATAAATTTTATTTTATAATCAAGAATCAATTAAATCATGATATATGTGATACGATCAAGAATAACAAGTAAAAAATGTACGATAAAGAAAGAGATTATTTCCCGAAATATTATTTTAACATAGGAATTATTATTAAATGGGTAGTATAGTTCCATAAATGAATATATTATGATATCATAAATATTAATATGGTTCTAGTATAATTTAATAACATACTATGGTCATTATATAGGAGGTTAAACATACCATCAACCAATGGAAAGTACAAGGTAAGGGTTACTTCTTCAATCACATTATTATCTGATATTATTTATGTGTATGAGTTTAATCAAATATTTTAATCATCCGTGTCCTTGATTCAAAAAAATATTTTCAAAATAAATATTTTAATGTTTCTTTTAAGGGAATATTTATCAAGATCATAATTTAAAATTTTTTAAGGATTTATTTTTAACTAATTTCAATGTTTTAAAAATGAATTTATAGACTTATTTATATGGACATGATTGTTTTTAAATATTAATTCCATTGAAATGTTTCAAAGTGTTATGGCATAAATTGATTCAAAAATCTCTTTTAAATTACTTCCTTTATAAATGTGTGACTTTTAAATGGTTTCACAAAAAGGATATTTCCCTCAAAGAGTTTTAATAATCATTTTCAACTATGTCAAACATCCTTTACAAGATATTATTATTGATTGAATTTTATTTATTATAATACAAATTTACATAATTTATTGAATGAGTTATGATATTTTTTATTGTGGATGTTCTATTTTAATACCATTAATGGTTATGGTTGAATTATTTACATTTCAAATTATAGATTTAACACAAATTTTTAGGTTATATTTCAACATTTTCATATGAGGAATGAGTTGGACATTGTAAGTAACGGGTTGAGCTTGCTATAGCTCCTTGATGCATTGATGGGTCTCATTAGACAAATTATTGTCTTAGAACAAGGCCTTGAAAAAAAAATTATCTGTATTCTTTCCATGAGTCCTTGACTATGTGGTTATGATGTCTGACATTATGAGTTCCCTCATTATGAAATTAGTTGTTTCATGGGATTCTTCAACAAGTAGAATATCCATGTTCTTGTTTATATAGTAATTCTTGATTTCTTTATTTTATATATTATGTTCAATTTTATGTTTTATAAGGAATTTGTTTGTATTATATATTTTTCTTTAGAATTTCACAGCTTTTTTTTAATTAATTTTCCCTTAATGATCATATGAACTCACCCATTTCTTATGTTTTGTTTTCCCATGATTCCAAGTAGTGTATTATGATTGTTATTTTGGTTTATGTTAGGGGAATAATGGTATTCTCAAAGTATTATTTAAGTTGTGTTTTATGTTTGAATGTGTAATGTAACGTTCATATATGTAATAGATTTTCCATGACTGCTAAACTGATCGGCCCTTAGGGAGTTTATTCCTTATAATCATGCCGATGTATTAAAATAATACACCAGCACTGGGCTTCTTGGTGAGGGTGTTAAAGTTTGTGTCATAGGATGTTTAGAAACAACCTTTAAAATAGATTTAGATAAACTCTGATTTTGAAGCATTAACGTAAGATAGAATTTTAGGATTAGTATAAGAGAACTTCCAAGAATGTTGGTAATGTAGTGATTTTGTGAATTTTCGAAGAAATACATCCTTGTATGGATACAAGCAGGTAGAGGCAGCTCTAGAACAAATGTATCTTAGAGTGAAAACCCAGACAAGGAGTTTTAGGCCTGACCTGAGGTATCTTGGTACAAAACAATGGTAATTTCTGCCATCTTCGTGACGACATTCTCAAGGGATTTGTTTCGGATAATTCCCATATTATTTACAAACAATTATAATCACATTTTCTTTACAACCCATTATGAAGGATTTATGTGTAAATACATCCTCAAAGAAAATATTTTTTATGAATATGGATTATATGCATAAAAAGTTCAATTTATGTTTTGTATTTTACATGTTTTAAATTATGCATGGCAATTAATAAACAAAATTAGTGTATCTCATTGTTTAAAAAAGGTTCCCATTAGATGGAATGAGAACTCCAGCAATATGCATGATCCGAAGTGTAAGAAGGGTCATATCTCTCATGGTTTGAAGCCAATATTTGGAAGGGAAATAGTATCCCATGTATTCTAATCATATAAAGAAATAATATCATGTGTTAAAAAGAGATTTAAATAATTCCCGGAGTCATATGGATTTGAAGGGAAGCCATATGTGAAAGGGATGGTAGAGAGAAATATGGATAAAGGGATGAATGGAAAGAAAGATTTTCCTATATGTGATAACTATGGAAAGAATCACCTTGTTAACTTCTTGAAGGTAATGTGAGTTCTTTTATAAGTGTTGAAAAAAGGAAACCATGTACGTGATTGCAAAGGTAACAAAAAGGTTTCAGATATACAATTCTTCTTCTGCATGTAGTTGTTACACTACACGAATTAATGTCCCAATCATTAGAGTATACCAAAAATGATGTTATTGGATGACAATCCTGTTATGATACTACCATAATTGAATAGGAATGACTAGTGTTCTTATATTGATATTAAATAACTATATCATTTGAGTTTTGTAATAATGATGTACTGGTTAAAAGAATTATGGAGTATATAAGGATTGTACATCAGTATTATTTCATTTTGAATTTGAGATTGTGTGGTTCCAATAAAAGTTACTCAATAACAAGTTATATATTTTGGAAAATACATGGTTGAATTAAAGATATACTTTAATATGGTCCTGAAACTGAGGTATTGATTTTGGAATAAGAGGTGATTTATTTGGATAAACAATATTGGATATTATTCACTACATTGGAACTAATTAATGGTTTTTTATTCCATAATTGTTGGAGATTAAAACATTTTTTTATTTATGGAGTATATCCAATATACTATGTTTCACAGGAGGAATAAGGAAGTACATACCTATTCAAATATGGTTTTCCGGTAATTAATTTTATTACCAAATTTTAGGAGAATACACGATGAAGGTATTCATATATATATAATGCGACCTTCCTTATAAATTTTGGGCTGTGAGTTTAGACAGAAGTATTGTGGATAATTCTAAAGGATGGAATGGATTAATTTGTACATTGGATACTGTGGATAAGGTTTAATCATTTCTTAATATTATTTTTGGATTTTTTATAAAAAGGAAAACCCAATGGTCGGGTGACAACCCGTCAAATCTATAAAGGCCGTGAGAATTAAACCCGCGACCAAAGGGAGACAAGGGTGCATCACCTACCACTGTCCTACATGATGTCCTGGTTTGTATAATGTTGTTTTTTTTAAAATGGTATGATAGATGAATTAAAAATTCATTCCTTTTTTAAACCCTATACAATTGGGTTTAATAGAATATTTTTTAATTCTATTATATTATAAAGGGAAAATTGAGTATCTGGTATATATTAGTTAATGGATGGAAATATACTTTTCATGTATTCCTTTTCTTATTATATGAATAAATTAATTCTTAAACATTACGGAAATGATCTCAAAACCAAAAATTTGTTATCCTAATACCTTAGGTTTTGTAAAACCAATGATATTTTTAGGGCATTGAGGCCCTCAATTTTCCATTTATTGTTCACTTATGGGTGATTGATATCCCCAATCACTCCCAATAAATATTTATATTCTTCCTCCAATTATGGGTCTATAATTTCAACTAATGTTCTTTAATTTAAAACCTTAATTTGGCGGTGACTTTCTCTTTTCTCTTTCCCTCTTATTAAGATTAAATTTTAGTAACACTATTTCTGATGCGGGTTATCCACACATGTATTTTCAATTTTCCAAATTCTATTTTTGAAGAACAATTTCAAATTGCAGGGAAGAAATTTATCGAAGGAGGGGAAAATATAACACTCCAGGATTTCATAGTATGTTATTTCTATAAGGTAATTCAATAGCTTGTGCTACACGGAACACCGAGTTTAAGCACATCACGACTTATCCAACATGACATTTAAAAAGTTGTTATGAATATTATTAACCACATTTGGGATTTTTTATATATCCTATATAATTTTAATATTAATATTTTTTTTCATTGGCATAATATATAGAAAAATTAAAATTTTCGGATAAAATAAGTGTCTTTCATAAAAGGTAATTTTACCTCCTTTTAATGGAGAACACTTTTTAAATCGAATATTTGACACTTTTATGTATTTAATTTGGAAAAATTAAATTCTTCTTTAGAAACGGGACATAAAAATTTAGTTTGGTTAAATTTTTGGAACTTTTCTGATAACTTTTATATTTTGATGAATAGTAAAAAAATAATAAATTTTAATTAAAAACTGCTTTTTTAAACAAAATAATTTATAGTTTTAAATTAAAAATTTGGGTGGTATTAATGTATCATTATATTTTATCATATTATTTAGTATAATATATGAAATTGGAAGTAATTATACATTTAAATTGGACAAAAACACATATCAATCTTTTGATAGTTTTTACTTCTCAAAAACCCGCTTTCTGTTTTTGAAAAAGGGAATTAATTTTAGATTAATAAATTAAAAATTTAAGTTTTTAATTTCTTAAAATATAAATCAATTTTGAATTTGAAATATCAAAATTATCTCTGGGTGTTTTTTTGGTATTTTTCTAAAAACTTACAATTTTTATGAATAGTAAAAACACTGCATTATTGTTTAAAACTGAATTTTTATTTTACAAATATTTATTTTATTTAAATTTATTTTATGTAAAAATAAACACCTAATAACTATATTAGTTCAATGTAATTCATTTTATACATTTTATAATGAGATTAGATATATAAAATTTTATCAATCTTTTAACGTCTTTTAGCCATCTTCTAGGAACATTTGCAAATTTCCATAAAGTAAAGATTTACCAATTCTATGAATTGAATCTCAAGAAACTGAGAGAAATTATTGAAATTAGTAAGTAAAATTTGGTTCAATAGGATGAAAATAATTTTTTGTGCATAGTACCTTTTGAATTTTATTTACCACAGTTAAATTTAAATACAGTAATTAATGATAAAAATGATATTATAATTTCCATAAAACATGTCCTAATTCAATTGGATAAGATTATTTTGACCAAATTCAACCTTTGCAATAAAGTATCATCCTTTTGGTCCACATGGATTATATTAGGCCATTTATTATAATTTTATTTAAAGAAGAGATAAAGGTTTATATTCAATGTTTAATAACTAAACCATTTTTAATATACAGATATAAATTAGATAAATTAGACTATATATATTAATTATAAAGATAATTATATTTCCTAAATAATGGTTTTTTATAATTTTTAGACATTTCATAATTAAATATATTTATGACATAATTATAACGCAGTAATTACATTATTTTTGAATGATTAAAATAATTGATATTATAAATATCAAAATAAATGTAAATTGTGACATTTGATGCCTTCCAAAAAATTTCTAGGTAAATATGACATGTTAGGGTTGATTTTATATATTTTTTTCAAGTAATAATTTTTTTACAGAAAAAACCAAATACAAAATAGTGTCAAAATTGATATAAAGGTTTTTTGAACAAATTCTATATTATTAATTGAAATAAAATTCCTAAAAATATATAGATCATTAAAAGGACTTATATAAGTTTATATATATCAATAATTAACCACATGAAGTTTGGATGGATTTTTATAGTATGCTTATTCACCATTTATTATTATAATACAAGAATACATTGTAAAAGAAAAACTATTTAAATATGAGTTAAATCTAAAAGATAAGGTTAATATGATAATATAAACCAATTTAAAACCTATCGGTTTGGAGTTTTTGGGCCCATACCCACCATATCCTAAAAATAAATCTTTATAAAGCCATTACGAATAGAATATTATTTTATTGTAAAATAATATTTCAAGATTTTCCTAATGTGACCCTCACCTGTCTTATAAAAGGGTACATCCCATTCTCCCCAAATCAGACCTCTAATGCCATTTGTCTCAGCCAACCACATCTCAAATTTCCACCCAACAACCGTCAATTCAACCTAGTGGCATTTCTTTTATCATAATCCAACCTAAGGAGCCCTCTTTATCAAATCAAATTTAAGAACCCGAAGAAGAGGTAATTACTTCATCACCTCTTTCAACGTTCTTTTCTTATTCCACTACATCTTTCGTTGATTTTTTCCTAAGTAAAATAATAAATCAAGTACCTTATACATACTGAGAATTTATTATAAATATGGTACAACCATATTTGTTAATTTATCCATTATATGAATGACAATTTCACCATACATGTGTACGTACATCTTACCGTCTCTACGTCGTGGTGTTGTTTGTTATTGAACACGTCATTATTTTGACGGGTATAATAATGAGTATAATTGATGTAAATAATAAATATAACCTGTTAATGATTCTGTATAGATAATATACCATCCAATTACATATGATTTTATAATCAATTGGGTGATATCTCTGCTCATGCGTACGTACAGCTTACCGTCTCCACGGCGCGATGAGATTCATTTCCACATTCACCATTCAACATCAATTATAAAAAAAATTTACTAAAAAGTATGTAATATATTAAATAAAATCTCTAATAGATATAAATTAATATATATATATTTACATATATCTCATTTACTTACATCAGTACAATATGATATGAATACGGAAACAACATTTATGAGTACGTACAACCTACCATCTCCATAAATGGTGTTTTCCATTTCATATTTCTATCTATTATACATATTTATATTGTGATTATATATGATACCTAAATTATTTATTATATTCTGGAAACAATTAAATCATGATATAGGTGATATGATCAAAAATAACAAGTTAAAACATGTACGATAGAGAAAGGGATTATTTCCCAAAATATAATTTTAACATAACATTTGTTAATAAATTGGTAGTATAATGCAATAAATGAAACAATTATGATATTATAAATATTAATATGTTTCTGGTATAATTTAGAAACAAATTTTGGTCCTTATACATGAGGTTAAATATACCCTCAACCAATGGAATGTACAAGGTAAGGGTTAATTTCTCAATCTCATTATTATCAGAGATTATTTATGTGTAATTACTTTCTGGGAAATTTTTCTCATACATGTCTATAATTCATAAAAATGTTTTCAAAATTAATATTTTATGGTTTTGTGTAATGTAAACTTTAGCAATATTAGTATTTTAAATGTTTTAGTTAATTATTTTTAATTAACGTTTATGTTTTAAAAATTATTTTAAGGACTTATTTATATGGACAATATTGTTTTAATTTTATAATTAATTTGAAAAGATTAAAAGTGGTATAGGAATCATTGAATAAAAACTCTATTTTAAATGATTATCTTTATAAATTTGTGGCATTAAAATTGGTTCACAAAAAGTATATTTATCTCAATGAGTTTTACAGATCATTTTCAACTATGTAAAAAATTCTCCACTTGATAATATTCTTGATTGAAGATGATTTATTATAATAAAATATTACATATTGTATTGAATGAGTAATTATATGCATGAATTTGGATGTGCTATGTTTATACAATTCATGATTTATGGTTAATTTATTGACGTTTTGGTATGCTAGTTTTAATATGAATGTTTATGTTATGCTTCAACATTTTCATATGAGGAATGAATTGGACATATTGATTGACGGGTGGAGCCTGGTATAGCACATCAATGCTTCAGAAGATCTCATGAGACAAATTCGTGTCTTGGAACAAGGAATTGACAAAATTTAAAATTTGTATTTTTGGCATGAGGCCTTAACTATGTGTTTATGATGTCCGAAATTATACATTCCCTCATTATGAAATTAGTTAGTACATGTGATTAATAAAATAGAATAATATCTGTGTGCATGTTTATATGGTACTGCTTGATTTATTTTTTCCATATTATTTTCAATTTTATGTTTAAAAATTCTCGTGTTTTTATTATACATTTTGTCATAGATGTTTATATATTCCGATAAATTAATTTCCTTTACTGACCATCTGATCTCACCCATTCCTTATGTTTTGTTTTCCCTAGGATTCCAAGAAGTGGGTTATGATTCATATGTAGGTTTGAGATAAGAAAATAGTGGCATTTTCAATGTATTTTTTATGTTGTGTTTTATATTGGAATGTGTAATATAACATTCGTGTATATATTCTATTTTCTAAAACTATTAATCTAATCTGTCATTTGGGACCTGATTCTTTGTAATCAAGCCAATGTATTAAAATAATGCACTGACTTTGGGCTTCTGGGGTTAGGGCGTTACATTATTAGTCATCCTTGAGGTCCATTAAAAATTGATTATATCCGAAATACCCATCCATGAAGGAGAGATCCTTGAATCTGGTAGTGGAGTCAATCAATAGATCCACAATAAGAAAGGGAAAACAATCATTCAAACAATTACTATTAATATCTCAAAAATCAAGGTATAAATTGATATATTTTCTCTTCTTCTTGATGGGAACAATGATGGAATCCCAACTGGGGTATTTGTATTCCTTGAAAATGTGTGATTTGATGTGTTTATATACATCAGCGTCGACCGTGGAACTTTGAGAGGGTTGAACCTTCTTAGAGGCTATTTTAAACAGTTAGGACTTACTAGGAGACAGATATGGTGCATGGTGACCTGAGGATCTAGTCCAAGCATCTCTTCATATCTACCAAAAAAATACATCTCGATCTATCTTTATAAAATCCGCATATTGATGCTAGTGTTCTGTAGTAGTGGTCACGCTGATCAACGTTGGTCTTGGGTCTGCCTCGGAGTAGAGATTCACCTCTACAAACTCATCGATAGTGGCCCAGAGGCATTCATAAAATGTGGCAGGGGAATCATCCAAACCCCCTTAATTTCCCCCATATATAGGATCATCATTAGGAAGAAAATATTTTTAATTGGATTACCTAGAATGATTGCTAATTCTAGTTATAGAGGCGGTGGAATTTTCATTGGGAGATTCCTACACTACTAGAATCCATATTGATTAAAGCTATCAATCCAATTCCATCAGGCCTTCAACCCAAGGGACCATGTTTGTTAACATCAACAAAGTAGTGGCTCATCTTCTTGAGTTGGTTTAACCTAGCCAGGTGAAATAAGAATGTATGATGTATTTATATTTCCATTGGCCGAACATGCCGATACCCTAAAGGGTTAAGGGGCTCTGGTATTACATGTGCATTATGGGTGTAGGAGTAAAATGTTATCTTATGATGTTCTTATTTTTGTGGAAACGTTTCCCACACCATCAAGATATGAAAAAGATATATCCAATTTTTGAGGTCATGGTTTCCAATAAGTGAATTAGGAGGATAAGGACCCCATCCCTGTCTATCCACGTGTTGGCATCATTAGTATAATTCTACACCTCATTGGCCTGAACCTATTTTTCCTTGATCCTTTAGTAATAAACATATAGATAGTATGCATCACTACAAGAAAATGGATATTCATCACCTTAGAGCATGCCCTGCAGACCATTAAGGTACTTGACGCATAGGTTATATGAGGAGGGGATAGTTGCATGTAGACAATGCTAGGGTCTACCCATCCATGCATTGTAGGTGATGTCTTGCAAGAGGATCCTGAAATCAGTGCTAGAAATCAGGCCACTGAATTTGGTCTTCATTAGGATCTTACCAACTAGTGTCTTCACTATATTTTTGTATCATTGATCCTTCAGGTTAGATAGATTTAGATCTTCTTTAGACAGCCCAGCTCCTGATGAATCAGGGAGGGGATGAGATTGATCCTATATCATGTCTTAACAAGACATCGGTATACATCCATGACATTGAACTAGTTAGTGATGTAAAATGGGCGTATGTCACTCGGTAGTAAGGGACCTTCTTCTTCTCTAGAGAATGAGTTGATGGCATAAAACTCTGCATGCTAGATATCATCAGTAAAAAGGGAATTTGTTGCCGCTACATATTTTTCAAACTGTAGGGGGATTATCAAATCCCCTACAATTACATCATCCATATATTTGGACATGTAGAGATCCTAAAGTTTTAGGATATTTGCAGGAATACTTTAGAGGTTCATATGTACGACATATAACCATTCGAGGTGCACACTACATCCAACAAGAGGATTTTTTATAGAAGGAGGTATGACAAGTACTGTTGGATGAACTTGGAGATTCTAGATGGGGATAGTAATATCCTTCTTATCCCTAGTAAAACCACGAATATATAACACCAATGGAATGATGGATGATTTGGGTCTGACCATGGATGAATGTAGTTGATCATAACATTATTTTGGTGGGTCTTCATTGTCGAGTATCAAAAATAACAGTGGAAGAAAATATAACAAAACTGGATGAAAATACTATGCATGTTGAGCACTACACTTACCCTACTATTTGGTCTTAGTAGAATGTACTTCTCAGTTTGGGGAACTATTTGATGCATTCTATAATTTCACATATCTACGGTATCGACAAAGGTATCATTGGATGAGGACATTAAGTAGATCAACATGACAATTCTAATCCCCAGAAACCAAGTAAGGCTACACCAGTTTGACGGTGTTCACCGAGCTGTACTCCTAATCATCACATGCGGAATCCTGCATTACTAGAATAAATATGGAGGAAATCCCCATATTTTGGGGCATGAATTCATTGATATAATGGGATGTATTTTCCACCAGTGGGGGATTATATTTACATTGAACTGTCGGAACCTTAATTTCTGATAGGTGGATGGATGAGATGTCATTGTAGAAGTAGTAGTTGGAGGTACAATGGAGTTATCAAAAGTCTTATGATAATTCAAACAGGTATAGATAATATCATGGGTGTGCCTGAATTCCTTGTGAGCTACCTGTTCAACACACTTATGAGATACCCGGTAAGAGACATGCTACCACTCACCCTCGTTGTCACTATCTTTCTTGGGAGACAAACATTCCACTTGCTCTGAAGATGCACCCAATGTGAATATGTTGTTATTGACCTGGTCTTAAAACCATTCCTTGAACATGTAACCCTTCATGTGGGTGCTTCCAAGGAACCATGGATATGATAAATAGTTGGGGGGATTAGTGAGAACTACCCCCTCGGGCATCCTGTATTAGGGAATCTTTAGGATTCAATGATCTAATGAACTCCATAATTAGTAGGGAATGAGAGCATCATTGAATGTCTAGGTGTATTTTCTCTAGTCTTAGAAAGGGACTATTGGTGCCTGGCCCTAACATGGGGCCAAAGCATGGAGAGGAGGTAGAACAGAGTTGTCATCTATCTATGGTTGTTGTGCATTATGTGGTGGCACCTACCTATTATGAAGTGGGAGATTCTAATCGTGAGGTTCTGCCTGAGGTGATGACCCTCAGCGAGGATATGGAGATAGATATACTGGTAACAATTATAGAGTGGTGAGGGCCTCGAGATGTGAAACAGAATAAGTCTTGGTCTTAGAGGCTCTTCTGACAGGATCTACAGGAGGCAACGAGCATGCCTTCTAGGTTTGTTACAAGGCCTCCTCTAGGTTTTGTGCCTTGTTATAGAAAAATAAAAATTTACCTGGTAAGTACTGAGTGATGATGTAAAAAACCAATTCATTCATCAAATTCCCCAAAATAATTGATAGCAGCTCCTCTTAGGCTAGTGTAATTTCAAGTAGTCGTGTGAGTTCCTTCCTCCTGGTAACAAAGTCCATGACTCGCTCAGCTAGCCATTACTTGGACATGAAGAGGATGGAAATAATACTATTAGGGTTTCTGTAACTAAACTGGTAAGGAAACATCCTAGTATTATTTTCAGATCCAGCTATAGACGCAATGGGCAATTCACAGTACGAGAATAATGTGGGCCCTTTCATAGTCTATATGAAGAACCTGAGTTTAGCAACCTCTTACTACATTGGATTTCCCAACATGGGTCCAAATCATTAAATGAAGTGGTTCAAATGGTAATGTTGGTCACCCATCCCATTGAAGGGGATAATGTAGTATTCCTAAAATCCCATGGGTGCAGACAGATTATCCACCCACACCGTATATGTCTTTCCATTAGGCGAGATCACCATCGGTCATATTTCATGTTTTTTGAGGTGAGAAATGAAAGAATCAATCAGATATTATTGATGAGGATTCCTATCTTGGAGGGTATTCGTGAAAACTAGTACATTTAGTGGTTCTTCAACATGGTAAACTGGCTCAATGGTTCATGGAGCAGCTGGTGGAATAACCTTATTGGATACTGGAGGAACCAGCAGAGCTGTCAAAGGAAGTCGACGAGCAGAAGGAGGATCCTGAGACTGGTGCTGATGATTATTAACACATAAGTTAGGTGGATCCAGTGATTCGTTCAATGGAAATTTTTCAAAATCACCAACCTCTACCTAGTCAGGACATGCTGGGTTGTCAAGATCAAACTGATGAAACTTGTCATGTAGAATCTATTCCTTCCCCTGCTTGCCTATTGGAGGATGATTGGGATCATACTAGGGATCACCATAATCCGGCCTCCAATCCCAAATGTGATGGGAAATGTGTTCTTTAATTATTCAATTACTTTTTGTGTACATGGAGTTCCATAGACTTTTATAGATATTATATTATCTTCTGCACTGAACCAGACTGGTCAAAGTGATTAACACTCCCAGACAGTTCTTCACCCTTGATTGGGTCATGAACAAATGTCAATGAATTTTTGGGTTCTCTGAGGCCATGAATCGACATCTTCTAATGAATGAGGACACATTTAGGGCCTACTAGGTGTTGTGATGCCCTATTTGGTGGTTAATTCTCTCCTATCCTATAATAATTCCCCCATACATGTATAACTCAGGGATGACTATGTTTTATATAGCGATGATCAGAGGAATATCCTAGATATCGCAAGAGAAATCAGATTGCTCCAGGATAGGAATTTAGTACAAGGAATCATAGTACCTGTTTCCAAATATCTAGATATGGGGAAGTCTCTCTAATAATTATGTGGAGCATATTAAAGATTTGAATGCATCATTTCTGAATTTTATGGTGATAACATGGTTTTTGCAAGGGGCTGAGCGATAGGAAGTGAAACCAACACAACCAGGTGGAACATCTAGTTGATGTTATCATAATGCGCTTGAATCTATGTATTGGCCATCTAGTGACACTAAATATGGAAGTGCATCCCCAAAGGAGCTTATAGAAAACATATGACTTCCTCCTAGCTGAGAGACTCCATATAATTAAAGCATATAGTTTAAATTGGCTAGAACATCTTGAGGAAATGGTATGCTAATAGAATGTCTAATAATCTTACATATTCATAATCAGGATCGAGACCTTGGTTTCCCCATTCGTCAATTGGGGTGGTTGAGGAATGGACAACGATACTGACATCAATTGTAGGTACAGTGAACTGGTTGGTGGAGAAAATAGTGCCCAAGCTGAAAAGACACTATATAAAAGGATTCCACTTAGAGATGGTAATAACTAAACCACCACATCCCTATTGAGTGGGATATCAAATCATGTTTCTTTTATAGGAGTTGTGATCATCGGTGGTGGGTCATGATGGTGTTCATCATCTGCCGAACCCTAGAATAGCTCTCAGTGTTCTCAAGTTTAGATAGAGAGTGAGTCTAGTGATTGTAATGAATACCTCATTGAAAGACCGTGGAATGGTGCCAAAAATAACTCATCCTATATATACCTGAAGAGGTATTTGGGAACAAGTACATTTTTTTCTTCAAGGATGATGCTGGCATGATGGGTTCCTTCCCCAAACCCTAATATAGAGGATCTTGGCGAATTCCCCATCATCATGTCGCATTAAAATATTGAATATACAAATTGGACTCAGTTGACTATGACTCAATACTTATCGGGCTTCTTCCATTGGAGGTATAGGTTCTCTTGAATACCCTAGGATGGTTCTTCAAGGAATGTGAGATCTTCTACATAGGAAGGACCTCCATGCGGGTTGATGCTGGAGTAAGGAGAAACTCTTCTTGCACTATATGGGATATGATGTGTGCATTCGTATCGATTATCATTGAAGTAGGGAGGACCTCTAATTTGATGACCATGGTATCAAGGAGAACCATGGATTTGATGAATGGAACACAAGGAGGGACTCTATGTCTATTGCTTGGATCATGGGGAGGACCTCCACAGTTGGGTGTTCTCGGGAAGGGAGTGCCTCTATTGGAGTTGGTGTGAACATAGGAAAGACCTCCATGTTGGTTTATTATGGTGGATTTAGGAGGTCCTTTGTATTGGTCGAACCAAACAGGTGGAAGAAGCACTTTCTAACCATTGATGAAGTGGAGAGGACCTCCACTAAAGATAGGGAAGGATTGAGAAGATTCTTTGTGTTGATAATTTAAAATATGGGGAAATCCTCCACACATTGGATCATAGAAATGAGGAGTACCTCCATGCACAATATCAACAAGATATGGAAATACTCGACCTAAAATTCTACTAATAGAATGGGGAGGACCTCTAATCTAGATAACGGTGGAATGGAGAGGACCTCCTTACCAAGTGTTATCGCTATGGTTCAGCCCAGGATGGCTACTTCTCAAACTGGTGATTGAAAGAGTCATCCTAGGCTGACAATGGGGTGGATGGGTTCTCTAACACGATTGGAAATATAAATGCCCCTAGTATGTAAAAACATGAAACTAATTAGGTATGTCAGTGGATGCATGGGCCATTGAAGTTGTGGATGATGATGACCTTGAACATGGGTCCTCTTGAGCCTATGCCAAATATTGATGTAGGGTTTCCCAGATTGGGGTAAATATCGCAAGGGAATAGACCACATATTCCTTGGACTTTGGGACTAGATGGTGGAACTGATGTGGCCTGATGGGACCCTCCATGGTGGCACCCTAGATAATGCCAAGGTCAGGATGACTCTGCTGTTATTTACCTCATCATTATAGGGGGGAAGTCATAAAGGAATTATGCGGAGTGGATCCCAAAATGGTTGATGATCAGAGTGAGGAGAAGTAGTTCACCGCACATCCCTTGGGGGATGTGGTGAATGTAGGGTATATAATCCTATAGATAAAAGTGGGTGATATCCCTCGTTGGGATGAACCCTTCTAATTATATAATCAAACAATAATGTACATCACCCTTAATTGAACTATTTTGGATGGTGTGATGGGGCATGGGAGTCTGGTAGCTATGGTTGTGGAAGTTGTCGTGGTGTATATGGAGTCATGTGGGATAACCACATTGGCATTTCCCCTGCCCATGTGTCTATGCATAGGAGGTAGTTGGTTTCCTTTATCTTGGGTCCTGTTAAATATGAAGATTTATCAATAAGTATAGATATTAATAAAGTAGTTCCTAGTTATCCAGTGTAGTTCATCCTTCCATATCATGATAGAAAGATCCACAATGACAATGTCACATATCAGGATTTTGATTGATTAAATACCCTTAATTCTGCTGAGTTTTACACTATGTCCACAATTTTTTTGCTGGACCTGGCACTAACTATATAGATCCAGTGAAATGATTATCTACTAATGTCTTGGAAATGACTAATCTTTATGTCTAGGAGATTAATTTCATGTTGGGTTCACCTTTTCTATTTTAGATACCTTCTTCCAGGGTGTGCCTCACCATGATGCATGTTGGGAGGATTGGATGATTGGTTCATTTTTTTCTCCACATCAATTCTTTCCAATGGTATGAAAAATCCATATTATCTTGATAAATATTTCCTCCTTTATTGAAATGAGAATATGGTATACTTTTTACTCCTATAGATTCCTCTTTTGAATTCATCACCTACTCTAGGTCTACATTGACGACTAAGGCATTGTTTGTAAAAGTCTTACTGGTTCTGTCACGACCCGTCCTCGGGGCCCGTGCCGTGACCACCCCTAGCCCACCTTCATTAGGCCAGGGGCTGGAGAACAGCAACAAGGCATAAATCCCGGTAAAAAAAGGTAAGGCTTTGCCTTTGTAAAGTAAACAAACAGCACAGAGCAAACAAGAAGCAGAAGTAAAAACTAAGAAAAAATTGAGTACAACAGCAAGTGCGGAAAAGAATGTGGGACAGTATACTAACCCAAATTGAATGTAAAGTATAATTATAAAGGGAAAACAGCAACTAAAACTAAAGCCTCAACATCGAGTTGTCCACTGGATGTCCCACCTGAAGGCTTGGTATAAATAGCCTCCACAGCTCCTTGGGTCCAGCCGTCCGCTCCGAGTACATCCCGCCCAGTGGTCCACCTCTAGCTACTGTCCTGATTTTCAAGCCCCAACCACAATCAGCGTTGTCCGTCGTCTGCAACCAACACAGCGTAGTGCGGGCATAGCCCGTGCAGGGGTGAGTATAAGCTACTCAGTAGGGACCCCAGGACCCTAAAAGGTCTCCCAGAATCCACAAAGGATAAACCACAAAGGAGAGATACAATCACGATGTAACATCTGACACTGCTTAGGTATATTCCCATACATATACCTAAGCCATCAATTCTTTTTCGGATCCAACATCCGAGCCCAAGTACAACCCAGTCCACACAAGAAAGAAAAACATAATCCACACAGGATAGCACAACATAATCCACAAAGGAAAGCAAAACAGGATTCAGCTCACACAGGTATACTTCATTGTATGATGATATAGATGATCAGATATTTCCACAGATTCATCTAAGCAGTCGGACCCACAAAAGATCGATAGGTACTAACCCCCGCAAAGACCAACACAAGATCGGACCCACATAGGATCTGTAGGTGGTGGCCCACACAGCACCGCTGAGCGCTGACCCACATAGGATCGGACCCACACAGGATCGGTAGCACTGATCCACAAAGGATCGCTGAGTGTCGTAGTTGTCGTCGTCGAATCCACTGAGGATCTCTGGACAGTCGTCGTCGTCGCAGTCGCAGCCAGCACTAGGGTTCCCGCACACAGCAAGCTCGTTCGTGAGGGTCCGCTCCATGAGCCGAGAGGCTGATACATGAACTGACACATAGTCTAGAGTAAATATATCCAAAAGTTCTGTATCGTCAACAAGAACTCAACATCGTAGACGGCGAATCAATCGGACGCCCGGTCTGAGAGTTATTGGCTTTTTTCGTCCTAGGGCCGGTTGGTTTTTAATGAAAATCCAACCCGACCGTACTCCATCTGCGTCCAAACATCAGGCGGAGTAAGCCAAAAGATCCATCTCACTTAGAGGAATCCAAAAAAGTCGATGGCACATCAATCGGACGTCCGAAGCTTATGTTGTGAGCGTTTCCACTCTGTGGGCCCGGTTGGTTTCGTGTACGAACCAACCTGGCCAAACTCAAAGTACTCTGAAACTTTGATTTCGATATACTGAAACGACCGCTTCGATCCAAGGATCACATCTCCACTGACGATGCACCGATCGGAGTCCCGTAACTCATGTTATGATCAAAAGATAGAAAAGGTCCGAAAACGGGGGTTCTGGGCCCAGACCGACCCGACCCAATCCCCCTAGCATCGCCCCGAACCGGGTCGACCCGACCCGGGTCCAGGTCCGAACCAGATGGAGTAAACCGTCCAGGACTGGGTGCGACCTGGCCCAACCGGCGGGTCGGCTCGGCCGGTTACGGCCGAGCGGAGCGGGGGGCGTGTTGTCCCCGCTTGATGGAGGTGCGGCCCCGTGTGGGGTCACCCTTGCCAGCGGACGCAGCATCTAGCCACGTCCCGTCCTTCGCCGATCCCACGCGGTCGCGGGATGGCCGGCCCGCCACCGCAGCTTCAGCCGCGACGGTTCTCCACGGTGGTGCACCGGGCGCCGCCGCCTTCCACCGTCGGTGCCGCCGTGCTGGCGTGGCGCGCCGGCGGGTTGCTCCGCGGACCATCGGTTGTGTTCTGGTGGTCGGAAAATCACGTCGTCTTCGCCAAAGGCCCTCCCGGGGTCCGTCCTACACTGTGAGGACCTAACATCGCCCGTGCAGCTTGTTTTGTCGACGTCCACCGTTTCGCACACCAAGAACGAAAGGGGTGGTGGGTTCGGACTTGTTCATTAGTCCTCACCCACCACGTTAGCCATTTAAAATATCTGATAACAATTGTTTTAACAACCAAAGATATAAATCAGAATGATTTAAATGAATCAAACCCCTACATAGTCTTTTTTGTCGAACGTGAGTACTTCGAGGAATTGACAGTCGCGGAAGAAGAGGATCATAGCGTCGCGGAAGGGGCGTCACGTCGTCACGGTACATAGCGTCGTGTCGACGATCTCCGAGGGTTAATGAAAAAAAAAAGATTTAATTTCATGTTTAAACCCATGTTGAGGATAAAATCCACAAAGGAATTTAAAAGATCCGAAATCCCCTACCTCAATCAGGTGTTGATCGAAGATATTCACGGGGAAGGATTGTCGCGGAAGAAACATTGCGGAAGAAGATTCATCGGCGTTGAGGTACATGGCATCACGTCGTCGATCTCCGAGGGTTTGGCGTTCTTCACATCTTCGCGTTCTTCACCTTCTTCATGAAGGAGGATGAAGAACTTAGAGTTTATGTCAATGCTCTCAACATTCCACCCACATATGTTGGTCTTATTTTATTCTTATTCCATAAAACGAAAAATAAAGTTATAAAAACGAACCATTAATTTGGTGAATTAATGGCAACAACTTAGCTGCCCATTTAATTGGGGCGTTAAGAATTTAGGAAAATGCTCTGGTTGACTGTCATTTAAAAAGAGGTTTTCACGGGTGCGTTACTTAGAGGAAAAGAAACGGTGGGGATCGTGCGGGCTCCACCTCTTAAATATCCCACCATGTGGGTTGGATATTTTTGGGTTCCACCCTACATGCTTAACTTAGCTTAAGTGGCTTTAACTGGCTTTAAGTGAAATAAAATAAAGTTGTCACACCACATTATTTTTTTTCTTAACTTAACCACAAAAACTAAAAACCACACCTGAGCAAACACACCTCTGTAAAAGGCGTTTCTATGAAAATATCGGTGCTGTGATTCCATCGGTGCCCTCAGAATTCAATTCTGAGCACCGGTTCAAATGTTAGAAAAACCCACTCATCCATTCACTGAACGTACCTGAGCCAAATTTCGGAAAATGATTCCTGGCACACCAGGCCTTGGAATCAGGTGCCGTCAGAAACTGCGTTCTTATAAAATTACAATGAAAATTAAGAAAAAAAATTCCTTGAATTTTACGGTTCTTTACATCACTCCCACCTCAGGGCTTTACGCCCCCGTAAAGATACGTCATAAACTAGGGAAAAGAATGTGGGTATTGAGAACGCTTCTGAGCCTCCCACTCCCAAGTGCTCTTCTAAAGGTTCTCGTGCTGCCATCTGATGCGCACTAGGGGAATCGACCGTCCACGTAGGACCCACTCTTGTCGATCCTTGATCTCCACCTGGACCTCCGCAAAAGTCTCCCCATCATCACCTTCTAGCTCCCCATGGTCAATGATATGCGATGGGTCGTGCACGTATCTCCTCAGCTAGGATATGTGGAAGACGTCATGCACCCGGTGCAACTGAGGTGGTAGAGCCAGGCGATAATCCACCTCGCCAATCTGGCTGAGGACCTGGAATGGTCTGATGAAGCGTGGAGACAACTTGCTGCCTCGGCCAAATCTTCATAATCCACGTCGAGGTGCGACATGAAAGAAGACGTGGTCTCCATCCTAGAACTCTAGTGGCATTCGCCTCCTGTCAGCATAAGACTTATGCTGGATCTGAGCTGTCCTCATCCACTCCTGGATGACCTGGACCTTCTCTATCGTGGCTTGGACCATCTCTGGTCCCACAAGTGGTGACTCCCCAGGGTCTGTCCAACACAATGGAGATCTACAAGGTCGGCCATAAAACGCCTCGTTTGGTTCCATCCCGATGGTTGAGTGGTAGCTATTGTTGTACTCGAACTCCACTAAGGGTAGGTGGTCCTCCCAACTGCGACCAAAGTCGAGGACACATGTGCGGAGCATGTCCTCAAGAGTCTGAATGGTCCTCTCCATCAGACCATCGGTCTGAGGGTGAAAGGCGGTGCTCAGACGTAGCTGCGTCCTGAACGCCTCCTACAACCCCTTCCAAAGCTGGGAAGTAAAGGGATCATCTCGATCGGAGATGATAGATGATGGAACACCTTGAAGCCATATAATCTCTTGAACGTTGAGACGTCCCAAGCTCTCTACTAAACCCTGCTCTCTGATGGGTAAGAAGTGAGCCGACTTTGTGAGTCGGTCGACAATCACCCAAATGGATTCGTGACCTTTGGAAGTGCGTGGAAGTCCAGTCATGAAGTCCATAGATATCCCGTCCCACTTCCACTTCGGGACCACCAAGGGCTGTACCAAGCCTACTGGTACCTGATGCTCTGCCTTCACCTGTTGGCAGGTGAGGCATCAAGAAACGAACTCTGCCACAACCATCTTCATTTCCGGCCACCAGTGCTGTCGTATGAGGTCCTAGTAAATCTTTTCCACTCCAGTATATACCGCCAAGGGAGAAGTGTGAAACTATCTCTGCACCTCCTCCCATAAAGTAACTGGTACCAAGGTACGTCCTCTGAAAAGCACGTCGTGCTCTGCTCCAAAGGAGACACTGTCAGGTGCCTGTCCTGAGGATATCTGTGCATGCTGTCTCTCACAGTCAGCATCCCCATGATGTGCCTCTCTGACCCACTGCAGTAGTGGAGGGGTGACTTTGAGAGATTAAAGGAAGGATGCTCCATCTCTATCCACGAAAGATATCTTCATAGCAGCTAGCTGCTCTGTCGCCTCCTAAAGTAGCTGAATGCCCGTCCTCCTACTGAGAGGATCATCTACCACGTTCCCATTCCTAGGAGTATAGACTATCTCAATGTCATAGTCCTGGAGGAACCAGATCCATCGCCGTTGTATTAGGTTCAGGTCCTTCTGAGAGAATATGTACCTGAGACTCTGATGGTCAGAAAATACTGTAAAGCGCATGCCTATCAGGTAGTGCCGCCATGTCTTCAGAGCGAAGACAACTGCTTCTAACTCCAGGTCATGGGTAGCATAGTTCTACTCATGAGGCCTTAACTGAATTGATCCATAGGCAATCACCGCCCGCTCCTACATTAGGACACATCCGAATCTGGTCTGTGATGCATCGTAGTAGACTACGTACCCTACTCCCTCCTCCTGCAACCTCACGATAGGTGCGCTGATAAATCTTTGTCTTAGTTCCTGGAAGCTCTGCTGACATATTTCTGACCACAGAAAGGGTTTCCCTTTATTTGTAATAGCTGAGAGTGGTTCTGTAACTCTGGAGAAGTCAGGAAAAAATCTCCGGTAGTATCCAGCTAGTCCCAAAAAACACCGCACCTCCGACACGCTCCTGGGTGGCTCCCAAGGCAGCACTGCCTCAATCTTCGCAGGATCCACTACAACTCCCACCTCAGAGATGACGTGTCCCAATAAGTGGACCTCACGTATCCAGAACTGACACTTCAAGATATTTCCATAAAGATGGTGCTCTCGGAGTGTGTCTAGTACAACCCGCAAGTGGTAGGCGTGCTCCTCCTCAGTCGTCAACTATATCAAAATGTCGTCGATGAAGACCACGACAAATCGATCGAGGTATGGCTGAAAGATCATGTTCATGAGGCCCATGAACACTACTGGAGCATCGGTTACACAAAATGGCATATCCAAGAACTCATAGTGGCCATACCGACATCTGAAGGCCGTCTTCTACACATCCTCATCCCAAAATCTGATCTGATGATAGCCTGACCTAAGGTCTATCTTCAAGAACCACCATGATCCCTTGATCTGATCGAAGAGGTCATCAATTCTAGGTAGAGGATACTTGTTCCTCACTGTCACCTGGTTTAGGCGACGATAGTCGACACAAAGTCACAAGCTCCTGTCCGCCTTCTTGGCGAAAAATATCAGGGTAGCCCAGGGTGAAACACTGGGTCGGATGAAACCCTTTCCCTGCAAGTCCTCCAACGGTACCCGTAGCTCTCGAAGCTCAGCGGGGGCCATCTGATATGATGGAGTCGATATCGGGGCTGTCCTGTGGTACATTTCAATATAATAGTCTACCTCTCTGTGAGGAGGTAGTCCTGGAAGGTCGTCCGGGAAGACATCTGCATACTGATCCACCAATGCAGGAAAACTAGGACTCCACAAGTCAACTGCCCCTAGGATGAGCCTAGCCAACTGATGAGTGATGGTTTGTCCTCTCCTATGAAGAAGTCCATCCTATGCTATGAAGGCACCCTTTTCTCCAGTGAAGGTGAACCTGCTCCTATCGATGAGTACACATCACACCGTGCGCCTAATACAGTCAAACTGTGCATGAACTGTAGATAACCAATCCATGCCCAAGATGACGTCGTAATTCCTCAACGCCACTAAAAGAAGATCCCAGCCAAAGCTCTCGCCTCCTAGAGTAATCTCACACTGCTGGCACCAGTGCGTAATCGTCGAGTCTACTCCCGTAGGAGTCTCTAGCTGTAAAGATCAAGCCAATGGCTCTGTCGGAATCTCCAAGCTCTGAACAATGGCAGTGACTATGAAAGAGTGACTCACTCCTATGTCTATGAGAACTACATAAAGGGTGGAATAGACACATATAGTACCTCAAATCATCTCGGGTGCACCGTGGTCATTGGCCTCCTCTCCCTGGAGTTGTGCATGTCTCTCCCCACCAGCTCCCTGTGGCCGGGGTGGACCTCCTTGTGGTGGTGGTAGATCCTCAAAGTGTCACCCACCACCTGATACTCGGCTAGCTCCTCTGCCAAATCCGCCTGCTCCATGCAGACCGCCATGGTCGACCCTCTGCCTCCGCCTGGGTGGCCCCTCAACCGTCTACTGCTCCTCAGCACGGTGGGTCGGGCAGTCACGAGCCATGTGACCCCACCCGCCACATGTGTAGCACTGTCTGCCTCTCGAAAGACTATCTTCGTGCTGTGTGCCCCGCACTGCTGAGCTAGTCCCATGATGTAGTCTATCTAAGGATCTGGTCTGCCTATACCCATGATTCATCCGTCGACTGGCTGCTGCAGAATACTCTGCTACGTGCCACCCCGCGGTAGGTCTCAGAACTGATGAAGGCTCAGCAAGAAAACTCTCGATCAAAAGGACTCGCTCCAGTACTCCTGCCTGAGTCCGAATTCTGAGGGAGATCAGTGATTCCCTAATCTCATGTCTCAATCCCTACTCAATGGTCCAGTCCTGGATGAATGGGTCTCGTACCATATCTTTCAAGTAGCGCGAGAGATCGGTAAATCTCGCTGAGTACTGGGTGACCGTCAAGCTTCCCTTCCGCAGCTAATGAAGCTCTTAGATGTGCACCGCACGGTGGGTGGCTGGGACGAACTCTGAGCAGAAGAGGCTCTCATAGTCCATCCAGATAAGAGATGCCTCATCGTGCACCTGGAGCATCAAGCTCCACCATCGGCCCGCTGCCGCGTGCAGTAGGCTCGTTGCGAGGATCACCATGAGGTCTTCTGGTGTCCTCACTAACCGGAAAACTCGTACCACTCCCTCCAGCCAGTCCTCGGCTGCCTAGGGGTCCGTCTCCCCGTGGAACCTGGGTGGTCGCTAGTGCTGGAACTCTTGTAGTGCACTAAGGTGACGTGCATCGTCAGCGGCTGGGGCTGGAAGCAGCGGTGGCTCGGCGGGTAGAGGTACCTCCGGTGCCTCAGCTGTCTAAGGGCCCTTTACCAAGGACTCATCGCTCGGTGGGCTGTCATCACATTCAACTCTCGGAACCCTAGCTGACTGCCATCGTGGGGCCATCCTGAAAAGGAAACAGGTGAGTCATGGTTAGAATAGTATACTTGGTGAGCTGACATAAAGTAATCACAATGAAAACTTGAAACACACATGCAACCTATGTTTTCGTGCATTATGTAGGAAACTAGAATTCATGGTCCTGGTGTACGGATACGTCGGCTGCCGCACCAACACTGGACTCCGTGAACTGATAACCACACCAAATACGCTTAACACTATTGCTTCACATAGAAAATGATCAGATTCCCAAGTTCTGTGGTAGAACCGAACTCCTCTGATACCAATTTTTCACGACCCGTCCTCGGGGCCCGTGCCGTGACTACCCCAAGCCCGCCTTCCATAGGCAAGGGGCTGGAGACCAGCACCAAGGCGTAAATCCCGGTAAAAAAAGGGAAGGCATTGCCTTTGTAAAGTAAACAAACACCACAGAGCAAGAAAGCAGTAGAAGTAAACACTAAGCAAAACTTGAGTACAATAGCAGGTGCAGAAATGTAAGTGGGCCAGTATACAAACCCAAACTGAAAGAAAAGTACAACTAGAAAGGGAAAACCACAACTGAAACTAAAGCCACAACATCGAGCCCTCCTCTATAATTCCCACCTGAAGGGTGGGTATAGATAGCCTCCACAGCTCCTCGGGTCCAGCCGTCTGCTCCGAGTACATCCCGCCCAGTGGTCCACCTCTAGGTACCGTCCTACTCCGCAAGCCTGAACCATGATCAGCACTGTCCGTCGTCTGTAACCAACACAACGTTGTGCGGGCATAGCCCATGCAGGGGTGAGTATAAGCTACCCAGTTGGGACACCGAGACCCCCGAAGGTCTCCTAGAATCCACAAAGGATAAACCACAAAGGAGAGATACAATAACGATGTAACATCCCACACTGCTTAGGTATATGCCCATACATATACCTAAGCCATCAATTCTTGTTCATCTCCAACATCCGAGACCAAGTACAACCCAGTCCACACTAAAAGAAAAACGTAATCCAAACAGGATAGCACATCACAATCCACAAAGGAAAGCAAAACAGGATTCAGATCACACAGGTAGACTTCTTTGTATGACGATAGAGATGATCAGATATTGCCACTGATTCATCTAAGCCGTCGGACCCACAAAGGATCGATAGGTACTAACCCCTGCAAAGACCCACACAGGATCAGACCCACATAGGATCTGTAGGCACTGGCCTACACAGGACCGCTGAGTGCTGACCCACACAGGATCAGACCCACACATGATCAGTAGCACTAATCCACAAAGGATCGCAGAGTGTTGTAGTCATCGTCGTCGAATCCTCTGAGGATCTATGCACAGTTTTCGTCGTCGTATTCATATCCAGCACTATGGTTCCCGCACACAGAAAGCTCATTCGGGAGGGTCCGCTCCACGATCCGAGAGGCTGATACACCAACTGACACATAGTCCAGAGTTGATGTATCCAAAAGTTCCGTATCATCAACTGGAACTCAACGTCACAGACGGCGCGTCAATCGGACGCCCGGCCTGAAAGTTATTGGCTTTTTCATCCTAGGGGCCCGGTTGGTTTTTAAGGAAAAACCAACTCGACCTAACTCCACCTACATCCAAACCTCAGGAGGAGTAATCCAAAAGATCCTTCTCACTTAGAGGAATCCAACAAAGTCAATGACACATCAATCGGACCTCTGAAGCTTAAGTTATGAGCATTTCCGCTCCGTGGGCTCGGTTGGTTTCATGTACGAACCAACCCGGATGAACCCAAAGTACTCCGAAACCTTGAGTGTGATATACCAAAACTGCCTTCTCGATCCAAGGATCCTGTCGCCACTGACGGTGCATCGATCTGAGGCCCGTAGCTCATGTTATGAGCAAAAGACCGAAAAGATCCGAAAATGGGGGGTCTGGGCCCGGATCGATCCGGCCCAACCCCCCTGGGTCGGCCCGAACCGGGTCCACCTGACCCGGGATCGAGTCCGACCCAGATGGCGTGACCCAGCTCAGCCGGGGTGGCCTGGCCTGGCCTGGGCGCGACCAGGCCCGACCGGCGGGTCGGCGCATCCGGTTACGACCGAGCGGAGCGGGGGGCGTGCTGCCCCCGCTTGATGGAGCCGCAACCCCGCATGGGGCTGCCCTTGCCAGCAGATGCGGCTTCCAGCCACGTCCCATCCTTCACCGGTCCCGCGCGGTCGCGGGATAGCTAGCCCGCCGCTGCGGCTTCAGCCGCGGCGGTTCTCCACAGCGGCATACCGGGCGCCGCCGCCTTCCGCCGCCGTGCCGGTGTGGCGTGCCAGCGGGTTGCTCCGCGGACCACCGGATGTGTTCTGATGGTCAGAAAATCACGCCTTTTTCGCAAAAGGCCCTCCCGGGGTCCATCCTTCACTGCGAGGACCTCACATTACCCGTGCGGCTTGTTTTGTTGACGTCCGCTGTTTCGTACACCAAGAACGAAAGGCGCTGTGGGTTCAGACTTGTTCATTGGTCCGCACCCACCGCGTTAGCGGTTTAAAATATCTCACAAAAATTATTTTAACAACCACAGATATAAATCACACAGATTTAAATGAATCAAACCCCTACCTCATCGTTGTCATCGAACGTGAGTTGTTCACAGAATTGACCATCGAAGAAGAAGAGGAGAGTCGCTTCGCGGAAGGGACGTCGCGTCATCGCGGTACACGGCGTCGCGTCGATGATCTCTGAGGGTTAAAGAAGACACATAGATTTAATTGCAAATTTAAACCCATGTTGAGGATAAAATTCAAAAAGGAATTTAAAAGATCCGAAATCCCCTACCTCAATCGGGTGTTGATCGAATATTGTCGCGGGGAAGGAGTGTCATGGAAGAAACGTCGCGGAAGGAGATTCGTCAACATCGCGGTACACGACGTCACGTCTTCGATCTCCGAGGGATGTGTGTTCTTCGCGTTCTTCATGTTCATCACATTCTATGCGAAGGAGGATAAAGAACTTAGAGTCTCTGTCAATCTCTCAACAAGCCACTTACATGTGTTGGTCTTATTTTATTCTTATGCGAACAAACGAAAAACAAAGGTTAGAAACGAACCATTAATTGTGTGAATTAATGGAAACGACTGAGCTGCCCAATTAATTGGGGTGTTAGGAATTTAAGAAAATTCCCCGGTTGACTTTCATTTAAAAAGGGGATTTCGCAGGTGCATTACTTAGAGGAAAAGAAACTGTGGGGCTCGTGCGGGCCCCACCTCACAAATATCCTACGAAGTGGGTAGGATATTTTTGGGTTCCACACTATCTTCTTAACATAGATTAAGTGGTTTTAAGTGGATTTAAGTGAAATAAAATAAAGTTGTCGCCCCACATTATTTTATTTCTTAACTTAACCCCAAAAACTAAAAACCACTCCCGAGCAAACGCAACTCCAGAAAAGGCATTTCTAAGAAAATACCGGCACTGCGATTCCATCGGTGCACTCGGAATTCAATTCCGAGCACCAGTTCAAAAGTTAGAAAAACTTTCTATTCCGTTCATTGAATGTACACGAGCCAAACTTCAGAAAATGATTCCGGGCACACCGGGCCTTGAAATCAGGTGCCTTCAGAAACTGTGTTCTTGAAAAATTCCAATGAAAATTAAGAATAAAGATTCATTGAATTTTACGGGACTTTACAGGTTCCATATATATGTGGGTATGTGTTAATTACACTACTTCTGTCAGGACATTCCATAGGGTCATGTTTGGGAAAAAACCTTTCGTTAGGAGAGTAGTCACATTGGGCATCACTGGCATGTCTGGAAACAAAAACACTAGTAAAATTGAAATTCATATTCTATTAGGATTCTTGTGGGTGTGAGAGGCCAAGGAATCCTATGTTGAGTGAGAATTATCCTATTCTTGAGGGATGTATCTTATGTTTTCATCGACATTCTATGTTTAACATGGGGTTTTTCATGAGTTTAACGTCTTCAAGAGATAGATCAGGCTGATCAGTACACTAAAAAAATTAGATCAGGCAGGTAGATCCTTATGAGGACCACCTAAATGGTTCACTAGATAGACATGTTAGAATGAACAATGAATACAGAACCTAGATGGTGTTTCCCAAAAAGGGAAGGATTTAAACCATGATGTCTGATATAGACACCATAATGAGAGGATTATAGGATGGTGGGGCCATGAAATGGGGACACCAAGGTTTACCATTGGTTGTGATTGAACCTCAGAGAGGTCTCCTTCATACCCTATGTAGAAGATAGGGATCAAAACCCATGTATATCAAAGGGGTGATTTGGTGTTTACACATGTTTAGCTACTCGGGTGAAACAAAGGGTAATGGGGTGAATGGGGCTTATGCATGGTTAGTATCCTAGGTGATGTAGAAAGTGATGATGGTGTAGGAGACCTCAAAGTTATTAGGGTAAGGTGATGGAGTATATAGATAGGGCTTATTCATGGTTATCTTACCATATGAATGGTGTGATACCACCGAGATGTAGCGGCCCAAATATGAATCAACATGGATGATGGAGGGTTGAATGAAGTTGATGGTGAATAAGATACAACTAATGTAAATAAGGTGATGGGATTAAATCTCATTGAGGTTTCCTACCTATCCCCGTGGTTAGGAATCGATGTCCACGTAATTCTGGAATGAGAGCAACAAGTCACTTGAGGATACAGCTCATGAGAATGGATTCATGGATGGGGACCCCATTCAAACGGAACCCCCTGGTTAGGGAATAATCTTCCCAAGACACAAAGGATCAATGGAAAGGCCATGATGAGAAATTGGTCATATTAATGATCCATATGAATAATTACTATTTATATCGATGGTGAAGAATCAATGTCCACATAGTAACAGATGGGGAATATAATAAGGGTATACACAATGGACAGTGACCCAGAGACATGTTGGAGCTTATACATAGTTATAATCCCATCATAAGAGGGACACTCATGGTAGGAAAAGTATGGTAAAGTGTTTTGGTCTTATTCATGGTTAGTTTCCTAGGATAATGGGACATGTGGTTAGGGTGTACACAAAGGACAACGACCCATGTAGACGGATCGAAACACACCATGGAAGAGGATTAAGGTGATGTGTACTAAAAGGGAAGATTTCATAATAGGATGCTGCATCTTTAGGATGGAGGAGAAAAATTTACCATTTATTAGGATTGAACCTCATGGAGGCATCCTATGTACCTTGTGTAGAATACATGGATCAAACCCACATAGTTCTAGGAAAAAATGAGCATGTAGATTAATGTCATGCAAGATGAATGTGAACTGACATGAAGTGGTCGGGATAGAGAAACGATGGTCTTGAAAATAGGGTGTCTTATTAAGTATCCTATTTGGTTGTAAGGGATCAATTTCAGCATATTTTGGGAGAGTGGGGCATGTGGATTACACATTGTTATAATCCTAAAGAGGATGTCATGTTCACTGCTTTCTCTAAGACCATGTTCTCCATGATCGGTGGGGGGAAATAAGAGGTAGCAGTAGACATGAGGATCGTGTCACAAGGGTGATTCCATGAGGGATGATGTGGGGATTATTCATGGCTATTGGACCTAATAGATGGATATTGGGACATTATCTAAGTGTATTTCTTGAGGAGGGTGACCCAATGGGTGAGGAGGACAAGGCCATCTTATAGAGAACATTGTATCAAGGTGTGTCAGGGTATACATGGAGACATCCCAAGGAGCACATGGAGATAAAGGTGAAAGGTAAAAAGAAGGGGGTGAGCTCGGATACCCGTCCCCTTGAAATTTTCTAAAGACTAACACGCATTCAAATATCACAGTTTAATGTCATGTGTTGGGGATGTTGGTTTTTGGTAGTTTAACATCCAGTAGATTGGCCAGTAAGAAATCACTCCCCACAACATGGAATTACATTACATGTACCAATCCATTGTTGGGGAAGGGAAGGCACACAAAATTAAAGGTGATAATGATGTTGAGGAGTGGACGATAGTGGGTTCAATGTTAGAATAGCTATAGGAAGAAGCAATAACCATTAGTGTAACTATGCAAAGAAGATTCATGAAGAAAACGTTGACATGAAGAACCACATGAGGGACTAGGAAACAACTACGACCAAGCATGGTGGGCCACACTGAGGGGGTTCATGCAAGATAAGGATGTTACATGCAGTAAGAGATAGAGTATGATACCTTAGAGTAAATAACAAAATGGATGACAGAGGAAGGGGTGCCCGCAAGATTGATGTCTTGCATGCAAGATGAGGGGGTATGGGCTAAAAAGGCACTGCACGAGGACTAACTTGAATTAAATCAATGTCTTTTGTTTGAAATTTACTTGAAATCAATATGAAATGAGTGAGGGTCAAAAAATAGTGGTCTTAACAAAATGGCGACCCATAGGGGACCTATCATGCATGATCTAGTTCAAATGAATCCATGGCATTCGCATATTGAAAGAAGGGTTTTATTGTTCCCATATGAGTGGTGTTTAATCTTTTTGAGTGTTACCTAATGTGAGGGGTGGGAAGTACCTATTATTTTATAGGTGAAAGCTCCATCAGAAACGCGCATGTAGGCCTACAAGAAAGTGGGTGTTTGATGTCAGATCAGGCATGAAAATGGCTTGTTTGTTGCTCTATACATTTGTGCCCCATATTCGATTATTTAGTGCGTATGACATGGTTATTTTCAGGAGTTTGGAGAGAAATAATACATTTTACTTCATAGTGGGCATGTAAGAGTCTTTGATTCAGATTCCATTCTTGAATGCATACTCTAAATCATGCCCTAAACTCTCTAGGGATCTTCAGGATCTTCTGATGGGTCTAAAATTGTCGTTGGGTTTCTCAAATATTCACATTTAAGGCCTCAACTAGAATTTAGTGCCAAAAAAGGTTTACACATACATGGAAGAAGTATCTAACAAATAATCACTCCATCATTGGGGTTTGACACAATAATGGGATATTTATTTTGATACCACCTCTCTTTAAAATGAATGTATACTAAAATTATTATGTAAAATTATTTCACTCCCATGAATATCGTTAATCTTAATGAAAAATGTATTATGATATATAACTTTTTTTGGATACAAAGGTTTTATTTCATATTTATTTTAGAAGTATGTAATATATGAAGGATTAGAAAAGTTGACCACATTTTATGTTATCATATAGAACCTAATTATTTCTATGGAAAAGACTATGGCCAATGTATCCATAGTAGTGGTTGAATAATTATCATCTACTAGGTCTATTGTCCCTGGTGAATAATTAATGATAGTAAATATCAGTTATACTATTATATAAATGAATAAATCCAAATTATTTATTTATGTCATCAGTAATAAATTACAATGGAATAAAAAATTTGGTGATTGCATAATTCCCAAAGACACTAATTATTTCATCGACTAATACAAATATTATTTACATTTCAAATCAATGAAAAAATTAGAATCATTTTAAATATATATAAAAATTCATGAAAACATTCCAAAATCTAAGATGAATATCTTGTTTTATCCATCATAGTCATTAAATGTTATTAAAGCATTCACAATCCATGATTATGTAGTGATGAGATAAAATCTAACCCTAAAATATCTACATGAAAATCATCCCATGAAACCAAATTTTATAACACAATACAAATTTGAATTATTAATTTTACCAATTTATATTTCTGCACAAGGTTCAATTTCATGCATTTTAAGTGGAAATATTCTAAACTAAGAAAATGATACTAAATGGATAATAGAAAAACAATGAAATCATCCATAAAATAATGTTTGAATTAACCTAAAAAAATAAATATTATAGACTAATAACCTTTTGAATGTTCTTGTAGAATTTCATAAATGAAAGGGGAAAATCTTATATGAAAAACATTATTGTTAATAATGGTGAAATATTGATCCTTTAGTTCTATGATTATGTTTAAATGAATAGATAATGAATTAAATAAATAATAATGAGATTAGTATGAATCCATTATATTATTTAATAAAGGAATACCTGATAGAATTTAGCATTATTTTTTATAGTGTAATGATTCATAAAGTATATAGAGACTCTCAATTTATTAGGGAATATAGATATAACATGCACACCATACTCAATATTTAACATAATCAAACTAATTTTCACAAGAAATTTTTTTAATAAACATATCCCATTGAGTATCTTATATTGAAAAATATATACCAACAGTAATAAATATTCACATATTTCTTACCAACCCCTAAATATATACTATTTATTCTTTTGATACATTTCCTACCTAGTTTTTAATATTCCATTAATATTATTCAATTTATGCAACGTAATGGTTCTAATATCTTCCAATATACAATGTACTAACTTGTATATTTTTTCTTTCCTTTTTTAGTTATTGGAAACAATTCTACTAATCTATAATGAGATCCATACAAATGATAATAGGTATGTTATTAACATCCTCTAAATAAAATTATTAATTTTTCACAGGTAATAGTTAATATTATAATGTGGGTTGGATTTCAACATTCTGAAACATTTTATGAACTAACATAGATTAAATAAATACAACAAAAACATTCTTAAAATAATTGTTCACAATCAACATTAAAATAATTATTTCATTCATCATTATTTTTTTGATATATTACTTTTAACATTACCAAAAGATTTATTTTTTAAATAGTAAATATTTAACAATTAATATTATCGAAAAATTATTTTCAAAGAAAATGTGAGAATTCAAATATTGGAAACAATATAGTGGAAAAAATATATCAATAAGAATGTGGGGTGAACATCTATTGAGTGTTTTTGACATTGATGTATGCTAAAGTGAACAAAACGTATTATAAATATAATTTAAATTATACCCTTATAAATATTTTTAATGTTTCTTTTTCTATTAAAAAATTTGTATTCCTAGAATTTATTGTGTTGTTAAACTAAATTTATCCCATTTCTGGAGTAAAATATAGAATTTTGTGGGAAAAAACTGGATATTATACACCTATTATATGATCTTATATTATTATATATTGAACTATTTGTAATATTTCATTATAATAAAAAAATAAAAAAATTATATATATGCCTGATTGGTAATGAAAAATATAGAAATAGAGGAAACACATTTATTAATGTTTTTTTAATATGACGTGATATCATAGATATCATACCTCCCATTAGATAATGTAATATTAAATATTCATTGATAGTTTACCATTCAAGAAGGAGAATGTTTTTTAAAATTCATTAAATTCATTAAAACATTAATATATTCATGCTCATCCAATCTCTTGTTATTTATTAAAAATTCACTAAATACTTATCCATATGTTAGAATTAATTTTTAGTCATCCATATGATGTTTTTTAATAAAAACAATAACATTTTTTCTAATTATTCTTGGTCCTTATCATTATTATCATGTTTCCCTAGTATTTTTAACATAAAGAATTTAGGAATTCATTTTTTTCACAAAGTTATTTATTTATTCATTATATTGAATAATAAGTTCACTAAAAACATATCATATAAGGCATAAATAAGAGAAAACTATTTTTTTATGCATCCTATAAATCCAATTTATTTCATTTTATATAAATAATCCCCGATTATTGGTTGAGATGGAAGAATTACATGAACATGGGTCTATACATTACATGAACTAAAGATGTAGTGGTGTTAAATAAATTTCATTAGTTACTTATTATCTCCTAACTTTGTCTTATAACAGCACACCATGGTATACCAAAGCTGTACTAAAATTCCATGGACACCACACTTGAAATATCATCTAGTTTTGTGGTTAGAATTCCAGTATTATGTTTCAACTCTCCATTTTGTATCGCATGATCTCCATAGTGGGGTGTCCCTTTTGGAATCACCATGCTATATTTCACTCATCTTGGTTATCCAATATAATTCTTACCATCATCCTTTCCCATCATCGTGGTCATCTATCCCATGTGGTGGTTTCCACATTGTGGTCTCTACCATTGATGTAGGGAAATGAACCACTTTATAATCTCCCCCACCAAGGGGGGATTCCAAAACATTGAAATTTTTATGAAGTATAATTATAGGGGGACTTTACCTCTTTAGTAAGTCTCTAAGTAGGCAATGTATTATTGAATATTAAACAAACATTACAACAAAAGTAAATGATACCTTGTATTTCATACCATATAATATAAAAAACATCATCGATGTTTTCATCAATTAAATTTGAAAAATTTAAAATGGGATAATATATACAAAATAGTAACACCCCAAGATTTCATAGTATGTTATCTTTTCAATGTATTTCAATAATTTGTGTTACACACATCACCGAGTTCGAGCGCACCAAGAATTGTCAATCTAGCCGTTCAAAAATGGTTATGAGAAGTATTAACTTAATTTTTAATTTTATATACTCGATATAATTTCAGAATCCATATAATGTGTTTCTTAAATATAATATTAGAACAAATTATTTTTTTTTTTGGAAAAAGAATTAATTTCAAAATAACATTTTATCACCTTTTAATGGAGAGCCCTATTTAAAACCAATATTGGACAATTTTATATATTAAATTTAATAAAATTAAATTCTTCTATATTAGAAGGAAATACAAATTTATTATGGATAAATTTTTGGTTCTTTTCTGATAACATTCATATTTTGATAAATAGTAAAAAATACTATATGTTAATTGAAACAACTTTTTTAATCAGAATAATTTATAGTGTAAAATTATGAATTTGAATGGTTTTGATGTTTTATTAGATTATATTTTTATCATTTAATACATTTTTTGTCATTAAAAGTAATTTCAAATATAAATTATGCATAACACATGTCAATCTTATGATAGTTTCTACTTTTTAAAATCATATTTTTTAGTTTTGACAACGAGATTTAATTTTAAATTAATTAATTAATCTTCTATGTTTGATTTGGTAAAATATAATTCATTTTTTAATTAACAATATCAAAATTATCTTAGGGTGAATTTTTGTTATTTTTTCTGAAAACATTCAATTTTTTAATGAATAGTGAAAAACACTGCGTTATTGTTTAAAACAGACATTTTATTTAAATAATTATTTATTTTATTTCATTTTTTAAGTCAAAATAGATATATAATACCTACATAAGTTCAATTTTATTCATTGGAGTCATTTTATAATAATATTAGATGAATAAAATTTTAGTGAACTTTTTAAAGTCTTTTACCGACCTTCTAGGCACATTTTCAATTTTACATAAAAAAATATTGCCACATATCTAAATTAAATTTCAAAAATACAAGAGACATGGTTGATATCATTATGGAAAATGTTATTCAATAAGATGAAAATAATTTTTGGTGAATAGTAAGATTTGACTTTTATTTTCCATAATTAAAAATAAATACTGTAATTAAAGGTAAAAATGATTTTATAATTTCCCTAAAACATGTTCTAAATCTATTGGATAAGTGTATTTCTAAAAAAACCAACCTTAAAAATAAAATATTATAATTTTGTTGCACATCAATTAGATTAGGATATTTATTATTGTTTTATTTAAAAAATAGTTAAAAGTGTTAAATTCAAAGATTAATAACCAAACCATTTTTAATATAGGGTTATAAATAAGATAAATTACACTATAAATATTCAATAGAAATATAAAAAATATTTCCTACATCTGGGTATTTTATCTATTATTTTTAGACATTAGATATGAAAATTATTTATAATACAATGATGATGCAGTAATTACCTTATTAATGAAAGATTAAAATAATTGATATTATAAATATCAAAATAAAGGTAAATTCAGACTTTTGATGCCATACATGATTTTTCAAAGTGAATATGAAATAGTAGGGTTTCTATAATGTATTTGTTTCATAGTAATCAACTTGTTATGAGTTTCAAAAAAACCAAATACCAAATAGTGTAAAAAACGGACATAAATGAATTTTTAAAACAAATACTATATTATTGAATGATATAATAATCATAAAAATATAAGGCTCGGAAAAAGGACTTATATAATGATATATATGTCATTAAGGAACCACTTTACCTTATCAAAACTTTTTATAGTACGTTTATTAACTATATAATACAAATATAGAAGGAGATATGATAAATGCTAAAATATTTAACTAAGAGTAAAATCTAAATGATACGGTTAATATGATAACCTAAACATGTATTAAACATATTTGTTGAGAGGATTTTGACCCATAAAACATAGCCCTCAAAATATGTTCATTTTGAGACATTTGAAGTAGAATATGATTGTATAATAAAATAATACTTCAAATTTTTCCTAAGGTTCCCCTCACCCCTCTTATAAAAAAGAACTTCCCCTTATCTCAAATTCACACCAATGAAGCCATTTGGCTCAGCCAAAACCTACCCAAATATTTTTCCAACTACCCTAGAATCATCCTAGAGACCTTACTTTGATCAGAATCCTACTTAAATAGTCCTTTTTGATCAAATCAAAAGGACGCACCTGAAGAGGAGGTAATAATTTCATCACCACATTCAATGTTATCTTATACTACCACTTTCTCATAATTTATTGCTTCCATATAGAAAAAATAACTCCATTAACATATATATAAAGTGATGTTATTAATAATATGGTACAATAATATTAATTATTCTATTATTACTAGGAATGATAATGTCACCTTGCGTTCATACATACGACTTACCGTCTCTACGCCATGGTGTAATTTGTTATTCAACACTATGTTATTTGGATTGATATAATGATGAGTGATATGTATATAAATAATGAAGATAACAAGATAATGTCTGTGTAAAATTAATTTAACATCCAATTCCACATTTTTTGATCATTAAGGAGTTGATATAGTCACTTATGTGTACGTATGGATTACCGTCTCCACGATGCGATGAGATTCATTTCCACATCACTATTCAATATTATTATAAAAACATATATTATTAATAAGTATGTAATATATGAAAAAATAAGGCTACTGGAGATATATATATATAGATATATATATACTTACTTATATCTTATTCACTTACTTCCATTCAATATGATATGAAAACGGAAACAACCTTTATGCGTACATACGACCTACCATCTCCATAAAAGGTGTTTTATATTTCATATATCTATGTGTTATACATATTTATATTATAAATATATGTTATATGTCAATAATTTTTAATATTATGGAAGTATTTAAATCATTATCTAATGATACGATCAATAATAACAGGTTAAAACACATACAAAAAATAAAGCGATTATTTCCCAAAATGTCATTTTAACATGGAAATAATTATTAAATGGGTGTTATAAAGTCATTCATTAATCATTTATGAAATAAAAAATATGAATATGGTTATGGTATTATTTAATAAAATTCAATGGTCATTATAAAAGGGTTTAAACATACCCTCTTCCAAAAGAAAATGCAAGGTAAGGGTTAATTCTTCAATCTCATTATTATCTGATGTTATTTATGTGAAAGTATTTTCTTGGAAATATTTATTTATTTTTTGAAAAAAACTATCTCTCTCTCTTTTTTTGAGAGAGTGACATGAACTGTAAATTCAGCCCATGCCAATGAAATTTATTAAATCAAAGGGTTATAAAGAAAAGTCAAGGTGTAATACGCTTACACCATCTCAAAGTTATAGAGACAAAATTAGATTTAACATTGAGGAAAAAAGACAAAAAAGGCATTTCCAGACCTAATCATAGAGATCTTCCTTGCCCATCAGATAAAGAGGAGAGCATGAAATGTATCTAGGGACTCATAGATCATGTTGACATGCAGTTCAGCATTGCAGTCCGAATCAAACCAGAAGTACCTGCTATCATGTGGTAAATAGACCGAAGATAACTCAAGGATGCACACAACAAAATGGAATGATTAAATGTTGCACAAGATCAATCGAACCAAATAACAACAGAGTAGATAAAAAAATATTCAGATGAGGTGCCTCCTCACCGTGAAATTTCTCGATATAACTTATGAGAATTCCTCCTCCACAAAATAAACATAAAAGTCCTCCATTTTCTTTAATAAAACAGTGGGACTAAAAAGAGGTAGTGCTGAAAGATTAACACATGAATCTCCAAGTTGAAAGAAACTACATTTCATCTTCAAGCCAAAAATCAGCCATAGAATATCCAAGTAGTCTATTTCAGTCAAAGGGAATTGCAAATCCCGAGTTGGTTGCTTAAAGAGGAACAGAATTGCAAAGCTCCAGCAAGGTCCCAAGAGGAAACATTAGCTGAAAGAGAAGTGTGATCAAAACAAGAAAGCGTGATGCAAATCAAAAATAGAATGCTAAAACATAGATAGGGACTGATTTCATAAAAATTATTCCCATGAGATAGCATTGAAGTCAAAGTGAGGATCCTTTTTAAACTCTTCCACCACGTTAAGGAACAACCTCTTTCTGAGTTATAGGTAGTTATCAACCATCATTTCATCATTTTTGTATTTTTGGAATGCACTTCTATCATTCTCATCCATCCAAGTTCTATGTTCCTCAGAAAAATCCAACTTCTCTTCAAGTTGGTATGCATCCCGATAAGCCAGGTCATTTTTAGGATCACTCTCAGAGCTATCTAAGTCAGATGAATTTGAGGAGGTAGATGAATTATCTACAGTTATGGGTTGTAGGGGGGTATCATCCATTTTCAGGGATAGTGGAGGATCAAAATCTTCCTTTTTGGAGGAATGTAGTGGACTTGGTAAGTGACGGGTAGAGCCCGCTATAGCTTCTTATAAATAATTTACCCTTACTGAGCATCTAAGATCACACGTTTCTTATGTTTTATTTAACCAGGATTACAAGATGTGTATTGTGATTGATATTTTGGTTAAGATAGGATAATAATGGAATTATCAAAGGATAATTTATGTTGTTCTTTTTGTTTGAATGTGTAATGTAATGTTCATGTCTTTAGTCTAATTTTTAATACTTCTAAGTTGATCAATATTTTGGGACTTGATTCCCTATAATCATTCCAATGTACTAAAATAATGCACCAGCTCCAGGATTCTGGGGTTGGGGTGTTATAGTTGGTATCAGAATAAGTTTAGTACAGACCATGGAATCTTGATTTATAAAACCTCTTATTAGAGAACATTACCGTAAGATAGACTTTGAGGATTATTATAAAATAAATTCCTAGAATTATGGTAGTGTAGATATTTTGTGTATTTTCCAAGAAATACATCTTTTACTTCATACGAGTAGGTAGATGCGGCTCTCGCACAGATGTAATTAGGAGTAAAAAATCTGAAAAGGAGTTTTGGTCTTGACCTGGGATATCCTAGTACATGACAAAAACCCTTGATGCACTTTTGGATATGGCACTCATGAGAGATATGATTAGGACAATTCACATTTTCTTTACAAGCCATTATGAAGGATTTGGGAGTAATTACATCCTCAAAGAAATTATTTATTATGATTATAGATTATATGCATAATAATTTCAATTTGTGATAGGTTTTTTATATGTTTTTAATTATGCATTGTGATTAATAAACTAACCAAATGTATGCCATTATTTAGAAATGAAATCCAGAAGAAGGAATGAGAACACAAGCAATACACATGATCCAAAGAGTAAGAAGGATCTTATATTTCATGATATTAAGCCACCATTTATAATGGAAATAGTCTCCCTCATATTCTCTTATTAAGAAGAAATAATATCATGTGTTAATAATATATGTAATGAATTCTCTATGTCCTATGGCTTTGAAGGGAAGAAAGATATGAAAAGGATGGTAGAGAGAAATATAGATTAATGGAGCAGGGGAAACGGGATTTTCCCATATATAATGATTCTATAAAGAATCACCATTTAAAATGATTGAAGGGAATGAGAGGTTTTTATTAGTTTCATGAAAAAGGACACAATTTACGTGATTGAAATGGTAAGAAAAAGGTTTCAAATATACAATTCTTCATCTGCAAAGAGTTGGGTAACTATACGAATCAATGTCCCCTCATCAGAGTATACCCCAAATGGTGATATTTAATAATAATAAATTTATGATACCACCACATATGAAGTGTAATGATTAATTTTCTTATGTTGTTATTAAATAATGATGTAATTTGAATGTTTTATCAATTATGTATTGGGTTATATGAATTATTTAAATAAATAAGGATTGTACGCTATTATTATTTCATTGTGGATTTGAGATTATATGGTACAACGAAAAGTGACTCAACAACAATTTAATGTTTTTTAAATTATATTGGGGAAGGAAAGATAAAAAATAATATGGTCGTGATATTGAGGTAGTAATTTTGGAATAATATATGGTTTATTTGGATAAAATATATTGGACATTCTTGACTAACTTGGAACTTATTAATGATTTTTTATTCCATAATTGTTGGAGTATTCAAAAAACACTGTGTATAATGAGTATATCCAGTATTCTATAATGAATATTGGATCGTGAATATAATGAATAAGGTTTCATTTTAATTCGGTATGTTACCATGTTTTCAGAGAATTGATGAGGATGTTGTTCACAAGTTATTATGTAGCAAACGAGATCTTCATTGTGATTACATTCCTTATAAAGTTTCGACTATGAGTTTGGAAAGAAGTATTTTTGATAATTCTAAATGTCTAAATTGATTAATTCTATCATTGGATTATATTATTAAGGTTAAAACATTTACTAGTATTATTTTTGTATTTTTATAAAAAGGACAACCCAAAATTCGGTTGACAACTCGTCTCGTCTGGAAAGGTCGTGAGACATGCACCCTCAACCGAAAGGCGACAAGGGTGTATCACCTATCACTGGAATACATGATGTCCTGGTTTTTAAAATTTAGTTTTTTTAAATATTTTGGAAAATTAATAATAAATTCATTATTTTTGTAATCGTATACGATTAAGATAAAGAGAATATTTTTGAATTCTATTATCTTTTGTAGTGAAAATGAGTTTTTGGTAGGAATTAGTTGAAGGATGATACTCTACATGTCAAGTATATTTTTTCCACTTATTATATGAATAAAATGATTTTTAAACTTTATGAAATGGATCATAAAACCAAAAACATGTTATCCTAATACATTATGTTTTGTTGAACCGGTATTTAAATCATCATAGATTTATGGATTTATGGCCCTTAAATTTATACTTTTTGGTGATTTATGACCTCAATCACACCATAGAAATATTTATGTTTTTACTCCAATTATGTGTATCTAATTTCCACCAATTTTCTCTTATTCGAGATCATAATTTTGTGTTTGACTTTTTCATTTTCCTTTCCGTCTAATTAATGTTAAATTTTAATAACCCAATTTCTGATGTCGGTTTTCCACAAAAGCATTTTTCTATTTTTAACCTTTTATTTTTGACGATCAATTTCAAATTTCAAGGATGAAATTTATTGAAGTTTGAGATAATGCAACACCCAATGATTTCATAGTACGATATCTCTTCAATGTAATCCAATAACTAGCAATGTACGCAACACCGAGTTCGAGCGCATAGTGAATAACAAAACTCAGTGATAAAAAAGTGGTTATGAATACTATTAACTGAATTTTGAGTTTAATATACTCCTTATGATTTTGGAATCCATATTATGTGTTTCATTGACATTATATAAGAAGAAATTCAATTTTGTATTAAAAAAAGAGGTATTTTTCAAAAATGCAATTTTATAGTATTTTAATAGAGAATCATTTTTAAAACCAATATTGGAAACTTTTATATATTCATTTGAAAGAAATTAAATTCTTCTTTAGAATAATGACATAAAAAATTAGTTTGAATTAATTTTTGGTACTTTTTGATAACTTTCAAATTTTGATAAATTGTGAGAAATTCAAAATTTCAATTGAAAACTATTTTTTTAATAAATATAATTTATATTGATAAATTTTGAAAATGAATAGTCTTTAATTATAATTAGATTATATTTTGATCATTTAATAAAATTTAGGCCATTATTAGTAATTTCACATTTAAATTTGACATAAACACATGTCATTGTTTTAAAAGATTTTACTTATTAAAAAATGCTTTCTTGGTTATAACAATGGTAATTATTTTTAAATTAATTAATTCATCTTCTAAGATTTTAGTTTTTTAAAATAGAATTCATTTTTTAATTTAGAATATCAAAATTATCTTTGGGTGAATTTTTGGTTTTTTTTGAAAACATTCAATTTTTCATGAATAGTGAAAAAACTCAGTGTTTTTGTTTTAAACCAATTTTTTTAAAATAATTATTTATTTTATATAAATTTTTAAGGTCAAAATCAGTATATAATACCCATATAGTTTCATTTTAATTAATTTTATTAATTTTATAATAAAAATAGATGTATATAATTTTATTGAACTTTTTAACATCTTTTACCCACCTTCTAGGCACATTTTCAAATTTGCATAAAACATAATTTCAATGCTTTTATAAATTTAATTTCATTAATCTGAGAGATATGGTTAATATCAATAAGTAAAATGAGGTTCAATAAAATTAAAGTAATTTTTCATGAATAGTATGTTTTGAATTTTATTTACCACGATTAAAATTAAATATGGTAATAAAAGGTAAACATGATATTATAATTACCCTAAAACATGTCCTATTATATTGGATAATTGTATATAGACCAAAAACAAACATAGGAATTAAATATGATCATTTTGTTCCACTATGATTAGATTAAAATATTTATTATTATTTTATTTAAAGAAAAGATTAAAGTGTTCAATTCAATGATTAATAACCAAACCATTTTTAATATATTGTTATGTAAAGACCCGTAAATTTCAAAGAATTTTTTTTCTTAAATTTTTCGGGATTTTATGAGTACACAGTTTCTGACGGCACCTGATTCCGAGGCCCACTGTGCCCGGAATCAATTTCTGATTTTAGCTCGGGTACGTTCAGTGATCGAACGAGCAGGTTTTTCTATATTTTGAACCAGTGATGGGAATTGAAATCCAATGGCACCGAAGAAACCACAGCGCTGGTAATTGCTTATGAGGACCTTTTCTGAAGGTACGTTTTCTAGGGGAGGAGTTGATAAAAATTGAGGATTAAATGTGAAGTAAATAAAATTGTGAAATAATTTTATTTTCTATATATATGTGGTTATATCTTAAGTGTGGGAGTTGGGTTGGGACCCACTAGTTCCTAACTAGTCTTGTTAGGATATTTGTGAGGTGGGTCCCACAAAAGCCCCACCCCTTCACATTCCTTCAACCCCCTAAACCCCTCACCCCTTTAATTATGTTGTAATCTCTTCATTAATTAACAAACCTCTCTACCTTCCACTCCACATTTAAGTTTTCTTACTCATATAATTAATGATGTGAAGGTTGTCATTATTTTAAATGGGGGAATGCTTTTGTGATTTGGAATTGGAAATTAATCTTGAGGGGGAAAATCTCTGGAGGAATGGAAAAAGCTTCTTCCCTCTGTGAAGAATGGTCCTCCATCCGACGGATCTCCAACGAACGACGCTCGAGCCGGATCGAAGGCATTTGAGGAAATGATGAACACCAATGACCATCGGCATCTTCACCTTTCACATTGCGACGACATCAACAAATTGACATCAACTCCCTCCCGTGGTATCGTCAATGAATGACGAACGACACTAGGTAGGTTTTTTTTTGTATATTTATATGTAGGATTTATCTTTGTGAAATATTTACCCGGTTAAATTTTTATGATGAACGCGAATTAAATGAATTAATTCATTGATCAAAAAATAATGGGTGAATAAATAATTATTATTAATATTTATTCATCCATCTAATGACGATGAGTCAAGGCTAATCTGAAAAATTGCCAAGGTGATTCGTCAAATTTGTTAATCATGATTTTCTCTTAGTTCTTCCACCATTCATGGCCATATTTTTTTGTGGTCAATGGTTCCTCAGAACCCAACAAGGAATTGATGTGAAAACAACCCTCACACATTCATATACATAATGATGATCAATGACCAATCGATATTGTCTGAAGGGGGTTTGGAAACAAATTGAGGTCCACCCCGAGGGTTTCCATAATCAGTTTGGAAAGAGGTAGGTGCGAGGCTCGGATAGCATTTTCCAAGTAGAACGATGGTGAAATGGTTTTGTCCACGGAGGCGGTTTAGTGGTGTGTGGTGGGTCCGAAGTGGCTTCGGCCAGTGGTCCAAATGTGCACCAGGTCGCCAGGCTGCTGGGTATGAGATCGGTGAGGGACGACCGTGGAGCCGGGGTGGCCGGTGCGAGGCGGCGAGCCGGTTCCCGGTGAGCGACGACGAGAGCGAGCATACCGAAGATGCAGCAGCGTGGCAGGCCGGAGTTAGTGGCTGCAATTCCGACGGACTCACCCGGTGTGAAATAAGCTGGTCGCTAGGGTTATAGGTTGGAGGTGCTACTTGGGGTTGGATCATTAGAAGATTGAAGAAGAACATGGAATATTGGAGAGAGAAAAGTCTAATGAAAATAAATTAAAATTTAAATGAAAAAAGGGAATTCGATGAATGGGTGATGCACACAAATTTGAATAGGGATTTAATGGGTGGATTTTGGGTGTGATATGTTGGGGTATTAATTTAAATTAATAATAATAATATAATAATGTTATTACTATTTTCGTGGGGAAAACTGTGTTTTGACGGTATCTTCATCGTGCGACCTCGGTTTCATGAACCGTTAGTGGCAGTGCGACCCTGACTTCGAGACGGAATTTATGAGTCCAATATTGGATTTCTTTTCCTATTTTTGGATAGGGAACCCGAAACGCTCATACATAATAGATTTACTATTATTATTAAATCTTTGACCCACCATAACTCATGCGTGCGACGTCCGATTGACTCACCGTCAGCAGCGACATGACTCTGTCTTTAACAGGGTCGATTCAAGTCTAATAATGGATACTAAATTCGGGTTCGTAGCTCCGGCCCACGAAACACAGAATAATAATAATATTATTATTATTACAGGATCTTGAATCTGACATATCTCTCTCATACGGTGTCGGAATGACGAACCTTCTGTGACGTTGCGACCCTGGAATTAAGACGGATGTTTCAAAACCAATTTTGGATTTTTATGTTGAGGTTGAGGTGCGGGCCCCATGAGGCCCGTTTTGTACATGATGCGGTGAAAAGCAACTTTTTCACCGGCTATCCATTTTGGACCAATTTGTAGTCCATCTCGTGTGTTATTCCGTATGGTTCATAATGGTGTGACCAGTTTGGTTAACCTGTGTCATTTGAAGTATGACCAGGTTGGATCCAACATGAATCCCACCGGGCCCTTGGAGCGGAAACGCTTATAACATGAGCACCAGATGTCTGATTGATGCGTCGTAGAATTTTTTGGATTCCTCTTGATGAGACAGATCTTTTGGCATACTTCACCTGAGGTATGGACGCAGTCGAAGTATGGATGGGATGGATTGTACCTGTCATCTAACCAACCCCAAGAATGGTAAAGCTGATAACTTTCAGGCCTGACATCCATTTGACGAACCATCAACAATGTTGGTAATCATGTTGAAAATGGTCCCGATGAGTTTACCATATGAGTGTTCGGGGTACAGTTGAGGTACAGTTGAGATATGGCTAGGTTGGTTCGTACACGAAACTAACCGGGCCCCCGGGACTAAAAGGTCAATAACTCATAGACCGGGCGTCCGATTGACGTGCCTTCTGTTGCGTTGGGACCCCTACGACGGGGTGGTCCGTTGAGATACTTTTTCACGGGACATTGTGATAATTGGAGTATCGACCTGTAGCCCGTGGAGCGGACCCTCCTGGAGACGAGCGTACGGAGTACAGAGACTGTGTAGCTGGCTGAGACCTGATGATTGCTTGTCTGATTCAAGTCGGAGTGACTTGTAAAGCCTAGTGGGGTGCACTAATGTGTTTGGGTGGTAGATCCACACTGGGGATCACTATTGTGTTTGGGTGGCAGACCCTCGGTACTCGATAAGAGGAGTACCTCTACAGGCTATTGGGGGGGTGCACTACTGTGTTTGGGTGGAAGACCCCGGTGGGGAGCACTACTGTGTTTGGGTGGATGACCCTCGGTACTCAACAAGAGGAGTACCTCAGCAGTCTTAAGTTAGTGAGAAGTGCCATGGAGTCGTGACAAGATCACTATAATCGAATGAGATGGAGCTCTTCAGCAGTTGCGGTTTCGATAATGAAAATCCTGGTTTGAGCTCAGTCAATGACCTTTGTGTTTTTCTCTTGATTGAGATGGGTTACTTGATAACATAAGTATATTTATGGGAATATACCTAAGTAGTGGTTATCCGTCGACTTCATATCTATGTGTTATCTCGTGACTGAGATGGGTTAATATATAACTTAGGTATATGTATGGGCTTATACCTAAGTAAGGGTTTTCTGTTGAGAACATTCTTTGCGATTATCCTTGTTGGATTTAGTGAGACCTTGAGAGACTCGGGGTCCCTACTGAGTATCGTATACTCACCCCTACACGGGATATGCCTGCACCTCGTTGTGTTGGATGCTGACGATAGACAGTTCTGACAGAGTCCGAGTGTGTGAGGACTGGAGATTACCTAGAGGTGGACCACACGACGAGTCAGTACCCAGAGGTGGACTTCACTACGAGACGGTACTCAGAGGCGATTGGAGGGCGAGAGCGTTGGGGAGGCTATCTGTACCTACCCATTAGGTAGGATATGTGGATGACGATCCAGGAGCTGCGCTACCTGTACCTACCCTTCTAGTAGGATCCGAGGTGGACGACACATGAGCTATTTCTGTCTTCTAGTTGTTGTCTTTTTAGTTTTACTTTCGTTCAGTTGTAGCTGTACTTTTCAGTTGGGTTTGTATTCTAACCCATTTACTTTCCAAAACGTTATTTTGTATTATTATATTACTTTCTCTTGTACATTGGTTTGATGTGTTTATGTTTTATAAAGGCAATGTCTTCCCAATTATCAGCATTTACACCTTTGGTGCTAGTCGCTAGCCCCTGCCCTATGGATGGCGGGCTTGGGTTAGTCACGACACGGGAACCGAGGACGGGTCATGAAAAATTGGTATCAGATGAGTCAGTTCTACCATAGAACTTATAACTCTAATATTATTTTTCTGTGAAACAATAGTTTTAAGGGTACTGAGTGTGGTCTTCAGTTCAGGGAGTTTAGTGTTGATGTGGCAGCCGACGTATCCATACACCAGGACCCTGACTAATGATTTCTGACTTAGTGTACGAAAACACTGATTGTGTGTCCGTTAACAAATTTTTTAATGTCATCTCAAACCAGGTCAACTTACTAGGTATAAATAATTTGACCGTGTCCCATCAGTTTAGGATTCCTCCACATAGACAGCCAGTTAGAGTACCAAGAGAGTACACGATGACGGCCCACCGAGCGACGAGGCTACAGTGCAGGGACCCTTTTACTATATTGGCACCCTCGGGTGGTGTACCAGCATCCCCACCACCCGTTGGAAACCATATGCCACCAACCATACTAGAGAACGATGCACACTAACAGAGCACATTGCACGAGTTCCAGCCATAGTGGCCTCCGAGGTAACGAGGCAAGATAGATTCCCAGACAGCAGAGGACTAGCTGGAGCCGATTGCTAGAGGTTTTCTCCTAGTTGGGACACCAGTAGAGCTGATGATGGACATATCTACTAGAGTTTTCCATTTAGTGACCATGCAGCTGGTCTTTATAGTGATGATGCTTCGGTAAGTGAACTGATGCCTAAGATAGTACCTTCGGGTAGTGTGCCCGCTATATCATTACCTGTTGGTCGACAATTAAAACCGGCGGTTCCAGTAGATGACACATGTAGGATCAGTACCTTACAAGTGTTTTAGCATCAGATACCCTCATGTTCCTAGGCGAGCCCGACTCACATGCGGGTGAGGACTAGCTTGAGTAGGTGGCCAGGAGTTTTCTAGAGCTTATACAGCTTCGACAGGATGAAATGTTGGTAGTTGAGTATTCATCGAGGTGTACCGATCGTTCCTAGTTCATGATGACTACAATATGATCATTGCTATAGAGATCCAACAACAGAGCATTGTTTGTTAAGGATATCATAGCCATCACTCTTTCTTCTATGCATTCCTACATATGTTAGGATTCTAGAGATAACCTTTTTGGTTGAATGTTCTTTGGATGATCAGTTATATCCATTGAATGTTAGTAGTGAGAACATGAAAACTTTTACCAGTCTCAGAGACATGGGTGTGTCAAATGTTTCAAGAAGCGGAAGTGTTAAGGACAGATGAATTTGCAGAGCAGTAGACGTGGAAGCAGAGCTAGGAGTGCATCATGAGGTAGTGTACATTTCAACATGTTACAACCAACCACTCTTGTAGTCCCCGCCAGGCTCAGGGAGATGGAGGGAATGGGAAGAGAATAACTGCATACGGTCAAGAAGTGTGACCCAAGGGCTCTAAGAATGAATTGAGGTATGATCTGTGTCTACTACTAGTTGTTGTATCAATAGACATAGGTACCAATCATTCCTACCTTCCACGAATCTTTTCCCAGACCTAGAGTTTCTGGGTAAGCCGTTGACTTGACCCTCATGTCTGGAGATACCTTTGGGGGGAGACTCGATAATCAAACTTAGACCAACGGTGTGATATGACCCTTGAGGTGAGAGTTTCGGTTGGAACCTATTGGTGACAGCATCGAGTTCTTATGACGTTAGTTTTAGTATAGACTGGGTAACCACATTTCATACACAGATTGACGGTATTAGGAAAAAGGGTTGTGTTTTATCTACAACGTTGGGAAGGGGTTTTCCTTGGTCAGAAAAAAAGAAAAAATAGGTAGCACAGGATAAACTCATGCGTAGGAGGGTGCGGCCAATCACTCTTGAGTCTGCCAACCTTACCCTCGTGGCTGCAGGAGTTTTGAGTTTTGAATTCCAAGTAGGGATCAGAGGCCTCTAGAGTTCGAGGGTGGAAACCTAGACTTTTTACGAGTCTCACCTCGATAAGGTATAAAAAAATTTTCCCAAGGCGGCAAGTTATCTCCAAGGTTCATCGGACCCTACTAGGTCCTCAACAGGCTAGGCGAGGTGGTTTACTGCCTGACCTTTCCACCTCAGTTGCACCGAGTGCACGATGTCTTCCACGTATCACTACTGAGGAGATACGTGCACGACCTGATGTATATCATCGACCACGAGGAGCTGGACATCAATGACAGAGTGACATTCACAGGGTTGTAGCAGAGGTTGAGGATCGATAGGAGTGGGTCCTATGAGGACGGATGATTCCTCTTGTGAGCTTTCGTTGGAAGCACGGGAATGTCTAGGAGAGCACATGAGAGCAGGAGGTTTAGTTGCGTACTTGGTATCTCCATTAGTTTCCCTAGTTTGTGTTATAGCATTACGGTGATGTAATGAACTAAGGTGGGGGTACTGTAAAGACCCGTAAATTTCAAGGAAATTTTTTTTCATAAATTCTTTGGGATTTTATGAGTACAAAGTTTCTGACAGCACCTGAATCCGAGGCCCGGTGTGCCTGCAATCTATTTCTGAAGTTTATCTCAGGTACGTTCAGTGATTGAACGAGCGGGTTTTTCTATCTTTTGAACTGGTGCACGGAATTGAAACTTGAGGGCACCGATGAAACCCCATCACTGGTAATTGCTTATGAGGACAGTTTCCAAAAGTAAATTTGCTCGGTAGGAGTTGATAAAAATTTAGGATTGAATGTGAAGTAAATAGAATTGTGGTACAATTTTATTTTCTATATCTAAGTGGTTATATCCGTAGTGTGGGAGTTGGGGTGGGACCCTCTAGTTCATAACTACTCTTGTTAGGATATTTTTGAGGTGGGTCGCACAAGAGCCCCACCCCTTTACATTCTTTCAACACCCTAAACACATCACCCCTTTAATTATGCTGTAATCTCTTCATTAATTAAGAAACCTATCTACCTTCCACTCCCCATTTAAGTTTGCTTACTCATATAAATAATGAAGTTATGGTTGGCATTATTTTAATTGGGGGAAAGATTTTGTGATTTGGGCTTGGAAAATAATCTTGAGGGGGAAAACCTCTGGAGGAAAGGAAAAAGCTTCTTCCCTCTGTGAAGAACGGTCCTCCATCTGACGGATCTCCAACGAACGATGGTCAAGCCGGATTCATGGCCTTTGAGGAAATGACGAACACCGGCGACCATCTTCATCTTCACCTTTCACCTTGCTATGACGTCAACAAATTGAAATCCACACCTTTTCGCGGTATCTTCAACGAACTACGAACGACACTAGGTAGTGGGATTTTTTTGTATATTTATATGTAGGATTTAACTTTGTGAATTCTTTACCCGGTTGAATTTTCATAACAATTGCGAATTAAATGAATTAATTCGTGGATCGAAAAAATGGGTGAATAAATTATTATTATTTTTATTAATTCATACTTCTAATGACGATGAGTCAAGGCTTATCTGAAATATATCCAAGGTGATTCTTCAGATTTGTTATTCATGATTTGCTCTCATTTCTTCTTCCATTCATGGCCATATTTTGTTGTGGTCGATGGTTCATCAAAACCCAACAATGAATTGATGCGAAACTAACCCTCGGACATTCATGTAAAAATTGATGTTCAATCACCAAGAGATATTTTTTGACGGGGGTTTGGAAACAAATTGAGGTCTGCCCCAGGGTTTCCATACTCAGTTTGGAAAGAGGAAGGTGCGACACTCGGATAGCGTTTTCCGAGCAGAACAGCGGTGGACGGGTGTCGTCCACGGAGGCGGTTTAGTGTTGTGTGGCGAGTCTAAAGTGGCTTCGGCCAGTGGTCCAAATGCGCAGCCGGTTTCCAGGTTGCTGGGTATGTGACCGGCGAGGGACGACCGTGGAGCCGGGGTTGCCGGTGCGAGGCGGCGAGGCAGTTCCCGGAGAGCGACGATGAGAGCGAGCGGACCGAAGACGTAGCGGCACGGCAGGCCTGAGTCAGTGGTGGAGGTTCCTGCAGACTCACTCAGTGCGAAATAACCTAGTCGCTAGGGTTACATGATAGAGGCGCTACGTGGGGTTGGATCATTAGATGATTGAAGAAGAACTTGGATGATTAGAGAGAGAAAAGTCTAAAGAAAATAAATTAAAATTTAAAGGAAAAAGGGAATCTGATAAATGGGTGACGCACACAAATTTGAATAAGAATTTTATGCATGGATTTTGGGTGTGATATGTTGAGGGATTAATTTAAATTAAAAATAATAATAATATAATAATTTTATTATTATTTTCTTTGGGAAAACCAAATTTTGATGCTATCTTGTTTGCACGACCTTGGTTTCATGAACCGTTAGTGGCAGTGCGACCCTGACTTTGAGACAGAATTTATGAATCCATTATTGGATGTCTTTTTCAGGTTTTTTGATCGGGTACCCGAAACAGTAGTACAAAATAGATTTAATATTATTATTAAATCTTTGACCCACCATAACCCATGCGTGCCACGTCTGATTGACTCGCCGTTAGCAGCGACCTGACTCTATCTTTAAGAGGGTCGATTCAAGGCTAATGTTGGATACTAAATTTTGGTTCATGTCTCAGGCCCACAAAACACCAAATAATAACAATATTATTATTATTATTATTATGAGATATTGTATCTGACATATCACTCTCATAAGATGTCGTAATGAAAAATCGTCTGCGATGTTGTGACCCTTGAATTAAGACAGATGTTTGAAAACTATTTTGGTTATTTATGTTGAGGTCGAGGGGCGAGCCCCACAAGGCCCAGTTTGCGCATGATGCGGTGAAGTGTAACTATTTCACCGGCCATCCTTTTAGGACCAATGGTTAGTCCTTCTCATGTTTTATTCCGTATGGATCGCAATGGTGTGACCGGTTTGGTTAACCAGTGTCATTTGATGTACGACCAGGTTGGATCGAACATGAATCGAACCGGGCCCTCGGAGCAGAAACTCTTATAAATTGAGCTCCAGACGTCCGATTGACATGACGTCAACTTTGTTGGATTCATCTTGATGAGAGGATCTTTTGGAATACTTCACCTAAGGTTTGGATAGAGATGGAGTAAGGCTGGGTTGGATTGTACCGGAATTCCAACCGGGCCCCTAGAACGGAAAAGCCGATAACATCCAGACCAAACATCATTTTGAAGAACCATCAGCGGCATTGGTAATTACGTTGAAAAACAGTCCCTATGAGTTTAACCAATGAGAGTTCAGGGTACAGTTGAGGTACAGTTGAGATACGGCCATGTTGGTTCATATAGGATACCAATCGGGCCCCTGAGACTAAAAGGCTAATAACTCATAGAACGGGTGTCTGATTGACGCGCCGTCGATTGCGTTGAGACCCCTATGACGAGGCGGTCCTTTGAGATACTTCTTCATGAGACTTTGTGATACTTGGAGTATCGACCTGTAGCTCATGGAGCGAACCCTCCTGGAGAGGAGCATACATAGTATGAAGACCGTGTAGCTGGCTGAGACTTGATGACTGCTTGTTTGATTCGAGTTAGAGTGACTTGTAAATCCCAGTGGGGAGCACTACTGTGTTTGGGTGGAAGAACCACGGTGGGAAGCACTATTGATTTTTGGTGGAAGACCTGCGATACTCAATAGGAGGAGTACCCTTACAGGCTATTAGGGGGGGTGTAGTACTGTGTTTGGGTGGCAGACCCCGGCAGGGAGCACTGCCTTGTTTGGAAGGCTGACCGGCGGTACTCGACAAGAGGAGTATCTTGGCAGTCGTAGGTTAATGAGAAGTGCCTCAGATTCGTGACAGGATCATTGTACACGACAGAGATGAATCTCTTCAGCAGTTGCAGTTTCGATAATGAAAATCCTGGTTTGAGCTGAGCCAATGACCTTTGTGTTTTCTCTTAATAGAGATGGGTTACTTGATAACTTAGGTATATGTATGGTCATATACCTAAGTAGTGGTTATCCGTTGAATTCATATTTGTGTTTTATCTCGTGGCTGAGATGGGTTACTTGATAACTTAGGTATATGTTTGGGCTTATTCATAAGTAAGGGTTATCTGTTGAGATCTTTCTTTGTGATTATCATTGTAGGATTTAGTGAGACCATGAGGATCTCGGGGTCCCTACTAAGTATCATATACTCACACCTGCACGGGCTATGCCCGCACCTCTTTTTGTTGGATGTAGACGACAGACAGCACTGACAGAGTCTGAGTGTGTGAGGACTTGACGATACCCGTAGGTGGACCACATGACGAGTCAGTACCCGAAGGTGGACTTCACGATGAGACGATACTAAGAAGAGATTGGCAGGAGAGAGCGTTGAGGAGGCTATCTGCACCTACCCTTCAAGTAGGATCTGTGGTGGACGATCCAAGAGTTGCACTATCTGTACCTTCCCTTCAGATTGGATCAGAGGTGGATGGCCTAGGAGCTATTTTTGTCTTCTAGCTGTTGTCATTTTGGTTGTACTTTCGTTAAGTTGTAGATCTACTTTTCAGTTAGGTTTGTATTCTGTCCCATTTACATTCCAATACATTCATTTGTACTTAGAATATTACTTCCACTTTTACTCTGATTGGATGTGTTTATGTTTTATAAATGTAATTCCATCCCAGTTATCAGGATTTACGCCATTGGTTCTAGTTGCCAGCCCTTGGCCTATGGAAGGCGGGCTTGGGGTAGTCACGACACGGGCCCCAAGGACAGGTCATGATATGTTATACAAAAGATAAATTCAACTATAAATATTAATTGGAAAGATAAAAATATTACCTAAATCATGGTATTTTATTTATAATTTTTAGACATTAATAATTAAAATTATTTATGACACAATGATGATGCAGTTATTACCTTGTTAATGAACGAATAAAATAATTGATATTATAATTATCAATATAAATGTAAATTGATACTTTTAATTACTTCCACAAATTTTATAGGTGAATATGACATGTTAGGTTTGATTTAATGTATTTGTTTCTAAGTAGTCAACTTTTTATGACTTTCAGAAAAACCAAATACCAAATATTGTCAAAATTGACACAAATGAGTTTTAAAAAAATACTATATTGTTAAATTATATAATAATCATAAAAATATATGGTTCTGAAAAAGGAAATATATAATGATATATATGTCATTAATGAACCACTTGACCTTCTCTTTTTTTTATAGTCTGTTTATTAACCATATAATATAAATATACAAGGAGACATGATAAATGTTAAATTACTTAACTAAGAGATAAATCTAAAAGTTAAGGTTAATATGGTAAGAAAAACATGTATAAAATTGATTAGTTGAGAGTATTTCTACCCATAACCACCTAGGGGTCAATATAAATTCATTTGGAGCCTTTAGATACCGAATATGATTGTGTAATAAAAAAATAATTAATTTTTTTCTTAACGTTCCCCTCACCCATCTTATAAAAGGGAACGTCCCCTTATCTCAAATTCACTCTTCCGAAGCCATTTGGATCAGCCAAATCCTGACCAAATATCTTCCCAACTACCTTAGATTTACCCTAGAGGTATTCCTTTGATCAGAACCCAACCTATGGAGTCTTTTTGAACAAATCAAAAGTAAGGACCCAAAGAAGAGGTTATAGTTTCATCACCTCTTTCAATGTTATCTTCTTCTTCCACATTCCCTTTCTTTGTTGTTTCCATAACAAAATAATAAATCCAGTACCTTATACATTAGGTGATGTTATTATAAATGTGGTACAACCATATTCATTATTCTATCCATCCTATGAATGATAATGTCACTATGTGTGTGTATGTATGACTTACCGTATCTACGTTGTGGTGTAATTTGTTATTCAAAACTATGTTGTTTGGGTGGATATAATGATGAGTAATATTTTATTAATAATGAAAATAAAATGATAATTTCTCTTTAAAATTAATATACCATCCAATTTCACACTTTTTAGTCATTAAGTAAATGATATTTTTGATCGTGTGTATGTACGGATTACCCTCTCCACGACGCGATGCGATTCATTTACACCTTCAGCATTCAACGATGATTATAAAAATATATGTAATTAATAAGTATGTAATATATGAAATAATAATGCTACTATATATATATATATATGTATATATGTAATTACATATATGTTATTCACTTACTTCCATTCAATATGGTATGAAAATGGAAACAGCATTTATGCGTATGTATGGCCTATCATCTCCAGAAATGGTGTTATATATATCATAAATCTATCTATTATACATATTTATATTCTAAATATATATTATATATAAATCATTTTAATATTCTGTAATTATTTAAATTATGATCTAAGGAAACAATCAATAATAACATGTAAAAACACATATGATAAAGAAAACAATTATTACCCAAAATGATAAATTAACATGGACATAATTATTAAATGGTTAGTATAAAGTCATAAATTAATCATGAATGATATAGTAAATATATATATGGTTCTGGTATAATACAATAACATACTATGGTCAATATACAAGAGGTTAAACATACCCTCGACTAAAGGAATTTTCAAGGTAAGGGTTAATTCCTCAATCTCAATATTATCTAAGATTGTTTATGTGTAAGTATTTTCTAGGAAATGTATTTTATACATGTCCATGTTTCATTTAATACATTTCAAAATTATTCTTTTAAGGAAATATTTAACTAAAACATCATTTTAAAAGATTCAAATATTTATTCATCTAAATCATTCTCATTATTGTCCATGTTTTAAAAATGGTTTTATGAATTTATATATGGACATGATTGTTTTAAAATGTTAATTAATTACAAATGTTGAATGTTTTTTGGGATAATAATATTCAAAAATCTCTTTTAAATGACTTCCTTTATAAATTTTTTACTTTTAAATGATTTCACAAAAATGGATATATCTCCCAAAATGTTTTACTGATCATTTTCAACTATGTCAGCATCCTTTACTAGATATGATTTTTGATTAAGGTTGGTTTTTTATAATAAAATCTTATATATTGTATTGAATGAGTTATGATATGTTTGACTGTGGATGTGAAATTTCTATACCCTTCTTGGTTTATGGATTTTGTATTGGTATTTCATATGCCAGTTTTAATACAAATGTTTATGTTTTGTTTCAACATTTTTAGATTAGAAATGCAGTGGATTTAGTAAGTGACGGGTGGATCCCACTATAATTTCATGATGCATCGGTAGGTCTCATGAGACAAACTAGTGTATTGGAACAAATCCTTGAAAAAAAAATTATTTGTAGTCTTGGCATAAGGCCTTGACTGTGGTGTAATGATATATTACATTAGGAATACCCTCATTATGAAATTAATTATTAAATGGGATTATTCTTCTTGTAGAATATCCATGTGCATGTTTATATGGAAATGTTTGATTTTATTTTCTCTATATTATATTCATGTTTATGTTTAAAAGGAATTTATTTTTATTACACATCATTCCTTAAAATTTTATAGCTTTTGCTAAATTATTTACCCTTACTGATCACCTAAGCTCACCGCTTTCTTATGTTTTAATATCCTATGATTCTATGAAGGGTATTGTGATTGATATATAGGTTTAATCTAGGGGGATAATGGCATTCTCAAAAGATTGTTTATGTGTTGTTTTATTTTTTAATGTGTAATGTGAAGTCTATGAATATAATCTATTTTCCAAGACTACTAAACTAATCAGTTCATTGGGACTTGATTCCCTGTAATCATGCCAAAGTATTAAAATATTAAACTGGCTCTGAACTTCTGGGGTCATGGATTTAGAAAATTAATAATATATTTAAAACTAGGATATTATTTTGACTATCTTCATCAATGTGTATCAATGTTAGTGAAACTAAACTTGTAATGAGAAATAATATCACAAAATGAGAAATCATGTTCTAAAATACAAATGAAAACTATAGGAATGTGTTCTACTATTTATAAAGATAAAATAGAATAATTTTTTAAAATATAATGGGGTACTACAAAATTTACAGGTCATTTGGAAAATGTTATAAAACAATTGGGTATAATATTAGTAATAATCGTGACATTTTAAATTATTTATTTATATAGTTAATATACATATATTATCTAGATATTGACAAATATATACAATTTATTTATAAATAATTACTTCGATATAAAAATAAAATATATTGGGATAGAATATAAATATACAAATTGTCTTGAAAAAATAACAACACTTCTAAATCAAATGTTTTTATGAATTATGTATTTTTTTAAACAGATTACCTTGAAAAAATTATTTTCCAAACATTGATTGATAAAATAAATGATTAATGATATAAATAAAAAATCATAAATATATAATTAATTAATAATAAAGAATACTATTTGAATTATTCATGGCCAGTGAAATATGATTTATTATATACATTATATTAATAGATATTATATTTTTTAAAATTAACCTCTAGAAAATACATATTAATGTTAATTAAATAAATTTAATTAAATAAATTTATTTATAAAATATTTAAAAATATTGTAATTATTTTTTATTTTCTATAAATAAAAATAAAATTCTCAAACATTAAAAAGGGTTTTTTTGCAATGAATTTTTTATATATAATGAATTTTCTGACATAAAAATTTAAATTAATCACTAATAAAGAATTATTTTATCGAAATATATTTATATAAATTTTAGAACGATATCTAAATATTATTAATTTGTAAAGAGTAATAATGAATTCACCTTATTTATAAAAATATTCTTTTTCTAATAATAGTTTTTACGTGCAAGAATTATTATATTAAAATTAATAATTATCAAATTTTGAATATAATTCAATGAAAATTATATATTCTTATAAATGTATAATAATAAGGTAATAAATTAAAGTTTCATTTGGAGTTATAATTATAATTTACTAAAGAATAATTTTTTTCTTAACACTATATTGGAAAAATAGGGTTAAGGGGTAAATTAAGTTGTATAATAATTAAATATCAAAACATGTAATCCATAAATGAGTGAAAAAAAATATTGTACATTAATTATTTCAAATTATTTATTTTACATATTTGAATCTAGTTTACTAGAGTAATTTAATTCATAGTTCATTATTGAATTAGAATTTTTGATAATTATATCCATGCTCACTTTTAAATATACCCCTCATATACGAACACATTCCCCTCTATTTTTTCAGATTCCTCTGGAATCCAAAATTCACCTCTCATAAAAATAATATTATCTTTCATTTTGAATCATCTATTATCAAGATAAATCCCAAATTCTCCAAAAACCAATAATGCTTTCAAGAGAATATCATATTTTTTATGTAATTAATTCTTATCAAAAAAATTCATTTAACATAATTTTATAGTAATTTTAAATTCCTTGATATCAATTTAATAATATATATGTCTTATCATAATTTTTCAATAATAATGATATTATATGAAAGTTACATCCTAGTCATTCTCATCAAGTATTCATTGCATGTTCTTATTTTGACCAGTTTAACCACCTATATTGAATATAATAAAAAATATTATCATAGATGGTTATGAAAACACAATTTCTAGTAATATATGATATTAATAAAGTCAAAAATTATTCTATTATAGTTATTTAATTGTAATATTAATATTTACCTCATTATTAATAAAACACCATTTGTTTTAATTTTTTTTCTTAAAAATTGTAATATAGATTTTATCATGGAGAACCATTACTGAAACTCCCATGGTATGAACATAAAAAATAACTAATATTTATGATATATTGATTATAATAACAATAATATTCAATAGATGATATAGTTATGATCATGGGATGATAATTGAAACCCTGTAATGAATGAAGATGATGAACATTTAAAACATAAAATAATAAATTAACAAAATAACAAAGAATTAAATTACTATTTAATAAATCATTAAAAAACATTTTTAATTTTTATTATATACGTAAATAAGAATAAAATAGATAATAAATGATTTTTTTAATTTTACATAAGATTTTAGAGCCTGTACAACCAAACATGATTCAAAGGTAAGGGTTTTGGTTAGATCAACTACTATCCATTTATATATAATCAATTTTATTGGATTATATTTTTATATGTTAGGAAAATCACGAATAATGATTTAGTTATACTATAATTATTATTATTTATGGATTTTTCGATTCTTTCTCATTATTCCCTGTTTTTTATTTGCAAGCCATAAATTATAACATTATAAGGGCTTCTATTATAATATAACATTTCTAAATCGAGAATATAATATATAGACCTCCATTTTGTTAAATTATGTTAACATTATCTCTAAATCGGATTCTTTATTCACTATTTTAATTATATTTTAATTATTTTATGTAACTCATTCCCTATAACCCTATTATTTCTAATGATCATTTTATATTCACTATGTATTTTTATACAATTGTGTGAATGAAATCTAATTTTAAAAAATTTCAAACATTTATATTTTTCCAAAATCATATTTGGTGTTTTGTATGAATATTTCTCTCTAAATTTTAATTTTTTTATGTTAGATTCCATTCTAATTTTCGATAAATTAACTCTATTTAAATCATTTTTAATAAAACAGAAATGGTTTTTTTTAATTTTAATTTGTTAGGTCATAATCATTCTTCATTAATAATGTTTTTCAATGTTTTTTATATTCTAAAATATCTATATTTCATATGGGATTTCAGTATCTATGGTGTGATTACATATTCATGAAAAAAATCATTTTACAAGGATTTTTTTCTTTATGAAAATGAATTTGTATAATGAATAGTATAGATCCTCTCTGTTAGATCTTCCTTTTCCATGATACTATTATTTCATAACACTAAATATTTATTTTATTATTGGGAGATCCAAATATTTTTAATGTTTTTTAATCTTCATATTAATATTTATGTATAATCAATATTAAATTTTATAACACTTTCATTAATGCTGGTTACCTTGAATCATATGGAAATAATAAAAATACATTTCTTTTAACATTTTTGGATCTTGTATATTGTGCCTCACAATTCATTAATTTAAATTTATTTACATACAGGGGTTGATAATTAAGGATTACTCTAAATTTTTTTAATTATAATATATACTTTTCACCTTTAAGAGAATCCCTTTTTAATGATACTGGTGAAAATATATCTTTTCAACCATAGTAAAAATATTTTAAAAAACTCATTTTATAATTTCACATCTATTTTAAATTGAATTTAAAAAATATCTATCTACTATAGGATTATGTTTTATAAAACCCCTTTAAATTTCCCTTGTGATATACATATACATGTTGATTGGATTTTTGGAATTAATAGATTCAATTATTGATTTTATCTTATGTCAAAATATATTAATTTTTTTTATAACCTATATTAAATGTATTGGTGTTATTTCATGATATTAATTACGACTTACATAATGTGGTCAATATATATATGGTTTATCCATATTTCATTAGTGTGTATGATATAGGCCTTAAAATCATTAAATAAATATTTATATTTTTGAAAATTTTATGGAATGGGGAGAGAAAACCCCCCTAAGAGATAGCTAGGTCTAAGATTATATATCACTCAAATTCATTAAGTAATGCATTTTGTCTCATTATTTGACATGTTTGGGTTATAAGAGTAAAATAAATCCCCCTTGTGATTATATCCTCTTATTATTATTATTTTCAATTTATTGATCATTCACATGAGGAATAAAATTCTTTTCTTATTTATGCTCTACATTGTTATAAAAAAACACTATGTTATGAAATATTATTATTTAATATTTCAATAACACATGATTATTGATTGATTTTTTCACACTGTTATTATAAATTTCATATGCAATGCAAAAATATAAATTTGATAATTTTTTTATGATCTACATCTTATTGGGTATGATATATTTATCTGAAAATTTTTATATCTTGATTATGTTCCTGTATATTCTTAGGTATGTTATGCAAACTTATGATATTAAATTCATATATCATAGGTTCACACATTACTTTGAATCCATAATCACCCATTTATTTCCAACACTGACTGAAAAATACTTTATTATTTTCCAAACACATTCACAGAAATGTGAGAACCCACGACATCAAGACTTAAGCATAATAAAACAGTCTCCAACAAACCAAAACTCAAGTTCAAAATCAATGCTCACTGTAAAAGGGTCACTCCACCCTATAACTAAATACCATAAATTCTAGATTCCAATGTCTCACCACAACACGGATAGATGACCCATTCCAAAGCATGGGAATGGTACCGACGACCAAAGCCATACCCTCTCAATCTTCTGATTCTGAAATTCCATGAAATAGTGGAACCTCGTTGCCCTGAATCTTATCTAAAGCATCTTTTTGTAAGTCAAACATAAAGGATCCCTTGAGTCATAGCCTTATAATATAAAAACCAACAAAAAGTTCCAAAAAAACCACAATTGTTATAGGCAAATGATAAAAACAAAATGGTTAGAGAAAATGGGTAGAGCAAGACAGTCTCTCCCGAAGAAATCATTGCTGTTACCAAAACCAAATGAACCCCACTATGGTGGTGAGGCTCCCTTCGAACAAAACCTTAGCAACCATAAACAGACGAGCTGCATGAGGTAGATGGAACCACTGGGAAGAACATGGTTCTATAGAGAGGACACCGCCAAAATAACACCAACCACATACCAAAAAAAAAGAAATGTAGAACGACGCTAAACCTTCCCCCTCCAAATCACATCGAAGAAGACACTGAACCAAACAGGTGCACACTTGATGCTGAGAGCCAGCCTAAGCCAACCGATACCAGATCCTGATCCCGGAAGCCATCTCCAAGCTAGTAAATGCATTCCATATCCATGTTTATATCCCGAAGATGATGCTTTTCTGCACTAATGCCAATCTGAGATCCACCCACTAGAAGCTAATGCCGAGATCAATACCACTGGAGCCCACCGAGCCGAGATCCAGACCACACCAACAAAAAATCACTAAACTAAAGCTTTAGTGGACCACACCGATACTGAGTGGGATTCTAGAGTGTTGACACTGAGCCAACTTGACACATTGGAGGAGGAAGGATACAGACTCGATTGAGGAACCCTAGGCACATGAACCCAAGCTTCAGCGGACCACGCCACTACCAAATTGCGAACCCAAGTAATGATATTGTATATTATGTTTAATATTTATTTAATGGTGTCATGTGTGAAGATTATTTATAGGATATTTTAATGAATGTTTTTAAATATGTTTGTCATGTATCTTGTCACCAAAGACAGTAATTTTTTTATTGTGACCATGATTTATTCTTATATGTAAATGATATTCTTGTAGATTTATATAAGATGTAAGTAAATTAATTTATGATCTTCTTATTAGGGTCTTCTCTCAGTAATAATTATTTTAGGTATTAGAATTTTCAAATCTATATACCTAATATAGTTTACCTTTTTAATCCCCGAAAAGAATTCTCAAACTATATAGCACATCTCTTAAAATGTACACCCTATTTTATAATAGTTTCTTTACTCACCGTGTGTTCAAAATTTGTGTTTCAATATCTTGAAGAGTCTATGTAATGAATTATAATATTATCTAATGTGTTTTCTATATGATATCATGTTTAAAGAACAATATAACCAATATTTCTTTTCTATATTTTCTTTTCCACATGTTGATAGTATAACATTCAACTTCAATTACATGTAATATCAATAATTCAAATTTAGATTTTCACCATTTGAGTAATCATATATATTTATTTAATTTTTTATCTAAAAATATCTTATATGTTTTATATAGACAGGGACAGTAGTGGTGTTTTAATGAAGTTTATAACAAGTTTCGTAGTGTAATATTCTCAATAATTCCATAGTGTTTTTTCACAAATAATGATGTAGAAAAATAATAAATAAATCCATATTTCTATACTTATGATTATGAAAAAAATTGTGTGTTGATAAAAATTATTGTCATATCAAACTTATGGGTTATTTTAAAATAGATACCCATAAAATCAGCATCTCATAGGTAAACTGTATCATGAAATTGAAGATGCTGATCAATCCAAATAAATTTATGATAAAAAATCCCCCTTAATAACTTCTTATATAAATATTGGGTTGTGAAATAGTTTTCTTAGTTCTAGAAAAGAAATGATAAAATAATTGATCCCATCCAAGTTTTGTGATCACCAATCATTTTAATAAAGAGAATAATTTTTGAAGTAAAATTAATTACTTCCTTGGTACTTTTCCTACAGATGGAAACAACAATAAAAAATAAATAGGATTTTTGTCCTTATTGGTTATCAAATTTAAGATTGTGTAATGTCTCTTATTTTCAAATTTATCACCTATAATAACCAAAACAATACCAAATTCCATGGGTAACTCCCTTATATAATAGCACTTAATGATATTTTAGAAAAATAGTGAATTTTTTTGAAATTAATTCATTTCAGCTTAAATCATTTATAGTATTTGTGTATATCGACATCCTTAGTTTGACTCATCAAATAAATGTTATATATAATTATACATATCGTAGTGGATGTAAAAAAATATCTAAATATTTTTTCTTTCAAATAATTTGTATTTAAAATGTTAGTTAAATGGAAATATTAAAACCAGGCTTCATATATTCCATACAGTGAGAATGGAAATGATCTCATTTAATTTTTTTCCTCACTATCCCCTTGAGTATTTTTTATGATACATATCATTCATTTTTTATTAAAACATTTTTATGTAATTTCCCAATATAGTATATGAAATTTAGTTAAGTGTTATTTAATGACAACCAATAACTTGATACCAATAACTATTTGGGGATTATCCAAACATGATTTTTTTATTTAAATCCATAAGTGAAGGAAACTATTTCAGGTTTCCTTGATCAGCGATCAAATTTATTGATCCTTTAAATTCTTTTATAAGTAAATATGAATCATTTCTATAGACCATTATCTTATTTTTACAATATATTTAAATTCAATTGTTCCAAAAAAAATCATTAAGTCCTTATAAATGAATCTTCATCTATGATAGAATGTTATATCAACCTCATTATCAAATATTAAAAATTCAGTATGTTTTTCTTTATGAATTAACATGGAATAACACTATTAAAGTTTTTATTAATGGGGAAATTAATAAATTAATGACCATAAGATATCCTTAAAATAAATTAGGAATTTTTTCTATAATTTTTTATCTGTATCTCGAGTTATCTATATAATTAATTTTCTATATGATATATATGTTATTTTTTTACATCTGATTAAAAATTAAGTTCAATGGCATTCAAATCCCAAGTTCATTATGAATTACCTATATTTAGCTTACATTTTTACATTATAAGTATAATAATTTATATTCTTATATATTATTCATTTTATATGCATCATTAGATTGAGAATTATGTTTTTAATTATATGAACATATCACCATGTATTTTTATATAATTTTATATAAAATTCTAGTTTCATTAATATATCCAAAGTAAACAATGATCACTATACCAATGGTAGATCTGAAGTTATTGTCATGTAATACAACATTGAAATGTCTTGTATTTTTCATATATCCAAATATCCATTTTGGTTTCATCATTTAGAAGACATACATCTCATATAATTGAGAATTACATCAATAATATAAAACAGTTAAGTGTAATAAAAAAACATCACTTAAAACTAACAATATTATACATCCATGGTCCATTAAAAAATATTACAATTCCACTACACAAAATAATTACTACATATGGTTAAGATCAATGAATATAATTTTTTATCAAATTATATATAGACATGAAATATTATATTAAAATAATAGTGACACTATGACCTAAGAGAGGCTATGGAATTTGATATCCTTGATATTATAACACTATAAACAGGACACTTATCCAGTTGATAATAGACAAAAAAATTATAATTATAAACCAAATCCATAGGGTTTCCATTTTTGTTAGATGTCCTAATAAAGAAATCATATGGATTGATGTGAATCTCATATTTCATTCAGTAAAAATTAGTTAAAAATCGTTAAAAATTCTCATCTTACATAGACTACATGTTTATATATAATTCTACAAAAACATCATTTATAAGATAAATCAGAAAAAATTAATTAAGGACATAAAATAATTTCCTTTATTCAACTCTATGTATTTACATAGTTTATCGATCCAACATAAATATTTTTATAACTTTTAATTTACTAGATTAACTATTTTTTATGATATAAATGATGATATTGATTACACTATATTTTAATATTCATTTTATTGTTATATAATAATGTGAATATTTTTTACAGAGGGATTGATGAATATGTATACAATATTTTATCATTATATGTGGTATGAACAACATCTCAATGGAATTATTTTTATCAAAACAATCTAATTTTCCTCTTTATTTTTTTATATTTTTTAATTTAAATTAATATTCTTGATTAGTGAATATTTGAAGTATTTCAATTTATAAAAGAATTTAAATTAGAATTGGATACTAGTATGGGTTTTTTGATATTTTTGTAATTTTTAATAGTTTTTTATCAATGAATAGATGGGGTTATGAACAAAAAATCATTATAACTATTTCAAAAATTTTAATTCAAAATGGGTGAAGACCTGGAATGGAATGGGTTGGAGATATGAATAATGTCATGATATGAATATCCATTCAATGGATTGGTGATAGAAAACATATATGATAACATAGAAATTAGAGATAAAAGATATACACTTTGGTTGAAATAGAGATGAATTATTATTAGGTAATTTTAAATGTCTTTGTTCTAAAAATATTTTTGAAATATAGTATTTTTTATGATATCATAATGGTCGCACATTTTTGTGTGTAAAAGTTTTCCTAAATTGATTAAATTGAGAAAATTAATTATTATTATAAAAAAAATGGTTATCATCATTATTTCTTGGTATTTTATTGAGATGGAGACACATATTTATAAAGAGGGTAAAAGTATGTTATATACATTCCCTTGAGACTATTACTAAAAGAGAGGCTCTATTTCTTGTCAAATATATCCATACCATAAAGTAGATATTATTTTGAGATAATAATTTATATATAAAAAATACAGTATGAATTAATGGAATATAAGAAATGTTTAAACCATTTATGATTTAAATATTTTATTATTCAATTAAGGTTAAGAAATAATAAATTTCAAAAATTATTTTAAATGAAACTACAAGATACCATTCATTAATACATAATGAAAATTTTTATTTGAATAAGAGATATAGTATTGAATGGTTATTGTATTTTATAATTTTATTGTTATAAATTTTGTTTGATGATAATATATCATTTATAGAACAAATTTAATAAGGTATTCATTATGGAAGACTAAGGATGATAATGATTTAATTTTCTAAGATATATTTAAAAAAAATTAACTTCAATATAATTTCTTGTACCATTTAAATTCTTTTATTTTGATGGATGGTCACAAAATTATCACTAGTAACCTCAAAAAAGGATCAAATATATCACCATGATTTTTATTTTAATATTTATAACAAGAGGAATTTCTTGTGAAATGATTTAACACCTTCATTGATCTAAGGAAAATTCACATTCATTGATTAGTTAGTCGGAATAATATAACTAATTTCTAATAGGTTTTACAAAAAAATTTATAATTGGTAATTTTTTTGAAAGAACAATTTCGAATAACTATTTATGTTGTGAATTAAAATCCTATTTGGAAACATTGAAGGAAAATAATCTCCCCTATGAGTAAAATATTTTCATATGACCCCAAAATTAGTATCAGACCTTTAGATTATCATTAAAAATATTTTGACATCGATACTCAGGATATTTTATTGATGGATTATCATAATATTCACAATAAAAATGTAATAAAAATGTTATCATAAAATCATTCATATCTAGAGGGAACCTTTGAGTCCTTAAATATTAGCTTTTCTTACAAATTTGTTATATGTTGTTTAATATGTCATTGATTTTTCAATATAGGTTACATGTTTATATTGAATGAATGAAAATAATAATTATTTTTGTGGTCCATAAATGAAGAAAATATTATATTCACCGTTAGGGAATGTGATAAAAAATTCATGGTGTTAAATTATTCATAAATACAAATATAAAATAGTGTAATATTTTTTATTGGTGTAATAAATTTTACCTTAAATATGTTAATATATGTGAAATGAAATTTTAAAATTTAGAAACCTAGAATGGAATATATATATATATATATATTAGTTATTTATTATATTAAATATGATAAGAAATTATACTAATTTATATTGTTAAAATACAAATGATTCTAAAAAATTAGAATGTACGTTGTAATTTTTTCTAATAAAATATTTATTGACATATCAAGGTTTTTAGATCAACATATGAAGTAATAATGTCTTGAAGAACATGAATTTTTTATAATTGCTAATGATATGAGAATTATTATCATTTTAATAAATAAATATATTAGTGAAATATATTTATAATTTAAAGGAATTTTTGAACATAAAATAAATAAAATAAAAATATAATCAAAAAATGATAAAAAAACAATTTTTTATTATGATATCCATTTTTAAATATTTTCCACATATTAAATTAAACATAAAAGATAAAAGAATACATAATTCAATGATTCCACCCCATCATCTAATTGATGTATGAATTTTCAGTTGTTTTATAAGTTTTCATTGACAACAAGATATAAAAAATGTTTTTCAACCATTTAAGATATTCATTATGAAAACCTAAATAGTGAAAAATAAATATTGGTATTTTACTAATATAAGAATTTAAATAATGTAACATCAATATGAATTTTCATCAATTTAAGTAGATGTTTATGATACTGAAAAAACTAAACTAAGGTAGAGATCCCAAAATATAATAATCAAAAAGTAATTATATTTACGATGTATATGATAAAATCCAATTTAATGATTGACAATTAAATTATATTTAAAATAATCATAGTTTTAAATAATAGATAAGTAAAAAAAATTATGTCTATAAATAAATATAAATCATGATTTTTGTTGTTGATATTGAGATCCTATGGACTAAGATATTTTACATTAAACAGATTATTGATTGTAATAAGATATATTATAAACATATAAAAAATCATGTGAAGCATGGAAATGAAATTGAATATTGAAATATCATGGAAGACTTGTTTCATATGTAATTAATTGTATTTAATGAAATCCACTATATAAGAATGTTCATTTATATAATTTTCAATGAATTGTTTATAAATTTAAAATCATTATTTATAAATTCTTAGTTTATTATAAAAATTAAATCATAGAACTTACTATGTGTTTAAAAGCATGTGATAAGGTATTTATGTAGACTAAGAGGAAAATTACAAGTGTTTATCAACATAAATTTCATATTATGTGACTAAAAGTTCTATGATATGTTAATTGAAATAATTTTCGAATGTCAATGAACACATGCATATAAATTTTTAATATATATAGAAAATTAAGGTTTTTATTATTGAAAATAAAAGAATATAATGAAATAATTATTATATTATGAAAGGGGAATAAAAAAATTATTTTAATTATATCCAAAAGATATAGTGGTACAAAATGTTCTAGTTATGATGTCAAAAAGCCCAATATATGCATTAAAATTGTTTTTATAATTTATAAAATTGGTCTATATGTCAAATACAATGAGAAAACATAAAATGTATTCTATTTTTATAAAATTGTTAGAAGTATTACATGATATGGTATGATATTTAATTTGATACGTAAATTATAGTTATATAATCAAGGCTAAGAACACAATAAAATTTAAACAATGGAATTAAAAAAAGTTTTTATAAAATGTTTGAGGTATATGAATTATTTATCTATATAGAAGAATCATATAGATAATGTGATAATGAAGGAAAAAAATTGATAATTGTATCCAAATTTTACCAGCTCAAAATAAAAAATATTTGATAAAAAAATTAAAGAGATAATAAATGATACATAAACAATTAGTGGTCATATAAGATACCTTTTTTGTTTTAAACTATGAAATTATTATTTATAAGTGTTTCTCATCTCTCATGATTTATGATCAAAACAATATTCAATGAGTTGAGAATTATTTTATTGGATTTTTTAAATTTATAGATGTTTTATCGTTGAGACTAAAATGAATTGTATTGGTTGAAAATTTCTGGATGAATTTCTATTAAAAAATGTGATTTTATTTAATTGATGGAACATTGTGTACCAATATAACATGAGTATTAAAATATACAACCTTTAATTGAAAAAACATATGTCTCGGTGAATTCTCCCCAATAGATATTGGTTGGAAACTAGTATTGTGGGATAAAATAAACCATTAGAAATATTTTACCCTTTATGGATAATAATTGTTAAATACATGTAAATAAAAAATAAAAAATATAAATATATCATAGAATAATATCATTGAGTTATAAAAACCAATACTAAGATATGATAACTCAAAAACATAAATGATCTGAGACATTCACAAAGTCACCAACTCATCCAGTAATATATCTTTAATGGATCTATAAATGACCATTAATGATGATTGATGTATTAATTTTATATGAATTTTTTTGATGATATATTTATGTACATTTAATTTAAATATAGTGGGTGACTATAAGAATATATGTATTTTTAAAAGACTCCAAAATTATAGAATGAGTAATCATAAACATGAATTGTCAATGCAATGTATTAAAAAAATGAACATTAACTATTATAAAAACAATAGAAATTAAACATCCACAATATCAAATATGAAAAAAGTTATTACCCATTTTAATGGATAAATAATAATTTATTTTTTCTAGATATATACATTTAAACAATTAATATGTGATGCTAAAATACTATTCCATCAATTCATTATGTTAAAACCTCTTATAAAAACAATAATGAGTCCATAATAACTCCCATACAACTGAATTATAATTTTGGTGATACTTATTATCGAAATAAATAAAAAACCTTAATAATATATACATTCATTGAATTCAATTCCTACATTGAATACCCATCATTTGAATATACACCCCTTGATTGACTTTTCCAAAACATGGAATGATTATGGAGGATAAACATAAGGCCTTATATATAGACTATATGGTTTATAAAAAATCAATTAGACCCACAAAAGAACTCACTATAAATGAATCCACTACTGGAAATATAAAAAATGTTAAAAAATCATGTTATATCCCCCCCCAATATTTCTTTATAAAATTTCATCTACTAGACATTGAAAATTTCACCCAAAAAATATTATTTTCAAAAAAAATATATTTTAATGGAAATTTAATCCATGAAAACCATTGATTTTTTTATATCAAATTCATCTTTAAAAATTCATTCCATAATATCTTTTCAAAACCTATATTTTTTAAATAATCACTGTTGATATTTAAATCACCCATCAAGATTAGAATTATTAATTTTAAAAAAATAATTGAACATAATTACATATAATTATTTGACACAAATTATGAATAATAATAATTATTTAAAAAGATACTCATTATTTACATAAACAATAACATATGTGAGAAATAGTTTATATCCTCTTACCTAGCTACACAATCCATGTAATTTCTATAAATCCTACAATTTTTTGATTATTGGGATGTTAATCACCAAGACATATACCCATGTTTCCTCCACATGTCATTATTTATAATTTTTTGAATATATCACTCTTAAACATAATTTAGATTGAGATATGCATATATTACACATGAAGAATTATTTTATAACTCATACTATGTTATTGGTCATTGTTTCCACAATATTCTCTATTTTAATGTTAAAAAAATATAGATATTGTCATGGACCAAATGAAGATATGGTATGGAATTGTGCACCACATCATATTATATTATATGAAATAAAAGAAGTTTGATGAATCATATATTGATAGTTAAAAAACATGCATTATATGTCAATATGGAGGTTTAAAAATGGAATAAATACAATAATAATTCCTTGTAAATAGAAATTTCTAATTTAAGGTATTATAATACTAATAAATTATTACAAATATTGAATAACAACTATAAATTATATGAAAATATTATGTTACATATATTGATGATACAATGAATTCTCTTGTCTGAAAATTCCCCATTTTCTAACTATAAATTCACAATATAATAAATATTGTTAAGAGATATTTATGGCTAATGTGATAGAATACGATACGTATATCAATAAAAATATTTGATCACTATATTAAAATCCTCACCTCTCTGGGAAATTACCCGACACATGGAAACTTTAAAACATCTCATTTAACTCCTCATTTCTATCCTACTCTCTACATATACTATTATCCTCTATTATCAATAATAATCTACATTGGCGTTTAACATTCCATGAATTTATCTTTTAGTTTCAACAATTTCATTTAATTAATGAAATATAATTTCCCATTAAATATATTAAATTTTAATAAATGGCATAAATTCTAATTAATTCTGAAAATAATTTATGTAAACAAATATTTATCTCAAGTCATGATAATAAACAATTAAATAATTCAAATAAAATTCTAAGTATATCTACATATTATTAGACAATGATATAAATATAATTCAACTTTCAATGTTTTGGACTCCATTTACCCCAAATTAATTTATATGGGATACTCAATAGCACCCACAATTATCTAGATATAACAACCACATGAAAAAACACAATGTTCCATATTATATAACTATGTTATAAAAATATAACATCACTCTATTCAATTGAAAATCAATAAATTTAATGATATAAATAATATATTTATAAAATATTTGACAAAATATTTGACAAAATTTATATGTTATATTTTCCCCCACCATAATGTCATTCATCCCTAGAAAATAGAAATGTTTCCTCAAAGTGTTCCAACCATTTTAGTTTTATTTTAAATTATTATTTCTATTTTCATCCTTAAAAATTCAATATTTTTATAAAAACATATATTCTCTAGTAAGGATCATTGTGCCCAGTGAGATGTGTGTGGGTGTGATTTAGTGGACATTATTTGTTTTCTTTTCAATAAATTACCTTTACCTCTAGTTAGCGAGAATTATATTTAATGGATCTAGTAATTAAAGTATGCCCACAAGAAAAAAAAATCCATGGTACACTACACAATAATATTAGATTGACCATGGTATGAAATGAAATTAATATTAGTTCACACATTCTAATATAACAAAACTTCTTGTGGTTATAAAAAATAGGGTATATCAATCAGTTGTGTTCAAAAATAGTCCTTTCAAAGTTCATGGTACGATAGAATCATTTATATGATAAAATATAGTTTTCAGCAATAAACATTACATTCACCAATATAATTTAATATGTCATAACTATACATATTGGATTGTTAAAATTTGTCCCTTAACAAGTCAATTATTATAATTAATGTATTTCATGCATTGTAAAGAGGAATAACCTCTCTTTTTTTCTTTTTTCTCCCAACTTTCTACTGTAATATAATACTCACAATTTCACCCACAGACAAATATTTTATCCACAAAAACAATAATTATATAACATTCCACATCAATAACACAATATCATTCATTTTTATTAAAATATCTATAAAACCACAATACTATTTATGAATTCAAAATTATAGAAGATCAAATATGGTTTTCAAGAAAACATGAATAATAAAATACTTCCATAACTAAAAATAGTTACAGGTGAAATAGTAGAAATATTATTTCCTCTAAATCCTCATTTCAACCCTTATTTATTCAATATTAAATCATTACATATTCAGTAATACACAAATGGTGATGTGATGTGATCATAGAAACTCCAATAATGGAATTCTTCCATATAAATAACTTTAAACCTAAAATTATTTCCTCTAATAAAAATTCTTTCATTGATTATATGATAAAAATACCCATGAGTCATGTGGCCATACTCAAGGACCACAACATGTTGTTATTTTTTCATTCTTTATGAATATGAAATTATATCACTACTCAAACATCCTTGAAACTCCATTATTAATTTCACATTTATTTTCACTTAATGAACTACAAATAAATATGCATGCATGCGTAAAATGGGGTCCAATATTTGAATTGAACACCAAATAAAATCTTCTACTCACAAAAACATGAAATATAATAAAATAAATGATCATATTTATCAATTAGTAGAAATATTAACTTGACATATTTTAAATTACTATCTTATTTTCCAAATAATTGTGTACAATAATAGGTGACATTCTTAATAATGATCATTTATAATTTTGTTATTTTTTTCTAATTGATCTTGTATGTGGTTGATTGTATGTTTGATCAACCTAGCATTGGAACATATGTCACTCAATCTACCATTAATATCTGTGGTTGGTTAAAATTTTATTAATGGTAGGATAATATTTCATCAAGATCTCAATTTATCATTATAACCTTATAAACTGATTTAATCCCATGGTAAGTTATTTTTTTCATGTAGTTTGTAAATCAACCATGAAATTACACATCATGAAGTCACTATTTTTTTATTTTTGAGGACATGTGAGTGATTGTGAGACCACCCTTAATACAATATGAACCATTTATTGTTTTTTTTCACTAATATAAAAACTTCCACCTAAATAATTTTTTATTCTTGTTAACAATTATTTGAACCAAGGATTATTATGGTTTAAAATGTAGTGTTATATTATTGTAAATACACACTAGGGATGATCATGATGTTTTCATGGAATGTGATATTATCATTCAGGGGGCATAAGTGTTGAATGTTGTGATATTTACATGTGTTTTTCAAATATTAATATCTCAAATTATAGAAGAAGGGTACACTTTTTTAAACATTGATTTATATGAATGTCTCTCCCCTTATGTGTAAAAGGAAAAGGTTTTGTTAATATTAGAGTTTCAAAAATATGTGAATATTCTTGAAGGAATAATCTTAATAGAGCTTCGTGAATAAAAAGAGAATCATGAGCATGAATGAATAAGTTTTTGGAAAGTCCTTTAGGATATTGGAATATTCAATATGGTCTATAGATGTAAATAGTAAGTCACCCATAATTTTAAATTAGAGGTGATTTTTATAGAAGAGGGTTTTTTTGAATTCATGAAGGAATGTATGTTTGAGAGATAGGAAAACATCAAGAGCTTATCTATAAAAAAATATGGTTAATAATTAACTAATGCTAAGGATTTTATGAAAAAATGAGTCCTCAAAATGAAGGGAGTTTTCCAAATACATAGGCTTCCATGAATGTTTGGTGTTCCATTATTTTTGGGAGATTTATAATGGCTTTGAGCTTCATAAAAGTATATGGGTTTGTGAATGCTAATATTTTTCATTTCACAAAGGGTGGGAGTATAAAAATAGTAGTGTTGAACATCTTTTTTTAGTTAATAAAGCTTAAAGGTTCATCAATTTAGGACTATGGTGTTTGTAGAGACTTTATATAATCAAATACGATGACATAAATTCCCAATCAATTTATGAAACCTTCAGGTCAGTAAAATGAGTATGACAACAACCATGGTAGGGTGAAATGGGGAATCTATGGAAGTGATCTTGTAGAGGTAGCGTGATATCCATAAATATCTCATAATGTGTACCTATCATATAGTGACCATGTAAAGACCATTGTAATCAGTAATACCTAATGAAACATAGTGGATTCAGTTGTTTTTTATTAAAAATTGTCGTTATATATTTTATCGATGTATTATTATGTCATGAAATTAAAAAACAAGTAAAAAAACCAAAGAATCCATCAAGGGGTCATGTAGTATTGCAGTCTGAGGCCATATTTGATATATATATCCAGACCAGTTGGGAGAAGATACCCAAGGGAGGTGAAAATCCAGAGAGGGTGGTCCTGGGATGGAGTAGTAAACAAAAAATCAGCCAAATAGTTCCCCTCCCGCTACGCGTGATGGACCTCAGTATTACTGGAAAGAATCTCCTTGAATTTGTGAATGAGGTAGGTGATCTTCCATGGGGTGGGGGCATGTTACCCTTCTGAATTTAAATAAACCTACAAGATACCATTCATTAATACATAATAAAAAATATTATTTGAAGAAGATATATAGTATAGACAAGTAATTGTATTTAATACATTCATTGTTTTAAATTTTGTGTGATAATCTTACATCATTTATAGAACATATATAATTAAAGAATTCATTATAGAAGACTATGGAAGATAATTTTTTCATTTTTTATGAAATATATTATAAAAACATTATCTTTAATATAATTTCTTGTTACTTTTAAATTCTTTTAGTTTGGTGGATGGACACAAAATATTCATTAGTAACCTCAAAAAAGAATTAAATATATCACTATGATATATATTCTTTTTATTTATAACAAGAATAATTTCTTGTGAAATGATTGAACACCTTCATTGATCTATGGAAAATTCACATTCATTGATTAGTGTGCCGTAAACAAATTACTAATTTCTTCTATGTTTTACAGAAAAATTATTAAAGGTAATGTTTCTGGAAGAACAATTTGGAATAGCTAATTATTTTTTTGAATTAAATTCCATTTAGGAAACATTTGATGAAAATAATATCCCCTATTATTATAATTTTTTTAAAAGGTCCCCAAAATAAGTATCAAACCATTATATTACCATTAAAAATATTTTTACGACGATCCTCAGGATATTTTATTGATGGATTATCATAATATTCTCAATAATAAAGTAATAAAAAATTTATCATAAAAACATTTATATGTAGAGGGAACCTATGATTCATTAAATATTACCTTTTATTACTAATGTGTTCTATTTTGTTTAATATATCATTAATTTTTCAATATATGCTACATGTTTATATTGAATGAGTGAAAATAATAATTATTTTTATGGTCCATTAATGAATAAAATGTTGAATTAACTATTAGGGAATGTGATAAAAAATTCATGTGGTGAAAATATTCACAATTACATATAGAAAATAATATAATATTTTTGACTAGTGTAAGTAATTTTACATTAAATATGTTAAAATATGTGAAAATAATTTATAAAATTTAGAAACCATGATTGGAAAATATATATATATATATATATTAGTTATTCATTATATACAATATCATAAGACATTATACTACTTTGTATTGTGAAAATATAAATGATTCTAAAAAACTAGGATGTACATTGGAATTTTTTCTATCAAAATTTTTATTGACATATCAAAATTTTTAATTCAACATTTGAATTAATAATGTCTTGATGAACATGAAAGTATTATAATTCATAATTATATGAGAATTATTATATTTCTGATATATAAAAATATGAGTGAATTATAATTATTATTTAAAGGAATTTACGAACATAAAATGAATAAAAAAAATATAATTATAAAATGATTAAAAAACATTTTTGATTAAAATGTCCATTTTTAAGTATTTTCCCCATATGAAATTAAACATAAAAGATAAAAAAATATAGAATGAAATGATTCCACCACATCATCTATTTGATGTATTATTTTCCATTTGGTTTATAAGTTTTCATTGACAACAAGATATAAAACATATTTTTCAACAATTTAAGAGATTCTTTATGGAAAACATCAAGAGTAAAAAATAAATATTGGTATTTTACATATTTAAGTATTTAAGGAATGTAACATCAAAATCAACTTTCATCAATGGAAATAGATGTTTCAGATACAGAAAAAACTAAAATAAGGTAGAGATTCCACAATAGAAAAATCAAAAAGTAATTATATTAATTATGTCTATGAAAAAAATCTTTTTACCTATGGACTATTAAATTATAATTATTATAATAATAGTTTTAAATAATATATAATTAAACAAAAAATTATGTCTGTAAATAAATAGAAATCATGATTTTTACTATTGATATTATGATCCTATGGACTAAGAAATTTTACATTAAATAGATTATTGATTGTAATAAGTTATATTATATACATATAAAAAATTATGTGAAGCATCGAAATGAAATTGAATATGGAAATTTCATGGAAGAAGTGTTTCCGATGTAATTTATGGTATTTAATGAAATTCACTATATAAGAATGTTCATTTATATAATTTTCAATTAATTCTTCATAAATATAAAAACAATTATTTATAAATTCCAATATTATTATGAAAATTAATTTATAGAACATATTATGTGTTTAAACATAAGTGAGAAGGTATTTGTGGGGACTAAGAAGAAAATTTCAGGTTTCTCTCAACATAGATTTCATATTATGCGACTAAAAGTACTCTGATGTGTTAATTGAAATAATTTTTGAATATCAATGAAATAATTAATATAAATTATTAATATGAATAATAAATTAATGTTTTCTTTATTGACAATAAGAGAAAATAATGAAAAAATTACACTATTATGAAAGGAGAAAAGTAAAATTATTATCATTATATCTAAATCATATAGTGGGGAAAAATATTCTAGTTTTGATGTCAATAAAAGATCAATATATTCATGAAAATTTCTATTCTAATTTAGAAAATTCATCTATACATCATTTACATTTAGAAAACGTAAAATTTATTCTACTTTTATAAAATTATTTTCTGTATTACATGATATGGTATGGTATTTAATTATATCGGTAAATTATAGGTATATAATCTTGGATGAGAACACATTAAAATATAATAAATGGAATAAAATAATATTTTTATAAAATGGTTGAGGTATATACAAAATTTATCTATATTTCAGAAACATAATGATAATGTGATCATGAAGGAATAAAAATTTAGAAGTGTCTCCAAATTTTATCGGCTCAAAATAGAAATTATTTGATAAATAATATAGAGATAATAAATGATACATAAACAATTAATGGTTATTTAAGATACTTATTATGTTTTAAAATAGGAAATTATTATTTATAAGTGTTTGTCATCACTCATGATGGATGATCAAAACATTATTAAATGAGTTGAGAATTATGTTATTGGAGTTGATACATTTATAAATGATTTATCATTGAGACTAAAATGAATTGTATTGGTTGAAAATTTCAGGATGAATTTCTATTCCAAGAATATGATTTTATTTATTTGAGAAAACATTGTGTACCAATCTAACTTGAGTATTCAAATAAACATCCATTAATTGAAAAAACATATGTCTTGGTGAATTCTCCCCAACAGCTATAGGTTGGAAAGTAATATTCTAGGATAAAATAAACAATTAGGATTTTTTCCCCTTTAAGGATAACATACCATATATACATGTAAATTAAAAATAAAAAAATATAAATATAACATCCAATAATATCATTTATTTATATAAACAAATACTAAGATATGATAAATTAGAAACATAAACGATGTGACACATTCACCAAGTCACTAACTCATCCAGTTATTTCTCAATAATGGATCTATAAATCACTATTAATTATGAATGAATTATTAATTTTATAAGAATCATATCTGATGAAATATTTATGTCTATTTAATTTAAAATTAGTAGGTGAGTATAAGCATATATGTATTTTTACAAGACTCTAAAATTACAGAATGTGTAATCTAAAACAATAATAGTCCTTGAAATGTATAATAAAAGATTGAACATTAACTATTATTAAAACAATTGAAATTAAACATCCACAACATCAAATATGAAATGAGGTATTACCCATTTTAATGGATAAATAATAATTTATTTATCAAGATATATACTATTAAACATTTAAAATGTGATGATCAAATACACAACCATCAATTATTTATATTAAAACCTCTTATAAAAACAATAATGGGTCCATAAGAACTCACATACAACTAAAGTATACTTTTAGTGATACTTATTATTAAAATAATGAAAAAACCTTATTAATATATACATTCTTGTAAATAAATTCCTATATTGAAAACCCATCGTTAGAATATAAACCCCTTGAATGAATTTTCCAAAACATTGAAAGAGTATAGAGGATAAACATGAGGCCTTCTATATGGACAATATGGTTTATAGAAAAATAGTTAGACCCTCAAGATCAATGACTATAAATAAACCCTCTACTAGAAATATAAAAAATGCTTATTAATAATGTTATATACCCCCAAATATTTCGTTATAAAATATCATCAACTACACATTAAAAATTGAACCAAAAAAATAATCTTTAAAAAAATAATTTATTTTAAAGGAAATGTAAACCTTGAAAACCCTTGTATTTTTTTTTATCAAATTCATCTTTTAAAATTCATTCCATAACATTTTTTCAAACACTATAATTTTTAAATAATACCTAGTGATATTTAAATCACCTATCAAGTTTAGAATTATTAATTTTAAAAAATCATTAAAAATACTTACATATAATTATTTTACACAAATCATGAATAATAATTATTATTTAACTAATATACTAAATATTTACATAAAGAATATCAAATGTTAGAAATAGTTTATATCCACCAACCATGTTTTATATTCCCTAGAATTAATATAATTCTGACAGTTTGTTGATCATTGGGATGTTAATCACCAAGACATATCCCCATGTTTCCTCCATATATAATTGATTATAATTTTTTTGAATATATCACTCTGAAATGGTTTTTGGATTGACATATGCATATTTTACACACGAAAAATTATTTTATAACACATCCTATGTTTTCGGTCCTTGATTACACAATATGATCTATTTTAATCTTCAAAAAATCTAGATATTAGCATGGACCTAATGAAGATATGGTACGGAATTTTTCACCTCTTCAAATTCTAATATATGAAAAAAGAATTTTGAAGAATCACATCATGACAGTTAAAAAAATCACATTATATGTCAACATGGGGATTTAAAAATGGCATAAACCCAATAATAATTCTTTGGAAATGGAAATTTCTTATTTTATGGTATTATAAAACTAAGACATTATCACAAATATTGAATAATGAATATAAATTATTTGAAAATATTTTGTCACACATATTGATGATACAATGATTTATCTATTCCGTATATTCCACATTTCATGCCCATAAATTCACAATAGAATATATATAGTTAAGAGATAACTGGGGGGAAAGTGATAGAATTCGAGACCTATATCAATAAAACAATTCAATCACTATATTACAATCCTCACCTCTCTTGAAAATTACCCGACACATGGAAAGTATCAAATAACTAATTTAACTCCTCATTTCAACCCTATTATCCACATATACTATTATCCTCTATTATAAATAAAAATCCACATTAATGTTTAACATTCCATGAATTTATATTTTAGTTTCAACAATTTCCTTTAATTAATGAAATTTATTTACCCATTAAATATATTAAATTTTAAAAAATGGAATAAATTATAATTAATTAAAAAAATAATTCATATAAACTAATATTTATTTCAAGTCATGATAATAAAAAAAATAATTCAAATAAAAATCTAAATATATTTATAAATTATTCAATAATGATATAAATAAAATTTACATTCCATGTTTTTCGACTCTATTAACCCCTTATTAATTTATATGGGATACTCTATAGCACACATAGTTATCTTGATCCACCAATAACATGAAAAGAAGACAATCTTTCATATTATATAACAATGTTATAAAATTATAATGTCAATATATTCCATTCAAAATAAACTAATTTAATGATATAAAAAATCAATTTATAAAATATTTGACAAAATATATGTGTAATATTTTCCCCCACCATAATGAAATTTATCCCTAGAAAACAGAAATGTTTCCTCAAAATATTCCAACTATTTTAGTTTTATATTAAATTATTATTCCAATTTTCATAAAAAACATTTAAATGTTCGTATAAAACAAAGTATTGTCTAGTAAGGATCTTTGTGACTAGTGAGATGGGTGTGGGTGTGATTAAGTAGTTAGTATTATTTTTCTTTTCTAGAAATTACCTTCACCTCTAGTTAGAGAGAATTAGAATTGATGGATCTAGTCATAAATGTATTCCAAAAAGAAAAAAATCCTTGTTACACTATATAAAAATATATGATTGACCATGGTTTCATTTGGAATTAATATGATTTCAAACATTCTACTATAAAAAAATTCATGTGGTTATAACGAATCGGGTATATCCATCAGTTTGTTTGAAATAGTCCATTAAAAGTTCATGTCATTCTTGAATCATTGATATGAAAAAATATATTTTTCTACAAGAAAAATTACCTTCACCAATATGATTTAACACTCCATAACTATACATCTTGGATTTTTCGAACTTGTCCTTCAACATGTAAATTCTTATTATTCAAGGATTTCATGCACTCTATAGAGGAATAACCTATTCTTTTTTCTTTTTTATCTCAAATTTATAAATTAATATAATAATCCCACTTTCACACATACACACAAATTTTATCCACAACAATAATAATTATAAAACATTACACACCAATAACATAATATCATACTTTTTTTATTAAAATGTCAGTAAAACCGCATTACTATTAATGAATTCAAAATTATATAAGATCAAATATGTTTTGAAATAAAACATAAATAATAAAATATTTCTATAACTAAAAATAATTACTGGTAAAAAAGAAGAAATATTGATTTCTATATATCCTCATTTAAACCCTCATTTATTAAATATTAAATCCTTGCATATTCAGTAATACACGAATGGTGATGTGATGTGATCATATTAACCCCAATAATGGAATTATTCCATATAAATACCTCCAAACCCACACTTCCTTTTTTCAGGAAATATTAATTCATTCATACTATGATAAAAATACCCATCAGTCTTGTGGCCATACTCAAGGACCACAACATGTGGTTATTTATTAATTCTATATGAATGAGAAATTATATCACTACTCAAACATCCCTGAAACTAAATTATTCATTTCATATTTATTTTAACATAATAAACTTCATATACATATGCATGCATGAGAAAAATGGAGTCCAATATTTCAATTGAAAACCAAAGAAAAGCATTAACATGCAAAAACATGAAATATACTAAAATAAATGATCATATTAATCAATTACTAGAAATAATACCTAGATATATTTTAAATTACTATATTCTTTTCCAAATAATTGTGTACAATTACATGTGACTTTCTTAATAATGATCATTTAGAAATTTGTGAATTTTTCCTACTTGATCTTGTACGTGGTTGATTATATGTTTGATCAACCTAGTATTGGAATATATTTCACACAATATACCATTCCAAAATGTGGTTAGATCAAATTTTATTAAGGGGTAGGATAGTATTTCTTCATGCTCTCAATTTATCATAGTATCCTTATAAACTGATTTATTCTAATGGTAAGACATTTACTTCTTGTATTTGATAAATCATTCATGAAATTACACATATAGATTTCACTATTTTTTATTTGGGAGGACATGTGAGTGATTGTGAGACCACCCTTAATACGATATGTACCATTTATTATTTCTGTTCACTAATCTAAAAAATTATACCTAATGTTTTTTATTCTTGTAAACAATTACCTGAACCAAGGATTATTATGGCTAGAAATAGAGTGTTATTTTTTTAAATACACACTAGGGATGATCTTGACCTATTAAAGTAAAGTGATCATACCATTCAGGGGGCTTAAAGGTTGATTGTGGTGACATTTCCATGTGTTTTTCAAATATTTAGATATCAAATTATAGAGGAAGGGTACAATTTTGTAAACATTAATTTATAAGAATGTCTCTACCTTTATATTGGAATGGCAAGGGTTTTATGAATATTAGAGTTTGTAAAATATGATTAAATACATGAAGGAATAATCTTACTGGAGATTCATGAATATAAAGAGCTTCATGAGCATGACTAAATAGGTTTTTGAAAATGACTTTGGGAGAATTGAATATTAAATATGGTCTATAGATGTAAAAAAAATTAACCCATCATCTTAAATATGAAGTGGTTTTTATTAAAGAGTGTTTTCATTGAATTCATGAAGGAATATATGATTGACAGTTTGGAAAACATCATGAGCATATCCATCAAAAAAAGTATGGATAAGATTTAAATGATTCAAGGGATTTTCTTAAACAAAATTTCTAAAAATAATTGGAGTTTCCCAAATACATAGGATTCAATGAATGTTCAAAGTTCCATGAAATTTGGGAACTTCATAAAGTCTTTTAGTTTCATGAATATGTGTGGGTTTGCGAATGTTAATATTTTGTTTCACGAAGGCTGGGAGAATAAAAAAATAGTTGTGTTGAACATATTTTTTAGTGAACAGAGCTTCACGATTTATCAATATAGGACTATGGTGATTGTAGAGACTTTATGTAATCAAATACGATGACTTAAATGACTAATCAATTAATGAAACCTTCAGTTCTATAAAATGAGTAAGACATCACCCAAGGTAAAGAGCATGGGGGAATCTATGGAAGTGATCCTACGGAGGTAGTGTGATATCCATAAATATCTAGTAATGGGTAACTATCGTAGAGTGACCATGTAAAGACCATTATAATCACCAATACCTAATGAAACATATTGGATTCAGTTATGACTGACACACTGTTGTATTCCACATAGTCAACCCCTTAATGGTGAACCATGTAAAACTATTGTATTATGTCTTGATAGAGATAATATTTTCCATAATTTTTTATGGATTTCAATTATTTTAGTCATCCGATATTATCAATTTGAGCTTATATGAATCAATTTTCAAATTTTGAAGAGTTTTGAGGAAAATGGTGAAAAAAATTAATTCTAGATATTTGGAAAAAATTTTACATCAACAGACTTTTATCCATTTCATGAAAAATATAAATCCAGAGTGGGTGAATTTTTTTTTTGAATCCTAATTCTATCTCCTAAATTTATATCATTGGGACCATGAGATGAATTGATCATCTAGATACAGAGAAAAATTAATGAAGTTGATGATTTTTCCAGGTGGAAATCGTGAACCCCACAACCGTAATAGACATCCATCAAAGCTTACACACCTCCCATTGAGATTATTACACTTGTGTATGAAAGAAGATCTAAAGGGGAGTTCAAAATATAAATTAAATAATGTTTTAATTACATTAATATGGCCATTGTATGATATATGTTTAGAGGAATCTATCTGGATCTTTCACCCCAAAACAAAAACTGCCAATGACCAATTCATAACTCATACAACCGGTGGACAAATGAGCAGAAATTAGAAGGATGAATGACCAAACCAATATTTAAAAACTTTAATGAAGGATTCCATGCATGAATTAGATAATTAATGGGTCAAAAGCATGAAAACTTGTAGAGGACAGAAATCAACCTATAAAAGAAGAGGATATCCTACCTCTCAAATCATTCCAATCCTTCCTAACACCATTCAGGGCCCTAAAAAGAGGAGGACAAGGGACACTAATAATTTTATTCTTTATTTATTTTATTTTTATTTTAGTTTTATTTTCTCATGTAATTCATTCATATTTTTATATTAAAGTGTTTCCCTTTCTTGTTCCACCCCTTTTCTCTTGCAATCTCAATCTCAATCTCCCTCTTCCATCATTCTATCATGATATCTATGAACATTTTCATGGAAGTTGACTAACTCGAGTCTTGGACCTTGGGGATGTTTCACTATTTTATTTATTATTGAACTTAAATTTATAATGTTTTAAATTTATTTGGAGTGTAGATGGTAATTTTTCACGGGTGCGGTAGTCGTCCACTATTACACTATTTCTAAATACATTCCTTTCTTTTGGTTCATTAATTATTCCTCCTTTATCTTAATAAAACCCTTCATATGGTGGAGTTGGGGTTCCAAAAATATATTAAATGAAATATGGTGGAGCCAGGCCTTTTGGGATAGCATTATCAGTTGAGGTGTTTTCCTAGTTGACTATTGGAGGAGGTTTGGTTTGGTGTGCTAAACGCACGGTAAAATGACATACTCTTTAAATAAATGATAAGTAATTCATTAATGAGGTTTTGTAAAATAAATTATCAAATTAAATGTATACAATAAATAAATAATGAATGAACCTATGTTATCCAAACCTAGGTCCAAGAAATGTTTTCCCTAATTTCATTTGGTTTTCATCTAGATTTAAATTCTAATTATCATTAATTTAATTGTATTTTTACCAAAAACTATTAAATAATAATTTTCTAGAATTAATTAAAAACCAAAAATAATTAGAATAGGTGAACTAGAATAAGTGATTGAATCAACTTCATTTCTCCTCAAGTGAGACGACCATTGTAACCCACTATGTTGCATTCGGAATATAAATTTGTTTTTTCCCCGCAATACGGAAGGCGTGCATCAAAACTGGCTCATTTTATAGTGAGCTAAGTAGTTAATTCAATCACTTACTCAAAATTCACATTTATAATATATTTTTATTTTTTTCATTATAATAAAATCTAAAAAAACCATTTCCATGATGTCTTTAAACTCTAATTATTATGAATGGATTAATTAATCACAGGTGCAGGAAGAAGAAATAGACTATACAGTAGAGGAACTCCAAATAAGGGGTGATTCTCTTATGATAATGTTCAAATAGTTGAAAAAAGCCAAGAGACACAAATATCACAACATGTTTTGATGAGCATGAGCGAATAACTCCAAACCAACATGCAATTATTCAATGCCAATTAAGAAGTTCCATAGGTCTTTCCAGATTTCACCGAAGATATCCAAGAATTTGATGCCAAACTGAAGAAAGAGGATCCTGACCACCTACCTCAATCTAGTGAATATCGACTCTAAGAGGAACTATCAACTGAATAAGATTTTAATGTCGAATCAGCACAAGAGATGATATATTAATGAAATCCAACTCATTTTATTTTATTGAAACCAACTTGAATATAACACCCAAATGGTTTGAATTTTTAGAATTGACTAACCCATATTTTTCATTGAAGGATGATGATAAAAAACAATTAAGACCTATTGAGGAACAACTAGAGAATTTGGAAGACATTGAAAATATACTAAAGGATCCCCATCATGACGATATCCATGTTTCTAATCCAAAGGGAAAAAAATAGGAGGCTGATGCCCCCATGAAGCCAACACTATAAGATAATATGGTTGGACAAATAGTAAAAGAGTAGTTGGAGGCTCCAAACAACATCTTACCCCCATAATGATGGTTGTACCACATTTTGAGGGGTGGAATCTAGTCAAATATATCAATGGAATCCTCCTCAATAAGAAGACAAATGTGGATGTTGGAAAAAGCCACATGTGGTGGTTTAAATCAAATAACCTTAATCTACCCTCTGATTTTGGATAACAGCTTTTAATACCCTCTAGAGGCATTAAAAATTCAAGTCCCATTTGGGGGATCATACCAAGATATATCTTTACATGATATTTAATATTTCAAATAGTTTATTATATTAGTCCAACAAACTTCTCACTTTTCATTATCATTTTCAGGTTTAATGACATGAATCTTGTTCTTAAGTGAGTAATTCTCTTTTGTAGGTTCATATATGGAAAAAGGAAGCCATAAATAGAGGATGGGGGCTAAAACATTAATTCAAAAGGGAGTTCATTTATTTGTTTATTATTTTAAACTCCTTAAATTTTTTTCCAAAACAAGTTTTTTGATTTAATGATAATAATTTTAATGCCCACACTTGAATTATTTCTTTAATTGACTTATCTAAGAGACCTTAGTTTCTTATGAATCCTGTGATGCCATGTTTTAGATTTCAATGATAATGATATTGAATGATTAAATTGTAGCATGGATATTTTAATGATAACTCATTATTTAAGAGAATTAGTTGATTTAGGTAAATGAAATTTCCCTACCATTTATAATACTTCGAATTTTTAAAATTCATGTGAATTGATTTTTCATTATTAATCATTACATTAGTGATTTTACAATTTCATATGTCTAATTATATGGAGGATTTCTAGACCATGTACTTCTAATTTTTTCTTGAGAAAATTTCTTGAATTATTTTGGAAAATGTAACTGACTAGAACATGCATTTAATCTATTCAAAGCAATAAATTTTCAAAATCACATTTAAAATGATTGACAATTTTTTTGAAAATACCTTATTTCTAATGGCCACATTTATATAAATCCTTATATTATACAATAGAGAACATGAAAGACTTTTATAGTGATGATCCATGTTTCAATCCATTTTTATCCATTTATACATTACTCTTTTTATTTGCATGATATTTTAAAAAAGAAGTGTGGTGTTGAAGGGAATCACATTGGAAGGGAGGTTATAAATTTTAAGGAAAAAGTGTGGGGGTGAAATTTTGGTAATTCTAAAATATTTTGGAATCATTCATTTTAAATAATTATTTTTCCCTCTTGAATTTTAAAAAATTAAAAAATTGACAAAAAGAACAGAAAAAATGAAAAAATGTGTTGTGATTTGGGAGAACCATAAATCCCCATTTTCTAGACCGAAGGTATTCTAATAAATTTGGTTATGTTATGGACGTGATGAATGATCTAATCATAACTTTTGAAAAAAAATAAATAAAATAGAAAATTTAAAAAAAAAATCAATAGGATGCATTAATAATCTATTTTTATTAACTATTATCATAAACTTACGTTATGTTTTAGGGGATGTGGGTGTTGCTACTTTGAAGGGGATAATTTTTTTACACTTTTTAATATCATGCAATATACATAAGACATAAACCTCCTCCTTGAGCTTTAATTTTTAAAACATCAAATCCTACAAACCTTAAGCCTCAATGTTATTTGAACTTGTATTGAAAGGTACTCATGATTTTATGTGACTCTTGAATTTACAAATAAGATAAAATAGTTATTTTACTATAATATGAATAAGCTTCATGTTATTATGATATTATAACAACTCTAATTGAATTTTATCATGAAATATGAAGGTCAAAATTCAATGTTGAGGTAATTCATGATGTGAAAACTTTAATAATAATGGATTGAGAATATTCAATGAATGAAGGAATAAGTTCCATAATTTTTAAAAGGGGAAAAGTAAAATATATGAATTATGATTTTCATTGAAAATGGGAGAAATAAATTAATATTTTATCTGAATTGTTGGAAATTTTATTTGACATTAAATATTGTTTAATTTTATTACATTGGAATTTAAATATTGGTAACATTGGTGTCCTCTGAATTCCATGTTGAGATTTTATGCATGAGGAAAAGAACAATTTATGTGTGGGGGAATTCATAGAGCTATTATTTTCCACATTTTTTGTATTCATATCAATAGTTGTAGTCTTACAAAATTATCAATTTCTGCTTATATGAATCAATTTTTGATTTATGATGTTTTTTGAGAAAAATGTTGAAAAGTGCTGAATTCTAGATATTTGGACATATTTTTACATAAAGGATATTTTAGTAATTTCTTGAAAAATATAAATCCAAAGTGAGTGAAACTATTTAATAGTCCTAATTGTATTTTATTTATTTTTTCATTTATGTACCATAGGATGAATCGATCATCTAGATGCCGTGAAAAATCAATGATTTTGGAGATTTTTCTGGGCATACATCGTGGACCCCACCATGATAACAAACATCCATCTCAGCCTAAACACCTCCCAATGAGTTTATTACATTGGGGGATGAAAGAGGACTAAATAAAACATTCAAAAAATAAATTACATAGAGTTTTGATTCCACTAAGCTGGCCATTGAATGACATATGTTTGGAGGATGCTCCATGGATCCTTCTTCTAGAAACATAAACTGCCAATGAAAAATTCATAACTCATACAAATGGTGTCCAAATGAGATTAAATGTAGAGGATGATCATGAATAACACTAATGAGCAACATTCATGAAATATTCCTCTCGTGAATCTATAAATTAATTGGTCAAAAAATGTGACAACTTGTCTAAGACAGAAATAGTCCTATAGATGGGGCGGAGCTCCCTCCTCTCAAATCATTCTAGTACTTCCTAACACCATCTAGGAAACCCAGGAAAGGAGTCCATGGGCCATTTATATTTATATTTTATCTTTATTGTATTTTTATTTCAATTATCTTTTCTCTTGTAATTCATTCATATTTTTTATATTAAATTTTTCCCTTTCTTCTTCCACCCATTTTCTTGTCCAATCTCAATCTCAATAACTTTATTCCTTCATTCCATCGTGATCTATATGTACTTAACCATAAATAGTGACTAAATAGTGTCTTGGACCCGAGGTAGGTATCATGGTCTTCTATATTATTTCACATCAATTTAAAATTTATTAAATTTATTTGTGGTGGATACTGGAATATTGCAAGGGTGTAGTGGTCATCCACCAGGAAATTATTTCAAAATCCATTACTTTTCATTGATTCATTAATTCTTCTAAATTTCTCTTAGAAAACCATTTATATCTTTGAATTTGAGTTTCTATAAAAATAAAACAGCATATGGTGGAGTATGATATTTTTGGGATAACATTCTCGTTTGAGGTGTTATCCTAATTGACGGTTAGGGCGGTGTGATTTGGTGTGCCGGAGTCATACAAACATCACATAAACTCAAAATAAAAGTAATGTAATTCATTAATGATGTTTCATAAAATGAATTATCAAATTTAATTTAAACAATAAAAAAATTAATGAATGAACCCATGTTATCCAAACATAGGACCAAGACCTTTCTTCCATGATTTCATTTGGTTTTCTCTAGATTGAAATTTCTCATGTCATTATTTGAATTGCATGTTTTCGAAAACCATTAAATTTTTTTTTTCAAGAATTAATTTATAACCTAAATGAGTTAGAATTGGTGAACTATAATACATGACTGAACCAACTGAAACACTCATTAAATGAGATGACCCTTGTAAACCACTGTACTACAGTAAGAATATAAATTTTATTTTTTCCATTACCTATGACAGGTGTGCATAATTTATCTTCATATGGGTTTTTAAAAAATTCATGATTCTTTTAGGAATGTTTTACATTTTACAACCAATAACTTAAAACTATTTGTCTCCTTAAATTAAAAACATGACACCCTTATTCACACATCCCCTCTAAGGGCATTCTAAGATAAAAAAACAATGTGTAATTTTCACTAAAAAAATGTTTGGACATTATGTGTCATAAACCATAAAGGGTACCTAGGTACACTAACACCCGAGCTACTATTAATATAGCCCGAAGAGATTTCGAAATCCCTGTGGGTTGAAGGCTAGAAATTGGTATCATGTAATAGGAAAATAAGAACAAATTTCCCACATACACAAGAGAATAAAAAACACCTATAAATATTCTCAAATGAAAAATTCACCAATAAAAATGTACCAAAATTTAAAAATGTACATTAAAACCTAAAATTAAATCAATAAGTACCGTAAAAACATGATAAAAACCCTAAGGACCCATAGACATGGCACTGAAATCCCAATGATCAATTATAATAACCCCCTAAAAGTGGTGGGTTTCCATTTCAAGATCATAGTTGAAGGAAATAAAAAAAATACAACAAGGAGAGGTAGGTTTTGAGCTAAAAATACTAGTAGGATCACATAAAGTATACCATAATAAGAATAATAAATAATGGGAGAAAATAAAGCTTCCAATTTTAAATAATATAGGCCTAGAATTATAAGGAAATATTTAAAATAGATCATGATTTTCATATCAATTATTAGGTTCATTTAAACAAATTATAAGAAAACAATTATTTAAAATAGTTTATAAATGTTTGCCAGGAATATGTATATTAGTTCAAAATATAATGTAATATAATTAAAAATAAAAACATATGAGAAATATGGTCTTTATCTAAGAGGTATGATAGTTCCAGGATATAGGATCCTCAAACACTAAATTCTATGATCATGACAAATGTGTTCACAAATGTCCCTCATACATTGGACAAATATTACTAATTGACAACAAATCAGGGATGAGTCCTAATGCTCTATGTTTCTATTAGAGTTTCAAAATGTGTCTATTTCATAGGAATTTTAAATGAAGCATGTTTTCCTCAAATAACTCAGTAAACAACCAAGAATTATTGTTATTAAAAAATATTCAATAATGGGAAAATTATTTTAAAACAATCTAAAACAAAACTGCCTCATTTTACATATTAAATATTCCAACCTCTAATTTAAATCCAAAACATGGGTTTTCAATCAAATCAAGATTTTTTCATGATAAAACAAAAAATAGGTTCATATAAAATAATTTTAATTCCTTTTATCAAAATAAATTTTGGAAATAAATTTTAGAAATAAATTTTACAATTTCAATCAAATTCAAATCACACCCCAATTCAATGGAATTGGGTATTTTATCCAAATCTCATTCCAAATCAATTGAAATATCGGTTAATATAAAATTGGGTTTTTATAATCCAATTGAATGAAATTTAATTTAATTTATCGAATTCTTAGTTAACTCAATTGGAAAATGATAAACAGAACCACTTACCATAACATGGAGATCAAGCGTCACAATGCATAAAATGGGAAACTCCAACGAAGTTTGGAGTTGATAGAAATTTGAGAATAAAATGTAGATTCAATATCTAGAACAATAGAGTCTTGATATATCAACAACATTAATATCTAACAAACCATAGATATGAGATAATAAGAGAGAAGGAGACGAAAAACATGAGAATAACTCTTACCCGAAAGAGATTTAATGACATTAACCTTTATTCGCACCTCTTCGAAATGGTTTTTGAGGTGAAAATAATATGTTTTGGGAGCTCCAATGACCATGTAACAAATAAAACCCTAAGTTTGTGTGAGGCAGAATTTTATACGAGGGATTGAAAATTTTAAAAAATTAATTTTTAGAATTATAATTCACATTTCCATGGTTACCTATATAGTACTTCATTGTTTTTGGAACAATATCCCAAATATGAAAACCCTCACTACCTTGGATTACAAGGTTTTCACTTATTGGACACACAGTTTGGGAAAACCATGCTATTAATGCTCACTACCCAAGATACTTTAATTGTTTTTTTAAATTTATCTTGAATTTCTATTTAACGATCCCCAAACATAGAATAATCAAAAGTGGGGTCCAAAGTCCATTAAAATACTATCATTATGTTACAACATTCCCACCATAAGAACATTTTTCCCTATGAATCTAGTCAAGATGCCTCTTTGTCAAACGGTTGTGGACCAATATCTCTAATTAGTGATTTTCTCCCTCCCCACACATCATTAGAATCAGAACAATGATTCCATACCCCTCAAACTAAAGGTATCATCCACCCATGACGTAAGTTGGTTTCATAATCATCTAACCTGAGTGGATGCTCTATCACATATTGATTAGGATGAACATCAAGTCAAATCAATCTTATAACGTGAGATAGATCAATAAGATAGTTTCACAACTATGATACATGAAACATGTTTTGTATAATCATCAATGTTGGATGAATTGATTATTATTTAAAAAATTCCCAACATTCTAAGAAAAATAAATGTGTCCCACAATATGAAGATAATTCTTCCCTTACCCCCAATCCATCAATGGCCCACAAAAGGAAAAATTATAAGATGACAGGGTCACCAATTGAAAATTCCAATTCTTCATTTTGATGATGAATACAATATTTATACATTCAATATACCATAAACATTATCAAATGAGTCAAATGAATGTTGGATATCATATCCTGAACCATGCTCAGTTTAACCAAGTAACATTCATCAATCCTAAATCTAAAAATAGATATTTAAAAATCTAAACGTATTTTTCCTCAAAGGGAGTCATTATTATCATAGTCTAGTAACATCTATTACACAAAAACTCAACCTGCACTCAATGGTCGTCCAAAGCTCCCAAAAAGTGAAGAACAAATGAATGAAGCATATCCACAAGAATCGGAATAAATATATATAACTAGCCTCCTATATATGGATTATTTTCCATACAAAAATGCATCTATGATCACAGGGACTCCCAATGTCCCCTCCAAAAAATAGAAGTAAAGTGGGGATACCTATAAGAAAATATAACATGTTGAACTTTGTGAAAACAAACAATCTATTTCACATAGATATTATTCAACTCCAATTGGTATAAATTTAGTTTATTTGGTCTTATTATTCATCAAATACCTTGTAAAATTCTTCATTTTCATTGTACACAAAAACCCAACCAAACAATCTATAGAAATATCCTCCCACATCTATGTTTGAAGATAATGTGGCTTAAACAAACCTGAATGTCTTTGATGAGTGGCCCAGACCTATTTAAATTTTTAATAATAAAAAAAAATCATCAATATCCTCTCCTATACCCATCCAATATAATCTTCACAGCATGTCATATAACATCTCCATGGATCCTGGGTGCACTTTCCAATAGGTTTTATGGTAATCCACCATCATATCATTTCTTCCCAAAAACTATACAACCAAATGATTCGGATATCATAGAATTCCCCCCATGGAGAATGACCACTAAACAAAAATATCCCCACCATTAATATATTCTCCAATTCTAAAAAATAAACCATCAAGATTATGTTCTTCAAGAATCATCTCAACAAACATGGTTTTCAAATGAACACTAAAAAAAGCTCGACCCCTATTTCCCAGACTCCAATACACAACTATGAATAAACCCATCATGCTTAACTCCTTCAATGATTATTTAATGAAATTGGTTGGGTTTTTCCCACTTAGAGAATGAAAAATGACATTACCTTCCCTTAGGGTATAAGAAAAGTAATAATAAAAAACTAAAGGTAATCTACCAAATTTATTTGGTGGAGATTCAAAATTTTTTGAGAGAATAGATAACTCAAGCTATTGTTGTAATAAAACAAGCTAATGAAATCTATAAAATATAAATTCCATGAAATCATAAGCGAATGCATCAAAGCTGAATGTTCAAGGTTATGAGTAGGGTAATTTTTTCTGGTTAGCATAAGCCTCTAAGATCCATAATCAATGAAATGATCTAGCTATATAAGAACACATTCCAATCCTAATCATGACATGTCCTATAAGACCACGTCGACCTTCCAAGTTTCAAGAAGAGTTAACACCAGTTAATCAATATAAATAGGTTTCGTCTCAGTAAATGATCATTTTATTTTTTTCATCGTATCTAAACTACACTCCCTTCTGAGGTAAAGAGTTCATCTGATAATACTTCAACGAGGAATACCTTAGGAAAATGTGGTGATACGTCATTAAACACAAGATGCTCTGAATCTTGAATTTTTTAATGTTTCTATAATGTCATAAAAGAATTCACCATCATAGGATCAACTAAGATACCATGTTCCAACACCACATATCCCTAGAGCTTCATATCGAGAATCTTGAAATCAAATTTGGATATCTTGGCATAAGGTCAATGATTTCTCAACAATTCATGAAATATTCTCTAATGATGTACATGATCATCTTTAAACCTAGAGTAAACAATGATGTCATGAGAAGAGACCATCAAATGTGTATCATGATAATCATGTAAAATCTTATTCAATAATTCTATAATTACTATTGGAGTATTAGTTATACTAAATGAAATTAAATGGTAATATTAATTGTCATAACTGGTCCTAACGGAAGTGTTCAGATTTTCAGAATCCTTTATTATCAATAAGTGTGAACCAGATTTATATTTAATATTGTAAAACCAATTACACCTTTAAATTTCTAAAAAAATTATCAATATAAGGAAGTGGATATTTTTTTATTATAGTGACTCAAATGATCTTTCGTAAATCCACTCAAATGTGAATTGAACCACCGAATTTTATTGAAAAGAGAACCAACGCCTCCCAAGATGACACACATGGGAATATAAATCCTCTCAATTAATGGTAATCCATAGGATATTTACACATATTAATTTCACATGGTTTCAATTTATATGAAGGAATAGACACTGGTTGAGTTCCATTCACTACATCAATAGAGAAATCTACCTCCCATACAATTGTAAGACCATATAGGTTATAAAAAACATTGGAATACTTGAAAAAAAACTAAATAGAGATCATGTATAATATAATGTCTCTCCAGGTCAATAGAAAAGAATGTATTATGTTATCCAACCTTGGATAATCATTTCTGACTGTACTCGACCTCAAGTCTAACAATCCCTGAAATATACATTACACCTTATCTGTACTATTAGTAATAGAGACCCATCAATTATAACAATAAATAAATGTATTATTGGCAATTATCCAATAAATACCAAAAAATGACATCAAGACTTGTTATGTCAAGATATAAAAAATACCATGTATACTTGATATCTGATAATCCGAAAATAAAAGTAGGTTCATTATGTCGCAATTGTCTCTTTTTCTGTTGGGTATAGTAATTTCCACCACATATGATAAAATATTCTTAGGTATATTTTCAAAATTCAAAATATTATGTTAAATTAATGAACGAGGATAACCTATATAAAATAATAAAATAAAAAATTATGGAGCTATAGTTATTATACATCCCATAGTTGTTGGACCTAAATCTGCATCCTTTAGAGACTCTTCCACTATGTAAAGAAGCTTCCTTCCTGATTCCTGTTATTAGAACCCCTTAGATCATGAATCATCCAACTGTACTATAAAATTTTAGAATATGATGATCACATTTGACTACATATAGAATAATACACCTAACCAAAAGTATATACGTTACCTAAGAATCCACAAGAACTATATATATTGGATTCCTCAGTAACAATACATTTCATGTTACAAGGTTTTCCACATAGGTAGAAAAAAGGGCCTTTGAATGAGACTATATGTTTTCTAGAAAAGAAATTCTATTGATAACTACAATATGACCCATCATGATTCATATTACGTTTATGGAAACTCACACAACTAAAACAAGGATCAAAATAAACAACCATCAACCCCGAATTACCATTAAGGTCAAGCTTTACAATCAACTCTCTGTCCAACACATCATCATAAGAGGAGAACATATACTAGAATACCATATATTAAATATCATATAGAAGTACCATATTGAATCATTTGTTCTTAATATCATCATTGGGAATACATATTGGTGAAAACTATAGAATTTTAGTAAAGTGATTTTAATACTCAGTCGTGCTCTTGTTAGCCCACTAATGTTTAAAAAACACCACTCCTTTAAAACAGCACCATATACTTAACAAAGAACATGTTATTAAAAAACATCGATATACTTCCACTGCAATAAAATTTTATTCTTCACATTCATCATCATGTACTAACATCACATGTTAGGTAACTCTTCCATAATGGAGGAACATTTCACCAAGATATAATCATGCATTTCTATGAACTCAAATAAAATCCATTCTCTCCTCAATGAATCATCATCCTCTAAAGGATCATCTAAGAATTGGAATACTAGAGGCATGAGGGGATGTAACCCATGAACATGATGAAATAATTTATCCCTATGAATTTCTATATTATGGACCAGTAGGAGAATTGGTGTAGGTGCCTATCCAATAGCTTGGTCAACATAAACAAAAACCTCAAATGGATTATGTATCACATGAATAATTTCTCATTTTGGATCATCCAAAACATCATATTGGACTTGAGTTGATCATATTTATGATAGAATCATGCTATAAAACGTCATAATACAATATTGAAGACATCATATTAACACCTAAACAAAGAATCAAGGGAAAATTATCCCATAAAAAAGATAAAAAATATTTTGATTTCAACATATTTAATTTAAAAGTAGGGAGAAAAATTGGAGTAATCCTCAAGAAATATCTCCGAAACAAACCATAGAGAATTATTTATGAATTCAATGAGAGAGGGCCAAGTACATACTCTTAAATACCTCTTACATCCAGAACAGATTTCATAACTACATACTAACAGTAAGGCTTCGTGCACAACCTGCACCTTCGATACTACATTTTCATGAATTGGACTGAATACCATTATAACCTGAACCCCAATCTAACACCAAAATATACCTATGGGAGTTACTAATCCCCACAGGATTACTAATATCACCAGGAATCATACAATATTAATGTGGGAATGAATTCACCATAAACATAGTGTTAGAAATAACACTTATCAGTATGCATATAATAAAAATACATATCGAGAATTATACCAGAAGTTAGAAATGTATATCTAATCCCAAACATACATTAAAATATAGTATAAAAATAGGAAAAACCAAAGAAGTATCCATTACCACATTACATTAATAACAAAAGATCAACAATAATAACCACATCCATATAGTGCTTTCCCTTTACTTGATCCTCAGGGAAGGAATTCAACAAATTCCCCAAAAAAAAGAGGTTGTGAAAACAAAATCATAGGATGTTACCTATATGTTATTTATAATATTATTCCACAACAACTAACCAAAAAATAATTTAAATTTAAAAAAATAGGATTGTAAATTCATGAGAATATATAAATAAAATTATTCTTTTCATTTTAATTTATGGAAACATGTCACACAATGTCTTAAAAATATTTCTTATAAAAATGACTTTTTAAATTCACAAGGAATTTGTAAAGAATTTTATAAAAAATTCAATATATATCAAAATAATAAAATATGATCAATATCTTCATCCTCTAAGAGTTATGAAATTTATAGGTGATAGGATCTTCAATTTTCCAATTTTGTATTGAGAGAAAATGTGTATTCACATGTCCCACACTCACGTGTCAATGAGGAAAAATAAACATCCAATTAGGGATACAAGATGAATCACATTGTTTTTTGAGAGTAGTAAAGAATAAATACATTGCTAGTGGAGTACCAACCTAATGTTATTGTCTGAAATATATCACCAACTACCCATTGTTGTATATAGTCAAACCACCCATAAATAATTGGAAAATTATTTTAATACTATTTAAAATAAAATTTCCCATTTTACTACTTCAATATTCCATCATAATTTGTAAAACACAAAAATGTGTTTTTAATCAATTAATTCGTGTTCAATATAAAACCAAACATTGGTTCTTATGAAATTATTTGAATTTTATTTATTAAAATTTATTTCACAAGTCAATTTTATAAATAATTAATAGAATTTACATCAAATCCAAATCATAATATAATAATTCAAATCCCACACAATCTAACTTCATGTAGGAATCAAGAAAAATTAAATAATAATTCAATAAAATCCATGATTCATTTTTCAAAAATATTTTTAAACATATTTATTTACTCAAGAAATCATTATCACATATTTTAAATTGATGTTGACTACAACCTATAAAGAATATTTTATGCACCTCTAGAAACACACTATTAAAATGTTTAATATATATGACACATATTGAAATCAAAAATTACATCATTAAATGACTCCCAAAAAATATATTGTGTCCATAAATACGTAAATCACATATCAATGGATATATTTATGTCTTCATGTTTCTCCCCTATGTAAAATTATTTCCCAAGAATGGATGGGACTTTAGATAAAATTACATACATTCTACTTGAAGGTATTGATTTTTGACACGAATATTGAATCTCTTATAGTGAAATGTATCCTTTCAAAATGATTTAAGAAAAATATTTCCCCTATATGATTATAGTGTTATGTTAATATGTTTGTTATGAATTTTCCATTATATATGTGTTGAAAATCCCAAACACTTTTCCTTATTGATTTTTTAATATAACTAAGGGAATTTATATGATCAACATTTATCATGTTTTTATATGCTTTAATTAATGTCATTTATCTAATCATAACTATATTTTCCTTAAGACCAAATTTCATTATGTTAATTCAGATCCTTAACAAAATATCAGAACCATATAGTTTATTAGAATTAGATTCTCCCTATGTTGAGAATATGAATATCTCTGATCTTGGAATTCAATTTCGTTGAAATCTAGATTGTGATTTCATCGAAATCTAGAATCAGGATTCATCAAATTATATACTAAGATTTCATTTTAATCTTGAAAAAAATTTCATCAAAATATAGACTCCTATTTCAAACAAATCTAGTTTCTAATTTCATTTATTTATAAATTCCGATTACTTGTATATTTAGAATCTGTTTCTACATAATTTCAAACTTTTTTTCCATATAAATTTAGACTATGATTTCTCAATATTCTTAGAAACTCATTAATCAATTTTTTTAAAGTTTCATTTCTTTCATAACAAATTATTCCAATTTTATCTGATCATATTATGATTATGTTTCTAAATATCGATAATGTTTTTCTTAAATATTATTGTTTCTTACACATTATAATGTTTCCCGTGTTTTTCTAACATGAAATAATGTCATAAAATATGTTATTAAATTTACATTGGATGAGTGATATATATATATAGTTACCTCTAAAAGTTAAGGGAAAATATGACTGTTTGAGTTGGATGTCAACCATTGGAATCCAAGCCTATAAATAAGAGACAATTTAAATGATATTAGCCAAAAACTATTAGGATATTGAGCTCTAGTGTGAATTGATACTCTGTGAAATCCGTCCTCAAATCTTCTTTGTGTGAATTCTATGAACATGTTGTTCACGCTGAGAAAAACATATTCAACCTAGCTTGTTAGATTATGATTGTTGATATTATCAATTGACAAATTTTGAGGATAGAAAGACTAAAGAACCAATAACATTAGAGATTGAGGGATTTTGGGAATAGAGAGAAAAATTATGATATTTATATCAAGGGATTAAAGATGTGTGGGTAAGACAGAATCTATTGATTGTATAAATAAAGGGTACTTTATCCATGGTTTTTGGATACCCTTATTTTTTCGTTAAAAGTGTTTTTTGACTTGTCCCATTTTGTTTAAAGTTCTAATTCCACTGCGGTTTTATTATAGTTTGAAACTGTAGCCTTTTTACACTTTCTTATTTTGGTATACACGGATATATATAAAATTATATACACTTTAAGGTTAAATCAATATACATGTAAACATATATATTTTTTAATTATCGTATCCCTATTATCATATCCTAATAAAGTTAGTGTCAATGCTAAGACCTAAAGAGGACTTGTGAATTCCTATTGATTAACATCATTAAACATAGATTTAATTAAGGATAAAAATGAATATTTTTAAACATACAATTCACCCCTATTATAATTGAGAATCTTATATCCTATTTAGATCTTACATTTGAAATCAAATGAGTTGTCTAGAAATACATATAGATGTATATAAATTTTTTTGATCAAATTTTCATTCTTAACTTTTATTGTTGAACATTATATTAATTTTCTTATTTTAAAACTATTTATTTATAAAAATTCACTATAAATATTTTTTTATGGAAAACGTATTATTTATTTTCTAATAGAATGATAAAAATTAATGTTGGATCAATATACAACATAAATCCTTCCAGACACCAATTTTTTTTATGGAAATGAATATGAATACTATAGATATATGATAGATAATTTTATTATTAATAATCGCATGGATAACATTGTTATATTAACTATAGACTACAAGATTCCAAAAAAAAATTTCCTATTTACTAATCATGAAAAACATGAGTATTGGCTTAACATCGAGGTACACAAAACTTTTTTATGTTCAACCACTAGAAATATTTTTGGGCATTTTTAATCTTTTGAAGATGCAAATATCATCTAGATGAAATTATTAGTTACACATTTGGAACATCCAAGGTTTTTGAAACTATAAGAGCTATATATAGAGTTGAATATCATGAATTTATGTATCCTTTGGGAGAACCTGTATGCAATGTTCAAAAAAGTTTTATTACTACTTTCAACAGACTTTAGTTTATGGATGAGAATGGACTTGATGATGAAATTATCTTGGATAAGATTATAGATATTATTCCCAATGAGTGGTAATCCACAATAAAATCAATTGAAGAGAATTGGGTTGTTTTAAACATCACTCTTAATGAGTTATTCCAGACTCTTGTACAACATGAAAGAAGAATGAAGAGAGCTACAGAGATCAATAAGAAAAATAATTTCATCATAAGTGGTGCTTTCATTACAACATCAAATTATATAAAATCCATGACTCATAAAAGACTTACTAGATTAAAAGATAAGATATCTACTATTATATCTGAATCAAGTGACAATGAACATTCAAGGAATTAACTTTCCAATATTTCTTGATGAATGATCAATATTGTGGGAATGAATGATTTCCAATATAGATACAAGAAGAAATACAGAAGGGATAAGAAATATCCATATGTTACTTATTATTAATAAAATATGGAATGCCATATCAAATCAGACTATCCTATGATAAAAAAAGGATTTAAATGTTAGACATTTGGAAAGAAATAAGAATATAAACTATAGGTACAAGTCCAATAAGGTAATAAAATGTAGTGACACATGGAGTTCCTGTTATGGTGAGTCTTCTGATTAATAATAAAATAGTGAATCATATGGATATAAGAATATTGGTCTTATAACAAAAATTATTTTTGAAAATCAATGTTTGATAGAAATGGTACACATTTTTGAATCATTAATGAATATTTATTTAATTGTGAATTTCCATCATGAAATGTTTTATGAATCTTTGGTTGAAGAATCATCCTCCAAATAAGATAATAATATATCCAATTTTGAAGAATAATATTAATTTTCCATGTTTCTTGAAAATGAAAACAAAAATATCAACAAAAAACATGATATGGAAAATTTTAGAATATCTATCTTAACAAAAGAATTTTAAAATCATTGAAAATATATTGATTAGAAAAATAATGATTTAGAATTTTTTTTCATAATAATAAATAAATATATTGTGAGAAGGATAAAAATTCTAAGGATCATAAAAATTTCATTTCTAGGAAAAATTATTTAGAGACAAACTCAAACTCAACGAAAAATTATTATGAGGAAATTATTTTAGTCATTAAAATAAAATCTGAAATATTTTTAGTAAAGAGTCTTTTGTCTAATTTTACTTATAGAAGGAGATAATTTGATAAAATTTATTCACAACATCATCCCCTATGTAATAGTTCTGGATTCAATTTTTCATAGTCAAACCCTTTTTTTGTCATAAAAATTTTGTTCTCCAAGTTTCTCTTTTTTTTCACCACGTGTCAAATAAATGGAAATTGGGAGAAAAATGTCCGTTAAATAAAACCCAATCCTTAGGATTTCATAAAGATTATGTTTCTAAATTTTTTTGGATACATAATATTTTAAATTTTAAAAATTCCAGATCCAAATATGTTTAGATACCAAAAATATAATTATTCCTTGTTTAGGAAAACAATGGAAGTGCCAGAAAAAATTATATGGTACAAGTCGCACCCGTTTTTTTTCATTTTAGTTCATGGTTTCGATCCGGTTCATTGAAAATCATGATCCTTGTATTGGGTGTTGTGTGATATTAATTTTTTTAACTTCCATATATGTATAATCACCCTAATTTGGGTTCCCCATTGCTTGTTTAGGAGTTTTTGAAGAGAGGGTGGTTACATCATTATTTGGGCCAACCATGAGCCCATTTCCTGTTTTAAAAAACAAATTTGTTTCTTTTCAAAATCATTTTTTAACATGTTTCACCCATTAAACTTCATAATTTTCCTCCACTCACATATTAAATCCACCATTTCATTTTGGAACCATTATGAATTCATACACATGGTGAATATGGGTTACTTATTTAGGTATTGAGCCAAACTGTAGGCCCACTTCCAGTAAAAAAAAATTGTTTCTTTTATATATTTTTTATTTTTCAATATTTTTCGATTCTTCCACCTCCCACTCAAAGAAAAAATACCTATACTCAACCCCATTATTGATACTACCTCTTTGGAGATAATTCTAAGAGAATATTAGAGGGAAATTTCTCAGGATTCTTCAAATCATTCAAAATTGATAAGGTAAATTGATTCATACATAAATCATTCACTTAGTAGTCATTTTCTCAATAATATTCCTTCCCTAGTTCTCCCAGACCATATTAGCCCCTCCAAAATGTTTCAAGTCATTCAATTTTTTCAAAGGGAGTAAATGTAATGGAATAAGAAGTGTTTTCTGGTTGAAAATGTGATATTCCATCTTTTTTATCCTCCCTCTTCTTTATCGTTTCTTTATTTCGTGGTTTTATTATATCCACTAGTCATGATAGACCTATGGTTATGTTATAACCTGATTTGTGATGAGTTTTGTGTTTGTTTGTGGCTCGTCGTCATTGTTTTACGGTTTGTAAACCCTCAGATGGTGATTTTGGTTGTGCATTTGCATTACGACCAAGATTTAATGTTGGATACCCCTTGTAGAAGACTTTATCAATTAAGTTTGATCATTATCATTATATTATATTATTATTCATATGATACTTTCTTCTGTGATGCCTTTGTTTTAACTGTTTTTTGTGAAAATTATGTTTTATGACTTATTTTGTTATAAATATAGTTGTTTTGGTAGAAATGTGCACTCCTCTTATTTGATAAATTATTCCATGCATTTTCACACTTTTTATGATATTTTGAATATCTTTATGGCATTAAAATGGTATTTTATTCATTTTTAAGTGCTTAACATAAGTTGTTTTTTTAAAAAGTGCATGCCATGTGTTCGGTAAATTGCCTGGTTGGCTTTTAGTTGTCTAGTAAAATTTAAACTGTTTTTTATGGATTTATAAATACATTGGAAGAATGTAAAAAATTATTTTTGGGATCCATTTATGGATTTTAAATTTTTATTTTTTTTCAAACAAATGGTTTTTTGTTTACAACATATTTTGTCCCGAGTTGCAGGAAAATTGCTTGTTTTGGATTCTCATGAAAATGGTTGTGTTTTGAATTTGTAACCTGAGTTTTTTAAGGGATTTATGAATGTGGTTTTATGATATATATAGTGTTTATACAGCTCCCTAATATCATTGAAATTCATAACATTGTAAAATTTTATTTTTTAGAAAATGTATAAAGGCATTTTTGGCCTTTCATAAAAATTAAGAATGAGTGTTTTACTTGTATATACCAGTTCTGTCAATTGGGATTGTTTTATGGTCCATAAAATGATTTTATTAAATGTTTTTATAGAGTCCAAATATTGATGGGTATGGTTTTTTTGCGTGTTTATAATTAAAAAAGTGTTTTGAATGAGTTTTATGTGTACAACCTCAATACAATCCTTGAAAATGTTTTACGAAAAATTTTAGTGGTTTATTGATTTATGAAAGAAATGTGAAGAATTATTTTGGTATGTTTTTGTGTTTATTTGTTGGGAATTTTATTTTTATTTGAAATGTGTATTTTATAATATGTGTAACTTGATTGAGCACTAAATGTAATCCTAGGTATCTAGTTGGGCGTACGTGTACTAGTATGCTTGTGATTCTGTGGGGTTTGGCCCCTATTTCACGTAGCCAGTTGGATGATGAAAACACTAACTATACCATGATTATGATGATTTTGGGGGTAAAACAAGGTTATCATGATGCTCCCTAAAAGCGGATCATTTGCACAAGAAGATATATTTAATATGTTTACTTTCACCAAGATACGAGGTTCATGGGGCTCATAATTAACATGTTCCTAGGGGTTTTCCTGTGACTTGTGATCATTGGGTATTTTGTACTCACCATCATCATACAGTGTGTTTGGTTGGTAAATTTAGTATTTTGGGTGATTTATTTAAAAGTGTATATTCTTTAAAGAAGCCCTCTTGAAAAGTTTTTCCCATTTTGAGTTGGACCTCTTTGAAAATTGTTACTAGCATTCTTGTTTATAAAACATGCATGTTTCATTGGAAATTTTTATATATCATGGGACCTCATTTGGAAAACATACTTTTATATTTTTATTTAAAACATGAAATTGATGTTTTTGTTATTTGAAATGATGTGCATTGGGAATAGAATATTGTTAAAATCAACTGAGTATTAATACTCATACCTATAGTCCTCTTCTATTTTTAGAACTTATGTAGGGTTCAACTTGAGTTCGATCGCCTTGGGTGACATGTGATCATTTTTTTGGAGATTGACCAGTGGGGTCACATGGAGATAGTTGTTCATCTGGTTTGGTTAGTTGAGTTTTGGTTTTAGTTTTATTTTCATTTTCTATTACAAATTATGTTCAATTCAATTTTTATATAAATGTATTTTGAGATGTCCATTTATTTTTTTTGTTTGTTTTATTGTTTATATATAGGTTAAATTATACCCTTTTGTACACTATTGATTTAGTTGGTTCTTGTCTACATCTCGAGAGGATCTGGAATGCCTCTCAGGACATGTCGCGGGCTGGCCTGGGTGATTGGTTCAGGGTCGACTCGGGCTGATTCGTGACAAAATGGTATCCGAGGAGGTCGGCTCATAGCAGATCATTATTTTTAGAGAGAGATTTTTATTTAGGGGATGTTAAGGTATATGGAATAGGATTTTTGGGACATGAGGGGTAATTGAGGGAAAATCATTGTGAACACATTCTCTTTCTAATCCACAGGTTTCCGTTGGATGTCCAGTTTTATTAGTGTCTTTTGTTCTTGTTGATTGTTTGGTGTTGGGATATGACAAGGGGTGTCTTACTAATGGAATTTGTAAACATTTGGGGACTGGAATTCCATGTGGTGCCAGGTAATGGTCCTAATAATTATCTCTATTTTGGTGTTGTGTCTGACATATGGCTGCCAACCATATGGTCAAGTCATCCACCAACACTTTTTACCTTTTGTGGGTTTCATGGTCCTTTCTTGAATTCTGAATTTTTTGTTTTGAAAATAATAGTGTGACAATTATGGAAATGGGTTTTAAAGGAAGGAATGGATTTAAAAAAGTGAAAATGGATTTTCAAAAATTAAATTTAAGAATGGTTTTTGGAATGTTGTGTTTTTTATAAAACAAATTTTGTGAAGGAAGTAGAAAATATTTAAAAGGATTGGTTTTCTAGAATCTAACCTTGTGGTTTGTTGAAATAAAATGTTTTGAAAGTGTGAATCATTTTTAATTAATTCTGAAACACTGTTTTAAATGGGATGTTTTGGGATATTGAAATGTTTTTGAATTTGATGAAATTTTTTTGAACGGCTGTTGTTTTTAGGAAAGGGGTTTTATTCTTTATGGTAGTCGAATTTTGAAAAGAGGCATTGCTGAAAATTTTAAAAATGGGAAATGGGTATTTGGAATATAATGGCTATTTTTGGATGTTCGGTTATTTGAAATGGTTTGTTTTTTTTAATCAAATGGTTCTTGATCAACTGTGTCTTGTCCTATGAAATATTAAAATGGTTTTTGATTTGGTGGTTAATGTGCCATTGTATGATACACGACTATTTTTGTAATGATGACGTTTTGTTTTTTCATTCGGTGTTTTCATGGGTTCTCACATACATGGTTTTGGGGATATATGGATTAATGGCCGGTAAGAAATGGTATTTGAGTACCTGGGGTGGGACATAAATGTTCATGTGAGTGAGACTTGTTGAAACACCATTGGTGAATTTGAAAATCCACCGTGTTTTTTAATTTTTTTCCAAGGTGCTATTAGAATTAAAATTGTGGTGTTTTTTTAAACTGAAGGTAATGTGGATGGTTTATCCTATGTCTTAGACATGTTTTCTATTCAGTATGCTTCCTTAGGATCTAGAACTCATACTCTCGTTAGATCTTGAGATGGGATCTTGTTGCTGGCTCGGTTTTGGGGTAATGATTAGTGGGTTTCTAAAGATGTGTTGGATATTGTGATGTTTCCATGGATAGTTCTCCATTTCTAAGCTTTCTAGTTGATTAACCTATGTATTTGTTTCAAATGTTAAATCCTCTAATTATAATGATACCTCCACCAGTTTTTTGAAATAGACAGATTTTTGGGCTTGATTTAAAGTGTGTTCCCTTTATAGGGATTCTCTCGGATGTATTAGTTGAGCTTGGTGATGTTTAGTGGGTTTTGATCCTTGTTCATTCTACTCCCTCTTTGAGGGAGTGAAAATAGTGTTGTTTATCTTCTTGTACTTTTTTGTGTAAAAATGTGTTGTTGAGGAATAGAGTTTCATGGTGTCTGTTGATCTTTTGTTTATTACCTAGAGTGTTATGTTGTACTTTGTGGAACTAAGTGATGGAGTACACGTGGGTATTATCAATGCATGGGTGCGAGGCAAGAGATGCTTCATCAATCAGAGCTCCAGAAATAGGTTTCAGAGTAAAGCTAGTGTGTAGTCAGAAGTCATAGGATTGTGGGTAGTATTGCTAAGCTTATAACTAAACAATTTTATTGAGGTAGTTCCATTGTCTTTTTGTGGTTTAAATGGACCAATGATTGGGTATCCATACCTCCCCTCCCAAATTGGTGGTGGTTTGGATTAGTGCAGAGAGTGTTGGCCTAGTCCTTGCTGCATCCATTTGAGAGTGGGTGGAATAAATGTTCATGTTTTGTTCCGTTGAAATTGGGTTTGTAGGTTGTTGTGGGTGAATTTTGGTGGTCTTGTGTAGGTGAGTCCCTATTCTAGTTCATTTTGAATTATTATTTTTTTATTTATAGTTGGTCTCTAATGGTGGGGAGACCCATTGCGGGTCTCGAAGATCTTTCCTTTAGGATTTGTTGGATGGTAGTTGGGATTTAATGGTGGGGAGACCATTCCATCCTCCACACCAAGTCATTGGATTTTGTGAGCGAACTATGGTTTCAGTTTATGTTTGGTTTCATTGAGAGAAGCCCCAACAATATAGTTATTGGCTTTGTTGTGGAGGTGGTGGCTTGATCTTAATGTCGATTCTCCAGAAGTGGTTGTGAGTTGGTATTTTGTTTGTGCAAGAGTATTAAGTTTCTATTTTGGTGAATGATATTTTATTATATTTTGAGGCTATATTATGTTGACAAATAATCCTTAGGTGTTGTTCTATTAGTTGAAAAGCTTTATGGCTTTCTGGGAGAATAAATATTTAATGGTTGGGAGAATTGTCACACCTATTTTTTTTTTATTTTCAAGTCATGGTTTTGATCCAATTCATTGAAAATCCCGATCCTTTTATTGGGTTCCAGGTGAGATTAATTTTGAGTTTTGAACTTACATTTATGTCTAATCACCTTAATTTGGGTTCCCCATTGCATGTTTACGATTTTTTTAAAGAGATGGTGGTTGCTCCATGATTTGGGCCAACCGTGAGCCCATTTTTAATTTTAAAAACCAAATTGTTTTCTATTATAACTCATTTTTTAAACAATTTCACCAATTAAACTTTATACATTTACTACATTGAAATATTAAAACCTCCATATCTATTTGGATCCCTTAAAATTTCATTATCATGGTGAATTTAGGATACTTAGTTAGGTATGAGCCAAACAGTGGGCCCACATCCAGTTTTAAAAAAATAATTTGTTTCTTTTATATATATTACATTTTATAATATATTTTAGTGAGTCCACCTCACAATTGAATCCAATATACCTAGAATAACCCCAATTACAGTGTTTATCTCTTTGGAGATAAATGGAAGCGAATATTAGGGTGAAATTTCTCATGTTTCCTCAAATCGTCCAAAATTTAAAAGGTAAATTATTTCATACATAAATCATTAAAATATTATTATTTTACCATAAATCTTCTTTCACAGGATAATATTGAGCATAGGATCCTATACAAGAAGGTCAAATCCATTCCCCTTTTCTCTAAGGGTTCATATCTAATGGAATACGACAAGTTTTCTAGTTGAAAAGGCGATATTCCTCATCCTTTATCCTCCATATTCTTCCTCATTTCATTATTTCTAGGTTTTAAAATATACCCTAGTCATTATAGACCTATTATTCTGTTATACCATGATTTTTGAGGAGGTTTTTGTTCGTTTGGGTCTGTTCGTCAAAGGTTTGGGGTTTATAAACCCTCAGATGGTTGTTTTGGGTGTGCGTTTCCATTACGTCAAGGATGTGAGGTAGGGTATCCCTTAAAGAAGCAATTATCATTTAATTTTCAACTTTATAATTATGTTATAAACTAATACATATGACATGTTATTATGTAAGACCATGGTTTAATAGGTTCTTTGTGGAAATTATGAGTATGACTTATATTGTTAAAAATATAGTTGCTTTCGTATAAATGTGAACCCTTATTGTTTGATATATTATTCCAAGATATTTCTCACTTTCATTATAGTATATTGAATATAATTCAGTCTCAAATATCATTATGGCATGAAAAATCTATTTTATCCCTTTTTAGGTTCTTAACATAAGTTGTTTTGTTAAAGAGTGCCTGCCATGTGTTCGGTAAATTGCCCGGTTAGATTTTTGTGTCTCGTGCTATTTAAATTGATTTCTTTGGATTTATAAATACATTAGAAGAATGTAAAAAATTATTTTGGGAAACATATATGGATTTCAAATTTGGATTCGGTTTTATAAATAAATGTTATTTGGTTTACAACTTGTTTTGGCCCGAGTCGCCGGAAAATGGCCCGTTTCACATTTTTATGAAAATGGATGTGATTGAATATATAACCTGAGTGTTTTAAGGGATTTATTAATGTAGTTTGATCTTGTAAATGGTGTGTATAAACCTCCATAATAAAATTCAAATGCATAATTTTTTCAAATTTTAGTTTTGAGAAAAATTATAATGGCTCGTTTGGCCTTTCCTAAAAATGAAGATTGAGTGATTTACTTGTATATACAATTTTTTTTCTATTAGTATTGTTTTATGGTCCATGATATGATTTTATTAAATGTTTTTAGGGCTTCCAAATATGTTTGGTTATTGTTTGTTTGTGTCATTATAAATATAATACACTTTTTGAATGAGTTTTATGTGCACAACCTCAATAGACTAAAAGAAATTGTTTTTGGAAAATTTTTAGTGGTTTATTGATTTGTGAAAGAAATGTGAAGAATGTTTGTGGGAATTTTTAATGGTTTGGTAATGTAATTTTGATGTGAAATTTGTATTTTATGATATGTGTAACTTGATTGATCACTAAAGGGAATCCCATGTATCTTAATGGAGGATGTTTACAAGTATACCAGTGATCCTGTGGGGTTTGGCCCTTGTTTCACGTAGCATGTTTGACAATGAAAACACTAACTAAACTATGATGATGATGTTATTGGGGTACCACTAGGTTATGGTTATGCTTCTTACTAATGGCTCATATGCATGAGAATAGATATTTATTAGGGTTACATTTATCGAGATACGATGTACTTGGGGATCACAATTATCTAGTGCCTATGGGTGTTCCTGTGACTCCTGCTCTTTGGATATTTTGTACTCACCATCATCATATTGTGTGTTTTTTGGTAAATTATGTTGTTTGGGGGATTTATTTGAATGTTTAAATTCATTAAATCCACCCTCTGGAAAACAATTTCGATTTTTAAGTTGCAGCTCCATGAAAATTGTTACGAGCATTCTTGTTTATAAAACATGCCTTTTTTTGTTTGGTAATTTTTATAGCATGCGACATCATTTGGAAAACATTACTTTATATCTATATTTAAAACATGAACTTTAGGTCTCATTTATTTTAAAGGATGTGCATTGGGAGTAAATATCAGGCTAACCTACTAAGTTTCAATACTAACACATATAGTCTTCATCTATTTTTAGCCCTTGTGGAGGTTTCATCTTGACTTTGATCACCATTGGAGACGTGTGATCATTTTTTTGGATTGTGACCAGAGGGGTCACATGGAGTTATTTGGTTATCGGGTTTGGTTAGTTGAGTTTTTATTTTAGTAGTACTTTTAGTTTCCATTACAAATAATGTTCAGTTCAATTTTTATATAAATTTATTTGGGTCGATACATTTATTTTTGTTGTTTGTTTTATTGTTTATATATGGGATAAATTGTTACCTTGTGTACTCTATAAATTACATCGGTGATTGTCTCCATCCTAAGAGGTTTGGGATTACTTATAGGGACTTGTCATGGGCTGGCTAGGGTGACCAGATCACGGTCGACTTAGGCTGGTTTTTGATAGTACAAGCAACGTGCATGTTCCCAGCATAATGGAATGTAATAAAATTTTTTTCAAATGATTATAAAGAGGAAATGTCAAAAAAAATTCATGGATAATGATCAAGGTGAATTTGTTTGCATGGGTGACATTATTGTTGGATCTGAATCTACGGATTACACACAAGAGGGGGGGGGGTGAATTGTGTCTTTTCAAAATTATTACAATCTCTTCAATTTAGACAAATTCTTTCCACTATGCTTTAGCACGATTAAATATGCAGCGGAAAAAGTAAAAGCATGAACACACGGATGTATAGTGGTTCAGGGAACAGAAGGCCCCTAGTCCACTCCACCAACGCTCAAATCCACGAGCTTGGTGATTTTCACTATCTGGTCCTCGTTTCCACAGACCTGTTCACAACTGAGTATAGGCAGTTGACACCTTTACAAGTTTCAGGCAAACACAACCTTCCTGGTTCAAACACGAACCCACACAGCTTAGAACGAGAAGCTGATCACTCAAAAATAAAAAGGGTTTCGATAAAGAAAACACTTCTCCAGTTGTTCTTCACAATTGCAACAGAATGCAATTGACAGTAGATAGATCGTCGTCTTCAGAAAATAAAGATCTGTAATCAAAACAGTTCTGAGTCGATCCAGTTGCAATAGATATTACAAGAAACTTCACAACTTCAGCAGCAGTAGATTCACAACAGATAGTCGATGTAGAACACGTGAATCTGCTATCAAGATCATGCTTCGGTAATAAAGGTTTTACACTTCTTCTTGATCACCAGAAAAGAACGCCTTCACACAGTCTCTGTTTCTTGCTCGTTAAAAGATCAATCTATATATTTCATACACTTTCCTGTGTATATATATATATCCGAAGTTTCCAAGATAGAACATATATATTCAAATCTGAGAAAATATTCCTCATAAATAGATCCATGAAAATCTCTTTTAGATTCGCGATATTAAATAACAGAGCCGTTGTAACTCCCCTGAAGAATCGGCATAAAAAGCTCCGTTTTAAATCAATCATTATCCGTTAAAAATCGTCTTTAATTCCGTCAAAGTCGTACTTAAGAATCGGCTCGAAATCCGCTTAATAATCCGCCTGTTTGACCAATGCAAAAGGAAATATCGTCTGTCAAAAATATCCCGACGCCAAACGTAGGGTTGATGACGTGGCTCCAAATGTAGGGTTCACAAACGTAAGGTTTACAAACGTAAGGTTCACAAACGTAAGGTTGAACATACATATTTTCTCTTCAGCATTCAAACGTAGGGTTGATCATCCATACTTTGTCTTGCTTCAACTCTCCAAAGAACGTACGGTTGATTATAAAAGTAAGGTTGATGATCCATACTTTTGAGAAACAAACTCAACACTGAAAACTAACGTACGATTTCTCTTCCATACTTGTCCAACAACAAAAACGTAAGGTTCCTTCCAAACGTAATGTTTTTCTTCCATACTTTTCAACAACGTAAGGTTCATTAACCATACGTTTCAAAATAACGTAAGGTTCCTTAACCATACGTTTCTTTTAACATAAAAAGTAAACTTTTCATCCATACGTTACGTTCATCAACGTAGGGTATGAACAGTGATTCCAGTACGCGCTAAAACTGATCTCACACTACAGTGATTCCAGAACGCGCTAAAATTGATCTCGCGCTACAGTGATTCCAGAACGCGCTAAAATTGATCTCGGAATAAATGAAGTATGAAATCTCGTTATATGAAATAAATAAATAAAATAAATTCCTGCAAAATACTCAAAGAAATAATTAGTAAATAATTAAGGGTATTTTTGAGCATCAAAATCATCATAAAGAGACAGAGTATTATTTAAAATAATCTCCCCCTTTAAAAAACATTATTTTGAATTGTTTGAAAACAATATATTGCTCAACAATCTCCCCCTTTTTGATGATCACAAAACCCATAAAAATAATAGAACTAATTTAATTGAAATCTTTATTGAAAAATTAGTTTTATAAAATTTTAGAATTTTGAAAGGATTAAAACAATATTTAACTATAATAAAATTTCTCCCCCATAAAAATAACTTTTCAGCTAAAAATAGATAAAAGATAAATATCGTATATATCCAAATTCTCCCATATATCCAAATTTCTTCATAGGAAACAAATGAATTTAAATGTTGTGTTTATCCAAATTCTCCCCCTTTTTGTGATATAAAAAAGAATGAAAAAATTACGGATTTGAACACATTCAATATTGCACTGAACTATAAGTAAATGCTATAGTTAACTGTGTATGAATAAGTGAATTTGTTATACTGGCTAACTCAATCATAAATCAATAAACAACAAAACAAAACAAAAAAAAGTAAGAAAAGAATTTTCATTCACAAGCTCTTATATATAAACGATTGTGATATACAGAGGAATCAAGGTTCATAGATAAGACAGGGAAAAAGGTGTCTATTTCCTTTGAATCGCGGTCTTTATCTCTGTAAACTGTTCTCTGAGCCTCTTCATCTTCCCATCTCCTAACTTGATGATAAGATCTCTGCTCTCTTGAGTCATATGAATATCTTCAATCAAATTAACTTTGAAAAACTCATGCATTCTTTCTTCTTTTTCAACAAAAAGAGCCAGTTTTTCTGATAATTGATTCAAAAGAATCCTAATCGGTTGCTCTCCAGATGTCAACTGATCCACTAAAAATCTCTGATTATCTAGCAAAACTGACAAAGGGGCACTATTACACTGAAGATCATGTAATCTGTCACTCATATTGCTCATTGCTCCAGTAATTGCTTGAAATCTCCGAATCAAATCAGGTGAAGAGCCTGATCCACTCACAGCACTGTTTTCAACAGACTCAAATTTATTCTCCATGTAAATCTTCAACTCAGACAAATCATCTTTCTTTACCATCTCTGATTTTAACTGATCAACAGCATGCAGCATATCAGTCTTAATCAAATCTACTTCCTGTCTTGAAACATTACATTCTTTCAGCTTCTGAAACTTCAACTGCTCTAAGTTCAGAGAATTTCTGAGACTAACATTCTCAGATTCAAACTGAGAGATACGCTTGTATCAGCCATTCTTGGTGCTAAACCAGTCTGAACAAATTTTACCAAAATTTTCTGATCGGGCTCCAAATCCTTAATAAACATCTTCTTTATCACTCTGGTTCCAAACAGAAAAGACATAATGTCTTCAGACTTATGTACAGAATCTCCAATATTCCGTAAATCGAAATGAAAAACTCCTTCATGAGGGCAGTTAAGAATTTGACTTATCTCTACAGATGATATTGAAAAGTCCTTATCCTCTATTTGAGCCAATAAACTATCCTCTGTATCTCCAAGGCTAAACTGAACAGTTCTAAAGAAATTTCTCATTTCTTCCTCATATAGAAACTCAGAATTTGCACTATTAAAAGCTTGCTCAAGGCTTTGAAACGACAACGCTTGCTTCAACGGTAAATTAGTTTCAAACAGCCACTCTAAATCTATGACTTTACCTTGCAGTATTTTCCGACCTACTACCTTAGGTTTCTTTGCAGCACTGCTCTCGGCTTCATCTGGACGCTTAGTCTTTGCCATTCCAACAACGATTTCTGAAGGTTCGTAAGTTTAGGGTTTGAAGATTCAGAAAAGGGTTTTGGAGCAGATGTGCGGTTTTAGGTTTTCGAAAGGGTTTCCGAAAAAGGTGAAGCAGTTTAGAAGGTGAAACGGTTCTGACAGCCTTGATTCCCGTGTAATCACTAATCATTACTTTTATTTAAAACAAAATAAAATTACTTATAGCGGAAAACAGAAATTAAGCAGAATTCGAAAACAGAATAAGATTTAAAAAAAACTATTTAAAATTAAATAAACCTAACTCCCCCTTAATAAATTCAAACCTTGCCGTGGGAAGTGGTTTAGTAAAAATATCTGCTAATTGATTTTCTGTATTTACAAATTCTAAAAATATATCCTTTTTAAACACATGATCTCTTAAAAAGTGATGTCTTATATCAATGTGCTTAGTTCTAGAATGACTAATAGGATTTTTTGAAATATTAATTGCACTAGTATTTTCACATAAAATAGGTGTATTATTGAAATTTAATCCAAAGTCCATAAGAGTGTTTTTCATCCACAACACCTGTGCATAGCAACTACCTGCAGACACATATTCTGCCTCGACTGTTGACAGGGCAACTGAGTGTTGTTTCTTACTAGACCATGATACTAAAGACTTCCCTAAAAAGTGACATGTTCCTGAAGTACTCTTCCTATCTAATCTACAGCTTCCAAAGTCAGCATCTGATTATGAAATTAAATTAAAATCAGAGGTTTTTGGATAAAGCAGAGATTGATAAATAGTACCTTTTAAATATCTAAAAATTCTTTTAACAACAGTTAAATGGGATTCTTTGGGATTTTATTGAAATCGAGCACAAAGACATACTGAATACATTATATCTGGTCTACTAGCAGTAAGATATAACAAACTACCAATCATACCTCTATATAACTTGTTGTCCACTGATTTTCCAGTTTCATCCAAATCAAGTTTTATATTAGTACACATAGGAGTTGTAAATGGCTTGCTGTTTTCAAGTCCAAATTTCTTAAGTAAATCAGTAATGTATTTGCATTGATTTAAAACATTTCCAAAATCTTTTTGAAATATTTGAAGACCCAAAAAGAAATTTAATTCTCCCATCATACTCATTTCAAATTCTTTTTGCATTAATTCTGAAAATTCATGACAAAGAATTTTATTGGTTGATCCAAAAATTACATCATCAACATAAATTTGTACCAACAAAACATTATTTTTCACAGTTTTCTTAAAGAGTGTTGGATCTGCCAGTCCAACAGTAAAATCATTTTTCAAAAGAAAAGAACTTAGTCTTTCATGCCAAGCTCTAGGTGCTTGTTTAAGGCCATAAAGATCTTTAGTATGTTTGAAAACAGAATCTGGTTTTTGAGAATTTTCAAAACCAGGAGGTTGCTCAACATAAACTTCCTCCATTAAATATCCATTTAAAAAGGCAGATTTAACATCCATCTGAAATAATTTAAAATTCATATAAGATGCATAGGCTAAAAGGATTCTAATGGCTTCTAACCCGGCTACAGGTGCAAAGGTCTCATCATAATCTATTCCTTCTTCTTGATTATATCCTTTAGCTACTAATCTTGCTTTATTTCTAGTTATTATCCCTTGATCATCCTGTTTATTCCTAAAGACCCATTTAGTTCCTATTACTGGATAATCATGTGGTCATTCAACTAATTCCCAAACCTTATTTCTCTTGAACTGGTTCAATTCATCCTGCATTGCTATTACCCAGCTCTCATCATCTAAGGCTTCTTCTATGGTCTTAGGTTCTTGTTGGGATAGGAAAGCAGAGAATTCAACTATGTTTCCAAGGTTTCTTCTAGTTTGAATACCAGTCTCTAAGTCACCTATCACAGATTCTAAAGGGTGATTCTTTAAGGTTCTAGACTATCTAGGCATTACATTCAAGGGTTATTCAGTGTCATGTTCTCCTGAACTGGACTGAATTTCTTTTATATCATTTTCAAAATAATTCTTTAAATTCTCAAGTCTCATGTTTTCATTAGAATCAGGTTCATCTATTTGTTCTATCCTTTTTTCAAAAGGATCAGATTCATCAAATTTCACATGAACTGATTCTTCAACAATCCTTGACTTTTTATTATAGACTCTATAAGATTTGGAGGTTGCAGAATATCCTAAGAAAATACCTTTATCAGATTTTGGATCAAATTTACCAAGATTATCTTTGGTATTCAAGATGTAAACCTTGCATCCAAAAACTTTAAAGTAATTTACTTTAGGTTTTCTGTTATTCCATAGTTCATAGGGTGTCTTTTTCAAAATAGGTCTTATTAAAATTCTATTCATTATATAACAAGCTGTATTAACAGCTTCTGCCCAGAAATATATAGGTAGGCTATATTCATTTAACATAGTTCTAGCCATTTCATGAATAGTTCTATTTTTTTTCTTTCTACAATCCCATTCTGTTGAGGTGTTCTTGGGGCAGAGAAGGTGTGTTTAATACCCATGTTTGAGCAAAAGGAATTAAATTCCTGGTTCTCAAATTCTCCACCATGATCACTTCTCAATGAGATTATATTAAAACCTTTTTCATTTTGAATAGATTTACAAAAACCTTCAAATAAACTAAAAGCTTCACTTTTAAATTTCAAAAAGAAAATCCAAGTAAATCTAGAATAATCATCAACTAATACATAAACATATAATTTACCAGCTAAACTTGCTACTCTTGAAGGTCCAAACAAATCCATATGGATAAGTTCTAGAGGTTTAGTTGTAGCAACTTTATTAACAGATTTGAATGATGATTTGTGTTGCTTGCCAAGCTGACATGCAGCACAGAATCTGTCATTTTCAAATTTGAGAATAGGAAAATCAGAAACTAGATGTTTCTTAGATAATTTATGTAAAGCATATATATTGCAATGACCAAGTATTCTATGCTAGATCCAAGATTCACTTATATTAGCAGTTAAGCAGTTTACTTGTTGTTTACATAAGGAATACAAATCCAAAGTATAAACATTATCAGTTCTGGGTGCTCTAAACTTAAACAGTTTATCTTTAGAAACAGTACAACTATTGTTAGTAAAATCAACAGTGTATCCATCATCACAGAGTTGAGAGATACTTATCAGATTGTGTTTTAACCCTTGTACATAAAGTACTTTATTGATTGAGACTGTCTCTGGATCTCCAACTGTTCCAATAACAATAATCTTTTCTTTGGCATTGTCACCAAAGGTGACAAGTCCTCCTTCCTTTCGAGTTAGAGAAGAGAAATTAGCTGAAGTTCCACTCATGTGTCTTGAGCAGCCACTATCCATATACCATATTTATTTCTTTCTTTGATGACCTGTTACCTGCAAAGAAATTCAAACAAATTGCTTTGGTACCCATATTTTGTTGGGTCCAGGAGTGTTAGCAAGCAGTGATCTGGGTATCCAGATTTGCTTTGTTTTCTTAAAATTGATTGAATCATATAGATCATTGGAAATATAAGCTTTCTTAATTCCACATATTTGAGGTTGTCTTAGAAAACTGTTTTTAGCTATATGACCTTTTGTTCCACAGAAGTTACAAATAACCTGTTTAGTGCTAGGAACAAAATAATTTTTGTATAACTTAGGTTTTTCTCCTTTACTTCCAATTCCAAACCTTTCCTTTTTAATTACAGTTTTTCCAAGTATCTTATTTAAGGCGTTTTCTCCTTTTGTAAAAACTAATGCAGCCTTTTTATAAGATTCTACTTCATCCTGTAGAGTTTTTATTTTTGATTCAAAATTAATTTTATTTGAGTCAGCGGAGTTGTATTTGTCAATTAATTCCTTATGATGTTTTAGCAAAGTATTTCTCTCATCTGAAATAGCTTTATGAAAGTTCATTATAGATTTATATTTTTTAAATAATGAGTCATACCTTTCTTCAAGCATATTGTAGTAAGCTGCAAGTTTTTTATTTGAGAAACCTGTTTCAGAGTTTGATTCATTATTTGAGTCAGAGGAGTAGTATGAGTGTACCTCATCAGTTTCAGCCATGAAACACATATTTGCTTTTAAATTGGCTTCCTCCTTCTCTGAGCTTGATTCAGAAGAATTACTTGAGTCTTCGGAAACACTCCATGTAGCTTTCATAGCTTTCTTGTCTTTCTGCTCATAATCATCTCTTTGGAAGAATTTCTTCTTCTTTGCATCTTTCAATTTTGGGAAATCCGGTCTGATATGTCCCATATTTTTGCATTCATAACATCTCACTTCCTTGCTATCCTTCTTGAAGGATTTTTTGAAGTCTTTCTTCTTACTGTAGAACTTTCTGAATTTTCTGGCTAGCTGAGCCAGTTCTTCATCCGAATTTGAAGAATCAGAGCTTTCTGATTTAGCACTTACTTCTCTGTTCTTCATCTTTCTATCCTTTTGTTGAGAAGTCACTTTCAAAGCAGTATTTTCCCTTTTTATGTAGACTTTATGCTCATTTACCTCATCTTGCATTTTAGCCTCGTACATCATCAATGTACCAATCAGCTCTCTCATAGTTAGATCTTTAACAGAAGTTGATTGTCTGATTGCTGCAGAGATTCCATTCCATCGAGTAGGAAGTACTCTCAGTACCTTTAACGCTTGATCAGCCTGCTTGATTGGTTCTCCTAGAGCTGTTATATTATTGACAATTTCTGTCAATCTTCCATTCATCTGAGTGATGCTCTCTCCTTCAATCATTCTGAAAGTATCGAAATTTAATTTAGCAGTTGCATATCTCATCTGTCTTACATTATCTGTTCCTTCATAAGCAACAGCTATTGTTTGCCACATTTCATATGCAGTCGGGCATTGAGATACTCTGTTAAATTCATCCGGTCCTAGACCACAGATGATTGCATTCATAGCTTTTGAATTCATGTCATACTCAGCCTCTGTAGCAGCACTCCATGTATCAGGATTTTCAGGAATTTCATAGGGAGTCAGAATCTTTGAATAGACTTTGTAACCAACATTTTTCAGATAAATAATCATACGTGATTTCCAGCAGCCATAATTATCTCCATTAAAGTAAGGTGCTCTGACCATTGACATTCCCTCTCTCGTATCAGCCATGATACACTATGTATAATCTTTAAATACTTCTAGCTTGATAAGACTTTAAAAATAAGAAGCTCCTCCTCTGATACCAATTGTTGGATCTGAATCTACGGATTACACACAAGAGGGGGGGTGAATTGTGTCTTTTCAAAATTATTACAATCTCTTCAATTTAGACAAATTCTGTCCACTATGCTTTAACACGATTAAATATGCAGCGGAAAAAGTAAAAGCATGAACACACGGATGTATAGTGGTTCGGGGAACAGAAGGCCCCTAGTCCACTCCACCAACGCTCAAATCCACGAGCTTGGCGATTTTCACTATCTGGTCCTCGTTTCCACAGACCTGTTCACAACTGAGTACAGGCAGTTGACACCTTTACAAGTTTCAGGCAAACACAGCCTTCCTGGTTCAAACACGAACCCACACAGCTTAGAACGAGAAGCTGATCACTCAAAAATAAAAAGGGTTTCGATAAAGAAAACACTTCTCCAGTTGTTCTTCACAATTGCAACAGAATGCAATTGACAGTAGATAGATCGTCGTCTTCAGAAAATAAAGATCTATAATCAAAACAGTTCTGAGTCGATCCAGTTGCAATAGATATTACAAGAAACTTCACAACTTCAGCAGCAGTTGATTCACAACAGATAGTCGATGTAGAACACATGAATCTGCTATCAAGATCTTATTTCGGTAATAAAGGTTTTACACTTCTTCTTGATCACCAGAAAAGAACGCCTTCACACAGTCTCTGTTTCTTGATCGTTAAAAGATCAATCTATATATTTCATACACTTTCCTGTGTATATATATATATCCAAAGTTTCCAAGATAGAACATATATATTCAAATCTGAGAAAATCTTCCGCATAAATAGATCCATGAAAATCTCCTTTAGATTCGCGATATTAAATAACAGAGCCGTTGTAACTCCCCTGAAGAATCGGCATAAAAAGCTCCGTTTTAAATCAATCATTAATCCGTTAAAAATCGTCTTTAATTCCGTCAAAGTCGTACTTAGGAATCGGCTCGAAATCCGCTTAATAATCCGCCTGTTTGACCAATGCAAAAGGAAATATCGTCTGTCAAAAATATCCCGACGCCAAACGTAGGGTTGATGACGTGGCTCCAAACGTAGGGTTCACAAACGTAAGGTTTACAAACGTAAGGTTCACAAACGTAAGGTTGAACATACATATTTTCTCTTCAGCATTCAAACGTAGGGTTGATCATCCATACTTTGTCTTGCTTCAACTCTCCAAAGAACGTACGGTTGATTATAAAAGTAAGGTTGATGATCCATACTTTTGAGAAACAAACTCAACACTGAAAACTAACGTACGATTTCTCTTCCATACTTGTCCAACAACAAAAACGTAAGGTTCCTTCCAAACGTAATGTTCTTCTTCCATACTTTTCAACAACGTAAGGTTCATTAACCATACGTTTCAAAATAACGTAAGGTTCCTTAACCATACGTTTCTTTTAACATAAAAAGTAAACTTTTCATCCATACGTTACGTTCATCAACGTAGGGTATGAACAGTGATTCCAGTACGCGCTAAAACTGATCTCGCACTACAGTGATTCCAGAACGCGCTAAAATTGATCTCGCGCTACAATGATTCCAGAACGCGCTAAAATTGATCTCGGAATAAATGAAGTATGAAATCTCATTATATGAAATAAATAAATAAAATAAATTCCTGCAAAATACTCAACGAAATAATTAGTAAATAATTAAGGGTATTTGTGAGCATCAAAATCATCATAAAGAGACAGAGTATTATTTAAAATAATATCCCCCTTTAAAAAACATTATTTTGAATTGTTTGAAAACAATATATTGCTCAACAATTATTCATTTAAGAAAATCCATAATTTCAAATGTTTTATCTTCCAAGGTTCATTAGAACAAACTTATAAGAATAATCCAATTATGTGATGAAGGTTTCCTATAGAATTATAATAATTATAAATGCATAGTACACAATTACAATGATGATTTTCTTCATTCTTCCAATATGCATGAGAATGTCAATAAACATTACATAGAAGTCCTTATGAATAAAGGCTTACCTCGACTTTGTGTAATGGATGATCAATATTGTTTATAGAATAGAAGACTAAGAAGCTATAACCTTAATAAATTATTCCAAATCACAAAGAAAATACATGTTCATGATATACCAGTTCATAGATTTCAATCTTAAAAAGTATGAGATCCTTGTCAATATAGGAAGTAACATAAGTCAACACTAAATAAATTATTGATGCCTCAAATTTTGATGCATTACAGCTGGTGCATATGGTTCTTTTCGGTCCAACACAAAGTGGACCTATTGGAGGAAAATACAATGTATTTGTTTTTGATGATGATTACTCTAAATTCACATTGGTTTATTTACTAGGAAATAAATTTGAATCCATTTATTATTTTAAATAGTTTTTTTCCAAAGTTAAAAATGATAAAAACCTTCCATTTGTATATATTCATAGTGATCATGGGTATGAATTTGAAAATTCAGATTTTGAAACTTTTTTTAGTAAGACAGGTATTTCTAATAACTTCTCATCTCTAGGAACTCATCAAAATTTTTTTTTGTTGAATTAAAAAATTGTATTCTTCAAGAGATAACCAGAACCATGTTGATGGTATACTCTATTAAAAAACACTTTTGGGGTGAAGCTATTCGAACTGCTTTCGATACTATAAATTGAGTTTTTATCAATAATTTTTTTTATAAAACACCTTTTGAGTTATGTACTAGTGGAAAACCTATTGTTTCTTTATTCAAATTATTTGGATGCAAAGTATTCTTGTTAAATATTAAATATAACATATATAAATTCTCAAAAAATTGGATGAATGAATTTTTTAGGCTACTCCAAAACACGTAATTTTGAGCAACTGTTGTTTTCAACAATACATAATGTTGTTATTTAAAGGGGGAGTTTATTGAAAAGAATAACCTATCTCTTTTTGATAATTTTGATTCTAAAAAATACCCTTAATTATTTTCTAATGATTTTTGAGGATATTGCAGGAATTTATTATTAATTGTATTTTTTTATTCCTTGAAAAAATATTTAAATTCATGAACAATGAGAATTAAATTCTAAGGTTTTCGCATTTAGAGTGTTCTGGAAACACTATTCATGCTCTACATATTCGGGATCTACTTTAGCACGTTCTAGAAACACTGTTCATACACTACATTGAGAAAAGTAGCGTATGGATGAAAGGTAGTGTGTATTTTATAATATAAGAGAAAAGTATGGTTAATCAACAATATGTTATCGACAATGTATGGAAGAGGAACCCTACATTAGGAAGGAACCCTACGTCTGAGATATTAGAAAAGTATAGAAGGAGAACTATACATTAGTGTTAATTCTTACATTTTTCTCCCAAAAGTATGGTTCATCGACCTTACTTTTGTAAACAACCATAAGTTCTTAGAAAAGCATGGATCAAGTAAAAGTATGGATCATTCATCATATGTTTGAAAGTTTAAGAGAAAAGTATGGATGACCAACCCATGATTGCGATCAACCATAAGTTATAAACACTATGTTTTAAAGCTACATCATCAACCTTATGTTTATGATCCACGTTAGGTTCATAGGATGTATACTGTACATATCAACCATACATTTGACATCAGAGAATTTAATGTTGATATTATTATGCAATGGTTAGCAAGATTATTATTAGGGTGATTTCAAGCAGGATTTCAAGCTGATTTTAAAGTACGACATTGACTGATTCAAAGCCATTTTATCAATGTCTTAAGGATCGAATTAAAAAGATTATATTTATGCTGAGTGTTCAGGGAAGTTATGACTACTCTGTATATTCAAATGTTTGAATATCACGAGTCATAAGGTGATTTTTTGGATCTAAATTTACAGAAGAATTGTTTTTCATTATTATATATTTATGAGATATTCCAAACAAGAAAAAAAGATATCTCTCTCTCAATATCATTCAATCATTTATAAAAAGGATGAAAATAGAGACTATCAAAAACATAGATATGATTATTCAAGAAGAACGACAAAGATCTTTTTGTTAAAGAAGAAGAATCGCGATTTAAGATTCATTCGTTCTACATCGAAAATCTACTTTGAATCCACTACTTCTAAAGTTGTGAATTATTTTCTTATATCTACTGCAACAGGATCGACTCAGAATGACTCTTTTGTGAAGATCATTTTTTCTTGAAGGTGCCGATCTATTTACTCTCAATTGCATACTGTTGAAATTTTGAAGATCATCTGGAAAGTATTTTCAAAATAAAAAAATATTTCGTTTCTGTTCGTGAGAGATCGGCTTCTCGTACTAAGATGTGCAGGTTCTATGAGTGAACCAAAATTCTTGTTTTTTCCTTAGATTGGAAAAGTGTCAATTACATGTATGCAGTTGTTGAAAGGTCTGTTGAAACGAGGACCAGATAGTGATAATCCCCAAGCTCGTGAAGTAGAGTGTTGGTAGAGTGGACTAGGGGATTTATATTCCCTGAACCACTATATAACATGTGTCTCGGCACTTTATATTTCCGCTGAATTAATTCATCTAATTAAATTAAAATAGAAGAACACAATCTCGAGATGATTTATGAAAATACAAAATTCAACCCCCTCTTGTTTATATTTGGTATAATCGGATCCAATAATTAATATCAGAGGTTGAGATTTATGAAAATGCCTTAAAAAAATGAAAGTGATTATACATAAATCAATATGACAGATAAAAGAGTGGGAATGTCTGTATTCAGAGCACCATACTTCAATAGAGAAAACTATGGATGCTGGATGTCACGAATGACTATCTATCAGGAAAACCTTGGATAAAGAGTATATTCTAAAATTCTGACTTCATTGGAAATACTAGAAAAACCTGAAACATGGATTGCAACTACTAAAGAAGAATATGACATGAACTCAATGGAAATGAATGAAATTATATATAGTCTAGGACCTGAGTAATTTTACAGAGTATCTCAATGCCCGACAACATATGCGATGTGGAAAACTATTGTTGTTGCTTATGAAGGAACAAACAATATCACAGAAATGAGATATGAAACTGCTAAGCTTAAATTTGATACTTTCAAAATGGTTGAAGGTGAAAGTATTACTCACATGAATGGATATCTGGATGATATTTTCAATATCATAACCTCTTTGGGAGATCCCCCTAGAAAAGCTGATAATTCTTTAAAAGTACTAAGAGTATTTCCTACAAGATGGAATGTAAAATCTGCTGCAATCAGACATTTGACACCTTTCAAATACATAACCAGAGGAGAACTGATTGGAACACTTATGATGTATGAATCTGAAATTGGATGATGAATAAAATGAACTAAAAGTGCTTATCAAAAGAGATGATACTACCTTGAAAGTGTTATCATAGAGAAAAATTAGATACATGAAGAAAAGTGTAAAAGAGAAATTAGAAAGTTTTGATTTATCAAATTATGACGTGGAACAAGCTCAGCTATCCATTAGATTTAGTAAATTATATAGAAATAATAAGGGCTTTGGAAAATCCTTCAAAAAGGATGACAAGGAAGTCAGAAGTTGTTAATGCAAGAAAATGGGACAAATTAGACCTGACAGTCCTCAGCTAAAAGAAAACAAGAAAAAAAATCTTTAAAAGAAATGATTATAAACATAAGGACAAGAAATCCATGAATGATTCCTGGAGTGTTTATGAAGACTCCAATAGTACTTCTGAATTAGACTCAGAAAAGGAAGAAACAAATCTGAATAATAACATGTGTCTTAGGGAAGAAACAGATGAGGTACAATCTTACTACTATTATGAATCTAGTTACTCAAATGAAAAACATGCAGCCAAATGCAATATGCTTGAAGAAAAATATAACTCTTTATTTAAGAAGCATAATTCTTTAAAGGAAATTAATAAGGTTGTTTCTGATGAAAGAGATACAATGCTGAAACAATATAAGGAGTTAACTGAAAAGTTTGACTCAATTAACACTAACAATACAAATTATGAATGAAAGATAAAATCACTGGAAAGTGAAGTGGAAAATTATAAAAATTCATCCCTTTTTTACTAAAGTAGAAAATAATTTATATGAAATTCATGGTAAAATAATAATTAAAAAATGATTTGGAATTGGTAGTAAAGGTAGAAAACTGAAGTTATACAAAGAATTATTTTATTCCAAGTACAAAAATATTAAATTGTAATTACTATGAAAAAAGGGGACATATTTGAAAAAACTAATTCTTAGGACAACCCCAAATAAGTGATATTATATAGGATTTTGTATCAAATGATTTATTTGACTCTTGTAAAATTAGAAAAAAAAGCATGTATGGATTCCCAGATCTCTTCTAGCTAATACCACTGGACCCAAACAAATATGGGTACCAAAGAAAATTGTGTAATTTCCATTTCAAGGAGTATGTCATAAAAGAAAAAAGGAAATATGGTATATGGATAGTGGTAGATCAATTCATATGAGTGGAAACTCATCAAATTTCTCTACACTCACTCAAAAAGATGGTGGGCTTGTCACATTTAGTGAAAATGACAAAGGGAAAATCATTGGTATTGGTATAGTTGGAGATCCAGAAGACATCTCAATCAACAAGTTACTGTATGTAAATTTATTGAAATACAATCTGATAAGTATCTCTCAACTATTTCATGATGGTTATGTTATCGATTTTTCTTACAATTGTTGTTCTGTTTTCAAAAATAAACTGCTTAAATTTAGAGCACCTAGAACTACCAATGTGTATACCCTGGATTTAAATTCCTTGTGTAAAAAACAAGTAAATTTCATAACTAAAAAAGTAAATGAATCGTGGATCTAGAATAGTATAATTGAAAATTTTAATGTATAAGGATGACATAAATTATCTAAGAAACAACTAGTTTCTGATATTCATAGTCTCAGATTTGAATGTGATAGATTCTGTGATACATGTCAACATGGAAAGCAGCACAAATCATCCTTCAAATCTCTTAACATAATTTCTACATCTAATCCTCTTGAACTTATCCATATAGAATTTTTTGGTACTTTAAGAGTAGCATGATAAGCTGGTAAATTATATATATAATTTTTAGTTGATGACTGTTCTAGATTTACAAATATTTTATTTTTTAAAATTTAAAAATAAAGATTTTAATTTATTTGAATGATTTTTTAAAGTTTTTCAAATTGAAAAAGGATTTAAAATAATTTAATTAAAAATTTATTATGGTGGAGAATTTGAGAATCAAGAATTTAATTCCTTCTGCCCAAATATGGGTATTAAACACACATTCTATTCACCAAGAACACCTCAACATAATGGAATTGTTGGAAGAAGAAATAGGACTATTCAGGGAATTTCTAGGACTCTGATAAATAAATATAGTCTTCCTACCTATTTTTGGGAAAAATCTGTAAGTGTAACACCCCAATATTCCATGGTATACTTCTCTTTGATTAAAACAGTAGCGTTTGTTTTACGCAACTTCGAGTTCTAAAACACCTCGACCAATCAAAGTAGTTGTTATGAATAGTAATACCCACTTTTTAAAATCTAATAAATTTTATCTCTCAAAATGGACTTCATTCTTGGATTCGGAATATCAAAATTATCATGGGGTGAAATTTTGGTAATTTTCAGATAACATTTATATTTTGTTGAATAGTGAAAATTACTAAATGTAAAATAAAAATAACTTTTTAAATCCAAAAAATTAATGGTGATAAATAAATAATTTGAGTAGTTTTAAAGTATATCTAGAATATTTTTTTAATAAAATTTTGGTCATTGGACATAATTTCACAATTAAACTAGACATAAATATGTGTCAATCTATTGATAGATATTATCTCTTAAAAACATGCTTTTTGTTTTAACAACGGGAATTAATTTTAAATTAATTTCTTCCACTTCTGTGTTTTGAATTTGGAAAAAATGATTCCATATTTTGAATCAAGATTTCCAAATTGTGTAGATAGGTATCTTTTATTTTTAAGCATTTTGAATAATTATTTCGGTAAATATTTTATTTACCATTGTTAAACGGTAAATCTGGTAAATAAGGGTAAAAAAATAATATTATAATAATTAAAATTTTCTATAAAATGTTTCCTACACTTATTGGTTGATACATTCCCGACCATGAGCATCTTTGGGTCGATTTTGGGACCCCATGGATCCACTTGTAAGTGATAATGACACTTTATATTAATTACGTTAAAATAAATACAAAAATGACATAAGCATATATCTTTTAGAAATACAATTTTTACCTAGGGTTATATAAGTTGGATTTTCATCTATAAATATTAATTATAAAGATAAAAAGTTTTCCTACATAATGTAATTTTATTTATAATTTTTATAAATTTAATAATTAATATTATTTGTGACACAATAATGATGCAGTATTTTCCTTATTAATGAAAGAATAAAATAGTTGGTATTATAAATGTTAAAATTAATACAATTTGAATGGTCTCTTAGATGTATATAGTATGTTTAATAACTATATAATATAAAATTACAAAGTGACATGGTAAATGTTAAACTAATTTACAAAAAGTTAAAACTAAAAGATAATGTTAATATACTGACCCAAACATGTCTAAAACCATTTTGTTTAGTGGTTTTCGACCAATCCCCACATTGACCTCTAAATAATTAACTTTTTAACAATTATAATCTGAATATGGATTTATTATAACATAATATTTCAAGCTTTTCCAAAGGTTCCCCTCACCCCTCTTATAAAAAGGCACTCCCCTTTTTCACTAATTTACACATTCAAATCTTTTTGGCTCGTCCAAACCCTACCCAAATACTCTCTAAAGTTTACTCACTTTAACGTAGAGGCATTAGTTTGATCAAAAAGCCATCCTCTAGAGATTTTTTGATCAAATCAAAAGGAAGAACCCAAAGAAGAGGTAATGTTTTTCACCACCCTCTTTCAAGTTCCTTTCATATTCAACTACTTCATTATTTGTTATTCCCATTATAAAATAATAAATACAGTATATAATATATACTATGATATTATTATATATATGGTACAACCATATTCAGTATTCTATCCATCTTTTGAATGACATGTCACCATACGTGCATACGTACGGCTTACCGTCTCCACGTCATTGTGTATTTGTTATTGAAAGCATTATTATTTTGATGGGTATAATAATAATGTTTAATTCAAGTAAATAATAAATATAACATGATAATAAATCTGTATGCATGATATAATATCCAAATATATATTATTTTAATATCCGAAGAATGATATTATCACTCGTGCGTACATACGGACTACCGTCTCCACGAACGCGATGAGATTCATTCCCCATCGAATCCATTCAAGTATAATTATCATTTGATGATTAAAAATAATTTTTATGGACTTGATATCATTCGGTATATGAATAATAAACAACCAACCAATAACAAACATGACTTATGAAAAAAAACATATAAAATAAAATGAGTAGTTAACACCCGAAACGACGATAATAATAAGATATCATTAACAAGGAAATGTTAAAAGATCATTCTGTATATGATAGTTTTATAATTCAATAACAATTATTTGACCATTATACTTGTGGATAACCTACCCTCGACCAAGGAAAAAGTACAAATTAATGGGTTTCTTATCTCACTTTTAATTCTGTGCGATTTCCATTGTTCACCATTTATTTGTTGCATGTGGTGTGTGTAATGCACATATTTGTATTCATTATGTAATATAATTTAATTAATTTATATTTACATAATAATTGTATGATACTTCTTTTATAGGTGTATGTTTCCTATGTAACCAAATCAATAAGAGAATTTGAAATTTCAATTTCCACTCATTCGGCTTTACGCATACTTCATTGATTATTTTACTCCAAGATTATGTGTGGTATCACTATTCAACTGATTATGTCAAAATTTCCACTCCTCTATCTGTGGTTATACTTTTGATACACATAATCACTCTATTGATAAATTCTCATGTCATCGATATGAACCTAATAAGAGTAATTTTAACTCAATCTCCATTTATTGAGATGAATATCTAATTCATTGTTTTTGTTTTTCTAAGAATATGTGTGAATGTCCTTTTATTGTTTTACATTGAATATACAATAATATTGAGTGTATTTATATTTTTCACACATAATTATGTGGTTGATTTATCCTTAACCTAAGGATATGTCTTTTATGAGATATTTCATCTCAATTTACATTCCACTGATACTCCTTTGTTATTATACACCAAATCACTTTTATATGGTGTATATAATGTACTTTGACATAATATATCATAAATCCCTTTATTCCCATGATATTACAATGTTTTGATTACCTAAATTATATGTATTCAAGTGTCTCTCTTTTGGTTAGGATCTCTAACTAAAATATCATTTTTAAAAGTTTTAAAGATTTATTCTTTTAAATGTTTCTCATTAATGTCCATGTTATTAAAAAGGTTTTAAGGATTTATTTATATGGAAATTAATGTTTTGAAATTAAAATAACTTTTCAATGTTTCAAAGTGATATGGGAAACTTTGATTCAAAAATCTATTTTTAAATGTCTTCTTGACAAATATTGTAACTTTTAAATTATATCAAGTAAAAGGGGGATATTTCTCTCTAATAATTTTGATGATTATTTTCACCTATGTTAGTATCCTTCATTATTCTAGATTAAGGTTAATTTGATACAATACAATCTTCCATATTCTATCGAATGAGTTATTTTTTAATGTGGATGTGCTATTTTTATACCATTCATGGTTTGTGGTTAAAGTATTGAAATATTGTATGCTAGTTTTAATACGAATGTTTATGTTATGTTTCAAAATTTTCATATGAGGAATGCTTTGGGCTTAGTTAGTGATGGGTGGAGCCCGCTATAGCTCCCTGATGCATCGGTAGGATTCATGAGATAATATAGTGTCTTGGCACAAGGCCTTGACAAAATCTTATTTGTAGTCTTGGCACGAGGCCTTGACTATGTGGTTATGATAGTCTGGCAACATGAATTCCATCATTATGAAAGTGGTTATTGATATTTCATGTGGTTTTTTGACAGGTATAATATCCATGTGAATACATAAATGACCTTATTTCATTTAATATTTTCCATATTATGTTGAAGTTCATGTTTAACCAGATTTTTTTTTAGTTATACACTACCTTAAATGTTTATGCTTATTTATGAAAGTTTCTTCTATATTGTTATCCTTAATGAGAATCTGTGCTCACCCCTTTCAATGTATTATTTTTCCCAGGATGTGAAGAAATAATTTATGAATTACCTCTAGGGATAGTATGAGGGGATATGAAGAAATGATTTTTTTGTAGTAGTTTTAACATTATGATGTTATGTAAACTTTTTAAATGTGTCTAGTTATTCCAAGGCTACTAAACTAATCGGTATTTCGATACTTGATATTTCTTGTGATCATGACAATGTTATATAATAATGCACTGACTCTGGGTAACTAGGGTCGAGGCATTATAGTAAGAACATCATACTATATAATTAATAGAGTTCTAATTAGAACTCTTTTGAAAAAGACAGCCTATGATATTTGGAAAAAAACCTTTAGTAAATTACTTTAATGTTTTTGGATGTAAGGTATATATCTTGAACACCAAGGAAAATCTTGTTAAGTTTGATCCATAATATGATGAATGCATTTTATTAGGATATTCAGCTACCTCTAAAGCTTATAAAGTCTTTAATAAGAAGTCAAGGAATGTTGAAGAATCATTTCAAGTGAAATTCGATGAATCTGATCCCTTTGAGAAAAGGATAGAACAAATGATGAATCTGACTCTAATGATAACATGTGACTTGATAACTTGAAAATTGATTTTGAAAAAAATATAAATAAAATTCAGTTCAGTTCAGGAGAACATGATACTAAAGACCCTATAAGTATACTGCCTAGACTGACTTGAACTTTAAAGAACCACCATTTTGAAACTATAATAGGTGACTTAGACACATGAATAAAAACTAGAATAAATATAGGGAGTTTTGTAGAATTCTCTACCATTCTATCCCAATTAGAACCCAAGTCTATAAAAAAAGCTTTAAATGATGAAAGATGGATGATAAAAATGCAAGAAGAATTAAACCTGTTCAAAAGATATGAAGTCTGGAAATTATTTAAAAGACCACAGAATTATCCAGTGATTGGAACCAAATGGGTAATTAGAAATATGAAAGATTATCATAGAATAATAACTATAAATAAAGCTAAACTTGTAGCTAAAGGATATAATCAGGAAGAAGGTATAAACTATGACGATACCTTTGCACCTATAGTTAATTAGGAGCCATTAGAATTATTTTAGCCTATGCATCTCATATGAACATTATATTATTTCAGATAGTTGTTAAGTCTACCTTTCAATTATTTATTAAGTGGAGGATGTTTATATTGAGCAACCTCTTGGTTCTGAAAATTCTCAAAAACTAGATTCGGTTTTTAAATTTATCAAAGCTCTTTATGGAATTAAAAAAGCACCTACAGCTTGGTATGAATGATTAAGCGATTTTTTATAAGAAAATTATTTTACTATTAGAATAGAAGATCAAAACATTTAAAGAAAACTGTAAATTATAATATTTTATTACTTCAAATTTATGTTAATGTTGTAATTTTTGGATCATCCAATAATACCCTTTTTCATGATTTTTCAAAGTTAATGAAAAAATAATTTGAAATGAGAATTATGGGAGAATTAATTTTTTTGGACATATAATTGATCAAAAAGATTTTGAAAATGTTTTGAATCGAAGAAATACATTACTGATTTATTAAAGAAAATTTGACTTGAAAACTGTAAGACATATACAACTCCATTGTGTAGTAATTTAAAAATTCATTTGGATGAAACTGGAAAAACAGTTGAAAATAAGTTATATAGAGGTATGATTTGTAGTTTATTATATCTTACTCCTAGCAGGCCAGATATAATGTACTCAATATATCTTTGTGCAATATTTCAATCAAATCCTAAAGAATCTCATTTAACTACTGTTCAAAGAATTTTTAGAAACATAAAAGGAACTATTTTTCAATATCTTCTTTATCCCAAAAATTATAATTTTAATTTAATTTCATATTAAAATTTAGAATTTGGAAGCATTAGATTAGATAGGAAAGGAACATCAAGAACCTTTCACTTTTTATGCAAATCCTTAGTGTCATGGTCAAGTAAGAAAAAACATTCAGTTTCCTTGTAAACAGTTGAGTCAGAATATGTTTCTGTTGGAAATAGTTGTGCACAAGTGTTGTCGATTTAAAACACTTTTAAAGAATTTGGGAAAAATATAATAATACACCTATTTTATGTGATAATACTAGTGTAATAAATATTTCAAAAAATCCTATTAATCATTTTATAACTAAGAATATTATTATCAGAAATCATTTTCTAAGAGATCATGATATTAGAAAGGATATATCTTTGGAATTTGAAAGTACTAAAATTAAATTACCTGATATTTTTACTAATCCACTTCCCACTACAAGATTTGATTTTATTCAAGGGGAGTTAGGTTTATTTAATTTTAATAAAAGTTTTATTTTACTATACTATTTCTCTAATTTAATAGTATTTAAAATAAATTAGTAATTTAATTAGAATATGTTTTTTTTATTTTCCCCACATAATTTTTTTATATTTCATATCTGTGTAATGATTAATAAAAACAAGGGAATCAAGGCTGTCAGAAACCATTCAACATTTAAACTGTTTTATTTCTACCAAAACCTTTTCAAACCCGCAAAACCACTCCACCACTCATAAACCCTAATATTTGAACCTCTGAAACCCTAACCATTATAACATCATAGAGTGTAGCAGAAATGGAAAATACTAAGAGAGCTGATGATGTCGAGGCCAACAATTCCAAGAAACAACGCTCAGAAGGAAGAAAAGTTTTGCAGGGAAAGGACTTAGACCTGGAATGGCTATATCAGATGAATCTTCTATTGAAATAAGCTCTCAGTTTTTAAAATCTAGAGCATAAATTTAATGGTGAGATGTCTATGTTTTTGTATGAAGTAGAACTATGATATTTTTTGATGCCTGTGCAATTTAGTCTGGGAGATAATGAGGATACAATGGTATCTAAGATAGAAGATAGAGAGGTCTCTATTTCCTCTGTGGAGGTTGGTCAAATTCTGAACTTCCCTCATGAGGTAGTGTTTCATTTTGATTTGAAAAATATAAGATATTATGTGCATAAATGTGAGGACATTATGTCTTTTTTTTCTTCTTCTATAATGAAGACATTCATAAAGGACCTCGATCCAGATCAGAAAATATTAGTAAAATTTGTGCAAACAGGGATTGCACCGAGAATGACTGAGTTAGAGAAAATTTTGTATCTGGATATGTATATAATCATTATGTTCACGAGTGATATAAATCTAAACATTCCTAAGTACATGGTTAGGTATATTCACTACTGCTGTCAAAGTGAGGCTAGGATAATGTATTATCTGTTTAGTAGATTCTTCTCAAAAATTCTGTTTAAAAAGGATATGGTAAGGCTAGTGGAGTCCTGAGAAAGATTCTATCATGGTAACACCGTTGGTGCTAACACCTTATGAAAAATTGGCTTTTTATGGAGCACCGTAGAAGTGAAAATTTTTCTAGTAAGAGATGAGGAAATAAACAAAGAGTGATCAAGCTCAGTCTGCTATGTCCAAATAAGGACAGGCTGAACCGAGAGTCAGCACTACTACAAGAAGATTCAAATTTGAAATGGAAAACACTAAGGAAGAATTATGTCAGGAATGACATCAGACATAGAGAAAAATAACAGTTAATGAGGAACTTTTTCCCCTATACCGACAACAATAGATTTAAACTCTTACAGTTTTGTATGAGAAGCTACTTCTAAAAAAGTAATGGAAGCTATTATTGAAAGTTCTTAACTAGTGTAAGGACCTCAGATTCAATATGGAATTCAAGAAGAAGCTGAAGGAGAGACTCAGGAACATGGTGTAGCTGATGTTGAAGTTAAACTTCAACAGGAACAAGAGCCAGATCCTGGTGAGGTAGTGGCCATACCTCAAGAAACTCTAGAAGATATTCTTTTAGAAACTCCAATGGAAGAACAAATTGTTGATGTTCATGATTATCAAGTTTCTGAAGCTCAAACAGAATTACTTCAGGATTATTTTTCTATGGAAGAATCTGGAAAGGAATCTGAGGATTAATCTGTGGATCAACCTGCTCAGGAGAAATAAAAAAGACAAGTTTGATGCAGATTATCTAACTTTAGTAATGCTGCATCACACTAGAACTGAGAATGAAAATCAAGCACAAGGTGCCTCTGATTTAGGGAATAAAAAAGTCGAAGAGCTATATGGAAAGGTGTATCATTTGGAATATGAAAATGTTACTCTAAGGAGAGCCTTTTGAATAAGAAAAGTTTAAATTTTAGAGACTTAAAGGAAGTACAGTTTCACGACAAGAAGATGAATCTTTTAAACAAGAGATGTTGAAAATGGTTTCTAATATAAAATCAGAAATGGCACAGAAATCTGATATGCAAGAAATTAATGAATTTCTAGAGAAACAATTTGAATCTGTTGGGACTAGTGTTGCCAGTGGATCAAGTACTTTACCTGATTTACTTAGAATGTTTCAAGCTATCACATCTTTAGTGAGAAATATGAGTGACATATTTCATGGTCTTCAATGCATCAATTATCCTTTATCAGTCTTGTTATACAATCATAAATTTTTGGTTGATCAGTTGACATCAAGTAAACCATCTCTTAGAACTGTTCTGACTCAGTTCAAAAACAATTGCCTTTATTTATGGAGAATCATGATAGAATTCATGAGGTTTTCAAAGTCAACATCATAAAAAATATTATCATGACTCAAGAGAACATGTATCGTGTTATTAGGCTTGGTGATGGTATGATGAAACGACTGAGGGAGTAGTTTTCATATCCTTCCCAAATGATGATTCATGTGTTCGTGATGATTGTACCTATTCAAAAATCCCAATGAAAATTTGTATTCCTATTTTTTATTATTTGTTTTTCTATCCCTGGTTTTACATGCCTGTAATCCAAATTTAATTATTGATAAACAGTTAATGATATAGCATTTACATACATTTAGTTCTACATTAATCTGTGCTATATTCCCAATTTTTTCATTCTATTTGATATCCCAAAAGGGGGAGAAATTTGGATAAACACAAAAAAATTTCCTTTTTATATTGGGGGAGAAATTCAAATGGATAAATTAAAGGAAAAAATTAATTTAATCAAAATTCAAAACTATATGTAATTAATTTTTTTAAGTCAATTTCATTGGTTATTTTATAGGTTTTCTGATTGTCAAAAGGGGGGGGGGGGGGAGATTGTTTAGAATGTGTTGTTTTCAACAATACATAATGTTGTTATTTAAAGAAGGAGTTTATTTAAAACAATACTCTATCTCTTTAGGATGATTTTGATGCTCACAAATACCCTTAATTATTTTCTAATGAGTTTTTTAGGATATTTCATGAATTTATTAATCATTATATTTTTTTCCTGGAAAAAATATTTAAATTCTTAAACAACGAGAATTAATTTCTAAGGTATTCGCATTTAGCGTGTTCTGGAAACACTTTTCATGATCTACATATCCGAGATCTACTTTAGCGTGTTCTGGAAACATTATTTATACCATACATGGAGAAAGATAGTGTAAGGATGAAAAGTAGTGTATATTTTATAAGATAAGAGAAAAGCATGATTAATCAAACATACATTATTGACAAAGTATGGAAGGGGAACCCTATGTTAGGAAGGAACCCTACGTTTGGGATATTAGAAAATTATGGAAGGATAAACGTACGTAAGTGTTACTCATTACGTTTTTTTCCCAAAATTATGGTTTATCAACCTTACTTTTGTAAAAAACCATACATTCATAGAAAAGTATGGTTCAAGTAAAATTATGGATCATTCATTATATGTTTTAAATTTGAATAGAAAAGTATGGATGAACAACCCTATATTTGTGATCAAACATACATTTTCAAACATACGTTTGAAGGCTACGTCATCAACCTTACGTTTATGATCTACGTTACGTTCAAAGGATGTATAATGTAAAAATCAACCCTACATTTGAAATCGGAAAATTTAATGTCGATATTATTACGAAACGGTTAGTATGCTGATTATTATGCTGATTTAAAGCCGAATTTAATGATAATTTTAAAGTGAGACTTTCCCAGATTTAAATTCGTTTTATCAATGGGTTAAGGATCGAATTAAATGGTGCTTTTTATACCGAGTCATTAGGGAAGTTACGACTACTCTGTAAATTCAAATGTCTGAATATCTCAAGTCAGAAGGATATTTTTGTGGATCTAAATTTGTAGAAGAAGTGTTTGTCATTATTATATATATACATGAGATTTTACAAATAGAAAAATAGATATATCTCTCTCAATATATATCGATCATTTATTAAAAGGAAGAAAAAAAGAGACTATCAAAAACACATATATGCTAATTCAAGAATAATGACAAAAATCTGTTTGTTAAAGAAGAACAATCATGATTAAAGATTCATTCATTCAACATCGAAAATATAATGTGAATCTGTTTCTGCTTATGTTTTGAATTATATTTCTATATATACTGCAACTGAATCGACTCAGAACAACACTTTTGTGACGATCATTATTTTTGAAGGTGATGATCTATACTCAGTTGTAGAAAGGTCTATAGAAATGAGGAAAAGATAGTGAGAATCACCAAGATCATGAAGTAGAGTGTTGGTGGAGTGGACTAGGGGCTTTCTGTTCCCCGAACCACTATACATCGTGTGTCTCTACACTTCAAATTTCCACTTCATTAATTCATCTGATTAAAGTAAAATAGCAGAAAACAATTTCGAGAAGATTTCTAAAAATAAAAAATTCACCCCCCTCTTGTGTATATTTTTTATAAATTGATCCAACATTTAAGGCATATAGATTTCTTTTAAAACAAATCTCATACTATTGATGAAACATTACATGTTAAATTTGATGAAGCTGATCCTTTTTTTAAAAAAATCCCAACATAAAAATTCAACTGTGTTTTAAAAATCTGATTATCAAACACTTTAGTGATATTCTAATAATGAATAGAATACTCATGAAAATGTTCTTGATGTATATACCCGAGATAATATTTTACATTATTTTGATGAAAACGTTTTTCAAAACCCAAATCTTTTGTTTTATAATAATCATCCCAGTGAAAATATCATTGGTGACGTATATCAACATGTAATGACTAGAAGTTCTTTAAGAAATGATGCAGATAATCTTTCATTTCTTCCCCAAACATTACCTAAAAGTATTGAATAATATTTATGTGATGATGATTGGAGTCAATCTATTTAAGATGAACATACTGAATTCGGAAGGAACAATGTTTGGAACTTAGTTGAAAGACCTAAAAAAATTCTATAGTTGGAGTAATATGGGTCCTTAAAAATAAATATGATGAAAATGGAATAATTGAATGAAGTAAAACATTATTTTTTATAATGTCTCTAATCAACAAGAAGGAATAGGCTCTGAAGAAACCTATGCTCAAATAGATAGACTTTAATGAATTCGTATTCTCTTAGCTGTTGTAAAAATTTTCGATTTCCAAAATTTTCAAATGGAATAAAAGCGTGATTTATTTATTGTATATGTTCCATAATAATATTATGCTTAACGAAGTCATTTTTAAGACACAAAACATCCTAATCATATTTAAAATCTTAAAATTTCTTTATATGTACTTAAACAAGCCCATTGAGCCTGGTATGATAGACTTATATGAATTTTTTACAAAACAATTACTTTTAGAGAATAAATGGTACAACATTTTTGTAACAAAATATAATAAAATGTGTTTATTGTTCAAATTTTTTTATGAAATTATATTCAGACCAACTCAACAGTCAATAAATTTTTTAATTGGAAATCACATGATATATAAGATTAAAATGAGTATGATGGGTGATTTATAATTTTTCATTGTTTTCAAATTTCTCAATGACTGGAAGTAACTAATATATCCCAACATAAGTTTATTAGAGATCTTATTACATTATTTGGATGAGAAATCACTAAATGTATAAGTACACCAATTGGTACATCAAAAAATCTTGATCTTGATTAAGCTTGGAAACCAGTAGATCAAACATCTTTTAGAGGAATGAAAGGATGTATACTATATATAATAGATAGTCATATAGACTTAATGTTTTCTGTATTCTTATGTTAAATATATAAAATTTAATCCAAAAAAATACCATTTAAAATTAATTAAAATACCTTTTCCCTTTTTAAAGGGAACCATTGATTTATGGATTTTTTATTCATCTGGAATTTTTTTGTTTTGGTTTTTTTATTCTGATGTGTGTGGATGTAGAATGGATAAATAATGTACATCAAACACTTTTAATTTCTAATGCTATTTATTAGTTTCTTGTTCATGTATTAAACAACACTTAGTAGCACTCTACACTACAGAAGCTAGATATGTAGCAGTTGGAAGTTGTTTTGCTCATGTGATGTGGATACAACATATAATCCTAGATTATGGCAAAATTTTTACAATATCAAAAGTAATTTGTGATAATACTAGTTCTATTCCCCTAAAAACCATAAAAATCACGCTCGTGAAAATCTCATAGACATTATACATCATGTTCTTAGTGATCACGCTCTTAATGGAGATATCATTTTTCAATTTATTAGAATGAAAGATCAACTTTGCTAACATATTCATATAATATTACCCTTAGATATATTTCAATATATTAAACAAAAGATAGGAGTGATAACTATAAGGTAATCATCCATATTAACTTTTTTTTGAAACCTATATCATAATATAAGATACTATTTTTCATATGATGAGTACATAAGTTTTATTTTTTATATTTCATTTTCTTATTTTTTTTAAAAACATAAACATTTTTGAAACCTAAATTTTTTCCTTTTTTAATAAATTTTTTTCCAACCTAGGTTTTAATATGGGAAGATTATCGGTAATGAAAAATCATTATGAGAATTATTTAAGGGGAGTTATATATCTATATAATATTTATTAAATCTATTTCTGTGTTTATTTGAAAATATATTTTTAATAAAACCTTATTGGAATAACATTCCTTAAATAAAATTTTTCATAACGACTCAAAATATAAGAAGCCATAAAAACCTTCCCCAGAATTTATAGAAAAACAACAAGATATAATTATGCTAATCTCAATCTTCAAGTGGAATCATGGAATTGAACCATTGCTGCGGAAACTATATTATGTCTCCCTGTTCAAATCCCACATCGTTTCCCTCATTATTTTTTGAGTCCAAGAACCACCGTTCTTCAAGTATATCGTTCATTTATTCCCACCACCTTAAATTCCGAATGTCACTTGAGATTTCCTCTTAGACTCCGATGCAGTCTCAGACATAGAAGGAACCCAAGGACTGGCTAATGCTCATGAAAATGTTAGTAGATCTTAATTTCTTCACCAAGTAAAATTATATTATTTAAAATATCATCAAGTTAAATTGATGATAAAGATTATGTGTTTGTAAGGAAATGAATTATGACACAATTTGTGCTGGTTATGTTAAATAATTTTACGATTCTGTTCAATTATATGGGCAAGGTGGAAATGAAATGGTCTTGTTCCGAAGTAATGGAAATTATTACTCTGTAGATTTCAAAAAAGAAGTAATTTTTTTATACATACCTTTTGAAGGATATGAAATCACTTTCTCCAAGATTGAAAAATAAAGAATGTTTGGTTAGAAATCTTATATCTATTGAGTGTCTTTTCCTTAAATGAGTGAAGAAACTGAAGATATCTTACCTATTGAAAAACTAAATATTAGTTTCCTTATAGATGTAAGGATTTTTAATTACAAGAAAGGGAGACAGGGATCATCCTATGATATTTGATATCATTTTGATATATTTTCTAGTGAATTTATACAAGATAAATTTGGTTATGTATATTATTTTTGATATTTACGACCATTAAGAATTTAAATACATAGCTGAAAATTTTTATATATCTTCTGATCTTTTCTATGATCATAATCTTATGCATAGAATCCATAAAAATACCTTTCACTAAAATTTCCCATATCTCTAAAATTATGTTTCTCAATGATTATACTTTGAAGAGAATGGCGATTTCATTTAGTGACAATACTAGTGAATTCATTGATCTTCTTGATAATGATGATCAAGCTAAGAAAGGTGAAGTTTGAGATAATTCAAAACCTAAATCCAAGAATAGAAAATCCAAACAACCATAACCTCAGTGACCAGTACCTATTTTTGAATATGAATTATCACCCAAAAAAAAGAAGCAAAAGACATTCTCAGATTCTATAGTAGAAAAATGGAGAGAAAAAAATAATAAAAATACAAAGGGAGATATAGTTTTTGGAATTAAACCGTATGAGGATAATGCCTTTAAGATTATTCGAATAAAAAATATAGAGAATGAAGTTATAGAGAACACGCAATGAGAAAAATAGTCAGAAGATCAGGTTGTTAAAAAACATGAAGTTAACAAAATTCATTCCAATGATGAATATGATTCTAATGATGGTATTGATTAGGGTGATGAGGAAGAAGTTAATGATGGTGAATAATAACATGCGGTGGATTTTTTTTTAAAATGTAATGCTAAAGGAACGAAAGTCCTTTATGATACTCTATATAAAGATGTAGTGGAAACATCTAAGTAAAATAATGCTGAAGAAGTTAATGATACTCATCCATGGAAAGATTACATGGAAAATGAATCATCATCATCCATGGGACATGTTTTTGTTGTACAATCATTGAGAAATATTGTAGATTCAATTCTATTTTTACCAAACATTTAATCATTATGCCAGTTGATTCATCATACCTTTAATACAAAATGGAATCTATGAATTTCATTATGGGGAAGCTCATCAAACTAGAATCTTACATCAAAACATACATTATCATTTATGAAACCCACAATATGTCCTATAAGAAGAGAATAAGATGGTTTAACTAAATTATTTATGATTTTAAAATTGTTTATGATTATATAGACTTAGTTAAATATTCTATTAAAAAATTTGATGAAATGATATATAAATTCTTAGAGAAGTTGAATCAAGTGAACACTTGCCATATCTAAGAGGACAGAGATCTAAATGGAAATATAAATTGTGTTTCTATTATCTTAAAGATAGAAATATAAAAAATAAAATTTTTGGAAGAGAATATAATGTCCCAAGAAGATGTGATCAAGACATAAGAAGAGAGGATTCAGACCCTTGGATTGAAGAATTAGGATCAAGAAGACATACTCAAGAAGTACCAATATGATCATTAAGTGATAATGAATTTAAAATCCATTCATAATAAAATGATGTTAGAGAAGAAAATTATGAATGAATTTATTATAATTGACATTTTTAAGTATAGAAACATCTTTATTCATAGTAAATAAAATTTACTTACACTAGTTTTCATCATATGCATATTTCCTAACCTTTCAAGTACAAAAATATATCCCACCATTACTTTATGAAAACCACGAAGGGGGAGAATTAATTCTTCCAAAAATAATATTATATTAAAAGGATGAATAACTAGTGATAAAATTTATTGTGAATGGGGAGAATATGTTACAGATGTTATTCATGTGAAAATGAATGAAATTTAAAGATAACTTTAAAGCCAAAGAATAAAATCTTTAAGGTGACATAACTTAAGGGGGAGTTATTCGTACTGACAATGAGTCAAAAATAAAAGACCAATAAGTTTTTATTTCAAATTATTCCAAATATAATATTCTTTTTTGAAAAATGGTATATGATTTCTAAAACGGGGGACATTGTTAATTCAGTAAGATCCATATCACTTTCCATTCCTTAGGTATTGAAAATCACAAACTTTTTCATTAATGATTATTTTTTTTATTTAAGGAAATTTATATACATAAAAATTATCATTTTTTATATGTATGGCATAATGTTCCTTATCTGTGATTAAATATATTTTTCTAAATACCAAATTCCATTAATATTTATCAGATCCTTCTCTAAATCACATAACTGTACAATATTCTATAATCCGATTCTCCCTGTTTTTAGACACTGATTTCATAAAAATATAGACACTAATTTCATAGAAATATAGACACTGATTTCATCACAAAAAATACTCTAATTTCATCTAAATATATATTATAATTTCATCAAAATCTACATACTGATTTCATCGATTTCTGAATTTTGATTACTCAAATTTTCAGACATTGTTTCTACATAATTTCAGACTCCGTTTCCATATAAATAAGGACACCAATTTACCATTATACATATAATTAGTTTATTAATTTTTCTTAAAGTTAAATTTCATACATAACCTATTGTTTCAATTTTATTAGATCATGTTATGATTAAATAACTTAAATATTATAATTTTATTCTTGTATATTATAGTTTTTTACACAAGATAATATTTCCAATGGTTTTCTTAAATTAAACAATGTCATAAAATATGTTATTATCTAACCATTGGGAGTGTGCCATATGTGTATGTACCTCAAAAATTTATGGAAAAGTATATCTTTTAGATGAGGAAGTCATTTTTTGGAATCAATTCTAATAAATACCCATCCATTTGAATGATATTAGTTATAAATTCTTGATCTGTTGATCTCTGGAATGATGTGATACTCTATGAGATCCCTGCTCAAGTATGCCTTGTACAAAAGATGTGAAAAACTTGTTCAATCATAGATCATCATTTTCAACATTCCTTGTGTGATTATGATTGTTTCAATTATCAATCTAGGGAATATAAGGATAGGAAAAAATGGTTTTGATTAACATAGAGATCATGGGATTGCAAGGATAGAAATAATGACACCGAACATTATATCAATGGAATTCCCTAGTGTAATAAAGATAGAGTTTCATGAAAGTATAAATCAAGGGAACATTATACAAAGATATTTTATACCCCTCGATTTGGGTTAATGAAATTTCTTATAATTGTCCTTTTTTGGTACATGTTTAATAACACTGATATTTGTTAAATTTAGAAATTGTAACTTTATTAGACATTATTATTCATGTATAATTTGATATATATTAGATTCTACATGATTTTAGGTTTAATATTTAACTAATTAAACTATTCATGAGTTTCTTTATCTAAACCATATTATTTGATCTTATGAAATATTGTTTTGTTATTAAAAACTAAAAAGGACTTGGGAATTAATCTTGTTTATCATTGTTAAACATAGATTTTCTTATGGATAAAAAGAAATGTTTTTAAACCTAAAAATCACCCTATGTTATATTATATCAACTCATATCCTATTTTGATCATATAAATATGACCCAAATAAATCATTGGATTATGACATTCCAAAAATGTAGTGATGAGTATATATTTTATAAAAATGTGATTTTAACTCTAATTATGTACTATATTCATTGTAATATTGGTAGAAATTTTATTATCACAACCCAATTTACTCATCATATTCATCTCAAAAAAAAATATATCATATATTTCTTTATCGACATTTGTTGACTCTTAGATTGAGTGTTAGATTTATATACTACTTCTTCCTAGATGAGAGTCAATGATCACTGATTCTATATATTATAACTCAGAAATCACTCACCTAGAAATAATACTCAATCATATATAGATATTTTTCTTTGAACCAAACTTCACAATGTAAATAGAAAAACCCAAAGAGATTCAAAAATCCATTTCTATTAGAATTTATATGATAATGTGTTGTTTTATTATTGTATTATATAATTCCATTACATTACAAAAAAGATAAAATATTTTCCTATGCACTATGGATTAAAGAAAAAGAGTAACAAAATATAATAGTCTTTTCTTAAGAATACTAGATACCGCAATCATATAATAAACAAAAAAACATATGATCAAGATCCCTACCAACATCATCCATAAATACATTAATTCCCAATAGGATAACTATAAAAACAAGTTTTTAGTCATCAATGAAAAATAGTATATGTATTTCTTTTGTAATTTGTTTGAAAGAATGGTGTAATCCTTCTGTGTAATGAAATTAAAGATTATATAGTACATCGTTAATACTTGAATTGTAATTTTAAATAGTATATTCATCTCTCTCAAAACCCCTTTATAATATATCTCACTATTATTAGAAAATATTATATTACCAACATAAACAAACAGAATGAGAGAAAAATCATGATAAAATTTTATGTTGTTGTTGTTTTTGTAAACAATTGAATTAATGATGTTAAGAATCATTAAACATGAATCTATCCTGTAATTTCATGATGTTGGGGATTTATTCCACCCATGTAAATCATTTCTGAAGTTATAAATATAGATATCATCTTTTCAAACCATGAAACCACTTGGTTCCTCAATATAGTATTATTATTAAAATTATTCATTTTTAAAGATAGTCTTGAAATACATTTGTAAAATATTGTATCACTATTAAAAATCCCAAAAAATTATGAATATAGTGGATTCAAGTCTTGAAAGTAGTGTAAAATACTCATCAAGGTGAATGCATTCAACAATTTAATACCACTTACCAAGAATACTTTCATTATTTCTTATCACATAACCATTTTGATTTATCTTGTTCTAGAAAATCAATGTACTACAGCGGAATTTTTGTTTTTGGTTTATGGGTTCCAAATCCCATATCCCATTTTACTATATGTAATCATATTCCACATTTATTGAACAAATCCACTTGTCATTCTTGAATGATTCTTCATAATCTACTATATAAAACTATAAAAATAATGAGGTTTGATAAGTTTTACTCACTGTTAATCATGTTAAACATATTGGTTTTGATCCCTGCTAATGTTTTTATTGAATACCTACTTACTCAATATTGGATGTGTTTAAGAAATCTATTATGAATCACTTGTAATTATATGTTATACCAATCCTACTTATATAAAATCATCATATTAAACAAAATAATTGACATCATATTATCCTAATATTATAATTGATTTAAATTTCTATTCCATTAAATCAAAATTTACTCCTGATATCACCGCTTTTGAATTTTACATCACCGTCACATCTGAAAAAATATTGATTATTCACAAATTTCTATTAAAGTATATATATACTATACCAATTGATTAGTGTCCAAGGATGATACCATAAATTAATCTTTTATCTAACAAAAAATATTTAACATTTGAAAATGATAATTAAATGGATTCCAAATAGCCTTATGTACTTCATACATGGGGTATTCATGTACAAAGTTTCATATAGATATATTCAATAAATTTGTATGTAGAAGTAGTAACTTTGAATGTGGATAGCTTCAATGATCTATTATCTACAAAATAATTGATATTTATCATGTTCAATTAACGTGGAATAATCTATATTAACCAATATTGCGTTCTTTCATTTTTTTCACACTGTTTTATTATGGTGTGTATGATTCATTATAATCAAGTCAAATTCCATGCTTCAAAAGGTAATGTTCAAACATTTTATTTGGGTATTCATCATCATTATTAATCCAGATCTAATTTATAGTGTTTTCAAAATTCTTTTTCAAATATATCTTGAAACATTTGAACAACTTGCGATCCTCCTATTTTTGTTTAAGAATCAAAATAATTATAATATGAATAAAACCATTAATAAAGGAAATAAAATAAATACCTAAATTTGTTGATTGATTTATCATATTCCCAGATATGTCATATTGAGTAATATCACTGTGATGAGATTTATATACATCAAACTTTATATGTTTATAATATAAAATTTCCCCTTTATGGATAATTTAAAAGACAACTATATATTAATTAACATGTTAGGTACATCAAAAACACTCTCTCTATGTGAAAACATATTAATATTTATCTAGTAGACCTGTCTACAAAATCGATCCCATAATTGTTTTAGTTCATTCTCTTAATTTCTCGGCGATTTGTCATAAAACATATTTTGGGATTGCTATACTAGAAGACAACTTTTTTTAATGTGTCCAAGAGGATCCCACCTAGAACAGATTGTTTCTAAAATTTTAAATAGTTTATGAATATTAAAAATATATATATATTTAAATTAATTTTGATTCTTTCGTTATTGAGTAAGAGGAATCGACATCAAATCCTACCTCTAATAGCTCTGGGTTCCATAAGAGTGTTTGTGATTAATTTTAAAATCTTAACTATATTCCAAAAGCTATTATAAGACATAAAATACCTATTAAAATAATATTTTCATTGAAAAAAATTGATGTATGGAACAAAAGATCTATTTTACAACATCCTTATAATAGTAACTCTTTTCTCCTTATAGAGAACAAAATATTATGGTAGAATCAAAATATCTTATTTCTTAACATTAAAATTATCCTTATCCATCTAGTGTCTCCAGTTTTAGTATTATTTGTATCAATATTTTATTTCTAAAAATTTATTGAAATTTTGTATTCATTTTTTAGAAACATATATGATCTTCATGAATGTATTATTCTTATCAGGTCATTTCACAACAACATTAATCATGTTATTATAATCTTTGGGTGGTAATTTTTTATACTTTAGATATTCACAGTCCTTAGTGCTTCCAACAACATTTAAAATTTAATATTTTCTATTTTATATTCCAAATTCATCTTTAATTTGTTTCTAATATACTCAATAAAATTTGTTCTCATTTAAATTTATCTCATTTTATAGCCTGATGTCTATAATTTTCTATTCATCAATTAACAATTTTAATTTTTAATATAGTTTAACAATGATGATTTCTCTTATTAATGTAATGTTTCTTAGATATTATCAGGATAGAAATATTTTTTTCCAGTTCTTTTTCTTTTTCTATCAATTTTAAATTTTCAAGAGTCTTTACTTAAATTTCCCATTTACCAAGAATTACATATAATTTTATTCTTCTTAATATATTATTCTTTAATAAATAGGAAAACTACAAACATTATCTATTGGAATGTAAAACTTGAAAACACATTTATCACAAGAATTTTCATCCACTATTTATTATTCACTGTCATCATCTTCTTCATAATTGTAAAAAAATATCTATTTTAATATTTGGAAAATATCAAACTAAATCATTTATGATATGAAATTTATTTTTATACTATATTATTCTATTTTATTATTGTCCATCCATCTTCGTATTCAATACCATAATCTTTATTATGTATTTGGTTATTTTATGTGAAACTCTCAATAACTCCTCAATTATTGAATTTCAATGTTAACATTCCTTATTAATTCCTTGGGATTATTTTTCCTTTATATATAATAAGAACACAAATTCATAGAAATTATAACTCACCTAATAATTTGAATTGGAGGCATAATCTTCTTTCTAAATTACAACTATCAATGAAATTCATTATTTAGTGAATTTGAAAGAAATATATCAATAATCATTTCCTTCTTCTTGACAAAATTATTTATTATAATATTATATGTGATGATAATACTATTAAAAACATCTATATAGATCCTCTTATAATCATAAACATATAAATATGATAATTTGGCATCAAATATATCATGATGGATTATTTTAATCTAATTTATAGTAGTCAAAACAAAAAACATGTCACCAAGGATTCTTTTGGAGAATACATTTTCATTATCCCTTATTATCAACTCAACAATAAATTCATAATCATCAATTTTTAGATCTTTATACATAAATATACAAATATAAATCATTTTTTATTTACCTTAATTTTCGATTTAAAAATAGTTTTTAATATTACTATAATTCCTTTAGCCATTTAAATTCATTTAATCATCACTAATATATCTTTAATGATGGTTGAAAGTACACAATTTCGGTTTCATCCATAATTATATAGATTCTTAATATTTATTTCTTTTAATGTAAAAATAATGAGGATTTAAACCATACATTGAAACATCTAAAACATCCTAACTAATTTTTAATAGATAAGGTAGCATTAATTCCATCAATACATGATAGTCCACTCCATTGAAAATAAGAACTTTCCTACTATTAATCGAGTTATATAAATCCATGGATTTTTTTTCAATATTAAAATTGATTTGTGTATATGAAGGGGTTTCACTCTAATACCAATATTATTACCAAGTTAGTATATATGTGACTATTGATAATGGAAGGATAATTTAGTTATCAGATCTTGTAATGTTTATTCTTTTAAAAGAACTATTGACTACAATTAGACACAAATGACTCTGTTGAAATTTTTTTTTACAAGAACACTAAAAGTTATAATTGGATGTATGATGTTCACTACATAGTAAGAGGGGCTAGTCATTAAATTGTTTTGGGAAAAAATATGATTTCACACATCGCAATAGAAAAAAATATTATAGTTACATAATGATAGGTATATATATGACTTTCATATTACTATAGTCCTTTGATAGTGTATTTTTCCATCACAAATTACATAAGAGAAAATAAATTTTCAACAATGTAATATATATTCTCCAAACATCTTGAGAATACCATAACTATCCAACCATTATTCTTCACACATGTTCATCTTCATGATAGCTATTCTTTATTGGATTCTTTCACATCAGTAAGAAATAACCTATTATTCTATCATGTTTTTCTTTATTTTATTATTCGATATATTGATATATATTTTATCCAATAACTGATATATTATTTTTAAAAACAATAAAGATAAAACATATAGTAGTTTGTACTTCAACACTTCATTATATCTTTAAATATTTATTGAATTATATATATAATTTTAAAATTAATGCAAAACAACTCATATCTAGGATTCAATAAATATATTGAAAATTTCGTATATAAATAATTATTATTTCATTTAGACACAAACAAAATTTGGATTCTTAACCCACCATTCTTATTGAATTTACTGATCATTTACTCCTGATAAATTAATCAAAATAAACTTGGTTCATTGTGTGATTATAAGAAATCCAATAATTATATTCTTTCTCATAAATACCATTGACCCTATGCATTTTTCATTCGACAAAAATTCATTCATGTAAACTATGATTAAAATCTATATGAATCATGACCTCACCATCATGACATAAGAACCATGGTTCGTTCATATTTATTTATACATGAGGATTTATATCATTACTTCTGACTTATTTAGACATCATTATTTATTGAAAAATTATTTTCATTTAATTATTTGTACATTTGTAAACACGAACACATTGTGAAAATTTATAAATTTTTCATACAAAATGTTCTCATGAACATGTCAACAAAATTAACTAAAATATGATGAAATAAAATATCACATTCATAATATAAGAATTATAGAACATTGATCCATCTAAAATAAAAAACATATTATCCATATAAATATTGACAACTACATGTCACTATCTTCAAACTGATCATTAAGACATAGCATATCTTCTTATTATTGATAATTTATGTGGTTAATTGTTCATTAAAATATTATCCCCTTCTTCCATAATACAATTTTATAATAAAACCAGAAATCCTCTCAATAATCATGTTTTCAACTTATTTTCCCTTACCCATACTTATACCATCTGAAAAACAGTTTCTTACTTTGGGTGACCTCAAAATGATCGGTAAAGGACATAAAAGATGGATAGAAAACATTAGTCCATGAATAATTATAATAATATAAAATAATTTTTACAAGACATACTTCTCAACACTAAATTATCACATATTTACTTCATAAAAACATGAGATTCCACAACACATAGAAAACCTAAACAAAACAAAAAATAGGTAAATTATGGAATTACATACTTTATATTGTAACCCTCACGACTACCATATTATTTGTAACTCTAAAATCTACCTAAAAATATATCCCCCATGATTACCTTATAATTTAAACCTCATGACTACCTTTTGGTGTAGCCATCACAGTTACACTTGAAGTAACCATTAGAGCTATCTTCTAATATAAACATACCCAATGCATTTGAGAGAAAGATGTGTCCCAACCTTAATCATAAACAATGACCAAGAACCAGAATTTTATCATAATAAAATGAATACATATATCATAAAAAATAGTTCTCTTTTTAATTTTTAAAAAACAATTTTTAATGAAAATTACCTCAACAAGGGTTCGTCATAAATCAAGCATGTTCAAACCTCTTCTATAATTCTTCTCGCGAGATCCTCCACAAGGCCATTAGTTTTGGACTTTTGGTGATACCATAAGGTATTGGACCTAGAGATGAATCATGGAATGGAAATTTGGTATAAATTAAACAATATACACTACATTGAGTTGTGAGGAGAAGGTTTTGTGATAGGTAGTACTTATAGTTGAGGAGATGACAATTGTTTTTGATAATTTTATTTATTATATTATTTTTTATCAAGATTATGAATTGTTTTAAAATTATCAATAATGATATTAAAAAAACAAATAATAGTTTTATATTATGGTCTTAAGTCATCCATATATCATTTATGACTCAAAAATCATCTATTTAGATTATACCTTAAATTACAATATTTCACTATTCACAAAAAATCATGTATTTTAGAAAAATTCCCAAAAATTACCATAATTATATTTTAATATGTAGAATTAAAAATAAACTCAATTTTATGAAAATAAATTTCTAAATATGAGACATTAAATTTTTAATGAATGTTGTGATTTATTCAAAATATATAAATTTTTAAACAAAATATGATACTATAACACTTTGAAAAAATAATTTAGTTGTCATAAAATTATATTATAATCATAAGTCAATAAAATATCAATTTATGAATATATATTATGAAAATAAAATTTATTTTAATTAATTAAATTAAAAACATATTTATAAATAATCATTTATGTTTTACAAAAATACCCACACTTATTTTATCATTTTCAAAACATTTATTTACTTATTCCATGATAGAAACATATCATATTTTTGGATATAAGATACATAAATTTTATTAATAATTTCATAGGTGAGGTTATTATTCTATTAGTATAGATTTCGTTATTTATATAAATACCACTAATTTCAATAAAAATTTATAATCAATTTAATTATTTAATTCCAGAATGAGTGAAATTATTTTATAAGTACATGGGTTGTTACATCCCCCCTTCTGGAAATTGATTCCTTGCAATTTTAATTCACTTAATAAATAATTTATAATGCCTTTCGATCATTGAATTTTTAGTTTCCCATGATTATTCTTCTACTGTGTGGTTTATCTACAAATACTTAACCGGGTAAATTACCATATTACTCAACACATACTCTCTATTATAAAGAATGGTATAATTATTCTACATTTAAGAAATGTTATATTCCCATTAAACTAATTCTCATCACAAAACATCGGATGAATATGGAGTGAACATTATCAACATCAAAGCATGCAAAAATTGTTTACCGGATATAAACATGGAGGCAAAGGTACTCGGTGGGAAACTGGTCCAACATTCTGTAGAATTTAAAAAAGTCCAATAATCTATGGACTTGGATTTCCATTCATAAAAAAATACACAAAATGTTTCCATGGAGATATTTTGAGGAAAACATACTCACCTTTCTTGAGAAGAAATTCCATCAACCCATTATCTAAATTATTTTCTACTTACTTTGAGTTTTCAACATGTGTTTCTGGATTATCATCCATTACTCATCCACATCCTCTATTAATTCTAGTCCCATAACCATCCATTCCTTGAATTCATCCTAAACTGATGCTGTTAGAAACTGAATTTCATATAATTCCAAAAAAAGTGCTATCTAAATGCAATAATGAAAAATAATAATATAATAAAAATGAAATTAAGAAAGAGGTTGATCCAAACATAATTGGTAATCCATTTATCATGCTCGATGAATTAATTAGTTTTTTTAATTGTTTTCTCAAAATTTACATCAGATTTAACATGAATGGTTTTGAAAAATATAGTTCAATTCCTAATGACTTATGAAGGAAATTAAAAAAGTAAGATGTGATCTTGTGATCAGCACCAATTACAATGGAGAGATGAATCCCTTGTAACCTAAAAATCACATGGAGGTACAGTCAATAAATATGATCTTGAGAAAGATTATATTGAATATAAAGATAATGTGATGGTTTTTTCAGTCTATTGACAATAAAATAACTTATTTTTACCTCAATAAGTATTTGGTACTCTCACGACAATGTCTAGGAATAAATTTTTTCTCATTTCTACCGTGGCATTGAAAATGTGTGAAGAAGCCACTTTTGTAGATGTTGATATTCTTTAATATATTAACATGTGAAACATTTCATGAAAAATTAGAAATATCTCTTTTAATTCCATCCCACCAGTAATACATTTGAATGTATCTGCACATTTTAGTGTTACAAGGATGATCTTGAAATGGAGAATGATGAGAATTAATTAACAACTATTTCTTCAGGTGGGAGTCACAAGGCACACATAATATTTTTCAAAATCTCATGACAAAATCATTATCAACATTAAATTTAATCAATTTTATATTCTTCAATAAGTATACATTTTTATTTGTCTCATAACCTCCCTTATGTGCATGCACAATTCTATCAAAGAGAGAAGACTATAGTGAAAACTGAAAAAAAAAATTAATTTCCTACACTAAAATCATCCATGACAATATTAATCAAATCTCTAGTCAAGGGATCATATTTTGGAAATAACATGGTTTATGTATCATGATGTTTTCAACTATTGGATTTTTCCACATTGGTTACTATTCGAAGATGGTAACGTATTGTGCAATCACAATTCATCATATGTTCTAAACATCTTCTCTGCCTCATGTTTAATTCCATTTGAGTAAATATATACTTCAAAATTTTGTGGTCAGTATATATTTCCCATATGTATCTAAATAATTGATTTATATAGTTGATTAAAGTTAAAACAACATGTGATAATTTCATATCACCTCCTGGATAATTTAACCCAAGAGGATTTAGTTTTCTTGATGAAAAATAAATTACTAAATCATTCTACATCAAAACACAACCAAGTCCCTTTAATAAAGCATCACAGTAGAAGAAAAAAATACCATTTGTAGATGTCATGGAAAAAATTAAAGCATTAACCATTATTCTTTTCTGTTCCTGAAAATAGATATCAAATTTTTTTCCAAATAAATTTTACCCCGTTTTGTGTCATCATAGTATGTGGGAAAGATAACCATGCAATGTTTTTAAAAATCCTTCAGTAATATCCTATTAATAAATGGAAACAATTAATCTCAATAATCATTGTTGGAATTTTCCATTGATAAAAAAATTTGGTAATATTAACTGTTATTTGATCCTTATTTACAATTTTACTAGGAAAAGAGATTTGTTTCAACCAAAAAACACATTTTCTAAATATCTCATATAACTTTTTTCTTTGAGAGTTTTCCAGAAAATCATCAAGTGTATTTCATGACCTTCATAACTTTTGGAAAACACAATGTATAATTAATAAAAAATACAAAAACCTTATTTATATATTCATGGAAGATACTATCCATAAGACCTATAAATGTTGAAGGATTATTATTCAAACTAATTATAATGAAAAAACACACAATGGACACATAGATTATTTAATTCTATTATTAGAAGGTCATCCTCCATCAACTTAAGATGATGATATCAAAATCATAAGTCAATAATGGAAAAATATTGATCTCCATGGAGCTGATCAAACAAGTCTTCCTTTGGAGAAAATGAATAATTATTCATTATAGTAATGTTATTGAATTATACATCATCCAAAAAAATTCAAATAAAGCCTTAAAGTTTCCTAAAAAAATTATATATCCCCATTTTGATGTTCTAGGATGAATGATTCCTCTATCAAGAAGTTATTAATGCTTATTTTTCTTTCGAAGAAGTTTTACATGATCTAATTGATATAGGGTTTTGTAATTGTCATAGCATCCGGAACTATGTTACTTTTTATTTAAACATTCTAATCATGTATAATACTTGGAATCACATCTAAAAAAACATATAACTATTAATAGACAACTAGCACATATATGATATTGATATATTAATTTTTTTTTTCAAAAATATAATAAATATTACATTCAATTCCATAATTTAATAATTTCATATCATCCTGATATCTTATCAATGTTATCAGATTATTATTATATATAAACTGAAAATAATTCTACAAAAACTTCATTGGATATACATTCAAACTTATCATGATAAAAATAATGCCATTTAAAATCTATAATTACATCAAACTCAACTTAAGATTAAACGAAATTTTTTCATGGTAATGCCTTTCCACACAAAAACAACATGAAGATTATTATAATGCCTTTTTCGTTAATATTTCCATATGGTGTTCTAACCAGCAGTTATAATTTCATTTCACGAGGTGAAATATCGAATTTAAAAGAAAAATATTCAAAAATTATGGAATGTGTAGACCTAAAATCAAGAAGAACACTATAAATATATGGGTCAATAAAAAATTACCTCATACTACTTTATCTGATGGCCCAATATTGATGGATGTAGTAACCAAGGATTTTAATACACCTTTCATCTTATAATATGGATTCTTCCGATTTTACAAATAATTATTTTGGTAGGTATTTTCATAATTACCTATATAACAAAATTTAAAACACTTTTCTATTTTCTTAGAAGAATTAAACATACCATCACCATAAAATTTTTCATTGGAATATCAAGACATATTTTCTAACTTACCACTTCTATAAGACATCCTATATATTTTTTAGAAATCTCCATGGAGACTTTTACCACACATGTGACAAACTGAAAATTGAAAATTATTATCTTTATATTTCATTAGTGTACTATTATCCATTTCAGGACATCTATACCTCTTATACTACATGTTTTAAAGGTACAGGTGATCATTAAATAACTCCATTTCTACCCCCTCATAACATCGAACATGTTTACCATAAATCCTAAGTTCATGAGAGGCCAAATACCTTCAATATATTATAATCAATCCAATGTTTAAATGATTGATTTTTATATCATGATCGAGTATAATATTTAGAGAATACATTTCCTATTAGATGAATCTTTTTTCTTATATGGACATTTAATCTTCCTCTTTTGGTTTTAGTTTATGAAATTTCAATTCTATCCTATGTCAAACCACCCGAGGAAATATTTTTCAAAGAAATTATTCCTAAATAGATCCCATTCAATAGAATCAATTTCATTTCAATATATGATATTCTTGATCATTGACAGAAATTAGTCATCTTCTCCTTCAAAACTATAAATATAAATACTCCCTGTTTGATTATATTTACTCCACATGAAATCAAATATCATATCAAGGGATATAATCTACGCGCCATCCACCATTGGGTCAGAAGGTCAACATAAAAAATGAGGGTTTCACTAATTAAAGTATTCCACTATTACCATGTTCCTTTGTGGTAGTTCCGGAGTTTTTCTTACATGGACGATGTCTCTATTTATAGCCCGCATCAACTGAGACAACACTATCACAATATTTTTGGTTATAATAACCATAATTTCAGGTTACAGATTCAGAGACATATAATCATATCATTTCCACGCCACATCGGCTTCCTAGGATCTTCTATAGAAATCCATTTCAAATAGACATATATTAGAGGAAGAAACATGTTAATATTTTAATACTATATAATTTTAACATAACCATATGGTAAAATTATTTTATTTAATTATATTAACATTATATTAATCACTAATGTTATGTAAACCATTCTCTGATACCAACTATAAGGACACAACCTTAAACAATACATATTATAATTAATTGATTTATAATACACATATTGTATTCCCAAAGAACTGTTTAGTTTAGAGTTTTATAGAATTTGGCCATAAAAAACAAATAAAATACCACATTATTTAAAAGTGTATCCTACTAAAATAATATCTATCTATTATATAGTATTTTCATTTAATTGAACATGAATTATTCACAACATTCATCTTTTTTTGTTCTATTCTATTACACATCCATAAACCCTATGAAAAATAATTAAAAAATTGGTATGAGCACAAATTTTTTATTATAATATATAAAATGAATCCTAGAAACTAGTAGTCATTGAATACTTATAAAAATATGAAATAATTTTCACAATGAAATTCTTCCAACTCATAAAGTATCATATAAAATTCAAAAGGTTGAGATTTCATCAAAATGTTGAAAACATAAATAAAAAATAGGTAACATAGGGAATTACATACCTAAGATTATAACCATCACAGATACCATTTTATTTTTAACCCTCACAGATACATTAAAATGTAACCCTCACAACAACTTTATGATATAATCCTCATTTCTACATTATGGTCAAATTATCGTAGTTACACATGGCGTAACCCTCACTACCAACTGCTAATATAAATAGACCCAATTCATTGGAGGGAGGTATTAGTCACAACCTTTATAAAAAATGGCCAAGGACAAGGATGTATTCATAAGAAAATCATAATTTCATCATTAAACACATTATTTTTTAATTTAAAAAAATTGAAAGTGGTTTTTTAATAAAAAGGCCCTTATCTTCATTTAAACTTACTTTTAATGTGTTCTAACCTCTTATTGAATTTTTATTATTTAAAACCACAATAATGACATTGGTTTTGGTCTTTTGGTGAGACTAATTGGTCTTTGACTTAGGTAAGAGGATTGGGAAGGGAATATTATAGAAATTATAAAATATAAAATTCTTTGAGGTGTGATGAGAAATTGTGGTGATGGGTGGTATTTATAGAGGAGGATATTGGTGGTTCTTATTATTTTATTCATTAGTATATAATTTTGGATCAAAACTATGAATATTTTATGAATTATCAATAAATATATTAATATATTTAAATTTTGTTTGATATTATTGGTTTACATATTCCATAAATCATCTAATGCCAAATAAATAATATATTAAGCTTATACTGTAAATTAGTGTATTTAATTATTCAAAAATAATTTAAGTATTTTATAAAATTATTAAAAATCCATCCAACCATTTTGTGATGTTCATAATTCAAAATAAAAATACATTTAATGAAAATAATTTTCAAATATATGATAAATTAAAATCATAATTTATACAAAAAATACTAATTACAAAACAATATCTGATTTTATTAAACTTTTAAAAGTAAATTAATTTCTCCTAAAATTGACTTATATTAATAATACAATATAATATTAAATTATGAATCTATCTTATGAAATTAGATTTTTTTGAACGTCATTGAATAAATTATATCATTATAAATAATCATGTAATTTTTTAAAAAAATAACGACACTTAATTTATCATTATCAAAACATTTATTTACTTATTCCATGATATAATAATATCATATTTTCACATATATGATACATAAATTGAATTTATATATTAAAATGTTAGGATAATATTATATTATTATAGATTCTATAGTTTTTATAAATACCACTTATTTTATTATATAGTAATAATGAATTTTATTATTTAATTCACGACCAAAAACCTAAAATTTAATAATTATATTGGTTGCATTAAAATCAACCTACCATGAAATCCCATGTTAGTCAACCTACTCTGTATTTCCATGATCACCGGTACTTCCATGTCGTTGATAAAAAATTAATCTGCATATAGACCCATAAGTATTAATGTGTAAGGTTTTCTCATTTCATTGTGTGAAATGTACACATTTCTTCATGCAGTGAATTACCCCACAGTATATTCACCTTCCATTTGAAATTCATGGTAACATGTTGTCGGTACATAAAAATTGAAATTAAACTTCTGTATGGTGGTACAATTTCATCATAAGGTCACTTCAGTGACTATGAGACGCCCATTATTTTTCTAAGGACCAGATCATTATGTAGTAAGTAATATCAACATTTCCAGTTATTCAGTTCTTCATTTTTATAATTAATGTGATCTCTTGACTAATAGAATATGTTTCAAAACTTTAAACGAGGAAAAATCATCATATATAAAAAATGTTCATACTGTAATGTACTAAATTAAATTTTGAATAAAAATAACATTATAAATCATATTTCCATTTCACAAGCATCTTATCTTATCCAATAACAACTTCGAATCACTTATTTTTAGCACACAAGAACTATGGAAATAGAAATTGAAATTAATAATTTATCATACCATAAATCATTTTCATAGAAAATTTAGTGGTAGTCTTATAATTTTCCAACTACACAATATCCTAATCATGTACATGGGTTGATTATAAAAATATCTCTTCAACTATGTTGTAATTAAGAAATTATGAACCGCATCATATCATGATGGTGATGAAAAAATATATTATATGTCCCCAATAAAATCCAAAAAAAACTAGAAAATTAGTTTTTATCTTACATTTCTAACCAAGTTAATTTTTACCTATACCAAGATACAACTATAAGAAGATAATCATAGAAACATTTAAATCCTCAATTCATTAAGATAAATAGTAATATAAATTATATCAATTTTTTTTTTAGTTAATCATTTTTTAATAATTTTAAATTATTATATTTTTCCTATATCAAACATATTTTAGAAAATAAAAATTGATTTGTTTCCACTTATTACAAAAGTGATTAAAATTACCTACCATAAATGGTTTTGAATGGTATCATACAACTAATGTTTTTTCGATATATAAAATATGAAAAATAAAACAAAAAAAATGATGTCTCTGAGATTTCCCAACATTAATACATGAAACATATCTTCTAAAATATGATGAATATTCTCTACTTAAAAGTTAATTTGATGTTTTAATTTTATAGTTTGCATTAATTTAATATATATAGTTTTCTGATGATGATTATACAATATTGTTTCTAAATTTGAATCTATCAATGAAATGATAGAGTTCAAAACTCCCTGAAGTTTCACAATTTCTTTGAAATTAAACTATATATAGTTTATAACAAATAAAATTTCCTAATATGAAATTATGTGATTATCAATTTTTATGTTAGTTTATTAAAAGTAAAATGTCTTCATGTGAAAAAAATTTCATTATTTGAAATATCTTGAAATCCATATCAAGTTCCACTCACTTATATGTCAACATAGGTAATGGTTGAAAATAACCATCTAGTGGATGATGTTTCACCATCACATTATGAAATAATAAAATATAAATAATCATATTTAGATATAACATTTATCATGTATGATGATTTAAAGGTTTTAATTTTATCAAGATATGTCATTGTAATTGTTGGATCCACTACCTTCCATGTATAATAAATTATCTCAATCATACTATTCACATGAGGAAGAGTAAAAATTATTCATCCATTGTATAAATGAGCTAAATTCAATGATTAAATCCTATAATTTGTGTTACTCAAACCCTAAAAGGTGTATCACACCCCCCTTACTTCCATGTTTATATTACATTGACTCTAGGAATTTCTTATGAGAAATGAGAAGTCACATTAATATTTGAATGAACTACATAACCCTTTTTTCTCATTATCCTCCAATGGAAAATTGAAAACCATATCTATTATCTCCCAAAAAAGTTCATTTACCATTATTTAATTGGATTAATTATTCATTATAAATGCATAAATACAACATTTCTATTTCGATGGGTATATAATTTTTTTTAAAATCAATGGTTTGAAGATTATATAGCAATATATTATTGTCTCAAATTGATAATATTATATTAAAACAAAAATTATATTTTTAACAGAGATATCTTTCTAGAACCCAAATACATACACAACCAGTATAAGTTACAAATAATTCCTTTGATAGTTATATTAACTTGGTTCTAGTTTTAAAGATCAAATGATAATGGAGAAAGCATATTGTATAATAAAAATCACAAAACAAAAAAAATATATTTTCATAGTATACCTCATATTCATAACCCTAGTTATATAGAGTATAATTTTTTTTATGTAATTACTATATTATTCTCTTGAAATTATTTCTAAAATATCTCATCCAACTCAAATTTAACTAATTTAGACTCAATTTATTTATTCCTAAATTCAATATTTATAAGTATTTCATAAACCATTAATAATTTGTAGAAAATCATATAAAACAAGTGATCTATAAATAAATCTTTAGAATATCCAATGTCACAACACCATTTGTATTATCAAAATAAATAATGAATCATACATACGATACAACAAGACATGAAATGTCTCCTGTAAAATTCAAAAAGGGAATTGAGAGAAATAATCATATAACATATGATTATAGAGAATTCTATCAAAATTAATATTTGTTATTCATGATACTTTATTTATCATGAATAAAATAATATTTAATCCATATAATCTACCAAAAATTTAACGTTAAACTTTTGGAATACCTAATAAATCATGTCAATTAACAGTATAGGTCAATTAATCAAATAAAATTATATATCCAAGAATATATAATAACTATATCCATATCAATAATATATCAATAGAAATTAATTCTAGTTGGATATGAACTAAAATAGGGTATACTATATTATATAATATACCATAAGCCATTGATTGTTATAATAATGTGATATATATAACTAATTATGATATATATATATATATAGTAAGATGCATGGTAATTGCACTATTTGCCGCTGTCAGAGTGTATGATGGGATTGTGATACCTGATGTGACATTATGAATACATCCCTATCCTATAGGTGGTATATATTCTTTTATGAATCAATGGATTGATTTATTTAGGATATGAAAATTCATTTGAAACATTAAATTGATAAAACTCCAATATAAATGCACTTTGGGTAACACATAACAACTTTCAGGTGTTTGAAGTGGAATCTCAACATCCAACATTAAATTGATGCGGGATTTATAAAGGTCTAGGATTTCACTGTTTAGAGTTTTGGATATAATAAAGTTATAAAAAACTATTTTTAATCTCTTATAGATCATTTTTGTTCCTCAAAAATAGTTCTATCACCCCTTTGATGACCATGGGTGATCTTGTTATAAATATTGATTCAATTGGATTGTTATATCCTACTTGAAAAGTGATTACATGAGATATAATTTTTTTATCACAACCACACATTCTCTTAAAGTTTTTTTTATTGATATGGAAATTTGAGTAGTATAGTTAAAAATCATAATTATTATCTATTTTCTACAAGTTAGTTTGTTGACGACATTCATGGATCATTTATGGGTTTCATCTACTTCTACGATCATGAGGGGACCCATATTAAAAAAATTATTATTTTTTATATAAATTCATCGATGGAAAAATATATTCATTACTATTTTAATAATTAAAATAGTTTTCTATAAACTCTGGGAGGCATTATCATATTTTAAAATTTTTTAGTACTGAGAATTAGTTTTTTGATCTCACTTTCATGCATTATGATATAGTATATGTTAATGTGATATTATTATTTTCTGATAGTGAAAGGGTTTGATAATTTTCAGCTATAATTTATTATATAACGAGATCATGCTTTATTGTAATATATCATATGTTACAATATAAGTAATTTCATATGATATCAATGAAATCATATTTCCTTGAAAAAATTTAATCATTTCAAAATAAATTTATGGCTTATATTGTTAATAAGGATAGACATGTGTAAGTTGAATTTACCATATCTAGGGGTTGGGAACATAACCGTAATTGATATACTACGAGTAACCAATACATATTCCATAGTATTTCTAGTAAATTTTATGTATACCATTTATCAGTTTTGTAACATCTACATATATGTGACCTTTAGGATTTAATTTTCTATAGAAATGATATTTAAGCATTCCCATAGATATCCATTACATATTAGGATTACTAATTCCACCATTATCAGTCATAAAAAATAATTCCAACAAAATTATTTTAAATTTATTAATGTTTCTAAAATGATTTTAATATATATTTCATTTGTGAATGAAAAATGTTAGGCGTTTTAATTTGGATATTATTATTTTTAAATAAAAACCAAAATATTTATGTTTAAATACCATAATTTCGAAAAATTTATATTTATTTATTTATTCATTATCAATATTATTATATTTAAATTGTTAATTAAATTTGAAAGTTATGAATGAATTACTTTTTGGGATAAATTTTCTCTAATATATTATAATGAAATAAATTAAATTCTATATATGAATACAGAACAAATAGTTTTCATGTACAATGATATTAGTGTCTATGCGATGTAATTTTCTTGATTTTAGTTGTTTAATATAGATTTCACATGTTATTAATTATTGATATAGTGGAACTATAACCCTTATCAAATATGGTATCCATTGAATAAGGTACTTTGCGTATGACTTCCCATTTTCACTAATGATTATTCCTTATTATAAAATGGTGGGGTATGCTTATAATTTTATTTATTTCTAACAATGTATATATGGTTAATATAATATAATATTAAGAAGGTACATAAAAGGTATATTTAACTTATACATAGAAAACACATATTTGTTAATAAATATTTTTCCATTATTTTTTTGGAGAATGATAAAAAATCAGGGTTGTGTACAAACTCACACATTAATATGGTATGGATTTATAAATTTTATTGTTATTACTGTTATTAAAAATAAAAATCCGTATAAACATGCACATATAATATATTAATTAATTAACTAAAAATAATTTCATGGGATTAAATATTTTGGTTTTGAATATTCATATGACATATATAAAATTTTTTACAATAAAAAAGGAAAACCTTCGAACACTATTTGTGATATTACTTTTAAACATAGAGATATTATGTCTATTATCATCAAACATTTTTTGTTATTTTAACATAAGGATCCCTTGGATTATTATATGTAAGGTATGGTAGAAATATTTAACCCTAAGAACTAGGAATCCAAATAATTTAATGATATTTGGGTGACACATATCTATAAAACCCTAAGAGTTACTGTAATACAGGAATATACGTGATTTTTTATCAATATGATTGATTCTAGAATTTTTTTTTCACTCAACTATCTAGGATTAATAGGAGATATGATAAAACATTTAACATAATTATTTTCTAATTTATGTTAGGAACACCATATTAGACTAATAGTTTGTTAAATTTGGGTATGGACTCACCAAATTAATATATTGTATTAGGTTAAATTTTTTAGTGGGAGATCATAATTTAAATTTATAATAATCAATTTTGTAAAACATAATACTCAGCCATAAATATTACATTTTTGAAGACTATTAATCGAATAATTCTCATTATTTTGATATCTCTTATAAGTACAAATTATGAATAAATTCTATAATGGTATCTCTGGTAAAAGTATTTATTGATATTCATACTATGAATCATAATTTAACTGTTATAAAGACTAATTTCTCAAAATTTTCACATTAAAATTATATGTAGTTTGAGTATCACACATTTTCTTTATGAAAATAAAATTAGAGATATGAGAGAATTATTGTGCAGTGGGTACATATATTTGTTAGAAATATATAGTTTTTACATTAGATGTTAGTAGTTATGATCTATGTCTACCTAATAAATTATTTAATGAATTAAAATGTAGTAATTATAATCCATGATTAAATTGAAATTTTCATTATATATCTTGTTTTGTCTGGATGGGGTTATCCATTAAATTTAGAACAAAAATGGTCCTACATATAAAAATGAAATGTTTTGTGGAACTAGAAATTTAGAAAACAATGTATACATTTTTTATATGTTCTATCTTATCTATAACATTCATAGTAAGAATGCCACAGTTGATTTTAATCCAAATTACATTTGATATTTTTTTATTGGGAGTGAAAATTATAATTCTATTGAAAGAATCCATATATATTGATTATTGAAATTATATGATGAATCATTTGACAACTATTAATAATATTTATAATGAAAAATGAATAATGAACATTTGAGTGAAAATGGATATAAGGCCAGTGGACTATTTTTTCAACGATATAGTATTGTATGACGACTAGTGAGTACTCAAAAAGTTCTATGTTTCTTACATTCACAACATCTATTGATGGCTTTAGCGAGTAAGAATTTGTAATTTTTCTGATTCAGAAGTATGAAAATTTTTAAAATATCAAATATTTTGAGAATGAAGTGAAGAAAATGTATTAAAAATTATTTCGATTCATTAATTAGATTACGGTTGTGAATACTTGAACATGGAATTCACAGACCATTTCAGATATTATATCATTATTTCACAACTCAATACTTATAGGTCACCATAGGAGAATAATGATGTTGAGAAGATGAATTGTAAATTATAAGACACGAATTTATCAATGATTGTTTAGTGTGACCTTATTATTTCATTTTTGTGTTATGCACTAGAAACAAAATGAAATTATTTCAAAATTTTATTCTATACTATTAATTCCTAAAGATACTATAAGAGATATTGGCTCTGAAATAATGAAAAATAAATTATATATGGATTTTAGAAAGTGATTCATATTTATGATTTTTTATTTTTGGTACACATGAATGTAAGGCTGAAATGACTTTTTTTATTATGAAGAATCAAAGAAACATTATTTATGTAATCCTATTGGTAAAAAATTTCTCAGGGATCGATTTAAAAAATTTCTAGAGAATGACTATAATAAGAGAGGTTTTATTGTAATGAATGGTGAACATTAATATGTTCGAGGCCAACTAATATTATGTGTTCCTATGATAGTATTTTATTTATGATCAATAATGATTTATAGAATATGAACCAAATCAAGTTATACATGATCATAAAATTCCATATAAAATTCAATAAATTACTTTGATATATGGATTTTTTATAAAAATATTATATCAAATTATTTTTTAGACAATAAAAACGCTACCTATTGAGAGGCCATTGAGTGTTCTAATTCATTGAATTATCTAGAATCATGAAATCTTAAATAGATAACATATACACTGAGGAAGTTTATAATATGGTAGATGCAATTTATGAGCACATAATTATAGTGTTTATATTGTTCAATGTCTATAAAAATGATATTTTTGGCATAAAGATTACATATAAAAATCACATAGTATCAATAGGTTATACAGAAAATCATGGTAGTTATTATTAAGATACATTTTCATTGGTTTTAATGAAAAATCCCATTCACATATTAAATTATATAGAATGAAAATATTATTATTATATATATCAAATGGATATTTAAAATGATTTCCTTGATATAAACATATTTAAGGAATATTATATGATATTATCCAATGGTTTTAATGTTCCAATTGAGTCTTATAAGAATTTAATGTTATAAAAATCAAATTTTTATTGAATAATGATTTTCAGTGATTGAATATCTAGGTTTATGATGCACACAAATAGTTTGGTTTCAGAAAAAATTAGACAATTATTCAATGTGAAAATGGGTTACATGGACTATGTTGTTGTTTCTAAAATTTTATGTGGACCACATTCTTCTTATCAAAAATGATTTTTCAACTATACACTCTATATAGATCTACTTAGTATAATACTTTTTCATTTAATACATTTTTAAATACCCCTTGATAATAGGTATAAAAATCTACAGTTATGGATTTATTATGTTACCTAGAAAATATTGATAGACATATATTCATAATGTGATAATGTGGTTTATCACTAATAACTAATAGATGGTGTATTTCTAATTCTTTATCAACATATATCCTAGGAGTATTAATGATTCATATAAATAGTGTTAATTGATTAATGGAATACTTTTTATATCATCCACATATCTATCAAATATATCATGTTATGTACTCTATTTGATATTGATTATAAAAAATATTATGAAGACACTAATCCAATCATAATGAGTCTGGTTTTCCATTAATAACATCATTATGTATATGAGAAAAAATAAGAATATATTATTGGTGTATGGATTTGAAGATGAGAATAGATTAATGGGTTACAATACTTATAGTTTTAAATAAAAACAATATAATATGAGATCTCAAATTGGATTTCCCCCCAAAAGTATGATGTTATCTATTAGATGTTTTCAAATTATTCCATTATTGCACAGTAAATAATTGAGGCATAATATATCACTAAATCAGATTTGGTGAATGATATTTTATTGATCTCAATTTTAATATATGAATATGGGGTGGTTCTAATAATTGTGGGATCTATCAACCAATAATCTAACAGTAATGATTTATTAATTTGGACAATAAAAACTACTATCACCAAAGGACAAAACATAAACTATAAAAGTAATATCTCATTTTTGAGATCATGTGGGGAGATTTTATAAAGAATTACAGAATTTATTTATAGTCTAATGTATTGTATCCATTAAAAAATATTTAAAAGGAGAAAATAGGCAGTTCATGTTTCCTCAGTAATTATTAAACCCTTAGGAGATTGTACATAATAGTTATGAAATTCCTAATTATTTCATTATAAAGGATATTTAGTTTTATAATTATTCATGTTTAATATAATTTTTATAACATTCATAGTTAAATGATAATATCCACTCGATGTTTGTTAAGTCCCATGTTTTTTAACTAGGATAAATTACCAAGGTTTTCAATTTTTTTACGGATTATCAACAGGTCGGTTTTTAAACCGAGAATCGTAACATAATTTTGAGAGCTGGACCACATAAATGTGGTGTTTTTAGACTTGGTTAAATACCCCATATAGTTTTTCAGGTGTCCTGATGAGTCTTGGGAATAATAAATATAGAGAAGACCGCATTAATGGATTTGTGAAGGTTGTGCATAGTTGCAGTCCCACCCATATAGATTACCTAGTTTAATAATTTATTTATTTTCATTAAATATTTCTAAATGGGATTTCAGTGTTTAAATAAAATAATGTGTTAATAATAATAATGACGATGATGATGATATTGTTATTTTAATTATTATTCTGCCAGTCATTAAATTATTTCAATGTTAAAAGAGTTTTAATTGATTAATTAATTAGGAGTAATAGTTACATGAAATTAAATTAGGAGTTTCAGATTTCATGAAGATGTATTTAATTAAATAATGAGTTTCAGAAATAAAAATGATGATTTTTTATTTAATAGAGTTGTTGGGTTTTATCTAAGGCTGAATAATAAATATAATTCTATTATAAATATGAGGGTTTATGAGTCTAATAATAATTATTAATTATGGATATTATTATTATTATGAAGAATAATAATAAAAAATTTTGGGGTTTATTAGATAAATCCACGGAAACTGGGATTTACTTAATTCTGGCGAAAGAGTGGTTTACTTTAATTAAATTTAGTTGAACAGAACTTAATTAAATGATGTGTAGTGGGGATTTTTGGGTTTTTTCAATGATGTGGTTTACTATATGATAATAATAAAAAAGGTTATTATTGTGGGTGTATCATTTATTTTATTTGAGGTTGAAAAAATATTAATTAAATATGTTTTTGGGTGTTTCTTTTAATTAAATTAATGTTGTGATAATAATATTAAAAGATATATAAATTAGTAGTTAAGTGTTATCTATTATAGGTTATATTAAATGGTAATATTAAATGAAGAATAAATTTTTAGTTGGGTTTACTTTAATTTAATTAAATGTAATGAATAATTTAATTAATTAATGAGAAATGGAAGATTTATTTAATTAAATTAATTTTTATATTGAATTTTAAATTGTCATTAAGACCGTTTTAAATTTAGGTATCAGATTGTTCATGGTTAGTCAAATCATGGGGGTCTTCTACACATTTAGTTGAATTTTAAATTGAGTTTTTATTTTATTTAAATAAAATAAACATTTAATAATAATAATAATGAGGATGTTAATATTATTACTAAGTTTATTTAGTTAAATAATTGTTACAATAATTGAATTGGATAATTAATTAGGGGATTCAGAATTAATTATGACATTTTTATTTAAGGGCTAAATTAATGGGAAGAATAAAAATAATTATTATTATTATAGTATATCTATTAATTTAATAGGTTGTTAATTAGAGGATAGAGGGATAAATGTATGAAACTGAAATAGAGGGAGGCACACCAAGCAGGCACTACACGACTCCCTCATAGGATCTCCATACAGCACCCACAACACCCATCCCCCACTCCCTCTTCTATGCTCAAATTCATCCAGTCTCTTCATGAATCTTAACTGGAACATCCAGGTGAGTCCCTTTATGTATATTTTATGATTCACATCAGTCGTTTCACTCCTCTCTCACCCTTTTTACTTCCAAAAACATAATGTTCGGGTATAATTGGGATTCCTTGTTTCGTCGATTATAGGGTTTTGCAAGGGGAACCACTAGAAATGTTACTCAGTATTCAGACTCTCACCAACAAGGGTGAAGCATTTCGGCTCTATATTTGTTCATCATCACCGTATTCTGGTAAGAGTTCAATGTCATTATTTGGTTTCTCACCCTGTGAATTGGATGTTTATGGAGTAATTTTGTTTTAGTTGATATTTTCATTGTGTATTGATACCCAACACAGTATTTATGGTCTCCAGTTATTGGTTCTTAAGTGGGATGATAAATTCTGGATGCACGTGTAGTTCGGTTGAGGTGCGTGTATGCGAGCAGACTGTGGTTGAATTTTGAATCTTTGGCTAGGAAAAATTCGTTTATGTAGGGTTGTAAACCTTGTAAGATTAATCAAATACAATTTTTTTTCGTCTTTGATAATTTTGACTAAAATGTTATATTAAACTGGTTAATGGGGGAATGAGATAATTTGTTATGAATAAATTATAATTCTTACGGTGGTAAAATATGTAATTAGTTGTGCCATTAATTATTAGTAAATAATATTTGTCAAATAGATATAACTAATTATAAATTAATTATGTGTTTAGATGATAATTAATCGATGGATTAATTATGAGTAATTAATTTTATTACTTTTGAGAAAATTAATCATGAATTATTTATGTGTTTTATATGATAATTAATCGAGGGATTAATTATGATTAATTAATTTGATTAATTTTTAAATATATAATTATGAATTAATTATGTGGTTTTGATGATAGTTAATCGAGGGATTAATTATGAGTAATTAATTTGGGTAATTTTGAGATAATTAATTATGAATTAATTATTTGTTTGAGACTGGAATGTTAAATAATTAATCAAAGGATTATTTATGAGATATTTATTTAGATGAATGAGGTAATGTAACTAATGATTAACCATGATATTATTTTTGGAAAAATACATATATTTAACGATTGTTTAATGGCGTGCTTCTTTAGTGATAATTTGTAAAATTTATTTTGGGAATTAATTATGGGAAATGAAATTAGAATTAGATAATTAATTAGATAATTTAATTATGTGATGTGATGCATTTTTTGAATGAATTGAATATCCATTGTAGTTACTGATAGTGGTATTTACCTTGATTAAGTGACTCCCCTTGGATATGTTTCTCTGGTTTGACTGTTTCAAGGCAGATTGGGTCAAGAATGCCTTCGGATGTTTATTTTCATTCCATGATTTAAGTTGTTTCTAATGGATATGTTTAAAAATATGACATTCCATGTGAGATGGTTGCTAATTATTTTATCCTTTTACATCTTGTTTGATTTGTGATATTTACGATGTCCATGTTAAATTGTGAATGTCCTGGCTGAATCACTACTTGATTGGGAGGGATCAGACTTGATAATGAATAGGGTGAATCACTGTTTAGTGGATAGACCCAGGAGTGAATTTTAACGACCCACATCCAGAGTCCCTCCACTGGTGACCCATGCCTGGTTCGCCACATGGCCTCAGGCGCATTTCCCCAAATGCCAGAGTCTGATAACTAGTTGTTAGGTCTATGGTATGTTATTGGGGAAACTATGACCTCATTTGAGAAGGTATACATGAAAATAACTAATAGTAAATAATGGAAGCAGTAATTAATACAAACCAACTAAAATCAAACAGTGGAAGCAATTAATATATATCGATGATGATAATGATGCAGCAGGAACAAGTATCTAAGGAAAGAAGAAACACAACAACATGCTGAAATACAACTGAACACAAGTACTAAAGCAATAGCAAAAGAAAAACTGATGAGAAACTCCTCAGCATCGCAAGCCTCAGCTCGGTCCCATGCTCCCCAACTCTAGTGCAATCAAGAACCAAAAGTAGAAGGCCGCTTGACCTTATCTATACATGCAACAACATAGTCTGCTTGGGCCAAAAAGCATGGCCCAAAAAGGGTGTGAGACAATGTCCCAGTTAGCAACCACCCAAAGAACTATGCCTAATAGTCAATGAATACATGGAAAGTAAAGTACATGAATAGTAAATAGGAAAATTCATAGCAGATACAATTTACAATCAACCATAAAAACTACACAAGTATGAAACAATCAACAAGTAAAACAAAGGTATCCCCCAGGTAGTTCTCATAGCCTAACCCTTATAGTTCAACCTATAAGTACTAGAAACCCCCATGGAAGGAACACACAGTCTAACCCCTATGGTTTAGCTAAAGAATAGACTCTCTGTGGAAGCACTCACCGTCAATTCCCCTTGTAGTCTCGTATCGTGCTAAAGGCTCTCTGGGGAAGCACTCAACATCTCATACCCCCTGTGTCCCACGTCAAGGAACTAGAGACTCTCTGAGGAAGCACTCATCATCAATTCCCACTATGGTCTCACATCGTATTAAAATACACTCTAGAGAATCCCTTACGTCCATTATCCCTATGGTTTGCTACACTAGGTTCTCACAGTCCTGTGTGAAAGAAACATGCTAAGCGCACGTGCAACGTCCATGTAAACCTCAATAACTACATTGCTATAATTCTATGACGCAACAACATAACAAATAAATAGTTCCACTATACTAAAACTAGCCATGGCCACTGGAAAACTCCAAACAAGAAAAACAAGCATGGAATTCATCCGGAGTAAAACAAAAACTTCTTTATTCACAATGGTAAACCTCTACTATAAAAATCAAGAAACCAGGAAATAAATCAAGGGAAAATAGGAAAAAAAATAATTCCAGTTCAACGGAATTGGAACAATTGCACAAAATACTCAAAGATTTTCTACATAAAGGCACAAACCACCTACCTCGATCCTAGGATATCTAAATATGTGAAAAATGATGACTTATTCTCCATAGAACATCGTAGATATGAGAAAAAGTACAAAAAACATAAACAACGACAAATTGAGAAAGAGGAGGAATTAGAAAACAAGGTTCAATCAGAAGGGAGAACTCACTGTTACGCCTCCAACACAATCGATTGAGCATGAATCAGAGAATGGACAGAGAGGCGGGAGCTCGTCAAAGATTCGCAGATCCTTGACCCTCTCAGACGAACGAGATCTAGAAGAAGGTGTTTCTGTGTGTCCGGCATGACCCCGGTCCTTTTAATGAATAAATAAGAATGTACATGGCGTGTACTTTTAGAGTACATATAGTGTACTAGGTCTTTACATACTCCGCCAAAAATGGCATACAAGTCACCCCTACACACCGTGTGTGTGGCTTGGTCACGACCAGCACATGGCTTCGAGTTGGAGAAGAGTACACAGCGTGTACTCAGAAAGTACACGGCGTGTACATCAAAATTTTCTAGAAACATCATTTTTCATAAAAACTCTCGAAAAAGAAAAGGTGTACCTGAAACGAAGATTTTAGTTCTTACAAACTTCCCCCCTTAAAAAACATTGTCCCCAAATTTCCCTATCGAGGCATAGAAGAAGAAATCCCGAACAGCTCCGGGCACTACAACCGCACATCGGCCTCCCTCTCTTAGGTCTCGTCCTGTACTCACCCATGATGCCATATCACCCGTAGAAGAGGGAATGACCACCCACATAGAACCTTCGTAATGTGATCAACAATCCGGATGGGATGCTCCTCAAATGATGCATCCGCTTCGAACTCAACCTTCTTGGGCTGAATGACATGAGATGGGTCTGAAAAGTAACGTCAGAGCTGATAGATGTGGAAGACATCGTGCATGGCCCTGTACCTCTGAGGTAGATGCAACCAATAGGCGACTGGCCCAACTCTCTCCAAATCCTCAAACAGAACAACATACCGCGGTGAACGCTTACCCTATCACCAAATACTCTTTTGTCCCAACATTGGTGCAACATACAGGAATACTTGATCCCTGACCTCGAACTCCAAAGTTCGTCTCTACTAATTAGCATAAGACTTCTGTCAAGACTGTGTTATATCCATCCTCATCTGAATCAACTCTATCTGCTCTGAATTCTCCTGAACAAGATGAGGTCCCAGAAAAGATGCATCTCCTGCCTCCAGCCAGCATAAGGGTGATCGACATGGCCTACCGTACAAAGCCTCATAAGGTTGTATCTGAAGATTTGCCTAAAAATATTATTGTAGGCGAACTCCACTAAAGGGATATGCTTCTCCCAAGAACCAACAAAGTCCATAATGCAAGCTCTGAGCATGTCCTCTAGTACCTGGATCGTACGCTCGGATTGGCCATCTGTCTGGGGATGGTATGTTGTACTCAAAAGTACCTGTGTACCCAAGGCCTTCTGAGGTCCCAGAAAGAATCGAGAAGTAAAGCGCACATCCCTATCTAAAACAATAGAGTGTGGAACTCCATGTAGACATAAAATTTTCTAGATGTACAATCATCCCATATCATCGATGCTGAAGGTCTCCTTGATTAGCAATAAGTGAGAAACCATCATGAGCCTGTCGAAGACAACCCAAACGACATTGTTCCTATGAGGCGACCTTGGAAACCCTGTCATGAAGTCCATCTCGACATCGTTCCATTTTCACTCTGGAATGGTTAACTACTGTAAAAGCCCTACTGGTTGCTGATGCTCTGCTTTCACATGCTGGGAAGTAGAACATCTCATGTCAAAACCAACAACATATTTATAGATACCTGGCAACCAGTACTGGTGATGAAGATCCTGATACATCTTGGTGATGCTAGGATGAACTTCCCAAGCTGAGGAATGAAAATCTCGCATCATCTCCTCGCGTATGTCTGCTAGCACCCATATGCGTCCCTGGAAATTCAAGATCTCATCCTCACCCACTATCCATCCAGGAAAAGGGTCCTCTCCTGACAGGCTCTCCCGCAGGACTAATCCTTCTGAGTCTAATTGATTCCTCATCTATACCCGATCAATAAGTGTAGATTTAACAACTACAGAAGATAGGTAAGTCTATCCATGCCTGTCTTGCACCTCCAAAAGCATCTCAGAGAACAGAGCCATAAGCTGCAACTCACAACTAGCCTCCTAAACTGCTTGAATCTGAGTTCACCTGCTCAATGCATCTTCCACCGCGTTGCCTATCTCGGTGTATATGCAAGCTCGAAATCAATAAACTAAAGATACTCGACCCACCTACGCTGCCTCAGATTCAGATCACGCTGAGAGACTATATACATGAAACTCTTATGGTCAGTGAAGACCACAATGTTATCTCCCAGAAGATAGTGTCTCCAACAGTGTAAGGCATGAACAATACCTACCAACTCCAGATCGTGCATAGGGTAGTTCCTCTCATGTGGCCTCAACTGCTGAGACCCATACGCAATGACTCCATCTCCCTACATAAGCACAGCGCCCAGCCCGATACCTGAAGCATCACAATAAACAGTGTAGCTCTTTCCCGGCTCTGGCAAGACCAGTATCGGCACTGACTTCAATATTCGCTTCATCTCCTGAAAGGCTAACTCACAAGAATATGACCATAAGAACTCCACCCCATTATTTTTCAGACCTGTAAAAGGTGCTTCTAGGCATGAAAAGACCTGAATAAAGAGTCGGTAGTATCCATACATCCCTAGGAAACTTCGTACATCAAATACATTATTCGGTTGCTCCCAGGAGAGTACAACTCTCACTTAATCTGGGTCCACAGAAACTCCTACCTCTGAGATGATGTGTCATAAGATGTGAATCTGATCCATACGAAAGTTGGACTTCGATAGTTTAGCATAAAGTTGATGCTCTCTCAGTTTAATCAAAACGATCTTAATATGGGTAGCATTGTTGTGTCGAGTGTGAGAGTACACCAGGATATCATCCATAAAGACCATGACAAAGGAATCCAAGTAAGGATGGAACACTTGGTTCATCAGTGCCATGAAATCTGCAGGTGCCTCATCAGATCGAATGACATGACTGTATACTTGTATATACCATACCTGATATTGAAGGATATCATAGGTATATATGAATGTATAACGTGAAAATGATGATAAACAGATCTCAAGTTGATCTTCAAGAACACCCGGGCTCCTCGAAGCTGATCAAAGAGGTCATCGATCCTGGGAAAGGGATATCCGTTCTTGAACATCAACTGGTTCAGCTTCTGGTAATCCACACAATGACGAAGGGTACTGTCTGCCTTCTTCGCAAATAGGATAGGCAAACCCCAAGGAGAAGTAATGGGTCAGGTGAAACCCTTTTGCTGTAACTCCCCCAACAACTTCTTGAGCTCCTGCAACTCAGTTTAATCCATCCTATAAGGAGGAATAAACACCGGTGTTGCTCATGGCACAATCTCAAAAAAAAGTTCTACCTCACGCTCCGGAGGCAAACCCAAAAAGTCATCTGGAAAGACGTCCCTAATACAATCCACCACTAGAGGAAAGTCTAACTGTGAATTCCCCTAATCATCCAGATAAAGACTAGAAATCTGGGATTTCACACTTCCGATCCCATGATGCTCGAGTCCGGATCGAATCGCCAGAACATCCCATTCTCCTTTATGAAAAAAATATTCACCATCTGGTTAAAAGAAACTCACTCTACGTCGATAAAAGTCGACGAATTCCTAGAAGGGAACCAATGAGTCCATCCCGAGAATGACATCATAGCCTCTCATCTCTAAGACATAGAGATTCCAATAAGAAATGATACCCTACAACCTCCAGAGGGCACTCTCTACCCTGGAACACACTAGATGTCCTTTCCCAAAAGGTGTGTCTAGTGTCAATGAGTCGGCAGAAGAAACGTTGCAAAGCTCAAGGCACTCCATGACAGAAACAGAGATAAATCTATGCATAGAATCAGTATCGAAAAGAGATGATGATTAAATTGAATCCAATAAAATTGTACCTTGAACTGTAGAAGGGCCAGGATCCTGATCCTAATAGTTCTACTCCACGGTAAAAGACTAGCCTACACCGTTGCCTTGCTCCCCTGGCTGACCACTCTGAGCTAATCCACCTTACTGGTGCTGAGGTACTGTTGGCTGACTGCCATGGCCTCGACCTCTACCTCATCCCGAATGGCCGTAAGAACTCCAGTTCCCTAACTGTTGAGAAACTGGTGGTGCTAATCCTGAACGAGGAGTCATGGAATAACCCTAATCACCAGCTGATGGTAAGAAAACATGTCAAAAATAGTGAAGGTGACCCATCTTACTGTAAGATTGGCACTCTATGGGGTCTCTCTGGCACTGTGACCTTGTGTGTCATGACTGGCCACACTAATATCATACCACTTGGCTTCCTGATGATGCATCTCGCTTCCTCGGATCACAGCGCGTTACGTCCCTACGGTGCTTCTTACTATCATCTGTAGGAAAACTAGTTCTGGAAGCAGAACCACCCTGGTTCGCAGCTCCAAAGTCTCTCAGATTGCGCTCCACAATCAATTCCTGATTGACGATGGATGTGATGGAAGTCAACTGGAAGATATTCACCTGCTAGTGGATCTCCCTCCTGAGACCATCCTCATACATCCTTGCTATCAACACCCAACTCCCATCCCAGAGGGGTGAGAAATGCTACATCTCGGTGAAATGAGAGGAATAATCCATGATATAAAGAGTACCCTACCCTATGTTAATGAACTCCTAGGCTCGGTCGGCCCATAGGGTCTCCAGGTAGAAGTATTCATAGAACACGTGATGGAACTTCTCCCAAGCCACAAACTGTAGATAACCCGCCTGTGTGATCATGTCCCACCACCTCATGGCGGCATCTCAGAGCATATAGGTAGTGAGCTTGACCCACCTCTCTGGAGTCATATCCAGATGCTCGATGATAATCAACATGGATTCCATCCATGACTCTGTAGCCTAAGGTCCTCCTTCCCCCGAGAACGTGGGAGGATACTACTGCTGAAAAACCCACATCATGTCTGCCATAGTCATGGAAGGAGTCAATGCTCCCTGAAAGGACTGCATCATCCTCATTAAACCTTCCCTGAACTGCGCATCAATTCCTGCAATAGGTATAACAGCCGGTGCTAATGCTGGCCCGACTGGAGGGTATGCAGGAAGTCCCTCATCAGCCATATTTGGCATCTGATTACTGCATGATGACAAACGTATAAGCGGAGGACATCATGGTGGAATAACTCTGAATGTTAAAAATCACACCTTAGATTATAAAAACAAGGACATGAAACAGAGTAGTACAATATGGGAATAGGGTAAGGAAAACAGAAAAGTTTACAAAACACGACTACACGGCATGTATAAAAACTACATGGTGTTTCTTCTTAAGCCTTAGACATGGGTGTGTACCCCTTCCCTACATGTCATGTAACACATCAAACTACATGGAAGGTTGACCAAACACATGACGTGTACTTGGAAACTGATCCCCTACCCGATTCTCTTTACACGGCTAACCCACATGGTCTGACATAACCCGAGACTACACGGCGTGTTTTGAACAAACACAACGTGTACTGGACAAGACTTCAACGACCCGGGTTGTTAAACTCACAACCGTCTACACGGATGCACCTTACACTGCTTGTTCTGAACAAACATGACGTTTACAGGTGACACCATCCCGTGTTGTTTGTGACACGGTTGGGTACTTAAACAAGACTACACAGTGTGTTCTGAAAAACACACGTCCTGTCTAAGAGAAGGTGACACCGACCCATGTTGTTTGTGACACGGCCGAGTACCTGGATGGGAAGACACGACATGTTCCTTTACAACACGGCGTGTAGTACTCGTGTTTCCCCAACCCATGTAGTTAGTGACACGGTCGGGTAGACGGCTCCGAACTACACGGCGTGTACCAACTGTACACGGCGTGTTCCTGAAGTTATTTCTAGAACAGCGTGCCCATGCTCACACGGTCAGTGACATGACCTAAAAACTACATGACATGTTGTCAAAAAGTAAACTCAGATTATTCTGGGTTTTTCCTAGGCAGTAGCTCAGAAACTGCATAAGAAGCCCAGAAAAAATAGAAAACAAGGCAAAGAGGTGCCAATTTTTGATTCGTGAGGGCCCATAAAACCTCATGAATCAAAATTTGGTGTTCATTTAAGAAAGGTAGGAAACAAAAATTCCTTTAACAAGGAAGAATAGATTCCATCATGCATCTATCATAATAGCAAGCATAATCTACACAAAGTGTATCACAAAATTATGCAATCGCTAATGCACCCTATATGGCATGGAAAGAATGCATGACATGTGATTTATACAAGTGCCTATATGATTCTTGAGATGGCATACCCTCATCTCATTGGGTTGAGACATAAATAGAACTAAAATCATCTAATAAATAAAAAAAAGCATATGAATCACTCTAGGTGAAATCATATTAATCGTTAAATCTCAAAACCAGAGAAGTGAAATAAATGAGGTAGTATGTATTTTACCTATACATGGGTTAGCTAATCCTGAGAACAGCTTAATACCAAGTACCAAATCCATCCTACCCCTGGCTAAAGGCTCCAAATAGTAAATCATGGGAAAAGAACTAACAGGGGGAAAATATGCCCTCATCTGGTAAGGTATACAAGAACTGAACTAACCATAAATAGAGGAAGTAATAAACAATACTCAACAACTAAAATCAAACAGCGGAAGCAATGAATATATAGAAACGATGATAATTATGCAGAAGGTACAAGTATCTATGGAAAGTAGAGAACACAACAACATGTTGAAATAAAACTGAACACAAGTACTAATGCAACAGCAAAATAAAAACAAATGAGAAACTCCTCAGCATCAGAAGCCTCGACTTGGTGCCATGCTCTCCAGCTCCAGTGAAATCAAGAACCTGAAGTAGAAGTGCGCTTTCCCTTATATATACCTGCAACAACATAGTCTTCTTAGGCCCAAAATCATGGCCCAAATAGGGAGTGATACAATATCCTAGTAGGCAACCACCCAAAGATTTGTTTCTAACAGTAAATTAATACATGGAAAGTAATGTACAAGAATAGTAAACAGAAAAATACACAAAAAATACAATTTACAGTCTAGCATAAAAACTACACAAGTATGAAAAAATCAACAAGTAAAACAAAGGTAACCCCCTGGGTAGTTCTCACAGCCTAACCCTTATGGTTTGACTTATAAGTACTAGAAACCCCCTAGGAGGAACACACAGTATCACCCCTCTAGTTAAAATAATGAATAGACTCTATGAGAAAGTACTCACCATAAATTCCCCCTATATTCTTGTATCATGCTAAAGGCTCTCTGGGTAAGCACCCAACGTCTCATTTCCCATGATTCCCGCATCAAGGAACTACAGACTCTTTTAGGAAGCACTCATCATCAATTCCCCATGTGGTCTCGCATAGTATTAAAAGACACTCTAGAGAATCCCTTAAATCCATTCTCCCTATGGTATACTACACTAGGTTCTCACAGTCCTGTGTGAAAGAAACATGCTCAACGCGCGTGCAACATCCAGGTAAACCTCAAGAACAACCTTTCTATCATTATAAGGATCAACAGCATAAAAAATCAACAATTCCACTATCATACAACTAGGAATTGCCACTAGAAAATGCCAGACAAGAAAAACAACAATGGAAAGCATCTAAAGTAAAAAAATTACTCTATTCACAAAGGTAAACCTCTACTATAGCAATCAAGAATGTAGGCAATCAATCAAGGTAAGAACAGGAAAACGAACAATTCCCGTTCAAGGGAATTGGTAAAATTGCAAAAAATACTCAATGATATTCTACATAAATGAAAAAAACCACCTACCTCGATCCAAGGAGATAGATATATGTGAACATTGATGAAAGATTCTCCATAGAGCGTCATAGATCTGAGAAAACGTCTGAAACACTTAAAATATGATAACTTGATAAAGTGGAGGAATTGGAAAACAAGGCTCAAGAAGAAGGGAGTACTCACCGATTCACTTGCAACTCAATAGACAAGGCTTGAATTAGAGAATGGATAGAGAAGTGGGAGCTCGCCAAATATTCGCGGATCCGCAGCGCTCTCAGATGAACAGGACCTAGAAGAAGATGTTTCTGTGCATCAGGTGCAGCCTTGGTCCATTTAATGAAAAAATGAAATTACACGACGTGTAATAGGTCATTCCATACTCTGCCAAAAACGGCATCCATGTCATCTCTACACATCGTGTGTGTGGCCCGAGCATGGCCAGCACATGGCTTCGAGCCGGAGAAGAGTACACGCTGTGTACATCAATTTTTTTTAGAAAATGCATTTTTCTTAAAAACTCCAGAAAAAGGAAAGGCGTACCTAAAACGAAGATCCATGTTCTTACACGAATCACTATTTTTATTGGACTGGATATTACTCAGACATGATAATGATTTGGGTGAATCACTGTTTAGTGGATGAACCCATGGGAGAATAAATATGTTTAGTGGACATGCAGTTACTTAAACTTCATTATGAATTGGGTGAATCACTATTACAAGTTGAAAAACACTAGAGAAAATAAATATATTTAGTCGACGAGCTCAGATTTTTGTATTTTCTTGGGAGAATCAATATTTTTTGTGGATGATCTAAGATATACTATATGAAATATAAAATTGAATATATTATGACATGATATCCAAGAAAAAGAACTAGCATGGATTCAGTCATTACATTGATTGGTTAGATGGTCTTTATTGACATCTATTGTGAGTTACTTATATGCAAGATGTCGGGCTTAGGCCACATCTCGAGTCTTAAATAATTTAACAGGGATTGAAAAATTGATAAATGAAAATTCATATGTGGTGACTGTTATGTATGCATGACAAATGTATAATGAAGGTTTAGACACCAGTTGAAGGATGATGAAAGTACATGGGTATATAGTTTCATTGTACTACTTACTTTGTTTATGCATGGTTTAACACTGCTCAAATATTTATAAGATTTCTGGATTTAGGGTAGAAACTTGTGGTCCCGGCCTGCTGAGATTTTTATGTCACACCATACTCGGGCCCCCATTTCATTGGGGAACCTGAGTTGATTCTATTTGGTTGCAGTATTGTGTTGTTTTTATATACATGGGAGATATAAGTAGACGACTGGAAAAAAGATCATGATGCTCGATATGATCACCCTTAGGGATTTGAGTCATTGATTATTTTTATTTTAATTGAAATGTAAAACATGATGTATTTTTTATCAATTTTATAGTTGAACCATCATAACATGAATGCCTTGTGTAACATTAGCATTATCCATTTGGTTTTATAAAATATTTATAAAATTATATCTTCTACTAGTTTATCATTATTCACACTACATCCGCCATTTGAAGATATTTCCACTGTTTTGACATTGATAATAGGGTATAGTCTACCCACTGACTATACATAGACCCTCACTGCTAGTCGGCAGCCTCCGACATACGAGGAGACACGGTTGAGGTAATTTGGTGACCAACCCAACCACTGGTTCAAGGTTGAGCCAGGTCTAGACATTAAAAAGTTTTAGCAAAGGATTCTTCTCTTTTACCTTACTATTTTTGATAGGTAGATAGGAGGATATAAATGTTTTAGTGCTTGGGATAATAGTAATTCTATGGACTGATCACCCCATGTATGGGAAATGACCATGTTTCCATGGATGGAAAATGATTCCTGTCATATTTCAGGTTACAATTGATATGACTTCACCTTTAGTGACAGCTGTATTTTCTACTACTTATTAATTTTGAGAATTTTAAAAAACAATTTTATTTGCCTAATAAGGAATGAAATCCACATACATACATCATCTTAGGCACTTAGAGTTTCACATGGCATGCATAAATTCCATTCCATGATGTTTCATTTGTAGGAAGCCTAATAATATGGATTGAGTTCCATGAATATGTTCCATGCCTTGTATTTATTTAGCATGAATTTTTAGATAACATGTTTCTATGAAAGATTTAACCAACATTGGTATTAATATTCCATTCTGCCATTATGATTAACATGTTTTATTGTTGTTCCTTTATTATCTGTTAAATCATGTTGTGGTGTTATAGATTTTGATAGCATTCTAGAGAGGTTTTGATGTGTAAATGGCTATATAACTGAAGAAATTGATTTTCGGTGTTAATGACAGAAATCCAGTTTCAGTTGTATGGTGTATGTGCACCTTATAATTGGGAAAAAGGGTAACATGTGTTTCAAACAATTAAAATGGTTTCATAATGTTAAAATTTTTAATGAAAATTTTATATCATTAATGTGATTAATATGATAGTGATAAGGTTTATGGGTGCCTCAACGATTGGTAGATGGGCCACCACGTGACTGAACCTTATAAATCCGGATTCTATTTGAAAATGGTTATGAATGTAAAAATATTGTGGGGTTCTTCTTTGAAGAACCCAGATTGAATAAATGGGGCCCATGGAGGTTGGATTTTTTGTTAAAGGAATTTTGTTATTAAATTGATCGATAAAAATGAAATGACACTAATGTTGAATGATTAAAGAGGATGTTTGGTATAGTATTCATGTTTTTCCTGTGGTGTGTTGATTGAAAACCTATTGAACTATTGTGAAAAAGTACATGTGTGTTTTTTGAAGGTCATTATGATATTTAATGGATGAAATGAATTAAAATTAAAAATCTATAAGAAAAAGGGTATTTTTAACCTCGTGTTTTCAGTTTTTCATAACCAAGAGAGAGGGTTGAAATTTAAGTTTCGTAAGGGGATAACTTGTGTGTAGGTAGAACCCTTAATATGTTTTGGGAGTTAAGGTATGTTAATCTCACTACTCGGGATGAATTTTTGGGACTCAAGTGTTATTCCATGCATATAGGTTTACCTAACGGCTTTTATAATCAATGTTTGATGTGGTGATCATGGTTCAAGGAATATCACACACATTAATTAAGTTGTTCTGAAATAGAACTCTATTGAGAAGATGAACATTTCTTTTGAAGACATGGATAATCCTAATATGGGAAGTGACGCATCAGTAAGATTTTATAGAACATCAATACCATTGATGACATAGGAATCCAGATTTGGTTAATGGTACATCAGCAAGAGAAGATGATATTTTTGTGTAAAAGAATCAACCGGTGGTAGTAAAAAATGATTTATTCGTAACCCGGGTGTTCTATTAGTGTTCTCTTTCGAATGATACGAGTATATACTCTATCTTGAACTCATCATGGAGATACTAAGATAGCTTCAGTCTTATGACATGCTAATGTTTTATATGTTGTTTGGCATGATGAGTGGTTGTTATCAGGGTTGTACATGAGATTCATGGTTTCTATGGCCCATTCCTTCATTCATGGTGGGGTATGTTAGTTATTTAAAATAGTCATGTTATGAATTTAATTGGGAATGAAACCAACTTTTTGGTAAGGGCTTCAGTGTATATCCAGTTGGTGATGTAATTATTTTAATAGGCATGCCACAATTTTAAGGGTGAATGGAGGTTTTGAGACTGTAATGTCTTTCAAGGAAATCATGTGCCACCAATTTCAATTGGTCGATTGAGATTTGAAAATTTTCTTCAATAAGGTTCCTATAGTGGCCTCTTATATGAGCTCCATTTCAGTGAGCCTTGGATTAGGTTTTAAGGAATTATGTTTTTTGACTTATGTTTTGGTTAGTAGTTCATTTGGAATTTATTAACATAATTTCAATGTTCAAAAGAAACTTTTTGACCTTTTGTAGGATGATGTTTAATTAGTTCCTAATAATATCTCAGGGGTGAAAAGTTTTTAAGGTGGGTTGATTGTAAAGTCCCATTTTTTTTATTTGGGTTAAATTTATGAAGGTTTTTGAATTGTTTATGGTTAATTGATGGGTCAAATTTTAAACTTAGCTTTGAAACACAATTCTAATAGTTATAACACATAAAGGTGTTTCTCTTGGACATGGGTGAATACCCGATAATTTATTTTGGGCGTAACGATGATTCTTGGGAACAACAGATACATAGAATTCCACTTTAATGGATCTGTATGAGCTGCACACTGTTGTGGTCCAACTCGTGTAGTTTACCTCATTTAATAATTTATTTCTTTTAATTAAATATTCTTATATGAGAATTACTTTTTAAATTAAAGAATGTGTTCATAATAATAATTTTTATTATTATTATTATATAGTTTATTAAATTATTTTTTTGTTAAAAGAGATTTCATTGAATAATTAATGGGGAGTAAAAGTTATGAGAAATTTAATGAGGTGTTTCAAATTTAATGAATATATGTTTAATTAAATAAGCAGTTTATGAATTAATGATGAAGTGTTTTTATTTAATATAAGTGTTGGGTTATATATAAGGATGAATGATAATAATAATTCAGTTATTATTATTATGGTTTTATTTCTACAACAATTATTATTAGTTATGGTCGTTATTATTATTATGAAAAATTTTACAAAAGGATTTTTGGGTTTTTAAAATTAAATCCACAGAAAAGGGGGTTGTAATTAACTGCTGTGAAACTGGGGTTTCATATAATTAAATTGAGTTAAACAAAATTTAATTAAAATATGTGTAGTGGTTATTTTTGGGTTTTATCAAATAAGAAATTTATTAGATGATAATAATAATTAAGGTTATTATTATGGTAGTTTTATTTACTTAATTTGAGGGTTTAATAAATTTAATTAAATGTGTTGTTTGTAGTTTTTTTTATTAAATTAATGTTGTGATAATAATATTAAAAGTCATGTAAATGAAGAGTTGTGTGTTGTCGAATAAGGGTTATATTAAATGGTAATATTAAATGATGAATAATTGTGATGTTGGGTTTAATTTAATTTAATTCAAGGAAATTAGGAATTTAATTAATTAATCAAAAATATAGGTTTTATTTAATTAAATTTATAGTTAAGATGAATTTGAAATGAATATTGAGACTTTTTTAAAAGTAGATATCCGGTTGTTCACGATTAGTCAAATTGTGCGGGTTAGCAACGTGGTTACCTATTTTTTAAATGGGTTTATATTTAATTTAAATAAAATAACTATTTATTAATAATAAAGATGTTATTATTGTTGTTGTGTTTAATTAATTAAATAAATGTTACAATAATTTAATTGGATGAATAATTGGGAGTTTGAGAATTTGTTATGAAACACTTATTTAAATCTTAAATTAATGAGAAAAAAAAATATTATTATTATTATATTATATCTATTAGTTTAATATGGTGTTAATTAGAGGATAGAGGTTGAATGTTATGACCTGGAAAGAGCGGGAGTTGCACAATACAAGAAGCACACGATCCCCTCCTGGACTCTCCATATAGTGCGCACAACACCCATCCCTGACTCCCTCTTCTACACTGAGATTCATCTAGTCTTTTCATATATCTTTTCTACGTCATCAAGGTGAGTTCATTTAAATATGTTTTGTGATTCATAATGGATGCTTGACTCATCTCCTTCACTATTTCCTTGGATGAAATCATATTTATTGGGACTAATTAGGATTCCTTGATTCTTTGACTCCAGGGTTGTGTAAGGGTCTTCTCTAGACATGTTGGTTTGTATTCTGACTACGCCCCCAAGGAAGAAGCATTTTAGCTCAGTTTTGGGGAATCACCACTATATTTGGTTAAGGGTTTATACCCATTATTTTGTTTTTCAAACTACAAATTTGGGGGATATGGTGTTTTTGTGTTGTGGTTAATATTTTTGGTCTGTTGTGGCACCTGTGAACTATTGTTGGTTTCCGGTTAATGGTTTTTAGGTGCGATGATAAATTTAGGATTCCCAAGTGCTTTTTTTGAACATTGTGAACGCAACCGGATCAAGATAGAGTTATGATGATTTGGATCGGCCAAATTCATTGAGGTAGGGTTCTAAACCTTTCCTAATTAATCAAATATAGTTTTATTTTATTTTATTACATTGATAATGTTTACATCAATGTTGGACTAAACTGTTTAATGATAGAATGAGATAATTATTTATAAATTTATTATAGGTATTATGGTTGTAAGACATATAATTAATTGGGCCACTAATTATTAGTAACAAATTTTTTCATATAGATATAATTAAGTAAGGATAACTTATGAAATTTATATGATAATTAATTGAGTGGTTAATTATGAGTAATTAATTTGATTAATTTTCATATGATTAATTATAAATTAACTATGTGTTTTAGATAATAATTAACCGAGGGATTAATTATGACTAATTAATTTGATTAATTATGTGATAATTAATTATGAATTAATTATGTTCTTTAGATGATAACTAATATAGGGATTAGTTATGAGAAACTAATTTGATTAATTTTGTTATAATTAATTTTGAATTAATTATGAGCTTGAGACTGGAAAATGATATAATTAATAAAAATATTGATTATTATATATTGATTAAACTCAATGTGATAATTGATCTAATGATTAATTTCAATATGTTATTTTTCCAAAATAGAGATATTTAATGATGGATTAATGAGTTTCTTTTGTAGTGATAATTTGGATAATTAATTTTCAGAATTAATTAAGGGAAGTAATTTTGAATGAGATAATTAATTATATAAATTTATTATGAGATGTAGTGCCTATTTTGAATGAATTGAATAAGATATATTATAAATAATAAATTTTTTTAACCTTGATTAAGGGACACCCATATGTATGTTTCCCTGGTTTGACTTTTTAAGGTCGATTGGGCCAAGAATGCCTTTTTATGTGTGTTTGTTTTCCATTACATAAGTTGTTTAGTATGTAGTTGTTTGAATAAATGACATGCCATATCAGGTGGTTACAAAATATGTTTTCCATGTTCATCTTGATTGAAATGAGATATTTATGATGTGCGAGTTAATTTTTAATGTCGTGGATCAATCGATACTTGAGTTGATGGGTTACAACTAGTTATTGAATTGGGTGAATCATTGGTTAGTGGACAAAACTAGTAGCGAATCACGATGTTTAGTAGAAAGGAGCATACTCAGTCATGATAATGATTTGGTTAAATAACTATTTAGTGGATGGAGCTAGGGGACAATTACTATGTTTAGTAGATGTTCACTTACTTAGAATTATTTATTAATTGGATGAATCAATAATTTTTTTGGACGGACCGAGGTGTGAATTACTATATTTAGAGGATTGGATTGGGTTTTAGTATTTGATGAGGGAATCACTATTTTTCATGGATAGTCTTAGACATAATTAATAAAAGATTTAATTTAATATCTTATGATGCATTATCCAAATCAAAGTACAGTCTTTGATTCCATATTTATTTTGATTTCTTAAAAGGTCTATAGAGACATTTTTTTGTGAGTGACATATATGATGGATGTCGGGCATTGGCCGGATCTTGATAATTATGTAATTTAATGAGGTTGGAATAATTTATAAATGAAAATGAATGTTTGATGACTAATATGTATGCATGAAAAATTTGTAATGCAGGTTTAGACACTAACTGAGGGATGATGTAGGTTCATGGGTATATAGTTATATTTTTTTACATATATTATTTATGAATGATTTCACTCTATTTATGTTATTTATTTAATAAATATATTTGGGGTAGACATCAGTGGTCTAGGACTACGAGGGTTTATATCTCACACCCTACTCAGGCCGCCATTGCACTGGGGTACCCAAGATGATTATATTTGGTTGTTGAATTGTGCTATTTTCATATATTTGGGAGATTGGATCACATGACCGAGTGGAAGCTCAATATTCTCAATGAGATCTCATTTTTACCATCAAAATATGAATTCATTATATAACATTTTCATTGGCCATTTTTTTAAACGTGAATTTTAAAATCATGTCTTATATTTATTTATCGTTATTTACACTACTTCCTCCATTTTATAATATTTTCCATTGTTTTTACACTGGTAAGAGGGTATAGATTCCCCAGTAACTATCTTTAGATCCTCTTTTCTAGTCAAAAACCTCTGGAATATAGAGAGACGTTCTTGAGGCCATGGGGAAATTGGTTCATCCACAAGTTTAGGGGTGAGCCGAGTATGGATGTTACAAAGTATGAAATTGGGTTTTCCATAACCAATATAAGATATTATATATTATTTTTATATGTAAATATATTCATCTGTATAATCCTATAAATGAAAAAAATAAATTTATATATGAATCATTTAAAATAATAATGATATATATGTTCCTGAATCTTAATTTGGACTACCCTAACAAAGTATATAACATGGAATGTCATATATTTTTTGATAAATAGGGATATGTATGGTTGTTATGAATCCCCATTAAATGATATTTGTAAGATATCTAGAATCAAATCATTTATTCAATCATAACTATCATATAAAATCTATAATGACATCTAATTTGGTGAGGTTAGGTACTAAATTAACCATGTTTTTATTTGGTTCTCATGAATTACTGTATTTGTACAATCATCATATAATTTATGATATATTGAACAATTTTAATAAATAAATAAAATTTTAATTATTTACTATGTCTTATTTTATGAGCATAAATATATGTATAATTTAACTATGATGTAATCATCAGTAATATAAATGACAGCTCATGTATCCATCAACCTGGTTAGTCTATTTCATACAATAATGATTATATGAGTTATAGTAAATGAGATTTTCATGTTCAATTACAATGTATACACAATGTACTAGAAAAATAGGATTACATATCTATTAATATAATAAATATGATTCATCTTAAAATATGATTTTTTTATTTCAAGATACAATTTTTTGATGAAAATTATAAAAAAACAGTTTATTACTTGATTAGTGTTAATTGTTTTTACAAAAGATGATCTTTTATTATATATATGAAATCAAAATTTTATATTAATTTTCCAAAATAAAATGTACTATATGATAACATAGTTATTTCATAAAAAAATAATTTATTTTAGATAATTTGTTTGTTCTAATATAATGAAATTTTGATAATTCTTATATGAATGGGTTTGGATATATTCATAAATAGTAGAGGTTTTCGATAAATTTCTTATGATATTTTAGAGAGAGTTATCTATTGTTTGGAGTACACTAAAATAATAAACACTTTATTTCTTAAAATATCATGTATTATATTATATAATATTTGTTTTATACATATCACAATTTAAGATACAAACATATTGTAAGAGTTATAAAGATACCGATGTTGGCCTCTATCATATTGTATGATGGTATTATATTACGTGATTTGCGGGTATGTCCACTTTGATATCATCGATGCTTTATATTATCAGTTATGAATCAATGTGTTGATTCATTTAATTATTTAAAAATCATTTTAAATATTCAAATTCATTAATCTCTAATGTCTTCCATTATGGGTAGGGTGTGATCATTGGAAACTATTCAAAGCTACTAATAATTTTCATTCAAAAGATTGTGGATTATATTAAAATAAAATTTTTAACTATTTAGAATGTATTATATGATCATTCCCTAACATAATAATTAATAGTAAATAATTTATTTTTCATTATCAATGAATTTTCTAGCACACCGAGGAAGATAATGGTTTCTCTTTATATAATAGTGAATTCTAGTTGATTATTTTATCTAAATTGAGATGTGAGTCATTTTGTTTCACTTGGTGATATCCAACATTTATGTTGTAATATGATTGATAATGATTTAGTTCAATGAAGTAATGGTACTCTTATATGTTTATATTCTTCATTATATTTAATGGATTTTTGATGAAAAATATGAATTTTAATGGTATTCTTTCACTTCCATGTTTAAGAGATTTCACTCAAAAAACCATATCTCTCCTTTAAGAATTTTTTGGTGATATATAAAATGAAGATTAAAGTAATAAAACCAAAAATATTAATTAAGTAGATAAAAAATTATGACAAAGTAAGAAACACTAATAATTATTGTTAACTAAAACATTTTTTATAGGAAATAAAAAACCTCATACTACTATCTCCCTTCACATAGAATAATATATGTTTCAAATAAGGATATAGAATCAGAGGAATGAATAATTTCTCATATAATTCTTCTAAATGGTTCTTTAACATCAACATATAAACTGGATATTTTTGGTATGAATGTTGATAAATATAATTTTTTTTATTAATAAGATCAAATGAAAATTAAATTTCTCATTTTAAAGATAATATTGGAAAAACCATCAAGAAACAATTAAGATAATTATCAACCACAATATTCTACTTGGAGTAGTCACATGTATATAAAAAATCTAGAAGTATACAAGATAAATAATAAAATGTGGAAAATGGTTAGGAAAATTTGATAAAAAACAAGAATTAACATTCCATTTTCCCCAAAATAATTGGAAAACGCTAACTATTACTAAAAACCCACATTGCTACTCTAAAACAGAAATTCATTAGGAAATTACTATATATAATTCTATAAATAAATTTAATGTTTTTGATATATATTTCCACATTCAATACCAAACTATAATATGAAGACACATATTAGATTATCATTATTAAAAAAATTAATGATTAATGAACTCTTTATTAAATAAAAATATTTTAACAAATTATAAATCCAAAAAAATATGATTATAAAAATATAATGTTTTATAACACAATTTTCATTACAAAATGATTTCTTTATATATTATATTTCCATTTTAACGATAAATTTATAATTTTTATGAAAATATTTCTTTTAAATAGAGATAATTATTAAATTAGTCATGTAAACATTAGGGTAGGGATAATTCTATATATTTTATAATGTAATACATTATTATGTGAGTTGTAAAAAATATCAATTTTCATAATACCATCAAATTTATGACATTATCAAAACACAAGTAAATTTAATAGTATTTAAATCATTATTTACAACATTATCAAAACACCATTAAAAATTTTAAGAATATTATTTTGAATTTAAAAAACCTATGTTTATGGTTATGAAAACATATGTAATATTTTACTATAAAAACTATTTTAATTCACTTATATTAAAAATTCATTTCCATCACTAAATGAATAAAATCATTATAAATAGATTTTCTAATTTTAATTATCATTTTTGAAATAAATAATAAGAAATATTTCATTTTTAATTTAAATATTTTGATTATTAAGACTAATGTTAATGACCATGCTAAGAGTGAAAGTGTTATTTTCAAAAAACCATTTTATTAAGGTTGTTTAATTTTAAAATAATATTTTAATTGATATATTTTATATAATTATATTGATATGAGATTTAAAAATTTATATAATTATATTATCTGTTAATTAATTTATAATTAATGTTATATAGAACCACGAACTGATAGTGGAAAAAAATATCTCTACAAAGGATTTTTCTATACATTAAATGACTTATTTATAAAATTATTTCTCTATTTATATAAATTGATTTAATTTTTATGTATTGTGATTTTTTTTCATAGAACGAAAATTGTTTTAGATTGGTTGTCTTATATATATTTTAAAAAATTAATATTTATGGAAAATTAGTTACAACTGTAAAAAATTAATATAATTAAAAAACATAATTGTACGAGACTAAAAAAATGTTTATGAAATTCAAAGACATAAATTCTATTTGTATTTTAATCATTAACACATCACCCATTTTTTTTGTTTTTGGATCCCTAGACCATGGAATATTGTTAGGGAATATTTTTAATATAATATGTATTTATGAAAATGAAATCATATTCAATTTTAAAAGTAAATCACTTACAAAATTTTTCACATATTACAAAACCATATCTTCACAAAAAAATATCTGTATATTTCATTAACTCTATAAACACATCATAGATGTATTAGTAATACCAAACAACCAAGATAAATAGTCTCATGTAGTTATCTAATGAAGAATATTCAAATAAAGGTGTAACGTTCTCAACCAAGACATCTTAATTCATAAAACCTTATACACTATCAAATATATTCTATACCTAAAGGTATTTTATAAAAAACGATATTTTGGCCACATCAAGTTATAATGTTTACAAGTCAGGAAGAATCATGTTGAATCATGTTCAATTATATGTATTTCTAATAAATTAAGTTCACATATAAGGTTAATCTACCTTGTTAGTATTTGATATCGTAAGATAGGGTGACAATATTTGATTACGTATGAGTCACTATTAAGGAGAACTCACTATTGAACATCTCACTAATGGTAGAAAATTGGCCAATCATGAGATTTTATTGGTATGGTCTTACTAATAAGATGCCTCAATATCACCTTTCTCACCATAAGGAAAGAGACTAAATTATAACAATGTATGAGGTACATTCATTCATAATAATGACGTACTGATTCTAAATTGTGTAAACTACCTAAAACTAAACATTGAATGTTGGAAAAGGAGAAGACATTGTCACATCGAGATGTTGAAAGAGCGACTTATCGAAGGAATAATAATTTCACTAAGTATGAGTTACCCATATGAGATACTGATTGCATGAGTCAAAGTAAAATTGGTGTACCAACAGATAGACATTCAATTTTGGAGTCACAGATACTTGACTACCCATTATAGATTATAGATGTATTAATTATGGGTCACCAATTAGAGACATATTAAACCACGTCCCCAATCAGATATATAGTAAATCCTTACATTTTAATTTTAATTTTAATTTATTTTTAACAGTCCTATTTTCGAAACTGAGTACTATTTGTTAATTTAATGATTTTTTCAATCTTTTTTACACTAAATTAATATCGATATCATACTATAATATGAGGTATGAGGTAACATTACATGATCTAGATCATACTCCTTGTCATTTGTAGTGTATAAAGTGAATACAAGATATAAATAAAGTAGAGTGGTATGAAAGAAATACTTGCTCATGCACCTGAGAAATTTCAAGAATTGGTAACTCTAAAAACATGAAGAAAATTATGAGAATTGAAATAAATGAACCTTTTATAGAAACAAGATAAAAATTAGAAGAAATCATTGAGGACATTAATATGTCAATGATAAAATATGGTAGAAACTCTCATGAAACACTGTTTTTTATGTCAAAAAGTCAAATCAAACATAATTTCAACATATCATTGATGAGTTTCTAGAAACATTAACTATCACAAATAGCCTTCCAAATCCATTCTTATTATATATCCTTATTTTTTAACAATATTTACATTATGAGTAGTGTGCATACATTTATTCTATAAAAACACACTTACACTAATACCAAAATAGAAGATACACTGATATATTCTAAATGCATATTTTTATATTATACACTCACACATATAATAGATGAAGAGGTCCATTTGTGGTATGTCTATTTTTGAACTCCCATGAAAACTGGGGAAGAGGTCTAGTTTACCGAGATAGTTTTTTATACTATTGTTTACCCTAATCTATGGAGTTGATACATGTTAAATTATATATTCTTATTGGTTCCAAGATATCACTGAGTGGAGAGTAGTAAGTCTCTAATTGAGAATGAACATCTAGTTTTATTTCAATTGTGCCTTTGAATTTTATTTTTTATGTAAATTACCTATTTCATGTTGAAAACATTTCATTTAATTTTATAGATAATCGTAAAATGATTTATATTAGAATTTGATTTAGTATACTCATTTATAATGTTAAAATAATTATACATATTATTTTAATTGTGGACTAATAACTCTTTGATAAATCATTTAAATGATAAAAACCTTTATAATTCTACTACTTCAGATAAATGGGTCATTATGTATTTAAAATTGGGATATTTTTAAATAAATATTTCAGATAGAAATTTTTATTGGAACTCAATTAACCTCTGTATTGAGTGTCGTACTCGGAAAATAAATTGGTATCACATGAATTCTTACATTTAATTTTCAATGCATTTAAAATTTTTAATTTTTTTGAACAATGAATTTATTTGTTTGTTAAAGATCTAAAAATTTGATTTGGTTAATATTTTATTGTTCATTAAAAAAAATTTATTTTTTAAAATTTATATTAGATAGGAAGGTGTTGCTACCAAGATACCTAGTTATTTCAATTGGAAAAATTATGATCAGTGGAAAATAATGATGAAAATTCTGTTTAAATGAATGGGTATTAAAATATGGTTTGAAATTGTAGATAAATATAAAATTATTTTTACTATAAGAAACACATTTGAATATGACACTAAATAATCATATAATAATCATTTATACTTTATTATTCATTGTAATTTTCTATAGGCTAGGAAAAATTCTATTAGATTTCAGAATGTAGATCAACCATTGAAATTTGGGATACTATGATTTTTCAGATGAAGTAACAACTAATGTTAATGAATTGAGGATTAACACATATATTATTGAATATGATAACTTAAAGATGATGTATGATGAACCTATTTTTGATATTCACTTTAGGGTCAATGTGATCATGAATATCATTATATCATTCGGAAAAATCACTACAAAATAATATATCATCTGAATCTTAATATGTGTTCTAGAATGGTGGGGAGAGACCTCAGTATCAATTAGAGAATATATTACTATTGATTCACTACCACTAAATAAACTGATAGGAAAACTGATGATGTACGACTAAGATATGATGTTTAACATTGAAGAAGATGAAAAACATCTAACAAATTTAGTGGCATTCAAAACAACTACATCCAAACAGAATAATAAAATTCATGTTGTAGATAAATGTTTTATCAATATGGATCCTTCACTTATAGTGATGAATGAATGGATCAACTATCCAGTATATTTAAGATATTATGTAGAAAAAATAATTTCTTTAAAAATATGAGATTTAAAGGAATTTAAGAGACAAATGAAACTAAAAAATTTGAATGTAAAATAAATTATTATGTATGTGAGGTAGTCTGATTTGAATGAAAATTAAAGGGATGTGTTAAGGATGATTATCCCAAATTGATGTATAAGATTAATTATAAGGACTATGAAATAATGTATAGGAAGGCTATGGTGGGTACCGTGATGATTTTGAGGATAAATCCCATGAATCTGAATCACCTCATAATGAAATGGGTGAAAAATCCCAAATTAGGTTTTTTGACAAATGCTTTGAGCTAAACGTAGTATCTCCAATATATTATTCATATTATTCTTGAGATAAAATTGAATCTAATACTTCTAAAAATATAACTAATAGAAAAATGAATGAATACATAAAGAATGATTAAGGATACGTGCATTAAAATGAAAGATAAAGGTCAAAATATCAAGAAAAAATATTTTATTTATGATATTATTAAATAAGAACTCATTATAATGATATTATAGAATGCTCAACAGCTCAATGAAAACACTAAACAGAAACCTTCTAATGTGTAATTAAAGAATGATCCTCATAAACATGAAAATGATAAAGACAACCTAGTTCTAATTCATAGAAATATTATTATATTAATTATACTACTATTATTGGTTATCATCCATGGAGAAAAACTTTGTTAAAACAAATTTTTCATCCAAATGTAGAAAATTTGGTTTTACTCACAAATCTATGAAATTTTTTGCAACATCCTGCAGGTGAATATCTTATATTAATATAACTAATTTATTCCTAATGTATTTTATTTTTCTAAAACAGTACAATAATATTACAGGAACCCCATAATGAAAATGTGGGTTTATAAATCGTTAATTACTAACATTAATTTTTCCAAAAAAATCGGGGTGCCAAATTATTTTATTTATTAAAATATTTTTTTGGGAAAAATGTTTGATGAGTTTTTGTAAGATCCTATCATATATGGAAAGTTGGTGTTAAATAAACTCTATATGGGAATATTCTAGCTTAAGGATTCATATAATTACTTATGGTGGACACGTCAACTTTGCTGACCATGAAAATGGAAATTTTTTAACCTTGCATATTTCTATAACATGAATTATATTTTCATTTCTAAATTTCTTTTTTTGATGGTGTACAATACAATAAACATAGTATTTCATAGTTTTGTGATGATGGTATTCATGATAAATAAGAAAAATAATGGTTTTAATGTTTTCAATGTTATGAATGATTTAGTTCTTACAGATTTTAGAAATGAAACAGTATATGCTATAAATCCGGATTCCTTAGATTTACAAAATGATTCTTTCTTAAGTGACATTCATAAATAGTATTGGATCTATAATAGGATACTAGGCCACTATAATATTCATTCCCATATAAAATATACTAGAAAAGGTATTATTTATGGATCTACCTAAACATGAGTTTCCAAATGGAAAAATTTGTAATCCATATCAAAAAAGAAAATAAAATAAAAAATATCTTCCACACCATGAAATAAGTTTCAACTTCTCAACCTCATGAGTTTGTTCACATGATTTTTTTTAGATATTCTAGAGTTTCATGTTTAAATTGGAATAACTATGTCTATATTCTAGTAAATTAATTTTCTAGATATGCATGGGCTTTGTTTTTATCTCAAAAAAGTGAGGCTTTATCCTATTTCACCAGGTATTCTAGATCAGTAAAAAAATTGTTTACTTAGGATTAAAACCATAATATATGACCATGGCCTTGAGTGTGAAGATCTTAAATTTGAAAATTTGTACTCACAAAATGGATATATTCCTAAAATCTCTGCTCATAGAAAAAACCATCTTAATAGAGTTATTGAAATTTGAAATAGATCTTTTTAATAGATTTCCCAAACTATACATAATTAATATAATATACGTATTGATTATTGGGAAGAAGTTTTGAATATAGATTTCTACATAATCAATAGATTTTTAATTAGACCTATCATAAATAAATCCATCTATGAGACATGGAATAATAGGAACGCTATGGTTAATTATGATAAATTTATTGGCAGAAAAGTCTTTGTCCATAATATAGAAGATAATCATTATAGATTATCATCGAATAGTGATGAAGGAATTTTCATCATCTATTCAACCACTAGTAAATCCTATATAGTCTTTAATAATATAACCATGTGTGTGGAATAATATGTTCATGTCAAATTTGATTATAGTGATCCAAAATATTCCAAAAACTACTTAGAAATCATTGTGGACAGTCGGCCAAATCCTTATTCTGTTGTTAAGAAAGCAGGAAAATCAAGTTATGGGAAATCATTAGATTCCAAAGAAAAGGATCTTGAACCTTCATATGAACCCGAATTAACCATCCCTGTATTCTCTAGGAATGTTAGGACTCTTATGAACTATTCATCAGATGTTGAATTTGGATACTTCAACAAAAGAATACAGACTATAGATTCTCTATGAAACCAGGTTAAAGATAAATTTTTTTATTATCATGAACCTAAGAACATCAGGGACGCAATCAATGCTCAATTATGGATGATGGATATGCAAGAAGATTTAAATTATTTTGATGTAAAAACATAATGGAAACTTTTTTATAGATCCAAAGACACCTTGAACATAGGCACAAGGTGAGAATTTAGAAACAAAGTGGATGGAGATGGAACTATAGTAAGTAACCAAGATAGACTAGTTTCATAAGGTTATAATCAAGTAAAAGGAATATAATTTGAGGTATCCTTTGAACCTATTTCTTAACATGAAGCCATTACAATTCTGATAGTATATTCATCACATCATTATGTCAATCATTATTAAATGGGTGTCAAATGGGAATTCTGTAATGTTTATAAGGTTGGAATTTTTTTTTTCTGAACCCCCACCAGTTTTACAAATCTTCCATTTACATATCAGGTTTTTAAGTTAATAAAAGATCTATATGGTTTAAATAAGGATCCAATATCTTGGTATTATATGCTCTTTAATATTATTACTTTTAAATTTGCTACAAAAGGTAGAGCATATCCCAGTCCTTCAAAATAAATTCTAATGGTGTTTTAGTTGTTCAAAGATATATTGATGATATTATTTTTGAATCTTGAAGAAGGTCATTATGTTTTGAATTTGGAAAAATGATACAAAATTAATTGTATATTATATAAATGGGTGAACTCAAATTCATTATGGATTTAAAATTTTTCATAGTATGGATTGTTTATTTTAAATCAATGTTAGTATACTAATAATCATATAATACTTTTTAGTATGGATATCACTAAAAGTAGTTATATTTCTATGAGTTTAACTTATAAATTAAATATTAATAAAATAATAAATAAACTGATCGAACAAATTGTAGAGGTATGATTGGATGAATTCTCAACATAACTACTAGTTTACCTGATATTATGTTTAGTGTATATTTTTTTGCTAATTTCAAGAGAATACGAAGGAGTCACACTGAAATGATATTAAAACAATTTCCAAATACCTATAATATAAAACTAATTTAGGACTAGTATATTCTATAGGACAACCATTTTACATAGTTAGTTATTCAGATTCTGACATTGGTGGTTGTATTTAAGATTGAAAAAGCACATTTGGAATATGTCACCTTTTGAGAAAGACTCCATATTCATGGTCTGGTAAGAAAAAATTTTATTTTTATTATCTACTAACTATGTTGAATACATAACTTATGGTAGTCATTATGCTAAAATTTTGTGGATGAAACACACATTACATGATTGTGGACATCAATTTAGCCATGTCTATAAAAACAAAAACAACAAAAGTGCTATTCATATTTCTACGAATATATTTTCTCATTCAAGAATACATAATATTAATATAAGACATCCCTTTTTGAGAGATCATTATAAAAAAGTTGAAATAACATTGTATTGAATTGGAATTGACAAAAAACTTACTGATTTTTTATGAACACATGAAATTCTTGAGAGAAGGAGTTAAACCAGACTTGTGTTTTGGATGATCAATTATAAATGACTCAATGTTTAGGAATCACCATTGAAAAATCACCATTTATGACATGATATTTATGAATCACCATTGATATCTCACCATTGATGATTCACTATTGATGTATTGTATTTGATGCCTTTCCATTTATGTATCCCCAATGGTGACTTGCCGTTGGGACTCACTAATGAAAACTCAAGATTAAAACTCACCTTTTTCACTCACCATTCTTTACTTGGTTTTTTAGCTCGATGATAATGTCTCCATTTTATTATTTTTATATATTTTATACCATATTTATGATTTATGATTTTTTAATCCCAAAATTGTAAATATTGAATCAATATACATAATTTAATACTCACTATACTGCATATACCAAACCTTTATCTCTCAAACATCCACTTCATTTATCCTTCTAAAAAACCCTTGAAACACATAATAGTGGCTAGAGTGAAGAATATATATCATACATCTCTGGAGGATTCTCATCATTCGAAGAACAAAATGATTGAATTAGGCATTCCCAAACCCGAAACTGTTATCCATGATCTTTCCAACTGAATAGTCATGCCTGAAAAGAATGTGAATAAATATTGGATATTCTTATGTATGTCTTTCAATTTGAAAGTGTTGATAAAACAATGTTGTTTTGAGTGGATCTCTAAAAACACACATCCTATTCATCTAAAACTAGTTCATGAGTTTTATATATATTTAATTTATTCTTGAAGGATTTGATGAGTTTAAGATCAAGTCTAGAATATATAGAAAAATTATTTAATTTCCCACTAATATTTGGGTTTAATACATGAATAAACATCATGAAGGTATTTTTGATGAATTATAAGGAAGTACTCCTCCTCAAAGTGATATTTTTAGTTATGAAACCGACCTAACCAATATGACAAGTGATGGGAGCTCCAAAAGAACATTTTAAATAGAACTGGATTGATAATTTATGTTACATTTTATGTTTATTCGGTACTGATTCAGCCTTAGGAAAAGGGGAAATTTCTTCCTTGATGTTTTAAGATGTGTATCTACTATATCTGATGAATCAAGGGCATGTAATAAATAATTCCATATATATTATTTTCCACATGATTGATATGTTAAAACCTCACTCTATGTAAAATAACATGTTTATTTATTTTTATTTCTAAAATAATAATAGTTAAGGGAAATTTAAATAAAGGATAAGAAACTATGATAGATTGTAATAGATATTGTATAATAAAGGCTATATGACAAAGAATTAGAATAAGATGGAATCCCAAGAAGAGAGTTTGGTTTAAGATAATGAGAAGATTTATGAATAATTTAATATTGATCGACTTTCCAAAAGGACAAAGGATATGGATGGTTATGATCTAGGATTACATTAGGTTGTAGAATATTATTTTGAGGAAAAATAATAAGCTAAGGATGATAAGGAAATAGTCTATATTATGGATTATATGATTGATAATGAATTTGTAGGAAGTCTAAAAGCAATTTTGTATGACTCTCCTAGCCCCCCAATGAATATTCCTTCTAAATGAAATCTCCTAAACAAATATTATAAGGTGACATAGTAATTTTGAGATATTGAGTATTATAGTGAAAGTGGAAGTGAATATGATGATGAGTCTAGTGAATAAGAGGATAATGTTTTGATTGAGGAAGTTGAAGAAAAATGGGATGGATGTGGTAGTGAAATTGATGCAAATAAAGAAGAGAAAAACTAAGAATCAAGTGGTAAACATGGTGGTAACACTTATGGTGAAGCTTCCCATCCTTTTAGGGATCAATGTAATTCTACAAAACCTTAGGATCGGGAAAAAATAAATCTAGATTAAAAGGAACCAATGGTGGAATCAAAATATATCTTAATTCAATTACTATTGAGTAATATGGTCCAATTCATCAAATGAAAAAAAATTATGCTAGGAAGAAAGCATATGTTGAGGGGCAGAATTAGTCTAAGAGAGTTAGACTTGTAACTATTACAACATATGATTGTATTTTAGACTCTGAATGGGAGAATTGTAATGGATATGGCACTCTTGGCTTGGACTATCCAAATTCATATGATAAAGAATCTATTCATAGGGAATCTATATTAGAAGAAATTTATCTTGTTCATAAAATTCAGGGTGGAATATACTTAATATTAGCTCTTGGTTTTAATCCATTGTATGAACCTATGCCTATAGATTAATTGACCTAGAATGAAATAAATATTTTTAAATAGTAACTATGATGAAATATTTTAAATATTTTTTAAAATATACCTATACAAGTATCTGATATTTGTGAAACTAATTCATATATGGTTTTAAAAAAGATTGTTTTTTATAAAGTGTTGTCCCTAGTTTCTCAGATTCAGTGCCTTATTTGATTACATTGGAATGATCATAAAAATGTTTTATCCAAATGGAATAAATAGTATATTAGTAGTGGAAAACTATATACATACATAATTTTAACATTACAACTTGAAAAGAAAGATAATTTAAAAAGACATCTGACAACATCCATTAATCCTATGATTTTTCTGCATGTCATTCATAATATAACTCTTCATGTCCTAGGAAAATGAAGCATATGAATGGGGTGAGCTCAAATTATTAGTAAGGGTAATAAATATGGTGGATGATATCACAAAAATTAATATTTTTCATGGTGAATAATAAAAAACACTTGTATTTAAAAATGACCGTGAACACATTATGGAATTGATAAGAGAAAAATAAATAATGACATAATTAATCATAATCAGGGATATTATAGTAGTAAAATAACATCTCTATCAGTAAATTAGTAATTTTATAAAGAAGGATTAAATAATTTTGGACATCATAAATATATTTTCAAGGCCTCATGCCAAAACCATAAATAATAATTTTCCCAAAGCCTTGTGCCAAGACGGTAGTTTGTCTCATAAGACCTACAGAGGCATTAAAGCGATATAGAAGGCCCCACAAATCACAAAATAATTCCAATTAATTATCCATATTTATGGGTATAAAAAAATCAACATATACATTCATATTGAAATTATCATATGGCATGTAAATAACATTCCCTGAACATTAATCATAAACACTTACCCTTTAGAGTAAATTGGTGAATGATTTGAAGATAGAAAATCAATAGTAAAACTGTTAATTAACCATTAAATTAAATATGTTAAATGATATAACAAAATATTAATCCCAATAACACATAAGAATAAAAAAGTGTGTTGAAACTGATGAAGATACTTTTATAACATTATCAGGCAATTCTTGAGATAAATACTCTTTTACATTTAAAAGATGTGTTATTTTGGTAAATCAATTTTATAAAACCAAATATAAGGTAAGATAGTATTTCCTAAATAAAATATTTTATTTTATGAATACAATTGTTTTAAAAATATATTATTTAGTGCCCTTAAAAATAGGTGAAAATTTGATAAATTCCCATAAATCAGACATGTATGTTGGAATGAATTTTGATAGTTCCTTTTACAATGTGTAACTAGAAATAAAATAAAGAAGGATTGTAGTTGGTAAACATATATAGAACCTTAGAATGAATTTATGAGGATTATATAATAATCCATTGTAATTTTAGTGAGTTAATAAGGAAATAAAAGTAACCCGAATGAAAAGGGAGGTTTGGGTGGAAATCCCTTACAAGTAGTTTGAATGTGTTCCTCACATGTTCTTTTTGAACCATATAATCAAATTCAGTTTAAGAAATTAAATATATTCTAAAATAAACTAAGTGTAATTGATTTATTATAACATTTTTAGGTTCATTCATTGACTTTTTATGTGTTAAGATATTCAATTTTATTGTTTGGGATCATTTTCTTTCATAGTTTTCATGATTGGTTTACTTATATTCATGTACAAATAAAAATGTATAAAGAGAATTAATGACATGAATTGAAGTTACATGTGATTAGCTAAATTTCATAATATAACATATTAATGAAATATACTTTTCTATTTTAAGTGAAGAAGAATCATTATATAAAACATTAATGGTAATTATTTGTTTTATTTAGTGATTTTTGATCACAATAAATTCTTTTTATCTATTTATTAATACCATTTGTACAAAAAGAAAATAGAAAACTACATCTGATACATTAACTACATAATAATATCAATAAACCACGAAAATTGTTTCATGATAATAATTCAATACGTTAATAGAAATTTAAAACCCATCATCCATGAGTGTGATAAATTAACACATCATGGATGATGTACACATTTATAGTATAAAAGTAGGGGAAATGAGATATGATGATGAATTATTCTATTATCATACCAAAAAAACTATTAAATATAATATACTTGAGTTACATAAAATTTGGATTAATGTAAGTTGGGAAATAAAAAGTAAAGAATTGAAGTTGAAATAATTGAAATAAAAAAGTTGAATTTACCACTTGAAGTAATATTCCTTAAGAGTATATTAAGGGGAGAGGTTTTGGTATTTTTATGAGAAAAAGGGATACTATATGCGAGGGAGGATCATAAGAAGTTATTTGCATAGAATTGATAAAAGTAAAAATGATTTATAGGATTGAAGAGAAGAGAATGTGAGGGGAAGTTTTTATAGTAGAGGAGAGGGTGATATATGAATAACTTATTCATTATTTAATTATTTCCCCCAAGAAAACCAAAAGTGTTGATAAATGTGACACAAAATAATAATAACTTCATTTTAGTTAAGAACCAAGTGTTCTTACATCAACCATGGTTATATTAATATGTTATTTAATGGATAATGTATATATACGATAAATTTATGTATTTTACTATTCATAAAAATTCAATATTTTAGAAACATCCAAAATTCCCCCCCCCCAAGAATTTTTTAGTGTGATGAATTCAAAAATGATATCATTTTTTTGAAAATAATTTTATAAATATGATTTTTATAATAAAATCAAAATTTATAAGAAAAATAAAAAAATTTTAACAATAATTTGATTTATATCACTTTGAAAAATTAATCATGATCTCACTATCTTATAATATTAAGACAATAAAATAATAATATAATTCGCTATTCATAATGGTGAAATTACTATTAATGTTACATTGTATAAGGGTGTGTTGCTATTCTACGAAAATTATGATTGTCTTATCAGACTCTAAACATCATACTAAAGACAATTGTGTATGTCAGTTATTTGAAATTAAAATCATAGATGTGGAAAAAGTATGTTTACTGTCTAGGTTATAAAAAATTTGAGTTTCTTGGAGAGTTAGTGTTTCATCATTCAATATTAGATTTATTTATTAATACGTTGGGTGTTATAGTTTCACATCTTCCAACTCAATTACTTTCTCATCTTCAAGAACTAATAAAAGAGAATAAGAAGTTAAGTGATCTGCTGGTTGTTAGCCTTCCTATTATTAGAGGGATGTCATCTGAGTATGAAAAAACCTTGACAAATTTTTTGAAATTTCATAAATATTCATTTGATGAGTATGATACTTCTCCACGTCTAACTCTTTATCTAGTAATTTTAATATCCATTGTCGAAGAAGTAGTTACTAATGCCTCAACCAATATTGATTTGGCTCTGTCTTTTGATAGTGATATGATCACATCTGTAATCCAAGAAGAACTAAAAGCTACGATGGGATTATAAGATCAGTATATCTTAAGTAAGATAAATTATAATAGTGACCATTTATAATAGAAGGAATGGTTTTACATAAAACGGTATATTAATGCTCAATAAGATGTCACCAAGGAAGTATATTTCTACTTTAAAAAGAATTGTACCAAACATAATTTGGATATTAATTTCATATATTTGGTGGTGAATATGACGTTACATTATGTTACGCAAGCATTACTAGAACAAGTGAAGAATATGAAATAGTTAACTCCTGCACTTTTATGTTTTTTGAGAACAAATATGATTTTATAATGGCTATGGAGAGATGTGTGATGATAATAATGGATTTTATCAACCTGTCCATGCCCTACATGCATGTTTAGAGTACAAAAATTATAGCACCGGAAGCTTTTCTCAATCAACAAGTGACTGTGAATATTCCATCTAGTATAGTCAACCTATTAGATGATCCTAATTTTAGAACTACAGTAACTTGAAAACTTTTTTCACATCTTCCTTGATAACCTCAATCATATCCCATGTCTCCATCTCTGGAACATAGTCATTTGAAACATGTGATATATAGGGAAATTATATCACATACATCCTTGACCAAAATTCGTTCTCCTACTATATGATCTAGAGTATCATTTCATTAGCTATATCCATGAACTCCTTTTGTACCTTCTGTTCATCCACCAGCTACCATTAATAAGTGAAAATTAGTAATGTACCCTTCTTTGAAGAATCATTTATTTTGGACTGTTCTTTGATATGGATGTATTTTTAGATTTCATGTCTTCCAATGTACTCTCTATTTATAATGAAATAAATTATCTATCTTATTCGAATTTATGTTGTTATTCACTTATATTTATATTATTTTTGATAATCGTAAAAGGGGGAGAATAGGAATGGAATTTAATTTTATTTGATCTATAATTTTATCTCTCATATTTTGTATGAAAATTTAAGCAGAACTACTATCTTTTGATCTTTTATCTTATTATTGTTTTATTAATGACATGATTTTGGGTCATAAAAAAGGGGGAGATTGTTGAAATCTTCTATTTTTAATGCTCACAAATCATGAAAAATCATGTTACATCATGTTAAATTATGTTTATTCATGTTTAATTATGTTTAAATATAATATTAATCCCTTATTTTAGTATTTTACCACATTTGGTAGGGTGATAATATTTGAAAAAGTATGATTCACCATTAATATGAATTCACTATTTGAGGAAAATCATCTAAGTAAGAGATAATGTTGATAAGGAATTACCTGTAAGATGTCTCACTATCAACTGTCTCACTATCAGAACAGAAACTGATTTTGAAAAAAGTACGAGTCACTACAACTCAGGATATTAATGCAGTGGGTCTTGATTATTTAACCTACAAACATCTCATCTTAGAATTTTCGCAATAGATGAGACATCATGGAATCGATCTATTGAAAGAGTGACTTAGCGATGGAATCATAATTTTTTCTATGTATATGTTACATGTATGAGATATTAATATCTTGAGTCACCTTGAGGATGACCTTCATCAGAGTGACCTACCATTCCTGATCCACCTCTACATGAATCACCATTCCACATTGTAGAATGCATTATGTGTGAGTCACTAGTCATAGACATTGTCTGACTAAGTCACCATTGAAGGACATTTTCTATCCTTCCATTGTAATTTAAATCTATGTTTATTTCTTCTATACATTTATACAAAACAAAGTAATAACAATTAATTTAATAATTTTTCCTATCTTTTATATACAATATTAATATTTATGTCATACTGCAATCCTAGGTACGAGGTACCTTGACATGACTGAGATCATAGTCTGTGACATCTATCTTGTATAAAAGAGATACCTGATAAAAATAAATGAGTGTTGTTATAAAGAAAAAGCTATTAATGCGCCTAAAAAACTCAAGAATTTATAATTATTAAAACACAACGAAACTTCTGATAACTCAATTCAAAGAACCCTTTGCAGCAACTAGCTAGGAAATGAGAAGAACTCATATAGGACAAACATATATCAATTAAAATAGATTACTAAATATCTCATGAAACTATTCTTTATTTTCTTTTAACATAATAATACGGGAGATTCATTTCAACATAACATCGAGGAATCACAAGCATCATTGACAATCACAAAAATACTTCTCACAGATTTATCATTTTTTGATATTTTTTTGAGTTGTATATATATTAAGATATGTTTTTGTTTCTATGACTTATGAATACACACTGAGTCCTGTGAAAATTTGATGATATAATAGTATCATCACAAACAATAATTTTACACCATACACTCCTAGAGATAATAGTTGAATGTATGGCCTATTTATTTTTTCACTCCCTTGAAAACTATAGAAGAGTTCTAGATGACCAGGATATTTTTGTATACTATTGTTTACCCCGATCTAGGGTGTAGATCCTTGTAAATTTATGTAAACATCATAGTGGTGGGTGATCACCAAGTGGAGAGTATTAAGTCACTACATGGGACTAAAATTTTTATGTTATATCCACTATCCATTTCCATGTTCTATATTGACTACATTATTTATTTCCATAGAAAAAATTTCTTTTACTTTGATAGATAATACTATTTTTCATTCATAAATGAATTTTATTTAGTATATTGACATAAAAGGTTAAAATAAAAATCCATATTGATTAAATTGACATGTTCTTACTCTTTGAGAAATATTTTAAAAGATAAAAAAATTATAAATATGATACTTTGGGTTACTAGGTCGTGTTATAAGTCCAATTGGGCGATTTTTAAATAATTTTTTTCATTTTTTTATAGGAGATCAACTCCCCACCCCCATCCTCTTGAGTGTCCTACTCTGACCAACACTATAAATATTATGAAATGTTTTTATACTCATTAAAAAAACTTTTAGATTCCTCTGAAAATATTATAAAAATGATGACATATACATGAATATGTGAGGAGTAATGTTTCCATGATCCATGTGTTAAAATTTTCATTATCTCCAATCATGGGTTGTCCAAAATAGATATATAATAAATATACATAATATATATAACATGAATAGGTTTATTTAATGAGTTTTATTTGATCTTTATACCATATCCTATTATATAGAAAATGAAAGTGTAGTCTATGAGTAGGTGTAGACTACAACCTTCCAAAAATATTTTATTTCTTATTCTGATACAACATATCATGGAAGAATTTTATAATTTAAATATGGTATAAATGTGATATTTTTGATAATTTTCATATTATTTGAATATAGTATTGGACATTCTATACGTATTATTGAAAAAAATTTATCATAGTATAATTAACCTAATAAAATGAACATATTAATATACCTTTCCTAATATACATAATTTTTCTCGAAAACCAATAAGATGATATAAATTTTGTGCTAATTTAACAATAGAATAAATATTATTTAATAAATATGGATATTATAAAGATATTATACAATGAAATTTTTTATTTTATATCTATTGAGTAATTTTGTATAAAATCGACCAAACATCCTAATATAACAAAAATAGGTGAAGAAAATAAATAATATTTATTTAAAATTAATTTGAAATTATAAAATAAAATATATATTGAATTTTTTCTTATGAAAGCATTTATTATAATCAATTTTATTATATATGATTTTATGAGCACCTATAGAATGAATCAGGACTCATGGTTAGGGTTTCTTTCATTGAAATATTTATTCTTCAAGATAAGATGTATATTCACCAAGAGTATACTTTATTATGATGTATATATTTTAATCCCATTATCCCTAAATAATTTTTATATTAATATAATTTATTTTAAAATATCTTTCTTATTATATCATTTATCTGTTTTCAATTTGAATGATAATGATGAAATGAGGGTGTTTCATCTCAATTTCCTTTTATAGAGACATGATTTGTCTTATACCCATAATATCATTTAAATTGTGTGAATGGTGCATAAAAAATATGTAATACCAAATAATTTATTTATCTAAATATATATTCAACATCTATCCATATTTTTAAGGGGGTTTTTTAAATAATTGTATGCAATAATTGATATTGATAACTGGAATAGGGATTAATTGATTTATAAGGTATCATATTGATGTTGATTATCCTAGAAATTGGTTCTATCCCCCAAAAAATACATTATATTGTATATATATCTTCATATCATTGGTAAAATAAACTTTTAGTTCAAATCACCCTCTTAAATAAATTTATTTCTCATAAAAGTATATCATCATAAAGAATAAATCTCGTTGTCCCATGTAATATCGGTTTCATGTAAACATAGGTTATTTATTGCAACCAATTTTATAAATTATATTTTAAAACCAAATTATGCTTTCTATCATGTAACCTTTACATATCATATATCCTCTCTTAAAAAAGTTGTTTTGTTACCCCTTTTTATGATGTACATTTTCAAGAAAGCAATTTAAAAATAATAAAAAGTTTTGCCTTTATTTTTGAAATCAATTTATATTTCTTTCAATAAAAAATATTTTTGATACTATTTATTTATTTTAAAGTATATAAAATTTTAGTTTGTTTCATTTATAAAAATTTCTTATATATTTTTCAGCTACCCATTTTGAGATTAATATTAAAATGTGATCAGTAACTTCTTTTATGAAAATGTTACAAAATTCAAAAAACATTTGTATGATATCACATCAATTTTAATTTTAAATATAATGAATTTTCTTACATGTAAAATAGTTTTTCTAAATTAACCTCTTAATTTATTTTAATTTAGGGGAATAAACTAACAGAAATCCATTGATACTTTTGTCTTCACAAATCATCAACTACATGTAAATGTTAGTTCTCATTAATGGCTTTTCCATTATAAACATTATATAATTAGATCCTTTGAATGGAGTAGTTTCACCTGGAGTCCATAAATTGATTGATTTGGAAATTTATAACTTCACTATTTAATATTTATCTATTTAGATGACATACTATTTTTATCATTATCTTAATTAGAGAATATTTTCCCAGAATGTTACTGAATATCATTTGTTACTCATTTATTTTTCTCGGGTTAACATTTATTGATTATGGATGGAATCATGAATAATTTAATTATGAATCTCCATTTGAAATGGGAATGAATCCCATTATCTTCTATGACCCTCACATGATATGATGAATATTTTACATGAATTGGCATACATATATATCAATTATTGACCAGTGGTGTCCTATATCAAATGCCAATGCATTTTTCTAATATTTAAATCTTGTGAGATAATTATTTTGGGCATGGAAGTTATTACATTTCATTTATATAGACAATACTTTTTTAGGGTGTAATTGTATTTAAGCCATGATCATATGATGGTGTATGGTTATAGTTGTGGTTAATATATTGTCACATGATATCACATGCTTGTAATTTTAGTTAAACTATAACAAAACGCATATGCAAAGACACCATTATAGTGATGTTTCATTCAATGTGATTTAATTTAAATTTATTATTTTTGTGTTATAGTTCATTTGAACTCTATGATTTAATCAAATAATAAAATTTATATAATATTCCTAATAATGTGTTCTATGTGTTATCATTATTATCTCACACTCTGATACAATATTACATAGTTTTTTATTTGATAAAACATGTACCTATATTATTACTAATGGAAAACTCTTATTGTTCCATATTATTAATTGTATGATATTTATCATCAAATGTAATTTTCACATATTATTATAAAATTAACTATAGTTAAAAATCAATAGGTTTTCCATAGTTTTGTGTTTTAATAGACACCTTTCATATATTTCCATTCCATAGGATATAAATTTATTTTAACCTATAAGAATTATAGAAGGGAGAATCGTGTGGTTTGATTATAGTGATATATTCATAAGTAATGTACAATAAGTTACTTTTGAATCTTATCATGAAAACATTAATCTGTACTTTTTTGTATTATTTGAATATTATGATATCTGTTTGTTAAATTATGGATAATAATTAAAATAATGATATGAATAGCTTGGTTCATCATACCTTGTGTAAACATAGGTATTTAAAGAATGTTTACAAATAACGAGACATAGAAACGTAAGTATACGGTTATTTATTCTGTAAGAGAGAAAGGATCAACAATTTATGGTAATTAGTTTATGTATTTTTTAGTTATTAGTAAAAGAGGATAGTAGTGTGAACCCTATAAATAATTATATGTATACTATATCATCTTAAAATTATAGTATAGTTTTTAGAATGTGCTTTTCATAGAATTCACATCGATGATGGGATTATATAATGTTGAAAAAACAATGGAACATATGAGCCTGGGGGTGATCAACTTGAAAAGGATATTTTATTATGTAATAGTTATTCGCTAATTATATGATGAGGGTGCCTAATACTACATAGTATGATATAAACTCCTATGGGATATTCACAATTCAATTACATAGACATTACAATCTATAATGATTGATTTATTATAATAAGGAGTTAGGTTAATGAGTATGATATATCCTAATAAAGAATACCCTATATTGAAACATATAAATTAATAATATATTTTTCATAGTTAATTTATGATTTATTCATTTTAAGATTATAATTTTCCTTTTTTATGATGATATATAATTATGTATTCTTATCATTGAATAAATCTATAAAATCATTTTAGGAACATGGAGAAACCATGGTGAAAATTTAAATGATGGGAAATTTAATTATGGTTATAATGTGATCCCAAAGGATATCAAATATAGTGTTTAAAATATAGTGGAAATGGTTACCCATTTATGTTGAGTTATGATTATCATCAAAAGTATTTATAAACTGCAGATCCGACCAAATAAGAGAATTAATTATTTTCAAAGGATCATAGGAGATAAAGATAATGAAGTTTATAGGATTCAATTTTTATCATGTAAAGATTATTTTAAAATACACACAACAGAATATCTCAAAAAAATAATATGATGTTTCAAGTACAGAAGTATTTTACATTATGATTGTGATTAACAGATAGAGATATAGAGGTTAAATAATAGAGTGGAAAGTAATAGTGTCCCAACTAATACCTCATCAAAAGATAAATGATTCAAGTACAAGGTGTTTTGGAATTATATAAATCAATATCACTATCCACGGTCTAATGAAGAATATGACTATCAATATCTTCCAAAACAAACGAAACATTGGGATGAAATTACAATAAAGATAAATGAATTATTTTTTAAAATTATGTAACACATTTATAAATTTTTGGATTCAATTTCACTAACACATATAAATAATTTAAAATTTTTATATCACAATAGAGATTGTTTAATTATAATTTAAAAAATATATTTTTAATGTTTCCCATGTTGATGTTTATGGGAACATTCCATTGGAAAATATTATTATCTGAGATTTAGACAATTAAAATGTGATTTTATAAATGTATTGGTTGTCAGTAGATAGGTGAAAAATTATTTGGAATTAGAAATTAATATTTTCTATTAGTATATAATACTATTTATAACAATATATTATTATGAAAACCCTTTAGAAACAATAATATAATGTTTATTTTGACATCAATTAACTATTGAATCATTTGTCCAATGGTTGGAGGAAAACATAATAACAGGGAGAATCATTTTCTAAGAAAAACACTATTTTTACACATATATAAAGAAAATATAATCGGTTATGCTTATATTGTAGAGACCCATAGATATTTCAAATAGATATTTGTAACTATAATTGATTTGACATAATTTATTTAATGGGAAAGAATGAAATTTCCTAATTTCAAATAGTATATCCTTCTTTTTTAAAAATATAATGTGTTTCATAACATTCTCCACAATAAATACTCAACTTAATCGAGTCATGTAATTGTATATAAATTTTATTAAAAAAATTTTGAATAATAAATCTATATTAAAGAAATTTAATCAACAGGAAAATCATACATAATAGTTATAAGAACATGAAATTATTTATAACGTGTTTTTATCAGTGAAAATGTGATTCCTTTATAAAAATATTCTCATATAAAAAACATTAAAATAATATAAATAAATAATTTTTTAAATAACTTATGTTTTGAATTAATCATTTCATAATTAATTAATAGTGAATATTTTATTTGTTAAAATAAGTTATTTTTGGGGAATAGTGATTGTATTTAATTTTGTTAATACTAGTAGTTTTATGATATTATCATATAACATGAATGAAATTTTTTTTTAAATTAATTTAAAAAAACTAATTAAAATCATATAATAAATAATTTATAAATAATATCACCAATTTATTAAACACATGTTTGATTATTTAGAAACATTAGAAATGTTTTACAACAGAAATTATTTATATTCACATATTATAAAAATAATTTATCAATATTTTTGAAATTAAATATAAAAATTTATTTTATATTTTATATTATACTATTAATATTATGTAATTTTTTTAATTTCATATTCAGACATTAAATATGATTACAAAAATTAATGATAATGACTATGATAATGGTAAAAGGGTTACTAAAAAATAAATGATCTATTAATGTTTTATAGTGTTTATGTAATAAATAAAATATACCTATTGGAGATAATATATGTGATATTAATCCGACATATGTATAAAGAAAACACTGTCACACTTTTTATTTTTAATAAATATTAAATAATATTAACCGTTTTAAATATTAAAATATTTTCTTTATATAAAATGGTGTTTCTTTATATAATATATTTATAATAAAAAGTCCATTTTATATTATTTATAAATTAAAATGGATTATATTTTTCTCAAATTTAGTTCTATAATACTAAATTATGTTTAAAGGGTATTTATAATAATTTTAATAAAAATTTAATTTTTTAGGTAAGAACTAGTAATCATGGAAGAACATAAATATGTAATAGTCCAAAACTTAATGCTAAATGACAAATAATGTGTTTTAAATATTGGGAAAAGTTAATGGTTTAGTTATTAATGATGATAAATTTTCCAAAACCAAATAATTTTCCATTTTTGATCATCAAACCTTTAAACAATGACATACCATTATTTTAATATAATAAGTAATTATAATTATTCTATTTTTATGTTGGAAAATGATATCAAATTTACTTACTTTATCTAAAAATTTTAATGCCTTATACTTACAAAAAATATTATCTATTATTTTAATACACTCTACCCATTGTCAATGGTTATTTTTATTTCTAAAATACCACGTTAAGGATCCATATGTAATTTCCCAAGGGAGAAAGTCCAAAGGGAGAGGTAATGTTCTCAGCCTAGATCTCCTGATTTTTTTTAATTTTACCTCAAAATATATATCATATACATGAATTTATGTTAAAATGAACTATATTTATATGAATAAATTTAATTATAATTATGAAATATCACTATTATACATTTATTCAAAACTATTTAAAAAATAAAGAGGACGTCATGTGTATGTGAGTATAACCAATTCAATGAACATTGTGATCTATTTTTAATAACCTCTACACATTTCTTGGTAAAAAAGAGTCCATTAATGGAAAAATATAATATATATATCATGATAAATTTTATTAAATGATATTTTTTATTCCATCCCTAATTATATTCAAATGAAATCGTAGTTTGTGTGTACCTGTGAACTACATATTTAATATAATGATGAATCTTATTTTACAATATTACCTATCATGGATAAAATAAAAAAAAATTAACATATAAAATTCATATACTGGAAAATATTACTTTTTTTGAAATATATTTATAGAAATTTTATTGGTTATATTAACTATAAATGATTATTATAAACATAACATCCTAAAATGATGAGTCATGGATAATTTTAATATATTGAGTCCATTTTGGAAAAAATAGTGGATATATATAAAATTCGAGTTAATATAATAATAAAATTCACAAAAAAGAAAGTTTAATGATTCCATTGGTTATATTAACTATTAATGATAATTTTAAACATAACATCCTAAAATAAACATTCATGGAACATTTTTATATATTAAGCCTATTTTGGAGAAAAGAGTGGAAATATAAAAAATTTGAGATTATCTAACAATAAAATTCATAAAAGAACATCTTTAATGATATTATTAATATATTTTATAGAACATGTTACCATAGTCAATTTACTTAAATGGTTTCAGAGAAGATGATTTAACCACATCATGAATCTACCACAATTGAAAAGTATTTAAATAATAAATAAAAAAGTATATCACATATTTCGTATAAAAGTTGGTATATATTTAAAATATTAATAATAATTTTTTTAATAAATAAAAAGTAATTATCTATTACATTTGTCATGTGAAAAAATTAATTAGGACCTGTGTAAAGGTTTATTACATATTAATTTTTCATCATTGAGATATTTTTTGAAATGAAGATAATATTCATCTGTTATAATGTATTTATTTTTCATGGATTTACATTTTTAATATGTTTCTTCCAATATATTGAATTTATAAATTGGTATGATGTTCTACCATTTTTGGGGTATCAATTTGAAATATACTAACAAAGGATGCTTCATCTTAATTTAATTTATTTTGAGACATGTTATTAAATATGGGTGTATTCAATTATATAGTGTTTACACTACCTATTTGATATGTTATATCTTGAAATATAATTTATCCGTGGTATTTTAGGATTTATTTCAATCCCTCTCTTTTGTGGAGTCTTATATTAAAATGATTTTGATATCGTAACAGACATTTATGAATAAAACCTCCATCCCAAGAGTTATGATATTTCTTCATGAGTGTTATTCTTCTATGCTCATGTTCATTCACCATATAATAATATTATAGATTTTTGTATGTTACTCTCTATGAGAAAATGAATATTTAATTTAAATATCCTTTCTTCAATAATTCATTTCTGAAAAAATTTATGATTCAAAATAATTAATTCAGAAACATCCTATACAATCTATTTTTATTCCACAAAGATCTTTTAACATGTCAGGGATGTTATCCATGAACATCTGAAAACCAATTATGTGTTATCTCATGTGGTCCTCACATTTAACATCTCTTGTTTTCAAAATGATTTATGGTTACTCATTTTTACAATTTGGGTTTTCATCATAGATATTTTAAAACATTAAAAATGGGTTTTAACTTGAATATAAAATTTTTTATCTATCACTTCACATTCATTTTTGATGTCCTTTATGATTTTTAATGGATATATTTTTTATTTTTAAATATTTCAAGTATGAAAATTAAAAAAAAAATCACATCACTATTTTGATATTGGATTTCCAATGGGATCTTAAACTAATTATTTTATGATTATTTTTATAAAAAAATATCTAAAATAACTTTTATTATATATCTTAGGATCTCTTTTTTCCAAAAATTGATTTATTTCCTTAGAAATCAATTTTTAAAAGCTAACCACAAGATCATTTTTTAATATTATGGGTGATTAATCACCTAGAAACACACTGATTATTTTATATTCCCCAATCATTCATTATGTATAAGTATGTTTTTATTCATATTTAATTTCCCTTTGATAACTCCCTATTTCATTCTAAAAAAATATTATTGTTCAAAAAGATTATATAAATTTATTTATTGAGAAATTATTTAATACAGATAATACCTTATATATATGTGGTGTAAATACCATATACCTCATCAACATAATTTAATGGTATTTATCAAGAATGTGACTTTATATATTTTGATTCCTATTTATTTTACAATTTTTTCTCATGCTATTATTATTATTACAATCATTATTGATTTATTTATGTTATTCCATTTGAAAAGGATATGAATCCATTTTTTATGTGCTCATCGTTAAATAATGAATGATTTATTTCAAGTGAAACACATATGTATTAATGACTGATGGGTGGGGTCTGGTATCACCCCTAATTCATGTGCAATATTTTTTTTATCTCCTGATATATTAACAATTTAATAACTATAATTGAATTAAATAATTTCATAAAACAATCAATGTTTATGTATTTTTTCTTCTGAAATTAGCTCATGATTTTGTGCGGTTTTAATAGTTGTTATGATATGATCACTATATTTTTCCTTATTTTATTTATTTGAAATCTATCATCAAAAATAGTTTTCTGGACATAGTTATGGAAAATATATGTTTAACATGAGATGTTTTCTTATAATTAAGATTCTTTGAAAGATTCTTTTTAATGTTTTTTATGACAAGACACATTTCTATGTAATATTATTAAGAATATTTTGTGTAGAAAATTGTAATTAACTCATGCTCTTATTCAATAGTACATAGTTATTCATATATGATTACGTATCCATCTATTGTAACTTATAGAAAAAGAACTATTTTTCAATATTCTTTTTAATTATATATTTTACCTTGATCATTGTTCTCATATTCTTATGATATTTAACTGAAAGAATTCTTTATATGTGTTAATTTACTAAGAATTTGATCCCACCCCTTTCTTAGGATTCCTTTCCAATGGTCATAATGATTATTATAGCCTGTAAAACGGCTACATAGGTGTCTAGTGAGGTTTTATAATATTTAATTGATCACATTATTCAGAAAATTTGAAACGTATTCTCTAGATGAAAAATGACACTAGAACACATGTTATTAAGATGGTGAGAAAAATTTGAAATGTAATGTTTAACTTATGTAAATGATATAAAATAATTTTATATATAGTTTTAGTCATCTCACTTTTTATCACGGTCAATGTTTAAAGGAAGTGTTTTTATCACTAGATCTAGAAGTATGAATTTGGCTATCATAAATAGTCAATTAAAACATTTTATTTTTTAAGCTCCAGTTATCCAATGATGAGGATATAATAACACACAGACTATATAACACGAAATAACCTCATTCAAAGATATTATATTTGGTCATATATTTATTATTGGACTAAAATTCACAATAAATTACATTATTAGGGTATAACTTCTTAATATAATGAGAAATAAATTAAAGGGTAGAGAAATTAAGAATAATTAAAAAACATTAAAAAATAATGATATATAAACATCATGTTACATGATTTTCATACACATGATGATTTTTTATGATTAAATTTTATTCATATTAATTTATTTTCTTATAAAATTAATTGATCCTATGTTTAAACTACTATGTAAGTATAATTTTTAGATAGGGTTGAAATAAATTTTTATGTGTTAATTTATACATGTGTTTACGATGTTTTTCATATGAACGATCAATTTATTAAGGCTCATGAATATCTATGAAAGAATTATTTTTGTATAGAAAAATTAAATTATATTCATGGAAAATAATATTAATAACCAAAAATATGTTTACTTTTATATTAATTATCTCTGTAAAATTAAATATGAGTTTCACAAAGTTGATTTTACAAAAAAATTATGGTTTTATAAAATCATAAGGATGATTTTGATTTCCATATATCGATGATTATGATGAGTATAAAAATAAATTATTTAAATGATATAATCTAAAAATTACTTAAATATTTAATATTTAGAATGATTTTCTCACATTCCATCAAGAGGTTACTATATATATATTTAATTAGAAAAAATAAACCCATCTAAAAATCATTATTTCATAAACCTAGAAAGAATGCATCAATTAAATTTTAAAACTCCAGTTAGATAGAATACAAAAAGGAATTTCTAAATAGGTGATGAATTTTTTAAAATCAAAAATTAAATAAATAATATGGTAATGATCCATTATAAAATTTAACATTTGAAAATTAACTTTTATAACTCCTTTATTGATATTATTTTTATTGAGGAATGTAAGAATTTTAAAATGTCATTTTCTTTCACTTCAGAATATTTTATATCTTCCATTTTATTTTTTTCATAATATTTTTTAAAGGGTACATTATTTTATACTATTTTATAATATTTTATAAAAAAACCAATTTTCACCTTTTATTTTTTCTTTGGAAATTATGATGATTATTTATTTTTACAAAGATAAAAATGTTATATTAAAATTGTTTACAAAGATTATCTATGAAATTATTTTATATCTATGAAATTTTTTTCTCATATAGAAAACATTTCATGATCATAAACCCTCTTTCGTATTGTATACTTCAATAAAAGATCATTTTTCGATGTCAACCAATCTAATTATTGATTTAAATTTATTTGATACCATTTTAGAATGTTATGTAAAATATTTTCTTTCACTGGGTTTTCCCTGATGAGATATTTTATTGTCTTTATAATGAATTCATATGTATGATATATCATTATTTTATTTCTAGGTTGATTATATCCCTTAAATTAATTGGGTGAATAATTATATCTCACTGGATAATGATATTAGGTGTGAAAATAATTTGATTATGTCATACTAATAGTTCTATTTGTCTATCTGATTACATATTCAATTATTTATATGTGACTTTTTGTGTATAGATATATTCATATTTTTAAGTGTGGCCTTGTTTGAATTTTCACAACTTAATCACATGACTGTGGTTATCATTTCTTACAATGTTATGATTTTAAAATAATATTCATGAGAAAAATTTTCATTTTATTCCACATGATATTTTTATGATACAGGGATAGAATTAATATTTCAAGTATCAACATTCATACATCATGTTATATATATGATCTTAGAGGTTATATTTCAATCGATCAATTTTTAAGAGAATATATTATAATTACATGTTATTTTTAATTATACAATTCTCCCCTATTAATTTTTTATCATGTCCTTATGATTTAAAACAATATTATTCAATTATAATACTTTCACAATTTTTAATAATTTGAGTGTGATACTTATTGTGTTTAGGTTGCAACCATATGGATATTATTTTTCGTTTTAGAGTATGTATTTAGAAAATCTTTTATAGTTTTCTAAAAATTTAGGAAAATATGTAGAGTAAATTAATATATATATGTTTCAATATGTTACAAGAAATTATAAAGTTGATATATAGTGTGAACTAAATGGATTCTATCCCTGGAAGAAAATTAAATATTCATTATTATTCATATAGACTCATTATATATTGATTATTATTCATAAAGAATTGTTGTAGATTTCTCTTGATTATTTTTGGATTGTTATAAAATAATAAAATATTTGGGATATACCGATGGAGTAGTTTTATTTGATAATGGTGACACAAACACACATACAAATCTATATATTATACGAAATATTATTCTAATAGTTGATATTTTAGGTTTACTAAAATAAATTCTCAATCATAATTGAAGAACCATGTCAACTTCCAACAATCATGGACATAACCATTCTCTGTAGTTAGATAATCTCAATAGTCACAGTGGAGGTTGGGTATGAATCTAGTGAGTGTTATAACTGGGTTTTGAATACAATTGGTATCAAATAGGATAGTAAGAATATATTTAGGATGATAAATTGCAAATACCAGGATTGGATTATCTATAATGTATTTTATGAGGAGTTGATTGCAAACAATGAAGTATTAAGTAATAGGACATTCAATAAATGTACTAAAATGTAATTAGGTAAATAGATTAAATTTTTGAGTAATTAAAATACATGGGATTGAAATGGAAAATTTTTATTTTTTCTATCATTGACTATTTGACCCACACTCTTGAATGCCTCCGAGAATCATGAACTGAATATGGTTTTACTATGATGCAATAGTCATGATGAAAGGTGGAATCTAACCAATATCAGAACATTTTATAAGAAACCCAAGAATATGATGATATTGTTGAATTGTGGTAGTGAATCATGTCACATTGAATCGAAATAAGTCATACCACTGGAGTTTGTAGAACTATAGAATAAATGAAAGAAGATATTTTTGTTTTACCGCAATGTATGGATTACGAGTAACATTACATTGTATTGGTGAATAATTTTATTTTTTAGAGAATTGTCAATTATAAAATCTAATAAATTAAAATGAAGTTGAATTATTGGTCCTTGAAAATCATATAACCTAGTAGTTGAATCATGGTGGATAAAAACAACAATCCCTTTTTGTTGATCATGATTCACATTTTTTAGGAACACTTAACTCTGTATTCATTATAGGTGTAACATTATAATATTAATAGAGACATATGATTTTGGTTTCCTCAATAATATTTGATAACCCACATATAATGAAAATGAATTATCATGTGCACAAAACAAAATACATCATATTTCTCTGATGGTTACATGTCTATAGTGTAAACAAAAACCCACCAGTTTTCAACCACCCACAATAAAAATTATTACTACTCTCTTAATAGTGTGGACCTCAAAAATATTTTGGTGTTGTATTGTTTTTACTATATAAAATATGTAATTAAATAGGGGAAAATTTATCACATAATATACACTGTGTTTAGTTTTGATCTCATCTCATTATCATGTTTTGTGAGTGAAATCCTAGATAACCTCTTTTTCTTATTTTTCGTTATTTTACTGTAAAAACTAAAATTTATGCTCTATTATATTCTTTATTGTACTAAAATTTTTTGATTGATTTCTTCCTACACCATATTTTATGATATTTTAGGATGTAATATAAAAAAAATTCACATAAGATTTATTAGTATTGTTTTTAGTAATAATTATTTTCATCGGATTTTTAAAATCATTATCAAAAACATTTTAAATAAAAAATTAAACTTATCTAGGTAATCCATCGGAAAAAATTTAATGGATGGCATTCATCTCCCTAAAATTTGGAAACACAACATTCCATTATTTGGAATTAGTCTAGAACATAATTAATAAATTTTAATAAATTCTTTATTTAAAAATACACACATATAAACCATAAAATTTCATCAATGTGATGTTAATGGATATGTGTAAACCCACACAATAACACATAATAATGGTATAATATAATACAACCATCAAGAAATAAAATTTTATCATCTCACAAATAAAATATCTCCTAACAATTATCATTATAAAACAATCATATTTCATACACACAAACATCCAATATAACCTACAACTAATATACACATTCAATAAAATCAGATAGGGATGATATTTATCATTCAGGGAATGATATTTAATAAATATAGTGGTTTTAAATTATATCCTATAACAATTTTATATGCATGACCATAACAATTATTGAATTATTGTTTGTGAAAAAATATATAAATTTTTACACGGTGTACACAACTTTGTACACAGATCCATGATGTTGATGTAGATCTAAGATAATAGTTTTTCTATGTTGGATAATATTTATGTAAGTGGAATAATTATAATATAGATACAATATCAAGATTATATATATCCAATATGATGTTTACTCACAGTATTTTTGTATCAACACATCTCAAGATGATGATTATGACTATATTAGAAGAAATTTATATTGAACAGGTTGATCCCAACGAAATCCAAACATATCCCAAAATAAAAATATCCAACTCTAACATATTTTCTAGAAAAAATATAAAACACCTTTGATCTAATCCAAAAGTCTTCTTTTCTTTTATGAATTAAACTCTATAAGTCTACTGGGGACATAATGAATATTTTATCAACTTCTATTTTATTGATCAAAACCCAAAAATCACTCATATTAGTGTTCTGATAATAATACCCCCTTTTAGATTATTGATAATTCCAATGCACAATAAATTATTATTTCACTTCATTATCCAAATAAATTTCATAATCGTACCAAATTATAAATGAAATTCATAACTGAGCTTCCTTTATTTTAAGTGTGAAAAAATGGTTCACTAATAACCTATACTCTAAACAGATGAGCTTTACCCATTATGAGAAGGAATAATTAAAATAAAATCTCTTTATGAGAAAAAAACCATGTTATTAAAGTTCTACCTCTTCTTCTATAAATATAAAACATCTCCCCCTGAAGAATTATATATATTACTCAACACTTATTTATCATAAAAATGTTCCCCAATTCTTATGGATTATAAGAACACTTACCACAACCTTTATCAAGAAATTCTAATGAACACATATCTAATCTTCTATATTAATGAATTACAATTTCATACATTAAACAGAAGAGATAAGAAACAATAAACAATAAAATCACGATCTATGGGGGATTGGGTTTCTCATAAATAAATAACCTTGTTTGAGGAATTTATTTGGAAATGAAGTGAAAATGGATTTATTTAAAATTTTATATTGTGTATTGTAAATTATTTTATTTTCATGATAAAAATTATTGGACATGTATCCCAATATTTAATTTTTCTAAATTTTCCTATAGAAAATTATATATGACTTCATTGTATATATTCTTGTGTGATGAATTAGATTTTATATGATATATGGGACACAATTTTTTAAAAATTATTTGAACAAGAGAGACCACAATGAAAAAATATCTTTCATTTTTTTCAAATGTATATCAACTATGATATACATTAGTGTCTACTACATATTAATCCTCTACATTAATTGTTAATATCCTATTTCTTGCATATCCATGAGTTATAGGAAATAAAAAGACTGAATGAGCCTCTATAAGTTATATTTTAGTCATACACCTAACTATCCTTATCCACATTTATACTCAAAATAAATTCTACTATAAAAATATTTAATAAAATAGACCAATCTCAACTATGCGATTTATATAACTATGTATTCTCCCTATAACAGTCTTGTAGAATTTTATGGTGTAGAATTGAAAGAAGAAAACTTGGTAAGTATTTAGAAAAATATATGTCCAATTTCCCATCAAATATAATATATTAATAGTTATTTTACCAATAAATATTATCATAAAACTATATTTTATATCTTTCCTTTGATAATTTCCTCTTAATCACTCCTAGAGTTTTCATTAGCCTTTAATCTAGCATGTAATTTTTTTAACCCTTATTTAGTATATATTTTTTGTAAATGAATGTTAATGTAATAACTCAAATCAAATATAATCAAAATATGAATGATATGAACCAAATCAAAAAATGATGAATTCACATATATTTTATTTCAAAATATATTTCAATTTCATACATTCTAGAATAAAAAAAATCATTATATACATATAATAAAAAGATAAATCCTTTTAATATTTTCCCTAATGGTTAGATATTATAGTCAAATCCACCTCAATAAAATATCCATATAAAAACAAGATAGTGTACATTTTTTCAACAATTTTATTAGTTGACATTAACCATAAAATGTCCATATAAAATTACTTGAGTAAACTCAATGATTTACCTTTACAATAATTTTTTTTGTAAATTTATCATCTTTTGACATGAATCATGAATTTCATGATATATTAATTTTGGAATATCTCGATAAAAAACATTATGAAAAAATATCAATCAGTTTTTCCAAAAATGGAATAGTTTCCTATGTCAAAACATGTTACATATTTTTATATAAAATGATAATGTTCTCAATTATAATAACATAATTATTACCCATAGATTATTTACTTTAAAATAAAATTGAACAGTCACTTAACACAACATTAAACGTCATCCTATTGAATCTCGGTGAATGTCATATGTTAAAAAGTTGGTGTTTGATCAATATAATGTCTATATGACCTTAATCAATATTAATATTAGTGTTTCTCAGGTCAATACCCAGACCATGAATATTTTATAAAATATAATCATTATACCCATATTTTTGTTGAAGAAAAATGTCCCATCATTTTTTATTTTATATCAATTATGTTTTCTTGATTTCAAATCATATGGAAAGTACTCCCACTTTCATGATTCTACATTATATAATTTATCATAAAAAATTATCTAATTTTTTTTAATTTTGATGATGTTGGATCATCCCTTCTAGATCAATGATATTTTTTATTTACATATTGAAGAGGAAGGTTCATTCACCTTCAACTCTATATTTACATCATCACCCTACAAAAGAAGATATATATTGAAAACATTTCTTTCTTGATAATTATTTTATCAATTTTTTTACTAATTGACTAGTTTTTTTCTTGTGATGATTCATAGTGGTAACGAACAATTCATGGATTTCTTTTAAAACCATTCCAGAAATTGTAATACCTAGAATAATTATATAGTGAGTGTAAAAAACTATTCATATATATTTTATCCCTGAAATAATTTCATATGAATGATAACACATATTTTTTTATGTCATCATTCAAAAAAACAATATTTGACATTGTGTTTATTTTCATAATGCATTGATACATTAAGAGTAGTTTTTTATATGTATTCTAGGTCATACTACTTAAGTGTAATTATTTACTAAGATATCAGAGTCATGACCACTATATTCATTTTATGATCTTGAATAATTACTATGTTTTTATTATAAAAGACTATTAACATCATGGAATAAGAAAATTTTCATCAATGGTCGTCCCCACAAACTTTCATAGTTGTTGGTGAATTTGTGATACATAATATAATATAAAGGGTGATGAGCCTTTATAAATATTCACACTCAAAAAATAATATAGAGGGTTATCCATCATGTTCATCAATTATTTTTTCCAACTCATTCAATGAATTTTTCAACCTATCAATGATTTATTATATTTAATCAACCTTTACCCCATCCCAACATTTTTTTCAAAGTGTATTAAATTTATTTATTTTTTATTTTTAATGTTATTATTTCCATTATAAATTATCATATTAATATTTATAAATATTATTCCATGTTATTTGGAGTCCACCATTATCCTTTGTTTTATAAACAATCCATATGTATATTTCTTCAAATGTTACTTCATTTTAAACTTCTTGATCAACTATACCATCTACAAATGAATTTTCATAAGTGGTGTCATCATCCTTATACTTTTTATAATATAAAGATAGACTTATTCAATGATGTATCTATATTATTTTACTTCGTACATTAACATTTCCAATTACTAACAATATTAAATTGTTATAGAGTTTTTTTGTTGAGAACATTCTTCTAATGATCCCACTATATTTTCCCACCATTGATGGACTACATGTTTGTTTCTTGTAACTCATCACCATCTCATAATTTCTTCTGAAACCTAGGAATATGATTCTATATATTTTTGAATCAAAAACAAGAATGTGGATTTTATCCCTTAAACATTCCTTTTACCTATTTGAGATGAACATAAATTAATGACATCATCTTACTAAAATCTTTGTCCTTTCGATACTCTTTGAAGAAATAATTGATTATATCCTTAAATGAAATATGTTTTTTGTATTATTTTAATTCTAATTGATTTTAATTATTCAAAATATCATACAAAACATGTGATATATATTGGATTTCTGATAGCACCTCATTTAGTTAATTATTATCAAACACCCAAATCATTTTAATAAATATTTGGTGATATCTCATCAAGAATATTTTAAATAATTTAATTTCATTATTGATTTCAACATCACCTTTCATATCTTCTATAAAAAATTTCATCTGATTGAAATGGATGAAACTGTCTCATTTGGGCCCATTCATAATGTTCATAATTTCTCTACATGACATGGAATTTTTCTTCCAGAACATGTTAGTAACCTCTATAAAATTTTAGAATCTTCACCCACATCCCATAAGAAATCATTCATGAAATCACCTTTTCATTGCTGGGGAAGAAACAATATTCTAAAAACAATCTATTTACGATTCATCAATATACTACTACTTATGTTCATTATCTATTATTTCATCAGTTTCCACATATTTAGATTTTCTATTCATTGATTGAGATTATTTGAGACCAGAACTTATACATTTGGTGCTAAAAATTTGATGCGTATTTTTTTTAAATAATAAATTAAAAATACCAAATTCTATAAAAACATAATGATATATAATGTTTCGGTTTTTAATGAGTATGATAAACCATGATACATAAGTTATTTCTATGTTAAAATTGAAAATAATGATCCATATATCTTGAAATAGATCATCATTTCGATTTAATTATTATTTATCACTAAATTATGAAAATAATTTTCAAATATATAGTGATAAATGTTTTTATTTGTATGGGGTTTTTAAAACCCGAGAAAGATCTTTTTCTAATAAATATTATAATTATATATTTCGAAATCAATTTTCCATGATATATCAAATATGAAACAATTTATGTAAATAATCATTTCCCCAAAATATTGGTTTAGGTGTTTCAAAAAATCCATGAGAAATGTTGATTAATACTTTTGTAATCCATACAGCTTTAAAAACATGAAAAAATTCAAAATAGACATTGAAACTATAATTTATTTCTCCCCTAAAATGTTACATAATTCTAAAATAATATATTTTTAAGGAGTATAATGATTCATGCATAACATAAGATACAAAATAAAGACTCTAACAGTATAGAAAATATCATATCTAAGGAACGGTCCCAATTTTTATGTCACGAGTTCACTCCTCAGTATCACTATGATCAATAACCATATTCTATATTTTAAAATAAAATGTTTTTCAATGAAATCAATTTCCTCATAAAGCCGTTTAAATAATATTATCATAAAACCCATATATTTTTTTGATAAAGAAATATAATTTTATATCTCATAAGATTTAATATATGATTCTATTATGAAAACACTCAATTCAATAAAAATAATAAAAAATCTAAAATTTACACTATTTAAGGAATTTTATTTAAATATGAATTTAACTTCCTATATTTCTATTTCCAAAAAACATGGATTAAATGTTAATAGAAAAATAACATATGTCCATACCCTTAATCGTATATAATATCCAAAATTATAAAAGATCATTTCATGAATAAAATTTTAATTTTAACGAAAAAAAATTAAATGACAATATTAGTAAACTTATAGAAACAGTCACTTCTAGGAAAATGATTAAAAAATAGAAAAAACATATTACATATTCATAGTGTTTTGGTAAAAAAATAATTTTTTAAAATCAAATATCCCTTATATCATGATTTTTGAAAATATAGGAATTAAAATTAAACAATTAACTTTTTAAAAGAAATTTTAAATCAAAGATAAAGTGTTCTGAAAATTAAATTTTCATTATAATAATACAATGGAAATTTCCAATGTATTAACCATTAAATAGTGGTTTTTAGAAACAATGAATCATGATAAAAAAATAGTTTCCACAAACCTCAAAATGTGAAAATTTAATTGAGATGAGGCACATAATAATATCCCCTCTAAGTGATTTCATATATAGAATTAGATAATGTTAGTATATGGGTTTGGGTATATAATAAATAATGATTATCAATATTTCCACCAGTTTAGACACAGTAATTTTTTATTATATTTTTTTATATGTGAAAAAATAATCTTTTAAAGACATGGAATATTAAGTGGATTCTAAAAATCCATTACATTACTTGTCTAAATATAATTCATTCGTTAAATTGTGAGGAAGGTGTTGTCGAGAGAAATTCTACGTGAAAATTGTAAAAAACAATAATTATGTGTCAATAGCATATACCCATTTTTTAAATGATGAAAATATGTCTACAAGGACCAATGCCTCGAGAAGTATTTGTATATATCATCTTCTAAAGCAATATAGAGATGAGTATTACAATATTTTAATTATATATATATATATATTCAAAAATATATCATCAATGTGGTGGATATAAATCAATTAGAAAATGATGAAATTGGGCGACTAAAAGAATTGATGATGACCCTTGGTACAAAACATTTTTTTATTTAGTTTTAATATATATTATCCTTTTTCGTTGAAATAAATATATTTCAAAGAATAAAATATGAAGAAATGATTGTTAAATTTAAACTAAACTATATCTGATTTATGGTTTAATTTTATATTATTATAATTATAAATTATTAATTTATCTCATTCAATAGGCCTCACTATGATTTCATTGGATGCATTTTTTGAAAGTGTAAATTATCACTAATGTTATTGTTGATTACTTTGGAAAAAGAACTATGATAGATATAGCCTCTAGGGTTACAAGTTTTTTATTAAGGGATAAGGATAATTTATGTAGGGGTTATGTCAAGATTAACCACCAATATACTATTCCATTTTATACTGGATCATGTATTTTTTCAGAAAGAGAAGAAAAATATGATAAAACCATAAACCAAACATGTAGGGCATGAATTTGAAACCTCATAATGTTATAATTGATGAGATTATTTTGATCAGATAGTGTGTGATATTTACGTAAGTTTTTAACATGGGTGTATAATACATTCATTCACCAATCCCACATAAAAATATTATTTATCAATTGCATGGATATATCATATTCTTGTGTGAACTATAAATCAAGAAAATACACCAGTTTTGTTACAAGGATGCACTCTACACACACCTAAAACGGGCATTCTGACACACTCAGCCCCATGCACACAACATCGCACACACTATGTTGGTGTTCTAGGACCACAATGAAACTGATGCCTATAATTAGGAAATTATAAAAATATTTCCACCATGTCTCTATCATTTCAGTCTCTCATGAATAGTTGAGCTGGATACCAAAATTTTTGGCTGATCTGGCCTTTTTATGTTACAAGAATGGGTATTTTTTCATTAATTTTTTTAAAAAATTCAAAAAAAACTATATATTATTCATATTTATTAAATATATATATATTTAATATATTTTTGTCATTTTATTTAATATATTGATCACTTAATTTAATTTCTCACATATTATAGATTTTATATTATTTCCCCCCATTATTTACGTTAATATTATTAAAAATATAAATTTGTAAATCAAATACTATAAACTACTTCTTTTCTCATAAAATTTAGTGAAATTACATTATATGATTAATTGATATAAATTTATAGAAGTATTTATATAATTACGAATCTTCATTTTTTTATATTATAATTTATTTTTAATAATTAATAAATATAATTCACAATATATTACTTATTGCGTAAAAACATATTATTACATTTTAAAAAACCTATTTATAAACATTATAAAATTATATATATATATATATATTATGGAAAATATCATAAAATTTATTTATTCCAATTATATATCCATTTATGTTATAAATACCCCACTTAAGGGACGTGTTAATAAAGTAACATCTACTTATTTAACTTTTTTTATATGAAAATAAATTTTAATTTTTCTTATTATTGGAATTTTTTCCTCATTTCCTTAAGGATGTTATAATCTTAGAAGATAAGAGTGATGCAGGTTTTGACTTAGATGTTATCATGTTTTTTATATGTTTTCTTCTCATATGTCAGACAATTATTATAATTTTACATATTATGCTACATAATTTTCTGTTGACTCTTATATTTTAATTTAGCATTTTTTCACAAATTTATGTGTCAAATTATTATTTAAATATTATTAAATTTATATTATTGTAATTTTTAATTTTATAATATATATATATATATGATAGAAAAATATACATATATATAATTGGATGTTACCTTCAACACCAATAAATCGAATTGTGTCATTGCAATGCTTATATATATATCAGTAAACTCTAAATATACCCTTACAAGATACAATATTGTTTTTTTTCCATCCCAAAAAACATTATTTGATTCCAAAAATATTAAAATTTTGTTAGAAAATATTCATGAAGTAAGAAATAAATTCAAAAAGAAATTCATTTTTGTTGTCAATCATGAAGAGGAAGGGACTAAGAATGGAAATGGAAAATAAGGGAATTTTTAAAATCTTCTACATCCTTATATAAAACCATATTAATAATCATGGATTAAATTGATCGAAATAATTATAAATCATTGACATACTATTTGACATACATTATTTTTTTAATAAAAGTCTTGAAATTATTCTATACATAATAATTAAATAAATTTATCTTCAATGATTTTGGAACTGGGTTTTCCTAAAATATTTTTGATATGTACTTAAAAAAATATATATATAATTGTATATATATAAATATATATATATATGATACTTGGGGGTATCCATCTTCCACAAAAGAAATAAAATAATTAGGTGTTTCTTATTTTTGATATAAATAGAAGAATTTGAAAAGACCCTGACAGTACTTCGACCTCTTTTCATTGTGAAGATGTTGAGACTATAAAAATATACAAAACATATTCCACTAATATTGAAAAAATAATATAAAGGGTGTTGTATAATAATCCCCGAAATTGATTTTGTTGGTAACATGGAATTTGAGAAATGTTTCGACGTAGTAAGAGCATGAATCTTGGAATCTCTTTGTATTAATGTGTTCTAGAAGAGAAATAATATTTTCGCTTGATAATTTTATGTCCATATTGAGACTTCTATTTATGTGATTTTGTTATCTAATAGGGATAATTGTGTACTTATGAAAGTAATCTATCTCTAATTCAAAAATCATATCCTCCAATATTTTTTTGAAATAATTTATCTGATACCAAATTAGACAACCCAATATCTAAACATTGGGATTTAACAATTAAATCATGTGGTGTATATTTATTAATGTTTAACTGAAAAATACATTGTCTATTACAAACCTGAGGTGCTTTTGGGTTTAGGATTTGGAGGATTAGGATAAACCATTATACATAATATAGTTTTTTAACATTTTGATAAACGTTATGAAACTTTTTTTGACCTAGAACTTCAATTACAAAAATATTTTTATTTATTTAGACCTATGAAAATCATTGTAAAACATAGGTTAAAAACAAAAACATCAGAGAAATGAATTTTTAAAATGAGGGATACCCATTTCCCATAAATATTATTAAAATTTCCTTTTATAACTTTTTTAATTATATATAAAATACTTATAATATGATGTAATAAATCATTTTCCCAAAATATTAATATATAGTTCTCAGGAATTCCATTATAAATATTGTTCGAAACATTTTAAATCCACACCAATTTTAAAAAAAATTACATCAAAATAGATATTTAAATATTATTTAATTTATTCATAAAAATTTTAATGAATTTTGAAGATAATATAACCTTGAGAGTATAATGATACTTGAAAAAATCAATAAAAACCATGAAGACATTATCAGTATTAAAAATATCACTTATAGAAAATGGTACCCATTTTGAAGTCATGGACACACTTCCCCTTCCACATTACTAAATCCCATTCTGAAGCATCATATAATAAAATAAAACATTATTTAATGATTTCCTATATAAAAACATCCACAAAAAGAGAATACTTTATAACATATTAAAATATTTTAAAATAATGAAAATACATTTATATCTCATTATATTTTAAAAAATTCCTATACGAAAAACTTATTTCTTGAAAAATCCTGAGAAATATATATAAAAAATATTTTTTCAATTTATTTCTACCAATAAATAATTTGGATTATACATTTTTTGAAAAGAATATATAGAATATTAAGGAAAAATATAAATTAGGGCCATACCCAGAATCATATATAATATCCAATAAATTTAAATATCACATCATGGATAAAATGATAATTTTAAAAAATACATATCAAAATGAATTTTTTTTTTAAATTTAGGAAAGAAACTCCTCTAGAATGAGGCTTTGAAAATAGAGTAAAATATTTTTCATCTTCTTATGGTTTTGTAAGAAATAGTTTTTTAATCGTAAATGTTCCTCAATGTAAAAGATTTGAAAATATATAAATTAAATAAAAAAATTTCTTTTCAAAATAGTTTATTAAATTGTCAATGATTTTTGAAAATATAATATCCCATACAATAATAAAATAAAAATTTTGTAACAAATATTTCTTATTGGGTGTTTTTTGAAAAATCATAGAAGATTTATTAAAAACTAGTTTTCCATTAACATTAAATATAGAACCAAATAATGATGTTGTTGTTAATGATCTCCCCTTCTGGTGCATGAAATTTTAGAATGATAGAAATAAAAAGAGAGGGTGTGTGGTTCCATTGTATGATGATAATGCCTATTTATTGCAATTTTATAACTATAGTTTAATTAAATATTTTATATTCTAAAATTAAAAAAATGTTTTTAATTAAAGGATTAGGATCTTAATAGTAATCAAAACCTCTTATCCAGTAGTTCTTATATATTATGTTCTTTATTAACTTATGAGGATTGTATTGTCAACTATAATTAAATGGAAAAATTGTAATTAAGAGTAATCATGTGTCTACAGGGTATATGAAGATTTTAGGTGATGAAAAATATATGAAGATGGTCATTTGATCAGGGTATTCTGGTCCTTGTTATAATACAACGATATATAATGATAATAATGAAATTATTTTTAAGGGTGTAGATTTATCTAAATATATGCATGTCGTCACCGATACTAATATTAACTAAAGGGAAATTCAAATTAATGTTTGACTAATAAAAGTGATGATGATCGTTGTTTTTTTTCAATTTTGTTATATATATTTATTAACCATCATATATTTCATTGGTCTATTCGAAATAACAAAAGTAAATGATGTTTTGGTGAAATTTTAACTAAATAATATATTATTTATGGTTTAATGTGATGGATTTCTATGGTTATTAATTTTTTAATTGACATATATACTCTCCCTCTATATACGTTTTCAAATAATATATTTTAATTTGAGAAATATCACTGACTACAGTGTTGATTACTATTGATGAGTCCTTATGAGTTGTATAACCTTGGGGGAACATTTTTTCACCCAGGGGAAATGATATGGTAGGTATGGGTTATATAGATTTGGGACACCTATGAGTTATTAATTTAGAGAGAGGATGATCTCTTCTATTTGGTGGAGAATAATAAGATGTATAATTTTTAAAATTAACATGTGGGGTGGAGATGAATTCTTCATAAGATCTGGTGGGTAAGATTCATTTGATCATATTTCTTGTGATATAAAGATATGTTTTATCATGTGTGAACACTACAAACAATCCCAAGTCCAACATCAAAAAAACGATCAGTTGAGCTATTGAATAATAAATTTTCTAGGTTAACAATAGAATAATCTAAAAAACAGTCATTATTATATAGACACACTCTTGAAGCACTTAAAAGAGGAAGGCTGACATGCTTACCCCATTTCAAGCCACAATGTATGCACTATTTCAAGCGCTATGTGCCCATATTATCACTGATGAGTTTTCACAGGTGATTGCACATCACATAGTACCATTCATAAATCATGAATTACATTCATTTATGGTTGATCTACCTCCCATAATACATGGTTTAACTATCCTACAAAACATCCATTGTTGTAAATTTTTAAATAATTCATAAAAATTTCTACAAAATCTATATAATAAACATTTTTATTGAAAAAATACATATTTTGTATTTAGTATTACAAATTTATGTGAATTAATTTCTATATAAGTCAATATTTTCTTCGATAATGTATTTTATATTTTTCTACCAATCTATATATAATAAAATGTTTTAAAAATATAAAATTTAAAAACATATTTTATTAACCACATATTAACTAATAACATTCGATAAAAATGTATTTAACGACTAACCGATTAAAATTTCGAAATGTATATATATTATTAAGACTCTGAATTTTTAGTATGCTAATATTCATTATTAATTAATAAAAAACATTATCCTTAACATATAAAATTTTATTCTTAATATAAAATTTCATTTCAGAAAAAAAGTTACCAACATTATAAATTTAATCATTTGTTATATATTTATATATATATTAATATTCAGAAATACCATAAAAAGTATTTATATAAATTTTCATAATCTATCTACAATAAAAACATCCTTCAGAGTTATTTTATTAAACCAATAACTATTTATTTCAGTCTGCTTTCTTGCGAATTTTGTTCTTATTTTCTTGTAATCTACAATCATGTTCTCATTGAATGTAGATTTTTTTTACTGATGGAATATCCTTGTAAATTAGATTATGTATTTTTTTGTTATGTTAATTATATTTTTTCATAACATTTTAATAATATTATTTATATTTTAATATTTCGAACATCTTTTTTTAATATATAATTTTATTGTAAATGTATTTTTTTAATAATGTATGGTCTAGTGTATTATTTCAATAATATTTAAATATCCATGTGTATAGGATTATATGAATTACTGATTTAGAAAATTTATATAAGAGGAATATATTCCCTAAAATTACACAATTTTATATTTTAACCATATATACATTGATTTCTAGTGAATGAAAATAATGTTTCATTTGATTTTTCCATATCAGTAAGATGCTTGATTTAAAATAGTGAGTCTATTATTTTTACATCCAACCCTAATTATGAATTAATTAGAGAGAGATATACATACCAAATATTATTTTATGACACCACTAATTAGTATCTGACTAGGAATACAACCTAAGAGTGGGGGTGTCAATCATGGTGTTCTGATTAAAAAATTTCCTTATAAATGCACTTGTTTTTTATTTGTTATGAAAACATATATAATTTTACCTCATAACCACAATTCATTATAAATAATGTTCATAAATTATTTTATTCAATCTCTTAAACATAAAAATCCAATGATCAAACATGATAATATACCATTACCGAAAAATACTAAATCATACAACATTAATGATTACATGTTTTGAGTTATCACTTTAGCCCTTCTAGTTAATATCCATGGATGAAATGAATTCTTACTACTCTATCCAATGTTAGAAATAAAATATCCTCCCAAGTTATCTTAGTACTACATTGTCAAAGGAGAAACTACACTAGGTATGATGTATCAAATAATATATTATTCCTTTTATTTTGAAGAATTTTCATAATTCCTTCTATCATGTAAACTTTTCAATCACCTCTTATTATTCCGCTAAATTTTGTCAATAAATAAATAAGAATGACTATTTATCATTTTGAGGATGGTTTCTATAAAAAATTTCATATTGAAGAATTCCTCAACATTCATATATACCTATATATGTATTTTAATTTTTCAATATGAACTTTTTTAATGAATTGTTTTTTCTTTTTCTAGGAAATATTATTTATTTTATTTAATATAACATTTCAAAAAAAAAATAAACAAAATCAAATTTTAAAACTAGTTAACAATCCTCCAAATTTGCATGGATAGATTTTTGGTCTCATAAATATAAAAATACTACCATTCTCAATGATACATTAATAGGGAACATGGAATAAATAAATTATCAACATACATAATTAGAAATATAGACATATCATCAGTTAATCATATTAATTATGAGATGCATGGAAATGTGTGCATCAATATTATCACACATAAACTAATATTTATATAATTCAAGAGTCAATGAATATTAATTACCTTTATAACAATTCATATATATCCATATAAATACCACCATAAAATAATCATATATAATATTCATGAACATACCTAAAATCATGAAACTATCTTGTACTACAAGAGAATTCATAATAGGAGGATGTATAAATTTTAAAGAACAAACCATATAAAATATAATCATTTATGACTATATCCTCAAGTATTTTCAAACAAATAATAATAAAATATACATCATAAAAGTTTATACAAAACTAGAATTATTTCTACATAAGTGAAAAAATATTCTTATAACATGCCTTCATTTTTACACAGATCTGGGATGTTTATGACACATAGTTTAATATTTTTACACAAGTTTTGTTATTTCTATACATATCTTATATAATTTTAATCCATGGATATAATTATTTTTAAATAGATAAAATTTTACCATAGACATCCATGGATGAGGTTTAAGTAAATTTTAGATGGAATTTATTCTAGAAAAGATTATCCAATTTCAATAAAAACATATATAAAAATCATAGCATGACAATTTTCCAGATTTCCATGAATCATTCAAACAACACCTGGTGTAATCCAAATGTCTTGAAAACTTTTATAACTGGACTTAATAAGGCAATATATGAAACATTTAATATTGGTTCAACTTAATTTTCTATAAACACAACCTATATGATAATGTGTAAAGGATATTATCTAACATGATGTTTCATAAAGATCACATGTTTTGGACAATTGGACATCATTTTTTCATTATAATTGAGCAGTCTTGTAGTAGTTCAAAATTATAATAGGATGATATATTCTTGATGTTGATTACCAAACCACATAATGTTCACTAGTATGGATAATATGGTTATAAAAAAATTATTATGATCATATGGTGAAAATTAACTCATTTTAATGTTGAGTGTAATAATTTTGGTCATCATAATTTAAATCATCACATTATTGATTAAATTATATTATTGAATTTTATCCAAATATAGTATTAAATTGTATATTTATATGGTATACACTATAAAAATGTATTTCAGGTACTAAGAATAATGGGTACCCCATAATTGAACATTATACAAGTTATAATGTTCCTAAAAAATGAAGTCCCATTTTTATGAAAAATACAATTACACCATAATCTATATGGAATTCCAAATTAGTTGAGTTAAAAATTATTTATCATGTTTATGTGAGGTATTTTGTCCTATAATTTGAGTTTCTTAAAGTATTCAATGGAAATTATCTATTTTTATTTCATTTCACTATTTTATGATTATTTATATTTTTAATATCAACTATTTTCAATATAATTGATGAATATCATTTTAATGATGATTCAAATGTCATGTCTAAATAAGAGATGTTGTATGATAGTTATTATTTGTATTTATAATTTGGATCTCAAATATTTCCAAAATTATATCCTCTTCTATGTAGATTTAGAGTGAAAACTATTTTAAATTAAGAAAATGGAGAATGAAAATTCATGTTTCTATAATACATAGAGAATATGACAACAAGATAATTTTTTAACATCTATATTGAAGGGGCATAGTGTGGTTATTGGATAATTTTAAATTTAATAACTGATTTATAAGATGTATGCGATATTTTTTATATTCTTGATGATTGAGATGTAGATAATTCCAAGGGATGAATTTTCCAGCTAATGTTTTGGTTTTTGGAGTGAATCATCATGTTTTTTTATAAAAATACAGTAAAGATCATATCAAATATTGTTTTTAAAAATAAATATATTAGGTATTACTAGATAATTAATACTATAATCTAAAACAATAGTACTCAACTGTTGAATATATAGTGACATTCAATAAAATAAATAGATGAGACCAATAAATCTGTATACTAAATCCTTCACCATTACAGTATACATATGAGAAGAAGTGGGTGTGACCCTTAACAAGAGTGACATTATATAATCATATTATATAATTGATACTTGGTGAGAAGTCAAATTATATAACTATTTAATCCTCATGAATAATGAGTTACAATGGATTCAGAACATAATCACACTGACTTATTTATAACCAATGTATTTCGACAATTAATGTAGAAGAAAGTATATTATCTAAAAAACATGTATTAAAATTTATATAACTGTGTACTTTTTTGGTAAATGAAAGAATATGTTGAATTTTGTTCGTTATAATAAGGAAACAAGATACTAAACAAAAAATACTAGTGAAAATGCTTCTTTTTTAACCCCAAAATTAAAAACTCATTAAGGGTGTCCTGAGTTCCTAGATGTTTCATCATGGAAAAAATTTATTTTTTAGATTTATCTTGGTGATATACTATTAAATAAGCATAATATACATTTTTTAAAACAATAAATATAACTTTTTATTATTAGACGGGTAATTATTTAGTTATATAAGATGAAATAGATCATCTATGCTCTCTAATTATTTATATATTCAAAGGAAAAGGAATAAAAATAATAGAGGACTCTTGAAACATTCTTATGAAAAATTTTGGATACTGGGAGCTTAAATGGAAAATACTTGAATATTTTTTGGAAGATCATGATAAAACTAATAAGGAAAATAAATTAGGTAGTGGGTTGAATAAAAATATTAATAAATAGTAATTTTAAAAAAATGAAATATATGAATTTGGTTGTAGTGGAATTACATTAGTCAAAAATCATATGAAGAAGAATAACTAGAATAAGGCCGCCATGACATTTAATATTCCTAATGATGTGAATAATTTGTAATAATTATATATATATATATATATATATATATATGAATCTAACACAATAGTATAAGTTTCCTATAATTATTAAATTTTATTTTTTATCACATAAATTCATGGATGATGATGATAGTAAATAAGAGATCACATTAGATGGTTCATCAAGAAATTAATTATATAAAAAATAAGAAGATTTCAAATATTCTAAAACTGAAGGAGTTTTTTTTAATGATGAATGTTAATATAATAATTATTATGTAGAATATTTAAAATAGTTAAATTGGATAACGATAAAATAATATACATCTATAAATAAGTTTATTGAAAAATGAATAAAAAATTCATTGAATAATTTGATCTATTTGAGGAACTTGTTCAAGAGTTAGAGAAATTTATTGAGAAATAAAAAATTCATGATGATTCAATATATTTTATTAGATATAAATAAAATAGTGAAGCGATGGTTATAAAATATGAAAGAATTATCACCTTGATATTATAAAAGGAAAATTAATCTAGAAGAATTTAAATAATGGGTAGATTGAAGAATGAATTTATATTTTGTGGAATAACTGAAAAAATTATTTCTTATGAATGGATGATTTAACTAATGGAAAAAATAATACAATGGTTTATTTATTATTGAATAATTACTATTTTGTGTGATTTGGATATGAAAAATAATAAATATACCTTTTTTATGAAGTATTACTTCAATATCATGTATTAATAGACAATGGACATGTCCAATAAGAAAATGAAGATATAAAATTAGAGAGTACAAAATCATACATCAAACTGAAATATGTTCATATAAAATTATACATATTTAATTAGGTGTTGTTTTATTTATGAAAAAAAATCACAAGTAATGATATTTTAGTATTAAATCGGCTGGTATTCTAAAAATGTGATTCCCTAATCAAATGACAATAATGACTTATTAATTTAAGAATGAAAAATCTCTTCCACTAAAAAAACTATTTATCCTGTGAGATTATTTTTAAGTTACAAATTAATAGGGGTTTTCTCCAGTGTATTTTTGGACTATGCATAGAAATAATTCAAAATTGAAAATACAAACGTGACTGAAATTCAAAATTCAAAATATGGGATTTTTTTAAAATGACGAAATTACTAAAATAATTAGAAGAATACAACAATGGCAGACAATAAAAAGTTTATTACATATAAAATATTGATTATACACATCATTATTCCTATAATAAGTAGAATAAAATATAAAATTAAAATAATAAATAATAGTTTTCCCGCATAGTCATGGAGTAGAAGCAAGAGTAAAAATTAGGTGTTTTCCTACAAACCACTACAATTCATCAGTAGAATCATAGTGGAAATTCCATTACTTGGATAATGTAATATGAAAATGAATAAAAATATCGTCCATTGAAGAGGGAGACTCTAAATTGTGAGAAAAATCTCACTATGATAATAATTAGAATCACATTAAATAATAATATATTATTTCTTCATAAAAATGTGAGGAATATTCCACCAACGAATCATTGAGAAATTAATCTCACAACAAACTTATGAAATGAAAATATAGAAGAACTATATGTATTAAAACATTAGGAAGAAAAATTAATTAGTGGTTTAATTACATGTAATAACTCTATAAATGATTTAAGGTGTGTTTGAATTATATTGTTGGATTTCATGGTCAAGCACAATAATTTTATGAGGTTTTTTTATGTACCCATTTATACCAAAAAAATTATATATAGTTAATGTAGTGATACATTATTTACGAGGATATATAATCTATGATTTCATGGATTAAGAATAAGTAAAATATAATTTATATGAAGTAAAATATAATGAATATGCTTGTTTAATTGGAATTATTAGAAAAAAATTTTATTATATGACATAGTTTGTGTCAGAGAAACCTTGTGAATTTATATAAATTTTAATAAAGGAAGATAAATTAATTTCAAGGAATAAGATTCTGATAAATAGTTTGAACATGTTTTCATGAGGAATAATTACAACATTATACTTATATATACTAACATGATGTAAATATATAGGATTCTAACCTATCCGACATTTTAATTGGAGAATTATTTAGGGAATTTATGTTGGAATTCTTATGGGTATTGATTAATAATATGTAATGATGGATATAGGTCAAAGGATGAAATTTTGATCCATCAAAAAATATTTCCAAGAGAAACACATGTTTATATCTATTATTCCATGCATGAATATTGAATTTCATTGTTTATAAGTCATGTCTATGATTGAAAAATTGAAAAAATAAAATATGGGAAATATCATGGATAAAGGGTGATTTGTTTAATGATTACTGTTGGATTGTGTCCTGTATTTTATAGAGCCATCAGTTAGTTAATTTTTTCTTATTTTATGACAACAATAATCATGGATTGAGTATAAAATATAAAACATTGGACTAAAAAATTTCATCTCCATAGAGGGAATTATACCCAAATATGATTTATATAGTTGAGGGAATTTTGTTGGGGTAGAAGCTAGAAAATTAATGGAATTATAAATGTTCTATGTAGAATATTTTGAAATTATTTTTTGAAAGTGTATTAAATATTTAAGAAAAAATATGTAATTAATTCATACACAAGTTGTATATTCCTCACAAAAGTTATTCAATTTTTGCAAACGAAAAGCAAGGTGTAAAGTTATTCTCATAATGTTATATAATCCATTCTCCCATTCCCCACCACACAGTCAAAACTAGGGCTCTGCCACTACACTGAACCGTCCCTTATCTTGGTCATTACTAGAATAGGGTACAAATATTTATAAATCATGATTATAATTAGAAGTCCACTTTATAACTTTTATTAGAATATTCCTTATTATTTATAATAATTAAGTTAATGTTAAGATCATTTTTCATCTAAATTACAGAATTATGGAAAAAATTTACATTTTAAAAACTTAACCTAAAAATTTAATTTCCATTCATGCCTAACAAGAAGCATGTATACAAAAAATCATTCCATACTATTCCACAAACAAAAAAATATAAAAAAATAACATCACAAAAAAAGTGTATCACCAAAGGTGAAGAAATATTAAACTGTAATACCATCTATCAAAAAAAATCTAGCTTTTGGAACTCAGGTTTTACCTATACATGGTCTGGCTATTCCAATACAAGATCTCAAGACCAAGTCCCACCACATATTAATATCCTATATGACATTCTTAAGTATTAATTAAAAATAAATAAAATAAAACCATTTTGATAACAAATTGTAACATCCCTAATTGGGTGCCACATAATTGTGCCCCAAGTCGGTGGTTCATAAGGCCATATACTCACATCCACATATTATAGAGGATAATTAATAGTAGAGAGTCTCTAATATTGATATTGTGGGAATACTATACCATCTTTATAAAAGAATCAAAATATCATGAATAAATCGAAAATATCAAAATTATAAACAATAATGACTAGAATAATACCCTAACCAATATATACAAGTATCACATGATAATCCACAACATGGAAAAAAATATCACAACCAAAGTAGAAGATATTTAATTCCATATATGTCACAAGTGTCAAATGAAAAAAATAAATATGCATTGACAAATCCTAAGAGGGACTCGACATCTTGTTTGGTTCTCTCGTCTATAAACCATTGCAATGCTTCGATCTAACATAGGGAGGTGGCCCTTATCCTATCTTTTAAATGTGAAGTATATTAGGGTACTAATTAGTATCCCATGTTTGGTTTGACTAAAACATAGATGGCCACCAAAAATGGTGTTTTAAATAATAATAAATATATAAAATTTTACAATGTTTTATAAAAACTAGTTTATAATAAATAAGGTAAACAATTTTTCATGTTAAAATTTCCATTATTTAACCATATAAATCACACGTTCACAATCACACTAGAAAAAAATTCTAGCCCATAATAAAGTCTTAAACATTCCAAAAAATTAATATTAGATTTTATTTCATTATTGGTTTTCATTAATCAAATAATTGCACTTTAACATTTGAAAATTGGGGGCCTAGAGGAGCAGTCTAGGACCTCACAGGGCTGTGGAGCACTCGTATATTTACCATAACTTAGTGATCAAATAAAATAAAATAAATATAATGGGGGGAAATAGTGGTATTCTAGAACACCATGTGTATTCAAAGATGATGTACACATCCCAAAACTTATTCAAAAATATCACATTAAATGATACCATATTTTCAACCATTTATCATCCACCAATATAATTCTTTTATGAACCCATTATATAGTTTCAATTTTTTAACCAACAATAATTTATATATCATCAATTAAATCATTTAATCACACCATGATGGTATTGATGAAATTAAATTATATCAAGATAAATCATGGGTCATTATGATATTTTTTAACCATTAATCAACCAATTTCATTAATCCATTATTCATCAATTTCCTAATAAAAGAATTTTCTAATGTATTTAAAATGTTTTGTTCTAATTGATTAATTAAATTTCAGATGTAATTTCAAAATTTTGGTATTGTAATTTCAAAATTTCATAAAAAAATGAGACTTTGTGAGTATATATTTATACCACCTTCTACCAGGTCTTTGATGAGCATTTTCCAAACTGAAATATCTAATTGAAATGGAAATATTGAAAACACAATGTAATGGTTGGTCTTGTACTAAAACATAGGATTAACAACCAATGGAACATATAAATCATAACCTACATATGACCCAAATTACAATTGAGGACAAATAAATCCTCTTTATTCCAAAATAGATAAAATAGAGAGAGTAAATGAAATGGGGATTAAAGAACATACTATAGAAGATATTAACCATCAATCAGGTCATTGATTCATTAATAAAAGATTCTGAGGATCCTTATAATACCCTTACGAGAATCCAAAAACTTAGTAAATAGTATATGTCAATGTGGGGGAAAATAGTTTATAATAAAAGTGGGCTAAAAAATTTCAAATATAATTTTTTGTGATCAAAAACATATATTCAGAGTTTTTTAGGAAGAGACATACGGTTTTTTCAAATTGATTTCCTTAACTATACGCCTAACTTTAGGGGTGGCATAATTATTCCTAAGGAGTACATGTTTCAAAAAATGATGCACTAACCATTGATTTACCCTATGCATCAGGATGCACAATTTGGGGAGGGTGGACATATGGTTTGACCAAACAATAAACCAACCACGAGCCTCCTCACATCCCTCAAAAATGGGGAGCATAGATGCATGGGTGAAACTACACAGTTTCCCTTAACAATGCTCAAACTGTGAATAAACCAATTATCTACCAATGTTTACCAACATCACCTAAATTAACAATAAATGAAAACCCATCCATGGTATAACTAGGATAAGTTAAAAGAAGACATGAAACAAATACGATACATCTCCAGAAATGGTCTGGATCTAACATTTTTTTTATTAAATTTTTTGAACAATGAGGAATCATGTAAACTAATATTATGATGTAAAATGATTTTATTTTCTCAATGATAAAAAAAATGTTTTTGGGGATGTATTATATAATATTTTGATAAATTTCACCAAATATTCTCATTAAATTAATAATAACCCAAATATTTTAATATATCAAAACATTCCACAGAAGGAACAACTCCCAATTTTATCTACTATATGACAATGTCCACCCTTATTTAGTGTGACTTTTGATCTTCCCAACTCTGACCAATGTTTTATCATAATTGAGAATATTTTTTCAAAATGTGTTACCTAAAACCAAAAAAGTAATTTTTTTATTATATCATCATTTTGAAGGGGAAGATATCTAATGATGTGTTCTTATGGTAAATATTAAGAAATATTAAAAGTATTTCACTATAGAATCTGAGGTGTTTATTAAATTATTAATAATAATATAATTTTCATAAGGTATCCTCAATATAATAATGATATATTTTCTAAATATAAAAAATGGAGCATGACTACATTAGTACCAAATATTTAAACAACACAAGACTCCAAATGAATGAATATATTATTATTATTTACACTAAAAGATTGATTGATCATTTCCATGGTGGTATAAAACAATTAATTAGAATGGGATTATCTGTATCCTAAATTTTGTATCTATGAAAAAATTGTTCAATGTATTCTTAATGTGAAAATCCACTCTAGAGACTCTTTATATTCCCCTATATTTTGTAATGAGATAAGGAAATGGGATTTTCATGTTTAATTAAGAGTGGGATAAAATGGAAATATGGTGGGTAAATGATTTAAAAAAAAATTAATAACAAATTTCATTAAGTTTGAAATAATATTTTGAAATGATTGATTATAAAAAAAATCATTTGATAAAATTGAAAATAATAACTCATTTAGGTTATTAAAAGTAACTAAATAATTATATATATATATATAATCATACGCATAGAGAAATAATTGATTTCTAAATTGATCAATTAAGTGTATTGTTATATAAAATTATATGCTAAACATTAATAAAAAATAATGTGATAAATCATCAAATAAAAATTATGATATCATAACAGACATCAGATAAGCATTATTGGTGAACCCCTATTTATATTGTCAAAATTTCCTGAGGTGTTATTATATTAGTAATTTTTATTTATTGGTAGATAATATAATAAAGAAATCATTATTTTGAAATGACTATTATTACACAACTGAATAAAATTGAACACATATTTTTAAGAACTTTATATAGAATCATTAGGGATATAAAATACCTTAAATTTTTATAGTTTTCTCTCGATATACAAGTTTTTCAAAATAAAACATTCATTGAGAATTTAAATACAATACAATAAAGGAGTATATTAAGAGAATAAACACCAATTATTCACAAAAATGATTATATCAAATAGATAATAATAAACAGTAGGAGAAAAAAATATGATGAAGGGAGATGAATTTCATACCATGATATCTCATATTATTAGATGAAAATATAACATTTGATTTGAGACGAATTTTATGAAAAGGTAGAAATATTTTTACTATTTCCTATTATTCGGGCTCAATTTGATTAATATGTAGGAATATAAGTTTAAAATTCACTCATAGGGTCATGTATAAGCTATAAAATCATAAATAATAATATATAATTTATTGAAGACACTGGAACCTAAAATGATATGACATATTTCATTTTCACCACCCATAACTGCACCCATAGACCAGTTTCTTTGGCACCACAAGCTACCTACTGCATCTTACTAGTTATAAATTAGGTCCACTTGATCTCCTTTTTAAATGACTAATTACATTATTTACATGGTGTTCCTCCATTAGTCTTCTAACTAACTCTTGAAGCATGAACCAATTTTGTATATTTTCTTGTGTTGGTTGGCACCCTACACCTGCAAAGACTATTGTTCCTACTACATCTCAATGATTTCAAATTCCATCTAGATTTATTATTTTCATTAAAAATACTACTAATATTCACTCCTTTTGGGGAATAATTCCATCAATACATCATCAAAAATCCTTGAGGAAATATTACGGTTAATTCGAGATGTTATCCAGATCATCTATTAACTATGATCTACAAAATAAAAAATTACTTTCAACAACTAAAATAAAATTACTAGTCACATGAAATATATATTGTGATCATTAATATGTGAAAAGGATATAAGAAAAACCATTCCCCTTTTTAATGACCAAAACATTGGAATAATAATATAAATATATATGAATAAAACATGAAAATGATAATATTTATAAAAAATATATAAAAAAAATTCATTCAACCCCAATAATTTTAATAAATTCTCTATAAAAAATGACATATAACATTACAAGAGTCGAATATACAACATTTTATATTATTATAAATATCATTACTAATGATTTCTCAAAATACCCATATTTTCCTCCATTTAGATTTTTAAAAATGATTCATATACATGGTAATAATAAATAACACAAAATTATTTGAACTATATTTATCATCATTAATGATAATTTCAGGGACATGAAAAAAATATTTTAAAATTTTGATAGACTAAAAAATTATAGGGTGATTTTCAATAATGATGACTATATATGAAAAAAATAATATCGTAATAAACCTAATTAGAGAAATAAAACTTTTGATAATGATCAAAATGAAATAAAGTTAAAAAAATTAAATAATTAATTTATAAAAATATTTATTCTTCCAGGAAACATTTATATTTAAAATTTTATTTCCCCCTAAAATTATACATTGTAAATTTGACGATCCATATAAATAACTAAATAAATTAACAATTCACTTATAAATTAATATTTTAATGAAATTAACATTGAAATTTTTTTCTACAATTAGTGTTTGGTAAATATTATGAAAAAATAGAAGATATCTAAAATTTTACAAAAAAAAGTGTGTAGTCAAGTCCTGCTACTATTGAAAAGGGGGACTATCAGATTATAAGTACAACCATCCCATTTTAAGGAAATAACATCTACGATCATGTAATCGAGATCAACATCCACATGTTTATATCCAATCATTAATGTTTTTAATTGGTGTATCAAACTCAATTGGCTATACAAAAATTACTAAATGTTAATAAAATTTAAAAATATATGTATATTGAGAACACATATGACCTTTTAATAAAAATTAATAATTTGAAAATATTTCTATTGATAATATTTAAGTAAAAAACTAATCATACACAAAAAACCATTAAAAAATTTATATTTATTAAGGGAAATGTGTATGCTGAATATATCAACGTGTTTATGGTCAACATAAACAATTCCATGAATGATATGATTTTTTTATAGTGATCTATAAGAATTTGGTGTCATGGGTAATATTTAATCACAAAAGAGTGTTAGAGATGAATTTTATAAATGATATTTAGTATAACCGACATGAAATGGATGAATATTATATTCTGGTATTTATTTTTTCATAATATTTCAAGATGAATGGAAATCCATCTCAAGTTTTATTTGGATGAAAATTGGACTAACAAGCATATTCATTAAATTAGATTCATAATTCTTTAAAAGGTCCATTGTATATTAGTGAATCTAGCTGGAATAAAAGGTTCATCAGAACCTCCCTGAATCATAAATAAAAGGATTTATAATATTGAGGAAGAATAATGATATATTTGAAGAGTAATCAAACTCACCCTAAGTTCAGTATGGAAGGAGTGATCATAACGGAGGAGAATCAGAGTTTTCATTACTATGATATCAAATGTGATTATGATATAGTTTTGCTAGTGTTACTATAAATCTAATTTTAGTAGTAAAACATGTGATATAAGAATGATGAAAGATACAAGAGAATAATTCATGATAATTTAATAGAGTACCTGATTTAGAGGTAAGAGAAAGTGGGTTGGAGATCGTATTTATTCTGATTGTCTTCATGCCAATCATATTTAAGCTGGGAAGGAAGAAAATACATTTAAGAACGATGATTGTATTCATTATAATCAAGTTTTGGTATATATGTAAATAAATATATTATTGGTAGAGTATGAGGATGAAGGAAAGGATGATAAGTAATAATAATTTCTATTGTATTTCAGACGATGCAGATGAAAATATTTAATGAAATAAAAATCAAGAAGGAATTAATGATAGAAGATTAATTTTGTGAAGGAATATTGTTGGTGAAGAAAATATTTTATAGTCTAAATATCATCATAATGTGCTCATAAGATTCATATTTGATTAATGGATGAGAAGATATTCGGAAAATGTTAGAAACCAAAGTTATTAGTATTGATTCAGACCAAATGTCAAAATATAAGAATTCTCATTGATAGAAGATTATTTGTATTTTATTCAAAATATAATAATATACTATGATTTGTTTTCAAATGTTTTTTTTCAATTGGGTCAAGTGCCATAAAATAAGAGTCGATATTGATTTATTTTTAGAAGTGGAGAAGAAGTTTAAGTGGTTAAAATTCATAATTTATAATTGAAATGTATCAAGATATAAAGTGATGGATATGGTTGAATGTATTCCCAAGGGGCCATCATGAAATTTGGAAAATATTGAAAAGTATTTTATTTTTGCGGAGAAATATATTTAAGAAATCATATAGTAAATTGGGATTCACAATTAGAATTCATTTTTTTGAAGATGTATATTTATTGATACATATAATTAATTGGTAAAAAAAATAATATTTATGAAATCAGAGTGAATGGATCAAAATGTGAAATAAGAATCAGTATGTTTTTTGAAAATGATGTCTTAGGATACCTCTAGTTTTTATAAGTGTTACGAATCACCAATGAAGTCATAAATACACCAAAAATTCATATTAAAATGAGAGTTTGGGAAATTTGGATGAGTTGGAATGTTTTTGAGTATTCGTACCAAAACCACCCACGGATCACCAATAAAACATTGATGTACATTGTAATTTTCTATGACTAAACTACTATTCATGAAATAATAAAGAGAAACACAACATTTTTAAGTAGATAATAGGTTTTCATATTGGGAATCTTTTAAGTTGTTTCATCAAATATGAATGAAAGGAGATGAGATAAGATTTCAACATATTCAGTTGATCATCATACTCAGTGGAACATCTTATTATTCTTTTAATAATATTATTATAGCCATCTTATTTGGATGGTTATCGTATCAAGTTATAAAATTAAAAATTGATTTTTAAATTTTAATTTCTGGACATATAAAAATTGAAATCAGAACTGTTCTAATTTTATTCTGACAAAGTTATATCGATCATATTGTGTAATCAGATTAGGTTTTTTGATAGTGAAGATTATATTTATAAAATTAAACATGGAAATCAGACTGAGATTCATATCAAAATTCAGAATGTTCTTACAATTTTAGGGTAATAAATTGAAGTTTTTTAAGGAATACATTTTTGGAATTTGACAAAAAATCAGACACAACATTTTTTGTTTCAAAAATTCTGTATTACATAATTTATTCTAGATAAAGAACACACACAGTAAGAATTTTTTAATAGTGAAACACAAGTGAAAGGCCAACTCGTTTTATTCCACTAAAAAGGATTATTTTCTAGTGAATGGTTTTATATTCGACTATTTTCAAACCATACCAATAATAAAGCTATTCTTATTGAATAGTGAACCTTGAATATTCTTATGTTCCGGTAGATGTGTGTTTGAATTTTCTTCATATGTGATTAAAAAATTTAACCACATGAAAAGGTTCTTTCATGTGAAATGAAACAAAAAATAAAAAGTATCATTGATTCATCCCCCCTCTCAATGATACAATTATCCTTACTAAGTAACTTCCAAGTGGTATTGGTGCTAAAGGTTCCATTCAATTATTCTTTTCTAATTTTTTTAAGAAAATATGAATGAAAATCTAAAATCTGTGAATAGTAATATTATTCTAGATTTTGATAGTTTTATTTATCATAACATGATAGACAAAATGTTTCCTTATCTATTGTCTATTGGACATGATGTTATTGAAGAGGAAACAAATGGGTTTCCATTTACTGGTGTTAAGGTTCCATTTACATATGAAGATAATTAGAATACATAGAATTATGGAAGGGGAAATAATGTTTTACTCTTATCACATTATTACAGTGAATTCCAAAATATGAATTGTTTTTTCACATACAAAGGGATATAAAAATATTATAAAAACATATACAATGTAAATAAAAAATTTATTATGGGAAAAATAAAAACATGGATACAGATTTATGAAAATTTTAAAATGGAAGATAATCAATATTTTGGGGATTTATTTACCATGGTGAATGACATTGTCAATAATATCAGATATCTTGGTGAAAATTTAGATGATTTTATAGTTTTTTGAAAACATCTTTGAAATCCCCTCTGACATGTTTGATGGAAAAAAATATTTTTTTTATATAATAGATCCTAAAACATTATATTAAATTATTATAATACCACTATAATTACATATAAAATGATAGTGGAGAAATATTGGAAAATAAAAACAAAAGTTGATAGAGAAATGGTTTTCAAGGTTGATATAAAATATATTCCAATGAAGATTATTATTGAATATGAATATGGTCGATCTGATTCTAAAAACAATGTATGGAGAAAAATAGTCATCAAAATTTATCACTATATTGTCAAAATTTGAATAGAGGTACACAAAAACTAAATGGGTAACGTCCCTTGAAATTTTTTTAATGCCAAGTCATTAAACACTTTTGGAAAATTTTCCATCAATAAATAATGAATAAGATAGTGACAATGAATAATGGAGGCTAATAATGTATTAGAAGAACCCTGGAGATAAAGAAAAATAAAATTACATAGTGAATGATAGAAAAATCATCAAAATAAAACGGAAAATTTTTCTTATCTAAAGATATATAAGAAGAAGGCACTGATGTTGAATCGAAAAAATATATTGAGTATGGTATTGATAAATTTTTTACTGCAACATGGATAGATGATTATCTAAGAAGTAGTAGTTTTTAATAAATATAATCTCAAAATGAATTTCATATAAAATTATACTTTAATAAATCTATGAGAATGTTTGGAATTAAATGTTAATAAGTCAGGATGTTGAATAATGAACATTCCTCAATAAACAATCATGAATGTTTTCAGAGTAGAAGGAATATCTAGTGAAATAAATAGATGATATGAATAAAATTATTTAGGGGAAAATAAATCATAAAGGTAATATAAAAGCAGTGTTGTATGTAAAATATGAATAGTTGGATCTTGTTAAACAAAATCATTGAAAAGATGAACATAGATAAAAATGATTCCAAAACTATATTTTTGAAGTTGGTGAAATTTAAAATAATGGGAAACCTAATTTTTTTTTAAAAAATATACCTTCTAAAGGTGAAAAGATTGATGGATTTCTATTTATTAAAATAAGAATAATAACAATGTTATATAACAGTCAAAGACCCAAAAGGAATAAATTTATAAGTCCCAAAGTACCTGGAGTTAAAAAATTATGTATATAGAAACATTTCTTCTTGTTCATGATTAGTCAAAATAGAAAATAAAATATATTATTAATAATATAAATTTTAGTGGTTTTTAAAAGAAGGAAAATAATATTTATAAGAAACATGTTCACAACTCTGATCAGTATGGATTTTTTAAGGGAAAATACTCATTCAATAAGCACTAAAATTATAGTCGTAGATTAGAAAACATTTAAAATATGAGTTTATATATCATACAATATTAATATTATATATAGTTTACAAAAGTAAATGTTTGATGTGGATTCAATTCTCTCAAATGATTAATTTTGAAATTATAAATTTGAAAGAAACATAAGATTGTTGGCATAAAAGATGAAAGTAGGTTCCAACAATTAGAAATTTTGTGAGAAAGATGTGAAAACCATGGACTTCATGCAAAAGGATTTCTTGTTTCGTTACCATATAATATTTTTTGTTATTTCTCAAAATTTGAAGGTGCATTAAGAAAAGTCAAAAATAAAAAATATCATATTTTAGAACCGAATATGAAAGAAACAAAAGAAGAAAAACCACGTATTATTTATAATGGGTGTTATTTGAATATCAATGGATATTTGATGTTGTTAAATATTTTCATAGATATTAATAAATAAACGTTGATATTGGAAATGATGAGTCCCAAAAATTAATCATGTTAGATCATCCATTTTTGGTATAAGAGATGTTGAAATACAAGAATGATTTGAATGTTTTTGTTTAGAAACACACTTTTATAAGTGTTTCACAATTTTGTGATGAGGATAAAAAATATTTCACTGAAAAATATCGGTTTTTATAAAAATTGAGTATTATTGAATTATTGTCACAAGTGGACAACATTTGAAAGGAAACATTATTTAACTTGGTGAAATACCAAACACTTGATAGTTGTGTTTAATGGAATAGAATGAATTGTGTAATAAAATGATGTGACACATTTGTTGATGAAACATAATCAATTTATCAAAATGAGATTATTTCTGATACTTTACTCATTTTCCATGAATATGAGATTGGTGTTGAATTATTTCATAAAGAAAACATTAAAAATTAAATGCATAACAATGTCCAGATTTGTTCAAATAAACCTCTAGATCATATTAATTCCATTATATGTGGGACAATTGGGAATCCACAAAAAAAATTTATAAGTAATTCATAACGTTTATTGATGATTTTAATAATATAACAAGTGGTATTTATATGAATTGTATATTAGGTAATTTTAAAATACTTCAGAGTTTCAAAAGGATAAATGATATGGAAGGTGATTATTAAGTGAATTAGTTGAGAACCTATAATGGTGGTGAATAAAAATATGAAGAATTTGAATACTATAACTTGAATCATGGATTTCACAAAGGTTATAGTTACCCATAAATTCTTCAAAATATGGGGTTATTGAATGAATGAATAAAAGTTAGGTAGAAATGGGAATAACTATGTTACATTAACATGGACTTTAACATTACTATTGATGGAAAACCATGATTAATTATATTTATTCTAAAAAATAATTTTTTAAGGAAAAATTTAGATATTTCATTATTTTATTTTTTTAAAACTTAATGTTTGAAAAACTTATGATTTTTTTGGAGCCCATGTATTATAATGAAGAAGTAAGGAAACAATGGAATTCTTGGGAAGAAAGGTGAAGAGGGAATCATTCTTGTATATTCCCTAATAGGAAGAGGATATAGATGTTTCAATAAAAAAACAAGATGTTTTTATTCTATTAATGTGGATGTTATTTAAAAGGAAACTTAAAATAATAACCCTAAAGCATATAAGGAATTCATGGAGGATAAGGTAAGAAATTATTAAATGTATATAGATAATTATAATCCTACACAAGAAAAATAATCAAACTCATTATTTTTATTGATGTGGAAGATACATGAAAATATCATCCTAGGATGAGGAAGAAGGTGGGAGCAATTGATATCATTTGTGAAAAACATTAGATGGTTTAAAGAATAAGAAAAAAAAATGCTAATATAAATACTTTATTCTATTAAAAAATTTATATAAATGATGTAAAAAAAGATAATGAGTTTCTAGAGTAGGTTCAATACATGAATGAATTACTCGATCAAGTTGAAATGAATGTTAAAAGGGAACTCAAAACCAAACATGATAACAAAACATTTATTGGTTAAAATCTAAATGAATAAGGTGTAGTGATAAGGAAAAAGGAAAGACTTATTGGAATGTGAATTCAAAATATGAAATTATTCATTTTGATGAAATATTTAATGAAGTGGAATGATTAGTAATAGTCATATTTTTCACACAATAAGGATATATAAATGTTAAAAAATTATAATAATTAATGTTAAATATGAAATCTTAAATAGTGATCTTAATGAGTATGATTTCATTTAATTACATGTGGCACATTTTTTGGGAATGAATAATGTGATGCATAATGATTATATAATGCCTTGTATGGGATAAGACAATCTCTGGAGCATTTTATTCCTATTTCGATAAATTATTATAAAGAATGACTTTAATGAATGGATGATTTGATAAAAATATTTACATAAATGAAATTAAATACTATTCCCTAATCATAATTATTTACGTTTATGGAATTATATTTATAAGGAATTATTAATCAACATGTAAATGATTTTTGGATGAAATGAAATGTTAATTTTTGAGATTTCCATGCTAGGGGAAATTAAAAACTCTATTTGTTAAAAATTTTAACCTAAGAAGATTCTCATTTTTATTTATCATGAAAATTATGCTATGGAAATTATTATGGGGATCAGTATGGAAACAACATTACCTATTTCCACTTGTATTTATGTGGTAAAAAATTTTCAAAATATTTACAAGGAAAATAAGTTTATTAAAAATAATTTAAAAATACAATTAGAATATTTGTGAATTTGACTACCTCAAAACCAGAATTTCTTATTCTACAACATTATGTTCATTATTTTAGTGTTCTCCTAAAGATTAACATTTTCCATTTGAAAAATAATTATCAAATATATCATAAGAAAACCAAATTTAAAACCATGTATTATAGATAAAAATTTATTGATTTATTTGGGTACTAAGAAGCTTATTGGGCATGAAATAGTGAAGATATAAGACAACCATATGTTAGTGTCCTCAATCTAATAATTATTTATGTTAGTTTATATTCAATGGAACAGAATTCAATAACTCTCAGTATGGATGATGTTGAGTATGTTGTTGCTACTCAATCTTCTACACAACATATGTGTATGAAAACCCAATTAGAATACTTACTTGTTAAAGTGAAGTAACCTTTCCGCATTAATTGTAACTATCAAAGTACAACCACTATTAATATGAATTTGGTTCATCATTGTCATTTAAAACATATTGATATCAAATATCATTTCATCAAATAAAATATAGAGAAGAATGAATTTAATATTGAGTATGTTCCTACATCAGAACCAGTGGCAGATGTTTTCAAAAAAACCATCGCTTAAAGAATCATATTTTTATTGAGTTTTAACTTGGGTTATCAACCCCTTTCAAATCATGTGTTAGGTATGTGTTTGTGTTCCCACTCTTAAATTAATTTTTTAAAGTATTTTCTTGGGTGAGAGAGAATTTTTTCATAAATCCATACTTTTGAGAATGTAAAGAAGTTGATGTTGTGGGTAAACATTGAATCCATAATTGTATTATGTGTGAAATGTTCTAACTATTTGTTGGATTGGTTTTTGGAAACATTTTTTTTATTCCATGAAATCTAATGAAGTGAAGAGAAGTAGAAGAAGAGAAGAAAAAAAAAGTTTTCATAATCACCTCTTTTGGAAAACATGGTTTTGCTAACAATAATTCTTGATAACAAAAATGAGTTATCTTACGTCGATATATAATTGTTGATATGTAGTCCATTTCACAGGAAAAAATATAATGTATTTTCAAAACATGGATGAAAACAAAATCCATAATGGGAGGTTGTTAGGACCATGATTGGAAGGATGCTGATCTTATTTTGTTTTTGAATTCTGTTTTGAAGGTAGTTTATTATGAAAGGAAAATAACCTAAATTCATATTTCGATGAAAACCGGAATGACCATCATATCCAGTAAATCATATTCACAATGATTGAAAATTTCCAACATATTCAGGTAAAACTGGCAGGAAGAAATGCTTTTTCAGATTAACACTAAATCTAGAATGATTGGAATGATCATATTGAAGAATAATCCTATTTGATGTAAAGAATCATCAGACTCTCTTTGAGTTTGGTATGTAATGATTGATCATAGTGGTGGAGAATTGAATTATGTATTACAATGATATCAAATGATTCAAATCATCACTTTTCGTAGAGTTCTCTTAAATTATAAGTTGCCTATAAAAAATAAGGTGTAAGAATTTATAATTAAAGGCTGGTAATAAGTCTTGATGAAAATATTTATTATTTGATTGAGTGATAAGATAATGGGTGATAGAGAACAAATTCAGTCTTATCATATTCATCCCAATTATATTCAGGCTTTGAAGGAATGAAATTTGTTGATAAAATATGATTATATTCATGCCAATAATATTTGGAAATAGATGGGAAAAATTATTTTCTAGATTAATTATATTATGATAGAGAGAATATGTAGTAACAATACATTCCATGGTTGTTCATTGAATGAAAAATATAATCATTAATTAATTCAAAGTAATAAAGACGTCATGATACAAGATAGTATTTTTGAATTATTATAGTTGGGGAAGTCAATGTTTTCTTGTCAAAATATCATCATAATGAATTCATTAGACTAATATTTGATTAAATATTGAAAAAATTAATTGGAAATGAGAGAAACTGGGAATATTAATATTAATATAGAATAAAATCCAAAAGAGATAAATCCTCAATGATTGAAGATGATTGTTATTATATTCAGAAGATAAATATGATCACTGATTTTTTTCAAATTTATTTTCTTCAATTAGGTTGAGAGTAATCACATCAATGATTGTGTCGATTTATATTTCTAAAGTGAAAAAGAAGTTAAATTGGATGAATTACATTGTTTACCATTTAAATGGATCAAGAAAAAAAATGAAGGATAAAGTTGAATGTTTATCCAAATGGTAGCATTATATTTGATGAATTTGATGTTGATTTCATATGGTGAAGAGAAATTTATTGAATTAATTGCATTTAAAATTGGGATGACAAATAAGAATAGATTAATTCAATGAAGAAGTCTATTTCATTATAAATATAGTTAATTGCTATAGATTATCATATTGAAGAAATCAGAGTGAACAAATTGGAATGCGAAATCAGAATCAGATTGGTGTTTGAAAATAAAGTCTAAGGAGACTTGAAGATTCAAAAAGATTCAAGAAGTGTAATGAAGTTATGATGAAGTCATAAATATACCTTAAATTTAATGTAAATCGAGTCTTTGGAAAATTTGGTTTAGAAAAAACTTTTTTAGGATTCCATCAAAAACCACTCATGTGTCACCTATAAAAGGAGATAAATACGACATTCATTTTTATAACCAATGTATTATTCATAATAAAAGAGATAGAAGTTCCAAATTTATAGGGAATGAAGAGGATTCTTTTTTGGGGTTTTTAAATAAGTTTCAATTGACATATTTGAATGGAGAAGATAAAATATTATGAATAATTTTGATAATCATTATATTCAGTGGATCATTATATTATGGTGTTTATTATAATATCCTTGTTATCATTTTTCTTTGTTCATCGTATAAGGATCAATAATTAGAAAAAAAAAATTCGAATTGGAATTTCTAGACTAATGACAAAATCATTCAGACTTTTCTCAGTGGTATTCTATCATAGTTATGTCAATCATTTTGGAAAATTAGATTAGGTGTTTGGATTGGGAATATCATATTGGGATAATCAGCCTAGGTAAATGAACTGAGCTTGATATCATCATCCATGAATTTCTTTTGAACTTATTAGTATGAAATTAAAGAATGTTTTTCATGGAATAAATTTTTGGATGTTTTAAAATAATTACATGTTACATGTGTGGCTACAAAAATCATGTATTACATCATTTATTCTAGAGTAATGACACACACTATTGGATTTTTTTTCTTAGTTCTACATGAGGAAAATGGAATATACTGGACATTTTATTTCACAATAAATGATTATTTTATATTAAATGGTGTATTATTGAATATTTACCAAACATTACCAATGACATAACTATACTTATTGAAGTGCAGAACTTGTATATTTTGTGTTCTTATGGATGTGTTTTAATTTTTTCTCAATAATTAATGAAATCATTATCCATATGCGGATATTTTTTCTACTGAAAATATATTTCAATTAAAAAAATTTGGACTTATTTACCACTAACACTCTCTATGATACAATTATTCTAATTTGGGAACAATCACTAATCAAAAATAAATTATCAGACATGATATATTTTGATTGTATATAGGCCCAAGACAATGAATATATATTTAATCTACAAATTTTCATGTGAAAACACCTAATAGTTATGTTTTTCTCCTTAACTATAGAAATAGATTCCTAATATTTATTCTCCACATTCAATGAGGAATGGTATTTTCATTATTATTTTAAATTCCCACACAAAAAGTTCATATATTGTTTGAATATAGAAAAATTATAATTAAAAACTAAAGTCAAAAGAACATTACTTTGGATAAAATAATTCAATGTTTTTAATTACTTTAAAATTTACAAAAATATTCCGATAGAATATAAATGATATTACGGAAGATTTTGTTTAATAAATGTTCATATAAGAATGAAATAAACATGTTGTCTGGTTGGGTCATAGTATGGTAAAGTAGGCATCTAAACATACTTCAATAAATATTACTATTAATAAGTTTATGGGAATCAAACAAAATTATATTACATTTTTTTCATTTCGTGTTCTATGAAAAAAACTAATTTAAAAGGTCATTAGTTTATTTACATTGGCTTTGAAATCATCATTAAAAAATTTTATAAATTTAACAAAATGGAAGAATTATACTTACCTTTTAAAACACCATTGCAATTATTAATTCATTAAAATTTAAAAATCATTACAAATACACTATTTAATATAGAAAAATTAAATCATTGAAGTAGATTAGAAAATTTTTAAATCATTTGATAATTTTTTTAGAAAAATATTTCTTCCATATTTTCTATGGTAAATTTATTTGATAATATAAATTTATTTATCTTTTATAATAAAATATTATGAGTTTGTTCAAATGCACCATGTCCGATTGTTAACTTTAAATCATGGTTTGTAAATTTATGATTTTAAATATATTATTTGTTATCCACAAAATTTTTAGATAAAATATCATATATAAATGATCATCTAACACAAATGTGAAAATCATAAAATTAAAATATATGGGGAATGCTAGCATGATAATTATATATTCTATTGATGAATGTGGTGAAACTATTTCCCCATAATAAAAACCATATTATTCATTATATTTTATAGAGCCTCGTCGAGATTTTTTGTTTTTGATATTTCCTTCTTCATCGTGCTTTTTTAAAACAAATCATTCTTGGATACCATAATTTTATGATTATTAGGACATTCTGTAAATCTCTAAACCTTATTCCATTTAAATATTAATAACTCATCTTATATATTAAAAATTAAATTTTCATCATTAATATAATTATTATTGGAATGATGTTAAATTACAGAGATAAAATAATGATGTTGAACATATGTGAATATAGACTTTTCAGTATATTTTCCACATTGTAATTCACTGATAGAATTATCAAGAAGAATATATTTTGATTGATCTAATGAATTTTTTAATGGAGAATAAGGGTTAATTTACCATTTTTAATTAAATTATAACATTTAGTTTTAGTTATGGTTAAACAAGATTGTTCAATAACATTTATAATGGAGGATTAGGTTTTGTAATATTATCAATAGATTGTTTGTGATTTTTCAATTATATTACCTTTGTCCTTCTTTTAATATTTTATAGTAATTAATTTAGTCTGAATACACAATATATATATATAAGAATAAAATATAGTGTAATATTTACTATATTTTCAATGGATGAAATGATTATTTTTATACAAAAAGTAACATTAAAGAATAGATCATTAAGAGAATTACATTTGTAAATATTATTAATTGTTTTTAAAATGATTAGTTTTATAAGAATGTGATTAATGGTAAGGTTTTTTTTATGGAACACCTCACCCTACAATAATTTAGGTATCTTATACTCATTCATCTTATTCTAATAAGTTTCATATAGGGCCCTATTGTAAATTTCGACAACCCAAAATTATTGCGATGTTCTACGATAGAAAACAAATTATTATAATGTTGAGAAGGAAAAAATAAACGAATAGTTTGTTTTAAATTATCTACCATGGTTACCACTGATATAAATGATTTCATTTCATTTTTAATTTTAAACTCTTCATGAATTATTTATTCAAACAATACAAGGGTCATTTTATGGGTTAATTAAAATAGACATGTAAATCATCCATAATAATTTATAATTATATAGGTTTATGATTTACATCAGATACAAGTAAATTGTAGTTCTCAAATATAAATCAATCTAAACATGTTATTATTATTTAGATAAGGAAATATCCAAAAACAATTCATGGTTGATTTGGTTTTAATTCTATGTTGTAATAGTTCAAAAAACATATAACATTTGAAATAAAATTGTGCCAAAACTCATAATAAATTTTTTGGGATGATCATGACAAAATATATTATCTTATAATAACATAGGATTCAATTTTAAGTCAATGATTGATTGCAATATTCACTATCAAACTATAAATTTTGTTTTTTAAGTTACTATGAATCAATAATAACATGATTTTTAAAATTAATTATGTTAAATAACAATTTTCAATGATAATTTAAAACATTTCCAAAGTCATTTTTAAAATTAAATTTAAATGAACTATCAAAAAATTAATTAATAAATACTAAATTTTTCTCCAAAACATTAATGAATAATAAATCATTAATAAAATTTTATTTACAAAACTAATCATATTAACAACCATGATTTTATTTTGGAATCATCACCATCTATGGAATATAATATATTGACGTCATTCAGACAATTCAACTCAAAAAGATCACTCCACTTGTAACTTGGGAACCTAAAATCCAAATAAAATGTATTTCCAGGTGTTTTCTCTCAAGGATATTGTTCTACAAAATAATAAGTTAATAATGATTTTCGTACACATCTCTATGATCCATATAATTTATATAATATTTACATTTGAAAAATTATTAGAAATAATCTATCCATTAGAAATATATTTTTTGAGATGATTTCTATCAAGAATAAATTATCTATAATTGTTAAAGTTTAAATCCTAAACAAGAACCCAAATATTATACAATAATTACAGCATTGATTTCAAAGTACCATTTAGTAAACATATATTTTTAGAATTTCTTGTAAATTAATATTGTTTTGATAAAAAAATCCTAAAAGTATTTTTATCAACACACTAAGATCTAAATATAATAATTATATTTTTATCACCATTGGTCAATCAAGAAATGGTTTTTTAAGAACACTAATTTCAGATTAAAAACTATCATCATTTGTTTCATGTAGTATTTATAAAAGACAATATTTTTCTATCAATACTAGTAGATGTTTATAAAAAAAACTATATATTAATTATTTTCAAAATAATTAAATTTTGACAAAATAATATAAAAAGTAGTATTCATTTTTTCTATAAAATAAATAAGATATTCATTGAATAATTAAATGGTAGAAGAGTTAGAAGAGCATGAAATATAACTTGTATAAATTACATGGAAACATAACTCGATATCAACCACTATAATACTTGGAATTTGGACACATGATTCATATAATTAAAGTGAATTATCATATTCCCTCAGTGTTAAAAAGTTCTATTCAATATTACATTTATTATATTATTTATACATTTTTTTTTTCACGGGACAATTTGGATTTATTTTTTCCTTATTTTTTCAACCAAATTATGTAACATCAATTCCATGATTTTTTATTGAATCATTGATAAGATCATTTCTTTGACATGAAATTCCACATATTTATTGAAAGATTAACAATATTTATTTCACATTTTGATGTATCATCATTGCTTACCATGATGAAATTACCCTTTTCTTTTTCCCTCATTTCCCTCTTCTTTAAAATATCATCTTATAGATATATCATATGTATTGAGTTATATGATGTATTAAAGAACCAACATTCTCATTATATCATAATCTTATTTAAATGTAATGAGTCAGTGTTCCGAATATTATAATAAAATCCAAACTAATTTCTATAATAAATTCTATGTAAAAGTGTATCACTAAGATCATATTAAGCATTTTAAATCATATTAAATCATGTGGAATTTTAGAAATATAATTATATGGATTCAGTGTAAAACATAAATGTGTTCAATAAAAAATCAAATCTATTATAATTGAATTTTCACATTCCGATATGAGTTTCTTCTAATAGTTCCCACATTCCTCGAGAAATTTTTAATGTAACAACTTGTATAAATACATTTGGTTGTAAACCCTAATTGAATGAATTCATTACAATAAAAATTAATCTGATACACAAAATATAGTTCAGGGTATATTTTACTTCTTCTTTAGTTGTAGTCATAAAAAATTAATGTTTATCTTCCATTATCCAAAACCAGTAGTCTTATGAAATGTAGAAATATCCATTTTATAATTACCAATACATGAACCACAAAAAAGTGATAATATATTATTTAGTGTCCTCTAGGAATACCATAAATATTTTATAACCCCTTTTATAAAATTAGGTTTTTAGAATGATATGATAGTTTTTTTGAAAAATAATTAAAGTTTGAAACAGAAGAAAAAAATTCAGTATCCCATTAAAACAAAATTATTGTTATAATAGAATAGAATAGAATGATGCAATTATGAATTTTAATTTAATAATATATAAATAATTAATGTATTAAATACAAAATAACTTTTAAAAAAATGGATGAAAACTAAAACCATTTAAAGAAATAAAAAAATAAAATACATATAGAAAAATATAAATCATAATTGAATATAAATAAATCTTTATATTAGAAAATTCATAAAATACTGTCTTATAGTAATTTAATGAATATTTATAATGATGTAATAAATTATAAACAAAATGATAATAAATAGATAAATAGATAAGTAATAAAATTAAATGAATCATTTCATAAAGATATTTTGATGGTGTAATTTTATGAAGCCCTACATCACCTGCCTTAATTTAGAGAGGTTTAACATATTACTCTCATTGATTTCATAGTATTGTAGATACCAAAACACAAATTAATTTGAAATGTTTATATTTATAATCTATAAAACAAGAATCCATATAATTTTAATGGTTATATAATGAAACAAAAATATATGTAATCTCATAACTTTGAGTCGTACTAGCATCAAACCCACATCCATCATATTAAAAGGTTGTGATCCCTGTAAAAGAATAGATAATATGAAGATGATCAATTTAATATGCAATCTCATTTGTGTATATTAATCTTTCTATAATGTGAAAAATAAAAATAAAATGTAATATAAGAGCAAAATAAGGGATTTAGATTAATATTATAATATGATCACGTAGTTGATTTGATGAAAATTGAACTGTAACACCACAAAATTCTAATGTAAGACTGTTGAATGAAATATCGCGTATGACATGCGACACCAAACACATAAGGGAATATAATATCATTAAAATTTATAATATATTTACTATATTTATAAAATATTTTATAGATTCTGAATCATGAAACACTGAGTGTGGTTGCATCACATGAGAAAAGGACAATATTTGTTAGCTTTCACCACACAAAAGACCCTATTTTACCAAACAATAATATATTAATAAAATATTATTTTTCAATATAAAAAGACATAAACTGGACTTCAAATATGTAGTTATGAATAAAATTAACTAAATTATGAAAATATATGCATTATCAAAATATAAAATGAATACATTGTCTCAAAATTATTTATAAATTAATATAAGGACGAATTGAGTGTAAAATAAAACGTTTTTATAGAATATTATTTTTATACTCACCATGTTTTATATTCTAATAAATTAAATAAATTAAAATTAGTGAATGTTATTAATGATATATATATGTTATATATTCAATATCATATTTTTTACATTCAACCAATATGTTTGATAATCATAAGATAAAAATAATCCCAATATTTTACATTAAAAACAACATTTTTATAAAGGCACTTTTACATGTTTTTAATGGGAACGTATTTTAAATATATTTTCGGAAGAATTTATAAATATTAAATGTAAATTTAAAAATACTTTTTTTAAATTGTAATATCTAAATTATCTTAGGGTTAATGACTGGTATTTTCGGTGACAATTCATGTTTTGAAGAATAGTGGAAAATAATTTATTTTAATTTATAACTAGCTTTTCATCTAATTTTGGGATAAGCTTAAATAATATTTATTACTCAATAAAATTTTAATTATATCAATTTTATATGAATTAATATAATTTATGTAATTAGAATCAATTTCACAATAGAAATGGATATAAACATATACCATTATTTTGAACATTTATTACATTAATAACCTTAATTATCGTCCTGTCTGGTGGATTAAATTTAAATTAATTTGTTCCATTTATATGATTTGATTTTGGAAAAATGAAATAAATATTTTCAATAAAAATAATTTCTAATTTCTAATAACTTCATCATTTTTTAAAAAAATATCATTTAAAGCTATTAATATTAACAACATAAATTAAAAAAAATTAGTGTAACATGGGAATAATTCTTAATCATTTGTGAAATAATGACCAATAAACGTCTTAAAAATACATAATTTTTCACATTTAGAACCTATAATCCCCAATAATGTTGTCCATTTACTAGATTCACTATACATGGGGAAAATAATGATACACTTCCCTTTTAAAAAATTTAGAGGACTGTCACTCCTCTCCTCTATAAAAAGAATCTCAACCCTCCCACTTCCTCACACCACTCAAGCTAGTTTGGATCAACCAAAATAATTTAAAATAATCAACCAACATACCTCCCCTAAATTAATTGGACTTAACATAGGATAAAATCCCCTCAATGAAGTCTTTTGGTACATAACAAATGGATTTACCTAAAAACTAGGCAACACTCTTCAATGATCACTTTTATTTTATTTATTTCTAAAAACCATCAACTTTCCTTATTCAATTATTATATAATAACACGAGTAAAGAAAATATAAATAGTTTTATTTACATTTTGTGTATTATCCACACTTACACACACTTAAATAAATGGGTTAATGAACTTATAATTGACTTGGGTGGAGAAATACCACCTCACAAAATGACTTTGATAATTATTTCTTTTACCACCACTCATGGTTGGGAATTATAGATGAAATGATGATTCTATATGATATATATTATATTTTTAATTGTTTCATTCTTCTATAATTATTATACTACTCATAACATCATGATTTCTATTATGTTTTAATATGATAATGTCATTTGTGCATTGTGGACTACCTCCTTTTCAAGGCGATGTGATTCATTCATGCTATACATGGAACACGTAAAGAAATTTTTTAATAATACTCTAGGTCATAATTGAAAAAAATATAATACTGGAATTATAACATACGTATATATCTTCTAATTTGGATCCTTTGGAATGAGAATGAAATGAAATTACCATTCATACATATGTACGACCTACTGTTTGCATGAACGGTGCATTAAATTTCTTATCTCCAAAAATTATATATTTTTATAAATACGTATATATGAAATTTATATTATATTAAAATCCAGATTAAATGTATGTAAATTATTAAATCATGTAATAAATTTGAATAAAAAAAATATCAAATCCAAACATACTCTACAAATTGGTGAATTAATACCAAAAATAGTGAAAATAACTAAAGAATGTTAATAAATGGGTAATAAGATATTTTAATAAGGTCATATAGGATATTATAAATATTAGTATTGTTCAATTATAATATAGTGACAAGTTTAAAACCCTTTTATAGGATGTCAGTGGATGTTAAACTGAAGAGAAATACAAGGAAATGAATTCCGGTTTAAATTCACTTTATGTTCGGCATACACCATTTTCAGTAATTATTTTTTGTTTGGGGTGTATACATAACATGTTGTATTTTATATCACGAAAATATTTATCTTCATGGTATTTACAGTTTTATTTAAAATAATTTTTTTCATGGGTAATATAATTCTAAATTTAACAGGTAGTGATGGAGTTCATCTCAATTTCCATTTCTTAGGAATACTATTTTAATGTGTATAATTTCTTATATATTTTAGTACATTACTCCACATTGAATTTTAATATCATGAGTAATCATTATTTCTTATATTTTTATTTTGAATTTTAGTTTCTTAATTTATGGTTATTTGAATGAAAAGATATCATTTGGAAAATAATTTCTAAACCAAATTTCATTTCATTGGGTTATATTTATTCCTTATATTCATTAATATTAGTTGATATTTTGTGTAATAACATATTAATATATAATATTTTATTTCAACTTTTTTTAGAATTTAAATTAAATGCACATAATCTAGTTATTTATTGATTTTTACATCTACGTTACAACATTTTCAAGGGTTTACTTCACAACATCATTTGGTTTGAGATTATATACACATGAATTTACATTAGAAGGAATTATTTAAAAATTATTTAATGAACTAGTGAATATTATTCAACTAGAGTTATTCATGATCATTTACTATTAATAGTTCCGTTTTTACACTATTTGGAGATCAAAATGTTTTATGATTTTTTTTATGAAATCATGACTTCATTTTTCTCTTTAGAAAGAGAACCTACTTTCTTCTATGAACCCTATTTTCCAAAAAAATTATTTTAATTTATGTTAACTTTTGAAAAATTATTTATTGTAAGCATTTTAATTTTTTTTATTTTAAAAATGTTTTTAAAGAATCATTCTTATCATTTTTTGAACATTCAGTTTTTTTAACAACATTAATGTACAAGAAGAATATTATTTTAACTTGTTATGAATATACGTATTTACCTACCATCAATACATAAAATATTTCATTGCATGGTTAAAAGGTTACTTCAAAAATAAAATTTTATTAAATGTTTTTTTCAAAGAATATTATTTTATACAAAAATCAAAATGAAAAGGATATTTTCCTGAAAGAATATTTCTAAATGATATTTTATATTAGTTCATTTAATAAATTAAAAACCCATTATTTTACTTCACATGGGATATGTTGTAATGATACCATTTGCATTATTCATTTTGATGGTTTATGATTTATTTTCCTAGGATAGTATTGGAATTCAATTCTTTGATTTCTTTGTTAGTCCCTTTGAAATATTAAATTTTTAAATGCTAATTAGAAAATGCATTTTCACTAATTATACATATCATTTATCATGGATATATTTATTGCATTTAATTTATATCATATTTACATATAGTGTGTAATTTTATTTCAATTTGATTATCTTGTGAAATATTGATAAATTTATATTCTCTAGTCATTATTGATATGTGATAGTTATAATTGTTTAATATTTAAAATTATTATTTGATATAACGCATTTTTTGGAAAGGATGTTATGTTTTGGACATGAACATTATATAGACCATTGATTCATTAATAGTTTCTCATGAGACATATTCATTGTGAAAATTAAATTTTTTTCTACCTGTAAATTGAAACCATCTTGTGAATTGTCTTAATGGTTAATGTTTTCATGTTACTTGGACATTACCTCCAATAATTTATAATTTCATTCACTCTGATTCAGTAATTATTATATATATGATTTTTACTATGATAAAGTCTATGGATGCATTTCATTCTTAGTATATTGATTAAATTGAATGTGTTTTTAGTGCCTTACATTTCTATATTGATTTTTCATTATCCAGTTGTTTAAATGAAATATTTTTTTAGTTAACTTAATATTCATATTATTTACTGACTTCCATATAAGTTATTGATTACATGAATTTTTTATTATTTATTACCTTTATATATTGTCAATACTCATTGATTCATTATTTCTTTCTCTCAACATTAATGTTAGTGATCATTTGAGTTCTCCATTATTCTATTTCCATTCCCCAAAAATCCATAAAGTTTCATAATAATGTTATGCACAGATACACTAGATGTACATAAGAAATTTTATCTAGAAAATAAAAAATTATATTATAAATATTGTATTTATTTGGTATATAATACTTATGTATGAATTTGTTTTAGTCATACAACTAAATTTCTCAACATGTTGGGACATGAATTCTTTTATTGTATCCTAATTTAATGGTAGTAGATACTAGCTCTAATATTTCTTGCATTAGGTTCATAAAGAACTCTATAATTGAGTTCAATATTTAGAAACATGATAATTTTAAATATTTTATAACATCGAAATTATCAAATGAATGAGAAGGCTAGAAGGGAACATTCAAATCTAACCAAGGGGTCTATTTATAAGCACTAAATTCATCAAAAATATTTTTTAATTCTTTGAGGTAGTTAACTCAAAATAATAAATAAAATTTATATTTAACCAAAACAAAATTCATCCTCTGAACAACCTCTTTTATTTGAATTGATACCCTATGAACCTCCCAAGATGTCCTGTGGGTCACATATAACTCTTATTGAAATTACTACATCCTCAAATAACTTGGTGTTCCTACACTTCCAGGTCTATGAACTTCTATTTAATGGGGGAAAATAGTCATCACTACTTGATAGATAGTGGTATGTTCAAGAATACACTAGTTTATTCATTTTCAACAACTAGATGGTGCACTGTACTAGTGAGTCAGTGATGGGTGTAATATCTCAAACACTAATAAAACCTTCTGGATTTCTTCCACGCCATAATAATATTTGAGAACATCCCTCCGTGGTTTCAATAAGTCCAGAAATACTTATTCATTAATTATTAAACGATCATAAAATATTTTAACCAGATGTCATCATGAGATTATAATAACACTGATATAAACATGAAGCATTACCTAATGACTCCTAAAATGAAATCATTAAACAAATTAAAGAATTTTTTTGACCATTAAAACATAATAAGATGAGAATCATACCATCATGGAATCTCCAATGATAAATAAAATTTCAAAAGTTTAATTAAAATTCAATCATTATAACAATATGGGAATATTCTCTCATGCAATTTCATGAATAGAGTGAGAATAATATTTATGTGTTAAATGGGTAAATATTATTCTCTTTATTATAAAATTTATGTGAAGATATGTTTCAATGCAACTGAGGATAAGTATATCACAAAAAATACACCACCCAAAAATCAATACATATAATATAATTACTTTTGGTATAATCAATATAGATACCCTATTTCATGGGATAGTGATATTAACAAGGATTGATTCCCTTCATGATTAATGGGACAAGAAAGACCCTTCAAAATCTATATAGCTAAACTAGAAATGATAATAATACAATTAAAGGTAATTTAATTTCCCACTCAATAACAATACATATAATATTTGACTATGCCTTTTAACATTATTTCATATCATTCACGTTTTCTATTAATTTCGATTAACAACCTAAAGCGTTATATATTGAATTATAATAGAAAACACATAGTTTTTTTGATTATTTTGTATATGGAATAGAAATATTATCTGATAATTTTTCTAGGAATAAAATTCATAAATATCTTATTATTTCACAATTTAGAAAGTTATATTTGATTTTATTACTGAAATGTCTCTCAGTATTGTAGATCAAATTACTTATCAGAATAGAGAAATCATGTTTCATTTTAAAAATCATCCCCTAATAAAATTTTGATAAATGTATGATGATGAACTCTATTAGGAAAGAAATTATATAATATATGGCTTATTACCCAATAATAATGGATTCATGCCTCAAATTGTTCAGAAAAAACTCAACAATGAATATATTCCAATTGTAGAGAATATAATAAATTTTATCCCCAATAACAACTGTTACTATTCTTAGAATAAGAGGTTTTATTTTTTAATAAAACACATACTAGTTTATGAAACTATATCAAAAATAAATTATATAATAACCCCATTGAATTAGAATAACTACTAAATAATTATAAATAGAATATAAATATGGGGTTTATATTCCCTATGTGCTTCACAAAGGGGTTCACTGGTCCCATTTTTAATGAAAAATTATTGTTCATTACAAAATTACCTTAATTTTAATGAAATTAATATGATCACAATTCTGTATAATTATTCTCTACCCTATATTATTTTTATAAATCAAAATAAAAATTATTAAAACTTCTAAAAAGTGTATATTTGATCTAGATACCATTAATTAATGGTATAGAGATATGATATTCCCTATACATCGTTACACAAAAGACACGGACACTCTGAATTCAAATTGATAAAATTAAAAAATTCAAATATCATAGTAATATTAACTAATTTAATGAAAAGACATAGTATATTATATTTTACTATTTTTCAATGTCTTTATTAATGATATTAAAATATTAAGGGAGAGGAAAAATATGAATATTGGTTGATAATTTTACAAAAAAACATAGAAAAATAAAATATTTACTCAAAGTCTAGCATGTGTAAATTTTTGATATAGAAAAATATGTCATTTTTATGTCATGTAAACTGAAGATAGGGTATATCTGTTTATCCTTGAATGATTTTGGTGAATCAAGAATGGTTTAGACCAAGATTAATAATATATATCAATTCCATTCTTCTATTTTGGGGATAATATTTTTTTTGTGCGTGACATTTTTCATGATTTCCAAATACAAAAACATATCAAACGTGAAATGTTGTCATGATACCATGAATAGTATAATGTGATGATATTTTTAAATAGAATATTAATATGATGGTAACTACACGTTAATTTACAATATCCTATTTTAGAGGTGGGTTTTTTTATAAACAATGTTCATTCGAATAAGTTATTTGGATGTTTCTATAAAATAAAACGAAATTTGATTGATTATGCCTCAAATTAATTATAGAAAAATGAATATAATTATCTATTTCATGATATTGAGTTTGAAATTGTATTTTTTTTCATTGAAAATATTGATATATTATATCTATTAGGAAATATGAGATATATTTTCATATAAAAACATAAAGTATATAATCACAAAAATATAGATGAACATTAACCAATGCAGATGATTAGTGTTAATCAAGAACTATAAATGATAAATACAATACAACAATGATAAATAAAATAAGGTGGATATGATCTACTCATGAAATATTCAGGTTACCTTAACCATGATAAGGATTTAAACATATCAAATACACATATATTTTCAAAGGATGGATTTCCAAGTCATAATATAAGAGGAAGATTAAATTTATTCTAAAAATGATTTCCAATTCATCCATCGATATAAAGGGACAAAAGAAATAGAATGATGATATGAAGATATACATAAAAGTAATGCATCTTATAGAGTTTAATTTTAAAAAATATGCAAATTACGATTCATCAAATAATGACGTGTGATACAATTATTTTAATTGATGAAGGATTCATTGGATGATAGACATATACCATCTCAAAAAAAACCATTATAGAAGAAAAAATATTTATAGTGATCCTAGTAATCACTATTTTTATTAAACCTTATGTTGGAGATTGTATAGAATATATTAATATTCATTATTTTCATCCATGTAAATGAACTTTTGAAATCATTGGGGATGATGAAACCATTAATTATACCTCAATGGAGATAGAATAAAATAATCAATAATTTATTCCTGGGTCATCACATGACAACTAAATTATATAATTTAATTTTGTATTACAATGAAAAATTAATGAATTCAACATATTTTAAAACTCTTTATAAAGATTATTTACACAATATAGTTTCAAGGATATAAATAAAGGAGGTAGTGAGGTGTCATTGGGTACTACTTTGAGTTGTTTTGGACAATGAATCAAGGTTCTTAACAAAAATATTTGATATATCATTAATAATAATTAGATACCAAGAAGAGATTTATAATTACTTATTATTTCCAAACATTTTTTTAATTTAAATGTACTGTAACAACATAAATTTTACCCTAAATTATTGATCTTTTAAAATTCAATTTTACTCATTATTTTCATTCTAATTGATGTCTCTTCAGACCTATGGGGGGACTTGGCAGTGTTTAGGGTTTTTTGGAGGTAGGGTCCCGATTTTGTTTTTTAATTGATGATGATATATGGTTGGGATAACCCTGAAAATAAATTACTCAGGCCTTAGATAGTGTAATGTAGTTGGTATAAGAATATATTATAGGCCTCACAGTTGTGTAGGGAGATACAAAAGAACTAAAGATTCTATTTCTTTTTTTTGAATGTGGTTTTTCAAACCATATTCCTAACATTCAACGTTAGTTATAAGTAGTATTTATGCCCACATGGTTAGGAAAACAATTTTGGTAAATAATGTGTTTGGGTATTCCCTTAGGATAGTGATGCAATTTGATTGGAACATTATTTTCGCAACCATGAGGCAAAACTGTAAGATCCTGAACTAAATATAGGTATTTACATGTATATATTTTGGTTTTAAATCCCTAAACATGGTTAATAAAATATTTACAAGTTGTATGTAGAATCTTGTGGGTTTTCATCAGGTTTAGCACACAATAAAATTGGATATTGGGCCATTATGTTCTTGTTGCACAATTTTCACATGGTTAGTGAAATCCATATGAAGGGGAAGCCAAATCATGAATCATGGACCCCTTGGAAAGAGGCATATAACATTTTTAGTTCACGGTCTATCAGCCTGTGTTAGATTCCCAATAAACCATGTCAATTAGAAACCTAATGGAGAAATTCTAACACGTGATTGGGAAACAGTTTGAAAAACCTTTCCACCGAACCATGCAGACTTTAAAAATTTAAAATTTATAGTTTCCCCCATATTATTTTATGTATCACAGAAGTTGTTTCTCTCCATTCATCCCATTTCATCTGTAGTGATGGACCAAATCTCCTAAATCTTCTCAAGGATAAATTTTCTTCGATTATAAATTTTTTTTTGCATCATTGGTTGCATGTTGAGGGTTTGGGGTAGTATAGCCATTCTCTGGCTTTTCATTTACTTTTATGGGTTACCATAATGGAATTGATGAATTTTTTAATTGGAAAATTGATTGGGGTTTCGTAAACACACTTAATGGGTTAGGGTAGGAGAAATGAAACTGTGTCAAATGGGGACGAAAATAGAATTGGTAAATGTGACAATGGGATATTGTTTTATATAAATTCACATGTTGAATAATTTCAAGATGTGATAGTTATGTTTATTTATTTTCTATACTCTATCAAATGGTATATGTTGGAAATGGATAAATAAGCATGTGAAAATAGAATGGTTGTCGTGGGGGACTAGACATGAGAATCTCCACACATGGTTCAGGTAAGATAGAGGATCTAAACCCACCCCAGAATGAAGGGGTAAGGGAAAAAGGTTGAGGATCAATTCCCCTAATGGTTGAATTTGACGAGACTACATTGACTATGGTTTCATATTAAGTGTGATGTATTTTTTTTGAAACGTTTACCCCTTAGTAAGAGAAGGAACAAAAATTATCCCAATATTATATAAAATATTTCTAGCATAGTCTTCTGTGTTGATGTTTAAAATTATTATCACATGGAAGATGTGATGGAAATCAAATTTGTAATGGAAATTATTGAAATGATGAGAATGTACATAATATTGGAAATAGTTTGAGTGAACATTGTTAACTAATGGATCCTGAGTTATTTTTTGGTTAATGTTTCCTTTTAATTCATACATTCATACACTATTTCATAATATAAGATATTTTCAAGACACTATTGGTGGTATCCAACATAGTAAGACTCACACCCTCTCTGGGCTATCATTGGGTTCCCGAGTGGATTTAATGGTTGGAGGTTAGGACAAGGGCAAGGACTCTATCCAAGGAAGTTGAGAGGGGCCATGGATGTGTAGGGATGAGGATCTAGACATAAAAGTAGGACCCATTTTGTGGATTGGGTTGTTTATTATATTTTGAGGTTTCCCTAGTTTTTTCACTACTGTCTTGTCATGATATATTTATTATTTGTTTGTGGTTTGTGCCCTATTTGGGGAAATGGTAAGTAACTCATGTCTCTAGTTTGTTGGATTTTATTTTCTTTATTCTATAAATTATTTTCTTTGGATTACTATGGTAAAGAGGATATTGTCTCCCCGCATGATATTTGAACCCTCACAACTTTTTTAAACCACAAGAATACAAGGAGGTGTGCTTGAGGTCACGTGGTGACCCAACTCAGGGCATCGGTTTAGTAGATATTGGGTTGGTGATGTTACATAAACCATGTTCATATTAAAAATAGGGTAGATTAAAAAAACATCACCTTCTAAATTTTAATATTTAAAACCAATTTTATCCAAAAAAACACAACACCCCTTCTCATTCATTAACACTTCATCACATTCAGTAGGCCTTTAGAAAAGTGACTCGTTTTCACTTGTTGTCCTTCATTATTAATCACATTAGATACATACTAGTTTTCCCTTTAAACCTCATTCTCTATTCATCATTTTTCTTTCTATTGGTGACTTTTTCTTTCCGTGATCTAATATTTATTATTTTAATAGAATTTTGATATATCATTGATTTATAACTTTTTCCATCTATGAAATTTTATTTATAACTTTTCAATATAATTATGGTTGTTTTTGTAATTTTCATCATTTATTTAGAGGAAACATTCGCAAGAATTTCTCATAAAATAGATAAATTTTAAATATTTTTGTTGAACCTATATTTGAACACATTATGACACTCTTTTCTTGGTTGGAGGATTCCATCCTCATCCCGAATAAGACATGATGTGGATTCAATTAAATGGTTATTTTTATGCCAACTGAATAGGTGTGCTAGTATATCATCTTATGAATGGATTATGATTATGAATTAAATAAAATTTAAAAGTATATTTAACTTATTTAGATATTTATAAATCATAAATGTAATATAAATTAAAATTAATTTAATTGAATTTTTTAATTAGATTTACAATTTATTATCCCACGCATGATTTGGTAGTTATTTATAAATAAAGACAAGAAACAGACATGGCCCCCATTCTGTCACTTGTATGAGGGAAGAAAAATTAATTGAATATTAGAAATAAAAATTGATTATGGTCATGGACAAAATCATTACACCCCAATACCTAATATAATTAATTGGAGAAGAATTGATAAAAAAGTCACATATAGTAAAATGTTTCTTTAAGCCTTTTTGTATTTTTTTTATTTCAGATGATATTGAATAGAACTTATGTGGGATATCATGGAATGAAACTAATGACCAATTTCGAATTTTATATTGGATTCATTGAACTATTATCTTGGATATTTTATTCTTTGGACACCATAGACATTATCCTTGTGCAATACCCACATCTATAACATGATTTATAAATAGAGCTCTTTGGACTCGTTGAGGATATCACAACCATTGGTCATGGGATCATAGCCCATATTGGTCCGCAACATATGAAGTCACCACGGTAGAGTTACATGGAATCAGAGTGGGAACCATGGTTAGTGATGTTGGGTCCTAGCCATCGTAGATCTAATATATGATTATTTAGTGTATTCCAAAGCAACCAGAAACATGATATGAAGGCATAGGGAGTAGTCGATGATTATAATAATTTTTAGATATTTGTTACATGTTGGATGTTCTATCACCAAATTTTATATTTATTGGATTTTATTTCTTATTCATCAACACATATATTCTTATTATACCAACACATTTCTTCAGTTATGATGTAAAGACTGGATATTTTTAGACATTGTTAGTGGTGGGATACTATGTATATCTCAAACATTATTGAGGACGCTATTTGGAAATTGGATAGAATTGTTAGATATAGGTATCTTCATAAGAAAGCAATATATTATAGACACTAAATTTCTCTAATAGAATTGTGTAAAAGATTAGAAAATCAATTCAATAGACAAAATTCTATTTGATATTTCTTATTGTTATTGTTCATTTTTTATAGCTTGTTTTATATGACTGCTTCTCTATATCCCTCATACATCCCCATGTTTATATATGAAATGTTCATAATTTTGTATATAGATTATTGTATATGTTTTCTATCAGATCATTTTTATGAAAATAAATTTATCACCACTCTATTATCAGATGTAATATAATATACAGTACTTTCACTTTTACTGCATCATTGATATCCACTTTAATCATAACAGTATAATATTCCCACTGTATTATCATAGAAAATCTCTACTAGGGTTTCATTCCTTTGCTGTTGATGCCTTTATTGTTTATGGTTTCATCCCCGACTCCTTCACCAGTTTCCCCTTTCACCATTTCTTACTTGGGTTTCAGTTCCGTGTTCATCTAGGGTTTCAATCCTATTTTTTTCACATCATTCTATGATAATTATGAGTTTAATATCTATTATTGGTGGGGTTTTCAATTGGTTCAGTGCTGCTGAAGGTTCATTGAGGCTTCTTGTTGGTGATTATGTTGGTGATTTCTTTGTCTCGAATGGATTTGGATGTTTAAGATCTCTGTTTGGTTGGGCGATGTTAGTGATGCTCACAAATCTATGTTTTCTCTTTTCTACTCTTAGACTGCTTTTTCTTCATGTACCATCTCTCCTTCTCTGATCGATATGGGAAGGTGGTTTTCACATGAGCTTTGGGAGGTTTTGTTTCAGTGGATTTTGGAGTTCCAGGAGTCATGATCGTCACTCGACATCGACAATACTATCTGGTTATATTGTTTTCTGGTGGCTATGGACTTTGACGTTCTCCAGTGACTGGTGTTGTTCAGTCGGTGATGACGATGGCGGTGTTGGTTTTCTCGGTGATAATGTTCCACGGTGGCTTGATTGTCAATGATGGTCTCCGACGTTGGTGACAGCAGTGGGGATTGTATGGTGACGATGACTATGCTGGTGATGATGTTGGTTGCAGGGGATGCGATTTGGGATAATGACTTGGTGATAATATTCTATGGTGCGCTTGGTTGGGGACTACCATGATGATATGATAGTGTTGGGTTTTGTGACCCATTAGTTTTTTTTATTTTGAATTTTGAATAGGCATGGTTTGATTTTTTATCCTTCCAGTTACCACTCTCCCTTAAAGCAGCTTCTTTGAAAATTAAATCAAAATGAAATTTTCAGTCATGTATAATGGAAAATAAGACATGTCAGGATTTTCTAATTAGTATATTCAACGGTGTAGCTAACACACATACATAATAAATCCTAATTATCTTAGAGGTAAATTTTGTTCATGATAATATTTATTAATATTGTATTGATTTCTCAATTAGGTGAGGCACATGATATGGGGTATTTGTTATTATTATTGGGGATTATCTTCTTCTCTTTTCAGGATGTGACAAAGAGGTTTTTGATTCGCGCATCATTTTATCCACTTAGGATTCATATTTTATGAATAGGTTAGGACATTATTATATTAGAATGATCATTTTGAACATTATATTTTTAGAGAATTTTTTATGACCATTTAATTATGATAATGTTTTGTTGGAGTACACAAGTATTTGGCTGTTAATTTCTCTATAAAAACATGAAGAGTGGTTTAAAGAATATCTTCATTCTTGAACAATAATTAAAATATTAATTCTTCTTTGTTCTATGGAAAAATGGCCGCATGGGATGAAATGTAATTCTATTTGTAATTATATGGTTTCCATGTCACAATTTATAAATTGTATGAGACGATATTATTAAGGAATAGTGTTATGTATAATTCAACCATTGTACATGGACTGATTAAATTTTGAGGATGAATATAAAAATGTGGTTGAAAAAACATGACATGACTATTGAAAATTATAAATCATATTATACTATTATATTGGAATTTTGATTCATATAAATGGACTATAACATACATATAAAATTATGAACTGATTATTTAAATGATATATCAAATGGTTTTCCTAAAATGGGGATTCCAATGGTAACTTAAGTGGTTCATTATTCAGTAACATGAAATTGACAATCCATATACAAGAATGATTGGTGTGAAATCAGGAACATGAACCTAGACGAACCTAGTAGTGGGATGTAGGATGGGTTACATGTAATTATTTATTTTCATTATGATGCCTAGAAAAGGTATTAAGAGTAGTAAGAGGTGTCATATTTTCATATAGGTAGGGATATACTTATATTATTCTTAAATTAATTTCCTATATTATTATTTAACCATTTATGAGGTGACTAATTGAAATTTTATGATATATTAAGGCAAGATGACACGAATTCATGTTTTATAAGGGTGGTGAAAACCATGACCTGGAGGAGTTGAGTCTTGAGCCACTAGTCTTACCTAGTGATATTACACCTATAGAACCTTGTATTATACCCAATTATGGAACTAATAAATAGTTTCTAAAGGGTTTTTTAGGGGTCATTTAGAAAAATAAGGGTGACCCACAACCTAAAAATATTGTAGCAGACATGATGAATGAATTTCCGTAGCTATATCAGCCCATGTTTTTTTGGAATGGTTGTGCAAATGCTATGGAGTCTTGTTTATATGACGTGTTATCTATTTTTTTTGAATTTTGAAATGCCTCTAAAGAGGGGGGGATATATCTGGAAGATTAAATTCTACCTGATTCAACCAAATTATGGTGGGATGTATTAACTCGGTGTGATCAACATCAAGATCTGGAATTGAGATATTTACTAATAGAATTATTGGATTATTTCATTCTAAAGACACAATGGGATGACCAAGACAAAGTGATTCTAGACTTAGAGTAAGGAAACATATCTTTAATGGATCATTCAACATATTTTATGGAACATCAAGAGTTGTTTCCATCCTAATGAACAATTTTTCTATAGCTATATGATTTGAGGACTATCTTATATACTCCATCCAATATCCGATAAACATGTTTCATTAAACTAATGGTACATAGACTATGTAATATGCCCTGGTTACCATGTGTAACAATAAAGAAAAAGAGGTGTGGGTTATTTTATTTCTATCTTTTGATAGATAATTATTTCAAATGGAAATATGAAGCATCATTTTGAGGAATATTTGGGATATATTAGCAGTTCTAGTATGTGCCAAGGTAGCCATGAAATCTTTCATTAGTGTAATAAGTAGGGATATATGAATCCCTAATAGGATAGAACCCCAATTACGTGTATATCCTTTGGTAGGATGTACCATCTGTAGAGATTATTCTGAACAATTCCACATATGCCGACTGTATAGGGAATCCACACCTTTCTGTCCATCCTGAGAATGACTAGTAGCCCATCATAAGACAGGGAGAATGATCACTACCAACAGTACATGCCAAGGAGTTTGAAATGTACAATGAAGTTAGACACAAGGCATACATCTCTAATAGAGAAGATATGTCTATGGTAAATATGATATTTCTCATGATCATGAGCATTGAAAAAAATATACAGTACCTCTAGTACTTGAGGAGAAGAGTAGTAGTCCTTCTATAGTTCGAGGTACTATTCTTGTAGCCTGTACTATAGTTTATTCTTAGTTTTATACTAGATCTTTCCTTTGACTTATATTTATGGGTATGATAGAGATACTTAAGATCAAATTTTATTACTTTATTTATTTAATGAAAAAAGATAATTCATTGGGTATTCAAACGGTGATTGTACATCAGTTCTAGAAGTGCTCCCTTTGTGTAGGATGTTATTGTATAATTTGTGACCTATTTTTCATCAGGATTACCAGTTTTGACATCATTATCAAGTTATATGGGTTAGTTCCATCCCATGATCATGTCAATTGATATCATTATATCATTTTTTACATCACCAGTGGATGGTATTATTATGTTAATGGATTAATGATATGTCCGGGATAAACGAGTTGGACAAAACATTATGTGCTGGGAAGAGTAAAAAGGCTTATATATTCCATTTATACACATCGTACATGAATTTTTATTGATAATTTACCTCCTATATTAGATTTTTTAAGGATTTATAACCAATTGAATTATATTCACTACATCCTAGGTGATATGTAAATATTTTTATAAATATAGTTTTAGAAGATAAAACGATATCCATTCTGGTCTATAGGATAGTTGTTACTAAGTTATTGGAGCTCAAGTTGAATTAATAGTTTATAAAAGAAAGTTTTTCTATATATAATGATACATTACATTACTTTTAAACTATTACATTCACATAGAATGGGGATGTGACAATCATATTTAGTGTAAAAGTCTATCAAATGAAAAAGATCATAGTTTGGAACTTGTATCATCAACCTTGCCTATATGGAATCTATGCAAAACTCTAAGAAGAGAATGATATTCTCCATGATTTATTTGATGTTATGTAACCATAATATTCTCTTTAGATCAATATATAGAACAAAAACATAATTACATAGTATATATGTATTATATATGTATTTTTTGTGATGTTTAGTCTTATAAACATGCCATTTTTTTCATGGCTTTGATGAATAGGCAATCCACCCCTACATGGATTCATTTGTAGTGGATTTCATGGACGATGTCATCGGGTATTATTTCACTCAATATAACTATGCCAAATACCTGGATATTATTTTAAATATACTAATATATCACCAATTGTATAATAATAATAGTAAATTCCTCATTCGTGTTGTTAAATTCAACATCATAGGTAACACTATCATATATTCAGGAGTATCATTTCAATGAATCATGGAAAGGCCTATAGATTTATGGGAGTATCCAATTATTTTATTTGAAATATAGAGATTCTTGGGACTAGATAATTATTATATGGATTCGATTAAGGATTTAACATGACATGAAACACCTCTTATTTTCTTTAAAATTAAGTCCATGATAATCATATCCACTAAAGATCGTGAAGAAAAAATTTAAGTGTTGAAAAAAATATTGAATTTATTTATATTCTTGATTCAAGAAGAGACTGGTAGAGCCGATATGATTTTTTGATGAATCTCGAATCAGAAAGAGATAATATTTGATATAGGAAGAGCCAATTATAGTATATGAGTCTTGTGTGTTGAGGAATCCTGATCATAATTACCTGATGATATATATATATATATATTTGAAATGGTACATGCTTTCCATTGTTTGAGGATTAATTTTTCAGGGTATAATTTTATTTGTGTATATTGAAACAAATCCAAAATTAAATCTTCACACATTGATAATAGAATAACTAACAATGATGATGGGTTTGTCACCTAAATTAATTCATATAAGAGCATATGTACATACCTGTTAATGGAAATTTTTTGGATGATTCTATAATAATGAATAAATTGGTGTAGGCAGTTCAGTAGTCTCGTAGAGAGTTTAAATTTATGAACAAACATTATTAGATACATATGGAGGCGCAGAACTACTATATACATTCTATACTCGCATCATTATTACTGGAATCCTCACATATAGATAAAGTGATAATGAGTGTGAATTTTGATCCTGATGGTTTGGTCTTATAAGAGAGAGTTTAAGTAGAGTATATATTTTTTGGTTTAATTCCCAATGAGGATGTCATCTTGTAAATTTGACATTGTTTTTGAGATCCTACAATTCTATGAATTTAATTAATGCAATACTCACATGCCTCTAACTTGGGAGAGTATACCAACCTTACAATGTTATACCTTGGTATAAAAATCTAGTATTTAATTCATGGTATGAAATGATAGATCATGGTGTTCAATACTCTATGATCCACTTTTCACATGGTGAACAAATACCACAAGTGGATAAAATGACTTTGACAATCATTTCACATTCCACAATAGAAATGGGATGGAATTTGCATGAATTCTCGGATGAGATTACATAGGTCACCACAAGAATATTACATAAAATAGGTGATTAAAGATAATTTAATCATTTAATCTCACATCGTACCTTGATAATAGAAATTTTATTTTGATTATCTTGGGAGGATTTATGTTTGTGATATTATACGCCTCTATAGGTATCCATTTCATATCTTATATGTCTAAGATTCTATAATGATATCATATTCTAGAAGGTGTTGAAGAGGGAATAGGATCACTAGTATATCTTAGTTTAATCTATCACCCACAGATCAATGGTTAGTCTGATCCCACTATACATGAATTTGAGATAATACATTGTTATTTTGTCCTTGATAATGATGTTTCTTATTTTAAACACCAACATCGTCTAGATTATTCATATACTAATTGACTCTAGAGTTTCAAACATATTGTACCTTTTTAGGAATTATATGGTAGTCAATTTTTACCAACACAATGTTAGTTATAGGTAGGAATGTTATTATTACATTGAACTCTTCTTGTTAATGAGTATATGTAGTAGGTAAAACATATTAGGAATCCTCATGATACAACTCAATATAGGTTGATGTATTTTTTCAATCCTCACCATCTTCAGCTAGAGATATGGTTTGGAGTTTAGGTATCTTACAAGATTCACCTCATCTAGGTCATAGAGAATTAAAAAATAGGTTAAAATTTCACCTCATGAAGTTGGGTTATTTGAAATTATGGAGAAGAGTCTTAATGGTGATATATCAGTGGTAGTATAACCAGAGGTACTGATCTATGGATGATGTATTCTGTGTATCTCATCTTTACATTGAAATCGTAGAACTAATACATATTATTCAACAATATGAGGCTGAATAAATTTTAGATGAATCTTTGTAATAGCATCTTATATAAATCATTAATAAGAGCATGAAGGATCTATGAGAATGTTCAGTCCCCCACATATGGGTTCTATAACAGTATAACTATTTATGGGATGATACCTGGGAGTGATAGGCTAACATACATGCTCAGTGGAAAAATTTATTCTCATATGATGATTTTCCACCATCATTAAGACAACTTAGGGATTAGTTTATTTCATAAAGTGGATATTATAACAACCTTGTTTTTTATAAAAGGTATAATTTATTTATTATTCATCTTAAATCCTACTTGTCATTCTAATGGATATTCATAGGACATAATAGTAGAGCTGGGAGATTCTTGGGATTTTTTGAAGCATAAAACCCTGATTTTGGGAGAAATAGTTGATTTGAATTGTTAGAGAATGTTTAGGAATAACAATAAAACTCAACTAATAGATCTATAGAGGTTTCCACAAAGGTTTCAAAAATTCTGTTCCCCAACTAATTTGAAATTATACGAGATGTTGAGAAAATATACAAGATATTTTCATGGGCTAGGCATGTTTAGTATAATTGTGCACCTATACCACACACTTACTACCAATTATTATGTAAACCTCTACTATTAGGTTCATGGTTTTATAAACCTTATTACAAACCATGTGACAAGGTTTCATCTTGGTAAATTATTGTTATACGATGTCACTGATTGTGTAATCAAACTATGAACCTCTTAAAAAATAGTAGATTTACAAATTTTCACATAGATTCATTTAATATTTAAGACCACCATTATCACCCGAAAATGAAAATAATATACATATTCCTTGTTAAATATTCCCCTTATATTTTATTCATTGGGATAATCCATTCCTTTGAGATATTAATCGTTCATATATCATCAAATTATATCTATACTAGTAAGCTCTTCAATCATCATTCTAATTTCTTCATTTATCTTCTAATCGAACCAGTTCTCTTTATAAGAGATAATATTCATTATTTTCATTTTGTATGATTATTTCTACAATTTTTTGTCTTATAACTCTAATTTGAGGACAATAAAGGATGTGGATTTAACTGGATGATAATGGAATGTGTTCCATATATTTTAAAAAAAAAATTCATGTTTTTATAATTTTCTCCCATCATGACACAAAATGTTCATCCAAATTATTGCTTGTAGACTAGATAAATTATATATTGGACATTTAAACAAGTATTTGAACATTTTATAACAATAATATATAGTTTTGTGATTATTAACATCAACATGAATCATCTGTGATATTGATTCAATTAAATTTTTATTCTTATGACACCTAGTTTGGTGTAATATGCTTTCCACCAATAAATTAAATGTTTGTGTGAATTAGTTGACTTATAAAAGGTCATCAACCATATTTATCTCATTATAATTCATGAAATAAAGGAATAAATTAATGAATGAAATTAAATATATATAATGAGATGGAAAATGAATTACCTCATACATTATTATGAAATTATTTGGAAATGAGGAATTGAAAATCCCATGGACCTCCATCTATCACATTAAATTGCAATAAATTATTATTTTTAAAAGATAATTGAAATTGAATAATGGAATAGAAATTAACATGGCCCCTAAACTTGTTATTTATTCATTATTGTCTAATTGATGAAACTGAATGGACATGAACATATCATGTTAATCCATTATATATATTTCATGATTATGGATGACATAATATGGAACTGATGTTAGATATAATTTTTTTTGAAAGGATAGTATTTTTTTATTTTAATATTTGATACCATATACAATTACTATATTATCACTTTTTTTAGACCACCTTGGTAAGGTATGTTGGGATCCAACCACATCATTACAAAATATTCTCTAGATGATATCTATGGAATCAATAAGGACCCTACAACCATGGGCCTTAAGACCATGTCTCATGTTGTTCTACAAATATTGTGATTGACCTTATCAAAGTTATTCTGACTAAAAGAGGTTATATAATCATTAAACATGGGTAATTTCCATTATAGGTTAGATACATGATTATTCTATGTATTACAATGAATAATGATACATTACGTGCCATCATAGGCTATAGTAGGATCATGTAATTTTGTATTGTTATTTTTGGTTTTTGACACCCCGATCACAACAAGTAGTGTTGACTGTATTTTATTTATTATTAATATAAACCATTTTTTTTATATATTCACAATGTTCCAAAAAATATGTTATGAGTGTATTTTTTATAGGTACCATTGGTGGTGTCCTACTAATTATATCTCACACTGTATTTGTGCCATAATTTTTTGTTCAATTAGAATTCATGTTTACATCTAGGAAAAAGGGAATGAGACCTATAATAGAGTATTATTTTATCCACTATGATGGTTTATAATACAACTGGACTCATCCCATGCATATGATGTTATTAATGAATTATAGGTCATCTTGTTCATTTTTATGTCATATTGTATATACCTTCTATTATATATTCCGTTTATTTTCACTTTTTTATATTATGACATGATCACAATTTTTTATTTTATTTCTATGTGATCACTAATATATTTAATGGTTTATTAATATTATTCCATTATTAGGTTTTATATAATTTACACAATTTTTTCATTTACTATTTTAGTATTCTCCACTATGAATGTTGTGGTATATTCTCCCTGCCATAATATCATAGGCACACAATTCTAGTGGGAAGTATTTTTTCTTTAGGGAGGTGCCGATGAAGCTAGGTCATCCACCAGTTCAATTAATTTTGAAAAGAGAGATGTGTTAGGATGTTACATTGATTGGTCAATATTTTCAATATATTCAATGATCTTCATTGATATATTTCAATGGTCACTAGTATGTACATCTTCAAATATTATTTATAATTTAATAATAAATTTCTCTCTAGTATTAAATTTTAGCCATATAACACTTTATAAGAGATGGTATTATAAACTAGAACATCCTTATATGACATTGCTGAGAGGAAGTTATTATAAAAATGTATTTTTCATGGTTTGATATAAAAGGTTCAAAATATTTATAAACAAAAAAATGTACAAAAAATTTTATAGAAGTCTTGTGACTATAAACACAAAAAATATCTACTATTTCAATCATGTGAGATTGTATTATTTGGAATAGCATCATTGAAGAGCATATTAAGATTCTACAAGAAGTGAAATTTGAGCCCTATTAATAATTTTCCCTTATTATTCATCATAATATAGGAAATATAAAACATCACTTCTCATGTAACCATACCCTTCATTAGTGGATGATTTGTTCAATGTGTCCCTTTTGAGGATGTATATATGGGAACTATCATATGTACAGAACAAAAAAGATCTCTAATTGGAACATTAAATCTTCATTTTGGAATTACCACTAGATACCTTGAAGCATAGATATAATGTGACTTCATTTATGATCACCCACAAAGTCGATTTTTTGGAAAAATAATATTCACAAAGAATATATTTATTACATTAAATATATAATTAGAAAGAAGCATCCACATTTTGTTTCATCTAGAAAATAATTTGTGGATGGAGGAAATCCAATAACTAGTTTAAAATGTAACAACCCAAACATATAGTGATAATATTCCTTTTAAAAATATTCATACAAATTATTCACAGAACAACAAACTAAAAAATAACAATTATTTATTTCCTTAATGCTCTAAATTTTAAAAAAACTTTAAAATACATTAAAATATTACTAAATGAATAATAATTCACAAAATTTAAAAAAATTAAACCATACGTATATAAAAATACAACAAGATTGAAATATTCATCTATGATTAAAATGAGAATGTTATAATATAGTATTTGAATTTTATAGTTTAAATAGTTATAATTGCATTATGAAATCTTTGAATAAATGACTTTTAATGGAAAAAATTAGTTGTTTTAATCCTTATGAGGAACTATTTTTTTCTTGGAAAATAGGAATCATTACAAAGGTAAAATAAAGGACAAACATAAGATGAACTTCAACTAATACAATGTGAGAAAATCTTCAAATTAATTTGGTGTATTATATTAAAGAAACATGGAGATCCTTCTAAGATGACTCACTACATAATTCATTCAACACTTTTTATCTTACAATGATGTTTTATGTGGTTTCCATGAGATATTTTTTATGTTGATGTTGTATAGTATAAAAAATATTAATAAATTATATATATAAACATATTATGTTTTTGAGTATTGTTAAATAAGTGGACTTATTATCAAAATAAAATTTTGTTGATGATTATAATTAAAATAATAATGGTTGTTTTTTTATTAAAATTTCTTTATAATATCACATTAATTTCAAATAATAAATAATCATATTTTTATGGCTTTATAATAAAATCAACCAATGTTAGTAGATGAATTTTTTCAAAGAAATATGGCAATGTGTTAAATGTATTTTTATCATAATAAATTAAATTAATCAAAAATATTTAATAAATTAGTTAAAATTTATTGATTATATATATAAGTAAAAAAATTAAGATTCATATAATATTTATTAATTGGGAATGAATGAGAACAATACATTTTTTACTGGAAAAAACAATTTTCTTTAAAATTACACTTAAAGATGATCGATTTTTTGATAAAATTAAATTATTTTCATATTTTGAAATATGATTTAGTAAAATGAATTTATATTTTTAATAATGATGTCCAAATTTGGTAAAGAGGTCAATTTTATTTTTAGGACAAAAAATATGTCACTTATTTATCAATTTGTTACCATAATAATAGTATAATAACTTAATAGTGTTAAATTAATGTGTATAGTCATAATAATATCAAAAAAATATATACAAATGGGTGGATGAAGGAAATTTAAAAAAAATTATTATAACTATTATTTTTTGGGTATTTATACTAATACATTTTGAAATTAAATTATTCAAACATAAGGGAATGTCTATTTGTAAAAAATTATTCCAATTTCAACATTAAAAGAACCCATCCCCCACCCACATCAATGCAAAACATTCCATAGGTTTCCAAAAGAATAGATACATTAATTATATTTCCAAAAACATATCTATCATTTATAAATGTTTCCCCTAAACCCATTCTCTTTAAGTATGTTTCTGTTATTTTTTTATGATACATCTTGTATTATCATTGGATATACATTTTTTAGATATTAAAATTGTATTGGGAGTGTTTTGAGAACTGTGATTTTATTTAAAAATATGAGCAAACAAGTTTGCTACCAGCCCAACGGGTAATCAGTTTCATGTAACCAATTTATCTAAGAAGAAATGAAACCATATAGATCCATAATGAATACTGTCTTTCCAATGTGCCAAACACGGTTAAATGGTGGAAATACAATTTCTAGTTTTAAGGATTTTGGTAAATATTTTCATCAGGGTATGATTTTTAATTTTATCATGTTTCATTTTTTTATATTAAATTACCACCTCTATAACACCCAATTATTTTTTAATATAAAATATGTATGATAATGTAAATAACACAAAACACTAATCTTAAATGAACCTTGAAAATTATTATTTAAATATTATTATTATAACCGAGAAGAGAAATTGGTGGCAAGGATTATGATAAAACAAAACATGAATCATTGTTATAATTTTTATACTAACTAAAATTTCAATTATTAAATAATAGGAAATAATTACACTATTTTTTCATCATGTAATTTATTGTTTCAAAAATAAGTTTCCATAAAAAATTATTTTGTTTCTTTTTGGCGGTGGATATTATATTGAATTTATGAAAATATTATTAATATTATTTGATAATGAATTTTCAATTTTATTAATTAACATAAAAAATTAAATGTCTTGAAATTTAGTTGTTTTTTTAAAATGATATGTTTTTTTCGGATAATGAAAATTAATTTTTTTGAAAATTATTTTAAATAAATATCATATATTTGCCTTGAAAATCCAAATATGATTTTACATTGACCATAATGTCATTAATTCCTAATAAAATTTTTATTATATAAATGAAAACATGTTATTATTATTAAAAATAATAATAACACACCACCATCCACACATTAAATTAAATAGGATTTTGAACATTTTTCACTGGAAAATCATTGATCATATCTATTCATAGAAACCATATGATTACGTTCCTGGGAACCCCTCCATCCACACAAAAAATGTAGTCCATAATTATTAATGACAATATTACGACCACCGGTTTTTATTAATATCAATTAATTCTCTTATGGAGATATCTTCTCTATCTTGTTCTTCAACCATTGATTCTTAATATAAACTCTGGATCTATTTATCACATTTAGACCCCTACTTAATCTGTAAAATCCAAATTGAAACTCAAGGCCATAATCTATTATTATAAGTGATTATCACAATGTTATTTATGAACTCAGATATTTTTGAATCACCTATCAACCGGTTAACAATAAATAACACCAAGTAGATAAAAATAAAGGGTCATTACACAATGTGATCCCTGGTTTATTATCTTATTAATGAATCTATTGTTAGTAAAATATAATGAATGTTGTTGTCAAATACTATAGAATAAAAAAATTACCAAAATATATATATATATCTAATTTATGCATATAGGAAGAGAAATTAAACATTGGTTAACTGAATGAAATCAATCTAGTAATTAACTAGGAAAAATATTAATTCACACTCATCAAAAAAATCATAGGGAGAGAAAAAAAATTATATTCCCTATATAGATAATGGATTGTTCATTGGTGATGAACATGTTCCTTCTGTTGAAGAATAATATCTTTTGTGATAACCACTCTCCTATTGATTCACCTCAATATGTTCATCGAAGTTATCTAATCCTAATACACCAAGGATTATTTGTTTCTCCTCCCCTATAATCCTACAAATGTATTTCGACTAACCATGGAGGAAAAAATAAATATATATATAAGGAGTATAGGTTTATGGTTATTATATAAATAATTAAATTAAATTAATTAATTCCCCCAACAAACGAGCCAAAAACCGTCTAAAACATATATGTGATATTGACTAACATTATGTTACATATAGGGTAAAATAATTATTTTAGAGTCAACTACGGTATAATGTTTCAAATATGAGACTACTTTTGGGAGTCATTCAACTTTTTCAGGAAACCTGCATGGGATTGATATTAATATATTTAATATTTTAACAATATCAATTATATTCTCACCTGACCTTTGAATCTTATTTTGTATCATCTCAAAACTCATATAATATTCTATAAATATTAAAAAGTATTACACATGAAAACTGAGTTGTGAAACTCTGAAACATGGATTGAGAATTAGGTCTTGGATTAGGTAATTTTCTCATATAATTCCCATGTTCCTCATACATAAAAATTTTACAATAAAATATACCATATCAATAACTTAATTTCCCTTCAATTAGAACCCTATTTTTGGTAATTAAATTCAATATGTAATTAATTTCCACATATAAGAATATTTTTATTCCTCAGAGATATTCCATTATTTGATTACTCAGAACATTATAAACATATAAGATGTTATATCATCGTTCCCCTAAGGTTACTCCAGCCAAGATTCTAGTGATATTTATCATTCAATTATTTAATGAGTTTGAGTGTTGGTTAATGTTGATTTTGTTAGTCTTATATGATAATAATTTATTAGGAATAATCATAATATATTTTAGTACGAAAATCATCCCATTTTTGTTTCATAGCCATCATGTGTTATGTCAAATTCAATATTAACATGATTCTTTATAGTTCCTTATATTCTTCTAAACAAAAACTCACAGTGTGAGTAATTATACTAATAGTGGGAAACCACATAATCATGAAAATAATTTTTACGATATTTAAATCATGAAATTATTATTTCAATATATGATACCATATATTTATCCAAGGACATGAAAGGTCATCCTCTATTCAATTCCATCTTAATGGTTCATATAGAATATATGAGTTAAGAAAAACATATACCACGGGACTATCAGACCACGTTTTCCACAATGTTACTATCTCTAGGGCTCAAAATGATAAACATGATATAAATGAAAACTATATTTAGGGTTATTACTCAAATATGGATCCATTCAAAAATAAAATCCACTTATTCTATATATATTGGGATGCATTTCATTGAAAATTACATAATCAGTTCTTTACAAAAACAATAGGATGTCATTTTATACATTGACTTATCCCAAATGGTTTAAAAAGTATTTATATATCTAATGTCCAAAAATTTCACAAACCATTCTTTTAATACCATCTATTTTGACTGAAAACTTTTTACACATAATATTACATGATTTTTAACGTAAATATCCATTAAATATACAAAAAATATCAAATGGACTATTTTCACTGGAAGACAGGGTACATAAAATATTAACATGACATAAAATTCCATTATTTTAATCTCCATAATGAGCTCCAAAATCTACATGGGATAACCTATGGAATACATTGAAAAAATGGGTGACTTAAATATACCTATAAGGGAATACATATATTAAGTAATCATAACATGTCATTCCTATTTATAACATGACATCCTAAAACATAAGTCTCATATAAAATATAATTGGAGTGTAACTAAAAAAACATTGTATGATAACAAAAAATAAGAATATTAAATATAGAAGAAATACATTACATGAAATAATCATAATTTAATTCTGTATTTTAGATCAACATCACTGGGTGTTCATAGTATCCTTGTAGACTGTGTTAACCTTCTACTTACATATATATCATGTCATGAAATAAAAACATTACCCAATTCATTAGAGCTCTTACTTGGAAAAACATCATAACAAGGACATGAAAATGTGTGCCAAAAGTCATTATACAGTGACATGTCTCCATCATTTATATAATTTTTATGATGATATTAACATTATATATCCATTAAATCTATATATATGAATATATATATGTATGTATATATATATATATATATATTCAACCATAACATGTATAGATATATAAATAAACTGCACAACTTCTTGATATGGTAGTTTATACGTACATGTGATCATTTACTTTTATTATAGATTAGTGTCCTAGAATAATGTTAAATAAGAATTAACCTTTTAGAATCATGACAATATCATAGTTAATATTTCACATTAAATCCATCATTATAAAAATCTTTAAATATTTTTAAGAATATTTTCTTAGTAATAACTGTTAAAACTTACCCACATCGAGCAATATTAGCAGACTAAATTAAAACATGTGTCTTGAGTTTAAAAATGAAAATTATATGAAAAATATGTTTCTATTTGAATTTAATTTTTCAATGTGGTCAAAACATTTTATATATTATAATGGATGTCATTATAGTTTTTGGTTATATTTTTACGTAAATTTTATACATTTTCAATTAAGACAAAGAATCAATAACTCAAATTTTTAAATCTAAAATAGAATTTATTGATGTTTTTGACATAGTTCGAAAGAGGGGATTCCATATAACTCATTTTACATTAACTAATACATTTATACACGGATTAGGTTTATATTTTGAGGGGTTTTAAAGGAATCTACACAATGAGTTTTAGTCAAATAAAGTAAAACATGGTTAATAGGGAATATGGTCTAAAATGTGGATCAACATAGAGTAAATATTAGATGTAGAAATATTCTTGTTCCCTTGTTTATATTTCAAATTAAAATCATCTCAAAATATATTTAAATTATAGTTTTCATATTTTGGGTATTCATTCAAATATTGGGGAAGGTTGTTCTGAATGGGGTCATTCCTTTTCACCACATAACTTTTTTGATGAGGGAATCCATTGTTCATGTATCTCATATAGGAAGGAACTCCTCCCCATTTAATCATTTTGATTATTTTTTTAAGCTCTCTTTTATAAATTGAATCTTATATTTCATTCTATTATCACCATTTTTTTATTAATTATTGGTACTGAAATATTTTTTTATATGAGATTGTGTGTTTCTATCTCTGTCCATTACTTATTCAAACAATTTCCATCAGAAAAACTCTCCCATGGAAAAGTATCTCCATTAATAGTGAATATAATTTATAATAACATTATTTATTTTTTAAAAATTAAATAATATAACATAATAATTAAATAATTTCTAGTAACTATCCTTTAATTTCAAAAGAAATCGATTAATTTTCACATTTACCATGATGATGGACTTGCATGAATAATGAGAGGAAATTTATTATAAAAAAGTTCATCATTGGATTGATTTGTTGGGCTCATGTTTTTTCATCAAACTCAATTAATTCTCACTTATAGGTATGAAATTATATCCTAACATGAAATTGACAATAAGATAGAAATTAAATCATAATCAAAGTATGGTGTTATGATTGGAAGTCCTGTATTTATCCTATGGTTTATTTATACAATTATTTGTGCTCATGTTAATTTAGGTTGGGATAAGGTGTTGAATAGGGTAGGTGATTAAATATAAATATAATTTAATCATATTTAATAATGAATTTTGAATGATTAATGGGTATATTTGATTAATTAAATAGTATCATATTATTGTCTTAAGAGAAATTTCATCATTGGTTTCATCTTTTTTTTATGTTGGTCAAAAAACACTTAATCGAACCCCTAAATAATTATAATTCTTTTCATATATTTTATATAATTATTAAAACATATAATGTATTTCTAAATTAACTTACATCATGGGATTCCAATATAGGCCATCAAATATGGCCCTATTAGTAAAATCAAAAATATTTTTTAGAGTGTGTGAGACAATTCTCTTAGAATTATAATTACTACAAGGGAGGAAGTTATTCTCTTCAACACCTTTTAGAATTTGATTCAACTATTATTTTCATTTTAATTATATTTATAAAATGCAATTCAGTATTTATTAAACATGCATTGATGGAAATTTCAATATTTTTATAAAATATGTATTATGTTTTTAAAAGTATTCATTAAAGGATTATGTGTTTAATGATTTCATTAATGACTTTAAATAGGTTATAGAGTACCATCAATATAAATCAATGTATAATAAAATGATGGTTTTTTTGAAATATTTTTCTGATTTCCATAAATGAGAGGTCAAGGAAAAAATATATTTACATATTTTTAATGTAGTCATTATTGAGTTGGAAGATACATTGAAAAATACTTCTCTCCAACAACTCCCAAACAACCTCTTAAGGACTCAACATGAAGAACACATACACTATATTAATGGATTGAATCATGTAGAACTAACATTGGATTCAATTGATTTTTATTATAGATTAGTATCAATGTAAATTTCATAAAAAAAATATTTGTTTTATAGATTTTTCTTTCATTAATTCCATGGTTTCTGTAATAATAAGGGTAGAGTTACCATCATCAAGGAATAGATTATGATGAAATTTTAAGATAATGATTATCTCTAGGTTGTGTGATTTCCCAAACCTGGATTCCATTAAACATATGCCCTGAGCTTGGTTGGCCACATGATCCTTGGTGTATCTCCCCATAAGACATGTGATTTCGAATAATAGTTGAGGTATATAGGTAGTATAATGGGGAGAACATAACACCATGTTAGAGTAACACAACTGATTGACAAAATAGTGAAATATTGTAGAATCATAATGAAAAAAGAATTTATAGTAACGAGGGGAAGCATACAAGAATAATATTGGAAGACTGAATAGCTGAATAACATAGAAAAAGACACACTAGAAATTTCACGTTAAATAATGCATGACAAGTGGATAACACTGAAAAGAATGATCCCATTCAATCCTGCTACACAATAATACATAATGAAACAAAATCAAAAAATAGCTCTTGAAGAATCAAGTGTTTATACTCGATCTTCTTCTCTTATTCCCTAGATATGTAGTACATGTTAACAACCTGTTGAAGTTCTATTACCATTTCTAGTAATTGAAGAGGCATACTCTTCTTTGGTTCCAAGGGTGGCCTGAGTAGGGTGTGAGATAAAAATATTAGTAGGCTATCAACAGTGGTGACTAACTGTAATATGAATAAGCGGTTTTAAATAAATAATGTGTAGTTATAAATAATAAAGTTAATAAATAATGAATTTAGATGTATGTAGTGGTGGATTGAGAGGTAAATAATTGTTATCCAAACCCAGGGGTAGATCTCACGGTCTAGACACTGGCCCAACTCCAAGAGATCTCATGGTCTATTCATAATACAAATGTTACCTATCATGATCTTCCCTTCTTTATGGATCTCATAGTACTTTGTTACATAGATAGATACTCACACAATCTTCCTATTAGGGATCTCAAGGTCCCATAGCTCCGCATCCAATAATGTGTTACATTTATAAATACACAAGGAATGTGGTATACACCTCTCATGCCCTGATCACATCTATATCAATTTTAGAGGAACAATCATGATCACAAATTCACTTAAGGCATAATATTTTTGAAATTTTTATTTAATGATTAAAAGAGATAGTCACTTATTCATTTCCAGTCATGAGTAAAATCCTCTCATCCATGTCATTGGAATTATTCAATTTTATTTAGAAAATCCAATCAACACAGGTCAATTATTAGTCATTAGAATAAGGAATGGTCTCTAAATATCATATAAATGGCCAATCCTTTTACATCATTCCAAGTGAAATCATCCCTTAAAATTTATCCATAAAAAACAATGAATCTTATTGACCTTTCCAAAACATAGGGAATAAAATTACACAACACAAGCAAATGGAAGGGTCATAAAGAATATTCACATACCCATTAATGAAATTCCAATACTAATAAGGATACACACGCATAGGGTGTATTGGTTTCATAAAAATACACATGATAAAAAAACTTTTTCATTTAAAATTAAATATGGATTTTAAATTAATTTCCAACCATTTGGCCCATGATGAAAATTTTCAAGTTGGCAGACCTATGGGTGTCCATATATATTTGGTGTGATGCATAAACCCCAAATAATTAACAAGTTAATTATTTTCAAGGAACTAGGGAAATTTAAGCATGATGGATTCCCCACAATATTTTATCTCAACAAAGTCTATCTTACAGAATTACAGAATAAATATGATATAACTAAAACATAAATAGAAAACAAAATGAACACATATCATAGGGTTATAGATGAAGCCTCACATTGTATTGAATTTATATTTGAAGTAGGTTGGTAGATATTTTATTTTTAATCCAACACCCAGAAAAAAGGTTAATGACCCTACATCAAAATAGTACAATAGAAGATGATATTTTTTGATGAAATAGAATAACGTAGGATATCCTTTATTTGGGCTATTAGATAATTCTGATGGACTGACAATTGGTCACTGAAAATAGGTGCAACAAGAGATCATTGTATGGAGATGTTTTAGAATCCAATGGGTAGAAGAACTACTGTTTATTAAACCTATAATTAAAAGGAAAGGAAAATAAGTTTTAATGAATTATATAGGAAGAAATTGTAATTTTTTCCAAACTCCCACTATGCTCGGTTTATGCATAGGAATTAGAATCCGTGCACAAACATTGAATTAAGGATTTGTCACCCATTTGTATTAGGTCTCATGGACATGTACCTAATCCTGCAAGATTTCAAACATATAATCTGGACTTACAAGTTCCCCTATCTACAACCCCATGGTTTCTACTAAACATGTGGCCAAGCCTGCATCCCACATTACCAGAACACCGGGCTTTGAACAAGCCCCATATGCTCATCGGGAATTACCTAGGATATATATCACCTTTATAAATATTTCAAAAAGTATTCAAATCAAAATAAATTTATTTATACCTTTTTTGAAATTGTGAGAAGCTACAAAATCCCCTCCAAATAACAAAAAATCCCTAAGTTATCCCTTTGAGGGAAAAGTGGTTCTATCATTGAATAATTTTTTCCATTGAAATCATATATCAGTTTCCCACTCCCATGATGCATCCTATACCCATTCCTCCTAACATAACACCTGTATAAGAGTAACATACCTAGCTTAGTGTTTTCTCAAGCTATGATCAACTATTGGAACTAGGTACTCCATAAAAGAAGCATCCATATCCAGATCTACAATATCTAGTTGAAATACAAGGGTTGAGAATAGATTGTATCGGGGAAGATGAGATACCTGTAAACCATATTGCATGGACTGGTATCTCTTAGGATGTTCTAGAATGTAATTCACTTATCTGACATGCATAATAACCTCGAACAGTATAAAAAATCACAATGATAGATTACCCTATATTTTAATACCTCAATGACCATACCTAGGTGAGCTATTAAAGAAAACCATTCCTCTAACATAAATAAAAGAGGCCACTAGTGTTTGTTGGAATAAGAATACTGTCTCGACTATGTTATGAACATACATTTTCTGATAAACTGGTCTTCCACTAAAGTATCTTTGATGAGACATGTTCCAATAACAATTTTATCCTCTACTTTTATCTATCATAGAGTTGAACAGTAAGGCCAACAATACAAGACATTACAGGGATCCATCTCAATAGTATCCAAATTGATGGTGTTATAAGAAAACCCATGGGTGGACTTTTTTTCCCCTTGGAATCCCAAATTTTAGAATTCATGCAATGAGAATATCCACATAACCTGGATTGTAGGCTCATTTTTTCATTGGTTTTTTGGTGATAGGACATTCTATGATGTACCTTCCTACCCAAGGACTTTTTCAACCCATATGAGTTCTGTGAAGTGAAATTAGAGACTATATCAGAAAAGATAGAATGAGGAGTTTCATTAAGACACACCACCTCCTAGACATAAAATATTCTTAGGTAATATAATAATAGGCTATATCACCTAGATAATAAGTGTCTGAACTTCATCATACGATCAATGAAAACACACATTATATCATTTTGACAAGGTAATCTAGGTAAACCAGTGATGAAGTCCAGGAACAAATCATCCCATTTTCACTAAAGAATGAACAGTAGATTTAGAGGACTTTATGGATGTGGATATTCCTCCTTCACCTAAGGACATATGGATTATCCGATGATGAAACTAGCTATATCACATTTCAGGCTAGGCTACCAATATGGGAAATGAAGATCTGGATACATTTTGGTGACACAGGGGTGAACTGACCATGATAAGGCATGTAAATCCCTCATTATTTCCACTCTAATGTCTTATAGACTCCATAAATTCTCATGGAACAATAGTGTACCATCCCCATAGACCAACTAATTAGATGTAGTATCATCCACTAATAAACATTCCCATAGTAAAAGATATTCAGTCTCATATAGATGTCTTATCCTCACTCGTTCTTAAAGAGTACATGTCCCCACTAAGGCTGGGAGAATCATTCAACTATGGTCATCTTGAACCTTAATGTGAATCTCCATGAATAATAATATATTATTCAATTGATTATAAGATTCCTGAACCACTATTGTTTTTGTTTTCTAGCATAGTGAATCGATGATATAATTCCTTTCCCTAGAGGTTAGAAAATCTTCAAATCAAATTATTACAAGTACTCTACCCCACATATGATATCTAAAATTTTGATCAAACTATGTGAAGATGTATTTGAGACGTTTAGGGTATGTGAATTCCAAAAAACTCTCTCTACGTAAATAGTTTTTCCAAAAGAATAAGTCATGGATAATAGTAGTTAGTTCAAGGTTTTATGTTAGGTAACTCTTCTTTTTGAGGCCTGTACTGGCATGAACTATACACAATGAGCCACTCATGAAATATTAGAATATCTCCAAGATAGACACTTGATTAATCAAAATAAACTGTATAAGCCCTACATAGCTCTAGGAGAATAATTAATAGTAGTTATTCTAGTTTTACCTTCAACTCTGGAATGACTGATTCTCAAGATTAAGACCATTATAATTTCATACCTTACTTTTTCAAGTCCATAAGTAGTGTAGCAATTCGTGACAAATCTTAAACGAATCATTTATAATATTTGGTAAGCCCTATGAAAATATGAATATAAAGGACATACATGGGAATCATCTTATATACTAAAACCTTCACATTCTATGGGTCAACTAAAACTCTTGGCTCCAAGATGACATAACCCAAGAAATGGGATTTTTTGATAAAAAAGTTGAATTTACTGAGCTGATAAAAATGTTGATTCTCTCTTAGTGTATTCTTCATGATCAAAATATGGGTTTTAAGTTAATTTTTGGACTATGAATACACCAATATATCCTCAATAAAGACAAAGGAAAATGAAACCTGTTACAGGTGGAAAACAATGCTCGGAAGGGCCATGAAGATAGAAGGCAAGTTTGTGAGTCGGAAAGGCATAACAAATTACTCATAGACAAAATACCTATTCTTGAAAGATGTGTGTGGTCTAGCTAAACATCTGAAACACACCATATAATTTTACAACCTTATATTTATCTTATAAAACACATTATCTCTTCATAGATGATCAAATAGGTCATCTATTCTTAGAAATTTCTTCTAGTTCTTGATAGTCATCTAAATCAATCAATCGTAATCCACAAAATCCTAAGGGTACTATACACCTTTATTGAGAAAAGTAATAATGAACCCTGTGGAGAATTTATGAGGTGTGTGGATCCTTTGGCCTCCAGATACACTAATTAAATATTGAGCTCAATAATATCATTAGATTCTATCCAATTAGAAGGAATGTTCACAGGTGTTGATCCTGGCCTAGGATCAATAATAATATCTACCAATCGCATCGATGGAAGACCACAACAGTCATAATAAAATACCTTTTAAACACATAACTATATGTTAAAATATTTTTGTTTGTAGACCATTCTAATAATGATAAATACGTGTGACCTATGTTGTAACACTACCCAACCCATGCTACTTGGTTTCTTCTTGTGTCACACCGACATCCCACATACCCTTATGCATGTGTGTAATGGCCTTCTGTGATGCAAACATCACCCTTCAACAATATTAGATAGTACTGGCTCTGTAAGGAACTAAAAAATCCATACTGATGATTACATCGAATCTTATCCTCTCAAGGACATACATGATCTAGAAAAAGGTAACTATGTACCTCAAGGAGAAAATTTTGACAATGAAAATTTTCCTATCAACTGATATCTATGGGTGAATCTAGAATCTAAATACCATGGTAATACTCTATTTTGAAACCTATACTCTTAGTTATCTCCTCATATATAAATGAGTGAGGCATGAATATAAAAAAATAAGATACTAATGTGGGGACTACTTTAATAGTACATCATATAAAAGATGGTGCAGCTCCCTCCTCCTGGGCGAATGGCTATACTTCTTGTAGTTGTCATGTACCATGGCCCTCAATCCCTTCCTGGATGCCCTATGCATGCCCTACCTACTAATGCTGAGAAGAATATGTCTAGTTACAATTTCATAGAAAACTGTCTTATCATGATTGTTTGATGGAATTCCAACTATCTATTAGGAATGAGACTGATGACCCATCTCTATAACGATGTGTAGGCACAGATCCTTGGTCACTTCGAACTCTCATGAATGTAATGCATAAATGATGTATATTTATCATCCTAAAAAATCCAATGAACTCCACTCGATGTTACAAAAATAGGATTTGATGTTCCATAGTAGTTTCACAATGGTGATAGATACTATAGTTATAAGTGGTTGGGTCCTGACAGCTGCCTCAACAAAGGGAAACCTCAAACGCATCATTTTCATAGATAAATAAACTCAGGAAGCCCTATGTGTGAAACTGACCAATCTTACACAATCAGAAACCCTTAATTTGTTTTCATAAAGGAACTTGTTGATTATTTTAGAAACCGTTGTCAGCCGAAATATGTTAACCTATGACCACATGGCATAACACATCCCATCCTCAAATCATCGGACATGAATCAGATCATCAAAACATTGGGAAGGAGAGACCAGCTACAACATATTGATTCAAGAAAAGTATTCCATATCTATCAATGTATCATACAAAAAGTTCATAAACCCTCTAACATTGTCATTCCTTAAATTATGGGGGAAGTAGTAGTCATAAAAGATAGTTTGGAATTCACACCAAACCATCTCTCTATGCTGGTTTTCCTGGGTGGTGACATCCCACAACATATTAGATGAACCAAATAGCATGAAATAAGATAGAATTAACCCATACTATAGAGAAGTCTCTATGTTGTAAAATAACGATAGGATCACCTCAAGAAAAATACTCTTCAACAAGTGGTCTACCATCCTCCGACAATGTGGGATGATGATTCTATAGAATCACATGAGTCAACTCATCCACACATGGGGAAGGTGACACTCTACATTCCATCAAAATTATAATACACAACAATACATATTAAAATTAGGCATCAAATCCCATATCAGGTATATGAAGAGGAGACATATGTAGAACAATAGGAAGGACAACTAGAAGCTCATGACCTGCCACATACGAAACATGATAATCGTCGCCATTAGGTCCCACGACATGAATACCTAAAGGTAGAATAACATTAAAATTCCAAATTAAAATCTCAAATGGGACATAGTAAATTAATAATAATGAATTCATGATCAAAGGACATGTACAAAATCCTTCTTATTAAATGAAAAATCCTCTATACCTACTTAAAAAGCTAGTTCTAGACGATGAGAAATACCATAATTGCCCATAAAAAAGATGAAACACGCACTACAAAATACCAATGCATGGATAATGTCATGTTTCTGTGATTTTCATGTGAAATATGGATATTCCAAGATTATAAAAGTCCTTTCCCACATGATGGTGTTCTAATTTACACAATTAAAACATTTAAATTATCTAAATCTAATGATATTATATTTTTTCAATCCATAAGGTCACATAAACCTTGTAAACCATAATATTACATTAACATGGATGATATTGTCTTTATATTATGTTTTTTCAGACAATTATACCACATTCAAATGGCTAATCTATTTGAAATGTAGTTTTTTAATCCATAAGGGCCCATTCACCCTATGAATTAAAGTGTGGAACCCAATAAAACTGCCCAACAATATGATAAATATCCTATAGAAGATATCAACACAATTTAATAGATAAAAATTTATAGTAATGATGAAATAAGAAATGCTTGCTGAAAATGTTAACAAATATTGGAATGATACATAGAATATAAGTCATTTTGTTCCTCAAATGACGCATGACATAATACATAACCCTCATTTCATATTTCCAAGGTTGTTAAATAATAATTCCAATGGAATAAATATCAAAAACATCACAAGTCATGTTTATCACCAAGCTATGAAATCATATCAAAATTAAATAGTAGAATCAATAACATTAACATTTAAGGAAACATGGCCATTAACCTATACATGGGTTCATGATGACTAGGAATGGCTTGTGATCAAGGCCCAATCATTCAAAATACCGAATATATCGTCAAAAAATAGTAAAGAAATAATGGAACCATCTGTGAACCACTTTTTCACATACCTAACTCATTAGCCACATAAACCGTCCCCCAAGCATAGTTGGACACATGATCCCTAGAAAATCTCCCTATATTATATGGGATACTGACTTGAAGTAGAGGTATATATGTAGTACAAAAGGGAGACCATTCCCCCATGTCAGAGTAATGATGTAGATACAAAAAATTATAAAAAAAATCAGAATCGTAATGCAACAGAATGATTCAGAAAACTGATGAAACAAAAACAGATAATAGTAGAAGTCAAAACAACTAAATAACATTTAAAATTCCTTAGTGAAAATTTCTAACACAGTGATAAATGGAATAAGGATATACATGAATATAAAAAATATATAACACCATATTATAAAATCTTACCAATTGAAAAAAGGAAGAAAACATATCCATGAGCATCTTGAGAATAAGATTGATCCTCTTATTCTAATGTACATCGAAAATATACATGGAAATAACTTCTATAAAGGCCTTTAACATTTCAATTACATTTATTAACATAATATTCTTTTGGGATAAGGGCTATCTATATATGGTGTGAATGAAAAATATAAATAGGCCACCACTAAATGTGTCTACCTATAGTCTATGTTAGTTCTCAAAAGTAAATTTTGTATAGGTATAAACAAGAATGAAATACATGATGAATATACATGTAAACACTCACTTTGATTCCTAATGTAAACCTATTAGGTCTTCATAATTTATACCTTTTCTATTATGTATGATCATTACATTATATATATATAGTATTAGAATAGATATATTGTGTGATATATGTCATGGTTGAATGGGAAGTAAGCCACCAAAATCCAAAACCTGGGTAACTCTCACTCTCTATCCCCAGGGAAAAATCCACGATCTCTCACAGTCTCTTGAAAATACATAAGGGATATCTCAATGTATTCTACAACTCAGGGATATCATAGTACATGGTTCATCAGATAGAAGCTCACATAAGCCTCCCATTAAGGCTCAAATGGTCATATATCTCTACACCCAATAACGAGTAACATTTATAAATACAAAGGACATGAGGAATACACCTCTTATGCACTAAGAACATCTATATAATTTTTTTGTCACATTCATTTTCACATGTGTACTCAATTAATAACATATTAATAAATTCCAATTGATGATTAAACAAGGAATTTCCATTTATTAATTTCAAGGAATGAGGGATGACCTCCCCTGTATGTAATCGGCCTTATTAAATTGAATTTAGACATTCCAATAAAAATATTGAAATTATTAGGCATAAGAAAAATTGGTGGTCCATATCCATCATATCCATGTCAAATATAAATAAAATATTCCAAGGTAATGAATCCCTTATAAGCGGTTGATCATAACCAATGTATCATATTCACTATTCCAAACACATAAAATAAAATCACATAGCCCACGTCAAATGAAGGGTCATATAAAATTTTCAAAAAACCATTTTGGATATTTACTACTTGAAAATGGACCTATGCCAATAATTTTCCAAAACCATGGGTATAGAGATAGTAGGGTAACCTATATGCATGGTTTTGAAAAACCATTGATATATGGGGTTTTTTCGTGACCTATACCCACATTTTTACAAAAAAATTTGTTCTAAGGTTTTTTTGAGACATATACCCACATTGTTTTAAAACTGTGGGTACAACATTCCTATTTTGTGATGGGTAAAAAAGTCCATATGAAAACAAATATTTACTAAAATACCTATACAAAATGTTTCATAAATATATCCACAGTATCGATAAATATATATAAGTTAATATATACTTATATACCAATAAGAAAAGATGGGGTAGAATTTGGGTACCAGAACACGATACTGGTGGTTTAAGGATCAAATCATGTGACACCTTATTTTTTAAAATAAATGCCCGCTATTTTAAAATTGTTGGCATAGGGTTAATGAAATGGTGTAATACTCCAATACCCATGGTTTTGATGGTTTGGGTATAGGAATTTCAAACCATGGTTATAGATCAATGTTATACTAAAACCTCGGTTTTCCACAATTACATGAAAGCATTGGTATAGCCTATATTGACAGTTTTATGGTCAATACACATTGTTTCAAACCATGTGTATAAGGAATTTTACTACAGTGATTCCATGACTAAAATGGGAAAACACCTATTGAGTATTAGTTTTCATCAATATACACATGATACAATTCTTATTTAATTTGGAATTCAATCTGGATATAATATTTCATTCCAAGAATTTCTACCATTATACCCAAGATACCCATATACAAGGTAAAACACCTGCGTGTCTGTATATAAGATACATCTTATGGTTAAACCCCTAAATATGAACTATTTCATCTAAACTAGGTTCATTTATACATTATTGAGTAAATATAATATTTAATATTGGAAACAAACCACTTATCAACTTACAGAATAAACATATAATGACCAAATATGAAATGGAAAACTACATGACTATTCTTACCTGGTTGTGGAAAAACCACACAGACATGTATTTTACACTTTATATAGCCATCGAGTTTATGAAAATAAAGCATTAATGGGATCATTCTTTCCAATAACAATGTGTCCTAGATTACAAATAACTTTTCCATAACTTTGGGATATGAAATTTCCCTAGATGCTCGTTGGGCCTTCCCTAGATGATTACACAAAGGATTCAAATTGAGAAAAATGATCTTTAACTTCTGTGAAAGGGTGGGGAATTATATATTTCTCAATAAGAGTTGAAATAAATAAAAATTATAGTGGTGTGTATTATTTTAATTATTCAAATGTTAGTCTCTACCAAATGAAAATTTTCAATGATTTTTATCCTGATTTTAATGACATATCAAAAATATTGAATACAACCCTGGATGTTTTCTAGGAATCCACACATAAATAGGATGTTGAATAGGAAAAATATGATGTAGAATATATGATGATCTTATGGTGACATCACTTTCTCATTTAAATAAACATAAAAATCAATTTGAGGATAACTCTATAAAACATTAGACGGATTACCATATATTTATTTTACCTCCCACTAATTAATACATCTTTCAATTTCTTATTCAAGGGTGAAAATATTTAAATATTTTTCAAATGGTATCCAATATTTGCATCATCCAATAATTTTTGGAAGAACTATATGGTGTTGGAACCTAACAATGAATAAAAATTCACCTTCAAATTTGGATTAACATATTAGTATTGACTATCATTATGTTGTATCAACATCGAACCTATTGTGGATAACCCAAATTTATTGTTACGTTTTGTCATTTACTACATTATTTACATTTAATTAATTTTATTCATTAGTGTTGTAGGTTGTAGAAGGTGGTGATAAGAGTATTACCAGAAATCGAACATATAGAAATCAAAGTAGGTTGAATATAACATTAATATTTCATTCTATTCTTATAAATAATTTTATTGAGTAATTTCATATATGTAATTTAATTTATGATTTTTGGTATGCAATTTTAGATAGTATATTTAATATAAATCATTCTTCAATGATTTTCCCCTCAATTTTATTTATTTAAGAATATTATGTCACATTCTCATAACACATTTAAATATATGGAAAATATTGGTTTGATTATTCTCGCCTCATGAAATTAATGTTATGTGTGGGAATTTTTCATCAATGGGGATTGATTTTATTGTAAATTGGAGTCTTTCAGGGATATGTTTGGATTCGTCTTTATGAAGTCCTTACGATTACTATCATCATTCATTCATTGACATTGTGTGAAAATTATGTCGATTATTACCTCCACAAAACATCACACAAATTCATGACATGTGATATTTTCTTACCCAAATGATGTTATAACCATGTTAAGTAATCTTTTTAAACATAAAATATATTCCTTACAAAAATTCATTGCACATTATATTAGTTTTTCTACTATACCTAAATGACATTTGCATGTGAACCTAATATCATGTTATTGTACATACTAAAAAATAAAATAAAAACAAAACAAATTAAAAAAACCAAAAAAATTGGGGAGTGATAAATTGTTCAACATATTGGGATATTTATGTCAGGATCATGAGGGTAGACTTCAATAATTTATTATATAAGTGTTTTTTGGAATTTCATTAGAATTGAGGTTTAGTAGGTTTGGCAGAATATAATATGGTATGAAATACATATTACTTTTACTATGTATACTAGATAATTTATGGAGAGATAAGGATAAAATTGTTTTCATACAAGAACATGTTGAATTTATGATAAAGATTATGTGTATTGTTTTTTCACATGATGACATTCATAGATATCAAAATATTTTGGTTTGATATAATTTATGAGATAATTAATACAATATTTTATTGGGATTTATACCTTTTTGGAGATCCTTTACCAATTTATATTGCCATCATGGATTGAGAAAATACAATATGGATCATGTTATGAATATCAAAACAAGGGGTTTTACCTATAGTGAACAACGATAAATAAGGGAGGGGTGTTTATAAGACATGAATTTTTTGGTTTTTTCTTTTTAATAATTTATTTAATTTCCCCACATTGGGAAGTATTTGTTGATTCAATGAAAAAAAGTTTTTTGAGATTGAAATTGTGTATTTCAGGAAAAGTAACTTTTTTCCATTTTTAATTTACCGATGTCTGGTCTTCATAAAAGGTTTTTATTATTGTTTTTTACATCAAATATTTTGGTCATATATCATAGTAACTTTTACAATGTTTTATTTTAGATAAATAATTCTAGATTTATAATGAAAAAATAGAATTTATTAAAGGGTTGGATATATTTTGGATGAATGAAACCCACCATAATAATTTGTAAGAAACCTTTTCATTACATCATGGATTGGGAAAAAAATTTGAGACGTTTTAAAGAAATTTATTTAGTGGGTTTAATTAATCATTATTAGCACCCATTTCACATGGTATGGAGGTATAAATCATGGATCAGTGTGGCATATATTTTGATAGTAGGATTCTTCAGGTTCTATTGTTTACATTTTAAAAAATAACCCTACAACACACATTTTAAATGACATTTTCAACATTTCTAATGGACTTTAGATGAATATGAGTGGTTCATCCTAAAATGGGGTTTCTATTTCAATCTAGAAACCTTTTTAAGAATTAATACATTGTATACAGATCTTTTCCAAGAAGACACTCATCCATTGATTCTACATTGTGTTTATTTGTTATTGTTCATGTAAAATCATTTTTTATTCAATAATACATCTATGTTATACTATATTAGTAATTTTTTTTGCATCATTTTTCTGGAAAAAAAGTGTGGAGATGATATTTGGTGATTCCCTTTCAGTAAATTTATTATTCAAATGTTCTCTATGATGACAGTGATGCCATGGAAGAGTTGTTACATTTGTGGTCGACCTACTTCATAAACACATTATTTATTAATTTTTGACTCCATGAACTTACTATATTCACATTCCAGAAATAATTAAGTGAATATTAATTTATATGGAGTCATTAAATTTTCACATCAACTACATGGATGAAATGTCTTAATTCGTGAGATATAATATTCAATCTCCAAATTCAGTAAACATTTGATCAAATTATAGGGTTAATATATATTCCTTAATATCAATTAATTATCATTTCTAGGGATGAGATACTTCTATAATTTTACATTGACCATATATTGGATTTTGGGTAATAACTTATGAAGGGTGATGATATTTTCCTACGCAAAAATAACCTATAATTTTTTTCATGATTCCATTATGGTCTTAGTAATTTCCATTGTGTTTAGTTGTTGAAAAGGATAGGGGATCAAAACTAAATTTCTTTTAATAACATAAGATAATGATGATTTAATAGTAATATAGTATATTAGATTGATATGTCATCTCATATATGTGTTTTTAAATAAATTCCATACATGATGTTTACTTTTTGTTTGTTTTTTTGGTTCAATATTTAAATGAGACTCAACCCCCACCCCTAACATGTGTCTTTATTTTTTTTTCAAATTTCAATATATTTCTAAACCTATTAGAGGTGTTGTGAACACATATTTGATTAAGTAATTTTCAAGTTCATCCATCATGATTTAGATTAAAAAATAAAAAATGTTTTTGAGATAATGTAAAATAAATCTCATCATAAAATCAACCGTGTGGGTATGTGATGGAAAAAATGACATTGGTTTATGATCCAGTATTTCTCCATTAAATTGAATAACAAATCCATTTCCAATTTAATTGAAGTTGAGATGGATATAGGTGATAGATTATAAATGATAACATCTTAATTTATGGAAGATAATGGTTCTTTTATTTATCTATGTTTGAAGAATATTTTTTTGAGGTAGAATAAAAAATAAAACTAAAACATTCTATTGAAGACTATAAATCCTCATTAGAAAAATTTATTTTCATGACATTATAAACCCTATATGATTTGTATGTTTCTAAAACTAATACCTCAATCACAAGGTGTGGGCTATTGTAATGGTATTTTGATAGGAATATAATGAACTAAAATGTTTCTTAAGACTGAATAAAATTGTATTGGAGGTTACCATTTACATGTGAGGGAAGGGGAACTATATGAATTACATATATATATATATATATATATATATATATATATATATATATTAATTTTAATGACCAAAGGATCCAAAATGATATTATTCAATGATATGATGAGGATGGGTCAATGTACTATAATTAAATAAAATTTATACATGTTTCGATTAGGGTGCTATCCTTATAAATTTATTTTATCTATTGTCAATCCTTTTTAAAATTTAAAAGGATAACATTGTTTTTTACTATTTATTGGCAAATATAATTAAAATAAAATTAAATTTGGGGAATAAATTTATATTAATTGAAATTTAAAAATTCATACCAATCCAATGGGTTGAGAATGAATTTTAATTTATTTGAAATAATTTAAAAAAACATCCTTAATGATATTTTTCAAAATATATGTTATAATATAAAATATGAATTACTATTTTATAATGGTTCCAAAATTAAATTTATTTGATGATATGTAGAATAAGGTATTAATATAATCAGTAAATAAAATTTTTACATTTTTTTATATCATCTTGAACCTTGTCTTTTTTTCTTAACCCCTTCGTTAAACTATTTTTTCCATATCCATGATAATTGTAATTTATTATTAAAGGGTTATAATTTAACCTATATATTGATAATAACCACATAAATTTACGGGGAATTAAATTTTCAACAATTTTAAATCCTAATTTTCATATTTCATGATTTTTATAATTTAAAAAAATTAATATTATAATATTTAACGTAAAATAGAATTTTTATCATTTCTATACCATTAAAAAATTTAAATTTTAAACAACATGTCTGAAATGTAACTAGAAACTAATCCTCAAATATATATATAATATTTATTATTATATAAGAAAATTATAAAAATAAATAATTCTTCAACAATGTTTTACTTTTAATATTTGAAATATCTTCTATTTTATTTTTCTTTTAATAGAATAAAACTATGTCAGTGTTGTTCAATCATATAAATTAATTATTTAATCATTAAAATTATAAATAAATTGACATGAATTTTTATAATTTATATTTAAAATAATTATTTAGAACTAAATATAGCCATTATTTATCATAATATAAAATTTAGTGTTTCTAAAATAAAGATAATGATGTTTGTTCACTTTTATTTTCAATAATTAATATAAAGGTCATAATCATAACCAAATAGAAAAAGTGTCATATATTTATACTATGGATTATAAGGGATGGAATATACTTATAGAATTAAATTAATTCATGTGTTAATGATATTTTTAGACCTTATCATATTATTTTATACTTAATTTTCCATTTCACCATTTCTATGTTTATAAATATTTTTTATTCATAATATTCATATTAACTAAAATTAAAATGGGATTATTTACTAAATTTGGACCTCATTGTTCCAAATATGTAATCCATTTTTATGATTCATTTTCTATATGTGGAAGAAATTAATTAATGACTAAAATGAAAATAAAGAGGGTAAAAAACATTTTATAAAATAATTTTAAGCTAAACAATTATGATATATTGGTGTCATGCATATGATAATTTAAATTTTATTAATTAACATATATATTATTATATAATATATAATATTTTATATGTTAATAGTAAATGATGGTGATAAAATCTATTTTAATAAATTTACCCAATGTAGAATGAATTTTACAAAAAAATATATTTTTTATATTTCAGTAAAAAATAAATTTTTTCAAAAAAATATAAAATTTTCAATTTAACATAATTTTGATATGATTATTTAAAAAATTAATTTCATTTTATTAATTTTTTATGAGATCCAGAAATTAATTATAATATTCACCAGAAAATAAAATGAAATTTACTTTTCATTAAAATATATTATTCATACATAGATTGGCATTATTAAAAATTGAGTGCTTATTCAATAATACTTAATCCATATAATTATAATAATTCTAAATACTATATTCTGTAATTAATATGGTTGTTCATATTCATTTATTTCAATTCAATGTGTATGTTATAATGTTTAAGATGAAATATTAAAATTCCATTTTTAGATTTTGTTATTTGTTACGTGTCTTGTACATTGTTGATCATAGAGATCATTTAAAAACTAGATATATTAAAAATATTCAAATGTAATCCATATAAATATCAAATAAGGAACGAAACATACAATCTGCCTTAATCTATATGGACGGATAACTATTTTTTTGGAAAAGGGATTATAGTTATTCACCATACCAATCATTGAACTCATAGGGCTAGGGTGGTCATCCATTTTGCTAATATAGATATCCTCCACTACCACAATGGAATTTCAAATAACCACCTAAATAAACTAATCCTAGAAAATAATACTTAATGATATAAATGGAAATAAATAATATATAATTCAATTAATCATATCAAGCTTTCGTGCAAGATAAAAAACTATATTAGGCATACTAAAAAGCTTTTTGGGTAAAATCCAAAGTCATGTGTTGGATAAACATGTATCTTTAAAATATTTTACCCTTGATAAATAGATAAATTTCCTTTCCATCACTATTTAGAGTGGTTTGAAAATCACCATCAAAATGAACCGTCCATTAGTGTCATCCACTCCTGAGGAAACTACCATTACGAGCATGTCTAGAAATATAATTGTGAAAAAAAACAATTTCCGAATGTTACTAAAATTAATGAAATGTATGTGACTATTATTGAAACCAATTATCGCAAAAAAATATTATAAAAATTAAAACATTATCCCTAGAACCAGTGAAATAAAAATAAAATGAACATGATAAGGAAATCCTGGAAACATTCAGAAAAATTACATGTTCACTTTCACATGATCACTTCTCTGAATATAATTCCATGATAATAAATGTTTTTAAAGGTTATGAGTATATATTGATTGTAGATTGGATGTAATAAAAATTAAATCTTGGGGAATAATTTATGAAAATTGATAGATCCATCACTTCCCACCATTTTTAATTTATTATATGTTTGAGATAAGAAGATTTGTGGAATAGTAATTTTACTAGAAAATATGATATTAACACTCTCTGCTACTGTGTAAGAGGATTATCTAATGGGGGTTGAACATTTTATTTTTCAAAATAATTTTTATGTTTTTAAAAAGGTAGAATACAGGATGAATGTACATGCTAAAAAATGGGAGATAATTCTTGAAAAAAACAGACACAAAATTAATGTTCACACCAGGAAATTAATTATATATATTTGTGTTGTAATTGAAAACTTTATCATCTATGATTCTTGGAATAAAACCTGAGAAGATAATTTTAGTTATAGTGTATATTTAATTTATTTATTCCATTCCCAAAAAAGGCATATCTACATTAACCAAATTCCATTTTGAAAATTCCATCATTGTCAAAAATTTAATCGAATGTTTATTTTTTTGATATATGCAATGATCATGAAAAAATGCATTCAATTTAGTAGATTTATGATTTCATAAATATTGGGAGATTTAAATCCAATGAGCACTATGTGATGAATATTTATATTAACTCTCCCACTAAGGGGAGAAATAATGACAATATATTTAGTATATAATAGATTAATCCCAAAAACAAATTCCTTCTATTATCATCCAACCATAGGTTTAATTTAATCCCCTACTTGGTAAAGTTAAATATATATTCCTTCTTGGTTTTGACCAATTAAATGTAATTATTTATAATATACTATATAATAATAATGAAATAAATTTTGTCGACCCTTTAAGAGAGTCAAAAAGGGATTTTGTTGTACATTGGAAAATTCGAAATTTATTATCCCATCAATATGAATTCATATAATTCTCCATGATGATGAGGACAAACATGTGTAAAATATAAAATTAACTGAACACTCCATTAATGAATGTTTTAAATATGATGATTGAAAAATATTTGATGTTTTGATCATATATTATATATTTGATAGTAAATATGTTATTCTAGAAAACATTATTCATAAAATGACTGTACTTCTTGTTTTTATTATGGGAGAAATTAATTAGTTTTCCTAAGAGTGAAAAAATATTTTGTGTGTATTTATAGAATTCTACAAGCCTAACTACTTCACTTGAAATGACTATTTTTTGAAATCATTTATAGACAAAATATTGAAGTGGTTATTAGGTAGGTATCATTGTTACATCCATGATATATTTTCTAGATACCTCCAATTACAAATAACTTAGTGGATCAATAATATATAATATATACATGCATATTTGCTTCATTTGAATATAATAAATTTCATTCGGGCTACGCAATGCTCCCGGTACATTCAGACAATATGTAGTAATTATTTTCTTAGATTACCTAGATCATTTAATGGAGTTCCTTATTGATTTTCCACTTTTTATGGTTCTAAATTTAATTAAAACTTATAAAATCTCCATTCATTTCTTTATCGATGAATTGATCTCATTTTTATTTTAACTATAAAAAATTCATTTTATTATCGAATGGAGTAATGGTTTGGGAATTCTTTTACATATTAAGGGTATTTAGGTTGGAATTTATAAAATATATGTCAGTTGTTCATTAGAATACCCAAATTGAAATTATAACATAAATTTATTTTCTGTACATACAAGATTTTATCATCAATATGTTAAATATTGTATCTAACTACACTACCATTGTAATTTTTTTCAAAATATGTAATCATTTATTTTGATAGAAAATATAAAATTTATTTTTATGTGTTGAAATATTTTCACTTTTTACCACTATTTATCTTACCTCCATGGTAAGATATAGCCCTTAAAATCAGGCTGGATTACTCTAACTATGATTATGGTGTCGTCCATTATAATGGTTACACCAAAATTATCATTTTATTATATGTATATATATATATCACAGTATTATAAACATATGAAAACTAAAAATATTGGAAATATAATTCCTCTTCATAGTTTTTTCTTTCTAACATGTTCTTCACATATATGCCTTGATAAAATGTATGGGTATTTTTCACTACACTACCATTATATATTTTTGAAACAGTCTAAATTTTGGATCTAGACTTACTTAATAGATACTCTTACATCATGACAATGTTTTTGAAATTATAGGAAAATAGAGAGAAGGAAACTATTTTATACTCAATTTATAGGTATCCATATTTACCTTGATATATGATCATACAAAAGATCCAAAATTCTAGAAACCCTCCCTAATGAGAACATATAAAATATTCAGGAGCCTATCCAATAGTTTTCTATCATGTTGATATGTTTGGTATCATCAAAATAACCTCCTGAATGTAATAAATTAAATTGGATTAACATATGATGGAGTTGAGGTATTGCATTTTTGTTGAACACTATTTTTGGAAAATATTTAGTTAACAAGTTATAACATTTTTGTACCTAACCAACAGTTCACATCTATCATTATGTTCTTCCAAAATAATTCATGGAAAGGGATATTTGATCCTAAACATACTAAATGAAAAATCTTACACAATATTTTTTCAAAAATATCTTGGTTTTCTCATTAAGTTTTATATAATATGAAAAATTCATTTTCCCTAACAATATTTCTATGGAAAATTTGAATATCCAAAAACCCATGAAGTAGTGTAAAATGTTTCATGCTTCTTGTATTGAATTTATTTAAACATATCACTGTTCATTATTAATTTTGTGTATACTTTTTACTTTTCATTATTTCATCAAATGAGTGAATGAAAAAATAAATAGAAATAAATGATTCTATGATAGTGGTAGAACACCTGAGATATTTTTTTAGTTGTTTTGGTTTACCGATGACTCTTGATGATCTGTTGGAATTACAGTTGTGATATAGTGTGTTACTATGAGGTATTTTTTTGGGGTAGCATTGTAATTTTACTAGGACACCCTATTATGTATTTATGTCATTTCACAAGTGGCTCACTAAACATTTACAGAATAATGTATTTTTCTTTGGAAATTTAGAACTCCACTCTCCCTATTCAAAGTCATTTTATGTTTTGTGGATTATATTTCATTCTTAATGGTATGTGAAACCTCATTTATACCATTGATCATTGTCTATTCTTAGTTACACTTCCTTTAACACTAATTCAATTATCTTGAGTCTGATTTAGGGTTCTCATTTCATGGTAATTTATTCAATCAGCGATTCATTTCAAATAATTCTCATTGTAGATGCACTAAGTGGTATCACATTATCCCTTAAAGTATTTATGTTTTTGATGAAATTTATCTGTTGGATATTAGTAATAAAATAATATGTAATTTGAAATTTATAATATTAAAATGTATTAATAACATAAAATAATTTTTTATACTGTCACATGGACCGTCATTGGTTTTTTGGAATGTTAATAATGTGACTCAAGAAATCAATTTTTGTACTCAAAAAATAAAAATATTAAATGGCTGAATGTGTAGACATTATGGTTTTATGAAATCAAGAAATTATTAATGGGTTTCCAAATAGGGTTTGGGTGAATTACTGATACTAGATACATATATTATGACATATTTATCGGGGTTTTAAATGTCTTATAGATAAACTCCTAATAATTGGATACTTATGGGTAATCCGTTAATGAAATAGTGAATTTATGCTTTCAAAAGAATGATGTTGAGATTATGAAATGGAAAAAAACATTTCCTTATATAATTATGGGGTTCCATGGATAATATATAATGGATATAATGTTCTAATTATTATATAGTATTTTGTGAACATCTAAATTTTTTTTTGGATATGGTGTTCCAGTTATTGTTTACTGATAGAGGACATTCTATGTGTTTCCTAGAAAATAGGATTTACCATGAAAACTATATGCATTTGGTTAACATATGACATGATTCATAATATCTGGTGTTTCCCATTATTATTATAAAAATATGTAGTCTTTTAACATGTTTCCTTGGATATGTTTTTTTCAATATTATTATATTTTTTTAGAAGACCGTGAATATGGTTCCTTTGATATAGTTATCTCTTATAATTATAAATATATAATGCATTCATATTTATAGTACATAGGATTAAAATATCCAACACTAGTCATAGAAGATATGGTTGACCCATGGTCCAAATAAGAACATAGGGGTTGATGCTTAATGTATTATTTAATTATTTTGTAACACTTTATTTCATTATTCAAACATCAATATGTACTTTAATCAGACGTTAAATTATTTATCCAAAATCATTCGTTTTCCTAGAATGTTATACCCAATTTTTTTCTCACCATCAGAACCTATGAATACATTATGGTTGTATCTCTAGTTATAGTAAATTCACTTGTGTTAGATACGTGATCTAGAATGTCTAGATTTGAGCATGGGACATATGAACAAGCGTGGTGTAACAATAGTTTTGATGAATTTTTCAGTTTTGATTATTTATGTATTTTTTATATATTAGGAAATTAATTTTTTTGATTCAAAATTATAATACGTTATCGATTATTGGTGACATGTTGTGGCTTATATTTTTTATAATATGTGATTGATGAAATTTTTCTAATTTATGAAATTTATGTTTCTCTATCCACGTGATGTACTCTCCCCATGATATCCTCTAAAACCCTTCCAACATTCTAGCATCCTTTGGAGCACATGGATGAATTATTGAGTCCACATATTTACTTAACGTGGTTTCATATGATTGAACTAGGTTTTATGTCCTTTAGGTATCCTATATATGCATGAAGTTGTTGTAAACCCCTTATTTCAAAGAAGATATTTAGTATAAGTCTCTTGTATTCAAAGTAATTTTTACCATCTCCATAGTCATTCCCTTTTCCTTTTTCATCCAGATATTAGTAAAATTTTATTTATCACTTAATTTATATATATTTTATATTATTATGATTCTGTAATGGGGATATTCGTAATATACAATAGCAACATCTTTCCAATTCATTCAATATAGAAAATTATTTTTTGGTCTGTTTTACCAATAATATTAGTGTTTTAAATACATATAAAACCTAAATGACATGAATACATAAAAACCTTAATATTAAATTATTTTTATGAATAAACGTATTTTTAATTGTTTGCTGGAAATATATCAGTATATTCATTAATAAAATCAATTATTTTTATTGAATCTAAATTAAAGAAAATTTTTTTTATAACTATTATTAACAATCCATCACTATTAATTCAATAAAAATATGATTAAATATTAGAATTAAATTTACCACACCAATTATAGCTCCTTTATAATTCTAGATGTCATGAAGAAATAATAAAATTTCAAGTACCAAAACCACCATATCAAAGCTACAGAGAACCAATGTGAAAACAAAAATCCCAAAATTCTATCTCACAGAGAGTGATTATTAAAATTTTAATAATAAAATAATAATGAATTATATCAGGTAAAATAATTATTAATATATTTTATATATAGTTGAAGATAAATTATATATTTATTAAAAAAATTAGTGTTCTCAACCAAAAAATAATACATTTTACGGGTTTATGTTGACACATTTTTCATTTTACTATGTTATAATAATTCATCATGAAATATATTACTCTATAATAATTTTATTTTTAACCATTTATAATTTAATATGTTGTTTTATAATTTTTATAAGTAAATTAATTTTTTTTCATAATTATCTTCTTAGATTAGTTTATTTCTTCATAAAAATGTATTGTTTTTTAGAGTTGTTCATGTCATCTCTATTAGGTCTCTGTCCTCTATGACAAGATTTTCTATTACTATATATTATTTTATATTCTTATTTATAAATACAATTTTTTGAAATCTTTTTTACTATTCATATTTTAGATTATCTATTTTCGATAGAAAAATTTATATCTCATTCACTGATGTTACATCCCTATAGTACTACCTAATCATCTTAATTAAAAATTTAATTTCACATTAATATAATATTTTACATTTATTTTAATTTACATTAGAAAAATTATTTTAGTTTAGGGTTACCTTCTTTTTCATATATAAAAAATAATTTTTATAAATTCATTATTCACCTTATTGAGAGTATTTTATTGAATGTGATACACAATTACATTTTTTAAGACCATATTAAAAATAGTTTATGAGAACACATTCAATGTTTTTTATAAAATTATTCACTACATAATAAAATGATTTTTCTCTTATGTTGTTATTTTAATCATCTCTCATTAAATTATTTTATAGTTCACTTATTTTGAAAATAAAACTTTTAGTATTAAAGTACATAATTCTTGATTTTATTTTTGAGAAATCATTTGGACATGTTATTTTTACCTTATCATTACATAATATTTTCATTATTATTTGTTTTTTTTTGAATTCACATAGAAAACATATTTATGGTTTATAATTATATAACGGGTGGGTATGACATACGCCTATAATGAATTGGGTAATAATTTTGGTGTCATGAGATAATTATGTTATGTGTGAACCAGGTTTCCTTTACTCCTGTTCAAATTTCTATATACAGACATTATTTCTTATTCATAATAAATGCATAGACGTGTTTGAATTTATATATTTTGATAATTATATAAATAGACTTGATTTCATGTTAATAAATGTATACATGGAACTTATTATTATTTCCACCGTTAACAATGATTTGAATTTATATGCTTATGGATTTTTCATAGTATTATGTTACACTCCATATATATTTATTATTTTCTCATCATTAAATATTCATACAATATGGTATTTTTATGAAACATTGAAGTTATATGTACTTATATATTGGCTAAAAGATAACATAAATAATTCATTATTAATTTAAATACACATTTAATCAATTTTTATAATTACACATATGATATGTTTTTTTCTATTTATGAATATTTTATTAGTTTTATCCCCTTTCTGGGAATTTGATCTCACCATTTAAATATCCCATTTAATAAAAAATTATATATAGGAATATGTTTATAAGGACGTATTGTGTGGAATTTTTTTGGATATGTGGAAGAAATAAATTATATTATTGAATTTATATTTATAATATCCATTATCACTAATCTTTGGTGACCTTTGTAATGACCCGAACATAGTTACCCAGTGTCAGTCCATTCTTACCTAACATTTCCATGATACAATGAATCATCTCCTGAAATACAGTTCAGTATAGTATCCTTGGATGTACTAGATACATACATACGTTTTACATTACATCATGAAATAAAAAAAATAGTGTCCCCTTTGAACACTCTTATTTACCAAATCCTATTCCTATAGGAGAATCGTAATGTACTTATATGCATCCTGGGAAAAATAAAACATAATAAAGTGGTGAGATTAGATTCCCAGTAAGGATAACAATATAGTGGAAACTATCATAAATAAGAACAACTATTTAAGTAAATGTATAAGACTAAAACAAAATCCTTTTATATGTAAACATCAGAATAATATATGAAATATAAATAAAATAACGCCATTAGCTTATTCACATGGATAGTATACTTTTTGAATAATAACATGTAATATCAATAGTCAATTTCATAATGATGGAATGCATAATGTCAGACATGATAACCACATAGTCACGACCTCAATCGAAGACTAAAAAAATATTTTTTCAAGGATTTATGACAAGGCACTAGTTTGTATCATGAGACCTACTGATGCATTATGGAGATATAGAGGCCTCCAACCACCACTTACAATGTCCAAGGCATTCCTCATATAAAAAAGATTGAAACATAACATAAACAATTATATTAAAACTCGCATATGAAATGTTAATAATTTATCCATAAACCATGAATGGTATAAAAATAACACATCCATAGGAAATAATATCACCAAAACATCAATAAAATATAGAATATTGTATCATAATAAATCAACTTCAAACAAGTGTAAAATACATCAAAGAATGTTGACATAGATGAATTCATTCCCATTTGAGAGAAATATCCTTGTATATTTTGAAAAATTTTAATAGACACATAATTACAAAAGAAAACATTTATTTTGATAATATTCATATAATTTTGTAAGGTAAACATAGAAGGTGTATAACGGTGAAAAATATCATCACCCACTGTATAAGTCAAAACAACATTCTTACCTTAATTCGTTGAAAAGGTCATAAAGTACCTTATTTGGAACCTGATGGAAATATTCCTTTAAAACCATTTTATAAAAAGTCAAATGAGGGTATGAATGACTATAACCCATTGTTTAGTAGATAGTAAAATGTTTTTGAAATATATTTTTATGAAACATTGAGGTGGATGATGAAGAGGTCCAAGTAGATACATACGTATAAACATCCTCGTATAACGAAGAGATTGTAGAATTAACCCTTACCATGTAAATTTCATTATTTTAAGGGACTTTAAACTCATGTAAAATAGTTAAATAATTTTTATTAAATTATACATGAACCACATACAAAAATATGTATCATATATGATTTTCTAAAATTTATTTGTTAATAATATTTCCGTAGTATCATAGTTTAGGGTATTAACTGATTTATTTTCCATTATAAGTTTTGATATGGATGTCCTATTTGTTATGGATAGGATGTATATGATTCTAAAACAGAATGATATTAACATCTTAAACATTATTTTTAATCATAAAATGAAAAATATTCTTGAATGATTGCGATTGGGATTGAATCCCATCGCATTTGTGGAGACTGTAATCTGTATGTATACGTGAGTGAAAATATCTTTATATTGATGATGGAATAGTATTTAATTGGATGTTATATGATATATAAATAATTATTAACATGTTATATTTATTATTTACCTCAATTATACTAATTTTTGTATCCATTCAAAGAATCAACTGTTGAATAAGAAACTACACCATGACGTGGAGACGATAAGACATATGTACGCACGTATGGTGACATTGTAATTCATAGGGTGAATTGAATAATGAATATGGTTATATCATATTTATAATAACATAAAAGTGAGTATAATCTAATAGAGTTATTATTTTGGTATGTAAAAAACAAAGAAATAGTAAGTGGAAAAAGGAATGAACATTGAAAAAGGTGATTGAATTGTAACCTCTTCATAGGGTGAAACCTTTTGATTTGATCAGAAGGGGAACATTAGTTTGAATTATTATCAAATTAAGGCCTTTTGGTTGAAATGAGGATAGTTTGGATGATATTTGAGCTATGTTTGGCTGAGACAAAATACTTTGGAGGTGTCATCTTGATAGAATGAGATGCACCCTTTTATAAGAGAGGTGAGGATCACTTTACGAAAAGCTTGAAAAATTATTTTATTATACAATAATATTTGTTTTATAATAGATCAAAAGGAATTTATTTCTATGATATTGTGGGTATGGGTCTAAATCCTCCCAACCAAAAGGTTTCATAAAGATTTTGGCCACCATATTAACCTTATCATTTAGATTTATGTCTTAGTTATATAGTTGAACATTTACCATGTTTTCTTGTATTATTATAATAAATGGTTAATAAACATAATATAAAATTATAAGAGAACCCCATGTGGTTCATAATTGATATATATAACCTTATCTAAGACTTTTGTTCTATCCATATATTTTTTGGAATATTATATGAAATAATATTATATTATTTTTATTTAAAAAATAATTATGTCAAATTAGACACTATTTAGTATTTGGTTTTTTTGAATGCCATGTAATCTTTATCAAATTGAAAAAAATAATTTAATAAATCCTAACATGTAATATTAAGCAATAAAATTATCAGAGTACTTAAAATGTATAAATTTACATTTATATTAATATTTATAATATCAATTCTTTTAATCATTCAATAATAAGGTAATTACATCAAAATCATTATGTCATAAATATATTTAATTATTTAATGTCTAAAAATTATAAATTAATTAAAATTATGTAGAAAATATTTTTTTATTATCTTTATGAATATTTATAGTATAATTTATCTTTTGTATAACCATATATTGAAAATGGTTTAGTTATTAATCATTTAATTTAACATTTTTAACTCTTCTTTAAATAAAAAATAATAAATGTTTTAATCTATTCAATGTGGACCAAAAGGATCATATTTTACTTCTATGGTTTATTTTTGTTGAAATACACATATTAAATAGATGTAGGACATATTTTAGGGTAATTATAAAATCCTTTTTACATTTTATTACCTTATTTATTTTTAACAATGTTAAATAAAAATCAAAAGTTACTATTCACCAAAAATTATTTTCATCATATTAAACCAAATTTTACTAACTTATGTAAATAAAACCACTCATTTTTTTAAAATTTTATTCATAGAAATGGTAGAATTACATTTTATTCAAATTTGAAAATGTTCTTAGAAGGTGGATAAAAGAGGTTAAATGTTCAAAAAAATTTATATCTATTATTATTATAAAATGACTATATTGGAAAATATATAGGTATTATGTATCTATTTTGACCTTAAATAAATTTAATTAAAATAACTTATTATTTAAATAAAAATTCGGTTTGAAATAATAACGTATTGTTTTTCAATATTCATAAAATATTGAATGTCTTTTGAAAAATAAAAAAAAATCCCCCTAAGATAATCTTTATATTCCAAATCCAAAAATGAAGTCCATTTTGAAAAATAAAATTTATAAATTTTCAAAAAGAGGGTTTTATTATTCATATCTGCGTGTTTTATAGGTCATGGTGTACTAAAATTCATTATTTTGTACAACACAAGATATTTAATTATTCAAAGAGAAACATATTTTGGAATCTTGGGGTGTTATATTATTCACTCCATTAAATAATTTAATCCAAAAAAATCTAGAATACTACTACAAAAAATGATTCGAGAAGTTCTTCATAATATGTTCTTCAGGTACCCATGTCGCCACTTCGATTTTCTAGTTTCTCCATAGAACTTTTAGTAGACGAGTAGTTTGGTTTCTCAACACATGTTATCTAGTATCATGAATCTTGAAAGGATTTTTACAACAAGACAGAACCGGTTCCCATTCTATTTCTTTATAAGAGAGCACCTGTGTTGGGTCAGGCATGTATTTTCTCAACAGTGATATATAGAACACATCATGAACTTTGGTGAGACTTGGAGGAATTTACAAATGATAAGATACAATATAAATTCATTCCATAATTTCAATAGTTCTGATGTACTCCGATCTTAATTGCACCTTCTTATCAAAACATACAACAACCTTCTAGGGAGATACCTTCAATAAAACAGGACCTCCTACTTGAAATTCCAAATCCTTCCTTTTGTTATTAACATAGATTTTATTCTTAATTTGATATTTTTGGATGTTGGTTTGGATAATCTTCACATTTTTCATTGTTTCCTCAATATGTTCTAGTCCTATGAGTTTTCCTTCACCAACATCATCCCAAAAAGTTTTTGTGTGACATCCCTTTCATTATTAAACTTCATATGGTGCCATCTGAATACTTGAATAAAAGATATTATTATAAGAAAATGTTACCATAGGAATATATTGTTCACACATACCTTGAAAGTCTAGTAAGTATGATCTCATCATGTCTTCTAATGTTCGAATTGTCTATTCTTATTGTTCATTAGTTTGAGGGTGGTGGGCTGTGCTCAAACAAAGATCAGTATCTAGGGCCTTCTGAAGACTTTTCCCGAATCCTGATGTAAAATGAGGATCGTGATTAGAAATAATTGATAAGGGTACTCTATGAAGTATTAAATATTCATTAATATACCGTCCTTCCAAACGTACATGGGGAAAATCTTCTTTTATAGTAATAAAATATGCAGACTTGGTAAAACAATCAACAATGAACCTTATTGCATAATTCCATATATGAGTCATTGGTAGCCCCGTGACAATGTACATCATAATATAATCCAATTTCCACTCATGTATGGGAAGATGTTACACGACTCCACTAGGATGTTGTCTTCCAGACATCACTAGCTTACAAAGCATAAATATTGACACATAATTAGAAATCTCCCTCTTTATGTTGTCCCACCAAAATTGTTCATTAAATATATATACACATTAGTTATACCATGGTGTATAGAGAAATTAGTGCTATAGGAATCTTCCAACAATTCTTTTTTTAGATCAGGTATGTTAGGAATAGAAGGTCTCTTCCCAAATATTAAAATCCCATCTTTATACATGAGGTCGATCATTCTCCCATCGTTCATAGCTTTAATTTTCTTTTGAAACTCTTTATCTTCAGTAAGAGACCATTTAATCATTTCTAGTAAAAATGGTTTTCCAAAAATTTGAAAAAAAAATTATGTTTCACCTTCCATCATTATTCCCATATCCATATTTATTAGATCCATGATCATGGGATCTCTTTCAACTCCAATCTTGTTTAAAACACCATGATCCTTTCTGCTCAAAGAATCTGAAATATTATTTTCCTTCACCAGGTGGTAGTGTATAGTGAAATAATAATCCTTGAGTATTTCAACGCATCGTCTTTGCGACATGTTGAGTTCTTTATGTGAAAAGCATACCTCAAACTATTGAAATCAATATATATCTCACATTTTTTACCATAGAGATAGTGTCTACATTTCATCAATGCAATGATTACAGCTTCTACCTCAAGATCATGAGTGTGATTGTTTTTTTAATGAATATATAGCTATATTGACACATAAGCAATAACTCTATCATTATTCATAATGACTTGACCAAGTCCTTTCTTTGATGCATCACAACAAATAACAAACCCATCATTCCCCGATGGTAGAGTAAAGATAAGAGCATTGGATAATATTTTCACCAGATCTTCAAAACATTCTTCACACTTTTTTTCAATCAAATTTAACCCCATTACGTTTGAGCTTGGTTAATGGGGTAGCCAATCTATAAAAATATTGTACGAAATGAAGATAATAACTTCCAAACAAATAAAATTGTGTACCTCAATTATACTCACTGGTGTGGGACATTCTTGTATTACAGTTGTCATAGAAGGATGAAAATATATTCCATCCATAGAGACAACATGGAAAAGAAAAGAAATATCATGAGGATAGAATTAAAACATGCTAAACATTCCATATAACTCATTTCTTCTTAGAGTCTTTACAATAATGTCCAACTGGTTTTAATGATCTTTATAACTTTTGGATTAAACCAAGATATCATCAACAAATACCACAGAAGGTAGTCAAGATATTCTAGTAAAAAATATTCATTAGATCCATGATGATATATGGTTAATTAGTCATTCCAAAAGTCATTAGTACAATTCATATTTCACCTACCTAGTACAAAGTGTTGTCTTTATAATGTCTTCCTTAATCACATATAACTGAGGATAAGAAGATAAAAGGCCAATATTTAAAAAATATTGAGCTTAGTAAAGTTTATTGGATAAATAATTAATGAATGGTCAGGGATACTTATTTTTTTCTTGTTATAGCATTAATCTCTCTATAGTTAATGAAAATACTCATAAATCCATATTTTTTCTTAAAAAAATAAAGGGGCTCCCCTTGGAGAAAAACTAAGGAAAATAAATCCTTTATTATTCAATTCCTGTAGTTGTTACTTTAGTTCCTCTAATTTTATGTTGTCCATTCTATCAGGGGCCTTCTATATATTCCTTGAGCAAGGAACTAAATCAATGGAAACCTCAATTTCTCATTCTAGAGGATGTACAATAATATAATCTAGAAACAAATCCAGAAATTCTTTCACAATAGGTACATCCTCTATTTGAAATTTCTTTTCCTCATGCATAGTCATGTCATTCTCTTCCTCCCTAATAAAAAAATTTATTAGAGCTATTGTGGGTGGATCTAGATAAGAATCATATGGTGAGATTTTTTCTCTAATGATAATGTACTCTTTATGACCATAGAAAATTGTAACCACCTTATTCTTATAATAAATTTTTACATCACAGTCTAAAATCCAATCTATATAGAGGATTACATCAAATTCAATCATGGGTATAATGATAATATTAGTAAATGAAGCATGTTTTTATGCCCTAAAGGGAACTGATTCACAGAAAATTATTGCAATGATATTGCCCTTACGAGTTGTGACTGACAAATTCATTGTTAAATAAAATTGAAAATATCAAATTATATTAGAAAACATGGAAGATAAGAAAAAATGTGATGATACAGTATTAAATAAGGAAATGGAAAAATTTGAGAGAACCATTAAATTACCTTCTACCATGTCATTCAGAGCATCAACCTCAGTTGTAGTGATCACATGAGCTTGGACTTTCTCCCTTATCCTTTAAGGAGGTTAGTATTTTTGGCTCTTAGGATATAATTTTAATAATTATCCATTTATCTACAATTGTATCATTCACCATTGATAGCCTCTTCTTTCCCATGCAATCACGAGCTTGGTGGCCTTTTTCACCACATTTATAACATACTCCCATTCCCTTCATGAATGTATTGGGGAGTTTCTTTCCAAATTTACTATAGGATTGAAAATCAACATTTTCATTCTTCCCATTTTTTCAAATTGTATAGTGTTCATCATATATCTTCTTCTGTTTCCTTTCTTTAAATTTATGAGACATAGATAATTATTTTTCTGTCTTGAAAGCATGTTAGACAATAGCTTCATATGATGAGAAGGATTTTGTGACTAATGCGAAAGAGGGAGATAGTTTTAACCCATCAAATAATCAATAAATATTACTCTATTGGTTATGTATATAATATATTGCATGGATTTATAACTTGGTAAAGTTAACCTCATACATTGCAACATTATAATCTTTCTTTTTCCACAAACTCATAAATAGTCTTTCCATATCTACATGATGGTCACAAGGAATGTATTTTTCATTGAAACATTCTTTAAACTCTCTACATTAGATATTTGGTACAACTTTATCCTCTTTTGTGTTTTGAATTAATTACCACCATTGATCTGCATCTCCTATGAACGTGATAAACTTCAATTACAACTATTCCCCTTTCGCTACTCTCCTAAGCATGAAATATTTTCTCTATGTATCTTATCCATTGCTTAGCTACAAATGGATTTGTTGTCTCATTAATTGTTGGTGGTTGTTTCCCCATGAAGCAGTCTAACATTGATCCTCCACGTTGTGGATCAGGGTTCTCCATATGGGTAAGGTTATTATTCATAACATGAGTGATTTATACCAGTATAGTTATAAATTGTTCATCATAGGTTGTGTCATGATCTCCAATACAATTATCTTGAGTTTAAGGGAAACACTAACATGGATTTCATGTGTTTATACAGTTTCCTTTCCATCCACTAGGATCCATATCTTAACAATGGCATAAAATTGATTAGTTTATGAATCACAATACATAAATCAAAACTAATAAAATAGAAATCATAAATTGAATAGATTTGGTATATAATCCACAATCATAAAAAAATGATTTCTTGGAGGAGGTATTTACTCATAAATCCTTAAAAATTGTTTTTAATGAATATGTTTATTATCTTAAGCATATCCCATAGGTGTGTCATAACAAAGAGTGCATCATGCCCCATTGTCGTGTACCAGGATACCCCAGCTAAAGCTCAAAAATATTTTTCTGAGTATTTACTCGTAGAAATATATGTTCCAGATCCACCTATACCTCCTAATATCAATACATGGATGTATTTCATGAAAAACTTAGTAAATATTTACATTATCAAAATTTTATGATGTTCTTCTACACTAATATTCATTGTAAATCTAAGGGTAATGTTTTATAATATGAATTTTTAAAAATCAAATTTTCAAGGTTTGTATTAAACTTCATCTGATACCAACAGTAACACCCCAACCCTAATTACCCAGAGTCAGCACATTATTACATAACATTGGAAATATATAAGAAATCGTCTCCCAAAATACCGATCAGATTAGTATCCTTGGATGTACAAGATAAATACATATGTTTTATACTACATCATGATGAAACACCAACATTGTGTTCTTTTTAAACACTCTTATATACCCCAGCCTATTTCCAAAGGTTAATCGTAATATTCTTCTTCACATCCTTAGAAAAATAAAACATAAGAAAATTGTGAGCTCAGATGCTCAGAAAGGATAACAATATAAAGAATACTATCATAAATAAGAATAAACATTTAAGGCAATGTATAAGATTAAAACACAAGACTTTTAAACATAAAATTCATCAAAATATGGAAATGATAAATCAAATAATTCCATTTATCTATTCATATAGATATTATACAAGTCGAATAATCACATGTCATATTAACATCCAATTTCATAATGATGGAATGCCTAATTCTAGACATCAAAACGACATTGTCAAGGTCTCGTTCCACGACTACAAATAATATTTCTTCAAGGTATTTTACCAAGACACCTTCATTTCTTAGGAGACCCACTGATGCATTGAAGAGTTATAATAGGCTCCACCCTTCACTAACTATGTCCAATGCATTCCTCTTATGAAAATGTTGAAACATAACCTAATAATTAATATTAAAACTAGCAAAAAGAATGTTAATACTTTAACCATAAACCATTAATAGTATGAGAATAACACACCCCTAGTAAAACATATTACAAAACCTTCGATACCAAATGAATGATTATCTCATAATAAATCAACTTCAAACAAATGTAAAATCCAATAATGGATGTCGGCATGAATGAAATCAAAATGATTTGAGAGAAATGTCTCATCTTATTTTTGAAATCATTTAAAAGTCACAAAATTATAAAATAAAATATTTATTTTGAAAATATTCTAATAAAATATTATGGGAAACTTTGAAGGTGTTATAACAGCATAGAATAACTACACCCGATGTATAATTTAAAAAAACGTTCTTACCTTAATTCGTTGAAAAGGTCGTAAAGTACCTAGTTTGGAATGATATGGAATGATTTTTTATAACCTTTATATAAAAAATAAAACAGTGGTATAAATTAATTTAACCCATATTATATTAGATAGTAAAAATGTTCTGACATATATTTTTAAGAAACAGGGATGTGTACGATAAAGTGATCCCAATAGATTCTTATATATAAACAACCTCGGATAATAAAGAGATTGTAGAATTGACCCTTAACTTGTAATTTTTCATAGTTGAGGGTGCGTTAACCTCTTTTGTAAAAGTTAAATAATTTTTTAAAATAATACGAGGACCACATACACAAATATGATATCATATATGATCTTTTAATATTTCTTTTTTATTAATATTCTAGTAATACCATTGTTTCATGTGTTAGCTAATTCATTTTACTTTATATGTTATGTTATGTATGTCATGTTTGTTCTGGATAAGATGTATTTGATTCATATGATGAATGATATTATGTTATTAAAAAGAATTTTTAATCATGAAATGAAAATAATTCTTGAATTATTATGATGGTGAATGAATCTAATCGCATTTTTGGATACAATAATACATACATACGCACGAGTGAAAATATCATTTTCTTGATAGTGAAATCATATGTAATTGGATGGTATATCATATATACAGAATAATAAACATGTTTATTTTTTTATTTACATTAATTATACTCATTATTATACCCATCTAAATAATGATGTGTTAAATAAAAAACTACACCACGATGAGGAATCGATAAGCAATACGTATACACGTTTGGTGACTTTGTCATTCATAGGATGGATAGAATAATGAATATGATGGTACCATATTTATAATATAATAACTGTAAGTTTAAATTAATGAATTCATTATTTTGGTATGGAAACATCAATGAAAGAGTAATTGGAATTAGAAAAGAACTTTGAAATATATGATGAAATTATGACCACTTCTTCTGGTGCTACTTATGATTTGATCAAAAGTGCTCCTTAGGTTGGATTCTGATCACATTAAACACTTTAGGATGATGTGGGTGTAGTTGGGAGGATATTTTGGTAGGATTTGGCTGAGCCAAATGGATTTGGAGGTTATATTTTGAGAGAAGTTGAAGTAACCATTTATAAGAGAGGTGTGGGTCACTTTAGGAAAAGCTGGAAATATTATTTTATTATACAATTATAATCAGTTTATAATGGATAAAATAAATTTTATATTGAGGATAAGGTGAGTATGTGTCTCAAAACTCTAATCAAATAGGTTTTAGACTTGTTTAGGTTACCATATATACCTTCTCTTTTAGATTTAACACCTAGTAAAATAGTTTAACTTTTACCATGTATTATTGTATTATTATAATTTGTGGTTAATAAACTTTGTATAAAAATCCAAGAAAACCCCAAGTGGTTAATTATTTATATATATAGAATTATATAAGTCCTCTTTTCAAGACATATATATTTTAGAATATTATATCAATTTATAATATACAATTAATTTTAAAAATACATTTATGTCAATTTGGACAGAATTTAGTATTTAGATTTCGTGAAAGTAATAAATACTTTATTAATTTGAAATAAAATTATTTAATCTACAATAAAATTTCATATTAACATATAAAATTCGTTTAATACATCAGAATTATCAATTTACAATTATTTTAATATTTATAATATAAGTTATTTTAATCTTTCAATAAAAATGTAATTCTACATCTTCATTTGGTCATAAATAAATTTTCGTATTTAAGGAGTAAAAATTATAAATTAAAAACTATTATGTAGGAAATATAATTATATTTATTAGTAATATTAATATTCTAATTTTTCTTACATATAACCATATATTATAAATGGTTTGGTTATAAAACATTGAATTTAACACTTTTAAAAATTCTTTAAATAAAATAAAAAAATGACCAAATCTAATATAAGTTGACCCAAAGGATCAAATTTATTCATATCGTTTATTTTGGTCAAAATAAACTTATCCATTATAATTAAGTCATGTTTTAGGGTAATTTTAATAGCATTTTAACCTTTAATTTCCATATTTACTTTTAACTCTGGTAAATAAAATTCAAAATGTACTATTCATCATAATATTATTTTTGTTCTATTGAACCACCATTTATAAACTATTGTCAACTGTGTCTCTCATAGTTTTGAAATTAAATTCATAGAAGTAGTAAAATTACATTTTATGAAAATTTTTAAATGTTCCCAGAAGGTACGTAAAAGATGTTAAAAGTTCAATAAAATATTATATATCCAATATTATTATAAAATTACTCCAATGAATTACAATGAACATATATAATTATTATGTATCAATTTTTACCTAAAATATCATTAAATAAAATAACTAATTATTTAAAAAAAAATTGGTTTAAAATAATAACGCAGTGTTTTTCATTATTCATAAATAATTGAATGTTTTCAGAAAATTGAAAAAATTCTCCCTAATCTAATTTTGATATTTCAAATCTAAAAATCCATTTCATTTTGAAAAATAAAATTTTAAAAAATATAAAAAAGGAATATTACTATTCATAATAGCTAGTTTGATTGATCGTGTTGTGCTGGAACATTAAGTTGTGTACAATGCAAGTTATTGCATTATTGAAGGAGAAACATACCATGGATGTTTGGGGTGTTTCAATCATATAATTAAACATTATTTTTTTCATATTTATTACATCATATTAGATGATTATTCAATAAAAAACATTAAGATTCATTCCATAATTGTATTCTTTTACTATATTTAGAGAATATATATACAAATATTTTACTTAAGAACATTATTCAATGTATCATAGATATTAATTAACACATTTTTCTATCTTGAATTTCCATATTTTAATCCTTTTATCATAACATATTATAAGTAAAAAAATAAAAAATGGGGGGCTTAGATACTCAAAATTGTTAATATTGGGATATATCAATCGATAATTATATAATGTCATAAAAAAACTATAAGAGTTTGGAATCATGAGAAAACCCTAAATATTTCATTGATAGTGAATCAAAAATCTTGAAAATTAGTTTTGGAATAAAAAAATTTTATATCAAAATGATATTAATCATAAGAGTGGAAAATCATTGAAAGTTAATTATGAACCATATGTTCATGTTTTGAATGTGTTTCACCACCATTGCTATTAAAATAATTTAATATGTCATATTTTACTACTAATTCCAACGAATCCTAGAGTATATGCTCCCCAAAATTATTTCCAATATCATAATACACCATTAATCACCACATATATCCATTAATAAATCATGAACATCATCTTGCATCACAAAATTATATCATGGTATAATTAATTTATACAATTTAATAGACGTGTATATGATTTTGGGACCAACTATCACATAATTGAAACCATATATATGTTCCAAAATAAAATAAAAAATTCATCATATCATCACATCATCATATCATAACGCCAACAAAGAAAATAGATTTCATAAACTCTTCATAAATTCGTTATAGCATAAACCATTAAAAAATGGGTTTTATAATCTTATAATCATCTTATTAATTAATAATATAGAGAAATAATAAATACGGTATCATTTGATTATATCCCTAGTAAGTATGAATTACCATAAATGGATGTTACCATACCTGGAAATTCGATTCAAAATTACTAGAATAAAACATGCAAGAAATAAACATTTAATTAATAAATCATCAATTAAAAATATAAATATTTAAAATAATGGAATAGAAGAATTTTGTTTTCAATAGAAACATCGAATCATATAATTTAAGCTTCAATAAATTGAGCAGTATTTATGGTTGAAAATTGAATTTATATTGTATAAGTTAAAAGTAAACATTCTTTTCACACATTTTTTAAAAATTCCAAAAATTAAGTTAATAAGAAAATTAATCAAGTTTTCTATTGAAATAATTATCAATAATATAAAAAATGTTTAAAAAATACATTAAATATTTATATAATAGTAATGATAAAAAACTGATAAATTTTACTAAAGATATGGGCATGAGAGAAAAATATTCTCGATTAATATAGAAATAATGATTTCTTATCCTAAAAAAACATCATTTTATGTACTAATGTAAGGAAAAATGTTTTATTACATAATAATTAGATTAATAACCAATGTATAATAATATAATAAAAATTCATCTAATACAGGTCATATAATTTCATTAATGTATATTCAGGAATAAATAACCCTAATTAATATAGGATGGAATCATAATTCTCTTACTTAAAGAATCATCATTAATCATATGTGTTAGAACCTACTTCATAATTATTATCTATTGATTATATATATTTAAAAACCATATTAATATTTATCATTCGATATATTTTCTACTTATAATATCTTATAATATACTTATTAACAATTTATTAATAAAATAACTATTTGTAGAGATAACTACAATAGATTTCCTGCATGTTTTTGTTTAGAAGTCTTATTACTTATATATTGATCAATATTCATTCATATATATATTGTTTGTAACAATATTAATATAAAATAAATTCATTATATTAATATATATTCACTAATATAAAATAGTGATTGAAAAATGAATAACAATATTCACAGAAATGGTAGGTCGTACGTACAATGAATTTTGTTTTCACTTTTATCAATGTAATAATAGAAAGGTAACTAATAATTAAACATTATAAAATAAGAATAATTTCATATATATGTTATAAAACCATTAAATATAAACTTATTTTCAATACTAGTAAAATTGAAATGGAAAAATTGCTACATTTCTTAGTGGAAGTGGTATTCCACATGTACACACGAGCGATGTTATTGTTTTCAAAAATAATGGAAGGTAAAAAAAACAATGTGAAATTATAACACCCAAAAAATACATATGTCATAAATATAATATATAATATTTTATCCAATCATAATAAAAAATATTGAGAGAATGATGTGAAATATGATTTGAATCACTACATTGAAGAGGTAAGTTATACGTACGCACTTGTAATTTTTATTTTGTATGAATGAAAAGATAAATAAAATAGTCATAAAATAATAATAATAATTATAATATTTCATATATTAAATTATATATTTTTTATGGGTATATTATATTTAGAGGATGTAGAAGAAGAATGAAATTGAATGAAGTTGTGTATGATGTTTACCTCTCCTTCAGTATGCCTCCTTAAGATATATTCTTAAGTTCTATTGGAAGGGACATTAATGATGATGATAACCTATAAATTATAGATGGGTAATTTTTTAAAATAATTATGTAGGGTTCGCTAAATATGGAAGAATCAATGTAATGTAATTTTTAAACATAGGGGGTAGCCTTTTATAGGTAATGGGGTTACACTCTCTAAATTTCATATACGGTTAAAATATAGTACATTAATAGTAAAAAAGAATTCATTAAAATTTTAATAAAAATAAATTTAAATACTATATGAAATAAATATCAGCAGTTGTTGAGTTTTAGGTTTTGTTATGTGTCATTAAAAAACCTTTTTTTACTAACCCATTCATTTGCAATTTTACCAAATAGTTGTAATAAGTTTATCATTTTGGAAAGATTATAATTTTACATATATGGTAATACATGGATCTAAAAAGGTAAATGGATGTGATAATAAACCATATCTTATACACATTTTATTATTTCAATATTTTTATGATAATTATAAAATTTAATATATCATTATTTTAATCAAATATCATTAATTTATTTTTTCACACAATTTCAAAAATTTAATATTAATGTCACAATGATAAAAATGGAATTATAATGTAATGTTTTCATGAAAACCTAATATATCATATTTACCTTCTTAAATTCATATAATATTATAATTCAGTCAAAATATTATTTCATTTAATATTTTTAAAATCATTTTAATAATTTTCAATTATTTGAAAAAATATTATGTTGGTGTTGTCTAAACATTTGAGGTAATTATATCATTATAAAATATTGAAAATAATTTAAATAATAATATATTAATTAATTTCAATATATACTTTTAAATTAGTTAAATATGAATATTTATAAACAATTATGTCACAATTTTTTTTTTAATATTTCATGTATATTTATCCATTCTTACACAAGAATTGAACATCCATTTGGATAAGTCTGTTGTTATATAACTCCAGAATTCATATGTGACCATAAAAATCATCCCTTATAATTCCCATCTATATTCCAGTTTTTTAAATGAATTATTCCATATCAAATACTATCTTTACTATACAAAATTTTATTTCTCCTACGCTACAAAATCACTGCATCAACAGTAACATGAATTTCATATTTATCCTAAAAAAATTATAATGTATAGTATTTTATTTTTTTTGTATGTTAGTTTTTTATAATAATTCATTATTAATTCTATATTTATATAAAATTTTAATATAATTTTCATGTATTAAAAATGACATAATATAAAATGTATTTATAAAACAAAATATTTTTTTTACTATTTATAGAAATTTTAACTTATTCGAAAATATTCTAAAAAATATATCTAATAAGAAATTTTCACGATGAATCAAAAAAATAAATACAATTTCTTTAAATTAAATACCTATAAGTCAATGAAATATATGGTTCTCTGAATTCCTTGAACACACTGAAGGAGTGTGTTTTGGAAGAGTTATTTTTTATGCCAAAAAAATTAATTATAATAAATTAAATTAAAAAAGTGAATATATTTTTTTATCAAATATGTTATCTAAAAATAAAAGGGAGATATCTAAATATAATATTATATAGAAATAATAATAGATCATTTAAACTAATGCAATCCAGTGTTTTATGAAATTTGTAAAAAATGGTATTTTCTATATTCACTAGAAAATTATATCATTTAAAATATTCAAATATTTTACCCTGAGATAATTTTGATATACTGACTCCAAAAATGAAGTTCTAATAATGAGATAGTATTTTCAAAAGATCTAAGAAAAATTATAACATATGTGAAATAATAGTAATATAAAATATAAATTGAAGAATGTGCATAGGCGAATAACAAATTATTGACTAAAAAATTGAGTTCTTATTTATTATGTAAATGTAAATATTTTTTTGTTTTCTTGGTATGTTATAGATAGTTGAAAAAAATTATTCATATTCATACCTAAATATTTAATAACCATGTCTTAACTGAAACATTTGAATATTGATATTCAATTGTATATTAAAGGTTATTGTTGTTTGTTGTGCTCACTACATAATACAATTCTCTTATAAAATAGCAGGGTGTTATATTATACCACATTAATTATTTTCACCATAAAAAAATTTATATTTATCATCATTAGATGAATGTTTAGAAATAACTTGGATGAAACCCACATCAGACATAGGGTTAATAAAACATCCTTTAAGTAGTGAATGTGGGATACAAAAATGTTAACTGAAATTACACATAATTGGGTTTCCAGATAAGGAGAATATTGGATAGAATTAGAAATATAAAAATGAAAGAGAAAAATAAATCCCTTGTATAAATATATATAATTATAGAACATGTCCATTATAATAGTAATGAATAAAAATAATAAATATTTTATGGGGAAAAGAATATCATTTTATTAGAAATGAAGGGTAAAATATAAAATAATTATTCCAATATACCTTTCATATTTTTTTGGATTTTATGAATATCATGATATAGATCTTGTAAAAAAGTACATAATTGATCAATTTCCATTTCATAATAACAATTTAATTGTTTGGTTGTTCTTTGAAAAATTTATACTACATCTCTTTATCAACGGAGTGAATATTCAATAAAAAATTATCATGGATCAGGAATAAATGTTATCATTTAATGGATCATAATATCTACAAAAAAAATTAATTCATTCAATATATATCTTGATATTAAAAAAATGGGCAGTATATGCTGTCCGATATCGGTAAATATTTCTATAATGGTATAACACATTAATCACTAAAACATCATCATATATTCACCTTGAACCATTTCATTAATAGTTAACATGAAACCCCATAAATTATATTTCCGAGCACATTGAAAACCAAAAAACTTTGAAATTGGGAGACTAACTACAATATCTAGAGTTTTTAAAAGGAAACATTTTTCCCAATAGTGTACATGATAGAGCACGTTGAGCTTAAGCAAACAACTTAATAATATTTAGATGTTTCTATTAAAACCTACATGTTATAATGATGGTAAGTAAACGTATCGAATAAATTACAAATATATGGTTTACACGAGTCCATATAATTTATTATTTGGTGATTAATTAATTATAAATGAATGTAAATCATATTTTATAATAAGAAGATATATTTTTTTTAAAAAACAATTAAATGTGAAATGGTTTCTTTATACTAATAGGTATAAATGTATATATTTTTGGATTATATTAAGGGAATATATACAAATCATATTTAATAAAGTATTTAATAATCATATTTTGTGGTTTCTATAAATGATATATGAAAAAATATCCACTTTTACAAAAAAATAAGTATTTTTCAATGTTGTAGTTTTACCACCATTTGAAAGGAGACCTATTTTAAAAATTGTTTTTATAATATTTTAAGTTATATTTTAAAAAATAAAATAATTATTTTAAATAGGTTTATCAAAATTTACATTTAAGAAAATTTTGGTATTATTCTGATAATGGTAATTTTTTATGAATATTGAAAAAATAATGCATTTTTAAAATGAAAAGAAAATCATTAAATTTATTTATATTGTTTAAAAATATTTTTAATGGTTTTAATGTATAATTAGACATCATTTTTTATCATCTAATTCAATCATGCTCATTTTAATTAATTTCACATTGAGATATGCTATAAAAAAGGTTTCTATTAGAATGTTTTTAATTTAAAAACTGGTTTTTACGATCCATGAATAGAAATAGTTATAAATTAATTTTAGCCACTTTGGTGTTTCAAATTTAAAAAATTAAGCTAAAATAGTTTTAATTAATATTAATTTTATTGTCAAATGGGGTCCATTAAATTTTTTGTGAATAGTAACTTTAGTATTTTTTAGCACGGTTATTGGTAAATATTGTAATTTATGGAAAAAATAGTATAAGAATTATAAAATCACCATAACACTTATAATAATTTAATTAGAAGAAGGTTGTTCTAAAAAAATTATCTTTGAGCCTGTTTTGGGAAAACATGACTCTATATTGTTGACTTTAATACATTTATAATATTATACTTAATGAAAAGCCAATTTTGTTACTCTTTTCATTATAACAAGTAAAATACTTTAAATATTAGTTTATATTGGTTAAATGTTCAACTATAAATAATAATTTTAAATATAAAATATTTAACTACATCATGGTAATTTATTTATAACATTTAATGACAATATAATTACATTAAATGGTGACACAATGATGATGTAGTAATTATTTAATTAAAAGATGAACCAAATAAATTTTAATAAAAATATTAAAATAAATATAAATTTTAATGATTAATATCTACTAAATAAATTTAGATAACTTTGACATTTTATATATAAATTAAAGAATTTATATTAATTTATCATGTTTTTATGGTATTTTTAAAAGTCAATTAATGAATAGTTTGAAAAGTGGAAATCAGTAAAATTTTAAAATCAATAATATTTTATTAAATGATATTAAATTTATAAAAATATAATATTCACAATCTAGATTAGATAAGTCTTATAATGTTGTAAATTACTCTTTTATTGGTCCTTTGGAATGGTTTGATCATTAAAATTGCCCAAAACGTGTAAATTAATAGATAACACAACATGAGTTAAAATTGATAAAACATAGAGATAAGAATTATAAAAAATACTCAAAATATGTAAAACATTTATTAGATTGTTGGATATATAACCTTACTAAAATAGTCTTCTAAATAACTAAATTTTGTGCCATTTGGTATAAACTCTCTTTATAGTTGTTAAAGTGTTAATCAAAGGTTACCATTTTATGAAGATGACGAAAAAGGCCATACCTGATAAATTAGACTCAAGGAAAGGTAATCATTAACTAAAAACTCAATTTTAATTCTTTTTAAAGATTTATTATTCTAAATCATTCTCTTTCATGTAGATTTTTTTAAGAACATATTTTTGAATTTATTTATATTGGTGTGAATATTTTAAACTGGTAATTTTTTAGTTTCATTCATATGATTCAAAATAGAATGTGACACTATTATTTAAAAATAATTTTTTAAATTTTTTAAATGGTATTGGAAAATTTATTGGTTATTTAAAAATATAAATTTATTTATTATGAATGAAAAAGTTATTTTATGACTGAGATATTGAAAATTGGATGAATTAATGTGTTATGATGATACAATGCTTCCTTTAAATTTGATGGGTGGTTGTATGATAAATGAAATATGGGTGGTCACATTATCCCCACCATCACATTGGGCATAGAAGTCAGACATGTGGCTAGTCCATTTTTAGAGTAAAATGTGTGGAAGTCTAGTGTAGGGATATTCTATTAGTAAGAGTGACTTCTATAGAAGATGGATGTATGTTTATTCTATATGAAATGGTGATTTAAATGGATTTAAACAATATATTTATTCCATTTCATTATAATAATGTCCGAGGAACCCTACATATATATATTATTTTGTTTTTATCATATTTTTTTTTGATAAATTGCAATTTCAAAAAGGTAAGATAATGATTGTTTTGAAATTAAGATCTTTTTTTCAAGGTAAGAAATTTTTTATAAGTAAATTTTTTATGTGTTTTTAATATATTAATTGTTTTCATTCATTATGTCCTGTATGTAGATTTTTGTAGTCATCCATTATTTTGACGTATTTTTCATATGATTTATGATTATTATGGGAAAACAATATTCTATGTTGATCTAATTGATGGTGTTTCCTTAATGGAAGTCATTTGTTATTTTAAAAGGGTATCTTTTGGTGAAAGAAATTAATACTGAGTATAAGTGTCCACATACAATGTATTCGTATACATTGTAATTTTTTTCCTAATTCATTGAAACACTAAAAATAATAAGATCCTAAAAAGTAAAATATATATAAAAACACTTGAATAAGTAATTTTTATGTACGGGTCCTTAAAATTGTTATCAAAAGGATTGTTTAGACAAATTTAGAGACTAATATGCTTCCATATGAGTTATGGATATTATAAAGGGTTTATAATTTTCAGTTTTATCATATGTTTAGTGTCTAAAAAACACCTTTTATGCTTTTTATTATGATCTTTTATGGCGAATAACTGTTTTTCGGAGGCATTCATTTTTTTGAGATAATTATGGTATATTAATTTTAGTGGTGAACATGAAATATATGAGACAACCATGGAGGATAAAACAAGTTAAAAATATTTTTTATGAATTTAGCATTTTTTTGGAATATTTTACTAATTTTTTATTTTTATATAAAGGAAAACCTACAAAATGGGTAACAACTCATCCTATCCGTCAAGGTTTTGGTTTCCAAACACACAAATGAAGGGAGACTATGGTGAATCTCATACTATTAGCCTACATGATGTCCCAATTTGTAATAATTTCTTTTTTTAGTTAAAATATATGACCGAATAATAGTATTTTTATGTTGGGAACATATGTTTTATAAAATATTTGACATTGGGATTGTAACATGATTGGAGTATTAAGTGATAAATGATATTTTAGTGGAGGTTTTCTATTTTATGAAATACTATATAAACAAGGTAGTTATAATATTATGATATTTTCATTTAAATTTAATCGTTAAATTATATTATAGAATAATATATGATTATATTATAGACTTATGGTGATTTAATTTATTTATGGACATGATTATCCTATTGTGGAAAATATTTGATTTGGGAAATTAATTTATTGTATGAAACATTAAGAGAGTTTTTCATAATTTTAAGATAAATGTTAATAGTTGTCTCGGATGTTAGTGTAATGATTTATTAATTTTTGATTGAAATCATAGATTGTATATTTTGAATAATTTTAATAAAAATTATTCTTTGAATGGTTTATGTAAGGGTTTGGCATTTACTTTTGAATTTTAAATATTATAGTGGGTCTTCATCGTATAAAGTTTACTATTTTTGGGGAAATTATCCTATATCAGACAACCAATTTTGTTTTTTAATAGTGTTTAAAGACAAGATAAATAGATAGTTATTTGTGTGTGTATTATGTGATTATATAGAAGTTGATTCTAGTGCATTGGTTGTGAAAAAATCATCTTGAATACGCATTGTTCGGAGAAAAAGGTGATTTTTTGATGGAAATTGGTTGAAGGATGATTCTATACTTTTAATGTATGTATTTTTTCATATTATTATAGTCTATATAGAAAAATAATTACACAACTCTTTGAAAATCATCTTAAAACATAATAATTATCAGTTTACTTTTCTTATAAAGATATCAATGACATTTTAATCCATCATTGATTTATGACTTTAAATTGGTTTACTTTATCCTAGCGAGTTTTCTATAACTCTCCATCAGAACATTATTTTTATATTTCCATTCCATAAAAATTTATTCCTATATGGAACTCAAGTATATATTATCGCAGGTGGCCTTCGTGATTTTTTTTGTTTCTTTTAAAGAGGATGATTTATTGATTCATTTTCGTTATGGGATTTCAATTATTGAATCCTTAAATTTGAAACATATTTTTGGATCATGAGATCAATATGAGAGGTCACAATTTATATAATAAGAGAGAATATAACATACCATGTTTTTAAACTATGCTCAATATCATATCTGGTAAACCACATCATTCTTATGAAAAGAACTAAATAATATTTAATTAGTATATTAAAACAAGGTCTTTTAAATGATAGGAATGAAAATAATTAACTAAATTATGAATATATTGTTTACACATGTATATATAATTAATTATTTTGGAAAAAAAATTATAAATGAATTGATTTTTTTTAAATTGAAACAATGGATTTTCTAGAAAAAATTATTAAAATTTGAAAAATTGTTGTTTTGAATAATAAATAGAGAAATAACTATTTTCGTATTATATAATTTAAATATCTATAAGAAATATATGAAATATATTATTTAGCATTCATATTATGCATTTTATACCAATTATATATGAATAAATCCAATTAAAATCAGAAAAAATGTTTTTTTCAATAAAGGGTGTTTTAAGGCCTTTTGATTTTACACCTATTTTATTTATACATTTTGACACATTCATAAGTTATATTTGAAAAAATTAACTTATTTTTTTTAATATTGGGTAAAAATATTTAATGTGGTTAATTTTTTGGTAATTTCTGGCTTATATTAACTTTTTAAAGAATAGTGAAAAATAAAGCATTTTTAATGTAAAACTAATTTTTAATTAAATTTATCTACAGGGTAAAAGAATAATTTTTGAATGTTTGTAAGGTATAATATGATAAAGATTTCCCTAATTAATAAGATATAGATAATTGAAAACAATTTAACATTGATATTGTATATAAAAACTTGGTGAACTGTTGAAGGTTTTTTCCTCAAGACCTCCTTTTCTTGTTCAATAAATGAGAATAATTTTAAATTAGTTTTAGCATATTTGGTGTTTTTAGTTTTAAAAATTATACATAAATTCATTTAATTAATATGAAATTTTTGGTCTAATATGAAAATAAATTTTTTGTTGAATAGTAGCATTAGTATTTTTTACCGCGGTTCTGGTTAAATCGTGTAATTAAGGGTAAAAATAATAATAAAATAATTAAAACATTACCCTAAAATGTTTCCAAATTTAATAATATTACTGTGTTTCGACCAAGTTAATCCCTGGGTATATTTGTGGACTACGTGTAGCCACATTATTCACATTAATTCATTTAAAATATTATATTTAATGAAATGCTAAATTTGGTACACATTGGTTTTTAATAAGGAAAATATTTTAAATATGAAGTTATATGGTTGATATATTAACTTTAATATGTAATTTTAAATCTAAGAGATTTATATACACAATGGGAATTTATTTATAATTTTTATTGATAAAATAATTACCATAATTGGTGACATAAGAATGATGCAACAATTGTTTAATTAATAGAAGAATCATATAAATGTAAATAAATATACTAATATTAATTTAAATAATGGTTATTAATTTTGAAAATGATATTTTATATTATTATAACATGTTAAATATGCCTTAAATGAGCTATTTGGAATTTATCACATTTTTATGATAATTTGAAATGGAATGTAATGAATAGTATCAAAAATTGACATTATTGATATTTTAAAATAAAAAATATTTTATAAAATGATATAAAATTTATAAAAATATAATATTCCCCCAAAAATTTAAGATACGTCTTTTAATGTGTTAAAGGAATCATTTATTGGTATTTTGGGTTATTATGGTAATTAAATAATCCTAAAACATTAAATTAGTTGATAACATAGTAATATTAAAAAGTGTTAAAACAAAAAGATAAGTATTTAAAAAGTGTTCCAAATATGTCTAATTTTCATTTTTTATTAGATATTTTACCCATTGTAATATTAAATTGGAAATAACTAAATTTGGTTCTATTTTGCAATGAAAATTAACTTATTTTTATTTAATACTTTGATAAATTGAACGAGTTCCCCTCTCTTTTCCTATAAAAGGGAACTGATTATTATTTATTCTTGAAACCAATAAACATATTTTTTCAGCCACAATATTCCAAAATCACTTCTTATAATTTATTAAAATATTATGCAATATTTATTTTTGATTGAACATCCTATTTAGAGGTGATAATGTTTTAAAAAGGTGTTATTTTCCTAATAATATGATGAAAAAGGAAAAATGTGACGAATTAGACTCAATGTAAGGGACTCTTTAACTAAAACATCATTAAAACTATTTTAAAGATTTACTTTTCTAAATACTTCTCTTTCATGTATATGTTTCAAAAATGGTATTTATGAATGTATTAATTTGAAGATGAATGTTTGAAAGAAGTTATTTTTTAGTTTCGTTCAAATTATTCAATGTGTTATGAGAGAGTTTGATTTGAAAAAATATTTTTAAAATTATTACATGGGTTTTGAAAAAGTATTTATTATTCAGTAATTTGAAAATTTAATGATTGAAAATAAAATTTTATAAATGAAATGATGAAAATTGAATGAATTTATTTGTTTTGACTATACTTGAAAATTTGTTAGGTGGTTATGTGAGAAACCTAGGATGGATGGTTATATTATAACCTCCAATAAATTGGGTGCTGAAGTTAGTAATATTGATATTCAATTGGTAATAATGTCATGTTTAGAATTCAGTCGTAATGTTTTCCATTTGTAAGAGTGACATGTATGCAATTCGATCGTATGGAAATTATATTTATAAGTTTTACATGTATGGAAATAGATAGTATGATTATTCCATTTTAGTATATTTATGTCCCATGTTACCTAATAATGTATTAATTTTTCTTTTAAGAGTTATCATTAGAAAATTATGATTTTCCAGTGGAATGAAATTTATTATTTAAATAGTGATCCTTTATTTAGGGTAAATGGTAAGTTTATTAGGAAATATTTTTTGGGTTTTCACTAGACAAATGTTTTCCTTTATTTATGAACATTACTAATATTTTCTTATCATACAATATTTTTAATTGGTTTTCATAGGTATTAATATTTGTAAGGGAATAATAGATTTCATGGTGAAATAATTTCAGTTATTTCTTGAAAAGAATTCATGCCCTCGCCTAAAAGGGACACTGTTGGCTAAAAATAGATACATTGTATAAGAGACACCACATAATTTATGGGTATAATTTTATATATATTCTCCAAATTCTCTAAAACAGTAATCTAAAAAGATCCAAAAAATGTGAAATCTAATTCAAAAACACCACAATAAGTTATGTTTAATGCCTTTTACTTACTCTAACTTTGACAAATCAACCTAGAAGTTATCCCCTAAACAACAAAATATATATTTTAATGTCAAATATAAAATATATGAATACGTTGAGCATATATTCACTTTAAAAATTTAATATAAGAGATTTCTCTAAAAACTACATGAAAACATACATGGGTAAACATTTATCACATTAGTTTTTCTATAAATAATTTGATAGTCTATTGAATAAATTCTACATATCCAAAAATATAATTAAAATCATAAAATAAAAATTAAATAACCTTTTTATTATTTCAAAATTTAGTTCCATGAAAACTAATATTATCCCCTTTACATTATTAGTATAAATCACCTATTTAACTTATCTAAACATTATTATCTAAACATTGATCACATATTAAGTTTTATTAATCCCATAGGCATTTTTTATTTAAAAATATGACACTACTTCCAAATAATTTTTATTTCTTATCAGTATATTGTTTGAAAACCTTAAACACAATCAATTTTAGAAACACCCTTAAATGATTCATGATTTTTAATACCTATATTTATTTAATATAAAACTTTTAATCATAATTCTTGAATTACAATATAGAAAACATTTAGTCTTTACACTTCAAGAATAAAAATAACATATCCCATTTCATGGCCTAAGAGTTATATATTTGATTAGGGATTTGAATGGGATAATTACCATGTTCCCCACACATTATAAATTGAACTAAATTAGGTAAATAAATATTTTACATTGATATTTTAGAAGAACATTGTGTTTCATGGTGTACACAACACACAACACTAAGTCTAAATTAAATGCAATATACTATTAAAATGTTATTAATTAATATTACATTTGTGGCCTTGAAGTTGAATTGGATGGTATAATATGGTTATGAAATACATATAAATAACCATCCCAATAATTTTTTTATCAATTCTTATTAAATAAGAACTCAATTTATTGATGGGATATATTATGCTACATAATTTTGTTTTATTCAAAAATATATTTTTATTTATGTTTTATACAAAATACTACTATAAATTTCATGAAAATTAAAATAAATTTAAAAAAATAATTACATTTTTTAAATAATATTATCAAAATTTTCATTGGATGAAAGTTTATAATATTCTAAAAGTATTCATTTTTACTTTATATAGAAAAATGCCAAATTTTATGGAGAACTATATTTTTTTTCAATTCATTATCGAGATCAATTATGTTTTAAATTATTCAAAAATAAAATTATATATATCATATTATGAATAAATCAATTATTTTTTATTATTAATTTTATGATTGAATTTTGTAAATAACATTTTTATACATACAATGATTTTTTCAAAAGAGTGCATTTCATTTTTTTTATTTTGATTCTAACTTAATTTATTCCACTAATTGAAATCCAATATTTGAAAACAGGTCTAATATTTTATATTATGTGGTTCATAGTTTCTATTTATTTCACTTTTATTATTTTCCAAATAGAATACTAAATGTGGTAAAAACTATGACCATAGTAAAGGGTAATTCAGTTTAATAAATGTTAAAACCAAGTGATAGGGTCATATTTTATAATACTAATTATTTTTATATTAATTTAATTCTACACTTATTTCCTTAATCTGTTAATTTATATATTTAATGGAAAAATTTCCATGATAATGATCCATATTATATTTAATCAAAGAATCATAAAAATTCACTCTCTTTGCATTAAAAAACACTTATTCATTAACATATGGAAAAAATTTGTTATAAACCTATATAAATGCATAAATTTATAATATTAAAAAAATTGATGATGTAATTATTTTTATAATTTATAAATTTTTTTTTTAAAATTATAACTTAATAAAACTTCTATGCAGTATTTCATCAATAAATAAATGAAAATAAATGTTTATTAGATTACTAAATGTAAAATAATTTGAGTTATTTAATGTTTTCTATGAATCATTTAGAATAATATAATGTAATGACCCAGACCTCTCAACTCCATTATTTTTTGATAATCCAAAGATTTAGGTGTTCTAGGATGTCATGGTTGACAATTACAACACTTTTCATGATTTCCCATACTTCTAGGTTTTCCATTTTTGTCTCACCATGATGGTAACTTGCTGGTGGGGGCTCGCTAGATGACGCTCGATAGAAGATGCTCAAAAGAGTTGACTCGTTAGTGGTTTCTTGTCCAGCGGTGCCTCACCAAGTGTTTCCCAGTCTAAGGGCCACTCATGAGGGGGGCCTCACTGAGAAGTTCCTTAGCTATGGAACGCCCACTGAGTAGTGCCTCACTGAGTAGTGCCTTTACAACTAGTGCATCATAAAACGGTGGATTCCAAGAGCTGCCTCATCGAGCGGTGTGTTTTCTAATATTGGCACATGCACAATGTTCCCATCATCTACTAGTTAGGCCTTTTTGATGTGTTTTTTATATAAATAACATTGAAATACATATTTTAAATAATTTAATGATGATTAAATGTTCAAAAATCCTTAAAATAAACTCTTTTAAATATTGGTGATATAATTTTTCAACGCTTGTTATCTTTACCCATTCACTTGTAATATAAATTCAAATACATATATAAACCATGAATCTATCTTGAAATTCACAAAGCTGATATTCCCCTCCCATATTTTTATTCTTCATTCATTCTCTTCATGTGAGAGGAAATTAATTCTTGTTCCCATATGAGTCGTGTGGCTAGATTGTATCAATTGGTTTGAGATTTCTTGTATGTTTTCTTGATGTGTGTGTTTCCCTGTCTAGGTGCACTAAGAATGTGTGATCGCCATTTCCCCTGGGTATGTTCCCATTCATCTTTCATAATTTTTCATCATTCATGGTGGGCATATAGATGTTTTCATCTATTAAGATGGTTGAATAAAAATTAATAAATATAATTTAACCTATTTAAAATCAATATATGTGTTATAGGAAATGAAATTCTTGATCATGCATTGTTAATTGTTTTTGTTTAATATTGTGATATGTATGGGCTGACTACAAACTAAATGTTGTATTCATTGGTGGTCCCTGTTTTCACACATAATGATTTATATAATTCATGATATTTGTTTCTTGTTGAATTTATATTATAAAAATTGATAACAATGTCTACTCAAAAAATAGATAGATTCCCCACGATCTTACAACTTTAGTGATAACCCATGAATTAACAAGTGTAATTTATGATGAAATTCATTGTTAAAATTTAATATGTTTTTTTGGGTTAGTTTGGTGATTTGTTTATAAGAATGGTTGTGCACATGTGGTTGGATCTTTGGATGTGTTGATCTAGTTATGGTATGTTTGTGCTGTAGGGATGTAGGCCTGATTAGGGTTTAGTATGATACAGGGTGTTCAGGTGAATTGATGGGTTTCTTTCAGTTTTCATGGTGGTAGGTGTAATATTACATTGAATAATGATGGTAGTTGATGGTATGGGTTGTTCACTATTGATAACATGCAGAAATATTTACCATATACCTAGAGATATATATATGATATGTCATAACTGGATGATAAACATGGAGGTCATGGAAACATCTTTCATTAATTTTAAGTGAAATAAATTTCCATGTTTATTCTCCACTTCAATGACATATAATGAATCTCCTATAGTGTGTTTTTTTAGTAGTTACCCTACAAGTGATGGAATGCATAAATAATTGTTAATATAGTTTGGAATAGCCTGAGTTTGTTTGGATAACAGGATAGAAATTGTTAATTATTTTAGTTGGGAATATAAATTGGTTATTGAGGATTATAGTGTTATTTTATGCATGTAAACATAGTATAAAATGTTATAGTATTCTAAATTGGTCGATTTTTTGATAACTCATTGGTTGGTCTTGAGTGTTTTTCCGATCATATGTGTATAAAATCTTATTTTCATGTGATTTCTATACACACTCCACTCTAGTTGAGCACTATGTGTTGATACCCCCCATCATCATAGGGGAGGGTTCCTTTCCCAATATCTCGTGAGAAGTATGGATGGATGGGTACATGGTCATTTCTATTATTCCTTCTTATTATGGTAGGTATGGTATAAGATGTTCGTAAAGGCAGTCAGTTAGTTTATATATATGATGTTTGTGATAGCCCAGGTGTCTTTGGGAGATATTTGATAGCCAATGTGTTTTCGAATGAGGTTGTTTATGCATTCTTATCATCCATTGGGATGATATGTGATGTTTTATCCCAAATTTTTTTAGTATGATATTTGATGTGGTTTTCGAGGTGTCTTCATGATGATATGCGTTTTGTTGTGAGGCCCATGTTTGTATAGGTGGGTTCTAATATGCATTATGATCATGGTGTGTGAAGGTAGAATACTTTGTGGAATACGAAAGTGATTGGAGGACTTAGACATCTAAAATTGGCAATAAGTTTCATAACTAATGGCTATGACCACGGTAATGTGGCCTATATCCACGGTTTTGAAACCGTGGCTATAAGTATTTTTTTATGGACTATAGCCAATGTTTTGAAAACTGTGGCTATATCCCACACCTACAACTGTGGTTATATGGCCTATAGCAATAGTTATGTGACCTATAGCCATAGTTTTCAAAACCGTGGCTATAGGTCTTTTTTCAAAGGGCTATAGCCAAGGTTTTGAAAACCGTGGCTATAGGGATCCCTCCCTTGCGCAGGATAAATATTTTCCCACCAATAAAATGGCAGGAAGAACTATTACCATATAATTTAGGATGCTTCCATAGTTTTTAATAATATATATAAAATATTATCTATATATATATACACAAAAGACATGGTGGTGTTGTGATTAGGGCGTTGGAATATGAAGAGAAGGTGCTGGGATCAAATCCTACTAGGGACATATTATGTTTTGGCTATAGCCACAGTTTTCTTGGTCAATAGACACGAATGAAACTATGGCTATAGCCCCCTACTTCCACGTTTAAAACATTGGCCATAGGTCAACATCCATGGATTACAAGGGAGACACCTACTTGCACGGTTTTCAAAACCTTGGAACTATTCCACCTATAGCCACGTCTAAAACCGTAGCAATATGTCAAACACAACTTCTATGGAGATAGCGAACACGGTTGGGAAAACTATGCTCGTCACCTATGGACACGGTTTTGGTCCTTATATCCAAAGTTTTGAATAAAGTCAATAGCCTTTTTTATTTTGATGGCATAGTGAGGATGGGGTTGATAGTATAACTACTTAAGCGATGTTTGGTTCTACCATTTTTTCACTAGAGAATTAGAATGGTTTACCCACATCTGCTCGAGTGACATTGTTTTTCCTATTGGGTATACATATTTTCTCACCCTACATATATACATTGATTTGGTGTTTCTAGGAGGATTATACAGAATCTGTTACACTATAAATCTTGGATCATGATAGTTCATGTATATAGATTCTTAGATTTACCATTGGTACTTCATATGTCAGAATTTTTTATTTATATCAATTCTATTTTATGCGTGCATGTTGGTTGGTTTTGGATTTCTTATATTTTATGTCTTGTATTTGTTTTTGGATGATTTATCTAATGTCCCAATCATGTTTTCCTAAAAAGGCAATCATCCCACAATGAGAGACTTGTAAACCATTGGTCATAGTCACAAATTGGGGGCCTACTAGAGGCAGGACTCGGGGGGTAATCGTCCCACATTATTCATTACTAGCCCTGGAGGGATATCATTGGTGGGAAGGGTCCTGACTGAGTGGTATTAGGGTTGATGTATGAGAGATATGATGGAATTTAGAGTTAAGAATAGTGGGGATTTCATGGGATGGTATGGAATTTTTTTACGGAACCTGGTATGTGACATTAACAAGAGATACTGGATAGGACACAAGATTTCAGGGCCCCTATGATCTAGTGAATGGAATCTAATACTATTTAATGACCTAGTAAGATTGACCTTTTTGTAGGATCGAGACCTAATAAAGGTACATGTATAATATTTATTGGTGTTCTTTTATGAATTGGTATTTTTATATGATGGTTAAAATGAATAGATTAAAAAAATTAATATAAACCATAATAAAATTCCATAGTACTTGTTCATAGTAATTCTTTGTTTACCTTTCTGAAACAACTCCATGAAATTTTTTGTGTGTAGACCAGGCAATATAGTTTTAATAGGTTGATCCAGTTTATTTTTGTAGTTTTATATATCTAAGTAAGATGATTGATGGAAGTGGATGTTGAGTGATTTCTAACGGTAGGATAGGTGGATGTATGAGGGAACTATATCATATTGAGATATCGAGATCTATTTGGAGATGCTTGAGATTACCTTTAGTATTATCTGACCCGATGGGATACTGGGTCCCTTTGGTGGTCAGTCATATGTAAGGAGTTCCATTCTAGTAGTGGATTCTATATCTGGGAGAATGGAAGGAAAAGATGTTTTTTAGGTTTTATTGTAGAGGGAGTTCAATGTATGTTTCAATTTGTCGATCTTGATGAATGAAAAGAGGTGGGAGATACTCTCCCTTATACAAGGGATTAGGTAAATGAAGGATATGGGGATAAAGTTCAAGTATCATCCCCATTTTTTCCCAGATCACTTTTTGGGATGATGACTATCATGCGATATGTATTGAATAGGAAGTCTATCCTTTTATCCAGTATATTGTTACTAGTTTGGCATTTCCAACATTTATATATGTTTAGCGGTGATTGAACTGATGCACTCAATATTAGGTCTAATGAGAGAGGGGACCATGTATAATTATTTGAGAAGTAGAGTTGTTTGTGAATGGTTGCATGCACCAGGACTTTTCAAGATTTGACCAACATGGAGTTGACCTCTGCAGCCTCCTTTCTAGCATCCGGGTATAGGTGGATTTTGTAATTTTATGGGGATCTTCATGCTTCTTTGTATTGGTTCTAGGTTTTGTGTTCATCGTCAGAGCTGTTTCCCATTACTTTCCCAAGTAATGTTCGGTTATGGTTGGTAGGATCAGCCACAACCCCAGCTTTCGTTGCCAGTGTGGTTGATTCAAAAGTTGGGTAAGAAGCCTTTTTTTAATCTAATCTGACATAGAAAAGGTCGAGTCTGACATTAGGATGTTATTCATGCTCAAGGAATTTTTCGTGATAATTTCCATGGAGGTGATCGGTAGTATAGAGGCAGAGGGTTCCGACGTGGTCAGTTTGATAGAGCATAGGAAGCTATTCTAGTGGGGCCAGAGATCGTCAAAGGCGCCATCATTTTCTAAAATCATTTATTGGGATTTGTTTCATTTATGAAATTTTAAAACCCATATTCACCCACTATTTCCATTGATTTGGGACTATATATAGAAAGGATTCCCATTCCCTTAGTGTTAAGTACACCAATCAGAGGCTATCTCATATTTTTTAGGTGTATTGGGTTGTAGACTAATGATGGGAATACATCAGTCCAACAAAGACCTATTCTTTTAATAGATGAAGCTATATGATGTAATTAATGAAATATAATGGTTTTATTGAATTCATGTCATTACCGAATTTTCCCAGAGGAGAGTCTTGTTTTCAGATATGGATAGCCATGCATTGTTTTCATTGGCGGGTAGGGTTGTATGGTGGGTAGTTAGCATGTGGATCCTTTTATTTTGATGTTGGATGATCTGTCCTTGGAATTGGTGGTTTTTGGTATCATATAGGTTCCTCGGATTGTTAGGAAGTTCTTAGTTGTTTTCCCAGAGGAGGATGAGATTATACCCACCCCTCGATGTGATGTTAAGTTCCAGGTCATCTTACATCCTGATGCTTATACAAATTCGATGGATCCTTATAAAATGTTACCTTGTGATTTGTGGGTGTGGAATATTTAAATATATGATCCTATGTATAAGGGTTTTATTCGACCTAGTTTTTCATTGTGGGGTGTTCCAGTGTAGTTCAGAAAGAGGGGGGGTGGTGGTATGAGGTTGTGAATGGACTACCGGAGATTGAATTCGGTAAAGGTCAAGAACCATTACCCTCTTCCAAGGATTGAAAATATGTCCATCTAGTAGAGAGAAGTGAGTTAATTTTCTATGATCGGTATGCGGACCAGATATCACTATTTCGGGGTGAACTAGGGAGATATCATGAATCTGAATTCAGGTATAGGTAAGGGAACATAGATTTGTAGTAATTCTATTTGGTTTTATGAACACAACAGTTGTTTTCATGGGACCCAATAACTCTATGTTCGTTGAGTACCTAGGTACATTTGTCAACATTTTCATAGATGATATCATGATCTACTCGATGTTAGAGGAGAAGAACACCTAGCATCTCAGAACTATAATGCATTTTCTTTAACTTTACTAGCTCCATGGATATATTTCTATGTGAAGGTTATATACATTTGGATTACATTTCCTTCTAAATGAGGTGTCTTAGTAGGGTGTGGTAGTAGACCCATATATTTTCAAAGCAATTTTTTCTTTGGAAGTACCCAAGAACATGGTAGAGGTTCATAGTTCCCTTTTACATGGAGGATAATACCATATATTTGTTCTCAATTTCTCTCAATTTATATCCCCATTAACATATTTTTATTAAGAATATCATAATTTTTGGTGGAGCGATATGTTCTAAAAAGTATTCGGTAAAGCGAAGGGGATGTCGGTTAATGCCCCAGTGCTCTATTTTCCTTAAGAAGTTGTTATGTTTGAGGTTCATTGTAATGATTTCGAACAATATTTGGGAAATTTGTTGATTCTGTTGTTAGTGGTGATCTCATATGGTTCTATTTAATTATTTCTCACTGAACGTAACTATACCACCCACGATATGTAGTTCTATACAGTAGTTTTCTCCCTGATGTTTTGGTTGAATTTCCTCATTGTAGTGTGATTTGTGGTCTTCGTGGATTATATGATCATAATGTATACATTTTCCCAGTGTGACCTAAATCTCAAATAGTGGTGGTGGATCGTGTTTCTTTAAAAATGTGATTTTTAGTTCTCATACACCTCATGAAATAAAATATTTGTGGCCGATGATTTGAGAAAAAAGTTGTGAAAGAAGGTTGTTTTGAAATCTACAGATTCAGGGATAGAAATAGAGGAGTTGGAGGCCTTGAACTTATATGGAATGATGTATAGTGGTAAAGTATTTTTGATTCAAATGATAGTGTTTTCTTCTATAATACAGCCATTAGAAGAGTCTTAGTGGGGAGATTCAGAGGCAGAGGTGGTACATGATCTTCTTGGAAATGGTGATGCTTTAGAGGTACGGTTAGAGGATGGTCGGAATAAGATGTTGTTTTGAGGAATTTTTATTATGGTGGTGATTCTTGGTGGACTTCTTCATGAGTTTTATAACACACCATTGGTGGTACATAGAGATGTTTTCAACATGTACTATTGGTTGAGGATTTAGTTTTTGCCCCCTATGATGAAAATGGAAGTGGTAGAGTTTTTGGTGAGGTGTGTGGTTTCCATGAAGTTAATGGTTGAGATTTCAGTTCTTGTTCGTTTTTTCAAGCCTTTGGATGTGCCATGTGGAAATGGGTTGAAATATCAATGGATTTAATTATAGGGTTTCCTAAATATCTTTACATTTATGATTTTATCTCGGTGATAGTTCATCGTTTGATGAAAACTTCCCACATCTTTGTTACCATTGAGTCAGTCATAATGGATGTTTTTGATAAGAATTACATGGATGAAGTGGCGTGGTAGCATGGAATTTTATTGTACATTGACTCATATCTAGATGTGCGGACTACCTAATTATTTTGGAGGGGATTACTTCATTTTATTGGAACCAAGTTACACCTCATCACTTCTTTCCAGCCTCATATAGATGGGAAGACATTACAGAATATACAGACATAGGGGGATATTTTCCGAGCATTTTTCTTGGACTTTGGTGAATCTTAGGTATGACACCATCTATTTGAATAATCTTCATATAATAATTTATATCATACATCGATTTTCATGGCTCTATTTGAGGTTTTGTATAGAAGGACGTTTCATTCTTTATTGTGTTAGATGGAGGATAGGGAGACAATAGTTATGGATCTTGATGTGGTGTAGAGAATGACCAAGAAGGATCACATTGTTCAAGAGAGGATAAAAGTAGTGAAAGACTAGAAGATGTGTTATATAAATCATATGACAAGGACCTTGGAGTTCAAGGATGGAGACCAAACATTTCTATAGGTTTCTCCTCGAAATGTGAGTAAAATTTCTCATAGGTTTTTTGGAACCATTGAGGTGTTGCAGAAAGTTGGAGAAGTTCCATACCAGTTGGCATTGATACCACAATTTGATATAATCCATGAATTGTTTAAATTATCTATACTTGGTCGCTATCATTAGTATTACTTCATTCCATTGATGGGGTATAGTTGGATATTGAGGTTGACGTGACATTTGGGGAGTGTCCAGTATAAATCTAGGATCTTTGAGAGAATTTCCTGCATGTGAAGACCATTTATTTTTTTTTGTGCATTTTAGAAGAATGCGGGCTAGGAAGAGAGTACTTGGGAGTGAGGGAGGCAGATTCGTAGCCAGTACCCAGGGTTTTTTTTAGATTATTTTTATTTTCCTTCCTTATAAAGTGATGTTTGAAACATTTTGTGTTTTAATATGAGTTGTTTAACCTTGTTTTGTGATGATTTTGGGTTGATGTGTCAAAAATTATTGAAATATAGAAAGGGGACCTTATTCTTAATCAAGGCACATTAATTTTGATGTGATTAAACCTATATGGGAGAGTCAGTGATGCCCAGAGTGGATAGTATCATTACATGGAGGATGGTAACTTTTGATTCATTTGTTTTGGATGAAAAGATTATTGTGATTGGGTAGTGTGTTTTGTGGTTTTTAAGGCTATAATGTCAGTACTTATTTTGAAAAAATCATGAAATGAAAATGTTGGAGGAGGTTTTTTTATGTGTGGGGTTTTAAAATATACCTTTCAAACAACATTCAATGGTTTATCATTTAACATTGATGTTATTTGTCATTAATGGTGTTTCAAGTGTTTCAAGATCCCAGAGAGGTATCTCGAGTTATGGTTCAGACCCTTCCTCCCTTATCCTTCCAGGTTGGTTTTGATTTCTCGAGGATGAGAATTCTGTGAGAGGTATGTGATATAATTTTCTAGACCTCTATGGTCTATTCCTTTGGGATAATTTGATGTTTCAGGTGTTATGGGATGTTATAGTGGATCATTTCAAAAAATTTCATGAATTCCTATATTTCTAAGTTTCCAACAATGGCTCACACATGTGGTGACTCACTGGAGATGGCTCACAGGTAGTCGCTCCCTGACAGTCGATTGTTAGTGGTGCCTCACTGGTTGTCACTCTACCAACAGTGCCTTAGTGAGTGGTGTGTCAACTAATGGTTTCATTAAAGTGGTGCCTCGCCAATTGGTTCCGTTTCTAATGGTCACATTATTAGAGATTCCTTTCCATGTGTTGCCTCTCTTACCCTTGGATCATGAGATGTTCCTTATTAGGTGGTTATCCATCTAGTGGTGGCTCGTGTATAAGATATCCACATTCTTCGAGTTCTGTCCTTTGGACATGATTTTAAAATAAGATTTAATGGCTTATTTTAAAGACATTAATGGTGATTCGAATTTCCAAAAATATTATCATTATATTATTAAGTGTCGGGGAGTTTTTAATTTGACAAATCACATTATATTGACCTAATTAACCTTTAATGGCATGTCAAAACATATCTAAACTATGACGTTGTTTGGATCTTCTTGTCGCCGATAAACCCTTTACCCTTATTCTTCATTTTTTATTTCTCTTGGTAAGGGTCAACCTGAATTCTACTTCCCATAGGAGTCATGTATCTATGGTGAAGCAGTTGGTTTGAGTTTTCTAGGAGGCTTTCCTACAACATGCACACCCATATCTTGGTGAAACCAGGAATATCGGATCGACCATTCCTATATGAAATGATCATATTTTCGTTGTTAATTTTACTTTATGTGGGATGGGTATATAGATGATTTCCTTTATTAGGATGGTTTATAAAAATCTAAAAATGAAAATTGACCCAGTTTAAAATCAATGTTGGTGGAATGGGAAAAGTGCCACATGATCTTTCATTGTTTTTTGTTTTTTGGTTGATATTGTGATCTATATAGGCTAATGTCCCTCTAAAAATTATGGTTGTTGGGGTCCTCGTGCGCACACAGAATGTAATATGGAATTCATACTATTTTTTTACTACAAAATGGATATTATGAAAAAGTTTAACTATGTATAATAAGTTAATAATTGGATTCATCAGGGTCGTACTATTTCTGTGATGAACCATGAATTAACAAGTGTAATTAAATAAAGAATCCCTTATTAAATCTAAATATGTCTTCCATTTCATTTTTTTGGTGTTGTGGTTCTGGGAACAATTGTGAATATGGGGTTGGTTTGAATAATGTGTTGATATGGCCATGGTATGTTTTTGCAGTGGGGTTGCACGTCTGGTTGGGGTTTAGTATGTTGTTGGATGTGGTGGTGAGTTAGGGATTTTTTATGTTGAACATGGTTGTGGGGGAATGATGAATTTGAAGAATTATTATAGTCTTTGGTATGGTTGATTCACTGTTGATAACATGTAGGAAAAATCCACCCATACCTATAGATTGATATATAATATCACAAATTGTTGTTAATCATGGAGGTTATGGTTCTATCCTTCTTTAATGTGTTGTGTGTTTATTTAAAATGGGTTTTCACCACCTCGATGACTTTTATTGTGTCATTTTTTATGGGGTCCTTATTAGCATCCTAAGTATTAGTGGAAAAAATAAATGATTATTAACAATGTTGTAAATATCTTGGGTTGGTTTGGGTAACTTGATGGAAATGGTTAGTTAATTTGGTTGGGAATTTGAATTGTGTATTGTGACTTGTTGGGTTGTGTTGTGCATTTAGAGGAATTAGAAATGGTTAGTTTTTGTCTCTTTGAGAGCCCATAATATGTGATTGAGTGGTAGTTATGATATATGAATAAACATGTATTTGAAAATGAATTCTATATGCACCCCCCATAGTTAAGAACTATGTGACGAACACCACCACAGTCACGTGGGAGGGTGTCTTTCCTGACATCGGTTGAGATGTACAGATGTTTGGGTACCCAACATTTTCTACTATTCCTTGCTAGTGATGTCGGTATGTGATATGATTTTATTTCTAGAGGTCTATTAGTTTCCTTATCTGATTTTTCTGATGTTCCAGGTGTCTTCGGGTGAGATTTGATAGCTTAGGTGTTTGTGGGTGAGGTTTTTTTTCATTCATAGGTGTATAGGATATGAGATGTGATGTTATTTTCTAGGATTTCATCAGGAATATATGTGATGTGCATTACCAGGTTTCTCCGGGAGGAGATGTGATGTGTTGTGAGGCCCATGTTTTTGTGGGTGGGTTTTGATGAAATTTTGGGCCAATGTGCATGTAGGCAGAATTTGTTGTTGTATAACGAATGGATGGGAGTTCCATAACATTCAATGTCAGGAAAGAGTTGAATTACTGGTAGGAATGTTGTGTAGTGTACCCTATCATAGATATTTTTTACATTATATTACATGACATGTGTTATTTAGTGAGCATGCCTTAGTGAGGTTGGGGTTACTATTATATAGGTTTTGGTGGTGTTTGGTTCTTCTATTTTCCCATAGGAGCATTATTATGCCTCACCCACATGTTCACGATAGACATTGGTTTTCCTACTAAGTATACTTGTATGATCACTTTATGTATATAAAATACTTTTCTATTCCCATGAGTATTACAAAGACTATTTTGGACCTTACTATCTCAGATACTTATAGTTTTAGTGTCACAACTTATCATTACCATTGGTATTTCACATTGGAGCCTTTTATTTTTTTATCAGTTCTATTTTATGAATGCCTATGGGAAGGTTTTAGATTTCATTTATATCATTTAATGTATTTTTTGGATGATACATATTATACCCCCATAATATTTTCCTAAAAAGGGGAATGCCTCCCATATCATGAGATTTGTACCACCTTTGTGCAAGTCCCCAACTCAGGGCCCACTAGAGGAGTGACTTGGGGGGTCACTATATATTTTCCATCATTTTCATCCCACCCACGGTATATTTAGAGGGATTGGGTCGGGAAATTTAAATTATTATTATTGTTTTAATGCGTAATATTTAAATTCCAATTAAAAAAATTATGTATTTTATGTCAAATTTTTTGAATAGTTTCAAGACAGTCATTAATAATATTTTATCAATATAATATTTTATTATATTACATAATAACAATAATATTTGTAAAATATAAAGCATTTTACAATATATGGTATACATTGTCACACCTTTTCTATTTATAGTCTATTTGGAACCATTTTCTTAGGACAATTAATTATTTATATTTTAATTCTATAAGAAATTCAACAATATCCCCACCCTTATCTATAAAATATCACCACTCTTATCCCTTTATTGTAGAAAATTGTGATGTTTTGAGACACCAAACCATAACATATTCTACACCCAACATCATTAGAAACAACATAATGTTTTTTTCTTCATATAATTATCAACACATGTTTTTTAATAAGGGAACTAAAATAGGTTCTATTATACGAAGGCAATCATCTTTTCCATACACATTCATTTCTACATATTTTCTTACCACAATAACCTGGGTAACCGAATTTATGATATAAAAAAATCACCCATATAATTATATGTTATGACTGTTATGATATAATATTTATTCATCACTTTATCCGTAAAATAAGAAATAAACCCATCAATCATGTGCAAGGAAAAAAACCACCTCATGGATCAATTAATTTTTTTTCACTACAAACTCATAGTAATATTAATAGGGATAGAAATAATAAATAGATATTATACATATGACTTGATATTGTCTCTGTAAAATTAATATATCATACAATTCAATTATTATAAAACACTTATTAAAATAATATCTTAATTCATGCATCCATACAACTCTCAGTCTCCAAGACATGTTGTCATAAATTTTTTACGTCCAACATTAACGAAATATTATAAGAAATTAAATAAATAAAAAATATAAAATTTAAAACCATGATATTAATCTAGGTATTATATAACAATTTAAAATTCACAATTAGTTGAACTTCCATGAAAAAAGAATCATGTTAAAAAGAATCAGTTAACACTCAAAGCATGGGTACAAATGAAATATTTGTAAAAAAAGTGATAATATTGTATAAGAGGGTCATATATTATATATATGAATGTTGTTATATAATAAATTAATAACATACACGAAACCATTATACAAGAATTTAATTACTGATAAAATTTAGGGAAACATGATGTATGTGGTTTCATAACTCAATTTCCATTTCACTGGTTATACATCTACTTCATTGGCTTTTTCATGAAATAATATTGAAAAAATTGCCATTATATATTCTTATGTTATATTTTATCTTGTTCATTGTGTAATAAAAATAATTAAAAAATTAATTCATTTATTAATAATCACAACGATGATGATATCTATATATGGCATTTCATCTCAGTTTCCATATATTTGAGATATATTTTTTATTAAAGACCAATTAAACCTAATGTGGTTCATTTACTAACCCATTGACGTATTTAACATGAACATGTACTTATTCCTGAATATTTATGATTAAATAAATGTTATTAATTAAATGTAAATGTCTAAAAGAAACAACACTCAAATTTCTATATAGATATGTTATATTTTTCATCCATATATATATTTTTAAAAACTTATTTATAGAAATCCTTTTTAAATTAATAAACTGATATATTAAAGATATTTTATATTATACATGACTATTTGAATTACATGAAAGTAATTATTCTAATGTTTTCATGACGTTTTGTATTCTATTTTTTCAATTCCAAATAGAAAGTTTTATAATAAATATAGATTTATCAAACATCCCAAACACTGTAAGAGATTCAGACTATTTAGATTCTCCTTTATGTTTTCTAAAATATTACAAATAAAAGATTTATGTGAAATTTTATTATAATATATGTCTAACTTTTATAAAATAAATTATTTTACACATAAACATATCATTATGATCAATTTTAACGTCCCCATTAATTTCATTTTCAGTTATATACATTCTATTAAAACAATCACATTTTTAAATATATTTTCATTGAATGATAAATTTCTCTTAAATATACAATTTCAGTATGTCCTGGATATTATAAATTTCTAAACCATATTAAATTTCTACTTGGGCTATATTACTCATGATGTTAAATATTGACTAATAAAAGTATAAATAATTATGTACCCCTTATTCAATATTAATATTTATTGAGGAGTATTTAAAAAAAATTGTATTGATCATTTAATATTAGAGAAATTAATTGAATAGACTGTTATTGGTGGGTCTATATTATAGATATCACATCAATTCATCAACAAACCTCATGAGACATATCAGTTTGATGAATTAAATGTGTCTTTACAAATAGTTTCTAATCTTTCTTTGTAAAAGGTATGGGAAATAGAGGTATCCTGAAACCTATTATCATGAATTACAATATTAATCACTTTGTAAATTTAGAATTAATTTATTATTATCCATCAGATTACTGGATTAATTTTTCAATGGATGAATATCATTATCATGGTATTAATTAAATGGAATACGTTTTAAGGTATTGTAATTTTCATATTGTTTACGACATAATTACTAATGATTGATTATAATGTATGTAAGCCATACTGAGAAACCACCTTTGGATACTAGTGTTAGTATATTGGATTTATTTGGACATTACTTCATGTATAGAAGAACCACTATAATGAAACTAATTTGTTATGATTATTACAGTCTCTAAGAGAAACCACCTTTGGATATCCTCTTATCGAATGTAGGGATGATCTTTTTGGATAAAAAATATTTCTGTAATGTGATTTAATATAATTTAGAGATATTTTAAGGATTTTTATAGAGATTTTTATTATGATTCTGAGTTAGTGAAGAGAGGGAGTTCGCTTTTATAAATTGTGAAATAGAACCCTCTATAATAATATTTAGAAATTTCAAAAAAGAATCTGAACTGGAAAAGTCATTAAATTTCAAAAAGATTTAAAATAACCTTATTCTAGAATTCAAGATAGTATAATTTGTAAATATTTATAGGAAAAAAGAGTTTCATAATAGGTTAGTTCTTCTAATCCCTTATCATCTTAGTTTAATCTCATAGTAAACCCATTTTTACATTAACATGGTAAATAATTTTTAATGTTTTCTCATCTAATTATAGTAATAAATTACATTAACCATATTATAAATTATATATTATTACTATTCAAAATATTTAATCAATTTTTCAATATTTCATTCACTTAATTTGAAATTTTTTATTTCATATTAATCCTACAAATTAGATGAGAATGTAGGGTTTAACAGTGAAAAAACTCAAATGATTAAAATTTTATATATCTAAATTCAATTTTTAGATGATTCCAATGAACTACATTATATATATAGATATTTAATTTGAGTAATTTATCATTATGACCAATTAAAAAAATAATATAACATGATGTATAATTTAATGAAATATAGTTTTCAATTAAAATTTTGTATTTTTCCGTTTTCATCAAAAAATGATGCTTTTCATAAAAATCACAAATATTTACCTTAATATATATTTTATATACTGAATACAAAAGTTATATTCTTTTAACAATTTTTTTATAAAATATTTAAAAATTATTTGTAAATAATCTCTTCAAATTACAATTAAACCACTTTTTTAAAAAAATATGGTTTCATAGAAGATGATAATTTTTTATGGAAATGTTTCTTATTTTACCTCAATGAAATATATATCCATTATATTTCTGTGAAAAAAATTAAAAACATATCTGAATTCTTCTATAAAAACTCATAACCTCATATTTAATTCCATTTTCATTAAAATATTACTGTGTATATTTACATGGGGTTTCTTTTTCTTCATGATATCAAGGATATTATATTTAATGAAATATACTTGGTTTGTTATTTAATCATAGTATTTTATTTTAATTAAAATATCTAAAAAATAATTTAATTTGAAAATATTATTGTTTAATTTTCTCCCAAACATAACTAAATTGCATCCTTACAATATAAAATTTATATTAGTAATCAAGAATCTTATATTTGAAAATGCCATAGTAGAAAAAGCCACAATCATACAAGGGTTCATGAAATATCTTCTTAATAAGAGTGAATGGGAATAAAATTTGTCATATAGAATAATAGTTAACTAGGTTTATATATAAGATAAAATTAGTATAAAATTGGGATATGTGAATTGAATATTATAATGAATAATTTATGAGTGTGATAGTGGTAATTGGTCACAGAAAAGTGAGTGATCAAAGGAATGTCAAGGAAAAAATAGTCATAAATATGTGATGATTCAAAATAAAATCATTTCAACAATAAATGAAGGTATTAGGGAAAATTTTAGTTCAATATCTTTTTAATTTATGTGACGAATTATTTCTTATGAGACATTCCATAATTTGTTTGTTCACTGATAATTTTCCACATTATCTCTTAATATATGAGATGAATATCAAATATGATTTTTTATGCTAGAAGCAGTAAAAATAACCATTAATCAATCATAAGACTCATAAATGTGATATAATTCTCTACAGCTACTTATAAGTATTTTCCTAAAACTAATATGATTTTCACATGTTATAGAAAACTATAAATTCATATCTAATATTTAATAGTAAGACCACATGTTCAACTTAATGCATTCTATATCAACTTTACTATATATCTCTTCTAAAAATTGACTGACTAAATTTTGATGGAAGGTCACTAAATAATCATTACATTGTCTTCAAAAATAATGTGGATCTTAATTTCTCATTCAAAATATTTAAATACCTTTATCCCTATAAAATATTAATGAAAGAATTAATTGTTCAAAAAATGAAATCATATATTGTAATATATATTACATAAATCATTACTTATAGTAAATTATTAAAATGGTAACAAAAACTATTAAGTCCCTATCTAATTCTAGTGTCAAAAAGACTATCTGAAAAATATCTAATCGTTATCCCATAATTTGTATCATTTTAATTATTATCATACTTTAGCAATGTGTTTTCCAAGTTATTCAACTTATCACTAAATAAATTTTAATTGTAATCAATACTATTCAATATACTCTTTCAAAACCATTATGAAATTTTATTATGGTACAACACAAATAATTTTAAAAATTATTTTAACAAAAAATACCAATTATTAAAATAATCTTATAACATAATTCATGAATACAAACATACAAACATTAATCATTCCATTTCATCTATAGTAATATAAAAACCTGAACATGAAAAATTGTATTTTTTGTGTATATTCAATTATCTATATCATAATTCAAAATCATAGTTACCATATAAATATAGTTTAATCGTTATTCAATGATAATTCCATCACACCCTTTCAATCGAAATAATTCTTTCACATCACCCTAAACATGAAAGAAAACTATTCTTTCCATTTTTGTATGTTCCAAGGTGTTTCCATTCCCAAGTATCACATTTTTTAAGTTCCTTTATTCCCGTCATATCAATATCCATAATTTTCTCTATCTTATTATTCATATTAAACACCACATTAAAGGAATAATACATATATAATTTTTTCATAGTCTTGTTAACACATAAAATTATTACCTCCTAAAATGAGACTGTTTAGGTGAGTATTTCCCTTTTAAATATTTTCATAAGCCTGTCAAATATAGGATCATTCTTACTTTATGTATTAGGATCATTGATTTGGTTCCCCTTTAAGTATTTATAAACAAATTCTAAATGATAGAAAACCATAGACAAGGTCACATCATTATGAAATATTATGTTCAATCCGAAAAACTACGGAAATAAAAAACCAAATTTAAAAAATAAATTATGCATAGATTATCTCGTTAACATTAAATTTTCTATTTTAGGATATCTGTGTTTTTTAATCATTTATAAATTTTTTTAATGAAAATGTGAATTATCCTCATCATACCCCCATGGGTGTCAAACCGAGAGTATTGGAAGGCCAATTATCAGGAAATAGGGAATGATCGAGTCTGGCCTAATGCACTATTTTCAATGTTATTACACCTAAGTACAATAATTATATAACCACATACACATGTATTATTTTGATAGGGATATATTTCTAGGAATACTCACATAATCTAATTATCACCAAAATAATAATATTATTTTTTGATCATATAATAAAATTCAATTACATGGAAGTGTTCCCTAAACTATGTTTTCCAAATCTATTCCTCCCACTATCTTCTAAACTTCCTATTATACAATAATAACTACCCAATACAAGTTTCATGGAGCCAGTTATTACATTGTTATGTTAATAGAACATATAAGGAATCTCATCTGGATACACCATATATATTTATATTCTAGGTAACCTTGATGCATATTTGAAATTGAAATTATAGCTTCAAACATTAAATATGCAACGAATTTATTTAAAATTATATTATTCCTATTATTTTATCCTGGTTTCTATGTCAAAAAACAATTCATTGTATACTTGGTACAGTTAGTCTCAAGAAAAGAATGATTATATATTAATAGTAATGGTTTTTTATTAGTGAAAGAATGGAATAAATAATGCATAAATAAAAATTAAATGTAAATCTATAAAATGAATTCCACTGAATAAAACATTTGAGCATAATAATATAGAAATAAATAATGCAATGTAAAATACATATAAATATTCATATGATCATGAAACAAAACCATTGATATTATAAATTATCAAATAATCACATGGAATATCAATAATTAGAGTCAAATGATGGAAATAAAAATTTTGGAAACATAAGAATTATATTCAAGCCTTTGGTCAAAGATAGCTAATTCTATATAGGCCTTTTGAAACAGATCTATATAAATGTTATAAGCCTTATCCAAAACTCAATCTACTTTTTATCATGGGACCTATCGATGCATCGATTGGAAATTAATGGTCTCGACCATAACATAATAAGTCTAATGTATTTCACATACGAAAGTGGTGAAAATTAATTCATACAATCATTAATATTTATACTACAATATGAAATTCATGTACATTACCCAGTTAATAAAACTAATCATAAGCCATCCAGAGTAATGTAAATAGTATCAACATAGTACATCAATAGTTAATTTCATAATAAATTGTTTGAAATGATAATTAATCTTATAGAAATATAATATATCTTTATTAGTTTATATGTAAAATAAAGTGTTGATTTAATTATTTAATAGAAATACCTTACAAATATCTTGGAAAACATTATTTAGGAAACCTAATCTTTATTTTAAAAATCACCGTTTAAAAATAAAAGTCCACAACTCATTTTTGGGAAATAGTTCTTTGAAAATAAGCTTGAAATTGTTGAAGGTTGTTTTAAATCATGACTTAGCCATGAAGGAAGAAAATTATTTACCTTATAAGGACATTAAAAAAATCTTCTTTTCACTTTTTTAGTAAAATCCAAATAAGAATTGTTTTAAAAATGATATGATGATTCTTATAATTTTTTTTAAAAATAAGTATAAATGGGTAAAATTATATTTAATTAATCATTTAGAAAATGTTATTAAAAAATTGAAACCATTTATAGAAAAAACTTGTTTATGACAAATGGATTTTAAGCAGAAGAGATAAATAAATTATGATTTCATTAAAAATGATTTATCAATACTGTTATGTAAAAAATTGTTAAAAATTGTATAATTAGTTGAAAATTATCATGAATAAAAATATAAAAATAAAATATATTTTCATTAAGATATATATATATTTATAATAATTCCCATAAGGGAGGTGGAAATTTAAGAAATCCTAAATAATGATGATATTGTGAAATAAACACTTACCACAATTGTAAATCATGAATAAAAATAAAAATAAAAGAATATTCATCAAATAAAAAATTAAATAAAATTAATATAAATATATTCATAATATAACATATTAATGGGGAATTATAGACACCGAAAAATTCAATAATTTGTTAATATGGCATTCTATTCAAGAAAGTAAGTGTTAGATGATAACCCATTACGAAATGCATGGTTTTCTTTATTCAATATTGTACCTCTTAAAAAATATGCTTATTAATGTTATTAAATTTTAATAGTACAATTAAAATATTTATAATATCATATATGAAATTATTATTACATTTTACTACCATTTTATTATTATAATTTCTTTGTTTTCGTTGTTTTGTTATTCGTTGGGTTATTTTATCATGAACATTTTGGAATTACTGATCTAGTTATTATTTATAAGATATATATATATATATATTATGATTATTTGTAATAATTTTATTAATTTAATATTTTCTGATTTGAGGCACTTATAAAACCATTTTTAACGATGGACATGTAAAATGAATCACATCGCTTCCTGGAGATGACATGATGCATGTACTAATGAGCGATAATATCATACTCAAAATTATTGAAAGGATTAAATATTAGGTGATATAATTATTTTTAAAAATAAAAATTATATCATATATATATATGTATATGATATTCATTAAATTTAAACTCATTACATTCTATTTATAGTTTGTGTGAAAAAAAAAATCACAACACATCATGAGGACACAGTTTATCATACACACAAGTGATGTTATAGTATTTGAACTGGAATAGAATGTAAAGAGGTATGTGTGAGCTTAAAATGATGGAAATATAATAATATCATATATATCAAATACATTTGTTAAATAAATAATTATGTGTATCCTTGTAAGATAATGGTGAAAACTGAACTACATTAGTTTGTGAGGTGGAAGTATGTTGTATAAACAATCAATGAATTATTTATCTGTTTTATGGAAGTGTATATGGATAAATATGATGCAATGAACATAATAAAATCTCATTATATGGTATATATGGGTCGTAATATATTCTATATTTTAATACATATTTAATGTTGTAATAGAATAAAAGAAAATAAAATATATTTCTAAGACAATTATATAATTTAAGAGAAAATTCCTTTGTATATCCTAATAAGGTCCGTAACTATGATCTTATTAGTGTAAAAGATGATATATAATGTGAATAAAATTTTTGGGGAATTTATTTTTTTGTTTCAAGTTGATAAAAATGGAATGGGGTTTGTTATGATATGAGTGGAGTGTGTTCACTTTTTTAAGTGGGGGCATTGTGATCCCTATTGGAAATGTCTTGGAAATTTCACTATATAATACAAAATGATAAAGTAATTAATAAACCTTAATATTTGAAATGAAAATATGTTTTATTTTTTGTATATCAACGTATTCATGAAGGAAATAGTTAACCATATCATCTTAGATTAGCACCAGGATAAACCCATTTATACGTTAAAGAATAAAAATAAATTTTTTTGTATTCCCTCATCATTTTAGTAAAAAATAATGCAAAAATTAATAGATAATATAAACTATTATTTTTCTAGATTTTTAATCTATTTTTTAAAATTATATATTTTTTAAATGAAAAAATTACTTTTCAATTAATATTTTCAACATGATGGGAATATATATTTTTTATGTGATAATGTTGTAATGTTCACAATGTTTTTATTTGCAAATAAAATAATAAAATTATTCTAATGATAGTAAATTCTACTAAATGATATATAATTGATCTGATTTTTCATTAAAAATTATAAAAAATATAAATTATCACAATAAATATTTTAAATGGAAATGAATTTTCCAAATATCATTTAGTATTTTTCATAATTCACAAAAAACAAAACATTTGAGGAAAATAAATTACATAAAATAACATAATATTTATTTCAAGATATAAATTTTTTTGATTATTACTCCAAATAAATTTTATAAATCTAGTAAAAATTAATTATTATATATGTGAACAATGTGTGACAAAAACCCCTTTTAGAAAAATTCCATTTTTTATAACAAATTTTTTTCATTATAATGGACTAAATTTAAAAAATAATCAAATTATATTCTTTTATTTATTTTATAAATGTGAAAACCACATAATTTTCATTACTTATAAAGTATTATTCATAACCTCTAATGTATCACAGAAAACAATTTAATGGTATGTTTTATATAAATATATTCCAGTTATAGCCAATATTTCATTAATCACCAAGAATTTATGGAATAAATCATGGTTAATTATAAGATATATCCATAACCCAGCCAAAAAAATTATTTCCTTTAGCTTTTTGAATTGAATTTTAAAAATATAACTTACATGTTTGTGATCAAGATGATAATAAGAGTTTGATAGAATTACCTTATTTTTAGGTGAACAGTATCATACCCTAATGAAATGTATCTTACAATTATGTATAGTAATACGACTCTTATGAATGGTATCAATTCACTTGATTGTATAAATGAATTTAGTCACCTTAAAAATGAAGATAAATATTTGAAGTGTTTATATTTTTCGATTAAATAAATATTTTAATAAAATATTTAAATAATCATTTTTTTATTTTTTTTGAAAAATGGACTTTATTTTTGGATTCTACACAACGAAAAATGGTTAAGGTGAATTTTTGGGATTTTTTGAAAATACATAATTTTTTGAGGAATAGTAAAATGTTATAATTGACGAAAAATGCTAAATAAGGAATTTATTGAGACATTGATGATGATTTTCAGATTTAAGCCCAGCTGTTTCGATGTCACAAGAATATATTACATTTCTTGGTCATGGAATACACACTATTGGTTGTCTTGGGAGGAAATATTAAATTAATGATTATAATTTTATAAAAACTATTACCCCCTCTACTATATAAACCACCCCCGCCCATCTTCCTCCCACACCACTCAAGTTTTCAAGACATGAATAAATTATGAAAAATACTCTCCCAAAGCTCTCTTTCCACGTACAAGACATGGTTGTCTCACCAAAAGGCCAAAAACAAAGGCCTTAAAGATATTATCAAGGAGTACTCAAGAGGTGAACCTTCTATCTCTTTTCATTAAATTTCTTTTACAGTGTTCCATTCTTTTGTTCTCCCTTCTCAGATCACCGAATCCAAATTCCATGATATTTCTATTAACATAAATGTACTATATTTTCATTGTTCTAATAAAATATTTCATCATAATCTCTCTTTTTCCCCTCATTTTATACAATAAATTCAAACACCGTCTGAGATGTGTATATTTACAACAATCAAGGAAGACGAGTTTCCAATTTTCATTACAATCTTAAATACTGGTCATGACACTTTTTTAATGGTTGAACCAGGTCATAATATATGTATCATATATTGATTAATGTTATGTAATCTTAACAAATTCATAATATTGAATAATAATACAAAACAAGTTTATTGTGCACAAACCCGCTAAGCCAAATCCAAGCGTTTATTTTTAAATCATCAAAAGATTCATCTTCATGGTATATAACTAGAATCATTATAAGATCATTTATATATATTTAATTTCTATAATAATTTATATTAAAAATTCTTGATGTTTAACGACATTTCAAATGAACTTCTATTTATGAATACAAGTAAACAAATCATGAAACCACATAACAAAATGCTTTCAAAACAATATAATTGAATTTCTTAAACCCCTAAAAAATTCCATTAATGAACTTAATAAGATTATACCATATCAATTACATGTTTATGTGGTTTTGGAATTCTTATTTAATGAAGATTAATTTATTATTCAGGTCATTATGAGGAAACAAGATCACCTTCGAGCATTAGGTAAGAGATCCTCTCTCTCACTTTTCCTCAAGAATATCACCATTGTTGTGAACTTTAGTTTTTAATTCCTATTGATGGGGAATGTTTTATAACACTACACACACTTCCATTGTGTTATCTAATAATGAAATACCACTTTACCTCTCATTTATCCCCCCCAATAACACTCGTTACCAAGCCGAAATGTTTGTTAGAAGATTCTCATCTCACTTTTAATTCTGTGAGATTTTCAGTGTTCACCAATTATTTCTTGTATGTGTTATATTATTTCTGAAATTTTATATAGAATAAAATTATTCTCTTTATATTCATGATATTCAATTATTCATTTGATGGTTATTAATTTTTTTCCATATGATTCGACTGATTACATTGTGGTAAGAGACTTTGTCTCAACTAATATTTTGTTATGACGAACATTGTATTGTGAAAAAAATAATACATATTTGGTTTACCTACTTTCCATTTTAGATCAATTTACATTGGATATTATGTTTATATTAAATATACATAATCACATATCAATGATATTTTTTTTGTGTAAACCATATACCATTTCACATACAGTGTTTGGTTGGAAAGTTATTTTAATTCTAGAAATAATGATGATTCAAAAAACTCTACTCTAAACGGATATGGAAAAATATTATTTATTTGGTATTTAATTAATGTATAAATAATTATTTGGACATGGATTGGTGGGTGGGTCCTTTTATATACACTTGATTCATCGTTATTTCTCATGAGACAAACTGGTTGGCGACATACCCTTCGAGTTTGTTTCAAAAAATCAGATGGGTTTCAACCCATAGAACTAAATAGTTTTTACTGTATTATGGTTTAATGTTCTAGATATATGACATAAAAATATTATGAATTTTCATTATTCATTGTCAGTTTTTACTATCCATGAGGTTTTCACTATGAAAATATCTGTGGATGCAGTTCCATTCTCAATTAATTAATGGCGTGGATTTTTCATCTATTCACCATGCCATATTGATTACGTCAGATTGAAAATGATTCACTAGTTATTTTATTCATGATTCTGATATTTGTAACACTTAATTATTGTTTGAGCTCACCCCTTTCACTATTTACATTCCATAAGTGACAAAGAGGTTATAATTTTTTGAGTTCTTCTGGATGCAGTTTGTAGTTTTTGTTATGTATTGTATTATGTAAAATTCTCCAATGTAATTTGAGTGACATCTATATATATAGTTTTTTCATGACCACTAAAATAATATTTCCTTTAGGATTTTCATTCCTTCTAACCGTGCCAATATAAAAATTTCTGCACCGACTCCAGTCTTGAATGGTCATGTAATTACTATTGGTATCAAAAGAAGTTTAGTACAAAACATGGAAACTAGATTAGAAAACATAGATTAGGAACAAATCCTTATTGTATTATTTGAGTATGAACATACAAGAACTTCCTAGAATTTTGGTAAGGAATAGATTATGCGAATATTTCTAGAAAATGCATCCTTATCTTGATACGACTAGGTAGAGGTTGCTATGGCACATATGTACATAGGATTCAAATCTTCGACAAGGACCTTCATGCTTGACCCACGGAATCCTGGTACACGGTAATGGGCATTTCTATACTCTTGGTTATGAAACTCTTAGGGTATATTCTTAGGAAAATTCTTGTTTTCTTTTCAAGCCATTATGAATGATTGAAAAGTAAATTATTCCTCAAGGAAACCATATATCTGATTATGGGACTAGCCATGCATATGATCCCAATTTATGATAAGTATTTTATTAATTTAAGATAATACATTATGAATTATACCCTTATCTAGTGTGTGCCATTATTTAGAAATGACGTCTAATAGATGAAGGGTAATAAATGCTCATGGGAAAGGTAGGGATCTCGTCATTGAGAAAGTCAACACAGTAAATGTTTGAGTACATCAGATCATGACCATATTGGGAAAACATACTCAGGTTGTAATTAATATCCTTTCCACACCTGTGTTGGATCGTTCTATGCAGATGAAGCCACCATATTTCAGCGGGACTACTAATCTAGTGGTTGCTGAGCAATGGATAAAGTCCCTTGAAAAGAAATTCATGGCATTAAGATGAAATGAAAATTAAAAGGTTGTATTGGCGGTATATTAAATCAAGGGAGAGGCTAATCAATGGTGGTCCATAATTTAGAATACCATAAAGGAAGAATACATAGAAGATATGGAATAGAGTACATTTACGGAAATATTTTTCGAAAAATATTTCCCTTATGGGAAACGAACTGAAATATAGAGGAAAATCTTGTCTTAAAGAAAAGGGAAGAAGACAGTGTTCCAGAGTATGAGGATACCTTCACATGGCTGTCTAGGTATGACGAAGATTATGTATGAGACTCAGTAGATAATATTGATCATTTGTTTTATGTTCTTAATCCAGGTGATATAAGGGTAATATCTTCTCAATCGTTTTCATCATATGATGAAATTGTATAAAGAGCCATCAAAATAGAGAAGGAATTTGATAGATCCAAATTGTTCAATGGAAACCAAGATAAAATTATGTACTGTGATAAAAAAATGGAGAGGTAAAGCAGCAAATAAGAACAAGGGAATGAATAAATTCCAATTATGTGAGAAATGTCGAAAGAATAATCTCAGTAAATGCTTGAAAGGTGTGGAGGTCTACTATGAGTGTGGAGAAAAGGGTCATCTATCTCATGAATGCATGGGAAAGAAACAATTTGAAGAACATCAATGATGCAACTGTAGAGAGAGGGGACACTATGAAAATGAGTGTCCTATGTTCCAAGAAATCATTCCTTAGAAAAATACAAGGGAGAAAGGGAGATCTTATGCGATTACAACTGCGAAAGTTGATGTTCTGAATAATGAGGTGGAAGGTACATTAATTGTTTCCTCAAACATATCAAACACTTTATTCAATTTTGAATCATTACATTCTTTTATATCTTACCATTCTTCCACAAATATTATACATGTCCAATTTGATTTAATAAATGATTTATCAGTAAAAACACCTAGGTGATGTAACATTGCAACCAAGGCATGTCGACTTGTCCCCCTTATGAAAAACTTTCTTCAGTTGCTAAACTTATCACCATACCAATGACTGAATTTTATATAAGTCTCATTATGAATTGGTAGTCAAATTCTGATGGAAAGAAATATTTAATGAAAAAGAAAGTTTCAATTTTTGAAAATGGTGTAGAATCTCTTATCTTTAGGGAATATACATTGCCATATTATTCTTATCTAGACCCACCCCTAGTAGCTCTATTATTTTTAATTCATAGAGAGGAATAAAAACCAATATCTATGTGTAGGGAAGGAAATATTCAAATTGAATATGTGCACATCGTGCAAGAATACATTGATGTATTTCTGTAGGATTTACCTGGACATCTTCCAGAGTAAGAAGATGAGTTCTCTATTGATTTAATTCATAGATCAAGACCTATATTAAAGACTCTCTATATAATGGACAGCATGGAATTTTTGGATCTAAAGAAAAAAATAGAGGAATTGAGTGAAAATGGATTTATTCAAGCTACTGTTTCTCCATGGGAGCCCCTATCTTCATTGTGAAGAAGAAATATGGATAATTGAAGTTATGCATTGATTATAAGGAAATAAATTCTATACCGATAAAGAATAAGTATCCTCTACCTCGGATTGATGATTTATTTGATCAACTTCATGGAGCTCAATACTTTTTTAAGATAGAACTTCATTCCTGATGTCAACTTATTTTGTGTGAATATGGAAGATATTCCTAAGATAGTTTTTCGAACCACGTTTGGGAATTATGAGTTTACAGTGATGCCTTTTGGACTGACAAATGAACCCCCTATTATCATGGATTAAGTGAATTTTGTTTTCAAAGAATATATTGATAACTATGTTGTGTTATTAATCAATGATATCCTGGTATACTAAAAAATCAATGAAGACCATGAGAATCACTTGCAGATTATTTTGAAAACTCTTAGAAGTAACAAATTATACGAGAAGTTTAGCAAGTGCGAATTCTATCTTCAATTGGTTTATTTTATAGTCCATATATTCACTATATATGGAATCCTAGTTAATCCTGCAAAGAAAATGGTAATCCATGAATAAACCACTCCGACAAATATAATTTAGGTACACAATTTTATTTGTTTAGCAGGTTACTATCGGTATTTCGTTCCGAATTTTTCCAGACTGGATAACCCGCTAACCAAGCTCACACGTAAAGGAGTTATATTTGTGTGGAGAAAAATTTATAGAATTCTCTGAGGAATTGGAAATAATATTGGTCAATTATAAAAATTTTAAACTTCCATTACGATGTGATGGATTTGAAATATATAGTGAAGCATGAAAAAATGGACTAGATTGCATCCTTATGCAATACATTTGAGATATTTCTTATGCAGTTGAAGACTCATGATCAAAATTATCCAACACATAATCTTGAGTTATAATATATAATATTTACTCTAAAAATATGGAGACATTATATATACACAGAAATATTAGAGGTTTATATGGGCCATGTGAGTTTAAAATACATTTACACATAGAAAGAACACAATATGAGGCATAAGAGATGGCTTGAGTTACTCAAATATTATGATTATTCAATACACTACAACCCAGGAGAGGAAAATAAGGTGGAATATGCATTAAGTAGGAATGTTTATGGACTTCTAAATCAAATGAGGATTGAGAGAGATCCAATATTCATGGATATACTAATGTTAGATATGGGAATTGTTATGGAAGGGGAAACATCTTCCCACATTGAAGTGATTTCTAAAACATATTTACTAGATAAGACAAAAGCCCTCAATCTAATGATGAGAATATTAAGAAAAAAATTAATGCTGTCAAGTATGGGAGATTGGAATACATCATGTGTGAGGAAGGAGTTCAAAAATTTGGGAAGAGGTTATGTGTTCCATTAGTACCTGAGTTTAAAATGGAACTATTACAAGATGCTCACTTCACAAGTTTCTCTATACACTTGGGTAGCACAAATATGTATAGAGATCTGATGGAACATTTTTTGGGGGATAATATGATATGGGAAATTGGTGACTACATTTTAAGGTGTATAGTTTATCAACAACTGAAGGAAGAGAGACAATGTCCCAAAGGAGTGATTCAATATTTACCTATTCCTATGTGGAACTTGGAAAAAATTACGATGTATTTTTCACCAGAAATGTCCGGATACCAAGAAATACTGATTCTAAATGGGTTGTTGTTGATCGTCTCACAAAATAAACACATTTCATTTAAATAAGAAATAATTTATCACTTGAGCGCCTAGAAAGAATTTATACTAATGATGTTGTAAGACTTCATGGTGCACCTCTATCAATTCGGTCTGATTGAGATCCGCGGTTTAAATTAAAATTCTTGAAAAGTCTCTAGATGGTTTTGAATAATGAGCTTCGTGTGTGTACTTCTTATCACCCTCAAACTGACGGACAGTCTGAAAGTACTATTGAAACTCAATAAGACATTCTGAGATCATTCTCTCTAGACTTTCATGGTATGTGGGATCAATACTTGCCTATGGTTGAATTTTCATACAAAAATAGTTTCCATTCTATTATTAAAATGGCTCCATGTAAAGAATTATATGAAAAAAGATGTCAAAACCCAACTTTTCTGGATGAACTAGGTGAGTGATAACCTATAGGCCTAGAACATATTGAATATTCCTTGGAAATGATGAAGAAAATCCAAACTAGTATAAAAGAATCCCAAAGTAGGCAGAAGAGTTATGATGAATACATTAATAGGATTTGAAATTCCAAGTGGGAGATCATGTCTTTATGAATGTATCTCCATGGAATAGTGTCTTAATGTTTTGTAAGAAGGGAAAACTGAGCCCTAGGTACATTAGACCATTTGATATTATGGAAGAAATCAGAGCTATAATTTACCATTTAGCAATGCCACCAACTCTCTCAAAAGATCAAGATGTGTTATAGGTTCTATTGTTGAAGAAATACATTCCATACCTTATGCATGTACTCACATATGAAGAAAAAGAACTTGGACCAGATTTATCACACTATGAAGAGATTATCGCGATTCTTGACATAAGGGAGAAGGTATTTAAAAATCAGATAACTCATCATGTTAAGGTTCTTTTGAAAAACTATAATATAGAGGAATCGACAGGGGAACCTGAGGATGCTATGAAGAAGAACCACCCACAAATTTTTGGTGGGATTTATAAATGAAAACTTTCAAGGACAATATATTCGAAGGGGGTAATAATGTATCACCTCAAACATTTTATGGTACGTTTATCTTAAATACATTCTAGTTATAGACTATATTTTCTAAATCACTAATCCACAATGGAAAAAAACATGGTTACTTATAAGAGATGTACATAACCAATGTATAAAACTTATATTCTTTAGCTCTGTGATTTGAATTTTAATAATCTAACATACATGGTTCTGATCCAGATGGTAATTAGAGTTTGATATAATTAACATAATTTTTTGTGAATAGGAACATACCCTTATGAAAAGAAACCCACCCTTATCAATAGTAACATACCATTATGAATAGTAATATTACTCTTATGAATGGTATAAATTACCTTGAATTTATAAATAAATTTAGGCACCTTAAAAATGAAGATGTATATTTTAAGTGTTTATATTTTTTGATTAAATAATTATTTTAATTTATTATTTAATTAATCAAATATTGGAAATTATTTTTGAAAAATGGATTTCATTTTTGTATTCTACATGTCTAAAAATGGTTCTAGTTAATTTTCGGGATTTTTATGAAATACATAAATTTTTGATGAATACTAGAAAGTGATGATTTATGATAAATTCTAAATAAGAAATTTATTGACTCATTGATGATGATCTACTATTGTAATCCCAGTTTGTTCGAATTCACATGAATATATTAATTTTCATGGTCTTGGAATACTCACTATTTATTGTCTTGAGATGAAATATTAAATTATTGATTATAATATCAAGAAAACTCCTCTCCCCTCCACTATATAAACCACCCCTCACCCCCTCTTCCTCCCACACCACCCAAGCTAGAATCCTTGCCTAAATTCTTCCAAATACTCTCCCCAATCCTTCTAACCACGTCCAAGATATTATGGTCTCAACAATAGACCATACAACAAAGTCCTTAAGGAGATTTACAAGGATTATTACTCAAGGGGTGAACCTTCTTTCTCATTCCTTTCAATTTCTTTTACAAAGTTCCATTTTTTTCTCCTTTCTCACCTCCCCTCATGTAAATTCTATGATAATTATAGTACCTTACATGTACTTTAATTTAATTTTTCTAATGGAATATTTCATCATAATATCTCTTTTTCCCCACCTTTAATACAATAAATGAAAACACTGTTTGAGATGTTTTAATTTATCATAGTGAAGGAAGACGGGTTTTCAATTTTCATTAACATTTTTAATACTGGTCATGATACCTTTTAAATTGTTAAAGCAGGTCATAATATATGTATATTATCTTTAATAATGTTTTGTAATATTAACATGTTTTTAATATGGAATTATAATATAAAACAAGTTTATTGTTCACAAAACCGCCAAGCCAAATCCAAGCATTTATTTTAAACTCATCAAATGATTCATCCTCAACGTATATAACATGAATAATTATAATTACTTTATATCTCTTTAATGTCACTAATAATTTATATGAAAAATTATGGATGTTTAGCCACATTTCAATCGAACTTCCATTTTATGAATACAGGAAAAGAAATCATGAAACCAAGTAAGAAAATGCTTCCAAAACAATAAAAGTGAATCTCTTAAACACATAAAAAGGGAACTTAATGAACATAAGAATATTATATAATATCAATTAAATTTTTAATAGGGTCCTTAAATATTAATTAATAAATCTAAATTTGATTATTCAGGTCATTAATAACAAACAATAACACCTTTGAGCGTAAGGTATGGGATCATATCTCTCAGTTTAACTCCAGAATCTCACCTTTGTTGTGCCTTTTATTTTTACTTTGTAATGATGGGGTATGTTTTTTCACCTCCTACATACTTCACTTATGAAATATAAATAATTTAATACCCCATTACCTCTCATGTAGTGCTTTCAATAACACTTGTTACCATGTCGAATTATTTTTAAGGGATTCTCATCTCACATTTAATTATGTGAGATTTTCATTGTTCAGCACTTATTTCTTATATGTGGTATATGTGTACTAAAATTTCAAAAATAATAAAATTATACTCTTTATATTTATGTCATTAAATTATTCTTTTGAGGGTTATTATATTGTTTTCATATGATTCAACTGATTACACTATGGTAAGAGTCTTTGACTCAACTACTATTTTGTTGTGACTAACATTGTATTGTGGAGCTAATAATAATTATGTTGTGTACCTACTACCCATTTGAGATAATATTTCATTTTAAATTATATTTATATTTAATATCCATAATCTCATATCATGTATATGTTTGTTTCCAGAACCATATATCATTTTACATAAAGTGTTTATTTGGAAAGTGATTTTAATTTTGAAAATATTGATAAATCTCAATACTCTACTCTATAAGAATATTGAAAAGGAATATTTCTCTTGTAATGAATCAATTTATAAAAAATTCATTGTATATAAAGTGGTAGGTGGGGCCCGCTATAGTCCCATGAAGCATCATTATGTCTCATGATACAAATTTGTTGGCGACAAACACTTCGAGTTTGTTTTCAAAAATCAGATGGGTTTCTACCCATAGAACTAAACCGTTTTTGTAGTATTATTGATTCATGTTCTAGATACATGAAATCCAAATAATAAGAATTTTTTTTTCATTATCATTTATTACTATCCATGTGGCTTTCAATATGAAAAAATTTATCGATGCTGTTTCATTCCCTGTTTATTAATGGTGTGAGTTTTTCATCTATTCACCATACCACATTTATTATGTATGATTTATTATGATTCACTTATTATTGTATTCATGATTCCATTATTTGTCATAATTATTTAGAATTTGAGCTCGCCAATTTCATTGATTACTTATAATAGGTTACAATGAGATGATCCTTTATTGAGTTATTCTGGATATTGTTTTTAGTTTTCGTTATGTATTATTTTTTCTAAACTTCTCCAATGTAATTTTGAGTAACATATATGCATATATTTTCTTCTAGAGTACTAAACTAATCACTACTTAATGATTTTCATTCATTCAAACCATGAAAATATAACAAGTAGTGCAATGGAACCAGTCTAGAGGGGTTAGGGCATTACTGCATATTTAACTTCTACATTATAACTATATTATGTTTCATTTCGACTCGGGGTTTCATATCACACAAACCATTGATGTGATTAATTTTAACCAGCTATATTTCATGAGTAATTAATCCTTAGGGTTTCTTCTTGCATATACTATAAAATAAAATCTATTCTTTTAAATATTAGTGTGTCACAATATTAGTAATTTTAAAACCCACATCCACTTATAATATCCATACAGACATGTATCAGAAGGAATGCCAGATAATCTCTTCATTACCAAAACATTAAAATGGTATCATATACGTTGACATATCACAACAGTTTCCATCAAATATATCAAGTCCTAATAACAATATATTATCTAAATCTCACTTTAATATGAACTATATCATGAACAATATTACATGTAGAGATATTATATATCATTAGGTGAATATTCAAAACATAACATTAGGATCCATACTGGAATCATAATATTTTACTGTATTTTATGATTACATATGTAAAGGAATTATTTAGAAGAATTTCTCATGAAACCCAAAACATTATTCAAACATTATTTACAACTTGACATAAACTCATTAAGACATTTTTTAAAACCATGAGGAATGGAATCATATGAATGATTGAGAAAAGTTATTGGAAAAGTATTGAGATCATATCTATAAAATATATTAATGACAACCAATATATCACAGATCATAATTCTGAGTCATGGAATAAATATTTATCATTTAAAAATTCATGAATCATAACACTAATAAATCATATTAAATAACTTACAATCCATAAGTTCATATCATAATTTTTTGTCCCCATCATATGTATAAAAACTTTTTAATATTTCATGATTGAAGACTAATAAAATCAAACCATAGTGAAAAAAAATCCTTACTTGTTTTCTATATCATTGAATATCAGGAATCACCACCTACATCCCATAGTAGATTAAGAAAATTGAGGTGATATCATGTTAATTTTATGAGAAATAAGAAGGTGGGGATATACGAATTAAAATCTAATGTTAAAAATATATAAATTAAAATACATTTAAATTAGAAATGATAAATTTTTCAATAAAATATTGAGGTGTATTCATGATATTAATTAATTAATGTGTTTAATTATCTTCATGAATTATACAATGAAAATTATAAATGAATAGATTGAGTAGATAAATAAAAAATATGGTGAAGTTGAGAGGTAATGGAATATATTAATTTTTATTTAATATAATTCTATAATATTAATTAGTAAATGATTTATGTTATTAAAGAAGAAAAATATTTTTATTGAAATTTTTGATTAAGTATATAAAATAGAAATGATAATACTTATTTCATAAGGGTTTAGATATGAATATTAGGAGTATAATTACTGAATAACTGAAAATATGATAATTGTTGTTGATAAAATAAGTGAAAAACATATTATAGTTGTAATATGAAATTTTAGAGGGATGTTGATCATGGATAAAACATTGAGGGAGAAAAAGATTAAAAATATAATTATATTAGATTAAAATTCTAAAGGACATTTCTAATTTTTTGGTTCTGTAATACCGTCAATTTTAAGCCATAAAAATTAGGCATGTAAAACTACCATTTCAAGATATTAGTTATTACCAATGAATATTATATTAAATTTAATGTTGTTATTCTTGTGTTTTATCTATTATATATATTTATATTTGTAAAAGATGTATCTTTTTAGAAATATAATACCATATGACTAAAAGAGTTGAATAAAATGAAAATTTACATAAAACCCACTATATGTTGAGATGAAATGTAATAACAACTAATTCAATTAAAAGGGAGATGTTGGTAGGCTAATCAAAAAATGAAACACTTTATATAAGAGTATTACTTTGGACCTATTTTAATAAAATAATTTTTTTGATAGATAAATTCTACAATATGAATGAATAATAGAAATATGAAACTAATTTTGATATTTCTTTCATGGAATGTAGAACATTTAATATTTTATTATTGATTGTGGTTATCCATTACACAAGTTTGGAATTTAATGTCCTAAATATTTGTGAATAAAATTTCACATCATTTGATTTAATCAAATGTCTTATGTATTTGTAAAAAAAAATCACTTATTTTAATTTATTATATCTAATATTTTTCAAATGGACATTATGTATCTATACCGTTTATAATATAGCCTTTGAATAGTGATCAAATGACTAGTATAAATATTTGGTTTTATCAAAATCTTTTTCACATGAAAAGGATGTGATGGCCTCAACATGTATGATCGATCCCTATAAATCCCATTTAACATAGCTTTTTAGGTAGATAAAATTTATAGGATTTTCCAAAGACAAATACCAACTTGATATCCAATAACATATGTATGATAGAATCCATTTATGGGAGAATTTCCTGCGCATCGAGATCATGACCCAAACCATGATCACCAAACGACCCCATGAATGCCCCGCCATCACACACCTTACTCTTAGGCAATATTCCAATGTCAGAAAAGGATACATAAGAAGACTCTATAAATAACATTATATACTTTATTTTTGTATAAAATAATTAATATATTTTCAGCCTATTTCGACTAATTTGTAAATGATTTTTAAAGCACAAAAATTATTATTTTTTAATATTCTAATTCAATTAAGAAATATATTTTTATGAAATAATTTATTTTTGAAATAAATATTATCTTAAAAAAATAGTATTATTTAATTAATTTTATTTAAATTAAATGATTATATAATTTTGATCATGTAAAATGTAATTATTATTAGGGTTCAAAAACTATAATTGTATAAACCCCATCATTTTCAATAAATATCTCTATTATTTTTAAATTAATTAATTAAAATATTTAAAAAATTATATAGATAAAACGGATATTATTTTTGAAATCAGGATGTCAAAATAATCCAACGGTGAATTTTTCATAATTTTATAGATCATTTGAATTTTTTGGATAAAATTAAATACCGTATAAATATATGATTTATTTCAAGACAACATAATAGCCTAACAATGATATAATAAATAATATAAAAGGTATATATAGACAAATATATATTCTCTATTTAATATAATTTTGTTTTTATTTTATTTTATTTATTTTTTGAAACCATTATGAATCCTCTAAGATGTATAATTTATTTTATGTTTTATAATTCATTTCAAAATGTGTGTGACTCACATCCACATAAGAAAGGTAAATATATTAATTAGTTCAACCATTGGCCTTATAAAATAATTCAATCCAATCCCCATTTATATAAACCTCAGTAAAAACCATGGGTTGGTTTCAGGTTTGGAATATTTTTTTATGTACTATCCAAAACAAAAATAATAATGAAACCCCCTTCTTTCCATTATAAACACACCCAAACTCCCATTACTCATGTCTAAAACTCCTTAGATCACGACAAAAATCTTTTCTATACCTTATATAGTCCCTCCATGGTACCCCAATGATTTCAATAACCCATACCATTCCATTGGATTCACACACTAAAGTAAGGATTCAATTCATCATCATCTATATCCATGTGTCTTTATCTCATAATGCCATTTTATTTTATATTAAAAATGATGGGGTATGTTTTTTCACCTCCACATACTATAAATTACCTGTATAAATTACCATATCTTCCATTAAATTTCATGACTATACCATATGATCCTTTAAGTAGAACCATTACTGTGCCAGAATTTAGTTTGGGATCTTCCACCCTCCTCTTTTATCAATCATCCATTTTATGTTTTGTATTCTAATTTTCATTTCCATATGTTTCTATATGTTCTTAAATATCACTAATACAATAAATTTATTGTTTAAATAATTATATTCCTCTTTTTCTCTCATCAACCCATTTTATGAATTTCAATATGATGTCCTGATGCTACAAAACTTGCACCGTGATTTTCAATGCAAAAATTATTGTAAAGTGAATACCATAACGACTTTACTATCAATGTTATTGAACATTATGAACATACACATAATGATTTATTATATGAAATTAATAATTCTACATTATTTTACTGTGAAATAAATTATTATGTTGAATGAATCAATGTTATATAATCAATGAGGCACAATTATGCATGATAATTAAATGATTATGAATTGTGTATCCTAAGAGCACTCCAATTCCATGGGTAATTTTTAGTATCTTGATATGTCATGTAAAATATGACTTGACTCATGATTCATCATGAGAAATGTTCTTTATATCTTTTTCCTCCATGTTCAATGAGCATTGACTCAATCACCTCTATGTGCAATGAGCCTCAACTCAGGGTAATATCATGTTCTATGTTTTTACAGCATTTCACATGTTATGATTATCATGCTATATCATGCCTTATTATTTTTGTTCCATTATAATTAACTGAAATTTCATGTAAATAATGTATTATTATCCTCATTTTAATCAATTATTATCACCTTACTTGGCATTATAGCTCACCCATTTCGTATGTCTTCCCTCTGATTATCACATATAGTGTCATGGATGAAGGAATGATTATTTAGGTAAAAGATATTTTGTTTCATGTTCTATGTTGTTTTGTAATGTTAAAAATCTCCCAAAAAACATTAAATATCTATTTTTATATTTTTTCTAAGTGAAAATATATGTTAAAAATCACTTTTACATAAGAAATAATGAGAAGGGTTGTTATAGTTTGTATCAATGGATAGGTTTAGTTATTTTTGAGATTTTTATTATTACACCTCAGTGAAAAACCTTAGGAAAACAAATTAATTTTGTTAAGTATATATTAGGTTGTTTATCAAGAAAATAAATCATTTTTGGGATACTATAGGTGAACATGGTTCTGAAGCATATGTACTTAGGAGTAATAACTTCGAAAAGGTATTATTGTCCTGATTCAGGGTAAACTGGTACATAGAAATGGGTCTTACTACTCACCTAGTATTAAACTCATGCATGATGATTTTTTAAATTCATAAGCACATTAAATAAAATTATTAAGGGAAATAATTCCTATATGAATATATATTAGAATGTAGATCTGGGATAACTTATACTGAAGCCTAGAATTTAATAAGTCAATGAGGGAAATATAATATATTTTTCATCCATTTAATGGAATTTGATTCCCCTTTATTTGTTTAATTATTTAAGAAGATAATGTGTCATTTACCATTTATTCTATAAAATGTCTAGAAATTGGATAAATCATGCAAATAACTAATGAGATGGGAAGATTGAGGATTTCAAAATGAGATTCCCAACCTGAAGGGAGTAGTAATCCAAAGCATTTTCACAATATTATATCAGTAATTAATCTTATGAATATAATCATTCACAATGAGGAGCACCTAACCCCCACCACCTAAGAGAGACAAACCCACAGTTTAGAACATCATGGGAAAAATGCCTCCCTAATTTTAGTGGATAATACAGTCCCTAAATATTGGTGATATTGATCAATTCCATTGAAATGATATTGTCAGTGAGTTAATGTCCTAAAAAAGAGCTGGTTCTTCTTGATGTTTATTGTATGGAGGGTGAAGGTGATCAGTGGTAAACATTGATCAAGAATATGAATCATGAGGAAGAGATTGAATCAATTGATATCAATGAAATCCAGAAAATATATTTTTATAAATACATACCCCACACCCTATGTCCTATGATGGAAATATATTTCCTTGCACTAATGAAAAAGGATGACAAAAAAAATGTGGAAGAGAAGGAAAACATCAAAAGAATTTCATGAAACAACATGGGTTTTTTGCTTACCCTATAATTCGAGGATGTCCTCTTATTTGGTTTGATAAATCATAGACTATGAAATGCCTTATCAATCCATGAATTTGTTATATATGATGAAATTGTATGATTTTAACTCAATGTAGATATGGATATTGGTGAATATAATGGGTATAATGGGAATTAGATGTTTAATGTGATGATCAATTCTGATGGTCTCATAAAGAGATCAAATGGAGACCAAAAATTCTAGCATCATACTTGTCAATGTTATAGAAATAAGGGACTAGGGAAATTGGCTATGGGGGGTCAAGGAATTGAATTGGGTTAAAAAGATATGGTAACCTGAAAAATAATTGATGATATGATAGACCCGCCATTGTGATTGTGGTAAATAATGATCTAGTCATCCCTCAATGAGTTTATTATTTCATTAAATTCATGGAACTGTGGAACATTGAAAATCAATACCCAAATACAAGGGTTTTTATAGAAAAAAAACTTCCCTGGAGTATGAGTAATCCTTTTCCATAAATACCACCAGAGTGAATCATGAAAATGAATCGGTGATAGGTAAACTAGTTATTCATCCACGAATTGTGAACATATTTTATTATTATGGTTCTACATATTATTTATATCATGAATGTTTAGAATAACTATTCAAACACCACAAATATCCATGGAAAGAGAGATGTTAATACAAATAGGAAAAGTGGAAATTATTTCATCACATGTATATAACACATCCCATGTAACAATTTTTAGATTAAACTTCTTGGAGATTATTTTCATTCTTCCTGTGGTGAAATTTTATGCAATTATGGGCAAGGATTGGTTCACCTATATAGATCCACCATAAATTTCCACAAAAGGTAAATTTCTATCCATTTAGAGAATCGACCTCCAATTCTATACAAGTGTCAGGAGGAGGAGGAATGTTATTTAGAACTATCATCTCAATAATGGATATTATTTCCACATGAGAAGGCATACCCATATAAAATTATTTAATATAAGGAACAAAAAATCCTCAAATACATGCATATTGTGATGGAATTCACTAATGTGTTTCTCAAGTAATTTCTTGGTCTCCCTACTATGTGAGATATTTATTTTTCAAATGATCTTATACCTAGGGTGATACCAAAATCCAAGATTCCATTTTGGATGGTAGTTATGGAATTTTAGTATCTAAATAAACAAAATTGGGAGAATCTGGATACAGCGTTCACACACCCAGGTGCTTCACGAAAGGATGCACCTGTCCTCTTCATCAAGAAGGATGGCTCAATGCACCTTTGAATTGGTTATCATGAGCTATTGAAAATCATGTTAAATAACAAGTTTCCTTTTAAACAAATTTTTGACATATAATATCAGATACCTTGTGCACAATACTTCCTCTAGGTGGATCGTGGAAAGGATATTACAATATAAGGGTGAAGAAGGATGATATTCCCAACTATAATTTTTGAACAATGTAAAACCACTATGAGTTAATAGGGATTCTATTCGGATTCACTAATTCACTAGTAATTATCATTGTCATAATAAATAGAGTCTTTATAGAATATCTCATAAAATTTGGGATAGAATTTATAAATGACATTATAATATACTAAAAAACAAGAAAGAGTATGAGGATCATTTGATCGCTCTATTAATGTGTTTGAAAAAGGATAAGCTCTATGAAAAGTAAATAAAGTGTTATTTTTTGTAGAATGATGTCTCATTCATGGGGAATATCACCACAAATGAAGGAATATATATGGATCATACAAAAAAAAAAGAAACTGGGGGATGGATGAAGAAATCATTAGTGGGAGATATCAATATCTTCATTGGATTTTCATGACATTATCATCGATATGTGAGATATTCGTAATGATTTTAAAATTCTATTACCAATATAACTCATAATGGATTCATGTTTTCATGGAATGATGAATGTGAAGAAAGTATCATGGAATTGAGAAGGAGGCTTATCCCTGTCCCTATTCTTACTCTACCAACATGTGAGGACATTTTTATAACTTTTATTGATGCTCAAAATAATGGATTTGGATGTGTGTTGATGAATAATGAAATTTTCATAGCCTATGACTCAAGGAAATTGAAAATTCATACACACGATCTATAGTTAGTAGCTAGGATCGTTGTGTTCAGAATCATGTGGCATTATATCTGTGGAGATAAGTGTGAAATATATATAGATCACAATATTCTGAACCATATATTCACACCAAAAGTGAATAATATTCACCAAAAAATATTGTTAGAGCTCATTATTGATTATGGATAATCAAACCACTATCATCATGGGAATGTGAACAAGGTGGTGGATTATTTATATAGAAAATAACCCACAATTATATCATTGATGCGAATTGAGAAGGATCTAATATTATTAAATTTGAAGAGAATAGAAAAGGGAATCATTATTAAAGGAAATTCATCAATCCATATAAAAAATTATTTCTCATCCATATCATTTTAAAATGATAAAGTATTCTAAAAAATATGATATGTGAATGAAGAAAAAATGGAAACTATGAGAAAATGGAAATCCACAGGGATCAATTTTAATGAAGAAGGAATTGTGATATATGGGCCAAGAATATTTGTTCTATAAAATCATTAGTTAAAAAGTAAATTTTCGATGATGCACATATTTCAACATTCTCCATTAAACCATAAAACACAAAGATGTATCAGGATCTCCAATAGCAATATTGGTGGGATAACATGAAGAAATATATCATATAATAAGAATTTATGTATTTTTCTAATAAAGAATATTTTAATAAAATATTTTTATCCAATTAATTTTATTAAATATAAATGATCATATAATTTTTATGATTTCAAATGAAACTTTTATTAGTTCACTTAAACTATTATTATCAAAAACCCATCATTTTCAATAAATGCGTGTTTTTTATTTCAAATGTGAAGGTTCCCATTTCAGAAAATAATTTATGTATATTGGATATTATTTTTGAATTCATGATATAGATATTATACAATTGTGAATTTTTCATTATATTCCGAGATAGATGAATTTTTTGGTAAAAATTAAATAACATAATAATATTGGGTCTATTTTTTCACATCATAATGTATCAATAATGATGTAATAAATACTATAAAATTTATCTGATGTCAAATATATTTTTTATATTTAATATATTGTGGTATTGAGGTTATTTTATTTAATTTTTAAAGTAATTATGATTCCTCCAAGACATATAATATATTTTACGGTTTTAAATCCATTTCATCAAGAGTGTAACTCAACTCCACATGATTAAAGAAAATATTTTAATATCATATGAACTCATACTTATAAAATAATTTAATAATCACCCTTTTCTATATAAAATTCATAAAAACAATGGAATGGTTCTTTTTAGAATATTTTATTATGCAGTGTCCAAAACCAAAATAATAATGAAATCCCCATCCCTTCCTTTATAAACCCTCCCATTATCTCATTACTCTTAACTAATACTCCTTAGATCATGAATTGTTTTTTACCTATACGTACTAGTGAGCCCAAAAGGACCCCATGCTTTCATGAATCCCCTCCCAAGAATTTGGAGTCACATACACAAGGAAAGGTTTATTCTTTTCTCTTCATTAGCCATGTTTCTTTTTCTTGTTATTGAATTTTATTTTTAATTAAAAATGATATGGTATGTTCATTCATCTCCCATTACATTCCATTTTATTTTTAAATGATTATATATTCCTTTTACTTTCATTCAACCTCCTTTTGATCTTTTATGTACACCTACAACTATGTCAAAATTTCATAAGGGATCATCCACCCTCATAATTTATCAAGAATCATTTTTATGATTTCTTCTAATATATTTTTTTCATATGTTTGCATATGGTCTTAAATAATACTAATATTTTCTATTTCATGTTTAAATGATGATATGCCTCTTTCTCTCTCATCAACCCATTTTATGAATTTATATTTGAGGCTGTTATACTGTCAACATTGCACTGTGATTTTCTATGCCAAAATCATTATCCATAGAATACCATATCCATTTATCAATAATGAAAATTCACCATTATGGACATATAATTATTGATTGATTACTTAAATATATATATTCCATGTTTTTCATACCATGGAAAAAATTATTATGTTGAGTGAATTTATGTTTTTTTATCTTTGTGGAACACCTATGCGTGAAAATGAAATGATATAAAAGGTGGGCCATGATAGTGCTCTAATTAATTGGGTTATTCTTAGTATCATGTGAAATCATGTTAAATGTGTTTTTACTCATGACCCTTAATTTAAAATAATCTTTAACTCATGATACTCCATTGGAAATGATCTTTGACTCATTCTACTCCATGTGAAATGAGCCTGAAGTCATGTAAATCTCATGATTAATGTTGTTTCCACATTTCTCAGGTTATTATTATCAAGCTATATCATAACTTTTTATTAATGTTCTTTTAGGATTCAATGATATGCATTAGATTAACATGTATTGGAATCCCCATGTTATTCCATGTTTATTCCCATACATGGCTTCATTGCTAACACCTTCCTTATTCTTTTCCTCATCATAACCCATACAATGTTAATTACAAAGGAAGTTTATTCATGTATAAGAAATTTTCAACAAGGATGTTTCATTTCATATTTTCTATTGTCTTGTAATGTTCTTAATTTCCCAAGACTCTAGACCTCTATATTTTTTTAGTTTTATTAATTGAATATCAATATAATAAATCTTATTTAAATATGAAATAAATAGAAGGTATTTAATATATAAACCCAAATAAAGTAAAATATATTAAAATATATAAATATGATTTTATTACATATGATTACGAATATCATCTTTTTGCATTAACTAATATATGAAAAAAGATAAATTCTAATATACCCATTTTATTGATCTGTTAAACCCCACTATCATGAGTGTTTCCCACCTTTATATTGTTCATCATGAATTATTGAATCGTAAAGATGAAAAACAATAGAGTAGTGATATTGAGATAGTTGAGACTCTTGGAAATATTTTTATTTGATAGAGAAGATGAAAAAAATTGAAACATGAGTATGAATAATTTATTTCATAGATTAATTAATCATATTACTTAAAATAAAATAATTGTAATTGTTAAGGATGTGGCTATTAGAAATAATCATTCTATGAATAAGTACACGATACTAATTTTAAAAATGTGAGCAGGGGTTAGATGGTTTAAATAATCCAATAAATGGTTTAAACTCAATGCCAAATATCATTGAATCTATTCTAATAATTTTATTATATGCCCATAAGAAATATGTTAACAATAAGATAAATATATCTCATCATATTCCTTAGAAATTGTAATACAATCGATAATATTATAATTATATCTATTAACACCCAGTATATGAGCATGTACACTAGATTTACGAAACTAGATATGAATCATATATGTTATTCATGTAAAGGTTTATATTATATAGTGGTAGTTAATATTCCATTAAGTATTTTGAATAATTTCTTGTCAAGAATAGTGTAATGAATTTGTTCACTTAGCAGATAATCCATAAAAATATACTTTTTTAAAGTATGAATAAGATCCCTATCAATATAGATATAACACATTTATCAAAATATATACATTTAGTTGTTATTCAATAAATGATATATAGATATAAAAAATATTAAAAAATAATATGTGATTAATTAAGACATTTATCTTTATGCTTTATGGCTGATGAAAATAAATATAAAATCCTTTTGATTATATTGTAGCCTTTTTAGCATTAGAAAAGGAAAATATTTGTTGAAATGTTTCATATAATGAGATAATTATAATGGTTAATATTTTTACACCAATTGGATGTTTGTGTCATATCAATAAAAAGAAATATAATAAATGGGATGAGTAATGGAATTTTATAATCCTTTATTATGATTTTAATGATAGAAAATTAGTCATTGATAATGATTCTTTTAAAGAATACACTTATAAACATGCCAAGAATAATTAATTGAAGTGATCAATACATGAATGTTTTTTTATGAATATTCTTGGGATTTTCTGAGGAATTTTTGAACCACTTGAATAAATTTTAGAATATGAAATCATGTTGATATTGTGTAATATATTATAAATTAGAATAAAGAGGTAAAAACTGAAAGAAAATCTGAATAACTATCAATAAAATTTTAATTTCATTGGGTTTAACCAAAAATATTGATGGTTATTAAAAAATTAATTTATTGAATCCATTGTAACACACTAATATGTTGTGAAATTTTTGAATTATTTTAATCTTATGATAATTTTTATTTCACACAAAAAAATGGTATTTTTAAAAAAAAATGTAATAATTATTTCTTATGATATATGAACAAAAATGTTAATCATGTATTGCACAAAATATAATTTTTATTTTTCTCCACATGAAACACTAAGGATAGATTATGTTACAAGGTGTACTGACTTTTGTTGATAGCTAGCGTAACAAGAAATACCATGTTTACCAAACAATATTTAATTATTAAAAATATTATTATTTTATATGTAATGTTATTAAATATCAATTATGTCTCCATTTATTAATATAATTACCCAACATATGAAAATTCATATTTTAATTAATTGGATATAGATTAATTATAATTGAATATAAGAAACAATTGAATATAAACAGAATAATTTTATAAAAAATACTTGGATGCTCCGAATGGAAATTTATCCAAATAAAATAAATTTATTATAATTAGAGAATTATATTATTTAAATATATATATTATCTATTCAATTCATAATGTTTGATATTTATCCAATATATTTGATAAGCATAAGATAAGAAAAGACCCACTATTTTGCATAAAAATTAATATTTTTATAAATGTACTTTTATCACATTTAAGGAGAACATATTTTAAATTCCATTTTACAAAATTATATAAATATAATATGTGAAAATAAAAATTATATTTTAAATGGATACATATAAATTAAAATAGGGTGACATTTTTTTTATTTTTCTGCGAAGTTGCAATTTTTGATAAATAGTGAAAAATATTGAATTTTAATTCACATCTTCTATTCTATATAATTTATTTATAATGAAAAAATATATTTTAAAATTATTTTATAGTTTAGTTATATAATTTTTTTTTCATCTTCTCCAATTGATTTTTTATAATAAATTCCACATTAAAATTAACTATAAAAAGTTATCAAACTTTTTAGATGTTTTTCTTTTAAAACATACATTGTCGATCCATCTAAGGGATTAAATTTTAATTAATTTCTTCCACTTATATACCTAAAATTTTTATATATGGATTCCATATTTGGATTTAGAAGAATATATAATGTATAAAAATTTTAACTGATTGTTTAAATAAAAATATAATTGAGTGTAACAAATATTAATGACAATAACTAAGGAAAAATTATGTTTAATACAGGACTAAACAATAATTCCAAGGGAAAAAATTACCTATAAACAATTAAAATAACTTTTTGTGGAAGAATTTATACCATGTAAAATGTTTTATCAAATTATTTCTATTATGGTACCCACATTACATTGTTATAACATGGGTGGAATTCACCTTCCAAATATTTACAAGAGTGTCACTCCTCCTCTACAATAAAAAATGCCTCATCTCTTCCAACAACCTCACACATCTCAGGAAACATTAGATCAAACAATATATTCCAAAATACATCTTAAACTTCTATAAACCTTCTCTAGACTACAACTTTTGGGATTGAATCCATCCAAGGAATCCCTTTAGTTCAAACCAAAATAAGTTACCCGAACAAGTGGTAACATTGTTTCGCAAACTATTTAGTTTTATTTCACTAAAAAGTATTTAAATTAATTTTATAAAATGATTATATAAAAACATTATCCAAAATATACTGATATTTTTTGTATTAAGGGTTCTACCTAAAACTACACACACATCTATCTAATGGGCAACAAACATGCTGTTTTTTTGTATAAAGGACTACCGCCTCATGAAACAGTGATAGTTCATTTTTCAATGACCACCATTCATGGTTAGAAGTTATGATGGAAATGTTATTTATATACGATATATAAAATATTTATTATATCATTATATTTATTTATTTATTTTACAACTCACACGTTTATATAACATTGTTTTTAGACGTGTGGACTAGAACCTACTAAAAGCAATGTGATTCATTAAAACATTACACGAAATGTGTCAAGGATGGTATCAGTGAATATATATTTCATTTATGGAAAAATAATTATACTATACTGATTTTATAAAAAATTATACTTATATTTAATTTAAATATGATACATCAATACAAAAAAATGGAAACAATATTAATGTGTACATACGTCCAATAATCTCCAAGAATGATGTAGTTTATTTCATTTGTCTTATATAATCGATTATTAGAAATATATATACTAAATAATATATATATATATATATATGAATTTTTACATTGTAAAATTATGTAAATCATTATCTATGTAAGAAAATCCAGAATAATAAACCAAAAAATGTGCAAAGAACAAAATAGATTTTACCCAAAGTTAAAACATAACAAATAATTATTTTTAATTAGATAATATAAACTCATAATAAAACCTTATATGTTATTTAATATATGAATACAGTTTTTTGATATATTTATTATAAAATTATCTTTATTCCAAAAAAATGTTCAACTAGTATAATGAGAGTAAAGACATAGTGTATGGGAATTTAATCATACTTTTCATTTCTATGAGATACATGCCTTATTCAGCACTCACATATTTTGTGTGGAATATATACTATCAATTTATGTATTCTATGTCTATAATACACCAATATATGGTAGTTCACATATCCATTTTTTGGTCTTTCTTTTATGGGGTTTATGTTTTGAATTTACCAAACCAGTGAAGTAATTTTATCCATATTTTCATTCTTGAAGACATATTTCATTTTAAGAAAGTATATTCTTATATAAATTAAATATATGGCCTTTGAAAGATTAAATCATGACTAAAACTCATTTCATGGAATTATATAATTTATTTAATTTCATTTTATTACATTTAGGTAATGGTCCCAAGTTACCAAGTTATAAGAGTTTATTGAAACAATATCACCGCTTATCATGATTTTTTATGATAATGTATACATTTATGAAATAATATGATCAATATCATAAGAAAAATAATTATTTTTATTCTTTTATTTTTAATAAAGATATATCTTTGTATTAGAACCATTTTTTATACTACAGAACAAAATATAACAAAGAAAATGATTTTTTTAAAATGCATCTTTATTTCTCTGTTTGGCTAGAACTCTGTGTTCTTTCAAAAAACATGTTTTCTATAAGTTTTTAAAAAAGGTTTTACAATTATATTATGATGTTTAAATAAAAAATTTACCCTTATTTTACCTCACTAAAAAAATTATTTAAAATGTATTCTATTTTCATTTCCGTGTCTAGGAACATTTCTATGATTTTAAAGTGAAAACCAAATGCTTATCATATATGAATTACCCACCATACTAACCATTATTTCCATGAATCATTCATTAAAATTATAAAATTTAATTTTTGAAAAATTATATTTTTGAATTTTTTTTAATATTAATTTATTTTCAATGATATTGGTTTCAAAGAATATTTTATGTTCAAAAAGTGTTTCTTGTGAGTTTTAAATCATCTCCTGTATGTTTCCCAAAGGTTATTTTTATAGAAAATGATTATAATGATTTGAAGATTTATTTATATTGTATTATATCTATTTTATATAAAATGGTTTCCAAATTATTTTAAAATATTTCTTTGTACGTTTTCATGTTTTTTTCATGAATATATTTTTTAAAATGTTTATGGTTTAAGGTGATTTTCTCAAATAGAGATGATATTTTTCCCAAATGTTGTTTTAAAAAGATATTTCAAAGTTATTTTACATCTAGGAGGAAACCCTTTGTATTTAGTCATTCCTTTCTAGTGATACGATCCATGAACAACATTCATATTCATTAATGATTTGTTAATGATTTTATGTGATCAGGCTTATGACCCCCATTACTTTCCATGGGTTATACACCCTTGAAACCAACCTCTTCTCAAAGGTTATTCATTGATAAAATGATAATGAGGACTATTTATTTTCTATATGTATTGATATTATGAATTACATATGATCCCATTTTTTTCATGGGTTATGATAGGTTGTTTATGAAACCCATATATTTTTATGCTTCATGCTATGATGAATGTTTTATTATATTATAGAACACTTCAATATGAATTGGTTATGTGATTATGGGACCAATATATCTCTTCAATGCAATGGGTTATTATAAATGTTATATGAGTGAAAAGGGTAAACATGATTTATTCCTTTCTTGAAGAAAATATAGTACACTAGTTTTATCCCAATCTAGAATATAAACAAGTGCATGGGTTATAACCTGAGATTTAAAATAATTAAGTCCACAAGTATTAGTCTAAGAATGAAAGTAAAAATGTACATCTGTTGTAGCCTAACCCTAAAAAAATAAGGTTATTTGGTTGTTGGAAGAATCAAGAAGTTATTACATTGGTCATAGATCAATCCTTACTTGTTATGATGGAAATTGTAGGTAGAAATGACATAAGATTTTCTATATTTATGTATATTCTACAATTTCATGTGTTAATCCCTTGTTATGATTCCATGGACCATGCTCCTGATTATCATATGATTCATGTCTTATGAATGAAAAATAATTATTCCATAAATCATGATTATCATCTTAGATATTTAGGTTATGATATTATAATGTTACAATCAGGTTTTCAAACCCTTATTCTCATGTTTGTTCTTACATATTTCCCTTTCATTCCTTTTTTGATAAATCAATATAACCCCTTTTTATGTTTACATCCCAAGGTTATTTAGATATATTTTATGTATGATATGTCTAAGAGGGGTTATAGTAATTGAGAACCTAGTGTAAGATAATGTTTCACCCACATACTATTTTTTATGTCTCCATGTTTTAATGTCACTAAACATATATGGTTTTTGGAATTTTTTGGGGAATGTTTTATGTTTTATAGAAATATAATGTCTGTGTATAAAATTCATGGTTCATAATAATTTGTATCAATGAATCTTTTTTTATACCTTTGGAAACTATGATGAGAAAACATTTGTGATTTCCCAAGGTATATTTATAAGGATAGGTTTTTGGATGCCTCTAGGTGTATGTATAAGGATGACTTAAAATTTTTAAAAAATGTTTTGGAATATTGGAAAAGGATAGAGTGAGTGTTTTCTTAGAAACATGTCTCTAACTAGATATTATATGTGGATGTAGATATTTAATAGGTATAAAATATGGTAACAACTCCAACAAGGTGTTTTGGGCCAAACATAGTGTAACATGGTACACAAAAATGGGCCTTGTTGCACACCATGTTTGACTGCCCTGGGGGATAGGCTTTGGATATTAACAAACTCTTGTTGATCCTCATGTAGAATTTGAATACATTATCAATGTGAATATCCTAAGATAAACATAATTAGTCATCGATTAGAAATTAGGTGTCGCATTTTAAAATTCATATAATAAATTTAAGTTGATTATTTATTTTCCTTCTATGATATGTGTTTCTCACACTATATTTTCTAAATTTCTTCAAAAAAATGAACAAGAAGTAATTTTTAAAAAATTTAATGTTTCATATTATTAACATATGGGAATGATACAAATTGAATTTCTATGCGGAAATATTATGGAGTGAATCATGAAGGTGGAATGAGTATTGGTTAAACTATTGATGATAGATAGGCTATGGATGACATGTAAAATGCATGGAATATTCCTATAGTATTTTTTATAAATTTTCTGAAATGAAATTATATTGATAGTGATGATCCTTAAGAAATAATTAATATTTTATCTTCTAGGAAAAAGGAATTAAAAAATAAGTTGAGGAAACCATATTAATGTTTTAATAATAATGATGGATGAATTATGTATTTATGTTTTTTAATTAAAATATTGTGTAATATAAATGTAAAAATGTATTAGTACATTTTGTTTTTGTCACGAACTAGGTCGGGTCGCCATCTAACCCGACGCCCTTCCCGATCCGCGACATGGCATGAAGGGCATTCCTGATCCCCATAGGCTCGCACATGTGCCCGACTATCAAAACATTACGTGGGAACTATTTACCAGAAATAAAATATATAAAAACAACTAATAAGATAAAAAAATGAATATAGAAGAAGACAACCAAACATGACTCTAAACTATAAATGGTTTAAAGTCTACAATTTCACAGAAAATCCAAAGAGACAACAACTATGATAGGGAACTAAAACTCCAATACCAACCTCCAAGCGACATGAGAAGCCGCATACCCAATCTACCAACACCAACCTACACGTCAATACCGAAAGTATCCAGAACCACTCTATGCACGATGTCACAACCTGGAATACACAAAGAACAAGGTCTGCATACACCCAAGGGTGTATGAAGGTTGTGAGAGAAAGGCAGAGTAGGAGACCACCAAATGAAAAGATTTCATGCCACAACATCGAAGAGATAATTTAATGTCCTTATTGAAAATTATACTTTCAAAAATCTTTTAAAGAAAACATTTACAAACTAAGAGCTAAAGGAATAATCTAAAAAAACATTTCACAAACACTATCATAAAGAGGAAAAGAACAATTAATTAAGGGAACACACACACACATACTCACACATGCACACATGCACACATGCACAAGTGATCCTCCATATGCCAACGGAAGGCACCACGTCATGGATGGTAGAGCACTATGGGTAAATCCCCTAAGGTTTATCTAGCTTGAGTGGGACCATAGAACCTCCTGTCTCAGATAAAAATGCCGTAGAAACCACGACCCTCAGAAAGCGTGGATTAGAAGGCCACGACCCTCAGAAAACATGGCTTAGAAGACCATGACCCTCATAAAGTCATATGTTTAGTTAGTGTTTCAATCTTCAATCCAGCTAAGTGAAACAAGGATGATACCACTCCGGATAACTAGTGCACTAGTTCTAGTCCTCCCACCATGATACCCCAGGTTTTCCCTTGTTCTCAATCAAGTTACAAATTCACATAGCATATTTATTTCTCATATCACAGACCAAACAAGTCATTACACACAAAATTCACACTCGCATACCCAAACAACATTTCAGAAACTCACGAACAAAAAAATATCTTTCCAAAAATATATTTTTCAATACATAATCATTTCAAAAATATCCATTTAGAAACACACAATTAATAACATAAACAATTCATACAACTTAGAAATCATTATTTAAATAACACAATAAGTGCTGACAAAAATAAACATACCAAATCCCCACTCTAAAAATATCCACATACCAAACAATTTGATAAATATGCCTCGCGCCACTTATACAATTTGATTGTTGATGAAAACAATTCCAAATACAATTTGCAAAGGCACCACAAAACATTACACACAACGACATGTACCCAAATCCCAATTTTTATACCAAATGCACACCAAAACTATTTACCATCATAAATCGCAACACATGAACGAATTCATAAATTATTTAAACAACTAAGAGAAAATTTCTAATTGGCACATCAAGGGTTTCACAAGAAAAATGCCTAATTTTCACACAATAATGACATCTAAAATTGAACATGTTTAACTCTATCAAACACAACGTCTGCACATCATATTAAATTTAATAAATTTAAGAAAACAATTTATAAAAAATTCAAATTTATCACACGACATTTTTCACCAAACACACACTTGATATTATACCAAAACACCACATTAAAACTGAATGTGCAGCACAACCGTTCTAAAACATGTTTTCCGCTAATCCAATTATATAAAATTTAAATAAAATGGTGTGAAATAAGTTTAACATTCCAAAATAAATAATTTTTCCTTGAACATTTTTTTACAATCTTACCTTATGTACTTTAGAAAATATTTATCACATTTAATATAGGACCAAATAACCTTTTTCAAGAAACCCTAATATATGATACGCACGACACAGAAAGAATTTTTTTTCAATAAAAATACGTTTCTAACTCAGATAAATATTAAAATATAACCAAATTATATTTTCCACACCTACTATAATTAATTGAATCTTCGCAATAACTCTCAAAACAAGACTCATATGAAGGGTGGACCCAATGTCACATCTGCATGTCAAATTATTTCGGAGTATATTTCACGCAACCCAAACAACTCATAAAACACATTTTTAAAAACATTACAACAATGAACACACAAAAACATAGCCAATATCTATAATAGAAATATGATTTCAACATTTAAACATAAACCAATTCAAAATTAACAAATTCATTACTTAATAAAACCAAATAATACATTAAAAAATTTAAACAAACATATTAAATAAATCTAACGATGCTAAGGAACAGAAACACCTACCTTGGTGTCGAAGACTCCAACCCTCAGTGCAACAATTCCATCGCTTAAAGTTTTCACCACAAAGAACCTAATGAGTACTTGAAAACATGAACTCAAACAATAAACATAAAATTAAGACCCTAAAATTGAAACCCTAATGTGTGGAAAAGCACCACAAGCGAGAAATAGTCTTACCGGAGGGGTGGCCACTGGATGGAGGATGGCCCGCAAGTGGGGTCATGGCCACTTGGCCAGTCATAGCCGGAGGTCATTCTAGACCTAGACATTCCCGAAAGGGGATGCGACATTGAGGAGATATGGATCAGAGTGAGTAAGGGGTGCAACGGCAGATGGCCGAGGGGAGTAGGGGTGGTTCACGCGCATTTAGGGAGGCGCGCTGACCATAGGTAACTACTGGAGAGGCTTCGGGTGGAATCCTCCAGTGAGGAGAGGTAGGGCGCGGTGCTTGTTGGTCTGACGGTGTGTGGAAGGAGTTGTAATGGGGCAGGCTGGGAGAGCTAGTCCGATGGGAAGAGTTTCTAGGGGAGAGGGGAGGCTGCTGCGACCCAAGGGGAAAAGAGAGAAGCGGCGGCGACGCAGCGTGAAGAGAGTAGGGTTGCGATGGGTAGGAGGGTTACATGGGGGGCTTGTTCATGATGCAAGAGAGGTGGAGGAAGAGAGGAATTGGGTAAAAAATAGAAAAGGAAAAAAGGAAAAGGGGTGAAGGAAAAAATGATAAATAAATAAATAAAAATAAAAAGTAAACATAATACAAAATACTTTTATAATAATAAATGGGTGGTAATAAAATAAAATACAAGCTAATAATTATAATAATAATGATAATAATATTAATATTGAAAATAACATCCTCAAATAATAATAATAATAATATCATTAAAATAATTTATTAAATTTTTATCACACCATTAATTTTATTTCTTTATTATTAATTTTTTTAGTTAATTGAACGATGGGTGGGTCACTCGGGGGCGCAGGAAAAGTCACATGGAATCATAATTATGTTTCTCCCATGCATCGCTTGTTTTCAAGCCCCGATGTGCCGGGTGAGGTCACACGGCTTCGATGAGGTCATGTTTCAAGGCTAAAACGTTCATTTATCAGCTCAAAATCACAATACCCCAGTCGGGATTGCCATGCATTTCATATAAAAAGAATTATAACGATAATTAGATGAAGATAAAATTACAACAAAAAAATAGAAATTAGAAATATGACGCAAAGCAATGTTTGGGTGTGACAATTCTCCCCACCATAAAGTTTTCCATCCCCGGAAATCCACAACTAGGACCAAACCCCAAAGTAGAAAACCGCACTTCCTTAAGGTTTGAAGAGGGTCCCTATGAAAACAAGAAAAAAAAAAGGAAAACAAATTATTCTCTGAGAAGGTGACTAAAATGAAAAACTCAAGAAACTCGTAGAAAGACTTTATGATATATGCCGCCCACCCAAAATGATATAAAACACCTCTAGATGACTGATCAAGGAAAAGAACTCTCACACCCATGGAAACCAACATCACAAGATGAAACATCTCAATTAGTATTTAACGGAAATCACAACATTTGGCTAGAATTAACAAACAAGGTCAAACCCAATCCAACGGACTCTCTTATCACTGGTCACCAAGCCATATTTAGAAACAAAAACAAAAGGTCAACATGGGAAAGACCAAGGGCTGCCCACCATTAAGAACCAACCAAAGCCCAAGGTGAGACTGGAAGACCGAAACGGGGAGGTCCGAGAAGACTTACCGCAATTAAAGAAAATTCCATCGTCGATTCGTTCAAGAGGAATTTTTGTGAGACCCAACGTGGGTCTCCCCATCATTAGAACTAACAAAAAATACATATTTTTGAAAATTTCATGATGGTGACCAAACACCCCACCATAAGGGGTAGGGAGGGAGGGACCGACTACCTGGCGTCAAAAGAATGACCCAAGACAAACCATCATTTCCACATTCCTAATTGATCATTATTCAAATTTGAGACAGATTTACCCAACATACACCCATAATGACCACTAAAGCAATTACATCAATTGGGAAGCAACCCCCAAGACATTAAGTCAACGAGAAGAACATGCCTCCACATAGTCACAAAATACATAGGCCACCAGATGGTTCGTTCAGAGTAGAAAACCCATAGAAACAATTTAAACTACCTCTACTTTCAAAGTCATAGACAGAAATATTGTCGGGGTCCCATACACTCTCTGGGTTCCTGACCACGTTCCAGCTTCTCTCTGAGGCATATGGATGGAGCCCTGATGTGTGAAGCATCTTCTGCCTCGCGGTCAGGTATTGATGACTCCTGAATGGAGCTTCTCTATCTAGTGCCACATTCAACTATCTTGCAACCAAGAAAACACCATCAGACAATACACACCTCGACATCCAACCACTCTCTTACGACATATCCACTAAAACATGGGTTTAGAAGATTCACACACATCACCTATTCACCTTATCCAGGGAACATAAAGAGGGGAAAGATGAACGAAAAACACTCCTCTTTGATCAAAAAGAAAAAAACTCTTTACGATGTAGTAGTCACCAAACATGACCATTAAAGCAGATGGAAACACTACAAACCTTTCAATACATCGGTCAGCACCGGTAATTCTGAACCGCCTTCAACCCTCCCCGCTGGAGTTTCATTCATCATTTCAAGGGGAACCTTCAAACACAACAATTTCAAACCTTGTACTTGACAATTCACACAAATCAAAAAGACCAAAACTCATATCAACTCCCCTCGCATATGTCATCCTGCTGCGAGAGGATTGGTTTAGTTGTAAAAAGTAGGGGTGGGTTAAATTCTAGAATTCATGAAGAGAGTCCTCTGATCAACTGGAGGGCCGACCAATGAAGAATTTCCCTTGGAAAAACTTCAATCGCATGTCAAATATTTATGGGGGGCATACACTAGTTAATATAGAAAACCATTTACCCATTCAAACTGGACCAATGGCAAATACATATCCCAAGTGAACGCTAAATGTGTAGGGGGAACCACTGTAAGGGATCCCCAAAGTACTTATCAAAATAATTATCTAACTACATGCATACATAACAAATTACAAATAAGAAGTCAAACTGAAGACACAAATCAGATAGAAGGGATCATCGGCTCAAAACGCCTCACATCTGACATTTCCAAAACAGAAGGACACACCACACAATAATCAGTTATTAACTCAGTGAATTCTCATTTAACACAACTTTTTGTAAATAAGAAAAGCTAGTTGGTTTCACAAACACCACTGGTGTCTCGTGGGCCTCGCACATGGATGTTCCCATGCCATACAGACACCCACCTCATATCCATCCAAGAATTCATCGACTTGTGCCATTGACCATTCCTCTTTCCATATACACTCATGCATGTGGTTTCCAATGAGAACACCATGGATCAAAATAAAACCTTTATAAATTTTTTTTCAAAACCAAACATTCAACCCACACTTTCCAAACCTTACACATAATTTTATTTTTAGTGCACTTCATTTGAAAACATTTTCTATGACCAAAATTTTTTTACATAAAAACCAAATTTACACTATTCCAAAACAAAGAGATGAGGGACAATGAAAGAAGAAAATAGTGTTAGTAGGTGACTGGGACATATGCTTGGCGGCCATACGCCAATCACACCACTACCACATAGGGTATTCTAGGACAGTGTCCTCGGCTCCACATGGCATTCCAAAACCCACGAGCCCACTGGGACCACTGAACCTTCTCCTTTTTCATTTCCCCTAAACTAAATTAACCACACCGACCAATGGTTTAGACAAATCTCAACTTGCTTTGGTAACTCGACTCCCACCACAAGGTGTACTGCTCAAGCACCTTACTCGTAGCTAAGATGTCGAGTCCCGACAACCTTAACTCCAGTCTACCGTGACTCTATCCAAAAAGAAAACAAACCAAGAGATCAAACCTCCCTCTGATACCATATTGTCAAGAACCAGGCCGGGCTGCCATCTGACCTGATTCCTGTCCCGATCTGCAACATGGCTCAAAGGGCGTTCCCCATCCCCACGGGCTGGAACAAGTTTCCATGTGTCAAAACATTACATGGGAACTATTTACCCGAAAAAATGATAGAAAAAATTAATAAGATAATCAAACTGAAACTAGAAGAAGAAAACCAAACATGCCCTATAAACATGTTTTAAGTCTACAATTTGACTAAAAAACCAAAGAGACATCAACAATGATAGGGAACAAAAACTCTAATACCAACCTTCAAGCGACATGAGAGGCCACATCCCCAAGCTACCAACACCAACATGCACGTGAAGACAGACAGTATCCAGAACCACCATCACTAAGAATGATGTCACAACCTTGAATACACAAAGAACAAGGTCTGTATACACCACACGATGTATGTAGGGTGTGAGCAAAAGGCCTAGTAGGATACCACCAAATGAAAAGATTTCATGCCACAACATCCAATAGATTTTTTATTGTTCTTATTCAAAATTATACTTTCAAAACTATTTTAAAGAAAACATTTACAAACTAAGAGCTAATGTAATACACTAAGAAAACCCATTTCACAAAAACTATATAAATGGGGAAGAGAAAAATTCATTAAGTGAAAACACACACACATACTCACACACAAACACACGCACAGATGCACAAGTTATCCTCCATATGCCGACGGAAGGCACCACTTCATGGATGGTAGAGCACTATGGGTAAATCCCATAAGGTTTATCTAGCTCGAGTGGGACTCTATAACCTCTTGTCATGGTGAAAAATGTCTTAGAAGCACGACCATTAGAAAATGTGGCTTAGAAGGTCACAACCCTCAAAAAACATGTATTGGAAGACCAGGACCCTCAGAAATTCATATGTTTAGTTAGTGTTGAAATCATTAATCCAGCTAAGTGAAACAAGGAGAATACCACTCCGGATCACTAGCGCACTAGTTTAAGTCCTCCCACCTAGATACCCATGTTTTTCCCTTGTTCTCAATCAAGTTTCATATTCACATAGCATATTTATTTCTCATATCATAGACTAAACAAGGCATTACACACACATGTCACATTCGCATACCCAAACAACAATTCAAAAACTCACAAACAACCAAATCTCTTTCTAAAAATATATTTGTTGTTACCTAATCATTTCACAAATCCCTATTTTGAAACACTCAAAGAATAACATAAAAAATCTCAGAAATTATAAAGCATTATTTAAATAACACAACAAGGGCCGACACAAATAAACATACCCAAAACCCACTAAAAAAATATCCACATACCAACCAATTTGATAAACATGCCTCGCACCACTTATGCAATTTGATAGTTTATAAAAAAAATTACCAATACAATTTGCAAAGGCATCACAATAATTAACACATGAAAACATGTTCCAAAATCCACCATTTTAGACCAAACGCACACCAAAAATGTTTCCCATCATAAATCACATCACATGCATGAATTCATAAATTATTTAAACAACTAACAGAAAATTTCTAATTGGCACATCAATGGTTTCACCTAAAAATGCATAATTTTCACACAATAACGACACATAAAATTTAACATGTTTAAATCTATCAAACACTGCATCCGTGCATCACATATAATTAAAAAAATTCAAGTAAAAAATTTATAAAACATTTAAAATTATCACAAAAAAGTTTAAATCAAACACACACTTGATCATATACCAAAACTCCACTTAAAAACCGAATGTGCATCACAACTATTCCAAAACATGTTTTCCGCTATCCCAATTATTTAAAATTTAAATAAAAAGGTGCACAATAAGTTCAACATTCCAAAAAAAATAATTTTTACTTTAAACATGTTTTTTCACTCTCACCTTAAGTACATTAGAAAAAATTTAGCACAATTAAGAATGGACCCAAAATCCTTTTTCAAGAAACCCTAAAATATGATACGCACGACACACAAAAAAAATTTGTTCACGAAAAATACATTTCTAACATAGATACATATTAAACTGTTACCTAATTATATTTTCCATACCTAAAATAATTAATTGCATTTTTCCAATAACTCTCACAACAAGACTCAAATGAAGGGTGGACCATATATCACTTGTGCATGTCAAATTATTTCCTTGTATATTTCGCGCTATCCAAACAACTCCGAAAACAAATTTTTAAAAACATTACACCAAATAACACACCAAAACATAGCCAATATCTATAATAGAAATCTGATTTAAGAATTTAAACACAAACCAATCCAAAAATACCAAATGCATTACATAATAAAAACAAATAATACATTTAAATAAATTTAAACAAACATATTAAATTAAACTAATGATTCTAAGGAAAATAAAAACATACCTTGGTGTCGAAGACTCCAACCCACAGTGAAATATGTCAATCGATATCCATTTTTACCACAAAAAACCTAATGCCAACCCGAAAACATGAACTCAAACCATAAAAATAGAATTAGGACCCTAAAGCTGAACCCCTAATGAGAGGAAAAACACCACAAGGGAGATATAGGCTTTCCGGAGGGGTCGCTGCTGCATAGAAGATGGTCGGCAGGTGGGGTTGTGGCTACATGGGGTGTCACAGGCGGAGGTCGTTCCAGACACACACTTTCCAGAAATGGGATACAATGGGGAGGTGATGTGCATCAGAGTGAGTAAAGTATGAAACAGCGGAAGACCGAGGGGAGTAGGGGGTTCGTGCGCAATTAGGGGAGGCACACCTTCCATAGGGAACCACCAGAGAGGCTGCGGGTGGATAAAGCATGTGAGGAGAGGCATGGTGTAGCGCATGTTGGTCGGCCAGTGTGTGGAAGCCATTGCAACGGGGCTGGCCGGGAGAGTAGGTCCGGTAGGAAGAGGTTCCGTGGGAGAGGGGAGTCTGTTGTGACCCAGGGGGAAAAGAGAGAAGCGGCAGCGGCACAGTGTGAAGAGAGGAGGGTGGCGATGGGTGTGAGGGTGACAGGGGGCTAGGTCGTGACGCACTAGATGGGGAGGAAGAGAGGAAGTGTGGAAAATAGTGAAAAGTAAAGAAAAAAGGAAAATGTAGGAAATAAAAAAAGATAAATAAATTAATAAAAATAAAAAGAAAATATAAAACAAAATACATTTATAGTAATAAATGGGTGGTAATAAAATAAAATACGAGTTAAGAATTATAATAATAATGATAATAATATTAATATTAAAAATAACTTACTCAAATAATAATATTATTATTATCATTAAAATAATTTATTAAATTATTATCACACATTAAATTTTATTTCTTTATCATTATATTTATTATGTTAATTGAACGACAGGAGGGTCACTCGGTGGTGCAGGCGAAGTCACATGGCTTCACAATTATGTTTCTCCTGTGCGTCTCATGTTGTCAAGCCCGATGAGCCTGGCGAGGTCAGGCGGCTTCGGTGAGGTCGTATGTCAAGGCCAAAACGTTCATTTATCGGTGAAAATACACAATACCCCAGTTGGGATTTTCCCGCATTTCATATAAAAATAATAATAATGATAATTAGATGTAGATAAAATTATAATAAAAAAATAGAAAATAGAAATATGACGCAACCCAAAGTATTGGTGTGCCAGTTTATGTTTTCGAAATGTATCGAAATGATCATGTTGATTGGTGATGAAGACATAGAAAAATTATTTCATGGAAATTTTATATTGTAATTAAGGTATGGTAAAACTTAATTAATTACTTATATAGAGATTATGATATTTGGATAAATATATGTTGGATATAAATTAGTAAATTGGACTGTGTGGATTACCATGAAACTGATTATTGAAATATATCTCTATGTTATCATGGATGATTTTTACAACTTCATAAATTTCAATAATTCATCCCATAATCATTGGAATAAGGTAGAATTCTTTTTTTTGAAGGATTAATGGTAATTTAAAAAATTACCTTGTTCCAATAAAATATATGATGATGGTATTCACATGTTTTGAATATGAAATCAATGAACTACATCATAATATATATATATATGGTGTATCATAACAATGTTGTTTTTGAGAAATTTCATGATCTTCATTCTATTTTTTTTTGGTTTTTCATTTTTTATAAGGGTTATATTGTTAACTATTTATGGAAAGATTAAGTTAAAGTTCAGAAATAGTTTGTGATAATAATGTATTATCACACCACATGAGGATTTATGCATATTGGATAACATGTTATAACCACTTAGATATGTTGATAATTGAAAGTACATGTGATAACTTATTGTATATCTAATGATACTTCAGTGATTTTGTAATGAAAAATTAAACCTCCTTTTTAAATATTAAGGTGAAGTGGTTAAATAAATAGAAACGTTTTTGGGTTTATTGAAATCCTTCCAATATATATTGTCATGAGAATTCATCTATATTATCTAATAAATCTTGAAATAAAATATTGATCTAAGAGATTATTTTTTGTTGAACCGATGGCCTTTTAAATAATTAGATATTTACGACTTTGAGGTTTTAATTGTTCCATTTATCATTCACTAGTAATTTATTGATGACCTAAATCACTCCCTATAAATATTTACACATTTCTTCTATCTCTAATCATCTCCCCCAACATAATTTATCTTACATGGAAACCTATTTGTGAGTTAATTTGGGTAACCAATATTTTTTTTACATTCCTATTTAAAGGATGATATAATATTATTTTATACAATTAGGGTTATAATGAATGGAAAAGTAATATATTTATACAATATCAACACAAAATAATTTATAGGGTTAAATTATTTTTAATGGGTTTAGAATGTTACACCCCGATATATTTTTATTTTTTTTGAATTATTATAATATTTTTTTATTTTTTTTATTTCATGAAAGACAGATTATTTTCTATTTCTTTAAAATAACAATGTTTTTATTTCATTATATAAAAAACTACAATAATTGTGAACTACAGACTACATAATGTGTTGATTTCTCTACACTAAGCATCAAGGTTAGCATATGTTACATTTTAGATAGATATTCCTTGATGGTTTTTGTAACAAGAAGGATAGAGATTTACCAAACAAAAATATATTATCAAAAGTTTTATTATTTAATATAATAAAATATAACATAACCATCATGTTAGAGGTTATGAATATAAATATATAAGTAATGAAAAAACATGGTTGAGTTAATTTTTTCAAAATTAATTAAAACTACATATAAAAACTAATTTAATATAAAAGGAATGATTTTATAAAATGAATTTTATTATCACAATAGAATTTTATCCTAATAAAAAATATTATTTTCAAATATAGAATTATATTATTTAAATATATTTTTTATATATTTAATAAAATATTTTTGATACTAATCAAATAGACTTCATAAGCATGTGATAAAAACAAACCCAAAATTTTACATAAAAATATATATTTTTATAACAGTTATATTAGCACATTTTTAAATGGAACCTATTTTAAACCAAATTTTGGAAATTTTAAAAATTTAATAATTCAAAAAAAATTATTATTTTAAACTCAATTATAATAAATAGTTTATGCTAAAAAAATTATATTTTCCCCAGCAATTTCATTTTTTATGAATAAAGAAAATAATAAATTTTAATTCAAAATCATGTTTTCATATAATTTGTTAATATGTATAAATTATTATTCAAATTGATTATAATTTTCAATTAGATAATTTTTTAATCTATTAATCCAATTTATTTCATTAGAATCAATATCACTCTGAAAATTACAAAAAAACATTAGAAAAATTTTGGTTGTTGTTACGTTAAAAACATACATTATCATCTCATTCATGGGATTACATTTTAAGTAATATAGGCTAGTTCTGAGGTCATAATTTTGAAAAATGGATTCCATGTTTTTAATATTCATAATTTATAATTTATAATAATTAAAACATAGTTTTTTACCAAAAATATTTGTGAAAGTAATTAGAAATAAATAAAAGTACTAAGGTAAAATTAAGCTTAATAAGGGACAAATATATTATGTGAAAGGAAACAATGACCTATAAACATGTAAAATATCTATTTTTTGGACATATTTATAACATTCACTCTAATTTAATGAATTTTATCCGTTATTGGATCCACTTTCCTTGGAAAAAACATGGTTGGAATTCAATTTCCCAGTATTTATAAGAGTGACATTCCTACTCCATTTAAAAAATGTCTCATCTCCTCTCACTTACTCATACCTATAAATCCACATTTTATCAACCATTATCTGAAAAAATAGATCCTAAATATAATTACACTCATTAAAAAATCCTCCATTTTGGTAGAATGTAATCCGAGGAAACCATTTGGTGAAAATTAAAAAGAGTTACCCGAATAAGAGGTAATATTCTTCCTCAAACTCTTTAGTTTTATTTCTTTATGAAATCATTAAATTATCCTTATTAAAATATTATATTACAAAAAAGTATTATATGTATAAAAATATGTTGTTATACTAATGTTTCAACCAAAAAATTTAGACAGTTACATCTAATGGGAAACAATGATACTATTCATGTCTACAACGAACTTCCTCCTCACGAAATGATGAATGTTCATTTTTATTTTACCAAATTTAATGGATTTAAATTATGATTGAAATAATGTTTATATATTATATATACTATAATTATTTTTTATACTTACTTAAATCATTTAATCACATAACTTAATTCTTTGAATCTTGTGAGAATATGATAACATCTTTTGTAGACGTGTAGACTACCTCCTCCTCAAGGTGATGTGATTCATTCACACATTAAAAATAATTTTTCATGAATTGTACTAGATAAAAAAATTGATATATATAAATATTTTAAATTAATAATACTATATAAATATATACACATAGGTCAGTTACTTACATACAAGGAATATGAAAACCAAACTAAACAATGTTTATGTGTATGCACAGCCTACCGTCTCCAAGAACAATGTGTTCTATTTGACAAAAATATATTTTTTATATTGTTATAAATATAAATATAATGATTATATATTATATTTATATAATTATTTATTTTATATAAGTACGTAAATCATGATCTATGTAAGATGATCAAGAATAATAAGTCAAAAAATTTGTGAAGAACAAAGAGAATATTACCCGATGTGAAAACATAATAGATAATTGTTAATATGTGGGTAATATAAGGTCATTATCAGACCATTTGTCTAATTATATATAACAATATCAATCTATGTATGATTGATAATATACAAGTATTTATTATACAGTTTTCTTGGATGAGTATGATGATAGTAATTTCACAAGGTCTAGGAATTTAATCTCATTTTTTTATTCTGAGTGATAAATGAATTATTCACCACTCACATATTTTTCATGGTGTTATACTAAAAATTAATGAATTATGTTTCTATTATAATTAAATTTATTTTTATTTACACAACCTATTTAGAATCATTCTTTCATGTGGTTTAGGTTTCACAAGTTACCAAATTAGCGATGTAATTTTTTCCTAATATTCCTCCTTTGAGACTCATGCCATATTATGCATCTTTATATTTATTTAATGTGAACATAATTTGATATTTAATATCCGGAAAATAGTTATTATAATGGTATTTTAATATTCATTTAATTTCAATTTCATAAATGGAGAGTATGATCCCAAATTTCCATGTGGTAAGAGTTTATTGAAACAATCTCATCGTTTATTGTTATTTTTATAATTATACTCCCATTTTAGAAATATTATAATCCATACCTCAATAAAAATAATTGTTTTTATTATCTTGTATTTATTCAATATATCTCCATGTATTAGTACGATTTTTTCACTCTTTTTTCTTATGATAATGAAGAAATTTGTTTTATGAACCTCCAACTTCATTTCACATTTTTTCCAGAATTTATTGTTCATTCAGAAAATATTTCTATAAAGTTATCCAAATTTTTTTACTACAATAATATTATTTTTAAATGATATTTTTTCAAATGTCATAAATTTTTAAGAAATTATTTCAAAAGATACCTTCCTGTCAATTTTCCAGTGAAAGAATGTATCAAAAAATTTATGTTGAAAACATTATGTTCGAAATGAGCAGGCATACCCACCATAATTAAATTTATGAATATTTTTATAGGATAATTTATTATAAAAATGTGTTTCAAAATATACTATATCATTTATTATTTTAAATTTGATTGTAGATAAAACTATTTTAAAAAATATTTAATATCTAAAAATATTCTTTTGTTTCTAAGGCTTTCGTTTTATGTTTCAAAAAGGTAATTTAAATAGAAAATTATTTAATTAATTTCAATCATTATTCATATGTAATCAGATATATATTTTATAAAATGTTTTTAAAATTTTTTCAATGCATCACTTTTATGTTTTTAGGATTATTTTAATGAAAATTATTTTTAAAGGGGTTTATTTTAAAATATAGTTTTTCAAAGAAGAAAGTATATTATCCTCAAAAGATGTTGTTAAAATATAATTTAAAATTAGTTTTGAACTAGGGTAACTATATTTCAGTTAAATAACTAATTTCTAGTTATATTATCCTTGAACACGATGCATATTCTTTCTTGAGTGGTTTTTTTGATGGTATGATGTTTGTGACAGATGTTTCTCTTCCATGTGTTATATGCCCCTAAAACCCGCTTCATTTTATGGACCATGCTTTGATAAAATGATCATAATACCTAAATATTTTCCATATATAATGACATAATGAACCTTCTAAGATAACCATTTCATTTCATGGTTTATAATTGGATGTTTATGAAACCCATATACTTATATGGTTCAACATATGATGCATGTTTTATTATCATGGGGTACATGTTTGTATGATTTTTTTATGTCATGGGTGAGAGCTATATCCCCCACCAAATGAATTGGGTAAATAAGAATGGTATATGAGCTCAAAGGGTACATTTTTTTAGCACAACCATAAAAACAAGAAGGTACACAGCTTGTAGCCCATGCAATAAAATGAGCATATGGATGGGTTATTTCTCAAGACTAAAAATAAGTAGTTGCAAGGGTTACACCAAATGCCTAAAAGTAATAGGGTACAAGGGTTTGAGACCAATCCTAAAATAAATGATACATGGGTTCTTATCCCATTCTTGAAGTAGGGATATGGGTTGTATCATAATAATAAAAAGTTATGATGGTATTTTTTGGAACCCTTGACATAAAATTTACTATGTCTATGTGTATGCCACAATTCCATGTCTTACTCTGCTGTTATGATTTAATGTCTTATTCTTTTCATCCACATATGTTTTATATCTTATTAACTATTAATTTTTATTCCATGAATCGTTTTTATGATCTTTGATATGCAGGGTATGTTCTTCTAATGTTATGATAACTTTATTATACCATCATGATCATTTTTATGCGTACATATCTCCCTTGTTTACATTTACATAAAATCTGATCACACCCATTATTATGTATCATTCCATAGGTAAGGAAAATATATTTTATGTATTATATGTATAATAGGGGTTCTATTCATGGGGAACCTTGTGGGAGATAATGTATCACACCCACCTACCATTGTTTATGTTTCCATATTAACAAAGGCACTAAACTAATAAAGTCTTTGGGAATATATTTGTGTAAAATTTAATGTATTCCACAAAATATATGTAGTGTTAATTTATTAAATTATAGGTTTTCTATTTAATTAAATAAACTGTCATTTTAAATTTAAAAGAATGAAACATGTGAGATTCAATGAGATCTATAGAGATGAATGTTTGTGAGATATTTTTCCTTCATAAAATGATAAAAAATGATATATTTAAGAAATAAATTTTGATTGATTTGAATGATATAATTCCAAATTTAAGTATTAGATATTAATGTAACATTTTCCACTATATGTATTCATATGATAATATATCTCATCTATTCTACTCTAGCATAGTGATGATTTGAGATGTAATATATTTATAATCAATATTTTGTAGTGATAAAAGTTAATTTGATGTATTCTGAGATTCCTATAGTTTTTTGTTGATGGAGGAGAAAAAAAGAGTTTAAAATTTTAAAATTAATATTTATTTTTTGATTGAATCTATAATATATTCTTATATCAATCAGAATGATTATTTATACAACATGAAATTCATAAAGTAGTAACGTAAAAAAATACTTATGTTAATAAGCCAAACACTTCATCCCTAATTAAGTCAAACATTGAGAATCAAATTCATAATTTTTTTATTAATTTATTTTCTTTAATCGTAAAATTTAGATTCATGTATATTATTTAAAAAAACTAATTTTTTTTGTTTATGTTCAAGGTACATGGTCAGGTTCATAGTTTCTACTATTTATGTAGGAACTGGGAAACTGAATCAGAGTTCCTAGTAGATTTGTTTCACTATATTGGGGAACAGATTTACTAACCATGGTTCTGAACCAGCAATCCCTCTAGTATTTATAGATAATAGAATACACAGAGGTTATTTTTGGATTTGGTGACCAAGAACCAACTACATTGTACTTTATTCATTAATGAATTCCTTATCACATCGTGATTGTTCTTCTGTGGGACAATGCTTGTGATAATGTCCTAAGGACAACAGTTGCATTAATGGGTCATAGCATATCCCTTCTATGATGGGAACCCAGAAGTGCCATAACACTGTTCTTTAATATATGTTTTATGATTGGATCATATTATTTGAGGGACACAAATAATGCAGGTCATTAGGGGTGAGGACTCATAAAACATTGAGGCACCTTCTCATGGTGTGCGCCCTTGGTAATATCCAGGAAAATATTATGAGAACGAGACCCTCCAGTAGGAAATCCAAATTTTATGGTGGCATTGGATGTTCCTATCTGCGGACGTTTGTATTGGTCCATAAACATTAAGATTATTATTAATGGGTATTACAACTCGTGCACTTAGATGTATTGACGAAAACTGTGATGACACATTGTTCGCAGCGAGGTAGGATACGTTGGGTAAGTCACGAGTAATACTGTATTAATAGATATTGCGAGAAAGGATTTGTCCCTTTGGTTACATAACGAAAGTAGATATTTCAGGCCCTTTGATGGAATTGAAATAGCCTAAATAAATCCATGGCCATGGTAAGGTATGGGCGAGTTCAATTCTGGGAAGTCAATGAAAGAATAATCGAGCACATCAGTTGATGACACTGGCATGCGACCCACTTGATTGGAGATATAGTGAAAAATGGATTATATTAAACGGTAAGCGTTCGTAGGAGGTGACATGTCATTGCGGCGTTAACTTCTTTCTCTATGGGTACCTTGGCGTATTTTCAGATGCTATGCATAGACTTTAGGCAGGCTCTGCCTAATGCCACTGAGAAGGAGGTCAAGAGGGTCACACACTAAGTGTCCCTATGTATCTCAGTTAAATATTAATTTAATAATGTAAATAAATATTATTCCCAACTATGGTTTAATAATTATTTATGGATGCCTGATCACATTTATTTCAACACTAGTTATTCGAGAAAATATATTGTGGGTGAAATAATATATATATATTTATTAGCCAGTAATGCAGTTACATTTATTTAAGAAATAAATAGCCATTACTCATGGTCTAATAAATATGGTGGAGGAAATAAATAAAATGGAAAATAAAAGTACATGCCATGTATATTTATATACATGCCGTGTAGATTGTTTTTTCGGGATTCGTGATAAAATATTGTTTATCTAATTAAATGATATTAAATGTAATATATTGGTCACATTTCAAGTAATAATGATGGTCAACTGTCATTATTAAGACATGGGGTATTACAACGAATTAAATGAAATGATTAAATTCTTTCGGGAAATTAATTCATTTTATTATTCTATGTATTATAATCCCAAATTAAATTATTCTCTGATTGAGAAATAGCCATTATTGTGAACAACATATTGGGATTTACTCTCAAGCCAAGAGAGAATTCCTTTTCCACCAAGAACGCTTTCAAGATACAAGAGCGAGATCCTCCACTGGATCAAGGCAGCAGAAGGCGGACATCGCAAGAAAATCTTCATCCACGCTAGCACCCGGAGATCCCTTCGTCTACGTCCATAGATACGTGGAGCATGTGTGGATCACCACTAGAGGAATCATGTACATGGATTCTACAACAAAATGACATATCACAGGATCATGACCGGAGACTCCAACAAAGAAATAATTACATCTAGGTAATTCTTATGAATTAATTAAATTAATTATACCCAACATATGATGATCTTATCTCAAGGGTTTCAGGTCTCTTCTTTTCTTTTTTGTTCTTTGTTCTATTCCAATGATTCAGAATTTTAAATTGTGATGGATCTCGGATTGAACGTTGTTTACCGTTAAAATTAAAGTTGGGAAAACCCACCAACGTGCTTCCGCTGCGCCCAGAACCTACAAGTGGTATCAGAGGGGTCATATCGTTGATTATAATTATTTATTTTTTCATTGGTGATTTATGCATTTAATAATATAGTTATTTTGATTCATGTTTAATCATTCTACAAATATGAATATCGAGATCTGTTTCTCATCCCTCCTTTCTCGTTCACCTCACAGAAATGAAATTTTTCTTTTAATTTTTTTTAAAATAAAATAGTGGAACTCATACGGAGGAGCAAAATTTTTCTGCCCATAAAACACCAGAATACAGGGTGTGTAGTCGGAACTACACGCCGTGTAGTATAGGTTCAATGCATTGACCAATCCACCAAATCATGTCGTGTATTGAATCCTTTCTAAGAATTTACGACACCGTGTGTTCACCAGAAATAGGTGGCACATGGTTTCCAGATTACACGTTGTGTGGTCCAACAGAACACGGTGTGTAGTCCCTTTGGGTTCGGGTTGGACCGTGTACCCCGTACACGTCTTGCCCGGCTGGAATCCATGTTAGGTCGAAACTATATGTCGTGTGTCCAAAAGAACACGCCGTTTACTCTGAAAAATTTATTGATGTACATTAACATTCCATGTCGTCGGGCATGTACTTCAGATGGACGGTGAAGAAAAGTACACACCGTGTAGTCAGAACTACACACCGTGCACATACCCAAATTATGCAGATTTATTTAAATTTATTATTATATTATAAAAACCATTGAGATGTGTACCATAGTGCAAGCGTAAAGATGAGGCACAACACATGATATGTGTTTTATATAAATGTGTTTAATTTAACATCTACTTAATAAATGGGAATTCACCTGGTTGCCTCCAAGGTACAAGTTACATACAAGGACATTTTTAAATGAATTTATTTGTTTAAAATTATGATGGATGAGAATCTCAAGGTTGTTTAGAAAAGGGTTTAAGATAAAAGGATTGACAAATTAAAGATAATTAATTAATTCGAGCATGATTTATCTTAAACATGAACGATTAAATAATTGAATGCTGGTTTGGTTTATGCATAAATATCATTGCATATATGGATGATCATGATCTAGACCGAGACCTTTTTATGTGAATGGTTTCTTTAAATTTATTTATTTAAATTAATTTTTTTGTTGTCCTGTGAGCCATCTCCTCATTAATATGTAGGTCATGTGCGCCCAAGGATTCATTAATGTAAAACCCCTTTTACCCCTCACCGGCAAGTGAGATGAATGCATATGTAATGGATGGAGCTCCCATGTTAGTGGAGGTGGCTCAAGTTAGGAACCACGACGAAAACAATCCATGGAGATACAAAGGTGGACATGTGGAAAGCTATAAACACGAATATGAAAGGTTCAAGGTGTTTCTCTCTTAGGTCTTGGGTTAGTTTATCAACCACTAGATAAAATAACCAATAGAAAAAGCTCATGATCATACCATTTATTCTATTTCAGTCAGTTTCATGGTTTATATATTGTGGATGTGTTGTCACGATCACACAATTAATGAATTAAACGAGCATGTAAGATGGAACAAAAATAAAATTGGCTTATACGTACATTTTATCTTAGACATGGTTAATCACATAAGTATATCCCAATTAATATTAACAAGCATGTAATCAAATATAATAAAAGGGCAATTGACGTATAAGTATATAATCCCTCAAAATAAATATTAGGTCGGTATAACCTTACATAATCTTGGTTAGAATCAAACCATAGTTCAAAGTGCTTGACCAACCCTAGTTGGGGTGCTTTCAATTATCGGGGAATTCTAATTCAAGGTTTTGGGTTGACTTGACTTGGTTCACATCAAGGGTTGACTGCCACAACAAGAATTGGTGTGACCAAGAGGCAAAGTATGGGGAAATCCAAAATGTATTTTAGGATCCAGGATTCCACTCAGTGGATCAAGGAGTGGCGAGTTAATGAAATTGGCATTTGGAATTCCTACCTAAATCCCTTCAAGTTGCTCGACCAACCCTAGTTGTGGTAAGGCGAAGGGCAATATGGATCCTTGAAACTAGAATATTCAGGAAAAAGAATATTCAAAAATCAAAGGTGAGGGTTATTGGATTTCGATAAAATAGTGGGAGACTAATAAGTATTAATTTATTTATTTGTCTCAATTTTTGTAAAAAAGTACTAAACCTTTAATCATCTTAATTTGTAGAAATGGTAAGAAAATGAATTCAAACATATCATTGTGCACCATACTTGAAAAATAAATCCTTCTCACCAGCACCAATTTCCAACAGTGGTAGAGGCATTTACGCCTCGTCCTTCACCATGAAAGGAAATTGTATGTGATGGAAGAGCATATTCCAGTTGCACCTGGGAAAGAGGCTAGTGATGAGAAATTATCTCTCTACATGAAACACATGGATGATGCCACATATGTCCAGTGTTCCATGCTACCAGCCATGTCTAATGAGCTCCTGAAGAAACATGAAAACATGGACGCATATTGCATGATGTCTCACCTTAAGGATCTCTACCAATGGAAGGTTAGACTGGAGAGGTATGAGATATCGAATTCATTGTTTACAACTATGTTTAGAGAGTCTGTGCAAGCTGGGCCTCATGTAGTCATGCTTATTGGCTACATTGAATGCATGGACATCTTAGGGATCAAATTCCTGGATGAGTTTCGTAAAGATCTCATCCTATCATCACTTCCCAAGACCTTCTCTAGCTACATTGTCAACTATAACATGATCAGAAATGAGAAGAGTATATCAGAGCTTATGACAATGATTATCCAGATAGATAAGGACATGGGGCATGAAAAAACTGTGGACCTTATGGTGAACAAGAAAAGGAAGGACAAAAGAAAAGGGGCCAATAAACTATAAACGGTCTGAAGCCCCCGAGAACTGTCCCTACAAGAAGGGTAAGATCTAGAGGTGGAGCAAGGAATGAGAGGCAGTGTTTCTTGCATGTGGAAAACAGGGTCACTGGAAGAGGAACTACACCCTGTAGCGTGGGGACGCTAAAGGAGCGTCTGTTATCAAGTGAAATCATTCTATTTCGACACAATGGGTATTAGATATAGCTTGTGGGGCTCACATTTGTATTCAAATACAGGAACCAAGTAGATTTAGAAAGATCACCAGAGGTGAGGTGGATCTTCGAGCTGCCAATGGCGCAAGGCTGGCTGTGTTGGCTATTAGAAACTATCACTTCTCATTGTCAACTGGCATGATTTTGGTTTTACAAAACTATAATTTTGTGCTTAGTGTAACCAAGAACATAATTTCTGTATGTTGTTTGGATATGGATGGATTTGTTTTCAAGATGGAAATAAGGGTTGTCTCTTTTATAAGAACAATGTATGTTATGGTATGGAACATTTGAATAATGGTTTGTATGTTTTAAATTATGATAACCTAGTGTTGGAAATGGATAACGAAACAAACACACATGACTCATACATCACCCAGTTATGGCATCACTGCCTTGGTCATGTTTATGAGAAGCGCTTGACAAAGCTCTGGCAAGATGGCTATTTAGACTCTACTGAGCTAAAACCACTTGATAGATGTGACACTTGATTACAAGGAAAAATGACCTAGCCGCCTTTTGGTGGAAAAGGTGAAAGGGCCATAGAGCTTCTAGGATTAGTACACACGGATGTGTGTGGACCATTTCCAGTAGAAGTTAGAGGTGGATATTCTTACTTAATTACTTTTACTGATGATTTGAGTAGATATGTCTATGTCTTCATAATGAGGTATAATTCAGAGTCCTTAGAGAAATTTATGGAATTCAAGAACGAATTAGAGAACCATCTTGGTAATAAGATAAAGAAACTTCGATTAGATCGATGTGGAGAATATCTAAACCATGTGTTCATTGATCTTATACAGGATTCTGGGATTCTATCTCAGCTCACTCCTCCTTATACACCACAGTGGAATGGTGTTAGTGAAAGGTGGAACCACACCTTACTGGACATGGTGAGGTTGATGACGAGCCATGCGAATATTCCATTATCCTTTTGGGAATATGCATTACAAATTGCAGCACACACATTAAACCAAATACCAACTAAGGTGGAATATGGAATTCCATCCGAGTTATGGAATGGATGGAAACCCACTTTGTCACACACATGTATATGGGGATGTGAGGCATTTTTTATGGGATTCTCAGGAAACAAACTAGCACCTCGGGGCACGATGTGTATCTTTATAGGATATCCCAAGGAAATGAAAGGATATTACCTATATAACCCTCAAGACAATAAAGTGACTATGGCCAGACAAGCTGTCTTTCTTGAGAGGGAGCACACACACAAGAAGGATAGTTGGAGCAAGATTGACATCGATGAAGTTGATGCTCAAGATATATAGGAGTTGGTACAGGAAAAAGTTCCACAGGTCCCCATGGTAGAGGTTCCAGAAACAGACGTACTACGTAGGAGCACAAGAGAGGTAAGAGTACTAGATGGATTTGGTTTCCTAGTCACTGAGGATGGTGAATCATTATTGTTGGACAATGATGAACCTCTATCCTAAAAGGAAGTAAAAAAAGCTCAGATGCTTCAAGATGTCTAGAAGCTATGAATTCGAAGATGGTTTCTATGTATCAGAAACAAGACTAGGTTCTCTTAGATAATCCAATTGATGTAAAGCCTGTTGGATACAAATGGGTATTCAAAATGAATATGGACATGGAAGGTCAAGATATCACCTATAAAGCAAGGCTAGTGGCTAAAGGATTTAGACATCATCATGGAATTGACTATGATGAAACCTTCTCACCAGTTTCCATGTTTAAAACCATAAGAATCATACTTTCCCTAGCAGCATACCATGACAATGAGATTTGGAAAATGGATATCAAAACAGAATTCCTTAACAGGTACATTCAAGAAGATGTCTATATGAAACAACCAGAATGGTTTCTGACACCAGGTGAAGCCTAACGGGTTTGCAAGTTGCAGAAATCCATTTATGGATTGAAGAAAGCATCCGGGTCATAGAACATTTGATTTGATGAAGCAATAAATGAATTTGAATTCTTTAAGAACGAATGTGAGCCATGTGTTTATAAGAGGTTTAATGGGAATGCGGTCTTCATCCTAGTGGTATATGTTGACGACATATTACTTATTGGAAATGATGTACCAACCATACAGTCAGTTAAGGACTGGTTGAAAAATTCTTTCTCTATGATGGAATTAGGATAAGCATCATATATTCTTGGGATCATGATCATTTGTGATAAATCCAAGAGGCTGATTGGACTATATTAGGGTATATACATTGAACAGATACTTAAGATATTTAGTATGGAAAATCCAAGAGGGGATTGGTTCTAGTTTCACATGGCTAACATATTTTTAATAAAATGTGTCCCCAAACACAACAGGAGAAATATAAGATGAATAACATCCCATACGCTTCTGCTATAGGATTCATCATGTATTCCATGTTATGTACTAGGCTTGATGTTGCCTATACATTGATCATGGTGGGAAGATATCAAGAAGATCCAGGAGAACAACATTGGATGGCTGTTAAGACTATCCTTAAGTATTTGAGAAGAACTAAGGATATATTCTTGGTTTATAGAGGAGACGAGGAGCTTATCCTCATAGGGTATGCGGATGCAGGTTTTCAGGGAGATCAGAATGATCTAAAGTCGCAATATGGATATGTTTTCTATATCAATGGAGAATCTGTGAGCTGGAAGAGTTCAAAGAAGCCAGTTGTATCTGATTCTACAGCGGAGTATCAATATATAGAGTCTTCTGATGCATCCAAGGAAGCCATCTGGATTCGGAACTTTTTCCAGGAGCCTGATGTGGTGCCTAGCAGTAATGATCCCATTACAGTGTATTGCGATAATACTGCAGCGGTGGCTCTTGAAAAAGAACCAAGGCCACATCAACCGACAAAGCACATACTCCATAAGTATCACCTCTTGAGGGATTTCTTTCAAAGGGGTGATGTTGCAGTGAGCAGAGTGTCCATGGAAGAGAACGCAGTGGACCCCATGACTAAAGGCCTATCTTAGTAGAAGCATGAATATAATGTGAGAGCTAGTGGGTTAAAGGTTGTTAGCAATTAGCACTAGTCTATGTAGGAGTTTGTTGGTGTTGGTGGCCAAGAACCAACTAAATTGTACATTATTCATTAATAAATTCCTTATCACATCATGATTGTTCTTCTTTATGACAATGCATGTGATAGTTTCCTAAGGATAGTTGTTGTATTAATGCATCATAGTGGATCCCTACTATGATGAGAACCCGGAAGTTCCATAACACTATTTTTGAGTATGTGTTCTATGGCCGGATGATATTATTTTAGGGACACAAATAATACAGGTCAATAGGGGTGAGGACACATAAAACATTGAGGAACCTACTCATAGTGTGCGCCCTTGGTGATATCTAGGAGGATATTTTGTGAACGAGACCTGCTTGTAGGAAATCCACATTTCATGGTGTCATTGGATGTCCCTATCTGCTGACGTTTGTATTGCTCCTCAGACCATAAGATTATTATTAATGGGTATTGAAAATCACGCACTTAGATGTATTGACGAAAAAAATGACGACACACTATTCGCAGTGAGGTAGGATATGTTGGGTGTGTCACGAATAATACTGTATTAATAGATAATGAGGGAAAGGATTTCTCCCTTCTATTCCATAACATAAGTAGATATCTCAATCCCTTTGATGGAATTGATATAGCCTAAATAAATCCATGTACATGGTAAGGTATGGGCGAGTTCAATTCCAGGAAGTCAAAGAAAGAATAATCGAGCACATGGGTTGATGGCACTTGCATGCGACACGCTTTATTGGAGATATAGAGACAAAGGGATTATATTAAATGGTAAGCATTCATAGGAGGTGACACATGATTACGGGGTTAAATTCGTTCTCTATGGGTGCCTTGGCGTGTTGTTAGATGCTAACGTTGGACTTTAGGCAGGCTCCACCTAATTCCCCTTAGATAGAGGCCTAGAGGGTCACACACTATGTGTGTCTATGTATCTCAGTTAAATATTAATTTTACAAATTAAACAAATATTATTCCCAACTGTGGTTTAATAATTATTTAAGGATGCCTAATCAAATTTATTTCGACACTAGTTATTTGAGAGAATATATTGTGGGAGAAATAATATATATATATTTATTAGCGAGTAATGTATTTAAATTTATTTAAGAAATAAATATCCATTACTCAAGGTCTAATAAATATGGTGGAGGAAATAAATAAAATTGAAAAATAAAAGTACACACCATGTATATTTATATACACGGCATGTAGTCTGTTTTTTCGGGATTCATGAGAAAATATTGTTTATTTAATTAAATGATATTAAATGTAATATGTTGGGATCATGTGAAGTAATAATGATGGTTAACATTAATAATTAAGACGTGAGGTATTACTAAGAATTAAATGAAATGATTAAATTCTTTTGGGAAATTATTTCATTTTATTATTCTAAGTATTATAATCCCAAATTATATTATTCTCAGATTTAGAAAGAGCCATTGTTGTGCACAACGGATTGGGAAATACTCTCAATCCAAGAGAGAATTCCTTTTCCACCAAGAACACATTAAAATTACTAGAGGGAGATCCTCTATCGGATCAAGGCAGTAGAAGGCGGACATCGCCAGAGAAGGTTCTTCCATGCTAGCACCTGGAGATCCCTTCGGTGATGTCTAGAGATATGTGGAGGACGTGTGGATCACCGCTAGAGGAATACTGTACTTGGATTCTACAACACAATAAAGGATCACATGATCGTGACCGGAGAATCCAACGATGAATGAATTACATTGAGGTAATTAATATGAATTAATTAAATTAATTATAGCCAACATATGATGATACTATATCAACGGTTCTGGGACTATTCTTTTCTTTTTAGTTTTTTCATTCTATTCTGAAGATTCGGCGTTTTAAATCTTGATGGATCTCAGATTGAACGTTGTTGAACATTTAAATTAAAGTTGGGAAAACCCACCAACGCGCTTCCGCTGCGCCCGGAACCTACAGGTATGTCTCAAAAAACAATGATGTTAAATAATTTTTCTAACATAGAATAATAAAAAGATTGATTCTCTAATTCTATACATGATTTTTATACTCAAATAGATAGTACCATAATGATTTTTTATGGTGATTTAAGAAGAATATCATGTCATTACGCACTATAATATAGACTAATTTATATGTATTATAATATTAATTTTTTGGTGTTTCCTTTCGAGGGTTTCTATTTTCTATTGTAAAATTGTCTTTACCTTATTTTCCTTATCTAAGATTTAATGGTCTATTCTTTTCTAAAACATAGGTTTTGTTTTGTGTGAAATTGTTTGTGATTTTATTTATGTTATATGAATTGTCTTTTGGGTTCATCTCTATCCTTATCTATGGATTAATTACATTAACACATGGTCTGATGTAGGTGTTTTATTTTTTTTATACTCTAAATAAAGTACATATTCTTGTTTTAAACATAAATATTTACATTTCTGTTATTAATAATTTTGAAATGATTAATGAAATTATATGAAGATTATTAAATAATTTTCTATCCATCAGTATACTATTCATATGCTTGGTTTTTTGAAAAATTATATATAACTATATTTGAGGATAGTAATTAATTTATAGATGTTTGTAACATAATATGATTCTATGTTACTTGATATAAGGGTTTGCGATTTTTTAACCTGTATTTAGACATATTATTTATTTAACATATTTTTATTGTGAAATCAAAATATTCTCATGTGTGATGATATATTATAAATTTTTAGTCAATGTATTGTGATATTTTGTTCTCATGTGTTCCATGGAAGTAGTTATTTTAATTTCAAAATTTTCCTCTAATGATTGGATTATGGGTTATAAAATGATTCTTAATTTTCATAATTATTAATATAATGTCTTTTTAAATGAAATTTCTAAAAATTAATCATTAAGGATCATTGGAACCATCAAAAATAAATCATTAATAAATATTAATTTGATAATATTTTTCATGGGGAATTGGATATTGATTACGAGAATTAATTTATGAGGCCATGTTGGCATAATCAGTGTAATTTTCAATAAATTTATGTTTGATTTTAATGATTTATGATGTTTATGTTTATATTTTGGGTTCTAATGATGGGATTTTTTTGTTGTAATTGTGGTGCCCAAAAAATTTGGTCCAATATATCTAAATATTTTATATGTGTTCATTCTCACAAAATAAAATTTCAAATAATAAACAATGCATTACTATTTTCATTCAAGATTTCTTTTTCTCAAGTATCAATTCATTTTAAAATATTTATTTAAATTTTTTTCCATTAATTTTTGATAAAAAATTACTAAGAAATTATTATGAAACAATATAATTCATCATTCGATTTCTAATTTGTATTTTTCTACGATGAATTATGTTTTCAGTCAAAATAGATAATTTTATGAGAAAACATACATCTTGGTATTTGATTTCACATTCCTTAATGTGTAAATTATCATAAAAAGTTTTAAATAGAAGATTTATGAAACAAGGAAGTGGAATTTTTTATGAACATTTATTTTAGAAAATACATTTAACTTATAAATACAAGATTATATTTAGAAGGGATAAATTTCTATATGAGCTCAAAAAGTAATAATAAGGATATTTTATAAATAATAATATCATATAATGTTATGATTTATCAATGGAGATAAAAAAATCATACAAGGACAAAATTTATCTTATTGAATAGTGATTCCAATTAGATTATAATATAATGTTTAGATTATCGTGAAAAAATATGAAATATAATATGTAATAGAATACCATATGATTTATATGAATTTTTTGAAAGTTAATGTACTCATTTGTAGTTTAATTTAGGAATTTTGTTATGTCTTATGAATGCATGACATGAACAATGACCAACAAAGAAGTTAATTATCTTCAATGTGACTGTTTTTAGAGGTAATTATTTTATGAGTTTTTATTCACTCATTAACTATATTTCATAAATCTATAGAGACTCAATAAAATTAAAATATTATTTTTATTTTTCAAGAGGCTTTGATGGCTGGATATGGGAAGATGAAATAATTTTAATTCCTCTTTCCTACAAATTTATTAGTTCTAATGAAGACCACGATTACAATCATCAATTATATTTGTAATCTCTATATTAAAATTAAAAAGTTACACATGTGAATATATATATGTATATATATTGGATTATTCTATATGATCATCCCCATAGAAGTGTTTACCAAGAAATATTTTTTAAATTTTTTATTCATGAACATGATATAAAATTATTGTGAAAGATAATACATGGGTGAAATAAAGAATTATCTAAAGAGAATATAAGAGAATATTATTTATAATATATATATATATATATTGTATTCCTTATATTTTAATAACAAGAAATGTTTTTTTTATTTGTTTTTATTTTCCAGAGATCATTTCATTTACAATTAAGAGACCATCTTGCTGATCATTGATATCTTATTAATTCTCTAAAAGAACATATTATAATTTGTTACATTCATATTGAAACTATGAGGTAAATTTATAATTCTATTAATAATTTTAATTATTTAGGAAGATTTAGGATATATATTTATAAATGTATATTATTGAAAAATATATTTTCATCTCTTTATATAATATATTATTTTCCTTCACATAACTGTTGAAGTCCCTATGAAAATTACCTAAAAAGTTAAAATATAAAATTTCCAAGAGAGAGCATTAGTGTAGTTGAATATTTGAATCGTGTTCCCTCAGAAACTATAAATCATCTAGGTCATATTGATATATATATTTTAATTATATATTATATTTATAATATACTTTATAATATTTATAGGATGTAATTATTTGTGTATGTAATTTTTTTGAACATAATCCCACCACACATGCACTTGATTAAATATTTAACTCTATCTGAATAACAATTATCATAAAAGGTGTAGGCTCACGAATTCTCAAATCTATGTGGATAAACTAATTAATAAGATTTTAAAATCTATTCAATGAATGAATATAGAGATGGAATGACTATAATTATATATTCATTTTTGAATGTAAAAGAATATTGACATTGTAATAATCAAACGATTATCAATTTGAAAAAATCATTCTCTAATGGATTATTTAAAATATGTCAAGCCTTGTAATATTTCTGAAGGCTATCTAAAAATTGGATTCTACTATAAAAGAAAAATATTATATTAACTTTAAGAATATGAGTTTCATCCCATCAAGAAATAGCCCATATTAGGTCAATAGTGTTTCTTAATGTTCTAAAACATATGAAACGTGGTCATCTACATAGGTAGATTATGATGGAAATGATAATTCAAGACATATTATGTATAATATTATGAAGTTAATTATATACACATTATAAATGTTTTATTTAATGTGTATAAATAAAATTAATTTAATTATGAAAAAAATCAAAAACAACATAGTTACCTTAAGATGATGTCTTTATGACCATGATAAGTCTCTTAAAGTTCATAAAGTTCTTCTATGAATGTGGTTTGTAATATTATCATTAATTTGGGAATATATTGTTGTTAATGATTTCAAAATAAAATATCTAATGAGACACTAATTATTTACAATGATTTAATGGAAGCTAATTTTGGGGAGAATGTGATGGTAAAAATATAGAATAACGGTTTAAACGAATTTACTTCAATAAATTAGGACAATTATAGAGTGACATAATTTTTATGCCCATATGATAAAGTTACATCATTCAATGTAGAGTCATGTATTGGAATTTATATAATTTATTTTAATTCCCAACGGGATTTAAATTTCATGCCGATAATTTTGGAAATCACAATACAACTACCAAAATATTTGATGCAAGTACTATATAAATAATAAGTTAAGAGTGAAATAATTTTTCCAATTAAAGTATAATTTCACATACATTATATATTAGAAGAATAATGAGAATAATTATAAATAATTAATCAAAATATAAAACAGAGAATAAAGTTGTGATGGTTATATAATGTGATATATATTAATATAATGAATAATCCATTTATGATTTTAATATTGAATTATGTAATAAAAAGTAAAAAAATGTTTCATTGAACAAACTTATGTGTCATACTCTATATAGTATTCTTCGTTTAACTAAATTTTAAAATCTATCATATAAAAAACTAAATGATTTTTATTCAATATTAAATGATATTTATGATTCATTGAATAAAATGAAAAACATGATAAAACAATATGATCTTTTTAATTGTAAAATAAAAACAAAAAACAAATATATTATTATAATAGAAGATAGTGCATATTAGTATACATCAATTTATTTTTCCATTATATATAAATAATAGAATTAATTTATGATGTTAAAAATAAAAAAGAAGTTCCTAGTGTATTTATTTAGGATATGGTGTATCGAAATAATATTCTGGTTAAAATAAACAATATAAATAAAAATATGGTATATGAATGAATTAATCGATATGTTTTTATTCCTTTTTTAAAAAAAATAAATTTTTCGCATATCATATATTTCCACTATAACACAAATAGTATTTTTTTAAATGATTATTTCCATTGAAATCCACATATATATATATATAATAATACATTTCATCATATAAATTTATATAATTATAATAAAAAAATTTCTGGAAGATTTATCTTTTTGTGGGATCTATAATATTTTGTATAAATCATTACATTCTCTAAGATAATTCGTGAAAAAAATATATTTTTAAATTTTTTGTGGGGAACAATCCACAAAAATAACATTGAAATGTGATAGATGGGTAATTTATGTCTAATAAAAGTTAATGAAAATAATTTTATATTAAACTAACTATCTAAAATCGATTGACATATCTAATTTAGTGATAATTGTAATGTAATTATTGTTATTATGGGATCTATTAGAGGCCTAAATTCAATAATTATCAATAAAATATTTTATAACAAATTTTTAAAGAACAGATTGATAAGTATTACAATTTTTTTATTTTGGATATTTAGTTGATTATTATAATAATGAATATTTTTTTTAATGAACTAGCTCAAGAAATTTACATCACAATAAACTAAACGTTTTTACACACATCATATTCATTCATTATATAAAAAATGAGATATTTTTGAATGATGATATTTATGAATATTAAATTTTTAATATTGAGGCTGTAACATAATAACATTTACATGTTGAATAAATATTCTATAAAAAATTAATTTTAAATTTTTCCTATATTAACATGTTTAAAAAAATTATTTAATGTTTTTAAAAGGGTAATGAAACACATATAATGTTTCGAAAAAATTAAATAATATTATTTATCCATAATAATTAAACCTAGTCATTTGGACATATTTTTTTATTTCTATAATTAAAATAAAAGTTGGTAAAACTTTTTTATATTTTCATTTATGAATTTACAATATTAGCATGAGTATTTTATTAAAGCGTAAATGTAAATATAATATTATTCTAATTAATTTTTTAAATATTTCCCAAATTTTAAATGACTATATAAATGTTTCCTCAAGATATACTCATGGGGGACAAGGTAATAATCCAGAATTTAATACGTTTTTTTTGAAAACATGGAATTGATCATACATTTTATACCTCCATAACACCTTATCAAATGTTGTTTTTTAAATAAGAAATTGGACTAAATAAAAATTTTCAACAAAAATATTCATTAAATATGACATACCTTCTCATTTTTGTATAAATATATTTAGAAATAAAGGTAATGTAATAGTGGAGCTATAATAAAGCATCTATTAATGAAAAAACCATTTAGATATGGAATAATAGAAAACCAAATGTTTGAGACATAATATTTTATATAATGTGTTTTTCATGAAAACCAAGGAAAATAGTTCCACATTTTATGAAATGGATATTGAAAAAATTGTCTAAGGATATTCCGCTACATCTAGATACTATAAATTTTTAATAATATTTATTTGATTATTGATGAATCAAATCATTTGAATATTTATGACAATATTCCATACAATCACAAAAAATAATCAAGTTTATGAGATAATAGATTCTAGGGAAAACTTGATACATGAGTCTTTCTTTGATAATAAAATGGATGATGAATTTCAATAAGATCATGAACAATAAATCTCAAAAGGGGAGAAACTGATGAACCTTTAAGTGTGCTACATAGACAAACTAGAACCCTCAAAAACCATCGTAAAGATTCTACTATTGAAAACAAATATGAAAAAGTTTGGAATAGAATAAGTTCATGAAATAATGTCTATTTTCCCCATTTTGATCAAAATTGCTTCTAGAAACACAGAAAAATTCATACATAAAGACAGTTGGGTTGGTGGTATACAATAAGAATTAAACCTATTTTAAATGAATAGGGTATGAGAAATAATTGAAAATTCATAAGATTAAATTGTTCTTGAAACAGTGTTGGTATTCAGAAATAATCTAAATGATCAAGGTATTATCCCATGGAATAATATTAGATTATTTTCGAAATTCTATAAATAGTAAAAAAAGGATAGATTATGAAGAAACATTTTAAACAGCTACTAGTTTATATATAAGTAGAATTATTTTATATTATGAATAATATATAAATGTTAAATTTTATTTCATGGACATGAATATTAATTTTATAAAAAAAATTACAATTAAGGATGTATATGATGAACACCCTTAAATTTATAACAACCACCATTTTAAAATTTCAATTTTAAAAATTACTAATGTATAGTATGGTTCTAAGCTTGCACGTAATGTTTTGTATGAAAGACTGTGGTAATTTATTTTATCTAATGGATTTACTATGTGTTTCTATGATTAAAATTTATTTAATAAATACTCTATGAATGATATTATACATTTAAAAATATATTTCGATGATGTTATTTTTGTTTCCAATATTATAAATATTATTACTGATTTTTTTAAACTTGTGGGAAAATTATCCAAAATAAGGATGGGGTGAGATTAAATAATTTTCCATGGATTTCATTTTTTAGAAAAATATTTTGGGAATGTTTCAAATAATTATTAATACAGATATGATTTATTAAAGAGATTTAGACTCAAAGGATTTAGGAAATATTAATCTTTTATGAGCACAAAATTTAATCCTAATTTTGATGAGGATAGAAACCCTTTTGACACCATGTAAATGATGTGAGATAAAAATGTATAGATTATGAATGTTATTCAAAGAAAATACCCACCTAAATTATTTCCAAACTATAATAAATTGTTTTTTATGAACCTTGTTATTTCTTATCATAATCTGTAAAAATATGAATATATTATTTTTTATCGATTGATTCAATATTGAGGTTAGCAAATAATACATAACATACATTTTGTTAAAATTTAAATTGTTATTTATTTTTAAAAAATGGTTTGGTAATATTGAATACTCAATATCAAACTGATATTCTTATAGAAATTTATTTTTTGGTGTTTCCATTTTTATAATTAATTTTTTGAATTATTGGATAACCATAAATAAAATCTATTATTTAAAAAATTTGTTAATATAAAATTTAAATTTGGGTTCAAATTTGAATTCTTAATGATTGAAATATTAGGTTTTTCATAATAAAATTTTAAATAGTATTATTTTATTTATATTGAAATAATTATTATATTAATTGTTTAAATGATTGATTTTTTTGGATTTATGTTATTTTTTTATTTTTGAAATGTGTTTTGAAAAATATGTGGACCAAAAATTTTGATTTTTGTATTATATGATAAATTATACAGTGGATGATGGGAAGATACCAAATGAACATGTGGAAGTAGAAAAAAAATATTAGCAAGTTACAACACCTAATCAAATAAGTTACTCCATGTTATATGTCATGTGTCCATGAATGTCTCCTCCATTTGACCATAAATGTATATGATAATAACATTGAAAATTGATCCGACAGATTCTCCATAGAATCATAATTGTCTTGGGATAAATCCCGCTATCAACTTACCATAACACCATCACTATCATTTGTTGCCCTAATTTATATAATCACATCCATATCCTCTCCCTATGACTATATCCTCATGAACACTACACCAATATAACTATGACCTGAATCTACCAAAAAAACCCACTATTTTTATAAACATCATGTCTTATATAACTAAGGCCATTACATTACACCTGATAATTTTATTTTTTTCATGAATTTTATTCTCATCAGTGTAAATGAATAGAAGAACAATTGGGTAAAGGAAGGAAACCAAATTTCAATGACCCCAATGTTGTTTAAGTCGAAGGACCTATCAAGGCCGAGTCTCAATGCATTAGTTGAATATTTAATCTCTATTATCCAAGTAGTAATTTCAAATCCATCATTCATAGAATATCTTTATATATAACAGGGTTAAGAAAGACTTAATCCACACAACCATAAAGGTGTTATTCCACCATAGTAGATTTAGAATAAATCCAATTAATGAATTCAAAGCATCTGTATTAACGGTGCCACTATATAAGAGTAACTCCACATAAGTTTACAAAATCATAATACTAATTCACCTCTATATATGGGTACATATTGTGATTTATGAGATACACAAAGGTCATTAAACAACCACAGTTCTACACAAGTCTGTTTCTTCCCATTTTAACAATATTTTAGTGTTCAACATGGTTTCTATTTAAAATTCTACTAGGTTAACTAAATAATGGAATTATCTAACCTACTTCCCACCTAAAAACCGTGGATTTAAAATAACTAAAAACTAATAATGGGTGATAATTCATGTCCCAAAAATGATTTTACTACACTAATTTATTGAAATCTCAGTTGCCAAACTATAAACATTTTGACGATATCATGTGATGTAATCTATCTTAGAATTTGAGGGATAATTAAGACATTATCAGTTGATTAGAATAAATAGTCATTCTAGTATTATGGAAAAGATGGGTGACATAGTTTTTATTCTTACGTAATGTTCCAATATTAATGAAAAGTGTGTGGCATCTTCATAAAATATTAATAGACTGACTATGGATATTATTTTCTACTAGTACATCTTTATTCATCATATTGCTTAAACTATAGAGATGTAATAGTAGAAAAATATTGGGGAATCGAAGAGAACTCTTTGTCTAATCTGATGAATTTTGGTTTTTGGTTATTAATTCATATCTTTATAAATATCTATATGTGTTTGGATGTGTAGTATTTAGGACATTACCATTTTTCAACAAACATAAATTATTTATTATCATTTTATTGGTTTCATAAACATGCCACTATTAAAAACCTTTACCTTGGATTATAGATTACAGTGGGATGGAAGGATATTGGTTGGTTGTATCTAATCACAAGGACATGTTAGTATAAAAATAAAATTATTTTTTAATATATAAAATAAAAATTTAGCAGAATGGAAAATTAGAGATATTTATATTGATTAGAGAATGTCGGTGTATTTAAATTAAATAAAGATTAATTTGTAGGTATGTAGTGTAATCTAATGATATACTATTATATTTTCATTTATTTAATTTTAACAACTAAATTCCATGAACTATTTTTATTTTTTTATCCAAATTAATATGATAAATAATTCTGTAGTATTATCTTTTCTAGATACTACTCTATTCAATCTTTATTGAAATTTAATATTATTAAACTATTAATATGATTGGATACCTATAATAGGATAGACATGAACATGATAATTTTTTCCATGGATTCTAAGGTTAATTTTCTAATTTTATATATAATGAATTCAAATGAAAATATCCAGTTCTTCATACCACATGGGTTTTAATGAGGAGTTTAAGAGAACTATGATTTCTCAACATAATATTCTGAAAATAAAAAAAAGAACAAGATAGATCATTACCATTATATTAGATAAAATTACTTCAATGGATTCTACATCTTCCTATGTTTTATTATAATGTAAAAAGATTATAAAAACACATTAACATGTAAATTAGACTTTACGAAAAATTTATGCACTATATTTCAACATTAATAATAGTATATCAAAATTGAATGATCAACTTGTAATTATTATTAGTACTGGATGATCATGATTATGATTAAATTTCAAATATTATCATTTGATGACCCCAATATGAATATTGGATAATTTAAATAACTATTAAATGGATTCTGATCTAGAGGATTCCCTTTGGCTGAAATCAGTTGGAAGGATTCCCAATTCTCTATTAAAGGGGAATCTAAGGGGTCGATCTATATTTTGAAACATGGATAATCCACCTCATAGGATGAGTCACATAGGTAATTTCACATAAATTTTTTCATACATCAGGGATTTTGTTACTAAAGAGATCTACATAATTAAAAATGGTGAATGAGAAATTATCAATAACTGTTGAGAATGTGTCCAGAAAGTGATTTCATCATTCCCACATAATCCCTATGAAGAAAATGAAAACCATTATTAGATTAAAAGGGATTAATAAGAAATGATTAGAGGAAACATAATTCTTATACTGGAGGATAACTTATTGATAATTCAGTAATCAATGTTAGATATCTACTTGATATGATCTCCCAAATTTATAAATTATTTTTATAATAATTGTATCATGATGTGTGTATTATTTAAACATTCCAACTACCATTTATAGTAAACTAAAATTGAATAACTGAATTCGCTTATTAGATATCTAGTTGTGATCAAGGTGCATGAGAGACCCCAACCACACCCTTTAAGACTTCTATATTTTCAAATTTTATGAGCAATACAGTGATGGATGCAAAAAAAGGTCAAGGATCTGAAAATAGATATGTCATGTTCTATAGGTATTTATATAATAAACAACATTGTAGTGATTTATATAATGATATTCCAAACAATCAGTTTAGAGATTGGTGATATTTGAATAAATTGACCCCACTCCCAAAATCTTAACAATAGGATTATCAATAACATTTTAAACCATAATGAATCTAGAGAATTTTTCTGTTTTTAAAATAAATATACAACATGGAATGAAATTATGAAACATGAAAAATAGTCTCCTAATAGTCAAAAATATGCATGTGAACCAAACACATTTCAGGGATGAATGGATTAAAAGGGTAGTTCATCCAGCTCAGGACAACCATCAATATTAAAATAAATAAAACCTCATGTACACTTCATAATTATAAAATTACATTCCAAAAAAGAATAGTTAGTTTAGTGGAATATGTGGTGATTGGTATTATAAAAGTTGGGTGGGCGACCAAGGGAGATAAAAATTGAAATTTTAATGCATCATGTTCCATGTGAATCTATCCATGAAAATTTACCTACGAAGGAATATATGAATGAAATGTAAAAAATGATATGATAAATTCATAATGGAAGACCAAAATAAACCCCAATATACCTTTCATTCTATGAAATAATCACCCAATAAAACCAATGAATAATAATTATAACATGAGTTCAAGGAGGAGATCAAGAAATAGTGTTACACATCCTTTTATTGGATCCCATCTGCCAATTTCCATGGTATGAAAAATTAAGGAATTTAATATTTATAGATAGAAAAATATTGAAATGGAAACAATAAGTAATAATGAATAAGAATGCTTCTATTCTTATGACCCCCACAAACATTTATACAAATAATTATTCATATACCATCAATATCTTCTAAAATGTTGATCATAATACATTCTACAAATCATTATTTCTTGTAGGATCATCCATTAATGTAATTCCATATGCCATAAATTCATCTCTATTGATGTGGGAACTCAAACACAGATGAATTTTTATACATCAGTCCAATCATTATACATCCTACCAAGTCGGTGTTCATGAAGATGACTTTATATGTTTACAAGGATTTTCATTCCTTACTAACTTATCCATTCTCAATGTAAAAAAAGAAATGGTAATGATAATTAAAAAATTATTATTTGTAGACCATTAATAAATACAACTGAAATAATTTTCAATTTCAATAAAGGTACACATTCAATGAATCCAAGGGAGGAAACAGGTTTTTCAACATCTTTATCTCAATTAATCACACACATGTAGAGGAATATATTTTTGTATAAATTTTTATTAACTTATTATTATAAATAATAAATATAAATGTTTAATGATATAATATTTTGAAGAGAAGTATTAGGAAATACAATACAAAATAAAAAATAAGTTTTCAAAATGATTTTAATTGGGAAATAATTTTAAATGTTGAGAAATTTTAAGAAATTAATAAGTGTAATTTATATGGGTTACTAAATTATAGTATTTATATTTATACCTTTCATGTGTTTATTACCACAATAAATGAAACTGAATTAAAATTTAATCGGAAATTTCCTTTAATTAAGACATATATTACTCCAATCAAACACAAAATATTTCATTTTAGTGTAAAAGGGGATATTGAAAGTCATGATCTAAAATAATATAGAGACTTTCCAAGAACACAAAATATTTAATATTTAGAATCATAATTCTAGGGAAATAGGATGGAAATTAGGGTAGATCCAAATGATATGACCACTTTAAGATACCAAATCATCATTTCAGGTATAGATCTTCATTTCATGTTTTTTTAGAAAAAAGGAAGAATTTGGAAATTTTTTTATTACATACTGTGTAGCCAGATGTTGTGGTATTTTTGTATTGTACTTGTAATAGATGAGTACATGGATGTGTGGATTTCTTAAAGATGGGGATGGTTGAGGCTTGTACACAACCTTTACATTAAATGAACATGTCGTGTAATTTTCTTTTTATTTTATTAATCGGACCGGGGTCATGCCTCATATCTATATATTTGTTCTTCTTCGCATGTCTCTAACAGGAGAGCGATGTACAACTGATTATCTTCAAGAATGTTTCAGTCTCCATTTGAGATCTGATTGAGGTGCCACCTAGTGCATTGGATTCCCATCGATTAGTTCTCTCTTTCCCCAGAGCCTCTCTTCATGATTTATTCTCTCTATAGAGTTATCTTTGGTTTAAAATTTATGACATTTTTGTAAATCTAAGAGGTTCTAGGATGATTAAATGGATTAGGTTCAACTATAATGATCATACAATGTCAAGGTAGGTGGTTTTATTCCTTTCAATGTTTTTTTGAGGTGTATATTTCTATCTCTCAATTATACTTGATTCGAGTAGTTCATGTTAAGGAATTTAACCCTATTATCATATTCCATAAATTGATTGATAGATTAAGGGTTATTTTTGATATATTATGATAAATTGAATGTTTAGGTGAAACTCCATGGTTGTGTTTCCTTGTTTGAATATTTTTGATTGTTTGGTCTAGTTTCCTCTAAGGAAGACCTTGTTTCCTGGAATTTCTTGTTAGTTTGGAATTATGGAATAATTGATGCTTCTTAAATTCTTATGTTATGCATTATAGAAAATTATCCATGTAGTAGTTGATATTTTTTGGGCTGCTGGATATCATTTTTACATGATTGTATTACATAGGGCTGTGAGAAACTTGGGTAGTTAGACCATAGAGGGAATTGAAGTGGAGGGATTCCACAGAGTTTCTATTATATTTATTTTAAATGACCGTATGGGTGGATTGATTGTGAGTGATGCTTCATACTGTCTATAATATACCATCATGAGACCACATGGGGTGGATGTTGAGTGCTTCCTCAGATAGTCTGTAGTTATTTGTTAAAATAACATAGGGGGGATAAATGGTTAGTGATACCACATAAAGTCTATGTTTTTTTTGAACACTTGATCAAAGGGGTTATATTGTGTGATCCTCTTATAGCATCAATGTGATATTTTGAATGTTTATTGTGGCGAGTCATCTCAGACAAAGAAAAATCCCAGACACAGCATTACATGATTGTTAGATGGTCTTTTGATACTTTTTGTATTAAACATGGGATACAGAGCTTAGTCAAGATCCCAGGATTTCATTATTCAATAGAATAAATAAATAAAAATATAAATGAATGTAATTGGAAACTGCAGGATTGTTTTCTTTTGACCACTACCTTGTTTATTGATTAATTATTCATATTCCCTGCTATATATATATATATATTCAATAACAATTAAGAACAAATATTTTTGTGGTTTCCTACTGGTATTCATCTCACATACATCTTAGGTCATGCTTTTGGGAACAAATAGTCTATATGGATTAACGTATTGATCAATGAATGTTCCCTTATTCATTAGGTACATGATTATTGTAGGAGTTAGAGAGCATGGGACAAAGATGAGTCTTGCGATGCTGTAAGAGTTTAATATTTTTTGTACATTGGTTTTAGTGATGTATTTCTAGTACTATGCCTTTTCAGATGCTGAAATAGATACATGTGACATGCATCATTTATTTATATATGTTCCATTTGTTTATACTATCAGTCTTCCCCTATTTATTACTATTGTATGATATTACTATTTTTTCTACTTTTTACTATTTGATCTATTGTGTTACTCTGCCAATAATGGCATAGTTTCCCCACTATCACACCCAATGCCCTCCATGATTTTAGGAATCCTTTGGCATTTAGGGAAATGCGCCTGCGGCCATGTGACCAATCGGGTATGAGGCACCCATGGGAGGCACCTAGAATTAGTACATTACAATGTGTTATCAAATGAGTTTATTTTCACTTCTGAATTACTATTTGGAGCATATAAAAAAGGATATTAAGTATTAGGTAGTTGGTAATATGATTTTCCCATGAGTAGCTAACCTATGTATAGGTAAAATCAATGGTACCTCTAATATTGCAATTTGTATAGTTGATTTGATTTAATCGTTTGGTGATTCACTAATATTTTGTTGTTATCGTTGATATTATTGGGGTTATATTTCTGTTTCATCCTAACATGATGAGCATATTCCATCTCTTGCATCATACAGTAATCTTTTAGAGATCACATTTCATGCATACTTTTTATTCCATTTAGACTTCATAAGTTATTGAATGTTATTGGGATAGATTCTCTACTACATTTTAATACAGTTGTGATAGATTCCTTAATATAATACCTGCTATTTTTATAGGGTATCGGTATATGTAATTTTTAATTTACATGGATTCCAAATTTTGGTCCTTAGGGTTTTATAGGCCCACTAGGATCAAAATTTGGTGGATAATGTTTGACATTTAATTGAACATTTTCTAATTTTGATTGGAATAATGATACAAAACATTGATTAGGGGAAGTATTAGCTTTCACGGGTCAGAATTTTTCATTCACTGGAAAAAAATTTATGTTTTTAAGGGTTATGGAGAAGATTTATAGTCATAATGTCACGATACCTAGACAACACGACATGTGGAGTAATGAACACATTCCATGTGTTCTTCTATTCTGTAACAAACAACTTTTCATAATTACACGTTGGGTACTATATGTACACGCCTTTTCTTCTTTAACCATGTGACTGACTATGTGAGAAAAGTCACTAGGCTGGTGAAAATGGTAGAACCCGACTTGTACTGGGAGTACACACTGGGCTAAAGAGGTCATGTATAATGTCGTATGACTAACGACATTGGTGGTTAGAACATAAGTGGTACATGCTGTGTCTAGGGACAAAATGTCGTGAAGTGTTACCTATAATAGAACTATTGTGGTTAGCCGTGTAGAATAACTTAGTACGGAGAAAACATTCTAGTACACATCGTGTCTTTATAGGAACACACTTAGTGTATGGGGTATTACATGACTAGGTTTGGAAAAAGTACGAGCCCATTTTGAAACTGTAAGGGACACACTTTATGGGGGGTATACACACCTTGTAACCGTTTTTTGAAAAAAATAAATGTTTTCATATCCTTTTCATTTAATGGAATTCTATGTTTTAGACCTTGATAATATTAAAATGAGGTGTGTTCTTGACCATGAAGATTCCTTCCACTTAGACATCCTCTGGTTTTATGCTACGTGTAGGGTGATGATCAGATACCGGAAAGGATATATCTCGGACTTGCATTATATCTTCACATCGTGCCTATCCTAGAACCAACTATTATATGAGACACATGTGATGATTCGTAGTTCTGAGAAGGCTTCATAAGGTTTGTGATGACCTACATGGGAGCACCACATCCTGCCCCATCTATGGTAGAGTAGATTTATTTTTTTCAGTAGTAGCATCCTCCCACATTCTCAGTGGATTAAGGACCTAATATGGTAGAGTCATGGTTATAATCTAGGGTGTCTTTCATCAAGAAAATTTAGAAACCTTCAGAGAGGAGTGTGAAGATTTCAACATACATTCTTTGAGATTCCAACAATTGAGGGTGGGGTGTGATATGACAACCAGGACACCAAAGAGTTATGGACTACGATGATTTCTATTGGACCATCTATGACTATTTATACATGAATAACAATATGGTCCAATAGAGATCGAGAGTTTATGGGTATAAAATAAGGTACTCTTTCAGTCATTGAGTATTATTCTCACTTCACAGAGCTGTCGTACTACACACCCGTTCTGGGGGGTGATGAGTTATTTCTGGTGAGGATGTTTGAGGATGGCGTGATACATGACATCCAATCCAAGGTGAACATATTCATGTTGAAATGCATATCTTCTACAGTCAACTAGGCATTGATCACCCAGTGTAATCATTGGGAGTCTAGAGATGTGATATAGGGTGGTTCGACATCCAGATTTGGAACTCCTCTGACAGATAGTAGGAAACACTGTAGTGAGTATATTTGCGGAGATCCGAGTAGACATGATACTTATTCAGGAAGCCATGTGGTATTCTACCAGTATGGGAGGAGTGGGAATATAAGACCTCAATGCTTGAACGACCCAGATAACTAACAAGTTTTTAGTAGAATTGTCTATCTTTAGTTTTTTTTATCTATTTCTCACTAGCAGCTAGTGATATAGGTTCTTCTATGACTCCACATTCAGGAGCAGGACTACCAATTTCTCATCTATTAGGGAACTGGTGTTCGTCCATCCATTCAACCTGAGGAGGAGGGAATGGAAATGATAGATAGATGGATGGATTCCATTGACATTAGGGTGTATCAGGAAAGGATAGTCAGGAAGGGTTGTAGGGTCGTACTACTGGTCAAACTATTGTAGTGGAGTTGTGTAACACCCTGAGATTTTATGAAAAATATTCTTTTTAATTACATTAATTTCTTGTGTTGTATGCTACACAAAAAGGAGCTTCCACAACACGAATCCTTGACTTGCCTTTCATTACATGCAACCGTGACCTTCCTCGATAGCATGTGTAGTACGCAATACCGAGTTTCACTAAACTACAATATGCTATTAAAATATTATTAAAACTAGCCATTATGAATAGTAATAACCAATTTTTGAAATTTTATAAATTTTACTTTTCAAAATGGACTTCATTTTTGGATTCGGAATATCATAATTAGCTTAGGGTGAAATTTTGGTACTTTTCAGATAACTTTCATTTTCTGATGAATAGTGAAAATTACTAAATTTTAATTTAAAACAACCTTTTTAATTGAAATAATTAATAGTGATAACTTATTAATTTGTGTGGTTTTAAAGTATATTTAGAATATATTTTTACAATTTAATACAATTTTGGTCATTGGATGTAATTTCACATTTAAACCAGACATAAACAAGTGTCAATATTTTGATAGTTATTATCTATTAAGAACACGCTATTTGTTTTGACGACGGGAATTAATTTTTAAATTAATTAATGCAATTGATATGTTTTGAATTTTGTAAAATAGACATAATTTTTGAGTTCATAATATCAAATATAGAATAGGCCTAATTTTTGGTATTTTTCTGAAAACTTTAATTTTTTTATGAATAGTGAAACCACTAAGTGGTAGTTAAAAAAATGAATATTTCATAAAACATAATTTTACTGATTCTGTGAGTTGAATTTCAAAAATCCAAGAGACACGGTTGATGTCAGTAAGTAAAAATCTGTTCAATGAGATGAAAATAATTTTTGGTGAATAGTAACTTTTTACTTTTTTTACCACGGTTAAAAGTAAATAGGGTAATTAAGAGTAAAAATGGTATTATTATTACCCTAACACATGTACTAATTCTATTGGATAAGTTTAATTCTACCAAAAACAACCTTAGGAATAAAATATGACCATTTAGGCCCACATGGATTAGATCAGGACATTTATTATTAATTTATTTACAGAAGGGTTAAAATAGTTAAAATCAATGTTTAATAAGTAGATAATTTATAATATAGGGTTATACATAAGATAAATTAAACTATAAATATTTATTAGAAATCTAAAAATATTTCATACATAATGGTATTTTAATTTTAGTTTTTATTCATTATGTAATTTAATTTATTTATGACACAAAGATGATGCAGTAATTATCTTATTTATGAAATATTGACATAAGTGATGTTATAAATACCCAAATAAATCTAATTTGAGACTTTTTATGAATTCCACTAATTTTATAGGTTAATATGACATTTTTTTATTGATTTAAGTAACTTTTTTAGAAATAATCATTCTGTTATGATTTTCACAAATATCAATTACTAAATAGTGTCAAAATTGACATAAAATAGTTTTTAAAACAAATATTATATTATTAATTGTTATTTTATTCCTACAAATCTTAGTTTCGGACAAATGACATAGAAAAGGTTATATATATTAATAATAAACAACTTGGGGTTTGTTTGGCTTGTTATAGTAAGTTTATTAACCTTATAGTGTAAGAACACAAAAAGACACGGTAAAGGTAAAATTATCTAACTTAATGTTAAAACTAAATGACAAGGTTAAAATATTAAACTAAACTTGTCCAAATTCTATTGGGTAATAGGCTTTCTACCCATCCCCACATTAGATTCGAAATAACTCAATTTGGATCTATTAAAAATAGAATATATCTTTAAATAAAATAATATTTTTAGTTATTCCAAAGGTGCCCCTCTCCTCACCTATAAAAGGGCACCTACTCCCTCTCTTCCTCACACCAATTTGAGCCTTAAGGGTCGGCCAAACCCTACCAAATTCACTTCTAAACTTCCCTAGAAACATCCTAGAGGACCTGGTCTTCTTCAAAGACCAATTTTAGTGCCTTAAGAGGAGGACTCAAAGAAGCGCTTCAAAGAAGAGGTAATGTCCGCTACCGATTCTTTCAACTTTATTTCTTCATCCACTTCTTCTTATTAGGTTGTTTCATTATGAAGTAATAACATAAGTATCACTCATATACTGATATGTAATTATAATTATCAAACAACCCTATTTCACCATCTATCCATCCTATGGAAAATGAAATCACCGCGCGTGCGTACGTACGAAATATCATCTCCACGTCATGGTGTAATCTATCTTCCACCACCACCTTACTTGGATGGTCATAATGGTGTAAATAATAACTATATATGATTACTATAAATTGATATTGATTCTGAAATAGTATACATACACTGTAATACAATTCCATTATCATGAGAATGATATCATCGCTCGTGCGTACGTACAGACTACCATCTCCACGACGCGATGAGATTCATTCTCCACGTTAACCAGTCAAGAATGATTATAAAGTATATATAATAAGTAATCATGAAATATATGATATAATAATGATACTGGATTTATTTGTATATATATGTATGTAATATACTTAATTCCATTCAACTCAATAAGGAAACGAAAACAGCGTTCATGCGTACGTACGGCCTACCGTCTCCATGAATGGTGTATTTCTTTCCATTTACAGATTTATTATATATATGTATATTATGAATATATATTATATATAAATAATATTTTATATTCTTTAATTAAGTAATCATGATCTATGTAATCATATGAATAATTACAAGTCAAAGCACGAACGACAATTGAAACGATTTTACCCAAAACGCTCTTTAACATGGAATTTACAAAAGAACGGGTAATATAAAATCATAAGTGAACCATATATGATAACATAACAATGAGTATGATTCTGGAATAAGAAAATGACATTACTTAAATCATTATATAGGAGGTTCAGACACTTATAAAGCAAATCAGACAAAAGGTAAGGGAAAATATCACAATCTCATTTTTATTTGCGATTGTTTATACTATGGTATTTACTGGGGTGTATTTTATCATCCACATTCATGTTTTGTCAATATTTAATTCGTATATCCTTCTACAATAGTTTATATCCAATTTTACCCTTAGGTGAGTTTTTAGTAAAATATATGAAAGGAATCTTTTGTTGTTTTTCGTTCAAGGTACTTTTTGACTTTTTCGAAAAAAGTACGAGAAGAATGTTTTTTTAACTTAAACGGCATGAGTGGATTTTTAAAACATTATTTCCAAGAATCTTAATTTAAAAGTTTTCATATTTATTTTTAATCAACTTCTTTTAGTTTAAAATTCTATGACATGTTAAGAAAGGAAAATGTTTTTGAAGTAGAAATGATATTTTCCTCAAGAATGGAGTTCAAGAGTTTTATCAAAATTATTTTCCATCTAAGATAATATAGGGTTCTGTTTCTATCCCTATTATTACATGGATTTTATTATGTTGTGATGGAAATATTTTTATAAATTTCATTATCTTATAGGAATTGTTTTATGATGTCACAATGTTTTAGATTCCAATTTTTGTTACATGGGTTATGCTATGATGTATGGTTTATGATTTTGTGGCACACATAAGAATGGTATAATTATGAGATGGGTGGGACCTATATCTCCCTCCAATTCATTGGTTAATGATTTTATATCTCAAGAGATAGACATGGCTGGAACGGCAAGTTAAACCGGTTCAGTGAAACAGGACTGAAACGAGGAATGAACTCGGTTCAGAAATAGACTTTGTCCACTAAGATAGTCTTGGAAATGAGTCTTGACTAATAAGAAATGATTCTCTATGATTATGTGTGTACTCCACAAAGATTCATGTTTTATGTTATGATTATTGGGATTAAATTTCACAACTATGATTTATCCCATGCTATGATATTATGATCTCTTTTGCAGGTCAATATTTCCAAAATGTAATGTTCTTATGAATATGATGTGATTGATATTTATTTTGTTTACCCTTATTGAGCATTTGAGCTCACCCTTTTATGTTTTCTTTTTCCCAGGATATAAACAAAGGTTTTAGATAGAAATAAAGGAAAATCTTTAGGGGAGATGTTGAAGATCTTTCACCGCGATTAGAAGATTATATTCTGAGTTTCCAAAGACACTAAACTATTACATTCTTTGTGTGTGTGTTTTTGTTATGTACAAAGTATTCCGCAAAAGTAATGTAACATCCATATACATTAAGCTTCGGGTCTCTACATTTGCTATCAGAGGAATGGTTTAGTCAAACTTTGCAAACTAAGATGCGAGAACATTAGTGAGATCCCTAGAGATATTTCTAAGGTATGTGTAGGGCTATCCCTAAGGTTAAGTATAAGTATATGTTATAGTACTATAATTATGGTAACCCAAGATGTTAGATATTGAAGGTACTCCCCATTTATTATATTTTTTTCCCTAGAGTGATTTTTTCCTCTCACACTATTCATTTTGGGTTTTAGACAATGTCTAGAACCTGAAGGAATCGTGTTGATCAATGTAATGGACAATGCAATGATTGTCCTCCTGAACAAACAAATGTTAAGGGAGATGGAGTGAAAAATCTTATTGTTATACTTACACAAGCTATGAATCATTCTGGACTTCCAAATGAGCAAATAAGAGAACAATATTCTATTGATACCTTTATGAGGCAACGCCCACCTTCTTTCAGTGGGTCTTTTGATCCAGTTGTTGATGAACAATGGATCAGTACTACTGAAAATATATTTTCAGTTCTTCAATGTTTTGAACATGAAAAAGTCATCTTAGCAGTGTATCATTTGGAAGGTGATGCTGATCAATGGTGGAATCTTATCAAGAATACGAGGCCAAGAGATGAATTTGAGTCCATGGAATGGGACGAGTTCAAGAACTTATTTTTCAATAAGTACTTCCCTCGTATTCTTTGAACAAAGATGGAGAAGGAGTTTCTTGAACTAAAGAAAAGGGATGATGAATCTGTTGGTATATACGAAGCAAATTTTACAAGGCTTGCAAGGTATGCATCTGGATTTATCATCCATCCTGAAAGTAAAGTTGATCGATTCTTCAGTGGCATAAAACCAAATCATCGAAGGGAGTTATCTATAAGAGACTTCAGTAACTATGAAGAAATTATGCATTGTGCTATCATGGTAGAAATGGATGTTGATGTTACTTATCCATCTCATAGTTTTGACAAGAAACGAAAGATGGAGTTCAAGGAGAAATCTCAAAATAATGGTGAAAAGAAGATGAATGTTTCCTTATGTTCAAAGTGTGGAAAGAAGAATGGTGGAGATTGTATTAAAGGGACTAGAAAATATTTTATGTGTGGAAAAGAAGTTCAGCATGCAACTGAATGTTGATGTAATGGAAAAATGGTTTCTAATGATGTGAATAAAGAAAATACCGCAGAGAACGCACCACCAACACTTCAATCATTCAAGTGCAAGGAAATGGGGCATTATGCTAATAAATTCCCTAATCCTTGGGTTAGTGATGATCGACATGAGAAATCACTTAAGGCAAAGGAAAAAAGGAAGTATCATGTGCTCACTATTGGCGATGTTGAATATGACAACGATGTTGTGGAATGATTAAGTGTTTATGTAATGGGATTCCAAAATAATGTTGTATATAGTATCATGGAATATTGGAATATTTATGTATTGGTCTATTGTGGTTTTCAATGGTACCGGTAACCATGGAAAGTGATTGAGATATTTTTTGAAAAAATGTTGATATGCGCATAATGAAGGTAAAACAAGAAAATGAAATGTTTGACCGTATTCATGAGCTCATGATTGATATAAGGACTAATTGATATCGTGGTTTAGTATATATAATTTTGAAAATTTTGGTATGTGGAAAGAGTTAACTTTTAAGATCATTCATGTTTTCAATAAGGTTCAAGGGGTATTCATTTTTTTAAGAAAATACATGATTAAGGCCATTGAATGTTTGGAATGTGACCAAAAAGACGTATCTCATGATATATGGGGATCAACAATGGTATTAACATTCTGGTTGTATGAACTCTTTGGTAATCATTTTCATTATAATATGAGATTAGATAGCATTATTTTGGATAAGCCTAAAGATTGGAATGGATTATGTTGGACAAAAGTTAGTATTGTTTATGGATAGAAGTTTTTCGATATTATTTAGGGGATGTTATAGTAATGTAGTTTTAGAAAAAGGACAACCTGCAGGATGGGCGACAGCCCATCGCGTCGGGCAAGGCTGTGGGAATCAAACCCACAACCGAAGTGCGACTGGCCTTTATCGTCTACCAATGGCCTACAGGAAGTCCCTGTTTAGTAGAAACTTGTTTTATTATATTATTAAGTATGATATAATAAGTATAATTCCATTTTAGGAACCATATATGATTAATCTCACTATAGATGGAATTACATATTTTTTTGATAACTTTTCTAACCTTTTGTTTTAGACAGATGGAATAACCCATCATTCTATCACATGATCTGCTAAAAAATCATGAATGAAAAATTCAACTTCATTTCATTAAGAGATGAAGTGGAAATTGTCCAAAGAATGCCCAATGGTGAGACTATACCAAAATCACGAAAGTATTTCTTCTAATTCCAATTTCATCAACTTTAGGGAAATGATCTTGAAACCCAAAAATGTTGTCCTAGTGCTCTTATATCTGATGAATCAGATGGTACCTTAGATCGTTGCATATTTATGGCTTTGTGATTGCTGGATTTTCCATAGCCATGTTCTCTACCACTCTCCATCAGAACATGATGGTTAGATTTCTCAACCATATCCATATTTTCACCTATGTGGAAACCCAATGATTAGTTTATTTGGGTAACCATTACATTTCATACATTTGTTTTTTAATGATTGGTTTCGGTATTCTTTTTTACAATGTGGGTTTCTATTAAAGAAACTTTCAAATAGTAAACCATTTGTAACCCCGACGAATTTCGAGGGCGAAATTCATTTTAAGGGGGGTAGAATGTAACACCCCGAGATTTTATCACAAATATTCCTTTTAATTTCATTAATGTCTTGTGTTGTACGCTTCACCAAAAGGAGCTTGCACAACACGCATCCTTGACTTGCCTTGCATGACATGCAATCGCGACCTTCCTGGATAGCGTGTGTAGTACGCAATACCGAGTTTCACTAAACAACAATATGCTATTAAAATATTATTAAAAAAGCCGTTATGAATAGTAATAACCACTTTTTGAAATTTTGTAAATTTTATTTTTCAAAATGGACTTCATTTCTGGATTCGGAATATCAAAATTAGCTTAGGGTGAAATTTTGGTACTTTTCGGATAACTTTCATTTTCTGATGAATAGTGAAAATTATTAAATTTTAATTAAAAAAACCTTTTTAATCGAAATAATTAATAGTGATAAATTATTATTTTGAGTGGTTTTAAAGTATATTTAGAATATATTTTTACAATTTGATACAATTTTGGGCATTGGATGTAATTTTACATTTAAACCAGATATAAATAATTGTCAATCTTTTGATAGTTATTATCTCTTAAGAACACGCTATTTTTTTGACGACAAGAATTAATTTTTAAATTAATTAATGCAACTGATATGTTTTTAATTTGGTAAAATAGACATAATATTTGAGTTTATAATATCATATATATCTTAGGCCTAATTTTTGTTATTTTTCTAGAAACATTCATTTTTTGATGAATAGTGAAACCACTAAGTGGTAGTTAAAAAAACGAATTTTTCATAAATCATAATTTTACTGCTTCTGTGAGTGGAACTTCGAAAATCCAAGAGACACAGTTGATTTCAGTAAGTAAAATATAGTTCAATTAGATGAAAATAATTTTTGTTGTATAATAACTTTTTACTTTTTTTTTACCACGGTTAAAGGTAAATAGGGTAATTAATGGTAAAAATGATATTATTATTACACTAAAACATGTCCCAATTCTATTGGATAAGTTTAATTAGACCAAAAACAACCTTAGGAATTAAATATTACCATTTAGGACCACTTGGATTAGATTAGGACATTTATTATTAATTTATTTAAAGAAGGGTTAAAATAGTTAAAATCAATGTTTAATAAGTAGATAATTTTTAATATATATGGTTATACATAAGATAAATTTGACTATAAATATTCATTAGAAAGTTAAAAAGTTTTAATAAATAATGGTAGTTTATTTTTAATTTTTATACATTAAATAATTTAATTTAATTATGACACAACAATGATGCAGTAATTATCTTATTAATGAAATATTGACATAATTGATGTTATAAATACCCAAATAAATGTAATTTGAGACTTTTTATGAATTCAAATAATTTTATAAGTTAATATGACATTTTAGTATTGATTTAAGTAACTTTTTTTGAACTATTAATTCTGTTATGAGTTTCAAAAAAATAAATTACTAAATAGTGTCCAAATTGACATAAAATAGTTTTTAAAACACATATTATATTATTAATTTTTATTTTATTCCTAAAAATCTAAGGTTCATACCAATTAATTAGATAAGGTTGTATATATTAATAATAAACATCTTGGGGTTCGTTTGGCTTGTTATAGTAAGTTTATTAACCTTATAGTGTAAGAACAAAAAAAGACAAGGTAAAAGTAAAATTATCTAACTTAAAGATAAAACTAAATGATAAGGTTAAAATTGTAAACTAAACATGTCCAAATTCTATTAGATGAGAGAATCTCGACCCATCCACATCTTAGCTTCTATATAACTCAATTTGGAGCTATTAAAAACCGAATATGTCTTTATAATAAAATAATATTTTTAGTTATTCCAAAGGTTCCCCTCTCCTCCCTTATAAAAGGGAACCTCCTCCCTCTCTTCCTCACACCACATTGATCCTTCAATCTCGGCCAACCCCTGCCAAATTCTCTTCTCCACTTCCCTAGAAACATTATATAGGTCCTGGTCTTCTTCAAATTCCAATTTTAGTTCCCTAAGGGAGGACTCAGAAAGGCGCTTCAAAGTAGAGGTAATGTCCGTTACCGATTCATTAAACTTTATTTCTTATTCCACTTGTTCTTCATAGTTTATTTCATTATTAAGTAATAACATCAGTATCAATAATATACAGATATGTTATTATAAGTATGAAACAGCCCTATATCACCGTCTATCCATCCTACGGAAAATGAAATCATTGCGTGTGCGTAGGTACGGAATACCATCTCCACGCCGTTGTGTAATCTATTTTCCACCATCACCTTACTTGGATGGGTATAATGGTGTACATAATATATATATATGATTATTGTTAAGTGATATTGATTCAGAAATATTATACATACACTCCAATACAATTCCACAATCATGAGAATGATATCATCGCTCGTGCATACGTACGGACTACCGTCTCCACGACGTGATGAGATACATTCTCCAGGTTAACCATTCATGAATGATTATAAAGTATATATATAATAAGTAATCATGAAATATATGACATAGTAATGATACTAGATTTATGTGTATATATATGTATGTTGTCTACTTAATTCCATTCAACTCAATAAGGAAACGAAAACAGCGTTCATGCGTACGTACGGCCTACCGTCTCCATGAACGATGTATTTCTTTCCATTTACTTATTTATTATATATATGTATATTCTGAATATATATTATATATAAATCATGTTTTATATTCTGGAATTATGTAATCATGATCTATGTAATCATATGAATAATTACAAGTCAAAGCACGGACGACAAATGAAACGATTTTACCCAAAATGCTCTTTAACATGGAATTTACAAAAGAACGGGTAATATAAAGTCATAAGTGATCCATATATGATATCATAACAATGAGTATGATTCATGAATAAGTCAATGAAATTATTTAAATCCTTATACAGGAGGTTCTGACACATACGAAGTAAATCAGACCTATGGCAAGGGAAAATATCACAATCTCATTTTTATCCGAGATTGTTTATACTTTTTTATTTACTGGGGTGTATTTTATCATCCACATCCATGTTTCCTCAATATGTAATTTTTATATCCTTATATAATAGTTTATATCCAATTTTACCCTTTAGTGAGTTTTTAGTAAAAGATATGAAAGGAATCTTTTGTCGTTTTTCGTATGATGTACTTTTTGACTTTTCTGACAAAAGTACGAGAAGAATGTTTTTTTAACATATACGAATTGAATGGATTTTTAAAACATTATTTCCAAGAAGCATCCTTTACAAGTTTTCAAGATTATTTTTAATCAACTTATTTTAGTTAAAAATTTTATGACATGTTAAGAAAAGAAAATGTTTTTGAAATAGAAAGGATATTTTCCTCAAGAATGGAGTTCAAGAGTTTTATAAAAATTATTTTCCATCTAAGATAATATAGGGTTCTGTTTATATCCCTATTATTACATGGATTTGATAATGTTTTGATGGAAATATTTTTATGAATTCCTTTATCTTATATGAATTGTTTTATGATGTCACGATGTTTAAGATTCCCATTTTATTACATGGGTTATGCTATGATATATGGTTTATGATTTTATGGCACAGATAAGAATGGTATCATTATGAGATGGGTGGGACCTATATCTCTCTCCAATGATTTGGGTAAAGATTTTATATCTCATGATATTGACATGGCATGAATGGCAGGTTAAACCGGTTCAGTGAATCAAGACTGAAACGAGAAATGAACTCGGTTCAGAAATGGAATTTTTCCACTAATATAGTCTTGGAAATGAGTCTTGACTAATAAGAAATTATTCTCTATGATTATTTGTTTACGCCACAAAGTTTCATTTTTTATGTTATGATTATTGGTATTACATTTCACTACTATGATTTATCCCATGTTATGATATTATGATCTCTTTTGCAGGTTAAGATTTCCCAAATTTTATGTTCTTATGAATATGATGTGATTGATATTTATTTTTTTTACCCTAACTAAGCATTTGATCTCACCCTTTTATGTTTTCTTTTCCCCAAGATATAAATAAAGGTTTTTGGTAGAAAAAAGGAATATTTTTATGGGAGATGTTGAAGATCTTTCACCACGATTAGAAGATTATATTCCGAGTTTCCAAAAATACTAAACTATTATGGTCCTTGTGTGTGTGTTTTTGTTATGTACTAAGTATTCCTCAAAAGTAATGTAATGTCCATGTACGTTAAGCTTCGGGTCTCTACAAGTTGACCCCATAAGAGTAGGATCCCGGACCCTCTACGGTTAGAGTTACAATTCTAGTTTCCTCGGTTTTAGCTTCATCTATTTTTGATATGGAGGATCCCCATAGTTTTATATTTGTATCTGTTGTAGAGATCAATGGGCACTGTATCTTTAATTTTGAGGATGTTATGATTCTAGACACTTCATTGGGGATTATAATGACAATCGTACATCAGTTCAAGGAGTAAAATTTTTAGTTTGGAGGGTGTCACTTCTTTTGGGACCTCTATGTCTTGGAGTGACACGATTTGATTCCATTCTCAGAATGGACTTGTTAGTCTTTTTCCAGGACATTGTTGACTAATGTCATCACAGGGTAAGATTTACATAACTAGAGGGGGGGTTATTTTATACAAAAGGGTTAATGTGATGTCCAAGAAACAGAGATCGACCGAGGTATGATGGGTTGGGAGGTATTAAAACCCATAACTCTAGATTATACTTGGATTAACATGATACATCATAGATAGAAATTTCTATAATGGTGGTTCACATTTAGGGGTGTAATTACAGATGAATTTTCATGTTTACCACTAAAGAGAGAGGTTGACATTTCTATTGATCTTATTCTAGGAGGGGAATTGATGTACATTCCTCTTTATATGATAGATACAACAATTCTACAGGAGCTCAAGATGTAGGTAGAGGAGTTAAAGGAAAAGCTTTTCATCTACCCCATTACAACTTCTTGGGGTTAACCTATAATTTTGGAGATGAAGGCAGATTATAACCTCAGTCATTGTGTAGATTGTCTAATGTTGAACTTGTTTATAGTCAATAACTGATATCTCTTGCAAAGGATTGACCATATATTTGATCAGCTTCGAGGATAATGGGTGTTCATGAATATTGAATTGAGATCTGGTTAGGATTAGTTTCACAATAGACCATCAGATATACATCTTACATCCTTTCAAAGCATGCCTGGAATACATGAGTATGTATCTGTTTTTTCAGTTTGATGAACGTGTCGAAATTTTTTATAGTACTGATGAACTGAGTGTTCCACCCTTACACTGATTCTATTGTGTTAGTCGACATGGATGATATCGTGGTGTACACTCACACTAGACACGACCATAACACCCATTTTGAGATCGTATAGAGTACAAAGAGAGACCATGAGTTATATGCCAAGCTGTCAAAGTTCAACTTTTGGATGGATCATATTAATTTCGGGGATCAAGTCATATCATATATAGAAGTATCTATAGAATCAAATGAAGTGATATTAGTATTTTCCTAGGAGCATCCAAATGATGTCTTTGATGTACAGAGATTTCAAGGGCTGGCTGGTTACTACAAGTGCTTTATTCCTGACTTTTCACATTTAGTCGTGCCACTGATGAGCTTGACTAAGAAGGGTGCGATGTACTGGAGAAAATATTCCTACATTTCTTCCTTTCATGAGCTGAAAAGTATATTGAATTATTCACCAATACTAATTTTTCCTGATCCTAGAATGAGTTATACTACTTACTAAGATGCCTCAAGTATCATGCGGGGAGTAGTGCTTATACAGGGGGAAGGATTCGTTTTGTATGGGTATTGGTAGTTGAGGCCACATGAGACGAATTACATGATTCACAATCTCGAGTTAGCTGTAGTTGTGTATTCTGTGTGTTTTTTGAGGCATTATATTTTTGGGGAGCATATGTTGTTTTCACTAAACACAAAATCCTCATGTATGTCTTTACTATGTGTGATCTGAATTTGAGACAGCGAATGTTGGATGAGTTCCTTCAGTATTTTGACAATCATCATTCCTATACGCCAAGGAAAGGCAACTCAATAGCAGATGCTTTGAGAAGGATGAATCAGATATATGCAATTCAAAGGCCAGTAGTGAGTGGAATCATATGGCTCTATTCTTTGAGATGCATTCAAAGGTGCATGATAGATACATGAAGACGTTTATTTATTCTATAGTTGTCACCTATACTCTTCTGGATTGAGTGTGAATGAGGAAACTATTAGATTATGATCGTCTATTTCTAAGGGAGAGTTTTTTATGAGAGGACCGAAATCATGGGTGGACCGTAGGAGAGGATGAGGTCTTTTGTTTTAATGGGTACATATGGGTGTCAATATACATTCAAGAAGAGTTTATGAGAGATTTTCATTCCTCAGTTTGGACAGTACATCCCGGTGTCACCAAGATGTACTGATATATACACCATCAATATTGGTGTCTAGGTATGAAGAGAGATGTTTCAAGTTATGTTATATGATATTCCACCGGTCAATAAGTGAAAGCAGGGCATAAATGACCGGTAGGGAATTTATAGTAGTTACATGTTCATGAGTGGAAATGGAAAGAAGTCATGATGTATTTCATGATGGGGTTACCATGGCCACCTTTTGGGATTGATGAATTTTGTATTACTATTGATAGAATCATGAATGATTCACAATTCTTTATGATTAGGTAAAACTTCAGTGTTGATGATATTTGATGGTTGTACATCTTAGAGATTGTACGTTTGAATTGGATTATGCACTCGATCATTTCTCCCAGGGACGCACGGTTTACATCTAGTGTCTATCAGGGACTATAGAGGGATTTGGGTACACAGGTACATTTGAGTACAAAATACCATCCCCAGATAGTTGGCCAATACCCACGTATGATTCAAGTTTTGGAGGACATTCATGGAGCATGCGTTCTAGATTTCAGGGGTTCTTGCGAGAGACACACAACCTTAGTGTAATTTTCCTACAATAACATGTTTCAAGAGACGATTCAGATGGAACCATGCGAGGCGTTGTACAACAAGACATTCCAATAAAACATATGATGGATGGAGGTAGAAGGGCCTTCTATGATGGAACATTGTCTTATCTAGGAGACCGGTGAGAAGGTGGAGATTATTTGGATGAATATTGGTACTGCATAGTCTCGCTGGTAATCTTATACTGATCAACGAAAATGTCCTCTAGAGTTTAGGTCGATGATCAAGTTTTCATGCATGTCACACTAAGGTTTGGAAATATGAGGATTAAGAGTTAGGTAGATCTTTCAAAAAGATGCATTGGGCTGTTTGAGGTTTTGGAGAGGGTCGGGCTGGTAACCTTTCGGTTTTAGTTACATCAGAGGTACAGGGGTTTTCATGACATATTTCACATTTATCATCTATGACGTTGCTTTTCATATCTGTATCATGATTTCCAATGCTATGAGGATGAGTTATTGGTGGATGAATCTTATGTGGAGCACCCTATACAGATTTTTTAGGACAGTACAAGGGTTCTCCAGGGCTATGTTGTTCCTCGTGAACGAGTGCTATGGTAGCATGAGAAAGTACTAGATGAGACTTGGGAGAATGAGGCTGATGTATGATCACTCTAGCTCGAGGAGTTTAATGATTCATCTTCCCAACCTTTATAAGGGAATGTAGGCTATGAATTTCATTATGTTTGATTATGGTAAAAACATAAATCATCAATTCAAATATGGATCTAGATTTCAATTGTTTATGATGAAAAGGAAGAATTTGGATATTTTCTATGTACACACAATGTAATCCTGAGTACACATCGTGTACCTTGCTTCTGTGGGTAGGCTTGTACTGGCCATGTAATAGATGAGTACATGGTAGTGTGGACTGTATAAAGTAGGGGAAAGTTGAGGCTTGTACATGACATGCAAATAAAATGAACTCACCATATTTTTTTCTTTTTTATTTAGTTAATCAGACTAGGGTCACATCTCATCTACATAACTCATTTATTCATCCCATGTCTCATTCAAGAGAGCGATGTATGGAAATGTATCTTCGAGCACCTCCCATTCCTCTATATTTGTTCTAATTGAAGAACAATAGAGTGTGTTGGATTCCCACTAGTGAGTTTTCTCTGTCCTAAGAGCCTATCTCCCTGATTTTTCTGCTCTCTTGAGTTATCTGTAGTTGAACATTTTTTACCTTTTGGTAAATCTATGACATTATACTCTAATTCAATGTCTAAGGTTCAATATTATCCATCGTAAAATATCAAGGTAGGTGGTTTGTTTCCATTCAGATTTTTTATTTGAGTTATATATGCCTAAGTGTCAATCACACATGATTTGGATATTTTAGGTTAAGGAATTTAACACGATTATTTTATACCTAATATTGAATGGTATATTAAGGGTTTTTGTTAATATATAATGAAAAATTGCATGTTGAGGGGTATCCTCATGGGTGAATTTCCTTGTTTGAATTTTTATGACTGTTTGGTCTTGGATTCCTATGAAGAAGACCTTGTTTATTTTTCTTCCGTGTTAGTTTGGAAATATTTCTTAATTGATTCTTGTAAATTCATTGGTTATGAATTGTAGCTTCATATCCTTTTAGAGATTGAGATTACATGGGCTACTGTATATCCTCTGTGAATGATGGTATTACACAAGGCTATGAGATACTGGTGTTGTTAGACCATAGGGATAATTGACATTGAGGGAATCCTTATAGTGTCTGATATATTTATGTTTTGAGATGATATGGGGTATTGACGGTGAGTTATTCCTCTATGTGTCAATAGTATACCATTATGGGACCATATGGGGAATAGTCATTTAGTTCTTCCTCATAGAGTCTATAGATATTCGTTAAAAGAACAAATGGGGAATTTACAATGAGTGCTTCCTCAGAGAGTCTTTTTGTTATTAGAACACTTGATCATAGGGGATAGACCGTTTGAGCCACATATATGGTCAATGTCATATTTTGAATGTGAACTGTGGATAGTATAAAAATCCAAATAACAATATTAGACTCCGTATTACTTGATTTTTTGATGGTCTTCTGATATATAATCAGTTCTATTACTTAGTGTACCTAGATCTGATGCTAGATCTCATGATTTCACTATTAAATGGCTTAAATAATTAATAAATGTAAATTAATGTAATAGGAAACTATCAGATTGGATACTTTTGAGTACATCCTTTTTATTCTTTTATTCTGCATATTTCATACTATATATATATATATATTCAATGACAGTTACGCACAAGACTTTCGGTGGTTTCCTAATAGGATTCATTTCAAACAAAACATTGATCGTGCTTTTGGAGCTGGAGAGCATGGGACCAAGTTATGTCTTGTGATGCCGTTGGATTTTATTATTTTCTATAAATTGGTTTTAAGTATTGTATTTCTATCATTATTACTTGTTTAGATTCTTTCCTAGATACATGTGACATGAATAATTTATTTATGTATGTTACAAATTTTTATACTATCAGACTTCCAAAGTTTATTTCTGTTGTATGATATTACTGTTTCCGATACTGTTTATTATTTGTTACATTGTGTTAATCTTCCTATAAGGGAATAGTTTCTCCACTGTCATACCCAAGTCCCTCGATGTTAGTTTAAAACCTATGAAGTTCATATAAATGCACTTGAGGTCATGTCACCAACTGGGTACGGGCCACCCTTGGGTGGCACCTGGAACCTGGACGTTACAACCACACACCTTAATGCATGGGATTATTCTTGAATATGAATCCAAAATACTAAGAAAACCCAAAAGGTGGAAAAAACCAAACATTGTGGCTGTAGTAAAATGGAAAATAAAATTTTAGGATTTAGAATAATCTACCTAATATAAAACTCAAAATTTTATATCTTAATATAGAATAACCCATTGAAAATGAGAGTCAAAACATTGACAAATGAGAAAAATGAGTTAGTGCTGAGAAGAAATTATAATAGTTAGAGCGCTACATAGATTATCGAATATTGAACCATGTGAGCAGAAAATAAAACATCCTCATACCATCTGTCGGACTAATATATTAGAGGAGATATAGGAAACGCCATTATGTCATCCTTAATATAATAAAGAGGTATTTTTCATGATCAATTGTTCCAAATTACAAATATATGATCCCATTGCCTTGTACCTCTTTAGGTTTCCCTACCATAGGATGGCTTTATTTATTTTAAATGCTCTAATTATCTTTTATTGATGTATGGTAAGAACATTATCCAATATGATTGAAAACTACCTCAAGGTATTTCCTGATGAAATTAATAGTTTGGAGACTTTATTTTTTGAAGCCTTTTATATGGTTAGAAAAATGGTTCAAAAAGACGTATTAAAGAAAAAATGAGTAATAAATTAAGAAAAAAAATAATTTTATTATAGAATTACAAAAAAAAAATTCATATAATTTCAAATAATTTAATTTTATTTGATAAATAATAATTTACATTATTTTCACACTATCTAACCCTACAACTATGACACGTATTTTTTCCTTTCTTATCTATGTTTGATTTTATTGATGAGTTTTAGGTGATTTAGAATAATATATTGTACAATAACATGTCAATGGAAAAAGGAATCAAATTTTGTTTTTTATTCATTTAATATATCTATTTATTGTTTCGAAAACAAAAATTGAAAAATACCTCCATAATCTATCAACAATGGTAACATTACTATATATATACACTATGTGATTATTTTAATAGGGTTGGAGGGATTGTTATCTCCAAAAACCATTTATGGGATTCAACAAGTGATATCTTAATCTTAAAAAACCCTAGACATAATCCATATTAACTATATAACAACTGATCTAGATTTTTATACTATTATCATATATTTAGAGGAATTTTGTATTTATCTATTAGGATGTAATTTACCTATTTATTAAGATCATGAAACATTAAGATCTTTGACCTATAAATATGATGCAATGTCTAGATTGGTGATATATATTTTTCTAATATATGATTTTTTCCTTGGGATCAATAAAAATTCTTGTTGTGAGAATATAATCATAGTCCACATGATTGTGAAACATCACACTACTATGGATGATTCATATCCTTAAACCAATATAGAATAATAAATGATTAATGAGAAATGGTTCAACCTCATTCAATTTCCCTTGTTGGCAGACATAAAATATTTTATGGTAAGAAAATTTTAACCACCTTTTTAAATCATAAATTTGCTAAATAGAAATATAAATCCAAATTTTTTTACTTTTGGAGTATCATAATTTATTGGAAATTTTCAATTAATATGTCATTATAAGGTACAACCCTGATGAGGACCTAACCTATGTGCTTTCCCTTTACCACACACATGCCTGTGGAGGTCATTTTTAAATTCATTGAACAACATGAAACTATTTGGAGGATAAAACTTTGTAGACCTCATTTTATTTTAAAATTTATATTTTTATTTCCAAAAAAAATCCCTACTATTATTTTAATCGTGTAATTTCCAAATGGAATGGTGTTCCCTAAAAAATTGAATTTCTATGATATATTTCATTTCCCAATTCCATGTATCATTTCTATTTTCCAATAATTTGTAGAAGTATACTATGATGCTTATTAGATTGATAAAGTACTCAAATTGATGAATCAAAAATAATTATTCAGTTTCTAAAATAAATAATCTTCCATGGGTTCAGAATATCATGAGCTATAATAAGTGATTAGGAAACCCACATCTATATCAAGAATATGGAATTACTCCAAAATAAATATAGATTACATACCTTTCACTACCTAAACCCATATAAAAATTATTTTCTAGTATTTAGAATAGTGATTTCAATAGAATACATGTGAAAATAGTGCAGAGAAACTAAATAAATTATAGTAAGAAACTATAGAATGAAGTATAGAAATATATAATACCCTAAAAATCCCCATTAACAAATTGACCCTAAATTATTATTTATGGTAACCATTTTCACTTTCTTATTGATCTACAACACAAACACTAAAGGGAGTTTTACAAATTTTGAACCAAGAGTTTAGATTAGATTAAGAGAATATGAAGATACAGAAACTGGATCTTGATGATCCATTATGGTAAGAATATTATAATTCAATGTTGTATAAGAATAAAGATAAAAATTGTCATGAAATATTGATATATCTTAGAGAATTCCATGTTTGAAAAAATGGGTTCATATTATCTTCATGAATATAACAATTACATTGTAAAATTCAATTCAAGTGATCATGGTGGATGAAAGTATAAATTTTGTTCCATTTTTGTGCAATTAAAATTTAATTAAATGGGATAGTGAATCAATTCTAGGTGAATTGGAAACAAATATAAATTTTTCATGAGGTTTTCACGAAATATCTCATATAGACGTATAGAAGAATACGCAATTCAATTAAATTTAGAACTATCTGATTGTGTCATTACCTCATATTCATATGGATGCTTATATATTAATGATCCTTTTCCTTGAAAAATGAATGATTGGATTCAATTGGGACATTGTCCAAACTGATGTTGGGGTAATCTTACAATGTGGATTATAATGTAAAAAAACAAAACGTAACATAATTTTTTAAATAGTTTCTTTATTTTTTAGTTTATTAGATTTATAATTTTTATGAAAAAAAATATAAAATATTATAGGAACAATGATCTTTATGTTCACTAAATATGAGGTGTATATTGATTTTGTATTTTAGAGTGTGAATTATTGTGGATTGAACATTACTCCTGCCTTGTAGAAGTTATATTTGAAGACTAAGGAAATATAGTGAAAAATAAAATGATCTATGTGGTATATGAATAATGAAATGTGGTCATAAAGATTTCAGAATTAATGTATAGTAACATTACCATTGTGATTGAATAGAACTTTCATGATCCTCCCAAAATGAAATTCATATAATGTGTTTTGAACCTAGATTAAAATGATTAATAGGTATTCTAGAATGAATCATTGAGATAATAGAACATTGTATTTTATTCTAAGGAAACTATAAATATTCAAATATGTTCATTTGAATAGTGGTATATAAATACCTAGATGAAATTATATCAACAACAAAAAATAATAGTGTTCCGATTTTTCATAATTATGGACATTCACAATCTTCCCCGATAAATAAATTATATCTCCATAATTACACTCATAAGATCATAGAAATTTTTTAATGGTCCACCTAATTTCACTTACACTACTAGATGATTTTGGATTTATTTACCCTGTTTAATGTGATTTATATATGTGAAAAATTATTACATGTAATTGATAAAGGTACAGAACCCATTCCAATTTTTACGACTAATTATAAAAATGGATTATAATCTATATACATATAGAATAACATTCTAAAAACCTTGTGAATGATTGATATGATAATCATTCAAATAGGATTTGTTATTTATAATTAAATATCCATTAATTTATGAAATATTTCATGACATGGGACTCCAAACACTCTATATTTGAATCTCATTATCAAAATAATTTGTTAAATTTTCATAGGATTTTCCTAGTTAGTTGGGATATTAGTGATGATATACCTCATTTTCCCTTAGAATATTATATTAACTAACATAATGTCCAATCCTATTCCAATTCAAGAAACATGTTTTTTATAGTCTCACTATTCCTTATACATTTGATTTTTAGGACATTAAAATCCACACTATAACTTTCACCAATCCCATTAAGAGAATTAACCCATGTTTATTCGAAAAAATTTTACATATAGAAAATTAAATCTCTTTTCCATCATCATCTAAATCGGATGTTCTTTCATGACACGCCATCTTTATCTTCCTTGTTATATTTGAGGGCTTAATATTTTTTACATTTTTATCATATTTTATTCTAGCAGGGTTTGAAAATTTATATAATTTATCATTGTATCCATAGAATGATTAGGATCTCATTAAGATAGTTTTTGATTATCCATGAATTCATGTCCTAAATTGGTTTCTTCAGGCATCAACCATTCATAAAATAATCATAGTTGACATGACATATTATATTTAGAAGATAATTATCAAAAATAGAAATATGAAAATTTCTCAACATGATGTATCACTTTATTTAAATATTATATAATACTAAAACTGATACAACTGATATTGAATCAAGATTGTTACATCCAATACAAGACTCAGTTTAATGTATACCATTCATTGTTGAACTTATAATACATTCATTCTGGTTCTCTCATCCATATTAACCTAATAATTTAAATAATGATTCCAAATTACTAAAATCATTCAAAAAATATTATAAACCTTATAATCATTAAAATATGTACTCCTAAATTCTTAATTATCCTTCCTAAAATGGCATTAATTATTCCTACAATCTTATATGAATTTAAGTATATACACTAATCACATATAATTAGCATCATACCTTCCCAAAGACTATTTGATTCTATAAGACAATAAACCACACTAATGTTATCTATTAATCCAAAATTTAATATTATAATTAACACCCAAATGGTATAAACAATTAGTTTATAAGTACGCATAATATTCAATATATATCATAATCCTAAAGATTTGAAATAAATTAAAAATGAATGATCATCAATCCTAAGGATGTTTGTATTACATAACATACATTTCAAAATAACTGAACAATTTACTGTCTAAATATAAAACATAAAAACAATGAAAAACATTCCCAAACCCAAATCATGTGTTCGTATGTCATTATCTACAACTAAATACAGCCTTTTCATAAAACCACATTTCATTATTATTAAAAATAAATATATTTCACCATGACATTAATGTAAAATTAGTTATGAATAAACCTTAGTTATACTAATTTTTAGAATATAATAGAATTTGGTGGATAAAAATTAATAACTATTTAGAATATTTAATAGTTTCAATATTATTAATATATAAATAATATAACCCTATGTAAGAATAAGAAATAAACATTTTCCCATCATTATAGAAATATAATATGATTAAATTAAATTTTTGTTCTCTCATATTCATTTATATAATATATTGGTTCCAATATAAATACATTTCTCAGATTTGTATTCATGATCTTGTTTCAAGGCTTTGTTCCAAGATACAATCATATTTTTTGAATAGTTATACAAAAAATTGCCATAATGAAGAACCCAACACCTTAGTGTAACAAGGAATTGAATCATTAATAGAATTTCATAAGAGAAAGTGAATAATAAAATCATATCCATTGATAGTGTATCTCATAGTGTGAAGTCATATTTCCACATACTGTGCATTAGACTGAAGATTATGCAAATTCCCAGCAAACCCTTCTCAAGGTGATTAACACTTTTTTATGAAACAAATCTGGTCGCCACCAAAAAATGAACCAAATATGTACTATGAAAAGTCATGAAGGGCATTCTCGATCCCCACTAGCTATCAAAAGTGACGAGTTATCATTAAATGATAACTAGGAAGTATTTACCAGATTTTAAAAACATAAAACAACAAATGAATTCAATAAAAAAAATATATATTTGTCGAACCAAAAATTTTTTTACAAGGACACAGAACTGAATTACATAGTTCAACATAACTCGAAAATAATATAACAAAGGAAAAACCTAGAAAATAAACAGCCCAAAACCCTCAATGAAAGAGGCGCCACATTCAACCAATCCACACAAAACATCACAACCAATGACCTACTAGAATCCTGAACCACAGACACTAATAGCTATACCCAACCAGCGAGAACAAAAATAACCAAGTCTACTTAGACCCAAGGGTGTAAGTAAGTTGTGATCCAATGCCCAAAAAGATACCATCACTAAGAGATTAAAAGTGATAAACATTCAAATAATAAACTCTTGCAAGTTCTCATAAACAGGAAATGATAGTTACAATTTCTAAAAGATGCAACATAAAAATTAAAATAGTTTTTAAGTTGGATATCATTAAGAATAATCCTTATTAAAAATTTTGTAAACACTACTGAATTTTCCATCCAACTAAAATTTATGATGCCGGTAATCACAGAGTAACTAATGAGCAGAAGCAAAAAGAAATAACCCCTAGTCACTAGCTTATTGTGGGTTTTAGGTACCTCGTATCTCGATGAGAGTAACTGTCACCACATTTGTTCTCATGCATGAACCACTAGTAGGGAACATACTCATAACCTAGTTCTCCCAAATCATCATCATCATATTTTTTTTGTATTGTAAGCATCATACTTTCTACATGAAACATATGCCGAACCCCACAGATTCACTAGCATACTAGTACACATCCACCCACCTAGATTCCTAGGTTTCCCTCTTTTTCTCAAACAAGTCCAACAAGACAATAAATATAATTTTAACATAAAAATATCACTTCCACATCAAATATTCACCCAATAAACCACATTTAGATCACAAAAGTCAGAAAAACCACTTTCATTAAAATTGATTTTGAAATCAAACTCACACAAAAATAGCACACAACGTATTTTTCATATATTTAACAATTTAATAAATCCTTTATAAAATTTATAAAATCGTTCCCAATGTGCTAAAAATCACATAACAGTTGACTGACATGTTACATGGTATTAATTTTCATAAAAAAGTCCATTTTTCACATCCCACTCACACTAAACATCCTGAAAACATCTTTCTCAACCACCTCAAAATTTCATATATCACCACAAAAAATTAAAAAACATTACCAAAACGTTTGACATAAAAACTGACCACTTTATCTTTCAAAAAATAATTTCAAGAAAAAACTATCACCAAAACAGTACAAAAGAAACCATTGCACACTTTGTGTAAGACATTAAATCATTTATAATTTTCATAAAACCAACCCAAGGGGTATAACTATGTTTTTTCCACAAAACTCAATCCCAAATCCTCTTTTAAAGCCTAAATCACACCAATACAATTCTAAATCAGAATTGAAATCCTAGGAAATATTTATTTAATCACTATCAGGTATTATAAAATCACCTCAAATAATATCAAAAAATACGCACATGAAAAATGCACATTTTAATAAAATGATTTCAGGAGGAATTACATGGTTTCACACGTAAAGACCATTAAAAGACCCTCTTTTAAACACACAGACACAACATTACCGTAAAAAAGAATAACTGGAAGGCCAAAATGATTTATTAAACCATTTTCAAATGTTATACAACATACCCAAACAGTACCCAAGGGATACACATGAAAAACACCCAATTTCAAACTAAAATGAAAATATAAAATTTAATGCCTAACCAAATCCATCATAAATAGTTTTATCACAACACAATTATTATGAGAAACATGGTAAATAAAAAATTTATGAAATTTAACACATATAGAAATGATCACACATGAAACCACCTACAGAAAGTGTCGAAACCCTCAAATAATTGTATGAAGAATCAACTGCACCACATCTGACCTCAAGGAAGTATAAAAGAAACCCAAATACTCAATATTTTATCCAAAAGACAGGAAGTTACACCCTATGAATAAACCCTAACCTCAGGATATTTTAGAACTCTAGAAATGTAGAACGAAACCCTAACTAAATAGAATAGATCAAAGACACAATGACTTACTTGCAGAAATATTCAAGAGATCATCCAAACTCCACAAAAATATGAATCTCCAAGTAACAAAAACTAGTATAGAGGCCCTAAAGAGTCAAATTAGGTAATTTGGGGATTAAAATGGTGGAAATAGAATAAAAATTTAAGGATTTATGAAAGAATCATTTTACCTCTTCAAATCTGGACAATTTGAGAAATATTAAGCAACATCGCCCTAATTTGTGGTTCACATGAGCTCAAAAAATTATAAACCGATAATGGGGGTGATCCTATGAATACTATCTTCTAGAGGGAGGTTTAATAACTTAAATATAAATAAAAATTTTAAGAGATATTATAGAAATAAAATAACATTTATAGCAGAAAATGGGCTAATGGGGAGGCCCAATACCTAATATAAAAACTCATATACACCATTATTAGGGATTTCTAAAGGCTCCAAATATACGTGGATGTGTTAATATATTAGAAAAGTCCATTAATGAATTTTAATAGATGAATCATGTTAAAAAATGAACCATTTATAAAATAAACAAAATTGGTTTTTAAATTTAGAAATGACTTTCACGACTTTGCTTGAATTTTCAAAACTCACCATTTCCCCCAAAATTCATTGGAATCCCCCAAAACAAATCAAGAAAGAAGATTAAATGAAAATTTCCATCAAAAGAAGTAATTGATGTGAGGACTCCCCCCATCATAAAACCTTTCATTCCCAGAAATCCTCCAGAAGGCCAAAAGAAAAATCCAAACACAACTTATAGGCCAGAAATGTACTCCAATGCCAAGTTCGGTCGGACCCTGAAAGGCCAAACCACTTACAATGATCAATTAAGGAAGGAATACTCTCACAAAACAAAACATACATCAATTTACTGAAATTATCAATAACATTCAGTCTTTATCCCTAAAAGGACACTCCTAAAACAATATACGAACATGACTCGAGTAATCTACCCAAATGAACAACAACAAACAAAGGTTACACTTACTTTTCTTTAACTAAACTATTTGGCACTCTCCAATACCATCATTTTCCACAGAAAGATGTTGGTAGTAAGATATCTCCAAACAAGACTAAATCCCACCATGATATAGCAAGGACCAATCTGTGTTACCAGTATGGGGACACAGAAATGGCCTCCCCACCATAAGAGACAACTTAAATTTTCTCGAGACAGATTCACGACACTAATAGGAGGAGGCCTAAACAAAATCCTCATTTCAAGGGGGTAGAAATCCATCAGAACATTTCAAAAGAACATATATTCGACACATATTGGGTATCCCCACCATAATAACCAACCTTTTTAACTGACCAACGCAATCTAGTACAGAAAGACTCCAATATTTAAAAAGTTGTGGTGGTCCCATGGTTAGTCCACATGGTTTGGAAAACCACATGCTAACCGTGGGGATCCTTCTATCTAAATTGTTTTAATGGGAATGGTAGCTAATAACCATGCACAAACTATGCACTCAACCTGTCTAGGAAAACATAAAACCATTCTGCAAACACACAGTCGAAACAAAACAGGGAATGTATAAAAATAGGCTATAACATGGAAACGAGGTCCTCACACCTCTACCACCAAACGGGAACAACTCGAACAAGATGATGATACCAATTTTTTAAACTCTCCCTATAACTCATACTAAGGATATGTCATTATAAAAGGGTTTTAATGACTTTGGTATTTCCCCTGACTATATGCCAGATTCTCTCCAAGACCTATGGCAGGAGCTCAAATGATTGAAGCATCTCCATCCCCGTTGTTAGGATTTAGAAACCACCGAAACATAGATTCTTCTTCTGGTGATACAAACAACTACACCACAATCCCTAACATGTTTACCAAGAAATAACACATTCCAAACTCACTTTTCCCTAACCCAACATTTCAATTAAACAAGGTCTTTGAAGTTGCACACACATCCCACCTTGTTTCTTTGGGTGAGAAACAACAGAAGGAAAGGACGCATGTAAAAAAGCATCCTCTAAAACAAAGGATTTAACTATTTTTCTGAGGGAAACATTCTCCCAACATAACAGAGACACGTAGAGGATTGTACATCCTTAACCTTTACTATCAAACAAGCACATGACATCACAAGACATCACCGACTATGATTATTGTGACTGATAGAAACAATACATGGAATGAGACCTTATTCTAAGTCCATAAACAACACACTAGTCCAGAAAGTGTCCACAATATCCTATAATGAATAGATTCCAAAAAATGGTGGTTTATCAAGAACACCTACTTAAAAAATCTATAAAGAACTAAGAGTCCCTCTTAGACACCATCGATACACTCATGCACACTAACAACCCCAGACCACTTACACCTTTGAAAAACCAATAAACTTATGAAACTAAGGTCTCTTTCAACCTTCCATGAGCACTCACCCACTACATGAGGATCCAAAAATCAATGAATGGAATGGATTTAGACACAATAAATAGTAATCGATAAAATATTTCTTATATTGATCAACTAGATTATTTTCCAATGGTGAAACAATTTGGGAAGCACTTCAGTTGTGCATTAACCCTTAATGGGGGCATACCATATCCAATGAAAGAACCCAAAGACCCAACCTAGCCAGGTGCTTTTCCAAAACATGCCACAACTAGAACCAAACACATGAAGGGAAACACCGTAAAGGTGTCCTGAAATATATCTCATAAGAGTCTACTAACCGTTCCTTCTACCCAGCTTACCAACCAAACACACACCCAAAACACGGTTCCAACAGGAATGGTGCATGGACACAAAACGTCCCACAAAATCAACATTTTCCAAAAATACATAATATATACCATCACAAAAAACTCATCAATACATCATGTTATTCTTTAAAAACATTTCATTGAAAAAAAACAGTTCAGATATTGGTGTATCCACCAATGGTACCCCATGGGCCTCACACATGCTTGTTTTTGTGCCACACCGAGAACCCTCCTCATATCCATCCCGTCACTCATCCAGTCATGCCTTCAGCTAACAATCATCCCATATAAACCCATGCATGAGGTCTATCATGGAAATACCAAAGGTTAAAACAAAAATTCTTTCCACATTTCAAAACAAAAATGGTCAACCAACACATCCTTTTCCCCAAAACTGTTAGCCACGAGATCCAAATCGCAATTCACATCTTAAAAGACTTTTCGGAAAGACACAACCATTTATATAAGAACTCACATTCATGTTATTCACGTCAATTCCAAAACATCTCATCCCATTAAAACACACTTTTATTTTTTAGAAAACTCTTTTGGAAACACTTTTTCAAAACCGACTTCGATATAGTCCCTTCATTCATAAGAGGTGTCTGCACACCATTTTCCATTTCAAAAAAATTCTGAAAATTCAGTTCCCCTATTTACTAAATAAAACCATTTCCTACTTATTTGAAAATAAATTTACAAAAACATTACACATCTTAAAACCAAGTCACATTAAAACCAATTTTCCATGATTTCAAAACTAAAGAACAGAAGACAATTCAAGAGGAAAATAATTTCAATGGGTGACTTTGACATATAGTTGGCTTCCATATTCATATCAATTTGCCATCAGAGAGAGTGTTCTAAGGAAAATCCTTGTCTCCACATGGCTTGTCAGGCCCTTCATGCTCCCTCAGACCATTAACACAACTCTCTTTTCATTTCCCCTAATTATCATCAAACCAAGAAAACTAAAGGACTTACATAAATCCTTAATTCCTGTGGTAACTTGAATCCCATCATGAGGTGTTGTGATTATTCCCACTACCCAAAACTAGAATACCACATCCCAAAAATTTGTACTTAAGACTATCCTGAATCGTTCCCAAATAATATAACCCAAAGAGTTAACCTAAACCTCCTCTAATACCACTTTGTCACGAACCAAATCTGGTCGCCACCGAAATTGGCACCAATCCTATCCCAAGACCATTACTTAAGGTCATTGTCGATCCCCAAAAGCTGGAAAAAGTTCTTGGGTATCATAAAATGGGAATTTAGAATGTTTTACCTGATATTATAAACATAAAACAACAATTGAATCCAATAAAATGACTCTAGATTTTTCAAAACATACAAACTTTAAAAAAAAATTCAGAACTGAATTATATAGCTTAAAAAATCTCACCATGACTATAACAAAGGTAAAAAATCAAAAATAAATATACGAAGAACCCTCATATCAAGGGGAACCACCCTTATGCCATCTCTACAAGACTTCACCACCAAGGACCTGCTAGAAACCCGAAGCACTGGCACTAAAACTGTTCCCAACATGAGAGAAAAAAAAACCAAGTCTACATACACCCAATGGATTAAGTAGGGTGTGATCCAATTCCCAGAATGATACCCCCACTATGATATTCCATGTGATAAACATTCAAATATTAAAATCATGGATGTTTTCTTAAACCGGAAATGCTAGTTACAATTTCTAAAAGATGCAACATCAAAATTAAAACAATTTTCATGTGGGATATCATTATGAATCAACATTTTTAAAAATAATGTCAACATTAATTAATTTTCCAGCAAACCATAACATATGTTGATAGTAATAAAAAGTTACTAATGAGCACAAGTAATAGGAAATAACCCTTAGGCACTAGATCATTGTGGGTCCCATGTACCTCATATCTTCATGACAGTAATCGTCACAATATCCATTCTCATGCACAAGACACTATTAGGGAACATACACATAAGGTAGAGGTCCCCAATCATCACAATAATAGAGTATTTAATGTTGTAAGCATCAAAATTGCTATGTGAAATTGAGGTTTAACCCCACATATTCACTTGCATACTAGTAAATGTCCACCCACCATGATACCCAGGATCCCCTTTTGTGATCAATCAAGTTCAACAAGACAAGAAATATAATTTTCACTTAAAAATATCACTTACAAAACAATGATTCACCATGAAACCCACATGTACAACCCAAAAGTCACAAAATCCACTTTTTCTATCAAATTGATTTTGAAATCAAACTCACACCAAAATAGCCCACAACACAAATTTCATATCTTTCACAATTCAAGAAATCCTTAAATAAATTTATAAAATCATTCCCAATATGCTAAACATCACATAAAATCCTACTCACATGTTACATAATATGATTTTCATATTCAAAGACCGTTTTTCACATCCCACTCACACAAAAGAATCTGAAAACATATTTCACACCCGCATCACAATTTCATAAATCACATAGACCAATTTCAAAACATTACCAGCACGTTTAACATAAAAAAGGCCACTTTATCTTTAAAAAACTCTTTTTAATAACATACAACCACCAGAATAGTACATAAGAAACCACTACACACTTTGTGTAACTCATTAAATCCTTTACATTTTTCCTAAAACCAACCCAAGGGGTATAATTATGTTTTTCCCACAAGACCCAATATCAAATCCTCTTTCAAACCCAAAATCAGACCAACACCTGTGAAAAATATAATTTACAGTCCTAGAAATATTTACTTAACCACTCTCATGAATGATAAAATTACCTCAAATACTACCACAAAATATGCATATGAAAAACACACATTTTCGTAAAACGATTTCAAGTGGGATTACATGGTTTCCCACATAATGCCCATTAAAAGACATATTTTAAACCCAAACTCACCCAAAACCCTACCAAAGCATAATTGGCCCCCCCAAAAATATTTATTACACCAATTTCATATGTTAAAAAAGACACCCGTACAATACCGAAGGGATATATATGAAAAACACCCAATTTCAAAATAATATGTAACTATAAAATTAAATGTTTAACCAAATTCATCATAAAGAGTTTTTTGAAAGAAAAAATCATTTGAAGAACACTCAAAATATGTAATTAAAGCAAACTAACTCATCTATAAATTATAACACTTGGAATCACCTACCGAAAATGTTGAAACCCTAAAATAATGGTGTGATGCATCAACAGCACCACCCTCGCATCTCAAGGAAGTGAGAAGAAACCTAAAACATCAATAATTTACCCAGAAGACAGGAATATAGAACCTAGGCATGAACCCTAACTTATGGATATTTTATAACTCATGAATGGGTGTAGGAACCCCTAAGTAAATAGAATAAATCAAAGAGAGAAATACTTACTTGCAGAAATCTTGAAGAGATCCCCCTTAGTCCACCATAATCTTAATTTCCATGTAACCAAATCTATTATGAAGGATATAAGGATTCATATTAGGTCGTGTGGGGACTAAAATAGGGAAAAACAATTAAAATTGAAGGAGTAATGATAGAAACATTTTATCTCTTCAAATCTGGTCGATTTGTGAATGATTAAGAAAGATCTCCCGTATTCGTTGTTCATATGAGCTCCAAAAATTCACAAATGATATTGGGGTTGATCCTTGGGATATTGGATTTGAGAGGGAGGTTGGATCAGAAAAAAAATAAAAAATTAAGAAGATATTAAATATTTAAAAAAACATTCAAAGCAGAAAATAAGAATTTGAGTAGGCCCAATACCTTAAATAAAAACTCAAATACACCATGATTATGGATTTCTAAAAGCACCAAATTGAAATGGTGGTGTTAATAGGTCTGGGGAGTCCATTTATGAATTATAATGGATGAAAATTTATGAAATAAAAAGGAGTTATTAAAGAAACAAAATGTGTTTTTAAATGTTGAAATGGGCTCACAATTTGGCCCAAATTTTAAAAACCCACCATTTCTACCAAAATTCCTAGGAAGCCCATAAAATAAATCATTAATTGAAATTAAATGAAATGTTAATTCAAAATAATTCATGGATGTGACACCATAGCTGAATCAGTGTGATAGGCGCATCCACATTCTTGTAAGAATATGTCGATTTATTACTAGTGAAAAGCACATAATTTATACTTTACCAAAACATATGGATACTAACTAACACAATGATAAATTCCAAGGTTTTTTGTTGAAATTATCAGATCATAATACACTAATAAAATATGGATTATTACCTTAATAATAAATCATAAACCTTTTCTAAATAGTATGTCTACAACATTGAACATATGATAAAACCTAAACTATAAAAAAAATTATCCAAAAATAAACCTCATAATATCAATAGTTATATAAATTTTCCATTGATAAAAACAATGATTACCCATAAACAAGATCCGTTATTTGGTTCTGTAAACACATAATTAACAGAATTACATTATTACTAGCTGTGAAGTCATTGATATAACCATCAATTATTAAAAAATCAAAATCTATTATTACACCACTTTTATATAAATTACCTTTTTGGTTTTGACATTGAATGATATTTGAGTAAATATATAGCTATAAATATCAGGTTCATTATAAAAATTAATATTTTTTTGAATTATATAGAAAGATAATTAATTCATTAAAATTATTAAATACCTCCCATATATTCATTCACAGTTAATATACTTAAAATCATTCTAGGTGTTCTACTTTTCTCCATTTCCTGGTGAATTAGAAACATAATAAAAGGGGAGGTCAAATGTTTGGTAAGGAAAACATATAACTGAAGTGATATTTGAATAAAATGTTGTAAATATTATTCGTATAAAATATAAAAACCATGAAGGAAAATTCTATATCAAATAGGGTTCCTGATATATCACAGATAATTAAAAAAATAAGAGATATTAGTAATAATGAACTCATAGTGAATACATTAATAATATTGGGCATTCAAAACCTACATTCATGCCCTTATGATATGATACATTACATTTCATTGGGAAAAAATTCATGAAATCCTATTATTATGGCCCTTTTCCATGAAACTATTAGGTTTTTGGAATAGGTATACACCTATATATTACTTGTTTTTTCTTATGGGGCTTCCCAATTCATCGTAGGGGTATAAATTTTGGGTCATAATTGTAACTTTTTTATGTCCAATGAATTAACAATAAGACAAAATGAATTAAAATTACATAATATACATTTACAATAGTCTTCCATATAAAATATCAACATACATTATTCCAATACATTTCTCGATGTCAATAAAAATAATAACATGAATATAACCTATTTAGAGAATGAAGGTCAGTATCCAAACGATTACTAGTCAACCTGCCAATAATCATAGACATTGGAATAAAATCATATGAGACACCAATGAAATTCCCTTTATTTGTATAATAAAATACCTTCTTGGTGAAAATATTTTAATCTGGAATATATATATTTTTTCACATCATGTAGAGAAACATGTTTTGGTCTAAGTCAATACCCATATAACATTATCATAATCAATTTTTTGAAAAAATTTCGATGGTTTTAATTAGAATCCCCCAAAAATATATTAATATTAATAAAAAATGTACATTTAAATAGTTTATATCCTCATAAAAATTATTATAATACCACATAATAATAAAAAATAAAATAATATTCCCATGTTTTATATAATAAGTTCAATTAATGATCATAACAAAATGAAAAACATTTGAGTTACCATAAATCATCACTATTGGGTAAAATTATGAATTAGTATCATCTTTAATAATGTATCATTATTTTTATGGTAAATACGATGAAATTAAATCTATATGATCAAAATATTTCAATAGGTACTAAATAAACCATGAAAAGGAAACATGGTGAAAAAATGTACTATGACAAAAATATTAGGAATTGACACTAAGAAAATAATTACATATTTGTTAACACATTAATCAAGAACCATTAATTGATATGGAAAGTAATAAAACATAAAAAATCATTAAAAATATTAATTCATGAAATGATATTGTAAATAGGTAGTATGAATACCAAATAATTGAAATTACAAGAATATATAAAAATCTTGTTTCAATGAAAATTGATAGGAAACCCCTTACCAATTTTTTTCATATCCATGATCATAAGGTGACATCATATATCCGAATAATATATATGATTATCACTTATTTACCAACTTCAATAATATCCCTTTTCTTTAATTCACTTTATTATTTATAATTATCTAAATGAATTCTTCAATTTTTCACATTGGTTGGTTATAGATTTATTCATATGTACTTGTTTCATGATAGTTTTGTCTGTGTTTATTCCTATTAAAATTTTAATATTTAATATATCAGTAAGCATAATATTATAGATTCACGAGAAAAATAAATGATATTTCATATTCCAATATAAGTTTCTTCTTCCTAACTAAAGGATAAACTGATAACTTTCATGTTTTGGTGGGTCATGATGATCAGAGAGTATTTTCTTAAATAGCGAATTAAATTTTGACATAATATCTTTATAACCCAAAAAAATCAATACATACAAATTTATATCACATTACACTTATAAATTGGATCTCATAAACATCCATGACATAAATGTATTGTATTGTTGAATTAGGTGGTTAAATGGACCCAAACATGACTCTACCATGATTAATGGATTATTTTCATATGGTATTGTTGTCATATCATTATAACAGAAGGATAATGATTTTTTAGTGTTTATTAGTATGATATTTCTATATATTAATGAATTATAAAAACAAAAAAGGTATATGAAAACATATACAGAATTCTAATAAAAGGATATCCTCTTATTATAGATATATTAAACAATTATATTAGAGATGGTCATTTTTGAACATATAATTAATAGGTTTGTAAATATTTCAAACCAAACTTATAAGGACATGTCCATAAACATTACATAATCTTGAATTATGCTAATAATATACATAGAAGATCTTTTCAGGTTTAGAGTTTTGGAAAATAATGCCATATATATTACATTACATCTCAAAAATTACAATGTATAAAATTCTACGTAGTTTCCATTTATTTTTAAAATAAAAAATCTTGAAAAAAAATAGTAATTTCAAGTTCCATGTTTTAGAAAACCTGAATTTTCATTGATCCCATAATTAACCCTATTCATCTTTATAACTTGTGAAAAAAATACCAAAACAATATGGGATGAGCATAAAATGCTTAGTAAGGGTTATAAAACATTAAAAGAAAACATTAGTCCATTAATACATACAAGTAAATGAAATCATACTTTTGAATATTTAACATAACACACATGATCATAAGACTTGTGAATAAAACATGGGAATCATAAATCATAAAGGTATCTTGTGAAAAATAATATACATACATTGTAGCCTTCACGACTACATAGGGAGTTACATTTGGAATAACCATCATAATATATTCCTTAAATATAATAGGAGAAACATTAAAGTTTACCTCCTCCAAGTTAACCAATTAATTATAGAGCTTTCTTGGGCTCACCCTTCATCGTTTTATCATGGAACCACATGTATACATAAACAATACCGAAAACCCATAATATATTCACAAAACATAAAACAAACATAATGGAAAGATAAAATTTCCACATTTCAATCCAAATATATCATTTAAATATAATAACATAACCAATTGATTATCAAAACTATTTTTAATAACAAAATACATAAAAGTGTATAATGTATTTATTTTTCTTTTTGAAAACATTATGGCTTGTTAAGGAAGCCAAAAATTCAATAACTTTCGCGGCAACGAAAAGGTCTTTGTCACTAAATACATTAAAAAGAAACATTCCCGTTATCATATATTAAAACAATAAAAAGAAAAATATTTCCATTTAATGAAATGATATGATAAATGGGTTTATAGACTATATAAAATAAAGTCCTGTATAAATCAAAATATGCCTTAATGATTCGAGATTGAGACAAAGTCCCATAACTCATGTCTGACTTGACTCGTTCGTTCTTTAATATCCAGAATAATAAACTAAAGTTAATTTATAATTATTGAGATCATATGTTAAATTTAGTATTATTTTTATGTCTCTTATTTCCATGTTACATACATTATGTAATTAATTATGTTAACAATGGTTGTTTTGTCGATATTTAGTACTTGAGTCAAAAATGAACTTCTTATAATTACATGTTGTCCATATGGCCAAAATTCCATTATATCTTGAATTATATTCATTATTTAGATAAAATATATATCATATATATCCAATATATATATATTTATTTATAATAGTACATAAAATTTGGAGGTATGAAATGAAATGCACCATTAATGGAGACGGTAAGCCGTACATACACATGAACGCTACTCTCATTTATATTTCATATTTAAATGAAATGAAATCCTATTGATACATTGTTATATTATATTTTTAGTATAATAACATATTTAATTTCACTAACTGCATACTTTATATGTCCATGAATGGCATGATCGATTCATATCACTTTGAGGGGGTGGTAGTTCGCACTTCCTCAAATTAAAATTATCATATTTACCCAATATGTAAACTATAAAGGTAAGCTATAAAATAAAATTAAATATATATAGAGACATTATAAATATAATATAAATCACATATAAATACCATTTCATCTTAATGGACACCATATGTGGTGGCAGGAGAATGTTCAAGAATCATCGTTTCATGAGGTAGTAGTTCCCCGTCTGTAGAAGAAATATGTTATTTACCCATTAGACAATGGTGTGTGTATGATTAGTTCAAATAATTCTCATAAAAATGATATTATATTGAGGATACTGGTTTTTTATTAAATAAAGTAATAAAAAGATTTTATGGGTTGAACAATTAAAATAAAATAAAAGAACTAAAGAGAAGACATTGCCTTTAAATCTGGTAAGCCCCTTTGGTTTGAACTATATGGATTTATTGAAGTGACTTATGTCAAAATAAAAGGATTATAGGTGAAAGATATATATTTTTAGAGCTTATTTGAGTAGTGTTTGGGTGTGACATGGGGCTTGAGAGTTGTGTGTAATGGGTTATAGGTGGTAGATTTTTATAAGGGGTCGGGGCTCTTTAGGAATGTTTGAAATCATATTTTTTTATTAACTAATTTTGATTTTCAAATGGTCCAAAACTCATTAAATTGGATGATAAGATGACTCTTATTAGAAATAAAATCATCCAATAATAATAGGATAGGTTTCAGATTATTTTGTAAATTTTATAATATCATTAATTTAAATCATTTATTGACAAGGTAATCACTGCATCATCATTGTGTCAAAAATAATATTATTTATTTGATGAATAAAAAATATAAATAAAAAAGAACATATAGAGAAAATAGATTTATATTTGAAAATAATATTTATAGTCGAAGAGATAACTTATATAACCCCATGAAAAAAATTATTTACTGAAATATATATGTTTATGTTAATTTTGTCTTTCCTTTAAAGTAATTAATATATAGTGTCATTATGACTCCTTAGTAGATCCATGGGGTCACAAAATCGACACAATGATGTCCATGGTCATAAATATATCATAAAATAGGATTAGGAAACATGTTGGGGTAATTTAATATTATTATAATATTATTTTTTTACCCTTATTTACCAGATTTCCCTTATAACCATGGTAAATATATTATTTACTGAAGTAAATATTCAAAATTTATAAAAATAAAAGATACCTATTCAAAAAATTTGAAACTCCTAATTCCAAATATGTAATCCTTTTTTCCAGATTGAAAACACATAAGTGGAAGATGTTATTTTAATGTTAATTCACATTATCGATACAAAAAGAGTGTTTTTAAGAAAGAGTATCTATCAAATGTTTTACCTCTGTTTATGTCCAATTCAAGAGTGAAATTACTTCCAATGATCTTCATTGGATTAAATACTAAAAGTATAATCCAATTAAATTTTAATACCAATTAAAAGAATATTTTATAAATATAAATAAATTAGATTAAAAGGTAGTTTTGAATTAAAATGAAATATTTTTCACTACATATAAAAATGAACATTATCGGAAAAATAAAAAAATTCCATCCAAAGAAAAATTTTATGTCTTCATTCTAAATAAAAATATTATTTTTTAAAATATAACTTATAAAAGTGACAAAAACTAGATTTAAAAAGGGTTATCCATCAAAACGTGGTAAATCGGCCTTTTAAAGAATATTAGAGTGTTTATGTATAAAATTGGATTAATTCACATTTTATGCTTCTAAAATTTATTGGGTAAAAGAAAAAACATTTAAAAACATGTATAATCATTTTGTAGTTACTCTTATTCATAATTGATAATACAATGTCTATGATTTTACTACCATTTTAAATAATAATTTTCTTATATTATTGTTTGGAATAACATAACGTAGTGTATAAAATAACATTTCAACGAAACTTGTTGTTTCATATCAGGTACACCATCAAACATGGAATCCCAATTAATGTAAAATTACTATTTAATTCACAAATATTATTTAGTATGAAAATTTCATATTCATTATTTACCTATGATGTTACATTTTCCCCCCTTTTGGATATTTTTTCCTCGCAATTTTATTCTTTTATCAAATAAATAGTAGTATTTATCCCTCTTAGAATTTTTCAGATTCCCACATTTCCTATTCAACCATATGGTTTTTTAAAAAAAATTTACCTGATGGATTACTTTATTCTGCAACACTTTCCATCTTCGGTCAATAATATGGACTTGTTGTTTCCAATAAGAGAGATTCACTTCCAACTGATCTACCTCTGGATGCAAAACATGTGTTGAATCCGAAAAATACTTTCTCCACATTGAGACAAGAAAACAATTGTGTACTTGGGATAAACTAGAAGGAAAATTTACTTTATAGGCAATTGATTCAACTTTCTCTAGGATTTCATTGGGTCCAATAAACCTTGGACTCAACATTCCCTTCATACCAAAACTCATCACCCTTTTCCATAGAGAGTCATTAAGTAAGACTTGATCACCTAAAACCAATAAAACATCCTTCTTCTGGTTATCCGAATAACTTTTCTGCCTACTCTATTCTATTCTCATGTTCTTATGAATAAACTAAACCATTATTGCCATATTTTCTACCAATTATGGTCACATCCACTTCATTTCACATTCTTCATCCCAATAATCTGAAGTTTTACACCACTTCACATATATTATCTCAAATTAAACCATATCTATAATAGAATAAAAATTGTTATTATAAGAAAATTATTCCAAAGAATGAATTTCATCCCAACTTTCCTTGTAATCCATTGAGCAAGAACATTGCATATCTTACAACGTTTGAATTTTTCATTCTGACTTCCCATCTGATTAGGGATGAATAGTGGTACTAAAATTTAATCAAGTACCCAACCACATCAGAAGGCCCTTTCAAAAAGTTAGAAGGATAACAAAGATCATGATATGATATAATGGAGAGGGGAACTGCAGGCAACCTGACTACCTTATCATAATACCAAGAAAGTTGATCTATAGAAAAATTATCTCTAATGGGAAGGAAATGTGTTGATTTAGTTAATCGATCAATTATTAACCAGATTTCATTATTACCATGATATGTCTTCAATAATCCCACAATGAACTCCATGGATATATTTTTCCATTTCCACTATGGCACTGGTAAAGAATGAAGCATACCATTCAGTAACTGCCACTCTGTTTTAACCGGTTGACAAGTCAAACACTTCACATTAAATTCAACAATATCTTCTTTCATTCCATACCACCAGTAATACTCCCAATGATCATTTTACATATTAGTAATGGAAACATGAACTGAAAATGAAGAATTATTAGCTTCACATAACTACTCAATCATCATCTGTGAATCAAAAGTCACACATAATCTCTTTCAAAATCTCAAAATAAAATCATTATCAATATTATTTCCAGGAAATTTACCCTTCTGAACGAACTCTACCATTTTTTTTTGAAACACACAGTCTTCCTTTTGTTCTTGATTAATTATGTCTAATAGAGATGATTTCTCTGACATCTGAAACAAATAGTAGAATTTCTTGCACCAACAACTTCTATGAAAAATTTCATCAAATATTTAATGAAAGGAACCTTTTCCAAACATGAAAATGTTAATGTGGCATTACTTTTTTCTACTCAAAGCATCACCCACTATATTTTAGTTTCCAAGATTGTAATGAATCATGAAATAAAAATGCTTGATTTATTCTATCCATCTCCCCTGTCTCATGTTCAATTCATTCTGAGTGAATATACACTTCAAGATTTTTTGGTCAATATATATTTTTCATTTTTCTCTATATAGATGATGACTTAATATTTTTAAAAAAAAACCACCGTAGCTAATTCCAAATCATGTATAGGGTAATTTAACTCATGAGGCTTCAACTAACACAAAGCATAAACAATTACCTAATCATTTTTCATTAGGACTTAACAAAGTCCTTTCAACGAATCATCACTGTAGATAACATACTAATCATTTATAAAAGGCAGTGCCAAAAATGGTTCATTCACCAATCTTCATTTAAATACATGAAAACAATCATCACATTATTTTTTCTAAATGAACTTAACAGATTTTCTGGTAAACTTAGTCTTTGGGCTAGATAACCATGAATTTTTTTAATAAAAATCAAGTAATAGATTTCTAAACCATGGAAACGATGAATCTCTATGATATTGGTTCATCTTGGACATTCCTAAAAAAATTTAAATATCAACAGTTATTCAATTTTTTGAAACAATGTGACCATGGAAGTAAATTTCTTATAACCAAAACTCACACTAACATAATTTCCCATACAATTTCTTTTCTTTCAAGAGTTGCATGAAAAACCTTAAATGAATTTCATGTTAAAAATTACATTTGGAATAAACCCAAATATAATCTATAAATAAAACAATAGTATATCACCTTAGTCAACTAATCTATCACTATAAGAAAATATTAAATCGGACCCTGACCATCTCAGAATGCTGATTTAGAAGGTCATGTCCCTCAATATGCCTTCCTAGTAAAGTTTCCTTGTTTCCTCTATGAAAAACCATTCTGTTGAAAATTATCACAGGCAATGCAACATGGTAATCTATAAATTCTATATCATTTCAATATTAACATAAATTAATTTATAGATATTAATTATACAATATCATAAATAGTAGATTTGTTTTCACCAATATCTGATACCAACTATAAGGAACTAGCCATAAACATATCATAATCTAGAAATAATATAATAATTCACATCAAGAATCTTTTCAAGTTTAGTGTTTTATAAAATAATACAATAACTATTAAATTACATCTCAAAAATTACAAATTATAAACTTCTACTCAGTTTAGATTTTTTTAATAAAATAAAAAAATATTGAAACAATAATGTCATGTAGAATTACATGATTTAGATTGAATGAATTTTCCTTAATCCAATACATGACAACATTAATCATTATGTACGGGGAAAAACATTTCAAAAAAACATGGGATGAGCATCAAAATCATAGTATGGGTTATAATGAAGGAATGAAAACATTAGTCCATTAATACAAACAAGTAAATAAAATCATACATTTCAATATTTAAATTACCACACAATATATTAAGATTTATTAATAACACGTGGAAATCATAAATCATAAAGGTAACTTATGGAATACATAATATAAAAATATTGTAGCCTTCACAACTACATAGTGAGATACATAAAAAATACTCATTAGAGTATACTATTTAAATCTATTAGGAGAATCATTAATGTTTACCTCTGTCACATTACCCAATGCATTGGAGAGATATCTCAAGCTCACCTGCCCTCAGTTTATCATGGAACCACCCTTATGCGTAAACAATGTCCAAGAACTATAACATATTCACAACACATGAAAAAAACATAAAGGAAAGATAACATTTAGACATTTCAACCACACTATATTATCATATCCAATTAATTTTCAAAACCATTTTCCATACCAAAATTCAAAAAAGATTATATGGTTTTTATTTTCCTTGTAAAAATATTATGGCTTGTTAAGGAATCCAAAAATCCAATAATTCTCACGGTGGTAGAAACTTTGTTGTCCCCATATACCTTAAAAAGAAACATTTTTTTGTCATTTAGTAAAAGGATACGTACAAAAATATTCCCTTTTAATGAAAAGAAAAGTCCAAGGGTATTATACACTGTAATATAAACTCATGTATAAATCGAAATAGGCCTCAATTAAAGGTGATTAAGATGAAGTCCCTTACCTCATTTTCGACTTGACTTGTTTGTTCCTTAATATCACGAATACTAAACTAATGTAAATTTATTATTCATTAACAACCTTTTTAAAATTTATTATTATTTATATTTCACTTATTACTAATCTTTTATGTTAATATTGGTAGTTTTGTCGATATGTGGTACTTGAGTAAAAAATGAACGTCTTATAATTACATGTTTTCCAGGTGGTCAAAATTCTATTATCTACAGAATAATATTCATGATTTAGATATCATATAAATCATATATATCTAGTACATATATGTATTTATAATAGTACATCAAATTTTGATGTAAAAAATGAAAAGCACCATTCATGGTAACGGTAAGCTGTATGTACGTATGAACACTACTTTCATTTCTATTTCTTATATTACTATAATGAAAATATTATCATACATAGGTATATTTTAATTATAGTATAATATAATATATAATTTATTTATTTACATTCTTTATACATCCCTCGTATGGCATGAATGATGCATATCACTTTGAGGGGGTGGTAGTCCATACATCCTCAAATGTAATTATCGTATTTACACATTATAGAAACCATAAAGATATTCTATAAATGAAAAATTCATAAGTATATTGAATATATAAATAAAATATATATCACATAAAAATGTAGTGTTGTCGTAATGGACACCATAGGATTAGGTAGGAGAATATTGAACAATCATCGTTTCGTGAGGTCGTAGTTCGCCGTCCAAAAAAACAGTACATTCTTTTCCCATTAGACGATGCATTGTAAAAGTGTAGTTAGATTCCTTCTCATAAAACAACCTAGTACATTTTGGATACTGTTTCTATTATAATATAATGTAATAAAACTATTTCAGTGGGTTGGAGATGTAAAATAAATGAAAAGAACTAATGTGAAGGTGTTACCTTCAAATCGGGTAACTCCCTATGGTTTGAACCAAAAGGATTTCTTGAAGTGCCTTATTCCTAGGGTATAGATTATTTTTTTAATATAGGTATCAATAGAAAATATTTGTGTTGATGTTAGGTGATTCAATGGGCTTGATAGGTGTGAGTAATGGGTTAGTGTTGATTGATTTTTATAAGGGGGAGGTGGGGCTCTTTCGGAAAGTTTGAAAACATTATTTTATTATAAACTGATTTTCAGTTTCAAAATATCCAAAACACATTAAATAAGTATATAAGATGACTTGTATTTGAAATAAAATCATCCAATAAGAATTGGTAATGTTTTGGATAGTTTTGAAAATTTTTTAATCTCATTTATTTAAATCATTTATTAATAAGGTAATCAATACATCTTCATTGTGTCATAAATAATTTTATTTATATGGAATATAAAATTATAAATAAAATACCATTATGTATGAAATAATTTTATCTTTCAAATGAATGTTTATAGTCAAAGAAATAAATTATATAACCCCATGAAAAAATTCATTTACTTAAAGATATATGTTTATGTCATTTTTGTCTTTACATTAAAATAATTAATATAAAGTTTCATTATCACTCTTATGTTGATCCAATGGGTCCCCATATCGACCCAAGGTTTACCATGGTCAGACATGTATCAAGAAATAGAAATATTTTCAATTTTAGGTTAATTTAATATTATTATAATATTATTATTTTTACCCTTACTTACCAGATTTACCTTCTAACCATGGTAAATAAAGTATTTACTGATGTTAATATTCATATTTTCTAAAAATAAATTTAAATTATTCAATAAATTTGTAGCACCTAATTCATAATATGGAATCCATTTTTCAAAATTCAAAACACAGATGTTGCATAAAGTATGTTAAAATTAATTCTCGTTGTAAAAACAAAAAACCATGTTTTACAAAATAATAACTGTCAAAAGATTTACCTTTGTTTAGGTCTAATTTAAGAGTGAAAATAATTCCAATGACCAACATCGGATTAAATGGTAAAGATATAATCCCGTTACACTTTATAACAATTTAATAGAATATTATATCTATATAATTGTACTATTTTAAATGGAACTTTTGAATTAAAATTTTTTGTTTTCACTATTCTTAAATAAATGATCATTGTTAGAAAAATACAAAATTTTCATCCAATGTAAAATTTGATATCCTGATTCTAAAAAGAAAATTATTTTTTAAATAGGAGATATAAATATGAAAAAAAACTAGATTTAAAATGGGTTATCCATAAAAAGGTAGTAAATTAACCTTTTAAAGAATATTAGAGTGTATATGTCTAAAAATGGATTCATTCACATTTTAAGATTCTAAAATTTATTTGATAAATGGAAAAACATTTTGAAAACATGTTTATTAATATTATTGTCAGTCATTTTCATTCCCTAGAATACAAAGGCTATGCACTAACTACTATTTAAAATAATAATAATTTTTTATTATTTTTTGGTATAATGTAATGTTGTGTGTAACTTAAGATTTATGCCATCAAACAAGGAATCCCATTTAAAGAAAAATTAATATTTAATTCAAAAATATAAATAAATATGAAAACCATCTTTAATCATTACATTATCATGAATTTAGATAATAATTAAAATTGAGGGACTTTTCAGGTTTAGAGTTTTAGAGAATTAGGCCATTAATATTACATTACATATCAAGTATTACAAAGTAGACCCTTCTACTCAGTATCCATTTTTTAATTATGTAAACTATCTTGAAAAAAAGTATCACATCTAGTTCAATGTTTTAGGAAACATGGATTTTCCTTGATCCCATCCTTGAATTTATTTATCTTTCAGTCCTATGAAAAACGTTTCAATTAAACTTGGGATTAGCATAAAAAGCTCTGTAAGGGTTATAAAACAGAGAAAGAAAACATTTTTACATTAATTCATACATGTTAATGAAATCATAATTTTCAATATTCAACATACCACAAAAGATCATAAGATTTAATAATAACACATGGAAATAAAAATTCATAAAGGTAAAGTGTGGCATACATAACATAATTATATTTTATCCTTCACAACTACTTAGAGATTTATGTTTGGAATACCAATCATAGTATATTCCTTATATCTATTAAAAGAAACATTAATGGTTTCCTACGTCATATTACCCAATTCATTGGAGAACTATATCGGGCTCACCTCCCTTAGTTTTTCATAGAACCACTCGTATACGTAATCAATTCCCAAGAACCATAACATATTCACAACACATAAAACAAACATAAATTAAAGTTGACATTTCAAAATTTTAAAAAAAATTATCATTCAAATCTACAAACAAAACCAATCCATTATCAAAGCCATTTTCAATACCAAAATATGTAATAGACTATATGGTATTTATATTCCTTTTAAAAAAAATTGTGTCTTATTAAGGATGTCAAAAATCTAATAACACTCGTGGTGGAAAAAAGGACATTTTCACAGCATACATTAAAAATAAACATTCCCTTTGTTGTTTAGAAAAATGCTACATAGAAAAATATTCACTTTGAATGAAAGTAAAATTTGTTTGTCACAGTGGATACTCAAGAGGGGGGGGGGTGAATTGAGTTCCTATTAAAAATTTCTATTTAAAAGTTTTACATTAAAATCACCCAATGTATAAAAAAAGATAAACTGTAGTGAATTTATAAATATCGTAAGTGTAAAATTAGTTTCACAAAGACTAATTATATCTCAGTTAACTTAATCGAAAGATTATGTTACCTTTTGAACCTAACATACGGGCTAGAAATAATTACACACACTTTCTAGTTCAACTATCAATGTTAATTTAAAACTTATTTGAATTTCTATGTAAATAGCTTCGGAATATTGAAAATAGTTTAAACTAAAATAAGATGCACAACAGTTTTAACCGAGATATTCAGTATCCTGCTGAGACTTAGTCCTCTCATATAGTTTATATATAACATTGATGCACACCCAGGAATGGGGTTTAAAGTAGTACTTAGACTGTCCAGGTTCTCATACCTCTACAAAAATTCTACGTGGGAAATAAACAACAATAGCACAAAGGATGTCCACGTCCTCAGACCTCTACCACAGTTCTACGTGGGAAAAGAAACAACAACAGCACACATGCTATCCAGGTCCAAAAACCACAACCACAGTTCTACGTAGGAATGAAACAATAACAGCACACGGGCTATCTAGGTCCTCATACATCTACCATAGTTCCACGTGGGATAATCAATGTTGTAAAGTGATTGGTGTGGGTATTTTAGTATCCTACAGTACAACTTATATAAGGCCCCAACCTGAAAACTTACATATTATTGAATTAAATGAATAATTCAAATAGAGGATCTTTTCAGGTATAGAGTTTTTGAGAATTAGATCATAAATCATGAACTACAATCCACATTTAAACAATGTGGTTACATAAAAGATAGTATTTATTTTTTTTCTAATCAACTGAAACATATTTAAAATAAAAGATGGATTCTTTCTTGAAACTTCTTTGACACTATCATCATATCATGAACCTTTCCCTTGACCTGTGAAAAACATTTAAAAAAAATGGGATGAGCATAAAAAGCTCAGTAAGGGATATAAATGTATGAAAATAAAATATTAGTCCATGTATGAAATCATACTTTACTCATAAAACATAAAAATTTTAACATACCTCATCAAATAATGAATAAATCATAGAAATAATTAGACATAAAGGTAACTTGAGGCATTCATAACATTATTAAGTTGGGAGTAACCCTCTTGATTACATTTGGAATACCCATCACAGTATATCCCCTAAATCTATTCAGAGAAACCTTAACGTTTCACCCCTTCGCGTTACCCAATGCATTGGAGAGTTATATCGGGTTCACCTGCACTTAGTTTATCACAGAACCACCCGTCTTCAAAAACAATGCCCAAGAACCATAACATAAACATAGAATATAACTTAATCATAAAGGAGAGATAACATTCCCACACTGCAATAACAATATGACATTCTAAGATAATGAATCCATTCTAAATACCATTTTCAAAACCATTTAAAACATTTAATAATGAGATTTTTAATCAAAGTATCCCATACCGTTTTGAAATTTATAACATTATAAAACATTAATATCCATATAATTAAATCCTTAAAACCTTTTTTAAAAACATGGATATTAATGATAAATATTTATAAGAATAAATCATTAAAACATATAAAACGATATTTTAGTTAAAGGGTTTTTAACAAAATGAGAGACAGTTGAATACCATAATCGAGGAATAAAATTTAATCAAAGCATTATAATATCATGAGAATAAATGGATTCATGATATAATATTCCAAGGGATAGTATATACACCATATAAGAGTGAATTGGTGCATAATAACAATGAAGTCTCAATAGAAATGTAAAATGAGATGAAATCCCTTATAAATATAGTATCCTTAAATTAAGGATAAATCAATCTCATAATTATGCGTGACAAATATAAATACACCCAATATAAGTGGGTATTATGTGTAAAAAATTCAAAGGTCATTCACACAAATTGAAAAGATGACATATTCAATAACTACATGTTGAACACAAACAAATCTAAATTGGGTTTAGAAGTCCCCTTGGTAAAATTTGACAGCCTAACAACGTCACATTAAAATTCATAAAATTACATGATGAGAGAGAAAATGATATCTCATAAATTGGACATAAAATTTACATCAATAAGGATATATAAGAACATATTACAACATAAAAAGATGGAAATTAAAAGACATAACAAAAGAAGTCTTTTAAAAAGAGGAGGGTGAAAGGTTCCCTTACTGATCTGGGAAACTTTCGAAACGTACACCCCATGAATGAAGGGTCATACAATGAAGATGTAACTAACCATAAATGATAGTATATTATACAAATAGTAAAATAATGGGCAGTACATACACCAAAAAAAGGAAATAGTGTCCAATGTAGCATTAATCTCATAGGAATAAAAAGTGAGATGAAAATCCCCTTACGAAAATTTGAAAGCCTAACGGCCCCACATAAAACATCCAAAAATGGATTGATGAGATCAAATAGGGTCTCTTATCACATTAACATAAAAATTACAGCAATAGTAATATAAAAGAACATCCTACAACATAAGAACATGTAGCATAAAAGAAATTACATAAAAGAGAGTACTTGAAAAAAGAGAGAGGTTGGATCCCTTACGAAAATTCAGCAGCCTAACAGCTCCACATAAAAATTATCAAAATGAATTGATGAGAGTAAGAGGGGGTAACTCATTATATGAAAATATAAATTAAAGTATGGTGAATATTAAATAACATCCTCCAACATAAGAACATGGAGCATTAATTAAATGACATGAAAGATGGTACTTGAAAAGAAAGAGAGAGGTCGGATCCCTTACGAAAATTTGGTAGCCTAACGACGCTAATCAAAACATCCAAAATGGATTTTTGAGAGAAAATAGGGTGTCTCATCATATGAAAATAAACAATTACTGTAATATTAAAATAAAATAACATCCCAATCATTAGAAATATGAGCTTAAAAGAAATGACATAAAAGAGTATACTTAAAAAAAATTGAGGGGTAGGATCCCTTACCTCGTGTCCGACATGACTTGATCATTCTTTAATATCCTGAATAATAAAATTTGGTCAATTTATAATTTCGTAAGGACCAAATATAATGATTATTATTCAGTTCATATAACATATTATAATGTTATAATAATTGGTTAATAAAATGAGTTCATATCAGACATTTTTGTCAATGTTGGGTACATGAGTAAAAATTAAACTTGTTGGAAAATAATTTTCCATATAGTTATAGGTACATCATATCCAGAATATTATTTATGTATTAAATATAATATATATCCATTATATATTCATTTTATACTTTTCCAAATCATTTGGAGAGAAAAAATTAAAATAACCATTCATGGAGCCGGTAGGCCGCACGTACGCATAAACGCTACTTTCATTTTTTCCAAATTAATGGAATTAAAACAAAATGAGAGATATATATATTATAATTCCAGAATGATATACATAATTTAGATGTAATATATTACATATATATTCATTATATATATGTACTTATTATAGTACATAACATTTGGAGATAAGAAATGAAATGTATAGTTCATGGAGACGGTAAGTCGTACATACGCATTAACACTACTTTCATTTCTTCTTTTTGTATTCAATAGAATTAAATAATAATTTTATAAAGGTATATAATAATTCCAGTATTATATCATATGTAATACCATTAATTTAATCCTTTATAAATCCCACATATGGAATTAACGAATCAAATCACTTTGAGGGGGCGGTAGTTCGCACTTCCTAAAATGAAGATATCACGTTTTCCCGTAATGGAAACCATAAAAGAATGCCATAAATGAAAAAATTACATAAGAATAATGGGAAACATAAACATATTATATATCATATATAAATATAGTTACATCATAATGGCCACCTTTGAAGGTGTTAAAAGAATATTGAACAATCATCGTTTCATGAGGCAGCAATTCGCCATCCACAAAAACAGTATGTTCTTTAACCATTAGACGGAGGTGTGTGAAATTGTAGCTCTAATACATCTTATAAAAACATACTAGTATATTTATGATACTTTTTTGTTATAGAAAAAATTAATAAAAAGGGTTTAGGGGTTTGGAGAAGCAAAATAAAACAAAAGAACACAAGGGAAGACATTACCTTTAAATCGGGTAACTCTCATTGATTAGAGCTCAAAGGTTTCCTTGTAAAGGATTATGCCCAAAGTGAAACTTCAATGATGAAGATATGGATGTGGAGATATGGAATGGGCAGGGTTTGGCCGAGAAAAAGGCTTGAGAGGTGTGTGTAAGTTGGTGGAGGTGGGGGACTTTTATAAGACGAGAGGAGGGGCCCTCTTGGAATGTTATAAAATATTACATTATTGTAAAATGATTTTCAGATTTTAAAGGTCCCAAAAGGATATATTTCGAGTATATAGTGATAATGTTTCTAAATAAACACATCCAATAGGTTTTTTCCAAGTGTATGACTTAGATTTCACCCTATATTCTTATTTTATTTAAATCGTTCATTTATGAGGTAATCACTGCATCATCAAGGTGTCATAAATAAATAAATATATATAATTTCTAAAAATTATAAAAAAAATATCATGATTTAGGAAATCTTTTTATATTTCTAATGAATATTTATAGTCAAAAATATTATGTATAAAACCCCATGTAATTTTTTTTAGTAAAACAACACATGTTTGTGACATTTTAATTTTTACTTTAAATAAAAAGGTATTAATGTCATTTTAAAACCAAAGTGGCTCCATGGGGTCCCAAAGTTGACCCATGGATTTAATTGGTCGGCCATGACTCAACCAATAATCGTAGAACATGTGTAATGGTCATTTCATATTATTATAACATTATCATTACCTTAAATTACACTAATTACCTCTAATCGCGATTAAAAACATAAGAGTTATTATTCAACAAAAAATTATTTTAATCCCATTGAACCACATTTTACATCCTAATGACAACCATGTATGTTGTATTTTTAAAAATCAAATCATAGAAGTGGTAAAGATTCATTTAAACGAAAAATCAGTTTCTTTAACTACCACTTAGTGGTTTCACTATTCAACAAAAATTGATGTTTTTCATAAAAATACCAAAAATTCACCCTAAGGTATATTTGATAATCTGAATTCAAAAATGATGTATATTTTAAAAAATTAAAAACATATAGGTTTCATTAATTAATTTAATAATTAATTACCACTGTCAAAATAAACATTGTGTTTTTATGAAAATATATATCAAAAGATTGGCACCAGTATAAGTCCAATTTCAAAGTAAAATTAATTTCAATGACCACTATCGGATTAAATTGTAAAAATATATTATAATTTATCTTTAAAATCAATTCAAAAGATAATCTAATCATATAAATAAATTATATTAAAAATAGGTTTTGAATTAAAATACAACAACTTCTACTGTTCATTAAAAAATGTACTTTCTCGGGAAAATACCAAAAATTTACAAAAAGTAAATTTTCATGTTCCAATTCTAAAGAAGAATTTTATTTTTCCAAATATAACACATAAAATTTTTAATAAGTGTATTTAAAAGAGGTTCTCCATCAAAATGCGGTTATTCGACCTTCTAATGAATATTATAAAGTTTACGCTTAAATTTGGATTCATTTGAATTTTTAATCCTCTAACATTTATTGTAAAAAGTAAAAATATTTGACAATTATATATAATAATTTTTTAGTATTTTATGTTCATTCCATAAATTACAACGGCTAAGAGTTTAAGAAAATTTAAAATAATATTATTTTATTATTAGAGTGCAACGTAAGATTCTAAAGAAACTCATTGTTGCGTATTGGGTACGCCATCGAGCATAACGTCCCCATTAACGTAATATTAATATTTTATTAACAAATATGGATAAACATTAGAATTTAATATTATTTATTTACCTGGGATGTTACAACTTAGGAGTCAGTATGTGTCCAAAAAGACATAAGAACACACACTGCTCGTAATGTAATAAAAATGATCACATCAGAGAAATAATATGAAGATGAGCTTATAATTATTTAATGTAATGTCAATGATGCTATGGACTCCATTGGATTGAATAATATGAAGCTTTGAGCCCTTCTCGACATGTTTTTGGGAAAACATATTGTGGTGGATCTATTCCTTTACTTTTAGTATAGGTGTGCAGCTTGAATGTGAGATTCTTGCATCTAACACTTTGACCTCCTATTTGAACATTTGTTCCTGATGTGTATAAGATATTTCTTTGAGTTCTCCATGTTTTCTTCCTATATGTGTCTATTTGTACAATATCTATATTTCTGGTTCTTTATACGCAGCTTTGTTCCTTCATTTATAGATCATGTCGTTGTTCGACAAAAGTCATGATTACTTCTGCAGGTATGAATTGCGGTTTCCTGAAATCCAATAAACATCATTAATTAATATCATTTGCATTAAAAGCACAAAATATTACCATTTCTATTAAGCAAACAAAGATATAGAGTTCATAGAAACAATGACTGGTTTTCATCAGTAGCTCTTTCTATGAGTAAACTTGTAGAAGTGGACTTGTAACAATAGGTCTTGCATCGGTTGTTGTTACTCTCTATAATTGTATCTTTATGTATCAGTAGATCCATGTGTAGCAGTATCGCCTTGTATATATAGCTCCATCTTTCGGTAGCCCTTCGTAACAGTGAACTTCTATCGATAGCTCTTCCTTGCTTTCAGTAACTGTTAACATCTTATGCGGTATCTCTCTCTATCAGTAGCTACCTTATTGGTAGATCTATTCTATCAGTAGCTTGTATAAGTGATATTGTCTATTATTAGACTTAGTCTATCGGTGAACTTTGTTAATCAGTAGCTCTATATATATCAGTAACATTAAAACAAAAATTCTTATACAGTATCTGTTCTATGAATTTCATTTCTAGATTGAGTTTGTATCCTAATTAATCATCGTTAAACATTTATACATATAAATAAACATTGAATAAAATCTTTTAATGATATGATATGATCATTTTGATATTCATATCAAATTATTAGCTTGTTTTAATAGTTATAAAGTATAATTTAAATATAAATAGACATTATTTAGGATTATCAAAGAATATTTAATCATAATTGAGATTATCAAAATAGGTGAATCCAAAAATATCCCCCATTTTTTGAATCACAAATTATGAAATTATAATCATGAATAAACTTTAATGAATCATATTAAAATACATCTAATGGAATTTCTCAGTGTGTTTAGATCATAACTCTAAAATGTATTAGAGTAAAACTATGGACAAACATAAGAGTAAAAAGAAATAGAATATTTATTTCACTCAAATATGCTTATTATAAATTTGTCCCCCTTAGTGTATGTTCTCACTATATTATAATCTTTCTAACCATTTCTTATTAGATAAAAGTGAAATAAAATGGGTCAGAGCATAAATGAAGAAGAGAAAAAACATACATTTAAATTTCACATGTCAAAGTTACATGAGATAGAAAAAAAAGTACAATGATTCCTATAAAATGTTCTAGCCACTAATCAATCATCCTCCTCAATAGGTAATTTGGATTTTTCATTGTGATCATAAGAGGATTCGGGCTTGGTAGGTGTAGTTGAAGGCTTGGGAACACCAGTGATGATCAAAGGTGGTTGAGAGAATGAAACACATTCGTGCCTATAGTGGGTACTCTTTTGGGTGAACATAGGAGTAAGAATTTGGATATCATGAGATGGATTCAAAGGAGGTGTGGAAGAAGATTTACCAGAGGCAGGTAGGGAAAGAGGCACAATAATAGGGGAATCTTCCACATGTAGAAAGGGCAGTAAGAGATTCCTAAATTCCATGATGATACCTCCCCCTCTCTCCATAGTAGAGATAAAATCATCCTTATTCACTGTAAAATTGTCCAAAGTATAGGTAAACACCCTGATCATACTAAATTTTTCTTTGAAGGATAGAGTAACTGGGGGCAATTTCGGATTCTCTAATAGCAGCTTGAAATGATTGGTTAGCTGATGATTGGTGTACACTCTCTGAAAATAGTAATCAATTTTTCCTTTTATTTTCATCTAGGATACAGTATAATCTCTCATATAATCTTGGACAATTTCTTTGATATCCCAGGTTTTAGTAAATACCTGAGAGTCAGATGAGCTATTGGTACTAACTTGACCAAGTTCCTCATTCATCAGAGATCTACACTGTTCAACATGAATTGAATCTTTGGGTGCACCAAGAGGTGCTACAGTAAAATCCAATGTATCATTGAAATACTGAGTCAAATTACTTATCTGTTTCTTCACAACTAAATCCTGAGTATTGAAATGCGTTTTTATGGTATACGTAAAATCATCGAACATATCAACAAAACCTTTCACTACACCACAAATGTAGTTGATTTTAGAATCAACTTGATATTTATAACTCATGAAGGTGTTAAATGAACCAACCGATTTCTTAAATGAATCAATAACCTCTGTTAAACTCCCAATTTAATTTTAACATACATTCACTTCATCCATCACTTCTGTCCCAACACATGACATTAAACCTTCCAAAGAAGATACCAAAGAACTTTCCATCTTACCTAACCCTTCATCAAAATAGGTTTTAAATTCAGATTTCAGTACATCAAGATCTCTTTTTCTAACAATGTCTTCTGGTAGAGCTAGAGGAGCTACTGGTTGAGCAGTAACATCCTCTGAGAAAATATCATTGGACACATGATGCCTTCTAATGGGTGTTTCATCATCAGAATCATAATAGTATTGTCCCAATACAACAAATCCAGGATACGTAGACCAATCATCCACTTCATAGATCCCAGAAACGGATCCTTTCCTTACAGGTTTATCCCCCTCAACAGGAGCATCAATCACTATATCTGCAGTAGTAGTAGTAGAAGCATTGGGCACTTCCTCTTCAGAAGAGTCATATACATCCATATTCATATCCAAACCAGGTTTAATAGGATGAGGTATGTCATCAACATGTATTGGTCTTTCTACTTCAATAATCTCCTCAACAAGCATAATAGAGCTCTTAAATAGAGGATTGAGACTCAAAGAGGTAATATCATCATCACTATTACTAGAATCTAGAGAAGTATCTCTATGATCTAATCTAGGTAGGTCTTCCTAATTTACAGTTATTTATTCAATAGTTTCTCCTTGAACTACTTCCCTTCTAGGTAGATTCACATGTGACGTTGCTTTCACATATGATACCTTTTTAGCAGCTTGTCTTGGAGGAAAATCAAGGTCCCCTTCATCTTCTATAGTGGTATCCTCCCCAGCATCATCATCACTGTATTGGGGTTCTTCCTCATCAGGTCCTAGACCTGGATCTCTATTATCTCTTGGATGATTGTGATGCTCAACAGGGTTAAATAAATCATAAATTTTCTTATCATCATTAACCCATTCCCTTATCCATGTGTTCCGGAAAATCATTATGTATGTACAAACTGTTTTTGTAACACAATAGTTGTATCTTACAACCACTGTATCATCCTGAGACAGAGCCACACCATTTACCTTGATCATCAACGAGATCAGTTTTGCAAAGAATAGAGAATTTGTTTTCGATTTTGTCCTGCTCATATCATTGATTTAAATCATCCGAATACTATAAAAATTCACAATTACACCATGCCATAGTAGATAAAACGTGATTATATCTTGGAATGTAAGGTTTGAAAAATCCCATCTTCTTGGACAGAACACATGCTGGATAAATTTGTATATCAACCGCTTTTCTCCATCCTTTCCTATAGAAACTAATATTCTTGGTTCGCCATATCCAATGAGCTATTATAAAGCAGTTTCATATTCTAAAATGTCACTTGTAAAAGGTAATAACATTGAAAAATATCCAAACTCACCCTCATGAGGAACATTCAGGAACTCAAGCACTCTAATGGTAGAAAAAGATATTATCTTGTCATTTAGTACTGATACCATTCTTTTCATACTTTCAGATTTCTCAAAATGAAAAAACTCATAGAATTCCCTGACCAATTTACGACAATAATGACCATTGTAATTCACAATACATCTGTTCCATCAATGTTCCTCTAAAATCAATAAAATCAAATATTTTCTAGGCAGGATCTATTCTGCATAGAGTTCCTTCTTGATTAAGATATTTCTATTCTGTAAGTGCGTGTTTACTACACTGTTCATATGACATGTTCGACTTCCACTTCCTTCGGATCCTTCATTCCGCCTCTTTGCACTCGGTGCATCACCTTCATCTTTGAATGTCAGTATCCTTACTCATTCCATTTCCGAATCGAAGAACATAGGGTTAGCAGGAAATTCGGGGGTCATGAAGTAAGGTTTGAAGAGAAGAGAGTTCGCAGTGTATTGAAATGTTACATATACTTAATTTTTATCATTTGGGAATCAAGATGTAATAAAAAGAAATAAATTATAAATAATAACAGTTTCCATTAAAAACATGAAATTCATACAACACAAAACATATCGGTGAAAACAATCAGTGAGAATCCTAACTGTGAGGTTTCACTAATGGTGAGGTCTATCTATCATTGAGATATATCTAACAGAGAGTATTATCTATCAGCGAGGTTTCACTGATAATGAGGTTTATCTATTGGAGAGGTTTCACAAAAGGTGAGGTTAATCTATAAGTGAGGATTCACTAATGGTGAGGTATATATATCGATGAGGATTCACTAATACTGGGGTTTATCTATCTGTGAGGGTTCACTAATGGTGAGGTTTATCTATATGTGAGGTTTCACTAATGGTGAGGTTTATCTAATGGTGAAATTTCACTAACAGTGAGGTTTATGCACAGTTTATCATTCCTAACTGATGACTAATGTAACATAACCTTTATAAACATAAATACTTGGTGAATATATCAGCTAATTGATGTTCAGTGCCTATAAATTCAAGATTAATATCACCCTTTTGATAATGATCTCTCAAAAAGTGATGTCTTACGTCAATGTTTTCATTTCTAGTGTGAGATATATGATTCTTATAAATATTGATTGCACTAGTGTAATCACAGTTTATAGATACATTCTTAAATTGATATCCATATTCCAATAAAGTATGTTACATCCACAGAATTTGTACACAACAACTACCAGCATCTATGTACACTACTTCAGTAGTAGACAATGAAATATAATTCTTCTTTTTTACTAAACCATGATACTAAGGACTTACCTAGAAGGTGACATGTTCCAGAAGTGATCATCTTATCTAATTTTCAACCATCAATGTCAGCATCTGAATAACTTATTAAATCAAAAGAATTTCCTTTTATATAAAATAATCCTCAATTAGTAGTATGTTTATGATATTTGAAAATAATTTTAACAACAAGAAAGTGTGACTCTTTTGGATTATCTTGAAATATTACACACATACACACACTAAACATAATATCTGTTTGACTAGTAGTAAGATAAAGTAAACTCCCAATCATACCTCAATAATTAGTTTGATCCAATGGTTTCGCAGTTTCATTTATATCCATTTTACAAGTGGTACACATAGGTGTATCACTTTCCTTATTACTATTCAAACCAAAACGTTTTAAAAGATCATTTTTAAATTTATATTAATTTAAAATAATACCATTTTAATTTTGAAAAACAAGAAATCCAATAAAATATTTGAGTTATGCCATTAATCTCATTTCAAATTAACTTTTCATACTCATTGAGAAATACATACACAAAGAATTTTCAGATGATTTGAAGATAATATCATCGACATAAATTTGTTCTATCAAAACATATTTGGAAATATTTTGATAAAAATATTTGGATCATAAATCCCTTTAATAAAACCTTTTGAAATAATAATGTTACTAAGTCCATCATACCAAGCCCGTGGAGTTTGTTTCAAAGCATACAAATATTTAGAATGTTTAATAAATCGATTTGGAAAATGGGGATTAGTAAATATTGATGGTTTTTCAACAAAAAAATCTTTAATTATAAAACCATTTAGAAAAGAAATTTTAACATCCATTTGATATAACTTGAAATACATATGAGAAGCATAAGCAAGTCGAATTCTAATAGTTCTTAACCTATCTATTATTTCAAAGGATTCCTCAGAGTCTGTTCCTTCTTCTTGCCTATTTCCTTGTGCAAATATCTTATATTTTTTTCTAACTATATTTCCAGACCCATCAACATTATTTATAAAAACCCATATAATACATATGTTCAATATAATTCCCCAGCCTTAAACCTTACATAATATTGAATTAAATGAGTAATTCACATTGAGGATCTTTTCAGGTTTAGAGTTTTAGAGAATTAGGACATAACTATTACATCTCAAAAGATTACAATGTAGTCGCTTCTACTAAATTTCCATAAAATAAAAACTTTTAAAATGAAACATGTCTAGTTCCATGTCTTATATAGCGTGACATTACCTTGATCCCATCCTTGACCTTATACCACTTTAAGTCCTGTGAAAAACATTTCAAAAAAACTTGGGGTGAGCATAAAATGCTCAGTAAGGGATACACAAAGAATGAAAACTGTTAGTTTTTTAAAATAACAAGTAAACCATGAATACTTTATCAATGTAATACTTTTCACCTTCATGAAGTAGTAAAAACTCTTCATTGAAAAAAAAGTATCATTACTTACCTTTTTGTAACCAAAGGATTACCATAAAACCCATATAAAGAACACATAACATATATAAAGGTAACTTGGGACATAAACATACTTAAGTGGAATAACCATACGGTCGACTTCCACACATATCACTTAATGGAATAGCCATACGGCCAATTTCAATACATACTTAATGGAATAGCCATACAGCCGACTTCCATACCCAATGCTTTGGAGGTTATAACGTAACCACCCGTCCTGGTATTCACGGCACCACCCATCATATGGTTTATAATGTAACCACCCGTTAAAATGTCCAAGTACCAATATAAAATCATAAAACATAAAACCAATATAAAGGAATGATAACATTTCCACATTTCAATCACAATATATCATAAATATATTGACATAATAAAATCCTTTATCAAATCCATTTTCAATACCAAAATACATAAAAGAGTATATGGTTTTTATTTTATTTTAAAAACATTACAGCTTGTTGAGGAAGCCAAAGACCAAATAATACTCGCAGCGGTGAAAAAGGTCGTTGTCACCGCGTACGTTAAAAAACATTCCTTTTTTTCATTTAGTAAAACTCTTCGTAGAAAAATATTACTTTTGGTTAAAAGTTAATGTCAAAGGGTTTTATACACCGTATAAAAGAAAGTTGTGTATAAAACAAAATATGTCTCAATGAAAGGAGATTGAGACGAAGTCCCTTACAAAGACGGTATCCTTGGTTTAAGGATAAATCAATAGCATAATTATGTGTGAAAAACGAATACACCAAATATAAGTGGATATTAAGTGTAAAACAATCAGAGGATATTCACACATATTCATAGAATGACATATTCAAGAAGTAAATGTTTATCCCAAAGAATCAAATTTGGGCTAAGAAGTTCCCTTGCAAAAATTTGACAGCCTAACGGCGTCACTTCAAAAATTCAGAAAATGAGTTGATGAGAGATAAAAAGGGAATCTCATCACTTGGACATAAAATTTACATCAATAAGGATATAGAAGAACATATCCCAACATAATAGTATGTGAATTAAAAGACATAACAAACGAAGTCTTTTAAAAAGAGGAGGGTGAAAGGTTCCCTTACCGACATGGGTATCTTTCGAAACATACGCCCCGTGAAATAAGGATAATACAACATTGGTGTAAATACTCATAAATGAAAGAATATTACACAATGAGTAAAATAATGGTCAGTACATACACCACTCAAGGGAATTTGTGGCAAATGTAGCATAAATCTCACAGGAATAAATGTGAGATGAAAAATCTCTTACGAAAACTCGGCAGCCTAATGGCGCCACTTAAAACTTCCAAAATGGATTGATGAGAGGAAATAGGGGGTCTCATCACATGAACATAAAAATTACAGTAAGATTAATATAAAAGAATATCCCAATAACAATAAATATGAGCTTTAAAAGGAATGACATAAAAGAGTGTACTTAAAAAGAAAGAGAGGAGTAGGATCCCTTACCTCGGGTCCGACTTGACTCGATCATTCTTTAAAGTCGTGAATAATGAACTTGAGTTAATTTCCACTTTATTAAGAACCAATTTATTGTTAATTATTCCTTTTATATCACTTATTTCAATGTTATAAACATTATTCAATCATTTATGTTAATAATGTTTGTTTTGTCGATATTTGGTTCTTCAGTCGAAAGTGGACTTCTTACAATTACATGTTGTTCGTGTGGTCAAATTTTCATTATATACAGAATTATATTCAAGATTTGGATATCATATATATCATATATATCAAGAATATACATGTATTTATAAAATTACATAATCATTTAGAGGTAAGAAATGAAATGCACCGTTCATGGATACGGTAAGCCGTACGTACGCATGAACGCTACTTTCATTTATATTTCGTATTTTATAGAATGGAATCATAATGATATAAAGGTATATTATAATTCCAGTATAATATCATATATAATATCATAGTTCCATCCTTTATACGTCCCACATATGGTATTTAACGAATCAAATTACTTTGAGGGGGCGGTAGTCCGCACTTCCTTAAATGAAGATATCGCGTATACCCATAATAGAAGCCATAAAGGTAAGACACAAATGAAAAATACAGAAGAATAAGTATAACATAAACATATTATATATGATATATAAAAATAGTGACATCATAATGGCCACCTTTGAAGGTGTTAAATGAGTATTGAACAATCATTGTTTCGGGAGGCAGAATTTCGCCATCCACGGAAACCGTATGTTATTTAACCATTTGATGTAGTTGTGTGATAGTGTAGCTCGAATAAATCTTATAAAAACATCCTATTATATTGAAGATACTGGTGTTGTTACAAAAGAAGTAAATAAAAAGAGTTTAGGGGGTTGGAGAAGCAAAATAAAACAAATGAACATGAGAGAATGAATTACCTTTAAAAGTGTAACTCCTTTTGATTTGAGCCTAATGGCTTCCTTTGAAAGGATTATGCCAAAAGGGAATCCTCTAGGATGAGGAGAGGGATGTGAAGAGAGTAAATGGGCAGGGGTTGGCCGAGTCAAAGGCTTGAGGAGTGTGTGAAATGTGGTAGAGGTGGGGGCCTTTTATAAGAGGAGAGGAGGGGCACTTTTGGAAGGTAAGAAATATTACTTTATTTTAAAATGTGTTTCGGTTTTAAAAGGTCCCACATTGATATAATTCGTGGATAAGGTGAGAAGGGTTCGAAATCCACCCATCCAATAAGTTTTGGAGTTGTGTAGTTCATAGATTTTACATTATCGTTCCATTTTATTTAAATCGTCAAATAATGATGTCATCGCTGCATCATTATTATGTCATAAATAATTTAATTTAATTAATTTCAAAAAATTATAAAAAAAATAGTATGATTTAGGAACTATTCTTAGTTTTCCAATGACTATTTATAATAAAAAATATGACTTGTATAACCCCACTTAAAAATTGTTTTAGTAAAACATATCATGTTTGTGTCAATTTAATTTTAACATTAAATAAATATATATTAATGTCATTTTCCAACCAATGTGGCTCCATGGGGTCCCCAAGTTGACCCATGGGTTGTCTTGGTCGGCCATGACTCATCCAATAAGAGTAAGACAAGATTCATGGTGTTTTCATATTTTCATAATATCATTTTTACCTTAAATTACACTAATTACCTCTAATCGCGATTAAAAACTTAATAAGTTACTATTCACCAAAAAATTATTTTTATCCCATTTAACCACATTTTACTTCATAATTAAAACCATGTATGTCGGATTTTTGAAATTCAAAACACAAAGATGGAAAAATTTCATTTAAACGGATAAATCTATTTTTATAAGTACCACTTAGTGGTTTCACTATTCATCAAAAATTGAAGTTTTTCAGAAAATTCCCAAAAATTCACCCTAAGCTATATTTGATATTCTGAATTCAAAAATGAAGTATATTTTACATAATTCAAAACATATAAGTCACATTAATTAATTTAATAATTAATTACCGCTGTCAAAGCAAATAGCGTGTTTTTATGAAACAAAAAGTATCAAAAGATTGACAATAGTTTAAGTCTGATTTCAAAGTGAAATTAATTCCAACGACCAATATTGGATTTAATGATAAAAATATATTCTAATTTCACTTTAAAAACAATTAAAATGATAATCTAATATTATAAATAAATTAGATTAAAAAGAGGTTTTGAATTAAAATACATCATTTTACACTATTCATTAAAAAAATTAACTTTATCGGAAAAATACCAAAAATTTACACAAAGTAAATTTTGATGTCCCGATTCTTAATAAGAGTTTTATTTGGTCCAAAAGAATTTTTAATACTGAACAAAACTATATTTAATGATGGTTCATCATCAAAAGGTGATAAGTGAACCTTTAGTGAAAACTAGGGCATATACGCCTAAAATTGAATTCTTTCCTTATTTTAAGCCATTATATTTTATTGGATAAATGTAAAAACTTTTAAAAACATAAATAATCATATTTTAGTTATTTATATCCATTACCGCGAATACAATGGCTATATGTTAACTACCATTTAAAATAATATTATTTTATTATTAGAGTGCAACGTAAGATTCCCAAGAAACTTGTTGTTGCGTGTTGGGTACACCATCGAGCATAGAGTCCCCTTTAAAGTCATATTAATATTTTATTCACAAATTTGGATAAATAAGAAAATGTCATATTCTTTGTTTACCTGGGGTGTTACAGCCTTCCCCCCTTTTTGGGAATTGTGTCCTCGCAATTTTTAAAATTGAGCTTGGAAACATCCTTGAAAGTCCCACATCGGAACAAGAGTCTGTAAAACAATCACTTAAAAATAATGAAATATAAGTACAGAGGTCACCCGAGTTAACCCATACTAGGATTCCAAGTATGAAAATATGGACATGGAGGAAAAAACAAAGGGTCATGTTCTGATGGAGAGTGATAGAAAACATGTTTAGGAGAAAGTTAACCACGAGAAAATCACAAACTTGTGATGGGTTAAACGGTGTTGGGTTCCCCAGTAGGAAACGTTAATAGACAACATTTTTGCTTTAAGTTACTTTTTATTGAGGAATTTATTTTTGAGCTTAAATAAAACATAAGGAAACATACTTACTTGTCATGTTGACTTCCAACTTTTACTAGATTCCTTAATCGAACTCGTATTTTTTTTCCAAAAGACGAGTATTTAGGGAGACTTGTTCGCATTAAGAGTACTATAATCAACTTCTAGAGAACCACCTAATCCATAAAAGAGAACTATATACATCCCATTTCTTTAAGGTTTAACCAAAACCAAATCTAGAAAGGTTAGTACAAGGTCAGATAATCCAAAATAGGATAACCCTTTATAAAAAGAAAATATATTCTTAATCTCAAAAAATTGTCCAAAAAAATCCAAAGATCAACGAGAACCATTCTATAATCAATTTATCCATAACATTATTCAAAGTAAACCAATCTATGATTGAAACCCAAATATTTGAAGGATTTAGTCACATAGTATTCCATGTTAAATCGTAACATTTATCTCCAAACAACATCAGTCGCTCCTAAAGTCTCACATTGAAAAGTAATTATCCTAATCACATATCCTCCATGATAGTTTAATCATTTTCATAAATAACCCAAAATCAACTTACTCTTAATTCATAAAATCATATAACTAAAAAGAATCAGTCAAACTAACCAGGTACTTCACGTAGTCCAGTGGTAGGCGATAAATACCAATCGCACTTTGGTTGTGGGTTCGATTCCCGTAGCTTTGTCCGACGCGACAGGTTGTCACACGGTCTGTGTGTTGTCCTTTTTCTAAAACTATATAATTCATAAAACATTCCCCAAAATGAGATAAAATCTTCAAAAATAATCATAACATATTTTAACCTCAAGTTTATCTCATTCCTTTCATTTACCATCATATCATAGAGTAACCCATAATTACCTAAAAAGTAAGGATCATATAAACCCTAATGGTTACCTTTTTAATTATTAGCTGAACTTCCACATCGATTGGTCATCTCGTACATGATGCATTATAGAACATACCAAGGTCCACGTGGTTGATCATGACTCCTTGATAGTTGTTTTATAACAACCACGAGTTTCCTCACTGAGTACCCCATTTCATCGAGTCTCTTAATCAGAGAACCACCATAGTTTCCTTCGAACCAATTGTCACTTTGGTGCCTGCGAGATCCATCCATTCACTAAAAATAGAAAGGGTCAGTGTGAGTATATCAACCAAACCATCATGTACTAATGAGGAAGGTAAACACTAATATATACTTACTCATTCACTTTATCTAAAACTAGGACTCTTTCTGAAATCCTAACCATTATGGTAATGTCACTTATTCTTAGAGAATACCCTAACCTCTAAAGTTATATAAACCGACCTTTGATACCAACTATAAGGCCCCATCCTTAAACCATACTTAATATTGAATTAAATGAGTAATTCACATTGAGGATCTTTTCAGGTTTAGAGTTTTAGAGAATTAGGACATAACTATTACATCTCAAAAGATTACAAAGTAGTCGCTTCTACTAAATTTCCATAAAATAAAAACTCTTAAAATGAAACATGTCTAGTTCCATGTCTTATATAGCGTGACATTCCCTTGATCCCACCCATGACCTTATACCACTTTATGTCCTATGAAAAACATTTCAAAAAAACATGGGGTGAGCATAAAAAGCTCAGTAAGGGAAACACAAAGAATGAAAACTGTTAGTTTTTTAAAACAACAAGTAAACCATGAATACTTTATCAATGTAATACTTTTCACCTTCATGATGTAGTAAAAACTTTTCATTGTAAAAAAAAGTATCATTACTTACCTTTTTGTAACCAAAGGATTACCATAAAACCCATATAAATAACACATAACATATATAAATGTAACTTGGGACATAAACATACTTAAGTGGGATAACCATATGGTCGACTTCCACACATATCACTTAATGGAATAGTCATACAACCAATTTCCATACATAATTAATGGAATATCCATACGGCCGACTTCTATACCCAATGCACTGGAGGTTATAACGTAACCACACGTCCTGGTATTCATGGCACCACCCGTCATATGGTTTATAACGTAACCACCCGTTAAAATCTCCAAGTACCAATATAAAATCATAAAACATAAAACCAATATAAAAGAATGATAACATTTCCACATTTCAATCACAATATATCATAAATATATTGACATAATAAAATCCTTTATCAAAACCATTTTCAATTCCAAAATACATAAAATAGTATATGGTATTTATTTTATTTTAAAAACATTACGGCTTGTTGAGGAAGCCAAAGACCAAATAATACTCGCGGCGGCGGAAAAGGTCGTTGTCACCGCGTACGTTAAAAAACATTCCTTTTTGTCATTTAGTAAAACGCTTCATAGAAAAAGATTCCTTTTGTATAAAAGTAAAATTCAAATGGGTTTATACACCGTATAAAAGAAAGTTGTGTATAAAATGAAATATGCCTCAATGAAAGGAGATTGAGACGAAGTCCCTTACAAAGACGGTATCCTTGGTTTAAGGATAAATCAATTGCATAATTATGTGTGACAAACGAATACACCAAATATAAGTGGATATTAAGTGTAAAACAATCATAGGTTATTCACACATATTCATAGAACGACATATTCATGGAGTACAAGTTTATCCCAAATAATCAAATTTGGGCTAAGAAGTTCCCTTGCAAAAATTTGACAGCCTAACGGCGTCACTTCAAAAATTCAGAAAATGAGTTGATGAGAGATAAAAAGGGAATCTCATCACTTGGACATAAAATTTACATCAATCAGGATATAGAAGAACATATCCCAACATAATATTATGTGAATTAAAAGACATAACAAATGAAATCTTTTAAAAAGAGGAGGGTGAAAGGTTCCCTTACCGACATGGGTATCTTTCGAAACATATGCCCCGTGAAAGAAGGACAATACAACATTGGTGTAAATACTCATAAATGAAAGAATATTACACAATGAGTAAAATAATGGTCAGTACATACCCCACTCAATGGAATTTGTGGCAAATGTAGCATAAATCTCACGGGAATAAATGTGAGATGAAAAATCTCTTACGAAAACTCGACAGCCTAATGGCGCCACTTAAAACATCCAAAATGGATTGATGAGAGGAAATAGGTTCTCTCATCTCATGAACATAAAAATTACAGTAAGATTAATATAAAATAACATCCCGATAACAATAAAGATTAGCTTTAAAAGGAATGACATAAAAGAGTGTACTTAAAAAGAAAGAGAGGAGTAGGATCCCTTACCTCGGGTCCGACTTGACTCGATCATTCTTTAAAGTCCTGAATAATAAACTTGAGTTAATTTCCACTTTATTAAGAACATTTTTCTTGTTCATTATTCCTTTTAGATCACTTATTTCAATGTTATAAACATTATTTAATCATTTAAGTTAATAATGTTTGTTTTGTCGATATTTGGTTCTTCAGTCGAAAGTGGACTTCTTATAATTACATGTTGTTCGTGTGGTAAAATGTTCATTATATACAGATTTATATTCAAGATTTGGATATCATATATATCATATATATCCAGAATATACATGTATTTATAACATTACATAATCATTTAGAGTTAAGAAATGAAATGCACCATTCAGGGAGACGGTAAGCCGTACGTACGCATGAACGCTACTTTCATTTCTATTTAGTATTTTATAGAATGGAATAATAATGATATAAAGGTATATTATAATTCCAGTATAATATCATATATAATATCATATTTAAATCCTTTATACTTCCCACATATGGTATTTAACGAATCAAATCACATTGAGGGGGCGATAGTCCGCACTTCCTTAAATGAAGATATCGCGTATACCCATAATGGAAGCCATAAAGGTAAGACACAAATGAAAAATACAGAAGAATATGTAAAACATAAACATATTATATATCATATATAAAAATAGTGACATCATAATGGCCACCTTTGAAGGTGTTGAATGAGTATTGAACAATCATCGTTTCGGGAGGCAGAATTTCGCCATCCACGGAAACCGTATGTTATTTAACCATTTGATGTAGTTGTGTGAGAGTGTAGCTCGAATAAATCATATAACAACATCATATTATATTTAGGATATAGGTGTTGTTACAAAAGTATTAAATAAAAAGAGTTTAGGGGGTTGGAGAAGCAAAATAAAACAAATGAACATGAGAGAATGAATTACCTTTAAAACTGTAACTCCTTCTGATTTGAGCCTAAAGGCTTCCTTTGAAAGGATTCTGCACAAAGGGAATCCTCTAGGATGAGGAGAGGGATGTGGAGAGAGTAAATGGGCAGGGTTTGGCCGATCCAAAGGCTTGATGAGTGTGTGAAATGAGGTAGAGGTGGGGGCCTTTTATAAGAGGAGAGGAGGGGCACTTTTGGAAAGTAAGAAATATTACTTTATTTGAAAAGGTGTTTCGGTTTTAAAAAGTCCCACATTGATATAATTCGTGGATAAGGTGATAAGGGTTATAAATCCACCCATACAATAAGTTTTGGACATGTGTAGTTCATAGATTTTACATTATCTTTCTATTTTATTTAAATCGTCAAAAAATGATGTCATCGCTGCATCATTATTATGTCCTAAATAATTAAATTTATTTAATTTCTAAAAATTATAATGAAAAATACTATGATGAAGGAAACATTTTTATCTTTCCATTGACTATTTATAATAAAAAATCTTACTTGTATAACCCCACTTAAAAATTATTTTAGTAAAACATATCAAGTTTGTGTCAATTTAATTTTAACATTAAATAAATATATATTAATGTCATTTTCCAACCAAAGTGGCTCCATGGGGTCCCCAAGTTGACCCATGGGTTGTCTTGGTCGGCCATGACTCATCCAATAGGAGTAGGACAAGTGTTAGGGTGTTTTCATATTTCTATAATATCATTTTTACCTTAAATTACACTAATTACCTCTAATCGCAATTAAAAACTTAATAAGTTACTATTCACCAAAAAATTATTTTTATCCCATTGAACAACATTTTACTTCTTAATGAAAACCATGTATGTAGGATTTTTGAAATTAAAAACACAAATATGGAAAAATTTCATTTAAATGGAAAAATCAGTTTTTATAAGTACCACTTAGTGGTTTCACTATTCATCAAAAATTGATGTTTTTCAGAAAATTCCCAAAAATTCACCCTAAGCTATATTTGATATTCTGAATTAAAAAATGAAGTCTATTTTACAAAATTCAAAACATATAAGTAACATTAATTAATTTAATAATTAATTATCGTTGTCAAAGCAAATAGCGTGTTTTTATGAAACAAAAAGTATCAAAAGATTGACACTAGTTTATGTCTGATTTCAAAGTGAAATTAATTCCAACGACCACTATTGGATTTAATGGTAAAAATATATTATAATTTCACTTTAAAACCAATTCAAAAGACAATATAATAATATAAATAAATTAGATTAAAAGGTGGTTTTGAATTAAAATACAACATTTTACACTATTCATTAAAAAATGAACTTTATCGGAAAAATACCAAAAATTTACACAAAGTAAATTTTGATGTCCCGATTCTTAAGAAGAGTTTTATTTGGTCCAAAATAATTTTTAAGAGTGAAAAAAACTATATTTAATGATGGTTCAACATCAAAAGGTGATAAGTGAACCTTTAGTGAAAACTAGGGCATATACGCCTAAAATTGAATTTCTTCCGTATTTTAAGCAATTATCTTTTATTGGATAAATGTAAAAACTTTTAAAAACATATATAATCATATTTTAGTTATTTCTATCCATTCCCACCAATACAATTGCTACATGTTAACTACCATTTAAAATAATATTATTTTATTATTAGAGTGCAACGTAAGATTCCCAAGAAACTCGTTGTTGCGTGTTGGTTACACCATCGAGCATAGAGTCCCCTTTAAAGTCATATTAATATTTTATTCACAAATTTGGATAAATAAGAAAATATCATATTCTTTATTTACATGGGGTGTTACATTCAATGTGTCCTTATATATGTCTACTAATTTTTAGACTCTGTTTCTTTCAAATTGATTAAACTCTTCTTTTATAGCCATTACCCAAAATTCATCAATGATAGAATCATTGATATTTTTAGGTTCGTACTCTGAAGGAAAGGATAGATTTTCAACACAATTTTTTAAAGAAGCTCCAGTTTGTGTTCCTCTATCAAAATCTCCTACAACAGCATCTAAAGGATGGTTTTTAATGGTTTTTATTAGAGTAGAAAAAGTTCAACTAGAAATTTCAGGTTCATTTAAAGGTTCGGGTTCCACAGAAATAGGTTCTGGAAAATTTCCAAAACCGATTGTCTTAACAACATGTTCACTATTATTGTCATTATGGTTTAGAATTGACAAATCGTTTTCATGATTTTCAAGAGGGGTCTTAGGTTCATGTAGATCAGTTTCATCAAATTTGAGGTGTACAAATTCTTCACAACATTTGGTCCTCTAATTAAAAACTCTATAAGATTTTCTAGATATAAAATAATATAAAATATTCCTTCATCGCTTTTGGATGAAAACTTATCAAGATTATCTTTTTATTGAGAATAAAGACTCCACTAACAAAAACTCTAGGGTAACAAACTTTAGGCTTCCTATTATTCTAGGGTTTATAAGGGGACTTTTTAAGAACAGGTCTAATCAAGACTCTATTTATAATATAACAAGTTGTATTTACAGCTTCAACCCAAAAGTAAACAGGTATGTCATACTCATTGTGCATAGTTTTTGAAATTTCCTAATGGATTCTATTCCTTCTTTATATCACACCATTCTGTTAAGATGTCCGAGGGGCAGAAAAATTGTGACTGTAGCAATTGTATGTGCAATAGGATTCAAAGTCATGATTTTGAAACTCACAGCCATGATCACTTCTCATGTTCTTAATCTTATGTCCACTAAAGTTTCCACAAACGTTTAGTATTTAATGAAATAGGAACAAGTTTCAATTTTTTGATCAAGAATGTATACCCATGTCTATCTAGAAATGCCATCTACTAGAACATAGACATTTTGAATACCATTAAAACTATAAACTCTAGATGGTCCAAATAAGTCCAAATGAACCAACTCGAGAGGTTGAGACATTGAAACTTCATTATTTGATTTTAAAGAAACTTTATGTTGATTTACCTTTTTACAGGGACTACAAACTTTGCCTTTTGGTAATTTTAGTTTGTGTAGGTCTCCAACTAATCCTTTCCTAGTCAGTTTTTTATGTGAATGAAAATTTCAATGTCATAATATTATATTCCATTTACAGGATTCTTTATGGAAAGAATTTAAACAAATGACCATTTTTTGGATAGAGAATTTAAATCTATATCATAAATATTTTAATCTCTCAAAGCAGTAAATACCATAATATTTTTAGAATCAAATACATTACGAGCATCATTTTTAAATTTAATAATGAAACCATCATCACACAACAGAGAAATGCTTAATAGATTGTTTTTTATTCTATCAAAAAATAATACTTTAGAAATTAATATTGATTCATTATTACCAATCTGGATAATGTCTATGATATTTACTTTTGATTTATCACCAAAGCTGACATTTCCTCCATCAAAATTGATTAAGCTCTTAATGAATGACTAGTCTCCTATAATATTCCTTGATCATCCACTCTTCAAGTACCATATATTCCTACTTGAACTTTTCATCCATGTTTCCTACAAAACAGATTTTGACAGAAGATAATTTTGGTACCAAGATTTTCTTGGTTCTAGAAAGGTTAACAAGTAAAACATTAGGCACCCACATTTGTCTAATGGGTTTTCTATAATTAACAGATTCAAACGATTTTTATAAACAAACTTTGTTTGGTCTGTAAGAATCTGAATAGTTAGATGAAACACCAGAATTGAGAGAACTTCAACTACTAGAATACTATCCAGATTTGGGAATAAATTTATTTTTAACAATCACTCTATGTCCAAGATGGAATCGTAAAACAGTAGTATACTTTGGTGGAACATGTTTCCCAAGATTAATGAGTGAGATTATTCTTTCCATTGGTGAACTTATCTATGTATTTTATATGTTTATTATTGGTCAATTTAAGTTTAGTATTCTCCTTTAACAGTTGAGAATTTTTTACCTTTTCTATACTAAGATCAGATTTAACAGTACTAGTCATGTCATACTATTTCTTTAATGATTTTTACTTATATTTTAGCTCTTTGCAAGTATATTTTAAGAAATTACAGTATTAAAAAAATTAATCTTCAGACATATTATCATCACTATTAAAATCACATTCATTCCGTTAATAATAATCATTATGAATAGGGTAATTAAGTGTTGCCTTATATGATTCAATCAAGAAACACCTGTTTACATGATTCATTTCTTCAGAATCAAAAGGTTCATATCCACTTAAGCTGTCTTCTGATGCACTATGTGTTACCTTTCTAGTTTTCTTATATTTTTTATCCTTGAAATAATATTCCTTCTTAAACTTCAAATTTGGATAGAAATCCATAACATGTCCTTTCATTTTACATTCATAATTGAAAATATCATCATTTTTATCATATTTCTTCCGATCTATATTTCAATTACCTCATTGGTCATACATACCCTTATAATTTGATTTTCGGAAAATATTCTTCTTCCTATATAATTTCAAGAATCTCCTAGCTATATGAGTCATCACTTCATCACTGTCTGAATCAGAACCATCTTGTGTTCAGCTTTCGACAGGTATGTGAACTTTCTCCTTGTCCTTAGTCTTTGATGTAGTAGACATAAATTCTACTAACTTATTCTTAATTTCATTATCTCCCTCTTTTTTACCTTTATCGCTTCTTCATATAGAATAAATTTACCAAATAGCTCATTTAGAGGTAGCTTCATAATGTCAAATGATTCTCTTATAGATATATAGGTTCCTCTCCATCTGTCTAAAAGGAATCTCAGTATCCACATTATTTTATATTTTACTGGAACAGATTTTTCCATTGGACTCGTTGTATTAATTATCTCATTAACTTGAGATACATATCAGAAATAGATTCATTAGATTTCATTTTAAAATTATCATACATAATAGAGTATGTATTTAGTCTTATTTCATTAACATTGGTATTTCCCTTATGGGAAATAGCCAAAGTATCCCAAATTTCATAAGCAATCTTACAAGCAGATATTCGATTAAATTCTTCATCTATTGAAGCACAATACATAGCATTCATTTGTTTACAATTATTTTTATAAGAAGATTTCATAGGGTTATCCCAAGTAGTTCTAACAGTTTCTGGAATCGTATATTGAGTCTCTATAGTAGTCCAGATGTCAAATCCCATACTTTCTAAGTGAATTTTCATTTTGGTTTTCCATTGGGCATAATTGAAACCATTAAAGAATGGTGGAATGTTGGTAGAAACACCTTCTAATTTTTTTCCATAATCACTATGTTTTAGAAATATTTATAAAGATATGATAATTTTGAATTAACAGAAATATTGAGATCTTTATGATACAAATAAAATCACAGTTCAATACTTTTCACAAATAGAGTGTTTTGAATATTTTTTATCTTCCACCTCTGATACCAAATTTTGGTCGGAGTGGATACTCAATAAGGGTGAATTGAGTTCATATTAATAATTTATGATTAAAATATTTATATTGAAATCCCCCAATGCATAAAACATGTTAAACTGTATTGAATTTATAAAGATTTTATGTGTTCAATTAGTTTATCCAATATTGATTATTTATCAGTAAACATAACTTGAAGAATAAGTTACCTTTTGAAACTAAATTACTGGATATAAATAATTACAAACACTTGCAAGTTAAACTATTAGAGTTACCTTAAAACTAATTTGAATTTCATAGTAATTAACAGCGGAATATTGAAAATAGTTTAAACTAAAATAAGATGCACAATAGTTTTAACCAAGAGGTTCAGTCTGAAGCTAGGACTTAGTCCTCTCAAACTATTTATATATAAATTTGTTCCACACCTTGGACCGGGGATTACAATAGTTCCTAGAAAGTCCATGTACTCAGACCTCTACCACAATTCTTCGTCTAAAATTAAGTACAATAGCACACATGCTGTCTAGGTCCTCATACATATACACAGTTCTACGCAGGAAAGCAACATCAATAGCACACAGGTTGTCTAGGTCCTAATACCTCTACCATAGTCTTACGTGGGAAAGAAAAAACAACAGCACACAAGCTGTCCAGTTCCTTAGACCTTTACCATAGTTCTATGTGGGATACACAAGGGTGTAAAGTGTTTGGTGTGAGGATTTTTGTATCCTCCGGTTCAGATTAGGGGTCACTGTGTGTCCAAATTGACATAAGAACACACACTTCTTGTAATGTAATAAAGATGATCACAACATAGAAATAATATGAATATGATTTTAGAATGCTCTTCTATGATGTAAATGCAGATCTGGACTCCATTGGAATGAATTAGATGAAGCTTTGAGTCCTTTTCTAGAAGTTGTATGGAAAATAGAGTGTCATGGTTCTGTTCCTTTACTTACAGAATAGGTGTGCATCATGAATGTGAGAGTATTGCATGTCGCACTTGAAACTCCTCATTGAACTTCTGTTCATGATGTTTATATGAGTGTTCTATGTGTTCTTCATGTGATCTTCTTGTATGTGTATCATTGTGCATTCTCTATATTTCTCATTCTTTATACGTAGCTTTGATCTTCCTTTTATAGCTCATGTGGTGGATCGACATGAGTCATGATTTTTTTCATGTACGAGGTATGATTTATAGACGTCCAACAAACATCATTAATTAATATAACCTACATTAAAAGCACAAAATATTATTGTTTCTAATAATAAAACAAAGAGATAGAGTATAGAGAAATAGTGACTGGTTTCCATCAGTAGCTCTTTGTATCAATGAACTTTTAGTGGTGGACTTATAACTCTAGGTCTTGCATCGGTATCTGTTACTCTGTAACGGTAGCTTTATGTATCAGTATCTCCATGCATAGTGCTAGATCCTTGTATTTGTAGCTCCATCAGTCGTTATCTCTTCGTAACAGTGAACTTTTGTAAGTAGCTCTTCCTCACGATCAGTAGCTATTAACATCTGTAGCAGTTTCTCTCTTTCTCAGTAGCTGCCTCTATTGGTAGCTCCACTGTATCAAGATCTTTTACCAGTGACCTTGTCTATCAGTAGACATAGTCTATCGGTGACTTTTTCTTATCGGTAGCTCTGTCTGTGTGAATTACTATAAAACACAAATTCTTATAAAGTATATGTTCTATGCATTTCATTTCCATATTGAGTTAGTATCATGATTAGTCATCATTAAACACCTATTCTTTTTAATATACATTGAATAATATATTCCAATTATATTATATGATCATTTTGATATTCATATCAACTTAATAGCATGATGTCATAATTAGAAAGTATAATTAATATTTAAATAGACAGTATTTTGGATTATTAAAGCATATCTAAACATAATATAGATTATCAAAATAGGTGAGTCCAACAAAATTCAAATGGGTTTATACACCATATAAAATAAATTCAATTATGAATCAAAACATTCCTTAACAAAAGGAGATTGGGATGAAGTCTAATACCTCGTGTCTGACTAGAATCATTCATTCTTTAATCATCATAATAATAAACTAAATTAAATTTATACTTTCTTAAGAACCATTTTAAAATTAATTATTCTATTTATATCACTTATTTTTGTTTTATAAACATTATACCATCATTTATTTTAATAACAATCATTTTGTCGATATTTGGTACCTCAGTCAAAAATGAACTTCATATAATTTCATGTTTTCCATGTGGTCAAACTTCCATTATCTCCATAATGATATTAATTATTTATATATAACATATATCATATATATCTAGTATATATATGTATTTATAATTTTACATAAAATTTGGATATATGACATTAAATGCAATGTTCAAGGAGACGGTAAGCTGTACGTAGGTATGAAAGCTACTTTCATTTCTATTTCATATTTTAATGGAATGAAAACATAATGATGCAGAGGTATATTATAATTCCAGTATAATATCAAATATAATTTCTTTATCCCCATCCTTTTTACGTCTCACGTATGGCCTGAACGAGTCATATCACTTTGAAGGGGTGGTAATCCGCACGCCCTCAAATGAAATTATCGCATTTACCCTTTATAGAATCATTAAATATATGTTATAAATGAAAAATAAAGAAGTATAGAGACAATATAAATATAATATATATCACATATAAATACATTTCTATCTTAATGGCCTGCATAAGAGGTGGAATGAGAAGATTTAACAATCATTATTTCTTGATGTAGTAGTCCACCATCCATATAAATAGTATGTTAATTACCTATTTGACGGAGGTGTGTGTAAATTTATTTTGAATCCTTCTCATAAAAAACCCTTGTATATTGAGGATACTGGTTTCATTATAAAATAATGTAATAAAAATAGTTTAGGGGGTTGGATAATTAAAATAAAATAAATAAACTTAACAAAAACTTTTAACTTTAAATCGTGCAACTCCCATTGGTTTGAACCAAAAGGATTTCATAAAGTGACTTAAATATAAGGTAAGGATTCTATTTGTAAGAGATGGATCTTGGGGATTATTTGGTTATAGGTTTTATTATCCATGTTTCTTGAATCGTGTGAGTAAAGGGTTATAGGTGATGAATTTTTATAAGGGGCTCATTAGGAATGATTGAAAACATTATTTTATTATAAACTGATTTTCAGTTTCAAAAGATCAAAAACAAATAATAATCAAATATAATATGACTATTGTTATAAATAAAATCATACAATTATAATTGAGCAATTTTTGGATTGTTTTTTAAATTTTATAATATCATTTATTTAAATAAATTATTAATAAGTTAATCACTACATCATCAATGTGTCATATATAATTTTATTTATTTGATGTCTAAAAATAATAAATAAAATTACATTATATAGGGAATATGTTTAGAATTATAATTAATATTTATAGTCTAAGAGTTAACTTTTATAATCTCATGTAAAAATTTATTTACTAAAAGATATATGTTTATGTCATTTTTGTCGATACTTTATATTAATTAATATAAAGGGCAATTATCACTCCTAAGTGGATATATGGTGTCCCAAAATATACCCAAGGATGTAAATGGTAAAAACTGTATCAAAAAATATGATTGAACACATTTTATGGAAATATAATATTACTATAATATTAATTTTCCCCATATTTACTAGATGTATCTTTTAACTATGGTAAATAAAATATTTACTGAAGTAAATATTCATAATGTATAAAAATAGAAGTTACCTATTCAAACAAATTGTACATATTGATTCCATATATGGAATCCATTTTTCCAAATTCATAACAGAGAAGTGGGATAAATTAATTTAAAATTAATTCTCATTATTAGAACAAAAAGTAGGGTTTTAAGAAATAATAACTCCCAAAATATTTACCATTTTATATGTCCAAATTGAGAGTGAAATTACATACAATTTCCAACAATAGATTAAATGGTAAAAATATTACCCAATTAATCTTTAAAACCAATTAATATAATATTCTAACTATATATAACTATTTGATTAAAAGGCAATTTTGAAATAAAATGTTGTATTTTTCACTATTCATAAAAAATGAACATTATGAGAAAAATAACAAACATTCATCCAAAGTAAAATTCGATGTTCTGATTCTAAAAAATAATATTATTTTTTAAAAATATAATATATAAATGTTATAAAATAGATTTATCAATGGTTCGCCATCAGAAGTTGGTAAATCGATCTTTTAAAGAATATTAGAGTGTTTATGCTTAAAATTGGATTCATTCACATTTTAACCTTCTTACATTTAGTGGATAAATTTAAAAACATTTAACAAACATGTATAATCATATTGTAGTTATTCCTGTTCGTTCATGCCAATACAATTTCTATGCGTTAACTACCATTTAAAATAATAATAATATTATATTATTTTCCAATATAACTTACCATTGTGTGTAACTTAAGATTTCAAAGAAACCCATTATTGCATATTGATTACGCCATCAAACATGGAATCCAATTTAAAGTTAATTAGTATTTTATTCACTAATATTAATAAATATGAATAATTAATATTCGTTATTATCTTGGGATGTTACAAAACCTATAATTATATAATATTTATTCTTAAATCACATTTAAATATCTATCATTATGATAACGCGAAGGAGAAAATCATGTTTCATCATAAAGGTGTTAATTGGAAAAATTTATGAAAGATGGTTTTTTTCTTAATAAACTGGGTATAGAGAAAAATATGATAATATGATTAATATAATAATAATTAATATATATATATATATATGTGTGTGTGATTGAAATATTATTTTATTAGTGAATCTTCAAAAAATTTGTATGATATTAAACAACATTTATATTTAAGAAACTAATAGTACTCATGTCACTGACATGAATTTTCTTTATAAGTCAACATTAAAATGAAGGCATTATGCTAACATGTGGTGGAAGAGATACTTTGAAAAAGGAATATGTTTTGTGGAGGAGATAAATTTCAAAGTTTCACGTAAACTATCAAATAATATGTGAGACTTATATTGATGGAATGGTATCCTTTTATAATTTTAGGGATGGGTTGTTTTTGTGATCACAATTAACATGTTCTATAATCAGATGTTACTATTCATGGGTTAAAAGAAAAAAATTGAAATAAAAGGGGAAACGGTGAATAATTGAGTTTGGGTTGAAACCCCCATCAGCCACTAATTTATTAGACAACATTATATGATTTATGGGTTTTTTGTTTTATAATTATAACTTTTACAAAATTTTACATTAAATGTGGTAACTAATTTCAAACATTAGTAATTAATATCAATGATAATGATTAAGATTGAAATTTTTAACTAATTGTATACTTATAATTTCACAAAATATATAAATTTTATTAAAATATATACATAAATTAGAATTTATTTCAAAAATATATACACTTAATCATGTAAAAAAAATTTATAATGAAATATCATTTTAATGATTTAAATTTATATATAAGATAACATTACCATGATTATTTGTTAAAATAACATAATTGATTAACTATGACAACAAATAAATGTTTTAAAACATTCAAGGATTTATAAAAACGAATATCATTTATACTTATAGAATTTTTAAAAATAATATCGATAATAGTTTCTATATTAATGTAATAGTTTAGTTATTTATAAAAATATATTCCACAGGTTATTTATGTTTGAAGACTATTTTTAATTGAATAATTTCATTACCAAAACTCTATTTTATAAAATAATTTTTTATAAATTAATAGGACATAAATATATAAGTTAACATCAGGAAAATTAAATGTTTCAAGAAAAATATTTGTTTTGACTAAAAACCTTACCTTTTTAATAATAGCATGGAAATTCTTCGAAATAATATCGTCTTATGATAAATTCCAAAATCCATTTTGTTTATAATAATTTCCTGTTAATAAAAATTTTAATTCTTTTTTTAACGAATGGGAAAAATATAATTCTATTAGATATTTAAATAGAGAATAAAAGTTTTAATTATTAACTAATAATATTTTTATTTTGTGTTCTTTACCAAATACATTTTTGTAAAAAAATTATTAATATCATACAAAATTCATCATTAATTATTTGTCTCCAGATATATAAATGTGAATTACAAAAAAATTATCTATTAAAATAATTTTATAAAAATTAAATGATATAATTAGAAATTTGTGGGAAAATTTGAATAGCATTAAAATTAAACGTAACTTTTATTTTATGTTTGTATAAATTTCTTAAATTGGTAATCCATATTAATTATTTCTAATTAATAAACATAGTTTTTAACAGTTATACTTTAAAAGATGTATTTTATATGAGAATATTGTGGTTTCATTTATGTTTTGTTCCACATGTGGATAAATATATCAAACTAATAGAATTATATAATAGAATCAATTTACTATAATTTAAAGGTGATAATTTTATTTATTTTATTATTCATAGTTTCAAAGTTTGTTTCAAAAAGAGTACTTCAAAAAGTATTGTGTTTTATATTGAAAAAAATAATAAATGTCTCTTTAAAAAAATTTGTCTTTTAGGGGGTGATTTTCAAGAATTTTCATGCTATGTTTTCTCTATAAATTAAATATTTATTATATTTTTGTATTTTAAACTATAACATATTTATTGTTAATGGAAATTAATATATTATATATTTAATTCCCACTGAGTGGTTTTTTTTCACACCATACATATAACAGTCAACTTCAGTAGACATGAGTAAAATTTTGAGGCTCTAGTTCTGTTCGAGGGTAATTCATGTATTGAGCTGGTTTGGGCAGTGGATGGTATCCATTAGTTTATTAGGTTGTTTTTATTGGAATTTTCATTATCATTTTGTAATATATTAGTATATGTAACATTGATAATCTATATTATGGATGTTTTCACAATTATTTTATGGTTTTATTTTTATTTTTTGATTTATTTTTTCCTTTTTTTTCATTTTGTTTGGATTTTTATTACATCATATCTACTTGACAGGATACACATGGGTATTTGATGTATGGAGTTGGGGTGTTAGAATTTTTTGTCAACACTTTATATTTATCCTTATTAGTTGGAATAAATTAATCCCATAAGTTTTTATGTGACGCTATGAAACTATTTTATAACTGAAAATGATTAGAAATACACTTCAGGTCTTGTCATTGGTTAGCTTTGGTAGTTGTTTTTTGGGTGCCATAGACTTCTGCATTATAAAAGACCATAACATTTAGTGTCATAAAAGGTATTTGGATCATGGTGTTCCCTTTTTTATTTACCTATATCTTATATATTGGAGTTAGTTATTTCAGAACATGATGTAGGATAATTAATATTCTATCAATATATTATTTATTCTATGCCTCAATATTCCATGAAATACTGGTTGATATATCCTAAATTTTGATTATTATACATATTTTGATATTGAATATTTTGATATGGATATATGATATATTGATTGTATTGATGTTGTATATGAAATATGAGGAGTTTCTATATTTTTTGTGGTGAAAATGATGATGATACTAGTGAACATGATTATAGAACATATTATTGAAAAATGTATGGAACACACATGGGGGGTTCTACCTTTGTTTCCATAGAGATTTTAATGGTCGAAACATAGTTCTACAATCCATATAGACAAAACATGCTTAACCACTAGCCACCATCAATTTGATGTGTTGATCTCCATTTGAATTATATCTTTATTTGTTTTTTATAAGTATTTAGTTTACATGATTTAATGTGGAATTCAATTACATAATGGTGGAGTTTATTTTTTTCCATGATACCTCATCGTAAAAAATGGTTTTTAAAATCAGATGTTTTTTAGAAATTCATAAAGATACATTGAAAAAATAATTATTATGAATATATTTCTCAATAATTTTAATTATTTTTATAATGATAATTTGAGATATCAAATGAAATATAATTGAAAATTAATTATTAAAATTCAAATACGGTTTTCCATGTTATTCCACGTAGAATATTATAATTTATGAACTGAAGTACAAAGATGTAAAATGGATTATAAATTTAATTTTTCAATCATGACTAGTAATATTAAATTAATTTTATCGGTTATTATTATTAGATAAGACTTATTTGAATATAGGTATGATTTGTTTTTTAAATTTTTATTGATTGAGTAATATAGTTCCTTTGACACAAAGTGTATCCCTTTAATAAATTTTATAAATAATCATAGTAGTTTGAGTGTGAATAATACAGCTAATGATGGTATGAAGACTCATGATTGGGTGTTAGATATGGTTTCCACATAGTATTTATTTTTACAATTATTTTGGTTATCAGTGCCCTATAAATGATGTGGAGTTTTTTAGAACGGTAGATGAGATCATTAAATCTCAGTGTAATATTTAATCCTTTAGTGTGGGGGTTGTATTGGGTTTTTTAAGGGCCATTTTCTGGCTGAATAGAAGATCATAATATTATCCTATATATAATATGGAATTACACGTGTAATCATTATTTCTATAGTCAATTGTTGGTTTATTACACTAGAGATCATACTGAAAAAGATGGATGTATTTTCAATCTCCAATAGGGTAAACTTATATTGAAAATGTGCAGTGGCCATTTTATGAAAAATAAATCTTATTTTTCTATGATATTTTCGAGTGATTCCTTAATATATCCCCTAATTTAAGGGCTTTCATTTTCACCTCAATTATATGGTTCTTTCATTAAGTTGTATCCTTTTTCAATATTTTATTGATGAAGCAATTATACGAGATGTGGGATTTAATTTGTGAATAATGGTAGGAAATACACTTCTCCCTTTAATAATGATGAATATTCCCAATTTGAATTGTTTTTTAAGGTTTATGAACATATGTTGAATGTATATCCGGGATGTCATATTTTTTACTCCTCTAAATAGAGGTGATCATTAATAAGAATTTAGTATAGTCATTTTAGGCATTCTAGGCCAACCTACTCAAGTGTTCCCATGACCACTATGTCCAATAGAGGAACATTAGAATGAAATTTATGGAAAACAATCTCTTATGAAATAAATATATATTGACAAATAAATTTTGAATTTATTTCCCTTTATATTTATTAGGCATCCATTTCCCATTATTTTTACAATCTTCTTCTTCCTAGATTGATTTTGGATTTTATGTTTGGGTGGCTTTTTGTTTTGTTCTATATGTTTTGGATACATGTGTATTTATAATTATGTTTTATGTCATTATTGGTATTATATTGATTATATCTTATGGATTTAATTTTTTTTGTATTAACACAATGTAATATAACGTTATTCATCTTAGATTTCCATTGATACCACATTCTAATGAATCCATAGATTGTGGATATAAAAAATGGGGAATCAAAATATTATAATTATTGAATAGGTGGTTGTAAAAGTTTTGAAAGATATATATGTGTATATATTTGTCTTATTCAATTTAAAATGAAATGTGATTTTGGGTTATAAGTGTATTTTTATTTTGGGATAGAGCATTCAATTTAATTTACTTTCTCTTTGAATCTTAGTGACATTTTTAAGGTGGATGTTTTTTTGGGACAATTCTGACACCATTATTTAATATTAACAACAATTTTATAAATTTATCACTTTATTATATTAACATTTAATGTAACATCCCATGTAAGTAATGAATAATAGATATTTTTATATATGTCTATTAATGAATTAGATAGTGTTTTAGAGGCTTAAAATGAAAATAAATCCAATCTTTAGCATGAAGTACATTAATATTCTTAAAAGATTGTTTTACTTTCTATTGATGGAAAACCCTTTTTAAATCAAACTTTTGAAAATTTTATAATCTATATTTTTCAAAATAACCATATTCATTATGATTGGGACATTGAAATTTACATTGGATAAATTTTTGGTATTTTTCTGACAATGTTCATTTTTTATTGAATAGTGTAAAATAATGCATTTTACATCAAAACTGCTTTTTCATTTAATTTAATTATATGGTTAGATTATATTTTTAATTGGTCTTAATGATTAATTTGAATATATTTTTACAATTTAATACATGGTGGTCATTAGGATTAATTTTACTTTGAAATTTGTCATAAACTAATGCCAAACTTTTCATAGATATTGTTTCAAAAAAACCCGCTATTTGTTTTGACAACGGGAATTATTTTTAAATAAATTATTGCAATTTATGTGTTTGGAATTTGGTAAAATGGATTACATATTTGGAATCAAACGGTCCAAACTATTTAATTATGACTCTTTTGTTTTTGGTCATTATGAATAGTAACGATAGTAATTATCTTTAATTATCTTGATTAATGAGTAATCAGGTAGTTAAGGATAATAAAATAGTATCATAATAATAAAAAATGACACCAAAATGTGTCCTAAAGCTACTGGTTTTCTCATGGCCGACCATGGTATTCCTTGTTCCAATCATGGGGGCCCCATGAAATCACTTTTGTGAGAAAGCGACTTTTTATCTTTTTATTTTTTAAAGAATGTTAAATGTAACAAAGAATGTATCACCTAAGTAACATATTTTTAATTTTGTCTAAATAAATGATATTTTGAACTATAAATAGTCATTGGAAAGCTAAAAAGATTTCCTACATCATAGTATTTCTTCATAATTTTTAAACTTTATATAAAGTAAATTATTTATGACATCATGATGATGCAGTGATTACCTCATTAATAAAGGATTTATATAAAAAGAAATTATAATTTAAAATATATGACCTACACATGTCCAAAACCTATTGAATGGGTGTATTTCGAACCCTTATCACCTTACCCTCGAATTATATCAATGTGGGACCTTTTTAATCCGAAAATCATTTTCAAATAAAGTAACATTTCTTTACTTTCCAAGAGGGCCCCTCTTCTCCTCTTATAAAAGGCCCCCACCTCTACCTCCTTACCCACACTCCCAAAGCCATTGGCTCGACCAAACCCTGCCCATTTTGTCTCTAAACTTCCCTACGTTACTCCATGAAGCCTCACTTTGGGCAGAAGTCTTCCCAAGGAAGCCTTTGAGCTCAAACCAAATGGAGTTACCCGATTTTATGGTAATGTCTTCACTTGAGTCCTTATGTTTTATTTTTCTTCTCCAACCCACTGAATTATTTTTTTCATTTCTTTTGTAACAACTACATTATAATAAATATACTAGTATTTTTTTATAAGAAGTATTCGAGAAACACATACACACACCTACATCTAATGGTTAAAGGACATACTGTTTCCGTGGATGGTGAATTTATGCCTCCCGAAATGATGATTGTTCAACATTCTTTTAACACCTCCAAAGGTGGCCATTAAGATGTAACTATATTTATATATGATAAATAATATGTTTATGTTTTCCTTAGCTTCTGTATTTTTCATTTTGGGCATACCTTAATGGTTTCCATTATGGGTAAACGCGATATCTTCATTTAAGGAAGTGCGGACTACGGCCCCCTCAAAGTGATTTGATTCGTTAAATACCATATGTGGGACGTATAAAGGATGGAACAATGATATTATATATGATATTATACTGGAATTATAATATAACCTTATATATTTATGATTCCATTCAATAAAATACGAAATAGAAATGAATGTAGCGTTCATGCGTACGTACGGCTTACCGTCTCCCTGAACGGTGCATTTCATTTATTACCTCTAAATGATTATGTAATATTATAAATGCATGGATATACTGGATATATATGATATATACATCATGATTATAATTATGGATATAATGGATATATGAACAACTTGTAATTATAAATGGTTTATTTTTGACTCATGTACCAATGATCTTTAAAATGACCGTTATTAACTTAAATAATTACATAATGTTCATGACAAGGAAATAAGTGATATAAAAGGAATAATGAACATAAAAAAGGTTCTTAATCAAGTATAAATTAACTCAATTTTATTATTCAGGACCTTAAAGAACGATCGAGTCAAGTCGGACCCGAGGTATGGGACTTCATCTCAATCTCCTTTCATTGAGGAATATTTTGTTTTATACAAAAAATTCTTTTATACGGGGTATAAACCCCTTTGAATTTTATGTTTATTCAATAGGAATCTTTTTTATACGAAGCGTTTACTAAATGACAAACGGGAATGTTTTTGTCGTACGTATGCGGCGACAACGACTTCTCTGCCGCCGTGACTATTATTTGAGTTTCGGCTTCCACTACAAGCCATACCTTATTTTTAAAAGAAAAATAAATACCATGTTTTACTTTTCTTTTATTTTTTTATTGAAAATGGATTTCATAATGTTTTTATATCATAGTTTTCTATTGATATCTTGTGATTAAAAGGTGGAAATGTTATGTTTCCTTTATGCATGTTTTATGTGATACGATCATGTTGAGGTTCTTGGGTATTATTATGAAGACGAGTGGTTCTGTGATAAACTAAGGGTGGGTGAGCCCGATATAGCTCTCCAATGCATTGGTTAACATTAAGGAGTGAAACGTTAAGGATTCTCCGAAGAGATTTAGGGAATATACTGTGATGGGTATTCCAAACGTAACCAAGAGGGTTACTCCCTACGTAAGAATGTTATGAATGTATCATGTTACCTTTATGTCATTTGATTTACATGATTTATTCATGATTTGATGAGGTATGTTAAAGTGCTTATGTATTATGGGTAAAGTATGATTTCATTATTATGTATATACGAACTCATGTATCCTTTCCATATTTTTTTATATATCCCATACTGAGCTTTTTATGCTCATCCCAAGTCTTTTTTTTGAAATATTTTTCACAGGTCAAGGGAAAGGTACATGATATGATGAAAGTGTCAAGGAAGTGTCAAGAAAGCATCCATGTTTTATTTTACATATGTTCCATTGATGGGAAAAAAATTAATACTATCTTTATGTAACCACTTTGTTTAAATGTGGAATGTATTGCATGTTTTATGATATAATTCTATAAAACTCTAAACCTGAAAAGATCCTCAATGTGTAATCTTGTAATAACTCAAGATTAAGTAAGGTTTAAGGCTGGGGCCATATAGTTGGTATCAAAGGGAGTTTTAGATAACTTTAGGAGTTAGAATTCTATTAAATGATTATCCAAAAATATTTTTTTATGGTCAAATTGAAATGATATAGCATTTGAAGATTACCATTTTGGTTCATCTAAGACATGTTTGTTCAGAATTGTTTTCCATAGAGGAAATAGGGAAGAAGTTCTATGAAGGCATAAAGAAGGAAATAACCTTCCGAATTAGCATCCTGAGATGGTCGGAATTGGAACTGAACAGTTTGTTACAGTAATGGAACAGTTGACTTAAGCGATAAATGGAGGTGGTATCCATGCACAAGATCAGCCAGATCAACCGCAGAGGAACATGTCAGTGGTGGAACATTTCATGAGGCAACATCCCCCATAATTCAGAGGATCATCTAACCCTTTTTTAGATGAAGGGTGGATTAAAGAACTGGAGAAGATTTTCGATGTCAGGGGGAGTTCAGACAATCAAAAGGTTAGTTTGGTAATTTACCGTTTGGAGGGTGAAGTAGATCAGTGGTGGTCGATGGTTAAAAATATCAGGGAAGCCAATGAGATTGATGATCTTGACTGGGATAAATTCAAAGGTATGTTTCTTGAGAAGTATTTTCCTAAGGCTGTTCGACTTAGGATGGAAAAAAATTCATGGAATTGATGCAAGAGGAAGACTCAGTTGCTGCCTATGAAGAAAGGTTCACTCGATTGGCAAGGTATGCTCCAAATTTTATCCGAGACCTTGATAGTAAAATCAGTCGTTTTTACTCAGGATTGAAGCCAAAATATCGATGGAATTAGCTTCTCGTGAGTTTAAAAGTTATGAAAAGCTTGTTCGATGTGATGAGAATGTGGAAATGGAGTTTTCCGATGATCAAGTGTTCTATAACAACCAACAAAAGAAGAGACCGAGGTGGCAGGAGAAAGGTAATAATTCTTCTAAAAAGTATGATGGTAAGAAAACTACGTTTCCAGTTTGTGATAATAGTGGCAAAAGGAATGATGAGGAATGTCTCTTGAGTTCTGGAAAGTGCTACCGATGTGGTAAGATGGGACATAAGGCTCGGGATTGCACTGAAAAAGATCAAGGTGAATGTAAGACAAAATTTGATTTATAGTTAGTGAAATGTTTTAAGTGCAATGAGATGGGTCACTATTCAAACGAGTGTCCGACAAAGAGTTTGAGTGATTGGAAGCAGTTATACTACAAGCAGAAAGTGGTGGTGAAATCCTTTGTATCTACTTGAGCAGATGTCGGGCCATCAAATGAAGTTGTATCAGGTATATTATTTGTTTTTTTTCATATTATGCCAGTGTGTTGTTTGATTCAGGGTCTACACATTCCTTCATCTCTGAAAAAGTTTCTAGTAAAATGGGATTACCATCTCAAGAAATGACTCCTGAACTTGTGGTAAAAACACCCTGGGGGAATGCTGAGGCAAAAATAATTTATAAGAATCTTCATATCCTTATCTGTGGAAAGAACCTAATTGCAAACCTTATTGTTCTACCTCTAGTAGAGTTTGATGTTATCCTAGGTATGGATTGGCTCTCTATTTACCATGCTAAGATTGACTGTAGAGATAAAGAAGTTTATTTTCAGAAAGACATTCAGTTTGTGTACAAGAATGAACTCTTACTGTTGATAACATATCAAGAGGCCAAGAAACATGTAAAAGATGGAAATTAATGTTCCCTTGCACATATTGTTGAAAACAAGGGAACTGTTCAGATTAATGATGTGCCAGTGGTAAGTGAGTATCCTGATGTTTTTCTTGATGAGTTGCCTAGAATAATACTAGATCGGGAAGTTCAATTTACTGTTGACTTAGTTCCTGATGCTAAGCCAATTTCAAAACCCCCTTATCGAATGGCTCAAATTGAACTTTTAGAGTTGAATGAGCAATTACAAGATTTATTAGAGAAAGGTTTCATTTGACCTAGAACATCACCATGGGGTTCTCCTGTCTTGTTTGTTAAAAAGAAAGATGGTTCAATGAGACTTTTCATTGATTATAGGGCCTTGACTAATATTAGTGTTAATGACAAATATCCGTTGCCTCATATCAATGATTTGTTTGATCAGCTCCTGGGAGCTCAGTATTTTTCAAAGATTGACTTGAGATTGGGGTACCATCAACTGAAGGTAAAGGAAGTAGATGTTCCAAAGACTGCATTTCGTACAATATATGGCCATTATGAATTTGTAGTAATGCCTTTTGGGATAATCAATGCACCTACTGTATTCATGGACTTAATGAATAGAATTTTCCATGAGTTCTTGGATATGTTTGTGGTGGTTTTCATTCATTATATTTTTGTGTTTTCTAAATGTAAAGAGGAGAATTAAAGACATTTAAGGGTTATCTTGAAAACCTTAAAAGAAAAGAAACTGTATGGAAAATTCAGAAAGTCTGAGTTTTGGTTGCAACAAATTTCTTTCCTTGGTCACATTGTTTCTAAAGATGGGATAGCCGTTGATCCTGCAAAAACAAAGGTTGTTGAAGAATGGACAAGACCCACAAATGTAACATAGATTAGTAGTTTCCTTGTTTTGGATGTCTATTACCAATGGTTTGTTAGAAATTTTTCATGGTTATCTAGTCCAATGACTAAGCTAACTCGTAAGGGTGTTATGTTTTTCTGGACAAAAGAATGTGATGTTTGTTTTCAGGAATTGAAAAGAAGATTGGTGAATGCTCCAGTTTTGGAACTACCTTCCAGGAATGGTGAGTTTGTTATATACAGTGATGCTTCATTTAAAGGACTTGGTTGTGTCCTAATGAAGAATGATCAGGTAATTGCTTATGCTTCACATCAGTTGAAAAATCGTGAGGTAAATTACCCTACACATGATTTGGAATTAGCTGCTGTTGTTTTTGCTTTAAAAATTTGGAGGCATCATTTGTATGGAGTAATGTGTGAAATATATACGGATCAAAAAAGTTTAAAGTATATATTCACTCAAGAAGAGTTAAACATGAGATAGAAGAGATGGCTTAAATTAATCAAGGACTATGATTGTACAATTAATTATCATCCGGGAAAAGCAAATAAAGTGGTTGATGATTTGAGTCGAAAAAGTAATGCTTAATTAGCATTGTTGCGTTTAGAATGTGATCCTTCGGTTACAGATTTGGTGAACATTGGCATAGAAGTTGTTGGTGCAGGAAGTTATTATATTTTGTTTCAAGTATCAATGAGATCATCTCTATCAGATAGAATCAAGCAAACACAGAAGCAAGATAGTGAGTTGCAGAAAAAGGTAGAGCTGGTTCAAAAAGGTAAGTTGCCTGAATTCAACATTGATAATGATTGCGTTTTGAGATTTGGGAAGAGATTGTGTGTGCCTTGTGATTCAAAGTTGTAGATAGAGTTGTTATATGAAGTTCATAGTTCTCCGTTTTCAGTTCATCCAGGCAGTACTATGATGTATAGAGATCTTCAAGAGTAATACTGGTTGGATGGAATGAAAAGAGATATTTCTGATTTTACTGTGAAGTTATTGACTTGTCAATAGGTTAAAGTAGAGCGACAGTTACCGAAAGGGATGCTTCACCCTTTACCAATTCCAGAGTGGAAATGGAAGAATATATCCGTGGACTTTGTTGTGGGATTACCGAAGACATCTCGATGTAATAATGCAATCTGTGTTATTGTTGATCGCTTGACCAAATCTGCTCATTTCCTTACTATACGAGATACTTTTTACCAAGATCAACTTTCCTGTTTGTATCTTAAAGAGATAGTCAGGTTATATGGAGTTCCTCTCTCCATTGTATCTGACCGTGATCCCAGGTTCACTTCTAACTTTTGGAAAGGCCTTCATAAGTCGTTGGGTACTGAATTAAATTTTATTACAGATTTTCATTCTCAATCAGATGGGCAGTCGGAATGAACAATTCAGACCTTGGAGGATATGCTACGAGCTTGTTTTATGGATTATCAAGGAATTTGGGACCAAAATCTTTCTATGGTTGGATTTTCATATAATAACAGTTTTCATTCTTGTATACAGATGGCACCATTTCAGGCAATATTTGGGAAGCGGTGTCGAACTCTAGCTTTCTTGGATGAAGTGGGTGAAAGGAAGTTGATGGGACCAGAATTTTTAGAAAAGATAACAGAAAAAGTTCAGCTGATTTAGAAACACATGAGAACAGATCAACGTAGGCAGAAGAGTTATGCAGACAACAGGAGGAAGGATCTAACTTTTGAGGTAGGTGATCATGTTTTTTCAAAGTCTCGCCATGGAAAAGTGTGATGCGATTTGGTAAGAAAGGAAATCTGAGTCCAAGGTTCATTGGACCATATGAAATTCTGGAGAGAGTTGGATAAGTTGAATACCGGGTGGCTTTACCTCCGAGTTTATCTCAGGTACACAATTTTTTTCATGTTTCGATGCTGAGAAAGTACATTCCAGATCCATCTCTTATTTTGAGTCCAGAGGTAGTTCTGCTGGAAGAGAACCTATCATATGAGGAACAACTGGTCCAGATTCTTGACCACAGGGAGCAAGTGTTTCGGAATAAGGTGATTAATCAGGTAACTGTTTTTTGGAAAAACCACATGATGGAAGAAGCAACATGGGAATTTGAAAATGCAATGAGGGATAAGTACCCCCATTTATTTGATAAGTAAATAAATTGTGGGGGTGAAATTTTCTAAAGGGGGAAGGATGTAACATCCCAAGTAACTAATTAATAATAGATATTTTTATATAGGTCTATTAATGAATTGTATAGTTTTTTAGAGGCTTAAAATGAAAATAAATTCAATCTTAAGCATGGAAGACACTAATATTCTTAAAATATTGTTTTACTGCCTTTTGATGGAAAACCCATTTTAAATAAAAATTTTGACAATTTTATAATCTATATTTGTGATAATAATCTTATTCATTATGGTTGGGACATTGAAATTTACATTGGATAAATTTTTTGTATTTTTCTGACAATGTTCATTTTTAATGAATAGTGAAAAATACTGCATTTTACATCAAAAATGATTTTTCATTTAATTTAATTATATGGATAGATTATATTTTTATTTGGTCTTAAATTGTAATCTGAATATATTTTTACCATTTAATCCAATGGTGGTCATTGGGGTTAATTTCACTTTTAAATTGGTCATAAAATAGTGCCAAACTTTTCATAGATATTGTTTCAAAAAACCCGCTATTTGTGTTGACAACGGGAAATATTTTTAAATAAATTATTGAAATTTATGTGTTTTGAATTTGGTAAAATGGATTAAATATTTGGAATCAGAAGGTCCAAATTATGTAATTAAGACTCTTTTGTTTTTGGACATTATGAATAGTAACGACGGTAATTATCATTAATTATTTTGATTAATGAGTAATCGGGTAGTTAAGGATAATAAAATAATATCTTAATAATGAAAAATGACACCAAAATGTGTCCTAAGGCTACTGGTCGTCTAATTTCCAACCATGGTATGCCTTGTGACAAACTTGGGGGTCCCATGAAATAAATTTTGTGAGAATGTGACTTTTTATCTTTTTATTTTCTAAAGAATGTTAAATGTAACAAAGAATGTATCACCTATGTAAAATATTTTTAATTTTGTCTACATAAATGATCTTTGGACTATAAATAGTGATTTTAAAGCTAAAAATATTTCCTACATCATAGTATTTTTTCATAATTGTTAGAGTTTAAATAAATTAAATTATTTATGACATCATGATAATGCATCGATTACCTCATTAATAATGAATTTAAATAAAATGAAATGATAATGTAAAATCTATGACCTACACATGACCAAAACCTATTGGATGTGTGGATTTTGAACCCTTATCACCTTACCCTAGAATTATATCAATGTGGGACCTTTTGAATCCGAAAATCATTTTCAAATAAAGTGACATTTCTTGACTTTCCAATAATGCCCATCCTCTCCTCTTATAAAAGGACCCCACCTCTACCTCCATACCCACACTCCCAGAGCCATTGTCTCGGCCAACCCTTGCCCATTTTTTCTCTCCACTTCCCTCTATTACTCCTTGAAGCCTCAGATTGGACAGAATTCTTCCCAAGAAAGCCTTTGAGCTCCAACCAAAGGGAGTTTCCCGATTTTAAGGTAATGTCTCTACTTGAGTCCTTTTGTTTTATTTTGCTTCTCCAACCCCCTAAACTCTTTTTATTCATATATTTTGTATCAACTCTAGTATCATAAATATACTAGGATTATGTTATAAGAAGGATTTGAGCAAAATTTACACACACCTACATTTAATGGTTAAAGGACATACTGTTTCTGTGGATGGTGAATATATGCCTCCCGAAACGATGATTGTTCAACATTCTTTTAACACCTTAAAAGGTGGCCATTAATATGTAAATATATTTATATATGATATATAATATGTTTATGTTTTAATTAAGCTTTTGTATTTTTAATTTTTGGCATACCATTATGGTCTCCATTATGGGTAAACGTGATATTTTCATTTAAGGAAGTGCGGACTACCACCCCCTCAAATTGATTTGATTCGTTAAATACCATATATGGGATGTATAAAGGATAGAACTATGATATTATATATGATATTATACTGGAATTATAATATACCTTTATATAATTATGATTCCATTCTATAAAATATGAAATAGAAATGAAAGTAGCGTTCATGCGTACGTACGGCTTACCGTCTCCATGAACGGTGCATTTCATTTCATACCTCTAAATGATTATGTAATATTATAAATTCATGTATATACTGGATATATATGATATATACATCATGATTATAATTCTGGATATAATGGATACATGAAAAAATTGTAATTATAAATGGTTTATTTTTGACTCAAGTACCAATGATCGTTAAAACGACCGTTATTAACTTAAATAGTTACAGTGTTCATGACATGGTATAAGTGATATAAAAGTAATAATGAACTTAAAAATGGATCTTAAGAAAGTAGAAATTAACTCATCTTTATTATTCAGGACATTAAAGAACGATCGATTCAATTCGGACATGAGGTATCGGAATTCGTCTCAATCTTCTTTCATTGAGGCATATTTTTTTTATACAAAACATTATTTTATACGGTGTATAAACCCCTTTGACTTTTAAGTTTATTCAAAATTAATCTTTTTTATATGAAGCATTTACTAAACGACAAAATGGAATGTTTTTGTCGTACGTATGCAGTGACAATGACTTCTCCGCCGCCGTGACTATTATTTGAGTTTCAGCTTCCTCTACAAGCCATACCTTCTTTTTAAAAGAAAAATAAATACCATGTTTTACTTTTCTTTTATTTTGGTATTGAAAATGGTTTTCATAATGTTTTTATATCAATGTTTTGTATTGATATCTTGTGATTGAACGGTGGAAATGTTATGTTTCCTTTATGCATGTTTTATGTGATATGATTATGTTGAGGTTCTTGGGCATTATTATGAAGACGGGTGGTTCCATGATAAACTAAGGGCGGGTCAGCCCGATATAGCTCTCCAATGCATTGGGTAACGTGAAGGAGTGAAACGTTAAGGTTTCTCAGAAGATATTTAGGGAATATACTGTGATGGGTATTCCAAACGTAACCAAGAGGGTTACTCCCTATGTATGAATGTTATGAATGCCTCAAGTTACCTTTACGTCTTATGATTTCTATGATTTATTCATTATTTGATGAGGTATGTTAAAGTGATTATGTTTAATGGGTAAAGTATGATTTCATTCTTATGTATATATCAACTCATTTTTCCTTTCCATATTTTTTTTATATAACCCATACTGAGCTTTTTATGCTCATCCCAAGTCTTTTTTTTTTTTGAAATGTTTTTCACAGGTCAAGGGAAAGGTACATGATATGATGATAGTGTCAAGGATGTGTCCAGAATGAATCCATGTTTTATTTTAAATATGTTCCACTGATGGGAAAAAATGAATACTATCTTTATGTAACCACTTTGTTTAAATGTGGAATTTAATGCATGTTTTATGATCTAATTATATAAAACTCTAAACTTGAAATGATCCTCAATGTGTAATCTTGTAATAACTCAAGATTAATTAAGGTTTAAGGCTGGGGCCTTATATTTAATTTTAAGCTAAACATATTGGTTATGTTAAAATTTTCTTATATTATGGGTTTATAGATAGGAACATTTTTTCACTAATAGTTTAGAAACCAAGTAACATATCGTTAGTAATCAGAAGATCGATTTCACATATTTGGTGTGTTAATTTCTAGACCATGTTGCTAAATAATGAATCTATCCATGTGTGTTAAGTAATGGGAAAAAATTTGGAACATTTTTTGAGAAGAACATGCAAAAAAACGTGTGACTTCCCTTGATCATAAAAAACTTATTTCCAAATTAATGTCATACATGATTTTTACACCCAAAGGAAACATATCCTCGACATTGAATTGAGCCAGAAGAATGGACAGTAAGTTGTGTGTCTCAAATTCTTCCCCTTTGATTTTTGGGATAATATTCTTGATTTTGTAGTTATTTCTTCATGGTAATGATCTATTATCTTTATAAATTGTTTTTTCAATTATTTTCTTTCTCTTATATGGCTTTTCCATTTAATTATATAACCATTTAGTTTTGTTTGGCTATAATGGGTTGTTAATCATTATATTACAGTATTGAGATCATCTTTTTAGTTATCCTACATCCTTAAATTAGTGTTTCATGCAAACATCTTTTGAGGTATGTTTTTATTGTTTTCATATTTTTAATAATTCATGTACTTATTTTATTTATATAATATGTTTCCATTATATTTAAAATTGTTTTAAAAGTGTCTTTTGTGTTAATATAATGATTTTGAACTCACGTTACAACTGATATGAAAATAAGATTATTATTGGTGTTTGATAAAATTATAAATAATGGATTTCAAAGGATATTTTTATCCATTCCTTTTTTACACCATACTATATTTACTGGTGAATTTAGATATGTATTTGTGGTGTTTTATTTGAAATGTATGTGCAATTATGTTGGATTGTTATAGATTCTATAAATTTAAATATTGTTTTTATAATTTTATATATAACTTTTTAAAACTGTTATTAATATTACTTGAAATGTTTTAATATATCTGTTCCAAACAAGTGGTATTTTAAATTTAAAATTTTGTTCCAAATTATTCAAAATTTAATTTAATATGATTCTAGATTTCAAATATATTTTTAATTAATTTAATTTCAATGAGTTTTCCAAAAACATATCAATAACTACATCTTCACATTGAAAAGGGATCTTTGATAAATTTTTATTTCACAAATGGTTTTCTCGGGGACTTGAAAGTTTAGTAAATTAATATAATCATGAGACCCATTTAATGAATTCAAAGTAATTTCCAATAAATTTTTTACAACATTAAATGAAGATCACAATACCATGGTATGTGGGATTTAAATGAGTGATGTTATTTTAATCATTTTTATGGGATACAAATAGGGTCATTGAATAAGTGGATGTATATGGGTGGGATGAGGATATGATTTTCATAGAAACATGTTAAGACCAAACCCATGCTGGTGATTGGTTGAAACACCCTCAAGCCCACCTCCATAGGGAAGGGGTTAGTGAAAATCACATAAAACATAACTAAACATAGGGAGTCCATTCTTTAAATTACCTGCACGCACACACACATAAACACCTCAATAAAATAGTAATTGATATAAGAATTTGAAATATAAGTGGATTCAAACGTCTATCGAAAAATGATTATATAATAATTAATTAAGTTAAAATGAAAAAATAAGCACCCCGAAAAAAACTATAAAAGAACCCGACTTGATTATAAGGAAGGGATCACTATCAAAAGTAACTTCTATAATTCTCCTCGTCCCAGCTCTAGTAAACTCCTCATTCGATCTATATCAATATTCTCTACATACCTCAGTCCTATTTTGAGTTTTTCAAGTGTCATGTTGTCTGTATAAGGAATAAATCATGTGAAAGGGAAAGCCTATTCGTGTGTGAGTATAATGATACTCCATAGTCACCAAAAAAACCAAGGAAAATGGAGAGAATGAAAGGAGACAGTATAGTTAACCTATCTTCTGAGAACCCCATCAAGAGAGAAACACCATCTCAAATCATCCATACTTATATGTTACTATTCATTTATGCCAACGTAGAATCTCAAACAAGAGAGAATGTAAAATACTCCACCCCACAACATCACCAAACAAGAGAGGGGATGTAATCTCATCCAAATACAATGAGATCAACACAGTGAGAAGACACTCCACTAATTGAGTCATCTCTACCTATAGTAGGAGAGAGGAATAATTCATCCATGTGAAGCTAAACAAGAAAATCATGTGGCATACCAGACACTTATTCACCTCCCATGTAAGGAGAGTAATCAAATGTATGGTTTGGAAAAATAAGTGTTAGGTATACTCAATCCTCAAGGGGTTTTAGGACCAAATGTGAAAACACCGCAAGGTCTCTCAGACATCACCCAGACATAATTATATCAAACATTATGTAATAGAATTTTCCAACCTCATAGCTTGTAACATAATTATACATGAGGATCTTAAGTTATAAAACTACGAGTGCAAACTCTTGGAGATCTACCATCCCATATAGAACCCATTTGATATATACAATCCTTTGGGATTAACTCTACCATTCCAAATAGAATGTCTGAGAGAACATGCTCTATCTAGAACATCCTATATGGTCCAACTGTAGTTCCCCTCACCATAGGTTCTTCCATCGATAACATATGCCCTGCATAAGGCTAAAAGACCATGTAGAAAGGCCCGGTCCTCACCAAATACCCTTAGTTGCGGGAGAAATTCTATAAACAATGTAGTGTTACCATTTTCATTATAAGAGGGAATAGAGGGACCTACACCTCACCACATCCTCAAAATTGTGGGAGAACTATATCCAAACTAACCGATGAAAATTCTATCGCTCTTGTTTTGAGTGGCACAATCCTCGGTCCATCGAGGGTGTAGTTACTATCAACAAAGTGTCATTCTTATCACGTATAAGGGCCCACTCGTAGGGAATATATGAAAAATTCAAGGGAGTACCATCTCGAATAGATTACCTGCTCCACACTACAACTATGATATGGTGGGAGAAAAACACTTTAGTTGAAGACCCGCACCCTGGGATGATAGGGGAGTACCACTCAGGGAATTGTGGACTCGCAACATCATATGATATGGGAGTACAACTCCACAGATTAAGGACCTTCACCCAAACCATATAGGGGAGTACCACTACGACAATCAGACCGACACCATGATATGTTTGGGGAGTACAACTTAGTAGATCAAGAACCCACTCCTTAAACCATTAAGGGTGTACCGCTTAGTGGTAAGATGACCTTAACCATAGTATAATAAGGTTGTTATAACTCTACCAGATCAATTATGATGGGGTGCCATCACCATCATATGACATTGGGGTACTAGACCTATGCTAGAGGACCCACTCACTAGTATTGAAGTGAAGTACTAACTCTGTTGGAAAAACACGTCTGGAAGAACCACTCTCTAGAGAAAAAGGGGTTTTCCAACTCTGACGATAAATGACCCAATCCCTATACTGTTAGGGGAGTACCCAGTCTACCTATATGTCATGTATTGAGGAATCATGCCCTATTACAATAGTTGATTACTAAATCCAAGGATTGAGGACCTATACCCTAGTCTGTTTGGGGTGTCCAAAATCTACCAGCACAAAATAAATGGAGGGAATGTGCCCTAGAATGGTATGAGAGTATTGTCCAAATTTATGAGTGATATGGGGAACCCACACCCTAAACCATTAAGGAAGTACCAATAGTTCTAAAATTCCATTGATGATACCCAGCATCTCACATGTCTATCACAAACATATTAGTCTATGGAACTCAACAACTTTATCGTTATACAATCTATTTTAGGCGGTACTGACTCAACGGTATGGTTTTAGGTCATGTCACAAGGATACATCTCAATGGGGAAAATGTTACACTTCATTTTGAGTCCAAATATATGACCATACATGCCATATCCAGAAGAATAACCCCTAGTTAAATGTACCTACACCCACAATTTGGGGAGACTCATCTCTACTAAAGGAAGGAGTTATGGTAAACCCACAATCGGATTCCACAGGGGAATACCAGTCCCACCATATCACTTAAAGAACAATTTTGATCTCCATCATCGGTCATGATCCATTAATAGAAGAATCAAACCAACTATAATTCATGTAGTTACACGAATGTCGGTTGGGGATGTTCTCCTTATTTTAGTAGGGGAGCTCCATCTCACCTATCAAAAGACTTGTGGGACATGTATCCTATATTCTATGTGATGGGTATAGACACTGATGTCAACATAGTGATCACTCTGATCACTGCTAAATACTTGTACCATTTCACACAAATCTTGATCAAAACACCTCATACATCTTAGGATGAAACCTAGTCAATGATCACATTCTATGTGGAAATAAACTTAGGATAGGATACTCACAAGACTAAATATGAGTCCTAGAGAAGGATATATAGAATGTATAAGGTAATAATGATGTCCTCTTGTAGAACATGTCACACACTAGGGAACACATGGAATCATGTCCCACCAATGTAATTGGTCGTGTATACTTTAAACATGGATTCAACCCATGTAGGGGTAAATAGAATGCATTGGAGTTACACAGTGTGTTCTAATTCACCAACCCCTTGTACTTATAGTAAACCCATTTCTGTGTACCATACAATGTGTCAATGTACTTTAGATGTGTTTCAGTACATGGTCATGTTTTTTCACATGTTTTCCCATGACATGTATCATATCCAATCATATTGGAGTACAAAATGGAGTGTATCCCATTAACATGTTGTGTAGTCCATAAACATCATATTCCTCACATGGTAAGGGATACATAGAGTGTGTCCATAGACTACACACTATGTAGATGGTAGTTACAGTTGGGAATTACCTGAAAAAACACATTATTCACAAGTAATCAACAAAACATTCTTATATCCATTCAGAAACAATCATAAGAAATTGAAATAGGTCTATATAACATTATAAAAAATAATGAATTGGATAATGAAAAAATAAATAAACTGACTACCTATATAGAGAACCAAAGATTATTCTGTAGATGAACGGTGCCCGAATCACTCTAGATCTTGATCTAATGATTATTTTAATTTTAAATAATGATCAAGAACACACCATTTAGATGATTCAGAGTTATTTCCATTAGTCACTGAAGTGGTGGAGAGGGGAAAATTAGCCATGTGAATCCATTCAGTTTGGGAACACCAATGTGATGTGAGTGGTGAAATTTAGGATTATGTATATTAATTAATAATATTATCATTTAATTAATTATTTAAATAAATGACCCCACTGACTCACCTCTATGTAAAACTTATCAGTAAGACAATTTTATGTCGCACATCTGGTAAACATGATGTTCTTGACACAACCACAAGCTCAAATAATTGATCTGAGACCCTATATAATATTTATTCCTCTTTTCATGCAAAACTATGTGAGCATGAAGAAATATATTTAATATTTCTAAAGTAACCATTCTAAGGATCCTTGGGACTCAAATATTAATTTCATCCTAGTGATTGAATTCAAAAATATTCTTGTAAAGAAACTAATATCTACTTTGAAATTCCCATTCCAGTGATCTCAACCAAGGTTCCCATGTTGCTTCCAAAAACACCGTCAGGGAAAAAACTATGGACAAACCACTCTTACATATTACTTCTACAAGGCCAACATTATGCATCAAATGAGAAAATGTCTCCTCCATTGCAACAGGTGGGAAAGAACCAAGAACCACTATCCATCTACAGTCATAGGGTCTAGTGGTACAATCCCTTGTTAAATTCACACATATACTGATGACCACAAAATTTCTCATCCTTAGATGGATGAATATAATCGTGACCTCCTTAAATGTCTTTCATTCAAGTTTATCACTAAGAATATGAGGCTACCAATGGAAAATAGAGGTGGGTAAACTCAACCAACCAAGAGAATATAGACATAGAAATCATGTGACATATCCATCATATCATTTACTATGTTGGAAGTAGATTATACCAAACTAGAAACATTGCCACACCCAGTAGTGGCCTCCCAGGTAGATTTATATGGTGGGTAAGATATCCATAATGCCGAAATATCATAGGGTCAAACACTACTACTACAGTAGGGTTCTAGGAAAGGCTCTCCACTACTCGGACTTACAATGATCTAATAGAGAAAACCCTATTAGAATGTTTGTGGTCTCAAATAAATTTCCCAAACCATACCGAGGGAGTAATGTGACAGGTCTATGATCCATTCTGAAAACCCTAGTATAGTCCTATTACCCGGCTGATATTCTGAAATCTATTGGATAGATACTGAACATAGTATGGTTGGGTAAATAACATCCCTAAAGAGTCACTCGTACATTACCCAAGTTATTGTATCCCATCCTTGGGACTATTTCACTAAACTCCACCATCGTCTGAACCAACCATGCAGATGGATCACCAATAAGACCACCGACTGATGTGGATGTGTCCCCACTAGGATGCAAAAATTCATGACCAACATGATCCAAACTACTAATGCCTAGAGGTCTGGATCACCCTAGAACCCTAGAGGTCTCCTCCTCAAGAATTCATGTAGTGCAGTCGGCCTATATGCATCCTATTCTAAAAACTACTAGCCCAACTAGCTTCTTCAAGGATGGAATCTCAATCAACCGACCACCGTGAAGTAACACCTCATAATTTCTTCCCTAAACTAAGGTCTCCTCACTGGGAGGATTTTCATCAAAATCATGTTGTATAATCCTATTTTGCTATCTTCACAGATTCATCCTACAACAAAATCAATATACACCATGATCAAAGATTTTGTCGAGAGAGTTGACTCCTAAAAGAAATGTAAAATCCAAAACCTAGTCCTCTTATGATACATGTACCATTATTTTCTACTTTGACCAAGTTCTTACTATATCGACTCAAAAAGTAGGTTTTCGGATTCCTTGTGAATGGATAGGTTAGCCTCTGCACCAAAATTGGAACCTCTATCATGAGAGGCGAACTCCAAACATCCTAACACTTTCAATATGCAACACAACCAAATAATATTTAGGGGAAAATTATGAACTACATCCCAAGGAATCAAAATTATTTTATACCATTATTTCATGACACACCCATGTCAGCGCTAAATCCACAACTCCCCCATGCCCACCTCCAAAGGTAAGGGGTTATTGATTTGTGCTAAAGGAATAACTAAACTCGGGTAGACAATTGCCTAAGGTACATGCACACATGCACCCACAAACACCTCAATGATACAGTATAGAGATATAAAAAAGCAAACCCAAAATCAATAAATACATATATCCCAAACCAGAGTACAAAAAATGTTCTGCTGTGAAAAGAGAAAAACAAGAGCACACTAAAAAACTAAAAAAGCATCCGACCTTCTTAGAAGGAGGGGATCATTTCCAAATGAAACCTCCATAAATTATTGTATGCATGATATTGTAAAAACCTTGGTTAGTGTAGCTCACATTGTTATGCATCCCTAAAGTTCGTTGTGGACTCCATAGAAAGGTATGTAGTATAACCTATGCACAAATAATGTGCGGGAAAATGCTCGTGCATGGTTGAGTAAAAAGGTACTCATTAGGAACACAAAAATCCCAAATGAAAAGGGGGAGACTTGTAGGTGAATGTCTACACAACCTCAATAGAGGGAACCACATAACAAGATAAAATCCATCTCAAATAATCCTTGGATATACATGACTAGTCATATTAGTTAAAGATGTATCCCCGACATGAGAGGATGAATGAAAAATTTTCCCCACAACTCAACTCAATAAAAGAGTGGAAGTAAACTCATTTAAATACAAGGAGATCAACAGAGAATATGAAAATACGACCATGCTTTTTCTGCCTATAGTGAGAGACTAGAATCATCCATCCATGAGAGGGTAAACATGGAATGTATTTTGAATACCTTACATGTCATTTTCTCCAATGGAAGGAGTCTAATAAAAATTATTATTTGTTCCTAGAGGTGTTATGTATTCTCAGTCCTCAAGGGATATCAAAAAAGAATGTGACAACAAGACAAGGGATCCTAGGAATCACCACGACATAATCATATCATACTCCATGTATTATGTGGTTTTAACCTCATAGCAAGAAACATGATTAAACTCAAGGTTCTTAAGGTAATCACAAAACTAGGAGAACACACTCCACAAGATTTTTCATCCTAAATGGAATATTTATATTATATTCAGTTAACTGGGAGAAGATCTGCCATTATGAATGGTCCCATTGAGGAAAAATAGTCCATCAAGAAACTACCTATACCATCTGTCACTAATTCTCCACACTACAGGTTATTCTATCACTAACCTGTTCCCTACGCAAGGCTAAAGAAACTTGGTGGAGAGGCACAATCCTCACAATTTCTCAACAGTATAGTTATAACTAAACTAAGTAATGCACTATATCAAACTTCTATATGCGAGAGAATAGAGGGACCAATACCTATCTACTACCCCACAATCGAGGTATTACTATCTCCTAACAATCTCATGACACCATTATTGCTCCTGTATGAAGTCGTCCATACACCGTTCTGTCGATGGATAACTAACGCCTAACCCAATATCATGTTTATAAATTGGAGAGGCCAGATCCTCAAGACTATACTCAAAATATGAAGGAGATATTACCCCAATATAATACCACATACCCACTGCAACTCAAGTATAGTGGAGTATAACACTATTGGTGAGTTCCCACACCCTAGGATGATAGGGGAGTACCCCGCAAATAATCGAGTACCCACACAATATTATGATTGTAATGTACAACTCTGTAGATCATGGACCCAAACCCTAACCCAGTTCTGGAGTAACATTATATTTTTAGAGGACCTGCACACAAGAATGGAAAGGGTGAACAACATTGTAGATTAAGGACCAGCACCCTAATCTGAAAGGGGAGTACCACTATAGGGTAGAGGACCCACACCTTAGTACGACAGGGGTGTATCGACTCTTCCAGTTCCTTTATGATGGGGGACTTTCACCCTGATATGACTGGGGAGTACCAAACCCTGGCTAGAGAACCCCCTCCCCATAAGGAATATAATGACTCCAAACTTTTACATAAGAAATAACATGATTTTATGAATAATTATACATCAATGTAAAATCCAAGGATCATGAATTCTAGTGTCATTGAATACTAGGTACAAAAAACATAAAAACAAAGCATTAGCACAATATGTTATTTGATCTCTTAAGTTCAATTGTGCTCAAACATTTACATAGGTACCCTAGGGAGCACATTAACAATGGGAGTTTCCAAATAGACTACTATGGTAATAATCATAAGAAAAAAAGCATTAGCACAATGAATGGAAGGCATGTCATGATGATTTAAAAAGGAACATAACATATGGAACCATAACATCTAAATGTGTAATCATATAAACATGGAGTCATAGATATGTGTAAGAAACCTAAAACATGACTTTATTATAATTCATGTTTTATCGCTAAGATCATTTCACATAGTAGCACAAGCCATGGCTGACTGCCAAGACCATCTCACATAACATCTCATGAGACTTATCTTTCCCGAATGAATTGGAGTGGTATATGGGTGAACCCATCATTAATTTTCATTAATAATATTTCCACATAAATAATCATACATAATCAATATTACATAAACATAAATATTATCTGTGTAAATAATTGGGTTCCATAATAATGAAACAATTCATAACGGATGGGAATAACACTAAAGTTTCCACAATAGAAGGGAACTAAAGTATACATTGAAATTTATATGGGAAATATATATATATATATATATATATTGGTGAGTTCTTTCAGGTATATGTAAAAACATGTTTAAAAATTATTCAAGAAATGTTTCCATGAAAATAATTCTGAGCGGTTTTAATGAAAATACAATAGAGCCATTAAAATAGAAGAGGAAAAAATAAAAATAAAAAAACCAGAAGTGAACAAAAAAATATTTTGAAATATAAATACTGATTTTATAATGACAATGGTGGATTTAAAAATAATATAGTGTGCACTTGATATCTGGTATGATTTCGAGATGTTCTCTTAAAACAGGTTTTCTTACATGGAAGTATTGAAGAGCGAAGCACTTAGAAACATGTATATCCCAAAAAGGGAATGATGAATAGAACAAGTTACATGAGTTTGTATCATTGACATATCTATTATAAGATGAAAATAAAAAAATGGATAAACCAATTTAGATAAAATAGAGATATAAGAACCCGAAAGAATAATGGATGTTCTTGTTGAATCCCACACGAAATTTTGACATGGTATTGTGTGTAATTCAGAAGGATTAATGCGAGATAATGGGTTTGTCATCAATTAAAAATCATGATAAATTTATGATAAGTGGATCTATCATACCATGTCTAATGAAATTACACATAAAAGGTCATAACATAGATGACATTCTTGAATAAAAGTGAAATAGAGAAGATCCCATATCTTAAGCCTGATGGTGTTCTCCACATGATATTAATGACATTAATAGTGAAATTTGGTTCATTAATTAATAATTAAATTACCTCTTATATATTTAAAAGATTTATTATAAACTTTTTATGTTCACACATGAACGTTTTTGATAGGTTAAGTGGTTCAATTTCAATTTTTGGGTCCGTTTTTTTCTTGTTTGTTATAATCAGTTTATTTATTTTCATGAATGGATGAATATATAAGATGGAAGTGGTTGTATAGAATTCATGTTATATGAAATTAGTGGTCATCCAAAATATTACATGGTTGAAAATTTATTTATTTTACTTAGATTGAAGTCAAATAACTATAGAAAATTGTAGGGAGAACCTTTTGGGTTAATTGGCAGTTTTTTTCCACAATGAACACTTCTAGTTTTATAAATCAAAATAATTGGTATAATAGGATTATAGAACCATATACGAAAAATAATACATATATAATGGTCTGTTTGAACCATGAAATTGGTTTCATGTCCAGAATTTAAGATGGTAACAGAAATAGAAAACACAACATCCTTCAGTGTTGTAAATTAACACATCTGGGATAGTGTCTTTAATACAAAAAAATTGGTAAATGAAAGATGATTATAACATATTAAATTATCAGAAAAAAAATTCTAGTTCATGTATGGTACTAGATTTTTCATAACATTTGGATGAGTATAGATAAGGATAGAAGAGTAAACTAAATAACATGAAAAGAAAGTAAAAGAATGGAAAAGTTAAATTTACCTCTTGAATCTATCTTCCCGGAGGGCCTCTTATGGGGATAGTATTAGGTATTATTAAGAGATCATGGGCATTTATAAGTGGTGAGGGAGAATAGGGACAGGTATGGCCAGAATTTGTTGATTCCATAAGGCCTGAGAGGAAAAAAGATAAGAGGTAAGGAAGGGTGGTATTTATAGTGGAGGAGAGGGGGGTATTCATAATATTATAATCGTTAGTTTATTATTTTTCCCTAAGACAAGAAATAGTGATGATTTCATGACCAATAATATAAATAAATTCATTGGAGTTATATATTTGTGTTCATACATCACCTATGATGTTAGTAATAATGGATTTAAATTATAATTTATTTATATGGTAAATTAACGTATCGTACAATTCACCAAAAAGTCAAGTATTTCAGAAAAATCGCAAATATATACCCAAAACATTTTTGGATGTGTAAAAACCAAAAAAGATATCCATTTTCCAAAAATAATTTATTATATATGATTAATTCAAAATTTAGATAAAATCAAAGTTTTTTTGAAAAAACAAGTTTTAAAACATTTATTTACTAATTCTAAAATAAAGGCACATAATAAAATCACTTTAATATTATTTATATACTCTCATTGGTAATGTTACAATTAATTAGGGTATATCACCATTCATTAGGGTGACATTACTATTCATAATGTTATGTTACAATTCAAATAAAATATGTTTTCATTATCGGACTCCAAACATGATTCTGATCTCAACCGTGAATGTCATATTGTCGAATTTCCCAACTTAGAAGTGTCAACAATATGTTTAAAGGTCACATATTACATAGTATTTAATTGTGGTCTGATTTCATGTTATTATAGGACATAATCATATGAAAGAAAATTTCCATTTAAGGCATTATGACGTTACATTCTTCACCCTTAAAAATTTTTAACCTCAACATTTCATTTTACATTTGTTGGCATAAATAAGAGCATGTACATTTCCTTTATTACATCCTCCATTTACAATTTTTCCTCTTTGTAATTATGATTCCTCTCTAAAAACATTAATTGGTGAGTAGTCTTGTTTCATAGAACATTATCTTTACAAACCAAGATCTTCACTAGCTGATCCTAATAAGAAAGGTCACCCTCTAAATTTAACACATCTAAAGAGAGTACATGTGACGGGACTAGTATGTACTTATTTAATATGGATACATGAATGAAATCATGTACTTTGGACATGGTAGGTCGAAGTTCCAGTCGATAGGCCACATCCCCGATACGACCAGGAATCATGAAGAGGCCGATGTAACTAGGATTTTCCTTTTCATTCTCCCCAAAACTCATGTACCTGTTCCATATATATAAGCGTAGAAATACCATTTATCCAACATTGAATTCAAGGTCTCATAGATGATTGTATGCATAAAACTTTTTTTAAATTTTACCATTATTAATATTTTTCTGAATGGTTTTCACCTTTTCCACCATTTCATCGACAATTTTAGGTCCTAGTAAGTTATTCTCACAAATATCATCCCAACACATTGGTGATTTACACATTTTATGATAAATGGAATAATATGGTTCAATTAATAAGCTTGAGTCAAAATGTTGTTGTAGAGGAGTTCATCCAGTGGATGATTTTTGTGACATCTTCTATTGATGTCCATAGAACATGATCTTAACATAGATTCCAATGTGTGAATAGTTCTCTTAGATTGGCCATCAGTTTGAGGATGCTATGTCATACTAGAGTTTAGATTAATTCATAGAGCATGTTGGAGACTTTTTGAGAACATCAAGGTGAATCTTGGATCACAATCAGATACAATAGATAGTGGTACTCCACGCTACCTTACCACATCATTGATTTAAATCCATGAAGATTGATCCAATGACATGTCCTTTTAATTTCGATAATGTGAGATGTCTTCGTAATATGATCCACAATGAATAATATAGCATTGTTTCCTCTGGATTTCATTAGAAGACCAATTCCAAAGTCTATGGTAATGATCTCCCACATCTATGTTGGTTTTGGTTGTGGTTGAATCATCCTCTCTAGACAACTGTCTTTCAGCCTTTACATGTTGAGAATTTGTGCACTTTGATGTATACTAAGAAATATCATTCTTTATATTATCCTACCAAAAGTTCTCCCAAAGATCATGATTCATCATTCTACTCTCTAGGTGAACAATGATGTTCAAGCTATTTGCATAATTAAAAATATACTTCTTTATCAAAATAATGTATTTTACACATAATTGTGACACAGATATTACAACTCCATACATGTAAATTTTTAAATCAAAGTATATTTAATTTCTAATAGATTTCGCCATTTTCTGAATTTTCATATCTTTTCCTTAAGAATCCGCTATTTTCATCATGAGGGATGGTTGAGAAATAATTTGAGAAAGTATTGATGATGTCCTTCCATAAGGATTTTCATACACATCATCTTGTAATCAAATAATATCGGATCTTTTTCAATTTTCATTATTAATAAAAAATATAGGATCCTTTCTTCTTAGAGTATCCATTACATAATTTTCCTTACAGGGATTGTAGTGGATTGAGATTTCATAATCCTTAATGATATCTATCCATATTATCTAGTTCATATTAAGATCTTTTGCAAAAATAAAAATTTTAGACTCTTGAGGTCAGTATATATGTAACACCCGAGACTTTTATGTTATATAAATCATCAAAGGAATCTTTTTCTACACAACACTTGCTTGGCTTGCTTTACACGAAATCGCGACCTTCCTCGATAGCTTGCGTCGTACGCAATACTGAGTTTCACTAAACAACGATATGCTATTAAAATATTATTAAAACTAGCCGTTATGAATAGTAATAACCACTTTTTGAAATTTTATAAATTTTATCTTTCAAAATGGACTTCATTTTTGGATTCGGAATTCTGAAATTAGCCTAGGGTGAAATTTTGGTATTTTTCTGAAAACTTTCAATTTTTGATGAATAGTGAAACCACAAAGTGGTAGGTTAAAAAACTGAATTTTGCATAAAACATAATTTTACCGCTTCTATGAATGGAATTTAGAAAATCCGAGAGACACGGTTAATATCAAGGACTAAAATGTGGTTCAATGAGATGAAAATAATTTTTTGGGGAATAGTAACTTTTTACTTTTTTTTACCACGGTTAAAAGTAAATAGGGTAATTAATGGTAAAAATGATATTATTATTACCCTAACACATGTCCTAATTCAATTGTACAAGTGTAATTCGACCAAAAACAAACTTAGGAATAAAATATGACCATTTAGGTCCACTTGGATTAGATTAGGACATTTATTATTAATTTATTTAAAGAAGGGTTAAAATAGTTAAAATCAAAGTTTAATACGTAAATCATTTTTAATATGGGGTTATACATAAGATAAATTCGACTATAAATATTCACTAGAAAGCTAAAAAGATTTACTACATAATGATATTTTATTTATAATTTTTAGACATTAAATAATTTAATTTATTTATGACACAATGATGATGCAGTAATTATCTTATTAATGAAATATTGACATAATTGATGTTATAAACACCAAAATAAATGTAATTTGAGACTTTTTATAGATTCCACTAATTTTATAAGTTACTATGAAATATTAGTGTTAATTTGAACAATTTGGTTCGAACATATAATTCTGTTATGACTTTCACAAAAATCATATATCAAATAGTGTCAAAATTGACACAAAATAGTTTTTAAATAAAATATTATATTACTAATTGTTATTTTATTCCTAAAAATCTAAGGATCGGCCAAATGACTTAAATAAGGATATATATATTAATAATAAACAATTTGGGGTTCGTTTGGCATGTTATAGTAAGTGTATTAACCATATAGTGTAAGAAAACAAAAAGACGCGGTAAAAGTTAAATTATTTAACTTAGAGTTAAATCTAATTGATAAGGTTAAAATAATAACTTAAACCTGTCTAAATCCTATTGGTTGATAGTATTTAGACCCATCCCCACTTTAGCTTCGAAATAAGACCCTTTGGAACCATTATAAACCGATTTTGACTTTAATATAAAATAATATTTTGAGATATTCCTAAGGTGCCCCTCTCCTCCCTTATAAAAGGGCACCTCCTCCCCCTCCTCCTCACACCAATTTGAGCACTCAATCTCGGCCAACCCCTGCCATTTTCTCCTCTCCACTTCCCTAGAATAATCCTAGATTTCCTGGTCTTCTTCAAAGACAAATCTTAGTTCCCTAAGTGGAGGATTCAAAGAAGCGTTCCAAAGAAGAGGTAATATCCAATACTGATCTTTTCAATTTCTTTATTCTTCAACTTCTTCTTCTATAGTTGTTTCATGATAAAGTAATAACATAAGTATTACTTACATACTGATATGTTATTATAAATATGAAACAACCCTAATTCACCTTCTATCCATCCTACAGAAAAATGAAATCACCGCGCGTGCGTACGTACGGAATACCGTCTCCACGCCGTGGTGTAAACTATTTTCCACCATCACCTTACAAGGATGGGTATAATGGTGTAATGAGTAACTATTTATGATTATTATAAATTAATATTGATACTGAAATAATATACATATACTCCAATACAATTCCATAATCATAGGAACGATATCATCACTCGTGCGTACGTACGGAATACCGTCTCCACGATGTGATGTGACTCGTTCTACATGATCATCATTACATAGTAATTATATAAATGAATTGAATGAATAAATATTATATATGTTACAGTAATACCATTATGGATATAAGGTATCTATAACCTTAAAAGAAGAATAAGAATTTATTCGGCAAAACACGCATAAGAACAAAAGGCAATAAAGACCCGAGTAACAAGTAACAATGAAATATTACTAACAAGAAGCTAAGAATGTGACCATTTATGATATCATATCAATATGTATGATTCTGGAATAAGTAAATAATATTATTTAAACCATTATACAGGAGCTTCGGACACATACAAAGCAAATCAGACCTAAGGTAAGGGAAATATCACAATCTCATTTTTATCCGAGATTGTTTATTCGTAAGTATTTACTGGGGTGTATTTTATCATCCACATCCATGTTTCATCAATATGTAATATTATTTCCATCCACCTAAAATTGTTTAAATCCATTTTTACCCTTCGGTGAGTTTTTAGTAATATGTATGAAAGGAATCTTTTGTCATTTTTCATACGAGGTACTTTTTGACTTTTCCGACAAAAGTACGAAGACTGTTTTTTTTAACTTATACGGAATGAATGGATTTTTAAAACATTATTTCCAAGAAACTTCCTTTACAAGTTTTCAAGTTTTTTTTAATCAACTTCTTTTATTTTAAAGTCGTATGACATGTTATGAAAGGAAAAATGTTTTTGAAGTAGAAAGGATATTTTCCTCAAGAATGGAGTTCAAGTGTTTTATCAAAATTATTTTCCATATAAGATAATAAAAGGGTTCTGTTTTTATCCCTATTATTACATTGGTTTGATTATGTTGTGATGGAAATATTTTTATGAATTCCTTTATCTTATATGAATTGTTTTATGATGTCATCTTGTTTAAGAATCCCATTTTTATTACATGGGTTACACTATGATGTATGGTTTATGATTATGTGGCACACATAAGAAAGGATTCATTATAAGATGGGTGGGACCTATATCTCCCTCCAATGAATTGGGTAATGATTTTATATTTCATGAGATAGACATGGCTGGAACGGTAGGTTATACCGGTTCAGTGAAACAGGACTGGAACGAGGGTAAATCGGTTCAGAAAGGGACTTTGTCCACTAAGATAGTCTTGGAAATGAGTCATGACTAACAAGAAATGATTTTCCTTGATTATGTGTGCATGCCACAAAGTTTCAAGTTTCATGTTATGATTATGAGGATCTCATTTTCACTTCTATGATTTGTTCCATGTTAAGATATTATGATCTCTTTTGCAGGTTATGATTTTCAAAAAGATATGATATGATTTTTATTTCCTTTATTTGCCCTTGATGAGCATTTGAGCTCACCCTTTTATGTTTTCTTTTCCCCAGGTCAGGAAGATGGATATTAAGTAGAATATGCTAAAAGGGACCCTAGATATGATGAAATAAATGGGAGACACTGTAGAAGATTTATGAACCAGTTGTTTATGTTTCCCAGTTTCTAAAGACACTATACCTATACGGTCCTTTGTGGTTTTGTCATATGTTGTAATAAGTGTACTTCAATTTTGAAGTATTAACAATGTATGTAAAGTATGGGTCATTATAGTTGGTATCAGAGGAAAGGTATAGTCAACCTTTGGAAACTAGGATGTGAAATCCTTAGTAAGAACCCTAAGGATAAGTCTAATCATAGAACACAATCTTAGTGTTTTAGAAATGGCCATGAATAACCTAGGATAAGACCTTAAGTGTGAAAATTTTATTCTTGAATTATGTGGTTTTCCTATTATAATTAGTGTTGTTCACACTATTCTTCTTGGTTTTAGTCAATGGCTGGAACCCGAAGGAACCGTGTTAATGCGGAATGCGATGGGCAATGCAATGATTGTCCCCCTGAGCAACCAAACGATATGGGAGCTGGAATGAAAAATCTTGTAGCCATGCTCACACAACTTTCTCAAGCTATGAATCATGCAGGACTTCCAAACGAGCAAAGGAAGAAGAAACATTCTGTTGAATCCTTCATGAGGAAGCGTCCACCTTCTTTCAGCGGGTCTACTGATCCATTAGTTGCTGAACAATTGATTAGTACTACTGAAAAGATATTTTCAGTTCTTCAATGTTCTGAACATGATAAAGTCATCCTAACAGTGTATCGTTTGGAAGGAGATGCTGATCAATGGTGGAATCTTATTAAGAATACGAGGCAAAGGGATGAAATTGAGTCCATGGAATGGGACGAGTTCAAGAACTTATTTTTCAATAAGTACTTCCCTCGTATTCTCCGAACAAAGATGGAGAAAGAGTTTCTTGAACTGAAGCAAAGGGATGATGAATCTGTTGGTACCTATGAAGAAAATTTTACAAGACTTGCAAGGTACGCTTCTGGTATTATTATCCAACCTGAGAGTAAGATCGATCGATTCTTTAGTGGCTTAAAACCAAGTCTTCGAAGGGCGTTATCCCTAAGGGACTTCAATAGCTACGAGGAAATCGTTCGATGTGCTCTCAAAGTCGAGATGGAGATTGGAGTAACCCATCAGTCATATGGGTTTGATAAGAAGAGGAAAATGGAATTCATAGGAAAATCTAAAGAGCACACTGAAAAGAAGATGAGATTTCTCTTATGCTCAAAGTGTGGATAGAAACATGGAGGGAGTTGTCTTAATGGGACAAGTAAATGTTTCAAATGTGGAAAGGAAGGTCATCGGGCATTTGAATGTTGCGATAATGGGAAGAAGATGTCTAATGATGCAATCAAAGGAAGGGATACACAGAATGAACCTACTACACTTCAATGTTTCAAGTGCAAGGAGATGGGGAATTATGCCAATCAATGCCCAAATCCAAGGGTTGATGATGATGGTCGACGTCAACAAACTCTTAAGGCTAAAGACAAAGGAAAGTCACAAGAAATTTCTATCAGCGATGTGGAGTACGATAAAAAAGTGGTGAAAGGTACACATACCATCCACTCTAAAGTAGAAAATGTTTTATTTGATTCTGGATCCACCCACTCTTTTATTTCTGATGAATTTTCTAAGGGTATCACCGTATTACCTCAACAATTAGATGTTGAGTTAGCTGTGACAACACCTAATGGCACATCAATCGCATCAAAAGATTATAATTCTTCTCCGATCGAAGTTTGTGGGAAAGTGCTTCCTGCAAATCTTGTGATCCTTCATATAGTGGAATTTGATGTGATTCTTGGCATGGATTGGATTTCTTTATACGGAGCTCATATCTATTGCCAAAGAATGGAAGTCACATTTCATATTCCAGATCAATCTATGATCGTCTATCAATGCAAGGATTAACATAACCTTCCAGTGGAAATTTCTTCCATTTTATGGGTATTGATTCCACTAAATGAAGGTTATTTATCTCAAATGGTTGGTGAGAAACTCGCGATTGAGAATTTTCCCATCGTACGGGAGTTTGATGATGACTTTCCGGAGGAATTACCGGGTCTTCCACAAAATCGTGAAGTTGAGTTTTCAATAGAACTCATACCGGGTGCTTTGCCTATTTCAAAGACACCTTATAGAATGGCCCCAATTGAGTTGCAGGAATTGAAGAAGCAACTCCAGGAGAATCATGATAAGGGATTCATACTCCCTAGTGCGTCACCTTGGGGAGCACCTGTTCTATTTGTTAAGAAGAAAGATGGATCAATGATACTCTGCATTGATTATCGATAACTTAACAAGATCACTATCAAGAAAAAATATCCTCTCCCAGGCATTGATGACTTATTTGACCAACTATGCGGAGCTCAATACTTTTCCAAGATTGATCTTCGTTCAGGGTATCATCAATTAAGGGTCAAAAGGGAGGATATACCAAAGACGGCTTTCCGTACAAGGTATGGACACTATGAATTTATAGTGATGCCATTTGGTCTTACTAATGCCCCTTCTATCTTCATGGATCTAATGAATAGAGTCTTTAGATACTATCTTGATCAATTTTTGGTAGTCTTTATAGACGGTATTCTTGTCTATTCTAAGAGAAAGGAAGAGCATGAAGATCACTTGAGAATTATGTTGAAGACCCTGAGAAAGGAGATGCTTTATGCCAAATTTACCAAGTGTGAATTTTGGCTTCAAAAAGTTGCATTTTTGGGTCACATAATCTCAAAAGAGGGGATATCTATGGATCCAGCAAAAACAGAGGTTATCGAAAGATGGTCGATACCAACAACAGTAACTGAGATCCGAAGTTTTCTTGGTTTGGCTGGATATTATCGACGTTTTTAAAGGATTTTTCACGATTATCTAATCCACTCACCAAGTTGACTCGGAAAGGAGTTAAGTTTGTTTGGACAGAGGAATGTGAAGAGAATTTCAAGGAGTTGAAAAGAAGGTTATCCAGTGCACCTGTGCTCACACTGCCTTGTAGTGGAGAAAGGTTTGTGATCTACAGTGATGCATCCAAGAAGGGATTGGGGTGTGTTCTTATGCAAAATGATATGGTGATAGCTTATGCCTCACGACAATTGAAAATCCATGAGCAAAATTACCTAACACAGGATTTGGAGTTGGCTGCGGTAATCTTTTCATTAAAGATTTGGAGGCATTACCTTTATGGTGAAAGGTGTGATATATATACTGATCATAAAAGTTTAAAGTATATTTTCACACAAAAGGAGCTGAATATGCGTCAAAGAAGATGGTTGGAGATGATTAAGGATTATGACTGCTCAATCCATTACCACCATGGGAAAGCAAACAAGGTGGCAGATGCATTAAGTCGACAAGACCAAGCTCGTTTATCCATGATGAGGATCAAAAAAGATCCAATATTTATGGATTTACAAAGGATGGATCTTGGAATTATAATGGAAAGGGAAAAATCTTATCTTTCTCAAATGAATGTTCGACCATCTATACATGTGAAGATTAATGAGGCACATAAACAAGATGTCGAGTTACAAAAGAAGGTGAGAAATGTTCCTGAATTCAACCTTGATTGTGATGGGATAATAAAGTTCAGAAATCGGGTTTGTGTTCCTCCCATCCCTGAATTAAAGAAGGAGCTGCTGGATGAGGCTCATAGTTCTTCATTCCCTATTCATCCTGGAAGCACGAAGATGTATAAGGACCTGAAAGAGTACTTCTAGTGGGATGGCATGAAAAGAGATGTTGCTGAATATGTCTCTCGATGCTTGGTTTGTCAACAAGTTAAAGCTGAGAGACAAAAGTATAAGGGGATGTTACAACCATTACCCATACCCGAATGGAAATGGGAAAACATCACTATGGACTTTGTCACAGGACTTCCTAAAAAATCCAAAGGCAATAATGCTATTTGGGTCATAGTTGATCGTCTTACAAAGTCTGCACACTTCATTGCTATTAGAGAGGATTTCTCTCTAGACCAGCTTGCCAGGATATATGTAAAGGAAGTGGTAAGATTGCATGGAGTACCACTTTCTATTATATCTGATCGGGATCCGAGATTTACCTCGAAGTTCTGGCGAAGTCTTCAGCATACTCTGGATACAGAGTTGAGTTTCAGCACTGCTTATCATCCCCAGACAGACGGTCAGTCTGAGAGAACAATTCAAACCCTAGAAGATATGTTGAGAGCTTTCTCTATGGATTTAAAAGGAGGTTGGGATCAACACCTACCTTTGGTGGAATTTTCTTATAATAATAGCTTTCACTCCATTATTCAGATGGCTCCTTATGAAGCTCTCTATGGAAAGAAATGCAGGACTCCAACTTGCTGGGATGAAGTTGGGGAAAGAAAGTTATTAGGACCTGATCTTGTTGATGAAGTGGCAGAAAAGGTCAGATCTATTCAACAACACATAAGAGCAGCTCAGAGTCGACCGAAAAGTTATGCCGTCAACCGAAGAAAAGACCTAGAGTTTGAAGTGGGTGATAAAGTGTTCTTATGAATATCTCCCTCGAAGAGGGTTATGAGATTTGGAAAGAAGGGGAAGTTGATCCCTAGATATATCGGTCCTTTCGAAATACTGGATCGTGTTGGAAAGGTAGCTTACCGATTGGCGCTTCCACCGAATCTCTCTCAAGTTCATTATGTGTTCCATGTATCTCTCCTGAGAAAGTACATACCTGATCCTTCACATGTACTCAGCTCAGAAGTTGTACCGCTGGAGCAAGATCTTTCTTATGAAGAACAACCGATAGAGATTCTGGATCGTAGCGAAAAAGTCCTATGAAACAAGACCACTCGATTGGTGAAAGTTTTATGGAGGAACCACCAACTTGAAGAAGCTACATGGGAGCTTGAGGATATGATGAGGGAGAAGTATCCTCATCTGTTTGTTACAAAGTGACGAATTTCGAGGGCGAAATTCTTTTTAAGGGGGGTAGAATGTAACACCCGAGACATTTATGTTATATAAATCATCAAAGGAATCTTTTTCTACACAACACTTTCTTGGCTTCCTTTACACGAAATCGCGACCTTCCTCGATAGCTTGCGTCGTACGCGATACTGAGTTTCACTAAAAAACGATATGCTATTAAAATATTATTAAAAGTAGCCATTATGAATAGTAATAACCAATTTTTGAAATTTTTTAAATTTCATCTTTCAAAATGGACTTCATTTTTGGATTCGGAATACCGAAATTAGCCTAGGGTGAAATTTTAGTATTTTTCTGAAAACTTTCATTTTTTGATGAATAGTGAAACCACTAAGTGGTAGGTTAAAAAACTGAATTTTGCATAAAACATAATTTTACCGCTTCTGTGAATGGAATTTCGAAAATCCGAGAGACATGGTTAATATCAAAGACTAAAATGTGGTTCAATTAGATGAAAATAATTTTTTGGTGAATAGTAACTTTTTACTTTTTTTTTACCACGGTTAAAAGTAAATAGGGTAATTAAGGGTAAAAATGATATTATTATTACCCTAAAACATGTCCTAATTCTATTGGACAAGTGTAATTCGACCAAAAATAAACTTAGGAATAAAATATGACAATTTAGGTCCACTTGGATTAGATTAGGACATTTATTATTAATTTATTTAAAGAAGGGTTAAAATAGTTAAAATCAAAGTTTAATAAGTAAATCATTTTTAATATGGGGTTATACATAAGATAAATTCGACTATAAATATTCATTAGAAAGATAAAACGATTTAATACATAATGATATTTTATTTATAATTTTTAGACATTATATAATTTAATTTATTTATGACACAATGATGATGCAGTAATTATCTTATTAATGAAATATTGACATAATTGATGTTATAAACACCAAAATAAATGTAATTTGAGACTTTTTATCAATTAAACTATCTTTCTAGGTTACTATGATATATTAGTGTTGATTTAATCAATTTGGTTCGAACATATAATTCTGTTATGACTTTCACAAAAATCATATATCAAATAGTGTCAAAATTGACACAAAATAGTGTTTAAATAAAATATTATATTACTAATTGTTATTTTATTCCTAAAAATCTAAGGTTCGGCCAAATGACTTAGGTAAGGATATATATATTAATAATAAACAATTTGGGGTTCGTTTGGCATGTTATTGTAAGTGTATTAACCATATAGTGTAAGAAAACAAAAAGACACGGTAAAAGATAAATTATTTAACTTAGAGTTAAATCTAATTGATAAGGTTAAAATAATAACCTAAACATGTCTAAATCCTATTGGTTGATAGGATTTCGACCCATCCCCATTTTAGCTTCGAAATAAGACCCTTTTGAACCATTATAAACCGATTTTGACTTTAATAAAAAATAATATTTTGAGATATTCCTAAGGTGCCTCTCTCTTCCCTTATAAAAGGGCACCTCCTCCCCCTCCTCCTCACACCAATTTGAGCACTCAAGCTCTGCCAACCCCTGCCATGTTCTCCTCTCCACTTCCCTAGAATAATCCTAGAGGTCCTGGTCTTCTTCAAAGACCAATCATAGTTCCTTAAGTGGAGGATTCAAAGAAGCGTTCCAAAGAATAGGTAATATCCATTACCGATCTTTTCAATTTCTTTCTTCTTCAACTTCTTCGTCTTTAGTTATTTCATGATAAAGTAATAACATCAGTATTACTTACATACTGATATGTTATTATAAATATGAAACAACCATAATTCACCTTCTATCCATCCTACAGAAAAATGAAATCACCGCGCGTGCGTACGTACGAAATACCGTCTCCACGCCGTGGTGTAATCTATTTTCCACCATCACCTTAGAAGGATGGGTATAATGGTGTAATGAGTAACTATTTATGATTAATATAAATTAATATTGATACTGAAATAATATACATATACTCCAATACAATTCCATGATCATAGGAACGATATCATCACTCGTGTGTACGTACGGAATACCGTCTCCACGATGTGATGCGACTCGTTCTACATGATCATCAATACATAGTAATTATATAAATGAATTTAATGAAAAAATATGATATATCTTACACTAATACCATTCTGGATATAAGGTATCTATATCCTTAAAAGAAAAATAAGAATTTATTCGGCAAAACACGCATAAGAACAAAAGGCAATAATGACCCGAGTAACAAGTAACAATGAAATATTACTAACAAGAAGCTAAGAATATGACCATATATGATATCATATCAATATGTATGATTTTGGAATAAGTCAATAACATTATTTAAACCATTATACAGGAGCTTCGGACACATACAAAGCAAATCAGACCTAAGGTAAGGGAAATATCACAATCTCATTTTTATCCGAGATGGTTTATTCGTAAGTATTTACGGGGGTGTATTTTATCATCCACATCCATGTTTAATCAATATGTAATATTATTTCCATCCACCTACAATTTTTTAAATACATTTTTACCCTTCGGTGAGTTTTTAGTAATATGTATGAAAGAAATCTTTTGTCGTTTTTCGTACGAGGTACTTTTTGACTTTTTCGACAAAAGTACGAAAAATGTTTTTTTAACTTATACGGCATGAATGGATTTTTAAAACATTATTTCCAAGAAACTTCCTTTACAAGTTTTCATGTTTATTTTTAATCAACTTCTTTTATTTTAAAGTCGTATGACATGTTATGAAAGGAAAAATGTTTTTGAAGTAGAAAGGATATTTTCCTCAAGAATGGAGTTCAAGTATTTTATCAAAATTATTTTCCATCTAAGATAATAAAAGGGTTCTGTTTTTATCCCTATTATTACATTGGTTTTATTATGTTGTGATGGAAATATTTTTATGAATTCCTTTTTCTTATATGAATTGTTTTATGAAGTCATGTTGTTTAAGAATCCCATTTTTATTACATGGGTTACGCTATGATGTATGGTTTATGATTATGTGGAACACATAAGAAAGGATTCATTATAAGATGGGTGGGACCTATATCTCCCTCCAATGCATTGGGTAAAGATTTTATATCTCATGAGATAGACATGGCAGGAACGGTAGGTTATACCGGTTCAGTGAAACAGGACTGGAACAAGGGTGACTCGGTTCAGAAAGGGACTTTGTCCACTAAGATAGTCTTGGAAATGAGTCATGACTAACAAGAAATGATTTTCCATGATTATGTAGTTTCAAGTTTCATGTTATGATTACGGGGATCTCATTTTCAATTCTATTATTTGTTCCATGTTAAGATATTATGATCTCTTTTGCAGGTTATGATTTTCAAAAAGATATTATATGATTTTTATTTCCTTTATTTTCCCTTGCCGAGCATTTGAGCTCACCCTTTTATGTTTTCTTTTCCCCAGGTCAGGAAGATGGATATTAAGTAGTATATGCTAAAAGGGACCCTAGATATAATGAAATAAATGGGAGACACTGTAGAAGATTTATGAACCAGTTGTTATGTTTCCCAGTTTCTAAAGACACTATACCTATACGGTCCTTTGTGGTTTTGTCATATGTTGCAATAAGTGTACTTCAATTTTGATGTATTAACAATGTATGCAAAATATGGGTCGTTATAATATATCTCACACTTCTCCCAATGAAGATAATGCCTTTATATTTTTAACGCCATGATTGAAACAGCCAACTCCAGATCATGTGTAGGATAGTTTTAATCATGTATTCTATGTCGGAATGAGGAATAGGATATCACTTTCTCATTCTTCATTAGATCATATCCTATGCCCTTCTATTAAGAATCATTGTTCACTACAAAGTTTTCTCCACATGTTGGGAGTGTGAGTACTGGTGCAGTGATAAGCCACATTATCAACACCATGAAATAGGCATCACATTTCTTAGTCCGGACAATCATTACTCCCTTTTTTTGTCAGCTTGGTAATTGGGTATGAAAATCATGAAAGGTTCATCACAAATTGTCGATAATAACCTTCTAGACCCAAAACGTTTTGGATCTCCATTAATGATGTTGGCCTGGGCCAATCTTATATCACATTGCCTTGGATGGGTCCACAAATATCTCTTTTATGGTTATTACATTCCCCAAAAATGATATTTATCTATATAGAACTCACATTTACTATACTTTCCATATAGTTAGACTCTTCTCAATGTTTATTTCATAGTATTCAAATTCTTCTCATGTTCCTTTTGGCTCTTGGAGTATATCGGAATATTGTCAATTAAAACTACAAAAAATATACATTGGTAGTCTCTAAATACTTTATTAATCAAATCCATTAAAATATCTATAAAATTAGTGAGTCCTAAGAGATTCACTATGAACTCATAGTTTCCACACACCATTCGAAATGAAGTTTTGATAATATCTTCCTTCCTCACATTTAATTCGTGATATCCTGATCGGAGATCCACCTTAGTGAAATAACTGTCCCCATGAAGAGGATTGAACATGACATCTATCAGTGATAGGGGATACTTTTTTTAATAATTATTTTAGTAATATTGTGATAATAAATTAAAATTCTCATTGATCCATCCTTATTTTCGATGAAGAGGACGAGAACACCCCATCGGGAAGCACTCGGGCATATAAAACCCTTGTCCAGATTCTTCTGTAACTACTTCTTTAGCTCCCCAAACTCTACAGTGGCCATTATATAATGTCTCATTGAAATAAGAAGGGATCCAAGAATAATTTCAATTGTTACCTCATCCTCTTGATCAGGTGGAAGGACAAGAAACTATTCCGGTAATATATTAGATTAATCCCCAACGGTTGGGATATCATCGAGTAATATTCTCTCCTTGGTCTCAATCATTTGATCTAGAAATGATTCCTCATAAGGAATTAATATCCACACATGAGATAATGATTGTAAAATAGATTCATCATCTTCCTTGTAATTATATATAATTGGAGGATGCTTTGGGATGTGAATAGTGATATCTCTTTAATGACAACTCATGTTAGATTTGTATAATGATAGAAAATCCAGGCCCAAGAGAGCATAAACACCACTAAAAAATTTTTATTGAAAATTTATGGAAGTTAATTCCAAAAACATTAACTAGGGAGGAGTTATAAACCATGGACGAAATAATTTCCTCATTTTCTATTATCACGGATTACTTATCCTCCAAATTTTGGTATGGATTTTGAATATTTCTTGTAAACATTCAAGAAATGAAATAATGTATAGAACAAGAATCAAATAGTACATTTTCTATTTTTGATTGAAGAGCAAGAATTCCCGACACCACATCGATGTCTAGATCCACCTTTGTAGTATTGATATCATAGTCCCTCTCTTTTTTCCTTAGAGGTTGTTATTGATTCCCTTCAACAACCCTCGGCTTTAAGAAATTGTTCACGTAATGCCCATGATCCTTGAAGTTTCAACCCTACACTATAGGGTTTTTTTGATATGTACTTTCCTTTATTGTTCAAAATTAATAAGATTCTCCACATCCCATCAGTTTTTTAGCCAGATGTCCCAAATTTCCACTTTTGAAGCAATTAATCATTCCCTTTAAAAAAATCCCATGATGAATCTTCCAAAAAATTAACATGTGGGATAGTGAAATCTTATTCCATCATAGGATTTTTTTTGAACCAACCATGTTTTTCTCCATCTTCGGATTCTTTTCACTGGGCCCACAAGGCCAAAATATTTCTCTAGAAATCATTTCAACCATGAGAGCATAGCAGAAAATATTATCATAACTGTGAAAGTCTCAAATTTCCAAATCATTTTATACACCAGGAATTTGTAAACTAAATAAGAGATCCACCTTACATTCAATGTTCATGATAATTCCAGAGGAATACCATGAAATCATTGTAAATGTTTCTTCATGGAACCTGATTAACTCATCTTAATTCTACTTGATTCCTAGGAACTCTATTTATGTCTTGAGACGGAAGGTTTAAAGAAGATATTTGTTGAACAATATCCCCTTGAATTCCTCAAAATCCATAAAATCAAATTCCTCTTGGGAAATTTTATTCTTGATCAGTTTCAACAACAAATCATGTTCCCCATCAAAATGATAGACCAAAAGTACAAATTTCCATTATCATGATCCCTAGAGGACGAATAATATATTTTCAATGTAGTTAATCCACTATTCAAAGAGTAGGGTATCAGAAGATACTCTTAACACTAGACGCCTTTTCCATTTAAAGTATTAAATGGATAAATTATCTTTAAATGGATAATGAGGGTGTTCTACAATATTTTTATTATTATTCATAACATAATAAAATTGAGAAATTACTTTCATGATGTTTTGACCACCTATTCCTATCATATTAGGCTTATCATTAGGGAAATCCTTAGATTCCCAATCACATTTATTGTTGAGACATGTTCTTTTATTTCCCGCCATTACTTAGAAAAAGTACATATTATTACAGAGCTCGAATATTTATCTATTGAGTAAAAAAATAAAAAAATTTATTATAAAATGATAAATTTGTAAAGGAGAAGTATTTCCTAACTTGTGATTCCATATTATTAAATCATGGTTACACATTATCTATTTATTAATATATATATTCTTTTAGTATTTTTTTATTCCCTTAATAATGGTTTATAATAATCTCATGAATTTACCAAATCATATCTAACAGGAGTGTGAAACCAAGTGTGAAGCAAGGCTTGTTTTCATGTACTAGGATACACCGAGTCATGCCTGAAACTCCTTGTTGAAGATTTCACTCCATGGAACATCTATGCCAGAGCCAACTATACCTATTTTTATCCAAACATGGATGTATTTCCTTGATAAATCACTTTCTCAATTCTTACAGAAATTTATGGATGTTTTCTTATACCTCATATAATCATTACGGTTCTTACTAATGTTCTCTATTACAATTCTCCAAAAATAACTCGACCAACTTCGAATAATAACTATATAAACCCTAGACTTTTAAATGAGGCAATATACGATTTTAAGAATAATTATACATCATAGTAAAATCCAAAGATCATTTTGTCTATTGTCGTTGAAGACTAGGTGCATAAATATAAAAACATGAGACTAAAAAACATATTTTTTTAATCATAAAATTGAGCTTCCAACTTCCATTGTTCTCAAACATATACATAGGGGACCTTGAAGAACACATGAATAAGGAAATGAGTTAATATCCCAGTATGGAAATAAATACACTAACAAAGAATTGGCCTAATGAATAGAAGGAATGACTTGATGCTATAAAAAATAATATATCATAAGGAACCATAACATATAAACACATATTCATATAAAAATAGAGTCATATAAATGTTTCTTTAATATAAAACATGACCTTAGGGAAATTCAAGGATAACCGCGAAGATTGTTTCACATAGTAGCACAAGAAAAGGCTTAATGCCAACACCGTCGCGCATGAAATTTCATGAGACATAAATTTACCAAATGAATTAGAGCTCAATCTAGGTGCACCGATCTCAAATTTTCATTAATATGTTTTCAACATCAATAATCATACATAATCTATCATACACAATCATAATGATTATCCATGGAATGAATTAGGTTTCAGAATCATGACACAAAGCATTACCAATGGGAATAACACAAAAGTATCCATAATATAGGGGAAATAAATTACATATGGACATTAAAAATGAAAATAAATATGTATCATATTTAGTGATTTAAAGTATAAGTGACAACATGTATGAAGTGTACTGATGAATTTTTCACATAAAAACATTTCTGAGCAGTTTTAAGGAATATAATATTAAGCCATTAAAATAGAAAAGGGAAACATAATTTATAATAAAAATATATGTGAACTAAGAAGGTTCTCAAAATAGAAAAACATATTTAATAATGACAATGGGGGAATAAAATAGTGTATAGAGTGCAATTTAAATCAACTAAGAATTTTGGAAGCTTCTTCATAACAGGTTTGATTATTGAGAAGTATTGAGGAGGGGCCACTTAAAAACAAGGATATCCCCATATAATATTGATGAATGAAATTTGTTATATAAGTTTTATTATTAAAAAAAATTATAATATTAAATTATGAATAATATATATTTTTAATTAGGTAAATTTAATTATAATGAAACACGATGGAATAATGGTGGTTCTGTTTGAATCCCTCATGGAATATCAGCTTTGGATTGTGTGTACTTGAAAGGGATAATGTTAGAGAAATGGGGTTTTGTTCATTTAAAAATCATGAGTATTGTATGGGGAGTTTCATAGTCCTATCACATCACTATGAATTACATATAAAAAGACATAACAAAGAGGACAATCTTGATTAAATGTGAAATAGTGAGGATCCATGACCGTAGAAATGATGGTGTCCTCCACATGATATTAATGACCTGAATAATCAAATTAGGTTAATTATTTAATAATTCCATAACCTCTTATATAGGTAAAATATTTATTATAATCTTTTTTAGTTCACTGATGATTTTTTTGATGAGTTAATTAGTTCAATTTCACTATTCGGGTCTGTTTTCATTCATGGTATTTATTATCGTTGTAATTAAATTCATGAATGTATAAAAATGTAAAGTGGATGTGGTTGTAAACAATTAATGTTATATTAAATTATTTATCGATTAATATATTCAATGGTTTTAAATTTAATTTGGTTACATTTGGTGAATTAAAATCATTATATAAAACTTCATTGATAACCTTTTGGTTTAATTGGCTATTTTGAGCCACAATGAACAAGTTTTGTTTTATAAATAAAAAAAATGTGTAAAAAATAATTCTGGAACCATAGATGAGACATAAAAAATATATTATGGTCTTTTTAAAACCTGAGAATGGTTTTATTTCCATAAATGAATATAGTAACATAAATTGGAAACCCATCACCCAAGAATGAAGTAAATTAACACATCTTGGATGGTGTCTTTACTACTAAAATAAAAAAGGGTAAAGGAGAGATGGTAATAATTTATTCCATTACCATAACAAAATTCCAGTACATGTATGGTACTATAGTTTTCTTAACATTTGGATGATGAATGGTATGAATAGAAAACTAAACAAAAGGACATGAAAAGAATGTAAAATAATTGAATAGATGAATTTACCTCTTCTGCCAATATTCCATGAGAGCCTTTTAAGGGTGGATAATTTTGAGTTTTTAGGAAACCAATGGATTTTGAATGTGGGTGGAGAGATTAAGGAGATTTTTGAGAAGGATTTAGGGAAGGAACAAGCTGTGAAAGGAGTGAAGATAATAGGTAAAATGGGATGGTATTTATAGTGGAGGAGAGGAGGTTTTTCATAATATTATAATCATTAGTTCCTTATTTTTTCATAAGACAAGAAATAGTGATGATTTCAGGATCAAGAATAGTAATAAATGCATGGTTGTTTGATATTTTGGTCCTTAAATCACTTAGGATGTCAATAATAGTTGATTTAAATCATAATGTTTTTATATAGTAAATTAATGTATTTTTCTGTTCACCTAAATCTGAAGTGTTTCCTTAAAATCCCAAAATATCACCCTAGCCATTTTTTGGTGTGAAGAATCCAAAAATGAAATCAATTTTTCAAAAATAATTTTTTTAATATTATTAACATAATATATATTTAAAATCATAATTTATTCTAAAAAACAAGTTTCAAAATATTTATTAATTTTTTCCATAATATATGTGCATCATACTTTAATAGAATATTATTTATATACCATCATAGGTAATATTAATTTTCATTAGAGTATATCACTATTCATAAGGATAAATTTTTTATTCATAATGGTATGTTACTATTCACAAATTTCTTTTTCTAATTGGACTCCAAAACATCCTAATGATTGTAACTTTGAATGTTTGATTTTAAAAATTCCAAACACAGAAGTGTCAAAATAAAGTTTTAAGGTAAAATAGTAATTATTAGTTAATTTTGTTGTGATTTCATGTGATTATATGACATAATAATAAGAAGTAAATTTCAACTGATAAATATTAAGTCATTACATAGAAGGGATGTACTGAATCTTCCAGAATATCACGTATAGAGGACCCAAACCCGAGAATGACATGGAGGTCCTAACTCAAATGATAGAAGACCCACACCCTATTCTTGGAGGGGAGTATTCACTCTACCTACATGCCACATATGGAGGACCAACATTCTGTTACATTAGAGGAGTACCAACTACATAGATATTGAACCCACACCCTAGTCTAACAAGGGAGTTCGTACTCTATCTGGCCAACACGTATATCGGGATTGTTCCCTAGAACTAAAGGGGAGCACTGTCCAACTTTTTGAACGATATGAGGATCTAACACTCTAAAACATTAGGAGAGAATAAACAGTTTGGTCTATCCATGATGTCCAACATCTCATGTGTCTAGCATGAACAGAAAATTCTACGGTACTCAATCAAATCCTCATGATATTGTCAACATTAAAATGCACTAACTCACCCACAAAATTTTATGTTGCATAAAAAGGAAACATATGGGTGGGGAAGAGTTACTCTTCCTTGTGAGTCCAAGGCTATGCCAAGCCATGTCTTATCCCAAAGAACTATCAAAGAGGTAAAATAATCCACACCCACATCTTGTAGAGTCCCATATCTTCTAAAGAAAATATGTAAGGTTATCCCACACCCTTATTCCATAGGGGATCATAAGTCATATTTTCACTCTTCATGAACCATAACGATATCCATCATCAATCATGATCCACTAGGATTTTCATACAAATTACAATTAATTTAGTGAAACCACCATGAGTATGGACCCACACCCAATTATAGCAGGCAAGCACCACCTCATCAGTATAAAGAGTCTTGGGGACCCACATCCTAATCTCTAAGGGAAGGTTATTGACCCCGATGTCATCCTAGTGATATACCCTGTCCCCTGCTCATGACTTGTACAGTTACATAAGAATCTTGAAAGAAATGAGAACCTCTAACCTTATAGGCCTAAACTGAAGACACAATCACATTCTACATGAAAAAACACATGTTCTGGTTCTCAAAATCGGGAGTCCAAGTCCTATAGTAGTAGATACTGAAGGTAGAAGGTCTCAAGGAGATCCCCTTGGAGTACATGGATTTCACTGGGGAACACTTAGAATGCGAGCCCACCTAAGAACCTGGAAGTGTATTCGGTCAATACAGTTTCAAACCCATGTAGGTGAACATGGTGCATACAAAATTTACATCGAATTCTATTCTTAACTTGACCCATTGCCGTGTAGTTTACCTGTGTCCTAGTATAAAACCTTGTGTTAGATTACATTCAAAATATTTTAGTACCAGGCCATGTGTTTTCACAGAGCTTCACAAGAAATTTTCTATAGCCACATAGATTGGGATACAACACAGAATGTTACACATGTACTTGGAATGAAGTCACCAAATAACATATTACTCATATAGGATGAGCTTCACGGCGTGTTTCTACAAAACACACAACATGTATATAGTAATTATAAAATCTAAGTACATAAAAAAAATATTTAGCTCGATTCAACCCAATATTATAAATTATACTTATTAGGGAACATAAGACATTGATATAGGGGTATATAATTTTATAAAAATGCAAAATTAATATGATTGAGACTAAAAAACAAACCTCTTACCTTGATGGGTAAATGTAAGAGCATTAGTGGAAGAACAATTCAATAAAAAATTTATTTCTTGATCTAATGATGATATGAATTAGAAAAGGAGACCCAAAACACATCATTTCAATGTTTCTACACTGGTTTCATTTGAATCCAAAGGGGAGATGAGGGTAGAATGAGAGGTGTGTAAGAAATCAGATCATCGTTTCAGGTACGCCTTCTCTTTTTATGGAGTTTTTAAGAAAAATGGAGTTTATGGAAAATTTCAAAGTACACACCATGTACATTCTAAGTACATGCTCTGTACTCTTCTTCGGCTCGAAACCGTGTTCTATCCATGTCCGGGCCACACACACAGTGTGTAGGGGTGACATGGAGGCCATTTTTGGTGGAGTATGAAAAAACCTAGTATACATTGTGTACCCTAAAAGTACATGCCGTGTTATTTTCTTTTTTTCACTAAATGCACTGGGGTCATGCCTGACAGAGAGAATATACCCCTTCCCTAGGTTCTTCGTCCGAGAGAAACTCGTACGGCTGGATCTTCCTCGAGCCCCCACCTCTTCGTCCGTTCTCCGATTCGAGCACGTTCGATTGCGTTTGAATCGAAGCAGTGAGTTATTCCTTCTACTTGAGGCCTATTTTACAATTCCTCATCTTTCTCATGTTATATTTCTCTATATGTTTTGGATGTTTTCTCATATCTACGACATTCTAGGGATAATCAGTCGTTGTGGTACAAGTATATCGATCTCCTAGGATCGAGGTAGGTGGTTTGTGCGTTTTTCTAGAAAGTCGATGAGTATTTTGGGGAAATTCAACCAATACCCTTGAACGGGGTATTGCATGTACCCATTTTTCCCGTGTTGTATTTTTTACTTTGCTTTATTTCTAGAGTAGATGTTTAGCCTATGTTTATGGTAGTTTTTACTGTATTCTGGATGTTTTCAATGCATGTTCTGCCTGTTTGGCATTGCCAGTTTCCATGCCTAGGTGTAGGATAGTGGAACTATTGATTTGTTATGTTTTTGAAACTGAGATTGATAGCCAAGTTGTTCTTGAGGATTACATGGACGATGCACGCACACTGGGCATGTTTATTTACACACTGGACTGTGAAAACCTAGTGTAGTAAACCTTTGGGAGAATGGACATAAGGGCTTTTCTAGATATTCTTTTAATACGATGTAGGACCACAGGGGGAATTGACGGTGAGTTATTTCTCAGAGAGTCTTTAGTTCCTCGACGCGGGACATAGGGGTAATGAGACGTTGATTTCTTCCCCAGAGAGCCTTTACCACTATACGAGACTATAGGGAGAATTGATGGTGGGTGATTCCTCAGAAAGTATACTCTTAGCTAAACCAGAGGGTGAGACTGTGTGTGCCTCTTAGAGGGTTGCTAGAACTTTTAGGTTGAACCATAGGGGTTAGGTTGTGAGAGATAGCCAGAGTGTTACTTGTTTTCATCCAGCTGCTGGTTGTTTACCTGTGTACTCTGTGTGTTAGAATTGTGGTTTGTAGCTATTGTGTGCTTTGCTGTTTACTGCTTCCTGGACTTTTACTTTCCTTGTATTAATTGACTGTTAGGCACAAATCATTGGGTGATTTCCTACTGGGATTGTATCTCACACCCTGTTTGGGCCATGCTTTGTGCCCAAGAAGATTATTTTGTTTCACGTATAGATAATGGCAAGTGCCCTTCTACTTCAGGTTCTTGATTGCACTGGAGTTGGAATGCATGGGACCGAGCTATGGCTTGAGATGCTGAAGATTTTACTTGTTTTATTTTGCACTTTGTTTTTATATTTTATTTTAGCATGTTGGTTTGTTTACTGTTTTCCATAGATTTATGTACCATGTTGCATCACTATTATTTTATACTTTGCTTTTGCTGTTCAGTTCAGTTGGTGTATGGTTTTGTTGTTTCTGCTATTGTGTCTAGTTATTCATCCACTGTATACATTACCGAATGAGGGCATAGTTTTCCCACCAACTCACCAAGGCCCTTGATGGTATTCGGCAGTCCCTGGAATATTGGGAAACATGCTTGAGGTCATGTGGTGAACCGGGTACGGGGCACCAATGGAGGGGCTTCAGATTCAGGTCTTTACAAAGTGGTATCAATGGTGTTTCTTTTCTCTGGATTTACTGTTTGGAGAATTTATCTAGGGGTCGGAAGGATTTGGTATTTGTTATTAAGCTATGCTTGGGATTAGTTGACCCATGTACATGGAAAATCCATTCTAACTCGTTAATTGTAGTTTGCTGGTTTTGAGATTTTACGGTTTATATGATTTCACCAAGAGTGATTCACATGATTTGTGTTGTTGTCGTCTTGATTATTGTGGTTCTATTTTTGTGTCAACCCAATGAGATGAGAGTTTTCCATCTCATGTATCATATAGGAACTTGTAGAAATCACATGCCATGCATTATTCCTATGCCATCTAGAATGAATTAGCGATTTCATGCTATTGTGATAGACTTTGTGTAGACTTTGCATGTTGTTGTGAATGATGTTTGATAGAATCTCTGCTGCCTTTTTAGAGTATTGTTGTATTTGAATTTTCTTAAATGAACTCCACGTTTTGATTAACAGGGAGTATAGGCCCTCCGGAATTGAAATTTGGCACCTATTTGCAATTTTTTCAGTGTTTCTGGGATTTGGTGCTGTTCTTGGGCAACAGCCCAGAAAAACCCAGAATACACGATGTGTACTTTTCGGATACACGCCGTGTAGTTTTCAGGATGTTTCACTAATTGTGTGAGAAGAAACACGGTATCGTGAGAATAACTACAGGAAAACGTCGTGTATGGTTGTTACACGTCGTGTAGTTCAGAGTCGTGTTCTCGGCCCTATCACTAACAACACGGGTTGGGGAAGATTGGGTAGAACACGCCGTGTTGTAAAGGAACACGCCGTGTAGCCTTGTCCAGGTACCCAGCCGTGTCATGAAAAACACGGGTCGGTGTTACCTTCTCTTCGACATGCCGTGTTGTCTTCAGAACACGCCATTTAGTCTTGTCTATGTACACGGCCGTGTCATGGACAACATGGGTCGGCGTTACCTTCTCTTTGACACATCGTGTTTTCTTTGGAACACAATGTGTAGACTTGTTCAGGTACCTGGCTGTGTCACGAATGACACGAGACGATGTCACCTTCACCTATACACGCCGTGTTTGTTCGGATCACACCGTGTAAGGTTCAGTCATGTAGACGGTCATGTGTTTAACAAACACGGGCCGCCGAAGCCTTGTCTAGTACACTCCGTGTGTGTTCAAAACACACTGCATAATATCGAGTTAAGTCGGACCATGGGGGTTAGTCATGTAAAGAGACACAGGGAGGGGAATAACATCCAAGTACTTGCCATGTCTTGGTTCAAAACGCCGTTTAGTTTGAGTTATTACATGACTTGTATGGTAGGGGTACACGCCCATGTCGGTGGCTTATGAAGACACACTCTGTAGTTTTTATAGATATCGTGTAGTCATGTTTTGTAAACTTGTGTGTTTTCTATCCCCTGGTCCGGTTTTGTACTCTTGGGTTCTCTGTCCTTGTTTTCTAATATAAGGTGTGCTTTTGATCTTTCAGAGATATACAGCTGAGACGTCCTCTGGTTGTACGTCTGTCATTAGGTAGTGATCAGATGCCAGATTTGGCTGATTAGGGACTTCCTACGAATCCTCATGTCGGGCCTACCCTGGCACCGACTGTCATACCAGTTGCAGGCACTGATGCACTATTCAGAGAAGGTTTTATGTGGATGATCCAGACCCTTTAGGGAGTACCGCCTCATTCCATGACTATGTAATACTTGAAATGTGTTTTCCAGCAGTAGCATCCTCTTATATTCTTGGGGGAAAGTGGAACTCAGGCTACAGAGTCATGGATGGAAGCCATGCTGACTATCTTCGAGCATCTGGAGACACCTCTAGAGAGGCGGGTCATGCTCGCCACCTACATACTCCGAGACTCTTCCAAGAGGTGGTGGGATGTGATCTCACAGGTGGGTCATCAGCAGGTTATGTCTTGGGAGGAGTTTTAGCACGTCTTTTAGGAATTATTCTACCCGAAGACCCTAAGGGCCGATTGAGCCTCGGAGTTCATGAGAATAGAAAAGGGTACTCTTTCTGTCATGGAGTATTCCTCTCATTTCACCGAGCTGCAGCATTTCACACCCCTCCTGGATAGGAGTGGGGTTTTCTTAGCAAGGAAGTTCAAGTCTGGTCTCAGGCGGGAGATCTTCTCATAGGAGAATATCTTCCAGTTGACTTCCTTCACTTACATCATCAATTAGGCACTGATTGCGGAGCACAATCTGAGAGACTCTGGAGCTGCGAGCCAGGACGGTTCTACATCCAGATCTATTTTTCCTCAAGATGATAGCAATATCTGCCGTAGAGAGTCTATTCTTGGTGATCCAAGGAAGTGAGATGCATCGTCAGGCAGCCGGATGATATGCTACCAGTGTGTCAGGTCAGGGCACATGAGGCCTCAGTTCTAGAGAGACCCTGTGGAGTGCCGATCATGGGGCAAGATGGGTCACCTTAAGCGTTTCTTCCCGGTTTTCACACCAGCATCAGGTGAATGTGGTTCTTCCATGAATCCTCATTCTAGGGAAACCCCACCAGTTTCTCACCTGTCGAGGAACTAGAGTTCTTATGGACGTTCGAGCCACGGTGGAGGTCGAGCCTGGGCAGTCAAACACCAGTCCCTCAGCACCAGTAGGGTGGTTCAACTCAGAGTAGTCAGCCAGGGGCACAGGGCCACGGTGCAGGCCAGTCTTTCACCATGGATCAGACCTATCAGGAGCAGGATCCTAACTCTTCTATAGTTCAAGGTACGATTTTAGTAGCCTCAGTTTTATCATCATCCCTTTTTCATACTAGTTCTACGCGTATCAATATCTCCATTGATGTCATGGAGAGAATTGGGCACTGCATCATTTCTTCTACAAACTCATTGACACTAGACACACCTTTGGGGACAAGGACATCTAGTGTGCGCCAGTGCAAAGAGTGTCCTCTTGAGATTGCAGGGTATCATTTCTTATTGGATCTCTATTTCCTAGAGATGACAGACTATGATTTCATTCTCGGGATGGACTGGTTCGTTCCCTTCCAGGCAGTCGTCGACTGTTATCACTGCAGAGTGTGTATTGTTTCACTAGAGGGAGAATATTTTCTTCCATGGAGGCAAATGGAATGTTCAGGCGAGTCGAGCAGGACACGAGCATCATGGGATAGGAAGGGTGATGGCCCAGATTGCTTGTATTTGTCTAGATGATCAGGGGACATCACCATTGGATTTTCCCCCAGTGGTGTATCGTTTTTGGGACATCTTTCTGGAGGAATTTTCATATTTTCCTCCAGAGCGTGAGGTAGACTTTTCTATTGAGCTCATTCCAGGAGCAGCACCAGTGTCCATTACACCTTATAGGATGGCTACACCTGAGTTGTAGGATCTCAAGAATCAATTGGAGGAGTTACAGGTAAAGGGATTCATCTAACACAGTGTTTCCCTTTGGGGTTCACCGGTCATATTTGCGACGAAGGACGATGGTACCCTTCGGATTTGCATGGATTATCAGAAGCTGAACTAGGTGATGGGTATTAATTGATACCCCATTCCGAGGATCGATAACCTCTTTGATCAATATTGTGGAGCCTGGGTGTTCTCAAAGATCGAATTAAGGTCTGGTTATCATCAGTTGCGCATTAGACCATCAGATATACCTCTGTCAGCCTTCAAGAGCATGTATGGACTATACGAGTATATTGTTATGACATTTGGTATCATGAATGATCTTGAAGTTTTCATGGAACTGATGAACTGTGTGTTCCATCCTTACTTGGACTCCTTTATCGTGGTCTTCGTGGATGATATCTTGGTGTACGTTCATAGTCGAAATGACCATGCTACCCATCTTGAGATCGTTTTAAGTACACTGAGAGATCATCTTCTTTATTATAATCTCTCGAAGTGCCACTTTTGGAAGGATCATCTTTACTTCTTGGGTCACGTATTCTCAGAGGTAGAAGAATCTGTGGACCCAGAGAAAGTGAGAGCTATAGTCTCTTGGGAGCAGCTGAATAACGTTTTTGAAGTGTGAAGTTTTCTTGGGATGGATGGATACTACAGACGCTTCATTCAGGACTTTTCACACCTAGAAGAACCTTTTACAGGACTAGATAAGAAGGGGGTGAAGTTCTTATGGTCATATTCTTGTGATTCAGCCTTTCAGTAGTTGAAGGGAAGATTGACGTCAACACCGATAATAGTCTTGCCAGAGCCAGCCAATAGCTACACTGTTTATTGTGATGCTTCGGGAATTGGTCTAGGTGATGTGCTTATGTAGGGAGATGGAGTCGTTGCGTACGGGTCTCGGAAGTTGAGGCCACATGAGAGGAACTACCCGACACATGATCTGGAGTTGGCAGCTATTGTTCATGCCTTACACTGTTGGAGAATCAATCTTCTGGGAGAGCACAGTGTGGTCTTCGCAGACCACAAGAGTCTCATGTATATATTGAATCAGCGTGATCTGAATTTGAGGAAGCACAGGTTGGTCAAGTATCTTATGTATTTTGATTTCGAGATTGCCTATATGTCAGGAATGGGAAACGTAGTGGCAGATGCGTTGAATATGAGATCTCAGATTCAGGCAGTTCAGGAGGCCAACAATGAGGGGCAGCTGATGGATCTGTTCACTGAGATGCATCTGGAGGTGCACAACAAACAGAGACAAACCTTCCTATATTTTGTAGCTATTACCTCGACATTACTTGATTGGGTACAGATGAGGCAGCTATCAAACTCAGAAGGCTTAGTACTGCATGAGAGTGTGTCTGGAGAGGACCCTCTTCTTGAATGGACAATGGGAGAGGATGAGATCATGCATTTCTAGGGACGGGTATGGGTTCCAGCAGACATACACGAGGATCTGATATGAGATTTTCATTCCTCAGTTTGGTAAGATCATCCTGGCGTCACCAAGATGTATCAAGATCGTCATCGCCAGTACTGGTGGCCATGTGTGAAGAATGATTTTGATGGGTTTTTCATGAGATGCTCTACTCGTCAACAGGTGAAGGCAGAGCATCAGTGACCAACATGCCTTTTACAACAGTTACCAATTCTGGAGTTGAAGTGGAATAATGTTGTGATGGACATCGTGACCGGGTTTCCGAAGTCTCCCCAATGTAACAATGTTGTTTGGGTTGTCGTCGATAGGCTCACGAAGGTTTCTCCCTTCTTACCGATCAAGGAGACCTTCAGTGTCGATGATCTAGGATGACTTAACATAAGAGAGATCGTTCGTCTGCATGGAGTTCCACACTCTATTGTTTTAGATAGGGATGCCCACTTTACTTCTCAGTTCTAGAAGGGACTTTAGAAGGCTTTGGGTACACAGGTACTTCTGAGTACGGCATACCATTCCCAGACTGATGGACAGTCCAAGCGCATAATCCAGGTGCTTGAGGATATTCTCCGAGCATGATTTCTATACTTCGGTGTGTCTTGGGAGGATCATATACCTCTTTTGGAGTTTTCCTACAACAACTTTTTCCAGGATACCATTCAGATGGTACCTTATGAGGCTTTTTACGGTAGGCCATGCGGATCACCCTTATGCTGGATGGAGGTAGGGGATGCAGCTTTGCTAGGACCACATGTTGTTCAGGAAGCTTGAGATCAGATAGAGTTGATTCGGATGAGGATGGTTACACCACAGTCATGGGAGAAGTCTTCTACTGATAATTGGAGATGACCTCTAGAGTTCAAGGTCGGGGATCATTTTTTCCTACCTATCGCACCGAGGATGGGACATAAGTGGATTCATAGGTAGGGTAATATTTCACCGTGATATGTTGGGCCGTTTGAGGTTTTGGAGAGATTTGGGCAGGTCGACTATTGGTTATAGCTACCCCAGAGGTACTGGGCCATGCACAACGTCTTCTACGTCTCTTAGATTTGACGTTACTTTTCAGACCCGTCTCATGTCTTTCAGCCTGAGGAAGTTGAGCTCGAAGCGGATGCATCGTTTGAGGAGAATCCCATCCAGATTGTCAATCGCAGTACGAATATTCTCTGGGTGTGGTCTGTCCCCCTTGTACGGGTGCTATGGCAGCATGGGCGAGTACAGGATGAGACCTGGGAGAGGGAGGCCGTGGTATGATTATAGTGGCCGGAGTTGTTCGGGGTTTCTTCTTATACACCTCTCTATGGAAATTCAAAGGTGAATTTCGTTAAGGGGGAAAGTTTGTAAGAACCCGGATCTTCATTTTAGGTACGCCTTTCCTTTTTCTAGAGTTTATATGAAAAATTGAGTTTCTGAAAAAAATTTATTTCCACGCCATGTACATTCTAAGTACACGCCGTGTACTCTTCTGAGGCTCGAAGCTGTGTGATTTCCATGTCTGGGCCATAAACATGGTGTGTAGGGGTGACTTGGAGGTCGTTTTTGGTGGAGTATGGAAAAACCTAGTACACAACGTGTACTCCAAAAGTACACGACTTGTACTTTTATTTTTTTCACTAAACGCTCTGGGGTCGCGCCTGACAGACAGAACATACCCCTTCTCTATGGTCTTCGTCCGAGAGTGACCCGTATGGCTGGATCTTCCCCAATACCCCGCCTCTCCATCCGTTATCTGATTCGAGCATGGTCGATAGCGTTGGAATCTTAGCGGTGTGTTCTTCCTTCTACGTGAGCGTTGTTTTCCAATTCCACCTATTTCTCAAGTTATTGTGGATTATGTGTTTCAAGTGTTTTCTCAGATCTACGACATTCTTGGGAGAATGTATCATCGTGGTTCAAGTATATCAATCTTCTAGGATCTAGGTAAGTGGTTTGTGACTTTATATTGAAATTCGATGAGTATTTTGTGCAAATTCCACCAATACCCTTGAACAGGGTATTGCGTGTTCCCGTTTTTCCCTTTTTGTATTGACTTCTTTGCTTGATTACTAGTGTAGATGTTTTTCCTGTGTTTATGGTAGTTTTTACTATACTCTGGATGTTTACTATTCTTGTTCTTCCTATTTGTCATTTCCAATTTCCTTGCCTAGTTTTAGGATAGTGGAATTGTTTCTTTGTTATGCTGTTGAACCTTAGATTGATAGATAAGTAGTTATTGAGGTTTACTTGGATGATGCACATGCGCTGAGCATGTTTATTTGCATGTCGGACTATGAGAACCTAGTGTAGTAGACAATAGGGAGAATGGATGTAAGGGCTTCTTCAGAGCGACTTTTAATACGATGCGATACCACAGGGGGAATTGACGATGAGTGCTTCCTCAGAGAGTCTCTAGTTCATCGAAATGGGCCACAAGGGGAATTAGATGTTGAGTGCTTCCCCATAGATCCTTTATCACGATATGAGACAATAGGGGGAATCGACGTTGAGTGCTTCCTCATAAAGTCTACTCTTAGCTGAACTAGAGGGGTGAGACTGTGTGTGCCTCCTAGAGGGTTGCTAGTACTTTTAGGTTGAACCATTGGGGTTAGGCTGTGAGAGATCCCAGAGGGTTACCTATTTTCTTCTAGCTGATGGTTGATTACCTGTGTACTCTGTGTGTTAGAACTGTGGTTTGTAGCTATTTTGTGCTTTGCTGTTTACTACTTCCTGCACATTTTCTTGTCTTGTATTCATTGATTGTTAGGCACAAATCTTTGTGTGATTTTCTACTCGGATTGTATCTCAATCACTGTTTGGTATATGCTTTGGGCCCAACAATATTATGTTGTTGCAGATATAGATAAGGGAAAGCGTCGTTCTACTTCAGGTTCTTGATTGCACTGGAGTTGGTGATCATGGGACCGAGACGTGGCTTGTGATGCTGACTTGTTTACTTTTTTTCTTTTGCACTTTGTTTTTCAGTTGTATTTATGAATGTTGGTTTTTTTACTTCTTTCCATAGAAATTTGTACCATGTTTCATCATTATTATTTTATATATTGCTTCCGCTATTCAGTTAAGTTATTGTATGCTGTTATTGTTTCCGCTATTGTGTTTGGTTGTTCTTAGGCTGTATACTTTACTGAATGAGGGCATAGTTTCCCCACCAACTCACCAAGGCCCTCGCTTCTAGTTAGCAGCCTCTGGCATTTATGGAAATGTTCTTGACGTCATGTGGCGAACCGGGTGTAGGGAACTAGTGGAGGGGCTCCGGATTCGGGTCGTTACAAGGTGTGACTCCTTTGGTTTTAGTTTCACTAGCATAATGGGATGGGTGAGATATAGGTTTAACTAAATTTATTAAATAAATTATCATTTAATTATTTAGTTTACCACAAAATTAACCTGCTAACTATCCTCCAATATAAACACATTGTTCATACAATTTTATGTTCTATCTAGGGTAAACACGTCATTATAGACTCAACTGCAAACTTAGAAAACTGATATGTGACTCTTTAATGTATTTATTCCTATTTTCAATAAGAAACCATATATATGACAAAATATATTTAATATATTTAAAATCACTATGTTGAGGCTCTTGATGCATCAAAATCCAGTTCAAACTTAGTGCCTAACTTCATTAATATTCATGGAAATATTGAAAAGTCTTATAGGTCAAAACCAATGTCTCAATATTCACCATGTCTGATATTTTCTAAATTTTACCTCAAGGATTATTTTTTTCATCATGGGGAATCATTTAATATTTGATATTGATTCATAGGCCACTATATCTAGTAATTATGATTCTAAATAACCCTTAAAAAATATGGAATACATTTGTGGAGTTCCACTATTGAGTCTATGTTAGAGATGCTAATTGATTATAGAAAATGGATGAATCAATATCATAGTAGATGATTTTAACCATGTAGGACTTTGATTTCCGCATGATATGTCTAATAATTCCCCTTGATTATTAATAATATACAATTAAATTTCAATTATATGGTTTCATTAATATTCAAAAAAATTATTCTTATCTCATATAATTTCCTACTAAGTTTGATTTACATTGTATTTAATCCTCCCATTCTCATTTTTTATTTTCTCCATTTTCATTTATTTTTCATAAAACATGACAAATTATTTTTTACATTTATGCTATATTTTATTCAATTATTTATTTTCAGTATATATTTCCCCTGGGTAATTTTCCATGTTCCTTCGTTCATAGTTCTAAAGGTGTTTATGAATGGATGATTTTAAAATGGGTATGTTTTAAGTTAAAGAAATTCATTAAATAATTAATAATGATTTTATTATTTTTAAAATAAATATTCCAAGAAAACTCATGGTCAGTTTAATTTAAAAGGTCAATTACTATTCGATTTTTTTTAAATAACCTATATGGGTTTTAATAACATAAATTCAGGGAATCATAGGTGACTATCAAATAGGATATTATGGCCCCTTCCTATATTTGAACTTGGTGTTAGTTGATAAGAGTTTTTTATTCATATATTATCAATAATTATATGAATCATAAAGTGAGTTACATGATTGTTTGGATGGTCACCATGTGGTCACATAGTGGTTATTTTAGGGTTTTGTTTTCAGTTTTTTGTAGTGGTATAATCCACATCAGACTTCTATATTCTAGATGTTATTTTATTTATTCTGTGTTTGTATGTTTACATTGAGGTTTAAGAGTATAGATTTTTTTCATTTACCTTGTTATTTCATTGTATTTTCTTATCCTAATGTCCATGGATATATAATGAAAGAATTATTTTTAGGGAATTCTAGGAGTATACTCTATATTTATCACTATTTATAAGGTTAAATAATTCTTGTGAGTTTATATGTGATTCCTTGGAATAAGATCTGGATTGACATTATTGGGAATATTCCTCGAGTAATTTCATGGGATGGCAGAGTTTCGTAGTTTAGGGGTAGAATAAGTTGGTTTCTAAAAGTCATGATTGTATTCATTAATGATATCTTATTTTATAGTGATAAATAAGTATTTTATAATGTTTTTTACATGGTATTGTAAATCAGATATTAAATATATATAAATGGGGATATTATCATCTTCTCTGGATTATAAAGTATCCAAAATATTTATCATATATTAATCCATCAAGAAAAATATTCCAAGGTGATTATGATAATATTAGGTAGGGTTGATTCATAAGTTGTTGCTACATAAATGTTTTTGAAAAAAATATGGGTAAATGTGATGAATGGAATATGTTTATGGAGAAATATAAAAGAAAGAATTTTCTAGACTCTAACATTTTACAAAACCAATGAATGATATAGTCATTTCTCTTAATATTTTTTCTAGGCTTAACCATAATCATAATAATTAAAACATTATAGATGTAAAAATAATTATATATTTTTTCATAAATCCTACCTATTAAGAATATTATATAAGAATAATAGATATTTTAACTAAAAAGATTTATTTATGAGAACTAGAGAAGTCATGTTGATAGTTTTATGTCGACATTAGCAGAGGCATCCTTCATTTTCAGAAGATGTATAACATTTAATTGAATTTTTAAATACTCTATTACATTGATCGCCATTAAGACCATTCATTTTACATTGACATAATCAATAACACAATTAATATTAATAATGTCTCTATGTGATGAAATAAATTTTTTTGTTGGGAATTCATTCATTACATTCTTTGATATTGAAATTATGGGAAATTTTTAGGAGACTCTTGTATAAAATTCAATGTCAATGAAAATATACATGAAATAACTTCTTTATAGAATATGTATTATAATATAACATTGAATCCAATTTATTATTCAACTAAAGAAAATATTTCTAAAATAATCAAAAAATTATAACTGTACAAAAACATTTGATATGCTGAGAAAATATATAGATTTGTTTTGTATTCCCCAATAACCTATTTTAAAATTTTGAGTGTTTCCTATACATTTAATCATGTTTACATTATTTGAAGTTATAGATGTAATAAATATATATAGAATAAACTATGTACCTAAATTTTTGTATTTAATTCTCTCAGATGAGTGTGGTAATCATAAAATGAATTATAATTTATTTTTTCCTAAAATTATTTAACAAAAGTAGATTATTTTTATTAACACATTTGATGTCTAAGTTAGTATATATTATTTTTTATGTAATGAAAGACCCCATATAATATTTTTTAACATAATCAAGTATCATTTAATTAAGATTATTGATTCCATAAATATTTTAAAGACATTTATCATTATTGTTAATAAATTATAGAATGAATTTACATTTTAGTTCATGTGAATGTTCTTATATAGGGGTGAAATTTTAGAAATAAAAACACAGAAATTTTTGGTTGTAATGTTAAGTAGTATTTATAAAAAATATAAAGGGTGAAATATAAAAGGATTTTATAATGTGGACGGAGAAAATTTCAGAGATATTAATCTACAATTATGTGGAAGAATGTTTAGAAGTTCTGATTAAAAAATATAATGGGTGACATTGATAGACACATAGATGAATAATTTTTATTTTAAATCAATAAACATACTAATTTTCTAACCATTAAAATTAGTTTTTAGTAGAATACTATATTAATATTTTGATTAAATGAGTTTCAACAAGAAATAAATTATTTAATAATGTATGGATAGTTATTTAGTTAAGAAAAACATACCACCCAAAAAAGTGATTAGTTCATTTCTTAAATTGCATTGTTCATGAGTAATCATTGTAATGGAGATTAATAAATATTAATTTAGAATATTGAAATTTGTAATAGAGGTTGTGTTTGCATCACGGTGAATATCAAATTAAAATTTATCACTTTTCTATTTACTGATAAATGAATCCCTATTTTAAAAATCAAATGTTAGCACTACAAAACATTATGTTAATCGAATAAAAGGTGATATAATTCTACTTTAATGGTATATATAATTCCAAATTAATGATAGTTAGTGATATATTATGTTAATAATCTATAACATAGAGGACCTTGTTACAATTAATAATCAAAAAATGATCATTGAGATTGAATTATCTTATCACATAAGTGGTGAAAATTTTGTGAACTGATATCCAATTAAGTTTGATGAAATGATATATCATTGAAAAAAATCATAATCTATGTTTTGTGAATGTTTCCTAAGGGGGAGTTTTGATCAATTAGTGTCTTGTAATAACTGAGGGAATCACTTTGCACTACAAGCGATTGTTATTTAAAGAAGTTGGATGTTTTAGTTCATAATGGAGAAACTTTTTTTTATCAATATGGGATAAGGTATCCTCCATACTATTTTTTTAATAAATTATTTTAAAAATTAGATTTTTTTTCCATGTGTCATGGTGGATTATTCCAGACCCACGTGGAAATTTTTATACATATTCCATGGAATGAACATGGTTAATGTTTTGGCTTTGATATATGAAATAACGTTGAAAATGAACACACAATTTTTAATGAACTGAGAACAAGAGTTATATATTGAAAATAATATGAGAAAAAACATTGAAATGATTTATATCATATTTAGGAATAAGATAATCTTAATATTCTTAGATTCCTCATAAACATTTCATGTGAAAATTTCTCCATGAAGAGAATTTTTATATTCATTATAAATATTGATATTTTGTACATTCAAAATAGAAGGGTTCTCATATTTTAATCTATTTGAAAAATTGAGCATTACTAAATTGTCATATTTATAAAAAAGAGAATTTTTTTTCTGGATAAAAACAAAAATACATCATGTATTATATCCCTAAATGTGTGTATTCATTTGAAGAATATGTTGTACACCTCACTAATGTTTTACACTAACTTTCTATGAGAAATCATTAACATTCCATATATATAGTTATTATTCAAGAGTAAGAAAAATATGTTGATAATGATTCACCCCCTAAAAGTATTGATAATGAAATCATATGACCCTATCTTTCATTAAAATATACATTTAATTAACTAATAAATAGATGAATCACTATTTTATAGTATGAATCATGCGAAATGAGGAACAAAGACTACATAACATATCACAAGTTATATCCAAAATACGACATGGAATTTGTAGCAATTCATATGTGGTGAAATAAACATAAAATATATAAAAATAATTATAAATTTTGAAAATTTAGTGGGAATGGAATCATCAACCGATCTATTATAAGTGTATATTTCATGCATTGCATTATTAACCTTAAATAATTTACTATATATTATTACATATATTCAAGAAGATATAAAAATTCTGATTGAGGTATAAATTTCCTTTATATCAATTTTTACATGTTTTATATTTTTTATCAAGGAATGGAAAATTCACTACACAAAAAATATAATTGGTCACGAATTTTTTCGAAAAGAAATAAATTATCATATTTTTTATTTTTAAATGGATTAGTAAAAAAATTAATTTCACATTTGTTCTATATTAAATATAAAAATGATACCATAAAATCATTTATAAGTTTTAGATAAATAATATTCTGATTTCATTAGATTGAATGTTTATTTTTAGAGATGTATAAAACAAATTAAAAATAAGCATGCCATGAATGAGAATTACAAATGGTAAAAATAATTAATGTTATTGAATTTGACACGAATGAAAAAACTCCCCATATATTATAAATAGTTATATAATAAGATATAATCTGTTATATTATATAATTTCATTGACCTATGGTATAGAGACGATGCACTACAATATAGATTATATTGGGTATGATCCCAACAATTTATTTCTAACATGAGACCTTTCTTGTTAAACATGGAATGTTATTGGAAAGAATCAAATTCTATAAATATTATTTATCCTTGAAGATTAAATAACTAGGTTTGAAAATATTTTATTTATTAGTAATAAAAATTATAGAGGATGGTATAGATATAATGTTTTATAGAGTATGGGATAACGCTTTTGTGATCCATATGAATCTAATGAAATATGAGTGAAGGATGATTGAAATATTGAAATTTATAAAATAATAAATTAATAGAAATAATAATGTTGATATTCTTATTATGAGAGTGAGAGTGTATTCTAGTTGATTCATGTTAACCAGTTTACTATATATTCATTCCTCTCATTTATCTTGTTATATTTATTTGGCAGAATATATATTTTTACTCATGTTGAGTTTATCTATATAATTTGATTGAATTTAAAACACAAATCCATGTTTTTCATTAGTATTTTATTAATTTATTTTTCCATAATTTCAAAATTTAATTTCAGGATTAATACCTTTGTAATTTAAACTATTTTTATTCTAGGTTTTTTACCACTGTTACCTGTTAGTGTTCTTGGTTAGAAAGAAAAGGTAAAAAAACATTTTTTTTGTGGTGTTTGAATTACATTAATTATAAAATGTATTATCTTGAATGGGTGACATGTGCTTGTTAACGAACAATGTGAGTCTTCGGAGTAACCATTTGGGACCTTAGAGGGTCTGGGAGTGGTATACTATAACTTCACTATTAGATTAACCATGAACTAATAAAAGAATAGTGTCAATAATTTGATAGACATTTTTCAATTGTTGGAACATGTTTTCCACAGTATAAAACTACAAAATTTGAAGGAATATATTCTATCTAATATAGTTAATTATATTTGAACACAAATTGGTAAACAATATGACCAAACTTTATGAATTCCATAAACATTAAAAAAAATAGGAATTTCAATTCTTACCTCATAAGTTTTTTCTAAAATTGGATAATATCCCTCCATTTCACTTTCCATGACCACGGATCCCCAAGGGTGACATCCCCCAGGATTTGGAATCAAATTTTATGGCATATTATTAATAAAATTTATGGTTTCGTTATGGGTAAGACCTTCTTCCTCAAATACTTTTCAACATTATCTTTTTTACCTTCTATTATTTTTTATTTTTCAATCACAGATCACCAATACGGTTAGGATTTTCATATGTGGGTTAACTAATTTTTTATGGTATGTAGATAGTGCTTTGTTATTGGTTCCTTCAATTTTCAATGTTTTAATTTCATTTATAAATATCTTGTGTAGGTGTTTCTATTTATATTTTCTCTAGAACATTTCAATGGGTACTTGGTACATGAAAATTTTATTTTATTTGAATTCATATTATTTTCATATTTAACACTCAATTTAAAAAAATCCTTTTATGTTACTTTTTAAAAAGATATTTTATATGATTATTAATATTTATGCATTTGTGTAAAAATAATATTCATAATAGATTTTTTTGAAATGAAATACTAACACATTTAGAAGATTTTTGCAGCCTAGTTTTTTTTATGTTATTTAAAATTATATAAGATATTTATTTGGTGATTTTGGAATTGATTGTATTTTTACGACATTATTTTTTAATGGTATCACATTGAAATTATTATGTTATTATAAAATTATTATAATCAAATATCATTATTAATCTTTTGAATACATTATGAGTGTTTATATATATTTAGGATATATTAAAATACTCACATGTGAAAAAATTTATACATAGAGATGTTAACATTTTTATTTATATGGAATTTAAAAATATTTTTTCTCTTTGAAATAATATACGATTTCGTGATATTGTTTCATGATTTCCCAAAAAATAAAAAAATGATGTTTAAAATGTGTGTTTTATAACATATTTATAATAAGCCTTTACTACATAAGAACTCATTCAAAATTTCTCTTGGGGATTAAAAATGATTTAAAATAAAATATATTGTATATGAAATATATTATTTATCTCTTAATCTATTTATCAGTGGGTAATCTTAAGAAAAATTACTAAATCTGAACACATATATGGAATTATTCTAAATTCAGAATTTTTTTTTCATGGGTTTGTGACGGGATGTGGGAGATGAAATTAAAATTTTATTATTTAAATTATTTATTGAGATAATTTGTGTAATTTACCTTTCACCTTCCACTATTAAAATCATTGTTGGGATTTAGTGATCAAAGTGGTTGATAAGAGGAAATTTTAATATAGTCTTAAGGATATGAAGTAGACCCCATATGGTACAGAATGGATATGATGGTCGGGCCACTATTTGGGATATATGTGGGTAGATGTGCTTATTATAGACTCATAAACATCATTGATAGGATGATAGATGGTTATCAAATGAGAATATCTAGGGTATCTTCAAGGGTTGTTAGGGAATTTATAATAACTATGTGCATCCTTATAGTTTCTTGTTTATCACTTTTGGTTTTCCTACTTCTCCTTTAATTTATTATTTTATATTGATATCCCATGGATTTCAAACATGTATTTTACAAATGTTTTTACGAAAAATGAATTACATATCTGGAGATATAATTTTTTTTATTCACATTGAACTGATTTTGTGTGATTTATCATTTTATTTAATGATTTTAATTAATTTTAAATTACATTGATTTAAAAAAGTTATAAGAAAAAGGAAATAATTATGAAAGTTTTTATAATGAATTCATAAAATCTTGTTTCAGGATTTAATGGTTGGTTTATTTAGGCATCTAGAAGTTTTTTCTTTGTAATGATGAAAATATATATTCTCTACTTGTATTTTAAACTAGTTTTTCTGGTATGTTATAGGAAATGAAATTTAAGTAGTATTTTTTTCTTACATATAGGTCTACTTATGCCCAGAACCATCTTTTGTAACCTATTATTAGAATTTCCAAGCTACATTGAAGGTTTTTGATTATGTTATTCCTTAATTATAGAGTAGTTTGGATGTAAAGATTTATTGTGATAGAGAAGTCACCGATAGAGAAGTTTGTTTAATTTTCATAGTTAATATATTTAAGCGATTTATCTACCCATTCACCCTCCTTGTGTTTTTATCCATTTTCTACTTATTTTTCTATGAGGTGTTGGATGTTGATTATTATTATGACTAGTTTTTCGTGTTTTAGTTTTATTTTGAATTATATTAATCTTCTTGGAAGTGTTGTATATTGGTTACCCATGTCATTATTGTTGTAGGAATCCCATGTTATTTATTTGATTATTGGATAATAATTCCCCAATTATTCTTCCATAGTGTATATTATTCCAGTGATCAGCCCTAGGAAATGGTTATTCCCGATAGGATTGTCATGTGTTGGATCAGGATTCCATTTCATGGATTATGCCAAGATGGTTTATAAAAAATGGTATCAATGACTCAATTTTTGGGATGTTAAGTCCATTGAATTATGGATATCTAACTCAGTATGTAGGTATGGAAATAGTTTATAAAGTGTTAATCACCCAGATATTCATGATACAATGGATTATTTCATTTTATGTATATAATTGTTTTTCAATTTTATTTTGATGGTTCTCTGAAGTATTATATGAGTTTATGTGTTTTGGAGGAATGATAATAAGAGTGAACAAAGATCAAACAGTGATAATGCATGTCTTGGGATCTATTTTCTTTCAGATTAAACTATTAAAAATTACTTCTCGTTGAAAACTCATGATTGGAAGATGGTTTACAAAATTATATAATTTTTTCAGGTATAATAAATAGTTTTCGTTGTTTAATATTTGATATTATGCGATGTTATTGTATTTGGACTTCTGTTTTCTTGTGTTCGATTCAAAAATAAAAAATTAGTGGGTATTGGAAATTATTGATGTTCATTTATGATTGAAAGTATTCTTTAAAAAAAATGTGGTTTGAAATATATGATATTTAGAGATCATATATTATTGAAATAGGTCATCAAATTAAAATTGGGATTTGAAATGGGCATTATGTTTTTAAGAAGGGTATTCTATTTTCGATTTGTGCCATTTTTTTATTTTATAATATTGGGTTTTAATTTAACAGTTAGTTTTTTCACTAGGTATTTATTTTTATTTTTTAAATATTTTTTTTTAGTTTCTATGATTTTTAGATTATATAACCAAGAATTGTACTAATGTGTTTTAAGAGTTCCCTTGCAACAACTGACATATCATAGACTCTGTGTGAGGTGTTTGATCCATTCTTATTTGTATCATTAACTTTCATTCACGATGATGAAAGGATTTTAGAGTCCATCATGTGTATATATAATATTAAACATATCTTCATGTTCTTATACACCCATTTATCCATAAGAATATTGATTTTATTGGTTTTGTTTACAGGGCCATGTTTGGGACACTGTAATTTGGTTGTTCTATAACTCTTAAAAGATGAGAAGGCATGTTTTTTACAACCACTTATACATAATATCTTATTTATTAGGTGGTAAAGGTGATGAAAGTGTTATATATTGTTTTTTTTAGTAGTAACAATAATTTTTTTTATTAACCACTCTGACGTGTTCATTACATTTTCTATTGATATAGAATTGATTGAAAGATGAAAGGATCATATTTTATAAAATGGTATTAATCAAATGATATCTCATTCACAAATTTTATATTGGAATTATTCATTCAAATTATTTATAGATGAGGATTTTTTAAAAAATATATTTCCTAAATGAAATACCGGGATGGGAGGTTGCTAAAATTATTCAGTGATGAAAAATATTCCCCATATTATAAGAGATGAAAACTATGGAAAAATATTATAGTATATAATATTTTATCTATTAACAATTATACTATGAATAAGAACTCTTCAATGTGATACCATTGTGATATTATCATGCATTCAAATACCACATTCTCTAGTGTCCCATAGACCTTACATGATTTTATTCAACTAGGTAATCATCTAAAATTCTATAGGTTATGATCATAGAAGATGAATAATAATCCCTTATTTACTCTAGAATATTGATAGATAACTTGTTCTATAATTTTTTTAAATGTATTATTTATTTTACATATCAGTTATTTATTATTTTTTTCCTTCTTTTTAAAGATATATGGATGATTTTCAACAATTAATTCACCTCTTAATGACTATGGAAATATTTTTCAAATGGATTCAGGTATCATTATTTGTATGATTTTAATGTTTGAGTTCTTTCCATCTAAATCTAATGTGTTTTATATTGAATCATTTATCATCCATGCCTAGATGATCCATGATATTAGTATATTCAGAAATGGTGGGGAGAACCAATTGTTTCCATGTTGTGTTTCTTTATAGTTTGTCATGCGTGACTTTTAGAGTTAAAAATTAAAAAATTTATTTTGATTATATTCAATTTTTAATTATTTTATAGTGATTATTTAATTGTATGTTGATTTAGTTGAGTTATGAATCCTATTTAATTATATCATTGGAAATTCATTGAATTCATTAGGGTACAAAGAGTCATTATGAAGTGTTATTTCACATCTTAACCCATTTTTATTTATTATTTTATTTATTTATTATTTAATTATTTCTTCCTTGATTTTTTGGTTTAATACTCTCAATTTTTTTTAAATTTACGTTTTTGGGTATGCTTTTTTAACTTGGTATTTTTTCTAAATGATTTTAGAGAAACTATGTGACTAAATTTATAAAAGGTTTTTTAATTTTATTTTTCATTATGTGTTTATATTATCTCTTAAATAGTAGTGAATAATTTATTTTTAACATTAATGTTCTTAGGGTAAACTACATATGAGGATTGCATGTATAAGAGCTAATTCCTGGATAGACCATAGTTAGAGGATATAATGAGGAATGTTTGTGAGAGTGTTTACCAATTAAAACAATTATTTTTCATGGTTTTAAATTGGGTTACTGGGTATGTTATTATACTATATGATAGTGGTATATATATTTAGTGGAGGGTTCTATGTAGTTTCATTGTTTGGTAAACTATACATCCTAACCATGTGAAATTTACAGAACATTAATAAACAATAATTTAAACTTTTTTCCTCATTAATTATTATTAAAAATGAGACCCATCTCTCCATCCCTCTCATCATGACATATATGTGCCAAGGGAGGCCCCTACGGATTTCTTTTGCATTAATTTTGAGAAATGATTTTCATAGATTCCATGGTTTTCTCATAGGTAAATTCTCTTTCCAAATATCTTTATTAATTTATCATTTTTTACTTTACTATTTAGATTGTTTCCTTTATCGATGAACCCTATGTTGATGTTTTTATTATATTGGTTATTACATATTTTTATATGGCGTGTAAAACATTTATGAGGCTTTATTACATTCACATTAGATGTTTTCTTCATATTGACACATGTATGAGGTAGGGTTCTCACAATTTTATTTTATAATACAAAAATTATGATTCTGGTTCCGTTTGAAATATATTTTTGTTGAATTACACAGTTTTTAGAAAAAAAAAATTGACTTTATGGAATCCTTTCATGTTTTTGGATTGATTCAAAAAAAATTATTTTACATGGATTTCAATTATTAAGCCTTATAATTAAAAGAATACCCATAATAGATGCATGATAAAATTCAAATGTACCTTTTTAAAGGATTTTATATAGATTGAATTTTTTTTATTGTTGTTATTCAAAATATAAATAATAATTTGGGTGTATGAATTGCAAATTGAGTGGGTTTTTTCTTATCTCTAGATTGATGTTCTCACAAGGATATTTAAAAAAAAAATTGGAATCATTTTAGCTTATGTGATATTGGAAATCATTATGAATGATTATATATATATGGGTGATATGTACTTAAACCTATATTCACATAAGAGTACATTTAGATGTATAAATGAATATATATGAAAATTTCACAGAATTTCATTATTAAAAATAAACCACGATTTTATGTAAAGGATTCTTGATTTCCAAAATGTTTTCTAAAATGATGTTTATAATTTGTGTATATAAAATGAATTTATGTTTTGTTTGGCCCTTTAAGAAAAATTTCAAATTTCTCTTGGGTCATTAAATAGATTTTAGAGAAAAAATAGATTTGGTTAGAAGAATGTTAAACAATCTCAAATACTAAGACCCAACTAGAACTAAAAAATCATTAATGAATACATTTTCAATGAATTCCTATAATTTTGGGATTTTATTCTCATGGTTCATGTGAGGAGGTGGTCTAAAAAATTGTAATTGATTTATATGGGTTCTTGATCGAGATACTCTATGTAATTCCCACCTCACATCCCACTATTATAATCATTATGGGATCATATTCATATTTGGGGGAAATAATATATTGTTACTATATAGTATTGATTACACAAATAAGATCCCATATGGTAATGAATGGATATTAGGGGTTTCTAGAATTTATTCATGAGGGCCAATAAAATGGTGCCTCGAGCAAACTAGACACTAGGCCTCAAGCATTCCTCCCCGAGAAATAGAGGCTATCGACAAGAAAGGAGGATCAAAAGGTGGTAAATTTGGGAGACTAGACCATATAGGTTAAAAAAATATAGAGGAAAAACAATTAAATGAAGGTAGTGTAAATAAGTAATAATTTTAAATAAATACTGAATAAATAAATGGTCATACATGAACATTCTAGAATATAATATATGAATTTATATATAATACATAGCTTAAATTAATAGTAAATTTACAATTAAAATACATATAAACTATCTCAAATATAGTAAGAACCATAATCTCTATGTTATAATACAGTAATCCTTCATTTTCCATGAAGGGTAACAATAAGTATGCACTATCTAGGAACGTGATCCATAAACCATGAGATAGTTCAGGTACCTTAGTGAAATACTAGCCCAACTACAGTTTTAAATATACTCAGTAGTACACCAAAATGATGTATAAATAATAATATAGTCCATGAATACAAGATTAGCAGTGAACACATATATCACATGTAAATATGTGTTGTATTAATAAATGCAAACAGGTCATGTTTAGGTACCTCAATGGTACCAAGATAACTATATATACATCATCATAATACAAGATATCTTAGAACACAACACACTATATTTTCTATACCTTAGTGTGTGTTTATATATATAAACTCTCTAGGCACAAGCGTATATGACAATATATATATATATATGTTGTTATAATTTTGACCTATTGCGTATCTCTATAATCCTTATGTAATCACTAGAATCCCATACTCTATAAAGAAAATCCTTCTCATAATATCTCAATGAATGAATAGTTAAATCCATTCAAACAATATCAGGGGGAAAATAGTAGTTATAAAATTGGTTCTCGTAATAAATGGGTTATAATAACAATATTTGAAAATGGGATATGAAATTCTTGTATATCATCACACTCAAGGATGTTACCTCCATGCTAAATATCCAAATATATTGGTCATGAGATTCCGTGACTAAAAAACCAAGAAATATGAGATTTCATGCCCTTCATTCGTAAACTTTGGGTGTGATATTTTAGGCCCAATTACCATGTTAATGGTCCCATTGATCATAATAAAAAATTAATGTAATCCCACGTTCCCTGTGATCCCTTATCCAGACATTACATATAGATTAAACTAGGAAAACTCATTGTATAATAGATTCATTTTTAGTATACTCCACTTTGTCATTTTAAATATCATTGACATAAGTCCATCCAATCCATAATCAATTCATTTTACATCACTAATCTAATATATTTATTGTTCAAAAAGGACCATTTCATTATATAATAACTTGAACTGACATTTAAAGAACCTCAGAAAATAATAAAAATCACTATACATGTCATTAATAAATTTAATTTTTAATTTATAAGACAATGAACCTTAAATGGTGCCTCTTTTTGAAAATAATAAATTTTAATCAAAAAAATAATTTTATTCCATTTGATAATCTCACTCAAGTGGAATAATATAATGCACCACAATAGGGTGATCTATAATGTAATCCAATCATGAGAAATTGAATATAGCATAATAATTCTAATTAACACACCCAAACATGGTTTAATTTATTACAAAACCATAACTATTCTATGTATTTTTTCAATCCCATAATAAAGAGTGGTTTGGGCTGAGGTGGTACCATTCATCATTATCAATGGAGTCTAAAATACAATATATGGTTGTGTAGGCACTAAAATTAGAGAATTCCATATTTTAGAGGTGACACCTAGAATGACAGGCACATAGAACAAAATCTATATGATATAAATGTAAAGTGTTTAATAGGATGGAGTTTATAGCACCGAACTCATGCTTAGGATAGTTCAATATTCATAAATTTTACATTAATTTGTTCCAAAAGGTGATAAATCAAAAAAATAATCCAATACTAAAAAAATAGGGTAAAATATTCCTAACATATTAATATTACTTACAGAATGGTAAAAGAATAAGACAATTATGTGGGGATGAGAGCTTACAAATATGGTTCCAACCCACCTTCAATAGATTTATTCAAAAGATGAAAGATGTATATCCACCAAGGAGGAGGAAAGAAAGAGCTTAGACCTGGAACCCTTCCAGGCTGTGGAATACTATGGAAAAGATGGGTTATAAAATAAATGGATAGAGGGGGGATTTTATTTTTATATCTCTTTAAAGGGATTTACAATTCGACTATAGAGTTTGGAAAATCATGCACCAAACGTACCACCTTATCTAATGAGAAGCAACACCATACGTGGTTAGGTTGAAAAGTTTGATCAAACTATATTCCAAAGATGTGATGCTACTAATTAAGTATAACTAGCCATACGGGATAGGAAATTGTTTTTTATAAAACCATTAGAAGAATGTTTTACACTTTTTTAATAAAACATAAATTATTCACACTGCCACACAACTCCTCAAACATTAATGAACAAACCTTTCTCAACATTTTATTATGTGGAACTATTTATCATATATGGGATTCATTATTTGAACAAAATATGATCCCTTCCCGTTTCTTATCAAATTATACAATTAGACCATAGTTCCCCCAAAAATAAATGGGAATACCAAGGTACCTCATGTTCCTTAATCTATATCTAAACAAATCATATTTATGTTATCCAAACCACAGAAATACAATCTGAGACACAGTTTTAGACATGATCCATCCACCAATAAAAGATCAAAAATTCATTAAATTTAAACCCCATCCAAAAAACTGAAACATTAAAAATACCCTCTATTTAAATTTTCATCTATAAGAAGTCTTAGGGAACATAAAAAAAACAAGACCTACTATGGAAGCAAAGATTTGTTTATATGGACACGTTGTGTTTTCAAAACTCACAATGCATCTCTAAGATCCACTTTAGGCATATTTTTCATAAACTAATAATCCAGGCACATAATCATGTTACTATAATTGAAACTTTAAGACGAATCTTACTTGACCCCACCTATTCCAAAACATTATCACGTATTTGACTCAATGAATAATCTTAAGGCTCTAATTTCCTTATTTATTGACGCTTTTAAACATCCTCTTCTAAATCACAAAACTAGAGCCATCATATATTTTTATTGAAACATGTATTCAAATTTCTATTGATGAGCCTAGCATGTTTCATAAAAAATCCACCCAATTATGGGTGACTTCACTTCTTCATGTCCCCATTCAAATTTATGTGGTAATCTATGAATGAACCATTAGAACTGGATACCATAGATATAATTGAGACACCCAAACATCCATTTCCTGGAAAATTCCCAATCCCACAGTGTTCAAGAAATAGTTTCACAACAATCGTATAACACCTTTAAAAGGATCCCAAGATGATCCACCTCCATCCAACTATTCCAAAAATTCCCATCTTGGATAGATCAAAAATTTAAAATGATTTATATCGATTCCCATAATAGGAATCATCTCAGGGTCACATTATGAATGTTCACCGAATCCCAAAAGTAATTTAGAGGATGTTTCATAATCGATCAATTCTAAGATATTATTATCAAATCACATACAACTTGTATAGGACAATTCAATAACCATTCTATTGTTTTCATGAACTGTCTTTAAAAAGGATCATTGTCCAATTGCCTATGGTGACATCAACACCACATGTATTATATTAATCCACTTCTTGATTGAAATTACAAGGATTACATTAATCAAAAAACAATACATTAGACTTCCATAAGAATAACATATAATGGAAAATCTAACAACAGACTAAAAGAGATGTCAAGAATGGGGTCATGATCACCTCTAAATAATTTGTACACAATGGTTTTATTATTCTTCGTGTGATTCACCTTCATAGTCACACACTTATCGAAGGAAGGATAGAAAATCCGTTTACAATGACTAACACCATGTCTCCCAACCATTACTATGTTGGTTAAAACCTGGTCCAACAATCTCATTATGTCAAATTTTATTTCAGGATAACCCAACTCATGGGAACTACCTTTAATTTACTAAATAATTATTTCATCTTTAATAAATGTTTTAGAATATTAATACTTTGATTCTGTTTGTGACTTAGTTGCCTAATAACCTAAAAAAGATCCCCGGTTTGATTGGCCACTAGCCTAGAATCACATTATCACGAACCAGGCTAGGTTTCCATCTGACCCGTCAACTGAATTATTCTACGACATGGCCTGAAGGGAATTCAAAATCCCCATAAGTTGGAAGATGTTCTTAGGTATGAATAGTAACATGTGGGATTGATTTAACCAAAATAAGAGATGAAGAAACAATAAACAATACAAAGTAATTAAACTAAAAACAGAAAACAAAATAGGACATTAAACTAATATCAAATTCATGTTTCACAGCTCAACCCATAAACCAATGGAAACTACAGTAAATAAAGAAAACAAAATCTATACCGAAATCCTCCAAGAAAAATGAGGTGTAACATCCTCAAGCTACCAACACCAACAATAGAAGAATACTATCAATAACCAAAACCACCAACACTGTGCATGAATCGTCATCCTGAAATACAGAAACAATATGTTCTGCATACACCCAAAGTTGTATTATGCTTGTGAGACAAAGACCTAGTGGGAAGCCAAAAAAATTCAACACATAATCATTAAATGACCAATAAAATTCTCATTTAAATAAATAAAAAGGAAATATTTTCTTATATAGTTTTAAAGGAATAAAATTTTTAATGAATGGAGTTTTAAAAAAGAAACATTTAATTAAAATAACTTAAATTAAAATACACACACAAAATTAATTTTATGATAAACCAAATGTCACACTGGTGTGTGTAATGTATACAAGGAGGATGAAATATAGGAGAGGTCTCATGGTTGTTATCTAGAATTGGTCACTAGATCATTTTGTCTCCATGAAAAGTGGTATAGAAACCACAACCCATAGAAAAAGTGGCGTAGAAGTATCGAACCCTAGAAAATATGGATTAGAAACCATGACCCTCATTCATTAATTAGATTATTTAGTGTTGGATTCATTGAGCCTGCTATGTGAATCAAGGCCAAAGACACCATCGAATAAATAGCCCAAAAGTCTAGTCTACCTTCCCAGATACTTGAAAATCCCTCTTTGTGCTAAAAAACATTCAATTTCACAAAGGGTTAACATCACATAAACAAGACAAGATAAAACCCCACACATTACATGATACCATTTACACCATCAATTTCACTTTTAAAATCCATTTTCATGTCACATGTCACATTTATGAATAAAAATACAAATAGGGAACATACACAAACAGAATCACAATTTTCAGACTTAACCCTCATTTAAAATAATACGCACACCAAAAATAGTTTTAAAGCTTAATCTACATAGGTTACACACTCAATTAAACCATATTCATAGTTTAAAAAGAAATTTATAAATAAAAAACCACATGGAAAATTTATTAGACAACTTCAAAAAATGTTGCCTAATTTTTAAAGTGAAAAGATCAACCAAAACCTTTTTCAAGAAAAAATAAATTTTGACACCACGCCAAAACATAAACCACATCCATTTCACTTTTTTAACACACTAACTATAAAATTTCTAAAATGATGATAAAAATTACATTGTACATTTTCATAACAAAATACATTAAACTCACAAATACATTTATGCCGCAAAATAAAACAAGTCACAACACATGCCAAAACCAACCATTTACCCACATAAAAGCCATTTTGAAATAATAATAAAACACCAAAAAGTATCATTAAGAAAAACTCAAACCCAAACTATTTCCATCCATAATCCGCACTTCAAACTCTATATAATAAATCATTGAAATAATTTATTTTCTAAAAATTTTAAAAGAACACAACAAAAAATTTCATCTTGATTACAAAAATTTTATTTTAGTTAAAGATAACACTAAAAATGTATTTCATATCAAAAATTTTAAAAAATATTCAAGATCATACATGGCACCACATGAAAAATTTAATGAATAAAACACATAGTTTAACAAACCCTTCCCAATGTTGATCAAACTAGTAGAATCTCTATGAAACAATTTTTAGAATATGCCATGGGACTCAAAATACTAAAAATTCATCCAAATATTCCTCTATGAGTCCAATCACATTAACACCAAATCAAAACACAATATACCTACTTTATAAAATTATTATTAATAATTTAACATGTTTACATAGAAAACAAACATATATCATATATACATAACAAAATACAATTAAAAACTAAATTCACAAAAAAAATAATTAAAAATTATGATAAATTTATTTAAGAAGAAAATTAATTCATCAAATGATGGTTAAACGTGGAACCACGTACCTTGATGTCAAAAATTCTAGACATTGGTGTAGAACTCCAATCACCCCCAATTCATACCACAACCAAATCGATTTAAACCCTAAAATAAATATGTCAAACCAATGAAAATCATAATCAAACATTAACCATCACAAAACCCTAAACAAGAATCAAAACCCAACACCAAGAAATAATAGTTTACCAGAAGGAGAGTGAATGGTGGTGAGTTTGTGGTCACAAGAGGGGGAGGCCGATGGGTTAGAATTGGGAAGAGGCAGAGGCCGGTGGTGGAAATTGCAACGGGAGGCAGGGAGGTGGGTGAGAAGCTTACCCAATAAAGAGAAGAACGCAAGGTGGTCGCCAGACACGAGGAAGTGGAGGTGGCAGATGGCACGAGTGGGATGGAGAGGATGGGAAGGGAGTCAAATGTGGTTGGAGGGTGAGGGGTGGTAAGATTTTCCAAAATTGGGGGTACATTAAACCCTAATACAAATATTAATAAATTAATAGTCAAAATACTAATAATAAATTATGATAATAATTATAATCATAATTAAAATAAAAATGATGATAAAAAATAAAATACCAACTAAAAAAATAATATTAATAATATTTCTAATAACATAATTAAAACACAAACAAATATAATAGTGATAATAATGATATTATTATCATTATTATTAGAAAACTATTAAATAATATTATTCTTTTCATTTTATTTTCCGTTAACATCCTTATTCATCTCATTAATTAATGAATTAACCATACATCAGGTAGGAAACATGGTAATTTGAAGAAACCACATGGCTTCGACCATGCCTCGCCTTTGACAGTATAAAAAACCTAATTTATCAACTTAACACTGAAAATTCTAATAGTCCTCACCTTGTACAAGACAATACATTTCATAGATATATATATATTAATAAAATATAATTTTTTTATAAATCCAAGTGTGAAAATTATCCCCCCCAAAATGATTTTTCCCTTAGAAAGCCACGAGTAATGTTGAACCCTGAAGTAGAAACTGATACCCCTTTGAGATTCAATGAGGATCCCTATAAAAAGAAAGAAAAAATAGGAAAACACACGGTGATTATAGAATGTGACTTACATTAAATCCTCAAGAAACCAATAAAAAGACATTCTGCTATGTTTCACTAACCACAAAGAGATAAGACACCACCAATTGAAAAATAAAGGAAATGGACTCTCACACTCATGGAAACCAACATAAAAAACTAAACACCTCATGTTCCACAAAATGGAAATGACACTATTTGTCTAGAGGGAACAAACAAGACCAAGCCACTTCCAAATAACACTCTTTTCACCTACCACCAGGCCGTCTCAAGGAATAATACCTAAAGTCCATCATGGGCCACCCCAAAATTAGAAACCTACCAATGCTTAAGAAAATTACCAAATTCCAGAAACTAGGTTTCTTGAATGGACTCCATATCATTATGAAAAAAGGAAATACTGATTCATTACATACAGATATGTACGAGACCCACCATGGTTCTCCCAATCATTATAACTGCCCGGAGATACATAATCTTTAAAATTTACCATCAGTAACCAATCACGACACCATAATGGGTCGTAATTGTAGGTTCCAACTTTCAGGGCATCAAAACCACGGCCCAAGACATACCGACATCTTCACAACCCTGGATAAGAACTATTAAAATGTTATACTAATTTATCCAATAGATCCAATAAGGACACTGAATGTGATTAAATCTGATGGGACACAACCTACATGACATTGAGGTAACGAGACCAATATTCCTCCTCATATCCATGAGAAACCTCACTCACACAAATGGTTTGTTCAAAATGGAACAATCAAGGAAAAAAATTTAATCTGCCATTAGATTAATAACTGATTAAATAAATATGTTTGGGGTCCCATACACTCTCGAAGTTCCTGACCGTGTGATAGCTTCTCTCTATGGCCAATAGCTGAAGCCCTAATGTATGAAGCATCTCCTTCCCCATAATCAGTCATTGAAGACTCTCAAACAGAGCTTCTTATTGCCTAGTGCCCTAAGAAACCATAATGCAATCTTGATGACACCATCATACACAACACACTCCTTCATCTTCCTACTCCATCATAAAACATTTACCAACAAAAGAGCTAAAATGGTGCATGTTCATAAACGCTTGTCACACTGAATAAGAACACAACACAAAAAATTGTCACTGAACATGACCATTGTTGTTGAGAGAAACATTACACAGAGAGTGAAATTAAACTTAGTATTAAAAAATAGGTGATTCCTAAAATCATTCATAATATCCCCATGTGACAGTCTCTACCGCACTAATGGCCTAACACAATCCATTTATTAAATGAAACCAACGAAAGACTAAAAGTAATTTTGGATAGATGCCCATGCCAACAACTCCAGGCTTCATCCTCATTTAGCCACTAGAATATCCATCACCATTTCTAAATAGAAATTTCATCATAATGAGGCGAAACATTCCCCTTAACTGTTAAATGACTAAAATAAACCACAGTTTCATTCAACCCATCTCACATCACCCTCCTAATGCAGGTGGATCTTCTTGATTATAAAAATTATTGGTGGGTTCAATTATAGAATTCAAGAAGAGATCCCTTAGATCAACTGGAGGGCCAACCAATTTTTAATTTCCCATGGCCTCACTTCAATCGCATGTTAACGCTTTATGAGTGGTGTAAACCAGTCAAGAAATAATTCAATAGACCCAATAAAACTTTTCCAATGGACAATACATACCACAATAGACCACTAAACATGTTGGGTGAACCACTACAAGGGATTCCCTAAGAACATTTCAAAGTAATCTACTAACCACACGCTTTCACACCAACATACCAATAAGAATTCAAAATCAAGAAACAAATTATTCAAAAATTATTCTTTGCTCGTAACACCTCACATGCATCAATCCCAAAATACAATGATACAAAAAATAATAATCAGTTATTAAAACCCCATACTATCCGTTAACATATCTTTTTGAATATTAATGAAGTTGATGTCTTATAGAAATACCAATGGTGTCCCATAGGCCTCACACATTCATGTTCCCATGCCACACTAGCACCCAACTCATTTCCATACAGGCACACATCTCTCTATAACATTGACCAATTTTCTCTCCATATACACACATACATGTGGTTTCCCATGATAACACCAAGGATCAAAACCATGTCTTTCCATTTTTGAAAACTAAAACATCCACCCCAAACTGTTCAATCATTACACAACAATTTCTTTTTAATGAGCTTCATTTTAAAACGTTTTTCTAAGACCAAATCATATTTACATAAAATCATATTTCCACGAATCCAAAACAATTGGAAAAAGAATAATGCTATAGGAAAATAGAATCAACGTGTGACTAGGACATGAGGTTGGTGGTCATACACTAATCATTGTTCTTCTATGGAGAGTATTATAGGACAACCTACCATGATACTCATGGATAGATATGACCTACAAGCTCACTGGTACCACTGAACCTATTCCATTTTCATTTTACCATAAAAATGATTAACCACACGTACCAAAGACTTGGATAAACATCAACATTCCCTGGTAACCTGAGTCCGACCATGAGGTGTGTTGGCTAGTCACCTTACTCATAGCATGGATGTCGAGTCCCAACAACCAGAACTCTAGTTCACCATGACTCTTCCAAAAGTAACACGACCTAAGAGAGAAAAATTACTCTAATACTATTTTTTACGAACCAGACAGTGTCTCCATCTGAACTTCCGCCTGACCTGGTCTGCAACATGGCTTGAAAAGAGTTCATGATTCCCATGGGCTGGCATAAGTTCCATGGTATCATGAGTAACATGTGGGAATTTATTATCGTAAATAAGCGATAGAAAAAAACCTAGAAGATAAATTAATTAAAGTAAAAACACACTACCAAATAGGAACCTTAAACTAAGATCAAATTCAAGGTTTACAACTCAAACCAAAAACAATTAGAAAATACAATAAAGAAATTAAACAAAAACTCCAATGCAAATCTCTAAGATAGACATTGTGCAACATCTTTAAGCTTGCAACACGATCCAGCACAAGAAGACCATCAACAACCCGAACCACCATCACTAAGAATTATGCCTTACCCTAGAATACGGAAAGAACAAGGTCTACATACACCTAATGGGGTGGGTATTGTGTGAGCCAAAGGCCTAGTATGATTCCAATGAAAAAAATGTTTCCATGCATAACCATTAAATGAAGAATACATATCATACTTAAATAAATATAAATGAAATAGAAACCTGAATGGGTTTTTTATTGTTTTTTTAAAAGTTGTTTTGATAAAAAGAAATTTTATGAAAAAAACTTAAATTAAAACACACACACACTTACTTTTAAGATAACCCAGGTTTCACACCAGTTATCATAAAGTAGAAATTTTTTAGTCGTTGATCCTTCTAATTGAAAAATGGTTGAAGCCACCCTCGGATCACTAGACCGCCAGTCTAGTCCACCTTATTAGCTTCCCAGGCTAACCTTTTTATGCTCAAACTAGTTTTAAGTTCATAATCAATTAAAATCACATAAATAAGAAAAGTTAAAACACCACACATTCCTATATACAATTTACACCATCATTTTCACTTTTAAAATGCACGTTCACCTGGCATGTCACATTTTTGCATAAAAGCCAAACATGGTAATTAGATAAATAGAATCACCATTTTCTCACTCAAAAACTCTATTAAAACCATACAAACACTAAAATTATTTTTTAAAACATAATCTCAATAGGTTAGAAAATAAATTAAACCATATTCACAATTTAAAAAGACACTTATTATTAAGCAAACCACTATGAAAATTTATTAGACATCTTCCAAAGATGTCACATATTTTTGATCACCCAAAATATTTTTCAAAACAAAATGCATTTTTAAACCATGAAAAAAAATAAACCAAATCATTTGAACTTTTTAACATACTAACTACACAATTTCTAAAATGATGATAAAAAGCACAATGTGGGTTTTCACAACAAAACACAATATCATCACATAAATATTTATGCCTCAAAATAAAGAAAGAGACCACACAGGCCAAAACCCAATATTTAAAGACAAGAAATCCATTTTGAAATAACACACACACACACCAAAAACTCTGTTGAACCAAAAATCTCATCCAAACAGTATCCAATAATGATTATGAGATCAAACTAAATTTAATAAATCAATGAAATAATTTCTTTATAAACATTCAAAATGAACAAAACAAGGATTTTCATCAACATTACAGTACTTTTATTTCATGTAACGTGCACTTTAAAAATTTATTACATATAAAATTATTTAAAAATACTTCTAGAACATACTTTTACGCACTAGAATAATTAAATGAATCAGCTGCATAGTTTAAAATACAATTCAAACAGTTGAAAAAAACACTGAAAACATTATAACACAATTTTTAGAATATGCCACTTGATTCAAAATACTTACAATTCAAACAAATATTCCTCTATGACTCAATGAACATTCATGCTAAACCAAATCACAATCTTCATAGTTTATAAAATACTAATAAATACTTCAACATGGTTTTTCATATAAAACACACTTATATCACATATACATCTGAAGCCTGAAATAAAAACTAGATTCACACCAAACAAATTAATTTGAAAATATGCTAAAGTAATGTAAGAAAAAAAATTAATTCATCAAATAATGGTTAAACACGGAACCACCCACTTTGTTGTCAAAAATTCCAAACATTGGTGGGAACTGCAATCATCCCCAATTCACACCACAATCAACTTCATTTAAACCGTAAAATAAATATGTTGAACCAATGAGTATAAAAATCATACCCTAACCAAGAAGAACCCCTAAATAAGAATCAATACCCTACAAAAAATGGTTTACCAAAAAGAGCGGGACCAAAGGTGGGATCGCAGTCACCAGATGAGGAGCAGAGCAGCTTCACAATAAGGAGATAGGGAGGCCTGAATTGATAATTTCAACAGGAGGTGATGGGGATTTAGATCATCATGATGGGAGGCGGGGAGGTCTGTAGACTGTGTGCAGAATTGAGGAGGTCGGTGCAGAGGGGTCACCATATGTGAGGAAAGGGAGGCGACGAATTGAACATGTGGGCTAGAGAGGGGGTATGGGGGTTTGTGGTGGGGTATAAGGTTGAGTGAAAGAAGAGGTGCTCCCAAATTGGGGGGGGGGGTGAAACCATAACAGAAAAAATGAAATCCAAATAATAACTAATGATAATAATTGAAATCAAAATTATAAAAAAAATGATGATAACTTAATAAGATTAAAAATATAATAAATATTTTAATAATGATATTAATATCATAATTAAAACATTAAAAAGGATAATAATAATAATAGTCTTAATAATAATTATTATAATATTATTATTAGGACAACCCTTAAATCATTTTATTCTTCTCATTTAATTTTTTAAAAACATCTATATTCGTATCATTAATTAATGAATTTACCATACACTGGGCATGTCACATGGTAATTTAGAGAAGCCACATGGCTTCGACTATGCTCTGCCTATGAAACGGTTAATCAAAAAACACTTATTTATCATCAAAACATAAAAAATTATAATTTCCCTCAGCATGTACATGATAAAACATTTCAATGACAAATAAAATTATAAAATATAATAATTTTAGTAGTCCAGGGGTTACACACACCTCCCCATATACTAAAAGAGGTTGATTATCAGTGAGGGTCTAATGGTTATATAGTGTGGTGAATATATCCTCTGAATCAGAAATAATTATAAAAGATTAGAAATTAGATTAAGGTAGTGAATATAAGTAATAATTTTTAATGAATATTGAATAAATGGTCTTTCATGAAAATGATCCAAAATAATAAAAGAATGAAAATAGAATACACAAAATGATTGACAAGGAAATAAAAAAAGACACAAAACATTATCCAATACAATGTCAAGAACCATCTCAGTCCTCAATTTCAACACTCCATATGATCGTAGAATTTTAATAGTATAGAAGAACAATCCCGGAATAATATTATACTGAAATGAGATACATTAGGGTACCCAAGTGAAACTGAGGCCCTAATAATATGTGATATATACTCTATAGGACACCACCTATATAGTATTATGAAAAATCAGGTTTGGGAATATAATACAAATTATGTTCCAATATATCAAAAGAAATATAATGTTCCATTACTAAATGTAAATAATTCTAGAAAATATTCCTTAAGGATATCTGGTTTTTATACCTACATCGGCCTAAGTTGGGATATCTATAGACATTTGAACCTATATGTCTATATAAATTTGTGTGTATTATTATGTATATATAAATTTTATACACACATTCTACTATATCTATATATGTAACTATAATGATGTAGTCAGAAACTAAAGAGTTACTTTTTCATCCTCAAATATCCTAAGAGTGCCAATCGTTATAAGGGATTTTATTTATATAATAACATAATGAATGAATAAGGAAATCCATTCCATAAAATATAGGGGGGGGAATTTATAATAATAAAATTGGTTCTTATAATAACATTTTCTTAATCCTAATATTTAAAAATAAAATTTAGAATTTATGTTCATCATCCTTTACATGATGTGACTTCCATGCTCATCATCATAATATAGGGGGAATGAAAAACCATTCAAAAAAAATCAAGAAATGTGATATTTTGTGACCATCATCATAGAAATGTGGGTGTGAGATTGATCATGTTGTTAAGCACTTCCAATTTGATGTTTATTATTAATTAGAATTTTCACAGTATATCAGCAACACTAAATCATCTCTCGATAGGGTCATAGATCATTAATTAAAAAATAAGGATCTAATAATGAAAATAAGTAGGTGAATTGTGTTTTATAAATCATGGGATTTTTTGATTAAAAATATAAATTCAAACTATATTACTAAAGGAGTGAAAAAACATTGTGAAATCATGATCAACCCGGGTAACTGTCCCATGATACTCAATCTTTCATCACTATCAAGAGAATGGGAATGATCACTGATTCCATGATTTTTAAAAACACATAAAATTATGTTATGTGAGTACTTACTAGTTTACCACCATGGATTTGAACAAAAAACTATATTCATTTTCATTTACCACTAAAAATAAACAAACTTGAATCGATGTAAAAATGGATCTCAATCAATGAATCGCATCAAAAACTTTATGAGATGACAAGATTTGTGTCATTGATAAAATATTAGACATGAAAATAACACTCATATTCCTAGGTTCATGATCCTAAATTGTGTCAACCAACAATATCTATTTGCATACTTATGATAGGGATGGCATGATAAAAGAGGAAACGCCACACAAATCATCACAAGACCCGGGTTATACACGAATGCATAGGGATTCATCTTACTTTTATTTGTATTTGATCAGACAAGAATTGAAAAAATAATTAAGAATATATAAATTATGGGAAATAGAAAACAAATCTATATGTCATGCCTCGACCTGTGATTCACAGAGTCGGTGCATTATTTTAATACATTGGCATGACTACAAGGAATTATGTCCCGAAAGACTGATCAGTTTAGCATTCATGGAAAATATATTACATACATGAACATTACATTACATTTTCTAAATTAAAAATAATAAAAAATAATCCTTTGAGAATTACATTGTTCTCTTAGCTTATCCTTGTATCTCAAACATAAAACACTTCTTATTATCCTGGGAAAAATAAAACATTGAAAGGGTTGAGCTCGAGGGCTCAATAGGGATAACAATATAGCGGGAAATTTCATAAATAAGCATAAAAATTATAGGCAATGTATAAGAATAAAACAAAATCCTTTTAAACATGAACTTTAGAATAATATGGAAAAGGTAAAATCAAATAATTTCATTTACATACTCACATGAATATTCTTATATTCGAATAATCACATGCAATATCAATAGTCAGTTTCATAATGACAGAATGAATAATGCCATACTTCATAACCACATAGTCAAGGCCTTGTTCGAGGACTATAAATATGATTTTATCAAGGCCTTGTTCCATGACACTAGTTTGTCTCATGTGACATAATGATTCATCGAGGAGCTATAGTGGGCTGCACCAATCACATACTATGTTCAATGCATTCCTCATATTAAAAGCTTTAAACATAACATAAACATTAAAAAAAACTATCATACGAAATGTCAATAATTTATCTATAAACAATTTATGGTATAAAATTAATCCATCCACATTCAAACATATAACAAAAACATCCATAAAATATGGAAGATTTGTATCATAATAAATCAATATAAAAAAATTTAAAATCCATCAAATGATATTGACATAGATGAAAATGATTTGTAAAACTCTGAGAGAAATATCTATTTTTCATGAAAACATTTAAAAGTCACAAAATTTATAAAGGAAGAAATTGAAAGATATTTTGAAATCAATGTGTCTCATACCACTTTGAAACTTTTCAAAAGAATTATCATTTAAAAACAATCATGACTATATAGATAAATCCTTAAAAAATATTTTGAAAACATGGACGTTGATGAAAATGATTTAGAAGAATAAATATTTAAAACGTTTAAAATGATTTTTTAGTAAAAAGGTCCCTTAAAAGAATCCCCATTAAAAGTATTTCATGAAACATGTACATGGATAATAAATGTGTTCCAGTTGATACTTACATAAAAACATCCTCGGATAATAAAGAGATTGTGAAATTAACCCTTACCTTGCACTTTCCATTAGACGAGGGTACGTTTAACCTTCTAAATAATGACCACAATGTGTTATTAAATTTTATCAGAACCATATTCATATTTATTATATAATAAATGATTCATTTATAACATTATACTACCAATTTAATAAATATTTCAATGTTAAATTAACATTTTGGGAAATCATGCCTTTCTTTATCATACATGTTTTAACTTTTTATTCTTGATCGTATATTTTAGATCATGATTTAAATACTTACATAATTTAAAAATGAATTATATATAATATATATTTAGAATATTAAAATTTATAATACATATATATAGAGAATGGAAACACAATTTATGGAGACAATAAGTCGTACATATACATAAACGCTATTTCAGTTTTTATATCGTATTGAATGGAAGTAAGTGAATGAGATGAATGTAAATATATATATATATAGAAGAATTATTATTTTATATATTACATACTTATTAATAATATTTATTTTTATTGTCATCATTGAATGGTGATTTTGGAAATGAATCCCATTGCGTCGTGTATACAGTAATCCGTACATACACACGAGCGATAATATCATTATTTTGATATTAAAATAATATATAATTGTATGGTATATCATATATAAAGAATCATTATCATGTTATATTTATTATATACATCAATTAAACATCATTATTATACCCATCCAAAGAATAATTTAATGAATAACAATTACACCACAACGTGGAGATGGTAAGCTGTATGTATGGACATATGGTGACTTTATCATTTATAGGATGGAGAATAATGAATATGGTTGTACAATTATTATAATAATATCAAATTATATAGAAGATACTGTAGTTATTATATTATAATGTAAACAACAAAGAAAGAGGAAATGGTAGAATAAAAGAACATGAAAGATGTGATGAAATATTTACATATTTTTGGCATTCTTCCTTTTGATTTGAACAAAAGGGCTCCATAGGATGGATTTTGGACCAAGTGAAGGCATCTAGGAGTAATGGAGGAATTTTGGGAGGATATTTGGATACGTTTTGGCTGAGAAAAATGGACTTGGGGTGAGAATTTGGGAGAAGGGGAAGTGCCCTTTTATAATAGGGGTTAGAGGAACCTTAGGAAAAACATAAAATATTATTTTATAATAAATTCATTTACATTTTCTAACAGTTATAAAATGAATTATTTAAAAGATAAGGTGGGTATGGGTCGAAAGCTACTGAACAAATAGGATTTATACAGGTTTGGGTAACTATATTATCTTATCTTTTAGATTTAACTCTTAGTTAAATAGTTTGACATTTACCATGTCTCTTTGTATTTATATATTATATGGTTAATAAACATACAATAAACATCCAAGAGAACACCTAGTTGTTAAATAATGTTACACCTATCATTAGATAAATCTTTTGGATGAATCTCAAATTTTTAATAATAGAATATTAAATAATAATATAATATTTGTTTTAAAATCTCTTTTTTGTCAATTTTGCCACTATTTGGTATTTTGTTTTTGATAAATTCATAACAGAATTATTTCTTCAAAAAAAGTTAATCTAACCAACAAAGAAATGTCATATTAACCTATAAAATTAGTGTAGTTAATAAAAAGTCTCAAATTATATTTATTTTGATATTTATAATAACAAATATTTTAATATTTAATAATTTAGGTAATTACTACATCATTACTTTGTAATAAATATATTAAATTATTTAATGTCTAAAAAATATAAATAAAATAATATTATATAGGAAATATATTTAGATTTATAGTTAATATTTATAGTCGAAATGATGACTTATATAACCCCATGTAAAAATTCATTTACTAAACGATATTTGTTTATGTCATTTTTTCCATTACATTATGTTAATTAAAATAAAGTGTCATTATCATTCATAAGTGGCTCCATGGGATCCCAAAAAAAAAATATTCCCATGGTCGGCCATGACTCATACAATAAGTTTAGGACAACTGTTAAGGCAATTTTGTATTATTATAAAATTATTTTTACCTTAAATTACCCATTTTACTTTTAACCGCGATAAATAAAAGTCCAAAGTTACTATTCACCAAAAATTATTTTCATCTTATTGAACCAAATTATATTTACCGAGGTTAACTTTGTATCTCAGATTTTTGAAATTCCACTAACAGAAGCGGTAAAATTACGTTTTATCAGAATTTTTAAATTCTCCTCGGAGGTGGGTAAAAGAAGGTGAAAAGTTCAATAAAATTTTTATATATCACAAATTAATATTAAATGACTCCAATGAATTATATGGAACTAATATAGGTATTATGTATATTTAATTACCAAAAATAAATTCAAATGAAATATATAATTATTTAAATAATAAGTCGGTTTTAACCAATAACTCAGTGTTTTTCACTATTCATAAAAAATTTAATGTTTTTAGAAAAATACCAAAACTTCACCCTAAGATAAATTGGATAATTTTAATTAAAAAATGATGTCTATTTTACCAAATTCAAAACATAGATGATTCATTTATTAATTTCATATTAATTTTCTTTGTCTAAACCAAAAGGCGTATTTTAAAAAAATAACAACTATCAGAAGATTGATACTTGTTTATGTTCAATTTCAAAGTGAAATTATTTACAATTAATATCATTGGATTAAATGGTAATAATGTAATATATTTATACATAAAAACCATTATAATGTATAATTGAACACTCTAAATTATTTTGATTAAAAATGTTTTATAGTTAAAATTGTTTTTCACTATTTACCCAAATATGAATGTTTTTAGAAAAACGCCAAAAAAGTTTTGAAACTAAATTTTTATGTAGAAATTCTAAATAATATGTATCTTTTTTCATATTGAATATATAAAAGTGTCAAATATTGGATTTAAAATGGGTTCACCATTAAAAGGTGGTAAAACATCATTTTTTTAAAAAATACATCTTTTATATGAAAAAAGTGAATTTATTATGAAATTATAACGAAGAAAATCATAATATGGATTCTAAAATTATAAAGATTTTATAATGTTCTAAATTAAATTAATACTATTTTTATTGCTTTTGAATGGCTAGTTTGGTAAGTTGTGGGCCGCTTGAACTCAGTGTTTCAAGTAGTGCAAGTTATGGAATTACTTGGAAGAAATAACGTACAATGAAATATTGGGATGTTAAATTATTCCCTCCATAAATATATTGAATCCTCAAAATTTAAAATAGTTTTTCGAAAATAACTGGTTGAAAATAGAAAATACTTTTGTGGGAAAACCCACATCGGAAATTGGGTTAATAAAATTGTGTCTTAATAAGAGGAAAAGGGAAATGAAAGGGTTGCCACAAATTTATGTTCTCTATATGAAGACCATTAGTGGAAACTAGAGACACATAATTGAAGGAAACTGTAAATATTTATAGGGAGTGATTGAGGTCTTCCATCAGAAACAAGTGTAAAATTGAGCCCCTCAAATCCATCAATCTATGCTAATTTGAAATACCATCAGTTCAACAAAACATAAGGTATTAGGATAACAAATTTTTGGTTTTAAGATCCCTTCCCTAATGTTTAACAATTAATTTAACCATATAATAAGATGGAAAAGAGCTATATATATATATATACTTGACATGTAGAGTTTCATTCTTCAACTAATTCCAACCACAATCTCATATTTCACTCCAAAAGATTTCAAAAAATATATTATATTTATCCTTATCGTATAGGGTTCCAAAAAAATGAATTTACAATTCACCTATCATACCCTTTAAAAAAAGAAACCACATTATAAAATCTAGGGACATCACATAATCTAGTGGTAGGCTTAAATCCCATTTGCACTATGGTTGTGGGTTCGATTCCCACATCTTTTTTGGATATGATTGGTTGTCACACGGTCTACGTGTTTTCCTTTTTATAAAAATCCAAAAATAACCTTAACAATAGTATCCAATTTCAAACATAATCCATTCCAACCATTAGACTCATCCAAAATACTTCTATCCAAACTCACAGTCCAAAATTTATAAGGAAGTTTAACACAATGAAGATCTTTTTCCACGTAATAACATGTGAACACCTTCATCATGTATTACTTTAAAACATGGTAACACCCTAAATTACCATAAAACATTATTGATTACATTTTTCCCCCATATCCTCTATATAATACTAGATAAATTCCTTATATCCAAATTTTTTTGAATATTCCAACAATAATGAAATAAACTAACCATTATTCAATTCCAAGATAGTCAAGAATATAAAATATAATTTTTCCAAATCAACCATCTCTTATTCTAAATTTACTACCTTAGTATCAGGACCATATAATCTCAAATTCCCAATGAAATAGTACTGCAGTACAATCCTTATTTATTTCTATAATTCATTTAACCAGTAGATCGTTGATATAACACTCAAAATGACACAATATTTTAATTACAACATAAGAACTCTTAATCATTCCGCTTCATCATTGGCATTATCATTACCTGATTCATATCCAATAGTAGAATTTGGGGTATATTATGATGATTTGGGAATTGATTCATGTAGTGTCCCAACTCATTGTAGATGATTAATTGTACATTGGAAACCTTTTTCTCACCCTTGCAATCAAGTACTTGGTGTCCTTTTTCTCCACACTTATAACAAACACCCATTCCCTTTAATCATTTACCAATGTGATTCTTTCCATAGTTATCACATATAGGATAATACTTATTTCTCTTATTCCATTTACTCATCTTTCTCTCTACCATTATTTTCATCTCTTTCTTCCCTTCAGAGTCATAGGACTCCGAGAATTCTCTAATTATCCTATTAACACATGATACAATTTTATAATATTTTGAGAATAAGCGAGAGAATATTTCCCTTATAAATGATGTCTTAATACCATGAAATATTTGATCATTCTTACTCTTTGGACCATACATATTGCAGGATTTCTCATTCATTCTACTAGGCACCATTTCTAAACAATGGAATACAATATGTCAATTTATGAATCACAATGATTAATTTAAAACTTGTAAAATACCTAACATAAATGGAACGATTTATGGATATAATCCATTATCATAAAAATGTTTTCTTTGAGGAAGTAGTTATATCTAAATCCTTTATAATGGATTGTAATGAAAATTTGAATTTCCCTAAGCATATCCCCCAGGAGTGTCATAACCAAGAGTGTTTCAAGGACCGTTTTCATGCACCAGTTCGCGTTCAAGTCTAACTCAAAGCGGTGTTTTTGGGTATTACGCCTTGGTATATCTGTTCTAGAGCCACCTCTACCTTCTCGTATCCAGAGAGGGATGTATTTTCCATGAAAACTCACAAAATCTCTACATTACCAAAATTCTATGAAGTATTTCAATACTAATCATCAAATCTATCAAAGGTTAATGTGCTCTAATCATAGTTTATCTAAATCTAGTTTCCAAGGATATTGTTTAAAATCCACTAATACCAACTGTAATGACCTGACTCGAGATTCCCAGATTTGGTGAATTATTTTAATACATTGGCATGATTACTAAGAATAAAGTCCCGAAAACCGATCAGTTTAGCAGTCTTGGAAAATAGATTACATACATGGACTTTACATTACACTTTTAAACATGCAACACATTAAAAAATAATCCTTAGAGAAACCCATTATTCCTTTAGCTTAATCCTGTATCTCAAACATAAAACATTTCTTGGAATCCTAGGAAAAATAAAACATAGAAAGGGGTGAGCTCGGGTGCTCAGTAAAGATAACAATATAGCAAAAAATTTCAAAAATAAGCATAAAATATTTAAGGCGATGTAAAAGACTAAAAAAATCCTTTTAAACATGATATACATCATAATATGTAAAAGATAAATCAAATAGTGACATTTACTTATTTACATGGATATTATACTTGTTGAAAAATCGTATGCAATATCAATAGTAACTTTCATAATGATTGAAAGCATAATGACAGACTTCATAAAAAACATATTCAAGGCCTTGTTCCAAGACTAAAAATAAGATTTTTCAATGCTTTGTTCTAAGACACTAGGTTTTTTCATGAGACCTACCGATGCATCGAGGAGCTATAGAGGTCTCCACCCATCACTTACTAAGTCTAATGAATTCTTCATATGAAAATGTTTAAACATAACATAAACATTCATAATAAAACTAGAATTCGAAATGTCTATACGTCATCCATAAATCATGAATTGTATAAAAATAACGCATCCATAGTCAAACATATCAAAAAACCGTCAATACAATATTGAAGATTTTTATCATAATAAATCAATGTAAAATAATTTTGAAATTCATCAAAGGATGTTGACGTAGATGGAAATGATTTGTAAAACTCTCTGAGAGAAATATCCATTTTTCATGAAAGCATTTAAATGTAAAATAATTTATAAAGAAAGAAATTTAAATAAATTTTTGAATCAAAGTGTCCCATACCACATTTAATCTTTTTAAAATAATTATCATTTCAAATCATTCATGTCCACATAGATAAATCCTAAAAAACAATTTTGAAAACATGGACATTAATGCGAATAATTTAGAATAATAAATATTTAAAACATTTAAAATTATGTTTTAGTAAAACATTATCTTAAAATAATACATTTGAAAACTCATAAATGAAACACGGAAGTGGATAAAAAATATGTCCCAGTAGATACATATGTATAAACAACATCAGATAATAATGAGATTGTGAAATTAACCCTAACCTTTCACCTTCATTTGGTCGCAGGTACGTTTAACTTCTTGTATAATGACCATAGTATGTTATTAAATTATATCAGAACCATATTAATATTTATTATATAATACATGATTCATTTATGATTTTATACTACCCATTTAATAATGATTTCAATGTTAAATTAACTTTTCAGGTAATAATGGCTTTCTTTATCGTACGTGTTTTAACATGTTATTTTAGATCATGATTTAAATACATCCAGAATGTAAAAAATGAATTATATATAATATATATTAGAATATAAATATTTATAATAGATATATATATGAAATGGAAAACACCATTTATAGAGACGACAGGTCATACGTATGCATAAACACCATTTCTGTTTTCATTTCATATTGAATTGATGTAAGTGAATGAGATAAATGTAAATACATATATCTATATTTCCAGGAGCATTATTATTTATTATATTACATACTTATTATTAATTTTTATTTTTATCGTCATCGTTGAATGGGGAATGTGGAAATGAATCTCATCTTGTCGTGGAGACTGAAATCTGTACGTACGCACTAGCGACAATATCATTTTTTGATATTAAAATAATATACAACTGGATAGTATATCCTATATATAGGTTAATTACCATTATATATATTATTTGAATCAATTATACATAATTATTATACCCATAAAAATAATTATGTATTGAATAACAATTACACCACGACGTGGAGACGGTAAGCCCTACGTACGCACGTATAGTGACATTGTCATTTATTGGATGGATAGAATAATGAACATGGTTATACCATTTTTGTAATAACATTACAATATATAGAATATACTAGAGTTATTATTTTATAATGTAACCAACAATGAAATAGGAAGTGGAAGAATAAAAGAACTTGAAAGATGTGATGAAATATTTACCTGTTTTTTTTGTTCTTCCTTTTGATTTGATCAAAAGGGATCATTAGCATGGCTTTATGACAAAAGGAAGGCCTCTATGATTAAGGTATGAATGTTGGGAGGATATTTGGGTAGTTTTTGGCCGAGCGAAATGGATTTGGTGGTGTGACATTGAGATAATGGGAAGTTCCCTTTTATAAGAGGGGTGTGGGGCACCTTAGAAAAAACATGAAATATTATTTTATAATAAATTAATTTTTGCGTTATAATAGCTCAAAAATGAATTAATTAAAGTATAATGTGGGTAGGGGTCGAAAAATACTGATATAATAGGTTTCAGACAGGTTTGGGTTACTATATTAAATCTGTCTTTTTGATTTAACTCCTATTTAAATAGTTTGACATGTAATGTGTCTCTTTGTATTTTTATATTATATGGTTAATAAACATAATATATAAACCAAAGTGAACCTCAAGTGGTTCATTATTGATAAAAATATCATTTTATAAGTATTTTTAGTAATACTGATATTTTTTGGAATAGAATTTCATTTAATAATTTATTATTTTATTTAAATACAATTTTATGTCAATTTTGAAACTATTTGGTCTTTTGTTATTTATAAATTCATAACATCATTATTACATTGAAATAAATACATCTAACAAACCCTAACATGACATAATAACCTAAATAAGTTTTATATTTCCTAGAAAGATTAAAATTACATTTATTTGGATATTTATAATATCTAATATTTTAATATTTCATTAATTAGATAATTACTCTATAACAGTTGTGTCATAAATAAATTAAATTATTTAATGCCTAAAAAATATAAATAAAATACCATTATATAGGAAATTTTTGTATATTTACAGTGAATATTTATAGTTGAAAATACAGCTTATATAACCCCATGTAAAAAATTATTTACTAAAAGATATTTGTTTTTTTCATTTTTGCAATTACTTTTTGTTAATAAAAATAATGTGTCATTATTATTCATAAGTGGCTTCATGGGATCCCAAAATTGACCCAAGGATGACCATGGTCGACCATGACCCATCCAATAAGGTTAAGACAAGTTTTAATTTAATTCATTATTATTATAATATTCTTTTTACCTTGAATTACCCTATTTACTTTTAACTGATGTAAATAAAAGTCAACAGTTACTATTCACCAAAAATTATTTTCATCTTATTGAAAAAAAATTACTTTCTGCGGATATCCATGTCTCTTGAATTTTGGAAATTACACTCACAGAAGTGGAAAAATTATGTTTTATCAGAATTTGTAAATTCTCCAAGGAGGTGGGTAAAAGACGTTTAAAAGTTCAATATATTTTTTATATATCTATAATTATTATAAAAATTTTTCCAATGAATTATATTAGAATTATATAGGTATTATGTATCTATTTTGACCTAATATAAATTTAAATAAAATATATAATTATTTAAAAAAATGGTTTTAACAAATTAATTAGTGTTTTTCACTATTCATCAAGAACTAAATGTTTTCGGAAAAATATCAAAATTTCACCCTAAGATAATTTTGATGTTATGAATTAAAAATTGAAGTATATTTTACCAAATTCAAAACATAGATGTGGAATTTATTAATTTATAATTAAATCCCATTCTCAAAACCAAAAGGCGTATTTTTAAGAAATAATAACTATCAAAAGATTGATACTTGTTTATGTTCAATTTCAAAGTGAAATTATTTCCAATGAATAACATTGGATAAAATGGTAAAAATATAATCTATTTATACTTCCAAACCATAAAAATTTATAATTTAACAATATAAGTTATATTTATTAAAATAGATGCTTTCATTTAAAATATAGTATTTTTCACTATTCACCAAAATTTGAATATTTTTAGAAAACATCAAAAATTTATTGAAACTAAATTCTTATATCCCAATTCTAAATAAGAAGTTTATTTTTTCAAATTGAATGTATACATGTTTCAAATATTGGATTTAAAAAGGGTTCTCCATTAAAAGGTTGTAAAAATGTATTTTTTGAATAATACTTTTTGTTCTGAAAATTGGATTTATTCTTAAATTTTTTCTAATAAAATAATAATATGGATTATAAAATTATATGGATTATATAAAGTTAAAAATTTAGTTAAGAATATTCCTACCCTTTTTTTAACGGCAAGTTTGGTAAGTCTTAGTGAACTTGAACTCAATGTTCCGTATAGTTCATGTTATTGAATTACTTTGAATAAATAAGGTACTATGAAATATTGTGGTGTTACACTATAAATTCAATTACATTATGTATATTATAAGCACTGATATTGAGATTATAAAAACAGACACCCCCAATGTTGATCACTAAGAATTTTTGATTTACTTGATGAAGATGGGGTAGGGAATGGATGATGAATACCCTATTATTCTACTCACCCATACCCCTAGTCATGAAAACATAGATAATGATGGAAGATTATAAATTTAATGTGAAATTGAATCCCAATTTCCACAAAAAGTGGTAACGCACCTATGGGGCAAGGTGAATATTCAAAGAATATTTTTTATCTCCGTATTTATCTAGCTGGTTTACTAACCAAAATGCGTGAAAATTACCTTAAATTATACATAGAGATGAAACATCTAGTTACTTATCTAATTGTGGTTGAATAAACCCAATTGGAGTTGTGAATCCTGATTTAGATCTCAAATAAAGAAGGGTTGTCCAATCTGGACCACCCAGAATTTCATGACAATGTGGACCTATTTTGTGCCTCCAAATGAATGAATTGGGCCCCGTGGTCTTTTGGATAAATGTATCCTACATGGTTTAGAAAATTTGAACCAATTTTCAAATCAATTTGATGCACATATTTTCCACATTTCATATTTAGGTCTTCATTCAAGTTTTGGATCTTCCGCAGTTTGGTCCATTTTGGTCGAATTCTAGCACGGGCTCTCTAAATCCCCTACTCCATCAATGTATAAAACAAAACGAGTAAAATTTCCCTATTAATGAGTGATAAACATTAATTAATTTAATCAAACATGAAGTGAAATTTATTATTGTTTTTGAACATTCATTACAAAATAAGTTCAAAATAGTGTTGTTACGGTGAAAATGAATCGTGAATCGCTATGTGATGACAACCTCAAAACTAATCATTTTCACTCTCGAGAAAAGGCACTTATCCAAAAACAATTTTTCATTTATATATTCCCAAGATCCTTAAGTTTTTACATTTGTGGATATTTTAATTCATTTTTGTAATTTGATTAAATCACAAACCACACCAAGGGGTTATTCGTACAGAAAATGGAAAAAGATGGCTCATAAATATAACACAATGAAATTTAAAGAGATTTATGATTCCAAACTGGAAATGGAATTCAAAAATAATCCATGACACTATCTCACAGTGTGTCTAGGTGAAAAACATTCTATGTTATTCATTCCAATCACTATCCATTATATATAGGTTATTTTAACATTTTTTAGTTTAAATGATTTTGTCCACCGAACCGGGCCTATATCCATTGTAATAATAATTCAATACCCACTCATTTAAGTGTTCTTAGAATTTAAACCTTATCATTCCATCCTAGATATCCCCATATGTTTCACATTTCATCACACCCTTCGTTTATTGTTATTATTTTTTCATAAGTTTCATTTGGAACATATCTAACACTCATATCTCAACCATTATTTGATCTCATTAAGTCACTAATTGTAATAGTTATAAGATGATCATAGGTTGAGGAGGAGTGGTTTTTGACATGCCCAAAACACAACCCATTTTTTATTATTTTCTTTTCTTTTGGAGTACAATAGTCAGATATTAGTTACACATTCATAGGTCAATATGATATAGTAATGAAATAGATCACATAAGGAATGAACTTATAAAAATATCATTTTTAGTTGAAATATATTAACCTAACAAATATTTTCCATCTATTATGGGAGAAATATCCACATTTTGTGGTTCGGTGAAAAATGTGTGGAGATATTAGAGACATAGTTTTTCAAAAACCTACTCAAACAAGGGGTATCAATTATCTCAATTTTTTCACAATGATACAACCATTTAAATCATTAATAGAAAATAAATTTAATTAAAATTAATCCCAAATATTAAATTCATACAAATATTCATTCTATAATAGAGACAAGTTTTCATGAAATGTTAAAAGAAATGTAAATGTGTCAAACCCACACCTAGAATGTGATGTGACCTCACTGTAATAATTGAGAATGTGATAATGAAGGATAAAAACAAGTTTTTTACACAGGTATATTGCTTCTAGAAAGGTGGATTTCATCCACTAGATTCTTTAGAAATTCCTCATAGAAGTGTTCAAATCGCATCCCATTTTGGAATGAAATCTTCCACTCTACTCATACAAAATATATATTTCACCAAAAGTGTAATAATTAGTAGAAATATAAGGAATGATCTATATGGAACATGTATACCTAGGTGAAGGCTTAGCCTGTAATTGAACATGATTACCTTCTTAACAATATGTAAATTCCTTTCATTAATCCTGCTATCATGGATATCCTTTAAATTCTGTTTATAGACTCGGGTGTTATCTTTTGAATCACTTCTAATTTCTTCCTTCTCTTTAATTTGCAGCTTCCAACACTAACCTTTATACGAATGATTTATATTACATTGTTTAACATCCCAATATGCATGGTGTTATACCTCCACTGGGAGGTGAAAAGCCTCTCCAAACACAATTCTGTATGGTGAAATTCTTATTGGTATTTTAACAAAAATACAGTAATCCTAAAGTGCATCATCCAATTGAATACTCTAATCATTCATGTGCAGTTGTACAGTTTTTCTCAAGATTCTCTTAACTACCCGATTTGATACTTATTTTTGTCTACTATTTTGGGGGTGATATGCAGTAGAGAATATATGATCATCCTCATAAATAAAAATCTGATTTTTCATTTTTCAATTTCAACAATTTGAACCCAAATCACTAATGATTAATATTGGCAAACTAAACCTACAAAAAATCAAGGACCTAACAAAATGAACAAAAACCAGAGTGTCATTGGTCCTAGTATCCTTTTCTTCCACACATTCAGACATGTAGTCCCAATACAAAAATGTGCACGGAATGAAAAATGAATTTGTAAAAGGCCCCAAGATGCCAATTACCGATGAAACAAAATATTCACAGTATAACATGGTCTGTTTGGGAATTTCATTCGACATAGAAATATTCCCAGTGAACTGACAATGAATACATGAATTGAAAAATATATCGGTATCCCTATATAATATTGGCCAATAATATCCTGAGTTAAGGACCAGCAGAGATATATATTGAGAGCTAATAGGGCCTCCATAATCCAATGTGTAGAAGAAGGTCAAAATTGAGGTGAAATCATGGAAAAGGGACACACCAACGAACTACTTGGTCACCACAAATTCTCCAAAAATATGGGTCATCCCAAATGTATCACTGAGAGTCATGTATAAGTATTTGGGATTTTGAAGTGATAAAATTTGTGGAGACCCTTGATGTTACTATAATATTCCCATTGTCTTCATACCATGGGGTAAGGTCCACAACATCAAAAGGGTCCTCATGAAGAATGAATTTTCCAATGGGAAGGGATAAATTAGCATGGTGGTCCAGTGGTGGAGGAATTAATCTAATGTGGCCACCTATAACTTTTCCACACTCCTATTATCTCTAATATCATGGTCAAACTCCTGTATGAGGATCATCCACTATATGAGGTGGAGCTTCACTTTAGGTTTCTATAGGACAAAAAAGTGCATCATGATCCAAAAAGAGAATGACCTTTAAACAAAGAAGACATGAATGAAAATTTTCCCTGGAAAACACAATAGAAAAGTGTTCTTTTTCAATGGTATTGTATTTTACCATGTCCTGGAAAAGGTCATGCAAGGTATATTAAATGAGATGAGCAGCCTTTTCAACCCATTGAGATAAAATTTCCCCAACAATAATGTAAGAAGCATCGTTTATAAGTTTGAAGGGGAGATCCCACCTTGGTGGTTGGATTATTGGAGTTGATGTGAGACTTCTTATAGTAAACTTATTTCATCCTTAAAATTATTATCAAACACAAACTCGGAATATTTTTGTAATTACTGGGATAATGGAAGTGTGATCTTACTAAAGTATTTAATGAATCAATGGTAAGTACCCGAATTTCCAAAGAAATATTTCACTTTATTAACATATATTGAATATGGAAGGGTTGAAATTAATTCAAATTTTGATGTATCCAATTGAATACACACATTTTAAATAACATGCCAGTGAAAAATCCCCTACCCAACCATGAAATGTAATTTCTCATAATTAAATACAAGATATTTTTCAATGCAGTGGTGGATGAAAAAACCTAAGTGTGCCAAAAATTCATCCAAATAAAAATCATCTACCATGAAATAATCCATATTTACTTCCATAGTGTTACCAAGTTACTAAAATAAACTAAACATACCTCCCCAAAAAGTACCAGGAGAAATTAATAGACTATCAAGCATTATTCTATATGAAAATGTTCAAAATGAATAGTTAAATAAAAATTTAATTGATCATTATTGGATATATTGATTTGTAAATAACCTAAATAGCCATCAAGGAAAAAATAACAGGACATACTATCCAATAATTCTATCATTTATCCAATGAAAGGTAGAAGAAATTGATCATTCTGTGTGGCTTGATTTAGTCCACGGTAGTAAATACGGACTCACTAATAGTATTTCACATGTGTTATAACTAAATCATTCCATTCATTTGAATCAATTATTAGTCTATTATTTTATGCACAATTTATAAGGGACTATCCCATTTTCTATAATCTATTGGAAAAGGATACCTTTGTGACTTAATTTACTGACTTCCATATTTAGCACTTCAAAGATTGTGGGATTTAACAAGCATTGAGATTGTCTTACAGGCTTTGCCTCTTCATCAATGATTATATGGTCCATAAAAATAGATGGGATTATCCAAAAAATATCATCCAATTTCCAACCTATAGTCATTTTAGTCCATATAAATAGGTAAAATTGTTTGGATTCTTCATGGGAAGAGAGGTTATTGGAAATAATGGCGGAAAATTTGTCTATATCATCAAGATATGCTCATTTTAAATTATATAGATGTGGTTTTAACTCTAGGACCAGTGGTTGTTTGGATTAAGGGAGGGGGTTTCGGGGGAGTGATGTCCAGCTCATGTTTAATCAATAAGGATATAGAATAAGTGAAAAAGAGGTTTGAAGAATTATATACTGTAATGGGTATCTCAAAATGAACACACTCATTAATTGACACACAAAAATTTTATTTTGAAAAACCCACACAACAATAAATGCATGAGACACAACTCAAATCATCCAAAGGCGAAGAATAAGAAAATAAATCAGTTTATGGGTCAAGGGGAGAACTGTGCATGTGTGTGTGTGTGTGTGTCATCTAAGAGAAATTATATTGACTATAAATGAAGAGTGGAGTTCTCTTTAACAGGGAGTTTCATAGCCTCATGGATCATAATACAAAACGTTTCTCCACCAAACTCCATCCACAACATACAATTTGGAACAATAATGATCACCTTTTCTATTTTAAAGAATTTATTACCATGTATGATAGGGGAATGTCCATGGTTTTCAGTATACTCTATCTTGGGAATATATATATTAGTGGGGAAGATGAAATTATTCACTCTTAAAATGATATCCTCAATCATCTGCATTGGATGAGTAGTACTCTGGGTGGTAGGTTGAATGACAATGCCTATCAGTTGTATCTCACCAACGCGAAGAGAGGTATACATGGAGTGAGGCTTTACATTAATGGACACACCTAAATATAACATAGTACTTTAAAATAATGTCTCTCATAATGTACAATGTATCATGAAATTTCATAGATCCTTGTACTTGGTTTTCATTACTAATTAAATCAAGGATGAGACTTTCTTTCCCAGATTGAATCTCTCATTACCCTTCAATCACAATATTTTTGAGAAAATATCTTTAATAAATTTGGAATAGAGAGCGATATTTTTATTTTCATCCAGTAAAAGAAAGATAAATTTCTCATTTTTAAATATATCCATTAATTTATTTATCATTTTCATTTTCAAAATTCTTCTTATATTTAGAATGTATTTTTTGGAATAGAAGAGAAAATTATTTTTTATGGTAATACTCAATGTTAATTTGTGTGCTGTTTTGGTTTTTTCTTCTTCAATGGAATCATTTATGGGCAGAGAAAGAGTGCTTTCAAGAGGGTACATACCTCTAGTGTAGAATCGGTAGAAGGAAAAACACCATTACCAAAGAAAGTGTAATTACACATACATTACCTTTTTTATTTTGGTTTATAAATGGGTTAGGATTATACTTGTCCAGAACCTTGCATCTTGATCTCACCGATTGTTTATTGTAGTTTTACCACTACTTTTTTAGGTCATGAATTAACAATTTCATGGTTTATTGGAACTGGAGGTTTGGGGTTTATGTTTCCTTCACCCTATCCTAGATACATGGTTCAGATTTTAGTGGAGGGTGGTTTTATTGAGATGTTGATTTATTATAAGGTTGCATACCTTTTCCTTGTTGATACCAGTTCTACTTTGGGTTGCTCGAGTTTCCTCATTATCAGTACTATAGTGGTGCTTTTCACCCAAGATTTGGATTTTTCCTAAATGATTATTGCATGAACAGAGGTTCCTATCTGAATGGACACCCTGGGAACATGACTACATAAGACTCAGGTAAATATTTATGTTGTGGGAACTAGTCAGAAAAATGAGTATTATAATAACAAATAAAACAATGTAATGGAACTAAAGAAGAGTGTGAGTTACCATGCACTTGATATAATCTATTTAAAAGGGTATGCATATCATCAAGTTTATTAACTACCTTTTGTTTTATGGTTGAATGAATTACCTCATACCCACAACGAGTTAGAGAAATAGCTCATATACTAAATTTTTGTGCATTTTGAGCTATATTGGATATAACAACATGAGCAGAAGAAAGAGTTTTATCAACAAGTGCGCTACCTGCTGCAACATCAATCACTCCAAGATCCATGGGGAAAAGTCCCTCATTGATGTATTGGATTAAAAATTGGTCACTAATCTACTAGTGGGCTATCTTGAGCAATATCTTTTGAATCTTTCCCAGTATTCATGAATTTTTTCTCCTTCTGATTACCTAATGCAACAAATTTTTTCCTAATTGATGAAGTTCATGAGAAAGGGAAGAACTTCTCAAAGAAGAGTATTTTTAGGTCATTATATCCCCACATTTTGGTAGGCATAGAGTATATCTAGTCTTAGTCTACATCATCAAGGGAGAAAGGGAAATCCATGAACATAATGAGGTCCTCAGTAACATTTTGTGGATTAATGGTGGAGAAAACTATGTGAAACTTTTTAAGGAGTTTATGAGGGTCCTAAATATAATAACCATTGAATTTAGAAATTAGGTGGATAAAGCCAGATATCAGCCCAATTTTGGATACTTTCATTGGATATTGGATGTATGTTGGTTGATACTCCACATATGTGCTAGTCATTTTATTTAATGTTCTGTTATTTATAGCCATGATATTTGGGGTTTGATTTGGAACAATTTTTGATTGGTTTAAAACCTCTTGAGGTTCATAAATTGTTTCCTCTATGTTACATTTTTTTGTACTTTGGTTGACCTAATTTGATAGTGACGTGACTTTTCAATTTTAGGGTCTATTTCAAATAGTGTTTCTTTTTCTTATCAGGTCATGCTAATATGTGATGAATTTTTTTATGTTTTTATATTATGGAGGATGAATAAATAAATATAATTTAAATTATGAAAGGATAAAAGAAAAGATAATGTCAAACTACATAATTATAGATAGAGGGAAGAGAAGAGAGAGAGAGAGAGAGGAAGAACATATCAAAACAAACCAAATAAAAAAAGAACAAAAAAACAATGAATTGGTGATATTTAAAGGAGTAAAAAAATAAAATAGATACAGTAAAAAAATGATCTTGGTACTCGCTAAATTTTGAAAAAATTTAATCGTGTTCTCTAGTGTGTCAAATTAGATTTTTATTATTACCTAGGATTTATTCACTATAGAATTAACCCTAGGTCATCTCTCGACAAATACATAGATCAATAATTCCAAAAAAAGGATATGATTATGAAAATAAATAGGTGAATGGGGTTTTATAAATACTTGGTATTTATTATTAAAAAAATAAATTGAAACTATATTACTAAATGGGAGAAATAAGATGGATAAATCGTGATGAATCCTAGTAAGTGTCCCTTGATGCTCAATCTATCATCGTTGCCCAGGGAATGGGCGGGATCATTGATTACATGAACTATACACACAAAACCCAGTATGGTATGTCATTTATTACTATGATACCAACTAGTATTTGACCAATAAATGGTATTTATTATTAGATACCACTCAAAATAAACAAATTTAAATCAATTTAAAAATATAACTCAATCAACTGATCACATGAAAAAATAAATGAGATAGCTAGATTTGTGTCAATGATAAAATATTCCACACGAAAATAACATGCATATTAAAGGTTTCAAGCTCCATAAATTTATCAACTGACATAATTCATTCACAAACTCATGAATGGGAAGTGGTGAGAAAAGAGGAATCCAACCACAAATCATCAGAAGTTCCGGGTTATGAATGGAAGCATGAGGGTTATTGTTCCTTTTATTTTTACTAGATCATACTAGACTAAGCACAAATTAAAAAGGAATTAATGAATATAATATACTTCAGACCAGAAAATTCAATTACCTTATTAATATTATAAACACTGAGGTGGAGATTAAAACAACATGCACCTCCCATGTTGATCACTATGAATATTATAAGTACATTATGTAGAAGTGGGAGGGAATAAATGATGAAAGCTATATAATTTTACTCACCCTTACCCATGGTCGTTACACATGAGATAATAAGGTGTAGGATTTATTTTATGGGAAATAACACCGCAATTCCTACATAATGTGGTCATGTATCTAAAGATCTAGGTGACTGTTTTAGGAAAACATTTTACTCCATCTTAATCTATATGGTTGACTGATAAAAAGACATGAAAATGACCTCAACTTAGGTGGAGGGATGATCCACTAAGTTATATTCCATGTTGGTGTAGAATTATCCCAACTAGAGTTACGAGGCCCGAGTTATATCTCAAATACATGGGGGTTGTCCAATCTGGCCCTCCTAGAATTTATTCACAATGTGGACTTATATTGGTCCTCCATATGGACAAATTGAGCCTTGAGGGGTTCTTTAAAAATGTAACCCACACGGTTATTTACTTATTAACCAATTTTTAGATCAATTCAATTAACATATTATGGAAATTATGAATTTATTTCCACATTCATTCTTGGGCACTCACGCAGTTTGATCCATTTTTCTTGAATTTCATCACAGGCTCTTCAAATCACCTCCTCATACAATTTAAACACTAAAAAAGTAATATTTCCCTAATAAAAAGTGTTATAAATTAATTCATAGATTCATATATGAAGTGAAATTTATTATTATATTTATATTATTCATGCAAAACTAGGTCAAAATAGTGGTGTAAGTGTGGACATGAATAGTGAATCAATAGTCAATCAAAGAGACCATACTCAATGACCCCAACCAAGGTCCCTCCTATCAAAATAAAATTTTTAGGCAACCCCACATTCGATATGACCAATTAACTCGATGTTCAGTAAAGGGGAATCTTTCATCCCACATGGAATTGTGGAATATTTTTGTAAAATCCAAATTAACAAATTATATATTTTCTATAAGACCAACCATTCCATAGTTAATTCAATTTTTATAATTAGGAATTTTTATTTATAAGTCATAAGTGAGACATTGTAATTAACAATAACCCGGAGGGCCTTGGGAATCACCCCTGACAAAAAATCAAACTAATATGATAATAATTCATAAATTTACATTTTAATTTATAAGATACCCCACCTAAAAATTTATTTTTATTAGAAAACATGAAATAGTCATTAAACCAATAATTTTATTAAATTTTATAATGTCCCTAAAGTAGAATAATTTAATACACCAAAATATGGTGATATAAAATTAATAAAGATATATGAGCTATTGCTGAAACTATTATAATAGGGGAGACCAACCTTTCATATAAAATGGGTGTTAAATGGATAAATTACCTTGATCAACATGCATCTATGAGTTATATTATAAAGCATGTTTTTAGTGAAACCAATACTATTGAAGATTCACTTGAATACAATGGCGTACAAGAAGAGGCTTCCACATTTTCTTACATTCTTCCTAATTATTTGTTGTTAGTTTTACATAGAGAAAGATGTTTAATAAATACTTTTAGGCATGTGTAAATTTTCCCTTCTTAATATCATAGAATTAGTACATTTTTTTAAAAAAAAGCTCACCATAAGGGTGGTTTATTACTAAAACAATCATAATTATAATGTTTTTAAACTATCCTAAACTATGTGGTGTCTTGGAATGACTTCATAGCCTCAAATCATATAAATGGAGTTTAAAATAATATATAAGTTGGTCTGGGCCATTAATTCAGTAAAATCAACATTTTAAAGGAATCACATAGAAGGATAAATGTGCGGTGTAATGTATTTATCATATAAGTGAATAAAATTGAATTGAATATCATATAGAAATTTTACATCAATATTATAAAGGTTATCTCATACAAATTTTGGAGTCATTTTTTTTGAATAATAGAAATCAGATGAAACATTAAATTCCACGAAAAAAGGTAAACATGGATTGTATAGATTTATAATTCTTTATGCTGAGGAATAAGACAAATATACTCTTGAGTTGTCGATATCTTACCAGTGTGGTTCTAATTATTCTTATGATAATGGATTCTAACACTAATTAATAGAGATATACAAAGTAGAATTATAGGGAGACCTATGAGTGTGTCCTTCGAATGGGAATGAAATGGGAGGTAATGATGGGGTTAAATACATAAAAGATATAGTTGAAACATAAAATTCTCTATTTAATTAATTACCCACATGGTTTGGAAGACAACGAACCAACCATGAAATAACCTCTATTTGGAGGCCACACCCCTCATGATTAGGACACATGATTTGACCACATCATGGGACAACCATGCATAATTACTGGTTATGTTGAGCTAAACATATAGGTTAGGTGACCAATCTTCCAAGAAGTGTATAGAAAATTCACCTCCTATGTAATAAAATATATAAAATTCACATTAACATGTGGCTAATCATTCGTGGTTAAGAAAACTAGGCAAACCCTTTTACAAGGACAAATATTTTCTTCTAAAGCGGTTATATGGTTTGGAAATTTTTTTTCCCTACCGTTTTCTTACCAAAATTAATATTTAATAGCCTCACACTATCCATGATCAACAGGATGCCCAAGGAACCTCACATGCTTACAAAAAATATCTTAAAATGTCACATTTATATTTTTAAATAGTCAAAATTAAATTTAATTCCCATTTAATGATCTTACCCTTCAACTAAATTAATAGTTAAAAAATTATTAATTGCATCATTGTCCAAAAACCTAGGATGTTATAGGTTTTCCACTAGTATGGACGGTTAAGGGTATTAATATTAGACATTTTATTATATTTAATTCCATTAGACATCATGATTATTTTAAAATGGCTACATCTTCTATATCATACCATGATACTTAGGAATTTCCCAGAACATTATTCATAATTACTATATCATATTTATCACTTTTCTTTTTTCCAATGATCCTCTATATTATTGATCTCTTTTGATAAACCATTGGTATAAAAGATATCTCATTCTCATATTTTTTATGATTTTTTTCACTTCAGTTTTGATGTTACCCTTTTTAATTCCATTTAGATAAATTTATTTGAGTTTTGTATTTTCATTATATATTAAATGAATTTCTAATTATCTAGTTTTTTAAAATTTTATAATTTATGATTTTTTTATGATTTATTTATTAAAAGATGTATATGTTTTAAATCGTTGGATTTTTAGGAATGATTGGAATTTTTTCATTGAAGTAGTAAAGATATATACTTTATGTATATATTTAAATCTAGTTATTATGCCCTTAATTGTTAAATAAAAATTTATCGAATCTATAGTGCTACTTATATAGTTTTTTATGTTCACACTCAATTTTTTTCACTTAAATTCAGTAGAATTAAGATGCTGTTCATTTGTAGGTTCATGTTCTTATTGTCACTTGGAGTATGTTGATAATGTAGGTGGATATTGGTCACGAAATTATAGTGAGGTCATTCTATGTATTATTTATTTTTATCTATAATGTATTGGCCAAGACAGTCTCTTTATGTATAGATTATGTGTCTATTTAACATTTTTAATGTTTAGTTTAATGTTAAATTTTATATGGCATGGATTTATCGTTTCTTGTTTTTTTCATATTATACTTCTACAAATAAAACATTTATGTATTGGAAGACTATATTAGGTTTACTAGTAGAATATAATTCTTTTTTTTTACTTTTTGAAATCATCCCTAATGATTTTTTATATAACACTTATCACCTAACTGTAAGTACTAGGGATCCTTTACAATAATATGGTGGGTTGATGGATGTGTTTTGTTCTAGGATTATCACATTTTGGAATGTGGGAAAAAATATAATTTCTCATTATCTATTGATTCAATTAGTTATTAGATGTCAATTATATTTCTAATATTCTAAATCATTTTTTATTGAGCACAAATTTCATGATTGTTAATTGTGAATTATATAGTGATGGTAAAATTCAAAAATATGTACCTTGAATTTAAAAGACAATATCCCAATGAGAGACTATCATGAAAGGGGTTTTAGTATTACATTGACCAATGATAAAATGATTCCCCCACTTTTTCCAAGAATATTAAATTACCATATATTGTCACACTTTATCATAAGTATATTTGATGTACCATGATGGAGGGTGCAAGAATTTTGTTTTTTTCAATCTCATACATTGAATAAATAATACATTTATTAGGATTAAAATTTTTTATGCATCCATTTAACATAGAGAAAAAAATATGTTTTAGACATTATATATTCATTTTACATGGTTTTCTATTTAGTATTAATTTTTTATTATATATTTGAACTGTACTAGACTATTAAAGAATGTTTATTTTCTCCTATTTTATAAAAAAATATTATAAAATATAATTACTACTTGAATACATGTCCATGTATTTTTTACATGCTTTTTAATAGTATTAATGTCAAATAATTGACATCAGATACATTATGGGTATAAAATAATTAATAAAATCACATCATGTACATTATAAGAGAATATATTGGTGTGTATAAGTAATTTTTCAATATATTCAATTTTATGAAATATATAGAAAACATTATATATAAGGATTGATTGATATGTATTAATCTATAATAAAAAAATTTTATCTGAGAATCATTTGTTTCTTACTATAATGGTGGAATATATGTCATATAGAATTGTAAGAAAAACATTATCTAATTACATTGGTAGTAACCATCTTTGATTATATTCATATATCAAATAACAACATATAAATTTCATAGATAATATATTAACATGATGATATAAGAGCTGATAAGGAATGTTTATATGTTAATATGTGGTATAATAATTGTATAATATAAAATTCATAAAAGTAAATAAAAAATTAAATATTGTAAAATAGTATAATTAAATAAATACTCATCAATGTGAAGCTGGAAAAACTATACCAAAATATTGAATATATATTAAATAAATATAAAGTATAAATATTCTAACAGTGTAACTATACATTGTAGATTTTAACTATTTGATATTTTTATTTGAATTAAAAATGAATTGAAAATTATTTTTCATCATTTATCAATTCCTCTGTCTCAGAAAAATTATTTGGATTTTGATATATAATTATGAGAAAAGTTTATAATGAGATTTAATAAATTTTATTATATCATAAAAAAATTAATGATATAAATTAAAAAAATTATAATAAGATGGAGGAGAAACATATAAGGAAAAGGGGGAGTAGGGAAATCATATAGTTGTAGTGGTATTAAAATTTTTATGACTGAGGAAAACATTCTTTTGAATAATTTGTAAAAATAATACAAAGAAAATATAATTTTTTGGGTTTTTTGATCATGTTCTCAGAAAATATATATAGAGATATTGATAAAATTATTCAAGATATCATTAAAATATTTGTGTTAATGTAAATTATAAAAAAATTATAATCATTTGGGGTTCTATAATAAATGTTAAATTATCATGTGGTAATTTATTGAAAACTTGATCATCATGAAATTATAAAAATATATTTAAGGTAGGTTATATTATTAATAGAGTAAGGATTAGGGTCTATAAAAAATATGTTTATCCCAACCATCACATTATGTGACTCATCAACAAGACATGGTTTTTTATAAGAACAAGTTATGAGAAATAATGATTGAATGAAACAAATATATAATATTTTTTTTAATGAAGAAAATTATATTAATCAAGATATAATATAGTTCACTATTATATGAGAGATATGTCCTAACACTAGAATAATTGGAAAAAATTATGAGTTAATTAGAAAATATAAATAATTTTCAAATGGCTCAAATAATTGAATAAAATCTATTTGTGTAATAATATAGATTCTTATTGTTAGTTATTTCTAGGGATTTATAATATTTTGAAATATTTATAATATAATAACGATACATGATATTAAACATGATTTATGAGGATTGTATTTGATTGAGGTATTCCATGTTTCCATTATAATGTGATTGTTGTGGTCTAGATATGTGGAACATGGAAAACATTTCTTATATCTTACCAAATATTTAAAAATTCAAAGAAAAATCATTGGGACTGAGTTTTTTATAAACATATCTAAATTTTTATTCACTGAAAAAACAAGTAATTATCATTAATTTTATATGAAATTATATGTGATACATATATTTTTATCATATTTTTAAACAACTATTTATGGGTGATTAATTATATAGATATTTAGAGAACTATGTTAATAGACATATCTCAAGATGGAATGGCCTCTTATACTGAGTGTTGAATCTTGAAAACATAAAAGTATTGAATTTTACATGATTAACATATATATTTGATATGCATTTAAATAAGGATATACATATGTATATAAAAATTTTTCTCGTAAATCAAATTCATAATGGAAAATGTTTATAGAATACATTAATTCCAACCCCCTTATGATGTCCTTTAATAATGAACCCATTTTTAGCGATACTCTATATTCCTCATTGAGAAATAGAACCATAAAATGATAAATAGATAATTACTTGTGTCTAAATAAAATATAACAAATTATTTTTAATTACTCGAACACATAGGATATCTATTAAGTTACCTTGAACCTATTATATTTAGATTCGTAATGTTATTTCATATGTTGAATCATAATGGATTTCTCTTACATGGTATTTTCATGAGTCACATTACCCTATGAATTTAAATCCAAAAAATATTTTCTCTCTCTTTAATTATATCAATATCTAACATAATATAGAGTTAAACTAATTGTTATCAATTAATATAAAACCCATAAACATATTAAAAATTCTGATTGTAGTTTGTGTATCAAGGGTTAATAACTATCTTGAAGATATTATTAAATAATTTAATTAACCTTGGGGTAATACACATTGATTTTTTTGTGATTTACCCCATAGAGAAAAAATTATCTCTAGTATGGAATATAAATATGGTGTAAAAAATCATCTGTAAAATCTATTGTTAAACTACTTCATCACCTAAAATCATCATCATGACATAGTATATATTATAATCATCAAAAATAAAAAAATATCTCAAAACATTATTCAGAAAATATAATGTCATAACAAAATTAATTGTAGTTTTTTTTTCAATGAATTCAATAAAAACACATTCCATATCTTACAAGTTATATTTAAAATATTCTAAACATAAAAAATGACAAGTTTTTCACCTCCCAACATCAAAATTTCTTCCGTGATAAGAAAAAAGATTATTTTTAATTTTTATTCAATGGTAAACACCTTATGATCCTACAAGTTCTCTTTAATAAATTAGTGTGTGACATTCTCACACATTGAGATTTTTTTTCAATCAAAATTTAAATTGAAAACTCTTCACATTCTACAATATCAAGATAAAAATAGAATATATATACTATTATACTATGTAGGTTTACATAAATTTTAATATAAGATAATATCATTTGAATATGGAATTATATTCCACAAAAAAATAACCTAATCTCTATTAAACTAATAGAATTCAGTTTATTTTACATAACTATGTTTTTATAATTATATGATTCACATACCCATGGAATAAGTAACCAATATGTATAATAACAATAAAAAAATCCATAATTACTATATTTCTCCCTCATGATATATATTATATTTCCTATAAATTAATTTTTGAAACAATTCCCGATCTGTTCCACTTACTAAATATATAATGGTTTTCTGTATTTGTTGGGAGATATTACATACAATTGATTAATAATCGATAATTAGTGGTTTGAACGTATGATATATTAAATAAAAAAATCCGCCACATAATTAAACACGAGTTTTCAACATTTTTTTCATTGGCATCTATGTTTTATTATGTTTATCATTTTGGTTTTAAGTACAAAAACTATTATTTCTATCCTAGGTAATTTATAAATTAAAAATAAAATAAATTTACCCATAATAGATAATTAAGAACCATAGATTATAAATATAAAAAACTAATTTATATATTAAAATCCAATGAGGGTCGGAAATTATTTTTAATATAAGAACTTGTAACCTATAAAAACAATTATTTAACCTTAATTGTGCTAGTAAAGTGTTTAAAATTTAAAAGTGAATATATTCATTATAAAAGAAATATTATTCATTTACCAAAACAAATATGAACTTTATTTTCATTTAAAATAAATTGGATAAATATATGATTTTTATTCATTTTATATCAATTAGTAAAATATAATTTATCCAAAAATATCATTCATTCCAATTTAGACAGTATTAATTTAAATATAATTGAAATCATCCTAAGAAAATGGTGGAATAAAAAACTATAATTTTCAAGGTTTTTTAATAATACATATTCATCTATAATAAATAATGGAACATAATAATAAAATAAATTACTTCACATTTAATATTTTTAGTTCCATTGATTTAATTTAATTTATATGTAAATAATTACTATGTTGGAATTTCAAATGCTTATAATGTATTTATTTCATCTAAAAAATTAATATCAATTTTCATGATAATAAATTAAATTCCCATTCCACAGGATATATATAACTAAACCAATGTTGTTTTTTCCCAATCACAAGGCCTTATAAATATTAAAAGTTAGAGAAGAAGAATTTTTTTCTTTACATAACTTAAGATATGGGTTATATTCAATGTAATGTGGAACCAAATGTATATACATAATAGAATATGTTTGAGAATATGCAATTATAAGTATTCAATAAATCTAATTTAATATTTTGGTCCATTTACACTCATGTGATTAATGTTTAACCCCCCAATAATTTTTTTACCTAAACCATGGAATTTTATTTTTACTAAAGTCATTATTCATTTTAGACAAACAATTAATTTAACCCTGTTAAATATTATAAATTATTATCATTTCAAATATTGAACCCATTTTCCGAATTAAAATAACATATGCTAATATTTTTATTGAAAAAAATTTTCATAGATGTGATGATAAAGAGGGGTATTTCTGTGAAAATGTTAAAACATTTACATCTTTTTATATAATTTCAATTTGAAAATTATTCAAATTTCTAAAAATAGAGTTATTCATATTCATTTGAAATAATGTAACATTCAAACCAATTCGGAGTATAATAAATTATTATAAATTATTGAAATGAAAAAGATGTTTTCAATTACAATTTTATAATTTTTACTACTCAAAAGAAAATTATATTTTTAAGGAAAATCCCAAAAACTAACCGTAGGTTAATTTTGTTATTATGATTTTTGAAATAAAAATTATTTTTTCAAATAAAATTTTAATGTGTTAAAATTGAATCTAAAATTATGTGTGTAATGAATAACTAAATGGAGTTTTGCTTAAACATATTGTTATGTGCATCATATTAAATAAATAAAATAAAATTTATTTAGTAATAAATATATTATAAATAATTTTTTTGTGATAGTTATCCTTCTTCCTCCATTTATACAAAAATAAATATCCAAGTGTACTCTATCATTATATTCTTTGGTTAGTCTAAAAATTGGTTATTGAATAGTTTATTCATCGTTTATCATGATTATTGATTATGAACAATGGAAAAGTATTTTAGTTTAGTTGTCATCCCATTAGGTTGCTCAAAAATTATTTCTATAATATATAAATGATGATTAAAAAGTCCATTGTTTGAGGAATAATATTAATTAATTTTTTAAATTATTTTTAGATTCCAAAATCATGACATCTTCCATTAAATAAATAAAGATTTAGGTTTAAAAAATCTAATAAATGATCATAAATAGATAACATATATCAATATAGTTCATAAATAAAATTATATTCAGTATATTAATATCCCAATGGAAGTTCTTTCTATGTGAGAAAAAAAGGGAACATTCACCCTACATCAGAATGATGGTTGAGATATAATCATCCAACTATTGTGGTGTTATTACCACTAGATGAATCTGTATCAATACCATTTTCACGTTTAGTATCCAAAAATAGATTTATTTTTTAAGAAACCGACCTATTATGTATGTTTCAAAAGAATTAGTATTTTTTCCTACACATAAAAATGTCCTTAATTTCAGCCATCAGGTTCTGTTCCCAAATTTGTGTTTTTCTAAATCTAGCTCTCAAGGTTTATACTAAACATCATCTGATGATAAAAGTGTTGACCCGAACACGAGTAGCTTTGAACTAGAGGTTATTTTATTACATTGGAATAAGATGAGAATGAAAATGACTAATCATTATATATCATTATAGATCTAGATAATTTATTTATTCACATTCTATATTGAAAATAAATCATAAATTAATAAAAATATATATAATTTGGATCCTTGAAACTCATTTGAAATACACTTTTATTAACCTAGGTAATGCAAAAAAAACCTAGGGTATCATATAATATATAGTAATAGATATGTACAGTGAATTATTTCATGATTAAATATTTCATAACATATATGTAAAGGAAAATAATTGAAAAAACAAGCCATTTAATAAATAAATTGATAATGGAAAACATCAATGTATCATATCATTACATTAATATCAGGTAGAATAATAAAAATGAAACTCCCAATAGAGGAAATACATAATATTTGTCATCATGATCTTAGAAATCATTAAATCTTACTGTCAATATCTTTTTTAAACATGGTCATAAAATAATGCAAAATATCAAATTAATATGGCCCACCATTGTTTCTCAAGTGACATTTTTATGTATCAAGGGGTAATATATAAATATTATCCACATATAACTTCATATCAAATTAATTACTTATATATATGACAATAAAAATGATCTATAAACCACATACCTTTTTAATGACTATGTATTCTGTAAATAATATATATCTATGAAGAGTTTCCCTTGCCAATAAAATAACATTCAAATTAAAACACTATATATTAATTGATTGTGGTTTAATAGATAATAATATCTATGATTAAAATAATATGAAAATATATGATAAATTTTATTTCTAGTAAAATTATCTAATGAAATAGAATGTTTTCACATAAATTTAATGATAACCTCATTAATGAATAGTGGCCATTAAGTCATTATTAATATTTTTCTTTATTAAAACTAGGTGTTTTGGAAATTTGAAAAAAAATATTAAAATAAGCTTTCATTTATGATTTATCTTTATAAAATATTGAAAAACTTAACTATAATATAAAAAGATAAAAAATATTATATTTCTAAGATAGTTTGTTAATAGTGTAAACAAAAAAATTATTTTTTTACTTTCCATGACGAATGTAAAAAAGTAGATCATTTGGAAAACATTAGAAATATTAAATTGGGAACAATTAAAAATAAAATATAACATAAAATGTTCTTAAAAATAAATTTATTTACAAAATTAAAAATCATAAAAAATTGAAAATCTATATATATTTATGAGAAAAATGTATCAAATCCAAGAGAAAAAATTAATATTTGGTTATATTTTAAATATTTATTTTGTTAATTAAAGTTATAAAGATAATAAAAGATGGGAGATAACATAGAAACTTCATAAATATCTATAGGATAATAAAATATTTGTAATATATTAAGGATAGATTATGGGAGTCCATCGATGAAAATAATATCATTCTTAAAAAATTATATTTTAAAATAAACTCTTACCTCATTTGAAACATTAAATTGTAACACATTTAAAGTGTAAAAATGACTTGAAAATTTAATCACCATTAATAAAAATATATTAATTTAAAATACATTAATAAATATGTATATACCTAAAATATATATAAATATGGTCATAATAGTAAATAAGTCTAATTAGAGTGAAAATTGAGGCAAAATCCCTTATCTCAAACTACCCATTAGTTGAATATGAATTTACCACTTTTATACTAGTATTAAACATGTTATTAATGTTTTATATATCCATATTAATATTATATAAAAACATATTTTATTTTTTATAATATATTCTCACATGTTTGTTAATAATATTTCATTAGTACACTTTTTCTTTTGTTAATAACTTCACTTTCCCATACATGTTCTGACATGGATGTTCTTTTTTGTGGGTATAGGATATTGTTCATTAATATCTGGAATTATAATAACGTTATATATATTTTTTTATTATTAAGATAAATTTCTAAAATCATTCCTGAAATTTTTCCATTGAAATTGAATCACGTTTCAATGTTGGGACGGTATGATGAATGTATATAAAATAGAAATTACAATTCCTATAATGGGTAAATTCCTAAGTTAGTTAATGATATATTAATATTTCTAAAATATCATATATTTTAAATATGTCAATCATTATGACTATCCATGTGAGTTTATGATGCAAAAAAAATACATCAGTTTCTGAGGTTGCATTTCATTAGACACACCATAGATTATTATGTCACCCTATAAATTCTAGAGGGGATGGGAAATTATTATTTATTGAATAAAATATATTATAATTATATTATAGATATTAATGTTGTTATATTACTATTATTAATACATAATTGAACGTGGTAAAACAATATGTAAAAAAGGGAGTGGTGAAGAAGAAATAATTCTTCCAAAAATTCATCTTTTATGTCACTTATTAATGACCATAGGGTTTGTATTTTCAGACTAAAATAATATATAATATGTGATCAAGGTTATTGGGGTGTCTTTCTGGTATTGGTTTTTATTGATAAATTGAAAAAATGGATTTTAATCATTGTGGGAAGGAACATTGCTTTTATAATTGAGATGAGGGGAACCGTTGTAAATTTTCAATGGTTTAAAATAATATCAAGACACATTATCAAAGAAATGGATCAAAAATGTGTAAAAATGAAATTTAATCAGGGTAGTGTCATTATAAAACCAACAAATCTTATTTTAGAAAGTTGTTTCATCATTTTAATTCATATTGTTTTAATTATCACCAAAAATCTGAGTTTTTACCCTAACCATATTTATTAATTTTAAATTTCATTTCAAAAACCATTAGTTGAACATTTAAATAAAATTAATTATTATATTTTTGAATATTGAATCAATTTTACCAAATTAAATTCATTTAATTTGTATAATTTTGTTTAAAAATAATCCTGAAAAATATGTTAAAAATATTTTTTTTCAAGAAATGCATTTTTCATGAATAAGATGATCTTCCTTTGTTATATAACAAGTAATCAACTTTATATAGAATTATATTAACAATTTTATAAATATAATCAATAATTTTCATTTATATTATTCATCATTAAATTTTAATATAATTAATTATAATATATATAAATTATGAAATAAAAAATTAGTTTTCTGAAAATTACCCCATTTACGTTAAAATTTATTTTTATACAATGACAAAGTACAATGATGATAAATATATATATATTTCTATATAAAGTTTTATTTAATTAATTTAATATCAAATTTAAATTATTATTGGGATTTTTAATGAATTAAAATTTTAATAATAAGAAAAAATTATATTTTTCAATATTCATTGAAAAATTTCCCTTTTCTTAAAATTATAATATTTATAAATAATTTAATTTTGATATTGTTATTTATTTAATTATGTTAATTTTAAATATTTTATTACTGTTGAATAAATTAAATATATTTTACTAAGAGATAATTTAATAAATATATTAGTTTAATAAAATGAAATTTTTCTCAGTTTAAAATAATTTTACTAAAAATTTAGTAGTTATTTATTATTCATCAATAAATTATATAAGATTTTAATACAAAATTTTCATAATGTAGTCAAACCTATTATAATATACTAATCCAATAACCATGTGATAATGGTTAAATTACATGATAATACATTAAAATTATATAATGGTTCACTTAATGCACACTATTACATATTAATAAATCTTTCGATCATCATATTCTAAATGATCATAGTGTTAATTGAATATGTAATTTATAAAGAAAGAAGAAATTTTATTTTATATTGAGATAGAAAATTTAAATACATTTTATCTATGTAGATAAGAATATTTGATGATGATGATTGTGAAGTGGATGGTATAAAATAATTTGACGAATAATACCTAATTGAAAATAATCAAAATTTGGTGTTAATCACGAAGTAAATTTCATATAATGGGTTTTGAGGTAAATGAATAATATTATAATAAATGCTATCTATATGAAGGATATATAGAATGAAAATCTAATAGAGAATATTAATTTATAGATACTATTGAGAATGAATAACATGAACTATTAAAATTTGATGAACCATAAGGATTATATGACAACAAGATGGAACATTAGGGAGATAAATAAGAGAAATATATTCAAAGATATAAATATAAAATGTTTAATTTCTTCTATGATATCCTCATAATTTTATGATCATCAAAGTGAAATAATTTTTGTGGTGAAGATAGTTATTTATTTAGCCATCTAGTTATTTGAATTTTATATATATCTTGGGTATCATGATTTGTTTTTTGGAATAGAATTTGGTGATTAATGAGCTCAATACAGTCATAGGTATGGGGGATAAGATGTTAGAGAACCTTGAAAAGGGTGTTGTGTCATTGAAAAAAACTCGAATAAGAAAATAAAATCATGTTATTAAAATAAGAATCTACATTTTGGAGGTTACCAATATAAAAACACATAAAAATTTTCAAGTGAGGCTCTAAAGGTGATAATAACATTATTGGTGAAAAATCAGCATGAATTGAAAGTAAAATTTGAATCATTTGTGAGGTTAATACATAGAAACCTGTAATCATTGTATATTAAAACAAGGAATTGAATGACCTTGGTAACACATATATCAATCCTAAGCCACATTAATATTTAATAGTGAAATATATAAATAAATTAAATTAGTGGGAAAATAATAATCTTTGATTATAGATACATTTCATAAATATAGGAAAATTGAAATTCTTGGGGTCATAAAGAAGTAAGAATGTGACTACATTTCTCCTATTATAATGTTATAATTTAGTGTAATACTTAGATACATTATGTCATAAAGTAAAAATTAAATAATCTATTAATTTGGGAATTATTAGTAGTAATAATTTTAGAATTCTAATATATCATTCATAAAATAGAGAATATAATTTCTGAAGATATTTTTGTTCATTATTTTATGATTATGAATTAAGATATTGAATCTCATAAGAGATGGAATGTAATTATAAATTATTAATATCAGAGAAAAATTAATATATATTTGCCAAGAAAACTTCATTTGAAATATTTTCCCTATCTCATATAATACAATTATGTATATGACTTCATTGTGCATACTAAAGAGAAATTGGGGAATCTGTGTTTTTCATCCACATGACCAGTTACCTTGTGGTTGGAAAATATGTAAATTGAGAAGGAAAATGTATAAAAACACATCTCTCAATCAATCATGAAACATCATCATATTTATTCTCAACAAAAGTGATTCATCTTACATGGAATGAAGTGTGGATCTCCTGAAAATATGAGAATTGTAGAGTTGGTAGAACTATTATTTTTTGAAAATTATTGACTGTTGTAGATTAATGGGTGTGAGAAAAACCATCTGGTGACTGATGAGACAAATTTTTTTGATTTACTACTTCTATATGTGTAAATTAAATATTCATTATGTGTGATTAAATAATGTGATGCAAGTATTGATGTTATGTTTAACCAAAATGATGTCATTATAAAGGTAGATTTTAGAAACTCTTTTATGAGAGTAATTAAAACTAACATTAATCTATACCAAGTGGAATGCCATTAATATTCATGTCTCCATTAATTGTTTGATGATAATATCCTATAACATAATTGGATAGGTCATAGTCACCAATGAAATATTTAATATAAACTTTTCTCTATGTTATATTATTTATACTGGGTCTAAAGACATACCATGAAAATATTGGAATATTGTATCCTAATCCATTTGGATTTAGTTATGATGAATGAAAGTGGCTCATACCAAATACCATGCCAAAAATATATTGTTTTAACTATTGTGGTGAGGTCTATGGGGGTTGTAGGGGAATCATTTCCCTACTCATTGGTCTAGGGGTGAAGGCCCATTTCCCATATTTTGTGATCTATAGAAACACTAACCAAGAAATACAAAACTTTCCAAAAAATAAGCAGGGAAATGTATTGGGGTGGACATAAAATAGAAAAATTATGACATTGAACTATTTTAGGGAGGGAATTTAAATGATATGACTTCATCTTGTGACTAGAAACACTGACAGGTCTCTATAGCTCGATAAAATTCTAGAAAATATTCATTATAGAACATTACAAATTATGTGATGTTGTTGAATATGATACATCATATTATTTATGATCTCCCTCGTGATTTAGACTTAATGTTTTTAAAATTCAGAAAATATCTAGTAATTGTGTTGGAGATATTAGTGAGGAGTTCTGCCACTCTATGGATGTAATTATCATATCATAAACAACATAATTCATTATGTCATATTTACTTATTATTTTAATATTGTTATCTATTTTTATATCCTAAAAAAATTCAATCATTATAATTCCTGCTGTTCTAAAAATAGAAAACACAAGTGATTTGATTATATAAGGAATTCATTTTGGAATCATGATTATTCATAGAGAATTTGGGCATATAAAATACTAGAACATATCCAAATTGAATTAAGTAGTCTTATAACATTAAAAAACAATATTGTAGAATATATTTAATTAATTTTATCTATAAATAAAGATGTATGACCAATTCCATGTGTATTGAATGTAATATAGAGCTTCAAGGATGCATAATGGGGAATCTAAGAAGATTAAAAATGAGACCGGGTTCTCAATAAATATATTGTGTCCTAAAAATGGAGTTGAGTATACCTATATTATGATTTTGGAATCTCTTAAGAAATAGGTAATGAATAATGGAGATTTTTATCTAATAAAAATATAATAAAATTAATTTTTGGAATAATGAAATCATACTAGGGACCATATAAAAAAAGCATTTCACAATAAAGGGTTTATTTCTCACCACATTCAGTAAGATGATCTACATTTTTTAGTATAAAATCATATTTTCAATTTGTAAGGACAATGTAAAAAACAACCCCATAGGAATTGTTTTACATGAAGGAATTATTTAACGAAACACATTGGTGTCATTATATGTTATTATTTCATCTATATCAAAAATAGAAATCATGGAATATATAGTAATGTTATAGAAGAAAAAGTATTTCTATGATACTCATGAAAATTAACGCATAAAACTCTATAAAAATTGGTCAACTAAGAATATAGAGTATAAATATTTCAAAACTAATCAGGATAAATATTTTAGGAATTATCAAGGCACAAATGCTATTTTTTAAATAATAAGAGGAATAAAAATGATTCATTGAAACTCGAAAAGAATTTTAGAGTTGAGTTGATGACGAATGCTTTGATTCTATGTCAGTTAAAGGAAAAATTTATAAATAAGAAAAATATTTTAATTTTAGAATAAAAATGATAATAAAGTTAGATGTAATTAACATAATTTGTGATAGATCAGCAATAATATTGATACAGAGAATGAGATATATTGATCAAGTGGAGTTGTTATTAATAGTTGAACCAATATCAATTGAGGAAGATACATAAGATGAATCATGGGTTCTGTTCATGAATAAAGAATTAGATCTGATAAATGAAATCCAGAATAATGTTATTATTAAAATATTACAAAATTTTGATGTCATAATTTTTGTAACCTACATGAATATATTAAATAATCATTTTAATGTAATTAAAATAATGCATTATTCATTTTTGAAGGCAATAAAATATTAAATTGGTAGAAGTTGAATAAATGTTTACTCCAGTAGCCCAAATGGATTTGAATAGGCTAATTTTTGCTACATTAAATTAAAGAGAATAATTTTTATATAACTTTTATATTATAAATATCACATTATTACATTAAAATAAAATCAAATTTTATGTTAAAATTCATTACTAAAATATTCATGATTATTTTACACTTAAAAAATTATTTTTTACTAAAAATGTATTTTTATGTGTATTACATTGAGAAAAAAAATATATAAAAGAGGATATATGTCATTTATAAGAATACTATATTAAAATTATATTAAGTAGTAAATTATACTGAATAATATTATAAAAAATAATATTTGACCTGGTTAATTCCCTATACAAACTATTTTAAAGATATATTTATTTGAAAGTTAAAATCTAAAATTTTACAATTTTAATATGAACTAATTAAATACATTATATTATTAAAAATAATAATTTTATGTAATGATATTTTTGATAAGATTATTATTATTGGAATTATTGTGAGGTGAAAATTATTAAAATCCATTTTTCAAATAACATGTATTTAATGAAATTATTATTATAGAATAATTAATAAGAAATTTTCGAAAACAATTCATCAAAAAAATATTTATTTTTATAAATTCATTGTATTTTCTAAAATAAAATTTTATATTATAAACCTATGTTTGATATTTTGGATATTATGTTACATTGTTCCCCAAAAATGCTTGTTTATCGTAATACATTTTATATATGATTCAAAAAAATCATTTTTCATAAACTGTAACTAATAAAGTGGATTTCATATTGAAAATTAGATGTTAGATATTATGTTATAAGGAATATTTTAATTTTAGTCATTAAAAATAATTACATAGGTAATAACTAGTTACCACTGCAAAATAAAAAAGGGTAAAGCGACTTAACCAAGGGTATAAAAGGCCTAATAAGATAAAAATATATTCTATTTTAGATTTTGAGTTTTGTTATGGTGAAAACATATCCACATTATGTTATTTTAAATTTTGTTACATTTATTACTTGTAAAATATGTGATATATATATATTAACAAGCAATATTTACAAACAATTCATTCTTACCACTTTTAAAGGTTTCCCCTCACCACCATGTCAGGAGCACAAGAGACCCAAACAATTCATAGAGAAATATTTCATTAAACTAAATTAATATTAATTGAAAATCATATTGATCCATTCTAGAACATTATCGGTTTAGTGTTCTTGGAAAACTAGATAGTTGAAAAATTGATATAAAAAATACATACACAATCTCTCACTATGTTCATTAAAACTTGAATTATTCAAAGAAAATTCCTAACTAAATCATTACTTCATATCTCTAGGGAATGGAAACATAATAAATACTGATCCTAGATGGTAAGTATGGGTAATTAATAGAGATATAAATTCTAATTTATGTTTTCCATTATACTATATATTTATATATACATGATAACATGATATTAGTATTTGAAAACCATACCCATCAATTCTTATAACAAAGAAGGATTCATTAAATAAGTAATGGAAATTCATAATATAATAACTAAATGGAATAAAATAAAATTATCCATGGGAGTATTAAATTTAAAAATGATGATGTTATAAAAGAGTTCTATAATGTGTATTATAATTATAATCTTATAAATATTATGTCATGTCAAAACAATATGAAATTCTTTACATGATAGACTTATTCTATCCACCGATGTACCTTCATTTGGCTTGGGAAAACAACATATGTACCGACTTTTTAGATTCAGATAACCACCTTTGTACAAGAGTTTATGGAATGGTAAAAAATCCCATATACCCAATTTATCATAAACCATTAAACTTTAACTAATTCATTAGAAAGATATAATGGACCCACCCATCACATAATCATAATCCAATCATATAAATTCCAAAAACTCATGAAATCTTTTATCAATTTAACAATGTATGTATCCAATGAATTTAAAAAAAATTATTATGTAATCCTCAAAATAATCCTTACAAATAATTAATAGTGATATTATCATATATTCCAATAACTATTGAGAATAGGTAACATAAAATCAATTTATCAAAGATAAAAAATGGCTTTTATAGACTACATTAATATATTTTTAGGAGACATAATTTTTATTTTACTATAACTTAATTAAAATATACTATAGTGTAAATAATTAAGGAATATATTTTATTTTATATTATTCATGGAATGATGTCATGGAATAATAAAATTATTAAAAATAAATTATCTTGGGAAATAGTTTCTATGTTATACACATTAAAAAAATAACTGTCTTTTCACATTCAGGTAATAATACCTTATATGGAGAAATACAAGAATATTAATTTTATACAATTTTATAAAAATTAAAATATGGTTAAAAATGAATGAAATTTGTAATTAAATAATAGTGAAAATAGTATTTATTTATTTTAATTGTAATTAGGGACATGAAAGGGAAATATTCCTTGATGAAGACAAATAAAAAGATGGGTTTTTAAAGAAAACATTCTTCTAGTATCATGACTACATAAATAGTGAAAAATGAAATTAGAAAACATAATTTCATGAAATAACTATATTATAATAAAAGAAATGGGTTTTTCAGATATAGGTCATATATCGTCTTCATCATAAATTTAAAAACAAATAATCTTTGAAAAATTTTCATTGTAAAATATAACCTTTCAATCATATCTGAATATGCTTCATAAATTATATAAAATTTTATTGAATAAAATAAATTTTATTATAATTATATAAAAAAATTTCATAAATATAATATCTTATATTATTAACCTATAATTTTTCAATGTCAATTTTTTAGTAAATCTTTTTTTAAATCCTCACTTTGTGTGTTAACTATTTCATTTTCATAAAAGTTTGGGTTCAGATTTTTTAATCATTTTATGCTAAACATGGATCAATCATAATAATAATATTAATCATTATATATATATATAAATATTTAAAAATATTTATAAAAATAAAAAAACGTTGAGATAGAAAAATGAATTACACCATTCTTTGATATGGCAGTTTGTACATACTCATGATCACTATATTCATTCCATATCAAAATGACATAAATAAATATAAGAAATGTTTTTTTATTACATGTAATTACCCAGAAATTCTATTTAATTTCTTTTTAATATATGGGAATTTTACGAGTCCATATAAATTGACATTGCATGATTCTGAGGTACGATGTGCCCTTAATGAATTTTCAATCTTTTTTTAGGTACGTTCAATTAATGTATGAGTGGGTATTTGTATCTTTCGAACCGATGATTGGAATTGAAAATTTTAGGTTACCATTGAACTCGGAATGCTGATATTCTCTTAATGATACCTTCACCTCGACTATAGTAGGTCTAGGGTGAAAGATAGTTATCGGAGTTTTTCATGGGAATGATAAGTAAAATAAAATAACCATTTATTTTATTTCTAAAAAACCACCAATGTAAAGGTTATGAAGGTAAGGACCACAAGGGGTTAAAACCTGCCAATATGAATTCAGATGGGATCTCTTAGTAGTGGTATCGAGGACTTATGATGTCATCTTGGGTATTTACTTGTTATTTATAGTCCATGCTCAGATTGACGGTATCAGGGGTAAAGTGCGATATGTCTGCATGGATGGGACTAGTTTTACCTTCACCGGTGAGAATTGAGCCTTTGTAGCACATGATGGACTTACCCGAAGCAGAGTGCATCCAATCACTCATCAGTTGGAAAGCCTTACCCTCATAGTGGGTGTTGTGGAGAGTCTGAGTTATCTTGTAGTGGTGGACCAATGCGAAGATGTCTTCCTTGATGATATTCCAGGTCTACCCCCTCATAGAGAGGTGGAATTTTACATTGACTTGTACCGTGGGATGGTACCAATAACTACACCAGCATATCAGATGTCTCTCATGGAGCTTATTGAGTTGTGGGTACAAATAGAGGACTTATAGGGGAAGGGATTCATTTGGCCCAGTGTTTCTCCTTGGGATACCTTATTTTGTTCACCAAGAAGGAAGATGGGAGCATGAGGCTTTTTATCGACTATCGGTACCTAAATGAGCTTAACTTGAAGAATAATTACCCACTTACGAGGATTTACGACCTCTTTGATCAGCTAAATGGACCACATTGGCTTTAGAAGATAGACCTCATATCATGCGATCAACAGCTTGGAGTACAGAATGAGGATGTGCAGAATACGGCTTCCAGATGTCGGTATGGCCATTAAAGGTTCTTGGTTATGTCATATTGCATTAACAAAACTCCATAAGTGTTCATGGGACTCATGAATAAGATCTTTTATCCATACCTTTATCACACTGTAGAAGCCTTCTTCGAAGTCATTCTGATTCACTCAACTACTGAGGAGGAGCATGCCTATCATTTGCAAGTAGTTCTGGACACACTCTTAGAGAACCAGCCTTATAGTAAGCTATCGAAGTGCTAGTTCTGTATCTGAGATGTTCACATTCTGGGATATGTCATATCAAATGTTGTAGTTATAGTAGATCTAATTAGTATTGAGACGATACTTGGTTGGGATCCACCAAGAAGTGTGAAGGAGGAATGGAGTTTCCTAGGTTTCTCTAGATACTACCATCGAATTGTTATAGATTTATCCAGAGTTTCAGAACCTCTATTAGTATGGATGAATAATGGGTAACCCTTCATGTGGTCGGAGAGATGGAAATAGAGTTTTCAAAAGCTGAGGCAGAGTCTAACTAGTGCCCCAATTTTGAGGCTTTTAGAGGAGGGCGTAATGTACGTAGAATACTACGATGCATCAGGGACCAGGCTCAGATCTTTCCTAATGTAGGAGCAGGCAATGATCACATATGGTTCTCGATATATGAGACAACATGAGCAGAACTACACTACCCATGACATGGAGTTAGCAGTAGTGGTCTTCACCTTGATGTTGTGGCGACATTACTTGATTGAAGAGTGTTTTACAATGTACTATGATCACAAGAGTCTCAGGTATATATTTTCTCATAAGGACATGATCCTCATACAAAGACATTGGCTTGAGTTCCTATAGGACTATTACATAGATATAGTCTATACTCTAGGGAAGGGGAACTTTGTAGGAGCTGCACTCAGAAAAAGATCGGGTATACAGCTGTAAGGTGAGAAGACGATGCAGCTAGCCACATTGCAGATATCCTTTATGGATTGAGATGGAGCATCTTTTTTACAATCTCTTAGAGTAAATCCTCCACTCCTTCAGTGATCCAGGAAGGCGCAACAGAGGGACACTGATTACGAGGCCTGACGTGCTCAGATATCCACAGGACATGCACCTGATTTATATTCTGAAGGTGGGGATCATGTCAACCTCTTCTGAGGACGTACCATGGTACCAGTGTCACAAGAGTGGCGAAGATGTACCATGATCCCCAATGATAGCACTGGTGGCTGGGAATGAAGAAAGCAGTAGTAGAGGTTGTCTCTCAGTGCCTCACTTGTTAGCATGTGGGGGCGGAACATCATGTACCAGCAAGCTTGGTTCAGCATTTGGAGGTCCCAGATTGTATGTGGGATGGGATATCCATGAACTTCAGGATAGTAATTCCTACGTAAATCTAGGGAACATGACTTGATTTGGGTGATCATCGACTGACTCACCTAGTTGGCCCACATCATACTGATCAGAGAGAAAGGTTAGTTAGAGAGATTGGGACACATCTATGTGCAAGAGATTATATGCCTACATGTTGTACCCTCAACAATTTTGTCTGATTGTGATGTGCGTGTTACTTTCCGGTAATGGAAGGGGTATCAGGAGGCTTTCGGGATGCAGTTTCATTTGAGCACCGCCTTCCATCCTCAGAGGGATGGCCAGACTAAGCGGACCATTTAGACCCTTCAGGATATACTTCGTCCTTGCATCCTCAACTACAATCCTTGTTGGGAGGATCAATTTCCTTTGGTGGAGTTTTTATACTGCAAAAACAATCACTCCACCATTGGGACGAAACCTTTTGAGGTGTTGTATGAGCGACCTTGCATATCACCTTTGTGCTGGACTGACCCAGGGGAGTCCGCACTTGTGGGACAAGAGATGGTTCTGGCTACCATATAGAACGTGTAGATCATCCAGGAGTACATGTAGACTGCACAGAGCAGGCATAAGTCATATGACGATAAGAGACAAAGACCTATGGATTTCGAGGATGGCAACCATGTCTTTATAAAAGTCTCACATCGGCGTGGTTTATGGAGATTTTTCTAAGGCAGCATGTTTTCTATGAGGTTCATTGGACCCTTCCAGGTCCTCAACATAGTAAGCGAGGTAGCTTACTACTTAGATCATCCACCTCAGTTGCACTGGGTTCATGTCATCAACATCATATCCTAGGTGAGGAGATACGTTCATGACCCTTATCACATCATCGACCATGGCGAGCTGGACGTCGACGGTGAAGAGACATTAACGATGTTTACAATACATGTTGAAGATTGAAAAGAGTGGGTCCATTCTGGGTGGTCGATACCTCTCGTGTGCATTCATTGGCAGCATGGGAACCTCCAAAAGAGCACATGGGAGTGGTAGCCTCAAATACATGAACAATACCCCTACTTGTTCGCTTAGTTTGAGTTGTGGATTATGGGGACACAAAGCATGAGGTGGGGAGAATGTAATGACCCAAAAATTCCATGTAATTTTTTTTCAAATATGTGAATTTTATGAGTCTACGAAAAATGAAATCAAGTGATTCTGAGGCCCGCTGTTCCCTGAACGAATTTCTGAACATTTTTTTTCAAGTACGCTCAGTAAAAGTAGAGGCAGATTTTTGAAAATTTTGGACCGGTGCTCGGAATTGAAATCTAAGGACACTGTTGAACTCCCAGTATCGGTATTCACATAAGAAGACCTTCACCTCGACCATAGTAGATCGTGGGTGAATGCTAGTTATTGGGGGTTTTCTTAGGAATGAAAAATGAAATAAAATAAATGTTTATTTTATTTCTAATAAACCTCCCACATGGAGGCTATAGATTTAGGGACCACAATGGGTTAAAACCTCCCAACATAAATGCTTAGATGTGGGGACCACAATAGCTAGTAGAACCAAAAATTCAATGCATGGTGGTGGGGAACCCTTGAACCCCTAATTAAGGGATAAGACCTCTCTTTTCCAATCTTTAATGATGAAAAATATCCTTTAATTAATTAATCCAACATTTTTGTTCCAATATTAGATTAAACAACACATGATATTATGTTTGATAATTTTCATTTTGGTGGATTGTGGAGAGGAGAACATTTTGGAGGATTACTCATTCCAATGAAGAACGCGTTCTCCAATGAAGAACATTCTCTCCAATGAAGAACGCTGATTCCGATGAGGGACTTCTTCAACAACAACGAAATGACGATCGGGAAAATGCTGACATCACGGACTTCACCCCGTCCAACATCATTGAGAAATATAGGTAGGGGTTTAGTTGTGTATGATTATATATTCCCATGTTCTTTCCATCTAAAACAAAGAATGCAGATCAACTCTCAATCTAGTTGATTCGCGGATGATTTTTTTTGTGGGTTTTGGAATAATCATTGTGTGAGGCGATGGTTTGAAGTTCTTTATTCAATTTCTGGATAAGCTGCTTGCAAACACTCTAACTCGGAGGGTGTGGGCCAAAAAAACATGGCCCGACCACTTTTTTATTCTTTATGAATGGTGTATCCTTCACGATGAACGAAGGCGACATTGAGCCACAATGACAATTGGATGTGGCAGGCGGCACATCGTCTACCATGATGAAGGTGTTAGCACAATAGTGCCGCCCTACTGCGACCGCCGCCCCGCGACATTAGGCCGCCCTCGGCCACCGCCACCCTGCAGCCTCGTGCCATTGACTGCCTACGCTGCCCCAAGGCATTTCACCACCCGCGGCCACGCCGCTGGCGGCCTTGCTGCCGCATGACCCCATGGCTCCACCGCCCAACAGTCCACTTGGGGCCTTCACTTCCTTGTGGCCATGTCTTCTCATGGAATCACCGCCCTCGCGGCCTCTGTGCCACCCATGCGGCCTCGCGCCACTCCGTAGCCTCTAGTTTGGGCCCAATAGGCCCTGACGGACCCATCAGTCCATAACGGACCCAGCGGGCCGGGCCGAGTCGGTCCAACCTGGTCAGAACAAAACTAGGAAAATTTCAAACTTTATGCCCTTTTGGCCGTAACTTTGGCACAAGATGTTCGTTTGACGAACCATAAACGGTGCTGGAAACCATGGAGTGAGATGGTGTCTTTGAGTATACCCCACGAGTAATTTTGATAAAGTTAGAGTATGCTCAGTTTGGATCGTGCATGAATCCAACTATGTCCTCGGGACTAAAAGTCTAATAACTCATAGATCGGACGACTGATTAACTTACCATCTATTGAGTTTAGACCCCTATGAAGTGGTTGTCCATTGAGATACTTCTTATTGAGACTTCGTGGTAGTTGGATTATAATCCATTGGATTGTGGTGCAGACCATCCCTGAGACAAACAAGCATAGTGCGGGAACCCAGTAGCTAGATGTGACGTGAAGAATGAACTGGGATCCTATGTGGGTCAGTACCGAGAAATCCTATGGGGAACTGCAACATGGTATCTTGTGTGGGTCATCGCCGAGAGATCCTATGTGGGTTAGCACATAGAGATCCAATGTGGGTCAGCACCGAGTACCCTTGTGTGGGTTAGCACCTAGCTATCCTATGTGGGTCAGCACCGAGCAATCCTGTGTGGGTCATCAACAGAGCCTCTTAAAATTTTAAGATAATATATAAGTTACATCTAATTATGTATACTACTGTACTTAAGAAATACCTAGTGTGAGACGAGTTCATACCTATGTGGTACATTCCTTTGGGGTAATACATTGGTGGTATTATTTTGTGTGGCGTACCTGTGTGGTACTTTCCTTCATGGTAATACCTTAGTTTTATACATGTATGTTGCGTACTTGTGTGGTACTTTTCCTCATGGTATTCCTTTCATTATGGAACATTTGAGCAATGGGCTTTGAGTTGGACTCTGTGTTTTCTTGAGGATTGACATGGGTATACTAGAAAACATAGTTATATGTATGGGTATATACCTAAGTTGGGTTGTTAGTTGATTTCATACCTTGTTGTTTATCCTTTGTGGATCTTGTGAGACCTTAAGGGTCTCAGGGTCCCTAATGAGTATCGTTATACTCACCACTTCATGGGCTATGCCTCCACCCTGTTGTGTTGGGTGAAGACGACGGAAAATGCATAATGAGGACGAGAATACCAGGACTAGATGTAGAATGGAGGTGGATGATAGACGAGGCGAACCACAATGACGACTATTCATGAGCTATACCTACTCTTTAGGATGGATTCATGGTGAACGATCTAGGATATTCTTTTCACCTATCAATCATCTTGTACATTTCAGTTGTACATGTACCTTTACTGTTGGGCTTGTATTCAGGCCCCTCTTACATTGAGCACTCTTTTTTCTATACAGTTTTACTTGTGTTCGTACCTTGTTGTGTGCTTGGTTGCCTCGGTTTACAGGTTGTAAAGGAAATGCCCTCCCATTTTTATAGAATACACCTTTCAGTGCTTGTCACCAGCCCCATTCCTATAGAAGGCAGACTTGGGGTAGTCACGAAATGAGCCCTGGGGGACGGGTCGTGACATTATAGTATCAAAATTATATAATAAATGTAATTTATATTTATTAAATCAGTAATTATATCTGTTAATGTGAGGTAGCGATGAATAATAATCCATATAGCTACATGGTTGACATAGTACACATGTAGACCAAAACTATACTTTAATTTCCCATTTGATTGAAATGATGTGGATAATGGTAATTACACAATCATACTAAAATAATATTATAATTATTTTGTTTTATTAATCATATTATTATTGATACAAGAGGATTTGTGGTGGTGTCAAACCATAATGAGAACACCTTAATTGTTTGTAAGAATGTATTTTCATTGTTATTGGTTGAATGAAGAGGAAATAACTTTTTGAATAATTTTGGATAAGTGGATCCCTTTTATATGATTTGGAGAGAACATAGTTTGAATACCTTAATGTATTTAAATATGATTAATGTATTTCTCAATTTTAATACATATAAATGTAGAAAAATTATATCGTATGATAATATATGGTAGAAATATATCAAAATAACAATATTTATAAATGCCTAATCTAAATCATTATGTATATGTTGGTTTAACACCAACACTAATCTCGTATTCCCTTTAACTATGGTAACAACTTTCTGCTATTTTTACAATTTATTATATAGAAAAATATGGTCTGCTCGTTTGGAAAATAGTAAATTATTATTATAAATATTTAATTTACTTTATAAAATTATATTTATATGATCCTCATAAATTAATTTTAATATAATTGCGTGAAATAAATTATTTTCGAAAAATGCATTTTACTTTAAAAAATTGGTCAACTTTCATTCCACGCATAATAAAAATATTCAAATGATTGATGAAGAATTTTAGTATCTATTTATAAATTTTATTAAATACAATGATAAACAATAATTTATTTATTTTATTATAATGAACACACATTATACATATAAACACATTTCTAAAAAATAAAAAAGTTTACCTTTAAATTATATTAATTTATTTCCTATCAATTTGATAAATAATGTGTGAATGATAATTAATTTAATTATATAGATTAAAATTATATTCATTAAAATAAATTTTCTATAGTGATACATATATTATTTCTAATAAAATTATATACCTTGAATGAAAATAAATTTCTTCCAAAAAAATTGTTATTTAATAGTTAAATGGGTTCATTAAAAAATTACATGATAAGAATTAATTAATATATTTAAATTCAGGAAATAATATATGTATATATATATATTATAAATTGGTTAATCTTATTTATTACCCTCTCCAATCCAAATGATATTTTATAATGGCATTCTATATCATGGTTTCATACAGACTTAGTGTTATATGTATCTCAATCTATTAAAAAAATTATTTCAAATAAATACAAATAAAATTAGGAGGTACTACAAGACCACCCCATATTTTCAGTTTCCACTAAAAATCATCATTTTTATAGCATCTATTACCCATATCCACTTAATTTTTCATCACTTAAAAATAATTTATCGCAAACCCTAAATATAAGGGGACTCAACTGATGGGAAACTCAAGTTCTCAACATGATTAATAATGTTTATTTTACTTCTTTTATTTTATATATTAAATATTCAAATTTAATATTCCCATTCCTAAATAATGACATCATTACATTATTATTGTAAATTTTATTATTCAAGGGTAATAATTATTTACTAGGTTTTCCCTATTCCATTTTTAAAAATGTAAAGTGAATTCATGCATTTAGAAAGACTACAACATCAACGAAGTGGTGCCTTTAATTTTTCACCACCACTCATCTCAATTAGTTTTAAGTATTTAATTTATGAATTAATTTGATATATATAATGTAATTATGACTATAAAAATTCAATTTATAATTAACCATTATTATATATCATTCTTTGGGAAAGGAAAACACTAATCATGAATACTATCAGACTACTACCCCTATCGAATAGTGTATACTATTTTTCGTCACAACCATTCATTCAATTTAATAAGAATTTGTTGTAATGAAAAAGAAATTATTTAATTAATTATAATATTTTCATGAATAATTCGAAAAACAATAAAATATATGACCAAAAAATGGTATTTGTATATTTAATAACCCAGAATGAGTATAATATGAGGGAAAACCATTTATTCATACTATTAAATATTTTAATATATATATATAATATTATACTAATTATAGTAAACTCTATGTTATCACATTAATATTTCAAAAGAATATATCCTTATATTTATGGAATAATTATAGTAAAATTAAATCACATTATAATAATCTATTAAATATGGAATTTCCACGATTTGGTCGGTCTAGCCACCAAATTGAGAAATCCAATACTATGAAATCGTAGATGACTATAAGAACATAATTATTGATAATAAATTATATGAATAAGTTTGTAATGATCTCATTTATATTCCCAAAAATATACATTATTATTAAACTCATTAATTATATTCCAATGTTTGTTCATTAAAAACGATTAAAACAAACTCATCACTAATGTCATTTTTATAGAAACTAACCAAAACACACATACAAATAAACTATTGCATTAAAATCATTTATAAATAATCAAATAAACTAAAATTTATTATTTTTGATTTATAAAAAGAAGAATATGATTGCGTAATAACACCATTATTGTGAAAAAAGTTAAAAAATATCGAGATTACCCACACTAGTAATTGTTAATTAACAATAAATAACTAATATTCTTATAAGGAATAATTATAAATAATATTTATAATGGTTAAAATATATGAATAAAGGTATTTAATAGGTGATTTTGATAGTTATTTTCTTATATAAGGGAAAAAGTCACATTGATAATGGTAGGAAATTTACATATGGGGTTATTTTTATCTAATTTAATATCATGATACATATTTTAATTATGAAAACATGGTATCTTTAATATGGTATGATTAAAAGCTACTGAATTTATTTTAACATATTAATATAATTCATGGGGGATGAAGATCTATATAATGATCTTTATCTTAGTGGGTTTTGATTCAAATAATGCCAATGTTGTAAGAGTTTTTAATAATTTAACCTCCTTCATCATCACAATATGCTTCTTCTTCAACATTTCTAGTACATGATTAGTAACTTCTTCCCCTATATTTTTCTTCTATTGTCTATTTTCTATCCCTTGGCATGAAAATTACTTTCAATTCCACTATTTCCAGTGATATTATTTCATTCTAAAAAGTATCATTTATAGTATAATTTTTTCCACATTAATGATAGTTCCCACTTTTAATACATATTTTCATGGCCTAAATGTATGTACTTTATATATAGAATACTAATTATTTGTTTTTTCTTTTGATATTTCGATTTAACATTTTTATAAGTGATGTTTTTATCAATTTTTATGACTGGGTTTTAATAAATATATATTAAATATATTTTTGTAGCACCCCTATTATCAGTTATGTAACCCTTTAATTATGAATTTTATGAAGATAATGTGTATGGGAAACATTTAGAGATTTTAGAGTATTTTTTAAGATTTTATATAGATTCATGATTGTTTCACAGGTTTGGAAAATGGTGAAACACCTAGAGGAAACTGTTCCCAAATGAGGGTTGGGAAAAATAGATGGTGCACGGGTAGTGCGTTATTTTCCCAAACCATGAAACCACAATGGAAAAACCATTGACACTGAGAAATTGTTTTTGAAATTTTCAGGCCATGTATTTGGAATATTTGGTGCATGAATTTGATACAACATTAGACAACCATGCGATACTCATCCTTATAGAAATGGAAAACACATGATTAGCCCACAGTTTTTCAAAACACGTGACTAAACCAAGTGAAACAAAAAACTTCATTTGTAAAAAGTGTATTTCACTCAGTTTTTCCTCTAATCCACTAATTTTACAATCTCTGTGGCCCTAACTTGAGATTTTTCATTCCCAAACATCATGTAAGGTTCTTATATCAATCTAGAGGTGATATAAAGGTTTCCCTAGGTGATTAGAATCTGATTCCTCATGTTATGTGATCTATCATGGTTGTTCTTGGTATTTTTATTTGATCTACATCACCTTATATATTTATTTACACTATCTACCAAATTTATGGGTAGATATATGGTTTCAGATGCCAAATATGTTTTGATTTGGTCTTATTTTAGATTTTCCAAGCAATCGAAAAATTGTTCTTGGTTATTCAACCTAGGTTAGTTATATTTTTCGTGTCATTTACATTTTTAACCAAAACTCTTCAGGTTGGTGTCTTCAATATTGAAATATTTATCTTATAACATAATGTAACAATTTCAAATGGATATCATTGATTGAAATTGATTGATTATTCATTGTGAAATAATTTTTGAAACCCTCCTGAGTGGTGTATTTTGGAAATATGGAAATTTGATGTGTTATTGGAAAGTGCATTCATAAAATGATTTTAAAATGGTGATTTAAATTATATTATTTTTTCATCAAAAAATGATCTTATGTAAAATAGATGATGTTTTACTAAAATTATTTTAACACACATCAATTTATAAAGATTTTTTTCATTGTTCTCTGGTGTGTGCTCGTATGCGTTGGGATACATAAGGGTATTAATTACCCCTGTCAAAAGGATGGGATAGATATTGGAATGAAATAATCCTTTCATAGTGGTCCACTAAGTGACTAGTAAGTGGAACGATAACTCACCACTCATGAGTATTAAGTGGTCCATGGATTGAATTCATGGTTAGATATATTTTTTTGTGGAAGAGGATGGGTTATGCCAATATAAAATGTTAAATGATTTAAATAAATTTTAATGTGATTTCAATGGAGAATAGTTTACTTTGGATTTTTTTATATGTTGATATAAACTATTTAGAATTTTTATATATTAATTATTTATATAAATTTTCCAAACATGTCATATCCTAGTGGAGTGATTTGATATGTCATCGGTGGAAAACCTACATGGTTTTAGTACTCTACATTACATCGGAAGTTTGGTGCTTTGGAATATATATTCCATCAGAATACAAAAAAAGGGATTATCACCCATATTTAGCACTACATCATGGTTCATGGGATATTTTTTGAAGTTGTAGCATAAGAATTGTAGTCCCTTGGAGTCTTGGGGTGGCCTTTTAGTTTTTATTATTTTTTCTTCTTATATTTATATTGATTTCAGTTATCTTCTGATGTAGTAATTTTTTGTCTGGTATTGGTAAAAAATAAATTATTGAGTTTTATTTTATTTTTTTATCATGTATCATGTAATTTTTAGCTGGATTTTGGTTGTTTTTTGGTTGTTTAACTTCAATGTGAAAATCATTCGACATCTTGTAGATGAACCCATCAGCATTTATAGGCTCCATCTGGGGTGTTGGGTACATCTATTAAGTCCACATAAGGTCTTAGCACCCTCTCAAGGAAATTATATGTGATGAGACAATAAAAATAGTATCAATTTTTATTTGGGAATAATTTTGTTTAGAAAAGTTGTGTCAGCCTGGTCCTCTCCATGTATATTCAGAATTCATCTACTATGTTTGGCCTTGGAGTGGTATTTTATTATTTTCTATTACTTGGGATGGGATCACAAAGTGGAGTAAGAATGTTAGTGATGGAAATGTATAGAATAATAATATATAGAAAACATTTATATGTGAACTTAATGTTACCAAATTGTTGGGTACAAAGTGTATCAAAGACACTTATAGCATTTGGAATCTCATTTTCATGGGTTTAGCCTATGACATGAAAATAACATGAATTATAATAATCACTTAAATAATCGAATGAATTATTAATTTTGAGTAATTTTTTGTAAAAAAGTGCTATTTGTTTGAAAAAATGTTAATGTTTATGAACTCATTTTTTTGAAAAATAGAATGGTTGTAGTATTTTAAAAAAGTTTAATTTTAAAAAGAATGTAAAGAATTTGAAAAAATCATTGAACATGGTGAATGTTGATTTTATAAATGATATTTGTGTTAGATTATGTGATATAATTTGAAATTATAATCCTTTAGTAGCTAGGGAGTAATAATTATGATTCTTGTTGTTTGTGAAGATAATTGCACATGATAGGCACCATAGGAACAATCCAGAGGAATCTAATGAGAATGTGGTTTCACTAAAGAAATAGGTGAACCAAAAGCTGGTTTTGGGTATCATCAAATAGTTTTGGGAATTGGACATAGGGAATCATAGGGACGAACCAGGTAATGTGGATTATTCCATCAAATTCTAGAAGAAGAATCCACCCATCTTATGGGGTGATTGTGAACTATAATAGGCAAACGTGCTACTGAATAGGATTAATCATATATTTAATTTAATTGGGACACCAATGGATCTTAATGTCAAGATAGTGAAATACAAACTATAGTATCATTCAAATGACTGTTAGGACCTAACGGTACAGGATAACATGGATCGGGGCCTTGGATGAGAGGATTTTGTAGAATTGTTCAATAAACAATTCTATCCTCACCCAATCAAGATTCAATGAATAATAGAAATCTATATCCTAAAAAAGAAAAATCTATCTATCATAGACCTTGTTTATAAATTAATTAATTTAGTACACTTTTCACCCAAGGCTGTAGCTAGTGAATCCTTGTAAAAATGAATATTTGAATTTGGGATATAAAAAGAGATTATCTTAAAGTTTTTTTTCTCTATATTACTGTCTATATAGAGATGGTCAATTGATAAATAGTGAATGAAAGGGACACCATAGGTGAAATAGGATGAGGAAGTATGTTGATACCATTGGGAAATGGTTGAAACTCTTTTGATGTTTAAAAACATAAGAGATACACATATTTCCAGGGTGGTAGCATGAATCAAAATCAGATGGTTGGATCAATTAATGTTCCATTAGGGACCATGTAATATTTCAAATGTTTACAATGTGGTTTGTGTGACCACATAAAGAAGTAGTGGAAGAAAAAACCTAGATCATGACACAACTTCCTCGAGATGGGGAATCTTCAGCACTTTTTTCAGAATGTTCTATGTTGAAGTGCTCGAGACACTACTATAGTATCACATGGGTTGAATTCGTAGATGGGGTGAGGGAAGCATAATAAATCACATCATTATAATAGAGTTATTCATGGTGATTCTAGGAATACCCTATTTCATTTGTAAAGTAAACATCATTAGTGAAATAGTGAACAATGTTCAATGGCGAATTAATTATTTGGAACTGAGCAAGTGATACTGGGTGATCAAGATGGGCCATATATGTTGAGATGTTTGATTCTTTGGATCCATAACCCTATACAAGTGTTTATTGATATTGGTTTATTTCGTTACTTTAATTCTTATCATACTATTGATTTTGTGAGATTAAATCATGAGATGATGCTCTATGTTATAAGACATCAATATCAACTTGGTAAAAGAGAATTCCTAGACATTATGTGTAGAGTATTTTCAATAACCAATGATGGAGATGAGTTAAAATTGGATTCCATTGTTATGGATATGGATTTATATTATTTAATCTATATTATGGATTGTTTTATAATATTTCGGGATCACAACAACATCTATACTGGAGAGGTCAGATCCATAACTAAAAATGGCATTAAAGATATTTTTCTAAGAGACCACAATGTAATTTAATGTATAATGTTGTTTTCTGCCACTAAAGTGGGAATATTATCATACCATTTGACAATGTAGACCCTATAATTGATGGAAGAGTTTGAAAGAATTGTTTTTCATGCTATGGAAGATCAGTTTCGTGATGAATTTCTTGAAAACGATACAGAGTGACCAATAGAATGGGATATGGATATTATGATTGATCTAATCTCATGGACCAGTCCTATCTATATTCCATCTTATCTAATGGAACCAATAGAATTAAGGGGTTTAATGTGTGGTTGAATTAATTAAAATTAAATGGTCTCATTTGTCTGAGTACATCATTATGGGAAGTACCAGTCCTGTTCCTGAAGAAAAAATATGGGACCCTAAGGTTGTGTGTAGACTATCAATAGATTAATAAAGTTAAATTAATGAATTAGTATCCACATCCACACATTTATTATATCTTTTTTTCAATTATGGGAATATTAGTGGTTCCCTAAAATTTACTTGTGATCAGGATATCACCAATTTAGTGTCTGGATGGAGGATAATTTAAAGATAGACTCCATAATAAGAGATATCCATTATTAATATGTTTAAATTCCTTTCAGTATTAAAATTTCACCTAAAGTCTTAATGGAATTGAAGAATCATATATTTCCGTGATATTTAAATTCCCCTGTTACGGTGTTTTTTGATGACATATTGGTATATTCTAGTACAAGGTCTAAGGATGACCAAAACATTGAGAAAATGTTGGGAATATTTAGAGATTATAATTTGTAAGAATAATTATCAATGTCCAATTTTTAGATATAAGAGGTATGATTTCTAGGCCATGATATTTCTAAATGAGGTGTTTCAGTCGATCTAGGGAAGATAGAAATTTTTATCTGTTAGGAACTATCAAAAAATGTATTTGATATAATATTTTTTTCATTGTATATATGTTTATTATAGATACCTTTTTCAAGACTTCTCATGAATAGATTTCCATTGAACAAATTTGATGAAAAATAACATTCCATTCTAATGGAAAAGGATTTTCATAATTCTTTTAAAGGGACAATTGATCTCCTTAGATGAGAACCTATCTTGATATTTCAAGAATCAAGACAAGGGTACATTGTGTAATGTGATTCATTGGGATCTGGGATACATTTTGATCTCACATAATGAGATCACATTGATTCTAATAGTCCCATATATTAATCAGCGCATGAGAAGAACTACCCAATACATGATTTGGAGTAATATGATGTAGTAAATTGTTTAAATACTTTGTGTAGTTAGCTCTTTGGTGATAACTTAATATGACTATAGATCATAAGATATTGAAACATATTTTCTCCTAACGTGATTTGAATATGAGGTAAAATGAGATAGATATTGTATCTCTATGTTCTCAACATTCACCAAATGTATACACAATGTGAATAAAAATATGTAGAAGATGCATTAAGAAGATATTCATATGATCAGTTGAAAAAAGATTCTTTAGATGAGTGGAAGATGATGCCAGTTCATTCCAACATGCATCTGGAATGTGAAGACCAAGGTGATGTTGCAGTTTTCTTTCCAATACCGATTATTCATCAGTTTTTTAATATGGTTAAATAGAAACTAATACTTGATGAATAATTCATGTATGTATGGTCAAAACACGATGGTGGGGAGACCGTTGAGAATTTTTTTCTGTATGAGAGTTCAGTTTTTGGTTCAAAAATCATATGGTTGTACCTATGTCTTATTAGGAGAAATATCTTCATTCATAACACCATTGGTGATGTGTTATCACTCTTAGAATATAGAATATTTATATGAAATTGAAAAAGTACTTTTGGTGATTTGGTAAGAAAACAAAGGTGGTTGATTTTGTTTTATGATTTTCACATTAGAGAAATTTACAGAATAGAATCATTATCTAGAATATATTTTATAGTCCTAAAAATTCCTGTTTGGAAGTGGGAGTAGATGGGTATTGATTTTTTAACAGGTCTCCAAAGAATGGTTTGGAAACATGATGTCATATGGGTTAAAGTGGATTATCATACTAATCCAACTCATTAAATCCCAATTCACAAATCTCAAATGGTGGATTACTTATCACAAATCTATATCTAGAAGGGGTAAATATACATTAAATACCAATTTCAATTGTGTCAGTTGAAGATACAAGGCTTAAGTATCATTTTCAGAAATCTGTATTGAAATCCCTTTGGTCCCATTCAAATATGAGTGTGACATTTCATCCTAAGATAAATTAATATTCTGAACTGATGATAAAAACATTGGAAGTCATGATTCAGGAATCATTAATGTATTTAGGATGCTCATGGGAAGAGAACATGCCACTATTAGAGTTCTTGTATAACATCTTTTAGAAGGGATCGATACGCATGGCTCTTTTTGAATAATTGAATATGTTTCCTTGTTTTTAATCCCATTGATGGATGGAAATTGGTGATAAATCATTAGTTGGTATGAGATCTATTGATGAAACCATGGAGAAGATTAAGTTTCTTAAAGTAGGGACAAGACACCTAAATGTCATCATAAATCATATGCATATCATCTTTGATGGTTTTTTTCATTCACAGTGGGTAGTCAGGTGTTTTTAAAGATCTCTTAAGGATTGGAAATTGTCATTTTTAAATAATTTCATGTTATCCCCTTGAAATATAAGCACTTTTGAGACACTGGAATGCATTGGAGTGGTGGAATAGTGGATGGAATTGCCCCCATGTTTTAGTGAAGTGTATAATGTGTTCTACAAATCTAATTTGAAATAGAATGATGATGTTTCTAGACACATGATTAGATTGGATCATGTTGTCCTATAGTCAGAATATTTATAGGTAAATATCCCAGTGTGTATTCTTGACAATAAATTTAATATTTTTTGGGAAACCCATAGGCCTATTTTTGGTTTTTTGGAATGACGGAGCGATTTAAGAAGAAACGTGGAAATAAGATATTGAAATTAAAGTGTAATGTCCATAAATCATTAAGGTCAGTAGTGGTTTTCTACTTTCCCCGGATGGGAAGACCAATAATAATGAGAATATAGCACCCCGTCCCATTTTTATATATATAACACTATAATTATTCATTTTTAGTATATAAAGTATATTAGTAAGGTTTTGGTGAGTTTGTAGACCAGTTGTACTATTTTTTACATTTCTATCTGTCCATAGTTAGTTTTACGTTTAGAATAACCATGAAAATCCCTACAATAACACATTCATTGTGTGATAGGGGTAAAGGTGAAGGCGCACAGGTGGTTCCCGGTTTACCCAAAATGTATGTCCACTAAAGAGAAACTGTGTACTTTGAAAATTGGATTTGTTCATCTTGAGGCAGTGTCTTAGGCATGGTTGGATCATGGTCTGGAGACCATGTGAGAGACTATTTTAGGATAATCATTATGGAAGTGTCTAATCACCATTTAGAACATAGTTTTCTTAATCGTGTGACTAAACCATATACATAGAGAAACTACAACCTCAAAATGTGGATCTCACTCAGGTTTCCCATTATCACACACTATTTTACTTCTATGTGGCCCTAACATGAGATTTTTCATTACCAAAGGGTATGGATGGTTCTTTCATTGATATTAAGATTATTTTAAGGCTTCCCTTGGTGATTAATATCTAATTTCTCAATGTATTTGATCACTCTTGGTCATTTTTCAGGTTTTTCTTAGATCTACGTAAACCCACTCATTTGTTTTCTTAGATCTACAGAAAATATTAGTAAATATAAAGTTTTGGATGCCAAATAGTATATATTTGGTCATTTTATTGGTATGTTCACTAATATTAGGAAGTTTCATAGTCTTTTATCACTGTTTTTATGTTTATTTGAGACGACTATTGTTTTCCCCAAAAATCTCGAGGTATGTGGCTTCACTCTGAATTCCTCAATCTTGGAACATGATGTTTTAATTTCAAATGGGTTTATTGGATTAAAATTTATTGTTTATTCGCTATGAAATAATATTTAAAAACCTCATGAGAGATGATATTTGGTAATTTGGAAATTTTTTGTGCTGTTGGAAATTATTTTTATGACATGATTTTAAAATGGTGACATTAAAATAATTGTTTTTTCCCTACATGTATAAAATGGGTTTCTATAAAAATAATGATGTTATATTGAAATTTTTTTAACAAAGACAGATCTAGAATGAGTTTGGCATGGTTTTCTTCATGTGTTCATATACATTGGGATGGATAAGGGCTTGAAGTAACCATGTCAAAAGGATGGGATGGATATGGGCATGAAGTACCCCAGTGAATGTTATCCACTAATATATAGCTTTGTGGAAGGATGACTCACCACTCATGAGTAATGATATGTACATGGATTTCATGAATTTTTAGAGGTATGATTTTGTGGAAATGGATCGGTTATGCTAAAATAGAAAGTCAAATGACATAAATAACTGTTTATGTGAATTTCGTGGAAAATTATTTATTATGGATATGTATATATTTTGATATAAATTATTTATAATATTTTCGAACAAAATTTATATATAAATGTTTCTAACATGTTATAACACAGTTGTGTGAGTTAGGAAGTCATTGAATAAAAACTGCATAGTTCTAGTACTCACCCATGCTTTGACACATTAGCGATTTTTCATATATCATCTACCATGATATGGTAAAAGGTAAAGTATAATATATATTTAGATGTTCTTCAGGATACAAGGGCTGTTTGGTGATGTTAGATCATGGATCTTGTCGATCCTTTGAGTTTTTGGGATTTATTTGAGTTTTAATAGTTTCTCTTCCTCTGTTTACTTTGATTTCAATTGAATTTTAATGAGGTACTTTTTATGTTTGTTTTGTTATATATGAAATTTTTGATCTCCCTTTAATTTTTTATCATGAAAAATGTAATTCTTATATAGTTATGGGTTGTTGGTTGGTTGTTTATATTTAAATGGAAAATTTTCCCCCCAATTATAAATGTAGTCCTCGACATTTATTATTATCATTTGGACCAATGGGGATGTCAATTAAAACCAAATAACATTTCAATACTCTATAAATACTATGTGAAGGGGTTGGATGATTCATTTCCATTGCATGGTCATTTTTTTCAACTCGACTATTCCTTGGAATAACCATCTTGTATTTTAGGTTATCCATAGTTTAGGATTCTATTAAAGATAAATGTTTAAAAAAATTAATCACATTGTTCAAAAATATCATCTCAATGTGAGCTATAAGTTTTTTATTTGTGAAAAAATTAAAAATGTTTTATAAAAAAATTTATGATTTCCATTCCATTTTCATCATTATATCAATGATGTTAATTTCATTGTAAATTACCTATAATAAATTACCCTATAAAGTCTCTTAAACAATTTTAGAGGAGTAAATTCGAAAAACTCCAACATATTATTTCTCTTACATAGCCATTTAATGTTACGATTTTATTAAAATTTCATTCTTCTATGAACAAAAAATACTAACTTCCATTGATTGATGGTAGTTTACTTAGATGTTTAAAATAATTAAATATCTCTATATTTGTAGATTAGTTTATGTTTAATGGCATATATGACATAGAACACTAATATTGAATGAACCATGAAATATTTTTTTTATGTTTGACAGATATAACCAAGCCATTTAATTGTATGAAATGAATAGAAATAAAAAAATTTGGAAATAAATATAAAATTTATCCTCAATATAAATATATTGACCAATTATTTAGAAATAATAACATAGTTTCTAGTAATGTTATTTTATTGCATTATATTTTTTTCTATAAATATTATTTAAAATGGGTTTTTTGAGAAAACGTTATATTTAATTTATTTTAATATTATAAACAGTAGTCTTAAAATTGTTCAATTTTTTGAAATATATTTCTTCAAAATTATCATACGCTTCATTTTTTGTATATTGGAAAAATGATTTATTTTATAGTGAATAATGTAAAATCCAAATATATTAAAAATTAATTTTCTTTCAAATAAAATTATAATTTTTAATTAATTTTATATTGTAGATGTTTTGGATCTGACCTCTCTCGTCCATTACTTTTTTAAAATTAAGATTAGGAAGATGTCTTGTGAGTTTCAATGGAGAAGGATTTAATTGATGGGATAACGGGAGTAATTATATAATAATAATGGGTGTTAATAATAATTATTATTAAAGATAATGATGGTGACCCCTTGATGAAATTAAAAGATGATTTATTACTATTAAATAATAATGGTAATGGAGGATATTAGTGTGTGATTAATTAAATGGAATGGTTTTAATTTAAAATGAGAATAACTATGTTCAACTAATTTAATGGGATTAAATTAGAACATTAATGATGGATGTTATTATAATTAATTTTAATAACTTTGAAGAGAGAAAAGAGATGGTGTGTGATGGACATGGAGTAAAGGCCAAGGGGAGGCGCCAATTTTGGTGGAGTGGGAGAAGAAATCGTGAATGGAAGTGTGAGATTGGAGGGAGAATGTGAGAATTAAATGGGGAAGTAAAAAAAAGAAAAATGAAAGGAAAATAATTAAGGTGAAAGGGAGTGAGGTGCACCAAATTGAAGAGAGTGGTTCATGACTTTGGGAATTTGAAATAAATCATTTAAAAATAATAATATAATAATCATATTATTGTTTTGTTGATAAAACACATTTTCAACCGTAACATCTTTGTGAGACCTCAATTTTAAAAACCGACAGTAGCAGTGCAACCCTGACATTGAGACAAAAATTATGAGGCCAATATTGGTTGTCTTTTTCATGTTTTTGGATTGGGTAAGTGAAGCACTCACAAAATAATATATTTAATATAATTATTAAATATTCAACCCGCCATAACTCCTGCGTGCGACGTCTAATTGATTTCTCGTCAATGGAAATGTGATCCTATCATTATTGTGATCAATTTATGTCAAATGTGTAAAATCAAATTTTGATTTGTGGCATGGTTCCACGAAAAAACCATTAATAATAATAATGTTATTATTAGGTGATATTGCATCCAACATATCTCCCTCATACGGTGATAGAATAGCGAACCGTCTGTGATGTTGCAACCCTGAAATTAAGATGGATGATTCAATGACTATAAATCCTATATTAATTATTCCTATAGATAGTGATGTTTTTACTCTGTCAAACTGTGTTGGTTAATGGAATCCACATTTAATGGGGTATTATGCGTATCTTAAACTGTTTCCCCATTATATCTTCAAAAGGGACAAGATATAATCGTACCTTATTCTTCCTATTTGCTCTCGGCTATGAGACACTATAAACTTTCAATCATTCCTGTAGAAGTTTCACAATCAAACATTAATCCTCGGATTAGTTCCGCTCTGTCTTGATGAAACCAAGCTGTATCGATCAATCCTCGATATAAGTTATGTTTTATCGTCATTCCTTTGGGATCATCTTCTCCTATATCACCTTTAAATATTATAGCATGTAATATCCATTCTTCTAATGGAATATTTATTTGGGTTTGAGTTGTCCGGCCATACCATGGCATCCTCGGGTGGATGCAGTTGGCATGAGAGGAGGATCGTGACCCGTTGTGTGGAAAAACAATGTCATGAACTCTTCGAGGTACATGATTCATTTCTTCTATTTTATTTTATGTGAAACTGTATTGTTATAATGTTTAATCCAAATGGATGATAGTGGAATTCACATAATATATACATTAACCGGATTAATAAATTGATAACGATCATATGTTATTGCCTCATGTTTTGCTATATAGTGTGATATCTATGCTTGCTTTGATTTTTTATTCATTCTTGATGGAAATTAGTAATGAAAATAAATTGGGATAAATTGATAATTTTTTAGATAAAGATAAAGAGACATGTAAACGAATCTGGTTCTAGTTGTAATTCGATGTTAATCAAGTTGGTGAAGTAATCATGTTTAATTATTTTTGATAGCTTGCTGATTAGGTTTCCCAAATTTGGAACCAACGAATTCTAAAACTGTTAATTCAAGATGGATTAAAGAACTGATTGTTTTATATTTCCTTATAAGGTTCTGAGTTACCCTCTTGATTGTTAAAGGGTCAAGAGCCAAATTAAATGTGTTGTTTATTTTCCTACTGTTGTGCTGTGATGTGATCCTGGATTGTTGTTGTGATATGTGGGGGCATGGGGGATTTTTTTTGTGGCACTATATGATCTTTAGAGTGGAAAGATGCATGGTTTTATTCATTTGGGGTTAGAGAGGATGCCAGGGTTGATAGAACAGAGTGGATGTGATTGTTAGATTCTTTGTAATTTTGATTGGTTGTTTATCTACTTTACTTTTCCCCACTTCTCAAGGTAGCTGGTCTGACATAACCTTATTCCAAAAGAGGCGAAGACATGTGGGGTATGCCACATTCTTTCTATGTTTATCTTCTCAAGGAATTATGGGTATATTCTCATTCTTTAAGCGTAAAAGACTCGAAGTGTTGTACATATACTCACCATGTTGAGCCCCCTTATGTTTAGTATCATATAATGTTTTTCTAGAATGACTGGGAATATGGGAAAGTAATTATGTAATGAATATTTGAATAAATGGAGTTAACCCATGGGGATGGAGATACTGGAACATAATGATGAGGTTGTAATTTTGGAAGGAGCATTTGACTTTGGGTATGATGCTAACGAAATTTTAATGTGGAAATTTTCATCATTATTTAATGTTTAAAGAATTAATTAACATATAGTGGAAATGAAAAAAAGAGAGTGATGTAATCTAATAAATCTCTTTAAATGGTTGTGTTCTTATAGGATACCTAGTCTTATAAGTATCATCCCGGAGTATGAGATACATTAGCTATAGTTGTGTCTAAGACTAGGTAATGACCATAGTGTGGCTGTGAGATATAATATATCCGGTACTTTTTGTGTCACTATACGCTACTCCACACAGTCAGTAAGGGAAACTGACACGCCAGGGATTCTGATCCCTAGGGGTTTTTTCCCCAACATTCTGGTGGGAGGATGAATGGCTTACTACCCCCTGTGGCCCCACTCTCGTATCTTGGTAGATACGTGTGCTGATTGGCACATGGGGCAGTTTTCCCCATATATGTGTATAGAGGGTTGTAATGGCTTGTGTTTATTCACACACATATATTCTGGATATAGTTTTCTGTGTACTACTATAGGTGTAACGTGTGTAGGTTGTGATAGCTTAAGGATCCTTACTTGGTGTATGGGCTGTAATGGCTTAAGGTATACTACCTGACATGTGATACACGTTATGTGAGCTATGGTGGATCCTAGAAACTACCTGGTTATTATTGGTTGTGAGGATGGTGTGGTGCTTCCCCTAGTTGTCTGCGGGCAAGCCTTTGTGGAGCACTAGGTGCATATTGTGGTGTTCCTCCTTGGGGTCTGCGGGAAAGCCTTTTGGGATTGAGATTCTTAAGATGTGTGACGTTGGGTCAAAGAAGAAAACTAGTGGGGGAGTAGTATCGGGGTATCATTGATATTATTTATTATATTATATATTATTCTATGCATTACTTGGTAAGAGTATCCATAGTGAGGTTGGGAACTTGGTATAACTATTTAGGTGACAAGTTCGTTTCACTTGTTGTTCACTGTGCTTTAGCATGATTTCATTACTTTTTCACAAGAAGCTTCATGGAGGATCCTACTGAGTATACTGTTATACTGACCCTATGTATATATAAACAAGTTTTTAGGTCACTTGGAGTAAGGTGGATATCAAGCAGGTTTCTACTAGCATTGAGTTGTATGAGCTATTTTGGCTTTTGGTTGCAGATGTTTTTACATTCTTTGGGTAATTGTAGTTTTTCATTTCCAATTGTAGTTATTTTTCATGACATTTCATATATGAACATTGTTTTCTTTTATATTCCAATTCTGAGATGGAGTTGTTTGGTGTCTATCTTATCTCTTTTCCGCATGTGTTCTCCTAGAGGGTAATTCCTCCCATTTGTGTGTTTATTATTCCCTCATTTCTAGTATCCAACCCAAGGCCTACTTGAGGTGGGACTCGGAGGTCATTATCTCCCTTATCACATTTTCAACCTAGGAGGGGTACACTTTGTGGTTAGGGGGTCGTGACTGAGTGGTATCAGAGGTTCGGTTGAGGGATAGGATGGAGTTTGAAGTTAAGAATAGGTGAGGTTGCATGGGTTTGTAAGGAAATAGTGTCAATCTTGTTTAGATAGTGAGGTAAACACTAGAGACCTGCTGAGACATAGGCGTTTAGGGCCCCCTATGATTTGATGTATAGATCTTTATGTTTACAATGGCTATTAAAAAATGTGATACTGGTTATAGGTTAGAGACCTATGAAAGGATCATGAATCATCATTCTTGGTGCCAGTGTTTGAATGGGTAGTCCTTGGGATTGTTTAACCTAAAATGAATAAATGAAAACAATAAATTAATTAATGTTGATTCATTCATATTCCCTGCTTAGGAAGTCTAAAGGTTGTTATTTTATAGTTATGGCTCCAGGTCGATGTTATCATCGAGTTTTCATAGAAAAAGTCCAACAGGCTGTTCCAACAGATCTCCACAGGGTAGAGGTTGACGAAGACAACACTTGGAGGAAGACACTCTAAGATTTTCAGTTCTAGTGTCTTCAGAAGAACGATGGATCCATTTATAATGCAGTTACAGAATACTGGTTAGAAGAGGTCGAGATCAAATTCAGTTTTATTCGGGCTCGGATGGAGCACCGGGTGTCCTTGGTTGTGATGATTCTATGTGGAGCAGCAAGGAAGTGGTGGTTCTTGTTCCTCGAGGATATTGAGGAGTCATCAATCTCATGGGAGGAGTTCCGAGATTGGTTAAGAGTAAAGTTTCTTTCTTTGACTATGAAGGCATTTTGTTGCGAGGAGCTTCTTACCCTTTGACATGGGAGCTATAGTGTTCAAGAGTTTGGAATCTGTTTCAGGGACCTTTTACAATATGCTTCAGACCTGTTACCAGATGAGGAGGGCATGGAGAGGCATTTCGAGGTGGCTTTGCATCCATAGATCTATCGTGAGGTCACCCCATTTACGCTAAAAACATATCTTGAGGTACTGGAGAGGGAAGAGGTTATCATGAGGAATTTCTCTAGGACTTTATCTTCATGAGAGCGTAATTGGCATGATTCCTCACAAAGCAGATCTGTGGTCTTGGTTTCCCGATTTTCAGGACAGAAGAGTTTCCGTTCAGTTGGGGGTAGTCCCAACCCTTCACATCTCGTATCTCCAGAAGAAGCAACTATAAGGATGATGCCAAGGGTTTTGGTGATTTTATTTCTTGTGGTGGTCATGGACATCAGTAGTGGGAGTGCCTGACCTTTTAGAGCGGTCATCGTTCACTAGGCACTATTCTCTAGGTTCCTTCGTTGACGCAGTTCCAGCTGATGTAGAAGCAGCCAGTTTCACTAGCGTTAGATCTGAAGAGGGTAGATGGGGCAGGTAGAGGACATCCCCATGATGCTCCTCATTCTAAGAGAGCATAGTGCGTCCATGTTGGGGGTCGTCATCAGGGTCAGAGAGGCCATGGAAGAGGTCATGGTGACCTTCATGCTCTAGCGTTTCCAGCTCCAGGCGATCTAGATGTTGATCGAGGTACCATTTTCTTTTTTGTCTATCTTAGTGTATGCCTGGTTTGATTCAGTAGTGACACACTCTTTCTTATCATCCGCCCTTGTCCATGTTTTGAAACATGAGGTAGAGAGGCTTTCAGTGCCCTTGGTGTTGACTACGCCAGTTGGATGTCGAGATGACTTTATTGAAGTTTGTAGAGACTATGAGCTGGTGATAGGGCAACACCACTCTTGGGAGATTTCCTATGTTTACAAATACAACCATATGATTTCATCCTCGGCATGGATTGGTTGTATTCGGTGCAGGATATAGTGGATTACATTATTTAAATGGGCTATTTCATTGGTGTGGATGGACTGAAATTGGGTTTTGTTGGTGAGAGAGACTCTCTGATGGGTCATAAGCGTGTTCCATTCTTATCAGCCATGATTGCTGTGTTGATGCTCAGTTCTTCAGTGGTTTAGTAGGTGGGGTTTCCTAGGGTCATAGAGGAGTACCCTGATCTCTTTCCAGAAGAGGTATTAGCATTACCCCCTCGATGAGAGATTGAGTTCGGGATCTAGCTACATCCATGATCGTCTTCTATATCTATGTGTCCATATAGGATGGTCCCTTCTGAGTTACGAGGGCTATGTATACAGTTTGATGGTCTGTTGTAGTGCGGTTTTGTTCGGCCAAGTGTGTCACCATGGGGTGAACTAGTTTTTTTCGTGAAGATGGATGATGGATGTTTGCGGTTGTGTGTCGATCATTGTTGCTTAAATAAAGTGAAAATAAATAATTTCTATACTCTTCCGTGAATTGATTATTTAATTGATCAACTGAACGGTGCATGTTGGTTCTTAAATATCGTATTGCGGTCTGGATATCATAAGATGCATGTGAAGGAGGAGGATATTCTAAAGACTACTTTTTGTTGTCATCATGGGCATTATGAGTTCGTTGTAATGACATTTGGTGTGACAAATGCTCCAGCTGTATTCATGGGATTGATGAATGCTATGTTCCATGAGTTCAATGGAAAATTCGTGGTAGTCTTCATCAACGACATTCTTGTGTACTCCATATCTGTAGAGGAACATGTAGAGCATCTACGAGCTGTTTTGGGAGTTCTTCACCAACATCAGCTACACATGATGTTGTCGAAGTATGATTTTTGGGCTCGAGAAGTCCCTTTCATGGTGAATGTTGTGTCCCAACAGGGAGTAACTGTGGATCCATGTAAGGTAAAAGTAGTTGTGTCTTGGGCAGCCCGCAAGAAATTGTCAGATGTGCGATGTTTCCTTGGTCTCGCTGGCTACTACAAGAGGTTCATAACTAATTTCTCATGAGTTGAGAATCCTATGATTTATTTTACCAGGAAGGATTAGGAATTCATATGGACTGATCAGTTTCAGGAAGCATTCGAGTATCTAAAATAAAAGTTAGTAAGTACCCCAATCCTTTTTCTTCCAGATGAGCAAGTCCAGTTAGATGTTTTTATTCAATGTTAAGCATCTGGGGTTAGGCTGCATTCTCATGCAGTAATGGTCAGTTGTTTCATATGGGTCTCGACAGTTGTGTCCCCATGAACGCAACTATTCCATACATGATCTTGATTTGGCGACCGTGGTGTTTTCTCTAAAGTTATGGAGACATTACCTCATTTGTGACTGCTTTGTGGTTTTCACTGATTATAAGAGTTTGAGGTATATTTTCTCCCAGTGTGACTTGAACATACGACAACGTCGGTGGATGGAGTTCTTATAGGAAGAAAACATTGAAATATCGTAAACACACGGAAAATGGAATGTTGTAGCTGATGCACTGAGCCGAATGTCACGTAGTGATGTTGTGCGTGAATCTTGTGATTCATGGAGAGTAATTAAAAAATTTTCAGCATTTCATCTTGATATGGGAGAAGTTGGGGGTATAGGATGTCTTTTTCAGATGAAGTTATAGTCATCCCTAGTGTAGAAGGGGGAAGATTCTCAGTTGGGAGATCTAGAGGTGAAGGTCTGGAGAGAATGAGTTGTTTGTGGTGAGACTCATGATTGTCGGTCGGAGGACGAACAATAATGAGGGTTGTATCATGGAAGGATTTTTGTTCCCTTGATGATGCACAAGATGGTTCTCTGAGAGTTCTATATTTTTTCCTTAGAAGTATATCCCGATGTTACAAAGATGTACCAATCCTTGAGGAGTCAGTTTTAGTGGCCTGGGTTGAAGTATGTTGTTTCAGAGTTTGTGTCTTGATGTTTAGTCTACCAAAGGCCGAAGGCTGAACATCGTGTTCCTGGTGGTCTTCTACAACCATTAGAGTGTCCAAAATGGAAGTGGGAGGACATCTCAAAGGGATTTTTTATAGGTTTACCTTGTGCTCTTGTAAGACATGATTCTATCTGGGTGGTAGTGGATATTTTAACAAAATCAGCTCACATCAAAGTGATCAAAGAGTCGAGATCAGTGGATGTTTTGTTGAGGAAATATCTAGAGGAGGTATTTAGACAAAATAGAGTCCCTAGGATGATCATATCTGATCATGATCCTCATTTTTCCTCCAGGGGGTAGAGGGGTCTCCAACATGCTTTTTGTTCTCAACTGTGCCTGAGCACTTTTTTTCACCCTCAAACAGATGGTTAGACAGAGCAAACCATCCAGACTTTAGAAGACATGTTACACTATTGTGTTTTTGATTTTTGTGGTTCATGGATGAGGCATTTACCCTTGGTAGATTTCTCTTACAATATTAGTTTTAACTCCACCATCAGTACAACAACGTTTGAAACCTTTTGTGGCCGGTCATTCCATTTTCTATTGTGCTAGCCTGGGGTCGGAGAGTCAATAATTCTCCGAATGAAACTAGTGCAGAATACTACAGAGATAGTCTAGGAGATTCGTGAGAGGATGAAGACAACACAAGATCACCAGAAATCGAATGTTGATCAAAGGAGGTGTCCCTTGGAATTTATTTTTGGGGATCATGTGTTTCTGAAGGTGACTCCCTATGGTGGGAAATGAATATTTGGTCATGGAAGTAAGCCTTCTCCCCGGTTTGTTGGGCCTTTCGAGGTGTTAGCATGTGTTGGAGATGTGGCGTATCGAGTAGCACTTCCCACAGAGATGAGTTAGATACATGATGTTTTCCATGTATCACAGCTCCGTCGTTATCTTCATGATGACTCCCACACTATCTATTAGGGAGAGATCTATGTTGATGATTATGTAACCTTTAAGGAGCGACCTATGGAGATCCATGACCGCAAGGAGAAGGAGTTTCATGGTTCTTCTATCCCCTTAGTTCATGTCTTGTAGTGATACGGTGACATGAAGGAGAGTACCTGGGAACATGAGTCACAGATATGTGCTCAGTACCTAGAGTTTTTTGATTCGTATCTCTTTTCATGTAATGATGTTCCATTTGTGCTTAGACCTCTATTGTTTTATTTATGAATTTATTTTTTTTCTTTTGTGGCTTTCTCTATCTTGATAGGTATCCTTATGGGTGGTTGTTCGGACCCCGTTTCTTTTTTTCTTTCACTAATGGTTGGTTTTGAATTATCGGGGATGAGAATTTTTTTGAGAGGTATTTGATGTAATGACCCAAACCTATCTAATATGTTACTTTGTGGAAATTAAGGCTAGGAAGATGTCGTGTGAGTTTTGTGTGAGAATGATTTAATTGATGGATGATAGGGATTAATTAAAAGATAGTAATGGGTTTCAAAAATAAGAATTATTAATGATAATTATGTTGACCTGTTAGTGAAATTGATAGGGGATTTATTAATATTAATTAATAATGGTAATGGTGGATTTTAGTGTGTGATTAATTAAATGGAATGGTTTGAATATAATATGAGAATAAACATGGTCAAAAAATTTAATGGGATTAAAGTAGAACATTAATTATGGGTGTTATTATTATTAATTATAATAACTTTGAAGTGAGAAATGATATGTGGCATGATTGACATGGAGTAAAGGCCAAGGGGAGGTGCCACTTTTTGTGGAGTGGGAAAAAAATCTCGAATGGAAGAGTTATATTAGAGAGAGAATGTGAGATTTAAATGGGGAAGTAACAAAATAAAAAGAAAAGGAAATCAATCAAGGTGAAAGGGAGTGAGAAGATCCTAATTAGAGACTATGGTGGATGAATTTGGGTATTTGAAATAAATAAATTAAAAATAATAATTTAATAATCATATTATTATTTTTTTATAAAACACTTTTTTGATGGTAAATTCTTCGTGCGCCCTCAGTTTTATGAACTGTCAGCGGAAGTGCGACCCTGACATTGAGATGGAAATAATGAGTCTAATATTGGATGTATTTTTTGGGTTTTTGGATCGATTACTTGAAGCGCTAAGAAAATAATAGATTTAATATTATTATTAAATCTTGGACCCGCCATAACTCCCATGTGCGATGTCCGATTGAATTTTCATTAGTGGCAATGTGATCCTGTCATTAAAGCAACAAATTCAAGACTAATGTCGAATATTAAATTATAGTTCATGGACCAGGTCCACGAAACACCCAATAATAATTTTATTACTGTTATTATGGGATCTTTCATCCATCATATCTCCCTCATACGATTTTGTAATGGAGAACCGTTTGTGATGTTGCAAACCTGAAATTAAGATGGATGATTCAAAGACCATAAATCCTATATTAATTATTCCTATTTCTCGAGATGTTTTTACTCGGTCAAACCATATGGGTTAAAGCAATCCTATTTTAATGGGGAATTAAGTGTATCTTAAACCATCACCCCATTAAATATTCAAAAGGGACAAGATATCATCCTCCCTTATTCATACTCTTTGTTCTCGACTATAAGATACTAGAACCTTTCAATCCTCCCCATAGGAGTTGCACAATAAAAAATTACTCCTCAGATCAGTTCTGCTCTATTTTGATGCAACCAAGCTGTGTCAATCAATCCTTGATATAAGGTATGTCTTATCATCATTCCTTTGGGATAATCTTCTCCAATTCCTCCATTCCATATTATACCATGTAATCTACATGCTTCTAATGGGGTCTTTATTGGGTTTTGATTGGTGTGGTTATACCGTGGCATCCCCGGGTGGATGCAGTTGGGGAAGGAGGAGGATCATGACCCGTTGTGTGGATAAAGAATGTCAATAACTCTTCGAAGTAGGAGATTCATTACTTCTCTTTCCTTTTATGTGAAACTATATTGTTATCATTTTTAATCCCAGTGGATGATAATGGAATTGACACAATAAATATTTTAACCAGATAAATAAATTGATATCGATCATATGATATTGCGTCATGTTTTTCTAGATAGTGTGATATCTATCCATGATTTGATTTGTTGTTCGTTCTTGATGGAAATTGGTAAAGAACATAAATTGGGATTAATTGATAATTGTTTGGCTAAATATAAAGAGGAATTTAAAAGAATGTGGTTCTAGTTATAATTAAATGTTTTCCAAATTGGTGCAGTAAGCATGTTTACTTATTTTTAATAGCTTACTGATTAGGTTTTTCCGAATTCATAACCTAAAAATAATAAAACTGTTAATTCAAGATGGATTAAAGAACTAATTGTTTGATAATTACGTAATGGGTTCTGAGTTACCCTCATGATTGTTAAAGGTCCAAGAGACCAATTAAATGTGGTGTTTGTTTTCCTACTATTGTGAAGTGATGTTATCCCAGAAGGATGTTTTGATATGTGGGGGCATGTAGGTTTTTTTTGTGGCAGCATATGATGACTAGAGTGGAAATATGCATCGGTTTATGCATGAGGGGTCATGGAGGACACCCGGGATGATAGTATGGAGGGAATGTGATTTTTGGATGCTTGGTAATTTTGATTGGTTGTTTATCTTCTTTAATTTTCTCCACTACTCAAGGCAGGAGGTTTTACATACCCTTCTTCCAAAACAGGCTAAGAAAAACATGGTATGCCTTGTGCTTTCTATGTTTTGATTCTCAAGGAAGGATGGGTATATGCTCTTTCTATAAGCAGCAACGAATCCACAGGTAGTACATCTGATGACCGCATTGAGCCCCCTTATGTTTAGTATCATATAATATTTTTCTAGAATTCCTGGGTGTAACACCCCAAGCTTCCACGGTACGCTTCCCTTTGAATAAAATAGTAGCGTGTGTTGTACACAACTTTGAGTTCTAACACACACCACAACCAATCAAAGTAGACGTTATGAATAGTAATACCTACTTTTTGAAGTTTTATAAATTTTATCATTCAAAATGGACTTAATTTTTGGATTCATAATATCAAATTTAGACTAGGGTGAAATTTTGGAACTTTTCGGATGACTTTTATATTTTTATGAATCGTGAAAATAACTAAATTTTAAACATTTTAATGAAAATAATTAATAGTGATAAATTATTCTATTTATTGGTTTCAAAGTATAATTATAATATAATTTTACCATTTTATCCAATGTGTTCATTATAATTAATTTCACTTTGAAATTGGACATAAACAATTGTCAATCTTTTGATTGATATTGTTTCTTAAAAACAGGCTATTTGTTTTGAAAACTAGAATTAATTATAAAATTAATTAATGAAACTTATATGTTATTAATTTTTTAAAATAGAAACCATTTTTTAATTCAGAATATCAATTATATCTTATAGTGATTTTTTGGTATTTTTCTGAAAAACATCAATTTTTGATGAATAGTGAAACCACTAAGTGGTAGTTTAAAAACTAATTTTTCATGTAAATGAAACATTAACACTTCTATGATTTTATTTTCAAATATACAATATACATGGTTGTCATTAAGGAGAAAAATTTGGTTCAATGGGATTAAAATAATTTTTTGGTTGATAGTAACTTTTATGTTTTATTAATCGCGACTAAAGGTAATTAGTGAAATTTAAGGTAAAAATGATATTATAAAAATACGAAAATACCATTACACTTGTCCTACCCTTATTGGATGAGTCATGGAAGAACAAGACAATCCATGGGTCATCTTGGGGACCCCATGGAGCCACTTAGGTAAGAAAATGACATTAATATCTTTTTATTTAAAGTAAAAATAAAATTGTCACAAACAAGTGATGTTTTACTAAAACCATTATTACATGGGGTTATATAAGTTAAATTTTCGACTATAATTATTCATTGGAAAGATATAGGGTTAAATATATCATGGTAATTTTTTTAATATTTTTTTAAATTAAATAAATATATTTATTTTTGACACTATGATGATGCAGTGATTACCTCATTAATGAAAGATTTAAATAAAATGAAAAGATATGGTAAAATCATAGAAAAAAACTATTCTAAAGACTATTGGTTGGGTATATTTAGAACCCTTATCACCTTATCCTAGAAATTTATCATTTTGGGAACTTTAAAATCTGAATATCATTTCATAATAATGTAACATTTCATGACATTCCAAGAGTGCCCCTCCTCTCCTCTTATAAAAGGCCCCCACCTATACCGTCTTATTCACACCATCAATCCATTTGTCTCGGCCAAATTCTTCCCAAATACTCACTATAAGTCCCTCAATTACTCATAGAAGCCTCACATTGGGCAGAAGTCTTCCCAAGGAAGCCTTTGGCTCAAATTAAAAAGAGTTACCCGATTTTTAGGTAATGTCTTCTGTTATGTTGTTTTGTTTTATTTTCCTTCTCCAACCCCTTAAACTCTTTTTATTAGATTAGTTTATAACAAAACCATTATATAAAATATACTAGTATATTTTAATTAGAATAATTTTATTTAAAATTACATGTTCCTTTTTCAAATGGCTAAAGAATATACTATTTCTATGGGTGGAGAATTACTGCATCACGAAACGATGATTGTTCAATATTCTTTTAACACCTCTCCTGGTGGCCATTATGATGAAAATATTTTCATATATGATATATATATTATGTTTATGTTTTCCTTATGATTATTTATTTCTCATTTATGGAATACCTTTTTGATTTCCATTATGGGTAAACGCGATAATTTAATTTTAGGATGTGTGGACTACCGCCCCCTCAAATTCATTCGAATCGTTAATGCCATATGTGGGACGTATAAAGGATGGTGTTAATGATATTATATATGATATTATACTGGAATTATAATAATACTTTAAATCATTATTATTTCATTCCATTAAACATTAAATATAATTAAAAGTAGCGTTCATGCGTATGTATGGCTTACCGTCTCTATGAACAGTGCATTTCATTTCTTACCTCTAAATGTTATGTAATATTATGAATGAATGTATATACTGGATATATATGACATATATGATATCTACATCATGAATATAATTCTAGATATAAGGTATATTTTACCACATGAACAACTTGTAATTATTAGATGTTTATTTTTGACTCAAGTACTAAAGATCGACAAAACGACCATTATTAACATAAATAATTACATAATGTCCATAACATGGTAATAAGTGATATAAAAGGAATAATAAACTTGAAAAAGGTTCTTAAGAAATTATAAATTAACTCTAGTTTATTATTCACGATGTTAAATAACGATCGAGTCAAGTCGGACATGAGGTAAGGGAACTTCTTAACCCAATTTCTATTCTTTGGGTTAATATCCTATTTTCAAATTATGTCATGATATTATTATGTCCTATCTTGTATAAAAACGTTAATTATGTGTATATATAGTGAAGACACATATTAGATATATTTTATTTAAAAATGATCTTTGTAATGGACTTTATCTCAATCACCATTCATTGAGGCATATTTTGTTTTATACACAAATTTCATTTATACGGTGTATAAACCATTTTGACTTTTACGTTTATTCTAAAGAAATATTTTTATAAGAATCATTTTAATAAAGGAAAATAAATAATTTTTTTCTTGTCGTACTGATTCGGTGACAATGACTTCTCCGCCACCGTGTCCATTATTTGAGTTTCGACTTCCTCTACATGGAAAAAAAATTTCAAAATGAAAAATAAATCGCAAGTTTTAATTATCTTTTATTTTGGTATTGAAAATTGTTTTGATAATGTTTTTATTATATCAATTTTTTTTATTGATATCTTGTGATTGAAATATTGAAATATTATGTTTCCTTTATTCATGTTTTATGTGGAACGATTATGTTACGGTTTATGATATGTTTAAACCTGTTCATATGAGGAATGCATTGTACATAATAAGTGACAGGTGGAGCCCGCTATAGATCCTAGATTCATCGATAGGTATCATGAGACAAACTAGTGTCTTGGCACGAGACCTTGACAAAATCTTATTTTTAGTCTTGGCAAGAGGCCTTGGCAACCTAGTTATGATAGTTTTTCATTATGCATTCCATCATTATGAAGGTGGTTATTGATATTGCATGTGATTATTCGACTAGTAGAATATCCAAGTTAATAAGTAAATGGAATTATTTCATTTTATTGTTTCCATATTATGCTGAAGTTCATGTTTAAATCTCTTTTGTTTTAGTTATACATTGCCTTAAATGTTTATGTTTATTTATGAATGTTTCAGCTGTATTGTTATCCTTACTGAGAATCTAAGCTCACCCCTTTGAATGTTTTAATTTTTCTAGGATGTGATGAAGTATATTATAAATGAAATGCAGAGATAGTATGAGGGGATATGAAGACATACTGTTGTTTAGTTTTGTTTTACTTTATGATGTAATGTAAGACTTATGAATGTATCTAGTGTTTACAAGGCTACTAAACTAATCGGTCGTTCGAGACTTGATCTTTTGTGATCATGCCAATGTTACGCAATTATGAAACGAATCTGGGAAACTGGGTTCAGGGCGTTACAGTTGGTATCAGAGGTAGTTTAGTACTAACCTTGGAAGCTAGATTTAGATAAAATCTAATTAGAGCACATAGCCCTATGATATGCTTTGAGGATTAGTATAGAAGAACTTCCTTGAATTTTGGTATTATAGAGATTTGTTGAGTTTTCAGAGAAATACATCCCTGTATGGATACGAGAAGGTAGAGGCAGCTCTGGCACATATGTACCTAGGGGTATAACCCAAAAACACCGCTTTGAGATACACTTGAATGGGAACTGGTGCACGACAACTGGCCTTGTTGCACTCTTGTTTACGACACTCATAGGGGATATGCTTAGGATTATTCTCATTTTATTTACACACCATTATGAAGGGTTTATGATAATATACTTCCTCAACAGAAATATTTTTATGATTATGGATTATATCCACAAACTGTTCAATTTATGTTTGGTGTTTTGCAAGTTTGTTATTATGTATTTCAATTCATAATCTAATCTAGTTTATGACATTTTTTAAAAATGGTGCCTAGTGGAAGGAATATAAACTGTATCAATGCACAAACTCCATGTAGGGATTTCCCTCCTGTACAAGATAATTATAATGGAGCTGGTGATACAACTGGTGTTGATCATCTTATCACCATACTGGGACAACTCACTCAGGTTATGAATAATAACCTTACTTGGATGGAGCACCCTGATCCATAACATGGAGGATCAATGTTAGAATGCTTCATGATATAAAAACCACCAACATTAAATGGGATTAAAAATCCCTTAGTAGCTGAGAAATGGATAAACTCCTCATAGAAAATGTTCCACGCTTTGGGGAGTAGCGAAAGGGAGAAAGTTGTCATGGCAGTTTACCACCTCACTAGAGATGCTGATCAATGGTGGTTGCTGATTCAAAACACAAATGAAGATGAAGAAGTATCAAGTATGGAATGGAGGGATTTTGAGGAAATTTTCATAGAAAAATACCTTCCACATGACCATCGTGCATATATGGAAATGCAATTTCTGAGTCTAAGAAAGAAGGAGGATGAGAATGTCGGAAAGTATGAGGCTAACATTACAAGGTTATCAAGGCATGCTGCCGATTATATACATAACCCAAGAAGTATGATCGATCATTTCCTTGATGGGTTAAAACCATATCTCCATCGAGCATTGTTATTACAATCTTTCTCAACATACGAAGATATAGTCTTGTGTGCTATCAAGACAGAAAAGGAATTCTCTAAGTCTTCTAACAACAAAGTATAGTAAGAGAAGAAGATAACAGTGGAACAAGAGAAAGATAAATGGAAAAAGGGAAAGAAGGATTTTCCATTATGTGATAATTGTGGGAAGAATCACCCCGGTATTTTCCTAAAAGGAATGGGAGTTTATTATAAATGTGGATAAAAAGGTCACCAGGCTCGTGATTGCAAGGGAAAGAAAGAGGTTATAAATGTTAAATGCTACAATTGTAGAGAAATGGACCATTATGCAAATGAATTTCCTAATTGTTCGGGGAACATATCTCAGAAGAGACCAAGGGATTAAGGCCATTCTTATACTATCACTACTATTAAGGTTGATGCTCCGAAAGACATGGTGGTAGGTAATTTAATGGTTTCCTCAAGATTAACAAATGCATTATTTGATTCTGGATCATCGCATTGTTTCATATCATCCTATTTTGGTACGAAAATTAGATATTTACAATTTGATTTAACAAGATAATTCTCAGTCAAAACTCCTAAGGGAAGTATCATTGCAACAACGTTTTGGGAATCAGTCCCCATTAGACCACATAAATGTTCTTTATCTGCTGATCTCATTGTCATACCTATGATTGAGTTTGATATATTCCTCGATATGGATTGGCATTCAGACTATGATGCAAAGATTTATTGTAAGAATATGGAGGTTACGATTTTTGATGATGATGATAAGGAACAACTTATCTTTAGAGCAGAATTTTAACCACTAAATTATTATTTAGATCCACCCCAGTAGCTCAAAAAAATTCAATTATTGGGGAGGAAGATAATGAAATGACTGAGGGAGAGGAATGTAATGTTCAAATATAGGATGTACCTGTTGTGAAAGAATATGTAGATGTGTTTCTGAAAGAATTACCTGGACATCCTCCAGAACGAGATGATGAGTTTTCCATTGATTTAATTCCGGGATCAAGGCCTATATCGAAGACCCCTTATAGAATGGCCACAGTGGAATTATTTGAACTAAAGAAACAACTATAGGAATTGAGTAATACGGGATTTATTCACCCAAGAGTTTCTCTATGGGGATCCCCTGTCCTTTTTGTTAAGAAGAAAAAAAGGATCTATGAGGTTGTGCGTTGACTACAGGGAGATCAATGCTATAACAATAAAGAACAAGTATCCCCTACCTCGTATTGATGATTTATTTGACCAACAACATAGAGCTCAATACTTTTCAAAGATTGACGTTTGATATGGATTCCATCAGTTTTGTGTGATGAAGGAATACATTCCGAAGACAGCATTTTGAACAAGGTACAGGCATTACGAGTTTAGAATAATGCCTTTTGGATTGACTAATGCACCCTCTGTATTCATGGATCTAATGAATAGAGTTTTCAAGGAATATCTTTATGATTTTGTGGTTGTATTTATTGATTATATCTTGGTATACTCCAAAATTGAAGAAGATCACGAAAATCAATTGCGCATTATCTTGAATACACTTAGAAGGCATGAATTATATGTGATGTTTAGAAAGTGTGAATTCTGGCTTTAGGAGATTTCTATTCTTGGACATATTGTCTCTAAGGATAGAATTTACATTGATATTTCAATGACCAAGGCAATCCATGAATTTAAAGAACCAACGAGTATAACTAAGGTACACGGTTTTATTGGATTGGAAGGTTATTATCGACGTTTTGTCCAGAATTTTTCCCGATTGGATAACCCATTAACGAAGCTCACATCGAAAGGGGTTAAATTTTTCTAGACAAAAGAGTGTGAAGAATGTTTTGAATAACTAAACATAATTTTATTCAATGCTCCTATATTGACTCTACCATCTGGGAATTATGGATTTGTTATTTATAGTGATGCATCAATGAAAGGATTTGGTTTTGTCCTTATGACGAATTATAGGGTTATTACCTATGCATCATGACAGCTAAAAATTCATGAGTAGAACTATCCTACTCATGATATCGAGTTATCTGCTATAATCATTGCCTTGAAGATATGGATACATTATATCTATGTTGAAAAATTTGAGTTATATACCAATCACAAGAGTTTGAAATATCATTTCCCTCAAAAAGAACTTATCATGAGGAAAAGGTGATGGCTTGAACTACTCAAGTATGATGATTGCATGATACACTACCACCTGGGGAAGGAAAAAAGGTTGCAGATGCTTTGAGTAGAAATGATCATGGAGTTTTGAACATGATGAGAGTGGAAAGGGATCATATTTTCATGGATCTAGTAAAGATAGATATTGGAATCACCATGGGGAATGAAACATCAAAAAATTTTCAAATGGTTGACAAACCATCTTTACTATAAAGGATAAAGTGTTCTCATGCCGATGATGAAGAGTTGAAAAAGAAGATTAAAGCTGTGAATGATGGGAGATTTAGTGAATTTGTGTATGAAGATGAAATTTTTGAAATTTGGGAGGAGACGTTGTGTTCCCGAGATACCTGATTAAAAAAGGAAATTTTTGGATGATTCTCATAGTTCCAATTTCTCTATACACCCTGGGAGCACCAAAATGTATATATATTTAAAGGTACATTTTTGGTGGGATAACATGAAGATGGAGATTGCTCATTTTTTGTCAAGATGTATGGTTTGTCATCAAGTGAATGCTGGAAGGAAACTGCCTGGTGGAGTATTGAAACCTCTTCCCATACCTGAGTGGAAATGGGATAATATTACGATGGACTTTGTCATGGGACTACCAAAGACTCCTAGAAGGAATAACACAATATGGGTCATTGATGATCGTCTCACGAATTCAACACATTTTCTTTCTATAAGGTTAGATCTACCACCTTAACGTCTAGCATGACTATATATTAATGAATTTGTGAGACTTCATGAAGTACCCCTATATATTGTCTCAGATCATGATCCATGTTTTACATCAAGATTCTGGAACATTATTCAGAAGACCTTGGATAATGAACATTGTTTGAGCACTGCTTACGACCCTCAAACAGATGGACAATCTGAACGAACTATTCAAACCGTAGAAGACGTGTTGAGATCATTATCACTTGACTTTCAGCGTATGTGGGATCAATATTTACCTCTGGTAGAATTTTCTATAATAATAGATTCCATTCAAGTATTCAGATGGCACCATATGAAGCGTTATATGGAAAGAGATTTCGCACACCAACCTGTTGGGATGACGTTTGTCAAAGAAAACTTGTAGGCCCAGAACTGGTGGTGAAAACAATGGAAAAGGTGGAAGTAATCCAAAACCGCATCAAAAGAGCTCAAAGTAGGTAGAAGAGAAATGATGAAACCCAAAGGATGTATTTGGAATTTCAAGTCGGAGATCATGTTTTCATGAAGTTATTTCTATGGAAGGGAGATATAGGTTTCGGTAAGAAGGGTAAACTAAATCCCAAGTACATTGGACCCTTCGAAATTCTAGAACGGATTGGGTCTACAGCTTACCATTTGGAAATTCCGCCATGTCTCTCAAAAGTTCACGATGTATTCCACGTATCACATTTGAGGAAATACATGCCTGAACCAACACATGTAATCACCTATGAGGAATTAGAACTGAAACCTGATCTGTCTTATTACGAAGAGCCTGTCAGGATTATTGATACAAGAGAACAAGTGCTAAGAAACTGGATGACTCGTCGGGTAAAAGTTCTATGGAGAAACCATAAGATGGATGAGGCAACATGGGAACCCGAGGAATATATGATGAATAATCATCTGAGTCTTTTTATACAGTGATGTTATATGAAATTTCTACGATGAAATTATTTGAAAGAGGGGAGAATATAACACCCCAAGCTTAACAGTACGCTTCTCTTTGAATAAAACAAGAGTGTGTGTTGTACACAACTTCGAGTTCTAACACACACCACAACCAATCAAAGTTACCGTTATGAATAGTAATACATAATTTATGAAATTTTATAAATTTTATCTTTCAAAATGGACTTCATTTTCGGATTCGGAATATAGAATTTATCCTAGGGTGAAATTTTAGAACTTTTTGGATAACTTTTATATTTTGATGAATAATGAAAATTAAAAATTTTAAACTTTTTAATAAAAATAATTAATAGTGATAAATTATTCTATTGAGTGGGTTTAAGTATAATTAGAATATAATATTACCATTTTATCTAATGGTGGTCATTAGAATTAATTTCACTTTGAAATTGGACATAACAATTGTCAATCTTTTTATTGATATTGTTTCTTAAAAACACGCTATTTGTTTTGACAACGGGAATTAACTATAAAAGAAATTAATGCAACTTATATGTTTTGAATTTTGTAAAATACACACCATTTATGAATTTAGAATATCAATTATAGATTATAGTTAATTTTTGGTATTTTTCTAAAAAAACTTCGATTTTTTATGAATAGTGAAACCACTAAGTGGTAGTTTAAAAAAAAATTTTCATGTAAATGAAACCTTAACACTTCTGTGATTTGACTTTAAAAAATCTTACATACATGGTTGTCATTAAAAATAAAAATGTGGTTCAATGGGATTAAAATAATTTTTTTTAATAGTTACGTTTAAGTTTTATTTATCGCAATTAAAGTTAATTAGTGAAATTTAAGGTAAAATGATATTATAAAATATGAAAATACCTTTACAGTTGTCCTACCCATATTTTATGAGTCATGGCCAACCATGAAAATCCATGGGTCTACTTGGGGACCCCATGGAGCAATTTGGGTAAGAAAATTTCATTAATAAATTTTTATTTAATGTAAAAATAAAATTGTCACAAACATGTGTTGTTTTACTAAACATATTATTAAATGGGGTTATATAAGTTAACATGTAACGCCCCGACCCCAGTTGCCCAGAGTCGGTGCATTAATTACATAACATTGGCATGATCACAAGAAAGATCAAATCTCGAAAGACCGATTGGTTTAGTAGCCTTGGAAACACTAGATATATTCATAAGTTTTACATTACATCATAAAATGAAAAACTACTACAACAACATAATGTTTCCACAATCCACACTATTAACCCCTCATAAAATCCCTGCAGGTCATTCATAACTTACTTCTTCACATCCTGGGAAAAATAAAACATAGAAAAGGGGTGAGCTCAAATGCCCAGTAAGGATAACAATATAGCGGAAAGAATAAACATTTAAGGCAATGTATAACTAAAACAAAAGCCTTTTAAATATGAACTTTCAACATGGTATGGCATAAATAAAATGAAATAATGCCATTTACTTATTCACATGGATATTCTACAAATCGAATAATCACATGAAAAAAAATCAATAACCACTTTCATAATGTTGGAATGCATAATGCCAGACTATCATAACCACATAGCCAAGTCCTCGTGCCAAGACTACAAATAAGATTTTGTCAAGGCCTTGTGCCAAGACACTAGTTTGTCTCATGAGACCTACCGATGCATCGAGGAGCTATAACGGGCTCCACCCGTCACTTATTAAGTCCAATGCATTCCCATATGAAAAGGTTTAAACATAACATAAACATTCCTATTAAAACTAGCATACGAAATGTCAATAATTTCACCATAAACTATGAATGGTATAAAAATAGCACATCCACAGTCAAACATATCACAAAACCTTCAATACAATATAGAAGTTTTGTATCATAATAAATCAACTTCAAATAATCTTAAAATCCATCAAAGGATGTTGACATAGATGAAATCAAAATTCTTTTAAAAGAAATATCTCCTTTTATTTTGAAATCATTTAAGTTCCATATAAAATAAAACATTTTCTTTGAAAATATTCTTATAAGCTTGTAAGGGAAGCTTTGAAGATTTTATAACGGCGTAAAATAACCGCACCCGCCGTATAAGTTAAAAAAAACATTCTTACCTCAATTCTGTCGAAAAGGTTAAAAAGGACCTTGTTTTGAAAACGACGGAAGGATTCCTTTATAAACCTCTTATAAAAAGTCAAACAACGGTATAAATGACTTTAACCCATATTCTTTTAAATAGTAAAAATGTTTTGAAATACATTTTTAAGAAACATGGATGTGGATGATAAAGATATCCCAGTAGATTATTACGTATAAACAACCTCGGATAATGAAGAGATTGTGAAATAACCCTTACCTTGTACTTTTCCTTTGTTGGGGTCGGTTAACCTCCTGTATAATGGTGAAATAATTGTTATTAAATTATACAAGAATCATATACATTAATATGATATCATATATGATCTTTTAACATTGCTTTATTAATAAAATCTTAGTATTATCGTCGTTTCAGGTGATAATCGATTCGTTATTCTTAAATGTTTGGTTACGTAAGACATGTTTGTAATGGATAGATTAAATATTATTCATAATCAGAATGATATTAACATTATTTTTAACCCTAAAATGAGAATAAGACTTGAATGGATACGATGGAGGATGGATCTCACCGCGTTCGTGGAGACGGTTGTCCGTACGTACGCACGAACGCTACTTCCATTTAATTTTTATTTTAAAAGAATTGAATCCAAATGATACATAGGTATATTACTATTCCAGTATAATATAATATTTTATATATGTTACTTAAGTTCATTAACACCATCCTTTATACGTTCCATGTGTGGTATGAACGAGTCATATCATTTTAAGGGGGCGGTAGTCCGCACTTCCTCAAATGAAATTATCGTATGTATATACAACATGAAAGGAATAATGGTATGAAATAAAATGGAATTACAGAAGCTTATATATAAAATATATATCATTAATATCATATTTAATTACAGTGCCATCATAATGGCCACCATGAGAGGCGGTAAGATGTATTTGAACAATCATCGTTTCGTGAGGCGTTAGTTTGCCATCCACAGAAACATTATGTTCATCATCCATTAGATGGAGTTGTGTGTATGTGTAGTTTGAATCCTTCTTATAACAACATCCTAGTATATTTAGGATACTGGTGTTGTTACAAAAGAAAGGAAATAAAAAGAGTTTGGGGGTTGGAGAAGCAAAATAAAGGAAAATAATTTAAGAGAAATCGTTACCTTTAATTTAGGTAACTCACTTTGGTTGGAACCAAAGGACTTCTTGAAATGATTTATGCCTAAGGGAAAGCTTCAAGTAGGAGTAGAGGGATGTAGGGAGTTTATTTGGGCAGAGTTTGGACGAGCCAAGTGGCTTGACAGGTGTGAGGAATGAGTAGAAGTGGTCTCCTTTTATAAGGGAGAAGAGGGGCTCTTTAGGAAAGAGTGAAAGTATTACTTTATAATATAATTATATTCGGTTTATAATGGTCCAAAAATTATTGAGGTCGAAGATAAGATGACTAATATTCTAAATAACATCAACCAATAAGAATTGGACAGGTTTTAGATAATATTTTAATCATTATAATCTTATTTATTTAAATGATTTATTAATGAGGTAAACATTGCATCATTATTGTGTCATTAATAATTTAAATTATTTGATGTCTAAAAATTATAAATAAAATATCATTATGTAGGAAATCTTTTTATATTTCTAATGAATATTTATAATCGAAAATCCAACATGTATAACCCTATGTAAAAATTGTTATTCTAAAAGATGTAAGCTTATGCCATTTTTATTTTTATTTTAACCTTATTAATATAAAGTGTCCCTACCACATACAAGTGGCTCCAAGGGGTCCCCAAATTGAACCAAGGATGCTCATGGTCGGATATGTGTCCACCAATAAGGTTAGGACACGTTTTAGGGTAATTTTGTATTATTATAATATTATTTTTTATCCCTTATTTACCGGATTTACCCTTAACCATGGTAAATAAAATATTTACCACAGTAATTATTCAAAATGTCTAAAAATAAAAGTTACCTATTTACACAATTTGGACATCCTGATTCCAAATATGGAATCCATTTTTCTAAATTCAAAACACAGAAGTGGCAGAAATTAATTTAAAATTAATTCCCGCTGTCAAAACAAAAAGCGTGTTTTTAAGAGGTAATAACTATCAAAAGATTGACACTTGTTTATGTTCGGTTTAATTGTAAAATTATGTCCAATGACCAACATTATATTAAATGGTAAAAATATATTCTAAATATACTTTAAAACCACTCAAATTCACAATTTATCACTATTAATTATTTTGATTAAAAAAGTTGTTTTTAATTAAAATTTAGTAATTTTCACTATTCATCAAAATATTAAAGTTATCCGAAAAGTACCAAAATTTCACCCTAGGCTAATTTCAATATTCCGAATCCAAAAATGAAGTCCATTTCCAAATATAATATATATATAATTTCAAAAAGTAGGTATTACTATTCATAACAGATAGTTTGATTAGTTATGGTGTGTTAGAACTCGGTGTTGCGTACAACACACGCTATCACATTATTCAAAGAGAAGCGTACCGTAGAAGCTTGGGGTGTTACATTCTCCCCTCATTCAAATAATTGCGTCCTCATAATTTCTAGGGTATTACTGCATAAAAAGACTCGGGTGGTTCTTCATCATATGTTCCTCGGGTTCCCACGTTGCCTCTTCCATCTTATGGTTTCTCCACAAAACTTTTACCAGACGCGTCGTCCGGTTTCTCAGCACTTGTTCTCTCGTATCAAGAATCTTGACGGGCTCTTCACAATAAGACAGATCGGGTTCCAGTTCTAATTCCTCATAGGTGAGTACATGCGTCAGATCAGGCATGTATTTCCTCAATAGAGATACGTGTAACACATCGTGAACTTTGGAGAGACTTGGCGGTATTGCCAATCGGTAAGCTACAACCCCAATTCGTTCTAGAATTTCGAAAGGTCCGATGTACCTGGGACTCAATTTACCTTTCTTACCAAAACGTATGACTCCCTTCCATGGAGATACCTTTAGGAAAACATGATCACCGACTTGAAATTCCAAATCCTTCCTTCGATTATCGGCATAGCTCTTCTGCCTACATTGAGCTGCTTTGATGTGATTTTGGATTACCTTCACCTTTTCCACCATTTCCTCCACCAGTTCTGGGCCTACAAGTTTTCTTTCACCAACGTCATCCCAACAGGTTGGTGTACGACATCTCTTTCCGTATAACGCTTCATATGGTGCCATCTGAATACTTGAATGGAAGCTATTGTTATAGGAAAATTCTACCAGAGGTAAATATTGATCCCACATACCCTGAAAGTCAAGTGAGCAAGATCTCAACATGTCTTCTAAGGTTTGGATAGTCCGTTCTGATTGTCCATCTGTCTGAGGGTGGTAAGCAGTGCTCAAATGAAGTTCAGTATCCAGGGATTTCTGAAGACTTTTCCAAAATCTTGAAGTAAAACGGGGATCACGATCAGAAACAATCGATAGGGGTACACCATGAAGTCTCACAACTTCATTAATGTATAGTTTTGCTAGACGTTCCAGGGGTAGATCTTCTCTTATAGAAAGAAAATGTGCTGACTTGGTAAGACGATCAACAATAACCCATATTGCATCGTTCCTTCTAAGAGTCTTTGGTAGCCCCATGACAAAGTCCATCGTAACATTGTCCCATTTCCACTCCGGTATGGGAAGAGGTTGCATGACTCCTCCAGGCTGTTGCCTTCCAGCCTTCACTTATTGACAAACCATACATCTTGACACAAAATCAGCAATCTCCCTCTTCATATTGTCCCACCAAAAATGTTCTTTCAAATCTCTATACATTTTGGTGCTCCCAGGGTGTATAGAGAAATTGGAACTATGAGCATCATCCAGCAATTCCCTTTTTAGATCAGGTATATTGGGAACACAAAGTCTCTTCCCAAATTTCAAAATTCCATCTTCATACACAAAGTCTCTCAATCTCCCATCATTCACAGCTTTAATTTTTTTTTGGAATTCTTCATCATCGGTCTGAGAACTCTTAATCCTTTCTAGTAAAGATGGTTTGGCAACCATTTGAAAAAGCATTGATGTTTCACCTTCCCTGGTTATTCCCATGTCCATCTTCACTAGATCCATGAAAATTGGATCCCTTTCAATTCTCATCATGTTCAGAACTCCATGGTCTTTTCTGCTCAAAGCATCTGCTACTTTGTTTGCTTTCCCCGGGTGGTAGTGTATCGTGTAATCATAATCCTTGAGTAATTCAAGCCATCTCCTTTGCCTCATGTTGAGTTCTTTTTGTGAGAAAATATACTTCAAACTCTTGTGATCAGTATAAATCTCACATTTTTCACCATAGAGGTAGTGCCTCCATATCTTCAAAGCAAAGATTGCAGCTGCTAACTTGAGATCATGAGTAGGATAGTTTTGTTCATGAATTTTCAACTGTCGTGATGCATAGGCAATAACTCTATCATTCTGCATAAGGACACAACCAAGTCCTTTCTTCGATGCATCACTATAAATAATGAACCCATCATTCCCCGATGGTAGAGTCAATATAGGAGCATTGACTAATCTTCTCTTCAGTTCTTTGAAACATTCTTCACACTCTTTTGTCCAAACAAATTTAACCCCTTTACGTGTGAGCTTCGTTAATGGGTTAGCCAATCGGGCAAAATTCTGGACGAAACGTCGATAATAACCTGCCAAGCCAATAAAACTACGTACCTCAGTTATACTCGTAGGTGCTGGCCATTCTTGGATTTCTTTGGTCTTATAAGGATCAACAGAGATTCCATCTTTGGAGACAATATGGACAAGAAAAGAAATCTCATGAATCCAGAATTCACACTTGCTAAACTTTCCATATAATTCATGCCTCCTCAGAGTCTTCAAAATAATGCGCAAGTGATTTTCATGATCTTCGTAGGTTTTGGAGTATACCAAGATATCATCAATAAATACCACCACAAATTCATCGAGATACTCCTTGAAAACTCTATTCATCAGATCCATGAATACAGAGGGTGCATTAGTCAATCCAAACGGCATTACAGAAAACTCGTAATGCCCGTACCTGGTTCGAAATGCTGTCTTCGGAATGTCTTCCTTCTTCACACACAACTGATGGTATCCAGATCGAAGGTCAATCTTTGAAAAGTATTGAGCTCCATGCAGTTGGTCAAATAAATCATCAATACGAGGTAGGGGATACTTGTTCTTTATCGTTATAGCATTGATCTCCCTGTAGTCGATACATAACCTCATAGATCCATCTTTCTTTTTAACAAAAAGAACAGGGGCTCCCCATGGAGAAACACTTGGGCGAATAAATCCCATATTACTCAATTCTTCTAGTTGTTTCTTTAGTTCGACTAACTCTATAGTGGCCATTCTATAAGGGGTCTTCGATATAGGCCTTGATCCAGGAATCAAATCAATGGAAAACTCAACTTCTCGTTCTGGAGGATGTCCAGGTAAATCTTCCGGAAATACATCTACAAATTCTTTCACAACAGGTACATCCTCTATTTGAACATTTCTTTCCTCACCGACAGTTATTTCATTCTCTTCCTCCCCAATAATTGAATTTAGTTGAGCTACTGGGGGTGGATCTAAATAAGAATTAGGTGGTGACGATTCTGCTCTAAAAATAAGGTGCTCCTTATCATTATCATCAAGAATCATAACCTCTTTCTTCTTACAATAAATCTTCGCATCATAGTCCGAAAGCCAGTCCATACTGAGGATTATATCAAACTCAATCATAGGTATGACGATGAGATCAGCAGATAAAGAAAATTTATGTGCTCTAATGGGGACTGATTCACAAAACTTTGTTGCAATGATACTTCCCGTAGGAGTTTTAACTGACAACTCCCTTATTAAATCAAATTGGAAATATCTAATTTTCTTAGCAAACTGGGAAGATATGAAACAATGCGATGATCCAGAATCAAATAATGAATTTTCTAAACTTGAGGAAACCATTAAATTACCTGCCACCACGTCTTTTGGAGCTTCTACCTCTGCAGTAGTGATAGCATAAGCCTGGCCTTGATCCCTTGGCCTTTTCTGAGGTAAGTTCTCCTGACGCTTAGGACATGAATTTGCATAATGCCCCATCTCCCTGCAATTGTAGCACTGAACGTTGGTAGCTTCCTTCTTCCCCTTGCAATCATGAGCTTGGTGGCCTTTTTCCACACACTTGTAACAGACTCCCATTCCCTTCAAGCAAGTACCGGGGTGTTTCTTCCCACATTTACCACATGATGGATATTCAACCTTTCCTTTCATCCCCTTATTTCTATTCCCAGATTGATCAGCAGGTCTCTTCTTCTCTTTATTTGCTTTAAAGTCATAAGACTTATAGAATTCCTTTTCGGTCTTGATAGCACATGAGACAATGTCTTCGTACGATGAAAAGGATTGTGAGACTAACGCTCGACGGAGAAATGGTTTTAACCCATCAAAGAAACGATCAATCTTACTTCATGGTTTGCGAATATAATCTCCAGCATACCTCGCTAACCTTGTAAAGTTAGCCTCATACTTTGTGACATTATCATCCTCCTTTTGTCTCAGACTCAGAAATTGCCTTTCCATATCTGCTCGATGGTCGCGAGGAAAGTATTTTTCTAAAAACAGATCTTTGAACTCCCTCCATTCCATATTTGATACTTCATCATCTTTCTTCGTATTTTTAATCAATGACCACCATTGATCAGCATCTCCAGTGAGGCGGTAAACTGCCATGATAACTTTTTCCCTTTCACTGCTCCCCAAAGCCTGAAATATTTTCTCTAGGGAAAATATCCATTGCTCAGCTACTAAGGGATTTGTATTCCCATTGATCGTTGGTGGTTGTTTCCTCATGAATCGATCTAACATTGATCCTCCACGATGCGGATCCGGGTGCTCCATACGGGTAAGGTTATTATTCATAACATGAGTAAGTTGTCCCAGTATGGTGATTAGCTGATCAGCACCAGTTGCATCACCAGCCCCACTATAATTATCTTGATCAGGAGGGAAATCCCTACATGGAGTGCGTTCATTGATACAGTTTCCATTTCTTCCACTAGGTGCCATTTCTAAACAATGGCATAAACTAGATTAGTTTATGAATCAAAATACATAATCCCATACTTATAAAACACTTAACATAAATTGAACTATTTATGGATATAATCCATAATCATAAAAATTTTTTCTTTGAGGAAGTATATACTCATAAACCCTTCATAATGATTTGTAAAGAAAATGAGAGTTATCCTAAGCATATCCCTCGGGAGTGTCGTAACCAAGAGTGCAGCAAGGCCCGTTGTCGTGCACCAGTTCCCGTTCGAGTCTAGCTCAAAGCGGTGTTTTCGGGTTTTACCCCTAGGTACATCTGTGCCAGAGCCGCCTCTACCTACTCGTATCCAGACAGGGATGTATTGCTCGGAAAACTCACAAAATCTCTACAATACCAAAATTCTAGGAAGTTCTTCTATACTAATCCTCAAAGTTCATCTTAGGTCTACGTGCTCTAATCAGAGTTTATCTAAATCTAGCTTCCAAGGTTTGTACTAAACTTCCTCTGATACCAACTGTAACGCCCCGACCCCAGTTGCCCAGAGTCGGTGCATTAATTACATAACATTGGCATGATCACAAGAAAGATCAAATCTCGAAAGACCGATTGGTTTAGTAGCCTTGGAAACACTAGATATATTCATAAGTTTTACATTACATCATAAAATGAAAAACTACTACAACAACATAATGTTTCCACAATCCACACTATTAACCCCTCATAAAATCCTTGCAGGTCATTCATAACTTACTTCTTCACATCCTGGAAAAAATAAAACATAGAAAAGGGGTGAGCTCAAATGCCCAGTAAGGATAACAATATAGCGGAAAGAATAAACATTTAAGGCAATGTATAACTAAAACAAAAGCCTTTTAAATATGAACTTTCAACATGGTATGGCATAAATAAAATGAAATAATTCCATTTACTTATTCACATGGATATTCTACTAATCGAATAATCACATGAAAAAAAATCAATAACCACTTTCATAATGTTGGAATGCATAATGCCAGACTATCATAACCACATAGCCAAGGCCTCGTGCCAAGACTACAAATAAGATTTTGTCAAGGCCTTGTGCCAAGACACTAGTTTGTCTCATGAGACCTACCGATGCATCGAGGAGCTATAGCGGGCTCCACCCGTCACTTATTAAGTCCAATGCATTCCCATATGAAAAGGTTTAAACATAACATAAACATTCGTATTAAAACTAGCATACGAAATGTCAATACTTTCACCATAAACTATGAATGGTATAAAAATAGCACATCCACAGTCAAACATATCACAAAACCTTCAATACAATATAGAAGTTTTGTATCATAATAAATCAACTTCAAATAATCTTAAAATCCATCAAAGGATGTTGACATAGATGAAATCAAAATTCTTTTAAAAGAAATATCTCCTTTTATTTTGAAATCATTTAAGATCCATATAAAATAAAACATTTTCTTTGAAAATATTCTTATAAGCTTGTAAGGGAAGCTTTGAAGATTTTATAACGGCGTAAAATAACCGCACCCGCCGTATAAGTTAAAAAAAACATTCTTACCTCAATTCTGTCGAAAAGGTTAAAAAGGACCTTGTTTTGAAAACGACGGATGGATTCCTTTATAAACCTCTTATAAAAAGTCAAACAAGGGTATAAATGACTTTAACCCATATTCTTGTAAATAGTAAAAATGTTTTGAAATACATTTTTAAGAAACATGGATGTGGATGATAAAGATATCCCAGTAGATTATTACGTATAAACAACCTCGGATAATGAAGAGATTGTGAAATAACCCTTACCTTGTACTTTTCCTTTGTTGGGGTCGGTTAACCTCCTGTATAATGGTGAAATAATTGTTATTAAATTATACAAGAATCATATACATTAATATGATATCATATATGATCTTTTAACATTGCTTTATTAATAAAATCTTAGTATTATCGTCATTTCAGGTGATAATCGATTCGTTCTTCTTAAATGTTTGGTTACGTAAGACATGTTTGTAATGGATAGATTAAATATTATTCATAATCAGAATGATATTAACATTATTTTTAACCCTAAAATGAGAATAAGACTTGAATGGATACGATGGAGGATGGATCTCACCGCGTTCGTGGAGACGGTAGTCCGTACATACGCACGAACGCTACTTCCATTTAATTTCTTATTTTAAAAGAATTGAATCCAAATGATACATAGGTATATTACTATTCCAGTATAATATAATATTTTATATATGTTACTTAAGTTCATTAACACCATCCTTTATACGTTCCATGTGTGGTATGAACGAGTCATATCATTTTAAGGGGGCGGTAGTCCGCACTTCCTCAAATGAAATTATCGTATGTATATACAACATGAAACGAATAATGGTATGAAATAAAATGGAATTACAGAAGCTTATATATAAAATATATATCATTAATATCATATTTAATTACAGTGCCATCATAATGGCCACCATGAGAGGCGGTAAGATGTATTTGAACAATCATCGTTTCGTGAGGCGTTAGTTTTCCATCCACAGAAACATTATGTTCATCATCCATTAGATGGAGTTGTGTGTATGTGTAGTTTGAATCCTTCTTATAACAACATCCTAGTATATTGAGGATACTGGTGTTGTTACAAAAGAAAGGAAATAAAAAGAGTTTGGGGGTTGGAGAAGGAAAATAAAGGAAAATAATTTAAGAGAAATCGTTACCTTTAATTTAGGTAACTCACTTTGGTTGGAACCAAAGGACTTCTTGAAATGATTTATGCCTAAGGGAAAGCTTCAAGGAGGAGGAGAGGGATGTAGGGAGCTTAGTTGGTCAGAGTTTGGACGAGCCAAGTGGCTTGAAAGGTGTGAGGAATGAGTAGAAGTGGTCTCCTTTTATAAGGGAGAAGAGGGGCTCTTTAGGAAAGAGTGAAAGTATTACTTTATAATATAATTATATTCGGTTTATAATGGTCCAAAAATCATTGAGGTCGAAGATAATATGACTAATATTCTAAATAACATCAACCAATAAGAATTGGACAGGTTTTAGATAATATTTTAATCATTATAATCTTATTTATTTAAATGATTTATTAATGAGGTAAACATTGCATCATTATTGTGTCATTAATAATTTAAATTATTTGATGTCTAAAAATTATAAATAAAATATCATTATGTAGGAAATCTTTTTATATTTCTAATGAATATTTATAATCGAAAATCCAACATGTATAACCCTATGTAAAAATTGTTCTTCTAAAAGATGTATGCTTATGCCATTTTTATTTCTATTTTAACTTTATTAATATAAAGTGTCCCTACCACATACAAGTGGCTCCAAGGGGTCCCCAAATTGACCCAAGGATGTTCATGGTCGGGTATGTGTCCACCAATAAGGTTAGGACACGTTTTAGGGTAATTTTGTATTATTATAATATTAATTTTTAACCCTTATTTACCGGATTTACCCTTAACCATGGTAAATAAAATATTTACCACAGTAATTATTCAAAATGTCTAAAAATAAAAGTTACCTATTTACACAATTTGGACATCCTGATTCCAAATATGGAATCCATTTTTCTAAATTCAAAACACAGAAGTGGCAGAAATTAATTTAAAATTAATTCCCGCTGTCAAAACAAAAAGCGTGTTTTTAAGAGGTAATAACTATCAAAAGATTGACACTTGTTTATGTTCGGTTTAATTGTAAAATTATGTCCAATGACCAACATTATATTAAATGGTAAAAATATATTCTAAATATAATTTAAAACCACTCAAATTCACAATTTATCACTATTAATTATTTTGATTAAAAAAGTTGTTTTTAATTAAAATTTAGTAATTTTCACTATTCATCAAAATATTAAAGTTATCCGAAAAGTACCAAAATTTCACCCTAGGCTAATTTCAATATTCCGAATCCAAAAATGAAGTCCATTTCCAAATATAATATATATATATTTTCAAAAAGTAGGTATTACTATTCATAACGGCTAGTTTGATTAGTTATGGTGTGTTAGAACTCGGTGTTGCGTACAACACACGCTATCACATTATTCAAAGAGAAGCGTACCGTAGAAGCTTGGGGTGTTACATAACATTTCGACTATAAATATTCATTGGAAAGATAAAAAGATTTCCTAAATCATGGTAAAAATTTTTATAATTTTTTTGTAATTAAATTAATAAATTTATTTTTGACACAATGGTGATACAGTGATAACCTCATTAATGAAAGATATAAATAAAATGAAAAGATAAGTTAATATATAAGACATAAACTTGTGTAAAGCCTATTGGATGGGTGTATTTCTAACCCTTATAACCTTATCCTCTACATATATCATTGTGGGACCTTTGAAATCCGAAAATCATTTCATAATAATGTAACATTTCATGACATTCCAAGAGTGCCCCTCCTCTCCTCTTATAAAAGGCCCCCCCAACTATACCACCTTATTCACACCATAAATCCATTTGGCTTGGCCAACCTCTTCTAAAATACTCTCTTAAATTCCCTCTCTTACTCCTATAAGCCACAATTTGGTCATAAGTCTTTCCAAGGAAGCCTTTGGCTCAAATCAAATAGAGTTACCCAATTTTAAGATAATGTATTCTCTTATGTTCTTTTGTTTTATTTATCTTCTCCAACCCCTTAAAATCTTTTGATTACTTAATTTTGTAACGAAACCAGTATCTAAAATATACTAGTATTTTTTCCTGAGAAGTATTTTATCTACACTTACACATGCCTTCGTCTAATGGTTGAAGAACATACTCTTTCTGTGGGTGGAAAATTTCTGTCTCACGAAACGTTGATTGTTTAATATTCTTTTAACACCTCTCATGGTGGCCATTATGATGACACTATTTTCGTATATGATATATATAGTATGTTTATGTTTTTATTATGCTTATTTATTTCTCATTTTTGTCATACCTTTATGATTTCCAATATGGGTAAATGCGATAATATCATTTTAGGAAGTGCGCACTATCACCCCCACAAAGTGATTTGAATCATTAATGCCTTATGTGGGAAGCATAAAGGATGGTGTAAATGAATTTATATATGATATTATATTTGAATTATAATACACATTTATATCATTATGATTTCAATCGATTAAATACGAAATAGAAATGAAAGCAGCGTTCATGCGTACGTATGACTTACTGTCTCCATGAACGGTGCATCTTCATTTCTTACTTTTAAATGTTACATAATATTATGAATGAATTCATATATTGTATATATATATATATGATATATATGATATCTAAATCATGAATATAATTCTGGATATAATGGATATTTTACCAAATGAACAACTTGTAATTATAAGAAGTTTATTTTTTACTCAAGTACCAAAGATCGACAAAACGACCATTATTAACATAAATATTTACATAATGTCCCTAAAATGGTAATAAGCGATATAAAATGAATAATAAACTTTAAAAGGGTTTTTATGCAATTATACGTTAACTCTAGTATATTATTCTGGAGGTTAAAGAACAATCGAGTCATGTCGAACCCGAGATAAGGGAACTTCTTAACCAAATTTCTATTCTTTGGGATAATCTCCTATTTTCAAATTATGTCATGATAATATTATGTCCTATCTTGTATTTATATTTTATTTATGTTTACATATAGTTAATACAAATAATAGATATATTTTATTTAAAAATGATCTTTGTAAGGTACTTCGTCTCAATCTCCATTTATTGAGGCATATTTTGTTTTATACACAAATTTCTTTTATACTGTGTATACAAACATTTGAATTTTACATTTATTCAAAATGAATCTTTTTATACGAAGAGTTATAATAAATGACAAAAAGAAATGGTTTTCTTTTCATACGTATGCGGCGACAACGACTTCTCCGCCGCCGTGACCATTATTTTAGTTTTAGCTTCCTCTACAGGCCATAACTTTTTTTATATGAAAAATAAATACCAAGTTTTAATTTTATTTTATTTTGGTATTGAAAATTGTTTTTATAATGTTTTTATTATATCAATGTGTTGTATTTATATCTAGTGATTGAAATGTGGAAATGTTATGTTTCCTTTATGTATATTTTATGTGATATGTTCATGTTATGGTTTATCATATGTTTAAACCTGTTCATATGAGGAATGAATTGGACTTAATAAGTGATGAGTGGAGCCCGCTATAGCTCCTTGATGTATCTGCAGGTCTCATGAGACAAAATAGTGTCTTGGCCCGAGGCCTTGAAAAAATCTTATTTTTAGTCTTGGCACGAGGCCTTGGATACGTGGTTATGATAGTCTGGCATTTTGCATTCCATCATTATGAATGTGGTTATTGATATTGCATGTGATTGTTAGACTAATAAAATATCCATGTGAATAAGTAAATGGCATGATTACATTTTATTGTTTCGATATTATATTTATGTTCTAGATTAAAAGGCTTTTTTTAGTTATACATTTCCTTAAATGTTTATTTTTATTTATGAAAGTTTCCGCTGTATTTTTATCCTTACTGAGCATCTGAGCTCATCCCTCTCAATGATTTAATTTTTCCAGGATGTGATGAAGTATATTAGGAATGAACTGGAGGGATAGTATGAGGGGATATGAAGAAAGGATGTTTTTTTAGTTTTGTTTTTCTTTATGATGTAATGTATGACTTATGAATGTTTCTAGTGTTTCCAAGTCTACTAAACTAATCGATCTTTCCAGACTTGATCTTTTGTTATCATGCCAATGTTACGCAATTATGGACCGACTCTGGTAAATTGGGGTTGGGGTGTTACATTGGGAATATGGGAAGGTAATTATGTAATTTATATTTGAATAAATGGAGTTAACCCATGGGGATGGAGATGCTTGAACATAATGATGAGGTTGTAAATTTTGAACGAATTGTTGACTTTGGGTGTGATTCTAACGAAACATTAATGTGGAATTTTTCATGGTTAATTAATGTTTAAAGAATTAATTAATGTACAGGGGAAATGATAAAAATGGAATGATGTAATATAATAAATTGATTTAAATGGTTTTGTGCTTATAGGATTCCTAGTCTTAGAAGTAGTTGTCTGGAGTCTGAAAGATGTTAGTTGTAGTTGTGTATAAAACTAGGTAATGACCATAGTGTGGTTGTGAGATAAAATATATCATGTACTTTTTGTGTTTTCATACGCTACTCGACCCATTCAGTAAGGGCAATTGACACCATGGGGATTCTGTGCCCTGGGGGTGGGGGGTTCCCCAAAATTCCGGTGGGAGGATGAATGGCTGACTACCCCCTTTGGCCCCACACTCTTCTCTTGGTAGTTACATGTGCTGATTGGCACATTGGTTAGTTTTCTCCATATATTTGTGTAGAATGATGTAATGGCTTGTGTTTATTCACACAAATATATTCTGGATATAGATTTATATGTAATACTATAGGTGTATCGTGTGTAGGATATGATGGCTTGAGGATCTTTACTCGGTGTATGGGATGTAATGGCTTGACGTATAATACATGATGTATGATACCCATTATGCGAGATGTGGTGGCTCTCGATAACTACATGGTTAATTTTGGTTGTGAGGATGGTGTGGTCCTTCGCCCAAGTGTCTGTGGGAAATACTTTGTGGAGAATGAGGTTCATCTTGTGGTGCTTCGCCCAGGTGTCTACGGGCAAGCCTTTTTCGAGAGAGATGCTTAGGACATGCGATGTTGGGGAAAATCAGCAAACCAGTGGGGGAGTAGTAGAGGGGTACCCTTTATATTCATTATTATATGATATATTCTTGTAAGTGTTAATTAGTGAGAGTAGCCATGGTGAGGTTGGGAACATAGAATACCTGTTTAGGTGACGAGTTAGTTTCACTTGTTGTTCACTGTGCTTTAGCATGCTTTCTTTACATTTGCACAAGAGGCTTTGGGAAGGATCCTACTGAGTATACTGTTATACTCACCCTATGTCTATATAAACTCTTTTTTAGGTCACTTGGAGTAGGGTGGAGATCAAGATGGTTTCTACTATCTTGTATTTGCACGAGTTGTTCGGGGTTGTGGTTGCTGCTATTTTTACATTCCATGGGTAATAATATATTTTCTCTTCCAATTTTAGTACTTTTCCATGACATTTCTTATATGAACATGGGTTTCTTTTATATTCCAATTCGGAGTTGGAGTTTATTTGTGTCTATCGTATCTCTCTTATTCATGCATTTCATTAGAGGGTAATGACTCCCATTTTTGTGTTTATTATACCCTTGGTACTAGTCACCAACCCATGGCCTACTAGAGGTGGGACTCAGGGGTCATTATCTCCTTTCTCACATTTCCAGCCCATGAGGGGTACACTTTTTCGGGAGGGGGACATGAAAATAGTATAGAAATTAATTTTAATGATATCTAATCTAATTAATTACATTATAATTACCAATCTACATAATTTCATTATATATTCATTTTTTGGGTTAGAAACATGTTTTTTTAAAAACTATTTTTGTTATTTTTTACAAATTGGTATTAAAATTTATTTCTTGAACATCATGGAATTTAAAAATGAAAATTTTAGTATATATTTATAATTATGATGATCAAATATTATGAATATTCCCTCCTTATTTTTGGTCATTATGAATATTTACCATGGTAATATTTATCACATCAATAAGGGTAAAAACAATTAAAAATAGGTGAAATATATAGGGTAATGCATTAAAATAAATGAAACACTTTCTATAATTTGATTAGATGAGTTTAGTGCATACATAATCACATATGTACGAAATATATTTTAACATGATTCCTTTTATCTTTCATAATGACATAAATATAATTTCATTAATATATAAAAATAAAATTTCACTGTCATTGTTTTAAAAAATATATTAGTTTATAAAAAGGAATAAAATATGTTATTATAACATATTGTCACTATTTTTAGGTATTCCTAAACCCCCATTTTAATCATTATTTGGAAGGGTTTTGTTAGGGGTAGCTTCACCTGAAATTATGAAATTTTTGGAATTTTATAGGCGAGTGCACGGTTTCCCAAACCCTACACCATCATAATATAATCCATGGAAATTCAAACATCAGGGGGTTTCGCAGATAGTTGATGGAAGGAAAACTAATCTCTTTAAACTAAAATCTCAAAAAATGGGTGCACGAATAGGTCACACTATTTGATTTAACCATGATGTTTTGTCTAAGAAACCATTTGTACGGGTCTTTAATTAATCCCAATTTTGATTAAGAATTCATGAACTACAGTTTTAGGTCAAGGATGGACTAGAATGACCCATGGATGATTTATTCATTGATTTTATCTACTAATAAGTTTTTTGGCACCTAAAATCCCTTCAGAAAGAGATTTCAATCCAGAGGAACGTCCTTTGCTCTCCTCAATGTTAGGTCCCTCAACATGATTTCTATCTAACATAATCACCCTTCTCCTACCAAGGGTTTCATAGATACAAATTTTTTTTGTTCTAATGCACATTGATATAGATTGTAATCCTTGATTTCATCCTCAACACTCAGATTCAAGGATCTTCGTTCTTCATTTACAATTTTGATTTGGGTTTGGCATTGCGATATTTGTTAATACTAATGTACGATGTATATTCTTCATGATAAACATTTCATAACCCTGTATTGATTTATTTAATTTGAATTGTTTTAATTAAATTAAATTTTTTTATTTTAATAAAATAGATTTCATTTATTTTTGTGTAAAAACCCAATTCAATTGAATTGGGATTTTGAAACGGGTTTTCGCATGATGTTGGGAAAACCCCAATTCCTTTGAATCAGCATATGTTTTTCACAATGTGATAAATATAAATTGTTTAATTTAAATTTTTGATTTAATGTATTTTTTTAATTAAATTATGTAATATCATTGTGTAAATGGATTTTAGGGAAAAATTGTAAAACCCCTCAATTCCATTAAATTATGGGTTTAGTGTGATTAATATGGAATTTTGTAAATATTATATTATGGAATGAAATTGTGAAAATGGATTGTGAAATATAATTTTAAATTGATTTAAAATGACTATTATTGAAAATGGATTATAATTGGTTTTGATGGAAACCGTAAGGTTTTATCTTGGTGAAAAGTTATGTTCTTCATTGAAAATTCATTTTGATTTTTAAATGGAATATTAAAAATTTTAAATGGGTGAATGATATTTAATATTTTTACTATTTCATAAAATAAAATTTTCATCATTGGTTTGATATTATGAAAAATTAAATCCCTTGTATGTTATTCTATTATTTATACATCACTATATGATTTTACAATGTTCTAAAACAAAAATAAAACACATCACATCCCTTAGGTGAAGATGACAAGTCTTCTTTGACATGAGGTCAAAGGGATGTATGTGCATATTATAATGTCACCTTGATTTTGATATATCCTATATCCTATAAATATCATACCATTGATGTGTATGACCATCATTCTTTTTTTCTAAATTATATATAAAAGTATTACAATATTGGAGAAATGATTCACATGTCTTTTAAATTATAAAAACATTAATATAAAAGTTTTTAATTAAGAAATTTTTAAATTAATTATTATTATTAGAAATATTCCATAACTAGAAATAAAAAATTATTTTCTTAATATTTTATATCCTTCAAAATTTGTTTCATGAATTGTTTTAAATTATTCTTTGAAATTCCAAACATGTTTATTTGAAAATTTAATTCAATTTATTTTGTTAATTTGATACTAATTTCTTGTAATGGGATAATTGAGGAGACCATATTGGAATTTTATCTCACATTCTTCCTATTTTTTCATGTGTTTTTAGATTAAATCCTTCTAGGTTCAATCATGGGTAAATCATTATAGAGAGGTGGTTCTATTTTTTGATATGTGGTATTTAAGATTTGTGTTCATTGGGACATGGTATATTTATCATCTCACTATTCATTATATTTTTTTTGTAATTTGGTTTGTTAATGTCTATTTTATTTAAAATACAAATTCCATAGTGTTGTTTCTTTTGAATTCATACTTACATTCCTCTTATAATTCTACATATTTTTGGATAATATCTTTCCAAATTACATTTTGTAATATTCCATGTGATATTCAAAGTCTAGAATTGTTTAGGAATTTAAATTAGGAAATGTTAGGGATGAATCAATTGTTATGATACCAGGGTACCTATATTGCTTCATGACAAGGTGGTATCGACGGGAGGTTGAGCATTTTTCTTTATGTTAATAGGCAATTGTGAAATCTTGTCTGGACGTAAGAGTTAGTTTAGATTGTTTTCATGGCCATCTCTAATTAAAATGAACTTAATTTATTTAGGGGTGGATAGGTAAATATGTCTTGATGGTTAGTTCTAAAATTTTCCCTATTTTTTATTTGGAAATATTGAAATCCAAATCGTATATTTTTATCCGTTGGGATTAATTTCCCCATGGCCCTCTGTTTATGTGTTTTCTGATGTCTTCTTTGTTTTTTGATGATGTTGTTTAACATCATGCCTCCAAAAAACATTCAAATCGTATCCAAGAAGGATGTAATATTAATCCTAACAAATAATATCCTCTGGTGTAACCAAACCTAGTTGATGTAATTGTGACTGTTTTCATGCTATGAGACATACACCGCCACCTTTTCCCATTTAGGAGAAAAATTTGGAACCTAAAAGGGATGTTCAAAGGATTTTTTCTCAACATTTTCTTCTCTATAATCCTGAATTATTCATGGTCTCAGCTAAGCCTCAATAATCTGAGGAATGATTAAGAAGAATAGATAGTGTTTTGCGATCTTGGAGGAACATAATGTAATTAAGGAAATGTGTGACAACTTTATATAGAAAGGACTAAGTAAGTCATCGTGCGACATGATGGCAATGACCAAAATGTGTGAGGTGATAGAGTGTAATGAATATAATGCTTTTTTATGAATCGTTATATCTAGAGCTAATCTGCTTGCCAAGGCCACTGAGTTTTTTAAACATGAGAAGGGATATAGGACCGAGATAGAGTATGATAACCTCTTTACAGATCCTGTACAATCCCCACATGAGATAAATATCGAATGATAGAGTGATGAATCAATTTATTGATTTTTACCTCATTATGATATACATTATTGTGTTTTATTACTAAATATTAATTATAATTTTGATGTTATGGTAAGATTATTGATGGTCAAGATGGACCTAGGTAGAAATATAGGGTTATCTGGATGTTCATTCACCCACAATGGTAGTGTGCATTCCTCTAAGGTAAATATTAATAATGATTATTATCTTGGATGTTCTCAATATCATGACCACTCTATACGTCCTACAATTACTGAATGAAAAACTTATATTTTCTACAATTTTGGAATGACAGGGAACTCAAATAGGGTTTTAATTGAGTCACCCATGAATTGTGGCTACTATAGATGGTCAGGTCACTTAATAATATTATTACATGAATCTTACACTATATATAGTGAAACATGATCATCACAACCTTTTAAAATAGTTTATCAAGCATACTCTTCTCATGAAAAAGGTTCCATCCATAGACATCCATAATAAAGCTTCTTCATGCAGTGGAAGGCTCTCCAAAGGAAGAAGATATATGTCCTTCATCCATGAGAGGAACCATTAATATATATTCTTTATTATTGAATTATCTATTTTATACAAGTTTATCTCATTAATTTCTATCTACCTATATTTTTAATATAAGTAAAATTCCTATGATTTTTTATCTTTTTAGATCGATATTATTAAACACCTTACTACGAATAGATAATAGGTTTTTTATATCCCCTCTTATTATTTCTCTCAATCAAATGTTGACCTTTACTAGAGTTTTTTTGGTCTCGACACAAAACAATTTGACATATTTCTCCATAAGTATTTGAAAATATATAATATTGCTAGGATTGATTGTTATCATTGACAAGCCTCTATTAATACATTTGATGGTGTGTGTTTTATCTTCTAAGAAGAATGATAAGGTCAAGGTGGGCCAAACCATCTTATCCTGAATTACAGAAAATGATATCTATGTTTTTTTGGAGGTAAATATTTGAGTGTTAATTTCCCTCTAGTTTTCATTGATTTTACAGATGTATAAAATTTTAACTTCTATTGTCTTCAAATGGTAATGGGTTATTGTTTTCTTATTGAATTAATTTAGGGAACTGAACCAGTTTAAAATCCAACTTACTATATGGATCATTCGTAAATGAACGAGATTAATTCCTTATCAGATGATATTCTAGAGAAATGATTTATCTAGCCAAGTGTGTCCTCATTGTAGGTTCAAGTTACCATTTCTATGAAATAAAATTGTTCACTCCACCTTTGTGTTTAAAATTGAAAACACAATTGAGTTATGATAAATAACACATGTATATTGTTATATATTGGGGATTTGTTTGATCATTTAAAGGGGTGAAGTGGTTTTCACTGATCCATCATCGATATGCTTACCATCAATTAAGAATAAATGTATATGACATTCAAAAACAACCTTTAGGATCATTTATGATCATTATTAATACCTTGTCATGTCACTTGGTGAAACCAATTTTTATATAGTTTTCATGACTTTCAAGAACATAATTTTCTATGTGTATCATGATACCTTTGCAGTGGTCTTGGTGTATGGAAACTATGTTTTTCATATGTATATGGAGGATCATGTGCATCATTCAAGAATAGTTTCGAAATTGTAGATAATTCACCATTATTAAGTCCTGCTTTGATAATATGATTTCTAGATTTGGGATGTGATGTTTATGGGACATGTGGTTTTAGGAAATGGTATTTTTTTAATCCCTGAGATGGTGAAAGCTATTATGACATGTGAAAAACAATGTAATGTCTTCATGATTTCGAGCTTCTTTTGATTATCTAGTTATTATCTTTAGTTCCTTAGTGATAGATCAATGTTGGCTTCTCCAATGAATGCACTAACTGGAATGGGTGTAATGTCAAATTGGGATGATATATTTCAGTGTCCATATGATGTGATGAAATTTACATTGAATATTGTGTTAGTTTTTACTCTTCTTGGAGGTTCTGCATGGCTATGTTGTCTTATGTGATACATAAGGTGTTGGATTGGGTTTTGTTATTATCCTGGTGGATCGTACCATTGCTTATGGATGTTGTTAGCTTAGGCCTAATGACAAAAATTATACGACCCATGAAATCGAACATCCCACTATGATTGAAAACGAAAAAAATTAGTGACATTATCTTTACCGAAAAAGGATTATGATGTTTTTGGAACTAAATATCATGATTTAAATCTTCTCTCAAGAATATTTGAATCTCCACATAAGGCATTTTGGGAATAACTATATTCTTTAGACATATCTATCTCAAATACCCAAGGAAATGGAATATCATTCAAAATGAATTTAGCATGAGAAAGGTGACCTATGTAGTGAATGAATCATTACTGGAGTGGAACATGATTTATCTCTTCGCACAGTTGTATATTCAAGTCTACGAATTCAAGGATAATATTTCATCGTCTTGTGCATTATTGAAATACTCTCTTCTTGAGATGATTCTTCAGGAACATCAAATTGATGATGAGTTAGGTAGAATTAGATACTATCTTCATGTTGTGGAGACAATTCATGGTTGTTAATTTTCCATTAAATGTATTCTATTCTATCCAGAGCAATTCATTGTGCTGTTAGCTGCATAGAAAGATCTAATGTTGGATTTTCATAGTTCAAAGTGGAATGTTTGCCCTAGAAAAATGTATATGTCCTATCATATGAAGCATTAATTTTAGTTTCCAGGTATGAGGTAAGAAATTATTAATTTTTTCTATAGTTTTTACACTTTCCAAATAGGAAAGACTGACCACAAAAAACTTTATGGTATATTTCATCCACTTCTTGTATCAACATAGATGTTGGAGGAGATGTCTATGCGAATTGTGGTTTTGTTTCCCCATACACAAAGAAAGAATAAGGTGATATTCGTTGTAATTGACATGAATAAGATTTTATTATAGTTTATACCCATTCTTGATATAACCAATGCTGATGAGTTGGAAAATTTCTATGTGGAAGTGATTTTTCAATTTCATGGATTAATTTCAACTAAAGTGTCAAATAGATATCCTCAATACACATCTTATTTATGGAGATGACTTTATTAGAAAATTTTATCTTATTACTATTTGACCATGAAATATCATCCACAATCAGGTTGCTAGATAGAAAGAGCTATATCAATTCTTCAGGATAAGCTTCATGCATGTGTACATGACTTTGGTGGAGCATGGGGTGATCACATGGGACTGGTTGAGTTCACAGATAATAATAGTTACCTTTCAACTATTATAATTTATGATTTTGAGGCTTGTTATGGATATCCATTAAGATATCCTTTTTTGGATAGATATTGGTAAACCATACAATTTTGGACTGATATTTTTCATATAGAAAATAACAATTATTCAGTTTATTCATTAGTGAATTTTGACAACATAGAGGCAGTATATGTATTATGTTAATCATTGATATAGACCATTAGAATTTCATGTTGGCGATCATGTGTTTTTGAATGATTCACCTCAGTTGGGTCATTAATATCTTAGGAGGAAAATGAATGTTTCTCACTATTTTGGGGGACCTTTCGTTGTTATTGAGTAGTTGGGAAAAGATTTGTATCATTTAGCACTTCCAACGAAGTTGAATTTCATATAAAATATATTTTATTTATCATAAATAAAAAATTATCCATCTAATTTATCCCATGTTCAACATTAGAGTGGTCAATATATTGTGGATGATTTATCTGTGATGGAATGGTAAGTGAGGATGCTTGATTATAAAACCATGGTATATAATGGGAGTATTTTGCCTTTTGTTAGCATGTTATGGTAGCCTAGTTCTGATTCTCAGTAGATGTGGTAGAGGGATGCACTGATGAGAGTGTAGTGGCCTCATCATTTTGACATAGAGTTTTTTAGTAGGTTGTTAAGGGATAGAATTTTTATGTGGTTGGTATGTTGCAATATTATATTGCTGTATCAAGAACTCAAAAAACCCCTCATTTATATCAAACATTGTTTGGGCTTCATTTTGGGTATTTTCGGGTGAAACATATAAAAACATTATGTTTCTATACTAGTTCACATTTACAAAACAACATTTTCAATCCTTGTGCCTTCTCAATATAAACCATTAAAACCTATACAGTGGGGTTTTTCATGACTAGTTCACAGTTTTCAACCTGTGCACCACCAATGAGAAACCATGCATCTACACAAGTCATGGAACATTGTCAGGACATATAGTTTAGTCTATTCGTATTGGTATACCTTATATACTATGCATACATGTTTTAAATTAATGTTTATTTTGATTAATAAATTATAAACTGCCCTTTTAAGTCTCAAACTAACTTGAATGAACCATGGTTAATTTCCCCTTTCCATGGAACTCACAAGAATAGTTCTTCACCCCTCAGATCCCACCCAGAATTGATTCAAAGATAAAGGAAAGTAGTTCGATCTCATTCTGGTATGTTTCCTTTCCATGATTGATTTCTCCCATGATATCCCTTCCTTTATATATGTTTTTGTGGATCCCTGTGTTGTTTTTTGGATATAATAACCTATGTTTTTTATTATAAACTTAGGTTTAATAATTGTTTCCAAGATTCAATTTCATTGGTCATTTTTTACTAATCCTAATTAGAGTTTGGTGATATAAGATCTGTTGAAACCAAAGTAATTTTTTCGGTCATAATTCCAAATTTTATTAACTCTAAATTAAATTATTTATTTTCAATTGATTTAATTAAATATAATTTATCGATATTAATAAAATGGATTTCAATCGATTTGTTGAAAATAACCAATTTCATTACATTGGGGGTTTTAAAATGGGTTTTTGAAATGATGTTGTGACAACCCCTAATTCCATTTAATTGGGTTGTGTTTATGGATATGTGTGAAAACTAAATTGTTTAATTTAAATTTTGGATTTGATGGAAATTATTTCAATTAAATTATTGAATTTAATTTTGGAAATTTATATTATTGACAATTATGGAAAACATAAATTTTATTCAATTTGGGGATTAGTGTGAAAATGATAGAATTTTTTAAATATAAATTTAGAGGATTTAATAGAGAAAATGGATTGTGAAATTTACTTATTAATTTATTATAAGTTTTTATTTGTGAAATTTGTATAAAAATGGTTTTGATAGAAATCTTAAGGTTTTATATTGGTGAAAATGAATATTTTTTTATTAAAACCCAATTTTAGTTTTAAATGGAAAATTAGGATTTTTTGAAATGGGGCAATGATATTTCATTATATTTTAAGGTTACTTAAAAAAATTCCTATCTTTAAATTGATAATAGAGAAAATTTATGGCATAAGTATTTAGTGATTTAATTGTACAAAACACTATGATTTTACATTCTTCCCAAACAAATATACATTACATCACATCCCTTAGGTGACGACGACGAGTCCTCTTTGACAAGAGATCAATATGATGTATATATATAATCTCATGTCACCTTGAGTGGGATCTATTCTGTAACATTGAACTATTTTACCTCCTCGAAATTTGACTTTAGTTATCTCTTTCTTATATATGTGATATAAATGTACACTAGTGTTTGTGAACTATTTTACATGCTATCTAATTTATATAAACTAATTTATATAAAAATCTTTGTTTAAGGAAAGTTGGAAGTACCCTAATGTGTTTAAAATATTTCATTCTTAAAATGAAATTTATTTTCTTAAAGTATTTCTATCATTTGAAATGTGCAGAATGAATTGTTTTGAATTATTATTTCAAGTTCCAACCCAGTTTATTTGAAAAATTTAATGAACATTGTTTGGTTAATTTGATATTTGTATCCTATTATGTAATCCACAATGTGAACATATTAGGATTTTATCACACACAAAACTAGTGCCTTTGGTGGTTTTTAGATTTCCCCCCCATGATCGATTAGGGGTAAAGGTCCACTTGGACGGTGTTGTACCTATTGATCCATGGGCTTAGAGAGTTACATCCATTGGGACTTGGGTTGTCTATCTTCTATATCATTCTAGTAAATTTTAATAGTAATTTGTATTATTTATGCCTTTTTTATTTTTTGTACACATCTCCAATTGATAATTATTTTTCATGCATACTAACTTATAGGTTTTATATCCACATTTTTTAGTCCAAAAAATTGTACGAACTTACATTTTCTATGATACATGGTGTTATTTATCGACCTGTGGGGATGAGGAATTCCCTTCGGGCAATGTTAGGTCCATCCCATTTATCAGGTAACTGGGGTACCTAGTATATTTTTGATAGTAATGAATGATATGAAATGGTTACATTGAGTTTCAACATTTTATTATTATGATTTTAGTATTTTTTTACTTTATTGAAATGATATAATTAGTAATAAATATTACACATCAATGATCCATGGATTGTACTGGTTGGAAACAATCATTGTTAATATATTTAAAAATAATAAAAATATTTTTGGATATGTAATGTTGTTTAACGATTTTTATGGATCTATATAAATATTTAAAAAATTGAAATTTTTTATTTGAATTCCATAATTTTCATGGTGTTTTTAAAGTCATGTCATATAGAATAGTGGAGAAAATGTAAAATTTTACAAAGTACAATATGTTTTATATTATTATAATAACATATATAAGATATATTTAGTTGTGAAAATTATATAAAAACTCATATATGAAAATTATATAAAATAATATTCTAAAATATATCCAAAAAGTTATATTTTACCTAATTATTAATATATAAAATAGTTTTTAGTGCGATCATTATGCTTGCACGATGTAGGACAAGTAAATTTTTGTTCAAATTATAATATTTTAGAAGGAAAATGTTTTTTCATGAATTTTTTATAGTTAGTATTATTTTTATTAATATATATCGTTTAATATTTACTAAATTTTTAGTTACATTAAAACTATATTATCCATATTATTTTTAATGTTTGCACAATGTGGGAAAATAAAAAATAAAAAAATAAATTTTCTTCATTATATGAATGAGAATATATATTCCATATGAAATAATATAAATGATAATAATGATTTATAATATATTTTTTATAATAATTTATTTTAAATTTTTTAATTTATAATAATTATCGAAAACACTTAATTTGGGGTGGTGTAATGTATTTGAAAATATTGGAACAATTATTAAAATAAATTTAAAAGTTATAATAATGATAATATTTTGAAGAATTTGAGTGAATCATGAATTTAGTAGATATTTAAGAAGGATAATATATATCATATGTTATTGTTTTCAAAATTTTTATTTTTCATATATTGTTAACGTCATGTATTGTGAATATTGTTTAATAGACACTAATTTGTATTTATTATTTTACAATTATTTTCAAAAAATTAAAAAATTATATAAAAATATATATCAAATAATTTAAATATGATATTATTGATAATAAAATTCTTGGTATTTATGTTCCCAACTTCATTTTTTTATTAAAGTTTATGATAATTAAAAATTGATTTTTTTTAAAAAACCATTTCATTTTTTTCGATAAAAAGAGACCCTCTTAATAATTTTTGATAAAACTCAAATATAGTATTTCTCTAAAAACACTACCATAATTCTTCTATAAAAATACATTCCTACATCCCTAGACTAATGGATAGATAATAAAGAACTCATAAAATACCTTAAAATTAATCAAAATGTTGAGACCCAAAGGGAAAAAAATTGGTTTCTTAACTTAATTTTCATTCATTAAGTTATACTTCTATATCCATAACATTTTAATTCAATGATTATGTGTATGTTGATTTATAAGATATTATTCATATATTTACAGCTATTATATTTTTATTTACATATGTTCACATGATAACTACATTAATTAATTGTCAACTCAAAATTAATTATATAATTAATGGTTTTCATTATCTCAATCTTGTTTTTAAGACATGATTCTTTTCATTAACCCTAATTTACTTATTTAGGTTCCTCAATCCCACATGATTGTATTAAGAATATATTAACTCAAAAAATTCAATGAAATTAAACATATATATAAGAATAATAATTTTGATTATTTTTAATTAGATGTTTACCAATGATTAAAAGGATTTATGTTTCTATAAATTTTCCATCTAGGAATATTTATGTTCAAGGATAATTTTCGGGAAATTATATATTCATAACTTCCTAAAAAAATATAAATTTTTTTGTTCTTGTTATGAATTTAGTATATGGATTTAAATTTCATGTAATTTGTTATTTTTTTTTAAAATAACGAAATTTATTTTTATATGATAATGTTCTTGTTACTTATTTAAGATTGGAACTACTTCTCTCCCATTTTCAATATTTCAATATATATATATATATATTATTTTTAAAGAATAAATGATTTAATTATGTATTTTACATGCTCATTAACACTATTTTAAATGGTTTAAACAAAAAAATTAATAATTTTTACACATGGGTCACTTTTTACTCTATTTAAAAATGCTCTTAAATGAATGATGATTATTAATTTTCAAAACAATGTATGAATTTTTCCAATATCATGAACCTTATTTCCATTGAATCATTATTTATAAATTTTCATGTTTAGTTTAAAATAAAAATATTATAACCACATTTTTTAAATTTTTAATTCTTTATTTTATTTATTATAAGAGAAGTGTATTTCCATCAAGAATGTTATAAATGATCATTTTATAATGTATTTCATTTTTCTAAGGAAAACGACAATTTATTTTACTTATGATCCAATGGGGGATACATTTTAGTGATACCGTCCTTCTAAATTCTCTATATTATTTGTGGTTAGTTTTACTGGGGAATTTATTGACATTACATATTATAGTGGTTCCAATAAATAATACAAATTACTATTAATTCATATTGATTATGTTGTATTTATTAATAATATGATAAATGAATAAGATTTAGTAAGTTATGGGGGGGGGTTCGATATAGTTCATTAATGAATTAGTATGCCTCATAAGAAAAACTATTTTGGGTATTTAGTGTGTCCCTTGATCATTTATTTATGATTACTAATAATTAGGACATGAGTGTATTCTTATGAAGACATGGACATAATAATTAATAGAATGTTTAATATGATAAAAAATGAATTTTATAATTATGAATCTAATTGTTTTTGTTCATTGGATTATTTTAAATGTTATAATATAAATGGGAAATTCTCATTGTCAGTCAATTATTTAATTTACATTATTTAGTAATCATTTATTACTACAATTATATTTTTTATGATAATGTTATTTAATAAATGGAATGAGTTTTCAGATATTTTCCAGTACATTTTGATTATAACTTATTTAATAATAATTGAAGCTCTTATACGTTCTGTTAATGAGAATTTTAACTAGATATTAGTATTTTGTCCATTTACCATGTATATGTATAATGGTTTTAAGTATGATATTTATAAAAACATTACTAAATTAATTAAATTTGTGAGATATGGAGTATAATTTTATCAAATTTTTTATTTATCTATGTTGATATGTAAGATTTTTTCCTAATTTTCTAAATCACTAAACATAAATGGTTCATGGGTATTTATGATATTGAGTTTTATGTTTTTATTTTTATGATTTTGAGAGACAAAATTAGGTTGAATTTATCAATAACAGGACAAGTATAAAAATATTGTATCTGAGAACTATATGTGTGGGTCCTGTTTCAGGGATGTCATAATTTATATCATAGTATTTTTTATATATATTTAAATAAAATAATGTTTTATTGTTTTAATTCATAATATAATAGAATTATATATTAAAATATACCTGTACATTCAAAGCCTGCAATGCCCATTTTCTGGTATTAAGAGATTCAATGTTATGTAGATATAGAGTATTCTTGTTGATATTAATTGTAATAAAACCCTTGGTTCTAGTTTGTATAGTATGAAAAAGATTATTTAATGGATAATTATATTCTATTTTATGTAAAAAAATATTAACGGTATTAAGAAACATTAGAGTTAATATGAGTGTTAATATTGTGGTAATTATGGTTAATTTGTCAAAAGGGTAATTGAAGATTTAGAATATATGATTTACCACATAAAATGTCATTAGGATTAGGATGTGGATTTGTGAATATTTAATTAATATTATTTTTTAATAAGTTCACTATTTTGAGGAAATTATATGATTAAGGTAAATAGAAATTATTTTGGAAGTTAATGGATTTTTATTTTAGGATTAAGGTTTTAATTATATTATAGAAATATTTAGGGTTTTCGTATATTTAATGAGATTAAGGTTTATTGTTGGAATTAATATCATTGATTTAATATTATATTTTTTTGGGAATATTTTTTCAGATATACAACTTCATGGGTGGAAAATGATTATTGGAGGTAAATATTGCATTAATATCTAAAGTATATGTGACCAAATATTTATCATTTATCTCTTTCAAACCTAGTCAGGTATATTTTGAATGAATTTATGGTTGGTTATATATGGAGTGATATACATTGAACCCTTTTTGTTATTCTTATTCATTGAGCCTATTGATTCATATGATTTTTAATTCATTTTATTATTTATCCTGACTTGAGATTTCCTTTTTTTGTCAACGTCATCTGTTTGGTTTAATAGATTACAATATTTCAAAATAATAAGATATCTATTATAATTGTATTTTAGTGATTACGGAATTAAAAAATTATCTGGAATACTCATCATTTGGAGAAAAAGATGAGAATGTGGCAAAAAAAATTGAAGGGTGAAAATATTCTATTTAATAAAGTATATATCGAATTATTTTAGTGTATATAGTAATTTAATTCCTTGTCTATAAGAAAGGATATTGAAAAAAATATATTTACATATTTCTATAATTATTTTATGACCAGTATTCAGTAACACACCTCAATGATTTATGGTTTTGTGGTCATTAAATTTCTTATGATCAGTTTATTTATTGTGATTAATGTTATCTATCACTCTATATCATATTTGAATATTATTTTCACCAATATTGTGTATATATTCAATTCCCACATACTTTTTTCTATTTGGAATCCTAATTATGTGTTATTCTAGATGAAAATTGTATTTCCTTTCCCCTCTTTTAAGTAAAAGTTACATTAACAGTTTTTACAATTTGGGTTTCCCAAAAATATTTTTTTAAATATTAAACCCTTGATTTCTGAGATTAGGATAAAATTGGTGGTAAAAATTTCAATAAATGGAGAAGATTTTAATATCCCAATATTTTAAGTTAACACTATATTTGATATCATATTTAACATGCAACACTGAGCTTAAAAAATCACATAATATTATTATTTAAATATGATAGTTATAACATAATTTTTGTATTGACAAGTATGACAAGTAATAATGAAATTATGAAATATATTTAAAATCAATAATTATTAAAAAAAATTATTATTTAATATTAAATAACATAGAATATATAAGGATGTTTTTTTAGGTTTCAATGTTAGGTTTTCTTAAAAAATAATTAATATTGAACCTTGTGGGAAAATATTATATTTATTTTCTATAACATTAAAAAATTATATTTTACATAATTTCTGGAATAATTATTTTATATTTATATTAGGGATTTTTTTTGATATTTTTATAAAAGACTGTGCTTTCATTGAATAAAAAAATATCGATTATTATAAATCCAAAATTTATTATAATTAAAATAGTAAAAATTCATTGAATTTTTAATCAATGTATCATAATGAAACATTAATTATATAAAATATAGGATGTTTCATTTGAATTTTCATTACATATAATTTTAAAATAATTTCATATGTTTGCTTAAAAACCTAATGTTTTAACAGAATATGGGATAAGGCATTAAAATCACCAAAACAGATTCTCTAATCATATTGTATAATACAAGTTCTTACATACTAATCTATTTTTAAATAATAGAGCAACATGTAACATTGTTACCTTGATATTGGCATAAATATTATTTAAGTAATGTTTAAAAAAAATTTCTTCTCGTTGTTTTTATAATAAAGGATATTTTATCTTAATGATAATAATATGTTATGAAGGATGAAAAATGGTTTCATTTATCATCAAAAAATAATATTTATGAAGTTAAATTATTTTTTTATAGATTATTTAACTACCTGGACTTCTTACACATCGATGATATGGAGCTTATACAAGATCATAGAATAATCAAAGTAAATAGATTTAAAAGTAATAAATTTGGGTAGTTTGGGATATGTCATGCTGTTAAATTATTCTTATATGCATAAATGAAATTTAATTATTTTATCAAAATTTTATATTTTATTTGCAATTTTTCATGGAACTTATAATGTCAACAAATAGTGAATATAAGAAAAAAAAATTTATAAGTTATCATATAATTTATGAAATTAACATAACATAAAAATTATATAGAAATATAAAAAACTAAAGGAGAAAAAATTATGTGATAATTTAGTAAAGATATCAGGAAAAAATAATCCCAAATACATAAATTCGAATATATTTATGGAAAAATGTTAATGTCCTTTTTAGTGTGGACTTCTTACTTGTGTGGCTCTGGAAAGAACCTATTTGGTTACCAAATGAAAACATTTGAAGAAGGAATATTATATTAAGGATTTTTTAGTAACTAATAATTAGAAAATATGATTTATATTTTGGTTTAATAAATTCTGAGTTATAACAAATTATCAGAACCAGTTATATCGAAATTCTAGCCCAATGTTCCAAATGTCAATATAATTTATTAAATATTATTTCATTAAATGAATGGGAATATACATTCATTATGAATAAAAATAAATGGAGAAAATGATATAGAATATTTTTTTATAAATAAAAAATATATTTAATTTAAAATTTTCATATAATTATATAACACACTTATATAGGTATTAAACAACATCAGTGAAAAAATTATAACAATTAAATAAATAATATCAAAACACTGAATATGATAATATATAAATATGTTATATTAAACAATAAATTTAATAAATATTAAGCACGAATATCTGGGGATCTGAGGTATTATATTTAAAATTGGTATTTTTCATGATGTTTTAAAAGTAAATAATTTCGAACATTGCCAAAAATTAAATAAATAATTTTGACAGTTTAAAAAAATTAAATTGATAGAAATTTAAAAAATATTCAAACCTGAATCATATATATGATATATTTTTATTAATAACATTTCTTGTTGTTCCATTTAACAAATTTCATTTTTAGAATCAAAATTGAAAAATTGTTAAATCACAAATGATTTTTCCAAAAAAATCATATGCTTTAACATTCCTCACTGAATCTAAATTGTTTTTTTCTCTCAAACATATTCCTATATCTGACATTAAAAATCAATTCCAAAATATTCCAATTACTAGGGTAATTAAAAATCATCTATAATGTTATTATGATCAGTTCAAGTGATGCAACACCTTGGAAAATATAAGGGGTTTCTCAACTCAATTCACATTCATTTATTCATACATTTACATTATTAACTATTATATGCATGATTATGTGTGAATTTTTCCCTCAATTATTATGTTATGAATTTCAAATAATTTTTGTCATTTTATAAATTTTTATATGATCAAATCATGTAATAATTTTCTACATTAATGTTATTATACTTTCATGTGTTTTTGTTTCCTCGGTATCATTTTCTGGAGACATGATTCATATCATTCCTTATGATTTCTTTGAACGATGTAATTTATTCCACATGAATTAATTTTGAAATATTATTTTGTAATATTATTCATACATATTGGTCCATATCATACACTCTATTTCATTTATTTTTGATAAATATGTTAGAAAACAAGTAGAATTATTTTGTTACTATCTTCATTCATTTCAAGATTTTGTATGTTTAAGCTTCCTTCTAAAGAAAGAAAATGTTATTATTTTATTTTAATACATATATTTTGTTCTCATACTAATATGAATATTTTTTACATGATTAATTTACAAGTAATATAATATTTAATAATGAATCATCATGAAATTCGATTTTATGTTATAATGTTCTTTTATCTTCTATTAAATAATGAATATTACTCTTTCAACTCAATATTTTTGAAAAAATGAACTATAAAATTATATTCTAAATAATAATGATTTTTTAGGTTATTTTATATATTCTATAACATTATTCTAAAAGGATGAAAGAGATATTTTTTAAGGTATTTTACATGTATCACATTTTTTATCCACTACAAAAATTTGAAAATAAGTTTTATTTTTAATGTTAACAACATGGAAAGGATATTCCCACTTTCACAAAAATTATATTCATTGAATCTTACATCAAATGTTTTTATTATTATAAAAAACATTATTCTTAAAAAGTGAGTATTTATTTACATCTTAAAAGGAATTTCAATATGAAACATTTATTCCATCATGACTAATTTAATGTTATTTTTATATTTATTATATTCAAAAATGGTGAAATAATTAACCATATGTCCAATGGGGATATATTGTATACTTATTCTTTATCTGGATGGTTTGTGATGAGTTTTATTAGGGAAATTATTAACATTCCAATTTATAGTTTTTTGAATATGGTTAGATATTTATTAAGGAATCCTTACTATGTTTTATTTATTATTCATATTACTAATAACATCGTTTTAATAAGTGACATATGGGGCCAGATATATTCCCTTGATGCAGCTGTACGTCTCACGTGATAAACTAGTTGGGGTATTTAAATATTCCATGTTGATTTATTGTTGAGGACTTTTAATTATGACTTGATTTTATATTTATGATTTCATGTCACATAGACTTGAAAGAATCTTTATGATGTATAAAATTATTCATAATATCATTATGAAACTATTTACTCATATAAAATAGATTATTTTAATTTTTACGATATATATGGATAATTTTCAAGTCCATTTTTTATGTAATTATGTTCATATTCTTATTCATGATCACAAAATTTATTAAATGTTATGAATTTTTAGTTATTTACCTCTCAATATTGATCTTTCATTATATAATAATAAAAATTATACAATATGAATTATCAACCAGATTCTGGTGCCACCCATAGGGGCTCTATGCCAATACACAACATACCTCAAGAGAACCTCCCCATATAATAGTGGCAATTGACTACCAATTAGAGTATAATATCGATCATGAGGAGACTATACTTTATTTATCATAGGACTACTCAAGAGGAGTTAAATAAATAGTAAAAAATAAATGACCAAATTATATCATATAAATAAATATACCTATATTATAATATAACAAAAACTGAAAAACGATATCAACATTAAATAGTAAAGACTCCATACCTAAATGTGTGGGCAATGTCAAAATGAAAATAAATTTTAAGACACTAACTAATCATAATTTGGACCGGATCCATGCCTTCTTCACTCATCAATTTTCCTTCACAAATATCATTGTTCTAACATAGGACCTTTTTCCTGAACATATGATGATACCAGGAAATCTATTCGTGTTCTTATTAGATAGCCTGAGTAGGGTGTGAGTACAACTTAGTATGACACACTAATGGTATTTATAACAATATCCATTCAATAATGTTTTATGATGTTATATAAAGAAATAGGTGCAATGCACGTCTAAACAGTTATCATATTATCATATTATTTTTATATAACAACAAAAACATTCCAGTTTCCCAAGGAAAACTCAACCTCAATACTTTCTTCGGCCCACGTGACAGCCTATCTATCCCCAAGGGATATCATTTCATGTATTTTTACTATTAACATTATAGTTCACAATTAATGCCGTGGAATTCAATTATTACCATTTCATTTTTCAATTCAAATCAAATAACTCCATTTTTGAAATTCTATATTTTATTTTTCATATGAATTCCATTGTTACCACTAATAGTTTCTATATTTAATTCACGAATTAACTAATCATCTCAATAACATTAATTAACTCAATAATTAATTAATCATATCCCTCGAATTTATTACCTCAGTAATTAATAAATAATCTCAATCCATCTAAATTACTCATCAATAAATTATTCATCTCCTTCATATTAATTAACTCATTAATTAATTAATCATATAAATCACTCTAATTAATGGAAAAAATAATTACTCATCTGAATATAGTAATTATATAACCAATAATTTCATCATCCAAGTCTTATAATTTATCTCAATAATTAATTAATCATCTCAAACCTGTTAATTAACACAACAATTAATTGATCATTTAAATCCAATTAATTTACTCAATAATTAATTAATCATCACAATCCTATTAATTAGGTATCAAGTTAATTCATCATCTAAATCCTAATAATTAAAATAAATAAATAATTAATCAAAATCTACAATACTAATAAATTAATAATTAATTCAATAATTAATTATTTAATTCACAATATCATTATCCTATAATTAATTCAACAACTAATTATTTAATTCAACATTCTCAGTTCCCCCATAATTAATCAAACAATTATTTATTAATAAACTTTAATCGTAATAACCCCAATCTCACATTTTTTTCACAATTAATTAATTCACAAAATAAATTACTCAATCAAAAATTAAATTTATAACCATTTAAAAGAAACTCTATAATTACATACACGTAATTCAAATCAAGACTTTGTTATTTTAGTTAAACACCTCCTACCTCAATTATTTTATGAATGATTTTCCATTGGAAATCCCCAAAATTTTAGACTTACAATGATGTTAAATGAGATCAAGTTAGAAAAGATAAATAATGATAAATTAAATCAATATACTTTAAATCTATATCGAGATCCACATTTCATGATCGAGATCCACAATAAATGGTCTAGATCTAGTAAAAAATAAACGATACAAAACCAATGAAATAATGGGGAATGGAAGGAAAAGAGACAAGAGATCAATGATGAATAACCACTTATTCAATGAGGATAAGATCTTCTAAGAATGCTTCTAATTGTCATGAATAGAGGCTGGAATGTATTGTTATCCCTATTTGAGGCACTGCAACTGAGAGAAATTTATAATAGGATGAGATGGGGAATTTGGACATATTAGAAGGGGTATAGGAAATATTTTTATAATTTTCAAGTGATTTAAATCATGTATGCACAGCTTACAGGTTGAAGAGAATATTTCCTCCTAATTATGCACCTCGTCGATGGAGGGTATTTCTTTCTACTAATATGGTTCACAATTTGAAAAAACTTGTGCAAACATTTATTATCCTCACATTCCAAGAATACACGGTTTTCTAGGTAGGGGTGTATGGTTATGTTAAATCATGATCCAACCCTACATTTCCCTTATTCCATAAAAAATGCACAATTTTCATCCAATCACAACCCAAGTTGTAACCCAAAAAAATATGAACTATAATGGATTAAAACTCTCTTGTCTACTCTTATGCTGAATTCTAGTGTTAGAGGCGTTTTGGGAGTACATGGTGACTTATCCCCAACACTTTTCAAAATTTCCAGTTCTATGAATAGTGCCATTGGTGATACTGATGTGAACCATGAAATGATGAGACCTATGTGAACAGTTCCATCGGTGGGATATATGTGAACATTGCATCAGTGAGATCGATTATAAGAGTTCCATCGGTGAGACCAATGTTAATAGTTCTATCGGTGATACAGATGTGAACAGTTCCATCGGTGAGACAGATGACAACAGTTCCATCAGTGAGACTGATTTCAATAGCTCCATCGGTTAGACCAATGTCAAAAGTTCGTCGGTGCGACCAATGTGAATATTTCAATCGGTGAGACCCAAATTAACAATTCCATTAGTGTAACAGCTCTGAGCTGCTCCATCGATTAGACTAATGCGAACTTAGCAACCGCGAGACCGCTATGAATAGTTCCATTAGTGAGACTGATATGAATAGTTCCATTGGTGAGACCTATGTGAACAGTTCTATCAGTGAGACCGATATGAATAGATCTATCAGTGAGATAGATGTGAAAAGGTCCATTGGTGAGACCGATGAAAACAGTTCTGTTGGTGAGACCATTGTGGAGAGTTCCATCAGTGAGAATGATGTGAAAAATCCATTTTTGAGATATTATTTGTACAGTGTTTATTGGTTCAGTAGGTTTATAATGTTTGTATGATCAGTAGGTGTAAAATGTTTCCATGATCAGTAGGTGTACATTGTTTCGAGGATCAATATGTGTATAATGTTTCCAGGATTTTGCACAGAGTTTCGAGGATCAGTAGGTGTACCATGATTCAAGAATTGGTAGTTGTACAGTTTTTCCAGGTTCAGGCAAGGGTACAAGGTTTCCAGCTTTCAACAATTTCTCCCCTTTTATATTTTCTTTGACATAAAATTAAATCAAGGCGTTGTTTTAGGGTATTTATGTCCGATTCAAATTCCATAACTCCTATATTAATTTTACAAAGGCTCAAGATACTTTTACTTGGTTAAACTGCATGGTTTAACGCAAACCCCTTTTAAAGTAAAATTCTGTGCATCTCAATTTGCATCTCCTTTAAATCTTCTAAAGGGATGAGATATATTCCTTCATTATTTTACCATCTTGTTACTTGGTGCGAGATGCTCAATAATTTTCTTCTTCCCGTAGAAGAGGTGTTATTTAACCTTAATCCTTGGATCATTTCCCCTTGATGTTTCTTTTGACTGCATGCACACCCCCTACATTTGTATAAGAGGCATGTGTCAATCCATCATCGATAAAATGTCTGATCTACCTCCGTTATTGTGTTTTCTTCAATTATTTTCTTTTTTTCCTTTACATGTAATGAAATGTGATATCCATTCTTTAATAGAGTTTTCATGGGTTTCTGTTTGTTCATTAATGTCGTAGTGTCCTTTGGTGGATGTAGTTGTCATGGGGGATTAGATCGTAATCCATTGTGTGAATCGTTCTCAAATAAAGAATGTCAAGAACCATTTGAGGTAGATAATTTGAGGCTTCCCTATTATTTATGTGTAATAGTAGAGTTAACATGTTTTATCCCACTGGATCACAATGGAATTTACATAATAAATATTTGAACTAGATAAATAAATTGACATCGATCATATGTTGATTCCTTTTGTTTTTTAGACAGTTTAATATCAATGCTTACAATCATAGAATTTTGTTCTTGATGGAAAATGGTAATGAACATAAACATTTATTAATTGTAATTATTTTTGAAATAAATAAATGCATTAAAATGAATCTAGGTGTTGTTGTTCTAATTCAATGTCAAATGTAATTGATGTAGTGAGATTGTCTAATTATCTACGATAGCTTACAGTTTAGGTTGCCTATAGTCAAAACCTATAAATAATATATTATTAATCTACATGGATGATAATATAGGTACTTTGATAAAAATATTATTCATGGTATGGTTCTGGGCTACACTCTTGCTTGTAAGGATGAGTACTTTGTGTTTTGGAGCATCGAGAGCTCTTTATTTTATAAGGCCGAATGCCTTTTTTAATGGCCATGATCCCAGTAGATACGATGTATTGTTACATACTACAAGTGTTGTGGAATGATCCTTGATGGATATTGTGATATGTGGGGGTAGGAAGGCCCATTGGTTGTGGCATCGGTTGATGCCTAAAGTGGTGTGATGCATTGGTTTATAAATGTGGGTGTCTGGGAGGAAATCAAAGATGAAGAAACAGGTTGGATGTGAATGTTTGATGGTTGTTGAATCTTTTTGGTTGTTCATCTATATTACATTCCCCACTGCTCTAGTCATTTATTATTTTTTACCCTTCTTTCAAAATGGGGTGAAGACGCGAGGGGTATGCAACATGAATTTCGTGTTTAGATTCTCGAGGGATGATGGGTCTATACACTTGCTATAGGTGGCAATAACTTGACAGTTAGTTCACCTACTCACTGTGTTGATCCCCCTTATGATTACTATCATATTATTATTTTCTAAAATTCATTGGAGTAAGGGAAAGTAAAATTGATGTTAATTAATGATTGAAAAAATGTTGTTAACCATTGGGGATGCAGCTTACTGGGATGCAATGATTAGGGTTCAATTTGAAGGAAAAATGGACATTGGGTGTGATGGAAATGAAATGTAATGAAGAATTTTTAATTGTTAATTAATGTTTAAATATTTAATTAATGTAGAGTGAAACTTATAAAAAGGTCATTATGTCATTTAATAAATTTATTTAAATGGTTGGGTGTTTATTTGATAACAAGTCTTAGTAGTGAAATTTGGGAGTCTGAGAGAAGTTATTTGTAGTTTATTCTATGAATAGGTTATTATTATAGTTTGGATGTGAGGTATAGTATATTCTTAAATTTTTATGTTTCCAAATGCCACTCTACCCCTTCATTTAGGGAAACTAACACCTCAGGGATTCTAGGCCCCAAGGGTTGTTTTCCCCAACATTTTGGTGGGAGGACGGATGGCTGACTACCCCCTTTCGATCTGCCCCATTCTTATGGTAGTTACCTTCGTTGGTGGGAACAATGGTTACTTTCTCCTCATATATTTGTGTAGAGGGCTATAATGGCTTGTGGTTATTCACACACACATATTCTTGATATAGTTTCTAATGAAAAACTATAGGTGTAATGTGTATAGGATGTGACGGCTTGAGGATACTTACTCATTGTATTGGCTGTAATGACTAGTGTTATATTGTGCGACATATGATACATGTTATGAGAGTTGTGGTGGATCTCATAACCAATCTTTTTTACATTGTTTTCATGGAATTGGGGGTTGTACTACACGAGGTTCATGTTGTGGGGCTTCGCCCATGTGTTTATGGGAAAACCCATTTTGGATAGTGATTCCTAGGATATGTGACATTGGGGAAAAGTGTCAAACTAGTAGGGAAGTGGTTGTGGGGAACCCTTGATATTCTTTATTATATTACATACTCTTGTATGTAATTTATGGTGAGAGTATCCATGATGAAGCTGGGAACTTAGTAAACATGTTTGGTTGATGAGTTAGTTTTAGTTGTTTTTCACTATGCTTTAGCATGCTTTCTTTACTTTTTCACGAGACACTCCGTGGAGCATCCTACTATGTATACTGTTATACTCACCTTATGTATATATAAATTGTTTTTCACATCACTTGGTGTAGGTTGGAGATCGGGTTGGTAACTACTAGCATGTGGGTATCAGTAGGGGTTTGGGCTTCGTGGTTTTCTTCATGTTTACTTTTCATTGGTACTTATATTGTTTTCATTTAATTATAGTTTTTTTCATGATATTATATGTGTGTTCTTGGGATTTTTTTTATTGCTGTCTGAGTTTGAGTTTGTTGGTTTCTGTCTTATCTATCTCTTCACCATGTGTTCTCATAGAGGGTAATGCCCCCCATTTTTCAATTTTCTATACCCTCTATGCTCTTCCCCATCCCATGGCCTATTTGAGGCAGTACTCGGGGGTCAGTATCTCCCTTCTCACATTTCCGGACGAGGACGGGAACACCTTGTGGGAAGGGGGTCGTGATAGAGTTGTATTCGATGTATGGTTGATGGATTGGATGGAAGTTGGTGTTAGGCACAAGTGAGGATACATTTTTTGGTTGGGCCATAATGTCAACTAAGTATCAAACTGATGTAACCACTAAATAATAGCTAAGAAATAGGCAAATAATCCCCCTAGTATTTGACGCACAATCATTTTTGTCTACAATGTCTACTAAACAAGGTGATACACTACTAGAAACTAGGCCTATAGCGGCCTCCAATGGTGGTCTCTCTAACCCTACAGTGATCAAATTTTGACTACCATTGGCGGTCATATTTGGACCATCGCAATAGGTGACCAGAAATTCGATCCACCATGACCACATGGTGGTCGCTATTGGGTGGGCCTATAGAGGAAACCATTGGCTATCACTATAAGGGAAGGAAAAATCATCTTTTAGTGACCACAAATGGTGACTGAAAACATGGAATTTTTAAAAAAAATATCATTTATACATCACATTTTCATCAATATCAAAAACTATTGCCCAATAGATGAATAATCGATAAAATGACAAAGAAAAACAATTCAAAACAACATAAACACCAGGATTTTCAAAAACAATAAATGACCGACACAATTCCTTACATATATATTTCCAACAGCTCTAATCCATTTCAATATTATACTTTAATAAACCTATAATAAGATAAAAAAGAAGGAACTAAACAAATAATATGAAAATTGGACATATTTATTAAGTTAGTATATATATATATATCAAAATGGGTTGTTAGAGCATTTGGGTATTTTGTCATTTAGCCAGTAGGTCAATAGGGTAATATTTTATTAGGCTATTTGGTCATTACGATGTTACACTAATAGGTCATTAAGGTGGTGTTGGCGGATTTGGAACCCCTACCCCTGAGACCGACCCCACCCCTGGATGTCCCCCTACACCCCAGACAGACCCCCACCCACATACAGCCCCCCTCAGCCCCAGACAACCCCCCCCCCCCACATGCAGTGATGACACATCATTCCGACATGCAATTTACGTGACATGACTGAATATGTGTTTTTAGGTGTTTGTTGCGCTTGAAAAGTGTGTATGGGTGGTCAAACCTAGTCGAACGACCTTGGAATGACATAAAATCAGACGACAACAAAGGGTGGGTGAATTGTGAAATTTTAGGGTAGATGACACGTTAATCAGAGGAGTCGTCTGACAGTGGTGACTGAAAATGCACTCTGCATGTCGTAAATGGAAAAAATATGGATTTAACGGTCAAATGTATTCCAAACAACAATGGCATGAATTGAAAACATACGAAAACACCCTAATTATTATTCTTGTGGTGTACGAGAAGACAAAACATCATTCGAACATGCGGTTTGTGTGACATGAATGAATATGTTTTTTTAGGTGTTTGGCATGCATGAAAAGAAAGCGTGGGGTGGTAAAAAATGGCTGAAAGCCCTAAAAATTCCATGAGATAAGACGAAAACAAAGGGTGGATGAATCATGAAATGTTTGGGCAGAAGACATATCAATATGATGTTTCTAGTGACCACAGTGATCAAAATCACCCATAGCATGTCGTAAATGGCCAAAACACGCGTTTAACAGTCAAATGGATACCGAACGACATCATAATGTCTTTAAATCCTAGTAAAACACCCTAATTATTATTGGTGAAGTGTAAGAGGAGATAGAACATCATTTGGGCATGTGGTTTTCATGGAACAACTAAAAAAGTGTTTTTTATGTATTTGGCATGTTTGAAATGTGTGCGTGGGGTGGTTCAAAATGGAAGAAAAACCACAAAATTCATTAAAATAAGATGAAAACAAAGGGTGGGGAATTTATAAGTGGTCGGGAAGACAACACGTCAATCGGACGTGTCATGTGATAGTGGTGAGAGAAAATGCACACAGTGTGTCATAAATGGCCAAAACATGTGTTTAACCATCAAATACATAAACAATGACATCAAAAAGACATTAAATCACATGATAAAACCCTAATTATTATTTGGGAGGTTTAAGAGGATATGGAATATCATTCGAACATGTATTTTGTGTTGCACGACTAACTATGTGTTTTTAGGTGTTTGTCGTGATTGGAAAGCATGCTTGAGGTGGTCAAAACCTGCCGAACGACCTCATAATTCCATTAAATTGGACTCTAATAAAAGGTGGGTGGATTGGGCAATGCTCGGGAAGATGAGATGTCAACCGAAGGTGTCGTGTGGCTGTAGTGATCGAAAAAGCAGCCTATGTGGTGTAAATGGCCAAAATATGAATTTAACAGTCAAATGCATACTAAACGACATCAGAATGACATGAAATCATAGTACAATAGCCTGATTCTTATTTTTGAGGTGTAAAAGGAGACCACACATCATACAGAGGCATGGTATATGCTACATGTCTGAATATGAGTTTGTTAGGTGTCCGACGTGCTTAAAAAGCATGCGTAGGGTGCTCAAAAATGGCTGAACGAACATGGAATGCCTTGATATCGGACGACAGCAAAGGGTGGGTGAATTTTGAATGGTCAGGCAGACGACATGTTAATTATAGGTATCATATGACCATGGTGACTGAAAATGATCTATGTGTGTCGTAAATTACCAAAACATACATTTAACAGTCAAATGCATACCGAACAACATCAGTATGACTTGAAATCACTCGAAAACACCCTATTTATTATTTTTGAGGTGTACAAGGAGATGGAATGTCATTTAGACACATTGCATGTGAATAATAGATGAATATGCGTTTTATAGGTGTTTGGTGTGCATGAAAATTGTTCATGGGGTGGTCAAAACTGGCCGAAGGATCTTGGAATTCCATGAAATCAGACAAAAACAAAGGGTGGGTAAATTGTGAAATGGTATGGCAGATGACACATCAATCTGAGGTGTTGTGTGATGGCGGCGATTGAAAACACACTCCGTGTGTGATAAATGGCCAAAACATGCGTTTAATAGTAAAATGCATACCGAACAACATCAACATGACTTAAAATCACACGATAACACCAAAATTATTATTCGTGAGGTGTACGAGGAGAAGACATATCATTCGGATGTGCAGTTTGCACGACACGACTGAATTTGTGTTTTTTAGGTGTTTGGCACACTTAAAAAGTGTGCATGGGGTGGTCAAACTAGCCGAACATCTTCGTAATTCCATGAAATTGAACGACCTTAAGGGGTGGGTGAATTTTGAAATGGCCAGGTAGAAGAAATGTCATTCAGAGGTGTTGTTTGACTACAGTGACCGAAAATGCACTATGCATGTTGTAAATGGACAAAACGGGTGTTTAACAGTCAAATGCATACTTAACGACCTCAACATGACCTGAAATCACAAAAAACACCCAAATTATTATTCATGACGTGTACGAGGAGACATAACATCATTCAGATGTGTGGTTTTCATAGCATGATTGAATTTGTGTTGTTTTGGTGCTGGGAATGCTTGAAAATCATGTGTGGGGTGGTCAAAACAGAACGAATGACCTGAGAATGCCAAGAAAAAGGACTACTATAAAGGGTTGCTGAATTTTGAAATGGTCGTTCGACTTCACATCAATCAAAGGTGTCTTGTTACAGAGGTGACCAGAAATTGACACCACGTGTTGTAAATGGAGAAAACATGAATTTAATGGTCAAATGAATACCGAACGACATCGACATAACTTGAAATCCGTGGAGGACACCCTAATTTTTATTGGTGAGCTGTAATTGGGGACAAAATGTCATTCAGACGTGCGGTTTTCACGACAAGACTGAATATGTGTTTATTAGGTGTTTGGTGCGCTTGAAAAGCTTCATGGGGTGGTCTAAATACACCGAACGACCTTGGAATGCCATGAAATTGGACGACAACAAAGGGTGGTGAGTTTTTAATTGGTCGGGCAGACGACATGTTAATCATAGCTGTCATGTGACCGTGGTGACCGAAAATGCATAGAGTGTGTCACAAATATCCAAAACATGCATTTAACAGTAAAATGCATAACGAACTACATCTTCATGGCATGAAATCACATGAGAACACCCTAGTTAATATTTTATGAGGTGTACAAGTAGACATTCCATCATTCGGATGTGCGGTTTGTGCGGCATGACTAAATATTTGTTTTTAGTAGTTTGGTGCATTTAAAAGCATGCATGGGGTGCTTTAAATCAGCCAAATGTCCTGGGAATTCCATGAAGTTAGAAGACCACAAAGTGTGGGTTAATTGTGAAATGGTTGGGCATAAAACATGTCAATCAAAGGTGTCGTGTGTCTGCGTTGACCGAAAATTCACTCCGCGTGTTGGAAATGGCAAAAACATGCGTTTAACGGTCAAATGCATATCGAGCGACGTCATGATGACTTGAAATAATCATATAACACCCTAATTATTATTGGTGTGGTGTTTGAGAAGACGAGATATCATTCTAATGCGTGGTTTACGTGTCACATATGAATATGATTTTTAGGTGTTTGGTGCACTTGAAAAGTATGTGTGGGGTGGTCAAAACATGTCGAACGACATCAGAATTCCATGAAATTCAACAACAACAAAGGTTGGGTGAATTGTGAAATGTTCAAGTAAACGAAATTTCAATCGGATGGGTCGTCTGACCGTGGATACTGAAAACACATTCTGCATGTTGTGAATGGGAAAAACATGTGTTTAATGGTCAAATGCATACCGAACGACATCTGCGTGACTTGGAATCACAAGAAAACACCGTAATTATTATTCATTAGGTGCACGAAGAGATAGAATGTCATTTGGATGTCTGGTTTTCATAGGACGACTGAATATGTGTTTTTAGGTGTTTTGAACACTTAAAAAGTGTGTTTGGGGTGGTCAAAACTAGCCGAACGACCTAGAATTCCATAAAACCAGACAATAACAAAGGGTGGTTAAGTAGTTAAATGTTCAGCCTAACGACATGTCAATTGGTGGTGTTGTGTGACTAGGGTGACTGAAAATACACGCCGTGTGTTATAAATGTCCAAAACATGCGTTTATCAATCAAATGCATACCGAACAACATCGACATGACTTCAAATCATAGGAAAACACCCTAATTATTATTTTTGAGGTTTACGAGGTGACAAAACATCATTCAGATGCGCTGTTTTCATGGAACAGCTGAATATGTGTTTTATTGTGTTGGGTGCACTTGAAAACCATTCGTGGGGTATTCAAAACAGGTCGAATGACCACGGAATGCCATTAAATTATACAAAAACAAATGGTGGTTGAATTGTGAAATTTTCCAGTTGGCGACACCTCAATCAGAGGTGTCGTGTGACTGTGGTGACTGAAAACACAATACACGTGTCATAAATGGCCAAAACATGCATTTAACAGTAAAATGCATACAGAACGACATCGACATGACTTGATATCAAAGAAAAACACCCTAATTATTTTTCTTTAGATTTATGAGGATATGGAATGTCATTCAGAAGCGTGGTTTGCATGGCATGACTGAGTGTGTGTTTTTAGGTGTTTGGCGCCCTTTAAAAGTGTGCGTAGGGTGTTCAAAACTGGCCGAACGTCCTCAAAATGCCCTAAAATAGAATGACAACAATGGGTGTGTGAATTGTGGAATGGTTGGGAAGAGATAACATCAATCAGAGGTGTCGTGTGATCACAGTGACTGAAAACACACACCACATTTCGTAAATATCCAAAACATGTGTTTACCTGTGAAATGAATACCGAATGATATTAGCATGGACTGAAATCATAGGACAACAACCTAAATATAATTGGTGAGGTGTTTGAGGAGACGACATGTCATTCAGACATGTTTTTTGTGCGACACAGTTGAATATGTGTTTTTAGGTGTTTGGCATGCTTGAAAAACGTGCGTGGGGTGGCCAAAATCGAGAGAATGACCTCGTAATGCCCTGAGATCGAACTAATATAAGGTTGGGTTAATTATGAAATGGTCAGGAAGAAGACACGTCAATTAGAAGTGTCGTGAGACCACAGTGTCCAAAAACACACTCCTCATGTTGTAAATGTCCAAAACATACATTTAACTGTCAAATTCATACCGAACGACATCACTATTACTTGAAATCACACGAGAACACCCTAATTATTATTTGTGAGGTGTACCAGGAGAGGACACATCATTCGGATGTGCGGTTTCTACGACACAACTGAATATGTGTTTTTAGGTGTTTGGGACACTGTAAAAGTACGAGTGGGGTGGTCAAAATCGGCCAAATTACCTCAGAATGCCATAAAATATGACGACCACAAAGGGTTAGAGAATTGTGAAATGGTTGGGCATACGACACATCAAACAGAGGTTTCATGTGACAGTAGTGACCAAAAATACACTCTGCATGTCCAAAATGGCTAAAACATACGTTTAGAAGTCAAATTCATACCGAACGACATCGAAATGACTTGAAATCACAATAAAAACACCATAATTATTATTCATGATGTGTACAAGGAGACGACACATCTTTCAGACATGTGGTTTGCGCTGCACAGCTGAATATGTGTTTTTTAGGAATTTGGTGCGCCTAAAAAGCATGCATGGGGTGGTTAAAACTGGCAGAACAACCTCAGAATTCCATTAAATTGAACTACAACAAAGGGGTGGTGAATTGTGAAATCGGTTAGTAGACGGCACATCAATCAGAGGTGTCGCGTGACTGCGATGACCGAAAACGTACTCCGCATGTCGTAAATGGACAAAAATGTGTTTAACCATCAAATGCATAATAAATTACATCACCATGACTTGAAATAAAACAAAACAACCTAATTATTATTTTTTAGGTGTAAAAAGAGAAGACACATCATTCAGACAAGTGGTGTGAGAGACACAACTGAATGTGTGTTTTTAGGTGTTTGGGGTGCTTGAAAAGTGTGCATGGGGTGGTCAAAATTGGTCGAACAACCTCAGAATTCCTTGAAATCAGACGAGAACAAAGGGTCATTGAATTGTGAAATTTTTGGGTAGATAGCATGTCAATTGGAGGTGTCGTGTGACTGCGTTCACTGAAAACACACACCGCATGTCGTAAAAGGCCAAAACATGTGTTTAACAGTCAAATACATACCGAACAACAGCAGCATGAGTTGAAATCACATGACAAAATTCTTATTATTATTGGTGAGGTGTACGATTATACAACATGTCATTTAGACGCCTGGTTTTCACCACACAATTGTATATGTGTTTTTAGGTGTTTGGTGGGCTTGAAATGCATGAGTAGGGTTGTCAAAACCAGCCGAATGACCTCAGAATTCCATGAAATCAGAGAAAAACAAAGGGTGTGTGAATTGTGAAATGGTCGATAGAAAACACATCAATTGGAAGTGTCGTGTGACTGTGGTGACCTAAAACGCACTCTACATGTCTTAAAGGGACAAAACATGCATTTTATGGATAAATTAATACCAAATGACACAATCATGACTTGAAATCACAAGTGAACAATCTCATTGTTATTCTTGAGGTGTAATAGGAGGCTTTATTTCATTAAAACATGTTGTTTGCCCAGAAATGCTGAATATGGGTTTTTCTGGTGTTTGGCGTTCTTAAAACGCATGCATGGGGTGGTCAAAATAGACCGAACGCCCTTGGAATGACATAAAATAGGATGACAACATAGGGTGGGTGAATTTTGAAATGGTCTTGCAGACGGAATGTCAATCGGAGTTTTCATGTAAACATGGTGACCGAAAACATATATCGTGTGTCGTAAAAGGCCAAAAAATGTTTTTAAATGTCAAATTCATACCAAACAACATCTTCACGACTTAAAATCACAAAAAAAACACCCTAATTAATTTCGGTGAGGGGTAAGATGAGACGACACATTATTCGGATGCACGGTCTGCACGACACATCTGAATATGTGTTTTTAGGGGTTTGGAACTCTTGAAAAGAATGTGCGTGGTGGTCAAAACTAGCCAAAAAAACTCAGAATTCCATGAAATTAGTTAACAAAAAAAGAGTGGGTGAATTGTGAAATGGTCGGGTAGATGTAACATCAATCAGAGTTTTCGTGTGACTACAGTGACTGAAAACGCAAATTGCGTGTTGTAAATGGCCAAAACATGCATTTAATGGTCAAATACCTACCGAATGATATTTATATGACTTGAAATTACATCATAACACCCTAATTATTATTCGTGAGGTGTAAGAGGTGACGACAAGTCATTCGGACGGGTGGTTTGCATGAAACGACTGAATATGTGTTTTTAGATGTTTGGCACACTTGAAAAGCGGGCGTGGGGTGGTAAAAACCAGACGAAACACCTAAGAATGCCATAAAATTGGACGAAAACACAAGGTGAGTGAATTTTGAATTGGTTGGGTAGACGAAAAGTCAATTTAAGGTGTCTTGTGACAGCGGTGATGAGAAATGCACTATGCGTGTCGTTAATGGCCAAAACAAGTGTTTGACGGTCCTATGCTTACCGAACAACATCGGCATGGCTTGAAATCGCACGAGAATGCCCTAATTATTATTCGTGAGGTTAAAAATGTGACAACATATCATTTGGATGCATGTTTTGTGTGGTATGGCTGAATATGTGTTTTTTAGGTCTTTGGTGTGTTTGAAAAGTGTGCGTGGGGGGCTTAAAACTGGTCAAACAACCTCAAAATGTTATGAAATAGGTCGGAAACAATGTGTGGGTGAATTTAAAAATGGTTGGGCACACGACATGTCAATCATAGGTGTTGTGTGACAACGGTGACCGAAAATGCTCTCTGTGTGATGTAAATGGCCAAAAAATGAATTTAACGGTCAAATACATACCGAACGACGTCAGTATGACTACAAATCACACAAAAGCACCCTAATTATTATTATTGAGATGTAAGAGGAGACAAAATGTCATTTGGACATGCAATTTGTGCGACACGGCTGAATATGAGTTTTTTAGGTGTTTAGAGCACTTGAAAAACGTGCGTGGGGTGGTTAAAAATTAGCACATGACCTCGGAATACCATGAAATTTGACGACAACAAAGGGGGGGTGAACTGTGAAATTATCAGTTAGACGAAACATCAATCGGAGGTGTCGTGTGAACGCGATGACAAAACACAAACACCACATGTCTATAATGTCCAAAACATGCGTTTAACCATCAAATTCCTTCTGAATAACGTCATCTTGACTCGAAATCAATCAAAAACACACGGATTATTATTGGTGTGATGTATGAGGAGATGACATGTCACCCTCAGACAGCCCCCACCAACCCCGGACAACCCTGCCACCCTACCCAGACAACCCCCTCACCCCCAGATATCCCCCCAAAAAAATTACATTAAAAGTCTAAATCAATATATAACATCAATTCAATAATAAATATAAACGAAACAAAATTCGTGAATATGATGCGTCATGCACGGTCATGGATTCTACCTCCACCAAGTGTGCTATCGTCCCACAACAAATTAAAATTATAATGATTTCACAACAAAAATAATATAAAGTAAATAAATAAATTCAGTATAAACCAGCATCGTATGATCTTCTGCACTAGTACCTGGATGTAAATATTCAAGTTGTGTTATAAACTAAGTAATCAATTGCACATTTATCACCTTGGAAGCATGAAATCATGTCTCAAAATCTAAATGTTGATGTGTTATTTGAGAAAAATAGGACCAAGAAACTCATCACATGATACTATAGAATGCGGATTCCCAATTCCATAGGTCAAACTATATCCATGTCTGTCATGCCCAATAATGCGATGGAATATCTCATCCCTTTGCATGAGAAGTTTTCGTTGATCCTTTGGCAGCTATTCTTACTCAGATTCAAATTGTTCTAGTGAAATATTTAAATATATATACATATATATGTTTATATACAAATGCATGTAATTATTGTTAATGAATACAAGCACTTAATTAAAGTGTCGCAGCCTAAAGATCATTTCAATGACAAATCATCATCCACACTAGAATTTTATCAGTCGGTGCACCTTGATCCCGTAAATGTGAACCAATAAAATATAAAATTATAACAAAAAACATAATTAATAATAAAAAATTTATTAAAAAATACCTCCTGTCAGATTTGAGACATGTGACGAGTCCTGAGCTGGTGAGGTTGTCCCTATGACGCTCGATTCTCAGAATTGTGTGCTGACACATCCTATATACTATTAATTATAATTTAATGAAAATATAATGTCACACATTCTTGAAAATATATATATCAAAATAAATATACTAACTGTGGAATCCTTAATACACCAATATTCAACTAAGTCACGCCATTAGATGGGAGAACACCTCCCATGACTTTTTTAGAATGTCGGTGACACCCATATTCGGAACCTAATACACCCTCTTGACTTTCGCTTCATAATATTTCCACATCTTATGAAGTTTTCTCACACAAATAGGGTGAAACAAATTGAGGCACACTTTCAGATTATTCTATTTATCAAAAGAATCACACATGTTAGTATTTTTTTAAAGATGGGGAAGAAACCAAATTAGTCCTCTACCCTGAACATCACTCTAAAGACTATATAATGTATCGGGAGTCATAAAAGCCCAGTAATATGTGGAAAATAGAAGTCAGTGTGGATCGTGTATGATATGACCCAGCTGATGAATAAATGTAGGGACAATCAGTCCCCTAGGATGAAATCTTTCGTCAAATGAAGCATCATAGATCGTGTCAGAATTTCATGATAAAACTCCCCAACCAGGGCCTCTCTTGTGAGAGGAAGAATCAGTCGAGTCCATTCCTATTGAAAACAATTTTATACATAACATGATAGATTTTGTAATACCCTGACACCAGAATCCCAGATTTGGTGCATTATTTCATAACATTGGCCTGATAAAAAAATATCAAGTCTCGAAAGACTGATTAGTTTAGTAGCCTTGGAAATACTAGATACATTCATAAGTTTTACAATAAATTGTAAAATGGAAAATTACAATAACATTTTTTCAATAGACAACACTATTATCTAATATATTATTGATGGAATCCATTCATAATATTCTTTTTCACATCCTCATAAAAATAAAACATTGAAAGGGGTGATCTGAATCACAATGTAAGGGTAAGTAATAAAACAGAAGATAACATAAATATTAAGAATGGTGAATAATTGAAACAGAATGCCTTTACCAATACTAAACATCAATAATTTTATGGAAAGAATATGAGCTAAGTAAATAATTCCATAATAAAACATAATCATGGGTATTCTATTAGTCAAATGATCACATGAACCATCATTGTTATTTTCATAATGAGGGAATGTATAATTCCAGACATATTGAAACATTTTTTCAAGGTCTCGGCCAAGACATATAAATATTTTTAAGGCCTCAGCCAAAAACATATATCAAATTTGGAAAGGCCTCAACCAATTCCATATCTAATTGTCTCATAAGACCTACCGATGCATCAAGGAGCTATAGTGGGCTCAACCCATCACTTACTAAGTCCAATACATTCCTTATATGAAAAGGTTGAAATATAACATAAACATTCTTATTAAAACCAACATACAGAATTCCAATACTTTAACCGTAAACCATAACTGGTATAAAAATAACACATCCATTGTCAAACATATCCCAAAACTTTCAATAAAATATAGAATATCATTATCATAATAAATCAACTTCAAACAAGTTTTAAATCCATCAAATGTTGTTCATGTAGATGAAAATAATTTGTAAAACTCTTTGAGAAAAATATCCCTTTTTATGAAAATATATAAAGTCAAACAATTTTGAAAGGAAGACATTTAAAGATATTCTTTAATCAAAGTGTCCCATACACATTGAAACTTTTGATAGAAATTATCACTTTTTAAAACATTCATGTCAATATAAATAAACCCTTAAAAACCTTATAAAAACATGGACATTAATGAGAATGATTTAAAAGAATAAATATTTAAAACATTTACATTATGTTTTAGTGAAAATCCACTTAAAAATAGTCCATTTGAAAACGCTTTTATGAATCATGGACATGAATAATAAATATTTACTATTAGATACTTACATAAAACAACCTCAGATAACAATTAGATTGTGAAATTAACCCTTACCTTTTAATTTTCCTTGGTTGAGGGTATGCTAACCTCTAGTATAATGGTAAAATAATTTTTATTAAATTATTAAAGAACTGCATACATTAAAATGATATCATATATTATCTTCTAATATTGCTTTGTTAATAATATTTTAGTATTATCATAGTTTCAGTTGTTAACTGATTCATTTTCATTTATATGAATTGTTTCACACCTAATGTTTGTTATGGATATAATGTATCTTATTCATATTCATAATGATATTAATTATTTAAATTTTTTTAATCATCTAATAATAATTAGTCCTGAATGGATACGATGGGTAATTAATCTCATTGAATTCATGGAGACGGCAATCCGTATGTACGCACGAGTGACAATATCATTATTTTGATATTAAAAGAATATATAATTTTCTAGTATATCATATATAAAGAATCGTTATCATGTTATATTTATTATTTACATCAATTACACCTCATTTTTACACCCATCAAAATAATAATGTATGGAATATCAATTACACCACAACATGGTGATGATAAGTCGTATGAACGCACCTATTTTGACATGTCATTCAAAGGATGGATAGAATAATGAATATGGTTGTACTATATTCATAATAAAATTACAATATATAGAATATTTTGGAGTTATTATTTTAGAATGGATACAACAATGAAAGAGGAAGTGGAAGAAGAATGTAACTTGAAAGAGGTGATGAAATATTTACCTCTTCTTCGGGTTCTTCCTTTTGATTTGACCAAAAGGGCTCCATAGGATGGATTTATGACTAAATTATGTCCTCGAGGAAGAAGGGAGGATAGTTGGGAGGATATTTAAGTTGGTTTTGGTTGATCCAAATAGATTTAATGGTGTGAATTTTAGGGAAGGTGGAGTGCCCTTTTATAAGAGGGGTGAGTGGCACCTTTGGAAAAGCTAGAAATATTATTTTATAATAAAATAATTTTCGTTTTTTAATGGCTCAAAAATAAATTATTTAATGGATAAGGTGAGGATGGGTCTATAACCACTCAAAAAATAGGTTTTAGACTTGTTTGGGTTACTATATTAACCTTGTCTAATAGATTTAGCTCTTAGTAAAATAGTTTGACATTTACCACTTCTCTTTGTATTATAATATTATATGGTTAATAAAATTACTAAATACTTCCATGAAAAACCAAAGTGGTTCATTAATGATACATATATCATTACATAATTCTTTTATTTGATCCTTATATTTTTATGAATAGAATATCAATTAATAATATAATATTCTTTTTAAAACTCTTTTATGTGAATTTTGACACTCTTTGGTATCTTGTTTTTTATGAATTAATTACAGAATTATTACATTGAAGAAAGTTTACCTAACCAACCATAATATGTCATATTAATATATAAAATTATTTTATTTCATAAAAAGTATCATATTACATTTATTTGGATATTTATAATGTCAATTATTTTAATCTTTAATTTATATGTTAATTACTACATCATCAATGTGTTATAAATAAATTTAAATATTTAATGTCAGAAAAATATATAAAAATGAAATTACGTAGGAAATAATTTTATCTTTTCAATTAATATTTATATTTAAAATGATCACTTATATAACTGTATGTAAAAATTTATTTACTAAAAGATATTTCTTTATGTCATTTTGCCTTTACTTTATGTTAATTAAAATAAAGGGTCATTATCATTCATAAGTGGCTCAATGTGGTAAAAAAATTGACCCAATGATTTCCATGGTCTTCCATGACTCACCCAATAAGGTTAAGACAAGTGTTCAGGTAATATTTTATTATTATAATATTCCTATTTACCTTGAATTACCATATTTACATTTAACCGTGGTAAATAAAAGTCAAAGGTTACTATTCAAAAAAATTATTTTCATCTTATTGAACTACATTTTAAATACTAAGGCTAACTGTGTCTCAAGAATTTTTAAAATTCCATTCACATAAGCAGTAAAATAATGTTTTATCAGAATTATTAAATTTTACTAGGAGGTGGGTAAAAGATGATGAAAAGTTCAATAAAATTTTTATATATCTAAAATTAATATAAAATTAACCCAATTAATTATATTGAAATTATATAGGTATTATGTATCTATTTTGACCTAAAATAAATTAAAATAAAATTACTATTTATTTAAATAAAAAGTTTGGTTTAACTAATAATTCAGTGCTTTTGACTATTCATAAAAAAATTGATTGTTTTCAGAAAAATACCAAAATTTAACCCTAAGATCATTTTGATATTCCGAATTAAAAAATAAAGTATAATTTACCAAATTCAAAACATTTAAATTGAATTTATTAATTAAAATTTAATTCTCATTGTCAAAACCAAAAATCATATTTTTAAGAATTAATAACTACCAAAAGATTGACCCTTGTTTTTGTCAAATTTCAAAGTGAAATTACATCCAATAAACTAAATTGGATTAAATCATAAAAATAATATTTAATTATACTCCAAACCATTCAAATTTATAGTTGATCAATATAAATTTTTTTGATATAAAAAGTTTTTTTTCGTTAAAATTTGGTAATTATCACTATTAACCCAAATATGAATGATAACAGAAAAACACCAAAAATTCATAAAATCTAAATTTTTATGTCCCTATTCTAAAGAAGAAGTTCATTTTGTCAAATTTAATGTATAAAAGAATAAAATATTCGATTTAAAAAAGGGTTTTCTATTAAAAGGTGGTAAAATTGCATTAAAAAATACTTCTTTTATATAAAAAAAATGAATTTGTTTCTTATATTATGTCTAAGAAACTCATAATATGGATTGTAAAATTATAAGGATTATATAAAATTCAAAATTCAGTTAATAATTTTCATAACCGCTTTTGAATGGCTAGTTTGGTATGTCGTTGTGCGCTTGATCATGGTGTTTCATGTAGTGAATGTTATTGAATTATATTGATGAAATAACGTACTATGAAATCTTGGAGTGTTACATTATACTGTCCTTAAAAAAATTGCATCCTCGAAATTTGAAATGGTTCATCGGAAATAAATGTTAATGAATAGAAATAAACCTTTGTGGAAAACCCACATCGGAAATTGGTTTAACTAAATTTAGTCTTAATAAGTGGGAAAGGCAAATGAAAAAGTCACCACCAAATTATGCTCTCGATTAAAAGAACATTGGTGGAAATTAGAGACACATAATTGGAAAAAAACATAAGTATTTTTTTGGTGGTTTTCATGTCATCAATCATAAACAAGTGTACAATCGAGGACCTCGAAGCCATCAATCTATGAGGATATAAAATATCCTCGGTTCAATAAAACATAAGGTATTAAGATAACACATTTTTTGATTCAAGATCACTTTACTAATGATTAAGAATTAATTTACCCATAGAATAAGAGGGAAACAATTATATATATATATATATACATGACATGTAGAGTTTCATCCTTTAACTGATTCCTGCCACAAACTCATCTTTCACTCCAACAGATTTTAAAAAATATTCTATTTATCCTAATCGTATAGGCATAGAAAAATAAATTTATAATTCAACTATCATACCATTTCATAAAAAATCTACATTATACAATCCATGGACTTCACTTATTCCAGTGGTAGGCAATAAATCCCAAATGCACAATGGATGTGGGTTTGATTCCCACATCTTTTTCCAACGTGATGGGTTGACACACGGTCTGCGTATTTTCATTTTAAAAAAAAATGAAAATAAACATAACAATATTATCCTATTTCAAACATAATCAATTCTAACCTTTAGACTTATCAAAAATACTTTTATGCAAAATCACAATCCAAAATTTATATTAAATTTAAACACAATTAAAATCTATTTTTCCACATAATAACATGTGAACAACTTCATCATATATTAATTTAAAACATTATAACAACCTAAATTACCATAAAACCTTTTTGATTACATTCATACTCCCTGATCCTTTATATAATACTGGATATACTACTTATATACAATATTTTTGAATATTCCAACAATTATGAACTAAACAAACCATTAATCAATTCCATGATTGTCATGAATATCCAAGATAATTTATCCAAATTGACCATCTCGTATTCCGAATTTACTACCTTATTATCAAAACTATATAATCTCAAATTTCCAATGAAATAGTAATGTAGTAAAATCATTATTTTTTCCCTAATTCATATTACCATTACATCTTTGATACAACACTCAAAATGAAACATTACATTAATAACAATATAATAACTCTTAATCTTTCCTCTTCATATTCACTTATATCATAACTTCATTTTTATCCAATATCATCATTTGGGGTATACTCTGATTATTTGGACATTGATTTGTGTACTTTCCCAACTTCTTGCAGATGAAGAAATTTACATTTAAAACCGTTTTCCCACCCTTACAACCACGTACATTGTGTCGTTTTTCTCCACATTTATAAAAAATTCCAATTCCCTTTAAAAATTTACCTACGTGATTCTTTCCATATTTATCACATATGGGAAAATATTTCTTTACCTTATTTCATTTATCCAAATTTCTTCCATCTATTTTTTCATCTCTTATTTCACTTCAAAGCCATAGGACTCAGAGAATTATCTACTTATCTTTTTAGCACATGATAATATTTCAAAATATTTTGAGAATCCGTGGGAGAATATTTTCTTTATAAATGTTTTCATTATACAATGAATGATTTTATCCTTCTTACTCTTTGGATCATGCGTATTGTTGTAAGGCTAATTCCATCTATTGGGTGCCATTTCTAAACAATGGCATAAGTTAGATTAGTTTTTTAATCGAAATACTCAATCCCAAAATTGTAAAATACATAACATAAATTGGTTAGTTTATGGATATAATCCATAATCCAAAAAAAATACTTTGAGGATGTATATAATCATAAACCCTTCAAATTGATTTGTAAAGAAAAAATGAGATTTATCCTAAGAATATCCCACGGGAGTGTTGTAACCATGTGTGCAGCAAGACCCGTTGTTATGCACCATTTCTCGTTCGATTCAATTTCAAAGCTATGTTTTCAGGTTTTACCCCTAGGTATATCTGTGTCAGATCCGCCTCTACCTTCTCATATCCCGATAGGGATGTATTGTTTGGAAAACTCAAAAAATCTCTTCAATAAATTTTTTTTTGGATGTTCTTCTATACTAATCCTAAAAGTCTATCTTAGGGCTATGTGCTCTAATCAATTTTTACCTAAATCTAGTTTCCAAGGATTACACTAATCTTCCTCTAATTCCAATTGTAATTCCCCGACCCCCGAAGCCCAGAGTCGTTTATTTATTACACAATATTGTCATGATAAAAAACTATCATGTCTTGAAGGAAAAATTAGTTTATTAGATTTGGAAGTACTAGATACATTCATAAGGTTTAAATTACATCATAAAATAGAAAAAAATAACATTATTTCTATAGACAACACAATGATCCCATAGAATATCCTTTAAAATCAGTTATAATATATTTCTCCACCTCCTGGGAAATATAAAATATAGAATGGGTTTAGCTCAAACGCTCAGTAAGGGCATGAAATACTGTAGAAGATAATATAAATATTAATCATTGTGAATAATTAAAACCACATAACATTACGAATAATAAGAATGAATACTTTTATGGAAGGAATATTAGCTGAGTAAATAATTCCATAATAAAACATAATCATTTGTATTCTACTAGTCGAATAACCACATGAACCAACAATATTATTTTCATAATAAGGGAATGTATAATACTGGAAATTCTGAAAAATTTTGTCAAGGCCTCAGCCAAGTCGACTAAAAAGGATTAAAGCCTCAGCGAAAACTATATATCAAATTGGGAAAGGCATCGGAAAATTCCACTTCTAATTGTCTCATGAGAACTACTGATGCATCGAGGAGCTATAGTGGTCCGCACCCGTCACTTACTAAGTCCAATACATTCCTCATATGAGAAGGTTGAAATATAACATAATACACTGTTTTAAAACTAGCATACGAAATGTAAATACATTAACCATAAACCAAAAATGATACAAAAAAACACATCCACAGTTAAACATATCAAAAAAACCATAAATAAAACATGGATGATTTTTTTCATAATTAATCAAATCAAACATGTTTAAAATCCATCAAAGTTTTTTGACAAAGATGAAACTGATTTGTAAAACTCTTTGATAGGAATATCTTTTTTTCATTAAATATTTAAAAGTCACACAATTTATAAAGGAAGAATTTTAAATACATTCGTGGATCAATGTTTCCCATAACACTTTGAAACTTTTGAAAGAAATTCATATTTTTTAAAATAGTCATGTCTATATAAATAAATCCTTAAAAATAATTTTGAAAACATGGACATTAATGAGAATGATTTAGAAGAATAAATATTTAAGACATTTAAAATGATGTTTTATTAAAAATATGATTAAAAATAATCCCATTGTAAGCTCTTTTATGAAACATGGACATGGATAACAAATATGTCTCAGTATATACTTACGTAAAAACAACCTTGGATAATAATGAGATTGTGAAATTGACCATTACCTTAACATTTTCCTTGGTCAAGGGTATGATAACCTCCAGTATAATGGCTAAATAATTTTTATTAAATTATTAATGAAATAGATACATTAAAATGATATCATAAATGATCTTCTAATATTACTTTATTAATAATATTTTATTATTATCATCATTTTGGGAGTTAACTGATTCGTTTTCCTTTATATGTTATGTTACGTAAGTAATGTTTGATATGAATATGTTGAATCTTATTCATATTAGGAATAATATAAAGTCTTTAAACATTATTTTTAATCATCTAATGAAAATTAGTCTTGAATGGATATGATGGGGAATAAATCTCATCACGTTCACGGAGACAATAATCTGTACGTACGCACGCGCGACAATATCATTTTTTTGATATTAAAATAATTTTTAATTGGATGGTATATCATATATACAGAATAATTATCATGTTATATTTATTATTTACATCAATTAAAAATCATTATTATACCCATCCAAATAATAATTTATTGAATAACAATTACACCACTATGTGGGGATGGTAAGCCGTACGTATGCATGTATGGTGACATGTCATTTAAAGGATAGATAGAATAATGAATATGGTTGTTACCTATTTATAATTAAATAAAAGTATATAGAAGAAACTGAGTTATATTTTATAATGGAAACAGAAAAGAAAGATGAAGTGGAAGAAGAAAGGAACTTGAATGAGCTGATGAAATTTTTACCTCGTTTTCAGGTTCTTCTTTTTGATTTGATCCAAACGGATCTTTAAGATAGATTTATGACTAAATAATGGCCTATAGGATTAAGGGAGGATATTTGGGAGGATATTTGGGTAGGTTTTGGCTGAGCCAAATGGATTTGAAGGTTTGAATTTTAGGGAAGTGGGTTCCCTTTTTTAAGAGAGGTGAGAGGAACCTTAGTAAAAGCTAGAAATATTATTTTATAATAAAATAATTTTCGGTTTCTAATGTAACCATATTGAATTATTTAAAGTATAAATTTGATATGGGTCTAAAACCACTCATCCAATAGCTTTTAGATAGGTTTGGTTCACTATATTAAATTTATCTTATAGATTTAACTCTTATTTAATAAGTTTGACATTTTACTTGTCTGTTTGTAGTTTTATATTATATGTTCAATAAACATACTATATACTTCCATGAGAACCCCAAGTGGTTCATTAATGATACACCTATCATTAAATATCTCTTTTTTCTGAACCTTATATTTTTAGAAATTGAAGATCAATTAATAATATAATATTTGTTTTAGAAACTCTTTTATGTCAATTTTGACACTATTTGATATTATATTTTTTTAATTCATAATAGCATTATTAAATCGAAGAAAATTAATCTAAAAAACCCTAATATGTCATATTAACCAATAAAATTAGTGCAATTCATTAAAATTATCATATTACATTTATTTGGATTTTTATAATATCAATTATTTTAATCGTTCATTAATATGGTAATTATGGCATCATCATTGTGTCATAAAAAAATTTTATTATTCAATGTCTAAAATATATAAATAAAATACCATTATGTACGAAATAATTTTATATTTACTATGAATATTTATAGTCTAAACGTGGACTTATATAACCCCTTGTAAAAATTGATTTACTAAAATATATTTGTTTGTGTCAATTTTGCCATTTCATTAACTTAATTAAAATAAAGTATCATTATCCCTCATCAGTTTCTCCTTTGGGTCCCAAAATCGACCTTAGGATTCCCATGGTCAGCCATGACTCATCCAATAAAGTTAGGAAAAGTTTTAAGGTATTCTTGTATTATTATAGTATTTTTATTACGTTGAATTACCCTATTTACATTTAACTGCGGTAAATAAAAGTCAAAAGTTACTATTCACCAAAAATTATATTAATCTAATTGAACCACATTTCTCTTACTGAGGTAAACGGTGACTCTCAGATATTTTAAATTACACTCATAGAAGTGGTAAAATTAATTTTTATCTAAATTTGTAAATTCTCTTTGAAGGTGGGTAAACGACGGTGAAAAGATCAATAAAATTTATATATATCTAAACTTATTATAAAATGACACAAATGAATTATATTGAACTTATTTAGGTATTATTTATATATTTTCAAATAAAATAAATAATTATTTAAAAAAAGTCAGTTTTTACGAATAACTCAGTGTTTTTTACTATTCATCAAAAATTGAATGTTTTCAGAAAAAATCCAATATTTCAGCCTAATATAATTTTGATATTACGAATTCAACAAAGAAGTCTAATTTACCAAATTCATAACATATAAATTTAATTTATTTATTTAAAATTAATTTCCTTTGTCAAAACCAAAAAGATTATTTTTAATAAATAATAACTACCAAAAGATTGACACTTGTTTATGTCCAATTTCAAAGTGAAATTACACCCACTGACCATCATTGGATTAAAAGTTAAAAAATATAGTTTCATTATACATCCAAACCATTCAAATTTATAGTTTAACATTATAAATTATTTTGATTTAAAAAGTTTTTTTCTATTAAAATTTAGTATTTTTCATTATTCACCCAAATATGAAAGATATCAAAAAAACAGAAAACATTTATGAATTTTTTTATCCCTGTTCTAAAGAAAAAGTTTGTTATATCAAATTTAATGTATAACACTTTCTAATATTGGATTTAAGATGGGTTTTCCATTATAAGAAGGTAAAATTTCATTTAAAAAAATACTTTATTTATATAAAAAACGAATTTGTTCTTAAATGAAGTCTATGAAACTGATAATATTGATTCTATAATAATTATATAAAATTCATTATTCAATTAATACTATTCATTACCACTTTTGAACGACTGGTTTGGTAAGTCATGGTGTGATTGAACTCAATGTTGGGTGTAGTGAATGTTATTGAATTACATTGAAAATATAATGTACGATGAAATATTGGGGTGTTACAAATGTGCATATATATATATGTTTAGATATTACAAATAAAATTAGATATAGTTACATTAAAACAGACATCGACCCTGAGACGTAGATGATTGAAATGGATGATGTGTATCTGCTTCGTGTTCCCCTGACATGACTGCTATCATACAAAACATTAATAAGGGGACCATCCACAATTTCAAGAAGATAGATTGGATTGTTTTTTAAAAAATCAAACACGTACAATAGTCAATCAAACAATAAGTGAAAGAATAATTAGTTGTAAATGGATTTTATAAAAACAATAAATTAACAAAACAAATAAAAAATTATATAAAAATTTGTGTATATAGTGGGGGGTGTTGGGGGGATGTCTGAGGAGGAGTGGGTGTTCGTTGTGGGGGGGGGGTGTCCGAGGTGGGGGCTATCTAGGGGGGGCTATCTGGGGGTACAGGGGGGGGGGGGTGCTCTCTGGGGTGTGTTGGGGGGCTTTCTAGGGGGTGGGGTGAGGGGGGTTGGTGTGGGTGTCTAGGGGGTGGGAGCTTTTTGGGGGTGCATGTTGACTAGAGTACAGGGGGGGGGGGTGGTGTCTTGCAGTTGAGGGGGGTGAGGGTTGTTCGGGGTGGGGGATATCCAGGGTTGTGTTGTTCGGGGGTGAGGGGGGCTATTTGGGGTGGGTGGGGGGCTATGTACGGAGGTGATGGGGGGTTATCCAGGGTGGGGGCTGTCCGGGGGTGGGTGGTCTTTCTGGGTTTTGGTGGGAAACAAATTATACACATTTTATTAAATCTGGAAATCGAATATTTCTCCTTCAATGACTGCTCTCACTCAATAAATAACATCTTTACATTGAAGTGTTGTTTCATGACCATGATGTTGATCAACAAGAAGATTAGTCTCGGGTTCATCTTGTTCAAATAGAAAAACTCCATACTGGGACATTTTCACAACAACTAGCCGACTAGGATCCGAAGGAAAAGGAACGAATAATACATGTTCATCTTGTGATGTCAAAAGAAAAGGATCATTATCACTCATTCATTTATATGTAACATATAATTAAATTTTACCAATGTCATGTAACCCCCGAAGATTTCATAGTATGTTATCTCATTAATGTAATTAAATAGCTTGCACTACACGCAACACTAAATTTGAGCGCACCACAACCTACCAAAATATCCATATAAAAGGCGGGTTTGAATATTAGTAACTGAATTTTCAATCTTATATACAATATTTAATTTTTACAAACTTATTATGTGTTTATTAGACATATTATTGGAATAAATTCATTTTTTCAGATAAAAGAAGTATTTTATGAAAAATTAGATTTTACCACCTTTTAATGGGGAACCCTTTTTAAAACAAATATATAACACTTTAATATATTCAACATTATCAAATTATATTCTTCTTTAGAATTGGGACATAAAATTTAGTTTGGATAAACTTTTGGTACTTTTCTGATAACATTCATATTTTTACGAATAGTGAAAAATACTATGTTTTAATTGAAAACAATATTTCTAATCGAAATAATTTATAGTGTTAAATTATAAATTTTTCTGGTTTTATAATATAATAATAATATATTTTTATCATTTAATATCATTTAGATAATTAGATGTAATTTTACATTTATACTGGACAGAAACAAGTGTCAATCTTTTGATAGTTATTATTTTTTAAAAACATGCTTTTTGTTTTGACAATGGGAATAAATTTTAAGTTAATTTAAGCCACTTATGTGTTTTGAATTTGGAAAAATGGATTCCATATATGTAATCTTGATGTCCAAATTGTGTAAATAGGTATCTTTTATTTTTATACATTATGAATATTCATTCAGTATATATTTTATTTACCATGATTAAAGGGTAAATCTGGTAAATAAAGGGAAAAATAATATTATTATAATAATAATAAATTACCCTAACATGTGTCATATTCCTATTGGATGATAAATTTACGACCATGGGCATCCATGGGTATATTTTGGGACTAGATGGAGCGACATGAGACTAATAATGACACTTTATATTAAATAATTTAATGTAAAGACAAAAATGACAAAAACATATATCTTTTAGTAAAACAATTTTTACAAGGTGTTATATAAGATATCATATAAACTATAAATATTAGTCAGAAATCCAAAACTTTTTACTACATAATTTTATTTTATTTATAGTATTTATACATTAAATAACTAAATTTAATTATGACACAATGATGATGAATAAATTACCTTATTAGTGAATGAATCAAATAAATGGTATTATAAATATAAATATAAATAAAATTTCAACATTTTTATGACATAAACAAATTTTATAGTATACTAAGACACGTAAGGATTGGTTAAATGTATTTTTTTAATTAATAATGTTGTGATGACTTTCACAGAAACCAAACACTAAATAATGTCGAAATTGACATAAATGAGTTTTCAAAACAAATATTATATTATTAAATTATATAATAGTCCTAAAAATATAAGGATCTATAAAAGAACTAATATAATTATATTTATATCGTTAATGAACCAATTTAGGTTCTCTTGGAATTTTATTGTATGTTTATTAACAAAATATTATAATAATACAAGAGTACATGGAAAAAGTTAAACTATTTAACTAAGAGTTAAATCTAAAATAAATGGTTAATATGGTGACCCAAACATGTCTAATACCTATTGGTTGAGCTTCTTTAGACCCATAACCACTTTATACTCGAAATAAATTAATTTTGAGCCATTATAAACCAAAAGAAAAATATTATAAATTAATATTTTAATCCTTTCCTAAAGTGGACATCAACCCTCTTATAAAAGGGAACTTCCCCTTCTCTCAAAATCACCCCTAAAAATTCTTTTTTCTCAGCCAAAACATACCCAATTACCCTACCAACATACCGCAAATCAACATAGAGTCTTTAATTTGGTTAGAAATCCAAACTAATGATCCCTTTTGATCAACTCAGAATGAAACACATGAAGAAGAGGTAATAATTTCACCACCCTTTTTCAAGATCTTTTCATCTTCCACTTTCTCTTTCATTGTTGTTTCCATAGAAAAATAAAAACTCTAGTACCTTCTAAATATAGTGATGATATTATAAATATGGAAGAACCATAATTTTTTTTCTATCCATCCTATAAATGAAAAATTCACCATACGTGCGTACGTACGGCTTACCGTCTCCATGTCTTGGTTTTGTTTATTATTCAAACACAAAATTATTTGGATAGTTATTATAATGAGTATATAAATGATTTAAATAATAAATATAACATGTTAATGATTCTATATATAGTATATACCATCCAATTACATATGATTTCACCAATAATATAATGATATTGTTGCTCATGCGTACGTACGGATTACCGTCTCCACGACGCGATAAGATCCATTTCCACATTCACCATTCAATGATGATTATAAAAATATATATTATTAATAAGTATTTAATATATTACATAATAATGGATCTTAATATATATATATATATATGTATGTATTTACATATATATATCTTATTCACTTACTTCCATTCTATACGATATGAAAACCGAAACATCGTTTATAAGTACATACGACCTACCATCTCCATAAACAATGTTTTTCATTTCATATATCTATCTATTATACATATTTATATTCTAAATATAAATGATATATAAATAATGTGTTATATTCAAGATGTGTTTAAATCATTATTTAAATTATAAGATCAAGATTAACAAGTTAAAATACGTATGATAAAGAAATCGATTAATACCCAAAATGTTAATTTAACATGGAAATCAGTATTAAATGTGTAATATAAAGTCATAAATTAATCATGTATGATATATTAAGTACGAATATGGTTATGGTATAATTTTATAACATTCTATGGTCATTATATAGGAGGATAAATGTACCTTTGACTAATGGAAAATGTAGGGTAAGGGGTAATTTTACGATCTATTTATTATCCAATGTTGTTTTTACTTAAGTATCTACTAGGACCTCATTATCATACAAATCCAAGTTTCATAAAAATGTATATCAATTTATTTACTATTTAATCGACTATGGTTTAAATAAATTTATACTATTGTTTGACTTTTTATAAAATGGATTAAAAGGAATCTTTCGGTCGTTTTCCAAACTAGGTACTTTATGACCTTTTTGACAAATTAGGGTAAGAATTTTTTTTAACTTATATTATGGGTGAGGTTATTATTCATCACTATATCACCTCTGAAACATTATTTAAATAATTATATGAATATTTTCAAAATAAATGTTTTATTTTATACTTATGTTACTCTTAAATACTTTCAAAATAGAAAAAAAAATATTTCTCTCAAATTATTTTGATTTCATCTACGTCAACATCCTTTGATAAATTTTACACTTATATGATGTTTATTTATTATGATACCAATATTTGATATTGTATTTAATGATTTTTGATATGTTTGACTATTGATGTGTTATTTTTATACCCTTAATGGTTTATGGTTAAAGTATTTACATTTTGTATTCTAGTTTTAATATGAATGATTATGTTATGTTTCAACCTTTTCATATGAGAAATGTATCAGAAATAGTATGTGACGGGTGGAGATTGGTATAGCTCCCCGATGCATCAGTAGGTATAATGATACAATTATATGTGGAATTGGTCAAGCCCATTCCCATATGGTTTAGGCTGAGGCCTTGATCATTTTTAGTCATCTTGGATGAGGCCTTGACAGAACATTTTATAATATCCAACATTATACATTCCCTCTTTATGAAAATAATAGTAATGGTTCATCTGGTTATTTTACTAGTAGAATACCTTTGAGTATGGCTTATTATGGAATTATTTACTCATCTCATATTCCTTCCATAAAGTTTTCATGTTTTTTATTGTTAAAGGCATGTGATTTCAATTATTCACCATGCATAATGTTTCTATAATATTTCACTTTATTGATTACACTTACTGAGCATTTGAGCTCACTATTTCATATGATTCATTTTCCCTCGATATGAAGAATTTAGTTATGAGTGACTTGCAGGAATTATCTAGGAGGCTTGGATGTTTCTAAAGGGAATATGTGAGTTTTTTTTTCATTTCAAGTTGTAATATTGAACATATGTATATATATTATTTCCAAGGTTACTAAACTGATCAGTCCTTCAGGATTTGACCCCTTTTGATAATGCCAATGCTATGTAATAAAGAACCTACTCTGTGTAACTAGGGTTGGGGTTATAGTTTGTATTACAGGAAGTTTAGTATAGACCTTTTAAAATAGATTTATATAAACCTTGATCAGATCATGTTACCCTAGGATAGAATTTGATGATTAGTAATGAATAAAATCTTAAAATTTTGGTAATGTAGAGATTTTGTGTATTTTCCAAGAAATACATCCCTGTTTGGATACGAGTAGGTTGAGGTTTCTCTAGCACAAATGTACCTAAGATTGAAGACTCTTACAAGGAGTTTTAGGCATGACCCAGGGTATCCTAGTACATGACAACTGGCCTTATTGTATTCTTGGTTACAAAACTCTTGGGGTATATTCTTAGGATAATTTACACATTACTTACAAGCCATTGTTAATGAAATAAGAGTAAATACATCCTCAAAGAAAAAATTTTATGATTAATGATTATATGCATAATATTTTCAATTTATGTTAGGTATTTTACATGTTTAGAATTATGCATTGAAATTTATAAACAAGCCTATTGAAAAAAATTGTTTGGAAATGGTGCCTAGTAGAAGAATTGAGAAATCCAGCAATACACATGATCCAAATATTACGAAGGACCATATCTTTCATGGTATCAAACCAAAATTTAGAAGTGAAATAGTATCCCCCATATTTTCATCATATGAAGAAATAGTATCATGTGATAATAAGATATGTAAAGAATTATCTGAGTCATATGGATTTGAATGGAAGCAATAGAAGAAAATTATAGAAGAGAGAAATATGGATAATGGGAAGAGAGAGAAAGAAGGATTTTCCCATATGTGATAATTTTGAAAAGAAACTCATTGGGAAATGCTTGAAGGGAATTATCATTTGTAATATTTGTGGAGGAAAATGGCACCATGTCTGTGATTGAAAGGGTAAGAAAAAGGTGTCAAATGTACCATGATTCATCTACAAGAACTTGGGACACTACACAAATCAATGTCCAAATCATTAGAGTATTACCCAAATGATAATGATGGATAATAATCATGTTGTGATACTACCATAGATAAAGGGGAATGAAAAGTGTTCTTATGTTGTTATTAAAAAAATTATTTCATTTCAGTGTTGTAACAACGATGTACTGGTTATATAAATAATGGAAATAAATAAGGATTGTACTATAGTACTATTTCATTGAGGATTTGAGATTATATTTCTCTAAGAAAAGTTACACAATAGTATGTTAAATTTGTTAGAAAATATATGGTTTATGGAAAGCTAAATATTAATATGTATTTGATATTGAGGTAGTGATTTTGGAATAAGATATTACTTATTTGGATAAATTACATTGGACATTCTTGACTAACATGAAACTAATTAATGATTTGTATATTCAATAATTGTTGGAGTTTATATCATTTTTTGGATAGAAGGTGTATATCAAGTATTATATAAAGAATAATGGAGCATGAATGTAATAAATAAGGTTTTATGGTAATTCATGGTGTTACGGTGTTTTAGAGGAATAAATGATGAAGGTATTTACAAGTTATTACGTGGAAAAAAGGTTCTACATTGTGTTTACTTTATAAATTTTGGAATGTGAGTTTGGACAGAAATATTTTGGATAAGTATAAAGGTTGGAATCAATTAAGTTTCACATTTGATACTATTTTTAATGTTAAATAATTTCTAAAGATTATTTGTGTATTGTTATAAAAAGGGAAACTCGGTGGTCCGGAGACAACCTGTCGCGTCCAGCAAGGTCGTGAGACTAGAACACGCAACCGAAGGGCGACAAGGGTGGATTACCTACTACTAACATATTTTATTTCCTGGTTTATATTATTGATATTTTTTTAATAGTGATACAAATTAATTATTAATTAATTATTTTTGGAACCCTATATGATTGTGATGAAGGGAATATTTTTTAATTCAATTATCTTTTGGAGTGAAAGTTGAGTTTGTGGAAGGAATTAGTTGAAGGATGAAACTATACAGGTCATGTATATATTAATATATACATATTCCTATTATTTTATGAATAAATTAATTCTTATTCATTCTGGAAGGGATCTGAAAATGAAAAATGTGTTAGCTTAATACCATATGTTTTGTTGAACTAATGATATTTTACATCATCTTAGATTGATGGCTTTGAGGCCCTAAATTTTACACATGAGGGAGATTGATGACCTCAATAACACCCTATAAATATTTACATTTTTACTCCAATTATGTGTCTTTAATTTCCTCCAATGTTCTCTTATTCTAGATCATAATTGTTTGGTGACACTTTCATTTCCCTTTCCCACTTATTAAGACTAAAAAATTTTAACCCAATTTCTGATATGGGTTATCAACAAATGTATTTTTCAATTTTTAAACTTTTATTTTCAAAGAACAATTTCAAAATTTGAGGACACAATTTATTAATGGAGGGGAGAATGTAACACCCCATGATTTCATAGTACATTATCTCATTTATGTAAGTCAATATCTTGTGCAAGTCACAACACCGAGTTCAAGCGCACAACTTACCAAACTAGCCGTTCAAAAAGAGGGTATAAATAGTAGTAACCGTATTTTGATTCTTATAAAGTATATATTATTTTAACATCCAAATTATGTGTCTATTATAAATTATATATGATCAAATTCATTTTTTAGATAAAAGAAGTATTTTTTAAAAAATGTAATTTCATCACATTTTATGGAGAACCCTTTTTAAAACCAATATTGACAGTTTTATGTATTCAATTTAATGAAAATAAATTCGTATTTATAAGCGGGACATAAAAATTGAGTTTGGATAAATTTTTGGTACTTTTCTGATAATTTTTATATTTTGAAAAATATTGAAAAATACTACGTTTTAATTGAAAACAACTATTTTACTCGAAATAATTTATATTGTTAAATTATACATTTGAGTGGTTTTATAGAATAATTATATTATATTTTTATCATTAAATATAATTAAGGTTATTAAATGTAATTTCACATTTAAACTAGACTTAAACAAGTGTCTATCTTTTGATAGTTATTATTTCCAAAAAACATGCTTTTTGTTTTGACAACGAGAATTAATTTTAAATTACTTTTTTCCAATTATGTGTTTTGAATTTGGAAAAATGGATTCAATATTTGGAATCCAGAGGTAAAAAGTGTGTAAATAGGTCACTTTTAATTTTAGACATTATGAATATTTATTTCAGAAAATATATTATTTAAAATTGTTAAAGAGTAAATCTGGTAAATAAGGGTAAACAAATATTACTATAATAATAATAAATTACCCTTACATGTGTCCCATTACTATTTTTTGATACATGTACGACATTGGGAATCTTTGGGACGATTTGGGTACCACTTGGAGCTACTAGAGAGTGATAATGACATTTATATTAATTAATTTAAAGTAAAGACAAAAATGAAATAAACATATTTCTTTTAGTAAAACAATTTTTACAAGGTGTTATATAAGTTATCATTTCGACTATAAATATTAATTATAATGATAATACTATTTACTACATAATTATATTTTATTTATAATTTTTTTCATTAAATAATTAAATTTATTTTGGACCTAATGATTTTTTAGTAATTATCGTATTAATTAAATAATCAAATAAATTGTATTACAAATATTAAAAAAATATAATTTCATTTTTTTATGAAATCCACGAATTTTATAGGTGACTATTAAAATTTAGGATTTATTCAATATTTTTCTCTAAGTAAACGGGTTTTTATGACTCTCACAAAAACCAAATACTAAATATTGTCAAAATGGACATAAATGAGCTTTTAAAACAAATATTATGTTATTAATTTTTAAAATAGTCCTAAGAATATAAGGATCTATCAAAGAACATATATAATGATACATATATCATTAATAAACCACTTTAGGTTCTGTTGGAATTTTATAGTATCTTGATTAACCAATTATTATAATAATACAAGAATAAATGTTAAAAGTTAAACTATTTAACTAAGAGTTAAATCTAAAAGATAAAGATAATATGGTGAACTAAACCTATCTAAAACCTATTGGAAGATATTTTTTCAACCCATCCTCACCTCATACACGAAATAAATTATTTTGGAGCCATTAGAAACCGAATAATATTTTATTATAAATTAATATTTTAATAACTTCTTAAAGTAACCATCGCCCTCTTATAAAAGGGAACTTCTACTTTTCTCAAAATCACACAACCAAATCCTTTTGGATTGGCCATCCCCAACACAAATAACCTCCAAAATCCCCTAAAATAACCATATAGTCCTTAAATTGATCATAAAAAAACCTAAGGATCCCTTATGATCAACTCAAAAGGAAACACCCGAAAAGAGGTAATAAATTCCCCACCCTCGTTCAAGTTCTTTTATTTTTCCACTTCCTTTTTTATTGTTGTTTCCATAACCAAATAATAACTACCGTACCTTATACATTATGTGAGGTAATTTTAAATATGGTATAACCATATTATTTATTCTATCCATCCTATAAATGACAATGTCCCCTTACGTGCGTACGTACGTCTTACCGTCTCCACATCGTGGTGTAGTGTGTTATTCAAACACTTCATTATTTGGATGAGTATAATAATGAATATAACTGATTTAAATAATAAATATTACATTATAATGATTCCATATATTTTATATTCAATCCAATTAAAAATTATTTCACCATCAATATAATGATATTGTCTCTCTTGCGTAAGTACGGATTACCGTCTCCACAATGCAATGAGATTAATTTCCACATTCACCATTCAACGATGATTATAAAAATATATATTATTAATAAGTATGTAATATATGACAAAATAATTCTACTGAATTTATATTAGTATCTATTTATGTATGTATGAACTTACATATACCTCATTCACTTACTTCTATTCAATACGATATGAAAATGGAAACATCATTTATATGTATGTACGACCTACTTTCTTTATAAATGGTGTTTTCATTTCATATATCTATCTATTATACATATTTATATTCTAAATATATATGATATATATAATCTTTCCTTTTATTCTATAATTATTTAAATCATGATCTAAATGATATGATCAAGAATAACAAGTTAAAACACATATGATAAAGAAAAGGAATATTGCCTGAAATTTTAATTTAACATCGAAATCATTGATAAATGGGTACTATAATGTCATAAATGAATCATGTATGTTATAATAAATATAAGTGTGGTTCTATTATAATTTAATAACATACTATGGTCAATATACAGGAGGATAAACTTTCCCTCAACCAATGTAAAGTGCAATGTAAGGGTTAATTTCACAATCTCTTTATTCATCGAGGTTCTTTTTATGTAAATATCTATTGGGACCACTTTATAATCCACAACCATGTTTCATAATAATTTATTACAAAAAAAATTTATATTATTTACTTGAATATGGTTTAAATTCATATATACCCTTGTTTGAATTTTTAAAAAATAGTTTGAAAGGAATCATTACGTCATTTTCCAAACAAAGTACACTATGATATTTTCAACAAACTAATGCAAGAATGTTATTTTAACTTATTTGGTCAGTGTGTCTTTTCTCCACTATTATATCACCTTAGAAGATTTCCTTACAAGCATATAAGAAAAATTTGAAAATAATTGTTTTATTTTATAATTATGTTACTCTTAAATTATTTCAAAATAAAAAAGTGGTATTTCTCTCAAGTAGTTTTGATTTCAACTATTTCAATATCCTTTGATAAATTTTACACCTAATTTGAAGTTGATTAATTGTGACACAAATAATCCATATTGTATTTATGGTTTTGTGATATGTTTGACTATGGATGTATTATTTTAAAAACATTCAAGTTTTATGCATAAAATATTTACATTTCATTTGCTAGTTTTAATATGAATGTTTATGTTATGTTTCAACCTTTTCATATGAGAAATTTATTGGACTTAGAAAGTTACGGGTGGAGATTGATATAGCTCATCGATGCATTGGTAGGTCCTATAAGACAATTATATGTGGAATTGGCCAAGGCCATTTCAAAATTGATATATGGTTTCTGCTGAGGCCATAGTTATTTTTAGATGTCTTTGTCGAGGCCTTGACAAAATGCTCCAGAATTTCCAGCATTATACATTCCCTCATTATGACAATAATATTGATGCATAATGTGGTTATTCGATAGTATAATAACCATGGTTATTTGATTAATGGAATTATTTAGAATTCTCAAATTCCTTCCATAAAGTGTTAATGTTTATTCTTTGTAAAGGCATATGTTTTAAATTATTCACCATGCCTATTGTTTATGTTATCATTTGCTATATTTATTACTCTTACTAAGTATTTGACTTCACCCCTTTCTTATAATATATTTTCCCAGAATATGAAGAAGTTAGTTATGGGTGACTTGCAAGAATAATCTAAGAGGATTGGATGTTTCTAATGATATAAATGTGTGTCTTAATTATTTTCAAGTTGTAATGTTGAACTAATGTATATATCTTATTTCCGAGGTTACTAAACTGATCGGCCTTTCAGGATTTGATCCCTTGTGATCATGAAAATTCTATGTAATAAATCCCTGAATCTGGGAAACTGGGGTCGGGGCGTTACATGTAAACTGGTATTTATTGACATTACCTCCACACACTGGATCAACACAACTACACTTTTACAATATGTTCTTAATCTTGGGAGCATATTTAACATAAATGATTTATGTCAATATACCATTGTAATAACTAGAATCAATGAATTGAAAATTGATGACATTGTTTTGTGTTGCCCATTTTTCGTCAACATATTTAATTTCAAATAAAATCCATTAGAATAAATGGTTTTTTAAACGATGAACCATTATAGATGGAAACTCATATATTTGGATAAATTATTTAGTTAGTGTGGGGTCACCTAACCCCTTCATCTTATGGACCTACATAATTCATGAAATACAATAATGATTTCTGCAGAAAGAATTTATTATAATACATCGCTCATAATGAAAATCAATTTATACATACAAAACACATGAACCAATCATGAAATGAGAATAATGAGAATAATGAATTTTATAATCATTCACACGATACATCTCTTCTGTTAGTTCATTAATGTGTTTCATGCAAATGAACAATCTTGATATTTAATTGAAAAACTTATGCAAAAAAATGTGAATGTTAAATTTTAAAACTGATATGACACTTACTGCATTAATGGTTCATCTAATAGAGTATTGAAATAGATGTATTGATGCGCTTGTATCCACTCGATGTTGTCCATATGAAATGTTGTTCCTTACCCAACTAGACCATAATGAATCTGAGAGGGCTTATATAATTTTGTTTCAATATCCATAAGATATTCTGTACAAAAAGTAGTACACTCATCCATGAAATAACTGATGGATATTGATTCCTCCAGACAAGCTCTGTCGTTTACAAATCATTTCAATGTATACAGATACCACTCAATAAGAATCATCCACCAGAATTTCACAGGACTAGTAACCATTACTTCATATGTTATTTTCACTATCAGGTGAACCATAAAATCAAAAAATAAGGGGGGAAATAATATTTTAATGTGACAAAGCGTAAGTACAATTCAATCCTGCAATATTTTTAAATCACTCATTCATTTATTTCATAAACAAAGATATATTAAAAAATTACTCATCTCAATCAACTGTTCAACAAAATTGGGGGATGAACAATCACATATTTTGATAGGAATCAACTTATTAAGTAGTATCTGATTTTCAGGACATTTCAACCCTTGAAATGTATTGCTCATCAAATTTACCCACATTGAAATATTAAATGAGTAACCATAAATATCCTTGAACATCTTTAAAATGGAATGAAATGTTTATGTCTCCTTTGTAGACATCGTATACTGTGCATCATTCATATATGCCTTGTTTCCCTTAGCTAACTATATGTGAAACTTTTTCCTTGTTCCCATTTCATCCAAATCATGTCGTGCATTAACATGGTCCTTTGATTTATCACTGACAACTATAATTTTTCACAATATATTTTCACAATCATTTTTACAATGTGCATGACATACAAAATATTCCTTATCATCATAGTTTTCCAATAAGGGAGATTGTAAAAGATATTATCTTTTTACAATTTTGACTATGTCTTCTACCTACACCATGAATATTACATAATGGATGAGCCCCTAAATTAAGTAATTCATATACCATGTGAATGTTTTATTCCTCAATATGTGATAACATTTCGACTCTTGTAATGATCCTTGGTGTTGGGATGAACTCTATAGAACCATAAAATGTCACTCTGTCCTTTCTGAACTTATGTTGAAGGGAGAGAAATCGTATGTGACACAAGTATGACTATTTTTTGGAAAGTTTAAGCCATACATTTTTTTACTTATATTGCAACAATGGCATGTATATTCCTCTTTCGTACACCAGCCTGATAAATTTTAATAATTCGAGAAATCATTGATTATATATAATAAAGAATCCTGAAATTGGAGAATTTAATTCATTTAACTTTCATAATTCATCACACCATCGCACCAAAATTCACTAAACTCATCAATCAATGGTTGAAGGTAAACATCAATCGTATCCCAACTTATAGTTCCATCAATAAAAACAGAATTTACTAAAAATTGTTGCTTCATACCAAGCCACAAATAAATATTATACGGAATAAACACCACATAACATATACTATGAGTTTCACCAACCATATACTTGAATGGATTGAAACCATCTACTACCAACCCCAATTGGACATTATGAACTTATTTAAAAATTTTGGGGTGTCTGTTATCAAAATCCTTTCATACATGAGATTCTACTGGGTGGGTTAACATATCACTTTCCTAAATACATTCTGCATGACATCTCATTAAATTAGAAACATTATATGACATAATTTTTTTCAACCTCGAATTTAGTGGAATGTAATAAATTTAATTTACAATAATTAGTTTTTTTTATTTCATAGTATGACTTTGATGAATCTGATTTCTCATGTTCTTTTTCAACCTAGAAGTGCCACTGATCATACAAATATCTAAATGGGTAGTTTCCATTCTAAACGACATAAGATTGTTTGAACATGAATATATGATCTCATATGTACAACCTATGTTCTCTATCAACTTACGATCACGGTAATACGACTCAAGAATCATAGCATTGAAAAGAAGAACCATTTTTAATAAAACTAAGAGAATTTCGAACGATGTGTCTAACCACTGATTCAAAATCATCAAATGAAAAACTGTAGGATAAATGAAAATTTTTTGTATGAAGTTCATCCAGGATATAATTTCATTTTCACATCATCATGTACCGCATTAAACCTACTCGAATCACGATCTTTACCAGAGAGAATATTTATCTCACCAATCTCAACATTCTACATGTCAATTCCTTTAGGAGCCAACCCACGTACCATTTAATTAATCATTTTATTCATTGGATCATTATTTCTCACATCAAAATCCTTCTGAACTACATCTATATTTTAATAATGAATATATTCTTCCCCATGACGAGTCCAGCTCTTATAATTTTTCTTAAATCCATTCAAGAATGGGTTCTCTCTCACAGTATCTCATGTGAATTGATATTTATTTGAAAATTTTCTACATGGATAATTAATATAGTAATATTTAAATCCTCTATTGAACAAAATGAACTACATAATGCATTAGAAATAGTCTCTACACATTCGATTTGGAAGATCAATCCAACTCTTAGCCAAAATAATATTTGTATAACCATCATTTAGAAAAATGTGGTCAAGCCTCAATCATTTTCTCATTAGATACACACACAGACCCAATAATTCTATAAATCAAATTACAACCAAACTTAATATTTATCCAGTCAAGATATACATGGACTGTACATTTTATGTAACTTCTAACCTCATGTAAAGTGTGACATCCTCTTATAAATACACTATTAACACACATTGTTTCATAATTTGTCATGTATAGAAGCTCATATACATATGAACTTCATTTTCCACAGTTTTTATTAACACTCAATATTCATATAATCTTCATGCATGACAACTTTTTGTGGTAAAATTACCAAAGTAAAAACTCTTAAATGGAATTAAGGGAAGACATGATAGTGCTATAAATCTGGAAGGGAGGGGAGTCAGAGGTGGTGTTGCGAGAGAGTAGAGGGGTAGTAGAGGGGAAACCGAGTCTAAGATGGTGCAGAGAGGGAGGGTATAATTGGTTATATTGGATACCTAGAGGAGGAGGCGGTGCAGAGAGGGAGGGGATGGGCGATGACGGGGAGCCAGAGGCTGTCACGCGGCATCAGCGATGACAGGTGACGAGCGGTGCCATTGCAGCGAGTGAGAAAAAAAGTTTTGGGTAGGGTTTGAGTGTGAGGTGGGGTTCAACCGTGAGGGGGAGGGGCGGATGAGGAGGCGTTCACGTGGTGTCATGTGTGTAGTGTCGGCTGTACAGTGTCGGTTGTGCAGTGTCGACGGTTGCCGGTGATGGGGTGTCTGTGGTGTGGCGAGGGAGAATAGGTGTTGTGGGTAGGGTTCCGGCATAAGTGGGTTCGACCATGGGGGTGGGGGATGATGGGGGTGGGGGTGTTGGGATGGCGTCATAGGTATGGTAAAGCCAGATGAGCATGAAGTCGATGACAATCGTCGCGAGGGCTACAGCGATTAGTGCAAGGGTTGCGGCGGTCGGAGCTGTGGGGTACCATTTTGGCGGTGCGTGGGGGTGCACTATTGGGGCTTTTTCATGGGGGGTGGGGGTACTGATGAATGGTTTTTATGCATAGAGACTTCCACTAGTAGTCGCCTATGTTAGGGGGCTTCAATGCCCCATTTTATAGTAGTGATACTAGTTTTAGTGTAGAGAAAAAGGAAAGGATCATGCATCATTTCTCTCTGTGCCTTTTATTGAATGGGTATACCTTGGGATAGGTTAACCTAAAATGAATAAAAAATATATATTAATTAATCATGTTGAGACAACCATATTCAAATATTAAGAGCTCTAATTGTTTTTTATTTTATAGATATGGATCCGAGTCGACATCCTCGTCCAGTTCACGCATAAGATTTATAATAGGGTGTGCCAGTAAATCACCATAGTGTAGAGTTTGATGATAAAAACTCTTGGACGATTAAGCTCTATGAGTTTTAGTGCAAGAGTATGCAAAAGTATGTGGTCTTCGTTTCAGATGCTGTAACAAAACACATGTTGGTAGATGTTGAGATAGCCTTTAGATTGATCTGTGCATGCATATAGCTCTGGGTTTCATTGGTCGTGATGATGATTAATGGAGAAGAAAGGTAGTGGTGGTTTTTGTTCCCCTAGAACCACGAGGACCCTATGATCTCATGAGATGATTTTTAGACAAGTTAGTCGAGTTTCATTCGTTGAACGTGAAGGCGTCTAGTCACTAGGAGCTTCTTACCGGTCAAAAGGGGAGCTCTAGCGTGAGAGAGTATGGAATCTATATCAATAACCTTTTATGATATGCTTCAGACCTGTTTCCATATTAGAATTCTAGGGCACAGTATTCTGAGGTGGCATTGCTTATAGAGATCCAGTGCTAAGTCACTTCGTTTATGCTGAAGACATATCTTGAGGTGCTGGAAAGGGAAGTGGTATTTGAGATGACATTGGCCCAATCCTAATCATCAAGAGAGTGGAGTGTTCCTGATTTCTCATGAAGTAGAGTTATGGTGTGGGTTTCCAATATTTCAGGGCAAAAGATTTCTCATTTGGCTTGTGGTAGGTCTCAGCCCTCAGCATCTCATTTCTATAGAAGCGGTGTCTCTAAGGGAAATTCCAAGGGATCATGCACTTGTATTTATTGTGGAGGGTGAGTTCATCACCCATGGGATTTCCTGATCATTTAATGTAGTCATCGTGAACTAGGTTTTTTTCTATAGGTTTCTCCATTAAGGATGTTCCAGCCGAAGCAGCACCATCAGGTTATACCATCTTTGGATTTACAGTCAGTAAATTGGGTAGGTAGAGAAAAACCTGGTGATTCTCCCCTTCCTCATAGATCTGGGAGAAGCCATAGTGGTGGTCATCATATTGGTCAGAGAGGTCGTGGTGTAGGTCATGGTCATCTTCATGCTTTAGCGTTTCCAACACCGGGCGATCCAGAAGACATTTGAGGTACCCATTTCTTGCTTTCTACTTGGGTGTATTCCTTTTTGATTCCAGAGTAATGACCTCCTTCATATCACCTACCCTTTTCCATGCTTTTGTAATTGATGTAGGGAGGATTACAGTTCCCTTGGTGTTTACTACACCAGTTGGAGGTCTACATGAATTGATTGAAGTAGGTAGAGAATTTAAGCTAGTGTTGGGGTCACACTGATCTTGGAGATATTTCCAATGTTTATGGAGACAACCATATGATTTCATCCTTATCATGGATTGGTTGTATACATTTCAGGTGGAAATTGATTGATTATGAAGGAAGGTTGTATTCATTGATGATGATTGATATCTAGTGATGTTCGTAGGTGAGCTAGACCTAGAGATGGGATAGAGGTAATTTCCGTTCTAATAATCCTTTATGGTTGAGCAGATGATGAGTTCATTGGAAGTTTATTAGTTGGCATTTTCCTGGGTCATAGAAGAGTACTCTAATGACTTTCTAGAAGAGTTTGTAGCATTACCCTCTCGACGAGAGATTGATTTTGGAATCGAGATATAGCAAGGATAACCTCTAATCTATATGTCTCAATATATGATAGCCAATTTTATGTTATGAGAGCTATGTATACACCTTGATGTCCTATTATATTGTTGTTTTGTTCAGCCAACTGTGTCTGTGTGGGGTGCAATGGTTTTGTTCATGAAGAATTCTAATGGTTTATTGCTGTTGTGTATCAATTATCATCACTTAAAAAATGTTATGGCGAATAATCACTATCCTCTTCAATGGAATGATGGTTTATTCGATTAAGTTATGAGTGAAAATGGTTCTCAAATATTGACCTGCAGTCAGGATATTATTAGATGTGTGTGAAAGATTAGGATATCCCAAAATTGATTTTTGTTGTCATCATGGGCATTATGAGATCATTAAAATGTCTTTAATAATGAAAAACTATATAGATGTGTTCATGGGATTCATAGACAATGTGTTCCACGGGTTCCTAGATAGGTTCATGGTAGTTTTCATCGATGAAATATTTGTGTACTCCATGTTTGAGGAGGAGCATACAGATCATCTGCACGCTGTTTTGGGAGTTCTTCGTTAACAATAACTATTTTGGAAGTTTTTGACGTGTATGTTTTGATCCTAGGAAGTTAGTTTCAGGTGGCATGTAGTGTCCCAATAGAGAGTATTTGTAGATCCCTGAATTATAGAAGATGTTATGACATGGGAAGCCCACAAGATAGTGGTAGAGGTGTGATGTTTCCTTGGTCTTTTAGGGTACTAGAGGAAGATTGTAGCTCATTTCTCATAAGTTGTGAGTCTTCTAAAAACATTGAACAGGAAGTCTCAGTTGTTCGTGTGTATTGATTGGTGTTAAGAAGATTTTGATTAACTAAAGAAGAAGTTGGTAAGTGCTCCGGTTTATTGTATTTCAGTAGAGGGATATTAGTTTGATGTTTTCTATGATTCATCATATCCAGGGTAAGGCTCTATTTTTATGTAGCAGAGATCCATTTCTTCATATGTGTCTAATAATTTGTCTCCCCATGAAAATATATATTCCACCCAGTATTTTATATTGGAATTCTTGGTGTTTTCTTTAATGTTGTGAAGAAATTACCTCATTGGAGATCATTTTGTTGTTTTCACCGATCATAGGGGCCTGAGGTATGCTTTCTCCCAGCCTGAATTGAACTTGTGGAAGCTTCGGTGGATGGATTTCATATATGAATATGACTATGAAATATTATAAAAACCCCAAAAGGGAAATATTTTGGCTTATTTTCTGAGTTAGAAGTCAAGTAGTGATGCAGTGCATGAATCTGGTAATTTCTAGAGTGTTATGAAAGAACATAAAACATTACATATCGATATGGGAGTTGTAGGGGGAAGAGTTTGTATTTTTTAGAAGACAGTGTAACATCTCTGGTGCATTAGGTGAAAGAGTCCCAGTTGGGAGAATTAAAGGTGGAGGTCTGGAGAGACCGATTTGTTTGTGGCGAGGCCTAGGATAGGGATGAATAACACCAAATGTTGTATCAGGGAATAATTTTTGATCATTTGGAGATGTGTGAGAAGTTTATTAGAGAGTTCCATATATTTCCATTAGTGATACATCCTGGCATGAAAAAGACATATCGAGCTTTAAGGAGTCAGTTTTGGTGGCCGGGGATGATGCATGTTATTACATAGTTTCTATGTCGATGTTTGGCCTGTCAGAAGGTTAAGGGTGAGTATCGTGTCCCCGTTGGTTTTCTCTATCCATTAGATATTACTTAGTAGAAGTTATAGGATATCTCAATGGGCATTTTTACTGGTCTAACTCAATATCAGGGAGGACATGATTCTATTTTGGTGGTAGTTTATTGTTTAAAAAAATCATCCCACTTTATAGAAATCAAGGAGTTGAGCTCAGTGTAAGTTTTGTCTAGGAATTATCTGGAGGAGTTTGTGAGTACTCATGGAGTCCATATGATGAACTTTTCTGATTGAGATCCTTTTTTTAATTATAGGGTGTGTGGTGTCAAGAATGCTTTTCATTCTCAGATAGGCCTTAGCAATGCTTTTCATCCACAGATGGATGATCAGACAGAGTGGAGAATCCAGACTCTTGAAGTCATGTTACGCTCTTGTGTCCTAGATTTTGGAATTTTTTGGATGAGGCACTTACCATTGGTGATGTTTTCTTACAACAATATTTTTCACTCCACCATCGGTATGGTGCTATTTGAACCATTATATCGATGACATTTCGGTTTTCTGTTGTGCTGTAAAGGGGATGGAGAGACAACAATTCTCAGACCAGAACTGGTGCAGAATATGATAGACATGGTTTAGTTGATTTTTGAGAGGATAATGATAACACTAGATAATCAAAAAACATATTCTGATCCATGGAGGATACCTTAGGATTTTGATTTTTGGGATAACATGTTTAGTAAGGTGACTCCCCGTCATGGGCTGTGACATTTTGGTCATGGTGGTAAGTTTTCTCCCTAGTTGGTTGGACCATTCGAGGTGTTTAATCGTGTTGGATTTGGGGATTACCGAGTAGTATGTCTCCCACAGGTGAGAAAGATACATGTTATTTTTCATGTGTCACAACTCTGTTGTTATCTTCATGATTACTCTTATGTCATTGATTGGGGTGCGATCGATGTTATTGATGATACGACCTTTGAGGAGTGGTATGTGGAGATCCAAGACCACAAATAGAAGGTGTTTTGTGGGAATTATATCCCATTGGTTCATGTCTTGTGGTGACATAGTGGCAAAGAGGAGAGTACCTAAAAACAAGTGTTACAAATATATGATAGTACCCACAGTTATTTTATGTTTAACTATTTTCATGTAACGATTTGTTCTTTATTGGTATAGACCATTCATATTTATAATATTGATTTCTTTTGTTACTTATTGTGGATTTTAATATTTTGATATGTATCTCGATGGGTGGATGTTTGGAACCCTTTTATGTATCCGTTTTGATTGATTTTGAATTCATGGGGATGTAAAATTTTGTGATGTATCTGATGTAATGGCATGGAAATCTCTGGTCCACTTCTATGTATAAATATGATTCTTGAGGTGTTCCGGGAGGCCAAGGTGACTTATCCCCAATTGTTTTCCAAATTTCCAGTTCTGTGAATATTTCCATCAGTGAAACCAAGGTGAAGTGTTCCATTAGAAAGACCATTGTGAATAGTTCCATCGGTAGGATCGATGTGAACCATTCATCGATGAGACCGATGTGAACAGTTCCATCATTGAGACCAATGTGAACAGTTACATTAGTGAGATCGATGTAAATATTTCCATCAGCGAGACCAATGTGAACAGTTTATCTGTGAGACCGATGTTAACAGTTCCATCAGTGAGACCTATGTGAATAGTTATTTTCAGTGAGGCCAATGTAAACAATTCCATCAGTGAGACCGATGTGAACCATGCATCAGTGATACCGATGTGAATAGTTCGATCAGTGGGAGAAATTTGAACTGTTCCATCGGTGGGACCGATGCCAACAGTTCCATTGGTAACACTGATTTGAAGAGTTCCATTTGTGAGACATTCTGTGTATAATATTTCCAGGATCTGTAGGTGTACAGTGTTGTCAATATTGGTAGGTGTGCACTGTTTCTAGGATTGGGAGGTGTACAAGGCTTCTAGGAACATGTACAATCTTTCTAGGATTGGTAGGTGTAGAGTGTTTCTAGGATTATTTAGTGTACAATGTTTCTATCTTCTTATATTTTTTCCCCTTTGATTATTTTGTTGATGTAAAATGAATTCATGGCCTTTTTTAAGGAATTTAAGGCTGATTCAAATCCCATATATCCTATATTAATTTTCATAAGGATCGTGATTCATTTACTTGGTCATACCACATGGTATAATGAGATTCTATTTTAATGTAAAATCCAACATATCATAAACCACGACATCATTAAATATTCTAATGGGAAAAGATATATTCTTTATTTATTATACCATATTGTTCCTTTGTGTGAGATCCTCAAACCATTCCATCATTCCATAGGACTGGTGTGACCAAATTTTAATCCTTTGATCGTTTCCCATGGATGTTTTATCTTGTGGCATGCACACCCCCAATTTCGGTGCAAGTACCATGTGTTGATCTGTCATCGATAGAAGGTATGATCTACATCTGTTCTTCTGTTTTCATTGATCCATTCCCCTATTTTCTCATTGAATTGTTAATAAATGTGATATATATTCCCTGATAGAGTTTTATAAGGTTTCAGTTTGTGTGTTCATACTGCAGTATCCTCGGGTGGATGCCGTTGTCACAGAGGATGAGATCATAATCCATTTTGTGGGTTACTCACATATAATGAATGTCAAGAACCATTTGAGGTTGGGGATTCTTTACCTCTCTATTATTTTACATGTAACATTAGAGTTTTCATTTTTTATCCCATTTGATAACAATGGAATTGACATAATAAATATTTAAACTAGATAAATAAAATGATATCAATCGTATGTTATTGCCTCTTATTTTGCTAGATACTGTGATTTTTATAATTTACTTGTTCAACATGTTGTAATTAATATAAATTTAAAAATAACATAAATTGGGATTAATTATTATTATTTTTTAATAATAAAAATCATGTAAATTAATTTGGTTATTATAGTTTTAAATTTATGTTAATCTAATTGATGCATGGAGCATGTCAAATTATTTCTTATAACACGCGGTATATGTTTCCCATAGTTTGAACATATAAATAACAATTTAGTTGATTCTCAATGGATTAAATTACCACTTTTTTAACAAAAAATAATTCTTGGCTGGGTTCTTGAGTTACCTTCTTTCTTGTAAGGCATATTGCCTTGTTCTTTGGATCCTTGAGAGCTTGTTATGTTAGAAAGTCGGATGCCTTGTTGAAGGGCAAAGATCCTCATTGATATGATGTTTTTTCATCTTCTAATTTTTTGTTTTGAGCCTAAATGTCTATTGTCATATGTGCGGGCAGGGATTCCAGTTGGATGTGGTAGCAATTAACACCTAGAGTGGGGAGATGCATTGGTTTATTCATGTGTGTGTCTGGGAGGACATCAGATATGATTAAATAGGATGCATGTGAATTTTTTTATGGTTGCAGGATCTTGTTGGTTATTTTTCTACATTACATTCCCCACATCTCAAGGCATATGTTCTTGATTACCCTCCAAAATGGGGTTAAGACACGTGATGTATTCCATGTGTTTTCCATGATTATTTTCTCTAGGGATGATGGTTCTACGTTTTTTATATTAGTGGTAAAGACTAAATGGGTAGTACACCTACTCACCGTGTTGAGTCCCCTTGTGTTTAGTAGATAGAATGATTTTCTATAATTCCAAGGAATATGGGAATATAAAAACAATGTTAATAAATGATTGAATAAATTATGTTAACCCATGTGGTTGGATCTTGATGCGGTGAAATTTTGAGGTTGCAATTTAAAGTAATAGTGGGATTTGGTTGTGATGGTAATTAAATGTAATGTGGAATTTTTAATGGTTAATTAATGTGTATTGATTTAATTAACATAAAATGAAACTTTTAAAAAGGGAATGAAGCAATATAATAAATCTATTTAAATTTTTGTGAGCATATAGGACACTGAGTCTTAGAAGTGGTAGCCCTGGGTCCGAGAGATGTTAGCTGCAGTTTAATCTAGGACAACGATATGCCCATAGTGTGGTTGTGAGATAAAATATATTCTGCACTTTTTGTGTTTCCATGTGTTACTCCACCCCGTCAGTTAGGGAAACTCACACCCAAGAGATTCTGTGCTCGGGGGGTGTTTTCCCATCATTTTGACAGGAGGATGGGTGGATGACTACCCCCTTCTAGTCCCTCTCTCTTCTCTTGGTAGTTACTTATACTGGTAGGCACAATAGTTAGTTTCCCCCCATTTAAGTGTGTAGAGTGCTGTAATGGATTATGGTTATTCACACACATTTATTATGGATATTTTTTCCTTTGGAAAATTATAGGTGTAACATGTATAAGCTATGATGGATTGAAGATCCGTACATGGTGTATGGGATGTAATGGCTTGAGGTATAATTCCCGATGAATTATACATGTTATGAGTGCTCTGGTGGCTGTAAGAAACTACCAAGTTACATTTTTTGCATGGACTTGGTGGTTGTAATTCATGTGGTGCATGATGTGGTGCTTCACCCAGGTGTTTGTAGGCAAGACCTTTTTAGAGAGATATTATTTGGATGTGGGACTTTGGGGAAAATCGGAAAACCAGTGGGGAAGTGGTAGTGGGGTACCCATGATATTTTATTTTACATTATATACTCTTGTATGCGATACATGGTTATAATATCCTTGATGAGGTTGGGAACATATTATAAATGTTTGGGTGACGAGTTAGTTTCATTTGTTATTCACTACGCTTCAAAAGTATTTCTTTTATTTTGAACAATAGGATCTAGAAAGGATCCTACAAATTATAATATTATACTAACTCTTTGTATGTATAAACTATTTTTAGGTCACACAGAGTATGATGGAGATCAGGATGGTTACTACTAGCATGGGGTTGTCATTGGTGTTAGCCACTATGCCATTTCGTTTTTTTTGCTGATGGTGTTAGAGCTTCGTGGTTACTGTTGTTTTTACTTTCCTCTGTTAATTGCATGTTTTCAATTCATTAGTAGTATTTTTTCATGGCATTACATATTTGTACTTTATATTTATTTTATATTGATTTCTGAGTTAGATTTTTTTGTTGTCTATCTTATCTCTCTCTTCTTCATGTGTTCTCTTAGAGGGTAATGCCTCCAAATTGTGTGCTTACTATACCCTCAGTGCTATTCGACAACCCATGGCCTACTAGATGTGGGACTCATGGGATCACTGTCTACCTTCCCAGATTGTTGGGCCAGGAGTGGTACACCTTATGGGGAGGGGGTTGTGACCAACTCAACCAGGTTAACAAGAGCACACGATGAAGTGTATGAGAAATCTATTCAAATGGTCGGGATCTTAAAATCCTCCCACCTTATAACATCTCATACTTGATCTTTACTCACAAGTATATATATTATTATGAGTAAAACATAATGGTCCATTTATCCCCATATCTGATTATATCACTCATGTTTCCACTTAAACACAACCGTGTTTCAACAATACATCAACTTTTAATATGGTGTTTACCCTCAGCAATTTCTCACAATAATCTAACACAAATATGAGATTCTCCTCAAAAGACACATATATCCCATGCTATTCCTCATTCACATCCAGCCCATGAGAATGGTTGGGGAGATTCAAAGAAATTTGTGATACATGAAAAACATCACACACAAAATCTATTTCTATGGATGTTCCAATTAGTATGCAACTGGACAGATTCATTCCACAAACTAAAATAGTCTAATGAACTTGGGCACCAGCTTTCTAGGTCTTTGTATCATTTAGTGAACCAACATCTGTGACAAAAATAGTAATACATGGTCACCCACATTAAAATCGATAGCTATATTATTCATATCAATATATGAAATATGTTTTTTCTAATCTATATCCATACATATTAGAATCAACTAAACTAGATCTAACATATACTGTGTGAGACTTGGTTCCAAAATCACTTATGCACCTACCGCTATATAGTATATATATAATTTTTAAGGCCAACCACAATTATCCTTGTATGGTTCCATCTCTGTAGTATTCTGATAAAATCTTTATGGAAAAATTCCACTAATTATAGGTTCTTCTCCCAATACCCCACATTGTATATAAAAAAATGCTTGTAGAAAATCCTTGATCTCCTACAATGTATGCTCTGAAATCCAATATGTGTGTCAGTGGAATGTAGTACATAGTAATACTTGTATTCTATGTAACTACTATAATCAATTACATTAGTATAATGTAAAATGTGATTCAGGATATAAAAAAATAATCTATAGAACCCCATGATGATATACCAAGTCGCTAACATAAAAATATCCCAATTTTTTACTGATAAAGTCTTTTATGTATACAATAAGTTCAAAACCTTCATCAGTCGAGGATTAATAACCCTAATAGAATAATTCTTATGGTTTTTCTTCATGATATCATCTATAGAGTCCATCATAATCTTGTCCCAGTTTTATTCTAGAATTTTTAGAGTCTATAGAAACATCCAAATCATGATGCTCTCCCTTCACCTTCTTACAGGTGTAGCATTGTTTCATGAATAATTCAATATCTTTTTAATTTCTCAGACACCAAAAATATCATAGTATGTAATATTAAATTTTTGTCACAATTGGAGGTATTTACCACTTCGAGACATGAAATTCCTATATAACCCCCTACATAAATGAATGAATAGAAACTCAATTACTGATATAGATGATATAATCCTAATTTATAAACCACTCTAATTGTGTCTCCCCACCTTGAAAGATTTCCCTCAAGGATAAAAATTCTAGATCCTTAGTCTACTTGAGCATGATTCTTATAAAAATTATAGACACTACTAAAATAGACACAAGAGTTATCTTCACATGATTCTCATAAACCACCAAATTCATTTTAGATAGTAGATTCATCATCTTCCTCTAAGCACTAGATACATGAACGGTTTGATTCTGATTTTTTCCTTCTTAATGAATCGAAACACAATTCCCCTTTCTATGCAAATATACTTGTTCAAAATAAAATTTATGCATATAATGTTCCACCCATACTACTAATGATTCAATTTTCACTATTAAAGAATATACATCAAGGTCTTGTGATATATATAAATAGTAAAATATTGTCCTTATATATAATACCACAAAAACATCAAATCATAAACAACTACAACAAACTGAAGTTCATTCATAGGGGAGATCCATCCATGTGGCCTCCACTACTGAGACCCATATGAAAGAACTCTATTTCCCTACATAAACAAATCTCTAAGTCAAATCCGAAAAGAATCACAATACACCATGTTTTTTCTCACCTTCCACTGGTAGGATCAACATTACGGTAGAATTCAAGAACATATTTAACTTATGGAAATAATTCATGCATGATTCCATCAATTAGAACTTCATCCCCTTAGTGGTCAAGAATCAATGTGGTGATAAAAAATTGGAAAATTTATGTATAAAACTTTTAAATTATCATCTTAATCCAAAAATCTGTGAATATAAAAAATGGTATTGGGATGATCTTATGAGACAACTACCTTGAACTTCATTGGGTCCATTAGAACACCTTCCTCTGAGAAGATGTGTCTCATGAAGAGTACTCGATCAATCCAAAATTGTCTCTTAAATAGCTTGGTGAATATCCTATTCTCCCTCAGCGTACATATGATGATGAAAAGATGTTGGGAATGATTTTTTTGAGTCTTTGAGAAAACAATGATGTCATTCACAAATAATACAACAAGATGACCTAGGTAGGAATGTAATTTTTTTTCATCAAGTCCATAAGCACATGTAGTGTGTTTGTCATCTCAAAATTGCATTATAACGAACTCATATAGTTGAAAACTACATCTAAAAAAAGTCTTCAGTATATCAGAAGTTCGAACTGCTATCTGATAATAACCTGACCTCAATTCAACCATTATAAAGAAACTATATCCTATTAACTATCCAAAAAGATAATCAATTCACGAATGCGGATATTGGTTATTTACCATAATCCTCTTCATCATTCGATAACCAACAAAAAAGTGAAAAATACCATAAACATTATTTTCAAACAATACAGGTGATCCCCTAGGTGACATAATAAGATGGATAAAACCCATTTCCATTAACTCATTTATTTGAGTCTTGATTTCTTGAATCTCTTTCAGACCACTTCATCACGGTGGAATAGAAATTAGTTCAGCTATTGGCATAAGATCAATAGTAAATTATAAATCTCTATCAGGTGGTGACCCTAATAATTCAACATGAAACACCACCTAAAACTAATCCACTACCACTAGAATAACATACTTTATTACAAATCTATCATCCAACAACAATATAGAACTTGGTTTCATAGCTCTCCCATTTGTTGTGTAATTGACCCCGCTCTGCCTGACTGAATATAAAAATCACCATGGTTAGTGTAATGGCATCCCATTGGAGATTAAATAGTAATTGTCCTAAAGTAACAATCAATATGGGGTTTTCATGCTACTAACTAGTTCATGCCAAAAATTAGGATGGAACCTAACATGAATATGATGTAGGGATCCCATAGAAAATGGTAGTCACCAACTTCAAGAGAAGATCTCTTGGAGAATAATATGTCACTAGAACATAATCTTAATGGGGAGTCTATCGTCAACACCCCATTCAAAAACTACACCACCATGCTGAAAACAAACTGCAATTTAGAATGAAATAAATGAATTCCATATACCAGTATCAAATAAGGAACTTTCTAAAGTTGTAGAAGAAAAATAGTACCTATCACCATCAATAGTATGAACCCTATTTCCACAGATGTGTGATTCAATAAAGGAAACATTCCTTCTCCTCTTCCCTTTTAGGTGATCTAACTAACCAAAGCTACACCACTATGCTGATACCAGAACTCCGGCCCAAAATCTCCAGATATATTTCCTCTACCACCATAGCCAATATAATAACCCTTATCATTAATACAAAAATATTTATTATTAATTATATAAAATTTCACTTAATTAAAATCTATAGATCTAGACGTCTAGTGTCTTTTGGGATTAGTAACATTAGAAAACAACATAAAACATAAAATTCACATCTTTTTTGAAATCATATTTTACATGACCAAGTATATTTCTTCGTACTTAGCATTTCATGAGATAACATGAGTGCATTCATTAGAAAAGGGTAAGATATAAAGCACAGTAATGGAGTAAACAAAGAATAACATGACTAATACAATACATGTTAGGAAACAGGAATAGCAATGGAGCATGAGAGAATCATGAACACAAAGTCTTCATATAGCATTATTATCATAACACAGAAATGTGGAATCAACATTTAATATGATATTTACATGATCCAAGGCTCATTGCACATAGATAATTATCAAAACCTGATTTCACTTGAATTATCATGAGTAAAACCTCACTCCACTTGACATATCATGATACTAACCTTACCTAAAGAATTGGAGTTCTATCATGGCGCACCGTTCTTTATCATTTCATTTCATTCATAAGTGTGCCACGTAGATCATACATCTTTGTTGATGAAGGATAAATGGGAATCTCATCGTATTAATATGAAATGGAATTTAATAGGGTCATATAGATACATGTTCCAACATATTTATTGAAACTTATATTTTTAAAACAAAAGAATTTCTTGAATGTAAATGAAATGAGAGAAATTCCTTATGGTATTTCGGAATGGTAACAGGTGTACATGGGAAGAATTAATGGAAGATAAAGTGGACTATCAACATTGAAACATAATAAGGGAAGTATAGGGGAGGTGTGGAATCATTCCCCAACATTTTTAATTAAAATAATGGGTATAAAAACGTAATGATATTTTTACAAAAATGAGAATGGATGAAATACCTTTCATGGAAGTGTGACCCCAAATGAATGGGAGAGGGTTTAGAGCGTCTTATTGAAAGCATGGGGAACTTTGGGATAATTACATAGTGAGGAGGGAAGAGGATGATCATGATTAAGAAGACTTTAGTGAAGAAGATGTGGGTTCTATGGTGGGTTTATATAGGAAAATAAAGGGATTATTTATTATTTAGGTTTTGGACATCACACATTAATCAAATCAAAAACACAAACCAAACCACTGGTTTTTCCCATTCTGATTTCCAAATTAGAGAACAAAAAATTATTTTATAATGAAAATGGACGAGCATATTAAAATATTATGCTCTCTTAGGTGTATGTGAGTCACATTCTCAAGGAAATCATTTTGAATGTAAAAATGTTTTATAAGCATTGGAGGGTCCACTAAGGCAACATAAAAATAAAAAAATATATATATAATCACATTATTTTAAAGGTAAAACATATATTGGCTGAAAATCTCATTTATAGTATTTTATTACACAAAAATTAGGTCATCATGATTTTAATAAAACACATTATATAATTAAACGCTATTTAATTTTTACCCAAAAATTCAACTATCTCTGAAAATTATAAAAAACACAGTGTTAGATAATTTAAACTTTCTAAATCCAAAAATGATTATTTATTTTATATACATAATTTTGTAAATATTTTAATTTTTAATTTTATAATAAAAACTGATATTTATTGAAAATTCTTGGGTTTTGAAAAAAACAACTTTCAAAACATAATAAAAATTACAATTATATTCATAACAATTATACGATAATTTATATTTAATAAAATGTAATTTATTAATAATATTTCACTAAAATATTATACAATTGAAAAATACATTAATTCATCAAATTATTTTTCATAATTTAATAATAACTAAGATTTCTATTTTTTATTACAAAAATATTATATTGTAACGATAATAAAATGAATATATATTCTTTGAATGAAAAAAATTAAATAATAATACTTCTAGGGTTTGGTTACATAACCCCTTATAAAACACTTTGAAGACTGAAGGGTATGGTTTTCAATGGTGATAGACTCTTGGGGAGGCACATATAACATTTTTCGAGATGTAATCTATGTAAACTTCCACTTATCATGTAGGCGGTCCCCCTCAATATTAATGTGGTGAAGCTAATCTTAGTCATGGTCAAGATAGAATCCATGTGATTCCAACTGCATTCAATACTTCGAAAAATGGGCTTTATATAGAGAAATTATATTATATGAGGCCATATCATCCTTTGTTTTAGTAAAATGGATTTTTAAAGCCATATATTTAAAGAAATCATGTGATCACTATTCAATAACTACTTTTGGAACAGTCACAATTCTTAAAGGAATTATATAATCCAAAACTTAATACAATGGATGGTCGTATGTTATATAACCATTTTATATGATAATCCATTTAATTAGATCAAGAAGAATATTCATTAATAATATTTGGGATGTTACAATCTCCCCCTAATAAATTTCTCCATAAAAAATTCATTTTCCAACTCTAAAAGTGGTGCGGGTAACTCTGATTCATCACTTTCTCCAATTCCCACATTTCCTCTTCAAACTTGTGGCTTATCCACAACACCTGGATGGGGGGGGGGATTTTTATTTTCTATGAACTGTCCCCTATTATTTAAAATATTCACCAGATTCTCTTCACATGAGAGGTCATTCTGAAAGTGTACCAATACTAGATTGAGTACATGAAATGGGTAAGTTATGTACTTCCTAAAGAGTAATATGTGGAATACATCATGTACTTTAGATAGGTTCGATGGGATTACTAGTTTATAGGCCACTACTATAATGCAATTAAAAATACAAAAAATACCTATGTACCTTGGACTAAGTTGTCCATTCTTATTATACCTCATAACTCTCTTATATGGTGATATGATGAGGAATACCTTGTATTTGACATCAAACTCTTGGTCTCATCAATGATTATCCACATAGAACTTTTGTTGAATCATTAGTAGGATTAATATACCTCCTGATGGTCTTAACATTATCCACCATTTCATTGACCATTTTGAGACCAAGGAGTTTTATCCAACCAACTTAATCCCTACATGCCAGTGTTCACCACTTCTTCCCATGAAAGGCTTCATAAAGATCCATTTGGATTCTTGAGTGGAAATTGTTATTGTAAGAGAACTCATCCAATTGAATATGTTGATTCCATCATACATTGATGTTCATTGAGAATTATCTCAACATGTCCTCATGTGTTTGGATAGTCTACTCAGATTGTCCATCAGTTTGAGGATGATAAGACGTACTGATGTTTATATCAATATTCAGATAATGTTGAAGACTCTTTCGAAATATTTAGGTGATTCTAGGATATCCATCAAATGAAATATATAGTGGTACTTCATGCATCCTTACCACTTCTATGATATATATATGTGGCAGTTGATCCAATGATTAATACTATCAAATTGTAATCATGTAATCTGTTTCTATAAGATGATCCACAACAACCCAGATATCATTTTTATGAATTTCTTCGGAAGTCCGGTGTCAAAGTGAATGGTGATGTTCTCCCATATCCAAGATGGTATGTGTAATGGATGAATGATCCCCTTTGACTTCTACCTCTAAGAATTCACTTGCTAACATACTAGGAAATTTGATGTATACTTAGTGATCTCCTTCTTCATGTTATATCAAAAATAATTATCTTAGATATCTCGAGACATCATTGTGTTTCCTTAGTGAATTATTAAATCAAAACAAAGAAAATCATCCAAAAGATCATTCTTTATGTCCAAATTTTATGGAGTACATATTCTATTCAAAAATCTCACAATTACTTCATCATTAACAATGAACTCTAAGAATTTACCTTTTCTGAATGTTTCCACTTTCTTCTAAATTCCCACACCATCCTTTTGAGAATACTTTTACCTTTCTAAAATAGACGATTGAGTAATCATTTTTGAAATGATTTATGATGTTAACCTCTTTTTGATTCCCATGTCAGGATTCATAAAATATAAGAATATTGAATTATTTCCAATTCACATCAATGATAAAATCACTGATTTTTTTCTAATAGAGCATCCTACACTTTTTTTCTATCATAGGGTGGTCATGGATTGAGAACACATAGTCATTGATCAGCTCTAAACATCTTTAGCAGCACATGTTAATTTTTTTTTCTGTGTGAATATATACATGAGGCTTTTGTGGGTCATATATATTTCAATCTTCTCCCCAAATAGGTAATTTCACCAAATTTTCAACGATAATATTACTACAACGAAAACAAAATCATGTGTTTTATAGTTTTTCTAATTAAAATGAAATTTCGTTGAATTAAATGAAATGAAAAATTTCACTCTAAATCAACACACATTCTAGACCCTTCTTCGAGGATCACTGGATATCAAAAAAAATATTCACTTGTGGGTAGTGTGTGCATGGGCATAGTGATAAGATATTTTTCAACTCCTTGAATCTTTATTTTCATTTATTACTCCAAGAAAATTTTACTCCATTCAAATTTAGCTTGGTAAGAGGGCTAGTCCAATCATGATAAATTTCTCACAAATCAGCTATAATATCCAGCTAACCCAAGGAAGCTATGGATATCCATTTTCGATGTTGGCCTCATCCATCCCTCAATTGTAGATGTCTTGGATGTATCCATAGATATATCACTTGTTGTGATGATATGAGCCAAGAATTAGACTCCTTAAAATAGAACTCAAACTTTAAATACTTTTCATAGAGGATCTTCTTTTGCAAGGACTCATGTTCGGTGATTAGATGCTCCTCATACCACCTTGGGTTTGGAGTATATTAGAATATAGTCTATAAAGACTACAAAACATTTTTCAAGGAGATCTATAAATAATATATTCATCATGTACATGAATATTTATGGAGAATTAGTGAGTTCAAAAGTCATTAATCTGAATTCATAGTGCTTGCACATTGTATGAAAAGCAGTGTATGTGATATCCTCCAAATTCACCCTTAATTGGTAATATCCCATCTTTAAATCCACCTGGAAGAAGTATTGTGCTCCATATAACTAATATAACAAGTCATAAATTAGTGGAATAGGATAATAGTTCCATATTGTGATTTTTTTTGAGAACATGATAATCAATTCAAAGGCGCACTAACTGATCCTTCATGATGAAGAGCACTGGTGCACCCCATAATAAAGCACATGGGCATATAAAACGTTTGTCCAAATTCTCTTATAGATGTTTCGTAACCTCCTCATGCTCTAAAATATCTATTATATACATATTCATTTATATTGGAAAAGTTCCAGGTATATGATCAATCAAGAATTTTATATCTCTTCTAGGAGGATGAACATACAATTCCTAAGGAAACACTTTAGTTAATTCCCTCATAATAGGTATGTCTTCAAGGATGGTTGCTTCCATGGACTCAATCATTTCGGAAAGACATCCATGATCATATGGTAGTAATATCCACACTTGAGATGATGGTGAAAAAAATATTCATTATCCTTCTTGATCTTTACAAATCGAGGGTTGATTCACCATTTGGAGAGTGATTTCCCTCTCCCATAAATTTTTGTTGGATCTATATAGGGAAATCCTATACATTCCAAAAATTGAATCCAATTACACCAGAGGAAGTATGAAGAGGTTTTCCAAGATGTTCAATCCACACATTATGACTGGGTTGGAGTTAAATTCTTGGGATGGAATGATTTCCCCATTTTATGTTCTCACTGATATCATTATATCTATGATTTGTGGTGGTGTTTGGATTGTTCTACTAAACATTCGGGATATAAAAGTATGTGAAAAAATATAAAACATAACCATACCTATGACTTTTTGATTCTGTTACCAATTTATCTAATATATACATATATATGAGTATCTTAAATAGTTAAACACATAAAAGAGATTCCAATGTAAAAAATGGATGACTTATAAATTACTTATTTTCTTAACTTATGAATTTATAGGCTTCAATCTATATTATACAAGATTTACATCTCGATATATATTATTAGTGGAATTTTTTTATTCCCTTAATAATGGTTACTACAAATATTTTGAATTTACCAAATAATATTTTCCTGGAGTTTCATAACCAAGAGTGAAGCAAGGATTATTGTCATGCACTTTGTCCCATTAAAATATTGCTCCATGTAGTGTTTTTTGGCTTTTACCCTTAGATGCATATGTTATAGAGTCTCCTATACCTGCTCATATCTAGAAAGGGGAGTATTTTCATAATAATAAACATACTCAATACTAAAAAAAAATTATGGGATGTCTTTATTATACTTATTTTAATCCCAAAGCCTCTCAATATAGTTCTCTAATCCGAATCTCAAAAATAACAAATCATATCCTCTGATACCAACTATAACAATCAAGATCATTATTGTAAACTTAAACACTATTTAATACATAGAATTTAACATAAAAAAACATTTAGGATCAAGAGGTATAGTGTATTTGGGCTTAAGAACATTACATAACAACATAAAACATGAAATATACATATTTGTTGGAAACATCTTTTATATGAACACACAAAATACTTAATACCTAGCATTGCATGGGATAAGCTGAGGACATGTTCGAGAAAATAGTGAGATATAAATCACATTAAGGGAGTAAAAAAGGAATAAATTTGATGAATACAGGGCATGTTAAGAAATATGAATATTAACAGAGCATAAGAAAAACATGAATATAATGGCATGTTATAACATGATTATCATAACATTGAAATGTTGTATCAACATTTAACGAGATATTAGCACATGTTGAGTATTATTAAACATTGGGAATGAGTAAAACCTAATTCCACTTGAATTAGAATGAGTAATCCCTGATTTCACTTGATTTATCATGATACTAATCATTACTCATTGCGTTGGAGTGACATTAGGGCACACCCTCCTTAATCAATTCATTTCATGCATAAGTGTGCCACATAGATCATACAACATGGATTTATTAAACATAACTATTTATCTCAAGATTAATTAATGTATAGTTAACAAATAAGTCTCTAATAAAAATAAGCAAATTTTCAGAAAGTTGAATACACTTGGAAAAGAAATGGGTATGGTATTCACTACACAATGACTTTGTCTTGGTAAACCGTGGTGCAATTTCGGAAACATAACGATGTGACATAAGATTTTATAAAAAAATTTATTATAGTAAATGGGGTATCTCATAATATTTACATGTAATGGACAGTAATTGGGGTATATAGATACATTTCCCAACATATGTTATTGAATTTATATTCATAAAAAAAAGAAATACTTGAATGTAAATTACAAGAGATAAATTCCTTATGCAATTTCAACATGGTAATAGGTGTACATGGGAGGCATTAATGAGATAGAAAGAGTTATAAAATCATTAAACTATGAGGAGGGAAGTATGGGGAGGTGATAAATCATACCCTATAATTATTAATTTAAAACATGAGTTTACAAATAACATAATGAAATTTGGAAAAAAAATGAGAAAGAAGAAATCCTTTATTTGTAAGAGTGATCAAAATGTATTTGGAGAGGCTTGAGAGAAGATTATTGGGAACGTGGGACACTTTGGGAGGATTATAGGGATTTTAGGGAAATGTTTGGTTAGGCTCAAAAGGGTTTGAGTGAAAATTTTGTGGGAGCATGGGTGGGTTTATATAGGAAAAGAGAAAGAATTATTTATTGTTTAGGTTTTGGACACCATAGAATAAACTAATCAAAACCACAATCCAACCCATATTTTTTGCCAATAGTTTTTTTCCAAGGGGATTGACAACATTATTTTATATGGCCAATAGCCTAACATCTTTAAATATTATGTGGAGGTGAGTTGCACTCTCAAGGAAATAATTTTAGAAGTTAAAATGCATTATAAGTCTTGAATTGTCCACTAAGGCACCATATAATTAATCAAACAAATCTAAAATATAAATATTTTAATGGTAAAACATATATATGGTTGAAAAACCCATTTATAGTATTTTATTACTTAATAATTGGTTCATTACTATATCATAAAACACATAATAAAATTAAATATTATTTAATTATTACCCAAAAATTATGTCTAAGAAAACAAAGAAAAATTAATATTTAGATAATTTCAACATCCTAAATATAAATATTTTATTCATTTTATCTAAATAATTCTCTAAATATGTGTATTTTTACTTTAAAAATAAAAAATAACATTTATCTAAAATTCATAGGTTTTTACAAAAATAACATTCAATCCTTAATTAAAATTACAAATGTATTCATAATCATTATATGATCAATTATATATAATAGAATGTAATTTTCTAATAATATTTCATTAATATATTATTTAATTGAGAAAATCATCTAATTCATCCAAGTGCAGTTCTTCATTTAATTTTTCAAAAATAATATTTTTTCTATAAAAACTATTTTCAAATAACAATAATAAAAATAATGTATAATATCTATGAAAAATATTGCAGTCAAACATAGTTATATGTTCTTTTTACATAACCCCTTATATGAACTGCATAAGATTTAAGGGTAAGGTGTGTGATGGTGAGAGACTCTTGGGTAAGCTCAGATAACATCGCTCGGGAAGTGATATCTATTAACATCCACTTATCATGTAGATGGTTCCACTCAAACCTAACCTGTTAATGATCAGATTGGTCTTGGTTGACAGAGAAGCCCAGTGATGCGAAATCATTTCCGAGATCTGAAAAAACAAAGAAATTCTCTAGATGAGGCCATCACTTCCTTTTTCTAAGTAAATTAGACATGTTAAAGCATTATATTTGTATTAAGCATGTAATCACTGTTCAAAAGATATATTAGCAATGATCACAATTATTAACGGTATTTTAAAATCTAAAAACATAAAACTAATTAATTTCATATGTTATATAACCATTTTACATAATAAAACATTTAACTAGATCAAGTGGAATTTTCATTAATAATAGTTTTTTTTCGTTGTAGCCAATTAATGTCCAACTTCTGTCGTGATATGGGGTAGAAGAACCCCTTACTACACTTTGATTCAATTTACCTTGACCATTATTATCCATGTGTCACGAGTTTTTGAAAAAAATCTTAATATGTCCCATCTCTCTATAGGATCCGCACACGATTGGTGGTCGAAGATAGTGTATATGACAGTGAACTAGCCTAGAACACTATTAAAAAATAATTGGGGAAAGATCAAGTTTAAATAACTCATCCTGGCCACCCTATTATCCACTACTCTATTTATAGTTTTCAAAATGGGGCTTCCTAATCTCAAAAGATATTTGTGATGATTTTCGAGATGCCTCTATATGTCTAGAACTAGAATCCTCCTTCATGTTCCCCTAATTTTTGAGAACCTAATTCACCACTTCCAATAAATTCATCAACATAAAGATGTTGATAAGGAAAATTATATCGCACTTATGTCTTGCCTGAAATCTTTTTTCATATATCGTCTCATTTTTTCTAAACAGTATAGAAAAATACTACAAATCTATAAAGCATCCAACATAGTCTGTCATCGACAAACACCCTTGAGACAATTTCATAATCTCATTTACTCTCTCCAGCCTCTGCATCTATGTATAGAAGTACTCCATGAACCTCTACAAGACGACCTTCCATAAGCTTATATTAACATATTTAGTTATATCCTGAATGTTTTAGCAGTACATAGTAGATCATCATATCATATAAGCATCCATTTTAACCCTCTTAACTATAGTAATATTTATGGTGTCACGTATAGTCTTGATAGAATCAATATAGAACTCACATCCCTCAGCTCCACCCTCTCAAGGAAACGGAAGAGGCTACAATAACTAAACCTCCCTCGTCAAATCAGACATGATCTTTACAACTTTCCTTGGTCATATCCCCATGAACATCATGAACTGAGCAGAATTATCCTAGAACTAATCTCTAGATTCCTCACACAACACAATTGGTGCCTCAGGTTCCACCACCACAAGATCTTCCACCACCATGTCCACTAGTCATCCTATCAACAAAATTCATCATGGTAGAATATCTCCATATCTCCAAACACAAATCTCAGAAAACATAACAAAATTTAGTCACATTTATATAAGAGGATACACACAACTAGTCACCACAATTCTTTTTCAAATCCACACCACATGGTAAAAACAGTGGCAGTAACACTACCCTTAACAATAATACATCTATACAAAGGTTAACTAAATGTAACTCATTTTCATTATTCAGGTTTGTCATTTTGAAACTCAATTTTTCTCATTTTCTAATACTTTTTCCACATTAAATTAAATATTATGAACCAATTTCAATTTAATTTTACTATTAATGAAATATTTTTCTAGTTCAGCAATATACCCATAACTCAGTTTCTGTGCATTCTTAAACGGATAAATATCACCAAAAACAAGAGTTCCGTGAATGATTCATGAAAACACAACCCTTATATGATATTGGACACTGATTATATTATCAATAAATATTTGAAAAAACCATCACAAAAAACATGAACTACATCGCACAAGGAGAATTAATAATCAACTAAAATAGAAAACAACTATCAAAAGTAAAACCAAGGGTTCTTAGGTTTTGAGCCATACATGGGTTAGATTCTCCCATTCTTGTGCTAATAAACAGGGCATGCCTCTTCCTAGAATCATGTCTACCTTCACCCAAAAAGAAGAAAAAAAGAAAATCATACTACTCTTTATCACACCTTTGTAAATTCCTGAAACAGGTGCAACTCATAGGTTCCCTGAGAATGTCCACTATGAGTCCTTAGGTGTGCCTACCTATATTCTAGAGGATGGCGACTCTCAGTGAGGGTCTAATATCGATCACAGAGAGAATATGCTACTTTTAATCGGAGTAAAACAACATCATAAATAAAAAAACTATTACAACTGAATTACCAAATGATATCATAACTAGTGAAATACATGAAATACAAGATAACCAAACCCATAAATACAATATAAAAACTAAAAAGTAGATATTCCATTCCAAAATACATGTCTACTATTAAAATAAGACTCAATGTAATAGAAACTAATGAATCACTAGAGGGTCATAATCCATTTTGGGTTTAATCATCCATGCTATATCCAGAAATCTAACATCTAATATAAGTCGTTTGTCTATAATTTATCATAAATCAATGAAATCTATTTAGGTATCAATTAAGAAGCACATGTAGTGTGTGATTACAATTCATTAGACCAACTGCAATGGTTTCTATAACAATATCTAGTAAATAATAGTGTATGAAATTTTATAATGAAAGAAAAACAATTCATAAGTAAACAGTTATTACATTACTAAATTATTCTTTATTTTATCCCATAAACATCTAGGGTTTGTAAGGATAATTGAACCTCCATAAAATATTTATCCCATGTCAGAGTCTATCTATCCCCAAGAGATTTCATGTCATAGAATGGAACTTTTACAATTCTATTTTCATGTTATATCTCATAATTCTATTATTACCATTCCAGATTTCAATTCATATCTTATAAATCTATTGTCACCATTATAGATTTAAATTATCCTATGAATACCATTATTACCATTAAAAATTTCATTAATTAATTCAAAAATTAATTAAGCATCTCAATTCCATAAATTAACTCCCCAATTAATTAGGTATCTCAATCCCATCAACTAACTCAATAACAAATTAATCATATCAATCTGATTAATTAACTCAATAATTAATTAATCATCATAATAATATTGAATAACTCACAAATTAATTAATAATCTCAATCCTAATAATTAAATCAACTATTATTTAATTATATCAATCCCATTAATTCACTGAAAATTTATTCAGTCACCTTAATTTTATTAATTAATTTAATAAATAAATAACCAAAAAAGTTATTTTAATTAATCCTATAATTAATTAATCTAGTCAACCTCATTATTTTGTTGAAAAAATAATTATTCATAATTATTTCATTAACTAATTCAACAATTTATTAATTATGATAATTCCATTAATTAATTCAATAATTAATTTATCATTTTCAATCACCTCAAAATCCCAATAATTAATCCAGTAATTAATTAATTCAATTGTACAATACTAATAACAAATTAATTAATTTTACAATTAAATAATCCAAAACCTCAATATTAATATCACATTTATAAATTCAACAATTAATTAATGCAATTTCATAATCTCAGTATCACAATAACTAATTCAAAAATAAATTATTTCAAATCAATCAATACCATAATCACAACAATTAACAATAATTAAATCATTAATTAATTATTCCTAAATACACAAACACAATAACTTAGTAAATAATTCAAAAATTTATTATCCTAAATTTAAATTTATAATATTGAAATAATTTATTCCAAAATTAATTATTCAAAAATTTATGTAAATTACTTCACAAATAAATTAACTCAATTAAATCATTTCCATAACCTTACATAAATTAATAATTTCATATATTAAATAATACCAATAAATTCAAATAAATAATTCATCAATTAATTAAAAACATTCAATACCCTCAATTAAGCCACCAATTAATTAGTCAAATAAATATCATTAATTAATTCCACAATTAATTAATCATATTCGATTCCTTAAATTAATTAACCAATTAATTGTTCACGTATATTTCATTAATTGACTCTGAAATCTTTTAATCTTTTTATATTTCTTCAATTAATTCACTAATTAATTATTCATATAAATTTCAATAATTAATTATACAATTTTTTAATCATATTCAATTCTTTCAATTAATTAACTATTTAATTTTTCACAAAAAATTCATTAATTAATCCCAAAATAAATTAATCAAATTCTATTCTATTTTTTAATTATCAAATAAAAAAACTCATAATTAAATTAATTAATTACATTGTTAATTGATCTCTTTAAATTACATTATTTAATTCACAAAATAATTAATTTATTATTTCCATTAAATAATTCCACAATTATTTAATAACATTTACAATCACAAAATCCCCATAATTAATTCGTTAATTAATTATTTCTACATGAAATATCAATAGTCCAATTAAATTCATTAAATAATTCTCCCAAATAATTCAATTCAATATCCCTAATAAATTCATCAAATAATTTTTTCAAATTGATCAATTCAATATAAAAAATTAATTCATCAATTAATTATTCTAATTTAAATAATTAAATATCCCAAAAATAATTCATCGATTTATTATTCTAAAACAATCAATTATATATCACAAACATATTCATAAATTATTTGTTCTAACTAAATGGATTAAATATCCAAAATTAATAGATTATTTATTATTCCAACCTAAAAAGTTATATCCATAATTATTTCATTAGTTAATTCTTCAATTCATATTCTCATTATCCAATAATTAATTAAATAGTTAATTATTCAATTAAAAATTTTCAATTCCATCATAAATATTCTAATGATTAATTATTCAAATTTTATATTCCCAATAACCCTAACTTCTCATTTTTCCACAATTAATTAATTCTCCAAATTAATTACTCAATAAAAAACCCAATGTATAAAAATCTAAATGAAATTATATTAGTTCATACACATAATTTCAATAAAAAATGTGTTTTGAAATATGGACCACCTACATCAATTCATTTATAAATGGTTAGACAATGGAAATCCATAAAATATTAGTGGCATAATGAAGTATAACAAGATCCAGATATAAATCCTAATTAAAGATCAAAAAATAAAAATACATTAAATCAATATATAGATCAAAAATATTAGATCTATGTCTAAAATACTAGATCTAGATCTGACCGAAAATAGTAGATAATAACCCACCGAATGAATCAGAGAAGTAAGAAGTAGATACATGATATCAATCAGGAAGAACCACTTACCCGAAGATGAGAATATCTACCAATTAGGAATGAATCATCTTGAAAGAAGGGTAAAATTACAAGGAATCCCTTTGGAAGGATATTTAGTTAAGATAGAATGATTTTGGGTCATGATAGGTAATTTTGTGTTATTATACATTGGATCATAAAATATTTTAATAATTTTCGGGGGAGTTAAATCCCTTATTCATTGTTTGCTTCTCAGGGCCATAGTTTCTCCCAACAATGTAACATAACTATGCACATATTTTTGGGGGGTAATGGTTACTCCTAAAATGGTGAATTTATTGAAAAAAAATGTTTCAACCATATAAACTCATACTATCAAGGGTTACACTCTTTTCAGGGCTGGGGTGCAGAGTTTGGGAAAATCGTTTACCAGTCGAGCACTCCCCTTATTCCTTCCTAAATTTCCAATTTTCAACCAAAATCACTCAATTTTGTATCCCAAACAAATAGTAATAAAATACGGACAAAGGATTTATTAAAATAATACCTAATAATCTATTTGAAATGGTCAAAATCTTTTAATGTAACCCTTCCGGAAAAATTGACCTCACCATTGTAAGGTATTAAATTTCTATTGGTGGTGAAACAATATTTTAAATATGTTTTTACAAATAAGTTTATTAAATGTAATGAAAAGAGTATGATATGATGTATATTATAATTAAAATGTTGTTCATTTACCCATGTTGTTAAGAGTATGTTTGAACTCTCTAAAACACCTAATCTAAAATGTCATTCATAATGTAAGTGATCCAATATTTCCTTTACATGTTTTATGTTTTAGATGGCCAAAATTAGGCAATGTTTATGTCTATCAAGAAAAAAATAAAAATTTCGAGTTTTATAATTGGATTATAGATTTAATTATTTGGATATCATATATCTATTGAATATGTTAATTATTTATTTTACTGTTACACGTTAACTACATGATGAAAATACCATTTGATATTTTATATTGAATAAGGTTTATTTACCCAGTAAATTAACAATATATATTTAGATGACCTATTTCTATGGATACATGATTTTATGACTACTGATATAATTAATAATTTTTCATCATATAAATACATTTCAAAAAATATATAATACCCATTTTCATTCCATGGTTTCATTATGATATGTTGAAATACTTTTTTCAAGGGTATATTTATGTGTAAATAAATTACTGGTGGGGTCATGTATCTCCTTCCAATAAATTGGTTAAATCTTATTAGATATGATTATGTGGGTAAAATTTAGTTTCACTCAAGAATGAGTTTTTGTGTGGGACTCAAAAAAGTGATGTATTTGTGGGTAATAATAATATTTTTTGAAAAGTGTGTTTTCATGTGTGTGAGTCACAAAGGTCTACTTTTCCAATTCATATAGTTGGGCCACACTAAGCAATTAATTCATGATCATTTGATACATGTTATTCCCATGATATATTATTGTGTTATAAAATGAATATAAATCGGTCATAGTAGCCATAATATGGTGCTTAATTTATTACAATGACACAAGATACATGTGATCACATCCCAATGGAGTGAACTTTTTAGCAGTCAAATTATGGTAGATACCCACTTTATTCTCACATTAAATTTGAAAGAAAGATATTAAATATAAATTCATTTGATTGCATCATCAATATATTGAAAAAATAAAAATATATAAATCATAGTACACTTACTAACATTAAAAAGACTGAAAACATATGAAATATGTGATCTCAATTTTTCAATATGGCAATGTATACAATATAATTCAATGAGACATTGACAATATAGAAATAAAAAATAAAAAATAAAATAATTAATACAAAATATTAACCTGTAGTTGAAATATATTCATGGAAATAATAACTAGTTGGATAATACCATGGAATAAATTCATCACTTCATATGGATGAAATTCACAATGTCTGACATCTTAGACTTTTCATCAAGTCCTTCAGAAAAATTGATTTACAGAAGTGGATAACTCCTTTGATAAATAACATAACAATCTTAACTATATATACCTATGAATATATCTAGAGGATATAAAATTTTGGGAACTACCCTTCACATAATAGTTAAAATTCATTAATCTTATGAATTTATATTAAAACATAATCAACATACATTAATAATTAATAAATGTGTGTATTCAAAAAAATGAAATACTTAACTCTAGTTCATTACCCTATCAAAATGAAAAAAAAACTATCTTTTAAATATTATGGATCATATATTTATATTATATAATTAATAAATAATAATATTCATCAATGTATATAGAATTATCTCTAAATAATTTAAAAATACATGTATAAATTTTCATCAGGATAATAGTCTCTTTATTTTAAAATCAATTATAAAAAAATATAAATATTTAAAGAATATTTTGAAAAATATTTTATTTGTAATGAAAAATATAATTTTTTAAATAATTTCAAAATGAAACTAATAGTCATGATGGTGGTAAGATCTATTCATAAGTAAACACTAAAATAAATATATTATTCAAAAATTTGAAAAAGAGAACATTTTTCAAAAAATGTAATGTATGTACATTTTATCATTTTTATAGAATGTAAAAAAGGATAGAAATAAATTCAATAAATAAATAGTGAATATTGAAAACATTATTTAAAAATTTTAATTGAAAATATGGACATCGATGAAACATATTCTCTATCAAAAAGAAAAAAATGAATTCAGTTTTCATAAAAACATATTTTCGTATTAAGAGTACATAAATAAGAAAATGAATGAAAAAACATAGTTTATAAAAATAAATGAAGGAAAAAATGTATACGGATTATGATATAATATTACACAATCTCCCCAATGGAAACGTAAATAAAACCAATCACAAATAGTTATGTGATTTTGAAATAAAATGTTACGACATTGGAAACATTATAATCAAATCCCTCAGATGATATAATTTGAGTTTAACCATTATATAAAATGAATTAACAAGGTTCCATTATATTACATGTTAAATGGTAAATATATAAATCTCCAAAAAATAGGTATGAATCATGAAACATGTCTTAATAGAACAATATTGAGATGAATTACCCTTACCTCAAGTCTCATCTTTCTTTATACAAATTAAAATCAGCTGTTTAAAATATATATATTAATACACACACACATATATATATATATATAACCATACTCACATATATAATTATATTCATCATTCATTTATAATGTCTAATTATACTTTTATTTATAACTCTTCCTTTAAATGGACATTTGGGTTATAACTGGATCATTTTCCCTAAATGTATTGGTTTGACGGTTCATGTTCTGACATTGTGGAAAATGTATCCACATCACAAAAAAATCTAGAATCAATTATCATATTTATTTATTATAGGCACACATAAAACCATTCACATAAACAGTATATATAAAATTAATTATATCACATCATCGAGATGAGATTTTGTATGGAAATGGGATGTTTCCTTAGTTTGATGGATCGAATGAAGAAAACATAAATAATAATTATCTATCATGAAAACATAAAAATATAATAAATTAAATATATATGTAATAAATATATCATTATACAAATCCATATAAAATATTGATGAAAAATGGATTACACCGCTACATGGAGACGTTAATCAATACATACGCACGATTAATGATTAAACATTATATAATGTAGAGGGATGGTAGATAATGGTTATTCCATTATAAAAATAAAAATAATGAATTTTAAAGACACTAAAAAATTAATTAATAATATATATAATAAATTAAAAGGAGGATGAATAAAAACTAAAATAAAAACAGTCAGTTAATATAATTATATCCCCTTTGAAGAAATTGTTATAGACCTCTCATTATAGACCCTGGATATGTTATATTGATGAGACCAAAACCTCTTGAAAATTTATAAGTATGTGTAGATGTTTTTTAAATCTTTGGGAGAGAAAATGGTTTCAATAATATTTAATAAGGGATGATAGAGGTGGCTTTTGTAAGCGAGGGGATGGACCCATATAATTTCATTAAATATTAAATAAATTTAAATTTTCATATAATTTCAAGAAGAACTAAATTAAAATATTCCGAATCTATGATGAGGATAGTATTAAATCAGCACACCCTTAAATATTTAGACATGTTTTCGCGATTTATTAACCATTATCATCAAGCTATAACCCCTTGTTAATACTTCTAATGATTACCATGATAAATTTTTTTTTTTACACTTCTGGTGTCCTGAATGTCAGTATACATTTAAAATTGAAATATAAAATGATAATTTTATATATGTAAGGTTATATAATATAAATTTGGTCATGTATAAGATTTTATTGAAATTTAATTCATTTAATGTATCATTATTTCACATAAGATACAATTAACGTAATTTTTAAATTATACACTTATTTTACAATTAGAAAAACAATATTCAAATTTAATACTAATATAAAAGTTTAAGAACTGATAAATATTAAAAAAAATATATATATATATATATTTTCTAGAACAAAATAATTTATCAAAATATTATATATTTTTATAATCATTAATTTCATTATTATATTACTAGAAAGAGATACATGGTGTGCATTGCATAATCATTTATGTATTATTAAATGTACAAAAAATAAAATAAATAGATGTAATAAAAAAAGAATTCATATATAAAATAAAAAATTATAAATAAACATACACACTTAATTTATTTTTGAAAAAATATTAATGATATGATCACAAACAGTGTGAAATTTTTTATTTATTTGTTTCATAAAATAATATTCTGGTCGTTAGTTATAATAAATGGAAACAAATAACATACACTAGAATATTGGATTATTATTTTCAATAGAATAGAATAATTTAGAAATATTTTAGTTGTTACAAATATTTAGTAACAAATTACATTATTTTAATACCTAATTACTCTATTTACTCTTATAGTAGAGACAAATATTTAGCTCAATTATGATTTAAATTAATTAATATTTATGTAACTTACCTAAAATAAATTAAACATAATAATATAATTTTTTTAAAATGATATGAGAAAAATATCTATAATTGTAATAATAAAAGAGAAATATTAATATGCAAAATGTAATGAAAAATAGTTTTTTTTCAAAAAAAACATTAAGCAGAAATATTTTAGTATATCAAAATCATGAATATAGTTGATTAGAATTGTAATAATAATATTATTCAAAATAAAATGATTCATATTTCATATTAATACCAAATTAGATATATAATATGACATAAAAATTCTTTCATTTAATGATAATAAATTATTGTATTTGATGAATCAATATTTGTCATTATTAATTAGAAAATAAATCATTCCAAAAAAATAGAAATAAAAAATGTTAATTTTGAAATATAGATTTCAAATATAATGGAAATTTTATAAAAAAATTAAATTTTACTATAAATTATTTAAAATTTCCTCTCAATAAATTAAATATAAACCATTTTTTTAAAATGAGTATTTGTAAAAAGAATTGACTACCATGAAAATTGATTACATAGTTACTATAAATTGATATGTAAATTTTACTGAATAAGACCAATATAAATATATTTCATTATGTGGTTATTCATATTCAAACTCTCAAATTCAAGTACTAGTTTAAAATTGTCACATTTAAATAAACATATTTATATAAGATATCCCAATTATAAAAATGCTCATTATTTAATGTTAAAAATTATATTAAGATTATTATTATTTGAATCTAAATATTTTGCGTTAAATTATCACCCTTAGATAAATTATTCTCTCATATATTAATAAAATATATTAATGGCTCAATATATTAAAATACCAGTTTGGAAATCCAATATGATATAGATGGATAGTAAGGATTCCCATATAAAGGAGACGTGGAAAATATAATGGTCACCTAAAATAAAATATATGTAGGTTCCCAAAAATTTATGACTTTGGTGAAATGTTGAAATACATACTTATAACAGAATAATATAACCTGATTAATTATATAGAGTTATATATTACCTGTTTAAGAGATAATTAATAACCATAAAACCATAAATTAGTAAGGTGTTATAAGACAATAATTTCATTAGAAATGTTGAAAAAAAAATTACATTTTAATTTCAAAAAACAATTCTAATATTATTTTAGTCATCATATAAAAAATCTTAATTCCTAAAAACTAAAAATATCTCAAGGGCTATGAATATTTCATATCTATATATAAATATAACAACCTTGTTACCAACTATGTAATAATAATACATGCTAACAGAAATCGCTCCATTGCCAAATTCATACTCTTTTTATTGATTGATAATTCACTCATATTATTGTTACGGGAGGATTTTATATACATTAAAAAATAATTTTTTTTGAAAATCATTAATAAAATAAATCACCAGTATAAGGTCAAAGACCATATTATCACAAATTAAAGGATTTCAATTCAACTTTATTAATAGAATAGTATTTTCATTTCTCCATTATCATTTTATAAGATATAGTTTATTGATTATTATGGCATTTATTTATATAGTTACCCATATCCATCAAATAGAAATTACTTATGGATTTTCACTCCATAAATTAAATAAAATATATATCCCTTCATGAACGTTTCAATGTGTTTCTTCCACTATTTTCAAATGTGAAAATCTTCATCATTCCATTATTTTATAGTGCATTATTTTTTCTTGGTTCTTTGTAATACTCTTCTTCTTTTGATTTCCATTAAAAATATATATCATGATGAACCTTGATATTGTATCATCATATTATAATATTTTTCTCACTTTTCTCATCTTATTTTATTAGAATAAATGATTTACATTATATATCAGATCATTTCTCATATAGAAAATATTTTTCAAATAAAATTTCATTAAAAATATTCCATTCCATTTTCTATACCATATACTCCATCATTTTATTTTGAATCAATGACCATCATTTATCACCATATACCCTTAAACAACATGATTCTAGAATAACATTATCCATTTTATTTATTTTCAAAGAAAGATATACCTTTTATAGGGACATGATCTATTATTCTACTGTTAATGGATTTTAGTTCCATTAAATAAGTTATGCTTTTTATAACATGATGTATTCCAAAATCAATACATAATGTTGTGAAGGAATAAGTAGTTTTATATGGGGAATGTTATTGGTAATACCCAAAGTCAAATGTCATAACGTTGTCAAATATTTTCAACTCCATAATTATTAATACAGACATTCTTGGGAGTGAAATCTATAAAATTAATATGGTTGGTGACAGATTTTATATTCCTTATAAAAAAGATAATATTATAAATAATTAAATAAATTATTTTATGTTATTAAATTATGATTCATAAACTATAATATCAAAACTCCTGAAAAACATAACATAAATTGAATATTTATCCATTTAAAATATTATAATCATTAAATTATTATATATTGGAATATATTCAAATAAAAAAAATATTCAATTATTTGAATTTTTTTTAATGAAAAAGTAATTTAATATAAGAATATCCTGGGGGATTTTATATGAAGGTGTCCATTCATAGACCCTCTCATTATGCATCTATGATGATTGAATAATAACATATTTACCACATTCAATGAATTAACCCCTAGGGGAGTCTCTATCATATCCATTTCAACATTCCAGTATCCAGAATGGGGTGTATTTTCTATGAGAACACAAATTATATATGTTACCGAAACATCATGAAATTATACTATACATTGACATATCCATATTTTTACGTTAATGGATTTTGTCCCCTGGAATATGTTATTTGATATTTAGTTCCCAATATTTATAGTAAAATACATCTGCAACCAACTGTAAAGACTCTACACCTAGTAGCTTGGAGTTGGTAGTTACATTATTAAACTGTCAGTAGATTAAATTGATCACATCCCAAATGACCGAATAATGTTGTATTCCTGTAAACCTGATACAACCATGAATCTCACATTTAATATTAAAACATAATATATAATATATTGTTTTCAATGAAAAATAATTTTTTTCCATATCATATCTTTTAATATCATTCATAGAACACATACTAGTACCTTCGGAAAATAAAACAAATAATGGGTAATGATAGACAATCAATTAGGTAATGCGTATAGTTAATGCTAAATAAGGTAATAATAATAATATGTAGGGATTCAAAAATATCTAATAATACCATATACATATTCATATCAGCTTAAATCATATTTAGGGGTATCATAACTACTCAAATAATCAATGGAAATTAATAAACTATTTTATAATGATGTAATTCATAATTACATATCACATAAAAATATTGCTGAATCCTTTTTGAATGAAATCTTACATAAATTCATAATGAATTTTTAAAATAAAAAACCGATTACGTCAGGTTATCCCCACAGACAGATATAGGTTCTAAGTAATTTTTTCCCCAATCATCACATAATAAGTCCAATTAATTCATTACAAGACTAAAAAACACAACATAGTCATCACTCTTTCCTAATAAATTACAATTTCTATTATAACAACTTACATACAGAATATCAATAAATTACATAGTAAAAATGATTAGAGAAAACTTAATGAAATTTTATGGAATGTATCATTAGAGTATATCCTCCATAAAGTATAATATTCATCAAATTATGTTTGTATTAATGAAACTAGATTAAATCATATCTGGAAATATTATTGAGAAAATCACACTTCACATTTTTAAATCACTCATTAAAAATTAAATTTTTATAAAATATAATAAAATTCAATTTAATTTGAAATAACTATGTAAACATTTCATGAATGTTTCGAAGAAAGTAATTTTCAGGATTGTGGTATAATTAATTCAAATGGTAAAATTTAGAACAGAATTTTTTTAACACATTTGGTTTGAATTACATTATTCAGAAATTGCAATGAATATTCCTTTTGAAAAGTTATCAAGAAAAAAAAAATTATTCAATAAATTATTGAATAAAAGTAATTATTAAAAAATAAGCTAATAAAAATACAAAAAATGATGAAAAAAATATTTGACCGAATAAAAAACGAAAATTAAACTTTCATTAAAAACATTTTTTGGAATCATTATTACATTAAGTGGAAGTTGAAAACAAAATTTTAATATCTATAAATAACACAAGGCGAATAAAATATATTTTTTATGATATAAATAAAATTTAAATCACCCATTGTAATCATAATCAGATTTAATCCTAAATAATTATCATATCATGATGTAAACACTTATCACATATGTAATAATAAAATTATAATCCCTAGGATGATAAAATTTGTCTGGTAAAATTAAATACTATGAATTGTGAATGATTAGTGAGAAAACCTATAGAATGAGAAGTATATACTCTTTATAAACATAAATTATTTAATAACATCAAACATATCGCAATGAAATAATATTTAGATGTATAACCCTTACCTCAAGCCTTGTCTTCCATCACAGACATTAACATATACCAGATAATAAATATTTATTTATTATAATTCATGTCGAAAATAATATTCACACAAAACATTGAATCTATTATTCCTTCATAATTTCCCAATATTATTATTTATATATTATTCATTAAAATGGAAAATCAGGTGATTTTTTTTCTATTTCTTATTCATGATTCATTTTCATAATTCCATTACATACACCAATGTCATGGTTTTATTATCACTACAAAATCATTTATGAATTTAGAATCATATTTATTAACTATTTACACATTAATAACCCTTCATAAAAATATGTGAAGAAGTATGAAGAACTCCACTTTATGGAGACTGTAGTACATATGTACACACATGTAATGTTTCCACATATTGATGGTTGAAATAAATAAAAATTCAATAACAACTCCCAATTATAGAACTACATTAAACCCATAATAATAATATTTACTTATAAAATTCATCATTGTAAACATCTTAGTAAATTTTTTAGGGATAATGAATTACACCTTTATATTGAGATGATAAATCATGCGTTGGAACAAAAAATGCTTTAGAAATTTTTAGGTTCTGGGGAAAGATGATAATGGTTGTTGCATAAAAACATAAAAAATTTGTATATATAATATAGTGATGTTATTATTAAACAATACATAGAAAATATTTTGATGATGTAGATGTATAAATATACTGAAAAAACCCAGTTAATAAGAATATATTCTCTTGGAAAAACTTCTTGTCGATCTCCCCATAATAACATTAGAGATAGTATTTAGAAGAGGTCACAAACTCAGAATATTTATAAGGATTGTTGAACGATTATTTTTTCATGTATTTAATTATCCATATTTCTACAAAAAATAAAAATATACCTGGATATGGAGACCAATTTTTCAATTGTGTGGAGGTTCGCCATTGGAATCACTTAGTCTAATAAAAAAATAAAAAAATTTAAAATTTCATAAAGTAAAACATTGATATATTTTGTTCATAAGAAGAAGATAGGTATACATATTATCTTATAAATATACTTACATGATATTAATATATTTTTTTACACTTACCACATAGTTTTATCCCTCATTATCGCTTTTAGTGATTACTGTGTCTCAAATGTTATTTACTCTTTAGAATTCAATAAAGAAACTATAAAATGAAAATTAATTAATAAATAGAAAATGAATTATATTTTATAAAATATCTCATTTAATTTTTAAAAGATAATATATAAAATATTAATTAACATAAGATACCCTTAATCCCATTCTTATTATTAATCAAATAATTATCTTCTTAAAACATCATTATTGAAATAACTTTTTAAAATTATATTTTTATATTTCCCTATTGTGAAAACAATAACTATGATATTAATGGAAGACAAAAACTCCTTATATGTTACTTTTATTTAACATCTTTATATTTATCTATTTAATTTTTATATTACATGAACTAGTACTGTGTGGGTGTCGCGTGAAGTTTTGATAAATTTTTTCCATGAAGGAAAATAAAATATATATTATAATTATAAAATAAACATTTTATACATCATGAAAACATAAATGCTAACATAACAAGATTATATTTCTTCAAAATAATTATTAAATATGTTGAAATATAGAGAGTTTCATTTTGAATTAAATTTTTTATTAAACTAATATTATGGTCATTATTAATGAGTAATTATTATTATTTACATTCTTTTAATATTTCATGAGAAAGTTTAAAAAAAATTCACAAAATATAAATAATTATTATTTAACATAGCTTTATTCCTTATAATATTATTTATTATCCTTAATTACATGATTTAACTTTACCAAGGTGATAAATATTTACCATCAATACTCTTCAAAATGAAAGGAATACGAAGTCAAAATTTACCAAATATGAGTATCAATATTTTAAAAAATATATAGGTTTTGGAATTTCTATTACCTATATGGGGAAAATAAATATTCTTATAAATGTGTAAAAAAATATAAGACTGTTTTTAGCCGAATATATATTTAAAAAAAATAACCATTATAAATGAATTATTATTTATTATTTAAATGGAATTATTTAGATAATTATAAATCAAATGGATAATATAGTTACGAAAAAGAAATACATAATTTAATTTGTATTTTAAATTGCATTACTTAATTAGATGAAATGATAATATTTGAAAAATATTTAATTTTTTGTATTCCTTGAAAAATCAATCATATTAGAAAAATAAATAAATTCAACAAATGATAATTTAATGCAGTGAAATACAAAACAATTTATATTTTTTAAAAAATAATTTTTGAATGTACCAGAAAATAATAGTAATCTACACTAAAAAATTAATTAAAAATATGATTATGAAGAAAATGTATTTCTTTTCAAAAATGAAATCACAAAACATTGAGAGCTTATTTCTTGAAAAATGATCATTTAATTTATATTGATTAGTAAATTATAAATATAATTCATAATATATTACTCATACTCATAAAACTAATTTATTTTTGTGGTTATAATGGACATAATTAAGTATTAAAATTTATCAAATATATCTCAATTGTCTTATTATATGGTGTTCTGTGTCATGAAGCTATCAACCTTATTATTAATTACAATATAATTAGGTTGTAAAATTTGTCCACAATAAATAAACTAGTCCCACATTATTTTATCTCAATTATCAAAGGATCAAAATTAAAAAACACACTTTTTTAAAACCGACATCATATAGATCGATAATAAAACATACATTGATAAAGGGAAATGAAAAATATAAAGGTCACCAGAAAAAACACATAATCAAGTTCCCAAATTCTGAAATTAATAGAAATTAAATATATTGACATATTAGAGGAAGATATATTCAATCATCTAATAGATAGTGATAGATAATATCTTCTTAACAGTGATAATGATAAAAAAATTATAAATCATTAAGGGTTTAAAAGGACATATATTCATTCAATATTACTGAAAACTAATTTAATTAAATATAATTTTATTATATTTTCAATTAACTATTAAGTAATACCTAAATTTTAAACACTATATAAATAATAGTAACCATTATTATTTTAAATAACAAAATACATATTAAAACCATGTTCGAATCTAGGGAATAACTTTTCATTTTAACAAAAACTTTTGGATAACTTGATTCCTACTTCTTTTCATAATGAAAATGATTTTCCTCATCATGTACTTGGATGATTCAAAACCCATGAAAAAAATTGATATGGAATCAAATAAATCATGATTTTACTGTCATGGAAACTATTACTGTAACATGATGCATTTAAACATCAACATCATTAATTATATAAGCATGTCCTTGTTTCTTTATAATTTTTTAAGATAAATTCACTACAATAAATGGGAATAACTTTTAATACTACAAAAAATTCATTTAATTTAAATACCTCACATTTTAAGATTATTTCTAGACCTTACAGTCATGTTCCTTATGGACATTCATTCTAGACATAAAAAATATCTCAATTTCTCTTCAAGGAAGTTCCACTGTGTTCCATTGAACAATTATCAAATGTGAGATGTTCAATCCTCTAATTAATTTAATTCATAATAATTAACTGTTCATAGTGTTCAATATTTTTATTCTTTTCTATATTTCCTATAAAAAAATATGACATAGAGAATTATTTTCTTATCATGACGACACATGATACCATACCAACCTTTGTTAAAAGTTTCTAAGAGAATAGTTCCTTTTAGGGACATTTATTATTCCCATTAAATAAAGTATAAATATTACTTTCTGGATTATTTAAGTATTACATTGCATTGATTTCTAATCATGTGTTGTTTTCCACTAACTTAATAAGACTTTCCTATTACATTCATATTATATTGTTGAATTTAATTTATATATGATCTTATTTCTCACGAGGAATTAATTTCTCTTAGAATACCTATTTCAAAATCATCAATTCCATGCATCATATATTCTCCACCTCTTTTGTAATTTAAATCAATATCCACAACTTGTCAATATATCCCATGATATAATACACTAATAGTGTAAACATATCCCCTTCATTACTTATCTATTTTTGAAAAATAATTTCCATGGACTTGAATTACTATTCAAAAATAATTGTATCCTTAGTTTTATTATAGGATATAGGTTTTTACTACATCAAGCTATCCAACAAGAATGATTATTACTATGAAGAAATATGTTTTTCCAAATAGTGAATATAATTATTAATATCCTAAGAAAAATATTCCAATACAATCATAATCTTCTGAAATCCAAACCTATTTTTGTTAACAATATCATAAGGGAAATTCCTACGTTGACTATGGATGTTAACATGTTTTTCATTGTTTATTACAGTAACCATTTATAAAAAAAGAATTCATCAGATTATATTATAGAGTTATTCATCATAACGTATAATTTCAAATCTGCTTAAATACTAATAATAAATTTAAAATATATTTATAGATAATATTTTAATCAAAGTAAAATTATCATTTTAAATATTTGAAATTCATTAAAATATTTTTAATTTCTTAAAACAATTTTTAATAGAAATTAAAATTAATCTAGGCATATCCCCTATATATCTCTTGCTAGGTGTCCAACCATAGACCCACTCATTATACACTATTAAGAATTCAGTAATACCAAATAATCTTCTATTTTATATATTACTCATTTGTGAATATGATTCAAATCCAAATCAACATCCCAATATCTAGAGTATGGAGAATTATCTAGGAAACCACACATTCTATAACGTACTAAAACATCATGATAATACACTATTAAATTAATTTTCCTCAAATAATTTCAAATTATTATGTTTAGTAATCTTTGTTTTTCAAAATATAGTTCCCATGAATTCTACTCAATATGCTCTAGTAATAATTTTATAGAAACCAAACTTAGTAACTGAGAGCTAGAGGAAATTTTATTACATTGACACTAAATAAAATTGACCATATATAATGAATCCAAATTTATTAGTTGTGTTTGTATAATAGATAAATTATTAAATTTAAAACTAATTTGTAAATCGTAAATTTTAAAAAAGTAGTATATTTTAGAACATCATTTTTTGATTTAGTATATCCTTTTATTACATTCATTGTACCCTTTTGGGAATCCAATAAAAAGGGAACATAAGATGTGTGCGACATGACTCAATAACAGATGCACATTATATAAACTAAATATTTAATGAATAATATAGACATAATTAACGATGATATAATATTTCCACATAAGTATGTTTGATATGGTTATTTAGGGTTTGGCATATAGTTTATGTGAATATGGGAAGAGATGATGAGAACTTTTATAATAGATTGGATGATAAACATTAAGATTACATAATGTATTAAATTAATACAAATAAATTTTCAGTTTAAAGAGGATCCAAATTAATCTATTTAGAATTTAGGAATATATTAATTCAAAAAAATATCATCTAATAACATTTTTACTTGTTTATATTTTTTGTTAATCATTATCCACTCATTTTAACAGTCGGATAAACCTTTTAATGAATACCATGATATCAAAGTGATTACTCTTTTGTGTTCATGAATGATACCATAAAAGGAAAATAGTAACATAACTAGAAAATGGTTGATTTTTTACCATATATCATTCACTTGAATGAATATTCAAATTTTTATTTATATAAATTCATATAATAAAATCTGATTCCACACAGTATAAAATTTATAAAATAATTGGCATTATTCTATTTTTTCAATTTTCAAAATGGAAAAATTAAAATGTAATTTTAATATAATTTTTTAAAACCTCAATAAATGTAATATTTACCCATATATTTATTAGAACTCAATTATTAATCAAAATATTATATTTTTCTTATTTTAATTTTTTTTATTTTATTTTTCTATTTCTTGAAGGGAACTATGTCGACATCGTGTAAGTTGTTAAAGTGGTTATTCAATATATAATAATTTAAATTAAATTGAACATTATTATAAATTAATTAATATTTCATATAAACACTTAAAAAATCGAAGTAAGTAATGTCAAATTTGAATAATAATAGATATATTTAAACCAAGAGTGTGAAATTTTGTATTTGTTCTTTACATCAAATAATATTAAAATTGTAATGTAGTAAAAATAAAAAACAAATTCTATATATTAAAATATCTGGTTAGTATTTTCTAAAAAACACATATACTGTAAATAAATATAGTGCTAGATTTATTTTAAATCCTAACACATTTTTTTTCACTTAAATTACCTGATTTACCCACACTATGTTTACAAATATATACCACTATTACTATTCAAAATAACTGAAAAATTAGAATTATTTATGAAATATGAACCAAATGATTAAAAATATGGAATCAATTTTCATGTATTTTATAACTAGAAGTGGTATATAAAAATTTAAATATAAATAAATAAATCATAATGAAAACACTTTTTATTTAAAAAAAATTTTACCGAAAAAATGAACATAATCAAAATCAATAATTTTTTTGATTAAAAGGGAATTAATTAGATTTTAATGATTCAAAAAAAATAAATTTTCTTTTTTATACCAAATTAGAAATATAATGACACTTTTTACATTCTTTATTTAATTATGGAAATAATAATACATGAAAAGGTATTATATTTCACTATTCATAGAAAAATAAATCATTTCCAAAAAATCTCAAAATTTCACCTTATGCTATTTTTGATAAACATAGTCAAAAAATAATATTAATTTTCCAAAAAAAAATTATATATATATATTTGTATTTAATTATAATTTTCACTCAAAATATGCATTAAAATTCAATTTGGAAAATATGCCTTTTCAAGAATAAAATGTCTTCACAAAAAGTTGACATCTTATTTCATAAGAAATTAGCCATATGTTTTTATTCATTAGGAAATTTTTTTATATCTTTCATCATTTTTTTACTCATATTCATACCAAAAAATTAAATGGAATTTCTATTACAATCGCATTTAAAACGTATTTTTTATAATATGGATCAAATTTTCAGTGCTTTCTGTAAAATTTTAAGCAAGATATAAATCTTATTAATTATTTAATCTAATATTTTCAGTGTTAAGATAAATTCTGTATTAAATTATTATGATATATGATTTTTTGGAAATAATTTCATAAGTATCATCCTTTAACATATATGATCATCTTGTGTTAACCTATGATATTTTAATTTTGTCACTTATCTATAAACATATTGAGCATCTCATATCACACATGTTTTATGTTTCTATTTCCCAAATATATAATGAAAATTTATCAGTTTATTCAAAAACAATTTCATGTCTACATAAATATTTTTATATTTTGAGTACTTGTTCGGGATTAAGTAGTCACCTGTGTATTGGGAAAAATATTTGTTAGTTGAAATAATAAGGGGTTTTTCATTATTTTTTCCAAGATTTCCATAACTCTAAATCTAAACTATCATGTGAATGTATTGAAATTAAATATTTTATTATTCCTTGTAATCATTAGATTTTCATAATCACGTTATTTCATAGTTGGTATTAGCGCAGGGTTTATATGAATTTAGAGGGTATGGGATTAGTTGAGAAAAATATAATGGTTGATAAGTTAAGGTAGATCATAAAGATATACACATCCTTTTATTGTAGTTATTTTAATTATGAATATTTTTATGTATTGTGATAATATATCATTGGTTAAATCAATATGTATAAGTTTAAAGGAAAACTCAAATTGTTGAAAAATATAAAAATGTATTCGTAAATTAGATATTGTGTGGTTATCATAGAAATCAATTCACTATTTAAAAACTAGAAGGAAGGCATGGTTGTGTCATAGTTGAATATGGGGGAAATAACACTAATGAAGGATAACTAAGTATTAAATCAATATTCACCGTAGTAAACTATGAGTTGCCCAAATATTGTACACAATATAATAAAATCCCATGTAATATTTTTCGATTAATAAAACTCTTTTTTGAATCTACTATTATGTATTTATTGTTTTAAGGAATAGGGTAATTGAATATCAGAGAACAGTACCTAAAAATACATATATTAAATTGATAATGATTTAGCATGATGTGATATCCACTATAATAATTTCTTAGCGTAATACATTATGATGATGAATTTTTCATGTAACTAACCTAAAACAATTCTCTTATGGTATTAGTTTTTAATAAATCATGATTAAATCATTTTGGTTATAGAAATTGTTGATGCCCCATGAAACCATGTTTTTATTGGATGAAATAGGAAAATTAGATGATTATCTCATTAATAAATTTATTGGGGTAATTTTTGTATCATGAAATATTGTTATTATTACAATGTAGCTGTAAAAAATTATGATTAAAAACATGAATATTTTTTAATTTCCAAACACACAAAAGAATACATGGAAGGAGTATTATGTAATTTTTTCTGATGAAGATGATAAATTATTGAATATCCAATTACGTTCTTGTCGAAAATGCGGTGAGAATCGCTAAGGGGAATATTCTAATGTAATTGGGATTTGTATTATGTGTAGAAAAGGAGGTCAAGTAGCATTATATTTCCTATGAAAATATATGATATCTTTGATATTATGAAATTAAATAATGTTAATATACAAGTAATTTTATTAGTTTAGTGGCTTCATTGTGGGGAATAAAGAAATTAACCATGTCAATACTAAAATCCATGGTCAAATAAACATGATCATATCAACAAAATCCATCAAAAGGGAAACCATATTCCATCACAACATTTAAAGTTGGATCTAAAAAGGATATTAAATGAGGAACATTGATCACCTACTGATGAATGTAGATTTTTTATTTTTTTCTTATTCATTGTTTATCTCAATATATATATTATTTTCCAAAATGATAAATTCTTTTACATATTTCATACATGTGTAATTATTAAAAGTACATCAATTGGTATGATTATTTTATCCCAAATATATAACTACACTTTAATATATGTTTATATGAATTTTTTGACTATAACTGATATTATCCTTCAATTAGTAAAATAATATTTCATATGTGTTTGACGGCCTTGGATTTTCATACAAAACTATTACTTATTTTTAGATTAATATTCATTGTATTATATAAAAAATAGTCGAGGATCATAAAATTTTATTTTTATTAAATACAAGATAGAAAATATTATTAATCAGTGAATTATATTAAAAATATCCAACAAATACCTAACAACATATTAATCCTCTTATACATATTATAAATAATATTGGTCATAATAATATGGTTAATGTTTACATAAGATAAGGGTGGTCTCATATACAGAATGAGGGTAAGAATGTGAGACAACCATGATAACATAAGAATAACAAGAGGATGAAGGAGTGAGATCATAATACTATGAGTTTGCAAAAGATATCCTATATATAAAATATAATAATCATGAGACATGTTATAAAACATTCTAGTTTATTAAACATGAACCCTATTGGAATAAAAAAACACAAACTATGGTTTCATAACATAGGTATAAGACTAGGAATTCTGGAATACACATAAGTATAGAAAATACTTTCCATATTATCAAAGGATGAATACCATGAATATCATAATGGAAGGGGTTTACTATCAAAAAAGTCATAGTATTCAATGATCAATCCTGAGGCAATTATAGTTAAAAAATCCCCACCAAAACTGGGTAAAATTTCCACTCTAATAATTGTTATCTAATGAGATAAAAATATTTACCCAATACAGTAGTGAGAGATTTATTTCCCACTAATCACATAATGAAATAATATATATTTGTACCCAAATATCATAAAAAATTAATCATATGATAACCCAGGATATGAAATTGGGTTCACAAAAATTTAATTATATCATCACCTATGGTAAAGAGATTTGCTTCATAAACATTTCTTCATTTCATCATAACATGAAATGCTTAAAAATAAATGGGTATCATAATTTTTTCATCGTGTTATTACTCATAGAGGATAAAAGGTTTCATAATAATCATTCAATGAAAAAAAATATAAAATTAATACAAGGAATAAATAATTGTATAGATGGAAAATATCTCCAGTGAAGCACACGTAATAAATATGTTTTCAAATCTGATAAAAAATAAATTTGAAAGACCACATTAAATATTTATTTAGGAAAATATAATTCTGAATTTCAAAATTACATTCTCAAACATAAAATTAATCAGAAAAATTAAAAATCCTTTTATATCTATATAACTTTGTAATAATTTATGTTGAGAAACAATTAAATAATTTGTCATTATTGTAGAAAATTATGCTCATACCAATGAAATATTCATATAACATTTTCCAAAAATTAAAAATGATCCTTTTTTGGGAAATGAAATGAATATTTCATGTGAATAATTTTATAAATAAGTAAAAACGAGTAAAAATATCTTTAAAATCATATATGAACATTAAAAGTAAATAAAAAACATTATGAAAATAAGGACATATGAGAAAAATGATTTTCAATAGAGGAGGGAAATAAAGTCTTTACATATTAAAAATATTCCTTCCAAATCATGACTACATAAAGAGTGGGAAAAGAAAAGAAAATAGTAATTAAAAATAAAACGCCTATTAGAAAAATACTCATGATGTTACTTATATATATATTATAAGTCTTATCACTAATTTCATAATCCCATACAATCCTGGTAAAAAATGTGATTGAAACAACAATCCCTTACCACATTGGTAGCATTTGAATCATAATCCCAATGAAAGAATTATATTGATTAAAAATTATCATATCATGAAAATAATTGTACACATGATATAACATGTTTATGGGGTAATATATGCACCTTATAAAATAATATAGGTGAAAAATATAATGTATGTCCCAATGAAAAAAATTGAAAAAAATCAAATTACAAATTTTTTATATTTTGAATATTAAACCCTATCAGATAAAAATAATATTATGGATATGTGAATTAAATAATTATATATTTATTGATAATAAAATAAATTAATGTTGATTTTATACATCATATAAATGAAATATGTGGTGAATATAGAATGTGTCTCACAGAAGTAAAAAAGTGAGACTAAAATCTCGTACTTATTTGGTAACTATTGAACCATAAAACCTATAAAATATATATCATGAAATGAATATTTTAATAAATATAATTTTTAGTATAATAATTATAATATATGTTCATTTTCCATATATAAAACACATAATGGAATGATTTGGTGAAGATGGAATATTCCTCACAAAAGTAAAAAAAGTGTGGCGTAAATCCATTACTTTATGTCTCAACTAAAATCATACATTTTTAGAGATCCTGAAAATACATAATTTTTATTATAAAAATAATATAAAACAATAATTATATATATCATACCATATATTATTTACAGAATAAGTTTTATTTCCATTTTATTAACAACTCATTGTTACAATCATGATCTGGGTAATACCTTTATTTCTTTTCATTTATGTTTTGATTTGTTTATCTAATTACTATTTCATTAATCATGATTACATAATATAAGTAATTTTTAAAATGATATAATTCTCATATATATTCATTATATATGAATTTATATCAATATATTCTTTTAAGATATAAAAAATGAATCCCTAATTTCATAGATATGACAAAATGTACATATGTATGAGCATTGTTTCTGTTTTATCAATGTTCAGAATGAGAAATAGGTAAGTAATTATCTAGTTTTAAATAATTATTATTATTTAATATATATATAATATTATAATTAAATTATAATTTATTATCTTCCATTTAATGTGTTAGCTATAAATGAATCACATTGTTTCATGAGGTGGCAGTCCACCATTCAGAAGAATGATGTGATCATATCTCTAACATAATGGAATTTAAAAAAATTAGATATAAAATTTATATGAGTACATTTTTGTAAAAAATATCACACATATATATATATATATATTCATCTTAATGCCCATATGTTATAGGGATTAATGGAAAATGTGTCACACCAATTCATGAGGTCGTAGTCCACCCAACACAAGAGCAAAGTTACCAATACCCATTTGAATGAAAACGATATGGATATATGTAATTCACTTTACATAATAAAAAATTATTATTTACAGGATATTTCTGTTAATATATAATCATTTTTAATTATAATATATTAACGTGGGGGAATAAAAAATATAAGAATTCTTATTCAAGAATATTTCATATTCTTCGGAAAACTTCTTCTGGATTTTCACTATAGATATTCTTGGGTGGATTTATGACAATAATATTATTCAAGAAAGATTTGATATAAATATAGAAGATAATTTGGATGATTTTTTTTGAAAAAATTGGTTTTTTAAATATGGAATGAAAATATGATCAGGTAGCCTTTTAGATGTGGGAGAGAGGGCACACATGGAATTTTTGAAATCAAAGAATTCCATCTACATATTTATCATTACATAATGATCCCAATGGAACCAGTTTAGATAATTATAATATATAAGGTCTAAATATGTCCATAAATATAAATTTATAAATGTTTTTGTAAATTATTAACCATTATATTTTTAGTTTAATCTCATAGTAAACATGTTTTTACATTTACCAGTGTAAATAATTTTTAATATTATTCAGTATTCAATATGTAAAAAATCATGTTGATCATATTATATAATAAAAATATTTATTATTAAAATTTATTCATAAATTTCTCTAATTTCAATTCACATAAGTGGAAGTATATAGTTTCAAAAAATTCAAAAGACGTGTCAAAATAATGGGTTTCCAAAATAAATACCTTCATAAGTTGAATAAGTGTTTATATCAAATTTTAATATAAAATATATTTTAATGACCTAATTTTATTAATTAATTATTAATTGAAAAAATATTACTTTTAAAAAATAAATTTATATTAAAATATTTTTTAAAATTCATTAAAATAATAAGATATTTTTAAGGAAAATTTTATTTTTCACAATTCATTGTACAATGGAACTTTTCAAAAACAACAATATCATTCCCCTTAATGTGTATTATTTATATAAACCATTATAAATAATTTTTAAAATTTATTTATTAATATTAATCGCTATATTTTTAATTTATATTTTACAAATGTTATGATTAAATAATAATATTTATTATATATTTTTTTTGTAAAAATAATTGTTATGTTTTCACAATTTAAAAAAAATGTTATGTGTGTTAGAGAAAAAAATTAAGTTTAATATATTGAAAAAAATCATTTATAAAAGCTCATGGTGTTATATCACAGCCCCACTATAAATTTAATTTCACTATCAAAATTCATTCATTCCATTAGAAAAATTTGAGTACAATTCTACCACATAATTTCCTTAGAATCCAATATTGCTTCTAAAAACTATTGGTTTCACAACAAAACATTGACTTGGTGAGTGGTCATGATTCATAGAATTGTATCTCTATGCTACAAATTCAATATCTCTATCTCTTAAAAGGAAATATATTACTCCACAAGGAATACTGCATCGTTTAGTATATTTAATGCATCAGGTACATACATCTGTATGAAATATACATGGAAAAAATAATGATCATCAAAAAGATATAGTGGATGAAATATGAGATAAGAAACCATCCCTACATGATCGTTGATATAAAAAGGGCCAATATAAATCGATATTGGTTTTACAGTATTCTATAATCTCATAACCATATTAAATGAATAAATTCATTGAAATACTATGTCCTGAAAATCAAATTCAACATCACACTAGTAATTATAAGTATAATTTTATACTGACTTTGAAATAACATGATGTGTTATTAATGGATATATCCTTTCATTCCACTTCCCAAGATGGATTGTTTTTAAATATATTTGTTTCTTTTAATTAATTTTTAAATGTTATAGATCAATAGTTATTTCAATAGAGGGAAACATAAGTTACCATCGAAATGGTTAGAGAAGCTATTGTTGTATGAAAACTCAACTAGTAATAGTTGTTTATTCAAACATCCTTAAAAATATAAATAACATGGTCTAAATATATCCTTAAGTGTATGAATTGTATTCTTAGGATGAAAATTTATCTAAAGATGATACATAGTGTTGAAGCATAACTATGTATCTAGATCCTGCTGAAGTCTTTTCTCGAATAAAGAGGTAAAACATTGATCCTGAAAAGATACAATATAATGGGGTAGTCTAATCAATATTACCACTTCATTAAGGTATAATATGTTAAGATGATCAGGTGGTAACTCCTCTCTTGCTGTAATTAAAGGTGGTACATTTTTATGATAATCGACTACATACCATTTAGTATTAATACATTTAGACAATTTAGGGATTCTGAGGTTAAAATATGTTGTGATAATTTCCTATTAACATTCTAGCATGGTTTTTATTTGTATCATCCCATTATTTTTTTTCTCTCAACCTAAATATTCTGACATAATAAGCACTACGATACATACTAAAAAAATGTCCCCCTTGATTCCATCTAACCATAAACACTATTTCAAATATCTATACATCTGTATGCATATACGATGAATAATGAATGAGTAAATATGTGCATATATAATAAATATTTCATCATTTACAATATTCGTGGAACACATTAATTGGTCCTAAAAAATATCATTCCATCACGATAATGGATAAACTCAAAAACATTTTACAGCTTCTTCTGTAGCTCTATTTATTCCTTATACACCTCCTTTATCCCGAAATAGATAGATGAATGAACACTTATTTGAGAAAGGTAATATTTCTATTCATACTAAAATATTTAAATATCCAACCATTAAAAATAAATTAAGATTGGATATTTTTTGATCCACATCATTTGTAATCTATTATAAAAAATCCAATAGAAATCATTTGACACCTTGTTATCATTACCATTATAGTAATATATTTATCCTTTAGAATCATCAATCATATCTAATCTTCTATTATAACGCATATTATAATCATTAATGGAGAATATAAGTTTTATTATCTTGTGATATATATATATCAATATTTTATCTTCCAAGATAATGCATCTATATCATTAATTCAAAGTTTACTCTTTCAAATTACAAATCACGTGTTGGATAGTTTTTTTCTCGTGCCTTCAATTATTAAGAGGCATAAGTATTAACAATGTTTTCAGGAGAACGCATCATAATCCATTCATGGATGCATCACTAAGGATAAAAAACCTTCTCTATAGTAAAATGGTGTATGAATTGGTGCATGAATATTCTTATCAATAGTTCAAGGGAATATACCTTATATTCACCTATCCAAATGAACATATATCTATTCCAAGTTTACATAGAAGTGTATTAGAAATATACGATAAATGTTCAACAAAAAATATATAATATCCAAGAAAACAATGAAAAAATTAGATCTCAATCACTGTGGATGGTCTGGGTGAGTATTCAATACCTTCCAACTTTGACGGATACATAGATATTACCTCTCATTAGATTATATGACCCAAAAATTAAACCCTTTTATCTAAAATTCACAAAATGTAATTTTTTATATATTTTTTCCTTCCTTAGTGTCTTGTTTAGAATCCTCATGTAATAATAATTTCATTCCTTTTTAATTGAGTATAAAATAATATCACCTATAAATACTACCAAAAACTGATCAAGGTAATCTCTAATGACACAATTCTCTAAATCAAGGACGATAATTATTTGATAAATAATAAAAACTTTTTATCACCGTATACTCATAGTGTACATAACATGTTCAGAATGATTTATTCGGTATAACATCCTTCTTAAACAACATTTTATTATTTCTATTATGATGTTCAATAATAGAAAAGTATTTATCTCCACACAATTGATCGAAAATTCATTAATACAGGGTAGAGGAAAAGTATTCTTAACAGTAATATTATTAGGATATCTATTGGAAATTTAGAGTTTCATTGATATAAACTTATTATTAACAAAAATAAATTTCTCTTCACTTGGTGACATGCTTGTAGAAATTAATTCCATTCAAAATATTCTCTAGGAGTTTTAAACATAATTCCCACAAAAAATTGGTGATTTTTATAAGGATTAATCTAATTCAGAGAGGAACAATGTATGAATTCTATTGGAAATTAAACTTATTGAATTAGTATATAAATAAGAATTTTTCCAACAAGACATAAAAAACGACCCCCATGATAGAAATATCATTGATGTTGAGTTTCCCCAAACAATATAAGATAAAAATACATTATAAAAATTAATCATGATCCATACAATGCATGTAATTTCCATTATAACATCATTTTTATCATCACTCTAGTAGATAAGAAATTTCTTTATTTCAGAATCATACAATAAATCTATTACTAAAAAATGATGTCATCTTTAAGATGTAAAATATAATCCACTAAAAAATGTAATCGAATTAGAAAAAATTTAGAATAACAAGATTTACTATAAAATTATTCAGATAAGTATTAATTAGATAAGAATCATATTTTTTTAAATTTGATCATCACACTAATATAGTTTTTTATTTCTAACTCATCATCTAATAATTTGGGTAACATTTTTACACCCTCAAAGTATTATTTAGATAAACAATAATTGTTAGTTTAATATTCAAACAAGATATTACTTGTTATATATTGGATTATAATTCCGCCTTCCTCGACATCGTTATCATGCCCCTTATCAGAAATAGTTATCATGTGATATTTTCCGTTCTATCATTGCTTAATACGATTCTAACATTGATCATAATAATTTTCCCTCCAATTTGGTAACTGGTTATCAAAAATCCCATTATCCTTACACTTGAAACACTATAGTATAGATTTTTTATTATATTGTTATTTACCTTTATTTGCATCATTATACATTTTTTCCGATCAAATCGGTAGTTTATTTTCTCATAAATATCCTTCCAAAATAATTTTTAGTCCCCAAATAAAATTGTATACATGTTTTTTTTATAATCCATGATAATAATAAAATGGATATATTATTTTGTCCATGACTTTTCGATATTAATTTAAATAAAATAATTATATTCTTATCAAAACTGTGATATTTATAGGTATCTCCAATTTCCATTTTATCCTTGATAGATCATCTAATAATCTCTCCATGTATACAAAAATATATTATGGATAATTCACTTCAGATAATTGGTTTTAAGATGCTGATGAACATATAAAACTTAATTCCTTATGAGGAAATAATACCAGTGGAACACCTTGAAAGTATTGTAAAATTCTCCTCAAATTTTACAACTAATTCATCATCATATTATTTCAACTAAAGGTACATCTTATCCATAATCATATGAAGAACATAATTAATGTTCTTATTTAATGAAATCATTCAAACTCATCGCGATCCATGAATTCATTTTGATATGATTACCTCTTATTCTTGATAACAGTCTAGCATTTATTTGATCCACCTTCATTGCATTGGATAGAAAAAATGACATTCTGAATTTTGTAGCACCATAATATGAAAATATATTCTTAATGGGGATGATCTATTCCCCAATAATATATCAACATATAGATCCAAAAAAGATGATACTTCCCCATGAAGGAATCAAAAGAATATTGTTCAATCATTTTCTAATTTTGAAATATAGTATGATTAATAATATGAGAATGTTGTGGGAGCATAGAAAAGAGATTTTTCAATCCAGATATAATAATTTTCAGTTTCTCAAGATAATAATTATATCATATTCCTTGTAATTCACCATTAACAAAATTTCATTGATTTATAGTCATTGAATAAATAAATAATGGTAGATCCATGAAAATTATATTTGAAAATAATATAATTAAGAAAAATAAATTATAATATTCTAATATATTACACATTATATTCAACAAGGGTAATCAATAATCTGTTAAGATCCTTCATAATGGTTGATAAAAGAATTGTGAAATAGAAAATCCATATCCCCCTAGTGTGTCTAGTAAATATCCTAATAAACCATGTTTCTAGGTACTAGTTATCATTTGTGCCAAACATGATTTACCTTTTTCAGATTTATTATCCCTAGGTATATCTGTTCAACAACCAAATCCACTATTAATATACATAAACTAATATATTTTAAAAACTGCACTCACTTTCCTTAAGAACAACTTAGGACATAATCATATTGTTTGGATAGTTTATCACTAATTTCTCCACATCCAAATTTCCAAATGTTATCCAAAAAATTACTATAATAAGAAATATTGAGAGAATATGTTCTAATATATAAATGTTACTATTTTTTATTAATATCCACTAAATTAAAGAAAAAAATTCCCAGTACTCAATAATCATTTCTATCTTCACAAAATAGATACAAAATCATCTTATTTTGTGAAAGATATTTAATTTCCTCCATAAAGATCTTACCACATAATAAAAGTATTACAAATAACAATCTTATTAACTATATATATATAATAGGAAATGTAATCATAAGACAGTTTGAGCATATATTCTTGGTGAGGATGTGATAGTCATATACCAATAATCATAAAGGAAAAACAAGATCATAATGTATGGATAAAATCAACATACAATTTTTATGACCAGAAAATTTATTTTAAATATCTTAATATTGAGGGGAGGAATAAAGAATTGTTGTTTATAAGGCATAATTCATAATGTTTTCTATGAACATAGTCTATGAAATCATAATATATGTATAATATTTTGAATTGAGGAATACATATATTTATATAAAATCATTGTAATTGTAGTCCATGTTCACTACCAATTTTATCATAGGAGAATGTGTTCTCTCTCAAATGCATAATATTAATCAAGATTCACTCACAATACCACAATAGAAAACAATTTCCATTAAAAAATTTGGGTAACACCATATTCCAATCCTTTTTATTTGATGATATATTAATATTTAACCAATTCATTAGAGGGAGATTTGGGTCTAACCCATCATATAATAACAATAATGAATATTTTTGCAAAAAGATAAAAAAATCATAATATTAGAATCTATGAATTAAAATGGGATTCATAAACAATTAATCAAATAAAAAACTATGTAAAATTAAATGTTTTTAAAAAAAATCATCATTTCATCATAGCATGACCCATGGAAAAAAGAATGGGTTCCATAATAATGAGATAAGGGTATAACCCGTAAAAGAGAAATAGAGATCATAAACATTATTCCATCATAAACATAAACAATTTATAGAAATAAAAATAACATTATACATGGATAAAATACCTAGTGAAACATAAGTAATATCAAAGTTTGTCATCCTAGATGGGAAAATAACTTTTAAAGATATCATGGAGTATTTCTTGAGGAAAATATCAATTCCATTTAGAATATATATATTTTTAAAGTAAATATTATAAAAAAATAAGTCATTTTCATTCAATTTTTTTTATTCTTATAAGGATAGATTTAATACAATTATTGGACATTACAACAAAAAATTTGATTTGTGTTGTAAAAATATTAAATCAACATATTCAGTAAAATCCAAATGATATTTTTTGTAGAACAAAATCAATATTTATTTCAAATACATTAGTAAAAAAGTTAAAATGGGTTAATGTTACTCGAAATATTCATTTAGGAACATAAAATTTTCTTTAAAATATATTTTTAGAAAAAAATGATATAGATGAAAAAGGGATTTCACCGAAGAGATGAATAAAATAAATTTACATTAAAAATGATCATTTAGAATCATAATTACTTAAAGAGAGCACAAATAATGGAAATAATTTATTGAAAATAAATTACAATAATTTATAAATATGAATGAATTTATTAAAAATAGATCAATATATTTCGTCATTGAAAGCATAATCCAATGAAATTATGTAAAATGTTCAGATTGTAATATCAAACCCATACATATTTGGTAAATTTGGAATCATAAGACCCATTAAAAACAACTTAAATTAAAATTTTATATATCACTAAAATAGTTATATTCTTGTTATAACATATCAATGGGGCACTATATACACCTCAGAAAATAAGGTACATTCATAACACAACTATGTCACAATAAATGAAAATTGAGATAAAATCCATTATATCTTGGGTATAATTTGAATCATAAACCCCATGAAACTGAGATACCAAAATAGATATATTAATCCTGATAGTTTAAATTTAAATTATCATAAAATCATTTCATATGAATTATATAAAAAGCATCAAAAAGTGGTTAATATATAATGGGTCACAGAGAAGTAAAAATTGAGACGGAAGCCCCTTACCTCTTCGGTAACAGAGAAATAGTAAACCCTAAGAAAAATAGATCCTAAAAGGGATATATGAATACCCATAATTTTTATGAATAATCATAATATACATACAATATAAGAATATACAAAAAATAAATCAAAGAGGTGATAAATATAGAATGTGTCAAACATTAGTAAAAAGTGAGAAAGAAATCCATTACTATAAGAATTGACTACCTTCATAGACATTTGAACTACCTTTATAATAAATATATTTTTAGTTTATATATATAACAGATTAATTAATATAAATATTAAACTATATAAATAATTTAATTATTATCTTATATTACGCATTTATTAACAATTACATGTTAAAATCACATGTCGGATAATAAACACATTGTTTTTGACGTTTGTTTTTATTTTTTACTTTCTATATTAATAATTTAGGTATTATTTTATAATTAAAATAATGGTGACCATGTTGTAAAGAACATTTATGTTGAATATATATTTATTTTATGTAATACATTATAATTAATTAGTCAAAAATTTATTTGAATGTTCATTTTGACTACATGTCGTATATATATATATGCATGTTTCTTACATTTTCTCAATTGATGTAACAAAAGATAGGAAAATAATAATTAAATATTATAAAATAATTTTGATTTCATATATATCAAATAATATCGTTATCATAATAATTATTACCTTATTTGTAAATCATTATGGAAAAACAAATCACAAGGCTCCATGAGGAGGAAGTCTACTATATGCACAAACACCATTATTATATCTCCCATCGAATAGAAAGTAAAAAGTATTATTCTATAATATTTTAGAAAATTTAAATTTTTTTCTTACAAATATTATATATATTCCCTACATCCCACATCATACCCATCTATCAAAAGTGTTAATAAAAAAATTTCACATTGGTTCGCGATGTGGTAGTCCTCCGTACACACATGCAATGTTTTCCTTTCCATTTTTTTCTATAAGGAAAAATATATAGGTAAGGAAGATAATATAATTAAACAATTTTATATGGATGTTACTGGGGTTATTATATTATCAATTTTTAAATATAATTTACTGTTGTGGAGGAAAATATATAAAAAATGCATGCTGATGAATTTTACCTCTTATCTAGACAATATATTTTTTTGGTCACCAAAATATTTTATTTACTAAAATTATGACCCAAAAAAGGATAATAGATTTAGGGGATGGAATTATATATGTGGTTAGAATATTTATTGAATAATTTATTGTTCATTTAATGAGTTTAATGTTGAGGATAATAGGTGGCCTTTTATAAGTGGGGGAGGGGGCTCACATGGAATTTTTTAAAGGAAAGATTTTTGCTATTATTTTTTCAAGGAAAAAAGAAGAAAATGGACAATTTTATACCAAATAATACATAAAGTGGAAATATATCCATAAAATTAGAATTATACCTTTTTTGTGTATTTTTAACCCTTATATTTTTATTTTAACATAACGATGAACTAGTTATTACATTAACAGTGGTAAATATTTTTAATATTTTAAATATGAAATATGATTAAATAATAAGTTAAACATATTATATTATATATCATATTCTAAATAAAAATACTAAAACAATTTTTTGAAATTCATTTCAAATAATTTTAAAAGTTAAAAATAAAATTAAACATATAGACATGCAAAATAAAATGTTTCCAAAAGAAAAAATTTATAACGGTAAAAACATGTTTATATTAAATTATAATAAAAAATTAATATAAAAAATTAAATATTACGAATTAATATATTATTTAATAAATTGTAATTTTAATAACACATTAGTATCAAATATGTCTTATAAATTATTTAAGAAATTGTTTTTAATTAAAATCCACATTTTATCTATTCATTTAAAAAATGAAACACTTTAGAAAAATACAAAAAATCTAAATTATAATTATGTAAATATGTTTATATAATAAATATACTTCATTTATTAAATTTAATTTGCAAAACAATGGAGAAAATTACATTTATTATTTTTTCACAAGATGCGATAATTGTTTTTGAGAGAATTGTATTTTTGAGACAAATGAGAAATTTTATAAAATTAAGAATATTTTAATCAGTATGTTTTACTTATTAAAATCATGATATCTTATAATTATAAATTATATATTAATATTTCTCCATCATTTGTTGACATTTAGTTGTTAAAAGTTTCATTTAAAAAATAATATTAATAATACATTAATGTTAATTAAAACTCATTGTTGCATGTAACGAAAGATAAACTCAGTGTTGAATGTAATATATGAGTTAGAATAAATTTAAATTAATCGAAAAATAGAAGTTTATTAAAATATTTGGGGTTATAATAAGGCCTAAATTACATCACGTAACATAGAGGTATTGATAATTTTTTTAATTGGAAAACAACATCTAAGAATCATCCAATGACTACATATTAGGGATGAATATATAATTTATATGAATTAATTATTCCCATTTTATTTTTTTAATTAATATAAATGGTTAAATAAAAATTTACCAGTAGTTATATTTTTATATTAATGGTGAAGTTTTTTTCACAAGGCATACAACTTATAGTGAAGATAAAAACACATATGAAAGTAAATTTACAGTCATATCTATATTTTAGACACCCTAAATAATTGCATTAGATTAAAATCATTAAAAAAATGAGTTTGTGATTTATTGGGGGGGGTGTACCTACATGAAATTTCATAATGATTTGTCCTTAAATAATTTTTTGTTATTCTCTTTTTCTAAAAATAACACCAAACTAAAATGAAAATTGGTATATTTGTAAAATATTTTACATTTAGGTTATATTTATTAAATTATCATGAATAAATGGATTTATCAATATTCTAATATTAATTAATAAGACAGAGTGGAATGTAAACCTTTAGTCTAGGTATGTCTTATGATGCTCATTTTTCTTTTCATTGCGAGGAGGTATTTTCAGTAGTGTTTGACATGGACATGTATATAGAGTTTTTATGGGAAAATTTTAGATTTGTCGAATAAATTATTCTTAACAAATGACATTGGCCATAAATAATCAGAAATATACCCTCAGATGGATATTAATAAAAAAATAATATTATTTTTAATATTCTATTATTTGTTATATAAGTGTCAATTTGACTGATCCCATCATATAGAGGACTTAGATGAAGTTCATTAATATATTTTTATACTTTTAATGGGCTTTTTACATGGTGAATCTTTATTAATTATTTCATTAGAGAGTTAAATATTGTATTATAGGATACCCTGATCAATTAGAGGTTGTCCAAAATTATCAGTGGTTAGTAAATCTTATTCATCAGATGAATACCCCTATATAATGAAGTGGTGGCCCATCATTGATGTTATTTTTATTTTCTTGTATTAAATTTTTATGTTTTTAAGACGTATTTATTCGAGACTTTGATTATAGATATGAGTTAAGTGATATTCCTTGTAATCACATGTATGTGATTAATTAATATGTTTTTAGTGTTCTCATGTGGATGTTGGGTGAATATTCGAACCATGTGAATCAGATTAGACTACATTTTTTTATGTCTTTTTGTGGACTTTTTTGGCTTTATTCCTTGGGATGAAATATTATTTCCCTTATAAAAATATTACTAAATCGGTATCGTAAATAATATTTTCTTATAGTGTTTGTTGATCTTCCAATCCACTAGAAAATATGAACAGATAAAAGTCTAGCCATTTTCTTTACAATTTCCATGTTTATCCATTGTAATAGATGGATTCCCATGAAAAGAGGCATCATCCTCTCTAGTAGAATTCAAATATGTATATTTAATATTAATTGTTAGTAATTCACTTGCATCATTCTTCTCTCTTCTCACTGGGTTGCATATTGTTTGATTTCATTCTTTTACATTTATAAAAAAAAAATTAATATAGTGGAAGGGATGGTTCATATTCACATGTTTTATATTTTGAACATAACATTTTAATGAATAAAATAGGAGAATAATTTTACAAAAAAAATAGGAATCTCCATTGATTGGTAGATAACCTAAAATGACGGACCTGATATAATATGAAAAATTATAGAGGAAGGTTTTAACCATGATTATGATTTTCATACCTCGAAATGTATCATTAAACATTTGATAGAAAACTAGTAAAGGGGTTATGGACTCATTTAATGACATGTTTGAGAATCCAGTGGCTCATAAAAAAAATTCATGATGTGATGATATTTTAATAAATGGTTATTAGATGGAACAAATTTCATAACATTTGTGAATTATTTAATATAATCCAATGGTTTCATGAATTAGTGATATAAATTTCACTAATTTTGTATGAGAATTTTCTCTTCATTATTCACTAAAAAAATGATAGAATTATATGTTGATAATAGTGATCAATTCTTATGGGAAGTTAAATGTTATGATTGAGGAAATTAAAAACATGTTATTTAATATGGATTTCATGATGAAAAAATCCATGTTCAACTCATAAGTACTCTCTATACTACTAGATAACGATGGAATATGTAATGTAATGACCTTATTAATGAAATGTATTCATATTATTGTATTTTTGATTATATTGAGGAAAATTTGTTTGTCAAGGATCAACATGTTCGACTTTTCTGAAGAGAAAATTGTCAAGAAATATTGAACGAATCAGGCTTTAGATTTTATTTACAGATAGATAATTTGAAAAATAGCAACATATGAAGGCTTCAATTTAAAAAATATTATGACTATTCTAGAATATTAATGGGTGATTTATTCAAGTGTTTTAATTCATTCAATTGTTCAGTGTGCATAAATGGATGATTATTTAACAATAACATTTAGAAGAATACATATTACCCATGCTGAATATTTGGATAATGTTTGGATAGGTGATGTTAATTTTATTATTAAGAAAATGATGTTTCATGAGACTAAAATATGATATAAATTCTATAGGTATCCAAGAAAACATCATATTAATGTGAACACATTATGATGATTAATTTCGGAATTACTCTTTCATATATAGTCATGAAGTATAGAAAATCATCCAGCATGATTAAATAGGGGGTAATGAATGTGATAATATACAAGAACTGATATAAGAATTCAGTGCTCGTGATCATAATCACATCATTGCATGATTTGGAAATGTAAAATATTTGGTTTTTCCAAAATATTTAAAATAATCTCAATGTTATAGTATTGAATGGAATACATAATCTGGAACACCCATAATATGAAATTTGTTAATATTGTATGTATGGGAAATAGATTATAGATTTCTTTATCATGGATGGTATAAATATAATGAATAAAAAGAAAAAATCATTTCATTCACATGTGTAGTTCCTAACAATAGTTTAAAAAAATTGAGGATTACTTTACATTTATTCCATTATTGATGATACCACTCAAGAGGTCTAGTGGTACTTTATAATGAATAAAATATAATTTGTAGGAATTTATTAATTGGACATTTTTTGTAATAAATATTGTCGATGAAAGTTGATGTGTCCCTTGATAAGAAATGGTTGGTGGTATATTGGATTAAACATTCACATATTTTATTATAGGAATGTAATCTGGCATCAGATGACTATTACATAAACTAAAAATTATATTTTGTTGATGAAAATTACTTTCAAATTCTTCACAATAGTGATCTATGTATGATTATTCACTATGGAATACCTATGGTATTTTTCATAGAATATATTATTATAGAAGTGTATTTTATGAATAGACGTCCAACTTTAGTTATGAGATAATAACTTATAGGGGAACTTCAATAAGGTAAGTGAATATAGTTGAATTATATAAATTGTTGGGAATTATGACATATGTCAATATCGATTATAAAAAATGAAGAAAGATTGAGGTGAATTCCAATATGTTATTTCATTCCTAGTATAGAGATGGGAACTTCTTGTGTCTCATATGGGATAATGAAAATTAGACATTCATTCATTGAATAAAATTTATTTTCAATGAAGAACATCCGTAAAAATAATCAATATGCTGTGGAGAAGAATGTCTATTCCATATAATCTATTAATAATCAAGATAATTTGATAAATTTTATCATAATTAATCTATAGCTGGAAATATTTTTTGTTGCGTAGGAAGCTTGTTCTATGATATTCTAGATACCAGGTAGAGATTGATCAAAAAAAAAAAACAATGTTTGGATTGATGACTGTCCGACACGAATGTTATAATGGTCAAACAATACAATATAATTGTTGCAACCACTCATATGATAAATATAGATTAGCGTTTTAGAGATTATATGAAGATTATAATTTTAATACACATAGGGGTTATATAATAATTGGATGAGGTATCTACTCATAGAGACTCTAAATAGTTGAAATCATCCATGGAAATGGAAATGAATTCCTTAATTCAAAATAATACATGTGAGTTGGATGATCACCAAGAAATTAAAATTTAAATGAAAAAAATGTTCTTTTTCTGAAATATGGATATGATTTAATTACGATATTAAAATCAATTATAGAGGTTATTTAATTTTTAAATAGTATAAAATTGTATTTTTTGATATTTTCCTACGAATAGTAAATAAAACAACAATTAAAATAATTCTTACCATTATTTTGTACAATTATATACATATAGGGGATATGGATTTAGAGAAAAAAATTCAAAATAGGGATTTTTAAGAAGAAACAGACATGGTTTTTTCCATTAATTTTGATGTTCTATGTATGGTGGATTTGGTTGGTTAGTTTTATTGTAGTATTTATTGATAGATCAATTCTACAAGATATTTAAATCCTAAATTATAAAAAATTATAAATTATGAAATTTTTATTTGATGCAATTCAAGTCATTATTGTTATAGGAATATGTGAATATTAACCGTGCTTAACCCCCCTTCACTAGGAACATAATACATTCTATAGAGTATAAACCATAAAAAGATGGAGTGGATTGGGAATTAGGGAAGGTTAATTTTACATTAGTTTCTGTTTGTTTCTTATAATATTTTTTATATTGTTCTCTAACCTGACCCCAACTAATTCATTATAGGACTGGACTATCTAATGTGGTATAGAGTACTGCCTTGAAGGTTTGGGGCCTCTAACTAGTGATGGGGGTGTATATAAGTATTGTGGGGGTGAATATTACCCATGTATTTAACATCATATTAATAATATTAATAACAAAACAATTTCCATATATATAACCAACATTATGATATTAAAATATAATAAATAAATTAAACAAGATGAATAAAAGATAAGTCAAGATACTCAAATAGAAGATGGATCCGTCATTAGTCCGACAACACGTATAGATATAAAATGAAGAAGAAAAATTTAAAACTAAATAAAATTTATAGTATTCTCCATTCAAAAAAATGAGCCTCACCACATCATAAGAATCCAACTACATACAAATTTCTATTTCTTGTCCATTAAATTTTGGGCCCCATCCCATCCAAAATCATCAAAATGTCAGGACTGATATGGTACTGATGTACATAGAGGCCATATTAATATATGAGTAAAACTTTTTAAGAAACCACCAACACTATCCAAAAAAAGTAACATTATGAATAAAACATCATAAATATATTTTCAATAAAAAATGTGTAAGTATTAATATTTAAACATTTAAAAAAATGTAGACAGATTCCAGACATATTGGATCGGATCACCTCAAGAATCATATATACCTCAATTTTCCTGTTCTTAAATATTTTTGTTCATATCAAGATTCCCATGCCAACCAAACCATTCCCGAAATGTGATATCTTAAAATCCAACTTCCATATAGGAATCTAAGTGTAATATACCCATCAATGTTTCCCCAATATCCACTCGGGTCCATGAACCCCATAGGTTTAACCATCAAAAATTATTTAACTGAGGCTCGTGTTCAACCTAAATTTAATTATAAACTCAAATATACTCAAGGTTAATGTTTTTATTATATTTAGACATAAACTGAAATCCACATGACAATTGTGTGCATAGAGTGTTTAACAATAAACCAACAACCACTTTAGGGTAATATTCACATCATTTTTAACCACAAATGATTATCCATCTAGGGTTTATATTCAATATAAATTTAATAACAAACAAGTATATTCCCTTAGTTTTTTCACCCCATGTTTGACCATAGCCTTGTATCCACCATGGGATTTGGTTCATGTAGTGTTTAAAAAAAATCCTCCTGTCAGTTTGGTTCACCCCAGGTTTATGCATAAACTTGGATACACCAAAGGGGTTGTTTTCAATCCAGGTATAACCATATTGTGTGACCAATAAAATATTAAAATATTTATTATTATACATCACTATATTTCAGTCATAGAATATAAATTAATTTAATATTTCAATTTTGATAACAATTCATGTATTATACACCAAAATAAATTTTAAATCCCATTTAAACTACCAAGGATCATTTAATATATCTATTCATGTTTTAATATATAATTTAAAAAGAAGAAATTAAAAAAATTTATGCAAAATAAATTCCCATTTTCATATAATGAAATGACCGAAACTTTTGATTTACATATTTTTCATTAAAAAACACTTTTTCATATTAAATTTGAACATATTGATCAGATATTTCCTATTACCAATTCAATTGTAAAAATACCATAATATAATCAAACCATTATATATAATATACAACCTAGAAAAATTAATTTTTATTTGGTACATACCAGTTAATTAATTCCAATGCCATATTAATTTTAACATAAAAATATCAATGGTTATGAAATTCAATTTCACAATCAATGATTCACATTAATAATTATCTTTAAAACCATCAAAAAATAAATTTTTATTTTAAAATAAAGAATACCAGAATAAAACATTTAACTAAATCAAATAATATAGAACTATATCTATATTATCCTACAAAATAAGCTCATATACAATGATACATTACTATGGGATTATTAGAGTAACCATTTACCTCAAGATTTAATTTCACCAACTTTATTTCTAAGAATCACTAGGAGAATGAAGAGCTAATTAAAACAAGTCTCTATAAAAATTAGCCACTTTTAACAAAAGGAGGCCTAAAAATAACAATAATCATCAGAAAATCCAACTATACTATTAGAATTAATTTATCAAATTAAAAATTTAAGTTATTACCCATTAAATATCTCACATTAGGATTCATATAAATGAAATCATAAAACAAGTCATGCAAATGAACTATGGATCACCCCAAACATCATCTTGGATAAAATAAAAAACCTATGATGATTATTCTAAAATAATATATAGAAACAATTATTGAAATAATATAACAAATTAGTTGGTTTTTAATACCTCACTAAAATGAATGAATGACAACCCATGGTCATTATTTTGAGTTGTCATATTCTAAAAAATATATATGAACCATATTTTTCAGTTGATTACTCCATGATATTAAATAATAGAAATCCAAATCCCAAGATATAGATGTAGAAAATAAGGCTGGTAACAAGAAAAGAGAATATAGGCCACTGAAGACTGAAGCATTCTTAAAGATGCCAAAACATTTACAAGAAAACCCATAATTCCATGTTGAGTAAAATAATAATGAATTTCGAAAGGTTAATGGTTAATTCATGAGGAGGACATGAAGAAAAATTAGGCTACCCGATAAATATTTTAAGTGGAATTTCTAAAAATCCACCTTTAATGAGCCTCTTGATTTGGCCACATGGTTTCTCAACCCACGGGCCAACTGTAAGGTATGAAATATTTCATTACAAAAATGTGCATGGTATTTATGAAACCATTCATAAAATTTGACCCATGTCTACTAAAACTGTAAAATCTAAAGATATTAAAAATAAATATTATGTTTTATATCATACAAGATATGTCACATCAAGCTTAAAGAAACGACTAAATACTATTATTGAAATGTGACATTTATAACATAACCATTACATTGTATGGAATAAATAGAAATAATTGATTTATGAAATAAATATATTTTTATAACTAAATATGAGTCTATTATTATGTTAATATATAAAATAATAATAAATTAAGAAATTAATTTTATTCTTCAAAAAATATGATTCCTGCATAAATGTGTTTCTTTATTTTTATAAGTTAATATTAAAATTTTTAGATATTATATAAAATTAAATTTAAACAAATTATTTAAATTTTAAATTAATCATGTTAAATTATCTAAAATATAATTTTTATAATTTCTTAAAAATATATATATTTTTTATTATTTGTGGAAATATTTATTGTTATTGAAAACAAATTATTATATTAGTGAATTACAATGTAAAATCATGTTTTTGATTAGTATTATATTTTAATTATTTCATATTGTTTTAATTTAATCCATTTTTTTATTTTTTTTAAATGGATATAATCATTTAATTTAATGTAAATATATTTTATATTTAAAAATTTAATTTTACAAATAATGGGTTTTCATTACATTTTTATGGGATAATATTAAATTAATATCTATAAATTCAATGTTTATAATTATGATATGTAGAATAAATATTTAGAATTATTGGTTTATTTTTTTTTAAATAAGACACTTATATTTTGGTAAAATTTGAATTGTAACATTACTAATTATTATTACCATAGTAAAGGGTTATTACGGTAAATTAGGTTATAATTACAATTTTAATAAATATTATGTAACCTAATTACATATTTAAGTCTTATTGGATGAGTATATATCAACCATAATGATTCAATTATTGTATATATTTCATTTTGGGGCCACATTTATGACATTATGACAAATATTGTATATTGGGTAAATAATAGTAAAAAATTCCACACACTAATTTTAATAACAGTAATATTTTTATTATGGTATTATGCATAAAATATGATCAATTATAAATATTCCGAAAAATATAATATATTTTTCTTAATCATGGTAATTTTTCAGTTATTTTTATATAAATAATTATCTAAAAAGATGTTACAACATTGATGAAATAATTATTCAATTAGTGGAGAAAGAAAATAAATAATATTGGAAATATTCAAAAAAAAATGATAAGATATAAGAAATAAAAGAATAATCTTTATATATATGAAACTTTTTTAATATAATAATTTATTATTTTTGAGTTATATGAGTTATCTTGAAATTATTAAAGTCAATATGAGTAATTGTTCTTAAAATAGTCATTATAGATATTTTATAGTAAAACATATTTATAATTAGATTATATAAAATTCCTAAATATCATAAATATTTCCAATTTTTGGCAAGGAATTAAAATATATTCCATGGTTTATTTATGGGTCCCTTTACATTTTGTTCAATCTATATTTACCCTCAAATAGTAGAAATCCTTGTTGTCATAGTAAAAGCTAATGTAGACAAATATGGGTTGGAACTAAAGAATTAGGGTAACAATAAAGTCAAAAATATCTATTTGGGATATATTATAGTATTTATATCCATTATTATCTCATGTTAAAAATATCTCAATTTTTATGAATTAGTAATTGAATGTTAATTTAATATTTTAATAAATTCCAAGAGTGCCTCTCCCCTCTTTTATAAATAGGAGCCTCTTATTCATGACCATTCATAGTGAAAGCCCCATTTATATGGAAATAAAAGTTAAAAAATACCATATAATAATACATAATAACATTATTTATGTATTTAATAGGCATAAAAACAACTATAGCATTCATATGCTTTTAAATAAATGAGATCATCCGAAGAAGTGGTATTGTTTTCATTCGAGTATTTCAGTTTTTTTACACTTTCACCTGTCCTAAATAAAAATAATCACCCATAAATTAATAACTATATTATACTAAATAATATAATATGTTAATATGTTAGTTTCATGACATATATACATTTCAACTTCAATTAAATGGGAAAATAAATAATCATTCCTTTATTCGGCGGAGTACTACCTCACGGACCAATGTAATTAATTTTCCATATTTGTATCTCAAGACATGTTATAATTAAGGAAATAACGTTTATATATTAAATTAATGACATATTTATCATTCTTAAAAGATAAAATATCATTTATGATCTTACTATTCTATGCACATAAAAATGATAATGTCGTACATGCATATCGGTGGACTACCACCTCCATGAAGTGATGGGATTCATTTTTATCACGAAATAACATTTAGGATATATATTTATATATTTCATGAAATAATTTTATTAATATGATATGTTTAAAACTATAAAATTTTAAAATTATACATAATGAAATTATACAATGATCGCCGAAAATTGAATCATTACACATGCATATGTACGTCATATTGTCTTTATTATAGTATCATAGTCTGTTTTTCAAAACCATATTTTATTGATGGATTTTAATATATAATTTGTTTATAAAAATTATAATTATTTTATGTTTATTATTATAGAGATGATAGAATAATTACCACCTTGACCATAGTCAAAATGCATAATTAATTTTGTACCTGAGTTATAAATATCATAAAAAATCTAACATGAACAAAAATGATTATGTAATTGTTTATAAAATGGAAATAAATGATATAAAATTATTAATAAACAAGAAAAATGTAACTAAGAATGAAAATAATTAATATTAGTTTATTATTTATGATGATAAACAATTTTCATGGTGAGTCAGTCTCAAGGAAAGGGACCTTATTTTTAAAAACATCTTTCAATGTTCCTCTTTCACCTATTTTTAAGAAGTCAAAAGTAATGTTTCTATCTTATAAAACATGAACATATTTTCATTCCATAATCCCCCTTAAATGGTTTTATTTTTACTATATCTATTTCTCTATAGATTTTATAAATAAAATTCTTTCCTTATTATGTGCACAATAAATATATTTTAGAAGTTGTTTTTGAGAAAAATGGTATAATGATATGTGATATTGTTTTCTAGATGGGTTTACAAACTATTACAAAGATTTTATTCAAAATATTTTCCTAGGGAGGTTTTCAAAAAGTTTTCATCCACATTATATACAATGTGTGTGCCCGTTAAGCCTTTGGATGGAGCCTGATATGCCTATATCGCATTGGGTAATAAATTTTTTGATTGGATAATTCCATTAGAAGTATGTTGTATGGTTATACCAATTTATTTGGGTTCTTATATGGGTAATGTAAGGGTTTGAGGAATATTATAACCCATTTCACTTATATGAATTTTATAAACATTCTAATGTGTTTTCGTGAAGATAATTTCCTTTTAAAAGGTGAGGTAATTATTAAAAAAAATAATGATTCTATTTTTGGATGAAAATTTGAGATTTATGAATAGGGTTTCAATGGGTTATAAAATTTTCCATGGACTAACTAATTTCATATTTTCTATACCTTAATGACCATTTATTAATAATCTCATATATATAAAAAATAATCCATATGTTTTATTGATTAGTTTGCATAGATATGTGGTTGAGATGAAAATTCAGAATATTTATCATGAATAGAAACCATGTTATATTTAAAAGGTTTTATTTAGTAGAAAAAATTGATAACAAGTAAAAATTTTCTATTTTAATATATGGGAATTATATATTACAATTTTTTTTAATTCCTTACAACTCTAAACCGAAATTATCTTATGGATTTTAAAAAATTGAAATATAATTCCAAAACACTCTAATTTGTAATGCATCAGTACAATTCCTTAATCCAAAACCTAGGTCAATGGTTCCCAAGAAGACATAGAATAATGTTCACAAGGTTTTACCTAAATAATACCCTAACCATGTTCATAGACAAATAACTATACAAATATAAAAAAACAACCTCACATTCATGGTTTCACATTTTTTCTCCAAAACTAATGACACCAAATTATGCTCCACGGCCGAAAACCTCCAAAATATCCAAAGCATAACCAAAATACTATTGGATTCACCGGAACACCCAAGATACATTTCGAAGCCTCATAAATGTCTAAAAATATACCAATAAGATGTTATCACTCTCAAAACTCTATTCTATATCCTAATTAAAAATATGGTCCATCCACTAAGTCAAACATTGAAATTCAATTTGGAATTATCATGATAATGTAGTTACATGGCATTACAAACGCAAAAAAAATATCCTATCATGTCCCAATGAATTAATTTTATTCATCCAACAACAACTCTTTCCCTACATTGTCCCCCAATTAACATTTATATAATTGTGTTCCAACATTGACCATTTAATGATCATCTAATGTGCAGTCCAAAATAGGGGCTCAACATTTTAAAACACGAGTTTCCACTCAAATTCAATTTTTGAAACACTAATGTGGTAGAATACTATGAATTTACCTCCCATGAAATATTACATTTCCTCAACCAAATAACAATATTTCATCTAATTCTTCATATAAAATAATTTAGATTGTATGGACATTTTCCAATACCACAAAGATACCCATGACTATAATGTCCTATGAAAACACATTCTTTGATGTCGAAAAACATGTTCAATATAGCTCTTAATTTATCACAACCAAACTACATGAAAACATCATTCAAACACCATTACCATATCTTTTTCAAAAACCTTAGAAAAAATGAAATCATACTCATCTCCCACTTACAATATGAGCACATAGTCTTCTACTTGAAAATCTTAATGAAAACTCAATCAACATATCTGAGGATGTTTTTCAATCATCACATCGAATTTAATGTAAAACACTTATAGGTACTTCACTATATGAATAACCTTAAAAACACTTGGTCTCTAAATTTGACACACATTCAATTTATCTGATCATTGTTCTATATGTTTTAGAGGGACCCTTGAGATCATGTCGATACTTGTACCGATGTCCCATCACAAATTACATCATTATTAAATGGACATTACCTTTATTGAATATAATCACTATTATGACACGTATATGACAACTGATTTGTTCCTAATCCCATGTTGTTCAATGTTCAAACAAATATCAAGAGCCTGAATAAAATATTTTAACTCCATTAAAAAATATTCCTAATTCAAACATACCATCAATGATGACTCTAGATTAATTTGAATTCAAATCCTAATCTCCCCAAAATTTCCACATGCCCATCCAATGATTATTTTCAATAGAACACAACCTTTACATATGGTGGCCACACCACCCATGAATGTCATTGATCTCCCCAATACACTTCATTACTTACACCACTCCTCGAGTGAACAATATTGTATAGTTCATCCCTAAATACACTAGAACCACTATATTGAGAAAATAACATCATGTTAATGGAATAATAGGACAAAAAACCCGTAATACTAATTTTCCCATAAATATTTCATAGTTATCCATAATGCCTGACCTGATGAAATCTCACATAATGGGAATGTACTTCCTGAACACCTTTTTGAGCATAATGGGTGTACAATCACACACCACCTGACCACTAAACCATGACTCATGGATATTTTATTTGAATCAAAATGAAATTAGGTTATTGATCCTAATAAAATATCCATAATTTCCTCTTATTTTTTATTCAAATATAACCCATAAAATATTGATTATAGAATTCATAATGGTTCCATGAATATCATCTTTTTTCTACACTAACTTCCCAATCTAACGAAAATTACCATACCACACATAAAATCCAATCAATAAGTATCACCTTGGTAAATAAACTCCAATATTTGTGGCTAAAATTTTTAATAATTATTTTAATTTTCACTCACTACATTAGTGTTATATCTAAACAACTATTGTTCATCCACGATCTAAGGGATTCTTGTCTCATACACACACCTAGAAAACACCAAAAAATATTATAAAACCACAAGCATCCGCATGATAATGTAATTAATATTATAACTATATAAATTATAATTATGGATAAGAAACCTACAATCTATTACACTACATTCTTCCTACTATACTATGAAGTAACACTTTATGTTCATTACCTCTACAAACTAAAATAAATTTCCATTATATTCAAAAACCATTTCTAAGGATATTCTCACACTCTTGGAACCATTTTATTCAATAAAAAACAAAATAACAAAGATCATCACAGAAATAGGATAATTCTAATATAATATGAAATTATAAAAAAATCATTAGAAACCACATGTGAAATGTTCAAAAAATGAATCACATTATCCTTATTATCATCCCTAAGAAAAACAATAACATGTGTTAACACCTCTGATGGTTACCCTTGAATGAAATTCATAGGCTATTAAATGACCATGAAATATCTAAATGGTCACTATGGTTATAAAGCCCCAGCCTTAAACCTTACTTAATCTTGAGTTATTACAAGATTACACATTGAGGATCTTTTCGGGTTTAGAGTTTTAGAGAATTAGATCATAAAACTTGCATTACATTCCACATATAAACAAAGTGGTTACATAAAGATAGTATTTTTCATTCCCATCAATGGAAACACATTTAAAATAAAACATGGATTATTTCTTGACACATCATTGACTCTATCATCTTATAATGTACCTTTCCCTTGACCTGTGAAAAACATTTCAAAAACTTGGGATGAGCATAAAAACTCAGTATGGGTTATAAAAAAAACATGGAAAGGAAACATGAGTTCATATATATATAAGAATGAAATCATACTTTACCCATAAAACATAGGCACTTTAACATACCTCATAAAATCATGAATAAATCATAGAAATCATAAGACATAAAGGTAACTTGAGGCATTCATAACATTCTTATGTAGGGAGTAACCCTCTTGGTTACGTTTGGAATACCCTCACAGTATATTCCCTAAAATCTCTTCGGAGAAACCTTAACTTTTCACTCCTTCGCGTTACCCAATGAATTGGAGAGCTATAACGGGCTCACCCGCCCTTAGTTTATCACGGAACCACCCGTCTTCATAATAATGCCCAAGAACCATAACATAATCATATCACATAAAACATGCATAAAGGAAACATAAAATTTCAACAGTTCAATCACGAGATATCAATACAACAAATTGATATAAAAACATTATGAAAACCATTTTCAATACCAAAATAAATGAAAAGTAAAATATGGTATTTATTATTCTTTTAAAAAGAAGGTATGGCTTGTAGAGGAAACCGAAACTCAAATAACGGTCACGACGGAGGAGAAGTATTTGTCACCGCATACGTACGACAAAAACATTCCCTTTTGTCATTGAGTAAATGCTTCGTATAAAAAAAAGATTCCTTTTGAATAAACGCAAAATTCAATGTGGTTTATACACCGTATTAAAGAAAGTTGTGTATAAAATAAAATATGCCTCAACGAAAGGAGATTGAGACGAAGTCCCATACCTCGTATCCGACTTGACCCGACCGTTCTTTAATCTCCTGAATAATAAACTTGAGTTAATCACTACTTGCTTATGAATCTTTTTCAAGTTCATTATTCCTTTTATACCATGTTATGAACATCATGTAATCATTTAACTTAATAATGTTCATTTTGTCGGTATTTGGTTCTTAAGTAAAAAATAGACTTCTTACACTTACATGTTGTTAATTTGGTCAAAGGTTCATTATATCCATAATGGTATACATGATGTAGATATCATATATGTCATATATATCCAGTACATACTTGCATTTATAATATTACATAATCATTTAGAGGTAAAAAATGAAATGCACCGTTCATGGAGACGATAAGTCGTACGTACGCATGAACGCTACTTTCATTTCTATTTCGTATTTTATAGAATGGAATCATAATGATATAAAGGTATATTATAATTCCAGTATAATATCATATATAATATCATAGATCCATCCTTTATATGTCCCACATATGGTATTTAACGAATCAAATCACTTTGAGGGGGCGGTAGTCCGCACTTCCTAAAATGAAGATATCGTGTTTACCCATAATGGAAACCATAAAGGTATGCCCAAAATGAAAGAAACAGAATCTTAAGGAAAACATAAACATATTATATATCATATAAAAAATAGTGACATCATAATGGCCACCTTTTAAGGTGTTAAATGAGTGTTGAACAATCATCGTTTCGGGAGGTAGAATTTCGCCATCCACGGAAAACGTATGTTCTTTAACAATTTGATGTAGTTGTGTGAGAGTGTAGCTCAAATAAATCTTATAACAACATCCTAGTATATTTATAATACTGGTGTTGTTACAAAGGAAGTAAATAAAAAGAGTTTAGGGGGTTGTAGAAGCAAAATAAAACAAATGAACGTGAGAGAATGAATTACCTTAAAAAGTGTAACTCCTTTTGATTTGAGCCTAAAGGCTTCCTTTGAAAGGATTCTGCCCAAAGGGAATCCTCTAGGATGTGGAGAGGGATGTGGAGAGAGTAAATGGGTAGGGGTTGGCCGAGCCAAAGGCTTGAAGAGTGTGTGAAATGAGGTAGAGGTGGGGGCCTTTTATAAGAGGAGAGGAGGGGCACTTTTGGAAAGTAAAGAAACATTACTTTATTTGATAATGTGTTTCGTTTTTAAAAGGTCCCACATTGATATAATTCGTGGATTAGGTTATAAGGGTTCGAAATCCACTTATCCAATTGGTTTTGGCCATGTGTAGGTTTTAGATTTTTCATTATCATTCTATTTTATTTAAATCGTCAAATAATGATGTCATCGCTGCATCATTATTATGTCATAAATAATTTAATTTATTTAATGTCTAAAAATTATAAAAAAAATACTATGATATATTAAATATTTTTAGCTTTCCAATTACTATTTATAATCAAAATTTGGACTTGTATAACCCCACTTAAAAATTGTTTTCGTAAAACATATTATGTTTGTGTCATTTTCACTTTAACATTAAATAAATAGTAATTTATGTCATTTCCAAACCAAAGTGTCTCCATGGGGTCCCCAAGTTGACCCATGGATTGTCTTGGTCGTCCATGACACAACCAATAAGGTTGGGACATGTGTCTAGGTCATTTCATATTATTAAAGCATTATTTATACCTTAAACTACACTAATTACCACTAATCGCGATTAAAAACTTAATAAGTTACTATTCACCAAAAAATTATTATAATCTCATTGAACCACATTTTACTTCTTAATGACAACCATGTATGTCGGATTTTCAAAATTCAATACACATTAGTGGTAAACTTTCATTTAACTAAAAAATCAGTTTGCTTGATTACCACTTAGTGGTTTCACTATTCATCAAAAATTGAAGTTTTTCAGAAAATTACCAAAAATTCACCCTAAGCTATATTTGATATTACGAATTCAAAAATGAAGTCTATTTTACAAAATTAAAATCATATAAGTCACATTAATTAATTTAATAATTAATTCCCGCTGCCAGAGCAAATAGCGTGTTTTTACAAAACAATTAGTATCAAAAGATTGACACCGGTTTAAGTCTAATTTCAAAGTGAAATTGATTCCAATGACCACCATTGGATAAAATGGTAAAAATATATTCTAATTTCACTTAAAAACCAATTAAAAACATAATCTAATAAAATAAATAAATTAGGTTAAAAAGCAGTTTTGATGTAAAATGCAGTATTTTTCACTATTCATTAAAAAATGAACATTGTCAGAAAAATACCAAAAATTCACACAAGGTAAATTTTTATTTCCCAATCATAAAGAATAAGTTTATTTTGACAAACATAGTTTATAAAATTGTAAAAATATAGATTCAAAAATGGTTTTCCATCAAAAGGCAGTAAAACAATCTTTTAAGAATATTAGTGTATTACATGCATAAGATTGTATTTATTTTTATTTTAAGCGTCTATAACACTATCTTAATCATTAATAGACATAGGTAAAAATATCTATTATTCATTACTTACTTGGAATGTTACATCCTTCCCCCCTTTAGAAAATTGCGTCCCCGCAATTTATTTACTTATGAAATTAATGAGGGTACTTATCCCTCATTGCATTTTCGGATTCCCATGTTGCCTCTTCAATCATGTGGTTTTTCCACAAAACCTTTACCTGGTGAATCAACTTATTCTGTAACACTTGCTTCCTGTGGTCAAGAATCTGGACCGGTTGTTCCTCATAAGATAGGTTCTCTTCCAGCTGAACTACCTCTGGACTCAAAACATGAGATGGATCTGGCATATACTTTCTCAACATCGTAACGTGAAAAACATTGTGTACCTGAGATAAACTCGGAGGTAAAGCCACTCGGTATGCAACTGATCCAACTCTCTCTAGAATTTCATATGGTCCAATGAACCTTGGACTCATCTTTCCTTTCTTACCAAATCTCATCACACTTTTCCAAGGAGAAACCTTGAGAAAAACATGATCACCTACCTCGAAAGATAGATCCTTCCTCCGGTTATCCGCATAACTCTTCTGCCTGCTCTGAGCTGTTCTCATGTGTTTTTGAATCAGCTGAACATTTTCTGCCATCTCTTCTACCAATTCTGGTCCCATCAACTTCATTTCACCCACTTCATCCCAGAAAGCTGGAGTTCGACACCGCTTCCCATATAATGCCTGAAATGGTGCCATCTGTATACTGGAATGAAAACTGTTATTATATGAAAACTCAACCAAAGAAAGATGTTGGTCCCAACTTCCCTGATAATCCATAGAACAAGCTCGTAGCATATCCTCCAATGTCTGAATTGTTCGTTCTGACTGCCCATCTGATTGAGGATGAAAAGCTGTACTAAAATTTAATTCAGTACCCAACGACTTCTGAAGGCCTTTCCAAAAGTTAGAAGTAAACCTGGGATCACGATCCGATAAAATGGAGAGAGGAACTCCATGTAACCTGACTATCTCTTTAAGATACAAACGGGAAAGTTGATCAAGATAGAAAGTATCTCGTATAGCAAGGAAATGAGCAGATTTGGTCAAGCGATCAACAATAACCCAGATTGCATTATTACCTCGAGATGTCTTCGGTAATCCAACAACAAAGTCCATGGATATATTCTCCCATTTCCAATCTGGCACTGGTAAAGGCTGAAGCATCCCTTTCGGTAACTGCCGCTCTGCTTTAACCTGCTGACAAGTCAAACACTTCACATTAAAGTCAGCAATATCTCTTTTCATTCCATCCCACCAGTAATACTCCCGTAGATCTCTATACATCATAGTACTTCCCGGATGAACTGAAAATGGAGAACTATGGGCTTCACATAACAAAACTCTCTTCAACTGTGAATCACAAGGCACACAAAATCTCTTCCCAAATCTCAAAATGCAATCATTATCAATGTTGAATTCAGGAAACTTACCTTTCTGAACTAGCTCTACCTTTTTCTGCAACTCACTGTCTTGCTTCTGTGCTTGCTTGATTCTATCTGATAGAGAAGATCTCACTGATACCTGAAACAAAACAGAAGGAATTCCTGCACCAACAACTTATATGCCAAAGTTCATCAAATCGTTAACCAAAGGATCACGTTCCAAACGCAACATTGTTAATAAAACATTACTTTTTCGACTCAAAGCATCAGCCACTTTATTTGCTTTTCCCGGATGGTAATGAATTGTACAATCATAATCCTTGATTAATTCCATCCATCTCCTTTGTCTCATGTTTAACTCTTTCTGAGTGAATATATAGTTTAAACTTTTGTGATCGGTATATATTTCACACTTTACTCCATTCAAATGATGCCTCCAAATTTTTAATGCAAAAACAACAGCAGCTAATTCCAAATCATGTGTAGGGTAATTTACCTCATGAGTTTTCAACTGTCGTGAAGAATAAGCAATTACCTGATCATTCTGCATTAGGATGCAACCAAGTCCTTTCAATGAAGCATCACTGTATATAACAAACTCACCATTCCTGGAAGGTAGTGCCAAAACTGGAGCATTCACCAATCTTCTTTTCAATTTCTGAAAACAATCATCACATTCTTTTGTCCAGATAAACTTAACACCCTTCCGAGTTAGCTTAGTAATTGGACTAGATAACCGTGAAAAATTTCTAACAATCCTTCGGTAATAGCCCGCCAAACCAAGGAAGGTACGAATCTCGGTTACATTTGAGGTTCATGGCCATTCTTCCACAACTTTTGTTTTTGCAGGATCAACAGTTATTCCATCTTTAGAAACAATGTGACCAAGGAAAGAAATTTGTTGCAACCAAAACTCACACTTGGTGAATTTCCCATACAGTTTATTTTCTTTTAAGGTTTTCAAGATAACCCTTAAATGTCTTTCATGCTCCTCTTTACTTTTAGAAAACACCAAAATATCATCAATGAAAACCACGACAAACTTATCCAAGAACTCATGGAAAATTATATTCATTAAGTCCATGAATACAGCAGGTGCATTGGTTAGCGCAAAAGTCATTACTACAAATTCATAATGGCAATATCTCGTACGGAACGCGGTCTTCGGAATATCTGCCTCCTTTACCTTCAGCTGATGGTACCTCGATCTCAAGTCAATCTTTGAAAAAAACTGAGCTCCCTGGAGCTGATCAAACAAATCATCTATATGTGGAAAATGATATTTGTTCTTAACAGTGATATTATTAAAGGCTCTATAATCAATGCAAAGTCTCATAGAACCATCTTTATTTTTAACAAATAAAACAGGTGCACCCCATGGGGATGTGCTAGGTCTAATGAAACCTTTCTCTAATAAATCTTGCAATTGCTCCTTCAACTCTAAAAGATCAATTTGTGCCATTCGATAAGGGGGTTTTGAAATTGGCTTAGCATCAGGAACTAAGTCAACAGTAAACTCAACTTCCCGATCTGGTATTATTCCAGGTAACTCATCAGGAAAAACATCAGGATACTCATTTACCACTATCACATCATTAATCTGAACAGTTCCTTTATTTTCAACGACTTGTGCCAGGTAACATTCATTTCCATCATTCACAAGTTTCTCGGCCTCTTGATATGTTATCAAAAGTAAGGGTTCATTCATGTAAACAAACTGAAAGTATTTCTGAAAAAAAACTTCTTTAGCTCTACAGTCAATCTTAGCATGGTAAATAGAGAGCCAATCCATACCCAGGATAACATCAAACTCTACTAGAGGTAGAACAATAAGGTTTTCAAGTAGGTTATTTCCACAGATAAGGATAGGAAGATTCTTATAAATTCTTTTTGCCTCGACATTTCCCCAAGGTGTTTTTACCAAAAGTTCAGGAGTCATTTCTTGAGATGGTATTCCCATTTTACTAGAAAAGGTTTCAGAGATGAAATAATGTGTAGACCCCGAATCAAACAACACACTGGAATAATCTGAAAAAACAAACAAAGTACCTGATACAACTTCATTTGATGGCCCGACATCTGCTGAAGTAGTTATAAAGGATTTCACCACCCCTTTCTGCTTGTAGTCTAACTGCTTCCCATCACTCAAGCTCCTTGTCGGACACTCGTTTTCATAGTGACCCATCTCATTGCACTTATAACATTTCACTAACTGTAAATCAAATTTGTTCTTACCTTCACCTTGATCCTTTTCAGTGCAATCACGAGACTTATGTCCCATCTTACCACATCGGTAGCACTTCCCAAAATTCAAAAGACATTCCCCAGCATGCCTTTTGCCACATTTATCACAAACTGGAAACTTAGTTCTCTTACCATCAGACTTTTTTGAAGAATTATTACCTTTCTCCTGCCACCTCGGTCTCTTCTTCTACTGGTTGTTATAGAAAACTTGGTCATCAGAAAACTCCATTTCCACCTTCTCAGCACATCGAACAAGCTTTTCATAACTTTTATACTCACGAGAAGCTAATGCCCTTCGATATTTTGGCTTTAATCCTGAGTAAAAACGATTGATTTTACTATCAAGGTCTCGAATAAAATTTGGAGCATACCTTGCCAATCGAGTGAACCTTTCTTCATAGGCAGCCACTGAGTCTTCCTCTTGCCTCAATTCCAAGAATTGATTTTCCATCCTAAGTCGAACAACCTTAGGAAAATACTTCTCAAGAAACATACATTTTAATTCATCCCAGTCAAGAGCATCAATCTCATTGGCGTCCCTGATATTTTTAACCATAGACCACCACTGATCTGCTTCACCCTCCAAACGGTAAATAGCAAGACTATCCTTTTGATTGTCTGAACACCTCATGACATCAAAAATCTTTTCCAGTGCTTTAATCCACCCTTCAGCTAGCACAGGGTCAGATGATCCTCTGAATGATGGTGGATGTTGCCTCATGAAATATTCCACCACTGACAAGTTCCTCTGCGGTTGATCTGGCTGATCTCGTGCATGGATACCACCGCCATTTATCGCTTGAGTCAACTGCGCCATTACTGCAACAAACTGTTCAGTTCCAATTCCGACCATTTCTGGATGCTGATTCGGAAGGTTATTTCCTTCTGTATGCCTTCCTAGCACTGCTTCCCTGTTTCCTCTGCGGAAAACCATTCTGAACAAACATGTCTTAGATGAAGCAACATAGTAATCTTTAAATGCTATATCATTTCAAAAAAAATATTTTTGGATAATCATTTAATAGAATTCTAACTCGTAAAGTTATCTAAACCGACCTTTGATACCAACTATAAAGCCCTAGCCTTAAACCTTACTTAATCTTGAGTTATTACAAGATTACACATTGAGGATCTTTTCGAGTTTAGAGTTTTAGAGAATTAGATCATAAAACTTGCATTACATTCCACATATAAACAAAGTGGTTACATAAAGATAGTATTCTTCATTCCCATCAATGGAAACACATTTAAAATAAAACATGGATTATTTCTTGACACATCCTTGACTCTATCATCTTATCATGTACCTTTCCCTTGACCTGTGAAAAACATTTCAAAAACTTGGGATGAGCATAAAAACTCAGTATGGGTTATAAAAAAACATGGAAAGGAAACATGAGTTCATATATACATAAGAATGAAATCATACATTACCCATAAAACATAGGCACTTTAACATACCTCATAAAATCATGAATAAATCATAGAAATCATAAGACATAAAGGTAACTTGAGGCATTCATAACATTCTTACGTAGGGAGTAACCCTCTCGGTTACGTTTGGAATACCCCTCACAGTATATTCCCTAAAATATCTTCGGAGAAACCTTAACGTTTAACTCCTTCGCGTTACCCAATGCATTGGAGAGCTATAACGGGCTCACTCGCCCTTAGTTTATCACGGAACCACCCGTCTTCATAATAATTCCCAAGAACCATAACATAATCATATCACATAAAACATGCATAAAGGAAACATAAAATTTCTACAGTTCAATCACGAGATATCAATACAACACATTGATATAAAAACATTATGAAAACCATTTTCAATACCAAAATAAAAGAAAAGTAAAATATGGTATTTATTTTTCTTTTAAAAAGAATGTATGGCTTGTAGAGGAAGCCAAAACTCAAATAACGGTCACGACGGCGGAGAAGTCGTTGTCGCCGCATACGTACGACAAAAACATTCCCTTTTGTCGTTTAGTAAATGCTTCGTATAAAAAAATATTCCTTTTGAATAAACGCAAAATTCAAAGTGGTTTATACACCGTATTAAAGAAAGTTGTGTATAAAATAAAATATTCCTCAACGAAAGGAGATTGAGACGAAGTCCCATACCTCGTATCCGACTTGACCCGACCGTTCTTTAATCTCCTGAATAATAAACTTTAGTTGATCTCTACTTGCTTATGAATCTTTTTCAAGTTCATTATTCCTTTTATACCATGTTATGAACATCATGTAATCATTTAAGTTAATAATGTTCATTTTTTCGGTATTTGCTTCTTAAGTCAAAAATAGACTTCTAACACTTACATGTTGTTAATTTGGTCAAAGGTTCATTATATCCAGAATGGTATTCATGATGTAGATATCATATATGTCATATATATCCAGTACATACTTGCATTTATAATATTACATAATCATTTAGAGGTAAGAAATGAAATGCACCGTTCATGGAGACGGTAAGCCGTACGTATGCATGAACGCTACTTTCATTTCTATTTCATATTTTATAGAATGGAATCATAATGATATAAAGGTATATTATAATTCCAGTATAATATCATATATAATATCATAGTTACATCCTTTATATGTCCCACATATGGTATTTAACGAATCAAATCACTTTGAGGGGGCGGTAGTCCGCACTTCCTAAAATGATGATATCGTGTTTACCCATAATGGAAACCATAAAGGTATGCCCAAAATGAAAAAAACAGAAGTTTAAGGAAACCATAAACATATTATATATCATATAAAAAATAGTGACATCATAATGGCCACCTTTGAAGGTGTTAAATGAGTGTTGAACAATCATCGTTTTGGGAGGCAGAATTTCGCCATCCACGGAAAACGTATGTTCTTTAACCATTTTATGTAGTTGTGTGAGAGTGTAGCTCAAATAAATCTTATAACAACATCCTAGATTATTTAAAATACTGGTGTTGTTACAATGTAAGTAAATAAAAAGAGTTTAGTGGGTTGGAGAAGCAAAAAAAAAACAAATGAACGTGAGAGAATGAATTACCTTAAAAAGTGTAACTCTTTTTGATTTGAGCCTAAAGGCTTCCTTTGAAAGGATTCTGCCCAAAGGGAATCCTCTAGGATAAAGAGAGGGATGTGGAGAGAGTAAATGGGCAGGGGTTGGCCGAGCAAAAGGATTGAAGAGTGTGTGAAATGAGGTAGAGGTGGGGGCCTTTTATAAGAGGAGAGGAGGGGCACTTTTGGAAAGTAAAGAAACATTACTTTATTTGAAAATGATTTTCGTTTTTAAAAGGTCCCACATTGATATAATTCGTGTATTAGGTGATAAGGGTTCGGAATCCACTCATACAATTGGTTTTGGCCATGTGTAGGTTTTAGATATTTCATTATTATTCCATTTTATTTAAATCGTCAAATAATGATGTCATCGCTGCATCATTATTATGTCATAAATAAATTAATTTATTTAATGTCTAAAAATTATAAAAAAAAATACTATGATATAGGAAAGCTTTTTAGATTTCCAATGACTATTTATAATCAAAATATGGACTTGTATAACCCCACATAAAAATTGTTTTCGTAAAACATATTATGTTTGTGTCATTTTCACTTTAACATTAAATAAAAAGTAATTTATGTAATTTCCAAACAAAAGTGTCTCCATGGGGTCCCCAAGTTGACCCATGTCTTGTCTTGGTCGGCCATGACACAACCAATAAGGTTGGGACATGTGTCTAGGTCATTTCATATTATTAAAGCATTATTTATACCTTAAACTACACTAATTACCACTAATCGCGATTAAAATCTTAATAAGTTACTATTCACCAAAAAATTATTATAATCTCATTGAACCACATTTTACTTCTTAATGACAACCATGTATGTCGGATTATCAAAATTCAATACACATTAGTGGTAAACTTTCATTTAACTGAAAAATCAGTTTGCTTGATTACCACTTAGTGGTTTCACTATTCATCAAAAATTGAAGTTTTTCAGAAAATTACCAAAAATTAACCCTAAGATATATTTGATATTCCGAATTCAAAAATGAAGTCTATTTTACAAAATTCATATCATATAAGTCACATTAATTAATTTAATAATTAATTCCCACTGCCAGAGCAAATAGCGTGTTTTTACAAAATAATAAGTATCAAAAGATTGACACCAGTTTAAGTCTAATTTCAAAGTGAAATTGATTCCAATGACCACCATTGGATAAAATGGTAAAAATATATTCTAATTTCACTTCAAAACCAATTCAAAACATAATCTAATAAAATAAATAAATAAGGTTAAAAAGCAGTTTTGATGTAAAATGCAGTATTTTTCACTATTCATTAAAAAAATGAACATTGTCAGAAAAATACCAAAAATTCACACAAGGTAAATTTTGATGTCCCAGTAATAAAGAATAAGTTTATTTTGACAAACATAGTTTATAAAATTGTCAAAATATAGATTCAAAAATGGTTTTCCATCAAAAGGCAGTAAAACAATCTTTTAAGAATATTAGTGTATTCCATGCATAAGATTGTATTTGTTTTCATTTTAAGCCTCTATAACAATATCTTAATCATTAATAGACATAGGTAAAAATATCTATTATTCATTACTTACTTGGGATGTTACAATGGTCTCCCACCATGACCATAAATCCGGTAACATAAATTTTCCATGGCTCATGGGAATGATCTCCGTGATCCGATATCACCAACTATGGATACCTATTTGATAAATCCCCAACTTTGGGTCTCATGAATGTAAAACTAGCATCAATTAACCAAAATATTGACCAACTAGGCATAATTACTCATCATTAATCCACCTATATGATTCTTCCATCGTGAAACCCAACTCATCCACATCTACACATATATAAAATTATATATCGATATCATCTTGGTTGATTTGTATTTTTGAAAGACATCATCCTTAGATCGGTTAAATATAATTCCATTATAATAAATATAGGAAAACAACCTTTTTTTCTTAATATCCTATTAAATAACCAAACCAATAATTAAAAGTAACACATTGGTTTCTGAGTAAATAATTTTGTTACCTTATTGGAATACTCAAGACATTGTACGTTCAATGCACATAGACTATTCCATTATCCTCAAATTCCTCACCATAGAACCACATAAACAACCATAAGAATAAAAAATGGCTACCCTAAATGAGTAGAGTTACACCATCTTATTAAATGTAAAAAAATGGTCTAATTATTTTTTGGGACATTAAATATCCATTACTGAGACAACAGGGAAAAAATACCAATCACATGAAAGCATACATGTCATGAAGATCCTATGTGTAAAATAAATATGAATTTGATACCTCATTCCTCTATACTATACAATTCAAATATAATAAGTACATACTTTATAATGGGAAGGGATGAAAAATACTATTAGAAAACCATCTGTCTCAAACACCCTCCTCATTAAAGGAGATGAAAATTATATCTATTGTAACATCACCTACTCAAAAAAGTAAATCCCAAGACCATGTTATTTTATAGGTTCTATCATAACATGTTTTATTTAATATTTAACCTAGTATATATCATGTACTAGTCCACATTTATATATCTTGAGTCTATAGAATTTTATATAGTCAGAAAAATACTAATTAATCTTTGATACCACTTTGTAACACCCATAACTGGATCACTCTATTCAATAACCATACCAGACTGTAATGTGACTTCATGTGTACCTTACTTGATTCTAAAAACAATCAACTAGTACTATTGGCGTATAGAGGAGTTATAGATAGGTTATACCTCATGTATCAGAGTAGACAAAAATAATTTAAATAAACCCAAAAGTCCATCCACATAAATTTTATCAGTATATTAATATTAAATAAGAAAACTAAACATAATGATTAAAAAAATTACATACATGCTTATAGGATGGAATAATATATGGTCTTGTCACAAATATAGATTAAAAAAGAATTAAAAAATAAAACTAAACTAAATGTTCGTGTGGCTCTTATAAAAGCCATCTTCTCACCTCATCCAAACTCTAAATGCAATCAAAACATATCCAACATGACTATAAAATTCTAGGACTCGTCCCATCATATACCAACATGATGTAATGGATTATCAAGTATTCATGGGCCATAAAATACTATGTATGGAATGATCACAACAATGTATTACACCATCAACTGGCTCCAAAAAAATATTTTGTTTAAAACACCAAGCAGTGGTGATAAATAAATAAAATAATATAATATCTATATAAAAATTTAAATAATATGATGAAAAAAGCACAAGAAAGGGTAAGTTTTCCCTTTAAAATCTTACATAAATATTTTTACCTGTGTTAAGGTCTCTTTAAGTTATTCTGGATGACCATTTCAAACAAATCATTATTAAACATGCTAATATACCCATCACTACTCTAAACCAGAATATGGGTGTAATATTCTAATCCCTAGAACCTCTCTATATAATGTGGATATTGTTCACCATTGGGACAATCATTAACTAATGTTTACTCAGATACCTTGTTCACCCTTGGCATTATAATTTTCCACTCTCCTACCTAGGGTTGTGTTCACTTTTTTAACAATAAACCTACTTTAACATAGGGTTTTTGATTCAATTTCACCATAAACCATAACCAACCTAATAGAAATATTAACAAATTTTTCATTATAAAGCCATATCCACTTAGGGTCAGGTTAACAACATTTTTTACAATACAATAGAATTCATTTTGTGACTATGTTCACACCATAATTACCCATAAACTATTATCCAAATCTGGTGTGTGTTATTATTAGGTTTAGTTATAAACTTCAATCAACCTAATGTTTTTTCCTCATGTATTAACCAAAAAACTAGCATCCACCTAGTATTCATTTCCACCATTGTTTTAACCATCAAGTGAAACCAGGATGATATATACATATTAATAATTCCATGAGACAAAGTTGAATTATAAGAATAATGATTGATCTATCATTATAATTTTAAATAAATAATGTCTTAATAGGAAAAATATATTTCAAATTTCATTGAATTATCTATAAAAACATAAAATAACCAATACAATTTAAAAAAATTATTTTCAATGGAACCAAAACAATAGATAAATACATTTGTTCAATCCATATTCCCCTTTCAAAATAAGGATTCAAAACCAATTGTGTATTTCAATTTTTTCCTCTCAAAAACCAAACACATATTATAATTTTAAATTTTAACATCATAAAACCTTGATTCCAATTAAAAATTCCATTTCTCAAATCCAAAGGAATTTTCAAAACATTATGTAAACGTTGTGACCCACATGAATAAATTTTCATTCATCGCATACCATATCGATAAGTCAAAATCAATGATTAAATCCATATATAAAAATATGGGATTTTGAAATTCCATTTTATAATCATCTATTCACATCATTAATTCACTCTCAAACTAATAAAACATAGTTTGTAAATTTAAAAGAAAACATTCCAACATTAATATACAATATGTTCAATGCATGAAGGTAGGGAATTAAAATTCATAACATGAAATATTTAATGAGATATGATTATGGGTTAATTTGATGGAGAATGAACATCATGATTTATTCATCCCTCCATTTTATCCAAGTGTTTGAAATGACATTGAAGGCCAGTCGAAGCCCATATTAGGATAAAAATCCACCTTCATCCACCTAAGGTACAAAATTAAGTAAGTTATCACTGTATGATCAAATTAAATAATTATAAATTATTTATAAAAATAAATCCCAAATAACATACCCTCAAAAAATCTAATTGGGTTTAATGTCACACAGGATAATAACCACATAGACTCCAATGAACGGTTGTTTAACCCCGACCTCAACAAGGGAAAAATTACTAAACTATCATCCAAATTACCTACAAATTTATATTTAAATTTAGGAAAAATGATTAATGAAATATTTTTATTTACTTTCATTAATAAAATTGATGAGCTAACAATACTCCTATGTTGTGTGGATATGTCCCATACAAAGAGAGAATAAAATCGATATCATTCTATCCTAATACCAACATGACCCAATGGAAATAGAATATAAAATCCTTATAAGGGAAAATTGAATAATTGGATGAAAAAATTAAAGATACAAAAAGTCCATTTTATTCAGATACATACCTTAGCATGAAAAATAAATCCCAAGAAATACCCCAAATAAATCTAAAAACAAAATAAAGGAAAATTGGAATGGGCTATTCGGTGATGTATGAGGAGGAGTAGTGAATGAGTTTTTCCTATTAAAAATTCAGTTGGGAAAATGGGAAAAAATTAATAAGAATAACTATTTATATTCATTATTTTCCAAACTGTAAAACAACCATGTAGTAGACACTATCTCGTTCAAAAACATTTCAAACCATTTGTTTATAACCATACACTAAGCACTCTCCAACCATTCGGATATTTATACGGATAAGATTCATCATAAAATTTACACTAACATTTTCTTGGTTTTCTATTAATCATATGATCTCCACTAACATGGACCCTGTACTATAAAAATTGAACAAAGAACCTCCACTCATTTAGTGTATCCCACAGTTTCTTATAAACCCTAAACAAAAACCATGCACTTTATCCAATAATTTACAAACATCCAAATATTTAAATTGAATATATAAAAATTTCTAATGATCTAGAGATATTATATAATAATATTACATCTTTAAAAAATACACATTAATTAATTTAATCTCTTAAAATTACATTATGATGCATAGTCCCAAATTGAGCCCATAGAATAATCCAAAATTTCTAATTTACAATACAATTATCATGCATAAATGAGAACATGATATTACTATTATTAGATGGATGAAAAATTATAATCAGAGTTTTTTCTATCATGTTGATGATTTTATGGAAATATTCTGAAAATAAGATATGAATCATTCGATACAAGAAGATTTGAGAGGATAAATTTTTTTTTAAGGATGAGTAGTGGAATGATTTTGTATATGATTTTTTAGAACATGTGTATTAATAGATTATTATTATTGTAATTGTGTTAAATTTTTGTGGTATATTAGTAAGATTGATATCATAGTTCTTGAAAGGTAGTAATCTATCATAAAAAATCTGAGTATGGATGTATTACAAACATAGGGAAAGAGTACTTATGGTTGATGTGCTTTTTGATGGATCTCAAAAAGGTTTCATATAGAGGAATGTTATTTCTTGACAGTCATGGTCTTATTAATCTGTCTTAGAATTTAATATTTCATGAATGAAATAATCATATTGTCCAAAAATATCACATTATATTAATTTTCATGATGATAATTTATTAGAGATATATTATATTTCTAGGATTCGTAATTATGATGATATTCTTATAAATTCCATATAGTAACAGTATCTGAAACAAAATTTTTCTATAGTTGGACATAGATAACAAAACTAAAAGGGGGACATACTATCCATTGTATAGATTAGGAACTCATGTGTATGGTTTATGAATGATAACAATTTAATTCAACTTTACAATATTATTTTATTTTATTTAGTGGGTGATATTAAATTTCACATGAGATATTTTTTATTCAGATATCATTATATAAAGATAATTGGTTTGTGGTTATCATAAACTGGTGAACAGATAGGGGGTTTATTTAGCGAATATATTTATCCTTGAAGAAGAATATTTATTTGGATAGAGTCTATTGGATAATGTCTACAAGATGTATACCATCAGATAGAGGATATGGAATTGCATCCATCATCTTATTTTTCCCCTTTACATGGTCTTATTAAATAGTGAATGATGTTTTCGATTTCATATAGTGGTTCAATAGTGTATTAGACTTTTCGTAGGATAATGTGTAGTTTACCATGAATCTAATAGGTTGGTGAATACTTTTCACTACGTAAATATACATATATATATATATAGGGGAAGAGTTGGAGGCACAACATTGATGTTGTTGTAGTTTTTCTATTCTCAATAAGTAAGAGTTGCTGACATATTTTTCATTGTGATATTATGATGGAAGGAATTAGGTGATGGGTTTTTTAATTGATTTTATATACATAAATAATTTTTTTAATTTCCATCAAGGATTAGGTCATTTTTCTAGTCGATGTAAATCTTGTTTGTATGTGTTTTCTATTGTCTGACTATGAAGTGTGTGTCTAGAAGTTTTTAGGGATAGTGTGGGATCACACTATCATTTTAGTAAAGAAACATGAGTGGTGTGGTTATGAAAAAACCGTTGTTTAGTGGTGTTTAGAAATAATTCATTATACAGAACGATATGATCAATATACATCTCTATTGTGTGAAAAGTTTCTTTCAGACCTACTCATTGTAATGGATGGAGTGTTTCTCGAGATGACAATGTCCATTATAGTACAATCAAAATTAAAAGGCACATTACAAACTCCCAAAATTATAATATGATAGAATTTGATTTCGAGATAATTTCAATGCTGCAGAAATTAACACAAGATCCATACTAGTCGAATAATCACACTCAATTAGCAAAAGATATTACCTAATTTTTATATCTTAAATGGGGACCATGAGGGTGATTGAAACTATAAATTGAGATGATATAAAAATTTAATTATTAATGAAGTAATTTTTTCACATATTTATTTTATTCCTTTATCGTTTCAGAATTTGAATAGAAATAATGTTGGATTACAAATGCACTAATAATAATAACAATATCATTTTCCCCAAAAATGTATTTTTATATGATTGTTACATTTTAAGAGCTATATTTCATGAAAATAATAATATGATAGATAACATATATTGTCAATGTTAATTATGTAATAAAACTAATCTAATTTGAAATTGAAAATAAATTTTTCTAAGAACATTTAATATTTTAATATTTTATTTTAATTTTATAATGATTCTAGGTTCATTTTTTAACGAAAAATTAAAAAAAAATTTGTATTAGAATTTATTCAAATTAAATATATATTTGTATTTATAAAAAAATTATTATATTATTTTTTTTAATTTATTTAAATTATTATTTAATATAAATAGTTAAAATAAAATCTATACAAATACTTTTAATTTTATGAGAGTATTAATACATATGTATTGGATTTAAATTTATTAAACCTTCCTCTAGAAAAAAAATATTTACTAGAAAAAATATTTAAAATTTATAATATTGATTTTGGTTTAGTAACATATTTTTTTTTGTTATAACATATGTTCCACTATATTTTATAATTTAAAAAAAAATTAATATCATTTACATTGATTGCATATAAATTTAAGGATATAAACTTTTTAATTGAAAACTCAATAATATGTAATACATACAATTTTATTAATTGGTATAATGAATTATGTAAAAACTAGTTGTTATTGTAATATCCAAAAGTGTAAAAAGTTTTAACCAAAGGTGTAAAAGTACAAATAAGTTAAAAAATGTTTCAAATTTATTAGTACCAGAGTTTATTGACTAAACCTTATCCCCAAAACATTATTTCAAATATTAGATCATTTTTATAATGTGAAATAACTTCCTTCCATATATTGAGATAAGAAATTAAAAAAATTCTTTTTCACCTCTAATAAAAGGTGCCTACAATAAATTAGAGGGAACTCCAAAATTTCTAAGTCAACTTAAAACAATACAAAATTTTCTTCCCATATATATCATTTCTACATTATTTAGCTTTGATTGAAAATAATTCATCCTAATACATATGTTTCTAATAAGTCTTCTAAGGGAAAACTAATATTCTAAATGTGAGTACTAATATATCACTATTATCATTTAATTATATATTATTTTCTAAAACCTACTATTATAAATATTTAATAATAAAATTAAAACTATTTTTATAGAGAATTTTTATCTTCATAGGTAGTAATAATTAACCACCTTTCAACATTACCATTACTAAAAGAAACCTAATTTGTGGGTCAGTGTAGAAAACTGCAATTATGATGTGGTATCATCCATTATTCATCACTATCACACTTATCTAGACATCAAGAAGGAATTGATAAATAAATATGAATTTTATTAAATTGAAAATATAAATTTTCATTTTGAAAACATTTTTATGGAAAAAGTGGAAAACCATATGAGTCATGAAAAATGAATGTAACACACAAAAATTACATACAAAATAATTTAATAAAAGACTATGATTAATGGAATTGGAAAAACCATATATCTCCCAGTGATATTCATTTACCTGCATATCTAGATCATGAATGATATGATCATTATAGTTATTTTCTATCACGTCCCTTGTCTTCATATATTTCAACGAGTTTTATATTTTAATCAATAGAGCATCATGTCAAGATGATGTCTTTTTATTCATACAGAACTTATTATCTTCAATATAATGAACATGAATCACACTCTTATAGATTTTGGAATCCTCCTCCTTATGAGCATTCACCCAAAATACTTAATGGTGGATTTTTTTTTCGATTAATGAATGATATTCAAACATCCCCCTATTCCATATCTATTTTACCATACAACCAATTTTGTATTCTAGTAGACATTAATTCATGTCAAATTTCAATAAATTCAAAATTATGCACCATAATAACCCCACATTAAATTTTATCATCAACCTTTTAGGCCTCTTAATTAATCACTACATTATCAGTATGTTCGGTAAGCCCCAATCCTAAATAAATTTTCTTCTATTTACTTGAAATTTATACTAAAAAAATGTGAACTGAACTTCATTACCTTCTCATTCGTAGGTAAAACACACTCCATCACTTTGGAGCTATATTTTTTGTGTGACTATATTTCCATTGGATTAGGTAAGTGAGAGTAATATTTATGACATTTTGTTTTTTTGTTACAACGTATATCATAAGACCATTTTTCCTTCTTAACATACCTCCTACTCGGGAGATGATGACCTCTACCATGTGCTCCATAAGAAATGGTGTCCAATAATTGGTTAGAGATCACCCACTTCCTATTCCCTAGAGAAGTGACACACATTATTAGATTCAAAAAAATTAAAATGAGTTCAATGATTAACATATTAATATTTCCATAATAGATTATAACTAGACACTACATTCACCCCTAGCACATATGGAAATTTTAATATTTTACTATATTTTTCTTTTTTTGGTACTAGATTTCCTCAATATTCTTCTGGAAAGGATTCCTCATGTGAGGTACATCCTACAGGCCAAATATCGTTTACATAGGATGATTACTTTTAAATATTGATAATTGGTTCAAGGGGGTTATTTTAAAACATCCCATCCATTCTCCAAATCCATGAAATCTTACACACTGTAAAATTTTGATAATCCAAATCCATAAAACATTGATTGAAAGTGTCGACCACTATATGGAAAGCTAAAATTTGATATCATATAAAGAAGATGATTAACAAATCACCATTGTCAATTCAACAATTTATAATTAGAAATATAAGAGTAAAATAAATTACTCAAACATTGAAATAGTTTTTTATCTATCAGTTATTATTGTACATCTCTTATATTCTTATAAATCATTTATATAAAACGAAAAAAATATCATTATTCCTCTAAAGAATTTATATTAAAACTAAATCACTTAATAATCATCCTTTAATTATTGAACATCTATTTTTCTAGTAAGTCTACCCAACTACATGTAAAATGCTATAAAAAAATTTCATGGATATAAATGAGAAGTATTTCTTTGATAATATATCATATTAATATGTAAATAAATTTTTTGATCTAAAATTGTATCAATAATTCTATACTCATTAATTAATATATAAATGTTACTTTATTTAAAATTATCCAGAATGATTATCATTGATTGTATATTTAGGGATCCTAAGTAGAACAACTAAATATTAACATTATAAACTAATAAATAATTATATATTTTATATTCAATTACCCTTTTTTGGGAACGTAATAGTGATAGTTGGGATGGTATAGAGTTAAAACACCATTGTTCCCAAAATATTTAAAATTTTAAATATTATTTCCACATAATACTGCAAGTATATCATAAATAAATAATATAAATATTGATAATAAGTTACAATTATTAAAATTAAATGACATAGATGTGAATAAAGTTATTTAATATGTGATTATAGAAGATAATTTTTTACGGAAGAGATTCAATCACTTTTTTGGTAGCTAAGAATTAGAGAAATGGTTTATTTATCTAAAATTTAATTTTATGAGAAATATATAATTTTATGTATCAAAAAATATTTAATTTGGTCGAATTACATCATAATGAATGAATTTTAACATATTCATTTACTTTATGTTTTCTGAAAATACATATCATATTCTCTGTTTAAATATATTTCAATGAAAAATAATTTATTTTTAAGGGATTATTTTAAAAAAACTACCTTATTGGAGGTATTATGCTTCTCCGTGACCATATCTCTTAAATTACTGGTTTTTTTGCCATATAATTCTACATCATTGTACATTATTCTCATATCTATTTGAATATAATTTTTAATTAAAATAGTTTTCTTTGATAGATTATCATTCTAAAAAATTAAATCATTGTCGACAATAGTTCTCTTACTATTTAAGTACTATTTACCCTTATTGTCTATATTTTCCTTCATACATATTTTATCAGTTATAAATGGTATAGTTATCTTGACTATAGTTTTATATAGATGTTGTTTAGTATATTTTAATGGACTAATATAAATGAAATCATATCCCAAGAGACCAAATACTTTTGTTGTCTTGGTAAACTAGATACCTTCTTGAATCAGAGATTAAAATTTGAAACATAAAAAAATAGATTAATTTAATTTGGAATAGAATTATTCTCTACAAAATATACTTTATTATAAATCATTGTATAAACCATGGAATCCTTATGAATGAAAAATAGAAAATGGTTGATCTTATATTCCCAATAATAGAGTGTATACAGTGAAGTCCATCACCGAATAAATAAGGAATTAAAAATACTTATGAAATAAACAATGAAAAAATATTTCCATACAAATATTCATATTATATTGAATCACATCCATGGAATAAATAAAAATTAAAATAATCACATGGATATCAATATCTGATATCATAAGGACTGCTTTTATTGTGTAGGTGCTACAAAACAAACAATAGAGATATAATTCCATGGAATAATAAATAAATGGGAAATGCCTTAGCCAAATACTAAATATGATTTTCTCATGAGAACTATAAATTAATCCAAATTTTATATAATTTTTTGGCTTATTAATTAACTAAAAAATCAAAATAGTTTATCATATATATAAAAAATTCAATCAAAATAAACATGCCTTAAAAATAAATAAATAGAAATATTATATGAACTGGTATACCAAATATAAATATTTCCCCCATAAAAAATGATCATAATATTTTTGAATACATATTTTATATTTATCGTTATTTTATATCCCAAATAAACTGTATTATTCTTCATGTTTTGTTCATATAGAGGAAGAACTTTTAAATGATCAATAGAATATTTCTTGATTAAAATAATCTTTTACATTATATATGATTTATTTGAAAAAAAAAATTTCATGAAAATAAATGAGAAAATTTTAATTTGGAATGAACTATAGAAACTTGATAATAAATAATCAATGTAAATTTTTGTCATGATGGTGGGAAAATTAATTTTTTCAGGGTATGTAAAAACAAATATTTGGTTTATACCATCCACAAAAAGTACCTCATAATGAATAAAAAAGAAAATTAATTTCATGCCTTTTTCTGAAAAGTAAAATATGGGAAATATTTATTTAATAATTCTTGTCAGAATAGTAAAAAAATTGAAAAAAATTAATTAGTATATATAAATGGAAGTTAAATATTCCCTTTGAAAATACAAAAAATACATGTCTTCATTAAAACCAATAAGACATTTGAGTATAAATAATGGGGAAAATTAATAAAAATATTGTATTTTTGAGGAATAATCATTTTATAATAAGTTATATTGGGTTTAATATAAAAATATAAAATAATTCTAAAATCCGACACATAAAGATAAATATTCCTAAATAATGATGTTATTTTAAACAAAAGCCTTACTTGATACCTGAATTGCATCGTATCTGATTTTAATCTAATGTATAACTATATCACATTTCATATAATTATATAATGAAAGAATATATTTTCTTATTATATACAATATGACCCACTTATAACTTTTTAGCACCTATATAGTAATAAATCTTCATCAAAATCAAAATTTCTAAGCGGTAATTATCTAGTTTTCATTTACATTTAAATTAAGATGCTTAAGTCCTTAAATATTCATCAGGGTTATATCATAAATAAATGATAATAATTTTATAAATTTAATATATATTTATTATATAAATATTATTCTCATACTTGAATGGTGGACATGAATAAAGAATCTCATTACACAATGAAGGTGTTAGCCCACAATTATGTACGAGCATGTTATGGTTTTTTAACAAGAGGATGGGTAACTAGGATAATGATATGTCATATTAATAATAACATATTTATTTCATAAATATAAAATATATTCAATATTTATAAATTTATAATCACCTATGTAAAATTATGATGAATAAATAAATTACACCACTATGGGGAGATGATAGGCTATAATACACACCAGATTTTTTTTTATTTTCATAGAATGTTAAAGAGATAAAATTATAATACAATAATAATTACAACCACATATAAATATATTTATGGCCATAAATTTAGTATTTTATAAAACATACATTGATTTTTTTGGAAGTATATGATGAAGTAAATTTGAAGGATTCAGTAAAAATGATTACCACTTATTCAATAAACATTATTTACATACCTTATTAATGACCAAAGAAAATTTATTTTTCGAATACCAAAACCCCTAATAAATTAATTAATAAATTTATAATAGAATAGTGTTGGGTTTCATTGATATAGTTTTCTCATTATAGGGAAAATATATAGTTGTGGGATTCCTTTTATAAGTATGTGGTGTTATACACAATGAATTTTTTTAAAATATTAATATATTATTAAGTAACATTAAAGGAAAAGTGTCACATAAAAATTTAAATCTATAGAATACGGTGATAAAATTAAAATAACTTTATAAAAAACTTATTTAGATAATAATTTGTGGACATATCAAAGAGTTATTAAATAGATTAACCAAATTTACCCATTAACTGTGGTGGAAATTTTTTAACATTATACAATTCATTATGACCAAAAATTAAAATGAAAATATTAGAAATTTGAATTATTTATTCTAAAAATTTAATATATTAGGTGATTAATTATCTATAATATGATGAAATTTATTTTTAAATAATCAAGCAAAACATGATAAATAACTATTTTATGAAAAAATATTTTTTAATCTAAAATTATTTACATACCATAATTAAATATAATATTGACCAAAAAAGAATAAAATTAATTATTTTTAATAAAAATTATATAAATATATTTATGAATAATTATAAAAAAATAGTGATTTAAAAAAATTGAAATGATTGTTTACATAAAAAAATTATATTTTAACTATTTTTAGAAATATGAACATTTTAAAAAAAATTATAAAAAATCTGACATACAAGTATTTTGAAATGATAATTTTAAAAATTATATAAGTTATAATAAATTATGTTTCTAAAAAAGTGCGAATTAAATTTCTATATTCTCCAAAAAAATAAATTAAGACTCATTTTGTTAATAGAATTATATTTTTAAAAAAATAAAATGACATTAATAAAAAATAATGACATGTTTTTAATTATTTAGTTAATAATTTTTTATAAAATAAAATGTTTTTCCTATAGATAATAATGTCATTAATTCATTTCATTTCTGATTATCAAATGGCTAGGCGATAACTATCATATTAAAAAATAATATTTTTATAGTATATTGAGGTTTGATTATACTTGGTATTTTATATAAATATTGATATGAATGAAATTAAATTTTTTTAAAAATAATTATATTAAAAAATATTATGGTATTAAATTTCCCCCTTTATATGTATTTCTCCTGTGAAGTTTCATCACACAGATACAAACAACGTTGGAAACTACTACTTCATCACATACTCATGTTTCCACATTCCTTTTTAAATTTATTGTTTAAATACAATAATTTGACAATATTAGTTGTTTTTTCATAGAACATCTTATCTTATATATGCGAATTGCCTCATAAATTTCCCATAATAAATTTCTTGATCATTGGTTAGAACACATAGTTCAAAACATGTGAATGATCATATATGTACTTCCTTGGGAGAGGTACATGGAATAAATCATAAATGTTAGAGAGAATGGGGAGATACACTATGTGATAAGCCTACATCCATGTAAAATAATTAATTTCGTTGGTGTCAATGTATCTGTCTACTTGATTTCGAATCATTCATAATCTTATAACTTTCTTCATAGGGTATATTCATAGAAATAGTTTTTTCATTATATTTAAATTCTAGATCTCGTCGGTGATTTGAAATATAACTTTCTTGTCATATATAATCATACATTATGTGTTCTTTAATGGATATGGCATTCCCCATCATTCCTCAACTTTATTATTTATCTATTTATATATATTTCTAAAGCATTACTAAAATACATTATTGTTCTAAAAACCCTTCCAAGAGGGCTTCATAACGAGCCATCTGAATGTTCAATAGAAATATGTTTCTCTAAAAAACACTACCAATGAAGGATTTGATATAAAAAAGTCTTTAAAATACAATAATATATATTAAAACATGTGTTTTTGAGTTTTAATGGTCATCCCGTATAGTCCACCTTCCTATAGAGGATAATTATTTTTGAAACTCATCTCTTTATCCAAATGATATTTAGGACATCTGATGAAAACAAAGGAGATTCTAAGATAAAATATAGTTATATTTGAGAAAGGTACTCCACGAAATAATACCATTACCTTAATGTATTTCTGAGTAAGTTGAATAAGATATAAATATTCTTTAATGGAAATAAAATGATCTGGTTTTATATGGAAATCTAGTATAACCCATAAAAAATTATTACCGTAATATTTTTTGGAGACTGACAAAAAAATTCATGTAAATGTTTTATCATTTCTATGATGATATGATAAATAGTTGTATTATACCATTTGACATAATTTTCTCAACCTTTAAATACTAACACTCCTAGAATTAGAAAAGATGCCTTAAAATATACCTTTTCATGTTAAACTATATTAAATATTGTTATAGATCTATATACATCATCATATATCTATGATGAATAATGAATTATGAAATATGAGATTTATCCAACATCACATTCATGATGTCTCGTATTAAAGTTATTCATTTTCTATTCCTGAACCTTTTCATTTAAGAATTATTATGGATTAGCTAAGGAATATTCCTCAAATAATTCCGTAATTCTATAGCTTTTATCTATTTTTTATTAATTATATCTTATATGGATGGTAGAATATTCATTTTAGAAATATAAAATCTACCCACCTTCATCATTTTTTCAAGATAGATTTCTTGAAAATCCATAGATGCTAGATCTCTTTCCATCCTAACTAGTGTCAACCAAGTATGATATTTCTAACTCATATGTTTGGACATCCTTTTCATCCCATGGTGGTAATTTTTATGACATCACAACCATTCATGAACAAAAAAATTGGAACATATTTAACTATTTATGTATAAATATATAAATAATTATTTTACGATCAGTGTTCGTATCACAACATTCACCATATAAATAATTCATCCATTTCATAAATAAATAAAAATAATCACTTTAAACTCCAAATGATGAGTTGGGTTTTATTCTCATTTAATTCTTAACTACTAATAAGAACATACTGTCATCATTTAATTTTATATGTCTAATAATCCTAGTCTTCTGTATGATAAGTTGATATAGATCATAAACCCTTCTCCACTACTTGTTAGTGTCAACACATATTTACACAAAAATACAAGTCTTATATTATCTAAATCTTTTTTCACCATGACATGACCAAAAAAAACATTACCCCCAATCATGTACACTTATTTAGTGGATTAATTATTTGTTATAAATATCAAATAAAACAATGGTAGTATTCATACAACCTAATTAATATACAAACATCAATTTCCTTGTCCGTAATAGTACTCTACTAAATAATTTATATCATTGGTGGATACAGTAATATATCCTAATTTTATACAACATCTCAAATGAATTGAACAACTGATTTGAGATTCATTACATAAAATTATTCGGTCTTATTTTTATAAAATATAACTAAAAATATACAAAAAATATTTTACATTCCATTATCATTTTTGGTCCAGGTTCTAGAGAATTAGAAATCATTATAAACCTTATTAAAGTTGTAGTAAAATTTAAATAAAATATATATTTTTCTTTTAGTGAAAATTATTTTTAAATAAATATGTATTTTCATGAACTTCTATGATATCAATGAAAAAAATTTAAAAACATTGGATGGTCATATTATTTCCCAATAATGAGTTTTGAAAAATAGGGAATAACATTTTATAAAATATCATTAGAAAATATTTTTTTCAAAGCACATTGGAACTTCATTTTGATAAAACCATAAAAAATAGTTTTAGAAATAACTTTTGAAGAAATCACATATTTTTTTTATTTAATAATACTATAAAAAATTTAATAATACATATTCTTCAAACTAATTTTAAAAATAATAAATTTTTTTAAAAAAAATTATACAATATTTTGAAAAAAACATGTGGAACACTTGAAAATTTTAAGGATATATTGAGAAAACCCACTTCTCATATGGATTTTTAAACATCCTAAATCCAAAATATTTTCGAATGATCATTTTATTAACATTTTTTGAAATATTTCATGATTTTCTTACATATAAGTACATTTTTTCATTGGAGGTTCTACATTAAATTCAAGGAAATGTATTCCACTATATATATATATATATATATATAAGTTTTTATGTATGTCTTTGTGTGTGTTATTATAAAAATATATTCCATAGAATATTATTTTCTAGAATTGGATAAACTGAATCTCCTCACCATTTAGACATTAAAGAAATAAATGTTTTTATGAATAAGTAAAATTCATTTGTTAAAATACCATTTATTTAAGATAGAAAATCCATTTCAAAATTAGTTTACAATAAATAGATAAATTAATCTGTTTATATGAAAATGATAAAATGAAACATTAAAATTAAACTAGTATATGTACAAAATGAAACAAGCTATATATATTAGATGTAACATATAATATTAATAATATTTATGGTTTTACAAAAAAATGATAAATTTTATTATTTAAAACATACTCATAAGATAATAAATTTCATTAATTCTAAGGACATAAAAAAATAAATTTTCATATTATAAATATAAACATATTCATTTTGATAAAATCAAATCCCCTTTAAATATAAAAATTGAAAATATATAATAACGACACTATTATTTTTTTGTCATAGTTTATAAATATAAATTCAATAATAAATATAAAGGATCAATAAATAAATAACTATAAATGTAACTCCCTTTAAAAGTTTCAAAATAAAAATAACTCCCAAAAAAGTATTCGTAAATAAATTTCAAAAAAATATAACATTACATTATTAATAACATGAAAAGTACATCATATGAGTCCATTCATTTAAAATAAATGATATATCCCATATCATAATTTAATAATGAAGAATCATTTTCATTTACATTGCTAATTAAAAAACAAGAATGATGGTTTTGATAATTTCTGGGAACACAGAGCTTGAGAGAGTGGTATGTATGAAATTATAAGAGGTTTGTATCTTATTTATAGTCACAATTTATCCCCACTATGTAGTAATATTTAGACTATATTTTTTTATTGATAATAGAAGACAAGTTATGTATATTTTATATAAATTCATTCCTAGGTGTTTTAATTCTATATTTTTTTCATTTCAACTAGCGTATTGTGAAATTATAATGGTGTCCAATTGATGATATCATTTTCAGAATGATATAAAAACATATATATTTATACATATTTTATTGTATTCATGGATCCAAAAAAATACATGCGTATATATATCATTATATATATATATATAATATTGATGATTAAATATTTACATATTTAATGTAATGATATCTTTGAGGTTTTATGGTAGATACTGTTTAATGCTTTAGTTCATTCATGGAGTTAGACTTCCGATCAAAATGTTTTTATGTGATATATTGAAGTCAACAAAGGTTAATGATTTTTTTTAAATATACATATTGAAGAACATGATTCATTAATAATTTATTGTTGGGCCTCACATGGTCGAGAGTGACGACATCAATGGTGTAGAATAATGGGTGATTCATCTAGGGTTTTGATTGATCGACACGACATTGAAAATAACCAAAGAACTAAAAGGTCGGTCTAGATTAGATCTAACCAAATATCGTCATAATATATATATAAATATTATGGTGGAATTATAAATGGAGGGTTCATTTGAAGGGAAATGGAGTGGGAAATCAAATGAGTCTAATCATAATCTAAATACATAGATCATTTCATGTTCATCCCACATCGAAATAGAATGGTTTTTTGCAACAAATTATTAGAAAGGATATAATTTCTATGATCTGATAACATAAGAACACATTTATTATAATCCTTTCTCATGGGATTATATAGGCATATCTACAAATCTAAACTGAACCTGCATATGCTCTTTATATATCCCATGTGTTCCTAGTGATTTTTATGCTCCACTTTTGACCTTTATTCCTCGATATCTTTGGTATATACTTCGCACATCATGTTAACCCCTTATGGGTCCTCCCTGTAGTTGAGGTTTTCTCCAAGATAATATTATAGTTGGAACATTTTTATGAAGGAAAATAAAAAATTAATCAATAAGTTATATATTCTCTAAACTATAGTTATTATAAAATTTTCATTAGATTGAACCATATGTTGAAAAACATTGACTTTTCATAAAAATTTAATATTGTAAATTATTAAATTTCATCTTAAACCCATTTTTTAACTTTATATATTATGATTATAAAATATGATTATGATTTTAGAATTATTTTAAACTTTTTATTCTATTTAATCATAAAATACATAAACATATTGCTAAATACATTCTGATGTTTGAAAACATTATAAATGCATCATCTGAAGTGATATTTTTATAAACAATGTTCCATAAATTTATTTCTCTTTATAGTACAAATATTATATTATTTTCATTTTATTTTAGTGTTCCATATATTATTATCATCATTTTCATTCTATTTTTTATTGATAATTAATATGGAATTTTAATCTTCATTAGCGTATTTACGTTTTCAATACTTGTAACATGTTTAATAGATTATTTAATGAAATTTTCCAAGATATATATTTTTTCCCAAAATATTTATTTTATTTAAAAATAGTGTTTACAAACATAATTATTCAGGAAGAAAAATAATATAAAACCATCAATAAGTTTCCTAGAATATAATTTCTTATATTTTATTATTTATGAACATCTCTTACTTGACACTATCACCAATAAAATAATAAACATACAAATTATTTATTTAACAGTAAAAAACATTATCTTTATAAATATATATGTATAAGGGGATTCTAAAAACATATAAAAATCCAAAATGTTCATTTATTGTTTTCATAATGGTTCTATTTTGTCCTCCAATTAATCATATTATTGATATTGTATTCACAATTAGTTTTTTAATATAGTTGATTCAGGGAAAGTGGGACACACATTTGGCCTTCTTTTTTTTTTACTTTGTAGTTCCCTAGTTGTGTTACTAGCTTTAATAGTGAGTGTTTTACGTAGATATTGTACAATAATAATTTATTAGAGTCAATATGAAAATAAACTATTAATCATTAATGTCTTTCTGTTAATAATATTATTTAATTAAAATATTTATTTTAATGAAAAAATACAAAAAAACTTATGAAATTAAATCCCCCATTAACTGATTTGTTCCATCAGTATTAATTCATGCATAAAACATTAAATATTGACTTCCTTTACTTATGTCACCATATTATTTATACTTATTGATCTTCATTGAAATGAGAATTTATTCCACAGAGAGTAATGATAAAAGAATCTTCAAATTCCTCCACTTATTTTTAACATATGTATCATGTGAATGTGATGATTTATTGATGTAAATATATGGAAATCATTTCTCATGGAATTATATGGATTAAAAAACTATGTATTTTAGGATGTAATTAATTCTTATATGATATTCTTATTGTCTCATCATTTAATGATTTGAAATCATTATAAATTCTCCAAGGAAAAATAAAACATAAAATGGCCATATATATACTACATGTAGGTTTCCCCAATCTATATCTTCATAAAAAACTAGGTGTTATTCATGTTCCTAGATAGGTTAATGAATTTAAAATGTCCTTAATGATACTTTACTTGGTTTTCATCGTAATAAATTTGTGTTAGTGAGTGTGCATAGTAGACAAATATTGATACTAGATTGAATAAATGTATGTTAGATGTATTGGATATGTTATAGATAAATGTTAATTTACGTAGAATAGATTTATATTTATGAAACTCAACTTATCCTGATATTCAGTTTTTTTATCATGTATCTCATTTGAAAGATATAATAGATTTTCTGATTTATCCTTCCACACATCTAAAAATTTAAAATATATATGAATTTAGAACGAAAATATACATAGCCTAATGAAGTGTTATAATTTTGATAAAATTACCTAAACCATTGCTCTGATACCAAATATAACGACCCGATCCCGTGCTTTGAGGTGATGTAAATAAAAAATGCAGTGTATTTTTCATAACATATTTAACATGATAATTTGGAAGAAAATTACGTAAGATGTAATTTTTGGGTCTACATTCTAGGGAATGTGACATGATATTATAATTTATCAGACTTGTACCAAAATTAAATTAAAATATTTAATTTTCTTCATGTACAATATATATTACAACAAATATTTCATTTTATGAACTTCTAAGATACCTATGATTTTTTAAAAAAATGGGCTGATCCTAAAATTTCATATTGAGGGGTTTTGAAAAAATATGTGAGTCATGTTTTATGAAATACCCTTTGAAAATATAATTTGAGAAATACATTACAACATTGATATTGTAAAAACATTTGATATGATTTTATAAATATATTTTGAAAATATCATTTTAATTATTTATTCCATAAAAATACAACAACACTTTGAAAAAACAAATGCATAAATTTATTGAAAAAATAATATAATTATTTTTATTAAAACATTATGTATGATTTGGAAAACAATATAAGGGGACCACATGAAACATTGAATAATTCATTGTTCCTACCAATATTTATGATGTATGGGTTCAATCCCCAATTCAATACCATGTTTACAAAATATTCAAGTGTAAAATTTAAAAAAAAACATTTTATGTTTTCCTTATATATAAATTACATTTTTTAATAGAGTATATAATATAAAATAAACGAAACATATTTTCTTACATATAAATGATTATATGTTTATATAAAATTATATTTCATAAGAAATAATTATCTAGATTTAGAGAAACTAAATATAACCACTATTTTGACATTGATTAAATACATGGTTTGTTAATGAATGAATAAATAACATTTCTGTATTAAAATTTCATTAATTAAATTCATTGAATCAAATACTAAAGTAGTTTCCTAAAAATTGATAATTTAGTTAATACATACAAACATAAAATAAAGAGTCATTAAAATAAAATAATTATATACATGAAATGTCACAATATAGAGATAAGTTTCCCATCTCTTAATATGAATGACATTCATTATTGTACATAAAATGATAGTCTTTATTATTAAAAACATAAAAATAAAATAATAACATTCATTTTCTCTAAGGGAATAAGATAATAAATTCTATTATTATAAATATAAACACAAATATTTTGATAAAATCAAATCCCCTTTTGACCTAAAAATTTAACAAAAATATCCAATGATTTTTTATTATTTTATGAAATAGATTCAAAATATAAAATATTGATAGAATTAAAATATCAGTGAATAATTTTCATTGATAAAATTCCCTATTATAAGGGTCAATTTAAAAAATAACACGCATACATATATTAATTATTAAATATGAGAAAAGAATTTAAAAATGGGAAGAAATTTAAAATAATATCATATAAAATAATTAAATTGAAAAATTGATATATACATAATCATAACAAAAGAATAAATAAGTGTTTCCATTACCTTATATAATCTAAAAATAAGGATGAAGGGTCTACTAGTTTCTGGTCCATCATACATGACAAGTGTTCAATGTGAAATTATATAAATATTTTTTCCTCTTTTTATGCATAATTGTATCCCACTGTGAAAGGATATTTAGACCACATTTAAGTGTTTAATAATAGAGGAAACATTATTTATAATTTATTCCAACATGGTTCCAGGGGTTAAAAAAGACGGATTATAGCATTTTTTCTATCCTGCAATGCAAGACGAATGACGTAAAACTAAAGATATTTTTTAAAATTTTATATAAATATATATATCCATGTATACATGGAACCAAATAAATACATGAATATTTATTTGGTGCCAGAAATCTATTCTTGATGAGTATATATACATATTTTATGCTCTGATATAATTTATGTTTTAGGGTAAATACCATGTAATACTTTAGTACATTCTTAGTGTTAAAGTTTGGATCAAAATGTCACTTCATAATAGCCAGAACTCATTAATGGGTAGATATTAGAATTTTAAAGAACAATTCTGATTGAAGATCTCAATTTGTTAAAAATTTATCATTGCTCCATTGTTAGTTGATGTTGAAGGCATCGATAGAGGAGGAGGGATGTGTTAAGTGTTTTATTGATCATATCAGTGTAGAAGATAACTCTTGAACTAAATGGATGGTACTGATTAGATCCTTCGTAATATCACGATCCTATCTATTGAATTTAAGGTATTAAATTAGTAGAGATGTCGATCAAGGGGTAATGAAAAGGCGACTCAGATGGGTTTGACCCTGATTTTACAAAAAAGATCATGTCTTACTCATCAAACATTTAAATGGGATTGTTTTTTCTTCTTATATTTAATGAATGATTTAGTTTCTGCAGTCCTATAACACAAGAACACATTCATTTGGACCCCTGCACATGAGATTCATTGGGTGTCTCACCCACCATTTTCTGAACCCAACATGCACTCTTAGCTTATCCCATATATGCCTTGTGAGATCTATTATCCACATATAACCTTTACACTTGAATGTATTGGTTGTATTTTTCCCACTCAGGGATAATACCTTCTGGGTTACCCATGTGGTTGATGTTTTACCCAAGATGATCTTAATGTTGGGTTATTTTTTAACAAAAGAAAAACTAAATTAAATACTATTTTCTATATTTTATAAATAATTGTTATTATAAATTTCTCATTACCTAGAAAATATAATTTTTCAAAAATATAATCATCCAAAAGTTGAAATAATTTTCATTTTCTTAAAAACAATGAATAATACAAATTAATAATTTTTTTCATAAAATAATGTTTTTATTTATATATTACAATTCTAAATTATAACTAATAGTTAATGATCATTTTAAATGTATTACTATATTTAACATAAATAACCTAAACATATTAACAGATACAAGATAATGGTTGAAAACATTATAAATACATATTTCAAAGTCATATTTTTTATAATAAATTCCATGTTGTCATTTATATTTCTATCATAATTATTCTATTCATTCATCGTTCACTTTATATTTTTGAAATTTTTCTCATTATTTTTCTCTAATTATGGATAATTGTTACATTGGTATTTTACTATTTATTGGGATATTTCCTATGGGACTACTTTTAATATGTTTCATGAAAAGAAATAATATAAAAAATTAAACAAGGCTTCTAATATTTGAAAAAATATCATGTATTCTTTAAAAATTGATCTTACATGACACTATCACATTTAAAGTAAAAAACATATATGTTATATTTTTATAAATGTAAAAAATTAAATATTTATAAATAACAATTTCTAATGGAATTTGAAAAAAAAATAAAAACTTCTACAAGTACCTTTCTTATTTTTACAATGTTACTATAAATTATTCTATTTCATAGCATTATTTATATTCTACTCGCTATTACTTTTATGATTATATAAGATTCATGGGAAGTGGGCCACACATTCATCTGTCTTGGGTTACTCAGTGGAACTGAAGATGTGTTAATATAAATAATAGTGAGATTTTGAGTTATCTATTTTACGGTAATGATTTATTAGAGTCAAAATATAAGTAAAATATCTATCATATATGTCTATAAATTCAAAATATTTTCATATTATTATGTTTTTTTTGAAAAAAATATATTTTAACCACTTTCAATTTTTTAATATGGCCCACGAATGAATCATACTAATGCCAATATACAATTTAACATAAATCTTATCATTACTTAGTGTCTCCACCATAATATTAATCTGTTATCAATTATCTTCCATTATAATTGAATTTATAAAAATACATCCTATAAAGACAACAACCCATTGATTAATGTAACAAATAATGTATATGTTCATAAATTAAATAAAGATAAAAAGATCAATTGAAAGTCCAATGATTGTTACTAAAGCATCATAATGACTATACAACATATGGAAGGTTGTCTTGTGTATATTATTCTTCTTGACCATTAGTTAATGATCTCTACATTGATGTAAAATCATGAAAAAATAATTATCCATTTATAATTAATCAAAATGATCATTAATGAAAATTATAGTATACCGGTTCTAAATATTGATCTTAATGGGATCCCATTAATTATTGAAAATATGATTTGGCCCAAAAATATTCATCAAGAAATTTGGTTCACCCCATGTAATGGAACTGGACTAGATGAATCCCTTCTTTGGATTATCCTTTAGTTACATATTTAATTCTTAAAACCCAAATAAGGAAATCCTATATAATTGAATTGAAATAGATATATTACTATGTATGAGATCTACCTATATATCCATTTCATGATTCAGGGGTAGAATATGTTTTTTATCACGAAATACGTCATCAGATTCCAAAAAAATGGAAAATTTTAAAATTTTGACTTTCACCGTAACCATTTAAATCCAATTTACCTCACGAATTTGTACAAAAAGTAGGTCAAAGGATATAATTTCCATTGGGTATTTGGGGTTATCCTTTTTTTGATAAATTACTGTATACTGATATAGAATATAGAAGATAACAACTCATCTTAATCAATAGATATAGTATCTATACTGATAGAGCCAATCCTTGGCCAAAATTTCAGAAAATTCAACAAGAGGATAGAAAAAAATTATTTTAATGAATCACATTAAGATGAACATATATCATAGAGGATCCATGGACAAAAGATGTGATAATTATAGCATTAATATATTTCATCCCAAAATCAATATATATTATTTGACTTGGATATGTGTGGAACATATAATACTTCATAGATATGAATGATAGTGTATCAAATTAATAAAATAAATCTTCCTTGATATTGGATTAATTAATAGGTATAACATTCAACATGACATTTATGATCTTCCTCTTCATCTATAGAAAATAAATAATATTGGACATATGTACATGGCCTCTTTAATGTTATGAGTTCTACATGTTTCGGTCATTGTTTTATATAGTGACACATCTCATTGCAATTATGAAACAACAAATTTATGTATTCTCACTTATGTTTTCATTCAGGATAATGATAGACTTTTTCTCTTCACATAAATCATTATCATTTCCCATTAATCATGTACCAAATTTCTCTGTCCATAGGGATAAACAATTATGAAATCCTTATTTTCAATATACCTATATTTATTTCCAATAATAATGTTCTACTCTTGTTTTATTATTTAATGATATAAGTCTTGAATAATTTGTATTCTATCATGGGAGAACATGATACTGTACCCATATATATTAATAATATTTTTTAGACAATTTCCATTTGAAGGATTGTATTTATCTCTTCCATGTAAAAAGTAATCATATACATTTAATTGAGTATGTTTTCTGAAGAAAGATATTCTGACCACATAAATTTATCTTAACATGTATAATGTAACGATAAAAACATTTATGGAGAAAATTACCGATGTTTCTTATTTAGTTAAATGTATTATAGATATTAAAAACATATAAACTTATTTTTTATTATATCCAAAAATACCTAAATGAACATTATTTATCATTACCCTTTATTATATAGTCATTGAATAGTTATAAAATAACTAGAATCCATATAGAGTTTTAAGAAATTATTTTGACAACAAAAGAGGTGATGGCCTCAACTAGTTGCATCGTTTCCTTGGAATTCTATTTAACAAATCTTCCAAGGGAGTTATAATTTTTGGTATTTTTCTTAGAACAATACCATGATTATATCCAATAACTTAAGCATTCGAAAAACCATTTAAAGGAGATGTTAAAGCTCATCAAGATCACAACCAAAACAAGGTTCATTGAATAGTCCCATTAAAGCCCCACCATCATGTACCTTACACTTAGGGAATATGTTTGTGTAATTAATAAACATGTATTAATATGATACCAATAATATTATTTACATTATTATATGTTATAGAATAATTAATATATTTTCTTCCAAATATTATTACTTGGTAGATTTATTGAAAAAAAAATAGAATTTTTTCCTAATATTCAATTTCAATTAAAAATTAAATTTTGAGGAATTAATGGATTTTGAAAATAAATAATATTTTAATAAATTATTATTAATCAATTAATTTTATTAAATATAAATGATCATATAATTTTTATGAATTCAAATGTAATTTTTACTAGGGTTCGAAACTGTGATTGCTAAAAACCCGTCATTTTAAACTAAAGACTTTTTTAATTTAAAAAGTAGAAATTAAAATATTTAGAAATTTATTCCCATAAATTAATATTATTTTTTGGATCAAGACATTAAGATTATACAATGGTTAATTTTTTATAATTTTCTTAAACAATCGGAAATTTTTTTGAAAAATTAAATAATGTATAAATATACGTTGTGTTTTATGACATCATATTAGCCAAATAATGATATAATTAATACTATAAAATTTATATTCGTAAAAATATACATATTTTATTTAATATAATGTTGTTTTATATTTATTTTATTTATTTTCTAAATTCATTATTAGTCCTCCAAAACAAATAATATTTTTAGGATTTTAAATTCTATTCTTTAATATAGCGACAGACCTCCACATAAGAAATGGAAATATTTTAATAATTTTATCTCCTAACTATATATAATAATTTAAAACACCCCCATTTTATATAAAACTTGGGAAATATCCATGGGATGGTTTTTTTAATATACTATTAGGTATTTTCCAGAACAAAAATAATAATGAAATCACCAACATTTTTTATATAATCCCACCAATGATCAAATTTCTATTCAATAAAAATCATTTTATAAAGAAAAAAAACTTCATTTTACTCCTTAAATTATTCCCAAGTTGAGTATAATCTTTCAAAACGAAACTACCAATTTGTTGGAGTCACACACCCAAGAAAGGGATTCTCTCTCTCCTCTTTTAATCAAGTACTTCATATAAGATATGCCTTTTTAATTTTCATTTTCAATGTTTTGGATAAATTATTACATATCCCACAAAATATATACTTGATTTATAAATAATTATATCCCCTTTTATTCTAATTTAACCCTCCTATAAATCTTTATATACATCTGATACAATGCCAAAAATTTTATAAGGGTTTTTTCCTTACCCATATTTATCCATGTTTCTTGATCATGTTGTGCCCTTTTATTTTGAATCACTAATTATGGGTATGTTTTAGAACCTCCCCTTTATATTAAATTTTATTGATAAATAATGAGAGCTTCATTTTACTCTCATTAAGTCTCCTTAAGATCCGTTAAGTATAAATGTTACTATGTCGATATTCAGTAAGGGATATTCCACCATCCTCTTTTATCAAGCATCCCATTTATGTTATATCTTCTAATTTACATTTTCCTATTTTTGAATATGTTCTTAAATATACCTAATACTATCCATCTCTATTTTAAATGATGATAAACCTCTTTCTATCTCATTATCCAATTTTAGTAATTTATATATGATGTTGTTATGTTGCAGAAATTTCACATTAATTTTTCATGAAAAAATCATTATATGGTGAATACCATACTAATTTATGAAAAAATGGTATTAACCATTATATATATATATACTTAATTATAGATAAATTACATGTAATTATTTTTAATTCCGTGACCCTATAATAAATTACAATTTTTAATGAATCCATGTAATCTTTTCTAAGTGGAACACTTGTGATTGAAAATGGAATGATTATGAATGTTGAGGCTTGATAGTGCTCTAATGAATTGGGTAATGATAGGTATCCTGAAACATTATGTGGAATGAGATTTGAATAATGGTCCTTCATATGGAATTATCTATGACTCATTTTCCTCCATGTTCAATGAGCATTAACTCATGCTCCTTCTCATGCAATGAGCCTGGGCTCGTGCTAATATCATTTTTTATAATATTTCCACGTTTCCATGAGATTATTATCATGCTATATCATTCCATCATATTCATGCTCCTTATATTATTCATAGATATGAGTATTGTATAACATGTACTGTCTTTTTATTTTTACTCCATGTTTATTCTATTAATGGTATTTATAGCTCACCCTCATTCTTGTCTACACCGTTAGGATCTCCTATACTATTTTAACTATGAAGGACTTTTCTGGTCATGTCAAATAAGTTTTCAATAAACATGATGTATTTATTATTTTATTTTTTATGTAATATCACCAGACCACCTATATACATGACCTATTGATCTTCTGAGTTCTATTAAGTGTAATTTTATGTAATTAATAATGCTTAAATATGAAATAATAATCATTGGTGTTATAGTGGGTTTCAGGAGATAGGTTTAGTTTTTTTGGGGAATTGGATTAGAAAACCCTAGTGAAAACCCATAGAGATATGGCTATGTGTAATAAAGGATCCCTATATTTGGGTAAGTAGAGAGTAAATGGTTTATCAATAAAATAGAAACATATATAGATACTGTAAGTGGATGTGGATATGGAATAGATGTAGCTAAAAGTAATAATTATGAAAATGTGTTCTAGTGATAACATGAGGTAACCTGGTATATGTCAATGGGCCTTACTAAACAATTATATTTACATTCTTGGTGTATGTGCTTTGGTAAATTCATATTCTCATTAAAAACAATTATTAAGGATAAAAAATACCCTATAAATACATTCTAGTAAATAGTCCATGGATAACCAAGGTTGAATCCTATGAATCACAAGTTATGATATACATCTCCCTTTCACGTTTATCCTCATATGGTCAAAGGTTATTATTATTATTTTTATTGACAAAGTATTCGATCCAAAAAAATGTATTTTGTTCTTCTTAGTTAAAATATGAAAGATGTAATATCATGAACAACTTTCCTCTCTCATCCAGAATAACAAAATGGAATGATTTTCCTAAAGTCATGCTCAAATTACATTAATTGTTTATCAATATCCATGTTACAAGAAAAAAACCTTACAAGTCATCCTATACTGACGACATCTCCAAATTATTTCATGGATCAAGTATATTTTATTCATGAATCATTATCGCTAATCATTGGTACCATGAAAAGAAAAAGAAGTACTATTTGGATATTTATAAATTTTTATGTTTATTTCAAACACATGAAGCACTATATTATTTTCTAGATGATGTAGAAGAGGGAGACCTCAAATAATCCTATATGTATCATATTATAGATTTCTATCATTGGGGAAATACCAAATATATTTTAACAAATACCTTTTTTGAAATATTTGATGTTGATTTAGTGAGTGTGTATTATAATAAACATGTTAATGAAGATGTTTCAAAATCAAATATAATAAATTAATTTTAAATGACTTATCAATTCATTCATCGCTGTAATTCGAGATTTATATGGTATTTTTGGATAAAAGAAAACAGGTGATTTTAAAAATATCATGTGGTACCACCATGACACATGAACCCTTTATCCTCAAATGTAATAAAAATAATAAAGAATCCAGACCTCAATGATATAATGAAGGAATAGTACTCTCAAATTTTTTATACCATGTTTGAAAAAATAAATATGAAGGGAGAAATTTATAAATGGGTGAATATTGTAACGACTCGATTTTTTTTGAATAAAATTCCAATTTTTTCATTTAATTAAATGTATAATAAATATAGAAAACACATAAACTTATTTTTTTTATTATATCTAATTTTATTTAAATGACCGTTAAGTATCATTATCGTTGATAATTTATCTGTTGAACATTGAACCCATTACTAGTAAAAATATCGGGTTTAAAAAAATACTTTTGACAGAGACAAATAAGGTGATTACCTCTACTAGTTGGATAATTCGCTATGAATCCCATTTACTGAAGATTATTAGGGAGATAAAAATTCTGGGAATCTCCCTAGACAACACCCAATCCAATATGTGTAAAATTAATCTTGAAATAAACTATTTATGGGAGAAATTCGGGATAATTGAGATCGCAACCAAAACCATATGCATAGAACGACCCTATGAAATCCCCAAAAATAAACACCTTACTCATTGGGAATATTCTAGGGTAATAAAGGGATATTACTCAAGAAAATATAAATAATATCATTTATATACTATTTTTTGTATTGAATAATGAATATATTTTCTTCCCTTTATTTTTACTTTAAAAATATTTTTTAAAAGTCAAAATAGTGTTTTGGTTAACCTTCAAATTAAAAAAAGAAATATATTTTTATGAATGAATATATTTTTAAAATAAATAAATTTTTAATAATGTTTCTTTATTATTATAATTTTATTAAATATAAATAATTGTATATTTTTTATGAACTAAAATGTAAATTTTTTATTCAAAAAGTGTTATTGTTAAAAACCCTTAATTTTCAATAAATATATCTTTTTTTATTAAAAGTTAATATTAAAATATTTATAATATTAATTATATAAAATAAATATTATTTTTGGAATCAAGATGTCTAAATTATCTATTGGTTAAATTATCATGATTTTCAGAGATAGTTTAATGTTAAAAATTAAATACCATATAAATATACACGGTGTTTTTGGACATCACAATGGACCAATTTTGATGTTATGTATAATATAAAAGTTATCATAGTAAAAATGTGTTTTTTATCTTTAAAATAATTTTTTTTAATTTTTTTAATTTAAAAATCTACTATGAACTCTCCAAGATAAATAATATATTTTACGTTTTTAAATTCATCTCTTTAAGAGTGTGTCTCACCTCCATGTAAACAAGGGAAATATTATAATTATTTAGGACCATGGATATAGAATATAATATGAAACAACCACCATTGGTCGAAAACATGGAAAAACCCATTGGTATGGTTTATTGTTTTGAATATTTTATTATGTAGTTAGAATCCCAATGTAATAATAAAATCCCCCACTATTCCTATATAAACCCACCCAAGATCCCATTCTTATTCACTCAAAATCTATGGAGAATAAAAAACACTGAACCATACTCACTTGAGTCTTCCCAAGGCACCATAAATTTTTCAGGAATCCCTTCCAAAGCCTTGGGAATCACACACTTAAGTAAGGGATTCTCTCTCTCTCTCCTCTTTTAATCATGCACATCATTTACGGTATGCTATTTGAATTTCCATTTTCATATGTGGGGAGTCATTATTATAAAAACCAAATACTCTCCATTTGTGGTAAAAATTATTATATCACTTTTAACTCTCATTTAATCTTCATATGAATGTTTACAAACAACTGTAACTGTGTCAATATTTTTAAGGGTTCTTTCCTTCCTCACCATTATCCATGTTTCATTATCATGTTATGAAATTTTAATTTTAATTACTAATGATTGGGTATGTTTTCTCAGCTCCAAAATACATTAAATTTTATTTATAAATAGTTATTTCTTTCTTTATCTATTTCCAATCCTCCAAATGATCCCTTGAGTATACACATCAGCATATCAAAATTCCATAAGGGAACATCCACCCTCCTCTTTTATCAAGCATCTAATTTATGTTATGTATTCTAATTAAATTTTTCTTATGTTTAGATATGTTCTTAAAATTCACTCATATTCCCATTTCATGTGTAAATTATTATAGACCAAATTTTCTCTCTATAACCCATTTTATAAATATTTATATGACTCTATTATGCTCTATAAATTTCCCCATGAGTTTCCATAACAAAATCATTGTGTTGTGAATTAAAAGCCCATTTATCTATAATGTTTATTCATCATTATGATCATATAGTTAAGTATTGATGAATTAAATTTATTTATTCCACATTACATGACCTTGGAAAAAATTATTATGTTGAATAAATCCATGTTATATGATATATGTGGCATACCTATGTGTGAAAATGAAATGATTATAAAGGGTGCACCTTGATATTGATCCATTTCATTGGGTAACATTTAGAATCATGATACATCATGTGAAATGATAACTGACTCATGATCCTTCATTTGAAATGATATTCGACTCATGCACCTATTTGTGCAATTATCTTTAACTAATTCTACTCCATGTTCAATGAGCCTTCACTCAGGGTAATATCATGTTTTATATTGTTTGCACATTTCCATTTTATCATTATCATTTTATATCATACCCTTATATTATTTTTCTTTTTACACTCTAATGATATATCTATTTTATAACATATATTTTATTCTTAATGTTGGGCTTTTTTATTTACCAAATGGGATTTATTTCTCAACACCATTCTTATGTATGTCCTTATATTTCCTATGTAGTATTATGTATAAAGGAATGTTTTGGTAATGTATATGAATTTTTCAATAAAAAATCATGCATTTGATGATTTTAGTTTCTATGTAATTTTCCTAAACCCTAAAGTTACTAGACCTATAAATATAGGGATTTGTATTAAGTATAATTTTATTTAATAAAGCATAATTAAATATGAAATAAGTAGCAGGGTTGTTATATATAAACATGGACCTCTTCATTTTGTATTATAATCATGAATTTTTCATATATATTCACCCATTGTTCACAGAAAAAATATTTTCAATAAACAGTAACATCAATTCATACCAAAATACATTGTTCGTTTCCACCACATCTATATTATTTTGAAAAAATGACAATAATTTATCTATATCCACATGAGATGATAAAAATATGTCTCGTACATCATTCCATCATTATTTCATAGTGTGATAAATATCTTTTATAAGGAACTTATACAACACTCAAATAATAACGGATTTCTTGTTCCCTTGAATTATAGTGGATGTTGCTTCATGACATGGTTTAACACTGTAACATAACATTACTAATAAGATGACTTCTCCATATGGGAATGGTTCAAGGTCATAACTGGAGTAATCTCTCCTAATATACATATAAAGTTTTCAACATGATCTCCAGCTATAGTGTTATTATCCTTCAATGTTGTGAAATCCCTATAAAGATTATAGTAATTGAAATGGTTTTCATTCAATAATATATATACCATTTTTAAACAATGAAATATAGCAGAATATATTTTTATATTATGAATCAATGTAATTAATTTCAAAAATTATGAATCAGTTATCATATATTAAAAATTTATGCACAAATGATCTTATAATATAAATATTGGTATCTTTTAGAATATTTTCAACCAATAAAATATTTTAAATTCATCCTAAATGGTTTGTGAAAAAAATTATAATTAGTTAAACAATATAAAAAAAGTTTGAAACTAGGTGCATTGTAAAGGTTCTTTTACCCTGATAAAATGATGGTTAAAAAATAATCATCCAACACTTTTTGTGTTAATAAACATATATGAATCTATTACAAACCAAAATCAATATTTAATATCCCAAAAGACACAAATTTTGAGAATACCCACATAATACCTATATTATAAATATTATATGATATTATCAAACTCTAGAAAAAAACCTAAAATTATTTTATAGAGTTATGTTTCCTAAGAAATGATTACAAAAATTTTGTTCCCAAATTATACAATAAATATTCTATTATCCAAACTATAATTAACATGTTCCAAGAATACCAATAACCCAGATTCAGTGGTTAAATTATTATAATTGAAAAAGATATAATATATCACATCATAGTGGAAAATTTAGTGGAATATTCATATCAATCAAGATACAGTCATTTATGTCATATTAAATATTAACACATAAAATAAATTATTGTGTTTTCTTTAACAAATTAATTATTATCTCTATCACATCCTCTATTATCAATCATAGTACCCTTCGAGGAATCCTATGGAATGGAATCCTAATATATTTGTGATTTCAAATGCTTGGTAATTGAATGTGTATATCAGAATACATCATAGAATAAATATGGTAGGGATAATATGGTTGGAATAAATGAAGATCAAAAAATTTCATATAAATAATCACATGTGGACGAATATTATCTCCCAATGATATAATTATAATAATAAATTCATGGACATCAATAACAAATACAATAATTATTTAATGCATAATGAAGGGATTTTGGAACATACCATTAATGCCACATTCCAAAACATATTACATAAATGGGTAAGGCTATGGCTAAATACCAAATTGTTTTTGTCTCATGATTTTATATATATTTTTAAGGGACAATATAATATTTGGATCCTCATTTCACATAGTAAAATGAATCATTCATTATGAAATTAAATAGTGCATCTTAATAAATATTCTTTAAAATCAATAATTTTATATATTTGAAGAACATGAATAAATAATGTCAGAACATTCCATAGTTCAAATTATTATATATCATCCAAGAAAATATTTTGGATGGAATCATTATCATTTATCTTCATTAAAGAATAATATTCATCAAAGTTGTTGAAATATATGATAATAACTTTAAAATATCTGTCTAGATTAAATTAATGAAATTACTCTTTTCATATAAAAATGATTCTTCCATTAAATTATTTATACTAATGGCGGTAAACATTTTCTGTGTGGTGCATGTTGATGTGATGATTTATTTTACACCTTCAGAAAAAATTACCTCATTGGATAAAATACAAGATGATTCCTTTAAACTAACTTATAAAAACATAATCATGGTTGAAAATTAATTAGGAAAATAATTTATGAATAGTAAATGAATTATTGATTACTGTTTAAATAAAATATGGTAAGTGGTGAAAATATTCATATCTAAATAAAATCAATGTATGTTTTCCTAAATAATATGAATTAAAATTTTTTTGTACATAAACTGAGGGAAGGGAATCCAAAAAATTATTTTCAATAAATTACTAGAGGAGAGTAAAATATTTTGGGAATATAATTGGTCGACCTTCTAATTCCTTCAATGGAATCAAAAACATAAACAATCCCAAATAATGAATATATTTGGAAATTAATCCCTACTTTGACTCAAATTGTTCATAAGTGATTTACTACTAACATTTAATAAATTTAAATTTACTGTAATTCTACAGTAAAACCTAATATATTATATTAATATCCTATATGATCCGATTTAAATTATTCTCCAACATTTTATTAATAATTATTTTTCGAAATCATCATTTATATGATTGAAATAGATAGTTTTATATTTATTTTTTCGTTATGTAATTATTTTTACTTCTTCATCAGGGTTCCATAAGATCTATAATTTTAACCGTTATATAAAAATTAATTATATTATTTAAAAAAATATTCTGAATCATTAATTAATTGTGGGCATGAATATTGATTCACATCACTTCATGATGGTGGAAATCTGTACATAAACTTATGCATTTTTATCATCGTTCTTTAGTGTAAGGGTAGGATGTTAAATGATTATTGATTGAGTGTTATCTTAAAATATTTTCTTTTCATTCTCTAATTAAAATTCTATTTAGTTTTTATATGACTCTATTTGAAATTAAATTCATTCTTCTCTTATGATAATAAAAAAATTTCAATATCAAAAACAATTAAAGCACATGAATCCTAATATATTAATTCATTTAATTATTTATTATTCCATATCCAAAATAGGAATTAAATCATGGAACCATTTATATTTGATTATAGATTTATCACACCCTAAATATCATTTTAACCATGTGATTAATCATTATAATATTTTTTGTAAAGTTTTAGTTTTGAGTTGTATAGAATTATTATAAAATATAACTATAAACCCCTAACAAGAATAAGTGGAAAATTCTCCTCAATTATTTTTTCCATAAAACTATAATACATAAATTAAAATTCATGTTTCACATGTAACTTATTCCCTTATTTTAAGATGAATAACCATAATAAGAAATATTGAACATAATATACATTAGAATCATACTTATGCCATGAGACGAACAATTGTAATAATAGGGAAAATACAAAATTATTAATGGATTCAAAATGAATCATATTCATTATTCCATTTTGAATAGGATTAAATATTATAAGAAAATTTAATCTTTTTACAAAATAAACATGAAGATAAAATATACATTCTCTTAATCATGAAATAAAATTTATTTCCCATATATTTTCATAAATCATATAATAAGAACATTGAAAAAAATAATTAGTATTATTATAAGAAATGGGAACTATTATGAAACTGACATGGATACCTGGTCATGAAACCAACACCCAACCTACGAAATACCATATAATAATCCCAACATGATGGAATCTAGCACCCGAAAGTCATATAAAATAGAGGGACTTATTTATCCCCACCTTAAATAGACAAAATTTAATATAAACATTTATAGAGAGAAAAAAGAATAATAAAACATGAATACTTATGTCAATAAAAATAGACAACAATGTAAACAATACAACTGAAAGGTAGGAAAACAATCTCAAAGAGACATTTCCAAATACAATGTGTAAAAACTAAAACATCTACTCAAATAGTCACTAGGTTATATACTGTGAAAAATCACGCCATCACACTACCAGATACACAAACCCAACTTATAGAAAACATATCTACCTCAATGTGACGCCATCCATTTACCTATTTTGAAATATAGAACATAGTCTATAAACTACTAAAGTTGTGCATAGGGTGAGAGTCCACAAGATCAGTACTTTCTCACCTAGGTGTTCTATATTAATTCTATGTACATTAATCCGAAATAATTGAAATTATGGAAAATGAATAATGATATATAGTTTGGAAGTTTTATATCAAAATCATGCGAAACAATTTTAATTTCCAATTTCTCCAAATTTCTAGATTAACAAGTTCAATATGTTCAGAGCATTTACTATAAATATATCAATATAGATATATCAAATCAAGAAAAATTAGTTATCATATATCATATAAGATACATGAAAGTACTATGAAAAAGATAAAAAAATGCATATGTAGAATCACACCAAAAATAACATTATGTCAAAATTTCATGGGTACATGTACCCAATATATACTCTCTCACACGTATCCAGCCCTATATATATGTGCTTAATGTATAGAGAGTATTATAACACCACATAATTTGAATCCCAAAATACGACTAACATATACATAGAATAACTGGCATAGGGAGTGGAAGAATACCCTTTGAGAGAACACCCTGAAAGTGGGTGAGGCCTTTCACTACACCATACAATAAAGTACACAACGCTTCCCATGTTACCTAATTTTCAAACGATATCATCAAAAAATATCTACAAAACCATTCTAGGAAAACCATTTAACAATTCTTTGAAAACCCTTTTAATTTACAAAAAATAATGGGAAACCAAATTTTAATAAAAAAACATTAAAAAAAACAATCAAATGATTTAATCATTCCATTTCATTAATAAAATTATTTATCTAAAACAAGATAAATGAATTTCACCAAAATTAGCAAGAGACTAAACCACCATCTTCAAAAATGGGTCACACATTCTCAAAATAAAAACCACCAATGAGGAATAACCCAACAACAACAAAATAATGACAGACCTAGAATAAAAATATATATTTTATATTTGATATAATTAAATAAAAAAGGATCAGTGAAGAGGATAAATCACACATGACTTGAAGAACACATACCCTACCAACCAAAAACTACCAAGGATAGAGCCTCAATGTGGGATCACATAATATATATAGAATTAAATCATGTGCAATATCATATCAGTAAATAGGTACAAAAAAATTCAAATAACACTACTATGATCAAACCCAATTAAGAATTATAAATGATCTCTCACCAAGAGAGATGCGACCAAGATGAAATGGAGGTCAATAATTATAAGATGTTATTCATATAGAGATGATGTACCAAAAAATACTTATGAGAGATACTAGGATGTGAGAATTGTGTTTCTCAAATAATGAAATAAGAATCATTAATAAAGTTCCTTAAATGCACAACTCGTGAGACTAACATGGTGTGTAACCTTTACAAATCATATAGTCCTTTCACATTGAGTACTATGTTCATAGAATCTTCTAAGTATATATAAAATAACATTTAATTCCATTACACCATGTGTATATCATTGACAGATTGTGAATAATCTAGTTTTAAAACAAAAATTACATAACACCTTTTCCCCTATCCAAACTTGATCATGACTATATAAATCCATTAAAAATTTATACCGAAATTATTTTAATTAAACCAAACATACATACCTAAAAATTAGGTTATTTTCAAAATAAAAATATCTATAACCTCAACATTACCATAATTTATCTAAATATAGAGGAAAATAAATAAAAAGAATAGTGTTACCTAAATTATGAAAATAGGATGTTATAAGCCCCAACCATAAGAAATTCAATCATCAACAAGTCGTGTGAATGAATGGAGATCCGAAAAATATGTGGAACCACTTGTCTCACATTAATTAATCAAACTCCCATGCCTCATGAAAATATATTAAATGTCTCAACTAAAAATTTTCTAACAGACTCAAGGATTGGGCCCCATAATAGTATCAATCAATATATCTAGAATGAAATAATAATGAAAATCATATCATGTAAACATATCTGATGACCCAGAGAAACAAAACTACAATAATGTAATGGAAAAAATCAGAATGGATCACTCAGCCAGGGAAATAACATCAATCACAACATTAAAAAATCCTTAAATGAATTTATTCAGAAAAAGAAGATGTCTGAAATACTCATGGAAGATCTAAAACACCCTAAATCCACATCTCATTGTACATAAAAATAATGCAACACATTTACTCGTCTTGATATCCATGAATCCTATGTATTCCCAAAACAACTATGATATTTTACATAAAAATATGAATATTAACAAAACATGACATATACTCCTTCCACATTGTGTACCATGTTCCTTGAATCTTCTCAACAGACACTATAAGGAATAAAATCCCATTACACTGTGTGTAAAACTCCTGTGTGCTACAAAATTTTTGTTTTTTAGTATAATTTTCAAAGAAACCTTTCACATTCTCCAGACTCAGACAGAACCCTTAAAGGGGATTAAATTGTTTTTATTCAAACTCCATTTATCTAAAGGAAACAATTATCCCTGAACATCCAGTCATTTCTTCCAAAACATGAGCTCAATCACCAGGAGTCCTAAGATTAATCAAAATAAATGAAAAATAATTAAATAGAATCTACATACCTAATATATGGTTACATTATGTTAACATAATGCATAATAATTTTGTAAAAAATTTGAAATTCCAGACATAAATTAAGAATAAGTTTTCATTTTAGACATAAAATAACTACCCTATCATAAGAAATATAAACTTTTCCATGAAAAATAATGTTAATTTTTATGATAGTCCTGTATGAACCATAGTGAATCATCTTAATATCATTTTTATAATCACCCTTAAATATGTAAAAACATAATCATTTAATTCCAATGTACATTCCCCAATGAAAAAAATCATTTCCATATGCAGTATATAGCTATACCAGGCTCACCCTTCATCATGAATAGTATACATTCACCATAATATCTAGATAAACATAACATAATGTATTTAAATAATAAAATATAAAAAATTATACAATTTAACACATAAGAAAAATATGTTTTTTCTTCACATAAATATAAGTGAAAATCCTTTGTTCAATAATCATTGAACATAAGATTCATTAAATAATAAGAAATAAATTTTTTATTTGAAAAAACCTGAAAAGATTTATTGTGATTTTTATATAAAAAAATAACTTGATAGTGGGGAATTCTTTTCATGTCATACATGTTAGAAAATATTTCGTTTACGCTATCATTACAAAATCAAAATTATCTTGTTTGGAAATGGTCAAAAAGACATATTTTAAAACTAGTATAATTAATGAAAAATATAATTAAAAATAATATTAACATAAATTTAAATATAATAGTAACATACTGGAAACTCTTTATAGAATAATTAAATTTTCAGAATGAATAAAAAATCATAAAATATATTAAAATATATTTTTATTTAATAATCATTTCATTCATGTACAAAACACATCATGAATACTTTAACTCATATATAATAAACATATATTTATTTTTTAATTTATAAATAAAAATATTCATCCTTATTACTATATTAATATTCCTTTAAAAATATAAATTAAAAATTTATATATACTAATAATTTTTATTAATTTAATACCTAAATTTTTGGGATGTTCAATTCATATTCCCAAAATTAACTTATTTAGATTGAGCATGGTTAAAGTGTTCATGGTTAAAAAATCTCCAGAATTTTAATCATTAAATAATTATTCTTTGTATATATTAAATAAAACATTTGAACATTCCATGAATGGATGAAAGTGAAAATTAATTACATCTTTTAATAGAGGTAGTATTCTATACATACAAATGAATGAAATTAACATTTTTAAAATGATGGTAGGGTATGAAGGATTGAAATTTTATTTATTTAAAGAATATTAATTGTAACAATAAAATATTATATATTCATTAAATTTATCATAATAACCCCATTTCAGGTTGTAATTCAATACAAAATGAACTGCTTCATGTAGGTGGAAGTCCACATGTATGCATGAGTGATGTTTTCATTTACCAAACGGTAGAAAAAAAGAGAAAATAGTATAGTGAAATCAACATAATAAAATTATAGTATATGTTAAAAAATTATATTTTCAAATAATTATGGATAAAGGATATTGGGTGGATGTGTAATAGGAAATTATTATGAAAATATTCAATTAATATTAATAAGACTTTGTGGGAAAACAACTTTTGGATTACAGTTTATTAATAAAATATTGGCCTTTTAATAAGTTCATAACCTATAGGACATGTGAGTTAAGTTTGAAAGGGATTTTATTCAAGTATTTGAGGATATAAAAAATTTAAAAGGTTTATCGATGTGAGGGTAAGAGGACCTCCCATTATAATAGAGGATGGATTCAATCAGATATATAAAAGTAATATTAATAGATAATATGTGTGTACCTATTGTAAAATGGATTAAAAGTGTAACATAATAACAAATAATGATTATAAAGCCTAAATATACTGAAAAAACTATTTATAAATTTTTATGTGAAACTTTTAAGTTAACTCATGGTTAAACCCCCTCATTAATCCTTTTATCTATTACAATGGTAAAAAAATTATCAATCTCTATGGGTTATGAAAATAATTCTCCATGTTACAAGGGAAACATACATGGTCATATAATTATATAATTAACCACTTCTCATATAATTGAGTTATTTAAGGAATTAAATGTATTTTTAATGTTTTAAATAATATTTATAAAACATTTAGTACAATTTATGGTAATTTTAGAAACTATTCCAAAAAACTATCTTTAAATATATTAGTAAAAAACTGTAATTAGAATAATAAAATTATCATCACATATATATTTTTAATATCAAATAAATTAATTTAAAACCATAATTTTTGGGTAAAATTTTACATTTAATGTTTTTAATATAGATTACTGTCTTTTTCTATTAGTTGAACAAGTGATACATCGAAAATTTGTAAGAGGTAAATATAATTATAAAATCACTAAAAATTATAATTATACAACATTCTTAAATATAGTATAATTTTAATCAATGTAATAATTTAAATTAATGTTTATATAATTTATATCTATATACACTTCACAAAAATATAATAAGTGGGAAAGGGAGACCATTTTTAAATACCCTAAATATAAAATAATTTAATTTTTTTAAATAAAGTAAACTCAAAATAAAATTACATATATTATATGATAAGATGTTTACAGTCTTACAATAATCACCTAAAAATAGAAAAGTGTTGTATTTTATTTATTTTTAGGCTTTATCGTATTGTTTTTACCCTATATAACACATTAAACACATGACCATGATGATAAATATTTAATGTAGTTAATATTAATAATAACTAAAATGTTGGATAACATAATACCAAATTATAAACTCATAACTCCAAATAGAAAGTATATTTTTCAGTATTCATTGGGTTGAATTGGATAATATTATTCTAAATTTATATTTTTTATATTCAAATAAATTTTTCGAGAAAACGTTTTCTGCTAGGTATAAAAGAAATTTTAGAAAAAAAATTAATGTTTAATATTATATAACATGTAATTAATTGTTTTATTGTTAATTAAATAAAACTGTTATTAATTTATAATAAATATAATAGTAATTGAATCATTGAAATAAATTCATAAATTTTTTTTTGTTAAATTTATAATTTTTACCATTAACTAAAAAATTAACCTTCTCAATAAACCCTTAGAAATTATATTCAGAATAATTTTGGTTTTTTATTTAATAAATTATTTCTATTTATTGAAATATTATTCCTAAAAAATTTATAAATTAATCATTATATTCTCACACAATATGTCATAAGACACATTTTTTTGAAAATTTATTTTTGAAACATATAATGAATTAATTCTCATTATATGCCTAATAAAAAAAATTAAATAATTGTAAATTCATTAAATTTGATATATCATATAATTACTTTTTTCAATTAATTTATTTATAGAGATTTATTTCATCTATATAGATACAAATATGACCGAACCATAAGAAATGTTTCATGAAAAATATATCATTTATAATAAAAATATATTATCATCATTTTAAAACAATTTAAAAATAACGTATGAATAATTATAATATTTTTTTGAAGTAAATTTTCTATATATATTTTCATAATACTGTTATTTCTATTTTTACCCACCAAACCGATGACTTGGTTTTGACATTCATATTTATAAAATTAGATTCTTGTTATATATCATTGTTCGTTTAATTATGGTGTTTCATATAACCCATGCCATCAAGAATAATAATATTTAAATTAGATTCATTATAAAATCATGGGATATTAAATTGTGCCACACTTAATGAAATTATTTACTCATAATTCTAATAATGTTCAGATAGAATGGGTTTAAAGCATATTCAAAACAAATTCCAATGTGTTAATGAAAATTTACCTATGTGGGAATAATTATTTATTTATCAACAATGATGAAACATTATTTTTAGAATAACATTAATAAAACTATTAAAATTTTAAAACATATATCTTAGTAAATATTTATTAAACTATATATTTTCTATAGTGGAACTCAACACTTTGGAAGTTTTTATATGTGAATAACTTAATAGTTGAGTCATGAGATACGATAAATTTATCTTATTCTTGATTGAGTTAAAAAATTATTTTACCATCATGATAAATAATATGAGAAATTAGAAATTCAATATTAATTTCAATTCTATAATCACAATTTAATCCATGTGTTTGATTTGTGAAATTTCCACTTATATGTCATCTCTCACTCCATGCATGGAATATTTTTTATGAATTATTAATGCATGGAACAATGAAATATACTGTAAATGAATCATAACATCCAAAATATAATAAAAAATTATCTCACATGTTTCTATACATTTAAAATTTTTTTTTTTATAAAAATATAATCTTGTATCCAATATCAATTACCCTAATCTTTTATAAATACTAAATTACCCTCCAAGGCATCAAAAACAACACCCAAATTTAAAAATTAGACATTATATAAAAAACATTAATGATTTCAAAAATATGTATAACAAAATTCAAAAACCAAAAATCATAAATATTTGATCATATATTATTTAATGTCCAACTTATAATTCATTTAAAAAAAGTTAATCACTTCTAAATCCATAAAACAAAAAATTTACATACTCATAATAATATAATCAATATAATGTGTTTATATTTTCCATAAAAAAATTGAATCACCAAAACCCAAAATAATTTTATATATTATTATATAAGATAATTTAAACCTTATTCATAAAATAAAAATAAAATTTCCATTTATTTTATTGTATAATGGTCCCAAAATAGATATTTTATTTTAAAATACCACCAATCACATAGTTATCAATTCACTTTTAAATACAATTTTTATATATATGGTAAAACATTTGTTCGTAAAATATGTAGAAAATATTATTCTATTAAACCATAATTATTGTATGATAAAAAATAACATGGCTTTTAATGGTTATTAATAACAGTAAACAAATGAAGATACAATATATAAAAATCATTCTTCAAATACCATTTTCACAATAAGAAATTTCAAACATAAGAGTTTTTTATAATGAAAATATTTCTAAAACAATTTCATTGATTTTAATTGTTTTAAAACCTAAAAATGATATATTTTAAGTGAAATTTATTCATTTTATTATTTTGGGGATATTTTGATATTAATCATCAAAATGGCAGATTTTATATTTTTAAATAATTTAAATTATTTTTATTAATTTTCTACATCATGTTATATATTGATCTAAATATTGAAATTGCTTCTTATAATGTTAATATACATAATTTAATACGTTTAAAACTTGTGAAAAAAAAACTTAATTGACCATATGGAAGCCCAAAACAAGTTCACCAGTTGGGCCATGAAAACTGTTTGCAGATCATTATATTATTTGTATGGGGCCCATTTCTTGTGCCTAGAGGGCCCAAATTATCTGAAAATCAATGTGTAAAATTACATATGATGGGAAAACATTTATGAATAATTAAAAGTTTTAATAATATGTTTTTAAGATCATTAATTCATGATAATTTTATTTTTTTAAATTTAGAGTGTTTGACTGTGAAGAATAAATTCTATGACTAAAATGGTCATAACTCTTTTGTCTTGTGGCCACGTATAAAGATATTTGGACTGTGATTGCGGAAAAATGTTTTCTCATTACATAAATTAAAGATTATATTAGTGAATCAATCATTTAATTATTCTATAATGTACTAAATTTTGATGGAAATTTTCTACCTATAAAACTAGGGGACCTCATACCTCGGAGAGCTTCTCATTCTATCGCATTCCACCCAGTATACCAATGCGGATAAATTTTATGCTCTCTATTTTATTTATTTTATTATATATATATTTTAAATTATTTATTATTCATTATTCTTCTATATTTACCACTTCATGGAGGGGTAAGGATTTTTACTGATCGAGGAAGGGGGAGTTTCACTTTTGTAATGTCGGCATCTTGTTCATTAATGTAAAACTATCTTTTATAATGAATGATTTATATTTTTATCAGTGTCCCACTCTCTTAAGGAAATTTTATTTTGGTATTAATTTTCATTACTTTATTATTGATTTTGATGATGATCATTATACTCCCTTTTCATTGTGTAGTTTTTCTCGATGAAGTAAATTTTTTTAGGAGGTGGGTGTTTAGAAAACCTTAGAGCCTTTTTGAAATAAGTGAAAAAATTTCATGATTTGTAAGGTCAAAAATTAATTATCATGACATTCCATATTTATTTTGGAATGTTTAATGAACATTCATACATAGTGGAGTAATTTTCAATGATTCCTTCTCCTATGTGTGAATGCCAACTCGTTAAGAGAATCATTCGTTTATCATTTAATAGGAAAATTGGGGAACTAAGTTTTTTACAAGCATGATGACAATGAAAAAGGTGAAACTACCTTGACATAGTAACTCCCGACACCACATTTGTTAAAACAATATTTTCATTTTTCCTTATTTTTTATATGAATTCAAACAATTTCAAAAAACAACCCCATCTTCCTTATTAAAATAAAGAGACAAAATTTTTTATGTGCACTCCTCTTTTGGATACTACCTAGGTTACCAACTAGAAAATACTATGGTAATAATAAAATAAAAATTACATTCCCCATGATAGGTGTGCTTCAAATTTGGCATCATTTCTAGAATGAATATTCCATAATCAACATTTAAATATTTTTCCCTTTACAAAATAATTATAAAAATTTAAGAAAACATTTTACATAATGTTTTGAAAAGATGTTTTATTTAATTAATGGAATAATTAACTACTTATTAAAGAACAAATTATTGAATCAAAAATTTCAATTGAGTATGGAGTGTCTTTTATTGTAATATATGTGAGGTTATTTTGGAAATCAAATAATGCGAAGAAAGTATTCAAAGAATTCATAGATTGCCTGAGGGTGGACAAAAAGAATATTTTTTGTAAAATAGCCTGAGAGATAACTATGTTCTCCCATTAAATACTAGTATTTTATAAAGTTTTCAATGTCCAATATGATCCCCTCATATAATTACCTAATTTTTCTCGATTCAAGAAATGCAGGAGGCTTACATTCTACGTCTATCTGCTGTAACTCAACACCAAGATGATATTTCCACAAAGGATAGATTAAAGATAAACAAACTCAAGGAGTTGATATTTTCATGAACTCATTATCTTCTAATTATTTGGAAACTGAATTGAGTGTTACCTATAATATTTTAAATTCTTAGCTTTGTTCAACACATCTATTTCCTTGGTGGATGATGAATAAATATAATATGCACATGATGAATAAAATCTGTAGCTCCCTATACTTTTTGAACACATATTAATGGGATTTCAAGATTAGACCAATGTGGGTTTTATATAGGAAAATAATATGTGGTGGACTCAAATTAAAGCGTATTAATTTGATATTGAAACTATAATAATTAATATTTTTAAATGTAATGACACTATAAATTTCACTCCGACTATAATTTTGGTGCATAATTCCATGCGAAAAAATGGAAAATAAATAAAAGGATGTGCAATTGGTAATAAATAAAGAAGTAGAACCATTATGTTTCATACCCCCACTATGGATGTTTTATCTCATTCCCATGGAGTTTGATTTGGCGTATTATATCCTAGGAGTTATTAGTAAAAATGAAGAATATCATCCTGGAAAAAATAATTTTGGTTTTCTAATGAACAAGAGACATCAATAAACATCATATTGGGAATAACCAATTAGAAATATCCATCTTCAGGCAGTCAAAACCCAGGGCCCTCTTGGGGGATTTACCAAAGATCAATCCACATTTTCTTATTCTATTTTTATTTTATTTTATACAATTAATTTTTTTTTCTTATATATTTATTTTACATATTAGATTGATGTTTAAATCCAATACGATAATTACTCACTGATACACTACTAATAAGTCAAGTTGAACCTCTTAATAACACCTACATTATTGATGTGATTTAATTAAAAATATTATTACATGTTTAAATATTCCAGAATTCAGTAAAGAAACTACATGATTTTAATAAAGTGGAGAGAACATTTTATTTTAGATTATTATTTGTTTTTATATATTTTTCAAATTTTTATAGTTTCTATTTAAAATATTTGGTGTTTTCAAATATTTTTTTTTGAAATGAATATAATTTACATTTATAATACCCATATCAATGAGTGGAAAAATCTATTCCATGAAACTAATATTAAATGAATGTATATAATTATATTGTGTCAAGTAAAAATGTATGAGGATTTCATGAAAAATACTCTATTTTTTAATACCTTTCCATTGTTCACTATCTTTATTTTTGAAATCACATTATGATTATGCCTTTAAACCATTATCGACATGTTTTTTACATTCACATAAATTATCGAGCGATCCAGAACAATTTTTATTTAACCATAATTTTATTTATCTTGGACTAAACATAAGGGTTTGAGGTACTTGTGTTTCAAATTATTGAGCCATTTATTTGGTTTCAAAGCCATTAATTTCAATGAAATTATTTCATTATGGCATAAAATGTACTTTTAATCCTTCTATCCCTTAGAATTGAGGAATAATATATTATTATAGACACAGTATAAGACAATTTTCCCTATCCAACCTGATCTTGAAGTGATATTTCTTGATCTAGTTTAATTTTAGTTCGGGGGAATCTATCTTATAGTGGGATACCTCATTCGGTGAAACATTGGGTGGAAAATTAAAAATTAAAGATATTTTGTTTCTGATGAATAATTTATTCTACTAAATGTTATATCATTCTATATCATTCATGACAAAAAATATGTGGCCTTCTGGATCATCCAAATTGAGAATTATTGATGTGCCTATATTGAGAATTCAAGAGAAAATTGGTTTGAGAATATTGAAATTTTTCTAGATAAATGCTAAATGGATTGAAAATTCCTTGAGTTTTCATGATAATGGGGTTGATTTTATACATAAGGGATTGAGTTGGATACTATTCTTGAGTGAAAATTAGAATCTTGCGATTGTGCTTCAAAAAGAGCAAAGATATCTTTATTTGTGCATTAAATTTTTAACATCAAAATTGCACCAAAAAAATCCACAATATAACCCTAAAAATTCCTCAAGATAAACACATGTAATTGAATAACATCCGGTAGAAATGAAGGAATTTATCAAGACTATGGTGACTCTTTCAAATGTTTTAATGATAAAAAATTTGTGAAAATTATCTTTTGTATGATGAGAAAAAATTCATGTGAGATAGTTGTTTTCAGTTCATGGGATGATAAATGAATGGGAAATATATTAAATGATCTAAATAGAGAACATTAAATAATAGTTTCTTATGAGTTATATTATTTTTTTTGTGGATTTGGTGGATCTCGTTGGTATGTGTTTTGAATTTTCTTTCATTTGATTTTGATTATTAATTGCCCAGGAGTCCAAGTGATTAGTGTCGGTAAATTGATATTGAAAATATTTTCAATAATGTTTTATTTAATTTAATTATTTAAAATCGAACTACTGTGTTATTTGATGTTAAATTTCCACCTTTTATATTTTCAAGAGTATTTTTTCTGATTAATTATCAAAATGTTATATATTTTTTTTATTTTTAATAGTTTTAATTTTTTTGTTTTTTGTTCATAACAATTTTTATATTTATCCAAATCTCAAAGTTATTTCCTTTTATGTTTCTACACATCCTCAAATTAATTTCAACCATCAGGACCTAAAGCTAAATAGACCATATGGATGTTCAAAATAAGCTCGAAATTATGGCCATGGAATATTTCTAAAAACCAATCTATTTTTGTTGTGGGTCCCATATATCAAGCATGGAGAGGAAACATATCTAAAATTCGGTGGTGGATGAGATAGATGTTTGGAAACATGTTATTAAAGAATTATTGGGTTTAAACTATTATTTTTAGGTTCATTATTAATGATAATATCATTTTTTGAAATTTGGAGAGACATCCAATATAGAAAAAATTATCAAACTAATATAGTCATAAATCCTACGTCTATTGTCCAATTACACTGCAACTTTGAGGGTGAACTCGTATCACATGTCGTCACAAAATTAATTAATGATTCAATTTTGGAAATGATCATCCAATTGGGATAAAAGGTATCATATTTCGATTTTCACACTCTACCCATAAATAGAGGAGAGCTCCTCCATCTCAAAGAATCTCATTCCATCACATTCATTCTGACACACCATGGAGGATAAATATTATGATTTCTCTCTTTTATTTACATCATACCCACTTATTTTTTTGGTATTATTCTTCCCCATTCATCTCATTTACCATTATCATTGAGGTGTAATGATTTTGAGTGATCATGAAAGGGGGAGTTTCCATTTTGTAATGTTGGAGTCTTAATAATTAATTTAAAACCCTATTTATTATTGAATGATATCTATTTTTAATGGTGTCCAATTGGTTTAATGAGAATTAATATTGGGTTTTTTTCTCATTCATTGATTACTGATTTGGTGGAAGAACATTAAACTCTCTCAGCCTGGTGAGGTTAGTCTCGATCCAAAAAATTGTATTAGTTGGCGAATATCTAGCGATCATTGCCATGTGTTTGAAATAATTGAATTGTTTCTAGATTTATAAGTGAAAAAATTTATTAATTAAGAAATTTCATAATTTTTTAGTAATGTTTTATGAAATTTCATACAGAAGAGATCAATATACACTGCTACCTTAAACCAAGGGTGAATTACAACGTGATAGTGGAGTCATTAATTTATCATTCATTTGGAATAGTGGGTAATTGATATTTTTTATAACCATGATGACAATAAAAAATGTGATTCTACCCTAACCCCATCACTCTCTCCAACACTTACGTTTAAACCTTACATTTATATTTAATTATTTTTTATTAAAACTAAAACAGTTTCAAAAAAAAACCTCTACTTCTTAATAAAATTAAATTGACAGAATATTTTGTATGCACTATACTTTTGAGGGATTACCAAGGTTATATACTAGACTACACATATATAATATTAATTTTTTTTCATTCCCCATAATAGTCGTGTGTTAGTTTTTTATAGAAATTTTTTTTATTAAAACTATGTATGTGATTTCCATCACATAAAACCATAAAAGTGTTGATAATTTATTTTTAAAGTTGATCAATCATATACTTATTAAATTTTCGTCATATCAAAAATTCTGAAAATGTCATCATCTGAATCATTCTAACATATAATGTTACCTAGAAATTTCTTTTCATTCTAATTATAATTCCATATACCTTAATTAAAAATTAATTATTTAACATCCAAAGTAATTAATGAATAATAGATATTTTATCTATGTCAATTTATGAATTAGATAGTGTTTAGAGGCTTAAAATGAGAATAAATCCAATCTTAAGCGTCGAATACACTAATATTTTTAAAATATTGTTTTACTACCTTTTGATGGAAAACCATTTTTAAATAAAACTTTTGAAAATTTTATAATCTCTATTTGTCAAAATAAACATATTATTTATGATATGGGCATTGATATTTACATTGGATTAATTTTTGGTATTTTTCTGACAATGTTCATTTTTTAATGAATAATGAAGAAATACTGCATTTTACATCAAAACTGCTTTTTCATATAATTTAATTATATGAATAGATTATCTTATTAATTTTCATTAAAGTGTAATTTGAATATATTTTTACCATTTAATCCAATGGTGGTCACTAGGATTAATTTCACATTGGAATTGGGCATAAACTAATGCCAAACTTTTCATAGATATTGTTTCTAAAAAACCCGCTATTTGTTTTGAAAACAGGAATTATTTTAAAATTAATTATTGAAATTTCTGTGTGTGGAATTTGGTAAAATGGATTACATATTTGGAATCATAAGTTCAAGATTATGTAATCAAGACTCTTTTGTTTTTGGACATTATGAATAGTAACGACGGTAATTATCTTTAATTAATAAGTAATCAGGTAGTTAAGGATAATAAACTAATATCATAAAAATTCAAAATGACCCCAACATGTGTACTAATGCTACTGGTTGTCTCATGGACGACCATGGGATGCCATGTGTCAATCTTGGGGACCCCATGGAATCACTTTTGTGGGAAAGTGACTTTTTAACTTTTTATTTTTTAAATGAAAGTAAATATAACAAAGATTGTATTACCTGAGTAAAAAAATTTTAATTTTGTCTACATAGATGTTATTAAGGACTATAAAAATTCCTTGAAAATATAAAAATATCTCCTACATCATAGTATTTTTTTTCATAATTTTTAGACATTAAATAAATTAAATAAATTTTGACATCATGATGATGCAACGATTAACTCATTAATAAAGGATTTAAATAAAATGAAAATATAATGTTAAAGCTATAACTTAAACTTGTAAAAGACCTATTGGATGAGTATATATCGAACCATTATCACCTTATCGTCGAAATACATCAATGTGGGACCGTTAAAATCTGAAACCCATTTGAAAATAAAGTTAGATTTTGTAACTTTCCAAGAGTGCCCCTCCTCTCCTCTTATAAAAGGCCCCCACATCTACCACCTTACCCACACATCCAAAGTTTTTAGATCACCCAAACCCTACCCATTTAGTCTCTCAAAATCCCTCTCTTACTAGTAGAAGCCTCACTTTGGGCATAAGTCTTCCCAAGGAATCCTTTGATCTCAAATCAAAAAGAGTTACCCATTATAAAGGTAGTGTTTTCTCTTATGATCTTATGTTTTATTTTGCTTCTCCAACCCCATAAACTCATTTTATTCATTTATTTTGTAACAAAACCAGTATCTTCCATATACTAGGATGTTTTTATAATAATTATTTGAGCTACACTTACACACACCTACATCTAATGTTTAAAGAACATACAGTTTCCATGGATGGCGAAATTCTGCCTCGTGAAATGATGATTGTTCAATATTCATCTAACACCTTCAAAGGTGGCCATTAAGATGTCACAATATTTTTATATGATATATATTATTTTTTTGTTTTCCTTAAGCTTCTGTATTTTTTATTTATGGCATACCTATATGACTTCCATTATGTGTATACGTGATATCTTCATTTTATGAAGTGCGGACTACCACCCCCTCAAATTGATTTGATTCATTAATACCATATGTGGTATGTATAAAGGTTATATTTAATGAAATTTTATATGATACAATACTAGAATTAAATTACTATGATGTATCATTATGTTTTAATTCCATTAAATATTAAATAGAAATGGAAGTAGAGTTTATGTGTACGTGTACGTACAACTTACCGTCTCCATGAACGGTGCATTTCATTTATTACCTCTAAATGTTATGTAATATTATAAATGATTTCATATACTGGATATATATATAATATATATGTTATCTACATCATGAATAAAATTCTGGATATAATGGATATTTTACCACATGAACAACATGTCATTATAAAGAGTTTATTTTTGACTCAAATCACAATGATCGATAAAACATCTGTTATTAACATAAATAATAACATAGTGTTCATGACATGGTAATAAGTGATATAAAATGAATTATTAACATGAAAAAAGGTTCTTAATCAAGTAAAAATTTAACTCAAGTTTATTATTCAGGAGATTAAAGAAAGATCGAGTCAAGTTGGACCCGAGGTAAGGGACTTCAGCTCAATTTCCATTCATTGAGGCATATTTTGTTTTATACACAACCTTATTTTATACAGTGTATAAAACTGATTGACATTTACTCATACCCAAAATAAATCTTTTTTATACAAAGCGTTTTACTAAATAAAAAAAGGGAATGTTTTTGTCGTACGTATGCAGCGACAACGACTTCTCTACCGCCGTGACCATTATTTGAGTTTCGGCTTCCTCTACATGCCATTCCTTTTTTTAAAGAAAAATAAATACAATGTTTTACCTTTATTTTATTTTGGTATTGAAAATGGTTTTCATAATGTTTTTATATCAATGTTTTGTATTGATATATTGTAATTGAAAGGTGGAAATGTTATATTTCCTTTATGCATGTTTTATATGATACGATTATATTGTGGTTCTTGGGAATTATTTTGAAGATGGTTGGTTCCGTGATAATCAAAGGGCAGGTGAGAACGATATAGCTCTCTAATGCATTGGGTAACGTGAAGGAGTTAAACGTTATGGTTTCTCCGAAGAGATTTAGGGAATATACTCTGATGGGTATTCCAAATGTAACCAAGTGGGTTACTCCCTACTTAAAAATGTTATGAATTCCTCAAGTTACATATATGTCTTATGATTTCTATGATTTATTCAAGATTTGATGAGGTATATTAAAGTGGTACTGTTTTATGAGTAAGGTATGATTTCATTGATTCTTATGTATATATGTACTCACGTTTCCTTTCCAAATTTTTATATCCCTTACTGAGCTTTCTATGCTCATCCCATGTTTTTGAAATGTTTTTCGCAGGTCAAGGGAAGGGTATATGATATGATGATAGTGTCAAGGAAGTGTCAAGAAAGAATCCATGTAATATTTTAAATATCATTCCGTTGATTGGAAAAAATTAATACTTTATTTTATTGTAACCTCTTTGTTTAAATGTGTAATGTAATACTAGTTTTATGATCTAATTCTCTAAAACTCTAAACCTGAAAAGATCCTCAATGTTTAATCTTGTAATAACTCAATATTAACTAAGTATTAAGGATGGGCCTTATAGTTGGTAACAGAGGTCGGTTTAGATAACTATAGGAGTAAGAATTTTATTAAATGATTATACAAAAAAAAATTTTTGTTGTATGATTTAAATGATATAGCATTTGAAGATTACCATGTTGCTTCAAATAAGACATGTTTGTTTAGAATGGTTTTCCATAGAGGAAACAGTGAAGTAGTGCTAGGAAGGCATACAGAAGGGAATGACCTTCTGAATCAGTATCCTGAGATGTTCGGAATTGGAACTGAACAGTTTGTTGCAGTAATGGCACAGTTGACTCAAGCGATAAATGTTTGTGGTATCCATGCACGAGATCATCCAAATCAACCATAGATAAACACGTCTGTGGTGGAACATTTCATGAGGCAACATCCCCCATCATTCAGAGGATCATCTGACCATGTGATAGATGAAGGGGGGATTAAATCACTAAAGGAGATTTCTGATGCCATGGGGTGTTCATATAATGAAAAGGTCAGCCTTGCTATTTACCATTTGGAGGGTGAATAAGATAAGTGGTGGTCGACGGTTAAAAATATCAGGGACGCTGATGATATTGATGCTCTCGACTGGGATGAATTCAATGGTATGTTTCATGAGGAGAATTTTCCTAAAGCTGTTCGATATAGGATGGAAAAACAATTCCTCGAATTGAGGCAAGAGGAAGACTCAGTGACTGCCTATGAAGAAATGTTCACTCAATGGGCAAGGAAAGCTCTAAATTTTATCTGAGACCTTGATAGTAAAATCAATAGATTTTACTCGGAATTAAAGCCAAAATATCGAAGGTCATTGGCTTCTCGTGAGTATAAAATTTATGAAAAGCTTGTTCGATGTGCCGAGAATATGGAAATGGATTTTGACGATGATCAAGTGTTCTATAAAAACCAGCAGAAGAAGAGACCGAGGTGGAAAAATAAACAAATGAATTCTTCAAAAAGGTCTGACGGTAAGAAAACTATGTTTTCAGTTTGTGATAAATTTGGTAAAAGGCATGATGGGGAATTTCTTTTGAATTATGGAAAGTGATATCGATGTGTTATGATGGGACATAAGGCTCGTGATTGCACTGAAAAAGATCAGGGTGATGGTAAGACCAAATTTGATTTACAGTTAGTGAAATGTTTTAAGTGCAATAAGATGGGTCACTATGCAAACAAGTGTCATAAAAAGATCTTGAGTGATGGGAAGCAGTTAGACTACAAGCAGAAAGCGGTGGTGAAATCCTATGCGACTATTTCAGCAGATTTCGGGCCATCAAATGAAGTTGTATCAGGTACTTTTTGTGTTTTTTCAGATTATGTTAGTGTGTTGTTTGATTCGGGGTCTACACATTCTTTCATCTATGAAAAATCTTCTAATAAAACGACAATACCATATTAAGAAATGACTCCTGAACTATTGGTAAAAACACCTGGGGGAAATGTTTAGGCAAAAAGAATTTATAAGAATCTTCCTATCCTTATCTATGGAAAGAACCTACTTGCGAACCTTATTTTTTTACCTCTAGTATAGTTTGATGTTATCCTGGGTATTGATTGTCTCTCTATTTACCATGCTAAGATTGGTTATAGAGCTAAAGAAGTTTCTTTTCAGAAAGACTTTCAGTTTGTGTACTAGAATGAACCCTTACTATTGATAACATATCAAGAGGCATAGAACCATGTAAAATATGGAAATGAATGTTACCTTGAATATATTGCTGAAAAAAGGGATCTGTTCAGATTAATGATGTTCCAGTGGTATAAGAGTATCCTGATGTTTTTCCTGATGAGTTTCCTGGATAATACATGATTGGGAAGTTGAGTTTACTGTAGACTTAGTTCCTTATGCTAATCCATTTTCAAAACCCCCTTATCAAATGGCACAAATATAACTTTTAGAGTTGAAGGAGTAATTGCAATTTTTATTAGAGAAATGTTTCATTCGACCTAGCACATCACCATGTGGTGCTGCTGTTTTGTTTGTTAAAAAGAAATATGGTTCTATGAGAGTTTGAATTGATTATATAGCCTTGATTAAAATCACTGTTAAGAACAAATATCCTTTTCCTCTTATCGATGATTTGTTTGATCAGCTCTAGGGAGATCAGTTTTTTTCAATGATTGACCTGAGATTGGGGTACCATCTGTTGAAGGTAAATGAATCAGATGTTACAAAGGCCGCGTTTCGTACATGATATGGCCATTATGAATTTTTATTAATCCCTTTTGGGCTAACCAATGCACCGATTGTATTCATGGACTTAATGAATAGAATTCTCCATGATTTCTTGGATAAGTTTTTCATTGTTTTGATTGATGATATTTTGGTGTTTTCTAAAAGTAAATAGGGTCATGAAAGACATTTAAGAGTAATTTTTCAAACCTTAAAAGAAAATAAATTGTATGGGAAATTCAGCAATTATGAGTTTTGGTTGCAAAAAATTTATTTCCTTGTTCTTATTGTTTCTAAAGATGGGATAACTATTGATCCTACAAAAAAAGGTTGTTGAACAATGGAAAAGACCCACAAATGAAACTGATATTCGTAGCTTCCTTTGGTTAGCAGGCTATTACTGAAGGTTTGTTGGAAATTTTTCATGGTTATCTTGTTCAATGAAAAAGCTAACTCAGAAGGGCGTTAAGTTTATCTGGACAAAACAATGTGATGATTGTTTCTAGGAACTGAAAAGAAGATTGGTGAATGCTCCAGTTTTGGTACTACCTTCCAGAAATGGTGAGTTTGTTATCTACAGTGATGATTCATTGAAAGGACTTGGTTCTGTTCTTATGCATAATGATCAGGTAATTGCATATGATTCACGACAGTTGAAAACTAATGAGGTATGTTACCCTACACATGATTTGGAATTAGCTGCTGTTGTTTTCTCATTAAAAATTTGGAGGCATCATTTGTATGGTGTAAAGTTTGAAATATATACTGATCACAAAAGTTTAAAGTATATATTCACTCAGAAAGAATTGAACATGAGACAACGGATATGTCTAAAATTAATCAAGATTTATGATTGTACAATTCATTACCACCTGGGAAAAGAAAATAAAGTGGCTAATGCTTTGAGTCGAAAAAGTAATGATTCATTAACAATGTTGTGTTTGGAACATGATCCTTTGGTTCAGGATTTGATGATATTTGTCATAGAAGATTTTGGTGCAGGATTTTCTTCGGTTTTGTTTCAGGTATCAGTCAAATCTTCTCTATCAGACAGAATCAAGCATGCATAGAAGCAAGAAAATGATTTGCAGAAAAAGGTAGACCTGGTTCCGAAGGGTATGTTGCATGAATTCAACATTGATAATGATTTTTATTTGATATTTGGGAAGATATTGTGTGTTTCTTGTGATTCACATTTGAAGAGAGAGTTATTATGTGATTCTCATTGTTCTCTGTTTTCAGTTCATCCTGGAATTACTAAGATGTACAGATATCTGCGGGAGTATTACTGGTGTGATGGAATTAAAAGAGATATTGCTGATTTTACTCTGAAGTGTTTGACTTGTCAATAGGTTAAGGAAGAGAGGCAGATACCGAAAGGGGTTATTCAGCCTTTACCAGTGCCAGATTGGAAATTGGAGAATATATCCATGGAATTCGTTCTGGGATTTCTGAAGACACCCCAAGGTAATAATGCAATCTGCGTTACTGTTGATCACATGACCAAATCTACTATTTTCCTTTCTAAACGAGATACTTTTTACCTAGATAAAAATTCTCATTTTTATCATAAAGAGATAGCAGGTTACATGGAGTTTCTCTCTCCATTGTATCTGATCGTGATCCTCGGTTCACTTCTAACTTTTGGAAAGGCCGTCAGAAGTCGTTGGGTGCTGAATTAAATTTTAGTATATCTTTTCATCCTCAATCAGATGGTCAGTCATCAAAAACAATTCAGACATTGGAGGATATGCTACGTGCTTGTTCGATGGATTATCAGGGATGTTGGGACCAACATATTTCATTGGCTGAATTTTCATATAATAATAGTTTTCATTCTAGTATACAGATGGGACCATTTGAGGCGTTATATGGGAAGTTGTGTCGAACTCCACCTTTCTGGGATGAAGTGGGTGAAATGATGCTGATGGGACCATAATTGGTATAATAGTTGGCAAAAAAAAGTTCAGATAATATAGAAACACATGAGAACAGCTCCGAGCAGGCTAAAGAGTTATGTGGACAACAGGAGGAAGGATCTTTCTTTTGAGGTAGGTGATCAAGTTTTTCTCAAAGTCTCACCATGGAAAAGTGTGATGCGATTTGGTAAGAAATGAGAGCTGAGTCTAAGGTTCATTAGACCATATGAACTTCTAGATAGAGTTAGATCTGTTGCTTACCGAGTGGCCTCACCTCCGAGTTTATCTTAGGTACACAATGTTTTTCATGTTTCAATGTTAAGGAAGTACATGCCAGATCTATCTCATGTTTTGAGTCCAGAGGTAGTTCAACTGGAAGAGAACCTATCATATGAGAAACAACCAGTCCAGATCCTTGACCATAGAGATCATGTGTTACATAATAAGGTGATTAATCAGGTATAGGTTTTGTGGAAAAACCACATGATTGAAGAGGCAACTTGGGAATCTGAAAATGCAATGAGGGCTAAATACCCCCACATATTCGATAAGTAAATAAATTGCGGGGACAAAATTTTATAAAGGGGGGAAGGATGTGACATCCCAAGTAAGTAATGAATAATAGATATTTTTATCTATTTCTATTTATGAATTAGATAGTGTTTAGAGGCTTAAAATGTGAATAAATCAAATCTTAAGCATGAAATACACTAATATTTTTAAAAGATTGTTTTACTGCCTTTTGATGGAAAACCATTTTGAAGTCAAACTTTTGACAATTTTATAAGCTCTATTTGTCAAAATAAACATATTATTTCTGATTGGGACAATGAAATTTACATAGGAAATTTTTTTCGTATTTTTCTGACAATGTTAATTTTTTAATGAATAGTGAAAAAATACTGCATTTTACATCAAAACTATTTTTTCAACTAATTTAATTATAAGGTTATATTATCTTTATAATTGGTCATAAAGTGTAATTTGAATATATTCTTACCATTTAATACAGTGGTGGTCATTAGGATTAATTTCACTTTGGAATTGTGCATAAACTAAGGCAAAACATTTCATAGAAATTGTTTCAAAAAAACCAGCTATTTGTTTTGACAACGAGAATTATTTTTAAATTAATTATTGCAGTATCTATGTTTGGAATTTGGTAAAATGGAATACATATTTGTAATCATAAGGTCCAAATTATGTGATCAATAATCTTTTGTCTTTGGACATTATGAATAGTAATGACGGTAATTATCTTTAATTAATGATTAATCGGGTAGTTAAGGATAATAAAATAATAACATAATAATAATAAATGACACTGAAACATGTCCTAATGATACTGGTTTTCTCATGTCCGACCATGGCATGCCTTTTTCCAATCTTGGGGACCCCATGGAATCACTTTTGTGGGAAATTGGCTTTTTATCTTTTTATGTTTTTAAAATAAAGTAAATATAACAAAGAATGTATCTCCTGAGTAAAAAAATTTAATTTTGTCTAAATAGATTATATTATAGACTATAAAAATTCATTGGAAAGCTAAAAATATTACCAACATCATAGTATTTTTTCATAATTTTTAGACATAAAATAAATTAAATTATTTATGACATCATGATGATGCAACGATTACATCATTAATAAAGGATTTAAATTAGATGAAAAGATAATGTTAAAGCTATAACATACACTTTTCAGAGACATATTGGATGAGTATATATCTATCCCTTATCACCTTATCCTATAAATACATTAATGTGGGACCTTTAAAATCTGAAACCCATTTGAAAATAAAGTAACATTTTGTAACTTTCCAAGAGTGCCCCTCCCCTCCTCTTATAAAAGTCCCCCACCTCTACCTCCTTACCCACACTTCCAAAGACTTTGGATTGGCCTAAACCTTCCCATTTTGTCTCTCCACATCCCTATATTACTCATAGAAGCCTCACTTTGGGCAGAAGTCTTCCCAAGGAAGCCATTGAGCTCAAATAAAAAAGAGTTACCCATTTTAAAGGTAGTGTTTTCTCTTGTGATCTAATGTTTTATTTTGCTTCTCCAACCCCCTAAAATCTTTTTATTCATTTATTTTATAACAACACCCATATCTTCCATATACTAGGATTTTTTTATAAGAATTTTTATATATACACTTACACACACCAACATCTAATGGTTAAAGGACAAGTTGTTTCCGTGGATGGCGAATTTATGCCTCACGAAACGATGATTGTTCAATATTCTTCTAACACATTCAAAGGTGACCATTAATATGACTCTATATTTAAATATTATATATAATATTTTTATGTTTTCCTTAAGATTCTGTATTTTTAATTTATGTCATACCTTTATGGCTTCCATTATGGGTATACGTGATATCTTCATTTTAGGAAGTACGGACTAACGCCCCCTCAAAATGATTTGATTCATTAATACCATATATGGTATGTATAAAGGATATATTTAATGATATTATATATGATACCATAAAGTAATTAAAATACTATTATGTATAATTTTGTTTTAATTCCATTAAATATGAAATAGAAATGGATGTAGCGTTCATGCGTAGGTACGGCTTACCGTCTCCACGAACGGTGTATTTCATTTCTTACATCTAAATGCTATGTAATATTATAAATTCATGCATATAATGGATATATATGATATATATGATATCTAATTCATGAATAAAATTTTTGATATAATGGATATTTTACCATACAAGAAACTTTTAATTATAAAGAGTTTATTTTTGACTCAAGTACCAATGATTGTTAAAACGACCGTTATTAACATAAATAATCACATAGTGTTCATGAAATGGTAATAAGTGATATAAAAGGAATAATGAACTGGAAAAAGGTTCTTAAGAAATTAGAAATTAACTCATGTTTATTATTCAAGAGATTAAATAACTATCGAGTCATGTTAGATCCGAGGTAAGGGACTTCGTCTCAATCTCCATTCATTGAGGCATATTTTGTTTTATACACAACCTTCTTTTATATAGTGTATAAACCCCATTGACTTTTACTCTTATCCAAAATAAATCTTTTTTATATGAAGTGTTTTACTAAACTACAAATATGAATATTTTTTTCGTATGTATACGGCAACAACAACTTCTCCATTGCCGTGACCATTATTTGAGTTTCGGCTTCTTTACAAGACATACCTTTTTTAAAAGAAAAATAAATACCATGTTTTACTTTTCGTTTATTTTGGTATTGAAAATGGTTTTCATAATGTTTTTATATCAATGGGTTGTATTTATATCTTGTGATTGAATGGTGGAAATTTTATGTTTCCTTTATGAATGATTTCTGTGATACGATTATGTTCTGGTTCTTGGTAATTATTAGGAAGACGGGTGGTTCCGTGATAAACTAACGGCTGGTGAGCCCGATATAGCTCTCCAATGCCTTGGGTAATGCGATGGAGTTAAACGTTAAGGTTTCTCCGAAGAGATTTATGGAATATACTGTGATGTGTATTCCAAACGTAACCAAGAAAGTTACTCCCTACGTAAGAAGGTTATGAATCCCTCAAGTTACCTTTATGTCTTATGATTTATATGATTTATTCATGATTTAATTTGGTATGTTAAAGTGATTATGTTTTATGAGTAAAGTATGATTTCATTGATTCTTATGTATATATGTACTCACATTTCCTTTCCATATTTTTATATTCCTTACTGATAATTTTTTGCTCATCCCAAGTTTTTGAAATGTTTTTTCACAGGTCAAGGGAAGGGTACATGATATGATGATAGTGTCAATGAAGTGTCAAGAAAGAATCCATGTTTTATTTTAAATATGTTACCATTGATGGGAAAAAATGAATACTATCTTTCATTGTATCCACCTTGTTTAGATGTGGAATGTAATGCCAGTTTAATGATCTAAATCTCTGAAACTCTAAACCTGAAAAGATCCTCAATGTGTAATCTTGTAATAACTCAAGATTTATTAAGGATTAAGGCTGGGGCCTTATAAATTATGAGTCGAACAATATTGGTCCAACATTATTACATATTTGAGGATATTTTTTTATTTATTTTTGATGAATTGGGTAAATTCATATAAATTTAACACATACAACACACATTGGAGACTTCAAAACAATGTAATTTTCCCCACAGGTCTAGGAATCAAAAAAATAATCTGAAATTTCATTTTAAAGAAGTTTTCTTTATGATGATTCATCATAGAACATAAATTGTACTTTCTATTGTTCATACTCATCCTTACACCTGATGAACAAAATTATAAAGCATGTAATGATAAATAAAATAATAGTAAGAGATGCAAAAAATAATTATACTATTTATTCTTGTTTTCTAATCATCAAATAAAATAACCGAATTTTCCCTTGTTAACATAAAAATCATTGACATAAAATATACATTTTTTTATTCAGTAGATAGTCATAATTTCTCAAATATTTTCATCAAACATTTAGTGAGAAATACTAATATAAAAATCATATTTTAGAGGTTTACATTTACTTATAATCTGTAATCATTCCAAAAAAATATATAAAACTTTGAATGTATTCATATCTTAACTGTATCATGCTAGATATAGTCGAAAATACCTAGAACTACGACAAACATAATAAAAATTATGTCAGTTTGGGGTATATAAAATTGGATTCTCAAACCGATATGTAGAGTCTATTTCTATATATTCTTCAATAGTAAGGATGACCTATGTAATTATTAGATATATGGAAACATTTTTCTCAATAAAAAATTCATTATATTATCAGATTGGGTCGTTGATGTAAATCCCATAAGTCAAAAACAATCATTTGGTAAAAATTTTATAAGACTATAGTGCTTAAACTATGATTTCTAGAACCCAAATATCCTTTGTGAAGTAGCATTGTTTTTTAGTATACTGATTAAGATGGATCTACACACTATTGATGGTGAGTCATATTTCTGTGATCACATTCAGGTTAAAGAAAATATGGATTCCAATATTCCATATTTTTTAAATCATTTTAAAAATGATATTATGTTTTATGTCAATGTGGAAAATGGGTGTCCCCCCGACCCCCACCCCATCTATGATTTGGGAAAAATAGTTGGCCATTAAATTTGAAAATTAAGGTCCATCCAAATTAATGTTATGAGGCCTATTATACACTATAATTAATCATGTTGAGTAGTGGGATAGAAATTTTAAATGTAAATATACCAATCATGATAGGGTTATTATTCTAGAAATGAAACGACTAATCATTTGATAATGCCTCTTTACCCAAATCTAACACACATAGATCATCCATCTGCTTCAATCTCTTGGTATTTGATAGAGAAGGATCACAGTAGATAAATTCCAATTATTCTATTGGAAAATGAGATAAATTATGATCATTTATATGTCCTTACTTCCTTACTATTCAACCCCACTATCACATTTTCTGTGATATCTACTAATCCTTTGTCTGTTAATGAGATTCCATCTTAGAAGGGCTCTCCATCACTCAAAATGATTCTTTGGTGTATTATTGTAAATCAAATGGAATTAATGAAGCTATTACTATATATATTAGGGAACTTGTTCCCTATATCCCCCTATTACAGGTTTTGGGACATCAAGAGGGCTCATTAATTTGATTGGTATTCCATTTTAAATTTACTCTACTATTATTCTCATTAACAATGTTGGAGGATTCTATTTTTAAAAAATAGGGTTGTAATTCACATGTTACATTCATTTCTCCAAGTCCTTCTCATGGGGGGAAATTTGAGGTCTATTTATTCCCCCAATTCCATTAATGTTTCCACTTTTTGAAACAATATTATACGGAGTGAAATAGTTAAGGAGTAGGTTGACTTAGATAATTTCATCTCTTCTTACCGTATCTACCAGTATCCTGATAATGTATCACCAAATCATGTGTGGACCTCAACAAGAGATTATAAATAGAGGTTAAGAACCACCTGTAATCTCTCTAAAATGTTGTTTTTTTGTTCCATACCCCATTACCTGACCAAAAATTCATCCAAAATGGGTCATACATTAAAGAAATAATCTATCAAGATGAAATCTAGGGGAGAAAAATAAATGGAAAGTCCAATTCTAACTATGCTTCCAAATGAGTATTCATTTTTGGAATGGCCAAGGATTCATAAACACTTAATTAGGGAAATAAATTCACAGATATATAAACATATAAATCCCCATGTGTTTTTTGTAAATGAGCATTCTGGGAAACATTAATGTGATAGTATTGTTGGTGGGGGGGAACATTCTCTATCATTTAATTAGTATAAATAGTGGTTCTTATATGGTTCAGAGTCCTAAGGTATTTTCCCGCTTTAATAAATAATTTGTCTACCCAAAACATTGATGACCAGATGGTTACTTGTATGGTGAAACCCTATGTATTTCCCATTTTATACTCTTTTTTATGGTAAAAAAATAATCAATGAATGGAGAGGATTATGGTAAAGAATTATGAAAATTAGTGGAAGAATTAGTCACCCATGGGATATCATTGTGGACATCAACACCATCATGTCTTCTCAGGAAACATTTATAGAGGTCAATTCATTGATATATCTCACTGTGTTTACGGAATTCTTGGGATGGAATAATATTTTGGATAATAACCTAGTTGAAATAAACTATACATATTATGTGTGGAATTTGAATAAAATAGTGCCCATAAATATTGATCAGCCTTTTATAAATAGAATGGATCATGATAAATGAGACTTCATTTCCAAAATTACTATTCCTACTCATAACTATGATGACCACACTATCATTTCCAGTCGTGCAACTAGGGATTGGATGTTTCATGAACTAATATGAATAAAAAATGCATTGGAATCCAAATTTTACAACGACATCGTTATCTAGGTGTTCTCAATGTCCATGCACTTTGAAAATGAGAATTTCACTTTTATATAGATACTTAAACTCTTTACATAATTGTTTGATGATGCACTAGAGATATATTAAGTGGAATTGATAAAGATATTGTATCATATAATTCCTCCATGTAATTGGTTCATGATGTCAAAATCATTATGGATTTCACCCCTTAAGTCTCATAAGATAAAACCATCACTTCAAGGATGAATTTCCTATATTTATTTATTGAAAATATACAAAAAAGAAACATTAAAAATAAATTGTCTTAAATATAATGATAGGAACGTAATGTTTTATAACTCTTACCAGAGGACCCTAACAGCATGTAGGAAAATAAACTTTAAGAAATTTGATTATTATATCATTCATCATAATGAATGAATTTATAACCACATTGTTTCCTACATGTACAAATTTTTCAATTACAATGTTATTGAGAGAGACATTAGATATATAATTATTCAAATCATTGTCAGAACTGATGTAACAAAATTATCTACAGTATAAAACTCATGAATTTGAAATCTATAAATCATTTTTCATCCTTAATCAATATAGTACTTCTATACTAGATGCTTTTTGAAATTTCTTGTTTGATAAAGAAAGGTATGTCATATAGATTTATGTTTTTAAGTTGTTCACCTCTTTCTTCTTTAAATATTTTATTTAGGGTGGTCACAATGCTCAATTTCTCAAACATGTCCCATAAATTGGTAATTTATTTAGATTCAATTTCTCAGGACAATTTATCTTGTTATAAATATTTTGAATACTATTAGAAATATTCTTTCTATCATTATTACACTTGATTCCCAAAAAATCATTTCTCAAAATATTTTATGATTTGTTAATGGTTATTGCACCTTAGATTGTTTTCACATAACCTCTGAATTCATTATTCATTTCATAAATTATAACAGGAGGGGTAAAATTTCTCTGAATATTAACATCAATAAAAACATTAACACCCTAGATAAGTTTTTCAAATATAATTTTTTTTTGATTTTTAGATTCAATATCAGAATAATTATATTGGTGAAATATATTTTTTGAGAATCCCACATTTTGTGATCATTATATGTTCTCTTAATGGTTATTAGATGTTCTATAAATATGATATAAAATTGGACCCACACTTATCCTTATTATTCTCAATTGATGACGATTTTCTTAGTTGACTACTCAATCAGACAATGGGTCATGGAATCATTGAACCAATTAATTCCTCCAGGTGTCTTTCTTCTCCAACTCATTTAATTTAATATGGAAAAATCATTCCCATAATATAAATAAGTTATAGAAAAATATGGATACCAAATAACATACTCTATCAAAATGAATATATCTCATTAAAATTCATTAGTTGGGATAATTTTTACATTTACATTGGGAATATATTAAGAATATATAAGAATTATAGAACATAGATGGAAATTGGATTTGTAGAGGGGTTTTATAACCATTAATTTTCATGGTGTTTCTCAGATTTTTGGTAAACATTAAGTGAATTAATTTCATACACATTTTTATCTCATTAAAAACCATATATATGCATTGAATATAAATAAACTCTTAATTGTTGGTCATATTTTTCTTTCACATATAACATTTTTTCTATGATGGTGAACACCTTCGTGTTTTATAGATGGCCCTTAGGACATATAAAAACAATTTAATGCTTTTATTAATTTTCATTGGAGTGATGTTATCCTCATGTGTAATATAGGAATAATTAATTCGACTAAAGTTTTTGATTTTATCTCTTGTATTGGAATTGGTATTTTGAGCCTCATACACATTAGTGAACCTCTTCATGCTAAACTAACATTGAACCTAGTCAATAGGAGTTTAAACGATTTTGGATTCCTTGGATACTTATTCCAAGATAAATTGAAGTAATGAAGCACTAAATACATTGATTCATCCTTTTAGACATCAATTTATTATTCATATGAAAATATCATGCCCCTATCATGATTTATTTCTGAAATTATCTCATATCTCGTGTTATGGTTGGATAAATGAACTTGAATGCCTACGATCTCTAAATATCAACCTATGGATTCTTCCATAAAATTTAAAATATCACCATAAGAATTCATTGATGCAGCTCCTTTAAAAAAAGAGAATAATTTTACATTAAGGAAAAATATTATATCTTTTATCCCCATGTGGATGTCATAATCAAGGAACCATTGAAAGTTTCATTACAAATAGCATGAATATTTTATCTATTTGGTCTTATGACTTTCGGTTATAGCTTCAACAAGATTATGTGATTCAACAGGTCCTAGACTAGGTCCTTAAAATTCAATATGATATGAGGATTAGCCTAAAATTTTACCCCCAAAGAATCCTTATTATAGTGGTTTTGTGTTTCTCTATGTTCTGGGTGTCGATTATGAAACCAACAACAAGAAGACACCATCCAAATTTTTCTCAACTATGCAACAACTTTATAATATAAACGACGATATTTGACTTGATTGAACTACTGATGCCATTTACTAAATCGCTCTCTCTCTTATGCATCATTATAGTATTGTATCTATGTATCCCTAGATCATTCACCTTCCCCATGTGGTAGTGGAGCAGATTATTAATTTTATTTAGAATGACTATAATAAGATAATACAATATAATTTTACCTTCAACCATCAATGAAAAAATATGAATTTAATTGTTTCTATATGGGATTCCAGTTTGATCTAATGTGGTTTTTCTGATAAAAACCACAAATTTTCAATATATTTAATAGATTATGAATTACTGGGATCATCAATACAATATATGGTACCATTAAATATCTATGGAAGCATCCTACATAAAATTGAATAAAAATTAATTTTTTTGGTTATTCGAAAGGGAATACTTGTCTCTATAAATATGTTGTTTTATCTCATGACCACAGTATATGGGTTCATGGATAATTTATAGATCTTTTATATTGGAAACCTCTATTGATATTGAAAATTATTTCTTGATCAATGTGGTTTTATTCAAAATCTAAAGGCTAGAATTATTATTTCATTAGGATGTGATTCCACAACTATTATTCGGGTTCTAAGAAATATTTTATTGCATGTATATTTTATCATAATGGATATATGGATTAAATAAAATATTTTTCTATTTAGTCTTGATTACATCATCAATCATTATTATTTGAAGGTTTTTTTAGTGGATTATCTCTCCAATAAACGTATTGGTATGAATACTTCATGGTTGGATATCATTCAAACTAATTTGATGCATCATTCTGATCGAGAATGAATTAATATAACATCCTTTATAATCATTTTTCTAATTTAATTTTAGGGAATGTAAATTTTTCCTTTTGGACAAGGCACCAGTAAATTAAACTATTGTTTCATATCCTATATCATTATAGAGGTATATATTTTCATTAAAAATATAAATTTAATAATTAAAAGAGGTATAAATATTAATTTAATATTTTGGTAATTATATTACCTTATGAAATAAAATGACTTCTAGGAAGGCTCGTTTGAATTAATAAAATATTAATGTATGTATCATTGGAAATAATATTTATATTACTCTTACAATCATTCTTTAAAAATACTATTACATATGGATGAACATATTTATTTAAAATGTTTATTCCATAAAGGATAAAATCATTATCCATTAGTTTGGAGAGCTATATTGGGATAATTTGTCGTCATGGAATCTATATAAGGATCATATTATATGAAAAAACACGTATAATCCTACATTTTGATCAAAAAATGTCTTAAATTATTTAGTTTAATAGATATAAAAGGATATTTTCTCTTCACATAAATAGAAGTATAAATTTTCTTTTTTCATAGAATAGATTTAAAATGATAATTTCCCCATAGAATAGGGAATATGTTTTTTTCCATAAAAAATAAATAATATATACAATGATCTATATAGAATAATGGATGTGATGGTGGGATGTTCTAATCATTCATTATACATTAAAATGATTACATTTATACTTTTAAAATAAATTAAAAAAAATCTTTTTAATGGAATTAAAAAGTTTTTTTTTCAGACCATCATATATAAAATAAAACATGGGATAATATGATATTGATATTACATTTCATTATATTAATGAACTACTGTAATAATTGTATTGAACATATATATAGTGGAATAATAGAAGAAAAACAATTAAATTATTAGAATAAGGATTTAATGAACACCGTTTTACTACATGTTCATCTTTCCATGTATATAATTTTAAAATTGTATAATAAAAATATATTAATTATACACATAATTTTTTTTAGTTTATGTTTTTATTTTGATCCATAATATTTCATTCAACACCATGGATTATATATTTACTGAATCATTTAATTTTATATTATATAGTTTTAACATGATTTGTTAATATATACAAATCTATATAGGTAATATTACCATTGTTCTAGGGGTTATAGTATCATGGTCCAACACTTCAGGATCTGGTTCAGAAAACAATTAAATTTCACATTTGTTTTATATCATTATAGAATAAAAAATAGAACTATTCAATAATTTCGGTAATTAATACTATTATTTTGTCACAATACATTCAAATGATATTTTATTATTATAGTTTATGTGTATTATTAGAAAGAAATAATTTACAAAACCATTTTTTTATCATGTGCATTCTTTCACAATATTGGAAAAAATATTTGATCAATAATAAGTCTTCAAAATCTATATGAAATTATCAATAGAAGTCATTCTATTAAACATATCATGTGAATTAAATTTCTTCATAACCAGGGGAAATGAAAATAATAGAATAGGTAGACTCAAATGATCAGTTATGGTATAGAAAAGTTATTATAATTGATTATCATAAGACAACACATAATGATCATAAATAGCATTGCATGAATATATAGTAAAAAATAACTATATAATAAAATAAAAATTATACCATAATATACCCATTAATAAAAATGAAAATAATATTATTACATAAATAAAAAAATTCTCCTTATTGATTAAAATAATAATATTTGGCAACTAATTTCATTCCCCAAGCCAAGACCTCATGATAATTGACATAGTCATCCTGCATTAAATTCCTTGTGTCTAGGAACTATTTTGTTCTATACAGAAAAATACCAAAATATCAATGCTACATTTTCTTGTTAGGCCTATAAATGAATCTATGACTATCTATAACTTAGACCCACATTTTAGTAATTTTGTATAATACATTGACTAAATGATAAATTAAATAAATTATACATATTTATCTTTTCTTATAACCATTTTTTTAAAATAATATCATAAACAACAGCAATATGTTTACCAATAAAAATTTATGGGATAACATGATTGCAACCCATTAGATGAAAAAATATAGGTGTTTTATTAATGTATAGTCAAAATTCTAGATAAGTCATTAAATGTCTATATCATAACAAGAAATATATAAATTTTCAATTGTTCCCCAAATAATAAATCGAATAGCATTCAATGAGTCGAAATGTTGGACTATGACAGTATAAATTAATAGGTATATGGTTTTGTGAATAATTTCCCAAAAAAATAAATCTATAAAATCTAGGATAAAAATATAAATAAATGAAATGGAAAATAGTTTATTCTCAAAGTAAATGATTTAGAATAAAATTTATTTCAGTTACAATTTATGGTTATCAATAATAAATGATGTTATGGATCATATAATTCATAGAAAATAATATTACATTTTCCATAAAGATAAATAAGTTAAATGGTATCATTTAATCAATAACATTTATCAAGAATATGATATGTCCTCGTATAATGAAAAATTCTAGAATCAGTTTTTTAGTGTTTTAGAAAAAATAAATTTTAAATCAAGAAATATGTTGGATATTTTAATATTATTTCCAATAAAATAATAAAAATATGATGCAAATAATTTCATTTATATTCCATGATGACATTGAGTTAAATTCATATATAAAATGATAATGTATTTTGAAATATGTGATCAAACATAACTCATTAAAAATATATACATTTTTATAGTTTGACGAAAATGACCCAAGTCTAAAATGATAAAATTTCTTAAAAAAATTTATTAGAATATAAATTAGTATAAAATGATATTATTCAAATATTTATTAATATATATGGAAATATATAGAATCATCAAATGATGAATGTCATGTAAAAGTGATGTACCCAACCAAGAAGAAGTGATTGGGTTGATTTAATATATATATAAAACCCCATGGCTACAATTTCATTAAGAGAGAAATTAAATTTTAAGGGGACTTGTAAAAACAATTAATAACAAAATAATATCACGAGATGATTTATAAAAAATAAAAATTCCATAGGTGTCGTATATTCTAAAAAATATTGATTAGAAAATAAATTTAATAAAGAAACACTTATGAATATTTCATCAGAACATTTCTATTGAATATATCTATTAGATATTTCAAAAAAATTCATAATTTTCATTCTCAGTTTTGTAAGGAAAAGTTTTATACATTAATGAATTGTTGTAGTCATACTTATGGGGATATAGAAAGTGTCTCATTATAGTTAGTACATCACAATTAACTTTTCTTTTATAGTGAATTGTTTGGAAACCTAGGAGAGTCCATAGAATGGATAAATGTTCTAAAACTATGTCTGATCTATGTAAATCAAACATTCCTTGTTTACTATTTTATCATTATTATTATAAAACTAATTAAGAAACAAAATCTAAAATGATTTTAGAGTAATATTTTTAATATAATAATTTTTTATATAATTGATGTTTTTTCCACTCCCACCTTTCTTAATAGTTTATATATTATATTGTTTTTCAATCTATATGAGAGTGTATATTACCACTATCAAATACTTGAAATGAAAAATATCAATTAGTCTAATTGATTCACTATTATCTTATTTGATCAATAAAAATGATCATAGATATAGAAATAGGATGATTTACAATCTTTTATCTATTATCATGGAGGATATTTATATTAATAAATTTGGGTTTCTAGACATTAATAATGATTCTATTATAACTGCTTCTAAAAATAGAAACATTGATGTTTTGGGATAATCTAAAATTTTATTCTTATATGTTTTTGAGAAAAATATTTCATGAATAATATGGGTCTGAAAAAACATATGAAATAGGGATGAAATTTAATGCTTCATTGTGGGAAATAGAAATGTGACTGATGTAATGATAAAAATCAGGTATATTATAACACCCCGTGATTTTATAGTATTTTATTTCATTAATGAAATTAAATAACATGAACTACTCGCAACACCGAGATGAAGCGCACCTCGATTTATCAAACTAGGAATTCAAAAGAGGTTACGAATATTATTAACTGAATTCATAACATAATATAATCCTTATAATTTTAGAATCCATATTATGTGTTTCATAGACATAATTTATGAATAAATTCATTTTTTTCAGATAAAATAAGTATTTTTCAAAAAATGAAATTTTACCTCCTTTTAATGGAGAACCCTTTTTAAATCTAATATTTGAAACTTATATATATCCAATTTGAATAAATTAACTTATTATTTAGAATCGGGACATAATATTTTTTGTCAATAAATTTTTTGGTGTTTTTTTAAAACATTCATATTTGGGTAAATAGTGAAAAGTACAATATTTTAACTAAAAACAACTCTTCTAATAAAAAAAATTTATAGTGTTAAATTATAAATTTTAATTGTTTGGAAATATAAATAGATTATATTTTTTCATTTTAATCCAATTTTATTGATTGGATATAATATCCCATTGAAATTGAACATAAAAAAGTATCAATCTTTTGATAATTATTATTTCTTAAAAATATGCCTTTTGGTTTTTGACGATGGGGATTAATTATAAATTAATAAATATAACATATATGTATTGAATTAGTTAAAATAGGCTTTATTTTTGAATTTATAATATCAAAATTTTCTTCGAGTGAAATTTTGATATTTTTCTTAAAATATTCTATTTTTAATGAATAGTGAAAAACACTGAGTTATTGGTTAAAATTGATTTTTTATTTAAAAAATTATGTATTTTATTTTAATTTATTTTAGGTCAAAATAGATATATAATACATATATAAGTTAAATAAATTACATTATAGACATTTTATAATAAGTTTAAATGTATAAAAATTTTATTGAACTTTTCACCGTCTTTTACCAACCTCCTACGAAAATTTACTAATACTGATAAAACATAATTTTACCACTTATGTGAGTGGAATTTCAAAAATATGAGAGACACAGTTAACCTAAGTATGTGAAATTTGGTTTAATAAAATGAAAATAATATTTGGTGAATAGTAACATTTGACTATTATTTACTGCAGTTAAAAGTAAATATGGTAATTCAAGGTAAAAAGAATATTATAATAATACAAAATTACCTTAACACTTGTCATAAACTTATTGGATGGGTCATGGCAGAACTTGGACATATTTGGGTTTACTTTGGGACCGCATGGAGCCAGTTATGAATGATAATGACACTTAATTTTAATTAACGTAAAATAAAATAAAAAATTACATAAACAAATATATTTTAGTGAATAAATTTTTACATGGGGTTATATAAGTCATCATTTCAAATATAAATATTCATTAGAAAGGAACAACAATTTCCTATATAATGGTATTTTATAATTATTTTCAACACATTAAATAATTTAATTTATTTATGTCACAATGATGATGTAGTAATTACGTAAATAATTAAATAATAAAATAGTAGATATTATAAATATCCAAATAAATGTAATTTGAGACTTTCTATGAATTAAACTAATTTTCTAGTTTAATATGACATGTTAGGGTTGGTTAGATGAATTTATTTTGATGTAATAATGTTTTTATGAATATAGAAAAAACAAAATAACAAATAGTTTCAAAATTGACATAAAAGAGTTTTTAAAACTAATATTATATTATAAATTGATATTATATTAATAAAAATAAAATGATTAGCCAAATAACATATATAATGATATTTGTATCATTAATTAACTACTTGGGGTTCTCTAGGATTTTTTATAGTTTTTTTTGACTCATCCCCACATTATATTTTAAATAATTCATTTTATATATATTAGAAACCGAAAATAAAATTATTATAAAATAATATTTTAATTTTTTCCTACGGTGCCCCTCACCCCTCTTATAAAAGGTAACTTCCCCTTCTATCTAATTGACACCTCCAAAGCCATTTGGATCAGACAAAACATGTTCAATTATCCTCAAATATTTCCTCCATTTATCATAGAGTCCTTATTTTGGACATAAAGGAACCCTATAATGTATTTTTGGTCAAATCAAAAGGAAGAACCTGAAAAAGAGATAAATATTTCTCCATTTCATTCAAGTTCTTTAATTATTCCACTTCATCTTTCTTTATTGTTAAAATTCTAAAATAATAACTCAATTATATTCTATATACTCTGATTTTATAATAATAATGGTACAACTATATTAATTATTCTATCCATCTTATAAATGACAATGTCACATATGTTCATACGTACGACATAATGTCTCCACATCATTGTATAATTGTTATTCTAAACATTATTATTTGGATGGGTATAATAATGATGTTTAATTGATTTAAATAATAAATATAACATGACAATGATTCTATATATATTATATACCATCCAATTATATATAATTTTAATTTCAAATGAATGATATTGTTGCTCGTGCGTATGTACGGATTACCGTCTCCACGACGCGATGAGATTCATTTCCACGTTCACCATTCAACGATGACAATAAAAATAAATATTATTTAGAAGTATGTAATACATTAAATAATAATGATACTAGAAATATACATACATATATATTTATATATTTATTTACATTTAACTCATTCACTTACATGCATTCAATACGATATGAAAACAGATATAACATTTATGCATACGTACGGTCTTCCATCTCTATAAATGGTGTTTTCCATTTCATATATATATATATATCAATTATACATTTCTATATTCTAAATATATATTATATATAAATCATGTTTTACATTCTTGAAGTATTTATATCATGATCTAAATTATACGATTAATTATAACAAGTTAAAAAAACGTACGATAAAGAAATCCATTATTACACGAAAATTTAATTTAACATAGGAATAATTATTAAATGGGTAGTATGATGTCATAAGTGAATCATGTATGATATAATAAATATGAATATGGTTCTGATATAATTTAATAATATACTATGTTCATTATATAGGAGTATAAATGTACACTCGACTAATGGAATTGCAACGTAATGGTTAATTTCACAATCTCATTATTATCCTAGATTATTTTTACGTAAGTATATACTAGGACATAATTGTTATCCATGTCCATGTTCCATGACAGAGTTCTCAAAGGGATTATTTTAAGGGAATTTTTTACTAAAACTACATTTTAAATTCTTTAAATTTTTATTCTTTTAAATCAGTCTCATTAATGTCCATGTTTTCAAAATGGGTTTTAAGGATTAATATATATGGACATGAATGTTTTGAAATGGTAATTCTTTTAAAATGTTTGAAAGTGGTGTGGTACACATTGAATCAAAAATTTCTTGAAATACCTTCCTTTTTAAATTGTGTGTCTTTTAGTTGTTTTCATGAATGATGGATATTTCTCTCAAAGAGTTTTACAAATCATTTTCATCTATGTCAATATCATTTGATCACTTTAAAGAAAATTTCATGTAGATTTATTATGATGCAAAGATTCCATACTGTATTGAATGATTTAGGATATGTTTGATGGTGGATGTGTTTTTTCAATACAATTTATGGTTTATGAATAAATTATTGACATTCCATATGCTAGTTTTATTACGAAAGTTTATAATATGTGTAAAACTTTTCATATGATGAATGCAATGGACTTAGTAAGTGACAGGTGGAGGCTGTTATAGCTCCTGGATGAATCGGTAGCTCTCATGATAAAAACTAGTGTCTTGAAACAAGGCCATGACAAAATCTTATTCGTAGTCTTGGATTAAGGCCTTGAATATGTGGTTATGAAGTATGGTATTATGCGTTCCATCATTATGAATGTGACTACTGATATTGTAGGTGATTATTCGACTAGTATAATATCCATGTAAATAAGTAAATGGAATTATTTGATTTTATCTTTCCCATATGATGCAGATGTTTATGTTTATAATGTTTTTGTTTAAGTTTTATAAATTTCCTTAAATGTTTATTGTTGTTTATGATATTATCCTCAATATTTTTATCCTTACTGAGCACCAGAGATCAACCCATTATATGTTTTATTTTTCCCATGATTCCAAGAAGTGTTTTATGATTGATATACGTGGTTAAGATAAGGGAACAATGGAATTATAAAAGGATTATTATTTATTATCTTGCAGGTTATAAAGTGTAATGAAACATTCATGTATGTAATCTCTTTTCCAAGATTGTAAAACTGATAAATCTTTAAAGACATGATTTCTTATAATCATGTCAATGTATTAAAATAATCTACGAACTCTGTGAATCTCATGTTGGGGCATTACAGTTGGTATAGAGAATGTTAAGCAACATCCTTAGAAAATAGATTTAGATAAACTCGGAATAGAGCGAATTACCCTAAGATAGATTTGATGATTAGTATAAAAAACGTCCTATAATTTTGGTAATGTTGAGTTTTTGTGAGTTTTCAAATCAAATACATAATTGTCTGGATATGACCAGGTAGAGGCGGCACTGGAACAGATGTACCGAGGGGTAGAAACTGAAAAAACTCACTTTGAGCTAGACTCGAACAGGATCTAGTGCATGAAAACGGGCCTTGCTGCACTATTGGTTATGATTCTCCTAGGAGATATACTTCGGAAAATTCAATTTTTCATTACATAAAATTTTGAATGATTTAGGAGTAAATAATTCCTCAATGAAAACATTTTTCTGATTATGAATTATAACCATAAACTGTTCAATATATTTTACGTATTTTACAAGATTGAAATTATTCATTGCAATTCGTAAACTGACTTATTGTAAGCCATTGTTTAGAAATGGAACCCAGTAGAAGGAATGAGAACTCCAACAATATGTATGATACAATGAGTAAGAAGGATCAAATAATTTATGGTATTAAGCCAAAATTTAGAAGGGAAACAGTCTCTGACGCATTCCCAAAATATGAAGAAATAGTATCATATGTTAATAAAATATTTATAGAATTATCTTAGTCCTATGGCATTGAAGGGAAGCAAGATATAAAAAGGATGGTTGAGAAAAATATTGATAAATGGAATAAGGGATAGAAGGATTTTCCCATAAGTGATAACTGTTTAATGAATCACCTTGGGAAATGTTTAAAGTTAATGGGAGTTTGTTATAAGTGTGGAGAAAAAGGACACCACGTACGTGATTTCAAGGGTGAGGAAAAGATTATTAATGTAAGATTCTTCATCTGCATGGAGTTGGAAAACTGCACAAATCCATGTCCAAATCATTAGAGTATTCCCCAAAATGCTTCTATTGGATAAGAATCAAGTAATGATACTACTGAAGATGAAAAGTAATGATCAAGAGTTTTTATGTTGTTATTAAAGTATTGTGTCATTTTGGGAGTTGTATCAATGATGTACTAGTTATAAGAATTACTGAAATAAAAAAGTATTTTAATGTAGTACTATTTCATTTGGAATTTGAGATTATGTGGTCTTGATACTATGGTAGTAATTTTGGAATAAGGGATGGTCAGTTTTGAAAAATTATATTGGTTATTTTTGACTATCTTAGAATTGATTAATGGTTTGATTATTTCATAATTGTTGGAATATTCAAAAATTTTGGATATAAGGAATATATCCAGTATAATATAAAGGATAATGGGGTATGAATGTAATCAATAAGTTTTTATGGTAATTCATGGTGTAACCATGTTTTAAAATAATACATGATGAAGGTGTTCACATGTTATTCTATGGAAAAAAGGATCTTCATTATGTAAAACATCTATATAAATTTTGAACTGTAAATTTGGATAGAAGTATTTTGGAAAAGTATAATGTTAGGAATAGATTAAGTCTAAAATTGGATAATATAGTTAAGGGTATATTTCAATTTTTATAAAAAGGACAACACACTGACCGTGTGACAACCGATCACGTTTGATAAAGTTGTGGAAATCAAACCCATCACCATAACGCAATTGTGATTTATCACCTACCACTGGACTACATGAAGTCCCTAGATTGTATATTGTAATTTATTTATTTAAAAATGGTCTGACAGGTGTATTATATATTTATTTTTTTGAACCATATTTGATAAGGATAAATACAATGCTTTTTTGAAATCATTTTGACTGAAATATGAGTTTGTGGTATAAATTAGTCGAAGGATGAAACTCTACCTGTCATGTATATATATTTATATATAATAATTTTACATATTATTCTATGGGTAAATTAATTTATAAACATTATGTAAGGGATCTTAGAACAAAAAATGTGTTATCCTAATACCGTATATTTTTTTGAACCAACAGTTTTTAAAAACGGTATAGAATGATGGATTTGAGTCCCTCAATTTTACACATGTTTGTGATTGATGTCTTCAATCACTCTGTATAAATATTAATGTTTTCCCTCTAATTATGTGTCTCTAATTTACACCAATGTTCTCCTAGCCGATATCATAATTTGTTAGAGACCCTTTCATTTATATTTTCTTCTTATTAAGACTAAAATTTAATAACCCAATTTCCGAGGTGGGTTTTCCCACAAATTTATTTTCAATTTTCAACCTTTTATTTTCGAAAAACAATTTCAAATTATGGGGATGCAATTTATTGATGGAGGGAATAATGTACCACCCCAATATTTCATAAAATTTTATTTCTTCAATGTAATTTAATAACTTGCAGTACACGCAACACAAATTTCAAACACCACATGAATTACCAAATTATCCCTTCAAAAAAGGTTACAAATAGTATGAACTGAATTTTGAACTTTATATAATCTTTATAATTTTAAAATAAATATTATAAGTATCTTTGACTAAATTTAGGAATAAACTCAATTTTATTTTTATAAAAGTAATATTTTTTAAAAAATGCAATTTTACCGCCTTGTAATGGAGAACCATTTTTAAATCCAATATTTGATACTTTTATATATTCAATTTGATAGAATAAACATTTTATTTAGAATTGGGATATAATAATTTTGTTGAATGTAATTTTTTGTGTTTTTCTAAAAACATTAATATTTGGGTGAATAGTGAAAAATACCATATTTTAACTGAAAACAACTTTTTTAATCAAAATAAATTAGAGTGTTAGATTATAAATTTTAATGGTTTGGAAGTATAAATAGATTATATTTTTACCATTTAATCCAATGTAATTCAGTGGAAATAATTCCACTTTGAAATTGAACATAAACAAGTATCAATCTTTTGATAGTAATTATTTCTTAAAAATAGGCCTTTTGGTTTTGACAATAGGAATTAATTTTAAATTAATAAATGGAACTTCTATGTTTTGAAATTTGTAAAATCGACTTCATTTTTGATTTCAGAATATTAGAATTAGATTAGGGTGAAATTTTTGTATTTTTCTAAAAACACTAAATTTTTTATGAATAGTGAAAACATAGAGTTATTGGTTGAAATCAGCTTTTTATTTGAATAATTAATTAATTTATTTTAATTTATTAGGTAAAAATAGATACATAATACCAATATAACTTCAATATAAACCATTGATGTAATTTTATAATATGTTTAGAATGATAAAAAGTTTATTGAACTTTTCAATGTCTTTTACCCACCACCTAGGAGAATTTACAAATTTTGATAAAACATAATATTACAACTATAGTGAGTGGAAATTAAAAAATATGAGAGACATGGTTAACCTCATTATGTAAAATGTGGTTAAATTAGATGAAAAATAATTTTTGGTGAATATTATCTTCTGACTTTTATTTACCGTGACTAAAAGTAAAATGTGTAATTCAAGGTAAAAATAATATTCTAATAATACAAAATTACCTTAACACTTTTCCTAACCATATTGGATGAGTCATTTCCAACCATGAACATCCATGGGCCGATTTTGGGACCCCATGTAGCCACTTATGAAAGATAATGACACTTTGTCTTAATTAACATAAAGTAAAGGAAAAATTGACATCAACAAATATCTTTTAGTATATCAATTTTTTCATGCTGTTATATAAGTCATAATTTATACTATAAATATTTATTTTAAATCTCAAAATATTTCTTATATATTGGTATTTTTTTTTTTTTTTACATAATATAATTTAATTTATTTATGACATAATAATGATGTAGTAATTACATAATTAATGAATTATTAAAATATTTAATTTTGTAAATGTATAAATAATTGTAATTTGAGAATTTATATGAATTCCACTAATTTTATAGGTTAATATGAAATTTTAGGGATTTTTAGATGAATTTGTTTCTAATTAATAACACTGTTAAGAATTTAGAAAAAAACAAAATACCAAATAGTATCAAAATATTCATAAAAGAGTTTTTAAAAAAAATATTATATTATTAATTAATATTCTATACCTAAAAATATATGTTACATCCAAAGAACTTATATAATGATAGGTGAATCATTAATGAACCACTTGGGGTTCTTTTATATGTTTATAGTAAGTTTATTAACCATATAATATGAAAATACCAAGAGATATGGTAAATGTCAAAATATTTAACCAAGCGTTAAATCTAAAAGACAAAGTTCATATAGTGACCCAAACCTATCTAAAACCTATAAGTTTAGTAATTTTCGACCCATACTCACCATATACTTTAAATAATTTATTTTTGAGCTATTAGAAACCGAAAATGAATTTATTATAAAATAATATTTTATGTTTTTCCTAAGGTGCCCCTAACACCTCTTATAAAAAGGCACATCCCATTCTCTCATAATCACACCTCCAAAGCCATTTTGATCGGCAAACCTATGCCTCAATATACTCCCAACATACCTACCTTCATTTTATAGGCCTTAAATTTTGTTATAAATCTATCCTAAGGATCACCTTTAATCAAATCAAAAGGAAGAACCCGAAAAAGAGTTAAATATTTCATCACATCTTTCAAGTTATTTTATTCTTCCACTACCTCTTTATTTTTTTTATCATTGTAAAATAATAACTCAAGTATCTTCGATATACATTGATTTATTATAAAAATGGTACAACAATATTTATTATTCTATCCATCCTATAAATGAAAAAGTCATCATACGTGCGTAAATGCAGCTTACTGTCTTCATGTTGTGGTGTAATTGTTATTCGATGCATTATTATTTTTGTGTGTATTATAATGATGTGTAATTGATGTAAATAATAAATATAACATTATTATTCTTCTTCATATATTATATACCATCCAATTATATATTATTTTAATATCAAAATAATGATATTGTCGCTTGTGCGTACTTACAGATTAATGTCTTTACAATGTGATTAGCTTCATTTCCTCGTTCACCATTCAATGATGACTATAAAAATAAATATTATTAATAAGTATGTAATAATTAAATAATAATTATACTGGAAATATATATATGTATTTACATTTATCTCATTTATTTACTTATATTGAATACGATATAAAAACTAAAATAGCATTTATGCATACGTACAACATGTCATCTCCATAAACGGTGTTTTCCATGTTATATATATATCTATGAAAGATATTTATTTTCTAAATGTATATAATATATAAATCATGTTTAACATTATGGAAGTACTTAAATCTTGATCTAAATTATATGATCAAAAATAACAAGTTAAAACACGTACGATAAAGAAATCCATTATTACATGAAATGTTAATTTAACATAGAAATAATTATTAAATGGGTAGTATAAAGTCATAACTGAATCATTTAGGATATAATAATCGTGAATATGGTTCTTATATATTTTAACAAAATACTATTGTCATTATATAGGAGGTTAAATGTACCCTCTACCAATGGAATGCCCAAGTTAAGGGTTAATTTCACAATCTCATTATTATCTGATGTTGTTTTTACGTAAGTATATACTGGGGCATATTTATTATCCCTGCCCAGTTTCAGGAAGGTGTTTTCAATTGTATTATTAAAAATTTATTTTTTTACTAAAACATAATTTTAAATGTTTTAAATATTTATTCATCTAAATTATTTTCATTAATTTCCTTGTTTTCAAAATGGTTTATAAGGATTTATCTATATAGACATGAATCTTTTGAAATGATAATTATTTTAAAATGTTTCATTGTGGTATGGGACACATTGATTCAAAATGTTTTTAAATTTTCTCCTTTCATTATTTTGTGACTTTGAAACGATCTCATGAAAAATGGATATATCTCTCAAAGAGTTTTAGAAATCATTTTCATCTATGTCAACATACGATTATGGATTTGAAATTTTTTTCATATTGATTTATTATGATAAAAATATTCTATATTCTATTTAAGGTTTTGCGATATGTCTGACTGTGGATGTGTAATTTTTATAACATTCATGGTTTATGGATAATGTATTTACATTTCGTATGCCAGTTTTATTACGAATGTTTATCTTATGTTTAAACCTTTTCAAATGAGGAATTCATTGGATTTAGTAAGTGATGGGTGGAGCCCTCTATAGCTCATTGATTCATCGATATGTCTCCTATGTCAAATTATTGTCTTGGCACAAGGCCTTGAAAAAATATTATTTGTAGTCTTGGCACTAGGCCTTTACTATGTGGTTATGAAGTCTTATATTATGCATTTCATCACTATGAAAGTGATTATTGATACTACATGTGATTATTCGACTAGTAGAATATCCACGTGAATAAGTAAATGGAATTATTTGATATTATAATTTCCATATTATGATGAAGGTCAAGTTTAAAAGTTTTTTTATTCAGTCTTATACATTCCATTAAATGTTTATGCTCATTTATGAAATTTTCTGCCGTAATGTTATCATTACTAAGCACCAGAGCTCACCCCTTTCTATGTTTTATTTTTATTAGGATTCCAAGAAGTTATTTATGTTTTAGATACATGGTTAAGCTAAGGGAACAATGGAATTCTCAAAATAATTTTTTTTGTTGTTGTGTTGTATATTAGAATGTGCAATGTAATGATCATTTAAAAAACCTATTTTCCAGTACTACTAAATTGATCAGTCTTTCGGGACATGATTACTTGTAATCATGCCAATTCCTTAAAATAATGCACCAACTCTGGGAATCTCTGTTCAAAGCATTATAGTTGGTATCAGAGGATGTTGAGAAATAACCATGGAAACTGGATTTGGATAAATTTTGATTAGATCACATTAACCTAATATAGATTTCAGGATTGGTATAGAAAACATCCTATAATTTTAGTAATGTGGAGATTTTGTGAGTTCTCCAAGGATATGCAGCCATATCTGGATACGAGTAGGTAGAGGCTGCTCTGGCACAGATGTACGTGGGTTAAAAACCTGAAAACAGAGCTTTTATATAGACTAAAACGGTAACTGGTGCATGAAAACGATCCTCGTCGCACTCTGGTTTATGACACTCCTGGGGGATATGCTTAAGATAATTTAAATTTTTATTAAAATCAATTATGAATGATTTAATTGTAAATAGTTCCTCAAAGAAAACATTTTTATGATTATAGATTATATCCATAAATTATTCAATTTACGTTAGGTATTTTACAAGTTTGAAATTATTCGTTGTGATTCATAAACTAATATAGATTATGCCATTGTTTAGAAATGGCACCCAGTAGATAGAATTAGAACTCCAACAATATGTATGATGCAAAGAGTAATAAGGATCAAATCAGTCATGGTATTAAGCCATCATTTAGAAGGGGAGTAGTCTCCCACATAATCTCAAAATATGAAGAAATAATATCATGTGTTAATATGATAATTAGTGAATTCTATGAGTTCTATGGCTTTGAAGGGAAGCAAAAGATAAAAAGGATGGTAGATAGAAGGATGGATAAATGGAATAAGGGAAAGAAGTATTTTCCCATTTCTGATAACTATGGAAAGAATCACCTTATTAAATGTTTAAAAGGAATGTGAGTTGGTTATTAGTGTAGAGAAAAAGGACACAAATTACCTGATTACAAGGGTGAGAAAATGGATTCAAATGTACAATTCTTCATGTGCAAGGATTTGGGAAAATACACGAATCAATGTCCAAATCATCAATGTATACCCAAAATACATAAATTGGATAATAATCATGTTATGAAACTACTGAAGATGAAGATGAATGATTAAATGTTCATAGGTTGTTTTTAATGTATTGTGTCATTTTGAGTGCTGAATTAATTTTGTACTAGTTATATGAATTATGGAAATAATTAATATTGTAATGTATTACTATTTCATTTGGAATTTGAGATTATATTGTCATGATACTAAGGTAGTAATTTTTGAATTAGACATGGTCGATTTGGATAAATTATATTTGATATTATAGATATCTTAGAATTTATTAATGGTTTGTTTATTCCATCATTATGGGAATATTAAAAAAATTTGGATATAAATAATATGTCCAGTATTATATAAAGAATAAGGGAGCATTAATGTAATCAATATGCTTTTATGGCAATTCAGTGTGCTTCCATGTTTTAAAGTAACACATTATAAAGATGCTATCAGGTTATTGGGTGCCAAAAAGGATCTTCATTGTGTTAAATTTCGTTAAAAACTTTGGACTATGAGTTTGGATAAATGTATTTGGATAATTCTAATGGTTGGAACAGATTAAGTGTGAAATTGGATACTATTATTTAAGGTTATTTTTTTATTTTAATAAAAAGGGTAACACGTAGACCGTGTGACAACCAATCACGTCTGACAAAGCTATGGGAATAGATCCCACAAACATAATGCGATTGTGATTTATCGCCGACCACTGGACCATGTAAAGTCCCTTTATTGTATAATGTAGTTTATTTTTTTTAATGGTCTGATAGGTGAATTATAAATTCAAATTCATATCGAACCGTAAAAGCTAACGATAAATAGGATATATTTTTTGGAATCTTTTGGTGTGAAAGATGAGTTTGTGGTAGCAAATAGTTTATGGAAGAAACTCTACTGGTCAATTATATATATATAATTCTTTTCCCTCTTATTCTAAGTGTAAATAAATTCTTAAACATTAGGGAAGTAATATTTAAACAAAAAATGGTTTATCCTAATACCTTTTGTTTTTTTTTTGAACAGATGGTATTTCAAATCAGCATATATTGATGTATTTGAGGCCCTTAATTTTTTACTTGTTTGTGATTGATTACCCCAATCACTCACTATAAATACTTACGGTTTTACTCAAATTATTTGTTTCAAATTTCCACTAACTTTCTCTTAAACATGATCATAATATGGTGGGGACCCTCTCATTTCCCTTTTCCTCTTATTAAGACTAAATTTTATTTAACCAATTTCTGTTGTGGGTTTTCCCACAAAGGTGTTTTCTAATTTTTAACCTTTTATTTTCAAAAAACAATTTCAAATTTTGTGGACTCAATTTATTGAAGGAGGGAAGAATGTAACATCCTAAATTTTCATAGAACATTCTTTCTTTAATATAAATCAAAATCATTCACTACACACAACACCGAGTTCAAGCGCACCATGACTTACCAAACTAGCCATTCAAAAATGGTTATTAATAATATAAACTGAATTAATAACATTATATAATCCTTATAATTTTAGAATCCATATTAAGATTTTCTTAGATATAATATAAGAATAAATTCATTTTTTCAGATAAAAGAAATATTTTTCAAAAAATGAAATTTTACCAGCTTCGAAAAGAAAACCGTTTTTAAATCCAATATGTGAAAATTTTATATATTAAATTTTTCAAAATAAACTTCTTATTTAAAATTGGGACATAAGTATTTAGTTTCAATAAATTTATGGTGTTTTTCTAAAAACATTTATATTTGGGTGAATAGTGGAAAAGAATATATTTTAACTGAAAACAACATTTGTAGTCAAAATAATTTATAGTGTTCAATTATACATTTTAATGGTTTGTAAGTACAAATAGATTATAGTTTTACCATTTAATAAAATTTTATTCATTGGAAATAATTTGACATTGTAATTGAACATAAACAAGTATCAATCTTTTGATAGTTATCATTTCTTAAAAATAAGACTTTTGGTTTTGACAATGGGAATTAATATTAAATTAACAAATTCAACATCTATGTTTTGAATTTTGTAAGATAGAATTAATTTTTGAATTCATAATATCAAAATTAGATTACGGTGAAATTTTGGTATTTTTTTGAAAACATTGAATTTTTTATTAGTAGTGAAAAACATTGAGTTATTGGTTTAAACCGACTTTTCCTTTAAATAATTATTTATTTTATTTAAATTTATTTTAGGTCAAAATAGATATATAATATGTATATAAGTTCAATATAATTCATTTGAGTCATTTAATTATAATCTTAGATACATAAAAATTTTATTGAACTTTTCACCGTCTTTTACCCACCTATAGAGTAATTTACAAATACTCATAAAATAAATTTATATTGCTTATGTGAGTGGAATTTCAAAAATCTGAGAGACACAATTAACCTTATTAAGTAATATAGGGTTCAATAAGATTAAAATAATTCTTTTTGAATAGTAACTTTTATCTTTTATTTACCACGGTTAAAAAATAAATAGGGTAATTTAATGTAAAATATAATAATAATAATAAATTATTACTTTAATACTTGTCCAAAACTTTTTGGATGAGTCATTTCAGACCATATCCAATCATTGGATGATTTTGGGACCCCATGTAGCCACTTTTGAATGATAATGACACGTTATTTTAATTAACATAATATAAAGGAAACAATGACCTAAAAAATATATTTTAGAAAATCAATTTTTACTTATGGTTATATAAGTCATCATGTACACTATAAAAATTCATTGAAAATATAAAATAATTTCCTATATAATGGTATATTATTTATATTTTTAAAATATTAAATAATTTAATTTATTTATGACACAATAAAGATGCAACAATTAACTAATTAATGAAATATTTAAATATTTGATATTATAAATATCCAAATAAATGTAATTTGAGACTATTTATTAATAAAAATTATTTTATAGGTTAATATGACATATTAGGGTTGGATAGATAAGTATTTTTTGAATTAATAATGCTGTTATTAATTTAGAAATAAACAAGATACTAAATAGTGTCAAAATTGACATAAAAGAGTTTTCCAAACAAGTATTATTTTAATTTTTTATATTATATTCCAAAAAATAATTATCTCTTCCATAATACTTATATAATTATTGATGTATCATTTATGAACCACTTATGGTTGTCTTGGATGTTTATAATAAGTTTAATAACCATATAATATAAAAATCCAAAAAGACATGGTAAATGCTAAACTATTTATCTAAGAGTTAAATCTAAATGATAAAGCTAATATAAGGACCCAAACCTGTCTAAAACCTATTGGTTGAGTAGTTTTCAACCCATCACAACATTATCTTTCAAATAATTAATTTTTTATATATATGAAACTGAAAATTAATTTATTATAAAATTATATTTTATGTTTTTCTTAAGTTACCCCTCACCCCTCTTATAAAAGGGAACATTCCCTTCTCTGAAATTCATACATCCAATGCCATTTGGCTCAGCCTAACCCTACTCAAATATCCTCCCAAAATTCATCATTTCATCTTAGAGGCCTTTATTTGGTCATAAGGGCAACCTTTTGAGACCTTTTGATCAAAAGGAAAGGAAGAACATAAAAAAGAGGTAAATATTTCATCAAATCTTTAAAGTTCATTTATTCTTTACTTCCACTTTCTTTGTTGTTTACATTAAAAAATAATAAATCCAGCACCATCAATATAAATTGATATTGTTATAAAAATGGTAAAACCATATTCATTATTATATGCATACTATAAATGAAAATGTCACCATACGTTCATACGTACAACTTACCATCTTCACGTCATGGTGTAATAGTATTTCAATACATTATTATTTGGATGGTTATAATAATGATGCGTAATTGATGTAAATTATAAATATAACAGGATAATTATTCTATATTTATGATATACCATCCAATTATATATTATTTTAAAATCAAAAGATTGATATTGTCGCTCGTGCATACGTAAAGATTACCCTCTCCACGACGCGATGTGATTCATTTCCACGTTCACTATTAAACAATGACTATGAAAATACATATTATTAATAATTAAGTAATATGTTTTACAATAAATATAGTGGAAATAAAAATATAAATATATTTACATTTATCTCATTCACTTACATCCATTCAATATGATATGAAACCACAAATATTGTTTAGGCGTACGTATGACCTGCCGTCTCCATAAATTGTGTTTCCCTTTTCATATATATATCTATTATACATTATAATTTTATAAATATATATTTTATATATATCATGTTTTACATTCTGGATGTATTAAAATCATGATTTAAATGATAATATCAAGAATAACAAGTTAAAACACATAATATAAAGAAAGACATTATTACCCAAAATATTAATTTAACATAGAAATCATTATTAAATTGGTAGTGTAAAGTCATAAATTAGTCACATATGATATAATAAATATTAATATGGTTCTGATATAATTTAATAACATACTATAGTTATTATATAGGAGGTTAAACCTACACTCTACCAACGGAATGTTCAAGGTAAGGGTTAATTTTACAATCTCATTATTATACGAGGTTGTTTTTAAGTAAGTATCAACTGGGACATATTTCCTTTCCATATCCATGTTTAATGAGAGATTTTTTAAAGGGATTTTTTAAGGTACATTTTTACTATAACAACATTTTAAATGTTATTAAAATTTGTTTATCTAAATAATTTTTATTAATGTCAATGTTTTCAAAATGGGTTTAATGGATTTATCTATATGGAAATGAATGTTTTGAAATATAATTCATTTAAAAAGATTCCACGTTATATGGGAAACATTGATTGAAAATTGTATTTAAATTTCTTCATTTCAAAATTTTGTGACTCTTAAATGATTTCATGAAAAATGGATATTTCTCTAAAAGAGTTTTACAAATAATTTTCATCTATGTCAACATCCTTTGATAGATTTTAAAATTATTCCATGTTGATTTATTATGATACAAATAATCCATATTGTACAGATTTTTTTATGATATGTTTGACTATGGATGTGTTATTTATATACCATTCATTGTTTATGGATAAAGTATTGACTTTTTTGTATTCCAGTTTTATTACGAATGTTTATGTTATGTTTAATCTTTTTAAAATGTGGAATTCAATGGACTTAGTATGTGACATGTGGAGCCTGCTATAGCTCCTCGATGCATCGATAGGTCTCATGATACAAACTAGTGTCTTGTAACATGGCCTTGACAAAATCTTATTTGTAGTCATGGCATAAGTCCTTGACTATGTGGTTATGATGTCTGGCATTATACATCCCATCATTATGAAAGTGACTAATTATATTGCATGTGATTATTTGAATAGTATAATATCCATGGGAATAAGTAATTGGAATTATTTTATTTTATCTTTGCTATATTATGTTGATGTTCATGTTTAAAATGCTTTTGATTTAGTCTTATACATTGCCTTAAATGTTTATTCTTATTTATGAAACTTTCCGCTATATTTTTATCCTTACTGAGCACCTGAGCTCACCCCTTTCTATGTTTTATTTTCTCCAGGATTCCAAGAATTGATTCATGTTTGAGATACATGGTTAAGCGAATGGAATAATGGAATTATCAATGGATTATTTTTTATTGTGTTTTATGTTAAAAAGTGTAATATAACGTTCATTTCTGTAATATATTTTCCAATACTGCTAAACTGATCAGTCTTTCAGGACATGATTCCTTGTAATCATGCCAATGTATTAAAATAATGCACAGACTTAGGGAATCATAGGTCGGGGAATTAAATATATAAATTTTGATGATATCATAATAGAATATGAAATAACTGGTGGTGAGTACATAATCAATTTAAATGATGTTATTTACAACATTATATGATTTGGAGAAAATATGACATATTTTACCCCTGTTAAGAAACTATTGAAAAATATCCATTATATGTTTGATTCAAAAATATATTCTTTATATGATAATTCAATATTATATTATGATGATTTTTATAAATTTATTATTGTTTATTTATAGGTAAAATCTCTTGAATTTAAAAATATGATCACAAATGAAATGGATTTTAAATTTATGAAAAATTTGAAAATTTATGACAATTAGAATGTTGAACACATTGATTCGGAAGAAAAGGGTGATGATTAAATTAATTAATGGATCTTGTCTCTGATATTAAAAAATTATTAAATATGTAGTTAAATTTATGGAGTGAAACTCCAAATAAAAAATTTTTAGAGAAAAGGAATTGAGAATTTCTAGATGAACTGTACTAAAAATATTGTTGGAGAATATCAAGATGATTCTGATGAAAATACTTATTGGAAGAATATGGAAAAACATCTATGGAAAAACTTCTTCCAAACCACACATAAAAACATTCAATAGAGACCAAAGAAAAATATTGAGTAATATAGACATGTATTACTCAGTGGATAAAAAATATTAATATTATGAAAATTTATCAGTGTTGATATATATTATTTGAAAATTTTAGAATGGGAAATATTCCTTATTTACTGAAGAATAATGAGAAGAGCCTAAAAATTGTATAGAAAATAATTTTTTAAGTGAGAACATGTTTCATGTCTTGATAAACACACAAACTTATCATAGTTAAGAAAATGGAGAATTTTTTTTCTAAAGTTGTTTCTTATAAAGGAATATCATCATAAAAGTAAATTTGTTTACATTCAATATATTATAATCCTCATGATGAATGTAAATAAATTGAAAAATATAGTATAATTTTTTTGTAATAAATTTCAGGATAAAGAATATATAGTTTGTAAAAAGTGGAAAAAATTTCCTCAGATTGAGTGTACCATAAGAATGTTAAAATAATATTTAAATAAATCTAGAGTGGTTAATGATTAATTATCTCATGATATTTAGGAAACTCACTCTAATAATCATGTGAAATCTAAAACCACTATGTATACAAGATCATTTTTTATTTTACAATAATATTTGTGATATGAAAAATACTAGATAACACTTATTTATATTACATTTGAAAAATATATCATATCATCAATTTTCTAAAATAATATCTATATGAATGTTTTTACACCCCAATTGATAATAATAATACAAACATTTTATGAACCTCAATCAAATTTCTATAAATGATGATCATGCATCCATATATATCATAATATCAATGGTTTTTTATCATTTTGGAATTTATGGGAACAATGAATATAATTATTAGCACAACATTTATCTTCCAAGAAATAGGATCAAACTTAGGGCGATTAATAGGGGAAGAAAAGTGAGTTACATTAATAATCGATAAAAAGATAGAAATGTATAAAATGATATATTAAAATGATACTAATGAAAATTCAGTTTGTTTGTATGAAGGAGTTTTTCAATGAAGTGACCAACATGAAAAAATTACTAAATAATTTATGAAAAACCATCTTCGATAGAGTTCTTATGATAGAATAGAAATGGGGTATTAAAATAATAAAATTGAAGAATAGTAATTTGGTTTTCATACATATTTTATTGATACTGATAAAAATTTGTTGATTATAGATAGTGTTTGTTCCAATGAAATGAAAGGGGATATATGTAATATCCATGACCCCAATATAATGTAGATAGTGTCTTAATTTATTACATTGAAATATATATATTAAGAATCACATCTCAATGGTCTGATCAGTTTAGTATTTCTAGAGAAAAGTATATATACATGATACCAATTTTACAGTGATAATATAATATAAAACATAATATATAACAAAATAAAATGTTCACCTTCATTGAAATGTCATTCAAATGATTGATCATCATAACTGGGGGAGATGAAAAAATAAGGGTTATCTAATATGCTATGTAAGGTTTATGTACATTAGAATATATAATTAATGAATAAAAAACAAATGATTAAAGGTAAATAATAGAACATATAATCAAATTAAGAACATGACTTCCTGAAAATTTAATGAATAATAAATATGGAAAGATAAATAACCAAAACGCCTTCCATTTAAAAAATAAAATGAGAAAGTAATTAATCCAGAGATAATATCATAGTGAAATTATCCAGGATAAAAACCATTGAACTCTTTATTAAGTAAATTATTAATTATGTTATTTCTTGACTTAAGAAGATCATATCTAAACTATTATGACCCTTCAAAAAAATCATGTTTAGTATATGTAAAAACTCATCACATTAGGACAACTGGTTTATCCCATGACAACTACCGATGAATCTAGGGGCCATATAAACTAGTCTCAATCAAAATTTATATCTTCAAATCATTCATCGTATATCAAATAATTTATGTTACTCTTGAATAATTTTTATATATCATTAAATATTTGTTTTTCGTTATAGATATTGATATATCAAAATTTCTACAATGAAATCATAACATATTTAATAAAAACTATATGTAAAATAAGTATATGATTAATAAAATAATAATATACATTAATATAATATATATATATATATTAAAAATTTATTTTTCAATAAAAAATAAGAGTAATAATGTAATTCCATCAAGAAAAAGTTAACAATCAGAAAATAAAGTGACATTGTATAATAACAATACCATATGATAAGTTTCAATTCAACTACCTTTGGAAGAACTTAATCAATCAAAAAAGTAAAATAACCTTATGTAAGAATGAATCATGTAATTAAATTTCAAAGGTTTCTGTGCATACCCCATGTAAAATTGAATTGGTGCATAATAAAAATAATGTCTCAATGGAATTTTGATTTAGATGAAACCCATTGGATTATGCTTCCATTTGGTTGGATATGGATTACATACAGTACAGTGATTTTAAAAATTCAATTGTCTAATTCCATAACTTTATTAATATTTCTAATATCTTATATGATCATTAAAAAAAATTTATTACCCATAAAATAATAAGCATTCAATATTTTCATTATTTTCAGTGAAAATTGGTTTGTTTTATCATACATGTTTCTTCACAAAGAACGAGTTCTTGGGTAAAATATATTGTTATATCATATCCAAAATATTAACTATAACATAATTATCATATTTTTAATTCAATTTTACATTTAAAACCAATGATGAATTATTTTAATAAAAATCTTGTATGTTACAATCATAGATATTGTAGGGGGTACGTACCCTTGAGCAATGTTTCTATTTTTCAATGATAATAATAGAACAGAGACATGAATTATTTTTAAATTCTTGAATTATCATGATATCATATAAAAAATATATACATATATATATACCATCCATATGGTGTGATTTTTAAAGATAGTCACACGTCATCATGTAGTTCGTAGTCCATCGAAACATGAATGATGTTATCATCTTTCGATTGGGAAGGAAAAAGGAATAATTTATATATTATATTTATAGAATGAGAAATATTTGGTTATTATAAATATAATTTACTATTTAAAATTTTTATTTTTTAAAATTTTATTTATTATCATTCATGTCAAGCATTAATAAAAAATGAACCACATCACTTCTAAGTTGGTAGTCTACCAAATACATAAGTGATGTCATTGTATATCCTACTAAATGGAATGTTAAAATATTTATTTTATATAGTGACTTCAGATGTATAAATATATTTAAATAACCAAATATATACTTATATCCATCCTCATAACCATAATTATGAGTTGGAAATTGAAAAACACGCGATATCAATTAGAGAGGCGTTAGTCTTCCTTTCACAGAAATGATAATTTAATAACACATTTTATTGAAGTGGATATGGGTTTAGATTATGAAATTATTTTAAAATAATCCTATTATATTAGATATAATGTGGGTATAATATTAGTATTATTCTATAAAAATATAATTAGGTTGAGAAATAAATAAACTAATGATACTCATTGAATGACATTACCTATTCTTCATGTATCCACCTTAGGTTTTCATTAGATACTTTAATGTCTATATTTATACCCAAAATAATTAATATTGGATTAGGGGATTGAAGATGGGATGTGATATTGGATGTTCATAGGTAAATAATATAGGTGTCATGGTGTGAATAACTGAGGGAATTGAGTTCTCTTTTATAGTTGAAAATTTTTGTAATTATTATAAATACTCAAATTTATTCACTATTGGGTGGTTTATTTATGAAAGGAGGATCAAAAATAAATTTTTAAATGTTTATAGGGCTTCTTTGAAAAAAATACCCCTCCACCACACAATAAAACACATTTTTTAAACAATTTGTTCCTTAACATCTATGTTTGGTAATTTTTTTTTCATTTTGGATTTTCACTATAGTAACTAATATTTTTAACCATGGTAATTTATAAATTTAAACTAAAATAAAATATTCCTTATTAGATAATTTACACCTGATGATTATAAATATAATATACAATTTTTAAAAAATATAAATCCAATGTTTCATGGAAATAAAATTTTGCATAATCATGTGTAACATGAAAAAACATGGCATTAACCCAGACTACGATATTTTTTTAATATTTATGTGCAATCATATCAATTATATATGAAAAATTGGTCCATTAAGGGAATATAATTTATATTTATTATCATTTAGAAAAAAGGGTATATTATTTGATTTTTATTAACTACAAATTATATAATAAAATATAAATTATCATTAATTTTCATTAAGGTAAAAAAATGTTTTAATGAATTTAAATTAAATTTAATAATATCAAGATATTTATAGAAATAAAAAATTTATTTTCCATAAATTATAGCATGATATATTTATCTATAATATAGAACATAATAATTAGTTCAATTTAAAACACTTTTTATTTGTGGAGTGTAATTTATTATATTTTCTTATTAACTAAATAATTATTATGTTATAATTTAATAAGAATTTAATGCAATAATATCATTTCAAAAATATTAAAATATATTATCATGATAAAAAGTCTTTTGGGTTTGAAAACGATATATATAAATCCACATATAATGTTCTTGTCTCTATTGCATAGATTTTTAGATATTAATATTTATAAATGTATCTTTTTTTACATTTTTAACATAAATTGTTATATGGTTCATATAAAATGATAGTGTTTTTTTAGAAAAAAACAAAAAGATACAAGAGATATGGGTGAGTTGTTTGTTTTCAATAATATAGAAACATTAAAATATTTATCCCACTTCATGATTTATTTAAAAATTCATCATTCTCTTCCATAAGAATGTTTAGTAGAGTGAAACAAAAGAGAATAAAAACACATCAATTTCGATAGTGGTTAGGGGCATGCAGATCTAATAGTCAACTACACCATCATGCTCGCAGAAAACATGATTATTTTAACTTGATGTGTCCTATTATCATAAGGCATTATCATCTTACTATGGGAAGTTGAACCCAATACAATAATACTTTTACTAAAACTTATGGTGGTTTCAAAAGGAACCAAAATATCTATGACTTATTATAGTAACCTAACACCCCACAATGACGTGTCCTAGAAGCTAATACTCCAATATATCAATAGAAAATGACTTGATTGTAAAAAAATCTTATTGTTCAATTCTATAGGAGAGATTAATTATAATTATATAATCCCAATCAATGATGAAATTATCCAAGAATGAAATACATTTAAAAGATCCTTGTAGAAATATATATTCAATTAAATCTATAATAAACAAATAGTAGTATTAACCAAAGATCAATTGTTCAAACATCAAAAAATTTAACATTTATTTCTTCAAGGTATAGATCTTCCAAAATAATATAGGTGTTCATTATTTTATTTTTATCAGTAGTTTTTTAAATCTAAAAAACACCATACTCTATGGAATGATATCACTATTTGTGTTTGACATGAGAAACATATAGTTCCTTCAGTTTGAATTTATCAAATAATATCATCATAAAATTATGTTCATTTGATTTGTTAGCATCAAAAATATGTTTTATCGTCTATTAAATGTTGGAATGGTTTAGTCCATTTGATATGAGCATTTTAATTGGTTGTACAAAAATATTAAATAGATATTTACTTCTACTAAGACCCTTTCATAAAACATGGAAAATATATTTAATTTAATCCTCTATAATTGACCAAGTCAAATATAGTGTTTCACTGAATAGAAATAAACACCAAATGTATGGTTCAAAACGTATGATGGATTAAGAAATTATATTTAAATAACTAGACGATTTTTTCTCAATGGGTTTTAGATTCATTTTTTTCAACAACGTAGTGTTCATTATCCAAATATTTTATTCCAAACATAGGGTTCCCAAAAAATAATAATAAATTAATAGAAAAAATGAAATATAAAAATCTATTTTATTAGAATATTTTTTTGATGAAAATAAAATTTTGTTGTGAAATTCTAAGAAGCAATATTAGATGATGGTGATGGTTCTATTTTTAGAATGTTTTCAAAGGTAGAATCCTTAACTAACAATCGAACAACCAAATGCATTGGGATCATTTTTATGAAATTCATATTAAGAATATCATTATAAAACTTCATCAAAATCTTTTAATCATATTAGATTTAAACATCTCAACCAAATTGACGATTAGAAATTCATTACCAGTATTTTAGATTTAACCAACGCCAATATCATGTCACATAAATTAATCAGAAGAAGCCTAATATTAGGATCAGCTAATTTTATCATATTAATGAGATCTATTAGTTTACCCAAAAAAAATATTAAGATGAAAACTATCACACTTAATATTATGAGTATGACTATTCAATTAAGAGAAAGCAATTGTGATACATTAAAATCTTGTTATTTCATTTGGAATGTTTAAGTAGTAGAATTTATAGATCTGTATTGAATAGAGCTACCCCTATATTAATCAATCATACTTCTTAGAAGTTTCTATAAATCTATAATATCAGTCTTTGAAACTGATTCTTCTTTCATTTCCCTATTTTATCAGCAATTTATCTTTGAATGGTATGAAAATACCACATGGAAATAGAATTTTCTATGAGATTATTCAGTTGAATAATAACTTTTGTAGTTCCCCTCATGGGATAGTTTAATTTTTCAAATATATAATGATTTATTACTATTGTCCTTCTCACATTTTACGGGATAATTTTATTCATTCATCAGATTAAACATGAAAATTAAATCCTCAATTTAATCATTATGAGAATCAAAATATTATTCCTATTTAATTCAATATGTTTATAAAATTTCAACTACAACTAAGGACTAATATATTTCTCCACTTAAAGATAATGAAGCCATTCCAGGAGTCATTGACTTCTCACCAAATTAAAATGTTACCATTTCCAATCGTTTATATATATTATAGATAGTTTGACATTTAACTAATTTTTTAGTTTTAACTAATGATTTTAAAAAATTCTAATCATTATAAGAATTCTCCTAAAAAAATTAACTTCTTGAGATTCTTGATTATCTCTATTATCAGCTTTATTTTCCATATTAGTAGTTTATATTACTAAAAACACTACTTCTAAATCTTTAATAGTTGTTGAATCTTCATCATTCGGAGCATGCACATCAGGTTATTTTTGTTTTCTATTGTATATAACAAGGGCCTCAGTGTTAGAATATTCTAGGGGCTCCAAAAAAGAATTAGGAACATTTCATTTAAATTATGGTTATAAATATGAAACCTTACTCATCTTATTAATACCTCAACATAATAATCAATTCATTATTTAACATATTGAACAATACAAAATCATATTGATCTTGTTAATTAAAAATTTTCTTCCTCCCCAAATAATTATAACTAGATATATATTGATCATTTACACCATATGAGTCATTTTCCATTTTTGGGGATCAACAAGAAGCCTACTTTTCTTAATGTTCCTTCATGAATATTGTTACTATGATGAAAGGGGAGGGGAAATCGCTTAACAAGGGGTCACTAAAATAATCATAGAGAAGTTACCATCTCTAGAAAACAATATACTTAGGAAATTTATTTATGAAATAAAATCCTCCATTATAAATAAAAGAAATGGTTTACTCCCTAGTAATATAGTATTCATAGTCAACTTCATAATATCTACAAATCATATTGGCATCATTCAATAGATTTTCTGAGGCTTCCAGAAAGAGAATTATTTCATCGTCATATATTTGATATGAGATGGTAGAAATATATTTCATCTATATATTATTTGTTTTCATCATCCAATAGGTGTTACAATATTTAAAAATTTACACATGTAGTCCAAAAAAATTAAAATTGGAGATCTGAGAGGCGGTACCTATATCCAACACCTATATAGAAACCAAAACACCTCTTGGGGTCTATTATTATGAATAAATAGATTATATATTTTTAAAATAAATTTAATAAAAATAACAAATATATTTGCCAATTCATATTTATATGTGAAAAAATATGATACATCATTCCATTATATCAATGGATTTAGAATTGTCTTTCTTAAATGAAAATTGTAAAATATTAACTCTCTACATCAACTCATTTATACTTTTCCTGGTAGAAAAAATAAAATAATAAATTCTCTAGCAATAGAAAAATCCAAATTTATATGGAGATATAACATGGAAAATGATTTCTCCCAGCATCATTGAAATATTTTTTCGAATAATATTTTGTATAATATTCCCCATTTCAGTAGGCCTAGATCCCCTTATTAAGATATCATTCACTTTTAATGAATATATTGAACATTATGTCCTAGAGCCACTGATAGATGTATTTTTTTTGAAGGGGAATTAGATTTAGAAATAGTGTATTTAGGATGCCTTTAAATATGAAACTTCGTTGATTGTTTTTATCATATATTGACGGTTTTGTTTACGAACTAAAACAGTGTGAAGTAGATTTGTTTGATGATTATTTTATAATATATTGGTCAAAATGTGGATTAAACTCCTAATTTACAAACGAATAAATATTCAATTCTACAACCATGTCATTCTATAATTAAATGAAATATCATTAGTCATCTTATCTTTGAGATTTTTTCATTGAAATATAGAGATACAAAAATAACAATATTTTATGTCCTTACCTAGACTAGTGACTGTATTCCACCAATCACTATTGAGATATCCTATTGATTACAATTAATATTAGTGAAGATGTATCTATTCAACCTGTGAGTGAAATAATCAAAAAATACATTAATAATTTAAATATGAAGATAGATGGAAATATCTTATAATATAATCATCCAATGAAAATAGAAATTTAAATAGACGGGTTATCGTTAAAAAATATAATTAATTGATGTGGTGGGAGTGTTATCCCGGGATCAACTACAAATGGACTAGTGTTTCATCATGATACAAGATCTTAAAAAATAAAATAATGAGGGATAAAATAAAACAACCTCAAAAACACTAGTTGATTAATCATTTATTGTATAATCAACTGAATTCTCATGTAAACAATTCATTATTTATAAATGATTGCTTTGTTTTCTTTAATAATCAATTTATGAAATCATTAATAGAATGAGGGTCTCTTCTAATGAGGCCAACTATTCTAAATAGTTACATAAATTCCTTGACTAGTTTTTATTCATCAGTTTGAAACAAATTTCGAGTATTATAGTTGAGATCAGTATAACTTAAATATTTTAACTAAAACAATATTCCCCATAATAAATTTCATTCACCTTTAATAACAATCATATCCTGATATTTTCTATACATCATGAGCATAACATGATGCAGGTGATGCTTCGATTGGATCAAACACCTAATAGAGATAATACCTAAAAAATTTCCTTTGTAGAAAAGGGAATGATTATAACTACACATGGGTTTGAAGGATCATCGACTAGATGAGAAAATCTAAAGTCTTGAGTTTTGGTTAGTGAAGTGTGATTTGATTAGTATTCTGAAATGTCCACTTTGGTTGAGTATCGTATCATCTCACTACGTACGTCAATGGTTTCAAGCACATAGTATGTATCCCCTTGGTTATGGATTTATCATGGTAATCAGTATATATTTCATTTTACCCGAACATATTCTATTTTATAAATATATATATGTAAAAAAAAATCATTATTTTTAGCTAAGAATGATCATCCCATCATATAAGCTTTTGTTAGGTATGTTCAGTCATGATTATCTCTCATTCGAGCACCCACAATGCATTGAAATATATACGATCTTTTCCCTAGATTTTTATATTTATAATATTAATCAATATAGTTGGGGATATCAAACACCTAGATCAATGTTATAGTTTTTTTCCCATTTGTTGATTATGAATCCATGTGATAGTATCATAGAATCAACTCACTAAATTTTATTAATATTTCTCTAAGTTGGGAAGCAGCATACTCAATGTCAATATCGAATGGTTGCAATAAGGGAACTCCATATAAATTAAAAAATGTCCCCTCATAAATATATATAACCCATATCCTAGTCGGGTTCCTAGATTTACTGTCATTCACTTCGATTGATTGCCAGCTTCAATGTAATGTTAGGAAAAATCTTTAATTTCAATATTTTTCAACAGTAGCGGAACATAAATGTTTCTAATAGTTGTAGCTGATTTAGGGATCTTAAATGATGTAACAATCTCTTAATATATGTTTCTCATATAAAAGGCATGGATTCTAATATTGGAAAACTTACCCTCATAGAAGGTTGATTTTTAAGATTTCCAATCAGTTGTCCATGGTAAGATGCAGTGTGGTAGCTTTATATCTTCACCTGGTAAACCTAGAATTTTTCCGACAATAGGTTCTCAGTGGCACCATCACATTATTGATTCTTCTTGGTTTATTTAATCCAATTTTATCCAAAAATGAATAAAATAAATAGATGACATGATTGAAAAAAGATGAAACAATTTTTTAGAAAAATAAAAATAAAATTCTTTAATGAAATTAAAAATTTATAAAAAAAATTGTATCACTCAACTAATTCAAAAAAATGAGATGGTGAAATTACAAGTTTAATGACATTTAATAATATGATTCCAAATTATCATCAAAATTGAATAAAATAATGAACCATAATGATTCAAATTTTATTTTATGGATTGGTTAATTATATCAAAAATATTGAAACCCTCTAAAACTCATCGTTTATGCCAATTTTTCATTGATTTCTACAATTTTCATGAACCAACCTGTGTCAACCTCTAACTTGTGAGCCAAGCCATCCTAAAAAAGGCCAAAGAGGGGTTACCAATCATTTAGGGCTGACAATAATTGTCTGGACAAGAAAATACTCAGCTGCGAATAGTTTATGACATAAATGATAGAAAAATAAATAAATAAAAATTGAAAAATAATAACAAACACATGAAGGAGAATGAAATAATATATTACATACCTCAGTGTAACCCCTTATGACACCACCACCCAATGAACCTACATCGCTCCTTAGTGACCGTAACTGTGTTGGAAGAATAACCAGAAGCTAAAAACAATGATAATGCTATAGGTGTGAGTATTAAAACTCATTATTTTTTCAGTATTAAACAATTTCATATGTATTTTGTTTATATTGATGATTCCTTTACTAATATTATTAAATAGAAATGAATTGAAATTTTTTTATCCATTTTTGACATTAGTTAGAATATATTTTTCATAAGATGAGTTTTTTGGAAATTATAGAGTGAATGAGGTAGAAAGAGAGAGATAGAGAAATGTAAATGGTCCTATTTAATGGGGTGAAATTGAGTATTATGTATTTTTAAAAACATTCTTCATGGTAATATTTGAAAACAAAACATTCATTTTTATTTAGGAGATATACCATAAATGTGAATTAGATGTAATGAAAATATAATGAAGTAAATGTGTAAGTAGTACTCGGGCACCCAAATTGGGTGAGGAACCAAGATTATCCACCATATATAAACATGTTCAAGAAAATTATAATACATAAGAGTTTAGTAGAATATCTAGAACATTTTTCTACATGATTAACCATATCGTCTTTCATGATTCACTGAAGAATCCCTAATACTTGTTTGTACACTACTCGGCCAAACCAAGGGGTGACATCCCATAGTAGAGAAAGTCCATATTAAGGGCCATTAGCTAGAGAGTAATCCTAAACTAGTCTTGAAAGAGTTCTCAGATATTTATATAACTATTATAGGTTCCCATTATATGTTTAAAATGGTAGTGATATATACAATTCAAATTATTCTACCATATATTTGTATAGGCCACTACACAAGTGTCTTGCAAAATGGTACCACCCAAAACAACCCCATGAAATATTCATGTTCCCCCAAATCATCAACACAATAAGGAATTACCATGTGAAGGAATTTAACATCATTTTTATAATGAAATGTTAAAAGGAAACAATCTAATGAGGTATTTGTAAAGAAAACCGTTTTCAAAAGTGTAATAAAGTCTCAGATATCATTTATGTGACAAACCATCTCAAATGTGTCAATCACACCACATATAGAACAAAAATAATTTTAATAATACATTTTAGAACCTCAAATCACCATTTTGAAATCAAAACACATTTTCCTTGACCAACTAGGAATTTTAAAAACACCAAGTGTTAAGGGCTATACAAAATGATTCCACCCAATATTGTTTAAAGTGAAACCAACTAGATTTTATTCTAGAAATTTATTCTTAATAAAAAATCTAACAAATTAGAATCAAAACAATGTGTAAATAACAATAATTCAATATTTCTTAAATTAATAAGCCAAAATATAATGCAAAACCAACCTCAAAGACAACTCTGTTTGACAACAGAAACATGAATCCACTATTTTAAACTGAAATACACATTAATTTATATATATATATATAGCCATAATTGTTATTTATATATTACCCCACCATAAAAGAATATCGATAAAGAGTGTATAGATATACACCATACACATGAATATGTGTCTAGGTAACCCTCACAAATGATGGTCCTTATTATAGTAAATGGAAATACGATGAACTCAAAAAACACCAAAAACATAAATTCAAATGAAGAATATGTGAAATATGGTTGGAAAATTACCTGAAACTGATGGGAAACCAACATACATTAATGGTAAAGGCATGAATCAGCTCTATCGGACCCCATAAATCCTAATAATCAAGAACCGATAAATAAAATACCCAAAATAGGGTTAGGGTCCTTCAAGGTCACATTCCCCACAATAATGGGAAAAAATTAAAGAGGAAGAATGGAAGATAAAGGGAATATAAGATTACCAGAGCTGATCACAAAAAAATGGGGTGAAAATGACCAAAAATTGGGTGAGGGGAGGATGATTCATGCGAGGGAGAGAGAACCGGGGTGGGGCTCAACCATTCAAGTTGGAGAAGGGGAGAGGGGTTTGTCACATGGAAATGGGGATGCGAGGGACTCGTAGAGGGTATTTCTAAAATATAAATATTAATAATCATATTTATGATTATAGTCATCATACATATTAATAACATAATAAATTTTATTAAATTATTTTTTCCCTTTTATTATTTTTATTTTTACTAGTTTAATTGTTTTTAAACATAATAAGTCATGATGGTTTTTCCACATGGTATTCGAAACCTTACATGAAGAATGTGGTTTCCTCTATCCTAATAACAAGGAACATCACATGGTATAGGGGATAGACCAAATCAAATTTCCCACGATTTGTTCCCTAAATAGTTTTGAGGTCTAGAATGTATTTTAGTACTAGGATGTCTTGTGGTTTCTCCTAACAATATCTAATTATACACGTCTTTTGGTCCTCCCATAAAAAGATAGTTTATTGAAAACAAAACGGAAATCCATGGAATATATCCATGAAAAAAAATAAATTAAATAATAGATAATTTTTTTGTCTCAGCATGAACAATTTTTTTCTTCATGAACCATTCATTCCCCACGAAAGTAACCTAGTCAAACAACGATAAAATTGCGGACTCAAAACTAATAAAGGAAAAATTAAATAATGACACATTGTGTGACCTTTCATCTTAATAATTCACATATAACCAAATATAGTGAAAATTACAATAATATACATCAATAAGTAATAGGATTCTCCCAAACATTAAGGAACTAACTAGCACACTAGTTGAACTGAGAGTAACCCTCAATAAAATCACCCACCAACATGAAATGGGTTCAATAACAGTTTATCAGACAAAGAAATTGGTCACTCCAAAATTCATAAATTATAAACTTTGTGTATCATCAAAAAGTAAAAAAAGAAAATAGAAACCAATTAAAGAGAACTATTAATATTCTATAGTTCACAACTATAATGAAAAACCATCATAAATTCAAAAAAGAGGGGAATATGATCATCAAAAAGAAATCCCCCAAGGAACATACAACCACAGTATGGTAAAACATTAATGTCCACAATAATGATGAGAGAAGAAAACAGATTTGATGTAGAAAACCTACACCATGAAAATCCTAAAATTTGTGAAAAAAATTACTCTAATACATAGGGTTAGAGCCCTGATATCGTGAAACATATGAACCACTATAGACAGTATAAGATAATACCAACACAAAACACTTTATATTAGCAATACAATTTACCAAACATTTTTTGGGATAAAAAATGGTTACATGTGTGAGAATACTTCATTTAATTATAGTAAGATGGATGTGAATTACCAAACTGACCATAGTGGATAAAAAAATAAAGTGGTCTAGAAAATTAATGGCTAGAACTGGTAAGGATACTTTTCACGAACACATACCTTAGGTTCACTTTTCTAACTTTATGTAGAACCTTTTTTGGAACCAATTGAATATAGACTGTTAAATATATAAAAAAATCATCTGAGATATTATTTAAGGAAATAATTAGATCATTTAACCCTTGTTGGAAACCCCAATCAAAAAAGATGATTCTCTAATGGATCACACTACACTATCTTTGGAGAAATGGAATCTAGTTCATTAAAATGGTCAATATTTCGCTTCACTATTAGTTGACCTTTTCAATGGCCTGTGAGATCTTGAAATGTATACTTTTTCACCTCATCAACAATATACCACTTGATGTAGGTGGACATAGTGATCACCTAGGAAACCACAACCCAAAATGAAGATAGAACTACCCCTTCTGTTGGTCTGGTCTCAGTACTTCGAACATAAAAAATAAAACATTCCCTATCAAACCATTTAGAGTTCTATAAAACCTGAATACACACTCAAATTACTTAAAACCTTATATATTTTAACTAAAATCAATATTTCTAGACATCATCAAATGATTGAGAAGATCACACCTCTCTCACACTTCTTAGAGTATGAGTATGAAGAATGACTAGAATAGAATCCTTAAAAAATATCTTTTTCTTTATAGGTGGAATACTCAAAATAGATGAAATCACAAAACCATTTCAAGAATTAAAAAAAATATAAACATTTAACATTTAAAACCATTCACTAGGCTCATAAAAAAATACATCACAAATAAAATCAAAACCAAATATTATATCAACCGAAACATAAATGCGTCACAAAATAATCTAGGAACCCTATTCAATAATAACCCCATTCTAAATTAAGAGTTTTTCAAATTGAAAATCCCCCTTCCCATATTAAAAAAAAAATACACTTCCACTTTTAAAAAATAGAATGATAAAATATGTCTATTCCCCTTTTAAACCCCAATTTATAACTCTAAATTTCATTTTTCAAATTTATATTCCTTTCCAAATCCAACCACATCAAAAAAATCCGACTAACTCATAAACCACACTAAAATAACTAAAATATGGAAATAATGGTCATGCATAAAACAACTATATGGTTTCGTAGATGATGCACTAAGCATGAACCAACCACTATAATCATATTGAACTATGAACGTGGGATCCACATGGCTCACTACACCATGTAATATAACCATGTAACACAAGATCACATGCAACGTCATCCCCCAAAATACAGAAGCTCATCAAACTAAAAAATCACTTATATCATAACTGAATCCATGCATAACGAATTAAAAACATATAACTCTAGTGAATAATATCTCATCATGAGTAGTGATGATTAATATCTGACCCACGACTAGCCTCATGAGACCCAATAAACAAATCTATGATTTACATAACATTTTAATTCACATACTTCTTCTTGGATAAATTTTTTTATTGAACCAACTTATGTCAACCCTAACCTGTTCACCTCAAACGGCATGATGTAAGGCCATAGTGGTGCTCCTGATCATCCTTAGCTATTCACTAATTCTGGAAATGAAATATTATCAAGAGGAAATATTTTAGTCCATAAATGGTGAAAAAATAAATATATATAATATAAAAATTTTATATAATTTATTGTAAAAAATATTTACATTTTTGCATGCCTCTATATGACAATGTGGTTTACTATGAACAACCAAACCAACCTTTCTTCACAGCAACCTATTTAGAGTAGTAAGCATCCCTAAAAGATAAAAAATGATAAATATATAAGAGACAGTATTAAGACTCACGAGTCATGTTTGTATAATCTATTAATTATTTATTTATTAAAATAAGAGATTCATTTACTAATTTTTTGAAATATAGTAGTATAAATATAATCTTTTCATCAACTAAAATAAAAAAAACATAGTATATTTCAATATTTATTTAAAATATTTATTTTATACAAGGGTAGTATTTTTCATTTTATAGAGTAATAGAGAGAGAAGATGTAAAATTTTTTGGATTAAAGGGGTGAAAGTGAGTATGAAATAATTGTCAAAACATTCTTCCAAATAACATTTTAAAATAGAAAACTCATTTTTTCAAAAGATATACAACACTAAAAGTGAGAAGATGTTTTGAAAACCTAAATAGGGATATGGGTAAGAATAACTCAAGTAACAGAACCATGTGTGTCACCAAAATTATCCATTGTAGATAAACAATTCATGGAGAACATGGAAATTACTATGATGTTAATGGAGACTCATTAACACACTATAACTGGATCCATCTTATTGATGATGCCCATAAAAACAAGCAACCCTAATGCTCTAATGTACCCAATCTTTCCTAAAAAGATGATATATCCTATAGTGTATAAAATAAATAATAAGGCTACTATCCATAGAGTATTCCAGAAATAGTATACCAATAATTATCAAATATTCAACTAGTTATTGCAGGATCCTATGAAATGTGTAAAATAGGGGAGATCAAAGAAAATACATACAATAGAACATAAATAAGAAAAATCCCCCATATGATAGTCTCATTAAATTACACCATCCAGAACCACCCCACGGAATATAAACTTCCCTTAAAACCATCAATAGAAGCAATAATTCAGGTACTAAAGACATCCCCTCACCATCGTCACTTAACAATGTGAGGGATAAAATGCAAGGAGGTTTTTCCAAATAAAACCAATTTTGTAAATCCCAACCAGTCCTTATATATCCTTTTATTTACATACCACCATTGAAGGATCCAATAACAGCACTTATGAAACCCAAAATCAATATATATATCAATTAAATAAAGAAATATGAATCACCATTTTGAAATAAAAACACATTTTCTAAGGCCATCCAATAATATTTTAAAATAGTTGGTGTGAAAGGCCAAACAAAATGATTCCACCTTATGTAATTCGAATACAAAACAACATTAATTCATTATAAAAAATTATTATAATTAATTCATATGACAAATTATCATAAAAACGTGTTTTGAACAATAAACGACAATTGTTTCGCAAAATTTAATTGTCAAATAAAATGGAAAACCGCCCACAATCTCACGGTACATTGACAATAGAAAACTAAATCAACTCATTTATGCTTATATAAAAATGAAATTATACATATATATACATACCTTGGTCTATAATGTATATTTTTCCTTCACCAATAAGAAATATATTAAAAGTGTTTGTTTGCGTGTGTGTGTGTGACATACCCATGTATATGTGTGTAGATCACCCTCCCGAATGGTGGTCCAAAGTCCACTAAGAAAATACCATAATAATAAAAAACAAAAAAAAACTAATTTAAAATCATCAAAAAACTAATGAGTTGAAGGAATATTACTTAAAAAAATTGGTAATTCTAATTCCTTCAATAGTAATTGAAAAAATCAGCCCTAACAAAGACACGTGAACTCTCATTACAATGCATCAACAAATAAAATGCCCAAAATTTGTGTAGGTCCATATATTTCATGCACACTATAATAGATGGAAGGAAAACAAAAAATAATAGACAAATAAAAGATGAAGAGGGGAAGATATTATTACTAGAGTTTATTTCAACCAATATCATCGAGAAAAATGGTAGAAATTAATGGAGGATAGGAGGTCATTTTATGCGAGGTTGAGGAGAAATGGGTGCTTGGCCACTCGTCTAGGAGTCTTGGATATAGAGTTTTTCATGGATAGGGGGTAGTGGAGACCCATTTATGATTTTTTAAATACAATAATAATTATTATTATAAGAATAATTATAATAATAGTACTAATAAAAATAATAAAAATTCATATTATTATTAATTTTATTTTCATTTCAAATTTTAATAATTTTAGTTTTTTTTTTGAATCTGGGCTGACCAAACGGTTTGAAAGCATGATCTGCCATACTTTACACAAAATGTGTGGTTATCTATTTCATAATATGGATAGACCACACATGTTTCTAGGGAGAGGTGCATTCACATGTTCGAAGATGTCCACCATGGGTTGTACCATTGTCTAGTCCACACGATTACCAATAAGATGGTGCATGGTTGCTTTTAAATGTGTACCAACCATGAACTGTCTTCTATCTTCCCATGAAAAACCATTTTTATTTAATTTACTCTAGAAATCATTTTAATAAACATATGACCATAGATAAATAAAATAATAGATAATCTTTATGTCAGTGTGTTACATGAACTCACATAGTATCTGTAATCTGTATTAATAACAAGGGTGTAGAATTAATATTTGGGGAAATTATTAATGAAATTTAGTTAATATTTTTGAAATATGATCTTTCATTACATCCCCACCACATGAATTATTTATCTATAGGGCAATACATTTAATTCAATTATTCAAAATGAATTTTTATTCTTGATCTTATTATTTGAAACAATGATAAAGGAATTAAAAAAATACATTAATAGTTTGAATTATCATATATATTTTATTCTTTCAATTCATTGAGTCCCTTCAATTATCACTCATGTTCATGTTTTTTTGTAATCGAAATGGATCCTAGTGGACTCGAGATTATAATTGGTGGAAAAATCCATAGAATTTTCTCCCTAAATAACTATTATCATGAATCATTATGAGAGATCATAAATAATTCCAAAATAATTATTAAATGACATTCAGATATATCATCTACCCCATCTACATCCATGTTTATAATTCCATAATCCTTTCCACCACAATTTTTAAAAAGATATTATTTTAATTTTCTGAAAAAAATTTATGTAAATCACTCATCGAATTTTCGTAGCTTATTCCCAAAACAAACTATCCTAAGACTACAGGTATCTGCAAAAATTAACTGTAATAGTCCTCCCACAGAATAAAATCTTGATATGTTGGCTATTATGTCTATATAACTCTTATTTGGAGGCTAAAACAAACACACACATGTCTTCTTAAGTCTACATGGGAATATTTTAATATCAAATTACATCTTACTGTTTTACTAAAGTAAATGTTAGTTATTTTATTTACATTTAGGGATACAACATTAGTACTACATAATAATTGAGTTCTAGTTACATAGGAATAATTTCATTATTCAATCTCCCTAATGATATCATTTTATTTCAACTATGTTTATTTTATTTTAAAAAACTTTTCCTTGATAAAAAAATACTTCTTAGAATTTCATATTTAGGTCAATCAGAAAATTATCAAAATCACACAATATTAGAACGAAATAACATTAAACACTATAGTATGATATTAAATAAAGACATTGATATAATTGGATCAATTAATTTTCTAAATATCGTATCAAAAACTATACAAAATATCCATTTATTGAATTTTTAAAATGAAATATATATATATATATATATATATATATTTAAAGAAGAAAATATTCAATAGTGTCATAAAAAAGGAAAACATTTTTACGTACTAATATTATTTTTCTCTATCCCCCACACCTATTTTAGAAACACTTATACTTAATTACAATATTCACATGTTAAGGAACATAGATAAAAAAACATCAAAAATATTGTGGCATAAACACAAATCAAGTGGGTGCTTATATAGTGGAAACAAATAGGTCTGTGGACTAATTTATTTGATCTTCCAAAAATTCCCCATGGTGATGCTACACATGTATTCGATTTAATTTAAAGGGGTTTTATGATTAATCTCCATTAATATTAAGTACATCCAATTGAGTTTATTTACTATGTTTGGACCATCCTGATTAGAACGATGTTTAACATGTAGGGGATTCATCATTGGGGAGAATAAGAAAAAAAATCTATATTCATAGAATCTATTTTATTGATAACTCTATCATGGAAGGATATTTATTTTTATTTATAATGAATTTAATTATTATAATTATCTCATCTTAGATCATCATGCGTTATCATTTATATTTTCCCTTACTCCCTATCTTTTCCAAAAAAATTTGTTTAAACTCATAAAATATTAATATTATTTGTGTAGTAACTCAGAATGAGATTTAAATTATTTTACATATAAAATTCAACAATGATACATACCCAATGAAATTTTTTGTGATTTTTTTATGAACATAGTATGACTTCAATATCATTATTCAGATCTTTATGGTTGAGATGAACTGTTTTTGAAATGTCTTAGATGTTTTGTGTATTGTTTTTAGATATTAAATGGAATTATTTTTAGACCAATCATAGAGATGGAACGTCATTCGAAAGACTAGTGAGCCTAAAATGGTGGTTTGATCTTTTTTATGTTTTTTGAGTTTGAAGGTATGAGCTATTGTGATAGTTTTCAATGGATTCCTGGATTTAAAATATGAGGGTACCATTTCAGTCGGGATGAAAATTTTACCTAAGAATGGAACTTTTCTCGACTGGAGTGGGTCGAGAGAACTGGTTAATATACCAAAATTTATAGATAAATAAAATTAAATAAAATAATTTGAAAAGTTTATTTTTTTGGAAATTTTCGCTGTAGTGAAATGACAGGGAAATGATTTTGATAATTAATGACATAGAATTATCACTTTGAAATAGCATCACTGACTCATTAATGTTGTATCATAATGACATCAACATAACGTAATGGAATGCTGAATCATGTTCCCTCATTTTAATGGGTTAATTGAATTTTAGTCATTTTTGAAAAATTGAGAGAAAACCAAAACAAATTAGAACATTTATGATAACTGTCAACAATGAATGAGGAAGAAACAAAAGTGTGAATCATTGCGGCAAAAGAGTTGAAGGATCTCGGTGACAATGGTAGTGTTATCCCCATGTTAGTGATCGATCCCCCAACGCGGTAGGGGTTAACTTTTAAATTGTTTTCCCCATTAATTAAATTAAATGATGAATGCAAGTCAACCCAAGAGCTAGTACACCCACATATCATCATTATTACGGGAGGGTTTTCTTTAGTGGGTTCATTCCTAGGGATATTTTCCACACCTTTTGATGTTTTTAATTTTCCCCATTTAATACTTCTAATGGAAGAAGATTAATTCTATGATAAAGGATGACGGAGGTTTGTTCCCCATTTTTTGACATGTATCTTCATTCCTCTTCCCCATGTTCTTCACGTTCATCATGGGGATACAAATAAGGAATCATTTTTGCCCGTTTCTTGGTGATATGATCCTAAAATTTAGATTTGACATCATGAAGACCCATTGTATGTGAGACGATGGTGTTGGAAGACGAATAAACATGGTTCAGATGTTTTCATTCAATGAGCGTTCATTATGAGGGTGTATCAGAATGCATTTTTGGGGCCGATCAGAGGACCAAAACTAGTATAATCAGCTTCTTGGTGTTGGGTCAACCTCACCCATCAAGTTTTTTCAATGATTAGGTGGTTTAATCAAGGATTTAAAGAATATCGGAGGAGTGTGGAGGAAGAATAGAATTTCTGGGAATTTCCGCAACAGATGGCATGTATCCCAAAGAACACACCATGTGGGACTGGATCATTGGTGTCTAGGGTTCTACGGTGCAGGAAGTGATGACCCGGTGTGTTATCTACAGAATTTGGAATATATGTCCCTATCCATAACTCATCATGTATCTCGGGAGATACATGGACATGGGGTGGAGTACATGGTTGTTTACTCTACCTTGTGGGCAGACAAAGCTAGCTCCATGGGTTAAACCATGTACCAGTTACACAAGAAGGCAAAAACTATTTGGATTTGTGTAAGGGAACATTCCCACACACACACAAAGGGATCCCTAGTTAAATAGAAAATGTATGTGGTCTGTCTTACATATCGTGTACTTACCTGTCTACACGGAACAGTTCCTTTAACGTGGGCTGCTACACACAGGCAGTACCCAGAGTCGCGAGACGTAGTGTGTGAGTCATTCTACAAATATTTTATATTATATTATATGGATTTATCATCTTTTACACCTTTCCTATGAAATGTTTTTTGGGTTAGTTCATTTTTTTCTCGTTCCAATGATGGTTAGGTATCGTTTCCATCCATAGGAGTATGATCCCTTCAGCAGGACTTTCTGAGATAGAGTCATGTATCCCTCTGAGAGTCCTGGAGCAAGATCCTATATCCATTATTGACCCCAGATAGAGTAAGTTATCGACATAAATAATCATACAAGACGACGACTTTCTACATACCAGGTGAATCCCGATGAGTCACGGTATCCTTCAAGGCCCTAGAAGCGATCCTTATATATGTATCGTGATCGTTTCCAACCAAGGATTGTCTACTACCAGAATGAGTAAATCTCTCTCTCATGGATATTACCTGAAAAACTATACCTCTCAGATGAACATAATCATAGCTATCAAACTCATGGAGTGATTTTTCCTAGATGAGTGATTTGTGGAATCTGTAAATGGAATCCCTAGAGTGGGTGGTATGTAGTTGTGTGATTTTTCGCTAGTCTACGAGTCTATTTTTCTAGTATGTCTATGTTTGTTTGTATTTTTATATGTTCTATATATATATACATTATAGAGATTATTGAACCTTTACTTTGTGTATTTATTTTGGTTTTCAGGGTCCTCTACTGTGTATTGTTATACTCACCCCTACAGGGGCTTTTCAAGTACATGTCGTGTCATGTATAGATGAGTAGCCATTTGATGGAGTCCAGGGAGGAAAAGGACCTGACCAAGATTTCTAAGTTCTCTACTGGCTAAGGTATTCATATATCTATGAGCAGTAGTCCTAGTACCTCTATGTGATTGTAGAATGAACTTTTCATTCTGTAGACTCTTGTTTTTAGTGGGATTGTATTCTGGCCCAGTTTACATTCTGCACATTATTTTCCACTATACATTGTTGGTTGAGTTTATTTGTATGCATGCATTTTGGTCCTTACAATTTTTTTTTACATTTCAATATTTGTGGGCTTGGAGATGTGTCTATGTGTACAAGGACTTAGGAAATTCCTCCCTTGTTAGTGATATGCCTACTCGGTGTTAGTCACTAGCCCCTATCCTGTTGGAGGTAGGCTTGGGGAGTTACAACATGGGCCCCACTAGGATTTTTCATGAAATAGTGGTATCATAGGTGGTCATTTAAATTATAGGACCAAGAGACTATAATATATGTTATGGGGAAACATTGTTAAGTGTTTCGAGGTCGGATTTTTGGCTAGAGCCTCCTGGGTTGGTGTGGTCAGCCAATGTATCGCTACCCAAGGACTAGAATATCCTTCCTATCGACTCGGTACATAAAAACACTATTTTTGAGAAAATAAATGAATATTACAAGAATCATATAGGGATGGGTTGTTTATTACATTTAATTTAGTTTCTTCTATCCAAATATACTCATTTACCAAGTTACATCTTGATTCTTTACAGCATGCATCTGAGGCGCATACCTGATAGGATTCACTAGATCGATCACAAGGATGACCCCCTCTATGTCGAGGCTTTGATATATGGACCAATTCCCTAGGCATTACCTCCAAGTGGTTCACCTACTATACCATCACCAGTTGATCATCATGTGGTACCTATAGTGCTGATAGATGAGGGGCATAGGGTGAGTGCGTTCCATGAGACCCAGATACAATGACCCTTCAGGTTCCAATGAGAGCCAAACCCTCAGGTGTCTAAGCTCGATCTTGATGTAGTGACTATAGTTTTCTTTAATGATAGGACACCAATGGACCCGATGGTGATCCTAGCAGCGAGCATTTACTAGGGTTCAATGGGATGATGGTGGAGTTGAACCATAGACACTGATGATGGGGATACTCTTTTGTGGATAGAGTTTGAGCGACTCTTTAGGGAGGATTTCATTCTGTTTATGCTAAGAGAATTCTGTATCTATGAGATTTTTTAGATTCAGTAATTTTGTTTGATGGAGGCTGACTATTAGTCGAGGTTCACCAACCACACAAGGTACTTAATAGATATCTTTAAGGATCTGTAACTCAAAACATGGTCCTTTGAGAGAGGTTTAATATGGTACATCAAAGCTAGTGTCATGCCTCTATGCATTTGGACTTATGTTGGATTTATCGAGTGGATGTTGGAGATCAAGAGCATCTTGGAAAAACTGAGGCAGCCAACAGAAGTCAGCAGTAAGGAGACAGGTGCAGAGAACTTGTCAGTAGGGATTCAAAGTTAGGCACATGATTTAGGATATCTGAAACATCACATGAGCACCCAAAATAGGGGATTAGTAGTCCATGGCTCTCAGGATGGATCCAGTCATCCTAGAAAGGGGTTGTGATAATCGTGCTATGGTAGGGGACATCACGCTAGAGGCAGTCTGACACATCAAGGTGATGACCAAGAGGTGGTGGATGGACCACTGAGCTAGAGAAAATGAATGGAGAAGATAGAAATACTAGGTGGAGGACATGGTAGTGGATCAAGGAGGGATGCAGGTGGTGGTAGATGATTCAATCTATTTCCACCACCACCCCCAGTAGGTCCCCACTAGGACTAGGGAGCTGGGGGGAAATGGGTTGTGACAGCTACATGCAGTCGAGACATACAACCAAATGACACCGAGGATGATATGAGGTAAGATATGTGTCTTCTCTACCTTATCATAGGTACTTATAGACATAGGTTCCAGTCATTCCATATTTTCCACATGTCTTGTGTGAGACCTTTAGATTGTGTTTGAGCCTTTGACTTTACTCTTCTGCTTAGAGACACCTGCGGAAAGATATTCAATTATCACACATATTTTTATTGTGTGATTTTTCCCTTGGAGTTGTGATTTTTAGTAGGAACGTTTTTGGGGGAAACATTGAGGCCTCACATCTTCATTCTCGGTATGGATTGGCTAAATTTTGTCAAGGTACAAATTGAATAATTTAGGCAATGAGTGTGGTGTTTCTACAATGCTGGGACATGTTATTCCTTTCTATGTGAAAAGGAGACACATTCAGCATAGAATGGGCTCATGCATAGGATGGTGCAGTCGATCACTAATGAGTTCACTAACCTTACACTAGTAGTAGTAGATGTTTTGAGCTTCAAGATCCCATCAGTTGTGGTGGTGTATGTGGTTGTATTTACCAAATATGTTCTAGCACTACCTCCCCACTAGGAGATCAACATGTACATCGACTTACAGCCAGGTAAATCACTAATATACACACTATCATATCAAATGGTTCCTCCATAGCTGCATGAGATAAGGGTAAAACTATAGAATTTGTAGAGGAAGAGGTTTATGAGACCCATCATTTCCCCATGGGAGGCCCTGGTTTTGTTTTCCATGATGGTGGATGGGAGTTTCAGGTGAGGCTTAGATTACCGACACCTAATATAGGTGATGGTGAAGGACAAGAATCCACTACTAAGGATCAAAGACTTCTTCAATCATTTAAGAGGAGTCATAGTGGTTATTGATGGCTGACCTTCAATAAAGATACCACCATTTACGAGTACGTGTCAAGGATAGATGAAAGATGACATTCAGATGCTGCTATGTCCAGTAAGAGTTCCTGGTGATGCCTTTTGGTGTGACGAACGCCCCTGAAATGGTTGTGGATCTTACTTCCTGGATCATCCAGTTGTACATAGATCGATTCATAGAGGTGTTCATTGACAACAAGCTTGTGTACTCAGTATTAGAGGAAGTGAATACTAGACATCTGTTGGTTGTTCTAGATGCACTCAGAGAGCACCAGATTTAAGGGAAGCACTTGAAGTGCCAGTTTTGGAAACAAGAGGTACACTTTTGGGACATATCATCTCGATAGATGGATTAGAAGTGGACACATCCAAGGTGGAGGCAATATTTGCATCTGAGCCACCACGGAATGTGACGAAGGTTCAGAAAATCATTGGGTTGGTAGGTTATTACTGGAGATTTAAACGTGATTAATCCTAGATGTCAACACCGAAAAATGCGTAAACTAGGAAGGGGAAACCCTTCGTGTGGATAGGGATGTTCCATTAGGATTTTGATTATTTGAGATAAGGTTTGACAAGAGCCCCGAATGTGAGATTACTGGATGAGGGTGTTGAGTAAATAGTTTTCTATGAAGCATTAGGGATGGAGTATGGTTATGTCCTAATGCAGTGATAGGAAGTGATTTCAAATTATTCGAGCTATATTAGTCTACATGAGTAGAACTACATGACCCATGATCATTAGTCATTAGAGATAGTCATCAGGTTGAAGATGTGGAGGACTAACTTTATGAGAGAATGATTTATCATCTACTCTGACCATGAGAGACTCAAGTACATATTCTCAATGAAGGATTTGAATATGAGGAAGTGTTGATGGCATGAGTTCATCCAAGACTACGATTTTGAAAAAATCTATACTCATTGGAAGGGGAACAAAGTGGTAGATGCTCTTTTCATGAGATCGACCTGACAATTATTGAGTGAGGTGACAGATCTATTGGCTTCATTACAATTATGCATCATTGATAAAGTGGATTATACTTACCATTTGTTAAAGGTTTTCACCCCTCCACTCTTATAGAATGTTTGGGTGTAACAACTTGGGAATATCAACTATGAGGCTTTACGTGCTTAGTTATACATAAAGAATGCTCTTGATGGATATTATCACAGTGGAGAGCACATTGTTCCTTTCATAGGATGAATGGTTATAATAGTGGCATTAAAAGTGGTGGTTATAAGGTAGATTCACACATCCCCCTTGGTGGTACATCTTGGATTGAAGAAAATGTACCTGGTCCTTCAACATCAGTTTTTGTGGACATGTGTGAATATGGAAGTTGAAAAGTTCATTTTTCAATTCCTTATATGCTAGTAGGTGAAGGATGAAAACCATGTTCTATCAGGGTATTCTAACCCTTGGACATGACGAATTAGATGTGGGATTGGATTTCAATGGTCTTTTTGACGGGCATACCTCGATTGTACAAGGGACATGATTCCATTTGGGTGATCATTGACTGACTTACCATGTCATCCGACTTTTTCACTATTAGAGATAATAGTCCCATAAAGAGCTTGGGATTCATGTCCGTACAAAATATTGTTCAACATCAGGGATTCCATTTAATGATATTCTCCGATAGTGATGCTCGTTAAACATCCTAGTAGTTCAAGGGATTGCATGATGTGTTTGGGACTTAGGTTTGCTTAAGCATGTCGTTCTATCCAAAGATGGATGTCCAAAATGTGATAACAATTCCTGGTTTGAAGGATATATTACCAACCAATATCCTGGTCATCGGTCATAGTTGGGAGGACAACAGACCAATAGTGGAATTTTCATATAATAATAGCTTCCACTCCACCATTGGAATGATGCCATTCTAAGACTTATATAGGTAACCCTACCAGTCAACGCTTTCCTGACCGACCCTAGAGAGTCAGCACTAATGGGTCCCAAGTTGTTTCAAACTACCACTGAGAATGTGCAAATAATCCAAATCAGATGATGACTGCACAAATACCGAATAAGTATTATGCGTATAGGTGACAGAGACCTATACATTTTGAAGAGGTATACCATGTCTACTTTTGGGACTCACCTCGATGAGGGTTGTAGATATTGGGACAGGGAGAAATTTTTTTCAAAAGATTCATCAGCCCTTTTCAGATACTTCATAGAGATGGTAAGGTGGAGTTCCTCTTAGATCTACAATCGTAGTTTTATCGGGTACATGATGTCTTCCACATGTCATAGCTGATGAAGTACGTTCATGACCCATCACACGTCATCGACTGAGGCAAGCTATAAATTGAGGATAGAGCATCCTTTGCTGAGTACATGATGGAGAACATGAATCGGCATGAGAGGATCCTTTGTGGGAGATCGATTCACTTGGTGTTCATCCGGTGGAAGCATGGGAATTGTTCGGAGATCACGTGGGAATGTGAGGCTCAGATCCGTGCCATGTACCCACATCATCTTGAGTAGCCCTTGTTTTGGATTTTCGGAGATGAAAAGCCCCAAGGTGGGGTTAATGTAATGTCTTGTATTTTCCTTGAATTATTTGTAAATATTATATTGAATTATTTCAATATAAATCATGGAGATGACATGTCATATCGTAGCCTAGTGATCCCATAATGGTGGTTTTTACTTTTTTTAAAGTTAAGAAAGTTGGCATGTGTGCGGGGTTGTGGCAGTTTTCAAATCGATGCTAGGTTTAAGACGCTGAGGGCACCATTGTTTCAAAGATGTTGACTTTACCTATGAATGGGTCAAACCTTGACTGACATGTGTTGATATAAAAAATAACTTTCAGATTATTTTAGTAAAATAAATTAATCAAATTAAAATAATTTGAAATTTATATTAAATTTTTTTGAAGCGTTCATTGAAACATGAAGTGAGGGCAGTTGTATTGATAATTAATGACATGGTATAATCACTCTGAAATAGAAAATCTGACTCATTAATGTTGCAGAATAACGAAAGCATATCAACGTAACGTAATACTAAAATTTGTTCCCTTGTTTTAATGGGTTAATCAAATGAATGTTTTTAGAGAAAAATTCAGAGAAAAACTAGATAATTATTGGATATTTTGAGAGAACTCTCGACAAAAACTGAAGAAGAATCAAAATTTTGAATCATTGAACCAAAGGAGGGGAAGGGTCTTGGTGATGTTGGTAGAACAATCCCTTCTTCAGCGATCCATCCCTCTTCTAGGTAGGGGTTATGTTTTAAATTATATATTCCATGTTATTTAAATTAAATGATGAAAACAAATCCACAAAAAACTTTTTGACCAACATATCATCATTATTGATGGATGAATATTTTTATTGGGTTCGTTCTTGGGGAATTTGTTGTCACATTTTGATATTTCTAATTTTCCCCATTAAAAGATTTTAACGGGAGCATATTAATTCTTGGAAGAATAATGTGGGGGGAGGGGTTCGTTACTCAATTATTTAATTATTTCATATTCCATATTCCCCCGCATTCCTCATGTTCTTCACATGGATACAAATGAGGAATCTTTGCATTCCCATTACATGGTGCGACGATCCCAAAACAGAGATCCGACATCATGACGACTCAAAAGAGGTGCGATGAAGATGGTGGTGGATGAATCGAAATTTTTCGGGAGTTCTTGTTCATTGATATTTCCTCATGAAGGTGCTTCAAAACAAATTTTCAAGGCCAATCAGAGGAAAAAAACAAGTAGAATCAGATTTTCAGTGATGGGGAGACCTCGTCCTCGGAGTTTCGCGATGATTGGGTGGATAGATCGAGGATCAGAAGAACACTTGAGGTGCGTGAAGGAAGAATGGAATTTCTATAAATTTCTGGAACACATGTCATGTACCTTAAAGAACACGTCATTTAGGACCAGCTCAGTGGCAGCTAGGGTTCCACGATGCAAGAAGCAATGACAAGACATTTTCATTAATGAACACGACATGTGTGTCCTAACGCGACACTTGGCATGTATCTCTGGCGATACTTGTAAATGAGGTTGAGTACATGGTCATTTACTCAAATAAAATGTCTGCCCAGGATTGATGTACGAGTTACCCCATGTACCATATACTCTGGATGACAGACACAGCTTGAATCCATGAACAGTCACATGGCCGCATACATGAAGGGAACCCTGGTTACTCAAACACGACATGTGGTCTGTCCGACATGCCATGTACTTACAATTCTACAAGGCATGTCCCCTCTGACTTGGGCCGCTACACACGATAGGTTCTCGGAGTCTCAAGACACGGCATGTGACTAATTCTACACTCTGTGAATATCATGGAACATGGCTTTATCCTATTGGTCACCATTCATTTTACATGCTTTTTGGTTTATTTCCCCTTCGGATCATTATTTTGAATGTTTCGTATCATTTTCATCCAGGCATTTTTGGATCCCTTTCGATATACATTCTATGATAGAGTCATGTATCCCTCCGAGAGTCCTGGAGTGAGATCCTCTATCCATTATTAACCCTCAATAGATTCAGGTATCAATGTGGCTAATCCAATAGGACTCTTATCTTCTACATAGTAGGTGAATCTAGATGTGTCATGGTATCCGCCAAGGCCCTGGCACTAATCCTCATCTGTTGTCATCACCTTTTCTCACTAAGGAGTGTGTTATACCAGAATGAGTGTATCTCTATCTCATGTATTTTCAACAAAGAATAGTACTTCTTGGATGGATGTCGTCAGACTTATCACACTCGTGGAGTGAGTTCTTTCAGATGAGTGCTTCATGGAATCTTATAATAGAATCCCTAGTGGCTGGTGTATGATCGTGTGTGACTTGTCTCTAGACTATTGGTTTAGGTTTTGAGTATATCTAGAAGTGTTTACATTGTTATATCTTCAGTAGAAATATACTGTGTAGGGATTATTGGTCCATTACATTTCATATTTATTGTGGTTTATTAGGGTCCACTACTGTGTGTTGTTATAATTAGCCCTGCATGGGATTTTCCTGCACATGTCATGTCTTGTGCATATAAGTTGCCTTTTTTGTAGTCCAAGGCAGATCGGGACCAGGCCATGCTTTCTATGTTCCTTTCATGATAAGGTGTTTCTACAGCTACGAGATGTAGTCCAATTACCTCATGGTTTGTACATGTTGTACTTTATAATTTAATGATTCTTGTTTCTATTGGGCTTTTATTCTGACCCACTTTACCTTCCATGATTTATTTTTCACTGTACTCTATTGGTATGGTTTTGTTCTATACAAGAATTTGGTTCCTTAGTTTATTTACATTTCATAATTTGTGGGCTTGGAGATGTGTGGGTTTATATGTGCATATTAAATTCATCCCATTTAGTGATATTCATACTCAGTGCTAGTCACCAGCCTCTGTCTTATTGGATGTGGGCTTATGGAGTCACAACGCAAGCCCCACTGGGATGGATTGTGACAATTTCCTCTATAATAATTTATATCTATTTGATTGAAACATCACACACCCCATATTTCTGTGTTAGATTGTAAATGGATGTTTTTTCATATAATTAACATTTCATTATCAGGTATTTCATGTTCTTATTGAAAAAGTATTCCACTTGGTTACAAAATAAATATTGAGGAATTCTAATCCTATAAGAAAAACTAATTTTAGAACTTCACTTACAAGTTTTGATTCATTAGTTCCTATTAATTTTTCTTCAATATAAATATAAAAATTAACAACTACTATAAATATATAGAAACATCAAAATAACACTTGAATTTCTCCCATGAAATCCAGTCCCCATAAAGAAAGTATATCATATAAAATTCATATTTTTTATTTCATTTCATTTCATTTTTAAATGTTCAACTATTAAATTTCATTTTTGTATATAGAATTGTAAAATCATGTGAATAATTGAATATTAAGGGGAAAAATAATAAATATTCTAAAACCATTCAAGTAGTTTATTTATGGGATAAATGGCTCTTTTGTGAATATGTGTGGAAAAAATTGAATTAACCACTTATTTAGGGATACACCTTCATATTTATTATCACTATCTATTTTCTAAAAAATGGGTATTCCTAAACATAAAATGTAAATTTTAATTTTAATAACTGTTCTTGATGTTTGAAAAATAAGAAATGTACAATTTTTTTATAAGGAAATTCAATATGTCAACATACTAGAGATCTTGAGTGGCATGAAAAACATATTAACAAAGGAATGAGTAATCTAGGTTTTGATATGACTGTTCAAATTCAACATTGAAAGGAAATATGCACATGTGGTTTACAAAATTATTTTTATTTCCACTAATTTAATTGATCTATTAGTTAAAATATTTTAGTATCCCCTTATATCTCAATAGTCTTAGATATGATTCATCTTTCTTGATCAAATACTTGATTGTTCCATGATCAATTAAAATTGTGACATATCTTCATAAAAAATAATATCCAAAAATTTCCAATGAAAAAATAATTGAAAAAACCCGTCTCTATTATGATTTAATTAATATGTGTCTCATCCATGTTCCGTGAAGAATTGTTTATCACATATGTTTTTCCTTCAACATTCTATGAAAACAAATGATATTTATATCTATTTTATGTATTAAATAATATTACAAATGGATGTTCCTTTTTTGTTTTCAGGATTTATACGGTTCTTGTATAGATTTTATTTATTTTTTCAGGAGTGAATCATCAATAAAATTATTTATTGTTTACTTTATTTAGGTATAATGATATTATGATAAATTATTTAATAAATATTTTTTAAAATCTAGAATCTCTCAATATAAATATATTGTGTATCACAATAGTATGGTATGGGAAACTAGAAATAACATCAATTTTAATATTATCAACTAAAAACCCTTCTTTAGAAACTTATTTATACTAAACTATCTCATTTTATTATAAGGAAATAGAACTTTTCAAAATTTAACACAAAGATATTTTCAATTATATTTTTTAGAACATTCTATATTATCTCAAAAAAACATATTCCATAGGTAGTAAATTAATCAAGGAATACCTATAATAATCTATTAATAAATTTTAATTACGTAATATAAATAATTAAAAGGTATCTGGGGAATTAAAAAGACTTAAATATATCCATTGGTATAAAAAACCTAAAGGGACATGTGGATGTGTAATTTTGACTAGAATTTCTCCAGTATAGCAGCAACTCTAGTTCGTCTCTCGATGGAGCCTTAGATCATTAATTTAAAAAGTGGTTTTTGATTATGAGAGTATAAGTTGAATTAGGTTTTTTAAAACATGGGGGTTTTATAATTAATGATGAAAATAGAAAATGAAAGTGATAAAAAATATAAATGAACAAGATTGAGTAAACGTGATCAACCCAGGGAAGTCTCGTGATGCTCATCCTTCATCGCTTAAAGGGATGGGTTTATGATCTTTTAATCCCTGGTTTGTAAGACCTATAACCAGAATGTTACTGAGTTAATACTAGGATACCTCCTAGGGTTCAGTCGAAAACACATAATGATTCACCGGACACCGCCAATGATTGGGTGATTTGTGTTCGACATCATAACTGAAACTGACCAATGTAACAAATTAATAATTAGATGTGTTCTATAGGTTTTCATGTTATTTAATTTTGATACCATGAAATAAATATACATGGCCTTGACAAAGATTATGTGAGTTCTATTGACCAATATAAATCACACAAGCACCGCAATTGAAAGGGGGAAAATAATGTGGTGAACTATGTGTGAAACATCACATGAATGGGTACCCCCAAACATGATAATATGAGTTGAGAATGACATACCAGTACATAACTCAATAAAATAAGAATAGAGGATGAGGAAAAAAAAATTACAACCTAGAATTAAAAATATAATTCAAATTAATAAAACTTTGAATCTTGGGATTACATCACATTCCTCCCCGGGTGATCACAAGTGGTTTAGAAACCCATGGGAGGGGAAGAAGAAGAAGATTATGATGTAGCACCATCCATAGCCTCCATAACCTCTAGGTATGTTTAGAAGACTCCTTGGGGACTCCAAAATGGCAGCACCTTGCCTCTTGGCCGAACTTGCAAATGGGGAGCCCAAGGTTTCATTTTATAGGAAAGCTGTAAGGTGGTTTTAGGCACACAGATTTAGTTCAATCCACTTGTACCACGCATTTCAGCCTTCTGACAGTCTTATCTCACTTTGTAGAAAATAGAAAGTATGTGTCCCTACCACTTTTCTATCTCCACCGAAGGTTTGGCACCATTGGGACAACTAGAGCTCATGATATTGATAAAATACAGAACCCCACATTTGACATGGTCCAAATTCGGTGTCTTAGATAGAACAGTTTGGATGGGCCCCGTAGAAGCCGAATCAGCATTGGGTGCCTTAATATGGAATGTAGAAAATTATGTTTTGGATAGGTACACAAAATTTCATCCCATTTGGATTCACTTATTTCGTGTAATATGCAAAAAGGGGACATATGTCCATGAATCCATGCAATTTTGGCCCATTTTTCTTCCACTTCATCAAAGGCCCTCCAAATCATCTCCACCTATATTGAAACAATAAAAACATGTAACATTTCCCATTATAATATTGATTAACATTAATTTATTTATTCAAACATGAAGTGAAATTTGTTATTATATTTGGAATATGCATTACAAAACTAGTTTAAAACTACGGTGTAACGGTGGAATAAAATAGTGAATCGTGGTACGATCAATGTGGTCTTATCATTATCCAATGGATTAATTCGATCCAGAAAGATCCTAGAAAATAACTGATGGATGAAATTATTAACCATCCGAGAAAGAATTTTCATCATTTGGTCTACAATGGGTGTAAGGATTTAGTCTTCATATGTCACATATTTTAACTTATTATTAAATATTCCAAATATGTAACTATTTTTATTTTTTTCTGGGAACTAATTCCATCTCCTCATTTTAAAAAATTATGTGTCAATTTTTCCATAGGAAAATTTTAATGAGACTCTCCCATTATTATTATATGATGAGGTATATTATTCTATCTCATAATTGTTTTTATACATCATTTTTAAATACATCAAAAGGGGTATAGTTTATACTTTATTAAGAACATCTCAATGGTTTAGACACATTATCAAGAACAATCCATTACATATAAGTGGTCAGGATAATCACTAGAATGTCTCCCAGTTTTCAACCTATTCCCCTAGATATTTTTTCAAATTTCCCTTGCCTGAAATTATAATTTAGTTTTTAATTTATATTATATTATTATAAGGTTTCATTTTATTTTAAATAAGAATATTTAAAATTTTACATAAATAGATTTTTTTCTAGCTCTTGCGGGTTTTATTGATGTTTCAATTTGAATTTTCTATATGATGAAAGCCAGTACATTCAATATAGAAGCACAGATGGTGTTTCCGAGAAATTTGTCAAATGAAATGTAATCAAAATATCATTTATTAATACCCATATCATTTTATAGATTTACCTCATTTTCCAAAATTGATTCATCCATAATATTTATTCAATCATGTGCTTCTCCTAATAATTTAATATCAATAAAAATTTTAATTTATTTATTAGAGAAATAATGAAATTCAAAATGTGTCAAATTAATGAAAATTTTCACTTCATAGGGGTTTTTTCATTGAATCCAAAATGATAAAATTCAAATTGTTTCACTAAAAATACATCCAATGAGTCCCCATAATTGACATTAACACTTTTATTGAATGTATATAGAAATATTATTCCAAAAATGATTGTGGATTGTTCTTTATCATTTAATTAATCCATGTTTAGTATCTAAGATTCAATAGGGAACATAAATACTAACACATTTCCAATAACATCCTCATGTACACTAATTGAGTAGAAAAGGGATCTACTGGAAATAATAAAACCACTGAGGTGGGTTTGAGTTCAATTTTATATATATTTATTTAACAAAAATTAGGAATTATAATAATTTACTCTCCTAAAAAATAATGTACTATAAAAAAGTTAACCTCACGTATAGTTCAAGGGATAGTGAATGTACCGTGATAATTGATTTTCTAGGGTATTTATTGGGAAACAATTGTGGATTTGTTTTACCTAAAAAAATTCATTTACAAGAAATCATAACCTCCCAATGCTATAGTCTATTCAGTGTATTTCAAAAATAGAAATTCATAATATGTGTTCCATTAAATAGATATTGATCTTCACTTTTTTAAACATCTCTTGTATCTCTAACTATAATGCGTATTGGCGTAATATCATAGAGGGGGGGGGGGGGGGGGTCATTCCATTTATGGATAGATGGTTCAACTTTTATTCCTCTAAAGTATATCTATTTTTCTATTCAATCCTAGGTGTATTTCTATTATTTCATTCGATTCATTTTCATGAGAATATTCTTCAGTGATATAAGGTTGTTTATATTCATCTCTTTCTCACAATTGTGTTTATTCACTGCTTACCATCTCATAGAAACTCATTAATGAATTTTAACTAATATTTTCATTGGGGTTATGAATTTATTTAGACACAAAATTTTGTGATCCTTAATTCTTAATGTCATTTATGGAAGTTGAAATTTGGATGTAATAACCTTGATGTTATATTTATTTTTGTTTATGAGTTCAAAGGGTAGTTTGATATGTTTTATAGGACTCCTCAACTTGTTCAAAAAATTATTTCATTGTAGGTTATTGAATTTTCTCCCATGGGTCAATTGTAGAGTGTTAACAATTGAATATCTGGTAGTTTTTTTGTAAAGACGGTTAAAATATTTTTGGGAATGTGATCGTTGTTGTTATTGGTTCCTGAAACCAATTAGATTTTCATCTTTCTCCTTAAATAAATTTATATTTTGTTGTTTTTTTCAAGACTATATTTAGAACATAACATCACAACATTAACTCCGTAAAATATATGGTCAACATATGGTGTAGTGGTTTCGGGAGTAAAATATGTTTGAAAACCCAAGCGGGTGTGGTTAGTGATGTCTCTTTCACCATGTTCATATCAATCTTTCTCACAATATTGGTAAATTCTTTCATTCATTTTTTTTCAGTAATGGAGAGTTGGAGTAGTTTTCATTAGTTAATCCTCATGTTGTGGTTCTTGTGCTGAATAGTTGATAATTTTGGTAGATCATACCAATCATATATTTTACATCATCAAAATATTATCTTATTAATGCTCTGATATATGAATCATCTTGATACTTATAAAAACTATTAAATATCCCTTGGTAAAAAATACTGATACATAATGAAATTCAAAAGGATAATGTGAGGAGGAGGATGCTAACTATTTGAATATCTCCCAAAAATCATAGTTTGTTCCTCCACTTTCTTTCTTGACCAATATATCTCAATAATTATATTACTTCCCCTTGAGAATGAGAAGTACTTATATAGAAATGGTTTATAAAAACCATCTTATTAGTTACATCCTTAAGCTTGATATTATAGATATTTTTCATGGAGGAATGATTAATATGGAATAGAAAGGCCATATATCTAATTGGATCATTTGATACTTTTACTATATTCAAATAGATGGAATAATTTTAAAAATTATCTTATATTATGTTTTTGATATTACCATTCTAATCCAAAAATATTTTATAGGATTTGAACCATTATAGATCTGGTTTTAAATTAATTTTGATTATTAGGTTGTTGATGTCAATTATCATTGATGAAATTATGTGCATATGGTTCTCTCAAAGTTGTATTCAATTGATTCAGGTTATTTTAATAGTTTCACAACTCAAAGTAACTATTGTAGAATAAAAAAACTCAAGTTGGGGAACTTTATAATGGTAATTTGAAAAAGTCTGAATAAATATATTACATGATTTTTAAACATCTCTACCATTATAGAATAATTTATTTATAATATATTCAACAACCAATAAGGTGAGGTGAACACGACTTGGGTATTTAGTTAATTTTTGTCAGAACAAAATTAAACTAAAACATTGGACTCACTAGAAATTATACTTGAATGATGTGCAATTTCACATGAGTACCCATTAAAATTAATTTTTAACCTAAATTAACAATTTATATAGTGGGCACATGCTGTCTTTAGAGAGGAATGTGTTTTTTTATCTTGTTTGGTGGGTTAAGTTTATGAATAAAAATAGATGTAATTTAGACAAGTTTTATAATATATTTAAATGATAGTACATTAAAACTAGATTACATTCCTCAAATTACAATAAATATATGTTCCAATATACTACGTTGTTATTCTCCAATCATAAATTATCTCTCTAATTAACAGGTCCAATTTGATTTGGTTTGGAATAGAATGATGTGATAATATATATATTCTCTATTCTTTCCGATCATAATTATCTCATAACATAATTTTCCATTAATTCATCCCTTTTCTAATGATCATAAGTCATTACAGAGTTCCCAAATATCATTAGTGTTTATCTAGTAAAAAATGAAGGAAGAATATTAATGTGAAGGAAAATGGAAATAACCTGTAAAATACACTTCCAAAAACATCTATATAAATTCGAAGAAAATAATTTCTTTTAAATATATAATTTTTAATAGGTGTGGAGAATTTCTTCTAGCCTCATCCACCAATGTCCTAATGTTCTATTATAGAACAATAAATAACAAAATACAAATAAAATGTGTAGAAATTAATTAACATCAACAGCTTCATTCAATCATTTTGTCGTGGAAAAATTATATCCCTCCCCATGTGAAATGATGATAATTTATTATGTAATAATCAATGTTCTTCATTTTACAACCATGTGATTATAACAAGATTATCCTCCCATAAAATCATCAATTATGAATTATTCCTCAAATTCCAAGAAAAATTTCCTTTGTTTGGATTTATTCCACATTCACAATAAGATAATTGAGATAAGAATCACATATATATTATATCTATAACTTTAATTCTAAATATTTTTTTCATACACCATCATGAATAATTAAAGTGTGAAAGGATTTAGTGTTTCATGATCATAGTGGATATCTGGTGATAGTTCGATGGACTCATGTATGGATATATATCTGCTGATAATTATTTATTTTCAATATAGTTTTAAGGGGAATGTGAGGACCCATAATGTATAAAACCACAAAATAAATTACATATTTTTAGAAAAATAGTTTGAGACGATTGGAATCCTTCTCCCTAAAAAATAAAGGTAATAGAATTTACCTTTGAATAACGGTATCTCATTAAGATACCTTCATACTGATGTGCCAAGTTATCCCAATAATTCATGAATTCCTCCTTGTTGATCTTCCCCATAATGAAGCCTCTCATCAAAATGAAGGTATAATTTTCTATCCACTCTCCGTCTTGCATAGAGGTTGTCACAAATGTGATCTTACCATCTTATTTATGGATTTAAAAGCCATATCTTCTTCTAACATAACTTCACCCGGGTGCATATTTAGTTCCATGTGATCAAATAGTGATAATATATGTCATTTTTGGTCTCCATTGGAGCTTGAATCACATCACTTTCTAGTATCCCTCATCCTTATACTGTTTAAGGGAATTGTTTGGACAGTGTCCTCACCACCTACAGACACCATGTCACATCATGTATTTCCCACTATATGTAGTTTTGTTGATGTTATAGATGCCTTTGGGGGATGCATTCCCATACTTGTAGATCTCGTTATAGAAGGACTAGGTAGGATATAATTCTTTTTCCTACGATGCACCCTCATATTATTCTTAATAAATTCATCTGAATCAATACTGTTGTAATTTACCTTCCATGTGGTGGATCTAAGATATTCCTCCACAATGATCATTTCCTTGGACTCAGTTGGGAAGTCCAAATGATCGTCAATCTCCTCATGGGAATCTCCATTATAAACCAAGTGGTCCTTCCCCTCTCATTGGATACCCTCCATCCCTTCTCATTCTATAAAATCATGGCATTCATCCTCTCCCAAAACTGCAAAGTAGTTTTGATAGTTCATATTTGTTCCACTATATATAACCTTCTCAGCATAAGAAGTACTCACATGAAAGGTGAGTATTATAAGCTCAGAGACTCCGTCCTGATAAAAGCTTCATCCCATAAATTGAAAGTGCATTGAGGTATTCTCCAGAGCCAAATTATATGATCCCTCACTAGTGTCTTGGTCCTCACAGACTCATTCAATCACCTCGTTTACCTTGGGTGCATTTTTTGAATCCATTTGTATTTCCATATCCTCCTAAAATATCTCTTTCACTCAGTCATTTCTAACATCATGTGATCCACCTTCCAGAAGAATGCGTAAGTCATTCACTATCTCTTCACTACAACCTAAAACTACATTATCATATGGTACCACATCTCCATCTCCAATGTCTGTTGTAGGGCCTTTTCTCTCCATTCCCCCAAGAATGCACATCCCTAGATAACTCATCAAACTATCAAACACCATTGCTACACTAGAGTTTGAATTGGGGACAGGAACATGCCTCAATGATCCCAGAACTCCAAGACCAGTACAATATCCTAGATCCACATTTGTGTGGGGATGTGTATGTTTTGGAGTTGATAAATGAAAATAAGACCAGATTGAAATGGGTATGGATGATACATCACATGGGATTTAGGATAAAAAATTATAGAGTCAATTTATTATTTTTCGGTATTATTGGTCAACAAAAATTATTATATCATTTCTAAAAGTTGTCATAGGATGAGTATTCCATTATATCCCTCCATACATCAATTTTTTCATCTTTCATCCCCTAGATTCATTATTTTTTATGGTAGTCTATCCTTATCTGAAGCATGGATTAACATTTTCTATGTACTTAATACGTAAACCATCATTATCATACTTTTACATGTGATCCATAGTTCATCAGGACTCCAAATCAATATTCATGATTGGGGGGGGGACAATTATTGGTTGAATTTTCCATTTCATTTGTTATTGATTATAATACATACACTACACATCATCATTACTTCCCAGGGATAGGGATAACTCAATGTACACCACTATCTTATTTGTTTTTAATATTTATAGGGAGAAAAGTCAAAATTATCTTATAGAAAAATGATAATCACTTCCTAGAAACTATAATTGGATATGTTTTATCATTAATGGATCCATGTTTACATTGATGGTTCATGAGAATTCACACAATATCATCACAATATTGGTATTTCTATCATAGATTAGATCCCCGTGAATTTTAACCCTTCTCTTTAATTAAGAGAGGGCCCCAAATCCTAGATCTCAACATTAATTTCAACCAACATGTCAAATTCAACTCCAAGATTTAATATTATGGATTTGGTTCACTAACTTCTTTTGATATATTATTAATCTTGGTATCAACATGATCTGTTTCTTCATGTATATCTAGAACTCAAAAAATTCATATTATTAAAAAAACATCAAAATGTTAAAGTACAAAACAAATCATCATACAATTTTATTATATTTTTATTCAAAAACATAAATAATTTATAATCATTAATATTGAAATTGAAAAAAGATTCAACATCTTTATGGGTGTTTCACGAATCGAAATATAATTTTGGATGGTTGTGTCTAATTGGGGTAATCAAATGAAGTAGATTGAGTCTAATATGATCAACCCTGGATTGGAGGCTCTCAGTTAGTATATCGACCATGGGAAGAGGGAAACCATGAAACAATTTGAAGGAAGGTTTCATAGTTGGTTCATTTTATGTGGAATGTTTAGTTGCATATCAAAATTTCACACTAAGATATGTTGATTATGAGAACCGGTTTTCATCCATTCTTGGTTAGTTATTTGATTTTATAGATGTAGTGTGGATTATTTATATTTCCATATGGTTGACCACAAATTGTAATTGATGTATGTTGTAGGTGGCATAGTCACATTTGTAATTATTTTCAATAAATTTTTGGTAATGATCATTGAGTGGCTATGCATCATTCGTGCACTCAGTATGAACAACTGCTATATTTTTTAACCTGAAAATTTTGGAAATAAATTAAATGTATTGTTATTTAAAATAATTTATAAAATAATATAAACAATTAAAAATATATTAAAAATATCTTAAATTATATTAAATTCAATTCCCAAATTAATGGTTGATTTCATTTTTAGAAAATGTCAAAAACCATAAAATATTAGAATTTAATCCATTATAAAATTTCATTCTAGATTTTTGTTAGATAATTATATTTCAATATCAATCATAAAATACCAATTCTATAAATAAATCAATATATAAAATTATGTTAATTAAAACTTAATATCAAAATTTAAAAATATGGATTTATGCTATTTGTGAATTTATTTTCAAAAATAAATTCAAAAATATAAAAATAATTAATTTCCAAATGTCTAAATTTTTGGATGGATTTTTGAATTTAATATAAAAATGTATTTATTAATTGAGATTAAATATATAATATAATTTTTTAATGGAGTCCTAAGGTCAATAGGTTTCTTTAAAATGTGGTAATTACATAGGATTTCAATTATTATTGCAGTAATTTTCAAGTATATTTAAATAAAAATACTAAAATTTGATATATCATTTGATTAATTGAAATAAATTGGGAATTAATCCCTTCTATAATTATGAAAAAAATATAAGAATTACACAATATCATTTCTTGAAACACCATGGATGACGCCCCAATTGAACATACATAATTCATTTTTGAATCCATCCACACATATGATAGTATCCAAATTTAGTAATAATAACGAAGAATTAAAATCATTATCTAACATGGACATAGTTATAGTTCAAGATTGATAATCATTTAATAAAGAGCCTATTTAATTAATCAATTGTGGGTTGATGTTATTCACATCATGACATTATAGTCCATGAAAATAATCAATAATAGTATTGTGGATACATTCTTTACAGGTAATATGATATCTCTTTTTTTGAATTGAATTTGTATCTATCTTTAATTATTCTTTTTTTTATTGGAAATGTAAGATCATCAAATTTTCTCTATGGTTGTATGGTCATAATATTTAGATTATATTTGGATCTACTCCAAAAAATGGACATCATTGTTCTTGTTGTCTTTTTGATAATGGGATGAATCCTTTTCCTCCTATTTGACATGATTATCCTTCTTTGAAAATAAGGCCTTACACCATTATCGTAAGAGATAATTTATTTTTTTGGATTTCTATGATCAATATACCTTGGATTATCAACAAACATATTCATTGACCATTTGATAATAATTTCCCAACATCCAAGATCAGTAACATAATAATTAATGAAATATAATTCTAGAGGGGAAGATCTCATAGAATTCAACTAATCAAAAAAATATTAGGTTTATAGTTATAATTTAATTGTAACAACTAGAATCCGGGGCCCCTCCACTAGTGCCCCGTACCTGGGTCGCCACATGACCTCAAGCGTGTTTCCCCAAACGCTAGAGGTTTCCGACTAGAAGTGAGGACCTTGGTGACTCGGTGGGGAAATTATGCCCTCATTCGGTAATGTATACAGAAGAATAACAACAAGACATAATAGTGGAAACAATAAACATCATACAACAACTAAACTGAATGGCAGAAGAAATGTATAAAATAGTTATTATGCAACATGGTACATATGTGTATTGAAAGCAGTAAACAAACCAACATGCTGAAATACAACTGAAAAACATAGGGCAAAGAAAACAAGTTAACTCCTCAGCATCACAAGCCATGGCTTTGTCCCATGCTCTCCAACTCCAGTGCAATCAAGAACCTGTAGTAGAAGGGCTCTTACCATTATCTATACCCTCAACAACATAATCTTCTCTGGGACCAAAATCATGGCCCAAGAAGGGTGTGAGATAAAATCCTAGTAGGAAATCACCCAATGATTTGTGCCTAACAGTCAATGAATACAAGGTAAGTAAAGTTCATGAATAGTAAATAGGAACAAAAACACAGCAGTCACAGTCCACAGTTCCATCATAGAAAGTACACAAGTAAAGCGCCAGCAACAATAAGAAAAATGGTAACCCTCTTGGTATCTCTCACAGCCTAACCCCTATGGTTCAACCTACAAGTACTCGCAACCCTCAAGGAGGCACACACAGTCTCACCACTCTAGTTCAGCTAAGAGTAGACTCTCTGAGGAAGCACTCTGTAGAGACCCGTAGTCTGACGTACATGGACATTACATTACTTTTGCGGAATACTTAGTACAAAACAAAAAAACACACACAAGGATCGTAATAGTTTAGTGTCTTTGGAAACTCGGAACGTAATCTTCTAATCCTGGTGAAAGATCTTCAAAATATCCCACAAAGATCTTCCTTTTTTTTTACCTAAAACCTTTCTTTATATCCTGGGGAAAAGAAAACATAAAAGGGTGAGCTCAAATGCTCAGTAAGGGTAAACAAAAGAAATATCAATCACATAATTTTCATAAGAACATAACATTTTTGGAAATCTTAACCTGCAAAAGAGAGCATAATTTCATAACATGGGATAAATCATAGTAGTGAAAATGAAACCCTTACTTAAAACATTACTCATTGTGGAATACACACATAATCATAGAGAATCATTTCTTGTTAGTCAAGACTCATTGCCAAGACTATCTTAGTGGACAAAGTCCCTTTCTGAATCGAGTAATCCTCATTTCAGTCCTGTTTCACTGAACCGGTATAACCTACCATTCCAGCCATGTCTATCTCATGAGATATGAAATCTTTACCCAATGCATTAGAGGGAGATATAGGTCCCACCCATCTTATAATGAATCTTTTCTTATGTGTGCCACATAATCATAAAACATACATCATCGCATAACACATGTAACAAAAATGGGATTCTTGAAACATCATGGCATCATAAATCAATTTATATAAGATAAAGGAATTCATAAAAATAATTCCATCACAACATGATCAAATAAATGTAATAATAGGGATAAAAATAGAACCCTTTATTATCTTAGATGGAAAATAATTTTGATAAAACACTTGAACTCCATTCTTGAAGAAAATATCCTTTCTTCTTCAAAAAACATTTTTTCCTTTCATAATATGTCATACAACTTTAAAATAAAAGAAGTTGATTAAAAATAAACTTGAAAACTTGTAAAGGAAGCTTCTTGGAAATAATGTTTTAAAAATCCATTCATGCCGTATAAGTTAAAAAAACATTCTTCGTACTTTTTTCGGAAAAGTCAAAAAGTACCTCGTACGGAAAAACGACAAAAGATTCCTTTCATATTCTTTACTAAAAACTCACCTAAGGGTAAAATTGGATTTAAACTATTGCAAGTGGATGGAAACAATATTACATATTGAGGGAACATGGATGTGGATGATAAAATACACCCCAGTAAATACTTACGAATAAACAATCTCGGATAAAAATGAGATTGTGATATTTCCCTTACCTTAGGTGCGACTTGCTTTGTAAGTGTCCGAAACTCCTGTATAATGATTTAAATCATGTTATTGAATTATTACAGAATCATATTCATTGTTATGATATCATATATGGTTCACTTATGACATTATATTACCCGTTCTTTTGTAAATTCCATGTTAAAGAAGAGTTTTGGGTAAAATCGTATCATTTATCGTAGGTGTTTTGACTTGTTGTTCTTGACATCATTATTACTTATATCATGATTTACTTACTTCCAGAATATAAAATATGATTTATATATCATATATATTCAGTATATATATATATATAATAGGTAGATAAATAAAATGAAAAACACCGTTCATGGAGACGGTAGTCCGTACGTACGCATGAACACTGTTTTCCTTTCCTTATTGTCTTGAAATGGAAGTAAGTAGATGACATTCATATGTATATATATACATAAATCCATTAGCTTTATAATGTCATATATTTCATTATTTTTTCTTATATATACATTATAATCATTCTTAAATGGTTAACATGGAGAATGAATCTCATCGCGTCGTGGAGACGGTATTCCGTACGTACGCACGAGCGATGATATCATTTCTATAAATATTGAATTGAATTGGAGTGTATTATACAATATATCAGAATCAATATGATGTTGTAATAACTATGTATAGTTATTCTTTACACCATTATACCCATCCATGTAAGGTGGTGGTGGAAAATAGATTACACCACGGCGTGGAGACGGTATTCCGTACGTACGCACGCGCGGTGATTTCTTTTTCCGTAGGATGGATAGATGGTGAAATAGGGTTGTTTCATACTTATAATAAAATATCAGTATATGAGTGATACTGATGTTATTACTTCATAATGAAACAACCTAAGAAGAAGAAGTGGAAGAAGAAATAAAGATGAAAGAATTGGTAACGGTAATTACCTCTTCTTTGAAGTGCCTCTTTGAGACCTCCTCTTAGGGCACTAGAATTGGTCTTTGAGGAAGACCAGAACCACTAGGATGTTTCTAGGGAAGTGGAGAAGATATTTTTTCAGGGGTTGGCCGAGCTTGAGTGCTCAAATTGGTGTGAGGAGGAGGGGGAGGAGGTGTCCTTTTATAGGGGAGGAGAGGGGCACCTTAGGAATATCGCAAAATATTATTTTATATTAAAGTCAAAATCGGTTTATAATGGTTCCAAAGGGTCTTATTTCGAAGCTAAAGTGGGGATGGGTCGAAATCCTATCAACCAATAGGATTTAGACAAGTTTAGGGTATTATTTTTACATTATCAATTAGATTTAACTCTAAGTTAAATAATTTAACTTTTACCATGTCTTTTTGTTTTCTTTCACTATATGGTTAATAAACTTACTATAACATGCCAAACGAACCCCAAATTGTTTATTATTAATATATATATCCTTATCTAAGTCATTTGTCCGAACCTTAGATTTTTAGGAATAAAATAACAATTAATAATATAATATTTGATTTAAAAACTATTTTGTGTCAATTTTGACACTATTTGATATATGATTTTTTTGAAAGTCATAACAGATTTATATGTTCGAACCAAGTTGATTAAATCAACACTAATATATCATAGTAACCTAGAAAATTAGGGGAATTCATAAAAAGTCTCAAATTACATTCATTTGAGCATTTATAACATCAATTATGTTAATATTTCCTTAAAAAGGGTAATTACTGCATCATCGTTGTGTCATAAATAAATTAATTTATATAAAGTCTAAAAATTATAAATAAAATATCATTATGTAGGAAATCTTTTTATCTTTCTAATTAATATTTAAAATCGAATTTATATTATGTATAACCCTATATTAAAAATGTTTTAGTAAATAAACTTTGATTTTGTCTCTTTTAACTCTTCTTTGAATTAAATAATAATAAATGTCCTAATCTAATCCAAGTGGGCCTAAGTGGTCATATTTTACTCCTAAGTTTGTTTTTGGTCGAATTACACTTGTCCAATAGAATTAGGACATGTGTTAGGGTAATATTAATATCATATTTACCCTTAGTTACCCTATTTACTATTAACCGTGGTAAAAAAAGTAAAAAGTTACTATTCACCAAAAAAATTATTTTCATCTCATTGAACCACATTTTAGTGCTTGATATTAACCGTGTCTCTCAGATTTTCGAAATTCCATTTACAGAAGCGGTAAAATTATGTTTTATGCAAAATTTAGTTTTTAACCTACCACTTAGTAGTTTCACTATTCATCAAAAATTGATGTTTTTCAGAACAATGCCAAAATTTCATCCTAAGCTATATTTTATATTCCGAATTCAAAAATGAAATCTATTTTACCAAATTCATAAAATAAAAGTTGCATTAATTAATTTTATAATTAAATCCCGCTGTTAAAACAAATAGCGTGTTTTTAAGAAACAATATCTATCAAAAGATTGACACTTGTTTATGTCTAGTTTAAATGTGAAATTACATCCAATGACCAACATTGTATTAAATTGTAAAAATATATTCTAAATATACTTTAAAACCACTCAAATTAATAATTTATCACTATTAATTATTTCGATTAAAAAAGTTGTTTTTAATTATAATTTAGTAATTTTTCACTATTCATCAAAATATAAAAGTTATCAGAAAAGTACCAAAATTTCACCTTAGGCTAAATTCGATACACCGAATCCAAAAATAAATTTCATTTTGAAAAATAAGATTTACTGGATTTCAAAAAGTGGTTATTACTATTCATAACGGCTAGTTTTAATAATATTTTTATAGCATATCGTTGTTTAGTGAAACTCGGTATTGCGTACTACACACGCTATCGAGGAAGGTCGCGATTGCGTGTAATGCAAGACAAGTCAAGGATGTGTGTTGTGCAAGCTCCTTTTGGTGTAGCGTACAACACAAGACATTAATAAAATTAAAAAGAATATTTTTTTATAAAATCTTGGGCTGTTACATTCTACCCCCCTTAAAATGAATTTCGCCCTCGAAATTCGTCGGGGTTATAAATGGTTTACTATTCGAAAGTTTCTTTAATAGAAACCCACATCGTAAAAGGGAATACCAAAACTTGGCTTTAAAAACTAAAGTATGAAATGTAACGATTACCCAAATAAACTAATCACTGGGTTTCCACATAGGTGAAAATATGGATATGGAAGAGAAATCTAACCATCATGTTCTGATGAGGAGTGGTAGAGAACATGGCTATGGAAAAGCCAGTAATCACAAATCCATAAATTTGTGACGATCTAAGGTACCATATGATTCATCAGGTATAAGAGAACTAGGACAACATTTTTGGTTTTCAAGATCATTTCCCTAAAGTTAAAGAATTTGAATTAGAATAAATACTTACTTTATTTTGGTACAATCTCACTGTTGTTCGTGCCTTTAACAATTTCCACTTCATCTCTTAAATAAATGAAGTTTAATTTGTTATTCGTGAAGTGTTAGAAGATCATGTGATAGAATGACGGGTCATTCCATCTGTTTCAAACAAAAGGTTAGCAAAATTATATACATAAGTCGATCTATAGTGAGATTAATCACATATGGTTTCTAAAATGGACTTATACTTCATATATCATACTGCTTAATATAATAAAACTAGTTTCTACTAAACAGGGACTTCCTGTAGGCCAGTGGTAGGCGATAAAGGCCAGTCGCACTTCGGTTGTGGGTTCGATTCCCACAGCCTTGTCCGACACGATGGGTTGTCGCCCGTCCTGCAGGTTTTCCTTTTTCTAAAACTATATTACTATAACATCCCATCAATAATATCTAGAATACTTCGATCCTTAAACAATACTAACTTATGTTCAACATAATCCATTCCAATCTTTAGGCTTATACATAATACTGTAGTCCACTCTCATAATATAGTGACAACGATTACCAGAGATTTATTATTGTCGTTGATCCCCACATATCATAAGATATGTCTTGTTGGTCACATTCCAAACATTCAAAGTCCTTAATCGTGTATTCTCTTGAATACCTTAGTGAAAACATGAGTGCAGTTAAAAGTTAACACTTTCCACATACCAAAATCCTCAAAATTCTATATACTCAAACCATGATATCACTTAGTCCTTATATCAATCATGAGCTCATGAATACTGTCAAATATTTCATTTTCCTATTTTCCCTTCATTATGCGCATATCATCTTTTTTCCAAAAATACCTCAATCACTTCGAATACCACATTAGAGCAATACATAAATATTCCAATACACCATAAAAGTACCTCAACAACATTATTCTTGAATACCAATACATAAACACTTCAGTCCATCCACTTCAATGACTGTCCTGGAATAAGTCCTTCCTTGATTTAGAAGTATCTTTTTAGGTCAGGGCATTGAGTTGGGTAATGCCCATGTTCTCCACAAATAAGACATTGAACTCCATAACAATCTATCACTCTATGACCCTTTTCTCCACACAGATAACATCGGTCCCTCCATTTGAGGTATTCCTCAAGGTTCTTCTTCCCTTCTTTAGAAATCTCAATCTTCCTTTCTTTATGATCCTCAACATGCGAACATGCATAATAGTTTATCTTCCTCTTCTTTGATGAATTAGTCATACCACTAAATTTCACCTTGTTAATCATATATCGCGATGACTGATTCGGCATAATCACAATATCTTTATCTTTAGGCATTACACAATTTTGTTGCTCATAGTCACCAATTTTTCCATTGGATTCAATGTTAACCGAATTCCTTCTGGTTCCCTCCATTAACTAAAACACAAAAAGAATTTTGTGAGAGGCGAAATCATGCTAGGGAAGACAACATAGTAAAGGGGGAGCACCCTCAATATCTAACATATTAGGTTAAATTCTAAGATCGTTACCGTAGTTCTAGGAATATATCCTATACGTATACTTATCCTTAGGGACATCCCTAGACAAACCTTAGAAATATCTCTAGGGATCTCACTAACGTTCTCACATCCTAGTTTCCAAAGGTTGACTAAACCTTTCCTCTGATACCAACTGTAGAGACCCGTAGTCTGACGTACATGGACATTACATTACTTTTGCGGAATACTTAGTACAAAAAAAAAACACACACACAAGGATCGTAATAGTTTAGTGTCTTTGGAAACTCGGAACGTAATCTTCTAATCCTGGTGAAAGATCTTCAAAATATCCCACAAAGATCTTCCTTTTTTTTTACCTAAAACCTTTCTTTATATCCTGGGGAAAAGAAAACATAAAAGGGTGAGCTCAAATGCTCAGTAAGGGTAAACAAAAGAAATATCAATCACATAATTTTCATAAGAACATAACATTTTTGGAAATCTTAACCTGCAAAAGAGAGCATAATTTCATAACATGGGATAAATCATAGTAGTGAAAATGAAACCATTATTTAAAACATTACTCATTGTGGCATACACACATAATCATAGAGAATCATTTCTTGTTAGTCAAGACTCATTGCCAAGACTATCTTAGTGGACAAAGTCCCTTTCTGAATCGAGTAATCCTCGTTTCAGTCCTGTTTCACTGAACCGGTATAACCTACCATTCCAGCCATGTCTATCTCATGAGATATGAAATCTTTACCCAATGCATTAGAGGGATATATAGGTCCCACCCATCTTATAATGAATCCTTTCTTATGTGTGCAACATAATCATAAAACATACATCATCGCATAACACATGTAACAAAAATGGGATTCTTGAAACATCATGACATCATAAATCAATTTATATAAGATAAAGGAATTCATAAAAATAATTCCATCACAACATGATAAAATCAATGTAATAATAGGGATAAAAATAGAACCCTTTATTATCTTAGATGGAAAATAATTTTGATAAAACACTTGAACTCCATTTTTGAGGAAAATATCCTTTCTTCTTCAAAAAACATTTTTTCCTTTCATAATATGTCATACAACTTTAAAATAAAAGAAGTTGATTAAAAATAAACTTGAAAACTTGTAAAGGAAGCTTCTTGGAAATAATGTTTTAAAAATCCATTCATGCCGTATAAGTTAAAAAAACATTCTTCGTACTTTTTTCGGAAAAGTCAAAAACTACCTCGTACGGAAAAACGACAAAAGATTCCTTTCATATTCTTTACTAAAAACTCACCTAAGGGTAAAATTGGATTTAAACTATTGCAAGTGGATGGAAACAATATTACATATTGAGGGAACATGGATGTGGATGATAAAATACACCCCAGTAAATACTTACGAATAAACAATCTCGGATAAAAATGAGATTGTGATATTTCCCTTACCTTAGGTCCGACTTGCTTTGTAAGTGTCCGAACCTCCTGTATAATGATTTAAATCATGTTATTGAATTATTACAGAATCATATTCATTGTTATGATATCATATATGGTTCACTTATGACATTATATTACCCGTTCTTTTGTAAATTCCATGTTAAAGAAGAGTTTTGGGTAAAATCGTTTCATTTATCGTAGGTGTTTTGACTTGTTGTTCTTTACATCATTATTACTTATATCATGATTTACTTACTTCCAGAATATAAAATATGATTTATATATCATATATATTCAATATATATATATATATAATAGGTATATAAATAAAATGAAAAACACCGTTCATGGAGACGGTAGTCCGTACGTACGCATGAACACTGTTTTCCTTTCCTTATTGTCTTGAAATGGAAGTAAGTAGATGACATTCATATGTATATATATACATAAATCCATTAGCTTTATAATGTCATATATTTCATTATTATTTCTTATATATACATTATAATCATTCTTAAATGGTTAACATGGAGAATGAATCTCATCGCGTCGTGGAGACGGTATTCCGTACGTACGCACGAGCGATGATATCATTTCTATAAATATTGAATTGAATTGGAGTGTATTATACAATATATCAGAATCAATATGATGTTGTAATAACTATGTATAGTTATTCTTTACACCATTATACCCATCCATGTAAGGTGGTGGTGGAAAATAGATTACACCACGGCGTGGAGTCGGTATTCCGTACGTACGCACGCGCGGTGATTTCTTTTTCCGTAGGATGGATAGATGGTGAAATAGGGTTGTTTCATACTTATAATAACATATCAGTATATGAGTGATACTGATGTTATTACTTCATAATGAAACAACCTAAGAAGAAGAAGTGGAAGAAGAAATAAAGATGAAAGAATTGGTAACGGTAATTACCTCTTATTTGAAGTGCCTCTTTGAGACCTCCTCTTAGGGCACTAGAATTGGTCTTTGAGGAAGACCAGAACCACTAGGATGTTTCTAGGGAAGTGGAGAAGATATTTTGGCAGGGGTTGGCCGAGCTTGAGTGCTCAAATTGGTGTGAGGAGGAGGGGGAGGAGGTGTCCTTTTATAAGGGAGGAGAGAGGCACCTTAGGAATATCTCAAAATATTATTTTATATTAAAGTCAAAATCGGTTTATAATGGGTCCAAAGGGTCTTATTTCGAAGATAAAGTGGGTATGGGTCGAAATCCTATCAACCAATAGGATTTAGACAAGTTTAGGGTATTATTTTAACATTATCAATTAGATTTAACTCTAAGTTAAATAATTTAACTTTTACCGTGTCTTTTTGTTTTGTTTCACTATATGGTTAATAAACTTACTATAACATGCCAAACGAACCCCAAATTGTTTATTATTAATATATATATCCTTATCTAAGTCATTTGGCCGAACCTTAGATTTTTAGGAATAAAATAACAATTAATAATATAATATTTGATTTAAAAACTATTTTGTGTCAATTTTGACACTATTTGATATATGATTTTTGTGAAAGTCATAACAGATTTATATGTTCGAACCAAGTTGATTAAATCAACACTAATATATCATAGTAACCTAGAAAATTAGGGGAATTCATAAAAAGTCTCAAATTACATTCATTTGAGCATTTATAACATCAATTATGTTAATATTTCCTTAAAAAGGGTAATTACTGCATCATCGTTGTGTCATAAATAAATTAATTTATATAAAGTCTAAAAATTATAAATAAAATATCATTATGTAGGAAATCTTTTTATCTTTCTAATGAATATTTACAATCGAATTTATATTATGTATAACCCTATATTAAAAATGTTTTAGTAAATAATCTTTGATTTTGTCTCTTTTAACTCTTCTTTGAATTAAATAATAATAAATGTCCTAATCTAATCCAAGTGAGCCTAAGTGGTCATATTTTATTCCTAAGTTTGTTTTTGGTCGAATTACACTTGTCCAATAGAATTAGGACATGTGTTAGGGTAATATTAATATCATATTTACCCTTAGTTACCCTATTTACTATTAACCGTGGTAAAAAAAGTAAAAAGTTACTATTCACCAAAAAATTATTTTCATCTCATTGAACCACATTTTAGTCCTTGATATTAACCGTGTCTCTCGAATTTTCGAAATTCCATTCACAGAAGCGGTAAAATTAAGTTTTATGCAAAATTTAGTTTTTAACCTACCACTTAGTAGTTTCACTATTCATCAAAAATTGATGTTTTTCAGAACAATGCCAAAATTTCATCCTAAGCTATATTTTATATTCCGAATTCAAAAATGAAATCTATTTTACCAAATTCATAACATAAAAGTTGCATTAATTAATTTTATAATTAAATCCCGCTGTTAAAACAAATAGCATGTTTTTAAGAAACAATATCTATCAAAAGATTGACACTTGTTTATGTCTAGTTTAAATGTGAAATTACATCCAATGACCAACATTGTATTAAATTGTAAAAATATATTCTAAATATACTTTAAAACCACTCAAATTTATAATTTATCACTATTAATTATTTCGATTAAAAAAGTTGTTTTTAATTATAATTTAGTAATTTTTCACTATTCATCAAAATATAAAAGTTATCCGAAAAGTAACAAAATTTCACCTTAGGCTAAATTCGATACTCCGAATCCAAAAATAAATTTCATTTTGAAAAATAAGATTTACTGGATTTCAAAAAGTGGTTATTACTATTCATAACGGCTAGTTTTAATAATATTTTTATAGCATATCGTTGTTTAGTGAAACTCGGTATTGCGTACTACACACGCTATCGAGGAAGGTCGCGATTGCGTGTAATGCAAGACAAGTCAAGGATGTGTGTTGTGCAAGCTCCTTTTGGTGTAGCGTACAACACAAGACATTAATAAAATTAAAAAGAATATTTTTTTATAAAATCTTGGGCTGTTACACACTCACTATCAATTCCCCCTATAGACTAGTATCATGCGAAAGGCTCTCTGGGGACGCACTCAACGCCTCATTACCCCTATGACCCACTTCGAGGAACAATAGAATCTCTGAGGAAGAACTCATCGTCAATTCCCCCTGTGGTCTCGCATCGTATTAAAAGACACTCTGGAGAAGCCCTTACGTCCATTCTCATTATGGTCTACTACACTAGGTTCTCACAGTCCTGTGTGAAAATAAAAATTCTCAGCATGCGTGTATCGTCCAAGTAAACCTCAAGAACTACATGGATATCATTCTAAGGCTCAACAACATAACAATTAAACTATTCCACTACCCTACAACTAGGCATGGTAACCGGAAAAACTCCAAACAAGAAAAACAAGTATGGAAAACACCCAGAGTATAGTAAAAACTAATATATTCATAGGAAAATACATCTACTCTATCTATAATAAAAATTAGTAAATACAATGATCGAAAAAAGGGAACAAGAAATGCCCCTTCACAGTTATTGGTGGAATTTTTACAAAATACTCATCCACTTTCTACAGAACGGTACAAACCACCTACCTCAATCCTATGAGATCGATATACATGAACAAAGATGACAAATTCTCCATAGAATGTCGTAGATCTGAGAAAATGTCAAAAACACATAATCCACGATAACACGAGAAAGAGGAGGAATTGGAAAACAAGGCTCAAACAAAAAGAAGAACTCACCGCTGCTATTCCAATGCAATTGACTGTGCTCAAATCAGAGAACAGACGGAGAGGCGGGGGCTCGGGAAATATCTGGCCATACTTGTTGCTTTTGGACGAATCACATGGAGAAGGAGTGTGTTAAATCCACCAGGCGCAACCCCGATGTATTTAGTAAAAAAAATAAAAGTAAATAGAATGTAATTTTATACTACAAAGTGTGTACTTGGTTTTTCCGTACTCTACCAAAATCGGCCTCCACATCTCCCCTAAACACCGTGTGTAGCCTGGGTACAACTAGCACTCAGCTTCGAGCCGGAGATGAGTACATGGCATGTACTCAGAATGTACACGGCGTGTACATCAAAAATTTTTAGAAACATTATTTTTCAGAAAAACTATAGAAAAATGAAAGGCATACCTTAAATGAAGATCCGGGATCTTACAATAATATTGAGAGTGTAATGCTAGATATAGTAATATATAAATTATCATCATCAATGTTATGGAGTCATCTTCCAAATTTTCTCACCAACCATCCATTTACCATTTTTCATCCCCATGTGATTAAAAAACCTTGAATAGGATATTTAGTGATTTCAGCGTGATCAATTCTAGAATATAATTCCTCATATGAAATATCAGTGGTGTTGCATCAAATATTTTCATCATGATTTAAGAAAGTGGTGAAATACCTAGTATGCATGCAATCTTTGTTTAGTGGTGGATATATTATTTTCAATTCCCTATGTACGTACCTAATTTTTTATATAAGGTATTAGAATATATTATAGATCAAGTTATAGTAGTGACCTTCATAATGATAGACAAACTGATATCCTAAACACATTTAATGTTTTAAATTACCTATTCACTTTAATTATTAACCTCCCATATGGTTTCAATCTCACTATCATATATTTTGATAAAGATAATTTATTTTTAAATATAGTTAGATGATGGCCATTCATTTATCATTATTTATCATGTGTTCTATAATTCCTTCCAACGTATTCATTTTATTGTAAAATATATGTTCATGGACTTTGGTAGTAGGTGAATTTTCATATAATTGATGGATCAAAAAAAACATTTTATTTAAATAATTTATTCTCTTTACATTGAAAATTTCATCTGATCTACTTCCATAAATGGTTTTTCCATTTCAATTTTCACTTTCCCCTATTTCTGAGAATTAAGGTTTCTAATTTTTTTTATAAATTTTCTTTAAAATTTGATATTCCTCAACCTTGTGTTGATTTTTTATTTTTTAAATGAGTTGTGAATACTGATAATTAATTTCCAATATATATATACATATATGAATGAATGTCCTGGTAAAAGGTTTAACTAACTCAATATGGTATATCTATGGAAGCATTCCATCTAGAATCATTATCTAAATGAACATATGTGAGGATTTCAATATATTAATTTTCCTCTAATACCATATAACAATACATTTATGTTTTCTTGACCTATTTATCATTAATGATGATATCTTATAATTCTCCTCTATAAGATTTATTAATCTCACTAGGAATTTTTTCTAGTGACAATGTTTCATCCACCATCATAGTTCTCTCATAATCCTTTTCCGTTACTGGGATAGATTCCGTAGTTTCATTGAACTCTAACTATTTGTGAATATGATTAGGGTCTCTATGGTAAGACATCTATATAGAATTATTCACATGGAAATGATCCATAGGTGAATATATGGTCAGTTAAATTGTTTTAGGTCAATTATATCTATCCTCCAGTTCTATTGTGGAAATATTTTTCCACCATAGTATTTCAGAGTATATTACCGAAATCTCCAGAAGCAATGGGATCAAAAATAATTGGATTGGGGTCATTATCATATTCCATCATATATGTTAGGATGGTGGTAGAATGGTCTTGTATTTTCTTTTTTTAGATATATTAGATATATTAGAACATATAATCACCATGAACCATAATTTTTTATATTATTGAGATTTTAGAACTTATGAATTTATACATGAGGGGAATAAATAAATTATAGTACTTATATTATTTGGGGTATTGATTATATTGGATTTAAAAGTTGATGATTCCCTCATTGGTGGTGAGGGATACTTCTTCATGAAGGGCAGTTGACATATCACCTTTTACATGTTCCCTGGAAATGTGTTCAACACTCTAATTTCTTATTTATTTTTACAATATCATAGTAATAAAAATAGATAATGTTATTCACCATATATTATGAAGATTCCATTTACTAAAATTAAACATAAATATGTTGATCGAGACATGTATATTTTTTCCTCACATTACAATGATCAGTGTTCTGATACTATTATTGAATACTAAGGTAGCTTAGTTTTAGAGATAATGAATCAATGATCTATATTTTATGATCATATTCATCATGTTAGATAATATTATAATTGTAATATCTACCCAATTATATTATTTTAAAATAATTTATTCCCCGGATCTAAATAATTTTTATTGTGTGATTGTTTAATTTCCATTGATAATGACCTTATTGGAATAAAATCCACCAAAAAATGGATAATAATAGAATCTACAGTCACATTTAAATCTCCAACTAATGATAATTGAAATATACTGCATGGTTTTTCTTCATCACCCTTCAAGGTAAAAATATGTTGATATCATGAAAATAGAAACTCATGACTGATTCAATTACCTTAATGATTCTCCTTAAAATTATAACTCTCAATTCCACATTTTGATCTCTTGGAGTATATCTTTAGGTTTTGTTGTGATGAAATAGGATTTCATTCCCAAAAATATACAATTGACAAGAAGTGGAATCTATATAGCTAACCATTGAATCATTCAATGAATGAATGCATGGGTGGTCACCAAAATATCTTTCATCACATCCTATAGAATTATAGTATATATCACAGAAGATTTATAATTGTTTGAAAATAAAAAGGTTAATAACATTATAACATTATATATTAATAATAAAAAATTATTGAATATAATTATCAATTGATAAGAATAATGTTATTAATCCTAAATATCACCATTATAAAAAAATTACATATAAAAATGATGAAATTGAGTTTAAATGGGGTATTTGTCCAATAGTCAAATAGTGATGTTAAATGTTTCACTATGTATAACATATTTAAAAAAGACTTCCATTATAGATCAAATAAATTATATTTCATGAATTTTGATATTATATATAGTAAATAATGATGAAAATGAATATTTTATTATTTATCATAAATAGGTTGGTGATGTTAAATTTTTTATATTATTATCAAAATGTAACTCATAAATTGTACTTCATTCCAGTGGGGCATAAATGTTTTTGAAATAATTAGATAAAAACCCTTCAATGTATAACATTACGTTACCTATACTCAATAATCATGATATATTTTTTGGGAAATTATGACATTAAAATATTAATATGAGGTTTGGAACATATAAATAGGCATATTATTATAATCATTTGAACAAATAATTAATGGGTAAAGAAAACATAAGAATAATGAAGTTAAATAATAAATTTCGAATGAAAATTTGTTCATTCATAATAAAGAAAATAAAATCCCTCAACACCATTTTGAATATGTTTTTATAAAATAAATCACTCATTTCATGTGGAATAAAATAATAATAAAATGTAACATTTTCCTAACCATTAAATCCATATATCACCACAATTTTATACTATATAAAATATATCTATCATTAATTAATTATTGGTTTTTTCATAAGAATAAAATTTTATACCTACTCCATAATTACTCTAATGAAAATTATAAAACACAATCATATCTCTTCTTTATCAGCACCACCAAATCACTTAACTAGAAGCACTACCCTTTTACAAAATTCATTTATCCTCTTCAAAATTGAATGTAATTATAAAATAATTTATTCAATGAACAAATATAAAAAACGAGATACAAATAATTCTAATTAATAAGAAGATACTATAGTATATGTTTATTATACCATTATCAACCTCTTTATCAACAATAAATTATACGAAATTGTCACAAGTTCAACAAAAAATTATAAATGAAGGGATACTAGAATATTAAAATATTTATATAAATAATTATAATTATAAAGACATTTAAATCAGCGAATTAATAGTTTTCCATTCATTTATTGAAATCTACTCACCCTCAAAAATCCCTTTAATTATTCTTAAATCACATTATTAGAAACTGAAAACATGAATAAAATAAATAATAGAAAGATAATTTAAAACTTATTCTATTATATAAATATATTATTTAATGGTGTAAATTAGTTTTATAATTCATATATTCTCTAACAAGACTATGTTGACTAGAAATATTATTTTGAAAACCCTGTAAATGTTATTCTATAATTTCTTCCTTTCCTAATATAATTATAGGAATTTATTGAAGTTAAATCAAAATGATAATTATACCTCTCGATGAATGAAATGTATCAATTAGTATATAGTCCTTTGAAATTTTCATAGTGATTAATATGATCTCCACATATATTCATATAATTTCATATTAAAAAGACTGATAAAATGCATTCATCATAATCTCATTGAAACATAATAAAATAATAATATTTTTCAAATAAATATTATAATTTCAGTATAATTATAGAAAAATAAAATCTAGAAAAAGATAATTTTATTCCTTTTTATAGAAAAATTTTCTAGAATCCCGTACCTAAATACAATATGAAAATTAACTTTTGAATGTATCCAGAATCACTACTACATTATTTAGATCTAATTACTCGTTTTATTTAATCTTCTAGACATTAGAATCTATTTGGTAATCATAGAAGATATCCTATAACTCGAGGAATTTTATTTTTCAGGTAAATTAATGTTATCTAATTTTATTGAAGAATTTAATATCATGGAATGAAACCAAAAAATTGAGATCATATATAAAAATAATTATATTGTATGTTTTTCAAATATTACCTCAAAAATAAGGATCTATATCATTACATCCTAAGGACACCATGGATAGTTAATTATATATAATTCTAATGTTGATGAAAATAAAAATAGTTCATGACAGTGAAATTTTTTCCCTAAAGACTCATGAACCCATGAATCAATAACATATATGCTTCTCAAAATTCTTGTCACATCATAGACAATTAATCATGATGTGGTTACTTCGATATTTCAAAGAAAATATTCAATAATAATACATATGACAAATGATTTTAAAAAAAATATAACTTAGTTTCGAAACAATGATGTAATCATTAATTTTTTTCAAACAAAATTTTATCCAATCTTGCATCTATATGACATTATGAAAAATGTATTTCATTAAAAAAATATAATATATCTAAAAAATAATATGTCATTATTTCTGAAAACCAATTACATCCTTGATATTTCAACAAAAATTAAATCTCATACTGAGAAGAGATTTTAAAACCATAATGAGTTCAAAAAAATCATCTTACATAAAATGTATTATTTATTTATTCAAAACTGATATTCTTATATTTTTGTCTAGAATATACAAATTTTAAATCACCTTTTCATCCTTCAATAACTATTTATACCCTAATGTGTATGATTGTTAAATATAAAGACATTATATTATATATATCATAAGTAATACTATTATACGATAACTAAAAAATTAATTGAATTATTAATACATATATATTACTGAATATAAGTCTCAAATATGACAATCACCATAGATAAATAAAAAATTCACATGTTAAAATAATATAAAATGAAAAAACATGGATCCTAAAATCACAAATTTCTCAAAAAAAGTGTCCTTATAGAAAAAAAAAATCACAGATTAAATCTATTAAAATATCTCGAAACCATAACCAATAAAATAATTCCTCTAATGTGCATATGTGATGAGATTCTTTATTGTCAATATGGACATAAATATCTGTTGTTTTGTAATTGATGTGTTGAATCATAAATTGAAAAGTGATATAATGTATCTATATTGATGAACTAATTTTGATATGTTATAAATAATTTTGACATAAGATTATTTATTCTTGAACACATCATGAAATGATCAATGACATGCACTAATGGAATATGAAGAATGCACATTTAATTAGACATTTAATATAATTGTATGATCTTGTAGATTGTGATGATAAATATCAATCCAATCAATGGGATTATTCATAGAGTATCCATCGGAAAATAATATATTTTTATATAAATAATAATTTAAGAATAAATTATTGAAGTACATCACTTTTTAAGAGGAAATAATGATGGAAGAGTGAAATTTATTGATATGGTAGTGACATATATTGACAATTTAATAACTCTTTTTAATAGATATTACAAAAAAATGGAGAACCTATACATAGATGTGGGAGATTTTCATTGATGTATGGAATGGCCTGGAAAATTAATCATTGGAATATCATTTATTATAATTTTGTCCCACATTATAGAGCACAAACATAACATGGAAAAACCGTCAAAAAACGTAACCATAAATTTATAATGATAAATTATATTAAAAAAACTCTATGAATGTAAAATATAAAAATGGGACAAAATATAGGGTTTTTGTAAATAAGAATAGTATAATTTGGATATAAATGATCTACCATAATGACCGTACTCACGAAATAAGATGAATAATTAAAACATAATTTCAATAATACAATATTAACGTTGAAGATGAATAAATATAAATTCATTAGATAGAGTATAAGTTAATGGAAAATTAATTGCATGAAATGTACATATATGTTAGTGTAAACCCATATGACCATTGAGAATCTATACATTGGAATAGTAATCTTACTATTTGAAAAGTTACCTGAACATTGGAATAGTAATTTGAACATTAGGAATAGTAATATGACCATTACAATAGAAACATCAGCGTTAGAAATATAAATAATCAATTTAGAATCCAATAAATTGAAAATATGATATATTTATATCATAGTAAATGAAAATTAATGTATTATAAATAATGAAGTAATTTTTGGTAATTTTTTTAAAAATGTTTTATTTTCATTATTACATAGAATGTAATGATTTAGAAAAATATTTACCTAAAAGGTATTTATAAATATATAATATGACATATAATAATTACATATAAATTTTGTGAGATGATATATAATTTTTCAATTGATCCTAAAATTAATTATAATATTAATATATATATTTTTCAAATAGAAGAGAATTTAATTTGATAATTAAATTTATAATAAATAGAATGTTATTTTCTTAAAATGTATTCACTTTTTTAAATATACATGTTTATAAATGTTTAAGGTGAATATTAGATATTATTTTAAAACAATTGAATTTTTTTGAATAGTGAAATATTTTAATTTATGATATTTAACATTTTAAGCCAAGTACATGAATTTTTTATTCATTAAATGAATAAGACCCCCATTAGTTTGAACTCACATGAAATACATACTATATTAGGTCATAGAAATAAAATTATTAATATTTTTGAGCCTAAATAATAAACTAATGCATATAGTATTAAAAACATCCATATCCTCCTCTTACATATACCTCACCTCACCACCCTTCTCCTCACGCCATATGAGCCTTCTATCTAGCTTATATTATTTCAAATTAAATTACCAGTCTTTTTCCTCGTGTTCTATTGTTTCGGGTATCACTGAAATACCTATTCCACGGTGCATAAGGAGTTCCTTAAAGATATTACATTCAAGAGGTAAAATCCTCCATCATATACTTTTGAATTCTTTCATTCATCTACCTTATCCACACCCTACAACAATCTACAGTATCATAATAATTGTAGTATCATGTATATACATTATTGTTATATTTATTATCCAATATATTCTATCCACCCCTTTTATCATATACTCTTATTAAATGAAATAAAATCATTTAGAAAATAATTGTGGTTAACAATCTCCATGGATAGTAATTATATGTATTCTTTTATCACCATCATGGATGGAATTATATCAATTTAATGGGTAAGATGATAATTTTAGAACACTGATAAAAACATGATTTCTATTTTTATAATTTATTCCATGTAATTGGAAGTGTTCATGAATATATTTTTCAATTAATAGTTTCCCTAAACTCTATGTCTTAAAATGGAATGTGATTTTATCATACTGAAGAGAAATGATGATCAGAATATCGAGGAAAATAAGGTAAATATTAAATGGATTTAATGATACACTTATTGATTTTTCTTGAAAACTAAAGGAAATATGATCACTTATTTAGTTGAGTATATCAAATACTACCAAAATACAAGGTGATTCATGACACATAAAGATATGAGGATATTATATATTTCTCAATTAAGTTTGAGTTGGAGATTAGAGACACTCAGTGGTCTCATGGGAGAGAAAGAAATTGGAATAAGGGATTAAATATGGTATGATAATTAGATAAATTCCATGGAAGAATGAAAAACCAATATCCCACATGTGAATGATATTTGGAGATTCATCTAGAGAAATTTATAAAGGGAATCATATGATTCATTAAATATGGAAAAGAGGGGCATCATGTTAATAATTGTTGAATGGGCTGGAAAAATCTCACAAATGAAAAATAAGAATGGAATTGTATTATTAACACACATCCATTATTATCTTGTTTAATCTTTGATAAATACAGAAATTATGCAAGAAAATTCATTGCAACAAGGGTTGTTAGAGAAAATCAATTACAACAACCTGAAAGGTAGTAAGGAAGGGAACACGCTATCAATACTAGGTAGGTTAATCAAAACAAGGATGTGGTCCCTGGAACACTGGTTATGTATTCATGGATATTGAACATATTATTTCATTCTGGTTCTATTCATTCATTCATATCATATATGATTAGTGTAATTATTAAAAAACTACTTCAAAATGTGGTGGTAGAGTTATCCTTGTCAATATATAAGGGAGAAATTAATACTAATAATGTATATGAATCCACCCCAGTCAATGATTCTGGACTAAACCTCCCATAAAATAATTTATTAATTACTTTGGTTTATTTTGATTCTATATTAATCGTGTATTAGCAATTATTATTTAAGTCCAAAATATAATTTTGGTAAAGGGAGATCACTCTTCACATACCTATGAATCCTCTAATTTAGTTACTGTAAGGAGGAGGGAAAATATCCTACAGATTCAACAACACTATTGTGAATATTATTTATATATGATAATGAAAATCTAGATCAAATGATTAACATAATGAATATGGCCTTTTTTGAATACATTCCCACTTGGAGGGACTACACTAATGCATTCCCTGAATAACTGTCATGTCTTCCTCTAGATCAAAATTTTGAGTTCTCAATTGAATATATACCTGGATCACATCACATATTAAATACTAATTACATGATGGTCACCATTTAATTAGATTAATTGAAGAATAACTTATAAGATAATCTTGAGAAGTGTTTTATACACCCACGTTCTAAATCATGGGGTGTGCCTATGTACTACATTATGAATAATGATAGATCAATGTTCATATGAATTGATTATCGTGAGAAAAAAAATCATGAAAAATATGAATTACAACCTTCCATGGATATGTGACTGGTTTTAACACATATACGAGGGAAATTATTTTTCTACGGTGGAATTTCATCTGGTATATCTCCATTTAAAAGGTGATGATAAAAGATAATACAAATAATACCTTTGTATTGAGGGATGAACACAATGGGATCTTACTGAATCCATTGAAAATAACTAATAATCCATATATATTCATGATATTTATAAATAGAGTATTGATATATTAACATAATAAATTTTTCTAGTCAATATATATTATATTCTGATATACTTCATGATCCAGGAGGATCGTCAAGTGTATTTGATCAATATGATAATGAAATTAAAAATGTTGAAATTATATGAAATATAAAATAAATGTTATTTTTATATAGTTAATGTATAATTATTTGGGAATTATATCTCTTGAAAAAGAACAACCATGGATCCTTCTAGCGGAAAGGCTATTCAGGAGTTTCCAAGACCATAATATTTTCTAGATATCCATAGATTCCTTGGCCTAGCTGGATATTAATGTTGATTTGTGAGATACTTATCACAGTAGTCAAACCCATTATCCATGTTTACTTGTGTATGTGTTATATTTTTATACACTTGTTAATGTATGGAGTACATTAAAGAGTTGAAAAATAGTGTTATCAACAATTCGGTACATACACTACCCATAAAATAGAAACACGTTATTGTATACATTGATGCATAATACGAGGGATTAGGATTTTCAATTATAAAAAATGAAAATATGATAGCGTACACCTCAATGAATCATAATGATCATGATAATAACAATACAAGGATTAATTTTGAGATTGAGGTTGTGATTTACACACTAAAATTATGGAGGAATTGTTGATATGGGGAGAAATGTGAGTTATATATTTATCACAAGAGAATTACATTTATATTCACATAAAATGCACTTAATATGCAAAAGATAATATGGATGGTGATCATCATGGATTGTGACTACCCAATCTAATACCACCATAGTAAAGAAAATAATGTGTCTAATTCTCTACGTTGGAAGGGTCATGCAACATTATCGGTGATAAGAATTTTCATGGATTACATAATATTATACATGTAGAGGATGTATATAGGTTTTATTGGGGAGGGAAAATCCTCAATAATATCTCCCATGATTTCTAAACTATCCATTTTTTGAGAAGACAATGGATTCCCAAATAGATTATTTGAAATATTAGAAGAATATAGATGATATAAAAAAAGGAAAATCCTCATAGTTCAAAATTAATGTAGATGTAGTTATAAGATTTGGGTAATGACTATTTATACCATAAATTTTTGTGATAAAAATGAACTTTTAAGTTATTAAAATAATTCCACGTCCTCTATCCAGCGAAGGATATAAAATATCACTTCTAAAAAATGGGCTTTATTAGTACTCAAAACGGTCTTTAACAACACTGATAAGAGGGTCCCTTTATCAACACTAAATAAGCGCTGATAAGTAGATACATTATCAACGCTAAAAAAGTACAGATGAAGGATAACTTTATCAGTGCGAAAAAACACTGATAAAGGGATACTTTATCAGTGATAAAAAGGCAATAATAAAGTACTCCTTTATTAGCGCTAGAATTCATGCAATTTTAATAAAAAGAGAGACACTTTGAGTGATACCTGCCACACCGTGCCTAAAATTGAGCTGTGTTTGACTCGTATATGTCAAAAATGAACAATGGATTGTTCTTATAATGGATCAACACAGTCTGAATGTGTTTGGATGTATTTTTGTAGGTCATCTGTTGTTTTCAATTAAATTTTTTTCAATTTTATTCAAAAGGGAGACACAATGAGTGATACTGACCATACCATGCCTCATATTGAGGCAAGGATTACTCATACATGTAAAAAATCTCCCATGGATCGTTCTCCTAAAAAATCAACACAATCTGAAATTTTTTTATCAGATTTCCGTAGGTCTGTTGTTGTTTACACATAAAATTATGTCCATTTTAAACAAAATAGAGACACTTTGAGTGATACCGGCCACGTCATGCCTCAGATTGAGGCGCGGTTGACTCGTACATGTCACCAACACACCCATTGATCATTTTAATTAAGGGTAGACACTATAAAAATGTTTCTGGTTGGATTTCTGTAGGACAGTTGTTGTATTCACATAAAATTTTGTCAATTTTAACCAAAAGAGTGACACATTGAGTGGTTCATCATTCATACATGTTACTGGTGTATTTCATTTATTAAAATGGGAGAATAACTCATTGGAGAAAGGATGTTCTATTTAATTTCAATTACAATATTCTTACCAACATTTACATACAATAATATTTCATATTTTGATCCCCTTAACCCATCACAAAAATGACCACCAATTGTACACATCCCCAAGTCAGATCTTCATGAAATTTGTGTACAATCTTCGATCAGGTATGTGGACCACTCATTTATAAATTAATCTATATCATAATGTGAGTATGAGACTTTTCAGTAGTTAGACTAGTACTGTAATTTATATAAAAATTAATTAATAAATAAATTAAATTCAATAGTAGTTGTTTTTTTAAAATACCTCTTTAGGGATGCTATTTTGTTAATGAAAAATGATCTCTTTCATAAATTTGATAACATAATATCCCCAATAATTATCATTTTATTGTTTTGAATACAATTTTTTTTCATTACGATAATAAGTAAATTTTGTTCATATGTGTTTTTGTAGTTAAATTTTACTATATATAACCTGATATTTATCGAGATGTAGAAATTTCTCTCCTCCTTATAGTCCTTGTCCTCATTCCTTTTTTAGAAGATAATGATACACTACCCTATCATAAGATAATCCTCAGTAAAAGATAATATAAATTATATTACTTGATGTTTAGACCTAAAACATAGGATGTAGTGTCTTACAAAATCACAACCTCCATCATGTGTGGTCAGTTTGTTGGATATCCTTTCTTTGAATACAGAAACTAAATCTTTGGAGTATCCATGTTATGCACAATTAGCAGCCAATGTTGCCTAAAAACAAAAAAAAGAATAAGTAATAAAAGAATAGAAAATATAATTTATATGCTATAATCGTAGCGTTTTACCCCGGCATGGTTGGTATTAGGAAGAGTATGTCATCTGTAATCTTACATTAAAATGTTTTAAACAATTCGTTCACTATTTCATCCTTTTTTGATGGTTCTAATTTCATTAGATGTGTTGATGTGGTATGAGGACTAACGAGTCCAAATTTTGGCTCATGGGAAAATTCCATCAACTCTTTTTCATAAATACGTTTTTCAACAATATAAAATGAATGTAGTCATAATTTTCACGTTAAATATGCATTTAAAAACTAAATTCATGAAAACATAACTCATATATTTTTACAACTGTGATGCCTAGCCAACCATTTTCATGGATCTCATTTACATTTTCTGCTGCAACAAAATATTTACATTTATCTCTATATATATTCTTTTTTTAAAACCAATAAATTATTACTACCACCTCTTAGCTTCGTATCCACATGAGTCTTCAATTCTAGTCAATTTAGATAGAGAACAGGTTGTGTTATGGTCCATTCATTAGCTCTTTTGGATCGTTTGGTCGATCCTTTAGATGGTTTTGAGCCAATGTTTGTCACTCCCTTCCCTTTCTCCATATATAATAACATTCATTGGTTCAGACCCTTTTTCCATTAATTGTTAATGGTTTAGCTTGAAAAAGAATATAAATACCTCTTTGTCCCCATGTACTCTTAAAACATGTGATGACCATGCAATGAATGTCTTAATAGCCTTATAGACTATATGAATATCATCGTCATCAAGTGGAATAGGTTACTATGAATTTTTCTCATGAGCTACAGTAATAATTACTTTCAGATGATCTTTCAGAAGTGGTCTATTATGCAGCTTGTCATCTGGGATTTTGAACACTATAGCCCTCGCTACAAGGTGATAGGTGGTTGTTGATAGATACAAATCACAGTCATTATCACCCAATAGAAGATCAGTACAAGAAAAGTATCAGTGTTTGTCTGATTCACATTTCACGGGAACAATTATTATAATATTGATTACCAAGAATAAGACAGATCGTTGAGGGGAATGGCTCGCCTCAAAGCTAGTGGGAGTGGGGTGGAATATTCATGTACTGGTTGTTACGGAGTTGTGTCTACTTTTTACTTCCCACCCATTAATGTTTCTTGAATCTCTCCCTTCCATTGAAATTGTTCTTCAAGGGTTTGTAGTATTTCTCTCATTTTTTTTTCAATTTTTCATCTCTATCATCCATTTATTTTTTTCCCAAAATATACATAGGGTGTCACCCCAAACCCTGCATGTCTGACATGACCGTATTGTTATGGTTGCTTCAAAGCCGTTGATAATAGTTCTGCATCTTCTAGAAGAGTATCTGATTCCTGTGACTATAGTATATTGGAAAACTACTAATTATTTTAATATATAAGTAAATTAAAACAAATTTTTTTTATTTTCCTGTCACACATACAAATATATCCCACAGTTTTTGTGTGTTTTCACTTACTATATTACCTTTCATATTCACACGTGCTTCCTTCCATAGCACATGACAAGGGATTGAAGTTTCTTTGGTTTTAGACTCATCAATCTAAATATAAATATAGAAAGATAATTATGATGTTGTTTATTGGAACCCAACAATATTACTGTAAATTTAAAATACATACCTTTTTTTCTGGTGAAGCATACCCTTCCATGCATTACGATAAGGGTATGTTGGTTTTGTTGGACATTCAATATTTTTAGTACTCAGTTACTGTTTCAAAAATGATATATTGACAATCAAAGTGATGAATACATGTATCCTTAAACAACGTATTACCACCCACAATGTACCAGAAACATATCATCCCCACGGTGGCCAATAAATGCATCCCATGATTTTTGGTATATCAGGTGAGTGTAGAAAATGGGTGGGTGCAGGTTTATTTTACAATGGGAATCGTTCAAGTGAAATTTTGTTAAAATAGTGTGAAAACCTTAATCAATCATTCCTACAAGCCTTAGTACATAATTCTTGTGTGAATAATCTATTATAAATGTACTCTGCAAGAGATTGGGAAGAGTAAGACACAATTTCATTAAATTTTTTCATAGTAAATTAATGAAATAATATCAAATGTTACCGTAATTTCTTCCTAGATCACAGCCTTCAGCTCAGACACAACATGGTGCAATTAATATGTGTCAATAGGCACGCGTTGCCACGAGAAAATCCAATGTAACTACGTAACATAGCATTGTGGTATTCACATGTCGGCCTTGTGCATTCCATCCAACATCAAATTTGATGCCTTTTCTTTTCAACATAATAACTTTGGATAACACCATCAAACTACGACGCACCTGTGTTTTCTGCGATATCGGACCTTCATCCCAAACCATTTCATCGATATCAACATCATCTAAATGTTCATCTGAAATGATATCAATGGTATGTGATGATGGTTGTTATAACTCAACACTAGAATCAGGAATAGGTTTAGAAACTTGTTGTTTCATTGCACTATGAGTAGTCGTAACAGGAGCAGGAGCAGCCGCAACAGCAGCAGCTTGAGAGACTTGTTAAGCCATAATGTTTGGAGCACCAAAATGTGTAGATGTAATTATCTGAAAAATTGTTTGAGTAGTTAATTTAGATTACAGAAATTCGATATTGATAGGATAATAACATGAGATAAAATTATCTATATTACAAATAAAATATAATCTTTTCATTGAACTCTCATTCTTTTATTCAAAGACTAATGGGATTTTACACCTCTATTGAGTATCCACATCCCTTTATTTTGGTCACCTATAACATACAAAACATCATCTACATTGGGACCACTGTTAAATGATTGCGACGTATAACTTAAAGGATCGTACTCAACTGAATTTTATGAGACCCTTTAGTAATTTTGAACTATAATATAACAATCGACCCATTTTGGTTTTTGGGATCTGGATCAAAAAAATATATACCGCTTGAAATTCCATTATAAACTATACGTCTTTATACCCTTCTTTAATAAAATCAACTTTTAGAAATCCCCATTCATCAATTTTAACACCACAATTGTTATCAGCCCATTTTCATTGAAAATTCATCAATTGGAAAGTCATATAATCCGACTCCCATGTTTGTTTGATAATGAAAACGTATGATATATTTGCATAAATTGGATTTTTATCCTTACTCCCATAAACAAGAATCACTTCTTACACAAGTGTGACTCCACTATTTTACATGGTACTATATTTATCATGTTCTTCTATATAAAATGTATAACTATTAATTACATAACCTTTGTAATATAATACATCCACACATGGTATGGCGGCTAGCCATCAATGTCATTCTAAAATTGAATTCTGATTTTCATCCAACGCCTTATAAATATTGTCCTGAAACCATCCTATAAATTAGTGATTATGTGTATTTGATATCCATTTTCATCCCTTGATGGATTCAACTATCTAAGAATTTCATTGTGAGTATCAATATATGGAGCAACCTATGAACTATTAAGAAAAACCTAGAGGTGGTCCTGCTCCCAATATGTAATATTGATTGTCACAATAACTCTTCCTGAAATTCGGTCACCCTCAATGAGTCCAGTGTGATGAGATTTCAGAGACAAATGCTTTCCACATCAGATAGGTATTTGGTACAAAATTAAATGGCATCCTCAACATTATATCACTCCACAATAAAAACTTCTGGCTGACATTTATTTTGAAATACCCTTTCAAAATCTTCATATAGCATTCAATGGGGTACATCCATCTATAGTGAATAGGACTACAAGGTCGAATCTCTCTCACTAAGTGAACCAACAAATGAACCATTATATCGAAGAATGTTGTTAGGAAGAAAATTACAAATTCACATAATATGATGAAAATTTCATTTTCCATTGTTGACAATTTCACCGGGTCTAAAAAATTTCTACAGATAGTATTAAAAAAGAAACAAAGTTTGGTTAACATATGACGAACATTCTTGGGAAAAATGAAACATAAAGCTATATTAATTAGATCTTGCATCAAAGCATGCCAGTCATGTGATTTCAAACCTTTTCACTTCATCTAATTAATTGACACAATATTAGTTATATTTGATGAATACCCCTCTAGAACCTTTACATCATTAAGGATGTTCCAAAACTGATATCTCTCCTCCCTAGAAAAAGTGCAAAAAGCTGGAGGAAGAAACATTTGATTTTCACCCATCACGGGAGCCAAATCTTCCCGTATTCCCATGCAAACAATGTCAAACTTTTCTTTAATTCCATCCTTCATTTTTAGGGGTATTTAGAAACACTCTAATAACTATATCACGTACAATTGTTTCCATATGCATCACATTAAGAAACTCTCTGAATTACAAAAAATTCTAGTATGGTAATTCAAAAAAATATCACTTTTTCCAATATATTTTCGAAAGGTTTTTTGAAAATAGATTACCAAAAACAGTGTACACATATTTTATTTTCTGATATAGAAGATCACCTGTTAGTGGAGTTGGAGTTGTGCATTGTTCTAAACATACATTGAATGATGTTTTCTATGATTGGTACTTATGTCGATGAGTTATAAATATATGATGTCCTAGAAACATAGATTTCGATGAATTTTTCGTCTTAATTAATTATGTATCTTCTTCGCACAAAGGATACCCTTGAGTTACTTTTATGTTATAGCCTGAAAAATTCCATAAGAACAGAAATCATTTATTGTTCTATACAACATCACTCTCAACATGAAGTATTAAATTTATAAGAATCATAAAACATAAAACATGAACCCCACAATAAATTCAAATAATCAATCATAGGAGACTGATAAACATTAATAGTTCTACCTAGTTGTTTTGGTCCTGATATAAGCAAAGAAAACATGATGAATTTCCGCTTCATTCATAACTAGGGTGGGAAGATAAAATTAACCAAAAAAATAGGCCATGTACTGTGAGTGCTAGTTTGAAAATCAAAAGGATTCACTCCATCTGTAGATAATGAAAAATAATGGTTTCTCGGCACTTTTCCAAATTCCGGATACTCATGATCAATTTTTTTCCATTTATGAGAGTAGGCCAGATGATGTAATTTCCCATCATCATTTCTTTTATCTTCATGACATGAAAATTTCATTGCAGTTTATTCACCTCCCTATAAATGAATAAACATTGTAATGATTGGAAAGTACGATACAACATTCATATGGCTGGATTCATTTTTCCTGTATCAAGAAGAACCACACATTGGGTATTATTTATGTGATTTGTTCTCCTTGTGAAACAATATACAATCATTCGGGTAGGACTGCGTTCTTTTTGAAATCATACCCATCGAGTGTAGTATTTTTTTAGATTCATATGTCTGGCTTGGGAGCACATTATCTTTCGAGATCATGTCTTTAATAAGATCATGTAGTTCCGTAAAACATACACCACTCCATCCATTTCATGCTTTCAATTTATACAACTTCAGTACAGCTGACAATGCTGTATATTTTGTGCAACGAGCATACAATGGAATCTTTGAATAACTCATTAACTTCTCAAACAATTTTCTGCAATCATGGAGTTTATCTTCAATTGTCCTTGTCATTTTATAAATATGATTTTCATCATCATTGACTCTATATTCACATCCTCCATATGATCTTCTTTATTATCAATATTTTTATTCTTATCTAATGATCCCTAAAATGCTATTTTATCCCTTCCAGTAGCTATATTCTCTTTTTCTCTATGTTCATTCCAACATTATATCTTTGATCTATTCCGTGAAATATCAAATGTTCTTCAAAATCCTCTGGAGTAATTAGTCTAGAATAATAACAACGTAAACATGGACAAAAGATTTGAGAATGATCCTTCGTGTGATCTTTTAGAATCTTGATGAATTCTTTCCCCCCATTCACATAATCTACTGTCAAATGATTGGCTTCCATCCAATCATTATTTATCTCCATCCTATTTGAATCGCAATTATTAGTATTTATGGTTCAAATACTCAAAAATAACATCCAAATATAGTATAATGGAACTAATTTTTTTATAAAAATAGAGAATAATAAAGCCTAACCATTTCCAATAATTATTTAGAAATCAACAGAACGAGGATAAACCCCCCATAAAAATCAACATAGTTTCCAAACAAAAAGGGGTTCATGGGGATAATCACTAGTGTCATAGATGGTAAAAATCACACAACATCATCTGATATGGCTCATTCACCACTATCGGGTCAAGCCTTCTGTGGTCAACTAGTCTATCATTTTATACCTCACCAACCTAAAATACATATAGATAGAAACAAGTATCCATCTATATAAGTAAAGAATGTATTCTCATAATCTCTAAAATATGGAATTAATTAAATACAATTACTTTAGATTCATTATAGATTTCTCAAATCACCCCATCCCAAACCTAAGAATAATCAAGAATGATACATCTAACACTCCTAGGTATCTTCTCTACAATCAATATCACCATACCTATTATTTTTTGTAAGATTAAGTTACTTACTTAAAATCACAGGGGGGATAATAACATTTGTCACAAATGGTCTCCCATGTTATTCCATATGAAAATTTTGATAAATATTATTGACATATTATCCCATTCAATCATCATGTGTTCCTAATTAAAAACTTCATCTTAAGTGTAATATCAAAAGAATATATTTGAATATATTATGCCATATACACTTCCCAACTAATCTAGTCATTCTCACACTCTAAAATAATATTTCGTATACTTCAAACCCTTCAATATAATCACATAACCATATAACCACATATACACATGTTACAAAAACATAAAAAACCATATCCACATCACAAACACACATAACATCCTCATCACAGTACGATACCATGAACATGAAGAACATAAACATCATACTCTCCTCCTATAATTCACAACCCCCATTATGTATCCATACTAAATACACATAATCCTATCAACAAGAATATATATACACCAAAACATCAAATCGTTATAGGTTATCTATATACACCCACTGTGAGATATTACAACTCATACTAACTATGAAGGGAGAGAAGGGAAGAGGGATTTGTTCTATATGTGTTCCCTATATAACCTAGATATTGAGAAAAGAGCACATAATCAAAGTACCCATATGGATTTAAATCAGGTTACTTGACTCAAGTGGCGATGCGTAAAAAATAATAAGAAAATATAATAAGTATACAGTCACACATAAATCATTCATAATGGTTTAAACCAATCTAACAGTACAAACACCCTCATCAACAATTGAATAGTTACTACCAACCTCTAAAAACCACTTACATTATAATTCAACAAATATTCCACAACAAATCACATAAGCATTCATATAAACATTACCAACTTCTCCATTCATTTAACATTATAATTTCTTGGATTTTTATTACCATATGCATTTCAACTGTTAACCATTTTAACATAAAACCAATAATTATATCCCTACCCACTATAATACATTCATTAATCATTAATAACATTTATTCATTATTTAACCATTTATTAAACATAATTATTCCCATCAATGTCATTACTCATTTAACAACCATAATTTATCATTTCCAACCCATCACCCATTAATATTTTCATTTATTCAAACCATATTCCATGACAAAAGGAATCTATAACACCACCCAATAACAAATAAATTTTATTGACATAAAATACCACTAAACACATTCTAAAATCCACAAAACCACTTATATTCTTCCTAAATAGCCATATCATTGATATTATAACCACACAATAATCTATCCATCACTACTATATTAATTACCACACAACTTGCTCTCAACCACATCAATCAACTATCAACCTTATAATAATAGTGATAAACACCCCATACATAGTAGCATGTTAGGGAAAAAATATAAAAAATTCACACTTAAAACTCCCCCTTAAACATTATTTCATATTAAAGTATAAATTATAGCTTAAATATAACACGTTAATTATAGATTTCCATACAACTAATTCAATACCTAACATAAGTGACTATAAAATAGGTTATTATAAAATATTATTAGTAGTAAAAATTCCATTCACGACATCATGAATAAATCACATTCCAAAAACACCAATAAATCCATAAATTTATATGAAATATTATGAAAATTCATAAATCACATGAAAAACTACCTCTTCACATTAATTTCCTTTAGTGTAAATCATCATAGTCTTTTGGATAATCAGTTCTATAAATCCAATTGAAACAAAATAACATGATAATTCCAAAATATACACATAATAATGAAGGAGAAATTTCATGTCTGTAACCTCAACTAAAGATTTAACAATTATTTCATAAGAGAGGGAAGAATAGTCAAATAAAACATGACTTAACACATGAGGGAAATATTAATGTCATATGTATGACAAGTAACCATTAAAAACATAATAAAGAAACACATAACCGAATCAACATTGTTTTCACCTCCTTCATAAGAAGTATGTTCAAGAAGGGAATCAAGAAGAAGAGAAAAAAATTCACCTTATAGGAGGAGAAGTAGGGAGCCTTCTGCACTATGTCGGGAGGGGAAGGCACGATTGCCAGAGGGGGAGCTGCATGGGAGGAGCATCCAACCATTGAGAAATATAGGAGTAGGATTCATGGGGAGTAGGTTCAAGCGGAGAGGAGGAGAAGTAGGGTTTTTAGGGAGGAGGATCCACAGATGTGGATCGAGGGGGAGGATAAAGAGTAGGGCTAGTAGCAGAGGTATGGTAATACAAAGATTGAGGGGGAGGTCTGAAAATGCAATGATTGGGGGGAGGGGAGCTATCGCAGGGGTACAATACTACGAGATCTTTAGGGCGTGATAAATAAAAGGACACTCTGTGATTGATTTTATAAAATATGGGTCTATAGTTTTATTAGCGCTTAAAAATATCTAATAAAGCCTTCCTTTATGAGTGCTAAAACTATAGTGGCTGATAGAGGATTCCTCTATCATTGATAAAACTTTATCACTGATACATGTCTTCTTTATCAGCACTTTTTGCTTATGGTTGATAAAAGGTGGCACTTCCCTTTCCCATTTTTTTAGTAGAGTATTTTTCAATATCATTTAGAGAATTATTTGTGTGAAAATATAGAGAAATAAATCACCAAATATAAATAAATGTGACTTGTATTTTAGAATATGATGAATGAATTGAAAAAAACTAAGGGGATATTGAAATAAATATCCCTAAATAAATGAAATTAAGAAACCATCATTGTGGACTATGTTAGTTAACTTGCAATGACATATAGAGTAAATAATGTTATAATGGGATATTGTGGAACATCATACAAATAATTCTCACATAATCAAAATTCAAGAATAATTCTCTCTCATTCAACTTGAATTGACATACATAACAAACGTTTTACAGTTTTTTGGAATACCGTTGTTGATTGTATCCGATCAGTATCTGATAGTTTCCTCTATGTTCTCGAAAATTATTTGACATTATCTAATCACAAAGCTAAACTTTTTATGACTTTTCACCACAATAATTTTGGATTCTGTGAATGGAATATGAAAGAATAAGAAGATATATTGAGAGTATTCTCGGTATAAAACAAAGGACAATGGGACAAACATCATCCTTTGGTTTAATTATCTTATAATTGTAGTTTCCACTCAAGAACCCAAATGGATGCATATGAATCCCAATAAGGGAAGTGATGTAGAACACCATCATCTTTGTATTATGTTTGTGAATGCATGCTTCAAGAACCTTAAATGTTTAATGAAATACATGAAAAGTTGAATTACAATTAGCCTCACATTTGGTAATAATAATGACAAAAGAAGATCTAAATAGAAAATGATAGATGGGACCTGGTGTTTGAGGTTAGAGACAAGGTATTACAACAAATATATCCATGTAAAATATCCATGCTATTTGGGGAGAAGGGAGAGAGATGTCCCATGTATGTCATCCCCTTTTGGGATTCTTTAATGTGTCAAACCCAAGGAATATGGAATGACACATCCACCTATCATGTATCAAGTTCATGATGTTTTCCATGTTCCCATCCTAAGCAAGTATATAATAGATAACTCACATGTAATGAATTAAGAGGTTGTATGATTAGAAAATGATTTCTCTTGTGAGGAGAATCCAGTGAGGATATTGTACCATGGAGGTAATGTTCTAATCAATAAGACCATTCAAATAGTTAAAGTATTACAGATGAACAAAAAATAAAAGAAGGAAACATGGGAACAAGAGTAAATGATAAAAGAGAAGTATGATGACCTATTTTAACTATAGTATGTAAAGAAAAATATCGAGAGAAAATTATAATAATGGAGAAGAATCCAATAACCCCTAAATTATACCATAGAATTTCCCTTCCAATAATTATGAAATTTAGTATAATTCATAAATATCACATGGAGAAGCCAAAAAGTCATTATTACCATGTGTATAATGATAAATTAAAAAAAATTAAACCTATAATATTTATAAATATTATATTAGGTTAATAATTAGAAAATAAGAGAATAATAATATGATAATTTGGATCTGTTAAATTCAACAGAATTACCATACTCACGAACAATGTTGTTGAAATAAACAAAATATTAATAATAAAATATTCATTGTGAATATGAAATAATATATATTATGATATAATTTCATAGTGAATGATTAATGTATGTAATAAGATCTATTTATACGATGTGGTAAAACCATATTACCATTAAAATTGGATATTTGGAATAGTAGTCTGACTAAACCTAACCATTAGAACTGTAATACGACTATTAGGAGTAGTAACATGTCCATTATAATTGAAACATCACCTATGGTAATGTAAAATAATATTTATGAATCCTATAAAATGAAAATATGGTATATTTATATCATAGTGAATGTAAATAAATATTTTCAAAATGAAAATTACTTGTATTTATTTTTTTTAATTGTAAATGTTTTTTTAATTTTATAAAGAATATGATGATTTAAAAGAAAATTTATTTTCAAAAAATTAATAAATAAATAAAAAATATGTTTTATTATATTGATAAGAAAACTTCTGAAACCATTAATAATTTTTCAAACAGTCCTAAAATCAATTGTAATATTACAATAAAAAATTTTAAAATAAATGGGGAATTTATTTATAAATTAAATTTCTCATATTTATAAAACTATTATTAAAAAAATAAATTCAATATTTTAAATATAGGCATTGAAAAATGGTTTGGGTAAAATTTTATAATTTTTCTAAATTATTTGAAATTGTTTAAATAGTGTAATATAATAATTTATGTTATTTGATAATTTTTGAAAATACATGATTTATTGAGTCATCAATGATGTAAGATACCATAATTTTTAACTCAAATACCCAATTAACATTATATAGTCACTGGAATCTATACTATTGATATTCATGACAAGAAATTATAAACTAATAAATATATTAATAAAATTATACCCCTCCCCTTCCCTTACAAATAACACTCATCAGCACTGCTTCTCAATTAACCTTGTGTTCCTTGGATACTTCCAATATTATACTAATTCCAGTAAAAATAAACATCCAAATGTATTATCTTATTTGGTCTCATGCACATATCAATTCATAATTATTTAAATATGTCATAAAGAAGACAACATTCAAGAGGTAATATCCACCAGCTTTCCCTTTTAAATTCATTGATTAGTCACCCTTATCTGAAACCTCCTCCTATCTGAGGTAGAATAATAACATGGGTATCATGTATAAAATTTAATTATTTATTTATAATTCAATATCATATATCCACCCCATTATCATCTCATCATATTCAATGAAATGAAACTATTGTCAAAATTATGGCGACAAACTATCTCCGAGGATATTTATTTTTTTATATTACCTCCTTCATAGATGGCCATAAAATTTTAATATTGATTATATAAGATTTCAATAGGTGTATTTTACATTTTTTCATGTTATGTAACTAATATATAAATAATATTGAATAAAATGAAACTACTGTGTGGTGGTTAGAAAAACTTCCAAAATAAACAAAACATTTATCTATTCTATTTTTTCAAATTAATAATCCCCATAAAAGAAAAAATGATATATGGTATCATTTAATGATATTTAAGAGAATTAATAAGATATAGTTTCAATTTTTTGGGTCTTTTTCCATTTTAGAAGAACATCCACAGTTATATAAAATCTAACTATACATGATACCTTGAAATGAATGCTCTAGGAGTGACAGAATTGAACATTATAAATCATATAATGGAAACAAAATTCATAAAATTATAAAAATAATATATCTGTATTTTGGTGTGAATTTATCTATTTTGGAATCCAATATTATTATCCAATAAATTAAGTGAAACTGAATAACAAATTCAGACAAAATTTATGGGGTCACTCTGAACCTACAAATTAGCATTGGTTATTATTTCTCTCTCTTTGCCTCAATTTATGTCTTAATTATTCTTGAATAATTATCCTAAATGTTGTGTATATATCCTACACATATTTATCTTACACTATTCATTCTTCTTGATGGGTGAATTCCAAATTTATAATGTTCCCATCACAATGCCTCATGATAAGAAAACCCGATTAAAGGGACTTTCCCACCTTATTTTCCAATATATGTTTCACTCTATATAATGTTTTATTCCATGCATACTTTTAAAATCGCTTATTTTATCTTGAAACAATATTAGTTAATACACAGTTTTGCAAAATTAATTTGGCCTTTATCCCCATTAATGACTCTTTATTTATTTCCACAAAATAGCACTAGGAAGAATATTTCTAATATTTCATAACCACCCATTAACCTAATTTAAATATATTTTTATGTAATTTGTTTATGATTATATTCATATATTTACCTTATTAATTTTTAATAGTTATGAAATAACTTATTTTAAGAATACCATTATGATAAACCATTTTCTTTTCATAATGACATGGTTTCCAAACCCATTTTTTATGGGTAAACCATATATTTATTCATTATGTTTTATTAATTATTTGGCACACATATTCTTTTATAGGTTATGATTGGTGTAACCGTAAAATTATCCAATTAATTGGGTAATATTATGTCTCATGGGACATTATGTATGGAATTAATAAGTGGTCCTAATTCATTATAGGGACCTATCCCCCATGTGGTGTTGTCTAGGAAAATATCCTTGACACATGTTTATGTGAAGATATATACTACCAGATTCCATTTATTCAATGAATGTATGAATCCATGTTTTAAATTTTATGCATTTATCTTTATATTTGTGATCCATTCCATTTATTTAATCATGTTATATCTTATGACTCTATTGTTATGATATTTTTCCTTGTTGTTTCACTTAATATTCTTTTTGTCTCACCCATTGTGTCTATATATTACGAATTTTATAATATGTTGTTGTAGGATCTTGAATGGAGTTATTAGTTAAATGTGGAGATAAATATAATAAGTTTTATTATAGTTCCATGTTTTCCTCTTTTTGTACCTTTTATTCAAAATACACTATACTCTTTTATCATTGGTTATTATTTGATTGATAATAGTTCTTAAAAACATGTAGTAATATTTATACAGGTATATGGTCACAATAATGTCATACTAATGTCTAACCCATGTTTGAAGTGATGATATTGGATGTATATGACATAAAGATTGGAATTTAAGGAACATGTAGGGAAAGTATATGTGTAAGAAGGTTGCTCCATGCAGGTGGAAGCATATAGGAAGATGCAGACATGATTGTTCAAAACAATCCACATCTAGTGGTTCAACCTATTTCATGTGATAAATAAAATCATAGAGAGATTGTATTATTATTTGGATTGAGGTTATATGTAGGAATTAATGATAATTGATCTCGGTGCATGGGTGATATATCGACCCCAATAATAATTATGCAAGAAGTGAAAGGATTATTATTCGATTATCCACATGATGATAATTATATTAGTAGTGAGTTTAAAATTCATACATTGGAAGATTATAGATCATACATGAAGAATTGTATGGGATTACATGATTATATCATCCATTATTGGCAAAGATATGTTGTTAGATTTTTGTATAAATTATCTAGGCAGAGGCGGATGTTTTGTTAGTGTTTGATGTAGGATTTCTTCTATGCTTGATAGATCAACCAAGCATGATAAATATAATATATGATGGTATTATGATACTTGACTATGGGAAATGCATTAATAGTTTTGAAAATAATTTAATTTAAAATTTCTGAACCTCGAGTAGTGGATTAATTTCAACTGTTTAGCTAGATATAATCATAATTTTATAAGCATGGTGAGATTAAAAAATGTGCCTGAATATTCAATGTGAATTCATGTAAATAAGAACTTATAATATCACAAAAATTATATATATGATATGATCATATATTGTTGGAAAATAAATCCGTGATAAGAGATAAGGATGAAACAATTTGAAAACACATTGATTAAATTGAAAAGAGCATGTTATAAATGGCTATTCCTGAGTGGGAATATGCATCGAACGTCATGTGAACATCCATATATGATTTTTAATTAGTATAAATTTTTCAAAACCTAATAAGTTGGTGAATTCAACCATATAAATTCATGTGGTCTCCACATGAATTCATTCTGAACACATTCATTATAATGAAGACTCATCCATAATATTTTTTTGAAACAAGATACATAAATATGACAAGAATGAGTTTTATGGCACATGATTATTTCAGAAGAAATTAAGCCATGAATAATTTTATACATGAAAATATTAAATAATTATTAAAGTGGCATACAAAATTAATGTTTATTATGGTGAGTTATATTTTAAAGCATATAATGTACAACTAATTGAATATATTCAACACATGAGTTTTATGAAGAAAAAAACTACAACAAAAATATATGTGTTTTGATATTTTGGCATCACATGGAGATCCCAAAATAAGTGAGTATTAAAATAAATAATAACTTCTATATGATGTTTTTTGTAGTTGAACTTGTAGTTATTTTATAACCCTCATGTAATTTCTGATTAATTCTCAAGTAGATTTAATGAAGTGATTATTTAATGATAAAATTATATTTATGGTCAAAGAATCCATAGGAATACACATTATAAATCAAATATATTGATTCTCATATATTGATAACCATGATGAATATATATCATTATTCTGTGATATTAGATGAGATCATGATGTGGGGTAATTAATCAAATAAAAAGAGGAATGAATTATCCAATATTGTATGCTTGAATAATATATAAAATTTTAATTTAATGTTGATGTGGAATATTTGAACATTCATTCATGAGTATTGATGAATAATACGAGTGTGAAAGTAATGAAATAACCTGTGAACAATTAAGAAAATTTAATAAGGATATTCATATAGAGACCTTATCTCGTTAATTAATTTACATTAAAATGAAAATATATTTCACTACTAAAAATTAGTTTTTTATAATTACCAAGGAATTAATATTCATTAAATATTCTATTAGTATTCATATATAAATAAAATTATAATAATTATTTGACAATGATAATGAGATTTACAATGAAAAGTTCTTTATTATTTATTGATAGAAAATGGAGACAACGCAATAACATTTAAAAGATCTTGTGCATTACAGAAATTTATAGAGAAATAATTGTGTGATGATATTGTGGTTTCTTATCATAGTCCACGTGATCAAGGAGAAGTGTTAATCTATGAGAGAGGCTGTGAGAACCTAAATAAGTAAAAATATAATTTTCTACACAAAGATAAGTTATATTTGAATATATATTCAAGGATGATTCAGGATGATCCATTAATAACTATTAAGATATAGTATAACAATTTAACTAGGAGGTGGAATGAGGATATATTTCTGGAGTATTCATCAGCTGTAGGTATGATAGTATAAAGATATTTTTGGGTGATAGCTTCTATGATTATTTTACTATCATAAATTTTAATATATTTTGTCCTAGTAATTTTAAGAGACTCTCCATCAATTTTTAGGGTTGAGAGATTATATTGTATTTAGGTTGACTCGGAGTGATGGATTTAGGTCTTAAGACAACACCTGAACGTAGAATGGGATGGGATTTCAAGGACGACCCTTATATATCCTTATGTCTTGTTCCGTTTAAATTTTATATACATGAATAAGGGTGAAATATTCTTGTAAGAGTTCACTTTAATTTAACTACATATAAGATAATTTTAAGAATAAATAAATAATACAAATAAAAAGAAAAAATGATTAATCACCTTTTCTTTTCAATGATCACAACTGATCTAGGCACTATAATTTATATTAGAGAAAACCATGTTCCTTCTAGAAATACCTGACCTTTAAAAAACATAGGAGATGGATAGTTTGAATTAATCAATAGTATAGTACATACTATATTTATAGGTAAGAACATTATTTGGTGGATGAATTAAATTCTTTTAAATATGTTTTCACATGCTGATGAAGTAATCATTTCTGAAATAATGGTGTTTTCCCCATTAGAGAGATTCTGTTACCACTTATGCAGAGAAGAAAATATTGATGTATATGGAAAAGTAAGGATTGTCATCCTAGCATCTCTATCGAAATAGGTATTTAACATGGTGATAATACATAGATATATGAATGATATGTGTGAAAGTATTGAAGATATATATGATCATAATGTGAAGATAAATAAAGTCAATATTCAATTTTTTTGGATTTATTTTAATATATATTACTGAAGATGATGAGACCATTATTGATTAATACACATGATTCAATGAGATAGTATTAAAATTAATATGAATTTATGACATAGTATATGATTCAACTATTATGATGAATTTTTTGATAAACATCCCAAAAAAATTCAAAATATTTCTAACCTTAATGAAATTGCTGAAATACCTTTTGATCGGTTATATAACACACTTCTCAATTATGAGATGATAAAATGCACTGTGTTCAAGAATAATATTGTTGAATAAATTCAATTGAATAAATGTAAGGTCACAATTTGAATTATAAAGAATATTAACAACAGTAATAATTAGAATAATATGATGATGGAGAAAAAATGAGAATCATATCTATCAAATAAAAAATATTATATGTGGAAGATAAAAATACCAATGAAAGATTCAAAATATTTTTTTATTTATAGAGTTGTTGTGCAATTTATAATTAATTTTCCAAAAATGTAATTTTAGAAAACATAGAGAGATGATAAATATAATTATAGCAGTAATTATAGAGAAATTTATAAAGTTTATTATAAAAAATAGGATTAAATATAATTTTTAAGGAACAATTTAATTGACATTGAAGGAAGTGATCAATAAATATCCACATGTGAGTAAGATGATGAAATTCACAATAATTTTATATATAAAGTTAAAATATAAAAAACACATTATGAAGCGTTGAGGGGAATAGAGTTAAATCAAATATATGTAATGGATGGAATTAGATTCCTTCCTAGATAAACACATTATTATATGAGAGAATATAAATAGCAATGATAAGGTGAAAGGAAATAAATATCATGATTACAATGACATAATTAGAGATATAAAATTTTTATGGTGGAAAATATATGATAGGATAAGGTTCAAGATGATTTTTATACAAGGATAACTGTTAATGAAAATAAGCTTCATGAGATGAAATATAGATTCCACATCTATTAAATCACATTTAAGAATATTATAAAATATTATGAGTTAGTAATAGATTTTCCTAACAGTGTCTAAATTCTACTAAAATATGAAATTTTCAAACACATTTATGTGGGAGATAAAATAATATTGGCCACATGGAAAAGGATTGTACAGAACATCTTACCATGAAAGAATAAAATATTTCGAAATGATTTTGGTATCCGAGTATGATTTTCCATGTATTTTCTTCAATATGAAAATATCACACAATTAAATTATTGATATGAGGTAAGAAACAAGGATATATTGAAAAATAATTGGTAATAAAAATGGTAAATAAAGGATGACATTTTTCATCAATGGTGATGCAGGGAAGAACATATTTTCCAGATTGATTAAAATATCTTAACAATTTTTATCTAATTAAAATGAATGGATATTACATGTTATTCACATATATTTTTTATATAATAATTTAAATTGAATAAATGGAGTAAAACACAAACGAGGATTTTGATGAGACTATAATTAAAGGAAAAATGAATGAGTTACGATCATAGACTATAGACGAACACCTTAAACCTTGATGGGTAGAATCTAGGTGAACCCCTTATGGGGGAGAAAAGTAAATAAGAGGTTTCAAAATTATATATCAATAAGAACTAGAATCCATTATAAAAAGTCTAACCTAATAGGATAATGGTTAAGGTAATTAAAATCAAAACTTTCACCCTTATTTCATTATGATAAATGCTTTTTTAATGTAGGTGTTTTGGTAGATGTGTGAAAGGGATAATATTGTACACATTCTATTAAAATTGATGATTTTTTATGAATCATATTAGTTTATGTATTAATTTAACAATTTGACGAAACAACCCCAAAATGGAGAATATTTTTGGATAACATCACATATATTTTGTCTGGACAACATAGACAACCTTTATTATTTATATATATTTTTAAATATTGGGTTATACCATATTATAATATAGTACTATAATTAATGTCAATATTATATGAAAAATATATGATGTCATCCATATATCAATAAAATATAGATGAAGTAAGTCATAATACAATAATTATATATGAAGCTTATTTGAGCCGATAAGTTTCTTGAAAAGTGAATAATAAAATAATGAGTTAAATAGAATCCACATCATGTCCTCGAAATATGATAATAAATAATGGTGAGATGAAAATTCGCACATATTGACATAATAGATTGAAAAGAAACACAATGGGGAGATTTCAGACACCATATGTTGATTGTATTTTTATTCAACAGGGAAGTCAATATGTGTTGGACTGTGAATAAGGTGTTTCCATAATATATAGAAAATGTATATGATATTAATAGATTAAATTATTCATTTAAAGAAGGTAAATACCATGTTTTAATGTATTTTAATTATTTTATAATATATCTATATATTTTTGTAGTCATGTGCTAATGGTATTTGATGAATACACACTGACAATGAAAAGGAATATGATGGATGATTTTCACGATTGTGATGAGGAATATCAGTTCCATTAATAAAGAAATTTGAAGAGTATAAATGGAAATTTTATGTATTTCTAAGTGAATAATAATAGAATATAAACTTTGAGAAGTCCAAACATTATTTTCATGATGAAAAATAGATAGGATGAATTTATTGATATTACCAGGATATTATATTCATTATTTACAAAATCATTTAAATAAATTTGAGTAATATTTTTTTTCATCCAATGGATAACTGAAGGGCTAACTCAAACACACATGGTGTATCCATTATGCATAGCTAAACCATGGAGGGAGGGATCATAGTGAATCAATAACACATGACAAGTGCCATCAAATGCACATTCTAGGCATGCATTTGTGTAAGAAGGTAATTTCAAGGGGTATTAGTGTTGGGAAATCCTAAATTATACATTTTTAAATATAAATTCTTACCTATGGTGATCAAATCATATATAAATGATTAGTACATATAAAAATAAGGGAACATTGAATTTTTCTGGGTGAGGTAATAGTTCATAGTAAAAAAAGTATGTGTACATTAAAATTAATTAAAAGAATTTTTGATGATCTATATGATAACAACATGATCAACTTCTTCATCCACTATATAGTATGTTCACAGACATCCACTGCATGAGAACTAAGTGCATGGTTGACATATCAAACACATGACCATTCATGATACTAACCACATGGTTAATCATGGGTCATTTATATGATGAGTTGTATACCAATCAAGAGTTCATTAATCTTATGTATGAAGATTATGTAACATATATGAAGTTAGTGTTTGGTTTTATGAGTTTTAAGTATCAATTGGGTATGTCTGACATAGATAAATTGTGAGATATGTGAATGTATCATCCATATAGGGGATAATAATTCATCAGTGTTTCTTTTGTGGTTATTTCTAGAGTTGTTGGGTCAACCACATTGGATGAGTACATTATAATATAGAAGTGTCATATTCTCCTATAGGGTTTTAAATATTTTGAAAATGGGAATTGGAAAACACAGAAACATGATCAGTGAGTTAATTCCATGTGTCCAAATAGTTAGGAATATCATTTTATTCATTAGGTGAGATAGAAGTAAATTCATAAATATTATTTGTGCATGCATGTAAACCAAGATGAATAATATTTCTGCATTATATGATATGTTTATCTTTGATATACCTTGATGTCTATTAAAATAAAATGGAGAGAGACAATTTACATTTAAACTGATATCATGGATAGGATCCTAAAAAATGTCCTTCTGTATATGGGAATAAGATTTCAACTTCATGTGCACTCCCATGTATGATTTCATAGGTGGTCACACTGATCAATACAAACATTCAAGATATGGGAATGTGAATTCATGGAGATACATTAATGAAACAACACCTTTCATGAATTACATACTCATTCATTATAGAGAAGATAATGACATTTATTTTCAATCAAATTCAATTCATTCATTTGACTTTCTTGAGTTTTATGATGATTGTAAATGTCACATGAATTTGTTGAATGAATAATTTCACACATGAAATAGTGAAATTAAAAGGAAGGAAGAATGAAAAAATGAGTGATTATTTTAGTATAATATGTTTCAAATGGTAAAAAATAATATTATTTGAATTAATTTAGATTATGAGTTTCATGAAGAAATAATTAGATTAAATTTTTTGAGTGGAAATATTTGGATATCACTCAGATACCCTAAATAAATTAATATTCACATGTTTAATGGTATCTATGGTATTTATGAAGGACCTGAGGTTATAGATATATGATATACCATGTGTAATTTCTAACCATGTCTTTATAAAAGTTAATGAAAATTTTTTCTCATGATTAAATGAGATTGATGACCAGTGACACTAGAGGAACCTTATTTTCATATTAAATATATTAATTCCGATATCTTTATAATAATAATTAATATATCACTATAATGTGATAAAACTGCAGTTCATGAGGTGGATTAATTATTTACATCACAAAGGAGAAATAATTATGATCCATGTGGATTGATGAATAACATATGAAATATTAATTTAATATAGATATTTATTTATTTCATTCGAAATGAGAATATTTAATGATGAAAATGAGTTTTAAATTAACCAAATACCACATAAATAAACAATACCAGGTTTTAAATAGATTCAAATGTAAATTATAACATCAGAATTAATTTAGTTTAAATTATGAATCAATTTCACTATTGAAATCACGGTGCTTCTCATAATCTACATAGAATTGAAAATAAAAATATATATATTTGAATATTTATATGTGATAAAAATGGTAATTAATATTTACCAATGATTGTTATATTTTTTATACATGAAAATATAAAGATTATATATTTTTTATCAAATGTGAGAAGCCAATAATATTCTCGATATTCTGTACATCATGGAATAAATGATAGAAATAACTATGTGTTAATTTTTATTTAATATAAAAGAGAATGTGAGAATAGAAAATTGATCCACTATGATAGATGATATTTATACAAGAATAAGAAAATTTTAATCTACATACATCCAGGGAATATATGTTTGAATCCATGTTCGAGGAGTAGTCAGGTGGACCCTTAATATAATTGTAGGAGGTTCTGTAATCATCCCCCTTGGTGATGGAAGCCAGAATAATTTTGGGCTATAACTTAAATTACTAGGATACTAGTATAAAGAACCTATAGGTATATGGATGTTTTGAACACATTAAGACAATACATTTTTGGATAGTTCTTATGTTTTCATGATATTATCCATAATAGCTTTATGGAGAGAGCTATTACAATATTAATGTTCAATGTAGTTTTGAATCCATGTCTCTAAACAACACCAGCTCATGTAAAGGAGTGCGATTTCAAGGTCAAACCTTGTATACCCCGGTGTCAAGTGTCTTTTATATTAATAATTTTTTATTAATATTAAGATAAAATATCTATAAAGGATTTGGCTTTAGTAGTCCATAATGGTGGAATAAAAAATGTACAGAATAAATATAAGGATACCTAAATCACCCCTCTCCCACTTAATGATCAAAGATAATTTTGGAAATTCAACATCACATAAAAACATCTCCTATATCCAAATAACACTTAAATGATCTCTTATATACATATGAAATACCCTTTATGTGATAATTCTTTTGAAGAATTATTGAACATTATTTTTAAACCCTCACATATTTAATAAAATACCCCAAAAATTAGACATCAAATTTAAACACACAAAAAAACATTAATATAATAGATAAAAACTTATACAAACACCACCCCAAAATGAATTACAATTAAAAAGTAATTTTAATCTCTAAATTGTAACTCAACTCATTTATTAACCATTTAATTATTATTTTTTAAATTACACGCAAAAAACAAATTAAAAAATTATATTCATATTAACAGAACATACATATCGATTAAACAAGGTATTAGATTTCAAAAAATATATAGAACATTCTAAAAATAATTTCAAAAATCCATCAAGGCCTTTTTTGTATAATGATATATAATTTTCGAAAAAATTAAAATTTCTTTCTACATTATCCTTAAATAAAAATGGATCAGATATATAAAGTTTTATATTGTGTTTTGAAAATAATATAATAAAAATCAATAAAATAGTTTAAAAAATTTTAATATCAATTATTAGTCCACATTCACAGGTCCTAAATGAGTAAAAGGAAGCTATCTAAGGGTTATATTTAATCCCATGATCATAATTTGAAATCCTCCAAGTTCTTATTACACCAATTGACAAAAAACCCCATTTATTATTGAAAATCACACTTAATCAAATGAAAATCAAATATAATATACCCAACCATATTAGAAGAGACATAAATGAAATCACACAACATATGAAATATTAATCTAATGAGAGGCATAGGTCAAATTCAAGATCAAAATTCAATAGATCCCCATAATGGACACATAAAAAAATAAGGAACATTGCAATCATAACATTAATATCACAAATCCAAATATTTGTAGAGTGGATTATGTTAGTAATTTCTTATAATTAAATATATAACTATTCATATTAATTTTATTAAAATTCATTTTCATTATTAAATCCTTAAAATCTAACATATGTCTTATAAATATTAGTGGTTCTAACTCCCAATGGGCTGAGTTGGATTTTTATTATTATTTGATTTAAATTAATTTCCACGATTTAGTAAAAATTTAATAATGATTTTTGATTATAAAAATGATGGTCATAAGAAATTATGATGTTAAAATGATATTTATTATTTTATTGTATTTAGTTAAATAACTTCAAATATATATTTTAATTTGTTTCATATTATATTTCTACATAATGTGATAATCATTGGACAATAATTCATTATAATTATTCATCTCTATATTAAGGGTGAAAATATTGTTGAAATATTTTCTATTAATTGGAATGTTGATTAACCATATTTCTTATTACATCAATATATATACAACCAATTATATAAATTTATTCTCATGATTACAAATTGGATCTAAAACCGTGAATTGTTTGTATAAATCATTAATTAATTAATTTTTTATCTTTAAATAATTATTCATATTTTAATTTCAAAATGGTAATGTTTGTTAATAATTAAAATGATTTATAATTCAATTAATGACACAAAACCATAGTTTGAGAGGAAATAATGTTGGTGATTTGATGATATCCTTTTGAATTATATATGTCATTGATTTAATAAAAAGTTTTTATTAAAAAATATCTTAAATGATTATTTTAATTTATATTGACAATAGCTGACATTAATATTTTTTTAATTTTTTTCATTAGTTAGTAAGGTTATTAATTTTAGTGAATTTTAAATTGTTATTAATCTATGAGATATTGGATAACCAAATGGAGTGTGGTATTTAAATTATGAATAACTATTTTGGTTGGTTTAAAATATACCTTTCCATTTACAAGTTAATCTCTTCATTTATCAATCAAACCATTGAGTCTTCATACTAGACTTCTTCAATTTTAATGGGATGATTTAGTGTATTATATTAAAAATTTTATTTTGTATCCATCATGAATTATTTTGGAAGAATTATGAACAAAATAAGTTACATATTTTATTATTAATTAAAGAGGTATTATAGTGTGTGTATTTAGGATGGAATATATGATTAGCAACCAAAACATTCATTGTAATTCTTATGATGGATTAGTAATTTGAAATGATTCAAAGAAACTAATGTTTAAATGGTTTATATGTGTTGTTTAGTTTTTCGATTTTGATTAAAATTAGTTTTTATTTGTAATTACATTAACATGAATACCAAACATATACCTAGATTATTATTTCAAAAGAATATATATCAACCACCCATAGAACTGAAATTTTATTTTTTATTTTAGAGAAATGCATTTTTATGGGTTAAATGGGGACACAAACAAACATGAACATTGTTAAAAAAAGAATTTCATAACCCCAAAACTCTAAACCTTCTAAATAATCATTAATTGTATGGAATCATTCTCATTGTATATACATCATTCAATATAAAAGAGATTCCAGTTCAACTCTTCAGGGGTGATCTCCTCAAAATATTAATGCGTTTTGTTAAAAAACGTTATATATTCATCAATAATGATATTTACATCATTGAAAACACAATTAAAAATACCATCATAAATATAACATGAATCCATTTATCACCTATTAACATTTTCTTCAATTTTCTTTTATACATCATGTTAAAATCTCTCTCTACTTGTCTTATGTGTAAATCCTTTAACACATTCTCATTATTATAGTGAAGAATTAAATCCAATATAAGAGTTCATTTTTCCTCCTTTCTGACTAAAAAATCCCATATTAAATAAATTATTTTTATATTTTAAAAAATTATTAGGTGTTTCATTTATTTATTTTCCAGCACTAAAGTCAAAAATAATAATTTAAAAGTAATTATTCAATTTTTGTAATCCTATATTAAATATAAAAATATGCAATTTTAATATTTATTTTTCCTTTTAATAAAACTATCTTTCTAATACAGTTTTCCCCATGAAATGGAAAACCAAAATGAACCAAGATTTTTATATTATTGGATTACATTAAAATTGTAAATTTAATATTAATAAATAATGAGAATGCAATATGACACATAGTGATGATTATTAAAGTGTAATAAAATAATATGTTAATATAAATACAATGAACACAATAATTTATCCCTTTAGTTTTCTTTGAATATCCAAACTATAACGGTGTCTATAGAAATAAGGAGAAAAATTGAAATATAATATACATATTGGGAGGCATGTAAAATAAGAGGCTAAAATATTTTTTTAAAAAATGTAAGGTGAAATATATAAATGATATAATCTGAGTATATATTTTTTCATTGGATATATGGTTGTTTTTTATATCAAATTAATATGTTTTTTAATTAAAAATAATAAATAAACTAGTACTTATGAACTGACAAAATATTATTTAATGAAAATAATTTCATTTAAAAATATATTATTATTATTTATGGATTAAATTTTATTAATAATAATAATAATAATTTTAATGATTTGTTTAACTTATAAATTAATTTTAATGTTAAATTTAATTAGTAAAATATTGATAAAAAATGGTTATAATATGAATAATTAATTTTAATAGGATGTGGTTTATATTATTTAATGTTAAAAATTGATATTTAACAAAAATATTTTTTTTAATTATTGGGAATTTTTTCATATACAATTAAATTTATTCCTTTTAACTAAATACTCTAATAGAATATTTCACAGAATATAAAATATTATTAATACATATTTAATACATTATTTAATTTAAATATGAATAAAACACCTAAATTTTTATATTTAAATTCTCCCTTAAAAAGATTATATTTTTATGCACATATATAAATTTATTTTTTTATTCGAAATTTAATTTTTTAATTTTTATAAATTAAATTTGAATAAATATAGACTTAAATTATAATAATCCAAATAAAATTAGGTAATAATGTCAACTGTATTTATTTCATTCAGATACATTACTAAGATAACCAAAATTGTTAGGAGGGTAATGATAAAATAGGTTAAAAATTATTTAACCATGTGTGACATAATTAAACTATCACAAAAACAATTTTGATAAATCAATGGATGAGAGACAAAGTGATAAAAACATACCCCGAAACCATTATTGTTTTCACTTTATCTCACACTTTAATTTAATCTGACAACCCTATGCCTTAAGAAATTAGTATTTTAAAAAATGTTTCTAAAAACTCACCTCTAAAATGACACCTATTATACCACACAAAAACTACTCAAACAATTAATATTTCTCTTAAACATTGAAAGGGTTTTTCAATCCCATGTTTATTACGTATATTAGGTAGAATTGGGTTTCATGATGGAAATAAAAATACTTCATTCCAATAGAATCATTATTATTATGGGATCAATTCATGATTTTCATATTTATGTGCTTCTATAAAAATTTTAATTACCATATCATATCTACCCTTTATAATAATTAGTCTAAATAATAATAATAATAATATATTGATATCATTATTCTTTTGAGGAAATGACACTACTATTTTATAACACTATACTATTACTCATTCAACAGAATAACATATCCATTTTTGGGTCTATTAAACCACCTGCGTGAATGAATATTTGAAACATCATCATTATCATCATGAATAATAAAAAAAGAAATAATTTTAAAATATAATATATGGTAAATATGATTGAAAAATAATTGAATTTTATAATATAACTCATGTTTATTGGTAAATGGTTTATGAAACATGAATGTAAGGGATTCCATTCTCACAAAAAAACCCATAATTTACATCAAATATTAATTTGTTTGGATAAATCAATTGAACAAAAATAATTCCACTAGCATGGATATTATAGTAAATAAAAAAATTTATTCAAATAAAAATAACTTGCATATCTAATTTGAATCATTTTGGAAATTACCAAAATTACAAATATAGATTGATGCATATAAATAATTAATGACTATTAAATTTTTCAATAATAATTATAATTTATGGGTATAAATTGTTATTGATATGAATTGGTATTTGAAACAGTCAATTAAATGGTTATGTTTATTACACAAGAGGTTAATTCACATTAAATGATTTCAGAAGTTAATGGTTTTGGATTTTTTACCAATCTCATTATAAAATTTAAATTGGTTATGATTGAACATACATTCTAGGAAATTATATGATTCTCTCTATAAAACCAATAAATTTTAATGTAATTTATTTTTCATGGAATTTAAATTTATTTTTCATAACATAACGTTATTTTTTTCACTATTTACCTCTAACAATGCTTATAAGTGGTGCCAATAATGTCTCATAATTTTAGTCAAGAATCATTCATCAAAGTAAAAATATTATTTATTTTGTTGTATAGATGAATGTATTTCCACTTTTAATTTTTTTTTTAGATTATTTTGAAATTATATACACAAAATTGAATGAATATTTATTACATTTCACATGAGTTCTTTTTTATTGATATTTTCACTCTTAAAATGTGAAAAGAATATTGTTTTTAAAATTATACAAATTAATTAGATTTCCCTCCTTATTCAATAATTTTATTTAAAAACACTCAAATTCATATTTTAATGGTTTTAGAAAAAAATTTCAAATCTAAGTAATTTAAAAAATATTATATTTGAATTTAAATGTTATGAAAAATGTTGGTTGTATTTATTGTTCATTATCTATGTAAATAATAATTTTATTATATAATTATTTTCCATATTTTTTAATAAATTTTATTGTTTCTTATTATTAAATATGAATATTATCTAGTTATACCACCCATATTATTTCTCCTTATAGATTATGATAACATCGTATGGATATTTTTTTGAAACCCATTTATATTCATAGGTTAAGGACAATATAATTGAATTAATATCTTTTTAATGCAAAAATGGAAAGTATATGTATCATATATATTTATATTTTATGTTAGTCTATCATTACCCTTATATGTATTATTAAAATTTTTATATCTCATGAGACCAAGAAAGGTGACAAAACCTCTTGGATTTTGATAAAATATATTGGTGGTAATACTTGAAATTTTTTATGATGAAAATGTTTATTTTTTTGCCACATTTTTATTCTGATGTAATTTCTCATATGTCTTATCATGGAATCATTTTTTTAATATTCAATTACTCGGGTCTAATTTTATGTCAATTCAATATGTCATGACTCTTGGATTCTAACCTATGTGTTATTGGGTATGATTCACTAATAATAAGACCATTCACCTTGATTATATTCTCATAAAAATGACTTCATATTATGGTCATATATGATCTTATATTGATATCTCTTTTGTTTACACATACGTAGAATATAAGATTACCAATTCTTATATTTCCATTACTCAGGTTAAAAATAATTGTAATATATATTTAAGGTGACTATAATAGTATATTGTGTGAAAACTATTTAGGGATATGTTTTAAATTTTATAAAAAAGTTTCTATATATATAATATCCCTTCCCAAAAAACCTATAGATTTTAGAGTGTAATTAACAATAAAATATAATTTACTATAATAGGAAATGATGTAATATTTATTTATGAAATTCAAAGGTTTCCTCAATTTATATTAGAGAAGGAATCAATAATTTTTTTATGATATGATGTGTATAGGGATAGAACATAAGAAAACCTGTAATGTACAGTAAGTGATATATAACTATCTTATAAGGTCATTAGTGGAAATAAAGGTGTTATAATAATATACATCTTACAATAGATTTTTAATTACATATGATTGATTATTATTATTACAATTTCATGATACACATGAAAAAATTATGTTTTTAAGTTATTAAAGATAGAATAATAATATTTGGTTGGTGATAGGTATACTCAACATTAAATCTTATTTGAGCTCAATTATATACATTCAATCCAGTAAAGAAAATTATTATGAATATTAATTCATATCGCTAATGTATAGAAATTGAATTATCAATGAAAACCGCATTCCTGTATGAAAAACATATATCAGTATATAGATCATATCAAATTTATGTTTGTGGGAATATAATTCATAAAACTAATACTCTGATTAATTTAGTGTAATTTTATATAATCATGGTCTTGTATTTTCTTTCTCTACATAGAGCCTATATTAACTTTTAGAATTCATAAGGTACACTTCATATCATGAATCACCATATGATAATCTATTGGGGAAAATATATACATGAACTCCTTAGGAAAATTTAGTTCATTATATGGGTGATAATACCCAATAATGAGGGATATATAGATAAAATAGTTTGGGAAAAATATCATATTTCTTATATCCATGTTGTGTAGGAAAATGATGATTTATTTCCTTAATAATTTCTGGGTATTTACCCAAGTATTTTGGTTTATATTTTAATAGATCTCATACATATTATTTTTCATACATAAGTACACCATATAAGGTTTCCTTGACTAAAATGGAGGAATTTATGAGTATATTATAAGTCAAACTACTCAATAGTTTTTTAAACCTCTATGGTACACCATGTGTTGGAACAATCAGTTATGATGTGAAGAAATCTCAATCACTGAAACAAAAAAATTCGTCGTCGTTAAATTAGTAAAATCAATATCATGAAAATATACACTCTACCATATATTAATGAATTGTTATATTAAATTTTATTGTATGAATACTCTAAAAAATATAAATGAAATATGGATATCATTAATTAATTGTTGAAAGGGAGGTTAGATCAAAGATACCTTTACTTCATATATAGTCAAATTGAATTCAAATTGATTACATGTGGACTTAAAAATTGACATGATATATTTTTTATTTTAATTAATACAACATTTATAAATTCCTTAAATTTATTTATGGTTTTATTTATAAAGTAAATTTTCATATATTGTATGTTAAAGTAGTAACATGGTGATCGTTTGGGGATTGTGTAGAAGAAATTGAGAGAGGACAAACTACTTTTAAAATTAAGAATGAGGGGGAATATATATTGATCATTTAAATATGGGTGTGGTTATGAAAAATCCTATACCCTGAATTATGATACAGATCCAAAGTTTTACGGGATTGGTTGGAATCAGTCGATGTTTTATGAGATAATTTTCATGACCTTCTAATATATAACCCAATTTTACATAGAAGGGATACAAGTTCGTCTAGATATATTAATGTGATGAAAATTTTAAGGGGAACAATGGTATATTCTGCATAGAGCATATAGTAAAATTACCATGAAAGTTATATGTGTTTTTAAAATATAATGACTCATTAAAAAATGGATTAGGTTGTTCTTTTATGAAAAATATCTTTGTGTAGGATTCTTCCTGATGTTAATTAATCAATATTGAGAAAAATTACTCATAACATGACTTAAAGCTAATAGTATTATTGTTTATAATGAGGATATTCTGGAATTACCTATATTGTGAAAATTGATAAATATATATTAATCCAATGAGGGAAAATATATATTCACAAAGGAGTTGAACTTGAACTAAATAATATTATTGGAGTTAATTATGTTGTATGACATCAAGATACTATACCATTATTTTTTGGTGAAAAATACGGATTATTAATTGAGCAGGAATGATCATGAGGTGACACAAGAAATACATATGTAAACACAACATCATTTGATATGAATATTTAATATATATCACAATATTACACCAAAGATAAAATAAATTATTTATGGTATTTCAAGAAAAAAAGAGAAATTATTTGATGAATGATCTCCAATATCCCTTAGAAATTACATCTAACAGAGTACCCATTATAGATGTATACTAAATAATATCTTTCTTCACAACCCATGAAAAAAAAGAATCACATGGAAGGGTGAGCATAAATAGTTAGTAAGAGTAAACATGATATATATAAATTGTTAATCATAAGTGATAATAAGATATTAATAAGGGTAAATGAACATGATAATAGAATAAGATAACATACCCAGTAGTTCATTGAAAAAAATTATGATTCGTTGTAGAATTCATTGTTAAAAGAAAATATACGAGTCATAAGAGTTTAAAATCATTAGTAATCAATCTCGATTCATAATAAAATATCATAAGAATTAGAAATAATTCTATCACATAGAAAAATTCATATAAATAATTTTGGTTACGTAGGATCATTTCAAAGAATATAATGGTGGACTCATTCGCATAATGTATTGGGTCTTCTCCCAATTCCATCTGTAATGGACATTTACATTGATGAAAATTACATATAAAATATTTTAAAATAACCATTCTATATCAAGAGAAATCATGAATTGTATTTGGGAAAATTTTAAAAACTAATATTACATAAAAAAATTTTAATATTATATTCTGTTTGAAAAAAATGAATCATTCATAGTAAGATTAATTATGATGTCATAACATGAAGGTTGTCAAATCCCTTCATATCAAATATCTTGAAACAAAACATTTTTTTCATAATATTTTATTTTCAAATGTAACTCAAACAAAAATATGTTAATAATATTTCTTAAAATATTTAATAAATAAATGAAAAGGTTATGATTATTAATTTTAATAAAATTTTATGTATAGTATATAAAATCAATAAAAAAAATTTAATAACATTGATATTCAATATAATGTTTCCCACATGAAAGCGTAAAAAAGGTAATATTTTATTGAGTATATTTTCTATTTAATTTTGACTAAAAATGAGATTATAATAGAAGGAAAAATGAAAAACCATAAAATAACCATAAAATAGAAATATATTTGGATTGAAATAATATAGTCATATAATTTCACCAAATAAAATATTATCATAGCCAATAATGAAAGGAAAAATATTACAACATAATCCCCTACACCAAATCTTGATAATCATAATATTGACCCTTAACGTCAATTTTTAAAAATTTAGATTTATTATATAGTTATAAAAAACCATATTCAAAATTATCATACAATTTTTCACTCCTTATTAATTTAAAATTACCTATTTTTAAAAAATTCCTTATTAAAATCAATATTTTTGTTATAAATGTCATCTTACCAAAATGGGATTTATATAAATGGTTCAGGTTGTTGAACCTATATTTTAATTTTATCATATGTATAAAAATATTCATTTTATATTAATAATATTTATTAATTATATACAATTATAAAAAATTAATATAAAACATTAATTAGAAAATGCATTACATCACTTCGAAGTACAGAGAGTTGTCTTTATAGACCATTGATTTTTGGATTTTTTCATAAATAGAAATAAAATAATATAAATAATAGAATTAATTTTATTAATAATATTATTATCATTCATATCATATGCACTCATTATGTCTCTCCTTATTACCACTAACGATAAGAATAAATGTAAATTTTGTTGAATCTCTTTGTTTAGGTGGTAGTCCACACATGTGCACTGGTGAAATTATCATTTTCCAATGGATGGGAGGGTAATAATGTAGAAAATATATTATATTTATATACTAAATATATAAAAATGAAAAAAAATATTTATTCCATATGTATAATAATCTAAGAACTATTGTTATGAAAAATAAAATAGATCACTTCATGGACATGGTAGTCTTTATATATGCATGATCATTGTTTTAAATTCACATTAGATATTAATGATATAGAAATTTGTTATAAAATTAAAAAAAGAATATTTAGGTAGTTTATAGATAATGATTTTATAATTTTATTAAGTTTATAGATTATTTAGTTTATGATAAAAAATAAAGAATCTGACCATATATTAGTAACAACAATGAGCTCTTTAATGATATTGTTTTATATACGACCATATGTATTATTAAGGTGGTATTCTAGTGATATTAAGACCTACATATTATGGGGAGGAAATATGGTTCAGTATTTTAGAAGGTCATAGATGAATTACATTGCTCAAGTGGTGTGATCAATTCAGAATAACAGGATCCCTTTTATAAGTGGGGTGGTTGGGAAAATAATAAATACATGAACCTTTATAATATAATATTTATCTTAATCAAAAAAATATATGAGAATATAATTTTTTTAAATATGAATATACTTGAAATAAAATCAAAAGATGAGATTTAATAATGTTTTTGTGTTATTTTATGCTTTATCTCTGATATTATCCCCTCAATTAACAATTTTTACCCTTATTACGGTTATAATATTTTTATTATTATACATTTTCATTATAGATAAAAAATATGTTTTCCCTATTGTATAATATTATTTATTTTTATTCTTAATTAAAAATCCATTTTACAATATAAAATTTATAGATGTTTTTTGAAATTAATTTCAATTTCCAAATGAGAAATGTGTAATTTTTTTAGAGAAATGTTATTTTTAAACATAAAAACATTTATTCTGATTAACTATTTGGAAACATATTTATTTGAATATTTATTGAAGAAATTATCTAATCCATTCAATGAAATTCATCATTTTGTATTAATTAAATTTATTATTTTAAAATATATTATATATAATAAAAACATTCTTTTAGAAAATATATCTTTTTTACATTCAACTTATATTATCATCATTTCTATCAAATTATTAAAAAATTCATAAATTATTATTCATTTTGTTATATAAAGTATCAATATATTCAATACATTATCATTAGTGATAGATATGTATTTTCAGATAAAAATAGATAATTTATAAGAAATATAAATCATGAAAAAATTATGTCCTATAATACTTTATTGTAATTTTAAAATGTGAGAACATCATTCCTAATAAATAGTCAAAAAAATCATTAGATAATAGATTTATACATATTATTTGTAATTATTTTATACATATTCATTCTAAAAAATCCAACAGTTAGGCAATAATAGTAAAATTTAAAAATAGTATTTAAATATTATATCATGGTTCATCAATGTTCATTGTTTTCTTTTAATTAAAATATCGAAAACCTCAATCAAATGAATTCAAAATATACGTAATTCAATTGTTATAACTTATAGATCATTACTCTGTATAAATTATAATTATTTAATGAGTCCTAATACACATGGATTGGTTGTTGAAGGAAATTGAGTATTTAAGGAAGGGTAATAAATCACATCTATCCCAAATAACTGCTCAACCATCCTACCAAGAAACGATCAAGATAGAATTGAAGCAGGATATAGAGATACTGAGGATGTTATGAAATATTATTTATTTTTACATTTATAATTTTCAAATTATGCAATTTGGGAATAAATATATCTTCCATAAATAATATAATTTTTTATGGAATTATTGGAGGATGGGCATAGCTCATTATTCTCAATAAATCCTAGAATAATAATACTGAATAGAGATCTCATGAATCATTTCTAGTGGTAAATGATAAGTAGTAGAATGGCGATCACCTCTCTTGATTATTGTTATTGATTCATGTTTATTTTGTATGATTGAAGTCTATAGAGATAATGAAACCATTTCCCATTCCAAAAGAAAAATGGTAAAATATCATCATTTTTTTCTTTTTATGATTTTCCAATACATCTAAAGAGTTAAATTACATTTGGAATATATTTTTTCATGGTATGAATTCATAAAATTTCAATATCATTCAAAAATATTTGTCACATCATCATGTTCCAAAATTATACATAATGAATGTGGTGAGTATTCCTGTATTACCACACTCAATTTTATCTAATTAGGATCTGATACTAACATTAATTTTTTGGAAAAGACCTTAATGATAATTAAAAAAAGCTGGGATTCAACATTTATTATAATTTTAAGAAATATCATAAATAAAAAAAGATTTATCGAACACATGAATATATGGTGGGATCATGTTTAGTAAATTTAAATCGAAATTCGCATTATACCCTTATCCAATTAGAGTTTTCGTATAATAATAAATTATATTATTCCATTCAAATAACAGCATATGAGGCCCAGTTTTAGAAGAGATGTATAATTCTAACATGTTTTGATGATTTTGGAGAGTATGAATTGTTATGATATGATTTTCTAAATAAATAATGGATAAGATTCAAAAAATTACTAATCTCATTAAAACATTGAAAAAGTAAATATAATAGATATATTGAAAATCATTGATGATATAAATAGTTTGAATATGTATAAAATTTATTCCTTGGTAAATCACTATTTATGAGTGTTATGATTTTTATCAATATGGGATTGTTAACCCTACTTACATTTCATACTTCAAAATCCACAATCGAGTGGTTACGATTTCTTATCATCTTATACTTCCAATAAAACATTCCTAACAGAATGATGTGCTCCTTGTGTCACATTTAATGATGTAAATACTTTACCTATCACTTGTAATTAAATAAATGGTTTCATAACGTGATAATGAACTCTTAGATGAGGAAAAATTGGTTGAAATATGTTCTTGTAGAGATAACGTATTATGAAAGCATATAACTAACTAAGTTATGGTTCTTGGGAGAATTAATTTTTTTAAATAAGAAACCTGGGAACCCTAATAAATAATGAGAAAGAAGTGCAATTTTCTCGACCAACTCCCCACAATGTGTACCCCTCCTCGGCTGTAAATGTGGGAAAATAGATAGTAACCCTTGAGTCCTGCCTCTAGTACGCCTGGAGTTGGTGACTAGCATCGAGGGTATAATAACCACACAAATGGTAGGCATTACCCACTAAGAGAACACATGAAAAAGAGAGATATCATAGATAAACCAAAAAACTCCCACTCGAAATTCAATATAAAAGAAAAACCAAGTACACATATGTAATGTAATGGAAAAATATTACAACTAAAACAAAAAAAACATCTAGTACAAAAAGGAGGTAAAAACAATAATGACCACGAAGTCCGAACAACTCTGAAAACCCCAATCTAGTAGTAACAAGATTGATCTCCAATCATCTATAAGTGACCTAAAAAATAGTTTATATACACATAGTCTGAGTATAATAGTATACACAATAAGGTCTTCCCCATATCCTCTCGTGAAAAAATAATGAAAGCATGCTAAATTACAGTGACCAACAAGTGATACTAACGCGTCACCTAAACATGTATATTATTTTCCCATCCTCACCATGTCTACTCTCACCAAGTATCAAATAATATATTATGTAATATAATAAATAATATCATTGGTACCCCACTACCACTTCCCCACTGGTTTTCCACATTTCCCCAACGTCGCACGTCCTAAGAATCTCTCTCCAAAAAAGGTTTGTATACAGACTCCAAGGAAAATCAGCACAATATCCACCACATGTAGCACAACTACCACGTCCCCATAACCAAATTAGACAATAAGTTTTGGGGATCCACCATAGCTCACATTATGTTTATCATACATCATGCATTAAAACTCAAGTAATTATAGCCCATACACTGAGTATGGATCCTTAAGCCATCACATACTATGCACATTACAACTATAAAAGTGTATAGAAATTTATATCCCGAATATATGTGTGTGAATAACAATAATCTATTAAATCATTAATCACAGATATTTGGATAAAAGTAACCATTGTGCCTACCATCACATGTAACTACCAAGATAAAAGAGTGGGGTCAAAAGAGGTAGTCATCCATCCATCCTCCCACCAGAATATTCAAGAAAACAACCTTCTAGGGATCACAATCCCAAAGGTGGTAGTTTTTCTAACTAACAGGGTGGAGTAGCACACATCATTAAACCTTTTGGAAGAAGAGTAAGAATGACTATCTTCCTTGAGAAGTGGGGGAAGTAAATCATATTTAAAACCAACAAGACTCACCTAAAAGAAAAACAATCACAAACAACCCATTTCATCCTTTCTAGTGTCCTCCCCGAAACCCACACGCATAAACTGATGCATCTCTCCAATCTGGGCAACAACTGCTTCCACAAACAATGGGCCTCCCTACCTCAACATATCACAATAGCCATCCAGGCTCACATCAGAACACAAGATGTAAGGTAAAAACATCATATCAACTGGGGTCATGGCCCAAAATCAAGGCATCCAATCTTCAAAGATAATGAGCACTCTGATATATGAAGCCCAAGTTCACACAGCCTTAAAATCAAGAGGGTGACTCTAAACACAAGAAGGCATTATCCTTTTATTAAATAATTGGTTATTTAATCCATCTGGAATGAATCGATTTATTATTTTTATGTCCCAACTATGGGAAACCTAAATAGTATGCAATCACAAATTATTTAATGTGATTACTACATCAGTTTGATTAACATCAAATTATAGCAACAACAACTAGACTCTTTTACATGGATCTTTATATAGGAAAAATAATTACAATTAGTATTAGTTTACAATATATTCCAATTTCCATCATGAATGACATGCTAATCAAGGAATGCATTGATATCACACTATCTAGAAAAACAAGAGGCAATAATATATGATCGATACAAATTCATTTATCCACTTTAGATATTTATTATGTCAATTACATTATGATCTAGAGGATAAATCTTGATAACTCTATAAATAAAATATAAAATAATAGATAAGAAATGATTCTCTTACCTAAAAAAGTTTTTAACATTCTTTATGAAATAATGATCCATACAATGGATTATGGTCACATCCCATGTGACTACTGTATCCACTCAAGGACATCACATCATGAAACCACAATCTGAAACCCATGAAAACTCCATTAGAACCAAATATATCACATGACATAACATTGAAAGGAAGAAGTAAGGATAAATTGATCAATGAAAATAACATAACTATGGTAGATCATACCTTTTATTGATGATAGACCAACCGTTGTTGCTTGCACCAAAATAAGGGCTGTGTGTGCTGCAGGAAGAAAATTCGAGGGGAAATGATCAAAGGATTAAATTTCGGTAACACTGATCATATGGGAACAATAAAATGTTAGAGCATCTCAAACTTGGAAACAAGAAGGTAGAAAAATGTAGGAAGATATCTTGTCACATTAGAGTTTTTACAGAGTAGAGATTTAAGATACATCTAATTTCCCATCAAAAGATAATCACGTTAAACTACATGGTTTGACCAAGTGATGGAATCCTGATCCATAGTAAAATTAATAAAGGAGTTTTGGTCATGGACGTGGAATTAAATAAATTAAAATAAGTCCTTGAAGGAATTTTACATAAATGAAAATGTCATTGGGGAAAACTCTAGGAAGCTGAAAACATGGTAGAATCATTGTACACCTACCGACGCTAGAAACACTATACACCTACCAATGATGGAAACAATGTACACCTACCCATGCATGAAACACAGTACACCTACTGATGATGGAATCATTGTACACCTATCGATACAGGAAACAATGTGGACATACCAGTAATGGAAACACTGTACCGCTACTGATGCTGGAAACATTGTACACCTACTGATCCTAGAAACACTATACACCTACTGATCCTGGAAAAACTATACACCTACTGATGCTAGAAACAATATACATCTACAAATCCTTGAAACACTATACACCTACCAATCTTAGAAACATTGTACACCTACCGATCCTGAAAACACTTTTCACATAATTAGAAATTTGGATAAGTATTGACAATACATCACCTGGACTGCCTAGAACACATCAAACACTATAATTTACAAAGGAATGGAATAAAGAGGCATGTGAAATCAAATCCCATTCCACACAAAACATTATCATCCTCAAGAAATCAGAACCATCCTAAAAGGAAACAGAAAAGGTGTCCAAACAACCACCCATTGAGAGACCTATCAAAAGAGAGAAAACCGCAAGAAAAAACAAGATAATTCCATCTCTAAAACACAAATGGTATACAACCGAAAATCAAACATAGTAACATGAAAATAGTTAAACATAAATAAACTCGGGGTACTAATCTTTTATCTAGAAATCTCATTCCAATGTACTATCCTTCATACGTCTATATCTCCATAAGATAGTAACCAAGGAGATAGAATGCCTTTGGAACACCATCTCTTCTATTCTTGAATCTACACAGGATACTGCTTGAATATCGCATCATCATTAGCATTGATATCTCACCAATAAATGATGTTAGAGTAAACAAGAATATAAAAATGGATCTATAACAAATAAAAAACATCATGTATCAGGCTCATCTACAGGGGAAGTGCTTCATGAAATTATATAGCTCAAATACAATCCAACACCTTGATAGGACTAACAAACCATGGAGACATCTTACTACCATGACCAAACTATTGCTGCCCCCAATGGAGAGTCACCTTTAGAAACACTTGAACCAAGAATCAAACTCCATTAGTCTCCTCCTTTGACACACATTTGATTTTTGACGATCATGCACGGTCTTAATACTCTCATGAATCACCTAAGCCATCTCTGTCGTATTCTTCACTATTTGCAATCTGAGAGTTGCTGACTCTCTAAACCCAGTCTAGAACAAAGGATAATGACATTTTCATCCATAAAATTATTCAAAAAGAACCATACATATGCTTGAGTTAAAACTATTGTTGTAATTGTACTCCACAACTGGTAAGTGCCTCATCCACAAACCACCATTATTTATGACACAAGATCATTACATTTCTTCCCATGTCTAGATAGTCCGCTTTTTATGACTATCCATCTGTATATTAAAAGATGTGAAAAGGAAAAGATAAGAACCAAAAGCATGTTTCATACCACTTCAATAAATTGAGGTAAAATGAGGAACTTTATTAGAAATCATCATCCTTGGTACTCTGTGGATTCTCACCACCTCCTCCAAATATTTCCTCGACAAAACATCCACTATGATCGACTCCATGATCACTATAAAGTGGGATGATTTTGTTAAACGGTCTACTGCCACCCAAATATTGTCATGTCCACCAAGAGCATGAGGTGGACTAGTAACAAAGCTGATTGAGATGTTCATCCACTTCCAATGGGGAATATCTATTGGATGGATCAACGTATCAGTGACACGGTGCTTGGCCTTCACATTCTAGAATACCAAATATTGAGACACAAACTCTATATCTTCACGAATCTTCCATGGCCACCAAAACTGACTCCTAAATGTTTGTTACATCTTCATCACACAAGGTTGAACTAATAAAGGATAACTAAGAAACTCTATGAGAACACTCCCAAAGATCTCCAAGGGTACAAAAAACCATCATAGATACAACACTCGGTTCTGTTCATCCTCAACACATCCATCAGAGATTATAATATTCATACATGCCTTTAACCCATCCGAGGGTCTCACTCGCCAACAAACACCATCGGCTCCCCACTAGAGCAACTAAAAACCACCATCCTCCTGGATCAATCCATGATAGTTTACACTAAAAACTAATTATATTTGCTGAGGATGAATTCATATGGTTGTATTTTTTAAAATAGGAAATCTCCCCAAGAGTGGTGTTACCCCAGTAGTATCGCACAATATCTACATACTTCAAACATGTTACCATAACCTCCAACTACCATAGTCAATTCCAAGGGCACTGTAATCCTCTCTACCTCATGTACCAAGGAATGGAAAATGGAATGTGATATAAATGATTGTGTTTCTATTGAATCAAACAAGTAATACACCCAAGTAAAAAACAAGAAAAGGGTACCTAGAACAATGTTTAGATAACCTGGTGCTGGAAACTCTAAAGCATGAAGGTGTCCACAACCTCCTTTGTGGCCTATCTGACCCTGATGAAAACCACAACCAAGGATGTTCTCTACTATCTGAAGACATGGAGCATCCCAAGACTTACTTATACCTTCACTATCTTCTCTCTCCTGATCCATAGCTAGTGCAACCTACTACTATTGCCTCAGCTGGAACTACCTCAATAGAGGAACCTAGAGCAGAAAACCCGACGCACTATGAACTTTATAAAATGTGGGTCAGATCTGTTGTTTATGAATTCTTCCTCTGTAATAAAAACAAGTACATGATCCATTAACATAGGAATGATAGCCACCTCCCCTTGAAAATGAGATGGTGAGGGCGGGGACCTACCCTCGGCTGAACAGAAACTCTTCTGACCAAAAAACTAGGAACCCCAGACAATATCTCTATTTCTTGCGGAATGACGACTCCCCTCTTATGATGATCCTGATCCAGACAATGTCTTATCGTATACCACTACCCTCTAAATCACCTCATGATATGTCTTGAAAATAAACAGGTTGACTTGAAGCTGGATCTTTGGATGAAATACCTCCTCAAAATGTTTCTCCCTAGTCTCTTCATCTAGAAATAGGTCCAAAACATATCATAAAAGGTTCATAAAATGGATTCCAAAATCTCACGCACTAGAGCTCCCATATCGATGTATAAGAAGATCTAGGGGTCTTGATGACATAACAGTCCAAGAAAGAAACTCACCTCTAAACTTGTCTTAGAACACCTCTCACATGATTGTTAACTCCTTTCAATACCCAAATAACAAGAACCACCATAGACTCTCTTCTCCATGCAGAATTGTCAAAACCAAAGACACATTGTTCTCCTTCTAAGAACAGATCAAAGTGATGGCTATCTCAACCTCCTCCAACTAGACATCCATGACTGTATATGAAATGGGTCCCTCATAGTTCTCTAGACTCTGGAACTAAAACTCATAGAGTGTCCTATTCCAAGGGTCGTCATCTCCAATCTCTACCCTACGACAATCATCTAGTGCATCCTGTATGACATATTCTGTTAAATCCTGCCAAGGACATTTACCTAGATCCATACCTATAAAATAAAAAAAGTTAGAGATCATAAACCTAAAATATGGAAAACTCAAAATTATTTAATTAATTTTTTAATTTATTTATTTTAGGTTAACCTATACCATTGTCAACCAATTCAAACAAAATCTCATAGAATAATTATGCATGATCCTTTAATATGTCTCTACATTACTACAAGTATCACCACATTTACTAGTCATGATAAACTAAACGTTCCATTAATCAGATCATAGGGGGCCCTAATCCCCTATGTCTTAGGTGGTGTCTAGTGTTTACATTACTTAATGAACATAACATACCCTATTTCCCTAAAAACCCATGAAACCTCACCTGTTCCTAACACAAAACTCCATCTTATCCCTCAAATAGACCTTTGATACCACTCTATGATGACCCCCTCCCCATAAGGTGTACCCCTCTCATTCCGGTAAGGTAAGAAGTGAGATCGTGACCCCTAAGTCTCGCCTCTTATATTCATCATGGTAGCAACTAGAACCAATGGTATTGTAACCACACAAATTAAAGGAAATACACTCTAAGAGAACACATGAAAAAGAGAGATAGGATATAAAAAAACCAACTCCAACTCATATTTTTATATAAAAGAAAAACCGCGTACACATATGCAATGTCAGGAAAAACTACTAAAACTTAAATGAAAAACTCTAAGTTCCAAAAAAAGTTAAAACAACACTAACCACTATGCCCAAACAGCTCCTGCAACCCCAAGCTAGTAGTAACCAGCCTGATCTCAATCATACACTAAGTGACCTGAAAAATATTTTATATACAGAAAGGGTGACTATAATAATATGCTCATGAGGAGCCTCCCCAGATCATCTCATGCAAAAGTAATGAAATCATTCTAAATAATAAGGAAAAATAAGTGAAACTAATAAAGGGACCCGGGACACCCTGAGAGGGGAGGGGTGAATCAGGGTGTCAACTTTTTCTTTTAATGTGATGGATCTTTTTCCCACGTTGGTAAGAACTTGTTGAACCAATAAGATGAATAAGATCAGAAAGAAAACATTTACATGCACAGAGAAGACACAACACTTTTTTACTTGGTTCACCACTAAGAGCTACGTCCAAGGAGCATATGCCGACAAGTTGTCGGTCATACTAAATTCCAATAATCTTCACTAGATGTGGATTACAATGGTTTGGGAACAATCTCTATGCCCCAGGCTCACTCCCTTTATAAAGGTTCAGGGATAGCTCACTGCTTCCCTCGGGTCACTCCCGTTGTCTCCACCTGGCTCAATGCCCTCGGTGTAGTCTCACTCAGTTTATAGACGTGAAGGTCTATTCAATAGATTTTTATTGAAGTCTTTTCCTCTGCTCAGCACGAGACTCTGCTTGCATAGATGTTTGGAATAGATGCACTAGAACGCACAAAACCACTGAACTGGATAACTAGAACATGCAGACAAGCTTTACTGACAATTGCATGCAACAAAAACCCTTTTCATGCAAAACCTTCTAATTACGCAGAAACTTTACTTTTCACGCAGAAAAATATATTTCATGCAAAACCCCCTTTTATCATGCAACTAAACCTTTTATGCATGAACTCAATTTTTTAAGTGCTATTCTTCATTTTTCTTGCATCCCAAAATTTTTCGAGCAATACCCAATATTTCACACAATCCCCTTTACACGATCCTTTTCTTGCATCAGACCACATATCTTCTCTAAGCCTTCAACCATATAGAATGAAGAGGGTCACCTCATATTTATAGGAGTCTGAGACAACCGCACACAAAATCCCGTTCAGCGTGAAAAACTCTCATCTGGTGCGTAATATTTCCTATAGGTATCGTTTTCCGCGCACCTCTCTCGAAATATCACGCAGCCCATGCCTTTTCCATTTTTCGACGTATTGATTCTGAAACACTATTTGAGCAAAAAACTTCGCTCTGCTATTTCATGCGCCACACTGTTTTTTGCACCCAACTCAAGTATTTCGTGCACTTCCCTTACTTTCCGCTCACCACTACCTCTTTGTGCGCACCTCCTATTGCAGACAATCAATGTCTTCATTTTCCAATTTTGAGGCCCAAAAATTTTGCAAACACTAGGAAACAGTGCCACCATCAATATTATTGTCTGCTTGAACTGTATGATCACTTTTCTAGCACAAATTCAGAACATCCATTGAGGATTGACAACAAACACAAACCAAACTCATATTCCTGCATAGAATAACCATGGTTCAAATAATCTCCCCCTTTGGGTTTGTTGGAAATAACCAAATAAATTCAATATATCACCATCCACATGCATACCAAAAATTCAAGGATTGACTCAGCCAACCCTCTAAGTCTACGTGAGCAATGATCAGTGTAGAAAACAAGCGAGGAAGCTTCAATTGGGTTCCTGTGTTTTGGAATGCTCAATGACGCTCAAGAATTAAATATCCAGAACCAGAATTTATTCTTTTCCTTACTCCCCCAATGACAATAAACCCAAAAATTGGTAAATGATCAATTTTCAGCTCAAATAGCACTCCCCTTGGATATTATATCCCCCATAAACCTATATCTCTTCCAAATACAGATTAATAACAGTTAACATAACTGGGGAGAGGGGAATTTTGGAACCCCCTTATGCAGCAGGAGGTGGTTGAACACTGAGGTACACCCGATGCTTTTCAAACACAGCTGCTGATAGTGGCTTCGTCAGGATATCGGCTACTTGATCATCAGTTCCCACGTGATCCATTCTAATCACCCCTTTCTCAACTTTTTGTATGATAAAGTGATACCTTATTTCAATATATTTTTTATGACAATGTTGAACATGATTTTTTGTAAGATCAATTGCACGCTTGTTATCATAGTAAATCACCATTGGTTTCTTTACCTCATCACCAATATATGTTAATTGTAGCTTCATCCATAGAAGTTGAGTGTATGACATTGTGGCGTATATATACTCCGCTTCAGCAGTACTAAGATATGTACTTTCTTGTTTCTTCCTCAACCAGCCAACACAGTTATTCCCAATAAAGAATGCTCCACCACTAGTGGACTTTCTGTCCACAACATCACCAACCAAGTAAGAATCAGAAAATGATGATAATTAACTGTCCCTTCCTAAAGCAAAGTATAATCCACAATTGTGAGTACCTTGAATATACCTCATGATCCTTTTTACTGTTTCCATATGTTCATCCTTTCGACTACTCTAAAAGTGGGCTGCAAGACATGTGGAAAAAACAATATATGGTCGTGTCACTGTCAAGTTAAGTAGGTTCCCAATGATCCTCTTGTACATGGTGGGATATACAGATGTCTCATCCTCATGCTTTCCAAGTTTGGTTCCAATTTCAATTTGAGTTGACATTGGTTTGGAGTCTTGCATATTAAACTTCTTCAGTAGCTCTCTTGCATACTTTTCCTGAGGGATAAATTTGTAGTCCTTCCTTTGAGTCTCATGCAGTCCCAAAAAATATGTGAGCTCCCCAATCATTGAAATTTCAAATTCTGATTTTATATGATTGGAAAATTCATCCACTGATTATTGCATGCTGCCACCAAATATAATGTCATCGACATAAACTAGAACAATGAACTAATATTTCGGAGAATTATTCACATAGAGATTGTGATCTAATCCTCCTCTTTTGAATTCCAGTTTCATGAGGTATGAATCCAGTCTAGAGTACCATTCCCATGGTCCCTATTTCAATCCATAAAGTGCTTTATTTAGCTTGAAAACCTTTGAATCGTCAGCACCAAGATGAAAACCCACTAGTTGTTCAATGTATACTTTTTCTTGGAGTACACTATTTAATAATGTTGTCTTGACATCCATTTGATATATATTATATCCTTTTTGGAGAGCCATGGCAAGGAACATCCTGATTGACTCCAGTCTAGCCACTGGAGTAAAGGTTTCTTCAACATGAACACCTTCAATCTATGAATACCCTTTACATACCAGTCGAGCCTTGATTCTGATAATAATTCCATTCTCATCAAATTTGTTCTTTAATATCAATTTTGTTCTAATCACATTGTGACCTTTGGGTCTCTGTACAAGATCCCATGTCTGATTCTTATCAATCTAATCTAACTCTTCATTCATGGCTTTCAGCCAGGATTCATCCTTTTCAACTTCTTCAAATGAGGATGGCTCCACCACTGACTGAAATGTAGAAGGCGTGTTATTCCTCATCCTCCATGTTTGTGTGGGTGCATTCCTGTCTCTAATTATGTTAGAATGATAAATATCTGCTCTTCGATTTCTCCTATGAGGCTCAGTCACATTCTCACCATCCATGATTTCCTCTTCTAATTCTTCATCTGAGTCATCATTAGGATGTGACCCCTGAGTGTTTTGTACACCTTCCTCTATTTCTATATTTGAATTTATTCCATGTTCACATTCATTCACATCTTTAATATCACCATCATAGGTTCTATTTGAATCATTTGGGGTTTTTCCATCAATTATATTAACATCATTTCTTTCCACAATCCTCCCCAAGAGTTTATTGAAACACTTGTAGGCTTTTCTATTCATTGAGTAACCGAGGAAAATTCTATCATCATCATTGTCTCTATATTTTTCTTGATTTCATTCTTTGTTCCTAATAAATAATTTACTTCCAATGACACCAAAGTATTTTAAAGAAGGCTTCCGTCCATGAAAAAATTCATATAGTGTATTCGTCTCACCAATATAAAGTCCTATTCGATTCTGAATGTACACTACAGCTTGAACAGCCTTTTTCCAGTAATGTCGTGGAATATAACTCTCAATCAGCATAGTTCGTGCCATGTTGTTCACCTATCAATACCTACGTTCAACAACTCCATTTTTTGTGGTGTTCTCATAGTAGAAACCTCATGTTTTATCCCATGCTTCTCCAGATAATTTTCAAATTCAATGGACGTGTATTCTCCACCATTGTCATATCGTAACACTTTGATTGTTCGTCCAGTATCATTATTGGCGATTCGTCGATATGTTTTCATGTAGTCAAGGACTTGTTGTTTCCTATGAATGACCATCACACATGCCATTCTACTGTAATCATCTATGAAAAGGACAAAGTACCTTTCTCCATGACTTCTGGAAACATTTATCGGCCCACATACATCTGTGTGAATCTGATCAAGAAGGTGAGATACCCTTTTCTTCATTGGCCGATATGATCTGCAGACCATCTTCCCACTAATGCAAGAATAACAAGATATTTCACGCTCACGCTTAAGGTTGGGAATGTCCATGACAATTCTCAATTTTGATATTTTCTCTTGATCTTGTTGATTGATGTGTCCCAGTCTCTGATGCCACAAATTGTTTTCTTCTTCAACAGTCATGTAACATACATTTTCTTCACTATCAACCTGATACAAGTTGTCTTTTGTTATGAATCCCTTCATTAGTGAATTTCCTGTCTTTCCCATGACAGTGCAGCCTTTCTGATTTAAAGTAACTATAAGTCCCGAGTCACATCGTTGACTCACGCTGAGGAGATTATGACATAGGCCATCTACGTATAAGACTTCATCCTTCTTTAGTTCCCCATTAGCTAATTCAGTACGTCCACTCCCATTGATTTTTAGAGACCCATCATTACCAAATCATATTGTACCATCAACTGTACTTTTGATATCCGTTAGCAGGCTGGCATTACCTGTCATATGAGATGAACAACCGCTATCCAGAATCCAGGTACAGTTGTTCATTGTAGCTTTGAGGGCCACCTGTGCAAGGATGGATTTATCAATATTCTTCATTTCCTTCCATGAAACATTGGATTGAGTATATAGTACTGATGGCATTTCAATAATATCTTCTACATTCCCTGGTTCTTCATAGTCAAAATATTCTTTGAGGGGAGAAGACCTGTTTGAAAGAGAAACACTGTCTTGATGATGAGACTTGACTTGTCATGATCTTCGGTATGAGGTGTCTATGTCCCTTCTCTACCTGCAATTAGTAGCCTTGTGACCAATGTTAGAAAAATGAAAACAATATCCATAGTAATTGTTTCTTCTATAAGAATTAGTATATGACTTTGTTCTCCTTTGTTGAACTTCTCTATCTTCTCCATTCAGATAGATTCTTTCCTCTTCGTAATAAGACATGGTATGGCCTAGATAGCCACAGAACTAACACATCATGAGAGGAAATGTATTTCCACATGAATTTCACCTCATACCTTCTTCCTTGGGAGAAATAATAAATTGTCTGTCATTTCTGAATATTTGAGGATAATTTTTAGTTCTCCTTTTAGTTTAGATTGAGGGTTCATTTTTCGTTACTTTAGGGAAAATTTCAACATGTTCAACATTCATTTTATCTTTATTTTGAATCTTTTCTCTTCCAGCAGTTGATGCCTCCGCATCACAGCCAATTCCACTCATTCCCATGCATTCGGGTCTTTGATCACTCATGATTTTTCCAACCCCATCTAAACCACACTTGTCTCTTTCTAGTAGTTCTGCATCTTAGAATCTTCCAAACTTTATTTTTTTCCATGATTCTTTTGGAATTGATTTGGTCTCAAGATTACTCCTTAGAGTAATAACTTCCTCTTCAAGACCCTCAGTAGTATTGGATTTTTCATCAAGTCTGTAGGTGAGGTCATTGATGACCTTTGACTGCTCTTCAATTCTTAGCTTCAGATCCACTAAATCATTATTGCTTTCAATTATTTTAGATTGTACCATCACAAATTCATCCAGTAGTTCAATTTCAGCTTCAAGTTAATCAACATATTCAGTTGATTCTTCTACAATTGATTTCCACTTATTGCAACTCTTACATTTAATCTTAAGCTTACTAACGGAATCCTTATGATGAATCTTTGGATCTACACAAGTTCTCAGTTTTTCTTCTCCACTAGTACCTTCTGATTTTTCAATAGTGGCCATCATGGATGCATGGTTCCCAGTTTTGAATTTTGGTTCTTCTTCATCATAGAATTCATTATCATCTTCTTCCTCTTCACATACAAAACTATTCCTTTCCATTTTATTTACAGATTTGAAGTCTCCCTATTTGAAGAACATTCTCCGAGGATTCTCTAAGATTTCATCCTCACTGTCTTCATCATTGATCTTTCTTAAGCACTGAGAGGCAATGTGCCCAACCATTCCACAATGAAAACATGTGAGAGGTAACATCCCTTTGAACATACATTTCCCCTTCTGGAACTTCATTGCAATGACAGAAATACTTTCTTTTTCTTCATCATCTTTACCACTACCATCTTTTGAGGTTTTCAGGTTATCCATGGCCTTGAATGCCATTTCCTTGCTCACAAAGGTGGTATAATCTTCTTGTTTGACTCTCATTTTATATGCTACCAATCTGCTAAGTAGTCCATCCTGATGATGTTTGGAAAGATCTCTTTCCTCAAGTGATGACTCCTTTGCATTGTACATAGGTGGAATTATTATTAATATTTTCTTTACAATATAAATGTCTTTGATTTCTTCACCTAGACACCAAATTTCTCCGACCACTTCAGCAATTCGAATGAAGAAATAGTCTGCATTCTCGTCTGGATGCATCTTCAGATCATCAAACCGATTGTGCAACACTTGAAGTTTCACCTCCTTCACTTTGCTATCTCCTTCATAAATATTCTTGAGTTTATCCCACATGGATTTTAATGAGGTAAAATTCATCACCTTTAGGTAGATCTGATCAGAAAGGGCTGTAGTAAGTGCATTATGTGCTTTAGAATCTGCATCAAGACTTTTCCTGTCTGTTTCAGTCATAGCCAGGCTTGTTGGATTAGTGACATGTATTCCTTGCACAGAAGAAAATAAAACATCCATTCCAAGAGATCATATATGAGATCTCATTCTGTTCTTCCAGATCTGGAAATTACTTCTATCGAAGTAAGGGAATCCCCTGACATCGACTGCATTCTCCATGACGATAAAGGACAGATTCAACACCAGCAACCTCACTCTGATACCACTTGAAGGACCCCGGGACATCCTAAGAGGGGAGGGGTGAATCAGGGTGTCAACTATTTCTTTTAATGTAATTGATATTATTTCCATGTTGGTAGGAACTTGTTGAACCTGTATGATGGATAGGATTAGAAAGAAAACATTTACATGCACAGAAAAGACACAACAATTTTTACTTGGTTCACCACTAAGGGCTACGTCCAAGGAGCATATTTCGACAAGTTGTAGGTCATACCAAATTACCATAATCTTCACTATATGAGGATTACAATGGTCCGGGAACAATCTCTACTCCCCAGGCTCACTACCTTTACAAAGGTTCAGGGATAGCTCGCTACTTCCCTCGGGTCACTACCGTTGACTCCCCCTGGCTCACTACCCTTGGTGAAGTGTCACTCAGTTTACAGACGTGACGGTCTCTTCAATAGATTTTTATTTAAGTATTTTCCTCTTCTCAGCACGAGACTCTTCTTGTATCAATGTCTGGAATAGATGCACTAGAACCCACAAAACCACTCAACTAGATAACCAGAACTTGCAGACAAGCTTTACGGACAATTGCGTGCAACACCAACCCTTTTCTTGCAAAACCTTCTAATTGCATGCAAACATTACTTTTCACGCTGAAAAAAATATTTCACGCAAAACCCCCTTTTTTCGTGCAACTGAACCATTTATGCATGAACCCAATTTTTTAAGCGCAACTCTTCATTTTTCGTGCATCCTGAAATTTTTCGCGCAATACCAAATATTTCACGCAATGCCCATTACGCGATCCTTTTCATGCATCAAACCTCAGATCTTCTCTATGCCTTCAACCATACAGAATGAAGGGGGTCACCTTATATTTATAGGAGTCTGAGACCCCCGTGCACAAAATCCCCTTCGGCGTGAAAACCTCTCATCTAGTGCGTAATATTTCGCGTAGGTATCGTTTTCCGCACACCTCTCCAGAAATTTCGTGCATCCCATACCTTTTCCATTTTTCAGCGTTTTGATTCTGAAACACTATTTGAGGAAAAAACATCGCTCTGCTATTTCTCGCACCACACTTTTCTTTTCACCCAACTCAAGTATTTCGCGCACATCCCTTATTTTCCGCTCACCACTTCCTCTTTGTGCGCACCACCTTTTGCAGACAATCAATGTCTTCATTTTCCAATTTTGAGGCCCAAAAACTTGGCAAACACTAGGAAATAGTTCCATCTTCACTACTATTGTCTTCTTGAACTGTATGATCAATTTTCTAGAACAAATTCGGAACATCCACAGATGATTGACAACAAAGACAATCCAAACTCATATTCCTGCATAGAACAGCCATGGTTCCAACAACCAAATCTTCAAATAAACAGGTATACTAGGATACTATCTTCACCATGGATAGTCTCACCAAGAATTTCATAAAAAAAAATATAATATAATAATGAATATCAGGGGTACCCTACTACCACATCCCCGTTAGTTTCTTATTTTCCATTACGTTGCACGTCCTAAGAATCTCTCCCAAAAAATGCTTGCCAGCAGAAAAATGGGTGAAGCACCACAATAGGTACCTCATGCATCACCCCCACCACATCTACATAACCAAAGTAAATAGGTAGCTTCTAGAAGCCACCACAACTTTCATAAAATGTATTATCCATCAGGAATTAAACCTCAATCCATTATATCCCATGCACTGAGTAAGGATCTAGAATTGATAATATCCTATACATGTTGCACCTATATTAATCTATAAGAAAATATATAAAGTATATATGTTTATGAATAAACACAATCCATTAAAACCAGATACACACATATATGGTAAAAATTGAATATTGTGCCTAGTATCACATGTAACTTGTAAGGGAATGGAGAGGGGTCAATGTGGGTAGTCATCCATCCATCCTCCCACTAGAATGTTGGGGAACACACACCCCCTCAGGGCATATAATCCCTAGGGTGTTAGTTTCCCTAACTGAAGTGTTGGAGTAGCATATAGAAACAAAAAAGTACCAAATATAACATAGCTCACATCCTCAATATGGGCATGACATCGTCGTAGACTCAACTCCAGCTAACGTATCTCGGACTCCCATCTGCCACTTCTAATACTAGGTATCCTATAAGTACCCAACCATTTAAATAGATTTATTACATTACTTTATTTTATTTTTATCATTTCATATTCATGTTAATTAATTATTAAAACACTAATTAACCATTAATAGTTCCACATTACATTTCATTAGAATCACACCCAAATTCAATTATTCCTTTAAATCACAACCTCTGCATTGCATCCCAACAAGCTCTATCCCTATGGGTTAATCACCATTCATTCAATAATTTATTTACATCATTATAAAATTCCCTTATTCCAATTATTTCTAGAAAAACATTATAAGCTACTAAGCATAAGGGGACTAAACTCGGTTAGTATATTAACTACCAGTCAAGTCTTTTCCACCTATAGCAGGAGCGTAAACCCATCCTACCTTGTGAATATTAACATAGAAAGCATGTGGCATACCCCGAGTATCTTCTATCCTTTTGGAAGGAGGTTATGCAAGATCAGGATCCTTGATTAGTGGGGATTGTAAAATTGATATTCAACCAAAAAGATTCATCCAACAACAAAACATTCAAATCCAAACTGCTTTATCCTCTCTGGTGTTCTCCCCAACACCCACACGCATAATATGATGGATCATGCCACTCTAGGAATCCACTTATTCTATAAACAATGGGCCTCCCTTCCCCCACATATCACATTATCCATCCAGTCTCACATCACAACACAAGCAGCAAGGAAAAAAATATCATATCAACTAGGATCTTGTGTATTAAACAAGTCATCCAAAATTCAGTCATAATGAGAACTCAGGGATCTAAAGCACAAGGAACATGGGATTACATGAAATTGGGTAACTCAGAACCCTACGTGGAATTATCTTTTTATCAAACTGTTCATTATTTAATCCATATGCAATTACCTGATTTATTATTTTAAGGTTACAACTACAGGAAACATAAAAAGTAAGATATCACAAATAATTAAACATCATTAATCCACCAATTTTATTAACATAAAATTATAGCAACAATAACTTGATTCATTTTAATACCTATTTATATTTGACAAAAAATTACTATTAATATAAATTTAAATTCTTTACCACTTCCATCAAAAATGACAAACTAAACAAGGAAAGCATTGATATCACAGTGTCCATGAAAATAAGAGTCAATAACATAAAATTGATATCAATTGATTTATCACATTCTAATATTTTTTATGAATATTAAATTGTGATCTAGTGGGTAAATCATGATATATCTAATATTTCATATACCGGAATATAGAAGAAATTAATCCCATACCTCAAAAGGATCTTGATGTTCTTTATATAAGTATGATCCTCACAAAAAATTATGATTACATCCCCCGTGAAAATGGAAACCACCTGATGACGCTGCGAAATGACAGAACCAACGAAACCCCAAGAAAACTCTATAAGAAACATAGAGATCACATTCCATAGAATGGAAATGAGAAAACTGTGGAAAAAAGATCGAATAAAACATAAGAACATAGGTAGATCATACCTTCTATTGATGATATATCAACACATGATACTTGCCCCAAAACGGGTGGTGCACATACAACATGAAGAAACAGTAAGGGGAAATGATCCTAGGATTAAGATTCAATCACACCAGTACTTTAGGATGAAGATTAATAGATTCAGCATATCATACCAGGGAAAAAGAAGGTAGAATAAATGGTTAAGATATCTCATCCCTTTGGAATTTTTATAGAGCTATGATTTAAGATACACTATATTTTATATAAAATGTGGATCATATTAAACCACATGGTTTGACCAATAAATGCATCTCTAGCCTTAGGAAAATTATCATTGGAGTTATGGGATTTGAATTGGCCTTAAACACCTTAAAACAAGGCCATGAAGGTGTTTTACCTTAAAGAAATGTCTTGTGGGAAAACTATAGGAAGATGGAAACACGCTGGAAACACTCTACACCAATAGATGCAGGAAGCGCGGTGTGTCTACTGATACTGGAAGCAATGTACTCCTACCGATGATGGAAACATTGTACACTTATCGATGCTAAAAACAGTGTACACCTACAGATCATGGAAATATTATAAACCTATCAATCCTAGAAGGAGTGTACACCTACTAATGCTGGAAACATTGTACACCTACCGATTCTAGAAACATAACACACTTACCGATCTGGGAAACACTATTCACAGAACTACATATTTGAAATATTGGTAGAGACAAGTCACCTAGACCTCCTAGAACACCTCAATCCCCATATTTTATCAATTTAATGGATTGGATAGGTATATTCCATTAAAACCCTCCATTTTGTCATCATAGTAATGAAATTTTAAGGTTGAAATTCCATTTAAGGGGTTGAATGTCTCACCATATGATTTTACTATTTAATATTACATTAAAAAACTATGCTGAATAACTTGTGTCATAGACGACATCAACCTAAATTAATATATAATATAATTTAATAATATAAAATTTCAGAATTAAATATAATCATTAATATATTTTAATAATTTATAATAAAATGTGATTAAGAAAAATATTAAAGGTATAAATTTAAAATTAATTGAAAATACCTTGAATAATAAATCATTATCATCAAGGTTCTCTATAAATATCCGTACTATAATTGATACAATGGAAATAATGAAAAATAATTTAAAATATAACACTCATTTTGAGGGATTTGTAATATAATAGAATGAATGAATCTATGAATTTATGTAAGGTAATGTATATGAATAAAATATGTCATTTATATATATGTTGGTTGGAAAAATAATCATTGGATATATGGTAATTGGAAAAATATTTGTTTGATATATGGTATATGGTTATATCCAATGGGTATGTCGTATATTTTATTATAATAAAATCCACAAATATAGAATGATGAGATGATAAAATGATAATTAAATTACATAATTATTTTTAATAATATACTAATATTTTTATTGTATTATATATTGTTATTTATATTAATAAAGAACGAGTTCATGTATTTAGATAATTTAATGAATTTTTTTTATACATGATTAATGAAAAAATGAAATATGTAGAAGATGAATAATTATTTTTAATATGATTTGGTTTGAATTATATGATTTTATAAAATTATATTATTCAAGTAATTGTGTTTTGTGTAATATTCATTTTTAGATTAACAATTTAATTTGTTATCAGTTAAATGATGAATATTATAAATTTATGAAATGTAAAAAAAATTGGACTTAAACATATTTTATTAGTAATTAATATGAGATAATATTAAGAACACATATAATTCATGAAGTCATTTTTATCTAAATTATACAAATATATTTTTATTTTTTTATTTTCAATATAAATATAAAATATTTAATAATTTTAATAGATTATATAGATGTTAAATCATTTTTCATCACATAAATATTATTTATTATGTGAAATCTCATTTTTTACATAATAATTAATTTCCAAGGTAAATAATTTACTAATCATGGTAATGATAAAATGGTATAAAAAGCGTTTATCTGATAAATAAAGGCGTAAAATATCATAAAAAATTATCAATGTGTGAGTGAATGCAAGATATATCTAAAAAACCCCATCCCAAATCTGTTATTATTCTAGCTATTCAAGTTTTTAAATGACAACTTACACCATAATATTTTGAGATTTTTTTTAAATTCCACTCAAAACTCACATATTAAAGTTCCTCATGTACACCCATAAAATATACTCAACGTATTAGGTTATCTCATTATTTCATGTCCATACCTTCTCTCATAATTCCTTTCAATACATTCATTTGAATCATGTTTCAAGAAGTAATCCTAAATTATTATTTCTAGTATAATATTTGTTGACATGAACAAAATTCATCGTGTATATATATTATCCCATTAAGTTATAAGTTACTATCCCATTACAAAGAATCAAAATATTATTATCCATTATAATTATTTTTTATTAACATCATTATGATTATTATGAAATGATACTAATACTATTAAATAATAATCTCATATACATTCACTATTATAACATGTTCATGTTTGGGTCACTACGACCACCTACACGATATGTGGTTAACCAAAACCATAATTTTTGTGCAAAATAAGAATAAATAAATTAATATTTTTTATATATGTTTTTATGTAGTAATTTATATCTTCGACTTGTTCATACATAAATGAATGTAAAATATAAATTCAGTAATGGTTATTCATAAATTATTTTTAAAATGATCAATATATATATAGTTCATCCAAACCATACAACTAAATTTAATTAAATGAGCATAAGAATGAATAAATAATTTGAATATAATTATTCAAATAAAAAGAAAAATGTATAAATGATGAAATTTTTATCAAATAACGAGTAACAACCTTTGAAATTTGTATCTTGTACAGAACAATAAAGATAAAAACATCTGATAATGAAAATAAATAATAACATACTAATAGATGTGTAATTAATGATTATAATTGAAGAGTATTGAAGTAAATAGATATTAATAATGATAAAAAATTTATTATGATGGTTATATTTGTCATTCCTTAGGGTAAAAAACCTTCATGGTTGTAAGGATTAAAATTTAAGGGCTTATTTTCAAATATCATTTCAGAATTGATATTGTTTTATGTTAAATTATGGATATAGGAAATTATAGGGTCTTCTCCGTAAAAAATCCACATTAGTATCATATATTCAATCATGTGTATTATATGTATTCATATAATTTTAACTTTCATTTGGTCATAATTTATATTAAATTATTATTATGAGTGGATCTGACAATAACATTTTTTTCGATCTAAAATATATTTCTTCTATGTTAATTCTATATAATTTTTTGTAAATTTAAATCTTTATTTATTTCATTTACTAATTAATTTTCATATTTTAAATGAATTTTGTAACACATATTTTTATGGAGTCATTTAAATGTTTTTATACAGGTAATTTTATTATGACATTGAGTAATACCCTAATAATTTCAGATAAAATATTATTTATAATGATAACGTTCTTGAAACAAAACATTGAGCTTTTCTAGAATTTTGATATATTTTAAAAATATAATTGTTACATATCAATTTAATATTTTGGAATGAATATGACTAACCCCATTAAAATAAATTCATACAGAATACATAATTATGGATTTATTCATAGGAGATAAGAAATTATTGTATAATGAAGATTGTGTATACTATAAAAATTAATTTTCTAAGAAATATATATTTATTACATTTTTATATATAAATTATAATTAATAACATTAAATTTTATTAAATTTATTTTAAAAAATGTAATTTATATTTTAAATCTATATGATAATATTTTTTTCGAGTTAGTATTTTGATTAAACATTGAAAATAATGATTTTTTGATGAATAGTGAAGGTTTCTACTTTTTATTGGAAATATTCATTTCGTTTAAAGAATTTGAAATGTTAATTTTCTGTTAAATGATTTAAAAAGTGAAATAGGTTCATTTATATTATTTTTAATCTAATTAAATTCATTTTAATTAACTTTATGATTGTTTTTAAGAACATTTTATTCTATATAATTTCTTATGGAAAACAATATTTCATCCCTTATTATGGATTTAATTTAAAATTAAATAAAAGAAGTGATATAAGTTAAATTTAATAAAATGGATTCTATATTTGGATTCATTTGGATCAAATTTGGTTAATATTATCCTTTTATTTTTAGTTATTATTAATGTTAATAGTGGTAAAAAACACTATGGGATGTATAAATTATGAAAAACACAGATAAAGACCATGAGATAAGGTCTCAAAATCAAAGAAAAACTAAAAATAATTCATTATATCAGAGGAATTATAACCCATTCATAAAAAATTATAATATATAAGATTATTTCCTTTTACCCAATATAATAAAATTTAGATTATTTTATTTCAAGAGTTTTAAATTATTACACTTATATATCTAGAGTTTTTTTAATAAATATAAAAAAGGATAAATTATGTTATAATTACTTATTTGAAATATTAATTAATTACTTTTGTAATTATATTTTAATTTCTACATTGTAGTGAAAAATAATTACTTTATATGCTTACAAACAATTGAGACTATATTTATTCAAATAATGGAAAAATAAAATAAATGGTTTTGATAAATATTAAAAGTAATACAATTTTGATTAATTATTTACTATCATTAATTTTTTAAATTAATATGAAATATTTAGTATATTTTAAATAACTTTATTTGAATTACATATTTTTCTTTTTGTGTTTAATGTCAAATTAAATGAATAGTGTTAAATAAAATTAATGATATTTTATGAAAATAATTTTTTATTTGTTACATTTTTTTCAAAATCATAGAATATGGAATGATGGATAATATATTGTCTGAAATTTCATTTCTTAGACATTTAATAGCCAATTTTTACCATTTAAATAATATTATAACCATTTATGATTAAATTTGTTTTTACTACCGTTAAGGTAAAAATGGTTAACTAAGGGTTTTGATAAAAATGAGAACGTAAAAAATGGAACCAAACCCAATATATATCTAATTGTATTATTATATATCAAACATATCAAATATTTATTTTAATTCAATTCTATTTGGAATCATTTTACATTAGAATGTTTTTATTATATTTCACACTTTAAAAATTTTCAAGAGTACTCACCCAGACACATATAAAAATTTAATATATACTGTTTTTTATTTTTTTTATGTTTTGCCCTATAGATCAAGAAAACACTGATGAATTATATTATATACTTTCTTATCTATTAATTAGAGTTTCAAGTCTTTCTAAAATTTAATGCCTATGGACTTTTTGAAAGGATATTGACGGGGCCTACAGAATGAGATGTAAATATCATACATGACCTATTTCTATTTAATTATCATTAAACATACTAGAAATTGGTGTTATTAAAATTTAAATGATAAATTCTATATCCTATATATATTTAAATACTATTATTATTATTAAATAACCATTATCCAACCTATATTCCAACAAATTGGAAGTGAAAATATCGCTCATGTGTTCATTTAGACTATAGGTTTGATATATGAACCCAATTAATTATCAAATGTCACATTTCATGGATTAGTATTATGATGTGTTTAATATTTATAAATTATATTTATATCATTATTATTCATCTCTAATTAAAAAATTAGATATCACATCATACTATATTATATGTTTGAAAATAATGACTTCACTAATGCATCTGTGTGGACATCCACCTCCACGAAGTGATATGATTTTCTTTTTCATTCTCATTTTACATAAAATTTAATAAAGATATATTTAATGAATAAATAAAATATATATGATATAATTACTAATATTAAAATTTCATTTATTATTTACTTATATTTCATTCTATAAAAAGTTAAAACAACATTCATGTGTATATACGGCCTACCATCTCAATGAATAGTGTAATTAATTTTTATATATCTACCTTTAATGGATTATTATACATATAAATATAATATATATATATATTATATTTATATCAATATTTTAATTCCACCAATGATGATGAAATGGTCCCTTTTTAGGACTGCGGTTTCCGAACTGAAACATGGGTGAGAAACGAAGCGGTTATCACCCAGAATGTTGAATTTAATAATAAATTATTTATAAAATGTTCATAATATGTTATAAAAAATCATATATGGTATTACATATATTATTATAGTTCATTAATTAAATTTTAATAAATTTATATTTAATAAATATGAGGTTTAAACGTGTATGAAGAAATAAAATATTTTTGGTAAGGTTTTATCATCTCAAATTTCCTTCTTTAGGAAATATGTTATATTATGTATGTAAATTATAATATGAGGTTTTCATACATAACTATTGAAATTTTATATTAGGAATATTATTATTTTCATTATATTTATTATTTCATTTTATTTTATTATTTGTTGAGGATTATAATTCAAAATTTTCCAGTGTAGTATGGGTTTTATGTAAGAATATAATAGCTTATTCAGATTGTTCATGATTTAGATTTAAATGATGATATTATTTAATATAACCATAAATAATCCCATTAATTTTTTCTCCTCAATTTACATTTATCGATTACATGTTTACATTTATTTTCCTTACAAGATGTACTCAAGAGATAAAAAATAATTCTTTTAAGAAAACCCAACATTCTTTTTCAATTTGGGTAATAAAATTTGTCCTATAACATTTACATGTTTTCTAAATCTATTCTCATGAATGATTTGAATAAAATATGATTATTTTTAATATAATTATTCCCCATTATTTAATTTTTACAAATACAAATAAAGTAACATTTTCATCATTTTCTGAATGAGGTACTTTTGACTATTTATAAAAAATAAGAATGGAATATTTTTTAACATATTTGAATGAATAAAATATTCTATTTTCATGAAAACTAAATAATTTCATGATTATATTACATTATATAATGTTTCTTGTCATCGATGTTATAATCCTTAATAATTTTAAAAAAAAATTGTTATTAAGAAGTTATTTAAAAATGATAGTTCTATTTTTCTCAAGAAATTTATCAGTTACATTTTAGTGGAATTTTAATCTACGATAATGAACATTGATGTTAATTGTGATTTACCATGGATATAATCCATTTATAAAATCATTGTCCTTTATATGAATATTATGTGATTATTATTAAGAGACATTAATGAAACCCATTTATTTGCTATGGGTTACATAATGATACATTAAAGAAATTTTTATGAACCACATTTTCTTTAAATGGATCAGATATGATTATATGATGAGAATATTATGATATTTTGTAACATATATTCATGGTTTTTATTATTTTATAGTTTAGGAAAAAATTAAAAATCCCTCAAATTAATTTTTTAATGCATTATATCTTATGGTAAAACTATGGAATACGAGTTTATTTTCTTAATCTACTATGTGATATATATTATGACAACTAAATTGTTATTAATTGTGAATTATCTTGGGATTTATGATCTTCTATGATTTGATAATATTAGTAGTTAATATTTACATATTAAATAGTTTATATACCAATGTTGGGGCAATAATTTTATGACATGAACTTCTGGTACAAAATTTATTTATGATGATTCAACACTCTTATAATTCACATATTATGAAATGGATCACGATTTTGATCCATGTTATATTGTTTATGTACTTTTGAAGTTATAATAATGATCTCAATCCCATATTATTGTCTTATTATTTCATATCATCATTTATTTATATCTTCCTTGTGTAACCATAATAAGAATACAAGTTCACCCATTCTTATGTTTTCTTTCCCCAAATTATGATGAAAGGATAAAATTGGGGTACATAAATAAGGGTATAATGTGAGAGGAATAGTACAGTACATGATAATGAGTGTACATAATTATTATTTTTATGAATCTAGTCATCAAATACACTAAACAACTATGATTTTAGCATGGATTATAATTTTTTGTATTGAATACAGAGCAAATATGATAAAATATTATTTTATGAAAAAAAGTTCATTATACTCTGAATATCTTTAAATTTGACTTTTTACCATTTTATACATTATTTATTTTCCATTTTATCTTCATTATAATTATTTTATAATCTCACTCATAATTTTCCCTTGTTTTCAATTTAAATTTCTATACCATTTTCTATAAAAAAATATTTTAAAATAAATTTTATAATTTATGTAATGGTTATTTATTTTTTTCCTAAATGAATGTTTTAGTTCCCTAGTATTCTAATTTTTCCAATTTCTGAACATACATGAATGTTTCTTATGATTCCACCTTCCTTTATGGGATGTCTTATGATATTGAATTATATAATATTTCAAGCAACATATTTCATTCCATGTGTTAATTATGTATCTATGTAGTTAAGAATATTTTCTTGTCCATGTGTCACACATAATTATGGATTATAATTACATTATAGGTGGGTAAGTTATATCTCTCCAACACATTGGGTAAAGGATTGTATCTCATGATACCATGATATGACATGGATTGTTAGACAAAGCCCAAAAATTTAATATGTCATGAGATGTAAACAAAAATCATCCATGTTATGGGCATGAAGTTATGTTGGTCTATTATTTTATAAATTTATTGTGGTTATCCATAACATATGATAGGATTTTTGTGGTTATGTTTATTCAAAATTGATTTTTTAAGATATTCTTTCAAATCTCTTGACTCTCAACTAATGTTTTCAAAATCTGTTCCCTCGCGTAGTATGTTATAATAATGCATTGTGACATGACATAAGATTTATGATCAATGAGTTATTGGCTATGACTCACAAATGATTTTACAAGAAAATATTATTATATTCTAAAAAACATGCACTCATATCATGATCACCCATATTATTTTATTAATATCTTTTATATTTATCAATTTTTTGTAGATGTACTCACCCTTTATTATGATTGTTTACCATAGGTAATTTAATATTATTATCCATTATGTATCTAAAAGGATGACATTCAGGTGGACCTTTTTAATATGATATTTTGAATATTTCAAAAAATCTTTTTTAGTATATGATCATCAAGGAAACTAAACCTAAAGATCATGGTTTCTAGTTTTTTTTATATGTAAATAATAATAATGTAAAATGATGTAATATTTTTGATGAATTGATTTCATCACCTAAATTAGTATTGGAGCCTATTTTTATTATTTTTGTATTATATTTTTAATAATAGGGGTATGATACAAATAAACATATGATCATCAATATTTTGAGTAGGACAAATCAAAACTATAATAAGTTGATGTTAATGTGTCATAATTTTGGACATATAAGGATTGATTTTCATTTTCATATATTTTCTTACTATCATAATAGTTTTTTATACTCATGATAAACATGTTTATTTTAGTAATGTATTAATGAGAGAATAATGATATTAGGGTGGTGATATTTTTCCTCAATATAATATCTTACATTGACATAGTCCTATGAATTCCTCAAAATCTTGAAATGTATCTTTATGTATTATAAATTTGAGACACTTTAATATAACTATGATATATTATATATTACTAAATCATGTTTATTATACATATTTATGATGGTTCCATGGTTTGATAGTGTCTTAGTAAGTCTTTTAGAGATAATTGGTAGGTCATTAGAAAAAAATATTTATGTTGTAGCAGTTCATAGTATGAAGTGATGAATCGCATTATGAAATGGTCATGCGGTGTGAAAGCCCCTACCCTAGGGAATATATGACATAAACTTGTAGGTAAAAACATTAATATATACTATGTGATTTTTTATTTGAAATAAGTTATTAATTTAATTTTTTTTATAAATTTGAAGGCGGTCTCTCCCTTGGAACGTACATGTGCTGAACTCAGCCCTTGGTTATCTTCTTCATTTATGAAGGATTTCTCAATCGTTCATTAGTTCAACTGATCATAGTTCACTGTTATTGGATGTTAGTAGTGATTCAATCCTTCTGTATCAGACCCTTCATTGTTTCATAAACTATTATGGGATAACTCATTTTATTTGTCTCTTATATACTACCTTTGATACTAAAAATTGGTAGCCTCATTATATTTATTCATAATTAAAACACTAGAATAAAATATCATGTTACATACATACCATATAATTTTAATATTATTTAAGATATTATGGAATATTTATATCATAGAAAACCCCATATCTTATTCATGAAACTTGAATTTTTACCACTATCAAAATATTTTTTGGATTATAGGTCTTTAAGATCTCCCATAAAATTATATAAACATATATATTTTTTGAATTATAATATGCATTACTCAACTTTATAACCTAGGAAAATAGAAACGTGTTAATGGTAGATCATAGATACTTAGTGTGGGAAAGCATATAGTGGAATCTATCATTGAATAAATCAGGAATTGCCAATATTATAGATGTAATTAACTGTCAAATGTTTCATGTAAAATTCATCTTATTGGTGAATTATTTCCATGGATAACATAACAACATAAATGGTCACCAGAAAAAATAAATCATATCACAATAATAGTATGCATAATTGAAGACATAATAATACTATTATCAATACTTTTTCCCAAGGAATAATAATCATTTATTCAAATATAAAATAGATGATTTCGTGAAATATTTGTTAGCATATCACAAAATATATGTGTGAATTTTTCTCATGAGACTGATTAATTCATCGAGGGGATATTTATTATTCTTCCCCAACCATCACATACTCATTCCAATGAATTTATTATGTGAATATATTAATAATAATTCAACACATAGTCAACATAACAAAGACATATATTCTTATATTGGAATATTATTATATTAAATGTATATATTTTTCTAGTATATTTCAAACTAACTTATCAATGAATAAGAATCCATATAGAGATAATGTTAATATTTATTATAAATGTTTCCCCATTCAAAAAAGAAGATATATTTCTTTATAAACCTCTTCAAGAGAATTTATATAAATTGAGGGGTTATATTGTATCGATTGATGACTATAATTTTAAATAATAATATCATTTATGTATAACTAATCTATGATAGTAATGAAAATGTATATAAGAAATATCGTAAATAAATTAGAAAAATATGATTTTTAGTAAATAAAACCCCTTGTGAGATTGATAGTTAAGAGGAAGTGAAAACTAAAAATAACTCTCTAGAATATTTTGAAACACTATTCAAAAAAATAACTCTATAAATAACATAAAAAACAATTTTCATGAGGTTTCAATGATGCATTTACAAATTATATGTAAAATATATTACAATAAAAAAATCCTGATAATAAACCATAACATATGAATAATATATTAAAACGAAGATAAAAATATACTTATGTGTAAAGGAATCCCTTTTAAAGATGATTTTGAAAATAAAATAAATCATTTTTAATTTAAAAATAATAATAGGAATAATTTTTACATTAATATACCATTAAAATAGATGTTTTTCTAAATAAAAAAATTCATGATAGTGATAAAATATAAAATTTTTGAAAGCATTTAAAAATATCCTTTTTCATGCTATTGTACTGAAGCTAAAAATTTACTTATATTGAAAAAATTATAAATTTCATCACAAAAATTTGTATGGGAAATAATATGTTATAGAATTTGACACTTGGATATAATTTAATTGAATCAAATAAAAAATTTCATATAAATTAAATATTATTTAATTGGATGAGAACGATTCCAATCAAAAAATGTGAAATGATGACATATTATCTTCTAAAAACTCCCTATGTGGGGTTTGAGAAAATTATAGAGGAAATGATAGAATGAATATTTTTAAACAAATAATTTATAAAATTAATGAAATGAGAAATGTATTTTTTAACATAAAAATTATATATAATTACCCTAAATGTCATTTAAACAAAAATATTCCTGATTTAATTGTGAGATTGAAACATAAACCCTTGTGGATTGTGAAAATTTTAATCAAGATCCACATAAAGTGATAAAATGATATATTATTACAAATACCATTATTTACATGGAATTATTTTTCAAAATATATTAAATTATCTTTATCTACACTATATAAAAGAAACTGTGTTGTACAAGCTAAAACATTTATCAAGAAATCGATGTTGTGACCAAGAATGGGTATTGTTTTTATAACAGCTGAATTAAAAAATATTAAAAGGGAATACATGAAATGAAAAATTATTTTCCATGTTAAATGGTATTATGATTACATAATATTTCAAATATTAATAATATGCAACACATAAACAAAAATTGATTCATACTAAAAAATATTCCATAAGGATATTTTAGATGAGACCCTTATCGTGGATTATTGCTTGGTCAAATGCATTATAAACTCAAAAATAATATCTTTTTTATGTATTAATAATATACACTATATCATTATTTACATCTATATTAATGTATATCAATTATTTATATCTTATTTTTACAAAATTACTTATAATTATTTTTTCTAATAAATTATTTATGTGTTAACTCATGTGTTTTAGGTTTATTTTTATTTGGAGGTCCTCAACTGTGAAATACTGTCCCAGTTTCATCATATATAGGGTCGTAAATGTTTTATAATTTACAAAATTATTCATTCAATGTACATTTTTAACCATCCGTGTGAGGTGTTTATAAAAAATTAATCTCATCTATTTATTATGGTAGAAGTCTATAAGTATGGAGGATGAATGTTATCATTTTCCAAATAGTGGTACTATCAGAAGTTTGATAATTATTTATATATAATGAATAAAATTTATGTGAAAAATATAACCTATATCCTATTGATAAAATATTTATAACCATCCAAATTATGTGATGATGAAAAATAAAAAGAACAACTTCATGGAGACTGTAATGTGTATATTAAAATGAATGATATTGTCATTTTCATATAGATGGAATGGAGGAAGAAAATAGTGGTACTATTATCATAATAATAGTTCATTATATTAGTGATACCAATATTATTATTATAATATGTTTATATAATATTTATAGGATGTGCAAGAAGATGTAAAAATGGATTGGTAAATAAAATTACATCTTATTTTGATATCTTCTATTAGATTTAACATAAGGCTATTTAGGGAGAGGTTTTTTGTCAATGTCGGGGATTCAGAATGTTCAATGGTAATTTTATATTGGTATTGGGGTAGAGTTTTGAAATAAAATTAAATTTAACTGGGTATTTCAATGTTTTATGATATTTCACTATTTATAGGAAAAATGAATGGTATCTTCATAAATGCATTGTATCTATATGAAAAAAATACAATTTAAAAATTTTATTTGCATACAAAATATACATTAAATTTTTTAGATAATTATTTCCCTATCCACATGTATAATTATAGTTTCTATATTATTCTAAATCAATTTACAAAATATTATTCATTATTAAATATCCTTATATTCATTTTTAGAAAAATTCAAATAATTTTACCGTAAAGTACATCAAGATTACAATTATATTTGAATTTAAATATATAAAAAATTATATTTAATTTATTTTATCCATAAAATTTTCCACAATTCTAACTTCTATATGAAAAATAAATTTTAATATTTTTATGTCTACGGAACATAATTTTTATCCTGCATGAAACAATGATAAATCGATGATGCTGAATCATTCTAGGAAACTATAACATTAGTAGAAAATAAAAATAAATTAAAATCATAATGATCATATACATAAATGTTATTTTATGCCAAAATAATGTATATTATTTATTCACAATGAATTAATTTGATTAGGTTATGCAAAATTATAATTATTTAACATTAAACCAAATAAAATCTAAAATGATCCATGTGAGAAATTTTTTCATGTATAAGTACCAAAAAATATTTAAATTGAATAAAAAAGTTACACAGATTTCCCAAATTTCTATGATAGATTTATGAGTTCATTATTATTTTTATAAATGAATGATATATATATATATATATATTCTAATTTTTTTTAATTTCTAATGAATTCTTATATTATGATAATGTCATAAAAATATATTTATTTTTAATATATGAATTTTTCATTATTCACAAAAAAGATATTGTGTTTTAGAAAAATAAAAAAATAAAAATTTAGTTTTAGATTATGAAACTAATCATAGTATACTACTTATTAAATAGATTTTTAAAAAAATTGAAACAATTATTTTAAAATAAATAGAAATTATATAATTAATCTTTTTTACAAATATTATACTTTTAAATCATTAGATGTTCCAAAATTTAAATGATTTCATTAGATTCATTTAAAATAAAGTATATATTTCTTATTAACTGATAAATAAATTTCTATTTGGAGATATTTTATACATATATTTCATTATGTTGTTTTTAATGATTTGTTTCATTATTGGTTAAACATTTTAGTGCTAACACTAACTATACATATGATGGATAGCTTTCTAGTTGAATTGGGTGTCTATAAGCGATGAATCGAAGTTGAATGTCCTTAAATGTTGTTTTAGAATTAAAAGGATCCATGGTCGGTGAAACATAGCTATGAAGAAGGATGGGGTCTCAGGTGGGATAGCTAAGCAACAGAAATAGAATTTGCTTCCAAACAGGACCCACTGACTAGATCGTGATGTGGGCAGTGAGTATACATCAAATTATGGTTCACTGGATAGCATGTTATCTAACACTGTACGGTCTAGCGGACCTCATTCAACTATCCAGTGGGGTGTGCTCTAATTTTCTATATGAGTGGTATTTTTATATTCTTTTTACATCTAAGAAAACTAATGATTTATTCCATTCACATGAAATTTTTCTGATATTTTGTCTGAAGTATCATATCATGATCTCTCCAAGATGTCCCCTTGATATAAGGTGGGATTAAATTCCAAGCATATGTGAATCTTGGTGAAAACCTCTATTCTGCATTAATATTGTCATATTTATTCATCATATAGTGGTTTACATTTATTCCATTCATCATGGATGCATCCTCTTGTATGGTCTTGGACCTTAAAACAAATTGATGTATCGGTTCCCTATGAATCCCCTCTACTCTAATCATCTATTCACTGATTGATCATTGGCATGATCATACATAATGGATCTGAGGAAAATTATATCACGTCAAGATGGAATGTTCATATTTTATTGGATATTTAAATTATCAAACATAGGTGATGTCCACTAATGTTTAATGTATCTTCAGTGGGAATTTTGATGAATGTATGTTCCTTGGTGATTCAATATTTTATTAATGTTAAATTATGATTAATTTCCTAACATATAATGGAATTATTTTTTTGGATTTTTTCCTATCATAAAACTGGGAGTTGAGCGGACTAGTATGGGAAATAACTAACACTGAGAGGGGGGGGGGTTAATCAGTGCTGGGAAATTTTTAACCAATTCAAGAAATTATCCTTGTACCTTTCATCCTATTAGAATCTTGATTATCCTTTTCCATTTTCCCTGTTGAATGTAATACTAGAAAGCAGTGAAAATATGCAAACAATATTTTTACAAGGTTCACCACTCAATAAGAGTATCTACGTCTATTCCAATCATGGATATGACCAGTTCTTGAATTATCCACTATGATGTGATATTCAAATATATTGGAGTGTCTAGGAAAACAATCTTCTTGACAGTGTGAGTCTCTACACATTAGATAGGGGTGAGAAACAATCATCTTGCCTGGACTGGTGATGACCTAGTCCAACATGCAGCCTCAAGATGGTTGTTTATACTGCCGATGGAGAAATTCTTCTGCCTTATACAAAAGCCAGGATCTGATCTTGGTCTTCTTTAGTTCTATTCACTTGATAACATGCAAATATGTAGGACAAAACTTCTTCCTTCTTTTTTTATCTCCTTTTCTAGTGCAACACCAACTGCACTAGACTTCTTCTTTCTTCTTCTTAGGGAAACAACGAACTGTACTAAAAATTCTTTTCACTTCTTGGTTATACTCACATAAACCAATGTGATTATTTTGGTAGTGAATATCGGTTCAAATTGAATCATCAAAATCAATTCTTTTCTCTTGTTCATGAATACATGTGAACATGCATATGTCATTTAGGTTAAACATTTTCATCCCTTACTTTTATATTATTCTTTACACAAGTGAACATAATTGTTTTTGGTTCACATCATGTTTTCATGTGCAATCATGAAAGCCTGCATTCACTTCATCCTCTACTTGTGTGAGAACCCAAATAGGTGTAGTTATTTTATGTTCACTGACATTCAGCCTCTTCCTCATATTTTACTTCTTTCTTCTCCTTATTCCTCTTACACTAGTTTAGGGATATTTATTTTGGTTTGTATTTGTTTGTTTCTTTAAAACCAAATGAGTATAACAATTATTTTGAAAAAACTCCACCTATAAGGCCTCCAGATTCTTTAAGAAATGTACATGAGTGCATGTAACACATACTTCTCCATCTTTCATCACCAGAACATGAACCCTAGAATATAATAGAGTATAAACATACAAACAAGAGTGTGGTCACATTTAGGAAGGCCGTGAGTTTCATGGTTCTTTGTTTTTCATAATGAGAATGATTATATCCCTTTCATAAAGTAAAAAAAGGGTGCAATTTCACCAGTTGTGTACCCATGGGAACATCCACACAAAACACAGCGAGAGATTTTATAAAACCAAGTGAGTGTTCGCAGGTGCTGGTTCTTCGCAATGCTGTTCAAGGGTGCGTAGCACCTATAATAGGCATTCAAGATATCTTCTTCTTTTCACAAGGGAGTTTGGATCCTCTTCTTAATCGTATGTCCCTTTAAGAGAACATGTCACTTGATGAAGGTCTGTGAGACATGAATTTCATATTCAAAGAGTGTGCTCAGTTTTTGTAACATGAACCCTTCGGGTATTCGTGATAGACACCTCTCTCATCTTGGTTCTTCTCAATTTATATGTGAGGATCACATATTCACCCACGTCTAAATATGTACACTGAATCATCCATGATTCATTCTTTTAAATAATCAAGATATTTGGTTGTTAAAAACATTAATCCGGCATTTGCGAAACACTGAGATTTTTAGATGTTTCCTTTTTTAACGTGGGATCCTATTTTTGTGCATGGAGCCAAGATCGCATGCATAATACTTGTGCATGAATCTCGCACGGATCCATGTGGGCTTGGAAACTCTATTTGATTTAGCTGAACCTTATTCATCAAGATATCACATGCATTCAAGACATAGATTGCATTCATTGTATCATTTTGATCAGATGACCACCATGAATGAGTTTTCATCATCAAAGTTACTAAGAGCGTGATCATGGTCGATCAGTAGTGGAGACGGTGAGCAGTGGAATCAGGTTATAATCCATACAGTCATAGGTTGAATAGGATTCCATGGCCATTGGATCAACTTCAATTATTAACACATGACCATGATTATAACACAAGATGTGGGATGAGGCATGTGGTTGAGATCTCTCGCGGAATTAGATGGAAGTCTAGGATTTCATCGATGTTTTTAAAACTCATCCCACTTCAAAACGTGACACCGCTTTCTCCTGGTTTATTAATAAACTCCCAAACACCACTAATAATTCTTCCCTCCCACCTATGGTGCCTCCCCACACTGGTTCTCTGTGGGCTTAATTTTGCGCACACCTATGCCTCATACGGGCATGCTCCTAGTGCCCACTATGCATCCCTCTGCACAGGTTGATCACTGTGAATTCACTCTTATGGGCTTATAAATTTTCTGCACATGCTACTTGCGGGCTGGCTCAACCTAGGCTTCCCCATGGGCACGGTTGACCATTGTGGTGCCAAATTTTTCTCGGATTGAGGATAGGGTTTCTAGCTTGCGGGATGCAACAATTTTGTATGTAAGGCCTTATAAATATAAAATTGGCTGAATAAAAAAGAATGAAAGGCAATCTATAGACACCAATAAACCTCATTCATGGCCACCTTAAAGGCCAAACCTTTACATCATCAAATACCAATCTCATGCATCCCCTTCTCCACCATTTCTTTTTTGGTACCTGATTTCCAAAGAGCACTTTAATCATCCATAATTGGATGTTACTTCAATGTTGAAAAATTGTATCACACATGATACAAGTTAATTGAACATAAGAGCAGCACATCAATCATCTGATTTGCAATAACATATAGAATTCTACAAGTGTGGCATCCAATGCAATGAATCTATAACAATTCTCCAGACATTTTAACATCAATAAATCACCATTCACTTTGAAGATTATTATTTATTTTGACCATTATTGACACCAGTTGAAAAAAAATAAAAAATAAATTAATATTAATTTTCCAACATATAATGGAATTATATTTGGTATTTTTGTCAATCATAAAACTGGGAGTGCCCTAGGATTTTCCCAACACTATTATATGACATTATTTCATTGTTATTTAACATGATTGATTTGCATCTAATGTATCATATATAATTGTTTAAAATTTTCTATTTTCTTGTTATCAAATGATAGAATTTATTCACATAATGAAATTGGAATTTTGTTACATTACTTTCATAGATGGTTGTCATGATTCATTAGACTATGTTATCTAGTAATTATTTTGATATTTTTATTATATCATTTAAATGTGAGATTAGTTTTAATATTGTATATTATAGTACATTGTCGTAATTACTTGTTTTGTGTGGTTATGAATGATAATGAATATTATGGTGATTGATGGAGGCCGAATGGTCTTAGATGTCTTAGATAATGTTACATGGAAGCTATTTCTTTGGTTGTTTTCCTATTTGAGGTATGTTGTCATGTGTAATCCAAATATTGGTATTATTAATTTTTATTGGAATGATGTACGTAGTTTTAAACATTGGTGAAATGATAGTAAAATTTATAATTTTTATGCATTAAATAATTTTTTTAATTAATTATGTTACATAAATTTTAATTAACTAGACCAACGTATCAATTGATGCTAGAAAATTTGATAAGGACCATGATGGACCCTTGTAAACTATCTTGATGTAATCTAATAGTGTTTGGGGATTTATAATAGATGAGTTCCATGGATTACATGTAACTTAATTTATATTTGTGTGAGTATCCCATGGGACTGTTTGTTGATGATTTTATTCAATGAGTATGCTTTTCTTTCTTGTTTGTCCATGTTTGATGGTGATTAGATATTTGTGTTATATGCGGTTTTTGAAAATTATGCATCATGTTCCAAACTATTTATTATAATTTATTCCTTACTAGGTAAAAACATGTCCCCATTAACAATATATATATATATATATATGACTAATGATTCCATAAGTGTTCTTACATAGATCGATATACCATGTTTGACTTATTAATCACAAGTGTACAATTGCAATTACTATGAATCATGAGATATGATATGTAATTTATTTATTTTTTATCCTCTATATTTTTGAAATATAAAATCACCTTTTCTATATATTTTTAGTATTTTAGATGGGTAGATAATCATGTGATGACTACCCTTAGGGGGGGAGTGTACATAGGTTGTGAAAATTATGATGATGTACATGGACATAGGGTAGGGGAATGACAAACATGAGGCCATACCATGCAAAAAATATTGGTGTATGATGAAATTACAGATGTACATAAGTATATTTTCATTATCCATAAAAAATAACATGTTTCATGTTACTTGATCCCTACCAGATTCCATGTATCATTCTTAGTTGATTACTAGAAGATTCCAAGTGGCATGTTAACACGAAACCTAATGGTGTGAAAATGACATCTCCACTTGATTACGTGAAGATTATGAAGTACATGTTAATCATCCTTTATAGTATTACATAATGAATTTTTAAATATTTAATGAAAAAACATTCTGAATGGATACAAGGAATGTATGAATGTGGTTCATGGTGTATTGGTAAGTGCATGTCCTCTCGACACTAGTTTTTTTATAGCTTCTGAGTTCTTGGTGATTATATGATACGTTTTGGTAGTTAGAAATTACCTATATAACATTTATTTCTCTTATCACATGCAAAAACACAATAATATTATCATTTGGTACTAGAAATTTTTTTGGGTGTCCTACAAAGTTGAAATCTAATCACGTAATGATTCCCTATTCATTTCCATCCTTACAAAACTTTAATAAGCTAGTTTTGTCTTGAAAATTACAAATACAATAATGAATTTTAAAAAAAAATCAAATTCCAAAAATTAATATTTATGAGTTCTAAAAGGATAAATTTAAATTTTTAAATGATTAGATTATAGTAGGAGGTGATTTTGAGATCACATGATGGAATTAAAGAAAAAAAATCCAAACTGCGTGAGAGCCCGAGCACACATGTGGACATAAATTTTTAATGTGGATAACACATGCATCTAATTGGGTAGAAATTTTATGTTATATTCAAAAAATCAAGGGAGATTATTATTTTTATAAGTACATGGATACCAATTCATCCATTTAGCGGCCCCAAAGAGACCAATGCAGTGAATAAGTTTTAGGTGGTTCATATTGGGGCACCCTTCTGTATTTGTACCTTGACATGGACCTAGGATCCACAATTTGTTCCATTCTACCTCCATTGAATATAAAACTTGATGAACCACCAATATATTTAATTTATATAAAAATGAATTTGTTTTGTCTAGTAATCCATCTAAATCAGTACGGTTGAAAATTTTGACAAGAACAACTCACCTACACCCATATACCATTGACATTTTTTGGATCCGACTTTCAAAATATCATATTAAATGAACTCTAGGGATCATTGAAATTTTATTAATGACAATTGTTAATTTTAAGTCTAATTTTAGTTATTTATTTATACATTTAATTCATATTCTACATTATGTTTTACTAAACCACTTAGTGATCAATTTTCACAGTGTTCATTGTTTTAGTCATGAGCTCCATGTGTGAAATATTAGGAAGATAATTGAATTTAGGGTGTTTAGTTCTATTTTTATTTTTTCTACTTTTTATTTTCTATTTCTTCTTATATTGAGTAATATAAATAAAATGAATAAAAATCCTTATGTATCCATTTATATATTGTATATAATGTTGATTTGATTGTGGTTGCCTATTTCCTCACATCTTCTCATTTATGAGTGAGCTTATGGATTATATCAATTTTTGAAATCCATAAGGTATAACATATGATAATTATTATTTTTTATAGATAACATTGTGGGATAGACCAAAATCTAGAAATATGATTACTTTATTGATATGATTCATAGATTGAGTTAGGTTCTTATATTGAAATAATTTTATTGATTATGAGTTGGTGTTGGTAATCAACATCAGCGATTGATCAAATATATGGCGGTGACCTTTTCACAACTACAATAATAGTGTAATTTTACATTTTCTAAATTAATGGATAAATGATGCTTACCAAATACCATGATAGATATGATAGATGGGAATCAAGGGACACTCTCCTAGAACGATCATGATTTCTCTTACATGTTTCTATCACCTAGTAATATAGTTCAAGTTTCTAGTTTAATATCTGAAAACATGCTAAACACATCATAACATTTTCAATTTCTTAAAAACATTACAAATATAATTTTTTAAAATTAATGATCCAAGGATCCATCAATAGAAAACCTAGGGCTTTCTCTATAGTAAAGAAATTCTAGTAAAAACAATTTCTAATTTGACATGATCAATAATGATAAAATAATAAACCCAAACATGGGTGACCATGAAACATGGTTACTAGATATGTTCTCACTTATTAAAGTTATTGCGTGGGATGTATCCAAGATTTAATAATTTATCCAGAATGATTTCTACATGATTTATACACATATATTATGTGATTAATTAAATTTCAAAACCTCTAATACTTTAATATTTCCTTTCTTGTAGTTGATTATCCTGGTGGGTGATAAATTCCTTGTTTCAAATTTTAAATATTCAGTCTATTGGTTCATAAATCATTCAGAAAATTGGGTTGTAATTTATTTCCAGATAATATGATACTATATAATTTATATTACCATTCATTTATTTTTTATTTCACATTGTGATGGATTGTATTGTGGCCCCATGATTACACCTTTTATTGTTGATACGGGTTGTCATCCTCTGAAATATAGGAAGATGCTCTTGAGGACATGTGATATTTATGATCAAAACCTAGTGATTTGAGTATAGATTTTACAAATTGGTGTTACAGACCATGCTATCTATTTTTCCAATTTTTAGAGTTGGTAGATAGGCAAGAGAAATTGTTTTGAGATTTTGATGAAAACAATTATAGTGCATTAGATTTACCTTTCTAAAATAATGCCTATGCTACATGTTTAGGATATTTTATTTCATTTATACCTATTATGACCATAAATTTCAACCTCATTTGATTCATATGGGTTTTGAGGTTTTTATTTAATATGTATTTGAATATTGACTATAATACCCATATGCATCTTAAGAAACATGTTCAATAGGAAGGTTTATCAGAAAAATTCACTACATTTATGTAATTGGAGGGATGATAGAGAACCTATCATGATAGTTTCTAAAACAATTAATGTTTTTTACACATATAATATTTTTTGTGAAATTAAAATTGGTTGAAACAAATTGTATGTATACTTTATGTAGTATGTCATGTTGGAAAATAGTGTGGTGTGCATGTGTGATGATGGTAAATGTGAAGATGATGTAGTACCGCTGTAAATAGATAGTGTATTATATCATGATAAGTAATTTACAAAAAATTATTTAATTTATTAATGAACCTTATTAAATTATCCATCAAATATGTATATTTAATCATGTTTTAAATGATATTATATATTGATTTTTTCATCTAGAACCCTTTGGAAATCTGTTAAACCAATCAACTAATCATAAACCTCGAGATGCTTTCTAAAAGCATGAAGCCATAATATTATTTCATAAAAGATAATCCTAGATAGTTATCTATGATTTACTCTATAGTGAAACATTTTTTGGGAGATTTTTATGTCCTTCTATCATTATAAATTTGAAAATGGTTACTAACAATCCATTATCACATGTTATGTCAAGGTAAACTGAGTGAGATACTCATTGAGTAGTGATAATCGTTTTTTATTCCTTATAGGTTTTTCATATAATGAAAATATACCTTTCAATTGTTTTCATAATTCAATGTATTAATGGATGCTTATGAATGTTTCTATGAAAATTGGGATTATGGAGATTGTTGAGTATAGTAATATGGGATACATGTTTTATTTGTGAGCAATTAGACACTCCTTGAACCCAGAATATGACAAATATTTTGTATAACCATTGGTTGAAAATGTAAATACTCATAAATGATGAGGGAAAACAATATGTGGTAAGACCTAATAGGGTATGATCATGGGAGAAAACTCAGTGTCATGATCTGAATGTATATTTTGGGTGGTACAATGTGATATCATTTTTTATGATGATCACAGCGAGTTATCGAGAAAGTTTAATTGTAACCATCTTGACTGTGGAAAACTAAATAGTCATGTGTGCAATGATATAAGGTCCATGGATCATGGGTTAATCACTATGAATTGAGAAATGAGTGATATGTCTGAAAATACTTAATGGTAAATCATTTAAGTGTGAGAATTCATGAAATAGATTAATGTGTATAGATGAACTGGTCAAATTAGGCTTGTGATCTAACCATTTAAAATTTTAAATTTTGGTGAAGGAACTTATAATAACTAATGTGAGTAGGTCAATTCCCAATTTGGTTTAGGGTCACAATTTTTGTTTTTATGTAGTGGTTTTTTGGCTTGAAGATCATAGTGATTAGTATCCTATAAGACGTTATGAGTGAACATGTCTCTGTAGTAACAGATGACATCATAATTGATTGGGACACCATGGTATGGTCAACATGTGGTTCTCATCCATGAAAATGTTGTGGTTTTTTATAGTTCCATACATGATTTAATTCGACTCATCTAGGTCAATTTACATAGAACACTCCTAGGATATTGAAGGTTGTCATGCACATCATGAATGGATCATTGGACGTAGAGAAATATGTGTTGGGTATCTAGGTGTGCACAATGCATGGTGATATCATTATAATCATGTATGAACACACGGTATTTCTTATCTATCCCATTTATTTATAAACAGTACAATGGTGTGGTAGACTGATGATTGAAATGTGAGGATGTTATTAGGATACTTCTATGGTGAGAATCATGAAGAATAAATATGGAAAATGACCTATCTTGTGTGAATGGTTATTTTCATGCATTAGAGTTTCTATTAAATAAATAGGGTGACTCAAGGATAAATATGTGTGGTTGACCCATGATTATTAGGTTATATTATGTATGAATGTTGATTTATTAATATGTAGTAATAGATAGAGACCAGAGGTGAGATTTTAACTCATTGGATAAAATTAGTGGGAGATTATTAGTAGTCATGTCATTAGTGCATTGATGCTTGATTGAGATCCATGTGAATTGTTCAACCATTTGTTATACCAATTAGAAAAATTACATTCAATAAAGATCATAAATTGACAAGAATTATGGAAATGTTATATCATTCTTCCAATGATTAATGCATCTTGATTGTTGGATTTGTGGAGTGTTGGTTATTTATGTCACGTAAATTGTATGTAGTCTGCTTGAATTCTACTGAACTTTATATCATTGTACACCTGAATTTAGTGGTATGGAACCACATTGAGCATATACTTTTTGATAATGAAAAAATGTATTTGGAATCAATTGTTACTTTTTTAAAGATTAGTATATTTTGGGTACATTAGCTCAATATAGACTTCTTCTTTCATCTCTGAACTTGGGTTGCGTTATTGGTACTGACTTCTATCCCATGTATTTTATTGGATCAAGAGTGATGGAACTCAATTGAACCGGGGCAGTAATTGGAATATCAGATTCCTATTCCATATAATTATTCATTATTGGGGAGAACCATGATACATCATAATTAATTAGTTAAGGAAACTACGACATGTAGAGTTAGTGAGATTCAGTGATCACATCCTCATTTTTTACTAAATCATGGGTCTAGTTTAGAATCCAATATTCATGTTTTCATTAAAATAGATGGTGAACCATGGGTGTCTATGAGTGTGTAATAAATTCTTCTAGTGAGTTATCAATCATGAATGTAATATAACTACTTGAGGATGATGATCGAGGTTGATCATGTGGCATGATTACGATGATTTTACAACTACAAGAAGATGAGAAGTCCTTTTATTAGAATATTATAATTACCCACATCATTGTGTGTTGTGATTTGAATAGGAAACGTTTAATTTTAATCTAGATGATGTATTTTTCTTATTTTATGGTCTCTAATGAATATATATCATGATTTATACATTTTAAAGAGTGTTATTATACTTGAAATCCTGGTTTCCAATATAATACATAGAAGAATGATGGGTCCAAATAGGGATAGTGTGGTAGAATTTGTAGAACTGGATCACTAGCATCCCCCATTAGAAATATATTGGGGTGGGTAGAATCCCATACTACCTAACAGGTCCCACTGACTCTCTAGTGGGGTGGGAAGAATCCCCCACCACCCAATAGAACTCACTTACCAACTGATGAGGTATGAAGTGGGACTAATTCCCATCCATGATCACAAAATGTTAGTGAACTTCCACTAGGTTTGTAATGGGACACTGATGAAATTTTTGGGAATTATATGTGGCTATATGTATGGGGCCTTATTTTATTTTTTACAACACAGTTCACCTTGGGATTTATTTTTTCACTCTATTATTTTGGAATTTTTTTCCACACACTCCTCTCATATTCCTTAGAATATCCCTCCTTATTCTGATGAGGATCTAGTCTCAACGAATTGTGGAATATTGATAATAAATTTTGTTATTACTTGGTCATAATCTCTTTATCCCTCATATAGTATTGGATTGTTCTTCCATTAATCATTCATTAATCCCCATAGTTTTCCACTATCACAAACCAACCCACTAGGACCCCGTCTAGGCCCATACTAAGTGAAGAGTTACACCACTAGCCTTCCTCTCTTTGGCCAGTGGTAGAATACAAGCATTGAGTTGTCATATAAATGAAATGGGAGGCTTTGAATAATATACTTATATGATTTAATGTACACAAAGCACCAGGAAATAGATCATAGATATAATATATCTGTAACAACATGATAGTAGAAGATGCATGAAACATCCACTAGAAAAAATAAATTAGTGAAACATAATAATATAAAAGTACCATGGGAAAATTTCACACACAATCATGAAGGAATATAATTTTCCAATAGGATATAATATAAAAAGGTAAAAAAATAGGAGGTATTAATTCACAATCTCTGATACTAACAGCTGAACAAATCTAGTACCACCATGTGCTACTATACCCCATTGATACCATGTCCACCAAAGCCACTACTGATATGATGATCATCTATATTTGAAACATCATGTGTATTAAATTTCGTGTCATTTGGAGTATAGATATACTCATTTAGAAAAATATAAAATAATGGGTAGAAAAAAATAATATAGTCAGCCAAACCCTTATGTAAAGTGGGATAAGAAACCCAATAACCGAAATAATCATTCTAATACCCCAATTAAGAAAATAATGGGATATCCATCTATATATCCAATAATGAATTATTATTTGACATATAGATATAAATTTACCATATATAGTGTCATACACTATGAAAATACTCACCAGAATAAAAAAATATTTCCCACTCCTTGTTTCGAAGCCCCACAGCCGAGGGAGAACTATCTCTAGTGGATGACCCTCTCCCCACTCGAACTCGAGGATGGGGGGTACCACTGCCTATATAGAGTACCCAACCCTTAGAAGAATGGAGTATTAATGTCTCTACAAATATATAAGATACATAGGAACCTACACCTTGGTGTGTCAGGATAGGGTAAACCCCAAAATCTGTCTGATAAGAAAAATTTTGTCACTTTAATCTTCTAAGAATCAGTGAATGATGTATCCGAATCATATCACTTTGTGGTGTTTCCATGGTAAGAAAAAATTCCACCATCAACTGTTATGAAGAAAAACACTCATGATGGGATACCAATAGGACATAATCAGAGTAAAAAATAAACAGATATGAAAGGTGGAAGGTTTTGGGAAAATTACACAGAATGTGTAATGGGGTACATGGTGTGGGACACCACCTGATTACCTGAGTAAGTCCTTTAATGGAAATTTAATGACCTACCATGTACCTCAATATGGATTATATTTGGGAAACATGGTATCCCCACTCAAAATACATTGGTCGAAAATATTGGTCTTTATAAGATTTATTAAAACATTGAATTGTAATAATAATATCATGGACCACCTGAATCATCTACATAATTGTATTCACATGTTTCGGCCCATCATGAGATCTATTTCCATTCCTAGTCTAATAAATGGGTGACCAGAAAGGTCTCATGTAATGTTCCTTAATTGGATTCATAGAAATATTATATCGGTAGATATTTTTCTATACAGACTCTACTAATGTTAATTGATCATGTCAGCTTTGTATGATGTATATCAATTATTCATGAAGAATATATTCCAAAACCAAGATATTTTGTTTATTAGGGTATTCTATCTGGGGGTGGAATGTCGTCCTCGTATAGAATGTGGTTCATATGGCCTCATGCATGCTCTAACTTGTGTTTTGATTGACCTTTATTTCAAATAAATTAATTTTCAATGATATATTTAATTTAAATAAATTAAACATTCCATCAACGCTGCACTTACACGGTTTACATAACATAAAATATCGACATCGTTTAAGTAACACTCAATACTGAGTTTATAATAGACATACTTTTTTGTTATATATATTTTAAAATAATAATTATATAATATTAATTATACTATATGATATAAATATTAATAACTAATTCTCAGATAGTGGTTATAATTCTTTTATATCAATAAAATATATCGATAATGAATGATATAATAGTTGGTAAAGACCTTATATGATTAAAACTAATATTTCCTCAAATGAATTATTTTTCATGTCCTCCTATAAAAAATATTAAAACATATTTTATACACATTAAAAATATTAATATGACAAAATAAAATTCATTTTTTTAATTTATAATGTAATTTTTTAGGGATAATTCTTGAAATTTTTCTGAGAACCATTATTTTTTAATAAATAGTGAAAAAAATTAATTTTAATTCAAAAATGTATATATATATATATATATAATTTATCATGTTAAATTATATATATAAATTGGTTTAAATTATAATTACATAAATATTTTAACAATTAATCAAATTTGGACCATCAGATACAATTTATCAACGAAATTTGAAATAAAAACTGGGCAAATGATTCATCTGTTTTTCTTTAAAAACCTGCAGTATTATACTGACTGTGAGATTAATTAAAAATTAATTTCCACCTCTTATATTATTGTAATTTTTTAAAATGGATATAATAATTTTAATCGGAAATAATATATTATATAACAATTTAAATTTATTTTTTGACAAAAAAAATAATAAATGTTGTTACAAATAATTATAGTGATTAATAGAAAATTAACATAACAAAACACTAAACCATAAATTTGAAAGACCCAAATGACCCTTCCACTTGTATAGAAACCATATTATATCCATATTGCTTCCATAAACATTCCATTACGGATTTTTGTTTAGTTTGAGATGTTATTCAGGTAAACATTTTGGTACAAAAAAATTGTTCTCAAAAATGCCAAGTATGCCCACTATATTCCCTCTAAAATTCAATAACCACTCGAAAAAATTCAAACTTCTAAAATAACATGGGTAAAAAAATATATTTAAAATACACTTGCCAATATACCTCCATAAAATATTAATATTATCTTTTTAAATAATGAAATCCAAGGAAGAGTATCGGTGAAAACCAAAAGGTGTTTCCCAATGAAGAGGTAACCAACTTCCCCAAGCTCATTTATCTCATATTCATTATCCAACCCCTCCATTTGAATTATTAAATTATTATAAAAAAACAACATTATACTAAAGTTAATGATTTGTTTTTATTTTATGGGTTTACCTACACTCACACACAATTCCTTCTAATGTGTAATGGACAAACTATTTGTATGCATGATGTACTACCGCCTCATGAAATAATGATTATACATTTTTCCATTAACCCATTTGATGGTTGGGAATTATAATTAAAATAATATTTATATAGGATGTATATTTTTTTAATATTCTATTAGATTTTTTAATTATATTTCTTCCCATATCCATATACTTCCCATTTTTTGTAAATGTGATATTTTCATTTGAGGAAGTGTGAAATACCACCCCTTAAAGAAATTCGATTCATTAAAACATTAAATTTAATATGTTAAATATTAGTTTAGTAAACTTATATGATATATAAGATATAATAATTATATTTGAATAATGATATATATTCATATATATAGATATACCACATTTACCCTCTTTCATTCAAAAGGACAACAAAACTCGAACAACATTTATGTGTACTTACGACCTACCCTCTTCATGAACGGTGTATTATATTTCAAACATATATATTCTTTAAATTGTTATAGTACAAATATACTAAATATAAATGATATTTAAATTATTTCATACAATCCGTAAACATTATATATTTTTAAGCACCAAATTTATAAAAAAAATAATACACAAGCAAAAAAACAAATAATATATTACACAAAGTGAAGACTCTCCATAAAATTGATGATATGAGGAAAATATAAAGCCACAGTAAAACCATATATGTTATTAGATATAAGAATATGATTCTTTTAAATATGTATAATCATCTTATTTGGATTATTAAAAGGTTTTTATTGAGTATAAAAATATTCTATACCCATGGTAATGGATTTTCATCTCACTTTTAATTTCCAAGAGATACATGCCTTATTTACCACTAATTTATTTTATGGGATGTATCTAATTCACATGAATTTATTTTATGATTTATTTAATTAATGTTATGAGTATTTACATATACATTTTTTATTATTTATTTTATGGGTTTTATGGTTCAAAATTTACCAAATCGTTAGAGTATTTTTTTTCTTAATATCCCTTGCATAAAACAGTAGTTTTGTTATGAAACTATGTTCATTAACGAGGTGTATATAACACTATTTGAAAAGTTATATTATAACTATCATTAATTTTCATGATTTTTATGTCTCCATTTATTTTCATGGGGAGTATTGTTCACAAATACTAGTTGGTAAGAGTTTCTTAGAACAATCTCATCATTTTTCCAGATTATTTATGGATTATGATTCCATTAATGAAATATTATGATCCATATCCCAAGAAAAATCGTGATTTTTATTATCTAATGTCCATTCATGATATATTCATGTATTAATTTCATTTTCCAATATTTGTCACATAATATATTTAATAAAAAAATTTTGAAAAATATTATTGTTTTTCGTTGTTTTGTCAAGTATCTATTTCATTTCAAAATATGTGTTTTGTAAAAAAATTTAAAAAACTTTTTCAAATGATCATTGAAGATAATTTTCATTGAAAGAGGATTCTAATATTTTAATATGGTTTCCATTGTTTCATTGATATTACATTTGGTATATTTTAAAATTATATTATTATCATAAGGTTTTATTCTCTAAAAATTATTTTCGAAGAAGAAATGATCTTTCCCTCATGAAAATATTTTTAAAAGATATTCAAATTTTTTTAGATATAATATAATCTATAGTTGTTACTCATTCCCTAATCGAAGATTACTAAAAGGATCCAATCATATTATTCACTGAATGGTTTCTATTTTGATAGAATGATGTTATGGAACTCCATTTTTTCATGTGTTAAATGTTTTTTGAAATCCATTTCTAATTCATGGGTTCTATTTTAATGAAACAAATTTCTATTTCACGGGTTATATGTTTATAAACAATGTTCCTATTCCATGGGTTTTATTATTGTGAAACCTGCATATTCTCATGAGTTAGGCTTTGATTTAATGATTATGGAAAATATATTTTACCACAGGTTAAGATGTAATTATTTTTTTATGATACCAATTTTTTTCATGAACCAACCCGGGTACCCTAGTAACCCAATAACCCAACTAGACCGGACATTTCCAGAAGGGAATTCTTGATCCCCATGGTTTGGTAACTAGCACCTTTCATCAATCAATATACTAGTGGGAACAATTTTCCAAATGAATTTGGAAGGAAATGATTACAAAATAGTATGAATGTCAAAAGAAAACTACACTGGGAGTATTGTAACAGAATAAAAATTGGAATTAAAGCTGAATGTACTGAACCCAAAAAATGAAAATTTGAAAAATATGAAGTTCTTTAACGACATCACTTACCAAGAACATGATTAATTAGTTAGATCCTCTTCTAAGAGATCCCTTCCCTTTTCTTGAACCTAGAAGAGGAATATCTACAAACACCTGAAGCACAAATTAGGATGTGAGCCCAAACTCCTTAGGATGCCACCAAATATTCCATAATAATGAAAAATATAGATTATCCATGAAAATATTTTAATTTTCAAGGTAAATATATTGGGAAAATTAGAAAAATAAATTTAAACAAAACAAGGTATAAAATTTTAAAATTATGAAATGATAGTTCTAAAATAAATGACTTCCTTTACATGTTCTGTAATAATTCTAAAACAATGGATGATGTAAAAAATGTAGAGAAAAAAGTTTTTATAAATTCAACAAGAATGTAGACCAGTTCAAAGAACCTTGGAATAATTTTATATATCAAATATAAACAAGAGACCAAAATTTCCATCTACTAAAATGTATCATAGTATTAATTTGTTATAGGATTCTGCACCTCTATGTTACTACATCTAAATGAGTGTACTCACACCCCATTGGCACTGGCCAGAGATGACTCATCACTCTCCCATCAGGGATGTGACCTACCACACATTTTTATTTGAAAATTTTTATAGCATAGAGTGTTTCTAAGAAACTCAATGAAAACATAAGGATTGAATGCCCTCATACATGATTTTGAAATATATTTTAAGAATCCTTACATATATAAAAAATATCATTATTCCATTTTAAAAAAGAAAATTTATTTTTATTTTAAACTGATACACATTTTTTTCAAAAACATACCTCTTTCACAACATAAGTATAGTGGGTCTCTATCAATTGATTTTAATATGTTTTCATGACTTTAAAAACCATTAAAAATTAATTTCTTCATTTTCACAATTAATTTTAATAATTAAATTCACCAATTTAATTTAAAACATTTCAATAAAATCCAAAATTTAAATTCAAAAAATTAAATCAGCCAATTCCTAATAACCTGCCCAAATTCAACAGAATTGGTTGTTTTAAAACATTCTATGCCAAAAAATTTCAAGACTCCCAATTCAATGGAATTGTGTTTTACCAATGTGATTGAAAAAAAGTTTAAGAAATTTAATTTGAATTAGAAGTTGAAATAAATCAATCTATACAATGGTAATCAATTTGTAAAAATTGGGATGGAACCACCAAACTATTTCCTACAAAATGACACATACAATGAGAAATGTCAATGAGAATGGTGGTGAATGAGATATTGAAACCCAACCTAGAATAAATGTCACACAGCAAAGATCATGGATATATCAATCCCATGGTGATCCATCAAAAACCCAATAAGAGAGGAAGAGATAAACAATAATAATGAGGGAGAGAGCTTAACCTAGAATCAAAGCGTAAGAGAAATTGTGATCCAAATATGATTATACCAATATAGAAGGAAGGGATCCTCCGAAACCCAACTAATGAGAATTCTCGTTCGAGATCGTTGTGGTCTGGAAAGATAAGACTGGGAAAATCATCCAAACACATGACATAAATCTAGGTACTGGTCCAGTCATGATGTGTATTGGACTGTCATGAGGTGTAATCTATACTAGATATGTTACGCTAAAAGACTGATATCCCTAGATTAAAAACCGATATTTTCACCGTACATATGTGTACCCACCATTCACGATGTGTACATGCTCGTGGTGTGAACTCCCCTTCATGACATCTATCCAACAATGATTACATGATATATACCTCAAGCACGTGATATTTACCTTCTATACAGCCTATATTAAACCCAAAAAAACACATGTAAAAACATTGAACCAAAGGGAAAACATAAAAAATGGAAAAAACCATCCCAATAATTGTAACAGGATGATAGAACCTCCCCAATATATTAACTTTCTTTCCCTATAAATCCTATGAAAAAGTATCCATGACAAATATATGAGTCTACTGCTCTCTCATTAATGCCTAGATTTCCCATGTCTTGTTATTATCAGATCCTTGCTGCCATTGCACATGAACTAAAGGCATCATCTTCAAACAATATACCTTGTTCTTAGAATCAACTACATTGACTGGCCACTCAGTCAAAAACAAATCAGGATTGATCTCAAGATCACTCCAACCCAAAATGTGATATGGATTAGATAGATACTTTCTCAACTATGATATATTGAACACGTTCTGTATCGACTTTTGTTGTAGTGCATCTTTTAGATGGTATAAAACATTCCCCACCTGCTCAAGAACCTCGATTGGTCCAACAAAACAAGGTCAAAGCTTCCATTGTCTCCCAAACCATCGATGAACCAACTTAGGAGAAACCTTGAAGAACACCTGATAACCAATTGAAAACTAAAAATGTCGATAAAATTGATCAACATAAGTCTTATATCTGATTTATACATTCAAAATCTTCTATTGAATCAACTTAATTTTAACTGTCATCTCTTACACCACACTTGGTCCAACCAAAGAACTCTCACTAACCTCGGACCTATACAACAAATATTTAAAATTCCCACCATACAAGGCCTCGAAAGGTAACATTATGATTACAAACTAGTAACTATTATGCTAAGAAAAATCAACCACCCCTGAAGGATAATCCCAAGCCCCACTGTATTTGAGAACCCATGCATGGGGTATAATCTCATCAATCAGTGTAGCTCTTTCTATATGGCCATCTGACTGCGGATGGTAGGAAATGATCAAATAGAATAAAGATCCATGTTCCCCATAAAGGACTATCTAATAGTGAGATGTAAATCAAGTATCCCTATCAGATAATATAACATATAGTACTCCATGAAAATGAACAATCTCTTTCACGTAAATATTTCTCAACTACTCAACTTTGGTTGTATCCTGAATGAGTATGAAATGGTCCTACAAGGTTAACTTGTTTATCAAAACCCATATTGCATTCTAATTTATCATGGTACAAGGAAAGCCATCCAAAAAGTCCACAGATATCGCATCCCACTGCCTATTATGGATAGGATGTGGGTTAAGTAAACTTGATGGTTTTTTTCTCACCTTTAACCTCCCAGAATGTATAACAATGAGAGACAAAATCAGTAATTTCATGTCTCCTACCCGGCCACCAGAATTACTATCACACTTCATAGAATATTTTTGTGTTTGTCGGGTTCCCAATCCACTAGGGTTTATGTAAATCCACCATCATATCCATTATTTTTTATACCGGCACAACGAACCGGTTCCAATAACATCATACACCATTTTTAGAGATAGTCTATTGGTAAATTGTCTTCCCAGAATAAAGGAATTATCTAATGTTGTGGAACTCATCATCAATATCTTGATCTTGAAGAATCTTCTCAAGAAGAGAAGATTCCAACTAAGCCAAAGCCAAGTAAACCATTTCCCCTTCTTCATGAACTCCAATATGAAATTGTGAAAAGAGATCCATAAAATGCCACTCTTCTGAGGATTCCTTCACTTCAAGGGATGGATGTTTCTTACTCAAAGAGTCTACAATGAAATTCCCTTTCCCTGGGGTATTGGTGATGTCAATGTCAAAAGTCTAAATATTCTCCACCCAACGCCTCTAAAGAATATTCAAATATTTTTTAGAGAACATATAACTTGGGAATTTTTGGACTGAATACATCGTAAATAATTCTTCAAAAGGTAGTGTCACCAACTATTATGTCTGTGCATCACTACTACAAGTTCCAGGTCTTGGGTAGGAGAATTCTTCCCATGTGTCTTAAGTTAACAAGATCCATATGCTACTACATGGTCACTCTTCATGAGAACAAAAACCAAAAATGAAAATTATGTGTCACAAAAGTCAACATAGCCCTACCCATCTTCTCGAAGAGTCAAACCTAGAATAATAGCTAAAAGATGATTCATATCAACAAAAAACTCTGATATTTTTCCTTGCACACAAAATTGACCAGCTTCTGATTTAGATAAGTCATCATAGAAACCATCTTTGAGAATTCTTCTACAAACCTATGGTAATATCCAGCTAATCCCAAGAAGCACCAGATCTCGAATACATGTAGTTCTTCTTTTGAAGTCATTATAGTAGTCAACATCTCTAAATAAAATGATACAACCCATTTAGACACCACATGTCCCAATAATTTTACTTCAACAATCCAAAAATAACACTTTGAAATCATAACATAAGGGTGGTTCATTCTCAGTGAGATCAAAACTATTCTAAAATGATTCACATGATCCTCCTTAGACATAGAGTAGAAAATAATTTCATCCACAAAGACAACCAAAAATTTATCTAGATACTCATGGAAAATATTTTTTATTTAGGATATAAAAATTGTATTATCATTTGTTTAACCAATGGGAATAACATCATACTCAAAGATCACATACCTACTCCAAAATGGGGATTTCTAAATGTCATATTCATTTATCCTCAATGGATGGAAACCATATTGACATTAGATCATTGAAAACCACTATTACCCTTTTAGCTAATTAAACAAATCATAAACCAGTGGACATGAATATTTTTTCTTTATTGCAACTCGATTCATCTTTCGATAATCAACACATAAGGGAATAGAATCATCATCAATTTTATTAAAGAGAATTTGCGCAGCACAAGGTGACACACATGGATGAATAAATCATTTCCCAAGAAGATCGTCCATCAAGGACTTTAGCTCATTATGTTCAGCTAGTGCCATTAGGTTAGAGGAAATAATGACATATTGAGTTACTAGAATTAAATCAATAGAAAACTGAACCACACACCCCATGAGTATACAGGATAAATCCATAAGAATTTTTTTGATAAACTCAATGAAATATTGAGGAAGATCACCACACATGGAATCTCTATCTAGATCAAAATTAATAATTTATATCACTTTCTATAACACTTAATAAGAAGTTCTGACTCTGATTTAACATAGGTCCCATTATCATTATTAACAGAAAAAGGCATTCCATTGGGTGTTTTAAGGTAGACCAATCAAAGATAACAATAAATTTGGGAATTTTTGGAAATGAGATAGTTCATTCTAAATATGCTGTTATGATTTTTCATATTAATAACAGGAAAACTCAAAGATACCTCAACATCTGATAGAGAATAGACATATGTAAGACTATGAATATCCTACACTTTTTATACCAATTGGTGTAGTAATATCCATTGAACATGATAATTTCTCTATAAGAATATTAATTTGGTTAATGATATAGGATGAAATAAAAGGGTGAGATATACCATTACCAAATTGAATATTCTCTAATAATGAATAAATAGTAATTTTACCTCTCAGAGTAACTGTTCTCGTGACCACTTCCTCTAGAGACTCTAACACTGAATAAAGAAGCTTTGTCCCAGATGTATGTGGCTAGAACCCTTTTGAACGTGCTGAATTTGGATTCCCCATAGTTTTAGGTGGAGCTGATGAAACATTTCCACTATGCGGAGTAGAGAAATGATGGTATAACCTCTGTATGTTTCATGAACTGATGTAGGAACTATAGTTCTTGGGTGCCTTAGTTAAAAACCACTTACAATTTCAAAGTATACCACAGTGATGTTAGACCAAAGGACATCCTCCTAGAGCTATAGGAATTATATAAAGACTATTATATGAAGAAATTCAGTGATAATCATCATGAAGTCATTTTACTTTTAAGAAAATAGTCCTTCTAATTGGAGAAAAAAGAACTCCCAATAACCTTGACATCTTAGCTAGGTCCATCTCAAACATCATCACTCTATCCTTCACACCATCATAAGTGGGTTTCTTTAGTAACAAGATCTGAGAAAAAATATCTACAGGAAGTAATAACTCAAACCATCAAGACATCATCCCCTCATTATATACAATCATAGGAGAAAACAGTATTTTCACATCAATGTTATTTGAATATTCTATCATTTTTTTGTCTTCTATCTCAATCATGAAGAAATATATAGCATTGGCCAACACCATTGACTCGGGATAGAATGAATTGGTGAAAATAACATTGAATTATTTCCATTCTAATCTCTAATGTTTCCATGGAATAAATATCATAGCCCACCTACTCTTATTCAGTACCTCTTTCAAAAAGGTGGAACACTTTACCTTGATTGGGTTAGTTTTCTCCACGAACTCAAACAAATGTTTTAAGTTTCTCATCCATTCCTCAACATATTGTGGAATAGTGTATACTTTGATGATTGGTGGGTTCTAGCGATGTAACTCTTGAAAATTATTTTTAATAATATTCCCATTGGGATCTACAACTGGATCGAATGTGGGAATTGGAGGTGGTGCATGTCCCAGATCATGGACATTGAGAACGATCACCTCAACGAAAATCTGATCCACAGTATGGTTTTCATGCTGATGTTCCATAGTATCCTCTTATTATGTTTAATTATCAAATCTTCTCAAGGTCATTATTCCACACAACATTTGTAGGGAAAATGAAGAAATTATATTAACACTGAAACTTAGAAACAAGAGAAAAAAACTCTAACCAAAAAAACAAATTGGAATTGAATTACACTCTATTAAAATATCAATATGAAATATACTAGAACTAATCCACAAGGTTCCTTTCCCTAACCATGACCTAAGGTCAGTTTTGGTGAGATATATCTATGAAATAATGTGAAACTACCTCCTAAGTCCTGAAAATATTTCAAAAATGCATTCTGACTCCAAGACAGAAGCTGACAAGTCTCCTTTGATGCCAATTTTTTATTAACCATACTGGGAACCTTAGTTAACCGATAACCGAGCTGACCCTGACACGAACTGAAGGGAATTCCTGATCCCATAGTTTACTGACTAGCACATTTAAATATTATAAATAAAATTGGGAATGAATTTTTCAACAAAAATGTGGTTGAAAAATATAACAATGTTGTATGCATATAAAAAAACTCCAATGGCAGTAATGTACCATAATTCAATGAGGCACAAAATCCCAATGTACTGAAACCTAATTAACAAAATGGTATGAAAAAATCCTAAGGTCCCTATAGACGCAAATCCCAAAGACCATAACTCATTAGTTGGGTCCACCCCTAAGAGATCCATTCCCTTTTATCAAACATTAAAGAAGAAATTCTAGAAACAGAAGAACGAAAAAAATTGGGTCTAAGATTAATCCATGTATAATTCCACCATATATTTCATAAAAGATTTAAAATATAAATCATCTAATTAAATACATTAAATTTTTACAGTAAATAAGTTTGGAAAATCAAAATCATATTAAAAAAACGTTCTACACATTTTTAAATCAATTTAACGATACATTTAAAGAAGAGGATATTCTTTACAAGTGATGGAATAATTCTAAAATAATGTATTAAGTATAACATTGTTATGAAATATTTTATATCAATTCCGCAGGCATGTAAAGCTATTCAAAAAACATCGGAATACATGTATATGTCAAATATAAATCAGTGAAGAACATGGTAATCTTCCAAATGGTATAATAGTATTAAAAAACAATAGGAATCCACACTCTATATGTGAACAAGGAAAAATGAGTATACTCACGTCCCCCAGACACTTGATAGAGATGACTCATCACCCACCCATAAGGGATGTGACCCGCCAATGGTTTGTTTTAGAATGATGTCATAGAGAGGAGTGTATCCAAAAAACACACTGACTACATAAGTCTTTCATGTTCTCTTACACAATGGGTAATTTATTTAAAGACTACTTATAATAAAATAATTCCTATTATTCCATTTCAAAAATTCTAATTTCTTTCTATTTAAAACCAAAATAGATTATATTAAAAAACATGCCTCTTTCACAAGATAAAACCAATGGTTTTAAATAAAATAATTTTAATCCATTTTAATGAGTTTGAAATGAATTAAAAACAAATTACATCATTTTCACAATTCATTTTCACAATTAAATTCAATAATCTAATTGAAAACGTTTCAATCAAATAAATAATATAAACTCAACAATTTAAATAATCAAATTTTCATAAACACGCTATAATTCACTGGGATTGAGGGTTATCCAAATTTTCGTTCAAAAACCATTAAAAATCTAAATATTCATTGGAATTGGGTTCTACCAAATCATTTGAAATCATATTTAAATAATTTAAGGTAAAAAAAATTTAAATAAAATAATCAATACAATGGTATTCAATTTGGCCAAATAGAGATGGAACCACCTACCTATTTTGTGAAGAACTAGACTCCAATGAAATCCATCAATGTGAATGAAGGTTAAAGATATCTCAAAACCCAACATAAAGGAATGTTTTGACACAAAATAGAATGGATCTATAAATCTCATGATGATCCATCAAAAACCCAAGAGGATAGGAAGATAGAAACTTGATTAATGAGGGAGAAAGATTACCCCAGAATCAAAAGGGTGAAGAAAATTCATGACCATATAGATACTCATCTAGATCTATATATATGTTTTATTGTATGAAAAATAAATTTGGGGTATTTGTTTCTTCCAATTACCTTAGAATACAAGGAAAAAATCCTAGATCGTGTACTTTTGTGAATGAATCATTCGTTCTAAGTAGCCACATTAATATGGGTGAAAGGCTTTTCATATAATCCCATGTATTTCAACTGAAATCTATAACCAATACTAGTTACTAAATATAAATTTATTATCCCTATACATAATAATTGTAAAAGGGTCCTCATGTTGTTTTATTATCTCACAGAAGTAATGTCTCTAAATATTTCCCAATTTTAAGGTCTCCTTATTTGTAATGAAGCGGTTAAACTTCATTATCCTATCAACAACTGCCAAAACAACACCACTACCTCAAGGAAACCTATGTAAAATGGTCACAGAATCAATATGAACATCATCCGATTTTTATTCGTTGAAATTTAATATCTTTCTCAATCCCACAATCCACTAGGGCTCCTCCATCACCTACATACATGTAGAACACCTAGTGACAAAACATATGATTTAGTGTTTCATCAAAGGACACCAATATTAGTAGTGTCAGTCATATTACATATTAGAGATCCCTAGATGTATTTCTTATTTAAAATCATTTTATAATAACATTAATTATTCTCATGTTACTAGATGTCCCCTAACATTTCCATGTATAATCAGGATCCCATATCCACTGACAGACCAACCTGGTGTTGGATCCTCGCTTGTAACATTCTCCCCACGGACCAAGCCTTTGGTATTATAGATATATATCATCTTCACTCAATCAATATATTATTTGGTTCCTACTAAGGGAATAATAAAATGTCACTCATGTTTTTCATTAACATATGAATGCTTATTAGAAAAAAAACTTCATCAACCACGACTCTTAACTATCTTCTTGAACTGTTTTTACGTGTCTTATGACACAGAGAATAAACTGCTACATTAACGTTCATTGGAATATATGAAATATCCAAATCAAATTATTGATCGAATTTCACAACCTTATTATTGTAATGTTCATGTAATTCATTACGAATATGATTTTGAGACTGTCATTGTATGTAAACACAATAATCATGTATCCTAGTAGATAATACCTCCATCATTGAAAGACATGAATAACTTATTCCAGCTCGAGATCATGAAATTAGTAATCCCACTCATGCAATATCAAAATTGAAGACATTAATTAAATAAAATGATTATCCCTATTATAGATGAATTAAAAAACCATGTATATCCTCTTCCTAGTACTGGTAGAATTATGAATTGAGGTAAATTTAGTCTATTTATTACTCTTATAATGATTAATGGCATGATGTAGACCATTAGTTCATCATATAATTCTTATTCTTACTAGTAATAAGTGATGCATGGAATGAGAAATAAAAATGAAGGACATATAATAAAAAAAATATCCCCATGAAACTCTGTATTTCAAAAACAAATCATGGGATACCCCTATGAAACTATAGATCTATCCCATTATTTATCAATTCATATCCTTTAATCTGATATAATATGACCTATAAAGTGAACCTTATCATACCAAAACTGAAATTTGGTGACATTAACATATTAAAATTCTATATTAGGGTATTTAATTCAATTTAATGATGTTTATAATGATTTGTTTAGTGAAATAATTATACCAGATTTATTCAATGATTTCAACTATAAATGAATATAGAAAATGGTGGGAACTAGATTCATAAAATAAATAATAAACTTTCCATGTTAGTTAAGCCAAACGACATCACTAGATACTCATATAATCTATGACGACTTTGATTATCTATATAAGATATATAAAACATTATTGAATTCTCCACATTGGTATCGCAATATCAAATAAATATTGTAGAAAAACATTTCTCCTTTTAATTGGTAAATTTTTTCATTGATGTTAGTAAGTGGATACCAGTTCATGATGATAATTTGGTTTCATCTACAAAATCAATGTAATGCTAGAATGCCTCATCATACTTCTTGAAAAATGGGATGTTGAAACCTAATGGAAGTATTAGTCCATCAAATTTTAATAACATTGATGTCATATAGATGCTTCATATTCACATTTATATAAGTAGTATCCTTTCTGTAAGGACGGATGGATGCCTATTGTACCCATTTTCCTCTATGTAGATAGTAAATTATAACAAATCTTAGGAGTTATTGAAAAAAATTACAAGGGAATATGTCCCTAATGTGACCCACTATATAATGGAAATCAGTACAACATATTTCCTAATCATCCATAAATGGATAAAAAATGGTCCATCACTCCACCAAGTTGATTGTGCTTTGGTCATGTTCAACAATCCTAGACATATCACAATCCCCGTTGAAAATAACTATCACATTATAGTGATTAGAAAGACACCCTTCAGTGATAGTAATCAATTAATTAATGATATGTTACCAACTTGTCTATCTATATAACAATATCAAAGACTAGGATCATAAGGACAATAAGGTTCTCTATAAATCAATATATGCTAATCTCAAGGGGAATTCCTTCCATTAGTTCATAATTTCAAGTTAGTTACCCAAATAATTATCATGATTCATCAGACCATATATATATATAATGTGTCAATCATATGGATTTAGGTGACACTAATAGAGATAAAATAATTTTAATTTCTTATATCATAAAAAAAAATATAGGCTACCAAGATCGTAACTTATACCCTATATGGCCTAACACCATTCTAATCAGTTACAAGTGTACTTACATATTTCTAGTTTTATCCTCATCCATAATATGTCATCTAATTACCAATTGTTGTTCCACTCAACTGGATCTATATATTATATGAATTTATTCATCAATCATATACACCATCTCAATGTGATAGGCTAGTAGTACACCATCATCCTTCTTTTCATTGATCGATTAGTCATAATCCTAATATTGGATTTCGGTTAGATCCTCTATTTTTTAGGGAAATATATAATGTTCAAATAAAAAAATTTAGTACAACCATTCATATGAAAATATCTACACTCAATTATGGACCGATATCGTTGGAGATTCATATGGAGATTCTTGCCACACATGTTAAATATTTTGTGCCTATATTATAAAACTCTATAACAAGATCAATATTTTGAAGAGTGCTCAAAATTAAAAATCCTTATAATAGATAAACTACTCCCTTGTTGAGGGATTGAACTACTATTCACCACAATTCCATCTTCTCTAAGGTTTTGATCTATAACAAGGTCATGGAATAATATATCAGTGATCATAGTAAAACGGATGATATTCACATGATTTAGGATGGTGTATAAAATACCATCATCAAATAGTCTTACACTATAATTATCTTCACCATGGAGTTTAGTAAAACAATTATGATGCTTAAAAAACTAAATAAATAAACCAAAAAAATATATTTCGTTGTTGTACTTCTATAAATTCCCTATCTGTATCACATATCAGTGTCCCTTGAAATAAGTAATCATAGAAGGAATCATGAAAATCATTTAGAAAATAGATTTATACTGATTAACATGGTTTAAGTAATCCACTTATCTCATGGATGAATCATATGGAATATAAGATACAATCATGATCATACTCTCTAGAGGAATCTCAAGACTCTCAAACATAGATGACATAGCCCCAAGCCATGAATCCACAACATGTGGATTTCCATTACCTAGAAATATGTGTGGATGATGCTATTGGAATTCCACTATCAACACTTCTATGTTAAGAGTATGTCACGAGGCTCTGTAAAAATACATCATGTGTCATAGTAAACCCTCTTGTAATTGTATTTCATTTAAATGATTGGGTATAACAGGAGGTGCCACATGTGGCACTATTAATGGAAAAACTAATGGCTTAGGGACACCCATCTATGGAGAATAGTCATAACCTCCCTCCTAACATTAATATAGTCTTTCATGTTATTTTATATCTTAAATTTCCAAACACATGAATTATAAATTATTCACAAACTATAGTAATAACATATAAAAATGGGATATATATTCACCATCATATGGAAGAACCGCACCATTTTCCTGCTCTTAGAGCTAGATCTGGGTGATGTAAACATCATAAATAATTATAGGAAAATTTTTTAAATTTCCACTACTATGATAGGGCTGGGACTATGTTTTCTATTATATTGTTTGGTCCCAACAATATAAAGAGTTAATTTAATTCTATAGTGGATAAAATCCTTTATGTTTCTATGTATGTCAACATTAATAAAAACTCTTTCATTTAATTTTCTAAATAATATTTTAGTAATTACATATGTATATAATGGATCATTTAGGTGGGTTAACATAACCATGTTATAATTTACCATGTTTTATATGTTTCAATTCATATATCATATTACTATTGTTAGGCATTTACATTCATCACCATCATTTGAAATTTCCATGTAGAATTGATGAATAAACATTATATTTATAAATGATCATAGAAATTACAGATAATAATTATATGTCCATCTAATTTAAACTAAAATAATTTTTTTTACAATGCAACCAATTTTCCAGTGATCAAATTTTCATTAATTTTCTAATTATGCTTCCAACATCAAGATAATCATGAAAAAACCATTTAGGTTGTTTCAAACATAATTATAACCAATTACATATATATTCTTACATGTGACATTAGAAGAATACCATATATATTGAAAACATGAAACTAAATCATGTTGCATGAAATCAATTCATTAATATAAACATGGCATCACATATACATGACATATATATCCTAAAGTTTCCAAAATTGTGCTTGAGATTCCATATAATTCTCGTAGCAGGTCAAGGGAAAAAGTGAATCCACTAAAATGATAATAATGAACATCAAATATCATGTGTGTTAATCCCACATTGAAATTATAAAAAGTGAAACAACTAGAATCTAGATCAATATGTCTTATCATAGGTAATTTGTATTTCATTATATGTGTGTTAGTTACACCCATGCACTAGATCGTCAAAAAATCTCAAAATTTTCATGGTAATTTTTACTATGAAAACATTATAAGTAAAATAAATAGAATCATTGATTGTAATTATAGTAACCTAGCCTTTCTCACTCAATAATTGTAGCCTGACCAGTGAATCACCTGGCCTCATGCACACCTCTACATATTCTAGAGGCTACCGTCTAGTTGAAAGGGTCTAAGATGATACAGTAGGGAGAATAAATCCCCATGACCATTGTGAATCATAATGGTATTATAATGAATAAATATAATTAATGAGATAATAGTAAAAAATGAATAATAATTTGACATAAAAATATCAAATATAGTGTATAATATTATGATCATCTTGTGTTTCACAAAAATGAACAACATGGTATATAAAGTATTAGGAATATACAACATGATAAAAAAATGAACAAAAAGATCCATGTTATGTCCACTAGTATCCTGAGAATATAGTGGGTTCTATACCCATTCACTCTATCAAAGTAAATTTAATTATTCATCCCTATCAGGTTTATTTAACTTGTCCACGAATATATCATTATTTTCTTTAGCATACCAAACAACAGCCTGAGTGGGGTGTGATATATACTCATTATTATAGAACCAATGATTTTTATAACAATATAATATATTCATATAAATTGATATAATGTTCTAATATAATAGGTATGATCATTGTAAATGAATAAGTAAAAAATGATAATCAACATTACAGACATGATCGAGTAGTCAATAATTGAAATATAACTACATACAAATGTAATCATAATTTTTTGGACTTTGTTGACATGCCTCTATAGAATATGAACTATGTTCATTTATCATTATTTTCACTTTGAGTATAAGTAATTCATCCATGGTCACTTGGTATAATATCGACCAACATGGTCTAAGAACCCTTTGCCCATTGTTAATGTTCTATCATTGATTCCATGTATCTCATCCATAGAAAACTCAGTAAAGGCTTTGGTGGAGGCCATTGATCATGTATAAATTGGTCCAAGAATAATAGCTCACTAGTGCAGAAAACGTTTTTTACGTCGAATTTTTTTAATTTTTTACGTCGGTTTCTAGCCGACATTAATACGTGCGATGTTATAAATAAGGTTTTTGACGTCGGTTATTTAACAACCGATGTCAAAAACATAAAATTGTGATGTTTATCACGTCGGTTATTTTAGAACCGACATGATAACGGTCTTGGAGAATGGTTTATCATGTCGGCTATTGAATAACCGACGTGATAAATGTCCTGGACAATGGTTTATCATGTCGGTTCCTAAACAAACGACATGATAAACAGGGCCGAGGGGGTTTATCACGTCGGTTCATATAGAACCGACGTGATAAACTCGGGTGAGGGGGGTTTATCACGTCGGTTCTATAATAACCGACATGATAAACCGGGGTGAACGTGGTTTATCACATCGAATCATATAAAACCGACGTGAAAAAACGGGGGAGGGGGGTTTATCTCATCGGTTATTATATAACCGACGTGATAAACCGGAGGGAGGCGGTTTATGAAGTTGGTTATTGAATAAACGACTTGATAAACCATTGTTCGGGCCGTTTATCACGTAGGTTATTCAATAACGGACATGATAAACCATTCTCCATGCCCTTTATCACATCGGTTATTAAAGAACTGATGTTATAAACCATTCTCCAGGCCTTTTATCACGTCGGTTATCAAATAACCGACGTGAAAATCCAATCTGCAGGCCTTTTATCACGTCGGTTATGAAATAACCGACGTGATAAACTATTTTCCAGGCATTTTATCACGTCGGTTATTAAATAACCGACATGATAAAATAGTTTCCAGGCATTTTATCACGTCGGTTCTTAAATAACTGACATGATAAACCCAATTTTTTTTAACAGAATGCAGTCATCTTCTCTCCACCAGAATCAACCAGAAAACAAATCAAGAAATCATACCACAAAAACAGAAGTACATCAAAATTAAGCATGTACATAGATAACATATAAAACATACCCCTAGAAAACATCTACCATCATTTATACCCCATGCACAGCCCTCCCCCACCCCGTTGGAGCCCTCACCCTCATGTATACCCCCTGGACAGCCCTCCCCCACCCCATTAGAGCTCCCACCCTCATGTATACCCCTTGGACAACCCTCCCCCACCCCATTGGAGCCCCCACCACACTCTTGGACTGCCCCCCGACCCCCGGACACCCCCAAACACCCCTCGACAACCCCCCACCCGCCCGAACAACACCTCCTCTCCCTCTCACCCCACTTGACAACCCCCACCACACCCCTGGATAGCCCTAAACACCCCTGGACAACCCCCCACCCCTATACAGCACTCCCACACCCCTGGACCAGCTTCCTACACCCCTAGACATCCCTGCCACACCCAAGACTGTCCCCCCACCCCACCGGACAGACCTCCCAAACCGCTGGACACCCCCAACCCCACTGAACACACCCCCACACCCCTGGACATCCCTGCCACCACCAGGACTGTCCCCCACCCCACCGGACAGCCCTCCCAAACCACTGGATACCCCCCAACCCCACTGAACACACCCCACACCCTTAGAACCCCTCCCCCACAGACCCAAATCCATACTAGAAAAACCATCGAAAGTAGTCCAAAACAAGAAGTAGAGAAAAATTAAACATTCACATATATAACATTAAAAACATACACTGTCAAATTCAAAAAAAAAAATAAATCCAACCTAAACAACTACCAAATACACAATTAAAATGACAATATTCAAAATTACATTTTACATTACAAACAACTAAAATTCAATCAAACCTGTAAGATAATTTGACCACTCCGCTTGTACGTGTTTCTTGTCTTTAGCAGTATAGGGTTGAGTGTCATCAAAAACTACAAATGAAAAAGAAGATAGTTAACATGTATAATGAATAAATAAAATTGAAATATTATGGCAATGATTAAGAGGAAATCGTACCAGGTCAAAATTCACAACTGTCACAGTTGTTATTATTTCATTCATAAATCATAACATATAATATCCTCATTCGATGAGGACTTATTGTTCATGACAATTCTATTTTGAATGAGTGTAAATTCAATATATTTTTTTATGTAATAAATCAAAAAGTACAAATTATAAATGTAAATTTACCTTCACATTTACATATTTGATCTTTTCATTTCGTTTCTTTGTGTTTTTTCGAAAGTAGACCCATGCACTGTTAGAAAATAATACGAATGGGGTAAATTTAAAATTCATTATAATATATAAAACTATTGAGAAATTGAATCATACTTTTCCAATATATTCATAAAACTTTCCCGCACATCACTATGAACAGAGCATATCCAATAAAGATCTTTCTCCCTTGGGCAAAAAATCCCTAACATCCAATGTTCACTGATAAAAGGAAATTTAATGTTAGTGGTTTTTTATGTTAAAAGATAATTAACTCTTTGAGAGAAATGTGTTTCATACCTCTCACAAAAAGGCATCATCCAACATTGTCTGATTATATTCTTTTCAAATCTTTCAGTAATATAAACCATTCATTGTTCCTCAGTAAATGCACATGCTTCAGGGAAAATAAATTGCGGGTCCATGAATCCATATACTTCTGTCAGTTCATTCCTCTCACAAATTTTATAAATATACCTAATACAAAACATACATAAGTATACATTTTTAATAAATATAACGCAGGGAAAAGGTGTTAAGACTTACATGGAAAAAATTTACACCACGTTGATGCCCAACTTATCTCCAGTAACAAGCTCCATGATATCAGATTTTGTAATCCACACACTTATTTCACGTCCACAAACATGAGATTCCATTTGAAACTCATAAAAACCCAACAAAAAATGTGAATATCTTGAAAATATTTCAAGACCACTGGAATATGTATCTGATGTCATAGCCTGTTGTCTTTGTGGTTGTCTATACAGTATTTCTTTCCCTTTGAAGTATTCCTGTGAAGAAAAATTGAGAAATATAGTATTTTTCAAATGATAAAACAACTTTAATAAAAAAAATAAAAGATATAACATTCATACCTCTATGGTATTGAGTCGAAGAAGTCTGGATGGAGAAACTAAAAAATGGCCGATACTCTGTCCAACTGTCGCCACCTCATCTGTAGGTATTGGTACCCTAGCTGATCTATCTATAATATCCTATACAGTGACCCTCTGATTCTCTACCTCTAATTGTTGATGATGAACTGTATCTCCAATACAATATACCAACCCGTATGCTACTATATGATGTTGAGAATCATCAACATACAACTCGCAATATGTAGGAAGTTGCGGCAGAGGAGTAGGATAAAAAATGGGGTCCACAGGCTGAGGTGGGGGAGTGGGAGCTACTGGCGGAGGTGGAGGATAAATAATGGGGTCTGCAGGGGGAGGTGGGGGAGTGGGAGCTGCAGTCTGAAATTGTGTTTTCATTTCTGCAAACATAGACTACACCGACTCTCTAATCTTGTCTTCCATCGTCGCATTAATATTTTGAACTTCAGCCTCCAAAGATTGTATTTTTTTATAAACCCCCTCAATGTTATAAGTTGAAGAACGTGGAAACACTTTTCTTACCAATACTCCTGCCGGATATACTCTTACACGAGCAGGATGTTCGGCCCTTCTCAATGATGCAAATTAAATATCTTCCCTCCTAGTAGCTGTAAATGTCCCCTCTGAACCCTGCTCCTCAAGAGAATCATGTATTAATTAATAGATCATTTCTGTAATGATTGAAACTTATATGAAGACAAAACTTAACTTAAATAAATTAAATAGATATCTTACAATCCTATCAGCTACGATTCTCGATTCTTCCGAAAGATATTGCCCTTTTTTTCCCTTCCCAGCTCTTTTCCATTTTTCATATCTAGATGGAGGGGATGGAGGGGCCACCTCTCCAGAGCTTGAAGACTCAACTCTTTGTTGTTGAAATTTTTCCGCCATCATTTTTTCTTCCAATAATGTATACCCTCCTCGATATAAACTATGAGGGTATACATTTTTAGATTTGATCTCCTGATGAAGTTTCCTTGTTTGCTATAATTTAAGAATAAGAAATAATTAACAAATCATTAATAAAATCATTTATATAAGAACGTTTTTAAAATTTTACATTGCCCTTACCAGAAATGACTCTTTTTTTCTACTTTCAAAAAACGGACTCCATGTGTATTCATCTATAAAATGATATATACGACATGGATTTTCATGACTCCTATGACCATAAATGAAATCAGATGAGAGGGTTGATTTAAAATCCCTCCATCTCCTAGCAGACAATGATAAGCATTTCTTCCTGACTCCTCCAGTGTAAGGAATATCATATGTCATCTGATAAAGAAGACGTTAAACATATTATATATACTAGAAACATTAAAAGAATGGTCAAACAATGAAAAAAGATCATACCAAAATCGTCTCCCACAACTGAGAGATAATCGCTTTATCCACACCTCTCCAATCATCATACAGAATGCTTACTTTGGTCTTATTCTGAGTTGCAACAGAACTATTAAAATATTTGGCATTCAGACCTCTAGGAATATCATCATCATCAACCTCAACTACAATCCTCTGATCCTGCGTACGGGCAAGTGATAATTTTGGTAAACGTGTGCACCCACGTTTACCAACCTTTGAAATCTTTGTCGCAATAGGAGAATGTGAATGTTCATCCCCAGAGGTATGACCAGCAATATGCTTCTCTCCAGAATCATGTGGTTGATCATCTGAATGATCTATCATTATCCTTCAAATCAAAAAAACAAACGTCAGTTCACAAATATACAAATTCAAATATTTTGATACTACTGTAATCAGAAAAAAGAAAAGTGTACTAAGTTACATAACAGTAAACATTGGTAATATGGTAAGCATGTTAAACAACGGTAATGATGGCAAAGATGGTCAAGATGGTCCAGATGGTAAACATGGTAAAAATGGTAAACCTGGTAAACATTGTAAACATGGTAAAGTAATTGTCAGTGAACAAAAATAAGCATTTTAAAATTCATGTAATGGTTATAAACATGATAAAGAAAACTAAACAAACTTAAAACAAACAAAACCATATACTTATTTTATTTTAAAACATGTTTTAATAAATAAAAAACATACATTATCTAACATTTATGGAAAAAATAAATGTAAACAAGAAATAAACATATGCTACCTATAATTTTAGGAATGTACAAATGGATTGTTTTCCCAAATTCCTTCATTGTGATCGTTCTTTATGGCACAAACTATGTCTTCAACATGATCGTCATTATGTTTTGTTAATATTTCCATGGAAGTAGGGATCTCACATAAATCATCATATTCATCAAGTTCATCCTCACCAACATATTGTTTTTTCCATTGTAAAAAAACAACCCAATGCATATCTGATTGATCTACTACATAAAAAATTTGTTTTTCCTGTGTTGCCATTATAAAAGAATCAGTTGTGTCTTCGAATCTATTCAAATTAACACGTGTCATTCCAAATTCATCATGTCTGACACTATTGTTACTGTTAAACCATTTATAGTTAAAAGCAGGAACGTTAATTTTAAAGTAATCAACCTCCCATATGTCTTCAATCACTCCATAATATGCATTTGATGCAGAAATTGGGTTTTTGTCCTTAGCACTCGAAAGATACATTGCTTCTGCAAACACCAATACACCACTATTCTGAACTGCACTTCTGTTGTCCTGAACTTTTTCATAAAATGTATAACCAATAATGTGATAACCGGACCATGTTATCACATTTAAACATGGACCACCCACTATCCATTTTAATGTCTCTGATAATCTGATCTACGAAGCAAATTCATTTTAATCCATGACAAAAAAAATTTGTTGTGCTCATTCAAAATCCACATTTCTTTCTTCTTTAGAAGAAATTGTTTCAACTCATTAATATGAAATGTGATATACGGTTGAGCATCAGATATGTTATTCAAGATGTATGATTCTAACTTCTTCATCTGTTCAGCTGAAAATGATTTGACTTTCAAGCCGCGAATCCCATTTCCCTCACTATTAACTCGTTCGTGGCGAGATGGAGGCAAACCAATGTGTTGCGCCGCAGCCAAGTAGCTCGTACAAAACTATGCTACCTCCTCAAAAATATACTTTTCAATAATGGAGGCTTGAGGTCGATATAGATTTTTAACATACCCCTTTAATATTTTCATATAACTTTCAAAAGGATACATCCAACGAAGATATACATGTCCACAAAGATTTATTTTTCAAACCCGATGAATCATTAAATGCATCATTATATCAAAAAAAGTTGGAGGAAAATACATTTCCAATTGAAAAATTATAAAAATTGCATCATTTTCCAAAATTTTCAATGCATTCACATCAATCGCCTTGTTACAAATTGAATTGAAAAAATAACACAACTTCATTATAGTCTTTCTGACACAAATGGGCAATATTCCACGCAATGCAAATGGTATAATTTATTGCATCATGACGTGACAATCATGTGATTTCATACCTATCAACGTCAAGTCCTTCAATGAGACAAAATTTTTTACATTAGAAGAATAACGTTGAGGCACTTTGGTATCATGAAGACACTGACAGAAGCTAATTTTCCCCCTCTTCGATAATGTATGACAAGCCGGGGGAAGAAATGTTCGTCTTCTTTTAGGAGTGGGAGCTAACTCCAAACGTATTCCCATTGATAGTAAGTCTAATCTTGCATTCAAACCATCTTTAGTCTTTCCTTTAATATCTAACAATGTTCCAATCAAAGAATCACTGATATTCTTCTCCACATACATGACATCAATATTATGTTTAACATCATGATACCTCCAATATGGTAGCTCAAAAAAAATTGACCTTTTAATCCAAATATATCTATCATTACTAGATTTCTGTGTCTTTCCCAATGTCACGTCAAGGTTTTTCACCCTCTCAAAATACAGATCAGGGGATAAAGGTTTTGGAGCTATATCAAATTCTTGTGAGCCATTGAATGCCTTTTTTAGTCTTCTATAAGGGAGTTACATAGGCAAAAACTTTCGATGACCCATGTACACTATTTTCCTTCCATGATGCAATTGACAATAGGACGTCTGTTGTTCGCAAATTGATCATGCTTTATGCCCTTTAACACTGTATCTAGAAAAATTTCCATACGCTGGGAAGTAATTCATATTGAACAGAAGCACTGCATGCAGTTGAAAATATTCCATTTTATAAGAATCATACGCCCTAATACCATCAGCCCATAACAGTTTCAAATAATCAATCAACGGTGACAAAGTAAACATCAATATCATTACTGGGTTGCTTTGGACCAGAGATCATTGTACTCAACATGACATATTTGCGCTTCATACAAACTTCAGGAGAGAGGTTGTAAATTATCAATAAAACAGGCCATGAACTATGTGTGCTACTGAGTGTTCGGTATGGATTCATTCCATCTGTGCACAACACTATTCTGATATTTCTAATTTCATTTCCAAATGTAGAATACTGCGCATCAATTTTCTTCCATTGTGGACAATCAGATGGATGATGTATTTTTCCATCACATACCCGCTCTTCAGCATGCCATCTTATCCTTTTTGCATCATGTGAATTAGAAAATAAATGTTTGAAATGATTAATTATAGGAAGATACCAAACTACCTTTGAAGGGTGCTTTGTAATCTCTACATCAGCCTGTGATTTTTCTTTCACCTTATACCATGACATCCCACATTTAGGACACTCTGACAGAAATTCATATCCCTTCCTATATATAATGCAGTCATTCAGACAGGCATGTATTTTCTTGTATCCCAATCCCATCGGGCATAATATTTTCTTGGATTTGTAATGTGAATCTGGAAGATCGTTATCTTTTGGAAGAATGTCTTTCATCAATTGTATCAGCTCTGTAAAACTTCTATCACTCCATCCATGCTTCGCCTTCAGGTTAATCAATTTTAACATCGCTGAAAAAACCGTAAAATCTATACAATCAGGATATAATGGTTTTTTAGCATCACCATATAGACGCGAAACTATCGGTTCTATCTCAATTTGTTCTGCTACAATATCGCGAATCATTTCTTCAATTCCATCGGAGTCACCATCTTGCGAATCATCATCATCAGTGACATTCCGTCCAGTTTGACCATGCCAAATCCAAGGGCTGTAACTCGGATTAAAACCATGACAAATCATATGATCATTTATCTCTCTACTTTTCAACTTCTTTATATTCAAACATTTCAGGCATGGACAGAAAAAAATGTCACTACTTGGAACATTTCATTTTGCAAATTCCAAAAAGGCATCAACACCTTCCTCAAATTCATTGCTCATTCGATGTGCCATAATCCAACTTCGAATCATTATTACCTATAACAAATATCAACAAAAAATATATATTTTTAAGATAAGATAAATATATGTTTACATGAAAAAATTATTAATTTGAATGTAAAACAATTTAAAATAGAAAACAAATCTATAGGTATTTAAAAAAATATTCTTGAATATTATTTTTAAACAAAATATAGTTAGATATAATAGTTTTAAATTTCATTGAATCAAAGAAAACCATGACGCCTACATAGATTAATATTGATTGCGGTTTTGATGTTTTAATATAATAGATAAACTACCTATTTAACATGATATTAATGGTTTCTGTAGACCCTAAATCCATTTGGTAAATATTTTCACACAATTAAAAAAATTAATGGAAGTGTTTTTGGGAGGAATATGTTCAATCAATTGATTTTGATGTCCCATTTTCTATAACAAAAGGCAATGTGGATACAAAATCCCTTAGTTTGGTTTTTTTTTCTCAAAGGGTTTGTGATGAAAAATATGAGTATAAGTTGATGAATATGATAAATAAAATACAACTATATTTTATTTATGGTTATGATAGAATGAATTCATACCTTATCATTTAGGATCTACTCCCACCAAATGTAACCCTCCTCAGTTCGAAATGAATAAATTTAGATAATTATGCATGAATTCATACAAGTATTTTTTTACATAAACCAAAAAGAAAATTATTAATACTAAAAGTAAAACTAGGAAGAAACAATAAACTCTATATACTCATGAATGCTACTCTGCAACACTTCAATGCTAGTAACATCTATAAAAAACTACAAATTGCTTTTAAAAACTAAAAAAAGTGTTTATATTTATGTATGGTGGGCATAACATGTATACATGGTATGAACCTCCCTAAAACATCTCATGAAAATTTTGAGGAAGCACACTAAAGCCCTATAAAAAAAGGAATCTAAATAATTAATCTATAAAAATTAACATTTCAATAGTAGGCATAGAATAGTATATAATATAATTGTAAAAAAAAATCATTTACAGAAATCTGTATACATGATATGGTATTCAAAATCATTACATAGTTGGGTCGAGAGAACCCACTATTTCAAAAATTCATTGGTTGAATGATGATTTTTGGTATATGGATTTCAATAAATAGTATGTGATGTTGAAGAAAATTTTTTTATTACTCATTTAATATTTTAATAAAAATTTATTGACGCCAACTTGTTCAATTATTGAGGTTTGTTCCCAGTCTACATTCTTTGTTCATTTCATCCCTCCTTTATTAGACACATGTCACCAATTTTTTTTTAATAGTTGTTCAAAAAATAAAAAAAGAATCATCTCTATGAAACTAGTAATCAATTAAACAAATTGATACATTGAGTTTAAAATAAGGATCATTGGGGTGATCCAAGTTTTACAATGATGATGTAAAATCAAGTGATATATCTGATGATGATGGTTCATAGGAATGGATTTTGGTGATGCAGTGCAATGAGGATATATGCCCCAGTAGATTGGATGTATATAATCTAGATACTACTGAAAAATTCATAGTCAAAATAAGATATACGATTCATGGGAAATATTGGTAGCCGGATAGTATGCATCGGTAGTATGCGTGGATCCTTGTGGTAAACCAGATGTTCTATCAAAATCCTACTATACATGACGTGTATTTCAATGAAGATAGGTTGTGTAGTCCCCTCTATGGATAAGATAGGGTGTCTATATGGAGTTAAATACCATATTTTGTGTGATGAATCCAAATTCCTTTTGAACCGTAGTTGGTTAGTTCGGTGGGTACATGGTGTAATTGCTATTGGATCTATATGTAACTACACACAGGTGCGTATCTTTTTTGATACCATGTACACCAAGGTAGATAGATCCAAAAGTATTTTCAATACATGCCTTGGATATTATGTGCCCCACAGACTAGTATTTCATGGCACATGTCATATAATTTATAAGGTATACATTCCCGACCTAATGGTGCACATCAAAAATCGCAAAACATAATTATAGAATATCCGTGAAAAAAAACGAACGAAATAATTTCGTGGAAGGCTTACTTAAATGTTGTGAGTTGAGATGATAGATCTGAAAGGACTGAAGAAGATAAACAATGAATCCAAAATGAGTTTAATGCATGTCGATCGACGAGCCGATTAGGGTTTACTGCGCGAGAGAGACGAGCCGGCGGACTGTCAATCGAAAAATTGTAAATGACAGTCCATAGGGCTTTAATTTCTTTAAAATTTTTATAACGTCGGTTATTATATAACCGATGTTATAAAATATTTTTTAAATTTATAATGTCGGTTATTTTAAAACTGATGTCAAAAACCCCCCGCTCTTTGGTTTTTTACGTCGGTTATTTTGTAACCGACGTAAAAAACAAGTTATGTACGGGTTTCTTACGTCGGTTATTTTAAAACCGACGTAAAAAACCCCCTGTGCTTTGGTTTTTTATGTAGGTTTTTTTATAACCGACGTAAAAAACGCCCACATATCTCGTTTTTTACGTCGGTTATTAGATAACCGACGTAAAAAACACCGCGCTTTGGTTTTTTACGTCGGTTATCACATAGGCGACGTAAAAAATGCGTAGATATCGGGTTTTTTACGTCAGTTTCCAAATAACCGACGTAAAAACCCCCACGCGCATTGGTTTTTTAAGTCGGTTATAGGATAACCGACGTTAAAAAACAAACAAGCGCAATTTGTAATGTCGGTTATGAAAATAACCAATGTGAAAAAGCTACTTGCCGCATGTTTTACGTCGTTTATATATAACCGACCTAAAAAATGGTGATGTAAAAAATGTTTTCTGCACTAGTGGCTCCTTGCAAACATTCTATTGAATCTAATATAAAATATAAAATGTGTCATCAGATTCATACCTCAACATGCCACATCTATTCCATACTTTATCTTCTATAACCAATCATTATACATAGAGAATCAAATGGAAGTATTAGTTTCCATTCCATTTTATCAATAGTATTTAAATAAATTTATATAATGGATTGTCATACATGTTTGTCTCCATGACTTGGAAATTTCATTTATCATATACCATTTACATTTTATTCTACCATAATGTTATTGAAGGAGTGTCATTTCACCTTCTCTATATCAATTATTGATAAATGAATAAATATTCATAATTTAAGGATTTTTATAATCAATACCAAAATTCACATAAAATTATTTTCATTTGGTCATTGAAGTCTTATGAATGAGAGAGGATCTATATAATTTAATATAACTCATTTCATTAGAAAAATTCATACCAAATAGTCTTTATTGGTTTTTTATTCATAAGGTATATGTGGTACATTTCACCACTCATATAATTTCCAAATGAAATAGTGATATACGTGGTATTTAACATTTCACAACTCATTTAATTTATAAATATAGTACCTATTGATAAATGGATAGAAAAACTCAATCCAATTTTAGAGAAAATGTGTTCAATAGTGTGAACCCATCTAATGGTTGGTTTTGTTTGAGGTTTAAAACATAAAATCTTACATATGGGTGTCGTAATATCTCTAATGAAATTATTTAACAATCAATTTACTTTTTTAATTTGTGGAGAAACGAATAGAATGCCCTTATTATAGAACAAAAAATAATATAAAACACCTGATATTTTATTTAAATTGTATACACCACCTAACATATATGGGTAGTACTGTCCTCATATATTATTGTCCTTAAAATTATTTTATAATGTGAGAAATCATTTAATAATTCCAACATAGTATAAATATTATGTATTAGCTTGCATGGAAATATAATTACAAATGGTGGGAAAATGATGGCAATATAGAATAGAAATTAAGAGCTTACTGATGAAATTTCAACATGATAGACAACAATTGAACTGGAGTTCTATCAATCTAAGAGAATCAATAGTTGTTTGATGATATAAATGTGGCTCTGATGTGTGGTTTATATGTAAAATGTATGATAGAATATGTTTTTTATGTTTCAATGATATTAGGGAAAAATATTCCATTTTATAGGGCCTTTAATGAGGTGCACTATATGGCTGCATAATTAGACAAACATAATGGAAAATATTTTCCGACTGTGTCCCAAATAAAACCTCATCAAATATTTTATTTTATTCTTTACCAAACCACTAACGTAAATATATGGGTTTAATAAAAAAGTATAATTATGGGTAAAATCTTGGTGAATGGTTTGAAAACATGTATGCACCCAGTGTGGATCCCCTATATAGTTTAACTAATGATCCTAAAATGTTGACATATCCTGGGGAGCATAGTTTCAAAAACAATGTGACTCCCACTGGTTCCCACATGTTTGGGGGTAATTGTTAGCACTAACTATGCACTAACTAGGCGCCACACTTGTTAATAACAAAATTTAGAGTCTTATGGTAAAAAAAATCATATGCTTTAGAACATTTCAATAATATTTCATGCACTACCATCACATCGGAAAAAATATATTTATACAAAAAATTATCAAATTTATAAATTAAGAGATAAACATAGATATTATAAATTGAAAAATCTACAACCCGTGAATGAATCATAATATCCTTCTTCACATATCGAGAATCGAAAAAAAATTTGGGCTTATATGATTAGTAACATTTACTTACAACAGAAGTAACTATGTCAAACAATGAATAACTAATAGGATAGAGTGAAAATTCATGAAAAACATCCCTTCAATAAAAAACATGAGTTCAATCTGAATCTATGGATAAGATCAACTTACCAAATTCATTGATAAGTAAAACTGAATTCCTAATAATGTTGAGGCATAATTCATGAATTTAATTAACAATGTATCTCAACTATGAGGCCATGAATCTTACTATTAAGGCCTCTCGACCAATGCATTATCATATCATCATGGCCTCTCTGTAAATTAATTATCACTGTATAGGCTGGCAAGAACTAAATATCTATCTTTTATTACATGATCCAATAGCCTCAAAAAAACACTGAGGTGAAAAATAAAATTGTCTAGGGATATATCAATTCATTAGTGAGCTATCTATAATTGTTCCACATTCATCACTTTTACATCCAATTTATTCCATATATTCTGAATAATCTATAAAATTCTTTTTAAAAATACCCCTTAAGTAAAAAATTATCTATATAAAATGATGAAATGGAACAATAAAATTTCATAAACATAAACCATACATGTAAAGAATAATTATTTTTTATTAAAATAATCATGAAAACCTATTATATATGTTTCAATTAAAAGAGTATTTATGATGGAATGAAATGATATCTATAATATGTGAATTAAAATAATGATTTTATTTAGAATTTTGGTAAAAAATTCTTTTTTTAGACAATGAATAGAATATTTCAATGAAATTTTATATATACATAACAACATGATTAGAAATATATTTAAATAATAATGTTTGTAATTAAAAAGAACATTTATGAAAACATATACCTGATTGAGATGGATTTCCGAATAATGATGATTTATATTATATTTTTATAAAAATAATTATTGATATTATTAATTTCATAATAGTGGAACATTATATTATTAATTTTAAGTTCTTTGAATAACCATAAGGTATTAATATTAATGGTTTTTAATAGATACAAATCAAATAATTTTTCTCAATTGAATTTCAAACATAATCACTCTTGAAATAACATAATATTACAAAATATACACCTTAGCACTCTGAAATATTTTTAATCATAACCCCCATTAATGAAAATAAAAATTCAAATTAAACATTAAATAAAACTATTGTAAAGATATTAATTATATGAATAGTTAATGGGATAGTATATACACATCATGAAAGAAACATTTGGTGAATATGGAATATATCTCATAGAAACAAAATTTACATGAGAAAACCCAATCCTTAAATAAGAATCTCATTATAGTAAATTTAAATATCTTGTATAATACATTAATTTTTTGTAACTATATACCAAGACCATATATATACTTATGAAGTCATAAATGATTCACATATAACATTTCAATACTCATTTAAGAACAATTATTTTTTAAATTCATCATTTCTACATGTAACATCTATCTTTTTTCATATATGTTTTTCTTTTGGATGTTATTATACATGTACATTGATCATCATCTAATAATATATATAATTTTAATGATTGCATAAATATCTTATATTTTCCATATATGAACATATAATATTTTATAATGTTTAGATATAGAAAAATGAGTTACACCATTCAAGGTGACAGTAGGTCATAAGTACACATCAACACTACTTCAATTTTTTGCTGATGGAATCAATGTATGGTGAATATAAATTCATTGATGAAATATCTTAATTAATTATAAATAACATATATATTATCTAAAACCATCATTATAAAAATACATGTACAGTGGTGATGAAAAATGAATTATGCCATTATGTAGAGATATTAACTTATAAATATGCACAAATGATAATTTTTTCTATATGAATGAATAATGATTCAAAATAGATGCTACATAATCTTAATAAAATTTTATTATATTCACGATGCTGAATAAATTATTTTATAATTTATAAAATTTATTAATTGTTGGTAAAATAATAAAATAATAAAACACTCTCAGATATGAGTTATATATCTTCATTGATAACTATCTTTTGATTTATACAATATTTCTTGATTGGATGGTGTAGTAGAAAGAATAAAATATGATGCAGTTAAGGATGAGAATATGGTATTATGGTTTTGGTTTTCTGAGATATATGGCTAAAATTTTGAAATAAATAGAGGATAAGATGTGCCCTTTAAAAATTTGTGGGATGGGTTCACATGGAATTTCATTTATTGTTAAATTAATATAAATATATTTTCCATGATAAATGAATCGAAAATTTTAAAATTATAATATAAGTTATGTATAAGTTAAAATAATCACATCCAATAAAATTCTAACAAGTTTACCTAATATTTCTTCATATATTTTAGTTTTAATCCTTAGTTAACCTTTTTAAAATTAAAAATATAATAAATTTTTCTATTCATTAAGGATCCATATTATTACCATAAATGAACAAAAAATCCATGAATAGATAATGTATCATATTTCTAACCATATCCAATACAAATTTCCAAATATTGATTTTTAAATAATTCTTAATCCTTCCAATTATATTTATTATTTTAATATAACTTCTTTTATTTATGAAAATATATGAAATATTATAATATTATATATCTGTAACACATTTTAAATGGTTAGAAATACACATTCCATATAAAATTAGTTGTACATTTTATTATTTTAGTCGTCAAATAATATTTATATAGGATTTCATATTATTTTAAACGTTATTATTTTGTTAAACTCTTAGTTAAGGAATTTTATCCTTTACTATTGTAATGACTTTTCCAACATTATAGTATCATAATATTACATATAAAGTGAAAATTGGATCATAAATGGAAAAGGGATTATAATTTAGGTTATTTCTCATCCTAAAATTCCTCTCCAAATATATTTATAATTTTTAAATAACTTGATGTCATATATTGATCATTAAATCTTTTTTAATGTCATTTCAAGAAATATTAAAATAATTTGACATTGAATGAAAAATAAAAAAAATTAATGAGAATAAAAAAATTGAACACATGAGTAAGATGTTATTTTTATCATAAAAATTCATGTTACACTTTATCTGAACCATAAAAAATATTACATTTGGTGATTTTAAAGTCATTTAAATGATTTTTATATATCTTACACAAGTGTTGTGTCATTATTGCATAAAAATTTAATCAAATTATTTCATCACTAAATATTATAAAAAAATAACATTATAAACTAATTATTTCATATTTCTAAAAAATATCTATAATCAAACATATCTTATTTTATACCTGAGGATAAAAAATTTTATTTATTAAAGTAATGTGTTTGATAATTTTTTATTAACATTTTCTTAAAAAAATAATGGTCATAATCAATGAAAAATATAAAAATATTACATATTTTTTAACAAATAATTAAAATTTAAACAATAAAATAATAAAATATGATAAATGTATGATTTATAGAAATCTTAATGTCAGAAAGAAATTTTGAAACATTGTTTTACCCTTTTACACTTATCAAGGTGACTAAAACTACTTATATTACACTTCATACTGACCAAAAATAAATAGGTCCTATTTAACAAATTTAAAACATCTATTTAAAAGTTAGAAATATATTTTTCATGGTAAAATATATTTAATTGGATGATATTAATTTGAATAGAAATTCATCAAATGAAAAGAATGTCTATATTAAGGAAAATGTATTTTTCAGCTCAAAAATTTACTTATATCAAATTCATGAAACTTACTCATTCTAGTGGAATTAATTAAATATGTTTTTATGAAATAGATAAATTCTTACTTTAATATCAATTTAAAAATATAATGACACATTTCAATTATTTGATTTAATGAAAATAAATGACTGTATTTTAAAATTTTGGTATTTGTAATATTAACTCGAAAATAAATCATTTGATAAAATTTTAAAGGTTATACACCAAATGAATATTTAAATGAATAATTTACAAAATATTAGAATTATACAAAATGAAATATATAAAATTGGTTATAATTAGTTATAATTTCACCATAAAAATTATTATAGTCACTTTTGATGAAATTTAATTTTTTAGGAATAAAATAACTAATACAAAACGAGTTCATATTTCCTAATATTAAATAAATATTTTACTATTGATAAAGACAATAAAATATTTATAGAATAATTATATTTGTCATATTCATACCATATAATTGAATAGATATGTTATAATGGTCACATTTCATTAATATTTTTTTTATATTATATCATAATTCATATTAATATTGGTGTTTTGTGTCACGAAACAAGAAGAGTGTATTAATATTTTTAATTAATTTTAAAGGTGTGTCATTTTAACCTTTTATATGAATTATTCCCTTGAAATTTTATCATTTTAATCCTAGAATCAACCATTTTTAAAAACAGACATCATATAGAGGGATAATAAATATTCTTTTGAAAAGGGAATAAGGAAAACATAGAGGATAAAAAAAATAACACATAATCAGGTAACTTGATAAGTAGAACAATATGGGATGTTAAAATTTTAAAATTGATGAGAGAATAAATCTATGTATAGATATAATTTTATAATGATCATGTTAATGGGATGTTAATGACCGAAAAACCATAAATCTATGAGGGGTGAAAATACCATCATTTCATTGTAAATGAAGGTAAACTTTTAACATTATTACTTCAAGTACCTTATTATAATGTTGATTTTGTTATATCCTGGTACATAACATGTGAATTTATATTTTGATAACTTATTTACATTTAAAATTCATAATTTTATACTTTTATTCTTATATTGATAAATTTTCACTTCATATATAACACCAAGAAATGAATGTTCAAGATAAATTTCTTATAATTTATGAACTAAAAAAATTGTAATGGATCATAATATAAACCAAGTAATCAGATGACATTTATTCTTTTTCTAGGTATCATAAAAAGAAAAATTGTTTTTATAAGATATCTAATATTTACAATAATATATTAATTTCTATATCCTTTACAATAATAGTGAAATTAAAACATAATACATTCTATAAATTGGTTAAATTATGATTTCCCCAAAAAATTATAGCATAATTCAAAAACCAAAAATCTGAAATATTTTATCCCATTTTCATCCTAGATAAATTTGATATTTATATTTATAAAACACTAATCACTCAGAGTGTATATAAAAAAATTTATATTCCCAATCATATAATATCCAAAATATGTCAATGGTTTCCATAAATAAACATAATCATCATAACGATATATGAAATAATATATGATAGCATAAATTTATCTCATATTCCTTATCCAAACCCTCCATTCGAATTATTAAATTATTATAAAAAACAATATTATACTAAATTTAACGATTTGTTTCTATTTTATGGGTTTTACCTACACTCATACACAATTCCTTCTAATGTGTACTGGATTTACTATTTATATGAATGGTGACCTACCGCCTATAGAAATAACGATTATACATTTGTCCATTACTCCACATCATGGTTGGGAATTATAATTAAAATAAATATTATATAGGATGTATATTTTATTTAATATTCTATTAAGTTTTTTAATTCTATTTCATCCCATATCCAAATACATTCCATTCTTTGTAAATACGATCCTTTCAATTTAGGAAGTGTGGAATACCCCCCATAAAGCAATTTGATTCATTCAAACATTAAATTTAATGTGATAAATATTAGTTTAGAAAATGTATAAGATATATAAGATATAATAATTATATTGGAATAATGATATATATTCATATATATAGATATACCACATTTACCCTCTTTTATTCAATAGGACAACAAAACTAGAACAACATTTATGTGTACTTACGACCTACCCTCTTCAAGAATGGTGTATTCAATTTCATACATATATATTCTATAGATTGTTATAGCCCAAATATACTAAATATAAATGATATATAAATTATTTCATAGATTCTGTAAACATTATATATTTGTAAGCACCAAATTTATAAAAAAAATAAGACACAAGCGAAAAACAAATAAAATATTACGCAAAGTGAAGACTCGCTATAAAATTGTTGATATGTGGAAAATATAAATCCATATTAAAACCATATATGTAATCAGATATGAGAATATGATTCCTTTAAATATGTATAATCAACTTATTTGTATTATGAAAATGTTTTTATTGAGTATAAAAATATTCTAGACCCATGGTAATGGATTTTCATCTCACATTTAATTTCCAAGAGATACATGCCTTATTCACCACTAATTTATTCTATGGAATGTATCTAATTCGCAAGAATTTATTGTATGATTTTTTAATTAATTTTATGAGTATTTACATATACATTTTTTAATATTTATTTTATGGGTTTTATGGTTCAAAATTTACCAAATCGTTAGAGTAATTTTTTATTAGTATCCCTTGCATAAAACACTTGTTTTGTTATGAAAATATGTTCATTAACGTGGTTTATATAACTCTATTTGAATATTTATATTATGACTATCCATAATTTTCATGATTTTTAAGTCTCCGTTTATTTTCATAGGGAGTATTCTTCACAAATACTAGTTGGTAAGAGTTTCATAGAACAATCTCATCATTTTTCGAGATTATTTAAGGATTATGAATCCATTAATGAAATCTTATAATCCATATCCCAAGTAAAATAATGATTTTTATTATCTAATTTCCATTCATGATATCTTCATGTCTTAATTATACTTTCCATTATTTTTCACTTAATATATTTTATTAAAAAATTAGGAAAAACATTATTGTTTTTCTCTGTTCTGTCAAGTATCTATTTTATTTCAAAATATGTTTTTTGTAAAATATTTTAAAAAACTTTTTCAAATAATAATTGAATATAATTTTCATTGAAAGAGGATTTTAATATTTTAATATGGTTTCCATTGTTTCTTTACTATTATTTTTGTCATATTTTAAAATTATATTATTTTCATAAAGTTTTAAGATCTAAAAATTATTTTCGAAGAAGAAATGATCCTTACCTCAAGAAATGATTTTTAAAATATATTAATTTTTTTCTAGATATAATATAATATACAGATGTTACTCATGCCCTTATAGATGATTATTAAAAGAATACAATCATATTATTCACTGAATGGTTTCTATTTTGATAGAATGATGTTATGGAACGTCATTTCTCTTTCTTGGGTTATATGTTTTTTAAAACCCGTTTCTAATTCATGGGTTCTATTTTAATAAAAAAAAACTATTTCATGGGTTATATGTTTATAAATAATGTTCCTATTCCATGGGGTTTGTTATTGTGAAACCTGTATATTATCATGAGTTAGGCTTTGATTTAATGATTACGGAAAAAATATTTTTCAACAGGTTAAGATGTAATTAATTTTTTTGATACCAATTTCTGTCATGAACCAGCCTGGGTACCCTAGTAACCCAATAACCCAGCTGGACCAGACATTTCTCGAAGGGCATTCCTCATCCCCATGGGTTGGTAACTAGCACCTTTCATCAAAAAATATACTAATGGGAACAATTTTTCCACATGAATATGGAAGGAAATGATTACAATACAGTATGCATATCAAAAGAAATCTCTATTGGGAGTAATGTAACAGAATAAAAATAGGCATGAAATCCCAAAGTACTGAACCCCAAATATGAAAATTGGAAAAATCTGAAGTTCTTTAAGGACATAACCTACCAAGACCTGGATTAATTAGTTATATCATCTTGTAAGAGATCCCTTCCATTTTCTTGTACATAGAAGAGGAATATCTAAATACACCTGATGAAAATATTAGGAAATGAGACTAAACTCCTTAGGATGCAACCAAATATTCCATAATAATGAAAAATATAGATTATCCAAAAAAAATATTTTAATTTTTAAGGTAAATAAATTTGGAAAATTATAAAAATATATCTAAACAAAACAAGGTATAAAATTTTAATATAATGAAATGACAGTTCTAAAATACATTATTTTCTTTACAAGTGCTATTATAATTATATAACAATGGATTATGTAAAAAATTTAGAGCAAAAAGTTTTTATAAATTCATCAAGAATGTAGACCAGTTCAAAGAACATTGACATACATTTATATCTAAAATACAAACAAAAGACCAAAATTTCCATCTACTAAAATGTATGATAGTATTAATAAGTTATAGGATTCTACAGCCTCTATGTTACTACATCAAAATGATTATACTCACACCCCATTTGCACTTGCCACAGATGACACATCACCCACCCATCAGGGATGTGACCTACCACACGTTCATTTATGAAAATTTTTTAAGCATAGAGTATTTCGAAGAAACTCACTAAAAACATAAGGAATGAATACCCTATTACATGATTTTGAAATATATTTTAAGAATACCTTCATATATAAAAAATATCATTATTCCATTTTAAAAATGAAAATTTCTTTTTTTTAAACCGATACACATTTTATTAAAAAACATACATCTTTCACAACATAAATACAATGGGTCTCTATCAAATGAATTTAATATGTTTTAATGAGTTTAAAATCCATTAAAAACTAATTTCATCATTATAAAAATTAATTTTCATAATTAAATTAACCAATTTAATTTAAAACATTTCAAAAAAATACAAAATTTAAATTCAAAAAATTAAATCACCCAATTCCCAAAAAACCACCCAAATTCAATATAATTGTTAGTTTTAAACCATTCTATGCCAAAACAATTTCAAGACACCCAATTAAATGGAATTGTGTTTTACCAATTTGATTGAAAAAAAGTTTAAGAAAATTAATTTAAATAAGGAGTTGAAATAAATCAAGCTATACAATAGTAATAAATTGGTAAAAATTGGGATGGAACCACCAACCTCTTCCTAAAAAATGACACATACACTGAGAAATGTCAATGAGAAAAAAGGTGAATGAGATATTGAAACCCAACCTAGAATAAATGTCACACACCAAAGAGCATGGATATATCAATCCCATGGTGATCCATCGAAAAACCAATAGGAGAGGAAGAGATTTAAATTAATAATGAGGGAGAAAGCTTAACCTAGAATCGCAGCACAAGAGAAATTGTGATCCAAATATGATTATAATGATATGGAAGGAAGGGATCCTCTATAAACCAAATAATGGGTGTTTTGGTTCAATATCGTTGTGGTCTGGAAAGATAAGACTGAGAAAATCATCTTAACACGTGACATAAATCTAGGTACTGGTCGGGTCATGATGTGTATCCGAGGGTCACGATGTGCAGTCTATACTAGATATGTTACGCTGAAAGACTAATATCCTTAGATTAAAAACTGATATTTTCACCGTATAGATGTGTACCTACCATTCACGATGTGTAGAAGATCATGTTGGGACCTCCCCTTCATGAAATGTATCCAACAATGATTACATGATATATACCTCAGGCACGTGATATTTACCTTCTATACAGCCTATAGTAAAACCTAAAAATCACCTCTAAAAACATTGAACCAAAGGGGAAACATAAAAAACGGAAAAAACCATCCCAATAAATGTAAAGGGATGATAGAACCTCCCCAATATATTAACTTTTTTCCCCTATAAATCCAATGAAAAAGCATCCATGACAAATAGATGAGACCACTACTCTCTCATTAGTGCCTAGAATTCCCATGTCTTGTTATTACCAGAGCCATGCTGCCATAGCACACAAACTAAATGCATCATCTTCCAACAATATACCTTGGTCTCAGAATCAACTACATTGACTGATCACTTAGTCAAAAACAAACCAGGATTGATCTAAAGATCACTCCAACTCCAAATGTGATATTGATTAGATAGATACTATCTCAGCTATGATACATGGAACACGTTCTATATTGACTTTGGTTGTAGTGCATCTTCTAGATGGTATAAAACTTTCCCCACCTACTCAAGAACCTCGATTGGTCCAACAATGCTAGGAAAAAGCTTCCCTTGTCTCCCAAACCATTGATGAACCAACCGATGGGAAACCTTGAATAACACCTGATAACTAATTGAAAACTAAAAATGTCTAAAAAATTGATCAACTTATGTCTTATATCTGATCTTTACTTTAAAAATATTCTATTGAATCAACTTAATTTTAACTGCCATCTCTTACACCATGCTTGGTCCAACCAAGGAACTCACAATATTCTCTGACCTATACAATAGATATTTACATTTCCAACCATACAAGGCCTCGAAAGATACATTATGATTACAGTCTAGTAACCATTATGCTATGAAAAATCAACCACCCCTGAAGTATAATCCCAAGCCCCACTGCGTTTGAGAACACATGCATGGGGTATAATCTCAAGAATCAGTGTAGCTCTTTCTATATGGCTATCTGACTACGGATGGTAGGAAATGCTCAAATAGAAAAAAGATCCATGTTCCCCATAAAGGACTAATTAATAGTGAGATATAAATCAAGGATCCCTATCAGATAATATAACATATGGTATTCCATGAAAATGAACAATCTCTTTCACGTAAATATTTCTCAACTACTATACTTTGGTTGTATCTTGAATGGGTATGAAATGGTCATACACGGTTAACATGTATATCAAAACCCATATTGCATTCTAATTTATCACGGTACAAGGAAATCCAACCAATAAGTCCATAGATATTGCATCCCACTGCCTATTACAGATAGGATGTGGGTTAAGTAAACTGGATGGTTTTTTTCTCACCTTTAACCTCCCGTCATGTACAACAATAAGAGACAAAATCAATAATTTCTCGTCTCCTACCCGGCCACCAAGAATACTATCACACATCATAGAATATATATGTGGTTGTTGGGTTCCCAAACCACTGAGATTTATGTAAATCCACCATCACATCCATTATTTTTTAGACTGGCACAACGAATTGGTTTCGATAACATAGAACACCATTTTTGTACAAAGTCTGTAGGTAAATTGTCTACCCAGAATAAAGGAATTTTCTAATGTTGTGGAACTCATCATCAGTGTCTTGATCTTGAAGAATCGTCTCGAGAAGAGATGATTAAAACTAAACAATAACCAAGTATACCATTTCCCCTTCTTCATGAACTCCAATATGAAATTGTGAAAAGAGATCCATCAAATGCCACTCTTCTAAGGATTCCTTCACTTCATGGGATGGAAGTTTCTTGCTCAAAGAATCTACATTGAAATTCCATTTACCTGCAGTATTGGTGATGTCAATGTCAAAAGTATAAATGTTCTCCACCCAACGCCTCTACATAATATTCAAATATTTTTTAGAGAACATATAACATGGGCATTTTTGGACAAAATACATCGTAAATAATTCTCCAAAAGGTAATGTCACCAACTACTAAATGTGTGAATCACAACTACAAGTTCCGGGTCTTGGGTAGGATAATTCTTCCCATGTGGGATAAGCTAACAAGATCCATATGCTACTACTTGGTCACTCTGCATGAGAACAGAATCCAAAACAAAACCTGATGTGTCACAAAAGTCAACATAGCCCTACCCATTTCAGGAAGAGTCAAAACTGGCATAATAGCTAAAAGATGATTCATATCAACAAAAAACTCTGAAATTTTCCCTTCCACACAAAACTCACCAGCTTCTGATTTAGAGAAGTCATCATAGAATCCATCTTTGAGAATTCTTCTACAAACCTATGGTACTATCCAGCTAATCCTAAGAAGCACCGAATCTCGAATACATTTAGTTCTTCCTCTGAAGTCATTACAGTAGTCAACATCTCTGAATAAAATGATACACCCCATTTAGACACCACATGTCTCAATAATTCCACTTCAACAATCAAAAAATAACTCTTTGAAATCATAGAATAATGGTGGTTCATTCTCAGCAAGCACAAAACTATTCTAAAATGATTCACATGATCCTCCTCAGACATAGAGTAGAAAATAATTTCATCTACAAAGACAGCCAAAAATTTATCTAGATACTCATGGAAAATATTTATTATTTAGTCTATTAAAATTATATGATCATTTGTTTAACCAATGGTAATAACATGATACTCAAAGTTCACATACCAAATTCAAAATGGAGATTTCTAAATTTTATATTCTTTTATCCTCAATGGATGGAAACCAGATTGACGATAGATCTTTTAAAACACTATTCCCATTTTAGCTAATTAAACAAATCATCATCACGTTGCAATGGATATTTTTTCTATTTTGCAACTCGATTGATCTTTTGATAAAAAACACATAATAAAAGAGAATCATCATCCATTTTATTAAATATAATTTGCGCAGCACAAGGTGACACACATGGATGAATAAATCATTTCCCAAGAAGATCTTCCAAGTAGGACTTTAGCTATTTTAGTTAAGCTTGTGCCATTAGGTTAGAGGAAATAATGACATATTGATTTCCATGAATTAAATCAATAGAAAACTCAACCTCACACCCCAGGAGTATACCAGATAAATCCATAGGAAAAATACTGATAAACACAATGAAAGATGGAGGAAGATCACCACACATGGAATCTCAATCTAGATCAAAATTAATAATTTATATCACTTTCTCTGACATGTAATAAGAATTTATGACTCTGATTGAACTTTGGTCCCATTATCATTATGAAAGATAAAAGGCATTCCATTGGGTGTTTTAAGGTAGACAAATTGAAGATAACAATCAATTTGGGAATTGATGGAAATGAGATAGGTCATCCTAAATTTGATGTCACGAGATTTCATATCAAGAACATAAAAACTCCAAGATACCTCAACATATGACTGAGAATAGACATAAGTAGGACTATGAATATCCTACTCTCTCTTTTTACCAATGGGTTTCGAAATATCCATTGAACATGATAATTTCTCTATAAGAATATTAATTTGGTTAATGATATAGGATGAAATAAAAGGGTGAGATATACCATTATCAAATAGAATATTCTCTAATAATGAATAATGAGTAATGTTACCTCTCATAGTAACCGTTCTAGTGACCGCTTCCTCTAGAGACTCTAACACTGCTTAAAGATGCTTTGTTCTAGATGCATGTGGCTAAAACCCTTTTGAACGTGCCGAATTTGGTTTCCTCGTAGTTGTAGGTGGAGTTGATGAAAATTTCCCACTACGCGGAGTAGAGAAATGATGGTAGAACCTCTGTATGTGTCCTGAACTGATGTAGGAACTATAGTTCTTGGGCGACTTAGTGACAAACCACTTAAAATTCCGATGTTTACCACAATGATATTAGACTAAAGAACATCCTCCTAGATCTATAGGAATTCTAAAAAGACTATTCTATGAAGAAATGCAGTGATAATCATCATGAATTCATTTTCATTTTAAGAAACTAGTGATTCCAATTGGAGAAAAAAGAACTCCCATTATCCTTGTCATCCTAGCTAGGTCCATCTAAAACATCATCACTCTATCCTTCACACCATTATAAGTGGGTTTCTTTAGTAACAATACCTGAGAAAAAATATCTTCACGAAGTACTAACTCAGACCATCACGACATCATCCCCTCATTATATACAATTATAAGAGAAACACCTATCTGCACAACAATGTTATTCGAATACTCTGTCATTGTTTTGTCTTCCATCTCAAGCAATACGAAATCTATAGCCTTGGCCAACACTATTGACTCAGGAAAGAATTAATTGGTGAAAATAATATTGAATTATTTCCATTATAAACTCTGATGTTTCCTTAGAATAAATATCATAACCCACCTACTCCAATTCAGTACTTCTTTCAAAAGGAGGAACACTTTACCCTGATCATGTTAGTTGTCTCTAAGAACTCAAACAGATGTTTTAAGTTGCTCATCCATTCCTCAAAATATTGTGGATTAGTGTATACATTGATGATTGGTGGGTTCCAGCGATGTAACTCTTGAAAATTATTTTAAATAACATCCCCATTGGGATCTACAACTAGATCCAAAGTTGGAATTGTAGGTTGTGCATGTCCCAGATCATGGACATTGAGAACAATCACCTCAACCCAAATCAGATCCGTAGTATGGTTTTCATGTTGACGTTCCATAGTATCCTCTTATTATGTTTAATTATCATATCTTCTCAAGGGAATGATTCTACACAACATTTTTAGAGAAAATAAAGAAATTATATTAACACTGAAACTAAGAAACAAGAGAAAAAAAATTTAAGTAAAAAAAATTGGAATTGAATTACACTCTATTCAAATATCAATATGAAATATACTAGAACTAATTCACAAGGTGTCTTTCCCTAACCAAACCTGGTGACCAAAGGTCAATTGTGGTGAGATATATCTAAGAAATAATGTGAAAATACCTCCTAAGTCCTAAAAATATTTCATAAATGCATTCTGACTCCAAGACAGAAGCTGAAAATTTTCCTTTGATGCCAATTTCTCATTAATCATACTGGGAACATTAGTGAACCGATAACCGAGCCGACCCTGACACGAACTGAAGGGAATTCCCGATCCCATAGTTTTTTGACTAGCACATTTCAACATACAAAATAAAATTGTAAATGATTATTTCAATAACATTGTGGAAGAAAAAGAAAACAACGTAGTATGCATATAAAAAACTCCAATGGTAGTAATGTACCATAATAAATTGAGGCACAAAATCCCAATGTACTGAAACCTAATTATCAAAATTGTATGAAACACCCAGAAGGTCCCTATAGACACAAATACCAAAGACCATATCTTAGTAGTTGGGTCCACCTCTAAGAGATCCATTCCCTTTTCTCAAACAGTAAATAAGAAGGTCTAGAAACAACAGAAGGAAAAAAATTAGGGTCTAATATTAATCTATGTATAATTCCAACATATATTTCATAAAAGATTTAAAATATAAATCATCTAATTAAATACATTAAATTTTTATAGTAAATAAGTTCGGATAATCAAAATCATATTTAAAAAAAGTTCTACAAATTTTCAAATTAATTTAATGATACATTTAAAGAATAGGATATTCTTTACAAGTGGTGGAATAATTCTAAAATAATGGATTAAGTAAAAAAAAATTATGAAATATTTTATATAAATTCAGCAGGCATGTAAAGCAGTTCAAAAAGCATCGGCAAAAATTTATATGTCAAATATAAATATGTGAAGAACAAGGTAATCATCCAAATGGTATAATAGTATTAAAAAACTATAGGATTCTAAACTCTCTATGTGAACAAGGAAAAATGAGTATACTCACGTCCCCCGGAGACTTGCTAGAGAATACTCTTCACCCACCCATCAGGGATGTGACCTGCAAATGGTTTGTTTTAGAACGATGCCATAGAGAGGAGTGTATCCAAATAACACACTAACTACATATGTCTCTCATGTTCTCTTACACAATGGGTAATTTATTTTAAGACTACTTATAATAAAATAATTCCCATTATTCCATTTTAAAAATTATAATTTCTTTCTATTTAAAACCAAAACAGATTATATTAAGAAACATGCCTCATTCACAATATAAAACCAATGGGGTTAAATAATATTATTTTAATCCATTTTCATGAGTTTCAAATCAATTAAAAACAAATTCCATCATTTTCACAATTCATTTTCACTATTAAATTCAATAATTTAATTGAAAACGTTTCAATCAAATACATAATATAAATTTAACATTTTAAATCATCCAATTTTCATAAACACGATATAATTCACTAGGATTGAGGTTTTATAAAATTTTCCTGAAAAAACCATTAAAAATATCTAAAATCATTGGAATTGAGTTTTACCAAATCATTTGAAATCATATTTAATTAATTTAAGGTAAATAAATTTTTTAAATAAAACAATCAATACAATGGTATTCAATTTGGCCAAATAGAGATGGAACCACCTACCTCTTTTGTGAAGAACAACACTCCAATGATACACATAAATGTGAATGAAGGTTAAAGATATCTCGAAACCCAACATAAAATAATGTTATGACACCAAAGAGAATGGATCTATAAGTCTCATGGTGATCCATAAAAAACCCGAGAGGATAAGAAGATAGAAACTTGAATAATGATGGAGAAAGATTACCCCAGGATCAAAAGGGTGAATAAAATTCCTGACCATATAGATACTCATATTGATCCATATATTTGTTATTATTTTATGAAAAATAAATGAGGGGTATGTGTTTCTTCCAATTACGTCATAATACAAAGAAAAAATCTTAGATCATGTACTTTTGTGAATGTATCATTCATTCTGACTAGCCTCATTAATATGGGTGAAAGGTGTTTCATAGAATCCCATGTATATCAACAGACATATATAACCACTACTAGTTACTAAATATAAATTTATTATCCCAATCCATAATAATTGTAAAAGGGTCCTCATGTAGTTTAATTATCTCACAGAAGTAATGTTTCTAATGATTCCACAATGTTAAGGTCTCTTTAATTGTAATGAAGCAGTTAAAGATTATTATCCTGTCATCAACTACCAAAACAACACCACTACCTCAAGGAAACCTCTGTAAAGTGGTCATAGAATCAATAGGAACATCATCCCATTTTTATTATTTGAAATTTAATATCATTCTTAATCCCACAAACCACTAGGGCTCCTCCTTCACCTACTTACATGTGGAACACCTAGTGTCAAAACATATGATTTAGTGTTTCATCATAAGACACCAGTATTAGTAGTTTCAGTAATATTACATATTAGAGATCCCTAGATGTATTTCCTATTTAAAATCATTTTATAATAACATTAATTATTCTCATGTTACTATATGTTCCCTAACATTGCCATGTATAATCAGTATCCCATCTCCAGTGACAGACCAACCTTGTGTTGGATCCTCCTTTGTAATATTCCCCCTACGGACCAAGATGATGGTATTATAGATATATATCCTCTTCACTCAATATATATTTTATCTGGTTCCTATTAAGGGAATAATAAAATTCCACTCAGGTCTTTCATAAACATATGGATGCTTATTAGAAAAAAAAACTCCATCAGCCACTACTCTTAACTATATTCATGAACAATTTTTAAGTGTCTTATGACAAAGAGAGTCAACTAATATATTACCCTTCATTGGAATATGTGAAATATCGAAATCAAATTATTGATGGTATTTCCCCACATTATTTATGTAAGTTTCGTTTAATTCATTACGAATATTCTTTTGAGACTGTCGTCAAACGTAATCACAAGAATCATGTATCCTGGTAGATAATGCCTCCATCATTGAAATGCATTAATAACTTATTCCCACTTGAGATCATGAATTGAGTAATCCGACTCATGCGGTATCAAATTTTAAGACATTAATTAAATAACATGATTATCCCTAAAGGGAAATTCTCATATCCCTATTATAGATGAATTAAAAAACCGTGTATAACCTCTTCATAGTTCTGGTAGAATTTTGATTTGAGGTAAATTTAGTCTCTTTATTACCCTTATAATGATTACTAGAATGATTTAGATCATTATATGATCATATAATTCTTATTCTAACTGGTAATAAGTGATTCATGGAATGATAATTAAAAAATGAAGCACCTATAATAAAAAAATATCCCCGTGAATCTCCGTATTTCAGAAACAAATCTTGGGATACTCCTATGAATCTATTGATCTATCCTTTTATTTATCAATTTATATCCATTAATCTAATATAATAAGACCTATAAAGTTAACCTTATCAACCCAAATCTGAAATTTGGTGACATTAACATATAAAAATTCTATATTTGGGTATTTTATTAAATTTAATGATGTTTATCATGATTTGTTTAGTGAAAGAATTATACCAGATTTATTCCATGAATTCAACTATAAATGAATACAGAAAAGGGTGTAGAACTTTATTAATAAAATAAATAATACACTTGTAATGTTAGTTAAGCTGAACGACATCACTAGATACTCATATAAGATATGATGACTTTGAATATCAATATATGATGTATAAAAAAATATAGAATTCTCCACGTGGGTATCCAAACATCAAATAAATATTGGAGAAAAACATTTCTCCTTATAACTGGTAAATTATTTCATTGACGTTAGTTAGTGGATACCAGTTCATGATGATAATTTGGTTTCATCTACAAAATCTATGTAATGCTAGAATGCCTCATCATACTTCTTGAAAAACGGGATGTTGAATCCTAATGGAAGTATTAGTCCATCAAATTCTAATAACATTTATGTCCTCTAGATTCTTCATATTCACCTTTACTTAAGTAGTATCCTTTCTGTAAGGAGGGATGTATGCCTATTGTACCCGTTTTTCTCTATATAGATAGTAAATTCTAACAATGCTTAGGAGTTAGTCAAAGAAATTACTAGGGAATATGTCCCTAATGTGACCCACTATATGATGGAAATCAGTACAACATATTTCCTAATCATCCATAAATGGATAAAAAATGGTCCATCACCCCACCAAGTTGATTGTGCTTTGGTCATGTTCAACAATCCTAGACTTCTCACAATCCCCTTTGAAAATTACTATCACATTATAGTGATTAGAAATGCACCCATCAGTGATAGTAATCAATTAATTAATGATATGTTACAAACGTATCTATCTATATAAAAATATCAAAGACTTTGATCACAAGTACAATAAGGTTCTCTATAAATCAATATATGCCAATATCAAGGGGAATTCCTTCCATTAGTTCATAATTTCGAGTCATTTACCCAAATAATTATCATGATTCATCCACCCATATGTATATATATATATAATGTGTCAATCCTATGGATTTAGGTGACACTAATAGAGATAAAATAATTTTAACCACTTATATCAAAACAAAAAAAATAATATTGGATACCAAGATCGTACCTTATACCCTATATGGCCTAACACCATTCTAATCAGTTACAAGTGTACTTGCATATTTCTAGTTTAATCCTCATCCATAATCTATCATCTAAGTACCAATTGTTGTTCCACTCAACTAGATATATTTATTATATGTATTTATTCCTCAATAATATACACCATCTCAACTTGATAGGCTAGTAGTACCCCGTCATCCATCTTTTCATTGATCCATTAGTCATAATCCTAATATTGGATTTGGGTTAGATCCTCTGTTTTAAGGAAATATTTAATGTTCAAATAAAAACATTGAGTACAACCATTCATATGAAAATATATTCACTCAATTGTGGGCCTATACCATTGGAGATTCATATGGATATTCATACCACACATGATAAATATTGTGTGGCTATCTTATATAACTCTATAAATAGTGCAATATTTTGAAGAGTGCTACAAATTACATATCCTTATATTAGATATACTACTCCCTTGTTGAGGGATTGAACTTTTATTTACCACAATTTCATCTTCTCTAAGGTTTCGATCTATAATAAGGTCATGGAATACTATATCAGTGATGTTAGTAAAATGGAGTATATTCACTTTATTTAGGATGGTGTATAAAATCCCACCATCAAATAGTCTTACACAATAATTATCTTTACCATGGAGATTAGTAAAAAATTATGATTATCTAAAAAACTAAATAAATCAACCAAAACAAATATATTTCCTTGTTGTAGTTCTATAAATTCCCAATACATATCACATGTCAGCATCCCTTGAAATAAGAAATCATAGAAGGCATCATGAAAAACTTTTAGAAAATAGATTTATACTGATTAACATGGTTTAAGAAATCCCCATATCTATTGGATGAATCATATAGAGTATAAGACAAAAGCATGATCATAATCTCTAGATGCATCTCAAGACTCTCAAACATAGATGACATTGCCCAAAGCCATGACTCCACAACATGTGGATTTCCATTACCTAGAAATATGTATGGACGATGCTATTGAAATTCCCCTATAAACACTTCCATGTTAGGAGTATGTCACGAGGCTCCATAAAAATACATCATGTGTCATATGAAACCCTCTTGGAATTGGCTTTCATTTAAATGATTGGGTATAATAGGAGGTGCCACATGTGGCACTATTAAAGGAAAAACTAATGGCTTAGGGACACCCATCTCTGGAGAATAGTGATAAACTCCCTCCTAAAACATGAATCTAGGCTTTCATGTTATCATATCTCTTAAATTCCCATACACATGAATTATAAATGATTCACTAACTATATTAATCACATATAAAAATGGGATATATATTCACCTTCATATGGAAGAACCGCACCATTTTCCTACTCTTAGAGCTAGATATGGGTGATGTACACATCATAAGTAATTATAAGACACATTTTTAAATTTCCACTACTATGATAGGGCTGGGTTCATGTTTTTTATTATATTGTATGGTCCCAACTATATAAAGTGTTAATTTAATGTTATAGAGGAAAAAATCCTTTATCTTTCAATGTATGTCAACATTAATAAAATTTCCTTCATTTATTTTTCTAAATAATATTTTAGAAATTATATATGTATATAATGGATCATTTAGGTGTGTTAACATAACCATGTTATAATTTACCATGTTTTATATGTTTCAATTCATGTATCATATTACTATGGTTGGTCATTTAAATTCATCACCATCATTTGAAAATTCCATGTTGAATTGATTAATAAATATTATATTTACAAATGATCATAGACATTATAGATAATAATTATATCTTAATCTAATTTAAATTAAAAGCATGTTTTTTACAATTCGACCAATTTTCCATGGATCAAATTTTCATTAATTTTCTAATTAAGTTTCCAAAATCAAGATAATCATGAAAAAACCATTTATGTTGTTTCAAACATAATAATAACCAATTACATATATATTCATACATGAGACATTAAAAGAATACCATATATATTTAAAACATGGAACTAAATCTTGTTGCATGAAACAAATTCATTAATATAAACATGGAATCACATATACATGACATATATATCCTAAAGTTTCTAAAATGATGCTTGAGATTCCATGTCATTCTTGTAGCAGGTCAAGGGTAAAAGTAAATCCACAAAAATTATAATAATGAACATCACATATCATGTGTGTTAATACCACATTGAAATTATAAAAAGTGAAACAACTAGAATCTAGATCAATATGTCTTATCATAGGTAATTTGGATTTCCTTATCTGTGTGGTAGTTACACCCATGCACTAGATTGTCAAAAAATCTAAAATTTTTCTTGCTCATTTTTACTATGAAAACATTAGAAGTAAAAGAAAGAGACTATTTGATTCTACTTATATTAACCTACCCATTCTCACTGAATAATTGTAGCCAGACTAGTGGATCACCTGGCCTCATGCACACCTCTACATATTCTGGAGGCTACCGTCTATTTTAAAGGCTCTAAGATTATACAGTGGGGAGAATAAATCCTCATGACCATAGTGATTCATAATGGTATTATAATTAATAAATATAACTAATGAGATAATAGTAAAAAATGAATAATAATTTGACATAAAAATATACCATATATTGTATAATATGATCATCACCTTGTGTTTCACAAAAATTAACAACATGGTATATAGAGTATTAGGAATAAACAACATGTTAAAAAAATGAACAAAAAGACCCATGTTATGTCCACTAGTATCATGAGAATATAGTGGATTCTATACCCATTCACTACATCATAGTAAATTTAATTATTCACCCTTGTCAGGGTTATTTTGCTTTTCCATGAATATATCTATATTTTCTTTAGCATGCCAAACAACAGACTGAGTGGGGTGTAATATATACTCATTATTATAGATCCAATGATTTTTAAAAAAATATAATATATTAAAATAAATTGATACAATGTTCTAATATAATAGGTATGAACATTGTAAATGAATAAGTAACAAAAGACAATCAACATTACAGACATGATCGAGTAGTCAATAGTAGAAATATAACTACATAAAAATGCAATCATAATTGTTTGGACTATGATGACATGTCATGTACCAGACAAAGTTTATATATTCCAAACAATAATGTATCATGCCTCTATAGAATAGGAACTATGTTCATTTATCATTATTTTCACTTTGAGTACAAGTAAGTCATCCAATTTCACATGGTATAATGTCAACCAACATGGTATAAGAACCCTTGGCCCATTGTTAATGTTCTATAATTGATTCCATGTATCTCATACATAGAAAAACTAGTAAAGGCTTTTGTGGAGGCCATTGATCATGTATAAATTGGTCCAAGAATTCTAGATCCTTGAAAACATTCTATTGAATCTAATATAAAATATAAAATGTGTCATCGGAGCCATACCTCAATATCCCACATATATTCCATTACTTATCTTCCATAACCATTCATTATAAATAAGGAATCAAACGGAAATATTAGTTTCCATTCCATTTTATCAATAGTATTTAAATTAATTTATATAATGGATTTATGTACATGTTTATATCCATGACTTGGAAATTTCATTTATCATTTACCATTTACATTTTATTCTACCACAATGTTATCGAAGGAGTGGCATGTCACCATCTCTATATCAATTATTGATAAAATAATAAATATCCCTAAATTAATGATTTTTATAATTAATACCAAAATTCACATTAAATTATTTTCATTTGGACATTGAAGTCATGTGAATGAGAGAGGATCTATTTAATTTAATATAACTCATTTCATTAGAAAAATTCATACCAAATAGTCCTTATTGGTTTTTTATTCATAAGGTATATGTGGTACATTTCACCACTCATATAATTTCCAAAAGAAATAATGATATACGTGGTATTTAACATTTCACAACTCATTTAATTTATAAATATAGTTCCGATTGATAAATGGATAGCTCATCTCAATCCAATTGTAGATAACATGTGGTCAATAGTGTGAACCCATCTAATGGTTGGTTTTGTTTGAGGTTGAAAACGTCAAATCTTACATATTGGTGTCATAATATGTCTGATGAAATTATTTAACAATCAATTTATTTTTGTAATTTGTAGAGAAACGAATAGAATTCCCTTCATGTAGCAAAAAAAATAGTATAAAACAACTGATATTTTATTTAAATTGTATACACCACCTAACATATATGGGTTGTACTGTCCTCATAAATTATTGGCCTTAAAATTATTTTATGATGTGAGAAATCATTTAATAATTCAAACATAGTATAAATATTATGTATTAGCATGCATGGAAATATAATTACAAATGGAATGAAAATTATGGGAATATATAATAGATATTGAGACCTTATTGATGGAATTTCACCCTGATAGACAACAATTGAACTGGAGTTCTATCAATCAAGGGGAATCAAAAGCTGTTGGATAATATAAATAAGGATCTGATGTGTGGTTTATATGTGAAATGTATGAAAGAATATGTTTTTTATGTTTCAATGATATCAGGGAAAAATATTCCATTTTATAGGACCTTTAATGAGTTGTATTATATGGCTGCATAGTTAGACAAACATAATGGAAAATATGTGCCACCTATGTCCAAAATAAAACCTCATCAAATATTTTATTTTATTATTTACCAAACCATGAACATAAATATATGGGTTTACTACAAAAGTATAACTACGGGTAAAAGATAGGTGCAAGGTTTTAAAACATGTATGCACCTAGTATGGATCCCCAATACAGTTTAACTAATGATCCTAAAATGTTTACATAGCCCGGGGAGTATAGTTTCAAAAACAATTTGACTCCCACTGGTTCCCATGTGTTTAGGTGTAATTGTTAGCACTAACTATGCAGTAACTAAGTGCCACACTTGTTAATCACTAAATGTAGAGCCTTATGGTAAAAAAATTCATATGCTTCAGAACATATCATTTATATTTCATGCACTACCATCACAGTGGAAAAATATATTTATACAAAAAATTATCAAATTTATACATTAAAAGATAAATAGAGATATTATAAAATGAAAATTGTACAACCCGTGAATAAATCATAATATTCTTCTTCGTATATCGAGAATGGAAAAAAATGGCGGGCTTGTATGATCAGTATGATTTACTTACAATAGAAGTAACAATGTCAAAAAATGAATAACTAATTGGATTGAGTGAAAATTCATGAAAAACATCCCTTCAAAAAACAACATGAGTTCAATCTGAATCTATGTAAAATATCAACTTACCAAATTCATTTATAAGGAAAACTGAATTCTTAATAATGTATAGGCATAATTCATGAATTTAATTAAAAATGTATCTCAACTAGGAGGCCATGAAACTTACTATTGAGTCCTCTCAACCAATTCATTATCATATCATCATGGCCTCTCAATAAATAAATTATCACTATATAGGCTGGCATAATCTTAATATCCATCTTTTATGATATGATCCAATAGCCTCAAAAAAACACTGAGGTGAAAAATAAAATTATCTAGGGATATATCAATTCAATAGTGGGCTCTTTATAATTGGTCCACATTCATCACATTTACATCCAATTTATTCCACATATTCGGAATAATCAATAAAATTCATTTTAAAAATGCCCCATAAGTAAAACATTATCTATATTAAATCATGAAATGGAACAATAAAATTTCATAAACACAAACAATACATGTAATAAATAATTATTTTTTATTAAAATAATCATGAAAACCTATAATTTATGTTTAAATTAAAAGAGTATTAATATTTAATGAAATGATATCTATAATATGTGAAATAAAATAATGATTATATTTAGTCTTTTGGAAAAAAATTCTTTATTTAGACAATGAATAGAAGATTTCAATGAAATTTTATATATACATAAAAACATGATTAGAAATATATTTAAATAATAATGTTTGAAATTAAAAAGAACATTAATGAAAACATACACATGATTGAGATGGATTTCAGAATAATGATGATATATATTATATTTTTCTAAAAATAATTATTGATATTATTAATTTCCTAAAAGTGGAACATGATATTATTAATTTTAAGTTCCTTGAATAACCATAGGGTATTAATATTAATGGTTTTTAATAGATACAAATCATATAATTTCTCTCAATTGAATTTCAAACATAATCAATTTTGAAAAAACATACTATTACAAAATATACCCCTTAACCGTCTGATATATTTTGAATCATAACCCCCATTAATGAAAGTAAAAATTCAAATTAAACATTAAATAAAACTATTGTAAAGGAATTAATTATATGAATAGTTAATGGGATAGTATATACACTTAATGAAAGAAACATTTGGTGAATATGGAATATATCTCATAGAAACAAAATTTACATGAGAAAACCCAATCCTTAAATAAGAATCTCATTGGTGTTAATTTAAAGATTTTATATAATACATTAATTTTTTGTAACTCCATACCAATACCATATATATAATTATGACGTCACAAATGATTCACATATAACATTACAATACTCATTTGATAACAATTATTTTTTAAATTCATCATTTCTACATGTAACCTCCTTCTTTTTTCATATATGTTTTTCTTTTGGATGTTATTATACATGTACATTGATCACCATCTAATAATATATATAATTTTAATGATTGCATAAATATCATATGTTTACCTTATATGAACTTATAATCTTTTGTAATGTTTTAATATAGAAAAATGAGTTACACCATTCAAGGTGATAGTAGGTCATAAGTACACATCAACACTTCATCCATTTTTAGCTGATGGCATCAAAGTATGGTGAATATAAATTCATAAATGAATTATCTTAATTAATTATAAATAACATATATATTATCTAAATCCATAATTATAACAATCCATGTACAATGGTGATGAAAAATGAATTATGCCATTATGTAGAGTTATTATGCTACAAATATGAACAAATGATATTTTTTTCAATATGATGGAATATTGATTGAAAATAGATGCTACTTAATATTAATAAAAATTTATTATATTCATGATGATGAATAAATTATTTTACAATTTATAGAATTTATTAATTGGAGGTAAAAGTATAAAATAATAAAAAATCTCTCAGATATGAGTTACATCTCTAAATTGAGAACTATCATTCGATTTATACAATATTCTTTGATTGGATAGTGTAGTAGAAAGAAAAAAAAATAGGATGCAGTTAAAGAAAGGAATAAGGTATTATGGTATTGGTTTTCTGAGATATATGGCTAAAATTTTGAAATAAATAGAGGATAAGATGTGCCCTTTTAAAAATTGTGGTATGTGTTCACATGAAATTTCATTTATTTTTAAATTAATATAAATAAATTTTCAATGATAAATGACTCAAAATTTTTTAAATTATAATATAACATAGGGATGAGTCAAAATAATCACATCCAATAAAATTATAACAAGTTTACCAATGATTTATTCATATATATTAGTTTTAAACCCTAGTTAAACTTTTTAAAATTAAAAATATAATAAATTTTTCTACACATTAAGGATCTATAATGTTACCATAAATGAACAACAAATCCATAAACAGATAATGTATCATATTTCTTACCATATCCAGTACAAATTTCCAAATATTGAATTTTAAATAATTTTTAATCCTTGCAATAATATTTATTATTTTAATATATCTTTTTTTTATTTATGCAAATACATGAAATATTATAATATTATAAATCTGTAACACATTTTAAATGGTTAAAAATACACATTCCATATAAAATTAGTTTTACATTTTATTATTTTAGTCATCAAATAATATTTATATAGGATTTAATAATATTTTAAAAGTTATTATTGTGTTAAACCCTTAGTTAAGCAATTTTATCCTTTACTATTGTAATGAATTTTCCAACATTATAGTATCATAATATTACATATAAGGTTAAAATTGGATCATAAATGGAAAATGGATTACAATTTAGATCATTTCTCATCCTAAAATTCCTCTCCAAATATATTTGTTATTTTTAAATAACTTGATGTCATATATTGATCATTAAATTTTATTAATGTCATTTCAAAAAATATTAATATAATTTGACATTGAAAGAAAAATAAAAAAATTAATGAGAATAAAAAAATTAAACACATGATTATGATGTTATTTTTATCATAACAATTCATGTTACACTTTATCTGAACCATAAAAAATATTACATTTGGTGATTTTATAGTCATTTAAATGATTTTTATACATCTTACACAAGTTGTGTGTCATTATTGCATAAAAATTTAACGAAATTATTTCATCACTAAATATTATAAAAAAATAACATTATAAAAAAATTAATACATATTTCTAGAAAATATTTATAATCAAACCTATCTTATTTTATACCTGAGGATAAAAAATTTGAGTTATTAAAGTAATGTGTCTGATAAATTTTATTTAACATTTTCTTTAAAAATAATGGACATAATCAATGAAAAATAAAAAAATATTACATTTTTTTAACAATGAATTGAAATTGACAAAATAAAATAATAAAACCGGATAAATGTATGATTTGTCGAAATCTTAATGCCATAATGAAATTTTTAAACCTTGTTTTACCCATTTTACACTTATCAAGGTGACTAAAAGTACTTATATTACACTTCATACTGACCAAAAATAAAAGTGTCCTATATATCAAATTTAAACCATTTATTTAAAAGTTAGAAATATATTTTTCAGGGTAAAATATATTTAATTGGAAGAAATTAATTTGAATAGAAATTCATTAAATGAAAAGAACGTCTATTTTAAGGGAAATGTATTTTTAAGCTAAAAATTTTACAAATATCAAAGTCGTGAAAGATACTCATTCTAGTGGAATTAATTAAATATGTTTTTATGAAATAGCTAAATTCTTAATTTAATGTCAATTTAAAAATATAATGACACATTTTAATTAATTTATTTAATGAATATAAATGACTGTATTTAGAAAATTTTGTATTAGTAATATTCACTGGAAAATAAATCATTTGATAAAAATTCAAAATTTATACACCAAATGAATTTTTATATGAATATTTTACAAAATATTATAATTATAAAAAATAAAATATATATTATTGGTTAAAATTAGTTATAATTTCACCATAAAAATTATAATAAACACTTTTGATGAAAATTATTTTTTTAGGAATAAAATAACATAAATACAAAACGAATTCATTTTTCCTAAGATTAAATAAATATTTTACTATTGATAAAGACCATTAAATATTTATTGAATAATTATATTTCTCATATTCATACCATATAATTGAATGGATATGTTATAATGGTAAAATTTAATTAATATTATTTTTATATTATATCATAATTCATATAAATATTGGTGTTTTGTGTCAATAAATAAGACGAGTGTATTAATATTTTTAATTAATTTTTAAGGTGTGTCATTTTAACCTTTTATATGAATTATTCCCTTGAAATTTTATCATTTTCATCCAAGAATCAACCATTTTTAAAAACACACATCATACCGAGGGATAATAAATATTATTTTGAAAAGGGAATGAGGAAAACATAGAGGATACAAAAAAATAGCACATAATCAGGTAACTTAATAAGTAGAATAATATGGGAATTTAAAATTTTAATATTGACGAGAGAATTAAATCTATGTATAGATATAATTATATAATGAGCATTTTAATAGGAATGTTAATGACCAAAAAACCATAAATCTATGAGCGGTGAAAATACCATCATTTCATTGTAAATGAAGGAAAAATTTAAACATTATTACATCAAGTACCTTATTATAATGATTATTTTGTCCTATCCTAGTACATAACATGTGAATTTATATTTTTATATCTTATTTACATTTAAAATCATTATTTCATACTTTTATTGTTATATTGATAAAATTCCACTTCATATCTAATTCCAAGAAATGAATATTCACGATAAATTTATTATAATTTAAGAACTAAAAAATAGTAATGGATCATAATATCAACCAAATAATCAGATGACATTTATTCTTTTTCTAGGTATCAAAAACAAATTGTTTTTATAAGATATCCAATATTGATGAATTATATATTTTTTTCTAAATCATTTACAATAATAGTAAAAGTAAAAAATAATACAATCTATAAATTGATTACATTATGATTTCCCCAAAAAATTATAACCTAATGCAAAAACCAAAAATATGAAATATTTTATCACATTTTCAACCTAGATAAATTTGATATTTATCATTATAAAAAATTAATCACTCATAGTGTATATAAAAAAAATTATATTCCCAATCATATAATATCCAAAATATGTCAATGGTTTCCATAAATAAACATAATCACTATAATAATATAGGAAATAATATATGATAGCATAAATTTACAGAATATTCATTCCTCAATTTTTTACATTAATCATATAGTATTTAAATATAGTAAACATAACATTAAACAATTATTCACTGAATAACATTTCATGCAATGGGTTACCTATAAAATATATTCTCAAAATCTACCATGCCTTTTAGTCCAATCAACCATAGTTACCTCAATAGTAGTTATCATATTAACCATATTGGTTATCAATAACATTATACATTATTCAAAAAATTAAAAAATCATTATTCCTCAAAAAATCAATTAAGGAAATATTATACAAAACTAATGGGTTTTATCCCATCAGATGTCTCCAAAAATGACCCTAATCATGTTAAAATATCATAACATAAAACCTCAAAAGGGGTATATAATTTTTTTACATATGATCATCCATAAAATTATTATCCCAAGATAATTTATCTATAATATATATGACTATTTAATTTCATAAATTTAATTATGAACTATTATCTAATTAATTATAATAGTTCATAGAGTAAATCTGATTTTACTATTGTATACACTCAGGAGTTACAAACATGGAATATAATAAAGGAACATTCACCTTTATCCAGAACGATGGATAAAATATAATTGAAAAATTATTTTTTGGTGATATTACCACATATGAATCAATTCCAAAACCAATTCCAATTATGGTATCCATATAGGTATGAAATGCTGGAAAACCAATATAATATCTTCCTTGAAAAAAATCATATATTGTTATCCAATACTTATATGTATCTGAAAATTCAGTTAAAGATTTGTATTCCCTCATATTTATTTTCCTATATCTAGTTCCCAATGTTTATACTAAACTTCCTTGGATACCAACTCCATATACCCTCACACAAACTACTATATAATTTTTTTTACTTTATTAAGTTTTTATAAAATATTTCATGTTAAATGATGAAATAATTTAATAGTACCAGTAAAATCGATACATATATGATTCCTATGTGTCATTAAAAATATAAAGAAATTTATAGTAAATAATCTTACACCATTTATATAATTCATATTATCATTCTCCAAATATGAGGGAAAGGAAATAAAATAATGGGTGAGATCATATGATTAGTATGAGATAAATAATGTTGAAGATACCATTTGTAATTAATGAATAATAATTATTGATGAGTAGATAATCGAAAAATAATTCCATTCAATCAAAAACCCGAGTTCAATGACAATAAGTGGATAATATCAACATTGATAAAAATCATAATGATGTTTGAGTTCTTAATAAAGAAACTATATAGTAAGTGACTTTAATCATCAAGTCCTATCAACCATGATTTTATGAATTATACAATCAAATCATCCCAATCAAGACATCATTATTTTATTATATCCTCTCAACAAATAAATTATCATTATATGCCCTAACATTCAAAAGATCCCATTTATTATGACAAGAATTTATATCCATATACTATAAGTAATGCATAATATTTTTTTCTCATGAGACATATTGATTAATTGAATGGTTATATATTATCGAGACCACCTGTCATATTCTGTTCCAATTCATTCTTTATATATTAAATGATATATATAATTCATTCATAAAATGGCTTACAAGTCGAAATATGTATGTATTAATTCAACAATGAATAAAATAAATACCTCATAATCATAAACAATATATTGAATGAATAAATATGTATTATTCGATAATATCCATAGTATCATCAATGGGTATTTTTAAAATTAAAATACCATTAAAATAGATTTGAAACTTTTCTAAAAGAAAAATTCACTTTCATTTTGAAAGAACTTATTTAAAATATATGCATTTAAATAAAATTATGGATGTTTTTTAGTTTTAAATTGGATGTATAGCGTGAAATGGAATCCTCATTCAGAAGTGTATTCATGATTGTTGGATAAAGATGTATGAGGTGTTTGTTAAAATAATGTTTTTGTACACAGTTTTGGTTAATTACCTCATTTGAAAAATGACTTGATTTTTACTTTTTATATTTTTCTATATTTCTTAAATGATAAGAATAAATAAATTTATAAAATATTTTATTATTATTTGGAATAATTATGTTAAAACACGTTTTTGGAAATAAGCTCATTGAAGAAAATGAATATCAACCATAGAAAAAATCGATATTTTTTTTCTGAAGAACATTTTCCCATTATTTTAAGTACGTATTAGAGGAAAATATTAAAATCATGTAATAATTATAGTAATAACCACATGTTAATAGAAATAATTTTTTTGATCAAATATGTTACATATATTTTCCCTCAAAGGTAATTCAAATATTAAAAAATTAAATAATATGTTATTGTAAAATAAATACACTACCACTTTAGTAGATTCTGAATCATAATCCCCATGTAAAAAACAACTTAAAATTAAAAATTAAATAACATTAATATAATGGGATTCATTATATAAATTATACATGATATAATTTATAAATCATAAAAAATAAACAATAGGTGAATATGGGATATGTCTTTTAATAACTAATTTGAAATTAGATAGCCCATACCTCTGTTCAAAATTAATTTTAAATGTTCATTTAATCTAAATTATAATTAGAAATAAATTTTTTATAATTATATTAAGGATCTATATACATATTTAAAATATCTTATATGATGAAATTTCAATATTTAAACAATTTTTATTAATGATTATTTAAAAAAACCATCATTTTTAAGTGTTCGTTGTTATGGTTTCCATATTAGTTTTGATTAAGAAGTTCTAGTCATTATACATTGATCATGGTACCATAATATACATAATTCTAAAATTTATATAAATATAATAAATATTCTTTTTATATATATATATTAATACTAAAAATCTAAATGAATAAAAATTAATTACACCATTTATAGAGATGGTATGATGTATGTAAGCATGAATGTTTTTTCCATATTTCAATGGATTGAATGAAATAAAGGATATAGACATAAATTTTCTCAAAATAATTATAATATATAAAAGATATTATTAATTTAATAAATCAATCATTATAATCATCAATGTAAATTGGTTATAAAAAACAAATTACACAACTATATCAAGAGGGTAAACCATATGTAACCAGAAGCGATGTTTACGGTTTCTATAAGATGGAGAAAAGGAGGATGATATTTTTTTCTAGATAGTTATAAAAATTATGTATTTATAATGTACTTATATATTTATTTTAGAATGGATACTATTTATTAATAGGTTGTATATAAAGAAATAAAATTGAAAAAAATGTGGTAAAGAGTTATATTTCTTCATTAACAAACCTATTTTGGGATGAACCCTAAATCTATGAAGGGATAGATATTTTGAAAGAAAAAAATATCTATGATGGTATGAAGGAATCTTGTATATTATTACAGAATGTATTTTTGGATATAGAAGGCTCAAAATGTGTGAAGAAGAAAGGAGAGGAGGAAATATTTTAAAAGAGGAGGGAGGGACGCTCTTCTAATTTCCTAAAGTATTACACTAATATGAATTAATTATCATCTATAATTTATTAAACTGTAATTTAATTCTAATATAATATATATATGAGTCAAAATTATCTCACCCAATAAAATTTTGACATGTCTTATTTATGTTTTCACCTTTATCCTTATGTTTTAACAACCCATTAACCCTTTGAACATTAACTAATAAGTTAAAATTTCATAATATTTAATGGAAAATAATGAATCCATAAAAGGAAAATAGACCCATTAAGGGAATATGTTTCATATTTTCAACTATATTGGATTAAAATTTACAATAATATATTTTTTTAAAAAAAATAAATTGTTTAATTAAATATTTTTAACTATAATATATCATTAGTTTTATATTTATAAATTTAAAAATTATCATAATTTAATATTTTTACAATTGAAGTATAATAGTTCCAAAATGATATTTATTGTAATTATAATATGTTTAGATATTATTTTAAACATCATTATTTCGTTTTAGACATTGTGTAAATTTTTTAAAATGTAACTATTGTAATCATTTTGTGTATATTAAAGGGTTATAATTTTACTTATAATGTGAATATAGGTTCAAAAACAGGCATGAGATGATAATTTATAGCATTTACCATACTATTTTTACTTTTTAGATTTATTAGGATTTAAAATAATTTTAAAAATTACATTTTATATAAAATACTATAATGTCATTTAAAGAACTATTTAAATAAGTTTACATTGAAAAAAACATGATGATAATGGTATTCAAAAATAAAAATTTAAAATTTATATAATATGTAATGTTTTTATTCTTAAATAAAGAGTATCTTCACTTCAACCAAAAATTATTTTTATAATTTTTTAAATAATTAATCTAAGTTTTATATTGTTTTCATAAGTGGTGTATTGACATTGTGTAAGAATTTAAGGTAATTATTTCACAACCAAATATTAGAATTTATTTAATATGATAATGTAAATTAATCATAATTGTATACCAAAATTATAGTATAACATATCCTCTTATATACTTATAAAAAATTTAGAGATATTAAATTAAAAATTATAACATTAGAGATATTTTATTTTCATAAAATATAATGGTAATAATCAATGATAAATGCAATCATGTATCCATATTTTTGAAACATGGATCGAATTTTGAAAATTACACTCATCCAACATGATAAAATAAAATTCCTAAAAAATATTAATTATTATATAAATGTATAAACTTCTTCTACACATTTTTTCATTACTAATGTCACTAATATTTACCATGATTAATATTAAATAAGAAAAAAATGATTTCTGTTTTTCAAATTTAAACATTATGATTCAAAATATGGAATCAAATGTGTAATATTTATAAAATATAAGTGGTTTAATTTTATTTTTTTATAAATCCATAAAATAAATTTAAAAATATTTCGTATAAGAAAAATGGTTTTGCATAAAAAAGTTTTATATAAAATAATGGAAAGTGACTATTTTAAATGGAATAAATCACATTATAATAAATAAAAACGATCACATATATTTTTAAAAAAAAATTAAAATATAAAAATGTTCTTTTACATTACTTGTGTTTATGGAAATGAGTAATTTTATTAAAAAATAAGCATTTTCCACTATTCATAGAGAAATGAATAATTATTAAAAAACCAAAAAATACACCCAAAGAGAATTTTAGTATGACGATTTCAAAAAATATTATAATTTTATAAAATAAAATATCAAAAATGGTCATAATTTTTCAATTATTTCAATACAAAAAATTTCAATAAAAATTAGTTTTGATGAAAATTTATTTTTAATGAAAAAAATTACTTCAATAAAAATGTGTTCTCATTTATTAATAATTAATAAATAAATTAGTTTTTAGTAAGACTATACTAGATTTATTTCATAATGTGGTAACTAATATCCATACCATCATTGTTGATTGATGAGTTATAATAGTCACATTTAAATAATATTATTTTTATAGTATATCATAATTAGATGAAGTCTTATAATTGTGTTCTAATAACGATATAGATATTATTAATCCATTAATATATATTTTTTTTGGTCTAAAATGATTTTGGTTATGATTTATCTAGGCGAGTAGGAACTTTAGATTCATGTGGTCTAAGTGGACAAAAAAATAAGCCCAGTAGTTAATTCCTCTACCTCAACACAGTGAATACTACCACAACCCACTCAAATTCATGGATAGTGTAGTTCTTCTCCTGGGATCCTACCTTCGATGATTCATAAGATATAATATCATATCTATATATCAACACACATCTAGTCCAATCAATAAAGGAACCAAAAATACCAAATACTCAACTCCCTCCTTTAGTTGTAATAATAGTAAAGCAGAAGTCAGCATCTACCTCAAATCATCAAAGAATCCACAACACATAACAATCCATGAAAGTGGGTACATATTCATTATCAAGAATGTATATGAGTTTCTACCTTGTAAAATTATTCAACAAACCTCTGATCATACCCAATGAAACCAATGAAACAACTCACCTCCATCATTCTCTTTAGTGGTTCCAAAGAGGCAATTATAATAGTTATTTCTATGTCTAAAATCATACCATGGTCAGAGATTAAATTTCCCATCAAATGAACCTATCAAATTGAAAACTACACCTTCTAGAGACATTTATATAAAATTGGTTCGGTTGAAGTAAGTATATAAATATAGTCAAATGATATGTTTGGCCCTCCATAGATGAAAATTAATTATGAATCCCCGTAATAATGATAACTAAAACCAGTCCAATAATGGCTCGCAGATTTAGTTTATATGATCCATGAACACAAATGGGAATTCTTCACACTAGAAGACACTACCAAAAACCCATGATTCGTATAGTGAAATATAAATACTATCATCATAATGTTTTCTTCATGAACCCTCAAATTAAAATACATAGACCAAAGATTAATCATTGAGAACAAGATAGTTCCTTTCAACTGGGTGAAGTAGTCATCAATCCTTGGTATATGGTATGTGTTCTTGATAGTAACTAGATCTATGTGATGTTACTCAATGAAATAACTCAATCTGTCCTCAATGTTTTCAAGAAAAAACACTATAGCATCATTGGGAGAGACCCTAATTTTTTTAAAACTCATCTAAAATAGTTATTCCAACTACACACTCATTTCTAAGTGCTCATTAAGGAAAATATTATATTCATCCAAATATATTGATTTTCAGAACTCGACTCAACTCTGAGGTATAGATTCATTAACATTATCTCTGACTGTCTTCTGACATATTATGGATTCCTAATGTGTTTATTAATGTTTTGGGTGTGTTTAGGGCTCGTTAAGAGATCATAAAATTTGTCAGTAGAGAAATGAATTGGGATGTACGGTTTATAGAAATTGTGTGAGCTAGTTCGCATAGTTTTCCCTAAAAATGAGGTGTTTTTTCAGAGGGAAAGTCAGCATGCAAAATCTTCCCTAACAATATGACCAGGGCATCAAATCCCTATCGGTGGTCATAAATATTTAGAAGATCCATATTTCATTGTATGATCATGGTATATAACATTTTACGATCTAACCATGTAGGTCCCCTCTTGAGATAGTGAGGTTTGCATGGTTGGTGCATGGTTTTCCCACCTGTTTGGCCTTTTAAAAATTAGGAAAAATTTCCCTTTTTCAAATAAGTTAAATTTAATTTACCAATCGATTTATTTTTCTCCTAAAATGGGTGGAGGGCTCATTTTATTGATGATGGACCACTTAAACTTCATTTAGTCTATGTTCATAAATTTTTAACTTTCGTAACTCAGATTTAATAATTTTTATTCTTTTTGGATAACTCTGGTTGATCACTTCAATCCATTGGATTAGTTTTTTAGTTTTTTCTCCTTGATCATATAATTTTGAGGCAGGTTGTTATTCCCATTTCACAGGGCATTGATCCATTATTCCATTTTCATTCTATCCAGACCAAACTAAAGTCGATTCTAGGTAAGGAGAGTTCAGTAGGATCGAGGTAGGTGGTCTATGACCCATATCTCAATGACAATGCTTATTGTAAACAGTTTATTTGGTGAAAATTATTTTCAAAGAGATTTACCTAGTAAATTATTATCATTTTTCACACAATATTTATGTTGGTATTCTAGATCCCCTCCTATACATGGCCATTGAGTCATTGGAGTTTGAGACATTAATTTATTCCTCCCCAACTAGGTTTCCTCCTTAATTATTCCTTTCAGACCCAGGTGAATTTATCTAAGGCACTACTCAATTGTATGTCTTGATGATTCTAATATTAATACGTCAAGAACTAAATTAATTTTTAATTTTAAAATACATAAAACCTGTATATTTATCACATTACCCTTCTAAGATACGTTTTCCTATTAATTAATGAAACAAAAAATTATAAAATTGTATGTATACAAATGGATATCCCATGGCCTATTTACCTAATATTAAATAGTAGTTGTTTGTATGTATATATCCCACATTCTCACGTTTATGAAATTTAAATGAATGAAAATAATAGTAAAATATTGAATGAATGTAATAAATGGTTTCATGTCCTATTTATCTGGATATCCTAGTATGAAAGGAAGTTGAATTAACCCCTTAAATAATAAAATGTAATTTGAGTTATTTAGAATAAATAATTTAATGATATACTCATATGGTGCCAATTGAATATGAATCATTTTGTCTTTATAGTATTGTTCAAACTTGACCTAGTAATGGAGTCCTCTAGGAAATCTTTGAACACTCAAATAACACCATTTTGAATCAAGGGGATAGTTTCCAAGGGATATACCAACCTTGCAACATGGTCATCGTGTACTAGTGAATACTAAATTTGATGTTTTAGGAATCCATCACTAAATTCATAATAATTAGAATCCTAATTATAGTCCATGGATCCATATTGATGTCTTCTAACATGTGGTTCCATATATTCTTTCTTTAGACCAAGACATTCAAAGACTGTACTTACCATAGATTTCATCATTAGACACATCTAGAATCAATTACAGTAGAATAACATAGGTTATGATCATTGGATTATACTCAACCCCACATTCATGAATGAAGTTATTACTGAGTTGGATTGACCCCTGAGGTCATGGATGACTTGGTTATAACCTCCAATCCAATTTCTTGATTACAATCATTATGTGGTGCATTGGTTATAACATTGATCATCTTAACTTATCTCAATCATATATTGTAAAATTGAGAGATATTATAAATTAAAAAATAATTAAATAAATGATTAAATGATAAGAATAAAGTTGAGGATAATGTATGTATTGGGATGTTTACATTATAGTACTGTATTTACATTAATATATACATAATCACTAGTTGAGTTTATATTCCTGGTATGGATAATATATACATCATTATTTGTTGAATATTGATATTTATCTCACATCCTATTTGGAATTCCATTGGTACCCAAGAAGATTATTTGTATGAAGGTATTAATGAGGGGAAGCATCCCTCTTTGGAAACCTGATGTGATTATTACTAAGGATGTATCTTCATAGTAGATGACAATAAAGGATATCAAAATTGTTGGAATTTTTTTGAATTTTTTTTAATTAATTTTCATTTAATGTATTGATGGATTAAATGTAAAAATATCTTCATGTTTTATAGATATATGTCATGTGACAATAATTTTCAATATGGTTTTTTCACCATTGAGTTGATTATCTGTGAATGGTTGGTTAGATCTTTTTCTGTTAAGTTATTCATTATTATCATTGTTTCACTAATTATCTTCATACTATGTCAACAATTATACACTCTAAATTTAGAAAATAGTCTCCTCTATAACCACTATGGGCCCTAACTATTAGTCACTAACCTCTCACATACTAGGAGGCACACTTGTGGACATGTATCCCACCATCTTGGGAACCCAATAAGTGTCACCCTAGTTGGGACATCATAATTTGGTCTCAGAGTTTATCTTCTTTCATATTATTTTTGGATTTAGATTGGAAACTGTGAACATTTTGGACACAATCATAGGTCATTCCATGGTGTTTCTAACACACATTTGGGGTAAATAAAAATTTTCCTAGGAATGGGAGATTATTATTCTATTATTTCTTAATACAATTGATACTCATTCACTATTGGGTGATCCACTTGAGTATGGTTTTTGTTATGCTTTATGGATATTTTTCATTTGCATGGAATGGAAAAGAACATTGTTACATGCATCGTTATAGGAATCATGAGTTTATAATAAATTCATATTAAATGCCATATACGTGCATTTCGAAACCTCTATTTCTTGTTTTTCTTATGATTGTTGAGCTACCCATGATTGGGACATATTATTACACTTTTAAAGTCATACATAGGCTTGTTAATAAGTTATTTAAAGTGACATCATCAATCTAGATAGCATTTTTTATAGGTAGATGGTGGAATCTTAAATAGTTAGTTTCTACCTTTTCCATATATGTACCTCTGGTTCAATGTGCTGCACTTTGGATATGATTGAGCGATTTCCTATTTAAATCCAACAGGTCTATAAACCCTCTTGAATTGTAGTTGGTAGTTAATCGATTCCAACCTGCGTATATTACCCATTGCATTCTGGGATAGATTTTTTTGGAGGATACATTACATAAAATGGGTGTATCTTTTAGTTTTAAATTTTGTATTCCATTATCAAATGATAATTATTATTCATTTAATAGAACCATGTGATATTTTTATAATAAAATGAAACCATTAAATATGAAAATTGACTTATAATGAAAATTGTTTCTATTAAATGAAGAAGAAATGTTTAATTGACACATTACCTCTATGAACCTCTTTTAATTATAATTAAAACCCTTACCAATATTATAGACTTTAAAGAATGTGGACGGGGTATTTTATCTAGTAGTGATCACTTTTTTTCTTCAGTTATTCATCCACTACTATAAAAATATTATCGAAATCTTTTTTAGGTGTGCTTTTATAATTTATAGAGCTATTCAACCACGATGTCATCTAAATGTGTGTTAGGATGGTGGAATCGAACACAGTCCAAATGTGGTGGGACTCATGACACCAATGATACCTCATGTAGTGACACATGAGGTTCCACCTTTTATGCCCAAACTAGAACTCATGACCAACATCATGTGTGTTTTCTATTCTTGATTCATTCCATGAGGGGTCCTCGATGAAATACACCTACTATGGATAGTATGACTCTTGTTTTTCATTATAAGAACCATCCCATGGTTTTTGGGGATGGAGTGCCTCAATGATTAGAGTCTTATCTAAAATCCATATTTTCAATAATAGAGAATTTGATAAAACCTCATGAGAGTAGGATTACTCTTTCCACCTATATTCTTCTAGAATGTTATAAACACTATTTAGATGTGATTACTAATTCTTTTAATTATTTGGTCATTGTATATGGAAAAATTCAGGATTTTTTCATTGATTACTCATTTTATTTTATTATTCGAGTGGACTAATCTAGAGATTACATGATCCTAGAGTAGGGTGCTATGTTTTTTATGGACTATTCATTAGTATTCACTAATTTTCAACATTTTTCAAAACTTATAACCATTGATGAGATATCATGATTGAGCCATTTTGATGATGGGAACACATATTCAATATTTTCATTGGTGAATGTCTTTCTCTTACCCACCATTATAAAGTTGTTAATCGAGCTCTAATCACATAGCACAACCTAGGAGAAACCAATTAAACTAGGAACAAATGATCTTTTTTGAAGAAGGGTATTATATCCACTTGTTTTAGGATGTGAATCCTTGAGGTTTATTATCGATGAAGTGAAATATATAGTATTCATGTTGATAATTCATTTATATTCCATTAGTATGGAAATAAGGGTAATATATATCCTTAGTGTAATGAAGATCTTATTTAGTACCACGATTTCAGAAATATGGTTCATCTTCTAAAATTATGTTGGACCATTCTACATACTTCAAGTGTAAGATCATAAACACCAGCTCTATATATAGTGGTAGGTACCATATCGATTCGTCAGGCAGGGAGTTGGAGTAGCACTGTCTAGATAGGCCAAGACTGAGGTGATGGTCACGGTATCCACATATCTAAATATCATTTCTATTCGAGTGAACCTACTCGGGGTATGCCATCTATATAACATTATCATGTATTGGATTAGTTGCATTCATTGCCTTCAATAACAAAGGATCACAGTGTTGGACTCTCTAAAGTATTAGGAACTATTTTACTAGCCACTACTATTTTATCTTCTTTATTCTGTACAATTTCTTCTCCTTCATTTTTATCCATACCCTCCAAAGAAACTCTTAGGTATTAATTTTAGAATTACTGTTGTTTTATGACCATGGACACACCATTTGGAGAGTAGTAATAAGGGACACACCATTACATAAATGTTCCCCTTGATGTAGGAATTCATCCCATTATATAAGAAATCATAATTATTGATTTTAGATTCTTTGATTCCATTCATGTGATGCATTGTCAAGTTACATATCATGAATATGAAAATTTATGTCACCATAGGGTGTCACTTACATCACTATAGGGTTTCAGTTATCTCCATTAAGGTGATTATAATATCTATGAATATAGATACGGAACATAAAATCATGGGCTAGGTGGAGTGAACAACCAAATTTTTGGTATTTTTTATGGAGAAGTGTATAATACGTCTAACATATTTTCCACTTGTTATAGATAAATTCATGGATGTCTTTACTACGTATTTTCTTTATTAACTCGATAAATATTTGAAGATTTTATGATTTATATTGTTCAAGTAATATCTCTAGGTTTCATTAATCTATACATGATAAATTATAATGTGATCCATGAGATAAAGACATAGTTGGGATACTTAGAGTCTAATGGTTTTTCCCTAACTGAAGACTTATTCTTAGGGTTTGTGCATGAATTTCAGAATGAAGGTAGATGATACCCTTTCTCTATGTGTGTATTAGAAATGATTAAACATGGTTACAATTAGGCACCATACCACTCCTCAGATTGATGATCTCTTTTACCGGATCTATGGTTCAATGATATTCTCATACAACAAACTCAAAAAATCATATCATCATGTGTGATTATGGCCTTCATATATACAATGTAGAAATTACTATGGGTTGAATGGTTTATATGAGTATTTCTTTTTTTTGTTTCGGTCATATAAATTTTCTTTCTATTTTTATGGCTTTGATGAATCGGGTTTTACACCCCTATATGGAATCATTTTTCATGGGTTTTGTGGAAGAAATATCAATGTATTATCATACACAGTAAGACCATGAAACACATATTGAGATCATTTTGGATATAGTTCTAGATAATTTTCATTAATATAATCATGTTATGTGAAACTTATTGAATGAAAAATTTTACATCAGCGGTTATATTATCACAGATTTATGAGTATATGTTGACCCAGAGATAACGGGTAATGTGGTTTCCTAGGAGAAGTCCATGAAATTTTTTAATATATGATGATATATGGTAATGGATGTATATTGAATTCATTTCATATAGGACATTACACACCTTTCTTTACTACTTATTTGTCCTATAAATAAGGTTGGGATGTTCTTATGGTCAGCATCATGTTACATGGCCATTCAAGAGATGAAATGAAGGCTTACCTCATCACGAATTTTGACTATACTAGATCCTTGAAGAGGCTATATAGTGTTTTTAGATTTATCTTTCATCGAAGTAGGTGCATTGTTGATATAGGACAATAAATTCACGGCATATAGGACACTCCAGTTGTGTACTCAAGATCATAATTACCAGATTCATGACCCCAATATAGAATTATTTTTCCAGGACTTATGTTTATAGAGAGATTATCTAATTCCTGAGTATAAATACCATAAGAGAGTCCAATATATAATTACAAATCATTAGATTAATTTAAGACATTGATATTCTAAGAATATGTTCAGTATTTTTTTATTTACATTTCTTATACACCTAGAAATTTCAATGTGCTAGCTGATGCACTAAGCCAGAATACTCAAGACCAATCGTTTCCAGTAGTTGGTGAATGGTGGTAGATTATGGCTCTATATTCTGAGTTCAATCTAGTGTCTCATGTGATTCCCAAGGGGCCTTCCATTATATCATTATATAATACCTCTTAACTCCTAGATTGGCTGAATAAAAGATGGTTTTCATATCTTGGTGGCCTAGTTCTTTGGAAGAGTATCTTAGGAGAGGACCCACCTCAACATTGGATCATTGATGGAGATGAAAACATACATATACATGGATGCTACTGGGTTCATAGATCTATAAAGAAGAAAATATAAAAGATTACAACACTTCACAGTGGTATGTTCATCTGGAAATCGATAAGAATTATATGATATGTGATGCAATTGTTTGTAATATTGGATTAAATGTTAGATGGAATGTTTTATCACATGGTGACCCACCTGTCAATATTTGTAGGAAGAGCACCTGCAGCCTTCCAGTTGCTTACATCCAAGGATAGTCCCAGAATGGAAATCAGAGGATGTTGTGATGTATTTTAAAGTATCTTTTCTTATGTTTCCCTGAGGGAGTAATGAAATTTGGTTATTCGTGGATCTAATGATAAATGTATCAATCTTTATTCCCATATATGAGATTTTATCAATTGAAGAGAATGTAAAACTGTAGGCAAGTGAGATTGTACAGCTATATTGGGTCCCTTGTATGATCATTTTATATAAAAGCACTTGTTCAAATCAATGTTCTAGAATGGATCAGAGAGTGATATGGGTATATTGGTGATAATTATAAAATATTTTTTCCCCCAGATTGAATTCATATTAGAATAGATGGCACTAGTGTTTTAGGAAATGATCTATGTATTCTTAATTGATATTTAAAGTTATTTGGAGAATTATATCCCTATAATCTATTTAATATATATTAGTATCATTTGGTTGATGGTTCAAAATGATCATTAGGAGGAAGTATATGACATGATATAAAATTAACCCCTATGATGGTTAGAAGTAGGAGAGACAACTCTACTTGGTCCTTATCTTTTCTAGGATACTTTGGGGTTGTTTTGTTGATCATGAAGCATATGAATAGTGCATTATGTAGATTGAAATATTATTATGATCACTACCAACGACCTCTAGAGATTTAAGTCTTGTATTATTTTTTCTTATGTGCATATCCCAGGATTAAGAATCAATGAATACAAAGAAATAGGAAGTGGACTCCTCATTTTTTGCCCATTTGAGACAACGAATGGACTTGGGCTAGAAGCCTATTGGTTTTACTACCGTATAGGTTCCATGCCATGCATGAGGTATTCTGAATTCAACATATTTACCATTATTCGTCAAGCATGTTCCACTATTTTGATCCTAATGAGGATGAGTTAGATTATTATGGTTCATTTGAGGAGGATCATATTATCATCATTTCATGAAGTATGAAGTCTCTATATGTTCAACATATCCCTTCAATACAGGAGATATGGTAGCTTGTTTGGGTAAAATATGAGAGATTAGATCCAAAGGATAAGGTACATGTTCTAGGGTTGTAGTGGTTCCCAGATAGCATTTCACCACCCTTGGATGTTAAATATGGGGATGAGTTCCATTAATAGGGGAGAGTTTATGATCCTAGTCCTTATATGGGGTAAAAATAAAAATAAATTTTATTCTACCAATTTTTTCACTTATTATGGATGCATAAAAAGGTTTTAATGAATTTTGGGTGGAATCTGTGGCTTTTTTAGAGATTTGAACCATGATCAGTGGAGAACATAACTGGGCCATAGAATTAATAAAATCCACGTAAAAATGTCGAGATTGGATTCCCTAACAGTGTGGTGAATTTTCAAAGGGAAAATAAGGTCTCACAACCTTCTATAATATTTTTCTGAAGCCCCCACTCCAGTTCTAGTATTCTACAATATTTATTAGAGCTGCATAGAATGATTGGGGGATGATTTCCCAAATACAGTTACCTAACCATTTCGATCGCCTCTTGTGATAGTTAGATGCACATGATTGTCAAATTGATTAGACAACAACAAATCAAAACCACAAATCCCTATAAAATTTGGTAAAAATTACCCTTTTCACTTAAATGATATTCAACTCACCCACCACTCTTATCCCTCCTCCAGTAGATAGGCAGCTTCCCTTTCATCATTTCGGATATTTCAAACTCCCTTAAATATAGGTTCTTTGATTTATTCACTATTTGAAATAAAATTCAACCATCATTGGTCTCATTACATTCATTCTGTTATTCTCTTCAATCCTTAGTCTAATTTCACTGTTTTTATTCTCATCTACCATTTTATATTGATGTGGGGTCATAAGCCCAATTTTCTGGGAGTTAATATGTTCTTACATTTTATTTTTATTCAATTTAAAATAAATACTAAGTCTAGATGAGAGGAGTGTTATATGCTTAAGGAAGCTATTCTGTGACACATCAAAAAAGTATTTCCATTTTATTATCTATTTTCAATGTGATCACACATTTTTCACAAGGTGCTTTATATTACATTCATTTTCCATGATAATAATAGCTGAATTCAAATTCAAGGGCCCCATATATACATTACTAATACATCATTGGAGGTTGATACCTTAATTCCATCCACCCCAAGTAGGGTGATTATCTAATTATGCCATGGTATCCTATGTGGGTTTATCTAATACATCATTTGAGATTGTGGATTAACCTTTCTAATGGAAATTCCACATAAAATAAATTAATTTTTAATTGTAAAATGTATATAACCTTTATAGTCATTACTTAACCATTTTATGGTAAGTGTTTCAATTAATTAATGAACCCTAAAAATGTTAAATGGGATGTATACTTACATTTTTCATTTGTCATTTTCATTTTAATTTGAAATATAATTGGTTACATGTCCATAGATTTCATTTCCATTTTTTTATTAATGATAAATGAATTATCCTAATTATTAAATTTGGAATGAATGTAATAAATGGATGCATATTCTATTTGGTTGTGTCACCTAGTATGAATGTAAATGAAATAAACCCCTGAAATTATAAATAAAAAGTATTATTACATGGAATAAATTAAAATATGATATATGTATCCTTTTTTACATTATAATTTTATGTATACCTGATATAGATTTGGATTCCCAAGAAATTGCCTTGAGCACCGAGTGGTCACCATTCTGATTCAAGGGGAATGTTTGAAAGGGAGATACCCACCTTCAAACATATACCTTTTCTACTAGAGGATGCCTACAATAACTCCATTGGATAACATTAATATATTAAAAATATTATGATAGATCATATACACTCCCTGGAACCAACATGATATATTCAGACACATGGAACCATGAATTCACCCAATTAGGGATAGTCACACCTAGCTCATTCATACCATGGTAATGATCCTTGGACATAGTTAGAGTCAATTATATTTTAATTCCCTGGGTGACTCTCCTTGGATGACACTGAGAAAAATTTCTAGATTACATGTTACTAATGATTTGGATCTAACCCTAAGGTCAAATATGCATTAGTTGTTACCTTGAATCCCCTTTTATGACTATCGTTATTATAGGAATCTTTTTTACACTATGGATCCTCTTAGATTATATCTATAATTAACAATATAGTTGACACTTACTGTAAAATGGAATAAAAATTATATAATTTATTACTTGTTCAGACTCAATTCGAGGATGAAGCATGTATTGGGAAGTTTACATTACTATATTTTAATTACTTTTATATAAACAGACACAATGTTTCTGTTTATTTTGACATAATGGATTATATATTCACCATTTCTACTAGCCTACTAAGATTTATCCTACATACTATCTAGGATGACATTGGTACCCATGACTATTATATCATTGTAGATGTCTATAAGGTGATGTTTCCCACATTTTACAGCAGACATGATTTCTTTATTAGGATAAAACATTGTAGTATATGACCAATACAATGATATAGATTAATTTTTAGATTTTTGATTCCATTTTTCATATGAGTTGGATGTATTGAATATATCCATTGAAACATGTTTTATTGTTTCAAAGAGACATTACATGACATGATCGATTTTTAAATGGTTTAGTTTTTTTATTTGAGTTTTTTGTATATTGATAGTTTATTATATATTATTCCTATAGGTTTTTATTATGTATATCTCCTAATATATTTATCATCTTATTATATCCACTATGTTCCATTCTGGAATGATGGAATAGTTTCCCTATAGACTCTCCCTAGGCCCTTGCTACTATTCAGAAGCCATTTTTGATGCCATATGGCCCACCATATCTTGGAACCGTTGAGTGAAATGAAATATCAGACATCACATTGCTGTTTTCCTAATGTGTATGCTAGTGTGGAACTCAATTCCCCACATTCAAGGAATTCTTATATCATCATCATAGAATATGTCCATATAATACTCAACAACTACTGGATGATATATGTATAAAGATAATAATGCACTAATTTCCAAACTCACCAAATATTTAGTTACATATTCATACTCATGATTCCCACTTTCTATATCTTATATTCCTACTAATCCAGGAAGGATTACCTCAAACCACCACCATGAAAGAATATTATTATCATGTAGGGTTAGTCTATCTGATCGTGAATTATGGCCAACCAGGCCATACATAGAGTGTTGTCAAAAAGTTTAATCGCAATGATCAAGAAGTCTAGTGATAAACTATCCCCACATAGTGAAAACTCACTTTGATGGAATATGAGTGATATTGTTGAATTTATCACTACAAGAACATCTATCCACATCTGATAGGACAAAGACTATATAATAATCTCTTGCAACATTATATGTGATATTCTAATTTTAGACTATACCACTATTATTTAAATATATATTAGAGAAAAATACAATAATACACAGGTCATACCTCAAATCATGTCACATGAAGCCTATTTATTTCTATATTTATCCTATAACTAACCACTCCCCTATCACAGCCCCCCTATGCATTTCATTGTCCATGTGGTGTTAGTTGTTAGAGAAGGTCAATGAATTAACTTCTACATATAGCTCCATCATTCAGGGATCTTAATGCCCCACCATCCACAACAGATCCCTAGGTGCTGACTTTGACACTCATTTGATATCCCTAATCATGACATTTCATCCATAATATGGCTCAATCTACTTCCAATACATGATTTACAATTCATAATTTTAGGAAATAATGAGGCATGTAACCAATACCATTAAAATCATAACATCTTTAAAGTCCCAGGGTTAACGTACAAGGATACTAAATTATTTTATATGAATATAAATTACATTATACAACTCATTTTTTAGGACCATAATATTATAGTTCATTCTGATACTTGTAACACACTCTTCTAATATGGTGAAATATCATCAAAATATACCGTAAAGATATTAATTTTAGTACTCCTACTTAAAATATTTCAGTATAACTTCAGTAATGGAAACATAAGAAAGAGTACTATTAGAATTTCAGTAAGGTTAGAAAAAAAACATGAACCAAATAATGAAAAAAATAAATATAACTTTTAAAAATCATACCATGTATAACATATTTCAAAATTTTGAGTAATGGAAAATATAATTGTAATTAATAAGTCATTAATCATAAATGATTATGAACCTTGATAAAATAAAATTGAAAAAAAACCTGTAATTTTTTCTAAAACATAAGAAGCTAAAACCATTTCTATATTACAAAAGGCTCACTACCAAGACATTCATAGTGGAAAAATCTATTACTGGTCCAGGTTTACTAGTTGTTCTAGACCAGTATTAATGAATTGTATTTACTTGTCATTATATTCATAACTACCTCATGAGATATAAATAATTATCATGTGCATTGAAAGGAGATATAGGTCCGACCCTTCACATAATAAATACTATACAAATGTGTTCCACAAAAACATAAATCCTTGATTATAACATAACCCAAGGAATAAAATGGGTTTCGTAAACATAATTCTATCATAAGAAAATCCATGTAAAAATTTGATTTAATAAATAGTGTTTAACATAAACATAATAAACCAGAAGAATAATAATGATATTATATTTGAAAAATATCATAAATCATAGAAGAAAAATAATTATGATAAAACACATGAAATTAATTATTGGGGAAAAGGTTTATTTTTCTTCAAAATCATTATCTTTTCATACAACCCCATTGTATTTTAAATTAAAATAATATCATTCGAAATATCTATGAATCATTCTTAGATATAATTCATGGAAATAAGTAATTTTGAAAGCATAAAGATCTATTCATGTTGTATAAGTTAAAAAAATATTATTCACATGCTTTTTCTAGAAAAGTAAAAAATGCCCTCCTATAATAAAGGGAAGAAATATACCTTCCAAACATTGTAGTAATAGTTAACAATGGGTTTAAATGACTATAAACATACATACGAGAATATTTAAACAGTTTATGAAATCATGTATAGAAAACATGTATAATTAAAATAAGATTTTAACATAATATATATATTATTTATTCATCATATAAAATTATATAATTATTATATTATGGATATCATGTAGAATGAATTACATAGCATCATAGAGACCGTAGGTTGGGTGTACACACGAGCAACGATATCATTACTATAACTATTGAATGAAATTTAAGTGGATGTTTTATAATATTTAGAAATAAATATCATGTCTTAATAATTATATATAGTTTTTATTTCAATCATTATACCCAACCTTGTATGGTGGTGGTGAAAAACAGATTACACCACAGTGTGGAGACAGTAGGTCTTATGTATGTACATGTAGTGACTTCATTTTTCTTAGGATGTATAGAAGGTGGAATATGGTTTCTAAATAATAATATTAACATATCATTATAAAATTTATTATGGATTAATTAATTTTTAATGGAGAAAAATCATTAAGAGGATGTAGAATAAGAAATAATTTGAAAGTATCGATAGAGGAGATTTCCTCTTCTTTGATGGGATCCCTATAGATCTCCACTTAAAGGCACTAGAGTTGGTATTTTGAGAAAACAAGAACCAATATAATTTGATTGTGGTAGTTGAGAAGGTAAATATATATGGTTTTTATTTCAATGAATGTTCTCAGTGTCTTGAAATTTTGTGGTAGGATGTGACTATTTATAATTGCGGTGAGGAACTCATTTGAAGTCTCAAAAAATATTCATTTATAATAAAATAAAACCACATCAAATAAAACATCTAAAATTTCATAGTTTCTAAGTTGATAAGATATAATGTTGAAATAAAAAATAATAATTTTTTGGCATGTATTTTATTTAAATATAAATCTTATCATTTTTATTAACTCATAGTTATTCTATTTTAAATTTAACTAATATAATAAATTTTTCAATATAAAAATAGTGTACATTGTACTTATTAGATGTAAATTATACCATAAATGACTAAATTAGCGATTTTTAATTCATATCATAATTATTTTTTATTAATTATTATTTTTTGTATTTTTAAATAATTTAATAAAACATTATTTTGAAAAAACAATTATTTTGTCAATTCTGATAGTATTTAATTCATAGATTTATTAAACAAATCAAGATAATATATTTTTCTCAAAAAAAATTTATTATATCCCAATGGGGAAATGATTATCCACAAAATTCATTTTACTTATTAATTATTAATAATTATATTTTTTTTAATATTTTAATAACATTACTATGATATTTCCATCAATAAAATAGTTACTTCTTCTGTTGGGTGTAGTTATTTAATATATTCATTTTTTTGGTACAAATAAAATATAAAATAATTTTATGAAGATCAATCTTATATATTTCATTATAATACAATTAGTAGAATATATATTTTTAAAATGCATAATTAAAAATTTTATAATTATGAAAACATGTATGTTTTGTGTTTAACTTTACATTAAATAAAATAATATAGGTGATATAATCTATCATATAAATCTTAAAATGGTATATAAATTGACACCTGGATGATTATGGTTGATATATACACAAAATACAATATGTAGTCATGTCTGTGTGTCTTTTAACTGTTATTATATTTTTAATAAAAACTAGTTTAGTGATTTTTTCTCAATTAAATAATTTATGCATCATCAATATATAACTATTTATGGTTCTTATTTCACTCCAAAAGAATGTTAATAAATTAACATGATAATAAAAAAATTATATTTAAATTTATTATTTATAGTTGACTTTATATTCTATATAACATTATTTAAAAAATGATATATTATTTTAATGATGAATGTTACATCTTTAAATTTACATTGAATAAAAAACCATTATATCTCCCAAATTGTCCCAAAACGTAAAAAATAAACTTATATTAGGAAAATATGTCTAATATGTTAAAACATACCATTAAATATATTCATACAACTCATTATACCACATGTAGAGACTTAATAGATATTAAAGACAAAGAAAATGTCACTTTTTGTCTTTCTTTGATTTAAATTTTATTTGAATCATTTTCATCGACAAGTTTTGACTAAATTACATAATTTTAATCCATATTTTTTAGGGGTCTAATTAAAATCATAAAATAAAATATTTTTAATTTTTTTGAATAAATTTATTGTCATTAAGATTTTATTTTTAACCTTAATTACCTAATTTACCCTTTATAGTGGTAGAAAAATTATCCATTGTTACTATTTATATTAGTAAAAAATAAAAGGGACCTCTATACGAAATTTTGACCTCATGAATAAAAAGTTTACATACATTTTTAAAAATCATAAAATAGAATTTTAAAATTAAATATGAAATAAAACTGTTAAAATGTCATGAAAAAATAGTTTTTCGAAAAAATGCCTCTTTTAAAATGGGGAATGATTTCTATAATAAATTCATGTATAAAATTATTTTTAAATCCAAATTTTGTAAAAAGTTAACAAATTAAAATTTTAAACTACAAAAAAAATTTAATATCTAATTACTTTAAAAAATAATGTTTTCAATAAGAAATTGTATTTTCACTATTCATAAAAAAATGAAACATGTCAAAAAATTACCAAAAAATATAATAAACTAATGTTTCATATTACTCCTTAAATGTTGAAGTGTGTTATAATATTTAATATAACAAATTATCAATAACTATATTTATGATGGGTGTTCCATTAAAATGTTAGAAAACTGCATTTTTTAAAAAATACATATTTTATCAAAAAAAGAATTCTCTCTTATATGATTTATATTAAGCACATAATATTAATTTTAAAAATTATATTGTATATGTTACATATAATTTTATTTATTAAAATCCATCAAGGTTTATTCTATTGTTGTACAGACACACTTATTTTCATTTAAATAGTTATTTAGAAGAAGGATAATACTATTCAAACCCACCATTATAATGACTGGGTTATAATATTTTTTCTCCACTTTTAATCGGTCTTGAGTGAAATAAATTATATACATATACTATAAATTCCATGTAACCCATTCCATGTATAGTGTTTCACATCCAATGAGTTAAACTGGTTTTGTGTATAGAGCATGTATATCTTGGTGTAGCATGCAATATAATTCATCAATAAAAAAATTAAGAAGAAAATATATCTCATTAGATTCTTAGGGGGATACATTATAAAAAACATTAAATTATTTTCTACCTCAAAATTCATCTCGGTAAGAAAAAGAATTATCACTTGATTCATGGTAATATCCCGAATTACCATATATTCATATTCAAAACAAGTTTGTTTACTTTTTCGAAAACTTATTAGATATATTACATAACTCCAAAAAACTTTTATACTACATCCATGATAGAAAAACCCTCTTGAATGAAATCTGGAATTAGTACCCATTAAACTAGTATCATCCAATTTACAAATTTATAACAATCATACTTACATCCACGACAGAGAAAATTTCTTCTACATATTTATCACATTAAGGGTAACCTTCCATTATTCAAAATATTACCTTTCCCTTAAATAACATTTCTATGTCTTTATCGCCATTCATAATATCATTTCCAATCCTTAATGGAACACTTGTAATAAAAATACATATACTTAATCCATAAATTCCAAATCATATACACATTAATTGTAAAACATTATTCTTATCCCATTATTGTTGCTTTATTATTTTATTCATACCATGAATATAAAATGAGTATCTTATATTATGGTTCCTTAACCATAGTCTAACTAGTCGTCATATGATAAAGGTAAATGAAATTGTTATATCATTTCATACCTTTCACATTTCATTTGTAGTCCCTTTTTCCTTGGATTTACAACTAATACACATACAAATGTCTTAATTGTCTTCATGAGATTTCCACATAGGGAATATAATTACCATGCATCCCACATCTGGAAATAGAATATAACTAGAATGAAATGTGTGAGAAGTATATATTAGAGATAAAAAAACATAAGTAAGGTAAATTTCTTATTGAAATTCAATCTATGATATCATAGGTTTAATCCTAGGTTATTCATGATAATCACAAAATCTCTAGGATTTTAACCTATACATAGAATTATAGTTATGAATTTTCTAGACATATCTGTAGCAATATCTCTAGGGATATCACTAATGTTTTTACATACTAGTTTCCAATTGTTGAAAAAACCTTTTCTCTAATACCAAATGTAAAGACATAGGCATGAAGTACATGGAAATTACATCTTTTTAGATGACTAATCATATAATTACACAAACATTATCAAGGACCGTAACAGTTTAGTGCCTTTGGAAATATGGAACACACTCATCTAGTTTGGTAAATGATCTTCAACATAACCCATAATGATATTCCTCATTAGTACTCGTACATTAAATATTTATTTTTAACTTGATGAATGGAAACAAAATAAAGGGTGAGATCAGATGATCGGTAAGGTTAAATGAACAAAACATGTACATAATAATGCAAAAAAATTAAAAAAACTTTTAAAAATCATACCATGTTTAATATTTATCAAAATAACAAGTCATGGAATAACTCATTGTAATTCATGAAGAATAAATCATAATGGAACATGAGAAAGGATAAATTATCATTGTCTTAAAACATGGAATTTTTGGAGACACATAAGCATGGAATATCATTCCCATATTTTCCATGGCTCGTTTTCATGACTATCATAGTTGAAAAAGTGCATTACTAAACTGAGTTTACATGTTGTTCTAGTCTTATATTACTGAATCAAATTCACAATTTGTTCAAGTAATGTTTTAATAATGAGATATTAATGATTACATAATTAATTTGAGGGAGATACAGGTCCCACACTTCACATAATGAAAATATTACATTTGTGTGCCAAAAAACCATAAATAATTTATTAGAACATATCCCCAGGAATACAATGGTTTTCTTAAACATAATTCAATCATATCATTTTCCATGCAAAAAAATTGTACAATAGATATATAATTTAGTCATAAATGTAATAAACTTTAAGAATAATAGGGGTTTTATGCAAGAAAAACATCCTTAATCTTAGATGAAAAATAATTTTGATAAAAAAACATGATATTAATTGTTTATGAAAATATTCATTCTTTTTCAGATACATTTTAATTTTTTACAAAACCATGATATTATTAAATAACATATTTTATTTGACAATATCCTTGAAAACGTGTATGATAAGCTTTATAAAATTATTTTCTTATTAAAGAATAAAAAAACATTTATACTATATAATTTAAAAACACTTTATTCTAATAACTTTTTAAAGAATTTTGTAAAGGTTCCTCGTATTGAAATCAAACAAATAATTCCTTCAAACCCATGATGTCCATGTTATAAATGGGTGAAATTTAATTAAAAATCCATAAGATAATATTATAAATTTTAACAAATAATAGAAAACATGGACATGGATGATAAATACACGCCATTAAATAGTTATGTATAAATAATCATGGATAATAATGAGATTGTGAAGTTATCCATTCAAAATTTATAATCAATAGAATAATATTATTATAAATTAATTAAATTTATATAAATATGTAAATATCACATAATTAATAATAATAATCTTGAAAACATTCTTGGTAACCATAAATAACCTAAAAAAGAAATAAGTTGTGTATAAGGCATATGTCCCAAATATAAAATAGTGAGAAACAATATTACCTTACCTATTTATAATCAGTCAAATAGTATACCAACTAAAATCAATAAAATTGTACGAATATTTTATAAACCATAAAATTTATAATTATAATCATAAAAATATTATTTCCTAGAATAAACACCACAAAAAAAATATGTGTTGTATAAGGCATATGTCCCATAGAAATAAAAGTGAGATAAAACAATCCCTTACCTTAGTTCCGCTATCATTTGTATATATAAAAAATTCGTGTATAACGATTTAATTGATTTCATTAACTTATTGCATTATCATATTATGTTATATGATATCATATATGATCATATTATCATCCGGTTGTTATTAACATTGCATCATTATTGATAATTTGGGTATTAGCTAAATCATTTTCTTATAAATGATTTGTCAAATAAGTTTTGGTTATTTTTCATAGGCCATATTTATATCATTAAAAAATGATATTAAAATAATATATATCATATTAATTCATTCTATACATTTATATAGTCATGATTTAATGGATATTATGTAGAATGAATCACCTCGCTTCATGGATATTGTAGGTCGTACGTACGCATTAGCAATGATATCATGACCATAACGGTTGAATAGTATTGAAGTTGATGTTGTATAATATTTTAGAGTAAATAAAATGTTAAACTAATTAAATATATTTATTATTTACCTCATTATACTCATCTACGTAAGGTGGTGGTGAAAAATATATTACAAAATGGTGTGTGGACGGTATGTTTTACGTACGCACGCGTTATGATTTTATTTCTCGATGCAAGGATAGAAGGTGTAATTGGTTGTCACATAATATTAATAAAATATAATTATAAATTTTATACTAGATTCATCAATTTATAATACAATCAACTCATTATATGGATTTGTAATAAGAAATAATTTTAAACAATCGGTTTTGGATATTACCTCTTCTTCAACGAGCTCCCTCTATATCTCATCTTTAAGGAAAAATAGTTGGTCTTTGAGAGGACCAAAACCCTTATAATTTGAATAATTTCGATTATAACGTAAATTAATAGGGTATGTATGAGATATATGGTTCAATGTGAATTGAAATTCTATGGGAGTACGTGCCTTAGTATAATTGAAATGATGGGTATATTTGGAATCTCACTCAATATTAAATTACAATAAACTGAGAACATATAAAAAACCCTTCAAAATGACTTATTTTACAAGGTTATATGATATGAGGTTGTAATATCATCAAAAAATAATTTTATGAAATTTTTTATGTTAATAAAAAGCTTATTTTTTCAATTAACCATTAGTTATCCTATTTTAATTTTAAATATGGTAACAAATTGTTCAATATTAAAATACTGTAATTAATATTTAATTAATGTCAAGTTGACCATATATGAATAAAATAGATTATTTTAAATCGTATCATAATTATTATATATTTTTTAAAAATCAATTATGATTTTTATATAATTTAAGAAAACATTTTTTTACAAAACAACAATAGTGTCAATTCTAACAGTATTAAATTACTGGTTTTTTAAAAATAACAAGATAAGATTTATCATCAAAAAAATTTGTTGTAATGTCTATATGGGGTATAGATAAACTATAATATTCATTATAAATATTAATTAGCTCAACTTATATTTTTGTTCATATTTTAATAGCAATAATTAAATATTTCAATAAAAAAAATAATTAATTTATCTGTTTTGTGTAATATACGAATATATGACTAAGGTTTAAATATACTAAAAAACAATATTTTACAACATTATGTTGTCTTTTAATGTATATTATGATTTAAATAAAAATCAGTTTATTTATTTTCCATCAATTAAATAATTTATGCATCATCAATATATAAAAAAATTAGGTACGTATTTATTTCCTAAAATTTACAAATAAATTACAACAATATAGGAAAACATATTATCATTCAAGTTATTATATACAGTCTAATTTATCTTCTATATATTCATATATTAAAAATGAAATAGTATTTAAAACGTCAATGTTACATCTTTAAATGATCATCAAATTATATACAATAATATCTCCCAAAAGGCCCTAGAACCTCAAAAATGAAGTCATATTAGGGAATTATTTTTGTAAGTAGAAATTTATATTTTATATTTTTTTATACCACCAATTATTCAATATTTGGACACATAATAGATATTTAATACAAAAAAATGACACATTGTATTTTTCCTTGATTTAAATATTATTTAAGTCATTTTCTAGGACAACTTTCCATTAAATGGCATAAATTCGATCTGTATTAGTTACAAGTAGAATTAAATACATCAAAAAAATTTCATTTTTTATTCATTACAATTTTATTTTCAACCTAAATTACCTAATTTACACTTTTTTGTGGAAATAAAATATATCATGGTTTCTATTTATATTAGTCTAATTTAAAAGGGACATACTTACAAAATCTGGAAATCATGAATCCAAATTTCACATAAACTTTTCAAAATTAAAAACACATATGTTCCAAAATTAAATTTTAAATAAAACAATTTAAATGTCATGAGAAATAGTTTTTTTTGAATAATTATCCTTCTAAAAATAAATTTTTTTTATATTATATTCATATAGCAAATCATTTTTAAAAACCACAATTGGGTAAACATTAACTAATGAAATGTTAAACCAAATCCAAAAAATAATTTTATTATGTAATGACTTTATAAGAAAATAATATTTTCAATAAAATATGAATTTTTCCAATTTATCAAAAAAATCAATCTTATGAGAAAAATACCAAAAAAATTAAACAAATTAAAATTATATATTCCACATTAAAATTAGAGGTTTATATTTTTATATTTAATAAAAAAATTCAAATACTAAATTTAAAAATGTGTTCACTATCAAAAGGTGGAAAACATTAATTTTTCGAAAAAAAATTATTTAATCCTAAAAAAATTAATTTGGTTTTATATCATATCTAGAAAACATATACGATAAATTATAAACATTTGATTGAATATATAAAAAATAGTTTTTATTAATAAAATACATAGTGAGTGATTTCATTGTTTTATCGAATCAATTATTTTCATTTTAATAGTTCTTATGAAGAATATTACAACTATCTATACCCGCCATTATAATGAAAAGATAAAATATTTAGTTGTTCACTTATACTCGGTCTTCCTTGAAGTGAATTATAACCAAATAATAGAAATTGTCTATAATTAAATCCAACTATAGTGTTTCTAATAACCCAATATAATCCAATTTTGTGTATAACACAAGCATATATTTGTATACATTACAACATAAGACATCATGAAAAAAATATCCCATAAAAACATCTGGGAGTTAGAACATCAACAATCACCAAGCCATTTAAAACATATATGATATTCCTTTAATGTAGATCCCCACCTCCATGATTGAGAATAATTATCGCTCTTGCACTGAGACATTGATGGATGATGCATACCAGTCTCTATATATTACTCAGCCCCATGATGTGTACTATATACTCAATCTACTAGACACCCCTCTATAAGAAATTCTCACTCACTAAAGTCTACTCTAGTACTACATTATAGGTGGGAATGAATAGAGATACTATATTTTCATTTATGAGGACTTGATAAAAAATTCAAGCTCAAATTGATCCATCAATCACCTTGTATAAAGAGAGTAATTCATGAGGTCATTGAACCTATATTTTATAACAAACCTACTCTTTATTACACACTTAAAAATGTTTTATTTCATACACTCTTCAATTGGTAAAACATGTAATATCGACAGGAATAGTGTCTTTGGGGCATATGAACATTACATAATGACTTATAACATTAAAAGAAACATATTTATTGAAAAAATCCTTTACATGACCAGTACATTCCCTCATACATTTCATTACATGGGATAACCTGAGGAAATACATAAGAAAAGGGTGAGCTATAAAGCCGAGTAAGGGAGTAAATAAAGAATAAAATGAATAATTTAATATGTGTTATGAAAGAGGCATATAAATAGTGAATAAGAGAAATATGAACATAATGGCATGGTAAAGAATGGTAATCACAACATGGAAATGTCGCAACAACACTTATTATGGTATTAGCATGAGCCAAGTCTCATTGCACGTAGAGAATGAGTAAACCCTCATTTCACTTGAATTAGAATTATTATAACCTCATTGCACTTGAATTAGCATGAGTAAACCCACATTGCACTTGATGTATCATGATTCTAATATTTACCCAATGCATTGGAGTGCTATCAGGGTGCACCCTTCTTAAATATTTCATTTTATGCATAAGTGTGCCACATGGATCATAAAAATATTGTATCATTAATGATCAAGTATTATTCCACGATAATGGAATGTGGAATTAATACATGAAAATCTATAATAAATATGTAAAAATATAAAAAAGTGAATTCACTTAATAGGAAAATGGGAATTCTATTCATAACACAATGACTTGGGATTTGAAAAATCACTGTGCAATTTCAGCATCATAACAGCGTGACGTAAGAATTCATAAAAAATGATTGATAAAAGATAATGGGGTGTCTCATAAAATCTACATGTAATGGACAGTAAAGGGTCATATAGATACCTGTCCAAAAAAATTAATGGAATTTAGATTCATAATGGAAAACAATTGATTGAATTTGAATGATAAGAGAGAAATTCCATACGGAATTTCTACATGGTAATGGGTGTACATGGGAGGAATTAGTTAGAGAGAATAGGGGTGTCTCATCATTCAAACATAAATAGGGTGTTATGGGGTGGTATGAAATCATAGCCTAACTTTTGTAATTGAAAATAAAATGTCATTATAATGTAATGAAATTTGGACAAAAATGATAAAGGATTAAATCCCTTACATTTAGTGTGATCCAAAATTCTTTGGAGGGGCTTGAGAGAGGATTCATCAGAGATGAGGAGACTTTTGGGGATTATATATGAAGTTGGGAAGTGGTTGGAAGAACTACAAAGGCTTTGAGTGAAGATTGTGTGTGATCTTGGTGGGTTTATATAGGAAATGAGAGGGAATCATTATTATGTAGGTTTGGGACACAAAAAATAAATCTAATAAAAACCACAAACCAGACCATGGATATTTCCAAAGGAGAGTGGAAAGAAATATTTTATAATTCCAATTTCCTAACTACATAATATAATAGGGTTTCTTATGTAGAGGTGAGTCACAATCTCAAGGAAATCAATTCAAAAAGCTAAGAAGTTCTATAAGTTTGTGAGGGTCCACTAATGTTTTTAAAAAATAAATCAAACAAAACTAAAATAACATTATTTTAATGGTAAAAACTATATTAGCTAAAAATAAAATTTAGAACATTTTTTACATTACTATTATATCACTATGATGTCATAAAACACACTGTATATTGAAACGATATTTAATTTTTACCCAAAAATTTGACAGTCTCAGAAAATTATGAAAAATTAGCCATTGGAAAATCATGATTACCTGTTTCCAAAAATAGTATTAACTTTATCTAAATAATTATCTAGATTTTTTAATTTTTACTTTTAAAATAAAAGACGACCTTTATCAAAAAACCATGGGGTTTGACAATAATAGCTTTCAAACCTTAATAAAAATCACAATCGAATTCATAAATATTATATGGTAATTTATATTATATATAAATAAATTTAGTAAAAATATTTATTTAAAAAATAATTTAATTCAAAAATACATTAATATATCATAATAGATTTCGTAATTGAATATTAACTAAAAATGCTATTTGTGCTTTAAAAACTATTTTAAACGTAAGAATAATTAAATGAATATATATTATTTATTTCATAAAAAAAATAATGCACCTATTCATAGTTCTATGATCTTGTTACATATCCACATATAACACTTGTATAATACCGAAGGGTAAGGTGAATGATGGTGACCTACTCCTGAGGTTGCGTAGATAATATCACTCTGGTGGTAACCTCTATTTCACTACAGTTTTTCTAAATATTTCCCAAAACAATTATTTCACAATTGAAAAAGGATTTATATACTATTATATTTTATTTTCAAAAAAATTATAAAATAATTGATAGGATTTAATATCTTATATTTTCCCAAATAATTCAACCATCATGTACCTACTAGATATAAAAATTCTCAATATTAAGGCTCATGAGGTGGAAACAGTAATAATATGATTATGATAAAGAAACAAAGTATGAAAGTGGGAATTAAATGTAGTTTTATATGACTTCTATTGGATTCCCAATAATTAAATTGAGTAACCATGAGTGATAAATACCCAATTCACTGATGAACACTTATTGGAAGGTTTATTAGAGAAATATTATTAGTTAGAAGGTTAGGATAATTTTATGACATTTCATGTTATTCATAATTAACTCTCAACGGAGAAGATGAAGATTATTATATGTTATTTGAAAAAAAATATTATTGGGTGAACATTTTATTTTTCAAATATGAGGTATTTATATTTTTAATATATGCATAGTAAAAGAATAAATAATCTAGTTTTATAGAGATATCATTAATGACCCTGTGGTGGGAACTATGGAGGATAAATAACACCTCAAATTTTCTTTCAGGATATTTTCTAATATCACAAGCCTTTTAATAGTTCTAAGAGTCATGTGTTAAAAAGTTACCAGTACCATAGGCTAGGAAATGTCGGACGAAGATAAGGTCTTTCAAATATATGAGTTCTAGAGGATAAATTTATTTATGTCACTGGTTTGGAATTCATGGAACTATTTCCATCCTTTAAAATGAATGAGTATAGTATTGTTGTTGTGTACTATGTTTCCATGTGGGATGAGGAAATATCTCACCCAAAACATCCCTCTTTTAGTGGTCCAATATGGTTAATATCTTCTCAGGGTTTTTACTTCCAAAAAAATTTATACATAGAATTGAAATAATTTAAAAATAATAAATTAATAACATTTATCTACATATATAGGTGTTATCGCATGTCTATAACCACCTAAAAACCAAAATATTGTGGTCTGGATGACATATCATACTGAAAAATAAAACAAATATTAGATAATACATAATCAAGTTATAGTAATGACTGGAAAATTATATTGGATGATACTATGTGGGATTATATGAATACCTACACGACCCTTATATTGATTTATCCTTTAAAGATACTAATTTTAATTGTATTCATCTTTATATTAAATTGAATCAGAATAAATATTTGGAATTGAAGGCCCTAGAATATTATTTCAAATCTACTAAATAGATGAGGCTTCTAAAGTAGAGGTAGTTTGACGAAATTAAAAGAAAATCATACGGGAAAGACAAATTTTATGAATAATAGACCCAAAAAATTCCAAATTTCTTCATCCATGACAGACACATCATGGTTGGATAATATATTATTAATTTTAACTCAAGGGTGAAGTGGTTTCCTAGAAAATTATGATCCAAGCGGTCTAGTCTATTCACAATTGTATGAGTTCTTGTTAATGTGGATATTGAGCTACTGTAGAAGGATAAATATCCAATTATATTAAATGGATAGTGTGTAAAACAATATTTTTAGGGTCACCCTAAGGGATTTGATTACATATACATATTTTAAATTTATGAATTTTCTAAATTCTAACTGAATAATATAAAATTAGTGTTTTAATGGAGTAAACTTATGTTTTTTTATTTTTCTGTTATCCATATATTATTTAACATTTAATATATATTAGACTATTTCTTTTCAATATATTTTAAGAACTATCTCTACCAAATTATTAGTCTGCTATTAAATTACTTGGAACATAAATTCAATTAATTTAAAATGAATGATAGTAGTTACCGAATAAAAACGTATGGATAAAAAATTTCCTAACTTATCTATACAGATAATTTTTTTATAATATGTAACATTATTTAAAATAATGTTTATCTATTTGAAAATATTATGTGATAGGGAATACTAACCAGATTTATCTTTTTAAAGGGAGAGGGTATTTGACTGAGATGAGATGGAAAGAACATTACATTATGGGAGTACTATTTTAATTTTAGAAATTTTTAAAAATGATTAACATTTCTTCATGTATTTGTAAACTATGTATGATGGGTTTCAAAATTGTGAATCATTTTCCTTAGTGAGATGTGATAAATAATGACAAATAATTTATTCAAAACCAATGTGAACCATATTTCTTTAACTATCATTCATCATTGAAATTTTATATCATATTTAATCCTTAATGACTAACATGCTTCTATTTGAGATGAACAGAAAAAAATATTTTTTCTTATTGTAAATAATGATGAAAATAATTTATTTTATTTATCGTGATGTGAATATTGAACATTATTAAATCCCCTTTATTATTTTTGACTACTATATTGTCAATATTTTTTTAATCAAATTTTATCCCACTAAATGATCTTTCATTATGGAAAATTATGATATTACATGTGGGGGAGATGGTGTTTCTTTGTGTTATGCAGTGAAATAATTATAGACACATCAAAAACAAACCTAAAACATTGGGTTTTTATGAAAAAAATAAAAAAAGACTCAAAAAATAAGGTTCTATAGAATTTAATTTTCACCTTACTGTTATCCTTCATTTTGGATAATAACGTGTTGGTTGGTATCGTCTTCATTAATTTTGGACATACTAAAACTGTCTGATTGGTGAGAGATTTTACAAATGGTTTTTATAGACGTTATATTTAAGAATTGAGAATGGTATTATTATAAGATAAATCTTTTTGGAAAAATTATTACTAATTGAGGAAACTTACTTGTTTAACTTAATCCTAAGGGACATTACATTTCTAAATAAAACACATTAGGGATACAACCAAAATAATAATCATATAATACTTTTGATACTATAGTAAATTGGGGAATTTGATCCCATCGATAGTCTTTGTGATAGGGGAAATAGGTTTATTTATATCATTAAATATAATCGATTTTAAATCTTAAAAGAAGCATTGCACAATTCTATACACAATCATGTGGCTAGGAATAATTATTTAAAGGGACTTTTCAAAAATGAGCTCTTTTGATGAGGGAAATTTTGAACCAAATGAATACGGTGAAAAATGAATTATAATAATTCTTTTTAGTTATAGAAATAATGGTAATAATGCACCACTGATTTTTTCTAAACTAATGGGAGAGTGCGAATTAAATGTGACCCCTATTTTTTCATTTATTTCTAATTAATATGACCTATCACTAATCTAACATTTGGAACATGTATTTATTTGAATTAATTTAGTGATTGGTATCATATAAGAGGAATATCATTTTCAATGGTCGATTAATTTTGGATCTTTCATTTATAGTCTATAATATCTCTTAGGTGATAAATCTTTTGATCATTCGTTGATAAAAAACCCCACCCCAAATATTTTTCCCACTGAAAAAAAATGTGTCATAGTGAATTATTTGGATCTGACTGTGAAAACATCCTTGACAATATTAAATAGATAAAAATAAATTGTTTTGTGTAAAAACTAATGTGTGTCAGAGTTTGATGTAGATTTTTATATGAGTATCACAAAAATATTTTTGGAAGGAATATACATTGTAATGATTTTATCATGCTTTATACTCATGATTTTATTATTTTGAGTAAATTTATTTTTTAGTTTTATTAATTATAAATCTTAATAAAAATGTCTATTTTTTCACCATGTGTCTAAACAATAGAATATTTAAGGATTAAATTAATTTTTTAATGAATTTTGGAAAAATATAAATGGTTAATATGTGGGATAGAGTTTACACTAGTGATGGTCCATGGAAAACTGGAGACTAAGATACTGGTGTCAAAGATGGTGAAGCCAATGTCACTATTGAAGATTCTGAATTCCCCACTGAAATATGGTTAATTTGAATATCTTTTGAAGATGATTTTTGTTATTTCATAACTCAATGGATATTTTGGAATTCTTCTTTTTTTATTAAGTCCTCTTCTAATGAATCTACATAAAAATCATCTTGTGATGTATTATTTTACCAATCTTATTGTTACTAGGCAATATTTCATTTGATATTCAGGAACATTTATTTATGAATAAAAATTGAAAATGCCTTCTAGATAAGATGTTGGTGATTCGTATAACACTCTGACCCCATAAGCCCAGAGTCAGTGCATTATTACATATCGTGGCATGATCACAAAAGACCAAGTCTCGAAAGACTGATTAGTTTAGTAGCCTTGGAATCACTGTATACATTCCCCAGTCTTACACTACATCATAAAATGAAAAATACAACAACATCATCTCCATAGTCCACACTCATATCCCCTCATACAATCTGGGTAGGTCATTCATAAATAAATTCTTTACATCCTGGGAAAAATAAAACATAGAAATGGGTGAGCTCAGATGCCCAGTAAGGATAACAATATAGAGGAAACTTTCATAAATAAGCATAAACATTAAAGAAATGTATAACTAAAAAAATTGTTTTAAACATGAACTTGAGAATAATATGGAAGAAATAAAATTAAATAATACCATTCACTTATTCACATGGATATTATACTAGTCGAATAATCACATGCAATATCAATAACCACTTTCATAATGATGGAATGCATAATGCCATACTACCATAACCACATAGTCAAGGCCTTGTGACGAGAATATAAATAAAAATTTTTCAAGTCCTTTTTCCAAGACACATGTTTGTCTCATGTGACCTAACGATGCATCGAGGAGCTATAGGGGCTCCACCCATCACATATTAAGTCCAATGCATTCCTCATATGAACAGGTTTAACCTTGACATAAACATTCGTATTAAAACTAGCATATGAAATGTCAATAATTCTCAATAAACCATGAATGGTATAAAAAGGAAACATCCACCGTAAAAAATGACACAAAACCTTCATTATAATATTGAAATTTTGTATCATAATAAATCAACATCAAATTAGATTAAATTACAGGAAATGATGTTAACATAGATGAAATCAAAATTATTTGAGAGAAATATTTAATTTTTTGTAATCTTTTAAGAGGCACATAATTCTAAAAGAAAACATTTACTTTGAAAATATTCTTATATGATTTTAAGGGATGATTCGATGATTTTATAATGGTGGAAAATATCCACACTCGCCGTATAAGTTAAAAAAGGAATTCTTAACTAAATTTTTTCAAAAAGGTTAAAAAGTACCTTGTTTGGAAAATGAAGGAAAGATTCCTTTCAACCCATTTTATAAAATGTAAAAGAACGGTATAAATGGATTTAACCCATTTTCTAGTAAATAGAAAAAATGATATCAAATACATTTTTAAGAAACAAGGGTGTGGATGATAAAGAGATATCAGTAGATAATTACGTATAAACAACCTCGGATAATAAAGAGAATATGAAATTAACCCTTACCTTCTACTTTTCCTTGGTCTAGCGTAGGTTAACCTCCTGTATAATGGAGAAATAATTTATATTAAATTATAAAAAAATCATCTACATTAATATGATATCATATATGGTCTTTTAACATTTTTTGTTCATAATATCTTAGTATTATCGTCGTTCCGGGTGTTAACTTATTCTTTTTATATTATATGTTTTGTTTCATAAGACGTGTTTGTTATGGATATGTTGTATCTTATTCATATTCAGAATTATAACAACTCCTTAAAAATTATTATTAATCATAAAATTATAATTAGACTTGAATGGATATTATGGGGAATGAATCTTATCGCGTTTATGGAGATGGTAGTCCGTACGTATGCACGAGCGAAAATATCATTGTTTTGATAATAACATAATATATAATTGGATGAAATATAATATATACAGAATAATTATCAAGTTATATTTATTATTTTCATCAATTACACATCATAATCATACACATCCAAATTATAACGTTTTAAATAATAATTACACCACGATGTGGAGACGGTAAGTTGTACGTAACCACGTCTGGTGACATGACATTCAAAAGATGGATAGAATACTGAATATAACTGTACCATATTTATAATAACATCACAGTATATAGAAAATACTGGAGTTATTATTTTAGAATGGAAATAACAGAGAAAGAAGAATTTGAATATGAAAAGAACTTGAATGTGGGTGGTGAACACATTACCTCTTCTTCGGGTTCTTCATTTTGATTTGACCAAAATGGCTCTATAGGTTGGCATTATGATAAAAATAATGCTTCTAGGATTAAGTGAGATAAGTTTAGGGAATATTTGGGTAGGTTTTGGCCGATCCAAAAGGGGTTTATGGTATGATGAATTGGTTAGAAATGGTGTCCTTTTATAATGGGGGGAGGGGCTCTTTAGGAAAAACTTAATGTATTATTTTATAATAAATAAATATTCGTTTTCTAATGTCTCGAAAGTTTATTATTTAAAGGTTAGGGTAGGGATAAGTCTAAAACCCCTCATCCAATATGTATTAGACAAGTTTGGGTCATTTTATTAAATTAATTTTTTGATTTAACTCTTAGTTAAATAGTTTGACATTTACATTGTCTCTTTGTATTTTTATATTATTTAGATAATAAACATACTGTATACTTCCAATAGACCCACATGTGGACCGTTAATGATTCAGATATAATTATATAAGTCCTTTTTCTAAATCTTATAATTTTAAAAACATAATATAAATTAATAATATAATATTTGTTTTAGAAACTCATTTGTGTCTATTTTGACAATATTTAATAATTGATTTTTTTTAAAGTCATAAATACATAATTATTCAAAGAAAATAAAGTTAAGAAATCCTAACATGTCATATTAATAAATAAATTTTTTGGATGACATCAAAACTTTTAAATTATATTTATTTTATCATTTATAATACCAATAATGTGACTCATTCATTAATAAGAAAAATATTGTATCATTATTGTGTCACGGATAAATTTAATTAATAAATGACTCAAAATTATAAATAAAAAACCATTATGTAGGAAATCGTTTTATATTTCTAATTAATATTTATAGGAAAAAATATAACATATAAAACCCTATGTAAAAATTGTTCTGTTAAAAGATATATTTTTATGTCATTTTTGTATTTACTTTAACTTAATTAATATAAAGTGTCATTACCAATTACAAGTGGATCCATGGGGTCCCAAAATCGATACAAAGATGACCATGGTTTTACATGTATGAAAAAATAGGTTTAGGACACTTTTTAGTGTAATTTATTGTAATTATAATTTTATTTTTTACCCTTATTTACCAGATTTACCCTTTAACCATATTAAATAAAATATTTACCCATGTAATTATTCAAAATCCCAAAAAATAAAAGATAACTATTTACCCAATTTGGACCTCCTAATACTAAATAACGAATCAGTTTTTCTAAATTCAAAACACAAAAGTGGTAAGAATTAATTTAAAATTATTTCTCGTTGTCAAAACAGAAAGCCTGTTTTTAAGAAATAATAACTATAAAAAGATTTACATTTGTTTATGTCCAATTTAAATGTGAAATTACCTCCAATGACCAACATTGTGATTAATGGTAAAACGATATTCTAAATATACTTGAAAACCACTCAAATTCATAACTTATCACTATTAATTATTTTGATAAAAAAAAGCTGTTTTTAATTAAAATTTAATAATTTTCAATATTCATCAAAATATGAATGTTAACAGAAATGTACAAAAAATTCACAATATGATAATTTCAATATTCTGAATACAAAAATGATGTCCATTATGAATGATAAAAAGTATAAAATCTCAAAAAGTGTATATTATTATTCCTAATGGCTAGTTTGATTGGTTGTGGTGTGTGTTAGAACTCGATGTTGAGTACAACCCACACTACTGTATTATTCAATGAGAAGCGTGTCGTGGATGCTTGGGGAGTTACATTCTCCCCTCCTTAAAATAATTTTGTCCTAGAAATTTCTAGAATACTAATGCATGAAAAGGCTCGGTTGGTTCTTTGTCATATGTTCCCCGGCTTCCCACATTGCCTCTTCCATCCTATGGTTTCTCCATAGATGTTTTACTAGAACAGTCGTCCAGTTTCTCAACATTGTTTCTCTAGTATCAAGAATCCTGAAAGGATCTTCGTAATAATATTGATAGGGTTCCAGTTCTACCTCTCCATATGTGAGTACATGTGTTGGGTCATACATGTATTTTCCCAATAGTGATACGTGGAATACATCGTTAACTTTGGAGTGACTTTGCGGCATTGCCAAAAGATAAGATACAGACCCAATTCAGTCTAGAATTTCTAAAGGTCCAATGTATCTGGGACTAAATTTACCTTTCTTATTGAAACGTATAACTCCCTTCCATAGAGATACCTTTATGAAAACATGATCTCCTAACTGAAATTCCAAATCCTTCCTTCAGTTGTCATCATAGCTCTTCTGCCTACTTTGAGGTTCTTTGATGTGGGTTTGTATTACCTTCAAATTTTCCATCGTTTCCTCAAAAAGTTCTGGGCATACAATTTTTCATTCACCAACATCATCCCAACATGTTGGTGTGCGAAATCTCTTTCTGTATAACAGTTCATATTGTGCAATCCAAACACTTGAATGGAAGCTATTATTATAGGAAAATTCCACCAGAGGTAAATATTGATCCCACATACCCTCAAAATCAAGTGAGAAAGATCTAAACATGTCTTCTAAGGTTTGAATATCCATTCTGATTGTCCATCAGTAGGGGGGAGGTAGGCTGTGCTAAAACTAAGTTCAGTGTGTAGGGCTTTTTGAAGACGTTTCCAGAATCTTGATGTAAAACTGGGATCACGATCCAAAACAATTGATAGGGGTACTCCATGAAGTCTCACAACATCATTAATATATAGTCTTGCTAGATGTTCAAGTGGTATATCTTCCCTTATAGAAAGAAAATATTCTAACTTGGTATGATGATCAACAATGACCCATATTGCATCGTTCCTTCTAAGAGTCTTTGGTAGTCCCATGACAATGTCCATCATGATATTATCCCATTTACACTTAGGTATGGGAAGAGATTGCATGAATCCTCTAGGTTGTTTCCTTCCAGCTTTAACTTGTTGACAAACCACATATGTTGACACAAAATCAGCAATCTCCCTTTTCATGTAGTCTCACAAAAATTTTTCCTTTAAATATCTATAAATTTTGGTGCTCTGAGGCTGTATAGAGAAATTGGAAATATGAGAATCATCCAACAATTCTCTTTTTAGATCATGTATATCGGGAACACAATGTCTCTTCTAAAATTTCAAAATTCCACCTTCATACCAAAACTCACTCACTCTCCAATCATTCACATCTTTAATCTTCTTCTTAAACTCTTAATCATTAGACTGTGAATTTTTTATCCATTCTAGTAAAGATGGTTTGGATACTATTTCTAAATGTACTGATGTTTCACACTCCATGGTGATTCCCATATCCATCGTTACTAAATCCATGAAAATAGGATCCCTTTTAACTACCATATTGTTCAAAACATCTTGATCCTTTCTACTCAAAGCATATTCTACCTTATTTTCCTTCCTCGAGTGGTATTGACTCATGAAATCATAATCCATTAGTAGTTCAAGCCATCTCCATTTCCTCATTTTGAGTTCTTTTTCTGAGAAAATATACTTCAAACTCTTTTAATCGGTATATATCACACAATTTTCACAATAGAGATAATATATCTATATCTTCATCGAAATGATCATAGTTTCAAACTCAAGATCATGAGTAGGATAGTTTTTCTAATGAATTTTCAACTATTGTGATGCATAAGAAATAACTCTATCATTCTTCATAAGGACACAAATAAATCCTTTCATTGATGCATCACTATAAATAATGAACCCATCATTCCCAGATGGTAGAGTCAATACAGACTCATTGAGTAGTCTTCTCTTCAGTTCTTCAAAAAAAATTCACAATCTTTTCTCCAAAAAAATGTATCCCCTTTATGTGTGAGATTAGTTAATGGGTTAGCCAATCTGGAAAAATTCTAGATGAAACGCCAAAAATAACCTACCAAAAAAATAAAACAGCGTACCTCAGTTATACACGTCGGTGCTGGCCATTCATGGATTGACATGGTCTTAGAAAGATCAATAGAAATTCCATCCTTAGAGACAATTGGCCATGTAAAGAAATCTCTTGATACTAGAATTCACACTTTCTAAATGTCACATATAATTCATGTCTTCTATAAGTCCCTAGAATAATGCACATGTCATTTAAATGATCTTTGTAGATTTTGGAATATACTATGATATCATCAGTAAATAACACTATAAAATGATCCAGATATTCCTTGAAAACGTTTTTCATTATATTCATGAATACAGAGGGTGCATGTGTAAAACCAAAAGGCATTACTGTAAACTCATAATCCTCGTACCTGTTTCGAAATGTTGCCTTTGGAATTTCATCCTTCTTTACACACAACTAATTATATCCAGATCGACGGTCAATCATTGAAAAATATTGAGCTCTATGAAGTTGATCAAATAAATCATCAATGTGAGGTAGAGGATACTTTTTCTTTATTGTTATAGCATTGATCTCCCTGTAGTCGATACATAACATCATAGATCCATATTTATTTTTAACAAAAAGAACAGGGGCTCGCCATAGAGGAAAACTTGGGCCAATAAATCCCTTATTACTCAATTCCTCTAGTTTGTTCTTTACTTTAACTAATTCCATAGTGACCATTCTATAAGGGGTCTTCGATATTGGGCTTGAATGAGGAATTAAATCAATGGAAAACTAAATTTATTTTTTTGGAGTATGTCGAGGTAAATCATCTGAAAAATCATCAACCTATTCCCTCAAAATAGGTACAACCACTATTTGAACATTTGTTTCCACACCCGTTATCATTTCATTCTCTTCCTCCCTAATAACTGAATTTAGTTGAGCTATTGGGGGTATCTAGATAAAAATTATGTGGTGAAAATTCTGCTCTAAATATAAGTTTTTCCTTATCATCATCATCAAAAATCATAACATCCTTCTTCTTATAATAAATCTTTTCATCATGGTCTGAAAGCCAATCCATACCAAGGATTATATCAAACTCAATCATAGTTATGACGATGAGATCAGTAGATAAAGAACATTTATATACTCTAATGGGGACCGATTCATAAAACATTATTACGATGATACTTCCCATAGGATTTTTAACTGACAAAACCCTTATTAAATAAAATTGGTTATATCTACTTTTTTTAGCAAACTAGGAAGATATGAAACAATGAGATGATCCAGAATCAAATAAATCATTTGCTAAACGTGGGGAACCATTAAATTACCTGCCACCATATCTGTCAGAGCTTCTACTTCAGAATTAGTGATAGCATAAGCTTGGACTGGATGCATTGTCCTTTTTTGAGGTAAGATCCCCTAACGCATATGAAATTCATTTGATTAATGTCTCATTTCCCTGTAATTGTAGCATTGAACATTGATAGATTATTTCTTCCCCTTTCAATCACGATTTTGGTGGCCTTTTTCACCACACTTGTAACGGACTATTATTCCCTTCAAACAAGTACTATGGTGTTTCTTACCATATTTACTGCAGGATGGATATTCTACTTTTCTATTATTCCCTTTATTTCCATTCATATAGTGATCAGTATATTTCTTGTTCTCTTGCATTTCATTAATGTCGTAAGACTTTGAGAATTATTTATCTATCTTGATAGCACATGAGACAATATCTTCATATGAAGAAAAGGATTATAAGACTAATGGTCGATGGAGATACCCTTTTAACCCATCAATGAAATGCCAAATCTTACTTCTTGGGTTACATATATAATATGAATTATACCTTGCTAACCTTGTAAAATTAGTCGCATACTTTGCGACATTCTCATCCTCCTTTTGCCTTTGACTCAGAAATTTCCTTTCTATATCTTCTCGATGGTCACGAGGAAAGAGTTTTTCTAGAAAAATATATTTGAACGCCCTCCACTACATATTTTATACTTAATCATCTTCCCTTGTGTTTTGAATCAATGACCACCATTGATCAGCATCTCCTGTGAGGTGGTTAACTGTAATGATAACCATTTCTCTTTGACTACTCCCTAGGGCATGGAATATTTTCTCTATGGAATTTATCTATTTCTCAGCTACTAATGGATTTTTATATAGATTGAATGTTGGTGGTTATTTCATCATGAAGATATCTAACATTGATCCTCCACACTGAGAATCAGCGTGCTCCATTCAGGTAAGGTTATTATTCATTACCCGAGTAAGTTGTCTAAGTATGGTGACTTGACAATCAGTACTAGTTGTATCACCAGCTTAACTATAATTATCTTGAGTAGGATGGAAATACCTACATGGAGTGCGTGAATTGATACCGTTTCCATTCCTTCTACTATGCATCATTTCTAAACTATGGCATAAACTAGAGTAGTTTATGAATCAATATACATAATTCCAAACTTGTAAAACACTTAACATAAATTGAACAGTTTATGGATATAATTCATAATCATAAAAAAATTTAAGGAATAATATACTCAAAAACCATTCATAATTTTTTGTAAAGAAAATGTTAATTATCTTATGAATATCCCCCAAGAGTTTCGTAACCAAGAGTGCAGTAAGGCTCATTGTTGTGCACTAGTTCCTATTCAAGTCTAGATCAATGTGATGTGTTTAGGTTTTACCCCTAGGTACATTTGTGCCAGAGCCACCTCTACCTGATTGTATCCAGACAGGGATTTATTTCTTAAAAAACTCACAAAATCTCTACAATACAAAAATTCAAAGCAGTTTTTCTATAATAATCCTCAAAGTCCATATTAGGTCTCTGTGCTCTAATCAAATTTTATCTAAATTTATCTTCCAAGGTTTGTACTAAACTCCCTCTAATACAAACTTTAATTCCCTGACCCCAGAAGCCAAGAGTCGGTGCATTATTACATATCATGGCCTGATCCCAAAATATCATGTCTCGAAAGACCGATTAGTTTAGAACCCTTGGAATCATTAGATACATTAATCAGTCTTAAATTAAATCATAATATGAAAACTACAACAACATAGTCTCCATATTCCTAACTCATATCCCATCATACCGTCCCTGCAGGTCAATTATAAATTTCTTTTCACATACTGGAAACAATAAAACATATATAGTGGTGAGCTCAGATGCCCCATAAGGATAAAAAAATAGTCAAAACTATCATAAGTAAGCATAAATATTTAAGGCAATGTATAACAAAAACAAAAGACTTTTAAACTTGAACTTCATCATAATATGGAAGAAATAAAATGAAATAATTCCATTTAATTATTCACATGGATATTCTAATAGTCGAATAATCACAAGCATTATCAATAACCACTTTCATAATGATGGAATGCATAATCACAGCCAATCATAACCACATAGTCAAGGCCTTGTTCCATGAATACATATAAGATTCTGTCAATTCCTTATACCAAGACACTAGTTTGTCTCATGAGACCTACCGATGCATCGAAGAGCTATATCGGGCTCCACCCGTCAGTTATTAAGTCCAATTCATTCCTTATATGAATAGGTTTAAACATAACATAAACAATCATATTAAAACTAGCATATGAAATGTCAATACGTTCTATATAAACTATGAATGTTATAAAAACGACACATACACAATCAGATATATCACAAAACCTTCTATATAATATGGAATTTCTGTATCATAATAAATCAACTTCAACTAATCATAAAATCAATCAAAAGATGTTGACATAGATGAAATCAAAACTATTTGAGAGAAATATCTCTTTTTTAATCATTTAAAAGTCACATAATTATAAAATAAAACATATAGAATTTAAATATTATTATAATATAGTAAGGTATTCTTTGTAAATTTTATAATGGTGGAAAATAGCCACACTAGTTTTATAAGTTAAAAAATAAATTCTTAGCTTAATTTTGGAAAAAAGGTTAAAAAGGACCTTGTTTGGAAAACGACTGAATGATTCCGTTCAAACCATTTTATAAAAAGTAAAAAAGGGTATAAATGGCTTTAAAACATAGACTAGTAAATTATAAGAATGTTTTGAAATACATTTTTTAGAAACATGGATGTGGATGATAAAGAGATCCCATTAGATAATTACGTATAAACAACCTCGGATAATAAGGAAATTTTGAAATTAACCGTTACCTTGTACTTTTCCTTGGTATATAGAAGGTTAAACACCTGTATAATGGTGAAATAATTGTTATTAAATTATACAATAACATTATACATTAATATGATATCATTTATGATCTTTTAACAATGCTTTGTTAATAATATCTTAGTATTATCTTCATTTCGGGTGTTAACTTACTCATTTTATTTTATATTTTTTGTTACATAAGACATGTTTATTATGGACAGGTTGTATCTTATTCATATCCAGAATTATATCAACTATTTAAAAATTGTTTTTAATCATCAAATGATAATTATACTTGAATGGATTTGATGTGTAATGAATCTCATTGCGTCTGTGGAGACGGTAGTCCGTACAAACGCACGATCGACAATATCATTATTTTGATAATAAAATAATATATAATTGGATGATATATCATATATACAGAATCATTATCATGTTATATGTATTATTTACATCATTTACACATCGTTATCATACCCATTCAAATAATAACATTTTGAATAACAATTACACCACGACGTGGAGACGGTAAGCCGAACGTACAGACGTTTGGTGACATGTCATTCAAAGGATGGATAGAATAATGTATATGGTTGTACCATATTTATAATAACATCAAATTATATAGAATATACTGGATATATTATTTTAGAATTTAAATAATATAGAAAGAAGATGTTGCAGAAGAAAGGAATTTGAAAGATGGTGGGGAAAAGATTCCCTCGTCTTCGGGTTCGTTATTTTGATTTGATCAAAAGGGATAATTAGGTTGGCTTTTGGATCAAACTATGGACTCTAGGTTGAATTGATAGAATATTAGAGGATATTTGGTTAGGGTTTGGGTGAACCAAAAGGCTTTTAACTTATGAATAATTGGTTAAAATTGGTGTCTATTTTAATTGGGGAGGAGTGGCTCTTTAGAAAAAACTTAAAGTATTATATTATAATAAATTCATATCCAGAATATAATGGATAAAAAGTTGATTATTTAATGTTTATGGTATGTATATTTCTAAAACCACTCAAACAATATGTTTTTTACAGGTTTGTGTCACAATATTAAATTTATCTATTTGATTTAACTCTTAGTTAAATAGTTTGATATTTACCATATCTCTTTGTATTTTTATATTATATAGTTAATATACATACTATATACTTCCAATATAATCCAATGTGGTCAAATAATGATACAAATATCATTATATATGTCCTATGAATGACCCTTATATTTTTATGAATATAATATCAATTAATAATATAATATTTATTTTAAAAAGTAATTTCTGTCAATTTTGATAATATTTAATGATTGATTTTTGTAAAAGTCTAAACAACATCAATAAATAAACAAAATTAATTAAGCAATAATAACATGTCATATTAACCAATAAAATTATTTTATGTCATTAAAACAATCAAATTTTGTTTATTTTAATATTTATAATACTAATTATTAGAATCATTCATTAATAAGGAAAATACTGCATTGTTATTGTCTCATAAATATATTAAAATAATATATGTCTAAAAATTATAAATAAAATACCATTATTTAAGAAATCATTTTAGGTTTCTAATTAATATATATAGTAGAAAATATAACATATATAACTCTATGTAAAGTTTTGTTTTCTAAAAGATATATGCTTATGTCATTATTGTATTTAATTTAACTTAATTAATATAAAGTGTCATTATCACTTACAAGTGGATCCATGGGGTCTCAAAATCAACCCATAGATGACCATGGTAGGACATGAATGAACCAATAGGGTCATGACACGTTTTAGGGTAATTTATTATTTTTATAATATTTTTTACCCTTATTTACCGGATCTACCCTTTGACAATGGTAAATAAAATATTTACTAAAATAACTATTAAAAATGTCTGAAAATATAAGTTACCTATTTAAAAAATTTGGTCCTCCTTATTCTAAATATGGAATGCATTTTTTGTAATTCACAACACTAAAGTGGCAGACATTAATTTAAAATTAATTTTCGTTGTCAAAACAAAAAGCCTGTTTTTAATAAATAAAAACTATCTAAATATTGACACCTGTTTATGTCCGATTTAAATATGAAATTACGTCCAATTCCAAAAATTGTATAAATGGTAAAAATATATTCTAAATATACTTTAAAACTACTAAATTTCAAAATTTATCACTATTAAATATTTCGATTAAGGATGTTGTTTTTAATTAAAATTTAGTAACTTTCACTATTCATTAAAATATGAATGTTATCAGAAATATACCAAAAATTCACCCTAAGATAATTTCGATATTAATAATCCAAAAATGAATTCCATTTTGAAAGATAAAATTTATAAAATTTCAAAAGGTGTGTATTACTATTTATAACTACTAGTTTGATTGGTAGTGGTGTGTGTTAGAACTCGAAGTTCCATTAAACACAGGCTACTGTATTATTCAAAGAGAAGCGTACCGTAGAAGTTTGAGGTGTTACATATCCACTCAAGTGAAAACTGACTCAACCCTTTCATTCCTCTTATAGTTGATTGTTTTTTGTTTGTATTGGAATAGTTTTGGAATTACATAGATAGTTTCAAGAGAATAAAATAAGAAATTTTATATTCTAGTCAATTATATATGTCAGTCTATTAGAAATAGAAATGTGGAGGAATCTTCATTTGTGAAAGAAAATCGATACACTATAAAAAATAGATATGTGATTGAAAATGACTATATTGTGTATATTTATATGTAGATGAAAATTCCTATGTGATTATATTCAGCCATGTGATGGAAATTTTTTAATTAAGGGAATAAATTGTGTGTGGAATTCATTTATGTGGAAGGAATAATCTATTTGATGAATTGTTAATTTTGATCAAATTTCATATGAAAATAATATCATTGTAATTTGATATTTTTTATCCATACCTGGTGACCATTATTATTAATTTATCCACATGTATCACATCTCTCATTTATATCATGATCACTAAATATAATGGTATTTTGTGTTTTTTTACATTCATTTTTTTTGGAATTTAACCAGATCACCTTTGAAGATTGTTTACATTAATGCACATACCATGAGGAATGCATGGATCTTTTTCCGATTGGATAAAATTAGAGCACAAAGAAGATGGAATGTTGATATTTTCTGTATAAAAATAAAATTAATAGAGGAATAAATTAAAGAGGTGGAAGTATATAAAGGAAAAAATCGAGGCATGAAAAGAAAGGGAAGGGAAAGAGGTGATGTACACATTGTGGATATAGAAGTTGTTTGAGGCTCTCCCATAGAAATTTACATCTTGTTTTAATAACCCATTTTATTCATTTTATGATTGTTTTAAATCAATTTAAATATTTCAGTATAATCATCAATTTTGTGATCTAAAATAAAACAAGAGAATATGATTGAGTTTGTATAAATTTAACCACATTAAAATATAATTATATGTATGTGGATATATTTTTATCCTTATTCAATTATAAGATATTATTCATATAGTTGGAAACTATTAAACTAATTTTGTTCATATTGAATAGTAACAATTTTTATCCCGAAGACCATCTTTGAAGAGTAACTTTCAAATAATGGTAGAACAAAAAAGACTACTATGATTTTGTTTCATATTTGAAAAATTGTATTTTCACTAAATGAATTTGTATAATTTGTAGTAGTGGGACAACATGATCCATTCATAAAAAAATTTAAAATTCAAGAGAACACCCCATCTTCATTTCACCCAATCTAGAAATAGTAATACATGAATGAAGATATAAAATTGAATCTCATAAAAAGTAACAAAATAAGTACCATCCAATAAAAATCACATTCTATGTTCATGGATATTTTCCATATTTTTTTCATGAAATTCTCACACTATAGAACTGTTTCCTATTTTTCTCTAGCTTATGGTCAATCAATCTTCATCATAATGTCCCCACATTTCACTCCATCACTTCACCATCACTTAATCCAAGTTATAGTTTTAATTTTTGAAATATTTTTTTGAAATAAATGGTGATACACACAACTAGAAGTCCTTACCTGTGGATTAACACATATTCACCACCATAATTGTTTTAGTAGAGTTGCATACATTAGGCTCTGATTAAAGTCTTATATATAAATCTTTTTGAAAAATTATATCTATTTTAAAACATTTTTTATAATTTTTTTAAAAGAAATATATATATTAAAAGAAAAATAATTCATTATAGAGAAAATTTTCTATCGAGTTTTGAAGCATTTCAAAAAAAATATTATTTCCCCAATATGTTCAAATGAAATATCCAATTAATTAAAAATTTATATTTTACATATATAAACATCCTTATGGTAATTATATGAAAATCATGATATTTTTAATGGCCAATCATAGATATTTCAAACGATATATTATAGAAATTTCTGTTACTGTTTGACTTGAATATTTTAAATTTTCCATCAGTTAGTTAATAAAAATTTAAACATTGAAAGTTATCCATTTATAATTTCACACATATGTAGAGAATATTATTATTATGAATGTAGTGTTCTTGTAACTCCATCTATCTCATTAGTTGAGGAATCACATCACATGAAATGATGAAATGATCTGTGAATCAAATTAAAGAAAAAAAATTCATATGTTTTTTGTGTGAACATGATGAGTGAATCATTGTCAACTTGTTTATAGAGCAATCATAAAGTGGGTTGTTTTATTCATAGGTATATTTAGTTTCACGAGGTTAGAAGAACTATTTATATGATTTTTGTGCGAATTTGAAGTGTGTAACATTTTTCAAAACTATTTTTTTGTGAACATGATGGATCTATAATTATTCACATATTTTTATGTGAACTTGATTCATAAATCAGAGTTCAAGTTTTTTAATTTGAATGTGGTGTGGCCAGATTTATTCATATGATGGTTATATTAATGTGATTTATGTATCTGTGTATATTTATTTTTCTGTGATGGTGATGATAATATCATGTCAGGTTATATTTTACAAGATTATGTTTTTTTGTATATTCATATACAATGTTTCAATTAAATTCTATATATGTGTATTCTTTTGTTTATTAAAATATGGTCATTCTTATTATCTCACACTCATTTTCCATGGAATATTTTTGATCATTTTAAATTACATTTTCTTCAATTTTTCAATATAAAACTCTTATTGTTTGAAATTATTTTAGTAGGATATTTCTTGAATAGCCTTTTTTTTATTATTGTTAAATCCTGAGTGAATTTTAATTTTTTTAGAAGATTATTTTTTGGTGAACCAATTTTCACCCTAAGATGAATCATGTCAAAAAAATATCTGTGGAGTATTTTTAGTCTTTAATGGATGAATGAATGGAATATATAAGCTCTAACATTCAGAAAAGGCAGCCTGAAGCAGTCGGGATATTTTAGCATCACAATAAACAAATTACAGTGTATAGAATCCCTATTTCCTATTAAGTATCACCAAATTGATGTTGAGGTAGGTAGCATGCCATCTTCCCAGGAGGAATCATATGCCTGCTAGTGACCTTGTACCAACCAGATGGTGGACTTTGACAAGCTCAGTAGTGTGGCACGATGGAATTGGATTAATTGGGATATCTTTTCCCTTTAAGAAATTTTATTCCCCTTAGTATTATTATTCATGGCTCTAATTTTTGACACACATTATACCATATAATGTTATATCCCCCTAAAAATCATTTTATTCAGTGTCTATATTATTGTGATCTAATAGAAAATATATGATATATCCTTCAATATTCTACAATCCTAGACGCATTCCCCATTATATAGTGGGAGTCCATTGTATCAATCATCACAGATGAGTCCTCTTGGTATGTATTAGATTGAACAACTATTATGTTTTTTAAATTACCCACAGATCCGTGATTCTCTTGAGATATTTTCCACTAATTTATCTTTTATGTGTAATTTCATAATTTATCAAATAAATATTCTATCTATTCATGAAGAAATTAACTAAAAATGATTGGGATTTTTTTTAATAGTTATAGAACTTCCCTGGGTGATAAAGAAAGTGTTGATGGAAATTTTGATAAATGTATGTCCACTAATAATTTATTCTATTATATTGGTAAATTTAATATAAATTGGACAACAAATCACAGAATTGATTTGTGGATTTTTTTCGAAGAGAAGTCAAATGTGTGAGGAAAACCATCAATGAATGGTTGGTTGAGGTTTTGGATAGGTGGTGAAGTCTAGAAAATATTTTTACTAGTGAACCTTTAAATTGTTTTTGGATATATTATACTAATTTTAAAAATTATAAATTACTTATAAATAATTAATTAGAATAATTTTTAATGGGAATAACATTATAGTGAATTTTGGAGAATAAATCAACATAGATTAATATAGATGTAGTTTTCTGGAATCTCATTATTTATTGTTAACACTGTTTGAGGTAGGTTGTCCCATGTAATCTACTATATAGTCTATTCTTGAATTATTATAATATTTTATGAAAATCACCACATTAAGAAATGAAACATTAAACAATAATTTTGTTATGATCGTGTATTGATTAATTAACTATTATACAAAAATATTAATTAACTAAATAAACCATTCCTCAAGAATATTAATTATCATTCCAAATGTATTAAAAAATTAAATGATCAATGTACTATTCCTTATTAATTAATTATTATGATGTCTATATTAATTAAATTAACCTTGTCTAATGGTAAATTTATTAATGATTGTTGAGACATCATTAAATAATGAACAAATTCAAAATAAAAGTGGAAAAAGTAAAATGGGACATGATAGAACATTGGGCATCAGATTTTTGTTGGAGATCAATGGTTTAGGCTTGATCCCAAAAGAGATCCAAAAATTAAATTTACACATTAAGTATTTTTTTGAATGTGTATGTATCCCAGGATACCATGTGTGTTTATTTATTTGATGAGTATTTGTAGATATATTGACACGACATGTTTGAATTTAATCACATTTATACTAGACATGACTCAATACAACATGAAATTCTTTATTCATAATATAAATATTTTATCTTTTAGGTTTTACATATGATTGAATAGATCTATAAATAAACCTGTTTGTGATAGCATGTGGTTTGGTCGGTGGCCCATGAGTTGCCTATATGAATTTTGTACCCATTAGTATTCTTATTTTCATGTTTTTATAGGTTTGGAGAAGATCACATGTACCATATGTAGCTAAAAAATGCTCATGATGAAATTTGACACCCTACATATATGTGTGATCTACAATATTTTTTATATATCATGTTTCCATTAGAGGTATTACTCTAGCAATCAAATACATGTGAATCATCATTATTTTGTTATCCACTTGAGGGGGAGTGACTAGGGATTGAGACAACAATGATGGAAATAAGAATAGTTTTAATGCATGATTATCTAAAGGCATGACCCATGATATTTGGTATTGGGGTACGATGACCATTTAGATGTTGAGTGACAAGTTCAATCGATACTTTGTGGATGTAGTGTGACAGATTTTCTCTATGACACATGGATGAAAAGTGACATGTTTTCATAATTCCCAATAGATTACAAGTGACATGTTCACTCAATTTATTGAGTATAATAAGATACATGTGATATCTATTCCATGTGGGTGCTGAGTGATAGGACATCACAATATATAGTGATGTAACCTTGTAGACTACTCTCGATTAATCCTAACACCTATTATGATTATCATTCCAACATGGAGTTGAAGCTACTATGGTTGGGGTTCATGGATGATTTGTAGGCACATGACATCTTAAAATTGGTGGTTAATATTAATGTGTTCTTTGTGATTACATTCTTCTCTCCCGGTTTCTTTAATAAATTATAAATCATTTTGAGATTGTCATATGGACATAAACTGAATATTTCATATGTGGGACTGGATATCATTGTTGGTGTATGAATGGGTTGTAATAACACCCATCATGGGTGGACAAGGAACATGGGAACCTAATAAACCATTAATTATATCAATTCTAGGTTTTTTTGAGTCGTAGGATCATCCATGGGAAGGATAGGCTGCTTGGAATGTAGATACATTGTTAAGGTGAGTTGTAACTATGAAAACTCTTCTCTTTATTAAATACTATTTCTAGAAATATTATATAATAAAACACGTAATACAACCTAGAAGATTTATAACTTTACTATCATTGGTAATTTAGTACATTAATTTAAAACATTAATTAGTAAATGCAACATATTTATTGAAAACATAATTAACATGTTCATACATGAAACTACATGGGAAAAATATGGGGACATACAAAATAAATGTGTGAGATATAAAGACTAGTAATGAAAAAGCGTGGAATTTTATGAAGAAATAAATAAATTTTATAAAATAAAAAAATTTAAATAGAAATAAAATTGGTGAGAATATAAAACATGAATAATGAGGCATGATATAACATGATAATCATAACAGAAACATGGAAAATGTGTAAAAAACATAAAAAAATACAATATAGATATATATAAGGGATAAATTCCAATACTTCATGATGTAAAGAGTCTTCCTGTAAATTAGTATCACTCCCCAATCCGATGAATGATATCTCCGGATGTCACAATCTAAATCTGGCCGCCATAAAAAATGGAACCAAAAATAGCCCATGACAAGTCCCAAATGGTGTTCCTGATCCCATGGGCAGGAAAAAGTCCTCGAGTATCATAAAACGAAAATTGGGAATGATTTTCCTCAGTTAATAAACATACAACGACAGACATGTCCAATAAATCCAATTTGGAAGTTTTTTTTTAAAACGATCTTTTACAAAATTTCATAATTGAATTAAATGGTATTAAAAAACTCTAAAAGACTATAAAAAAATGAATAAAAACAAAAAGGAAATCCTATGAACCTCCACATAGTGAAAGGCTCCTCCCTCATGCCATCTCCACAAAACCACATCATGACGGACCTCTAAAAAAATAAACTATTGGAACAAAAGGTGTACCCAAACCTACAGAAAAAATAACCAAGTATACTTACACCGAAAGGTGTAAATATGGTGTTATCTAAAACCCAGTGGGATACATCCACTAATATATTCCATCTGATAAGCATTCAAAGATGAAAATAATGCATGTTTTCATGATGAGAATTGATAGTAGAAATTTCTAAAATAGGCAACATAAATAAAAGAAATTTTCAAGTGGGCTATTTTAAAGAATCAAAAACATTAAAAAATAAATTCAATGCTAAGGAATTTTCCAGCCAACCACACCATATTCTGAAGATAAGCAGAAAGTAAATAATGAGCACAGAAAATGGTAATGTTATCCCTAGGAACTATCTTGTTGTGGGTCCCAGGTACCTCGTATCTTTGTGAGAGCAACCATCACAGTATCGGTTCTGCAGAAAACTATCGACTAGTAGAGTGAATACCCATAACCTAGATGTCCCACATCATCATCATCATCATCCTCATAGTTTTTTAGTGTTGTATGTGGAAAATATTCTACGTGATACTGACACCAAACTCCACGTGATCACTAGCATACCAGTACATGTCGATGCATGTAGATACTCAAGCTGCCTTATTATGCTCAAAAAAGTAAAAAATATAATGAAATATAATTTTCACATGAAAATACCAATTCCAAAACACATATTCATAAAAACTCCCACATGTATATCATGAAGGTCACATAATCCTCTTTTTCATTCTAATGAGTTTTAAAATAATACTCACAACAAAATATCTCACAAAACTTTTTGCATTATGGTAACACATCCAAAAAATTTATAATTTTTTTTATAAAAACATTAATAGATATTTTATCTCCCATAATAGCCAACACATAGATCACATAATACTTCTTTCATTAACAAAATTCAATTTGGATATCCTACTCACACAAAACATCCCACAAACATGTTTCACCCCACTCTTTCCATTTGATAAAACATTTTAGCAATTTATAAAACATTCTAAAAATGTTGGTCATATTAAATCACAACATTAACATTCAAAAACCCATATTAGGTGAGCACAATCATACAAATAGTACATATACACCATTCTCGTACTTTTTTAACCAAATAAAACATTTATAATTTTCACAAAACAATCCAAAACGGTATAACTATGTCTTGCATGAAAAACCCATTTAAAAACCCCATTTCAAGCCCAAAATCACACCAAGACACCACCAAAGTAGAATTAGAAGCCCTTGAAACATTTATTAAAACAATCTCAGGTACTATAAAATAACCTCAAATTATACGACAAAAGATACTCATGAAAAACACACATTTTCATAAAAAAACATTAAAGGAGTGAAATAAGGTTTTACACATAGAAACTATTAAAAAAACTATTTTAAACCCAAAATCACCCCAATACTATTCCAAAAATACATTTTTGCCCAAAAAATATTTAACAAAACACATGAAAATGTTATAATATCATACCAATGTTTACCACTAGGTGTACACATGGAAAACCCCTCATTTGTAGCAATATGTGACTATAAAATTAACCTCTTAATGAAATCCATAAAAAATATTTTTTCACAATGGAAATATAATAAGAAAAATTCATTATAATTAAATCAATAATTATGACTCATCAAAAATTTATTAAAAATGGAATCACATACTGTTTCAATCAAAACCCTCAGATATTGGTGCGAAACATCAACTGCCCACCACCACACCTCATGGAAGTGAAAACCAAAAAAACACAAATATTTGACGAAAAATACACCTAACAAAACTATAGGTTCTAACCCTAACAACTATACATTTTTTAACTTCATGAAAGAGGGGGGAATCCCAAAGGAGAAGGAATGAAATTAAGAGAGAAACACTTACTCAAAAATAGTCTTGAATTAATCGGCCCAAATCCACCAATATATGAATCTTGAAGTTACCAAAAAAAGAATAGAATCTCTATGGAGTCATATTATGTTAATTGGGGACTAAATTTGGGTGAAAAGAGTGAATATTGAAGGATTTATTAAATAAAAATTTTACCACTTCAAATCTGTGAGATTTGATAATGATTAAGAAGGATATCCCTAATATGCAATGGATATGAGCTCCAAATATTTGGAGGAGAGAAAAGGCATGAAACATGGTTATGTGGTATTGGGTGAGTGTTAGAATAACTGAAAAACCATAAAACTTTTAGGTCAAATTAATGAATTAAAATATATTTTAAAGTAGGAAATGGTCTTTCTGGCTGGCCCAACACATTAATAAAAAATCCAAATCCATCATTATTATGGATTCCTATGGTGTCAAAAATGATATAGTGGGCTATAAATACCATATATTCCAATTTGTATTTATAATGGGTATACAATGATGAAAATTAAATAATTATAAAAGAAACAAAAAATTGTTTTTAAATTTGGAAATGTTCTCACGGTTTGGCCTATATTTTGATAACCTACCATTTCAACAAATATGAATGGGAAACCCCCCCCCCAATAAATATTGTAAATTAAATGAAAAATAACATTAAAATAATTCACTAATGTGACACATGAGAATAAAACTCTATCCAATGCATTGTATCTCGGTATAAATCTAGGTCCACCCATCACATTCATAACATTCTTATGATTATGTGTGCCACATAGATCACGCATCATGGATTGAATGTTCATGATATTTTATTCCATGTTAAATGAATACGGAATAAAAATATATATGTCCCTAATAATGAATTATATGTTCATAAAATTAGACACCCTTGTTAGTAAAATGGAATGAGTATTCACTATCAATTGTTTTGGCGTGGAAAATCACAGTGAAATTACAGGTTCATAATGGGAGAGAATAAAAGTCCATAGATATTTTGAAGAGAGTAATATGTGTATATAATCATTTATAATTAAATTTTAATATATGGGGGATATGTAATAACTTTTCTCAAAATTGATAAATAAATATAAAATACATAATATAAAGAAGAAACTGGAATAAAGAGGATTTGGATATAATCCCTTACTAATTTTAATCATGGTAATGGGTGTACATAATGGTTCATGAGAGATAATAATGATTGTTAAATGATAATATGGTAATTTATAAATAAAATTTATATTAATTTTCTTCCATTTAAATATTCCTAAAATACAGCGAATTGAATCTAAGAATCATAACATAAAACATGCACTTAAATAGAATTGAGAAGGGATGAATCCCTTACCTTGAGAGTGTGGTTCCAAATACATCAGAGGATCTTCTTCAGATCATTGGGGAACGTTGAGATGACTATAAGGAGTAATGTTAATAGTAAGAAATATCTCTAAGGATTTTTAGAGAAGATAAATGGAAACATTTGTGTGATTATATCGGCTAAGATATTGTAGATCCTTTTTTATTTATTTAACATATGTTTTTGAAACTATATAATAAAATAACAAAATACAAAAAATTTACCTTATTTTTTGTGATTTTTTCTTTCAAGTAGGGGAGTATTATATTATTTTATTAGTCTAAGAGTAAAAATTATTAAAATAATTCACTTTCTGATGTAGAAGTGGCTCATGTTTATATTGAAATGATCTCAAAAACATAAAACAAAATATATGTCTTGGAAGAATCCTTAAAGATTTATTAAATTAATAAAAAAACATCACAATAAAATTATCTTAATGAAAAAATAATTTTTTCTTCTATTATACTCTTTATAAATTTGTTTACATCAGTTTTGAGTAATTAGGTTGTCATAATACACACTATCTGTTTATACTATATTTAATTTTTACCAAAAAATTTGACTCCCATAAACTTTCTAAAAAATTACCATTTTATAACATTGATGTAATGATTACTAAAATAATATATAATTTCGCCCAATAATTTTATCTATATTTTAATATTCAATTTTAAAATAATATTTGACATTTGTTGAAAAATTATGGGTTTTTCATATTAACATTTTTCAAACCATTATATAAACTACATTTGACATCAAAAAGTTTATATTATCATTTAATTGTAATAATAATGTTTTAATAATAATTTTTTTTTTAATATTATTACCTTAACAACTATATTAATTCATCTTAATAAATGTCATTTTTGAAATAACATATTACTCACAAATAGAATTTAAGTTTTATCTTATCGAAATAAATTTTTTATCAAATTTATTTCTAAATCAAATATTAATTTTTTTTAAAATTATAAATGTGATATTTATTTCAATTAATTGTAAAAATAAATATTTATACTATTTGGCTACGTTTCTTCAATTATTAGTTAAATAATTTTCACATTTAATAAAAATATTTTCTTTTTAATGTAGTAAAAAAATTATTAATTTTAATATTCAATTTTACAAAATTATTTCGAAATTATTAAATAATATTAATAATGAAGATTAAAAATATGTATTCCATTTTACGGAAAAAAATAATAGAGTTGGAAGATTTTTATTTAAAATAAAACTAGAAAGCACGGTGGAAAGAACTTTTTCAAAAAAATTATTTTCTCAAGGAAAATAATATTTTTCCTAAACTATATAAATAGTAATATTCATTTTCTGAATATAAATTAAAAATGTTAGATATGTAATCTAATATTTTCTTTTTAATAATTTCTAATTAGGGTTTATTTTAGTTAATTATATTCAAGAACCATTATTCATTTTCAAACTCATTCAAATATATTTGTTTTTAATCCTAAAAATATACATATATTAAAATCCAATATGAAGATTATTTAATAGTATTTAACAGAATTATATATAATGATATAATAAAAATTTATCTATAAAATAAGATAAATAAAATATATAAACTTTTTTATTAAATAATTTATTGGATGAAACTACAATTTTACATGAAGAAATTATGTTTCACTATTCACAAAAAAAATATATTTTCTGAAAATTATTAAAATTTCCCCATAAGATAAAATTGGTTTACTGATATCCAAAATCAGTTTTAATTTAATGAAATACATTTGTAAAAAATTCTAGAAATTATTTATAATAGTTTTATTCAAATAAAAATAAATACAAATAATTTTTCATGAAATTTTATTTTGAAAACATTGCAAAATTGATGGATTGTTTATTAATAAATTAGAAATAGATGTATGAAATTTATATATTTCATAAAGTATTTAAACCTATACATATCCAAAGATTTAATGAATTGTATTTCATATATTATTAAAAATATTTTATTTTTTATAAATCAGGGTGTTTCATTCATACCCACATTAATAAATTGCATTATTAAAATTCAAACATTAAAATTGATTGAAATTTTTTTCACATGATATTATCTTTATTAAAATCCTACATATTAAAAAATGGAAAATAACACATCCAAAAACAAATGGAGAAAGGGATGTATGATCATCAACACATAAAATGGATAAAAATTAAGAGATCACATGGTGGAATTGAAAAAATATACATGGAAGTTAATATTAACACCAAGGATGTAATTGTGTGGGATAGAGAACATGTTCCTGAAAATTAAATGAAAAACTGTCCATAAATCTGTGATGGATATAATGAACATCAATTCATCAGAAATGATCATAATATTACTTAATTTTGGTTTTAATATTTCTTTATTAATGATAAGAAATTCCTTTATAATATAGAATAGGGACATAAATAAACATTACTACTTTAAATGTACTATTTCATCCTTTATTCAGTTTCCACTATAGTATCTTATTTTCTCCAAATGATGAGTACTTTTATAATATTAGGCAATAAAATGTGATTCCAAATAACATTAAAGGGATAACTTATAAATTATATATTCATTAATTTTTTAATTTATAGGATATAATATATATTATCCATGATCTATTTTCTAACATGTAATATTTTAGAAATTGATTCTCCATAATAATTACTCGTATAGAGATTTTGAATTTACCAATTCATATACCCTGGGAGTGTGAACCCAGTCATGCATCCATGACCATTTTTGTGCACTAGTCCTCAATCATGACTAGATCAACATAGTGTTTTCATGTTTTACATGTATGTTAATCTATTCCAGAGCCACATCCACATGAACTATCCAAACAATGATGTATTGAATTACACATTCTCTATAGTGTACCAAAATTTAGGGGTGATTTATTATAATTAATTTTATATCTAAATAATTATCTTGATTTTTCCAATCCCATTACAAAAAATAACTCAACATATCCTTTGATTCGAACTATTAAAACCCTTAACATTATAAAAACGTAATTCATAATTTATAACATAATATTACAGATAATACAACCATTAAGATCAATAATTATATTGTATTTAGTAATTATGATAATTAAATAACAACTTAAAATCAGGAATATATTATCCTTTTTTAAACCATCCTTCACATGCTCATACAAAAAACACTATGGGATAACCATGATACATACATAAGAATGCGGTGATCCAAAAAACCGCATATGGGAATATATATGGATTAACATAAAGAAAGTTGTATTTTTTAGCAAACAGTAATATCATTGGGGCATACAATGGTTGATAATCAAAAGCATAAAAATGAGTGATGATTTAACATGATAATCATAAACGTAATATGGTAAATGTGTAAACTACATTAAAACACTACATCATAAACAAAGGTCATATATAAATTCATATAAATGATGATGGAAAAGTACCCTCATAGATTATGTTAAATAAAAAATCCATTTAATGATGTCTCATAAGACTAAAACATTACCCAATACATTGGAGCACAATATAATTACAGGTTCACCCATCACATTAATTTCATTCACATTCATATGTGTGCAATATAGATTATACAACATGGAATCATTTATGATCATACATTATTCCATGATAAAGTGGTATAGAAAAAATACATGTAATTACCCAGAAAATAAGTACACGTTTATAATGGGGAACATCCTTTATAGAAATGTGTATAGTAATTCACTAAATAATTTCTTGGAATGGAAAACCATGGTGAAATTTCAGCAACAAAACTGGGGGCGGATGAATTTTCATGGGAGTGATTGATAAGAGTAAAAGGGGTCTCTTATCATATTTGTATAAAATGGATACTAAGGGTTTTAGAGAAGAACATATACCAACATTGGTAAATGAAGATAAAAGACATATGATAGAGAAGATACTTGAATAAAGATGAGAATGATAGGACCCCTTACAAAATTTTGGAATGGTAATGAGTGTAAATAATGTATTTTGAGAGGGATAAATGATAGTTAAAGTGGTGTATTAACATAAATAAATCGAATTTATTTTAATGGGGTTGTATTTAAACTTAACCAAACATATAATAAATAGATATAATAATCATAACATCACAGAGGTGGTTGAATGGAAATGAGTAGATTTGAATCCCTTACCTTGAGAGAGTGATTCCAAATGTTTGAGAGGAGATTATAGAGTGCTTCGGGGATCCTTAGAGGGATATATTGAGGGGATGTAATATTGAGGATGTCAATAATGTATATTGAGTGGAGTGAAAGGAGATCTTGGGTGGGTTTATATAAGAAATGAGCGAGGAGTTCCTCATTTTTTTTTACTAAACTTAGCCTTTGAACTCTATATAATAAAATAACCAATAACAAAACCTTCTCTTGATTTTCTCAATGGTTTATTATAAATATGTGTTTTTTACAATATTTTATTAGGCTAAGGTCTGAACATTTTTAAATAATACCATTTCTTATGTGTAAGGGAATCATATTTACGATTAAATGATAAAGAATCTTATAATATAATATAGGTTTTGGTGGTTATTCAGGATTTATAAAATTAATAAAATAAAATAAAAATATCTTAATTTCAAAGTGAAATAATAGATTTGGTGATTTATACCATTTATATAATTTATAACATCACTCTTGGTTCATTATTTTGTTATTATACACACGATATATTTAGAGAGTATATACGTTTTACCTGAAAATTCGACAGTCTCGGAAAATTATGAAAGATTCATTATTAGATAATTTTTAAATTATGATTCAAAAAATAATATTTATAATATCCAAATAATTTTTTAATATTTTTAATTTTATCTTTTAAAATATTAATCGACCATTATTGATAAATATAGGGGGGTTACAATTATAGTTTTCAAACAATTATAGAAATAGTATTTGAAATTAAAAAATTTATATCATAATTTAAATTTAAAAATAATCATTTAATAATAATTGAGTACTAAAATAAAATATATTTCAAAACATTTTAATTACACCAAAATTAATTACTTAATTAAAAAAGCATATTACTCAAAAATATAATTTATATTTTGTCGTATAAAAATATTATATTTTCCAAAATGATTACTTAATAAATTATTATGTAAATAAAATGAATAAATATTATAAATATTTTAATTAATGTGAAATATAAATATTTAAACAATTAATTTTACATTGTTTTTAGTCTTTGTTGAAACATTTCTACCCTAAATTAAACAATTTTCCTTTTATAGTTGTAATAAATTTTTACTAAACAACAATTTATATTGTTCATAAATTTTGTATATCTTACTATATATGATTAATTATGATGATTAGAAATAATGAAACAATTTTATAAAAATAAATTCACATAGTTGGAATAATTTCATTTAAAATAAAACCCATAAGCATCATTTAAAGTAGTTTTATAGAAAAATATAAAGCATTTTCAGGGAAATTATAATTTTTTATCAATTATATAATTATAGATATTCATTATATAAATTTAAATTCATAATAAAATATATTTAATCTAAAATTATAATATAAATATTATATAATTAGTTGTTATTTTAATTATTTTAAAATGGGAATCATTATTCATTTTAATAGAGTTTTTCAAAATAATGTGTTCTTAATCGTAAAAATCGATTGATATTAAGAGCTTTTATGTAGATGATTTATTTGTAATTAGTTTAAATAAATATAACAAAATAATATTTATTTTTCTGTGAAATCAATTTAAAATAATATTGGGAATTATATATTAATTTATTGACTAGAATGAAAGGAAAATTTACATAAAATGTGTTATTTTACTATTCATAGAAGAATCCATATTTTATGAAAAATAAGAACATTTCATCCTTAGATAATTTAAACGTACTAATATAGAAAACTGGGTTCTTTTTTTCAAATAAATTTCCAAATTGGTTTTGAAATTATTTATAATTTTCTTTTTCAAAAAATAAGAAATTTTTTTCAAGAAAATATATGTTGAGGAAATTATAAAAAATTGATTGATTATTTACTTAGAAACTATAAATATATATAGTATATATATATATCATAATGTATTTAATCTTACCAAATTAAAAAAAAAATTGAATGGTTAAAATAGATATATTTAAATAATTTTTGTTTTTTTGGGTTCAGTGTTGTGTATCTCATATGTTATCAAATATAATTTTATCTCTTAAAAACACAGGGCATTATTGTAACACCCAATACTAAACCATTGTGTTTTAACTGGGCTTCTATATAACCTCTTGTACCCATAAACATATGTCAGTGTATTCCTACTAGATGTGATGGTCTAAGTACCATAGTGGGGACCTATACCAAAGATATCGATGCATAACACATATAATAAATAAAAACAAGGTAATAAAATACGAGAGTATAAATGTTGAAACTAATATATAGATTACATTTTATACAATAATAAACATTTAGGATCCAATTGATGAATGCAGATGCTCAATATAAATGAGGAGGTAAATTGTATAGTTTAAAAATTCATTTGGAAACTTTTATATTCAGTTTAACAAAGTTAAACAAACATACACAATGCCTCTAAAAGAAACCGTTTATTAAAAAAAAGATTCTACCTTAAATAAAATAAATATATAATATAATCAAAGTAATGGAATTATAGAGTATAAAAAATTATACATTATAACTTTAACAAAGTTAATATTACATCGGAAATAAAACAACTTGAAATTGAAAACATTAAAAAACAAGATTCTTTTAAACAAAAGAGAAGGGAATCCAAAAACCTTGGATAAAGTTTCCTTGATTTTTAATTTCAAGAATGTCTGACATTCCCAAACCCACATAAGCCCTCAATCTGAAGATTGTTATCAACCTTATTATCCCCACAAACCCTCGATTTAGATGGAAATCAGAACCTCTATCTTCCAATCATGAAATCCCACGATCAGCATGATCAGAGTCTGTACGAAATAAGTCTGAACAACTTCTTCACACATGAAGAAGTTTTTCATGAAATCTACACAAAGCACTGAGAGTTGAAGGAGCCTTTATCTCTATAAATCACTTCACATCTTTTTCACATGCATCATTTTCATCCACTTTATACAATGTAGTCGATGTATTAGTATTGAGATACTATTTATAGGGAAATCTTTCCAATGGTTGGCTCCACTCTAATGGTCATATTTTCCATAAATTTCGAAGGGACCAGGACACGTTTCAAACATAAAATAGTTAGTTTGTAACCGATTGTACGACATCATTTTATGTAAGAAACATAGTAAAGATTAAGTTCAATGTAAAGTATAAGAAATATTGGAATCCGATAATATTGGAATAATACATTAAAAAAATATAGCATTATTAAAAAAATATATTGTTAAGAAAACAATTATCAAGAAAATTGTACCATAAGGAAAAGTAATTTGGATTGAGAAATTGATATCACATTTGTTTCGGAATCGGAATCATAAAATTGGAATGACATTTGTGCCAGAATCAGAATCATAAAAAAAATCACATTTGCACCAGATTCAGAATCACAAAAAAGAATAACATTTACACTCGTTTCAGTACCAAAATGACAATATCACATATTCCCTAGATTTGGTATCACAAAGACAGTTTCACATATGCACCAGATTCGATATCACAAAAACTGTATCACATATACCCCAGATTCAGTATAACAAATACGGTATCAATAATATAGAAAAATAATAGAATGGAAAATCATAATAACACGTCTTGTAAGTATAACATAATGAAAAATAATAATGATACATTTGTAAGTATGGAGGAATGACAATTCAGATCTTAATAAAAGTGGAAAAGTAGAACAAAAAAATAGAACTTATCAAAATGTGTTTGTGATTTTCATAACATAAAACAATAAAGAATAAAGAAGTCATAAGAAAACCTTATTGACTCAACAATCTCTCCTGTTTTGGAAAGCACAAACAACTTTGCTAAAGAAAAAAATATGGACATAGATAAACAAGTATGGAAAACTTATCTCCCCATTTGAAAGAGATTTTTGATGAATACGATTATCTCTTCCTTAGGTTATGTTTCCTAAGGATCTTATTTATGACCTTTAGTATTTGTTTTTCATTCTTAAGAAGAAATATCTCCCTTATATTAACATCACTTCTAAATAGAAAACCCACCCTTACTTGGTCATTATCCTATCTTACCACATTCTCCCTTAATAGATTCTACTCCTTTGAGATCTGTATTAAATTATTCCTTTGAATAAATTATCCCCCTTTCTGGTTATCAAAAAGTGGAAAATGAATGGATAATATTAAGATGTACCTGTAAGGTTAAGTTAGTGTACATTCAAAAACAAACTAATGATATGTAAGAATTTTCATAAGGAAAATATGGAGTAAAAAAATTATATTACAACAACATAACGAAATGTAAGGAAAAATATTCCATCCTTCTTTTTCTCAAACAACATCTTCTTTATCCAGGACTTGCGTTTCATCACTTCCTTATGATTTTCCTCAAACATCTTAAACAAGATCTATTGATCCTGATTCTTCTTTTCTAATGACATGATCATTTCTTCTTTAGCAGCCACCTTTCTATCCATTTAGTCTCTGACTTCCTTCTCATTGCTAACAGGTCAGGAAATAGAACTGAGTTGACTAGATTTCTTAGATATTAAATCCTTAACCTTGATTAACTCTGTTTCACAAGTATTTAAATCTCCATTTGTGGTATCCATAAAGTCACTGAACTTTCTTTTCTCTTCATTGATAGTCTTGGTGCGGTTAAAGGATTTCATACACCTCACCTTCTGGGATTTTTAATCTATAATAAGATTACTAATGTCCACTTCTATCATGACCACCATGTCCATAAGCATATTAGTTGATTACATCTTTTGATTCAAATTTTCTGGTATCATTTGACTTCGGGCATCTATAATTGCATGAACTATAATAGAACGGGACATTTTTCGTAATGATATCTTGAAAATGTCATTTCTGATACTTGTTGATACTAATTTTCTACATCTTTTAGAAGAGAAATACAAATATTCACTTCCAAGGACTTCTTCTTTAACATCTTCTATTTGTTATCTTTCTCAAGATTTTCATATTTATTTATTTTCAAGGCCTTATCCTCTGTAGGATTTAATCCAAATGAAGGATATAATTCTGATCTAGTACCAACCATTTATGTCCACTTTTCCACTATTTAATCAGAATAGGCATTAAGTTTCATTGTGGGAGGAGGTATTGATATCGGAACATCATGAACTGATATATGCATGGTATGTTCTTCCTGTTTCCTTTTATTGGGTACCAATTTTGAAGACTCCAGAACATCACCGTTGTTCTGGATAAAAATTTCATAAAAACCATTGAATTCTTATATGAACTATACCTTAATCCATCTTAGAGTGTCATCACTGAGTAAGAAAATATTAAATGACTTTTAGGCATATTGCAATGGGACATTCAACTCGTGGAGGAACATGAAAATTATCCTAGAGATAGTTTTCAGATACATAATTATCTGAGATCTAATAGATCCACCTTTCTTTTCCTGGAGGTTGAGAAATATTTACATCAAAAAATTGATCTTTCTTAAGTTGATGAGAAACTCTGACATAAAGATGTCACATATCTTTAGAGAGTCCTTATCTCTTTTTCATAGTATAAGAAATCCTTCCATCCCAAGAGCTACCATATTGTGGTTTGTTGAGAGATTTGTAATCTTCATATTCTTAACATACAAGAGACAAAGATAACCCAGAGCTTTGACCTTCTCAAATGAACCTTCTTTCTCAGGGAGTTTTTCAGAACAAAGAATAGCTTCCCCTTTATATGGAATTTTAAGAACATTTTATTCCTTCTTATAGGGGACTGTATATGTCTTATCATAACAATTGAACATAAAAAGATCCATACCATCCTTTTGAAATAAAGTAACAGATTCATAATATTGAATAACTAGGTCATCATAAACCAGATCCTATCTTTTCTCATTAGACACACAAAGAATTTCCCATCCATTTGTTCTTATCACATTAGAGATAAGGGAGTAAAAATTTTCAATGATGTTAGGGAAGACAAACATTTCACTAATGATTTAACAATACATTATTTCCTTTCTAGTCTACATCAAGTCTGTTGATGATTCAGGAGAAAATTAAGGATAAAAATAATTGAAATTAAAACTTTGATGGCAATAGATCTTTGGCACATAGATCAATAAGGATGGGTCATCGCTTATAAATGATGAACCCATTTTATAGATAACGTTATGACCTTTCAACATCCATAAGAAAATCAAATGGATAAACACAACCAGATATGATCAGATGGTTGAGGATGCATATAGCAAATATACATTTCATTCTTTTGTAGTAATGTAAATTTGAATTGATTTTTTTTTAAATGCCAACAATTGAAATTTAAGATAAGAAACCAAATGGTAAAAATTTTACCTTTTGGAATACTCTAAGGAGATTATAGGTATTACATGATTTTTTTTGGATGTATTAGATTTTGGGATATCAATACCGATATTTCCAACACTTAAATTTTCAATACAAAAAATATCAATACCGAAATTTTCAAAAAAAATATTAGAGAAATATAAAAATTTACAATAAACATACGAAAAGAATAAAAACAATCAAGAATATGTACTCCCCCTGAAATATGGAAAATTTTAATGATAAGAGATGATTTAAACAAAAAGTATATATAAATTATTACCTTACAAAGATCATTTCTAGATTTTATTTAATGTATTCAAATATATTAGAAGACAAAGGCATTTTAAAAATATCAGCAAGTTGTTCTTGTGTACCAATGAATTAAAGGATAATATCTCCTTTAAGTGTATGATACCTAAGATAGTGATGTCTAATATCTATATGCTTTGCACGAGAGTGATTTGTATGATTTTTACTTAGGGAAATGACACAATGCCCAAGCAATGAGTGATATTCAATTGAACTTATGCAAGGAAGATCACGACTTATAAGACCTTGTAGGTATGGTGGGTTTACATTGTCTTGTCTATGGGTTGAGAGAATAAACTCTTACTTGGAATTGTGTACTGTGTATTTTTCATTCCTATAATTCACAAGGTATACTTTATCACATAATTGACTTATACTGATTAGGTTGTGCTTAATACCTTTAACAATTAAAACATTTGAAATTAATGATTTTTCAAGAAGAATAATGTTACTTATGGTTACAATTTCTCCTTGATAATTATCTCCAAATGTTACCTTTCCACCAATAGTCTTTAAAATTATTTTGAAAAAGTTTTTATTACCAGTCATGTGTTGAGAACATCCACTATCCATGTACCATATGTTTTTGGTACATCATTCATTAACCTGAAAAAATAGAGTTTAGTTTTCAGAATCCAAACTTTCTTAGATCCTAAATTGTTAGATAATAAAATTTTGGGTTCCCACATTTGTTTATAAATGTTTTCTTTTTGAATCCCATGAGATATAACATTATTTTAATAATATTTCTTCTTCCAATTCCCACAAATTTTTAGTTTATTCCCAAAAGGGTCTCTTGGAGGACTAAAATAATTGTTTCTAAAAACAGGTTTTTCATGAGAATAACCTAATCCATGATTATTTCCATGAAGTCGGATATGAGGATACAAATTTTCAAACTTTTCCTTACCAGATGAAAATTATGAATGTAGTTTCTTCAAAGAAAATATTTCAGTCTTTAAACTTAGGACTAAATTACTATCCTCTAGAATAATAGACATAGAGTTTATCTTATCATCTAAAATATCTTTTAAAAAAGAAATTTAAGATCTTATGAAATATTATCCTTCTAAAAATTAGATTCCTCATGTATCTTATAAATATTTTCTAAGAAATCATTTTCCTTATCAAGATCATTGAAATTATCTGAAATTTCTTTTGTTAAAATAAAATCTCTAAAATTATCATTTTCGCGTTTCTTAGATACTTTTAAATTTCTATTCTCTACCAATTTATAAAATCTAGAAAATTCTTAATAGGAAGGCTGATCATTATCATTATCTGATGATGAAGGTTATTCGATAGTTTATACCTTATCCATAAGACATTTATTTTGAAATAGATATTCGGATATTTTACCATTATCTTTTTCTCAAAATATTCATAATCTGAAGAATCATCAGAAGAATTTCCACCAATGTCACTACAAGTTTCATTGGATTTTTGGACATTAGTATGCTTTGATCTGTAAAAATTCTTCTTGTTTCTCTCAGTATTCATGTCCATCTTTTGTCTTTTCTTAAGGGACAATCATGTCTGATATGATTAGTTCTTCAACATTCATAGCATGTTATTTCTCCTTCTTTCTTATCTTGTTCATCTTCCTTGTTGTATATATATTGAATGTTCTTATGGCCAACAATCTTGTTCATCCTTCGAGGAATATTGGCTAACTCATTTTATGATGTTTCACTTTCACTAGATTTATATTTAACAACCAGCTCCATAGATTTAGATCTTGTAACTCTCTCAGGAGTATTGGATTTTATATGAATTAAAGCAGTTGTAAAAGCAAAACCTCCATTCCCATTCATATTCTTAATATTATCACCATCTCTCTTCATTATAGTATCTTGTTGAATAAGGGTTCCAAACAATTCATCAAGAGAAATCTATGTAACTTTTCTATTTTCATCCATAGTAGTTCTCTTGGATTCACATTCGTTAATAATGATTTCTATAATCTTTTCTAAAAGTGATTAATCTTCTAATCCATTCTCACCCATTGATTGTTAGCTACAAGAAATATTCATGAATATTTGTTGTACCTTACATATGGGTTCTCCCTAAAGAAACAAAAATCGTTATACTCATCTCTGAGCATCTCTCTTCTAGTTTTGATAACTTTGGAAGTTCCACAGTGAGTTACATTAAGATTCTTCCAAATACTATTTCCATCTTTAGAGGATGAAATTTGGCTATATATATTTCTAATCATGGAACAAAAAAAGTATTAGATACCTTAATGTTAAGATGGTATTACACCTTTTCCGGACTTGTAATGGTTCTATGTTCCTTATCTGAAATCTTATAATCTAAAGTTAACATAATGTAGTTGTCTACACCTGTGTTTTTCACAGTGTTCTTCGTTTTTTCTCTCCAGTACTCATAGTCATTTCCATCGAATATTGTTCACCTAGTAGGATTGAGATTATATAGTGATCCAACATGAATTCATGCTATATTAAATGGAATTTATTTCCACAAAACATATTAGAAGTAAATGTCTATAAAGAAATAAGAAAAATAAAACATGAGAAAGAAAACATATAACTGGATATAAGTGTTTCAGAGACCTCCTCTTATACTAATTATATGATCCAAATGATGAATGTAGATGCTCAATATAAAACATGGGAGGTGAATTGTATAATTTAAAATTTTAATTGGATCCATTAATATTAAGTTTAACAGAGATAAAGTAACATGCACAACACCATTAAATGAAACCTTTTCTTAAAAAAATATTCGACCTTAAAGAGTATAGAATCTGTAATATAATCAGAGTAATAGAATTAGAAAGTATAATAATTTTATACATTTTTACTTTCACAAAGATAATATTACAATCGATATAAAACTACATGACATAGAAAACAAGTAACAAAAAGATTCTTATAATCCGAAGAGAATGGTATCCAACAACCTTCGATAATGGTTCCATCATTTATACTTTCATGAAATTATATCTTACGTAAAACTAGGTAAACCCTCAATATAAAGATCAGTATTAGTCTTTCTATCCCGGTAAGCACTCAATTTAGAATGAAATTGGAACCTCTATCTTCCAAACGTGAAATCCCATGATTAGAATTATCAGAGTCTACATGTAGCATGCCTGAACAAGATGTTCACACCTGAAAGAGTTGTTCAAAACATCTACATGAAGCACAAAGAGTTGAAAGATCCACTCTCTAGAAATCACTTCACATGTTTCTAACATGCATCATGTTCATCCACTTTCTTCAATTTAGACAATGTATCAGTATTGATCTCATTCAAATGAGCTTCTATTTATAGTCAAATACTCCCAACTGTTGGTTCTACTCCAACAATCAAATTTTCCTTAAATTCTAAAGGGACCTAGACACGTGTCAAATATAAAAATATTAGTTTGTAAAAGATTGTACGAAAATTTTTCAAGTAATAAATGATGTTATGATAGAGATAGATGTTATGTATAAGAAAACATGGAATCCGATAATATTTGAATGATACATTAAAAAACTCTAACATTATTAATAGAAATATACTCTTAAGAAATACATTATCATGAAAACAGGTTAATAAGGAAATGTTATTCGGATTGAGAAATTGGTATCACATTTTTTCCAGAATCAAAATCATAAAATTGGAATGACATTAGTGCCGGAATCAGAATCATAAAATAGAATCACATTTGAACCAAATTCAGAATCACATTCAGAATCACAAATATGGTATGCTAGAAAGAATGGATTCAGTATCAAAAAGTATGTATCACATATATACCATATTCGGTATCACAAAGATGGCATCACATATACACCGGATTCAGTATCACAAAGACGATATCACTTATACATAGGATTTAGTATCACAAAGATTGTATCAGTATCAATGAAATCTATTAGAATGTAAAATCATAATAACAAATCTTTTAATTATAACAGAATAAAAAATTTTAATGATACATCTATAATTATGACAAAATGACAATTCAGATCTTTAGAGAAGAAAGAGAAAAAAAATAGAACTTGAGAAAAAAAATAGAACATAATAAAAAGTGTTCGTGATTTTCAAAACATAAAACCATAAGGAATGAGGAATTCATAAGATAACCTTATTGACACAAAAAAAAACTAAACCCAAATGCATCATGATAAAAAATTTACAATAAGAATATATATACATAAATAAATAAATAGTAACTTGATCTATATTTTTTCTTTATCTTCTACCAAATCCTTACTCCTATGCTCAATTGTCCACCATGGGACTATTTTCCTTCATTAAATCTATGTGATGAAATATAAAATCACCATGAAATTTTAAATTTGGGTGTTATAATAGGACGCATTATGACACTACTAATTCATCATTAACCAAGTGTGATCATTCATAATAAGTGTATTCTACAATATTAATAAATGTGAAATATTAAAAACATCAAAAAACACAAATTGATCGGTCATATGTTATCCATGAAACCAAAACCCCCCAAAAAATTCTTCTTTAGCTCCATACTATAAGGATGATGAGATTTTTTCATAATTTCGTAATTATTCCCCCAATATTGTAAAACAGTTTCCCAAAAACCACATGGAATCAAGTGTACATGAGCCCTCGTTACAGACCTCAAGTACATCATGATTCTTACAAATTCACTGGGCCTTGAGTTTCAAATATATGACATGAAACTCTAGTATAAAATAGGAATTGAGTTCATCCCCAGAACGGTGTTCCATAGTATCATCGTATCTCCACCCTGTGCCTAGGTCCATCATCACTGTCATCGTAGGTCAGGTTGTACCCCTCATCCAAGGTAAAATCATGTCGTTACGGTTCTATTTTTCTGAGCACCAAGAACAATACCTCCAAATAAAGGAATATTATATTCAACATAGGGAATATAAGACACACATATTATCATGAGAATAATGTAGAAACACATAACATAATTGGATATTAACTAGACATGGAATAGTTCCAATAATATTATCCCCCACTGAATCAAAAATCACAACAGTTCTAATGTGTCAAATACATACACACACTTCTAATCACATTAAATAATAGTGAATTATTATTCCAACACAAAATTATAACATGGAATCACATGTAAATGAGATAAAAAAATGTAACTTGTATCTTACCACAATGTCAATGATGTTAATTTTAGGGTTAAACCACCTTGTTTGATTCTAAATATATAATTAAATCCTCTACATTCAAGAACACTTCCTATTAGGCCTTGTTTTCTTAGTTGTCGACACATAAATTTCAAATGTTCATTAAGGGTTCCTAGAACATGTTCCAAAAACTTTATTTGAAAAAAAATATATCAAATGAAATAATAGTTTATCCATCATGGAGAATTCGTAAATCATCAAAATGTTGGATCGATATATATATGTATATGTATATATGATGGAACAATAAAAGAGGGGGTGAATTGAATGATTAAAAATGTGTAATAAATTAGTTTAAATTATCATAAACTATTAAAATTCACAAAAAATTCAATTAACCATAATTTTCTTGGATATAAAAGGTATGATACGATGTAATACTATAACAAGTTTGAATAAATTTTATTCAAAATGAATACAATAATAAAATTAATACAATCGTGAAAGATTATACCATAATGTGTATAGAATCTATTAATACAATATGTTACTATATAGTTATAATCGAAACAATTAAAATTCAATATGAATTGTTGAAAATAAATAATAAAATTTCCTTTCTAATACATACAGTTGTGGAAATGTAAAAGTATTACAATTATTTTATCCCAAATAAAAGGGTATTATTTCACCATGGATAAGAGGTCTGTCTTACCAACACATTGGAATTCCCTCGATAAAATGATTGGTGGGTCTGTCATGCTATCCCCATAAGCACGTGATTTTGCAGGTAATCAGTAACTCTATCTTTCAAACACTTGAAAGCCCTCGATACGATGATCGGTAGCACCTTCTACCTATCCTCAGTAGCCCTTGATCATTATCACCTGATTAGTTGCACAAATCATAACAAATATCTTATTTAAATACAAAAACTAAGAATGAGCGATTCACATTTTGTAATTTCCAATCATTCCCACAAAAAATAGAGAATTCATATTGTCTCTCTCATGAACTTGATCGAAAAAAAGAATGATCAATGTTTATTAGTTGTATAATCAGCTTCAAATGACCTCATTTTTATAGGTCTCATGTTCCAATAGTCATATTTCTTCAAATGGTAATATTTTCTACAGAAAACTCGGAGGTACATGGACACTTGACATTATAACGGTAATAATGAAACAAAAAACATGGAACCCTATTGATTAGTTTATAACTAACTCCACGATATTGTTTTTGTTAAAATAAGGTATATATAAAAATTATAATCAGGAGTACGATTGAAAGAAAACATGTGTTTTAATAAAGGATAGAAAACATGCATGTGATAGAAGTAAAAAAAGTACAATCAGTATTACTACGTACAATGTATTGATATGATGCAAAGTGAGTATGATGCACAAAGTCAGTACGACAGATAGAGTCAGTACGATTGAGAGGGTCAGTACTATTTAGTCAGTATGATAAACATAGATAGTATGATAATCATAGACAGTATAGTAAACATAGTTAGTAAAATAAACACAGTCGGTACAATAATTATAGTTAGTGAGATAAACAAAATCTGTATGATAAACATAGTCATTACGATAAGAAATTGTGAATATATTTGTGATTTCCAAAACAAGACATAAAATTCCAAAGAGGACTTTTTAATTAACAATATCTCCTTTTTGGAATGAACAAAACATAATGTTAAACATATAAATAAATACTTATCTCCACCTGAGTTATGAAACTCATCTAAAAAAGATATTGAATAAAACTTACTCCCCCTTAGGTATATACATTCCTAAGGATTGGATTCTTAGATTTTCCTTGATTTAGAAGTATTTGATTAAAACAATCTTCCCCTTATAAAACATTATTCCCATTTGTGATTTACAAATAGAACTGGGTAAACTTGAGTTTCTTGAAAAGGTTAGAGATAAGAAAATTTAAGGTGATGGTATAGAGATCATTAAACTTGTTGAGATTACAAAAGTATATTGAATTCAAAAAGTGAATAAAGAAAGATAGATAGAACAAAAAACAGATTTTATTTTTATCTATTTTTATTTCAAGACCTACTCATGGACAACAAATTTCATGTTCTTGATATCATTCATGTATTCTGAAAGAAAATCTCATTCGAATTTCAGAAGCTCTTGTTTATTGACAAAAATATGATCCTGATTCTTCATAGTCTCTTCCGGAACTCTGATTACTTCTTCAAGCATATAAATTCTATCTTGAAAGTTCATATTGTCTTGAGACAACAATGAATTTTTATTCTTCTATAGAACTATGTCAACTGTGAAATATGAAACCTTCAAAAACACTGACTGGAAAACACTCATTCTCTCTAGTAGCTTTTATATTTAACAAGAATCAGCTCTATGTTGTATTGAAATTGATTCAGGATTTGAAAAGTTTATTTTTCAAGTATATTAAAAGAAATATAAATATCGTTTGAAATCCTCCTTATTTCTTTAAATGATTCCTCATGTTCATTCACTGATCTATATGTTTTGAATGACCATTTAGTCATCTTATTTCAGGCCTTCTTATGGGAAACAGAACTTTTAGACAAAACTTTTCAATCATCTCTTATTGAAAATACTCTCTTTCTATGTTCCCCTATATAACCAAAATTCTTCCTTTTATTTTATGTGATGAAATAAATTTTGCCTTCAATTATATGGAAATAAGGAATATAATTCTCAATTCCCCGCAACACATGAACAATGTAATAACTTTTCCTGGGAGAAATGTTGTGTTCTGAATTATTATCCTTATCATACGAAACCAGTTCATTTGATCGTCTTGAGTCTTCCACCTGCTTTTTTCGTTTTTCCTTCCCTATTTTCATTTATTTCTTGTTCCACTTTGTCACTGATAAAAATAACTTTTTCAGTATGACAAGATAGAGCACCTTTCATTACATTATATGGAAATCTATCTGAAAGAGTTTCTAGGGATTTAACTGGTACTTGATCATTATGAGGAACCTATTAAATAACTTCAATTTGATTTTGAAAAGATTCTTCTCTAATCCTTTTATAACTATGAAGAATGTCCAATAGAAAATATTCTTCCACTCCTTCTATAAGGACCCAGCCTTAAACCTTACTTAATATTGAATTAAATGAATAATTCACATTGAGGGACTTTTCAGGTTTAGAGTTTTAGAGAATTAGGACATAACTATTACATCTCAAAAGATTACAAAGTAGACACTTCTACTAAGTTTCCATAATAAAAAAAAACTCATAAAAAGAAACATGTCCAGTTCCATGTTTTATATAGAGTTGCATTCCCTTGATCCCATCCATGACCTTATTCCACTTTAATTCCTTTGAAAAACATTTCAAAAAACTTGGGGTAAGCATAAAAAGCTCAGTAAGGGATACAGAAAGAATGAAAACTGTTACTTTTTCAAACATCAAGTAAAACATGTATACTCTATCAAAGTAATACCTTCACCTTCATGAAGTAGTAAAAACTCTTCAATAAATATAGTATCATTACTTACCTTTTTTTCACCAAAGGGTTACCATAAGACCCATATAAAGAACACATAGCATATATAAAGGTAACTTGGGACATAAACAAACTTAAGTGGAATAACCATACGGTCGACTTACACACATATCACTTAATGGAATAGCCATACGGCCAATTTCCATACATACACAATGGGATATCCATACGGCCAACTTCCATACCCAATTCATTGGAGGTTATAACGTAACCACATGTCCTGGTATTCACGGCACCACCCGTCATATGGTTTATCACGTAACCACCCATCAAATGTCGAAGTACCAATATAAAATCATAAAACATAAAATCAATATAAAGGAATGATAACATTTCCACATTTCAATCACAATATATCATAAATATATTTACATAATAGAATCCTTTATCAAAACCAATTTCAATACCATAATACATAAAAGAGTAAATGGTATTTATTTTATTTTAAAAACATTACAGCTTGTTGAGGAAGCCAAAGACCAAATAATACTCACGGCGGCGGAAAAGGTCGTTGTCACCGAGTACGTTAAAAAAAATTCCTTTTTGTCATTTAGTAAAGATCTTCGTAGAAAAATATTCCTTTTGTATAAAAGTAAAATTCAAAGGGTTTTATACACCGTGTAAAGAAAGTTTTGTATAAAATAAAATATTCCTCAATGAAAGGAGATTGAGACGAAGTCCCTTACCTCGTATCCGACATGGCCCGACCATTCTTTAATCTCCTGAATAATAAACTTGAGTTAATCTCTACTTTATTAAGAACCTTTTTCAATTTCATTATTCCTTTTATACCATGTTATGAACATCATGTAATCATTTAAGTTAATAATGTTCATTTTGACGGTATTTGGTTCTTAAGTCAAAAATAGACTTCTTACACTTACATGTTGTTAATTTGGTCAAAGGTTCGTTATATCCAGAATGATATTAATGATTTGGATAACATATATATCATATATATTCATCATATACCTATATTAATAATATTACATCACATTCAGAGGTAAGAAATGAAATGCACCGTTCATGGAGACGGTAAGCCGTACGTACGCATGAACGCTACTTCCATTTCTATTTCGTATTTTCTGAAATGGAATCATAATGATATAAGAGTATATTATAATTCCAGTATAATAACATATATAATAACATTAACTTTATCCTTTACACATCCCACATATGGTATTGACGAATCAAATCACTTTCAGGGGCGGTAGTCCGAACTTCCGAAAATGAAGATATTGTGTTTACCCATAATGGAAACAATAGTGGTATGCCACAAATGAAAAATACAGAAGCTTAAAGAAATAATAAACATATTATATATCATATATAAAAATAGTGACATCATAATGGACACCGTTGAAGGTGTTAGATGAGTATTGAACAATCATCATTTCGGGAGGCATAATTTTTCCATCCACGGAAACTGTATGTTCTTTAACCATTTGATGTAGTTGTGTGAGAGTGTAGCTCGAATAAATATTATAAAAACATCCTAATATACTGAAGATACAGGTTTTTTTACAAAATAGGTAAATAAAAATATTTTAGGGGGTTGGAGAAGCAAAATAAAACAAATGAACATGAGAGAAAGAATTACCTTTAAAAGTGTAACTCTTTTTGATTTGAGCCTAAAGGCTTCCTTTGAAAAGATTCTGCCCAAATAGAATCCACTAGGATGAGGATAGGGATGTGGAGAGAGTAAATGGCCAGGGTTTGGCCGAGACAAAGGCTTGAGGAGTGTGTGAAATGAGGTAGAGGTGGGGGCCTTTTATAAGAGGAGAGGAGGGGCACTTTTGGAAACCATGAAACTATTATTTTATTTGAAATTTTTTTTTGGTTTTAAAAGGTCCCACATTGATATAATTCGTGGATAAGGTGATAAGGGTTCTAAATCAACCCATCCAATAAGTTTTGGACATGTGTAGTTCATAGATTTTACATTATCATTCTATTTTATTTAAATCGTAAAATAATGATGTCATCGCTCCATCATTATTATGTCATAAATAATTTAATTTATATAATGTCTAAAAATTATAAAACAAATTTATGATGTAGGAAATCTTTTTAGATTTCTAATGACGATTTATAATAAAAAATATGACTTGTATATCCCCATTTAAAAATTGTTTTAGTAAAACATGTCATGCTTGTGCCATTTTTTACATTAACATTAAATAAAAGGTATTTATGTCATTTTCCAACCAAGGTGGCTCCATGGGGACCCCAAGATGACCCATGGCTTGTCTTGTTCGGCCATGACATATCCAATGAGGGTAGGACATGTTTCTAGGTCATCTCATATTATTAAAACATTATTTTTACCTTAAACTACACTAATTACCACTAATCGCGATTAAAAACTTAATAAGTTACTATTCACCAAAAAATTATTTTAATCTCATTCAAACACATTTTACTTCTTAATGAAAACCATGTATGTAGGATTTTTTCAAATCAAATCACATAGGTGGTAAAATTTCATTTAAACGAAAAATCAGTTTTCATAAGTACCACTTAGTGATTTCACTATAAATCAAAAATTGGAGTTTTTCAGAAAATTACCAAAAATTCACTCTAACCTATATTTGATATTCCTAATTCAAAACTGATGTTTATATTACATAATTATAAGAATATAAGTAGAATTAATTAATTTAATAATTAACTCCTACTATCAAAACAAATAGCGTGTTTTTATGAAACAATAAGTATCAAAAGATTGATACTAGTTTAAGTCCGATTTCGAAGTGAAATTAATTCCAACGACCACTATTGGATTTAATGGTAAAAATATCTTCTAATCTCACTTTAAAACCAATTAAAAATATTATCTAATCATATAAATAAATTATATTAAAATGATGTTTTGAATTAGAATACAACATTTTTCACATATTCCTAAAAAATGAACTTTATCGGAAAAATAACGAAAACATACACAAAGTAAATTTTGATGTCCCAATTATAAAGAATGATTTTATTTGGTCCAAAAGAATGTATAAAAGTGACCAAAACTATATTTAAATAGGGTTCTCCATCAAAAGGTGATAAATGAACCTTTAGTGAAAAATTAGGGTATAAATGCCTAAAATTGAATTCTTTCCGTGTTTTAAGCCTTTATGGTTTATTGGATAAATGTAAAAACATTTAAAAACATATATAATCATATTTTAGTTATTTCTATCCATTCCCACCAATACAACAGCTATATGCTAACTAACATTTAATATAATATTATTATATTACTAGTTTGCAACGTAAGTTTTCAAAGGAACTCATCATTGTGTATCGGGTACGCTATCGAACATAGCAACCCCCTTTAAAATAAAATTAATATTTAAAAAATATATATTAATAAATATGAATATGTCTTATTCTTTATTTACCTGGGATGTTACATCCTTCCCCCTTTTGGGAATTGCGTCCTCGCAATTTTATTCCCTTATCAAAATAAGTGTGGGTATTTATCCCTCATAGCATTTTCAGATTCCCATGTTGCCTCTTCAATCACATGGTTTTTCTAAAAATCCTTTACCTGATGAATCAACTTATTCCGTAACACCTGCTCCCTGTGGTCAAAAATCTGGGCTGGTTGTTCTTCATAAGATAGGTTCTCTTCCAGCTGAACTACCTCTGGACTCAAAACACGAGATGGATCTGGCATGTACTTTCTCAACATCGAAACGTGAAAAACATTCCGTACCTGAGATAAACTCGGAGGTAAAGCCACTCGATAAGCAACTGATCCAACTTTCTCCAGAATTTCATATGGTCCAATGAACCTTGGACTCAGCTTTCCTTTCTTACCAAATCTCATCACATTTTTCCATGGATAAACCTTGAGAAAAACATGATCACCTACCTCGAAAGATAGATCCTTCCTCTGATTATCCGCATAACTCTTCTGCCTGCTCTGAGCTGTTCTCATGTGTTTCTGAATCAATTGAGACTCATCTGCCATCTCTTCTACCAATTCTGGTCCCATCAACTTCCTTTCACCCACTTCATCCAAAAATTCTGGAGTTCGACACTGCTTGCCATATAATGCCTCAAATGGTGCCATCTGTATACTGGAATGAAAACTGTTATTATAAGAAAACTCAACCAAAGAAAGATGTTGGTCCCAACATCCCTGATAATCCATCAAACAAGCACGTAGCATATCTTTCAAGATCTGAATTGTTTGTTCTGACTGCCTATCTATTTGAGGATGAAAAGCTGTACTAAAATTTAATTCTGTACCCAAAGACTTCTGAAGGCCTTTCCAAAAGTTATAAGTGAACCTGGGATCACGATCAGACACAATGGAGAGGGGAACTCCATGCAACCTGACTATCTCTTTATGATACAAACTGGAAAGTTGATCTAGGGAAAAATTATATCGTATAGCAAGGAAATGATCATATTTAGTCATGCGATCAACAATAACCCAGATTGCATTATTACCTCAAGATGTCTTCGTTAATCCCACAACAAAGTCCATGGATATATTCTCCCATTTCCACTCTGGCACTGGTAAAGGCTGAAGCATCCCTTTCGGTAACTGCCGCTCTGCTTTAACCTGTTGACATGTCAGACACTTCACAGTAAAATCAGCAATATCTATCTTCATTCCATCCCACCAGTAATACTCCTGCAGATCTCTGTACATCTTAGTACTGCCAGGATGAACTGAAAACGGGGAACTATGAGCCTCACATAACAACTCATTCTTCAACTATGAATCACAAGGCACACATAACCACTTCCCAAACCTCAAAACACAATCATTTTCAATGTTGAATTCAGGAAACTTACCTTTCTGAACCAGCTCTACCTTTTTCTGAAACTCGTTGTCTTGCTTCTGTGCCTTCTTGATTCTGTCTGATAGAGAAGATTTCACTGATACATGAAACAAAACAGAAGGACTTCCTGCACCAACAAATTCTTTGCCAAAGTTTATCAAATCAAAAACCAAAGGATCTCGTTCCAAACATAGCATGGTTAATGAAGCATTACTTTTTCAACTCAAAGCATCGGCCACTTTATTTTTTTTTCCCGGATGGTAGTGGATTGTACAATCATAATCCTTGATTAATTCTAGCCATCTCCTCTGTCTCATGTTCAATTCATTTTGAGTGAATATATACTTTAAACTCTTGTGATCAGTATATATTTCACACTTTACTCCATACAAATGATGCCTCCAAATTTTTAAAGAGAAGACAACAACAGCTAATTCCAAATCATGTGTAGGGTAATTTACCTCATGAGTTTTCAACTGACGTGAAGCATAAGCAATTACCTGATCATTCTGCATTAGGACACAGCCAAGTCCCTTCAACGAAGCATCACTGTATATAACAATCTCACCATTCCTGGAAGGAAGTGCCAAAACTGGAGCATTCACCAATCTTCTTTTCAACTCCTGAAAACAATCATCACATTCTTTTGTCCAGATGAACTTAACACCCTTATGAGTTATCTTAGTCATTGGACTAGATAACCGTAAAAATATTTCAACAAACCATCACTAGTAACCTGCCAAACCAAGAAAAATACGGATCTCGGTTACATTTGTGGGTCTCGGCCATTCTTCAACAACTTTTGTTTTAGTAGGATCAATAGTTATGCCAACTTTTGAAACAATGTGACCCATGAAAGAAATTTGTTGTAACCCAAACTCACACGTGATGAATTTTCCATATAGATTCTTTTCTTTTATGGTTTGAAAGATAACCCTTAAATGACATTCATACTCCTCTTTACTTTTAGAAAACACCAAAATATCATCAATGAAAACAACCAAAAACGTATCCAAGAACTCATGGAAAATTCTATTCATAAGGTCCATGAATACAGCAGGTGCATTAGTTAACCCAAACGTCATAACTACAAATTCATAATGGCCATATCTAGTACGGAACGTAGTCATCAGAACATCTGCTTATTTTACATTCAACTGGTGGTACCCCGACCTCAAGTCAATCATCGAAAAATATTGAGCTCACTGGAGCTGATCAAACAAATCATCGATATGAGGCAAAGGATACTTGTTCTTAACATTAATATTATTAAAGGCTCTATAATCAATGCAAAGTCTCATTGATCCATCTTTCTTTTTAACAAACAAGATAAGAGCACCCCATGGTGATGTGCTAGGTCGAATGAAACCTTTATCTAATAACTCCTACAATTGTTTCTTTAAATCTAAATGTTCAAATTGAGCCATTCGATAAGGGGGTTTTGAAATTGGCTTAGAATCAGGAACTAAGTCAACAGTAAATTCAAGTACCCGATCATGAATAATACCAGGCAACTCATCAAGAAAAACATCAAGATACTCATTTACCACTGGCACATCATTAATCTGAACAATTACTTTATTTTCAACAATATGTGCAAGCTAACATTCATTTCTATCTTTTAATAGTTTCTCAACATCCTGATATGTTATCAAAATCAAGTGTTCATTCTTGTACACAAACTGAAAATCTTTCTGAAAAGAAACCATTTTAGCTCTGCAGTCAATCTTAGCATGATAAATAGAAATCCAATCCATGCCCAAAATAACATCAAACTCTAATAGAGGCAGAACAATAAGGTTTTCTCGTAGATTCTTTCCACACACAAGGATAGGAAGGTTCTTATAATTTCTTTTTGTCTCAATGTTCCCTCCGGGTGTTTTTACCATAAGTTCAGGGTTCGAAACTTGAGATGGAATTTCCAATTTACTAGAAAAATTATCAGAAATGAAAGAGTGTGTAGACCCTGAATCTAAAAACACAATGGCATAATCTGAAAACACAAACAGTGTACCTGATACCACTACATTCGATGGCCCAACATCTGCTGAAGTTGTTGCAAAGGATTTCACCACCCCTTTCTGCATGTAGTCTGGCTGCATTCCCCTACTTGAGTTCTTCGTTGGACAATCTTTTGCATAATGAACAATTTCATTACACTTAAAACATCATACCATTGGATTTTCATTGCCTTCTTTATCATCTTCCTTACAGTTACGAGCTATATGACCAGACTTACCACACCGAAATCACTTACCAAACTTGGATAAACTTTCTCCAGGATGCATTTTACCACCCTTCTCACAGGATGGATATTTGGTTTTCATACCTCTTTGCTTCTTTGATGAATTCTTCCCCTTTTCCTGGCAACTAGACCTCTTATTCTGTTGTTTGTCATAGAAAACCTGATCATCGCCAAACTCCATTTCCACCTTCTCCGCACATCAAACATGTTTTTCATAACATTTGAACTCACGAGAAGCTAAAGCCCTTCGATACATTGGATTTAACCCTGAGTAAAAATGGTTTATTTTACTATCAAGATATCGTATAAAGTTCGGAGCATACCTTGCCAATCGAGTGAACTTTGCTTCATAAGCATCCACTGAATCATCCTCCTGCCTCATTTCTAGGAACTGTTTTTCCATCCTAAGACGAACCACCTTAGGAAAATATTTCTCAAGAAACATACCTTTGAATTCGTCCAAGTGAAGTTCCTCAATCTCATCACTATCCCTGATATTTTTCACCATAGACCACCACTGATCAGCTTCACCTTCAAAACGGTAAACAACAAGACTAACCTTTTGATGTTCTGAACACCCCATGACATCGAAAATCATCTCCAGTGCTTTAATCCACCCTTCAGCTTGCACAGGGTCAGATGATCCTCTGAATGATGGGGGATGTTGCCTCATGAAATGTTCCACCACTAACAAGTTCCTATGTGGTTGATCTGGCTGATCTCGTGCATGGATACCACCACCATTTATATCCTGAGTCAATTGTGCCATCACTGCAACAAACTGTTTAGTTCCGATTCCGATCATCTCAGGATGCTAATTTGTAAGGTTGTATTCCTCCCAATGTCGTACCAACATAGCTTCTTTGTTTCCTCTGCGGAAAACCATTCTATACTCAGAAATATCTTAGGCGAAGCAACATGGTAATCTGTAAATGCCATATCATTTCAATCATATCATAAATTAACTTATAATTTAACAATTTTATAACTCCTAAAGTTGTCTAAACCGACCTTTGATACCAACTATAAGCCCCAGCCTTAAACCATACTTAATATTGAATTAAATGAATAATTCGCATTGAGGATCTTTTCAGGTTTACAGTTTTAGAGAATTAGGACATAACTATTACATCTCAAAATATTACAAAGTAGACACTTCTACTAAGTTTCCATAATAAAAAAAACTCTTAAGAAGAAACATGTCTAGTTCCATGTTTTATATAGTGTGGCATTCCCTTGATCCCATCCATGACCTTATTCCACATTATGTCCTGTGAAAAACATTTCGAAAAACTTGGGGTGAGCATAAAAAGCTCACTAAGGGATATGCAAAGAATGAAAACTGTTACTTTTTCAAACATCAAGTAAAACATGTATACTCTATCAAAGTAATACCTTCACCTTCATGAAGTAGTAAAAACTCTTCACTGAATAATGTATCATTACTTACTTTTTGTAACCAAAGGGTTACCATAAAACCCATATAATGAACACATAGCATATATAAAGGTAAATTGGGACATAAACATATTTAAGTGGAATAACCATACGGTCGACTTCCACACATATCACTTAATTGAATAGCCATACGGCCAATTTCCATGCATACTCAATGGAATAACCATACAGCCGACTTCCATACCCAATGCATTGGAGGTTATAACGTAACCACCCGTCCTGGTAATCACGGCACCACCCATCATATTATTTATCACGTAACCACCCGTCAAATGTCCAAGTACCAATATAAATTCATAAAACATAAAACCAATATAAAGGAATGATAGCATTTCCACATTTCAATCACAATATATCATAAATATATTGACATAATAGAATCCTTTATCAAAACCATTTTCAATAAAAAAATACATAAAAGAGTATATGGTATTTATTTTATTTTAAAAACATTACGGCTTGTTGAGGAAGCCAAAGAACAGATAATAATTGCGGCAGCAGAAAAGGTCGTTGTCACCGCATACGTTAAAAAAACATTCCTTTTTGTCGTTTAGTAAAGTGCTTAGTAGAAAAAGATTCCTTTTGTATAAAAGTAAATGTCAAAGGGTTTTATACACCGTATAAAAGAAAGTTGTGTATAAAATAAAATATTCCTCAATGAATGGAGATTGAGACGAAGTCCCTTACCTCGTATCCGACTTGACCCGACCATTCTTTAATCTCCTGAATAATAATCTTGAGTTAATCTATACTTTCTTAAGAACCTTTTTCATGTTCATTATTTCATTTATACCATGTTATTAACATCATGTAATCATTTAAGTTAATATTGTTCATTTTGTCGGTATTTGGTTCTTAAGTCAAATATAGACTTCTTACACTTACATGTTATTAATTTGGTCAAAGGTTCGTTATATCTAGAATGATATTAATGATTTGGATATCATATATATCATATATATTCTGCATATACATGTATTTATAATATTACATCACATTTAGAGGTAAGAAATGAAATGCACCGTTCATGGAGACCGTAAGCCGTACGTACGCATGAACACTACTTCCATTTCTATTTCGTATTTTCTGGAATGGAATCATAATTATATAGAAGTATATTATAATTCCAGTATAATAACATATATAATATCATTAACTTTATCCTTTACACATGCCACGTATGTTATTGACGAATCAAATCACTTTCAGGGGGCGGTAGTCTGCACTTCCTAAAATGAAGATATCGTGTTTACCCATAATGGAAACAATAGTGGTATGCCATAAATGAAAAATACAGAATATTGATAAAATAATAAACATATTATATATCATATATAAAAATAGTGACATCATAATGGCCACCTTTGAAGGTGTTAGATGAGTATTGAACAATCATCGTTTCGGGAGGCAGAATTTCGCCATCCACGGAAACCGTATGTTCCTTAACCATTTGATGTCGTTTTGTGAGAGTGAAGCTTGAATAAATCTTATAAAAACATCCTAGTATATTTAAGATACTGGTTTTGTTACAAAATAAGTAAATAAAAAGAGTTTAGGGGGTTGGAGAAGCAAAATAAAACAAATGAACATGAGAGAAAGAATTACCTTTAAAAGTGTAACTCCTTTTGATTTGAGCCTAAAGGCTTCCTTTGAAAGGATTCTGCCCAAAGAGAATCCTCAAGGATGAGGAAAGGGATGTGTAGAGAGTAAATGGGCAGGGTTTGGCTGAGCCAATGGCTTGAGGAGTGTGTGAAATGAGGTAGAGTTGGGGGCCTTTTATAAGAGGAGAGAAGGGGCACTTTTGGAAACCATGAAACTATTAATTTATTTAAAAATGTGTTTCGGTTTTAAAAGGTCCCACATTGATATAATTAGTTTATAAGGTGATAAGGGTTTGAAATCAACCCATCCAATATGTTTTGGACATGTGTAGTTCATAGATTTTACATTATCATTCTATTTTATTTAAATCATCAAATAATGATGTCATCGCTGTATCATTATTATGTCATAAATAATTTAATTTATTTAATGTCTATAAATTATAAAAAAAATACTATGATGTAGGAAATCGTTTTATCTTTATAATTAATATTTATAATCAAAAATCGGACTTGTATAACCCCATTTATAATTTGTTTTAGTAAAACATGTCATGCTTGTGCCATTTTTTACATTAACATTAAATAAAAGGTATTTATGTCATTTTCCAACCAAAGTGGCTCCATGGGGTCCCCAAGATTACCCATGTATTGACTTTGTCTGACATGACATATCCAATGAGGGTAAGACATGTGTCAAGGTCATCTCATATTATTAAAACATTATTTTTACCTTAAACTACACTAATTACCACTAATCGCGATTAAAAACTTAATAAGTAACTATTCACCAAAAAAATATTTTAATCTGATTGAACCACATTTTACTTCTTAATGACAGCCATGTATGTTGTATTTTTGATAATCAAATCACAGAGGTGGTAAAATTTCATTTAAACGAATAATCGGTTTTCATAAGTACCACTTAGTGATTTCACTATTAATCAAAAATTGGAGTTTTCCAGAAAATTAACAAAAATTCACTCTAAGCTATATTCGATATTCCAAATTAAAAATTGATGTTTATATTACCTAATTCTATGAATATAAGTAGAATTAATTAATTTAATAATTAACTCCTGATGTCAAAACAAATAGCGTGTTTTTATGAAACAATAAGTATCAAAAGATTGATACTAGTTTAAGTCTGATTTCAATGTGAAATTAATTCCAATGACCACTATTGGATTTAATGGTAAAAATATTATCTAATTTCACTTTAAAACCAATTAATAATAATGTATAAGAGTGACCGAAACTATATTTAAAGAGGTTTCGCCATCAAAAGGTGATAAATGAACCCTTAGGGAAAAATTAGGGTATAAATGCCTAAAATTGAATTCTTTCCGTATTTTAAGCCTTTATCGTTTATTGGATAAATGTAAATACATTTAAAAACAGATATATTCATATTTTAGTTATTTATATTCATTCCCACCATTACAACGACTATATGTTAACTGACATTTAATATAATATTATTTTATTACTAGTGTGCAATGTAAGTTTTCAAAGGAACTCATCATTGCATATCGGGTACGCTATCGAACATAGAAACCCCCTTTAAAATAAAATTAATATTTTAAAAAAAATATTAATAAATATGAATATGTCTTATTATTTATTTACATGGAATGTTACATCCTTCCCCCCTTTTGGGAATTGCATCCTCGCAATTTTATTCCCTTATCAAAATAAGTGGGGGTATTTATCCCTCATAGCATTTTCAGATTCCCACATTGCCTCTTCAATCACATGTTTTTTCCACAAAACCTTTACCTAATGAATCACCTTATTCCGTAACACCTGCTCCCTGTGGTCAAGACTCTGGACTGGTTGTTCTTCATAAGATAGGTTCTCCTCCAGCTGAACTGCCTCTGGACTCAAAACATGATATGGATCTGGCATGTACTTTCTCAACATCGAAACGTGAAAAACATTGTGTACCTAAGATAAACTCAGAGGTAAAGCCACTCGGTAAGAAACTGATCAAACTTTATCCAGAATTTCATATGGTCCAATGATCCATGGACTTAGCTTTCCTTTCTTACAAAATCTCATCACATTTTTTCATGGATAAACCTTGAGAAAAACATGATCACCTACCTCGAAAGATAGATCCTTCCTCCGATTATCCGCATAACTCTTCTGCCTGCTCTGAGCTGTTATCATGTGTTTCTGAATCAATTGAGACTCATCTACCATCTCTTCTACCAATTCTGGTCCCATAAGCTTCCTTTCACCCACTTCATCCCAAAATGCTGGTGTTCGACACTACTTCCCATATAATGCCTTAAATGGTGTCATCTGTATACTGGAATGAAAACTATTATTATAAGAAAACTCAACCAAAGAAAGATGTTGGTCCTAACTTCCCTGATAATCCATCGAACAAGCATGTAGCATCTCCTTCAAGGTCTGAATTGTTTTTTCTGACTGCCCATCTGTTTGACGATGAAAAGCTGTACTAAAATTTAATTCAGTACCCAAAGACTTTTGAAGGCCTTTCCTAAAGTTAGAAGTCAACCTGGGATCACGATCAGACACAATGGAGAGGGGAACTCTATGCAACCTGACTATCTCTTTAAGATACAAACGGGAAAGTTGATCTAGGGAAAAATTATCTCGTATAGAAAGGAAATGATCATATTTAGTCAAGCGATCAACAATAACCCAGATTTCTTTATTACCTCGAGATGTCTTCGGTAATCCCACAACAAAGTCCATGGATATATTCTCCCATTTCCACTCTAGCACTGGTAAAGGCTAAAGCATCCCTTTCGGTAATTGCCGCTCTGCTTTAACCTGTTGACATGTCAAACACTTCACAGTAAAATCAGCAATATCTCTTTTCATTCCATCCCACCAGTAATACTCTCGCAGATCTCTGTACATCTTAGTACTTCCAGGATGAACTGAAAACGGGGAACTATGAGCCTCACATAACAACTGATTCTTCAACTGTGAATCACAAGGCACACATAAACTCTTCCCAAACCTCAAAACACAATCATTATCAATGTTGAATTTAGGCAACATACCTTTCTGAACCAGCTCTACCTTTTTCTGCAACTCGCTGTCTTGCTTCTGTGCTTGCTTGATTATGTCTGATAGAGAAGATTTCACTGATACCTGAAACAAAAAAGGACTTCATGCACCAACAACTTCTATGCCAATTTTTATCAAATCAAAAACCAAAGGATCTCGTTCCAAATGTAGCATGGTCAATAAAGCATTACTTTTTCAACTCAAAGCATCGGCCACTTTATTTTCTTTTCCCGGATGGTAGTGGATTGTACAATCATAATCCTTGATTAATTCTAGCCATCTCCTCTGTCTCATGTTCAATTCATTCTGAGTGAATATATACTTTAAACTCTTGTGATCAGTATATATTTCACACTTTACTCCATTCAAATGATGCCTCCAAATTTTTAAAGCAATGACAACAGCAGCTAATTCCAAATCATGTGTAGGATAATTTTCCTCATGAGTATTCAACTGACGTGAAGCATAAGCAATTACCTGAACATTCTGCATTAGGACACAGCCAAGTCCCTTCAAAGAAGCATCACTGTATATAACAAACTCACCATTCCTGGAAGGAAGTGCCAAATCTGGAGCATTCACCAATATTCTTTTAAACTCCTGAAAACAATCATTACGTTCTTTTGTCCAGATGAACTTAACACACTTACGAGTTAGCTTAGTCATTGGACTAGATAACCGTAAAAAAATTTCAACAAACCTTCGGTAGTAACCTGCCAAACCAAGAAAACTTCGGATCTCGGTTACATTTGAGGGTCTCGGCCATTCTTTAACAACTTTTGTTTTAGTAGGATCAACAGTTATGCCATCTTTTGAAACAATGTGACCCTGGAAAGAAATTTTTTGTATCCAAAACTCACACTTGCAGAATTTTCCATATAGTTTCTTTTCTTTTATGGTTTTCAAGATAACCCTTAAATGACTTTCTTGCTCCTATTTACTTTTAGAAAACAACAAAATATCATCAATGAAAACAACCACAAAATTATCCAAGAACTCATGGAAAATTCTATTCATAAGGTCCATGAATACAGCAGGTGCATTAGTTAACCCAAACGGCATAACTACAAATTCATAATGGCCATATCTAGTACGGAACGTAGTCTTCGGAACATCTGCTTATTTTACATTCAACTGATGGTACCCCGACCTCAAGTCAATCTTCGAAAAATACAGAGCTCCCTGGAGCTGGTCAAACAAATCATCGATATGAGGAAAATGATACTTGTTCTTAACAGTAATATTATTCAAGGCTCTATAATCAATGCAAAGTATCATTGATCCATCTTTCTTTTTAACAAACAAGACAGGAGCACCCCATGGTGATGTGCTAGATCAAATGAAACATTTATCTAATAACTCCTGCAATTGTTTCTTTAACTCTAAATGTTCAACTTGAGCCATTCGATAAGGGGGTTTTGAAATTGGATTTGAATCAGGAACTAATTCAACAGTAAATTCATGTTCCCGATCATGAATAGTACCAGTAAACTCATCAGGAAAAACATCAAGATACTCATTTACCACTAGCACATCATTAATCTGAACAATAACTTTATTTTAATAAATATGTGCAAGGTAAAATTCATTTCCATCTTTTACTAGTTTCTCAACTTCCTGATATGTTATCAAAATCAAGTGTTCATTCTTGTACACAAACTGAAAATCTTTCTGAAAAGAAACCATTTTAGCTCTGCAGTAAATCTTAGCATGATAAACATAAAGCCAATCCATGCCCAAAATAACATCAAACTCTAATAGAGGCAGAACAATAAGGTTTGCTGGTAGATTCTTTCCACACACAAGGATAAGATGGTTGTTATAATTTCTTTTTGTCTCAACGTTCCCTCTAGGTGTTTTTACCATAAGTTCAAGGTTCGTATCTTGAGATGGAATTTCCAATTTACTAGAAAACTTCTCAGAAATGAATGAGTGTGTAGACCCTGAATCAAAAAACACATTGGCATAATCTGAAAAAACAAACAGTGTACCTGATACCACTTCATTCGATGGCCCAACATCTGCTGAAGTTGTTGCAAAGGATTTCACCACCCCTTTCTGATTGTAGTCTGGCTGCATTCCCCCAGTTGAGTTCTTCGTTGGACACTCGTTTGCATAATGAACCATTTCATTACACTTAAAACATCTTACCATTGGCTTTTCATTGCCTTCTTTATCATCTTCCTTACAGTTACGAGCTATATGACCAGACATACCACCCCGAAAACACATACCAGACTTGGATAAAAATTCTCCAGGATGCATTTTACCACCCTTCTCACAGGAAGGATATTTGGTTTTCATACCTCTTTGCTTCTTTGATGAATTCTTCCACTTTTCCTGCCAACTAGACCTCTTATTCTGTTGTTTTTCACAGAACGCTTGATCATCGCCAAACTCCATTTCCACCTTCTCCGCACATCGAACATGTTTTTCATAACTTTTGAACTCACGAGAAGCTAAAGCCCTTCGATACTTTGGCTTTAACCCTGAGTAAAAATGGTTTATTTTACTATCAAGATCTCGTATGAAGTACGGAGAATTCCTTGCCAATCGAGTGAACTTTGCTTCATAAGCATCCACTGAATCATCCTCCTGCCTCAATTCTAGGAACTGGTTTTCCATCCTAAGACGAACCACCATAGGAAAATATTTCTCAAGAAACATACCATTGAATTAATCCCAGTGAAGATCCTCAATCTCATCATTATCCCTTATATGTTTCATCATCGACCACCACTGATCAGCTTCACCTTCAAAACGGTAAACAGAAAGACTAACCTTTTGATGTTCTGAACACCCCATGACATCAAAAATCATCTCCAGTGCTTTAATCCACCCATCAGATTTCACAGGGTCAGATGATCCTTTGAATGATGGGGGATGTTGCCTCATGAAATGTTCCACCACTAACATGATACTCTATGGTTGATCTGGCTGATCTCGTGCATAGATACCACCACCATTTATAGCCCGAGTCAACTGTGCCATCACTGCAACAAACTATTCAGTTCCGATTCCGATCATCTCAGGATGCTGATTTGGAAGGTTGTATTCCTCCCAATGTCGTCCCAACATAGCTGCTTTGTTTCCTCTGCGGAAAACCATTCTGAACTCAGAAATATCTTAGGCGAAGCAACATGGTAATCTATAAATGCTTTATCATTTCAATCATATCATAAATTAACTTATAATTTAACAATTTTCTAACTCCTAAAGTTTTCTAAACCGACCTTTGATACCAACTATAAGGCCCCAGCCTTAAACCTTACTTAATATTGAATTAAATGAATAATTCACATTGAGGATCTTTTCAGGTTTACAGTTTTAGAGAATTTGGACATAACTATTACATCTCAAAATATTACAAAGTAGACACTTCTACTAAGATTCCATAATACAAAAAAACTCTTAAGAAGAAACATGTCTAGTTCCATGTTTTATATAGCGTGGCATTCCCTTGATCCCATCCATGACCTTATTACACTTTATGTCCTGTGAAAAACATTTCGAAAAACATGGGGTGAGCATAAAAAGCTCAGTAAGGGATACACAAAGAATGAAAACTGTTACTTTTTCAAACAACAAGTAAAACATGTATACTCTATCAAAGTAATACCTTCACCATCATGAAGTAGTAAAAACTCTTCACTGAATAAAGTATCATTAATTACCTTTTTGTAACCAAAGGGTTACCATAAAACCCATATAAAGAACACGTTATATATAAAGGTAACTTGGGATATAAACATACTTAAGTGGAATAACCATATGGTCAACTTCCACACATATCACTTAATTGAATAGCCATACGGCCAATTTCCATTCATACTCAATGGAATAGCCATATGGCCGTCTTCCATACCCAGTGCATTGGAGGTTATAACGTAACCACCCGTCCTGGTATTCACGGCACCACCCATCATTTGGTTTATGACGTAACCACCCGTCAAATGTCCAAGTACCAATATAAAATCATAAAACATAAAACCAATATAATGGAATGATAACATTTCCACATTTCAATCACAATATATCATAAATATATTGACATAATAGAATCCTTTATCAAAAACATTTTTAATACCAAAATACATAAAAGAGTTTATGGTATTTATTTTATTTTAAAAACATTACGGCCTGTTGAGGAAACCAAAGACCAAATAATAATCGCGATGGCGAAAAAGGTCGTTGTCACTGCGTACGTTAAAAAAAACATTCCTTTTTGTCGTTTAGTAAAGCGCTTAGTAGAAAAATATTACTTTTGTATAAAAGTAAATGTCAAAGGGTTTTATACACCGTATAAAAGAATGTTTTGTGTAAAATAAAATATGCCTCAATGAATGGAGATTGAGATGAAGTCCCTTACCTCGTATTCGACTTGACCCGACCATTCTTTAATCTCTTTAATAATAAACTTGAGTTAATCTATAAATGCTTAAGAACCTTTTTCAAGTTCATTATTCCGTTTATACCATGTTATGAACATCATGTAATCATTTAAGTTAATAATGTTCATTTTGTCGGTATTTGGTTCTTAAGTCAAAAATAGATTTCTTACACTTACATGTTGTTAATTTGGTCAAAGGTTCGTTATATCCAGAATGATATTAATTATTTGGATAACATATATATCATATATATTCTGAATATACATGTATTTATAATATTACATCACATTCAGAGGTAAGAAATGAAATGCACCGTTCATGGAGACGGTAAGCCGTATGTACGCATGAACACTACTTCCATTTCTATTTCGTATTTTCTGGAATGGAATCATAATTATATAAGAGTATATTATAATTCCAGTATAATAACATATATAATATCATTAACTTTATCCTTTACACATCCCAAATATGGTATTGATGAATCAAATCACTTTCAGGGGGTGGTAGTCCGCACTTTCTAAAATGAAGATATTGTGTTTACCCATAATGGAAACAATAGTGGTATGCCATAAATGAAAAATACAGAAGATTAATAAAAGAATAAACATATTATATATCATATATGAAAATAGTGACATCATAATGGCCACCTTTTAAGGTGTTAGATGAGTATTGAACAATCATCGTTTCGGGAGGCAGAATTTCGCCATCCACGGAAACCGTTTGTTCTTTAACCATTTAATGCAGTTGTGTGAGAGTGTAGCTCGAATAAATATTATAAAAACATCCTAGTATATTGAAGATACTGGATTTGTTACAAAAGATGTAAATAAAAAGAGTTTAGGGGGTTGGAGAAGCAAAATAAAACAAATGAACATGAGAGAAAGAATTGCCTTTAAAAGTGTAACTCCTTTTGATTTGAGCCTAAAGGATTCCTTTGAAAGGATTCTGCCCAAAGGGAATCCTCTAGGATGAGGATAGGGATGTGGAGAGAGTAAATTGGCAGGGTTTGGCCGATCCAAAGGCTTGAGGAGTGTGTGAAATGAGGTAGAGGTGGGTGCCTTTTATAAGAGGAGAGGAGGGGCACTTTTGGAAACCATGAAACTATTATTTTATTTGAAAATGTGTTTCGGTTTTAAAAGGTCCCACATTGATATAATTCGTGGATAAGGTGATAAGGTTTAGAAATCAACCCATCCAATAAGTTTTGGACATGTGTAGTTCATAGATTTTACATTATCTTTCTATTTTATTTAAATCGTCAAATAATGATGTCATCGCTGCATCATTATTAGGTCATAAATAATTTTATTTATTTTATGTTTAAAAAATAAAAAAAATACTATGATGTAGGAAATATTTTTAAATTTCTAATTACTATTTATAATCAAAAATATGACTTGTATAACCCCATTTAAAAATTGTTTTAGTTAAACATGTCATGCTTGTGCCATTTTTTACATTAACATTAAATAAAAGGTATTTATGTCATTTTCCAACCAAAGTGGCTCAATGGGGTCCCCAAGATGACCCATGGCTTGTATTTGTCGGCCATGACATATCCAATGAGGGTAGGACATGTGTCTAGGTCATCTCATATTATTAAAACATTATTTTTACCTTAAACTACACTAATTACCACTAATCGCGATTAAAAAAATAATAAGTTACTATTCACCAAAAAATTATTTTAATCTCATTGAACCAAATTTTACTTCTTAATGACAACCATGTATGTCGGAGTTTTGAAAATCAAATCACAGAGGTGGTAAAATTTAATTTAAATGAAAAATCAGTTTTCATAAGTACCACTTAGTGATTTCACTATTAATCAAAAATTGGAGTTTTTCCAAAAATTACCAAAAATTCACTCTAAGCTATATTCGATATTCAAAATTAAAAAATGATGTTTATATTACCTAATTCTAAGAATATAAGTAGAATTAATTAATTTAATAATTAACTCTTGCTGTCAAAACAAATAGCGTGTTTTTATGAAAAAAATAAGTATCAAAAGATTGATACTAGTTTAAGTGTGATTTCAATGTGAAATTAATTCCAACGACCACTATTGGATTTAATGGTAAAAATATCTTCTAATTTCACTTTAAAAACAATTCAAAATATTATCTAATCATATATATAAATTATATTAAAAAGAGGTTTTGAATTAGAATACAATATTTTTCACTTATTCATAAAAAATGAACTTTATCGGAAAAATAACAAAAACACACACAAAGTAAATTTTGATGTCCCAATTATAAAGAAAGATTTTATATGGTCCAAAAGAATGTATAAGAGTGACCAAAACTATATTTAAAGAGGGTTCTCCATCAAAAGGTGATAAATGAACCTTTAGTGAAAAATTAGGGTATAAATGCCTAAAATTGAATTCTTTCCGTATTATAAGCCTTTATAGTTTATTAGATAAATGTAAAAACATTTAAAAACATATATAATCATATTTTAGTTATTTCTATCCATTCCCACCAAATACAACAGCTATATGTTAACTAACATTTAATATAATATTATTATATTACTAGTGTGCAACGTAAGTTTTCAAAGGAACTCATCATTGCGTATCAGGTACGCTATCGAACATAGCAACCCCTTTTAAAATAAAATTAATATTTTAAAAAAATATTAATAAATATTAATATGTCTTATTCTTTATTTACATGGGATCTTGCATCCTTCCCCCCTTTTGGGAAATGCGTCCCCGCAATTTTTTTCCCTTATCAAAATAAGTGGGAGTATTTATCCCTCATAGCATTTTCAGATTCCCATGTTGCCTCTTCAATCACATGGTTTTTCCACAAAACCATTACCTGATGAATGACCTTATTCCGTAACACCTGCTCCATGTGTTCAAGAATCTGGACTGGTTGTTCTTCATAAGATAGGTTCTCTTCCAGCTGAACTACCTCTGGACTCAAAACATGAGATAGATCTGGCATGTACATTCTCAACATCGAAACGTGAAAAACATTGTGTATCTGAGATAAACTCGGAGGTAAAGCCACTCGGTATGAAACTGATCCAACATTCTTCAGAATTTCATATGGTCCAATGAACCTTGGACTCAGCTTTCCTTTATTACCAAATCTTATCACATTTTTCCATGGATAAACCTTGAGAAAAACATGATCACCTACCTCGAATGATAGATCCTTCCTCCGATTATCCGCATAACTCTTCTGCCTGCTATGAGCTGTTCTCATGTGTTTCTGAATCAATTGATACTCATCTGCCATCTCATCTACCAATTCTGGTCCCATCAGCTTCCTTTCACCCACTTCATCCCAAAATGCTGGAGTTCGACACTGCTTGCCATATAATTCCTCAAATTGTGCCATCTGTATACTGGAATGAAAACTGTTATTATAAGAAAACTCAACCAAAGAAAGATATTGGTCCCAACTTCCCTGATTATCCATAGAACAAGCACATAGCATATCCTTCAAGGTCTGAATTGTTCGTTCTGACTGCCCATCTGTTTGAGGATGAAAAGCTGTACTAAAATTTAATTCAGTACCCAAAGACTTCTGAAGGCCTTTCCAAAAGTTATAAGTGAACCTGGGATCACGATCAGACACAATGGAGAGGGGAACTCCATGAAACCTGACTATCTCTTTAAGATACAAACGGGAAAGTTGATATAGGGAAAACTTATCTCGTATAGCATGGAAATGAGCATATTTAGTCAAGCGATCAACAATAACCTAGATTTCATTATTACCTCGAGATGTCTTCGGTAATCCCACAACAAAGTCCATGGATATATTCTCCCATTTCCACTCTGACACTGGTAAAGGCTGAAGCATCCCTTTTGGTAACTGCCGCTCTGCATTAACCTGTTTACATGTCAAACACATCACAGTAAAATCAGCAATATCTCTTTTCATTCCATCCCACCAGTAATACTCCCGCAGATCTCTGTACATCTTAGTACTGCCAGGATGAACTAAAAACGAGGAACTATGAGCCTCACATAACAACTCATTCTTCAACTGTGAATCACAAGGCACACAAAACCTATTCCCAAACCTCAAAACAGAATCATTATCAATGTTGAATTCAGGCAACTTACCTTTCTGAACCAGCTCTACCTTTTTCTGCAACTCGCTGTCTTGCTTTTGTGCTTCCTTGATTCTGTCTGATAGAGAAGATTTCACTAATTCCTGAAACAAAACAGAAGGACTTCCTGCACCAACATCTTCGATGCCAAAGTTTATCAAATAAAAAACCAATGGATCTCGTTCCAAACGTAGCATGGTTAATGAAGCATTACTTTTTCAACTCAAAGCATCAGCCACTTTCTTTTCTTTTCCCGGATGGTAGTGGATTGTACAATCATAATCCTTGATTAATTCTAGCCATCTCCTCTGTATCATGTTCAATTCTTTCTGAGTGAATATATACTTCAAACTCTTGTGATCAGTATATATTTCACACTTTACTCCATACAAATGATGCCTCCAAATTTTTAAAGCAAAGACAACAGCAGCTAATTACAAATCATGTGTAGGGTAATTTACCTCATGAGTTTTCAACTAACGTGAAGAATAAGCATTTACCTGATCATTCTGCATTAGGACACAGCCAAGTCCCTTCAAGGAAGCATCACTGTATATAAAAAACTCACCATTCTTGGAAGGAAGTTCCAAAACTGGAGCATTCACCAATCTTCTTTTCAACTCCTGAAAACTATCATCACATTCTTTTGTCCAGATGAACTTAACACCCTTACGAGTTAGCTTAGTCATTGGACTAGATAACCGTAAACAAAATTCAACAATCCTTCGGTAGTAACCTACCAAACCAAGAAAACTATGGATATCAGTTACATTTGTGGGTCTCGGCCATTCTTCAACAACTTTTTTTAGTAGGATCAACAGTTATGCCATCTTTTGAAACAATGTGACCCAGGAAAGAAATTTGTTGTAACCAAAACTCACACTTGAAAAATTTTCCATATAGTTTATTTTTTTATATGGTTTGCAAGATAACCCTTAAATGACTTTAATGCCCCTCTTTACTTTTAGAAAACACCAAAATATCATCAATGAAAACAACCACAAACTTATCCAAGAACTCATGGAAAATTCTATTCATAAGGTCCATGAATACAGCAGGTTCATTAGTTAACCCAAACGGAATAACTACAAATTCATAATGGCCATATCTAGTACGGAGCGTTGTCTTCGTAACATCTTCTTATTTTACATTCAACTGATGGTACCCCCGACCTCATGTCAATCATTGAAAAATACTGAGCTCCCTGGAGATGATCAAACAAATCATCGATATTAGGCAAAGGATACTTGTTCGTAACAGTAATATTATTAAAGTATCTGTAATCAATGCAAAGTCTCATTGATCCATCTTTCTTTTTAACAAACAAGACAGGAGAACCCCATGGTGATGTGCTAGGTCGAATGAAACCTTTATCTAATAACTCCTGCAATTGTTTCTTTAACTCTAAATGTTCAACCGGAGCCATTCGATAAAGGGGTTTTGAAATTGGCTTAGAATCAGGAACTAAGTCAACAGTAAATTAAAGTTCCCGATCATGAATAATACCAGGAAACTCATGAGGAAAAATATCAAGATACTCATTTACCACTGGCACATCATTAATCTGAAAAATTCCTTTATTTTCACCAATATGTGAAAGGTAACATTCATTTCCATCTTTTACTAGTTTCTCAACTTCCTGATATGTTATCAAAATCAAGTGTTCATTCTTGTACACAAACTGAAAATCTTTCTGAAAAGAACCCATTTTAGCTCTGTAGTCAATCTTAGCATGATAAACAGAAAGCCAATCCATTCCCAAAATTACATCAAACTCTAATAGAGGTAGAACAATAAGGTTTTCTGGTAGATCCTTTCCACACACAAGGATAAGAAGGTTCTTATAATTTCTTTTTGTCTCAACGTTCCCTCCGGGTGTTTTTACCATAAGTTCAGGGTTCATATCTTGAGATGGAATTTCCAATTTACTAGAAAACTTCTCAGAAATTATAGAGTGTGTAGACCCTGAATCAAAAAACACATTGGCATAATCTGAAAAAACAAACAGTGTACCTGATACCACTTCATTCGATGGCCCAACATCTGCTGAAGTTGCTGCAAAGGATTTCACCACCTCTTTCTGCTTGTAGTCTGGCTGCATTCCCCCAGTTGAGTTCTTCGTTGGACACTCGTTTGCATAATGAACCATTTCATTACACTTAAAACATCTTACCATTGGCTTGTCATTGCCTTCTTTATCATCTTCCTTACAGTTACGAGCTATATGACCAGAATTACCACACCGAAAGCACTTACCAGACTTGGATATACATTCTCTAGGATGCATTTTACCACCCTTCTCACAGGATGGATATTTGGTTTTCATACCTCTTTGCTTCTTTGATGAATTATTCCCATTTGCCTACCAACTAGACCACTTATTCTGTTGTTTTTCATAGAACACCTGATCATCGCCAAACTCCATTTCCACCTTCTCCGCACATCGAACAAGTTTTTCATAACTTTTGAACTCACGAGAAGCTAAAGCCCTTCGATACTTTGGCTTTAACCCTGAGTAAAAATGGTTTATTTTACTATCAAGATCTCGTATGAAGTTCAGAGCATACCATGCCAATCGAGTGAACTTTGCTTCATAAGCAGCCACTGAATCATCCTCCTGCCTCAATTATAGGAACGGTTTTTCCATCCTAAGACAAACCACCTTTGGAAAATATTTCTCAAGAAACATACCTTTCAATTCGTCCCAGTGAAGATCCTCAATCTCATCACTATCCCTGTTATTTTTCACCATCGACCACCACTGATCAACTTCACCTTCAAAACGGTAAACAGCAAGACTAACCTTTTGATGTTCTGAACACCCCATGACATCAAAAATCTTCTCCAGTGCATTAATCCACCCTTCAGCTTGCAAAGGGTCAGATGATTCTCTGAATGATGTGGGATGTAGCCTCATGAAATGTTCCACCACTAACATATTCCTCTGTGGTTGATCTGGCTGATCTCCTGCATGGATACCACCACTATTTATAGCCTGAGTCAACTGTGCCATCACTGCAACAAACTGTTCAGTTCTAATTCCGATCATCTCAGGATGCTGATTTGGATGGTTTTATTCCTCCCAATGTCGTCCCAACATAGATTCTTTGTTTCCTCTGCGGAAAACCATTATGAACTCAGAAATATCTTAGGCGAAGCAACATGGTAATCTGTAAAATCTATATCATTTCAATCATATCAAAAATTAACTTATAATTTAAAAATTTTCTAATTCCTAAATTTGTCTAAACTGACCTTTGATACCAACTATAAGGCCCCAGCCTTAAACCTTACTTAATATTGAATTAAATTAATAATTCACATTGAGGATCTTTTCAGGTTTACAGTTTTAGAGAATTAGGACATAACTATTACATCTCAAAATATTACAAAGTAGACACTTCTACTATGTTTCCATAATAAAAAAAAACTCTTAAGAAGAAACATGTCTAGTTCCATGTTTTATATAGCGTGGCATTCCCTTGATCCCATCCATGACCTTATTCCACTTTATGTCCTGTGAAAAACATTTCGAAAAACTTGGGGTGAGAATAAAAAGCTCAGTAAGGGATACACAAAGAATGAAAACTGTTACTTTTTCAAAAATCAAGTAAAACATGTATACTCTATCAAAGTAATACCTTCACCTTCATGAAGTAGTAAAATCTATTCACTGAATAAAGTATCATTAATTACCTTTTTGTAACCAACGGGTTACCATAAAACCCATATAAAGAACACATAGAATATATAAAGGTAACTTGGGACATAAACATACTTAAGTGGAATAACCATACGGTCGACTTCCACACATATCACTTAATGGAATAGCCATACGGCCAATTTCCATACATACTCAATGGAATAGCCATACGGCCGACTTCCATACCCAATGCATTAGAGGTTATAACGTAACCACCCATCCTAGTATTCACGGCACAACCCATCATATGGTTTATCATGTAACCACCCGTCAAATGTCCAACTACCAATATTAAATCATAAAACATAAAATGAATATAAAGGAATGATACCATTTCCACATTTCAATAACAATATATCATAAATATATTGACAAAAAAGAATCCTTTATCAAAACCATTTTCAATACCAAAATACATAAAAGAGTATATGGTATTTATTTTATTTTAAAAACATTACGGCTTGTTGAGGAAGCCAAAGACCAAATAATAATCGCGGCGGCGGAAAAGGTCGTTATCACCGCGTACGTTAAAAAAACATTTCTTTTTGTCATTTAGTAAAGATCTTCATAGAAAAATATTCCTTTTTTATAAAAGTAAATGTCAAAGGATTTTATACACCGTATAATAGAAAGTTGTGTATAAAATAAAATATGCCTCAATGAATGGAGATTGAGACGAAGTCCCTTACCTCGTATCCAACATGACCCGGCCATTCTTTTATCTCCTGAATAATAAACTCGAGTCAATCTATACTTTCTTAAGAACCTTTTTCAAGTTCATTATTTCTTTTATACCATGTTATTAACATCATGTAATCATTTAAGTTAATAATGTTCATTTTGTCGGTATTTGGTTCTTAAGTCAAAAATAGACATCTTACACTTACATGTTGTTAATTTGGTCAAAGGTTAGTTATATCCAGAATGATATTAATGATTTGGATAACATATATATCATATATATTCTGTATATACATGTATTTATAATATAACATCACATTTAGAGGTAAGAAATGAAATGCACCGTTCATGGATACGGTATGGCGTACGTATGCATGAACACTACTTCCATTTCTATTTCGTATTTTCTGGAATGGAATCATAATTATATAAGAGTATATTATAATTCCAGTATAATAACATATATAATATCATTAACTTTATCCTTTACAAATCCGACATATGGTATTGACGAATCAAATCACTTTCATGGGGCGGTAGTCCGCACTTCCTAAAATGAAGATATCGTGTTTATCCATAATGGAAACAATAGTGGTATGCCATAAATGAAAAATACATAAGATTAATAAAAGAATAAACATATTATATATCATATATAAAAATAGTTACATCATAATGGCCACCATTGAAGGTGTTAGATGAGTATTGAACAATCATCGTTTCGGGAGGCAGAATCTTGCCATCCACGGAAACCGTATGTTCTTTAACCATTTGATGTAGTTGTGTGAGAGTGTAGCTCGAATAAATCTTATAACAACATCCTAGTATATTGAAGATACTGGTTTTGTTACAAAAGAAGTAAATAAAAAGAGGTTAGGGGGTTGGAGAAGCAAAATAAAACAAATGAACATGAGAGAAAGAATTACCATTAAAAGTGTAACTCCTTTTGATTTGAGCCTAAAGGCTTCCTTTGAAAGGATTATGCCCAAAGGGAATAATCTAGGATGAGGATAGGGATGTTCAGAGAGTAAATGGGCAGGGTTTTTCCGAGAAAAGGCTTGAGGATTGTGTGAAATGAGGTATAGGTGGGTGCCTTTTATAAGAGGAGAGGAGGGGCACTTTTGGAAACCATGAAACTATTATTTTATTTGAAAATGTGTTTCGGTTTTAAAAGGTCCCACATTGATATAATTCGTGGATAAGGTGATAAGGATTTGAAATAAACCCATACAATAAGTTTTGTACATGTGTAGTTCATATATTTTACATTATCTATCTATTTTATTTAAATCGTCAAATAATGATGTCATCGCTGCATCATTTTTATGTCATAAATAATTTAATTTATTTAATGTCTAAAAATTATAAATAAATTACTATGATGTAGGAAATCGTTTATCTTTCTAATGAATATTTATAATCAAAAATATGACATGTATAACCCCATTTAAAAATTGTTTTACTAAAACATGTCATGCTTGTGCCATTTTTTACATTAACATTAAATAAAAGGTATTTATGTCATTTTCCAACCAACGTGGCTCCATGGGGTCCCCAAGATGACCCATGGCTTGTCTTTGTCGGACATGACATATCCAATGAGGGTATTACATGTGTCTAGGTCATCTCATATTATTAAAACATTATTTTTACCTTAAACTACACTAATTACCACTAATCACGATTAAAAACTTAATAAGTTACTATTCACCAAAAAATTATTTTAATCTCATTTTACCACATTTTACTTCATAATGACAACCATGTATGTCGGATTTTTGAAAATCAAATCACAGAGGTGGTAAAATTTCATTTAAACGAAAAATCTTTTTTCATAAGTACCACTTAGTGATTTCACTATTAATAAAAAATTGGAGTTTTTCAGAAAATTAACAAAAATTAACTCTACGCTATATTTGATTTTCCAAATTAAAAAATGATGTTTATATTACCTAATTCTAAGAATATAAGTAGAAATTAATTAATTTAATAATTAACTCCTGCTGTCAAAACAAATAGCGTGTTTTTATGAAACAATAAGTATCAAAAGATTGATACTAGTTTAAGTCCGATTTCAATGTGAAATTAAATCCAACGACCACTATTGGATTTAATGGTGAAAATATCTTCTAATTTCACTTTAAAAAAAATTCAAAATATTATCTATTCATATAAATAAATTGTATTAAAAAGAGGTTTTGAATTAGAATACAACATTTTTCACTTATTCATAAAAAATGAACTTTATCGGAAAAATAACAAAAACATACACAGAGTAAATTTTGATGTCCCAATTATAAAGAAGGATTTTATTTGGTCCAAAAGAATGTATAAGAGTGACCAAAACTATATTTAAAGAGGGTTCGCCATCAATTGGTGATAAATGAACCTTTAGTGAAAAAATAGGGTATAAATGCCTAAAATTGAATTCTTTCCGTATTTTAAGCCTTTAACGTTTATTGGATAAATGTAAAAACATTTAAAAACATATATAATCATATTTTATTTATTTCTATCCATTACCACCAATACAATGGCTATAAGTTAACTATCATTTAATATAATATTATTATATTACTAGTGTGCAACGTATGTTTTCAAAGGAACTCATCATTGTGTATCGGGTACTCAATCGAACATAGAAACCCCCTTTAAAATAAAATTATTATTTTAAAAAAATATTAATAAATATGAATATATCTTATTCTTTATTTACTTGGGATTTTACATCCTTCCCCCCTTTTTGGAATTGCATCCTCGCAATTTTATTCCCTTATCAAAATAAGTGGGGGTATTTATCCCTCATAGCATTTTCAGATTTCCACGTTGCCTCTTCAATCACATGGTTTTTCCACAAAACCTTTTCTTGATGAATCACCTTATTCCATAACACCTGCTCCCTGTGGTCAAGAATCTGGACTGGTTGTTCTTCATAAGATAGGTTCTCCTCCAGCTGAACTACCTCTGGACTCAAAACATGAGATGGATCTTGCATGTACTTTCTCAACATCGAAATGTGAAAAACATTGTGTACCTGAGATAAACTCGGAGGTAAAGCCACTCGGTAAGCAACTGATCCAACATTATCTAGATTTTCATATGGTCCAATGAACCTTGGACTCAGCTTTCATTTCTTACCAAATCTCATCACATTTTTCCATGGAGAAACCTTGAGAAAAACATGATCACCTACCTTGAAAGATAGATCCTTCCTCCGATTATCTGCATAACTCTTCTGCCTGCTCTGAGCTGTTCTCATGTGTTTCGGAATCAATTGAGATTTTTCTGCCATATCTTCTACCAATTCTGGTCCCATCAGCTTCCTTTCACCCACTTCATCCCAAAATCCTGGAGTTCGACACTGCTTGCCATATAATTCCTCAAATGGTGCCATCTGTATACTGGAATGAAAACTGTTATTATAAGAAAACTCAACCAAAGAAATATTTTGGTCCCAACTTCCCTGGTAATCCATCAAACAAGCACGTAGAATATCCTTCAAGGTCTGAATTGTTTGTTCTGACTGGCCATCTGTTTGAGGATGAAAAGCTGTACTAAAATTTAATTCAGTACCCAATGACTTCTGAAGGCCTTTCCAAAAGTTAGAAGTGAACCTGGGATCACGATCAGACACAATGGAGAAGGGAACTCCATGCAACCGTACTATCTCATTAAGATAAAAACGGGAAAGTTGATCTAGGGAAAAATTATCTCGTATAGCAAGGAAATGAGCATATTTAGTCAAGCGATCAACAATAACCCAGATTGCATTATTACCTCGAGATGTCTTCGGTAATCCCACAGCAAAGTCCATGGATATATTCTCCCATTTCCACTCTGGCACTGGTAAAGGCTGAAGCATCCCTTTCGGTAACTGCCGCTCTGCTTTAACCTGTTGACATGTCAAACACTTCACAGTAAAATCAGCAATATCTCTTTTCATTCCATCCCACCAGTAATACTTCTGCAGATCTCTGTACATCTTAGTACATCCAGGATGAACTGAAAATGGGGAACTATGAGCCTCACATAACAACTCATTCTTCAACTTTGAATCACAAGGCACACATAACCTCTTCCCAAACCTCAAAACACAATCATTATCAATGTTGAATTCAGGCAACTTACCTTTCTGAACCAGCTCTAACTTTTTCTGCAACTCGCTGTCTTGCTTTTGTGCTTGCTTCATTCTGTTTGATAGAGAAGATTTCACTGATACCTGAAACAAAAAAGAAGGACTTCCTGCACCAACAACTTCTATGCCAAAGTTTATCAAATCCAAAAAACAAAGGATCTCGTTCCAAACGTAGAATTGTTAATGAAGCATTAATTTTTCAACTCAAAGCATCAGCCACTTTATTTTCATTTCCTGGATGGTAGTGGATTGTATAATCATAATCCTTGATTAATTCCAGCCAAATCCTCTGTCTCATGTTAAATTATTTCTGAGTGAATATATACTTTAAACTCTTGTGATAAGTATATATTTCACACTTTACTCCATACAAATGATGCCTCCAAATTTTTAAATCAAAGACAACAGCAGCTAATTCCAAATCATGTGTAGGGTAATTTTCCTCATGAGTTATCAACTGACGTGAAGCATAAGCAATTACCTGATCATTTTTCATTAGGACATAGCCATGTCCCTTCAACGAAGCATCACTGTATATAACAAACTCACCATTCCTGGAAGGAAGTTCCAAAACTGGAGCATTCACCAATCTTCTTTTCAACTCCTGAAAACAATCATCACATTCTTTTGTCCAGATGAACTTAACACCTTTACGAGCTAGCTTTGTCATTGGACTAGATAACCGTTAAAAAATTTCAACAAACCTTCGGTAGTAACCTGCCAAACCAAGAATACTACGGACCTCTGTTACATTTGTGGGTCTCGGCCATTCTTCAACAACTTTTTTTTAGTAGGATCAACAGGTATGCCATCTTTTGAAACAATGTGACCCAGGAAAGAAATTTTTTGTAACCAAAACTCACACTTGCTGAATTTTCCTTATAGTTTCTTTTCTTTTAAGGTTTTCATGATAACCCTTACATGACTTTCATGCTCCTCTTTACTTTTAGAAAACACCAAAATATCATCAATGAAAACAACCACATACTTATCCAAGAACTCACTGAAAATTCTATTCATAAGGTCCATGAATACAGCAGGTGCATTAGTTAACCCAAACGGCATAACTACAAATTCATAATGGCCATATCTAGTACGGAACGCAGTCTTCGGAACATCTGCTTCTTTTACATTCAACTGATGGTACCCCGACCTCAAGTCAATCTTCGAAAAATACTGAGCTCCCTGGAGCTGATCAAACAAATCATCAATATGAGGCAAAGGATACTTGTTCTTAACAGTAATTTTATTCAAGGCTCTATAATCAATGGAAAGTCTCATTGATCAATCATTCTTTTTAACAAACAAGACAGGAGCACCCCATGGTGATGTGCTAGGTCAATTGAAACCTTTATCTAATAACTCCTGCAATTGTTTCGTTAACTGTAAATGTTCAACTGAGCCATTTGATAAGGGGGTTTTTAAATTGGCTTAAAATCAGGAACTAAGTCAACAGTAAATTCAAGTTCCCGATCATGAATAATACCAGGAAACTCATCAGGAAAAACATCAAGATACTCATTTACCACTAGCACATCATTAATCTGAACAATTCCTTTATTTTCAACAACATGTGCAAGGTAACATTCATTTCCATCTTTTACTAGTTTCTCAACATCCTGATATGTTATCAAAATCAAGGGTTCATTCTTGTACTCAAACTGAAAATCTTTTTGAAATGAAACCATTTTATCTCTGCAGTCAATCTTAGTATGATAAACAGAAAGCCAATCCATGTCCAAAATAACATCAAACTCGAATAGAGGCAAAACAATAAGGTTTGCTGGTAGATTCTTTCCACACACAAGGATAGGAAGGTTCTTATAATTCCTTTTTGTCTCAACGTTCCCTCCGGGTGTATTTACCATAACATTAGGGTTCATATCTTGAGATGGAATTTCCAAGTTACTTGAAAACTTCTAAGAAATGAAAGAGTGTGTAGACCCTGAATCAAACAACACATTGGCATAATCTGAAAAAACAAACAGTGTACCTGATACCACTTCATTTGATGTCCCAACATCTATTGAAGTTGTTGCAAAGGATTTCACCACCCCTTTCTTCTTGTAGTTTGGCTAAATTCCCCCGGTTGAGTTCTTCGTTGGACACTTGTTTGCATAATGACCCATTTCATTACACTTAAAACATCTTACCATTGGATTTTCATTTCCTGCTTTATCATCTTCCTTATAGTTACGAGCTATATGACCAGACTTACCACCCTGAAAGCACTTACCAGACTTGGATAAACATTCTCCAGCATGCATTTTACCACACTTCTCACAGGATGGATATTTGGTTTTCGTACCTCCTTGCTACTTTGATGAATTCTTCCCCTTTGTCTGCCAACTAGACCTCTTATTCTGTTGTTTGTCATAGAACACCTCATCATCGGCAAACTCCATTTCGACCTTCTCCGCACATCGAACAAGTTTTTCATAACTTTTGATCTCACGAGAAGCTAAAGCCCTTCGATACTTTGGCTTTAACCCTGAGAAAAAATGGTTTATTTTACTATCAAGATCTCGTATGAAGTTTGGAGAATACTTTGCCAATCGAGTGAACTTTGCTTCATAAGAAGCCACTGAATCATCCTCCTACCTCAATTCTAGGAAATTTTTTTCCATCCTAAGACGAACCACCTTAGGAAAATATTTCTCAAGAAACATACCTTTGAATTCGTCCCAGTGAATATCCTCAATCTCATCACTATCCCTGATATTTTTCACCATCGACCACCACTGATCAGCTTCACCTTCAAAATGGTAAACAACAAGACTAACCTTTTGATGTTCTGAACACCCCATGACATCAAAAATATTCTCCAGTGCTTTAATCCACCCTTCAGCTTGCACAGGGTCAGATGATCCTCTGAATGATGGGGGATGTTGCCTCATGAAATGTTCCACCACTGACATGTTTCTCTATGGTTGATCTGGCTGATCTCGTGCATGGATACCACCACCATTTATAGCCTGAGTCAACTGTTCCATCACTCCAACAAACTATTCAGTTCCGATTCTGATCATCTCAGAATGCTGTTTTGGAAGGTTGTCTTCCTCTTGATGTCGTCCCAACATAGCTTCTTTGTTTCCTATGCGGAAAACCATTCTGAACTCAGAAATATCTTAGGCGAAGCAACATGGTAATCTGTAAATGCTATATCATTTCAATCATATCATAAATTAACTTATAATTTAACAATTTTCTAACTCCTAAAGTTGTCTAAACCGACCTTTGATACCAACTATAAGGCCCCAGATTTAAACCATACATAATATTGAATTAAATAAATTATACACATTGAGGATCTTTTCAGGTTTACAGTTTTAGAGAATTAGGACATAACTATAACATCTCAAAATATTACAAAGTAGACACTTCTACTAAGTTTCCATAATCAAAATAAACTCTTAAGAAGAAACATGTCTAGTTCCATGTTTTATATAGTGTGGTATTCCCTTGATCCCATCCATGACCTTATTCCACATTATGTCCTGTGAAAAACATTTCAAAAAACTTGGGGTGAGCATAAACAGCTCAGTTAGGGATACACAAAGAATGAAAACTGTTACTTTTTCAAACATCAAGTAAAACATGTATACTCTATCAAAGTAATACCTTCACCTTCATGAAGTAGTAAGAACTCTTCACTGAATAAAGTTTCATTACATACCTTTTTGTAACCAAAGGGTTACCATAAAACCCATATAAAGAACACATATCATATATAAAGGTAACTTGGGACATAAACATACTTAAGTGGAATAACCATATGGTCGACTTCCACACATATCACTTAATGGAATAGCCATACAAACAATTTCCATACATACTCAATGGAATATCCATACGGCCGACTTCCATACCCAATTCGTTGGAGGTTATAACGTAACCACCCATCCTGGTATTCATGGAACCACCCGTAATATGGTTTATCACGTAACCACCCGTCAAATGTCCATGTACCAATATAAAATCATAAAACATAAAACCAATTTAAAGAAATGATAACATTTCCACATTTCAATCACAATATATCATAGATATATTGACATAATAGAATCCTTTATCAAAACCATTTTCAATATCAAAATACATAAAAGAGTATATGGTATTTATTTTATTTTGAAAACATTACGGCTTGTTGAGGAATCCAAAGACCAAATAATACTCGCAGCGGCGGAAAAGGTCATTGTCACCGCGTACGTTAATAAAACATTCCTTTTTTTGTTTATTTAAGCGCTTCGTAGAAAATGATTCCTTTTGTATAAAAGTAAAAGTCAAAGGGTTTTATACACCGAATAAAAGAAAGTTGTGTATAAAATAAAATATGCCTCAATGAAAGGAGATTGAGACGAAGTCCCTTACCTCGTGTCTGACTTGACCCGACCGTTCTTTAATCTCCGGAATAATAAACTTGAATTAATCTCTACTTGCTTAAGAACCTTTTTCAAGTTCATTATTCCTTTTATACCATGTTATGAACATCATGTATTCATTTAAGTTAATAATGTTCATTTTGATTGTATTTGGTTCTTAAGTCAAAAATAGACTTCTTACACTTACATGTTGTTAATTTGGTCAAAGGTTAGTTATATCCAGAATGATATTAATGATTTGGATAACATATATATCATATATATTCATAATATACCAGTATTTATAATATTACATCACATTCAGAGGTAAGAAATGAAATGCACCGTTCATGGAAACGGTAAGTCGTACGTACGCATGAACACTACTTCCATTTCTATTTCATATTTTCTGGAATGGAATCATAATGATAGAAGAGTATATAATAATTCCAGTATAATAACATATACAATATCATTAACTTTATCCTTTACGCATCCCACATATGGTATTGACGAATCAAATCACTTTTAGGGGGCGGTAGTCCGCACTTCCTAAAATGAAGATATCGTGTTTACCCATAATGGAAACAATAGTGGTATGACATAAATGGAAAATACATAAGCATAAGGAAAGAATTAAAATATTATATATCATATATAAAAATAGTGACATCATAATGGCCACCTTTGAAGGTGTTAGATGAGTATTGAACAATCATCGTTTCGGGAGGCAGAATTTCGCCATCCACAGAAACCGTTTGTTCTTTAACCATTTGATGAAGTTGTGTGAGAGTGTAGCTCGAATAAATCTTATAAAAACATCCTAGTATATTTAAGATACTGGTTTTGTTACAAAATAAGTAAATAAAAAGAGTTTAGGGGGTTGGAGAAGCAATATAAAACAAATGAACATAAGAGAAACAATTACCTTTAAAAGTGTAACTCCTTTTTTAGAGCCTAAAGGCTTCCTATGAAAGGATTATGCCCAAAGGGAATCCTTTAGGATGACGATATGGATGTGGAGAGAGTAAATGGGCTGGGTTTGGCCGAGCCAAAGGCTTGAGGAGTGTGTGAAATGAGGTAGAGGTGGGGGCCTTTTATAAGAGGAGAGGAGGGGCACTTTTGGAAACCATGAAACTATTATTTTATTTGAAAATGTGTTTCTGTTTTAAAAGGTCCCACATTGATATAATTCGTGGATAAGGTGATAAGGGTTCTAAATCCACCCATCCAATAAGTTTTTGACATGTGTAGTTCATAGAGTTTACATTATCTTTCTATTTTATTTAAATCATCAAATAATGATGTCATCGATGCATCATTATTATGTCATAAATAATTTAATTTATTTAATGTATAAAAATTATAAAAAAATTATATGATGTAGGAAATATTTTTAGCTTTCCAATTACTATTTATAATCAAAAATCCGACTTGTATCACCCCATTTAAAAATTGTTTTAGTAAAACATGTCATGTTTGTGCCATTTTTTACATTAACATTAAATAAAAGGTATTTATGTCATTTTCCAACCAAAGTGGCTCCATGGGGTCCCCAAGATGATCCATGGATTATCTTGGTCGGCCATTACATATACAATGAGGGTAGGACGTGTGTCTAGGTCATATCATATTATTAAAACATTATTTTTACCTTACACTACACTAATTACCACTAATCGCGATTAAAAACTTAAAAAATTACTATTCACCAAAAAATTATTTTAATCTCATTGAACCACATTTTACTTCCTAATGACAACCATGTATGTCGGATTTTTTTAAATCAAATCACAGAGGTGGTAAAATTTCATTTAAACGAAAAATCAGTTTTCATAAGTACCACTTAGTGATTTCACTATTCATAAAAAATTGGAGTTTTTCAGAAAATTACAAAAAATTCACTCTAAGCTATATTCGATATTCCGAATTCAAAAATGAAGTTTATATTACCTAATTATAAGAATATAAGTATAATTAATTAATTTAATAATTAACTCCTGCTGTCAAAACAAATATCGTGTTTTTATGAAACAAGAAGTATTAAAAGATTGATACTAGTTTATGTCCGATTTCAATGTGAAATTAATTCAACGACCACTATTGGATTTAATGATAAAAATATCTTCTAATTTAACTTTAAAACCAATTCAAAATATTATCTAATATTATAAATAAATTATATTAAAAAGAGGTTTTGAATTAGAATACAACATTTTTCACTTATTCATAAAAATTGAACTTTATCGGAAAAATAACAAAAACATACACAAAGTAAATTTTGATGTCCCAATTATAAAGAAGGATTTTATTTGGTCCAAAAGAATATATAAGAGTGACCAAAACTATATTTAAAGAGGGTTCGCCATCAAAAGGCGATAAAAGAACCTTTAGTGAAAAATTAGGGTATAAATGCCTAAAATTGAATTCTTTCCGTATTTTAAGCCTTTAACATTTATTGGATAAATGCAAAAACATTTAAAAACATATATAATCATATTTTAGTTTTTTCTATCCATTCCCACAAATACAACGGCTACATGTTAGTTAACATTTAATATAATATTATTATATTACTAGTGTCCAATGTAAGTTTTCAAAGGAACTCATCGTTGTATATCGGGTACGCTATCAAACATAGCAACCCCCTTTAAAATAAAATTAATATTTTAAAAAAATATTAATAAATATGAATATGTCTTATTCTTTATTTACCTGGGATGTTACATCATTCCCCCATTTTAGGAATTGTGTCCTCGCAATTTTATTCACTTATCAAAATAAGTGGTGGTATTTATCCCTTATAGCATTTTCAGATTCCCACGTTGCCTCTTCAATCACATGGTTTTTCCACAAAACCTTTACCTGATGAATCACCTTATTCTGTAACACCTTCTCCCTGTGGTCAAGAATCTGGACTGGTTGTTCTTCATAAGATAGGTTCTCTTCCAGCTGAACTACCTCTGGACTCAAAACATGAGATGGATCTGGCATGTACTTTCTCAACATTGAAACATGAAAAAAATTGTGTACCTGAGATAAACTCGGAGGTAAAGCCACTCGGTAAGCAACTGATCCAACTTTCTCCATAATTTCATATGGTCCAATGAACCTTGGACTCATCTTTCCTTTCTTACCAAATCTCATCACATTTTTCCATGGAGAAACCTTGAGAAAAACATGATCACCTACCTCGAAAGATAGATCCTTCCTCCGATTATCCTCACAACTCTTCTGCCTGCTCTGAGCTGTTCTCATGTGTTTCTAAATCAATTGAGCCTTTTCTGCCATCTCTTCTACCAATTCTGGTCCCATCAGCTTTCTTTCACCCACTTCATCCCAAAATGCTGGAGTTCGACACCGCTTTCCATATAATGCCTCAAATGGTTCCATATGTATACTGGAATGAAAACTGTTATTATAAGAAAACTCAACCAAAGAAAGATGTTGGTCTCAACTTCCCTGATAATCCATCGAACAAGCACGTATCATATCCTTCAAGGTCTGAATTGTTTGTTCTGACTGCCCATCTGTTTGAGGATGAAAAGCTGTACTAAAATTTAATTCAGTACCCAAAGACTTCTGAAGGCCTATTCAAAAGTTAGAAGTGAACCTGGGATCACGATCAGATACAATGGAGAGGGGAACTCAATGCAAACTGACTATCTCTTTAAGATACAAACAGGAAAGTTGATCTAAGGAAAAATTATCTCGTATAGCAAGGAAATGAGGAGATTTAGTCAAGCAATCAACAATAACCCAGATTGAATTATTACCTCGATATGTATTTAGTAATCCCACAACAAAGTCCATGGATATATTCTACCATTTCCACTCTGGCACTGGTAAAGGCTGAAGCGTCCCTTTCAGTAACTTCCGCTCTACTTTAACCTATTGACATGTCAAACACTTCACAGTAAAATCATCAATATCTATTTTCATTCCATCCCACCAGTAATACTCTCGTCGATCTCTGTACATCTTAGTACTGCCAGGATGAACTGAAAACGGGGAACTATGAGCCTCACATAACAACTCATTATTCAAATGTGAATCACAAGGCACACATAACCTCTTCCCAAACCTCAAAACACAATCATTATCAATGTTGAATTCAGGAAACTTACCTTTCTGAACCAGCTCTTCCTTTTTCTGTAACTCGCTATATTGCTTATGTGCTTGCTTGATTCTGTCTGATAGATAAGATTTCACTGATACCTGAAACAAAACAGAAGGACTTCCGACACCAACAACTTCTATGCCAAAGATTATCAAATAATAAACCAAATGATCTCGTTCTAAATGTAGCATGGTTAATGAAGCATTACTTTTTCCACTCAAAGCATCGCCCACTTTATTTTCTTTCCCCGGATGGTAGTGGATTGTACAATCATAATCCTTGATTAATTCCTGCCATCTCCTCTGTCTCATGTTCAATTCTTTCTGAGTGAATATATACTTTAAACACTTGTGATCAGTATATATTTCACACTTTACTCCATACAAATGATGCCTCCAAATTTTTAAAGCAAAGACAACAGTAGCTAATTCCAAATCATGTGTAGGGTAATTTACCTGATGAGTTTTCAACTGACGTGAAGCATAAGCAATTACCTGATCATTCTGCAATAGGACACAACCATGTCCCTTCAATGAAGCATCACTGTATATAACAAACTCACCATTCCTGGAAGGAAGTGCCAAAACTAGAGCATTCACCAATCTTCTTTTCAACTCCTGAAAACAATCATCACATTCTTTTGTCCAGATGAACTTAACACCCTTACGAGTTAGCTTAGTCATTGGAGTAGATAACCGTGAAAAAATTTCAACAAACCTTCGGTAGTAACCTGCCAAACCAAGAAAACTATGGATCTCAGTTACATTTGTGGGTCTCGGCCATTCTTCAACAACTTTTGATTTAGTAGGATCAACAGTTATGCCATCTTTTGAAACAATGTGACCCAGGAAAGAAATTTGTTGTAACCAAAACTCACACTTGCTGAATTTTCCATATAGTTTCTTTTCTTTTATGGTTTTCAAGATAACCCTTAAATAACTTTCATGCTCCTCTTTACTTTTAGAAAACACCAAAATATCATCAATGAAAACAACCACAAACTTATCCAAGGACTCATGGAAAATTCAATTCATAAGGTCCATGAATACAGTAGGTGCATTAGTTAACCCAAATGGCATAACAGAAATTCATAATGGCCATATCTAGTACGGAACACAGTTTTTAGAACATATGCTTCTTTTACATTCAATTGATGGTACCCCGACCTCAAGTCAATCTTCGAAAAATACTGAGCTCCCTGGAGCTGATCAAACAAATCATCGATATGAGGCAAAGGATACTTGTTCTTAATAGTAATATTATTCAAGGCTCTATAATCAATGAAAAGTCTCATTGTTCCATCATTCTTTTTAACAAACAAGACTGGAGCACTCCATGGTGATGTGCTAGGTCGAATGAAACCATTATCTAATAACTCCTGTAATTGTTTCTTTAAATCTAAATGTTCAACTTGAGACATTCGATAAGGGGGTTTTGAAATTGTCTTAGAATCAGGAACTAAGTCAACAGTAAATTCAAGTAATCGATCATGAATAATACCAGGAAACTCATCAGGAAAAACATCAAGATACTCATTTACCACTGGCACATCATTAATCTGAACAATTCCTTTATTTTCAACAATATGTGCAAGGTAAAATTCATTTCCATCTTTTACTAGTTTCTCAACTTCCTGATATGTTATAAAAATAAAGGGTTCATTCTTGTACACAAACTGAAAATCATTTTGAAAAGAAACCATTTTAGCTCTGCAGTCAATCTTAGCATGAAAAACAAAAATCCAATCCATGCCCAAAATAACATCAAACTCTAATAGAGGCAAAACAATAAGGTTTGCTGGTAGATTCTTTCCACACACAAGGATAGGAAGGTTCTTATAATTCCTTTTTGTCTAAACGTTCCCTCCAGGTGTTTTTACCATAAGTTCAGGGTTCATATCTTGAGATAGAATTTCCAATTTACTAGAAAACTTCTCAGAAATGAAAAATTATGTAGACCCCGAATCAAACAACACATTGGCATAATCTGAAAAAACAAACAGTATAACTGATACAACTTCATTTGATGGCCCAACATCTACTGAAGTTGTTTGAAAGGATTTCACCACCCCTTTCTTCTTGTAGTCTGGCTGCATTCCCCCAGTTGAGTTCTTCGTTGGACACTCGTTTGCATAATGTCCCATTTAATTACACTTAAAACATCTTACCATTGGATTTTCATTGCCTTCTTTATCATCTTACTTATAGTTAAAAGTTATATGACCAGACTTACCACACCGAAAGCACTTACCAGACTTGGATTAAACATTATCTAGGATGCATTTTACCACACTTCTCACAGGATGGATATTTGGTTTTCTTACCTCCTTACTTATTTGATGAATTCTTCCCCTTTACTTGCCAACTAGACCTCTTATTCTGTTGTTTGTCATAGAACACCTGATCAACCGAAAAATCCATTTCCACCTTCTCCTCACATCGAACATGTTCTTTATAACTTTTGAACTCACGAGAAGCTAAAGCCCTTCGATACTTTTTCTTTAACCCTGAGTAAAAACTGTTTATTTTACTATCAAGATTTCGTATGAAGTTCGGAGCATACCTTGCCAATCGAGTGTACTTTGCATCATAAGCAGCCACTGAATCATCCTCCAGCCTCAATTCTAGGAACTGTTTTTCCATCCTATGATGAACCACCTTAGGAAAATATTTCTCACGAAACATACCATTGAATTCTTCCCCGCGAAGATCCTCAAACTCATCACTATCCCTGATATTTTTCACCATCGACCACCACTGATCAGCTTGACCTTTAAAACGGTAAACAACAAGACTAACCTTTTGATGTTCTAAACACCCCATGACATCAAAAATCTTCTTCAGTGCTTTAATCCACCCTTCAGCTTGCACAGGGTCAGATGATCCTCTGAATGATGGGGGATGTTGCCTCATGAAATGTTCCACCACTGACATGTTCCTCTGTGGTTGATCTGGCTGATCTCGTGCATGGATACCACCACCATTTATAGCCTGATTCAACTGTGCCATCAATGCAATAAACTATTCAGTTCCGATTCCGATCATCTCAGGATGCTGATTTGGAAGTTTGTCTTCCTCCTGATGTCGTCCCAACATAGCTGCTTTATTTCCTCTGCGGAAAACCATTCTGAACTCAGAAATTTCTTAGGCAAAGCAACATGGTAATCTGTAAATGCTATATCATTTCAATCATATCATAAATTAACGTATAATTTAACAATTTTCTAACTCCTAAAGTTGTCTAAACCGACCTTTGATACCAACTATAACGCCCCAGCCTTAAACCTTACTAAATATTGAATTAAATGAATAATTCACATTGAGGATCTTTTCAGGTTTAGAGTTTTATAGAATTAGGACATAACTATTACATCTCAAAATATTACAAAGTAGACACTTCTACTAAGTTTCCATAATAAAAAAAACTCTTAAGAAGAAACATGTCTAGTTCCATGTTTTATATAGCGTGGCATTCCCTTGATACCATCCATGACCTTATTCCACTTTATGTCCTGTGAAAAACATTTCGAAATACATGGGGTGAGCATAAAAATCTCAGCAAGGGATACACAAAGAATGAAAACTGTTAATTTTTTAAACATCAAGTAAATCATGTATACTCTATCAAAGTAATACCTTCACCTTCATGAAGTAGTAAAAACTCTTCACTGAATAAAGTATCATTACTTACCTTTTTGTAACCAAAGGGTTACCATAAAACCCATATAAATAAAACATAGCATATATAATGGTAACTTGGGACATAAACATACTTAAGTGGAATAACCATACGGTCGACTTCCACACATATCACTTAATGGAATAGCCATACGGCCAATTTCCATACATACTAAATGGAATAGCCATACGACCGACTTCCATAACCAATGCATTGGAGGTTATAACGTAACCACCCGTCCTGGTATTCATGGCACCACCTTTCATATGGTTTGTCATGTAACCACCCGTGAAATGTCCATGTTCCAATATAAAATCATAAAACATAAAACCAATATAAAGGAATGAAAACATTTCCATATTTCAATCACAATAAATCATAAATATATTGACATAACAGAATCCTTTATCAAAACCATTTTCAATACCAATATACATAAATGAGTATATGGTATTTATTTTATTTTAAATACATTACGACTTGTTGAGGAAGCCAAAGACCAAATAATACTCGCGGCGGTGGAAAAGGTCGTTGTCACCGCATACGTTAAAAAAACATTCCATTTTGTCATTTAGTAAAGCGCTTCGTAGAAAAATATTCCTTTTGTATAAAAGTAAAATTCAAAGGGTTTTATACACTGTTAAAAGAAAGTTGTGTATAAAATAAAATATGCCTCAATGAAAGGAGATTGAGACGAAGTCCATTACCTCGTATCCGACTTGACCCGACTGTTCTTTAATCTCCTGAATAATAAAATTGAGAAAAATATCTACTTGATTAAGAACCTTTTTCAAGTTCATTATTTCTTTTATACCATGTTATGAACATCATGTAATCATTTAAGTTAATAATGTTCATTTTGTCGATATTTGGTTCTTATGTCAAAAATAGACTTCTTACACTTACATGTTGTTAATTTGGTCAAAGGTTCGTTATATCTAGAATGATATTAATGATTTGGATAACATATATATCATATATATTCATCATATACATGTATTTATAATATTACATCACATTCAGAGGTAAGAAATGAAATGCACCATTCATGGAGACGGTAAGCTGTACGTACGCATGAACGCTACTTCCATTTCTATTTCGTATTTTCTGGAATGGAATCATAATTATATAAGAGTATAATATAATTCCAGTATACTAACATATATAATATCATTAACTTTATCCTTTACACATCCCACATATGATATTGACGAATCAAATCACTTTCAGGGGGTGGTAGTCCGCACTTCCTAAAATGAAGATATCGTGTTTACCCATAATGGAAACAATAGTGGTATTCCATAAATGAAAAATACATAATCATAAGGAAAGAATAAACATATTATATATCATATATAAATATAGTGACATCATAATATCCACCTTTGAAGGTGTTAGATGAGTATTGAACATTCATCGTTTCGGGAGGCATAATTTCGCCATCCACGGAAACCGTATGTTCTTTAACCATTTTATGTAGTTGTGTGAGAGTGTAGCTCTAATAAATCTTATAAAAACATCCTAGTATATTGAATATACTATTGTTGTTACAAAAGAAGTAAATAAAACGAGTTTAGGGGGTTGGAGATGCAAAATAAAACAAATGAACAAGAGAGAAAGAATTACCTTTAAAAGTGTAACTCCTTTTGATTTGAGCCTAAAGGCTTCCTTTGAAAGGATTCTTCCCAAAGGGAATACTCTAGGATGAGTAGAGGGATGTGGAGAGAGTAAAGGGGCAGGGTTTGTCCGTGCCAAATGCTTGAGGAGTGTGTGAAATGAGGTAGAGGTGGGGGCCTTTTATAAGAGGAGAGGAGGGGCACTTTTGGAAACCATGAAACTATTATTTTATTTGAAAATGTATTCGGTTTTAAAAGATCCCACATTGATATAATTATTGTATAAGGTGATAAGTGTTCTAAATCCACCCATCCAATAAGTTTTGGACATGTGTAGTTCATAGATTTTACATTATCTTTCTATTTTATTTAAATCATCAAATAATGATGTCATCGCTGCATCATTATTATGTCAAAAATAATTTAATTTATTTAATGTATAAAAATTATAAAAAAATTCTATGATGTAGGAAATCTTTTTAGCTTTCCAATTACTATTTATAATCAAAAATCTTACTTGTATAACCCCATTTAAAAATTGGTTTAGTAAAACATTTCATGTTTGTGCAATATTTTACATTAACATTAAATAAAAGGTATTTATGTCATTTTCCAACCGAAGTGGCTCCATGGGGTCCCCAAGATGACACATAGCTTTTCATGGTCGTCCATTACATATCCAATGAGGGTAGGACATGTGTCTAGGTCATCTCATATTATTAAAACATTATTTTTACCTTAAACTACACTAATTACCACTAATCGCGATTAAAAAAATAATAAGTTACTATTCACCAAAAAATTATTTTAATCTCATTGAACCACATTTTACTTCTTAATGAAAACCATTTATGTCGGATTTTTTAAAATCAAATCACAGAGGTGTTAAAATTTCATTTAAACGAAAAATCAGTTTTCATAAGTACCACTTAGTGATTTCACTATTCATCAAAAATTGGAGTTTTTCAGAAAACTACCAAAAATTCACTCTAAGCTATATTAGATATTCCGAATTCAAAAATGATGATTATATTAACTAATTGAAAGAATATAAGTAGAATTAATTAATTTAATAATTAACTCCTGCTGTCAAAACAAATAGCGTGTTTTTATGAAACAATAAGTATCAAAAGATTGATACTAGTTTAAGTCTGATTTCAAAGTGAAATTAATTCCAAAGACCACTATTGGATTTAATGTTAAAAATATCTTCTAATTTCACTTTAAAACCAATTCAAAATATTATCTAATCATATAAATAAATTATATTAAAAAGTGGTTTTGAATTAGAATACAACATTTTTCACATATTCATAAAAAATAAACATTATCGGAAAAATAACAAAAACATACACAAAGTAAATTTTGATGTCCCAATTATAAAGAAGGATTTTATTTGGTACAAAAGAATGTATAAGAGTGACCAAAACTATATTTAAAGAGGTTTCGCCATCAGAAGGTGATAAATGAACCTTTAGTGAAAAATTAGAGTATAAATGCCTAAAATTGAATTCTTTCCGTATTTTAAGCCTTTATCGTTTATTGGATAAATGTAAAAACATTTAAAAACATATATAATCATATTATAGTTATTTCTATCCATTCCCGCCAATACAACGGCTACATGTTAACTAACATTTAAAATAATATTATTATATTACTAGTGTGCAACGTAAGTTTTCAAAGGAACTCATCGTTGCGTATCGGGTACGCTAACGAACATAGCAACCCCCTTTAAAATAAAAATAATATTTTAAAAAAAAAATATTAATAAATATGAATATGTCTTATTCTTTATTTACCTGGGATGTTACACCTTCAACTTCCAAAACTTTTTCCAATAATTTTTTACATTTATCTTTTTTTGGAAGACTCTGTACAATTGGTTCTTGTTGCACTACTTCTGTTAATGGAGAACATTCCAACTCAAATCCTTTCAAGATTTTAGTAACATAATAATCATGATATTTCCTTTTCAAGAGTGTCTTATTTTTCTTATCATCTTGTAGAGTATCTTCTACCCTTACATTCTCAGCTAATGCTTCACCTGGATCAAGGACGAACTAAGGATCACCTTATTTTCATTGTTATCTATCTCTCATCCAGGTGGCCACAACCACTTTGCTGTATTTTGTTTTCTTCTTCGTCTTAGTACTAATTTTCACATCTGACTTTTGAGGGCCAAAAATAGTTATATTTTTTTCGATTGGAATAGGTGTCGATTGATTTGTTGTCGATTCAGAATCTACATCTTTAATAAAGAGATTTGAATATTCATCAAACCATACATACAACTTCTTTAGCATATTCATACTTATCCTAGAAGGCTATAGTTCTTTCAAATACCCTTTCAGAGCAATATTACAAAACTTCAAGCCCTCAAGAATGAAAATAGTAATAATAGAGGGCTACTTAATCAAATGAGATGTGATCATTATTGACATAACATTCATGATTATTTCAAATATGTAACCCTTGAGATTTACCTTTCTCATGTTTACATAATAGTCTAGAATAAAGTTGTGAGATACTTTATGGGTTTCTCTATCCCATTTTATTGGGATAAGAATTCCTTGCATCCAGAGAACCACTACCCTATTATCAGGGGATAAATGTGCTTGTTTTAACATCTATTGATTTATAGGATATATAGATTTTTCAGCTCTTTCATTATTAAACGTACCAACATTATCTGGATGATTATGAGATGGAAATAAAGAATCATCTTCTATTGAAACATTGAGATTGTGAGTTTCTTATTTCACAGACATTGAAATTTTTCTATCATGCACATTAATGTTGATCATCATATTATTGTCAAAAGACATCGTTTTATATAATTTACTGTCTCATTCAACAATAATTGGATATTAAGATATAGGTTTCTCAACAAAGATATGTTTACATCCTCGAAAAAAATAATCATCTTGATTATTGAATCATATGTGTTAAATAAGTCCCAAAAAACTAACCTTTCTATGAATAAATCTTTCTATGAAAATGCCTTTGATGAAATTTCGGCAGGAGTGTTGGCAGAGGACTGATATTTATAGGGGGAATAAAATAAAGATTGTACAGAGTCTTAAAACAACGATGGAGATCATTACCAATAAATATGAAAAACCGGTGTGGGTTTGGGGTGGAGGTATCTATTTATTGGCGAGGAAAAATGATTGTAGTTCTTCAATGGTTGAGATTGAAAAATAACAAAATAATCCAATGGTGGGGATTTAAACAGGTTCTTTCTTAAAAAAATAATGAAAAAAACAAAAAAAAAGAAATGAAAAAAATGTACCTATCAGAGATTATAATCAATATGTTGGTTTCATAGTATTAATATAGTATAGAATAAAATATAATCATACATAGAAACGATCAGTAGTGAGACCGATGGAAAACCAAGTCATTACCATAGAATGTAAAACCGATGGAAAGAAATGAAATTATTACCATGGACTGTGAAACTGATGGTAAACTATGTTGTTATCATAGGTTGACATGCTGATAGAAAATAATATTGTTACTATAGGTTTACTTGTCGATGGAAAAAAAGTTTTTACCATAGGTTGAAGTGTCGATAGAAAACAATGTTGTTACCATGCGTTGACGTGCTGATGGAAAACAATGTTTTTACCATATGTTGACGTGCCGATGGAAAATAAAGATGATACCATAGGTTGACATGCCGATGGAAAAAAATGATCTTTCTATATGTTGACGTGCCGATGGAAAAAAATTGTTACCATAGGTTGATGTGATGATGGAAAGAAAAGTTTGGTTGACGTGTCAATGGAAAGAAATTCAAAATGGTAATGATATAGACAGATTGATAAACAGAAAGATAAAATGATAATCAAACTATGAAGAAGAAAAATAGAAATGTAGAATAGAAAATAAATAGATACAGAATGTCATAAAAAACATCAAGTGAAACAAATTTCTCCCCCTTTTTAAGGGTGTTTTTAATGTATTGATACTTGTAAAACATTAAGTGGATAAGAATTATTATTTTACTATAATAATTCCTAGATTCTGTTTAATGAATTCAAGTCTATCATAAGATAATGGGTTTGTGAAAATGTATGCATGTTGTTATTGTGTTCTAATAAATTGTAAGATAATATCTCCATTTTGTGGGTGGTCTCTCAAAAAGTGATGCCTAATATCTATGTGTTTTCCACGAGAGTGATGTTATGGGTTTTTACTATGAGCTATGGAACCAGTATAATCAAATATAATTTAAGATTTGGATTAGCTAATCTGATAATCAGTTAGTGTTTTTTGCATTCGCAACACTTGAGCACAATAACTTCCAGCTGCTACGTATTCAGCTTTAGCAGTGGAAAGTGCTATTGAGTGTTGTTTTTTACATGACCATGAAACTAAGGAATCTACTACTAAATGTCATGTTCCAGATATAATATTTCTATCCATTCTACAACCACTAAATTCAGCCTCTGAAAAACATTTTTTTTAAAAATATCCATCATAATAGAAAAGACATAAATCAAAAGTCGCTTTTAAATACCAAAATATTCTTTTCACAACTATTAAATGAGTCTATTTTAGATGTTATTGTTATCATGCACTTAATAAAATTAAAAAAATTAAGTCTGGTTGACTATCTGTCAAGTATAACAACCTTTCTATCAAACCTCTAAAAGTTGACTGACCTACTAGTTTCCCAGTTTCATCAAGATTAATTGTATTTGAGGTTCCAATTAGACTGATAATACTTTTATTATTGTCATGCCCCTAATTTTTGAGTAAATATTTGATATAATTATGTTGAGATATATTGGTTCCTTCTGGTTTTTGTGAAATTTGAAACCCTAAAAATAATGTTAACTCACCCATCATGCTCATTTAAAACTAAAATTTCATTAGATTCACAAAATAATCTGTTAGAGATTACTGAGTTGATGCAAATATGATGTCATCAACATAAATTTAAATAATCAAAAAGATTTTTATTTTATATTTTGATTAAATGGGTTGGATTAGTTGTGCCTTTTTCATAATTTTTTGGTAAAATAAATCCTATAAGTCTATCATACCATGCTTTATGGGATTTTTTTAATTCCATAAAATGATTTGGTATGGTTAAAAACATGATTAGGATATTTCTAATTTATAAAGCCATGTGTTTTCTCTACAATACATTCTTCTATAACAAAACCATTTAGAAAATAACATTTAACATCCATTTGAAATAATAAGACATTTATGTATGATTCAAAGACTAATAGAATACTAAGAAATTCAAGTCTATCTACTGAAGCATATGTTTCTTTATAGTCTATTCCCTCTTGTTTATTATAACCCTTAGAAAAAGTCCTTCTTTATTTATGATAGTGATTTCATTTTCATCACACTTATTTCTGAAGACCCATTTTACACCAATTACAGTAGTCTCATTAGGTCTTTCAACTAAAGTCCAAACTTGATTCCTTTCAAAATAATTGTTTTCATCTTGCATTGCTTTAATCAATTATTCATCACCTAAGGCCTCACTTGTAATTTTAGGTTAGAATTGGGAAAGAAAGGCAAGGTGTTCTATTTCATTTCTCAAGGAATTTCTCATTATTATAGGTTTATTTACATAACCAATGATATTATCGCTGGGATAATTCCTATGAATCAATTTATTTGGGATATATAAGTCCTTTTCATCCACATATGGAAGAAAATCATCTGAAGTAAAAAATTCAGAAAATCATTCTTGATAATTATCCTTATAAGAAAGATTTTCAATCACGGGTGGATAATTAGTTTTCGAAAATAAATCTGAGGATGTTGGTTGAGGTTGTTTAAAAAAAGGTATTAGTTTTATCAAATTTAACATGAACTGTTTCTTTAACACTACATGAGTTTTTGTTGAAAACGCTATAAGCCTTAGAAGTTTTAGAATAGACTAGAAAGATTCCATCATTTGATTTGGGTGAAAATTTATTTAGATTGTATTTTTTTATTCTATATGAATACTTTGAATCCAAAAACATTGAAGAATAAAACTTTAGGTTTTTGGCCTGTCCACAATTCATAAGGTGTTTTATTAAGATAATGTTTAGTTAAATCTTGATTTATAGTATAACAAGCAGTACTAACATCTTCATCAAAAAAATACATATAAAATGAGTATTCACTCAACATGGTTCTTGTCATTTTCCGAGGAATATGATTTATTCCCTCAATGACACCATTTTTCGGAGGAGTTCTTGGAGATGAAAAGTTGTGAGTAATACCTTTCATTCAAAAAAAAATAATTAAAAATCGGAAATCTGAAATTCACTACATTGATTACTATGTATAGTTATCAGAGGTTGGTTTTTCTCATTTTTAACATGGGCTCTGAAAATGTTGAAATAGAAAAGGGCTTCATATTTCTTTGTTAGAAAATAAACTGATGAAAATCTTGTAAATTCAAAAACAAAAACAAATACATAGTATTTTCTTCCAATGCTTCCAGTTTGGGAAGGAACAAAAAGAACCTTGTTCACTAGATATAATGAATTTGATTTTGAAACTTCATTGAATGATTTAATGTTATTTTTATGTTTATTAAAAAATTTACAAGGATCACAAACCTCTGAATAATCATATATAATATCTGGTAGATCATTTACATGTCTTTTCATTCAATTTTTACAAAGGGTTCTTAGGTTGTAGTGTCCTAGTTTTTTTATTCCATTTCCATGATTGGTCTTCTATTGCACTTATGAAAGGTAAATTTTGTCTCCTAAGGTCTTTTATGTTAATAATGTATACATTCTCTTGAATATCTGCAGATAGAATGAATTGATCCTTGGAATTGTGAACTAAACACTTATGGTTTCTAAAATTCAGGAGGTATCTTTCATCACAGAATTGAATTATGCTGATGATATTGTGCATAATACCTTTAACAAAAAAATATTTGAGATTATAACTTTTCAAAGAAAAACAATATTACCTATTCCAACAATCATTCCATGAGAATTATCTCTTAAGGTAACTTTTCCACCTTTTGTCTCGATAATCTTTTCAAAGAAATCATTATTTATAGTCATGTGTCATGAACAACTACTATCCATGTATCAAATGTTCTTTATGTTGGTAAACATCTTAATTTCTTTAAGAAGAAGAAATTAGTTTTTCAGAATCCAATCTTTTTTGGATCCAGAACGGTTAGATAAACGAATTTTAGGATTCCGCATTTTTTTAAAAAATGCGCTTTATGAAATCCTAATGACAAAGTAATATTAAGCGAACAATTTCATTCCCAGTGTTCACCACATTGACACTTAGTAAAAAATGGAGTACTCTGAGGAGAAAAATAGTTATTACAAAAAACTGGTTTAGAATGAGTATATCCAAAACCAGAATGATTCCTTAAAGGTCAAATTTGAGAATACATTATATCAATGTTATACATGCCTTAGGTAATGTTTATCAAACACTTTTTGAAGGGAACCATTTATAACATATGTTTTAAAACAATGTTTTAATCCATGAAATCATTATTTTTAGAATTATAGTTAGTCTCTAAAATATATTTCTTAGAAATTAAATTTTCATGATCCTTAGAATGTTTATCCTTATCATATTTGACTTTCTCGAGGTTTTTTAAAAAACATTAAAAATCATATGTTTTCATATCAAGAGAATTAGAATGATATGTTACTTATTTAGATAAAATATAATTTCTATTATTTCATTTTTCAAGCTTTTTCTTGAGTTTAGAATTTTCATTCTCATGTAGTTTAGAAAACATAGACACTTCTTCATAATAAGATAATGTATTATCTTTTGATGATGAATAATCATCATTTGAAGATTCATAAAATTTATTATCAATATAATTTTCATTCGAAGATAAATTTTTAATAGCCTTAGCATTGTGTACCGTAGCCATGAAACAATAATCTTCAATTATTAGTCTGGCTATAAGTGTAATATTCCTTTGTCCTAATGATGATTATTCTGAATAATCATATGATGAATCGCCACCACTTTCACTCCATGAATCATTTTCCTTCATGATTTTCCTTGTCATTTCCTTGTAAAACATTATCATATTTCATTCATTATGTTTCTCCTTTGTATATTTTCTTTTCTAGTAAAGGACAATCAGGTCTTATATGACATACTTTCTTGCATTCATAATAATTTAGTTCTGAATCTTTCTTATCCTTTCTATATTTCTTTTTTAATATATATTTAAAACTGTTATTTCCCACAATCTTGTTCATCATTTGAGAAATATTGGATAACCCATTATCTGAGTGATCACTATCACTTGATTCTGACATAACAACATTCATAGCTTTGGATCTGGTTATCCCTTAAGGTATTTTAGCTTTATATATAGTAGTAAAAGTCTCACTTCCATTTCCATTTTTCTGGTTATTGAAATCAACATCTCTTTTTATTCTTGTCTCATGATATATAAGTGTTTCCAAAATTTCATCATGAGTAATATGAGAAACTTTTCTATTTTCATCAATAGCTAACCTTTTTTACTCCCATTAATTTGGAATTATATCAATAACATTATCTATAAGAGCTTCATCATCAAGACCATTTTCACCCATAGATATTTTAACTATTGAAAATGGTCATAAATATTTGTTGGACATTACATACTAGATCTCCATAAGGAAAAAATATATACATGATACAATGATCGAAGCATTTCTCTTCATGATTCTTTAACCATAGATGTACAAAAATGTGTGACTTCCAATTTCTTCGAAATACAGTTAGCTGCTTCCCAAGATGATATCTGACTATATATATTCATGGTCATAGAACAAAACATAGTATTTTGTACCTTGTAATTCAACTGATATTCTTCTTTCTCTTGATTGGTGAATGATTTAACTTCATTTTCAGGGATTTTTTAACCTCCAGTTAACATAATAAAATATACTATACCAATATTTATAAAACAATTACTTCATTAAAACTCTCAAGTACTTATAATAATTCCCTTCAATGATATGTAGTCTAGTTGTATTATGATTTTCAATTGAACAAATATTCATTCCTGCCATCTAATAAAACAAAAAAATCTCTTCCACTCTACATGTCAGTGCAGTAAGTAATTGAAAAAAGAAATTTGTAATACAAACACTATTATTTTTAAAATAAATATAGCATGTAATACACACTAGTGGAAACGTACATTAATAGAAACTATTGGATTGATATATATATGTATATGTATATCATATGTAATAAAACAAGAGTTGGGTGGTTGAATTTTAGTTTTAAAAAATGTAAGAAATTAGTTTAAATGACAATAAAATAATAAATTTCACAACAAATACAATAAACAACAATTGTCTTGTATATAATAGGTATGATACAATGTAATACTATAATAAATTTAAATCCATTATCTTAAAAATTAATACAATATTTAGAGTAAAACAATAGCGAATGACGCTACCATAAAGCATATATAATCTATTAATAAAACATGTAACAATATAATTTTAATTGAAACAATTACAATTTAATATGAAATGATGAATTAAAATATTACAATTTAATTTATAATACAAACAGTAGAAGAAATCTAGAAGTATTCAATTATTTTATCCCAAAGAGAATGGTATCCTTTCACCTAGGATAAAAGGTCTATCATACCACCACCTTGGTGATCCCTCAATACGATGATCGATACATCTGTCTTGCTATCCATGAACGACCTCGATTTTGTTGGTAATCAGTACCTTTATCATTCAAACACTTGGATTCCCTCGATACAAAGATCGGTAGCACCATCTGTCTTTCCTAAGTAGACTTTAATCATTATCACCTATTCGGTCTCACAAAGCAAAACAATGCACTTATTGAAATACAAAAAATAAGAATGAGCCATTCACATTTTGTAATTTCAAGGCATTCACACAAAGAAAGGGAGAAGTCCCAACGTCTCTCTCTAGAACTTGATAGAAGAAAAGACTTATCAATGTCTCTCAGTGGTATTATCAACTTCAAATGACCTCCAATTTATTGGCCTTAGGCTCCAACAATCATATTTCCTCTAAAAGTCATATTTCTCGAGAAAACTCAGAAGGACATGGAGACCTGGAATTACAATAGTCATATTGAAATAGAGAACACAACATCGTTTTGATTTGTTTATAACTAACTCCACGACATCACTCTGTTTAAAACATAGTATATATGAAAATGATAATCATGAGTATGATTGTTATAAAACATTTGTTTTAACAAAGTATAAAAAACACGCATGTGATAGACGTAAAAAACAATTACAATCATTATTACTATGTTAAATGTATTGATATGAAACAAAGTGAGTATGATGTAGAAAAGTCAGTATGATTGATAGGGTCAGTACGATATATTCAGTATGATAAACATAGTTAATACGATAAGTATAGTCAATATGATAAACAAATTTTGTACAATAAACATAGTCAGTACGATAAGCATAGCTAGCATGATAAACTTAGTCAGTATGATAAACACATTTAGTATGATAAGAATTTATGAATAGATTTTTGATTTCCAAAACAAGACATAAAAGTCAAAATATGAATTTTGAATTGACAGAAAACATTCCAATGAATGTTTTGGGAATTATTGTGCAAAAATAATAATACAACACATAAAAAATTATTCTATATATACATAATAATATTGATGTGATAATCCATTATTATTATTAATTGATAAATTAAGATAATATTTATTTCCATATCATCGATAATTTTTAGGATGACATGTGTTCTTTTGACCATGATAATTTCTATATTATCGTTATTCATACATTCATATTATATTTTTCCTAAATTATTATTTAATGATTATTAATAAAATAAGAATATTGAAATGATTGATATTCTAACCATGATTTATATAATACATGCACTACTACCATGTGATATAGGTGAGGGTTTGATATGCCTATAATTTGGAATGTGTTAATCAATATTCTCCTAGGTTTTTACTAAACTAGAATGATAGAAACAACTAGTCTTTTAAATTCAAAATATCTACTAAAATATAAATCCTTTAAGATTGAGCTATTTTAGAAAACCTAAATATATAAAGGGTTTAGTTGTTAAAACCAAAATAATATACCATTATGGAATATGCGATTTGATATTTTTAATTTATAGGATTTAATTTCATTTATAAATATTTATTTATGATTAATTAACAATAAGTAATCAAATCGATGATTTTTTATTTTGAATGAATTGAACATATTTTACATATACAACCTAGGTAAGAATAAGTGAAAAAATAGTTGAAAATAGTTAACCTTATGAATGATGTATGCACTACTTATTGGTGAATTTTTTACCATTATGTTGTTATAGATACCCTTATTTAGATCTATTTTACCCTTATATAGCACCATTACAGTTTTGGATACCCTCATATAGTGCCCAGTTACCCCTATATAGTGTTTACTAACCCATAACAAGTGCATGGGTAACCTAACTAGGATAGTATAACACACCATGGTTTTATAATATATTTGTTTAATTTTTTGAAAGATTGTGGTTCATGTAACCCATTTATATCAAAAGATCCTTATGTTTGATATCATACAACACACAAGACAATGAGTTTAAACAAACCTAAAAATATTAGTATTAAAACATAATCATTAAATTAGTGAGTTTGAACTAGATTAACCAAAATATGATATATATTTATATATAATACTTATAGAATAAAAATATATTTACATTTTCTTAGACTATAATTACTCAATTTTTTAACAAAGTAATATTTTGCTTCAAATATATCTTCTTTCAAAAATGTTTAATATTTATTTGTGAGTAAATATTATAATTAATTTTTGGTAGTTTTAGAAATATAATTTTATTAAAATAATATAATTTTTTAATTTGATAATTTTCAATATTAACTAAGGTTAAAATATTTAAATATTGCAAAAAAAATTAATTTTTTTAGTGAATTGTTAAAAATAATTTTTATACATTTTTGTGAAATGGTAATCTCTTTTCATTACTAAATCCCAATTATGAAGTGAGTGTTATGGTAAATATAAAAAACTAATTTTTCATTCTATAAAATATAGTTAATTACATTTTAATCATATTTAAACCATATTATTTTATATATTTATATTGGCTTAAAACACATTTTATCGACAAAAAATAAATTTCTTTTCATTGAATTTTATGAGTTTAATTTAAAATTAAAAAAATCCAATTATGTGAAAAGAATTTTTAACAAAATATTCAAGTGTATGAATCAGTATTTCCAAAAAATTTTAAAAAATCCCTGTTATTTTTTACGAATTTTTAATAACAACAATAGATGTGTTTTTACCAAAATAAAGAGTAAATTAGACAATTTATGTATCAAATAGTATGGTAAAGAATATAAAATTATCTAAAACTAACCTCAATTTTATTTTATTTTTCTAATTTAGTCTTACTCATCCAATATTTGGTTATATTGTCATTTTTATCCATTTAGAGAATATTTTGATCTTCTTAGTATTTAAATCTATATAATGTATAAAATATAACCCTCTCACTTTTAATAAATTTAATATACTAAACATTGGAATTACATAAAATATATGTTAATTTATTAATTTTACATTGAAATAGAAATAATTTATTTTAATAATTTTTATTTTTTTTAAATTTTTAGGGAATTAATAGTTACCCAAAATGCGTACAAAACAGTGATGAAATAAAAATTTAGTTGACAAAAATAATAAAATTAATGGTATTTAAAATATTAAAAATATGTAATTTTAAAGAAATATTGTGACTAATTATATTAATAAAATTTAATAACATTTTAGGTGTATTGAAATAATTTTTTCAAATTTCACTTTTTTTCATGATGTTAAAAATTTCTATGTAAATGAATAGTACAAAAATTGATATTATTGAATCTATTTGAAAATAATATTTTAATAAGTGATTTAATTTTGAAAAAAATATTAGATTCATTCAAATGGATGAGATATGGTTTTATAAATAAACTATGAACCATTTTGAGTTTTTTCTATTTTATTATTACATTAATAACCCATAAAATGTTTAAAACATTGATATTATGGGAATGGTCAACATGGTTAATGAAATATTAAAACAAAATGGTGATTATAAAATTTTTTTACAAACATATCCTATATTTATTATACCTGAAAATCTGGGCTCATCCATACCGTAGCTTCTAATTCTATAATTTTTGAACTATTTGGACATCAAAATTAATTTATAATAATGTAAAATTTTAAGAATTTTAATAGCGCTCATTGCCACAGTTCTAATAGGGTGCCTATTGCCTCACTTATTTACCATTGTTTAAGACACCTATACCAACTTAAACTGAACAATTCCTCTTATAATCATCCAATTTTTTTTAGTTTTTTCCCTTTGAGAATATATACTCTACACACCTTATGAAAGGATATAAATGGGGTCCACCCAAGTACAGGTAATCATCTTTATAGAATCGTGAAATATTATTTCATCTTAAAATAAGAATTATTATGTAGTAAAAATCATAAATCAATAGTTCTTGGTTCATAAATATACTGATATTTTATTTAGATTATGGTAAAACTATGTTTTATATCATTCACATCCTATAAAAAGAAAAAACATTGTTTGTGTGTACATATGGCTTATTGTCTCCATGTAGAGGTTTAATTAATTATTCATCACCACACTACTTGGATTGTTATAAAAAATTTAATAATTAATATATATGATATATATAAAATTTTAATTTTATTTTAATGTTTTTTTGTTACTATTTTTTGTTTTCATTCAACCATAAGAAAATAAAAACATCATTCATGCATATATACAGTTTATTGTCTCAATGAACAGTGTAGTTGAATTTTCCATCACAATACTTTTTTGAAGAATATAAATATATATATATTTTTTGTATATATTATATTTAAATATAATATAAAATTTTATAGATGATTTAACATTGATAAACATGCAAGGACTGGGAAAAGAAAAAGAAAACATACATGGAATATGAAGTAGTTACCACCATAATAATGTTAGTAATAAAATATTATAAATTAATTTGTGATAAAATGTTATAAATGGTAAATATATGATATCATTGTTATTTATATGGTAGTTTATTTTATTATAGTAAATATAAATTTGTTATAAATCATGTTTAAATCAATTGAAAGACAAGTTGGATATTGAAGTTTTTTCCATCAAAAAGTTCATCCTTGGGTCCATATAGTAGTTATCTATAGGGAGACCCCAAAAGAAGATCTAATCATATTTAATGAATCTTTCATGTTTATATATTCCTCAAATTCCCCTTTTAGTGTTTTAACAATCCAAAAATAATATATAAAAAATGAAAATATATTGAAATTTTATTATGATTATTGTAAATTTATATCTATCCTTTTCATAACCTATACATAGTTAAAACATGGCTCGTGTGTACGTATGCCTTACCTTTCCAAATAGTTTTTCATTTTATATTTCTACCACCAATTTCATTGGATAGTTATAAAGATATAACTTCTGAATTAATTTGATATATAAAACATAATAATAACACATTAATGTTTAATTAACTTTTCAAATTCCTTCATTCCATCATTTTAAAAATGAATACATCATTCTTTCATATGAAAGGATTACAGCCAATATGAAAGGTGTAATATATATATATATTATGGATAATTAAAAATATCTATATATTTAATATAAATAATTTATAGATCTTGAATAAAACTCTATAGATGAGGAAACCATTAAGAATATTCAAGGATGAAGTCTTCTGAATAGAACCATACATGAAAATCAATGTTATTTACACAAAAAATAATTATAAAAAAAAAATTATAAGAATACGAGTGATGATATGTTATAAATGGATCATATATGATATTATATATTTTTATATAGTTATTTTATTATTTTTATAATAGATATTAATGAATTATATGGTATTTTATATTCACTTACACGATAAGTAGAACATGAGTTAAGGGGTATCTTAACACACTTTCTATTCATTATGTTAAAATTGAACTTCATTATATTATTCCAAGATTATGTATAAAATTACCTCACATTGAATTATGATTTATTTCATCTTTTTATCATGGATTTACATTTGAAACCCTTAAATATATATTTGATTAATTTTCACTACAAATATATTATTTATATAAGTTATTTAGCCTCAAATTACTCTTCATTGAGACTCATTTCGTAATATTAACCTATAATTATGATGAAGTTCAGATACCAACCATTAATGTATATAAAATTAATTTAAATATATTTCTGAGGAATTATGATTTAATTCATGATATTTTATTTTTAAAACAAACTTTGTTTTTATTTTCCTTCTGGTCGGTTATATTTTTCATCCTAGACGATATTTTATAAAATATATTTAAAAAAGATATTTTTATTTATAAAAAATATTTATTAAGAACTATTTCTACAGTCCTAAAATTTTTAATATATATTGAAGAAATTTTTCTATTTTTTTTACAAATAATTTATTTTCAACACTTTTTATGAAATTAAAAAGGAATGTTTAATTTTCAAAAAGAAGACATTAATAGAACTTTCCATAGCCAAATATTTTATGTTATTTAGATTCTTCTACAATGTTATTGTCATTTACAATAAAGGCGCTTTAAAAAAATATTTTTATAAAATTTCACATAAATTCCAAAAAGATAATATTATACCACATTACATATTTCTTTGATGATTTCATTGTTATTTTGAATTTTCATGTTGTTTATTTTCTCATAAAAATATAATTTTATTGAGATCATTTTTCATTTGAGATTTAATTTCCCCTAAATATACATATTATGTGTATCATGATATTATCATTTCTAAAACCATAAACCATTTTTAAATATGGTGTTTTTTTTAAAAAATGATCTTTTTTAATGGGAACTATTGATAAATTAGTTTTTAACACATAATATATATATTTATTGATATGCCATATCATTGATGAATTAAATCGATCATTCGATATATGAGGAGTATTTAGGAAATTAATTTATGGTTGGGGACAATATTATAGATATTCTTATGATGTATATATAGTATAGTGACACGAATGAGTAATTAATCATTAAATGTCTTTTAACCAATGTTTTAAATTATATTGTGTAAGGCATTGAGTGTGGATGTTTCTTGATATATGTGATCAAGATATCAAATATTAATAATTTAATTAAATAAAAATATATTTATTATTATAATACATGATATTTTAACATTGATATTATGTCAAGATGAATTTCATTCTCTAGTTAGTAATTAAATGGATTGAGTTTTCAGATTAATTGCCTTTTTGTATTGTTTATTTCGAATTTAATCAAAATATTATCAATTTTATGTAACTCATACTGAGCATTTTAGCTCACCCATTATTGGTTTTACTTATCCTAGTTTACAAAGAAGGTTCATTTTAATGTTATATAAGATGATATATTTCTGTATGCTTAGTATTTTATATTTACAATGTAATACATGAATAATGTATATGTCTTTTTTATAATGAATATCAAACTATTCGATCCATTGGGATGTGATTCCTTGTGTATAGTGCTAAATTTATTAAATAACTACAGATTATGGTCTTCTAGAATTGGGTTTGTTAATGTTTTACCCCATAAAACAGTACCCTTACTTAGAACCTCTTACCCTTACACATCACATTTCAAATGGTTACTTTTCAAAACATAAATTTATGAAGTGCTTATAGAAACCTTACCAAGGAAATCTACCATTATGTAGTGATATAAAAAAGGGGTTACTTTATGTAGGACACAACTACCCATTAAAAAACCTTATAAAAGCGTTTTTATCCCTATATAGTCCATATAATTTGGGGTTCACACTTTCTCAGGGTCTTTATAACCCATTTTACCATTATGTGATGTTTTTATAGTACGTGTAAGTTAATTTTTATTGAAAATTTATCTTTTTAATTAAATATACTTATGATATAAAATCAAAATGGTTTTATTATCATTTATAAATGTGGAATATTACATTTCACCCCCTCTACCATCTAATAATCGCTATATAGTTAATCTATTGGTATATCTCGAACAACAAAAGCTACTGACCTTGAACATTTTACTACCACTCCTTCATCTCCTCCTAAATTTTTCCATGATTTAACTAAATCCATACAATTTGTATCATATTCTATGATTGGAGCTTGTCTACACAATATATAATTCACTCTGAATGTTTTGTATGAGATGTGCAAGGATCCAGATCAATATCCTCATATTTGATGACATACATATGATTAGAAATATACCAATTATGCTAAGTTATCTGAAACACATCGTGAATACCGTAGTATTGCGAACTAAGGACTATATTATATGTCACTATACTACCCCATTTATTGATCATTAATGGTACAATAATCAACATGAAATATGATGCTATATTATATATGAAAATTACAAAACCAAGGTGACACCCTTAAGAAATCATAGTTTCCTGTAATATACTCTAATGATGATCATCATGAGTATTCATACAATTGGAACCTAATTTGGGAGTTTAATGACCCCTTCATAATAATATATACTCTCTATGATATCACTGTCACTAGGAATGGTCCATCAACTCCTACCTCAACCACATCATGCCAACATAGTGGTGAGTGGCACAGTAATACATAGAGAGTCTCAAATATTTCTATTATTATAGAATCTTGGAAACTAATGTTTTATGAAAACATCATCACAGTTAGTTACTCATACTATACTCTACCAGAATGATCTGAGTAACTAATAAAAAAGATTATTAATCTTGGTAAATGGGAAAATTTTATTCTCTCCCACATGGTTTAGTTTTCTGTACTCGACATAAATTTGAAGACTACCATAGATCTTCTTAGAAAAAATTGAATCAAAACCTAGGTTGAATTAATTAAAATGATAAATCCCTTCCAATTTAATTTGTACAAATACATGTTGATAATTTTATATTTTCTTATGTTACATGATACAATGTATTAAAATGGGTTGTTCACTTAGATTTATATATATCCAATTCAAATCCTCTATTACGGGGAAGTCTTGTATTATCATTTGAAAATTTTTCCTAATATAAATTCACGAATGGAGGAATATTATAAGTGGATTTAATTGATTCCACAAAAAGACCCAATCCAATCATTCATTTCTTGATCTCCCCAAGTTATCTCACGTCTAGTACGACTCTTCTAGTTTCAAGGTATCACTCTCATGTCATTAAAAATTTATCACCCTTTATAAAATTGAATAATACTCATCTCCTATAGAAATTAACATGAATTTGGTGGCTAGTTATATTGTCCTTACCATGTATCACATCAACTATTGAAATCATTAGTATGACGAAATCCTATAGATTGCAATAGATATATATGATTTATAGACACTTTGGGAACTACTGATTACATTCTACTCTCCTGCCGACCAGTCTATCTTGGGAAAGTAACTAAGAAGACATCATGGCAGGTATATTTTCTCTATAAACTAAATATACATATTTGATTGAATGGTATGAACCAGTAACAAAAAGGTATTAAATATTTTAGATTTTATCAAAACACTTCCATGAATAGTAGTTGAACCATCTCCCTAATTAGAAACAGTCTGATCCACTACACGCATGTGGCCCACCTTAATTATATGACCATATCCAATAGATAAATTATCATTTTTCATCAAAAAATGAGAACCAATTTTGGTTCCATGGTTGATGATAATGCATTTCTTACACCCCTATGGATCCTCATCCTTGATGCTCAAGAATATAACTATTGATGATGTCATGTATTTCTTCATTGTTGGATGTCGATCTGGGGTGTTGTGAAGAAACACCCAATGATTTTAGAATAAATTTCTATTAAAAATATTATATATATATTTTGTTAAATTAAAACCTTTTAATTAAAAAAATTATTATGCTTGATAACATATAAAATATATGACCCCAAGCATAAACGAACTACAAAATATTATTATTTAAATATAAGAATTAAAACATAGTTGTTTAAATAAAGGTTATGAAAAAGATTTACCAAATTATCGAATATATCTTATACATAATTCCTAATAAATACCTATTTATTTCTAAATTTTTTGAAAAAAATCACTATATTTTTATTAATATCATTTTATGCTTGAAAAATAAATTTTCATCAAAATATTTTTAATGTAACATTATTACTATATATAATAATAAATTTCAAGAAAATATTCAAATTATTTTAAAAAAGATATAATTTTTTAATTAATCATTTCAAATTTATATTAGTTTGAAATTTCGGGATTTGTCAGAAAAATTGACCTTTTTAGCTAAAAGTGAAAAATACCGATTTTTTCATTTTTTTAAAACCATTTTGTGTTTTAATTAATAAAGTCCTATTGTAACATTTATTATATCATAAAAAAGATTAATTATTATTTAATTATATATATTCTATTTAATTTTATATTAATATTCATTAATACATTATCTTGGTAGGAGTATTTTTTGGCTAAAAACCCCATTTATAGAAAAAAATGTTTTCCATTATTTTTTAAGAGTTTAATTTTAAATTATTTTTGAAAATTTTGTTAATTAAATATTTAAAAATGGGATTTAATTTTTGGAATCAAGGGTTAAATTTTTAAAAATAAATAAACTTTTTAAATATTAATAGTTACTATAATATTTCTTGTTAGCACGGTAAATGGTAAATGAGGTAGTTAATGAAAAAATAATATGATGATGACAAAAAATTAACCTAATATGTTGCATTTATTCATTTGGGTTAGTGTGGTTTAGACATATAGATTCATGAATAGTAAATATGGAAACTTTAGGCCAAATTATTTTTTGTGTGATATTTAAAATATTTAAATAAAAGTTATAGTCATAAATTTAAAAATCTTGTTTGTAATATCAATTATATTTTGTGATAAGGATTAAAGCCACATAAGTTTGGTGAAAAATATTAAATTTAAACATAAATAATTTTTAGTCATGGTAATTAATTTATATTTTTTTAACTTGTATACTGTCATTAAAGTTTTACACAACACTGACACCAAGTTTTTGAAATCAGAAGAAAATTATATAAATTGATTTTTACACTATATAAATAAAATTAGTCTTTGAATTTAAAGTCTTGCATAATTTATGATGTTATATATGACATATTATATATGTTTAAATTCATTATATTCTAATTCCACTATTTTTATGCATTTTTAAATCCAAATTAAATATATAATGGAAAAATTGACATTAATGATATTTAACAACATACAATTACAATTATTATATTTATAATTTATATAAAAACTAAATTTGTAAAAATTAATGAGATATGGTTATAAACATGAAATGTGGTTCATTTATGGGCTATATTCCCTCTTATGTTAACATGCATGACAATTAAATAATATAAAACATTAATATTATGCTAATTGGAAAAAGGGTTGAATCAGTTAAAATAAAGTGTTAAGGGATTGAAAAATTTTCTCTAGTTGCCTAAATTTACTTTTATCAATGGTTAATGATTACAAAAATATTTTCTCTTAATATTATAAATTTCAAAACCATTGGAAAAGAAAAAAAAAATTATATTAACATCATAATTTATGAAATTTCACGACATCACCTCCCTTAAATTATAAAATGACACTCATTCTCTCATTTTGTTATAAGAATTTGAAACATATAAATCTAACAAAAATATGAAAAAATTATATTATATTTTTAATAAAAACACTTTATATGTTTTTTATCCCAAAATTTCATCCTTGGTATTTTTAAGATGATATTAAATGTAGTTCATTCAAATAAAAGGTACTCCCCTGGATATATTTGTTTCCTTTTTATTTTCTTTTTCACCTCCCCTAAATATATAACATATATCTTAAAATAATAAATTATTTATCGTCAATATATAAATATTATTTTATTCATAACAAACAACCATTACCTATCCTCTATCCCATTAAATGGGATTTTCAATGGAGTTATTTCAAAGAAGAGGAAATCCCCTCGATATATTCGTTTCTTTTTTAGTTATTTTTTACCTCCCCTAAATATAATTCATGTGTCTTAAAATAATTAATTAGGTATACTAAATATTATAATATTCAATTATTGTTATCAAACAACCATTTCTCATCTTATTTCCCATCAAATAGGATGTAAAAGTATCGCTCGGGCATACATATGACTTTCTGTATCTTTATATAAATACAATTCAATTTTTGAAGACATATTTTTTTGATCCCTTTTATGATGATTTTAAAATTTTTATTTTATACTTAATATATAATTATTTTTCTGGAATGATAATATCATATCTAGCGGATTACCATCCATCCCACTAAAAAATAATAATGTCTTTTGTTTGTATGTGTGGACTGCCCCTCCACGATCAGATGCGATTTATTTTTCATTTCCATTTTACATGGATTGTAATAATGATGGGTTTAGTTAATGTATATGATATATATATTATATATATTATTTTATTACATTGAATTATTATTTTCCTTTCACTCATTCCATATGATGACAAAATGGAATCAATGCTCATGATTATATATGCAATACCATCACCATGAACGAAGCTGTAAAAAATAGACCCCGCCCAGTAGTTGCCCCGTAGACACATGGTCCCCACCATGGGGGCCACCCATGTGCTTGAACTAGTAATCTTACTAATGACTATTCCCATAGACCAACACATGTCATTTCTAGTGTTCCTTGTCCTCACTCACACAAACCCTAATAAACTACCCAGAAGGTCACCAATCCTGATCACTACTCCATGCCAAACACATTTATCTGTAAGGTTCTAATTAGGTAGGCTCCCGAAAAAAAGGTTCACCTTGTTTAAATTAGTCATATAATTAATTAATCTGACCCTTTATCATTTCGGGGTGATACAATCACCCTAACCCCCCCTTAGAGCACAATGTCCCCTTTGGGGGCCCTAGAACTCATCCCATGCGGTACATTGCAATTAAAGATGGGTTAATTCTTTGATAATAAATGTAACAACTGAGACTCACCCACTAATTTCCCCGCAGACACGTGGTCCCCACCATTGGGCCCACCCACATGCCCGAACGGGTCATCTATCTAATGACTGTCCCCACAGGCCAACACATGTCCTTTACAGTCTGCTTTGTCCTCACTCACACACACCCTGTGAAACATTCCAAAAGGTCATCCATCCTGATCACTACTCCAGGCCAAGCTTGCTTAACTAAGGATTTCTAATCTTGTCGGCTCCCAAAAAGGAAGTTGCACCATGTTGACATTAGATATATCAATTAGTCATTTAACCCATTATCATTTTGGGTGTTACAGATGCAATAATATTTTCTATCACTAACACATACGAATGAATCTAAATATGCATATTTTTGTTATATATTATAATTAAATAATGTTTATAATTTATTTTTTTATTTTTCCATTCTAAAATTATGAAAACAAAAAAAATAGATCTTAATCATACAGGATAAATGAAGCTGGTATCAGAAAAAAATGGATTTAACAATGAATTTTTAATGAATGGGTGATTAAAGGATATAATAAAATCATATATTTTATGATCTATATTATTATAGTTCTCAATTAGATATATAATAAATATACATTTATTATATAGGATATTAAAACACATATGAATGAATGCATGCCTAGTGTAAGGCGCTTTCTCATCTCGATTTTATTTATAGTAGACAAAAGGACATATTCACCACTAATTTATATTTTGAAGTGAATTTAATTCCCATTAATTTATTTTGTGTTTCATAAAATTAAAATTATTTAGACATAAAAATATAGCTGATTTTCTATATTTTATGGGATTTTCAATTGATTATTACAATAGTGGTAAGGTTTTATAAAAACAGAATTCCTTCTTTGGGGAACATATTATGTTATTAACCTATCGTATTTTTTTATTTTTTTATACATAACCTATAACATGTTATATCATGAATGCCTCTATATTTTTTAAACATAACATTTAAATTTATTTTATTCCTTCATGGGTCTTATTTTTCCAAAGCCACAAAAGCGTTAATGGATTTACATTAACATCTCATTGTTTATCGGGGCTATTTTTTATTATCTTTTCAATGATAAAATATTATGAACTAAATATCTATAAAAAAATATTTTTTCTTATTCATTAATTATTTAATTAAAATAAAATTTTATCCATAATTATCATCTCTTTAAAAAATTATGATAACGATAATATGTTTTTATAAAAACCAAAATTATTTTTCATGTTATTCTAATTTACATTTTCTTTAACATAGTGTTTTTCCAAAAAAAAATCTTCATATTTTTTTGTCAAAATTATATAATTTATTTATTTCATTTTCACCTGTGTTTTAATTTTTTAAAAATGTTTTTAAAAGGAAATTATTTTCATTTTATGAGTGACCAACTATCTAAATATTTAGCACAATGTGAATGGAATGTTTTATTTTAATGTATATGGCATGAATGAAATATTCTACCATCAAGAAAAATCAATGTTTTGAATAATACTTTAATATAAATAAATGTTCTTTTCAATGAGTTTTTTTGGATAATATTTATTAAATATTTTTGGTTAAAATTGATAATCAATCTACAAGGGTTATACCCATAATTATATAAATTTAATTATATTTTAATGGAATATTTCATCAATTTTGACATATTTTATGTTATTTATTCATTACAAGGGATATTATCCCATGATACCAACCATAATTTTTATTTTTATGGTTTAGAATTATGATTATAATGATTATATGTTTATAAACCCCATTTATTTTCTATACGTTATGCATTGGTGAAAAGATTAATCATTTATGAAATTCCTTCTTTTTCTATAGTTTATGGTTATGATGAATTTTTTTATAATTTATATAAAAAAATCATTATTATGTAATGGTTTGTTTTGATGAATTTTTCCAATTTTTTAGGTTATGATGGATAACAGAAGAATTAAATTTATTAATCATGAACATTGTTTCTTGTTTATAGTGTTATTATTAGAATATGTTTTGTGGCCATAATATTCTATGTAAACCTAAATTCATGTCTATAAGGTTATTTGTGGATCTGGTTTAATGTCCACATGTTTTTACTAGGGCCTAATATCAATTCCTCCACTTAATGACTGAAATTGTTTTTTTATCATGTTCACCATGTTATAATATTATTTTCTCCACATCCCCATGGATGATGTTATGCTCTCATGGTTCATGATCATTGGTTATCTAAGGATAAATTTATTTTAAAATTACAATAATTATACCATTTCCAATGTTTATGGCCTATGATATGCAGGTCTATGGTTTAAATTTTTTTTCTCATGATCTCATACCCTTATTCTCTTGAGATCATATATATTTATCATATTTTCAATTACTGAGCATCCAAACTTACCCTTTCTTATGAATCCCTTTCTCGGGTTATGATAAAAGGTTTTAGCTATGGTATTTTTATAAATATTACTATATGGTGGTATTCTTTTTGGTGACAATAAATATATTTTAATAAATAAAAATATTATGTTATCTTTCTCCAAAAACTCATAACCTATATTATCCATGGGATTGTATTTATGTTATGTTTTGAATATTCAACAAAAAAGATGTAATTTTAATTTACTGAAATTATGGGTTACTATAGTTTTCTAGAGATCAATAGTTTATTCAATAGTTGAATATAATAATCAGATACCATTGGTATAAACTAGTGGTATGACTCGATGAAGAGGGTAAAATCCAAACAGTTTGGTAAGGAATATATTATGTTTTAAAAAAATTATATCTGTACAGGATAGTACAAGTATAATCAAATTTGGAACTAATTCATCTATCTATAATAACCCTGAAAAAATAATTGGTTGATTATATCTTATCCAGCATTTGATTTTACAATAAATGTGAACTTAATTCCTACCAGGCTTTACTCTCTTGGAGAATTTGATTCTATCAATTCAAATTTTCATCACAAACCATTATGAACGGTTCGAATAAATGAAGGCCTTGGATGAAGTAGGGTTCCATATATACAAAAATGTTGTATTAAATAGAAAATGTATGAATAATATTTCACAATTACGTGATTACTCAATATTATTAATGTTTCTCACATTATTCTTTTTTGGTTTAATTCAATTGTAGAGATGAAGAGGACCCAAGTTCTTACATAATGTGATTGAAACTGGAATGATATTCCTTATATAAATCCAAATGAATTTGGTGTTGATATAAAAAACATTTTCATTATACGGAGTCAAAAATATAATTATATTACTGAAAACCTAAATATAGATGAGTTTCCCAACACACCTAATAAGACAAATATGGCGTTCCATGAAGAGAATAGAGGAATGATAATTTTTTTCCATTATGTTGAGAATATTTAATTAATAACTCTATGGAATGTATCAGAATAATAAGATGTTTTGGGTGTGGAAAATAATTACTAAGAGTTATCAATGGTTAATGATAAATGAAAGCATTAGTCAATGAAATTGATGAGAATAATGGATTCCCAAAGGTATCATCTGTAGTCGAAAATTTTAAATGTTCAGAATATTAGTATTATTAAAAATAATTCCCATATTAGAAATACCAAGAATAATATAAAAATGATAATATAAGGGATAATGGTTATATTGATGATTAAGATACATAAAATGACTTATTAAGTTAATAAAGTATTAAAGAATCAGATGCTGAAGGGTAATAAAAGATTTTTTAAAGAATCTAAATTATTGAAATGATTATATATTTTGATTGTAGAATAATAATGTAAAAATATTATTTTTCAATTTTATTTGGGTAATAACAATTATGATACACCTAAGGATTGTCGTGTAGTTGTTTCTCAATAAAAATTTGCATTAATTTTTATAATGGTACTGGTGAAATAGAAATTTAATTTAATATTGAAATTATATTATATGGAAAATACATTGGTGATTAAAAGATAAAATTTAATATTTTTTTTGTTGTTTAGATAAAGAGATGTTAGATTGTGATAAAATAAGTGGGATATTATTGATGTCTTTATAAAAAATTAGTGATTTGATGAAAATATGTTTTATGAAATCATTGATGGAATTTACATCATTTTCATATTTTTTTAATATTTTAAAAAATATACTATATTATTTAATTAATTAGTATAGAGTTAATCATTTAATGAATTCATCCTTTTCATTATTATTTATGATCAATTAGGCTATTACTATGATGAAGTTAATAACCAATTTGGTAAGTGATTGTATATGAAATTTTATGTTATTTTTGGGAGTAATGTATAGATGATTTTTGAAATTTTGTGATCTTATTACAAAATATTATAATTTTTAATTTAGGATGACATATTTTGATATAAAAATATTTTTAATTATATATAAAATGTTTTAATTTGAATATTGTGTATTATTGGATTACTTCTGCTTAATATTTTTTTTGTAATATATTTTTGTACAATGAAGTGTTTATATATGTTGTTATTCATTATAATATCACTTTAGTAGATTAAAAAAGAAAAAAATCATCATAAATATTAAATTTATTGAGTATGAAATGATGTGTAAATTAATAGAAGCATAACCTAAATGTGATATTCAGATTTTGAAAAACAAATTTTAAGTATATTTTCCTCTGTACTTTACTTTTCTAGTAAAATAATCTGTCAAAATTAGAAAAAAGAACAGTAAATATAAATTTCATCTCATTACATTCAATTTAAAGGAATTCATTAACTCTTCACCCCTCTCGTATTTTGGGTTTCTTATTAGTTAAGTTTATCTTGATGATTTTCTCTATTTCTGTCAATTAATCCTTCAATGACTAGTTTTAACTTCAATACCTATATTTTCATCTCCCATTAAATTTATCCAATTTTGAATTATTATTCTATGATATCCATCATATACACATTTCATTTTTACAAGGAATTTGTATTTATCCTTATAAAAATGCTGATTTTCATCCTAGGTTTTTTAAATATAAATCCATTCATACTCATGATAAAACAGTGTGGGATCAATTAATTGTATGGGATATAGTATAAATAATCTAAATTTTAGAAAATATATATCTTGAAAAATCATTGATATGTTATGGTATAAAAAGACATTATATATTAAAATAAAATTATGTTTGACGGTGTATACAATTTGCAACCCCAAACATAAATGAATCAAAATTTTTTAATAATTTAATACGAGCATTATAACATAGAAATCATATAATAAAATATGAATAGGATTAACAAAAATATGAAATATATATAGTCACTATTTAATAAAAAATTGTTTATAAATGCATAAAAAATTACTTAATTTTTAGTAATATATTTTATGCTTCATGAGAATGTTTTGGTCAAAAAAATTTCCATTTTTTTTTTGGATAAATATTTTATTAAATATCTATAAATTTTAAAAAAATAAATTTCTAGAATTTTTATCAATTTTTAATTCTTAATTTCAAAATTACCATAAGATTTTTTTTTTGTTTTTTCTGAAAAGATTGAATTTTCTGTGAATATTAAAATTAGCAATTTGTATGTCATTGAAAAAATATATTTTATTTCTATTACTAAATCCCCAATTATAATGAATTTGATCTTTTTGTAACATAATTAATATATAATTACATATAATATAATTAATGTTATTTGAATTATCTTTATACATTATTTTTGTATAAGTATACATTTGGGCTTCACTACTCATTTTTCAAAAAAATCATTTTTCTTTTCAATTTACAATATTAATATTATTTTATTTTATTTTACTTCTATGAAAATCCATATTTTTAATTATGAGGTATTAATTTTTTAATAGGTCACCATTATTTATTTCATTATTAATAGTTATCATAGAAATTTTTGTTACCACAATAAATAGTAAATATGGTAATTATGATTATACACAATATGATGAGGACTAGAAAATGACTCTAAATATTTCTTTTATCCTGGTGGGTAAATTTTTATTTGTTATATACAATCATGTATTGAATATGTTAAAACATGATGCCATATTTCGTTTATTTTTTAATTTATAACATTTAAATAAATTATAAAGAAAAAATTATAACATTATTTTTTTAAAATATCTATAATATTTCTTGAAATAGTTAAAAGAAACTTAATTTTAGTTATGAAAATTTATTTTAAATATAATTTTTTTTATCATTGTAATTTATTTATTAATTTCAAAAATAAAATAATCACCTTAAATACTTAAGCAACACCAACAAATCTTATGTTAATGCATTACAAAATTCAATACAATGATTTTAAAAACATTTAATTTTTAAATATATTTTAAATTTAATGTTGTACAATATATATGTGTGTGTTACATATTATATAATATTTAATTAATTATATTTTAGTTCTGTTTTTTCTTTCAATTTTTAAATTAGTATTAAATGAGCATTATCAAGATTAACATAAATGATATTTAATAATAAATAAGAATTTATTAAATTAGTTTACATTCATAAAAAATAGATTGAATAGGTTAATTGGTTATGTTTTTAAACATTAACCATTGTAAAATTATGGGCTGTTCCACCTCTTATGGTAATATTCTAGAACCTTAACATATAGAAAACATTAATATTATGGTAATTTACAACATGGTTAAAAGTAGTTAAAAATAGACCAGTGTAAGAAAAATATCAATACATTCAAAAATTTATTTGTATGAATGTATTTAGACTCATACATATCCTATATTCTAATATTATCAATTTTTAAATCATATAGAGATTGGAAATAATTAATTTTAATTTAATACATTATGAAATTCCAATAATTTTCCTAAACTACCTTAAAAATGGAGACTAATAATTATGTTCAATGAGTTTTTTCCTTATTTCTTAGAATAATCATTCAAAATTAATTTATCCTATTACTATTGAAATTATACAGTTGAGCTTCATCCCAAAATACCAACTGTAGGATACCTATACGTATATGTAAAGGATTTATTTCAACGAAGATGAAATCTCATTTACTAATCACTTTGTTTCTTATTTCTTGTTTTTTCTCATATAAATCAATAATAATGATCAGAAAAACATAACATGTATATGATTAATATTCCAAAATTTTATTTTGATTATGAAACCACCATCTCTCTAATCAAATGGGGGGTGAAAGTATCACTTGTCTATCTATTCGACTTACCATCTCCCTAGAGAGGCCGAATTCATTTTTCATGGCCATATTTTATATATAACTTTTATGATGGTTTTAAGGTTTATATAAGATATTTATGACATAATTACTTTTATTTAATGAAAATAACATAACTACTATATTAAATTCAAACCCATAGGAAGATGATGACATTTTTTGTGCATATGTATGGACAAGAGGATAATATAATTCATGATATTCATGAAATTATTGAGTGGACAACCATCAATTTTTCTAAATATGATTTTCAAAAAAAATCATATCCTCAAATAATTGGATAGATTACTGTTTATATATTTTTTACTTAAAGAATGAATAATAATTTGGTTTTCAAAATTAGCTACTTCTTCGATTTTTAATAAAAATGTGATAGGAATGTCTTAATTTAACTTAAACTAGGTCAAAAAAATTCAACTATCATCATCACCCTATTTTTTGAATCATTCATTGTAATATATCAATTTTATTTTCAAATAAAATGTTTTATATAATATTTTTGGAAATATTTTTATTTTAAGAGTGATTATGATAGTATAAAGGTTATTTTACACAACAAATATTACAATTGATCATTTAATCAAATGATTATTATATTTAAACATAGATTGATGATTATTATGAATTACTGGGGGTACGATCCAATCATACTTCCCATTATATTTATTTGGATGGTTTTTTATTATTATGATGATTATATTGTTATGAAACGTAATTATTTTTCATGGGTCATGCTATGATGAAATGTTGAATTGTTTACAAAAGTCATTCATTTTCCATAGATTATAATTATGATTAATTTTTATTGTAATTTATGTGAATGGATTATTATTATGTCATGATTGGTTCTTTTAATGACATCCAATTCATTGTATAAATGTTGATAAATCATAAATTAATTATGTTATGTGTGAACCTTGTTTCATGTTTACAATGTTACGCACAGACCTTCTTTCATGTCTATAAGGTTTCAGGTGGACCATGTTCTATTTTGATATGTTGACATGTGTACTTGGTTAAATTTTCACAGGGTTATTAATGTACCTTTTTTAATTTCATGAGGTTTATAAGTGGGTTTAATTTCATATCCTTAATATAATGAATGCACATATATATATTTTAATATGTTGAAAATGTTATAAGATTATAAATTTCCACATACCTTTTCCAATGGTACGCTCCAAAGGTAAAGGTTCAGTTATTTCTTTATGAATCATGTTTTATGAACTACAAAAAAATATACCATGACTCGTATATATGTCTTATGTTATGTAGGGTATTGTTTTTCAACTTTTTATATCATGTTCTCAAACCCTAATTCTCATTTGATCATTCTTATGTCCTATGTTTATCCTTAATGAAAATATAATCTTAAGCTGTATTATGATTTCTTTGCTCAGGAAATGTATTATGGTTTTAATTTTTTGTTTATCTATGATGATTACAAAATATGGAGAATGATGTTGGATACTTTGAAGATATTTCATTAAACTATAATATTGTGATCCTAGTCTCAAAATATACTAAACCTATATGGTAATTGGGCATGTATTTATGTGATGTATTGAGTATTAATAAAAAATACATAATATTTATGTGTGTAAATACTAGGGAACTATATGTGCAGACCCTGATGCAGATTCAAACCTTCATATTGTCAAAGAATTACGGTTTACCTCCAGATGGAGATGAAGAATCCGGACTCTACTCCACTTATATATTGATACAATGTGAAACATCCCAAGTTTTATTATTTATATAATCACATGAGTTACTAATTATAGTAATCGGAGTTCCACCCAACTAAGCACTAAATTTTGTATAAATACCAACTACTTGATCCTATCGATGGTCTCCTTGAGGGCTACATGATTCTATGACACCACTGTTTTTAAATTGAAGTGGAATATCCAGACCTATATTATAATATAATGATGAAGTTCAATATCATACATCCTAGACTTATGAAACTCATTACTCTCCATAAGTCGAGAAAAAGAGGATAATCATGGTAAAGTGAGCAGATTAAGAAAAAACCATCCTAGATCTATCATATGAATACCTAAAATCCTATAATTGATCAAGAATAAATGTATCAAGAATGAAGTCCCTAAAGAATAGGTCTTTGAAGGCCTCCCATGATATCTCCTATAGGCATCTAAATAGTCTCATGATTCCACACCAAAACATGGTCGGCTCTTATAGTACAGAAAATATCTTCTCCTCCATTCTATCAATCGACATATTACATTATTGATTATAGCATCAATGGTATCCACCCAATCCATGGAATCCAACAGTTAAGTAGTTTCATGATATTCAGGAAGATGTTGGAGGTAGAAATACAAAGAATAGTCAAACATGAAACACTATGGAAGGACATAAATAGGTGCATGAACCACGAGGCTTGGTATGGGAACAATCTCTAGATAACCCCCCATCATAGATATTTATTCCTCCCATTGTATGTGAGGATTCGTGTTTTTTAACTATAAGAATTGATATGAATATAAATAGATTATATCCTGTCCAAAAGATCACTGATGGTTCTCCTATAAGTCTACCCATAATCTAAGGTATACCCACCCTAGTACTAACCCTTTTCATCATCCATATATGTTAATAATATTCATCTTTTATATACCATGAGAATAGAAATATCAGTTCAAATAATTAATTCCATCAATATCATGTCACAGAATCATGAAAATACATATATACAACACAATAAATAAACCAAATCAAAGAAAAAGCATACTAATATTTATTTTTTAATGAAACACTCTGCAGTACAGTAACATGTATCTGTATGGAATATGACCATATTATCCTAGTCATGATGCATTGACGCAATGAAAATATCACCTAAATAAATAAATAATCTAGTTCAGGGTAACATATAGTTACATTACAAATATTCTGGTCAGGAATGTTGAAACTCCCCTACCAGAGTCCAATATAACTATCCACCTCTACCATATCCTAGGTTAGTCCAAAGTAATTAATAGAATTTTAGTTACCATACAATTTAGTAACACTATGATTTAACGACTAGGTATGAACTGAAGTGCCATATTAATTGATAAATTACTGCTCATATTCAAGAGGATATCAACTAGTTGTGAGGGTCTAGGTCGAAATTGGGTAGACTATACCCATGTTATCAAGTCATAACACATATAAAATGTAATATATAATAAAATAAATACCCAATGTGAACATTCAGAAACTAATTACTGGAATAAATTTCATATAATAATAAAAAAATTCTCAAGTCCCAAGAAAAATGAGATTATAATCAATAAATAAAAATATAAGGAAAATAATATGTGGTCGACAAGATTCTATCTTAGTATTCATTAATTTACATTCTAATATTCTCAACCATCAATATGTGGTCTTATTCAATTCATCATATTTCTAGTGAGGAAATCTATAAGGGCACTAGAATGCAAGAGCAAGGTGTGAGTAAATGGCTCATTTAGACACCACCAATGTGCCTATGACCATGTGTTATTAATAATAAACGTTTTATTCCTTAATAATAAAATTTTTTAACAATCATAACATCATTCAATTCCAAACCATGTGGTCATGTGCTATCCAAGATAAACACTCCCCAATATGTTTCTATATTTGATTCATGTCAGAAGGATAATGAGATGATGTCCTAGGTAATCAATCTGTACACTGAGAAATTGAAGCATTTATTCAAAAAAAATCATGTAATAATGTATACATTTGACTCTATGATATAAATTAATTGTGACATGTTTCTCAAAAATCAACTGGGCATCCATCACATATTATATAACCGAAAATAGAATGATCAACTAGTCATCAAGTAGCCAGATATATAGTCATCATGTGTATCACCAACATGGTGTCCTATGTATTATTATATCTCAACATTATGCTCAGTTCCATTATAACCATCATCTCATGTCAGGCACACTCCCCCTTGAATGGATAACTATTTCTCGATAGTACAACTATTTTTAGAACTATAAATAATACATCCAAATAAAGGTAACACGCATAAAAATAGATCATACAATAAAATAATATCATCATGGGAATAAATTTACAAAAAATAATAACATGCTATAATAATAATACCGGTAAATTGGATACTATAGTATCAATCATGGAATTAAATATCCAAATGGGTCTTATGGTCTACAAGCACAAAAACATGTGATCAATATAATGCACAGTTTCTAGTTATTTCAATAAATATTTATAACATTGAATCATTTCTAAACAAGAGACCCACATATGTAAGAAACCTACTACCTTAAAACAATAAAATTAAAAATCAATAATAGAATAACACATGTCATTCAAAATATAGATTAGAATACTCTATAACCAATAACCCCTCCTTAGGGAATTAATATTGTTTTTTTGACACATGAACATTAAAGGTTTAAAAATATATCCTAGAACCATTTCTAACCATTTATTTTCAAAATATATAAAACATCACTTGTGATAACAATCTCTCTCTTTCTTAGATAATTTAAAAATTATCAAAAATATCTAATGAATATGTTATAAATTCTTTTTAATAATAATAATAAAACCACACAAAAGATTATTCCATCTCTCTGGTGTAATATTTATTTTATAATTGTAACACCCTGAATATTTTTTGAAATTTTTGTTTTCAAATAACATTATTCATTTTTATATTTCTTATTACATGAAATATTAACATTATATAGTTTCATATGTACCGTTGGGAATATTTTGTTGTTAAATGTAACCTAATGTTTATATTGTGTTGCACGCAACACTTAGTTTAAATGAAATGTGACATGCTTTTAAAATATTGTTATTTAATATGATAGATATAACAGATCCATAGAAACAGACTCTATAAATATGGTTAATTAAATTATAAAAATATATGTATTAAAAATGTATAGATAATTAATTCATTAGTGACCAATATTTTACAACTGAAAAAATACATTTGTAAATAATGAAAAACATTTTCTAAAATATTTTTTTAGAAAACAAAATTGTTTTACCTCAATAAATTAAACAATACTCTATTGGTGAGTTATTTTTTATGTATATATAATATATAGTGATTCAAAATTATAACATTCAAATTCTGTGATTTATATATAAATGATAATAAAAAATCAAATTTGATGCTTAAAAATTAATTTTCAAACTAAAAAACAATTCAACACCTTTTTTATAACTTTATTTAAAACTAATTTATGATTGTTTTAGATTTTTTTAGAATAAATGAAGTTTATTTTTTAGATAATAATATCTAAATAATCAAGAGGTTATTTTTTTCTATTTTTTAGTATATGTTAATTTTTACATCAATAGTGAAAAATGTAGAATTATTTTTATAAAATTGAATTTTATTTATATATTTTTGTAAATTTATGTTATATTTAAAACTATTTTTAAATTTTAATTATTTTTATTTTATATCTATTAAAAATATTTAGCGTATTATAATATCTTTAATATTGAATTTTGATAAAATACATTATAATCATTTGACCATCTTCTCATTTATAACTAGTTTTCTCGTTATGTCTACGAGATTAATTTTAAATTAAATGTTTTTATAATTGAATTTAGAAAATTTATTTCATATTTTGAATCATAATAATTTTTTATTATATAATATTTTCAATTTAATTATTTATGATAATAAATAGTCAAAAGAGTATAAATTAATTATTATGGTCAAGGTTTAAATGGGATTACATACGGTTAAACTGACATATGAGCATATATAAAATATATTTTATGGTGGCATCTCTACCATATAATTTCTAGTTATCTATAATAATAAATTTTTGAGCCTCGTGGAATGAAAAAAATTAGAATACACTGTTATAGTTTCAAAAAATTGTAATATTAACACTCACCTCGTTTATAAAAGGACACCTATCTCCTCTCTTATTCATACCTTCAAACTATTTCTGTTCAGCCGATAACGTCCCCAATTCCCTATAAAATATACTCATATCATCATATATTCCATATGTTTTTATAAATCCAACCTTGGATGGATTTTGGTGTAATCCAATTGAGGCTACAAGAAAAGAGAAACAGTTCTTCGACAAGCATTTTTTTTAATTATTCATACACCTCATGAAATTCTTATTAAACTAGGATGATTTAACATAATCAGTAAATTACAAATAATTATATGTTTTTATTTCAATTTAATGACATATAATCACCTTCACTTCCATAATATGGTTTTTAAAATCATCACTCATTTGTATGGTGGACTACCACCACACGAACCGATGACATTTGGTTCTCCATTACAACCTCTCACTGTTGGGTATGATGATGGATGTAAAGTATATATATATATTATTTATGACAGAAATAAACCTACATTGTAATTATATAATAAATAAAATTTTAATTCCCAATCTATAGGGTATACAATAACCTCGCTAATTTGTATGGCAGACTACCATCTCACAAAGCTATGTAATTCAATTTTCAGTAACATATTACATGGAAGATAATGTGGATAATGTTAATTAATATATATTATATAGAAAGATTCATTATGATATTAATTAAATATTTATTATTATTAAGTATATTATATCATTTTATTTCTCACCTTTTGACTCACTTTAATAAGACAATGTCGTTTAGGTATATGTGTACTGTCGCCTTCACAAAGCGATTTGACTCTCTATTTTCATTAATAAACCACATAGATGATATGTATATTTAAATTTAAATAAATAATATGATATTTATTATACTATTATCATTATTTAATTATAAAGTATTATTTACTTCTTTTCCATAATAATTATGGAAAAATGGAAATGCTACTCATGCGTATGTAGGACCTATCACCTCCATGAATGTAACATAATTTATTATATATTACCATATCTCATAATTAGTCATAAATGTAAAATAAAAGCATAAATATAATTTTTATGTAATTATTATAATTCTCTAGAATAAGCAAGCCTGATCAAATTAAGAGGACTATAAATAGAAAATATGAATATACATACAAAACAATGTGGTTATTACGCAAAACATGATTATAATAAGGAATTTTTAATAAAGAGATAATAAATTATAAAAACCCAAGATTTAATTCAATGTATCTTCTTAAATAAATAAATAATATTTTATAGATTATGTATCAATCAAAATAGTGATTAAATGAACTGTGATATACTATTAAATATTAATAAGACTGTTGGAATAGTAATGCGATTAGTAATAGGTATATTTGAATAATATCCTCACCTAATAAAATTAAAATAAAAGGAGGTTATCTAATAAATGAAAATAGTATAAATCTATATTATATAATAAATAAATAAATTTTTTAAAAATGATAAATTTATATTTGGTATTTTCTATGAAACATAAATGTTTATCTAACATTTTATAATTAATAAAATGATTTACAAGATAGTATGTTTTCATAAAATAAATTCAAATATTAAAATTATGTTTTATTATAATTATATTAATTTTTTATAATACCATAATTTATTATTAAATGTTTCATAAAATCGATTGGTATTTAAATCCATGTTTTTCGAATAAACAATTACTTCAATTAGAAAGAAAATTTCAAATACTAAAAAAATTATTTTCATTTACTGGAGTCCATTTCTTAAATTTATATGTTGAATAATGGATATAGTGAATCTTTGGGATTTTTTTAAATTGTATAACGTTTGGTGTATAGTTAAATTCTTCAATTTATGATATTTAACATTTTCAGTTCAATACAAGATTTTTTGAGTTACTTTTGATGTAAGAATCCATTATTTTGAACTCATTTTTTTAGTTATTGTACATAGTCACAATAATCAATACTATTGAAAATATTCTTCCAAAATAACAAAATAACCAAATAACACCCCACATGTCCAATATAAATAGAATCTGTCACACCTTGTAAGCCTTGAATCATATTTAGAATATTCAAAATTACCTTAGGAAGCCTCTTCCCCATGTCTAATACGTTATGGTATTATAAAAATACAATTTCAATATGTATTAAGAAGTTTCCCTAAGAGACTATATTCAAGAGGTAAAATCCACCGTCATTATCTTTTATCTTCTTTTCTTTTCTTATCTTCTCTACACATTCCATATAGAAGGTGTAAAGTTTTATTCAGTAAGATATATATATTTTAATTTTATTATTTTAATTTAATATCCATCATCAAATCCCATTTATCCTTCTTTTATTATAGAAACTAAAACATCATATGTAATGTGTTGATTAACCATCTTCAAGGACAGTCATTTTTCTTTTTTAATTACCTACATCAAGGATGGTCATGAAATCCTTATCATGGATGAATCATCTTTTAATATACATATTATAGGTTTATAATGTTTTTATGTAAACATATATAACTAATATTAAATATAATGATATAAGCTCTTGATGGTCTTAAAAACATCTGAAATCAATTAAAACATTTCAATCAAAATTTAATCCAATGATTCATCCTCATACTATATAACCAAATGATATATAACACCATTTATAATTTTTATATATCATTAATACTAAATTATTCACTTTCATTATTTTCCACCAATTTTTCAAGAACCACCTTAATTATACATAGGAGAACTAACCAAAAAATCTAAAAACGAATACTCATTGAACAAAAAAATTAAACATTAAAACGAAATAAATATCCACAAATGAACCTGATAAAATTATAATTAATATAATATATGTTTAGTAGATTCATAATTAATTAATTAATGAATTTAATATTTTTCTGGGGACATTTAGTACATTTCCGAATGACTTAAGGCATATGGTAAGGGGTATAATATCACAATTTTACTTCTATGAGATATATTCAGTATTAAACCATTATTTTATGTGTGTGGTATACATAAATCCTACCAATATATAATAACATGAGTATATTTATCAATTTTTTAATTATATTTTTTACATGATAATTATTACATTTAAAGGGCATAGGAGTTGACTAATTACGAAGTAATAAGTGATTTCTTAAGTAAATTTTCATTCATAATGTTAAATTTCGTTTTCATTTGTTATGTTATTATAATATTTTGTGTAATATGAAATTTTATTTCTATTATTTTTTCCCAGAAGTTTTAAGAAGATTTTAAATGAATAAACATAATTTATTCATTTGATTAATGATGCGATCCTTATAATGGTTTCATCATCTCACATTTATTTCAATGAGATATATTCCTTATTCACCACTTTTTCCTTTTTTTGTGGTGTACTGAACCATTGACAAATCATATCATGAATATTTTTATCATCATTGTATTAAATGATTCATATGATAATAATTATTTATCTATGGCATAAGATTCAACTAAACACATGTGGTAAGTAGCTTTGTCTAAATTTCCACTTCATTGATAATATCACATTATTCTGTTCCTAATAATTTTTATTTGGTGTATCATCTACACCTTAGAGGTCATATTTCATTTGAATTTATGTTACTATAAAATAGAAATATTATTTATATAATGTATTTGAGTATTTCTTAAATAGTAAACCATTATTACATATGATGTCTATATTTAATGTTAATTTATTTTCTAGATAAATATTCTTGTATCTATATCATATACGAATTATGGAAATTTTGATAAGTTATATAGTTCATAAATTAAATCTATGTATGAATAATGATTTCTAATTTCATTGACAAGTGGGGACCAACATTATAAATCTCCTCTTGGTATTCACAGTTCTCATGAGGGAAAACACCTGGCGACAAACCCTTCACTTTTTTTCCTTCCAGAAACAAATTGGTTTATACCCATATACCAGAAACTTATAATGAATGGTCTTGAAGAATGAAGTTCACATGATAGATACATTACATCCAATAAATAATAAATTCCATCATTTTTTATTCATTTCTTACCATCCATGATATTTCAAATATGAAAAATTCAATGGATGCATAAAAATCACTAGTTATTTATTAAATGACGTGTGTTTTTCAGGTATTTACATTTTCATATTTATCATGACTTATTGATTAAACTTCACAAATAGTTGATTTGTGTATCTGATTCATATAAACATTAATCATAATTTTATTTCACCCCATTATTTTATCCTTTCCCCGTGTTATCCAGTTTAATTCCTTGAATATGTTTTAGAAAAGAAGACTATTTTCCTTTGTGATATTATGTTTTTAATTACCAATTTAATAAGGGAACCATTTATGTATCTCGTCATTTAGAACTACTAAACTGATTTATCCTTGGTTATGTGACTTCTTGTATATATTTCATTGTAATAAAATTACCATTGGATCAGGGATACTGGGCTCAAGTTTATTAATGTTGGTATTTGATTAGGTTTAGTAGAAAACATAAGAACTTTATTTTAAGAAATTGTTGGAATTATAACAATTACACATAATAATTATTTGACTAAATAATAAATATGATTATGATCTAGCTATGTGTGTCACATTATTTAGTGATAGAACCTAATGGGTGATAGGGAATCAATACGCGTGGACAATGCATAGATTTCCTCACAAATAATGTCATAACAGCTATTGTTGTTGCTGATAAAATCATGTACATATTAGAATATCATACTAATGTAATGACAAATTTCCATGATTAACCAATGTTGTATAGTCTCATGTAATAGAAGTCCTAATATTTTAGTGGCACTGCTAATAATGTTTTTGCTAAGTAATGGGTCACATCTGAATAATTGATATTTCTGGAATTGGGATGGGATGCATAAAAACATGTAATTTTAATATTATATTACTTCAAGGGTGATGATGATCAATGGTGTTCATTTATCAAAATTACTAATTAATAAGATGAAATATAACACATGGAATTGATAAATTTTAATGAAACATTATTGGAAAAATATTTCCATATTGAGAAAAAAATTTAATTCCAGAGAAAATTATTTAACATAAATAAAAAAGAAGAAGATAATGTTGCATATTATTATGATACCTTCACAATGAAATCTTGGAATATTATAGATCACACAAATGATTCTAATAAAAATAATAATTAGTTATTTAAAGGTATTAAATATTGTCTTCATCAGGAAATAGATTCTCACACAGTATTATATTATGATAAAATAGTACTAAGTGTCCCCAAAATAGTGAACACACATTCTAGATCCTATATGTTCATGGAAATGAAGAGAAAATATGTTCTCTTAAAACCAATAAAAAGTTAATAAATAAAACAAGAATAGGGGAAAAAATAAATTTCCTTTATGTTAATATTTTCGAAAAAATAAACCTTGAAAATGAATGAAAGGAATATGTTTTTCTCATAGGTGCAGAGAAAAGGATCGACATGATAATGAATGAAAGTTGAATAAAAAGATCAATGGTGTTCAATGCTTTAACTCTAAATAAATGGAGAATTATTCAAATAAATGTTCTAATCATCATGTGGATCTTCTACAGAATAGGCCAATGTGAGATGATCAAGCTTTTGTGATCCACTTATCTAAAGTAGAAGTACACAATGATGTGGTGAAAGGTATATTAATACTATCTTCAACATTATATGATTATTTATTTCATTTTGGATCATCGCAATATTTTATATCTACCATGTTTCCCAATAATATTTTATATTTATATTTTGATTTAATAATGGAGTTAATATTAGACACTACCATGGGAAGTATCATTATAGAAAAATGTATTGGTCAATCCCAATTATGATATATAAAAGTTATTTATATTTTGGAACTTATTCTCATACATATGGTTGACTTTGATATAATCCTTGTTATGAACTATCGTTGAAAACATATTACATAAATTTACTATAAGAAGAATGAAATTTTTATTTTTGGGGAAGATGTAGAATTCATTATCTTTAGAGTACAAATTTCATAATATAATTTTTTTCTACATCCACACCTATTTGCTCAATTGAATGAATCTATTTGGGATAAAGAGGAAAAAAATTCATAGAATGGGGAAATTAATAATCAAATTGAGGATTTACCAATTGTACAAGAATACAATTATGTTTTTTATATGGAATTACCTAGAGACCCCCAAAAACTAGAAGATCAGTTTACCATTGATAAAATTTCTGATGAAAGAGATATATCATTGAGTCTGTATAGAATGGACAATATTTAATTAGTGGAGTTGAATAAAAACATGAGCAGTTCAGTAATAAAAGATTTATTCGTCGTAGTTTTTATCTATGAGAATTCCATGTTCTATTTATTATAAAAATATGGATTTATGAGTCTCTGTGTTGACTATATAAAAATCAATTATCTTATAATAATAAACATATATCCTCTACTTAAAATTGATGATTTATTTTTTCAACTTCATAGAGCTCAATATTTTTTAATGAATGAACTTAATTCTCGGTATCATCAATTGTGAGTATAGAAAAAAGATTTTGTGTTGAAAGATTTTCAAATGGGGTATGGACGCTACAAGTTGAAAATAATTCCGTTTTTATTGACTAATTCACCCTCAATTGTAATTGATCAAAAAAACATAAAATTAAAGTTATTTATTAATGATCATTTAGTATTAATTGATAACATTATAATGCATTATAAAATATATGAAGACCATCAGGTGCACTTGAGAAACATTCTTAAAACTCACATATGGATTGGGTTGTAAGTTAAATAGAGTATGTTTCAATTATGTCTTATGAAAGCTACTTTTAAGGGCCATATTATTAGCATGGATGAAATCATATCAGGTATTCTAATGAAAAAGGCAATACACTAATGACCTACTCTAATAAAAATAAACTTGGTAAATGTTTTCATTGGTTTAGCAGGTTACAATAAACATTTTTTTTACAATCATGACCGATTGGATAACCATTTAACTAATATCTCTTTCAAAGGGATTATGTTTGTCAATAAAAAATATTGTGCATAATGTTCTAAATAATTTAATATAAAATTATTCAATTCTCTGATTTTGACTTTAATATATAAAAATGTTCATTTTGTAATATACAATGATGCATCGATGAAATGACTATGTAATTTCTAAAACATCCCATGAAAATAAACAATATAACATTTTTATAATTATTAATATTATTTAATTAAATATTAATTTTACATTAAATGGGATTCTATTTTCAATGGAGTACCTGACATGCAACAATGGGTTTCTCTGAAAATATCATGTTGCACATAAGGTTGAGTCATACTAATAAATAATATAATATAATTTTAAATTCTAGTTAATGCCTAGAGGTTTTATTGTATTTAATTAATAGAGCTAACTAAAATATGATTATAAATCTTTGTTAAAGGTCTTTATATTTATCTAATAAATTTTAGAGTCTTAAAATGATATTGAATCCAATTTTAAACTTAAATACTCTAATATTCATTAAAAGGTCGAATTACCACCTTTTGGTAGAGAACCATTTCTAAATATTGTTGTTGTCACTTTTATGTGTTATATATGAGAAAATGACATTCTTCTTTATAATTGGGACATAAAATTTTATTTTTTGTAATTTTTTGGTATTTTTCTGATAATGTTAATATTTTAATATATAGTGAAGGATAACAAACTTTAATACAAAATTTCCTTCTCATATAATTTATATATATACTTATATTGTTATATAATATTTTTTAAATTGTTATTGTATTATATTTTTATAATATAATTCGATGTTGATCATTTGAAGTAATTTTCCCATTAAATTGGACATAAACAAATGTCAGTCTTTTCATAGATATTATTTTTTAAAAACACACTTTTTTGTTTTGACAATAGGGATTAATTTTAAATTAATTTCTGCCACTTCTGTGTTTTGAATTTTGAAAAATAAAGTCCATATTTGGAATAATGAGGTTTAATATTTGTAAATATGTAACAATTATTTTCAATGGTTATGAATATTTACTTCAGTAAATATTTTATTTAGTAGGGTTAAATGATAAATCTAGTAAAGAAGGGTAAACAAATGTTATAATAATATCTAATTACCCTTACACTTGTCCTAACCTGATTTTATAATATATTTATGAAAATGGACATCGTTGGGTCTATTTTGGACCCCATGGTGCCACTTTGGAGTAATAATGACACATTATATTAATTAATTTAATATAAAGACAAAAGTAACATAAACATATATATTTTAGTAAAAATATTATATGGGTTTATATAAGTGATCTCTTATACTATAAATACTAATTTTAAATATAAAATAATTTCTGAAATCATGGTATTTTATTTATAATTTTAAGATATTAGATAAATAATCATAATTATGACATAATAGTGATGCGATAATTGCTTCATTAATAAAGGATTCAAATAAATGATATTATAAATATTAAATTAAATTTATTTTGAAACTTTTTTGCTTACATAAATTTTAAAGATAATAATTACATTTAATATTTTAATTAATTTTTTTTTTTCAAATAAATAGTGTTGTTATATATTTTTTTAAGTCTTGATATCAATAGTTTGTAAATTGACATTAATGATTTTTTAAATAAATCATTATTTTATTAAATGATTAAATAGTCCTAAAAGGTTAATAATCATCCAAAATTCATTAATAATATTAAAAATGTCACAAATTATTCATTTTGGGTCTCTTGTCATTTAATAGTATATATATTAACCATATAGTATGAATATATAAGAGGCCATCATAAAAGATAAACATGATAACAAAGGGTTAAATAGAAAAGATAAGGATTAAAAAAGAACCAAAACAAGTCCAATTATAATTGGATTATTTTTTATAGACATATATCTACCTTATATTATTATTGAAAATGTTTTGGTCCGTTTTAAACCATAAAAAATTTATAATAAAATAATACAATCCAACTATCCTAAAGAGCCCCTCCTCCGTCTTATAAATGAAAACCACCTCTAACCCTTTACTCACAGCTCTCAATCCCCTTGGATAGTTAAAAATCTTCTCCAATAATTTCCCAACATCCCTCTCACAATCCTATAATCCTTCCCTTAGGCATAAGGCATTTCAAGAAAGACTTGTTAAAACCAATGGCAGTTACCCGATTTAAAGGTAACATCTTCTATCATTTTCTTTTCTTTTAATTTTCTTATATAACCCCCTAAATACTTTTTCAAAAATTATTTTATAAAAAACCACTATAATTAAGATAGTATTAGTTTTTATGATAATTATTGTTACTACACATCCATACACCTATATCTAATGGATACAATCATACTGTTTCTATGGACAGAGAATACTATGTCATTAAACGATGTTTGTCCAATTTTCTTCCCCACATTTCATAGTGTCCATTATGATAGAAATGTAATTATATGTAATTTATAATATATTTATATTTTATATATTATTATTTATGTTTAATTTACAGCATACCTTTATGCTTTCTATAGCACATAAATATTATAATTTTATTAGAGGAAGTGTGTACTACCGGCCCCTAAAAGTGATATGAACCGTTCATGCTATTCATGGATCATATGAAATATTGAATTTATGAACTTATATAACTTATATAACATATATAATATAGAGTAATTATAATATACCTATGTATCATTTAGTTGTAATTCCAATAATAAATAAAAACAAATAAAAGTAGTGTTCATGTGTACGTACGACTTACCGTCTCCATGAATGTTGCATTTCATTTCATATGTCAAAATGTTATGGAATATTATAAATACATATGTAATGAATATATTTGATATACATTATATTTAAATCATGAATATAATTTTGGAGATGATGTAATTTAGACAATATGGAAAATTTTAATTATTACAAGTTTATTTATTACTCAAGTTCTGAACATCAACCATATTCCCGATACAAACTCAAATAATTAATAATTGTTATAGTAATGTAATAAGTTGTATAAAAGGACTAATATAAATGAAAAGGGTTCTAATGAAAGTATAAATTAACTTCTGTCTATTATTCAATAAGAATAAGTAAAAAACGCATCAAGTTGGACACGAGGTAGTTGAAATCCTTAACCCATTTTCCATTCTTTGGTTTAAAATCTACCTCTTTACTATGTTGTTCTATGATTATGTGTGAAATAAAAATTTTCATAATATCTTTTTTTATAATTTCATTATGTGTACTTATATTTAATACACATAATCGATCTATATTATTTACAAAATGATAACTGTATGGGGACTTCATAACTAAATTTCCATTCTTTGGTTTAATCGTCTACTTAATAATTATGAAATTATATGAATATGTGTAATTGAAAATGATTGTTTTACACATAATGTCCAATTATATTGGTTGTACTTATTTATTTCACACATATTTATGTCATTTATTTATCCCTAATACAATGATTTGTTCTTTGTATAGGAACCTTTCACCATCATCTTTTAGTCAAAGATTTATTTTATGTTATGTCAATTAATTTCCATTATATTATGTTGGAATATGTTCGTATATATCATTATTGATTTATATTTTATTTAAATGTTCTGAGAGTATATTTTTTCTCTCATCAGCTCTCTTTCTGAATTTTTATGTGACATCATTAGGTTGTCGAATTTTCGTAAGGTAATTTCAAAACTCAATTTCTACTCATTGGGTTTTACACATATATCATTTATTATATTATGTCAAGATTATGTGTTTAATCCATATTTATTTATTTATGTTTAAATTTCCACTTCCCTTTTTGTGGATATAATTTTTCAACACATAATAACCCCTTTGATAAATTCTTACATCATTTAAATGATATTTGAAAAGGATATTGTCTCAATTTACATTCCATTAAGACTTATTTATTATTATACACCAATTCACTTTTACATGGTTTATATACTAAAATTTGACATATTATATCATGAATATACTTATTTTTCATTGTAATATATTCTTTGATTAATTATATTCTCTTATTATTTTTATTCAAGTATTTTCTAAAGTGGTAAAGGACTCTATAACTAAACTTTTTTATAAATGTTTTATAATGTTTCATTCTTCTAAAACATTCTCATTAAGGTGCATGTTTTCAAGTGGATTTATGGATTCATTTATCTGGACATTAATGTTTTTAAATTTAAAATTATTTTAAAAGTTTTTAAATTTTATGTGACACTTTGATTCAAAAAACTCTTCATAAAATTTTTTTAATGGTTTTTGGAAAAGCATTGATTTTGTCAATATCTTGAAATGATATATTGTGATTGAAATATTGAAATTTTATCATTACATTATGATTATATTATGTTTTATGATTATGTTATGGTTCATTGGAATTTTTCACGTATATGGGTGGTTCTGTGATAAACCATGGGTGAGTGAGCCCGTGAGAGCTCCCCAATGTGTTGGGTAATGTGATGGAGGTATATGTTAATGTTTCTCCTAAAAGATGTCGGGAATATACTGTGATGGGTTTTCCAAATGTAGGTCTCTATATAGCTATAAAAGATAAAATGTATGTATGATATTGATGACACAAGTTACCATTATGATATATGATTTCCATATATTAGTCATAAATCATGCGATCTTTTGTGGTATGTTAATGATTGAAAATTATTATTTAATTGAATTGTATGTTTTGATGGACTAATTTTTTTATTCCTTGTTTTATAACCCTTATATAGCTTCTTATTCTCATCCCATGTTTTGAAATGTATTTCACATGACTTAAACATAAATATGGACAAGGATGGGTTTAAGGAAAAGTAATTTTGTCTAAAACATGAAACTCGACATGTTTCTTTTTTTAGGAGTTTTTTATTTTATGAAAAAATGGAAACTGAGTATAAGTGTCAATAATGTATTTTTTTTAAATGTAATGTAATATTTGTAGCCTGATTATCTAAAACTCTAAACATGAAATTTTATTCAATATAAATTCTTGACATAACTCAAGATGAAGTTATTTTTAAGGTTGGGGACTTATAGTCTGTAACAAAGGTCGGTTAAGATAACAATAAGGATTAAGAGTATTTTTAGACACATGGTTAGTCTCTATGTATAATCCTTAAGTTAAATCCTTGTTTTTATATTTTTTAGATCATAGAATGTGTATTAAAAATGGAAGGATGAGGATCTAAAAAGACATTCTTATCTCATCACGATGAATTGCTTTCATGAATTAATACTAAGTCATGTCTAGATGATTCTGAACCATTTTCTAACATAAAACTCACTTGCAAGCAATTGTTTGAGATAAAAAACACCTTTGAAATACCTCAATACTAGCATGGATCATGGGTTGTATTTAATCAATTATTATTTTCTCAATATTCTCATTTTTCATGATAGGTAAATATTATCAAGGAATTTTCAAATATTTTAACTTATCACAAGATTTTGTTGCATATTATGATTTTGAAAAGGGTGTTGAATAAGGAGACCCATGTGTAACCAATTTATATTTTATTTTAAATTATAGTATTTCATCATATACTTATTGAATTTTAAGAGGACCATTGATTGAATGTTTCAACTCATACTCAGTCTAACTATTCTATAAAAATCAATTTTTATCAGTTCTTTTAAAATTATATATCATATATGATTATTTTCTGAAACAATTTTTCAGTGAACAACCATATCACCGAAGATGTAAAAGATGTACTTGGATGAAGGACACAAATGATATTGAAGGATCTCTAAATAATTTTTACAATCCATAAAACTTCTACCTACTTGAAAAAGATGGGGATGAAACCATATGGACACCATGATCAAGGTATGGTGTTCTTTTTATTTGAAATAGTATTATTTTATCAAATGGTGGTGAAAAAATTACAATATATACGATGTTGAGGGCATAATATATTGGAAAAAAAATTTAAAGTATAATAAACCTTTGATGTTAAAACATGTTAGGTTTATTTTTTAGTATTATAAAATGTACAACTCGTAATATGGGTGACAACATGTCATGTCCAGCAAGGCCCCAGTAATCGAACCAACAACAGAAGGGCGACAAGGGCGCATCGCCAACACCTGGCCTATATGAAGTACCTAGATAGTATGACTTATTTTTTTAGTTAAATGATTTTATAGATCAAGAATAAGTTTATATTGGGAAATTAAATTTTTTAGTTGGATATCCATAGTATAGGAAAATGATTAGATGATTTAGTGATACATGTTATTTTGGAATACGTTCTCTCCTTTAAGAACACAATATTCTTATGAAAAATAGAACACTATGGGATCTCATTTGTGGTGTAATGGTTGAAATTTTATTTTGGATGAATGAATGATTTTATTGTGGACATATAGAGATTTAGGTTATTTATAGAAATGAGTAACCTATCATAGAGTGTATGTGATGAGAATAATTAATTTTTAGTATGAGAATTTAAGTGATGCTGATTTTATTTGAGGATAAATGTTAACATATTTGTGTAAGACTATATGATAAAATCCTTCTGAATTCTGGGTTTCAGTCATAAATTGGGTTATATTGAAGGAATTTAAGGATACATATTTATTTAATGGTCTTTGTTAAACATTTTCTACTCGTTGTTAAATTTTGGAGATAAATAGAAGTATTTCTTTTTATAATTTTGGGGATTATTTGATCACGTACAAAAAATTTTGGTTTTTATTAATATCTAAAGACAAGGGATGTATATAGATCATATTATTTGTATAATTTGATTTTTTATAAGTTGGTTCTAGAACATCAAGTGTGACCAATCTTCTTGAATACTCATTATTTGGAGAAAAGATGTGTTTTTGTAGAGAATTATTAATGGATGAAAATACAAATTAAAAGTACGTATATTTTATTATTTCCTTACTCAATCCCATAAATAAATTACTCATCATTAGGATAAGGAACTCAAAAAACAAAAATTTGGTCTGTTTAGTTTTTGTAATGTGTAATCAAAGACTGTTTAACCCATCACATCTTTTGGATTTTCTGGTTGTTAATTTATCCTAATCATGTTTTATATCACCCTTTATCAGAAAACGACACTTAGTTTCTCCGCCATATCAATGTTTTCCTACATGAAATGATTGTATATATTATCTCAGGTGACCTTTGTACTTCTCTTTATTTTTTAAAAGTGATAATTTCATTGACACTTTTTCTGATGTTGAACTTTTAATGATGTTTCAGATCACAATTATAAATTTGTAAGGATTAAATTCCCAAAAGGGGGGAAGGATGTAAAATCCTATGAAAACAATGAATATGGAAATATTAAAAATTAATAATATTTTTTAATTAAATATTAATTATAATTTAAAGGGGGTGTTATTTTTGATGGAGTTCAAAACACACAATGTAAAAACCCAAGATTTTATGAAAACTATTCTTTTTTATTTCATTGATGTCTAGTGATATATTCTATACCAAAGGGAGCTTGCACTACAAGAATCCTTGACTTGTCTTGCATTACACGCAATCATGACCTTCCTCGAGAGCGTGTGTTGTACGCAATATCGAGTTTCACTAAACAACGATATGTTATTAAAATATTTTATAATCTTTCAATTATAAATATTATTAATAAATTTTTTAATTTTATATAACATTAGAATTCATTTTACATATGATACGATAAAAACTCAATTTTTCGTTTAAAAGAATTATTTTTTTTAAAAAAATGCAGTATTCCGCCTTTTGATGGCGCACGCATTTTAAAGATAATTTTCGACAAGTATATAAGTTCAATTTTACAACACAAAATTAGTCCTATTAATAAATATATAAAAATTTACATTGGATAAATATTTTATACTTTTCTTTTAACTGTCATATTTTGATGAATAGTAAAAACATGCTATATTTTAATTAAATTTTTTTTTTTAATCACAATAATTTATATAGTTAAATTATAATATTTAACTGTTTAAAAGTATAAATACATTATATTTTTAACATTTAATATAATTTATGTCATTACCTTTATTTTTACATTGAATTCTTAGGTAAAAACATTTCAATGTTTGGCAATGTTTTAACTTTTAAAACATGTTTTCTTAACAATGAGGTTAATTATAAATTATTTAATTCAACTTATGTGTTTTGAATTTAGAAAAATGGATTCAATATTTTAATTCAGTGGGTTTAAATTTTGTTAATAGGTTTCTTTTATTTTATTGATATTATGAATATAAACTACGATACTTTTTATTTACTGCAGTTAAAGGTAAATCTGGTAATTAAGGGTAATCATAAGAATATAAAATTACCCTAACAAATGACAAAATTTTATTGGATGACTAAATGTAGACCCATATCACCTAAGGGTCCGATTTTGATCATTTTATCGGCATTTGACAATGAAAATAATATAATTATTATTAAACCCAAAGAAAGTGACAACATGTCACTCTCTTAAATCTTATAAGTATAATAATTTAAATTTAGTGATAAACTTCATGAAACGTTGAAAATGAATAGTATCCAGAAAGCTTATAAAATTATCTACATCATTTTTATTTATCTAAAATTTTTAGGGGTTAAATAATTATCATTTAATGTGACACAATAGTGATGTAGAAATTATTTTATTGATTGAAAATTCAAATAAATGGATTTAAAAATATTAAAATAAATATTATATGAACAATTTAATGTTCTACCCTAATTTTCTAGATAAATATGATATGTTATGAATCTATTAAATCTTTTTTTTGAACATATATTCTTTGAGGATTTTTTTAAAATTCAATAAAATGAATAGTTTCAAAATAAGCACAATTGTTATTTTAGAAAAAGAACATAATATAATATTTTTTAAAAATCACAAAAATATTTAAAATTTATAAATTACAATTTATATGGTCTAAAAGTTAATAAATTATCCAATTATTGACAATTAAAGACACATAAGTAATTATTTATAACAATTTAAGATTTACAATCGTATTACCGAATATAAAATTAAATATATTAAATAAGGATAAATCAGGTTGATAATGATTAAAATAAATTCCCAAAATGTCTAAATTTTATTGGATGACGATATTACAAACATATATCATATAATATTTGAATTTTAGTAATTTTGGAAGTTTTTATGTGGGATTATAATTTCGTATAAATTAATATTTTTTAGATTTCCAAAGATGCCCCTCTCCTCCATTTTAAAAGCGAACCTCCTCCCTCTTCTCTTTACAAAAATTTGGTCTTTCAAGCTCGGAAAAACCCTACCCATTTCCCTTATCAACTTACCTAGAAACATTATAGAGGTTCTTGTCTCCTCAAAAGACAAACTCTACTGCCATTAGAGGAATCCTAAAAGAGGTGCGTCGAAGAAGAGGTAATCTCTTATACAAATTCATTCAAGTTTTCATTCTTTTTCAACTTCTTCTTATTTAGTTTTTCATTATAAAGTAAGAAAATCAGTATCAATAATATAATGATTTTCTATTTTAAATATTAAACAAACCCATTTCACCTTCTATCCATCCTATGGAAAATGAAATCACCGCGCGTGCGTTTGTACGGAATATTGTCTCCATGTCGTGGTGTAATCTGTTTTCCACCACAACATTACATGGATGGGTATAATGGTGTAAAGAAACAATATATATGATTATTGAAAAGTAATATTTATTCTTAAATAGTATATATACATTTAAATACAATTCCACGATCATGGGAACGATATCATCGCTCGTGCGTATGTACATCCTACCGTCTCCACAGATGCGATGAGATTCTTTAAAGTAAGATTATAATGTATATATGTAATAAATAACAATTAATTATATTACAGAATAATGATACTGGATTTATGTACATATATGTTTCATTTAAAAAATTCCATTCAATTCAATAAGGAAATGAAAACAGCATTCATGCGTACGTACGACCTACTATCTCTATAAATAGTGTATTTCATTTCATTTACTATGTATTATATATATATACATATACTGAATATATATGATATATAAATCATTATTTACATTCTGGAAGTAATTGAAACATTATATAAGTAATAATATAATCATGAACAACATCTCCCCAAATGTACGATAAATGAAACGTTTTTACCGAAAACACAGCTTTAACATAGAATTTATTAAAGAATGGGTAATATAAAGTCATAAGTGAACCATATATGATATCATAACAATGAATATGATTCTGTAATAAGTCAATGACATTATTTAAATCATTATACAGAAGTTTTGGATACATATGAAGCATTTCAGACATAAGGTAAGGGATAATTTTGAAAATCTCAATTTTAATCTGAGATTGCTTATACGTAAGTATTTACCGGGGTTATGTTTATCTTCTATGTCCTTGTTTTCTAAAAATGTTTTCATATAATTTTTACTATCTTCCATGTATGTTTAAAGTCTTTTTTAAACTTTTATGATTTTTTACCACATAGTTTGGAAGGAATCTTTCCTTTGGTTACCATATAAGGTAATTTTTGACTTTTCCCACAAAAGTACAAGAAGATTGTTTTTTAACATATACAACATGAACAGATTTTTACGGTTTTATAATTCCTTATTTTCAAAAAGATTACTCTACAAGATAAATTTACTATTTTCAACAAAATCCTTTACATTTAATTTTTCACGGGATTTTGTAACAAGAAAATGATTTTATAGAAGAAAGGATATATTCCTCTAGAATTCATTTCAAGTATTTTATCAAAACCATTTTTCATTTAAGATGAAATTATTTCATATGTGTATGTTTCAAGTATAATTCCTCTATTATTTACATGGTTTGATTATTCTTATGATGAAATGATATACATTTGTTTTTTATGGATTATGTTATTATGGGATGATGTTTATGAAACCAATTTTATTATTTTGGTTATGATTAATGATTTATATTCATGTTTTGGCACATGTAATAATGGTTTCATTATGAGATGTTTTGGACCTATTTCTCTCTCCAATACATTGGGTAATGATTTATATCTCATTATATAGACATGGATGGAATGGTATCTCAGTCTAGTTCTGTGATACAGGACTGGAACGAAGAGTGAACTCAATTCAGAAAGGGACCTTGTTCACTATGATGGTCTTGGAAGAAATGCCTTGGATACTATGGAAATCATATCATGTGATCAATGGTTTTCCACAATTACATGTTTTATTCCAATGCTATTTTATCATGATTTATGTTCCTTTATGATATATGCCTTACGTACTTCCATTATTTATGTGTTTGCTCAAGATTTTGATGTTTAGATTTTATGTTCATGTTTTTGCATTCAAATGTTTACAGATTTTTTTAATTTTTTCTATGTTAACCATTACTGAGCATTTTATCTCACTTTTTTTATGTTTTATTTTCCCTAGGATATAAAGAAATTTTTTAGTTAAGAAAAAAAGGGGATGATCGTTATGGGAGATGTTGTAGATCTTTCACCATGATTAGAAGATTAATTTTCAGAGTTTCCAAAGACACTAAACTATTATGGTCCTTGTGTGATTTTGGTTATGTATTAAGTACCCCACTGATGTAATGTAATTTCCATGTACATCAGGCTATGGGTTATTATAGTTGGTATCAGAGGTTTGGTTTAGTCAACTTTTGGAAACTAGGATGCGAGAACATTAGTGAGATCCCTAGAGATTTTTCTATGGTATGTCTAGGGATGTCCCTGAGATTAAGTATATGTATAGGTTATAGTCCTAGAATTACGGTAATGATATTTGAATTAAAACTATGATGTTAGTTATTGATTGTACTCCCCCTTTATTATTTTGTTTTCCTTGCATGATTTTTCCTCTCACACTATCCGTTTTAGGTTTTAGACGATGGCTAGAACCTGAAGTAACCCTATTGATCAATGTAATGGATGATGCAATGATTTTACTCATGAAAAACCAATTTTATTGGAGATATATTGAAAAATATTATTTCTATACTTACAGAAGCTATGAATCATTCTGGATTTCCAAATGATCAGTGAAGAGAACTATATTCTATTGTGTCCTTCATGAGGCATCGTTAACCGTCTTTCAATGGGTCTTCTGATCCACTTGTTTCTGAATAATGGATCAGTACCATTGAAAATATAATTTCTATACTTCGCTGTTCAGAACATGAAAACGTCATTTTAGATGTTTATCGTTTAGAAGGTGAAGTAGACCAGTGGTGTAATCAAATTAAGAAAACAAGGACCTAATATGAAATTGAATCCATGGAATGGGACGACTTGAAGAACTTGTTTTATAGTATGTGCTTCCATTGTATTCATCGAACAAAGATGGAAAAGGAGTTCCTTGAGCTTAAGAAAAAGGATGATGAATCTGTTGGTATATATGAAGAGAATTTTACACGGAATGCAAGGTATGAATCTGGATTTATCATCCAACATTAAAGTAATGTTGATCGATTCTGCAGTGACTTAAAACCAAGTCTTCGAAGGGAATTATCTATAAAAGACATTAGTAGCTATAAAGAAACTGTGCGTTGTTCTATCAAGGAATAACTATAAGTCTGTGTAACATATCTATCTCCTCGTTTTGATAAGAAACAAAATATGGTGTTCAAGGAAAAACCTCAAGAACAATGGTGAAAAGAAGTTGAATGTATATTTATACTCAAAGTGTTGACGGAATCATGGTGGAGATTATGTAATAAATACTAAAAATGTTTCAATTTTGGAAAAGAATGTAATCAAGCAGCTGAGTGCCGTAGTAATGTGAAAATTGTTTTTAAAGACGTGAAAAGAGAAAAGACTGCAGAGAATGTGCCATTAACACTTCAATGATTCAAGTGTGAGGAAACGAGGCATTATGCTAACTAGTTCCCTAATCCAAGGGTTAATGCTGATCGACATCAACAACCTCTTAAGTAAAAGGACTAAGCAATGTCACATGGGATCACCATTGGTGATGTTGAATATGATAACGATGTGGTGGAATGATTAAGTGTTTATTTAATGGGATTCCAAAATAATGTTGTATATAGTATTGTGGAATATTGGAATATTTATGTATTGGTATGTCATGGTTTTCAATAACATTATGGTACCAATAACCATGAAATGTGATTTTGGAAAGATGATGAAATGATAAAGAGAAAATGAAATGTTTAATAGTATTCATGTGCTCTAGACCGATATAAGGACTATGTGATATCATGGTTTGAGTATATAGAATTTTTGGGATTTTGGTATGTGGAATGTGTTAACTTTTTATTGAACTCATGTTTCTCTAAGGTTCAATGGTAATTCATGTATCAAAAGAATACACGATTAGGGTATTCAAATGTTCAAAATTCAATCAACATGATATATCTTATGATATATGTGGGATAAACTATGGTATTCAAGTGCTTGTTATGTGACCTTTCCTGTAATTTTTTTCTTTATATAATGAGATTGTACATATGTATTTTGGATAAGTCTAATGATTGGAATGGATTATGTTGGACACCAGATAGTATTGTTTAACACTAGAACTTATTTTCGATATTATTTCTGTAATGTTATAATAGTGTAGTTTTATAAAATAGACAACCTAAAGGATGGACGACAACCTGTCGCCTTAGACAAGGTTTTGGGAATCGAACCCACAACCAAAGTGAGACATTCCTTTAACGCCTACCACTAGCCTACAAGAAGTCCCTGGTTAGTATAAATTAATTTCAATTTATTATTTCTTATGATTTATGATGTATAAGTCCATTTTAGAAACTATAAACGATTAATCTCACTATAAATGGACTTATGTATATTTAATAACTTTTGATAACTTTTTGTTTGAGACAGATGGAATGACCAGTCATTCTATCGCATGATCTGCTGACACCTTGTGAATGACAAATTCAAGTTCATTTATTTAAGAGATGATGGGGAAATTGTTCGAGGAACAACCAATGGTGATATTGTACCAATATCAAGAAATCGTTTCTTCTAATTACCATTTTTTCAACATTAGGGAATTGAGGTTGAAATCCAAAAATGTTATCCTATTGACCTCATATCTGATGAATCAGAATGTACCAAAGATCATCAAAAATTTATGTCATTATGATTATTGGCTTTTTCATAGCCATGTTACCTACCACTCTCCATCAGAACATGATGGTTAGAATTATCTTCCATATGCATATTTTCGACTATGTTCTCTTATATGGGAACCCAAGTGATGAGTTACATTGGTTATCCATTTTGTTTCTAACGTTCGTTTTTTAAATTATGTTTTATCGTTCCTTTTTTCGATGTGGGATTCTGTTAAAGAAACTCTCAAGTAATAAACCATTTATAACCCCAATTAATTTCAAGGGAGAAATTCATTTTAAGGGGGGTAGAATGTAACAAGTTGATATTTTATAACAATTATTATTTTTAATTTCATTGATGTCTTGTGTTGTATGCTACACCAATGGAAGCTTTCACTACATGAATCCCTGACTTGGATATCATTACATGCAATTGCGGCTTTACTCGATAGCGTGTGTTGTACGAAATATCGAGTTTCACTAAACAATGATATGTTTTTAAAACATTATATAAAGTATCCATTATAAATAGTTTTAAAAAATATTTGAATTTTATATAATATTAGAATTCATTTTACATATGATACTAGAAAAAATCAATTTTTTAGATAAAAGATTTTTTTTAAATGTAGTTTTCTTCCTTTTGAGGGCGCAACCATTTTAAAGATAATTTTTGACAAGTATATAAGTTTAATATTATCAAATAAAATTATTCCATTGAATCAAGATATTAAAATTTACATTGGTTAAATTTTTGATACCTTTCTGATAAATTTCATATTTTGATGAATAGTAAAAACACGGTATATTTTAATTAAAAACAACTTTTTTCATCATAATAATTTATATCATTAAATTATAATATTTATTAGTTTTAAAGTATAAATATATTATATTTTTAACATTTAATATAATTTATGTCATTACCATTAATTTTACATTGAATTCTTTGTTAAAAACATTTCAATCTTTGGCAATGTTTTAACTTTTGAAATCTATTTTCTTATCAAAAGGATTAACTTTAAATTAATTACTGCAACTTCTGTGTTTTTAAAATTAAAAAATTGGTTCCATATTTGAATTAAATGTGTCTAAATTATGTTAATAGGTTACTTTTGTTTTTTTATTATTAAAACTAACTACGGTAATTTTTATTTACTGTAGTTGAAGGTAAATCGTGTAATTAAGGGAAACATAAGATTATAAAATTACCCTAACACCTGCCAAAATTATATTGGATGAGTATACTTCGGCACATATCACCCAAAGGTCGGATTAGATTCATTTTATGGACTTTTGACCAGGAATATAAATTAATTATTAATAAAACCAAAGAATGTTACAACATTTCACTCTCTTAAATATTATAAATATAATAATTTTAATTTAGTGATAAAATTCATGAAACATCAAAAATTAATATTATAAAGAAATTTAATAAACTTATCAATATCATGTGGATTTATTTATAATTTTTAGGGAATAAATAGTTATCATTAAAGGGGACACAATAGTGATGTTGAAATTATTTTATTGATTGAAATATCAAATAAATGGTTTTACAAATATTAAAATAAATATTATATGAAAAATTTAATGGGCTACTCTAATTTTCTAGATAAATATGACATGTTATGAATCTGTTAAATATTATAGTTTTAAAATTTCTTTTGTGAGGATTTTATTTAAATTCAAATAAATGAATAGTGTCAAAATTGACAGTATTTTTATTTTATTAAAATAACAAAATGTAATTTGGTTTAAAAATCACAAAAATATTTAAAAATTTTAAATTAAAATTTATATGGTCAAAACTATAATATTTTATCCAATTATGGACAATTCACAACACATAAGTAATTATTTATCACAATTTAAAATTTATAATCTTATTACGACAAATAAAATTAAATAGATTAAATAAGGATAAATCAAGCTGATAATGTTTAAAATAAATTACCAACATGTCTAAATTTTTTTGGTTGTTGATATTACCACCCTATATCATCTAAGAATTGAATTTGAGTAGTTTTTAATGTTTTTAAATGGGGTTTTAATTTATTATAAATTAATATTTTTTAGACTTCAAAAGGTGCCCCTCTCCTCCCTTATAAAAGGGCACCTCTTCGCTCTTCTCATTTCACAATTTATAGCTTTCAAACTCAGCAAAACTCTATCAATTTCCCATATCAACTTCACTAGAAACATTATAGAGGTTGTTTTCTCCTCAATAGACCAACTCTAGTGCCTTAAGAGGAAGCATAAAAGAGGATCTTCGAAGAAGAGGTAATCTCTTCTACCAATTCATTCATGTTTTCATTCTTCTTTAACATCTTCTTCTTTAGTTGATTAATTATAAAGTAAGAACATAAGTATAAATAATATACTGATATTTTTTTATAAATATGAAACAACCCCATTTCACCTTCTATCCATCCTACGAAAAATGAAATCACCGTGCATGTGTACGTACCGAATACCGTCTCCACGCCGTGGTGTAATCTGTTTTTCCACTACCACCTAAATTGAATGGGTAAAATAGTGTAAATTATAAGTATATACGATTATTGTAAATTAATATTGACTCTTAAATAGTATACATAAACTAAAATACAATTCATCGATCGTGGGAATGTTATCATCACTCGTGCGTACGTATGGCCTACCGTCTCCCCAAATTCCATGAGATTCATTCAAGTATGATTATAAAGTATATATGTAATAAAAAACCAAGAAGGATATTACATAATAATGATACTGGATTTATGTACATATATGTTTCATTTACTTATTTCCATTCAATTCAACAAGGAAACAAAAATAGCATACATGCGTACGTACGATATACTTTCTCCATAAACGGTGTCTTTCATTTCATTTATCTATCTATTATATATAAACATATACTGAATATATATTATATATAAATCATTATTTATATTCTAGACGTTAGTAAAATATGATATAAGTAATAATAGTATCAATAACAATTAGTCCAAACACGTATGATAAATAAAATGATTTTACTGAAAACGCTGCTTTAACATGGAATTTGTAAAAGAACGGTTAATATATAGACATAAGTGAACCATATATGTCACGTACCGAACCAAATCTGGACGCCGCCAAAAATGGCACCAAACCCAGACTGTGACAAGTCCCGAAGGGCGTTCTCGATCCCCACGGGCTGGCACAAGTTCCCGGGTATCATAAAATGATAATTGGGAACGAATTACCCGAGTTTATAAACTTAAAACGACAAAAGAATCCAATGAAACGAATCTGTATTTTTTTTTAAACCAAATAATCTTTTTTAAAAATTCATAACTGAATTACACAATTTTAAAAAAAAATTAAAGACCATTACAAAGGTACAAACCCAAGAAAATACATCCCAAGAACCTCCACATGGAAAGTGGCACCGCCCTCAAGCCATCTCTACGATACTCCATCACGATGGACGGCTAAAAACCCAAACCAAAGGCATAAAACCTGTACCCAAACCTGTGACATAAAATAAGCAAGTATACTTACACCCAAAGGTGTAAGTAGGGTGTGAGCGAAATCCCAGTAGGATACCACCTCTATTAGATTCCATGTGATAAACATTTCATGACAAAAAGCATTGCATGTTTTGTAAATAATAAATGCTAGTTACAATTTTCTAAAGGATGAAATAATAAATGAAAACAGTTTTCGTGTGAGATAATTTTAAAGGAACAACAATTTTAAAATAAATGAAAAAGCTACTGAATTTTTGGATTTATAAAAATGTTTTGATGCTGAAATTTATGTTTTGGTATAATATTGGTCTCCATTTGGTTTTAGATGTGGGATTTTAGATGAATTTAATGTGCAACATTTGATTAATTTTCTTGAAATTGTTTTATGGAAATTATAAATGGTTTATTGAGTTACGCAAAAGTTGAAAAGAAGGTGTAGATACTATTTTGAATGTGTGTGACCAGAACTGACATTTATATGTGAATATTGATTTTGGTAGCATGTGGTGACTATTTGAGCACAATACGGGAAACCCGGGTACCTAGTTGGGGCGGATTTGTACTAGTACGACTAGTGGACCGGATGGGTTTTATCCCTGTTTCACTTAGAATTTGGATAACGACAACTCTAACTAAACTATGTGGATGATGGTTGGGGACCACTAGGTTATGGGTATGTTCCCTACTAGTGGCTCATGCACGAGAAAGGATTTTACTATGGTTACATTACACTGAGGTACGAGGTACATGGGGCCTGAGACTATCTAGTGCCTAGGGGTGTTCCCTGTTTTGTTGCTCAGAGGATTTGTGGTATTTGACCTTGTTTTTGGGTGTCTTTGGAATAATAATGTAGTATCTAATATTCCTATTTAAATGTGTTAACATTCTGAACGTTTTATCTTGAAAAATTTTTTCAATTAAAAGTTTCATTTTTTGGAATTTTTCACCGCTTTTAATTGCATATTAAAACTGCTTGCTTTTTCACCTTGTATTGCATGCACCTTGGAATCATAGGGTGGTATCCTACTGGGCTTTCTCTCACACCCTACTTACACCTTTGGGTGTAAGTAGACTTGCTTATTTTATGTCACAGGTTTGGGTACAGGTTTTATGCCTTTGGTTTGGGTTTTTAGCGGTCCATCGTGATGGAGTATCGTGGAGATGGCTTGAGGGCGGTGCCTCTTTCCATGTGGAGGTTCTTGGGCTGTATTTTCTTGGGTTCGTACCTTTGTAATGGTATTTAATTTCATATTCAGGTAAATCGTTCCCAAACCAAAATAAATGATACTCGGGAACTTGTGCCAGCCCGTGGGGATAGGGAACGCCCTTCGGGTCATGTCACGGGCTAGGTTTGGTGCCAGTTTGGGCGGCGACCAGATTTGGTTCGTGACAAAAAAACAATTTCAGGATTTAACACACATCCATTTTAATGTAAAACACCACTACTGGTCACATACACCAAATACAGTATTTATCTCATTTAATACCACTTAAAACACACAACAAACACTTTGAATTTGAATAAATCAATTTCACAAAATCTCATGTATTTTTGCACACAAAACCCCTTAAGAAACCCACTTGTACACGATTTTCACAATTGTAAGTTACCAAAATAGTAAAGGCATCCCAATAAATATCAATTAAAACAACAAATCAATTTTTGGGAATCCTCATGTTAAACAAGAAGTGTTCTCTTTGTAAAACCTTCATTTTCACATTTCTTTAACACTTACACAAATCCTTTAAACGATTTTATAAAACCATTACAAGTTATTCAACTCACAAAACAGCCCACACACATGTCACATAATACCCTTCTCACCTTCACAATTCATTTTATCAATAAAATCACACGAAACATCCCAAACCCGTGTTTCGCACACAAAACACAATTTAGTAAAACATTTCGGCAATTTATAATGGTAAAGTGGTGATTTGAGATGTCAAACATTTTTAGAATGTTTTATAAATTGCCGAAATGTTTTACTAAATTGTGTTTTGTGTGCGAAACACGGGTGTGGGATGTTTCGTGTGAGTTTATTGATAAAATGAATTGTGAAGGTGAGAAGGGTATTATGTGACATGTGTGTGGCCTGTTTTGTGAGTTGAATAACTTGTAATGGTTTTATAAAATCGTTTAAAGGATTTGTGTAAGTGTTAAAGAAATGTGAAAAGTGTTGTAGGGAATTTTGGTGTGAGTTTGATTTCAAAATGCATTTGAATGAATAGTGGAATTTGTGACTTGTGTGATGTACATGGGGCTGTTTGGTTAATGTGTGATGTGGAATTGATATTTGCATGTGAAAACTATACTTCTTGGATTGTTGAACTTGTTTGAGCACAAAGGGAAAACCCGGGTATCTAGGTGGGTGGACGTGTACTAGTATGCTAGTGAATCCGTGGGGTTTGGCCTCAGCTTCACTTAGCAAGATTGACGCTTACAACTCTAACTAAACAATGATGATGATGATTGGGGACCACTAGGTTATGGGTATGATCCCTACTAGTGGCTCGTGCACGAGAACGAATATTGTTTTTTGTGGTTACTCTCACCGAGATACGAGGTACCTAGGACCCACAGCTAGCTAGTGCCTAGGGGTTATTTCCTATTACTTGTGCTCATTAGATCCTTTGTACTTACCATCGGTATACGGTATTTTTGGCTGGAAAATTCAGTAGCTTATTCATTTATTTTAAAATTGTTGTTCCTTTAAAATTATCTCACATGAAAACTGTTTTCATTTATTATTTCATCCTTTAGAAAATTGTAACTAGCATTTATTATTTACAAAACATGAAATGCTTTTTGTCATGAAATGTTTATCACATGGAATCTCATAGAGGTGGTATCCTAATTGGCTTTCGCTCACACCCTACTTACACCTTTGGGTGTAAGTAGACTTGCTTATTTTATGTCACAGGTTTGGGTACAGGTTTTATGCCTTTGGTTTGGGTTTTTAGCGGTCCATCGTGATGGAGTATCGTGGAGATGGATTGAGGGCGGTGCCTCTTTCCATGTGGAGGTTCTTGGGCTGTATTTTCATGGGTTTGTACCTTTGTAATGGTCTTTAATTTTTTTTTAAAATTGTGTAATTCAGTTTTGAATTTTTAAAAAAGATTATTTGGTTTAAAAAAAATACAGATTCGTTTCATTGGATTCTTTTGTCGTTTTAAGTTTATAAACTCGGGTAATTCATTCCCAATTATCATTTTATGATACCCGGGCACTTGTGCCAGCCCGTGGGGATCGGGAATGCCCTTCGGGACTTGTCACGGTCTGGGTTTGGTGCCGTTTTTGGCGGCGTCTAGATTCGGTACGTGAAAATATATGATATCATAAAAATGAATATGATTCTATAATAAGTCAATGACATTATATATCTCATTATACAGGAGGTTCGGATATGGATGAATCATATTAGACATAAGGTATCAGATAATTTTGAAAATCTCATTTTTATCTGAGATTGCTTATAAGTATTTATTGGGGTTCTGTTTATCATCCATGTCCATGTTTCTGAAAATGTTTTCATAAGATTTTTAATATTATTACATGTTTTATTAATTCCATTTTAACCCTTTTTGTCTTTTTACCACATTGTATGGAAGGAAACATTCCATTTGTTACCATATAATGTAATTTTTGACTTTTCCGACCAAAGTATGAGAAGAATGTTTTTTAAACTTATATAACATGAACAGGTTTTTACGGTATTATAGTTCCTTATTTTCATGAAGCTTACTCTATATGATTTCATAACTATTTTAAATAAAAATCTTTTCTCATAAAATTTCATGGTATTTTCTGAAAAGAAAATGATTTTATTGAAGAATGGATATTTTCCTCAATTATTTCATATGAGTATGTTCCAAGAATAATGTCTCTATTATTTACATGGTTTGATTTTTATTATGATAAATGATATCCATTTTTTATATGGATTTCATTATGATGGGATGATGTTTATGAAACCCATTTTATTCTTTGGGTTATTATGAATGATTTAGGTTTATGTTGTGCCACACATAAGAACGATTTAATTATGAGATGGGTGAGACTTATATCTCTCTCTAATGCATCGGGTAATGGTTTATACCTAATGAGATAGAAATGTCTAGTGTGGTAAGTTAATCTGGTTCAGTGATACAGGACTGGAACGAGGAGGGAACTCGATTTAGAAAGGGACAGTGTCCACTAAGATGGTCTTGGAAACAATTCCTTGGCTACTATGAAAATCATATCATGTGCATAATAGTTTTCCACAATTAAATTTTTTATTCTCATGCTATTTTATCATGATTGATGTTCCTTTATGATATATTCATTATGTACTTCCATGATTTATGTCTTTGATCATGATTTTGATGTTTAGATTTTATGTTCAAGTTAATGCATTCAAATGTTTAGAGATTATTTTAATGTTCATTGTTTACACTTAATGAGTATTTGAGCTCACCCTTTTTATTTTTTCTTTTTTCCCAGGATATAATGAATGGTTTTATGTAAGAAAAAAAATGGGATGTTCTTTATGGGATATTTTGAAGATCTTTCACCATGAATAGAAGATTTTTTTTCTGAGTTTCCAAAGACACTAAACTATTATGGTACTTGTGTATTTGTTTTTGGTATATATTAAGTATTCCAAAAAAGTAATTCAAGGTCCATGTATGTCAAGCTATGGCTATTTACACATAATAATGGGTCTCTCCAAAAATTTCATGTTGCAGATAAGGCTGAGTTATACTAAAAATAATAATACAATATTTTTTTAAATGGTAGTTAACCCCAAGACATTTTATTGGTCGTAATTAATAGAGCTAACTAAAAAAAGATTATAAATTTTGTTAAATGACTATTTATCAACTAAATTTTAGAGGCTTTAAATGAGAATGAATCCAATTTTAATCATAAATATTCTAATTTTCGTAAAAAGATCGATTTATGCCCTTTTGATAGAGAACCTTTTTTAATCTAGTATTTTTTACTTTTATATGTTATATTTGAAAAAATATCATTATTATTTATAACTGGGACCTAAAAATTTATTTTGGGTAAATATTTGGTATTTTTCTGATAAAGTTAATTTTTTAAGGAATAGTGAAAAATACCGTATTTTTATTCAAAACTACCTTTTTATCTAATTTATTTATATAGATAGATTATTATTTTAATTGGTTTTAAAGTTTATGTGGATTATATTTTTTCCATTTAAATTAATTTTTATCATAGGAAGTAATTTCACTATTAAATTGGACATAAACAATGGTCAATCTTTTGATAGATATCATTTCTTAAAAACACACTTTTTAATTTGGCAATCAGAATTAATTTTAAATTTATTTTTTCCATTTATTTGTTTTGAATTTTTTAAAATGGATTCCATATTTGGAATTGGGAGGTATAAATTGTATAAATAGTTAACTTTTATTTTTAGACATTAGGAATATTTTCTTCAGTAAATATTTTATTTACCATGGTTAGTGGTAAATCTGGTAAATAAGGGTAAAAAATAAAATTATAGTAATGTTAAATTACCATTTAACATGTAATAACACTATTGGATGAGATATTTATGAATATGTTAATCCTTGGATCAATTTTGGTACCCCATGGAGCCACTTTGGAGTTATAATGAAACTTTATATTAATTAATTTAATGTAAAGACAAAAGTAAAATAAACATATATCTTTTATTAAAAAATATTTAAATCGGGTTATATATGTGATCTGTTCGACTATAAAAATTAATATGGAATATAAAAATATTTACTACATCATGATATTTTATTTATAATTTTAATGCATTAGATATATAAACTTTTTTATGTCACAATGGTGATGTGGAATTTGCTTAATTAATAATTGATTCTAATAAATGATTTTATAAATATTAAATTTATTTTAGTTTGAAACTTATTTTGCCATGAACTAATTTTTTGGAAATTAATTACTTGTTTTATATTAATTAATGAATTTTTTTAATGAATAACGTTTTTATATATTTTTTTAAAGTCTTGATATGAATAGTTTGTAAATTGAAATAAATGATTTTTTAAATCAATAAGTATTTTATTAAAATATAAAATAGTAATAAAAATCTATGATTAGTCCAATTGACTTTAATAATTTCATGAATGTCAAAAATAATTCATTTGGGGTCTCTTGGATTCCTGTTGTAAATATTTTAACCATATATTATGAATATATAATAGGACATGTGAAAAGATAAATATTATAACAAAGGGTTAAATAAAAAATATATGGATTAAAAAATATCCAAAACCATTCCAATTCTTAGTAGATGATTTTATTTTGACTTAAATGAACCTTATATTCCAATAAATAAGTAGTGGACCATTTGAAACAGAATATAATTTTATAATCAAATAATACATTCAAATATTCCTAAAGAGCCCCTCCTCCCTCTTATAAAAGGCCACCACATCTAACTCATTACTCAAACATATCAGGACCCTTGTCTCATCTAGAATCTGATCTAAGAATATCCCAAAATTCCTCTATTTATCGTATAATCCTTTCCTTAGGCATAATCAAATTCAATTAAGCCTTTTGGTTCCACCAAATGGAGTTACCCTATTTATAGGTAATGTCTTATCTCAAGTACTTTTCGTTAATTATCCTTATATAACACAATAAACTCTATTTATTATATTTTATTATTACAAGAAAATATTACACAATATTATATGATTATTGTATGATAGTTATTATAAATACACTTCCACACACCTCCATCTAATGTATACAAACATATTGTTTCTGTGGATGGAAAAAAACTGCCTCACGAAACGATGATTGTTCAATTATCTCCTACCACCTCTCATTGTGGCCATTATGATGGAAAATTATTTTTATGTGTTATATAATATATTTATATTGTCTCTATGCTTCTGTATTTTTCATTTACATCATAAATTTAAGCTTTCCAAAATGCATACATATGAAAATTTCATTTGAAGAAGTGCGGACTACCGCCCCCTCAATGTGATATGCCTCATTCATGATATACATGGAACGTATAAAAGGTGGAATTTATGAACTTTTTTAATATATATAACATATATATTATAGTTAAATTATAATATATCTTTCTTTTATTTAGTTTTAATTAATTTAAAACGAAAAAAGAAATGAAAGTAGTGTTCATGTGTACGTATAGATTACCGTCTCCAAGAACGGTGCATTTCATTTCTTATGTCCAAATATTATGGACTATTATAAAAATATATAAAATATATATATATATATATTATATATATGATTTCTAAATCATGAATGTCACACAGGAGATAATTTACTTTTGAACATATATACAATTTGTAATTATAACACATTCATTTTTTTACTCATGTTCTGAACATCGAGAAAATGTCCGATATGGACGAAAACTGTAAATAATTGTTATAGTAAGGTAAAAAGTTATATAAAATGAATAATATAAAAGAAAAATGGTATGAATAAGGTATAGTTGAACTTAATTTTTTTTATTCAGGAAGAACAAGGAATAAACGAGTCAAGCTGGACATGTCGTATGGGAACTCCCTAACCCAATTTCCATTCATTGGGATAAAATTATACTTCTTGATTATGTAGTGAAATGATAATTTGAGAAATAACTTTTTTTTCAATCTTTAATTTATAAAAACATTATGTTTACTTATATTGAATACACATAATCAACATATTTTACTTACAAAATGATCTTTGTACGGGTACTTCATAACTCAATTTCCATTCATTTGGTTAAACATATACTTATTAATTATTTCATTATATGAATATGTGGGAATGATATTAGATTGTTTTACAAATAATATCCAATTATAATAGGTGTATTTATTTTTCACACATAGTTATGTAATTGATTTATCCTTAATGTATTGATATGTTCTTTTATGGGAACCTTTCACCCATCTCTTTTACTCAAAGACTTCTTTTATGTTATTTTTTTTAATTTCTATTATATTATGTTGGGATATGTTCTTATATATAATTTTTCAGTCCATTTTATGTAAAAGTTATGAGAGACCCTTTTCGCTCCCAACAACCCACTTTAGAAAATTTTAAGTGATGACGTTAGGCTGTCGAATATTCATAAGGGAATTTCTAAACTAAATTTACACTCTTTGGTTATTACACATACTTCGTAGATTTTATTATGTCAAGAATATGTGTGTAATCCCAGTTAATTTATATATTTTGAAATTTAGACTTCCATTTGTGTGCATATACATTTTCAACACATAATCACCCCATTGATAAATTCTTACATGATTTATACAATCTTTGAGAGGGATATTATCTCAATTTAAATTCCATTTAGAATTATTTGTTATTATAAAAAATTCAATTTAATATGGTGTCTATAACACCATTTGAATTATTATATGATGAATCTTCTTATTTATCTTGATATTATAAGATTGTTTTAACTTTATTATGTAATTAGTTTTATTCACGTATTTCTCAAGTGGTGAGGGACTCTTTCACGAAAACATTGTTATAATTTTTTTAATGATTTATTCTTCTAAATCATTCTCATTAATGTAAATGTTTTTAAAATGGTTTAAGTATTATTTATATGTACATTAATGTTTTTAAATGTTAACTAATTTTAAAATATTCAATGTGGTATAAAAAACACTGATTCAAAAATCACATTCTAAAATGTTTTAATGGTATTTGACAAAGAATTTATTATCTAAATATCTTGAAATGATATATTGTGATTGGAATATGGAAATGTTATATTTCTGTTATTCTTATCTTATGTGTTATGATTATGTCATCTTTATTGGGAATTTTTTATGTATATGGGTGGTTCTGTGATAATCATATGGTGGGTGAGCCCGAGATAGCTCTATAATGAATTGGGTAACGTGACGGAGGTAAAAATTAACGTTTATCCTAAGAGAATTATGGAATATACTATAATGGGTATTCCAAATGTAACATCCTATGTAGTTATGAAATCTGCAATGAAAGTATGATATGGATACCACAAGATACCTTTATGATTTATGCATTCCACATGTTATTCATGAATCATATGATTATGTGTTGTATTTTAATGATTAAAAAGTATGATTTAATTGAATTGTATGTATTGATGGGACAATGTTTTCTTCCCTTTCATTATTACCATTATTGAAATTTTTAAGCTCATCCCATGTTTGGAAATTTCTTTCACAGGAATTATAAATGAATAGGGTCATGGATGGGATCAAGAAAAAGTCATGCAATCTAAAAAATGTAACTATGAATGTTTATCTTTTAGTAGTTTTTATTTTATGAGAAAAATGAAAACTGTGTAGAACTGTCTACATTATATATTTTTTGAAATTTAATTTAATAGTTATGGATTAATATTATAAATTTATAAACCTAAAAATATCCTCAATTTGAATTATTGACATAACTAAATATTATATATTATTTAAGGATGAGGACATATAATTTCCTTATCAAAATGATATATATTTTCACATGCATGATTTCAGTTTAAGATTTGTGAAAAATAATTACCCAACTCATGATCTTGAGTTAGTGGATGTATGCATTACACTGAATATATATATACACAATCTCTATTGTGGAAGATATAATATATATATCGATCATAATAATTTGAAATATATAATTACAAATAAATAAATCATTAGGAGTCAATGAAAATAGATCGAGTTACCCAAAGATTATTATTTCTCACTACCATACCATCCATGAAAAGAAATTAAGGTAGTAGATTCAATAAAAAATGATCATGGACTTCTGACCCAAACAATGATTCAAAAATATCTGATGATAATTGATTTTGTAAATATGTATATGGTAATTATTAAGGGTGCGTAAACATTACTCCAAATTCATATCTATTGGAAAATGTAAAAAACTATTTATACGATGATACGAATTTTCAAAAGAATATAAAAATGGTTAGGAATGGAATATAGGTATAAATCGTGTGTGATGATGGAGTTATGAAACATTGAAGGATGTTATATAATCCATAAAAACAGAAGCATTAAATTGGATTATTAGATGATGTTCCAAAATCAAATTTCCCTATACACACAGGTATAACTAAAAGATTTATGGAGATATGAAGGAGGATTTTTTATGAAATAATATGAAGTGTAACATTTTTAAATATGTGTCAAGATTTTTAGTTTTTATCAATTGAACATCGAGATACAATATCCTAGAGGTTTCATGAAACCTATACTTATTCATTTATGGATGTGGTGTGACATTAACATGGACTTCATCACTAGAATACTAAATACCCACATAATTATTGATATTATATGGGTAATTATTGATCATATTACAAAAAATAGCACATTATATTAATATAAGTGAAAAATTACCTATTTAGTTCCTAGGAAACCCCTATATTAATGAATTTGTATGAATTTATCATATAACTATATTTATTGTGTCTGATTGAGATCCCTAGTTTACATAAAAATGATAGAGGATTCTTTAGAATTATTTTTGATATTGATTATCATTTGAGTACTTCTTATCAATATCAAATAGTAATACATTCTGAAAAGACTATTCAAACATTGGAAAAAATGTTGATATCAAGATTAATTGACATTCATTGTCTGTGGGATATTAATTTACCATTGGTAAAGAATTATAATAACAATAAATTCCATTCATGAATTCCAATTGATTCATATGAAGAATTATATGTAAAGTTATTTCATTCTCAAAATATTTTGGATAATGTTGGTGGGAGGAAACTTATAGGAATATATTTTACTAAAGAGACAATTCACAATGTAATATCTCTCCCGAGTTATATTAAAGTATCTCAATGTTTAAAAAAGTGTTATTTTGACAACCAGTGAAAGTATTTATAATTTCAAGAAGATATTCATGTATTTATGAATGTATTCCTATAGAAGGGTGTCATATGGGTTGATAAGAAAGGGAAACCATTCCCCATGTGTATCAGACCATTTTATATTTTTTTTCAATTGGAGATGTAGCTTTCTAATTCGAAAAACCACCAAGTCTCTCAAATGGCCATGTTGTGCTCTACATATCATTGTTAATGAATTACCATATAAAAAAAATGCACGTAATCATACATAAAGATATATAAATGGAACAGGTTTGTCTTACTACAAAGGGCCTACCGATTTTCATGACACTAGAGTGAATTTATTCAGATATCAGATGACTCAACTGTAAAATGTACTTTGGAGATAAAATAAAATGGAAGAAGCAGCAATGAAACATGAGGATGTTATGAGGAAGAACACCCCTCATGTATTTAGAAGGGAGTATTCGTGATAAATTTTGAGGATGATATTTTTGAATGAGAGAAGAATATGTCATCCCAATAATATTGCAATACTCATATTCTCAAAAAAATTCAAATGATTTGATATTTTTTGTAGCATGAAACACAGAGATTAGATGAACCATGATATAAAATTAAATATTAACATGACTGTTGGAGTACTAATGTGACTTTTAATGTGGCCATTAGAAAAATAACATCACCTATGAAATTATAAAATTACATTTTGGTATCTCATAAATGAAAATATGACATATTATTTTCATATAATATGTAAATAAATGTTTTCATAATAATAAATTAAGTGTTATTTTTTTGTGAAATGTAAATATTAATTTAAATTATTTAATTAAATTAATGATTTAAAATAAAATTATTTTTCCAAATATATATTAATAAATTATTTTTTTTATTATAATTATAATATTATTTTATCATACCATAAATAATATTTCAAGGTGTCGTAAAATCGGTTGTAATATTAAAACTTTTATTTTTCAAAATAAAATAATGATTTTAATTATAAATTAAATTTATTATATTTAGAAAATTATTTTCTTAAAATTGATTATATTTTTGAAATCTACATATCAAAAAATGGTTCATTATAATATTTTTAATTTGTCTAAATTTGTTGAATTTTTAGTGAATTTTGAATTATAGTAATTTATGATATTTTACATTACAAGTTAATTAAAAGAATGTTGTAGTCATTGATGATTAAAAACCACATTTGATTGATCTCACATAAACTAGTTACCATAAATAGTCAAGAATAATCAACCCTATTGATAGTATTGATCCAATATAATAAATAAATAAACTGATCAAAATATAACCCTCTTCTTTCCTTGAAATACCACACCTGACCACCCCTTCTCTTCATAGATTATAATCCTCTAATATTTCCTAAATTCTATAAAATTTCATTCCTAGTACTTTTACGCACATATAAGATCATATTTTATTACTAAAATACCATATCTAACTATCATAAGGAGGATCCCAAGGAGACAATATTCAAGATGTAAAATCCTGGTACATTTTGTATTAATTTCATTTCTTTTTTTTATCCTCTCAAGACCTCCCCACACAAATTGGGATGATAAATTAAAAATCATATATATAATGGAAATTTTTAAACTTAATATCCATAATCAAATCTATTATCTTCTTCTTTTATTTTAAAATATAATAAAATTTTATGTGACATGTCCTTTCACCACCTTCATGGAAGACAAGTTTTAATTTTCCATTACTTCTTTCATGGATGGTCATAAAAACAATTATTGTTAAATAAGATATTAATATCCATATTTTAATATATATAATGTTATATATCCCATATATAAACATAATATTAAATAAAATGTTACATGTTTTTGATGATCATAAAAAATGAAAAAATTAATTAAAACATTTTCATCAATGTTTTTTAAAAAGAGTCATACTAATACCATATAAAGAATTATATAAGAAACAATTTAAGAATTTTTAAGTTCATTATTAATAAATTATTTCAATTATATAGTTTTTCTTCCATTATAAAATAACTTTAATAATGATACACATTGGAATTGACCATAAAACCATTAATTTAATTCTCTAGGAACACCAAAATTAATCTTTATACCTCATCTAAAGAGATAAAAATGATATTAATAAATTCATAATAAGTAAAATATATGTTTAATAGGATATAAATTAAATATATAAAAAGAATTACTTTATCTATATATGGTCCCGGTCTTGAAACCTTACATAATATTGAATTTGATGAATAATTCACATAGAGGATATTTTCAGGTATAGAGTTTTAGAGAATTAGGACATAACTATTACATCTCAAAAGATTAAAAAGTAGATGCTCTACTAAGTTTCCATAAAATAAAAACTATTAAAAACAATCATGTCTACTTCCATGTATTAGATAGCAAGTCTTTCCTAGATCCCATTTTTACCCTATTCATCTTTAAGTCACGTGGAAAACATTTCAGAAACATGGGATTAGCATAAAAAGCCCAGTAAAAAATACACAAAGAAGGAAAACTGTTAGTTTTTTAAAACAAAAAATAAACCATGAATACTTTATCAAAGTAATAAATTTAACCTTTATGATGTTGTAAATACTCTTCAATGAATAAAAGATCATTACAAAACCTTTTTTAACCAAAATATTACCATAATACACATATAAATAACACATAACAAATAAAGGTAACTTGGGACATAAACATACATTAATGGAATAACCATACGATCGACTTCCACACATATCACATAATGGAATAGCCATATGGCTGACTTCCATACCCAATTCATTGGAGGTTATAATGTAACCACCCATCCTAGTATTCATGGCACCACATGTCATATGGTTTATCACGTAACCACCCCTTAAATTTCTAAGTACCATTATAAAATCATAAGACATAAAACAAATATAATGGAAAGAAAAAATTTCCACATTTTGATCACAATATATCACTTAAATATATGGACATATAAAATACATTATCAAACCCATTTTGAATACCAAAATACATAAAAGAGTATATGGTATTTATTTCATTTTAAAAACATTACGTCTTGTTGAGGAAGCCAAAGACCAAATAATACTCACAGCGGCGGAAAAGTTCGTTGTCACCACGTACGTTAAATTAAAAATTACATTTTGTGGTATAGTAAAACGATTCATAGAAAAAGATTCCCTTTGAATGAAATGAAAATTCAATGGTGGTTTATACAACGTATAAAAGAAAGTCTTGTATTAGAACAAAATATTCCTCAATGAAAGGAGATTGAGACGAAGTCCCTTACAAAGATGGTATCATTAGTTTAAGGATAAATTAATTACATAATTTATGTGTGAAAAATGTAAATACACCCAATATAAGTGGATATTAAGTGTAGATAAATCATATTCATTCACACGTATTAATATCATGACATATTCAAGGATTACAAGTTGAACAGAAAGGATTGAAATTGAGTTTAGTAGTTTCCTTTCTAGAATTCGACAGCCTAACGACGTCCCTTTAAAATTCATAAATGAGTTGATGAAAGAGAAAATGGTATCACATCACATGGGCATAAAATATACATCAATAATGATATATAAGAACATATCTCAACATAATAAGATGTAAATTAAAAGAAGTAACATAAATAAGTCTTTTTAAAAAGAAAAGGGTGAAAGGTTCCTTAACCGTCTTGGGTAACTTTCAAAACACACACCCCATGAATGAAGGACTGTAAAACATTGATTCAAATACTCATAATTGAATTTTTATTATACAGAGAGTAGAATAATGGGAAGTACATAATCCAATCAAAGGAAATGGTGGAAAATGTGGCATAAATATCATAGGAATAAAAGTGAGATGAAAAATCCCTTCTGAAATTTCGGCATCCTAACGGCGCCACATTAAACTTCCAAAATTAGATTTATGAGATAAAATAGGTTCTATCATAATATGAAAATAAAAATTAAAGAATTATGAATACAAAATTACTCCCCAAACATAATAAATATGATCTTAAAAGAAATGACTTAAATTAGAGTACTTAAAAAGAAGAGAGAGGTATGATCCCTTACCCCAAGTCCGACTTGTCATGTTCGTTTCATTATATTCCTGAAAAATAAACTTTGGTCAATTTATAATTGCTTAAGGACCTATTTTATTGATTATTATTCAGTTAATATCACATATTATAATGTTTTAAAAATTGGTTAATAATGTGAGTTAATATCGGACGTTTTTGTCGATGTTCGGTACATGAGTCAAAATTGAACTTGTTTGAAATGATTTTTCCATGTAGTTATATGTAAATAATCTCCATAATAGTTTTAATGATTTAAATATAATATATATAGTATATATTCATTTTATACTAATCCATAACATTTGGAGATAAAAAAATGAAATTCACCGTTCATGGAGACGGCAAGCCGTACCTACGCATGAACGCTACTCTCATTTCTCGGTCATATTGATGGAATTAAAACTACATGAGATATATATATTATAATTAAAATATAATATATATGTTATATAGGTAACATATGTTCATTAATTTCATTATTTATACATTACGTGTATTGCATGAATGAGTCACCTCACCTGAGGGGCCGTTAGTCCAAACTTCTTCAAATGAAATTATTGCATTTTCACAACATGAAAAGCCAAAAGTTATGTTTTACATGTAAAATACAGAATCATAGAGATGAAATAAATATAATATAAATCATAAATAAATATAGTTCCATCATAATGTCCACCATGAGAGGTGGTAGGAGATGATAGAATAATCATTGTTTCATGAGGCAGTAATTCGCCATCCACAGAAACAGTATGTTATTTAACCATTAGAACGAGGTGTGTGTAAGTGTATATATAATACATATCATAAAAACATCATATAATATTTTATATAATTTTGTTGTTACAAAATAAATGAATAAAAAGATTTTATGGGGTTGGAGAAGCACTATAAAATAAAATACCACAAGTGAAGACATTAACTTTAAATCGGGTAACTCCTATTGGTTTGAACCAAAATGGTTTCTTGAAGAAATTACTGTCTAAGGTAAGGCTTCTAGGATGAAGAGAGAGATGTGGAGAGTTAAAACGAGTAGAGTTTGGCTGAGACAAAATCTTGAGAGGTGTGGGTAAGGAGGTAGAGGTGGGGGCCTTTTATTAGAGGGAGGAGGGGAACTCTTGGAATGTCTTGAAAAGTTTGTTTATTATAAAATTGTTTTCGGATATTGAAGGTCCCAAAATTATATATTTCTAGTGTATGGTGATAGAGGTTATAAATCCACCCATCTAATTGGTTTTTTACTTGTGTAGGTCTTATATTTAACCTTATCTTCCCATTTTATTTAAATTGTTCATTAATGATATAATCACTCCATCATCATGGTGTCAAATATAAATTTATTTATTTAATGTATAAAAATTATAAAAAATTGTCATGATGTCAAAAATATGTTTATATTTATAATCAATATTTATTGTAAAAAATATGACTTCTATAACCCCATGTAAATTTTTTTAGTAAAACAATACATGTTTGTGAAATTTTTATTTTATCTTTAAATAAAAAGTTCTTAATGTCATTTTCCTACCAAAGTGTCTCCATGGGGTCTCCAAGTTGACCCATGGATTTTATTGGTCGGCCATGACACATCCAATAAGAGTAGGATATGTTTCAAGGTCATTTCATCTTATTATAACATTATCTTTACCTTAAATTACACAAATTACCTTTAATCACAATTAATAAAACTTAAATGTTGCTATACACCAAAAAATTATTTTAATCCCATTGAACCAAATTTTACATCCTAATGACAAACATATATGTCATATTTTTGAAATTAAAATCACAGAATTGGTAAAGTCTCATCTAACAAAAAATCTGTTTTTTAACTACCACATAGTGGTTTCACTATTCATCAAAAATTTATGTTTCTCAGAAAAATACCAAAAATTCACCATAAGATATATTGGATATTCAGAATTCAAAAATGATGTCTATTTTACAAAATTCAAAACATATAAGTTTCATTAATTAATTTAAAAATTAATTCCCGTTATCAAAACAAATATCGTTTTTTAAGAAACAATGTCTATTAAAATATTGACACTAGTTTAAGTCAAAATTCAAAGTGAAATTAATTAAAATGACCACAATTGGATTTAATGGTAAAAATATATTCCAATTTAACTTTATAACCAATTAAAAATATTATCTAATCAAATAAATATATTATATTAAAATTTTCGTTTGAAATCAAAATACAACATTTTTCACTTATTCTTTAAAAATGTAATTTATCAAAATAAAATATCAAAAACCTACACAAAATAAATTTTTATATCCCAATTCTAAAGAAGGATTTTATTTGGTCCAATATAACATATAAAATTTTCAACATGTGGTTTTGAAAATGGTTCTCCATTAAAAGGTGGTTAATCGACCTTTTAAAGAATATTAGAATATTTACGCTTAAAATTGGATTCATTTTCATTTTAAGCCTCTTACATTTATTGGATAAAAGTAAGAATATTAGACAAACATTTATAATCATTTTGTAGTTAGTTCTTTTCATCCCATCCATTGTAACGGCTAGGCGTTAACTACCATTTAAAATAATATTATTTTATTATTAGAGTGCAATGTAATATTTCCAAGAAACTCGTTGTTGCGTATTGGGTATGCCATCTAGAATAGTTTTCCCTTTATATTAATATTAAAATTTAATTCAAAAATATGGATAAATATAAAAAATATTATATTATTTATTTACCTGGGGTGTTACATCCATCCCCCCTTTTGGGAATTGCGTCCTCGCAATTTTAAAATTGGGTTCGGAAACAACATTGAAAGTCCCACATCAGAATAAGAGTTGGTCAAACTATCCCATCAAAATAAAGAGAGGTAATTACAAAGGTCACAAGAGTTTACCCAAACTAAGATCCCATGAAAACATGGATATGGAAGAAAAAAACAAAGGGTCGTGTTTTAATGGAGAGTGATAGAAAACATGTTTAGGAGAATGTTAACCACCAGAAAATTACAAACTTGTGATGGGTCAAATGATATTTGATTCCCCAGTAGGAAAATTTAACAGACAACATTATTGTTTTAAATTACTTTTCATTTAGGAACTTATTTATGTTCTTAACTAAAACATAAGGAAACATAATTACTTGTTATGTTAACTATCAAAATTTTCTAGATTTCTTACACAAACTCGTATTTTCTCCAAAAGAAGAGTATTTAGGATAACTTGTTCACATTGAGAGCACTATAATCAATATCTAGATAATCACCTAATCCAAAAAAGAGAACTATATACTACCTATGACTTTAGAACAAAACCAAAACCCACACCAAAAAGGTTAGTACAAGATCAGATAATACCCAAAAAGGATAATCCTTAAAAAATATTCTTAATCTCCAAAATTTTTCAAATAATACACAAAGTTCAACAAATATCATTCAATAAACATCTATCCATAAAATTATTCAAAGCAATCAAAACTCATATTGAAACCCAAATCTCTAAAGGATTTAATCACATAGTCTTCCAAGATAAACATTAACATCTATCTCCAAATAACATCAGTTTCTCTTAAAGACTCATATTGAAAAGTAATTAACCTAATCATATATCCACCATGATAGGTCAATAATTTCCTATATAACCCAAAATAAACTTATTCTTTATTCATAAACTCATATAACTAAAAATAATAAGTCGTACTAACTAAGGACATCCCATAGTCCAGTGGTAGGCGATGCGCCCTTATCGCCCTTCGGTTTTAAGTATGATTCCTACAACCTTACAAGATGCGACGGGTTGTCACCCATCCTACGTGTTTTCCTTTTTATAAAAATCCAAAAATAACCCTAAAATTTTTTAACATAAATGGTTTCCTTATTCCTATCATTTTCATCCATATTCATTACGATCTCAATATCTTAATTCTTCAAGTCTTATTTCACCACCATAAGATAAAAATAAAATTATTCCCAAAAATGAAGAACATCATACCTTGATCATGGTGTCCATTTGGTTTCATCATCATCATGTTCACATAGGTAGAAGGTCCATGCATTGAATCAATGACTTAGATATACTTCAAAATCATTTTCTTCCTCCATCCAAATACACCTTGTACAACATGGGTCATATGGGTGTTCACAGAAAAACAGTTTTGGAAAATAATCATGTCTGAAATATAATTTCAAGACATCTGATAAAAAAAGATTTCTATAAAACAATAGGGCCGATTTTGAGTTGAAAATTTCAATTAATTATGATTTAAATATACCATAGGTATGTACTGAGAGACTATATTGTAAAAGCAGATATAAATAGGTTGCACAAGGGTCTCCTTCTTCGGCACCTTTTTTAAAATCCTAATATGCTTCAAAATCATTTGATAAGGTAAAATATTTGAAAATACCTTTATAATATATACCTTTTTTAAATTTTTAGAACATTTTGAAAATAGTATTTGTCTAAATACAACACCTGATCCACGATGATAACGATGTATAGTGGAGGTGTTTTATATCTCAAACAACTGCTTTCAAGTGAGATGTATGCTAGAAAAAGTTTCACAATCTTCTGAACCTGACTTTCCAAGAATTATTGCAAGCATGCCCTAAGTAAAAGATATGAATTTCGTTTGAGATCCACCTCCTTCCATTAGTATATGACTTTAATTGACATGAAAATAGTTGTAAAACAAGTATTTAACTGAAATAACAGATATAGGGATAAACCATGTGCCTAAAGAAAACACTTAATCCCTAAAGTTGTCTAAACCGACCTCTGACACCAAATATAATGCCCTGACCTTAAAACATTACTTAAAAATGAATTAAATGAATAATTCACATATATTATCTTTTCAGGTTTAGAGTTTTAGAGAATTAGGACACAACTATTACATCGCAAAATATTGCAAAGTAGACACTTCTTTTAAGTACCCATAAAATATAAACTCTTAATAAGCAACATGCCTAGTTCTATGTTTTACATAGCATGTCTTTACATGATCCCATCCTTGACCCTATTTATCTTTAATTCCTATGAAAAACATTTCAAAATCATGGGATGAGCATAAAAAGCCCAGTAAATGATACACAATGAAGGAAAACTGTTAGTTTTTTAAAACAACAAGTAAACAATGAATACTTTATCAAAGAAATTCTTTTCACCTTTATAATGTAGTAAATACCCTTCTCTGAATAAAAGAGCATTACTAACACTTTTGTAACCAAAATATTTCCATAAAACCCATATAAATAACACATAACATATAAGGTAACATGGGACATAAACATACTTAAATGGAATAACCATACAATCGACTTCCACAAATATCACTTAATGGAATAGCCATACGACCAAATTCCATACCCAATGCATTGGAGGTTATAACGTAACCACCCATCCTAGTATTTACATAACCACTTGTCATATAGTTTATCACGTAATCACCCGTCAAATGTCAAAGTACCATTATAAAATCATAAGACATAAAACAATTATAATGGAATGAAAACATTTCCACATTTTGATTACAATATATCACATAAATATATTGACATAAAAAATCCATTATAAAAACCATTTTCAATACAAAAGTACATAAAAGAGTATATGGTATTTATTTCATTTTAAAAACATTACAACATGTTGAGGATGCCAAAGACCAAATAATACTCGCAGTGGCAGAAATGGTTGTTGTCACCGCGTACGTTCAAATAATCATTCCTTTTTGTTATTTAGAAAAATGATTCGTAGGAAAAGATTCCTTTTGAATGAAATTAAAAGTAAAAGTTGTTTTATACAACGTATAAAAGAAAGTCTTGAATGAGAACAAAATATTCCTCAATGAAAGGATATTGAGACGAAGTCCCTTACAAAGATATAATTCTTAGATTAAGGATAACTCAATTACAAAATTTTTGTGTGAAAAATATAGATACACCCAATATAATTGGATATTAAGTGTAAAACAATCATATTTATTCACACATATTCATGTTATGACATATTCAAGGAGTACAAGTTTAACCCAAAGGATTAAATTTTTGTTAAGAATTCCCTTGCAAGAATTTGACAGCCTAACTGCATCACATTAAAATTCATAAATGAGTTTATGAGAGAGAAAATGGTATCTCACCACATGGACATAAAATTTTCATCAATAAGGATATATAAGAACATTTCCCAACATGAGAACAAGTAAATTAAAAGTCATAACATAAATAAGTCTTTTTTAAAAGAGGAGGGTTAAAGGTTCCCTTACCGAGTTGGGTAACTTTCAAAACGTACACCCCATGAAAGAAAGACTCTAAAACATTGATGTAAATACTCATAAATGAATTTATATTACACAGAGAGTAGAATAATGGGCATTACATACACCACTCAAAGGAAATGGTGGAAAATGAGGCATAAATCTAATGGGAATAAAAGTGAGATGAAAAATCCCTTATGAAAACTCGGCAGCCTAACGGCGCCACATAAAACTTCCAAAAATGGATTTATGATATCAAATAGGGTCTCTGATAATATGAACATAAAAAGTAAAAAATGAGGAAAATAAAATATCATCCCCAAACATAATAAATATTAGCTTAAAAGAAATGACATAAAAGAGAGTACTTAAAAATAAGAGAGAGGTAGAATCCCTTACCTCAAGTCTGACTTGTCTTATTCGTTTCATTATATTCCTTAATAATAAACATTGGTCAAATTATAACTTCTTAAGGAAATACTTTAATGATTATTATTCAGTTCATATCAAATATTATAATTTTATAATAATAGGTTAATAATGTGAGTTCATATTAGATGTTTTTATCGATGTTGGGTACATGAGTCAAAATTGAACATGTTGGAAAAGAATTTTCCATGTAGTTAAAGGTACATAATCTCCCAAATAGTTTTAATGATATAAATATAATAAATATCCATTATATATTAATTTTAAAATATTCCATAACATTTGGAGATAAAAAATGAAATGCACCGTTCATGGAGACGGTAGGTCGTACATACGCATGAACACTACTTTCATTTCTTTGTCATATTAATGGAATTAAAACTAAATGAGAGAGAGATATATATATATATATATATTATAATTATTGTATAATATATATGTTATATAGGTCATATAACTTCATTATTTTCATTCTTTATACATTCCATGTATTGCATGAACGAGTCACAACACTTGAGGGGGCAGTAGTCCACACTTCCTCAATTTAAATTATCGCATTTGCACAACATGCAAAGCATAATGTTATGTTTTAAATGTAAAATACAGAATTATAGAGATGAAATAAATATAATATATATAATAAATAAATATACTTACATCATAATGGTCACCATGATAGGTGGTAGGAGAGGATAGAACAATCATCGTTTCATGAGGTAGTAATTCGCCATCCACGGAAAGAGTATGTCATTTAACCATTAGACGGAGGTGTGTGTAAGTTTATCTCTAATCCTTATCATAAAAACATCCTATAATATTAAAAATATTGGTTTTGTTACAAAATAATAGAATAAAAAGAGTTTAGTGGGTTGGAGAAGCAAAATAAAACAAAACAACACAAGTGAAGACATTACCATTAAATCGGGTAACTGCTCTTGATTTGAACCAAAAGGGTTTCTTGAAGAGAATCCTATCTAAGGTAAGGCTTCTAGGATGAAGAGAGGGATGTAGAAAGATAAAATGTGTAGAGTTTGTCTGAGCCAAAAGCTTGATTGGTGTGGGTAAGAAGGTAGTGGTGGGGGCCTTTTATAAGAGGGAGGAGGGGCACTCTTGGAATGTCTTGAAAAGTTAATTTATTATAAAAAGATTTTAGGATATTAAAGGTCCCAAAATTATATATTTCAAGGTTAAGGTGATAGTGTTTCTAAATATGGCCATCTGATATGTTTTTTACAAGTGTAAGTCTTAGATTTTACCTTATCTTCTCAATTTATTTAAATAGTTCATTAATGAGGTAATCACTCCATCATCATGGTGTCATAAATAAATTTATTTATTAAATATCTAAAAATTAAAAAATAAGTATCATGATGTAGAAAAAATGTTTAGCTTTATAATGAATATTTATAGTCATAAATATTACTTTTATAACCCCATGTAAATTTTTTTTAGTAAAACATTATATGTTTGTGAAATTTTTATTTTAACATTAAATAAAAAGTTATTAATGCCATTTTCCTACCAATGTGGCTCCATGGGGTCCCCAAGATGACCCATGGATTTCCTTGGTCGGACCGGACTCATCCAATAAGGTTAGGACATGTTTCAAGGTAATTTCATATTATTATGAAATTATCTTTACGTTAAATTACACAAATTACCTTTCATCGCGATTAATAAAATTTAAAAGTTACTATTCACCAAAAAAAATATTTTAATCCCATTGAACCACATTTTACATCCTAATGAAAACTATGTATGTCAGATTTTTTTAATTCAATTCACAGAAGTGGTGAAGTGTCATTTAAACAAAAAATCAGTTTTTTAACAACTAATTAGTGGTTTCACTATTCATCATAAATTGAGGTTTTTCAGAAAAATACCAAAAAATTATCTGAAGCTATATTTGATATTCAGAATTAAAAAATGATGTCTATTTTACAAAATTCAAAACATATAATTTGAATTAATTAATTTAATAATTAATTCCTATTGTCAAAACAAATAGCGTGTTTCTAATAAACAATATCTATTAAAAGATTGGCACTAGTTTAAGTACAATTTCAAAGTGTAATGAATTCCAATGAACACTATTGGATTAAATGGTAAAAATATATTCTAATTTCACTTTAAAAAAATTTAAAAGATTATCTAATCATATAAATAAATTATATTAACATTTGGTTTTGAATTAAAATAAAACATTTTTCACTAATTCATTAAAAATGTAATTTATCAAATAAAATAACAAAAACCTACACAGAGTAAATTTTGATATCCCAATTCTAAAGAAAGATTTTATTTGGTCCAATATAACATATAAAATTATCAACAAGTGGATTTAAAAATTGTTAACCATCAAAGGCTGTTAATCGACCTTTTAAAGAATATTAGAATATTTATGCTTAAAATTGGATTCATTCGCATTTTAAGCCTCTAATAATTTATTAGATAAAAGTAAAAATATTTGAAAAACATATATAATAATTTTGTAGTTAGTTCTATTCATTACCTCTATTACAATAGCTAGGCATTAACTACCTTTTAAAATAATATTATTTTATTATTAGAGTGCAACGTGAGATTTCCAAAAAACTCGTTGTTGTGTATTGGGAACGCCATCGAGAATAGCGTTCCCTTTAAATTAATATTAACATTTTATTCACAAATATGGATAAATATAAAAAAAATTCATATTCTTTATTTACCATGGGTTTTACATCCTTCCCCCCTTTTGGGAATTGAACCCTTGCAATTTTAAAATTGGGCTCGAAAACTTCATTGAAAGTCCCACATCAGAACAAGATTTGGTAAAACTATCACATTAAAATAAAGAAAGCGATGTACAAAGGTCACACGAGATAACCCATAATAGGATTCCATCAAAACATGGATATGGAAGAAAAAAAGGGTCATGTTCTGATGGAGAGTGATAGAAAACCTATTTAGGAGAAAGTTAACTACAAGAAAATCACAAACTTGAGACGGGTCAAATGATATTTGATACCCCGGTAGGAAAAGTTAACAGAAAAATTTTTTGTTTTAAATTACATTTCATTTAGGAATTTATTTATGTGCTTAACTAAAACATAATAAAACATAATTACTTGTCATGTTGACATTCATCTTTTTCTAGATTTCCTACAAAAACTCATATGTTATCTAAAAGATGAGTATTTAGGATAACTAGTTCACATTAAGAGCACTATAATAAACTTCTAGATAATCACCTAATTCACAAAAGATAACTATATACTTCCCATGTATTTAGACCAAAACCAGAACCAAAAACAAAAAGGGTAGTACAAGATTAGATAATACTCAAAAAGGATAATCCTGTATAAAAAAATCTATTCTTAATCTCCAAAAATTTTCAATCCAAACCCAAAGTTCAAAAAAGACCATTCAATAACTATCTTTCCATTAAATTAATCAAAGTAATTAAAACTAAGACTGAAACCCAAATCCTTGAAGGATTTAATCACATAGTATTCCATGATAATCCTTAACATTTATCTCCAAATATCATCAGCTGCTTTTAAAGTCTCATATTGAAAAGTAATTAACCTAATCATATATCCTCCATGATAGATCAATAATTTCCTAAATAACCCAAAATCAACTTATTCTTTATTCATAAAATAATTTAACTAAAAATAAAAAGTCATAGTAACCAAGGACCTCACGTAGTCCAGTGGTAGGTGATGCACCCTTGTCACCCTTCAATTGTGGGTTTGATTCTTGCAGCCTTACCTGATGTGACGGGTTGTCACCCATCCTACATGTTGTTCTTTTTATAAAACACCAAAAATAACTATAACATGTTTTAACCTCAATGGTTTCTTTATACCTATAATTTTCATCGAAATTCATTACGGTCTCAACATCTTAATTCTTGAAGTCCTATTTCACCACCATAAGATAAAAATAAAATGATTCCCTAAAATGAAAAATATCATACCTTGATCATGGTGTCCATTAGGTTTCATCGTCATCCTGTTCACATAGGTTGAAGTTACATGCATTGAAACAATGATTTAGATATCCTTCAAAATCATTTTCTTCCTACATCCAAATACACCTTGTACAACATGGGTCATATGGGTGTTCACAGAAAAACAGTTTTGGAAAATAATTATGTATGACATATAATTTCAAGACATCTGATAAAACCTGATTTCTATAAAAAATTCGGACCAATTTTGAGTTGAATCATTATATTAATTGTCCTTTCAAAATACCATAGTTATGTGCTGAGAGACTATATTGTAAAAGCATATATAAATAGATTTCACAAGGGTCTCCTTCTTCATCACCTTTTTTATAATCTTAATATGCATAAAAATCTTATGATAAAATAAAATATTTGAAAATTCTTTGATAATATTTTCCTTTCTTGAATATATTAGAATATTGTGAAAATAGAATTTGTCTAAATACAACCCATGAACCATGATGATAACGAGGTATGATGGAGGTGTTTTATATCTCAAACAACTACTTTCAAGTGAGTTATATGCTAGAAAAAGTTTCACAATCATCTGAACCTGACTCTCAAATAATTATTGCAAGAATGTCCTCAGTAAGAGATAGGAATTTCGTTTGATATCCTGCTCATTCCATTTTTAACTGACTTTACTTGACCTGAAAAAAGTTATAAAACAAGGATTTAACTGAAATAATAGATATAGGGACTAACCATGTTTCTAACTGAAACTTTTAATCCCTAATGATGTTTAAACCGACCTCTGACACCAACTATAAGGCCCTGGCCATAAAACATTACTTAATATTGAATTAAATGAATAATCCACATAGAGGATCTTTTTAGGTTTAGAGTTTTAGATAATTAGGACACAACTATTACATCTCAAAAGATTACAAAGTACATGCTTCATCTAAGTTCCCATAAAATAAAAACTCTTCAAAAGAAACATTCATAGTTCATTGTTTTAGATAGCATGTCATTCCCTGATCCCATCCATGAACCTATTCAACTTTATGTCTTCTGGAAAACATTTCAAAAACATGGGATGAGCATAAAAATCCCAGTAAAGGATAAAAAAAGAAGGAAAACTGTTAGTTTTTTAAAACAAGTAAACCATGAATACTTTATCAAAGTAATATGTTTCACCTTTATGAAGTAGTAAATACTCTTCACTGAATAAAAGATCATTACTAACCCTTTTGTATCCAAAATATTACCATAAAACCGATATAAAGAGAACATTACATATATATTTATCTTAGGACGTAAACATACTTAAATGGAATAACCATACGGTCGACTTCCACACATATCACTTAATGGAATAACCATACGGCCGAATTCCACACCCAATGCATTGGAGGTCATAACGTAACCACCCATCCTTGTATTCACAGAACCACCCATCGTATGGTTTATCACGTAACCACCTGTCAAATTTCCAAGTAACACTATAAAATCATAAGACATAAAACAAATATAATGGAAGGAAAAAATTCAACATTTTGATCACAATATATCACTTAAACATATTGACATAAAAAATCCATTATAAAAACCATTTTCAATACAAAAAATACATAAAATGGTATATGTTATTTATTTTATTTAAAAAAAATTACGGCTTGTTGAGGAAACCAAAGACCAAATAATACACACGGTGGCAGAAAAGGTCGTTGTCACCGCATACGTTAAAATAATAATTACTTTTTGTCGTTTAGTAAAACGATTCATAGAAAAAGATTCCCTCTAAATGAAATTAAAATTAAAAGTTTCTTTATACAGCGTATAAAATAATGTCTTGTATTAGAACAAAATATGCCTCAACGAAAGGAGATTGAGACGAAGTCCCATACAAAGACAGTATCCTTAGATTAAGGAAAAATCAATTACATAATTTATGTGTGTCAAATATAAATACACCAAATATAAGTCTATAATAAGTGTAAAACAATCTGATTCATCCACACATATTCATATCATGACAAATTTAAGGAGTATAAGTTTAACCTCAAGGATTGAAATTGAGTTAAGAAGTTCCCTTTAAGAATTTGACAGCCTAACGACGTCACATTAAAATTCATAAATGCATTGATGGGGGAGAAAATGATATCTCATCACTTGGACATTAAATTTACATCAATAAGGATATAGAAGAACATATCCCAACATAATAATATGTAAATAAAAATACATAACATAAAGAAGTATTTTTAAAAAGAGGAGGGTGAAAGCTTCACTTACCGACTTGGGTAACTTTCGAAACGTACACCCTGTGAGAGAAGGACTATAAAACATTGATGTAAATACTCATAAATGAGTTTATATTACACAAAGAGTAGAATAATGGGCAGTAGATACAACAATCAAATGAAATGGTGGAAAATGAGGCATAAATCTCACGGGAATAAAAGTGAGATGAAAAATCCCTTACGAAAACTCGGCAGCCTAATGGCACCACATAAAATTTCCAAAAATGGATTTATGAGATCAAATAGGGTCTCTCATAATATGAACATAAAAACTTAAGAATGAGTAATATAAAAGAACATCCACAAACATAATAAAGAGGAGCTTAAAAGAAATGACATAAGATAGAGTAATTAAAAAGAAGAGAGAGGTAGTATCCCTTACCTCAAGTCTGACTTGTCTTGTTCGTTTCTTTATATTCCTTATTAATAAACTTTGGTCAATTTATAATTTCTTAAATACCTCTTCTAAATATTATTATTCCGTTCATATCACATATTATAATGTTATAATAATTTGTTAATAATGTGAGTTCATATCAGACAAGTTTGTCGATGTTCGGTAAATGAGGTAAAATTGAACTTGTTGAAAGATAATTTTCCTTGTAGTTATAGGTACATCATCACCAGAATAGTTTTATTGATTTAAATATCATATATATCCAGTATATATTCATTTTATACTATTCCATAACATTTGTAGAAAAAAAATGAAATGCACCATTCATGGAGACGGTAGGTCGTACGTACGCATGAACGCTACTTTCATTTCTCTGTCATATTGATGGAATTACAACTAAATGAGATATATATATATCTATATTATAATTAAATAATTATATATATGTTATATATGTCACATAAGTTCACTAATTTCATTCTTTATAAGTTCCATGTATTGCATGAACAACTCACATCACTTGAGGGGGCAGTAGTCCACACTTCCTCAAATGAAATTATCGCATTTGCACAACATGAAAAGCATAAAGTTATGTTTTTAATGTAAAATACAGAAGCATAGAGAGGAAATAAATATTATATATATCATAAATAAATATAGTTCCATAATAATGGCCAACATGAGAGGTGGTAGAAGAAGATTGAATAATCATCATTTCGTGAGGCAGTAATTCACCATCCACGGAAACAGTATGTTATTTAACCATTAGACGGAGGTGTGTGTAAGTTTATCTCTAATCCTTATCATAAAAAAATCCTAGAATATTGTATATATCGGTGTTGTTACAAAATAAAGGAATATATAGATTTTATGGGGCTAGAGAAGCCAAATAAAATAAAAGAACACATGTGAAGATATTAACTTTAAATCGGGTATCTCCTCTTGGTTTGAACCAAAATGTTTTCTTGAAGAGCTTTCTTCCTAAGTTAAGGAATATAGGATAAAGAGAGGGATGTGGAGAGATAAAATAATCATAGTTTGGCCAATCCAAAGGCTTTAGAGGTTTGGGTAAGGAGTTAGAGGTGGGGGCCTTTTATAAGAGGGAGGAGGGGTACTCTTTGAATGTCTTGAAAAGTTTCTTTGTTACAAAATTATTTTCAGATATTAAAGGTCCCTAAATTATATTTTTAGAGGATTAGGTGATAAGGGTTCGAAATAAACCCATAAAATAGGTTTTTTGACAAGTTTACATCATAGGTTTCACCTTATCTTCTCATTTTATTTAAATCATTCATTAAGAAGGGAATCACTGCATAAGCATCGTGTCATAAATAAATTTATTTATTTAATGTCTAAAAATTATAAAAAAAATCTCCTGATGTATGAAATCTGTTTATATTTCTAATTAATATTTATAGTCAAAATAATGACTTGTATAACCCCATGTAAAAATTGTTTTAGTAAAACAATACAGGTTTGTGATATTTTAATTTTAACTTTAAATAAAAAGTTATTAATGTCATTTTCCTACCAAAGTTGCTCTATGGGGCCCCCATGTTGACCCATGGATTATATCTGTAACACCCCGAGATTTTATAAAGTATTCTTTTTAATTTCATTAATGTCTTGTGTTCTACGCTACACCAAAAGGAGCTTTCACAACACGCATCCTTGACTTACACGCAATCACGACCTTCCTTGATAGCGTGTGTAGTACGCAATACCGAGTTTCACTAAACAACGATATGCTATTAAAATATTATTAAAAGTAGCCATTATGAATACTAATAACCACTTTTTGAAATTTTGTAAATTTTATTTTTCAAAATTGACTTCATTTTTGGATTCGGAATATCGAAATTAGCTTAGGGTGAAATTTTGGTAATTTTCGGATAACTTTCATATTTTGATGAATAGTGGAAATTACTAAATTTTAATTACAAATAACTTTTTCAATCGAAATAATTAATAGTGATAAATTATTAATTTTAGTGGTTTTAAAGTATATTTAGAATATATTTTTACAATTTAATATAATAATGGTCATTGGATGTAATTTCACATTTAAACCACTTATAAACAAGTTTCAATCTTTTGATAGTTATTATCTCTTAAAAACACGCTATTTGTTTTAACGACGGAAATTAATTTTTAAATTAGTAAATGCAACTAATATGTTTTGAATTTGGTAAAATAGACATCATTTTTGAGTTCATGATATCAAATATAGCTTAGGCCTAATTTTTGGTATTTTTCTGAAAACTTTCAATTTTTGATGAATAGTGAAACCACTAAGTGGTAGGTTAAAAACTGAATTTTGCATAAAACTTAATTTTACCGCATCTGTGAATAGAATTTCGAAAATCCGACAGACACGGCTAATATCAAGGACTAAAATGTGGTTCAATGAGATGAAAATAATTTTTGGTGAATAGTAACTTTTTACTTTTTTTTAACCACGGTTAATAGTAAATAGGGTAACTAAGGGTAAATATGATATTACTATTACCCTAACACATGTCCTAATTCAATTGGATAAGTGTAATTCGACCAAAATCAACCTTATGAATATAATATGACCATTTAGGTCCACTTGGATTAGATTATAACATTTAATATTATTTTATTTAATGAATAGTTAAAATAGTTAAAATCAAAGTTTAATAACTAAAACATTTTTAATATGGGGTTATACATAAGATAAATTCGACTATAAATATTCATTAGAAATCTAAAAAGATTTCCTACATAATGATATTTTATTTATAATTTTTAGACATTAAATAAATTAATTTATTTATGACACAACGATGATGCAGTAATTACCCTTTTAAGGAAATGTTAACATAATTGATGTTATAAATGCTCAAATAAATGTAATTTGAGACTTTTTATGAATTAAACTAATTTTCTAGGTTACTATGATATATTATTGTTGATTTAATCAACTTGGATCGAACATATAATTCTGTTATGACTTTCAAAAAAATCATACATCAAATAGTGTCAAAATTTACACAAAATAGTTTTTAAATCAAATATTATATTATTAATTGTTATTTTATTCCTAAAAATCTACGGTTCTGCCAAATGACTTATATAAGGATATATATATTAATAATAAACAATTTGGGGTTCTTTTGGCATGTTATAGTAAGTTTATTAACCATATAGTGTAAGAAAACAAAAAGACACGGTAAAAGTTAAATTATTTAACTTAGAGATAAATCTAATTGATAAGGTTAAAATAATAACATAAACTTGTCTAAATCCTATTGGATGATAGTATTTAGACCCATACCCACTTTATATTCGAAATAAGACCCTTTGGAACCATTATAAACCGATTTTGACTTTAATATAAAATAATATTTTGAGATATTCCTAAGGTGCCCCTCTCCTCCCTTATAAAAGGGCACCTCCTCCCCCTCCTCCTCACACCAATTTGAGCACTCAATCTCGGTCAACCCATGCCATTTTCTCCTCTCCACTTCCCTAGAATAATCCTAGAGGTCCTGGTTATCTTCAAAGACCAATCTTAGTTCCCTAAGTGGAGGATTCAAAGAGGCATTCCAAAGAAGAGGTAATGTCCATTACCGATCTTTTCAATTTCTTTCTTCGTCAACTTCTTCTTCTTTAGTTGTTTCATGATAAAGTAATAACATAAGTATTACTTACATACTGATATGTTATTATAAATATTAAACAACCCTAATTCATCATCTATCCATCCTACGGAAAAATGAAATCACCGCGCGTGCGTACGTACGGAATACCGTCTCCACGCCGTGGTGTAATCTATTTTCCGTCACCACCTTAATTGGATGGGTATAATGGTGTAAAGAATAACTATACATAGTTATTACAACATCATATTGATTCTGATATATTGTATAATCCACTCCACTCCAATTCAATATTTATGGAAATGATATAATCAATCGTGTGTACGTACGGACTACCGTCTCCACGACGCGATGAGATTCATTCTCCATGTTAACAATTTAAGAATGATTATAAAGTATATATAAGAAATAATAATGAAATATATGAAATTATAAAGCTACTGTATTTAGGTATATATATATGTATTTCATCTACTTATTTCCATTCAAGACAATAAGGAAAGGAAAACAGCGTTCATGTTTACGTACGGACTACCGTCTCCATGAACTGTGTTTTTCATTTTATTTATCTATCTATTATATATATATATATTGAATATATATGATATATAAATCATATTTTATATTCTGGAAGTAAATAAATCATGATATAAGTAATAATAATTTCAAGAACAACAAGTCAAAACACCTACGATAAATGAAACGATTTTACCCAAAACGATTGTTTAACATGGAATTTACAAAAGAACGGGTAATATAAAGCCATAAGTGAACCATATATGATATCATAACAATGGATATGATTCTGTAATAAGTCAATGACAATATTTAAATCATTATACAGGTGGTTCGGACACTTACGAAGCAAATCGGACCTAAGGTAAGGGAAATATCACAATCTCATTTTTATCCGAGATTGTTTATACTTTGGTATTTACAGGGGTGTATTTTATCATCCACATCCATGTATCCTCAATATGTAATATTATTTCCATCCACATACAATTGTTTAAATCCAATTTTACCCTTTGGTGAGTTTTTAGTAAAAGATATAAATGGAATCTTTTGTCGTTTTTTTGTACGAGGTACTTTTTTGACTTTTCCGACAAAAGTACGAAGAATGTTTTTTTTAACTTATACGGCATGAATGGATTTTTAAAACATTATTTCCAAGAAACTTCCTTTACAAGTTTTCAAGTTTATTTTTAATCAACTTCTATTATTTTAAAGTCGTATGACATGTTATGAAAGGAAAAATGTTTTTGAAGTAGAAAGGATATTTTCCTCAAGAAAGGAGTTCAAGTATTTTATCAAAATTATTTTCCATCTATGATAATAAAAGGGTTCTGTTTTTATCCCAATTATTACATTGGTTTGTTTATTTTGTGATGGAAATATTTTTATAAATTCCTTTATCTTATATGAATTGTTTTATGATGTCATGTTGTTTAAGAATCCCATTTTTATTACATGGGGTACGCTATGATGTATGGTTTATGATTATGTGGCACACATAAGAAAAGATTCATTATAAGATGGGTGGGACCTATATCTCCCTCCAATGCATTGGGTAAAGATTTTATATCTCATGAGATAGACATGGCTGGAATGGTAGGTTATACTGGTTCAGTGAAACAGGACTGAAACGAGGGTTACTCGATTCAGAAAGGGACTTTGTCCACTAAGATAGTCTTGGCAATGAGTCATGACTAACAAGAAATGATTTTCCATGATTATGTGTGCATGACACAAAGTTTCAAGTTTCATGTTATAATTATGGGGATCTCATTTTCACTTCTATGATTTATTCCATGTTAATATATTATGATCTCTTTTGCAGGTTATGAATTTCAAAAAGATATCATATGATTTTTATTTCCTTTGTTTACCCTTACTGAGCATTTGAGCTCACCCTTTTATGTTTTCTTTTCCCCAGGATATAAAGAAAGGTTTTAGGTAAAAAAATGGGGAAGATATTTATGGGAGATATTGAAGATCTTTCACCATGATTAGAAGATTACGTTTCGAGTTTCCAAAGACACTAAATTATTACGATCCTTGTGTGTGTGTTTTTTTATGTACTAAGTATTCCGCAAAAGTAATGTAATGTCCATGTACGTCAAGCTTCGGGTCTCTACATTTGGTATCAGAGGAAAGATTTAGTCAACCTTTGGAAACTAGGATGCGAGAACTTTAGTTAGATCCCTAGAGATATTTATAAGGTTTGTCTAGGGATGTCCCTAAGGATTAGTATACGTATAGGATACAGTCCTATAACTATGGTAACGATCTTAGAATTTAACCTAAGAAGTTAGATATTGAGGATACTCCCTCTTTATAATGTTGTTTTCCCTAGCATGATTTTTGCCTCTCACACTATTCTTTTTGGGTTTTAGAAAATGGCTGGAAACAAGGTGATTCACGATAATGGAGGATATGCTGGACAATGGAATGATATTTTTTATGAGCAACCAAATGAAATGGGATTTGAAGTCCAAACATCATTATTATGCTGAATCAGAAATCTCATAATATGATTAATAAAGTAAAATTTGGTAAGTTTCCTGACTCGGCTAATAAGAGAAATATGGAGTTTCATGATGATTATAGAGGAAAGAAAGTTCAATTTCTCCTATGTAAATAATGTGGGAAGAGGCATCAAGGAGAATGTTTCAAAGGAACTGGAAGATTCTTTGGGTGTGGAAAAGAAGGACACAAAGCCAGTATGTGAAAAGTAAAAGGTTCAGTTAACACCAGGGATGAGGATAATGGTATTGCTATGACATCAACCATGGTTAAATGTTTTAAATGTGGAATGTACGGGCATTATGCAAACCAATGCTCTAAGGGAAAGTCTCGTGAAGAAAATCAGTATGGTCGTATGGGTAGTATTTATGTTGATGATGATGAAGAGACTACAAATGATATGTGAGATGAAATAATTGTTGAAGCCCGGTCAATGGTTTAAGAATGTAGTGGAATGATGACATGTTTATCATGTGTAATGTTGTATAAGTAATCTCATGGTACTATGGAATAAAGAGACATCTATGGATTGTTACACTGTTGTCTTTCCTTGAGTTTTGAAAGTGTATGATTAATGGTACCACTATCCAGGAAAGGTTATTCAGTTATTTTTGAAATGTAGATGGTATGCGCATAATGAAGGGATAAGGAGAAAATTAAATGTTTGACAGTATTCATGATCTCATGATTTATATAAGGACTAAGTGATATCATGGTTTGAGTATATAGAATTTTGAGGATTTTGGTATTTGGAAAGTGTTAACTTTTAACTGCATTCATGTTTTCACTAAGGTTCAATGGGTATTCAAGAGAATAAATGATTAAGGACTTTGAATGTTTGGAATGTGACCAACAAAACATATCATATGATATATGGGGATCAACGATAGTATTAAATCTCTGGTAATCGTTTTCACTATGTTATGAGAGTGTACTAAAGTATTATGGATGAGACTAAAGATTGTAATGAATTATGTTGGACATAAGTTAGGATAAAATGTTTTTCGATATTATTGATGGGATGTTATAGTAATATAGCTTTAGAAAAAGGACAACCTGCAGGACGGGCGACAGCCCATCGCGTCGGACAAGGATGTGGGAATCGAACCCACAACCGAAGTGCGACTGGCCTTTATCGCCTACCACTGGCCTACAGGAAGTCCCTGTTTAGTAGAAACTAGTTTTATTATATTAAGCAGTATGATATAAGAAGTATAAGTCCATTTTAGGAACCATATATGATTAATATCACTATAGATCGACTTATGTGTATAATTTTTGCTAACCTTTTGTTTGAGACATATGGAATGACCTGACATTCTATCATATGATCTGCTAACACTTCATGAATAACAAATTCAACTTCATTTATTTAAGAGATGAAGTGGAAATTGTTCAAGGCACGAACAACAGTGAGATTGTACCAAAATAAAGTAAGTATTTATTCTAATTCCAATTCTTTAACTTTAGGGAAACGATCTTGAAAACCAAAAATGTTGTCCTAGTGATCTTATATCTGATGAATCAGATGGTACCTTAGATCGTCACAAATTTATGGCTTTGTGATTGCTGGCTTTTCCATAGCCATGTTCTCTACCACTCTCCATCAGAACATGATGGTTAGACTTCTCTTCCATATCCATATTTTCACCTATGTGGAAACCCAGGGATTAGTTTATTTGGGTAACCGTTACATTTCATACTTTTTTTTAAAGATTGGTTTTGGTATTCCTTTTTACGATGTGGGTTTCTATTAAAGAAACTTTCAAGTAGTAAACCATTTATAACCCCGACGAATTTCGAGGGCGAAATTCATTTTAAGGGGGGTAGAATGTAACACCCCGAGATTTTATGAAAAATATTCTTTTTAATTTCATTAATGTCTTGTGTTGTACGGTACACCAAAAGGAGCTTTCACAACAGGCATCCTTGACTTACACGCAATCACGACCTTCCTTGATAACGTGTGTAGTACGCAATACCGAGTTTCACTAAACAACGATATGCTATTAAAATATTATTAAAAGCAGCTGTTATGAATAGTAATAACCACTTTTTAAAATTTTGTAAATTTTATTTTTCAAAATTGACTTCATTTTTGGATTCGTAATATCGAAATTAGTTTAGGGTGAAATTTTGGTAATTTTCGGATAACTTTCATATTTTGATGAATAGTGGAAATTACTAAATTTAATTACAAATAACTTTTTCAATCGAAATAATTAATAGTGATAAATTATTGATTTTGGTGGTTTTAAAGTATATTTAGAATATATTTTTAAAATTTAATACAATAATGGTCATTGGATGTAATTTCACATTTAAACCACTTATAAACAAGTTTCAATCTTTTGTTAGTTATTATCTCTTAAAAACACGCTATTTGTTTTAACGACGGGAATTAATTTTTAAATTAGTTAATGAAACTAATATGTTTTGAATTTGGTAAAATAGACATCATTTTTGAGTTCATGATATCAAATATAGCTTAGGCCTAATTTTTGGTATTTTTCTGAAAACCTTCAATTTTTGATGAATAGTGAAACCACTAAGTGGTAGGTTAAAAACTGAATTTTGCATAAAACATAATTTTACTGCTTCTGTGAATGGAATTTCGAAAATCCTACAGACACGGTTAATATCAAGGACTAAAATGTGGTTCAATGAGATGAAAATAATTTTTGGTGAATAGTAACTTTTTACTTTTTTTTCCCCACGGTTAATAGTAAATAGGGTAACTAAGGGTAAATATGATATTACTATTACCCTAACACATGTCCTAATTCTATTGGATAAGTGTAATTAGACCAAAAACAACCTTATGAATATAATATGACCATTTAGGTCCACTTGGATTAGATTATAACATTTAATATTATTTTATTTAATGAATAGTTAAAATAGTTAAAATCAAAGTTTAATAACTAAAAAATTTTTTAATATGGGGTTATACATAAGATAAATTCGAATATAAATATTAATTAGAAATATAAAAAGATTTCCTACATAATGATATTTTATTTATAATTTTTAGACATTAAATACATTAATTTATTTATGACACAACGATAATGCATTAATTACCCTTTTAAGGAAATGTTAACATAATTGATGTCATAAATGCTCAAATAAATGTAATTTGAGACTTTTTATGAATTCCACTAATTTTCTAGGTTACTATGATATATTAGTGTTGATTTAATCAACTTGGTTCGAACATATAATTCTGTTATGACTTTCACAAAAATCATATATCAAATAGTGTCAAAATAGACACAAAATAGTTTTTAAATAAAATATTATATTATTAATTGTTATTTTATTCCTAAAAATCTAAGGTTCGGCCAAATGTCTTAGATAAGGATATATATATTAATAATAAACAATTTGGGGTTAGTTTGGCATGTTATAGTAAGTGTATTAAACGATTAGTGTAAGAAAACAAAAAGACACGGTAAAAGTTAAATTATTTAACTTAGAGTTAAATCTAATTGATAAGGTTAAAATAATAACCTAAACTTGTCTAAATCATATTGGTTGATAGGATTTCGACCCATCCCCACTTTATCTTATTAATAAGACCCTTTGGAACCATTATAAACCGATTTTGACTTTCATATAAAATAATATTTTGAGATATTCCTAAGGTGCCCCTCTCCTCCCTTATAAAAGGGCACCTCCTCCCCCTCCTCCTCACACCAATTTGAGCACTCAAGCTCGGAAAACCCCTGCCATTTTCTCCTCTCCACTTCCCTAGAATAATCCTAGAGGCCCTGGTCTTCTTCAAAGACCAATCTTAGTTTCCTAAGTGGAGGATTCAAAGAGGTGTTCCAAAGAAGAGGTAATATCCATTACCGATCTTTTCAATTTCATTATTCTTCAACATCTTCTTCTTTAGTTGTTTCATGATAAAGTAATAACATCAGTATTACTTACATACTGATATGTTATTATAAATATGACACAACCCTAATTCATCTTCTATCCATCCTACGGAAAAATGAAATCACCGCGCGTGCGTACGTATGGAATACCGTCTCCACGTCGTGGTGTAATCTATTTTCCGTCACCACCTTAATTGGATGGGTATAATGGTGTAAAGAATAAATATACATAGTTATTACAACATCATATTGATTCTGATATATTGTATAATCCACTCCACTCCAATTCAATATTTATGGAAATGATATCATCGCTCGTGCGTACGTACGGACTACCGTCTCCACGACGCGATGAGATTCATTCTCCATGTTAACCATTTAAGAATGATTTTAAAGTATATATAAGAAATAATAATGAAATATATGAAATTATAAAGATACTGGATTTAGGTATATATATATGTATGTCATCTACTTATTTCCATTCAAGACAATAAGGAAAGGAAAATAGCGTTCATGCGTACGTGCGGACTACCGTCTCCATGAACGGTGTATTTCATTTTATTTATATATCTATTATATATATATACTGAATATATATGATATATAAATCATATTTTATATTCTGGAAGTAATTAAATCATGATATAAGTAATAATAATGTCAAGAACAACCAGTCAAAACACCTACGATAAATGAAACGATTTTACCCAAAACGCTTGTTTAACATGGAATTTACAAAAGAACGGGTAATATAAAGTCCTATGTGAACCATATATGATATCATAACAATGGATATGATTCTGTAATAAGTCAATGAAATTATTTAAATCTTTATACAGGAGGTTCGGACAGTTACGAAGCAAATCGGACCTAAGGTAAGGGAAATATCACAATCTCATTTTTATCCGAGATTGTTTATACTTTGGTATTTACTAGGGTGTATTTTATCGTACACATCCATGTTTCCTCAATATGTAATATTATTTCCATCCACCTACAATTGTTTAAATCCAATTTTACCCTTCGGTGAGTTTTTAGTAAAATATATGAAAGGAATCTTTTGTCGTTTTTTTGTACGAGGTACTTTTTTGACTTTTCCGACAAAAGTACGAAGTATGTTTTTTTTAAATTATACGGCATGAATGGATTTTTAAAACATTATTTCCAAGAAACTTCCTTTACAAGTTTTCAAGTTTATTTTTAATCAAATTCTTTTATTTTTAAGTCGTATGACATGTTATGAAAGGAAAAAAAAATTTGAAGTAGAAAGGATATTTTCCTCAAGAATGGAGTTCAAGTATTTTATCAAAATTATTTTCCATCTAAGATAATAAAAGGGTTCTGTTTTTATCCCTATTATTACATTGGTTTGATTATGTTGTGATGGAAATATTTTTATAAATTCCTTTATCTTATATGAATTGTTTTATGATGTCATGTTGTTTAAGAATCCCATTTTTATTACATGGGGTATGCTATGATGTACGGTTTATGATTATGTGGCACACATACGAAAGGATTCATTATAAGATGGGTGGGACCTATATCTCCCTCCAATGCATTGGGTAAAGATTTTATATCTCATGATATAGACATGGCTGGAACGGTAGGTTATACCGGTTCAGTGAAACAGGACTGAAATGAGGGTTACTCGATTCAGAAAGGGACTTTGTCCACTAAGATAGTCTTGGCAATGAGTCATGACTAACAAGAAATGATTTTCCATGATTATGTGTGCCTGCCACAAAGTTTCAAGTTTCATGTTATGATTATGGGGATCTCATTTTCACTTCTATGATTTATTCCATGTTAAGATATTATGATTTCTTTTGCAGGTTATGATTTTGAAAAAGATATGATATGATTTTTATTTCCTTTGTTTACCCTTACTGAGCATTTGAGCTCACCCTTTTATGTTTTCTTTTCCCCAAGATATAAAGAAAGGTTTTAGGTAAAAAAAGGAGAAGATCTATGTGGGAGATATTGAAGATCTTTCACCACGATTAGAAGATTACGTTCCGAGTTTCCAAAGACACTAAACTATTACGATCCTTGTGTGTGTGTTTTCGTTATGTACTAAGTATTCCGCAAAAGTAATGTAATTTCCATGTACGTCAATCTTCGGGTCTCTACTATATCGGTCGGCCATGACTAATCCAATAAGTGTAAAACATGTCTAAAGGTCATTTCATATTATTATAACATTATCTTTACCTTAAATTACAGTAATTAACTTTAATCGCGATTAATAAATCATAAAAGTTACTATTCACCAAAAAATTATTTTAATCCAATTGAACCACATTTTACATCCTAATGAAAACCATGTATGTTTTATTTTTGAAATTAAAATCACAGAAGTGGTAATGTTTCATTTAAACAAAAAAATCAGTTTTTTAACTACTACTAAGTGGTTTCACTATTAATAAAAAATTGAAGTCTCTCAGAAAAATACCAAAAATTCACCCTAAGATATATTTGATATTCAGAATTCAAAAATGATATCTATTTTACAAAATTAAAAACAAATAAGTTGCATTGATTAATTTAATAATTAATTCCCACTATCAAAACAAATAGCTTGTTTTTATGAAACAATGTCTATTAAAAGATTTACACTAGTTTAAGTCCAATTTCAAATTGAAATAAATTCCAATGAACACCATTCCATTAAATGGTAAAAATATATTCTAGTTTCACTTTATAACCAATTAAAAATATGATATAATCATATAAATAAATTATATTAAAAAGATGTTTTGAATTAAAATACAACATTTTTCTCTAATTCATTAAAAATGGACTTTATCGAAAAAATAACAAAAACTGTCACAAAGTAAATTTTGATATCCCAATTATAAAGAATGATTTTGTTTGGTCCAATATAACATATAAAATTGTCAAAAAATGTATTTAAATAGGGTTCTCCATCAAAATGTTGTTAATCGACATTTTTAAGAATATTAGAATATTTACGCTTAAAATTGGATACATTCGCATTTTATGCCTATAACATTTATTTGATAAAAGTAAAAATATTTGACAAACATATATAAACATTTTGTAGTTAGTTCTGCTCATTCCCTCCATTACAATGGCTAGGCGTTAACCACCATTTAAAATAATATTATTTTATTATTAGAGTGAAACAGATGATTTCCAAAAAACACGTTGTTGTGTATTTGGTACGCCATCGAGAATAGAGTTCCCTTTAAATTAATATTAACATTTTATTCAAAAATATGGATAAATATAAAAAATATCATATTCAATATTAACCTGGGGTTTTACAATATAGGACATTAAGTACAATTTTATATCACTTTTAAATATAAGGTAAGTGGTTTCTATTCTCACATTTACGTCTGTGAGATATATTCCCTATTCAACCATTATTAGTTTTGTCTGGTGTACATACTATATGTTAATATATTAAACCATTAATCTATTTATACTTATGGTATGAAATTTTTCATTTTATAATTATTACATAAAAGGGGCATATTATTCTTCCAATTACAAAAACTGCTCAGTGATTTTTTAACTCAATTTTCAACCATTAGGTTAAACCTATAATCACATTGATTATGCCATGCTACGGTTATGTGAAAATTGGATTTATATTAATCAAATGTGGTATTTAAAGTATTTTTTTGTGGATTTATATTTAATTTACATAATAAATTCATTTGGTCTATGGTATGATCATGGGATGGGTTTTCTCATATCAAATTAAATTTTTTGAGATATATTCCTTTTTCACCCCTTATTCATTTTTGTGTGGTGTCCATGCCCTTTGAGATACCATATGAATATTCTTTTTATTTTCATGGTTTTTAATGTTTCATTTGATTATTATTAATTTTATGGGTCATACGATTCAATTTATCACATGTGCTAAGGCACTTTATCTCAATTACAATTTCATTGAGACTTACTTGTTATTGTTTACCTAATAATTTTCATTTGGGGAATCTACTACCCTTTTTGATCAGTTTTCCTTGAAATAATTTTTGTGAAGATATTGTTTTTATTTACTTAATGGATATAATTATTTCATAATCCATATAATATTTATATATACAATTTTTAGGTTGAGTGTTATATGATTATGTGGGAAATATTATTACAACTATATCATATATATAATAAAAATATTTAGATAGTTAAAATTTTTCATCTATTAAATGTATTTCGAAATAATGTTTTATACAATTAGAGAAGGTTGGGGTAAAATATTATATATCCTCTTGATGCTTTGACAGGTATCATGAGACAAAATTGTTTAAAAAAACCCTTTATGTTTTGTTTTAATAAGAATCAGACATTATTCAACCCAATGATTTAAACCATATTTTTAAATTTTCCGATAGGATTGGTTTATGTGCTAGATGCACTAAATCCAATTATTATTCATTTCCTTTATTCAATATTCATTTATTACCATCAATTAGATTTTTCATCTAACATAATAAATAGATTCAAAACAATCCCAAGTTATTGATTAAATGAAAATTTTGTTTTTGTTATTTATCATGAAAAAATTATTTGGACTTATTGATTATGTTTCCCATATTAATGATTCATTATTATACTATATGTAACAATTACTCATCATTTCATCTCAAAATTTAATTTTAATTTCATCCCCATGTTATAAAGATGAAATAATTGAATATGTGTCATCGAAAGAAGTTTATTTTCCATTTCTATGTTTTGTTTTTATTTTAAAATAAAAAAAATTAACCATCTATGTATATAGTTCATCAAGATTATTGTATTGATCAATAATTTTTTATGCAATATTTTGAATTTATTTCATTGTAATAAAATATCCACGGAATCTATGTTATTGGCATTAGGTTTGTTATATAAATGGTTATAATTTAATCTTATATTCTGTAATTATATTATTTTGGTTCTATATAAGATAAATAATATACATATATTTATTATAAAGTAATTTCTATAATATATAATGAAAGTCAAGACATATTTTTTAGGATTTCTATAAATTCTTTTATTTAAGGCATGTATATGAAAATATTCCAATCATTTAATTTTGGTGGCATATATAGTAACCCTTTGACATGGTATGTCATGAATATACTCCATATATTGATATTTAATATTTCACTTTTATTTTATTATTTATTGGATCTTATTATTCACAATATTACTAAACCAGTAAGGGGTTTATATATCTATTTTTACATCTATGAGACACATTCCAATTCATTACATATTTATTTTTTATAGTGTATATAATACACATGAATTTATTTTATGACGAATCTATAAAAAATTAAAAGAATTTCATATTTATTTTAGTAACTCTCTTTCAATGGGATTGCGTTTCTATTTATTACCATATTGGAGTCGTATTTATTTTATAATCTCATCATCTATCATGATTTTTTGGGATTAAATCTCATATGTTAAAATATTATGATCTAACGGTTATGAATTATCATGTTTTTTATTCTATACTACTTACATAATAAATTTTCATGTAATTGTCAAATTATTGCACTATTTGATACATAAAATATTTTGATAAAATATTTTTATGAAAAATAGTCATTATTTCCCTCTTTGTTAAAAACCTAATTTTAAATCCAATATAATGTATTCAAAATATGTTATCAATTTTTTTACTATTTTTCAAATTATTTTTTTAACAAATGTTTACACGTGTTTGAATTTCTAATTTTTTTAATGGAATCATCATGTCCATTTCCAAAATAAATACATGTTTGGAATTTACCAAAAATGTAAAAGGAATAATTGTTTCAATGTGTAAAAAATTAGAATAATTATCCTCCATCATGGCAATTATTTAAATTATACTTCGCTTTATATTATTTAAATTTAATTTTCAAATGAATTTATTTTTAATACATTTTATGATAAATAATTTTAATAAGTTATTTTCAATGAAAATTTATTTTAATCAATATAAGTTTCAAGTTGTCTTTTAAAATAAATATCTATCTATGATGACATCCTTTGATATAACATGTGATTTTCTAGGAATGTGAACCTGGGATACAATTCTTATTATTTCTCTGAATTATTTATTATTAGAAGAAGTATATGAAACATGATTATCATCCATGGTTTAGACAATGATAATATTCTCATGAAACCCCGTTAATTTAACATTGGTTATGCTATTATGAAATGGTGATCTGATTAAATAACCTATATCGTTTATAGAGGTTATGATATGATGAAATTTTCATAAACAACATTTTGATTCATGGATTATAATATGATGAATGTTTTATGATCCTGTTGAACCCATACATATGATTTTTATATTTTTATTGGTGGGAACTATGTCTCTTTTTAATGCGTGGAGTAATGAATAATATTAAATGAGATTAATAAGTACACAAGAAGTTAACTTAATCCATAAATAGGGTATACGATATGGTATCACAAACCCAAAATAGAATACATGAGAGGTTATCTCAGGACAGAATAAATTACAAGGGTTATTAGAAAGATAATAACATGTTATGAATGTCATGGTATTGTATCTTTGAAGTGAGATTTTGTATGGCTATTTATATGCCATAATTCCATGTCTAATGTCAATTTTATTCTATCATATATCAAGCCATTTCATTCAATTATTGTTCATGTATTATAAACTATAAATTTTTCTTCCATCTCATAATTATGATATTTGATATTCCATGAATGGTTTTTAAATTTTATTCTCCCATTTTAATACCTATATATTAATTTTATGATTACATATCATCCTTTTTACCCTTAATGATCATTTTATATCAACCTTTATTATTTTTCCTTTCTCCATGTTATAATGAATTGCTTTATATATGGTTTTTTGAGAAGAGTAATAAATAAGAAGATTATTATTAGATACATTGAAAATCATTAATTAATTAAGAAGATTGTGGTCTGGGTTTCCAAAGGTTCTAATATGTTATGGCCCTCAACTGTGTGTTTTTATAAGGTCGTGAATAATAATTTAAAAACATGTAATATACATGTATGAGAATGTTAGGTCTCTATAGTTGGTATAAGAGGAATATTTTTGTTAGAACTTGGAATCTAATATGATATATATTTAGTTATATCCCTACAATTATTTCTATGGATTTCGAAGGTAATTATTAAAGGATTAGTCCAAGGATTATTCAAACAATTAGAAAATGGACTGATAAGTTTTTAAATAAAATAGAAATTGATTTCACAGCAATTACGTATCTATCTGGATACTACAAGTTGATGTGGTTGTAGCACATTCATACATAGGCACAAAAACGCAAAAAATAGTGCATTGATTTAGACTTGGTCATCCCTTAGTGTGCGATAATCTGTCATGTAGTACACATGGTTTGGGACATCAATGGGAAATTGTTTGAAAATTCACAAACTCTTAATGAACTATCATGAGTTATTTAAATATATAATGATCATGAATAACATAGATTATGACTAAGTATTAATTGATTTAACAGATGGTATCATGATTTATATACCTTATGAGTGACTTTTCATGATTATATGGTTCCCTAATATTCTTAGTGTAGATCACATAATTATTTGGTTTTTATTTGAATCCATAAACATGAAGGAACAACTTTAATGTTGAGCGTAATGAACCATGAAAAAACTGTCACCCTTAGAAACCAAGAATTATTTGTTATGAAATTCAAAATCATGTTTCTATACTCTTAAAATTTTTTCAATCTATGAATTATTCTAGACATCTAAATAGGAAAAAGTGGGAAAACATTCAGTTGATTTCATTAAGAGGAAACATCAAACATCTTTTAGTGTTTCTTATAATCAACTATTTTATAAGAAATGGATCAGCAATACTAAAACTATATTTTCTTTCTCCAATGTATGGATCATGAGATGATCATTTTTGATATCAATAAATTTGGATATGAAGTTGATCAATTGTGAAATATTATCTTGAATACAAGGAAACAAGAATTAATTGAATATATTGGTAGTTATGAGTTCAAATACATATTTTTCAATAAGTACATTACTTATATTTGTCTAAAAACTATATAGAAATTTTTCATTGTGGTAAAGAAAAAGGATGATAATTCTGTTGGTACCAATGTGGAAAATTTTATAAGACATTTATGGTATGATTCTTGTATTTTAATCCAACCTAAAATTAATGTTGATCTATTCAAATGTGGAGTAAAACCATGTCTCAGAAGTGTGTTCAGTATAAGAGACTTCAGTAGTATTGAATTTACTTGTCTATGTTTTATTAAGGTGGAAATAGAGGTTGTAATTATATATCAATATCATTGTTTTTATTGGATGATAAAAATGGAGTTTCGTGTAATGTTTAAAAACCACATAGATAATAAGATTAACATTAACTTATTATCAATGTGTTGGATGAAACGTGGAGAAAATTGTATTAGTGAACTAGTAAATGTTTTTAGTGTGTAATGGAAGGAAATACAAAATATTATTGCTAATGTGATGGGATGAAGCCTGCTAATGATGTAAACATAGATAATTATTCACTAAATGAACCACCCATGAATTTTTTTCCAATGAAAGGAGTATAGGAATTATGGGAATCAGTTCCCCATGAGAGGGATAATAAGGATGATATGCCACAACATCCACTAAAGAGAATAGATTGAATAGATGTGTTATTCAATCATGATAGTTGATTTGAATCATGATAATTATTGTAATCTAATCCTCCCCTCTTTTGTTTGTAATTTAATTTTTTTTTATTAATGGGACCTATGAAAATATTATTTCTCATCATTATTTTAAATTTCACATGATTATCTCCCTCAACATGATTTGTTGAATAAATAAATAACATTTTATATTTTATTACTTCACGGTTGAACCAAATACCCCAATTTAATATTCTATTTTGATATGTATTTTATAATATAGTATATTATTTAAGGAATAAAGGGTGAATTTTCATTTGGATTAATTTATATCTCCATGTAATATTAACATTAGAGTTTTTAGTACCATTATGTGTTTATGTGTTTTTTGTTGATCAAGTGTTCAACGTAGTTTATATTCCTTTTGAGGTTTTATGTGATGGAATATTATCAATATTGATGATATTTTAAGAAAAAAATATGAAAATGAAACCCTTTGGAGTTGTATGTAGTTATAATGTTATTTGAGGACTAATTCCTTTCTACATTTTTTACAAATAGATAAATGTACTAGTAACCATTAAGGATTATCTTATCTTTTCTATTGAGACAATTATGGGTTATAGTCAATCACCAAATGAACTCATCAAACATTAAGGTTATCTGACAAATTTTCTCATTGGATTAGAATTCTGGAAAAAAAATTAAGGAAGTGGAAATGTTTTAAAAAGTCACACATTTAATTTTATTTTACTGATATATTGATTATACCTAAATACATTAGAAATTTCATCAGAAATATATTGATAAGGATTTCGGTTTCATCATTGTGTCTCACCCTATGTTAGATGGTGTGTTTGAAAAAATAAACAAACTCTAAAGGATAATCTAGGATTTATTTTTATTGATTTGAATGGTGTTTGGGATCAAAACTTTACTCGTGTTTATTTTTCATAAATTTTTTTTACATATGCATTAAAATGGCTCCTTATGAATCAATTTATCGATAAAAGTATAAAACTCTAAAGTACCAGAATGAAGTTGTGTTAAGAAATAAATTGGGACTAGAGAATGATGATGAAATTATAGATAAGGATAGAGGAATTCATCAAATTATTGGAAGTAAAAAATAGTTAACAAATACACTACTCCATTCATGATTGATTTGATCAAAAATTTAAAATTTAAATGATGGTATTTCAATTAATTTATCCATTCATGAATTAAAGAAAAACTTATCCCTATATAAATTGGTCCCATTAAAATTCATGATCATATGAGGATAAAATAATTTCATTTGGTTCCTCTATAGAACCTCTTTGAAGATCACAATCTCTTCCATATATCACTCTATAGTGAGTATATACCTGATCCATTGCATATAATGATCCTACAATGTGTACAACTAGAGGAGAATAATTTATATGTAGAAAAATTGATAGAGATTCTAAATTGAATAGATAATATTCATTTAAATAAGACCACTCACATAGTTAGTGTTTTTTGGAGAATATTATAGATTAAAATAGCTACATGGGATCTTGAGGATTTATTGAGGTAGAATTAGTATCGGTCTTTTGTACCAATGTGAGACATTTTGAGGGGGAAATTAATTTTTTGTGGGGTAGAAGTTAACACCCTATGATTTCTTGAAATAATTTTTTTTCAAATAAATTTAATCTTTATATAGTTATTTATTATATTTCATTTAATGATTATAATTTATAACATGTAATAATGAGTTTATATTTCATCACACATAATGCTGGGTTTAGCTTTCATTAAATGAATCATAATGTTTAAACAAATTGTGACATAATATTAAAATTTTACTATGTCATATTATAGTTATCACCTAGCCATTGTAATGGAATTTATGAATATGATTAATGAAATTATTAAATTATATGGTTTATATATATATAATTACTTCTTTTCTGACCAATTAATTAAATATGAAAACAAAAACCATTCCAAAAAAGGAACAATTTTTCAAGAAGGTATTTTTTTAAGAAAATATGGTTTACCAAAAAAATTAAAAAAAAATAATTTTGGTGAGTGATTTTCAAAAAATTTATATATTATATATTCATAAAACTATTTAAAATTAATCTCATGTGTCTTCTATATGATAGATAAGAATAAATCCAATTTTACGCTTCGAAAAATATTTTTCTAAATATAATTTTTTCCAACCATTGACTAAAGATTTTAAAACTAATATCTAAAAATTTTATAAAAAAAATTAAATAATTATGTTCATTTTTGTAATCATCATCTAAAAGTTTTATTATGGTAAATTTTCAATAATTTTCTAAAAAAAATATTATTTTGATTATTGTTAAACATTAAAAAAATTTAATTGGAAATTGAAATTTCATTTATATTATTTATAAAGTTATTTTATAATTTAAATTGATTTTAAATTAATATTATTTTATTAATAAATTTATTAATCCAATTTATGACATTTTAATCTTTTTTATATTTAAATTTGATATAAAAAATATATACTTTTGAATATTTTAACCACAAAAAGCCACATTCACATCGTGTCTATGGGGTTAATTATAAATTAATAATTTCAAATTTTGTGAATTTAAATTTGAGAAGTGGATTCCATATTTTTATTAAAAATAATTTATAATATCTAATATCGTCAAAATAATCTATTTTTCAAAATTAATATTGAATATTTTAAAAATTAATTAGCATGGTTATTGTAAAAATGGGTTTACCCAATGTTAAATTTAAAAAATAATTGTTTAAATAAACTGAATACTAGTATAAAATGAATATTATAGATATGGTTCTACAGAATAATGTATAAGTATCAATAATACACCATTTTGATGCTTCATTAAAGTTAAAAATTTGAGCATAACTTTTTTAATTCAAATAATTACATGTGTGAAACTCACCTCACATATAAAAGGCCACCCCTCTTCTCTCCTACTCATATAATTAATCATGTTTGTATTGAAAAATGCATATCCAAATACCAAAATAATTTATATGATCTCATAGTATAAACCTTATTTTGGTTATTATTCCATATTTGTAATGATTTTTATTAAACCCTATGAAGGTTACCCGAAGAAGAGATATCTTTCTTCAATGAATGTTTTTATATTATTTATTCCTATAACTATTTTTTTATTAAAAAATTATTTATTAATATTACCATTATATTATGTTTACATATTGGATATTATGTTGAAGTTATTACCTAAAAAAATCACCACGTACATTATATTCTTTATTAAATCATCACTCATGTGTATGTAAAACTACTTCCATACAAACCGATGTTATTCATTTTTCCATTACCATCACTAGTAATTTGTAAATATTTTTTATTTATTTTAGATATTTATTATTTATAACACAATAACACCTAATTATTAATTATATCAAACATACCTTGTTAAATTATGTTACATAGGGGTTATAGTAATGTTGATCCTGTGTACGGTGATCTACGACATAACAAAGTGATGTAATTTACATTTCAATAACACTTTTAATGGAATATAATAAGGATAAAGAGAATGAATATATATTATCTAAATGAAATAATTTTGATATTGATGTCTAATTTATAATTACGAAATGTTAATATATCATTTCATTGTCACCCCCTTTTTATTATTAAAGCAATGACCTCTTTCTTACTGGGTATAGGGAGACCATTACATATCCCGAAGGACCAATACCATGTTGTCAAAAAAAAATGCATGAAAAGCCCATTTTTATCCCAAATGTCACATTGGTGAATAGTACTTCTATAGTACTCAAACATTTACAGTTCAAGCTGTAGTACCACAGATATTACAGTTCCTTCTAGAGTACCCTTGACCACTATAGTGTTGTCGCTGTTATAGGTCTTCCACTTCTAAAGTACTATTATAGTGACTAGGGATTTATTTCAGTCTCACCTTTTTACACAATGAAATATGATAACGTCACTCTTGTATGTGTGTACTACCCTCTTTTCAATGTGATGAGACTCTTTCTTTTTTTTTCACAAAACCACATTGGTGATATTTATAATTGTATCAGTGAAATTTTCCTCCTTATATTTATTTTATATATTTTAAAACACAAAAACCCACATAGGGAGCACAATACAATCATCATAAATGAAGAATGAATTAAATAAGAGGTATTTCTATAAGTTTAGAAACCTATACAGATGAAATAGTAACCTGAACATAGGAATATTAACACAATACTTATGAATAGTAAACCATCAAAATAAATAATAATATCACTCATTAAAAATAAATAAAATTTAGGAATCAAATATGTGAAAAATGATATAATTATATCATATTAAAAGTAAGTTAATATTTTAAAAATTAATATTTTTGTGCTTGTGTTTTTATAACTCATAAATATTATATTGTAATTTTATAATTAAAATAATCATTTAAAATTTTATTATTTTCATAAATTGTATTTATAAATCAATAATATGTTGTCTTATTATTATAAAGTAATTTTATGATACCTCAGTTAATTTTTCATAGAGTTATAAAATGAATAATAATTTTTAATTAAATGTTTTACAAGTAAATATATATTTTATTTAAAAATTTAAATTCATATATTTATAAATTTATTTTGATAAATTGGATTCCATAATTTAATTTTATATTTAAAAAAATGTTTAGCGTGACTTTTTGGAATTTTTAAAAAATAAATAATTTTTGAGAATTGTAAGATACCATAATTTACAGTGTAAATATATTATAAGTTAAATACACTATTAATTGACCCATTACTGATTTAAGCAATATAATATATATCATAGCATAATTAATTTAATAAATTTTATAATTACTCACAAAATATTCAGATTTGTGATCTGAAATAATAAACAAATGAATAAGATATTCAAGAATTACCCCTCTCCTCCACTATGAAGACCATCCCTCACCCCATCTTCTCATAACTTTTATTAGAATTAAATATGGTCAATGTTCTACCTAAATCTTGTTCCCTAGTCTCTTCTCACGTCTATGGGCTCTTGGTATTTACAAAAATCTAAAACACCTTCTGTTGAGGAGGTAATATAGGATGATATTTCAAGAGGTAAATAATCTTCCATTTATATTTAATTTAATTTCAATTTATATTCATCTCATAGTCCCTCCCCGCCTCATTTGTAAAAATTATCATTATAAATCTTGTATCATCAATATAATTTAATGTTTTTTTGTCAATGGAAGATCCTTCATCAATCATCTTACTCTATCTCACTCTCTCTTTTATTTTAAAAATGAAACCATCTTCTGGGATGAGCCGATTTACATCCTTCATTAATGATGAACATTCATTCATTAAATTTTCCTTCATGTATTATAATGAAACCATTTTTATGGTTGGAAAAAATTATAAAATATTTATTATATATTATTTATGGTTATAAATAAATTATATATATGTGATATTAAATAATAGAATGAAACTAGTTCATTATGATCAAAAAATTGCTAAAATTAAGCAAAAAGATTATCATTATTGATTCTTCATCAAAATATTGATAAATAATAATATATAATACCAATTAAAATTTTCGTTTTTCATTAATATCAGTTATGTTCAATTATTGAGAATTATATGCATTCGACATGAAAATCCATACTCATAAATTTTTTTACCGATTTTGAAAACACAGGAAATGAACACTATCATGTGATAACATTATATCGCATAACTCATCAAAAAGGCCATAATAGATATAATAAATTTATAATAAATAAAATTCATCTACATAATTCTAATAGTTAATTAATTAATTAATTTTATTTTATTATCTAGCATGTTAAGGTCATGTGCGGAACACATTCGGTCATATGGTAAGGGTTTTCTACCAAAACCTCCATTTTATTTCAAGTTAATTTTTTTTCTAAATACCCCATTGAAATTATTAATTAATCTTATGGAATTATCATAAATTATATTTTCATTTTAAATATATATGTACCAATATGAATTCATATTTGATTATGGGTATTTATATGTTTTAAAATAATATTTCTCAAATTCTTGCCGATAAACATGACCAATTCAGGGGAACTTCTAAACATAATACCTATTTTTAAGGGTAATATGTATTTCTTATTGAACAATTATTTTCTTAAAATCTCTCATTTTATTATGAAAAACTATCTTATTTTAGTTCTTGTTTTATATTGGTATTTTTTATAAATAACTCATCTTTTAATGTAAAAGTGTATTTCTCTCATGAATTAGTCGATGATTTTATACCAGTATTTTCATCTATTTCAACAAAATTAAAGATAGTTTTTTTAATTGGGATTAGTATTCTATGCTAAAATTTACAATATTTTATTAAATGGATTATAATAATTTTTACTATTGATGTAATAACTTCATACCATTCACCATAGTACTCAGAATGGTTACTTTTTATATTTAATGAATGATGATAGTTTTTTAAATTTATTATGTTAGTTTCAATTTAAATGTATATGCTCTTTATGATTCTATGGTATTATATGATGATTAAATTTGACATAATATGTTTTGGGTGTGGATTTCATTATCCCCTTGATGCATTGGTAGGTCTCATGAGACCAACTAGTATGGGGTTTTTCCCATTATGTGTGGTGTCATGAACGAGGCCTTGATGTTATAACTATGATGTCTGAAATTATTTAGTCCCTCGTAATGAATATTTTAATTGATAGTCCATGTGATTTTTTTACATGTATAATATCTATGGTCAGGTTTTATTATGGAATTATTTAATTATATTTTATTCATACAATATTATGATCATGATTATGCTTTAATGGCATGTGTAAATTTAGTTATTCATAATGCATTATATTTATGATTATTTTATAGTCTCATGTGTTATCAACATAGAGAATGAGATCTCTATGTATTCTTAATTTAAGTGAATACAAGAGAAGAAGAGGTAACCGGTTTATAGAATAGATGACGTGAATAATAAAAGTGGAAATTTTCAATCATGCGATACATATGGAAGAAAACACCATGGTGTCTCCTTAAAACAAAAAATAGTTTTCTACAAATGTGAACAGAACTTCAATCATGATGGTGATTTTATGGGAAAGAAAAAATCTATCAATTTTCAATGATACAGTTGCAATTAGATGGGACATTATGCAAAGGATTTTCTTATGTGTCAAGAAAACATTTCACAAATAAGTTCAAAGGAGAAAGGCCAAGTATATCTGATAACAACTGTTGGGGTTGAAATTCCTAATGAAGTGGTGGATGTTACTTTAATCATTTCCTCAAACATAGAAAATTAATGATGTGATTCTAGATCGTCGTATTATTTTATATATTCCTAGTTTTCCATGAAAATTAGTTATTTACAATTTTATTTAATATAGGAGGTTCCAGTAAAAGCTCCAAAGGGAAGTGTCTTTACAACAAATATATGTCGATAAATCCCCATTATGAAAGATAAACATGCTTTTGTTTCTAACCTAATTATCATACCTATAATTTAATTTTATACAATCTTCAGTGTGTATTATATTTTATATTATGATGAGAAAATATATTACAATAATAAAGAGGTCACAATTTTTTAGAATGATGTTGAATAACTTATCATTAGAGAAGAAACATCATCATCTCATTCTTATCTATATTCACCCCCTAGTAGCTCTACAGAATGTTATTCTTATGGAGGATTAGAACACAATAAATATGGGTGAGAAAATAAATATTAAAATTGAGTATGTACATATTGTGCAATTTTATATTGATGGTTTTCAGAGGATCAACATGGATATCCACTAGATTGGGATGTTGTGTTCTCTATTGACATAATTTCTATTTCAAGGCCATTACCTAAGACTCCTTATAGAATTCCCACATTTTAATTAGTATAATAGAAGAATCAACTAGAGAAATTGATTGATAAAGGATTTATCCACCCTAGTGTTTCTACATGGGGTTCCCATGTTATTTTTGTTAAGAAGAAAGATATATCAATGAGGTGATGTGTTGACTATAAGTATATCAAGTATATTAAAATAAATAACATGTATTATCTTCCTCACATTAATGATTTATTTGATCAACTCCATGGTGCCAAATATTTATAAAAGATTAAACATTGATTTGGATATCGTCAATTTCATATTTGGAAAGAATATATTTGAAAGAAAACTTTTCTAAATAATTATGTTCATAATGAGGTTACAGTAATTCCATTTGGAATAACTAATGTACCCTCTAATTTCATGGACCAAATAAGTAGATTTTTCAAAAAACATATATTGATAAATTTCTGCAGTATTAAATATTGATATTTTGATATAATATAAATGAATCTAATACCATGAAAATCACTTAAGGTTTTTATTAATACTCTTAGAAAAAATGAATTATATGGGAAGTTAATCAAGTGTGATATTTGGATTTAATCAATTTTTTACATGGATATATTACCAATAAGGATGGAATCCCAGTTGATCATGAAGTGACAAAGGATGACCCGTAATGCACTAATTCAACAAGCCTAACCGAGATACATAGTTTCATCAGTTTAGGGGGATAGTATTGAAATTTAATTTATATGTTATTATGACTATGAAACACATTAAAAAATCTTACTCATGAAGGGGTTATGTTCATATAGAAAATATAAATTCAATAATTTATTGAATAATTTAAGAAGAGATTATTGAATTCACCGAACCTTACTCTACAATCATGAATAGTGGATTTTTTATTTATAGTAATTCATTAAATAAATGACATGGTTGTGCCTTTATATGGAATGAAAAAATTATTTCTTATACATTAATGAAGTTAAAAACTCATGAACAAATCTATCCAACTCATTATCATGAGCTAATATCTATAATCTATTATCTAAATATATAGAGACAATATCTCTATTGTGAAATATGTGACATATATACGGATCACAATATTTTGAAATATATATAATCATATAAGGAAATCAACAAGAGGAAAATGATATGGCTCAATATACTCACGGATTATGATTTTTTAATATACTATCACCCACTAATGGAAAATAAGGTATATGATTCATTGAGTAGGAATGATCATGGAGTTATAAAAAACGAGAATTGATAAGGACCCTATGTATAGGGATACAGAGAGAATGGATAAAGGAATTATCAAAAAAGATAAAACATCACTACTTTTTCAATTCGTTTCTTGACTATATTTAATGGAAAGGATTAAAAGTTCACATCATAATTATTAAAATTTTCAAAAAAAATTAATGTTGTGAATAATGGGATGTCCTTGGACTTCATGTATGAAGATGGAATACTTAAATTTGGGAAGATCCAAAGTGTTCCCTATATACCCAAGCTAAAATGGTAGTTATTGGATGATCCAAATAGTTATAATTTTCTCTATACACCCTAGTAAAACTATGAAGTATATAAATTTTAAGGAGCATTTTTATGGGATAATATGAAGAGATATATGGCTGATTATGTATCAAGATGTTTAGTCATTCAACATGTAATGGGTGAAAGACAACATCCTAGAGAAATATTATACCCTATAAACATTCGTACATAGAAATGGCACGACATTAATATAGATTGTTTTACTAGATTACCCAAAACATCAAGAAAAAATGATGCAATATGGGTAATTGTGGATACACTTACCAAATCTACAAATTTCCTCACAATAAGGGAGGATTTTCGACTATATCACCTTGAATGAATCTGTATTAATGAATTTTCTAGATCTCCGGGAGAATGTATTTAAATTTTTTCTTGTTATGGTCTATTTTTTACATCAATATTCTGGAAGAGTATTCATAATTATTTGGATATTAAGCTTCATTTGAGTACTGCCTATCGCTACCAATCTGACGGGTAATCATAATGGAGTTCAAAACATTATAAGACATGTTGAGATCCTACTCGCTCGACCATCATGGTATGTGGGATTTCTATTTAACATTTTTGGAGTTTTCGTACAAATATGTTTTCTAATATAGTATTAATATGGAACTTTATGAATCATTGTATGAAAAAAGATGTCGTACACCAACATATTGGGATAAAGTTGGATAAAGGAAGCGTGTGGGACTATATCTTGGGGAGGAAACAACAGAAAAGGTAAAGAATATTCTTAACCATATTAAGGAATCTTAATGAATGAAAAAGAATTTTGTTTATAATAGAAGGGTGGATTTGTAATTTCAATTTGGAGATCAAGTTTTCTTGAATGTATCTCCCTGGAAGATTGTTATACGATTTTGGAAGAAATGGAAATTCAGCCCCCGGAACAGTGGTCATTATGAAATTATAGTGAGAAATAGAGTTATGGCCTATGTTTATAAATTCACGAACCTATCTAAAGTACACAATTTGTTCCAATTATCTCTATTAACAATGTACATCCCATACCCAAAACATGTACACACTTTTGAAGAAATTGAATTGGAACATGTCTTATCTTGTTTTGAAGACCGTATCTGGATTCGGGACGCTAAAGAATAGGTGTTTAGGAATCACATGGCTCAAATTTTAAAGATTATTTGAAGAAAATCATAATATTTAAGAGGTGATGTGGTATCTTGGGGAACATATGATGAATAAATACCCAAATTGTATTGTGGGCGACAATATGAAATTTTAATTATGATATTTTTTATAGAAGGGGATAATGTGATGAACAATAATCCTATCAATGAAATTTTACTTCTAATGTTTAATTTATATATTATAAATCACATAAAACTACATATATAAAATAATAAAATCATTATAAATGAATAATTATCTAAATAAGAGGTATTTGTAGTGGTTAAAGAACCCATACCAATGAAATTGTAACATGACCTTAAGAATTGTAGTATGACTCTTATGAACTGTAAACCAGAATAATAAATAGTAGTATCACCCATGAAATTATAAATAAAACTTAGGAATATCATATGTGAAAATATGTTATAATTATATCATAATAAAATTAAGTAAGTATTTTAAAAATTAATTTTTAAGTGTAGATATTTTTATTACTCATAAATATTAAATTGCAACATTATAATTATTATAATTATATAAAAGAAAGTAATATTTTTAAAAAGAATTCATAAATCATTGTATTATTATATTCTGATTTTAGGATAATTTTATGAGACCACAATTACTTTTTCAGTGTGTTATAATATTAGTTTTAAATTGAAAATCTATGTTTTTCAAGTAAATAAGGATTTTAGGTGAAAATTAAATTTATAAAATTTATAAAATTAGATTGAAAAAATGGAGTCTGTTTTTTTAATTATAAACATTGAAAAATGGTGAGATTTAATTTTTTATACTTTTCTAAATTACTTTATTTTTTTAGTAAAATACGGTAATTTACAATATAAATATATTTTAAGCTAAATACAATATTAAATGAGTCATGTATGATTTAAGAACTATAATATGAAACATATATTTATTTTCATAATATATTTAATGTTAATTATCCAAATATTCATAGTATTGATCCAAAATATTAAAAAATGAAGAAGATATTCCAAAATAACCCATCTCTTCCACTTTAAAAACAAGCTTTCAACCCCTCTTATAGTCACCCATGTATGAATTTAATCTTGTAAATTTTCGAACCAAATACCCTTAACTATTATATCAGTATTTCCAAGATCTCTTGCTCTTTCCATAATACAAAAAACCATTCACAAAAGGTGGTTCTCAATGAGGATATTTCAAGATGTAAATCCTCTTCCTTTTTCATTTAATTTAATTTGAATTAATTTTCCTTCCATAGTATCTCCTCGCATCCATTCTAGAAATGATTATGATAACATTTTTATCATAAATTTACTAAAATATTATCATTGTAATGTAATATCAATTATCAGTCTCCTTAATCTCTCTCTCTCTCTCTCTATTTTTTTTAAAACGAAATCATTGTCTGAGAGGTGCCAATTTACAACCATCATTGATGGTTATATCTAATTAATTTATTTTACCTCAAGTTTGGTCATGAAACCATTTTTATGTTTTAATTATATTATAAAATATATATTATACCTTATTTATGGTTCTATAATCCATATATATATATCATATAAAATAATAGAATAAAACTATTTCATTGTGATCGAGAAACTGCTAGGATTATGCTAAAAGATTTTCACTAATGATTCATCAGAATATGTGGAATAAAATAATTCAAAAAAAAAATTAAAATTATTTATGTTCTTAATATAATAAATTAACAATTTTGGATTATTATAACCATTCCACAAGATATTCCATACTCATATTCAAGTATACTGATCAATTAAACTGAGGAAATGAACGCTCCTAGGGGATAGAATTGTATCTATTAACTTAGAAAAATGACATAAATATACTTAATAAAAATATAATAGATCATATAAATTTCTATAAGGTTATTAATTAATTAATTAATTAATTTTATTTTATTATAAATGATGTTAACGTCATGTGTCAAACAGATTTAAACATAAGGTAAAGGATTTCTACTAGAACCTCCAATTTCATTTGGGTTAATCATTTATCTGCATTACCCAAATGGAATTATTAATTAATATTATTCTATCCTCATTAATTCTAAATTAATGTTATATATATTTTTAAAAATAATAATCCCTCATTAGTTATTGAGATTTACATGTTTTAAATGGATCTTTCACAAATCCATCCAGATAAACAGTCCTGATTCAAGGGAACTTCTCAAATTATTACCTATTTTTAAGTGAGATATAAAATTGGTTTTATGCCACCATTAATTTTATAAAAACTCATTTTATTATGAATAAAAATATTATTTCACTTTTGGTTTTATAAAACTATTTTTCCAAGAGAACGCTTCTTTTCAAAGTAAAAGAAGTATTTTCTAAATATTAGTCAATGATTTTATAAGAGTATTATAAGCTATTTTGATACTCTTGTTGGATATTATGTTTAATTATGATTTTTATTTAATGTTATCATATACCTTTTTCTAATTAATTATTTAATATTGTATTGTAATTGGATTAACTATCCTATTACAATTCATTATAATATAGCGAATAGTTAGTGTTTATATTTACTAATTGTGGAATGTTATTTTTATTTCACATGTTAGTTTAAATAATATTATATATGTCTTTTATGTTTTAACACATTCATATATGGAATTAATTGGAATTCGTATTGATTATTTGGGCCCTATATATCCTGTCGATCCATCGGTATGTCTCATGAGAAAAACTAGAATGGGTTTTTACCCATTATGTATGTTGGCTTGTTCAAGGCCCTCTTAGTATGATTACGGTGTCTAGAATTATGAATTCCCATATTTTGAATCTAATAATTTATATTCCACATGATATTGGACAAATATAATATCCTAGGTTATATTTTTTTATGAAATTATTTATTCAACTTTTATGTATGCAATATTATGCTGAAGATTTGCTTTAATGGAATTTTCACATTTAGTTATTCACCATGACTTATTTATATTATTCTTCTATTTTATTGATCATTTCTATGAATCTGAAATCACACCTTTCAAATGTTTCATTTTACCCCAATATGTGAATATGTATACATTGAATGACATGAAGGGGTAATCTTAGAGTTATGGGATTTACTAATGCATATGCTAATTTTATTTAATTTCATTTTATAATGTTGAAATTATGTCTTTTTTAGTTTTCTACTGCTAATAAACTATTTGGTCCTTCAAGATGTGTCTTACTTGTAAATATTCAAATGTAATAAAATATCACATCATCTTCAGGTTTCTTGGGTCGAGGAATTATAATAAGAATATTTAAATAAATAATATTCTATATTTGATATTATTATCATTCTATAATGATAATATATTACTTACATGGTTTCCTTAATTAACATTGAAAAATGAAAATGAGGCTCTTTCATATTTATGTTCTACCTCTATATGACTATAACATACTTCATTTACCAAAATCATATTCCTTGATTAGCCATAAAATTATAATTTATGTAAAATTATATTATTTATTGCATGGTTATTATTAATGAGATGGTGTAACCATGATCAAATTATGAGAACTAGAAATAAAAAATTCTATATGAAAAATAAAATAGGTATTACCAGACATTTGATATTAACAAGGAATTTTGGATAGACACATAATAATAGATCATATTTAAATAAAATATTGTATAATATATATATAGGTGTGGTTCTTTAATATATTTTAATTATATAGGAGGTTCCAATGTGTATGATGGAAGTCAATAAATAAGGTATGTGATTTATAGTATCTCTTTTATTTCTAAGAGACATAGGAAAATTATCCAATAATTTATTTTTTATGGTGTATAGAATAATGCTTTGATATTTTTTTATCATTAATAAACTCCATTTAAAGATATTTAAATATATATTTACTGTTTTTATTTGTTTTTTCTTATGATTGAAAATATTACTAAAGTGGTAATGGAATTTTTCCTCAATTTTTACTTTTGTGAGAAACATTCCATATTTAAAACCTATTTATTTTTTATGTTGTATATAAATCCCATTATTGAATTTTATTTTGAATCAACTAAAATTTTTAGGGTTTAAATTTACATTTTAGGATCTACAATTCATGTTGATAATTTTTCAAAAGATTACCCAATTAGTAATTATTTTATGTTATAATCTCATAATTTAAGGGGATTGTCTATAATCAAGTTGCATATGATTGAATTTTATGATATACCTCTCAATAATTCATAGGGGTTTTACTATCCCCTATTCATTCATTCTATTTCTCATGTAATCATACAAATTCCAACACATTAGATGTTGAAATAAATTAGAAATTTTTTTTTAAGAAAATCAGATTTTTATTCTTGGAATGAAACCCTATTTATAATAATAAACCATGTACTATAAATTTCTTTCTAAAACTATTTTAACATTATTGAAATAATATTCTAAATACATTTTCCCTTGTTTCTCTTTTTGGAAAAAATTTACTGAATCATCTTGTTTTTTTCCAAACTATTCCAATTTTTATTTTATAGAAAATGTGAAAGGTGTCTTTGTTTTGATGTGAATATTATGAATGTAATTTTCACCTATCATTAAAAAAAGTAATTCAAAAATATTTTATAATTTTTAATGCTTATATTCATCAAAATTTATTTTCGAAATGATTTATGATTTATTAATTTTAAAATATGATTTTCAATCGAAGGTTATTTTCATATATAAATTAACAAATTTTTATTTATAAATAAATATACATATAATAAAATATGATTATTTGTAACTAATTATATTTTTATGGTATATTAAACAAGGAATGAATTATTATAATTTTTCTAAATAGTTCATCATGGACATATGTTTTTGAATCCATTTTTATTCCACGAGTTATACAATGATAATATTCTCATGAATCTCACTTCTTCTTCCATGGGTTATTTTTTGAAGAAATGATGAATTGATTTTGAAACCTATCATATCTCTATAGATTGTATATGATGAAATGTTTATAAAACCTATTTTATTTCACAGGTTATGATATGATGAATGTTTTATGATCTTGTGGTGAACATAAGCATGATTATCATTATGTGATGGGTTAAACCTATATCTCAATCCTATTAATTGTTTAATGCTTAATGATTTATAATATCAAAAGGTACATGGGATATCTTCCCAAGCACAAAATATAGTATATAAGAGGTTAGAAAAATCCTAGTAAAGGGTAAATGGGATGTTATAACAATATCAATGTTGTACACATATAGATAGACCAATACTAACATGATATTAATGTGTTGGTGGGTATCCCTAACATAATTTTTATATGATTATACATATGACACAATTATATTTCTAATTATAATATTATACAATCACGTCTCATGTTCATTGATTCAATTGTAATTCATGGATTATAAACTACCAATCATTATTTCAGGATTCTTGATTATGATCATTAATATGTAGGTTAAGTTTTCATATTTTTTATTCATGTTCTAATACACTTAGGTTATTGTTATTTTAACATATATCCCTTATTAACCCTTAATAAAAAATTTGAGCTCATAATTTATTTGGTTTCCTTTCAACTAATTAAGATTAAATTTATTAGGTATTATATATTGTGTAGAGTAATAATGGGGAAAATATGCATGGGATACAATGAGGATCTTTCATGAAATAAATAAATTTTATTCCATGTTTCCAAATAAACTAATCTATTACAACCCCTAAGAGTGTGTTTGAGTAATGTAATGAATGTTTTTAATTCCCCGACCCCATTTACCTAGAGTCGGTGCATTATTACATAACATTGTCTTGATCACAAGAAATATCAAGTCTCGAAAGACCGATTAGTTTAGTAGCCTCGTAATAACTAGATACATTAATAAAGATTACATTACATCATAAATTTAAAACTAAAACAATATAGTCTCCATAGTCCGCACACTTATCCCCACATACTATCCCTACAGGTCATTCATGAAGTACTTATTCTCATCCTAGAAAAATAAAACATAGAATGGGTGAGCTCAAATGAAAAGTAAGGATAACAATATAGCGAAAACATTCATAAATATGCATAAACATTTAAGGCAATGTATAACTATAAAAAACATTTTTAACATGAACATAAACATAAAATGTCAGAAATACAATAAAATATTTCCATATACTTATTCACATGGATATTCTTCTAGTCGAATAATCACATGCAATATCAAAAACCACTTTCTTAATGATGGAATGCATAATTCCCGTCTATCATAACCAAATAGTCAAGGCCTCATGCCAATAATACATATAATATTTTGTCATGTCCTTGTGCCAAGACACTAGTTTGTCTCATTATACCTACTGATGCATCGAGGAGCTATAGTGGGCTCCACCTGTCACTTATTTAGTACAATTCATTCCTCGTATGAATAGGTTTAAACATAACATAAATATTCGTACTAAAACTAGCATACTAAATGACAATAATTTTTCCATAAACCATGAATGGTATAAAAATAACACATCCATAGTCAAACATATCACAAATCCTTTAATATAATATGGAAATCTTGTATCATAATAAATCAACCTCAAATAAGCTTAAATTTCATCAATGGATGTTGACATAGATGAAATCAAAACTATTTGAGAGAAATATCTCGTTTTGAAATCATTTAAAAGTAACATAAATATAAATTAATACATTTACATTGAAAATTTTCTTATAATCATATTAGGGAAGCGTTAAATATTTTTTAAAAGTGGAAAATAGCAGCACCCTCCGTATAAGTTAAAAAGACATTCTTATCTTAATTCTGTCGAAAAGGTTAAAAAGGACATTATTTGGAAAATGCAGGAAATATTCCTTTATAAACCTGTTAGAAAAAGTCAAACAAGGGTATAAATGACTTTACCCCATATTCAAGTAAATGGAAAAAAAGTTTTGAAATTCATTTCTAAGAAACATGGATTTGGATGATAAAGAATTCCCAGTAGATTATTATGTATAAACAACCTCGGATAAAGAAGAGATTCCGAAATAAACCCTTACCTTGTACTTTTCCTGTGTTGGGGTAGGTTAACCTCATGTATAATGGTGAAATAATTGTTATTAAATTATTCAAGAATCATTTAAATTAATATGATATCAAATAAGATATTGTAACATTTCTTTGTTAATAATAAATTAGTATTATCATTGTTTCCGGTGTTAACTTACTTATTTTCTTTTATAAGATTTGTTACATAAGCCATGTTTTTTATGTATAGGTTGTATATTATTCATATAAAGAATGATTTAAAGTTCTTAAACACTATTTTTAATCATCAAATGAGAATTATAGGTGAATGGATACGGTGGAGAGTGAATCTCATTGCGTTCGTGGAGACGGTAGTCCGTACGTACACACGAGCAACAATATCATTCTTTTGATATTAAAATAATATTTAATTAGATAGTATATCATATATACAGAGTCATTATCATGTTATATTTATTATTTACATGAATTACACGTCATTATTATAACCATCCAAATAATAATGCATTGAATAACAATTATACCACGACGTGGAGATGGTAAGTTGTACGTATGCTCGTATGGTGACATGTAATTCAAAGGATGGATAGAATACTGATTATGGTTGTACCATATAAATAATAACATCACAGTGTATAGAATATACTGGATTTATTGGTTTATAATGTAAACAACAAATAAAGAAGAAGTGCAAGAAGAAAGGAACTTGAAAGAGGGTGGTGAAAACATTACCTCTTCTTTGGGTTCTTCCTTTTGATTTGATCAAAATGTCTCTTTAGGTTGTCTTTCTAGTAAAACTAAGGCATCTAGGATGAATTTATGGAAGTTTAGAGAGTATTTGGGTAGGGGTTGGCCGAGCCAAAAGGCTTTGAATGTGTGAATTGGTGTGAAGGGGAAGTACCCTTTTATAATAGGGGTGAGGGGCACCTTTGGAAAAGCTAGAAATATTATTTTATAAAAAATTCAAATTCGGTTTCTAATGGATCCAAAGTTTATTATTAAGAGTATAAGGTGGGGTTGGGTCGCAAACCACTCATCCAATTGGTTTTAGACATGTTTGGGTCACTATATTAACCATATCTTTTAGTTTTAACTCTTAGTTAATTAGTTTAACATTTACCATCCCACTTTGTATTTTGATATTAAATAGTCAATAAACATACTATATACATCAAAGAGACCCCCAAGTGGTACATTAATGATACATCTATCATTATATATGTCTCTTGGAATAACCATATATTTTTATAAATTTAATATCAATTAATAAAATAATATTTGTTTTATAAACTTTTTTATGGAAATTTTGACTCTATTCAATAATTGATTTTTGTTAAAGTCGTAAAAACATAATTAATTCTAACAAAATTCATTTAGTAAATACTATAATGTCATATTAAGCAATAAAATTCATGGATATCATGAAAAATTTCAAATTATATTAATTTTATCATTTATAATTACAATTATTTGATTCTTTCATTAATATGGAAAATACTGATTCATTATTGTGTCATAAATAATATTAATTATTAAATGTCTAAAAATTATAAATAAAATATAATTATGTAGGAAATATTTTTAGATTTATATGGAATATTTATAGACTAAAATCCAACATATATAACCCTGTTTAAAAATTGTTTTTCTAAAAGATATATGCTTATGTCATTTTTTTATTTTTAACTTAATTAATATAAAGTGTCATTATCACTTAAAATTGGCTTCATGGGATCCAAAAATCGACCCAAATATGACCATGGTCGGACGTGTATCAACCAATAAGTTTAGGACATGTTTTAGAGTAATTTATTATTATAATAATTTTATTTATTTACCCTTATTTACTGAATTTACCCTTTAACCATGGTAAATAAAATATTTACCGAAATAATTATTCAAAATGTCTAAAAATAATAGATACATATTTACACAATTTTTAAATAATGATATAAAATATGGAATCCATTTTTCCGAATTAAAAACACATAAGTGGCAGATATTAATTTGAAATTAATTCGTATTTTTAAAACAAAAACTGTGTTTTTAAGAGATAATTATTATCCATAGAATGACACTTTTTTATGTCCGGTTAAATTGTGATATTATGTACAATGACCAACATTGTATTAAATTGTAAAAATATATTTTAAATATACTTTTAAACCACTAAAATTCATAATTTATTACTATTAATTATTTCGATTAAAAAAGTTGTTTTAATTAAAATTTATTAATTTTCACTATTCAACAGAATATAAATGTTATCTGAAAAGTTCCAAAATTTTACCCTAGGATAATTTTGATATTCTGAATCTAAAAATAATGTCCCTTTTGAGAGATAATATTTATAATATTTTAAAAAGTGGGTATTACTATTCATAACGGCTAGTTTGATTGGTTGTGCGATGTGTCAGAACTCGAAGTTACGTACAACACAAGCTACTGTATTATTCAAAGAGAAGAGTACCGTGGAAGCTTGGGGTGTTACATTATCCCCTCATTAAATGAATTTTTTCCATGAAAGTTCTAGAATATTATTGCATAATAAGAATATGGTAGTTCTTAACCATAAGTTCCTCTGGATCCCACGTTTCCTCTTCCATCTTAGGGTTTCTCCATAGAACTTTTACCAGATGAGTCATCCGTTTTCTTAGAACTTGTTCTCTTGTATCAAGAATCTTGATGGTATCTTCACAATAAGATAGATCGGGTTTCAGTTCTAATTCCTCATAGTTGAGTACATGCATTGGGTCAGGCATGTATTTCCTCAACAGTGATATGTGGATCACATCGTGAACTTTGAAGTGACTTGGCGGCATTGCCAAATGGTAAGTTACAACCCCATTTCATTCTTGAATTTTGAATGATCCGATGTACATCTGACTCAATTTACCCATATTACCGAAACATATAACTCCCTTCCATGTAGACACCTTCAAGAAAACATATTCTCCTACTTGAAATTCTAAATCCTTCCGTCGGTTATCAGCATAGCTCTTCTACCTACTTTGAGCTGCTTTGATATGGTTTTGGATTACCTTCACATTTTCCAACATTTACACCACCAGTTATGGGCCTACAAGTTTTTTTTCACCAACATCATCCCAAGAGTTTGTTGTGTGACATCTCCTTCCATAAATTGCTTCATATGATGCCATCTGAATACTCGAATGGAATCTATTGTTATAGGAAAATTCTGCCAAAGGTAAATATTGATCCCACATACCCTGAATGTCATGTGATCATGATCTCATCATGTCATATATGGTTTGAATAGTCTGTTCTGATTGTCCATCTGTTTGAGGGTGGTAGGCAGTGCTAAAACAAAGTTCAGTATCCAGGGGTTTTTGAAGACTATTCCAGAATCATGAATTAAAATGGGGATCACGATCAGAAGCAATCGATAGGGGTACTCCATTAAGTCTCACAACTTCATCAATATATATTCTTTCTAGACGTTCCAATGGTAGATATTCTCTAATAGAAAGAAAATGTGCTGACTTGGTATGACTATCAACAATAACCCATATTTCATTGTTCCTTCTAGGAGTCTTTGGTAGTCCCATAAAAAATTCCACCATTATATTATCCCATTTCAACTCAGGTGTGGGAAAAGGTTGCAAGACTCCTCCAAGGTATTTCCTTCCAGCTTTCACTTCTAGAAAAACCATACATCTTAACAAAAAATAAGCAATCTCCCTCTTCATGTTGTCCCACCAAAAATGTTCCTTCAAATCTCTATATATTTTGGTTCTCCCAGAGAGTATAGAGAAATTGAAACTATGAGCATCATCCATCAATTCCCTTTATAGATCAGGTATATTGGGAACACAAATTCTCTTCCAAAATTTTAAATTTCCTTCTCCATACACATAGTATCTCAATCTTCCATCCTTCACAGCTTTAATCGTCTTCTGAAACTCTTCATCATTAGTCTGGGAACTCTTTATCCTTTCTATTAAAGATGGTTTTGAAACCATTTGAAAAAGCATTGATGTTTCACCTTCCATGGTGATTCCCATATCCAACATTACTAGATCCATAAAAATAGGATCCCTTTCAATTATCATCATGTTCAAAACTCCATGATCTTTTCTGCTCAAAGCATCTGCCACCTTATTTTCCTTCCCCGGGTGGTAGTTTATCATGCATTGATATTACTTGAGTAGTTCAAGGCACTGCCTTTGCCTCATGTTGAGTTCTTTTTGTGAAAAATATACTTCAAACTCTTGTGATCAGTATTAATCTCACATTTTCACCATAGAGGTAGCGTCTCCATTTCTTTAAATCAAAGATCACAGCTACTAACTCGAGGTTATGAGTAGGATAGTTTTGTTCATTAATATTCAACTGTTGTGATGCATAAGAAATAACCCTATCATTCTACACAAGGACACAACTATGTCCTTTCTTTGATGACTCACTATAAATAACGAACCCATCATTCCCCGATGGTAGAGTCAATATAGGATAATTGACTAATCATCTCTTAAGTTATTCGAAACATTCCTCACACTCTTATGTCCTCTCAAATTTAACCCCTTTACGTGTGATATTTGTTAATGGGTTAGCCAACCGGGAAAAATTCTGGACAAAACGTCGAAAATAACCTGTTAAACCAATAAAACTATGTACCTCATTTATACTCGTCAGTGCATGCCTTTCTTGGATTTCATTGGTCTTAGAAGGATCAATAGTGATTCCATATTTAGAGACAATATGGCCATGAAAATAAATCTCCTGAATCCAGAATTCACACTTGCAAAACATCCCTCATAATTCATATCTTCTCAGAGTCTTTAGGATAATGCGCAAGTGATTTTCATGATCATTGTATTTTTTTAGTATACCATGATATCATCAATAAATACCACCACATTTTCATAGGGATATTCCTTGTAAACTATATTCATCAGATCCATGAATATAGAGGGTGCATTAGTCAATCCAAAAGGCATTACCATAAACTCGTAATGCTCATACCTAGTTCAAAATGCTATCTTCGGAATGTCTTCCTTCTTCACACACAACTGATGGTATCCATATCAAAATTCAATCTTTGAAAAGTATTTACCTACATGCAGTTGGTCAAATAAATCATCAATGCGTGTTATGGGATACTTGTTCTTTATTGTTATAGAATTGATCTCCCTGTAGTCGATACATAACCTCATAGATCCATCTTTTTTTTATACAAAAATAATAGGGTCTCCCCATGGGGAAACACTAGGTCGAATAAATACCTTATTACTCAATTCCTTTAGTTTTTTCTTTATTTCAACAAATTCTACAGTGGCCATTCTATAGGGGGTCTTTGATATAGGCCTTGATCCCGGAATTAAATCAATGGAAAACACAACTTCTTGTTTTGGAGGATGTCCAGGTAAATCTTCTGGAAACACATCTTCATATTCTTTCACAACAGGTACATCCTCTATTTGAACATTCCTTTCCTCACCCACAATAATTTCATTATGTTCCTCACCAATAATTGAATTTAGTTGAGCTACTGGGAGAGAATCGAGATAAGAATTAGGTGGTGATGATTCTGCTTTAAAGATATGGTGTTCCTTATCATCATCATCAAAAATCGTAACCTCCTTTTTCTTAAAATAATTCTTCACATCATGGTCTGAAATCCAAGCCATAACAAGGATTATATCAAACTCAAGCATAGTAATGACGATTATATTAGCAGATAAAGAACATTTATGTGCTCTAATAGAGACTGATTCAAAAAACATTGTTGCAATAATACTTCCCTAAAGAGTTTTAACTGACAACACTTTTGTTAAATCAAATTGGAAATATCTAATTTTCATAGCAAAATGGGAAGATATGAAACCATGCGATGATCCAGAATCAAATAATACATTTTCTAAACATGAGGAAACCATTAAATTACCTGCCACCACGTCTTTCGGAGCATCTACCTTAGCGGTAGTGATTGCATAAGCATGGAAATGATCCCTTGGACTTTTATAAGATAAGTTACCTTGACGCTTAGGACATTCATTTGCATAATTTTCCAACTGCCTGCAATTGTAGCATTGGACATCGGCAGCTTCCTTCTTCCCCTTGAAATCACGAGTTTGGTTACCTTTTTCACCACATTTTTAACAGACACTCATTCCTTTTAAGAATGTATCAGGGTGTTTCTTCCCACATTTACTACATGATGGATATTCACATTTTCCTTTCTTCCCTTTATTTCCATTCCCAGATTGATCAGCAGATCTCTTCTTCTCTTTCTTTTCTTTAAAGTCATAAGACTTAGAGAATTCTTTTTCTGTCTTTATAACACATGAGACAATGTATTCATATGACGAGAATTATTGTGAGACTAATGATTGATGGAGAAATGGTTTTAACCCATCAATGAAACAATTAATATAACTTTTTGGGTTACGTATATAATCTCCAGCATACCTTCCTAACCTTGTAAAGTTATCCTCATATTTGCGACATTCTCATCCTCCTTTTGTCTCAGACTCAGAAATTGCCTTTCCATATCACCTCGATGGTCACGAAGAAAGTATTTTTCTAAAAATAGATCATTGAACTCCCTCCATTACATATTTAAAACTTAATCATATTCCTTCATTTTTTGAATCAATGAACACCATTGATCATCATCACCAGTGAGGCGGTAAATGGCCATGATAAATTTTTCCCTTTCACTACTCCCCAATGCCTGAGATATTTTCTCTAGGTAATTTATCCATTTCTCAGCTACTAAGGGATTTGTACTCCCATTGAACATTAGAGGTTTTTTCCTCAAGAAGCGATCTAACATTGATCCTACACACTGCGGATCGGGGAGCTCTATACATGTAATGATATTATTCATAACCTGAGTTAGTTGTCCCAGTATGGTGATTAGCTAATCAGCACTAGTTGAATCACTATCTCCACTATAATTATCTTGAGGCGGAGGGGAATCCCTACATGGAGTGCGTGGATTGATATGGTTTTCATTTTTTCCACTAGGCGCCATTTCTAAACAATGTCATAAACTAGATCAGTTTATCAATAATTATAAATAATTCTATACTTATAAAACACATAACATAAATTGACCTATTTATGAATGTAATCCATAATCATAAAAATATTTTATTTATGAAAATATATACTCATAAACCCTTAATATTGATTTATAAAAAAATGAGAGTTATCCTAAGCATATCCCCCAGGAGTTTCATAACCAAGAGGCCAGCCAGGCCTATTGTCGTGCACCGGTTCCCATTCGAGTCTAGCTCAAAGCGGTGTTTTCGAGATATACCCATAGGTACTTCTGTGCCAGAGCCACCTCTACCTTCTTATATCCATAAATGGATGTATTGCGCAGAAAACTCACAAAATCACTACAATTCCAAAATTATAAGAAGTTCATCTACACTAATTCTCAAATTCCATCTTAGGTCTATGTTCTCTACTCAGAGTTTATCTAAATCAAGCTTCCAATGTTTGTACTAATCTTCCTCTAATACCAACTATAATTCCCCAACCCTAGTTACCCATATTCGGTGCATTATTACATAACATTTGCATTATCACAAAAAAGAACATGTCTCGAAATACTGATTTGTTTTGTATCTTCAGAATAACTAGATACATTCATAAAGTTTACATTATATAATAAAATGAAAACTACAACAATATAGTCTCCATAGTCCACACTCTTATCCCCTCATTCTATCCCTTTAGGTCATTCATAAAATACTTCTTCACATCATGGGAAAAATAAATCATAGAAAGGGGTGAGCTCAAATGCACCGTATGGATAACAATATAGCAGAAACATTTATAAATAATCATAAACATTTAAGGCAATGTATAACTAAAACAAAAGCCTTTTTAACATGAAATTCAGCATAATATGGCATAAATAAATGGAAATAATACCATATACTTATTCACATGGATATTCTACTAGTAGAATAATCACATAAAATATCAATAACCACTTTCATAATGATGGGATGCATAATGACAGAATTTCATAACCACATAGTCAAGGCCTCATGCCAAGACTACAAATAAGATTTTGTCAAGGCCTTGTACCAAGACACTAGTTTGTTTAATGAGACCTACTGATGCATCGGGGAGCTATAGTGGGTTCCAACCATCACTTATTATGTCAAATTCATTACTCATATGAATAGTTTTAAACATAACATAAATATTCGAATTAAAACTAGCATACGAAATGTCAATAATTTCTCCATAAACCATGAATGGTATAAAAATAACACATCATTAGTCAAACATATCACGAAACCATCAATACAATATGTAAGTTTTTTATCATAATAATTCAACTTCAAATAAGAATAAAATTCATCAAAGGATGTTGACATAGATGAAATCAAAACTATTTGAGAGAAATACCTCTTATTGAAATCATTTAATAGTTACATAATTATAAAATAAAACATTTACCTTGAAAATTTTCTTATAATATTATAAGGGATATTTCAAAGATTATGTAATGGTTGAAAATAGCCACACCCACCGTAAGTTAAAAAGACATTCTCACCTTAATTCTGTCAAAAAGGATTAAAAGTACCTTGTTTGGAAAATGACGGAAAGATTCCTTTATAAACCTCTTATAAAAATTCAAACAAGGGTATAAATGACCTTACCCAATATTCTAGTAAATATTAAAAAAAATCAAATACATTTTTAAGAAACATAGATGTGGATGATAAAGAAGTCCTAGTAAGTTATTACGTATAATCAACCTCGGATAATGAAGAGATTGTGAAATAAACCATTACCTTGTACTTTTCCTTGGTTGGGGGTATTTTAAACTCTTGTATAATGGTGAAATAATTATTACTAAATTATAAAAGAATCATTTATATTAATATGGTATCATATATGATCTTTTAACATTACATTGTTAATAATATATTAATATTATCATTGTTTCGGGTGTTAACTTAGTCATTTTATTTTATATGTTTTGTTACATAAGCCATGTTTTTTATGGGTAGGATGTATCATATTCATATCCAGAATGATATCAAGTCCTTAAACACTGTTTTTAATCATCAAATGAAAACAATACTTAAATGGATATGATGGAGAATTAATCTCATCACATTCGTGGAGACGGTAGTCCGTACGTACGCACAAGCGGCATTATATTCTTTTGATATTAAAATAATATTTAATTGGATATTATATCATATATATATATATAATCATTATCAGGATATATTTATTATTTACATGAATTACATGTCATTATTATACCTATCCAAATAATAATGTATTGAATAACAATTATACCACGGCGTGGAGATGACAAGCCTTACGTACGCACGTATAGTGACGTGTCATTCACAGGATAGATAGAATACTGATTATTGTTGAAAAATATTTATAATAAAATCAAAGTATATAGAATATAATGGATTTATTGTTTTATAATGGAAATAACAACGAAATAAGAAGTTGAAGAAGAATGGAACTTGAAAGACGGTGGTAAAAACATTACATCTTCTTTAGGTTCTTCCTTTTTATTTGATCAAAAGGGATCCTTAGGTTGAATCTATGATCAAAATAAGGCCTCTAGGTTGAATTGAGGAAATTTTAGAGAGTATTTGGGTAGGTTTTGGCCGATCCAAATGTCTTTGAATGTGTGAATTAGTGGGTAGGGGATGTGCCCTTTTATAAGAGGGGTGAGGGGAACCTTTGGAAAAGATAGAAATATTATATTATAATAAGTTCAAATTCGGTTTATAATGGCTAACAAGTGGATTATTAAGATTATATGGTGGTTTTGGGTTGAAAACCACTCAACCAATAAGTTTTAGATAGGTTTGGGTCACTATATTAACCTTATCATTTAGTTTTAACTCTTAGTTAATTTGTTTAACATTTACCATGTCACTTTGTATTTTTATATTATATAGTATATAAACATACTATATACATCCAAGAGACGCCCATGTTGTCCATTAATGATACAACTATCATGATATAATTTTCTTTTTCGAACCATAGATTTTTAGGAATTTAATATCAATTACAAATATAGTATTTGTTTTAAGAACTCTTTTATGTCAATTTTGACACTATTCAGTAATTGATTTTTGTTAAAGTCATAAAGACTTTATTAATTAGAGAAAAATTAATTTAAGCAATAATATAATTCCATATTAAGAAATAAAATTCATGTATTTCATCAAAACATTCGTATTATATTAATTTTAACATTTAGAATACCAAATATTCGATTCATTCTTTAATAAGGAAAATACTGCATCATTATTGTGTCATAAATAATATTAATTATTAAATTTATAAAAATTATAAATAAAATACCATTATGTAGGAAATAGTTTTATCATTATAATGAATAATTATAGTCCAAAATCCAACATATCTAACCTTATGTAAAAATTCTTTTTCTATAAGATATATGCTTATGTCATTTTTCTATTTAGTTTAACTTAATTAATATAATGGTCATTATCACTTACATGTGGCTCCATAGGGTCCGAAAATCGACCCAAAGATTCTCATGGTCAGATATTTATCATCCATTAAGGTTATGACACGTTTTAGGTTAATTTATTATTATTATAATATTATTTTTTTACCTTTATTACCGGATTTTCCCTTTAACCATGGTTAAAAAAATATTTACCGAAGTAATTATTCAAAATGTATAAAAATTAAAGTTACATATTTACACAATTTGGAAATCCTGAATCCAAATATGGAATCCATTTTTCCAAATTCAAAACACAGAAGTGGTAAAAATTAATTTAAAATTAATTCCCGTTGTTAAAACAAAAAGCGTGTTTTTAAGAAATAATAACTATCAAACGATTTACAATTGTTTATGTCCGGTTTAATTGTGAAATTATTTACAATGAAGATCGTTGTATTAAATGGTAAAAATATATCATAAATATAATTTAAAACCACTCAAATTCAGAATTTATCACTATTAATTATTTTGATTAACAAGTTAATTTTAATTAAAATTTATTAATTTTTCACTATTCATCAAAATATAAATTTTATCCGAAAGGTTCCAAAATTTTACCATAGGATAATTTCGATATTCCAAATCCAAAAAAGAAGTCCATTTTGAGAGATAAAACTTATATAATTTCAATAGGGGGTATTACTATTCATAATGGGTAGTTTGATTGGTTGTGGTGTGTATTAGAACTCGAAGTTGCGTACAACACACACTGTTGTATTATTCATAGTGAAGCATACCGTGGAAGCTTGGGGTTTTACAATATTCATCTAAAAATATTTAATATTTGCGAATGGTAATCCTTGTTCTCAAAATTAATCCGTTAATAATATTTTATGATACTTAAGGATAATAATATTTTATTATCATTGAAAATATTCACAAATATCTATTTTTTATTACCTTTAATAATTTACATATTATTATTATTTGTGAATTTGCATCTAATTTCTCAATAAAGATTATTTCAAACATTTACATGAAATATGCAGAGTGAAATAAAATAAAAATAAAACCCAATTTTATTTGACATAAGTGCTTTACCTAAGTGAGTGATTTGAGGGTTATACAAGCTTGGAATTTGGAAGAAGTGACACGCTATTCACAGAACGCTACAAAAAAATAATCATTAGAAACCCCGGGAATCTAAAATTAAATAGATTGAATACAAGTAAATTTAATCAGGTTTTTTATTATTTAAAATACGATAATGTGTAGATGGGCATATTTTTTAAACAATAAATTAAATATTAATATTCAATATTTTTAGATATTTATCATTGTAATGGTTTTAATTCCATCTATAAATACATACATATGTACAAATGAATTTATTTCAATAATTTATAGTATTTTATTCATTTTATTCCATTGAAAATTGTTTACAAACATTCCCTAGGATAGAAGATGACAAAAACCATAAAAATAGTGTAAAAGAATTAACCTTATGTTCAGGGTATGATCTACATCAGGATATCCTTTTCAACCCCTAATCAGTGCCATATTACATTATAAAAATGATAATAACGTTATATTTCTTTCTTACATTGCCAATTACCCTTTCAAAGCAACTTTATACACTTTCAAATTTCTTTGTTACTCTTACGCAGTGCATGGATACCCTTACATAAGTATTGTTATGTGTCTCTCACCCTCAAACATCACATAATATACCATTATATAGTTCTGATTACAATTAAATAGTTCTTGGATTACCCTTATGTAGAACCAAATACCCTTACAACGTGATTACATTACCCCTACATTGCATCTCTTATCATTACACAACACATAGAAAATGGGAGTACCCCTTTTCTAGTCACTACTACCCATATTCAGTGCATAAAATTTTATTTTACCATAATTTAATCCAAAAAAAATGTGGTTTTACCATTATAGAAGGCCATTATAACCCATTTATCCCCTATCTGAAACTGTTAATACATTAATCAGTTATTTTGTATTGAAAAACAATTCACAAAAAATACTTATAAAATACAAACAAAATTGAATTTTACTGTCGTTTAAAATTTTGGAATATTACATGAGGCTTGAAGTTTAGAGCCTCTCCATTGTTTTTTTATTTTTAATTGGGATTGGACTGGTGAAAAATAATTATTATGTACCAATTATTAACATTGATTATATTATTTAGAAATTCATTTATCCACTATTAAAAAATATTCCTTTAATACCAATGGCCTTTATCGGCCATAGAAAAAAGTATTGATAATTTGTACCCATTATAATCAATTATCATTACCATTGAAAAATGGTAATGTAATATATTACCCATCCTCAATGGAGTTTTTTAGGATAATGTTTTACTCGGCCCTATGGAGAATTTTCGAGGCCCTAGGGATGGAAATAAATGTTGAGGGCTTTGAGAAAAATTGGGGAATTTTTTTCCCAAAAAATAAAAGTTAGAAACCAATTGATCTATAACAAACTAAAACTTCATGATGTCGGTAAAAAATTTAAACCAATAAAACATATTACAAAGTGACAACCATATAACCAAACTGATTATATGACATTTCCCTATAACCAAGACTACTAAACCACAATAATTCAAAATTAGAGTACCATGTGAAAGACACGACAACATATCCCAAAGAATATATGACACAACTTCACAACCCCACACCAATATAGATACTCCGAAAACCACCATACCACCCAAGAATCTTGATGAACCACTAATGAAATGAAAATATTTACCATTACTTATGTCTCAAAGTTCAACATTTTCAGAAGAACCAAGGTTCCAAAGGAGGGGTGAGTAATAATACTCATTAGGTATTAATACCCAACACACACCAATAGTATAAAAAAATTATCATAATTATATAATTTTTTTTATATAAATCTATTAAAGCATTTAAATAACTCAAAAAAACCAAACATTTTCTTAAACAATGAAATTCCCTCAAATTAACACAATTCTAAGAAATGAAACCTAACATGTAAATACTCATTCCATGTTTCAATAAAAAAGTAATTCCACTTGTCTAAACACAAACTAAAACTATATTCACACTATTCCACAATAGATCGTGGATCCTATTGATAGTGGAACAACACGTCCAACCCCAGACCCATTTTATAGTGGTACATAACACCCATTTTCTATTTTATTAATGGTGGTTCTTCAGACCCACTATATATATTATCCAACCCAATCATATACCACATAATCTAGTAATCATTAAAATCAATATTCATTTAAATAATATCAATGCACAATTTAAAAAACCAATTTAATCAATTATCTACAAAAACATTTGAACATAACATGAAAACCCACATCAATAAATCATCTATTTGTTTAAAATTATATTAAACCATTAATCACATCCAACCAAATTTAAATAAAAAATTTATTCAAAATCATTTATCATAAATTATTTTCAATAATAACCCATTCCATGATTTTAAAATTGTCAATTTAATATCTGAACACAAATAAAATTTCAAAACGATAACCCATTTCCCCCAAAATCAAAAAATCATCATAAAAAGGGATTTAATCATGATTTCGGCCTCATAATCACTATAAACATCAAGAAAATCCATTTCAATTGAAATTATTTCTTTTTAATTCTTGAAAAATAAAGATGAGACTGAATCTATATATATTAGGGTTTATCGAAAATGACCCACCATCCCTCCGCACACCAAAACCGGGTGAAATTTTCACAAAACTACCTTATAGATCTTTCCTTAACATCAAAATCCCAACTCTCAACATTATGTGTTATAAAAACCCTATATATACATGTAGAGGAAATAGATCTAGAAAACCAAGAGAGAGGGTGAACTAGATCTATGGAAAACCATGAAACGACCAAAGAGAGAGACTTATCATAGTAGAATCGCCTTCAAAAAACTAATGAAACCCTTCTAAACGCCTCTATAATGAGTGGTAGAGGTTCCATAACCCATGAAAAGTTAAAATCCAGTGTTGAGTTTTAGTTAGAGAGGAAATGGGTTATTTAGGGTAAATCCCAAGTGAGCCTATTTTTGGAAACTGTATTAATAATGTCACTCATGGTTAGCTCAAATGGTTATAAAAACCTAGAGCTACCATTTGACAACAACAATCCCAAAGGTATCCCTGAATAGTTCTCCAACATAGTTAGACAAACCATGCACTGACAGCGAGAATTCCCACTGTCTCAAGTATCATAGTTTAACTGGGCTGGGTATGCAGTTTGGAAACCATGTGCCTTAAATGTTTGGCAACCCCTTTACCTCTACCACACTATTCACTCTTAAGTAATCTTTTTGCACAATTTCCACTATTCTTGATCAAACCATTCACATATACAAAATCCTCCATACCTTTTCAAAAACATTCTGAACTCTCATAAACATTTCCCAACCACTTTATCTATATTAAATGTCCTAAACAAAGGTTGTATACCTAGTGCTAGAGGTGTTATATTCTCCCCACCATTGGACAATCAATCCATGGAATATAGATGACCATTTCTTTAATATAATAATTCAACCATAGATTGGAAAACTATTTATCCTTTTTTGAAGTCTCATCCAAAATCTACCCATGTTGCCAAAAAACACAAAATATACTTATTCTTATACCACACAAGAATTTCTCTTGTCAATGCACATTCTGGATTCGCATGTGCACCAAGGAATCATCCATCTCTTGAATATCGTGATCCCATCGAATCACATTATCATGATCTGACTAATGTTTTTTCAACTATGACATAAAAAACACATTATGAATCTCACTAAACCATGGTGGAAAACACCACCGATATTGAAACACTCTAACCCACTCATGTATCTCAAATGTACCAATATATCTCATATATAACATTCCATAATTTAAAAAATGATGATATCCCAACCTTGGAGAGATTCAAAAGAACACATGATCACCCACCTCGAATGACACTAACAGTCGATGATTATTTGGTTATGATTTATTACAACTCTGAGACCTCTCTATTCTCTTCATAATTAACTCAATTTTCTCTTTCATCTATTTCAAATGTCTCAATCATTAATGAATCATATTTTCTCTAGTATTATTTTTTTAAATTAATTTCAAAAATTCTAAGACCAAGTGCTGAGACAATGTGAGATTCTAGTAGATGGTGTTCCCAAATGATATGGTGATAAATGATATGTTTTTAATAATTTATATGGGTGGTTTCATTATTAAATTTGAATAACATATAAAGGGGTTCCTATATATGAAATATGAGGGCACCATTGCGTTCAATGTGGTGGTTTTTTCCAATGTTAGGCCTAGCATTGACTGACGTGGGTCAGGTGTGAAAGATTGAAATTGGATGTAACCATTATTAAAATATTATATTACAAATATTTCATTTGATGATTAATTTGCTTATTATTATTAATTACTACTGCGAGGATTCCAATGTTGTCTTCATAACCCTATAAATTCCTCTTAGGCAAGGAGACAAAAACCTCTCTACTAAAAGATGATGAACACTAGCAGATCGAGGCTCATAGATGACATGAAACCTTGTTCCTAATCAATGACTGATCCAATTTTGAGGAAATATGTTTATATTTTTATGATTTTCCCCTTATTATATTCTAATGATTAATTAATATCAACCCACGAACTTGTTAATCCATATTTAGATCATTCTTGCAGGATGGATTTTGTTGGGGGTTAAAATGGTGGATTAAATATTTGTGATTTATCTATTGTTGTTTCATATTTTTCTCATTAATATGAAAGAATATAGGCTGACATGGTCAAGGCCAGGACCCATTATTTGGGTGTTTGAGTGCTTAATCTCTCACCCATTTATCTATATTAGTCGTAGTGCACTATTTTCCCTTTTGAAATGTTATGCGAATGATTTTTCATTGCACCCATGATTCAGGGAGCAACAATAAAACACCAAAGGATTTCACCCATGTGAAAATTGCGGAGGTTAAATGGGAGAATATTAGGCATGAAGTTCCAAATGGGGGAGGGCACGACTAATGGTAGGCTACCAATAGGTTGGATGATGGTGAGGAAAAAACACATCCATATGGGAGACCAGGACCCAGTGGGATGCAACATTGATGTACCAGTGGTGGGGTAGCCAGTGGCGGGCTGTGTAGACATAGTCTAGAAGGTACCATGCCAATGTAGTAGCCTATAGGGTAGGCGATGAAACAACTGGCATATTTAGTAAGGGAGACAGCTAGCCACACGGTCGCCCAACCATGTGGACCAGGGAGACGCGACAAGGGTATGTTGTGTCAATCAAAGCATAGTCGGCCCACAAAACATGATGTGGGGTAGAAAATTGGGTTGCTCTGGTGGCGTAATGGGCTAGTCTGGTTTGAGCCATCCAATACTAAAAGGATCGCATCAGGTCGGCCAAACTGAGCTGGGTCAGGTCGGACTGGGCCAGACCGGACCCTTTTCACTAAATTGGCCAGATCATTCAAACTGTATGTCTATTGGAAATGTCGTTTGGGGTGTTGGAACCCTTGAAATGATATGGTACCTTCGAGAAACTCTAATTTAGTTTTTTTAGAAGATGATTTATGACATAATGTCTAGAGGTGTAGGTTCTCCAGAAACAAGCATGCTGCGAGCAGAATCCTGTGGTTGGTTGTGACTATGTGATCTTGGTGATTTTGTGAAATTGGGTAAAAGGTTATATTGGTGAATATGTGACATGGGGACTTATGACCCATTAATTCTCCATGAACCATCAATGCTCCATGATCTATTGATGCTCTATGCGCCATTAACGCTCATTTCTCCATCAATACTCTGTGCTCCATCGACGCTTTGTTCATCATCGTTGACTAGGGTTCCATTGTCGATCTGGGTTCCACTGATGTTCTATGATCCATATATTCTCCGTTTTCCATCAATGATCCATGGTACATCTATTATCAATGATACATAACCACCCTAGTTTCTATCTCCACTCCAGGAACCACCATTGCTCTATCCACCATTGATGTTCTGTGTGCCAATGATGTTCCATGTGTCATTGATTCACTTTGTGCCATCGATGCTCCATGAACCATTGACGCTCTATGTTCAATCCAATTTCCATGTTCCTTTGACCCTCCCATTGTCATAGATTCTCCATGAATCATTGACACCTCTTATGTTATGGAGACTGGAAGATCATTGGACTACAACTTGAAATCCATATATTCAAACTTTATACTTGTACCTATGTGAGCAAACTATAAATGACTATACTTCATGTGCTTAATTTTTGTTATAGTTCATGTGTTTCCCTTGTGATATAATTAGTTTGTTTCTTATAGGTATTACCATTGTGGTTTTACGGTGTACTAATGACTATTATTATACTCACACCTCCGTGGAATTTTCACGCAAATGTCTTGTCTTTTGCAGATGATTAATAATTTGATGGAGTCCTCGGTGGACCAGAAACATTTGGTTCTTATCATGATCTAACAGTCAAGGTTTCCTCTAACAACTTATGAAAAATGTCCAACTCCTACCCTTCTGGTACTGTTTTTTGTATATGAGTTTTAGGGAAATGTGAATTCACTTTGGTATACATTACATTTGGTGGGATTTATTCTTGCCATGTTTACATTCAATTTATCCTACTTATATACTCTTTTGTTGAAATATTAATGGTGTACGTACTTGTTCACTTAGTGTTTTAAAATTTCATAATTTGGTTCTTCGATATTTGTGTGTGTGTAGGTACTTAGGAAAATGCCTCCCAGTTTTGGGATATTCTTACTTGGTACTAGTCTCCATCCTCGGGACTATTAGAGGGGGTGGAATGGGGTAGTACCAACATGGTACCCTCTAGGATAGGTCATAAATGAGTGGTATTAGTGGATTTTAGTTCACCCTAATGGACCAAATGTCAATGAGATTGGTTTGGAGCAATAGTGTTGAGTGTTTCAAGATTGTCTTTCAGGCCTGGGAATCCTGTGTTGGTGTGGTGGCCGACGTATCTATACACTAGGACTCTGAATTCGGAATTTCATACCTATTCATGAAGTCACTAGTTTCAAGGAAAATAATTTGTACGTGCATCATATTGTATTTTTAGTGAGTTCTCGTGTATTTCATTAGTTAGATCACCAAATATACTCTATTTATTGTGGTATATCTTGATCTATTTTAGGATGCATACATGTCGATCACCATCTAGGATTATAATGTATGGTCAAGAGGATGATACGCCTTGAGATGATGCATTGGTATAAAGAAAAGTACCTGAGATATAACCCCTATGTTTTTACCACTGATACAACAACCCAGAGAGGAGCAATTACTTCATGAATTTTTGTTTGAGGATGCACATAGGTAGAGTGAGTTGCATAATTTACACTAGTAAAAACCTCCTAGGATTAGGGGTGACACAGACCTGAGGCAGCAGAGGATTTTATGGATAATGTTATGTGTTTCTTCTACCAAGTGAGTATTCCTATTGACCAGATGGAAGTTCCATACGTGAGTCTTCAATAGGGCTGAGCAGGGCGATGGTGGTGCTTAGTGATCAAGATGCAAGACAAGATGACTCTATCTTGGTAAGACAATGAGAGAATATTCCTAGATGAGTTATTTTCAGTAATGTTATGCTTGGTATTCGTATATTATATCCTACATATTTAGTAGGGTTGTCCAGTTGTAGTAGAGTACTCGCAGAGATTTCAGAATCTTTCTTTCTACTACACAAGTATGTTGTGGGCCCGTTCTTCAGGGCCCAGACCATCGAGAATGCGTCACATAGAGAGTTCAAGTAACTCAAGATACCCCTTAGCATTCCAACACATTCTATAGGATTGGAGTGATCTATCATAGTAGAGAGCATTCTGGTGGAGCAGACACCAGTAGAAGGAGTTCTAATGGGGCGTCAAGTAGTTGAATCCTTTGTTGCAGGTAGCCGATAATATATGTAGGGCCCCAAGAGGGTTAAAAATACAAGGGATGACCCAAGGATATGGGTTCAGTTGTGCGAGGCTCCTAGGTAAGAGATATATAGATGCAGGATAGGCTATGTTACAAGTGCGGTGGTTAGGGACACGTGCCCCAAGATTCCATGAATCACCATAAGGATGATTAGCCGACAATCGATCATGCACTGAGATAGAGGATAATATTGGAGTAGGGTGTTGTTTAGGGTAACAAAAATTGTATATGATTAGGTGGAGAAACATGTTTTGGGAAGAGGTTTGATGTACTACCACCACCACCCACAGGTGGTCCACCACAGGATCATTTAGATGATGTATAGGGATGAGTCCATCTTTAAAATATTGAGGATTATGAACTCGGTACTCTATAAATGATTAGAGGTAAAAAAATTGTCTTTTCCACTATATCTATAGTTTTGATAGATAAATTTTCCATTCACAAATTTATCACCATGAACCTTGTTAGAGACTCATAGATTCCAGTGGAACTTCTAATTCATTCCCTTTTCTTAGAGAATACTGTGGGGGAGATTCAATAATCACACACTAGTGATGATAGATTACCCATACTATTGGTGAATAGAGTCTCGGTTGGGATCTTTTGGTGGAAAATTTGAGGCATTATGATGTCATTCTCGGTATGGAGTGGTTATCTACAGTTCGTGCCATGATTGACTGTAATAGGTGTAGAGTGCAGTGTGTCCATGGAGATGAGACCATCTTTTTTTGGAAAAAAGGAAACACAAGCAGCGTATGATGGACTTAAACTTTAGAGGGCGTAGATGATTGAACATCATTTAGCTTGTCTAACCCTCTTCATAGTAAATGAGATGAGTCATCATTTTCATGCTGGGGTGGAAGAGTATAAGGATGTGTTTCCTGAGGATGTACATGGATTAAATACCCATAGAGTGGTTGAAATATCGATTAACCTATACCTAGAGATGAAAATAATATATACAAATTCATATAAGATGGTTCTTGTGGGGATTCGTGAGTTGAGGGTATAACTTGAGGACTTTTAGAGGAAGGGATTCATGAGATTCTGTGTTTTACATTGGGAGCCCCTATTTTTTTCCAAAACATTATACAGGATCTTGAGGTTATGTTTGGACCACTAGCTCTTGAACTAGGTGATTTTATAGAATATGTACCTACTCCCGAGTATTTATGACATATTCAATAAAATAAAGAGTGTGTGGTTTTCCTCGAAGATAGACCGTAGATCTAGTTATGACAAGCTTCATGTACATTATTAGGAAATCCTAAGACAACAATCAGATATCAGTACAACCAATAAGAGTACATAGTTATTCCATTTGGAATGGAAAATTCTTCTACAGTATTCATGAGACACATGAATAGTATATTTCTTCTATACTTAGATTGTTTTATCGTGGACCTCATTGATGAAATCATAGTGTACTTGGTATTCCAAAAGGACCACATGATACAATTGAGGATAGTCCTGGACACACTCTAAGAGAACCATATTTATAGTAATATCTCAATGTTTTAGTTATATAATCAAGAGTTCCTCTATCATGGAGACATAATTTCAATGGATGGAGTTATAGTCGATCTGGAATGTATTGAAGTGGTTCTTTCAGGGGTTCCACCTAGGATTTTTTACAAGCTCTGTAGTTTCTTTGGCATGGATGGGTTCTATTGGAGGTTTGAACCTGTATTTTCAATACTAGAAACACCCTTGAATACCATGGTATGGAAGGGGAATCATTTGGTGTGAATAGAGAAGTTAAAACATTGATTTCTAGAGCTGAGGTAGATATGGGAGAGTTCCCCATCTGATGATTACCAGAGGAGGGTGTTGAGTATGTGGTGTTCTACAATACGTCATGGATCGGGCTTGGTTTTTTCCTGATGTAGGGGAAAGTAGTGATTTTCGAAGGTTCACACCAATTAAGGAAAAATGATTAGAAATATGAGACCCTTGATATCCAAATTGAAATAGCAGTATTCACATTGAAGATGTGGATACACTAGATGATGGTCGAGTGGTTTACTGTATACTATTACCATATGAATCTTAAGTATATGCTCTATCCTAAGGATCTAAACATTAGATAGATATTATAGATATCGTTCCTCAAGGACTATGACATTGAGATTTTATATACTCCTATGAAGTGGAATGTGGTGGTAGGTTATCTCAGTTTGAGATCTAGCTTGCATTTTGTTGAGTGGGGTGTCAGAGGAGTTGACCAAATTATTTTTACCCTCTGGGTATGGAGAGAGAAATTATTACCCCCATTTTATGGTTGTTACCCCTACAATCATATAGTGATTCCGGGAGGAATGTCACAAATATAGTAACTACGAGACTTTATGTTCTCATATTTTCACGGGGAAAGCTCTTAATAAATATTATAAAGGTGGGGAGCATGTAGTTCACTTAAGATGGATCACAATAGTTCCAGTGAATTTGTGGTAGGTTGTATTCATGGATTTACATACTTCACATTTATTGGTACATCCCAGAGTTTAAAAATGTATTAGGACCTCCAACATCAGTTCTGGTAGCTAGGGATGAATAAGGAGGTGACATAATTTGTTTTTCGATGCCTCAAATTCCAAAAAGTGAAGGTTGAACACCAAATTCTAGCGATCTTGTCCCAACCACAGATGCTTTAGAGTATAAGTGGGATGTGATATCAATGGAAATCATGATAGGATTAGCACACATTTCTAGGGGACACTATACAATTTGGGTGATTGTTGACTGAGTCACCAAGTCGGTTCACTTCCTATCAATCAGTGAGTAGATTTTAGTAGATAGTTTTTGATGCCTCTATATGCATGAGATAGTTTGGATTAATGGAGTTCCATAAATTATCATTTCAGACTGTGATGTCCATTTCACATACCAGATTTGGAAGGGATTGTAGGAGGCATTTTGGAATCCCCTACATTGGAGTATGGAATTTCATCCCTGGACATATGTATAGACGGAGAGAACTATCCTAGTTCGTGAGGAAATTATACATGCTTACATCCTAGAATTTGGATATGGTTGGAGAGGATCTCCTACCATAGTTGTATTTTTCGTAAAACCAAAACTATCACTCCACCATTGGTATGGTACCATTCGTGTCCATGTATGGGCAACCATGTTGGTCACAACTATAATGGATGGGCCTATGGAAGTCTATACTCAAGGGTCTATAGTTGGTATGGGATACCATCGATAATGTGTAGATCATCTAGGAGGAGATAATGAATTCATAGTGGTGAAAAAAATCATATGCAGATAAGATACAAAGGATTTTGGAGTTCAATGAAGGATATCATGTGTTCCATTGGGTCTCGCCTTAATGTGGATTGTAGAGATTTTCCTAGGGTGTCTTTTTATCACCAAGATACAACGGCCCTTTTTATATTCATAGTTGAGTTAGCGAGGTGGTGTAATTCCTTGTTTTACCACCATAGTTTCACATGGATCATGATGTCTTCCATGAGTCATAGGTGTTGAGGTATGTGCATGATCAATCACACATCATCAACTAGGGATGTTGGAAATATATTATGGGGATACGTCTGTGTATTACCCAATGGATATTGAGGATCAAGAGAATAACATTATTCATGGGAAATCAATTCATATATTTCATGTTTGGTTGCAGCATGGGAATATCCAAAATAGCTCATGGGAGAGGGAGTCTCAGATTCATGCTCAGTACCCTCATCTTTCAGTTGAGTAGTTATTTTTTGGGCTATAAGGGATGTAACTCCCTATGTTTTGTAGAATATAATGACTTACATTTTCTCGGTATTTATTGAAAAATAATAATTACGATCATTGCTAGACAAGGTGCTGAGACGGTGTGAGATTTAGAGGCATGATATAAATGAAATTATATTGTAAAAAATGATATTTTTTAAATAAAGTGCTTGGGTGGTTTACTATTTAAATCGTAATAACATTTGAACGGGTTATTGGATCAAAAATATGAGGGAACAATTGCATTCACATCATCATCTTTTCCTTGGGTGGGTCCTAACATTAATCGGAATGGATTGACTATAAAATATAGGAACTAGATATACCCACCATTAAAATATTTTAATTGAAATATTTTATTTGAATTTTTTTTTGTTTATGTTAATTGAAGTATATTGTAATAAATTTAAGGTTATCACCATAACCTTGCAAAATTTCTCTGAGCCAAGGAGACAACATCCTCTATAACAAACGATGACGAACATCAGCAGATTGAGGATCGATGATGACATGGAACCCCACTCGTGATCAACTACTAATCCAAATTTGAGTTATGATGTTGATATATTTGTTATTTATTGTCCCTTCATTGATTAAGACTACAAACATGGACCCACACACAAAAATGATGATATGTGTTGTGATCGTTCTTATGGAATGTATTTTATTACGAGTTTAAAATGGGGGACTAAATAATGGTTATTTATTTGTTGTTGTTTCTTGATGATATCTCTTAAATGAACAAATAAAGGTCATCAAAAACAATTCCAATATCCAGTATTCGAGTTTTCATGTGCTCAAACTCTCACCCCTAAATCAATCGCTTTATTCATGCATTCTTCACAATTTTTAAATCCTATGTGAATGATGGATCATTGCACCCATGATACGTGGATAAATGATCTATGACTGAATGTTTTGACCCTTTATGGCATTGAAAAGGTGTGAAGGGAGGAAAGAATTAATGATATGGCTTATAGTGGAGAGCATGATGAATGGAGTACCACTTGTAGGGTGGCCTAGTGAGAGTTCTTATTTTATCAGGTCACTAGAAGGATGAGCTATTAGGGGACGACTGGTAGTGGGGAACACACCTAAAGTCCAGGAAGGACCATGAAGAAGGGGGAGCCCATGGTGGTGGAGGCCATGAGTGGTGACCAGTTCCATGATATAGGATGGTCCGTGGTGGAACCCACGGTGGAAGATGTGGGGTAGGCGACGTGACGGCTGGTCGTGTTGACTGGGGGATCTAGTTGTCCACACGGTGAGGTGATTGCATGTAGTGCAGGGGCGTGGCTTGGGTGGTCATGTTTGGAAGAGAATGGCGGGCCTATGTGTTGTGGGCGGGCTAGCCTAGACCAACCAAGTCGGGTCAGGTCAGCCGAACATGGTCGGTTATGACCGGGCCTTTTTTATATAAAATTTCCTAATCATTGTAACTACGTGCCAGTTTTACTATTCATTTGTGGATTTGGGATTCTTGAAATGAGAAGGACCTTTGGAGACACTCTAAGTGTGTTTTTAGTGATTTTGGTTTACTAAATAATTGATTGAGAGGTAGGTTCTCTCGGAACAAGTGTGCTGTGAGAGATGTTCTATTGCTGGCTATGAATATGTGATCATGGAGACTATGTGACACGGGGTTGTATGACTCGTTGATGCTTGGTGTGCCATCAACACACCATTCACCATCGACGATCCATGATCCATCGATGATTTGTGCCACAACAACGATCTATGTAACATCTATCCCCCGAGTACCACCAATTACCTGTGCACCATGGATGCTCAGTGCACCATTGAGGCTCTATGTTCCATCGACACTCCTTATGCCATCGATTCACAGGGATCCATCGCCGCTCTAGGTGCCACCAATTATCCATGTGCCACTAACGCTCTGTGCTCCACTGATGCTCTATACACCATTGATGCTCTATGCACCATCGAGGCTTCATACCCCATTAACATTGTGCACCATCGACACACCACGATCTATTATAATTTCTAATGTCATGGTAACTCGGAGATCTAGGGATAGAAACTAAAAACCATTCTATTCGTACATTATACTTATAATCGTGTGAGATGAACATATTTTATTATACTCCGGTTGTTTAGTTTTTAGTTTACTTTATGTGTTTCCTTTGTGGTTTACATACTGTGTTTCCTTGTGGTATTAACTTTTCGGTTTCAGTGTGTCCTAATGTGTATTGTTTTACTCAACCAGTCATGGACTTTTCTCGCACAATTCTTATCTTGTGCAGATGATAAACTCTTTGATTGAGTCCATGTTAGACCAGGACCAGGTGGTTCTTATAGTGATGAGACATGTGAGATGTGCTCGTAGTACTTTAGATATCTTTCCTACAACTACCATTTACATAGGGTTTTTTGTGGATTACTTTTAGGAAATCATGAATTTCCTTTGGTAGGATTTACTTTTGGTTTGTTGTATTCTGGCCCTATTTAATTTCCAGCATTCCTAATATTTTACTATGTTGTTTTTATCTTAGTGGCTTGCATGCATGTTTACTTAGTGTTTTACATTTCAAAATTTTGGTCTTGGAGATATCTGCATGTGTATGGATACATAGGAAAATGCCTCCCATTTGTGCGATATTCCTACTCATTGCTTGTTTCCAACCCTTGCACTATAATATACTGGATTGCGGTAGTCACTGAATAGGACCCAATGGGATAGTTAGTGAAACATACCAACTATTGATCCCTCAACTTTTCCCAAACCAATATAGTAGAGAATTACACAGATGCCCATATAATGATTCAAAAAGAAACATATATATGAAGTCCTGATAATTATTATTTTACTAGAACACCACCTACATGATGTGCTCCTTCCATGAGCCACCCAATTAAATTACAGAAGCCTGATACATGTATTTCAATTTTTTGTCATCTTTTTGGACTTCCCATTCATTTGAGGGTCATATGTCATTAAACGGCAACTAAGTCACAATACATTGTTATAGAGATTTCAAAAGACAAGATTAGAACCTCAGATCTCTATCCGATACAATCTAAACTGGTACACCATTATTATTTACCACCTCTAAAATAAATATTTTGGACAGATCCTCTAATGTATGAGATTCAAGAATATAGAAAAAATGGTCCGACTTTTTAAACTGATCGTGTATAACCCATATGGAATTATGATTCTTTCCCATTCTTGGGAGACCTATAAAAACTCTATTTATATGTGATACCATTTCCACATTATGATTGGTAAACATTGCAATGCACCTTCTAAGCATTGATTCTATTCATTGACTTGCTGACATGTCAAGAATCTCAATACAATCTCAGCCACTATCCTTTTCATACCTACCCACCAGAACTATAAATTTAATGATGTATACTTTTTCTGAATTCCAGGATGGACATTCTATCTAGAATGACGATAAGAACTAAGAATTTCTTCCTAACAAGACACTAGTACATCCATCTGATTCCAAAAACACTGCAATAAATTTCAATCTAGTTTTCATCCATCAATGATCTCCCCACAATTGAGTTTCATCTACATAGACACACTCACTAAATCAGACATCTTCTCAACTTTTACCGAACAACCCATGTCTACAACCAATGAGACCAAAAATAAAACATCTACATCAGCCAATTTTTCACATTCCATATTTATTCTAGATATAACCAACATCATCTTCCACTGATCTGATTCATGGTCCACCACTTGAGCATATGATTTTCTACTTAATGAATCAACCACTAAATCTCCCCTACCAAATGTGTACATCAAATAAATATCAAACATCTTTATATACTACAACAAACTAATTTTCCATAAATTCATGTCTCTATGTGAGTAAATAATATTCAATCTTGTATTATTGGTATACATCAAGAATTTCATTCCAATGAGAACGTGATTCCGATTTTCCAAGAATGCACTAGAATTGCTAATTCAAATTCATGCGTTTGGTAGTTATTCTCATGCATACTAAACTGTTGTGAGCCATTCATAGCAACGTGACATCCATTCATGAGAACACACCCCAACCATGACCCTAATGATACATAGTACCCCATGTTACAGTTCCATACTTCTTAACAAACCTAGATTGTTTCTGATGTATGGAGACCCTAAACCTCTCCATAAAGACCTATAACAACGCCCATTCCATTGAAATGGAACATTATTACTTTTCCAAGATTTCCTCAATGAATCTAATATTGAGAAGTCATGAATAAAGAGTATATAATACCCTTCTAGATAGTGGAATCTCTATATCTCAAAAACATTACTTAGTTGCTTCCATGTGATAACATCCGCATTAATTTTGGAATCCAATAAAACTCCTCTCTCAAAAATAACATGGCTAAGGAAACAAACATCTTTTATCGAAAACTCACATTTTTGTAATTCATTATACAACTAATGATCTGTCATGATTCCCAACACTACATCCATATGTTTCTCAAGCTCCACCATTTCCATACAATACTCCAGTATATTATACATGAATACCACCATGAAGGAATCCATATATCTCTAAAATATTTGATTCATCATTTCTATAATGATAACTATTAACATTGTAAGACCAAATTGAAAACCCACATACTCATAATAAACATATCTACCCCTGAATCCGGTTTTGGGAATATTCTCTTTCTGTACCTGCAACTAGTGACATCCTATTTGTATGTTAAATTTGGGGAACCACAGAGATCTGATGGATTGATCGAATATGTCATTATTGTGAGGAAGTGGATATAGATTCATTATCAAAACTTGGTTAAGATAATGATAATCCCCATAAAATCAAGGAGTTCCATCCAAATTTTTTAAAAAAAAATTAGTGCTGCCAATGGAGAGGTGCTAGGATGGATGAACCCCCTATTTTCAAGCTCCTCCAACTACACTTTCAATTACCACAATTTTTCTCGTTCCATCTGTTATGATGTGACTGAGATAGGATTGGTCTCATAAAAGAGATCAATCAGTAACTCCACAAACTCAATTCTATTGTCCCAAAGGGTTCCTCGCATGTTTGTCCCATACTATTAGACACATCATTCCCCGACTATGCAAAAGCCCACTGTATCAGGTAGTTTGATTTAGCTAGGATGGCCACATGGTTTGGAAACCATGCTCTTTAACCATGCGTCCAACCCTTTCACTCTACCACACTATTCACAATATCCAATGTTTGTTGCATGGTTTCCAGTAACTAGTCTAAATTGGCACACCCTTATAAAAGACTCCAAACCATTCTAAAACCATTCCAAAATCTCCCAAACATTTCTCAAACACATTACATTCCTAAAAATAAATATAAAAGGGTTCCATTGCTCAATCTAGGGGTCTTATAGGTACCCTTTATCAAGTATTTGATTATTGCGATGATAAAGGTGCCAAATAAAATGAATTAATTATTCAATTAAAAATTAAAAATTATTAAATGAATAAAAATATAAAAATATTTATTAATTAAATTATTATTGATAAAATTGATTAAATCTTCTATATTATATATAAATTAAAAACATTATTAAATAGTATATAAAAATTACATAGATTTATAAAATGAATAAAATGAAATAATTAAAATAATAATAATAAAAATGGGTAAATTTTGAGAAATACGAATAAAATAATTATACAATTAAATATTTATAAAAATGAATAACTTTAATATATATATAAATATATATTATAAATATTTATAAATAATATATTTTACATCTATATATAAGTTAAGTTATATATTTTTTTCATACAATTTGTGTTATATAATACAAACTATTTGTGCTTTAAATTTAATAAGTCGAAAATTCAGTGAATAATGGTTTAGGATGAAAAATTAATATGATATTAAAATACATCCCAACTACATCGAGTAATTGGAATAATTTAATGTTGTTTATTTTTTAATTTATCATATATATAACATATATTATATTTATTTCAAATATATATACATAATTAATGTATTTTTATAAATAACTCACATAGAGTAATATTAATGTAATTAATGATATTATTTATAGAAACTCATATGTCAAAGAATTATTTTAGTATTCATTATAGTATTTCATTATAAATTGGTAAATTTAATATATTACATCTTGAATTAGTAAATTTTATTTATTTATTCATAATTTTAATATATTTACATATTAATTCATTTTTAATATTTTTTATTGAATTTATATTTTTCTAATATTTATTTATATATTTGTATTTATCATGTCATAATATTTTCAATAATTTTTCTCATTATTTAAATATATAACCATAATTTTTTTGTAACATAAATTTATTTAATAAAACTAATCTATTTTTTCAATATTTTGAAAGTGTAATAATTTTTAATTATTTAATTTTGTTTTTTTTAACAGGATTTCATTTTTTATTTTATTTTTACTAATAATGATCAAATAATATTTTTAAATATATATCTGTGTATTTTTGTTTAATATATTTACTTTTTAATAAAAATATAATTATAAATATGTCATTTAAAAAAAATATTTTTATAAATATAAATAATTATATATATATTTTTAAATAATTCTAAAATTATATTAAGTGTATTTAATTATTGAATATTATTACTATATATATAAATTTATATTTATATTTATTTATTCAATATATATACATATATATATATATATAATTATATTAATATATACAATGATATAAATATGTATATATAGATATATTTAAATTATTTGTAAAAATGTATACTTAAATAATTATAAAAATATCATAATTTTATCTATGATATGAATATATTTACTATATTTTTATTCTTATTTATATATTATATTATATATGTATATAAAATTATATAAATATATTTATAGTTAAAAAATGTAAAAAATATCGTTAACTAATGAATATATTACTATTTTATTAATATATTTATTATGTAAATATAACATTATATTAATATAAATTATGATATAAATATATTTATTGTTATTAATATATAAATATAAATATATTTTAAGATTTATATTTACTATATTTAGAAAATAATATATTTATAAAAGCAAATAAAAATATTCAAATAGTTTTTATAATAGTATAAATATATAGTTATATATTTAAATAATTAAAAAATTATATTAAAAAATTATATTATAAGTTAATATATTTATAAAAATCTATTTATAATAATAATTACGAATCCTTTGTCAGCAATGATAAAGATTATTTTTATCAATACTATTAAAGATTCCTTTTACCATAAATAATTAATTTATCGATTAAAAAATGGATATTTATCAGAGACTTTTTTAAAAGACCTGATCAAGGTGTCCCTAATCAATCTAATAACTCAATAAATGACTGAATCATTCACAATTTCACTAGGTGTCTGCTGAAACAACCTTCTATCGAAGCTCATCCTTAACAAACCGAAGCTCAAATCATGTCTCGAACAAATCTGAGGCTCAAATCCAATGATCGATTGAATCAAGCATAAATAATCAATGGATCAAATTAATCCATGATTTTGAAAACGATGTCTATATTTTCCTCATAAAAATCATTTCTTCAATCCAAGGTATATCAATGTTTATACTCCTCAGTAGTTTTTCTTATTTGAGGATATCATTTTGTGATTTTTATTCATTATTTATTGTTACTCATAATCCATCATTATTTTCCCTTCCAGGATACATTTCTAATTGGGGGATTCTATGATTTTGGGTATTTAGTTACCCATTAATGGATTTTCATGGTTCCTTGAAGTGTATTAAGACATTTACACAACAATTTCATACATTCATATAGGTGCATCCAATCACATTACATTTAACATGGAACGATGAATGTTTCCATCATTTAAATCCAAGTTTCTATCTAAAGTAATTTTTATTATAATATACATGATGGGTTTTGGATTTATAATTGTCTTTGTTACCTTTTCAATAATGTGAAATGATATTTTCTTATGTATAAATTTTTTGATGTTTCTTCCATGGAAATAATGCACACAAAGTATTTGTTTAAATTACAGCATTGGTTTTTTTGAATAATGCGAAATGTATTTCAGGTACTAATTTATTATAAATTATAACTAATTACTAATATGTTTCATTCAAGGATTTCAATGAATTAGAACATGTTTTTTCTATTTTTCATGATGATTTTTAGAATTGAAATTAACATGTATGTATTGATTCCTTTCATTATATTAAATTTCATGGTTGGTTTTCAAATAAAATATTTGACGTATTTTATCTTATTTCCCAAGATAATACGTTCTGCTTGTTTTATTTTCCCAATTAAATTTTTATATTATGTTATATATACACTTTTGTGTTAAGTATCTTGTTGATTTATAAGTAAAACATAGTTTGTTATTGTAATATGGATTGATTATAGGTCACTAATATCATTGTGTTTTTTATTTTATTATTTAGGGGTTATTCATTAAAGGGTGTTCAATGGTGAGATTGAGTTTATGTAAATTGAACTATTTGAATAAATATTCTTATTTTAATGATATGTGTTATATTGTATTTTTTACCTCCACTTACATGTCACGAAAAACCTTGGGTATGTTAGTGAATGATCTTCGGATGAGTATTTCACTTGTGTATGATCTCTCTTTGTATTAATTCTTTGATTTTAAGAGTTTTATCCCAATTTATCTATTAATTTTTTTCAACAATATCCCTTGATATATATTTTATCAACTGATCTCCATAGTTCATACAAGATTTTATATATAAAAATTTTATGGTTCCATTTCATATTAATTTTCACACATATAATGTTTAATATCAATATGTTTAGACATTACAATAGACATGAAACTATAATCTTTTTACATTATTGTTTCAATTTAATAATATTTGTAAAAAGAGGCATCAAAATAGGACATAAAAATAATTCCATTAATAATTTTATGATTCATTTATTTTCATTCAATAAGTCATTAAATTATTCAATTATTAATCTAATGTCTAATTTGAAATATGTGTTTATTTAGCACCATTGAAATTAATCGATCATTATGAATAAATATTCATCAAAATTTTGATTTATAATTTACCATGATTGCTTTTCAACATGAATTATTTCATTCATAATGTAGCTAGGTAGTCCTTATCAAATAAACTAAAATTTTATACCCGCCTTTTTTCCTAAAAAAGATTCTTGTTATACATTATCTATGATCCATGGTTGCATTAATAAAATATCAATGTATTTGATAAACCACAAATGTGATATTGGGTTTATGGTATTATATTTCATAAATTATAGAACAACCTTCATGAGAATTTTTATGTTCTGATAAGACTTTCTCTTAATTAATAAATACATTAACATTAGATTCAAATTGAGTATTTTTATATTTTAAACCAATAAGACCAAATTTATTGAACATATTCATACCATTAATGATACTCACATAAATAAAAACACCCAATATGTATTCTTACTTAATAAATTACAATATTATCTATTATTCTAATTTTATTCATTTTAATCATCGAGGATAAATATTTCATTGTCTCGTTAATTCTAGTCATGATGTTTTTGTAAATTAATATGTGATAGACATAGATACATATAATAACATATTATTATTTTATAAACATTAAATATGTACATTTATCAACATTATCATGATAAAATCTTATAGATTAAGTAATAGAATCATACTTCTCATTTTTTAGGTGTTTCATTAGGACTATAGGTATATTTAACTAATTTAAAAAATTAATTTATCAAAAATAATATATAGAACCTTTATATTATTCCTTGTAAATTTTTTAATTCAAGTTTATATTTAAGAATATAATTCTAACATCCTCTTATTGAAAAAATAAATGATACATTGAATTTAAAGGAAAACAATAACCTTATAATCCAAATTTTAACTAAATTAGTATATGTAACAAAAAAACCAATCAATTCCATTTTTTGAATACCTTTGTTAATAATCAAGAATTAAAAAACATTTATTTTTACATTTGAGTTGGTCATGCTTCTATATACACATTTACGACCAATATGATTGGAATAATTTAGAAAATTTGTAAATATTAAAGTTTTATTTATCGTAGTCGAATCTATTACATCATAAAATGTTTTTTTCGAGAATGAAACTTATTTTAATGACAATTATGCTTCATATAACTTTATATCATCATATATGGTTATAACCATATGATATTTTTTATATTATTATTATGTTGATATTTATAAATAACTTAAAAGATGAATTTTAACTGTACAAATTCTTGATATGGATGTATCTGATTTCTAGGTCTTACAATTTATTTATATTCTACTAAAGAATCATATTTATTCTCCGCCATTATATAATTACTATATGAATCATTGTATATATTGCTATATGGAAGAATATTATTTTAATTAAATTTGTACAATTTATTTTTATGAAAGTATATAAATATATATTTAAAATTTAAATTACATTATGTTTTCATTATTATATATGATTTATTATTATTTTCCATAGAAACAAAAATTTCATTGTTGTATCTTTTTTTAGTTCATTTATGAATACAAATTATGAAAAATTATAAGAACCCTCACTATTTAATATTTTAAATGTTTTGTTTCATCCTCATCAGCACTATCTCCGGAATAGTAGTTTTTTCATCTTTTACTTCTATCTCATCCCTGACCTCTTCAATTTTGATTGTGCTACTCCGACCAGTATTCATCAAAAATGGTCACCATTACCCATTATGGTATGAACACCACTTAGAGTAGCTTGAGAAACCTAAGAAGATTTCCACCAAAGACTGGGGATATGTGTTAAGAAAATTAATATAGTAATAACTATCCTTGAAACAAAGATGAATAGGATGAGAGTTTCCCATAACATTTATCATTGGATGAATTCAAAGGATAACACCTATAACAGTAGAGTAGTTATTTTCATAAATTCAATTACGTATTTCCTTCAAAGTATACAAAAATTTATTTATATAACAAAATATTTCAATACACTTATTATAATTATATATAAAATTCTCTATTTCTAATGAATGTTTTACGTTTAATTATTGATTTATAATTCAAAATAAATTTTTTTATGACCATAATATGATGTATATAAATAAAAATTGATGCTCACAAATCATTTGATAAGGGAATGAAAATATGGTGTTAAAAAGTTCATCATGATTTCAATAGCGATTGAATCTGATCCTTCTCAAATACTATTTATGTGTTTACATTGTTTTTATTCAAGATAATATAGGCAAAAAGAGTTTAAATAACATTATACAAGTTACATAATTGGTCACAGTTGTAAATGTCAGAATAAACACGACGATGAACTGAATTAGCACACCTATAGGGATGATACTTCAGTTTTTGATTTATTTTATATGAATACCATTGTAAATGATTATGGAGATCGAATCGAATAATTAGAAATGGAAAATTAGAATAACATTCATGATTGAATTAAGGTGTTTGAGAAGTTAAATAGTTCTGCTAACAGACCATTGAATATCAATTCTACTAAAAATAAAACATTGTCAAATATATTAAGGTTATATAATTTGAATGTTGGAAATTAATAGAGATAAACCAGTGTCATATAACTACATGGTCCCCTTAATTATATGATTCAAAAATAAAATAAACTTATATTTAGAACATATGATGCCAAATGAATTATATGTTCATTGGGAATGGTCTTCAAAAATTCAAGCAAGTATAAATGATTTTATATTGTTACGTAAGGACCAGTAATCACTAATAAAATTCCCATTGTTTGACATTAATCAATTCAATAAAAAATATAATACATTGGAAATTTTAGCGTAAATTATAATCATTCCATGGTCTAGATGTCTATATTGATTTTAGGATATCATGATAAAAGTGACATGGCTTGTAGATACAATAATTATATAGGGAAACCTATGTTATCCATCAGATTATCCTTAGTAGAAGATACTTTATTATGAGTATTCTGATTTTGTAAATGTGGAATCATAATTTTTTCATTACTTTTCTATAGATGGAATATATATTTTTGTGTACATAGTAGTACTCTTAGTACATTTCTAGTCGTGTTGGTAAATTATAACATTCCACAATTCCTATACATGAAGCACAAATACATTATATTGTGTCTGCATATATCTAGACCAGAGTAAACTAGTAATGATATTTATGTACACATGTATTCATCGATCAAAGATTTAAAATTGATCATAGAAACCTGTGTAATAATTCATGATGCTCATATATGTGAAGAATTCACATTGATAGCCATGTTGTATGAGATGATAATGAATTTTTTGGCTTATGGAAATTTATCAGGCTATAACAATATTAGAACATTAGGGTTTTCTTTTTGTGAATAATCCACACAATCAATAATGATGAAACATTCCTCAATGATTGTGTTTATAAGTCAACACAAATTTTTACCTTGATGATATAGATACAAATCATAGAATTCATCATTCTTGGGGAATATTGAAAAATGTACAATATCATTTCCACTAATGGGTGATCAGCAGTTCGACAAATATATTGCTTCTGAAACCATTTTCAGTAAAAAAATTTCAAAAAAACTTATGAAATTAGGATTGAATATGTGATCAATATTATTTAAATTTATATATTGGAATTTATTGTACATCATAAATTTTCAATATTTCATTTTTTAGGAAATATGTATTTGATAGTATTATTAAAATATCATTAAATATTCTTAGAAAAATAAATATGGAATGATGGAAAGTATGGACATTATTAAAATGGGGATAATAGTTGACATGGAATCGATGAAGAGTAAATGGATTATTATTCATCCTTCACTATCTTACACACTATCCAGATGCGAACAATTTCAATATTTAATTTTTCTTTATGGTGTTAAAGTTGAAGCATGGTGTTCATATCACGAATGTCAGGTTAATGACTAATTTGATGTTATTTGTATTGAAATCGCACAAATTACATTTTATGGATTATTTCATTCTGGTTTATTTCTATTAAATTCCACCTAAAATTTTATTGCATACATTAACCAGACTATACTTTTTTTACAATTCCATATATAATAAATATATATAATAAAAAAGTTACTAATCCTGAATAAGGAGGTTCTAGTTATATTTTATGAAATAGAGATGTTCTACCAACCATTATTTTCCGATATAATGGTCCGCATTTTGGTTCACTTAGTAAGTGATGTTCAATTAAATGGTGTTGTCAATTATATATGGTTGTACCATAGTGAAAAAAATATGATGATTTTGAAAGGGTATGTCAAGAATCAAAGTTGGACATAAGGTTGTACTGAATAATGAGATATTTATGAAGAATCTATTGAACTATTTATTGAATAACTATGTGATGTTGATAACATCACTATCCAAAAAAAAGGATCATAGAGAAAACCTTCTGGGTGATGGGTTTTACAAAAGAGAAGTTGTTACAATTACCATAACAGTGTGGGATCATGAATACCTTTACATTTTAAATAATAGTGAATATTTTGATCTATATTTTCAATAGAAGAAATAAATTATTATATATTTGAATATAAAAAATGTTAAAGGATGGATATAAATTACATATAACAAAAAAAATTAATTTGTTTCCAAGATCAAAATTATATGGAGTTATCTAAAAATATGAATTCCATTGTCGAAATAATATTATGGATATCTAAATGACCAAATAGAATTGTTATATCAAACAATTTTAATGTATTCTATGGTTATACATTCTTTACAATACAAAGTGGTGACTAAAGTATGAAGAAAAAAAGTGGAGTTATTATTATTGTGTAAGTGGTGAACAAATCAGTTATTAAGGAATGAAATAAATTTTTTGAAAATATATCATATTTTGGAATTATATTATAGATATATGCATTTAATTTTGAAATAATTCAAGTATCGATTTTCTATTGTGAATGTTTTGGTAATAGGAGTGCAGGGATGTCAATGAAATGTGCATCGTAAAAGTGAATTTCAATGTAGAAGGCGGAAAATACGAGACATTCATTTTGGAATAACAAGTAATGTGTCTATATTATGTCTGAAATCTAGTAAACAAGAATCAGTATATTATTTTCCAATTGACTAAGACAACCGTTGAGTCGGATGAAAATTCTATTGAGGTTGTCCCTTTAATTACGAGATCAAAATAATTTTATGATTTTACTAATGTATAAATTGTCATTTACATTAATGGGGACCTTAAAAAGAAGATTTTTATTCTTAATTAAGTCTCAATGTCTATAAAACCATTGAATAATGAAATCTATTTGAAGGATAATGTAAAAGAGTATTTTAATATACTATGTTTTCCCTCATAATATTATCTATTCACTACTACATTAAAATACTCAAAATTAAATTGTATACTACTGATGTATAAAATTTCTTCATTACATGATGATGTTACCAAACCTATTGAAGGATCTGAAATAATGAAGGAAACCCATTGGGATGATCTAAATGTAACGTTATAATATACATTCTCTATATTACTAAAAAATTAAATAAGAAACAATGATTTATTTTTTATTATTCCTTGAATATTTTGTTTAATTTAAATGTTTTCAATCCATCTTTCATGCCTTTATGCACCAAAAAATACATAGTCTTTTTCTCCCTCAAAACCATTTCACCCTTACAGTGTTGGTATTTATCATTTTCCACATGTACCCGTTACAGTATTTCAAGGATGATAAACAAAAATAAATTTACTCAATAATAGAGAAAATAATGAATTTTTCATATTAAAATTAGTTTCCATATAATTAATTTATTATTTAATATTGATTTTTAATTAGTATCTTAATAATATTATTAATATAAGAATAATTTTCTTATACAGGTGGATAAGTTTATTCAATTTGGGGTGGTTTGTTCAAAGATACTCATTTTCCTGATAGATTTGAATTCAAGGATATATATAAGGTAATGATAAAAGAATTGGTAAATATTATTTAAAACCATCAAGAAAATTTTAATTTTGACAACTCATTTATTTAATTATCAATAATTTTATCAACTCTTTTTATGTAAATTTCATTATAATTTTTTCTAATTAATATTTACATATTTTAATATATCATTGGAGAAGTCATATTTTTCATTCAACATTCTGTAAATATAAAAAAAATCATCATGTATCTTTTTTCTAATGTTACCAAACATTCCATTTTCTTTCCTTATTGAACTTCTAATAGAGGACATAGTTTCGATATTCATAGCTAGAAATGAAATGAAATGGAAAGCATAGTATCATTGGATGTTATTTTTAGTTTTATATATTAGGATGATTATCCATATGTCATTTGGGACAGGTAGGAATTAGTTTCATTTCAATCTAACACATGGTGTGACAAGTATGATTCTAAGAGAACCTTTTTATTTGAAATTTCCATTAATTTTATAAAAAAGTCACCCGAAAAACTAAAAACTATGAAAAAGAATTATTATTATGTTTTGACTCTAGTAAAATTATCCATTATTCATTTATAACATGTATTAATAATATTCAACTCAATCTGTTACATAATTCTCTATTTATGACTCAAACTGTCCATTATGTGTTTAAAATTGACATTTTTGTTGAAAAAGTGTCACTCACAAAAATATAATAAAACACACTCATATTGTCTTGATAATATAGGAAAGAATTTAAAATTTAATTTTTGATGTATAGGAAATAGTATCACATAAAACAGATACACAACGTGACTGATAAGTCCAAAATTTCATGTTTCCATTTTAAAAAGAAATTTTACTAAAAAAGACATGTGATGTACCCAAAAACAAGAATAAAAAATTTGGATTTTTTGATAGTTTATTTAAAATATCTACAATCCATTTAGAAAATGTAGGAATCAGCCACTACTCAATCGAACAAAATGTGTGACTTACGTGACACCAAGTGAATATTTTAATATAAATTTCCATTAATTTTATTAAAAAAGACAACTGACATACTCAAAATCAAGAAAAAACATTTATATTAATTTGATACTTTTTGAAAATGATCCATATGTCATTTTATTGTGTATTAATTAAGTAAACATCTATTTGATACATGATGTGGAAGACACTACTCAATGATTTCATTATATATTTAAAATTGACATTTTAGTTCAAATAGTGTCACTCTCTGAAAACCATTAAAATGTGCTCTGATTCTCATGATTATTTAGAAAAATTTGACATAATTTATTTTTTACATATTAGAAATAGCCTCACATCAAACAGAAATATTATTTGACTAGTAAGACTCAATGTGTGTGTTTTAATTATTAAAATGAAATTTTAGTAAAAAAGTCTAGTGATGTACTCAAAAATAAGAAAAAATGTAGAATTTTTTGATACTTTGTGAAAATGATACATATGTAATTTGGGACATGTAGTTATTAGCTATACCATAATATAAATTACAAATTATGATAAAATGATAAAAATTTGTTTGATTAACTGATTATTTTGGAAAATCATTCATATGTCATTTTTTGTTTATAAGAATCAGTCTCACTTCAAATTGAAAGATTATGTGACCTACATGACTTAATTTTCATGTTTCCAATTTAATATTCCATTTTTCTAAAAAGACAAGTGATATACTCACAACTAATAAAACACATTCGGATGGTTTTGATACTTTATAAAAACTATTAATCTATCATTTTGGACATTTAATAATCATATTCAACTTATTCCAATGCATGGGGTAAATAAAAAAAGTAAAAGTGATTCATTTAATTTAAAATAGATATTAAATTTTATAAAAAACTTACATACTCAGAACCAAGAATAAACATTTGGATTATTTTTAAATAATAGAAAACCAATCCATACATAATTTATGATGTGTAGGAAATAAACACACCTCAATCTGATATACAATATCCACATGAAGACTCAAAATGTCTGTATTCTTTTTAAAAAAACATTTTAGTTCAAAAGTTGACACTCACTTAATATGAAGAAACAGTGGTCATATTTCGTTGATAATTTTAGAAATAAATTTATAAATTATTTGTGATGATTGGGATCTATTAAAATCTCAAAACAAGACACGATGTCATTGGTAAGACTCAAAGTCCATTTTTTCAATTTAAAATTGCATTCTTTCAAATGTGACAAGTGATGTTCCCAAATCTGATAAAATGCATTCATATTTTTTTAATAAATTAGGAAAATAATCCATAAGTCATTTGAGAATTTTATGAATCATCCATAAGTCATTCTTACTAATGTTGTCACCTATAATAATCCAATTTTTTATTTTAAATATAAATTTGTCATATTAGTTTAAAAATTGCATCACATCGCCAAAACACATCAAAAAATCCTAGAGTTTTTTCTCATCATTCAAACTACTATTAATTTATTATTTTCTATATCACTATTATGTTATACTTATGTAGATTATTTTCACCGTGATAATGCTAGAATATGAATAAGAAGTGGTGAGATGGGAAAAAATCAATGACAACTCAATCTAATACAAATTGTTCCCAGTTTTACATATTGTTTAGTTTAAAATTAACACATTTGTTATATTTTATTTCTTTAAATTACTATTAACATAATAATTTGATACACATACACCTGAATTCTCTTTCTTGAGAAGGTGTGGCTTGTTTGAAAATATCATCATTTAGGGTCAGGGGAAAAATAAAAAGTAATAATTATGTTTTAGAATGTGTGTAAAAATTTGTAATTACTAATGAAATTGTTTAATTTTTTTAAATATATATAATATAGCTTATTTTATATTATTTTTATTGTATATTTTATTGTATTTTAATTTTTTATTTTAATAGGAATTCTTGATTATGTAGTGTTGTTTATAGTGTAGTAGTGTGCTACTACAGCACGCTGTAGTATGCCCCTTTATCAGCACAATTAAATACCCTTATAAATGACCAATTTATTATCATTAAATAAAATCACTGATTAATGATGTCCATTATAACCACTTATAAAATCCATGATAAATGGTTCCTTTATTATCTCTTTTCTTGCACTGATAATGGCCAATGCCATTTTTTTCTCTCATATAGTTAGTGTTTCTCTAGTCTCAGTTATGAACTTATTCATTATTCAACGTTTCCTTATTATAGGTATTAGTGGTGATATACTATTGTTATTAACGTAATATGAATATATATTTTTATTCCTTTAGATATTTTATATTACTATCATATCTGATGGAGCTTATAGTCTCCCATGATTCTACAGAAGTCCCCCAATAATAGTTGGTTTCCTTTAGCATATCATGATGCACCCTTGAGGTCATGAGGCATTCCAACTCAGACCCAATGATTCGAGTTAGTAATTTAAAAAATATATTTCGATTATAGGAGTATTTTTATCTATTTTGGGAATTTTTAAGGCATGTGATATAGGAATTTGTCAGAGCATGTGATGAAAATCATACTGGTGATTTGGTAACCCCAATTCCAAGGGAAACTGATGTAACCAAGGCTTGAGAATGATGTTCTTGGTTCTCCATGTTATGGTTATATATTTTTTCACCTAAGGAGATTCACATGGATATTGATACTTGTGATTTCATGTATATTTGATTATTTTTCAAATTTTCATTAGTGTATGTAAGAATCCGATTAGAATTTTTGTTTTTATATGAAATATATAATTCTTGTTTGTGATTTTACTTTATCTAATGTGTTTTGACCTCTAAGAGAATTTCTTGTGATACTTTGGTGTATTAAACCTGGTTTATGATGATGAAATCAATTATGATAATTATAATGATGTGGTCCCTCTATGAATGATCATTATAGAATACAATGCTGGTCTATAATTTGTTATTAAAGTAGTTAGTTAGAACACTTTGTGAGTAGTCTTTTTCAAGGACTCATTGAATATAGTTCTAATTATAGACTACACAGAGTAATCCATGTAGCTCATAGAATAAAAAATAATATAACATGAAATAAATTTGCATTATGTGTGTAGTTTAAGAGAGAATATATCATTTACTGTCATCGAAGATGTTTCTAGACGATGTTATATGAGTTCTAACCCAAATGGAAACACTATACAGGAGGATCCAAAGACTAAATTGAATTATAAATCTCAATTTTCTTACTGGAAATAATGTTCTTTTTACTATTTAAAGGAAACCAGAGTTGGGATATTCCTTGTGATGTAATAGTCCATTTAAATGTCATGAGGTTGTTTTCAATGATTTATATTCCTTGTGAATGCGGTTAAACATTGGATGTCTGAAAGGATTTTCTTGCAATATATCTTGTATTACAGGTGTATAAAGAACCATGAGTGGTACAATTTTGGATAAAAGGTTTGAATTAAATGTTTGGTTAATAAATAAATCTATAAGTGACACCCTTGAGACTAGTTGAGCAGGTTGATACTTGGTAAAAAATATTTACTTTTTCTAAAAGGATCACAGGTAGTGCTTGGGATTGGTGGAATTGGATCCTTATGATGTGTAGAAAACTCTAAAGGTGGGTGTGTTTGGATTCGAGCTTTGTGTGTTGTAGGAATATAACCAATCTACATTGGGGATTGAGTGGGGTTATTTTACCTTACATGGTAATCATTGATGTTTGGGAATTCATGTGGTTGTTATGTGTTGCTTGGTGAGAGTGAGGAGTTATATTGGGTACTTATAATATCTTAGTTATGTGGATGAGAAAGGTAGAGATTGTATTGGTTTCTCACTGTCATTTCTTTTCAGGATCATCCATAGTGTAGGAAAAAAATTTGATTGGTGTTAATATCATAGGTTTTGGTGGACCATTGTTTATTGCTTATAGTGTTTTCACCTTGGTTGAAGACGATATTGACAATGGACCGAGCTACCGTTGTGTGGTCAACCTGATTTGTTGTTGATGTAGATGTTTATTTTATGTAATAGCTTTTGTGAAGAGATGAGGCCCATTTTAAAGGATTTAATAACCTATTCATTTGTTTTTGGAGAACATTAAGCATGTTGAGTATTGAATTTTTGGTATAAAGGACTATGATTTGATAAATACAGTTATACATAAAATTTTGTGTTTCTCTTCGAAAATGGTTTCATAGAAAATCACACTTAATGAATATGTTGGATTATATCAATTCATATATAGGGGAGACATACATGTTTATTTTTATTGATAATGAGGTTAATCCTAATGTAGTTACTTTAAACATTGATATATTTTTAACAACTTATCCTATACGAAAGCTGTGGTCTATTCATGACTAGCCATTAGATGATTATTGAACATCCAAGAGACAGTTGTGTAGTGTACATGATATTATCTAGTTCTATGTTAAATTCTAAAAGTTTATTTAAATGAATACCCTGATGGTGACCAAATAATTTATTTAGACTGTGATGAAAATTGGATTTAATTAAGTGGGAATCATATCATTAGTGTTTGTATGCATGATTTTGAGCCTTTTGGATACAGAATGAGGTTGAAAAATCAAATATAGTATTCTGTTAAATATATTTTATTAACATATTAAGTATTATTATTCAGTTTAATGGGCCCATTAAAGAATAAGTCAACATGATTAGTGGATTCATGGAGTGTTTGATGATAAGGAAATGTGTTATTTTAGGTAATTTCATAGACACATACCAACAAGTGTATCTTCATAAACCAATATGTACTGGGTTGTAATGGCATTGATCTCATAATTTTATTAGTGGATGGTGGGTATAAAACCAATTATGCCCTTCTAGAGTGTTCAAATTATTTATTATTTATTAATCAGCACAGACTTGCTGGTTTCGATCTAAAATGATCATGTGTTTTGGTTATTAAAAATTAATCTTTAATTTTCATTGATTCAGCATGATTGATATGAACTTCACTATTGGTTTAATTGGTCCACCATAATCTAGATCCTTATGATGATTCATATGGTTATAATAAACAAGACGCTTCATGAATCATCGATCTGAAACACTATGGAATATTGACTTTGAATTATTTTTTGATTGTGGAATTGATGTTTGATAACATTAAGTTTTTTATTAGCTTTAGGAGTTATTTTATGGAGTCATGTAGAGAGATAGTGATGGGAATTATATAATTATAATTTACATGAATTAATTAGTTGATGATTGAGGTTGATCAATATTATTATTTTCACTCTAAAAAAATCTCAAGGATGAGATGGTCTATAGTGGATTGATTTTAATAGTCTGTATCATTATGGTTTAAACTGTAGGGAAATTAAAATTTTTAGATGGTGAAAATTTTTATTAGAGAAAAAGGTGTAAAAATTAGATTACTAAAATCATATCCTCCTTTAATATTGTTTTAATGTTGAATGGAATATAAAAGGATGCTTTGAAGATTAGAGCTTTGATGGAGGTGACTAGGTACGGCTAGGACACATCTCCAACATCATCTAATAAGTAGTGTAGAATGAAGCACAATTTCCTAGAAGTTCATATTGTATAACTTATTGGATTTTACAAACTCTATAGTGATGAAATAGGTGATCATGCTGTCCATTAGGACTCATGAGCCAGGTAGTGATCATGTACCTGCAATCTGGTAGGGTTTTTTGGGATTTTTTAATGTAGGTAATATTTTTATTTTTATCCAATGGATCCCCCTTGGGATTATAATACTTGGAATAACATATTAATACACATTTAGAAATACGCTTTTCATTTTTTCCCACCTAGGGTATCCCTTGATCCTTGGTGGATCTTGATGCGATCTAATGGAGAATCTAGGACATATTCGTGGATATCCTTCAATTTTGGCCTCCTCATACTGTTATCATGGTTAACAATTGTACCAATCATAATGGATTAACCCTCTTTGTATTTCAAGTCTCATTCAATCTTTATAATGATTCAATCGTCCTATAATCCTCTTTCTCAATATATATTTTTTGTTTAACATTTTTATGTACTTCGTTAAACGATTTATTACCATTTATTAAGGTGCTGATGTAATTTATCTTGTTTTAACAATGATTTGGTTTAACACAGCATGATTATGTCATATTACCATTAATTAAAATATTTTATGGGTGTTTACATAAATGTATAACCTTTGATAATTATATATACTTTTTTAGTCCCTTTTGATGAATTATCCATTTGAATATGGATTTTATTTTGGGATTGTTTTATAAATGAATTCAGAAGTGTGAGAGATGACTTCCATTAATTGTCAGTAATGGATTCAATTATATGGTTCTATCTGATAATTTGTATAACTAAACTATCATAACCCTTGAGTGTGAGTTCTTTTAATCTATTCATTAACTTTAATGAGTTAATATTAATTAATTACAAAGCTTTGGCATGAGATAATCTTATGGATAATGTTTGAGGGTTAATTGACCTAACTCTACATGGATGAAGTATTTTGAATTTTCATGGCTTGGTGTTAACTCTGTTTAATGTAGGTTGTCATATGTCCAATCCAATTGTTTTATTCATTTTTTATTTAAATATGGTATGAGGTCCTCCAAATTTGGAGAATAGTCCTCAAATATTTAATTGTATGATAAACATGTAATTGTTAATTAATTAATGATCCCTAATGCATAATTAATCAATAGAACAATTCAGTTTGAAAATTTAATTAGAGATCATTAATTCTAAATTAATTAATGGAACCCTACATATTTATTAATTAATTAATGATATTTTGGACGTAATATATTAATGTAAATATGTCATATATTAATGTGAAATGTGTCATGTGTCCTGATGGAACCTTTTTCATTATCTTTTTGTTGTGAACTGATGGTTGAGGATTGATCATTAAAGTGTTCCTTAAATTACAAGAACACTTGAGGAGTGTTTTATGTGTGTGAGTAGCCCATGGGACCATTTTTTTGGTGTATTCCATAAGTATTCATAGGTATCATGATAGACCATGTTGGATTTTATTGACATGTATAGTTTTTAGAACTGATGATGTTATTCTATGTTGTATTTATATGTGCACTATTTTTAGACTCGATTTTATACACTTTTTGCCTATCTTATTGGACATACATGATAGTGATCACATGTTGGTGTGCGTGTATCCCACCATACTCTTTTATGATTCCCCTTTTCACGAGTATAAATTTGTAGTTTGTTTCCATGTATGATGTTGATCACAGGTATTATATGATGCGAAATGTTTTAAATAATGAAATTTTATGCCCTACATACATGTATAATCTTATTAGTTATGTGATAAATCATATCACCCATGGAGGAATTGTTATGGAAATAATATATGTGTTATCTATTTTTAAATGGTTACCCCATTAATAAGGATCATGCATGGCTTGGGATGATGATGATGGACTTGAGTATTAGGTGTGAATATACTATCCTAGAGGCTGAACAATGATAGAAAGTACTAGGGTATGAGGAATGTATCGATGTAGAGTGACATGCTCACTCAATTCCTTTTGTATGATGGGTGATACATTTCCTTGATGCTATAAGGATACCGAGTGGAATATTTTCCCGATGCCCTATAGATATTGAGTAACACATTAATTAATTACCATTAGGGTATGAAGAGACATGTTGTCTCCATGTACTATGGATTATAATTGGAATTATTTCTAGATACCAAGTGTATTATCATTTTGTGTGATCATGATTACACAAGAAATCCCTTCAGATTATCATTATGGTATAGAGAAGAATATTTCATGACCATGGTATATGGAATTTTTTGCTTGAATATGACCACTCAGAACATGTCTATTGTTTCTAATGTGTTTTTGGGGATTGTGTAACTATATTCTAGATTTGTATGCACTATTTACCTTATTATAATCTTATCAAATTCATGTACACTGCATATCACCTATTGGGTACTAGACCACATTTGTGGTGTCCTACTCAATTATATTCACAGCCTTCTCGAGTGACCATGGAACTTGGGTAACAGCGAAACCCTCACTTATTACAGTTATAGGTTGAAATAAGGAGCTATAGGGTTGATGAGTGTGAAATCATAAAATGATCTTGTATATTAGGTTGTGGTGACACTTGTATTTTCAGAACCATATATACATTGATAATTTCATTTTCGTTTGTTTGTGATAGGCTTGGTTAGTGATCGATGATCAATTCCATTCACGAAAATTTAGTATGTTATTTACACAATAATTAATTAGTTATGATATATTTTCGGGATCAGTGTACATTGATTATATATAGTTTTACATTTGGTTATTTATTTTTATTGTGTATATGGATAGAGGGTATAATCACCCAATGACTCCACTCTAGAACCACAATTCTAGTTAGAAGCATATATAATATAGATTGGAATTCCAAATTTCAAGCTTTATTCCCTCTCAAACCCGATGATTAGGCTCATGATGTTGTAATTTTTCCAATTCCTATATTATACAAAATTCATATTATGATACTGTATATTATATTACTATGAGTTCCCCTTTAATGATTGATTGAGATCACACATCTCTTAAATTTCAATTCTATATGATATAAAGGTGAGTATAACTTATGAAAAGTATATAGGGATGTCTAGTGTGATTCAATTATAAATAACTTTTTACATGAGTTTTAAAATAAGTGGATAAGTAGTTCATCCTCAAAGGCACTAAAACTTTCATTCATGGGAGTGTGTGATTAATATGAGATATAATTTGTAACGTATGAAAATGATTTAAATTAAATATGTCATCATCTTCCTTTTTATCACTTGGTATAAAACCATTTGTATAGAATATATTTTTTTATCACCAAACCTTGGAGCACAGGTCTTGGGTGGATATTTTGGAATCAACACATGGATTAGTTATATTTTGTTAGTGGGAATATATAACAATAATAAAAACCATAGGTATAAGTCTAAGTACATGACAAACTCTAGAAATTTTTGTAATTTTTACAGTGTATGGTTTTCCTAGAAATTGAATATGTATCTACATATCAAAATGTGGATGGGGAAGTTGCATCGATACACCTTGGGTTAGTCATCATAAACAATTATTGTTTATTATCATCTTGATATTTACTCAACCGATGGTGAGGGAGACTATGACTACTCACTTGGAATCACACTCCTAGGGATATTATTTTTGTGAAATAATATTGATTTTAAAAACCAGTATAATTGTCTTAGATTAAATTTGAAAATTAAGTATATTATGAAGTAGGTTATAATCCCTGATTGAAAGATGACCCTAATGAATTGAGGAAAAAGTTATATAGTTATAGGTTGATACAATCATATTATAGTTAAAGTTAATGTATTTTATGTTCTGTAATAGTGTCAATGGATAAAACATATAGGAATTGATTTTTTTACTCTGTTATTATTGGTTATTATCATACCATTTTTTCTTTCAGTATTTTAGTATAAAATCGATTGTTAATATAATAAATGAAACATGTTTCCCTAGAAACATCTATAACATAGTAAGTTGTCACATTTAGAACAAATTATTAAGATAATAAAAAATTATCAAAACCTTTCTATTATGTGGGAAATGGTGTGTCTCTGTGTATATATGATTGTGAGATGGTATCTCGGTAAAAAATAAATTATCAATTACTTATGTATCCCTTAATATATTTCACTATTGTGCGATAACTCGAAATATGAGGAAAAAATTTGTTTTAAGAAATAAGGATGTAAACCCAGGATATTTGGGAATAATTTTCTAACTAATACATTGAAGGATGGTTATTCCACCTGAAATAGAAATATAGACCAATTTTTCATATATTAGATGATTTTTATTAAGAAAAATCGAATAATAATAAAATATCTATAAAATAAAAATGATTAATTTAATTTAATTCTATAAATGATAATTCTTTCTAAAATATTGATTTCTCTATAGCATCGTATACTTTATCCTATTAAAATAAATAAAACAAATTTTCTATAATATAAAATATAATAAATTTTTAATTTTTAAATTATATACTGATATGATTAAATATTACAAAAACAAAAAATATTAATTTACTTTAAAAATGTTTTTAATTATATTTAGTATTATTTAATTTAGAAACTATATTTTTTAATTTTTTAATTTGTATTTTATAAAATTATTTTTTAAATTAAACAAGTATAAAATATAATATTATTTATTTTTTATATTTATTTTGAAATATACGTTTCGTAGGTGAATAGTGAAGAATACAATATTTATGAATGATATTACATGGATGAATTTATTGTTATATAAATAAGTCCTAATAATTTATAAAACCTTTAAATTGTTTAATGATACATTATTTTAGTATTAAAATTAATATACTATGATTATTTTGGAAAACCCTTGTTTAATAATATATGAACTTATGTACTATTTCACAATTAAAAACTCTTATTTTGATTGTTTTTAACTGTGTATTTTATTTTGTAAAATTCAATTATGGTTTGATTTTAAAACAATATAATATTTTTTTTATTTTATAATCATTTAATTTAGTTTGTGAACAAATAAAAATTAGAAGATTATCTTATATATAAATTATTTTATAAAAAATATATACATTTTTGTAAACGGGTTTTACATGATATGTTAGTTAATTTTAAATTTACCTTTTCCTTATAATGTAAGTATTACAAAATTAAATTAAATTGAAACACTAAATAATAATTGTTTTTATTTTTAATATGTCCACATTTAATGGTGTATATTAAAATTAATTATAATGGTTAAGATAGATTTATAGTGAAAATTTTAATGTAGGTAAAAGTAAAATGTAAAAATAAATTATTAAAAATAGTCAAAGATTTCCTAAAAATTGTTTACTGGATAATATACCTAATGTTATCCACAATATCTCACACTTTCTTATTATTTATTATTTTATCCATTTGTACATTGAATATTGACTTTCCCTTTTTTATTATTACGATAAAGTCACACTCTATACTTCTAATAGGGGGATAGATCAAAACAGAAATGAAAATTAAATTTCAATTTCCCCAATAAAATCATCACTTTTTTACATTACCTATATCTATATACCACCATTATAATCTTATTTATCTATATAAAATCCCTATGTGCTCCATTTACATGAAATACGACAAGATAATGTTCAAATAATCTATATTGAATGTAATCACTCTATAATATTTTTCATTATAAATATTTCTCCATGATACATATATTGTTAATTAAAAAAATTATAATTATTATTTTATATATAATATGATTTCGTGTTTACATAATAAAAATTATCACCCTTTTCTCAATTACCTAACAAAAAGAAAAATAAAATTCCTGCAATAAATGGAGAATACCACCTCCATATAGTGTCATGGTCCATATTTCATAACTACGTTACATGATTTGTTAGAATGGTTATTTTTAGTAATAAATTTATTCATATAAAATTATTAATATTTTTCAATTATAAACCATTACATATCTTATTTCCATTCAATATAAAATTAACACGTCTCCTTTTTTTACATGTGGTCTACCACCTCCACAAAATTGTTATATTTATTATATCAATTTATTCCTTATTTATGTGTCCAAATATATTAAAAAATGATTATATAAATTAAGAAATATTAATTATTATAAAATTATTTTTAAAAAATTATTTTCTATAAATATAATCATTTTTAACCACACTCACTATTGTATTACAGCTTATTTCATTAGGTCGTTTTAACAACCCAATTGAAAAATGCTATAAATATATATATTGAATGGATATGGAAACATAAATAATAATATTATTTTAAATTAATGATCAAATGATTATTTTTATATATTTTGGAAAGGTTATATCATTTTTAACATCTTATTTATTGGTGAACATTTTTCATAATAAATATCTAAATGATTTATATCAAAAATTCTATTTTCATGAAATGTAACTAGAATACCAATACAATTAATTTAAAACAAAATAAATCATTATAAAATAAATATTTTAGTAACAATAATTATATTTTAATGATTATATTATAATTGATAAAAATTATCACCATTGGCATTATGAAATAAGTAAAAAAATAGATATGATAATAATATTTTAGGATGAAAATAACATATAAAAAAAATATATATCTGAAAATAATATATAAATAAATTTTATCAAAATATATATGTTTGAATTAGTTTTTTAAATATGTTGTTAATATAGTAACCTTTTTATGATGTAATTTAGTGAGAATTTTGTCTATCCTGGATTTAATGTAAGCATTTTCTATTTTAATTTTTCATCAATGAGATATGATTCATATTCATCGCATGTTTCCTTTTATGGGGTGTATATAATGGCCTTTTATTTTATTTTTACATATTTTTATCTCATTTTTTTCTATTTATAAATCCATGTAATATTAATATTTCAGGGTTTATCAATCTAAATGGTAAAAAAGATTACTGGGTCTTTGTTTACACAACTCCCTTCATAGATTATTTCTTCTTCAAGAAAGTATCTCTTCCAAGATTGGATTATTCCACAATAATATATTATATCATATTTTTTTCTCTTCCATTATAAGGATAGTGGATTTTTTAATTCATTGATTTTATATTTAAGAATTTCTTCATGAAAATGAAATATAATTATTTAGAATAATTCCCATCTTATTTAATGATGGCTTTCAAACCACTTCCATATTGTCCTCTCCCAACAATTTTATCCTATATATTTTTAAACCACATTATTTTACATCTCATGTGACCTTTATGTTTCCCATTTCCCCTATATAGATTTATGTTTTATTATTCTATTTTATGATTATTTTATAAGAAATAATATTTGAAATTATTAAAAATGTTTTTCCTTTAATGATTTTATTTTTTATTGTCCACATCAAATATCTTTAAATAAGGAATTATATACTCTTCAAGGATCCATTTTCATATATCCAATTAAAAAATAAAATATTTCAAAACATATAAATTCAACATTTTCACAATGACTTTTGAATATGACCAATAACATCATCTATTATGAGTATGGTAAAAACATTATCTAAAAACTATTTTATGGATTCTCTCACTATGTGTGAATACATATATATGAAGATTTAAATCCATTATTTGAAATTATTCCCCAAATTATTTGATCTTAATATTATTTTTAAGAAAAATTTACTACTTTTATGTGTTTTAAATTTAAATGTTTAATTTTATAATTGATTTCTTCATTTTAAAAATGAATTTAAATTCCTATGTATTATGAAACAATTAATCTTTATTTTTATTTATTATAAATTAAATTTTATGAAAAAAAATATATGATTAATTTTTTTAATAAAATACATTATTTTTTATAAAGATTAAATTTTTTAAGGAAATATTTTCAATTTAGTAAAAAACATTATTGTGTTTTCAACCTATCCAAAAAAATTATTTCCTAAAAAATTTCATGTCATCTTCCAGTGTTCATAAAATGATATTTTTTATCATTTTCTATATACGTAATTCACCTTGTCATTCACTAGGGAAATTTTTATCCCACCATCTGAAAATATTCATAATATGGATTAAATATTTATTTATGAATATTATTCATGAAAAATGTCCCTTTTCCAATTATCAATTTAGTATTTTTTGTATGAGTTATTTCTTATCCAAATGGAACACATATGTGTGGATGATTGTGATTATGTTTGTTAAGGTACACTAAAACCATATAATTCATCGCTTAAAGATTTATATAAAAATTTATTACAAATTTTTTTGTTAAAATTAAGCGAGGATAATTGTTTGTAGTTTTTTTGTTTAAATGTGATGCGAACAACATTGTTCACAAGTTTGTTTTGGGGACATGATATAGGTGGACTTATTCATAAGATTTTTTTGTTGAGGTGATTTAGGTATATTTTTTACCTATTTTTGTTTGGATGTTAATTGAGTGGGTTTTGTCAAAAAAAAAGTTTGAGTTAATGTGATATAAGTATATTTTTATGCATATTTGTTTTCTGAACATGAAACTAGAACCTTTTATCACATTTAAATTTTGTGATGTGATGCATGCACATTTTATTAATTTTTTTTAATATTATGTGGGTAAATATGCTTATGAGTTTAGAGGTTAATGTTATGAGATTTATTTTTCTATCTTCATTTTATTGAATGTGATATTAACATCTTGGTTCAAATTATTTTTCAATTCATTTTATATTCCTAAATTCTAAGACAAGTTATTTTGTAATAACATTACATTTTTCTATATCCAATTATTATTCTAATGTCCAGGTGTTTTTAGAATCACACTATTTTACTATAGAATTTTTTCATTAATTTTATAATAAATTTAAATCATTCATTAAATATAAAAAAAATTATTAATATATTTTATTTTTTATAAGTTATTTCCCCTACTATTTTTTCTACTATATTAATGATATAACCATTGATGACATTATAATGACTTTTTCCATTAAAAATAATTTTATCTCACCACATTATTCTGATTCCATTCCTTATGATATGAAGCCTGGCATAAATTATTCGATGTCTATACATGACTTTAGAGAAGCAAAATTATGTATAAATGTTCACAGCTGGTATGAAATATGTTTCTTAAGTGGCTACTCCTCGAAGACATTAAACTTTACATTCTTGGGATAGTTTGATTATTATGAGATGTAATGTTTAAATTTTGGAAATTATGTGAAATAAATATATGTTTATCATGGGTTACATTATTTGTAATAAACAATAATACATATAATAAGAGTTCTTAGCACCAACCCATGGAGTACTGGTCTATGACATATCAATTTTTAATGTATAAATCCCATTAAAAATAGTTTCCCACATATTAATTTATGACTAATACATGAAAATTATCCGAATTTATTTATTATTTGTGTAATACACCAAAATTTATAAAATTTAATTATTTTCTATAGATTTACATGTAAAATAACTATCAATCTATAACAAATAGACCTATGAAAATTGAATATTTTTGACATATTTCATAGTCCTTCACAAATATATGTAGAATTGTGAACAATGTTTCTAGTTGATTTTACAAGGACCAAAGTATGTTGTTGTAGAAGAGTAAGGACTATTACATCTTGATACATTCCCATTATATAAAGTAGACATATGTGGATGATTCTTTGAGAAAAAATGATCATTATACCATATTTATGAAGTTGATATCAAGAGAACAAATATTCATTGATTTTCAAAGGATAGACCACGTCAAATTGTGTTAAGAGGATAAATATAATTTTAATAAATTATTGGTCAACGATACATCCATATAAACATAAATGTCTAAAATAAATGAGATATTAACCTATAATAGGTGTTTGGTAACATTCTATCATTAAGCAATGATAGATATAGAGTTATGAAATTTGGGAAATGAATTTATAATTTATTAATATGTGAACTGAAATATAATTTTATTGATGATACACATATGTGATTTTTCAATATCTATCTTGGAAGAACAAAAACAGATATAGATCAAGATGAAAATTTCTAGCCGGACACTGTGAAGATGTAAATTGTTGAGTATGTATATCATTGATTATTTAGATATTATTTGAATGTGTTAAAGAATATTTCTATATAGACAATGAATCTCATACATTTATATAAATGAAAAAACCTCACTATGAATTTAATAATTGGACATCTAAATAGTTCAAAAGGGATTAATTCCATTTGGGATACATTGTATTTTATTAGGATGTATTCACATTTAATGGTTATTCAAGATTACTAATCACTTAATAAAAAATGAAAGATATACAAAAATAATGTTGTATGTTTTGATGGAGTACCACTTTGAATTATTAATTATTGTGTTAAGAGGTTTACATAAATGTTATAGTTAATCATCAACATAAATTAGATATAGATATGAGCATTAGCACTATGTATCATAATTATAAAGAGGTTCAATCTTAAACTTCCATAAAAATTATTGAAGATATATTCCGATAAATTGTAATGAATTGTATTGAAATTTTTTATCAACTCCTTCCACTAGTAATCATCTTATTGGAAAATTGTTTCGAATATAGTATTCAAAAAAATCTAAATAATGATCTATATAAAAAATATAATTAATCAAATGTTTAAATATTAAATTTAAGATTGAAATGATCTAGGACTAGATCATTCTCTTGATATGATAGATAAGATACACACCATTTAACACCACAATAAAGCTATACAGATTCTTTAGATCATATATATCGGTAATCACCAATATGATTAAGAGTTGTAATACAGATATGATGTATTTCCTCTAATATCATCATGGAAAAAGTTAACGATATTTTAAATTATGGGTATTTTGATCAAAATATTCATTGGATCCTTTGAAATTCATTATCATGTGGGTATATTAGATTATCATCTTTAACTACCACAAAACCTCTCCAGTGAGCAAGATATATTCCATGTATAACTTTTTAGAAGTTTATACCTAAACCTCCATAATTACAGAACCCCGTGGTTTTAATGATATAACATGGACTCTAGTATGAGGATTATTGGTAGAAATGATTGATAATATAGATAAAGCATTGCAATTAAAGCACACTAACAATGTTAAAATAATATATAGAAATAATAATTTAGAAGAATCAATGTGGGGACCTTAATATGTTATTAGGTAGAAGTTAATTCATTTTTTTCATCGCACTATTTAAATTTATAAGGATCGATTATTTTAATTGGTATATAATGTATACACTAATGACTTTAAATTTCTATTCATCCTTTCAGATATATTTATGAGGAATATGTTTTTAACAAAAAACACTAAACTAAACTAACCAATAATACATTTAATTACTATAAAATATTAAAATTCATGATAAATATCAATACATTATGAGACTGAAATATTTAACATCATTATCAAAAAAATTAGAGGAATAAAACTACATGTAAATAAAAATACCACAAATAGAATGACCTTATCATTGTGGTTTACCATGAAGTTCATAACCTCTATTTTAACTATGGGATTAATTAAAAGGATTATATGTGTAATAAACATTTTGAGTGAAATATAAATGATTATGATAAATGGTAATAATAATTTTGGTGATTCTCTATAAATAAATGAAATAAGTTGATTTATGTATATGATCCTAGAAAATATGGTTGCTAGATAAATGGCCAATGTTGAATTGTAAATTAGATGATTATTAATCACATTTATATTATGGTTATGTAGATGAATTCAAAATAATATTATTGGTAAATAATGACTGATGATTTGATAAGATAATATTTGATTAAATTAATATATATATATATATATTATTTATTTTTATTAGTTATGCATTATAACTATTTCTAGTAAATAATTATTTTATATATTTATATATCTTCCTCATGGTTCTGCCACAACATACATTATAAAACTCCTAATTTTGAAGTGTAACATATCAAATAATTAATTTTTATTGGATTAATATTACTCCTATTCAGAAATCCTAATGTAATCATACTAATTATGGAATAAAAAAATGTCCTTCACCAATATCTCATAATAACCTTCTAAAAATTCATACAAGAATGATAAAAAAATTTAGTGTAATGATAATATTAAATAGGTAAAGATCTCATCTTTAAAAAATCTATTTAAATACTATAAATACACCATTGTTTCGAAATATTTTACATCTCAAATCATTCCAAGCTAATCATGGATATACCACCTTCATTTTTATATTTCATTTGTTATATGAATTCGTTGTAGTGAATACATTACATCCATATGAAATTTTCATAACCATTATTATTATCCATTTTATCATTATCAATTAAATGTATCCAACCATCTATGTTAATGTTATGAAACTAATCAGGTAATTTAATGCAATGCATATAATGAATAAATGGTTGAAACGTTCATCTTTTTCTACAGTCTTCTGCCTTATCACCTTGAGGTAACTATTTAGGTTTCCTTTTAAATTATTAAATACCCCTAACTTAATATATTTCATATTCATTAAATTACCTCTTAGTTTACTTTGAATTTAATCCTAATCATCATTTATAACAATCCATTATATCAAATAAATCCATTATAAATTGAATAAAATCCAACAAATATCATTAACATTAAATATTATCTCAATTTTAATTTTCTTATAAATTATATAATAAATACATATTCATTTATTTCGTAAATGAGAGAGAAGTCTCCACATTATCTATAAAATAAAAAATATTATAGATTATAGTTAAATACTTCAAGCCACGTTGACAATAAAATAAAAAAAGATAAATTTGAGAAATATTCAGCTTCATGATCTCCCCCTTATCGACAAAATACATGTACCTTATTTTTGGATAAATCATTATATACATATTAATGAAAATAAATCTATATATTTATAATATATAATATTTCCATATAAAATTTTCATAATGTATGAATTTTTTTTAACTTTTATAATTTTTATAATGATATCCCCCTTTTCTTTTATATAATTACATTACCTTAGAGAGTTTAATCTCTGATATTGACCTACTAATCATTCAAAACAATATTCAATTTATATATATTCATTACCTTTTATGAAACATGTAGTGTCATTTTTCCACACCAAGACATATTTAGTCATTATTTTGGATTTTTATACAAATTATTATAATTCTTCATCATCCCTATAAACTACAGTCTCAAAATCAAATATTTAAAATGAGTGAACATACATGTTCTCAAAGATTCATCAATAAATCTTATTATCCTACTATGTAAAAAATAAATTTCTGAAATAATACTTTTATTAAAAAATCTCAATGTTGTCCAATTTGATAACATACATCCAAAAATATCATTAAACTAGATATTTTCAATACTTTCAATAATTTACCCGAGATATCAATACCAATTTCACAACATCATAATTAAATAATAAATAAATAATAAGGTTTGTGAGTAATACATAATGAAGAAAAAATTATATAACATTTTTGAATAAAATATATATACAACTTATAGAAATAATTTCACTTTTTTGTAATAGGAATTATCCATTTTCAATTTTTGTTAGGTTAAACTTTTAATATTTATCATAAAACCCAAATATATTTGGTCCTCTATTTTTAAAATTTTTATTATTTATATAGATCATGTTAGTCTTATTTTAGTTTACATTATAATCCTAGAAAAAAATACATCATTCCATATATTAAAATAAATAGTATGAATTATTAATATTTATTTTTCATCATGATTTTTTCTTCCTTATTTATGGTTTGATACCATATTTTATAAATTGATAGGAATAAAATATAAAAAATTATTTCTATTTGGATTTCTATACCAATTTATTTCTATATCATCTATACACCAGTTTTGTGGTTCCAAAACCGAATTGAATTTTCCAAATAAGGAAATGATACTCATTGGGGATCCTATAACCACACAATAATTTATAATTCATAATTTATCACCAAATTTATGTTACTAATATTCATGAAATAAATAATTTTATTTTAATTCATACATCTCTTTCCAAAGTAGTCTCCCATGGAATATATCTCTCCCTTATAATGTGCCCATGAATATGTTCTACCACTATATAGGGGGTTTGTACTTGTGGTACACATTTATAATTTCTTATACCCTGAAATTATCTTTTTTTATTTATTAGTTTGTTGTTCTTGTAAACATTATTTCTTATCCTAAACCAAATAATATAGAATTTAATGTAAAATTAATTAGCATAGTTTTAGTATAATGTTTTCCCTTGAAGTGGGTAACTAGATTGCTTCTGTTTTTAGGCCAATTACATGAATTATATTTTCCACTAAAATAAATCAAAATTACAATGGATTTTGGAACATATCATCTTTTATCAAAAAAATTCATATAATTAAGGTCTACTAAATTTTTTTATATTAGTTCAAAACTGTATTAATTGTTTCCAGCAAACAGTGTAAATATGATAAATTCTACACCTGGTATTTCAATATAAAATATAAAATGCCTTCAATCCATCTAAATATACAAACTCTTATTTTAATCATAGTCATGATTTCGATAAATTTCTAATATGTAACATAAACTACCAGAAATTTTAATTTTGGAATTCCAAACAAAATTATAATATATATTATAGAAACATCCTCATATTCTAAAATAATATTCTAGAATGACTAATCATATTCATTAGAAAGTCATATATTCTAGAATTTTACAATTAATCTCGTTATAACATATAAGTAAAATAATAAACCCCTCTAATTCAAATGAATTCAATATTTATATACACTCACCTTGTTTTGATATTTATTCTCACAAATATCTATATATTCCACTTTCCATAAAAATTACTCAACCACATTCAATAACTTCATATATATTAGAATATATCATCCTCAATGAAAAAGTAAAACATTAATTTATCTATCCATTAGAATTAATAAAATAATAAATTTAAAAATGACATAAAATTCATGAATTTTTAATATTTGAAGGTCGTTCTCGTGCTCCATTCTCATGTAGGTATCTTTCCCTACATAGGGTTTCCCCTTTCCCGGATGATGTTGTTTCATCAGCTTCGTTTTCATTTCTATATACCAATTATTCTTGTTTCCTTTCCAAGACTCTGTAAAAATATTCCTATGGTTTCCATTCTGTGCTATGTCCTTAATCTCCATCATTCCTCTCTTTCTCAGATCTAGATGGATAGACCACCGATGAAATGGGATTCTGATTTTGTAGGTGAAGGTCCTCTCAGCGTCTCTCTTCTTCATCTTCTGGGGTTTCAGCACCATGTTCTGTGTTAGGGTTTCATCCCCTTGTATATGGGATTTTTAGTTTTATTTCACATTCCATTTACCCTATTATTGGTGAGATTTTAGTAAAATAAAATAACTGATTTGATAGTTTATAAAATAATAGAAATGATTGTGATTTTCATTATTGTGTTTAGAAAAATAACTTAATAAAAGAAAAGAAATGATTTTTATTTTTCTCCATCATGTTTGGTGACAATTTTTATAGGAAAAGAAAAGAAACACTTCTGGTCCAAATGACATAAATAAACATTGTAAAAAAATAACACATACACATGGGATGAAGAGACATACTTGCTCAAGATAAAAAGACAACCATATATTAGATCCCCACAAACACCATACCTCCAAACATGTCTTCCCAACGTCAGCAATTTATGTTAAATGAAACAAATAAAATTTACAAAAATGTATTTCTATGACCTTTTTTAAACAAATAAAAATAAAAATAATTTTGATTTTAGTTAATTATTATCTTTAATATCATTAAAATTTGGAAAAGATTAAACTATGAACATATGTTCATAAAAATTTTAAAATTTATAAAAATTTAATTAAATATAATAAAAATTAATTATATAATTTATTAATTCAAAATTATTAATTCAAGGTAACAAAAATTATTGATTCAAAATTATTAATTCAAAATATTTATTATTTTAAAATATTTACTAATTTACAATAGTTATTAATTCACATTAATTAATTCAAAATTTTTATTAATTTAAAATTATTTAAAATTTATTTATATAATTTTTTAATAAAAGATAATAATAAATATTCACAATCAAAATTATCTATATTCAAAATAATTTATAAATTGTATATGTTAATTTATATACACATAATTATTTACAATATTTTTTTATTTACACATTATAAAAAATTTATATTTTATTGTTAGTATTACAATTAAATTAATTTGAATTTGGAAAAACCACTATTTATTATTTATAAATTATGTTATAAATATGTTTATATAAATAAAAATGGATAATATGGGGAATTTATAAAATATCTAAAATGGTGGAGGGTTTTCGTCAGAATCATCCCGATTTTGGGAAAATTAGAAATGTGGAGAAACCATGGACATGGGAGAAATATATTTCTCCCCATTTCTATGTACTAAATTTATCTTTGTCATTCTGACTTCACTAAATAGGAGAAATATATTTCTTTCAATCTATATCTTTTATTTTATTACCATTGAAATGCAGCCAAATGAGCACTTATGGTTTTTTTCATGGTTCTGATCAGGGTTTCATCCATATTCCTTATTCCTCTCTCTCAGGATTTGGGTTGTTCTTTTGTTCAGGATCTTTTGTATTGAGGATAACAATAGAAATTGTGAAATGATGATAGGATGGTTATTGGATACTCTCTTCCTCTACCTAGCTGCTTCGATGAATCTATTTTTTTGGATCGAGTTATTCCTTTTGTTTTGGTATTTCATCTCATAGAGTTGTTGGATTTTGGTGGATTTTGAATGGTTTTCATAAACAGGTTAGTGTCTTGGGGCTGGTATCGATGGTATAATTAGTTGAATCTTGGAGGAAGTCATTTTTTCGTTGTGATTTGTTCATGTTTTTTTGTTCTGTTCCTTGTGATTCCTTGGTTTTTGTTTTCCCAATTTGGTGATGGTGCTGGTTTTCATTGATGATGAAAATGGAGTTGATGTTATTGATTCTATGTTCGTGGTTCAAATAGGTTGGAAGCTACAGGATCCTGATGTTGGATGCGTAGTTGAATCGACACATGAAGAAAGGACTTTTAGTGTCTTATAGTAGTTTCATGTCATGATGGGTGAAATTTTTTGAATTTTAAATGTTGTGATTTTTTGGACGATATCTTGGAACACTGGAATATGATGTGTTTTTTATTTTGAAATTTTAATATTTTGTGTTGTAACATTTTTTATGGATTGTTTCTAGTTATTTTTATTTGGGGTTCACACTTACCCCTTAAAAGTGTCAGTATAAAATACAAATATATGGATAGATGGAATATTTTAAATACATCTCAACATCACTACTGTTACTTTGGAACTATATAAATGTGATGTAAAATCTATTTTCATATTATGATAATTTAACATCCCTGTGCTTCCATTTTATTCTACTTCTATTTTATCAACAATAACTTTATTTTTCAAATTTTTCCATCCATTTTATATCTAAAATAGGTTTTAAAAAACTCATGTTATTATGATGTCATACAAATAGTTCTATAAATCATTATTCTTACTTGAATGTATGATATTTATCTTCCTTATTTTACTCAAAATATTCTTATCATTTAATCATCTTCCATTCCACTCACATGAAAATTTTATATACCAGACTTCAGGAACTAAAAAAATTATAACATGGAATATCATATAGTTTTACTTCAATAACTATTTTATATTATTCGAAATTAAAATTTTTTACTATAAATATATCATTCATTAGAAAATACTAATTTTCTTAACTCTATCATTTACAACAATAACTTTCACATCATAATATATTTCTGGTCAACTATGGATTCTTAACCTTATGACATTGTCTTCAAAAAACCACTAGACTAGTATATATATTTTTCTACCTTCATCAATATAAATCATCCTAAACCAAATTTTATTCTTTAATAACAATGATTTTTATTAAATATAATATTATCGATGCAAATTCAATTTTTAAATTTTAATCTATCATCTTATATACATCTTATAACTACATAAACTATCTACACCTCGTGTATTTCATTGAAGTTTCTATTACGTTTTTAATGAAATCTTTTATATATCAGGTAACATACAACTGTTTTATCATTGGGTACATTATTTTATCAGTATACAAATAAACTTTGTTTATCCAATGAATTTACTTAAAATAAAAATTTGAAGCACTAAATTTGGTAGTTTTTATTCCAAAACTATATCGCCTCAATTCCTAAAAAAAACAACATTCAAATATTTTGAAATTCACTCATCTAAGTCCTTTAATGAAACATGACTTCCTTTTATTTTTTGATCGCATCACATATAATTTCAAATTCATGAATCATCTAAAAATATTTATGTCTTAATCAGAAACATAGAACTCTGCATTATAATATCTAAAAGGCTTCCCTTATTATTTTCTAGAAATAATCATTTGTAGTATCTATATTAATAATTAGGTCACCGAAATGTAAATTATCTACATCCTGGCTCTAGGAAATAGTAGATTAATTATTAACAACATTCTCATAAAATTCACAAAAAATGAGATGAGAATTAATAAAATAACTACAATAATTTCATATGTTCATCACAATTACCTTTTGAATTTTTTTTAATATCAAAACCTCTAAATAAAACCACATTAATCTTTCAATCATACCATAACATTACTCAAATTGATGTTTCATTACACAAAACTAATGAAGAAATTATGTTTTTAGTGAATTACACCGATTAGTCAGAAGCCATATATGGTTTGTTAATATAATGAAATCCCATTCATTAGAGTCACATAACATTTTTTTGACTTATTCATAAAATTCATTAACAAAAAAACTATAGAAGATTAAGTACATAGTGTTTTAATTCTACCACCCTTCGACAATAGATTGTAATATATAGGTGGTATGATATAACAACCATATGATAAAGGGTTAGGATGAACATTAAATTATATCATTAAATCATGTAATTTGTTTCATCTAATTACTTCAATGAACATTTCAGAAACATGATCTATTCTAGAAGCAAACTCAATCATTATTTCTGCATTATAAAATATCTTTATTGAAAAGATACTTTATATCAATATGTTTTTATCTGGTGTGTTGCACCATATATTTATATAGATCAATTGAATTATTATTATCACTTGAAAATTTTAGTGGTTTCTCCATATTTACCATCCAACAATATAGGTAAACTATCATCTAGAAAATGTGTGATCAAGAATATTTAGTAGTACTATACTCATCTTTAGGTGTACTTACATTCTTGTGCCATTATTTTATATTAATTTTACACATCACACTATTTTATCCCAAAAAAACAAAGCTCCTAATATTCTTTTTGTTCATTTCAATATATTTTCATATCAGGATTTATGAAACCAAACATGTTATTTTATTCATTTCATCTTTATATGTGAGAGTAATGTGATTTTACTTCAATATTACTATGAATTATTTAATCATCCATCATATTTGATTCCTTTATTATAATTTGATATATTTTATAAAAGTTTAATCATACACAATATATGGTCTTCATTCAAAAAGGTAAAGAATGATGATAAATATATTCCTAATGTCAACCTAATTCATTCTTCTTACTACATCATATTTGTTTAGTTTCAATAGATCTATAATAGGTTTGGTTTCATCATTTTTTTCATAGATAAAATTCCCCAAAAATTACTTGGAATATATCTTTTATAATTTGAATATATTACATACATTTTCATACAATTTACCCCAAAAAATAAATTCATCTATCTGATCATTTATGTAAAGACCCGTAAAATTCAAGTAAATTTTTTTTCTTAATTTTCCTTGGAAATTTACAAGAGCGCAGTTCATGACAACACCTGATTCTGAGGCCCGGTGTGCCTGGATTCGTTTTCCGAAGCATGGCTCGGGTACATTTAGGGAACGAACAAGCTGGTTTTTCTAACTTTTGAACCGGTGCTCGGAATCGAATTCTGAGGGCACCTATGGAATTGTAGCACCGGTAATTTCTTAGAAACACCTTTTCTGGAGTTGCGTTTGCTCGGGTGTGGTTTTTTAAAAAACATTTAGTTAAGTAAATGAATATAATAAATTTGTCACTCCATTAATTTTATTTTATGTCACATAACCTATGATTAGTGAATGATGTGGGACCCACAATATCCTACCCACATGGTATGATATTTGTGAGGTGGAGCCCACATGAGCCCCACCATTTCTTTTCTTCTTAAGTAACGCACCCGCAACCCCTTTTTTAATGAAGTCAAATATTTTGTTGAATCTAGATATTAAACATCTCATTAATTGGGAGGTTTTAATCCCCTCAACTAACTGACCGTTTCTTTCCTTTTTGAATTTCAAAGAGTTGTTTTTTGTGTTAATAAAATAAGACAACAATTATTTTATTTGGGTGGGAACATGTTGCGTGGAGAGGATTTGGATAATATCCTTCTTATTCGACGAAGAACGCGGAGAATGCGAAGAACGCACCAATCACCGACAAAGAACGACAAATCCTTTTAGATCGACTATGTGACGTCGTGTACCGCGACGCCAACGACCCTTCTTCCGCGACGCTTCTTCCGTGATGCTTCTTCCGTGACGTTCCTTCTCCGCGACGCCTTCTTCCACGACATGAATTTTCGCGATGAACCCTCGCTCGACAATGCTCGAGGTAGGGGTTTTGATTCAATTAAATATTTTTGATTTATACCCTCGGTATATATTTTATATTTTTCTGAAGCCTTTTTAAACTGCTAACACGGTGGGAGCGGACCAACTAACAAGTCCGAACCCACCGTCTCTTCGTTCTTGGTGTGAGGATCAGCTGGAGATAATGAAGCTGGCCGCACGGGCATTGTGAGGTCTTCACAGTGAAGATCTGTTCCCAGGAGGGCTGTTGGCGAAGACAGCAGGCTAATCCGACCACCGGAGCCCGTCCGGTGGTCCGCAGAACGTTCCGTTGGTGCGCCTCATCGGCACGGCAGCACCGGCGGCCAGAGGCAACGGCCGGCCGCCAGGATTCGGCGGCGCCCGGTGCGCTTCTTGGAAGAGTCGCCGCAGTGGCAGGCCGCTGGTCCCGTGACTGCCGGGGACCGAGGGAGGCAGGACGCTGTGCTCGGCCGCGTCCGTTGACAAGGAGCGCCCCCCCCCCCATGGGGCCGCGGTTACACGCTGGCGGGGGCAGCATGCCACCCCGCACCGGTCGGCCGAAACGGCAGAGCCACATGGCCGGACTGCCATGTCGTCCGTGCCCAAGCGGGATGGACCCAGACCCGGGTTTGGTCGACCCATTTTGGGCCGACCCAGGGGGTCTCGGGCCAGGTCGGTCCGGGCCCGAAACCCCCACTTCTGTACCCCCTTTCGGTCATTCACCCATAACTTTTTCTACGGACCTATTATCGATGCAATGTCAGTTTGATAGCTATACATGGGTCAATACGTCCATTTTGGTATGTTTTATTCAAGGTTTCAGAGTACTTGAGGTTCGGCCAGGTTGGTTCGTACACGAAACCAACGGGGCCCTCGGATCGGAAATGCTTATAACAAGAGCTCCGGACGTCCGATTGACGTGCGGTCGACTTTATTGGTTTCCTCTTGATGAGACAAAACTTTTTTCATGATTATCCTGAGTTTTGTATGCATTTGGATAATGGTCGGGTTGGATTGTACCCGAAATCCAACTAGGCCCCTAGAACGGAATAGCTAAAAACGTTCATACCGGACGACTGTTTGATTAACCATCAGCAGCGTTGGTGATCACGTTGAGAAACTGTCCCTATGAGCATACCCTACAAGAGTTCGGGGTACAATATAGATATGGCCGGGTTGGTTCACACACGAAACCGACCGGGCCCCTAGGACGAAAATGCTAGTAACTCATAGACCATGCCTCCATCTGACACACCATCTATTGCGTTAAGTCCCCTTTAACGATGAAGTACATTGAAATAATTCTCCATGGAACTTATTGATACTTGTAGTATTGACCAGTAGCTCATGGAGCTGACCCACCCAGTTACAAGCTAGTAGAGTGCAAAGACCTAATAGCTGGCTGAGAATTGTCGACTGATGATCTATCGACTCGGTGTGTTTCTGATAGCCCAGTGGGGAGCGCTTGGTTGTTGCAATAGACCCACGACGGAGGAGCTCTTGGTAGTAGTGGAAGAACCATGGCACTCAACAGAAGGAGTACCTTTGAAGGCTATGAGGGGGAGCACTTGTTTGTAGTGGCAGACCCACAGCGGAGGAGCACTAGGTTGTAGCAGCAGACCCATGGTACTCAACAGAAGGAGTACCTCTAGAGCCTATGAGTGGGAGCGCTTGGTTGTAGCGGCAGACCCATGGTGGGAAGCGCTTGGTTGTAGCAACAGGCCCACAGTACTCGACAGAGGAGGAGTTCGGCGCGCTTGGTTGTAGCGGCAGGCTCGCTGTAGAGACCCGAAGCTTGACGTACATTGACATTACATTACATTTGCGGAATACTTAGTACATAACAAAAACACACTCGCAAGTATCGTAATAGTTTAGTGTCTTTGAAAACTCGGAATATAATCTTGTAATCCTGGTTAAAGATCTTCAACATCTCCCATAACGATCTTCCTTTTTTTTAACCTAAAACCTTTCTTTATATCCTGGGGAAAAGAAAAAATAAAAGGGTGAGCTCAAATGCTCAGTAAGGGTAAACAAAAGAAATATCAATCACATCATATACATAATCACATAACTTTTGGAAATCTTAACCTGCAAAAGAGATCATAATTTCATAACATGGGGTAAATCATGGTAGTGAAATGTAATCACAATAATAATAACTTAAAACATGAAACTTTGTGGCATTCACACATAATCATAGAGAATCATTTCTTGTTAGACAAGACTCATTTCCAAGACTATCTTAGTGGACAAAGTCCCTTTCTGAATCGAGTAACCCTCGTTTCAGTCCTGTTTCACTGAACCTCTATAACCTACCATTCCAGCCATGTCTATCTCATGAGATATAAAATCTTTACCCAATGCATTGGAGGGAGATATAGGTCCCACCCATCTCATAATGATACCATTATTATGTGTGCCACAAAATCATAAATCATACATCATTTCATAACCCATGTAGTAAAAATGGGATTCGTAAACATCGTGACATCATAAAACAATTCATATAAGATAAAGGAATTCATAAAAATAATTCCATCACAACATAACCAAATCAATGTAATAATAGGGATAGAAACAGAACCCTATGTTATCTTAGATGGAAAATAATTTTGATAAAACACTTGAAATGAATTCTTGAGGAAAATATCCTTTCTTCTTCAAAATCAATTTCTTTTCACAAAACGTCATGCAATTTTAAAAGAAAGAGATTTTATTGAAAATAGTCATGAAATCTTTTGGAGGAAGCTTCATGAAAATAAGGCTTTATAAAACCGTAAAAATCCATTCATGCCGTATAAGTTAAAAAAAACATTCTTCTCGTACTTTTGTCGGAAAAGTCAAAAAGTACCTTATATGGTAACCAAACGAAAGATTTCATTCATAAAATGTGGTAAAAAGTAAATAAAGGGTAAAAATGACATTAAAAAGCCATGGAAGAATGGTAAACATTTTATGAAATCATTTTTAGACATCATGGTCATGGACGATAAACGTAACCCCAGTAAATACTTACGTATAAGCAATCTCGGATAAGAATGAGATTGAAAATTTATCCCTTACCTTAAGTCCGATTTGCTTCGTAAGTGTCCGAACCTCCTATATAATGATTTAAATAATGTCATTAAATTATTACAGAATCATATTCATTGTTATTATATCATATATGGTTCACTTATGACTTTATATTACCCGTTCTTTTGTAAATTCCATGTTAAATAAGTGTTTTGGGTAAAATCGTTTTATTTATAGTAGGTTTTTGGACTTGTTGTTCTTGAAATTATTATTACTCATATCATGATTTATTTACTTCCAGAATATAAAACATGATTTATATATCATATATATTCAGTATATATATATATATATAATAGATATATAAATGAAATGAAACACACCGTTCATGGAGACAGTAGTCCGTACGTACGCATGAACGCTGTTTTCGTTTCCATATTGAGTTGAACGGAATTAAGTAGATGACATTCATATATATACACATAAATCCAGTATCATTTTTATGTAATATATTTCATTATTACTTATTATATATACTTTATAATCATTCATGAATTTTTAAAGTGGGGAATGAATCTCATCGCGTCGTGGAGACGGTAGTCCGTACGTACGCACGAGCGATGATATCGTTCTCATTATCGTGAACTTGTGTTGAAGTGTATGTATAATGTTTCAGTATCAATATCAATTTATAATAATCATATATAGTTACTCATTACACCATTATACCCATCCTTGTAAGGTGATGGTGGAAAATAGATTACACCACGGCGTGGAGACGGTATTCCGTACGTACGCACGCGCGGTGATTTCATTTTCCCGTAGGATGGATAGAAGGTGAATTAGGGTTGTTTCATATTTATAATAACATATCAGTATGTAAGTAATACTTATGTTATTACTTTATCATGAAACAACTAAAGAAGAAGAAGTTGAAAAAGAAAGAAATTGAAAAGATCGGTAATGGATATTACCTCTTCTTTGAAACTCCTCTTTGAATCCTCCACTTAGGGAACTAATATTGGTCTTTGAAGAAGACCAGAACCTCTAGGATTATTCTAGGGAAGTGGAGAAGGGATTTTGGCAGGGGTTGGCCGATCTTGAGTGCTCAAATTGGTGTGAGGAGGAGGGGGAGGAGGTGCCCTTTTATAAGGGAGGAGAGGGGCACCTTAGGAATATCTCAAAATATTATTTTATATTAAAGTCAAAATAGGTTTATAATGGTTCCAAAGGGTCTTATTTTGAAGGTAAAGTGGCGATGGGTCGAAATCCTATCAACCAATATGATTTAGAAAAGTTTAGGTTATTATTTTAACCTTATCAATTAGATTTAACTCTAAGTTAAATAATTTAACTTTTACCGTGACTTTTTGTTTTCTTATACTATATGGTTAATACACTTACTATAACATGCCAGAAAAACCCCAAATTGTTTATTATTAATATATATATCCTTATCTAAGTCATTTGGCCGAACATTAGATTTTTAGGAATAAAATAACAATTAATAATATTATATTTGATTTAAAAACTATTTTGTGTCAATTTTGACACTATTTGATATATGATTTTTTTGAAAGTTACAACAGAATTATATGTTCGAACCAAGTTGATTAAATCAACAATAATATATCATAGTAACCTAGAAAATTAGTAGACTTCATAAAAAGTCTCAAATTACATTTATTTTTGTGTTTATAACATCAATTATGTCAATATTTCATAAATAAGATAATTACTGCATCATAATTGTGTCATAAATAAATTAAATTATTTAATGTCTAAAAATTATAAATAAAATACCATCATGTAGGAGATCTTTTTAGCTGTCTAATGAATATTTATAGTCGAATTTATCTTTTTTATAACCCCATATTAAAAATTATTTACTTATTAAACTTTGATTTTACCTATTTTAACTATTCATTAAATAAAATAATATTAAATGTCATAATCTAATCCAAGTAGACCTAAATGGTCATATTATATTCATAAAGTTGTTTTTGGTCGAATTACACTTATCCAATAGAATTAGGACATGTGTTAGGGTAATAGTAATATCATATTTACCCTTAGTTACCCTATTTACTTTTAACCGTGGTAAAAAAAGTAAAAAGTTACTATTCACCAAAAAATTATTTTCATCTCATTGAAACACATTTTAGTCCTTGATATTTACCGTGTCACTCGGATTTTCGAAATTCCATTCACAGAAGCGGTAAAATTATGTTTTATGCAAAATTCAGTTTTTAACCTACCACTTAGTGGTTTCACTATTCATCAAAAATTGAAAGTTTTCAGAAAAATACCAAAATTTCACCCTAGGCAAATTTCGATATTACGAATCCAAAAATGAATTCCATTTTGAGAAATAAAATTTACAAAATTTCAAAAAGTGTTTATTACTATTCATAACGGCTAGTTTTAATAATATTTTCATAGCATATTGTTGTTTAGTGAAACTCGTTATTGCGTACTATACATGCTATCGAGGAAGGTCGCGATTGCGTGTAATGCAAGGCAAGTCAAGGATGTGTGTTGTGAAAGCTCCTTTTGGTGTAGCGTACAACACAAGACATTAATAAAATTAAAAAGAATATATTTCATAAAATCTCGGGCTGTTACATTCTACCCCCCTTAAAATGAATTTCACCCTCGAAATTCGTCTGGGTTATAAATGGTTTACTATTCGAAAGTTTCTTTAATAGAAACCCACATCGTAAAAAGGAATACCAAAAACAATCTTTAAAAACGAAAGTATGAAACGTAACGATTACCCAAATAAACTAATCACTGGGTTTCCACATCGGTGAAAATATGGATATGGAAGAAAAATCTAACCATCATGTTCTGATGGAGAGTGGTAGAGAACATGGCTATGGAAAAGACAACAATCACAAATCCATAAATTTGTGACGATCTAAGGTACCATCTGATTAATCAGATATAAGAGCACTAGGACAACATTTTTTTGGTTTTCAAGATCATTTACCTAAAGTTGAAGAATTTGAATAAATACTTACTTTATTTTGGTACAATCTCACTATTGTTCGTGCCTTGAACAATTTCCACTTCATCTCTTAAATAAATGAAGTTGAATTTGTTATTCGTGAAGTGTTAGCAGATCATGTGATAGAATGACGGGTCAGTCCATCTGTCTCAAACAAAAGGTTAGCAAAAGTTATTAAATATATATAAGTCATTCTATAGTGATATTAATCATATATGGTACCTAAAATGGACTTATACATCATATATCATACTGCATAATATAATAAAACTAGTTTCTACTAAACAGGGACTTCCTGTAGGCCAGTGGTAGGCGATAAAGGCCAGTCGCACTTCGGTTGTGTGTTCGATTCCCACAGCCTTGTCCGACGCGATGGGCTGTCGCCCGTCCTGCAGGTTGTCCTTTTTCTAAAGCTATATTACTATAACATCCCATCAATAATATCAAAAAAACTTTTTATCTTAACTTATTTCCAACATAATCCATTCTAATCTTTAGGCTTGTCTAAAATACTTCGGTCCAAGCTAATAGTATAAAGAAAATGGTTACTTGAAATGTCACAGAACAATCACGTGAATGCCATCATTTATCCCCCATATATCATAAGATATATCTTGTTGGTCAAATTACAAACATCTGAATACCTTAATCATGTATTCTCTTGAAGAATGAATACCCATTGAACCTTAGTGAAAACATTAATGCAGTTAAAAGTTAACACTTTCCATATACCAAAATCCTCGAAATTCTATATACTCAAACCGTGATATCACTTAGTCCTTATATCAATCATGAGCTCATGAATACTGTCAAACATTTCATTTTCTCCTTATTCCTTAATTATGCGCATATCATCTACTTTCCAAAATATTTGAATCGCTTTTCATGGTTACCGGTACCTTAAAATTATTGAAAACCACAATAGACCAATACATAAATATTTCAATACACCATAAAAGTACCTCAACAAAATTATTCTTGAATACCAATACATAAACACTTTAGTCCATCCACTTCAATGACTGTCCTGGAATAATTCCTTCCTTGATTTAGAAGTAACTTTTTAGGTCAGGGCATTGAGTTGGGTAATGCACATGTTCTCCACAAATAAGACATTGAACTCCATAACAATCTGTCACTCTATGACCCTTTTCTCCACACAGATAACATTGGTCCCTCCATTTGAGGTATTCCTCAAGGTTCTTCTTCCCTTCATTAGAAATCTCAATCTTCCTTTCTTTATGCTCCTCGACATGCGAACATGCATAATAGTTTATCTTCTTCTTCTTTGATGAATTAGGCATACCACTAAATTTCACCTTGTTAATCATATATCGCGATGACTGATTCGGAATAATCACAATATCTTTATCTCTAGACATTACACAATTTTGTTGCTCATAGTCACCAATTTGTCCATTGGATTCAATGTTACCCGAATTCCTTTTGGTTCCCTCCATTAACTAAAACACAAAAAGAATTCTGTGAGAGGCGAAATCATGCTAGGGAAGACAACATAGTAAAGGGGGAGTACCCTCAATATCTAATATCTTAGGTTTATATTCTAAGATCTTTAGCGCAATTCTAGGACTATAACCTATACGTATACTTAACCTTAGAGACATCCCTAGACATACCTTAGAAATATCTCTAGGGATCTCACAAAAGTTTTCGCATCCTAGTTTCCAAAGGTTGACTAAACCTTTCCTCTGATACCAACTGTAGCGGTCTAGAATTATTTCCAGTGGACTACAGTTGATACCTATCAGGTCACTCCATGGGTGGCTACACCCCCTGGGCGGGACACACCACCATCCCCAATGGCAGCCATTTCCTCATGAAGCCCTTGGGCGGAGAGCCATGCTTCGTCCAACGCTCACATGTGAGAGTTCCCAAGGATCGGATACATTCCTACCACCTTTGCCTCTGATACCAACTGTAGAGACCCGAAGCTTGACGTACATTGACATTACATTACATTTGTGGAATACTTAGTACATAACAAAAACACCCTCGCAAGGATCGTAATAGTTTAGTGTCTTTGGAAACTCGGAATATAATATTCTAATCCTAGTGAAAGATCTTCAACATGTCCCATAAAGATCTTCCTTTTTTTTAACCTAAAACCTTTCATTATTTCCTAGGGAAAAGAAAAAATAAAAGGGTGAGCTCAAATGCACAGTAAGGGTAAACAAAAGAAATATCAATCACATCATATACATAATCACATAACTTTTGGAAATCTTGACCTGCAAAAGAGATCATAATTTCATAACATGGGGTAAATCATGGCAGTGAAATGTAATCACAATAATAATAACTTAAAACATGAAACTTTGTGGCATTCACACATAATCATAGAGAATCATTTCTTGTTAGTCAAGACTCATTTCCAAGACTATCTTAGTGGACAAAGTCCCTTTCTAAATCGAGTAACCCTCGTTTCAGTCCTATTTCACTGAACCGGTATAACCTACCATTTCAGCCATGTCTATCTCATGTGATATAAAATCTTTACACAATGTATTGGAGGGAGATATAGTTCCCACCCTCTCATAATTATACCATTATTATGTGTGCCACAAAATCATAAATCATACATCATTTCATAACCCATGTAGTAAAAATGGGATTCGTAAACATCGTGACATCATAAAAAAATTCATATAAGATAAAGGAATTCATAAAAATAATTCCATCACAACATAACCAAATCAATGTAATAATAGGGATAGAAACAGAACCCTATGTAATCTTAGATGTAAAATAATTTTGATAAAACACTTGAAATGAATTCTTGAGGAAAATATCCTTTCTTCTTCAAAATCAATTTCTTTTCACAAAACGTCATGCAATTTTAAAAGAAATAGATTTTATTGAAAATAGTCATGAAATATTTTGGAGGAAGCTTCATGAAAATAAGGCTTTATAAAACCGTAAAAATCCGTTCATGCCATATAAGTTAAAAAAACATTCTTCTCGTACTTTTGTCGGAAAAGTCAAAAAGTACCTTCTATGGTAACCAAACGAAAGATTTCATTCATACAATGTGGTAAAAAGTAAATAAAGGGTAAAAATGAAATTAAACAGCCATGGAAGAATGGTAAACATTTTATGAAATCATTTTTAGACATCATGGTCATGGACGATAAACGTAACCCCAGTAAATACTTACGTATAAGCAATCTCGGATAAAAATGAGATTGAAAATTTATCCCTTACCTTAAGTCCGATTTTCTTCGTAAGTGTCTGAACCTCCTGTATAATGATTTAAATAATGTCATTAACTTATTACAGAATCATATTAATTGTTATTATATCATATATGGTTCACTTATGACTTTAAATTACCCGTTCTTTTGTAAATTCCATGTTAAAGATGTGTTTTGGGTAAAATCGTTTTATTTATCGTAGGTGTTTGGACTTGTTGTTATTGACATTATTATTACTTATATCATGATTTACTTACTTCCAGAATATAAAACATGATTTATATATAATATATATTCAGTATATATATATATAATAGATAGATAAATGAAATGAAACACACCGTTCATGGAGACGGTAGTCCGTACGTACGCATGAACGCTGTTTTTGTTTCCTTATTGAGTTGAACGGAATTAAGTAGATGACATTCATATATATACACATAAATCCAGTATCATTGTTATGTAATATATTTCATTATTACTTATTATATATACTTTATAATCATTCATGAATGGTTTAAAGTGGAGAATGAATCTCATCGCGTCGTGGAGACGGTAGTCCGTACGTACGCACGAGCGATGATATCGTTCTCATGATCGTGAACTTGTGTTGAAGTGTATGTATAATGTTTCAGTATCAATATAAATTTATAATAATCATATATAGTTACTCATTACACCATTATACCCATCCTTGTAAGGTAATGGTGGAAAATAGATTACACCACGGCGTGGAGACGGTATTCTGTACGTACGCACGAGCGGTGATTTCATTTTTCCGTAGGATGGATAGAAGGTGAATTAGGGTTGTTTCATATTTATAATAACATATAAGTATGTAAGTAATACTGATGTTATTACTTTATCATGAAACAACTAAAGAAGAAGAAGTTGAAGAAGAAAGAAATTGAAAGGATCGGTAATGGATATTACCTCTTCTTTGAAACGCCTCTTTGAATCCTCCACTTAGGGAACTAAGATTGGTCTTTGAAGAAGACCAGGACCTCTAGGATTATTATATGGAAGTGGATAAGGGATTTTGTAAGGGGTTGTCCGAGCTTGAGTGCTCAAATTGGTGTGAGGAGGAGGGGGAGGAGGTGCCCTTTTATAAGGGAGGAGAGGGGCACCTTAAGAAATATCTCAAAATATTATTTTATATTAAAGTCAAAATCGGTTTATAATGGTTCCAAAGGGACTTATTTCGAAGGTAAAGTGGGGATGGGTCTAAATCCTATCAACCAATAATATTTAGACAAGTTTAGATTATTATTTTAACCTTATCAATTAGATTTAACTCTAAGTTAAATAATTTATCTTTTACCGTGAATTTTTGTTTTCTTACACTATATGGTTAATACACTTACTATAACATGCCAAACAAACCCCAAATTGTTTATTATTAATATATATATTCTTATCTAAGTCATTTGGCCGATACTTAGATTTTTAGGAATAAAATAACAATTAATAATATAATATTTGATTTAAATACTATTTTGTGTCAATTTTGACACTATTTGATATATGATTTTTGTGAAAGTTATAACATAACTATATGTTCGAACCATGTTGATTAAATCAACAATAATATATAATAGTAGCCTATTAAATTATTGTAATTCATAAAAAGTCTCAAATTACATTTATTTTGGTGTTTATAACATCAATTATGTCAATATTTCATAAATAAGATAATTACTGCATCATAATTGTGTCATAAATAAATTAATTTATATAATGTCTAAAAATTATAAATAAAATACCATCATGTAGTAAATCTTTTTAGCCTTCTAATTAATATTTATAGTAGAATTTATCTTATGTATAACCCCATATTAAAAATGATTTACTTATTAAACATTGATTTTAACTATTTTAACTATTCATTAAATAAAATAATATTAAATGTCATAATCTAATCCAAGTGGACCTAAATGGTCATATTATATTCATAAGGTTGTTTTTGGTCGAATTACACTTATCCAATAGAATTAGGACATGTGTTATGGTAATAGTAATATCATATTTACCCTTAGTTTCCCTATTTACTTTTAACCATGGTAAAAAAAGTAAAAAGTTACTATTCACCAAAAAATTATTTTCATCTCATTGAACCACATTTTAGTCCTTGATATTAACCGTGTCTCTCAGATTTTCGAAATTCCATTCACAGAAGCGGTAAAATTAAGTTTTATGCAAAATTCAGTTTTTAACCTACCACTTAGTGGTTTCACTATTCATCAAAAATTGAAAGTTTTCAGAAGAATACCAAAATTTCACCCTAGGCTAATTTCGATATTTCGAATCCAAAAATGAATTCCATTTTGAAAAATAAAATTTACAAAATTTTAAAAAGTGTTTATTACTATTCATAACGGCTAGTTTTAATAATATTTTCATAGCATATTGTTGTTTAGTAAAACTCGTTATTGCGTACTATACATGCTATCGAGGAAGGTCGCGATTGCGTGTAATGAAAGGCAAGTCAAGGATGTGTGTTGTGCAAGCTCCTTTTGGTGTAGCGTACAACACAAGACATTAATAAAATTAAAAAGAATATTTTTCATAAAATCTCGGGCTGTTACATTCTACCCCCCTTAAAATGAATTTTGCCCTCGAAATTCGTCTGGGTTATAAATGGTTTACTATTCGAAAGTTTCTTTAATAGAAACCCACATCGTAAAAAGGAATACCAAAAACAATCTTTAAAAACGAAAGTATGAAACGTAACGATTACCCAAATAAACTAATCACTGGGTTTCCACATCGGTGAAAATATGGATATGGAAGAAAAATCTAACCATCATGTTCTGATGGAGAGTGGTAGAGAACATGGCTATGGAAAAGACAACAATCACAAATCCATAAATTTGTGACGATCTAAGGTACAATCTGATTAATCAGATATAAGAGCACTAGGACAACATTTTTTTGGTTTTCAAGATCATTTACCTAAAGTTGATGAATTTGAATAAATACTTACTTTATTTTGGTACAATCTCACTATTGTTCGTGCCTTGAACAATTTCCACTTCATCTCTTAAATAAATGAAGTTGAATTTGTTATTCGTGAAGTGTTAGCAGATCATGTGATAGAATGACGGGTCATTCCATCTGTCTCAAACAAAAGGTTAGCAAAAGTTATTAAATATATATAAGTCATTCTATAGTGATATTAATCATATATGGTACATAAAATGGACTTATACTTCATATATCATACTGCTTAATATAATAAAACTAGTTTCTACTAAACAGGGACTTCCTGTAGGCCAGTGGTAGGCGATAAAGGCCAGTCGCACTTCGGTTGTGGGTTCGATTCCCACAGCCTTGTCCGACGCGATGGGTTGTCGCCCGTCCTGCAGGTTGTCCTTTTTCTAAAGCTATATTACTATAACATCCCATCAATAATATCAAAAAAACTTATTATCCTAACTTATGTCCAACATAATCCATTCTAATCTTTAGGCTTGTCTAAAATACTTCGGTCCAAGCTAATAGTATAAAGAAAATGATTACTTGAAATGTCACAGAACAATCACGTGAATGCCATCATTTATCCCCCATATATCATAAGATATATCTTGTTGGTCAAATTACAAACATCTGAATACCTTAATCATGTATTTTCTTGAAGAATGAATACCCATTGAACCTTAGTGAAAACATTAATGCAGTTAAAAGTTAACACTTTCCATATACCAAAATCCTCAAAATTCTATATACTCAAACCATGATATCACTTAGTCCTTATATCAATCATGAGCTCATGAATACTGTCAAACATTTCATTTTCTCCTTATTCCTTAATTATGCGCATATCATCTACTTTCCAAAATATTTGAATCGCTTTTCATGGTTACCGGTACCTTAAAATTATTGAAAACCACAATAGACCAATACATAAATATTTCAATAAACCATAAAAGTACCTCAACAAAATTATTCTTGAATACCAATACATAAACACTTTAGTCCATCCACTTCAATGATTGTCCTGGAATAATTCCTTCCTTGATTTAGAAGTAACTTTTTAAGTCAGGGCATTGAGTTGGGTAATGCCCATGTTCTCCACAAATAAGACATTGAACTCCATAACAATCTGTCACTCTATGACCCTTTTCTCCACACAGATAACATTGGTCCCTCCATTTGAGGTATTCCTCAAGGTTCTTCTTCCCTTCATTAGAAATCTCAATCATCCTTTCTTTATGCTCCTCAACATGCGAACATGCATAATAGTTTATCATCCTCTTCTTTGATGAATTAGGCATACCACTAAATTTCACCTTGTTAATCATATATCGCGATGACTGATTCGGCATAATCACAATATCTTTATCTCTAGACATTACACAATTTTGTTGCTCATAGTCACCAATTTGTCCATTGGATTCAATGTTAACCGAATTCCTTTTGGTTCCCTCCATTAACTAAAACACAAAAAGAATTCTATGAGAGGCGAAATCATGCTAGGGAAGACAACATAGTAAAGGGGGAGTACCCTCAATATCTAACATCTTAGGTTTATATTCTAAGATCTTTAGCGCAATTCTAGGACTATAACCTATACGTATACTTAACCTTAGATACATCCCTAGACATACCTTAGAAATATCTCTAGGGATCTCACTAAAGTTTTCGCATCCTAGTTTCCAAAGGTTGACAAAACCTTTCCTCTGATACCAACTGTAGCGGTCTAGAATTACTTCCAGTGGACTACAGTTGATACCTATCAGGGCACTCCATGGGTGGCTACACCCCCTGGGCGGGACACACCACCATCCCCAATGGCAGCCATTTCCTCATGAAGCCCTTGGGTGGAGATCCATGCTTCGTCCAATGCTCACATGTGAGAGTTCCCAAGGATCGGATACATTCCTACCTCCTTTGCCTCTGATACCAACTGTAGAGACCCGAAGCTTGACGTACATTGACATTACATTACATTTGCGGAATACTTAGTACATAACAAAAACACCCTCGCAAGGATCGTAATAGTTTAGTGTCTTTGGAAACTCGGAATATAATCTTCTAATCCTGGTGAAAGATCTTCAACATCTCCCATAAAGATCTTCCTTTTTTTTAACCTAAAACCTTTCATTATTTCCTGGGGAAACGAAAAAATAAAAGGGTGAGCTCAAATGCTCAGTAAGGGTAAACAAAAGAAATATCAATCACATCATATACATAATCACATAACTTTTGGAAATCTTAACCTGAAAAAGAGATCATAATTTCATAACATGGGGTAAATCATGGCAGTGAAATGTAATCACAATAATAATAACTTAAAACATGAAACTTTGTGGCATTCACACATAATCATAGAGAATCATTTCTTGTTAGTCAAGACTCATTTCCAAGACTATCTTAGTGGACAAAGTCCCTTTCTAAATCGAGTAACCCTCGTTTCAGTCCTATTTCACTGAACCGGTATAACCTACCATTCCAGCCATGTCTATATCATGTGATATAAAATCTTTACACAATGTATTGGAGGGAGATATAGTTCCCACCCTCTCATAATGATACCATTATTATGTGTGCCACCAAATCATAAATCATACATCATTTCATAACCCATGTAGTAAAAATGGGATTCGTAAACATCGTGACATCATAAAACAATTCATATAAGATAAAGGAATTCATAAAAATAATTCCATAACAACATAACCAAATTAATGTAATAATAGGGATAGAAACAGAACCCTATGTTATCTTAGATGGAAAATAATTTTGATAAAACACTTGAAATGAATTCTTGAGGAAAATATCCTTTCTTCTTCAAAATCAATTTCTTTTCACAAAACGTCATGCAATTTTAAAAGAAAGAGATTTTATTGAAAATATTCATGAAATATTTTGGAGGAAGCTTCATGAAAATAAGGCTTTATAAAACCGTAAAAATCCGTTCATGCCGTATAAGTTAAAAAAAACATTCTTCTCGTACTTTTGTCAGAAAAGTCAAAAAGTACCTTATATGGTAACCAAACGAAAGATTTCATTCATACAATGTGGTAAAAAGTAAATAAAGGGTAAAAATGACATTAAACAGCCATGGAAGAATGGTAAACATTTTATGAAATCATTTTTAGACATCATGGTCATGGACGATAAACGTAACCCCAGTAAATACTTACGTATAAGCAATCTCGGATAAAAATGAGATTGAAAATTTATCCCTTACCTTAAGTCCGATTTTCTTCGTAAGTGTCCGAACCTCCTGTATAATGATTTAAATAATGTCATTAACTTATTACAGAATCATATTCATTGTTATTATATCATATATGGTTCACTTATGACTTTATATTACCCGTTCTTTTGTAAATTCCATGTTAAAGATGTGTTTTGGGTAAAATCGTTTTATTTATCGTAGGTGTTTGGACTTGTTGTTCTTGACATTATTATTACTTATATCATGATTTAATTACTTCTAGAATATAAAACATGATTTATATATAATATATATTCAGTATATATATATATAATAGATAGATAAATGAAATGAAACACACCGTTCATGGAGACGGTAGTCCGTACGTACGCATGAACGCTGTTTTTGTTTCCTTATTGAGTTGAACGGAATTAAGTAGATGACATTCATATATATACACATAAATCCAGTATCATTGTTATGTAATATATTTCATTATTACTTATTATATATACTTTATAATCATTCATGAATGGTTTAAAGTGGAGAATGAATCTCATCGCGTCGTGGAGACGGTAGTCCGTACGTACGCACGAGCGATGATATCGTTCTCATGATCGTGAACTTGTGTTGAAGTGTATGTATAATGTTTCAGTATCAATATCAATTTATAATAATCATATATAGTTACTCATTACACCATTATACCCATCCTTGTAAGGTGATGGTGGAAAATAGATTACACCACGGCGTGGAGACGGTATTCCGTACGTACGCACGCGCGGTGATTTCATTTTTCCGTAGGATGGATAGAAGGTGAATTAGGGTTGTTTCATATTTATAATAACATATCAGTATGTAAGTAATACTGATGTTATTACTTTATCATTAAACAACTAAAGAAGAAGAAGTTGAAGAAGAAAGAAATTGAAAGGATCGGTAATGGATATTACCTCTTCTTTGAAACGCCTCTTTGAATCCTCCACTTAGGGAACTAAGATTGGTCTTTGAAGAAGACCAGGACCTCTAGGATTATTATATGGAAGTGGAGACGGGATTTTGGAAGGGGTCGGCCGAGCTTGAGTGCTCAAATTGGTGTGAGGAGGAGGGGGAGGAGGTGCCCTTTTATAAGGGAGGAGAGGGGCACCTTAGGAATATCTCCAAATATTATTTTATATTAAAGTCAAAATCGGTTTATAATGGTTCCAAAGGGTCTTATTTCGAAGGTAAAGAGGGGATGGGTCGAAATCCTATCAACCAATAATATTTAGACAAGTTTAGGTTATTATTTTAACCTTATCAATTAGATTTAACTCTAAGTTAAATAATTTAACTTTTACCGTGACTTTTTGTTTTCTTACACTATATGGTTAATAAACTTACTATAACATGCCAAACAAACCCCAAATTCTTTATTATTAATATATATATTCATATCTAAGTCATTTGGCCGATCCTTAGATTTTTAGGAATAAAATAACAATTAATAATATAATATTTGATTTAAATACTATTTTGTGTCAATTTTGACACTATTTGATATATGATTTTTGTGAAAGTTATAACAGAATTATATGTTAGAACCATGTTGATTAAATCAACAATAATATATAATATTAACCTATTAAATTAGTGGAATTCATCAAAAGTCTCAAATTACATTTATTTTGGTGTTTATAACATCAATTATGTCAATATTTCATAAATAAGATAATTACTGCATCATAATTGTGTCATAAATAAATTAAATTATATAATGTCTAAAAATTATAAATAAAATACCATCATGTAGGAAATCTTTTTAGATTTCTAATTAATATTTATAGTCGAATTTATCTTATGTATAACCCCATATTAAAAATGATTTACTTATTAAACATTGATTTTAACTATTTTAACTATTCATTAAATAAAATAATATTAAATGTCATAATCTAATCCAAGTGGACCTAAATGGTCATATTATATTCATAAGGTTGTTTTTGGTCGAATTACACTTATCCAATAGAATTAGGACATGTGTTATGGTAATAGTAATATCATATTTACCCTTAGTTACCCTATTTACTTTTAACAGTGGTAAAAAAAGTAAAAAGTTACTATTCACAAAAAAATTATTTTCATCTCATTGAACCACATTTTAGTCCTTGATATTAACCGTGTCTCTCGGATTTTCGAAATTCCATTCACAGAAGCGGTAAAATTAAGTTTTATGCAAAATTCAGTTTTTAACCTACCACTTAGTGGTTTCACTATTCATCAAAAATTGAAAGTTTTCAGAAAAATACCAAAATTTCACCCTAGGCTAATTTCGATATTACGAATCCAAAAATGAATACCATTTTGAAAAATAAAATTTAAAAAATTTCAAAAAGTGGTTATTACTATTCATAACGGCTAGTTTTAATAATATTTTCATAGCATATTGTTGTTTAGTGAAACTCGTTATTGCGTACTATACATGCTATCGAGGAAGGTCGCGATTGAGTGTAATGGAAGGCAAGTCAAGGATGTTTGTTGTGCAAGCTCCTTTTGGTGTAGCGTACAACACAAGACCTTAATAAAATTAAAAAGAATATTTTTCATAAAATCTCGGGCTGTTACACTCACTGTACTCGACGATTGAGGAGGAGCATGCCTACGACTTGCGGGGGTTAGTACCTATCGATCCTGTGTGGGTCTGACAGCTTAGAAGTATCAGTGGCTACATCTGATCATCTCTATCATCATAAAAAGAAGTATACCTGTGTGAGCTGAATCTTCTTTTGCATTCCTATGTGGATTGAGTTGTGCTACCCTATGTGAATTTGATCAAACTTGGGCTCGGATGTTGGAGCCGAAATGGAATTGATGACTTAGGTATATGTATGGGCCTATAACTAAGTAGGGTCGGATGTTACTTCGTGATTGTATCTTTCCTTGTGGATTATCCATTGTGGATTTTGGGAGGCCTTCGGGGGTCTCGGGGTCCCTACAGATTATCTTATACTCACCCCTACACAGGCCATGCCCACACTACGTTGTGTTGGTTTCAGATAATGGACAGCGTTGATCGTGGGTTGATGCTTGCGGAGCAGGACGGTACCTGTAGTTAGACAACTGTGAAGGACGTACTTGGAGCGGATGGCTGGTCCTGAGGTGTTGTGGAGGCTATCTGTACCCACCATTCAGGTGGGACTTCTAGTGGATGGCTCGAGGCTGCGACTTTAATTTTCAGTTTCTTTTTTCCCTTTTTCAGTTGTACTTTACATTCAGATTTGGTTTGTATTCTGGCCCACTTACTTTTCCGTACTTACCGTTGTACCCAGTTTTTACTTAGTGTTTACTTCTTCTTGCCTTTTCTTTGATGTTTGTTTACATTAAAAAGCCAATTCCTTCCTTTTTTTACCACGAATTATGCCTTGGTACTAGTCGCCAGCCCCTGGCCTATGGAAGGCGGGCTTGGGGTAGTCACGACACGGACCCTGAGGATGGGGCATGACCAATTGGGATCAGAGCTGTTCGGTTCTACCGTAGAACATTGGACTATGATATTTCATCTATGTGAAGCAATAATGTAAAGGGTATTGAGTGTGGTTATCAGTCCAGGGAGTCCAGTGTTGGTGCGGCGGCCGACATATCTGTACACTAGGACCCTGACGTCTGATTTCCGACTTAATGCATGGAAAAATTGATTACATGTGTGTTTCAAGTTTTCTTTGTGATTACATTGTGTCAGCTCACCAGGTATACTATTTGACCGTGGTGCACCTGTTTCTTTTCAGGATTGACCCACAATGGCAACCAACTAGGGTTCCGAGCTTTATGCATGACGACAGCCCACCGAGTGATGAGGCCTCGGTAAAGGCCCTTTGAAAGCAAAGGCACCAGTGATACCTCTACCCAACGAGCCACTGATGCTTCTAGCCCCAGCCGCTGATGATGCACGTCCCCTTAGTGCATTGAACGAGTTTATGCGTCAGCGACAGCCCAGGTTCCACGGGGACATGGACCCTCAGGTGGCCGAGGATTGGCTGGAGGCAGTTGTACGAGTTTTCAGGTTAGTGAGGACACCAACAAACTTCATGGTGATCCTCGCAGCGATCCTCATACACGCAGAAGCAGGAAGATGGTGAAACTTGATGCTCTAGGTGCACGATGAGGTATCTCTCCTCTGGACGGACTTTGAGATACTCTTCCGCTCAGAGTTCTTACCAGCCACCCTCCGTGCGGTGCGCATCAAGGAGCTACTACAGTTGTGGCAGGGCAGCATGATAGTAGCCCAGTACGCGGTGAGGTTTACCGATCTCTCAAGATATTCCACGGACATGGTACGGGGCCCATTCTTTGGGGCCCGAACCATCGAGCAGGGGCTCAGGCGAGAGATCAAAGTTTTAGTTGTTTCTCCCAGCATTCCGACATAGGCAGGGGTGTTGGAGCGAGCCCTCTTAGTGGAGAGTTTCCTTGCTGAGAAATCTCCAGCAGGAGGACCCACCACTAGCCATCACACAACAAAGTCATCTGCAGCGGGCAATAGATAGATGATGCAGAGGTCCATGAGTACTAGACCTACAGGTGGTCGATTGTATGACAACGGGTCGTTTGTGTGAGGCACCTGGGGTGGAAAACGACTTACCATTAGCGGGTAGTGTTACTCCTGCGGCGGGGTTGGTCACATGGCACGTCACTATCTGAACTGCCATACAGATGACCAACAGATGAACGAAGGACCTCCCAGGCATGGGAAGAGGTTCGATCGAGGCGGACCGCATGGAGCAGGAGAACGTGGCAGGGGAGCTGGCCGTGAAGTTGGAGGTGGACGACGCTTCTAGGTGTTTTCCAACACCACCCCCAAGAGGTCCACCCCAACCGTAGGGAATATGTGGACATGGGAGAGCTCAACATCAGGCAGATAAGGCCTATGAACATAGAGCTCAAGGAGAAGATGGATAGAAGCAGGACTATCTCCATACCTGGAGACTTTTGTTCATGCTGCTTCTAGCTTTTTTGGTGTTTGTTTGTAGATTCTTTTTGTCTGCAGTAATAAAAGACACATTAATTGTCGCGTTTACCTTCATGTCCTCTCTTTATGTTGTTACTAAGAGGTTCTAGTTTAAAAACCGTTGACTTGACCCTCACTTTGAGATACCTACTGGAGGAGACCCATTGACCACACACTGATGCCGACAGTGTGACTCAACCCTTGTAGGCGAGAGAAATGGTTGGATCTCTTGGTAGTGGCTTCGAGGCCTTACGACGTCATCCTTCATATGGGTTAGTATCATCCATGTCTGGATTGACTGTATTAGGCGAAGGGCGTGGATCATCCAGGGGATGAGACCTGATTACTCTTAATGGAAATGAATAAATCTCAGCAACTCTTGTTGGACCAGAATGGTTCAAGTCATCCAAGAGCGGATGAGGAAAACTCAGAGCTGGTAGAAGTCTTATGCTGACTGGAGGTGGAGGCTACTGGAGTTCAAGGATGTTGACCTCGTCTCCTTTCGGGACTCACCTCGACGTGGATTATGAAGATTTGGCCAAGGCGGGAAGTTATCTTCATGCTTCATCGGACCATTCTAGGTCCTCAGCAGGATTGGCAAGGTGGCTTATCGCCTGGATCTACCACCTCAGTTGCACCGAGTGCACGGCGTATTCCACGTATCTTAGATGAGGAGATACATGCATGAACCGACACATATCATTGACCATGGGGACCTAGATGTTGATGATGGGGAGACATTTTCGGAGGTCCCGGTGGAGATCGAGGATCGAGAGGAGCGGATCCTAAGTGGATGATATATTCTTCTAGTGTGCATCAGATGGCACCACGGGAACTTCCAAGGGAGCACTTGGAAGCGGGAGGAACAGATGTGTGCTCAGTACCCACTTTTTTTTCCCTAGATTATGATGTATCTTTATGGGGACATAAATCCCTGAAGTGGGAATGATGTAAATACCCGTAAAATTTAAGGAATTTTTTTTTCTTATTTTTCCTTGGAATTTTACAAGAGCACAGTTTCTGACAACAGCTGATTCTGACGCCCGTTGTGCCCAGAATCATTTTCTGAAGTTTGGCTTGGGTACGTTCAGTGAGCGAACAAGCGGGTTTTTCTAACAATTGAACTAGTGCTCAGAATCGAATTCTGAGGGCACAGATGTAATCACAACACTGGTAATTTTTTAGAAACACCTTTTCGGAGTTTCGTTTGCTCGGGTGTGGTTTTTTTTAAATTTTCGAGTTAAGTAAATGTATAAAATAAATTGGTCGTGCCATTTATTTTATTTTATGTCACTTAACCTATGTTAATTGTATTATGTGGGACCCACAATATCCTACCGAATTGGTAGGATATTTGTGATGTGGGGCCTACAAGATCCCCACTGTTTCTTTTCTTCTTAGGTAACGCACCTGCACCGCCCTTTTTTTAATGAAGTCAACTCTTGCGTTTAATTTGGATATTAAACATCTCATTAATTGGGTGGTTTTAAAGTCCTCAATTAATTGATCATTTCCTTCTTTTTTTAATTTCAAAGAGTTGGCTTGTGTGTTAATAAAATAAGACGACACTTATTTTATTTGGGTGGGAACTTGTTGCATGGAGAGGATATGGAGAAAATCCTTCTTCTTCGATGAAGAATACGAAGAACGCGAAGAACGAGAAGAATGCGAAGAATGCACCGATCTCCAAATATGAACGCGAAATCCTCGGAGATTGACTACGCAACGCTGTGTACCGCGATTCCAATGACCTTTCTTCCATGACACTTCTTCTGTGATGCTTTTTCTGTGACGTTCCTTCTCCGCGATGCCCTCTTCGGCGATGTGATTTTCCGCGATGAACCCTCGCTCGACGACGCTCGAGGTAGGGGTTTTGATTCAATTAAATCTTTGTGATTTATACCCTCGTCATATGTTTAAAATTTGTTGGAAGCCTTTTTAAACCACTAACGTGTTGGGTGCGGACCAACGAACAAGTCCGAACCCACAGTCTCTTCGTTCTTGGTGTGAGGATTGGAGGGAGACGATGAAACAGGACACAGAGGCATTGTGAGGTCTTCTCAGTGAAGAATCGGTCCCGGGAGGGCTGTTGGCGAAGACGACAGGCTAATCCAACAACCGGAGCCCATCTGGTGGTCCGCGTAACGTTCAGCCGGCGCGCCGCTGGGAAGGACCGCGGCGGCGGCAGGCCACTGGTCCCGCGACCACGCGGGACCGAGGGAGGTGGGACGCAGTGCTCAGCCATGTCTGTTGACAAGGAGCGGCCCCCCATGGGGCCACGGTTACGCGCTGGCGGGGGGCAGCATGCGACCCCGCACCGCTCGGCCGAAACGGCCGAGCCGACCGACCGGACCGCCAGGCCAGGCCACGCCCAAGCTGGGCAGGGCCGCGCCTGCCGGGCCGGTCCGTTCCTAAGAGGGCCAGACCCAGACCTGGGTCAGGTCGACCCGGTTCGGGACGACCCATGGGGTCTCGGGCCGGGTCGGTCTGAGTCCGAAACCCCCACTTCCGGACCCCTTTCATTCTTTCGCCCATAACATGGGCTACAGACCTCTGATTGATGCACCGTCAGTTTCGTAGAGATCCTTGGGTCGAGAAGGTCATTTTGGTATGTTATAATCGAGGTTTCGGAGTACGTGGGGTTTTTCCGGGTTGGTTCGTACATGAAACCAACCGGGCCCTCGGAGCGGAAACGCTTATAACCTGAGGTCCGGATGTCCGATTGACTGTCGTCGACATTTTTGGTTTCATCTTGATGAGATGAAACTTTTGGCATGCTTCACCTATGTTTTGGATGCAGTTGGATAATGGCTGTGTTGGATTGTACCCGAAATCCAACCATGCCCATGGAATGGAAAAGCTGATAACTTTCAGACCGGATGTCTGTTTGACGAACCGTCAGCGGAGTTGGTGATCACGTTGAGAAATAGTCCCTATGATCATACCCTACGAGATTTTGGGGAACAATCGAGATACGGTCGGTTTGGTTCGCACACAAAACTGACCGTTCCCCTGGGACGAAAAGGCTTGTAACTCATAGACCGGGCGTCTGACTGACGCGCCGTCTATTGCGTTAAGACCCATATGACGAGGCGATCCATTGAAATACTTCTCCATGGAACTTTTTGATACATTGAGTATCAATAGAAGGAGTACCTTTGGAGCCAATGAGGGGGAGCTATTGGTTGTAGCGGCAGACCCATGGTGGGAAGCGCTTGGTTGTAGCAGCAGGCCCACAGTACACGACAAAGGAGGAGTTCGGCGCGCTTGGTTGTAGAGGCATGCCACTATACTCAACAGAGGAGGAGTTAGGTGAGCTTGTATGTAGCGGCATGCCCACAATACTCGACAACTGAGGAGGAGCACACCTACGACTTGTGGGGGTTAGTACCTATCGATCCGGTGTGGGTCCGACGACTTAGATAAATCAGTGGCTACATCTGCTCATCTCTATCGTCATACGAAGATGTATACGTGTGTGAGCTGAATCATGTTTTTCTTTCCTATATGGATTGAGTTGTTCTATCATGTGTGGATGTGATTGAACATGGGATCGGATGTTGGAGCCGAACTGGAATTGATGACTTAGGTATATTTATGGGCATATACCTATGTAGTGTCAGATGTTACTTCATGATTGTATTTTTCCTTGTGGATTATCCTTTGTGGATTTTGGGAGGCCTTTGGGGGTCTCGGGGTCCCTACTGAGTAGTTATACTCACCCCTGCACAGGCTATGCCCGCACTACGTTGTGTTGGTTGTAGACGACGGACATCACTGATCGTGGGTTATGGCTTGTGGAGTAGGATGGTACTTGGAGGTAGACCACAGGGCAGGACGTACTCGGAGTGGACATCTGGACCCGAGGAGCTGTGGAGGCTATCTGTACCCACCCTTCAGTTGGGACATCCAGTGGATGGCTTGAGGATCCGGTTTTAATTTTCAGTTGTTGTTTTCCCTTTTTCTGTTGTACATTACATTCAGTTTGGGTTTGTATTCTGGCCCACATACTTTTCTGCACCTACTGTTTTACCCTATTTTTACTTAGTGTTTACTTCTTCTTGCTTGCTCTATGGTGTTTGTTTACTTTACAAAGGCAATGCCTTCTCTTTTTACCATGAATTACACCTTGGTGCTAGTCGTTAGCCCTTGGCCTATAGAAGGAGGGCTTGGGGTATTCACAACACGGGCCCTGAGGACGGGTCGTGAAAATTTATATATCAAAATTCTTTATTTTTTTTGGAAAAAAGTTTTACCATAACATTCCCATTCATAATCAAAAACTAGTCGGTCATCCAAAAAATGAAAAATATAGTAAATGATCTCATATATTACACATATATGCTATTTTCATCTTTTCCATTATAAAACATATTTTTTTTAAACTATAATGTATAGAGAATCAAACATTATGTTCATGATTTAATGAATTAAAATGATTTCCTCAACTAGAACCCTATAGTTCTCCTTCCCTATACAAAAATTCTATTGATCAATAAAAAGTCATTATTAATGTTCCATTCAAAATAATACAACAATGTAATATATATAAGAATCATACTCCATGAATGTTAGAATAGTTTTAATTCTTGAAGCAAGTTAATATTTTCCATAATATCTATACCATCCTCATGTGTATGACATTTCCAAACTAATATACCTTTTGTACTTAAACCTTCACCTTTAAATTGATATTATTTATTTATACCCATATCATTACTATAAAATTCATTACTTGTGGTAAAGGATCAATATCCCTAATTTTATTTTTCTCAATCTGACATGACTCTTTATTTAGTTTATTTATCTTATTATCATCCGCAATGTCCCATGCAACTGAATGTGGCTCATGCTATAATCAAGGATTAATTTAATTTTAGAACAGAAACATAAATTTTTTATATAGCATTACATCTTTATTTCTGATAGTATTAACTCATTCAAACTTATTTTATAACTTGTTATTTATTATTCTTTAACTATCAAAAATACAATCCCCATTTCTATACTTTCCAGAGTAAGAGGATACCAGATTACTTTATGGATATATTTTATTTAATTTACTTTTTGTGAATATTTCATTTTAATATACATTAATTAGTCATCATATTCTTCACCAATTTCTATTATAATGTGCTTATTGATAAATAAGTATACAATATATATATGAACTAAATGATATAGTAATTTTATCCAACACATGTAACTTCTTTAATTGGATGAATATACAGGGAATAAAACATAATAAAATTTTTCATCAAACCATACCAAATACAAATTTCAGTCTTAATTATATAAGGACACTTCAAAACCATGTTGTTATCCACTATATGATTAATATTATAAACCATATTATAAGGAGTTATAAATATTCAGGTCTCAATTGTTATATACTCTTATCATGCTCAGCTATACATAAAACTTATCATCAGACGACATTTGAGAGTTTATATTATAAAAGTATCATTCACCCAATTTCAACAATAATTATATTCTCCATTTATAAAAATCTATTATAATCTAGAGTATAAGGATTTGTATAATTATTTTTACTAAAATTATTTGAATGATATGATTCAAAATAAATACCGGTGAACTCATTTACATTATCAATTCTCAATAACATTATGATATTTTTTAATTTACATTGCATTAGTTGTCCTTTATAAATAATAAAATAATATGATAATGAAAAAGATCACAATTTTAGGTTGATTCATCACTAGTATAAATAAACAAGAGTGCGACGATTAATTGGTTTGGTATATTGAATATCTATCTATTTTTTACATTTATGTGCTATATTACACATTTGAAGTTATTTATAGAAATTATAACATCCTCTTTGTAGCTGGGGTAGATCTCCCCCCTTTCTAGATATTTTCATAATATTACATTGACTCAAATGAACATGTTTGGTCTTAAAAATATTATTTTCATGTATAAAATTTATATATCAAATGTTTCAAAGGGCACCAATATCAAATAATATTCCACTAATTATTTTTCCCATTTGTGATAGTTAATGAATCTCTATAATTTTTTATTAAACATCTTATTTTCATATATACCAATCAGTTCCCCTAATAAAAAATTTCATTTACACTTCTTAAGTTTTTTTAATCTATTCAGTATATATAATATCATTATATTTTTTTATTGAGCTTCAATAATAGAAATTTTGATTCTTCTCACTACCATGGAACTATCATTCAAAATGGTAAATACTTATTTATTATGTTCTTAAATTTTTTTAAATTATCCATATTACAAGAAAAATGTGTCAAAAAAACTAGTATCAATTATCCATGGAGTAAATTATATGAAATCATTCAACTAAAAACGAACTGTATATTTCTTTTCATCCTTCACTTATTTCCTAATTTACATTCCATTTTCATCCTATGATTAATATCCCAGAAGAGTAGTCACAAATTCTTCTTCACGTTGATGATTATGGTCATATATTTTAAAAATGTTCTCTAGATAGTTAAATATATTCATCAGTTAATTTACCCTTTTGTACCTATGGATTATTTTCCATAATAAATATCCTCTTAATATTTATTATTTATGTTAATAGGAATTTTTATTAGATAATATCATTAGTGTCATGTAATATTTACTAATTTTTATTACCATAGGAATGGGTATCCATTATATATATGTTACACTTATATTCAATTGATGTAAAATAATATTTAGAAAAGTGTTCTCAATCCAAAAATTCATAGATTTAATTTTATAACAAACATTGTTAGAAGAACAAAATTATTCTCCTGTTTAGTGGGAGAATATTTCAGAAAAAATAGTTCGAAAGAAAATATCAGTTTTAGTATATGATTAAACATTAACATAATTTTCATTGATGAAATATGTTTTTATATTTATAGAGTATTCAGAGATTCATGAATTAATGAATTTATCTTTCTTATGTTATCATCCTTTATGGAATGTTTTCCGATAAAATAATTTATCACATTAATATTCTCTAGAAACTAAAACATGCTTTTATAAAAATTATTTAATGTAAGAGTATTCCTTAGTAAGAAAAAAATTTCCTACACATAATTAGTCACCAAAATTATTCAATATTATAAATTTTTTATTACATTTAGTTTTTGTCTCATAACTGGCCTCATGATATTCATTCAAAAATATTTCCATGAAAGATTCCCCAGTTTCATCCTTCCCACTGTATGAAGTTTTGTAATTATTTTATACATGACCAATGGGGTTTTTAAAATTTTGTATAAGTTATTAAAAAGGACTCATTTTAATTTATTATCCTTTATTGGTATTTCTCAATTTACTTATTATTTTTAATCTTCTAATTATTTTCTTTGATTTAGTATATTTCATTACTTCCTTTCACAATTTATAGCAATTTCTGATATATGGTTTTCTCTTTTATCATTATCCCTATTCTCACAACCTTTATCCTATGGAATATCTATATTGATGTTCCCAATTACACCATAAATAAAAAATTTCATTAGTAGTTTACCATTTTACATATAATTTTTTTTATATTCTTATATATAAGAGATGTAATACTTTTATTATCATACCCATATATTCATCATCTTCCAATCTTATAGGGTAATAAAATGTCTCATTCAAAATTTTTTACATTCTAATGGATAAAAACAACAAATCCATTGTGATCTTCATTATAAATTTTTTCATCTTTCCGCATATCAAAATTATCCAAATTGTTTGGATATATATATAGAGACAAACCACTATAATCATCCAATGTAGAAATATTTGAATCATAATTAACTTGGATATTTCTAATCAAATTATTCATGATAGTTAAATATTTTAATGTTTCCCTAAAACCATTAATTTTACCAAAAAAATTTACTCTTATGAAGTCATCATAAATAGTTATTTCATTATATATCCAAACATATATGAAATTTCTTTTCAAAATTTGGTTCTTTTCTTCTAAACTTTAAAAATTCTTATCATATATGATTTCAATTGTGGTTTAAATATCATTACACATCACATTAATATATATATATTATCTATTAAGTGTATAAAAATATTAATCCTTACAATTACATCATCCTCCGTGACTCTGTTATCAAAAAAATATTGGTGAAAATTTTTACATCTTTTAAAATCCCATATTAGTAGGATCAAAATCCTCTAAGATATGAGATATATTAAACTAAATCATATTTAACAAATAACCATGATAATTTTTTTTATTTATTACATGAACTCTTGCACTATTATCTAAATTTTTAATCTCTCCCTCCTCTAATGTAAGCTTATTTTATAAAAAACATGGTATTATCTAATAAAAAATAATGTTCCTTGAAATATTTATATACATGTGACTAAAATTTAGAAAATATTCTTCTATAATAAATTCAATGTGTTCAATTTCTTATGATATAGTAAACACCAGTAATGACATGATATTTTACATATTGTAGTAAAAAATAAGAAACATTTCAATAAATTATCATACTTTCAACACTCGAAATAAATGAGTATAGATGTTATAATTACATCATTAATTATCCTTTTATGGTAATAAATTATATTAATTGAATTAAATAGATAAATAGTTAATATGATCATTTGTTGAAAAATGGTATTTACAAAATAAAATAATTTTTTAATTTTGATTATTTTTTTAATTAGAAGATAAATTTTAGTATAATAATATTTTGAGTAGAAAAAAGACATTTTGGAATTCGTAATACCAATATTTATTTATATAAAATGTATTGGCATTTTCAAAATAGAATTTTTTCTTTGTATATTTCATAATTTTCCAAAATTATATTTTCTAAAGATTTATCACTATTGAAGTGATAAATAGTTGATTTTAAAAATATTAAAGGAATATTTTTTTTTTGATAAGGAACAATATTATGAATTTGAAAATATTCATTTTATAATAATAACTTATGTAGAAAATATTTACTACTAAAAAAACTTACTTTAATTAAAATAATATTTTTGTTATATTCACATTAAAAAAATTTCCAATGTGGGGTTATGTTTTGGATTACATTTTATGTGTAATAACTTTTATTTGATTATTTATAAATAAATTTATGGCTTTATAGGTGTTAATAAAGAAAAATTTCACATATAAATTTGTAAATTAATAATAATGGTAGTTAAAAAAATATTTTTACGCTTTTATGTTTTTTATAGATAAAAAAATTTCATATCTATAAAAAATTATTTAAAATATGAATTTATAATTAGAATCAATGGGATTCAGGTTAGATAACCTATCTAATTTTAAATTTTTTCATTAAAACAAATTATAATGTTTAAAAATTAGTTTTACCCAAAAAATGACAAAACATTACTAAGGGTAAATAGCCAAAAAATGATTAAAAATATTAGAAAAACAGATGGTTGATGTTTTTATTGAACAAAAATATCACTTTCCATATATTATATTCTTTAATCCCTTGACCCATTATTATTGAAATTACATTATAGAAATTTAATGAGTATTTCAAAAAAACCCGTATACTAACTCATAACAAAGTTACACTTCCACTACATCAAGACTCGTATACCATTATAACTATTACCATCTCCTATGAACATAAGTTTTTATTCACTCATATTTATCCTATTCCCTTAAATTTCAAGGGGACTTCAACGAAATGATCAACTCTCAAATATAAGTATTATCTATTTATAGGGTTTTCTTCTTAATATAACTCTTCGAAGAAAATTATTACTATAAAAGAATATGAATTCTCTATGATTATTATAATAATATGTTTTTATATTAATGGTGTAACCCTTAATTATTCATTTCCACCCACTATTAAAAAAATAATTTCAATTCTTTATGTGTGTAGACAAACGCCTCTACAAAATATATATATTTCCATTTTTATAGTATTTATTTATTTATAAAAAAAATAAAACCTAATTTTCCAATAGAAAAACATAAAAAAAATTTCATTGTGATTTCGTTATAATTATTTTCTATTTATAGAAACACCTCTTTATCTGTATTCAGAAATTAATTTAATGCGTGTTCTTTTTTGGGTGGGATTAACCACATATAAAAAATGATGGTATAAAAAATAAATTGTTGATAAAAATGAATAAATGAAAATTAATATTTTGTTAATATAATAAGAAAATAAATATTCGTATATTATTCTAAAAATACTACATTAAGTATTTAACTTCTAGTTAAATGTCTTTTCCATTCACTAAAATAACATAAATAAGTGAACATAGATTCTATTTTAACATAGAGTAACAAAAAAAATAATGGAATGATATTAGATATTGTTAAGACAATTTATGTATTAAGATATTTTATGCTAAATGATATAACATGGCATCAATGATTTGGTAATTATATCAACATTATATATAATGTTCAAATGGTTAATGATATTAACAATCAATATTGAAAATAGAGTACAAAAAACATATACATTAAGAGAATTATTATTAATGAATTATAATAATATATATATATATAAGAATAACGTTATGGAATAGTGAATAAATATGTTTATCATTTTAATAAAAGTTTTTAAGACACATATATGGATATCTATGGTTTTGTTAAGGGACATGGTTACTCAAACTAATTTCTACGAGTAATATAATTGCATGGTCGTATACAATTTCCATTCCTTTCATTCTCAATAATTTCCCCTTATTATTTCATGGATTTTTTTTCTTTTTATAATAACCTCTATCATGAATTATGAACCCATAAAATCTAATAAAAGTTAATTTTTTTTCAATAAATACACATGAATATGAATTTTACATTTATGATTTGGAAATGTTTTTAAGAAATATATTCAATTATTTAGTTTTTATTTAACTCTATATATCAAATCGTATCAATATTAAATTGAGTTATGTTTAATTTTTTCCCATATATTAATTGTTTTTAAGTGATTATTATTAGTGATTATTTTTTTCGGTAGAAAAAAAATCATTTGAAGATTTTATTTTATTCCCTTTATATATTTTATAAAATTGATTTCATTTTCATGGGTTATTTATATGAACTCAAATATTTCGATTGGTATGGTTAGGAAACCAATAAATTTTTCTTTGGGTTATTTATGACATGATAATGTTTTATTTTAATTAGTATTCTTATTTATATATGATGGAAGGTTTGGACCTATATTTCCCTCTAATTCAAATGTTTATGTTTATATCGTACGAGATAGTGGGGAATTGATATAATGAGTCTCTACGCATAGGTGTGAGCATGATGGGTTTTCTCATGTTTTTCAGTGAGGAAATAATGAGTTTTTTAAGATACACATGGTTTTAATTAGTTTGATTAGAAAAGTTTTTCCTACAAATATTGATCTGCCAAATTTCCATGATATTCCTCATATTATCTAAAAATTATTAGATAAATATTATTTACAAGAAATTCCATGTTTTCATGATTATGTGTTTTTTTGTCTTCCACACTTTTATGTCATTCCAATATTTTATATGAACATGGAGATGGGTTTTTGAGAAAAATAGTTTAATTTATTCTTCTGTAATAATGTTATATAAGACATACAGTTATGTTGTCATGTTTATTGATGTCCATCGAATGTATTTTGATTATTTATTATGATATTTAACTCTCCCTTATGTATTGATTTTTTCCCTCTGTGAGAGTTAATGATCAACCCTTTATTTTGTTCATAATCCACAGGTTAGGAAGGTTATTATATAATCATATATATCTAAAATAATTTCTAGAGAATAATAATTATGGGGAAATATTAACAAGTGTTATAAAATAACATGTTTATGTCGATAATTTCCAACACACTAATCTGTTGGGTCCGTAGGTGATAAACCAGTTCTAATAAGTAATTTTTTACACATGTGAGTCATGTATTGTATAAGTAATTTTCATCCAATGTTTTTATGTTTAGAATCATGTACATTTATGTTTTTTATATTAGATTGTAGAACTATTGGAAACAAAACTATGTATCTATTTAAGATATCCTGAACATATTTTTATTATGTGTGAATAATTTTATTTTCAAAAAAATAAATCACATTTCGGATACTATATGTCGATGTGGTTTTGAAATAGAATAATCTTGGATTAATAACCCTAAAAATAGTTTTATTAATATATCATAACCATTATTCTAATACATATTGAATGGGTCGTTGCAATGCACATGGTATAAAACAACATGGAGATGTGAATTTGTTTATCAAATAATTAAAAAATTCTTTATGAAGGAGGTGAACATATGTAACTATTTTATTTTGAAATCCAATCATGTATAACATAGAATGTAACCTATATATTCATATTCCAATATATGCACATCATTTATAAAATCATTATTCTACATTAATAGATTCAATTTATGTATAATCATATATTTATTTATAATCATTCAAACTATTCCATTAGTCAAAGAAATTGTGCGAACCAAAAAAATTAGAGTTGTAACACCGCAAGATTCTACGATACATTTCCCTTTGAATAATACAGTAGTGTGTGTTGTATGTAACTTTATGTTCTAACACACACCACAACTAATCAAACTAGCCTTAATGAATAGTAATAAACAATTTTATAAATTTTATAAATTTTATCTCTCAAAATGGAAATCATTTTTGGATTCAGAATAACGAAATTATCCTAGGTTAAAATTTTGGAACTTTTTAAATAACATTTATATTTTGATGAATAGTGAAGTTTACTAAATTTTAATTAAAAACAATTTTTTTAATCAAAATAATTAAAAGTGATAAATTAGGAATTTTATTGGTTTTAAAGTATATTTAGATTAAATTTTAACCATTTAATACAATTATGGTCATTTGATATAATTTCACAATTAAACCGAACATAAACAAGTGTCAATCTTTTGAAAGTTATTATCTCTTAAAACCAAGCTTTTTATTTTAGCCATGGAATTTAATTTTAAATTAATTTCTGACTCTTCTCTGTTTCGAATTTGGAAAATTTGATTCCATATTTGGAATCCGGATATCCGGATTTTTTAAATAGTTAACTTTTATTTTTATACATTTTGAATAACTATTTCGGTAAATATTTTTTTTACCATGAATAAAGGGTAAATCCAGTAAATAACAGTTAAAAATGATATTATAATAATAATAAATTAACCTAAAACATGTCTAAACCTTATTGGTTGATACTTTTCCGACCATGGGCATATTTGGGTCGATTGTTGGACCCAATGGAGCCACTTTTAAGTGATAATGACATATTATATTAATTAAGTTAAAATAAATACAAAAATGACAGAAGCATATATCTTTTAGAAAATAAATTTTTACATAGCATTATATATGTCGGTTTTTCAACTATAAATATTAATTATATATATATAAATATTTCCTACATAATTGTATTTTATTTATAATTTTTTTACATTTAATAATTAATATTATTTATGACACAAAAAAGATGCAGTATTTTCCTTATTAATGAAAAAATCAAATAATTGGTATTAGAAATGTTAGAAATAATATAATTTTAACGTTTTGATGACATACATGATTTTTATTTCTTAATATGACATTATAGGACTGATTAAATGTATTTTTTTTGAATTAATAATTTGTTATGACTTTACCAAAAATCAATTATTGAATAGTGTCAAAACTGACATAATAGAGTTTTTAAAAAATTATTATATTATTAATTGATATTAAATACATATAAATCGAAGGGTCAGCCAAGAAACTTATATAATGATATGAGTATCATTAATGGACCACTTGGAGGTCTCTTCGAGGTATATATTATGTTTATTAACTATATAATTTAAAACTACAAAGTGACATGGTAAATGTTAAACCAATTAATTAAGAGTTAAAACTAAATGATAAGGTTAATATAGTGGATCAAACAATTCTAAAACCAATTGGTTGGGTGTTTTTCGACCCAAAACCACTTTATACTTTTAATAGTCTACTTTGGAGCCATAATAAGCTGAATTAAAATTTATTATAAAATAATATTTCTAGCTTCTCCAATGATTCCCCTCACCCCTCTTACAAAAGGACACTTCCCCTTCGCATTAATTCACACATTCAAATCACTTTGGATCGGTCAAAACCTTCCCTATTACTCTCCCAAATACCCTCACTTTAACCTAGAGGCATTAGTTTGATCAGAAAGCCAACCTAAGGAGTCCTTTTGATCAAATCAAAAGGAATAACCCGAAGAAGAGGTAATGTTTTCACCACCCTCTTTATAGTTCCTTTCTTCTTCCACCTATTCTTGTTTTGTTATATCCATTATAAAACAATTACTCTAGTATATTATATATATTTTGATTTTATTATATATATGCTATAACCATAATAAGTATTCTATGCATCCTTTGAATGACATGTCACCATACGTGTGTACATACGACTTACCGTCTCAACGTCGTGGTATAATTGTTATTCATTACATTATTATATGGATGGGTATAATAATGATGTGTAATTCATGTAAATAATAACTCTAACAAGTTAATGATTCTGTATATATGATATACTATCCACTTAAATATTATTTTAATAACGAAAGAAAGATATTTTCTCTCTTGTGTACGTACAGACTATCGTCTCTACGAACACGATGAGATTCATTCTCTATCGTATCCATTCAAGTATAATTCTAATTTAATGATTAAAATTTTATTTAAGGACCTGAAATCATTCTATATATTAATAATATACAACTTATCCATAACAAACACGACTTATTTAACAAAACGATTAAGTTAACACCCAAAACAACGATAATACTAACATATTATTAACAAATCAATGTTAAAAGATAATATATGATATCATATTAATGTATATTATTATTTTATAATTTAATATAAATTATTTCACCATTATACAAGAGTTTTACCTACCATCAACCAAGGAAAAGTACAAGGTATGGGTTATTTCACAATCTCTTCATTATCCGAGGTTGTTTATACGTAATTATCTACTGGGACTTCTTTATCAGCCACATTCATGTTTCTTAAAAATGTATTTCAAAACGTTCTTAAAATATTACAGATTATGGGTTAAAGTCATTTATAACCTTGTTTGAAATTTTATAATAATTTTATAATTGATTTTTCCATCATTTTGAAAACAAGGTCCTTTTTATCTATTTCGACAGAATTAAGGTAAGAAAGTCTTTTTATCGTATACGGGGGGTGCAGATATTTTCGGCCGCTATAAAATTGTCAAAGCTTCCCTTACAAGATTATAAGAATATTTTTAAGTAAATGTTTTATTTTATAATTATGTTACTTTTAAATGATTTAAAAAAAAGATATTTCTCTCAAATAGTTTTGATTTCATCTATGTCAACATCATTTGATTAATTTTAAGCTTATTTGAAGTTGATTTATTATGATACAAAACCTCCATATTATATTGAAGGTTTTGGGATATGTTTGATTGTGGATTTGTTATTTTTATACCATTCATGGTTTATGGAGAATTTATTGACATTTTGTATTCTATTTTTGATACAAATGTTTATGTTATGTTTAAAACACTTCAAATGAGAAATGCATTGGACTTAATAAGTGACGGGTGGAGCCCGCTATAACTCCTCGATGCATCGGTAGGTCTCATGAGACAAACTAGTGTCTTGGCACAAGGCCTTGACAAAATCTAATTTGGAGTCTTGGAATGAGGCCTTGACTCTGTGGTTTTGATAGTCTGGCATTATGCATTCCATCATAATGAAAGTGGTTATTGATATTCCTTGTGATTATTCGACTAGTAGAATATCCTTGTGAATAAGTAAATGGCATTATTTAATATTATTTTTTCCATATTATGATGAATATCATGTTTAAGAGGCCTTTATTTTAATTATATAATGCCTTAAATGTTTATGCTTATTTGTGAATGTTTTCTCTATATTGTCATCCATACTGGGAATTTGAGCTCTCCCCTTTCTATGTTTTATTTTTCCCAGGATGTGAAGAATTATTTTATGAATGAACTACGGGGATATTATGAGGGGATAAGAATGTAGACTATGGAGACTATATTGTAGTACTTTTCATTCTATGATGTAATGTAATCTTTATGAATGTATCAAGTTATTCCAAGTCTACTAAACTAATCGGTCTTTTGAGACATGATATTTCATTTTATCATGCCAAATTTATGAAATAATGCACCGACTCTGGGTAACTGGGGTCAGGGCATTACAGTTGGTATCAGAGGATGTTTAGTACAACCCTTGGATGCCAGATTTAGATAAACTCTGAATAGAGTACATAGATAAAATATTGACATTGAGGATTATTATAGAATAACTTCTTAGAATTTTGGTATTGTAGAAATTTTGTGAGTTTTCTGAGAAATACATCCATGTCTGGATATGAGCAGGTAGAGGCGGATCTGGCACAGATGTACCTAGGAGTAAAACCAGAAAACACTGCTTTGAGATAGACTCGAATGGTAAATCGTGCAGGAAACTGGTATTTGCTGCACTCTTGGTTATGACACTCTCGGGGGATATTCTTAGGATTATTCTCATTTTCTTTACGAACCATTATGAAGGAATTATGAGTATATACTTCCTCAAAGAATTTTTCTTTATGATTATGGATTATATCCATAAATACATCAATTTTGGTTAATTATTTTATAAATATGGAATTATGTATTTTGATTCATAAACTGATCTAGTTTATTCCATTGTTTAGAAATAGTTCCTAGTGGAAGAAATGTAAACCGTATCAATGCATGCACTCCATGTTGGGATTTCCCTCCTACTCAAGATAATTATAGTGGAGTGAGTAATGAAACTAGTACTAATATACTAATCACCATACTGGGACAACTCACTCAGGTTATGAATAATAACATTACCCGTATGGAGCACCCTGATCCGCAGCATGGAGGTTCACTGTTAGATCGCTTCATGAGGAAACAACCACCAACATTCAATGGGAGTAAAAATCCATTAGTATCTGAACAATGGATAAGTTCCCTTGAGATAATATTTAAGGATTTGGGGAGTAGTGAAAGGGAAAAAGTTGTGATGGCAGTTTATCACCTCACTGGAGATGCTGATCAATGGTTGTCATTGATTCAAAACACGAAGGATGATGATGAAGTATCAAATATGGAATGGAGGGATATCAAAGATCTTTTCTTGGAAAAATACTTTCCTCATAACCATCGAGTAGATATAGAAAAGAAATTTGGAAGTCTGAGACAAAAGGAGGATGAGAATGTCGCAAAGTATGAGGCTAACTTTACAAGGTTACCAAGGTATACAAGAGATTATATACGTAACCCAAGAAGTAATATTGATAATTTCATTGATTTGTTAAAACCATTTCTTCATCGATCATTAGTGTCACAATCCTTCTCATCATACGAAGATATTGTCTCATGTGCTATCGAGACAGAAAAAGAATTCTCTAAGTCTTATGAATTTAATGAAAATAAAGAAAAGAAGAGATCTACTAATCACTCTGGGAATGGAAATAAGGGGAGGAAGGGAAAAATTGAATATCCATCCTACAGTAAATGTGGGAAGAAACACCCTAGTACTTTCTTGTAGGGAATTGGAGTATGTTATATGTGTGGTGATAAAGGCCACCAAGATCGTGATTGCAAGGGGAAGAAAGAAGCTACAGATGTTCAATGCTAAAACTACATAGATATAGGACATTATGAAAATGAATGTCCTAAGCCTCAGGGGAACATAAATCAGAAAAGGCAAAGGGATCAAGGCCATGCTTATGCTATCACTAATGCTGAGGTAGAAGCTCCGAAAGATTTGGTGGCAGGTAATTTAATGGTTTCCTCATGTTTAGAAAATGCATTATTTGACTCTGGATCATCTCATTTTTTCTTATCTTCCCTCTTTTCTAAGAAAATTAGATATTTCCAATTTGATTTAACAAGGGTGTTGTAAGTTAAAACTTCTAAGGTAAGTATCATTGCAACAAAGTTGTTTGAATCAGTCCCCATTAGAACACAGAAATGTTCTTTGTCCTCTGATCTCATCATCATACCTATGATTGAGTTTGATATAATCCTTGGAATGGATTGGCTTTCAAACCATGATGAGAATATTTATTCTATGAAGAAGGAGGTAACAATTTTTTATGAGGATGATAAGGAACACCTTATCATTACAGCCGAATCGTCACCACCTTATTCATATCTAGATCCACCCCCAGTAGCTCAACAAAATTCAATTATTGGGGAGGAAGAGAATGAAATGACTGTGGGTGAGGAATAGAATGTTCAAATATAGGATGTACCTGTTGTAAATGAATATGTAGATGTGGTTCCTGATGATTTACCTGGACATCATCTAGAATGAGAAGTTGAGTTTTCCATTGATTCAATTCCTATATGAAGGCCTATATTGACGACCCATTATAAAATGTCCTCTGTAGAATTAGTTAAACTAAAGAAACAATTAGAGGAATTGAGTAATAAGGGATTTATTCTCCCTAGTTTTTCTCCATGGGGTTTCCCTATTCTTTTTGTTAAAAAGAAAGATGGATCTATGAGGTTATTTATCAACTACAGGGATATCAATGCTATAACAATAATTAAAAAGTATCCCCTACCTTGCATTGATGATTTATTTGGCCAACTACATGGAGCTCAATACTTTTCAAAGATTAACCTTCGATATGGATACCATTAGTTGTGTGTGAAGAAGGAAGACATTCGGATAAAAGCATTTCGAACTAGGTATGGGAATTACGAGTTTACAGTAATGCCTTTTGGATTGAATAATCCACCCTCTGTATTCATGTATAGATGAATAGAGTTTTCATGGAATATCTCAGTGAATTTGTGGTGGTATTTATTGATGATATATTCGTATAATACAAAATCTATGAATTTCATGAAAATCACTTGCGCATTTTCCAAAAGACTCTGGGAATACATGAATTATATGAGAAGTTTTTCAAGTTTGAATTTTGGCTTCAGGAGATTTCTTTTCTTGGCCATATTGTCTCTAATGATGGAATCTCTGTTGATCCTTCTATGACCAAGGAAATCCAGGAATGGCCTGCACAAACGCGTTTAACTATGGTACGCAGTTTTATTTGTTTATCAGGTTATTATCGACGTTTCGTCCAGAATTTTTCCCAGTTGGCTAACCCATTATCAAAGCTCACACGTAAAGGGATTATATTTGTGTAGACAAAAGATTGTGAACAATGTTTCAAATAACTGATGAGAATATTATTCAATGCTCCTATATTGACTCTACCATCGGGGAATGATGGGTTCGTTTTTTATAGTGATGCATCAAAGAAAGAACTTGGTTGTGTCATTATGCAGAATGATAAGGTTATTGCCTATGCATCATGACAGTTGAAAATTCATGAAAAAAACTATCCTACTCATGACCTCTAGTTAGCAGTTGTGATATTTGCTTTGAAGATATGGATAAACTACCTCTATGGTGAAAATTTTAAGATTTATACTGTTTGCAAGAGTTTGAAGTGTATTCTCTCACAAAATGAACTCAACATGAGGCAAAGGTGATGGCTTGAAGTACTTAAGGATTATGATTCCACGATACACTACCACCTGAGGATGGAAAATAAGGTGGAAGATGGTTTGAGCAGAAATGATCATGGAGTTTTGAACATGATGAGAACAAGATGGGATCCTATTTTTATGGATCTAGTAAAGTTGGATATGGGAATCACAATGGAAGGTGAAACATGAAATCGTTTTCAAATGGTTTCCAAACAATCTTTATTAGAAAGGATAAAGAGTTCTCAGACCGATGATGAAGTGTTTCAGAAGAAGACTAAAGATGTGAATGATGGAACATTGAGAGACATTGTGTTTGAAGAAGGAACATTAAAATTTGGGATGATACTTTGTGTTCACAATATACTTGATCTGAAATGGGAATTGTTGGATGATGCTCATAGTTCCAATTTCTCTATACACCCGAGGAGCACCCAAATGTATAGATATTTGAAGGAACATTTTTGGTGGGACAACATGAAGAGGGAGATTGCTGATTTTGTGTCAAGATATATGGTTTGTCAAGAAGTGAAATCTGGATGGAAACAACTTGGAGGAGTCATGAAACCTCTTCCCATATGTGAGTGGAAATGGGATAATATCACGATTGACTTTGTCATGGGACTACCAAAGACTCCTAGAAGGAATGATGAAATATGTGTTATTGTTGATCGTCTTACCAAGTTAGCACATTTTCTTGCTATAAGAGATGATCTACCACTAGATATCGAGCAAGAATATATATTGATGATGTTTTGAGACTTAATAGTGTACCCCTATCGATTGTTTCTGATCCTGATCCACGTTTTACTTCAAGATTATGGAAAAGTCTTCAGAAAGCCCTAGATATTGAACTTCATTTGTGAACTACCTCTGACCCTCAATCAAATGGACAATCACAACAGTCTATTCAAAACATATAATTTAGGTTGAGATCATGCTCACATGACTTTCAGGGTATGTGGGATCAATATTTACCTCTGGTAGAATTTTCCTATAACAATAGCATCCATTAGAATATTCAGATGGCACCATATTAAGCGTTATATGGAAAGAGATGTCGCACACCAACCTGTTGGGATGGCGTTAGTGAAAGAAAACATGTGGTCCCTGAACTAGTGGAGGAAATGATGGAAAACCAAAAGGTAATCCAAAACCACACCGAAGTAGCTCAATGTAGGCAGAAGAGCTATGCCGATAACCGAAAGAAGGATTTGGAATTTCAGGTAGGAGAACATGTTTTCATGAAGGTATCTCCATAGAAGGGAGTTATACATTTCTGTATGAATGGTAAATTGATTCCCAAGTACATTAGACCTTTCTAAATTCTAAAACGAATTGGGGTTATAGCTTACCATTTAGCAATGCCGCCAAGTCTATCCAAAGTTCACGATGTGTTCCAAGTATCACTGTTGAGGAAATACATGCCTGACCCAACACATGTACTCACCTATGAGTAATTAGAACTGGAACCCGATCTGTCTTATTGCGAAGAGACCATCAGGATTCATGATACAAGAGAACATGTGCTGAGAAACCAGACTGCTCGTCTGGTAATGTTCTATGGAGAAACCATTAGATGGAAGAGGCAACGTGGGAACCCGAGAAACTTATGATGAAGAACCACCTGAGTTTTTTTTTGCAATAATATTCTAGAAATTTCGAGGAAGAAATTATTTGAAGGAGGGTAGAATGTAACACTTTAAGCTTCCAGGGAACATTTCTCTTTAAATAATACAGTAGCGTGTGTTGTACTCAACTTTGAGTTCTGACACACACCACAACCAATCAAACGAGCCATTATGAATAGTACTAACCAATTTTTGAAATTTTATTACTTTTATCTCTCAAAATTGACTTAATTTTTGGATTCAGAATATAGAAATTAGCCTTCGGTAAAATTTTGGAACCTTGCAGATAACATTTATATTTTGATGAATAGTGAAAATTACTGTATTTTAATTAAAACAACTTTTTAAATCTATATAATTAATAGTGATAAATTATGAATTTGAGTGGTTTTAAAGTAAATTTAGAATATATTTTTACCATTTAATACAATTTTGGTCATTTGACATAATTTTACAATTAAACCGGTCATAAACAAGTGTCAATCTTTTAATAGTAATTATCTCTTAAAAACACGCTTTTTGTTTTAACAACATGAATTAATTTTAAATTAATTTCATCCACATCTGTGTTTTGAATTTGGAAAAATGGATTTCTTATTTGGAATCAAGATGTCTAAATTGTGTAAATAGGTACCTTTTATTTTTAGACATTTTGAATAATTATTTCAGTAAATATTTTATTTTCCATGGTTAAAGGGTAAATCTGGTAAATAAGGGTAAAAATATTTTTCTAATAATAACAAATTATCCTAAAACGTGTCATAACCTTACTAGTTGAAACATGTCCAATCATGTGCATCTTTGGGTCGATTTTTGGACCCCAAGGAGCCAATTTTAATAGATAGTGACACTTTATATTAATTAGGTTTAAATAAATACAAAAATGACATAGGCAAAGATCTTTTAGAAAAACAATTTTCAAATAGGGTTATTTATGTTGGATTTTCGAAAATAAATATTATTTAGAAATATAAAAAGATATCATACATAAATGTATTTGATTTATAATTTTTAGAAATTTAATAATTAATATTATTCATGACACAATAATGATGCAGTATTTTCCTTATCAATGAAAGAATCAAATAATTGGTATTATCAATGTTAAAATTAATATAATTTGAATGTTTTGATGACATCCATGAATTGTATGTCTTAATATGATATTATAGTATTTCCTAAATTAATTTTGTTAGAATTAATAATGTTTTTATGACTTTAAATAAAATTAATTATTGAATAGTGTCAAAATTGACATAGAAGAGCTTTTAAAACAAATATTATATTATAAATTGATATTAAATTCCTAAAATATAAGGTTTATCCAAGAGACTTATTTCACGATAGGTGTATTATTAATGGGCCACTTGGGGATCTCTTGGATGTATATAGTATGTTTATTAACTATATAATATATATATACAAAGTGACATGGTAATTGTTAAACTAATTAACTAAGAGTTAAAACTAAATGATAAGGTTAATATAGTGACAAAAACCTGTCTAAAACCTATCGGTTGAGTTTTTTTAGACCCAAACCCACCTTATAATTTTAATAATAAACTTTTTAGCCATTAAAAATCGAAATTAAATTTATTATAAAATAATATTTCTAGCTTTACCAAAGGTGCCCCTCATGCCTCTTATAAAAGGGCACTTCCCCTTCTCATAAATTCACATATTCAAAGCCATTTTTCTCAGACAACCCCTACCCAAATACTCTCAGAATTTCTCTCACATCAACCTAGAGGCCATATTTTGATTATAAAACAAATATAATGATCCATTTTGATCAAATCAAAAGGAAGAACCAGAAGAAGATGTAATGTTTTCACCACCCTCTTTAAAGTTTCTTTTTCTTCCACCTCATCATTCGTTGTTATTTAAATTATAAAACAATAACTATAGTATATTATATATACTGTTATGTTTATATAAATATGGTACAACCATAATCTATATTATATCAATCCTTTGAATGACATGTCACCATACGTGCGTACGTACGGCTTACCATCTCCATGTCGTGGTATAATTGTTATTCAATACATTATTATTTGGATGGGTATAATAATGATGTGTAATTCATATAAATAATAAATATAACATGATAATGATTCTGTATATATGATATACATTCCAATTAAATATTATTATAATATCCAAAGAGTGATATTGTCTCTCATGCATAGGTACAGACTACCATATCCACGAACGCGATGAGATTCATTCTCCATCGTATCCATTCAAGTATAATTCTCATTTAATGATTAAAAATAATTATTAAGGACTCGATATCATTCTATATATGAATAAGATACAACCTATCTATAACATACATGGCTTATGTAACAAAATGTGTAAGTTAACACCTGAAACAACGATAATACTAAGATATTATTAACAAATCAATGTTAACAGATCACATATGATATCATATTAAAGTATACGATTCTTGTATAATTTAATAACAATTATTTAACCATTATAATGGATTTTAACCTACCCTCAACCTAGGAAAAGTACAATTTATGGGTTATTTCACAATCTCTTCATTATCCGAGGTTGTTTATACATTATTATACACTGGGACCTCTTAATCAACCACATCCATGTTTCTTAAAAATTTATTTCAAAACATTCTTAATATTTTACAGAATATGGGTTAAAGTAATTTATACACGTGTTTGACTTCTTATAAGATGTTTATAGAGCAATCTTTCCGTCGTTTTCCAAACAATGTCCTTTTTAACCTTTTTGATAGAATTAAGGTAAGAAAGTCTTTTTAACTTATACAGCGGGTGCAGTTATTTTACACCATTATAAAATCGTCAAAGATTCCCATATAATCTTATAAGAATATTTTAAGGTATATTTTTTATTTTATAATTATTTTACTTTTAAATTATTTTAAAAAAATATTTCTCTCAAATAGATTTTATTTCATCCATTTCAACATCCTTTGATGGATTTTAAGCTTATTTGAAGTTGATTTATTATGATACAAAACTTTCATATTGTATTGAAGGTTTTGTGATATGTTTAATTTTGGATGTGTTATTTTTATACCATTCATGGTTTATGGTGAATGTATTGAAATTTCTTACGATAGTATTAATATGAATGTTTATGTCATGTTTAAACCTGTTCATATGAGGAATGCATTGGACATAATAAGTTACGGGTGGAGCCCACTATAGCTTCTCGATTTATCGGTAGGAATCCTGAGGGAAACTAGTGTCTTGGCACAAGGCCTTGAAAAAATCTTATTTGTAGTCTTCGAACGAAGCCTTGACTATGTGTTTATGATAGTCTGGTATTATGTATTCCATAATTATGAAAGTGGTTATAGATATTAAAGGTGATTATTCGACTAGTAGAATATCCATGTGAATAAGTAAATTTCATTTTTTCATTTCATTTTTCCATATTATTCTGATGTTCATGTTTAAAATTCCTTTGTTTTAGTTATACATTTCCTTAAATGTTTATTCTTATTTGTGAATGTTACCGCTATATTTTTATCCTTACTGCGCATTTGAGATCACCCCTTTCTATGTTTTATTTTTCCCAGGATGTGAAGAAGTATTTTTTGAATGACCTGTTGGGATAGTATGACGGGATAAGAGTATGGACTATGGAGACTATATTGTTTTAGTTTTCATTCTATGATGTAATGTAAATTTTATGAATGTATCTAGTTATTCCAAGGCTACTAAACTAATCAGTCTTTCAAGATTTAATCTTTCTTGTGATCATGCCAATGTTATGTAATAATGCACCGACTCTGGGTAACTGGGTTTAGGCCATTACAAGAGTTATAAATGGGCCTAATATATAATATTGACATTGTAAAAATGGGAAACCTATTGTTATTTGGACTGGAATGAAAATTTTCATGGCAGAACTAACCCATGAATATAGCCATGTGGGGGAAAACCCAAATCATGCAGAGACCCAAAAATCACCAAGGAGTGAGAAACTCAATATTGAGTTGTTTATTAGGAAATTTTCACCTTATAATTGTTTGTCTCTAATAAACTTGTTACTATGATGTGGGAAAATGAAAAACAAAAAAATTATTTTTCATTCTCTAGTGTTTGGACAAAAATATGGTGTTTTGGAAGTATATCATTTAAAAGGAGATTTCTACAAGTGGTGGAGTCTAATTAAATTACCATAATAAAGCGGATATATAGACTCGATATAATGAGAAGTGTTTTAAAAAATATTTTTCACTAATTAATTTTCATGGAATCTTTAAACAAAAATTTATTGTAAATGATAGCAATTGATGAAAAAGTAGGATGAGTACATTGGATAAAATGAAAAAAACATCACATGATGTGGAAGTTATGCCTTCAGTTTTATAACTAATAGTAAAAGAAAACCAATAATTTATTTTCTAACTTAAATAACAGTATTAGATGGGTGCTATCCATAGAAAACATAAAAATCCCTAAAAGGATTTTTCATAATGAGACATCATTATCTCAATTGATCTAGGAAGTGTTTTAAGTGTGTTAAAGTATAAAACCATTCTCAAAACTGTCAAAACATTGAAAAGACTCCAATTAAGAAAACCTAAGACAATAAAGTCCTTATTAATTATAATCCCACACCATAATGTTTCATGTGTGAGGAATTCATATATTATGTGAATTAATTCCACAACCCTTGGTCTAATGAACAAAATAGGCTAAAGAAACCTACCAATCTATGTGACCGTGGAATGAAATTCTCGATCACTACCATTGAGATCTATCAAGATATTGAGGTGATGCATGATAATATGAAGAATTATTATGAAACTTAAATTAAATTATTTCACTCTAGATCATCTAATTTTTTCAATGAAATAATTTTTTATAGAATGTTATGTCAACACCGAAAACAATTAATAGTGAACTATCAATGAAAACTAGTGGTAGCATAATGATCACATCCACGATTTACATATCTACACCAATTGGGATTTGTGGTAGGATACTTATTATAGATCTAATTATTCTTCCTCTAGTTGAAATTATAATAATTTTTGGTTTGGATTCTCCTTACCTGTGGAAAACACATATTTGCTAAGTAAATATGTTAGTATAATTTCATATCCCAAATCATCTTACAATCATTCCTTAAAAAAAGTATTACTATGATATCAATATGGAAAATAATTCTATAAGGTAGGTTATGATTTAAAAAATGTCTCAATACTATACCAAATGGTTAGGTAATAAGTCCACATTAATTACATACCTATTGTACCAAAAGGTAAAAATTTATTTACAGATAAACATCATACTCATTCCCAAGATCATGAAGATTATTTTTCAATCGTACTCTGGCCTAGATCCATGTCTATCTCAATTTTCCTGTACAGTATATATTCAATTAGATTAGAGTAGTTGAATAATAAACTATAATACAATTTTCACAAGGGTTTTCTAGGCCATAATTTATCACCATGAGATATAATAATTCTCTTGTTTAAAATGATGGTTGGATTAATGTATTTTTTCATCAATTATCATGAGATTAATAATATCATGATAAAAAGTAACATCAACCCTATATTGCAGATATATTCTATCATATATGGGGATCCCAATACATCTAATATATTTAAATTCAATTTGGATTCCATCAATTAATGGGTAAAAATGGATGTTATTTCTATAAAATCATTCTAGAGGAGGTGTGGACAATAAGTGATCACATTGTTTCAATTTACACATGCCAATGTCATTGTAGTGTTCATAGAGCAGATGAATAGAGGCCTTAGTTAAAAAATTGATAAAGTTTTTTTTTATCATAGTTTATATTATTTTATATTTAGTATGTAAGGAGTATAATTATTATAAATTTCATATTATCTTAAATACAATGAAAAAATAGAATTTTTAAGGAAAAATTACCAAATTTGATTTCTTGGAACAAAATGTGTTTTTTTGGTTTATGTGACAAAAATAAAGGGCATAGAAGATGATATATAAAATAAATATGTTATCCAGAAATGTCATAGACTAACCACTATATATGAGATCGACATTTTTATTTGACAAGTAGGATAATACCACCACATTATGATAAATTTCACATGAATATAAAATACAATAAACATGTTTAAATAGGAGAGATTAATGTTACTTTAGTGAGAGATATCCAAAAAAATAAGTTACTAATGAATATATTGGTCAATGTTCATGTACTTTCATTACCTTGTTGTGGAGAATGGGTTTTAGTATATAGTGATTCTTTGAAAAAGTTTTAGTTCATAAAATTTCAAGAAAATATTTTGTTCATTTATTATGGTTCATGCTAGTTAAAGAATCGTAAAAATATTATATGAAAATTTACATAGAACCAAAAGAAGTAATATTTAAAATGATGATTCGATGAAATTATCCTTGTGGAGAAAAGTGTGATTTATATTCTGATCAAAAGAGCAGGAAATATATTTTCACATATAATGTATATAATATGTGACAAAGGAGATGTTTGTAGTTGATAACAGATTACGAATTCTCAATATATTACCTTTTTAGGAAGGAAATATGGAGGTTGATGAACTAATTAGGTAATAAATTTATACTCTATCCATGATGAGTATTTAAAATATGCAAAACACATGGATTCAAAGGGGATGAATCCCAGTATAAAGATTGGGTGAGATAAATGTTACACTACCCAACTACCTACTCAAACATAAATTCATCTAAATTTCAATTAAGACTATATAGATGATGTAGAGTTGAAAAATATATTATTGAATATTATGGAGTTCAATATTTATAAAAGAGATTTATAAGGTATGTAACCTAGATATGTGTCCCATCAATGAAAACATTAAGGAACATACATTTGGATGTTTTATATACATAATAAATAATAAAAGTATGAAAAAGTGTAGATATCTATCAAAAACCATATAATGTTATATAATGAAGATATATATTATAGAATAAATATCTTGAGACATAGTATAAAAGATTTTTCTTCATAGATAAACATACATCTAAGGGTATTTTGAAACCATTAACCAAACCAGAATGTAAATTAAAAAAACCACCATGGACAACGTTAAAGGACTCCCCAATACATCTAATGTCCATAATTATCAATAGGTTGTAGTCAACAACCGTATAGAGCCGACACATATTATTTTAATGAAAGAAGATTTATTCCTTGACCTACATGTCATGATTTACACAATGGATGTTGTGAGGATAGATGGAGTTCCATAATACATTGAATCTGATTGGGACCTAATATTTACCTCGATGTTATAGTGAAGACTATAGAATGATTTTGAGAGAAATATGAGCTTTAAAACTGCATATAATCCTCATAATGGTGTTTATTCTGAGATAAAAATTAAACCATATAAGATATTTTGGAATATATTTATATGTATTTCAAACTATGTTGGGATGAAAACCTACCCCTGATAGAGTACTCATATAATAAAATTTTCAATTCTACCTTTTAAATGGAAATATAAGAGGTTATTTCTCATAATATATCCAAGACTAGAACATACTAGGATGAGGTTGGTGAGAGGGAGATGATATGTTTTTACCATTTCTATGAAATTATAGTGAATTTTCAAATAATTAAATGGAATAAAAAGAGTAAAAGAATAAAATTGAATTTTTATATAGATAACTATTGATGATATCATGTGTTTTAATATTCTAAAAATCTAATTGTTAAGTGTATATAATGCATATTTTTAGAAAATTTTAATTTTTTTATTTTTTTATTTTAATGAATAATATTTCTATTTTTTGAATGATTTTATTTGTTTTATGTTTTATAATATGAAATCATGGATTTATGAAAAAGAAAAAAAAAGAGGAGAACTTCATGACACCATATTTTTGGTGATGTAGATTGTATGAAAATAGGACAAATATAGATTACCTATCGTATAATGATGTTACACTTCATGAATTCATAAAAAAATAATCTACTATATTGGGAAATTTGTGACATCAATACATGCTATCAAAGGCCCTTACACATCATTTAAGTATATAACATGATGTGAAAAATTTTAGGAAAAGATTTAAAAGTGGATATTTATTTGATTCACAAAGACTAAAATTGGAGGGATTACATGATGTGAAAGAAATTTACATGTTGTGTAACTATTGATGCACTTAAAAAAATAAAGATATCACAACTGAGGGTTTGATGGAAAATATTATAAATATATGCCTCGGAAACCCCTTCCAATGTAGTATAGGCTAGAGGAAAGCATTGAATGGCCTCGTTTAATATTATTTAATTTAAATATTTTTATTTTAGTTACCCAAAAATTACTCCCCTCTCCCACAACATCTCGATTTCCCTATCCTTGTAGGGGTACATTCATTGAGTTATCAAGTAAGAAGAATGTTGAACCAATGTGATTTTCTGGAGTTTCTGTAATTCCATGTTATAAAATCATCCATTCTAATTTTATAAAGATTAAATTTATAATTCAGTTTTATATTCCTAGTGTGGTTGTATTAGGTTTTGATTTAGTTAATTTTAATTTCATTGGTCTATGGTCATATCTATCTCAACCCAATTCAATACTGTATATGGGGGAATAGATCAGGGTTGGGTGGTGAGTGATCAATTATTGTTATCATGTCCATATGATTGTATGCTAGAATATTTTTTATTGGGGAATAAAAATTCCTGATTAGGTATTTCTCTAATTAATGAAAAAGAAATTCTGAAACACTACACACATTGGAAGGAGGATAGAAAAATATATGGTTTTGGATAGGAATAATAATTTCATAACAACATGCCCAAGGTGGAGAGAAAACTCAGAAGATGAATAATTCTCTTTCTAGTTAGTAAAATAAAAATGATAAAATTTTAGAAATAATGATAGCATCTCACAAGGTCTTGTCAAGCCCACTCTGATCCCCACCTTTCTCATTTTCAAAAAACCAATAAAATCAAGCTGATTATTTCCCACAAATTATTGACATTTAATTAAAAATATAATTTCATAAAAAATAAAATATGACAAAAAAATTTTGTGTGCACTTTTTTATAGGATAGATCATAGGATTAACAACAATAATAAGGTTGTTTAAATATTATTTTTCCATGCCCCATGACACACATGGGTCAGTGATCCTTTTAATTTCACCATCAATGTGGGCAATGATATTTGGAGAGAATGTGAAGATGAACCCTAGATAGATTGACAACATTGAGATCCTTGATTATATTGGAGTCATAACAAATCACATAGAACTCCCGCCACAATTATCCCAAATACATAATGTTTTCATTGTAGGAATTTTGGGAAAATACATACCAGTCTGTTCAAATGTGATACACTTGAATGTTATACAATATGAATGTCATCTCTTAAATGATGAACAATTGGTGAGAATTATAGATCGAACAACTAATATAATATATAACAATATCCATCATATGTTAATTGTTTTAGATAAAAGTAGTAATCTTCATGAGGCTATTTGGTAATAGGAGTATGTGATGAGAGAACATTTCAATCGGTTTTTTTCATCTATTTAATGAAATTTTGATAAAGAAATTATTTTATATTCGATATAATGTAATGAACTATTCATTGATATCATATCAAAAAAATGATAATGAAATGATTAAAAACAATTCATTCAAAAAAAATACAATCATAAATGGGCCTCACCATATAATTATAACATTATTTATTAACCTAATATGGTAATATATTAACAATAACCACCCTTTTATGTTAAATAGTTAATTTGTGTTAATATAGGAAAAATGAATTTTCAAGTATTTTTATTATATTTTCCATTTTCGTACATTAAAATATAAATTTTATGAATATTGAATTTTAATTAGATAAAAAAACCTATTTGAAAAAATTCATCATCTCAAAATTTAATTATATTATGTAAAGATCATTTACCTCAATGGTTAATTTTTTATAATAATAATGATGGATATTTGAAAATTATAATTTCTCTAATATTGTAATTATCTAAGAATAACCTAGAATATTTAAAACCCATTATATAAATGAAATATAAAATTAATGAATTAAGTTATGAATTTTAAATATTTTTATACATGAAAATACTATTCAAAATCATTTTATAACGTAAAATATGTTTATTCAATATTTTAGAAAAAAGCTTTTCACTTATAATTAAATAATGCACTTTCAATGTGATGTATGGTTTTAGCTTCTTTAGAAGTCTCATGAATTTTATTTAATTTATAATAAATCAATTTATAAACCTAAAATTAATATAATTGTTATTTTTATCAAATATAAATTTGAAAAGCATTGAATTTTTTTTATAAAATGGGCTTTCATGATTTTGTGTTGTTATTTTGATGTTAAATTTTCATACTTGACGATAATTTATATGATAGAATTGTTAGAAAATTTAAAACCATATGAATCAAATGGGTTAATTTGGTCAATTTTAATTTCCATCATTAAAAATTATTATTATTGGATAAATATTAGTTACTAGTTAAATATAATTTTACATAGTTGACGGAAAATACATGATAAAATCGTGGTTCCTAATATACTGATGTGGTTTAGGTACACCAATCGTCTCTCCCATTATTCATTATTCTATTTTTAAACCCTTTATCATTTAATAGTGTAATTAAATTATGGAAATTTAATGTGTATTTACAAAAAATGTTGTTCTCTTAATTTATAAAAACATAACATCTCCACCACTCCAAGACTCACATATCCTTGTAATTAAAACACAAAAATATAAAATTTTATGCTCCATGGAATTATATCCTGTGAATAGAATCTCTTGGTCACTCAGTGTTCTTATTCGACATTTGATTTTAGGGGACTTATATGTAAAGATCTATTCTGTAAGGAAAGTATTGTCTATGTCTTCTGTTTTTATTATCAATCATTCTATTTTGAATATCCAACCACCATCACAATATGAGGAATTCAGTATATAAGTTTACTAATATTTTTTTATTTGAATTTAAATACCCTTATTTATTTGTCTCCACCAACTTATAAGAATATAGTAATTTTAGTCATGTGTGTGCAGAGGATACCACATCTATGAAGAATGTTAATTTATAGTTTATATTTAGTTCACCCAAAAAAATTCACCATTATTTCAAAATTAAAGTAATATCATTATTAATCTTTTATAATTATAATATTTTAAAAAACACCACATTAACAATGCTCACAAATCGAGTTAACACGTTTTAAAATATTGGTCAGTTGAACAACCTACGCGAATGATGTGATACAACTCTACTATGTATGAATATTGTAGAATGAAAACAATTATTATCAAAATATAATAAGAAAGTAAATAAATTCATATATGGTTCTGAAAAGTTTATTTTCAGTTTTTTATTTTTTTTATTAAAATATATTTTACATTCGCTAAAATCACCAAAATATGCCAACACTAATATTATTTTAATGAATTATAACTATAATAATATTTAAAAGATATAATATATTTATAAATGAATATTTTTTATAAAATATATTATCATAAATTATATATCATTTCATTAAATAGTGGGTAGTTATATGAAGATTATAAATAATGTGAAAATGGTTCATACTATTTACACCCGATGATTAAAACAGATTACAAAAATCATATTCAATATAGGATTTATTGTTAATGAAATGTAAATATATATATATATAAGAATAATATTCTAAATTAGATTATTAATAAGTTTATCTTTATGATACATGATGATGAATTTCATCAATGTAAGTAAATAGTTAATGTAATGGAGTTGGTTATTAACACTCCATTCATTAAGTTATACAATTTCATGTTGAAGTATGATTTCCAATTCATTCATTATTAATAATGTCCTTTTATTATTTTTAGAGAAAAGTGTTTTTTATTCTAATCCGCAATCAAGTATTTTACAGTTCCATTTTTTTTAATGGGAACTTTTTTAAAAAATATTTATAAATATTACTTTTATATATGTAACATCCTAATATTTCATAGTACATTATCTCTTAAAAAAATTTAATAACTTGGGCTACACGCAACACCCATTCCAAGCGCACCACGACTTTCCAGACTAGCCGTTCAAAATGAGGTTATGAATAGTATTAATTTAATCATGAATTTTATATACTAAATATAATTTTTGAATCCATATAATGTTTTTCATAATCATTATAGAAGAACAAGATCATTTTTTAGATAAAATAAGTATTTTTCAAAAAATTAAATTTTACTGCATTTTAATGGAGAACACTTTTCAAAACAATTATATGACACTATTATATATTAAACTTAATGAAATTAAATTATATTTTAGAATAGGGACTTAAAAATTTAGTTTGTATAAATCTTTGGTAGTTTTCTGATAACTTTGATTTTTTAACGAATAGTGAAAAATACAAAATTTTAATCAAAATTGTATATTAATTAAAATAATTTATAATGATAAATTATGAATTTTAATGGTTAGTAAGTATTATTAGATTATATTATTTTATCATTTAATACAATGTAGGTCATTTTAAGTAATTTCAAATTTAAATTTGACATAACACATGTCAATCTTTTGATGTTTTTTAGTTCTTAAAAACACACTTTCTTGTTTTGACAACAGGAAATAATTTTACATTAATTAATGAAACACATATGTTTTTAATTTGGTAAAATAGACATAAATTTTGGATTCATAATATTATAATTATATTAGGGGCAATTTTTTTTATTTTTTGAAAACAATAATTTTTTATGAATAGTGAAAAACACACTTTACTATTCAAAACTGACTTTTTATTTAAATAATGATTTATTTTTTTAATTTTATTTAAAGTCAAAAAATATATATAATACCAATATATGTTCAATGTAATTAATTGGAGTCATTTTATAAAAAATTAGATTTATAAAATTTTATTGAACTTTTTAACGTCTTTTACCCACCTTCTAGAAATATTTGAAAATTTGTATAAATAGAATTGTTTCGCTTCTGTAAATTTAATTTCAAAAAAATTAGATATATGGTTGATATTAGTATTTAAAATTTTCTTCAATATGATGAATACAATTTTTGGTGAATAGTAACTTTTGAGTTTTATTTTTCCACAATTAAAATTGATTATGGTAATTAAAGGTAAAAATGTTATTATAGTTATCCTACCACATTTTATAATTATTTTGGATAAGTTTATTTTGACCAAAAACAACATTAAGAATAAAAAATGTTCCTTTTGGTCCACATGGGTTATATTAAGATATTTCTTTTTAGTTTACTTAAATAAGTGTTAAAAGTGTAAAATTCAAATTTTAATAACTAAAACATTTTTAATATAGAGTAATTAATAAGATAAATATGAATATAAAAATATATTAGAAATATAATAAAATTTCCTACATCATGGTATTTTATTTATATTTTTTAGACATTAAATAATAAAATTTTCTTATGACACAATGGTGATGCAGTAATTACGTAATATATGAATGAATTAAATAAATGTTATTATAAAATTTACAATAATAATACTTTCAATGATTTGATGACATCCACGAATTTTCTAGGTGATATTAAATGTTAATGATCATTCAATATTTTTTTTTCAATGTAATCATGTTGTAACTACATTCACAAAAACCAAATACTAAATAGTGTCAAAATTGACGTAAAATAGTTTTTTAAACAAATAATATTTTTTAAAATTATATAATAGTTATAGAAATAAATGGTTTGAAAAAATGTCTTATATAATGATCTATATGTAATTAATGAACCACTTGATGTTATCTTGTAATTTTATATTTTGTTTATAACCACATAATAAAAAAATAAAAGAAGCCATGGAAAAATTTAAACTACTTAACTAAGAGCTAAATATAAAAGATAAGGTTATTATACTGACATAAACATGTCTACATCCTATTTGTTGAGAATATTTCGACCCATCCCACCCTTAATCTCTAAATAAATCCATTTAGAGCTATTAGAAACTGAAAATCCTTTTAGAATAAATAAATATATCAAACTTTTCCTAATGTGACCATCACCTCTCTTATAAAAGGGTATTACCCTTTCTCTCAAAATCACACATCCAAAGGAATTTATCTCTGCGAACCCCACCCAAATATCCTCCCAACATCTTACAGTTCAACATATAGGTCTTTACATGAGCATAAACACGACCTATGTAGATATTTTGTTCAAATCCAAAAGGAAATACCCAAAGAAGAGGAAATTATTTTATCACCTCTTTCAAAGTTCATTTCTTCTTCCATTTTTGCATTGTTTTTTTATTTTCATACCAAGATAATAAATACAGTATTTTATAAATAATTTTTTGTTATTATAAATATAGTACAACCATAATCATTATTCCTTCAATCCTATGAATGATAATGTTACCATGCATGCATACGTACGGCTTACCATCTCTACGTTGTGGTGTAATTTGTTATTCAACACTATATTGTTGGGATAGATATAATGATGATTAATATGGATATAAATAATGAAAATAACATGGTAATTTCTCTATAAAATTAATATACCATCCAATTCAATAACTGTTAATCATTATGGAAATGATATTGTTGCTCGTGTGTACGTACCGCTTAACATCTCCACGACGCGATGATATTCATTTCCATATTCACCATTCAAAGACGATTATGAAAATATATATTATTAATATGTATGTAATATATGAAATAATAATGTAATTGGATATATATATATATATATATATATATATATGTATGTATGTACTTCCATATATCTTATTTGATTTGTTAAGGCCCTATATTTATTCTAATCATGTGATCACTGTTCAACGACTATATTTGAAATGATAAAAATTCATAACGGTATTTTAAAATACAAAAACATAAAACCACTAATGTTCACATTTTCTATAACCATAATAAGTCATTTAATTGGATCCAGAGTAATTTTCAATAATAAAAGTTTGGGTCGTTTCAATCTTCCCCCCTTAATAGATTCCACATTCTAAATTTCCATTTCCCATAATGAAACATATGTGGGTAACTCTGCTTCATCACTTCCTCTAATTACCATGTCTCTTCTTCAAACTATTGGTTTCACCACACCACCTTGACGAGGAGAAATGTTTTATTTCGTTGAAATTTTTCTCAACAATCTAACATCTTTAGTGGTTTCTCCTCATACGAATAATCATCCTCCAACTATACCACATCTAAAGAGATTACATGTGATGGGTCAGGTATGTACTTCCATAAAAGTGATGGATGAAAGACATCATATACTTTGGCCATGGTAAATGGATGTGCAAGTTGATAGGCCACAACCCTAACACGATCAACAATCTCGAAGGGGATGAGGTACCTAGGGCTTAACTTCCCATACATTCCAAACTACATGACCCTATTTCATGAAGATATGTGTAGAAATACCATATCTCCAACATTAAACTCAATGTATCATCGACGGTTATCTGCATAATTGTTCTTTTGGTTGAGGGATTACTTGATATGTTTCTGAATGGTTTTCACCATCTCCACCATTTCTTTGACAATTTCTAGTCCTAGCAGTTTACGCTCACCAACTTTATCCCAACATGTCAGTGTTCTGTAACTTTTCCCATAAAGGGCTTCATATGGTTCCATTTATATGCTCGAGTGGAAACTGTTATTTTAGGAGAATTCAACCAGTGGAATATGTTGGTCCCATCCTTCTTTGAATTTTATTATGGAAGCTCTCAACATGTCCTCATGTGTTTGGATAGTCCGCCCGGATTGGCCATTGGATTGAGAATGATAGGTCATACATAAGTTTAGTTCAGTATCCAAACTATGTTAATGAATCTCCCAAATCTTAGAGGAGAATCTTGGATCTCGATCAAATACAATATGTAGTGGTACTTCATCCAACCTTACCAATTTCTTGATATATATCTGTGCCAGTTGATCTAGTGAGAAATCATCCCAAACAGCAATAATGTGTGAAGACATGGTAAGATGATCCACAACAATCCAATTTTCATTGTTGACGTTTGATGTCTTCGGAATTCCGATGACAAATTCCATAGTATGTACTCCAATTTCCATGCTGGTATGGGAAATTGTTTCATCATCCGTATAGACTCCTGCCACTCTGCCTTTACCTAATGAAAAAATATGCACTTTTATTTATACTCATCAATCTCCTTCTTCATATTATCCATAAAAAAATGATCTCTGATATCTTGATACATCTTTGTGTTTCCCATGAGAATATAGAAGGTTGAACTATTTGAGTCATCTAGAAGCTTCTTCTTTATCACTATATCGGATGGTAAACATAATCGTGATCCAAATCTTAGAATTCCATCCTTTTCAACCACTAAATCTATTTATTTCCAATATATAATAGCTTACTAACTTTTGATAATTTACACATCCATTCATTTAGAATCCTTTATTTTCTATAAAAGAGATGATTGAGAAATCATTTTTGGAAGGATTGATGAATTTATCTACTTAATGATTCACATGTCCATCTTCATCAAACCTAACCACATTGTATCCTTCTCAATTATCATCAATGATAGAATTGTTGGTTCCTTCCTATATAGAGAATCTTCTACCTTGTTCACTTTCCCATGGTGTTAATGGATTAAGAAATCATATTATTTGATCAACTCCAACCATATTCATTGGTTCTTGTTCAACTCATTCTGTGTGAATATATACTTGATGATTTTATGGTTCGTATAAATTTCAAACTTCTCTCAAAGGAGAAAATTCCGAATAATTTTAAAAGAAAAGATCACCACTCCCATCTCTGAATCATGTGTTAGATAATTATGCTCATGAACATTAAACTGCCTTGAATCAAAGAAAATGACTTTTTTCATTTTTCATAAATACAAAGCCTAAGATCTTCTTCGAAGAATCACTAAATACCACAAAAAGTTATCCACTTGTGGGTAATGTGAGCATGGGCATTGTGATAATACTCTTTTTAACTCCTTGAATCTTTCTTCGACTTCATCACTCCAAGAAAACACTACTCCCTTCTATGTATGCTTGGTAAGAGGTTTGTAAAATTGTTGGAAATTTATCACAAATCATCGATAATATCCAGGTAAACCCAAGAAGCTATAGATATTCGTCACCAATGCTGTTATTTTCCATCCTTCAATTGAACATGTTTGGTAGGAACCACAGATAACCAATTTCTTGTGAGGATATGGCCCATGAATGAGACCTCCTTCAACCAAAACTCCCAATTTTTGTACATTGCATATATATTCTTCTTCCGCAATGTCTCTAGTATGGTTCAAAGATTCTCTTCATGATCCTACATAGTTTTGGTGTATATCAGAAAAACATCTATAAAGACTACCACAATTTGTTGAGGTAATCCCTAATGTATCTATTCATCATGTCTATGATGATTGATGGAGTATTAATGAGTCGGAAAGGCATTAAAATGAATTCATAGTGCCCGTATCTTATAAGAAATGCAGTTTGGGGGATATCATCCTTCTTCGCCATTAATTGGTAATATCCCGAATGCAAATCCACCTAGGAGAAGTATTGTTCTCCACGCAGCTGATCAAATAAGTCATCGATTCATGGGAGAGGATACTTTTTCTTAATCATGATTTTGTTAAGCTCATGATAAATGATGTAAAGGTGCATCGACCCATCTTTCATCTTGATTAAGATGACTGGTTCACCCCATAGTGAACCACTTGGGTGTATAAACCCTTTATCCAAATTCTATTGTAGTTGTTTCTTTAGCTCCTCATACTCCACAACTCCCATTCTATATGGATTTTTGAATATTGTCAATTCCTTATGTATAAGATCAACTGTGAATTCAACATCTCCTCTAGGAGAAAGACTATGCAATTCCTCGACAAACACCTCAGTGAATTCCCTTTTAATAGGAATATCTCCATGTATGGTTTCCTCCATAGTCTAAACCATCTAATACAGATATGTGGGATCATAAGGCCATAATTTCTACGCTTGAGATGATGGATTTAAATAAGATTCATCTTTCTCCTTTCACATTTATAGAATTGGGGGTCGATTCTCCACATGGAGAGTAATTTCCCTATCAAGGAAATTTATGTTGGATATATATAAGGAAAGATAATCCCAGCCAATAATTGCATCAAACTCCACCAGAGGGAGTATGACGAGGTTCACTGGGAAATTCAATCCACATATTAGGATATGGGAGGAGTCATATTCAAGGGATGCAATGATTTCCACATTTTTTATACTCACCAATATCTTTACTACCATTATTTTTTGTGGTTCTGGGATTATTATACTATTCTTTCAGGATATAAAAGAATGCATAGAACCTAAATCAAAAATTATGTTCACTATTCTTTAATGATTAACAATTGTATCTATCACCACTTCATTGACGGGGTTCACTTCAACAGTATTGATGGAAAAATCTATCCCTTGCTACCTTGGAGGGTGTTGGTTTCCTTTGAAAACCCATGGATAAGGGAACTAAATTTCAAGATGCCCTAGTTATTTGCAGTTGTAGTAATTAACAATGTGTTGAGGTTCGAATGGAGCATTCCTCTCCTCTGTTGTAGCCGTGGGTTTTTCTTCTTGGTTATTAATAGCTAGGTTCCCTTCACATCCACACATAAAGTATTTCTTCATCCCCTACAGGCAATTTCCAGGGTGCTTCTTTCCATACCATTGGAAAGTGGAATGCTGGATATTCCTAGAACTGTTAGAATTATCCATCAGACTGCTAGCATTGAAGTCCACCTTACTATCTTATCCCCATGATACCCCTAAGATTATCTAATCTCCATTTCGACCTTGAGAGCACATCAGACAGTTTTCTCATAGCTGTCAATGTCACGGATTTCTAGTGCTCTCCGTATGCTACGTTTCATCCCACGAAATAAGAGTTAAACCTTGCATTCGGGGGTAATGACAAAGTCAGATGCGTATTGTGCAAGCCTTGTGATGTTTTCCTCATATGCTCCAAAAGATTCATCGTCTTTCTACTTAAGGGATAAGAATTACCATTCCATCTTAATTTGGAGGGTGCTTAGATAATATTTATCGAAAAAAATCGTCATGAAATCCTTCCATTCCAACCCCATCAATCTCCTCCTCATGCTTCTTATTTTTGATCAACATCCACCATTGATCAGATTCACCCTCCATACGATATGTATCCAGGAGAACCTTCTCTTGTTCGGAACATTGAAGGATGGAGAATATCTTTTCAATGGAGTTGATCAATTGTTTAGTGATTGAGGAATCAAATGATCCATTAAAAGTAGGAGGCCTTTATACCATAAAGATCTCGATAGTGGATTGTTCTTTTTTAGTGGGGTTGAATTTTTGTCTGGACCCATGTTTCTAATCAAAAAAAGAGTTTATTGAGATAGAAGCGTGAGAAATTTTATGATTCCCACTCCCATCATAATTGGGAATCTCAATAGAACAATCATCACATTGATCATCACATCGTTTGTTAGCCCGAGTCCTCCTATTACTAGCCATTGGTTGGAATAAAAAGTAATGTTACGTTTAACACATAATGGGTAATCAAAATACAAAACAAATGACATATACATTACTTTTATTTCCTTATCTTATGAATATATAGTCATCAATTTTTGTTATCCATGATTTACTTTCCAACATATATTAATAGGGGAACTTTTTTCCTTAATAATTTTTCATACTAAGATTGTGAATAAACCAAATCATATCCCCCGACAGTGTTGTAACCAAGAGTGTAGCAAGGCCCATTGTCGAGCACCAGTTCTAGTTTGAGTCTTTCTCAAAGCAGTGTTTTAGGGTTTTACCCTTGGGATACATCTGTTCTAGAGCCTCCTCTACCTGCTCTTATCCACACAGGAATGTATTTTCTCGATAAAATACTCACTCAATACTCACCAATACTTAGGGATGTTTTTATAATTCGTAATCTTGTTTATAATTTTTCAATAGGGTTTCCAAATCTTAATACCAAAAATGACAAAAATTATCCTTGGATTCAATCTATAATAACCCTTCTTTTTATTACACACTTAAACATGATTTATTACATAAACATCCCTTGATAAAACATAGAAGATCGAGCGTTTCCGTGTCTCTGGGGCTTAGGATCTTTACATAACATCTTTGAACATGAATTATATCATCTTTATTGAAAACATCCTTTACATGACCACTACATTCCCTCGTACTTAGCATTGTATAAGATAACCTGAGGACATGCATAATAAAAGGGTGAGTTATAAAACCAAATAAGGTAATAAACATGGAATAACATGAGGAATAGAATAATTGTTAGAAAATAGTCATATCAAAAGAGCATAAGAGAATAATTTAAATAAATAAATGATAAATAATGATAATCGTAACATGGAAATGTGGCAACAACATTTTACATGATTTTAGCATGATCCAAGGATCATTTTACATGGAGTAGTAGTAAAACCTCATTTCACTTGAATAATAATGAGTAATCACTTGAAGTATCATGATACTAATCTTTAACAAATGCATTGGAGTGATAACAGGGAACACCCTTGTTAAACATTTCATTTCATGCATAAAAATTCCATATTGATCATATAACATGGATTCATTAAACCTCATTATTTATTCCACGATCAGGGAAATGTGTAATCCAAACATGAAAAACTATAATCAATACATAAATTTGCATAAAGTTGAATACCCTTGATTGGGAAATGGTCTTGTTATTCACTACATAATGACATTGGCTTGAAAAATCGTGGTGCAATTTCGGCAGCGTAACAGCGTGACATAAGAATTAATAAAAATGGTTGACAAGAGAGAAATGATTGTCTTATAATTTTTAAATGAAATGAAAAGTAATGGGGTAATATAGATACATGTACCAACATAAGTAATGAAATATATTTTTATAATACAAAATAATAACTTTAATTTAATTGAGGAGAGAGATATTTCTTTTGAAATTTCGGCATGGTAACAGGTGTACATGAGGGGAATTTAATGAGATATAAAAAGGTATCTCATCATTCAAACATAGTGAGGGAAGTATAATTGAGGTTTTAAATCATACCCCAACAGTTATATTTTAAAATACAAGGGCATAACAATAAAATGAAATTGAGAAAAAAATGAGAAAAGGGAAAATCCCTTACTGGGAAGTGTGATCCCAAAGGCTTCGGAGTGCCTTGAGGGAGGTTTATGTGATGATGGGGGAAACTTTTTAGGATTTTATAGAGAGGAGGTAATGGATTGGTTGAAATACGAAGGCTTTTATTGATGAGGAAGTGGGAGATTGGGTGGGTTTATATAGGAAAGGGGAGGGAATTCTTTATTATTTATGTTTGGGACACCTAAGATTAATCTAATATAAACCGCAAACCATCCCATGTGTTTTTCCCATGTGTTTTTCAAGGATGAGTGGAAAAAAATATTTTATAAGGCCAATGGTCGAAATTATTAAAATAATAGGGTTTCTTATGTAGAGGTGAGTTACACTCTCAAGGAAAACAATTTAAAAAGGCAAAATGTTTTATAAGCCTTGAAGGCTCCACGAAAGCATTGAAAAATAAATCCTAGAAACCCAAAATATCAATATATTAATTTTAAAACCTATATTGGCCGAAAATAATGTTTATATTATTTTATTACATCACTATTGGGTCATTAAGAAATTATAAAACACATTATATATTTAAACGGTATTTAATTTTAACCGAAAAATTCGACAGTCTTAGAAAATCATAAAAAATTCACTATTGGATAATTTCAACATCCTGATTCCAAAAATTATATTCATTTTATCTAACTAATTTTATAAATATATGAATTTTTACATTATAACTAAAAACCAATATTTACCGAAAATTCGTGGTTTTTGACAATAACAACTTTCAAACATTAATAAAAATTACAATTGCCTTTATAAAATTATCTGATCATATATATTTAATAGAAAGTAATTTAATAATAATAATATTCTCTTAAAATCATATTTAATTAAAAAATCCATTAATTCAACAAAATATTTTTTCTAGTTGAATATTATATAAAAAATCTATTTGTGCTTTCACTACTGGAAAATGATCTTATACCCACTATTCAAAAATGTGGGTATTGACCCCAAAACCATCGGTATATGCTATACACATGGTTTGGGGAACTACTGATGTTGGTGGCATTAGTATAGGTCCCTGACCTATACACACAGTTTGAAAAAATTATGGGTATAAGTTTTTCCACTGTGTCATAACTCTATACCCATAGTTTGGAAACCGTGGGTATACGATATTTTACAAAATAGCAGCCCATGGGATTCGTTCTCATGGACAATAATCCATTAACGTGCATCCTTACCACTACCCCATCACAACATATATGTATGTATTTATTTATTTTATAAAATATATTTATTTAATCCATGGGTATAGAGGAATAAACCTTGGGTATAGAACTCCCACCAAATGATTTTTATTCCCGTGGAAAAAATAAATTTTCCATGCACATGCTGGAAACCAATACCCATGGTTTATCAAAATCGTTGGTATCTGTTTTTTTATGTGATGACAATACCCACATTCTTGGGGAAAACCGGGGGTATAGGTCACCATATCCCTACTGTTTCCCCCAAATCGTGGGTATTATCATTTTTTTGATACCATATACCCATTGTTTAAAGAAACCATGGGTATAGTGTAGACTATGCCAGCGGTTTGCGGAAACTTTGGGAATAAGCTATCAAAAATGTTCCTATACCCCCACGTTACCCAAAACCATGGGGATAGGGTGTCCTATACCAATGGTTTTCCCAAATACCGATGGTATAGGTCCATTTTTCATTAGTGTTTAAAAAATAATTATAAAGTAAAAATAATAAAATGAATGCACATTATTTATACAAAAATAATATACATAGTAATAGGGACATGGTATTGTTACATGACCCCTTATAACACCCACATATGACCGAATGGTAAGGTGTGCGGTGGTGACAGACTCTTGGGGTGGCTCAGATAACATCACTCTGGTGGTAATCTTCATTAACTTCCACTTCTCCCATACTCTGTTCTTCTCAAGATTAACATGTTCAAACTCATCTTGGGCATGGTCAAGAGCAAATCCCAATGAAGCCACCTCTTTTCTGAGATCCAACAAATAGGATTCGTAAGAGGAAAGTCTACTGTATGAGGCCATCACATTCATCGTGTGAATAAATCAGATTTGTTAAAGACCAATATTTATACTATTCATGTGATCACTGTTCAACATCTATATTAGAAATGATCACAATATATAATGGTATTTTGAAATCCATAAACCGAAAACCAATGATTATTTCATTTTATATAACCATAATAATACATTTAATTATATCATTATGAATTTTCAATAATAAATGTTTGGGTCGTGACACTTCCTACCTATCAGGGAGCATGGATTATTAGAGGTCTTGGGACGAATCTATATACTGAAGATTGTGCACCTTTATGGGGTTACTTATACAATTTTCTCCGATCATGATTCACTTTTTTCTTCCCAGCTATGGAAGGGGTTGCAGGAGGCGTTCTTAACACTGCTTAGGATGAGCACCGCCTTCCATCCTCAGACAAATGGTCAGACAGTCCGGATCAATCAGACCCTTGAGTACATGTTGCATGCTTGTGTCCTGGATTTCATCCATAGTTCGGAGGATAACCGGCCCTTTATGGAGTTCTTATACAGTAACAAATATCACTCCAATATTAGTATGACACCATTTGAGGCATTTTACGGTCAACTTGGCAGATCACCTCTCTGCTGGAATTACCTAAGGGAGTCATCACTCATGGGACCAGATATGGTATGGGATATCCCAGACAAGGTGCAGATCATCTAGCAGCAGCTGAAGACTACACAGAATAGGTAGAAGTCTTATACCGATAGCATACTGAGACCTCTGGATTTCGAGGATGGTGACCATGTATTTTTATGGGTCTCAACTCGATGAGGTTTGCAGAGATTTGGTCATGGTGGAATGTTATATCTGAGGTTTATAGGACCCTTTCAGGTCCTTGACAGAGTTGGTGAGGAGGCATACCGCCTAACTCTTCCCCCTCAGCTGCCCCAGGTGCATGAAATTTTCCACTTATCCTAGCTGAGGAAATACATACAACATCCTTCATATATCATTGACTGGGGTGAGCTGGACATCGACGATGAGAAGAAATTTTTGAAGATTCCATTAGAGATTGATGATTTATAGGATAGATTACTTGGTGAGTGATAAATACCTCTAGTGCGTGTTAATTGGCAGCACAGGAACCTCCAGAAGAGTACATGAGAGCGGGAGGCTTAGATTCTTGCTAAGTACCCCCACATGTTTCCCTTGTTTGTGTTGTGGATTTTAGGGATGCAATGCCTTCAGTTGGAGAGTATGTAAAGACCCAAATTTTTCCAGGTAATTTTTTTGTTATATTGAAATATTACGAATACATGAAATCTAAAGGTACGTGATTTTGTGGCCCAGAGTACCAAGAATTAATTTCCAAACTTTCTTTAAGGTGCGTTCTGTTAACATGTGAGCTGGAATTTGTATATTTTGAACTGGTGCTCAGAATTGAAATCTAAGGATACTGTTTATCACACAGCACTAATATTGACATAAGGAGACATTCAATTTTACCGTAGTAGGTCGATGGTGGATGTTGAATTTTCATGTTTTGCAAAGGATTAATATAAAAGAATTGTTTTATTTTTATTTAAAATCTCTCCACCACTTTTTGAATCTTAGTGGTGGGGACCAACTGACTATGAACCCCTCTTTTAATGTGATGTAATTCTTGGAACCCCCTAATTAATGAGACAATGTTAATTGATCAATTAAATAACTTAAACATAATTATGTTGTCACCCCACTTTCTTCTTCCTCTTGGGTTAGAAAAACTTAATGGTGGAGAAACATTTTATGGAGAACTCTTGAAAGAAGAACATCCTCCAATGCAAAATTTCCTCCAAATGAGGTATGGGGAATCATTGTTTAAGAAGCTAAGATTCATCGTCTTCTTCCTCATGCCACCTCTAACGAACAATCGATGTAGGATTGCTCTTGATTTTTCTTTGTTACTTTATTTTACGTTGATTCAATATTCTTGAGCTACTTCTTATCAAACTAACACAGAGTGCACGAGCCAAAAAAACTCGACATGATCCATCTGATACCTCATGGATTGAGGTGTTCATCATAGGAAGATCCTTGGGTTGAGTAGAAGACAACTGTGTTAGGATAGATGTAAAGGCGACGTCCCAATATGAACTTTGATATCATTGGATTGAATAACGGTCCACTGAATCTCACTCGGTGACCCGGGGAAGTCCGCTGGCGACCGGTGACGGTGACTAGTGCCAGTGACGTGTGCCGGCGACCCGTGTCGGCAGGGTACAAGTTAGTGGTGAGTGCACCGACTAGCTACGATTGAAGGAGTGGTGCAACTGTGGTGCCTAAGTAGGTTGCGGCCCATTGGTCAAAGCGGAGGAGGGTTCCCGACGGCACATCGGCTAGCCATGTGGAAGAAGGGTGGCGCGTGTCCGTTCCACCGGTAGGGGAGGTGGCTACGGATGTAGAGCCGTGGTGTTGAACTAGGGTGGTCGAAACCTGATCGGCCACAGTAGGAGCAGTGAAGTCATTGTGATACTGAAAGGGAGAGACGGCCGGAATTCTGGCCAACTGCGTCACGCCGAGCAGGACCCACTCCAGTAGGTCCTACGTCCTAGTATGGGGCACTATGTCGCACCACCGGGTTGGCCGAAGCCGAATGGTCCAATTGGACCATTCGAGAAATTATAGGGGAAACTACCCAGGGTGGTGGCTAGGGTAGGCCCCACCATGGCGGACCGCACCCAACTGCATGCCAAGCCTGTGGGCTACACTAAGCGGGCCAGGCCACCCCCGTTGCGAGTCGGGCTGGTCCCGTCGTGTCCCATCCTTTCAGGGTTGGACACAGTCTGGGTTGGGTCGACCCTAATTAGGATCTGTTTTCCATGGCCGGGTTGGGTGGGGTCGGTCTCGCCAGGACTGACCAGACCCAGGCCCATCAGGACCTATATACTTCTTTTGGCCATATTTTGAGAATCAAGCATCCATTTTCCAACTGTCTATTGTGCCAGAATCCTTGGATCGAGACGGAACATTTGGCAACTCCACATGAGTTTTGTATAAAGTTATGATACATCTTGGTTGGATCAAACCATAATCCAAACCATCCCTCAGGATTAAAAAGCTTAAAACTTAAAGACAGTGCATCCAATTGATGCTCCATCTATCGTGTTGGGTCAATTATGACATTATAGACATTCACGTAACTTATTCATGCGACATATTGGCAGTTCATGTATCGACAAATGGCGTGAGGAGTGGATCCTCCTGGAAACAAGCATGCATAGTGCGGGAACCCTGTGGGTGGATATCCATGATGTGTATTCAGATCCTGTGTGAGGCATCTTCTAATACTATGTGGATCAGCATCTTTAGATAATATGTGGTCATCTTAAAATCCTATGTGGGTCATCTCCAGATCTTGTGTGGGTCATATTTAGGTTTTGTGTGTGTCATACATCGATCATGTGTGGGTCAACAACAGATCTTCTCGACGAAATAAGATGATCTAGAAATAACGCTAATCATTTATCCATCCGTACTCAAGTTATACTTCGTTTGAGTTGAGTATTTAACTTTATTGGTACACTACTGTGTGGTGGTACCTTCTTGGTATTCTTCTGTGTGGTGTTACCTTTGTGGTACATACCTATGTGGTATTCATTCCTTCGTGAAATAGTTGTTCTTATGGATAAAGAGTTGGGACATGTGTTCCTCTTAAAGGATTTGGGTTACTTGATATATTAGGTATATGTATGGGAATATACCAAAGTAGGGTTGACCATTGTTTTCATGCTCTCTGATTATATTATGGCTTTGTGATTTATCCTTGGTGGATTAGGAGAGACCTTCGGGGGTCTCAAGGTCCCGACTGAGTATTGATATACTCACACCTGCATGGGATATGCCCACCCCTTCCTGTGTATTGTGAAAAAGATAGACAACATTGATTGAGGCGGAGGGTTCCATGTCTGGAGGCTGCTCAGAGGCAGACCTTTGGATGAGATGTACTGTGGAGAAGACCGTTCGAGAGCTGTACCGATACTTCAGGAAAGATCCTTGGAAGGTGTTCAGAGGAGATCTTTTCAGTTTTACCTTACTTTCCAATTGGTCTTATATTCCATCTCAATTACTTACTATCCTCAGCCTATTTAATATATTGTTTACTTGGTGCATGCATCTGGCAGTGTGCTTGGATTGTATGAGTTTGTAGGATAAAAGGAAATGCCTTCCAAATTTTAGGGATATGCTTTTCTGGTTCTAGTAGTTGTCCCCTGTCCTGTGGAAGGTGGGCTTGGGGTAGTCACTAAATGGGTCCTAGGGGATAGGTCATGACAGTATATACTCCACATTAATTTAAATTCGTGTATAATAAAAAAATTTTTGAATTTAGTTGAAATTGAAATAAAATCACTTACATAGATTGTATTATTGAGATGAGAACTAATAATGATAGTAATTATGTGTTAAAAAATTAATTACACACAATATAAGGGGATAGTAAACATATTTTAATCAATAGTCCTTTTAGACATTTTCATTGAATGAAATATTCCGTAATGTATATGCTTAAAGAGATGAATGTGAATTGAGTAAGGAAACCCCTTAACTCTCGCTTATAGTTAGTTGAATATGAGATAAAAACATATATAATAGGTTTAAATGTTTTATTAATTTTTTATAAATCCATATATATATATATATATATTTATAATGTAATATATCCACATAATTATATCATATAATCACTCGTTCGGTAATAATATTTCATTATTATCGTTGTTTTGGGAGTTGATTGTTTTTTTTGTATGCATGTTTCAATTATGTAGTTTTGGACCATGAATTGTCTTCATGATTCCATTATATTCATAATCATATTCATGATATAAATATCACATGTATTCATTTGTTACACAATTATAACAATCCAAGAAACATGGTGATGAAAAATTAATTACACCACTATGTAGAGATGTAATTTCGTTTGTATGTAAAAGATATGTTTTTTAATTGGATCAATTATTAGTGTAATATAGTTGCACCATAATCGTAATAATACCTATGTATATATATGATACTAGATTTATTTATTTAGGATTATAAAAACACATTATGTGTAAGAAGAAGAAGAAGTGAACTTGAAATATTTAGTAAAGATGAATACCTCCTCTTTGGTAAAGCTTATTTAGATATTCTACTAGGGGGACTTGGGATGTTATTTTGTTATAATAATGTCCTCCAAGAATTTTAATGGATTTTTAGAAGATTAATATAAAGGTTATGGGGAATAATAATGTCTCAATTTGTTGCAATGAAATGATAGAAGGAGTTCTCTATTTAAGGCAAGAAAGGGCCATTCTCAAAATATCTTAAATTATTAAACTAATATACATGAATTTTGATATATAAATATATATAAAAGAAAAAACTTTAAAATATTAGATGACGAAGGGTAAAAATCCTTCTACGAAAATTTTATTTCACAAGTTTATGTGATATTTTAACCCGTATCTTTTGTTTTAACCTCATCCTAACCCTTTTGACTATTATCAAAATATTAATGTTTTAAACCGTTAAGAGTCCATATTATTACCCAGAAATGAAAACGTCCCATAAATAGATCATTATTGATGTTTTCAAACCTAACCCATTCATTTGATTGAAAATAATTTCTGTGTTATTTTTTAATCATATATTAAAATAATATTTATATTATTTTAATATTAATGACTTTTTGGAACAAATCATATAATTTGTCATTTATAACTATAAGAGTACAATGAATTTTAAATACAATGATTCAAACTATCTCAAAAGTGTTATGATTATCTTAAAAATTTACAGTTCACATTAAATATTTAAAATTAGACTAATTTTAATATTTTTAATATAATTAATTTTATTATACCATTAATTGAATAATTAATGTCCCAATGTTGTGTAATAAATTTTGATTCTTATTTCATCACTAAAAACAAAAAATATATTATCATGGTCAAGATAAAGAATTTAAATTTTCATGATGTAATTATCAGTCAATATACTCTCTCATTTTCCCTGTTTTAAATTTTTTTACTTATTAAATTTAAGAGTGTGACATTTTTTACATTTCATTACATAAAATATTATAACGATCATAATCACATAAAAATGGAAGCAAAATGAAAAATAAAAAAAATTATGTGTATGAATAGAAAAAAATCATTAAATAAAATTAAGGTTTTTAGGGAAATTTTTCAATCCTTATCATATTACTTATAACATTAATTAAATGATTTATACTTTACCATGACGACATGTTTACTCTGGTTATTAATAATAATGAAAAGATATAAAAGGGAACTATTTATAAAATATGGACCTCTGGATTCAAAAGATGGGATCCATTTTTAATGATTTATGTCTTCTAAGTATCATAAATTAATGTAATATTAAAACCCAAAATTCAATCAAAAAATTGTATTTTGAAAAATGAATTTTATGGATAAAAATTACTCTATAAAAAATTCAATCATAAAATTGTTTTTAAAGGACATAATTTTATTATTCATAATAGAATAGGTCTAATCATACTTTTAAAACTTTTTAATGAAAAATATAAATTTATGAATGCTTGAAATGAAACACCCATGGATTCTAAAAGAAGAATAGTGTACTCAGTAGCTTGTATGACAAGAAACACAAACCCAAGATGGAAATATGACACCTTATAAATGAGTATATATTTATTTCAAAACATGTTTTACCACTTAAATAGACTTCAAAGCATAAAATACTGAATTTAATTATATATTAATGTAATATATCATTTTAACATAGCCATTAAATTGGTGGACATGAATAGTGAAAATTAAATTATGATAAGTTTATATTTTAAACATGTAAAAACAAATTCATTGATTATATATTTATATGAATAATTTAAAAGAATAATAAATCATTTTTTTTAAAATATATTTTATCTAGAGGATGGTTGAAATGCGATTTTCACCAATAATATAAAATTTATTTTTACCAAATTTATAAAATATATGTAAAAAAATAAAATCTGTTTTTAATCATAATACTGAAAAAAATTAAGTCGGTTTTTGGGAATTTTTAGAAAGGGTTCATTCTTTCAATGAAAAGTTAATAATAGAAAATTATAAATTAAAAAAATCAATTCATTTAGATTATTTATAATGTTAAATCATATTTTAATTATTTAAAGGTAAAATAGTTTAATAATATATTTAATAATCTAATTTTGGTGTTTCGAAATATTTTCATATTGTATTTTGATATAAAAACATTATATAATTATGGGCAGTTTCTCTTTAAAAAAATAGTTCTAGTTGTGTTTGAGGGATTAATGAAAGTTAAATTTGTATGATTTTGTAAATTTAATTTTAAAAAATGTGTTAAAGGTTTAGAATGGTCATAATTTATATTTTAGAATGTGGACAACATAAATTTTGAAAAAAAATAATAGTGAAAAAAGTAAAAATTAATTACCATTTTTAGGAAATAAATAGTATAAGGGGGTCAAACTAATAAAATTTGTGTTAAAATGGACCTACCAACTTGAGAAAAAAATTATTTTGATAGATTTATATCCATACATTCCATTCTAATATCAAATATATGGTAATTATCATGTTTTTTAATGTTAATAACATTTTAATTTTGGAAACTTTTAGAATATTTACAAGATATTTTGAAGTGGTTTCCCTTTACCAACATATAAATGGTCACTCCTTCCCTTCACGTATTCACACGTAACATGATTTTTAGTACTAAGAAATAATTAAAAATTCTCTCCCCATTGTACTTAGTCTCATTCTAGATCCTTCATTAATTATATCTTAAAACCAAAAATATTATGACACCATTATATACCCTATAAAAATATGTTACTATGTTTATGGAAAAATGATTATCCATTTCCACTTCCACCAAATGGGAATGCAAAATATTGATCGTGTGTAAGGATGAATACCTGCTCACAAACAAATGTAGTTTATCATTAATCACCACTAATCATGGATAAATAAAAATAGGTATTTTAAAAACTATATGATATTTTTTATGTTATTAATCTTCAGGAATTTTAATATCACATATAACTTTGGACATTTAATTATATTTATAATATGAAAACATCAGTCATGTGTGTGGTTGACTACAACCTTGGGAAGTAATGTGATTCATTTTTCAATTACAATTTACATGTAATATAATAATGATAATACTAATTTATATATTTGGAAGGTATGATAAGTTTTTTATTATATAACATTAATATATCACAAAATTTCTTACCATTTGACTATTATGATAATTATATCATCACTCAAGAATATGTATGACCAGCTACCTCTATGAAGTGACGTGCTTCATTTTTAATGTACATCACTTATAAATCGGTATAATAATGTATCTACTATGTAAATTTTATATTTATATAATTAATTTAATTATATAGATTATGTATATATATTATATGAAAATGGACTATGACGTTCATGAAAAAAATTAATACGAAAAATAAGGAAAATAAAACCCAAAAAAATGAGTATAATGACATCTAATTATGAAATTTCTGGTAAAATGTATTAATAAAATAATACATCATATTATAAATATGAATATGGTTTTTTAAAATTAATAAAATGATTAAAACCATTATATAGGATATGAAATCACATTCAATAAATAGAAATCCTGTGTTAAGGGACATCATATCAATTAACCTTCATTAAGGAAAATTGTATTGTTATGCACATAACTATTTTTATATGTCATATTTATTTCCGATTTTACATTAAATATCATGAATCATTCATACCTCAGGGTATTTTATTCTTTCAATTTGAATTATATCAAACAAGGGGAGTTTATTTTGAAATTAAAATGTGGTAAATGTTACTGAAAAACCTCACTTTTTATGTGATTGTTAACCTTCTATAGAAACAATCAAATTATTATAACCATTTTTCATTGGAAATTATTTTTTATTAGATATACCTATTATTGTATTATGTACGTGATTATTTCAAAAATCATATATAATTTTTATATAAGATGTTTTCTTTTCAAATTCATTGGTGAATTAAGGTTAAATTCTTACACTTATTTTTGTATGTACATTTAATGATTAGGAAGTATGATTCATAAATTAAAATGATTATTAAATATATGAGGATTGTTTTTGAACAAAAATTATGGGTGGGACCAACATTATAATTCCACTAGATAAATCTATATCACTCATGAGAATAATAAAGTGGGATAAATTAAACATGTTTTTACTTATAATTTAAACTATATTTTAAAATTTATTGATTGTAGAGGTATAATGATTCCTTAAATCATGAAGATCAATAATTAATCATATATATAATTGATAATTAAATTATTATTATTATTATACATGATATTTTCTAAATTATATTATATCCATATGCAATTATTTCTTATTTTATTGATTAAAAAGAATATGTGTTCAATTATTTACCTTACTATATTGATTATAATCAATGATATTTTTTTATTTTATCTCGTTGTGTACATTATTATTAGTTTCATTATTTTATGGAATGGGTTTTTAGGTATTTACCATTACTTATCGGAAATTCATTAGTATTTAATGATAGATTCCAATGAATTAACCCTTACTGACCATTTTAGCTCACCATTATTTTGATTCCTTTCAAATATATATGAAGAAGTAAAGTTGTAATGAGTTTTCAAGGATGGATATCATATTATTTTATCATAAACTATGGTTTTATATACTATTACAAATGTACACATGGTATAATGTATTTATATAGCTCTAAAAATAATAATAATTGATCAATACATAAATATTTGTTCCTCGGTATATTTGAAAATATAATAAAGTATCCAAAAAATCTGGGTTACTTGTGTTAGGGTCGCAATAGATGACATCAGAGGAAGTTCAGAAGAACCATGTTCATTATATTATGTAAAACAATGATTAAGTTACATAAAACTATTTTATAGTTTGTATATATTTTTATAAATACATCCCAATGTCTTCGTAAGTAAGAGATTATTTTGTTTATTAAAAAAATACAACCCTATATGGATGCTATAAGTGAATTTTATTCTGTAAGAGAGCTTCCTAGGGGTAATAACTATAAAAACGGTGAATTGAGATTGGAATGATCATCACAAGGTTAATTTAAATAGGCTTTAATGCAAACATATTTTTATACACCCATGGTATATGCATAGGGTAAATCACTTTTTATTTAAAAAACTTTATGACAGATTTGAAAATAATGATATCTATGAAGATATTTTGTCTATGATTATGATAATAATAATTAATATTTATTAAAATTTATGATAAATATTTCATTTGTTTTATGATTATAAATTATCATATACAATGATATAATATAATCTATTATATGACATTTTTTTAAAAAATATCACATAGAAGGAAGAAGTGTACTAACTGTCAAGGCTAATTACAGATTCCCCTTTTGTGGAAGCCAATATAACTACTATTGGAACTATGAAAATTATGGCTATATTAGGGAATCTTAATGAGGTTATAATAAATAACCTTTCCTAAGATACCTATTCCAGGGTGATATTATCCAATATCATATATCTTTTTGTGACAGAATCCCCTTTAACTATTTGTGGGACTAATATTCAAAAATAAGTGGAGCAATGGGTTATATACCTAATGAATATATGTGTGGCCGTTTGATTGGGTGAATAAGAAATTGTAACACATGCATTATATTTTCTCAAAGGAGATGTTGATCAATGGTGGTCATTGATCCATAATACTAGAGAGGAAGATAAAATATGACTCTTGTAACGTAATTCTTTTAAGAGTACATTAATTTTTAACATTTCCCATTTGAGCCTAAAACAAAACTGAAGTGAATATTCATTATCATAAATATAAAAGATGTAAAATTTTATATGGATTATGATGATACATTTAAATGGTTTTTCTATGTATACAACATATTATATATACAACATGTAGTTCAAGATTGACCATTTCATTGAAGAGCATAAGCCACATATCAAAAGGTCACCAGTGTCTGAAACTTTTGCATCTATAGATGAAATATTTTTCTAATCAATCAAGATAGTGAAATAATTCACAATGTCATATGGATTATAAGTGAAGATATATTATAATAGGATAGAAAATATAAAAATATATTAAATAAATAAGGTATAGAATTATTTTACATGTTGTGAAAATTGTGGAATGAAACGACATGGTACTTTCATGAAGGTATGTCAGTTTTCTACAATTGTGGAGATAAAGGCCTCATTTCTCATAATTTGAGGAGAATTAACTAAAATTACGATATTAAATGATTCCAATATTAGTAGATAGGGAACTAGGAAAATGTATTCCCCATGAATATAGGGAATATAACTTAGAAGAAGTTAAAGGATCAAGGATATGAATTTAAATTGACATAGATAAATTCTAGTGAATGGCATGATTCTATATTTGGATATAATAAATATGTAGTAAACATAATTTATTGATGATATTACCTTTATAAGAATCCATAATATTATAAGGATTATACAATAGTATAACTTATAAAGGATTTGAAAGCATGTATTGATTAGTACCAATAATTGTGATTCTATGGAAAGATGATCTTCTTGGAAAATAGATGATATATAGAAAGATAACCCTTAGTATTTTCCTTATTTTCATATAATTATGATTGGATAAATAGTTATCGGATATGGATATTGTACATTTTATAGCAAAAACATCCTTAAATGTGATTACTAATATCTTGAAAATGTGGTTTACCCGATCATTAATCGAGTTAACACCAATATTCGATTCTAGCTTTATAACCATGAATATATGTTTTATTTAAGGAACAATAATTCATGTTTATAATAATGTTTAATGGTTATATTTTTGTTATAATGGTTCATGGGAATAAATGATCAAGTTGTTTACATATTTGGTAGGGGAACTTAGGATCCAAAATAAATTGTTTATAGAATATAATGTAGATTTAGTGACATTTCTCTCATTTTTGGGAATTTTAAATTCAAAAAATAGAATTTGTATGTGTTTTAATGATAAATACATATAAAATTGATTGTGTTAAACATTGGGTGTCATTGGATAAATTTTTCTGTCTATTTTTGTATTAGGAATGACATGAAAAGTATATAATTAATATTGTACCGATATTATCATCTGTTAAAAGTTAATTATAGTACATCATAAATAATTATTTTGGATTTTCATTTCATGGAGTAATATTTGAATTTTAAATTTATTCAATAAAAACGAAACAGTGAAATTCCTCATATTAAATAAAAATATTTCAAGTAATTACATTAATTAATATTCATAGAGAGTGAAATAATTCATCAACAGTTAGAAAAGAATCATGATTTTTTTGTCCAAATATCATCATTCTTGATAATATCAATAATAATATTCAAACCTTTATGTTATAGCTTTGTGGTCATTAACTTTTTCCCAACCTTGTTCTCTATCACACTCTATACGCTTAGGGTGATAATTTTTTCTAATATGTCCATATTTTCACTTATCAGGTGTATTATCCTATTTTAATACCTAGTATGTGTTATTACATATTAACATTGTACTAATATTTCTCTTTTATTAACATGATATTTTCTTAATCCTTTTATGATTTCTGTTTTTAATCAAATATATTTCCAAATGCCAAACCCTTGATTATCGAGATCATGATTAAATTGAAATGAGGAAATTTATTTTAGGTTTGGTAAATCTAACACCCCCAAGATTCTATATAAATAATATTTCATTACATAAATGTATGGAATGATACACTAAAAGGAAGAAAATATAAAATAAATGAATTTATGAATTATTTATGTTTAAATAAACATATTCTCAATAGTAGCTTTCGAAACACACAACCCCGAGTCTAAATAAATAGTAATATGGTATACTATTATAACCAAGATTTTGAATGTGTGTGTATGAAAATTAATAACTAAATTATGAATTTTGTACACATGAAAAAATAAATTCATGGATTATATTCTAATAATAATCATTTAAATTTAAAAAAAAATTTCCTATAAATGGTATTTTTTCTAGAATACTATTTTGACACTTTTCTGTAAAATCTTTAAAAATAATTTTTTCCATATTTAAAAAAATATTTGAAAAAATAAAATTCATTTTTTAAATCATTATTCCAAAATTTTTAGGTTGTTTTTTGGGATCTTTCTAAATTGATTTAATTTTTCAAAAAATAGTGGAAAATACTAAATTTTTATTGAAAGATGCCATGTTGTTTTAAATATTTTAACTATTTAATTATATTTTCAATTAATTTTTATTTAAAAATAGTTAAACTAAATATATATATATTAATCCAATGTTTTTATTTTATTCATTTTTATATTAAATTTTCATATATGTACTCTGTATACTTGTGGACAATTTCTCTTTAAAACACGACCTTTTCATCATTACTATAGGAATAATTTTAAATTAAATTATTCATATTATGTGAATATAATTTAGAAAAATGAAATCCATATTTGGAATCGAATCATTTTTTAATGTGTAATGTGGTTTATTTAATTTTTCAACACAAATAATATTGAAAATAGTAAAAAATAATTACTTTGTTAAGGTAAAAATGGATTTATAGGGGGTTAAAATAAGATGATAATGTCTAAAAGTTACCAAAAAATTTAAAAAATAGTATATCATAGTAATAATTCAACAATAAATTTCATATTTTCGAATACTGGGTCATTTTTTTCTTGTTAGTTACTTTATCATTTTGGATTCTTTTGGGAATATTCCATGTAATTTCCAAGACGATTCACCTTCCCCATTATAATAGGGATCTCTCTAATATAACTTCTACACACCTCCCAAGACCATTATATTGACCAAACACTGAAAACTAATCTCCCCAACATCCTTAGTGTACTTATATATATTTCGTTCCACCCAAAAGTCTATATATATGGACATTTATAATATATCCAAATGTGGTTTCTCATGGGTAGGTTAATTATTTTTATAATGATCATTCATTTTTAGTCATCATTTTCAATCTTTAAATAGGTTGTAACACATCTAATATAATTACCCATTTTCTCTCAAATATAGTGATGTTAGTGTGTTTATGTATAATAATTATCCATCTTCACTTCCATCAAAGTGGAAATAAAATCATTGATCATGTGTGAGGCGTATTATCAGCACACAGAGTGATGTATTTCATTTTCTATTTCCACATTCAAGGATAGATATAATGATGGATTTAATAAATTTATATGATAATTAATATATTATTATACTTATTTAATTTTAATAGGAAATATTAATTTTTACGTTTCATGATGTATAAAATATTCTGACATCGCTCATGTGTAAAGGGAACTACTTACTCCTATATCAATACTATTCATTTTTGAATTTTATTATTTAATGTGATGTATTATGAATAAAAAAATTAATATATTGTATTAATATGAGAATATATAGTTTATAAAAATTTAATATATCAACCAATTTCTTATCTTTTTTCATTATGGGAATGACATCATCCCCCTTGCATACATGTGGTCTCCTATCTCCATGAAGAAATGTGATTCATATTCCACATGAAACATTTTAAAATGTATCAAAAAATTTATGTGATAACAAAATATTATATTTATAAAATTAATATAATTATTTTGACTATGGATATATATTATATACATATAAACCAGAGCATTCTTGACAAAACTGTCATTAAAAAACAAGGCAATTAACCCCAATAATAATGAAAATATTTAAATGTTACTTACAAGCCTGTGGAAAAATATAATAAATATAACCATATATGATATTATAAATTCGAATAAAATTTTGGTATTGATTAATAACATACATAAAACCATTATACTTGTTGTTATGGATTATCAAACAAAAATAATGGAAGGAGTAACGAACTTTATCTCAATTTCCTTTATTTGAGTCATATTATAATGTTATATACATAATTCCATTAATATGGTTAATATATTCCCCATATGAAATGGAATATCATGATTCATTCATAATTCTTTGTATTTTACATATCAATTAGAATTTTTCTATCCAAGGTATGTTGAATTGAAAATTACCATGTGAAAAAAGGTATTTAACAATCTTACTAAATATTCAGATTATCAACCATGTTCTGAAAAATACATTTCTTATGATACTTTTTCATTATGCATTAAATTTATATTAAAAATTCATATTCATGTAAGATTAAGATGTTTAATTTATAAACCATCTACAGTTTTTACATGTGATATTTACATTAAATTTTAACTCAGGAAACATTGATAAATTTTTATCTTTTACTCAATATATATATAATGATTAAGAGTATAGATTAAATCAATAAGGCAATAGTTCCACATATGATGAATTTTTTCTACATGAATTGTATTGTGGGCCCCAAAATTATATAGCATTTAAATTCATCTATATAACTCATTAGATAATCTAAATTGGACAAATTAAATAAGATAATACATGTAGCTTAAAATATCTTGTGAAGGTTCTTGATAGTATAGGTATTGAGATACATGGGACATGGTTTCAAATAATTATCTTTTACCATTATTGTGAATTCATTTATTATTATTATCCTTGATATTTTCAAAATGATCTTGTCACTTGATGCATTTCATTAACAGGTTGTTGGTTAAATGAAATGTATTTCTATTTTCTTACCTTTCCACATTGATTACGCCTTGTATAATTTTGATAGAAAAGTTATTTATTGAATGGAATATGTTTTCAATTATTTTCTTTTCCATATTTATTATTATATATGAGATTTTTTTATGGATATTATCTATGGATGATGTTCCTCTTAATTTTTATAATAAAATGGTATTTGTGTTTTATTATTTGACAATCTATGTTGATTATTACTTATATTTTGAGGATATATTCTGTTGTACAAGACCCTTATTGATCATTTTAGATCACCCATACTTTTCTTTATTTCACTAGGATATGAAGATGAAATATTTGAATAAGTTTTCAAGAATGCATGTTTTTATTATTATTATGAATTATGTTATTATTTTTTATTCCCAATATAAAATGGGTATCATGTATAGATATCACAAGACAAAGTTTTTAAACCGTTCAACCCATCAATATATGAGACTTCTTTCATTGAAAATTTAATACAATAAAATTCGTTCTTTTATTACTAAGGTTGGGGACATTTCATGAAACATAAAGAATGTTTTCAATAAAAGGTAGTATTTTTCAATATTCAATAGAAAATCAATTTTTTTGAAAAATAGAAATAACAAGCATAATTTAAATATGATATACAGATATAAAAAATTATGTTTATTTAATCAAATATGTTTATAAAAAGTGTTAAGATATTGGATATATTTATCGAAGAAAAAACAATAAAAACCATTTCTGAAAAAAATTTATTTTTTTGAAGAATAATATGAATTCACTAAAAAATTAGTGTTTTCCTATAATATTTTATCGGAAAAAATATATTGATTAGTTCTTTCTATATATACAATATTTCAGTTAATATAATTTATACTTGGTAATTAAAATACTAAATGATAATTATTACATTATATATCATTATTTTAATATTATATTATGGTTTATTTATGCTCATTATTGCTTCTTGTGTATGCTATTGGGCATATAAATCACTTAAAATCAAAATCTGTTATATTATCCCCCCCATCAATAAATTTCAATCTTTTAATTTATATTTTTTATCAGTGATTAGGGTTTTATCATTTGGATATTTCATTTTGAAAAATGGAAAATGTTAAAAGGTCGAACAAAACATCCTCATAACAATACAAAAAAGAAAAAGAAAAGATTTTCAGAAAACTAGTGTACTAAATAAGAGAACAGAAGTTGAATTGGAATTTTGGATATGGTGGATAAATTCATTTACATTAATACTAATCTTGAGTGATATAGAACATGGTTAGAAAAATGTTAATGACCATGAACCCCAAAATTAGATAGTGGCGAAGAGACCTTCAATACATCAGAATTGATGATAATAAGATGACATTCTTATTTATATTTTATTTTTATAATTTTTATTCATTAATTTAACATCCAAATAAATTAATTCATAGAATATACATAATTTAATTTTTTGTATTTAATAATCACAATCTATCTAATTGGTTGTTCATAGATCATATTTCTTTCTCACTCCAAGAAATGAAGATGAATTATTCTTTCCTAAATCACTAAAAACAATGTTTAATAAATTTTATGACTATAAGTTATTACTTATACCTCAAAAAATTTACCAAACCAAACATTTTCACTATAAGTTATCCAATAACACCCAAATATCAAATAAATCCTTTCTATAAAAAATTAAATTTAAATTTCCTTTCAATATAACGATAAATAAATCATAAATAAAAAAAATAATGATTCTAAAAATCGAAAATAAATGTAAAAATAGTTCTATAAATTAGATCATCATTTCAAATAAAAAATACTGAAATTATTTGATCACATATTAACCAAAAAATATTTAATAATTATAATCAACATTAAATCCTAATAAAAACATTCATTCAGAAAAAAATAACACACTCATTATTCCACAAATATAATCTCACAGTATAAAATATATTCTATAAATCCTAAACCAAAATAAACATCCTTAATGAAGACCTGAATAAAATTTTCATCATATATATAACAAATTTCATTCTCACCAACATTATCAATGTAAATCATATATTTATCTAAAATAATAATTATTATATTAATAATGATAAAATATTTAATGGATATCATTCCATCAATTAAGTGATTTAAAAAAAATCTTAAATATCAAATCACTTGTTTTAGGTTATCATTAACATTCAATATAATCCAGAAAATAAATAAATAATAACTACTATGGGTAAATCCATATATGATACATATTTATTATAAAAAAAATATCATAAATAATTCTCTAATCCAAATACACAATAATTTGAATCGGTCAACTTGAATTGCAGTTTAAATGTAATGTTTTCTTTCTCCCCATAAATTATATTTTGATATGTTCCCAAGATGATTGGGAACATTTTTTGTATAATGACTAATTTATTTATTTTTTGAATCATTGGACTTGACTGGTTACCTTCTTTTTGTAACATTATTTAGATAGATAACACTTCTCTCTGCATTTGTAACAATCCATCATTCCCTTAAATCATTTTATAGAATGATTATTTCAATAAATTCACATAATGGGAGCTGAATCATTCCCATATTCTCTATTTATGGCTTATTTTTATCTTGGTTCTTAGTTAAATTAGAATTCTCATGATTTCCCTTGAATAAAAATGATCTATAAAATTTTTTCTTTGTCTTAGTACCTCTTCATACAATATCATAAGTTGATGAGAAATGTTGGTATAATAATGAATTTTAAACGATTTTCTATATTGAATTAAAGAAATTTCCAATTTCTATCACTGTATTACATAAGTAGTATGATTTATTCCTTAATAACTTCATAATGTTACCCAACTGATTAGAAATACATTAGTCTTACATTTGACTTAGACTCATGAATTTTCTCTCAATATTCTCTATTTTCTCATGAGGAAAATATTTTCTATGAAAAGAACCTTAATGTACTTCCACTCTATATTGGTTATTCTATACTCATACATAGTGTATTTAATCAATGGATGACATTCATCAACATCCCCTGAGATATGATAAAATATTATGAAAAACATATCCCTTTTAATACATCGAAAACTATGAAATATATTATCTATGAAACCTATACATTTCATAGCAATAAATGGATTTTATTTCCAATAGAATGAAAACGGTTTTTTAATCCTGATGATAGAAAAAAAGGTGAATATTTTTTTAAAAAAAGGTTGTTCTATATGGGCATGGTAATTTTATATTACTTGAGTTTGTTTTACTAATATGGGAATGATTTTCTCATTTCTCGCAAAATCTATATTAGTTCCCTTCATAGAAAAATTCCATCATTTTCTATGGGTGTTTACTCAGTTTCCCCGATTAGGAACCATCAATAAATAAATGTAAATATATATTTATCTCCTAGTCATCGGGAATATTGAGAGCATAAATAAAAAACACACTAATAATAAATTTTATCATGCAAGTAATGGGATTATCATAATTACTATGTTACTTATTTTTATTTAAAATCTAGTTACCAATGATTTTATTAATCATATCCTCATACCATCTATAAAAAACCAAAATAATGTTGAATGAAATTGGTGGTTACAAAATTAAAATGGAATAATATTCCAGGGATATCATCACCAAGGATCAATCTGTTTCTAGTTTTGAAGTACTAGATATATACATGATTTTTTATTACATAAGAAATAATAAATAGAACACAATGAATGAAAATAGTCTACATCATTGAACACACTTAATGATTTCATCATCATTTACTATGGAAAGAATAAAAAATAATTGTGATATCAAATTCTCAGAAGTGATTACATAAAATGTTATCTATCATGAGTAATGAAAGAATAATCAATATAAAAAGGTATATATCTAAAAATAATTCTATTTAAATCACGTATATGAGAATAAAGTGTATCCATAGATAATATTAATATAAAATATAATAAATAATAATAAAAAATTAAATCTCATTTAATGGAATGAAAAATATTGGAATACATTATGTCATCTATTATATTACCTTTACTGTCAGGCTCATTTTAAAGACATTTTAAAAACATATATTAATAAACCATTATGTTTGGATAAAAATCATATCCCATGAGATAAATTGATCAATTAAGGGGATATATAACTCTATGGAACACCCATCACTTCCTATCCAAATAATATCCACATATATCTAATGATAAATTTTACTCATGATCAATATTCCTTGAAAAACAATTTCATCATTGAATAAATAATACTGAATATCAATATTTCCCAAGTTAGTAAAATACAATTAAATGAAAAATAGTGTGTATATAAAAGACATATGGTTTCGAAATAGTTATATCCATGAGAAAGTATATATTGATATTTAAGAAAAATGTAATGTTCAATGAAAAATTATCTCATGAAATAAAATTATTTAAGAGGATGTAAACAACCACAAAATGAATGATTACATTCAATTTATTATAGATACAAGTTTTTGGTAAAATAATCTCTTTTTTTAAATGGATGAGAAATTATAAAATAATATTTTATAATGAAGTTTCTTTTAAAAATTGTGGAATTCATAATGTAGACAAATATTGCGAAAATTGTAATAGTACTGTGGAATATCGTTAATACTGTTTAAATAAAAAATATTAATTACTACATTTTTAAAAATTAGTCTAAAATTAAATTTTTCAGAAAACATTATAAATATTCCATTCAAAACTTATAAAAAGTAAATTTCAGTATAAATTGTCCACAATAAATTATTTTTGAGAATATAACATATTTGGTATGACTATTTTGAAAAATATTGATATAGATGAAAAATAAAACTAATAAAAATTGAAATAAGTACATATTAACATTAAAAAATTCATATTGAAATGTTTCTTAATTGAATCAATAATTATCATTTATAAATATATATTCATTTTAAATACCCTATATAGACATTATATAGACCAAATAAAAGTAATTATGTTCTTAATAACAATTATGTCTTTGTGAAGTGAAAATTGGGATGAAATCCCATAAAAAGGTTGTATCATGGACATGATAATTTATTAATGAGGTAATTATGTGTGAAATATGTGAATCCACACCATGATAAAAAAATTCAACATAAATAAATAAAATTCCATTCCACACCTAATAATGATATAATATAATGAATGATGTAGTAGTTTAACCTAATAAATGTGTATAAACTGACTTTTAGAGATGTCATGACATTGATTTCGGAAATTTTATTCCTTTTTTAGAATTAATTTATTTCATTTTCCCTTTTAGTTCATTTGGGTGAAAATTGGAAATTTTGGAATGAATTGGGATGTGTAGGGTTGGCGCATAGTTTTCCCAAACTACGCCCCATGGTCTAAAAATGGAGCAATCATAAAAAATGGACTTCTCATGGATGGTGTATGGGTTTTTTGAATGTCTTCCCAATTATGATAAATTTTAGACCACCCTATAACAGGCACACTGTTTTGGGGCATAGTCAGGGGAAGTTGTGCACCCTGAGATGAAAACCATGCATGTGAGGATTTAATGCCCCAATATTTATTAATTAAATTCTCAAAAAACCCGTCTAATAACCTCAAACTCCATATCATTACCCGTAATCTATTTATTTAAATCATAGGGACTCTCTATGGGATTTCAAGTCAATAAGACATTCATTATTTTGATCTAGAAGGCCTATTTGTAGATATACACCTCTTTGGGTATGTGGTCTTCCCAATTGATTTTCCATCTCTTTCCCATTCTTATCCACTTTATTAAATGTTCTTATTCCATATTTTCTATTTTATTTTGATCAATTGTTGGATAAAGATTTATAATTTTCGATTTAGTTATATAATTGACGGATATTGATATGTTATATTTTGGATTGAGGTTTTAGATACAAATCTCTCCCAATATTGTAATTACGTTCATATTGTGGATTTCTAATGGGAGATCGAATGTCAAAAAAATGAGGTAGGTGGTCTATAATTCAAATCTCTATGTCCTGATTTCATTATGTATATTTAGTTTAGCAATTGAATTTTTTTATTCACAATTTATTTTTCCTACACATAATTACTAATTTGGTGGATTAATTAATTAACAGAATTCAAAAATTGGGGATTTTTAATTAATATAAATTGAATTATTAATTGATTAAGTGATTTGGGATATTTAATTGATGAATATTTTACAATTAAATAATGAATTTATTGGTGGTATTGAATTGATTAAGATTGAAAATCTAACCAATGATTTAATTTTTTTATTGAGACATTGAAATGAATAATTAATTTATGATTAATTATGACATAATGAGAATTCCAAATTATAATGACCCATACATTTCATACATTGATATTACATGAAAATTGAATTATATTCATTAAAAAAATATAATAATTCCATTATAGAACTATATCGGTATAGTGTATTTTAAAACTGGGAAATATTATCAACATGATCATAAAACATCTACATTACCTCATGCTTATTTATTATTAACTAGACCACATTTTGACATATCTTACGTAATACCCTTATTCATGACCTAGTGAAAACGAACATAATAAAGTATGATCTCCAATTCTATGTAAGGGTAAACAAGGGAAAATATCAATCATATAATAATCATAAGATATAATAACATTACATTTGAAATTATTATCATTCATAAGAAAGATCGTGATATTATATCTTGGAATAATAGTTCATAAAAATTAATAGAAATAATAAAAAAACTCATCACACAAGATAAGATGTTTTTTGTCTTATAAATAATCATATAAAATCATTTCATATTAGTCAAGGATCATTGTCAGGATGATCATATTAGAAAATGTTTATTACTAAACCGAGTTTACTTGTCGTTCCATCACTGTATTACTAAACTCTATTTACATGTCATTATAGTCTAGTCTATCTCATTAGATAAAAATCATCACTCAATGAATTAGAGAGAGATATATTTCAGGCCAATCTCACAATGAAATCATACATACATGTTCCATAAAAACATAAATCATTAATCATAGAATAACCCAAGGAATAAAATGTGTTTCATAAACATCATTCTAACATTACATAATCAATAAAAAATATCATTCCACCATTAACACAATCAAATAATAGTAATAATAGGGATAGAATCATAACCCTATTTAAATATGATCAATTTATATGGAAATTTTTTTGATAAATCATGTGAGATTAATTAATGAGCAAAATAACATTTCTTCATAAAAATGTATTTTTTCTCAAAATGAAACACAAATTTAAATGAAATGAAATTATTTTAAAATAAACATGAGATTTAGTAAAGTAACATTCATTGAAATAGGGCATAAACAAACCATTAAAATCTTGTCATATTGTATATGTTAAGAATAATTCTCCTCATACATTTTCTATAAAATTCAAAAAGTACCTCGTATCGAATAATGACTAAAAATTTCTCTCACACCGTTTAATAAAAATATAAAAACCGGTGAAATTAACTATAAAAAAGTGTATAAAAATATAAATAATATTACATAATTAGTGAACATGGATGTGGGTGACACATATAACCCATTAAATAAATAGGTATAAACAAACTCAGATAATAATGAGATTGAAAAATTATCCCTTACCATAGGTCTGATATCCATCATTTGTATCCAAACATAATGTATAATTATTTAAAAAAATTATTTTTACATATTACATAATCATATTAGTTCTTATGATATCATATATGATCATATTATCTATTTTTTTGTTAGTAACATTTTATTGTAAATCGTTATTTTGATATTAACATCTGTATGTTCATATAATTTTTTTGGATAACTTCATTTTCCACCAATTAGTATATATTTATATCATTTATGAATTATATTAATTTAATATATGTCATATTTGTTCATTCCAATCTTAAAAATCATCAAGGTTTAATTAATATCATTTATAATGTATCACATCACATCGTGGAGACGGTAGGTCATACATACGCATGAGTGATGATATCATTCCCCTAATTGTTGAATGGTATTGAATTTTATGGTTTATAATATTTCAGAATAATTATAATTTAATTGTAATAATATATATTTATTATTTCCATCATTATACCCATCCATGTTTGGTGGTGGTGAAAAATAGTTTACACAACGGTGTGGAGACGGTAAGTCATACGTACGCTCGTGTCGTGATTTCATTTTTCATAGGATGTATAGAATGTAAAATATTGTTGTTTAATTATTATAAAAAGCTATAATTATATGAATTATACTGATGTTGTTAATTTATAGTGGCACAACTAATGAAGATGATGTAAATGAACAAATAATTTTGAAAGAATCGGTTGAAAGGATTACCACTTCCTTGATGTGCTTCATCGAAATCACTTCGTATAGCACTAGAGATGGTTTTTGAACATGAAAAAAACCTCTATGATATAAATATATATGTTTAGAAAGAAAAATTTTAGGAGAGTTCTGACCATAGAAGCTCAAAGATATGTAGAGAGGTGGGGGATGAGGTGCGCTTTTAAAATTGAGGTGAGAGGAACTTTTGGAAACTCAATAAATAATAATTTATAATAAAATAAAACCCTCCCTAAATACCTCCATAATGTTCAAATTTTTAATATGAGATGATACATGGTTTTAATATCATCAAAAAATATTTTTTTTCATGTATTTTTATTATTTAATCCTTTTCGTTTTAATTAACACATAATTATTCTATTTTTGTTAACAAGGGTAAAAAATAATTCAATATTAAAAGGGGAAATTATATACTTCATTGTTGTAAAATATACCATATATATATAAGATAATTTAATAATATATCATAATTATTATATATTTTTGATAAATCTTTATTGATTTTAAAATACATTAATAAAATATTATTTTGAAAAAAATTCAATTCTATAAAATTTGACATAATTAAATTCACTGATTTTAAAAATCCTAATATAACACAATAAAATAGAAATAATAATATTATTATATTTATTTGAGATCAAGGTAACCTATAAATCCATTATACATGATAATTATTCAAAATAAAATTTACTATAATATTTTTAATAACATTTATTTGACATTTAACTCAATACAATTATTATTACAAATGTTTTGTATAATTATTTAATATGCTCATTTGTTCAATTAGAATTAAAAATAAAATTTTATGATGAAGATAAATCTACTTTATTTAAAGATAATACCTATAGTTGAGTTAATATTTTAAAAAATTCAATAATTAAAATATTATACTTATTAAATTTTGAATGTGACCAGATTAACATCACCTTGAATAATATAATATAAGTTTCATAATCCATTCAATAAGGCTCTAAATGGTCCATAAATCGAACATGTGTGATTTTTATTTGGGTTTTGGTAAGTGATGATTTGGTCGAAAACATATTTCAGGGAGACGAGTTCTTCGTTTGGATATCTAGTGCGATAGAGGATGGCGATTCTGATGACGACTTATAGGTTTTTAGTTTGGATAGTTGGTGATAGTGTGTTCATGGAAGAAGGAATGTGAGGTTGGATAGGATTTTTTGTGGCTATGTAAAATCATCATTTGGATATGTCAGGAATTTTCATTGACATATTAGATTGTTGATGGATGGAATTAATGATGAACGGTTAGGTCAGCTATGTTGATAGTCTTAGTTAATGATGATGAATGAAGTCATTTTCGGGTGATGTGTGCCTCATTGGTTGATCCTCCATAAAATTATTTGTTTGATGTGTTTTGAAATTTAAAATTTTTATCTAGATTGTACTTTTTTATTGTCCCACATGATATTTTTAGTTTTATGTTTCATTAACTTCTCAACCAGAAAGCATTCATTTCGAATATCAAAAAAAAAATTGAGTTCAGAACATTGGAAAATATTGAAATTTTTTTACATCTGAATTCAATTTAAAATTAATTCTAGTGTCATAAATTATATTTAAATACAAAAATATATTATATTTATAATAAAAAACCATTTAATGTTATAATTTGACAATATATTTTTTTTCGATGAAAAAGGTTGTTTTCATAAAATTTAAGGTATTTTTTCTATTCATTAAAACAAGAATGTTATCAGAAAATTATCAAAAAATCATCCAATGTAAATTATTATATCCCACATCAAAAGAAAAATTTTATGTAGTCATAAAAAATTATTAATGTTTCAAAATCATAAATTAAAAGTGGTTCCCCATTAAAAGTTGTATAATTACACTATAAAAAAAGTGTTTTTTGCATCAAATAGGGTTTATTTGTACCCTTTGACTAAAATTACAATTTGATGAATACAAAAAATATTTTACAATGTATATAACATATATATCTCATTAATTTCCTTACCAATATTAATTCACAAAAAAAATAATAATATCTAATTGATTTATATTTTTAATAAATAATTTGTTGTAAGTGAATTAAAAATGAATATTTATAAGTTACTCATACATATTATCTCTTACCTAATGGATTGTATATAATTGTAATTTTATACCAGGGGATTCACGCTGTTATTTTAAACTCACAATTTCATGCAAGGATATCTGCTGAATAATTAATATTATTTAGAAAAAATATTTCATAAAAACATTCTGGTGTTACACTCTACCACCCTTATACGAAATTTCACCCTCAATATTCATTGCATGGAAAAATATATATTAGGGTACCTATCCCTCATCATATCCAAAATTTCCCATGTATCATCTTCAAATTGGTGGTTCTTCCATAAAACTATAACCCAGTGAGTTTTCCAATTTTGTATAACTTTTTCACTACGATCCAGAGTCTCTTTCAGTTATTATTCATAAGTATAATCTTTCCCCAGTGGCACAACTTCTATGTTTAGTGCATAATAAGGATCAAGTATATACATTCTTAAGAAGGATACATGGAACACATTAAGAACATTAGAGATATTCATTTAAATGACCAATAAGTAAGCTACATTTCCAACCAGATCTAGAATTTCAGAAAGATTGATATATCTAGGGCTCAGCTTGGCCTTCCTTCCAAATCTCATTACAATTTTCAAACTAGATATTTTTAGAGACATGTTATCACCCACTTCAAATTCTAGTTATTTTCTTCAGTTGTCAGCATAGATTTTTTTTCAACTCTGAGATTCCCTTATGTGGTGTTGAATAGATATGGAGTTTTCTTCCAATTCATGAACAAAATCAATTCCTAATATATTTCTTTCACCTAAATTATCCCAGTAATATGCATTTCATCACATATTTTCATATATGTCTTCGTAATGAGTCATTTGAATATTGGTGTGAAATATATTTTAGTATGAAAATTCCACCAAAGGTATGGTTTTATTCAAAACACCATTAAAATCCATAGGGAAATCTCTGAACATGTCTTCAAGAGTTATAATTTTCCTCTCAGACTGACCATATGTTTGAGGATGATAAGATGTTCTGAAACATAACACTATATCTGGTACTTACTAATGACTTCACCAAAACATCAAGGTTAACCTTTGATCCTGATTAGAAATAATTGAAAGTGGTACACTGTTAAATCATACCACTTTCATTACTTATATCCTAGAATGGTGATCAATAGATAATTCCACACCAATAGAAATGATGATTGTTATCTTCATAAGGTGATAAACTATATCCCATATAGCATTATTTCCTTTGGATGTTTTGGGATGTTTGATGACCAAGTCCATAGAGATGTTTTCCAATTGCTATTATAGTATAGTTAATAGTTATAAAATCCCATTAGACTTCTATCTCTCAAACATAACATTCTTAAAAACGGATCATCAAGAGACATATATGACAACATCACATTTAATTCCATCCAACTAGAAATACTAATTCAAGTTCCTGTACATATTTTTGCTTCCAGGGTGAATAGATAATGGAAACATATTTACCGAATCCAATAGATACATTGTTGATTATACAATGGTAGGAATACAAACCGGATTCGTGAACATATTTATTCCATCAAAATCACGCAAGAATTCCGGAAAATTTATCACCATATTTGTATCTCTACATCTTTCTTATGTGCCTCCTTAATCCCCACATGTATAGATGGTTGATCATTCATTTGAGAATGATAATATTTCTCCACTTTCATTGAAATTACAAGATCTATCCTTTGAAAATACATATATATTGGATCTTTTGTGATCCTCATCATCGATAGGCTATCATGATCTTGTCAACTCAATGAATATAACACATTGTTCCCTTTGTGTGAAAATATACATTAATCTTTTATGATCAATATAAATATCACACCTTTCACTATAACGATAATTCCTTAATATCATTAATGAAAATATTGACATAGATAACTAAAAACAATTAGATGGGTACTTTTTCTCATGGATATTCAACTACCATGATGCATATTCTATCACCATATCATTTTTCAAGAGAAAACATCACATCCCTTTATTGGATTGATCACTGTTGATCAGAAAAATTTCTGTACTACGTGGAAGTGTGAGAACATGTACACTAGATAACCTTCTTTTTCGCTCTTTGAGATTATATTCTTATTCCATAGTCCATAGAAACATAAATCCTTTTCGATTCAACTTGGGGAGTGGGTAAGATAATCATGAAAAATATTTCACAAAACATTAATAATATCAATTCATTTGAAGAAAACATTGGATATAAGTTTCCATTTTTATTATCTTCCAACTTTAAACATCTTTTGTCTTTCATGGATCAATATATATCCTATCTCTTGAGAACATGAAACCCAAAAATGAATCTTTTTGAATCCAAAATTCACACATGTTAAATTTTTCGTAAATATTCACTTTTAATTAGTGCTTTCATTATAATTGTCAATTGAACTTCTGGTTCTTCCTTCCTCTTAGAATAGAAAATAATAACATCTATAAGGGCTACCACCAACTAATCATGATTATCTCTAATGAATCTATTCATCATATCCATGAATATTGCTAGGTAAAAAGTAAGACCAAAAGGCATCACTATAAAATAATAGTGTCCATAACATGTAGGAAAGGTTATTTTTGGTATAACCTACTTCTTGGCCATTAATTGATGAAATCATGGACAATGATCAATCATGGAAATGTATTTAGTTCTACATAGTTGTTCGAATAAGATAACAATGGGGGGAATATGATATTTTGTAATTATAGTGATCTTGTTATGTTCTCAATAATAAATACCAAATCTCATTAATCCATAAATGTTTAAAAAATTGAATAGGTTCACCCCAAGGAGATGCACTAGGGAGTATGATTCCCTTATCAAGATTCAATTAGAGTTTCTTCTTCAATTTTTCAAAATCAATTGGGGGAATTCTATAAGGTGTCATTGAAATAATCATAGAACCATGTATGAGTTCTATTGAAAAATATACATCATTATTTATTGGAATATTTAGAAATTCCTCAAGGAATGTTTCATAAAACTCCCATACAATGGGTATATTCTAAATCATGATTTTCTACCAAACCATTTGAGATAAATAATTTTTATTTATAAAAATCAATACCCATAAGATTAAAGAAATTTCTATTGGATGTTTATATTTATCCATGCATTGATATATGATCATATATTGATCGGTAAAATGAAATGTGACTTACATTCCTTGGAAATTAATGTTAGATCCATACAGAGAAAGTCAATGTATTCCATGAATAACATCAAATTCCACTATAAGAAGGTTCAAAAGATTTTTAAGATGTACTTTCCCGTAATCATTAGTCAGTGAAGAATTATAAAATTTTGATTTCATCATTGGGCCATTAAGGGTTATCTCAACTAACTGAAAATCTAATTAGTGAGGTAATATGGTTATACTATTATAACATTATTCAGAAATAAAATATTGGGTAGATCCATAATTCAATAAAACATTTTTTTACTTCAGATTGAATGGTTAGTCTACCTTTCAACACTTAATTATTTTACTACACATCACTGAGAGTGATTTCTTATGACATTCATTTGTCTTTGGCTATAAAAGTTTACTAGCGTAAATCCTCATCAATAAGACATGGATTAAGGAAATTAATGGGATAATGCCCAATTTCCATGAACATGTATCATTGAGTATTATTAGGTGCATTCTTTGTATCCTTTTCTCCATTCGCATCATTAGAAATATTTTTCATATTACATTAGCTTTAAACTAACCGGTGAAATTCTTTTCCATATATAAAAAATTTAATAGTCTCTTTGAGACAATTTTAACATCGTTTCTTTCCACACACATAGCATAAGATAAAACACCTCTTCTTTTAATTATGGTCTATATATTTTACTTTAAAATCTTTTTTTCTCCCCTTATCATACCCATGGGACTGATGGGTTACTCTAATCTCCATCTCAGAAATGAGAGAAAATTGAATTTTTTTCTCATATATATTAAATACCCTTATGGATAATGGCCTTGGAAAACATGGTTTTAATCAACTAAAGAATCAATCAATTTTACTATCAAGTTGAATAATAATATAGAATCATATTTTGCAGGCCCTGTAAAATTTTCTTTATAGGTACCAATGGATTCATCATCCTTTTTCAAATGATCAAGGAACTCCATCTCCATATTTGTTCAATGATTATTAGAATTTTACTTTTTAAAAATATTGTTCTTGAACTCATCCCATTCCATGGACTAAATATAATCAATTTTCCTTATATTGTTGATAATATTCTATCATTAATCGGATTCACCTTCTAAACTATAGGATTATCAGATGATTTTAAAATGTTTGGATCATTGTAGAACTCAAAATATATTTTTAGTGATACTAATCAATTGGTCATCCACTAATGGACCAAAAGACCCACTGAATAAAGGTGGAGGTTACCTCATGAAAGACTGAACAAAATATTTCTCCCCACATTGCGTGTTTTAAAATCATGTATGATTCACAGATTATAAAATTTTTCTAAGAAGAGCCACATGATATTTCAGGGAACCTCACCTAAAATATGGTTTATTAGGAGGAAAATCATTGCATTTACCATCTCATTAATCATTAATGTTGTTTCTTAAAGTTCTAGTCACTGAATAAAACCTTGAATCATAGTGTGTGAAAGAACAACTATAAAAGGAAAACCACATAATCCTGAATAAAATTTCAATTTAAGACACTATATGATTTATCCTAGGTTATTTTTTGTCATTTCTAGGACACTAGGACTGTACCCTAATATTAGACATTTCCTTAGGGTTCCTATTAAGGATTTCTCATCTTAGTTCCAATAGGATAACTATACCTTTCCTCTCATACCTACTATAATAACCCTTACTTCACATAAATAGATATTATATCAAAATTCATGTGTATTCATTAATAGTATAATAATTAATTGATAATAATGTATATGTATAGTTTCTTTAGAAACTATGAAACATAATCAATTGGTTCATAAAACATCTAAATTATCTCCCACTTATTTCTTCATAACTGGACTATTTTTTGAAATATCTTAGAAAATACACTTCTTCATGACCTGGGGAAAATAAACATATGAAAGGGTGAGCTCAAATGCTTAGTATGGGTAAATAAGGGAAATATCAATCATATATTAATAAAAAAAATACATAAGAACATAAAATTTGAAATTATTATCATGCATGTGAATGACTGTGATATCATGTACTCGGATAATAGTTCCTAAGAATTAACGGACATAATAACTAAATTCATCACATAATATATAATTTTTCTTATCATACACATAAATATAGAAAATAATTTCATAATTTTCAAGGCGCATTTCCAAGACCATCATAGCAGATAAAGTCCATTACTGAACAAACATTACTTGTTGTTCCATCCTTGTATTACTGAATTGGAATTACATTACAATATAGTCTTGTATATAAAATGAGATATAAATCATTACCCAAAGCATTGGATGGAAATATAAGTCTCACCCCTCTCATAATGAAATCATTCTTACATGTGTAACCAACACATAATTTATTTATCATAGCATAACCCAAGGAATAAATTGGTTGTCATAAACATCATTCCTCATTAACATAGTTGATATAAAATAGCATTCCATAATTAAAACATTAAAATAAAAGTATGAATAGCGATATAATCATAGAAATTTTTATATAGTGACATCATAGATGTAAAATAATTTCGATAAAACACATGGAATTAATTTTTATCGAAAATATCATTTCTTATTCAAATATGTTTTTTTCCTCAAAATGACATGAAATTTTAAAAGAAATTAATTTTTTGAAAATAAAATAGAAATCATGTAAGGGAATATTGATAAAAATAAGGCATTATGAAACTATAAAAATCCATTTATTCCATATAAGATAAAAAATATTCACCTCATAGTTTTGATGGAAAAGACATAAAGTACCTCGTATTGAATAATGACAAATGAGTCATTTCATACAGTTTAATAAAAATTAACCAAAGCGATGAATGAACTTTAAAAATTTGTATAATAATATAAATAATATTACATACTGAGGAAACAGGGATGTGGATGATATATATAACATATTAAATACTTACGTATATACAATCTTAGATATTAATGAGATTGAAAAATTATCCCTTACCTTGGGTCTAAAATCCATTATATGTATCTAAAAATCATATAAAATTATATAAATAATGTAATTGGATTTTTCAATAATCATAGTCATTTTTATGATATCATAAGTGATCTTGTTTTCATTTGTGCGTTAGTAAAATTTTGTTGTCAATCATTATTCAGATATTAAATATTTTGCGTTCTTATGCATGTTTTATCGGATATGTACATGTTCAACATATTAGGATATAGTAATATCATTTAAAAATTGATATTAATATAATACATATAATATTTATTCATTCCATACATTTATATGATCGTTGTTTAAGTAATATCACGTAGAATGGATCACATCAAATCGTGGGGTCGATAAGACGTACACACATACAAGTGGAAATATCATAACCATAATAGTGGAAGGGGATTGAATATGATGGTTTATATTATTTCAGAATCAGTATCATGTTAGGATAAACATATATATTTATTATTTTTCATCATTATACCCATCCATGTATGGTGTTGGTGAAGAGCATATTACACCAATACTTGGAGACAGTAAGCCATATGTATGCACGTCTGTGTTGGACTCCTCTATTCTTAATCGTTTTTAATGATCAAAAATCATATATATCCTAAAAATAATGTCTAATATATATCAGATCATGTGTATAGATAGCTGGTCTGGGTATGCCTTAAATAAACCAACCAAATATCTTAATTGTTAAAATCATGAATGATTTGTGTAAAATATATTTAATTTGTTTTATAATGAATTTATTTTTTGAATGATTATGTCTAAATATTTCTATGGATATTAAATCTTAAGACTATATATAGATATTTTTCTAAGTCTGAGAAACCATGCGTCTTTCACCGGTTTTGTTTTTCTGTAAAAGGACCCATACAGCGTGACCACACACCGTGACCTGACACCGTTACCAAACACCGTGACCAGACACTATGAACCAAACACCATGACCCAGACATTGTAATAAGTTTCAGATATGTTGGTAGACTCTGACACTAGTTCCTTGCTAAGACATTGTTCAATGTTAACCAAAGTACCAGACACTGTGATCCAGAAACCACATCACTGTTACCAGTTTATGATCTGTATACAATTATGCCGTCATTACATTCTCACTTCTCAAATGTAAAGAAGGAGACACAATTTCATGGAGACACTATTTCATGGATACACTGTTTCCATGTGACACCATTTCTATATACACTATGACATCATTCTATAATCTATTATTTTGTTTTAAATTTAATTTCTAATGGTAATATTTGATTCTTTTAAATGCACTGACATATTTAATATTTCATTTTAGAAATTTCACCTAATAGTATGAGGTATGAGGTCTAGAATACATGCATCATGTCGGCCCCAACACATTTTATCCAAGAATAAAAATTAAATTGTGTCCCAGAAACAATCATGAGATATAGCGAAGAAGCATGAGCATTCTTGAAGAAAAAGAACTGACAACTGCAAAAATATACATCTTATGAAAACAACAAACAGTCACGAATCCAAATGTTGAGATACCATAGATCAAATTCAAGAACAACTTATCACTATCAACTCCTCAAATACACGAGCCAGATCTAACTGACTTGTGATAATCTGTTTCTCTCAAGAGGAATCGATTCCTACCTATGGTTCATCCAAGAAGTCCAATGCTTTATAGACTAACACTCAGAGTACTTATAACATATCTCATAATATTTTCTATGTTGTGAATCGATTTTAGATTTCAGGCAGTATGTGTGTGTCTGTATAAAAACACACAATGTCTTCTACATTAAACTGTAGGATACAAGATAACATTCCTCTCAAATATTTTTACACTTGTTTACTACCATGGATATGGGTGGAAGAGGTCCATGTGTGACCTGTTAGTTTTTAACCACAATGAATTTTGGAAGAGGTAGTGTGACCTAGATAGTCCTATGTACTTTTATTTACCCAAATCTAGGGTGTGGGTCATTTTTTCTATATATACTTCATGGTAGTAGTTGATCACCTGGTGAAGTATATTAGGTCTTGGATTGAGACTGAACCACTTTTTTAATATCTGATATGTTGTTTAATTTATTTTTCTATTTCTTACTGTATAATTCTAAAATCAATAGATTTAATTTGATAGATAATCTTGGAAAGAATATATAAATTTTTTCAATATTAGAATAACTTCAAAAGTAATTATAAAAACTGATATTAAGAATTTTGAGAATTAACCAATCTTCTGAGAAATATTTTAAATAGTCAAACATTCATATCTGTATTACTTTGATTAACTAGGCTGTATTTATTTTATTGTGAAATATTTTAAGCAAACTTTTCAATCAAAAATTTCAATAGATACTCAATTCACCCCTTACTGAGTACTCTACTCCAACCAAAATTTGGTATCAAATGAGTTTGTTATTCCTGTTAAACCTCTTTTTCTGAAACTATTCAATTGTTATTTTAGTTGTACATTAATGTTATGTCAATTTATTGAAATTATAAATTTATAGAACTTTCAAAGTATTTCATTGTTATATATAATATACAAGAATGTTCTATAACAAACAGACCACCATTCGTTAATGGAAACAATTATTCCCAATAGAAAATTAAATTGAAAATGCATATAGAAACTATGAGTTTTGAAATTTTATCTTTAATTGAATATGAGGATAAGATTCCGGACACTGATAGAATCACTTGGGATGACCCAACCAAGACCGAATACAATAAAAATCTCAATTCCTTTAATGATTTATATTTCTCTTTAAGAGATGTGGAATTTTATATAATTCCAGCATATAAAACAACCGATGAAATCTGGGATACTTTGTCTACTTCACGTGAAGGAATTTCTAGTGTGAATTAAATGAGACTTAATAGTTATAATATTAAATATGATAATGTTAAAATGAAACATTATGAGCCTATTTTTGTAATGTATATCAGGTTCAATGAAATTTCTAATACAGTGATTTCTCTTGGAAGAGATGTTACTGCCAAAGAACAAATTATGATGATTCTCATATGCTTACCGGACATATGGAGACGAAACACTATCTCTATTAGTGATTCATGCAACATCAGCAAGTTACCTGTAAAAGAAATCATTGGGAAAATATTGATTTATGAAGAAGAGTTGAAAGTGAACCAGGATGGGGAATATGAACCAAAGAGAAAATTAGTTGCATTTAAGACCACCACCTCTAAACACAAGGAGAAAGGGAAATTTTAAGACTATATAGAATGTTCTAGAAGATAAAAATCATTACCAGATAGTGATGATGAGATTACTCAATTAGATATAAGGTTTAAGATATTTTACAAAAAGATGAAATTTTTTAGAATGCCTAACATCAAGGGAAGATATGATCAAAAAGGAAGCTATAAAAATTATTTTCTGAGAAATGACATGTTTGATGAGATAGTATGATTTGAATGTAAGAAAATGTTTTATGTAAAGGATGATTTTCCCAAGATCTAGTACGAAAAAAATATGAGTACAAAGATCTAACGTATAAAAAGGTAATGAAAAAATGTGATGTGCTTTTGGGGACAGTTTAAGTGACTCAGAATCTTCACATGAAAAACTTTCCATGAATCCAATATGTGATTTATGAAAAACACGTCTGAGGTAACACTGGAATATCTGCAACACAATTCCTACTATTCTAAAGATGATAGTGACTCTAAATATATGTCTAATTATGAAATGTTTTATTATTGAAATATTCTTGATGAGATATGTAATGAACTATAAGAAAAATACAAGTCATCAATGAAACAACATGCTTCTACCTCTACCTTAAAATCATAACATACTATAGAAAGAGAAAAAGGGTAAAATACTCAATGAATAAAATAAACTAAAGCTATCAAATGAGCAATTAAAAAAGGTTAATGAATGGTTTATAAATTGTAAAGATACTTTTGAAAAAATTCATGGTAAAAATATTTCTCCTAAATATACTACTTGTATTGGCTAGCAACCTGGTAAAATAAATTTTGGAAGAACTAATTTTGTTTTTACGTCTTGGACATAAAAATTTACTTCTAGTTCTGGATAAAATTCTTCTAGTTCAAATTATGACACACTCTCAACTTTATAAATCTTTTCTAGACCAAATAGGGTTTATTTTCAAGAATATTACATAATTCTCATATGAATTATATGAGGAAGATACAAGTTCCTAAGGCACTAGTCAATAATATCACTGGACCCCATCAAATATGGGTACCAAAATCTGTTTTTATTTTACTATTTTATAAGAATGATGCTTAATGGGATCCTGTAATAGTTCCTGGTACTTGGATAGTGGGTGTTTCCAGACACATGACATGAGACTATTAATGATTAAAGAATTTAATAAAAATTGATGGTGGACATGTCACCATTGGTGTCAATGCCAAAGGAAATATCATTGGCCATGGCCAAATCCATAACTCTAAATCAGTTTAAATTTCAAATTACTTTTTTGATGCATTCATATATAACTTGCTTAGTATTTCACATCTATGTGATGATGTATTCCATGTTAAATTTAAAAATGATTCTTGAAATGTTTTTAATTATGAAAATGAATTAGTGTTTTCAACATTAAGAAATTAAAATGTATACTCTACTAACATAGAGTCTTTAGTTTCTCAAAATGCATCATGTTGAAGAATGATTCACAAAGTGTCATGGATTTGGAATTGGATACTAGGGATTTGTAATATTCTATCTATTACAAAGTTAAATAGAAAAATTTTAGTCAAAGAACTGCCTAAACATGAGATTCCATATGATAAAGTGTGTAGTCCTTTTCAATAGGGGAAATATCCAAAAATTTCATTCAAACCAAAGAAAGAAGTGTCAATTTATCAACCTCCTGAACTGGTTCACATGGATTATTTTGGACCATATTGATTTTATAGTTTACATAGGAAGAACAATGTTTATGCACTTGTAAATGACATTTATAGATATATTTAGACTATATTTTTTGCTCACAGAAGTGATGCCTTCTCTCATATCCCTTTATATGTCATAATTGTATAAAAATTTAGTGGACTTATAATTAAATCCTTAAGGAGTTATCATGCCCATGAGTTTGAAAATCAAGAGTTTTAATCATTATATTCTCAAAATGTTTACGGTCATTATTTCTATTCCCTAAGAACACCACAATAGAATGGGGATGTATAAATAATAAATAGATCCTTGCAAGAGATAACTAGAACCATGATCTATGTGTATGACTTACCTCTTTATTTTTGGGTTGATGTTGCAAATACAGAATGCTATATTATTAATAGAGTGTTTATTAGGACAATATTTGAAATAACTACAACTGAGTTAGTGAATAATAATAAACCCAAAGTCAGCTACCCCAACGTTTTTGGTTGCAATTTCGATATCCATCATTCTCAGAAAAATCATAAAAAATTTCCATCCAAGACTGATGAAGGAATCATTCAAGGACATTCAATGTCTAGTACAACCCATAGAGTGTTTAACAAAAGAACTAAATGTGTGGAAGAATCTATTCATGTCACATTTGATGAAACATATCCACATGATCCTAATACCACTCTAGAGAACCTGAAGAATGATGTGTCAAATTAGGACATCATTTAAAAATCATCCAACAATCCTCTAAAGAATCTTGGAAAAATCTAGTTCTGTAAATTATTTCATATTTAAGTCATAATGAACCTGAACCTATTAAAGAGCCTAAAATACCTAGTTCTACTTTTTCTAGAGATGTTCGAACTCTTAAAACCACCATTTAGATGCTCTTGTATGAGATTTAGAAAATGGAAATCAAACTAGATATTCTCTTAGAAATCATGTTTAACATCGAGTCTTCATGTCATAACATGAACCTAAAAACATTAGTGATGCTATCAAGTATGAATTTTGGGTGATGGATATGCAAGAAGAGATTAATCAGTTTGAAAGGAAATTTTTTTGGAAACTTGTTGACATACCTAAGTACACATTTACCATAGGCACTAAGAGGATGTTTAGAAACAATGTGTATAAAACAGGTAAGATAGTATTAAATAATGCTACATTGGTTCCACAGGGCTATAATGAAGAACAAAAATCTGGCAATGAGGAACCCTTTGCATCAGTAGCTAGACTTGAAGCCATCAGAATTTAGTTAGCTTATATTGAACATATTAATTTTAAACTATATCAAATGGATGTTAAGATTTCATTCCAAAATAGGTATATAACTGAATTTTTCATTATGGAGAAAACATCTGGTTTTTCAAAAATTCATTTTCCAAATCAAATTTTTAAATTATAAAAATATTTATAGGTTTTAAAATAAGATCCAAGAGCCCAATATGATAGATAATGTACTTTTATTGTTTTCAAAGGCTTCACAAAAGGAATATATTATTCTACACTTTTTATAAAATTAATTTCCAATGATATTTTATTAGTTCAAATTTATATATATGACATTATATTATTATCTTAATTTATTTATTTTTGTATTGAATTTCCAAAAATGAGGAAAAATGAATTTGAAATGTGTTTAACAGGTGAACTAAAATTCATTTTTGAATTATAAATCTTTCAAAATAATGATGGTATTATTTTAAATCCAAAAAATATACCAGAGATCTTTTTAAATGTTTTGTCCTGGATAACACTAAATGTAGTGTCACTCAAATGTGTACTACTTGTTTGTAGGATCTTGATGAAGATGGAAAATGTGTTAATCAAAACACTTATAGAGGAATTTTTGGATGCCTACTCTACCAAAATTCTAGCCAACCTGCCATTAAGTTTTGAGTATTTATCTGTGATCATTCTCAAGAAAACCCTAAGGAATCTAATTTAAATTTTTTCAGTAGAATTTTCAAATACCTCATGCATACAACCAATGTAGGACTATTTTATCCAAGAGAAAAATCATTTGATTTTGTAATTTATTCTAATTTCGACTACTATGGTAGTAAGGTAGATTGAAAAAGAACCTCTTAAACATGTCATGTTTTAGGCATGTAGCTAATATCATGTTGTAGTAAGAAACAACAATTTGTGCCATTATCTACTAATGAATATCTGTACATAGCTGCTGGTAGTTGTTGTGCACAAATTTTATGGATTAAACACACATTACTAGAATAAGGATATCAATTTAGGCATGTACCTATAAAATGTTACAATACAAGTGTTATTAATATGTCAAAAAATTCCATTTCACACTCTAGGACATAACATATTGATGTAAGATTTCTCTATTTCAGAGATCATTATCAAAAAGATGATATCACATTGGAATTCATTGGAACTAAATATCATTTTGTTGATATATTCACAAAAACATAAAATTATGAATGAATAGATTACATCATACATGAGTTGGAAATGATAAATCATATGTAGTAAGTGTACTATTTCACATCTTACTATTTCATAGTTTATGGTTTTACAAGTCACTATCTAAAAATTACTATAAAAATCTTACAGTTCTATAATTTTACTATGTTAAAAGTTTCTATTTCATGATTATGGTATCACAGTTATTGTCACCTGCTAATAGTTTGATACATACTATCTCAAACAATATGGTCACACACTTTGGAAATCACACAATAATCATCTAACTGTGATTGTCCATTATGGTCTCACCATGGAGACCTGTTACGGTCTCACCAGGAATGTCTATTCTGGTCTACCATAAAGACAATTCTTAATTTTATTTACTAATTTTAAACCATATCATATTGTGTAATTATTTTATTCTTATAATTTCCTTCCCTTTTTATTTTGTGATGCATTATATCCCTAAATGATAAAAACAATACAATATTCACCCCTTTCTTTACTCGAGCCCTCTATTCAAAAACTGTAACTCCTCCTTCTTCCATTATCTATCTTTAAAACCTTTGTTGAATGCCCATAATGAAATTTCCATCCTCATCAACTCCTATGAAGAATAGATCAATGAAAAAGATGAAAATTGCACCGAAGTTAGCACCCGAAGGTCCTTTGAATCCGAACCTGTTAAAGAAAATATGTTACCTGAAAAGGAAATTTTCTCTTAGTGGATTCTATCGTGTAAGTCTTTAGTATTGAAATTCATCACGACCCATCCTCAGGGCCTGTGCTGTGACTCCCCCAAGCCCACCTTCCATAGGCTAGCGGCTGTCGACTAGCACCAATGGCTTAATACCGAGATTAATGGAAGGCATTGCCTTTAATAATTAAACAAAAACAACAGAGTACACAACTACAAGTAAACACTAAGTAAATATGTATACAAAAGAAAGTTCTGAAAGGAATGCGGATGGAAATACAAGCCTGATAGTAAAGTACAAGGAAAGGAAAAACATGTACAACTAAAAAGACAAACAGCTGGAAGATGCCTAACAGCTTATTGATCATCCACCACAGATCTTACTTGAAGGGTATGTACAAAAAGACTCGAAATTCCTCCATGTCCGTCCGTCCCCTCTAGGTACCGACTCTTCATGAGGTCATCCTCTGGGTATTGTCCTGTCCTCGTACACTCTACCACTATCAGTGTTGTGCATCATCTCCATAAAACACAACAAGGTGCACGCATTTCCTGTGCAGGGGTGAGTATAACGATACTCAGTAAGAATCCCAAGACCCTCAAGGTCTCATAAAATCACAAAGGACACACCACAGTAGAATGATACAAACATGAAGTATCAACCAAACCAACTTTGGTATATTACCATACATATACCTATGTTATCAATCACAGTCTGGCTCCAACTATCGAGCCTAAGTACAAACCAAATCCATAAAGGAATTAAAGTCAATCACCATGATGATAATGGTTTGAAGACATGACTGAACTCACACATGTATGCCTCAATATTGGAGATATATAGAAAATTATATGTAGCCATTGGATCATCTAAGCTATCTGACCCACAGAGGATACAAGACCAGCTATGTTGTCGGACCCACACAGGATATAGTCCATCTATCTCATCTAAGCTGTCAGACGCACACTGGATAGAAGCCATCTCTCTTGTCTTTGCTTTCAGACCCTCACAGGATACCTTCCAACTATTCTAGAGTAATAGAGATGATCAGAAGTAGTTACTAATTCATCTAAGCTATCAGGCCCACACAGGATACAAGACTAGCTACTCTGTCAAAATTATCAAACCCAAACAAAATTCAGGAATATTTTTTGACATCATCGATCCCACGAATGATTCCAGTATTATAGTCATCGTCGCAGTCACAACTAGCTCTAGGGTTCCCAAATACAGCACACTCGATTCTGGGAGGGTCCGCTCCCCGAGAAATGGGGGTTCGAAACATCAACTATCATAATGTCCTGAGTTGATGTATCCCAAAGCTCTGTCTCATCAAAAGAAACACAATTTGATAGATGTCACATCAATCGGACGCCTCGTCAGAAAGTGATACGATTTTCCATTCCAAGAGACCTGTTGGATATACGATTGATCCAAACCCATTCGTTTTCCAATATTGTCCAAAACTAACATTGATTATCTCAAACATGCCTCCTCTTCATGAGGATCCTAGTGTCTTTGAAGTCATGTCGATCAGACGTTCGATCTAGAAGTTATTTATATTTCAGGGAAAACGGGCCCGACCCGTCAATCCTAATGGGTTGGCGGGTCGGCCCGACTCGTTTAGGTGGGTCTGACCTGGATGGGGGTTGGCTTGACCCGGTGGAGCGCAGCCCACCAGCGGACCTGGCTCGGCAGGTCCGACCCGGTTGGGGGGTCACCCCGACTCAGTGGGGGCGTGGCCCACCAGTGGACCCGGGCTAGGTTGCGGGCTAGTTCATCTCTCCCGGGGGCGCCATGCGGCGCCACCCTTCCTTATTGCTAGGATAGCTGAAGCTGGATGGTTTTGTCCAGCGTGATCAGTCCACAGTTGTTCGCCGCGATTCATTCCCACTCAGCGACAAGTGGTGCCGCCGTTTTTCCTCAGCTCGACCGGCAGGTGGATGGCCATTTCGCATAATGAGCTGCCCGCGTTGCGGGCTGCGGTCTTCTCTGAAGCACGGTGTTATGCGGCGCTATGGTCCTCCAGCCCTTCTGGCTACGGTAGGCCGATTACGTTTGTTCAAGAGGCCCACTGATGCGGGCAATGGTTTCCACCACGAGGTCGGCGCGATGGTTCCGATCCTCCACTACCGCTGCCCAGCCTCGATGCAGCCTTTAGACACTGCCTCCATCGAACACTGCATCATCTTTGGTCTGTCGCGGCCTACATGGGTGTTGCCTCCTTCCTTCGGTGTTGTGCGATGACACCACACCCTTCCAACTCCGCCTCTATTGACAATAAATCCAACAAGTATGGGGGACGTTCAGGCCGTGTTCGGGAAGCCTGAACCCTCCACGTTACGACATTAACAGTTGGAAATTTATATTCTGCAATTAGAACAGTGATGTTCAGAAATATAAACAACTCAAAACAAACCCCTACCTTGATTCAAGGTATGTTGTAGTAGTTGTGGAAAACGATGTTGAAGAACATGGTGTCGTAGAAGACGGTGTCATTCGGTCAATATCAGAGGGAGAATTGTTGTCGTTGGGGATGTTATTTGTTGGCGTTGTCTTATCCCATGACGCAGAGGAATAATAATGAAGAAGAATTTCGAGGGACTTGTGTTCTTTTTCGAGAGACTACATCGTTATTCATGGGATGAATATTTTCTCCCAATTCTATAAAGCATCCCCAAGGTATAATCACCAAACCTACGTTTAATAATAGGCCCCCTATTATTTAAATGTTGGAAGGAAATTCAAAGAACACTAGAATGGACATGTGTTGGCATGTGGGGATTTTAATTAGTCAGATGACCCGTTCGGGTATGTTGTTGGGCCCCAGGGTGGGGACCACATATCTTCGGGGCAACTAGTGGTACCTGGTGGGCCAGGAACTGATAACCATGTTATGGAGGGGTGGTTGTGCTATCATCGGGACCCATTTGTCAAATTAAAGGGGAGTGAGGTGGAGAGGCTCCACCATAATGTGGTAGTTCCAAAGTTAAAAAGGGGGTTCAAGGAGTTAAAGGGGGAATTAAGGGGTTAGGTGCTATGTGGTCCCCACCAGACATTATCCTCTCTTGGGAGGTTATGTGGCATGTGCGCCCCACCTCCAACTCCTCTTTGGAAAAGATAACCACCCCTTAACAAAAATTATGTAACACATAATTTTTTATTTATTTTAATAAGAAATCCCAGAAATTAACTTCTGCTCCCGACCAAACGCAACTGCAGTAAAGGTCCCCTTAGGTGAATAACAGCGCTGTGAGTTCATCGGTGTCCTCAGATTTTAATTCCAAGCACTGGTTCCAGGGATATAAAGTCTCACTCATACGTCTACTGAATGTACCCGAAAAAAACATCAAAAAATTATTCTAGGAACACCGTGACTCGGAATCAGGTACCATCAAAAACTATAGACTCATAAAATTCTAGTGAAATTTAAAAAAATTCCTTGAAATATCCAGGTCTTTACATTACCCCCACCTTATAGATTTACATCCCTATAAAGCTACACCACACACTTGGGAAACAAGTTAGAGTACTTATCATGCATCTGAGTCTCCCACTCCCATGTGCCCTTCTAGAGTTTCTCGTGCTTCTAGCGAATGTGCACCAGAGAAATTTACCATCCATGTGGGACACACTCTGGTTGATACGCGATCTCTACCAGGACCTCCGTGAATGTCACCCTGTCATCTATGTGAAACTCCATATGGTCGATGATGTGGGACTGGTCATGCATGCATATCCTTAGCTGAGATATGTAGAAGACGTCGTGCACCTGGTGCAACTAAGATGGAGGGGCCAGGCGGTAAGCCTCCTCGCCTACCCTATTGAGGACCCGAAATGGTCTGATAAATTGTTTAGATAACTTGCCGCCATGGAAAAATCTTTGTAGTCCTCATCAAGGTGAGACCCATAAGAAGACATGGTCACCATCCTCGAATTTCAATGGTTTATGGATCCTATCAGAATAGGACTTCTGTCTGCTCTATGCAGTCTTCATCTGATCCTGGTTGATCTGCACCATTTCTGTCATAGCCTACACCATCTCTGGTCCTAAAAATGTTTACTCCCCTAGGTCAGTCAAGCATAGATGTGATATGTAAGTTCAGCCATACATTGCCTCATAATGGGTCATCCCGATGGTGGAGTGGTAGCTTTTGTTGTACATAAACTCCACCATGTGTAATTGACCATCCCATCTATGACCAAAGTCAATGACACATTCACGGAGCATGTTCTATAGTGTCTGAATGGTCCTCTCAGTCTAACCATTTGTCTAAGGATGGAAGGTGGTGCTCATGCAAAGCTACATCCCAAATGGACCCTGTAATCTCTTCCATAGCTGGGAAGTGAAACGATCATCTCGATTGGAGACAATAGTCAAGGGTACACCATGAAGATTTAGGATATCCTGAATTTAGAGGCGTCCCAATCTCTCTGCTAAGCCCTACTCCCTGATTGGTAGGAAGTGGTCCGACCTGTTGAATCAGTCGACAATCACCCAGAAAGAGTCTTGTCTTCTGGATGTATGTGGTAGCCCCATAATACATGGATAGTTGATTCCTATGGTGTCCATTTGTTGGCTACACAGGAACCTCCAGGAGTGCACATGGGAGCAGGAGTCTTTGATGCATGATCAGTATCCTCATTTGTTTTAATATTGTTTGTTGTAGCTTTACGATGACGTAAAACCCTAAGGTGGGGGTACAATAAAGAACCATAAATTCCAAGGAATTTTTTTTCATAAAATCATTGTAATTTTACAAGTCCTTGATTTATGACAGCACCCGATTATGAGGACTGGTGTTCCCATAATAATTTCCAGAAGTTTTATTCGGGTACGTTCAATATACGTACGAGTGGGATTTTATATCTTTTGAACCGGTGCTCGGAATGAAAATCTGAGGACACCAATGAACTCGTACCGCCCCTATTCGGCTTAGGGGACATTTACCACAGTTGCATTTGGTCGGCAGGAGAATTTAATTTTTGGGATTTCTTATTAAAATAAATAAACAATTATTTAATACATAATTTTTGTTAAGTGGTGGCTATCTTATGAAAAGTGGAGTTTGAGGTGGTTCCCACACCCCACATAACCTATCATGAGAGGAAAATGTCTGTTGGGGCCCACATGAGAACCTAACCCCTCAAATACCCCTTTAACTCCATGAAACATGTTTTAACTTTTGAATCCCAACATAATGGTGGAGCCCCTCTACATCTCACCCCATATTTATGCCAACTCAATTAACTAATGTCATAATTAATTAATTTGAGTGCTTGAATTAATTTGAATTACATGAAAACATTAAAATGATAGGGGGCCAAATATTTTATGTGGAGTTTACGATTTTACCTTGTGGAATCTTAGGATAATTGGAAGAAAACATTCATCCAATTAAGAACGACGTACTCTCTCGATGAAGATCACAAGGACCTCGAACATATTCTTCTTTCTTCATCCTCCACATCAAGGTAGAAGACACCGCCAGCAATGAATGTTTCCCACGACAATGACTATCCATCTAATGTTGGTGGAATGACACCATCTTCCATGACACAGTCTTCCGCAACACCTTTTTTTGTGATGCCATTTTCCGTGACTATGAAAACGTACCTTGAATCAAGGTAGTGTTTTGTTTTTAGTTGTTTATATTTTCAAACTTCGTCATTGAAATTGTAGAATATAAATTTCCAACTGTTAATGTCATGTTGAGGAGGGTTCAGGCCGCCCGAACACGGCCCCAACCTTCCCCAAACTTGTTGGTTTTATTGGCGACATATGCGGAGTTGGAAGGGCGTGGTGTCGTCGCACCCCGTCGGAGGGAGGAGGCCACGACCATGTAGGTCGCGATGAGCGTAAGAGGCTGCGATGTTCAAAGGCATCAACGGAAGAGACGACTATGACTGAAGGCCGCGACTAGGCCGTGTCTTGGTGGTGGAGGACCAAAGTCGTCGCGCTGGACACATGGAGGAAATCATGACACACATCTATGTGCCACTCAAATGAACCTAACATTTAGGTCGTAGCCATACGGGCTGTAGGATAGCGGTGCCGCATGGCGCGGCGCTGTGGAGAACACCGCAGCCTACAATGCGGGCCACTCGGAAGGGGAACTGGCTGGGAGGCGGCCGGCGGGGCTGAGTGAAAATCATGGCGCCTCCTGGCAACGCGTGTGGTGGAACAGCGGCCCACAACGGCATGCCGATCACATTTGAAAATACCAGCCATCCAAGAATCAAGGAGGGGAATCACCACTCGGTGATGCCAGGGGAGCAGAACTGGCCCGCAACCCGGGCCAAGTCTGCGGGGGGTCGCGCCCCACAGAGCCAGGCCGACACCCCAACCGGGTCAGGACCATTGGGCCTGGTCTATGGGTCGGCCACGCTCCACCGGGGTGGGCTGACCCCTAGCCATGTTGGACTGCCCGAACCAGGCCAGGTCGACCCGCCAGCCCACTGGGCTTGACAGGCCGGGACCATTTTCATTCAAATGTAAATAACTTCCAGACTGCATGTCTGATCAACGTGTTGTCAGTGGCACTTGGATCCTCATGATGGTGCAGTCCTTTTGCGATACTCTATGTGAGATTTTGACAAATTTGGAATGATGATTGGTTTGGATCGAAAATAAATCCAACGAGGCCCCTATTACGTAAAAGCATAAAACTCCCAGATTGGGTGTCCGATTGACGTGCCATCTATCGTGTTGGGTTTATTTTGACGAGATGAAACAACAGGATACCTGAACGAAGGAAACTAAGATAGTTTATGTATCGAGCCCCCTTTTCTCATGGAGCGGATCTTCCTAAAATGGATAGTGATGTGTGTAGGAACCCTAGAGTTTGTTGTGACTACGACGATGACTATCATACTAGAATCCTCTGTGGGTTCGATGACGACGACAATTGTACCGAAATCCTATGTGGGTTCGACAGTTCTGACAGAGTATCTGGTCCTATATCTTGTGTGTGTCTGACAACATAGTTGAATTAGTAACTACATCTAATCATCCCTATTACTTTATCATAGTTGGCATGTATCTTGTGAGGGTTCGACAGCTTAGACGAGATAGCTGGACAATTTCATGTTTGTGTCTGATAGCATAGATGATCCAGTGGCTACATCTGATCATCTATATCTCTCTACTATATTGGAATACCTGTGTGAGCAAAGTCTTTCCTTAAAACCATTATCATTGTGGTGATTGACTTTACTTCCTATGTGGATTTGGTTTGTTCTTGGCCTCGAAGGTTGCAGTAAGATTGTGATTGATAACTTAGGTATATGTATGGGCATATACCAAAGATGGGTTGGTTGATTCTTCGTTTCTGTATCATTCTACTATGGGTTTTCCTTTGTGGATTTTGTGAGACCTTGAGGGTCTCTAGGTCCCTACTGAGTATTGTTATATTCTCCCTTGCACGGGCTATGCCCGCACCTCATTGTGTTGGATGTAGACGAAGGACATCACTGACTGAGGAAGAGTGTACAAGGACTGGATGGTACCCAGAGGTGGACCTCACAACGAGTCGATACCTGGAGGAGACAGACGGACATGGAGCACTGAGGAGGTCCGTGCCATGACTCCCTCAATACCACCTTCCATAGACCAAGGGCTGGAGACTAGCACCAAAGGAGTAATCCCAATAGTATGAGAAGACATTTCCTATAAAAAGTAAACCAAAAAAATAGAGTACGCAGATGGAAGTAAACACTATGTAAAGCTATATACAAAAGAAATTTTTGAAAGGAAAGGGGCCGAAAATACAATCCCAATAGTAAAGTACAAGTGGAGAAAAAAAATGTACAACTAAAAAGAAAAATACCTATAATATTTCTATCATCTCTTAGATCATCCACCACAGATCCGACCTAAATGGTAGGTACAGATATCCTCCTCAGTAGTTGAGTAAATCAATATGTAATCAATGCAGACTACGACCAAGCGATCAAGGTAAGTCTAGAATATCCTATTCATGATAATCACAAACTCTACTGGAGTGTTGGTTACACTGATGGGAATTACCAAGAACTCATAGTGGCTATAACAGCACCTGAAGTCCATGTTTTCACATCCTCGTCTCAAACTCTGAGATGGTGATAGCCTGAACTGAGGTCTATCTTCAAGAACCATCATTCTCCCTTGAGCTGATCAATGAGGTTGTCAATACTCGGGAGCGGTTACTTGTTCTTCGTCTTCAACTTATTCAAAAAACGGTAGTCAAAACACAGTCACAAGCTCCCATCCTCCTTCTTGGAGAATATAATTGGTGATCCCAAGGGTGAAACACTAGGTCAGATAAATCCCTTCCCCTATAAGTCCTCTTGCTGTACTCGCAACTCAAGAAGCTCAGAGGCAGCCATCTGATATGCTGGAAGATATATCAGTGTTTTACCGGGGTACAAGTAAATGTAGAAGTGTACCCCTCTATGAGTATGTAGTCCTGCAATGTCGTCAGAGAATACATCCATGAACTGATCCACCACAACACTAAAACTCAGAGTCTATACTTCAACCACTCTGAGGATGAGACTATCCAATTAATATGTGATCGGCTGCCCCTTCTTTTGTGTAAGACCAACCTGTGCTGCTAAGGCTCCTTTCTCATCGGTGAAGGTGAACCTGGTCCCATCCATGTGGATACACCACACTTTTCACCTAATACAGTCAATCTGAGCAAGAACTGTGGATAACCAGTCAATACCCAAGATGATGTTGTAATGCATCAACGCCTCTAAAAGAATATCCCAGTCGAATCACTCACCTACTAGAGTAATCTTACACTACCTACAACATTGCATAAACATTGAGTATACTGCCGTTGGAGTCTCCATCCATATGGATCGAGAAAAAGGCTCTGTCGGAATCTCTTAGCTCCGAATGAGGGCAGTGGCAATAAAATAATGACTCTCACCTGTGTCTATAATTACTACAACATGGGTGGAGTAAACACAGATAATACCTCGAATCATCTTAGGTGCGCAGTGCTCGTAGGTCTTGACTGCCTGGAGCTGACCATTCCTCTATCCTCCATCTCCCTATGGTCGCTGTGGACCTCCTGGTGGTGGTGGTGGTGGTGGTAGATCCTCAAAACGTCCTCCACCTCCAGCTGCTCGGCCAGCTCCTCTGCCTCTTCTGCCTGCTCCTCATGAACCACCATGGTCGAACCTCTACCTCAGCCTGAGAGGTCCCTCTACTGTCTGCTGCTCGTCTGCATGTCAGTTCAGGAAGTCTCAATCCATGTGACCCTGCCCGCCGCATGCATAGCACTGCCTGCTCCTCGTATAGCTGAACTTGCCTCGTGTTCCCCACACATCCAAACCCATATCCTGGGGTCTCCCACATAATGGGCTTGTCCTCTTGGACAATTGTGTCAACTGTCTATTGTCGGATGCAGAAGACTTCGCTATGTGTTTCCCTATGGTGGGTCTTGCCACAGGTGACTACATAGTGACAAAACACTCCACATGAAGGGCTTTCTCTAGTACACCCGCTTGCGTCAGAATGTTGAGGGGAGTCATCAAAGACCTAATCTCATGCATGTGTCCCTACTCAATGGTCTGGGCCCTGAATAATGGGCCACGTACCATATCGGTGAAGTAGCACATGAGGTTGGTGAACCTCGCTGAGCACTGAGCTAATGCCATGCTGGCCTACTGTTGATGAAGTAACTCCTGTATTCGCAGCGCACGAAGGGTGGCTAGAAAAAAATCTAGGTAGAAGAGACTCTCGAAGTCCGTCTAAAGTAATAATGCCTCGTCATGTACCTGGAGCATCAGGCTCCACCATCTACCTACTACTGCGTGCAGGAGACTCGCGGAAAGGATCACCATATGGTCGGATGGTGTCCATACTAATAAAAAACTCTCACAACAACCTCCAACCAATCCTCAGCTGCATGTGGGTCCGTCTCTCCCCAGAACCTGGGTAGCCTCTATCACTAGAACTCCTAAAATGCACTTAGGCGGTGTGCACTATATGCTGCTGGGGATGGTGGTATCGGTATCCCAGCAGGTAGTGGTACGGGTGGTTCCTTCGCTATGATGGGGCCCTAAACCGAGGACTCATCACTCAGTGAGCAACCATCTCATACGTAACTCAGAACCCCAGCTGGCTACCATTATGGGGGCATCCTGAGTAATGACAAGTGCACCACAGTTAAAACATTATTCCTGGTGAGCTGACACAATGTAATCACAAAGAAAACTTTTCAAAGGAAACACACATGAAATTAGTGTTTTTGTGCATAGAGTCAGAAATCAGATATCAGGGTCCTGATGTATGGATATGTTGATCGCCACACCAACACTGGACTCCCTGGACTAAAAATCACACTCAATGCTCTTAACACTATTTATTCATAGAAAATAAAGATTATAGTCCTGATTTATGTGGTAGACCTGACTCCTCTAATACCAATTTGTCATAACTCGTCCTCGGGGCCCATACTATGACTACCCCAATCCCGCCTTCCATAGTCTAGTGGATGGAAACTGACACCAAATGCGTAATACTGAGAGTAAGAAAATTCATTGACATTAAAAAGAAAACAAAAACAATAGAGAAAACAACTGTAAGTAAACACTAAGTAATGTGGTATACAAAATAATGTGTTAAAAGGAAAGGGTCCAGAAGTACAAGCCCATGAGTAAAGTAGAAGGAAAGGAAAAACTAGTACAATTAAAAAGATAATCAAATGGAAGATACCTAACAGCTCTGAGATCATCCACCATAGATCCTACCTAAATGGTTGGTACATATAGCCTCCCCGGTGCTCCATGAGTATCTGATTCCTCCGGGTACTGAATCGTCATAAGCTCCACCTAAAGGTACCGTCCATTCCTCGTACACTATGCCATGATCAGTATTGTCCTTCATCTACATCCAAAACAATGAGATGTGGGCATAGCTCGTGCAGGGTGAGTATAGAGATACACTGTAGGGACCCTGACACTCTCAATTTCTCACAAAATCTAGAAAGGATAATCCACAGTAGAAATATACAAATAAGATGTATCAACCATGTGTACTTAGAAATATTCCCATACTTATACCTACGTTATCAATCACAATCCGGCTCCAACTCTTGAGACCAAGCACAAACCAAATCCACAAATGAAGTAAAATCAATCACCATGATGATAATGGTTGAAAGACATGACTGGGATCACACTGGTATTCAACAATAGTAGAGAGATATAGATGATCCTATGTAGCCACTGGATCATTGATGTTGTCAGAACCATACAGGATACAGGACCAGCTGTGCTTTCAGACCCACATATGATATAGTCCAGCTATCTCGTTTAAGATGTCAGACCCACATAGGATACATGACAGCTATCATGTCTAGGTTTTCAGACCCACACAGGATATAGGCCAGTTATTGTAGTGTAATAAAGATGATCAGATGTAGTTACTGATTCATCTAAGCTGTCGAACCCACACAACAAACAGGACTGGCTACACTGTCAGAACTGTCAAAACCACACAAGATTCTGGTACAATTGTCATTGTCGTCGAACCCACATAGGATTCAAGTATGATAGTCATCATCACAGTCGCATCAAGCTCTAGGGTTCCCGAAATAGAACACTCGATTTCGGGAGGGTCCACTCCTCGAGCAAAGTGGAGTCGATACACCAACAATCACTAATCCCTGAGTTAATGTATCCTGAAGTACCATCTCATAAATAGAAACCCAACATAATAGACAGTGCGTCAATCAGATGCCCGATCTGAGATTTATAGGCTTTTCTTTTCATGGGGCATGGTTGGATTTATGCTCAATCCAAACTCGTCCATTTTCAAAAGTTGTCCAAAACACACTTAGAGTATCTAAAAAGGACCACCTCATCGCCAGGATCCTAGTTCCGCTGACGATGATTCGATTGGACACGCGGTTGAGAAGTTATTTACGTTTGAGTGAAAACGGGCCTGGCCCGTCATGCCCAGTGGGCTGGCTGGTCGGCCCGACCCAGTTCGGTGGGTCGGACCCAACTCAGGGTTGGCCCAGCCCGGTGGAGCACAACCCACCCATGGAGCTGGACCAGTAGGTCTGGCCTGGTTGGGAGGTCAGCCTGGCTCAGTGGGTCCAAGCCCACATACGGACACGGCCTGGGTTGCAGGCTGGTTCAGCTCACCGAGCAGCGCCGATTGGGGCCGCCCCTCCTGGCAGCCCGACCAGTTTTGTCTAGCGCGAGTGGACCACGGTTGCAGGGTATGCTTCCTCCGCACATGGCATCGTGGTTTTCCTCATCCCGGCTGGCAGGCGGCTGGCAGGTTCGCCCTCCGAGCGACCCACATTGCGATATGCGGTGTTCTCCATAGTACGACACCATGGGGCGCCCCGGTCCACCAGCCCGGCCGGCTACGACCAGCTGGTTCGGTTCATCCGAGTGGCCGCGTGGATGCAGTATGTGGTTTCCTCCACGCGGCCGGTGCGACGACACCAGTCCTCCTCTACGACGTCCCATCATGGCTGCGGCCTTCGGTCGTTGCCGCAAACGTCAAACTCCGCCGCCTCTTCCATCTATCGTGGACTACATGGATGTGGCCTCCTTCCTCTGGCGCGGTGTGATGGCACCACACCCTTCCCAATCCGCCGCTGCCGCCAAAAAAACCAACAAGTATGGGGGAGATTCATGTTTTGTTCGTGCGGCCCGAACCCTCCTCATTACGACGTTAATAGTTGGAAATTTAAATTTTGTAATTATAACAACAATGATTGGAAATATAATCAACTAAAAATAAACCCCGACCTCGATTCATGGTATCTTGTCTTAGACCCGGAAATCGGCGTCGCAGAAGATGGAGTCACGGAAGACGGCGTAGTTCTGTCAATGTCGGAGGGGGATTCGTTGTCGTTGGCGATGTTATTTGCGGACAATTTCTTCTCCCTTGACATGGAGTAATAACAATGAAGAGGACGTTCTAGGGCCTTGTGTTATTCATCGTGAGAGTACATCATTATTCGTGGGATGAATGATTTCTTCCAATTCTCCATAGATTCCCCAATTTATAATCGCCAACTCTATGTAAAATATTAGGCCCCCTGTTATTTAATGTGTTCATGAAATTAAAATTAAATCAAACACTCAAATGAATTAATGAGAACATTAATTCATTGTGTTTTCTTAATTAAGGGGAGGGAGGTGGAGAGGCTCCACCATAATGTGGGAGTTCAAATGTTAAAAGGGGTTTCAAGGAGTAAATGAGTGAATTTAGGGGTTAGGTGCTCGTGTGGGCCCCAACACACATTATCCTCTCATTAGTTGTTATGTGGGGTGTGGGCCCCACCTCAAACTCCTCTTGGGAGAAGATAACCACCCCCATAATAGAAATTATGTATCATATAATTTTTTATTTTTTTAATAAGATATCCCAAAAATTAACTTCTCCTCCCAACCAAATGAAATTGCAGTAAAGGTCCACTTAGAAAAATAGTGGCACTGCGAGTTCATCGGTGTCCTTAGATTTTAATTTAGAGCACCGGATCAAAAGATATAAAATACCGCTAGTACGTCTACTGAATGTACCCGAACAAAAATAAAAAAATTATTTCGGGCACACCAATCCTTAGAATCAGGTGTCGTCAGAAAGCGTGGAAACGTAGAATTCCATAGAATTTACGAAAAAAAAATTTCATTGAAATTTTTTGGTCTTTACAAATGTAATAAGAGATAATGGATGGATGGATGGGTTCAAAAAATAGGATAGGTTGCTTTACTAAAATCTAGTTGCAATGTTTTATTAGTTCGTTCAATTATTTTTAGATACAAAAAATGTTTTTGTGTGACAAGTTTGATCAATGGTCATAGATTCAACTTTTCGTTGAGGTTATGGGATGCATTCCTAAGGATACCTCATGAGGGTATTTTTTAGGACTACTATAGAGGTCCTACACCTCCATGTGAGATCTCTAATTTGGAAGAAACCTTGGGAAGCTAAACTGGGAATGAAACAATGAGAATAGTTATCTCTGCAGAGCTTGATGGTGAAACCAGACTTCTATTCAAATTTGTTCAGAATCTAATCATAACACTAATTAGTGATTTTTCTACACTCAAGTATCATGATTTATTTTTTATATAACTTTTTAAGAATGGAAACAATATTAAGCTATGTAAGTATGTTATACTCAATATGTGTGAGTTGATAAAGATATCCTCCGAGTCAACATCCCTATTCTACTCAAGTTTAATCTTAGCTATGACTCCTGCAAAAGAATTGGTTAGACCATATGAAGAAGACATTACAGAATATGAAATTATTATTTCAAAAGTTATTGTCAACAGAATAATAATCGGTTGGAAACTATGGATAAAAGAATGGGTGGAGTATAATGATATGGTTTATGAATAGTTAAACCTACTTGAGCATTATTCAATACCTTGAGACAATTTTTATCCGAGTTTGGAACCAGATGAAATTTTTGACTATCCTGATGAGGAATAAGAAGAAGTGGTTTTTTCACCTTCATGGAAAAAATTCTTGGATTAGGATGGAAATGGACATGTTCCTCAAGATATAATTTAGATGGAAGTACCTGTTCCTAGAAAAAATTTTAATCTGGATGAAGAACCTACCTCTATAGAAAAATTTGTTGTGTTTGAAAGGGAACATGTTATTCTGGAAGAACATTTAGAAGAATATAATTCTCTTTAGAATGAAGCTACTCTTTAGGAACAACTAGATGAAAAGGATGTTCAAGAGTTGATCCCATCTACTGAGGAGAGAATGGACAAATCCATTAAATTTGATAGAAAATAAATATATTAATCTATTAGTGATGAAATCCTTGAAGTAGATCAAAAAACTAAATCTCATAGTCCTGAGAAAGATGCACCTATTGAGGTCAATATGAAATGTGTTAAAGAGCCAAATCCTGTAGATACAATCTCAGTGGATACATGGAATAAATTACCTTGCTCTTCAGATGTGAATGATTCCCAATAATTCTCAATTAAAGTTATATAACTCACTATTGTATTTCAATTGAAATCACTCTCTGATCTTGTCTCTGCAAAGGACCCTGAGCCAATCTCAGTTCCTATCCCTGAAAATTCACAAGAACCCTCCACCATGCTGAGTAAGGATGATTTGAAAGCATTTAGTGCAACCTTGTTGGCTAGGGTTGAAAATATCATGAATACTCAACCTTCTCCTTTGACAAACATGAGTGAAAGAGATGTTTCCATATTGTTATAAAAGAACATTTGGAAGATTCAGCCAAAGATTGTTCATGAAATCCAATAAGTCATAGTTGAGAACATACAGTTATGTGATGAAGTTAAGTCTCTCACTATTATGGTAGAATAAATACAGAGAGTGCTTAAATAAAGATCAGAACCGATTTCTCATCATGTTAATGATTTTGGTAGTTATATTCCATAGGATTTTTCCTTCCCGATTCAACCTAACCTAAAATCCTTAGCTGACAAGGTGGATGAAAGAAACAAGAAAATAGTTCAAGAAATGCGTGAGAAAGTTATTAGTCTTGACATGTTTACTGATGATTATAAGGGTTGTCTCCAAAAAGTTCTAAATCAATTGAAGTCCCTTACATCAGTTGTTCCAACTTTTAGTGCCTCTAGAAGATCATCTGAACCCTCCTTGGAATGTGATCCTGTCAGAACGGTTTTTAAGGAAGAACTCCAATCAGTGATCATTGGTTTTGAAAAAGAGTCTTTATTTGTGGTTGTCTATAATATTGACAAAGTTCCTGATCTGATAATAATTCATTCCAATATTTAGAATGATTCTCATGAAAAAATTACTATGAAGGTAATGGTTTACTTAAATGGGAATTTCACTAAGCATGATACGGAAAACCATTTCAAGTACGTTGTTGAGAATATAAAAATCCCTCCTGTCACTCAAGATTTTAAAACTAAATTTCAGAAGCTGAAGTATTTCCCTCTTTTTTTGGAAAAAATCATAGAGAACAATCATGAATTTGAGAAATTCATGCAATATGGTGAAGGAATTATTGCTAACTTCATAATGCTTTTGAGGCTTTATCTTCATTTGCAGAGCACTGCTGTTGTGGCTCTTGCAGCGGCACCCTTAAGACCCGGTTTGCCTCTTACCTCATTCCCTACCTTCGCATCTACTTCTATGTGTGTCTCTAAAGAACTGAGTCAGATCACACCTTTTATCCTTGAACAAAAATTTCCTTAATCTTCCAATGTATCTACCTTGGCCCCTTCTATTTTTGAAGGTCTCCCTATACTATCTTTTTTACTCAAATAACTTCCTTCTTCTACTTCTATATTTTCTTATATGGGTTCTAGTGATGTTTCCTCCATGGGGAAAGAGAAGCAACCAGTACTGACGAAAAGTTACTACTATATTTTGATAGGTATATTGTTGTATTTTTTTGTTTCTAAGTAAATGTAATGACACATCTTTCTCAATATAATTCACTATGACCTTTGATTTCCACCTCTCTTATTTAGTTTATTTCTATTTTTGATAATAACAAAAGGGGGAGAAATATGCTCTCCAAATGCACACTAACGGAGAGATGCATTCACCAAGAATAGATATCTAACTCGCATGATTTTTTGTTATCAAAAGGGGAGATTCTTTGACTCCTCCTATGTTAATATTTTTTTAATGATAAAAATTAATATATGTCTTATAAATCCTATCTAATCTATCTCAAATCTAGTATACAAATGGTTAGTTTCTTATTGATTTAAATAATACTATCTAAGATCATAATTACTAAAATCATGACTGATCTGTGTAAACTATATTTAATTTGTTTAAAAAATAATTTCTTTTCATGAAGATTATGTATAATTCATTCTATGGATATTACTGCATAAGTCTATATACAATATATTTTTCAACGTATAAGAAATGGTGAGTCTACCAACGATTCTATTTTTTTGGAAAAGTACCCAAACACCGTGACCAGACACTGTGACCAGACACCATGAACCAGACACCAAGACCCAGACATCATTACTAGTTTACGATCTGTTTGAAGTCTATGACACAGTTTCCTACTAAGACATTGTTCGGTTTTTGGAAAAGGACAAGACACCATGATCTTGACACTGCATCGGTTCTACCAGTTCTTGATCTATGTACAACTAAAAAATCATAATTTTCTGAAAGGAGACATTGTTTTATGTGGATACTGTTTCATAGAGACATTTATTCTAAGTGAATCTGTTTCCAAACAGACCGTGACACCGTTCTTTAATCTATTTTTCCTTTTTCAATTTAATTTATAAACGTCATATTTGAGTCATTTAAATGAACTGACATAATTAATATATCTTTGTAGAAATATCACCTGATAGTAAGATATAAGAGGTGTAGAATAAATGCATCATGTCGGATCCAACACATGCACTCCATGAATAAATTGAAAATTGTATCCTATAAACTAACATGATAGATAACAAAGATTCAAGAAAATTCGTGAAGAAAATAAACCAACACAGGAAAAAAATACATTTAAAAAACAAAAAATGCATTCATGAATCCAAAATCGAAGAGACCATAGAGCAGGGTCAAGAACATCTTACCACAATAAACTCCACAAAAAACATGAGTCAAATCTAACAAACATTCAATACTTTGTTTCTCAGAAGAGTTCTTGATTCCTGCATCTGCTTCATCCTAGAATTCTAGAGATGCATAAATTTACCCTCACATAACATCAAACATTATTCATCATCTTTGATCTATTTTTTATTGTTTTTAGCTTTCAATTAGTGTGTGTTTCTGTATAAAAATAGACATTGTCTCCTACATTAAATAGGAGGAAACAAGATATAATAACTCTCACATCTTTTTACAGTTGTTTACTCCCATTGATATGTGTGTAAGAGGTCATGATGCGCCCTATTAGTTTTTACCCACGAAGAACCATGAGAGAGGTTGTGTGACTTGTGAAGTCCTGTGTACTATTGTTTTCCCTGATCCTGGGTGTCTATAATGTTTATTAATATAAACTTATTGGTGGCAGGTGATCACCAAGTGGATTGGATTAGATCTCAGCTTGAGACTAAACCACTTGTTTTATATCTGTTGTTTTGTCAAATTTAGTTTTCATTGTTTTACTTTATAATACAAGAATCACTAGATTTACTTTCTAGCTAATCTTAGAATGAAGTTATAATTGTTTTTCCTTAATATAATAGCTTAAAAATTAATATTAATAACTGATATTAATATTACTGAGAATTAGTCAACATTCTAAGATGTTATTCAAATATTCAAACATTCATATCCGTATTAATTTGATTAACTCGGATGTATTTATTTCATTGGGAAATAGTTTAATAAAACATAGAAAACAAAAATTATAATAGATACTCCATTCACCCCCTTCTTGATTACTCTACTCCAGCAAACAGTTTGGTTATTTCATCTTTAATAGGATTGATTGAAAGATAGAATAAGATTGTTTCATAATTATAATAATTTATCACTATATGTGAGATACTGATGTTATTTTTTTATAATGAATCAAATAATGAATATGATGTAGAAGATGACATATGTTTGAAGGAATCGGTAGAAGAGATTACCTCTTCCTCGACATGCTTCCTCAAAATATTTCCTTAGAGAACTAGAGTTTATATTTGAAGATTACCAGAGCCTCTAGAAAATAAATAGGGAGCATGTTAATGAATAAGGGAATAGAATTTATGATCACGAAGGATCAATGTGTTGTGTAGAGGTGAGGGATGAGGTGCCCTTTTGTAAATCTGGTGAGGTGCAATTTTGGATACTCCATGACTAATAATTTATATTAAATTAAATGCTCTTAAAAACAACTAAATAGTCAGAGTTTTGAATATGAGATGATATAGGGTTGCATTCTCATCAATAAATAATTTTTTTTCAAGTATTTATATAAATTCAAACCTTATCATTTGAATTACTACTTAGTTTTTCTATATGATTACTATCATGGGTATAAAATAATTCTATATTAAAAGGGTTCCATATTTACCTATTTGATGTAAAATGGGACATTAATAAATAAATTAGTCCATTTTATACCAAATCATAATTATTATATATTTTTAAAAGATATTTAATTATTTATAAAAAAATTAATAAAACATTATTTTGATAAAAAATCAATCGTATCGATTTTGACACTATTCAATCCATTAATTTGGAAAATATTAATATAACATGATAGACTTAAACTAATAATTTTATTATATTCATTTGAGGTCAAGGTCATCTAGAAAATTCGTTTGAAATGTTAAATTTCACATCTTATATTTACTTTAATATTTTTAATAACATTTAATTGATATTTCTATTAAAAAAATTACTACAACTGTTTTGTGTCATTAATTAATTTTTTTATATGTTTAATAAAAATAAAAAAATACCAAGATGAAGATAATTATACTTTCATTCAGGATATATATTTTATTATAATTTATCTTCTATAAAATCTTATATTTATAATTTTATACTTATTAAATTAAGAAGATAGAAACTTTAACATCCCATTAAATTAAATAATATAAGTGTCATAAGCCCTTCTATAAGACTCCAAATGGTCCATAATAAGAACCTTGGATGATTATTGTCTAGAAATACTTGACCAATATGATTTGGTCAAGTGTTTGGATCTTTTAATGGATATTATTATTTTAATAAAAACTATATTAATAATTTTTTATCAATTTAATATTTTATGCTTCATTAATGTATAAGCTATGAGGGTAATTATATATATCTTAATAATAAAAAATAAATTATGATGATAAAGATAAAAATTATATATTTCAAATTCCAATTTCTATTAAAAATAATCATTAGTAGAACCTTTTATTAAAAATGATCTAGTTATTAAAATTTTAGTGAGACTTATTTAACTTTTATTTAAAAAAGAAAAATTAAATGTCCTAATACCATCCACGTAGATTTAAATGGATAACATTTATACCCAATGATTATTTGGGTCAAAACACACTCATACAATAATATTAATTCAAGTGTTAGGGTAATTTTATAATAATATTCTAACACTTACTCACACGGTTCACAATTTTACTGTATTAATAAAAATTACCTATGCTACATTTCATAATGCCAAATTAGATATTATATACATATTTTGTACATAATGATTCCAAATATGGACTTAATTTTTCAAAATTTAAATCACGGATGTTTAATTAGTAAATTTAAAATTAATACCATTGTAGAAAATAGAGAATGGGTTTTAAAAGCTAAAACATTGAAAAAGATTGAAATAATTTTAAAGGTTAATTCAATGTAAAATTAATGTTAATGACATAAATTATATGTAATGGTAAAAATTATTTATATTTATACATTATAACTATTTTATATTAAAATTTAACCATATACATTATATCATCATAAAATAGGTTTTCATAAAATTTTGTATATTTTCACTAATAATCACAACTTGAAAGTTATCAGAAAAATATTATAAATTCATCCAATGTAAATTTTTATATACAATTTAAAAATAAAACGTTTATGTTTTCATTTAAAAATTATTAATGTGTCGAAATAATAATTAAAAAGGGGTTCCATATTCAAAGGTGTAGAATTATCCTTTAAAAAATATAGTTTTCTATATATCAAATAGCATTTATTCATACCATATGACTAAAATATCCATCGGATGAATATAAATTTTTTTTATTCGGTATATTAAAAATATACCTCACATATTTCATTACAAATATTAATTGACCCAAAAATACAAATATCTAATTGATTTATATAATTTTTAAATAATTTGTAGCCAAAGAATTCATAATGAATTTTCATAAGTACATTATAATTATATCATCAAAAAATAACGGCTAGGATATATTGGTAATTTTATAATAAGGGTATATAATGTTTTATTTAAACTATCAATTGTGTTCAATGCATGATACTGAGGAATTAAAATTATTTAAATAAAATATTTCATAAAAATATCCAGGTGTTACAAAATTGAATAATTTATGGTTAAATTAAATATGATATATTGGGATTTTTAAATGATTAATTAAATTTAGTATTAATTAATTTAATTGTTGTGATTTTACAATTTATTGAAATTAATTAATTAATTATTTAATAAACTAATTGGACTTTTCATTGTGAAATGTGATAATAATGATGATGTCGATTATCCTTGATTAATGTGAAAAAATAATTGTTGAAATTGTATGAATTTCATGTGTATAATTAATTATTGAATGAATTTATATAATTATGTGAATATGTATTTGTTGAGTTTCATTAATAAATTGTTTAATTAATTAATTTCATACCGTGACACCTGTGAAATTGTAATATTTCAATATATATGGTATATGGTTGTGACGTTGGGATTGAGGCTCCAAATTCTATTATTCTGGATAAATATGTGTGGCACATAGATAGAGGATAAAAATACCCATATGAGATAATGAGTTTGGGATAGGGACTAATGCTCAAAATTCCCAATTGAGAAAAAAAATTCATGACATGGATTGAGGCTCTAAATAAAAATTTGGTATTGAGTTCTGGTACAGGGATAAATCCTCTAAATACTTGTGGGGTTTATAGACACAATGTTCTACGCTTATGATTGGGTATTGGAATATGGTTCTAATTGGTCGTGATATTAATTGAGATGGTGAGTGTTAACAATAAAATTCTCTTATATGATATTCCTTTTGGATAGTTCAGACTTCAGCATGGGCTAGAGCAAGTATTGCTCATCGAGTGTTCTCAAGAACCTATGGATTTATGTGGTTAAATAAAGAGTAATTGAATAAAAGTATTTGTTTACATTAATAATTTTATTTATTCTTTATACATCTGTATACACTATTTGAATCGATATTTCTTCGAACTCCATTGGTTGTAGCCAACTGAGTTTTACTCAAAGCCTACTTAGCCTACCTAATCAGTACCCGAATAGATTTTATGGTTGTATGATTTGTTTAGGACAAAGGTCCTATGTTAGAGGTCAGATTGTGTTGGAGCATGATAAGGGAATCAGACATAGTTTTAGACCCTCTTGGGTGTTTTTACTTTAATTACTTTTGTGAATAATTTTAAAAATGACACATAATTTTTTATGATATACTTATTGTTAATGTTTGACATTGTATTTCTTTCTTGGGTTATCATGACATATTCATATTGTTTTTGTTATTTCATAATTTATTTTATTCTTTTAGTGTATTACTCTAACAAAATGTTGTTATGGTCTCCCCAAAATCAATATTATACCCTCATTTCAAGTCGTAAGCCTCTTGATTATGTTATGGGGTGCTTGATGTACTATGACAGCCCCGGGGAAATGACATGTGGTAGTCATGTCGTGACATAACAAAGTGGTATCAGAAGAAATTTCAATATATTTCCCTTAGTCATACTATTTGGTAAAGGTATAGAGGAGACCAGAAAGATTCTTTCCATGGTTATCAAGTCATTCATGGGAGTAGCTGACTCATGAATATGGAAAACCCAAGTACCCATGTTGTCATTGTTATTATTATTATTTGATGTTATAGTTCATATTACTTCACATTAGTTGAATCACATGTTATTTGATGTGACTATTTATTCAATTATTTTTTATATTTGAATCAAGACCCATTATGGCAAGAGAGTTTCACCTTCTGGCAACATTCCAGGTACTCAGGCTTATTGTGACATGCACCAAAAATTAAGTTATTAGTATGTTTTCTAAATTTAACTTTTTTAGTTTCATGTAAAATTTAAATAATAATAGTGTCTAACATAATATTTAGAATTATTTTAATTTGATACGTGATTATAATAAATGGGAGTATCAATTATAAAAATTCTCAATGAGAACGTGTTAACCCTTGTTAACCAGGGAAGAGGTGTGTTATGGTAAAGGGTAGATATATAACCTCAATTTTTGATATTTTGGGTGGGAGGGGTTTGGGGAAAATAATTATTGTGCATTATTGTGTATCCCTCTCATGTATATGTGTTGTAGTGGTGTTATTTTTCCTAGGGCATGTGTTTAAAATTTTAAAGATATGGCTCTACAATAATTGTTGTTGGGAGGATGACATGAGGACATGGCTATGGATGATCCTATGGTGATGGAAGTGGAGGAACTTGTATTGATGAGTAACTATGTAGTAGAGATGTTCTAATAGAACCTTGTCCATTTCATGATTTTTATGGAATGAGACCCATGGTAGGTTGGGAAGAGAATGATTTACATGACGAGGGAGTTCTAGTAGCAGGACCCATTGAATTTTATAGAAGCGTGTGGTCAAGAAGGAGATGACTTTTGGATTTAGTCCATAAAGTCTAAACTTGACCATAAAGAGACTCCTACATAGAGTTGGGTCATGTTGGTTTCTAATATTCTAAGAGGATCAAAAATGAACCGGTGGGATGTTCAAGGTTCGATAGTACAAGCTGAAGGTTTTCTAAGGAATGTATTCATAAAAATGATCTTGTAGAACATCGATTCTTTGATTCTATGGAATGAAAGGAAGGTTAGTTCGTGTAGTTTTATCATGTGATTATTTACAAGGGATACTATAATAGAAACTCTACATATTTGTAGTTATTTTCACCATCTTTGTGTAACAGCCCAAGATTTTATGAAAAATATTATTTTTAATTTCATTAATGTCTTGTGTTGTACGCTACACCAAAAGGAGCTTTCACAACACGCATCCTTGACTTGCCTTGTATTACACGCAATCGCGACCTTCCTCGATAGCGTGTGTAGTACGCAATACCGAGTTTCACTAAACAACGATATGCTATTAAAATATTATTAAAACTAGCCGTTATGAATAGTAAAAACCACTTTTTAAAATTTTAGAAATTTTAGCTCTCAAAATGGACTTCATTTTTGGATTTGTAGTATCAAATTTAGCCTAAGGTTAAATTTTGGTACTTTTCAGACAACTTTCATATTTTGATGAATAGTGAAAGTTACTAAATTTTAGTTAAAAACATATTTTTCAATCAAAATAATTAATAGTGATAAATTATTAATTTGAGTGGTTTTAAAGTATATTTAGAATATATATTTACAATTTAATACAATGTTGGTCATTGGATGTAATTTCACATTTACACCAGACATAAACAAGTGTTAATCTTTTGATAGTTATTATCTCTTAAAAACCCGCTATTTGTTGTTATAGTGGAAATTGATTATAAAATTAATTACTATGTTGGAAATTTTGTAAAATAGAAATCATTTTTGAATTTGTAATATCAATTATAGCTTAGGCTGAAATTTTGGCATTTTTCTGAAAAACTTCAATTTTTGATGAATAGTGAAACTACTAAGTGGTTGTTAACAAATTTAATTTTTCCATAAATCTTAATTTTACCGCTTCTGTGAACGGGATTTCAAAAATCCGAGACACATGGTTGATGTAAGTAAGTAAAATGTGGTTCAATGATAATAAAATAATTTTTGGTGAATAGTAACTTTTTACTTTTATTTACCACAGTTAAAAGTAAATAGGGTAATTAAGGGTAAAAATGATATTAATATTACCCTAACCCATGTCCTAATCCTATTGGAAAAGTGTATTTCGATCAAAAAAACTTATGAATACAATATGACCATTTATGACCACTTGAATTAGATTAGGACATTTATTATTATTAAATTCAAAGAAGAGTTAAAAGAGTTAAAATCAAAGTTTATTTAATAAAAAACTTTTAATATAAGGTTATACATATGATTAATTAGATTATAAATATTCATTATAAATCTAAAAACATTTCCTACATAATTGTATTTTATTTGTTATTTTTAGACATTATATAATTTAATTTATTTATGACACAACGATGATGCAGTAATTATCTTATTAATGAAATATTGACCTAATTGATGTTATAAATACCCAAATAAATATAATTTGAGACTTTTTATGACTTAAATTAATTTTATAAGTTAATATGACATGTTATTTTTGATTTAAGTAACTTGGTTCGAACTTATCATTCTTTTATGAATTTCATAAAAATCATGTACCAAATAGTGTCAAAATTGACATAAATTAGTTTTTAAAAAAAATATTATATTATCAATTGTTATTTAATTCCTAAAAATCTAAGGATCGTCCAAATGACTTATATTAGGATATATATATTAATAATAAAAAACTTGGGGTTCGTTTGGCTTGTTATGGTATGTTTATAAACCATATAGTGTAAGAAAACAAAAAGACACGGTAAAAGTTAAATTATTTAACTTAGAGTTAAATATTATTTATATGGTTAAAATAATAACCTAAACTTTTCTAAATCCTATTGTATGAGAGGATTTAGACCCATCACCACATTATCCTCGAAATAAATAAATATGGATCTATTTAAAACCGAACTTGACTTTATAATAAAATAATATTTTTAGTTATTCCAATGGTGCCCCTCTCCTCCCTTATAAAAGGGCACCTCCTCCCTCTCTTCCTCACAAAACTTTGAGCCTTCAGGCTTGGCCAACCCCTGCCAAAATCTATGCTCCACTTCCCTAGTATCATCCTAGAGGTCCTGGTCTTCTTCAGAGACCATCCTTAGTTCTTTAAGTGGAGGTTAAGAAAAGGCGCTTCAAAAAGAGGTAATATCCATTACCGATCTTTTTCAATTTCTTTCTTCTTCAACTTCTTCTTATTTAATTGTTTAATGATAAAGTAATAATATCAGTATTTCTTATATACTGCTATGATATTATAAATATGAAACAACTCTAATTAACCTTCTATCCATCCTACAGAAAAATGAAATCACCGCGCGTGCGTACGTACGGAATACCGTCTCCACGCCGTGGTGTAATCTATTTTCCGCCACCACTTTAATTGGATGGGTATAAAGGTGTAATGAGTAACTATATATGATTATTATAAAGTTTTATTGATACTTAAATAGTATACATACACTTCAACACAATTTCATGACCATGGGAACGATATCATCGCTCGTGCGTACGTACGGACTACCGTCTCCACGACGCGATGAGATTCATTCTCAATGATTAACCATTCATGAATGAATATAATGTATATATAATAAGTACTAACGAAATATATGACATAATAATGATAATGGATTTATGTATATTTATATGTATGTCATCTACTTAATTCCATTCAATTCAATAAGGAAACGAAAACAGCGTTCATGCGTACGTACGGACTAACGTCTCCATGAACGGTGTATTTCTTTCCATTTACTGATTTATTATATATGTGTATATTCTGAATATATATATATATAAATCATGTTTTATAATCTGGAATTAAGTAATCATGATCTAAGTAATCATATGAATAATTACAAGTTAAAAACATGAACGGAAAATGAGACGATTTTACCCAAAACGCTACTTTAACATTAATTTACAAAAGAACGGGTAATATGAAGTTATAAGTGGACCATATATGATATAATAACAATGAATATCATTCTGGAATAAGTAAATAACATGATTTAAATCATTATAAAGGAGGTTGGGACACTTACTAAGCAAGTCGGACCTAAGGTAAGGGAAATATCACAATCTCATTTTTATCGGAGATTGTTTATACTTTAGTATTTACTGGGGTGTATTTTATCATCCACATCCACGTTTCCCAAATAAGTAATATTATTTCCATCCACGTACAACTTTTTAAATTTAATTTTACCCTTCGGTGAGTTTTTAGTAAACGATATGAAAGGAATCATTTGTCGTTTCTCGTACGAGGTACTTTTTGACTTTTCCGACAAAAGTACGAAGAATGTTTTTTTTAACTTATACAGGATGAATGGATTTTTAAAAAATTATTTACAAGAAGCTTCCTTTACAAGTTTTCAAGTTTTTTTTAATCAACTTCTTTTAGTTTAATGTTGTTTGACATGTTAAGAAAGGAAAAATGTTTTTGAAGAAGAAAGGATATTTTTTTCAAGAATGGAGTTCAAGTGTTTTCTCAGAATTATTTTCCATCTAAGATAATAAAGGGTTCTATTTTTATCCCTATTATTAAATTGATTTGATTATGTTGTGATGGAATTATTTTTATGAATTTCTTTATCTTATATGAATTTTTTTATGACGTCATGATGTTTAAGAATCCCATTTTTATTACATGGGTTATGCAATGATGTATGATTTATGATTTTGTGGCACACATAAGAATGGTATAATTATGAGATGGGTGGGACCTATATCTCCCTCCAATGCATTGGGTAAAGATTTTATATCTCATGAGATAGACATGGCTGGAATGGTAGGTTATACCGGTTTAGTAAAACAGGATTGAAACGAGGGTGACTCGGTTCATAAAGGGATATTGTCCACTAAGATAGTCTCGGAAATGAGTCTTGACTAACAAGAAATGATTCTCTATTATTATGTGTGTATGCCACAAAGTTTCATGTTTTAAGTTATGATTATTGGGATTTCATTTCACTACTATGATTTATCCCATGTTATGAAATTAGCCTCTCTTTTGTAGGTTAAGATTTCCAAAAGATATGTTCTTATGAATATGATGTGATTGATTTTTATTTTGTTTACCCTAACTGAGCATTTGAGCTCCCCCTTTTATTTTTTCTTTTCCCCAGGACATAAAAGAAGGATTTAAGTTTAAAAAAAACATTTTTATGGGAGATGTTGAAGATCTTTCACCACGATTAGAAGATTATATTCCGTGTTTCCAAAGACACTAAACTATTACTGTCCTTGTGTGTGTGTTTTTGTTATATACTAGGTAATCTGCAAAAGTAATGTAATGTCGATGTACGTTAAGCTTCGGGTCTCTACAGTTGGTATCAAAGGAAAGGTTTAGTCAACCTTTGGAAACTAGGATGCGAAAACGTTAGTGAGATCTCTAGATATATTTCTAAGGTATGTCTAGGGATGTCCCTAAGGATAAGTATACGTATAGGATATAGTCCTAGAACTACGGTAATGATCTTAGAATTTAACCTAAGATGTTAGATATTAAGGGTACTCCCCCTTTATTATGTTGTTTTCCCTAGAATGATTTTTTCCTCTCACACTATTCTTTTTGGGTTTTAGAAAATGGCTGGAAACAAGATGATTCACGATAATGGAGGATATTATGGACAATGGAATGATATTTTTCATGAGCAACCAAATGAAATAGGATTTGGAAGTCCAGACATCATTGTTATGCCGAATCAGAAATCTCATAATATGATCAATAAAGTAAAATTTGGTAAGTTTCCTGACTCAGCTAATAAGAGAAAGATGGAGTTTCATGATGATCATAGAGAAAAGAAAGTTCAATTTCCCCTATGTAAATCATGTGGGAAGAGGCATCAAGGAGAATGTTTCAAAGGAACTGGAAGATGCTTTGGGTGTGGAAAAGAAGGACACAAAGCCAGTAAGTGCAAAGGAAAAGGTTCAGTTAACACCAGGGATGAGGACAATGATATTGCTAAGGGAATGTCTCATGAAGAGAATCAGTATGGTCGTATGGGTAGTATTTAGGTTGATGATGATGAAGAGACTACAAATGATATGTGAAATGAAAGAATTGTTGAAGCTCGGTCAATGGTTTAAGAATGTAGTGGAATGATGACATGTTTCTCATGTGTAATGTTGTATAAGTAATCTCATGGTACTATGGAATAAAGAGACATCTAAGGATTGTTACACTGTTGTCTTTCCTTGAGTTTTGAAAGTGTATGATTAATAGTACCAGTATCCATGAAAGGTTATTCAGATATTTTTGGGATGTAGATGATATGCGCATAATGAAGGGATAAGACGATAATGAGATGTTTGATTGTATTCATGAGCTCATGATTTATATAAGGACTAAGTGATATCATGGTTTGAGTATATAGAATTTTGAGGATTTTGGTATGTGGAATGAGTTATCTTTTAACTGCATTCATGTTTTCACTAAGGTTTAATGGGTATTCAAGAGAATACATGATTAAGGCCTTTGAATGTTTGGAATGTGACCAACAAGGCATATCTTATGATATATGGGGATCAACGACAGTATTAAATCTCTGGTAATCGTTTTCACTATATTATGAGAGTGGACTGCAGTATTATGGATAAGCCTAAAATTAGAATTGATTATGTTGGACATAAGTTAGTATTGTTTAAGGATAGAAGATTTTCGATATTATTGATAGGATGTTATAGTAACGTAGTTTTAGAAAAAGGACAACCTGAAGGACGGGCGACAACCCATCGTGTCGGACAAGGCTGTGGGAATCGAACCCACAACCGAAGTGCGACTGTCCTTTATCGCCTACCATTAGCCTACAAGAAGTCCATGTTTAGTAGAAACTAGTTTTATTATATTATGCAGTATGATATATGAAGTATAAGTCCATTTTATGAACCATATATGATTAATCTCCCTATTGATCGACTTATGTATATAATTTTTGCTAACCTTTTGTTTGAGACAGATGGAATGACCCGTCATTCTATCACATGGTCTGCTAACACTTCACGAATAACAAATTCAACTTAATTTATTTAAGAGATGAAGTGGAAATTGTTCCAGGCATAAAAAACAGTGAGATTGTACCAAAATAAAGTAAGTATTTATTCTAATTGAAAATTTTCAACTTTAGGGAAATGATCTTGAAAACCAAAAATGTTGTCCTAGTGCCCTTATATCCGATGAATCAGATGGTACCCTAGATCATCACAAATTTATGGATTTGTGATTTCTGGATTTTCCATAGCCACGTTCTCTACCACTCTCCATCAGAACATGATGGTTAGATTTCTCTTCCATATCCATACTTTCACCTATGTGGAAACCCAGTGATTAGTTTATTTGGGTAACCGTTAAGTTTCATACTTTAGTTTTTAAAGATCGGTTTTGGTATTCCTTTTTACGATGTGGGTTTCTATTAAAGAAACATTCGAATAGTAAACCATTTATAACCCCGACGAATTTTGAGGGCGAAATTTATTTTAAGGGGGGTAGAATGTAACAGTCCAAGATTTTATGAAAAATATTCTTTTTAATTTAATTAATGTCTTGTGTTGTACGCTACACCAAAACGATCTTGCACAACATGCATCCTTGACTTTCCTTGTATTACACGCAATCACGACCTTCCTCGGTAGCATGTGTAGTACTCAATACCGCATTTCACTAAACTACGATATGCTATTAAAATATTATTAAAACTAGCCGTTATGAATAGTAATAACCACCTTTTAAAATTTTAGAAATTTTAGCGCTCAAAATGGACTTCATTTTTGGAATCTTAGTATCGAATTTAGCCTAAGGTGAAATTTTGGTGCTTTTCGGATAACTTTCATATTTTGATGAATAGTGAAAATTACTAAATTTTAGTTAAAAACATCTTTTTCAATGGAAATAATTAATATTGATAAATTATTAATTTGATTGGTTTTAAAGTATATTTAGAATATATTTTTACAATTTAATACAATGTTGGTCATTGGATGTAATTTCACATTTACACCAGACATAAACAAGTGTTAATCTTTTGATAGTTATTATCTCTTAAAAACACGCTATTTGTTGTGACAGAGGAAATTAATTATAAAGTTAATTAATATGATGGGAATTTTGTAAAATAGAAATCATTTTTGAATTCGGAATATCAATTATAGCTTAGGGTGAAATTTTGGCATTTTTCTGAAAAACTTCAATTTTTGATGAATAGTCAAACTACTAAGTGGTAGTTAAAAAAATAAAATTTTTCATAAATCTTAATTTTACCAATTCTGTGAATGGAATTTCAAAAATCCGAGAGAAATTGTTGATGTCAATAAGTTCAATGTGGTTCAATGAGATGAAAATAATTTTTGGTGAATAGTAACTTTTTACTTTTATTTACCACGGTTAAAAGTAAATAGGGTAATTATGGGTAAAAATGATTTTAATATTACCCTAAAACATGTCCTAATCCAATTGGACAAGTGTATTTCGACCAAAAACAAACATAGGAATACAATATGACCATTTTGGCCCACTTCAATTAGATTAGGACATTTATTATTATTTAATTCAAAGAAGAGTTAAAAGAGTTAAAATCAATGTTTATTTAATAAAACATTTTTAATATAGGGTTATACATAAGATAAATTCGACTATAAATATTCAATAGAAATATAAAACGACTTCCTACATAATGGTATTTTATTTTTTATTTTTAGACATTAAATAATTTAATTTATTTATGACAAAACGATGATGAAGTAATTATCTTATTAATGAAATATTGACATAATTGATGTTACAAATACCCAAATAAATATAATGTGAGACTTTTTATGATTTACACTATTTTTCTAGGTTAATATGACATGTTATTTTTTATTTAAGTGACTTGGTTCGAACTTATCATTCTGTTATGAATTTCATAAAAATTATGTACCAAATAGTGTCAAAATTGACATAAATTAGTTTTTAAAAAAATATTATATTATCAATTGTTATTTAATTCCTAAAAATATAAGTATAGGACAACTGACTTAGATAAGGATATATATATTAATAATAAACAACATGGGTTTCGTTTGACTTGTTATGGTAAGTTTATTAACCATATAGTGTAAGAAAACAAAAAGACACGGTAAAAGTTAAATTATTTAACTTAGAGTTAAATATAATTTATAAGGTTAAAATAATAACCTAAACTTGTATAAATCCTATTGTATGAGAGGAGTTAGACCCATCCCCACATTATCCTCGAAATAAATCAATTTTGAGCTATTTAAAACCGAACTTTACTTTATAATAAAATAATATGTTTAGTTATTCCAAAGGTGCCCTCTCCTCCCTTATAAAAGGGCACCTCCTCCCTCTCTTCCTCACACAACTTTGAGCCTTCAAACTTGGCCACCCCCGGACAAAATTTCTTCTCCACTTCCCTAGTATCATCCTAGAGGTCCTGGTCTTCTTCAAAGACCATCCTTAGCTCTTTAAGTGGAGGTTAAGAAAAGGCGCGTCAAAAAGAGGTAATATCCATTGCCGATCTTTTTCAATTTCTTTCTTCTTCAACTTATTCTTCTTTAAATGTTTCATGATAAAGTAAAAACATAATTATTTCTTATATACTTATATGATATTATAAATATGAAAAAACTCTAATTAACCTTCTATCCATCCTACGGAAAATGGAAATCACTTCGCGTGCGTACGTACGGAATACCGTCTCCACGCCGTGGTGTAATCTATTTTCTTCCACCACCTTAATTGGATGGGTATAAAGGTGTAATGAGTAACTATATATGATTATTATAAAGTGATATTGATACTTAAATAGTATACATAAACTTCAACACAATTCTACGACCATGGGAATGATATCATTGCTCGTGCGTACGTACGGACTACCGTCTCCACGACGCGATGAGATTCATTCTCAATGATTAACCATTCATGAATGATTATAAAGTATATATAATAATTACTAATGAAATATAGGACATAATAATTATACTGGATTTCTGTATATTTATATGTATGTCATCTACTTAATTCCATTCAATTCAATAAAGAAACGAAAAAAGCGTTCATGCGTACGTACGGACTACCGTCTCCATGAACGGTGTATTTCTTTCCATTTACAGATTTATTATATATATGTATATTCTGAATATATATATATATATATAAATCATGTTTTATATTCTGGAATTAATTAATCATGATCTAAGTAATCATATGAATAATTACAAGTTAAAAACATGAATGACAAATGAGACGATTTTACCCAAAACACTACTTTAACATTAATTTACAAAAGAACGGGTAATATAAAGTCATAAGTGGACCATATATGATATAATAACAATGAATATGATTCTGGAATAAGTCAATAACATGATTTAAATCATTATACAGGATGTTGGGACACTTACAAAGCATGTGAGACCTAAGGTAAGGGAAATATCACAATCACATTTTTATCCGAGATTGTTTATACTTTAGTATTTACTAGGGTGTATTTTATCATCCACATCCATGTTTCCTCAATATGTAATATTATTTCCATCCACGTACAACTGTTTAAATTCAATTTTACCCTTCGGTGAGTTTTTAGTAAAAGATATGAAAGGAATCTTTTGTCGTTTTTCGTACGAGGTACTTTTTGACTTTTCCGACAAAAGTACGAAGAATGTTTTTTAACTTATACAGGATGAATAGATTTTTAAAACATTATTTACAAGAAGATTCCTTTACATGTTTTAATGTTTATTTATAATCAACTTCTTTTAGTTTAATGTTCTTTGACATGTTAAGAAAGGAAAACTATTTTTGAAGAAGAAACGATATTTTCCTTAAGAATGGAGTTCAAGTGTTTTATCAAAATTATTTTCCATCTAAGATAATAAAGGTCTCTGTTTTTATCCCTATTATATAATTGATTTGATTATGTTGTGATGGAATTATTTTTATGAATTCCATTATCTTATATGAATTGTTTTATGACGTCATGATGTTTAAGAATCCCATTTTTATTACATGGGTTATGCAATGATGTATGATTTATGATTTTGTGGAACACATAAGAATGGTATCATTATGAGATGGGTGGGACCTATATATCCCTCCAATGCATTGGGTAAAGATTTTATATCTCATGAGATAGACATGGCTGGAATGGTAGGTTATACCGGTTCAATGAAATAGGACTGAAATGATGGTGACTCGGTTCAGAAAGGGACATTGTCCACTAAGATAGTCTTGGCAATGAGTCTTGACTAACAAGAAATGATTCTCTATTATTATGTGTGTATGACACAATGTTTCATGTTTTATGTTATGATTATTGGGATTTCATTTCACTACTATGATTTATCACATGTTATGAAATTATGCTCTCTTTTGCAGGTGAAGATTTCCAAAAGTTATGTTCTTAAGAATATGATGTGATTGATTTTTCTTTTGTTTACCCTTACTGAGCATTTGAGCTCACCCTTTTATGTTTTCTTTTCCCGAAGACATAAAATAAGGATTTAATTTTTAAAAAAAAGAATATTTTTATGGAGGATGTTGAAGATCTTTCACCACGATTAGAAGATTTTATTTTGAGTTTCCAAAGACACTAAACTATTACGGTCCTTGTGTGTGTGTTTTTGTTATGTACTATGTATTCCGCAAAAGTAATGTAATGTCGATGTACGTTAAGACTCGGGTCTCTACATTTTGAAGGGGATGAGATAGCTATATAGAGGAATTTTTAGTATGGGATTTAATGTGATATTATGTCCCAAGTTGAATTTTTTGGGAAAGAAGTTTTCCGATGGGGTAGATCAGTCTCTCATATATGAGGGGATCATGAAGGAGGAATCTAGTGCAGGATAAGTGGATACTAATAGATGGTTTGGAGGTACATATTTTAAGAGTATAAATCATTGTTACAGGAATATTATTCAACTTAGTGGAATGTAAAGTGGTAAAAAAGATGGATCAGTTTCTCAGGATCCTACCTATGTGTTTTTCCACGATTTCAGTAGTCTAGGACCCTTTAATAAATAGTTTCCTTAACCACCTATAGAGTTATGATCCTATGAAAATATGGGATATATATAGAGGTTCTAATAGAAAAAAATATAGATAAGTATGGATGTGTTATCTTGGAAAATCCAGAGTTTGGGAAGGGGATGTTATACACCATATCAGTCTGGCTATTGGAGTTCTACTAGTCATCTTTGTATAGGATGTGGACATTGTGCTATACGGAAAGAGTGATGATTTCATAGCCCATCTTAGTAGGTCCTATGTCGTAACTCCTTATTCCTGCCTCCAATAGGCCAGGGTTGGTGAATTGAACCAAGTAGGTGTATCACGGACATCAAAGTCATTGTCTATGTACCAATACTCATGACCACAAATCCAAGATTAGAAATTCGTAAATTTAAAAAGTACAAATAATTAAATCCATGCATTCCACTATATCCTAACAAGAGTATGACAGAGTGGTAATGTAAATAAGGTAATGTACAATAAACAAGAATACATGACCACCAAAAAATGCCTGTAAACCACAAGTCCAACCAGTATGTAAAGGTATTGAGACTCCTTATGAATACCTCGCCCTGCCTGATCCCACAATGCACCATCTAGTGCTGGTCCTCCGTAGACTCCATCAAAATTTAATTCATCTGTACAAGGAAATACATATGATACCAAATACCATGTATGGGTGATTACAAAAATACCCAATAGGATACCCCAAAATAACAATTACATATTAAAAATGATAGTACAATCATCTCTACACAAGTATATGTCAATGATACATATCACAATAACATCTAGATATACTCAAAACATAACAATAATTCTAGATGAAAGTCAAAAATACTATATAAAAACACTAGGGATTCATGTTGCTACCTCTACCTTAGTGTTCCATCCTCTGTATTCCTATTTGAAGATCGATAGTTTGAAAAATCTCAAGAAATATTTCCCATACCGCCACATGAATAGCATCACCTCTTCCTAGAATGAATGGAACCACCCTCTAAACCCTAAATCATAGATCCATTTTCCTAGGAACTCCTCCAAAAATTAATCCCACTTCTAGATCACTGAGATTGACGTCAGATCCTAACTATCAAGGTATCTACACATGTCTGCCCACTACTGATTGTCACTGGTTGCATGTACTCATCTAAGAAGATTTCAACCACCAAAGCTCACTCAATAACCCTAGAATAAGTCAAAATGAATATAGGGATTATTTTGGAATGGATGTCTCTATGTAGACCTTTATCGAAGGCTGAGCCCTGATTTTATGATCTCTAAACATATTTGTCATGTAACATGAGTGGTTTGTGAACTTTTATGAATAACCATCAACGGTGATGCTACCCAGCTAGAATTGGAGAATTTCCTTTATACACACAAATCTCAGTGTAACTGGTGAGAACTCCTCTCTAAAGAGTAGATAAAAAAATTTCCACAAGAGAGACACCTTTCCATGAGTTAGGGATGTAAAACTCCACCACCACACTGCTGAGCCTTGTAGAAGGCTCACTGTTTATACCACCATCTGATCTGCTGGTGTCCTGACCAAACCAAAAACTTAGGTCACCACATCCAGACATACCTGATCCACTGGGGGGTTATCATTGTGTCAAAACCTGAGGGGTATCTATCTCTAAAACACATGATGTACACTCATCCCGTTATCCTCCTCCATTAGTATTATGGTCACCGAATGCTTCTCTTCAGGTGGAGGTATGGATGATGCACCACATCGAGGTAACATATATGAATCTAGTCCCCGTATCAATTCCTCTTCACCGAGGGGGTCATCCTTATGATTAATCTACTGTTTTCTAGTTATAATGTGTAGTGGATAAATCTTATATGAATTCAAGATATACCACAATTAATGAGTATATGTGAAGATTAAACTCAATAATGATGTAGAAACCACAACCCATTCCTATATAATTCATCTACCATTATATTACCTATAACTAGTATTTTCATTTATTGAGTCAAAAATAATGTTATCAGAGTCATGGTGTTTGGATACATCAGCTTCCCACACTACCCTAGCATACCTATCCTGATATACAAACTCTAAATAGATAAGAATATATCCTCAAACTAATGTCATAGACTCTCGATAATGATGTATAACCAACCCCTCTAATAAAACAATGTCACGACCCATCCCTGTGAGGCCTATTCCATGACTCCCCATTCCCACATCTAATAGTACATGGGTAGGTGAATAAAACTAAGTATGAATATCACATACATGTGAGGCATTCCCTATGTTCTTATACACATGCACACATCTCCATGATCATAAAAAATGAAATATAAAAACCATATAAAAACAAATGCATGCATACTACTATATTCATACTATAGTATGACAGGAATGCAATGTGAAGTAAGGTAATGTAAATTTAGACACATTAAAATCCCACTAATATGGTCATTAAAACATAATTCCAACCTACAAGAAAATGTACTAGGACATTTTCTACAGCCATAGGAATACCTCAGAATGCTGGATCTCACACAACATTATTCAGATCAGTTCCACCTCGTACTCTTCCAAATTGTTGCTCATATGCACAATATATGAAAAGTGAGTTAAAATATCATGTTGGGATATGTTTAATAATACCAAATAGGACACCCCAAAACCAAAAATAAATATCAAAAAATAGTGTACAATTAGCTATACACAAGTATATTTCAACAAAATATATCACATGAATATCCAGATATACACATAAAAATAATCATAGTCTAGATGGAAGTCACAACCAACATATACTGACACTATGGATTCAGCTCAATTATTACACTATACAATCATCCTAGAGAACACACTCTTGATTCTAATAGAATTGATGAATTCTGTATGAGATGTGGTGCTCATCAGGTCTCACCATGAGAGAGAGATACAATAATATATCTAAAGAGAGTTATGTATAATACCAAGAATAAGATCATATCCAGGGACATAGAGTGATACCAATAACTATGTAATGCACGGACCCCAGTTACCCAGAGTCGGTGCATTATTTCAATACATTGGCATGTTTACAAGGAATCAATTCCCAAAGGACTGATTAGTTTAGCAGTCTTGTAAAATAGATTACATAAATAAATGTTACATTAGAAATCATAACATACAAAATAACATAAATAATCCTTTATGAATGCCATTATTCCCTTTTCCTATCCCTGCATATCAATCACAATATATTTCTTGGAATCCTGGGAAATAAATAAAACATAGAAAGGGGTGAGATCAAACGCTCCTTAAGGGTAAGCAATACAGCAGAAACTTTAATAAATAAGCACAAACATTTAAGGCAATGTATGACTAAAACCAAAGCCTTTTAAACATAATCATCAACATAGTATGACAAAATTAAAATGAAATAATTCCATTTACTTATTCACATGGATATTATAATAATCGAATAATCACATGCAATATCAATAACCACTTTCATAATGATGGAATTCAAAATTCCAGACTATCATAACCACATAGGCAAGGCCTCATGCCAAGACTAAAAATAAAATTTTGTCATGGCCTTGTGCCAAGACACTAGTTTGTCTCAAGAGAACTACCGATGCATCAAGGAGCTATAGCAGGCTCCACCCATCACATATTAATTCCAATGAATTACTATATGAAAAGGTTTAAACATAACATAATCATTCATATTAAAACTAGCATATGAAATGTGAATACTTTCTCTATATCCTTGAATGGTATAAAAATAACACATCCACAGTCAAACATATCACAAAACCATCAATACAATATGGATGTTTTGTATCATAATAAATCAACTTAAAATAATCATAAAATCCATCAAAGTATGTTGACATAGATGAAATAAAAACTATTTGAGAGAAATATCTCTTTTTTTTAAATCATTTAAAAGTCACACTTTTATAATGGATGTGATTTAAAAGTGATTTATGAATCAAAGTGTCTCATTCCACTTTTAATCTTTTGAAAAGAATTAACATTTAAAAAAAATTCATGTCCATATAAATAAATCCTTAAAAAATATTTTTATGACATGGACATTAATTAAAAATATTTAGAAAGATAAATCTTTAAAACATTATAATTATTATTTTGATAAAGTCTACCTTTCAGAAATTCTTAAAATATTCATTTTTAAATCATTTAAAAGTCACATAATTATAAAATAAAACATTTAATTTGAAAATATCCTTATATTTTTATAAGGAAAGCTTCAAAAAATTTATAATGGCAGAAAATAGCTTCACCTGCAGTATAAGTTAAATAAAACATTTTTACCTTAATTCTGTTGAAAAGGTTAAAAATGAACTTTTTTGGAAAATGATGGAATGATTCCTTTATAAACGTATTATAAAATGTCAAAAAATTGTATAAATGACTTTAACCCATATTCTGTGAAATAGTAATAATTTTTTGAAATACACTATCAAGAAACATCGATGTGGATGATACAGAGGTCCGAGTAGATAATTACGTATAAATAACCTCGGATAATGAAGAGATTGTGAAATAAACCATACCTTGTAATTTTCCTTGGTTGGGGGTAGGTTAACCTCCTCTATAATGGTGAAATAATTTTTTTTAAATTATACAAGAATCATATACATTAATATGATATCATATATGATCTTTTAACATTTCTTTGTTAATAATATCTTAGTATTATCGTCGTTTCGGGTGTTAACGTTCTCATTTTCTTTTATATGTTTTGTTACGTAAGCTATGGTTGTCAGGGATAGGTTGTATATTATTCATATCCAGAATGATATCAATTATTTAAACATTATTTTTAAATCATCAAATGATAATTATACTTGAATGGATATGATGGAGAATGAATCTCATCGCGTTCGTGGATACGGTAGTCTGTACGTACGCACGAGTGACAATATCAATATTTTGATATTAAAATTAAATATAACTGGATGGTATGTCATATATACAGAATAATTATCATGTTATATTTATTATTTACTTGAATTGCACATCATTATTATACCCATCCAAATAATAATATTTTGAATAACAATTACACCATGATGTGAAGATGGTAATCTGTACGTACGCACGTATGGTGGCATGTCATTAAATGGATGGATAGAATACTGAAATATGGTAATACCATGTTTATAATAACATACAATTATATATAATATACTAGAGTTATTATTTTATAATGGTAATAATAAAGAAAAAATAAGTGGATGAAGAAAGGAACTTGAAAAAGGGGGGTGGAATCATTACCTCTTCTTCGGGTTCTTCCTATTGATTTGATCAAAAGGGCTCCTTATGATTGATTTGTGACAAAACTAATCCCTCTAGGTTGATTTTAGGGAAGTTGATAGAGTATTTTGGCAGGGATTTTTTGAACCAAAATTCATTGAATGTGTGAATTAGTGAGAATGGTGAGTGCCCTTTTATAAGAGGGGTGAGGGGCACCTTTGGAAAAGCTAAAAATATTATTTTATAATAAATTCATATTCGGTATCTAATGGTTCCAAAGTGGATTATTTATATTTTAAGGTGGGGATGGGTCTAAAACCACTCAACTAATTAAATTTAGATAGGATTGGGTCACTATATTAACCATATCATTAAGTATTAACTCTTAGTTAATTAGTTTCACTTTTACAATGTCTATTCGTATTTTTATATAATATTTTTAATAAACAGACAATACACATCCAAGAGACCCCAAAGTGGTCCATTAATGATAAAACTATCATTATATTAGTCTCTTGGCTAAAACATAGATTTTTCAGAATTTAATATCAATTAATAATATAATATTTGTTTTAAAAACTCTTTTATGTCAATTTTGACACTATTCAATAATTGATTTTTGTAAAACTCATAACAGAATGATTACTTCGAAAAAAGTTAATTAAATAAATCCTAAAATTTCATATTAACCTATAAAATTATTGTTATTTTTAAAAATTCTCAAATTAAATTTATTTGGTTATTTAAAATATCAATTATTCTAATTTTTTACTATTATGGTAATTATTGCATCACCATTGTGTCATAAATTAATTAACTTATTTAATGTCTAAAAACTATAACTAAAATACCATTATGTATGAAATATTTTTATCTTTCTAATGAATATTTATAGTAGAAAATACAACATATATAACACTATGTAAAAATTGTTTTTCTAAAATATATATGCTTGTGTCATTTTTGATTCCATTTTAACATAATTAATATAAAGTGTCCCTATCACTTACAAGTGGCTCCATGGGGTCCAAAAATTGACCCAATGATTCCCATCGTCGGACATGTCTCAGCCAATATGGTTTGGACACGTTTTCGGTTAATTTGATATTATTATAATATTATTTTTTAACCCTTATTTACCAAATTTTTCCGTTAAACATGGTAAATAAAATATTTACCGAAGTAATTATTCAAAATGTCTAAAAATAAAAGTTAACTATTTACACAATTTGAAAATCCTGATTAAAAATATAGAACCCATTTTTTGAAATTCAATACATAGAAGTGGCAGAAATTAATTTAAAATTAATTCCTGTTGTTAAAACAAAAAGCATGTTTCTAAGAGATAATAACTATCAAAAGACTGACACTTGTTTATGTCTGGTTTAATTTTGAAATTTTGTCCAATGAACAAAATTGTATTAAATGGTAAAAATATATTCTAAATATACTTTAAAACGACTCAAATTCATAATTTATCACCACTAATTATTTTGATTAAAAAAGTTATTTTTAATTAAAATTTAGTAATTTTCACTATTCATCAAAATATAAAAGTTATCCGAAAAGTACCAAAATTTCACCCTAGTCTAAATTCGATATTCCTAATCTAAAAATGATGTTTGTTGTGAGAGATAAAATTTATAAAATTTTAAAAAGTAGATATTACTATTCACTATGACTCGTTTGATTGGTTGTAGTGTGTGTTAGAACTCCATATTGCGTACAACACATGCTACAATATTATTCAAAGAGTAATGTACCATGGAAGCTTGGGGTATTATATTGTAAATTTTCTTATGTCCCCACTCTAAAGAATAAATTTATTCATTCATATTGAATATATAAAAGTTTATAATATTGGATTTAAAATGGGTTCACTATTAATGTTGGTAAAAGTGCTTCTTTGAAAAATACTTCTTTTATCTGAAAAAAGGACTTTGTTTATGTCTATTAAACTCATAATATGGATTCTAAAATTATAAGGATTATATAAGGTTCAAAATTTAGTTAATACTATTAATATCCTCTTTTTAAAGGCTTTTTTGGTAAGTCATAGTGTGCTTGAACTCGGTGTTATGTGTAGTGCAAGTAATTGAATTATTATGAAGAAATAACACACTATGAAATCTTGAGGTGTTACATTCTCCCTCCTTCAATAAATTGTGTCCTCACTATTTGATATTCTTATTCGAAAATAAATGTTGAAAATAGAAAATATCTTTGTGGGAAAACCCACATCAAAAATATGGTTAATAAAATTTAGTCTTAATAAGAGGAAAAGAGAAACGAGAGGGTCACCACCAAATTTTGATCTCGATTAAGAGAACATTGGTGGAAATTAGATACATACAATTGGAGAAAAAAATAAATATTTATAGGTGGTTATTGAGGTCATCAATCTTAAACAAGTTTAAAATTGAGGTCCTTAAATTCAGTAATCTATGGGGATTTAATATGCCATCAGTTCAACAAAACATAAGGCATTAGGATAACTCATTTTTTTGTTTTAAGATCCCTTCACTAAAGTATAAGAATTAATTTCTTCATTTAATATGAGAAGAAGAAAAATATATACGTGACTAATAGAGTCTCATCCTTTAACTATGTTCAACCACAAACTCATCTTTCACTCTAAAAAATAATTGAACTTAAAAATAATATTCTATTTATCCTATATGTATAGGGTTAAAAAATGAATTAATAATTCATCTAGAATAACCATAAAAAACAACATTATTCAATCCAGGACATCACGTGGGTCAAGGGTAGGTGATACACCCTTATCGCCCTTCAGTTGTGGGTTCAAGTCTCACGGCCTTTCCGGACGCAATGTGTTGTCGCCCGACCTCTGGGTTGTCCTTTTATAGAAATACAAAATAATCCAAACTACAACTATCCAAAATAATTCAGTACAAAATTTATAAGGAAGGTAAACACAATGTAGATCCTTTTTTCCACGTAATAACATGTGAACACGTTTATCATGTATTCTTTTAAAACACTGCAACATCCTGAATAACCATAAAACCTTATTGATTACATTCATGATCCCTTATTCCTTAAATAATAATTGATATACTCCTTCAATCCTAAAATGTTGTGAACCCCAACAATGATGGAATACACAAATCATTAATCAGTTTCAAGGCAGTCAAGAATATCTAATATAATTTACCATACCTTATTCCAAAAATAAGTACCTCAATATTAGGACCATATTAAGGTTTATCTTTCCATCAACCATGTAATTTACAAAATGTTTTACTTGATGTAGAGTCACATTTCACAGTACCATAAAATCTCAAATCCCCAATGAAATAGTACTGCAATACAATCCATATATACTCCAAAATTATTATAATAAGTAAATTGCTGATACAACACTCAAATGACATAATCAAAATAAGAACTATAATCATTCCTCTTCATTTATGGTAGTATCATTACATGATTGTTATCCAATAGCATCATTTGTGGAATAGTCTGATGATAGGCTCGCATAGTGTCCAAACTCCTTGCAAATGAAGCATTGTACATTTGAAACCATTTTCTTACCCTTGCAGTCACGTACTTGGTGCCCTTTTTCCTACACACTTACAATAAACTCCCATTCCTTTCAGGCAAGTTCTAGGGTGTTTCTTCACACAGTTATCACATATTTGGAAATTCTTCTTTTCCATCTTCCCTTTATCCATCTTTCTATCTTCCATCCTTTTCTTCTTTTCCTTCCCTTAAAAGCCATAGGACTCAGTAAACTCTTTAGTTATCTTATCCACACATGATACTATTTCTTCATATGATGATAATATGGGGGAGGATATCTCCCTTCTAAATGTTGGCATAATACCATGAATGATACGATACTTCTTACTCTTTGGATCATATGTATTACTGGAGTTCACATTCTTTCTACAGGGTGCCATTTCTGTAAAAGAACATAAACTATGTCAGTTTATGAATTTCAATGAATAATTCCACACTTGTAAAATACATAAGGAAAGTTGAACAGTTTATGAATATAATCCATAATCATAAATGTTTTTTCTTTGATTAAGTATATACTCATGAGCCCTTCATAATGGTTTTTAAAGAAAATAATAATTATCCTAAGAATTTCCCTCGGGAGTGTTGTGACCAAGAGTCAGCAGGGCCCGTTATCATGCACTAGTTCCCGTTCGAGACTAGCTCAAAGTGTTGCTTTCGGGTTTTACCCATAGGTACATCTGTTCCAGAGCCGCCTCTACCTGCTCGTATCCAGACAGGGATGTATTTCTCAAAAAACTCACAAAATCTCTACAATAAAAAAATTCTTGGAACCTCTTCTATACTAATCCTCAAATTCTATCTTAGGGATATGTGCTCTAATCATAGTTTATCTAAATCTAGTTTCCAAGGTTATTGCTAAACTTCCTCTAATACCAACTGTAACGCCCCGACCCCAGTTACCCAAAGTCGGAGCATTATTTTAATACATTGTCATGATTACAAGGAATCAAGTCCCAAAAGGACTGATTAGTTTAGTAGTCTTGGAAAATAGATTACATACATGAATATTACATTACACTTCATAACATACAAAACAACATAAATAATCCTTTATGAATGCCATTATTACCTTGTCTTAACCATGCATATCAATCACAATATACTTCATGGAATCCTGGGAAAAAAATAAAACATAGAAAGGGGTGAGCTCAAATGCTCCGTAAGGGTAAGCAATACAGCAGAAACTTTCATAAATAAGCATAATCATTTAAGGAAATATATAACTAAAACCATAGCCTTTTAAAAATAAACTTCAACATAGCATGGAAAAATTAAAATGAAATAATTCCTTTTATTTGTTCACATGGATATTCTAGTAATCGAATAATCACATGCAAAATCAGTAACCACTTTCATAATGATGGAATGCATAATGCCAGACTATCATAACCACATATCCATGGCATTGTTCCACGAATACAAATAAGATTTTGTCAAGGCCTTGTTCCAAGACACTAGTTTGTCTCATGAGACCTACAGATTCATTGAAAAGCAATAGCGGGCTTTACCCGTCACATATTATGTCCAATGCATTTCAATATGAAAATCATTAACCATAACATAAACATTAGTATTAAATCTATCATACGAAATGTCAATAATTTTCCATAATCCATGAATGGTATAAAAATAACACATCCATAGTCAAAAATATCACAAAAACATCAATACAATATGGAAGTTTTTCTCATAATAAATCAACTTCAAATAATCATAAAATCCATCAAAGGATGTTGAAATAGATGAAATCAAAACTATTTTAGAGAAATATCTCTTTTTTTCAATCACTTAAAAGTCACACATTTATAATGGAAGTAATTTAAAAGTGATTTTTGAATCAAAGTGTCCCATACCACTTTGAATATTTTGAAAGGAATTAAAATTTTAAAAACATTCATGTTTATATAAATGAATCCTCAAAAATAATTTTGAAGACATTGAAATTAATTACAAATATTTAGAAAGATAAATCATTAAATAATTTAAAATTCTGATTTTGATAAAGAGTACCTTTTAGAAATTATTAAAATTTTCATTTTGAAATCATTGAAAAGTCACATAATTATAAAATAAAACATTTACTTTGAAAATATCCTTATAATCCTGTAAGGGAAGCTTGAAAAACTTTATAATGGTGGAAAATATCCGCACCTTCCATATAAGTTAAAAAAATATTCTTAACTTAATTCTGTCGAAAAGGTCAGAAAGGACCTTGTTTGGAAAACCATGAAAAGATTCCTTTATAAACATCTTATAAAAATTCAAAAAAGGGTATAAATGACTTTAACCCATATTCTGTAAAATATTAATAATGTTTTTAATTACACAATCAAGAAACATGGATTTGGAAGATAAAGAGGTCCCAGTTGATAATTACATATAAACAACCTCGGATAATGAAGAGATTGTGAAATAACCTTTACCTTGTATTTTTCATAGTTGGGGTTAGGATAACCTTGTTTATAATGTTCAAATAATTGTTATTAAATTATAAAATAATCGGATACATTAATATGATATCATATATGATCTTTTAACATTGCTATGTTAATAATATCTTTGTATTATCGTCGTTTCTAGTGTTAACTTACTTGTTTTCTTTTATATGTTTTGTTATGTAAGTTGTGGTTGTCATGGGTAGATTGTATCTTATTCATATCCAGAATGATATCAAGTACTTAAACATTATTTTAAAATCATCAAATGATAATTATACTTGAATGGATATGATGGAGAATGAATCTCATCGCGTTCGTGGAGATGGTAGTCCGTACGTACGCACGAGTGACTATATCATTCTTTTGATATTAAAATAATATATAATTGGACGGTATATCATATATACAGAATAATTATAATGTTATATTTATTATTTAAATTAATTACACATCATTATTATACCCATCCAAATAATAATGTTTTGAATAACAATTACACCACGACGTGGAGATAGTAAGTCGTACGTACGCACGTATGGTGACATGTCCGTCAATGGATGGATAGAGTACTGAAACATGGCTATAAAATGTTTATAATAAAATCAAATTATATATATTATACAGGAGTTATTATTTTAGAATGGTAATAACAATGAAATAAAAAGTGGAAGAAAAATGGAACTTGAAAAAGGGTGGTGAAATCATTTCCTCTTCTTCGGGTTCTTCCTTTTGATTTGATAAAAAGGGCTCCTTAAGTTGGATTTATGACTAAATGAAGGCATCTAGGATGAAGTGAGGGAAGTTGAGAGAGTATTTGGTCAGGGGTTTTCTAATCCAAATTGCTTTGATTTTTTGAATTATTGATTCATGTGAGTGCCCTTTTATAAGAGGGGTGAGGGGTACCTTTGGAAAATCTATAAATATTATTTTATAATAAATTCATATTCGGTTTCTAATGGCACCAATGTGTATTATTTAAAGGATAAGTTGGGGATGGGTCTAAAGGCACTCAAATAATATAATTTAGACCGGTTTGGGTCACTATATTAACCTTATATTTAAGTATTAACTCTTAGTTAATTAGTTTCATTTATTCAATGTCTCTTTGTATTTTTATATTATATGGTTAATAAACGTACTATATACATCCATGTGACCCCAAAGTGGTCGATTAATGATACAACTATCATGATATAAGTATCTTGGTAGATCCTTATATTTTTAGTAATTTAATATCAATTAATAATATAATATTTGTTTTAAAAACTATTTTATGTCAATTTTGACACTATTCAATAATTGATTCTTGTAAAACTCATAACAGAATTATTACTTCGAAAATAGTTAATTAAATAAATAAAAACATTCCATATTAACGTATAAAATTATTGTTATTTATAAAAAGTCTCAAATTAAATTTATTTGGGTATTTAAAATATCAATTATTTTAAGTTTTCACTGTTATGGTAATTACTACATCACAATTGTGTCATAAATAAATTAAATTAGTTAATGTCTAAAAATTATAAATAAAATTCCATTATGTAGGAAATCTGTTTATCTTTCTAATTCATATTTATAGTCTAAATTCCCACATATATAATCCTATTTAAAAATTGGTTTTCTAAAAGATATATCCATGTGTCATGTTTGTATTTATTTTAAGTTAATTAAAATATAGTGTCCCTATCACTTACAAGTGGATCCATGGGGTCCTCAAATTCACCCAAAGATGCCCATATTCGGACATGTATCAACCAATAAGGTTAGGACCCGTTTTAGGGTAATTATTTATTATTATAATATTATTTTTAACCCTTATTTACCGGATTTTCCCTTTAACCAGGGTAAATAAAATATTTACCGAAATAATAATTCAAAATCTGTAAAATAAAAGTTACCTATTTACACAATTTTAACATCCTGATTCAAAATATGGAATCAATTTTTCCAAATTGAAAACACAGAAGTGGCAGAAATTATTTTAAAATTAATTCCCGTTGTTAAAACAAAAATCATGTTTTAAGAGTTAATAATTTTCATAATATTGACACTTGTTTATGTCTGGTTTAATTGTGAAATTTTGTCCAATGACCAACATTGTATTAAATAGTAAAAATATATTCTAAATATACTTTAAAAACACTCAAATACATAATTTATCACTACTAATAAATTTGATTTAAAAAGTTGTTTTCAATTAAAATTTAGTAATTTTCACTATTCATAAAAATATAAAAGTTATCCGAAAAGTACAAAAATTTCACCCTAGGATAAAATAGATATTCCTAATCCAAAAATGAAGTCCATTTTTAGTGATAAAATTTATAAAATTTTAAAAAGTAGGTATTACTATTCATTACGGCTAGTTTGATTGGTTGTTGTGTGTGTTGGAACTTGAAGTTGCGTACAACACACGCTACTGTATTATTCAAAGAGAAGTGTACAGTTGAAGCTTGGGGTGTTACATTGTAAATTTTTTTATGTCCCAATTCTATATAATAAATTTATATATTCAAATTGAATATATAAAAGTTTAAAATATTTGATTTAAAAAGGGTTAACTATTAAAGTTGGTAAAACTGCATTTTTTAAAAATACTTCTTTTATCTGAAAAAAGGAATTTGTTCTTAAATTATTTATAATAATTGCATAAAATGGACTCTAAAATTATAAGGATTATATATGGTCTAAAATTTATTTAATACTATTCATAACCTCTTTTTAATGTCTTTTTTAGTAAGTCATAGTGCGCTTGAACTCGGTGTTATGTGTAGTGCAGGTTATTGAATTAATATGAAGAAATAACACACTATGAAATCTTGGGGTTTTACTAACTAAATATGTATTATCTCACTATTTAGAAGCATGAATCCCAATAATAATTGTTACTTCAATACCAAATACTCTACCTTGGTAATTGTGAATGAATATAAGATCATCTTTGGGCCACTCACAGGATTCAAAAAACTCTATCATGAAAGTCATGCTAAAGGGATCACACTCCTATGAGTAGGAAAAAATATTCACCAAACATATGGTAAAATAGAAATATAATATACCATATTAATCCATTTCCATGGTACAATGGTCAATGTCGTAAATCCTTGTAAGAAGGGATATAAAAGTTTATATAGGGTCACACACCGTGTCCCTTTACGGCAGGTACATCCCATATATGAAAACCTATGTTTTTAGAACATTTCATGTAGAAAAATAAGTATACAGTGTGTATAAGGAGTCACACAATATATCCTATCATCTAGGGTCCTCCCATATACTATAGTCATGTGCCAATACATGACGTTAGATTGTGTATCCTGGACTGTGTATTAGAATATTGTGCATCTTGTGTATGCAGTCCAGGCCATACCATGTGGTGGATTACACACTATGTTGGACACCCATGTAATCCACTCCATTTTCATGTACTTCCACAGTACTTGTATATTGGTCCTTGTTTTGAACATATGCCATCTGTCATCGATGGTCATTGGATCCTTAGTGTTCAAGAAATCCTCAATTAAAGAACATGTATGACACATTTCTAGACAACTACAACAATCAATGCACGAATCATTTCCTAGAGTTTCTATCAATGAAGAAAACACAGAACGTGGATAGGGGGATTGAAATGATGTTTCTTCAAGGGAAGGGAGTAAATATATAGAATTTATAGAGATAGAGGAATGTTCATTGGAGGGATGCTTCATGGAATCATGTATATTGAAGTGGAAAATGTCACCACCAAACTCCCTAGCTAATGTAACATTTTGGACATTAATTATGATATTGGAGGTATTCAAGAAGGGTCACCCCAATTTAATTTGGTCTTCTCCATTAATCCTATCATCTTCCATTTTAATGATATAATAATTAGTATGAAAAATTAAATTCCGAACCCCCACATGAACATCCTCTAACACACTAGAAGGGTGCGTGGTACTTCGGTTATCCAGTTGAACAATAATTCCAATGGGCTTCAGTCCCCCGACCTACAATATAGAGTAGATAGAAAGAGGAATCAAATTTATAGAATCACTTAAATCTAGAAGAACAATATAAAAAGTATACTCCTCTATGGTTAATGGAATTGAGAATGTTCTGGGATCATTGCACTTGGTGGGAATTGAAGGATCTATCAATGATGAAACTTTCCTCCCCAAGCTCAAGTATTCATCTCCACAAAGTCTCCTATGGTGTGTACAAATCTTATTTAGAATCCTGGCATATCCTGGAATTTGTTTCACAACATCAATTAGGGGAATGATTACCAGAAATTTTTTGAATGAATCCAAAATTTTCTTATCGAGTACAGTTTGGTTTTGTTTTCTAGGTTTGTTGGCCCTTTGTAGAAATGTAAGAGGGTTTTTCGGACTTGATGACTCATCAATAAACACATTATTTCCTTTAGAGAGGATTCACCCAAGATATGGTTATACCTCATTTGGATCATATTCAGTAGTTTTTTTGGTGGTTTTATTAGGAGGTGATGAATATAGAGAAGGGGTCTTTTGGATTTTTAGTTTTGTTCCACTCCTAAGGGTGATGAAACTGACATTTCCTTTATCTCTAGGGTTGACTACTGCTTGAGAAGGTAGTTTACCTGACCCGTGGATCTGGATTTACCCCACTGAGTTGTAAAGTTCACTTAATTAGTTTTTAGGTCTTGTACAGATGCTTGAATGTTTTTTGGAAGGTGGATATTGTTGGAAGCCATTTGTTTCATCATGTCTTCTAAGCTAGGAATGGGTTTTAGAGGGGTTTGTTGGAAAATCCTTTTTTGATTTCGATGATTATTTTGGGGTGGAGGTTGAATACACTTCCCCGATTGGTTCCACTGTTGTTGAGGATTGTTTGAATACCCCTTTTCTATAGGATTGGTTGTCTTTCCACACATGATTTGATATATAGTATAGTTCTTTCATAAAGGGTTGGTTATAGGGGTGGGCTGTAAAGATTTCTTCACAACTCATAGAAGTTTCTCTTTGTTGGGGGCATTGATTAGAGTAGTGGGTGTCAGAAGAACATATAGCACAATTTATGTTAGGAGATTTGGATTTCCCTAGGGAAAGAGCCAGTTATCGAAGAAGTGTACTTATCTCTTCTAGCTTCATGTCCACCATCCTCTCAAATTCCATAATTTTCACCTCAATGAAACCTAAAATTGGTACATTGGACCTTGAACCGAATTGTTGACAGTTCATTTCCATGTTCTCTATTATGTTCCTTGTAGATATTGTGGTTTTATCAACTACTGCACCAACTGCAGTAGAATCAATCATAATTTGATCAATAGGAATTAAACCTTCATAAAATACTAAATTAAAAGGTTATCACTTATTTAGTGGTGTGGACAGATTGAAAATAACATTTTAAAGTGTTCCCAACAATGACGTAATCTATCCCGTAGAGATTGTCTTATAACACATATCCCATTTCTTATAGTTGTAGATCGAGATGCTGGGAAATATTTTTCAAGAAAAAGGTGTATCATGTCTGCCTAGACACTAATTGGTCAATTACAACAGAAAAGACAGTATTTTTTAGTGTATTCATATGAAAATGGTAAGGCTATGATATTTACTTTTTCTTTATCCACATTTGGATGTTTTATTGTAGAAAAACATGGGTTGAAATTATTTAAGATGCTTGTGTGGATCTTCTCCGTAAAGTCCAAAGAATCTTGGTAGTAAAAGAATTAAACCATATTTATGTTCAAAATTGGGTGACTCACCTAGATTTTTAATGTAAGTGGGATGGATATCAACATCTGGGGAGGTTACTTATTTTAGTATGTTGTTGTTTTCCTCAATTTTAAAAACATTAACTTCAGGTTCTAATTTGGATCCAGAAGAAGAAGAAGAAGGATCATGGTGAGTGTTGATGTTTTGTGTGTCGTCCTTCAAATGTTCCCCTTGTGTATCTCGGGGTAGCTGATATAGGATCCTCTTCAGTTCAGATTCGAAAGGTTGTAAGTCTCCTAGAGAAGAATGCATAAAACATAGAATGTACACATGAAATAAATTAGAAAGCAAAAATAAATTTAATTTAAGAAGATAAAACAAATAAATATACACAAAAATTACAAAATCATATAAATAACACACACTAAAACCAAATCACTCCCCATAAACATTGCCAACATTTGAAGGAATTATCATGACACATCCAATTGATAGTTATTTAAATAAGATATTGTAGTCTAGGGTAGATCCTAGGTCATCTCTCAAGGATCGTTGGTAGTTTTATAGTGTGAATACTTAATATGAAGAACAATAGAGGGGGTGGTTTTAAAATAGTTTTAAGAAAATTACATGATTTAAAGAGTTTAATAGCCGATAAATAAAAGTGCTGTATTATAATTATGAGGTAAGGAGATCAAATCAAGATCTTGATTCCCCTCTTGCCTCTAAAAATGTTGCACAAAGTACCAACCCTTGACACAACAATCATGTTTTCAATGTATGGGCTTAAATAACATATTAATGGCTATAAAATCATACTAATATATTTTTTATGTGTGAGAGAAATATGATCCTTGTGTTTCCTAATCTAAACAACCAATTTTTCAGACTTGAAATTTCTTCCCAATCCGTATTGAAATGAGAAGATATTCAATTAATTAAACCCAAGAAATTAATTCAGAGGAAAAATATGTTTAGATAAAACAGAAGTAAAATAATCCACACACTAATTATACAAACAAGTAGAGTATCAATTTCCATAACACCCTCCCAAGTATGTGTATCTCCCTTCAAAATGATTGTCTACTATTTTTCTCTCAATCGAGAGAAGGAGAAGGCTCATGTGCAACTACAACATCATTGTTGGCCCCCTATGATGATAAGGGCCTCTTGAATTTTTTATATGAGGAAAATACTCCTTTGGGTCTCCAAAATAATAGAGCTTTGCCTCTTGGTCTAACTTTCAAATGGAGAGCCCAAGGTGCCATATTATATGAAATTGTGAAGGTGGTTTTAATCACACAAATTTCATAAAACCAATTGTCACATATGTTCATACCTCTATACAGCCTTATCCGACTTTGGAGAAAATAAAAATCATTTAGACCCACCTCTTGTATGTATCCACCGAATGTTTGGCACAATTTTGACAAATATATCCAGCGATATGGACAGATAACAATACCCCACTTTTGGCTTCATGTAGATTCTTTTTTTGGACAGATAAGGCTGTTGGCCTATCATATGAAACATTGAGTCTTGAGTCCCTTTAGATGAAATGTAGCCCAATAAATCTTAGAAGATACCAAAAAATTTAAGCCCATTTGAAGGAATGGTTCAGGGGAAGTGTGTGGATGATTACACTGGGGTACGTGGATCATGGGCAGTTTGACCCATATTTCATGGACATTATAATGGGTCATTTAAATCACCTCCTACTACAATGGAATCATAAAAACTAGTAACATTTTACTTTTAAAAGTTATAAACAAAATTAAAATGATTCAAATATGGAATTAAATTTGTTAATTTTTTTATAATTTTAAATATAAAACAAGTTTAGCACAGTGTTGTAAGAGTGAAATTGAAACTGTGAATCAAGGTGCGATTAGGGTATCACTGAAAAGGTGAAGATAATCAAGGAGAGGATGAAGAATATAAAATGTAGGAAATATTCTTATGAAAATAGGAGATAGAGACCCTTGTAGTTTGATGTAGGATAACATTTCTTCCTATGGGTTTCACCCCAACAATGATTTTAGAGATTTTGTCAGCGTGACAAGTTATCTCCGAGGTTCATCAGACCTTTCCAGATACTCAGTAGACTAGGAGAGGTGGCATACCATTATATAGTCTTCTAAAGATTAAATAGGTGCATAATGTTTTCATTTTGTCACAACTAATGAGGTACGTGCATGATCCATCACACATTATCTAATGGGGCGAGCAGGACATCAATGATGGGGTGACATTTGCGGATTTCTTGGTTGAGATAGAGGATCGATCAGGGTGGGTCATTCGTGGGAGTTTTATTCCTCTATTGAGAGTTCATTCTCAGAATGGAAGCTTCCAAGAGAGAACAAGGGAGTGGGAGGCTCAGATACATGCTCAATACCCCCATATGTTCCTCTAGTTTTGTTGTAGCTTTGAGGGATGAAAATTACTAGGGTGGAGAGAATTTAAAGACCTAGAAATTCCATATAATGTTTTCAAAAATATTTGAGATTATTAAAAGTCTATAAAAATTATCAGAGCTTGATTATGAGGTCAAGTCTACCCTAAACAGAATATTGAACCTTTTTAACATTCATTTAGTAAATTTTTGGGCATCGTTTTCTATTTTTTGAACAGGTGCTCAGATTCAAAATTCAAGGGTACCGTTGAATCCACAACACTATGATTCTCTTAAGATATTCTTAAATTGTACCATAGTATGTTGGGTGAAAAAGTTATTTTTATGTATTTTTTAAAGAATAATAACATTACATAAGAAATTAATTTTAATTTTCTACCATCTGTTGAGCATCGGTGGCAGGACAGTTGGGTTTTCCAGCTATTTAATGGCATGAAAATACTATTTTGTAACAACACCATTTAGAGATACGTGGTTCATTAATTAAACTCCTTAATGAACCTCATTAATCATATAGTGCATTAATCTCCAATTTCTTTTTTAAAATGATGATCAGCCATGAATTTTTGACATGGAAATGAGGATCCATTAATGAAATACCACGAAGTCCTGTACCAATGAATAATGAAGGCATGGATGACTACGTTGGAGGAATCAATCCGGAAATGTTGATTGCTAACAGCTTCATCAGACGTGGATTCTTCTTCCACAACTGCGACGTCTCCAGCAAATCTGAGGTACGAGCTGTTATTAAACTAAATTAAATTCTTGATTTTTTTCTCATTAATGAATAGCATGATGAATGTTGATCGACAAGAACATGTTAATCCACAATTTGTTTGAAATTGTGGCTGGTTGTTGCGGGTGTTTAGAGTGGGTTTAAATTTATTTTTTGGTGCATTTTTTATTACAGCTTGATATAATGATATGGTAGAGGGTGTGGCCCAAAAAAACTTGTCTCGGTCCCTCCACCACTTTTTTTGTTGCGTTCCTTTGGGGAATGATTTTTAACCAGAACAATTTCTGATTTCATTAGCCGATGATTGATGGAAGCACCTGGGTGGGACATAGGTGAGTTTGGAAAGAAAAAAGTCCACTGATCTTGACCAAGTGGCTTCCAGAAGCCCCACTGGTGCGAAAGAAATGCCCAGTGCTGACTGTGACCGAATATCATTGGCTACGGTAGAGAGGCGGTGCTTAGAGGCAGTGGAGAAGACAGTGGGGTGACCAATATCGGGAGGTTGTGATGGTAGCAGTGAGGTGTGCCGTCGCACTCTCCGGATGGAGGGAATGACTACGAGGCCATGGTGAAGGGGGAAACACAACTCTATAGTCCTGTGGCCACCAGGGCATTGCCATGTGGTTCCACCGGTTGAGGTACAAGAAGGAAATTTCCATTCGAGAAAGAGGTTGGCCACCCGACCGGTGGACCACCCCAGCCACCGGGCCATGCTGTAGCCCAGCGGGCCAAGCCTGTGGCCGAGCCCCCTCGGTCTGGCCTAGTCAATTTAGGGGGACGGTTCAGACCCAGAACGAGTCGGGTCGGCCCAGGTTGGGGTGGTTGAGACATGACCCGGACCCGTTTTGGCCCATATATGCTTAAAAGGCCGTATCTCAAAAAACAGATGTCTGTTTGATAAACCGTCTGTGGCGCTAGAATCCTTGAAAGAAGACAGTACTTTTGAGATACTCCACTTATGATTTGGATAATGTTAGAATATGGATAGGATGGATCAAACCCAAATCCAGCTGGGCCCTAAGAACTAAAAAGCCTTTAAATCACAGACCAAGTGTCTAATTGAAAATCCTTCGTCACTTTTCGACCCATATGACATAGAGGTCCTTTGGGTTACACCTTTCTGAAATTTGGGGAAGTTGATGTATGCCCAATATCTTAAGGTGCAGATACTACAGAACACAAGCACACTAGTTTTGGGGAATCCTGTGGCTAGAATTCAATTGAATAGCGAAACTGTGTGGATTAGCTTCATAGCGACCCATTGTGGATCAACGGCATTGAGACCCTATATAGATCATCATCATAGTGACCATTTGTAGATTAGCGTAATAGAGACCCTATGTGGATCATCCTCATAGCGACCCTCTGTGGATCATCATTCTATCGACCCTACGTGGATCAGCAGTACGCGGCCCAAAGAGGACCAGCCATAGTGCAGCCCGTCGTGGATCAGTGACATACGACCCCATGTGGATCATCAATATAATAACTTCTTATTGTTTCTGTTTTGGAAACATACTAATAGAATAAAATTTTGTATCATAAGACTCATCATCGTTATTCCTGATTTCTGATTTATATACTTGGTTTGATCTTATTATTTATTCTTTATGTTTTGGGATTGAGATCAGGTTTTTTGGTTTTAGTTTGTCGAATTCTGCTAGATATTCAAGGGTCTCAGGGTCCCTAAAGAGTATTTTTATACTCACCCCTCCACAGGCATCGCCAAACTAGTTGTTTCTTGTTTAGATGACGATCATCTTTTCTAAGACTTTAGGGAGCCTAAACCAGGTGGTACATGATGGTGTCTGGTTGACAAGGATAGATGCCGAGACGAGTTGTACCTACCCTTCAGGTAGAATCCTTGGTGGACAATCATTGGGGATGTTTTCTATTGTTGTTTTACTTTTTCTGTTGGGCTTGTATTCCAGCACTTTAATATCTATACAAACATTTACTATTGAAGTTTTATTACGTGCTCTGCATCATGTCGTGTTCTTGTTCTTGTGGGTTTTCCGGTTTATGGGCAATCCCTTCCCACTTTCAGGGATAATAATTTTTGGTGCTAGTCACCAACCACTAGCCTATGGAAGGTGGGATTGGAATAGTCACAACATGGGCCCTGGGGGATGGGTCATGACATTTATTATGTGATCTATAAAATAATTGTATGTAGAAGAAAAAGTAAACATGAACGAGTCAGTAAAAACTATTACCCCTTCTTTTGTAGGGCTTCTTTAGATATTGTCTTAAGGAGAATATGGTGGCTATTTTTGGTAGTATTAGACCTCCGGAACATGAGAAATATTTTTATAAAATAATTAAGAAGGTTTTCTTCAGTATATTTGAATCAATTTTTTGTAAATAAATGTGTGGAGTGTCCTTTTATATGTAAGGGGAGGGGATTTCTCATAATTTTTTAAAGTATTATATTTGTATAAAATATTTTTTTAAATGAGCCACAATTGATAATATTATAATATATGATGATAATGAGGCATATTCTATTCATCCAAAAAATATGGATAGGTTATGTTTATTTTGTTACCCTTACCATTTTTTACATCTCATTAACCATTTGAAAAATTATCAAAATATTAATGATTTATTCCGTTTAGGGTACATAATATTACTATAAACATATTTCATCCCATTATTGGGCCTTGAATCATGTTTTCAACCTTATACAATTAATTTTTTTATTTTTTTTGGATTTTGTAATAATTTAATAATATATTATTTATTATAAAATAAAATTAATGTAAATTTGATAATTAGTCATATAATTTAACATAAAATATTAAATAAAAACAAATTCATTTTAATAGAATGTATCCAAAACACTATAACATGTTATTTTTATCTAGATAATTCTATGTTCAAATTAATTATTTCATAATATTTTTCATTTAATTTATTTAATTTCATTAATTTTAATTTTCCATTAAAGGTGAAATTATTGAGTCATTTTTGCGTAATCATTAAAATAATTATATTTTTAATAAAATTAAAAAGAAATTATCAAGATGAATATAAATCATTTATATTTAAATTTTGAATTTATAAAAAATAATTTTCTCTAATTGTTCCCATGTTAAAAATATTATTGTTCTTAAAAAAGACTACAACTATTAAAATATTACTTAGATAAAATATTATTAATATTATAATCTCATATAAATGTAATCCATAAGTCATATAACATAATATTATATTACTATGGAAGAATTAGAATCATAAAATAATATTATGTCAATTGTTAGTATTCATAATAACAAAAAATAAAAGGAACCTATTTTGATAAAATTGTACCCCGATAATATAAATATGAGATCCATTTTTAGGATTAAATTGTTATGAGTTTCCAATATTAACATTAGATAAAAATAAAAAATGCAACGGAAAAAGATTTTTAGAAAAATGTTTTTTTAGGTATAAAATAATTTCTATACCAAGATAAAAGAATTACCTCAGATGACATAATTGGATTACTAATAATATCATAAAATTTTACTTTTAAAATATTTAATATCAAAATAATTTTTTTCTCAGTTTTTGTACAAAAAATGCAGTTTAAATAAACTAATATTTTAACAATTCAAAGGAACATCAGTCATTTCAGAACAATATCAAAAATTCAAAATCAGCTAATTTTGACATTTTGATTTAGAAAAATGTTGTATATTTAATCAAATAATTTTTATTAAAGTGCAACAAATCAATTATATTAAAATACCACAATAAAAAAATAAGTTTTGAATAAAATATATTTTTTGAAGAATAATATAACATTAATATATATTGTTCATTTAGGTCATATGAATTAGTAAACAATTTTTTATTTATTATGATCATTATATATACATCATAATTTGTTGAATACTATTCACACATTCTAATTCAACATTATAGTGATAATTTTTACATTTAACAACAATATTTTAAAAGTATATTGTTAATTTTAGGCTAGGTATTCTATGGTGTGTATGCTATAGAGTATAGTTTTCATTTAAAATATTGAGGTGTTACAGAAGAGTTATAGTTTCATACAATTTTATTTCATGTATAATTCTTCTAAAACGTAATACATGTCTGCTATTTACATATTAAAATAAATACATAAACAATTTTAATATATTAAAAATTATTTTTACTATAAAATCATATTTTTTCTCATTTCACTCTAGTGAAAAAATAAAATGTTTTCCATGTATGTTTGCAGTGTACAACCTCCATAAGGTGGAGTAATTCATTTTTCATCACCATATCAAAAGGATGGTTTTCGAAATGTATTTAATGAGTATATAATTTATCTAAAACATTATAATTATTCAATAATGGTATATTTTTTCCTAAATTAATTTATATCAATCCATTTAAAAAATTAGAACAATAATCAAGTTTACATGTGGACTACCACATCCATGAAGTGATCTAATTCATTTTTCATCAATTCCTTAGTTGGTTAATTTTATAAAATAATTTAATGTATTTGTAAGATATTATGGATTAATATACTTAATTAAAATTTTTATTTAATGATAATTCATGAAGTAATGATCATAAAAAATTAATATGCTTATATTTGTAAATTTCTCAAAAATAATCTCATAAGTGATTAAATATTCTTGAATTATGGATAAAAATTACAAGGAATATAACTGTACAATTATTAAAATTAAGGGTACATATATTCATGTACCATAAATAATCTTATAATTATTCAAATTTTATACATGAATTGTTTCTAACATAACTATTATGAATAATTTTACAAAAAATAAAAATTAATAACATCCGATGATGAAAAAAAAACACCAACTAGCTATTAATTTTATAATGAATTTGTATACTTATATGGTATAAATTTTAAAACATATTAATAATACTATTTAATAAGATATTAGGATTATTATTCTTATTATATATGAGGCTAATGAATATTAATTGATGTTGAGTGTAATGGTAAAATGTTTTCATAGAACATTAATTTCATTAATTCAAATTCGATAATCACTACTTATTTTATATTATGTGTTGTTTATTCATCCCTAAAGTTATTTTCCTCATGCATAAATCAATTCATGGTATTTAAAAATCCATATGAATGTCTCCCATTCACAAAATTTTTATTCAAGAGATACCAATATTGTAGGGGGTTACCTTGTCTCAACTTTTTTTTCTCGAGTCAAAACTATTTCTATTTGAGTGTGATTCTTGATGAATATTTTATTCTCTCCAATGATGATTTCATATTTTTTTAATAGTTACTTAAAACAGAATTAAATTATCAAAATCAAATATATTTTCTTGAGTGAATATATTTCTTCGTAATATTCAATGACATTAAAAATATATCCCATCCTTTAAAAATGTGGGATTTCACATCCTTGTTTTATTCACTATTCCCAGAAATTTCATCATTTCTTATTTTTATGTCCTGATATTTTTTATTTATAGTGATATTAAAATTTTAATTTACCACTTTTCAAATTCAAGATTTATCACTTTATTTATGATCGATTCAATATAGTTATTTTCAATATTAAAATCATATATTCCTTTTCAAGTTTTATTATTTTATCTTCCCTTCCACATTAAATATATAAAACCGTTTAATTATTTTTCATGGATACCGTATATTAATTCCTATTAAATTGGAATTTTAAAAGGGATATCTTCTTAATTTGATCAATACTATTTTTAAGGTGACTCATAACCTCTATATTTTATAAGAAGATTTAAAATGTATTATGAAATATTTATTTTATATTTATATTAAATTTATATCATTATTTCATAATGTTCTATCTCCACTAGATTTATGTTTTATGAGTCACCACATAAACTCCATTATAAGAAACTTATTTTTAGTTGATGAACTTTTAGTTTCTACTGACATCATTTTGATATCATTTTATGTGGTATTATTTTGATGAGATACAAAAACTATTTTTTAATATGTGACTAATGAATGAGGTATGATTAATATATTAATTTAAACATATGTATCGATGAAAACATTTTGGTTAAAATATCAACCTAAAATTAATTGGTGAATTATTCATATCTCATGTTGTAGGGAATTTATATTTGAGTTTAGCTGTGGTTAACTATGCTCATAATGTTTTTGAATTAATGTGATTACAATTAGAATTTCTCAAGAATAATGTGTGTGAGTGTATTTTTTGTTATCTATACACATAATGACTCTATGTTAGATTAATTCAGGTTAGCTATGATCATAAAAAAATTCATTAATGTATGTGTGGAGGGATATTCTCAAAATAAATATGTGGTTATAATTTTGAATAAATAAATTCTTAATAATATATTTTCCAATTATTATATTTAATCTACATTACTATATGATATTATTTTTTTCCTCAATGTCTTATAATTATTACTTCATAATTATATATTATTAACCCTTTGTATATATTTGACCATATAATACAATATATCCTAATATTATACTTTACAAAAAACTTATTATTAAATGCTATTTTAAATAATACATCTCTAACTTTCTCCTATTTTCTCACTAAATTATTATCTAACTCTTCATCACATACTGATAAGTTAACACATTACTGATCATTTGAGTTCACACCTTTCTTGTATTTTACATTTCATATATTATGAATATGGTTATAACCTTTGAGGTATCTAATATGGGATCTATTATAGTGTTATTATGGAAAACGATTTACCATAATATTTGTATGTTTCTAATAAATAAAGCCACCAAACCATTACAGTTCTAGGATTGAGTGAATAATATATGGGCTTTATTATTTCAAATATTGAAAAATATGTTTGTTTTTATTGATTCATTGCGCATGGTTTTAAATCCTAGGGTAAATACTTTTCTTATCTTTAGTCATATGGTCGTAGGTATAAATAATCTTATTTGGTATCATATCAAAGTTTAGTTATATGTTGATATTAGTTTAGTTATTTTTTAGAATAAAAATTACAAACTTTTAATGATAAACATATGGATAAATATATTTATAGGATAACATCCTAGAATATTAGAATGTAGAGCTTGTGTGGTTTCCTAGAAATGAGATCCATGTCTAGATAAAATAATGTGTATGAAAGCTCTATAAAAAATTCGTCTTTGGGGTAATAACCATGAAAATAATTGTTAGGTGATAACATGATCATCACCTCATTCCTGAAATAGAGGAATAACTACATGATTTATTTGATACTCCTAGAAAATATTATTTTTATAAATCACAATATATTCTCAAAACATTTTGAGGGATTGGAAAATATTTAGGATATAAATCCTAATAGTAAATTATAATGAATTTTATAGATTTAATCCTAAAAATTTATATGTTATATTTTTCCTTTAAAGTCAATTGTTTCTGTTTTTATTAAATTTAGTATTCATATAAAAAAATTTCCATTATTTTAGTATTGTAATGATCAAGGAGGACCCTTGTTGATAATGGATGTTATGGGAAATGTGTTATATTTCATAATAATTAATAAAATGGTATATGAGTTGGAATAAGAAAATGTATGGTTATGATTAACAATATGCAACTATTTGAGTATTCAAATACTCTAAATAAGAGAATAACGCAGATTCCAAAAATATAACGTCTTATTGAACATGTTGGAAGTATGAATGAACAACCTATATAAGAAAAATGAAATAATAAGAAACTAGAAAAATATCTAAAATGAATATAAATATAAATAAAACATATAAAAATATTTCATAAAGCAATAATTTGTCTTGGAAAAACATGAATTTGGGAAATATACATCATAATAAGCTTCCAATAATTATTTTATTTTTTATATTTGGGGATTATAGAAATTTCACAAATCAATTAAATAACCCATTGGACAATGAGAATTATAGGAATTATCAACCTCAATAATAATGAATATCCAAAGAAATAACTACCATATGAGTGGAAAATGATATATTATGTCTACATATGATCTTATATTTTTTATGATTATATCAGCATTATTCTAGAAACATCGTCACATGATTTCTTTTTATATGTTCACCATATACCCACTCTAGATGATTGGATACTAATTAGTTTGTGAAACCAATAATTTTATGATTGTTATATCCCAATTTTAACATTATATGAATGTTCTTAATGAACTTAATTTTAATCCCCCATTAGTTAAATTATTTTTCATTTTTTAAATTAAATAGTTTAATATAATTAGAGGTAAAACTTATATTTAGAATAAGAGAGTCACATTTCATATCAGCCCTTGATCATCAGTCATTATAAAGATAATGGTGATCATATTATCAAGGTTACATCGATTATTTTTCACACAATACAAGATTAAGAGATGAGTTTTTTATTCTAACCTATCAGAGTGAGCTTTATAATTCTTTTGAATTTATTTATTTATTCACTAAAATATTAAGAATATTGTAATTCTTTTGAGAAACAAAATTATGACGATGTAATATATTTCCGAGGATTGAATGTCACACCCCGAGAGTTAAAAATATAATTCCATTAACTAAATTTGATGAATTTAATATAATTAGATGAATAAAACATCAAACATAAGTAAATAGTATTTTATTAAAATAATATATATCATAATATAATTAAAATTAATAGATAAAATAAAATATTTGTAAAAAGGGTTAAACTAAGTATATAAAATGAAACAAATTCTTGAAAAACTATTTCTAAACTATTTTGTTGAATTATTCATTTTTTTAAATTTAATAATTTGGAATAATTATTTAAATAAATTTTAGAGTAAACATTATGTTGAAATTAATAATATTTATTTAGGATATCTTTGAGATAGATAAGTGATAAAAATGAATACAAATCTAAAAATTATTGACTAATAAAATTTTTTTTTGATTTAAAATATTACTTTATTTCATATTATATATATTTTCTTTAATTTTTACTCAAAATTTTATATTATTATTCTGAAAAAATAATCGTAATTTTTAAATTTAGAATTGATTTGATATCTTAGAGAGATGTCTTGGTTTTTTTTCCTAAAATGGGTTATTTTATGTCAATAGTGATGAATACTATTTTTTCACTTCTCACAAATTTTAGAAAATCATTATAATAAAATCGTGAATTAAAAATATGAAAAATTGTTTTAAAGTTGAAATAATAATTTAAGGAGTTATTCCCTGAACATAAATTAAATATGAGGTACATGTAAACCTATTAATGATTTTTGGAAATTAAGTAATATTTTAATTAAATTTAAAACTATTTTAGTCCATTTCTCTTTATGAATAATTAAAAATGGTATAATATATTTGAGATTTTTTAAACTAATAAAATTATTATTTTTATCTATAATTTGGTAAATTTCCTGTGGATACCTTATATACATGTTTTTGGTGTAACATAAGTTTTTTTAGATAAAATGTATTTTTTAAAATGTTTTACATTTCATTTTTCATATATATAATAATATTATATTTTATCAAATATATATTGAATATTTTAAAATATATTCCATATTTTTATTAATAACAATAAATATAATTTAATAAGTTCATCATCAATTTTATCAAAGAAAGAGCTACCTTGATAAGAGTTCAAATTATAAAAAGGGGTGTTGACCTAAGAGATAAGGAATCCATTGTAACAAAAACATCTCTAAATTAGATTTTCCGAGTTTATTGAAAACTTAAATAATATTATAATTGATATTTATTATAATTGGTTACATATTCTTAAGAAAATTACATTATATTGTATTATTGATAATGGAATCTACAAGGGTGTCACTCCCCTCACTTATTAACATGATTCTATATTATAATATAACCACACTACATGAGCACTATATATCAGCCAATATTAAAAAAATACCTTCCCAAAACTATTATCCACTACACAGAGGTCTTGAAATTCCAAAATTACCAATCCAAGAAGCCTTAAGTTAGGGTTTAAATGAGATTGTCTTAATAAAAGGTATATGTTCATTCAATGAATTTTCAAGTTTCATTCATAAAAATGATCATGCAAATAGTCTATAACCATGTTAACATAAAAATAATATGTGACATTACTATACCAAAACGTTGTTATGTTTTTATCACAACTATTTTGTATCTCATATCTAAATAACTAAAAACAAAAATCTCACTCATCTGTATGTCCTGACTATCGCCACTATAAAGCGATTTAAATTATTTTTTCATGACCAAATAAAAATTCTAGTTGTACGCATGGATTTAGTTATTATAATATATATATATTCTATAATTATGATTATATAGAGGTAAATTATTTCCTAATATCCTTACATTCCATGCATTGAAAATGAGAACTTCTATTATATATACGTACAGACTATCACTTCCACGAAGTGACATAATATGTTTTACATCAATGCATTAAAAGTATGGTTTTAAAAATATATTACATCAATATATGTGATAGTAATTTGTAATATATTTCATGAATATCATTCAATCAAGATAAAACAAGAACTAATTGTGAATAAAATGCAACTCATTTTTATTAGTATATTACCCAAAACAAACTTATCAATAATTTTATCAACAATAATTGTAAAAAAATATATCATGGAATGAAATTAAAACATTATTAATCATCACTAAACCCCTATTATTATACCTTATATTATATTAGATGATTTAAAATTATATCCAATATTGTGTTCCAACATCACCATTATCAAACATGTTTGTATCAATCGGAATTACTAACATAAAATGAAGAAAGTAATAAATTTAAAATATATGTATAATGAATGATTATAATTAAGAATTATAAAAGGTAATACATTGGAATATGGTTATCAAATAATTTATTATAACATTTATCATCACCATAAACGTTTCTAAATAACTTTCATGGTTGTCGAGAGTAAACGTAAGCCTTTTGGGTCATAATTTTACTTCCATGAGACATATGACATATACAACCCCATTATTATATTTAGTGTAGTATATAAATTTATATGGATGTATTTATCCTACATTAATGTAATTAATTTAATTTATAATCACGTATCATGTTATATCTTTCATGGTATTTTGATTCAATGCATACTAATTTTATTGTGGGTTTCCTTAACTAAACATCCTTTCATGATCCCTAATTACTACTTTCTAACTGTCGTTTTTGATGAATGATTTAATATATCCTATTATGATGTTGTATTTATTTTACTGATTCCATTTTGGCTGATTTTAATTTAAAAATCAAATTTATCTTCTTTAATGAACTCATTTCTTCATTAAATATTGAAATATTAAGAATAATTCCAATCCTCAAAAAATGAGGGGTTTTTGTTCCTTTAATAAATAGAATCAGATGGTAAATATTATCCTTCATTATTTTTATGTTAAAAAATGTCATATTTTTATTGATAAAAATTTTTACCTTTATCACTTTTCAAATGGATGCTTTATTACTTTTTTACAATGTGGGTTTCAATAATGTTATTAATAATATTTATTTTTTATTTAATCCTGAACATATATACTATCATCCACTCCACATTTCCCTCATAAAAATATTTATTTCAATTTCAAGGATCCAGTTTTGGAATCTTTTTTCCATTCAAATTTTAAATGGTTTTCATGATACTTTCATTAAGATTATTTTTCAAGGGGATTTGCAACCTTTCATTTTTTAAAATGGTTAACAATGTTATATTAAATCACTTTTCATGGATTGAATTCGATTTTTCATTTTATATAAAAATTATATAACTCTTATAGAGTATTCCTTTATTAATATCCTTTTAAATTACATTATAAAGTAATTACTTGGAGAGATTTATTTATTTTGGTACCAACTATGTTACATTGATATCATTCTATGAAGCACTATTTTGAAATGATATAAACCCCATTCTCTTTCAATTTCTTATCATGTAATGTTGAATGATAGATATCATACGGGTGACATATACATACATCATGATAGGAGAGGTCAAATATATAATTCAAATATATCAGTTAAATATTATTATCTCATTGGATATTTAATTTTTGAATTAGTGTACTTACAATATGTTATTCTCACAATGTTTTTTTTTGTAATTAATATTACCTATATTACCATGATTTTGTGTTAGTGTATTTTTTGTTATCTATGAAAATAAATAATATTTTTCTACATAATTTTTTTGATATATTCTGATAATTACTATTATTGATTTTATGTTAAGAGAGATATTCTCATAAAAACTACATTTGGTCATAAATTTAGATGACTATGTTTATAGTGTTTGGTATTATTATGATTATTATTATGCATTCTTACTATGATTATGATTATCATATGATTTATGACCCATGTTTAATATATTGTGATTTGTTTTGCTTATGCCAGGATATATTTTTGATCATTTGAAATTATATTTCATTGAATATTCTTTTTTGAACAATACATATTATTCTCTATCCCTTTTAATAACTTATGACTCCAATTAATATATTGTATCACATGCTTATGATTTTACCGTTTAAGAAATGATGACAATATTATTTCTTACTGATCGTTTTAGATCACCCATCACTTATTAATTTTATTACCCAGGTTATGAAGATTATTATGCCCTATGAGATATCTATATAGGCCTACAGAATGATGCAATTAAGGAAAAAAATTTATAACACAATTTTTATATTGATAATATCCAAAGACAGTAAAAAAATTTATTCTATGATTAAATTATTATTTAGGGATATGTAATGTTTAAATTATAGAAATATATTTAATTTTGGAATCAGTCACCTCACCTGGTATCAAGGAATATGGGTAAATATATATTTTTTCGTGACAAAACTAGGAGTGCAAGTCTGGGGAATCATAATATACCCCCATGGATGGGGGGAGTTTATTAAACTGAAATTTTAGTTAATTTCATTTAATATAAAACTAAACCCTATGAGTTTTTAGATGCTTGATTCTATCAACATTATTTCCCACCCTTACTTACATAAAGTTGAAATTAAATTAAATTAAAGGAACATAACATATTTACATTTTTTGCCACTAGTTTGGGTGACAATATCCTTGAGGAGTTAAAATCCAGTCTGAGAGAATTATTATATATTATAAAAAATTATTATTAATAAATGTAATCAGGTTGTTTCAGACTTTACCCAAAGTGTATCCCAATACAAATATATATTATGAAAATTATTATATTGGATCCCACATGTTCCCAATGCTACCAAAAATTAAGTGACCAATATCACTTTTTCATTAGGTTAGTGATGTTAAAAAAATATAATCTTCCATAATGAATTATGAATAAAAAATTAAAATTATATTTAAAATCAGAATTTTAAGAACATAAACATCTAGAAAATTAACTAAAAAATTTAGCTTCTGCTATTCTGAACTCAGTTATCTTTTATAATTAATAATCTTCCTCCAAAATTATGAAAATGATCTATAATAAGTTCCTTTATTTCTTGATGTAATGAATATTGAGTAATATATATGTCAATATCCCTATAAATAATTTCGAAAATAATCTAAAATAACTCATGAATGAATGTAATCATTACATAGCTCACCATTTTCTCATAAATATTATGTTCAACCATAATATATCCTATCTCCCTCAAATCAAAAATTTATTCATTAGTTTCCTTTAAAGATATTAGTATTTTACTTCATTAAACTATCCAAAAAAATTCCAAGTCAACTATTTTCATAGTTTTGAAAAATATCATCTATATTCTGGACATAAAATTTCTGATTTTTTTAACTTTAACATATATGTCATCATTATCCTAATTAATTTTACTTCACATTAATGATATGTGAAATATCTTGGAATCTCATGATTCTTTAACACACATGATCTTTAGTGTACATCCTCTTCATGTTAAATATATTTCACTGAAATTATTAAATATTATAAGTCATTTTTTTCTCTAAAATATGTATAAAAATATTTTTTATCTACCATTATTATCTATCTATTTATCTAACACATTTGTAAGACTCTGTACTGAATTATTTCTCCAACATTATTATCCCCCAATATTCTAAACCTTTGACCATATCACATACCACTTATTTAAAATTCATATACTATATCCTTTTTAACAAGTAAAATAGGTAATTTTGGAAATAATTCTAGGATCCATTAAAGAAATATCTTTCAATAAGCTAAATTTTTCTAGTTATTCAATAAATATTAAATTAATCAAACTTAAATTCTCCTACCAATATCTTTTCTAACATAATTATATAAAATTAAATTCTTATCAACATTATTTCCAACATTAACTATATTAAAATCTATCATTTTATTAAATAAAAACACAATTTATGACTTCTAATTTTTCAACAATCATCAATTTAAATTTACCTTATTCATAGATTACTCTATTATCACCATGATTTCTATTACCTAGATTAATCAATATATCTTCAAAATTCTAAATCATTTGTAAAATCCTCTAAACCACTTCTCAATGTTTATTCAAATTTAAATAACTCATGTATAGTCTAATATATTATTTATCTATTCTCTTTAATATAAAAAAATATCATGAAAACTTCTTCTACCATTCAGTGTATTCTCAATTCCTATGTCAATTCTCATATAAAACTCTACTTAGTTTTCTTTTGGATTAAATTATTCTCAAAACATATATCTAAAATCCCCAATACATATATTTTATATGCGTAATGATAATATTATTCAATACGAAATATTTTATTTTCCCACAAATCAACTCATCCAAGTCATTTTTATAAAAATTACCTCTCCATAACATTAAATTTCATTCCTCATAATTCTAGATTCACGAATCATCAGAAAATGTTATATCTCCATCAATAAATAATCATAACATAGATATAACTTCCAAATCCTAAACATGTTTAACATCCCTACAAAATCATCTATAACATGTAAATTTGGTATTATGTATCATCAAAGTAAGTCTTTTGGTTCTATTCTTCTAAACAACGTATCCTCATCATTAAATACTTAACAAAAACATCTCCATATATTTTGTTATAATCAAATAATTTAATATAAACAATTAAATTTTTTCTTCATCATAAACATGTATCAATATATGAAATGATATATAAATTAAAGGCAGGGATAATGGCGTACTATAAAAACATCTTCATGTAATGTAATAAGTTGGCTGTTTTAATAACCCATGTATTCGATAATGTTAGGTTGATTTATTTTTTTTTCAAAATATGTGTATTTTGAAATATTTTGGAAATAGAAGGGGTGATAGGATACTAATTAAAAAATCTCAAGAAAATATTGATGTTATGAAAATATTCCCTAGAACTGTTCTCCGACTATATGTCTAGTGGGAGGGGAAAAAATTTTTGTGTCCATTATAGAGACGACTATGTATACCATCAGAGATGCACTGAAAACCAAGTAGACTATTCTAATTCCCATGGGGTCTAATAGAGTTCTAATGGGGCAGGTAAAGTATTTTAAATATTGAATAATTTTATTTTCATATTAAATTTTTTTATAAAGCAGTGCCTTTCTCATTTTTTGTTCTCCTCGGTAGGGTGCACGGACTCCCCCACCCATCTCCCTTTCTTCTTCGTCCTATAATGATAAATATTGATACATTAATTCCATATTAGAGTTTTCTATAATAAGTAATCCATGAATAATTTTATAAATACTATCATATATATTTTTTTATCTCAATTTCTTCATCACTTTATTAATATTCTCTTATTTGGGAGTTTATGCTAGGTTTCACAATGTCATCAATAAATGGTCAATTTATCTTATGATCATCATTGTGTGAGGTCCTACTAATATAATGTTATTTTTTATTATTAATTCTTAAATTTTTAATGATTTATTCACTGTTTTCTGTCAAATATAAGAATATTTAAACATTTTTTACCTTGACATATTTTAAATCCATTTAATGTTATCCAATAACATTAGTACTAGAAATCTAGACCATAAGGGGGACTTTGTGAGTTATGACATGACATCACTATTATTTTTTACCATGAACCATATGTAAAGAGATATATAATCATAACATAGAACCCATGATGGGTGTATTCTCTTTATAGGTGGGATATTAAGAGCCATATGAGGTATCATATATTATTCATTGATAAAATAATTTTTAGATGTGTCTAAATTAAAGAGGAATTATATTTATTATAAACATTCCATGTAATTTGATATATCAATCATTTAGATTTTTCTTTTAAGGTTTTAATGTTCATCTTAACATTTTGAAATAAAATGATAGATCAATATTCATGATATATAACATTGTGGTGTGTTGAAAACCTAGTTTATTTGGGTTGTTTTTCATCACCCGTCTAGGGATCATTATTGGAGTAGAAAAATCCCCCAAAGAGTTTGATGGGGTGGTGGATTATTCACCTTTTAATTATAAGTTAGTGATAGATCATAACTCAAAGTATTTAATGGTCACAATACGTTACTCAACTAGTGATACCTCACATGCCATTATTTTTTTATTAGTGATGTGTTATTTAGTAATGGTTTTTTAGAACTGCTACATCTTTCTACAGGTGGTAATTCATTCACCACTATTTTTTGGTTGGTGATGTATCATTCAATTATGGTTATGTGATGGTGATATATAATTCTTCCATTGGAATTTTTAGAATGATATATCATTATCCTAGAGGATATGGGATTGATATATGTTGTACACCTAGGGAATATAGTTTTCTGATACAAGGATATTTCATGGACATGGCTTTTTTCACTCTGACATAGCAGATTAGTGGGGACACATCATTCACTACAATGATGTGGGTAGAAAAAAATCATTATATTGGTTTTCCAGATGAGTGTTGTTGTTTCATTCTCCTCAATGGTGTGTTCAAATCATGGTTGCATCATCCATTTTGGACAGTTGTCGATGTAACTATAGTATCACATGGTTTGGTTATTTTCTAGTCAAAGTTAAAATGGGTTTATTCTATTATTTTTTTATAAAATTTAAATTTAATCGTGAAAATATATTTAAAATATTTATTTATGGAAACAATTGGTAGTAGCATATTCATTCATTCTCCCAACCAACATGGGAATATTACTGTGTCTTTAGACTTCATGATTTCAGATATAGGTAAATTAAAAGCCCTATTTATTAATGATTTATTTATATAGATGGTTTAAACATAAAAAATTGTTGTGTAGGGATATTGAATTAGTTATGGGATTAATGTCTCAAAAAATTATTCAATTTTACTGTATTATATGATAATCATTTGACTAATCGCACTTTGGTGAGTTAGTTTTTTGAATTACTAGATATCTTAATTTTTAAAAGATGGTATTTTTTATTTATAGTTATAATATTATTTTAAGGTTTATATTATTATTTTTATTTTTCAATTAATATTTATTGATATATACTATACAGTTAATGATCGTTGTCTGATCCTATGGGTATTGTATACCTACATGTTATCTATCATATCTATGTGATAATTGGAATCCTATCGCATACAAAGAGGAAGGAACGAGGTCACAACGAATAATCCCACTCATATTTTTTTGGGATAACCAGGCTATAGATATTACAGTGTAATATTAAATCCTTTTTTGATTGTCTTATATTTCATATATGGTCGATAAATAAACAATTTCATTTGAATATGGGTAGTTGTATTAGCTGAACCACATATAGATAAATGAATTTTTATAAGGGATATAATTTTTATTCTTGGTTTACCAATATATTGATATTTAATTCTCAGTAATTTCGATATATGATTTATAATTACATAAATTAATATCGGGATGGTGCGAAAAAAACTGTGTTCCCTCATGCACCATCTTTAACATGTGGGTTTTATATTAATTTTTTTTTCATTTTCTTATGATTTTTTCAACTAGGATATGATATATATATATTGATGATTTCATGTTTAAAAAAATTATACATTTTATTATAATAAATATTTTTTTCTTTTTGACTATCCTATGACTAATTCCCTTTGAGAACCCCTAAATGTTTTCTATTCATACATAAGTTGGTTAATTTTGATTTTGAAAGTGTCAAAGTTACATGATTTCATCAGAAGAGGTTTTACCCTTTATCAAGGTAATACATGATAGTCCATTCCATTTTCGAAGATGTTATGAGTGTTGAATCATTGTATAAAATGGGTAGTTAAAAATTGACGTATAGTTTGTTTTTTTCTTTGTGGAACACCATGGGGACTTAATATTGACCAAATCCAATGGGACCCCACCACACCTTGGTTGAGGTCATGTTGTTTCTAAAAAAATATCTATGTCAAAGAAATTCCTTATAGACTACCTCTAGGGAAAACACACCATAGATGTGGGGGATTTCACAAGGTTATGTTGGTGGTTTTTAATGAATTTTAAAATACCTAAAAAACAATGTTTTGTTCAAAATGAAGTTTCTCCAGCCACATACATCCTTTATGTCGTGGTTTATGTTAGGTTATTGCCTAATTACCATCTATTAAACTCATTGTTCTACTTCATTTGGATAAATCATCAAATTTACTATATTTGTAGATGTTTTTTAGGAATTCATCATTTATTATGTTTATATCTTATGGTGAATCCTTTTTTTCAAGGAATTTATCTTTATATATATCATTTTTTTAGAAACTAAAATCTTTGTATTTCAATACTAAATATGATGGTTTTGACATTTTCTTATTGGGGATGTAGGTGTTTATATATAGTGGATTATTTCCCATTGGATTGATGAGTATAATTTGATGGATGTAAAGACAATATGATAATGGTTCATAATGGTGTTACATAATTTTCATGATGATTTTGAAAATATTTAATTTTTTGTTGTATTTTCATTGAATGTGTTAACGAATTATTTTCTATGTAAGAGTTGGCATGAATGTAAAATTATGATGATCATTAATGAAATTATATGGACATGTTACAATCATATATATATATATATGGAACTGTAAATATACTGCATTTAATTTAACTATAGCATATTGTTATGGATTTATCATCGGTGGAGATGATCTTGTTTTTGGAACAAATGAAATTACAAATGTGGCGAAGAGGAGTATATCGATTATAATAATAGAATGATTTAATTTTTAAAATCCCAAGTTTTGAGGAAACTAAATATCTTTTGTTATAACATTGTGAATAATGAATTTAACCTATAATATGAGAATAAATAAATAAAGTGTTTTAAAATCTTGATTGTTTGGCTATGTGAATTTTTGTTCAAAAAAAAGAATATCTCATATTATAAATTGGGTATTAATTTACACATAGAAATAAATAATGATGACTTTAAAGGAGAGAAACGAGTCTCCATTTAAAAAAATTATTATAGACAAGAATATAGGAGTATACATATCAATAATATCAGAATATTTACTTCATTTAATAATGAAGATCCATTATATTCATTGGTAATAGGTCAAGGTATTATATGATTTTATATACAATCATTCAAGAACAAAAGGGTGATCTATATTAAAACGACCATGATAATAATTTTAATTTAATTAAATAAAGAAGAAGAAGGTTTTTGATTTACTAAGATATATGAATTCTGTGTAGGCTTAGGAGAAAAAAGGTTCTATATGATGGTATTTTAATTTATTGGGTGGCGTTATTCAAAAGTTAATGTAGTAGATATCATCATATTTTTTTTCTTCAGATATTTTAGGAAATAGAATAGGGTGGTTGATGAAATATGAATTCATTGATTGAAGAAATGAGAGATCCTAGTTTCATAAACTATATGAAAATATCTGTTATGATAATGAAATGAGTCAAATCCATTATGATTAAAAATTATGGTGGTGTTCTAGTGAACACATTTAGATGGTACTATAGGAGGAAGATTTCATGGAAATAGATAAGGTCTAAATAAGTTGTGTATTGTTATTGTGAATCAATGTATTGGACTGAACACCCTATAGACAAGAGTGCTACTTCATGTTCAAGAAGGAATCAATGATTCAATACACACATTGTGTTATTGAATTCATCTTGTTTTTTGCGGAAATAATATAATAAATTTGATGGTAAAGATATATTGCTCCAGATTTAGTGATGATAATGCTCAAAAAGTCAATAATGGTTATGAAAAGACCATCATGTTGGTAAACTCTGGTTAACCTTGATGGATGTAGTGTTTTTAGTGTTTAAGAGGATATTATCCTAGTATTTACAATTATTCTTTCCCACAAATTTTAATGAATAAAGATGTTATTGTTAATCCCCATGCACACCTACATATCATGGGTTTGATCCCCTTAGATTATCCCATTTGGGTGAACAATATAATATTATGTTCTCTCACGATTTAATTTCTATGTGATTTCATAGTGTGTTATGTGTGTTATTGAGAGAATGAAAATTGGAATAATGTGGGTTTTAATCAATATGGGAACATGTTCTAAAAAGGAGAAATATAAACAAATAATTAAGAAAATAAATTAAATCCATTTTTTCAACTTGATCCACCACCCCCTCAGGGTGTCATGTGTTGAAACATGTCGTGTCAATGAAAAATGTTCCGTTCAAATTTCATTTTCTTTGTTAGGTTTATGACGTCTTCAATGCATTTTTATTATCAAGTATAAAATAACCCATTTTTAGTAGAATACAGTTCTCATATTTGATATGGAATTTTTCTCTTAATTGTATCATCACATTGGGATCACCTCTGATATTCATGTTAATGGTTTTGTTTTATTAAGAAGTAATTCAGATTTGTATATCATTGACCAAAGGAATGTAAAATTTAACTATCTTGTAAAATAAGAAATTAATGAATATATTAATGGATTTATATACAAGACCATATTTGATTTCATTTTCTCTAGATATATGTGATGTAATCTTGAATATATTTATAGAAAACAATCTATTTCAAATGTGGAAGATCATGATGTTCCAAAGGATATTATTGTATTACATTATTGATCTTAACATGTTTCCTATTGATTATGTCTATTGGTTTTATAAAATAAAATGAAATAATATCAATAAGAATAATGTTGTGAATGGGGATGTTCCCAATGAGTTGAAAATGGGTATCCCTTGTGTATATATATGACTTCATTGAAGATACTTATTGTAAATCTTAATACATAGGCCTAACATTCAATGGATGGAATGAAATAAATTAACCTAATAATTTGGTACACATGTAGACTATAAGTGTAATTCATATGACTATATAAAGGCCTTATGAAATAAAATTTATCTCATATTGTTTTAAAATATAAAAAAGAGTTTGCCATAATTTAATTGATGTTTTCCTACAAAAGGATAAAAGATAGAATTATAAAAAGGAGGAAACAACATGAATAATCCATGATTTACCTTAGGAATAATCATGATGAATAGGAAAATGATTTATAAAATTAAATTAGTCCTCATATAGATAATCGAAAAACATATCATTTTGAGGGATTTAGAACTAAAATATCTGAAGAAAAAACAACACATTGAGGGGAGGAAACTACCGGTGAAGAGTCTCATTAAGAAATTACAATTAATTATGAGACACACATAAATTTCAATTCATTGAAAAAATATAGAGGAAGGAATATTTTCAATTTTAGTGGACCTCATATAAATGAAAAAACCTCAATTATTCTTTTATGGGATTTTGTGACACATCATGATTGAATATATAGAGGCAATAAGGCACTATTCTAATAGAAAATAATCTACAACTAGATCTTATATAATTAATATAAATTTATGGAATGTTTTTTCAAATCATTATTTTATGTCTATTAATCTTGGTACTGTTGAAAAGATATTTAGTGACAAATTAAACAAGGATGGATGAAGGGGATCTAGTACACACATGTCTATAGGTAATTAAATATTCGTTTATAGAAAGTCTAGTATACCTACAACTAGAGTGAACACATTGAATAATTGTCAAAATAATGAAATACAATCCCCAAAGAGAGAAAACTCCCAATAAAACAATTAAGGATAAATATATAAGATTTGGAGAGAAGATGAGAAAGAAGAAATGAAACTCATTTTCATCATGGAAAAGAATAATTTGGAATGATTGAGTGTGACATATTACACTCATTCAAGGAAGAAAAAGAAAAATAATAAAATATATTATAAGGAGTTAATTCAATGTTATGTTTGTTAAAATGATGTAATTCAATATAACATCATCATTAATCTTGGGAAGAATTGGTATGACTATAAATAAACACAACATTTTTTAATTTGATAAGAATTGAAGTAACCCCTCTCATTTTTTTGTTTCATTGTTTATCTAATGTGTGAAATGTTATCTGGAGAGAGTCAATCCATGGGGATGTTAAACATGTGTGTCTATAAGAAGAATAAATTCTATAAATCAATGTTAGTTGATAAATCCTTTCATTTATGTTTTGAATGTATGTGAATCCAAATATAGTGCAACTGACTGTATAGGTGATTAAAATCATATATTTAAGTTTAAAATTATTTTTAGATATCATTAATAGATCTGGTGAGTAACAGATCTATCAAATTGATTATTTGGGAAACAACCTATTTATTTGTCTTTAATTCTATCTATTTATCCTTCTATAGTAGGATTTACAAGATAGATCTTGTGTGAAACACTACTTACATATATTTTACTCAAAATGTGTTACCTAAATAAACTAATTTCCAGGATTTAAACACTAATTGGGGTTCTGTTTATGAAATTGATCTAGGAATGGATGAACCATCTCTATCAAAGGACATGGAGATTCTCTCCATATTTTTTTGTGTGGGAATATTGTACATTTATGCTTAACGAAGTATATGAAGAAGTTGAAAGACTAAATATGACATTTTCTAAAAAAATATATTTTAATATACATATGAATATATTGTACAACAATAAAACAAATTTTCTTATGGTGTTTATTAGTTTTTATATTTAAAATAAAAAAAGATGAAACTTCTATTATATTATTAAATATCTCTAATTAAATTCGTATAAATGAAAATTTTGAGTGCTCAATATATCATAGGCATTCAACAGAATTCTATATAATATTATTATAATTATGGTTTCCATTAAAAATGATTTCAGGCATCATCTGATGGTGAATGATCATATAGGAGTTAATGAAAACTACATAAAAAACAAAATTATACGAAATTCTATATATATTTGTAATGGGAAAATGATAATATTTTTGACCCTTATTGATATTTTTAGGGTGGGTCTTATATTGATACTATCCCATAGGTTATATTTTCAGATCATGAAAATAATATTGGTACATCATGAAATGTAATCAGAACCTTAGTCTAAAATATATCATTCGAGCTAATGTAAAACTATGAGAATTTTCTGTGAAAATGGAATACAATTCCATTTATAGAAGATAAAACTATTTACAAATAAAAATAGGAATATAAATATTGGATTACATTTTAGACTAAATATACTAAATTGAAATCAATGAATTAAATAATTTATACATGTATATTGCAGTCATCAAAGAAATTTATACAAGTTGAAAGACTAATGTGTGTATCCCTTCCAAATATGGTTTTTTGTGTGAATATAAATTTTCATTAAATTTGAAAAATAAAAAATATTTTCCATGATAGATTTATATATATCTATGTTGTTATATTTTGTACCCATAATTATACTAATATAAATATAAATATATATATATATATACTCATGAATAACTATAATAAATAAAATTTTATTGGAAAATAATGTTGAAATATTATTGAGATTAAGATAATATCTAAAAAAAGTTGATTTCATGTTTGTGTTGGAGTGTATTAGGCTTCACAGTCTAGTATCATTTGTCCAAATGTTTTTTGGATATTTTATGAAGCATCATTACGTGACCTTAATCCATATTTAACAATGGAAAGACTTATAGGTGTTGATGAACAACTTTATTGAGATGGGCAAATTTTTTAATTATTAGATAAATATTTGTTATGCTATAAATTGGTGATTTTATTTACGTGGTGTTTCATTTAACTGTAGAGTTTCATGAAAAGGAATATATAATATAATAGGGATTATCAAAGGAAATTTCATCATAATACAGTGTGTCAGGTGGTTCACACAGATAGGGGGAGTTGATGGTATGCTCATATAAGTTGTATATCCTTCGTTAATATAAAAAAATATGCATAAAATGATCTTACAAACATGGATTCATGTGGGGGAATGTTTTTTATAATAATTTAAATCTTTAGGTGTTGTTTGTAGAAGGTTCATCACCCATGTTTATTACTGTGTATATTAAAGTAGTTTTTTCGGGAATATTTATAATGACCCAACCTTAAACATTAGATAATTTTGAATTAAGATAATTATTCACATTAATGATCTTTTCAGGATTAGATTTTTAAAGAATTAGGCCATAACTATTACATTAAATTTCAAAAATTACAACATAGAAACATCTACTCAGTTTCAATTTTTTGGATAAAATGAAAACTCTTAAAAAAAGAATCATGTCTACTTACATGTTTTAGACAACATGACTTTTCCATGATCTCATCCTTGACCCTATTATATTTAAGTCCCGTGAAAAAACATTTAAAAACATGGGATGCACATAAAAAGATCATTAAGGGTTATAAAACAAGGAAAGAAAGCATTAGTCCATCAATACATACATGTCAATGAAATCATACTTTTCAATCATTAACACACCACACAAGACCATAAGATTCATTAATAACACATGGAAATCATAAATATTGAAGGTAACTTGTTTCATCCATAACATACTTACGTTTTAGATATCGAAGCTATGTAGAGTGTTACATTTGGAATACCCATCACAAAATATTCTCTATGCCTCTTAGAAAAAACATTAAATTTTATCTCGGTCAATTCACCCAATGTAATGGAGTTCTATCTCAGGCTCACCCACCCTATGATTATCACGGAACCACCTGTATACATAAAAAATGCCCAATAACCATAACAATTTCCTAACACATAAAACAAATATAAATGAAAGACAACATTTCTAAATTGCAATCGCAATATATTATATTAATATATTGACATAATCAATCCATTATCAAATTCATTTTCAATACCAAATACTTAATGTGTATATGGTATATATCTTCCATTAAAAACATTACGACATGTTAAGGAAGCCAATTATCAAATAAAACTCGTGGCAACAAAATGGTCATTTTCACAGCGTATGTTAAAAAGAAACATTCTCTTTTTATTTAGAAAAATGCTTCATAAAAAATGATTCTTTTTGAATGAAATGAAAATCTAAAAGGTTTTATACACTATATAAAATAAATCTGTGTATAAATCAAAATTTGCCTCATAGAAAGATGATTGAGACGAAGTCTTTTACAATGATCATACCATTAGATTAAAGATAAATCAATGAAATAATTATGTGTGAAAAATTTAAATACACCAAATATAAATGGATATTAAGTGTAAAAAATTAGATGTGATTAAAAAATATTTATATAATGATATAATCAATTAATATAAGTTTAACACAATGAATTGAATTTGGGTTAAGAAGAACCCTTATAGAAATTTGATATCCAAACAATGTCAATTTAAAATATAGAAAATGAGTCGATAAGAGAAATAAAGGTCTCTCATAAAATGGACATAAAACATAATTCAATAAAGATATAGAATAAAATATCCCAACACAAGAAAATCAAAATTTAAATTACATTACATAAAATAATCTTTACCTATAAGAGTACGGTGAATGGTCACATTATCGATTTGGTAACACAAGAAACATACACCCCATTAAAGAAGGATCATAAAATGAAGATGTAAATAACAATAAATTAATGTATATTAAACAAATAATACAATAATGGATAGTACATACACCCCACCAAAGGAAATAATGGAAAATATACCATGAATATGATGGGAATAATAAGTGAAATTAAAACTTCTTTACCTCGTGTCTGACTTGACATGTTCGTTATTTAATATCCTGAATAATAAAATAAAGTTAATTTATACGTTATTAAGAATATTATTAATGTTTATTATTTATATTATATTACTTATTACCATGTTATAATCATTATATAGTAATTTATGTTAATAACGTTTCTTTGTCTATATTTGGTACTTGAGTAAAAATGGACTTCTTATAATTACAAGATGCTCATGTGGTAAAAAATACACTATATACAGAATGATATTCATGATTTAGATATCATATATATTTATATATATATATGTGTATTTATAATAGTACATAACATTTGGAGATAAGTAATGAAATGCACTGTTCATAGAGACGGTAAGAAGTACGTACGCATGAACGCTACTTTCATTTCTATTTCGTATTAAATGGAGATAAAACATAATTATACATAGATATATTATAATTCCAGTATAATATCATATATAATTTAATTAACTCTATCCTTTATACATTTCATGTATGTCATGAATGAGTCATATCACCTGAAGGGGTAGTTGTCTGCACTTCTTCAAATGTAGTTATCGTATTTACCCATAATGGAAAACATAATGGTGTGATATAAATGAGAAAATTCATAATCATATGAAAAATAAAAATTTAATATATATCATTTAAAAATACAGTTTCATCATTATGGCTGCCATGAGAGATGGTAGGAGATAATTGAACAATCATAATTTTGTGAGGCAGCAGTTCGTAGTCCACTAAACGGTATGTTTGTATCCATTATATAGGGTTGTCTGTAAGTTTAGTTTGAATCCTTCAAAAAATCCAATTATATTTAAGATAATATTTTTGTTATAAAATAATTAAATAAAGAGATTTAATGGGGTTGAAGAAGGAATGTAAAAAAAATAACTTTAGAGAAGATGTTGCCTTTAAATCAGGTAACTCCCTTTTGTTTGTACCAAAAGGATTTCTTGAAGTTCTTTATGCCTATGGTAAGTCTTCTAGGAGTATGATAAGGATGTTTATGGCTTATTGGAGTTTATTTTAGGTGATACAGGGGGATTTAGAGGTGTGAGTAATGGGTGATAGATTGTGGTCATTTATAAGAGTGAGGAGGGGCTCTTTAAGGAAGTTGGAAAGTATACTTTTATTATAAAATTATATTCAGTATAAAAAAGTCAAAAAAATATTTAATTCAAATATAAACTCCATATATGATGAAATAAAATCATAAAATATCAATTGGACATGTTTTAGATATTTTTTAATTCTTAAATTTTTAATTTAACCATTTTATAACTTATTTAACATTTACCATGTCCAATTATATATTAAAAATATTCGGTTAATATATTTTGTATAAAATTATAACCGAAATAAAATGCATCATTCATGAAATTTTTAACATTATATATGCCATTTGAAATAATATTAGAATTTTGGGATTATTTTCACATTTAATATAATATTTTGTTTTTTAAAAACTCATTTATGTCAATTTATAAACTATTCATATCAATACTTTTAACAGAATCTTTAACAAATTGATTATTTTGAAAAATATTATTAATTAAAATATAACAAGTCATTATTACCCCTAAAATTAGTGTATAGAATAAAAAGTTACCAAATAATTTTATTTTAATATTTATAATATAATTTATTTGAATCCAATATTAATGAAAAAATATTTGCATCACCATTGTGTCATAATAATTTTTATCTATTTATTATTTTAAAATTATAAATAAAATTTCATGATATAGAAAATATTATTATATTTAAAATTAATATTTATAATCTAAGATATCACTTATATATGCCCATATAAAAATTGTTTTACTAAAAGATATATGATTATGTAACTTTTCTATTTACTTAAAATTAATTAATATAAAATGTCATTACACACCCAAGTGGATCCATAGGGTCCCAAAATCAACCCAAGGATTCCCATGGTCATAAATGTCTCATATAATAGGGTTATAATTTTTTTTGGTAATTTAATTTTATTATAATATTATTTTTCAGACTTGTTTACCTGATTTACCCTTTAACCATTTTTATTAAAATATTTTCTAAAGTAAATATTTATAATGTCTAAAAATAAAAGTTAGCTTGTTACAAAACTTTGACATGATGATTCCAAATATTGAATCCATTATTACATATTCAAAACTCTTAAGAGGCAGAAAATAATTTAAAATTAATTCCCATTATCAAAACCAAAAAACATGTTTTTATGAAATAATACCTATAAAAGTATGGACCTTTGTTTATGTCCAATTTAAAATTGAAATTACATCGAATGAACAAAATTAGATTAAATGGTAAAAATGTAATATAATTACTCATTAAAACGAATTTTAATAACAATATGACTATAAGAATAAATTAAATAAAATGGGAGTTTTGAATTAAAATGCAGCATTTTTTACTATTCATTAAAAAATTAACTATATCATCAAATTCAAAAAAATTACCCAATGTAAATTTTGATATTACAATTCTAAATAAGATTTATATTTTTTCAAATAGAACACACAAAAGTGAAGAACTGTATTTAAAAAGGGTTCTCAGTCAAAAGCTAATAAATTGACCTTTTAATGAATGTTAGAGTATTTATGCTTAAAATTGGAATCATTCTCATTTTAAGCCTCTAAAATTTATTAGATACAAGTATTGACAAGTTAAAAAATGTATAATCATATTTTAATTAGTTTTCTTCATTCATGACAATACAACGCCAATGCGTTAACTACCTTTTAAAATATTTTTATATTATTATTTTTTAGTATTACTCTGCCTTATGTGCAATAAGAGATTTTCGGAGAAACCCATTATTACATGTCATGTACTCAATCGAACAAATCATACACTTTAAATTAAAATTAATATTTAATTCAAAACTGTTAATACAATATGAAAAAGTAATAATCCTTATATACCTATAAAGTTACCTCCTTCCCCCTTTTGGTAATTGCATTCTCATAATTTTAAAATTGTTCTCGAAAACATAATTAAAATTCCCACATCAGAAGAATAGTAAATAAAACTATCACATTAAAAGAAATGAATATAAGTACACAGTTTCTTTGAGATACCCACAATAGGATTCCCTGTAGGAAAAAAAATGACATGGAAGAGAAACTAACCATCGAGTTCTGATACATAGTGATAGAAAACATGATTTAGAGAAAGTTAACCACCAGATAATTAGAAACATATGATGGATTATAAGGTGTTTGATTCCCCAGTAGGAAAAGTTAATGGACAATGTTTTTGAATTAAGTTACTTTTCAAAATGTTGAGAAATTTATCTATGTGCATAACTAAAAAATAAGGAAACATACTTACTTGTCATGTAGAGTTTCATCCTTTACTAAATTCCTACCACAAACTCATCTTTTCTCCAAACGATGATTATTCAAACTGATTTGTCACATCAAAATTTCCAGAATCAACATCTAGAGTATCAAATAATACAAAAAATATGAACTATATATTTCTGTTGTCATTAGACATCAACCAAAACCAAAATGGTTAGTACGAGATTGGATAATCTCCAAAAAGGATATTCCATTATAAAAAGAAATACTACTCTTAATCACCAAAATTAAACAAACAACATCCAATGTTCAAAAAAGGCCATTTAATACATAACTGTCATTAAAAATATTCAAAATAATCCAAACTAATATGGAATCCCAAAACTCAGAAGAATTTTATCATATAGTTTTCAATGAAAATCATAATATTTATTCCAAATAACATATGTTACTCTTAAAGTATCATTCTAAAAAGTAAATAACCTTATCAAATTTTATCTATGATATGTTAATAATTTACATAAATTACCCAAATCATCATATATCTTTAATAATAACATAGATTCTTCCAAAATAAAATTTCAACCATTACTCCACAAATGAGATCCTAGAGTATTCTACTTCCCGTAAACATATAATGTTCCCCAAAAGATAGAACGCCTTCCCAAATAACCTTTGTAAATTAATCACCAAATCATTTCTATATAATAAGGATATCTATTTAATAATACATATGTTACCAAATCAACTTATTATTGAACTATAATATCATTTAACTAAAAATAATAAGTTATACTAACTACGGACTTTCCATAGGCCAGTGGTTGGTGATGTACCCTTGACAATATTCTGTTGTGGGATCAATTCCGGTGGCCTTTTTAGACATGACATGTTTCCCCCCATATTACAGGTTTTCCTTTTTATAAAACTAAAAAATAACCCTAACATGTGTCAACCTCAAAGGTTTTCTTATACCATTCATTTTAATCGCAATACATTAAGACCTCAACATCTTATATATTTTCATTTTTTTCACCTCCATATTATATAATAAAACTATTCCCAATATAATGAATATCATACCTTGATCATGGTGTCTATGTGGTTTAATTATCATCTTGTTCATGTAGTTATAAGGTCCATGCATTGAAAAAATGATTTAGATCTCCTTAATAAAAAATTTATTTATTCATCCAAATAAACCTTGTACAACATGGGTTATATGGGTGTTTATAGAAAATAGTTTCAGAAAATAATCATGTAAGATATATAATTTCAAAAAATCTAATAAAACAATGTTTTTATAAATTATTTGGACAATGATTGAGTTAAAAAAATCAATTAATCGTATTTCTAAAGTACCATAATTATGTGATGAAAGACAATAATTTAGAAGAAAATATAAATAGGTTTCACAAGGGTATCCTTCTATAGCAAAATTTTCAAAATCAAAATCTTGTGACAAGTTAAAATATTTGAAAATTCCTTGATAATATTTACCTTTCTTGAAAATAATAGATTATTGAGAAAATAAGATTTGATTAAATACAACCCATGATCCATGACGGTATCAAGGTATAGCAGAGGATATTGATATCTCAATAAATTTATTTCAAGTGAGTTTTTTGTTAGAAAATGTTTTAGAATCGTCTGGAAATTACTTTGAAATAATTATTGCGACCAAGTAATCAGGGAGATATTAGAATGTGGTTTGAGATCCTCCTCCTTCCAATTGTATTAGATTTTCCATGATCAGAAAATGTTACAAAATAAGGATTTATCTTAAGGAGTATACGTAGAGACAAACCATGTCTCTATAAAAAAACTCATAATCCCTAAAGTTGTCTAATCAGGCCTCTGATACCAACTATAAGGCCCCATACTTAAACATTAAACAATCATGAATTATTTTAATTATTCAAATTGAGGTTCTTTTTAGGTTTAAAGATTTAGAGGATTAGACAATAACTATTACATTACATTTCAAAAATTAAAAGGTAGACAATTCTACTCAGTTTCGATTTTTTTATAAAATAATAACTCTTAAAAAAAGAAACACGTCTAGTTCCATGTTTTAAACTCCATGAATTTTCCTTGATCCCATCCTTAACCCTATTCATATTTATGTATTGTGAAAAAAAATTTAAAAACTAGGGAAGATCATAAAAATCTGAGTAACAGTTATAAACCAAGGAAGGAAAATATTAGTAAATCAATACATATAAGTAAATGAAATCATACTTTTTAATCATTGAAATACCACACGAGGCAATAATATTTGTTGATAACATAAGGAAATCATAAATCATTAAGGTAACTTGTGGAATTCATAACATACTTACATTGTAGATGTCACAACTACGTAGGTAGTTACATTTGGAATACCCATCATAGTTTATTCCCTAAATCTATTAGGGTAAATATTAATTTTTACCTCCATCACATAACCTAATGCATTAGAGAGCTATCTTGGGATCATCCTCCCTAGGTTTATAATGGAAGAATCCATATATGTAAACAATCCCCAAGAACCATAACATTTTAATAACATATAAAACAAAAATAATGGAAAGATAACCTTTCCACATTGCAATCACAATATATCATTTAAATATATTGACATAATCAATACATTATTAAAACCATTTTGTATACCAAAATACCTAAAACAATATATGTTATTTAGTTTTATTTTAAAATCATTATGATTTGTTAAGGAATCCATTTATCAAAAAACGCTCGCGGTGGTGAAAAGGTCATTGTCAATGCGTACATTAGAAAGAATCATTCCCATTTTCATTTAGAGAAACTCTGCATATAAAAAGATTCCATTTTAATGAAATGAAAAGTAAAATTTTTTTATACATCATATAAAATAATATCATGTATAAATCAAAATATGCCTCAATGAAAGGAGATTGTGAAGAAGACTAAGATCGTACAATTAGAATAAGGATAAATCAATGACATAATTCTGCGTGAAAATCATAAATAAGACCAATATAAGTAGAAATTAATTGCAAAAAAATCATAGGACATTCACACATATTTATAATATGAGATAATCAAGCAGTATAAGTTTAACCCAAGGAAATGAAATTTGGTTAAGATGTTCCCTTACATAAATTCGATAGCCTAACGACATCACATTAAATTTTAGAAAATGAGTTGATGAGAGAGAAAAGAGTATCTCATCACATGGCCATTAAACTTATAGAATAATTATATATAATAAAATATCCCAACATTATAAATTGTAAATTTCAAATACATTACACCAAAGAAGTCTTTAACTAAAAGTGTATAGTTAATGGTTCCCTTACCGATTTGGTAACTTAAAAAAAATATGCCCCATGAATGAAGGATCAAACAATAAAAATGTAAATACTGATAAATTAAATTATATTACACAAATAATACAATCATGGGTAGTACATACACCACAAAGAAATAAATTGTGGAAAAATAGCATGAATCTCACAGAAATAAAAAGTTAGATGAATACCCCTTACCTCTTGTCTGACTTGAGTCGTTTGTTATTTAATATTCATATTAATAAACTAATGTGAATTTCTACACTCTTAATAAAAAATTTCACATATATCATTCCTTTAATATTACTTATTACCATGTTATAAAAACTACATAATAATTTAATTTAATAATGGTTGTTTTGTTGATATTTAATACTTGAGTCAAAAATGAACTTCTTATATTTACAATTTATCCATATTGTCAAAATTATACTATCAATATAATGATATTAATTATTTATATATCATATATATCATATATATCCAATATATATGTATGTATAACATTAAATAACAGTTAGGGATAGAAATTATATGCATCATTTATGGAGATAGTAAGTCATACATACGCATGAATGATACTTTCATTTATATTTAATATTTAATAGAATCTAAAATTAATGATACATAGGTATATTTTAATTACAGTAGACTATCAAATATAATTTCATTAACTCCATCCTTTATATGTTCCATGTATTGTATGAATAAGTCATATCACTTTGAGGGGGAAGTAGTCCGCACTTTGTCAACTGAAATTATCATATTTACAAATTGTGAAAAAAATAATGGTATGATATAAATGAAATATATAGAAGATTATAGGAAATTTAAATATAATATATATCATATATTAATACAGTGCCACCATAATGGCCACTATGGGAGGCGATAGGAGATAATTGAACAATAATCGTTTCATTAGGCAGTAGTTCGTCGTCAACATAAACAGTAAGTTCGTATCCATTATATGGGGGTGTGTGTAAGATTAGTTTTAATCCATATCATAATGACATACTAGTATATTTAAGATAATTGTTTTTTTATAATATAATAGTGTAAAATGATTTTAGTGGGTTGGATATGGAAAATAAAAGAAAAGAACTTGAGATAAGACAAGACATTTAAATTCGGTAACTCCATTTGGTTTGAACCCAAAGGATTTATTGAAGTGATTTATTTTTGAGATGATATGTATGAGTATGATATACTCTATAATACCAAATGTAGGATCGAATAAGTAAAATGAGATAAAAATAGAAGAGGAGGGAAAAATTTATTCTTTATAAAAACCATAAGGAAATATTGAATAACCAAAATTCACAACACCTATATGTTCTAATAGCATTCTTGATTCCAGAAAAAGTGATTCTGGAAATGGAACTTAAAAAAAGTCTACACCAACTAAGATTATACCGTAATGCATATAGAATCCTATAAAAACATAGAACATGTCTAAGGATGTATATGAAAGTTATATTTTGCTCAACAACAAAAATACATAGCAGAAAACAAAATACTACAAGTAACAAGTATTAACTCTTTTAACCCAAAAAGGTGGTTATCTAACAACCCAGGATAAGAGGTCCCTTGATTTATACTTTCAAGAAGGACTGTCTTAGAGAAAAATAGGTAATCCCTCAATCCGAAGATCAGTATCTTTCTTGTTATCCCCATAAGCCCTCGATTTTTAAGGAAATCAGAACCTCTAACTTCACAACCTGATGTCTCGGATTTTATTGAAATAGAACCTCTGCACTAATATCCTCTCAAGAAAAGTTTGAACAAGTAGTTAAATACTTTCTGTATGAAGCCAAAGAGTTTATAAGATCATCTCACTCTATAAATCACTTCAACATCATTTAATCACAGTTGTCAATGTATATTGTTGAGATCTTTTCAAATTAGATCCTATTTATAGGCATGGTTCCAACGGTTGTCTCCCTCCTCCAATAGTCATATTTTTCCTTGAACTTCAAAGGGACATGTACACGTGTCACTCAAATAATGGTTAGATGATAAATAAAAGAAGGAAATTGTTTTTTAAAAAAATGAGTGTAAGTATAACTAAATATGATATTCCGAATGTATGTAAATATGAATCTTCATAGTCTAAGAAAATATGAGTTCGTAGTATGTATCACAAAGATATTCAAATTCTTTTTTATAGGAATATGGAACATGAATTATATAGAATTCTTGAGTATGAATTTCAAGGAAAGTCGAAGTCTAGATTCACAAGAATTTGGAACCAGAACATACAACGTTCTAAGGCAGAGTTTTTGAGAATTCGGAGTTAGAACTCATAAGAGTTTGGTGACTGAATTCAAAGAACTCGGAGTTATAACTCAAGAAGTTCGTAACCAAAATTCTTAATTATAATTCATATGAAGAATTCAAATTCAGAACATTATGAATTTTCATATCCATAATTCGGATATGAACATCATGAGAGTTTGTAACCAGAATTCAGTGTTGAACATCATGAGAGTTCATAACAAGAATTCGGAGTTGAACATCATGAGAGATTATATCCACATTTTGTAACCAGAATTCAGAGTCAGAACTCAGAAGAGTTTGTAACCAAAATTCTGAGAATTCTAAGAATTCAAATTCTAAAACAGAATGCTTCATATCTAAGTATTAATGGGATTCCGAGGTTTTGGTTTCAATTTTAATTTTACACTTAGAAAGATTATGATATGAGTAATGAAAATATGGTAAGGATAAATTTCCTTGGGGAAGGAAATTATTCCTTATAGGGGTAAAGTATCGGGTATGTTGAAATTTTCTATAATAAAAAGTTTTTGTTATTTTCACAAAAAGAGGAATGGTAAAGTCATAAGGGAATATTATTGACTTAAAAATCTCCCCCTATATTGAAGGAATGGAAGAGTCAAAAGGAAAACCTTATTGACTCAACAATCTACCCCTTTTCTGAAAGCACAAACATCCTTATGAAAATGAATGTAATGGCTTAAATTTTTTTTCTAACCTTTTAAATAAAGCTTATCACCATTTATTTATGTGCAATAGTGAATACGACTGACTCCCCCTTAGGCTTTGGAACTCTAGGGATCGTATTCTAGATTTCCTAAATTAGAATTTTCATTTTTATAAGGAAATATTCATAATGAGAACTCCCCCATAGATAAACTCCCCCTTCCTTAGGGATATTTCATCTTTACTTAGAAATCATTTTCCTTCTCCCTCTTAGAATTTTTTTCCTTCTCCCCATTTGTGATTTTCAAAAAGAGATTAAGGGAATGTAAAAGTAATATAGTACCTGAAATATTAGTATAGACATCCAAACAATACATCCATCCATAATTTTGTTAGGATTGGAAGTATTAGTACAATGAAAAATTACAACAAAAGATTAGATTTGGGTCTATTTTTTTCTTTTTCCTAGGGAATGAAAATCTTCATGATTGTCTTCAGCTTTTTCAGCACATTCTGATCCTCCTTATCTTGATTTTTTAAGGATGTGATCTTCTCCTCTTTACCATTCATGGCCTCTACCTAAGCCTTCGGCAAATCATCATTCTTCAACAGCTTTTCATGGATCTCAATCCGAATATCCTTTTAATTTTTCCTACTATGAACAAAGTAACTCATCTTCCCATTTAGATATTTGACATCATGAATCTGAGAATTTTTCTCAAGGGTTATCTTTTTCTCAATGATATCTGTATGTTTTTTGATTTTGGTGTCCTCAGTATCAAAAGATTACTTGACATCCTATTGAAACTAATCAATCTCACTAATTTCTTATACTATTCTCTTTGAACAGTTGGCTATCTTCTTACATGACTTTATATGAGCTTTGTAGACTATGTGAAAAGTTTTGAAATATGATTCTATCTTGGCACACTTTTCCATCCCCATGGAAACCAAATCTGATATCAGACTAAGAGAATTTTGACGCATCTGGCATCTAGAATCTATTTATGAAATGGTCAGAATGAACCCAATAAGATTATTCATGGATTTTTCAACAAAATCATGACCAAGCAAAGATTATTCAGAATATGAGACTTTTCATGGGGATGTATCTTCCTCAAGCTAAACCAGATTCCTTTTTTATGTTCCTCCAACTTCCTTCTTCCTAAAAATATCATTTTTTGGGGTGTCCATAACCACATGTTTCCCTTTGTTGGTTCTTGGAATAGCTTCATCATCAGGAGATTTTTGCTCACTTTCAGATAACAGTACAATCTTATCTTCGTCAACTTTTTCTTTTTCATCTCCTGCTTTAATTTCTTCCGGATGAATGAAGTCATGATTATGACATTCTTTCTCTGACAACATATTCAATTCCTCTTATTCAACCTTCTCATCAACTCCAGGAGTAACAATTTTCGAGGATCTAGCATGAGAAGTCCGGATTGAGAACATTCCTAGATCGGTTTCCTTTTCATGATATTATTAAAATTTCTTAATAAAATCATCAGATCCATGACTAATCTCTACTTCTTGTACTTTTTCTATAGCTTTCTCCTCTTCCACAACCTTCTCTTCTAGTTATTCCAGAGTCATAAACCTTTTACCCAGAGTCTCAGGAAATTTTACTACAAGGAATGTTTTTGGTAAAGGATTATTTTCGGATGCAGCTTCTGTATCCTTCAAATGAGATTGCAAAATCTCGGCCTCTAACATCTTCTTATTTAGATTCATCTCTTTATCTTTTTCGTCTAACTCTTCGGAAACTTTCTCATTTAATAAAATGGCCGTAGTAGGGTCTAAGCCAAATTGTGGTTCCCCTTTCTTCATATTCTTCTTATCCTCCATCCATTTTGCTGCTACCTCATCTAGATAAGATTTCTGTTTAATTGGTTTAAGAGGTGCAGATTGTACTTCCACAGACATAGGGGGATTATCTTCTACTTCTACTTCCTTCAACTTTCTTTTCTTCCCAGCTTTCATAGTGGGTTCAGCCTCTTCATCATTCTTCGGAATGGCTTCTGTCTCTTCCCCAGTTAGATCATAGAACTCACCTTACTCCTTAGAGAATCCAACCTTCATTCCCTTAAGGGTATCATTACTGATAAAAATCACCTTGAAATTCCTCACCATGGAACTGCATGGGATCTAGAAAGACTCTAGGAAATGAACTATCATCTTTGAGAGTAGGGGAGTAAAATTGATAATTTGTGCTCTCAAATTTCCATTCATGATATTCTCAATCGTATGGAAAATGTGATTCAGGAGTTTGAGATTTCTTAGGTTTTCCAAAACGTCCAAGATGTACATATCACTTTTCTGGAGGGTGTCTTTGCCACCCTTTATCAGTATGACGAGGCCCGGAACCCATAACCATAGAATACATTTGTTGGTAGATAGATTGGAAATCATTGTCGTCTTTATATATTTGAGCTAAAGGCATTCCATAGCCTTGGACTTAACAAAAACTTCCTTGAACCTTTGACTGTTATTGGGAGCATAATTATGCCTCCCCTTATTAAGATAGCCCCACCAATCTAGTATCCTTAGTGTAAGAGAGTGAATATGTCTTTACATAACATATAATTGAAAACTTTTACGAACCATCTTCCTTACAGAAGAAAACTAATTCATAGAATTCTATGAGAATATCCAGATAAAAAACATCCTGAGATCTTGTCTTATATATAGCTATACTTTCCAATTTATTGAGTCTGATATTCTAGGAGATAATAGAGTCATACTTATTAAAGATGTTCAGATGAACTAACATCTACATGTATACTTGACACAATGAAATCGGCTTCACAGAAGACATTTCTTGAGAGAGAACATCTGCAGACATTTAGAATTGAGTACTTTTAAAAAATCTGGAACATGTTTTTATAGAGGACCATAGATTTAGTACGCGAGAGCTTGAAAACCAATGTGAGAAAACCCCTAAGGAGTCCTTTATATTGGAGATAGAAGAGAAGACTCATCTTCTCGTATTAATCCAATGGCTGAGAAATCTTTAGATGTGATCTAATGGTTGAAATATAATATGAAAGGAAAATTTGGTTGAATCTGATATTTTTATGTTTTAAAAGGAAAACATTTGGATTTAAGGAAACTAGAATCTATGAAATTTTAAAAACAAAAGAAACTAACATCAATTAATAGGTAATTATGATAAACTCAATAAAGAATCATACATTTCAGTTTTCTAGGAAGATTATTCATACTGAGGAATATTCTTCTTGAGTACATTGGATTCTAAAAAAACATGAATACGAAAAAGAATCTTCACTACAAAAATTTCAAATACGAGAGTTTCTATTATGAAAATATGAGGTCCAAAGATTTTCATTATAAGAACTTCAGGTCTGAGAATTTTCATTACGAAAATTTCATGTCTGAATATTTTCATTACGAAAACTTCAGGTCTGAGAATTTTCATTATGAAAATCACGAATACGAAAATGATTATTAAGATATTTTTTAAAAAACATAATGTAAAAATTTTATTACGAAAAATATGAAAAAAATTTATTCCGAAAATCATGAAAAACTTCATTAAGAAATTTATGAAAAACATAATTATGAAAAACAATAAAAACTTCATTACGAAAAACAAGAAATACATCATTATGAAAATCATGAAAAAACATAAAAACATCATCACGAATGTACTTCCCCTATGAATAGTAGTTTATTACTATAAGGAGATTGGTTTAACAGGAAGTTATTTGAGGAGGATTACCGTATAGTTATCATTCATAATTACTTTTTAAATTATTCAAATCTATAGGAAGGTAAAGATTTTGGGAAAATATCAGCAAGTTGATCTTGCATTCCGATAAATTGAAGAATGATATATATTTTTGTGCATAATTCCTGGTAAAGTGATTCCTGTTATCTATGTACATTGCACGAGAGTGATGTATAGGATTTTTACAAAGGAGAATGGAAATTTTATTATCACACAAAATTGGTGTTTTGGTAAAACTCATACCATAGTCTCTGAGTGTGTGTTGAATCCACAACACTTGAGAAAAATATCTTCTAGCTTCTATATATTCAGCTTCAGTAGTGGAACGTGCTACTGAGTGTTGCTTCTTGCAAGAAAAATAATCTAATTATTATCCTAAAAAATTGACACATTTTGAAAGTACTTATTCTATCCATTCTACATCTACCAAAGGCAGTATCCGAAAAATTTTTCAAGATAAAATCCTTTCCAGTAGAATAAAATAGTCCTAAATTTATGGATCCCTTTATGTAGTGAAAAATTATTTTCACCACCTTTAATTGAGATTCCATTGGATTGTATTGATATCTTACACATAAGCATAATGAAAACATTAAGTCTGGACGACTACCTGATATGTAAAGTAAACTTCCTATCATACCTCTAAAAGATGTTTGATCCATTGGTTTCCCAACTTCATCAAGATCAAGTGTTCTTGAGGTACCAATGAAAGTTCTTATACTTTTAGTTTTATCAGATCCACACTTTTTGAGAAGATATTTAATATACTTATGTTGGGAAATATAAATTCCTTCCAGTTTTTTAAGAGAATTCAGAACAAAAGAAAAATTTTAAGTCACCAATTATTCTCATTTCAAACTCAGATTTCATTAGATCTGAAAAGGATTCTGTTAATGATTTCTGAGTTAAACAAAATAAAATTTCATCACCATAAATTTGAACAATCAAAACATTTTTCTTATCATTCATTATAAAAAGTTTTGGATCTGAATTTCCTTAACATAGTTATTTTGAAGCAAAAATCTTGTAAGTCTATCATACCAGGATCGAGAGGCTTGTTAATGTCCATAAAAAGCTTTGGTAAGTTTAAAAACATGATCAGGATTTTTTGTATCTTCAAAGCAAAGAGGTTGTTCAACAAAAAAGTCCTCTTAAAAATAAACATTAAGAAAAGCACATTTCACATCCATTTGAAAAAGTTTGAAATTGAATAATGCTTCAAAGTCAAGTGGAATATGAATAGATTCAATTCTAGCTACTGGACCATATGTTTCTTCATAGTTTATTACTCTTTATTGATTATAGCCTTTAGAAACTAATCTAGCTTTATTTCTTAAAATGATTCCATTTTCATCACACATACTTCTGAAGAAGCATTTTACTCCAATAATAGAAGTTTCCTTTGGTCTTTGAACCATGGTCAAGACTTTATTCCTTTCGAATTAATTTATTTCATCTAGCATATATTTTATCCAATCATTATCACCTAATGCTTAATCAGTGATTTTTGGTTCCAACTGGGAAATGTATTCTAGATTGACTTCATCTTTTATTAAGGAACTTCTAGTCCTTACAGGTTGATTCCCATCTCCAATGATACTATCACTAGGATAATTCTTTATAAATGACTGGTTAGGATTTTGTAAAACCAGTTCATCAAAATAGGGTAGGAAATCTTCTGGGTAAATGTTTCAGAAGAGTCTTCTTGAAAATTTTCATTATCATAATGCTCTTCTATCAATGGTTGATAATCAGTTTTTTAAAACAAATCCGAGGATGTAGGGTGAGGTTGTTTAAAAATAAAGGAATCAGTTTCTTCAAATTTAACTCATACTTTCTCTTCAACAGTACATGTGTTTTTGTTGAAAACTCTATATGCCTTCGAAGTTGTGGAGTAGCCTAAGAAAATTTATTCATTAAATTTTGCTGAGAATTTATGAGGATTATGTTTTGTATTCATAATGAATACCTTGATAAGAAAAACCTTAAAGTACGAAAGTCTAGGTTTTCTACCATTCCATAACACTTAAGTATTTTTATTATGAAAAGCTCTAATCAAAAATCTATTTATTGTATATCAAGAAGTACTTACAACTTCAGCCCATAAATGATTGGCTATATAATACGCAATCAACATGGTTCTAGTTATCTCTTTAATAATTCTATTTCTTGAATCAACTACACCTTTCTGTTGATGTGTTCTATGTGCTGAAATGTTATGGGTAATTCTGTTTCTACTAAAAAAAGATTCAAAATCAGAATTTTGAAATTCTCCTCCATGATCACTATGAATAGTTTTTAATGGAAGATTTTTCTCATTTTTAACCTGGGCTCTAAAACTATTGAAATAAGAAAAATCATCAGACATATTTTCTAGAAAATAGAGCCATTTAAATCTTGTGTAATCATCATCCAATAAAAATATATAATACATTCCCCCAATGCATTAGATTTATAGTGGACCAAAAATATCCATATGTACTAGCTGTAATTCATCAGTAGTTGAGACTTCCCTGACTTATTTAAAACTTTATTTATGTTTCCTTCCATATTAACAAGGATCATAGTATTTTGAAGAATCAAATATATGGTCTGGTAGATCCTTAACTAATCATTTATTAGAAAGTTTGCATATGTTTCTAAGGTTACAATGTCCTAATCTTCTAGCGCACAACCAAGAATGATCTTCCATTGCGCTATGGTAATGAAAATATTGGTTATTAAGGACTTATATGTTTAGTGTGTATAAATTCTTTTGCCTATGGGCAAAAAGAATAAATTCCTCCTTGAAATTTCATACTAAACACTTTTCATTACTAAAATATACAAGGTAAACTTCATCACATTTTTGACTTATGCTAATGAGGTTGTTCTTACGACCATTAACACATAAAACATTTGAAATCAATGTTTTTCCAATCAGAACAATGTTACATATACCAGGAATTTCTCCCTGAGCATTACATCAAAACGTTACTTTTCATCCTTTCATCTTGATAAGCTTTTCAAAATAGTTTTTGTTACAATTCATATTCCTGGAACATACACTATCCATGTACCACATATTGATGTTGGTACCTTCTCTATTTTCCTGAAAATAAGAATGTTAGACTTTTAGAATCCAAAATTTCTTGGATCTGTAATTTTTAGAAATCAAAATTTTGGGTATCCAAATTTGTTTAGAAAAATAAGTTGTAAGAAACCCAAGAGATTTAAATTTATTCAAGGATAAATTTTTCTTCCAATTCATACCACTTTGACATTTAGTTCAAAAAGGGGCTTTAGAGGGGAAAAAATAGTTATTTTTGAAAACCGATTTTTGGTGGGTATAACTTACTCCAATAGTTTTTCCTTGAGGTTTAATTTGACAATAAATCTTGTCAAAAAATTTCTTCCAATAGGAAAAGTTTGCAAGAATCTTCTTAAGAGAAAATATTTCGGATTTCCCTCTAATGACTAAAAACCTATCCTTAGGAATAATTTCTATAGAGTTATATTTTTCCTCAAAAACATTTATATTTAAAACAACATTCTTAATATCTTTAGAATGTTATTCCTTCACAGAATTTTTCTTCTCATGGTAATTAGTATGTTTTTTTAAAAGTTTATATTTATCTCTATGATCTCTAGAAAGATCTGAAATCAATTTTGTAAAAATTTCTTTCCTAGTATTTTCCTTGTATAATTTCATAAAAATTTTACAATTTCTTGCTTCATGTAACTTGGAAAATTTGGAAAATTCTTCATAAGAAGGTGTTTCTTCATTTTCTGAGGATGAATTATCTCCATTAGAAGTACTATTTTTGTAATAGTAATTCTTATCAAGAGATAAATTTGTTAAAGACTCAAAAGAGCGTACCTTGTCCATAAAACATGTATTAGAAAAAGATGTATTATCAATGAATCCCATATTATTATGTGAAAATGAATCATATAAAAAATATTCACTTTCTGAAGTGTATCTATAGATAGAAGTTCAAGTATCATTAGATTTAAGGCTTTTCATGTGCTTTGATAGATAGAATGTCTTCTTGTTTCTTTCTGAATTCAATTCCTTTGTTTCCTTATTTATCAAAAAAGGACAGTCGGGTCTGATATAACATGTTATTCTACATTCATAACACATAACATCTCAATCTTTCTTATCTCTGTAGTATTTCTTCTTTTAATTTTTTTGATGATTCATTGGATCTATAATCTTGTTCATTCTATGAGAATGATTAGCTAATTCATTCTCTATCTTTTCTGTGTCACTAGATTATGACTAAATAATGACATTATTTAACATTGATCTAGTTAATATTCCTAGGGTATTGGATAGAATATGTTTAGAAGTGGTTATAAAAGCAACTCATCCATTCCCATTATTCTTCATAACATTTTCAGCATCTCACTTCATTTTGGTTTCATGCTGAAGAAGAGTTCCAAATAACTCATCTAAGAAAATCTGAGTGATTTTCATGTTCCCATAAATAGCTGACCTCTTGGACTCCAATTCATTTGAAATTATATCTATGATATTGTCAACAAGAGTCTCATCAAATAATCCTTTTCCCCCATAGATTTTAAACTATTCACTATAGTCATAATCCTTTTCTATACATTTCATATAGGTTCTCCATAAGTAATGTTAATGCTATTGTATTCATCTCTTAGCATAGATCTTCATTTCTATATGACTTTAGGTGTACAAAAATGATTAACATCACGTTTCCTCTAGATATTGTTTACTGATTCACACGATGATATTTGATTATATATGTTCCTAGCCATGGAACATAACTAACTATTTCTGACTCTCATATTTTCTTGGTATTCAGATTTCTCCTGGTTCTTAAAGGTTCTTAATTCCATATCAGTAATATTATAATATCCAATCATAATTAGATAGTTATCAACTCCTATATTGATAAAAAAATTCGTCATCCTATCTCTCCAATACTCATAATCATTTCGATCAAAAATAGGAGGTCTGGTAGGATTTATATTGTCAATATAACCAACATTTAATCCTGCCATCCTTATGAAAATCGTTGGCACACAAACTTTTTATTATTAAGAGTTTGTAAACAAGGGAAAATATCTAAATAAAGGAACTAGATATTTTATCTCTAAAAAAACTGAATATGAACAATATGAGTCCGAAAATATGAATTAGAAAAATATGAATCGGGATGTTCAATTCCAAGAATTCTCATATGAATATAATCATGAAATTAATTCAGATTGAACCAATTCTTCTGATTCCAATTGTTGAGATGGTATGTCTAGGAATGATATACTCTATAATACCAAATGTAGGATCGAAAAAGAAAAATGACATACAAATACAATAGGGGGGGGGGTGAATTGTTTTCTTTAAAAAAAACCTTAAGGAAAATTTTAATATCCAAAATTCACAACACCTCTATGTTGTAATAACATGATGGATTCTGGAAAAGATATTCTATAAATGAAACATAACAAAAGACTACACCAACTAATATTCTACTTTAAAGCATATTGAATACTATAAAAATAGATATTAAGATTAGTGAACTGTATGAATGTTATACTTTCGTCAGCAACTAAAATACATAGGGGAAAACAAAATACTACTAGTAACAATTAGTAACTCGTTTAACCCAATGATGAGGGTATCCAAAATACCTGGATAAGAGGTCCCTTGATTTATACTTTCAAGAAAGTCGATCTTACCCAAACCTAGGTAATCCCTCAACCTGATGATTGGTATCGGTCTTGCTATTCCCGTAATACCTCGATTTGTAAGGAAATCAACACCTCTTACTCCACAACCCGATGTCTCTAATTTTATGGAAATATAACATTTTCACTAAGCAAATTTTCATGAATAAATGTTTGAACAAGTTTTTCAAAACATTCTGTATGAATCTTTAGAGTTTATAAGAGCCTCAATCTCTAGAAATCACTTCAATAGCTTGTAAGCACGATTTTCAACGTTTAGTATTGAGCTATTTTCAAATGAGCTCCTATTTATAGGCATTGATCAAATGGTTGGATCCCTCCTCCAATGGTCATATTTTTCCATGAATTTTGGAGGGACATGTACACGTGTCACCTAAACCATGGTTAGACGATAACTGAAAGCATGACATTGTTTTATAATAAAATGAGTGTAAGTATACCTAAATATGATATTATTAATATAAGTAAATATGAATGTTCGGAGTCTAAGAAAAAATAAGTTCAGAGTATGCAGCACAAAGATATTCGGATTCTATTTTCTATGAATTTGGAACCTGAATACTATAGAATTCCGGAGTCAGAATTTCAGGAAAATATGGAGTCTAGATTCACAAGAATTTGGAAACATACCTTACATGTTTCGGAGTCAGTGCTCTTGAGAATTTGGAGTCAGAACTCATAAGCGTTCGGAGTAGGAATTAAAAGAACTCGGAGTTAGAACACTGAAAGTTCGTAAACAAAATTCATAATAAGAATTCTTATTCAGAATTCAGAGTCTGAACATTATGAATGATCGTATCCAGAATTCGGAGTTGAACATCATGAGAGTTCATAACCAGAATTCAGAGTTGAACTTCATGAGTGTTCGTAACCAGAATTCGGAGTTGAACGTCATGGGAGTTCATAACCAGAATTCATAATCAAAATTCAGAGTCAAGACTCTGAAGAGTTCGAAACAATAATTCTGTGAATTTTGAGAATTCAGATTCTAAAACAGAATGCTTTATATCAAAGTATTTATGTGATTCCGAGCTTTTGGTTTCAATCTGAATTTTATACTTAGAAAGATTATGATATGAGTAATTAAAATATGGTAAGGATAAATTTCCTTGGGGAAGGAAGTTTTTCCATATAGGGGTAATGTATAGGGTAAAATGAAATTTTCCTTAAGATAAGGTTTTTGTTATTTTCAAAACAATAGGAATGGTAAAGATATAAAGAATCCTTATTCTCATGACAATATCACCCATTAATGAAAGAATGGAAAATTCATAAGGAAAATATTATTAAATCAAAATTTATTTCTAAGTTAACGATTCTATAATGAATATAGGGTTGTTTTGTGATTCATGGAGTACAGTTTGTATGAAATAAGGGGATTTGGAGGTGTGATTAATGGGTTAGAGATGGTGATCTTTTATAAGAGGGATGGTGGGATCTTATGGAACATTGGAATGTATTATTTTATTATAAAATTATTTTCGGTTTCAAAAGGTATGGAACATATTTAACTCAAATATAAGTTACATATAATTTTAAATAATGTCATCCAATTAAAATTGGATAGTTTTTGGATATTTTTTAATCCTTATCTTTTTTATTTAACTCTTTTTAACTTGTATAACTTTTACCATGTCCTCTTATATATTAATTCTATATTGTTTATAAATTTAAAATATAATTCCAAGAGACTAAAAATGGATCATTTATTACATTTTGAACATTATATATGTCTTTTAAAAAAATATTAGGTTTTTAGGAATATATTATCATTTAATAAAATATTAATTTTTTTAAATACATTTTATTTCAATTTATAAATTATTCATATCAATACTTTTCAAAAAATATATAACAAATTTATTATTTCAATCAACATTAATTAATTAAAAGACCAAAAGTCATTATTAACCTCAAAATTCGTTTATGGCATAAAAAGTTACAAAATAAATATATTTTAGTATTTATAATAATATTTATTTGAATCCTTTATTAATGAATAAATTACTACATCGCCATTGTGTCTTAATTAATTATATTTATATAATGTATAAATTTTATAAATAATAGACAATTGTGTTGGAAATATAATTATCATCAAAATTAATATTTATATTCTAAGATATCACTTATATAACCCCACATAAAAATTGTTTTACTAAAATATATAATATTATGTTACCTTTTTCTTTACTTTAAATTAATTAATATAAGGTTTCATTATCACTCTCATGTGCCTCCATGAGGTCCCAAAATCGATCCAAGGATACTAATGGTCGGAATTATATCTTCCAAAATGGTTATGAAAAGTTTAAGGTAATCTGAAAATATTATTATATTAATTTTCACCCCCATTTACCAGATTTATCCTTTAACCATGGTAAATAAAATATTTACTAAGGTATATATTCATAATTTCTAAAATTAAAATTTTAATATTTACACAATTTGGACCTCCTAATTCAAAATATGGAATCTTGTATTCCAAATTCAAAACATAGAAGTGGAAAAAATTAATTTAAAATTAATTATCAATGTCAAAACCAAATAATGTGTTTTTAAGAAAATAATACCTATTAAATGATTGACCCTTGTTTATGTCCAAATTAAGAGTGAAATTGCTTAAAATGGAAAAAATTTGATTAAATGGTAAAAATATAATCCAATTAAACTTTAAAACCAATTAAAATAACAGTTTAACTATATAAATAAATTAGATGAAATACATGTTTTGAATTAAAATACTATATTTTTCAATATTCATTAAAAAATAACATTATCGGAAAAATACCAATAATTTACCCAATGCAAATTTTTATGTCCCAATTCTAAATAATAAATATATTTTTTCAAATAAAACATATAAAATTGAAAAAAACTAAATTTGAAAATAATCTCCATCAATAGGTGGTAAATAGACCTTTTAAAGAATATTAGATTATTTATGCTTAAAATTGGATTAATTGTCATTTAAAACCTCTGAAATTTATTGGATAAAAATAATGAAATTAAATAAAGATGTATAATTATATTTTAGTTAGTTCTGTTCATTTCCACCGATACAACGACTAGACATTAACTACCATTTAAAATAATATTATATTATTATTTCTCAGTACGACTCAAACTTATGTACAAAATGAGATTTTCAGAAAAACCCATTATTTTGTGTCCGGTACTCCATTGAACATAGAATATTTTTTAAATTAAATTTAATATTTAATTTCTAAATATTTATAAATATGTAAATATCATATTCATTAATTACCTAGGATGTTATAATATGTGTGAGTTCACATGAGTGATTTTTGATATTGCTACAAATTTCTTGTGTTTTTATAGTGAAAATATAGATTTTATTTTTAATGCTAAAAACAAACATGTTTCATATACTAATCCTTAGCTTTATAGGATTAATGAATTATTTAAAAATTTCACTTGTGAGTGGTGGACTAACTAAATGTGGATTCAATGGTGTAATATATGTTTGATAGTAATTCACTAAAGATGTTTAATTATTTTTAAAGTGGGAGTGAAAATGGAATGGATTTTACTACACTATGCTCAATTTTTCCATATAAAGATACTAATTACCATTGTATTTTACTAAAAAAATGTAAAGGTAAATGTATTAGGATTCTATTGCATGTTGTAAAATATAATACCTATAAGAGATTGTTAGATTAAATAGTTTAATTAGTTGGATTCGTTGGAAATATTTTTATGATGTTTAAAGGATTTAGAAGATTCCATTGAAGATTCTAAAAATATATAAGGTATAGTTTGAAGATCATTGAATCTGTTAATGAATAAATTTCTATTTGATAGTTTTCATGGAAGTGTCATGATGATGATTCCTAATGACGTTTTATGGATATGTCACAGTCATTATATATTAAAGTGTTAATACTCTATCTTGGATTTATATAGAAGATATTGGTTCAGATTTATTCTTGTATGGATGCTACATTTTTAGTAATTAATGAAAATACATATATGGAAAATAATATAATATTGATGATATTATAGAAAATGTTTAATTTATGCATGATTGAGTTTTTATAAACACAATATTTTTTAACCTTGTTTTTATATAAATTTATATATATAATTATAAGTAAGGAATTGTTCATTTTAAAATATTAATTGTTTAAGTATAAGATTTTATGTACTTATAAAACCAAATTTCCTATACTAACAGATGTGAAAATATCCACACATATAAAATAAGAACAAAAATTTATGGGGAGTTGGATGGACATCATTTAAAAGGAATATCATTTAAAATAAGTAATGTGTTCCCAAATCATTATAATAGGTATGTTGACAACATTTAATAATGAAGACCCATGATATATAAACGTTATGGTTGAGTTATACTAAGACTAGATAGAAAGGCATTCATGAAAAAATGATGATTTGTGATGTACTCACTATGCAGTGAAATTAAATTGGAAGATATAATGAATAAAGAAGACCTTATATGTATTAGAATAAAATAATTCAATATAGAATGGAGGAAAATTATGATTTCTGAATGATTACATTGTAATAATATTGAATCAATTCATTATAATGGGAAGAATTATACTCTCTTATATACAGTTAAATCGGTTATTTGAAAAAATTTAAGAGATACATCGATTTTATATCAATTTATTACTCAATGAAATGATAAATTTTTTTACATGGAAAATATTTGGAAATAATGATCAATAAGGTGAACATGGGGATCCATCATAGAGAAAAAATATTATGGTGTTCCAATTATCACATCTTGATGACACTAAAAGAGGAATGTTTGAGGGATGAAAAAATTTAATGAAGAATTCTTGGGCTATAAATACAATTCTATTATATGGGTTCAACATCATCTGGATAATTTTACTTCTATATGTGGTATAATCAAACAAAAATCAATCCATTAATTAAATAATTTAATTTTCATGGTTTAAATATGAAAGAAGAAGTCATATTTGTGGATAAGGATTCATAAATTCATAAATAGTGATGAAAAATATCAAAACATATATGAATATTATGAAGAGATTGTCATGTAGAGAAACTATGTTTGACCCTCTAAGAAATAGTGCAATGTGTGGAGAAGTGGAAGTGAATCTTGGGTTGATTGTGAGCCTTTCCTGAAATATGTAATGAATCAATGAGCTAATATTACTCCCTAGTCACAGAAATACATAATTTTTGGGCGCTTCATTAATTATTTCACTAGTGTGATGAATGTAAAATTTTTCATTCTATATCTTTATATTATGCATGATTATAGGATGTGTGGTGTGTCTGGTAGAGATCAAAATAACAGGCTGAATGTGAACTCATTTCTACAGGGGAAAAAGATCCTAAAATTAATAATATAAAATAATAAATTATGAAAATGATTAAAAACCAATGTGTCACCTTGATTCGCCCACTATTTTCAAGGTGTCTTGGGATGAAACATTTCCTATGGAATACATGAATGATACTATTAAATCATTTTAACAATAGGATATAGAAAAGATTGGGTTTTTTATGTTTGAGGATAAAATGAAATACATGATTTCTACTCGATCATTGGTGGCAATAGAAAATGTTTTAATTGGGCTTTTTATGAAAAATATTTTAATGGAATTAAAATTTTCAATCAATGCCTTAATTATGATTGGAAAATTTAGTGATTTTCGGGGCTCATATCATCTTACAAATAATGATATACATTATCACATTGTAAAAACCATGGGATACATGGTTTGTTTGGACCCTGGACTCTCTATTCTAGCTAGAGTTCCTTAGATGCCCTAGTATTGTAGGCCCTATCTTATGGACCATTTCTGCCTTGATAATAGTCATTACATGAATGATTGGGAATTCATTTCACAATCATTTTAATAAGCCTATAATTCAGGGTGATTCATATTTTTATTTAGTAAAACCTCTTTACTTCCATGTTTTTAATGATTGGAAAAAGGAATATTTTATATCAAAATCAATGGGTTGATTTATATCAATGTGTTTTCATAAATATTATTTTATGAAACTAATTTTATTTTGAAATGTGAAAAAATAGTTTAATGGTGAAGGGTTTCTTATTAGATTCATGGTTGTATCCTTTTAGGATTCCTCAAATGATACATATGATTTAGGATGTATGTATAATTTTGAATTCTAGATTCTAGTAGAGGAAGTATATTTTTATAGCTTCGTATATCCTCTTACTCAATGTCATCTTACATATTGGTTGGAATGTTGGTTCCAAATTATAACAAAGATATAGATTCTTTCATCATGATTTGGAATGTGTAGCAGACTATTATTTATTTGGTCATATTTTGTCTCATTTTTTCATAAGAACAATTTTTTGTAACTCTTTTATTTATATTTTCATATAATTACTTTGTTAAATCAGATATCTATTGAAGATGTTAGGTGTTAAATAGTTATCTTTCTTTTACATATTGATACCATGTTTCTTACCCTCAACCCATAGTCACCAAAAATTCACTATGGGCCACATGCTGATCCATATAAGGTGTAATATCCTGAATGTATAAAGATAAAAAACCCCTCACTTAATATTTAATAATTGTTTTTATCTTAAAATTGAATTTTCAACATATATCACATAATAAATTTTTTAAAGGATACATGTAAGGGTAAAATGATGTTAAAACAGTAGATTATTATATCTAATATTTCTAGAGTTAGATGCTATGTATGTGCAGGATTCATGCCCATATAGCCTCATCAAAGAAGGAATAAATATATTAAATAGGTTAAATTATGTTTTCAAGATTTATCTAACATAATTTAATATTTCCCAAATGGTGCGTTGTTTGAAAAATCTGAAACAACATTTATGATTTTGGAGCAGTTTTTACTAGAAGTAAAGTATATCATTTGTAATCATATGAAATTTTGTCAAGTCACCCAATAGAATAATTTATTTAATATATTTTAATATATATCTTTAATAAATATAATATCTCTCAAAAAGATCCTCATATGAGAAATCGTATACCATTGATATGTCAAGACTATGGTGCTTACACTAGGTCAGGAATAAATTTCATGTGAGTTAGGTGTATCGAAAAATTGTACATAATAAATAATGTAATATTTAATTATATAATTATTCATATTTTTAAATAATAAATATTTAATAAACCTAAAATTATTCATCTTATGAAAAATATGAGACCCTCATTATATCTAAAATGTGGGGTATACCCTAGGTCGGCCATATCTATTCTACATAATGAGAATTGGGTGTTATTTAACGTTTTATGTCAAATATATATATTTAATTAATTTAAAAAACATTTTTTTCATTCATTCATTTTCTCAAATTGTGTTTGAACATTTTTTATGTGATGTATGTATTAGAAGCATTATTTCTCCCTTGTCTTAAAATGTTTAAATTACAAAATCCTTAATGGGATTACTTTAATTACCCTATATACATGACCTTATTGATATGGTAAATTAAATTTGGTTTTTTTTCACTGAAGATTTAAAAATTTGGGTTTTTTAAATACCAAAACCATTTTTTTTCTTCATGGTGGTATGTTCCCATCAAGTTTGGAAGACACCAAACCTCTTCACATAGGCTCCATTGATTGATCTGGTTTCCCCATTTATGTTTCAGATTGGGGAGTCAGTTCTTCTTCACCACAATGGCATTTCACATATGATGAATTAGTTTGTCTATTTTATTTATTTAATTTTTTTTAAAAATCATCATAATCCAATATCTTTAGTGATATTGATCCGAATTACATGCCATTAGTGTTGTTGGATTTTTCTAAAAAATGGGACACTAAATACTATCTTTGACATTGAAGGTAGTGAGGTATTTTCAATTTGATATTTCCCTATTTAAATGGATCATTTAAATAAATTATCAATTTATATAAATTAAAAATTAATTATTGAGGATGATATTATTGAAATTATGGATGAATAATAATAATAAATTTCTATTGATAAATTATTCAAATTTTCAATGATAATTACACTAGAATATGAATAAAAAATAAAAAATATAATTTTCAAAGATGAGTTATTATAATTTTCAAAAAATTATTAAAAATAACTATCAAATGATAATAATGATGAATTATCAAGCATTTATTTACACTGAATTATCATAGAATAATTGGATGAGTTTATAGAAGACAATATTATTCAATTTTTTGAGGTTTAATTATATGGTAATAATCACATATAAAATTATCAAATTTATCTGATGACAATTTTCAAATTATAAAGGATAATTTAGGGAATAAATATTATCAATGGATAACGGAATGCATTTATTGGCAGAAAAATTGTTAATTTTTTAAAAAATATTATTCAATAATTATCGAATGATCATTTTAGAAAAATTATCAAAATATAAATACAAATGATAAATTTTCATGAAATTGTTATAAGATAATTATAAATTGATAATTAAAGAGAATTTATCAGATATATAATTATAGAATTATAATTTTTAAATTATCTTGGAGGGATAATGTATCATCAATTGTGATATTTAGTTGGTTTTGAAATAAAATAACTATTTTGGTTCTTTGAACCCTTGATGAATGTTGGGAATTGACGTTTCAATGATTACAATAATATGATTGTGAGGAGTTAAATCTGAAAAAACATTATTCTTTATTGATTCCACTTCTGAATACATATTAGAGGAAGAATTTTTATGACCTTCTTTGTTAGTGGACACACTTATTTCATTGATGACAATAATATTTTTTTTTGATTTACTATTATTGATTGTCAACACATGTGATTATGTGTGTAACCAAAAAACCCATTTTGATTCCACGAGTTATATTAGAGTATACTTTTACATGTTTTATTTTGATTAATTATTGTTGTGTATGTTTATATATACTCTAGTTGATAAACTATGACTAATTGTGTCCTTGCCATGTACATGTGTGATCATTACTTTTTAGATATTAGTGGTATCAAAGGATGATTGTCATCACATGTTTATTCTATAGTTGGGGGAATTTTATATTATGAAGATGGAGATGAAGGACCTGATCATAGGGTGGAGGTACAGGGTATTCATCTCATCGTTTCGATGGAGTATTTGAGGTTAAATTGATTTTCAATGTGCCATTCACCATGTGATAGTCTGGTCATTGTGAGTACTAGTTATTCTCGTATAGAATATTTGTGGGACATGGTACCTTTGAGGTATAAATGACATTAATAATTACCTCCTTGAAACTATTATAATGTCTTAAAGTGCTAGATTTCTCTTCCGAGTCATCCAGTCATCATCTTTCATAGAACCAAAGTAGTTAAACCAATAGATGTGGAAGCTTAGTCAGAACATAACAGCTCGAATTTGGATTGTATGTTTTTAAGATTCTGGAATTTATTTTTTTAGGGTATAAACTTGTGTACATAGAAAAATCTATTTAAGGATGTTATTGTGGTGTCTTGATGAGTTTTTCAGTCACAACATACATGGTATTTTTTATGCCCCTATAGTTTTCTTGAGAGACTTGATGAATGGAAAGGTCCTTGTGGGGTATAGCTGATAAGTTTGAGCATAGAGTAGGAGTGTATTGAGAATGAAAATAGAGGGGTCCACTATTCTTTTATTTTTCAATTTTTGTTATTAATTCTATAATGGCTTTTCAATTTCATGATATGCTTTCTTTTTGAAGACTTGTATTTCATTTACTTTCTTCCTGATTAGTCTGATTAGTTATTATATTGTGAGTATTTATTATTGACCCATTAATGTGATATTGAGGTATAATATCCCCATTTATGGACATAAACCAAAACTTCTAGTTGTCATCCTCTAGAATAAGATGAGGCACACATGTGGTAATGTTGAATTACAACTTATACATGGTGGTTCAGATTGGAATGTAACAAAATCGTATCAAAGGATAAAGATTCATTGACTTATTTCTTCTCTTATCATGGTTTGGGAACAAGTATATATGAGTTTGGATTGTTAGTAATTGGGAAGGGGGGCTATGTTAGTGCATGTGAAACATTGTATAGTGGGCCTCTATGTTTCAATATAGTGGTTAAATTTATGTTTTTTATTACTGTAGATTAAATTTGTCATGGGTGATTAAGATGATGTTTTATGTGATTTATGAGATTTTTGGTGCAATCACGCATCATGGCTGGGATCATAGGTTCACATTCCATATAAATGCCTATTTTTATGAGGCATAGTATTTTGTTAATTAAATTCCTTGATTTATGATATATTTATAAGATAGCATCACTTTGGGTGATATATCTATGATCTCATGTTGTGTGATATATATTTATATAAATTAATTAGTTGAATAAAGAATGTGTATGTGTTACTATATATATGATTCTTGTGCCTATGTTTAGGGATCAAAACATGGGTTAGATCTACGTGGTCTATACCTTTGGTTTTGGGTAGACACATAAGAAAACCTTTTCTGATCCCAAACACTGTTTATGAGAATTCTTCTGTGATCCCATAGACTGATTAGGTTTTATCATAATGGATATATTTCTTATCTAAAGGGTTTCTATTGAGATATTGATGATTAAACCTTAGTGTTGTATTTAATACTACATGAAAAGTATTCCAAGATACTTATGAAATGGAGGATGTTTCATCATTACCATTGTACATGTAGGAGAATGCTCTTGAGATTTCGCCCACACTTCCTATGCCGTATAGTAGGTAGATCAAATTCTACTATATGACTTCATCATATGGTCTGCCTTGAGAATATGAGAATAGAACAATGGTTGAATATGAAATAAATTTCAAATGAAGTATTCTTCATATTTATAGAACCTATAATACCATTAGGATACTGAATAAATGTTTTAAATAATATTGGGAATCATTGAACATGTAGAGAGTATGAAAGATCATATAGTTAAGAAGAGATTGAGATCAAGTTAGACATGAATCTATTTCCATACTCCATACTATATTGTTCCAACCAAGATGAAGGACCTCAATGTTTTACTATACCACATGGGGATTAATGGATTGAAAAGGATATGTAATTCACCCTGATGTTCACCTTTGTTTTCTCAAGATCGTGGATGGGAATCTTCACCAATGCGTTAATTACATAAAGCTAAACCGAGTGATTGTAATGAATATATATAGGTTTACCATGATTGAAGAAAATTTCAATCATATACCCGGATCTTGGAGGGTATAAAAGATTTATCTTCAATTAGTCTATCACCACTTATCAGTTACAAATTAGGGGATTTTAATGATAGTTTTTTTGAGTAATTATATACTGTATGAGAATTTGGTTATGCTCTTTGGTTTAACGAATACACCAGCAGTGTTCACGGAACTCAAGAACATGATCATTAATATATGCATGGACACATTTCATCCTATTGCTAATATATCTTATCCTCATCAACTCATCAACAACATAGAAACACGATAGGAACCTAGAGATAGTCATGAGTTTTCTTTGAGCACACGAGGTTTATGAAAACTATTCAAAAATTGACTTCTAGATTAAAGGGGAGAATTTATTATGAGATGTGGTTTCTGAGACCAGTTTATATGTAAACCCAAAGAATGTTGGGTAAATCATTTCATGTGACACGTCACTGAAATGTTTTTGAGATTTGGAACTGTATGGGTTTAATAGGTTATTACATGTTGTTTATCTAGCTATTCTCCTTATTATTAGCACCCTTGATATAGCTAAAAATCAGGGGATTAAAATTCTAGTGGTAAGACCAGAATAAAGTTGTGTTCCTTGAACACAATATATGGTTGATGATAGCTCAAGTACTGAGACTTTATAAGCCTGATATATTTATGTATTGTATTTTAACGCATCGTGCATTGTTCTAGGATTGGTTTTCATTAAAAGAATGTATTTATCATCCCATGATTATTTTTATCAATCAACGCATGAGAAAAAATACCCTATACATGACTCGGATCATCCATCTCTGGTCCAAAATCTTATATTTTTTAGACACTATTTCTTCTCTGATTTTTTTATTATTTTGAGGGACCACAATAGACTTTGCTTTATATTCATACATGATAAAATAAAAAAGATATAGGGGCATTGGGTTGAGTACTAGAAGGCTTCCCACTATGAGATGGATTATGCACCTAAGAAGGATAATTTCATTATATATTCTCTTCTCCATAAGAAATAGGATAATCATGAGATTTTTCAGAGGCCTTCAAATGAGGAGTTGTTATTGATGATATTATTGGCTGATAGGAGGGTTGATAATTTAGATGATCAGGGATTTATGCCTTTTTACATTTTTTGATTATGTTTTCTCATGTGAATCGGGTCAAGAATTGTCCGGAATCAAACCCAGATTTTGTTTTCTTGAGGGAACAACAAGCAGTGGATGACTGGACACTCGGATTTACTTTAGTTTACAGTGATATGTTTATGGTATATGAGATAGTGGTAGTATGGAGTTACATCAGACAATATCTAATTATGGATTACCATAAATTCATTTGGGAAGTACATTCTAGTGCTACCAGTGTGTATCATGTCTTTATTATGTAGTTCTGTTGTCCATGGATGATGAGGGACCATTATAATTTGTTTCTCGATTCCATACCTATCAGAGAGAAGAGACAACTCACCATCATCCTGCTGGGTTGTTACAGTAACTTGTGATAACTATGTGGATGTAAAGGTTATCCTGATAGACTTTTTGATAGGGCTAACCAAGACCCCATGGATTCACGAAACAGTCTAGGTGATTTCTGATTGCATAATGAATTCATCTCATTTCTTACCTATCATAGAGACTCAATTAGTATAATATTTAGGAAAGATATGTGTTTGAGCTATTTTATCAATTTATTGAGTTTACTTAATATTCTTTTCGATAGATATTGATGTTTCATATTGATCCTGAAGCATGGATTGTAGAAATATATATTGAATCATTTGAAATTCATCATGACATATCATCTTGAGACTGATAGACAATCCAAGTGGAACATTTGTATATTGAAGGATATGAATAAAGATTATGTTATACACATCATTGGAGAGAGGGATAATCACCTTTCCAAAATTGAGTTGTCATAAAATATTAGTTAACATAAATTGATTTAGATAGAAAATTATGAGGATCCTAATGGGAGGATATGTCTCTCACCCCTATGTCGGCACGAGGTGGGTGAGGATGTAGTTTTGGACCCAATATGGTTTAGGGACCACTACAAGTTTGCAATTGATATGGAAGTGGTTTATCACCACTTAGAGTAGAAATATATCATATTACTATGATGGGAAGTGGACCTTTGTTTTTATTATAGGAGATTAGGATTTCTAGATAGCGACTCCCTGGTTAGGGAAAAAATCTATAGAAGTACAGAAAGTTAGTCCCACATTATTTTGATCCCTTAGAGATCACCGAGCAGATATGTGTACTGACATACCATCTTGACATCCATTACTGTCTTCGAGGTTTGCATGATGTGTTCCATTTATCATAGCTTCAATGGTACATATTCGACCCAACATATGTTACTGTCCATGGGGAAATTGAGTTTGACATTAAAACAACTAATGAGGAGTGTAAGATGAAGATCATAGGGGAAAGAGAGAAAATTTTCCAATTAAACGTGATACCACAAGTGCATGTTCATTGGAAGAATAGACAGATCATGGAAGAGACATAAGAGTGTGAGTTTGATGTTTCAGATCAGTGTCCTAAGTTGTTCTAGTAAGACCGATAAGGATACCTCATGGGTATGTGAAGTTGATAGAGGATAATAAATTTAATGTCAAGAATTTATAATGATAAAAAATGCATTCTCTCTTGACAATATATATATGTTTTTATGTGAATGTATAGTTTTTAATAAAAATCAGTTAATAAATGTTTAATGTATTTTAGTAGGGATAAAACCCGAGTTAACACCTTGGAATATTCTATTTAATATTTATGGACATATACACTGAGTAAGTGTGAGATACTAAGTCCATATAGCCCTGTCATAAATGGAAAAAAATTTAAATTAAACTATGTTATACGTAGATTATTTATAAAAAATAATTGAATATTTGAAAAATGGTGTGTCGTATGAGAAATTAGAGACCACAATTTTCTCTAAGATGTGGTTTTTACCGTGGGTGGGTTTAAACATTTTTATTCCTATGGTGTTTAGTTAGGAATCTAGTGAGGATACACTATTAATTGTTTTTCATATTCTATTATTATTTTTTTATAATCACATATATCTCAAACAGTTTGTCATATGATGAATAAAATAACTCTTTTAGGTCCTAAACATGGGGTTTACCCTAGTTGGGGTAAAATGTGAATGTATTTTGGGTGTTTAGCGACATCACACTTGACAAAAAGATTCAATTTTTAATTATTTAAATATTCCATTATTCAAATAAAAAATTGTTAGTATCTCACAAACTGTGAATCATATGTGAAATCAAAGTCCCACATTAGGCTCTCAAAATTTGGTTTATCTCAGGCGGGGAATGAAATTTATTTGAATTCTAAATTTCAATTAATTAATTTTTTTTTGATAAAATGTTGATTTTAATTAAATAAAATTCATTTTTACTAGTAATCAATCTTATACAATGGGGTTTCACCATCTTTTTAGAACACATGATTTTTAACATTCATTTTTCACTTGTTTTCAACTATGACTATTTGCAACACCTTAATAGGACAATTTTAATGACTCCATCAAAAACACTCCATTGAAACAATAAAATAAATTCGTTTTTTGGTATTTGGACAAGGGATGAATATTTGGGGTTTTAAATACCCAAAGGATTTGATTTCTTCATGGTGGAATGATCTCCTTGATCTGGGGAGACATCAAAATATCTATTTATAAGTTTTTTTATTTTTCTATATTTCTACATCATATTGTAGAAAAAGGCTCTCGTTCTCCCACCTATGGCACTGGGCATATAAATATTTATGGTAGTTTATTTATTTATTTGTTTTACATTTCTTTCAAAAATAAAAATTAAATATTTTTTTAGATATTTATTGGAATTACATTCAATAAGTTTCATAGGACTCATATCAACAAGATGAATCTAAATAATATCTATGATTTCTAATGCAACAAGTTATTTACAATCAAATATATCATATTTTAAATGAATAATTAAAGTTAATTATCAAATGATAATCATGTAAAAACATTATTATCAAGGATAATATTTTTCAATTTAGCAATGGATAATTATTATAATTGTTGAATGACGCTTTTATTGAATTATCAAAGATAATTACACTAGACTATAAATTTATAAATTTAAATAAAATTATCAATAAATAATTTATTATAATTGTAAAAATGTAATTACTTGTTATTATAAAAGGAATATACTCAATAATTATCATAAAATTATTGTAAAAAATTATCATTGAATAATTGCAAGAGTTTATCAAAGATAACATTATTCTATATTATAAAATATAATTATAGGGTAATTATTAGACAGAACAATTAGCAATTATATCAAATGATAATCACTATATTATCATAGGATAATTTGTAGAATAAAATTATGAAATGACATTTTCATGTATTTATCAATGGAATAAAAAAATAATTTATGATTCATTAGGAAAAATAATTATTATATGATAATTTAACAAGAATTATCAAAATAAAATTATAAAATGATACATTATCAGATGTTCTCAAAAATATATTTATAAAATGATAATTTAAGATAAATAATAAAAATTATAATTATAAATATATAATTTAGAAATTATCCATGAGAGATAATGTATCGACCCATCTACTATTTGATTTCTTTTTGAAATAAAATAATTGTTTTTTCTTCTGGGAACCCTTGATGAATGACATTTATTGACATTTCGATGATTATAATAATAAGGTGATGATGAGTTGTATGGAACCACACAATGTGGTTTTTCCTAGCTGATAATAATGATAACATAGTTATAGTATGTTCTTTACATTCTATGGCTTGTGTTTACACTTGTTTCCATGATTAATATATTTATTTTCATCTTGGTGGATAGTTCTTTACTGCGATTGCATGTTATTGTGTTTATAGCCCAAAAATCCTGTTGTGATTCAATGTGTGGTGATAGTGTATCCCATATCCTAGTTTTATTATTATCACATGTTTCTGTATATGCTTCTATATACTAATGTTGATATACCATGTCTACTTGTGAGCTCACTCTGTACATGTGTTACCGTGTCTTTTTGGTAGTTTTTGATATTTGAGATATGTCGACTATCCATACATATTCATTCATTAGTAGGGGATAATGTTTTATTGTGATGATGTAGATTTGGGACCTGATCACATAGTGGAGGTATGAGGTAGCCATCAAATTACGTCGAGGGTGTTCTTGAGGTGTCCTTGATTTTCTATCTTCCAATCACCACATTATATCCTAGTAAATAAGAGCAGTAGTTATTATTTTATATAGGATAATGGTTACATGGTCAACTTGAGGGATACATAACACTGGGTACCACCTCCATGACATTGTGTGGATTCCTCTTAAGGTCTATTTTTCTCTTCCAAATCATTTAGTCATCTTCTATAAAGTAATCCAAGTTGGAATGGTAAGGGGTTGTGGTAATTTTTTTTTGTGCATACCTCCTCATTTTTGGATTGTATGTTTTTCCTCTTAATTAATTTATTATGAATATTTCACACATAAGTATACATGATCAAATCAAGTTAAGAATGTGTTGGGTGTGTTCTATAGAGTCTTTTACTCAGACCCTACATAGACATGTTGATGTGCATGTATATTTATTAAGAGGCTCAGTGAAAGGATAGGTCCCAATAGTGGTTAACTATGTAGGTGGTGCATGGAGATAGAGTGGACTGATATAGACACTATAAGTCCCCAAAATTATTTTAGTTACTTTTTTTATTTATTCAAAATAGTTTTCCCACATTAGGAGAAACATTTATTTTCTTGAACTACAAGCCATTTAATTTCCAATTATTAATCTAAATATATATTTAAATATTTTATTTATGATCAATACTATGATGTGATAATGAGTATATAGTGCCCCCATTGATGTTCTTAAACCCTTAACAATAGTCAACAACCACTTGTGTACGTAAAGTTGTGCTTGAGGTCATGTGGAATTAGGAATCATACATAGTTGTTTGGGTTGGGATGTTACATTAGTTTTATTTGTAGGTAATCCTAGGTTGGGTTATTACAAATTGTTAAATTAGATAATACCCAATCTAAATTATGATGAAACTACATGAGTTTTTTGGGGGGGGGGGTGAATATGGTGTAGTAGAGCAAGACCTTCCGATCATTGGTAACGAGTGTGCATTTTTGTGGGGAATGTTCACTATTGTATCTGATATAGTGTTAATAAGGGTGGTCTAGGATATTTAATTAATCCTGATCATCAATTTTGGATGATTCAAATGATCCATATTAGTGGTTTATTTACAGAAACATAATCATATCTTCTTTTGGTACATACTATTTCCATAAATCATTCACTGAATAAATTTACACCTTAAAATTCTGTAGTTTAATTGATTTTATTGAGATTCTTGGTGTCAAAATTGTGATTTGGAGTTATGTTTCTTTTTTGACCAGTTAGTATTATATGTATTTTTTAACTAGTAGCTTTGAGAAGATATCATCTAATTCATTGTGATGAATCCATGATGAATTTCTGGAAGAGAATACTTCAATATATGATTTATTATTGAAAGTAGTAATCTAAACAATCCAGACACTATTTCAAGTGGGTGTTGGAATATATGACCATCTAAGGGAGAATTAGTCAATGTTCACCATGTATAATCAACATATCATTAATGTTTATATAGGAAACCAATAACATGAAGATTGGGTTGAATGGATTGAAATAATTTTATTTATTTTTATTCTAGAGGACTCAATGGTTGGATTATCCTCATAAATTCTTGAATAAATTTGGAGATGATAATGAAATACATCATGAAAGATATGTTATAGGAGGATCGTAACTATACCACATTAAAAAATATATTAATTATAATTTTCATCTGAAAACATTAACTGTACTAAATACTTGTAAATATGTGACCAGGGATCAAGGGGGACACTCAATCATGGATTATGCTTCTCATCTAATCATGTTAGTCGAATTATTTCCCAAGACTGTTTATAAAGTCTACCATAATATTTGGAGGGTCAATAAGGGTTTGAGGGATGATATTCAGTTTATTATATTTATCTAATGTCTATCAAATGTTTCTAGGTTGGTTGATAAATTAGTTATGGAAGAAGTAGATATATAAGGGACAATTAGTCATGGTGGAGTATTAGTGTCTACCAGTGGAATCCAAGATGTGTGTTTTATCCTAGAGAGGAAGTGAGGATATCCATGATACGATAGTGGTAGTGGTGCATAGTAGATGTTAGAACCAATCTATGTAGTATACATCCTTTATGGAAAATATAGACACATAAATCCTGACTATTGAAGAAAACCCAGATCATGTTATACATTCAATCTGTCTTATCATATCTACTTCTTATCTAGAAATATACTTTAGGAAGTAGCATTGAATCCATGGATCCTATAGACTCTCAATTCCAATCTAATGTTGGTAAAGGAGGTCAATTTCAATATTATGTTATAGGGGATACTCATTTTGTGAAGAAGGTTTCAAGATGAGCTAGAGATTGCCTTCTTCACATAGTGGATTATGCACAAGAGGAATCTAATGTAGGGCTAGAAACTATCATATTTTTAATTTTGATTTCATATTATGTAGTAATGAAATTTTTTGATATATGTGCATCTAATTCCATTATATCATCTACTTGTATTATTATACTATGTCTGTGTTCAGACCTTATGGCCCTCATGATGGATCTTTCCACTCCTTTAGGAAATCAAAAAGAATATGGTTTTAAATGTCCAAAGTGTCATTTCATGATCAATTACTAAGAGTTTATACTGTTTTTTATTTGCCATTGTATCTTCATCCTTAATATTAGAATGGACATGATGATATATTTTTATAGACCATATTTACAATTATTATGTACATGTAATTTAATTCTCTGATGATGGATCCCCTAATGTCTTTTAAGGTGAGTATGTTCTATGATTAGGGAGAGTGGGGCATACTATTCCATATTCTATGATGACCTCCTACAAGTTATTGGATATTATTCTTTATGTTATTGAGCTTCATTTTATTTTATCACTACCAAATGGGGAGAGTGAGTACCCTAAGTTACTTTATTATGATTTATCTAGGTTACCACCCTAGGGGTTGGTTGAATTCACTTATTATCATCTCTTTAGGATAAGACCCATTTCTTTTCCATCTTATTGTATAAGAAATTTTAATTTGAAGGAGATTAATGTTCTACTTAAGGATCATTAGGATTAGAGATTTATTATCCTAGAATGTCATCTTGGGATTCACTAGTTATTTTTGAAATTATAGTATATTTAATACTCTTACAATGTTTTATTAAAAAAAATAAACATGTGAGTCTTATGAACAAATTCCCATTTACTAGTATTGCTGACACATTTTATCAACTAGAAGGACCTCGATTGATTTCTATTTTTGACCGATGATTGGGGAATCAATAGGTGATAATCTATGAATAATATATACCAAACAAATAATTTAGGGGATGTTATATTAATTATGAGTTAATAGTTATTTCATTCAATATATATAAACATCCAATGGTATTTGTGGGACTAATGAACTATTTCAGACATTGGTTATTTAAATCATTTATAGTGGTATTTGTGGATTATATTTTGTTTCACATTACATTATAGGAAGAACACAAGGATCGTTAAGATATCATCCTATGAACCTTCAAATAAAATCATTTTTATGGGAATATATATAAATCTATGTTTCGGATATGAGAAATAGAGTTTAATGGGAATGTAATACTTGAGAGTCATTATCATAGCATATCTCAATAAGGTTTAAGTATTTATATATTAGGAACTTCCAATACATCTGTTTGAGTTCTATAGCTTCCATGGTTTAGTAGGAAATTCTCTATTTTTTAGGACATCTTTAAGTACGATTCTACCATTACAGTGTAGTCCTATAATAGTGTGAAGTTTGATTGGAATGGAAAGTGTCAAAGATCATTTTAGGATCTATTTGTGATATTGGATTCAAATCCTATTCAGATTCTCCAAAAGTAGGGTTTTACTAATTATGATAATTGTGGTTATGTATGTATGGGTTCGGATGTGTCTTGATTAAGGTAAAGTCGGTCATGTCATATGGATCTTCTTAATTACACCTTCATATAGAGGAACATCCAACCCAAAACCTTGAGTTCAATGTTTTATTCAAATAACTCAATATGTGAATCCACTATCCCACTGTTTTGTGGATCATTATATATCCATATCATAATATCATCATATATATTTTCACCCAGAGAATATTTAGCCTATTATGGGGTATTTGGGTTTAATATAATCAATATTTTGATTATTATAATTCGTATACAATTAGAAAATAGAATTTGGTTACACAAAAATTGCCGAAGATGTTACTGACTCAAACATTCGAATAATCATGGGAGGAGTAGTCTCTTAGTGTTTTGTTTACTAAGATGATCATTGATGTGAAAAATGACAAAAATTTAGTTTTGTCACCTTTTTTAAAAGTTAATTCATATCTTGAAGATCATATTCATCTTAATAAAGCAACTAATGTGGTGCTAATAATTTTTCAAAAAACATATATGGTTGGGGGACCTCGGGTTATTTTTTTTATATCCTAATAGTGACTTATTTTTTAGAGGTAGATTTGTCATTTTGAATACTCCAAGGAAATTATTTATAGATAGTGGATATCATATGATTAGGTTCATTTATCCCTGAGCTAAAAAACTGTATCAAAAAAAATATATCGGTATTGGTATTTGGGGATGATGAGATCGCTTGCGGCCTTCAGTTTGTGAAACCATACATAGAAATATAATTAGGTCAATCACTAGAGACCTGCCAGTTTATTATATGACTTACATTTTCCAATTAATATTTGGGATGGGATATCCATGTATTTCATTATTGTACTACCTCAAACACTAGGTGGAAATGATACAATTATGGTGAACATTAACTGACACACTAAATAAGGTGATTTTCTACCAATTAGTGATTCAGTGATTGTAGACGAGTATGGATGAGTATATGCCTGAATGTTCTTGATATTACTTGGAGATCTATTTATAGTTATCTTCCACAATGACTTGGGCATTACTTCCTAGTTTTAAAATTATTTTGGAGATTTGATGGGTACCTAACTGATGTTATGCACTGTGAATCATCCCCATACAAACAATCTTAATGATATATTCAATGATATTTTAGAATATATGATCAATGAACTAATACATTCCATGAATAGTTCCTCAAATATTCATATTAACTTGAATGAATTTTCGTATAAAATATTTAATTAGAGTCAATTAATATGGATCTATTTGTTGCATTATATTTCTAGAATTGTACTTATAAGAACATACTGTTATGTCACTTATAAGACCAAGACAGGCTTAGGAGTTGACACACATGTTTTAGTTGATTTTAATGTTATTTGTGATACATCATAGTAAAGATAAATATTATGTTTTACTCCATAATCAACAATTATAATTAAATATGAGTGATCATGATGTTTCTGATCAGTTAAGAAATCATTTCTAGGGGAATTATGGTATGTTTTGTATGGGTTATATTAGTCATTTAAATATCATTGATACACTTGTAAAGGTGGTATATCTATTGATCAAAATTTCCAATGTTTCATTGATTCACAATTTGTCCCATGGTTCTCAGCTAGATAATTATCAAGAAGATATATTTCATGTGATTAAATGAGAGGATGTTGAGATTAATCTGGATACCTCAATGATTGAACAACCAGTTTAGATTATTGATCACATGATAAGGTGTTGAGGGGTAAAATAATTCACATGTTCTATATTTTGTGGTATACCAGATGAGATAGCCACGTGACATGGGATCAAGAAGTGTTTTTTAAGAAGTAATGACCTTATATATTTCTGATTCTATAATAATTATTACCTTCAACGATAGAATGTATCATGGTGGGGGATTATTTATGAACTAATAGGCATACATATGTTTTTTTAGGATCTATATGTAATTAGTTTTGTTTTCATAAGTGTTGAAGGTGCAAAAGGGAATCGAAATAGTTTTTTATTTTTTTCTATAAAAAGGGCTAGAATAGTTCAGGTTCTAAGACATGTCTCTCTTAGGAAATTCCCATGAGAAATTCATGTGTCCAAAATTCTCAATGATTAGGCGTGGTCATAGGTAGAAAATTTTAGTGTTACTTTTATTGACCATAACCAGAGGGACCACCCAAATGGGTAGAGGATTCCAAGGTGTTTCTAAAATGTCATTGGTTTCTACACTACAATCAGGTTGATCCCCTTGATATTTTTCCTAGGAGAAACCACCAAGACCGTGGTGGATACTTCTAAGTCACAGTGACATATGTTTTATAAATTTTTTAGGCTCAAAATATATTCATAGATATCAATTAGGGTTACTAAATACATATAAAACCTTTATATGTGTATTAATCAATCATTTTACTTGATTCCCTTCTATTAAAAATATTTTTTTACTTCTATTGGACCCAATTTCAAATTTATATTGTTCCAAAATAGTGTTTTCTTTAATTAATAATACTTATAGTTATCGATTATGGTGAGTCATTTATTCATGGAATTTTTTTTATAGATCTATGTTCATGAATGCAATATCCATATGTCTTCTATCACTGAATTTAATTTAATTTGTGTTTTTTCCAATTTCATTGTAGTTGTGTCAATAATATTTATTATTTAACATGGATTACTTGAATTTTGTTATAAAATCAATTAATTTTTCCAAATGACATTATTGGTCATATATTTTTAATGGACAAATTGAAATCTATGACTTTTACAAGATCTTTATTTGTCGTGGAATATTTTATCAAGGAATGTTTCTCAAAAAATAATATTATGAACATTATGTGTTCAAAGAAATTCCACAAAGTTGTTTTTGAAGTTTTGGAATAAGGTTCAATTTAACAAAAATTTAAACGATGTATCTTTGGGGGAGAACATGTGATTAGTTGTTAGTAAGGACCTATGATTCACTATTCCAAATAAAGTTCCTTGGATGTCCAAATATCATAGATCCTCTATTACATCACTTTTGTGCAATGTTAGTATAAATTACAAAAATTCATGTGCTTTATATTCCAATTTTCTTAATATTAATGGATTGATATTTTTACCTTTAGATTTAATCAAGTTTTTTTACGTCCACATTCTTAAGAACTAGGATATGGATTGTTTTAAATAAAAATTAATGGAATGTTTGTAAAAAAAATTAGTTTTTATAATTACTTCTTTTAAAAATTGGTATAATTTTAAATAAAACTAATGATTTCATGGGAGTACAATATATATATTTAAGGTACATTCCTTGTAGGTTTTTCCACATGCACAATATATTCCTTTAGGTGTATGTATAATTGTTATTTCCAGGTTTTGGCAATGGGAAGGGTGTCACATATCTTGGAAGATCATCCAAATTTGTATCTTTATCGTGCGGATTGGACTAGTGGTGAAAAATTATTATTGATCTAGATATTATTGGTTTGTGGGTTGTAATTTTTTTCTAGAACATTGGTCACTTGTTCATTTTTTTTTGAATTTTTTGGGCATACAAATTATACCCACATTTGGATATGTATTCATATATATTTTATTTTTTACATGAGGAAAGTCCAAGTCATGTTTTTGGTTAAATCATTCCATTTCATTTATATATTAATTCATAGGTTTTTATCACCACCTCCTGGGGATCTGGAAGAAACATCATGAATTATTAATGACTATCTAAGGTTATGTGTTAGGATGACACAAATAAATTTCATACATTAAGTCCTCTTTTTTATCTATCATGTAATGATTGTAAACGTGGATCAATGTGCTATTAAACTAACATTATAGTGATTAAGGTGAGTTTTAATCAAGCCCATGTGATTGGAACTCTTTTATTTAAGGTTTTTTCATTAAAGAATATTAGATCATATTTTTAATGACTATTATCACATAAATCATGATATATTCTTCCATGATATCCACGTTTTGAGTTTTCATTGAATTATACTGAAATTCTGCCTCGACTTGATCTAGGTGTTTGATATGGGTGTAAGATGAGAATTCACTATAAGGAGTAGTGATGAGGCTATCATTGGAGAATATAGAGCTTATTTGTCACAAACTACAAGAGTTACTTTTATAGGTTTTATATTTTATGTTACATGGGTTGTTGAGGGCACGGCTGACCATGTCCATTTTAACCTTTTTTTCTATTTATATAATCCACCTATCTTCCTAGGTGATTATAGGAAATAATATATCAAGCCCTATTATGAGTATATGTCGACTATATTTTTTTCATCTTGAAATAATCCAAATATTAATGGGTGAAACAAGGTACACACATGATTTGTGGTTAATCCAATAATTACTGTGACATCTTTATACCATATGATCAATACAGGGGGCTCCCAAAGTATTATTTTTGGACTATTTCTATGGAAAATTATTTTATGAGACCCTTTTAGCATATATATCCTGTGAGTTTATGCATGTTATTTTGGGTGTCTTCATGTGATATATTAATTATCACATTTTATAAATCTTATTAGGATTACACCATTTTTTTGGATGAAGAAAATGTGAGGAGTATGTTGTTCGTGGTTGGGATAAGGAATCATAGTTAACCACAGGTGATACCTTTTTATCATGAATTATTTTATTATGATATAAAACATGCCAATTATGAAATGATAAACCCATTAATGTTTATATCATCTTGGTATTTTACTTTGACATCTAATTTCAAATTTAATTTTTTGTGGAATGTACTGATGAAATATAGAGTATGATGAGGTAAATTATATGAAGATGAACTAGGGAAGTGATATTCCATTTTTCTATTAAATGGGAATCTTATTATGAATGATATCCGTTATTAAATCCACGGAATATTAATTCAAATTATGATAAAATTATGAAGGGGTATCATTCATATTGATAGATAGAGAATATGAAATGGTTCTAGGATATTTCTCCCTAATTAATTTGTGGGTGTTGTTTTTTACATGATCTTGTTTCAGTAAAAGGGATAGGTGTCAACTAATAGTTTTTAGGTTGTGGTATACCTAGAAATTTAATCTACGTAGGAGTACATAATTCAAATTACTAGGGGTAGCAGTCCCGTCCTAGTGATTACCCTAATAGGAGTTAGGCTATGATATCTCAAGGTCGGGTCTTTTGTGAGATTTATGTTATCAAGATAATATATGGTGGTCGGGGAGAGGGTTCAAGAACTATTTGAGGAGAAATTATAGTGGTATTATCCATTGAGTGTATTTTATTTTATATTTTTACATCAAACTCATTTAAATCTAATATGTTTCCCAATGTTCAATGGATTTTTAAAGAATATATTTGTGTGTTGATGTCTATATAATCACACTTAATGGTGTTACGTGAGAATATTTTATGGAATTGTGATTGTGATAACATGATTCCCAGTTGTACATATCTATATTACATATTTTAAATGAAGAATAAATTCATTTATGGGATTCATTGGATGGATTGTTTTACTTAATCTTATAAACACATCTTCTCCTATCAATAATTTTTATCCTCTATATCTAATGAGGTTGGATGTTTTACATTTATCAAAGAGTTTCATTTATAGGTTGGATATTCAAAAATCTAAAAAATTTATCTAATGTTTATTTAATCATAATTACCAAAAAAAAATTAATATATGAATATATATGGTAGATAATATTTCACATTGTGGTTGAATCGTTACAAGATTTCGTTCTTGGGACTTATTAGAGTTTCCACCTAATAGAGAGAGGGTGTGGTGGAGTGAATGAATTCATTATAATGTTGTTTCTCTTAAAATTGTGTATATCCATTCATGTTATTAGGATATATCATGTATATTCTATAGTAATAAAGGATTTGATCCTGATGTAATGGAATTTATTCCCCTTAGAGCATCCAACTGGGGTGTTGCGGTATTGATCCCCAAAAATTCCAATGGTCATTTGTATATTGTATTGATTACAAAAGGATGAAAAATAATATAATAATGAAATAGTATCCTCTTATTAATTGATATTATTTATTATCTAATAATGGGAATAAGTTGGTCTCTATGACTGATATGTGCTAAGGATTTCAGATGTACAATGTGGTGACTTCTAATATTTTTTACCACCTTTATAAGTTTCTACTCTCTATGTAGTTATCGTAGTATGTTTATTAATTGGATGAAATAATTGATATTTTTCAGAGAATTATTAAAAAATGTCTTCAATTATTACATTAATTATAATGTTGATATATTTCCAATTATTGTTTTGGTATACTCTATGTCTTGAGAGGAATATGATTGTCCTTCACTGATATTTTTAGAGCACACTATGTGAGAAACATATTAATATGTAACTTTTTTATGTTTCATTTTTGTATTACTATGGGTTTCATTAATTATTTTGTGATTTTATATATGAAAATATTGTTTAGGAACAAAAATGATGAGGTTATGTTTTCATAACAGTTACCATATACTTTATTTTATATCCATAGGTTAATAGGAACAATTTGAAACTAATAGATTTTTTCTTTATAAATTTCATAATTATAAGTTCTGATGGAACATTTGGAATTCGATGGGGTCACTTTTGTGTGGAAGGATTCTAGAAAACTGATTATTAATAGTGATAAATGAAATTCTCATTAGGCTCAACACTGACCTTAATCATGTAAGGTATGTATTATACCTTATTATGTGATATATTCGAATTCATGACTATAGTAGTTATAATGTTATATGTGTATGTAATTTTTTATAAGTCCATATACAAAATGATATACGGTGGAACTTCATGACTTATTTGATTATGATAGCCGTAGTGACCATTATAAGAGGTTGGTTGTACTACCTATAATGTATGTGATTCATGGTGTATACAAACCATATGATATTGAATAATTACTTTTCGTAGAATGACCTTACCCTTTAGAAAAGATGGTGATCCATGTGTCAATAAGCATTGATGTTGAGATGTCAAAGACCCCTATGAAGGATAATGTTTTGGATTATTTTCTTGGTAGGAATACTAGTGTGCACGTAGTGTATGATCTTAGTTGTGGGTGGAATTATATTATCCACATCATTGAGATAAACAATGATTTATAAGAGTATATTAGATTTTTTGTTTTCACTACCATGGGAATTTTTCCCTTTCTCATAAATATAATAAAGGATATTCAGATATATGTTTCTAAATTATTTGGTGATTATGGAAAATATATATAGTGGGGACCTTCCACTAGACTGTTCTATGGAATCTAATGAGATCCAATAGAAATGTATAAATTATTTTCATTGTGAGTATCTGTGTGGTGTTCGGAATAACACCGATTCCATGAGATATGTTATTCCTCTTAGGATTTCTAGGATTTATGACAACATCTATAGGAAAAATTCATGGACTTTGATGATGAATTCCACTAAGGGTTTTGTCTCCTGATATTTTACCTATAAGTGTGACAATAATATGATTTAGTAACTCAGCAGAATTCTTTAACCTCATCCAAGTCTTGATTGGATGTGGGATAAAGTGACAATAAATTTTTTAGATGTCTTTATCTGGGAAACATCATGGAAATAATAGAATATTTATAATTGTGGACTAGCTGAAACATTTATTACATTATTACTAATCCTAAAAACCTATTATATAAATTATATAGGAAACATATAGGTTTAGGATATAGTATGATTGCTTTGTTTTCATAGATGTATTTTATCTGATTGGGGGGCCCAATTCATTTCAAAATTATTTCAAGGGATATAGATTCAATTTGATACTTAGGTGAATTTTATCATGGCATACCACCCTCAAATGAATGTGAATTTTGAAATAATATTTGAGAGTTTTAGAAATTTTTTAGAGAATATGTTATTGATTTCATTAGTTCTTGAGAAATTCATCTTATAATTTTAGAGTTCTCCTAGAAAAACAATTATCATACATTAATTCATGTGAAACATTTTGAAGAATTATATGGTCTCCATATCAATTAGCCATGTGTTTAGTATATCCATGGGAGTCTTTTTTTAATAGTTACTCTCATTTCAAAGAAAATGGTGTATATTTAGCTGATTCTATTATTATTTGAGACTTCCCAAAGTAGGTAGTTATCATATGCTGACTAAAAAAATTTCATTATATAATTTAGGTTTTGAAATTAGGTGTTTTAGTGAGTTTTAACTTGAATAGAGAACCATAAGGTTTAGAGGTGTGTTAATTTCACAACAATGTTCATCGTTAAATTCAAGGACATAAAAATGATCATTATAGTATAATTTCATCTGGTGATTCATCTAACATATTGTTTGATTTTTGGATGAATTTATATATCAATTACGTAGACATTCAATCATAAATATTCTCATATGATTAACATTGAGAAATTTTAGTTAGATTTCATGTCGTTGTTCATGTAATGGCTAGTTAGTATAATGGATCTAAGTGATGAGATTATTTTGTCAAAGAATGTATAGTTGTAACAGTAGTTGTTGAAACATATGAGAATCCAAGAGTGTATATTGGAATGATTGGATAGTATATGATCACTATAGCTATAACTAATTACCAAAAATGATCGATGATAAGACATGGGTATGAGATTTTATATGGTTGGGAGGTTGGTAAATATAACCAATTCTCAGGTATTTATTAAATTTATTTATTATCAAAATAAGATTATTTTGTAATATTTTCATATAGAATGTGTAGTAGTAAGACCATATTTGGTCTTCAAAAAATTGGTCTTAGGATTGGAAAAACTCTTATGAGTAGCTCACGAATCAGAAGTCTAGTGGGAGGCCACTATTGTTCTAGTGGACATGCCAAAGGCTACTACCTCTTCTAATTCGGGACTATAAGGGGTTCGTGAATCCTTGGTAACCCGATTGATTTCAAAGGGCATCCACTATTTTTTTTGGGAAATATGTTGTTTTTTAAATATGAATTAATTTTATTTAAATGATTCTAAGTCATTGACTCTCACATTTCCCTCCACCAATAAAGGTGCATAATCCCCCATATTTGGTTTTTATTCCAAGGATAGATATCACCCATTATGGACCAAATTAAAATATTTTATGTCCAAAGTGATCATTACAAGTTAGGATATTAATTTTTTTCATATATTCTATAGTTCCCTAAAAAGATCATCATAACATTGAAATTATTGTCTAATTTCACAATTTATTCAATATTTCTTATTTTCATTCATGATTGGTTGATAAGCATAATATCTTCAATTATGGATGTTTATCTATGATGAGATTGGTGGACTTGAAGCATTCTCACTACATTATATGATATTCTCAAGTGTTGTGTGTGATATAACTAGAAACAAATGTGTGTGAATTAAATAAACCAACATTAAAATCATTTAATATTCCCGTGTATTTTGAATAACATAGTCAAGGATCACAATGTTTACTATGAAAGTTATTCCATGACAACATAGTTATTGAAAACATAAAACAAATATATAGAAAAAAATTGAACAAAAATCTTATGATGTGATTCTATGATTGAGAGGTGTGACCAAGGGATTGAAACAAGTAATCAATGATAATTATTTTAAAAAATAAATCATTCAATTTTTCTAATATAATAGTGAATTATCCACATCATGAAACCATATATGTTTAGTGATATAAAATTTAATATTTTTTTTTTAATATTTTATATTTCTGCATAACTTATTGAATTTTGGAAATAATTAATTATTCATGAAGAGTGAGAAATGACCCATTATCCACCTAGAATATTTTTGTTGGTGGTTTATCTTACAGCTAGGTAACTATGTTAGTTGTGAACCATACATCCACGTGTTTGATGACATTCCTCTTATAAATTTTATATTTTAAAAGGATCACTGTTATGTTTTTCTATGGGAGATAATTTATTCACTAGTAGAATCCATAAGCAATATTATTTTTTGGTTGGTAATGTATCATTAATTAGGGGTTATATAATGGTGGTATACCTAATGATGATGTATCCTTCCCATAGGGTGAAATTAATTGTTTATTTTGTTTATTTATAGAATATAACATGATGATATATCATTCAAAAAGGAGATATGACATGGGGATAACTCATTCTTATTTAAATGTGAGACGAGGGAAATGCATCATTCATTGAGGAAATATGGTTAATGTAATGAATTTTTCAATTGGTTTTTCATGATGAGGTATAGTGAGTCATTCTCCCTCCTGGTGTGTAAAGACTTTGGTTCCACAATACCATTTTCTCACTAGCTAATGAATGTTTAGGGAACAAGAAATGGATATTTAGATCTCCTTGATGTGAAAGGGTTTATTTTATAACATGTTTTAATAGACATTAATATTAAACATGATATAATATTTATTTAATTTTATTTTCTACACCATTGTTTGTGGACAATGATTTATAATCATACAATTCACATTAATTTTTATGGAAATATTAACATCATCATTTGATATTCTATTAAAGGAAATGACCCAACTATATATGGGTAGGATGGATGGATTTTTGATGTAGATGATTAGATTGTGCAAGGATTTAAATATTATTCTTGGTATTGTGAATCAATATTTTTACCCTTTTTGACATATTATATATTACCATCTAATTGTTAACCACACATTGATGTGTTTTTGTGTGAAATTTCAGTATGAACCATTTAATTATAGCATCTTATGTTTACTTATCTATGTTTATCATGTGATTTTAATGTCCATATAAATGTTTTAATTTTTTGATGATTTATTGCTGATATTATATCCACTATTATTGATGGTTATCTAATATAAAGGTTATATTTTATCCATAATTTTTATATAAACCAATGCAACTATTAATAAACCTCTGACATTCTTAGAGGCATACAAAATGTCATGTGGGGCCTACTAGCTCAGTGTTGTTTAGGATAACAATTATGGGGGTGGAATAATAATTATTAGCCAAACCTTTTCATTTAGATTACTTATAATCATTATTAGCGGTTCTATATGAAATAATATCACATGTGTAATATTTACTAGAGATATTAGAATTTGAACCATCTATCTTCTTTGGGTAGGAATATTACTCCAATTTCATAATGAATACATTTGTAAATGTCTCATACTTTGGTACATCATCACTGAATCTCCCATCATTCATATTTTACTATAACATGTATCTTCCTAAATTATTAATCATTACAATATAGTTGAATTACTGAGACCACATAGTCATGCATTTTTATTTTCCCAACGGTAGACATTATAATCACAAAAGATTTATGTATCCTTTGTTAGTTTCTCAGTAATATTTTATCTATCAATTGATCAATTTGGGAATATTTATAATTTATTATCCAGAGATTTTTTCATTCTATCTAGGATTATTGAAACCAGACCATAATCAACATCTCATGATGTAAACTATATTTCATTCATTTCTTATAATTATCTGAAAACATAATTTTTTAAAATAGAATCCTTTAAATCTACTCTATACATGACTCTACCTAAACATGTAAATAGGTTGGGATTTTCATGATTAAATTAAGAAAAATAAAATAACAATTAAATACCCCTAAAGGGAATAATTTTTTTTAATTTGTTCATGTGAGTTAATGAATGTTTTTTGTTTCACTTTTTTATATTAATTCAATTTTATTAACAATGTCCACTTATCTATGATCTTCATAAAAATTGATAACATAAATAAATATTTAAAATATTTTTTAATGTGATACTATTGATTATAATTCTATAATCAAACAATAATATAATATAAATAATTATTTGGTTTTGAATAATAATAAAACATGATGAACATGTGTGATTATTAAGTTAATATAAATCTTTTAAAAAAATAAAATATTTAACCTTTCCTTATCAAACCTGTTTATATTTTTATTATATTTATATATGGGTATTTTATCAAACTACTTCATTCTTTTTTATAGTTAATTTATCAATTTTTAGAGATATCAATCTACCATTGCCTTTAAAAACATAAATATAATGTCATTTAAGATGAATATTGAAGAAATTTCACAAATACTAACCCCAGAACCATAATGGTTCAGTGTGTTTGGAGACTAGATACACGTTTTTATTAATTCATGAATGATCTTTAACATCACCCATAATGATATTATTCTCATTGATAACCTACTTAAAATCATTCTTCATTGACTGGGGAAAGAAATCATAAGAATGGTTGAGATAAAACACATATTAAGGGTATTTAAGGGAGATATTAATGATCACACAAACATAACAAGAACATAAGGGTGTCAGAACATTATAACAAATTTTTGGAATAGTATATTCTATATCATAGATAATAACCATGAGCTATTAAAAAAAGTTTGGAAGTTCATAAGACATTACCCTTTATGAAACCACTGAACATGAACCATGAGAGCATAGAATTCACATAGTAATGTTCAAAAATCTAATATTATAAAATTTTAAACTTTTTTAAATAGAAAAATGTTCAATCAATAAATTAAGGACATAAAATCAAGTCTTGACATAAACTTTAGGACATGATACCAGGTCCTCACATAACCTTTAAGACATTAAACTAGGTCCTCATATAAACATATGTAATTTATACTAGGTCAACACATAACTCTATGAACATAAAACTAGGTCTATACATAACATTGTGAACATGAAATCAGGTTCACACATTAAATAATTAACTAATTAATTATCTATAATTACCTAATGAAATAGAGGGATTTGACATATTAAACCATAAAAAATTTCATATATTTACATGCCACATACCAAATATGGTCTTTATAAAAATTGGTGCTAATCCTAGCCCAGGACAAGGCCCAAAGGGAATTCCCTATTCCCATGGGCTGGAACAAGTGATCAGGTATCATATATTTTGGTTTGGAAACGATTTACCCTTATATGGAAATATAAAACATCAAAACCAATCGATAAACCAAATCTGAAAAATTCATACCAAACAAGATTTAAAAAAAGTCCATAAATAAATAAATAGGTCTAAAAATAAAACAATAATTACAAGGAAACATAAATGAAGAAAAAAAACATCCCCAAGGACTCCACACGACAAGGGGTCAACACCCACAAGTCATCTCCACAACATCACACCAAAAAAGGGAACTAACAACCTGAACTGCCATATCCCAAACCCATTCCATTACCTATGTCAAACATGACCAAGTAAAATTATACCCAAGGGGTGTAAGTAGTGTCTGATCCTACGAATAATAGGATAACACCAAGATATTCTATAGAGAAAATAATACAAGATAATTTCATTCCATATTTTGATAAACAAGAGGTAGCGGAAATAAGTTCTAAATCATGAATCTTTTATATGTAAACAGTTTTCAAAAGAAATTTTCCATTAAAGATAACATTTCAATAAATAATTAATTATTTTGTATTATCCATCCAAATCCACTATATTCCATTGATAAATACAAAAGATTCATTGAGCACCAATCTCGGGAACATCCCTAGGCTTTAGATAGTCTCAGGCACCAGGTAACTCATACCTCATGTAAGGAAACTACAGAAAAATCTATTCTCATGCAAGATCCACTATAATGGAACATCCCCATATAAAATTTTCCCCCAATAATCATCAATGTAGTTCTGTTAGTGTTGTCTTTGTCCATTTTAGTCAGTGAAATATGGATAAAACCCATCCCGATCACTAGTGTACTTGTACATATCCTCTCTCCTAGGTAATGGGTTTCCCCCAATGTTCTAAAACCAATATATCATGATACCAAAAGCCATTATCACATAAAAAACATAATTTTGGTTCATAAAAAACTCAAAATAGTAGCTACACATGTTTTCCAACACTTAGACCACTCAATAAATCCTTTTGGATTTCAAAAAAATAACTACACAGTACATAACAATATTTTTCACAAAAAATACCTTTAAAATCGTACATCAAATACCATTTGCATACCCATATTCACCACAATAGAATTTTAATCACCCAAAAAATATCTATAATCCCATTATATGAGTTATAAAACAACCCAATTTGGCATAACATAAAATAGACACGTATAACAAAAAATTTAACACCAAATTGGTAACTAAAAATAATTTTCTCAATAAACATCCCAAAAAAATGATTGTAAAGAAAGTAAAATGGATGATAAGTGTGCTAAAAATAAAAATTCAGCATTTATATCATATCTATCATTGATTAACTAGGTAATCACCTACCAAAATTGTCAAACCCTTGTATCATTGTGCGAAAATCCTACTCCACCACCGCCGCACCACAAGAGATATAGATGAAGCCTAAATCCAAAAGAATAGACCAAAGGAACAAGGATCAAACCCTAGGTCAGAATCCACACTTTTTGGACATTATCAAATTTAATAAAAATTTTATGAAACCCTAAGAAAAAGAAAAAAACCTATGTAAATGGGAGGATGAAAGAAGAAGACCCACTTACTTTAGGGATCCTAAAGAAATCTCCCCAAATACACCAGTATTTGAATTTTCAAATACAAAAAAATGAATTTGAGGTTCGAATAAGTCTGATAAGGTCTTGTGAGAACTGAAATTGGGGAAAAGTGCAATAATGGAAGGATTTGTGAAAGAAATAATTTACCTCATCAAATCAGGGAGATTTGTGATATCCTAAGAATTTATTCCCTAATTTGTGCTGCATATGAGCTCCAATGAAGGTGGAAAGATAATGGGGGTGCTTCTAGGTTTAGTAGACTCAAGTGAAAGTTGGAGTCACCAAAAAATAAAAAAAAATGAATAAGGTAAAAAATAATAATTTTTTTTTAAAAATAATAAATGGGCTTCCCCACCGGCCCAATTCCTTAAATAAAACCCACAATCCACCATTATAATGTATTATTAAAGGGTCAAAATTAAAATTTAGGTGCAAATAGGTCTGGGAAGTACATTTTGGAAGTAAAATGAATGCATAAGGTTGAAAAATGAATGTGTTAGAAAAGAAAAAAAAAATTATTTTTTAAATACAGAAATGAGCTCACGGTTTGGCCCATATCTTGAAAAGTCACGCATTACTCAAAAAATGCTTGGGAATACCCAAAAAAATAGAAATTAATTGAAATTTACATTTAAAATAAGTCATCTATGTTACATTTCTCCCCAGCATGAAGGACTTTCTGCCCAAGAATGTCAATATGAAGACTGATCAAGAAATAAGAATGAGTACTCATTCTCGACCCATAACATCCACTCCCAAGTCTCATGTGTAAGATTCCCATGTTTATAAAGATCCCAAACTAGTGGAATATACATTCCTCGAAGCAGCTTCTCTTGTAAATATGATATTCACACCAGCTTCTCAAAAACAGACAAATCAGGCTTTATATCCAACTCTTCCGAATTCAGTACATGGGATGGATCTGGGTTGTATTCTTTTAATAGGGAGACATAGAAGACATCATGGAAGGATGTCAATAGAGAAAGAATATCCGACCTCTTTTCCACCATTCCAATATGCTCAATGATCTCATAAGGTCAGACATATGATGATGTCAGCTACCATTTATTTCCTAATCGATGATGTCCTAAACGATGGGTCACATTCAATAATACTTGGTTACCCATAGAATACACAAGGTCTCAACACCTCTGGTCAGTATATGATTTATGATAACACTAAGTTATCAATAAGCACAACTTGATCAACTTTAACTTCTAAGACATCTCTTACACTAGACTCGGCCCTGTATTGAGGTATCACCTACCTCAACCCAACAAATGGGGGACAGACAAGGACGACCATAGAGTGTCGCAAAAAGTGCCATTAGAATCGAGGATTGGAAACAATCATTATAAGAAAACACAACAAATACCAACTGGTTATCCTACGAACATCCAAATTCACGAACACATGCACAGATCATGTCCTACAAAAAAAGATTATCCCTCATTGTATATGAATCCATTGGAGGATGGTATGTTGTTCTCATCTAAATCTAAGACCCCTAGGACATATAAACGCATTAAAAAAACCAGAATTAAAACTAGGGGTTTCTATCTGAGACAACTACTAATAGCACACCATGAAGCATTACCACCTTCTAAGGATACAAATGGCCCACCTCATCCACTTTAGTTGTATCTCTAATCGGAATTTAGTGGGATGATTTGGTATAATTATGAATCCACACCAAAATTGTATTCATACCATGAGGTGTATTAGGAAATACAATAATGATGCCCCTGGAAACCCCGTCCCACTTCTAGGTAGGAATGGTTAATGGATGGATAAATCGGAGGTCCATTGATGCTCTAAATTCACTTGTTGGGATCTGTAGAATCTTGACACGATGTCTGCGATGTCTTGTCTCATACCAGTCCACAGGAAATGTCGAATGACATCATAATACATCTTGGTGGAACCTGGATGGGCAAACCACTGAGACAGGTGGCTATTCTACATCAGCACCTTCCACAGAGATAACAGAACTACTAAATGGCCCTTGAAGCACAAGATACCATTGTGTGACGACAACCTATCAAAAGATTCCTCCCCACCATTAAGAAATACTTTGACCACTGAAAAATATCATCATTAATATTTTCACGAAGAATCAACAATAAGAGATAATGAGTCAATAAAATCCTCTCTAAGAATGCACCTCCATTGTGCTCCTTATTCTCCATAAGCTTCTGAACAAAGAGTTCCATCAGAGTCAAATCATCACTGGACATCCTCAAAACATGCACTTGGTCTCTTCTTCATTAGGCATTGGCCACCAAATTACCCTTTCCTGGGGTATAGATAATGTCAAAGTCTTACCCCTGCAAGTACTCGATCCAACTACGCTGCCGCATGTTGAGGTTCTTAAGTGAGATTATAGAGGCCAAAAATTTGTGATCAGAGTAGACCACAAACTTCTCCCAAATGAAGTGGTGATTCCAAATCTTACAAAGACGCATCACAACTGCTAACTCCACATCATTTATTGGATAATTATTTTCATTTGGGCACAGTTGACCTAAGCCATACGCCACCACGTTATCATCCTTCATAAGCACGCACCGAATAAAGATATCTAAAACATCACAATACAACACATATCCCTTTGCATCCTATGGAAAAATTAGAATAGGGGTGGTAGTCAACCACCTTTTCAACTCCTCTAAGGATTCCTTACATTCAGGCCTCTATACAAACTTACCACTTTCTAGGTGATCACAGTCATTAGTGAAGAAAGAAGAGAGAAATCCTGAACAAAATTCCAGTAAAAAAATCCAGGATGAGGAAACTCCTAATCTCGAACACATTCTTTGGCTTCTATCATAACATAACTGCACTGATCCTCTTAGGGTCCACTGAAACCCACTAATCAGAGATCACGTTCCCCATAAATATCACCTCCCCACTCTAGAAAGTGCATTGGACATCTTTGTATAAAAGATAATCTATCGCAATGTTCCAAGTGTTATCCTCATGTAATTCTTGTGTTCCTCCTCAGATTATGAATAAACTAGGATGTCATCCACAAATAACATGACAAAAGACTCTAGATACTGATGGAGGACCTTGTTCATGAGTTTCAAAATGATTGTTGGATCATTGGTCAATTCAATGGGTTGGAAAGATTACTAAATGTGGTCATACATGCTTCAAAAGGATTCCGTTGAGAAATTAGCCTCTTTCACACTGATTTCATGATAACCCGAATGCACATCGATTTTAGAAAACCATCATTCCCCCTCAACTAATAAAAAAAATTATCTTTTTAGGGAAAATTTTTTATGTTCTTGATTGTTACCTTATTCCTCTACTGGTAGTCAATGAATAACCGAAAGGATCTGTCATCCTTTCTCGTGAACAACATTGGAGAAACCCAAGGATAGTAACTCAGGAGAATGAATCATGTAGTTTTTAAGTCATCCAGATGTATCTTTAATTCACTCTTCTTATTGGGGGCCATGCGATATGAGGGAAGAGATATCAACTACGTTCCCTACACCAAATCAATCAAGAACTCCTCATTTATAATAGGGATTCAAAGGAATTGGGCATGTCGGTCAAATGTGCCCTGGTCTCCCACACTGGTGGCACAATTCCAATCTCAAATCAGAAACCATATGTGAAAACTTCCTGGAAGAGTAGATTGAACTACCACCTCACTTATTCCCCTGCTCCTCCCTCTTCCACCTCTTCTCTGAATATCAATCACTTACCACTACTAATAATTTCCCACTGAAACCATGCCTCAATTTCTAGTCGATCTACAACATGCACGCTCGATCAATCACCTCAGCCTATGTCCTCATTTCAAATAAGAAAACATGTGAGTATATCTCTAGTAAAAAGAATTTCTCAAACCCTTGGGCCTTTGCTCACTCATTAGAGAAAATTTCAGGAGCATATTGAACCATCTTAGTGAAACAGTTGGCGATGTTCATCAAATAATAACCCCCATGAATAGGATCCAAAAGCTATTGGGATCTAACACATGCCAAGACTTTAGGGAAGTACAGTTCATTGAGTATGAACATGAAATCTCTCCAGTGCATCAGCTAACTTTTACTAGTATGACGTACTAATTCCCACCACCTGTGGCTGGGTCCCTCTAACAGTAATGAGGCACATTTCAACCTGATCTTCTCTGGTGTATCCAAAAACTCAAACATGTGCTCGATATTATTGATCCATTCCTCTACATTCTGGGGTTCTATGATACTGTGGATGGTATTAGGCTTATGTTTCCGGAACTCCTCGGAGTTTTCCATTCTCGGACCTGTCACATCCTCTATAATAAGAGATGGAACATGATTAGATATATATTTTAGTTCTTGTACATCTCAAAACGCAATCTATACTAGCCTCTAATCATGCGGTAGTGGATAACTCTCTCTACCTTCCTCCCGTGGGTGCACAAGAGCTTTCTAGGGAGGCATGATGATACCAAAAGGAAACAATCACAATAGAAAAAATCATTACAACAATAAAAACAATATAATAAATGAAATCAAATATAAATATTCCAAAAAATTACAATGATTAAAGAAATATCTACATCACCCCCTCCTGATGTCTATTTGTCGTCTGCAGCTCACACGTCTCACCAAGAAGTAAATTGAAACAAATCATTCCAATATACCAGTGTGAATTGAGGTCTTTTAAAAGAGTTCTATGAGAAGGACCCCACTCATGACCAAATATAAATGCCTCGATAGTCCTTTCGCATAGCTATCCCAACACATCCAAAAATAATAATATATCCTAAAAATATTAACCACATTTTATACCATTTTGTCCCAAAACAAATCTAGTTGCCATCAAAACTGGCACCAATCCCACCCTGTGACAAGGCCCAAATGACATTCCCTATCCCCACGATCATGTATAAGGTCCAATGTATCATATATTTTAGTTTTGGAATGAGTAACGTATATATGAAAACATTAAACATCAAAACCAATCGATAACCTGAATATAAAAAATTCAAACCAATCATGATTTGAAAAAAAATCTTGAAATGAATAAAAAGGACTAAATATAATACAAGAAGTCAAAGAACACATTAAAACATCAGAAAAATAACCTAATAAACTCCTCATGATAATGGGTTATCACCCACATGCTGTCTCCATAACATCACACCATGGAAGGGAACGAACAACCCGAACAACCATGACCCAATTCCTTTCCGTTACCTGTGTCAAACAGGACCAAGTAAGCATTCACCGAAGGGAAGTATGTAGGGTGTGAAACTACGACCAATAGGATCCCACAATTAAATTCCCTAGAGTAAAAAATTAATGGTAATAATCAATAAACAATAGTTAGGGGAATATTTTCTAAAGGATGAAACTTTTAAATATAAACTGTTTTCATAAAAAATTTCTAGGAAAGATGATATTTACATAATAAATGTTTGTTAATATATTTTAAAGTCAAAAAAAGCCATATTATAAATACAAATACAAAAGATTCAATGAGCACCACTCTCGAGAAAAGCCCTAGGCACTAGGTAGTCTCGGGCCCCATATACCTCGCACCTCAGTGTAAATTAACCATAGAAAAATCCATTATCATGCACGATACACTAGTAGGTAACATAAATATAACTTGGTGGTCCCCAATCATCATCAATATAGTTTTTTAGAATTGTTTTTATCTATTTTACCCTTTGAAATGGGGATAAAACCTATTCGGATCACTAACGTACTAATATATATCCACCCTCCTTGGTACCCGGGATTCCCCAGTTGTTATCAAAGAATTATATCATGATCACAAAATACATTATCACATTAACACATTAGTGATGGTCATAATATACTTAAAACAGTATCTACACATGTTTTTCAGCACTTACACAACTCAATAAAACCTTTAGTATTTCAATAAAATAACTTCACAAAAAATAATAATGTTTTTCATAAAAATATTTTTAAAAGCCCACATTGAAAACCATGTGCATACCCATATACACAAAAATATAATTTTCATCCTCCAAAAATTTATACAAACCCATCACATGATTTATAAAACAACCCCTCATGTCATTATGTAAAATTGACAAGTAAAACCCAAAATTTAACACCAAATTGGTACATAAATATCATTTTCTCAACAAACATCACCAAAAACAGATTTACCAGCCAGGAAAATGGATGATAAGTGTACTAAAAATAAATATGAAGCATGTATAACTCATGTATAATTGATTACCCATAGAATTACCGACCACAGTTGTCAAAACCCTTGAATCTTTGTGCGAAAATCCAACCGCACCACTGCCCACCATACGACACTTAAATCCAAAATAAACCCAAAAGAATACACAAAAATAACCAAGATAAAACCCTATGTTCAAATAAACAATTTTTTTACATTATAAAATTCAATATGAATATGAAGAAACACTAATATATATAAAAACCCTAATCAAATTGGAGGAAGATGAAGGATACCCGCTTAATTGAGGTATCTTGAAAAAATCTCCCCAAATACACTAGTATATGAATTTTCAAATACCAAAAAAAGAATTTGGGGTTTGAATAAGTTTAATAAGGTAATTTAAGAGCTTTAATGGTTATAAAAGAGTAAAAATAAATGGAGTTATAAAGGAAACTAGTTTATTATCAAATCTGGATCATTTGAGAAAGTCGAAGAAGTTATTACATATTTTTGATGCATACATGCTCCAAAGAGGGTGGAAACGGAATGGTGACCCTCTTGTGTTTAGTGTTATCAGGTGAGACATAAAATCACAGAAAAATCTTAAAAATTTAATATGATATAAAATAATTTTTTTAACTCAAAATGGGCTACCAGAATAGAGAAATCCCTTAAATTAAACCTCAAATCCACCATTATAATGGATTCCTGAAAGGTCAAAATTGACATTGAGGTGTCAGTAGGTCTTGGGAGGCCATTTTGGAAGTGGAATATATGTTAAATGTAGAAAAATCTAGGAGATATAAAAAAAATTGGGGTTTAATTATATAAATGAGATCACGTTTTGGCCCGATCCTGAATACTCACCCTTTACAAATAAATTCATGGGAAAATGCCCGCAGTAATGAAATAATGGAAATTACATAGAACATAACATTAAAATAATTCAATTATTTTACAATAAAAAATTACATAAAAATTAATCACAACCATAACACATTTAAAAATAATAATTTTCAGAAACCTTTGAACATTTTTTCATAGCAGAACATGTGGTAAATGAATGGGGTTCATAAATATCTCAGCCTCAAAATCTTAAAAATAAACCATCCATATTAGAAATAAGTATGGTATCATAGGATCATGTCCTGTGTAAATAATAATTAACCTCAATGGATGTTATCATTAATAAATATTGTTTTATAAGATTGCCAAAATATTTCTTAGGGAATATAAACATTGAACATTGAAAATAACATTAAAATGAAAATTTATTGGAAATATTATTGAAAATTTTTAAATGAATAGAAAACTATAAATATTAAATGGAATATTCAATCCATTGACAAGTGATAATTACTGTTGACTATGTTTGTAATGTTTTAGATAAAATAAAACTACACTTTTACATTTTTTGTAAAAATTAAAAAAGATACTAATTCCAAAAAAATGAAAACAATACTTCGGTAACAATATTTTTAAAAAATTAATCATCATTTAATATTAATCTCAATAATAAAGAATATATTTTAAAAATATATTTTCAATTTTTTTAGAAAACATTTCCTTGGAAGGATACTCATTTTTGACAAAGGATAAGAATAATGTCATTTTCCCGACATTTTTCCAGTTATATTGAGTGCATAATATAAAGAAATTGAAAATGAAAAATAAATTATAAGAAAATAAGTTATAGAGAATAAAATTAAAGGTATTTATTAGATAAGGATCATAAAATTTCCTCTGTGGAATGTAAAACATAACCAATCCTATTAAGAATTAGATTAAAACATAAATCCCTTACCATTTGGATAACTTATGAATCATAAAACTCAAGAAAGAAAGAACAATATATGGATTTCAATATACAATAATTTTCAATATATGTACCATAAGATAATCTAATGGTACATATATACAACACATAAATGACGAAATTGTTGAATTTAGCTTGTATCACACGAAAATGAATGTTTGACAAAAATCCCTTACCTCAAGTTTCTTTTTTTAATGTACTGTAGAATAATATATAATAATCATAAATATTATATAGTATTTTTAATGTTACATGTATATACTAATAATACCATATATTATCTTTTTATAATATTTCATCATCCTTTTATTAGTATTCATATATTAAAATAATTATTTCTATGTGTTAATGGTTTCAGGTTTTCATGTGAATTTTGGTTTGAAGTTATATACCTTGTACTTTTATAATGGTTTAATCATCACTATAATATAAACCACGATATTTTGATCTCATATATTTATTTTATATATATGTATAAATTCATGTATAACATATTATTTTGAATAATGGAGTACATTATTCATGGATATTATTGGTTATATGTACACATGAATATTATTTCAATTTTATTACATTTAGAATTAAATAAATGTAAATAATAATTAACATTTAATTTATAATTATCATATAATATATGTCTTAAATATTCATTAAAAATATACTTAATTAAATCCATGTAAAAAGAAATTTAAAGATGTATCACTTTGCTTCTTTGTGGTGATAACGCACATGTTTGCTCGAGCAACAGTAGGGTTTTTTAAAGGATTGGGAAGTAAAAAGTGATATGTTATATAATAATTAAATTAGTACATTTATGTAATAAATTTAAATTTTATAATTTAAATACATCATTATTTAAACCCATGAGAGTATGTAATCAGAAACGAATTACATCAATTCATGAAGAGGTATTCCATCACACATTTGATGGATGGTTTCTTTTCCAATTTTATTGAAGAGAAGGTGGATATTTTTCATTATATTAATATAATACTATCTCTAAAATAGGGTAAATAAATCTATTATTACATTATCATGTTTGAATAAAAATTTAAGAAGACATAATAATAAATAAAATAAAAATGATTGGTTAATAATAATAGATATTCTTTAGAAAAACATTTTATTATTATATATAAATCCTTCCTAGATTAGTTATTTGAAAAAATCAGGTACTATAAGTCTTGAGGATGAAATTAAGGAAGGAATTAATATATTTCTTGGATGAAACAATTATTTTTTATTGGTTTTGATAGTAGTATTGGTGACACCATTCTATAATTTTTATGAGGGTCAAACTTGTAATTCTTTCAATATTAAAAAATTCAATGATGTCTACTTGAGAAAAATCCCTAAAAATTGCACCATTATAAATCCTTAGAGGTTTTAATATTGGAATATGGCCATAAAATGTAAAATATAAACTTTTCTATAAATTTATACTCTTATCTTTCCAAATTAACCCACAATGAACCCATTTAAAGCAAAACCACAATACTATGTTTTCACTTTTTTCAAAATTCATTATTAACAAAAAATAATTTTACCATATTACCTGATATCAATTATTATGATTAAAAATATTTAATTTATTTTATCAAATTCAGTTGATAAAATTGGAAAGTATTTTATTTTAAATTAAACCATCAATCACTATTTGAAGAAATGTTATCAATGAAAATGTTTTCTTTTGTATAAGAAGATTTTATATCAATTTTCAGAATATAATTTAAAAAATGGATTAAATTATATTAATAATAAAATTATATACCTAACTTTATATTTAAAAACATTAAAAAAATTTAATCAATTAAATTCTTAAAATTATAATAAAATTTATAAACAAAATTAGTATTTCTCATTATTTAATGAAAATTAATTTTTTTTTAAAAATTCATATAAAATAAATATGAGATAATTTTGACCAGTTGATTTAGAAATTTAAATTTATTTTTTAAAATATGTTTACTAAAATTGGAAAATAATTATTTTAAATAAGTGCAAAAAATAATAAAAAATTTAGATTTAGAAAAATACATTTTTAAGAAAATGGCTAATTCTAATCCCATTCCAATAAAATATAATGGATGAGTGTAAATAGAATCACATAATATGTAATATATAACATTAAATAAAATTATTTACCTATAATTATTAATTTAATTTCATTAGATAAAAACTCATTTTTCAAAAAATTAAAAAAACATATCTGTCATTTTCATAAAAAAATTTATTTTATTTCTAATGAATTAATAACTAGTGAATTCATATTATATAAATTTAAATGATATTTATTTAATTATATTGTTATTAATATTCATACCAACCATTCCAAAGACATGGTGACAACTTTGTCATTAAATAATACTATTTTAACAGTAAATCATTACTCATTTAATCATGATGTTACGTTTATGAAAGATAATAAAGAAATTATATTTTTTAGAAAGAATATTTAACAAAAATTTTATGGGGTTTTATTCTAACCCCTTAAAAAAACCCCATTAAAAATTCATTAATTTCATATTCTAAATCGGGGAAAATTCTTTCATATCATATCCTTAGTTTCTGATGTAGCTATATTAAATTTGCAGTTTCACCACATAACATGGACCAAGGGAGAGTTATTTTTTTATAACACATTCTATCTTTGATATAAAACTCCATCTATTATTCCTAAAAATATATATTTAATTATATTGTTATGACATTTGTGTTTAGTAAATGTGAAGGTTCTTGTATGTACATCGCCAAACGATAAACAGGGAACACATCATGAACATGAGAAATATATGATAGAAGACCAAAATGATATGAAATCATCATAATATTTTCATCAATTTTTAAGGAAATAATATATCTAGGGCACAAAATTACATTCATACATAACCTTGTAAACCTATTTAAATGATACATTCATAAGAATAACTTTCCCATAACCTAAAACACTATATATCATTGATGATTATCAGAATTGTTTTTCTATAAATTCTAAACATACATGATGTTTTATTGAATGGATCTATCATTGTTTCTATTTACTCTAATACATGTTGTCCTTAAATAATTCATTTTATAACATGATCATATCATATTGTAATTCAACATTTCATTCCATATATGGATTCATAAGTAGCATGTGAATTCTCAAGTAAAAGCTACTATTATATAAAAATTTCACTAAATGAATGTAACGATACAATACACTTTTTTAATCCTTATAAAAATCCCCAAACATGAATTTATGTGTTTCCATTGTTCCCTATGGATAACGGTCTATTTGAGGATGATAATCCATGCTGAATCCTAATTCTTTTTTGTAGGGCCTCTTAATATCTTCTCCAAAAAATGAGATAAACATAAAATATTTATCAGATACAGTATAATATGGTACTACATTCAATATTTACACTTGATTAATGTATATTATAGAAATTAAATCAAGGTAAATTTCATATATAATATAAATTATGTGTGTTCACATCATAAGTTTATCAACTATAACCATAGTCTAATTACGGACATTATATGATTTGTGGATTCTACCCAAAAAATCTATGGTGTTGTTTTCCAATTTCCATTCAGTTTATGGTAATGATAATAAAATACCCATTGAATTTTTTCTATCTTCCTTATACTTAAATCATTTGTAGTACTAAGTAAAAAAATTAGGAATATCTCTTCTCATTTTTCCCACTAGAAATAATCGTCTATATCTATATCAATCATCATATATCATAGATTAATAGATATTGAAAAACAGTGAACCTCATTCAATAGATCCTTCTTAAAATATGAAATGGATAAAACAAAAACATAGTCCTTGAATATAATTATTCAATCACAAAAAATTTTGAACACAGGAACATTCCTCACCTTCTCTTGAATCCATTCCACTCATTTTTATATAACATTAATACATATATACATTGATGGTTTAACACTCAGTTCGTAATTATATGATCATTCTTCTTCGTTAAATATTTATATACTCATATATTATAGGTATAGAAATATTGGATCGTTTATAACCTCGTTATAGATAAAATAAAATGATCTAGTAAACTAAAAACCTCAATACCAATGTTTTCTTTCTTTGGGAAGTAATGTATTGATCAACCATAGTCATTAATCTTCTCCAACCATCTTCTCCCGTGTATATGTAACATATTTTATGTGGATATATACTTCAAAAATATATTTTAATTATATATATAACACCTTTATAAATAATGATATTACCTCAATATGTTTAATGAAATAATTATAGCTTCTAACTCAAAATCATTAGTCATGTAATGTTTATCATCAAGACTTGATTATCACAAGTCAAAGAGATAACCATATCATTATTCATGAGAATAAATTGTTGTCCCATTTTCAATGCATCAGTATAAAATATATAATCTTCTTAAATATATTGAAATTAATGAAAAACTACAGTTATTAAACATCCCATTAGTTACGTAAAATTTTCCTCACATTCATCCTTCCAAAGTATCATGGATAATTTAGGAGTTAATATTATAAGTGGATTATACAGTCATGAAAAATTCTAAAAAAATACTCGATAACATCCATCAAAATATATAAATATTCTGATATCATTCCCAATAGTTGTCTTTGGCCAAAATACAATGATTCAATTCTATGATATATCGATTTTAGTACCCTCCCTTGTGATTATATGACCTATAAATGATGTTTTTATATCCAAAATTTACATTTTGTGTAATTTTTATACATTTTATTCTTCTTTATGGTATTAATTACTACATTAAATTAATCTTCATGGTGTTAATTTCTCTTTTAATATAAAATAATATCATCTATAAATAATACCATTGACTGGTCATGGTAATATCTAAAGTCTCAATTCATTAAATCTATAATGATATCATGAACATTTATATGACCAAATGGAATCACAGTAAATTCATAATGTATGCACATCATTGAGAAGGATATATTCTGTAACTCATCCCTCTTAACCATAATTTGATGAATTTGATAATATTTATTATTCATAGAAAATAATTTATCTCCTTGTAATTGAGAATAAATAATCAATTTAGGATAAATGATACTTGTTATTCAGAGGAATCTTGTAATGTTCTCAACAATCAATGTATATTCACTTTGATCCTTCTTTCATCTTAAAAAACATTACAGTTTCACCCCACAGTGGGGCACTAGGGAATATAATTCCTTTATAAAAAATATGTTGGTGTTTATTCATAAACACCTGAAAGATAATATTGTTTATTTTATATGGAGTCATCAAATAAGGTGTATCACCAGTTATGAGTTCTGTTAATAATTCAACATCCCAATTCAGTGGAAGACTAATAAACGCTTCTTGAACGACATCAATTAACTATCAATGAGTAGGCATGCCTTTATATTTTGAGTTTTCCCATACATTATTTGAGAAATAACCATAATGTATAGTAGTTAAGTCCCAGATGATTGATGTAATTTTCATTTTATGTTTTTATACAAACTCCCACCGATAAATGATATTGGTTTCATTTGGTATATGAGATGTGACTACCCTTCCTATACAGTTGATTTGGGATCGATACAATGAAATTTCATCCCTACCAAAAATCACAAAAAATTCAAATAAAGGGAAATTCAAAAGCTGTAGAGGAATCAATTTACCACAAATATTAATCAGAGGGGAACAACAGACATGAAATGATACCATCATGAAATTAGTTGTTTCACCACTAGGGGAGTATCTAATTGTTGATGTATTAATTCAAACCCCATTTTAAGTACCATATTTAATATATATTGGGTATATCCAGATACAAATAATTTATTATAAGTTATTGAAAAGATGGTAACTGTATATATTACTAATTTCTTTTTGTACTCCAAATCATCAATATTGACATCATAAGAGTTTTATTTGACATTATGAATAAATTTTTTGTAACATAAATCATATACATTAGTGTTTTAATTTTTTAAATGGGTTAGAATAGTTATTATAGTCTATGTATTTGAAACACTAGGGTGTTGGTGGTGCATTTTTTTTCAATTCTCCCTTCATCCATTTAATATACTAGTCACATCACATAGCTTGATTATTATTTTCCATTGTGGATAGAATTCCAACCATTTAATCACCTTTTTGTTCCTTAAATAAATCATTCGATTGATCCTTCCCTTATCTATTGTTGGTATGTAGTTAAAACATTTTCAACCCTCTCTCTGACATCGAATTTGAGCTTCCATTAAACCAGATCTTCCTATTCTTATCACTAAAACAATGACTGATTCTAGATTTCACTTCCACTATTTGTGCAAGTGAAAAAATTTCATCATATATTCTAATGTCCCTTATATATAACAGCCTAAATATATTTGGTTATTAGATACTAAATAATTGATAAACAAAAACTGAGGTTCGATTACAATACAGGTAGAATTCCGTTCAGATCATTTAAAATTTTCCTCATATGTACCAAGAGACTTATTATACCCATACATAAGATCAAAGAATCACTTATCCATTTTATATAAAGAATAAATGGAATTTAATTATGGAAAAACATTCTTTATCCCACCCCTCTCAATAGACCAATTTCTACTTTTTTCCAAGTATTTTTAATAAAAATGCACCATTGATCTGATTTTACATCCAAATAGTAAATAGATAAAACAACATTTTCAACTATTGAAAATTTTGGATTAAAAATATATTTTATATGTTATAAATCTATTTATAATTTACAGATATATTTTTCAGATAACTAAATCAAGGTTGATGTTTCCTCATTATGAATTCAACAAAACATTTTCCCCCTATTTAAAATTTATAAAATCATTTTTTTTCATTTATTGAGAAAGTCGTGTGAGTGTAGAAAAAATTTATAGATTCAAAATTCCATATATTTTTTTTTATAATTTATAAAATAAATCCATTGTATGTTAAATTCCTCATTAACAAGGTTATTTCAGGAAACATATATTGAGGAAATCCAAAATATCATACCTTGAGAAACACATATCATAGTTGGAAACCAAATAATCATGAATAATATGTAATATAATTCTTATATAATGACACACCATTAATTTATATGACAAATTATGTAAAACAATGTCTTATGGGATTTTCATCTACCCAAATCCATCACAATGATTTGTAAAGAAAACACCGAATAACCAAATCATGCCTTGTGGGAGTGATAAAATATTTGTGCAACTAGGCCTATTTATTATTCTACTGAGGACAATCTATTCAAATCCCAATGTTCCCTTTTCTATGTTACCACCTCTCAGTAAAACTTTTCCAAATCCACATCGACATATTAAATCCATAAAGGGATGAAATTTTAAGTAAAATTATATAATATCTTCCTTTACAATGCATGATGATGTAAATTTATAGTTAAGAAAACCCCTTAGTTTTCATAAATTTTATCTTATAGTAGTATCAAAAGATTTAATGATCCTTTTCTGTAATACTAACTAGAATGTATCATTATTTTCATAACTAAAATTTTCAAATTTTTATGAATATTAAAAATATTTCATTAATACATGCCCAAGGACATTAATGATTAAATGTATCTGGATATTAGATACACAATTTGATAATTTCATGAATCCTGTTAAATATTTCACATAAATAGTTTCTTTTTTTCCATACCATAAATATAATATTATGCATGAATTGTGGAATATAATCATAAGAAAGGGTGGGATTATATATTTTGGATGGGTAGGAATTTGAGATATCAATGATGACATAAATGTAACATTATTATAAGGTTATTAGCCTATGAGTTTAAAATTATAAAACTATATCCTATATATCATAGATCTTGAACTTGAGTTTTGGAATGATTTTTTGTTTCTCATACAAATTGAATTATAAAGAAATAAATAAACATGATCCATTATATTATAAATTTGTCATAAAATTATAGAAAAACATAAAATTATAACATTGTGAACACATTCAAATAGAAACAGTTTAACTCATTATGTCATGGAAATGAAATGATACCCCTATAAAAAAAATTTACATTAAACTAGGTCCAATCAATACCTTTGGTAAATGAATAAAATTTATCAGATGACCTAATGGGAATGAATATATGACCACACGTAACATTATAAAAATGATACTAAGTAAACATATAGTACTAGGAACATGGAATATGATTCTCATATAACATAATTAAATAATGATTTACTCATCTTTTCATAATAAATTGGTGGTATTTAACATATCCAACCTTCACATAATCATAATACTTCATATAAATTAGACAAAATTCATCATTCTTATTACCCATTTCAATGGAATTATTTTCATAAACATTTCAACATTCCATCACAGAATTACCAATTGTAAGAAAATATTATTTTCATAATAATCTCTTCATCATAATAAAAAACATAAAACATAGAATGAAAATATAGATGGAATCATTGTATCATATGACCTGTAAAGAATAATTAACATTAATATGTGTTATCATTAATGAAAAACCCATTTGAAGATCACTAAATTTTTTATGAGGAAAATAAATTTTCTACATTGAATATTATTTTTAAAGTAGAAACATTTATTATATATTATAGAAGACAATTTCAATGAAAAAAAATTTAAATGTCTAATAGAAGCTTTAATACATTGATATATTATTATGAAATTATATTCTATTCAAATTAGTTAAAAAGACAAAAGTACCTCATTAATAAAATGATAAGATGATTCCTTTTAAACCATTATGTAAATTGTAAAAAATTAATTAAAATTATTTGAAAAAAATACTTGGATAATATAATAATAATTCATAAAAAATATAAAAAATAAATGATTAAAAAAATTCATTTTTTATAAATGGGAGGAATAAAATAATATTTCTTAAAAACATAAATTTGATAACTAATGTGTTTAAAATAATTCAAATGAAAGAAAAAAATATATTCAATAAAAATAACAATATGATAATAAATTTAAAAGAATTTATTATATAGGGATTATATAATAGACTCAAAAAAAATTCAAAAAAACCTTCATGATCCCAATAGGATTGAAAAATAAACCCCACGCCACATTGGTAACCTTTGATTCATAATCCCCATGTAAGAAATAAACATAGATGGATATTTTTGTCCCATAATTTTAATAACAACATTTATTAAATAATTTCAATGGATGTATATAAACCACATAAAAGAAACACATTTTGAATATGGAATGTGTCCAATGGAAATGAATGTGAGATGAAAATCAAATACATCACATATTCTATTTCATTGAGATTATGGTATCCTCATGTATAATGAATTGAAATTTATTATTAATAAATAATAGATTAATTTAAATAATTATAATATCATATGTTATCTTTTTATTGTATTTACACACCCTTTTTTAGAATTCCAATATTAAATTTGTTATTTACAAGAGTTAATTTTTCAATTTTTTAAGAGATTTTTAGTTTCATAGTTCATGTAATTGTACATTCATCATGGTTACATAATATAAAAAATATTTACCATTATATTATTAAACTACATATTAATTATATATATATATATATTTATATTCAGCTATATATAATGAGATTGATAAATTATTTACACTATTATTGGAGATGGTAGGGCGTATGTATGTACGAATGTTTTTTCGTTTTAATGATGGATGAAAAAAAGTAAGATAAATTAAAATTAACCCTGTAAAAATAATTTTTATGATAAATAAATATATATAATATTTAATTTATCTATTCCTAATACCGTCGATGTCAAAATAAAATATAAAAGTTTTTTCATCACTTTGTTGATGTGGTAGTCGGCACCTACACAAAAGATACATTATCCTTTTCAAACAGAATGTATGAAATAAGGTAGCTGTGATATTCTAATTTTAGATGTAAATTTATTTCGTAAATATGATATATATATATATATATATAATTTTAATCCTTCATTAAATAAATCTATAATAGTTTGTTATGGAAATCAAATTAAAAAAATTTTGGAGGGGGTAGTCCGATGTACACACAATGGAAGGTATCATTTCAAATTTAATAGAAAAGAAGATGGATGAAGTTCATAAAAATAATATAATATATTTAAGATATTTGTGTTATTATTTTATCATGGTTTAATAATGTTTTAATTAGATTTATGAAATAATTAAACAAAAATTATTGATTAGGAATGATACATCTTCTTCATACCTCTATAAGATTATACAGAAAACCTTTTCAGATTGGTCAACATATCAAACAAATGAGTCGGGGTCCGGGGGATAAGAATAAAGAATATGTTTATGTAGGAATTTTATTAAATATAAAGATTTATATGTGTCTGTATAGGATGATAGGAGTGTCCCTTTCATTATTTATGTGAGTCTCATGCTTGAATGTTTTTCAATGTTTTAAGAAAATTTATTCTCTATATCATTGAAAAATGGATAAAAAATGTTATAATCTCAAAAATAAGACTTTATAAGGTCTATATATTCCCATAATAAATAAAATATATATTATCTTATGTCATTTTATGCTTTATCATTTTAGTATAACCCTAGATAAACTCGTTGTAACCTCAACCTTGATAATAGATTTATATAGTATTAATATTCATTATGTTGTAAAATTATGTTGACCAAATTATATATTACAATTATGGATTCAATTTTATAAAATAATTTTCATCAAAATTATGAAATTTAATTTATAATTTATCCCATAATCATGAGATGGAAAATACTTTTCAAAGAAAAATATTTTAGGTATAAAAATTTTATTTCAATTTAGGACATAAAAATATATAATAAGATATAAATTTGATTAATAATAATATAATTTAACATATTTTAATTTTTAATAAATTTAAAAAAAAGTGTAATTCTTTAAATACATAAAATAAACTGACATTGTTTAATTATAATCTGTATTCTTCATTATTAATAAAATTATACAAATATCTTCATAAAATGATCAAAAATTCATTATAATATATCTAAACCATGTTAATTAAATAACTAATTTTATTTTTTCTTTAACACCCCAATATTTCATAGTATATTATCTCTTTAAAATAATTCAATAGCTTATGCAACATTCAACAGTGCATTTGAGCGCACCACGACATACCAAACTAGTCGTCCAAAACAAGTTTTGAATAATACTTACTGAATTGGGAATTTTGGATACTCCATATAATTTTAAAATCCATATTATGTGTTTATTAGACATAATATATGAAAAAATTCAATTTTTTTAAATAAAAGACGTATTCGTTCAAAAAATAAAATGTTACCACATTTTAAGGGAGATACCTTTTTTAAAACCAATATTTGACACTTTGATATATTCAATTTAATGAAAATAAATTCTTATTTATAATTAGAATATAAAAATTTAGTTTGGATAAATTTTTGGTGGTTTTCTTATAACTTCTATATTTTGATGAATATTGAAAAATACTAAATTTTAATTGAAAACAAATTTTTTTAAAAAAAATTATTTATAGTGTTAAATTATGAATTTTATTGGTTTAGTTATTTATTTAGATTATATTTTTACCATTCAATACAATTTATATCATTATAAGTAATTTCACTTTTAAATTTGACATAAACACAAATCAATCATTTGATATTTTGTCCTTTTTTGAAAACACTGCTTTTTGTTTTTGACAAAAAGAATTAATTTTTCCGCTATTGTGAATTGAATATTAAAAATCCAAGTGAAATGGTTGATATCAGTATGTAAATTGTGGTTCAATATGATGAAAATAGTTTCTTAGCGAATACTACGTTTTGAATTTTATTTTCCATGTTAAAATGTAAATAGAGTAATTAAAGGTAAAAATGATATTATAATTACCCTAACACATGTCCTAATTTATTGGATAAATTTATTTCAAGCAAAAACAACTTAAGGAATAAAATATGATCCTTTTGGTATACTTGTATTAGATTGGGACATTTAATATTTTTTTAAAGAAGTGTTAAAAGTTTTATATTCAAAGTTTATCAAGTAAACCATATTTAATAAGGGGTTATGAATTAGATTAAGAAGAATAAAAATATTTATTAGAAAGATAAAAAATTTCCTATATCATGGTATTTTATTTATAATTTTTAGACATTAAATAATTACATTTATTTATGACAAAATGAAGATGTAGTAATTACCTTATTAATGAATGACTAAAATAATTGATATTATAAAAATCAATATAAATTCAAATTGAGACTTTTTATTACATCCACGAATTTTCTAGGTGAATATGACATGTTAGCGTTGATTTAATGGTTTTTTCAAAGTAATCAACTTATTAGGACTTTCACAAAAATCAAAAACCAAATATGGTCAAAATTGACATAAATGAGTTTTTAAATAAATATTATATTATTAAATGATATAATAATACAAAAATATATGGTTCAGCCAATAGAATTATGTGATGATATATATGTTATTAAATAACCACATGAGGTTTTCTTGTCTTTTTAAAGTAAGTTCAGTAACTGTTTATTATAATAATACAAGACGACGTGGTAATAGTTAAGCTATTAAACTAAAAGTTAAATCTAAAATATTGGGTTAATATGGTGACCTAAACATGTATAAAACCTATGGGCTGAGATTATTTCGATCTATTCCCACCTTATCTTCTATTTAAAACAAATTGGAGTTATTATAATCTGAAAATTATTTTATAATAAATAATTTTTGAGACTTTTTTCTAAAGTGACCCTCACCTCTCTTATAAAAGGGTACTTCCACTTCACTCAAAATCACACCTCCAAAGCAAATTTCCTCAGAAAAAACCAACCAAAAACTCCTCCCAAATTCCCTCACTTTGGACTAGAGGCCTTTCCTTGAGAAGAAAGGCAACCTATGGAGACCTTTTGTTCAAATCAAAAGGAAATACCCAAAGAAGAGGTAATTATATTATCAACCGTTTCAAAGTTCTTTTTTCTTCCACTTTCTCTTTCTTTGTTATTTCCATTCCAAAATATTAACTTCAACACCTACTACATACTTTTATGTTATTATAAATATTTTAAAACATATTCATTATTCTATCCATCCTATGAATGATAATTTCACCTTGCGTGTGTACGCAAGGCTTATCGTCCCCTTGTCGTGGTGTAATTTATTATTCAACAATATGTTATTTGGATGGATATAATGATGAGTAATAAGTATATAAATAATGAAAATCACATGATTATTTATTTATATAATTAATTTACCATCCTATTCCATACTTTTAATCATTATGGAAATTATATCATCACTCAGGTGTATATACCGCTTACCATCTCCACAACATGATGAGATTCATTTCCACATTCACCAATCAAATATGTTTATAAAAATATATATTATTAATAAGTATGTAATATATGAAATAATAATTTTACTTGTGATATATATAAATATATATGTATCTATGTATTTATGTAATTACAAATATCTTATTCACTTACTTTTTTTCATTACGATGTGAAAACAGAAACACCATTTTTCATATGCCCGACCTACCATCTCCATAAGGGGTGTTCTCAATTTCATATATCTATGTATTATAAATATTTATATTCTAAATATATTTGATATATATATCAAATTTTATATTTTGTATGTGTTTAAATCATGATCTAAATGATACGATAAAGAATACCAAGTTAAAACACGTACGATAAAGAAAGGGATTATTACCTGAAATGTTAATTTGACATCGAAATCACTAATAAATGGATAGTATAAATTCATAAATTATCCATGTATGATTTATTAAATATTAATATTGTTCTAGTATAATTTAATAACCTACTATGGTTATTATACAGAAGTTTAAATGTACCCTCGACTAAAGGAATGTGTAAGGTAATAGTTATTTCCTCAATATCAATTTTATCCGAGATTCTTTATACGTATGTTTTTACTCGGACATATCTATTATCGATTTCCATGTTTCATAAAATAGTTTTTAAATGGATTATTTTTAAGGTAATCTTTAACTAAAACATCATTTTAAATGTTTTAAATATTTATTATTCAAAATATTTCTAATTAATGTCCATGTTTTCAAAGTGGTTTTAAGGACTTATTTATATGGACATGAATGTTTTAAAATGTAAATTATTTTAAAATGTTTAAAATTGGTATGGGATAGTTTCATTTAAAAATATATTTTAAATGACTTCCTTTATAAATTGAAAATTTTTAAATGATTTCATGAAAAGTGGTATTTCATGCAATGAGTTTTGTTGATCATTTTCAGCTATATCAACATTCATTACATGATATTATTCTTGATTGAGGATGATTTATTATAATAAAATCTCTTATATTGTAATGAATAAGTTACGATATGTTTTACATTGGATGTAATATTTTTATACCATTCATGGTTTATGGATAATATACTAATATTTTTAATTCTAGTTTTAATATGAATGTTTATGGCATGTTTCATCATTTTCATATGAGAAATGCAATGGACTTAGTAAGTGATGGGTGGGGCCCTCTATATCCCCTCGATACATCGGTAGGTCTAATAAGACAAACTATTGTCTTGACAAAAGTCATTGACAAAAATTGTATTTATAGTCTTTGTATGAGGCCCTGACTACGTGGTAATGATGCCTGACATTAGGCATTCCCACATTATGAAATTATTTATTACATGTGATTTTTCAACTAGTAGAATGTCCATTTTCATGTTTATATGGTAATTTTTTATTTATTTTCTCTATTTAATGTTCATGTTTATGTTTGAAAGTTCGTTGTTTTTACTACACATCCTTCTTTAGATGTTTGTAGCTTCTTCTAAATTATTTACCCTTACTGAGAATCTGAGCTCACCCCTTTCTTATGTTTTTTTTCTCTAGGATTCTAAGAAGTGTTTTATGTTTTATCTACAGGATTAATCTAGGGGAATAAGGGAATTCACAATTAATTATTTATGATCGGATTTTTGTTTAAATTTGTAATGGAACATTCATGTATGAAAATCATTTTCATATTCTACTAATATGATAGGTCCTTCAGGACATGATTCCTTGTAATCATTATAATGAATTAAAATAATTCACTAGCTTTGAGCTTCTAGGGTTGGGGCATTACAGTTGGAATCAGAGGACGTTTAGTACAAATGATGGAATCCAGATTTAGAAAATCTCGGATTATAAAACATTAAACTAACATAGACATTGAGGATTAGTATATAAGAACCAAACAAAATGATTGTAATGTAGATATTTTGTGTATTTTATAAGGAATACATCCCAGTTTGGATACTAGTAGGTAGAGGTGGCTCTGGCACAAATGCACCTTTGAGTGAAAACTCTGAGAAGGAGTTTCGGGCTTGAATTGGGGTATACTGGTACATGAAAATCGGCCTTGTGTCACTCGTATTTACGACACTCGCAAGGGATATAATTAAGATAATTCACATTTTCATTACAAGACATTATAAAAGATTTATGAGTAAATGCATCCTCAATGAGAATATTTTTTTACGATTATAGATTATATGGATAATATTTTCAATTTACCCTTGGTATTTTACATGTTTGAATTATGAAATGTGATTCATAAACTAACCTAGTATATGTCATTATTTAGAAATAATTCCCAGTAGAAGGAATGATATCTCCAACAATACGCCAGATCTAAGGATTAAGAAGGGTCATATCTATCATGGTATTATGCAAAAATTTAGAAGGGAAATTGTCTCCCACATATTATCATCATATGAAGAAATAATATCATGTGTTAATAAGATATGTTAATAATTCTAAAAGTCCTTTGACTTTGAAGGTGTGAATGAGAAGAAAGGGATGGTAGAGAGAATTATGGATAAAGGGAAGAGGGGAAAGGAGGATTTTCCCATATGTGATAACTATGTAAAGAATCACCTTGATAAATGATTGAAGGTAATGGGAGATTTTTTATAATTTCGGTGAAAAAGGAAACCAAGTGTGTGATTGTAAGGGTAAAAAAATGTTTCAAATGTACAATGCTTCCTCAGAAAGGAGTTGGGACACTATGCGAATCAATGTCCAAATCATCATAAATTCCCCAATTGATGCTATTGGATAATAATCATGTTACTATACTACCACAAATGAAGAGGAATGACTAGTATTCTTATTTTTTTATTAAAGAATTATTTCATTTTATTGTTATATCAATGATTTTATGGTTATATGATTTATGGAAATAAATAAGGATTGTACTGCAGTACCATTTTATTAATAATTTATGATTGTGTGGTACGAAGAAACATGACTCAATAAGAAGTTATTTTTTTTGTAAAATCTATGTTTAAAGGAAAGATAGTCCTTAATATGGTTTGGATACTAAGGTAGTGATTTTGGAATAAGATATGATTGATTTGGATAAATTTTATTCGATATTCTTTGCTACTATGAATCTAATTATTTGTTTTTTATTCATTTATTGGTGGATTTTTCAACATTTTTGGATATAAATAGTATATGTTGTATTATATAAGGAATAAGGGATCATGAATTTAAGAAATAATGTTTTATGGTAATTCAGGTTGTTATCATGTTTTAAAATAATACATTATGAATGTATTCACTAGTTATTACATTGCGAAAAAGATCCTAATTGTGTTAACCTTCCTTATAATTTTGGGACAGTGAGTTTTGATAGAAGTATTATGGATAAGTCTAAAGGGTAGAATTGATTATTTTTGACATCAGATACTGTTGTTAAGGTTAAATAGTTTCTTAAAATTATTTTTGAATTGTTATAAAAATGACAACATAGAGGTCAAGAAAAAACTCGTCGTGCCTGGCAAGGTCGTGAGACTTAAACTCGCAACCGAAGGGCTATAAGGGTGCATCACCTACCACCGGCCTATGGGATGTCCTAGATTGTATAATTTAGTTTTTTAAATGGTCTAAACCATTAATTATAAAATCATTTTTCGGAACCCTATACGATTAGCATAAATAAAATATTTTTGAGTCCTATTATCTTTTGGAGTGAAAGGTGAGTTTGTGGTAGAAATTAGTTAAAGGATAGAACTCTACTTGTAATGTTTTTTCTCTCTTATTCTACGAATAAACTAATTCATAAAATTTAGTTAAGTTATATTAAAACAAAAAATGTGTTATCCAAGTACCTTATTTTTATTAAACCAATTATATTTTAAATCATATTAGTTTGACAGCTTTGAGGCCCTCAATTTGACATTTGTTTGGGATTGATGACCACTATCACTCCCTATAGATATTTACATTTCCTTACTATTACATGACTATAATTTAAACCATTATTATTTTATTTGAAACCCTAATTTTCTGGTGACTTTTTTATTTCCCTTTCCCCCTTATTAAGACTAATTTTTATTAACCCTATTTCCAATGTAGGTTTTCCACAAATCTATTTTATATTTTAATCCATTTGTTTTCAGAAAACATTTTAAAATTGTGACGACTAAATTTATTGAAGTACGATAGAATTTAACACCCCAATATTTCATTGTATGTTATCTCTTGAATGTAATTCAATAGTTTACGCAGCACGCAACACTACGTTCAAGCATACAATGACATTCCAAACAAGTCATTCAAAAAGCAGTTATGAATAGTATTGACTGAATTATGAATTTTATGTACTCCATATAATTTTAGAATCCATATAGTGAAGTAAATATACATAATATATCAACAAAGTCATTTTTTGACATAAAATAATTTTTTTTCCAAAATTAAAAATTTAACACCTTTTAATGGAAAACTATTTCTAATACCAATATTTTACACTTTTTTACATTAAATTTAATTTAATTAAATTCTTCTTTAGAATATATAAAAAAAAATTTAGTCTGGACAAATTTTGGGTACTTTTTTGATAACTATCATATTTTTATGAATAATGAAAAATACAAAGTTTATATTGAAAAATGAATTATTAATAAAAATAATTTATAGTGTTAAATTGTGAATTTGAATGGTTTGGAAGTATAATTAGATTACTTTGTTATCATTTAATATAATGTAGTTCAATATACTTAATTTATCATTTAAATTTTCCATAAATAGAAGTCATTATTTTGATAGTTTTTACTTTTTAAGAAACACAGTTTTTGGTTTTGACAACATGAATTAATTTTAAATTAATTAATTAAACGCATATTATTTGAATATGGTAAAATATAACTCATTTTTGGATTTGTAATATCAAAATTATCTTAGGGTTAATTATCGGTATTTATTGAAAACATTCAATTTTGATTAATAGTGAAAACACTGCATTATTGTTTAAAACGGACTTTTATTTAAATAATAATTATTTTTATTTAAATTAATTTGAATGTAAAAAAAGAAACATAATACCTATATTAGTTCACTGTAACTCATTGGAGTAATTTTATTTTAAGAATAGATGTATAAATGTTTATTGAAAATTTTAACATCTTTTACCCACATTCTAGGCATATTAACAAATTTGCATAAAACGTAATTTTATTACTTTTGTGAAATAAAATTCCAAAATCCTAGAGACACGGTTGACATTATTAATTAGGATGTTGATCAATAGGATTAAAATATTTTTTTAATAGTAACTTTAGAATTTTATTTACCATGGTGAAAAGTAAATAGGGTAATTAAAGGTACAAATGATATTATTATTACCCTAACACATATAAGAATTCTATTGGATAAATATATTTCAACCAAAACCATACTTAGGAATAATATATGATCCATTTGTACAATTACTATTAGATTAGAACATATTTTATTATTTTAGTTAATGAAAAGTTAAAAGTGTTATATTCAATATTTAATAACAAAACCATTTTTTAAAATAGGGTTATGCATATAATAAATTCGACTATAAATATTCATTAGAAATATAAAAAGATTTCCGACATAATTTTATTATATTTATAATTTTTATATATTAAATAATTAAATTTATTTATGACACAATGATGATGCAATAATTACTTTATTAATTAATTATTAGAATAATTGATATCATATAAATCAAAATAAAAGTAAATAGAGACATTTGATTACATCCACAAACATTCTAGGTGAATATGAAATGTTATGGTTGATTTAATGTTATTTTTTATGTAATAAACTTGTGATTACATTCACAAAAACTAAATAGAAAATAGTTTCAAATTTGACATAAATGTGTGACATAAATGTGTTTTTAAAATAAATATTATATTATTAAATGATATATTAATCCAAAAAATATAAGGATCAACCAATTGACATATATAATGATATATATGACATTGATGAACCACATTAGGTTCTAGTGTCTTTTTATAGTATGTTTATTAACCATTTATTATAACAATACTGGAGGATATGTTAAAAGTTAAACTATTTGACTAAGAGTTAAATCAAAAAGATAGTGTTAATATGGTGGCCTAAACATTTATAAAACCTATTTTTTGAAAGTAAATATACCCTTCAACAACATATCATTTATGTAAATAAATTTGGATCCATTAGAAACCGAAAATGACTTTATAATAAAATAATATTTAAATCTTTTATTAAAGTAACCCTCACCTCTCTAATAAAATGGTATTTTTTCTTCCCTCAAAATCACACCTCAAAATTCATTTGGATTGGCCAAAACCTTCCAAAATCTCCTCCTAACATCCATCATGGGAGCCTAGAGGCCTTTCCAGGAGAGGATATCCAACCTATGGAGCCTTTTGTTTAATTCAAAACAAAACACCCAAAAAGAGGTAATTATTTTATCACCTATTTCAAAGTTGTTTTCTTCGTCCACTTTCTCATTCTTTGTTATCTCAATACAAAAATAATAACTCCAGTACATTCTAAATATAGTGACTTTATTATAAATATGGTACATCCATATTCATTATTCTATCTGTCATATGAATGATAATGTCACCAAGCGTGCGTACGTATGGCTAACCGTATCCATGTCGTGGTGTAATTTATTATTCAACACTATTTTATTTGGATGGAAATAATGATGTGTAATATGTATATAAATAATGAAAATAACATGATAATTTTTCTGAAAAATTAATAAACATTTTTATTCCACACCTTTTATTCATTAAAGAAATTATATCGTTGCTCGTGTGAATGTATGACTTACCGTCTCCAGGATACGATGTGATTCATTTCCACATTCACCATTCAACGATGATTATAAAAATATATATTATTAAAAAGTATTTATTATATGACATAATAATGCTACATGATATATATATATGTATGTATGTATGTATGTATGTACTTACAGATATCTTATTCACATAATTCCGTTCAATATGACATGAAAACTGAAACATCGTTTATATGTACGTACGACCTACCATCTCCATAAACGGTGTTTCCAATTTCATATATATATATATATATGTATTATACATATTAAAATTCTACATATATATATGTTATATAAATAATTTTTTTATATTATAGACGTATTTAAATCATGATCTAAATATATGATCGAAAATAAAAAATTTAAAACATGTACGATGAAGAAAGTGATTATTAGAATAAATGTTAATTTAACATGATATAATTACTAAATAGGTTGTATAAAGTCATAAATGAATAAATAATGTTATAATAAAAATGAGTATTGTTATTTTATAATTTAATAACATACTATGGTCATTATACATGAGGTTAAACGTACCCTCAACCATAGGAAAGTACCATGTAAGGGTTAATTCCTAAATATCATTATCATATGTGATTGTTTACATGTATGTTTTTACGAGGTCATATTTATTATCCATGTCCATGTTTCCTAAAAGTGTTTTAAAATGATTTTTTGGTATACTTTAACTAAAACATAATTTTAAATGATTTAAATATTTATTCTTCTAAATCATTCTCAACAATGTATATGTTTTAAAAATGGTTTTAATGACTTATTTATATGGAATTGAATGTTTTAAAATGTTAATTCCATTGAAAATCATCAAACTGGTAAGGTAAAATTTTATTCAAAAATATCTTTTAAATGTATTCCTTTATAAATTGGGTGACTTTTAAATGATTTCATGAAAAAGGTGTATTTTACTCAATGAGTTAAGCTGATCATTTTCAACTATATCAACATCCATTACAGGATATTATTATTGATTGAAGTTGATATTTTATAATACAATCTTCTATATTTTATTCAATGAGTTATGATATGTTTTAATTTGGATGTGATATTTTTATATTATTCATGGTTTGTGGATAATGTATTGACATTTTGTGTGATAGTTTTAATACGAATGTTTTTTTTGTTTTTTAACATTTTAATATGAGGGATGTAATGGATATAATAAGTGATGGGAGGGGCCCACTATAGCCACTATATTCATCAGTATGTCTCATGAGACAAACTAGTGTCTTGGTACAAGGCCTTGACAAGAATTTTATTTTTAGTCTTGGCATAGAGCCTTGATTAAGTGGTAATGACGTCTGATGTTAGGAATTACTTCATTATGAATTAAATTATTACATGTGATTATTCAAATAGTAGAATATCAATGTGCATGTTTATATGGTAATTTTTTATTTATTTTCTCTACATTATGTTCATGTTTATATTAAAAATGTTTTTGCTTTTATTACACATATTGTCTTAAAAGTTTATAGCTTTTGCTAAAATATTTACCCTTACTAAGCATCTGAGCTCACCTTTTCTTATGTTTTGTTTTCATAGGATTCCAAAAAGTGTATTATGTTTAATATGTAGGGTTATCATAGGGTAATAATAGTGTTCTCAAAAAAATATTTATGTTTTGTTTTATGATTGAATGTATAATGTAATGTCCATGTTTGTATTCTATTTTTCAAGACTACATAAGTGATTGGTCCTTCGAGACATGAATCACTGTAATCAGGAAAATGTTTTAAAATAATTCACCGGATCTAGGATTTTGAGGTCGGGGAATTACATTTTCAATTAAAATTTCCCAAAGTTGAAAATTTTTAATAATATAAGATCTCAAAACGTGGTGAAACAAATATTTAGAAATACACAAATCTATAATCAAAAATCTATACATATTCTTATCTAATGACTAGAAAACATATAAAATTAATGATAAGTAAATTTAATTTATATGTAATATATTTATATATATCATATAATTCATTCAATAATATAAATTAATTTAATTTATTAAGATAAAATTATATTGCACACATAACAACCATTTTTATAAAAAATCTCTTTACATTCCAATGATATTTGTTTTCATTTCAAATTAATTTGTTACAAATAAAATCATTTTATATATTTTTATAACATATGAATTATGTTATTTATTTATTTCTATTCATAAACACCGTTCTAATATATATATGTCATCTATTACAATAAATAATCTGACATTAACAATATATCTAGGTCTATATAAACTCGATGTTCCATGTAATGTAATCTAAAAATAAATTAAATTTCATTGAAAAATATCATAAAAAACTAGTGTTTTTGTTGATATTATCTATAAATTGATTATTTTATTCTTATGTTTTCCTTATCATAGAAGGCTTTGTTATGAATCTCCCTTACATCAGGAAATGTTTTTCATTGTTATTCATAACTGATATAAATATATTTTTACCAACACAAAGCAACTTTTTATGTTTATATTGGTTCTAGACCAATCATCAATCATTTTTACTATTTAATTAAAATATTTTCCAAATTTATTAGCTTAAATCAGATTCATTAATGCAATTTTATTGACTAATAAAATACAATGGATTATAGTATTTATTCATAACTATATCACCAAAATCTAGCTCAGTATGAAAAGTGACTAGCCAGGTTGTGATTAGACCTCAGGACTACCTCATTACATGATAGAGGTTACTGAGTATCTACATGGGTCTATGGTGGTACCATGAGGATACATTACTCTCTATATCAGATTACACAATAATAATCAAAATAGACAAATGTCATCGAAAAAAATAAGGAAAAAAAATAAAATCAATTAAATAACCCAACAATAATAAATGAAATGATACATCCAAACTTTTATATTCATCATAGCATAAAAGGATGATTTCCCACCTTGATGAGTATATATAAAAACAATAATGAAAAATAAAATATATTTATGATTCCTAAAAACTATATTATATAAATCATTCCTATCCACATAATCCCCTCTACACCATCCCACTTGAGAAATTTATTTTTGGTCACTACAAAAATGGTTCATGCTATTTGTGTTGAATGATTGTTTATCAATGAGAAATGTAAAGAAAATTAGGTTTTTAGTATAAAATAAAGTTTTAAATGAAATTTCTGGTCTCATATGTACCGGGTAAATGTAGTGACACATTCGTGTGACAGTTTTTGAATAAATAAATAAATAAAATATTGAAAATAAAAAACAATCCATTCTCAATCATGGGGTAACATCCTTGGTAGACCATGAATGTTTAATCCCTACATGTAGTGTCTCTATTCATGCACATAATCATTCCAACCACCATGAATACATGAGTTTCCGATCCTCCCTGTTATATAAGAGATAATAATTGATATACTAACTCCCCCAAGAGTATAATATGTAATTACCCATGCTCCGGATCCTCCCTGGGAGTCAATTTATAAAGATTACAGAAAAGTGGAATTTTCTTTATAATTATCATAACTACCAATAATGGTTTATTCTGGTATCATTACCACATTAACCTATGATACAAAATACCATAGCACCAAACCTAACAATATTTTAATTTAACCTACAATGGTGTAAGGCCCCATTCTTATTCATGGTATCTAGGTTTTCTCCTTTTTATAGGCTGGGAAAGGGTTTGAATTAAATTAGTACTCTTTGTAAGAGGTTTATGTATTTAATATATAATTTTGGGGTAAAAAATTAGTCAATTGAAAATTTATTCACCGTGTAAATGGGTTATACAATGTGTAATTTTTTAAACGCGATAAAATCAATCGAGGAGATAGGTTTTTCAGCATAAAAGATTAAAAATAATTACATGACATGTAATTAAATTACATAATATGTAATTACATGAGTAAAAAATTGAAAGTTGTCATGTAGTTCATTTTGTTTGTTTTCCTTCATGAAACCATCCTCCACATGACCCTAGGGAGACTCTAAGTTGTTTTTGTTCAATTTTATCGTCTCTGATTTTCATGGATTTGTTTTTAATTCCAAGTAAATTATTTTTTGTTTGATTTCATCTATATCCATATTTCTATTATGAATCAATGTAACAATTTGATCATTATTGGTTTTAGGGTTTAAACTTATTCTTTTATGTATAAGATATAACTAATAAAGGGAAAAATGTGTTATTGTTGGTGTTAGGGATTGAACATAATCCAAGGATTTGGTATAGATCAATTTTTCCTTTATAAATTAGAATATCATAAATAAATCAAGGTTTGGGTTTGGGTGAGAATTTATCAATGATCATAATGTTGGTGATATATATTATAATTCTAATATTCTTGATTTAATGGAATAAATGTAATATTATATGTTTTAATTTACATGATTCAGAAATTTCCTAAAAATTTAAATTAATTAAATTAAATTTCCTTGAGATAATTTATTGGGATGAACTTGGTGTAATAGGAATTGGTTTAATTATTACTATAAAATTTATTGGTGAGTGGGCTTAAATTGTTTTTGGTTTTTTCTGAATATGACCTGTTTGATAATAGTAATTAAGGGATGTTTGAATTATCCTTTTTGTGATAATGATTTATGTAATAAAATGATGATAAATGGATTAATGGTGAGTTGTTCCAACTATTCCATGTGAAATAAAATGACAAACTGTGATTATTTTATAATTGAAATATAACACATTTATAATATTTTTCAATAAGATGGTTAATTATTATTTATCTTAATGCAAATGAAATATTTGATATAAGAGATATTGTGATAGGTAAATAATGGGGTGTGGGACAAGTACTGATGATTCAAAATCTAGTGAGGCTCTATACATAGATTTCATGGCCAAAATGAATCCATTTGATAATCAGTGTGGGAAATAGATTGATTCTTCAAGAGACCATATCTAATTGATAAATAAACATGGTTTGAAACAAGGAATGATGATTCAAGATCCCATATAGTGATACACATGATGTTCTAGGATGAAAATGTTTTCATTTCACTATAGTTCAAACTAGTCATAAAATAAAATTGAATTAAAAGGATAATTAAATCCAATTTATAATGAATTTTTATTCTTTATGTAATATACATGTGGGATGGTTCAGACACTGACCTAGTCTAAATAATTTATTAGTTTTTTGGTTGTAATCGTGAAGCTGAGTAAGTTATGTTGTTTATTGAAGAATTATTGAATTAGAAAACTGTTTACTTTATTACATTTACTTTATTATTTATAGAAATTCCTATACTTTTATTAAATTGATATTTTGTTAGATTTTTTTGGTGATAGAATACTTAGTTATACTCGCACCCTACGTGGATGCATGATCAGTACCCGAATAGACTTTATGTTTTAAGGATATGATAAGGGAACAATCTATATGCCGGATGGGTGAGATGGAATGGATCAAGGATGAGGGATTGAAACATGATATTAGGAACTGATTGGAATTTTTTTGGTTTCATTATTTTTGGTTCTTCATTAGACACATAACACTTATTATGGATTGATATATCTATTAAATTATTTTTGGATATTGTTTCCTAATTAGGTTCCTCATGTGATATGGGTCTGCATTGGTTACTTATTTTTATTAGTTAGTTATTATTTCATTATTTACACTTTATTTATTCCTGGATAAAGAATATATAATCCCACTATGATATATATATTATACCCATAATGTTATTCAGTACCCTCTAGCATACGGGGAGGTGAGCCTGAGGTCATTTTACCAACTCGGTTAGAGAACCGACTTGTGGCCCCCACATAAGGATATCAAAACCGTTTTAAAAGGAGTGTCCTATTTATTCTATTTTTTATTACTATTTTCTAATGGTATATAAGATATTAGGATTAGTCGGTCTATGATCATTATCTCATGAAAAGAAGTACCTAAACACGTATGTGGGGGAAATATAATCAGGGAGTGATTTTATTTATAAATTTTGTTATAGTTCAATGATGCATTACCTAGATTGATGCACTAATTATGTGATATTATTATATTACGATATTTAAGAGGATTTACATGTGGTTTTGTATAGACAACATGTTTTTTATAACTGCATCATTATCCGAACTCTTGATTTATTGTTACATGAATCGTTTTAATCATGCACATAAAAAATGTTTTCGGTGAGTTATTTATAAAAGAACTTATTTTTTTGTTTGTGAAAATTAAATGAAATTTTTTAGTAATATGACATGGAAAATTATAAATGTTGTGAAATGTGGAGAATTGAAATGGAAAATAGGTGTCTAATGATAATCATGAATAAACTGAATGTGTTTTCCATTGGTAGACATGAAGAACATGAGGTATGGTTGAGGGTAGTTATAGACCCTCTATTTTTACGACATGGTGGTGTTTGGGGAATGACTTAATATGGAGTATTAGGAGTACATATAACTCAAATGTGATAATTTTTTCTAATGATTCATAATACATGGTCGGAATTTTATAGATATGCCTCTATGAATATTCTTGGTTACATGAAAATGAGAGGAAATTGATGGAAATGCCGTACTAGAAGTGGAACCATAGGATTTGACAGTGCCGTATAGGGGATCATAAGATCAAAAAAATGGGAAAATTTATTTCATATTGTAGTTTATGTAATGTTCTCAAGGAGGGTTGTATAGAGTGTGTTAGACCTAACATTGTATTTCTAGATATTGCACCCTCCAATTCTCAACTGAGAGAGTGGAAATGAGGAAGGCGAGTTTTGGATCTATTATTTCTATATAGTTCTAGGCCACATAGATATTGTTATTGAAAAGATAGTCATGAAAAGAGTAGAAGGGACTTCCAGACTTAGGATGAAAATATATAAATTATTGAGTAGAAATACATTCTGGAGATGGTTTTGGAGCACTCTTAACATGATACATTCATGCATTAGACATATTCCGATTTTGTGATGTTGACCTAGGGGATTATTTTTGAATTGGGAATCATGTGGTTTTTAACGGAGTTGTAATTCTTCGTTATATTGTTGTAAATGATGAGGGTAATATTGCAAGGAAATTTTAGGATGGAATTATATTTGAAATTATGTCCCATATTAACATATTTAGTATGGGGTGTTTTTAGTAGTATTGAATCAGACACTCAATATTGAATGGGAACCAGAAGGAGGATTCCAATGGATGTGAGGTGGTTTCCACTAGACTACTATGATGTAATTATTCTTACTGTATAAAGCATAGTTTTGAGAATATTGACCACAGTAGTGGAAATTCGATTAGCTAGGGGGATATTTAGGTACACTTGATCATGACTGACTACTTTTACACCAGTGCAGTAGGCTAGTTAACATATGTTGATAGTTCCCCTGACTATCGACAAACTTCCTTGAATGTGGTATAATGGGACACAAATAATAGATCATCTAGAACCGATGAAATTTGTGTAATGAAATAAAAGCTAACAAAATTTTGAGTGTTATATGGGGATTATCTACCATAGATCATTCAAGTAGTTATAGATCTACAGGATGTGTCAATCAATGTAGTGGACGTATTACATCTAGGAATGAATGCCCATATTACCAGAGTAGCGCACCTTAGGGGACTTAGACTATATTTCAATGAATACGGGCTTGAGAGTTTCATGTAGATTAGCATGGACTTGTGGATAGTGAGTATGGATGATCAATAGTTAGAGGACATCTACTTGTAGAATATACTCTTTATATATATTTATTTGATCCACAAGTCTCTCATTAGATTTTATCATTACAAATTCTGAATAGGTTGTGTTTAATGATCGAGTTCATTAGTGGGGTTTTGATAATTGATAAACCCCTGGGAGTATAATTAAGATACATTTTTTATGCTATGTGTATTCTCTTGAGAATGGGGAATAAATTTTTATTTAGTAACTCTACATAGTTGAAATTTTTGGGATTTCACTCCCTTATGTGTATGGATTAGTTACTAGCATTACGATTCTAGAACGATGATAAATGAAGGATGCTAACTTTTTTGTCTCCTGGAAATGAATGTAATGTTCCTCCTGGAGAGTGAGATATCTAGGCAGACCATATAGGGCTATTTATTCATAATCATAGGGATATTATCACCCAAGATGAATATATTTTACTACATCACAGGGGTTTATTCGATGATATCTTCCCACCTATAGTGGACATGTTTTAGGATATTTTTCTTATAGGCTTATTATGGCTTCTACATAAGAGTGATGTATAATTTACAATAGAACTCGTATCTGGTGATGATCTAATTTTTATTACACAATACGTAAAGGAACCAATAGATATCAAGATCTAAAGACTCAGTTGGAAGAGTTGATGGAAAAAGTGGTTTATCCTTTCAAATACATCACTTTGGGGTTCACTATTTGTTTCTATATAGGATGATTGGACAATATACTTGTTAGTTGATTACCTGAATTTGAACGGGTTTAAATTGAAGAACGGGTATACTATTCCCTGTATCTATGTTCCCATTAACTTGTTGAGATTATCTTGTGCGTCGACAATGATTTACATGAGATCAAGGTATCATTAGTTGATAGATAAACCTTCAGATATACCATAGTCAGCATTAAAAAGCAGGAATGGACTTTAGGAGTGTTTCATGATACAATTATGCCTAATGAGCACACTAGTATAATTTATTGTCATGATGAATATAATATTCTATCCATACATGGAAGATATTATGGTTGTTTTCATTTGGAATACATCTTTGTGTACACTAATAATCATGACGATCATTCCCAAAATATTTACACATTCGAGAGTAAAATTAGAGAGATTCATCTATACACCATGATGTATAAGTGTCAATTCTATATTGATAGTGTACATTTTATAGGCCACACCATCATAGATTAAGGTGTGTCCCCAAACCAAAATAATGTTTGTCTAATGATGTCTTGGGAATAACCCAAATATTTTGTTGATACTTATAGTTGTTTAGGATTGGAAGTTTATCATCAGAGGGTTATCTTAAAAATTTCTTTCTAGGAGGTACATCTTTCATCATTGACCAAGAAGTGGTGAAATTTGATTGGTATAAATCATTTGATTATGATTTCTACGAGATAAATAAGTGGCTTACTATCACCCCAATAATAATCCTTCCAAATCTATTTGGGGACTATATAGTGGTTTGTAACGCATTAGGAATCAGTATTAGAGCAGTTCTGACACAGTGAGATCAAGTTCTAGTGTATGTTCCATGGATGTTATGGAACCATGAATGAAACTACCTTATGCACCACCTTGATATTGATATTACTGTTTATTACATGATGTGACAACAAAGTTATCTATTGTGTGAAAATTTTAATAGGTTTTCTGACCATAAGAACATAATGGATATCATTTCATAGAGATATGTAAATATACAGCTATAAATATTGGTTGATTACATGAGGTCATTTGATTTTGATGTTTCATTTTATCACATGAATGGAATTAATGTTTTTGAATCTTTTTTTCAAAAAATAAAAATCATATTTTGTTCACGAGTATTTTTGTTAGTGGAGGGTGATGAATTTATATGTGAGATAATGGTGTGCTTCTAATGGTGTAGGAGCATATTTCCCCAAAATTAGTATTATTGGTGTCAATGAATTTAAGCCAGATTTGGGAGAGGTTGTATCAAGATCCCAAGGCTTTTTCATTTAGGGATAAACATTAAGGATGGGAGTCGCCTATTTATTAGGCCACATATCAAGATGAAATCATCTATTTTCAGGGTAGTATAGTTTTTCTTATTTTTATGTGTTAGGAGTTGATGCATGTGTTTCAAGATTCTAAGATGGTAGTATATTAGTTCTTGACTAAAATTTACCATGAACCTTGTCTACAGTAATAGTGGTCGAGCATTTAAAATGAAATTTAGGGTTTGTAAAAAAACTATAGACATGTCAACAAGGGAAGTATGATTAGCTTTGTGGATATGTACAACTGTTTCCTACATCAAAATGGAAAATGGAAAACATTACTATGGAACTTATGGTATGTATGTAGAGAATTACTCAATGAAATGATTCTATTTTTGTGGTTCTAAACCAATTGATGAATTTATAACCCTTCTTTACAATATGGTACACTTTTGTGGTGAATAAATTGGGAAACATGTTCGTTCATAAGATAGTTGGTTTTCATGTCTGTTACATTGTATAGTTTCAAATCATGACTCATGATTTTGTTCATGCTTCTTGTATGGATTATAGAATATGTCAGGTATGTATGTGTTTCTATGTATGTCTTTCCACCCATAGATAGATGGGATTTCAATTATTAGTATTTAGGTTTTGGATGATAGGCTATGGGAATGCATTTTATACTTTAGAGGGTCTTGGGATAATCTCATCACACACGTTGAGGTATCAAATACAAATATTTATCATTAATCTATTCAGATTTCACTATATGAGTATCTTTAGAGTAGTATATGAAGATCACATATATGATGGATGAAGTTTGATGAGTTAGAGTTTTACGGACCAAGGCTAATGCAGGAGACGTCGAAGTAGTTTCAATTAATTTGAAAACATATGTTTATTGCTCAGAGTAGATAGAAGTCACATGCTTGTAGAGATTGATGACCCATTCAATTTATAGTGGGTTATCATGTGTTCCTTTGTGTATCTCCTAGATTAAGTAACCATAGGATTAAGAGGTTGGGTAAGATGGAACATAGTTTTTCTTACACCTTTTGATATTGTAGAGACAATCAGGCAGGTGGGTGCATCGATTATCTCCTCTACTTATATATATTGATATCCATGAGATTTTTTTGGTTTCATATGTTTGGTTATATAACTCCAACCCATATCATGAGATCAATGGTGATGATTTTGTTCTTCAGACTGATGCATCCTCTGAGGAACATCATATACTTATTTTGGATCACATTGAGGAGGTGTTGGAGAGAATAACCATGATGATAGTTTGAGTATTATGTCAACATGTCCATGATCACGTTATATCATGGGAGATATAAATGGATATTAGTGTTTTATCACCCTATTTTTAACCTGATAAATTTATATATTCATAGGATTAAATAATGATCATTGGTTATTATATAGTGGGGACATTGTAATATCATATTAATTTTAAATCTACGTTCTTTTTTTTGAGTTTTTACTTTATTAATTTTGGATTCATTCATTCATGAATACTTCCTCCACCTGACCCTATGGTGAATATCAGCAGTTTCAGAAATCTTTATTCATCTTTGGATACCCTATACTGGTGTTTAACACATGATAATCCTTTTTTTATTGGTTTACTTCCATTCCCCATTCCTTTGATGAAGCAGTGGAACCTTTTACCATTGATGGTCTTATGTATTAAACATAATCAATGGGATTGGTCTAGATATTATCTTTCTTCATTAAATAAAACATATTCTATCAATTGAGGATTGTGGTTGGGATATCATTAATTAATCATCCCGAGGAAGGTGGTCTAGATTTAAATATCCATGGTATTAATTTAATTTCAGGTATGTAGTGGAGAAAATATCAATTTCCTTAATTGGTAAATTTCATTTGAATTTAAATTGATTAAAAATAATTTTCATGTGATAATTGAATGATTTTAACTAGGGTTTATTTTATTTAGTTGATTTATGATCATAAAATTGATGTTTTAACTTGATTAAAAAATTTATTTCTTAAATGTGTATATGAATTGGATAATAATGGATATTATGTGATGTCATTCTTAACTATCATTGACTAATGGTTTCCATGATCAAATTTTGATAAATGACTGAATTGTGAATTGTTCAATTCATTCCATGTCAAATAACATGATGCACCTTAATTTTATGATACTTGAAATGAGACACATTGGTATGAGAATTTGATATATTATTTTTTTATAATTAACCTGAATTTAATTGAAATATGTGGTTTTTGTGATATTTTGATATGTGATAAATTGTTTGTGGGATATGGAATGTTTCTTCAAAATCCCATGGGGTGATAGACATTGCATTCAAGGAAAAATTCATGAATGTGATACTATGTGTGGTACATGTACATATGCTTCAAAATCCAATATGTGATTGATTCATAAATGAGGTGTTGTACAAGGACTGATGCCTCAAAGTCCCTCTGGGTGCTAGATATTACGTTCTTATCCCAAAAAATATGGAATTTGGATATGTTTCCATGTTTCCATGATATGAATTGTTATTAAATGGATAATTAAATCCCCGGTTATAATGAATTTTAAATCTCTATGTGATATCCCGTAGATATGATTGAATCTCAATGACTATCTGATTATGGTATTGGTGGTTTGGGTTTAATCATGAACCCTGGTAAATTTTTTGGTTACATTAATGAATAATTTAATTGGTAAACTATTTAAATTATCAATTGTACTGTATTCATTATATAACCTCTCACACTATTTGTTGATTGGATATTGTTTAGATTCCATTTGTGGTTGCCTTAAGAGTTTAGTCACACCCTACCAGTGATGCGTAATTAGTACATGATTAGATATAAATATTTTAGGACAGGATAATGGAAATAAAATTATATTAAATGGATGAATTGCATTGAAACATGTTTTAGGGAACCCGATCATGATATTGAGACTCACTTGGAATTATTTAGTGTCTTTATTTTGTTTTTTTCATTAGTCTGTTAACACTTTTTATGGAATGACATATCTACCACTTTAGTGTTGGATATTATTTCGTATTTCGGTTCATCGAGTTATACAAGTCAATATTAGACATCGATTATCATTAGTTAGTTGTTGTATCTACATTTATCCATTTGTGCTACTTTGATATAATTGGTATAGTTTCCCCAAGATATCTATATTAGAACCTCGCTTCTAGTTTACAACATATAGTGTACGTGGGAGTGTACTTGAGGCCATGTGATCAAATAACTTGTGGCACATGTTTGTGGAACTGGGTTCAAGATGTATCAAATGTAATATGTAGGTATCAGCCCCTTATTAACCTTAGACACCTAAAAATATAGTTCATGACACTATATTATATCCTAACAACCTATAGGGGTGTACGTGAACATCATGTCCACATTACCTAGAGGGAGATATTAGAATAGTTCCTTTCACTATATCATAACTTAAATGTTTCATATGGTTTTTTAGTAAATAGTTTTTATGAAAACAAAATTGTGAATTTAAATTTAATTTTACCATGACCACATGACATGTGATTTAAATTTCATTTAAATTAATTCATCTCTATGAGAATTTACTATTCTATTGATAATATGGAAACAAGGATAAAAGGAACCCACCATCCTGAATACATAGACAACAAACACTACTAAGGCCACATTGGAATATAGAATTGGGATCTATTCAAGGTGATAGTTATAGTCATATTGACTATAAAAACACCCACCATACAAGGGATGGTCAGTCATCATGTCCCCTTCCAAGGGTTCCCAAGATCACGTCATGATGTGTGTACCCTACCTGGGGTCTATAGTCTTAATGAAGTCCTTTTATACATAACCTGATTCTTTGGGGACTTCATGTTTTTTGATAACCTCATGAAACATCAAATTTTTAAATTATAATCACATGTATCTCAGATATGAATTTGTCAAAGGAGGTATCTCATGGTTAATCGCATTTTTAGGGTTCAATCTATTCTAGTTCACTCACCCAACCCATTCCTTATACTCAATATATTTTTATCCTTCAAAATCACATCAAAAGGGTTGTAATATGTCACTCTAAATCTAGTTCAATGATCCTAATGAATTTATGTTATAATTAATTCATCTCAATAAAAACTCAGTCACATATTTTTTATAAGGAAGGTCTACGTGTCCCTATATAGTGGTTCATTTCAGCCTACTCCAGCCAATATTTTCTATTAGTCACACCACATCCAAATGTCAATAATGGTTCATAATAGAGGATCATTAAATGCATCATGGTGTTACAACACTTATCAAGGAGATCTGGGTTAACAATGAAAACATCTAAAACATTTTATTGACCATTTGTGTCCAAGACTACTAACTCATTCAGAATTTCATAAGTGGCTGAAGCTCATTTCTCAGTCAAAGGAATTCCATTTTAAATTATTTAAATTATTTAATTGAAATAGTATATACAAATTAATGGAAATAAATTATGTCACATGCTCCAAAAAAATTCATAAATATGATAATTTAATTACACATACCACCTACATATTTTAATAGTAAAACCCTATAATTACTAATAATAGAAAATATTCTGTGAAATATCGTGTTATATCCATGTTTTTCTTCTCACATCCCATATCCATAGGTCCCTAAATTTATTAACAAAATAAAAAATAATAAATTAAAATGTTCTAAAGTAATTAAAATTATTTTTTCATAAGAGATATGATCATTGAAAAATCACAATGAAGCCTCGTCATTCCATAACCATGAAAAATAACTTTGGGGGTCACAAAATACTCTAGGTATCATCCCACGAAAAATACAAAACGTTAGAAATTGATTGCAATACCATTTTAATTTAATTTATGGAAAATTTTCATAATATTTATATAGATAAAATACCTCACTAAATGGAATGTGACATTGTGAAGATGATTTTTCATGTTTTTTAGCTTGGATGTAGAAAATACACCTCATAACAAGATGGCCTCATAATTCTCAAGTGGAATCATGCCTGATACCTCACCATGATAAAACCAAAAATTAAGGGGAATGAGGGAGGATAAGTAAGGAGTCTTCAAGTCAGATAGATCTACTTTAATAGAATGAATTATTTAAAAAAAACCCAATGTCATAGGGTTTTAAAGATATGAATGGAAGGGAGGGGGATTTTACAAAAAAAAATGAAGGAAGGAATATGGTTAACTCTAATAAAATCCTGAGAATGGAATTTTAAAAATTTCCCAAACTAAAATCCCCACCAGCAAGCCACCAGGTCTCATGGGATGACATGTACACCCAAAAAACGTATATGTCTAAAGTCCAACCCATTTTCGAGCTGGTGGGATCCCACTTATTGTCCTGTGGCCAAATTTTGTTGACAATCTGTATCTCATCAACCCTATCTCATCTTCATTTCTCACCTAATCCCCGGAAACACCTCTATATCCTAAATAATCTTCAAAAATACCACATTTGGAATTCAAAAATATCAAAATTTAATTCCAGGTTAAATCATTAAAAAACCATTAATTAGCTCCATAACTAAATTTCCTATTGAATTTATCTACCTATCTATACAAATTTTCTAAAAACATTATTAATATAACACTTCTCATACTCAATAAGAATTCGTTCCAATCCAGTTATACATATTGACCTACGTTTTTTTGGAAATTCCCATAAATATTAATATATTAAACATCATAATACCAAATTACTTCTCACAACAGAACTCCAACCAAATGGAATGAAATTCACCGATGATAAATCCATCGCTCATTTTCATTAAAAAATTAAAAAGATGGAAATTAAATGGGAATGTATATTCTATTAAAAAAAATTTTCCTCATTAGACAAACAATTTTTCTTGGTTTCCCCACACTATATTACTTATCTTAGGATGTCCATTTCTAAACCAAAATTCCTCCCACAATCATAATTTCCTTTTGAATCATGAATCAAATATCTTAATGATGTTCATAAAAACGTATCAAACATATTACTCTTTACAATTTATAAAAACATTGATTAATGACTACTAATGCTCCACATCACTAATTTTGTGATGAATCTGATGGGTTTCACTGATTGTGCACAAGGGTCAATTATATTGACAGTTACTTGAAAAGTCATGGAATATTATCAAAAACACTACTATCACATCCCATATGACACTTGTAAAATAGTTTCCAGCTCACCACATCCAATTATACATAAGAATGAAATTTAAAATTCATCGACATTAATTTTAAAAAAATGATCAGCTTAAACCAACAAAGTAATACCTAAATCAATGGATAGTTATGTTTTCACCCCAAAAGGTAACATCTAATTGTAAATATAATAATAATAATGTATAAATAATTTTCTAGATCATAATTAATAGTCAATAATCGATATATAGAAATCCATCATTGAGATCCTTCATGAAATCCAATGCATTATAGAACTGACTCCCCGAAGAATAGTTTATATTTCCTCCTAAAAAAATATTTCATGATCAATCTCAATTATAAATTTATTAAAGTAATTAATATAATTATCTTCATAAAACTAGAAAAAAGTTTTGTTTTATACACATAGAAATCCATAATCCACATCAGTTTTCTAATATATGGTCTTAATAAAGTGAAAACCCTTCTAACATGAGGGGCTTACCTCCACGGCATAAAATAAATCAATTACCAAATATATTAACAATACATTATCATAACTTTCATACATGATAACTGACAAGAAACACCACCCTTGGATAATTCCCTATTAGTGGGAATTCAAACCTTCGTATAGAAAAAAAATTCTCCAAATTTATGTTCATTCGCTCAAACAACATACGGTGGACTCCCCACCAAATATATTTCCTTATATCAATCCCCAATAGAGACACCAGTAGGTTATATAGTCATCATATACCACCCATGTCAAGCGATGGTCACCATTCTATCAATGCCTTACATGGATCAAATCCGAAAACATTACAATCAGAACACTTGATCCAATTTTATTATAGTCTATAACAGAGGGAAACATCTCACTTATTTATAAAAAAACATAGTCCACCATGTTCACAAGAATCATATTAGATTCCATCTATCCTTATATTACACACAAATAATTACCAAACCCTTATTTTTTATGATTTACATTTAATAAGTACACAATACCTTAATACCATTTCATTATAAGGAGTGTAACTCCTTCACTACTTATTTCCGAAGTCTGACTCATGATCCCACAAGTCCCTCATCATCAAACTAGTCTCATTCACTTAAATCAGAAGCTATGGATTTCATGGTTGTCAGTATCACCTGATATGTGTTCCCATGGCACTCTATGTCAAAATAGGGCACTTAAGTAGTTACATAATTAATTACTTTTGTACAACCAAATAACTTCATATTAAAACAATAAAATACACCCCATTCATTTACCATACTTCTATGGAACCTCAAGTGTTAAAATGGTCGTCGTTCTTAATGATACCTTCCCTTGAAAACTGGATATTATAAAAAAATCACAATACCTAAAGTTAATTTTACCATAAAACACAAAATAGTCACCATTCCTATACCATATACCCTATAACACCTTCCGTGAAAATATTTTAAAATCTGATGCATACAAAATGATTCATGACATAAGGAAACCCATAGTTTCGGGAAAACCCCCTCATGGGTTTCCATCGAATATCACAAGGTATTGAGTCACTATATCTAGATTTTTGTCTAAAAGTATCCCAAAATCCTCAAATATACCCCACAAATCATTTGTCATAACATATATAAAACATCCCAGGATTTCATCCTAGATTTCATAAAAACATTCATGCATACTCCCAAGGAACTCACCATATCCATTTATTTATACTAGAAAACTACTCTCTGGAGGATCATGTAACATATTATAGAAAATTTATATATAGTGATGTCATCAAACATTACCCATGACAAGTAACCATGTTAATATAGTTTGGTTATGTATAATTTCATTCTATGTTATATGAAAAAAAAACTTATTGGTTATTTTTAATAGATTCAACAAATAAACAGAAATAATATTCACAAAAACTGGTTTAACCTTGAGGCACTACCTATATGTGTAGACATATATGGGTTATTAGAAATGAATCATGTTCCTTTATCGGCCTACTATTATCAATGCACCTCCATGAAGATGGTAATGCATCATTATTATAATAGTAAATAATTCTATATTAGATGCAACTGATATGAAATCAAAAAAATACATATTAGCCACGATGAGTTGAAATAAACCATCAACATGTATAGAAAAACATTATATGAGTTTTTTTATACATTAAATAACTAAACATAAATCTTATATTATAATAATAACTAAGATGGAATATATTTCAGGAAAATCCTATATAATGATTATTTTGTGTTTGGAACCTATTTATTTGAATCCAACAGTCAAATACCTAATAAATTAGAACACATAAAAATCCATGTACATCAAATGTGTTGAAACTATATAACTATACTTATAACAAACATGAATATCAATAAAATTGTTAGAAACCATTATTTCCTATCACAAATTATCATTATAGTGAACTATTCTGTCATACATGAATATTTTCAAAGCATTCCAATGTCCCATATATATGATATCTGAAACAGAAAAGAAAATGAAAAAAATTGTTACCACATAGTTATTTTTTGACCAGTTTCACTATGAATAATAACCACTCCATTGGTAACTAGACCTCAGGTGTGAATCCATATACACCAGAGGGTGTTTACTAGAAGCATGGGTCTAGGGGTATCATGAGGAGACAATACCAAATATATTATTGTTTTTAAAAATATATATAATAGGAAAAAATTAACCACATAAATCAACAAATCAAATACGAGTAGTAAAATATCCAATAATAATATATTAAATACTACAAACAGAATCTACTTCTTTTCCATCATATAAGACAGATCATAAACTAGACCAGTTAAATATATAAATTGTAATAATTGAAATATAATTTTTTTATGATCTATATAAAATCCCAAATATATTTCATACTCGTCTCCATATAACCATTTGAGCCTCCTTGTTCGGTCATTTCAATTTAGATCTATTCCCATCCTATGCATTTAATTAATGAAGGATACTCGAATTTTTAGGTACAAAATCCACCTAGGTATGGTGTGAGTACAACAAAATAGGGATCTAACAACATCATCTCATCAATAGATAATGAATGTTGTTATAATTTCCCATGAAATAATTAGATAAAAAAAATAAAAAAATAAAGTAAAAGTGAATAAAATAGAAATTGAAAATCATGAGGACAACACCATTGAAAGTCGAAACCACTTTTGGATCAATTAAAAGTGTTTCTAATCCTATAATTTAATCGTGAGAACATTTTGGAAAACCTGGGTGCCTAATTAATCATGGCATAAAAGAGATAATGTCTTGATAACTTGATGCTCCCAAAATATTAGCGGTAAGGATCACCTCAAGGATTTTTTTCATTGTATGTATCAAAAACATATTAAAGTAAATATTTTGGAATCAAAACATCATTAACAAAAATACATTATTTCACTATCTCATAAGAATATATCATATCCAGAATGCATAAAAGAGAATGTATATGTATCCATACCCCGTCACCTAGATAAATGTAAGACACCAACACCTGAACTTATATCATATAATAACCACAAACTAGGGAATATATTGGTATCAATATCTTATAACCTAGAGATACACAATTGCTTATTTTTATGATTTATATAATATCATAAAAACTTCATAAGGTGTTAGAATTTATAGTTTTCAAAACTACATCAAAAGAGTTTTACATTTAATTTATATTAAAATAGCTCTAGGAGAAATTATAATCCCATTGATATCATGTAATCAATAATTGAAGGAGTCCACTATCTCTAAAGCCTCACCTAATACCACAATATTTTCCTTAATGAACATTAAAATTTTCATGTGTAACATTTTTGAACCCATAGTCATTTTTGAAACACATTTAATACAACCTCCTAGGGTTGGTTAGATATCTATCCATCTCCAACAAGTTCCTTCTATCATGTAATGATGTAGGAATCCTAAATCGGGTCCCCTTATTCAATCCAGTACATTGGGTCATTACCCAATTCCTAGTGGCTGTCAAATTCCTCAAGATTGAAAAAATACAAAATATGGATGAATTAGACTCCTTCATATGTATCATAGGCTATAGTTTAGAGAGATATCTCAATCGTAATCTAAATTCCCTTGGCCACGAGAGTTCATTCTACTCATCCATGAAATTTCACTATGTAAAAGGACTAAATGCCTATGAAATCAAATCAAATGGGAAGAAATGAAACACACAAAATTTAGTTAAATGGGCCTAAAGACTAAAATGAAAAATAATTTTATCTCAATTTAAACCCAATCATCTTATTACTCATATGGGATGTGCATGTGAACCTATATAGAGGTCATCTATGGCTAACACAAGAAAAGATTTTCTAGTCAAGATGAATAATCGAAGTGGAAAAAAAGTTCATATTAAATTGGAAAATAATTCTCTCATTTTCCAAGAACACCCTTCAAAAAAGTTTATAGTCAATGTAAAAAAATCTAAACTAATGTATGATCCATCTACAGTTGGGGCATCTAACTAGAGATAAATGTTTATAGTACCATAGAAACTTCTCTTAGTCAAAAATAAATTATTTTAAATTAGAATATTTATTTAATATAAACATGGCTTCATCTTTGGTTCTGAAGTCAGATGTCACATACAATAAAATAATGATTTTTTTAATATTTAAAATGTAAACCAAGATAAAATAACAAATTTTCCATGGGAAAATCAAGGGGTGTGAAGAAAAAAATCATGTGGGTTTGAAATAGTGATGTATTAAGGTGTCCAGAGACACTTGATGGACACCTCCTGTCGGAAATGATCCATGATGAGATTCTCAGGAGAGCGATATTTTTTGACTCTCCTTGGATGCTATGAATTTTGAAATTGTATAACCCTCAGGAAATTTGTGTCCCACCACCATTTCGTATTTCATCATCACATTGTTCCTCCACATAGTTTATTCAATCGCCCAAGGGGTAGGATAAAGTACAAATATATACTTTAAGAGAATTAATGAATTATTTTCAAGTGTCGTGAGTTGGAAATTTTTTTAGTACAATGAATGAGACAAGTGAACACTGTTAGGGCCTCTAATTAAAGAGAATCATTGTTACCAAGGAAAGTATTAAAGTCATAGAACACTGTATTCCATGTCCCCTGATTACTACAGTACCCTACATATATATAGATCTTCATGAACCATTCGACTTCCTCTTGAGTCATGCATTGGGAAGGATCTATAAAATCCACTTCTTGTCCTACTATTGTGTTTGTTGTGAATATGACTATGAGTAGTATATGGCTTTATTGAAGGGGCTATATTATAATAATTCTATAATAATGGTTTTTAGACTTCCTAAATCATTATGAACACAAAACAATGTATTTAACAATAAATGAATGTATTCTCATACCCTCAATTCCACATCCAATAACATCTTTCCACTTATAGGAGTTATGAATCCTTAATTCATGTCACACAATCCGATTTATTTTAATTAAAAACATTGTAATTATTTAAATATCTAATCCCCTAATAAGAATTATCTCAAAAATAGCATTTGTTATATTCACCTTTCCTCAACTGTGACTAACAAACTATATGATGTCTAGAATTTAGTAATATTATCATCACATTTCTACGACCTAAATACATTAATTAATCAATTATATTTTAAATTAATTAAATGAAAAAGGTCATAAAATTAACTATGGTGACATACCTCCCAAGAAAGAAAAATGTTGACATGATTACAACATATATGTGTATTATTTAGCTAGTTTGTATGAATACCCCCATTATATTTATATTTTTTCACAATGGTCTAGTAGAATCAATCAAGAAATAAGACACACAGAATGTTTTTTATAAAAATAAGGAGGATAATAATGGAGGCCAGTTGAGGGAGAGAGTTGACTTGAATCCCCGTTAATCAATAAAAACATATTAATATCAAGGGTTGTAAAAGATTAGTATAGTGGATTAGTTGGTTGGAAGAAACATAAAAATGGGATGGAGGAGGGGACCCCACTCAAAAAAACATTAGGGATAATTTAGTAAATTAATCCGAATTAAAATGACACTATATCTCCACTAGGTCTGACTAGCTAGTTAGTGGATCACAATATGAGCAATTTAAGGCTCACCCCCTTGCCAGTAGAGCCATCCAACATGGGGTTCTACTATATGGAGAATTATTGTGCTTATAGGCTACCTCAAACTAGACGGTGGCTATAGGATACTCAAATCAGTATCCCCACCACCCAACTTATCCTTGAGATTAAATTTATCCCCTAAGTCATCTTGTGATCTCAAATTCTTATACATATTATATTTTTATAATACTTATACTCTCATTATAATAATTCATGTCTCAGTTATCAAATGGACTTATCCATAACTCAAAAATTCAAATTACAGTTAAATTACCGAACCCTTCTAGATGCTTGATCATACATATAAAATATCAAACTTCTCATTGTGGGAAACCTCTTCATATTCCCATTGTTATTAAAAATTAAAAAGTAATAGACTAATCCAACCTTTTGTTTCTGTGTCCCCATATAGTTAGCGAATCATATTACCTTTATCCAATATAAAATTTATCTTATAGACACACATAAATAGTTTTCCACAAAACTACACAATTGTCGGTGTTAAATTCCATCATTAATTTAGATCCATATAATATAAATTAAATAAATACATTCATTCTATTCATAATTTTCATTATATCCGTTTTTTTAGGATTCACATGTTATTATTTTCATGGAATTAATATTTATCATTACCTTTCATTTTGAGGATTTTATCTTTGTTTCATTATGACACCAAAAGTTTTATTTTATGTTATTACCACATTATTTTGTAATCCATTATTCTATATCATTTATTTTAAATTTTAAATTTTAATTATACTGTTTTTAGAAAAAAAAATATGATTGAAAAGGGTGAATTTTTTAATAAAAACATTTGTGTAAATATTAAATGTCTACTATTTTATTACATATTTGTTTTCATGAATTCAAATATGGTTTATAAACTATAAAAAACCACCAGTTAGTGTTCCTGGGTGACGTAGTTCTTCATCACATGGTTAGAATGTATCTTTGAAAAAATTGTGTTAAATTTTTTCTTCTTTACTAGAATAATTAAAAAAATTAAATTAACCCCTTCCCATAGACATTTAAACCCCAACATCCATTATTCTTCCCCCATTGTACTATCTATTAATAGGCACGTTATTTCCCCTCTTCCTTATCTCTTTTGGTGTATTTGTTGTCGAATCATTGTCATGTTCTTCTATAAATCTTTATATAAGGATCTCCTCTCCATTAATTTGGCTTCATCATCCCTTATGTTTTATTTTTCATTATTCCTCAATGATATAATGACCTAGAATTTGTTGAATGTGAACTATAAGGTTTTCACATTTTGGTTCATGGACTCCTCTGACATCAATTGGGAATTCCTTATTCATTAATTTTACATTCCAACTAGTTATTATTTATTTCATGTATTAAAGTTATATGATTTCATGTTAGATCATTTCTTGATGACCAAAATGTTCCCACCTAAATATATACATCATGTTTTAATTATTTAGATTCATAATATGAAAATTTGAGAACTATTGGTTTATATTTGGTTGGATTCCAAATGACTCTCTTTGTGTTTGGGAGGTTATGCATTAAAAAATGGATGGTTTTTTATAACATTCCATATTTGTGTATTTTTTTTTTTGAAATGGAATAACACATAACAACCATTAGTACCTATATGTGTTGACATAATACAAGTACTACAGGGAAAAGGTGTGACCTCCATAGACTATGGATTGGGGCTTAGAACTAAATAGAATAATTCATATATTGAAATCGGCATTGCTTAGAATTTTTCATTTTCCTCACTAATTTTTTGACCCAATGATTCATTGTGAATGGTTAGATCATCAGAGTATGAGTGTTATCAATTAATTCCAATGAAGAGATACCTTAAAATTTCTCCATTGTTCTTGGTTGTGGTTTTTCTATTTTTATTATTATGTATTATAACGATTTAAAAATAATTTTTCTTGGTAAACTGTTTTTAAAAATGAATATTTTTTTTATTTTTGTTATCAATATTTATTTATAAAACTCTTATTGGGACTGTAATATTATTTTCTTATCACACCATATATACACCAAATGTGTGTCTGTTGAAATTATTCTTATAGATATTTATAAAATCAAGAAATCAAATGGAAGTGTAAAATACACTTTCTAGTTGTACTTTATTGGGTAATGGTGGTGATAGGATAGGTGGTTGACCCTCCCATCACATAGAGTGGGATAATTTTATTTTTTTCATTTAATATCCCAATTGAAATACCCAATACATTATTTTGTTTTATTATGTCTCCTCATTAGAATTCATTTTGGTATACAAACATTGATTCCCATTTGTTTCATGTGTGGATGTATACATTCTCTTAAGAATCAGTACATAATTCTAAGTTATTATTTTTAGTTTATTTATTATTTTATCAGATAAAACATACCAAAAAAGGAATCTCAATGATTGAGAAACAGTTTATAGTCATTGTGGATTAAAGGTGGCATTTTATTGTAAATATAGATTTTATTGAGGGACCAGGCCATTAGTAACAAATTTTAGTTCATTATAAATTGGTATCAATGCTGATTATTTTGAGATAATATGTTATTTAGTGATGTTAGAAAAGGCAAATTATAGGATTATTATTAATCAATTGAATGGAGTAGTGGAGATTTTACCCCCCACTCATAGTTTCCACCAATGAGTTACCAGGTGGAAGTGAAAATGTGATGATGAATTAAAATTTGTTTTACAATTACATATTGGGTATGGTTTATATGTAATAAACTAAGAACCTATTTCTAGTTAAAATCAAGGTTTAAATTATTCTATTTTCAATTATTGTTATTTATTTTCATATGTTATAACTATTAATGGGTCATAATGATTATTTTTTATTATGTTTATTGGTTTCATGTTTTTATGGATGTCAAGTAGCATCATTCTCTATAAAAATAAACTTGTAAACAATATGAATGGTGCTAATGATAAATATATTTTAATGAATACTATGATTGGATTTAATTTAAATGAGAAAATGGTATTATATATTTTATATATATATTAATGTTCATAATTTGTTCCTTCTCTGGAATAAAGTTTTGACTATCTACCAAAATAGATCTACCTTAGGAATATATCACGAATGAGACTCTCTATTTTCATGTAATTAATGATCATGAAGAGGATAATTATTTGTTGATAAATATTGTGAAAATCATTGATTTCCATGGAACTATAAACTCCATTGATGTGAATTATCCCACCATAATAATTAAACACCCTAGTTCAAAATGTAGAAAGTAGTTTTTTGAGGAAATGAAAAATGACGACTAGAGGGTAATGAATTTAATATGATTTTATTTGTTTGTAAAAATCATTACAATTGAATAAATCAATAACCTATGATTTATTATTAATGATAAAGATATCTATACAGAAAAATATAATAAATTATTAAATAAAAAAATAATATATGATGAATATAAATTACAAATAAGTAAAAACTACATAATAAATAAACATCAAAGATTGATAGGAATGTTAATTTACTTAATAATGTTATTAAATGGATTATTAAGGAGTTAATTTTATTAAAAATTGTGTTAGAGAACATAAAAACATGTTTGATTCCAATGTAATGATTTTTTAATTAATAAACTTTCATTATCTTGTAATGATTTTTCTGGAACATTATCATTAAAAGGTGGGAAGAGTCTAAAATATGAGTTTTATTAAATTTTAATTACTCTTTTGTTTCTATGTATATTAATTTATTTCTTATAATCATTTTTTGATAGTCTGTTAAACCATACTGATTGTCAATGTAATATTTTTTGGTTACTCAATTTACCTTTATTTAGCTTTAAACATTTTTATTAAAAACTATTATAATTATATGGGTGAATTATATTTTTCTTCATATTATGTGTCTTTTTTATGTTACATTATTTCTAAACAATCCAATTTTCAAATAAATTTTTCCCCACATAATATGAAATTATATGGGTTTCTTATCCAATGCACTTTAATATTGAAAGTATCTGTGAATAATTTTTAATTTCAAGTAGTTATATGTTATTTATAATGAATCCCCCATATATTTTATCTACTTTATGTCGTTAATATTTATTTTATTTATGTCCTTTTATATAAATCATTTATTGGTAAATATCTTTTTTCATTGACATTGACTATTTTTACAAAATTGTGACGGAAATATGATCATCATAATGCATTCAGAAAGATCCCATTTTTAATAATATTTTTTTATAGTTATGAATATTCCTATCCATGTATATAATATTTTCAATGTTACTTTCTATTCATATCTTCTTATAAATTAACAGAATCTAAAAATAATAACTAAAATTTACAGGCTTTCAATTTGGATTTCCCTTCATTGGGACATGTTTCATATTATAAACCTATTTTTATTTATATTTTTTAGTAATAACTCTTGTAAATACATTATCATAATTCCATTTTTATTCATATTATGTATAGTTCCATTTCAGGCACTGTATTTCGCTACCAAATTTTCATATTCATTATTAAGGTAATACGAGATCTTATCTACTAAATTAAAATTTCATTTGGTAAAACTATTTAATCCATGTCTATGTTATTAAAAGTATTAAATATTTCACTATTTCATTATATAATGCGGTATTTTATATATCTATTTATTAAAAATACATTTTCATGTCAGAATAATCTATTTTGATGGATTTATTTCCCTATAAAATAATAATATTATTATTATTATTATTATTCATACTCTCTTTTATATTTTTCTTCTAGAAACCTATATTTTTTATTACAACAAATTTTTTGGTTTCTAAATATGAAATCAAAATATTTTTTATCTTTTATACTCTTAAAAATTATATTTTCTATTTTTTTTAAATAAATTGTTTAAATATTTCATTACTTTGGGTTTTATCTAAAAAATTCTAAAATGATTAAAATGTAATTTCAATTCAAATTTTCATATCTTGTATCTTCAACACCAAATTTTATTATATATAATTTATTTCTTTTCAAGGCTTCATTTTTTGTGACTCTTTTGAAAAACAATTTTCAAAATTCCTTCTTCTAATATTTTCAAAAATGGTTTTTTGAATGTGACTTATAACATTTTATTTTTCAATGTTAAAATTAATTAATAGAAATACTTTTAATTAATTATTATCTATTATATCTATCAATATAAAAATTATCAATCTATTAAGGGGTAATGTCTAGGATTTCCATGTAAATTTTATTATGATATACTTCATTGGTGTAATTGATGTTTGGTGTATCGAATAATTAAAATCCATATGTAATATTATGATATTATTTTTAAAAAATTTATGTAACCTGATTTGTTTCTATTGGTTTTTACGATGAGGTGTATAATTAATATCACATGGAACAATTATGTGTGATTTCCCATTATGTGATATGTGGGACAAATATATCCCTACAAGGAATTCAGTGTTGTTTTATATCACATGATATAATTATGGTATGTGAGTGGTGATGGTTAATCATTTATGGAAGTTATTATTTTCTCCCATTCACTATGTTATAGGGTTTAGGAAGTTATTACTGATTTATTATATGACAATGGTCTTGGTAGTTAACTGTGACATATATTGTGATATATATATTTATTATTGTATGATATTCATATGTTATTTTTTCTGGGTGAAAGGTTTTCATCAAATGACTCCATGCAATAGAATATATATTGTTGTTCTATAATGATCCTTTTATGGTCCACTATTCAATTTACATGATATATGATCTCACATATATATAAACTGGCCCTTTTTTACTCATTGATAGATTTTTCACTTAATGATCATTATATTACCATCATTATTATGTTTTCAACTTCCCCATAGATTTTAATTTTGTAATATATTATTTCATAAGCCATGTGTGGAGAATTGTTTTGGAGAGGTTAAAAAAAGATAAATAAGACATCATTTTAGCTAATATACAATTTAAAAAAATGGTTATTGGGTTAGTGAATTTATTAGTAAGGTTTATTTATTAAATTACATAAATGATTTGAAAACTATGAAACTGATGTTTGGTTAATCTCTAGACCTAAGTCATATTGAATTGTTTTTTTCTAGTCGGTTGCGAATGGACATATGTGACCTAGTCTAGTCAAAGTGAATTTTCTCTTTAAGATGTTGAATAATAAATTTATGTCTCCCTCCATGTTATATTAGTTGATATCTAATACAATGATATGTGTATTTGATCCATGGTGTTTTACATGATAAATATATAGGATCCCCCAAAAATGGATATATTCTATTTTTAATTTACAATAATTTTTCAGGTTTATTTCATCTTTACAATTTCTCATAAAGTTTAAACTCATAAACATTGAAGGATTCATAAAAAATAATGGAACATCATGAACAATTAGATTTATTATTTATATCAAACAGTTATAGATGAGATATTATCATCATAGATATTCTTCTCTATCTTGAACAAATTATCTCTAGAAATTATTATTCTCTTATTTTAAATATATAATTGTGAGATTCTGTTTTATAATAATATTTTTCCTCTCGTCCATCATTAAATGGATAAAATTAGTTCTTATCCAAAGTACGTATTGATATATTTCCATTTTTCACACACATTTTAGTGTAGTCAAATTTTTTTCATCCATGTTGATTCATCCTCTAATAATTTGAGAATTGTCCCGCTTACTTAAATTTAAATAAAATCATTATTGAATACATGTTTTTATTTATTATGGGGTGATAGAATACCTTTTAGTGTGAAACTCATTGATTACCTAATTTATGGTAAATTTTTCTACTTATTGTGGTTTTCCAGTCTTCTTGAGAAAAATCCAATGAAAATCATAGTTTTATCTCTTTCTTATACTCCTAAAATCGTATGGTCAATCCTTAAAAATATTTTTTTTGGAGATATTCCAAAAATTTCATAAATTTTTTTTTTATATTTTTCTATATAATATGTTATAATATTGGTGTTTCATATGAATTGATATATTATATCAGGATGCTCATGTATTCTGTCAGGGTTATCGATTTACGTAATTCATAAAGCATATACAATTGTATTGTACAATTCATAACACCCCACCATTGGTTAAGTCCTTGAATGTCAAATTTAAGAAATTCAAATCATCCTTACTGTCATTTGAATTTTGTCTTTATGATGAAATGATCAAGATAATAGTAATAATTAAAAAGGTACATTTCTACATGAATTTCATATAACATTTTTAAATAATTAGTTAATTTATGATTTCTTAATGTGTGTCCTCTATGGATATAAATTGAGGTTGTGGAATTTATATATGTTCAATTTTTTCCATGTGATCCCAGATCGATCTCTCATATTCTAAATATCCATATATCTATCATCACCCTCTATTATTTTTCCCAGGAGGCACTGATATACTATAGATACATGGAATGTCCCACCAATTTGTTTGGGGATTTGAATAGCTTGTGGGTACACAAGGGAGGAAAATATGTGATGGATGATTTTAATGGGTTTTTGTTTAAAATTATTTAATTTTCATAATAATTAATTTTAAATGTTCAAATTGAAATTCCTAATTAAAAAAATATTCACACCAATGTAAAAGATGATTTTATGATCTGTTTGACCAAGGATTATATAATATTATATATTTAATATTGATATTATGTAAAAAATTTATAAAATTGGAATATAAATTTAATATATTACAATTAAATTTATTTATTAATAAAATGAAAAATAAAAGTATAACCTAAAGGTTTCATATTATAAAATAATATAGTTATATTATATATATTAATGAATGGAATTTCCATAATGCAAGGATAAGTTTTTTTTATAATTTATTATTTTATAAAATTTTCATAAATTTTACAACTCATTTCTTAATTTATAAATTGTATGTTTATATATTTTTTCCCTCCTCAATTCATGTATATAATTCTTATATTATGAATACATTTACGAAAAAATTTAATGCATTAATAAAATCCAAAAAAAATTATACATGAATAAAAAAATAAACATTCTAGTTATGATAATTGATTTAGATTCATTCTACTATTATGTTGTATTTTTTTCTTTCATAGTGAAATAGAATATAATTTTTACATATTAGGTTCTTGAATTTTGATATAATTTGGGTTACTCTTAAATATAGTATCCTTGTATATGGGTAATTTGGGTCAACAACTAACTCACAAGTAGTTAAATAACTTGTATAAAAAAGCAAAGGTTGGATATTTGTTATGTGAGGAGTACTCTAATTAGGATTTCTAATTTCATTTGATTCGTATACTTACATGAATGTGTTTTATGTGCCTTATGAAAGAGTTTTATTTTGATGTATATTAAGAGAGATATTTTTTAATTTGGGTTAGTAAAATAAGCCATGAGTTGTGTATATAGTAATAGATTAATATAGATTAAAAAATGGATTTGGTGGAGGGAATAAGGATTATAAACTGACACATTATAATATTGAATACTTATTAGAAGTAACATTTGATAAGAGTGTGAGATTAAATACCCTCTAAAACACTAAGTGTAATATTCCTTCCATTTCAAAACATGTTAAGACCCCATTCATCCAACCTTATAAGATATGGAATCAATGTTTACCTTTATATTATCTTGTGTAATTCGTGAACGAAATTATGAAACCTTAACTGTTTTATACCTAATTTATTCATTTTATATAGCTTATATTGAGTTATGAAACCAAACCTATTAGACTTATAGGGTATGTTATTTGAGGTAATCTAAATGACTCAATGGTTAAGGATTTATCTACTTATTACAAATAATTCGTGGTGAAATATAGATATTTTCAACAAATTTATATGATTAAATTTAAAATAAGATATCATTTTTGATGGAGCTAATTTAATAATATCCATTATTAAATAAATTTAAATCATTATACCCATCTGATAAAATATTATGTTGTTTAAAAATTACATTACCATAAAAAAATTAATTATGATTTAATGTATAAGAAAAAAAATATTTCTGTAATAAAATTTTTTTCTTGGTATGAAAACATATGATTTTTTTAAATATAATAGTGAAAAAACTAGTGTTAGAATAACACATTCTTCAATAATAGAATGATTATGTATGGAAAAAGGTTGTTAAAATAGATTCTTGTGAGAAGCTAATATGAATTCACTTATGGTTTCAAATTAATTTGATACAATATGACTAATTTAATGTATTATTCCACTCTTATACTAAATGTTATTGATTTTTCCTAATATTTGGTGAGACTAGAGATATTACATATGGAATGAAATTATCATTGAATTTAAATCAACAAATATATATATATACATATTGATATATATCCAAAAATATACTTTTTTTGACTATGATCCCTAATAGATGAGTGATGAAATCAATCAATAAAATAGAACACATATTCATTTAAAAAAATCAAGTTGATAGAATCATGAACCCTTTGAAAACTCTAATATATATAGAATTCACACATCTCTATATATTATTTTACAATAACCTTGGAATATTATTCCATGTTATTACTTGTATAAATATAGTCTTCCATGATATTAGTTTTTATAATTAAAACCATGGATCAATATTGTTACTTGTGAACAAATCTATATCCATCACTCCCCATTGATGTTGAATTGGATCTATTTTTTTGGAATTTTTTATACTTGTATCATTGAGTCATTAAATTTAAAATAATTTTAATTTATTCATTACGTATAATATTACTGGAAGTCCAATGAATTTGAAGCTTCCTCTTTTTCGTCTTACACCCTATCTCTGAAACCTCCAATTCAATGTTGTTGTTGACCTCTAAAAGTGTAAAGATCCTTGAAGCACCCATTTTTAGTTTCTTTGGGATCATGTTGTGACATTAGTGTCCACTATTTTGTTGATATATCATTCTCTTTACTTCAATTTAATCATAAATCTGTATTTTTTTTCTTTTTTAAGACAGATTAAGAATATGAAAACATTTTAATGTATATTTTACTCACACATTGGGTACAAATTCATCAATCCCCAATCTAGTAATCATAGTTTTTAGAATGTTTTAAAAGAATGTTCACATTATTTTTTATTTTTTTATTTTTAACTCAATGATACCTAGACTCTGCCCCCCCTAATTTTTATAATGAGCACATGTGTAAAAGAGTTAATAGGATTTTACATCTACAATAGAATTAGAGATAGATTGTGAGGTTCCATTCTCCCCTTCATGTTCATTAGAATATTCAATAAATCATACATATCAATATTGGTCTTCTTGGCTAGCCTCTTTGTCCTCTCCAAAAATTAACATTCTTTTCCTTTTTAACATTTTTGGATGTTATTATTCTAATAACATTACCATTATATTCTTCACCAAGGATCAATAAAATATTATACAACAAAACATATAACATGGGGATATTGTAGTTTATATGTTAAATATTCCATCTATATATATTATTAGTTATTTTTATATAAAATGATTTTAATTTCTTATTGTGAAAGTATGAAGTGAATTTAGTTTTTATGCAGATGATGGGAGTATACTTGTACATCTATAGGATTCAATGTAATTAGTAAAATAATATTATTATTGAATTTAATGTGAATTTTACTTATTATCATAAAATTGTTTAGGGTATATCAATTAAGAAAAAAAAATGTAAATTTACTAACCATAATGATGTTCATATCACATTATATCCAAAATGTAAATTAAGATGCGTTAGAAATGAATACACTAATGTGTTATATTTGTAATATAAATGATCTCAATTAAAAATATCACTCAATGGTTACATGAAATATAATCAAAATGAATCTAGAAATATTTATATAATTACCATATATGATATTAAAATTGTATCTTATGATTTTATGAAGTAATTTTTTTAATACTATGATATATGAGTTGTTAAATAATAAAATGATTCATAATTCTCAGTATTATTGAACAATTAATTCATAAAAAATGTTACACACTAAAGCGTCTAATGGGAGATGTTTTATCATAAGAAAACACATATATGTTGTAATAATTGCATAGAGACATAATGAGTATAAAAAATCACTAAATTTATAGTAATGATAAGCCACTTTTGATGGTATTTCATATATGACATGTTTATAAGGGATATAATGTTTGAATTTTATAAAAAAAGTAAATTAATATAATAATACATATTTGATTGCGATATAATAAATGAATTATGATCTTTATAATTCTATTATGTTAGTGGTATATATCATAGGAATTGAAATTCTAATTAAACCCTCAATGAATTAATTTTAGAAATCCCTAGCAAATATTTATAACATGATATAGAATATTCTCAAGAGGTAAAACTAGAGTTTCGTTCACTAAATGGCCAAACATTTATATCAAATGGGGTTTCACACACTATATATATGGTATACAAGGAGTTCATTATTCATACTACATCCGCATACATAATGTTGGTGAGATGTCTATCATGATAACCTTCCTAATTATATATAATTATTATGTAATTCTTGAGTCCTAAAAAATTAAGGGATAGTTTGGTATGTTGTCAAACTTGCCATTAGTTATAGATTAAATACGATGGGATTTGTCCACTTTCTGATAAGTATGATATCAGGGATCTTAATTGAAAGATACTGATGAACTGTATGTCCATATCTAAAAAACGTAAATATGATGATAGAATACAGAAAAATTCAATTTATAAGTTAACATTACATAAATCACCCAAAATATATAAAAGATTATAATAATATATTCCAAATGATTGTATTAGTATAGTGACTTTGGGAACATGGAAACAAAAACACAGGTACCTATGTAAACAGCTTTATCTCCTAGTAGGTTCTTTGTGACTATAAACCTTATTAGACATATCATACTTAATACATATCTTCATAACCTAGTAAAGGAAACACAAAAAACGGTGATATTAGAAGCTAAATAAGTGTAAAAAGGGATACATGTAATAATAAGCCTCCAAATATGGGTATCAAAGTGTGATCAAAAAAATTAAAAATCATACCTTCCATCTCAATGATCATATACATGAATCATGGAATAAAGATTTCTAGTTCAGAAGTCATGAATCCTAAAAAAAATAATAGAAGCCTAGAAACCATAACATATGAGTGAGGCATATAATTTTTATAGACACAAAATAATATAAAATTATTTCCATAGTAGACATGGAATACCTTCTAGGGACATCATTTTAATATGGGTTCACTCCCCAAATCATCATAGAAGTCATGGTTTACTCCCAAAACCCCATTACTAGTATGAATACACTACTCATTCTATATTGATAGTCATGGTTCACTCCCATGGATATAATTGTAGTCAAGGATCACTCCTAGGACCACATTATTATATCAAATGAGATATAAATATTTACCAAATTCATTGTAGGAAGATAGAGGTCCCACAATTACCATAATGAAATCATACGTATATGGGACACTAAATCATAAATAATCATATCATAACTCATGAAATGAAATTGTTATCATAAACATGTAATCATATAATAACCTTTAAAAAAATGTATAATTTTTATTATAATTTCATCAAAACTATAACCAGGGAAAAGAAGTGGGTAACGAAAGAATATTAACATTGAAGTCGAGACAGGCATTACAAACACTATCCCATCAAAATATAAAAAATTAATAGAACTAATATTAATTGAAACATTGAATTATTTTCCTCAAATTTCATGAATAAAACAAAAAATATATATAATTTTATGTTGGAAATATTTTTGAATGTTATTTTAAAGGATCATCATGAGGAAAATATCCTTTCTATATTGAAAAATGATTTTTAATATATAAGACATTTTTCAATATATATTTTCCGGAAAATATCATTGAGAAAATATAATTGAATAATTGAAACCAATAAATCATTTAAAAATGCATTTTCATTTAAAAATATCTTCAAATATCATCTGAAATTTTTTTTTAAAACTTTTTTGAAATCATTATTTTTGAAATAAAACTGAATTCTAACCGAAGAGAGATATACTGTCAGATTATGCATAAAAAATATTTTAATAAATATCAGAAGTACCATTGAGTGGAAATTGGAACTAATACATGGATTTACCTTGAATAAAAATTTGTGATAAAAATCACGTTTCTTATTTAGATATAAATTATATAACTTTATCGATGGATGTATAATTATAAATAATCCCAATAAGCGATGAGATTTTATTAATAAAAACTTCCCACATTGTAACATAGAAAAATACTATCCATATAAGATAATAAATTACATGAAGAATGAAATAAAATTTAAAGTATTATAGTGATTATATAATATGTAAAAGGAATTGTATACACTTCATATAAATGTATAGGTTTATAATAGGGCATGAGTCTCATAGATGTCAAATTGGGACAAAATTACTTTACCAATTTGGTATCATTTGAAATATAAATGCCATGAAATAATGGTCATAAAATGGATAGTTAAATACCCATAAATTTATGTCTTAGATACATAGAAAAAATTAATGGGTAGTATTTATTCCACACAAAACAAGTGAGTGGTGAATAAAAAATTTATCTCACAGAAATAATGAGTGAGATGAAATTCTCATACCTTGTATCTTGACTATCCTTGAACCTGTAAAAATTTCCTACATAATAAATATAAGTTTATTATATATCTATAACAGAAAAATTTTCTTATAAATATATATATCAATATATTTTTTGGTTAAGAATTTATATTCCAAGGTTGTTAATAATTTGATGTTAGGGTTTTACTTCAGGTAATATCATCTTTATTCTTTACTAGTGACATAATTTTTTATATCATTAGTCCTTATACTTATATCATGATTTTTGTAATTTTAAAAATTATATAAATATAATTATATTAAATATATTTGTATTATAATAATATATATAATATAGATGTGTTAAATGGTATACACTATTAGTGGAGATAGTATGCGATACATACACCTGATAAATGTTTCTTATTTATTGTTTCATTGAATGAGTGAATGTAAATTAAATATATGTCTAATAATAAAAATATATATATATACATATTTATTCATGTAGAATTATTATATCATATAAATCATATAGGTTTACTAAACTCATCCTTAATACATTCCATGTAGTGTGTGAACGAATCACATCGCTTTGGGAAGGTGGTAGTCCACACACCCAAAAATGATATAATCAAATTTACAAAAGAGGGAATGTATAAGGTTATGTGTTATAAAATAATTATAGGTTACCAAATTATATTTTGTAAAATATGTATGAACGATCATAGTTTCATGAGACGGTAGTTCTTCGTACCCATAAATAATATTTTCATCACCTATTTGATGGAAGTGTGTATATGTGGAGGTAAAAACTATAGAATAACAATATATAATTATAATTTTGATATTAGGGTTTTTTTATAATCAAGGAATTTTTTGATTTGAAATGATGGATAAATAAATAAAACAAATGTGTGAGAGGAATGATTTTATCTCTTATTCGGGTAACTCCTTCTAGTTTACAACAAAGGGATTCCTTGGATAGATTCCTACCCAAGGGTGTATGTCTAGGATAAAGGGATGGATTTTAATGAGCTATTTTGGGAGATTCTGGTAGAGCCAATTTGGTATTAAAGGTGTTAGGAAGTGGGTGTATAAGAAGAATTTTTTTAGTGGAGTAAGAGTGATGCTCTTATAAATTTTGGGAAATTGACTTCCACAGACATTTTTCCCTACAATGTGACTCCAATAACAGAATATAATTTATCAAAGGGAAGATAGGGTCAAAATGGGGCCATAACATGTCTCATGGAATTTTTTTTGGCCATTTTTCTCCATAATTTTAAGTTTTAGTCATCTTTGAATCATTATTTTAATTAATCATTGTAATTATTTTTATTTATTTTCCGGGATTGTTGTGGTAAAAAACTATCTTGAACATATTATCTGTTATAAATTTTTATAATCACAAATATTTAATCCATTTCATAAAATTATAATCATTTATGTTCTATAATTTAATTTAAAATTATTCTCACAGATGGTATAATAATGGAGGTTTCTTAATGTCGAAATATAGAAATGTTTGCTAAGTTTTTGTACCAATTATTATAGGATTTTTTTATTTGATAAAAATATGATATAATAAATCTTTAAAACGAATTTAAAATATATTTTTTATTTATTAATAAATTAGCCGAAAAACATTTTTGAATTATAATTCATTATTATTAACTATTCATCCAAAAATGATGTTTCTTAGAAAAATTAAAAAACCATCCTAAGATAATTTATGCATTCTAAATTCAAAAATGATGATTATTTTATGAAAATAAATTTATAAACATTTGTAAAATTAATTTTATTTTTTTTATATAAGGACTTGAAAAATAGTTTATTTTAGAAAATTGTATTTTTTTAATATATAAATACATTACCAAAAATTATATTTCTCCTTTTCAGTATTTTATATTTTTATAAATCTATTTAAATAATACATGAAAAGTACTTATTGCTATAATATTACTAGGTTTAACAGCAAGGATATAACTACCTCATATAAATAATTATAAAAATAATATGATGATTCGTAGAAACATGATCTTGTGTGTAATTAACATGATGTCAGTATTTTGTGCAGTGTATGGAATGTTAGTTCTACGTGAAATAATGATTGACTTAGTGAAATGATGAAAATCAATGAAAATTTTTTCATTTGAGAGAAAAAATGGAAATAAAAACTCAATGTATTATATTCTTCCTCCTTTAAAATGAATTTCTCCCTCAAAAATTATCATTAGGGTAAAAATGAGGATACTTTTAACATTCTATGATTTCAAAATGCTACATTATGTTTTATAAGATACATGTTACACCAAATTAGCATAAATAAAAAAAAAATATTAATTAATATGACAGTTATCATATAGCCATAACAATGTTGGGAATAGAAAATCTTAAACTGAATTAGCAAAATATTGTTTAGACATTGTTATATAATGATTCATTCATTACAAAATTGATTAGGACGTTAAATAAATACTAATTAAATATTAATGATGTGTTTTTCTAAAATTAATTTAAAATAAAATAGTTGTATATGTAAAATATTAAAATATCTTATTATGGATTATATTAATGAAATATAAATTAAATAAAATGTTTTAAATTCATCTTATGGTTTTCTATACATTTTATAAAAAAAATACAATTTCATGAATAAAATGAGAGTTTTTCTAAAAATGCAGTTTTACTGCCTTTCGATGGAGAACACAGTTTAAATCAAGTTTTTTCCACATTTATACATTATATTAATAATGTTATTATTTTTTGGAAGGGGGACATCATAATTTATTTGGATAAATTTTTGGTATTTTTCTGTTAAATTTCGTATTATAATGAATAGTGGAAAATACTAGATTTTTTCCAAAACTATATTTCATAAATATTATTGATATTATTAACTATCAATATACATGGTTTTAATATATAATTATTCTATTTTTTTAATTAAATTCTATTTAGTCCATTGGATTATTTATCAAATTGAAAATAGATATAAAAATATTTTAATCTTTTGAACATTTATCTATAAAAAGCAACTTTTTAATTTTGTCTATAAATTTAATTTTAAATTTAAATTTTCAAATTTAATAAATTGAATTAGGTAAAATGAATTCCATCTTTTTAATAATAAGGTAAAAATTATTTTTTATGTTCATTTTCATCTGTACCTATATAAAAATAACAATGGTAAAAAATTATTTACCATAGTGAATGTAAAATTTTGAATGTTGTTAAAATAAAAATTTGAATGAAATAAATACCTAAAAACCCAAATTTAAATTGTGGTTGAGGTGTGGTTTGATCCTAACTAGACAATACATCATTAATTATTATCCAATGTCGTTTTCTTTAATTACACCTTTATATGGTTAGATTTTAATAAAAAATAATCAACAAAATAATCATATGATCCTACCTCTCCCAAGTATAAATAACAAACCCCACTTCCCAATTCCGACCCAACATGACTTTTATCACCTCAAATTCCTACTCAGAAAATCTCCTAGTCAATATTCCCACTTAAAATTGTTGATAGTGTCTCAAAAATACCAAATTGATGGTCCTCAAGGGTCTTTAAATGATGGTATATTCAATGGGAAGTTTTCTCAATATTCCTCTTTTAATTTAAATTCATTTCCTATAGTAACATCATATCCTTCATCCATAAATTAATGATAACAAGTTATTCATTTATATACACCATTTTTATGTTTATAATGTAATATCTCATATCTATTTCATTTAGCACCTCCACATATTAAAATATATTAATTTTCTGTCCAATATATGTCAGTTAATCGCCAATGTGAATAATGTTATTGTTATTTTTTATTTTACGCCTTCATTTAGGGTCATAAAAATATTATTTTTGTAGATAAATTTTAATATTTATATTATAACCAATTTAATATTCTATAAATGTTATATAAACGTACCTTTATTCATTAAAAAATGTGGTTATATGATATCTTTGTTTTGGGATGTGTGGACTACCACCTCCTCAACATGATGTGATTCATTCCAACATCATGTGGAACTTATTATGATTTTTTGGTAAAAATATGTTATATAAATGAAATATTAAATCCACTATAATTAATTTATATATATTTACATACATTTCATTTAATTTTGTTCTATCAATACGACAAGAAATATGAAAATAGGATTCATGCGTATGTATGACAAACCATCTCCATGTAAGGTGTTTTTAGTTTGTTGTAAAATATTATTATAAATACAAATATAATAAATATATTTAATATTTATATCATGTTTAATTTTTTTATATGATGGACTTATGACCACATTAACTTTTTACAACATACCAGGTTCATTTTGAACTTAAGTATTGAATATCCAAACAACAATTGACATGATCATAACGAATTATGAAATATTTATAAAATGTTAATTAAAAAAATAAATGGTATAATAATAAAGAAAGTTTTCCAAATAATATTTAAATTAACTTATCATTATTATTCTATAATGACAAGGTACATACGAGATGATTCATACTTGTGGTAAGGGAAAATCTTAACCCAGTTTCATTCATTAGTTAAACTTATACTTTTTTATTACAAAATGTTATGATTATGTGATAAATTAATTTTGGATATCTTATGTTGTATAAATGATTTTTTTTGTATTTATAGTGAATACCCATAATTGATCAATTTTGTTACCAAAATGATCCTTGTAAGGGACTCTTTAACTAATACATCATTTCAAATTTTTGAATGGTTTGTTATTAAAAATCTATAAATTTATGTCCATGTATTAACAAAGGTATTAAGGATATATTTATATGTACCTGAATGTCATAGAATTTTAATTACATTTACAACATTCAATGTGTATTGCGAAACATTGATTAAAAAACCTTCTTTTAAAATGTTTTATTTTTTAAGTGGATTGATTATTTCAATAACAAGGACTATTTTTTAACATATACACCATGAATGGATATTATCACTTTAATTCCACTTTTAGGTGTTAATGTTTACATTAAAAAACTAAAATTTTATTTTAATATAATTTGTTTCCATTTATTATTGTATGACTTATAAGTAATAAATGTTGTTTCAAAGTGTAAATGTTATTTATCCTTTAAAATTATTTTATTTGTTAGGATAGTGTTATAGATAATGGGAATTTCTTATGTATACGAGTGGTTATATGATAATATGAGGGAAATTTTTCCTATTATATCTCTCAAATTCATTGGTTAATGAGGCAAAGTTAAATGTTATGGGTTCTTAAATAGATTTTTTTAATATACTATGATGGGTATTCCAAATGTTAGCATGAAAGACAAACCCTATGTAGATGTGAAATCCAGAACGCAAGTATGTTATGTATGAAAAAATTTAGCATTATAATGTATGATTTAAATAATTTTTTTCATGAATATTATTATTTCATTAGGTATGAGATTATGTTTCATGGGCCTAAATTTTGATTTTGTGAAAATGTTTTCATGATTTTAAAATATTCATGGACTAAAGGATTCATTCCTTATTTTGAATTCATTAAATGGATTTTTTTCATCATTCCATTTTTTTCAAATGTTTTTTTCACAATTTATAAGGATAAGTAATATAATTAAACAACTCAAGAAGAATTTTATGATGATTTTTATCAGAAAAAATATTTCATGTTTTAATTTAATATTTTTTAGATTATGAAAAAAATGATTAGCTTGTAGACTTGTCTACAATCTAAATTTTGAGATGTTATGTAATATTTATTGAATAATTCTATAAAACTCTACACCTTAAAAGATCATCAATTTCAATTCATAACATAAATTAATATTCAATAACATTTATGTTTGAGGCCTTATAGTTGGTGTTAGAGGTTTGTTTAGACAACATTATGGGTTAGTGTTATATTTAAGCTGAAGTTTCAAGATAAATATAACCAACATGGTTATCATAATAAAAAGAGTAAACGTTTTTTTATATAAATTGAATGTGTTTGAGTTAGCATTAATATATATATATTAGTTAGTATCTTACTTATAAGATAGTATATAAATATTTTATTAATATTGTCCCACTGACCTTTTTGGTTTTAGTAAATGGATGGATCCATTAGGCTTGAAAGTAACATTGGATATGACAGAAAATGTGGTACCTTTCTGAATAATCAATAGAATAAAATTGGTGCTGCAATGAGATCTCTCATGGTTATTATTAATCAAATATCAGGAGTAATGATTAAAAAATTAAAGTTGGTGAGTTCCGTAATGAATCATATTTGAGAAAAATAAATCCATGTTGAAGTTCATGTAACAATGATCATAAGGAAAAATAAATTTAAGGAAACTTTTGTCAATAATGTAGAACCCCAATCTTTCACGATACACTTATCTTTGAATAATATAGTAGCGTGTGTTGTAATTAACTTCGAGTTCTAACACACCCCACAACCAATCAAACTAGCCGTTATGAATAGTAATACCCACTTTTTGAAATTTTATAAATTTTATATCTCAAAATGGACTTCATTCTTTGATTTTGAATATCTAAATTATCCTAGGGTAAAATGTTGGAACTTTTCAGATAACATTTATATTTTTATGAATAGTGAAAATTACTATATCTTAATTAAAAATAACATTTTTAATCGAAATAATTAGTACTGAAAAATTATGAATTTTTGTGGTTTTAAATTATATTTAGAATATATTTTTATCATCTAATACAACTTTAGTCATTGGACATAATTTTACAATTAAACCGAACATAAACAAGTGTAAACATATTGATAGTTATTATCTCTTAAAAACATGCTTTTTGTTTTAACAACGGGAATTAATTTTAAATTAATTTCTGCCACTTCTGTGTTTTGAATTTAGAAAAATTGATTCCATATTTGGAATCATGATGTAAATTTTTTTTAAATAGGTATCTTTTATTTTTAGACATTTTGAATAGTTACTTCAGTAAATATTTTATATATCATGGTTAAAGGGTAAATTCTTTAAATAAGGGTAAAACAATAATATTATAAGATTAATAAATTAACCGAAAACTTGTCTTAACCTTATTGGTTGATACATGTCCAACCATGGGAATCTTTTGGTCGATTGTTGGACCCCATGGAGCCACTTTTAAGTGATAATGATACTTTATATTAATTAAGTTAAAATAAATACAAAAATGATATAAGCATATATATTTTAGAAAAATAATTTTTACATAGGGTTATATATGTTGGATTTTTGAATATAAATATTCCTTATAAATCTAAAAATATTTTCAACATAATTGTATTTTATTTATAATTTTTAGACATTTAATAATTAATATTATTTATGACACAATAATGATGAAGTATTTTCCTTATTAATTAAAGTATCAAATAATTTGTTTTATAAATGTTGTAATTAATATAATTTGAATGTTCTGATGACATCCATGACTTTTAATGCTTAATATAACATTATATAATTTCTTAAATGAATATTGTTTGAATTAATAATGTTGTTAAGACTTCAAAAAAATCAATTATTGAATAGTGTAAAAATTGACATAAAAGAGCTTTTACAACAAATATTATATTATTAATTGATATTAAACTCCTAAAAATATATGGTTCATCCAAGAGACTTATATAATGTTATTTTTATCCTTAATGAACCACATGGTGGTCTCTTGTATGTATATAATATGTTTATTAGCTATATAATACAAAAATACAATGTGAAATAGTAAATGTTAAACTAATTAACTATGAGTTAAAACTAAAAGATAAGGATAATATAGTGACCCAAACCTATATAAAACCTATTGGTTGAGTGTTTTTCGACCCAACCCCACCTTATACTCTTAATAATCCATTTCTAATCCATTAGAAACCGAATTTGAATTTATTATAAAATAATATTTCTAGCTTTTCCAAAGGTTCCCCTCACCCCTCTTATAAAAGGACACTTCCCCTTATCACTAATTCACACATTAAAAACATTTTTTCCCGGCCAAAACCTCCCCAAATACTCTCTAAACTTCCCTCAAATCACCCTAGAGGACTTAGTTTGATCAGAAATCCAAACTAAGGATCCTTGTTGATCAAATCAAAAGGAATAACCTGATGAAGAGTTATTGTTTTCACCACCCTCTTTCAAGTTCCTTTCTTCTTCCACTTCTTATTTCATTGTTATTTCCATTATAAAACATTAAATACAGATTATTATATATACTATGATGTTATTATAAATATTTTACAACCATAATCAGTATTCTATCAATACTTTTAATGACATGTTCCCATACGTGCATATGTACAGCTTACAATCTCCACGTCATGGTATAATTGTTATTCCATACATTATTATTTGTATGTTTATGATAATGAGGTTTAATTCAGGTAAATAATAAATATAACATGATAATAATTATGTATATATTATATAATATCCAAATAAATATTATTTTAATATAAAATGAATGATATTGTCGCTCGTGCGTACGTACGGACTACCGTCTCCACGAACGCGATGAGATTCATTATCCATAGTATCCATTGAAGTATAATTCTCATTTGATGATTAAAAATAGTTTTTATGGACTTGGTAATATTATGGATATGAATAACATACATCCTATCGATAACAAACATGTCTTATGTAACAAAACATATAAAAAATGTGTAAATTAACACCCGAAACAACGATAATAGTAATATATTATTAACAAACCAATGTCAAAATATCATATATGATACCATATTAATTTAAATGATACATTTATAATTTGATAACAATTATTTCACCATTATATAGGAGGTTAACCAACCCCAAAGAAAGGAAAAGTATAAGGTAAGGGTTTATTTCGCAATCTCTTCATTATCCTAGGTTGTTTATACGTAATAATCTTCTGGGACTTCATTATATTCCACATCCATGTTTCTTAAAAATGTATTTCAAAACATTTTTAATATTTTATAGAATATGGGGTAAAGTCATTTATACCCTACTTTGACTTTTTATAAGAGGTTTATAATGGAATATTTCTTCCATTTTCCAAACATGGTCCTTTGTAACCTTTTCGACAGAATTAAGGTAAGAATTTCTTTTTAACTTATACAGCAGGTGTAACTATTTTCCACCATTACAAAATCTTTGAATCTTCCCTTACAAACTTATAAAAAAAAATTCAAAGTAAATGTTTTATTTTATAATTATGTGACCTTTAAAAAATTTAAAAAAGAGATATTTCTCTAAAATAGTTTTTATTTCATCTATGTCAACATCCTTTGATGAATTTTAAGCTTATTTGAAGTTGATTTATTTTGATATAAAAGTTCCATATTGTATTAAAGGTTTTGTGGTATTTGTGACAGTGGATATGTTACTTTTATACCATTCATGGTTTATGGAGAAAGTATTGACATTTCGTATGCTAGTTTTAATTCCAATATTTATGTTATGTTTAAAACTGTTCATATGAGGAATGCAATGGACTTAAAAAGTATTAGGTGGAGCCCTCTACAGCTCCTCGATGCATCGATAGGTCTCATTAGACAAACTAGTGTCTCGGCACAATGCCTTGACAAAATAATCTTTGTAGTCATGGCACAAGTCCTTGACTATGTGGTTATGATAGTCTAGAATTATGCATTCCATTATTATGAAAGTGGTTATTGAAATTGCATGTGATTTTTCGACTAGTCGAATATCCATGTGAATAATTATATGGAATTTTTTCATTTTATTTCTACCATATGCTGTTAATGTTCAATTTAAAAATGTTTTTGTTTTAGTTATACATTCCCTTAAATGTTTATACTTATTTATGAAAGTTTCCTCTATATTGTTATCCTTACTTGGCATTTGAGATCATCTCTTTCTATGTTTTATTTTTCCTTGGATGTGAAGAGGTATTTTATGAATGACCTATAGGGATAGTATGAGAGGATAAGAGTGTGGACTATGGAAACTATATTTTTTTGTTTTCAATTTATGATGTAATGTAAACATTATGAAATTATGTAGTTAATCTGAGGCCACTAAACTAATAGGAATTTCGATTCTTGATCTTTATTGTGATAATTAAAAAGTTATATAATAATTCAACGACTCTGGGTAACTGGGGTTGGGACATTGTAGTTGGTATCAGAGGATGTTTAGTACAATCCTTGAAAGATAGATTTAGATAAAATCCAATAGATCACAAACACCTAGGATGTCCTTTGAGGATTAGTATAGAAGAACTTCCAATAATTTTGGTATTGTAGATATTTTGTGATATTTCTGAGCAAGACATCCATGTCTGCATGCGACTAGGTAGAGGCGGATCTGGCACAAATATAACTAAGGGTAAAACTCGAGAACACTGCATTAAGCTAGACTCGAATGGGAAATGGTGCACGACAACGGGCCTTGATACACTCTTAGTTATGATTCTCATGGGGGATTGTAACACACCGATCATCCATGATACGCTTCTCATTCAATAATGCAATAGCTTGCATTGTACGCAACTTCGAGTTCTAAAACACCGCGACTAATCAAAGTAGCCATTATGAATAGTAATAACCACTTTTTAAAATTATAGAAATTTTATATTTCAAAATGGACTTCATTATTGGATTCGGAATATCGAAATTAGCCTATGTTGAATTTTTGGTATTTTTCTGAGAACTTCTAATTTTTTATGAATAGTGAAAAATACTTAAAAACAACTTTTTAATCAACATAATTTATAGTGATAAATTATACTATTTATTGGTTTTAAAGTATAATTAGAATATATTTTTACAATTTTATCCAATAGTGGTCATTAAAATTAATTTAACATTAAATTGGACATAAACAATTGCCAATCTTTTGATATAAAATGTTTCTTAAAAACACGCTATTTGTTGTGACAACTGGAATTAATTATAAAATTAATTAATGCAACTTATATGTTTGGGATTTTGTAAAATAGACATCATTTTTGAATTCGGAATATCAATTATAGCTTAGGGTGAAATTTTGGCATTGTTCTGAAAGACTTCAATTTTTGATGAATAGTGAAACCACTAAGTGGTAGTTAAATAACTGATTTTTCGTTTAAATGAAATATTACCACTTCTGTGTTTTGATTTTCAAAAATCCTACATACATGGTTGTCATTAAGAAGTAAAATTTGGTTCAATGAGATTAAAATAATATTTGGTGAATAGTAACTTTTAAGTTCTTAATCACGATTAGAGGTAATTAGTGTACTTTAAGGTAAAAATAATGTTTTAATAATATGAGATGAGCATGACACATGTTCTACCCTCATTAGATATGCCATGGCCGACCAAGACAATCCATGGGTAAACTTTGGGACCCCATGGAGCCACTTTAGTTGGAAAATGACAAAAATAACTTTTATTTAATGTTAAAGTAAAAAATGACACAAACATGAAATGTTTTACTAAAACAATTTTTACATGGGGTTATACAAGTCATATTTTTCACTATAAATAGTAATTGGAAATATAAAAAGATTTCCTAAATCATAGTATTTTTTTATAATTTTTAGACATTCAATAAATTAAATTATTTATGACATCATTATAATGCAGCGATGACCTCATTATTTAACGATTTTAATAAAATGAAACGATAATGTAAAATCCAAGGCATAACTCTTCTTTTATGAAAGGCCCACACCTGTACCACCTCATTCACACTTTCATACCATTTTTCTCAGACAAACTCTGCCCAAATACTCTCCCAACTTTAACCCTTACTCCTAGAAGCCTCACTTTGGGCAGAACTCTTCCCAAGGAAGCCTTTGGCTCAAATCAAAAAGAGTTACCCGATTTTGAGGTAATGTCTTCTCTAATGTTGTTTTGTTTTATTTTTCATATCCAACCCCCTAAACACTTTTTATTAATTTCTTTTATAACAACACCAATATCCTCAATATACTAGGATGTTGTTATAAGAAGGATTCGAGCTACACTTACACACACCTACATCTAATGGTTAAAGAACATACTGTTTCTGTGGATGGAGAATTTTTGCCTCACGAAATGATGATTGTTCAACACTCATATAACACCTCTAATGGTGGCCATTATGATGAAACTATTTTTATATATGATATATATTATGTTTTCGTTTCCCTTATGATTTTTTATTTTTCATTTATGACATACCTTTATGGTTTCCATTATGGGTAAACGCGATATTTTCATTTTAGGAAGTGCGGACTACCGCCCCCTCAAAGTGATTTTAATCATAAATACCATATGTGTGATGTATAAAGGATGGAGTAAATGGTATTATATGCTATATTATACTGGAATTATATTATACATTTATATAATTATGATTTCTTTCCATTAAATACGAAATAGAAATGAAAGTAGTGTCCATGCGTACGTACGGCTTACCGTCTCCATGAATGGTGCATTTCATTTATTAACTCTAAATGTTATGTAATATTATGAATTAATGTATATACTGGATATATATGATATATATGATATCTACATCATGAATATAATTCTGGATACAATGGATATTTCACCACATGAACAACTTGTAATTATAAGAAGTTTATTGTTAACTCAAGCACCAAAGATCGACAAAACGACCGTTATTAACTTAAATAATTACATAATGTTCATAACATTGTAATAAGTGGTATAAAAGGATAATGAAATTGAAAATGGTTCTTAATAAAGTTTATATTAACTCTAGTTTATTATTCAGGAGGTTAAAGAACGGTCGAATCAAGTCAGACACAAGGTAAGGGAACTTCTTAACCCAACTTCCATTCTTTGGGTTAATCTCCTACTTTCAAATTATGTCATGATATTATTATGTCCTATTTTGTATTTTTATGTTATTTATGTGTACCTATAGTTAATACACATAATATATCTATTTTATTTTAAATATGATCTTTTTCAGGTCTTTGTCTCAATCTCCTTTCATTGAGGCATATTTGGTTTTATACACAATTTTCTTTTATACGTTGTATAAACCCCTTTGAATTTTACGTATATTCAAAAGGAATTTTTTTATACGAATCTTTTTACTAAACGACAAAAAGGGAATGTTTTTCTTTCCATACATATGCGGTGACAATGAATTCTCCACCACCGTGACCATTATTTGAGTTTCGTCATCCTCTACAAGCCATCACTTTTTTTTAATGAAAAAGAAATACAATGTTATAACTTTATTTTATTTTGGTATTGAAATGGTTTTGAAAGCATTTTTATTATATCAATGTGTTGTATTGAAATATTGTGATTGAAATGTGGAAATGTTATGTTTCCTTTATGCATGTTTTATGTGATACGATTATGTTATGGTTTATGATATGTTTAAACCCATTCATATAAGGAATGCATTGGACTTAATAAGTGATGGGTGGAGCCCTCTATAGCTCCTCGATGCGTCGGTAGGTCTCATAAGACAAACTATTGTCTTGGCACGAGGCCTTGACAAAATCTTATTTGTGGTCTTGGCATGAGGCCTTGGCTACGCGGTTATGATAGTCTGGCATTATGCATTCCATCATTATGAAAGTGGTTATTGATATTGCATTTGATTATTCGACTAGTAGAATATCTATGTGAATAAGTAAATGGAATTATCTCATTTTACTTTTTCCATATTATGTTGAAATTAATGTTTCAAAGGCTTTTGTTTTAGTTATACATTGCCTTAAATGTTAATGTTTATTTATGAAAGCATCCGCAATATTGTTATCCTTACTGAGCATCTGAGCTCACCCCTTTCAATGTTTTAATATTTTTCAGGATGTGAAGAAATATAATATGAATGACCTGCAGGGATAATATAAGGGGATATAAAGATAAGTTGTTGTAGTTTTGTTTTATTTTATGATGTAATGTAAGATTTATGAATGTATCTAGTGTTTCCAAGGCTTCTAAACTCATCGGTCTTTCGAGACTTGATCTTTTGTGATCATGCCAATGTTACGAAGTAACGCACCGGCTCGGGGTAGCTGGGGTCGGGGCATTACAGTTGGTATCAGAGACGGTTTATTACTATCCTTGGAAGCTAGATTTAGATAAACTCTGATTAGATCACATAGTCCAAAAATAGACTTTAAGGATTAGTAAAAAAGAACTTCCTAGAATTTCGGTATTATAGAGATTTTGTGAGTTTTCCGAGAAATACATCTCTGTCTGGATACGAGCAGGTAGAGGTGGCTCTGGCACAGATGTACCTAGGGGTAAAACCCGAAAACACCGCTTTGAGCTAGACTCGAACGGGAACTAGTGCACGACAACGGGCCTTGCTGCACTCTTGGTTACGACACTCCCGGGGGATATGCTTTGGATAATTCTCATTTTCTATATAAACCACTATGAAGGGTTATGAGTATATACTTCCTCAAAGAAAACATTTTTATGGATTATATCCATAAATAGTTCAATTAATGTTATGTATCTTACAAGTATAGAATTATGTATTTTGATTCATAAACTAATATAGTTTATTCCATTGTTTAGAAATGGCGCCTAGTGGAAGGAATGGAAACTGTATCAATGCACGCACTCCGTGTAGGGATTGCCCTCCTGCTCAAGACAATTATTGTGGATCTGGAGATACAACTGATGTTGATCAACTTATTAACATATTGGGAAAACTCACTCAGGTTAGAAATAATAACCTTACTCGTATGGAGAACCATGATCCGTAACGTGGAGGATCAATGTTAGACCGCTTCATGAGGAAAAAACCGCCAACATTTAATGGGGGTACAAATCCATTAGTAGCTGAGCAATGGATAAACACCTTAGAGAAAATATTCCAGGCCTTGGGGAGTAGTGAAAGGGAGAAGGTTATCATGGCAGTTTACCGCCTCACTGGATATGCCGATCAATGGTGTTCATTGATTCAAAATACAACGGAAGATGAAGAAGTATCAAGTATGGAATGGAGAGAGTTCAATGATCTTTTCTTAGAAAAATACATTCACATGACCATCAAGCAGATATGGAAAGGCAATTTATGAGTCTGAGACAAAAGGAGGATGAGAATGTCGCAAAGTATGAGGCCAACATTACAGGGTTGGCGAGGTATGTTATAGATTATATACGTAACCCAAGAGGTATGATTGATCGTTTCTTTGATGGGTTAAAACCATTTCTCCATAGAGCTTTAGTATCACAATCTTTCTCAACATATGAAGATATTGTCTCATGTGCTATCAAGACAGAAAAGGAATTCTCTAAGTCTTATGAAAACAAAGTAAAGAAAGAGAAGAAGAGAAAGGTGGGACAAGAGACAGATAAAGGGAAAAAGGGGAAAGAAGTATTTTCCATTATGTGATAATTGTGGGAAGAATCACCCTGGTACTTGCCTAAAAGGAATGGGAGTTTGTTATAAATGTGGAGAAAAAGGTCACCAGGCGCGTGATTGGAAGGGAAAGAAAAAGGCTATCAATGTTGAATGCTACAATTGTAGGGAAATGGGGAATTATGCAAATGAATGTCCTATGCGTCAGGAAAACGTACCCGAGAAATGGCCAAGGGATCAAGGACAATCTTATGTTGTTACTACAGTTGAAGAAGAATAACTAATGTATTGGTGCTTTTGGACTCATTGATTATAGTCTGGTTATTAGAATAATGTGATATATATATAAGGATTGTACTACAGTACTTGTTGATTTCAGTATGGTTTTAATAAGATGAAGGTAATTATATTTTTAGTATGTGACAATAAGGGAAACATTACTTTGTTTGGGGAATCTGATAAATTGATTTTGGAATTAAGAGACATTTTAGAGAAAGTCTGGACAGAGGTATTTTGGATAACTATAAAGGTTGGGGTGGATTAAGTTGATCTTTGGATAGTATTGTTTAAGGTTAAAAAATTTATGAAGATTATTTTTGGAATATTATAATACTATAGTTTTAGGAAAAGGACAACCTGCAGGGTGGGTCATAACCCGTCGCGTCGGACAAAGCTACAGGAATCGAACCCACAACCATAGTGTGAAAGGCCTTTATTTCCTACCACTAGCCTACAGGAAGTCCCTGGTTATTAAAAAAAAATTTACTAATCTAAATGGTATGTGTTAACATTTGGAACCTTATACAATTAGGATAAGTATAATATTTTTGAGTTCAATTATCTTTTTGAGTGAAAGATGAGTTGAAGTTTGAAACTCTAATTGTCAAGCATAAATATATATATACCTATCTCTTATTCAATGAATAAATTAAATCATAAACTTTAGTAAAGGGATATTAAAACAAAAAAATGTGTTATCCTAATACCTTATGTCTTGCTGAACTGATGATATTTTAAATCAACATAGATTGAAGGCTTTGAGGCCCTCAATTTGATAGTTGATTGTGATTGATGACCTCAATAACTCCCTACAAATATATCCGTTTTTCCTCCAATTATATGTCTCTAATTTCCATCAATGTTCTCCTAATTGAGATCATAATTGGGTGGTGACTTTTTCATTTCCCTTTCCCTCTTATTAAGGATAAATTTTATTAATCTTATATCCGATGTGGGTTTTATAGAAAGGTATTTTCTATTTTCAACCTTTTTTTTTACAATAAAAATTTCAAATTGCGAGGAAGCAATTTGTTAAAGGAGGGGATGATGTAACACCATGAGCTTCCATGATACGCTTCTCATTCAATAATGCAATAGCTTGCATTGTACGCAACTTCGAGTTCTAAAACACCGCGTCTAATCAATGTAGCCATTATGAATAGTAATAAAAACTTTTTAAAATTATAGAAATTTTATATTTCAAAATGGACTTCATTTTTGGATTCGGAATATCGAAATTTGCCTATGTTGAATTTTTGATATTTTTCTGAGAACTTCTAATTTATTATGAATAATGAAAAATACTTAAAAACAACTTTTTAATCAAAATAATTTATATTGATAAATTATACTATTTAGAGGGTTTAAAGTATAATTAGAATATATTTTTTCAATTTTATCCACTGGTGGTCATTAGAATTAATTTAACATTGAAATTGGACATTAACAATTGCCAATCTTTTGATATTAATTGTTTCTTAAAAACACGCTATTTGTTGTGACAGCGGGAATTAAATATAAAATTAATTAATACAATTTATATGTTTGGAATTTTGTAAAATAGACATAATTTTTGAATTCGGAATATCAATTATAGCTTAGCGTGAAATTTTGTCATTGTTCTGAAAGACTTCAATTTTTGATGAATAGTGAAACCACTAAGTGGTAGTTAAATAACTGATTTTTCATTTAAATGAAATATTACCACTTATGTGTTTTGATTTTCAAAAATCCTACATACATGGCTGTCATTATGAAGTAAAATGTGGTTCAATGAGATTAAAATAATTTTTGGTGAATAGTAAGTTTTAAGTTCTTAATCGCGATAAGAGGTAATTAGTGTAGTTTAAGGTAAAAGTAATGTTTTAATAATATGAGATGAGCATGAAACATGTCCTACACTCATTGGATGTGCCATGGCCGACCAAGAAAATAAATGGGTCAACATGGAGACCCCATGGAGCCACTTTAGTTGGAAAATGACATAAATACCTTTTATTTAATGTTAAAGTAATAAATGACCCAAACATGAAATGTTTTACTAAAACAATTTTTTACATGGGGATATACAAGTCATATTTTTGACTATAAATAGTCATTATAAATATAATAAGATTTCCTACATAATAGTATTTTTTTTATAATTTTAGACATTAAATAAATTAAATTATTTATGACATCATTATGATGCAGTGATGACCTCATTATTTAACGATTTTAATAAAATGAAAAGATAATGTAAAATCCAAGGCATACACTTGTCCAAATACTATTGGATGGGTATATTTAGAACCCTTATCACCTTATCCACGAATTATATAAGTGTGGGACCTTTAGAATCCGAAAATAATTGTATAATAATGTAAAACTTCCTTACTTTCCAAGAGTGCCCCTCCTCTCCTCTTATAAATGGCCCCACCTCTAACACCTCATTTACACTTTCAAACCATTTGGATCGGCAAACCTCTGACCAAATACTCTCCCAACTTTCCCCCCTTAATTCTAGATGCCTCACTTTTGGCAGAACTCTTCCCAAGGAATCCTTTGGCTCAAATCAAAAAGAGTTACCTGATTTTGAGGTAATGTCTTCTCTAATGTTGTTTTGTTTTATTTTTCTTCTCCAACCCCCTAAAAACTTTTTATTCATTTCTTTTGTAACAACACCAGTATCCTCAATATACTAGTCTGTTTTTATAAGATGGATTCTAGATACACTTACACACACCTACATCTAATGGTAAAAGAACATACTGTTTCTGTGGATGTCAAATTTTTGCCCCACGAAACGATGATTGTTCAACACTCATATAACACCTCTAATGGTGGCCATTTTGATGAAACTATTTTTATATATGATATATATTATGTTTTTGTTTCCCCTATGATTTTTTATTTTTCATTTATGTCATACCTTTATGGTTTTCATTATGGGTAAACGCGATATTTTCATTTTAGGAAGTGCGGACTACCGCCCCCTCAAAGTGATTTTAATCATTAATACCATATGTGGGATGTATAAAGGATGGAGTAAATGGTATTATATGCTATATTATACTGGAATTATATTATAAATTTATATAATTATGATTTCTTTCCATTAAATATGAAATAGAAATGAAAGTAGTGTTCATGCGTACGTACAGCTTACCGTCTCCATGAACGGTGCATTTCATTTCTTACCTCTAAATGTTATGTAATATTATGAATGAATGTATATAATGGATATATATGATATATATGATATCCAAATCATGAATATAATTCTGGATATAATGGATATTTCACCACATGAACAACTTGTAATTATAAGAAGTTTATTGTTGACTCAAGTACCAAAGATCGACAAAACGACCGTTATTAACTTAAATAATTACATAATGTTAATAACAATGTAATAAGTGATATAAAAAGGGTAATGAAATTGAAAATGGTTCTTAATAAAGTATATGTGAACTCTAGTTTATTATTTATGAGGTTAAAGAATGGTCGAACCAAGTCGGACACAAGGTAAGTGAACTTATTAACCCAACTTCCATTCTTTGGGTTAATCTCCTACTTTCAAATTATGTCATGATATTATTCTGTCTTGTTTTGTATTTTTACGGTCTTTATGTGTAACTATAGTGAATACAGATAATAGATCTATTTTATGTTAAAAATGATCTTTTTAAGGACTTCGTCTCAATCTCCTTTCATTGAGGCATATTTGGTTTTATACACAATTTTCTTTTATACGGTGTATAAACCCCTTTGACTTTTACGTTTATTCAAAAGGAATCTTTTTTATCCGAAGCGTTTTACTAAACGAAAAAAGGGAATGTTTTTCTTTTCACACATATGCGGCGACAATGACTTCTCCACCACCGTGACCATTATTTGAGTTTCGGCTTCCTCTACAAGCCATCACTTTTTTTAATGAAAAATAAATACAAAGTTTTAACTTTCTTTTATTTTGGTATTGAAAATGGTTTTGAAAGAGTTTTTATTATATCAATGTGTTGTATTGAAATCGTGTGATTGAAATGTGGAAATATTATGTTTCCTTTATGCATGTTTTATGTGATACGATTATGTTATGGTTTATGATATGTTTAAACCCATTCATATGAGGAATGCATTGGACTTAATAAGTGACAGGTGGAGCCCGCTATAGCTCCTCGATGCATCGGTAGGTCTCATGAGACAAACTAGTGTCTTGGCGCGAGGCCTTGACAATAGCTTATTTGTGGTCTTGGAACGAGGCCTTGGCTACGCGGTTATGATAGTCTGGAATTATGCATTCCATAATTATGAAAGTGGTTATTGATATTGCATGTGATTATTCGACCAGTAGAATATCTATGTGAATAAGTAAATGGAATTATCTCATTTTACTTTTTCCGTATTATGTTGAAGTTCATGTTTAAAAGGATTTTGTTTTAGTTATACATTTCCTTAAATGTTAATGTTTATTTATGAAAGCTTCCGCAATATTGTTATCCTTAGTGAGCATCTCATCTCACCCCTTTCAATGTTTTAATATTTTTCAGGATGTAAAGAAGTATAATATGAATTACCTGTAGGGATAATATAAGGGGATATGAAGAGAAGTTGTTGTAGTTTTGTTTTACTTTATGATGTAATGTAAGATTTATGAATGTATCTAGTGTTTCCAAGGATACTAAACTCATCAGTCTTTCGAGACTTGATCTTTTGTGATCATTCCAATGTTACGAAGTAATGCACCGGCTCGGGGTAGGTGGGGTTGGGGCGTTACAGTTGGTATCAGAGGCAGTTTAGTACTAACCATGGAAGCTAGATTTAGATAAACTCTGATTAGGGCACATAGCCCGGAAGTAGACTTTAAGGATTAGTATAGAAGATCTTCCTAAAATTTTGGTATTATAGAGATTTTGTGAGTTTTCCGAGCAATACATCCCTGTCTGGATACGAGCAGGTAGGGGCGGATCTGGCACAGATGTACCTAGGGGTAAAACCCGAAAACATGGCTTTGAGCAAGACTCGAACGGGAACTGGTGCACGACAACGGGCCTTGCTGCACTCTTGGTTACGACACTCCCGGGGGATATGCTTTGGATAATTCTCATTTTCTTTATAAACCACTATGAAGGGTTATGAGTATATACTTCCTCAAAGAAAACATTTTTATGGATTATATCCATAAATAGTTCAATTAATGGTAAGTATCTTTCAAGTATGGAATTATGTATTTTGATTCATAAACTAATATAGTTTATGACATTGTTTAGAAATGGCTCCTAAAGGAAGGAATTGAAACCGTATCAATGCACGCACTTCTTGTAGGGATTGCCCTCCTGCTCAAGATAATTACTGTGGATCTGGAGATACAACTGGTGTTGATCAACTTATTAACATATTGGGACAACTCACTCAGGTTATGAATAATAACCTTACTCGTATGGAGCACCATGATCTGTAACGTGGAGGATCAATGTTAGACCGCTTCATGAGGCAACAACCGCCAACATTTAATGGGGGTACAAATCCATTAGTAGCTGAGAAATGGATAAACACCTTAGAAAAAATATTCCAGGCCTTGGGGAGTAGCGAAAGGGAGAATGTTATCATGGAAGTTTACCGCCTCACTAGAGATGTCGATCAATGGTGGAAATTGATTCAAAATACAAAGGAAGATGAAGAAGTATCAAGTATGGGATGGAGAGAGTTCAAAGATCTTTTCTTAGAAAAATACTTTCCACATGACCATCGAGCAGATATGGAAAGGCAATTTCTGAGTCTGAGACAAAAGGAGGATGAGAATGTCGCAAAGTATGAGGCCAACATTACAAGGTTGGTGAGGTATACTGCAGATTATATACGTAACCCAAGAGGTAAGATTGATCGTTTCATTGACGGGTTAAAACCATTTTTCCGTAGAGCTTTAGTATCACAATCTTTCTCAACATACGAAGATATTGTCTCATTTTCTATCAAGATGGAAAAGGAATTCTCTAAGTCTTATGAAAACAAAGTAAAGAAAGAGAAGAAGAGAACGGTGGAACAAGAGACAGATAAAGGGAAAATGTGGAAAGAAGTATTTTCTATTATGTGATAATTGTGGGAAGAATCACCCTGGTACTTGCCTAAAAGGAATTGGAGTTTGTTATAAATGTGGAGAAAAAGGTCACCAGGCGCATGATTGCAGGGGAAAGAAAGAGGTTAACAATGTTGAATGCTATAATTGTAGGGAAATGGGGCATTATGCAAATGAATGTCCTAAGCTTCAGGAAAAATTACCCCAGAAAAGGCCAAGGGATCAAGGACAATCTTATGTTGTTACTACAGTTGAAGCAGAATAACTAATGTACTGGTGCTTTTGGACTCATGGATTATATTCTGGTTATTAGAATAATGTGATATATATATAAGGATTGTAATGTAGTACTTGTTGATTTTATTAAGGTTTTAATATGATGAAGGTAATTATATTTTTAGTATGTGACAAAAAGGGAAACTTTACTTTGTTTGGGGAATCTGATAAATTGATTTTGGAATTAAGAGACCTTTTAGAGAAAGTTTAGAGAGAGGTATATTGGATAACTATAAAGGTTGGAGTGGATTAAGTTGATCTTTGGATAGTATTGTTTAAGGTTAAAAAATTTATGATGATTATTTTGGGAATATAATAATACTATATTTTTAGGAAACAGACAACCTGCAGGGTGGGGCATAACCCGTCGCGTCGGACAAAGCTGCAGGAATCGAACCCACAACCATAGTGCGACGGGCCTTTATTTCCTACCACTAGCCTACAGGAAGTCCCTGGTTATTACAAAATAATTTTACTAATCTAAATGGTATGTGTTAACATTTGTAACCTTATACAATTAGGATAAGTATAATATTTTTGAGTTCTATTATCTTTTTGAGTGAAAGAGGAGTTGAAGGTTGAAACTCTAATTGTCAAGAATAAATATATATATACCTATCTCTTATTCAATGAATAAATTAAATCTTAAACTTTAGTAAAGGGATATTAAAACAAAAAAATGTGTTATCCTAATACCTTATGTCTTGGTGAACTGATGATATTTTAAATCAACATAGATTGAAGGCTTCGAAGCCCTCAATTTTATAGTTGATTGTGATTGATGACCTCAATAACTCCTTACAAATATTTACATTTTTCCTCCAAGTATATGTCTCTAATTTCCTCCAATGTTCTCCTAATCGAGATCATAATTGGGTGGTGACTTTTTCATTTCCATTTCCCTCTTATTAAGGAAAAATTTTATTAATCTTATATCTGATGTGGGTTTTATACATAGGTATTTTCTATTTTCAACCTTTTATTTTCCAATAAAAATTTCAAATTGTGAGGACGCAATTTATTGAAGGAGGGGATAATGTAACACCCCGAGCTTCCATGATACGCTTCTCATTCAATAATGCAATAGCTTGCATTGTACGCAACTTCGAGTTCTAAAACACCGCGACTAATCAAAGTAGCTGTTATGAATAGTAATAACCACTTTTTAAAATTATAGAAATTTTATATTTCATAATGGACTTCATTTTTGGATTCGGAATATCGAAATTAGCCTATGTTGAATTTTTGGTATTTTCCTGAGAACTTCTAATTTTTTATGAATAGTGAAAAATACTTAAAAAAAACTTTTTAATCAAAATAATTTATAGTGATAAATTATACTATTTAGTGTTTTTAAAGTATAATTATAATACATTTTTACCATTTTATCTGATGGTGGTCATTAGAATTAATTTAACATTGAAATTGGACATAAACAATTGTAAATCTTTTGATATTAATTGTTTCTTAAAAACACGCTATTTGTTGTGACAGCGGAAATTAATTATAAAATTAATTAATAAAACTTATATTTTTGGAATCTTGTAAAATAGACATCATTTTTGAATCTGGAATATCAATTATATCTTAGGTTGAAATTTTGGCATTGTTCTGAAAGACTTCAATTTTTGATGAATAGTGAAACCACTATGTGGTAGTTAAATAACTGATTTTTCGTTTAAATGAAATATTACCACTTATATGTTTTTATTTTAAAAAATACCACATACATGGTTTTCATTAATAAGTAAAATGTGGTTCATTTAGATTAAAATAATTTTTGTTGAATGGTAACTTTTAAGTTCTTAATCACGATTAGAGGTAATTAGTGTAGTTTAAGTTAAAAATAATGTTTTAATAATATGAGATGAGATTGACACATGTCCTACCCTCATTGGATGTTCCATGGACGACCAAGACAATCCATGGGTCAACTTGGGGACCCCATGGAGCCACTTTAGTTGGAAAATGACATAAATACCTTTTATTTAATGTTAAAGTAAAAAATGACACAAACATGAAATGTTTTACTAAAACAATTTTTACATGGGGTTATACAAGTCATAGTTTTGACTATAAATATTCATTGGAACGATAAAAATATTTCATACATCATAGTATTTTTTTAATAATTTTTAGTCATTAAATAAATTAAATTATTTATGACATCATTATGATGCAGTGATGACCTCATTATTTAACGATTTTAATAAAATGAAAAGATAATGTGAACTCCAAGGCATAAACTTGTCCAAAAAATATTTTATGGGTATATTTCTAACCCTTATCACCTTATCCACGAATTATATTAGTTTTGGACCTTTAGAATCCGAAAACAATTGTATAATAATGTAAAATTTCCTTACTTTCCAAGAGTGCCCCTCCTCTCCTCTTATAAAAGGCCCCCACCTCTACCACCTCATTCACACTTTCAAACCATTTGGCTCAGCCAACCTCTTCCCAAATACTCTCCCAACATCCCCCCTTACTCCTAGAAGCCTCACTTTGGGTAGAACTCTTACCAAGGAAGCCTTTCGCTCAGATCAGAAAGAGTTACCCGATTTTGAGGTAATGTCTTCTCTAATGTTGTTTTGTTTTATTTTTCTTCTCCAACCCCCTAAAAACTTTTTATTAATTTCTTTTGTAACAACACAAGTATCCTCAATATACTAGTCTGTTTTTATAAGATGGATTCTAGATACACTTACACACACCTACATCTAATGGTAAAAGAACATACTGTTTCTGTGGATGTCAAATTTTTGCCCCACGAAACGATGATTGTTCAACACTCATATAACACCTCTAATGGTGGCCATTACGATGACACTATTTTTATATATGATATATATTATGTTTTAGTTTCCCTTATGATTTTTTATTTTTCATTTATGGAATACCTTTATGGTTTCGATTATGGGTAAACGCGATATTTTCATTTTAGGAAGTGCGGACTACCGCCCCCTCAAAGTGATTTTAATCGTTAATACCATATGTGAGATGTATAAAGGATGTAGTAAATGGTATTATATGCTATATTATACTGGAATTATATTATACATTTATATTATTAGGATTTCTTTCCATTAAATATGAAATATAAATGAAATTAGCGTTCATGCGTACGTACGGCTTACCGTGTCCATGAACGGTGCATTTCATTTCTTACCTCTAAATGTTATGTAATATTATGAATGAATGTATATACTAGATATATATGATATATATGATATCTACATCATGAATCTAATTCTGGATATAATGGATATTTCACCACATGAACAACATGTAATTATAAGAAGTTTATTGTTGACTCAAGTATCAAAGATCGACAAAACGACCGTTATTAACTTAAATAATTACATAATGTTCATAACATTGTAATAAGTGATATAAAAAGGATAATGAAATTGAAAATGGTTCTTAATAATGTAGATATTAACTCTAGTTTATTATTTATGAGGTTAAAGAATGGTCGAATCAAGTCGGAGACAAGGTAAGGGAACATCTTAACCCAACTTCCATTCTTTGGGTTAATCTTCTACTTTCAAATTATGTCATGATATTATTATGTCCTATTTTGTATTTTTATGTTATTTATGTGTACCTATTGTGAATACACATAATAGATCTATTTTATTTTAAAAATGATCTTTTTAAGGACTTCGTCTCAATCTCCTTTCATTGAGGCATATTTGGTTTTATACACAATTTTCTTTTATGCGGTGTATAAACCCCTTTGACTTTTACATTTATTCAAAAAGAATCTTTTTTATTCGAAGAATTTTAATAAATGACAAAAAGGGAATGTTTTTCTTTCCATACATATGCAGCAACAATGAATTCTCCACCACCGTGACCATTATTTGAGTTTCGGCTGCCTTTACAAGTTATCACATTTTTTAATGAAAAATAAATACAAAGTTTTAACTTTTTTTTATTTTGGTATTGAAAATGGTTTTGAAAGCGATTTTATTATATCAATGTGTTGTATTGAAATCTTGTGATTGAAATGTGGAAATGTAATGTTTCCTTTATGCATGTTTTATGTGATACGATTATGTTATGGTTTATTATATGTTTAAACCCATTCATATGAGGAATGCATTAGACTTAATAATTGACGGGTGGAGCCCGCTATAGCTCCCTAATGCATCAGTAGGTCTCATGAGACAAACTAGTGTCTTGTCACGAGGCCTTGACAAAATCATATTTGTGGTCTTGGCACGAGGCCTTGGCTACGCGGTTATGATAGTCTGGCATTATGCATTCCGTCATTATGAAAGTGGTTATTGATATTTCATGTGATTATTCGACCAGTAGAATATATATGTGAATAAGTAAATGGAATTATCTCATTTTACTTTTTCCATATTATGTTGAAATTCATGTTTAAAAGGCTTTTGTTTTACTTATACATTTCCTTACATGTTAATGTTTATTTATGAAATCTTCCGCAATATTGTTATCCTTACTGAGCATTTGAGATCACCCCTTTCAATGTTTTAATATTTTTCAGGATGTGAAGAAGTATAATATGAATGACCTGCAGGGATAATATAAGGGGATATGAAGAGAAGTTTTGGTAGTTTTGTTTTACTTTATGATGTAATGTAAGATTTATGAATGTATCTAGTGTTTCAATGGTTACTAAACTCATCGGTCTTTCGAGACTTGATCTTTTGTGATCATGCCAATGTTACGAAGTAACGCACCAGCTCGGGGTAGCTGGGGTCGGGGTGTTAAAGTTGGTATTAGAGGCAGTTTAGTACTAACCTTGGAAGCTAGATTTAGATAAACTCTGATTAGAGCACATAGCCCGAAAATAGACATTAAGGATTAGTATAGAAGAACTTCCTAGAATTTTGGTATTATAGAGATTTTGTGAGTTTTTCGAGAAATACATCCCTGTCTGGATACGAGCAGGTAGAGGCGGCTCTGGCACAGATGTACACAGGGGTAAACCCCGAAAACACCGCTTTGAGATAGACTCGAACGAGAACTGGTGCACGACAATGGGCCTTGCTGCACTCTTGGTTACGACACTCCCGAGGGATATTCTTTGGATAATTCTCATTTTCTTTATAAACCACTATGAAGGGTTATGAGTATATACTTCCTCAAAGAAAAATTTTTTATGGATTATATCCATAAATAGTTCAATTAATGTTAAGTATCTTACATGTATGGAATTATGTATTTTGATTCATAAGCTAATATAGTTTATGACATTGTTTAGAAATGGCGCCTAGTGGAAGGAATGGAAACCGTATCAATGAACGCACTCCGTGTAGGGATTGTCCTCATGCTCAAGATAATTATTGTGGATCTGGAGATACAACTGGTGATGATCAACTTATTAACATATTGGGACAACTCACTCAGGTTATGAATAAAAACCTTACTCGTATGGAGCACCATGATCCGTAACGTGAAGGATCAATGTTAGACTGCTTCATGAGGAAACAACCGCCAACATTTAATGGGGGTACAAATCAATTAGTAGCTGAGCAATGGATAAACACCTTAGAGAAAATATTCCAGGCCATGGGGAGTAGCAAAATGGAGAAGGTTATCATGGCAGTTTACCGCCTCACTGGAGATTCCGATCAATGGTGGTCATTGATTCAAAATACAAAGGAAGATTAAGAAGTATCAAGTATGGAATGGAGAGAGTTCAAAGATCTTTTCTTAGAAAAATACTTTCCACATGACCATCGAGTAGATATGGAAAGGCAATTTCTGATTCTGAGACAAAAGGGGGATGAGAATGTCGCAAAGTATGAGGCCAACATTACAAGGTTGGCGAGGTATGCTGCAGATTATATACGTAACCCAAGAGGTAAGATTGATCATTTCTTTGATGGGTTAAAACCATTTCTCCGTAGAGCTTTAGTATCACAATCTTTCTCAACATACGATGATATTGTCTCATGTGCTATCAAGACAGAAAAGGAATTCTCTAAGTCTTATGAAAACAAAGTAAAGCAAGAGAAGAAGAGAACGGTGGAACAAGACACAGATAAAGGGAAAAAGGGGAAAGAATGATTTTCCGTTATGTGATAATTGTGGGAAGAATCACCCTGGTACTTGCCTAAAAGGAATAGGAGTTTGTTATAAATGTGGATAAAAAGTTCACCAGACACGTGATTGCAAGGGAACGAAAGAGGATATCAATGTTGAATGCTACAATTGTATGGAAATGGGGCATTATTCAAATGAATGTCCTAAGCATCAGGTAAACTTACCCCAGAAAAGGCCAAGGGATCGAGGACAATCTTATGCTGTTACTACAGTTGAAGCAGAATAACTAATGTATTGGTGCTTTTGGACTCATGGATTATATTCTAGTTATTAGAATTATTTGATATATATATATAAGCATTGTACTGCAGTACTTGTTGATTTCAGTATGGTTTTAATATGATGAAGGTAATTATATTTTTAGTATGTGACAATAAGGGAACCTTTACTTTGTTTGGGGAATCTGATAAATTGATTTTGGAATTAACAGACCTTTTAGAGAAAGTCTGGACAGAGGTATTTTGGATAACTATAATGGTTGGAGTGGATTAAGTTGATCTTTGGATATAATTGTTTAAGGTTAAAAAATTTATGAAGATTATTTTTGGAATATTATAATACTATAGTTTTAGGAAAAGGAAAACCTGCAGGGTGGGGCAAAACCCATCGCGTTGGAAAAAGCTGCAGGAATCGAACCCACAACCATAGTGCGACAAGCCTTTATTTCCTACCACTAGCCTACAAGAAGTCCCTGGTTATTAAAAAATAATTTTACTAATCTAAATGGTATGTGTTAACATTTGGAACCTTATACAATTAGGATAAGTATAATATATTTGAGTTCTATTATCTTTTTGAGTGAAAGATGAGTTGAAGGTTGAAACACTAATTGTCAAGCATAAATATATATATACCTATCTCATATTCAATGAATAAATTAAATCTTAAACATTAGTAAAGGGATATTAAAACAAAAAAATGTGTTATCCTAATACCTTATGTCTTGTTGAACTGTTGATATTTTAAATCAACATAGATTGAAGGCTTTGAGGCCCTCAATTTGATAGTTGATTGTGATTGATGACCTCAATAACTCCCTACAAATATTTACGTTTTTCCTCCAATTATATGTCTCTAATTACCACCAATGTTCTTCTAATAGAGATCATAATTGGGTGGTGACTTTTTCATTTCCCTTTCCCACTTATTAAGGCTAAATTTTATTAATCTTATATTCGATGTGGGTTTTCTACAATGGTATTTTCTATTTTCAACCTTTTATTTTCCAATAAAAATTTCAAATTGCGAGGACGCAATTTATTGAAGGAGGGGAGAATGTAACACCCCGAGCTTCCATGATACGCTTCTCATTCAATAATGCAATAGCTTGCATTGTACGCAACATCAAGTTCTAAAACACCGCGACTAATCAAAGTACCCATTATGAATAGTAATAACCACTTTTTAAAATTATAGAAATTTTATATTTCATAATGGACTTCATTTTTGGATTTGGAATATTGAAATTAGCCTATGTTGAATTTTTGGTATTTTCCTGAGAACTTCTAATTTTTTATGAATAGTGAAAAATACTTAAAAACAACTTTTTAATCAAAATAATTTATAGTGATAAATTATACTATTTAGTGGTTTTAAAGTATAATTAGAATATATTTTTACCATTTTATCCAATGGTGGTCTTTAGAATTAATTTAACATTGAAATTGGACATAAACAATTGCTAATCTTTTGATATTAATTATTTCTTAAAAACACTCTATTTGTTGTGACAGTGGGAATTAATTATAAAATTAATTAATAAAAATTATATGTTTGGAATTTTGTAAAATAGACAACATTTTTGAATTCGGAATATCAATTATAGCTTATGGTGAAAGTGTGGCATTGTTCTGAAAGACTTAAATTTTTTATGAATAGTGAAACCACTAAGTGGTAGTTAAATAACTGATTTTGCGTTTAAATGAAATATTACCACTTCTGTGTTTTGATTTTCAAAAATCTGATATACATGGTTGTCATTAAGAAGTAAAATGTGGTTGAATGAGATTAAAATAATTTTTGGGGAATAGTAACTTTTAAGTTCTTAATCGCGATTAGAGGTAATTAGTGTAGTTTAAGGTAAAAATAATGTTTTAATAATATGAGATGAGCTTGACACATGTACTACCCTCATTGGATGTTCCATGGCCGACCAATAAAATCCATGGGTCAACCATGGGACCCCATGGAGCCACTTTAGTTGGAAAATCACTTAAATACCTTTTATTTAATGTTAATGTAAAAAATGACACAAACATGAAATATTTTACTAAAACATTTTTTACATGGGATTATACAAGTCATATTTGTGACTATAAATAGTAATTATAAGGATAAAAATATTTCCTACATCATAATATTTTTTTATAATTTTTATACATTAAATAAATTAAATTATTTATGACATCATTATGATGCAGTGATGACCTCATTATTTAACGATTTTAATAAAATGAAAAGATATTGTAATATCCAAGGCTTACACTTGTCCAAGGACTATTGGATGGGTATATTTCGAACCCTTATCACCTTATCCACGAATTATATAAGTGTGGTACCTTTAGAATCCAAAAATAATTGTACAATAATGTAAAATTTCCTTACTTTCCAAGAGTGCCCCTCCCCTCCTCTTATAAAAGGCCCCCACCTATACCACCTCATTCACACTATCAAACCATTTGGCTTGGCCAAACTCTTCCCAAATACTCTCCCAACTTTCCCCCCTTACTCCTAGAAGCCTCACTTTGGGCAGAACTCTTCCCAAGGAATCCTTTGGCTCAAATCAAAAAGAGTTACCCGATTTTGAGGTAATGTCTTCTCTAATGTTGTTTTGTTTTATTTCTCTTCTACAACCCCCTAAAAACATTTTATTCATTTCTTTTGTAACAAAACCAGTATCCTCAATATTATAGTATGTTTTTATAAGAAGGATTCGAGCTAAACATACACACACCTACATCTATTGGTTAAAGAACATACTGTTTCTGTGGATGTCGAATTTTTGCCTCACGAAACAATGATTGTTCAACACTCATATAAGACCTCTAATGGTGGCCATTATGATGACACTATTTTTATATATGATATATATTATGTTTTAGTTTCCCTTATGATTTTTTATTTTTCATATGTTTTCCATTATGGGTAAACGCGATATTTTCATTTTAGGAAGTGTGGACTACTGCCCCCTCAAAGTGATTTTAATCGTTAATACCATATGTGGGATGTATAAAGGATGGAGTAAATGGTATTACATGCTATATTATACTGGAATTATATTATAAATTTATATAATTATGATTTTTTCCATTAAATATGAAATAGAAATGAAAGTAGCATTCATGCGTATGTACGGCTTACCGTCTCCATGAACGGTGCATTTCATTTCTTCCCTCTAAATGTTATGTAATATTATTAATGAATGTATATACTGGATATATATGATATATATGATATCTACATAATGAATATAATTCTAGATATAATGGATATTTCACCACATGAACAACTTGTAATTATAAGATGTTTATTGTTGACTCATGTACCAAAGATCGACAAAACGACAGTTATTAACTTAAATAATTACATAATGTTCATAACATTGTAATAACTAATATAAAAAGGATAATGAAATTTAAAATGGTTCTTAATAAAGTAAATATGAACTCTAGTTTATTATTTAGGATGTTAAAGAACGGTCAAATCAATTCGGACACAAGGTAAGGGAACTTATTAACCCAACATCCATTCTTTGGGTTAATCTCCAACTTTCAAATTATGTCATGATATTATTATGTCCTATTTTGTATTTTTACGTTCTTTATGTGTACCTATAATGAATACACATAATAGATCTATTTTATTTTAAAAATGATCTTTTTAAGGACTTCGTCTCAATCTCCTTTCATTGAGGCATATTTGGTTTTATACACAATTTTCTTTTATACGGTGTATAAACCAATTTGACTTTTACATTTAATTAAAAGAAATATTTTTTATACGAAGTGTTTTAGTAAATGACAAAAAGGGAATGTTTTTATTTCCGTACATATGCGGTGACAATGACTTCTCCGCCGCAATGACAATTATTTTAGTTTCAGCTTCCTCTACAATCCATCACTTTTTTTAATGAAAAATAAATACAAATTTTTATCTTTATTTTATTTTGGTATTGAAAATGGTTTTGAAAGTGTTTTTATTATATCAATGTGTTGTATTGAAATCTTGTGATTGAAATGTGGAAATGTTATGTTTCCTTTATGCATGTTTTATGTGATACGATTATGTTATGGTTTATGATATGTTTAAACCCATTCATATGAGGAATGCATTGGACATAATAAGTGACGGGTGGAGCCCGCTATAGCTCCTCAATGCATCGGTAGGTCTCATGAGAGAAACTTGTGTCTTGGAATGAGGCCTTGACAAAATCTTATTTGTGGTCTTGGCACGAGGCCTTGGCTACGCGGTTATGATAGTCTGGCATTGTGCATTCCATCATTATAAAAGTGGTTATTGATATTGCATGTGATTATTCGACCAATAGAATATCCATGTGAATAAGTAAATGGCATTATCTCATTTTACTTTTGCAATATTATGTTGAAGTTCATGTTTAAAAGGCTTTTGTTTTAGTTATACATTTCCTTAAATGTTAATGTATATTTATGTAAGCTTTCTCAATATTGTTATCCTTACTGAGCATCTGAGCTCACCCCTTTCAATGTTTTAATATTTTTCAGGATGTGAAGATGTATAATATGAATGACCTGCAGGGATAATATAAGGGGATATGAAGAGAAGATGTTGCAGTTTTGTTTTACTTTATGATGTAATGTAAGATTTATGAATGTATCTAGTGTTTCCAAGGCTACTAAACTCATCGGTCTTTCGAGACTTGATCTTTTGCGATCATGCCAATGTTACGAAGTAATGCACTGACTCTAGGTAGCTGGGGTCGGGGAGTTACAAGGATATTCATAGGATAACTCTCATTTTCATTGCAAATCATTATGAAGGGTTTATAAGTATATACATCTTCAAAAAAACATTTTTATGATTCTGGATTATATCTATAAATAGTTCAATTTCTGTTAAGTGTTTTATAAGTATAGAATTATGTATTTTGATTCATAAATTGATCTAGTTTATGCCATTGATTAGAAATGAATCCTAGTGTAATAAATGGAATCCTTATCAATGAAAACACTCCATTTTGGGATTTACCTCCTGCTCAAGATAATTATAGTGGAGCTAGTGATACAACTAGTTCGGATCAGCTAATCACCATTCTGGGGCAACTCACTCAGGTTATGAATAATAACCTTACCATAATAGTGCACCCTGATACGTAGTGTGGAGGTTCAATGTTAGATCACTTCATGAGGAAACAACCACCAATGTTCAATTGGAGTAAAAATCCCTTAATATCTGAGCAATGGATAAATTCCCTTGAGAAAATATTGAATGCTTTGGGGAGTAGTAAAGGGAAAAAGTTACCATGGCAGTTTACCGCCTCACTAAAGATACTGATCAATGGTGGTCATTGATTAAAACATGAAGGAAGATTATTAAGTATCAAATATGTAATGGAGGGAGTTAAAAGATCTATTTTTAGAAAAATAATTTCCTCGTGACAATCGAGCAGATATGGAAAGGCAATTTCTGAGCCTGAGAAAAAAGGAGGATTAGAATGTCGCAATGTATGAGGCTATCTTTATGAGGATAGAAAGGTATGTTGGAGATTATATATGTAACCCAATGAGTAAGATTGTTCATTTCAATAATGGGTTAAAACAATTTCCCCGTCGAGAATTATTCTCATAATCCTTCTCATCGTACAAAGACATTGTCTCATGTGCTATAATGGTAGAAAAATAATTCTTTAAGTCTTATTAATTTAATGTAAAGAAAGAGAAGAAGAGATATTTTGATCAATATGGGATTGGAAATAAGGGGAATAAGGGAAAAGTTGAATATCCATCCTGCAAAAAATGTGGATGAAATACCCTGGTACTTGCTTAAAAGGGATGGAAGTCTATTACAAGTGTGTTGAAAAAGGCCACCATGCTCATGATTTCAAGGGGAAGAATGAAGCTACCAATTTCCAATGCTACAATGGCAGGGAGATGTGACATTATGAAAAGGAATTTCCTAAGAGTCAGGGGAACATACCTCAGAAAAGGACAAGGGAGAAAGGCTAAATATATACTATCACTACTGATAAGGTAGAAGCTCTGAAAGACGTGATGGTAAGCAATTTAATGATTTCCTCAAGTTTAGAAAATACATTATTTAATTCTGGATCATCGCATTATTTCATATCTTCCCAGTTTTCTAAGAAAATTAGATATTTCCAAATTGATTTAACACATGATTTTTTATTTAAAACTCCTAAGGGATGTATCATTGCATCAATGTTTTGTGAATCAGTCCCCATTAGAGCAGATAAATGTTCTTTATCTGCGGATCTCATTGTCATGCCTATGATTGAGTTTGATATAATCCTTGGTATGGATTTTCATTCGGACCATGATGCGATGATTTATTGTAAGATGAAGGAGGTTATGATTTTTGATGATGATGATGATAAGGAACACCTTATATTTATAGTAGAATCGTCACCAACTAATTCGTATCTAGATCCACCCCCAGTAGCTCCCCTAAATTTTATTATTGGGGAGGAAGAGAATGAAATGACTTTGGGTGAGGAATGGAATGTTCAAATAGAGGATGTACATGTTGTAAAAGAGTATGTATATGTGTTTCCAGATGATTTACCAGGACATCCTCCAGAATGAGAAGATGAGTTTCCCATTGATTTAATTCTTGGATCAACGCCTATATAGAAGTCCCCTTATAGAATGGCAACTATAGAATTGGTTGAACTAAAGAAAAAACATGAAGAATTGAATAATAAGGGATTTATTATCCCTAGTGTTTCTCCATGGGGAGACCCTGTCCTTTTTGTTAAAAAGAAAGATGGATCTATGAGGTTATGTATGAACTATAGAGAGATCAATGTTATAACAATTAAAAAAATATTCCATTCCTCGTATTAATGATTTATTTGACCAACTGCATGGAGCTCAATACATTTCAATGATTGACCTTCGATCTGGATACCATCAGTTATGGGTGAATAAGGAAGACATTATGATGACAACATTTTGAACCAGGTACATGCATTACGAGTTTATAGTAATTCCTTTTCGATTGACTAATGCACCCCTAGTATTCATGGATCTGATGAATAAAGTTTTCAAGGAATATCTCGATGAATTTTTTGTGGTATTTATTAATGAAATATTGGTATATTCCAAAAGCTACGAAGATCATGAAAATAACTTGCGCATTATCCTGAAGACTCTGAGAAAACATGAATTATATGGGAAGTTTAGCCAGTGTGAATTCTGGCTTCAAGAGAATACTTTTCATGGCCATATTATCTCTAAGGATGGAATCTCTGTTGATCCTTCTAATACTAAGGCAATCCAATAATGTCATGCACCAACGAGTATAACTGAGGTACACAATTTTATTGGTTTAGCAGGTTATTATCGATGTTTCGTCCAAAATTTTGCCTGGTTGGCTAATCAATTAACAAATTTCACACGTTAAGGGGTTAAACTTGTTTGGAAAAAAGAGTGTGAAGAATTTTTTGAATAACTGAATAGAAGATTATTCAATTCTCATATATTTCCTCTACCATCAGGGAATGATGGGTTCGTTATTTATAGTGATGCATCAAAGAAATGACTTGGTTGTGTCGTTATGAAGAATGATAGGGTTATTGCCTATGCATCACAACAATTGAAAATTCATGATGAAGAAGATCCTACTCATGACCTCATGTTAGCAGTTGTGATATTTTCGTTGAAGATATGGAGACACTACCTCTATGGTGAAAAATTTGAGATTTATACTAATCAGAAGAGTTTGAAGTATATTTTTCTCACAAAAATAACTCAACTGAGGTGAAGGAAATGGAATGAACTACTCAAGGATTTTTATTGCATGATACACTACCACCCGGGGAAGGAAAATAAGGTGGCAGATTCTTTTAGCAGAAAAGATCATGTAGTTTTTGAACATGATTATAATTTAAAGGGATCCTATTTTTATATATCTAGTAAGGTTGGATATGGGAATCACAATTGAAGGTGAAACATCAATTATTTTTCAAATGGTTGCCAAACCATCTTTACTAGAAAGGATAAATAGTTATCAGACCAATGATGAAGAGTTTCAGAAGAAGATTAATGCTGTGAATGATGGGAGATTGAGAGACATTGTGTATGAAGAAGTAACATTAATATTTGGGAAGAGACTTTGTTTTCCCAAAATACCAGATCTAAAAAGGGAATTGTTGGATGATTCTCATAGTTACAATTTCTCTATACACCCTAGGAGCACCAAAATGTATAAGGAATTGAATGAACATTTTTGGTGGGACAACATGAAGAAGGAGATTGCGGATTTTGTGTCAAGATGTATGGTTTGTAAACAAGTGAAATCTAGAAGGAAACAACCTGGAAGAGTCATGCAACCTCTTCCCATACCTGAGTGGAAATGGGATAATATCACGATGGACTTGGTCATTGGACTACCAAAGACTCCTTGAAGGAATGATGCAATATGGGTTATTTTTTATCATCTTACCAAGTCAACACATTTTCTTGTTATAAGATAAGATCTACCACTAGAACATCTAGAATGACTATATATTGATGATGTTGTGAGACTTCATGGAGTACCACTATTGATTGTTTATGATTGTGATCCCCGTTTTACGTCAAGATTCTGGAAATGTCTTCAGAAATCCCCAGATACTGAACTTAGTTTGAGCACCGCCTACCACCCTCAAATAGATGGACAATCAGAACAGACTATTCAAATTTTAGAGGACATGTTGAGATCATGCTCACCTGACTTTCAGGGTATGTGAGATCAATATTTACCTCTGGTATGATTTTTCCGATAATATAAGCTTCCATTCAAGTATTTAGATGGCACCATATAATGTTTTATATGGATATATATGTCACACACTAACCTATTAAGATTATGTTGGTGAAAGAAAACTTGTTGGCCCAGAACTGGTGGAGGAAAAGATGGAAAAGTTGAAGTTAATCCAAAACCACATCAAATCATCTCAATGTAGGCAGATGAGATATGCCGATAACCGAATGAAGGATTTTGAATTTCAGGTAGGAGAACATGTTTTCTTGAAGGTATCTCCATGGAAGGGAGTTATACCATTTGTTAAGAATGTAAATTGAGTCCTAGGTACATCAGACATTTCAAAATTCTAGAACGAATTGGGTCTGTTGCTTACCGTTTGGCAATGCTGCCAAGTCTCTCCAAAGTTCACGATGTCTTCCACATATCACTGTTGAGGAAATACATGCCTGACCTAAAACATGTACTCACATATGATGAATTAGAATTGGAACCCAATCTATATTATTGTGAAGAGCCCATCAGGATTCTTGATAAAAGATAACATGTACTGAGAAACCAGACTACTTGTCTGTTAAAAGTTCAATGGAGAAACCATAATTTGGAAGATGCAACGTGGGAACCCGGGGAACTAATGATGAAGAACCACCAAATACTTTTAATGAAATAATATTCCAAAAAAATTTATTATGAAATTATTTTCTGGAGGGGAGAATGTAACACCCCAATCTTCCACGGTACACTTCACTTTGAATAATACAGTAGCATGTGTTGTATGCAACTTCGAGTTCTAACTCACACCACAACCAATCAAACTAGCCGTTATGCACAATAATACCCACTATTTGAAACTTTATAAATTTTATATCTCAAAATTTACTTCATTTTTAGATTCGGAATATTAAAATTATCTTTGGGTAAAATTTGGGAACTTTTCGGATAACATTTATATTTTGATGAATAGTGAAAATTACTAAATTTTAATTAAAAACTACTTTTTTAATTGAAATATTTTGTAGTGATAAATTATGAATTTGAGTGGTTTTAAATTATATTTAGAATATATTTTTACCATTTAATACAGTGTTGGTCATTGGATATAATCTCACAATTACACTGGACATAAACAAGTGTCAATCTTTTTATAGATATTATCTCTTAAAAACTTGTTTTTTGTTTTAACAATGGGAATTAAATTTAAATTAATTTCTGCCACTTCTAATTTTTGAATTTGCAAAAACAGATCCATATTTAGAATAATGATGTCCAAATTGTGTAAATAGGTATCTATTATTTTTAGAAATTTTGAATAATTACATCAGTTATTATTTTATTTACCATGGTTAAAAGGTAAATCCGGAAAATAAGGGTAAACCAATAATATTATAATAATAATAAATTACACTGAAATGCATCCTAACCTTATTGGTTGATACATTTCTTACCATGGTCATCTTTGGGTCGAATTGTGGACCCCATGAAGCCACTTTTAAGTGATAATGACACTTCATATTAATTATGTTAAAATTAATACAAAAATGACATAAGCATATATCTTTTAGAAAAACACTTTTTACATTGGGTTATATATGCTTACTTTTCTACTATAAATACTAATTATAAAGATAAAAATGTTTCCTAAATAAATCTATTTTATTTATACTTTTTATAGATACATTGAATAATGTTATTTATGACACAATAATGATGAAGTATTTTCCTTATAATGAATGAATCAAATAATTGGTATAATAAATGTTAAAATTAATATAATATGAAAGTTTTGATGACATCCATTATTTCTATATCTAAATATGACATTATTTTTCTACTTTAATTATTTTGTTTCGATTTAATAATGTTTTTAAGACTTTAACAAAAATCAACTATTGAATACTGTCAAAATTGACAAAAAAGAGTTTTTTCTAAAATTATTATATTATTAATAGATATTAAATTCTTAAAATTCTATGTTTCAGAAAAGATACATATATCATGACAGGTGTATCATTAATGGACCACTTGGGTGTCGCTTTTATGTATATAGTAAGTTTATTAAGTATACAATATAAAAATACAAATTGACATGGTAAATGTTAAACTAATTAACTAAGAGTTAAAACTAAATGATAAGGTTAATATAGTCAAAAAACGTATCTAAAACATGTTCGTTGAGTTCTTTTTGTCCCAAATCCACCTTATACTATTAATAATCTACTTTGGAACGATTAGAAACCGAATTTTAATTTATTATAAAATAATATTTCTAGCTTTTCCAAATGTGCCCCTCACCCCTCATATAAAAGGGAACTTCCCCTTATCACTAATTCACACAATAAAAGCCTTTTGGAAAATCCAAACCCTTCCCAAATACTCTCTCAACTTCCATCAATTCATACTAGTGTCATTAGTTTCATTAGAAATCCAACTTAAGGAGCCCATTTGGTCAAATCAAAAGAAAGAACCCGAAGAAGAGGTAATGCTTTCACCACCCTCTATCAAGTTAATTTCTTCCTCCACTTATTATTTTGTTGTTATTTCCATTATAAAATAATAACCCCAGTATATTCTATATACTGTGATGTTATTATAAATATTGTACACCCATCATCAGTATGATATCCATCCTTTTAATGACATTTCACCATACGTGCGTACGTACGGCTTACCGTCTCCACGTCGTGGTATAATTGTTATTCAATACATTATTATATTAATGGGTATAATAATGATGTATAAATCATGTAAATAATTAATATAACATGATAATGAATTTTTATATATGATATAATACCCAATTAAATATTATCATAATATCAAAAGAATGATATTGTCGCTCGTGCGTACGTACGGACTACCGTATCCACGAACGTGATGAGATTCATTTTCCATCGTATCCATTCTAGTATAATTCTCATTTGATGATTAAAAATAGTATTTAAGAACTTGATATCATTCAGGATATGAATAAGATACAACATATCCATAACAAACATGGATTATGTTACAAAATATATAAAATAAAATGAGTATGTTACCACCCGAAACAACGATAACACAAATATATTATTAAAAAAGCAATTTTAAAAGATCATATATGATATAATACTAATTTAAAAGATTATTTTATTATTTAATAACAATTATTTCACAATTATAAATTAGGTTAACCTACCCTTAACTAAGGAAAAGTACTAGGTAAGGGATTATTTCGCAATCTCTTCATTATCCGAGATTGTTTATACGTAATAATCTACTGGGACATCTTTATCATCCACATCCATGTTTCTTAAAAATGTATTTCAAAAAAATTACTATTTACAAGAATTTGGGGTAAAGTAATTTATACCCTTGTTTGAATTTTTATATGTGGTTTATAAAGTAATCATTCCACCATTTTCCAAACTAGGTCCTTTTAACCTTTTCGACAGAATTAAGGTAAGAATGTCTTTTTAAATTATACAGCCGGTATGGATATTTTCCACCATTAAAAATTATTTGACGCTTCCATTACAAGATTATATTAAAATCTTCAAAGTAAATGTTTTATTTTATATTTATTTTACTTTTAAATGATTTCAAGAAGAGATATTTCTCACAAATAGTTTTGATTTCATCTATGTCAACATCCTTTGATTAATTTTAAGCTTAATTGAAGTTGTTTTATTGTGATAATAAACTTCCATATTTTATTGAAGGTTTTGTGAAATGTTTGACTATGGATGTGTTATTTATATACCATTCATGGTTTATGGAGAAATTATTGACATTTCATATGCTAGTTTTAATACAGATATTTATGTGATGTTTAAACCTGTTCATATGAGGAATGAATTGGACTTAATAAGTGATAGGTGGAGCCCGCTATCGCTCCTAGATGCATCGGTAGGTCTCATGAGACAAACTACTGTCTTGTCACAAGGGCTTGAAAAAAATATTATTTTTTGTCTCGGCACGAGGCCTTGACTATGTGGTATGATATTCTATCATTTATATTCCATCATTATAGAAGTGGTTATTTATGTTGCATATGATTATATGACTAGTAGAATATCCATTTGAATAAGTATATGTCATTATTTCATTTTATTTCTTCCATATTATGCTGATGTTCAATTTAAAAAGGCATTTGTTTTAGTTATACATTTCCTTAAATGTTTATGCTTATTTATGAATGTTTCCGCTATATTGTTTTTCTTACTGGGCATCTGAGATCACACCTTTCTATGTTTTATTTTTCCCAGGATGTGAAAAAGTATTTTATAAATGGCCTATATGGATAGTATGAGGGGATAAGAGTGTAGACTATGGAGACTATGTTGTTGTAGTTTTCATTTTAAGATGTAATGTAAACATTATGACTGTATCTAGTAATTCCGTGGCTACTAAACTAATCGATCTTTAGAGACTTGATCTTTCTTGTGATCATGCAAATGTTATGTAATAATGCACTGACTCTGGGTAACTGGGGTCAGGGTGTTACAAATAATGTGGAAATAAACACCCAATAAAATAACCTAAGTGGTTGGGAATATGTTCGAGATGTGGTAATGATGTTAATAAAGAAATAAAGGAACTATGAAAACGTTTCGAGAATGGGAACAGTACGAAAATAAAAATATAAATTTAGAAATAAATAATTTCAATCCAATTGATCATTATGAAACTAAAAATGAAAAATAAAGGTATGGATTATTTAATGACTAATGTTTTGAAGGTATTGAATCTTGGACCATGATTCATATTTTGGTTGGTAGATAATATTTATCAAATAATAATATGTAAAAGTACGGATAGGGGAACATAAAGAATGATGAATTATTACGATGTCTATATATAGGTGATTATTGAGTTATGACAGATCTATAGATGATGAAATGTATAAAAGTATTAATTCTTTTTTGATGATGGGATTACTTTGTAAAAATTTTCATGCATTTGTAACCTTGATGTTTGTTATGTGAAAGTGTTAATAATGAATGATTTAATATTTCTTATGTGAAGATATTATAAACGTATGAATTTCCTTTAGGTTTTATATTATAATTTATTTTGAGTTAATTAATGGAAATTAATTTTTGAGAAGAAAAATTAATGGCCTGAGATAAAAATATGATTAATATATGTTATGGTTTTTTTAGGATTTCAGATATTTTTTTGAATTTTTTAATAATTATATTGTTTTATAAAAAGCACATCCCACAAGATAGGTGACAGCCTGTTGCCTCTGACCAGGCTACTGGGATGGAAACCATAATTGAAGGGTGATAAGGGTGAATTGCCTACAACTACCCTCTGTGAAGTCCCTAGTTTGAGTGAAATTTTCTTTTTAGTTAAACAAGTTGATGGAATATGCATAATTTTATTTTGGGTAATTCTGTTTTATCAAATGGATGTCCTTGGAATTATAAAATGATTTGGTAATTAAGTGATAAATGTTATTCTAAAATATGTTCACTATATTGAGACCCATATATCCCACAAAAAATATAATACTATGACATTTTTTATGGCGTAATGGCTGAATTTAATTTTTTTAAGAATCTATGTTTTTATTGAGGACATATGGAAATTCAAGTACTTTATGGAAATGATTAACCAATAGTAGAGAATATATGAATTTTTAAATTACTTTTTGGTATGATACATTAAAAGTGATCAATGTAATTCAGAGATAAATGTTGAATTATATCTCAAATGAATATGTAATAAAATTATTATTTGTTTTGGGTTTGAATATTAGTTTGGATTATTTAGATTAATTTTAAGGATAGTTATTTATTAAATGGCTTATGATTAACTTTGGTTATTACTTATGAATTTTTAGATTGAATTTTTTTTCATCATATAATGGTCTATTATTTTGGGGTAATTATCTGATCATTACCTATAGTTTTTGGTTTTGGCCCTCTATGTGGAATTGTGGCTTGATCCTCTCTTTGTGGTGAAGTCAGTTCGAGATCAACACTTCATCAGCGTCGAAGGTTATGTGACATCATCTTGAGGGTATGTGGGTTCTTTTGGCATTGTTGGTAGTTTCCAAATAACAGGCTTCTACGACATTGATGGTCGTGTTCTCTAGTGGGATCATCTTCAATGACAGTATGGTGTTGGCCCGAGGTTGAGTTTTGGTATGCCATGGGCTGATCTTGCTACTACGTTCTCTGCCTGTGAGTGCTTCAGGTAGCTCTGTTGCCTCCTTGATTGAGTGTGATGGTGGCAAGGAGCCTCATTTTTTTCAGTTTTTCTTACAACGAAGCTCCCTTCGGTGTCTCCACAGATGCCCAATAGCATGGTGGTGGGATTTAATCATTGATTTCATGATTTTGTTGGGTAATTTTTGTTGTTGCTCTAAATTCTATTTTGGTGTGATTCTCTTTTGGTGTGGTTTTTTTGACTTTGGAGTCCTTATTGGTTCCTGGTTGCACTGCAGTGGATGCAGATTAGGGTTCGGTGTTCGGACGGCCTATCCTTCCTCATTCTGGTTTCTTCGATGCCATTTTGGAGGATCTCTTTGGATCCTCTCAAATTTTTGGTGGTTTGGGCGAACACTGACTATAGTTTTCCAGCTGGTTTTTGGATTTGGGATGGTGTCAACCGTCACACTAATGGGCGCTCCAGGAGAATAGTTCCATGGTTTGTCCAGATTTTTTGATTTTTGTGTTACCTGATTCATAATACCTTAGCCTTATCTTGATTATTTTGGCTGAAGCTATGTTTCTATGTCATTTTGAATGCTTGATTGGATTATCCATCAATTGTTATTTTTTGTTTTTTTAAAGCATTGTGTTGTTTTTAGTTGGGAAGTGGGGAGGTAAGGAGATGGTGAAGTGGTGAAATGGTATATTAATGTATGGTTTCTAAATTTCTCCTCAAAGTGTTTTCATTATAATAAAAATAATAAATTTTCATCTTTTTTGGATTATGTCATTCTCTAGAATTTGATTCTAGTTTTTCATGTGGGAAGAAATTATATTATATCTTTAATACTCGTTATTTAGATAAAAAGATTAGTTTTATGTGGAAATTGATTAAAGGATGAAACCCAAGTTTACATATATGTATGATTCCTTATGTTCTATGTAAATATTGAAAATAAATTCCTCAACATTATGAAAATGATGTTAAAACAAACATGTTTTCTATTTAATTTTCCTACTATGAAGTCAAATACTATTAATCCCATCACAAATTTATAGCTTTGTGATTATTAACTTTTTACTAATTTCATTCTATTAATCTCCATTAAAACATGATCATTATGTTTTTCTTATATATCCATTTTTTCTAAAAAGGACCCCCAGTAATTGTTATCTCAAGTAACCTTCATACATTCATTACCTTATTTTAAAGTGGATGTTTGGTTAATAATTGTTTTCTTATTGGGATTGTAATAAAGTTATATTAAAAACTCATACCTTACATGATGACCAAAAATTCAAATTGAAAAGAAACAATTTCAAAAAATTTGGGTGAATTTAACATCATGGTATTTGAAAGGAAACACTACCTTTGATAAGATACATTATACACCATACTTAGCTCTAATGAAAAAAAATTAATTTTATTATTTAATATGGTATATATCATATAGATATGAGAATGGTGTGAAGCTAAATTATTAACTTTATTAGGTTAATATGTTTTACACTTGATTATATAACGATTCATTTATTACGAAATTGATTAATAAATTAAATAAAAAACAATTAAATATAATTGATGTGTTTTATTTAAAAATAATTTTAATGAAAATAATTGTGTATATAAACTTATGAAAACTATATTTAGGGATTATATTAACAAAATATAATTTCAATATATTGTTTAAAATTCATCATATTTCTTTTCTAGACATTATATAAAAACAAATACAATTTTACATATAAATTGAGTGCTTTTCTAAAAATTCATTTTTACCACTTTTGATGGAGTACCTATTTTAAAGCTACTTTTATCACTTTTATATGTTATATTTGACGAAATAATCAAATTATCTGGAATGTGGGAATCAAAATTTAGTTGGGAATTTATTTGGTAATTTTCTGATGGATTTCAAATTTTAACCACTATGGGAAAGTGTTATATTTTAGATCAAAACTACATTTTTTTTAATTTATTTATATTTTTATAGAATAGTATTAAATTATTTTTAGGTATAATTAAAAAAAATTTTATATCATTTAATAATTTTTAGTTTATTGGGAGATTTTTTAAATTGAAATTATATACAAAACCATTTCAAACTATTCAATGTTTAACTTTAAAAACCCTCTTTTAGTTTTATATACAAAATTATTTTTAAATATAATTTTCCCTAATTCTATGAATTGAATTATGTAAAGTTTATTAATATTTGGAATAATTTTTTTTAATTAGGATGTATGGTCAATTTAAATTTTTATTATAAAGAGTTACCATGGAAAAACTATTTACCATAGTAAAAGTAATATTTTGACAAGGGTCAGTGTTATAAGTTAAAAGGATAACATACCAAACAACTACAATATTTAAAGTTTTTTTAGGGGTTTATTGACCCTAACCGTACTATACAACATTAATTATATTCCAATGTCGTTTTATTTAATTCCACGTCTATATGGTTTTATTTTAAAATAAAATAATCAATAAATTATTCACATTAACCCACCTCTCTTGAAGAATAAATAACAACCCTCACCTACCAATTTCGACCCCCAAGGATTTTTAGCTGATAAAATATCTTCCAAAACCTCTCCTCTTAACTCCCTACACTTACAAGATCTTCTAGTGTCAGGAAAATACCAAATCCATGTTTGTAAATGGTCTTTCAAGGAGGAGATATTAAAGAGGTTATTCTCTCAAAGTACCTCTCTTAATTTCTTTTCTTTTTCTAATTTCTCCACATATTATATATCTAAGAATTCATGATAACTATATAATAAATTATAAAGTAATTTGATATGTCTTAAAAGGAATATCTCATATTCATTTCATTTCTCACCACCTCTTATTCAAGGAACATAAATTGTTGTTCAATATGTGTTGGTTAATCGACTATGTGAATAAGGGATTCATATTTTTTCATTACGCCTAAATGGATGGTCTTAAAACCAATATTATATTAAAATAATAATATAATAATTAGAAGAAAATATAATTAATATTCTATAAATGTTTTATTAATCATACTTTCATGCTTTCCAAATTGCAGTTATACGATAACATCATTTGGCGACATGTGGACTACTGCCTGCTCAAAATGATCTGATTCGTTCAAACATATCATGGGATGTATTAAATATTGTTTTAGTAAAAATATAGGATATTAATTACATAATAATGATAATTTAATTATATTATATATATTTATATACAATTCATTCAATTTCGTTCTTTCAATACCACATAAAAAATGAAAATAACGTTCGTGTGTACGTAAGGCCAGTAATCTCCATGAATGTTGTTTTATTGTTTTTTATTAAATATGATGATAAATGATTATATAATTAATATATATGCTATTTAAATTAGGTTTTATATTTTTATATGACGTAGTTATAACATCATGGACTTTTTACATCATACCAAGTTCAATTTTGACTCATGTACAGAATATGAGAAAGACATCGGATATGAAAATAAATAATGATGTAATTTTTATAACAAGGTAATTAATTATATAAAAGTAATATTAAACATTAAATGTTTCTGTATAATGTATAAATTTACCAATGATAATTATTTATGATGAACAAGGAAATACGATATGATTTGGACTCAAGGTAAGGGAACATCTTAACCCAATGTCCTTTATTTGAGTTAAAAATAAACTTCTTAATTGTGTCGTGCTATGAATATGTGAGAAATGAATTTTGGACATATTATCTAGTATTTATAATTTATTTATGTAGATTTATATTTAATAGAAATAATTGATATATTTTATTATCAAAATGATCCTTGTAAGTTATTCTGTAACTAAAACATCATTTCAAATGTTTTAATGATTTATTCTTACATAGCTCTCTAATTAATTGAAATGTATTAAAAATGGTTTTATGGATGTAATTATATGGGCATTAATTTCTTTAAATATTTATTCTATTCAAAATTTTCAACATGGTAAGGGAACTTTTAATTAAAAATTATATTTTTAAATGTTTTAATTGAGTTTTAGAAATGTATTAATTATTTTCATAACATGTTATGTTTTTTAAACATATATTTCCTGAATGAAATATCTCACTTTCATGTCTCTATTATGAATTCATTTTTACTTTACAATTTTACCAATTTATCATAAAATAATGTATTTCGTTTATGATTTTGTGGATTGTAATGGTGAAATGTGATTTTAAAATTGAAATGTTATTTTTCCTTTCATCTTGTTTTATGTTTTGTGATTATGTTATGGTTTTTTGGAATTGCATATGTATACAGGGTTTTCCATGGTAAATTTAGTTCCAAGGATCCCATGATAATTCTCTAATGCATTGAGTAATGAGATGGTGTAAAACGATGTAGTTTTTCCTAATAGATTTATGGAATATATTGTGATGGGTATTCCAAACATAACCACTTGGGTTACTCTTGATATAGCTATGAAAGTTACAAAGAAAGTATGTTATGGATGCCACAATTTACCATTATGACTTATGATTTCGATGATTTTTTTCAATAAAATAATTATTTCATGTGGTATGATCTTTTGTTTTATGGGTGAAAATGATTATTTTGTGAAACTCTTTTCATGAGTTTAAAATATTCATGTAATAATGGATTCATTCCTTAATATGTATCCTTTCATGAAATTTTTGAGCTCATACCATGTTTTTGAAATGTTTTACCTATGCTATAAAGATAATTAAGAGAAATTAGTATGTCAAGAATAAATTTATGATGATTTTTATTAGGAAAAAAATAATTGATAATTTAAAAAAATGGATTATGAAAATATGGATAATGTATAGACTTTTTTATATTGTTAATTTTGACATGTAATGTAATAGATATGGAAAAATTCTGTTAAAATATAAACTGAAAAAGTTCATAAATGTAAATTCATGAAATAAATCAAGATTATGTAACATTTATGTTCATTACCATATAATACTTATGCTTCATAATATCGTGATGTTCCCATGTAGAATCATATAACTGGTGATTTCCCTACTATACATTTAATAGGTGTGTTTTCTTGATTCATAGAACATTCTCTATATGATCTAGCATTTAAACTAGTTGTCCCTCCTAATAAATAGCATTATCTAGAAGTATGACATTTAAGACCAACAAATATTAAGTGTTACGTATTTACTACCTTAGAAGATATTCATGGAACACATCATTGACTTAACAGAGATTTGTATGATATTTCAATTGATAGGCAATCATCCTGATATGGAAAAGAATCTCAAATGGACCAATATACCAAGTGCTTAGTCTCCCTTTATTTTTGAATCCCTGAATCTTTTTACAGAGATAGATAGTAGAAAAATAATCTATCTAAAATCAAATTTTTATCACACCATAGGTTATCAGTATAACTTTTCTACTAACTTTGAGCTACCATGATATGCTATTTAATGGGTATAACCTTTTCTAACAATACTTTAGTGATCCTTGGTTCCAATATAATTCTTTATCCAAATTTATCATAGCACATTGGAGTTCTAAATTTCTCCCCATATAGGTATTAATGAGTTTTAATCATAATTCTTGATTTAAATAAATAATTGTATAAAAAATAAATTAGAAGAATGTTTTGATCACCACCACCTTTGAAATCTAGAGAACAAGATGTCAACATATTCTCTTGGGTTGGAATTTTTTTTATGACTGACCATCTATCTGACGATCATAACCAAAGCTGGATCTCAGTTCCATATCAACTTATTGCTAAATACATCTAATGAATATTTCTATAAACCATATTTATCAATCTGATACCATGGAATGTGGTACTCCAAGAAACCTTAACACAAACTTAATATATATCCTAGTAAGATGGTCTAGATGGGAGTCTTCTATGATAATGATGAAGTGTGTTGACTTAGTATTTTCATCCACTACCACTCATATATAAGTAAGCCCTTTAAATATTTCTTGGATGTCTAACATCAAAATCCATAGTGATGTTCACTAATTTCTATTGCAGGATTGGTAATATATGAAAAACCCATTTGGACTTTTGACTGTCAACCATAACATGAAAGATACAAAATTACATAGATTCATTCTCTATGATATCTATTGTAATTCCATACCACCAGAAGTATTATTTCAAATAACATTACATCATGGTACTTCTAGGATGAATAGACAATGATGTACCATGAGCATCCTTTAATTTCTCCTTCTTCAATTAGGGTATGTAAGGAACACATACATAGTTATTTAACCATTTCGTTCCATCTGGATAATGGTTAAACTGAATAACATTTATAACATTATTTTAAAGCACTAAATATTCTATTGGATCCCTCTTAATTATAACATGGATAGAGGGCTGAACATTCATTTGAAATAGATTAGATTTTTTCACTTCCCTTAGGATTTGTAGATCTATCTTTCACAAATCTATAAATATTTAATCTTTAGTAATCACCATTATAGATAAAATATAATGATCATTTACACTAAATGAATTGGACCCCACGATTTATTTACAATGGTTATAATGTATTGAGAAGTCATAAACATTTACCAACTCTATCCACTTTCTCTTGAACATTTTCAACTCCTTTAATGTGAATATTTGTTTCATACTTTTTTTATCAGTATATATATAACAATTTTTTCCATATAGAAAATGAATCTATATCATTGATGAAATTATTCCCACTTGTAACTGTAAATAATGAGTTCAGTAATTTTTCTCATGAATTTTCTACCACCATGAAGCAAAATTGACAACCATTTTATTCTATATAATAACACATCTCGGTCCCTTTTTAGATGCATCACTAGAGATTACAAACCATTCTCCACTAAAAGTTAATGTACGAATATGCATGGTCACTAACCTTCTATTAGGTTCTATTAATTGTTTCCCACATTCATCTATAAAGTGGAATATGAAACCCTTCCCATATAACATCATTATAATATTAGATAGTTAAGATAAATTACCAAAAAATGATGATAATAACCAGCTAAACTAAGAAAACTATGGATCTTATTCACTGAGGTTGTTCTTGTGGATCATTTAATATCCAACATCCTTGATAGATTTACTGCAATACCCTCTCATTATATTAAATGAAACAAATATTAATCCTACTGTAGCCAAAATTCACACATTATAAATTTTTTATAAAATTTTCCTTACTTGCAATCATTAGTAAAATTTTCAAGTGGTTTTCATGCTCCCACATTCTATTTTAATATATAAGAATATTATATATAAACACTACCACAATCTAAATGATCTTATCTCTAATGAAATTATTGAATATATCCATAATCATAGAAGAGGAATTAGTAAAACCTGAAGACATTACAATATATTCATAGTGTCCAGACCGTGTACAAAATGTTGTCTTATGTATAACCTCATTCTTGATTCTAGTTTTATGATTAAAAAATGTAGTTCAATCATGGAAAAGTATTGAGATCTGTGTATTTGATCATAAAGTAAATCATTATGTGGAATAAGATTCTTTTTCATGATTGTGATACTGTTCAACTACAAATAATCAATGTAAAGTTTCATTCGTCCATTTTTCTTTTAGAAAAAAATAATAGGGACACCACAACATGACACACATGGCTAAATAATTTTATTATCAATGATTTAATAGAGTAACTTATTAAATTATTAAAACTCAATCAGGGCCATTATATAGAGGGGATTGAAATTTTTTTGGGACATGGTATGAAACTGAATGAGAACTCATCATCAAATTTTGATGAAAGTATAGAAAAATATTCCAAATATACTTTCAAAAATTCATGAAAACCAGACATATCATGGATACCGATTATCTACCCAACCTTTTTATATAAAATAAAATTCTAAAGTGGAAATAAAACTCATACACTATATATAAACTTCACATAAATCCCATAATTAGCATCACATTGATGGACCATCATAGGAGGGTTTGAAATATCAAATTTAACTTCCCTTCCTCGATAATTGATGTGGAAATTATGTACATAAGTCAAATACATTCCTAATTTCATATTTAATTCGTTTAAAGGATGAATGATATGATTTTTATGAACTAAATTAAAATAAAACTCAACTAGAGAGTAATAATAAATGTGGGATTCAATAATCGTTCTATTATGGGGTTAAACTTCCAATTCAACATTTAATTTTTTTATAGAATCTTAACACCATTAGAAAATTCATTAAATATGAAATAGTGGGTAGATATAGAATCAAATAAGACGTTAACTATAAAGAATCGACCATGGTTACCCTCAAACCTAGTAGCCAACCTAGTCTGTAGCCTACCAGAAGGGCACTCTTGATTCCACAGGCTGGCGATAGGCACCAGTGCATAAACAAACCATATAGAACGATTTATCCAAACATGAATGAACACAAGTAATATATATATATATAAAGTTAAAAAGATATTTTTTAAGACTGATGAATATATTCCATAACTGAAAAAATACAATGGAATCAAAGAACTACAAAGGTATCCGAAATTCAAGAGACAAGTCCAACAATATGGGACCAAAATTAAACAGTTATCCAAATGATTGTGTAAAAGAACTCTCACCATCTCACCTCAGACTACCCAAACAAATAGGCATGAAACATCACCACCCCACTAAATATAATTTCACTTCCCAAAAATAGAAGACATGCAATGGTAAATGCTCAAACTTAGAGGTGCGTACGGTGTGAAGTAATTATCTCAATAGGATCCCACCGAGTTGTTCCATGAAAAGTCACTATAAAAAAATTCATGTATGCTGAATTTAAATAAAACCTGTAATGGTAATCAATATAGTAGTTTTATAGAAATCATGGAAAACATTTCCTTGGTTATCACATTTTAAAAACAAAATCACGTATATCTATTTGGAAGAACATTTTCTTTATTATCTATCATAAGCATAAACCTGAATATCAAGGATAAAATAGTCCAAAACAATTAAATATGAAAACAACAGTAGGATAAAAAGAATCAGAGTAAAAAGGAATACAATAGTTTAGAAAGCAGTTTATTCTCACCCATTAATCTATTAAAAATTTTCTCTATAGTACATAACACAAGTTATCTACCCTCCATGACTAGGGAGACACCCAAGAATGTGAAACCAAAACATCTCTTATGTTCAAAGAGAAATTAATCGACATTCTAGGACAAGAGGAACAACCTTGATACTGAACCCACACAATGAACTATTCTATGATTCTAAAACATCCACTAACTACCCAATTTAACACAAGTGATAATTCTCACAACCATATCAATATTTCTAAAATCAATTCAAAACCATTTCATAAATCCATTTTCAATTATTTGAAAATTCCCCTTTTCTTTATATTTATCAAAAAGCATATGAAACCCACTTTTTGAAAACCTCGTTCCAAAATAAATAATCAATATTTACAATTTTATAAAAATTTGTTTATAAACCAATTTATAATAATGAATCAATATAATTTGTCAAACACATTCCAGATATGGAACATCCTAACTCACAACTTTGGTCACACATTCCCATAGTGGGTCCCATCAAAAAAAGTCCCTAGAATTTGATCTATACATATTAGGATTGATTCAATTAATAAATATGGTAATAATAGGAGAGAAAATATTGCATAAATTGACAATGAATACCCACTACTGGATGACCCATAATGGAACAACCTCTAGAACAAGATTCCACAACGAATATTGGTACTAGAAAAGAAGAAACACCAACATTGACAATTTGATCTAATACTATAATCCCAATGGTTCTACATTGGTCACAGATAAGGAAGAAGTCAAAATATAACTTACCTCATGATGTGGACTATAACTGTAATTAAGATGGACTGTGGAGAAGATCAATCAAGAAGGAACAGTGTCTCCCAAAATCATTAGAGTTGTGATTTCATTCGAGTGCAAGAGAAAATAGATGATCGAATGGGCACCAAAAACCCATGCAGGGCCCTAAAACTTCTTTACTCAAGTAATTACACAATACGTAATCCATTTACACATCATTATATCCGTGATATTTAAGTATTCCGAAAAACCTAACACGTTAGATAAAAATCAGTTACATAAAACATACATGACGTGTAACCTTTCACAGAGTGTCCCCTATCATGAAATGCATTCAAAAACCATTACATGTCATGTGACTGCTTTATACTTAATGTAATCTATCTTCATCCTAATATATCAGTAATGGGATGTTACACACTCCACACCATAGAGAATTTTTATCCTCAAGAAGTCACTTGGATGATGAAATTCCTCGAAAAATAAGAGTCCAATACTCCCTCATCATCGAATCACATTCCCAAGACTCATAAGAAATTGATACATGAGGCAATATAATTCTAACCAACATAAAGTACTTCCCATTAACGATATTAACTTATGATTAAATGATATCAATTGTTTTTTCCTAAATAGAAACATTTTGTAATAAATCAATTTCTCCTCAGATCAGAATTTGAGAAGGATCGGGGTGATAATTCTTGAAATGAGACTTGTGGAAAACCTCATGAATAACGATCATCTGATTCGGAAATGCGATCCACATGAATCCTCTCCAAGTATCTTAGTGACCTCAAGAAGTCTATCATATATAAGGTCAAACATTCAATATTTTCCATGTCAATGGTGACCCAACTAAGGACAATAATTCAAGAAAACCAAGTCACCTTTGGAAAACTCATAAGTTCCATTCCACTGATCGATATACAATTTCTGTTAACTATGGGATCTTATTAGACGCTGATGTATGTTCTAAATCATCATGGATGTATCCTAAACAAAACAAGTACCAAACAATGCCACTTCTCCCACCACAACCAAAATAAGTAAATCTACATGGGGGACCATAAAATGTATTAAATGAATCAATTATGATTGAATACTGATAGATGTTATTATAAAAAAAACTAAACCAGTTACATATTTTATTTTCATGATTCATTGAAATCTTATACATGGTCATTGAGCATATCATCCAAGATATGAATCACATAATCTATCTGACTATATGTCTTTAGATGGAAGGATATGTTAAAATTGACTTAAGATCTGATTACCTCTTAGAGTCCCCTCCAGAGCATTAATGTATTCCTAGTATCCCAATCTGATGTAATGGTAGAAGGACTCCCAAGTCACCTCACAATATATTGCACAAACTTCTTTCCCAGATCATCTACGTTTGTTGTGACTTTTGATATTAATAAATGTAGAAGGCTTAATAAATAGATAAAAACCCACCCAGATAAAATTATTCACTTAGGGAGTTTGTGTTATTCCCACAAATTAATCTATGGATTCATTATCCCAAGTCAAAATCGGAACCATAATGGACTAAATTAAACATGAAAGTTTCATATGATCTACCTTTATATGATGGGAGGCATAACAATGAGATTCAAATTTTTCAATGTCATTCATTATACCCACAATCAAAACCATCACGTCATTTCATAATACATCTTCGTATTTCTTGGATTTATAGACCATGAAGATCTGTGACAATAAAACAAGACTAATCTTCTTACCGGTGTGAGGACAAAAACATTCTTCTCAAAGTGAAGCATGTCATCTGAAGAAAGAGACCAACCATGAATGGTCTACCCACCATAATGAATTTCTCAAATTTTTCTAAACTCATCATCATACTACTAACATTGAAAAATAGACTCATGGATAGATAAGGTTAACTAAAAACTTGTCAAACCCATACCTAAAACTCCTTCATGGGCATCCAGGTAAAGCTGAGTGAAAATCCCAATATGGTTCTACTCGTCCTTATATTTTAGAACTACCTGTGGTGGTACTTTCCCGATAATAGAATCTGTAAAGACATATCCCTTTCCTAGGGTGTAAGAAATATTAAATTAAATTTCTAAAAGTTTTGTACCCATTTTATCTAGTTGAGATTAAATAATTTCTAAGAAAAATATATAACTCAAACTCTTATGAGAAAAGAAGACCATGAATATCTCCCCAGAAAGATAGTGCAGATAACAATTGAGCCTATGCATGACTATGAAACGATCTATATCCTAAGTGGTGTAATTATTCTCATGCATCTGAATGTGAAAATATCCTTATGACACCTCTTGATCATCATTTAGAAGAACACATCCCAAACTATCATAACAATCATCGTATAACACCATGTACTCCTTACCAGACATAGTTTATCCCAGAATATGAGTTAATGTCAAAAGTCATTTCAATTCATCAAAATAAGACAAATACTTTGTATCCCATCTAAATTCCAATTATTTCCGAGTAATATATGTTAAATGTACCAACATCTTATAGAATCCCTTAATATCCCATCAGTAGTATCAAACAAAACCATGGAATCTTTCAATCTGAAAGACATTTTGTGGTTCCTTTGATGAAAAAATACCCATTACATTCTTTGAATCAACTAATAATCCACATTCAAAAATATTTCTCCTTAAGAAGATAAATTCAAGAATATAGAAACTAAATTTCCATATCATTACATTTAAATGGTGATTTCTCCGAACATCCAAAACCATACTCATATGGTTCTCATGCTCGTGCTCTTATTTAAAATAAACCAGAATATAATCCATGACCACTACCAAAAAATTCATGATATTGATAGAATATTCGATTCATCAAATACATAAAAACAAAATTATCATTAGTTAAAAAAAGGTATCACATGATATTAATAATTTTTATACCTATTTCTAATAGTTATCTTCAGTATATCAGACTCTAGAACTCTGAGAAAATGATAACCTAAGGGAATATCGATTTTTCAAAACAACTTTCACCCTTAACCTAGTCAAATAGATCATCCACATAATGAGAAAGATATTTTTTTCTTAAAAGGATCTTAGACCAATATATAATAGTACAAACATAACCAAAGTGAACCATTTTATTTCTTACTAATGATAATAGGGGCTACCCAAGGTGATATTCTAGGGAAAACAAAAAAACATTCCCATAGGGAATCCAACTGAATCTTGAACTCTCTCATGTTTACTAGTTCCATGTGATATGAAGGTATCAATATTTGATGCATACATCGTATGATCTCAATAGAAACTATACCTCCTTCTAGAGGAATATCAGAGAAGTTGTATGGGAAAATATAATCAATGTCTCAAACAACAACAAGTTGATTAATTATGTGAGATATTTCAATCGTCTAAAACATAATAGCAGACAAAAAAATGTTGATCTCAGGATGGGATGGTCCTATGTGACTATACCTTGTGTCCCATTCCCCCTGAAACACATGAGATATCCCATTAGTATCATGTAATGTGACATTCCGATGATAAAATAAAACCTATTCTCAATGAGTTAAAAGAGAATCAACACTTGAAATGACATCAAATTGAACCAGATCCAGAATGAGAAACCCCATACCAACTGCATATCAGTAAATGTTAATGATCAAGGATGCTTAAACCCCTTCCCTTTCCTCTTACAGTGAGGTATCACTAGCTATATTATAAAGTATATAAGTTCCATTAGAAGATGAATAAATTCAACTGAACATTCATTTATAAATTAGTTATAGGAACCAATATAAAATAATCATATTTCCACTAAGGATGCAATAAATTTTGTACCTCTCACTTTCTCCAGACATGAATTGACTTCCACTGGAAATACTTCTAGTACATCAAAAGGATTCACTCCGGAGGAATGTGTCTAGAAACATGTAGTCCTTAAATCTTCTGACTGTATGAAAATATCCTTTGGAGTTGATGAACCCTGACTATAATGAGGTGTAGTAATATACTAAAATAAACATAGTAAATGACCAACACAACAACAGTTTTTTCATGTCATCGCTTATATAGGAAAATAATATTTGGGGAGTCTGACCTTGCCTCCCTGAAAACAATTTAGAGGCCATCAATTAGTCATGGTAGATGGAGTGGGGGAATCGTGTGGATGAGACCCACCTCGACCATATCAGCGATGATACTGATACTTCTTCTTCTCCCCATATACACGACTGAAACTGCCACTTTATAGAAGAGAAGTGTTGGAAATATTAACCACTACTTCCGTATTCATATCTTCCATTATTGATCTATATACTATCTCAACATATGATGAATGTTTCAAAATGATCACTTTTTATATGATATCTAGTTGCAACCCATTCAGGTAATTTTGAGCCTTTATCTGGTCATTCCTCACCACGTTTGGAGAATAACAGACAAGCTCAGTACATTGGTTGGTGTATGCCAACACTAATCTATGTACTAATTGTAATGATATAAAATCCATAGCCTTTTCTAGAGTCACGGACTCTGGAAAAAACTAAGGCAAGAATATGTTCTTAAAACCCTTAAAATCCATGTCCACGTTTCTATCTACCAAGACTATAGAATCCCACCATTCCTTACTAAAACCCCCATTCATTAATGGTGCACATTTCAACTAAATATTTCTATATTTCTCCAATATGTTTTATATTTGATTGATCTCATCCATCCAGTACTCTTCCTCTTGAGGATATGTTTTCCATTTAAAGGATTTTGGATTATCATGAAAGATCTCCCATGATGGATCTACCTCTCCCTCAATTGTACCAAGAAAACAACATTCCAAACTACAAGTACTTCTTTATCGATAGCAAGGACTACCTATATGATATTCTTAGTGATATTCTTGTCTATAGGTGGATTCCCTTGTGAATAATTAACTACACCTTCCTAAAGAACTCATGGAAGACTTATCAATGGCATAACTTGGCACACCGAAACATAACAACGATAAGAAAATAGATAAAATCCCGGTTGAATGTAGAAAAACCATAGCCATAAATTAATATTTAAAACCCAACCCAGAACTAGAGACATGTATCCACAATTCCCATGGAAACATGAGTCTCATCACAATAAGAGATAGATATGAACTCCTCACAGCATAACCCTGAAGTCTCAACAATCTTATCTTCAGTCAAACAGACATCCCAAGATAGGGATTCTTGAGGAAAGACCTCCTTTAATACCATATTGTAATGAACCAACCAATGTTACCATCGAATCTAGCACCCAACCCTTCCTATCACAAAACCAAAGGGCATGCCTGATCCCCACTGGTTGGCGAAAAGCATCAGCGAATCAAGAAACAAAAAAGAGGGAAAATTTTAACCCAACCTAAATGAACACAAGGAATATATAAATATATACACCCAAAAGTAAAAAATAATTAGTAGAAGAATAATTAATATATTCCATACCTATGAAAATACATGACAAACAAAACTAATTTAAAGGGATCCAATCTCAAAGAGACAATAGCCAATAAAACAGACCAATACTAAACAACTCCTCTAAATGATGGGGCAGAAGTACTCCCACCATCATACCTCTAAATACCCAAACCTCTAATCATGAAACCTTACTGCCTCACTACAGAACCTTGATTTCCCTAAAATGAAAGTCACACATCAGTCTATACACCACCAAAGAGGTGGTCATGGTGTGAGATAACAATATCAATAGGGTCCCACCTAGGTGTTTCGTGGCATGTCTCTGTATAAAAATTTTTGGATGATCAATTTAAATAAAACATGCAATGATTAGCAGTAATGCATTTTTATAAAAAAATTGTAAACATTTTCATTTTAATCATAGTTCAAAAACAAAAGTATGTATATAAATTTCAATGAAAATTATCCATGTTATCTATCAAAATAATCATCACGAATATCAGGGATAAAATAGTCCAAATCCAATAAATAAAAAACGTCAGTAGCAGCATAAGCATCACAATACCAAAGAATAAAATCAGTCATGAAATAGACTACTCATATGCATTAATCTACGAAACATTTCACTTCCATACCTAAATACAAATATCTACACTTTATGACTAGTGAGACACCCTAGAATGTGAAACCGCAATATCACATATATTCCTATAGACAATATTCTACACACCAGGACAAGAGGAACAACCTATAAATTGAACCCCCACAACGTATGATGCTCTCAAGCTAAACCTTCCATAATGTACCCAAGTTAACCCATATTTTTATTTTCAAAACTATTTTAATGGTTAGAAAATAAATTAAAAACCATTTCTTAATACATTTTTCAATTATTTGAAAATACCCTTTTTAATTCCATTTTTAAAAAACATGGATATAAAAAAAATTTGAAAATATAATTCAAACAGATAGACTAAATTATACCAATATAAAATTATTTATTTAATAAAAATATTTATATTAATGGAATAATACAATATATCAAAAATAATCTATATATTGGACCACCTACCTCAAAACACTGGTTGCACGCACCCAAAACCGGATCCACCATCAACGTGAACATTATGATGTAAATAATGAATTATAATCAGATCCACCAATCTTAGGATTGATTAAATTTATAAATTGGGTTGGCGTCGGAGAGTAAATATCACATACCTCAACAATGAATTACCATAGCACCACGATCCACAATGGGATGGCCTCCATAATGGGATATCCCAATATGTGTTGGAAGAAGAAAAAAAGAAACACCAACATAGACTTGTTAATATGATAACACAATCCCAAATTTTCTACTATGATCAAGGATCATGATGATGTAGAAACAAAACATAACTAGAGGGATGCCCTACAACCAAAATGATGATGGAATGCCATGCGAATGGATCCAGAAGGAATGGTGTCTAAAAAAATTGACGGAGAGGAGCTTTGATTTTAGAGCGTTGGAAAATAGATGATAAAATGGTGACAAAAACCTGAGATCCACCATAAAACATCCCTTGTTGAGGAATTAAACGACCTGAAATTCCATTACATGTCTTGATATCCACACTATTTTAGTACCCTGAAAAACCAATCACCTCAGATTAAAAATATGTTACATAAAATATTGATGACATTAAACCGGCATTCACAATGTGTAAATTTTCAAAGTATAACCCATCTCATTACATTCACCTAGAAACCATTACACATAGTGTAAGTTAGTAAAATGGTGTGCAATCCTCCTTCATCATGATAAATCAGTAAGGGGATGTTACATTAATAGTTCCATAGTGGATGTAAGGTGTCCCTTTCACCACAATTTTATCACTCTCCTAATTAGAAATAGGAATTTAGTGATATTTCCCCTTATATATAGGATTAAGTGGTTTATAACATCTATTCTCATCACCAACCCTTGGGTTTGGGTACCGGTTAGTATAAATCCCATTATCCTTACACTAGTAGCACTAATGCGTGGAAGGTATATTTTGTAAATCGATTTCTCCATTGGAATTGATAGCGAACTTCATCCCATCAATTCAGTAAAAAAAATTACTCATTTATTTCCCTTACACATTCAAATATTTTATAAAATCTATTATGGAATCTTGGTCAATGATTATTTCCACACATACTACATAAAAAAATTCAACATCTTCTCATTATGGTTTTTAGATTTCCTATTAATTTCCATGTTTTATTTCTTATCATAACCATGCCATTGGTATATTACTACAACCTCTATTTCAACATTGATTACACAATATACAATCTCTTCCAAGGTAATAATGTATCTTATGGACCACTAATTTCTAAAATTGATCTTTAAAAAATTGATGAAACTATTAACTTTACATTTGGGTTGGATAATAATACCAAAAGCATACCTCACAAGCATTGTGAAATTTTACTTATAGGTACTAATAGATTCATCATCCCTTTACGTAAACTCATGGAACTCTTTCTTCTCCTTGGTATGAAGAATATGAGGAATGTACTTATTGAAAAATATGGTCTCGAAATCTTCCCAATCAATATAATAAATTTCATCTTCCTTCCTAATATTCTGCATTAGCGTCCACCACCAATTTTCTAAGCCTTCTAACTGATTAAAAAAATGAATGAAGTACCCATGATTATAACAATATAGAATAGATAAGATAATATCAATAATACTAATATGTTGTACAAAAATAGGTGGTTCAAAATATCCTCTTAATGAAGGAGGATGCTTCCTCATAAAAGACTCGAAATAATTTTGTAACCTCCTTTTCTCATCTTAGAGTCCACCATGATTCATTTCGTGAGAAATTTGTGTGAGAATAACAAAAAGAATTTCTATTTAATAAACCATATCATTTTGTTGATCTGTAGGAAAATTATTTCATTTTCCATCACAATAACCATTAAAATGTTTCCATTAGGATATGGAAATAAACAATACCAAAATAGTATATTGTAAAAATTAGTTATCATAGTGGGAAACCACAAAATCTTGAAAAAAAATTATATGATATATAAATTATGACACCACCTTTCATCTATGAAAAATTAGTTATATCCATGGTTAACACTTTCTAATATATATTTAAATCTTTCATGATGGTTCTTGATGATTTTGTGAAATCCGAAATCATAACCCATAAAAGTTACAAACCAAGTGTGCAGAAAGGCACATTGTCATGTCCCAGGTAATTCAGCATTAGGCTCGTCATACCTTGTCAGAGTTTTTACCCCTAGGTACACATGTTCCAGATCCACATCCACTTTTTGAATAATATTATGAATATATTTATAGAAAACCACACACTCGATCCTTTAAAAAAATCCAGGATATTTCTTTATATTAACCCTCATCCTTATAATTTTCCATAGACATTCCCTTAGTATTCTCAAATTTGTTTTCTCATCCAATATTCTAATGGTCAACTAATCCTTTTAACTAATACCAACTATAGTTACCATCTATTTATCCTACATTAAAAATTCATATAATTATTATAATAATAAATGTACTATTCAAATATATGACCAATCCTAGTACAAGTTTTATGCCTTTGGAAAAATTGAAACAAAAACTATGGTACATATGTGAGCAACATTTTCTCTCGGTAGGTTCTTTAGGAAAAGAACACTTCTTAGACACATTATACATAATAAAAATATTCATTAACTGGATACAGAAACATAAAAATGGTGACCTCATATTCTCATTAAGGGTAAACAATGAATATATGTAAGCATAAGCATGAGCATAGGGTTATTATAACGTGATCAAATAAATAGTAGAACTTACCCTACATATCAATGAACATATACATGAATCATTGAATAAATATTAAATATTCATAAGACAATAATAATAATGAAATAACGAACATGATCCACAAAGACATAACATAGTATTGAGATATAGAATTATGGAAGAAACATAATCATATAAAATTATTTTCATAGTATTCATGGAATTTCATCCAAGGATATCTTAATAGTATGGGTTCACTTGCCATACAATCTAGGATGCAATGTCTCACTCCCATGGACATAATAGTAGTATTAGATCACTCCTCATACCATCTATGTAGTCAACGATCACTACCATGGCCATATTAGTAATCACGGTTCACTGTCAAGAACATCTTAGTCTAACTCCTAAGATATAAATCCAAACCCAATTCATTGAAGGAAGATATAGGTTCCACCCATATCATAATAAAATAATATGTATATTTTCCACAAAATCATAAATATTCATATCATAACACATGAAATTAAATGGGTATCATAAACACGTAATCATATCATAAACTATGAAATATAGGTACAGGTTTCATAATCATTTCATTAAATATTTAATATGGGAAAAGAAGTGAGTTCCAAAATAATATATCTCATAAACCATTTAGATAATTAATATGAATAAAAACATTGAATAAATTTCCAAGAAAGGAAAGAATATCTCTGATATATTTATTCCTAGGTTGGAAATAATTTTGAACAATCTTTTATAATAATTTCTTGAGGAAATTATCTTTTTTAGGTTGAAAATTTATTTTTAAAACATAAGAAATTTTTAATTACTTTTCTATAGTAAAATATATTTGAAAACATATAAAGGATTCATTGAAATCCATAAAAAATTAAAAATAATTATCATTGAATATTAAATACAAATACAACTTGAAAAAAAAAATTTAATAAACATTTTTTGAAATTAATCATATTTCCAATGGAAGAGAGAAATAATATCATATATTTCATAAAAACATTTTATAAATATATTTTAATGGGATGGACCAATTCGGTCCATTCCATTGTGAAAATGTGGTGTTAGAGGTGTTCTGGAAGGTCAAGGTGGCTTGGGTGCATTTGGGTCGACATTTAAGAAAATCAAAAGGGTTATGGCCTTCGCACGGGAAGTTCACGGTTTTCCTAAACCACGTAAGGATGGTCTTGGTGGAAGTGGATAACACATGGAGAGCTCACGATTTATCTAACCATGTGGAATAACCATGCGAGGAGTGATTTTCGAGGCAAAAGCTAACGCACAGTTAGCACAAAATTTGTTAAACTTTGTGGGCAATTAAAGTTAGATCCTAAAATCATGGATCTAACTAATTTTTCCTTTTATTCACCTAGTTTAAGACCCAAATCAACCATAACACAGGATTACCCTTCTTTTGAGGTGTAAGAACCTATCCCAAGCGTTTTGGAGGTGATCCGGTGGCTTCTCTTCGTGAATCATAGTTGGTTTCTTCAAGTATGAGGTCGTTATTCCTCGTTCTTGATTGGTTTCTTAGATCTTCTTAGATCTACTCCTCATCTTCTTTCGTCTTATTAGATCTATTACCGTTATTGGTAGATCTAGGTATGTGGATGTTTTTTGTGATGATTTTTGGTCTTGGTTGTGATAGGAGAGGAGATCTAAGGAGGATTCATGGACAATCGACCCGGTTTCGTGGGCGTTCATCGACCGTTGTGGTTTTCCTCGAAAACCATTGAGCTAGGGGATTGGATGATTCTCTATTTGTTATGTGCAATCATAATGTAAGCATGATTTAGACATTTAGATCACAAAGTAATTGACCTAATTAAATACTTGAACTAGATTAAAATAATTAGTTTGATCTCATGTTGTTGCTTTGCACCGTGATAATGGTTTGCCTCTTGATTTTCTAGATAGTGTGATATATCTATGCCTTTATTGTTAGCATGTTGTTCTTGATGAATTGATAAAGAAAGTAAATCTATAATTAATTGATAATTAATTGGAAAAATATAAAGAGGCATGTAAATGAATCCGGTAGTTTCTGGTGTTTTAATTTCTCTAATTTGATGTTGATTTAGATGGCATTATAGGCATGTTTAATCCTTGTGATATCTTACTGTTTTCGTTCATGAGGATGGAACAAATGAATTGAATATGTTAATTCAAGATGGATTTATGAACTTGATTGATTGAATTCCCTGAAGGGTTCTGAGTTACCCTCTTGTTGTGAAGTATGGAAAAAATAACATTTGATGTGATTGTTGTTGTTTGTTGTTTGAAGGTTAGATGCCTTGTTAAAGGTCCAAGAGCCCATTTGTTGTAATGATTGTTTTCCTGCTACTTGTGCATTGTTGGGACCCTGGAAGGGGTGCTGTGATATCGTGTGTTGTGATGTGACCCTGGAGGGGTCTTATGATATGTGGAGGGAGGGAGGCCTTGTGGTTGTGGCAGCAGATGACACCTAGAGTGGCGAGATGCATCGGTTTATGCATGTGGGTGTCAGGGAGGACACTGGGGATGATGTAATGGGATGGTTGTGATTGTTGGATATTTGTTGATTCTTGGTTGTTTATCTGCTTTACTTTTCCCCACTTATCAAGGCAGTTGGTCTTGCTTACCCTTCTTCCGAAAGGGGAGAAGACGCATGGGGTATGCCACGTGCTTTCTGTGTTTATCCACTTGAGGGAGAATGGGACTACACTCTTGATATAGGCATAAAATACTCGACGAGTAGTATATCTACTCACCGTGTTGAGCCCCCTTATGTTGAGTAGCATAGGATGCTTTTCTAGAATTCCTGGGTATATGGGAAAGTAATTTGGAAATGAAAGATTGATTAAATTGTGATAATCCACAGGGATGGAGATGTTGGTAATTAATGGTGATGTTGTAACTTTAAAGGAATAGTAAATTTTGAATGTTGTCCCAAGAAAGTTAATGTGTGTTGTTCCTGGTTAATTAATGATAGAAGACTAAATTAACGTAAAGTGAAATTGATGAAAAAGGGAATGAAGTAACTTAATGAAGTTCTGTATTTTGTTGTGTGCTTATATGATTCATAGTCATAGAAATATCAGCCCAGAGTCTGAGAGATGTTAGCTACTGTTGAGGATAAGACTAGGTTATGCCCATAGTGTGGTTGTGAGTAATATATATTCTATACTTTTTGTGTTTCTATATGCTAATCCACCCTGTCAGTAAGGGAAACTATCACCTTGGGTTTTCTGAACACTGAGGGGGTGTTTTCCCCATCATTCCGGTGGGAAGAAGAATGGTTGACTACCCCCTTTGACCCCGCTATATTCTCTTGGTAGATACTAGTTCCATGAGGAACAACAGTTAGTTTCACCCATATAGGTGTGTAGAGGGCTGTAATGGAATGTGATTTTCACACACATATATTCTGGATATAGTATCCTATGGACTACTATAGGTGTAATGTGTATAGGTAGTGATGTCTTGAGGTTCCTTACGTCGTTTATGGGCTATAATGGATTGACTCATAATACCTGACGTATGATACACATTATGCGGGTTGTGGTGGCTCCTGGAACCTACCTGGTTACTTTTGGTTGTGGGGATGGTGTGGGGCTTAGCCCATGTGTTTGATGGAAAGCCTTTGTGGTGCACAAGGTGCAGATTGTGGAGTTTATCCAATTATTATATGGGATGCCTTTGGAGAGAGATTCAAAGGATATATGTCATTGGGGAAAAGTGGCAATCTAGTGGGGAAGTGGTAACGTGGTACGCTTGATATTCTATATAATATGATATATTCTTGTATGCATTACTTGGTGAGAGTAGCCATGGTGAGGTTGGGAACTTAGTATACCTGTTTAGATGACGAGTTAGTTTCACTTGTTCTTCATTGTGCTTTAGCATGCTCTCTTTACTTTTTCACGAGAGGATTAGGGGAGGATACTACTAATTATATTGTTATACTCACCCTATGTATATATAAAATATTTTCGGGTCCCTTGGAGTAGTTTGGAGATCAGGAAAGTTACTACTAGCTTGTTGTTGTTTGAGCTATTTGGGCTTCTGATCACTGCTATTCTACTTTTTTTTGGGTACTTTTAGTTTTCCCTATCCGTTTTTTTACTTTTTTCATTACATTAAATTTATGTACTTGGGTTTTCTTTTACATTTTAGTTTGGAGTTAGAGTCAGTTGGTGTCTTTCTTATCTCTCTCTCTTTTCCATGTATACTCTTAGAGGGTAATGCCTCCCATTTTTGTGTTTACTATACCCTGGGTGCTAGACGCTATCCCAGGATCTACTGGAGGTGGGACTCGGGGGGTCATTATCTCCCTTCTCACATTGCCATCCTAGGAGGGCTACACATTGTGGTGAGGGGGTCGTGACAGAGTGGTATCAGAAGACTGGTTGAGGGTTAGGATGGAGTTTGTAGTTAGGCTATAACATCCCATGTAAATAATGAATAATACATTTTTATATTTATTAATATTTTCAAATTAAATATTAATTTTACTTTAAATGGGTTGCTATGTTCGTTTGCGTACCCGATAAGCAACAACGAGTTTCTTTGAAATCTTATGTTGCGCACTAGAAATATAATAATATTGTTCTAAATGGTAGTTAACACGTAGCTGTTGTATTGGAAAGAATGAATATAAACAACTAAAATATGATTATATATTATTGTTAAATTTTTTTACATTTATCCAATAAACGATAAAGGCTTCAAATAAGAAAAGAATTCAATTTTAGGCATAGATACTCTAATATTCACTAAAAGGGTGATTTATCACCTTTTGATAGAGAAACCTCTTAAAAATAGTTTTGGTCACTCTTAAATAATCTATTGGACCAAATTAAATCCTTCCTTATAATCGGGACATCAAAATTTACTTTGTGTAAATATTTTGTATTTTTCCAATAGAGTTTAGTTTTTAATGAATTGTGAAAATGTTGTATTTTAATTCAATCCCTCTTATAAATATAATTTTTTTATATGATTAGATTATCTTTTGAATTGGATTTAAAGAAAAATTATACTATATTTTTACCATTTAATCCAATTATGGTCATTGGAAATAAATTTACTTTGAAATTGGATTTAAACAAATGTCTATCTTTTGATTGATATTGCTTCTTAAAAAAACGGTACTTGTTTTGACAGCGGGAATTAATTATTAGATTAATTAATGCAACATATATGTTTTGAATTTTTTAAAATAGCCATCATTTTTTAATTCGTAATATCGATGATATCTTAAGGTGAAATTTTGGTATTTTTATGAAAAACATCAATTTTTGATGAATAGTGAAACCAATAAGTGGTAGTTAGAAAAACAGATTTTTCGTTAAAATATAGCATTACCATTTTTTGAATTGAATATCAAAAATCTAACAAACATGGTTGTCATTAATATGTAAAATGTGGTTCGATGTGAATAATTTTTTTTGGTGAATAGTAACTTTTAAGATTTATTAATCGTGATTAGAGGTAATTAGTGTAATTTAATGCAAAAATAATGTTTTAATAATATGAAATGACCTAGACAGATGTACTACCCATATTTTATGTGTCAGGGCCGACCATGAAAATCCATGGGTTATCTTGTGGACCCCATGGATCCACTTGGTCAAGAAAATGATATTAACACCTTTTTATTTAAGGTTAAAATAAAAATGTCACAAACATGTATTGTTTTACTAAAACAATTTTTACATGGGGTTATACAAGTAATATTTTTGACTATAAATATTCATTAGAAATATAAAAATATTTCAGACATCATGATATTTTCTTTATAATTTGTGTACATTAAATAAATTAAATTATTTATGACACCATGATGATGCAGCGATTACCTCATTATTTAATGATTTAAATTAAATTAAATGATAATGTAAAATATAAGACATAAACTTTTCAGGAACCAATTAGATGTGTGGATTTCGAACTCTTATCACCTTATACTAAAAATATTTAATTGTGGGACCCTTAAAATATGAAACTCATTATATAATAAAGTGACATTTTATAACATTCCAAGACTGCCCCTCCTCCCTCTTATAAAAGGTCCCCACCTCTACCACCTTCCCCAAACCTCTCAAGAAATTGGCTCGGCCAAGATCTGCTCATTTTATCTCTACAAATACCTCTCCTCATCCAAGAAGCCTTACCATAGGTAGAAATCTCTTCAAGAACCCAATTTTGTTCAAACCAAGAGGAGTTACTCGATTTAATGGTAATATCATCACTTGTGTTCTTTTGTTTTATTTTGTTTCTACAACCCCCTAAACTCGTTTATTCCATTATTTTGTAACAACAACAGAATCTTAAATATACTAGGATGTTTTTATGATAAGGAATTGAATTAAACTTACACACACATTCGTCTAATGGTTAAAGAACATACTATTTCTGTGGTTGGAGAATTTCTGCCTCACGAAACGATGATTGTTCAATCTTTTTTTAACACCTTTAATGGTGGCTATTAAGATGTAACTCTATTTATTTATGATATATATTATGTTTATGTTTTCCTTAGGCTTCTATATTTTTCCTTTATGGCATACATTTATGGTTTCCATTATGGTTAACCACGATAATTTTATTTTAGGAAGTGCGGACTACCACCACCTCAAAGTTATCTGATTCGTTAATGCCATGAGTGGGATGTATAAAGGATTCAGTTAATGCTATTATTTATGATATTATAATATAATTAAAATATACATTTATATCATTATGATTTCACTCCATTATATACATAATAGAAATGAAAGTAGCGTTCATGCGTAAGTACGACTTACCATCTCCATGAACGGTGTGTTTCATTTCATGCCTATAAATGTTATATACTATTATAAATACTTGTATATGATAGATATATATGATATTTATGATATCAAAGTCATGAATATCATTCTGGATATAATGAACATTTGACAACATGAACAACATGTAATTGTAAGAAGCCAATTTTTGACTTAAGAACCAATTATCGAAAAAACGAACATTATTAATTTAAATGATTACATAATGTTTATAACATGGAAATAAGTGATATAAAATGGATAATAATCTTTAAAAAAGTTCTTAAGCAACTATAAATTAACACTAATTTATTATTCAGGAGATTAATGAGTGATCGAGTCATGTTAGACTTGAGGTAAGGGACTTCGTCTCAATCTCCTTTCATTGGGGTATATTTTGTTCTGATACAAGACTTTATTTTATAAGATGTATAAAATACCTTTGAATTTTCATTTCATTCAAAGGGAAGCTTTTTCTATGAAGCATTTTACTAAATAACAAAAATGAATGTTTATTTTAACATACACGGTGACAATGACCAGTTATGCCGCCGCGATTATTATTTGGTCATTGGCTTCCTCAACAAGCTGTAATGTTATTAAAATGAAATAAATACCATATAATATTTTAATTATTTTCGTATTGAAAAAGGTTTTTATAATTAATTTGTAATGTCAATATATTTAAGTGATATATTGTTATCTAAATGTGGAAATGTTTTCTTTCCATTATTTTTTTATGTCTTATGAATTTATAATGGTACATGAACATTTGATGGGTGGTTACGTGATAAACCATATGACGGGTGGTGTCATTAATACCAGGACAGGTGGTTGCGTTATAACCTCTAATTAATTGGGTATGGAAGTTGGATGTATGACTATTCCATTTAGTTATATGTGTGAAAGTCGACCGTATGGTTATTCCATATAATTATGTTTATGTCCCATGTTACCTTTTTATGTTATGAGTTCGTTATATGGTGTTTATAGTAATATTTTGGTTACAAAAGGGTAAGTAATGATATTTTATTCAGTGAAAATTATTTACTACTTCTTAATGGTGAAATTTTTTACATCGATAATGTATTCATGGTTTACTTGATGTTTTGAAAAACTAACAGTTTTCCTTATTTGTGTATCCATTACTGAGATTTTTATGCTCACCCCATGTTTTTATTTGAAATTTTTTTTCATAGGACATAATGTGGAATAGTGTCAAGGATGGGATCAAGGAAAATTCATGATGCCTTAAACATGGAACTATACATGAATCTTTTTTTAAGATTTCATGTTTTGTAAAAAAGAAAAAATGAAACTTTGTAGAAGTGTATACTATTCGATCTTTTGGGATGTAATAGTTATGATATAATTATCTAAAAATCTAAGCCTGAAAAGATACTCAATGTGAATTATTCATTTCATTAAATATTAAGTATTATTTAAGGTCGGGGCCTTATAGTTGGTATCAAGGGTCAGTTTAGACAACTTTAGGAGTTAGAAAATTGTTAAATTTATAAATTAATTTATGATATGATTTAAATAATGTAGAATTTAAAGATTACCATGTTGCTTCGCCTAATATATTTCTATCTTCAGAATTGTTTTACGAAGAGGAAACAAGGTAGCTATGTTAGGATGTCATTGGGAGGAATAAAACCTTCCAAATCAGTAAACTGAAATGGTGAAAATCAAAACTAAACAGTTTGTTTCTCTGATGGCACAGTTGATTCTTGCTATAAATGGTGGTGGTATCCATGCACGAGATCTTCCAAATCAACTGATGAGGAACATGTTAGTGGTGGAACATTTCATGAGGCAACATCCCCCATTATTCAGAGGATCATCTGACCCTGTTCTAGAAGAAGGGTGGACTAAAGCACTAGAGATGATTTTTGATGTCATGGGGTGTTTAGAACATCAAAAGGTTAGTCTTTTTGTTTACCGTTTTGAAGGTGAAGCAGATCAGTTGTGGTCGATTATGAAAAATATTAGGGATAATGATGAGATTGATGATCTTCATTGGGATGAATTCAAAGGTATGTTTCTTGAGAAATATTTTTCTTAGGTGGTTTGTCATAGAATGGAAAAAATTTATTAGAATTGAGGAAGGAGGGTGACTCAGTGGCTACTTATGAAGAAAATTTCACTCGATTGGAAAGGTATGCTCTAAATTTCATACGAGATCTTGATAATAAAATCAACCATTTTTACTAATGGGTAAATCCAAATTATCAAAGGTATTTATCTTTTCATGAGTTCAAAAGATATGAAAAACTTGTTTGATGTGCGGATAAGGTGGAAATGGAGTCTTCCAATGATCATCTGTTCTTTGTCAAACAATAGAAAAAGAGGTCTAATTGGTAGGTAAAGGGAATAATTCATCAAAGAAGCATGAAGGTAAGAAAACCAAATATCCATCCATTGAGAAGTGTGGTGAAATTCATCCTGTAGAATGTTTATCTAGGTCTGGAAAGTGCTTTTGGTGTGGTAAGTCTGGTCATATTGCTTGTAACTGTAAGGAAGATGATCAAGCAGGCAATGAAAAGCTAGCTGTAAGATGTTTTAAGTGTAATGAAATGTGTCGTTATGAAAATGAGTGTCTAATGAAGAACTAAACTAGGGGAATGTGGAAAAACTACCAGCAGAAAGGAGTGGTGAAATCCTATGAAACTACATTAGCAGATGGTGGGGCATCGAATGAAGTAGTATGAGTTATACTGTTTGATTGTTCAGATTATGCCAATGTGTTGTTTGATTCAGGTTCTACACATTCATTCATTTCTGCGAAATTTTCTAGTAAATTGGGAATTCCATCTCAAGATATGAATCCTGAACTTGTGGTAAAAACACTCAGAGGGAACGTTGAGACAAGAAGAAAGTATAATAACCTTCATATCCTTGTGTGCACAAAGGATATACCTAAAAACCTTATTGTTTTTCCTTTAGTGGAGTATGATGTTATTTTGGGCCTAGATTGGCTTTCTGTTTATCATGCTAAGATTAACTTCAGGGATAAAGTGGTATATTTTCATAAATATGTTTAGTTTGTGTAAAGAATGAACCCTTTATGTTGATAACATATCAGGATGTTGAGAAACTAGTAAAAGATTGAAATCAATTTTACCTTGAACATATTGTTGAAAATAAAGGAACTGTTCAGATTAATGATGTGCCAGTGGTAAATGAGTATCTTGATGTTTTCCTGATGTGTTTCCCAGTATTATTCATGATTGGGAAGTTGAATTTAATGTTGACTTAGCTACTTATTCTAAGCCAATTTAAAAACCCCCTTATTGAATGGATGAATTTGAACTTTTAGAGATACAAAAGAAATTGCATGGGTTATTAGATAAAGGTTTCATTTCACTAAGCACATCAGCATGGGGTGCTCCTGTCATGTTTGTTAAAAAGAATTATGGTTCAATGAGACTTTTCATTGATTATAGATCTTTGAATAAAATAAATGTAAAAATATGTATCCTTTGCCTCATATCGATGATTTGTTTGATTAGATCCAGGGAGCATAGTATTTTTTGATGATTGACTTGAGGTCTGGGTACCATCAGTTGAAAATAAAATAAGCTGACATTTCGAAGACTGTGTTTTATACTAGATATGGTCATTATGAATTTTTAGTTAAGCCTTTTGGGTTAACAAATGCACCTTCTATATTCACGGACCTTATGAATAGAATTTTACATTAGTTATTAGATATTTTTTTGGTTGTTTTCATTGATGATTTTTTGGTGTTTTCTAAAAGTAAAGAGGATAATGAAAGTAATTTAATATTTATCTTGAAAAACATAAAATAAAAGAAACTGTATGGAAAATTCAGAAAGGGTGAGTTTTGGTTATAACAAATTTCATTCCATGGTCACATTGTTTTAGAAAATGGCATAATTGTTGATCCTATTAAAACAAAAGTTGTTGATGAATGGTCGAGACCCACAAATGTAACTGAGATTCATAATTTTCTTAGTTTGGAAAGTTACTACCGAAGGTTTGTTGAAAATACTAAATGGTTATCTAGTCCAATAAATAAGCTAACTCGGAAGGGTGTTATGTTTATCTGGACAAAAGAATGTGATGATTGTTTTTATGAGTTAAAAAGAAGATTGTTGAATGCTCCAATTTTGGCACTTCCTTCAAGTAATGGTGAGTTTGTTACCTACAGTGATTCTTCGTTGAAGGGACTACATTGTGTCCTTAAGCAGAATGATAAGGTAATTGATTAGGCTTCACATTAGTTGAAAACTCATGAGTTAAATTACCGCACACATCATTTTGAATTAGTTGCTATTGTTTTTGCTCTAGAAATTGGGAGGCATCATTTATATGGAGTAAAGTGTGAAATATATACTGATCAAAAAAGCATAAATTATATATTCACTCAGAAATAATTGAACATGATATAGAGGATATTGCTGGGATTAATCAAGGATTGTGATTGTACAATTCATTACCATCCGGGAAAAGAAAATAAAGTGGCTGATGATTTGAGTCAAAAAATTAAAGATTCACTAACCATTCCATGTTCGGAATGAGATCCTTTGGTTTTTGATTTGGTGGACTTTGAAATAGAATTTGTTGTTGCAGAAAGTTCTTCTATTTTGTTTCAGGTGTCAGTGAGAACATCTCTATTAGACAAAATGAAGCAACCATAGAAGAAATACAGTGGGTTGCAGAAAAAGTTAGATCTAGTTCAGAAGGTTAAATTTCCTAAATTTAACATTGATAATGATTGTGTTTTGAGTTTTCTGAAGAGATTATGTGTGCCTTGTGATTCACAGTGGAATAATGAGTTGTTATGTGAGGCTCATAGTTCCCCATTTTATGTTCATCCTGGAAGTACTAAGATGTACAGAGATCTACCAGATTATTACTGGTGGGATGGAATTAAAAGAGATATTGTCAATTTTACTATGAAGTGTTTGACTTGTCAGCTGGTTAAATCAAAGAAATAGTTAAAAAAAGGGATGCTTCAGTCATTACCAGTGCTAGAGTGGAAATGAGAAAAAATATCCATGGACTTAGTTGTGGGATTACCAAATAAATCTCAAGGTAATAATGCAATATAGGTTATTGTTGATCGATTGACTAAATCTGCTCATTTCCTTCCTATTCAATATACTTTGTCACTGGATCAACTTGATCGGTTGTATGTTAAAGATATAGTCAGGTTTTATTGAGTTACCCACTATATTGCACCTGATCATGTTCCAAGGATCACTTCTAACTTTTGGAAAGGCCTTTAGAACTCGTTCGGTACTAAATTAAATTTTAGTACAACATTTCATCCTCAATCAGATGGGCAGTTAGAATAAACAATTCTGACATTGGAGGATATGCTATGTGCTTGCTTTATGGATTATCAGGGAAGTTGGGACCAACCTCTTTCTTTGGTTAAATTTTCATATAATAACAGTTTTCATTTCAGTACACAGAAGGCTTCATTTGAAGCATTATATTTGAAGTAGTGTTGAACTCTAGATTTTTGGGATGAAGTGGCTGAAAGGAAGTTGATGGGACCAGAATTGGTAGAAGATATGGCAGAAAAAGTTCAGTTGATTTAGAAACACATGATTACATCTCAGAGTAGGCAGAAACGTTATGAGGATAACCAGAGGAAGGATCTATCTTTCGAGGTTAGTGATCATGTCTTTCTTAAAGTTTCACCATGGAAAAGTTTGATGAGATTTGGTAATAAAGGAAAGCTGAGTCCAAGGTTCATTGGATCGTATGAAATTCTGTAGAAAGTTGGATCAGTTTCTTACCGAGTGGCTTAACCTCAAATATTATCTCAGGTACACAATGTTTTTAATGTTTTGATATTGAGAAAGTATATACCAGATCCATCTCATGTTTTGAGCCTAGAAGTAGTTCTGTTGGAAAAGAATAATACTTAGGAAGAACAACCAGTCCAAGTTCATGACTTTAGAGAGAAAGTGTTGTAGAATAATTTAATCCACAAGGTAATGGTTTTTTGCAAAACCCATATGGTTTAAGAGATAATGTGGGAATCTGAAAATGCTTGAGGTATAAATACCTCAACATAATTTGATAAGTGAATAAAATTATGAGGACGTATTTCCCAAAATGGTGGAAGGGTGTAACATCGTTGGTAAATAAATAATAATACATTTTAACATTTATTAATATTTGAAAATGAAATATTAATTTTACTTTAAATGGGTTTCTATTTTTGATAGCGTACATGATACACAACAATTAGTTTATTTTAAATCTTATGTTTCACACTAGTAATATAATAATATTATTTTTAATGGTAGTTAACACGTAGTCAATGTATTTTCTGGAATTAATTAAAATTACTAAAATATGATTGTATATGTTTTCTAAATGTATTACTTTAATCCAATAAAATATAAAGGCTTAAAATAAGAAAAGAATTCAATTTTAGGCATAGATACTCTAATATTCACAAAAAGGTTGATTTATCACTTTTTGATAGAGAAACATCTATAAAAAATAGTTTTGGTCACTCTTATAGATTCTACTGGACTAAATGAAATCCTTCCATATAATCTGGACATAAAAATTTACTTTGTGTAAATTTATGGTATTTTTTCCGATATAGTTCATTTTTTAATGAATAGCGAAAAATGTTTTATTTTAATTCAGAAAATATTTTTAATCTAATTTATTTATATGATTATATTATCTTTTGAATTTCTTTTTAAGTGAAATTAGAATATATTTTTACAATTTAATCCAATGGTTGACATTGTAATTAACTTCACATTGAAATTGGACTTAAACAAGTTTCAATATTTTGATTGATATTACTTCTTAAAAACACGCTATTTGTTTTGACAACGGGAATTAATTATTAAAATAATTAATGAAACAAATATGTTTTTAATTTTTTAAAATATAAATCATTTATGAATTTCTAATATTGAAAATATCTTAGGGTGAATTTTTGTTATTTTTCTGAAAAACATCAATTTTTGATGAATAGTGAAACCACGAAATGTTAGTTAAAAAACTTATTTTTCGTTAAAATGAAACTTTAACACTTTTTTGAATTAAATTTAAAAAATCCGACATACATGGTTGTAATTAGGATTTAAAATGTGGTTCAATGGGATTAAAATAATTTTTTGTTGAATAGTAACTTTTATGTTTTATTTATCGTGATTAGAGGTAATTAGGTTAATTTAAGGAACAAATAATGTTTTAATAATATGAAATGACCTTGGAACATTAATACATATATTTGATGTGTCATGGCTGACCATGAAAATCCATCAGTCAATGTGGGGACCCCATGGATCCACTTGGGTAAGAAAATGACATTAGTAACTTTTTATTTAAGGTTAAAATAAAAATGCCACAAACATGTATTGTTTTACTAAAAAACAATTTACATGGGGTTATACAAGTAATATTTTTGACAATAAATATTCATTAGAAAGATATAAATATTTACTACATCATGATATTTTTTTTATAATTTTTAGTCATTGAATCAATTATATTATTTTATGACACCATGATGATGCAGCGATTACCTCATTATTTAATGATTTAAATAAAATTATAATATAATGAAACATCTAAGACCTAAACTTGTCAAAAACCTATTTTATGTGTGTATTTCGAACTCTTATCTCCTTATCCTCAAAATTTATAATTCTGGGACATTTAAAATCTGAAACTCATTATATAATAAAGTAACATTTTATAACATTCCAAGAGTTCCCCTCCTCCCTTCTATAAATGGTCCCCAACTCTACCACCTTACCCACACCTCTCAAGACATTGGTTCGGTTAAGATCTGATAATTTTATCTCTACACATCCCTCTAGTCATACTAGAAGCCATACCATAGGTAGAGAGATCTTCAAGAATCCCTTTTTGGTTCAAAGCAAGAGGAGTTACCTGATTTAAAGGTAATATCTTCACTTGTGTTCTTTTGTTTTATTTTGCTTCTCCAACCCCCTAAACAATTTTATTACTTTATTTGGAAACAACAGCTGTATCCTAAATATACTATGATGTTGTTATGATAATGATTTGATTTACACTTACACACACCTCTGTCTAATGATTAAAACACATATTGTTTCTGTGGTTGGCGAATTTCTGCCTCACGAAATGATGATTGTTCAATCTCCTTTTAACACCTTTCATGGTTGCCATTAAGATGTAACTCTATTTATATATGATATATATTATGTTTATGTTTTCCTTAGGATTCTTTATTTTTCATTTATTTAATACCTTAATGGTTTCCATTATGGGTAAACACGATAATTTCATTTTAGGAAGTGCGGACTACCACCCCCTTAAAGTGATCTGATTCGTTAATGCCATACGTGGGATGTATAAAGGATGGATTTAATGATATTATATATGATATTATACTGGAATTATAATATACCTTTATATCGTTATTATTTAACTCCATTGTCTTCAAAATAGAAATGAATGTAGTGTTCATGCGTATGTACGGCTTACTGTCTCCATGAATGGTGCATTTCATTTCATACCTCTAAATATTATATACTATTATAAATACATGTATATTCTGGATATATATGATATTTATGATATCCAAATCATGAATATCATTCTGGATATAATGAACCTTTGACCACATGAACGATATGTAATTATAAGAAGTCCATTTTTGACTTAAGAACCAAATATCAAAAAAACAAACATTATTAACTAAAATGATTACGCAATGTTTAGGACATGAAAATAAGAGATATAAAAGGAATAATAAGATTTAAAAATGTTCTTAATCACATATAAAATTACACTAGTTTATTATTTAGGAGATTAAAGAGCGATTGAGTCAATTCAGACACGAGGTAAGGGACTTCGTTTCAATATCCTTTCATTGAGGCATATTTTGTTCTAATACAAGACTATTATTTAAACACTGTATAAACCACCTTTAAATTGTTATTTCATTCAAAGGTATTCTTTTTCTACAAATCATTTTACTAAACGAAAAAATGTAATGTTTATTTTAACGTACGTGGTGACAACGACCTATTTCGCCGCTGCGAGTGTTATTTAGTCTTTTAATTCCTCAACAAGTCGTAATGTTTTTAAAATGAAATAAATAACATAAAATCTTTTATGTATTTTGATATTGGAAATGGTTTCTATAATGGATTTTTTATGTCAATATAGTTATGTGATATATTGTCATCGAAATGTGGAAATGTTTTCTTTCCATTATATTTTTTTATGTCTTATGATTTTATAATGGTACTTGAACATTTGAAAGGTGGTTACATGATAAACAATATGACGGGTGGTACCGTGAATACCAGGATGGGTGGTTACGTTATATCCTCAAATGCATTGGGTATGGAAGTCAGCCGTATGGCTTTTCTATTTTATAATATGTGTGCAAGTCGACCGTATGGATATTCCATTTAAGTATGTTTATGTCCCAAGTTACCTTTATATGCTATCTGTTATTTATATGGGTTTTATGGTAATATTATTGTTACAAAAGGGTAAGTAATGATCTTTTATTCAGTGAAGAGTATTTATGTCTTCTGAAAGTTGAAAATTGTTATTTTGATAAAGTATTGATGGTTTACTTGATGTTTTGAAAAACTAACAGTTTTACTTCTTTATGTATCATTTACTAAGCTTTTTATGCTCACCCCAATTTTTTTTTTGAAATGTTTTTCATTGGAAATAATGTGGAATAGGGTCATGGATGGAATCAAGGAAAATTCATGCTTTCTTAAATATTGAACTAGACATGACTCTTTTTTAAGAGTTCTTGTTTTGTAATAAAAGAAAAAAATGGAACTTTGTAGAAGTGTTTACTGTGTGATATTTTGAGATGTAATAGTTATGATCTAATTATCCAAAACTCTAAACCTGAAAACATCATCAATGTGAATTATTCATTTAATTCAATATTAAGTAATTTTTAAGGTTGAGGTCTTATATAGGAACATGTGAATTTACATGGGTTGGTAGGGCAACATTGTCATTCATGTTTAGAAAGTAAGGTAAACACTGGAGACCGGCTGAGACATAGGCATTTATGGACCAGTATGATCTGATGTACGGACCTTTATGTTTATAATGGCTACTGAACAAGGGGATACTAGTTGCAGGGTAGATACCTAGGAAAATATCATGCATCATTCTTCCTTGTGCATGTGTTTGAATGTGTAGAGCATAGGATAGGTTAACCTAAAATGAAAAAAAGAAAACAATTAATTAATTAATGTTGAGTCTTCCATATTCCAGGATTATGACGTCTAATGGTTTTTTATTTTACAGGTATGCCTCCAGGTCGACTTCCTCATCAGGTTTGCATAGAAGATGTCTAGGAGGATGTCCTAGTAGATCGTCGTATGGTGGAGGTCAACGACGACGACACTTTGAGGAAGACACTCCAAGAGTTTCTATGCAAGAGTCTACAGAATTATGAGGACTCCGTTTCAGATGCAGTCACAGAATACTGGTTAGAGGAGGTCGAGATAGGCTTCACTTCGATCCGTTCTTGGAAGGAGCACTGGATGTACATGGTTGTGATGATGCTGCATGGAGCAGCGAGGTAGTGGTGGCTCTTTTTCCTCAGGGATTGCGTGGAGTCATCGATCTCATTTGATGAGTTCCAAGATATGTTCAGAGATGAGTTCCTTTCTTCTACTCCGATGGCATCCAGTCGTCAGGAGCTTCTTACCCTTTGATAGGGGAGCTCCAGTGTTTGAGAGTTTGGATTCCATTTCAAGAACCTTCTACGATATGTTTCAGACCTATTACCAGATGAGGAGGCCCAGGCGAGGCATTTCAAGGAGACTTTGCATCCAGAGATCTAGCTCCAGGTCACCCCTTTTATGCTGAAGACATATCATGAGGTGATGGAGAGGTAAGAGGTTATTGAGAGGAATTTGGAAAGGAACATATTATCATGAGAGGGGAATCGTCATGATTCCTCAAGAAGTAGAGTTGTGGTCCGGGGTTCCCGATTTTCTGGGAAGATGAGTTTCCCTTCACCTAGGGGTAGGTCCCAACCCTTCCAATATCATTTCTCTAGAGGCAGAAACTCTCAGGCCTATTCCAAGGGATCAGACGCTTGTTTTTCTTGTGGTGGTCGTGGTCATCAACAGCGGCAGTGCCTGACTTTTCGAAGCAGTCATCGTGCTCTGAACGCCCCGCTCCAGGTTCCTCTGTTGAGGCAGTTCTAGTCGAGGCAGAAGAAACAGGTTTCACCAGCTTTAGATCACCAAAGGTTAGATGGGGCATTTAGAGGACATCCCCATGATGCTCCACATCCTCAGGGAGTAGATCACAGCGATGGTGGTGGTCGTCATCAGGGTCAGAGAGGTCGTGGACGAGGTCGTGGTCAGTTCATGCTCTAGAATTTCCAGCTCTAGGCGAGCCAGACATCGTCTAAGGTACCCTTTGCTTGTTTTCTACCAAGTTTTATGCCTTGTTTTATTCAGGATCAAAACACTTATTAATATCACCAACCTTTGTCCATGCTTTGGGACATTAGGTAGAGAGGCTTCCAGTGCCCTTAGAGTTGACTATGCTAGTTGGAGGTTATGCTAGCTTGTTTGAAGTATGTAGAGATTGTGATCTATTTTTGGGGTAGCACCACTCTTGGGGAGATTTCTTATTTTTATGGATACAACCATATTAAGTCATCCTCATCATCGATTGGTTGTATTTGGTACAGGCTATCGTGGATTTCTTTATGAAGAAGGTCATTTTCCTTGGTGTCGATAGAGAGCAGGTGGTGTTTGTTGGTGAGAGAGATCCTCAGATGGGCCTTAGGCACGTTCCATCCTTATCATCCATGATGACCGAGTTGATGATGTGTTCTTTAGAGGTTCAGTAGTTGGTGTTTCCTAGGGTCGTGGAGGAGTACCCTGATGTTTTTTCAGAAGAGGTTGTAGCCTTACCCCCTTAACAAGAGATCGAGTTTGGGATCGAGCTACAACCAAGAGCGTCTGCTATCTATATGTCTCCATATAGGATGGACCCTTCTTAGTTACGAGAGCTATGTATATAGCTTGATGGTCTGTTGCAGTGTGGTTTTGTTCAATGTAGTGTGTCACCATGTGGTGTACCAGTTATGTTAATGAAGAAGGCCGACAGCAGTTTGCGGTTGTGTGTCGATTATCGTTGGTCAAATAAAGTGACAATAAAGAACTGATATCCACTTCTGTGGATTGATGATTATTTGATCAACTGAAGGGTGAATGTTGGTTCTCAAAGATTGAATTGTGGTCAGGATATCATCAGATGCGTGTGAAGGATATGAAAATCTCTAAGACTGCTTTCTGCTGTCGTTATGGGAATTATGAGTTTGTTGTAATTCGGTTTGGTGTGTTGAATGCACCCGCTGTGTTCATGGGTTTGATGAATGCTGTGTTCCGTGTATTCCTGGACACGTTCGTGGTATTCTTCATTGACGACATCCTTGTGTACTCCATGTCTGAATAGGGTCATGTTGAGCATCTGCAAGCTATTTTTGGATTTCTTCGTCGACATCAGTTGTTCAGGAATTTGTCGAAGTGTGAGTTTTGGGCTCAAGAAGTCCGTTTCATGGGACATGTTGTGTCCCAACATTTAGTAGTTGTGGATACATCAAAGATAAAAGTAGTTGTGTCTTGGGAAGCCCCTAAGACAGTTTCAGTGGTGAGATCTTTCTTTGGTCTCACAGGATACTCTAGGTGGTTCGTGGGCAATTCCTCACAGTTTGTGACTCCTATGACATCTTTGACCAATAAAGATCAGCAATTCATATGGAATGATCAATGTCAGGAAGCTTTCGAGTGTATGAAAGAGAATTTAGTATGTTCTATCGTTCTTTGTCTTCCAGTTGAGGGAGTCCAGTTAGATGTTTTCTTTGATGCTTCATATCTGGGGCTAGGTTGTGTTCTCATGCAGAAGAGGTTAGTTTTTTTTATGGGTCTCGATAGTTGCGTCCCCGTGAATGAAACTATTCCACTAATGACCTTGAGTTGGAAGCTATGGTGTTTTCTCTGAAGTTGTGGAGAAATTACCTCATTGGTGAACGATTTGTGGTTTTTAATGATCATAAGAGTTTGAGGTATGTTTTCTCGCAGCATGAATTGAACTTGAGAAAATGTCATTGGATGGTGTTCTTGTATGAATACAACATCAAAATATAGTATACACCTGGAAAAGGGAATATTTTGGTTGATGCACAGAGCCAAAAGTCAGGTAGTGATGTTGTGCGTGAATCATGTGATTCCTGGAGAGTAATAGAGTAACTTCCAGCTTTGTATCTTGACATGGGAGAAGTTGGGGGAAGAGATTGTATTTTCCAGATGATGGTACAGTTATCCCTGAAGTAGAGGGTGGAAGAGTACCAATTGGTGGATCTTGAGGTGGAGGTCAGGAGAGGCTGAGTTTTTTGTGGTGAGGCCCTGATGGTTGGTCTAAGGATGAACAACACAGAGGGTTGAATCATTGAAGGATTTTTGTTCCCTTGACGATCTATGAGTTGGTTCTCAAGTATTTCCATAGTTCAGCTCTAGCAGTACATCCTGGTGTGACAAAGATGTACCGATCCTTGAGGAGCCAGTTTTGTTTGCCTGGGTAGAAGTCTGTGGTTGCGGAGTTTGTGTCTCGATGTTTAGTCTGCCAGAAGGTGAAGTCCGAACACCAAGCTCCAGGTGGACTTCTCCATCCATTATAGATTACTCAGTGGAAGTGGGGGGTCATGTCAATGGACTTTGTGACAGGTTTTCCAAAAGATCTCAGAGGATATGATGCGATTTGTTTGGTAGTGGACCATTTAACAACATCTCCCCACTTCATAGTAATCATGGAGTCGAGCTCAGTGGATATTTTGTCGAAGCAATAACTGGAGGAGGTGGTGAGACTTCATGGAGTCTCTAGGATGATAATTTTTTATCAAGATCCTCGTTTTACCTCTAGGGTGTGGAATGGTCTCCAACATGCTTTCGATTCTCAGCTATGTCTTAGCACTGCTTTTCATCTTCAAATGGTTGGTCAGACGAAGCTAACTATCCAAACTCTAGAAGTCATGTTGCACTCTTGTATTCTTGATTTTAGAGGCTCATGGGTGTTGAACTTATCCTTGGTGGAGTTTGCATACAATAATAGTTTTCACTCCACCATCAGTATGGCACTATTTGAAGCCTTGTATGGCTGAACAAGTTGTTCTCCATTGTGCTGGAGAGGGGTTGGACAGTCAGAAATTCTCAAACTGGAACTAGTGCAGAATAAATCAGAGATGGTTCAGGTGATTTGTGAGAGGTTGAATACAGCACAAGATCTTCAAAAATCATATGCTGATCATTGGAGGAGAACCTTAGAGTTTAATGTTGGGGATCATGTGTTTCTAAAGGTGACTCCTCGTTGTGGGCAGCGAAGGTTTGGTTGTGAAAGTAATCTTTCTCCTCGGTTTTTTGGTCCTTCGTGGTGTTTTCTCATGGTGGAGTTGTGGTGTATCAAGTAGAACATCCCCCTCAGATGAGTCAGATACATGATGTTTTCCATGTATCATAGCAATGTCATTATCTTCATGATTACTCTGACATCATCGATTGGGGAGAGATCGATGTTGATGATGATGGCACCATTGAGGAGCGACATGTAGAGATCCAAGACCGCAAGGAGATGGTGTTGCGTGGGCATTCCATCACCTTAGTTCGTATCTTTTGGAGAAACGGTGGAATGGAGGAGAGTACTAGGGAACATGTGTCACAGATACATGCTCGGTACCCAGAGTTGTATAATGTTTAACTCTATTCATGTATCATTGTAACTAATGCGGTTTTGAAACCTTCATGTTTATGAGTTGGCTCCCTTTATTGCTTTGGTGGCTTGCTCTCTTTTGAGAGGTATCTCGGTGGGAGATTGTTCAGACCCACTTCATTTTTCTCATTAGGTGGGTTTTGGATTCTCGAGGACAAGAATGTTTTGAGAGAAATATAATGTAATGTCTCAGACCTATCTTGTCAATTCCATTGTGATAATGTGGTGTTGGAGATGTTCTAGAAGGTCAAGGTGGCTTGGAGTGCATTTGGGTGGACATTAATGAAAATATAAAGGGTTATGGCCTTCTCACGTGAAGCGCACGGTTTGCCTAAACTGTGCGGCCAAACTGTTCAAGGCTGGTCGTGGAGGCAGTGGCTAACACATGACTAGCCCACAGTTTTTCTAATAGTGCAGAATAACTATGAAAAAAGTGATTGTCGAAGAATAAAATAACGCACTGTTAGTGCCCGGTTTGTTAAACCGTGTAGACTAACCATGCAGACACTTAATGTTATATCCTAAAATCGTGGATCTAATTCGTATTGCCTTTAATCACCTCAGTTAATCCCATAATCAGCCATAACTCGGGATTACCCATCATTGGAGGTGGAAGAACCTCTCCCAAAAGTTTTGAAGGAGATCTGGAGGCTTCTCCTCACGAATCGAAGCCAGTTTCATGAGGTATGAGGTCGTTCTTCCTCATTAATGTTTTGTTTCATAGATCTTCTTAGATCTAATCCTCCTCTTCTCTCGTCTTCTTAGATCTATGCCCGTTATGGGTAGATATAGGTATGTGGATGTGGGTTGTGATGATATTTGGTCTTTTTTGTTATAGGAGAGAAGATCTAAGGATGATCCACAGAGAATCAACCTGTTATCTTGGGCATTAATCGACCATTGTGGTTTTCCTCAAAAACCGTTGAGGTAGGGGATTTGTGGATTCTCTATTTGTTATGTGCAATCGTAGAGTTAGCATGATTTAGCCCTTTGTATCATAATGTAATTGACATAATTATATACTTGAATTTTATTAAAATAATTATTTTGATCTCATGTTCTTTCTTTTTACCGTGATAATGGTTTTACTCTTGATTTCCTAGATAGTTTGATATATCTATGCCATGCTTGTTAGAATGTTTTTTTTTGATGAATTGATAATGAATGTAAAGTCAGAAATAATTGATTATTAAATGGATAAAGATAAAGAGGCATGTAAATGAATCTGGTTGTTGTTGTTGTTGTAATTTTTCTAATTTTATGTTGATTTAGTTGGAATATTAAGCATGTTTAATCATTGTGAAAACTTACTATTTTGGTTCATGAGGATGGAACCAACAAATTGAATATGTTAATTCAAGATGTATTTATTAAATTGATTGATTGAATTCCCTGAAGGGTTCTGAGTTACCCTCTTATAGTGAAGTAGGTCTAAAATCCCATTTGATGTGATTGTTGGTGTTTGTTGTTTGAAGGCCAGATTCCTTGTTAACGGGCCAAGAGCCCATTCGTTGTAATGATTTTTTTCCTGGTTCTTGTGTTGTGTTGTGACCCTAGAAGGGGTGCTGTGATATATTGTGTTGTGATGTGACCCTGGAAGGGTCTTGTGATATGTGGAGGCAGGGAGGCCTTGTGGTTGTGGCAGCGGATGACGCCTAGAGTGGCGAGATGCATTTGTTTATCCATGTGGGTGTCAGGGAGGACATTGGGGATTATGGAATGGGATGGTTATGATTGTTGGATGTTTTTTGATTCTTGGTTGTTTATCTTATTTACTTTTCCCCAATGCTCAAGGAACCTGGTCTTGCTTACCCATTTTCTGAAAGGGGAGAAGACACATTGGGTATGTCATGTGCTTTCTGTTTTTTGCCTCTCGAGGGAGAATGGGCATACTCTACTGCGATAGGCAGAAAAGACTTGACGAGTAGTATATCTACTCACCGTGTTGAGCCCCCTTTTGTTGAGTAGCATTGGATAATTTTCTAGAATGCCTGGGAATATGGGAAAGCAATTCTAAAATGAATGTTTTATTAAATGGTCATAATCCACGGGGATGGAGATGATGGTATTTTATGTTGATGTTGTAACTTTAAAGGAACAATAAATTTTGAATGTGATGAAATGAAAGTTAATGTGGGTTGTTCCTGGTTAATTAATGATGGAAGAAATAATTAACGTATAGTGAAATTGATGAAAAAGATAATGAAGTAACCTAATTAAGTTCTTTAATTGGTTGTGTGCTTATAGGAAACCTAGTCTAAGAAAAAGCATCCCAGATTCTAAGAGTTGTTAGATGGAGTTGAGGCTAAGACTAGGTTATTCCTAGAGTGTGGTTGTGAGTTATATATATTCTGTAATGTTTTTGTTTCTATATGCTACTCTACACTGTCAGTAAGGGGAACGGACACCCCGATGATTCCGATCCCTAATGGGTGTTCTCCACAACATTCCAGTGAGAGGATGAATGGCTGACTACCCCCTTTGACTTCGATCTCTTGTCTTGGTAGATACTAGTGCCATGAGGCACAACTGTTAGTTTTCCCAATATATTTGTGTAGAGCGCTATAATGGCTTGTGGATTTTTCAGACATATATATTCTGGATATAGTATCATATGGACTATTTTAGGTGTAACGTGTATAGGCAGTGGTGGCTTGAAATTCATTACTCAGTGTATGGGTTATAATGGTTTGAGGCATACTACCTGACATATGATACATGTTATATGGGCTTTGGTGGATCCTGGAACCTACCTGGTTACTTTTTATTGTGAGGATGGTGTGGGGATTAGCCCAGGTGTCTGCGGGCAAGACTTTGTGGTGCACAAGATGCAGACTGTAGAGTTTAGATCATGTTTATACGAGAAAGCCTTTGGAGAGATATGCACATGACGTATGTCATTGTGGAAATGAAGCAAACCAGTGGGGAAGTAGTAGTGGGGTACACTTGATATTAATTATTATATGATATATTCTTTTATGTGTTACTTGGTGAGATTATCCATGGTGAGGTTGAGAACTTAGAATACCTATTTAGGTGACAAGTTAGTTTCACTTGTTGTTCACTGTGCTTTAGCATGCTCTCTTTACTTTTTCACGAGATGCTTCAGGGAGGATTCTACTGAGTATACTGTAGTAATCACCCTATGTATATATATATATATATATATTATTTTTGTGGCCACTTTGAGCAGGTTGGAGATCAGGCTGGTTACATCTAGCTTGTGGTTGCAGGATCTATTCAGGCATGTGATCGCAGCTGTTTTACTTTCTTTTGTGTACTTAGAGTCTTCACATTTAGTTGTTGTACTTTTTTCATGTCATTAAATTTATTCACTTGGGTTTTCTTTTACATTTTAGTTTGGAGTTGGAGTCGATTGGTGACTTTATTATCTCTCTCTCTCTCTTCCGCATGTGTTCTCTTAGAGGGTAATGCCTCCCATTTGTGTGTTTACTATACCCTTGGTGCTAGTCTCCAACCCGGGGACTACTGGAGGAGGGACTCTGGGGTCATTAACTCCCTTCATACATTTTCAGCCCAGGTGGGGCACACATTGTGGGGAGGGGGTTGTGACATATATTAAGTAAAACAGTGTGTAAAAATGTAACTAATACATGGATATATCTTTCATAGAAATATAATAACAAATATCATGTTTTTTCTTGATATATGGATCATAACATTTCATCAATAGAAATATAATCATAAACAATCCTGATAACTGATGTTATTATTTCAATAAACTCTTTGCACAACATAACGCGATATCAATATATATATTTAAGAAAATGAATTAAATTAATTTTTAAATTTCCATTAAATTTATGATATTCTTGATATAACATTTCAATGTTGTTACATACTCCTTATATAAAAATATAGGTTCCTAACATGGTATGTGTCTCAAAGAAATAATATTAAGACATAATTACTTAACTAAATTGGTAACTTATGAAACATAAACTTTATGAATGAAGGATCATTAAATGGATATGTAAGTGAAAATAAATTTAATTATAGGTGAAATAGAATAATTTCAAGTAAAGAATATACACCACATTAAATAATTATGTGTTGAATAAGGCATTTATCTCGAAAATATATTATGTCAGATGAAATTACCTAATCCTTTATCTTGTACCTAATTGTATGCATACAAAAATTAATTTATAGTGAATATAATTTAATTATAAATCTATTAATTTAAAATATTATTATATACAGTATCAAATATTTTTTTGTTATGAATTTATATTATCCTCTTGTTAACAATTCTATGTTAAGATTTCATTTCGAGTAATATCTATTTGTTATGTGCATGTACTTTACTTTGTTATTTCTTTGGTATGTATAATAATATCATGTTTTTTATAATGTAAATCATAATATAAATTTAATTTATATTCATTATATGGTTATTCTAATAATACATAGAATATATAAGTGATAAATTGAATACATTGTTCCTAGTGATGGTAGGTCGTACACATTCATGAACAATGTTGATGTTTTATTGTCATATTTAATGAATGAATAAAAATGAAATATATGTGTGAATATGTATATATTAATATATTTTATTATTTCAATATCATTATTATATCATATAAATCATATAATTTCACTAAACCCATCCTCAGAACATTCGATGTAATGTCTGTACAAATCACATCGCATTGTGGAGGTAATAGTCCCCATGTCCACAAACAATATTATCATATTTACACAAGATGGAATGTATAAATTAGTTAGTTATAAAATAATTTCTTAATAATAAATAAATTATAAATATCATATATATTAAACATAATTATGTATTCCACTATATTTCCCACCAATATTAGTGGTAAATGAAGAACGAACAGTTATCATTTCGGGAGACGGTAGTTCTCCATACACATAAACAATACGTTCATTACCCATTATATGGATGTTTATTTATGTTTAGATCAAAACCATAGAATTAAAATGTGAAATTATATTGATGATACTTTTTGGTATCATAATAATGAAATAAGGATAATTGAAAGAGTGTATAATGAAATAAAACTAAATAGTTTGAGGAAAGATGGTAACTCTAGTTTGGGTAACACTTTTTGGTTTGCACAAAAGTTATTAATTGGATGGATTTATTCAAAAAAGGATACTTATATAATTATTTGATGTATTTTTTAGATCTATTTGGTAATATATTTGTTGATAAAAAGTCCCATGATGGGAGTGAATAGGTGGGATAAGATGATGTTTTTTATATAAGGTGAGGAGTGGCACTTTTGTAAATTTTGGGAAAGGTAATTCCAACCCCATTCTCCACAAATATGTTCCCCCAATACTGATAAAAATCCAATCCAATCTACTATAGCATCTAAATATTTCAATAAAATATCTCTTGGACATGATTCTAGGTCATTTTGTCCCTTGAAATTAAGGTTTAATCCATTATTAAGAATAATTATACCTTAATCATTGAAATAAATTTTAATTACATTACATAATATTTCTTGTTCAAGAAATAAGTTGACCTAATTAGAAAATATAAATTATTTTTATTTGAAATATGGAATCAATTTTATAAATTCTAATCATATAATGAGAATAATTAATTTAAATTTAATCACACAAATGGGATGAAAATGTTTGTTTTTTAATGTAAAAACATCCAAAGAATTGCGGTGTTTTTAAACCCAATATCAAATTGAAATTGAATAAAAGGAAATATATTTTTATTATTTGAAAATATATGATAAAATTAAACTTTTAATCATATTTAAAATAAAAGTTGACCTTATAATAAATTTAAAGAAAAAAATGTTGTGAATTAAAATTCAGCATTTTTTACTATACTTCCCAAAATGATGTTAATCATAAAAATCTAAATCATTCAACCAATAAAATTAATACATTATAAATTATAAAATTAATTTAATTTTTAAATAACTTATATATAAAACATTTTAAATTAATTATATTTTTTTCATGGAAGTACATGAAAATGCGTTTGTTTGAGAAAATAGTATTTCAAAATATATAAAGACATTAAAAAAATTATACCTTCCCTTAATAATATGTTATACTTTTATAAAAACATTATAAATTATATTTGAAATTTATTAATTAGTATTATTATTAATATTTTTAACAAATAGGTTATAACTACCACATGTAAATAATTATAACAATAAAATGATGTTTCGTTGAAACTATGTGTGGTGTGTAACATACGCCATGTTAGTGCTGCATGTATTGAAATCCATTTATTACTATGTGAAATAAATTTATTACTTATTAAATTGAAATAAATCAATTAAAATTAATTCATTAGAGAGAAAAAATCTTCCATAAAACAAGTGGTGTTAGAGTTCTTAGCTTATTGTCGATGGGTATGTGATAAGATCATTTACTGTGAATAATGACATTTCATGAATTTGTTGATCTAGTTAGTGTAAACATATAAAATCAATAAAATTGGAGTATGTTATATGGAATTAACATGCACAATGTACCATGGTTCCTTGATGTCTTGGATTAAAGTATTATATGGTTATGCATTTATATATATGAAAAACGTAGGGAAATATTTATAGTGATACATGTGTTCTATGGATATCACAGAAGGTATCCTTATATATTGAGTAGCACTGATACATTTATAGAGTCACTCATTTATAGAATTTATGATTTTTGAAATAAATATTAGATATAAACACTACAAAGGAAACAAAGATAATACTTTGAGATTTACTAAATGGTGAATAAGTTTTATACACCATATATAGATTCTAAAAAATATTTTTTAGAGATTATCCAAATGGTTTTTTGGATGGATATTCCCAATTTACAACATATATTGTCACAAAATTTGAAATTAATGTTGAATATCATTTTATTTAAATAACATAAATGTTTTCTTGAAATGGTTTCAAAAGTCACCATCTATGATACAATATAATTTATAATGGGCTAATGTCTGTGTGGATTAAATGAATTTTGGATATAGATGGAGATGTCCACTTAATTATTACCTTTTATGTATATTTTTCCATATCATATGGTATGATATGTGTTCATAAAAATGATTTTTATTTGATACCAGGTCAATAATTTTTCTATTAATATTGTATGTCATAAGAAACCTGTAATGATATTGGAATTGTTATGTATAATAAATAACGACCTATGACTAGTGATAAAGTCAAACGATATATTATTTATATTATGATATCTCTCAATACCTTTACTATTACGTGTAATATGATGTAATTATTATGATAATAGTATTGGAAAATTGTTATTATTTGTTTCTAACCACCGTAATAACTCATACAAATATTAATGTACAAATAAATTCATTCTCTCTTTAAGAGAATACTGAAGGGTTTTAAAATGAGGATAGGGTATTGAGATGTAGTGACTTTTTTCATGTCATCCCTAAACAATATAATATCTTCTAATTATCCATTTTTATATCTTTATGCAATATATTTTTTCCATTCTGTACTTAAATATAAATAATTTGGGGATGATCATGGACCGATTTTGGATGATTCTTATCAAAACATTTACACACTATGAATGATAGAACCTGATGATTATTTTTAGAGGATCATTACCAAGTGAATTATTTAAAACACTGGTATTCCCTACCATTGATGTAAGTTATGAGTTCTTTATTTTATATTCTTATGTTTTCCCTTATTATGCATTTGAAACATGGAAATTTTGTTTACTAATTTCTTACACTACATTCAAAAATTTTTGTTGGACCCTTAAAAAGAAAACAATTTCTATACAGAAAAATATTATGGTTTTATGTACGCCATGATTTCTTAATTTATTAAATCATATTCGTCTAGTTTCATAGAATAAAATCATATGCTTTATATCATTGTATAGTAAACCACCACATATTGTTACTATTTCTATTGCAACATGATCCTAGATTTTAACAAACATATTCTTTTCATTGTGTCAGAGAACCACCTATTGTGGTGTTATCATGTCAACTAGAACCTGCAATTCTATACCCAAATTTCATGGGGTATTTTTTAAAAAAAATAGATCCTTCAGTAGTATAATTCACGATTTCATGTTGTGAGTTCTCTAATAATTAATCATTGATAAAATGGGATTACTCAAAACTATTTTTCATGATATGAACACTCTAATTATAGTGTGTTTTGTGACTTTCACCCAAATATCCCTCCACCCATCATCAAATTCTACAACACATGACCGCACCTATTGAAATTTCATCATAATATATAATTGATAATTTATCCTACATTAATAAAATAGAACTCCATCATTCTTTAAGTAACAGTTATCATTTCAAATATTTTGAATCCATTATATAATGATCCCCCATCACTTTTTATTTTCATAAGTACATGTAGTCACTATAATGACTCCATTTCATCTATTAATAGGTGAAAATAACTACATCAATTATAAACATATGAAATCTTAAAAAAAATATTATTTGACAACAAATTTAATTTATATCTATTGGTTTCCATAATACATTATTGATTTCTCTATTGTTAACATGTTTCTTACCCATTAAATGATTTTTCTCGCTTCCATATATTGAAATATATTATATTTATGTCTTACTGTGAATTTTTTGGTTCTTTATATGGGTGAATATATCTCACATAATATGAGTTTATTATCCATGAATCATTATATTTTTTACCCTCCAATAATAGATACATTTATATATTCATTTAGATAATTATTTTTATATTATTTGATTATAATTATGGTTCACATTTCATTTAGCACTGAAAATTTCTAAAAAATGTCATAGTATGATAGGTTATCATGTAACACTGAAATTCATATACAAATTAACACCTAATAAATAACAAATATTTCACTTATTCATAGGTTAATATATTATATATTTCATAAATGTATGCTATCAAAACAATAATTAAATAATTTTCTACAGAAGTTCCTAAAATTTCATCATAATGTCAATTTTCTCTATGTATGTTCTTATCAATAATTTTGTTACTATTTTATTTAACCTCTCTATGATTTCTACTATAATGTACCTAACTACTGTCACATAGATTTCATGGTTATTCAAAACTAAATAAAATTTTGTGTCCAATCATTAAATAGATCCATATGTTAGTAGTATCCAATAAATAAATATATATTTAAACATTAATTCCATATCATTAAAACACATATGGATTAATAAATATACAATATCAAAAAAAATTCATTCTGTGTTTAATAAAAAAAATTATCTTAAACTTTTTTATTATGTTTTATTATAGAAAAGGGAATAATAATGAAATGAGTGATCTTACATACACAATAAGTGTTTACATATATAGAAGGAATATTAATCATTTCAATATTATATTCATGGAATGTGTATATAGAATGAAATAGATAATCAGTATATTTTATAATCAATACAACATAGAATATAATATAATGATATAGAGAAATGTTTTTGGATTTAAAAAAATATGTTAAATATCTTGTGATGTTAAAATATAACTTCATTTTTATGGATCCCCACATTACAATATTATAATTTTTTAATGAGATATATTAATAAAATAGTGTTCTATTATTTTTGGTCCAATCAATGAATTTTTTTTAGATATATTGTTACATAGATATAAATTTTAAATAAATACTTCTCATAATAATTCAAAAATTATAGATTAATGTGTTAGTTCATATGGTATGATAGTATTTGAAAAACATGGTAATTGATTCTTAAAATAGTTATTTTTTTGAATAATAAAAAAACACAAAATTTAATGTAAAATAGTTTTCATGAATAGTATCATTAAACAAACAAGAGAATGTATGGTATGTAATAAATTGTACATTATTTTATTAAAGAGTCATAGTACACCTTATGAACCAATTATGTGGTATGTGGTTATGAAAATTATTATAAATATAAAATTAATAATCCACTAAGATGAAATTGTGTGTATCATTATATCTAAAATAATTATGAAATATATAAATTATTCAATGTAGTATTCTCAAATTAATTCTTCTGAAACCAAAGATTTTTTATTTGGAATTCTAAGAGTGGCCTTAAATTTTTTCCTAAGCTCTAGAAAAGGAATTCATGGAATCATATTATTCCAAATATTCCTCCCAAAAATTATAAGAATATAATAAAATAAATACAGTAAAATGTGTATAAAAATTATATAATAAAGATAGGGGATAGTAAAATTAGAATAAATAAAATATTCTATGAAAATAAAGGCACATGGATGAAAAAATCAATGAGATAAATGGGTAAAATTTTTCTTTTATTCACCATCTAGGCATAGACCCAACCCTTAGAAACATACAGAAAAAAATACAAATATGAAAAATGTTTTGAATGAAATATATTGTGTGATTCTATATCATTTATTTGGATTAATTAGAAGATTTAACATAATTGAGTTAAAATATTTATGAATATAAAAAAGTAATTGTTTTTTAATATTATTTAACATTATGTTTTAATCTTTAATTCCAAAATTAATATAAGGTAATCATCAATGACATGTAGGAGGAATTAATTCCATAATTACATTATCGGTGATGTCATTAATTTCATTCATATTTTCATGAACAAAGAATCATGAAAGCCACTCTATGATTGGATGAACCAATCTATGTATATTTTAAAAAAATGTATCAAAACTATATGTAATTAATATTCTAAAGAGTTATTTTGATCATGGAATCTATTTTGTAAGGTGTATGATTTAGATCATTCCTTATTTTGATCAGTTTACCTCATTCACATATCCAACCTAAGAAAAATATTATATCATGCATAAAGGAACATCGTTCATTTTCCTGATTCATCATCATGTGTAACAAATATAAAACACATGGATAACTAATATTTTTATTTAAAAATCACTATAGAAGTTTTATTAATGGGATTCATGTATGTATACTTCTCACATAATAGGATTTATGGAAACTATGAAATTGTTTTATTTCAATCCCACATAGGTTTAAAATACATTTGGATCACTACCATGTATAAAATAATAACCAATTGGCTTCCTAAAATATCTAAATGAATATGAAAAATGTGGATAAAATTAATATAGAATCAGATTAGTGGTAGAAAGTATGTCTTTGTCAATTATGTTATATATATATATCAGCTCTATCATCATAAAAAGTTGTCTCCAATTTATTTGAATTTAATATTTAGTGAACACTCTATATTAATATTATTTGTAATAATTATAACCAAATTCAATTGTATAAGAATTTTTAAATCCATTGAATATTCAATATATATTCAAATATCTAGTTTTATTCTCTTTTATTTTCTATAACGAATATTATATTATTAAAGATGAACTATTATACTTCATTTTTTATATCTATATTGGTTGATAAGAAACATTATCCACAATGGATCATTCCACATGGATAAAAAATATCACATTTGGAGTCAAAAGTGATATTCCATTGAAGGAATTTCATTTATTGTTAATGATTTAATATTTTCTTGACTAAACATGGAATGATTCATAGAGTGTTGGGGTTGGATGTGATTCATCATAATACATTGAAGTTCATAACTTCTAGTAGCTAATATAATGATCAGTGGAACAAGATATTTCGAGTTCGTGCTTGATGACCTTGACAAGATAACCTCAAAGTAGAGACATTGTTATGTGATTATTGGTGACATTATCCTTAAAAATTCAAGGAAAATTGTTATTGGGTATAGATAAATTATCTGTACCATTTTGAAAATGGTTTATATATTCAAAAGAAGTCATTAAAATGATTTGAGGAAGCCATGATTTAGGGTGAGGTGATTGTAGAATTTCCAAACCAATACGTGAATTTCTGATATGTTTTTGATTCATTAATTATATCGTGTATAATAATTAGACACTAATACTTAATCATGATTATGTCATTGAATAACAATGGCGTGATTCATTTTAATGAACTATTGAGTAACTACAAAAACATGAGTTGGGTTCTATAAAAGGTGTATATGGGGTTGGTTGACACAATCTACCATGTTTTCATGTAATCAATCCATTAGTACATTACGTTTTATGCGACATGTGGAAAATTTTCTAATTCACGTTGTTAATCAATAAGTTTAAAAGACTATTCATTCATTCAATATAAAAATATGGATGATCTATATGTCTGATTGATCTAGTTTATCTGGTCCATTAAGAAATGTAGTCAATCAAGAAGATCTAGTCACCTAAGGAGGACTACCAAGATAATGTTTTTTCGAAATTCAATCAATACATTTAGATTTCTTTCTTCATTGTAACTCACACACTATGTAATATTTTTTGTCAACCGTTGTGGTGAAAATATTTTTTCCATGATTTTAAATATGCTAAAGAAATAATTAAAATGATGATAAAATGGTTTTCCTCATAGAATTAAAATAACAAGATAAACAAAATGATCACTATTCGTTCTAAGGAATTATAATAGGTAGGTGGGGGAGATGATGGAATGCTAAATGAGATAAACACACTAGTAAGAGTTCCATGTGTCAATAATTCGTGATTTCAGGATGTCGAAATATAAAAAATATTTTTTATTTTTTATTTTTTGAGGAAATGAACTATGATAATTAAATAAAACCTAGAGTAATAAATAACAAAATGGTTATGGATTTAAATAAATATTATTTTAATTGGATTTATGAATAATATGAACCATTATTATACAAATACCATATAAGAATAAATGATTGTGTATTCATGAGAAATTATCTGGAACTACCATTTGATTTTATGACCTAAGTAGAATAACAATAATTATCAATGGTTTATAATATATTAATCATAAAATAATATAAAACTTTGAGAAACATTAATCATGAAATTATTATTTTTCAATATAATAATTTAACATCATGTGATGAATAATGACTTCATAAATGTAGATATTAATAACATGAATATTATCTAGGTCAAAACATATTAGTGGCTCAATACAACACAATATAGATAAGATAAAAAGAGTCTAAATATTTGGATATGTATTTTAGATAATAATATTTGTTTCCAAATTACTTAAAAGAATGTGTGGGACTAAGATCATTCATGATCTAGAGTGATTTCTATGAGAAACTCTAATATTATTCATTAACAAAAACTAATGTTATTGGGGGTGTTCCACATGATATGACAAATTTATATAGTCTATACATTGAGGGGTATCAATTCAGATGTGGCACCAAATATGCTAGGAGAATAAGTATATCATTATATTATAATGTTATATTTGAAGAAGAACCATGCTACTAGGGTGTGTTTAATGTGATGACATGAATACCCTATAAAACCATTACCCTAAATAATCTAACACATATAATAAGGGGATTACTGGTCCCCACAATTGTATACAACCACAAGGGTATCAAAAAAATAAAGGGAATCATTTCACCCAAAATGAAGAAATTACATGGTACATATAAAAAATAGACACCATATAAGAAAATGACAAATATATTCCACAAATTGAATGAAATAGCCGAAAATTAATAGCCTAATAATAAAAAAAATCTTCAAGAACATGTCCAACCACAAAAGAAAAATAAATCAAGAAAAACCCATATAATCAATTTGAAAACATAGGAAAACTATCATTATCTCACAACCAGCTACCCATCTCAGTTGATAGAAAACATCACTAGATCATTGTGACACCATACATTTAACTTTATCGAAATAGATGATTAGGAATATGCACAACAGAAGGGGTATGTAGGGTTTCATAAAACAGGTTTGGTAGGGTATCAATTAGATGTTCAATATCAGGTCTCTATTAATTTATCCAATATTTATTTACATTAATGAAAAAATGTATGAAACGATTTTAGTAATTTTTAAACTAAAAGCATAGAAACATTGTTTAAATTCCCCTTTTCCACATTTCTCATTAAATAAGGTAAAATCAGTTTCAAAAGATTTTTTATCTATATATCACATATGATATATCATATCAAAAACAAATCATACATCATATGTCATTGAAAATGCATTGAAATAGAAAAAATAGTAAAAACCAAAATTATAGTCCTAGGTAACATCGAACTAGGGATCGCACCTGGTCGAGATAGCTTGGACACGTAAACCTAACATAGAAAATTGCATACGAATACCCCATAAATATGCATGATGTATAGTGATAATAAGAACTCCCTAAAAATTAAACTTCCATATGGGACCAACAAGTCTCTAGATCAAAGGACCTATGGTGCATAAGAATTCACCAATAGAGAACTATTAGACTCTGGATACAACTAATTACTATACGTTCCACCTATATAACTAAATCAAACCATGTTCAATATTTTTTTAAAAAGATTATTAGACTGTTTTATCATTTCATGACTTGAATTTTTTTTAATTACCATTTTTAGAGGTCAGGATAATTGTGATGAAGGAAAAAACACAAGAGTTGGGGTGAATTATGTACATCATAAAAATTGATGAATTATTCACACCACTGTTATTATGCAATGAACCACCCCTTATTTCAAAAATTAGTGATCAGTAGAAATAAATAATGGTAAATAATATAGTGATTTATCATGTTTCCTAGAACAAACATCCCTTAGTCCACACCACCAACACTCAACTCTACAAGCATGGTGATTTTGACTAGTAGTTCCACTAATTCATAGGAAAAAAAACAATTAATGTAGACAATTGAAATCATATAAAAAAATTAAAAAATTCTTGTTCTTTTTGAGGGATCCATAATCCAATGATTATTATAAGAAGATGGAAGCTATACCATGACTGATTTTGATAAATTGAAACTCTGAAAAATCAATAGAGTTTTATTTTGTTGATAAACCATATAAAACATTAATGTTTTATCAGCAAGTAAAAAATGTAGTAGGATATTCAATAATAGATGACAAAATATAGATCTTGAATTTTATAGATTGATTTATTCAATCAATGATAGAGAAAACACAAATAGATGTGTAAACATTAATTTCTTCAAATTTTACCTCTAAAAATTATTCAACATTCTTGCATAAGAATATGTAACAAAAAATCCATTAGAAATGCCAACAACAACAACTGTGAGTCGATCTAATTGATCAAAACATGTACGTCTCCAATGTGTAACTCTGAAGAAAATAACACACAATAATTTCCATATGAATATCACTTTAGTATATATGTACATATATAAATATATAGGTATTCTATTGAAGAGTTTTTTGATATTTATACAGTAGGTTGAACAACTCCAGGTCAATCTAAATCCCAAAATATTTCACAATAAATCAATAATATTTTAAATCAAAATCATTTTATAGAGTCTTAACATATAAATATAATAGTAATGATTTAATCTATTGAATATTATCCTTTAAATCAGTCAGAACAAAACTTTTAATCATTTGAAAAATAGTATGAACATATTATTATATACGTCATGACTATTGCATAATTCATAGATAATATTGCACATATAAAAAACATTCATTGAATATTCAAACATGGTGTTCCTTCATATGATGATAAAACACAAAATATATGGTTTAAAACATAGCGTTCCTCACAAATTCATGGTTGTTTTACCATATGTTTTTTCCTTAAATGTAGTATTTGATACCTACATAGGGTTTCATAACTATACATTCCCAATAGCTTAGGTTAAAAGATTCATACACGATGTGAAAAACATTGGATTCATTCCATACGTCATGCTATCATAGGTACGGTATGAAAAGAATATAATTTAAAACACTTCTTGAATATTTTAATGAATATTCCCCATTGATCAATGAATTGAATATAATTCCAGAATAAATATTCTGCTAAATTAATATTTCTAAAAATTATCATAAAATTAAATACATTTGTAAAATAAATGATGGAATTTGGGATATATAACTACAAAATTACCAAAATTGCTGAATCAACACATGCTCAACACTATATCAATTTTTTATGATCACAATACCCAAGGTAATATATATATATATATATATATATAATTAATAAATAATTTAACAATCTCCCTTTATTTTTTGTAATATTTTTCACAACGAAAAATTATCCCCCATGATAATCGTAGAATATAATATCTGATATGGTACCTTTCAAATTTCCTCCCATGATAATAAAATTCTTCATTATGATTCACGAGTAAACTATAACTATGAAATGTTCTCCCCTATACTAATGATAATAAAGTAAGATATATCCTACATATTCAATATAATTTTAACTACAAATTCTAACTATAAAATTATCCCTATTTTATGACATAAAAAATAAAATCGTAGTAACATTTACTGACACTAAATTAAATTTTTATAATGTTAATAAAAGAGTGAAATAATTTATTTGATCACAAATAAATATAATTTTAAATTCTCTACCAAAATAATAGAAAATATTATATTAATGATATAAACAATTTTCAGAAGTAATATTACAAAATAAAACTATAATTTTTACTTATAATAATTAACTTATTTTTTAGATAATGAAATAATATTTTTATGCTTAAAAGATGACTAAAAATTAATAAAAAAAATGGAACATCTTATAAAATATTGTTTCAATAAACAAACATATATTGAAAAGAATACATTTAAAATAAAATAAAATCGAATTGTTAATATTGGGTATATAGTTCATCTAATTATCCAAAATTCAATCATTTTCAATTATAGAGGCTAAAAATCATAAATTTTATTTTAATTTTCTTTTAAAGTCCATTTTTTGTTTTTTTAATAAGATAAACTCTGATCAACTAGAAAAAGGATCACCTTATCAAGTTATTTCTTTGTAACAATGTCACATTTGAGAAACATCCTCCGAATTATCATCTTTAATCTGAATTATCCAATTATTGTTTTTGAGAGGATTCAATATTTGATACTTTGATATTCCTTTTCTAAGAAATAAAAAACCATTCTCGATACAAAATTATTTTGTAATTGTTTATACAATAATCTAGAGTTATCTAAATAAGTTTATAGATTCACATTTTCGTTATTTCATGTGATTAATTTGAATAAAGAATATTAATAAGATATTTGAGAAGAATATACATTGATTTATTCAGTATATTCCTTATTTATTTCATAAGACTCCTCAAAAAAATCTTCAACAAATAAAAATTATTATTCTTTTATCCAATTATTTGATAACATTTTTTTCTTTTGTGAGAATTATTTTCTTTTTAATTTTATATATTTGTTCATTGTGACTTGATTTGTCAGGATTACCAATATTTCTTAACTAATATGTTCTTTTGAAAAACATGAATAAAACAAAAAAATTTAAGAATATGATGTTATGTTACGTTCTGACATAATGCAGATGATGTTTTATTTTTCCTTAGATGAAAATCACTGTATAATCATTAATGATGTTGAATTGTAAAGAGACATGTTTTCATATGAATATGTTTATATTTTTTAATGAAATTAAATTATAAGAACTTGATGTAAAAATATTTTATAACACATTAAAAATAGAATTTATAAAATTTTCATAGTTTTAAAAAATATTTTATTTTTATATAATGTTTTAGAGATATTTGAAAATTCTGTTTTATTTATTATCAAATTTTACGAAAAATAATTCATGCCCTATATATAATACTTATTTCACTAGTATTGAATATTTAAAAAATTAAAATACATTCTGGAATAATGTTTTTAGTACTAATTATTTTTTTGAAGAACAACTTAAGAGTTTTTCAATCTTTTTTTAGACACTATGATGTATCCAGGGATCGACCACATAATGATTGATCAATATATCATAGTTGTCTATTAATTCAAATTTTCAAATGGATGTGATTTTTAGTACCCACAATATTTTGGGTATAGAAATGTTATCAATTAAATTATTAGGTATTAATACTTGATTATTTTGAGTTAGTATTATACTATTCATGTTAAACAATTATTTTGAGAAATAAAAATTTCTTAAGAAGAAAATTTAACATTTTTAAAGTAGGAATAATTTTCATAATGATCATTAATACAAAAATTAAATCATATTACAATAGACATGTTATATATATTTAAGCAAGAAACCAAATAATTATTATATTTTTTTGGTCTTTCACCCTTGCTTCATATTCCAAATTTTTATTCTGAATTTTATTTCTTTCATGTTTTTGAATTTTTTTTTCTCTATTTATCATCATAATAGAACATTTTTTACATATTTAATTTCATCAATTAATTCATTAATCATAGTACTATGAAAATCACAAAAAATATTTAGAAGCATAATGTCATAAATCTATATTTGTTTTTGAAAATTTCTCCTTATGAAATAAAAAAGCATCATTATATTTTCTAGGATTTATATTTCTTTTATCAAAGGACTCAAATTTATCTTGTAGCATAAATAAATATTAAATCATTTCATTATTAGAAAAATTTTTACAACATGAGTATTGTGAATAATTTGATTGTACATCATGATTAGAATGTCTAATCAAACATACAATTTGTTTTTTATGTTCAGCCTCAGGACCTCGAGTAGGTACCTTGTGTGAACCTATAGTATTGCAATATGTATAAATTTAAAATTTCTATCCATTTATATTATTATTATATATCCATTTATATTTTATTAAATAATAAATATTCATTGTATGACCGTTTTTCATCGACACATAATAACTATATTCTGCAATTCATTTCTTTAAAATTTTATACAACTTTACAAATTTCACTGCATGATCTGATAAATCTATATCCAAATATGGATGAAATGAATTAAGTGATTCATATATATTAGTTTTGATAGTATCTTCTTTATATTCTTTATTATTTTAAACTATATCCAATATCTCAAATTTATTCATTATTAAAGAACCAAATAATTTTTTCATAGCTATATTTTTCTCTAATATAGATTTGTTTACAAATATAGATATTCCATTCCACATAGAGGGTAATTCTATTATTACATGAAACCATTGATCTGATTGTGATATTGTATTTCCAAAATTGGAAATATATTTTACAATTTCTTAAAATCATTCATTCAACTGAGTGTTAGTTTTATCCTCATTCAATCTACATGTATCAAAATTTAGTTTCAAATTAGTTTACCTTTACTATATGACATTATATTTTTCTAATACACACAAAATATCATTCATGTATTTTTAATTCAAGTCGAATTACCTTTATTTATCACTATACCAATCATCCAAAACATTCACATTAACCGTATAAGTATAAATATCTTATAAATAAAAGATCATTCAAATTTTTATAAATAAATAATAATTTGGACTTTGCACCATCTATAATTATTACCATTAAAATAATGGGATTGATTTATTAACAAAAATTATCTAAAATAAATCATTCTTCAGATGTATTCATCTGAATCATAAACATTTTTTTAGCACCAGTAAATATTCAATATATTATTCTAATACCCCGTGGTCGTATCAGATGTGAAAAAATAATTTTCAAGAAGAAAAATTACATATAGATCCATAACATTGATACCAATTGTTAGGTTAGGATAACTATGAAGCAAAAATACACAATAATGGTGTGAAATAAGTTCCTAAAAACATTTATTAATTCTAAACACCTATATTATTATATAAAAAACAATGCATTCTATCAAAAATCAGAAAGTAGTGTATATGGATAAATGAATTGAACATGGTGATTTATTATGGTTTAATGAAAAAATATCCCTTAGTTCACTCCAATAAATTTCTAATCAATAGGATTTGTGTTTTTCACTAATAGGACCTATTATCCAAGGAAATAACAATCATCAATTGAATGCAAGTAGTTAACACCACACAAAAAGACATTACAAAGTATTCTAGTTCATTTATAGTGATATTTAAATCCTTAACATAGTAAATAAATTTGAAAATTAACCACAATTGAGTATGATAATTTGAAAATCTAATAAATTAATATAGATTGGTTATACTGAGAAAATAGTTTAAAATTTACAATTTTACCAAAAACTGAAAAATTTATTCTGATACTCAATAATGCATAATAATAAATTGATATACAAAATTCCATAATAGTTTCATCCAATCATGATAGCGAAAAAACCAGAAATATGTATAAATGTGAATACCTTCAATGTGTATCTCTGATAAATGCTTCATCATTTTTACATATGAACATGTAACAATAAGGTGTAGTATCAGCCATAACAACAATAGTAAATCTATTAGATAGTTCAAAACACGTATTTCTCAAAAATGTAGCTCTAAAGGAAAAAAAACATATTTTTCCTTATGTAAATTACTTCTATATATATGTATTTATATATACATATATTCTGATGAAGAGTGTCTTTATATTTATACCATTGGTCAAATATCCTTAGGTAAAATGGGCTTTATAAATATCACATAAAAAATTATGAATATTTGAATTCAAAATCATTCAAGGGAGTCTTATCTTCCTTTAATAGTAATAACGATTTACTCCCTTGAATATGATCATTTGAATCAACAATAATGATCATAGGAATCGATTCAAAAATAGCTTTCCACATATCATTATTTTTATTTAGACCATTTTAAAAATCTCGTATAATATAGTAGATTTAAAACATTGTCATTGAATAGTCAAATTTAGGTTCCTTCATGTGATGAGAAAACACCAAAATAAGGGATGACAACGTATGGTTGATCAAAAATGTATAGTTGATGTAACATAAATTGGTTTTTTCAATTTTAGGGTTCCTTACTTATGTAGGTTTTCTTAAACATTAATTCCTGGCATCATATGGTATTTGATTCATACTCATTACTCCAAATTTTGGGCTGATTCATTAAATTGAACTTTTAAACATAGTCTATGAACAATATTTCTAGAATTTTCATTTAAACATATATAAAATATTTTAACAAATATTCCACATGGTTCAATAACTTGAATATAATTCAAGAAAAAATATTCTAATGAGTAAAAATTTAATAAAATTCACCTAAAAGTATATTCATTAGTAACATTAATTTGTTAGTTTGTGAGAAACAAAATCAATAATATATTACTAAATTTGTTTAATCCACACACTCTCACACACATTTCACAAATCATTTATCACCGTTTTTATTTTTCAATACAAAGGGTAGTCCATATATTATAAACATCCATTTTGACACATTCAAATCATAGCACTCATATAATTAAATTGGATTTAATAAAAAATATCAACTACATGAGAGATTATGTTCAGCAGCATTGGCTATAAAAAGAACCACTAACCACAAAACTATGATTTCACATGCCTGCAACCGAACCCGCCATAAAGAATTATTCAAAAATGAAAAATATTGTTGAACCTATATAAATATCTTAGAAATGATTTAATTCATTTAAATAATTAGTAGATATGACTGAAAATTAACTTTTTTATTATCAAAACACATTTGAGGATAAAGTAAAAAACAACAGGAATAAGCATATATGAGGAACCAAAACATACCACAAAAATTAACATTTCCGACAATATAACGATCAAAGGAATTGATCGCAGATCATGATTCAATAATAGATATCAAAGGAAAAAATTAATAAACATCACCATGGTTTAATGGATGCGATAACACAATGTAATTTTTTCGACGAGATCAACTCAATGAAGAAGAATAAATGATCACATTCCCATCGATATTAAATATAAGGCCCTAGCCTTAAACATTAATTAATCTTCAGATATTTCAATAATACACCTTGAGGATATTTTCAGTTTTAGAGTTTTAGAGAATTAGATCAAAAAACATGATTTACATCCCACATTTAAACAAATTGGTTACAATAAAAGATAGTATTAATTTTTTCCCATCTATGAAAACATATTTAAAATAAAACATGGATTCTTTCTTGAAAATTCCTTGACACTATTATCATATCATGTACCATTACCTTGACCTATGAAAAACATTTCAAAAACTTGGGATGAGCATAAAAAGCTCAGTAAGGGATATAAAAATATGGAATGTAAACATGAGTACATGTATACATAAGAATCAATGAAATCATACTTTACTCATAATAAATTAGCACCTTAACATACCTCATCAAATCATGAATAAATCATAGAAATAATAATATATAAAGGTAACTTGAGACATTCATAACATTATTACATAGGGAGTAACCATCTTGGTTACATTTGGAATACCCATCAAAGTATATTACATAAATCTCTTTGGAGAAACCTTAACGTTTAACTCCTTCACCTTACCCAATGCATTGGACAACTATATCGAGATCACCCTCCTATAGTTTGTCATGGAACAACGCGTCTTCATAATAATTCCCAAGAACCATAACATAATCATATAACATAATACATGTATAAATGAAACATAACATTTCCACATTTCAATCACAAGATATCAATACAACACATTGATATAAACAACCATTTTCAATACCAAAATAAAAGGAAAGTAAAACATGGTATTTATTTTTCATTTTAAAAAAAGGTATGGCATGTAGAGGAAGCCGAAACTCAAATAATGGTCACGGTGGTGGAGAAGTCATTGTCGCCACATACGTACGACCAAAAAACATTCCACTTGATCGTTTAGTAAAAAGCTTCATATAAAAAAATATTCCTTTTGAATAAGAATAAAAGTCAAAGGGGTTTATACATCGTATAAAATAATGTTATGTATAAACCTGAATATGCCTCAATGAATGGAGATTAAGACGATGTCCCTTACCTCGGATCTGACTTGACACGTTAATTCTTTAATATCCTGAATAATAAACTTGATTTAATTTCTACTTTCTTAAGAACATTTTACAACTTCATTATTCCTTTTATATCACTTATTGCCATTTCATGACCACTATGATATTATTTAAGTTAATAACGGTCATTGTAACAATCATTGGTACTTGAGTCAAAAATAAACTCTTTATAATTAAAATTTGTTCATGTATCCAATATATACAGAGTTATACTCATGATGTAGGAATCATATATATCTAGTATATACATGCATTTATAATATTACATAACGTTTAGAGGTAAGAAATGAAATGCATTGTTCATAGAGACGGTATGTCATACGTACGCATGAACGCTACTTTTATTTCTATTTCTTATTTTATGGAATGGAATCATAATGATATAAACATATATTATAATTCCAGTATAATATCATATATAATATCATTAATTACATCCTTTATACTTCCAACATATGGCATTAACGAATCAAATCATTTTGCGGGGGCAGCAGTCTGCACTTCCTAAAATGAAGATATCACGTAAACCCATAATGGAAGCCATAAAGGTATGCCATAAAATAAAATAAAGAAGCTTATGGAAAAAATATACATATTATATATCATATATAAATATAGTGACATCTTAATGGCCACCTTTGAAGGTGTTATATGAGTGTTGAACAATCATCGTTTTGTGAGGCAGAAATTCATCATCCAGAGAAACAATTTGTTCTTTAACCATTAGATGTTGGTGTGTTTAAGTGTAGCTCGAATGCTTCTTATAACGACATAATATTTTATTGAAGATACTTTAGTTGTTACAAAATAAATTAATAAAGATTTTAGGGGGTTGGAGAAGCAAAATAAAAAAAATAACATGAGTGAAGTCATTACCTTAAAAACAGGTAACTCTTTTTTATTTCAGCTCAAAGGCTTCTTTGGGAAGACTTCTGCACAAAGTGAGGATTCTAAGAGTAACTGATGGATGTGGACAGACTAAATGGACAGGGGTTGGCTGAGCCAAAGGCTTTGTAATTGTCGGTACAGAGGTAGAGGTGGGGGCCTTTTATAAGAGGAGAGGAGGGGCACTCATGGAAAGTAAAGAAATGTTACTTTATATTAAAATGAGATTCAGATTTAAAATGCCCCACATTGATATAATTTTAGTATATGGTGATAAGGGTTCGAAATATACCCATCCAATAGGTTTTTTATAAGTTTAGGTCTTAGATTTTGCATTATCTTTTCATTTTATTTTAATCGTTAAATAATGAGGTAATCGCTGCATCATCATGATGTCATAAATAATTTAATTTATTTAATGTCTAAAAATTAAAAAAAATACTATGATGTAGGAAATATTTTTATATCTCCAATGAATATTAATAGTCAAATATCTAACTTGTATCACCCCATTTAATTTTTTTTAGTAATACAATTCATGTTTGTGTCATTTTTACTTTTACATTAAATAAAAAGATATTATTGTAATTTTCCTTAAAAGTGGCTCCATGGGGTCCTCAAGTTGACCCATGGATTGTTTTGGTCGGTCATGAGACATCCAATAAGTGTATGACATGTTTCAAGCTCATCACATATTATTAAATCATTATTTTTACCTTAAACTATACGAAATACCTCTAATCGCGATTACAAACTTAAAAGATAATATTAACCCAAAAAAAATTTAATCCCATTAAATCAAATTTTACATCTTAATGAAAACCATGTATGTCGGATTTTTGAAATTAAAAAACACAGAAGTGGTATTGTTTCATTTAAACGAAAAATCAGTTTTTTAAGTACCACTTAGTGGTTTCATTATTCATAAAAAATTTAAGTTTTTCAGAAAAATACCAAAACATCACCCTAATATATATTTGATATTCCGAATTCAAAAATGATGTCTATTTTAAAAAATTCAAAACATATATGTTTCAATAATTAATTCCCTCTGTCCGAGAAAATAGCGTGTTTTTATGAAACAATAAGTATAAAAATATTGACACTAGTGTAAGTCCAATTTCAAAGTGAAATTAATTCCAAAGACCACTATTGGATTAAATGGTAAAAATATTTTCTAATTGAACATTAAAACCAGTTAAAAAGATAATCTTTCAGCATAATTAAATTAGATGAAAAAGCAGTTTTGATGTAAAATGTAGTATTTTTCACTATTCATTAAAAAAAAGAACATTGTCAAGAAAATACCAAAAAATTATCCAATGTAAATTTCAATATCGCAATCATAAATAATAATTTTTTTTAACAAATAGATCCTATAAAATTTTCAAGAGTTTTATTTAAAAATACTTTTCCATCAAAAGGCAGTAAAACAATTTTTAAAAAATATTAGTGTATTCCATGATGAAGATTGGATTTATTCTAATTTTAAGCCTATAAAACACTATCTAATTCATTAGTAGACATAGATATAAATATCTATTATTCATTACTTAAATGGGATGTTACATCCTTCCCCCTTTAGAAAATTGTATCCCCGTAATTTATTTACTTGTCGAATATGTGGTGGTATTTATCCCTCATTGCATTTTCAGATTCCAATGTTGCCTCTTCAATCATGTGGTTTTTCCACAAAACCTTTACCTGATGAATCAACTTATTCTGTAACACTTGCTCCCTATGGTCAAGAATCTAGACCGGTAGTTCCTCATAAGATAGGTTCCCTTCCAGCTGAACTACCTCTGGACTCAAAACATGTGTGGATCTGGCATATACTTTCTCAATATCGAAACATGAAAAACATTGTGTACCTGAGATAAACTCGGTGGTAAAGCCACTCGGTATGCTACTGATCCAACTCCCACTAGAATTTCATATGGTCCAATGATCCTTGGACTTAGCTTTCCATTCTTACCAAATCGAATCACACTTTTCCATGGTGATACATTGAGAAAAACATGATCACCTACCTCAGAAGAGTGATCCTTCCTCCTATTGTTCGCATAACTCTTCTTCCTACTCTGAGCTATTCTCATGTGTTTCTGTATCAACATAACTTTTTCTGCCATCTCTTCTACTAATTCTTGTCCCATCAGCTTCCTTTCACCCACTTCATCCAAGAAATCTGGAGTCCGACACCACTTCTCATATAATGCCTGAAGTGGTGCCATCTGTATACATGAATGAAAACAATTATTATAAGAAAACTCAACCAATGAAAGATGTTGGTCCCAACTTCCCTGATAATCCATCGAACAAGCACGTAGCATATCCTCCAACTTCTGAATTGTTTGTTCTGACTTCCCATCTGATTGAGGATGAAAAGATGTACTAAAAATTAATTCAGTACCCAACGACTTCTGAAGGCCTTTCCAAAAGTTAGAAGTCAACCTGGGATCACGGTTAGATACAATGGAGAGAGAAACACCATGTAACCTGACTATATCTTTAATAAACAAACGGGAAAGTTTATCTAGGGAAAAAGTATCTCGTATAGCAAGGAAATGAGCAGATTTAGTCAAGTGATCAACAATAACCCAGATTGCATTATTTTCTCGGGGTGTCTTCGACAATCCTATAACGAAGTCCACTGATATATTTTCCCATTTCCACTCTGGCACTAGTAAAGGATGAATGATCCCTTTTTGTAACTTCCTCTCTGATTTAACTTGTTGACATGTCAAACGCTTTACAGTAAAATAAGAAATATCCTTTTTCATTCCATCCCACCAGTAATACTCCAGTAGACATCTGTACATCTTAGTACTGCCAGGATGAACTGAAAACGGAGAACTAGGAGCTTCACATAACAACTCTCTCTTCAACTGTGAATCATAAGGCACACACAATATCTTCCCAAATCTCAAAACAAAATCATTATCAATGTTGAATTCAAGAAAATTAACCTTCTGAACCAACTCTACCTTTTTCTAAAACTCGCAGTCTTGCTTCTATGCTTGCTTGATTCTATCTGATAGAGATGATTTCACTGATACCTGAAACAAAACAGATGGACATCATGCACCATGATCTTCTATTCCAAATTTCATCAAATCCTTAACCAAAGGATCTCGTTCCAAATGCAACATTGTTAATGAAGCATTACATTTTCGACTCAAAGCATTAGCCACTTTATTTTCTTTTCCTGGGTGTTAATGAATTGTACAATCATAATCCTTGATTAATTCTAGCCATCTCCTATATCTCATGTTAAATTATTTCTGTGTGAATATATAATTTAAACTACTGTGATCAGTATATATTTCACACTTTACACCATACAAATGATGCCTCCAAATTTTTAAAGCGAAAACAACAGCAGCTAATTCCAAATCATGTGTATGGTAATTTACCTCATTAGTTTTCATCTGTCATGAAGCATAAGAAATTACCTGATCATTCTGCATTAGGGCGCAACCAAGTCCTTTCAATGAAGCATCACTGTAGATAACAAACTCACTATTCCTGGAAGGTAGTGCCAAGACTGGAGCATTCACCAATCTTCTTTTCAACTCCTGAAGACAATCATCACATTCTTTTGTCTATATAAACTTAACACCCTTCCGAGATAGCTTAGTCATTGGACTAGATAACTGTGAAAATTTTCTAACAATCCTTCGGTAATAGCCTTCCAAACCAAGGAAACTAGGAGTCTCAGTTACATTTTTGGGTCTTGGCCATTCTTCAACAACCTATTATTTTCAGATCTACAGTTATCCCATCTTTAGAAACAATGTGACCAAGGAACGAAATTTCTGGAAACCAAAACTCACACTTTCTAAATTCCCCATACAATTTATTTTCATTCAAGGTTTTTAAAATAATCCTTAAATGTCTTTCATGCTCCTATTTACTTTTAGAAAACACCAAAATATCATCAATAAAAATTACCAACATTTTTCACCTGATTCAACTGAGCCCTCACTGGTGTAAACTTCTCAATTCTGATTCTGACCATCTCAGTATGCTGATTTGGATGGTCATTTCCCTCAGTATTCCTTCCCAAAAATGCTCTTATGTTTCTTCTACGAAAAAAAAATTCTTAACACTGAAATACCTTAGGTGAAGCAACATGGTAATCTGTAAATTCTATATCATTTCAATTTGACCAAAAAAAATATTTTTGGATAATCATTTAATAAAATTCTAACTCCTAATGTTATCTAACCCAACCTCTGATACCAACTATAAGGCCCCAGCCTTAAACATTACTTAATCTTGAGATATTTCAAGAATACACCTTGAGGATCTTTTCAGGTTTATAGTTTTAGAGAATTAGATCATAAAAAATGCATTACATCCCACATTTAAACAAAGTGGTTACATTAAAAGATAGTATTCATTTTTACCATCAACGGAAAAATATTTAAAATAAAACATGGATTCTTTCTTGACAATTCTTTGACACTATCATCATATCATGTACGCTTCCCTTGACCTGTGAAAAAATTTCAAAAACATGAGATTAGCATAAAACGCTCAGTAAAGGATATAAAAATATGGAAAGGAAACATGAGTACATGTATACCTAAGAATCAATGAAATCATACTTTACTCATAGTACATAAGCACATTAACATACCTCATAAAATCATGAATAAATCATAGAAATAATAAGACAAAGGTAACTTGAGGAATTCATAACATTCTTACGTAGGGAGTAACCCTCTTGGTTACGTTTGGAATACCCATCACAGTATATTCCCTAAATCTCTTCGGAGAAACCTTAAGGTTTAACTCATTCGCATTACCAAATGCATTGGAGAGCTATATCGGGCTCACCAGCCCTTAGTTTATCATTGAACCACCCGTCTTCATAACAATTCCCAAGAACCATAACATAATCGTATAACATAATACATGCATAAAGGAAACATAACATTTCCACATTTTAATCAGAAGATATCAATACAACTCATTGATATAAACAAGAATTTTCAATACCAAAATAAAAGAAAAGTAAAACATGGTATTTATTTTTCATTTTAAAAAAAGATATGGCTTGTAGGGGAAGCCGAAACTCAAATAATGGTCATGACGGCGGAGAAGTTGTTGTCTCCACATACGTACGACAAAAAAACATTCCTTTTGTTGTTTAATAAATATATTCCTATAAAAAATATTACTTTTTAATAAGCATAAGATTCAAATGGGTTTATACACAATATAAATTATTGTTATGTATAAAACAGAATATGCCTCAATGAAAGGAGATTGAGACGAAGTCCCTTACCTTGGGTCCGACTTGACTCGATCATTATTTAATCTCCTGAATAATAAACTTGAGTTAATTTCTACTTGCTTAAGAACGTTTTTCAAGTTCATTATTCCTTTTATATCACTTATTACCATGTCATGAATAGTACGTTATTATTTAAGTTAATAACAATAGTTTTAACGATCATTGATACTTGAGTCAAAAATAAACTCTTTATAATTACAAGTTGTTCATGTATCCATTATATCCAGAGTTATAATCATGATTTAGATATCATATATATCCATTATATACATTCATTTATAATATCACATAACATTTAGAGGTAAGAAATGAAATGCACCGTTCATAGAGACGGTAAGCCGTACGTACGCTTGAATGCTACTTTCATTTCTATTTCGTATTTTATGGAATGGAATCATAATGATATAGAGATATAATATAATTCCAGTATAATATCATATATAATATCATTAATTACATCCTTTATATGTCCCAAATATGGAAATAACGAATCAAATCACTTTGAGGGGGCGGTAGTTCATACTTCCTAAAATGAAGATATCACGTATACCCATAATGGAAGCCATAAAGGTATGCCATAAATGAAAATACAGAAGCTTATGGAAAACATAAACATATTATATATCATATATAAATATATAGACATCTTAATGGACACCTTTTAAGGTCTTATATGAGTGTTGAACAATCATTGTTTCGTGAGGCAGAAATTATCCATCCACAGAAACAGTATGTTATTTAACAATTAGATGTAGGTGTGTGTATGTGTAGCTCGATTTCTTATTATAACAACATCCTAGTATATTGAATATACTAGTGTTTTAACAAAAGAAATTAACAAAAAGAGTTTATGGAGTTGGACAACTACAATAAAACAAAAGAACACGAGTGAAGTCATTACCTTAAAAAATGGGTAACTGTTTTTGATTTGAGCTCAAAGGCTTCCTTGGGAAGAATTCTGTCCAAAGTGAGGATTCTAGGAGTAAGAGAGGGATGTGTAGAGACTAAATGAGAAGGGTTTGGCCGAGCCAAAGGCTTTGGAAGTGTGGGTAAGGAGGTAGAGGTGGGGTCCTTTTATAAGACGAGAGGAGGGGCACTCTTGGAATGTAATGAAATGTTACTTTATTTTAAAAAGTGTTTCGGATTTAAAAGGTCCCACATTGATATAATTCTAAGATAAGGTGATAAGGGTTCTAAATATACCCATAAAAAAGGTTTATGACAAGTGTAGGTCTTAGAGTTTACATTATCGTTTCATTTTATGTAAATCGTTAAATAATGTGGTAATCGCTACATCATCATGATGTCATAAATAATTTAATTTATTTAATCTCTAAAATTTATGAAAAATAATATGATGAATGAAATCTTTTTATCTTTCCAATGACAATTTATAGTCAAACATATGACTTGTATTACCCCATTTAAAAAGTGTTTTAGTAAAACTACTCATGTTTGTGTCATTTTTACGTTGACATTAAATAAAAAGATATTAATGACATTTTCCATCCAAAGTGGCACCATGGAGTCCCTATGTTGAGCCATGAATTGTCTTGGTTGGCCATGACACATCCAATAAGGGCGGGACATGTTTCATTCTCATCTCATATTATTAAAACATTGTTTTTACCTTAAACTACACTAATTACCTCTAATCGCGATTAAAAACTTAAAAGTTACTATTCACCAAAAAATTATTTTAATCCCATTGAAACACATTTTAATTATTAATGAAAACCATGTATGTTGGATTTTTTAAATTCAAAACACATATTTGGTAATGTTTCATATAAATGAAAAATCAGTTTTTTAAGAACCACTTAGTGGTTTCATTATTCAAAAAAATTGAAGTTTTTCAGAAAAATACCAAAACATTACCCTAATCTATATTTGATATTCCAAATTCAAAAATGATGTCTATTTTACAAAATTGAAAACATTTAAGTTGAATTAATTAATTCTCGCTGTCATAGCAAATAGCGTGTTTTTATGAAACAATAAGTATCAAAAGATTGACACTAGTTTAAGTCCAATCTCAAAGTGAAATTAATTCCAACGACCAATATTGGATTTAATGGTAAAAATATATTCTAATTGAACTTTAAAACCAATTCAAAAGATAATCAATCCATATAATTAAATTAGATGAAAAAACAGTTTTGATGTAAAATGCAGTATTTTTCACTATTCATTAAAAAATGAACATTGTCAGAAAAATACCAAAAAAATATCCAAAGTAAATTTCAATTTCCCAATCATAAATAATAAGTTTATTTTGATAAATAGAGCTTATTAAATTTTCAAAAGTTTTATTTACAAATGGTTTTCCATCAAAAGGCAGTAAAACAATCTTTTAAAAATATTAGTGTATTCCATGCCTAAGATTGGATTTATTCTCATTTTAAGCCACTAAAACACTATATCATTCATTAGTAGACATTGATAAAAATATTTATTATTCATTACTTATTTGGGATGTTACATCCTTACCCCCTTTAAAAAATTGTGTCCCCGCAATTTATTTACTTATTGAATAAGTGGGGGTATTTAGCCCTCATTGCATTTTCATATTCCCATGTAGCCTCCTAAATCATGTGGTTTTTCCAAAAAAAAAACATTACCTAATGAATCACCTTATTCCGTAACACTTTCTCCCTATGGTCAACAATCTGGACTGGTTGTTCCTCATAAGATAGGTTCTCTTCCAGCTGAACTACCTCTGGACTCAAAATATGAGATGGATGTGGCATATACTTTCTCAACATCAAAACATGAAAAACATTGCGTACATGAGATAAACTCAGAGGTAAAGCCACTCGATATGCAACTAATCCAACTCTCTACAGAATTTCATATGGTCCAATGAACCTTGGACTCATCTTTCCTTTCTTACCAAATCACATCACACTTTTACATGATGATACTTTGAGAAAAAACATGATCCCCTACCTCAAAAGAGAGATCCTTCCTCTTGTTGTCTGCATAAATCTTCTGCCTACTCTGAGCTGTTCTCATGTGTTTCTGTATCAACTGAACTTTTTCTGCCATCTCCTCTACCAATTCTGGTCCCATTAGCTTCCTTTCACCCACTTCATCCCAGAAAGCTAGAGTTCGACACTGCTTCCCATATAACGCCTCAAATGGTGCCATATGTATACTGGAATGAAAACTGTTATCATAAGAAAACTCAACCAATGAAATATGTTTGTCCCAACATCCCTGATAATCCATCAAACAAGAACGTAGTATATCCTCAAAAGTCTAAATTGTTCGTTCTGACTGCCCATCTGATTGAGGATGAAAAGATGTACTATAATTTATTTTGAGTACCCAAAGACTTCTGACGGCCTTTCCAAAAGTTAGAAGTGAACCTGGGATCACAGTCAGATACAATGGACAGAGGAACTCCATATACCCTGACTATCTCATTAAGATCCAAATGGGAACGTTGGTTTAGGTAAAATTTTTCTCATATATCAAAAAAATGAGCAGATTTAGTCAAGCGATCAACAATAACACAGATTGCATTATTACCTCGGGGTGTCTTAGGCAATCTCATAATGAAGTCCATGGATATATTTTCCCATTTCCACTCTGGAACTGGTAATGGATGAAGAATCCCTTTTGGTAACTACCACTCTACTTTAAACTGTTGACAAGTCAAACACTTCACAGTAAAATTAGCAACATCTCATTTCATTCCATCCCACCAGTAATACACTCGTAGATCTCTATACATCTTAGTACTACCCGGATGAACTGAAAACGGAGAACTATGAGCTTCACATAACAAATATCTCTTCAACTATGAATCACAAGGCACACACAATCTCTTCCCAAATCGCAAAACAAAATCATTACCAATCTTGAATTCAGACAACATACCCTTCTGATCCAGCTCTACCTTTTTCTGAAACTCGATGTCTTGCTTCTGTGCTTGCATGATTCTGTCTGATAGAGAATATTTCACTGATACCTATATCAAAACCGAAGGATATCCTACACCAAGAAATTCTATTCCAAAGTTCATCAAATCCTTAACCAAAGGATCACGTTCCAAACTCAACATTGTCAATGAATCATTACTTTTTAGACTCAAAGCATCATCCACTTTATTTTCTTTTCCCGGGTGGTAATGAATTGTACAATAATAATACTTGATTAATTATAGCCATCTCCTCTTTCTCATATCCAATTATTTCTGTGTGAATATATACTTTAAATTTTTTGATCAGTATATATTTCACACTTTACACCATACAAATGATGCCTCAAAATTTTTAAAGTGAAAACAATAGCAGCTAATTTCAAATCATGTGTAGGGTAATTTACCTCATCACTTTTCAGCTGTCGTGAAGCATAACCAATTACCCGATCATTCTACATTAGGACGCAACCAAGTCCTTTCAATTAAGAATCACTGTAGATAAGAAAGTCACCATTCATGGAAGGTAGTTCTAAGACTGGAGCATTCACCAATCTTCTTCTCAACTCCTGAAAACAATCATCACATTATTTTGTCCAAATAAACATAACACCCTTCCGAGTTAGCATAGTCATTGGACTAGATAACCGTGAAAAATTTCTAACAAACCTTCGGTAATAGCCTTCCAATCCAAGGAAGCTACGAATATCAGTTACATTTTTGGGTCTTCTCCATTCTTCAACAACCATTGTTTTTATCGGATCAACAGTTATCCCATCATTAGAAACAATGTGACCAAGGAAAGAAATTTGTTGCAACCAAAACCCACAATTGATGAATTTCCCATAAAATTTCTTTTCATTTATGTTTTTCAAAATAACCCTTAAATGTCTTTCATGCTCCTCTTTAATTTTAGAAAACACCAAAATATCATCAATAAAAACAACCAACATTTTTCACCTGATTCAACTGAGCCATCACTGCAGTAAACTGCTCAATTTTGATTCTGACCATCTCAGTATGCTGATTTGGAAGGTCATTTCCCGCAGTATGCCTTCCCAAAAAAACTTATTTATTTCCCCTACGAAAAACCATTCTTAACACTATAATACCTTAGGTGAAGCAACATTGTATTCTGTAAATGCTATATCATTTCAATTTGACCATAAAAAAAATATTTTTGGATAATCATTTAATAATATTCTAACTCCTAAAGATATCTAAACTGACCTATGATACCAACTATAAGGCCCCCACCTTAAAAATTACTCAATCTTGAGATATTTCAAGAATACACCTTGAGGATCATTTCAGGTTTAGATTTTTAGAGAATTTGATCATAAAACATGCATTACATCCAACATTTAAACAAAGTGGTTACAATAAAAGATAGTATTCGTTTTTCCCATCAACGGAAACATATTTAAAATAAAACATGGATTATTTATTAAAACATCTTTGACAGTATCGTTATATCATGTACCCTTCCCTTGACCTGTTAAAAACATTTCAAAAACTTGGGATGAGCATAAAAAGATCAGTAAGGGATATAAAAATATGGAAAAGAAAACATGAGTACATGTATAAATAAGAATCAATGATATAATACATTACTCATAAAACAAAAGTAATTTAACATACCTCCTCAAATCATGAATAAATCGTAGAAATAATAAGACATAAAGGTAACATGAGGCATTCATAACATTCTTACGTAGGGAGTAACCCTCTTGGTTTCGTTTGGAATACCCATCACAGTATATTCGCTAAGTCTATTTGGAGAAACCTTAACATTTAACTCCTTCATGTTACCCAATGCATTGGAGAGCTATATCGGGCTCACCCGCCCTTAGTTTATCACAGAACCACCCGTCTTCATAACAATGCCCAAGAACCATAACATAATCGTATCACATAATACATGCATAAAGGAAACATAACATTTAAACATTTCAATCACAAGATATCAATACAACACATTGATATAAACAACCATTTTCAATACCAAAATAAATGAAATTTAAAACATGGTATTTATTTTTCATTTTAAAAAAAGGTATGGCTTGTATAGGAATCTGAAACTCAAATAAATGACATGGCGGTGGAGAAGTCATTGTCACCGCACACGTTTGACAAAAAAACATTCCTTTTGTTGTTTAGTAAAAATCTTCGTATAAAAAAATATTCTTTTTGAATAAGCATAAAGTCAAAGGGGTTTATACACCGTGTAAAATAAAGTTATGTATAAACAGAATATTCCTCTATGAATGGAGATTGAGACGAAGTCCCTTACCTCGGGTCCGACATAAATCGATCGTTCTTTAATATCATGAATAATAAACTTGAGTTAATTTCTACTTGCTTAATAATCTTTTTCAAGTTCATTATTCATTTTATATCACTAATTACCATGTCATGAACACTATGTTATTATTTAAGTTAATAACGGTCGTTTTAACGATCATTGGTAAATGAGTCAAAAATAAATTCTGTATAATTTCAAGTTTTTCATGTATCCATTATATCCATAGTTATAATCATGATGTAGATATCATATATATCCAGTATATACATGCATTTATAATATTACATAATGTTTAGAGGTAAGAAATGAAATGTACCTTTCATGGAGATAGTAAGTCGTACGTACGCATGAATGCTACTTTCATTTCTATTTCATATTTTATGGAATGGAATCATAATGATATAAAGGTATATTATAATTCCAGTATTATATAATATATAATATCATTAATTACATCTTTTATATGTCCCACATATGGCATTAACAAATCAAATCACTTTGAGGGGGCGGTAGTCCTCACTTCCAAAAATGAAGATATTGCGTATACCCGTAATGGAAGTCATAAAGGTATGCCATAAATGAAAATACAGAATCTTATGTAAAAAAATAAACATATTATATATCATATATAAATATAGTGACATCTTAATGGCCACCTTTTAAGGTGTTATATGAGTGTTGAACAATCATCGTTTCGTGAGGCAGAAATTCACCATCCACAGAAACAGTATGTTCTTTAACCATTAAGTGTAAGTGTGTGTAAGTGTAGCTCGAATGATTCTTATAAAAACATCTTAGTATATTGAATATACTAGAGTTGTTACAAAATAAATTAATAAAAAGAGTTTAGGGTCTTGGAGAAGCAAAATAAAATAAAAGAACGCGAGTGAGGTCATTACCTAAAAAACGGGTAACTCTTTTTGATTTGAGCTCAAAGGATACCTTGGGAAGAATTCTGCCAAAAGTGATGCTTCTAAGAGTAAGAGATCGGTTTGTAGAGAATAAATGGGCAGGGTTTTGCCGACCCAAAGGCTTTGGAATTGTGGGTAAGGTGGTATAGTTGGGCGCCTTTTATAAGAGTAGAGGAGTGGCACTCTTGGAATGTAAAGAAATGTTACTTTATTTTAAAATGTGTTTCAGATTTTAAAGGTCCCACATTGATATAATTCAAGGATACTATGATAAGGGTTCTAAATATACCCATCCAATAGGTTTTTGACAAGTGTTTGTCTTAGATTTTACATTATCATTTTATTTTATATAAATCGTTAAATAATGAGGTAATCGCTACATCATCTTGATGTCACAAATAATTTAATTTATTTAATGTCTAAAAATTTAAAAAAAATACTATGATGTAGGAAATATTTTTAGCTTTCCAATGACTATTTATAGTAAAATCTCTGACTTGTATAACCCCATTTAAAAATTGTTTTAGTAAAACATGTCATGTTTGTGTCATTTTTACTTTTACATTAAATAAAAAGATATTAATGTCAATTTCCTTCCAAAGTGGCTCTATGGGATCCCCAATCTGACCCATGTATTTTTTTGGTCATCCATGACACATTAAATAAGATTAGGAAATGTTTTATGCTCATCTCATATTATTAAAACATTATTTTTACCTTAAACTACACTAATGACCTCTAATCGCGATTAAAAACATAAAAGTTACTATTCACCAAAAAATTATTTTAATCCCATTGAAACACATTTTACTTATTAATGAAAACCATGTATGTCAGATTTTTAAAATTTAAAACACAGATGTGGTAATGTTTCATTTAAACGAAAAATCAGTTTTTTAAGTACCACTTAGTGGTTTCACTATTCATCAAAAATTGAAGTTTTTCAGAAAAATACCAAAACATCACCCCATGCTATATTTGATATTACGAATTCAAAAATGATGTCTATTTTAAAAAAATTCAAAACATATATGTTTCATTAATTAATTCCCGCTGTTAGAGAAAATAGCATGTTTTTATAAAACAATAAGTATCAAAAGATTGACACTAGTTTAAGTCCAATTTCAAAGTGAAATTAATTCAAACGACCACTATTAGATTAAATGTTAAAAATATATTGTAATTGAACATTAAAACCAATTCTAAAGGTAATCTATTCATATTAATAAATTAGATGAAAAAGAAGTTTTGATGTATAATGCATTATTTTTCACTATTCATTAAAAAATGAACATTGTCAGAAAAATACCAAAAAATTATCCATTGTAAATTTCAATGTCCCAATCTTAAATTATAAGTTTATTTTGAAAAATAGAGCTTATAAAATTGTCAAAAGTTTGATTTAAAAATGGTTTTACATCAAAAGGCAGTAAAACAATCTTTTAAAAATATTAGTGTATTCCATGCTTATGGTTGGATTTATTCTCATTTTAAGCCTCTAAGACACTATATAATTCATTATTAAACATAGATAAAAATATCTATTATTAATTACTTACTTGGGATGTTACATTAAAACCTAGAACAACAGGGATCAATTTCTATGAAATTCAATCCAGATTGAAAAGATACTCCCAAAATCACTGAAGAAGACTTATAAGATGAGGGAAACTAGACCTGTACATGAATGAAAAAAATACGACTCATAAAACACCGAAACAGTAAAAAACACTACATTTAAACAATGTTTAACCACTTTTTGATTAATTTAATCCTCATGGATTATATCAACTGAAAACCCCATTTCCAATGTATTAAAAGTTGATCTATTGACATTACATGATGTGATATCGGTACACGACATGTACCCATCTCATTTTGCATACCAGAATCATGGTATCATCCATGAAATGATTACGTTTCCTCTACTCAAATTATATGACATTTATTTATCATACAAACTATAAAAACTAAAAATAATTTCATTAAAACCAATAACAACTCAGGCATTATTTGAACTTAGGAAGGACCCCACAAATCCATTGATACAGTTATACATATACTCCAATAATTAAAACAATCATACATCCCTAATCATTATGGAATTTTTTTCATCAAATTTTATCAACTAAGAGATTCCCAAGAAATATCCAATTCCAGATGTAATTATTAAAGGAGAAGGAAAAATTCCTGAATGGGTTAATGAGATGATATAATAACCTCAGTAAAAGAATTGATTTTTAAAGGATGACATGCGGATTGTAACAGCCCGAGATTTTATGAAAAATATTCTTTTTAATTTTATTAATGTCTTGTGTTGTACGCTACACCAAAAGGAGCTTGCACAACACGCATCTTTGACTTGCCTTGCATTACACGCAATCGCAACCTTCCTCGATAGCGTGTGTAGTACGTAATACTGAGTTTCACGAAACAACGATATGCTATTAAAATATTATTAAAACTAGCCGTTATGAATAGTAATAACCACTTTTTAAATTTTAGAAAATTTAGCTCTCAATATGGACTTCATTTTTGGATTCATAGTATTGAATTTAGCCTAAGGTGAAATTTTGGTACTTTTCGGATAACTTTCATATTCTGATGAATAGTGAAAATTACTAAATTATAATTAAAAACAAATTTTTTAATGAAAATAATTAATAGTGATAAATTATTAATTTGAGTGGTTTTAAAGTATATTTAGAATATATTTTTACAATTTAATACAATGTTGGTCATTGGTTGTAATTTCACATTTAAACCATACATAATCAAGTGTCAATCTTTTGATAGATATTGTTTCTTAAAAACACGCTATTTGTTTTAACAGCGGGATTTAAATATAAAATTAATTAATGCAACTTCTATGTTATGAATTTTGTAAAATAGACTTCATTTTTGAATTCGGAATATGAAATATATCTTAAGATGAAATTTTGGCATTTTTCTGAAAACCTTCAATTTTTGATGAATAGTGAAACTACTAAGTGGTAGTTAAAAAATTGAATTTTTAATAAAACATAATTTTACCATTTCTGTGAATGGAATTTCAAAAATCCGAGAGACACGGTTGATGTAAGTAAATAAAATGTGGTTCAATGAGATGAAAATAATTTTTGGTGAATAGTAACTTTTTACTTTTATTTACCACAGTTAAAAGTAAATAGGGTAATTAAGGGTAAAAATGATATTAATATTACCCTAAAACATTTCCTAATCCTATTGGACAAGTTTATCTCGACCAAAAACAACCTTAAGTGTAAAATATTATCATTTAGGCCCACTTGGATTAGATTAGAACATTTATTATTATTTAATTCAAAGAAGAGTTAAAAGAGTTAAAATCAAAGTAAATTTACTAAAACATTTTTAATATAGGGTTATACGTAAGATAAATTCGATTGTAAATACTAATTAGAAATATAAAAAGATTTCCTACATAATGGTATTTTACTTGTAATTTTTAGACATCAAATAATTTAATTTATTTATGACACAATGATGATGCAGTAATTATCTTATTAATGAAATATTGACATAATTGATATTATAAATACCAAAATAAATGTAATTTTAGACTTTTTATGAATTACACTAATTTTATAGGTTACTATGATATATTAGTGTTGATTTAATAATCTTTTTTTGAACATATAATTCTGTTATGACTTTCACAAAAATCATATATCAAATAGTGTCAAAATTGACACAAAATAGTTTTTAAATCAAATATTATATAATTAATTGTTATTTTATTCCTAAAAATCTAAGGATCATCCAACTGACTTATCTAAGGATATATATATTAATAATAAACAATTTGGGGTTCGTTTGGCATGTTATAGTAAGTTTATTAACCATATAGTGTAAGAAAACAAAAAGACACGGTAAAAGTTAAATTATTTAACTTAGAGTTAAATCTAATTGATAAGGTTAAAATAATAACATAAACTTGACTAAATCCTATTGGTAAATAGGATTTCGACCCATCCCCACTTTAGATTAGAAATAAGACCCTTTGGAACCATTATAAACCGATTTTGACTTTAATATAAAATAATATTTTGAGATATTCCTAAGGTGCCCCTCTCCTCCCTTATAAAAGGGAACCTCCTCCCTCTCCCCCTCACACCAATTTGAGCATTCAAGCTCGGCCAACCCCTGCAAAAATCCCTTCTACACTTTCCTAGAATAATCCTAGAGGTCCTGGTCTTCTTCAAAGACCAATCTTAGTTCCCTAAGTGGAGGATTCAAAGAGTCGTTTCAAAGAAAAGGTAATATCCATTACCGATCTTTTCAATTTCTTTCTTCTTCAACTTCTTCTTCATTAGTTGTTTCAGGATAAAGTAATAACATCAGTATTTCTTATATACTTATATGTTATTATAAATATGAAACAACTCTAATTAACCTTCTATCCATCCTACGGAAAAAGGAAATCACCGCGCGTGCGTACGTACGGAATACCGTCTCCACGCCGTGGTGTAATCTATTTTCCGCCACCACCTTAATTGGATGGGTATAAATGTGTAATGAGTTACTATATATGATTATTATAAAGTGATATTGATACTGAAATAGTATACATACACTTCAACACAATTCCACGACAATGGGAATGATATCATCGCTCGTGCGTACGTACGGACTACCGTCTCCACGACGCGATGAGATTCATTCTCAATGATTAACCATTCATGAATGATTATAAAGTATATATAATAATTACTAATGAAATATATGACCTAATAATGATACTGGAATTATTTATATTTATATGTATGTCATCTACTTAATTCCATTCAATTCAATAAGGAAACGAAAACAACGTTCATGCGTACGTACGGACTACCGTCTCCATGAACGGTGTATTTATTTCCATTTACTGATTTATTATATATGTATATTCTGAATATATATATATATAAATAATGTTTTATATTCTGGAATTAAGTAATCATGATCTAAGTAATCATATGAATAATTACAAGTTAAATACACGAACGACAAATGAGACGATTTTACCCAAAACGCTACTTTAACATGAATTTACAAAAGAACGGGTAATATAAAGTCATAAGTGGACCATATATGATATAATAACAATGAATATGATTATGGAATAAGTCAATAACATGATTTAAATCATTATACAGGAGGTTCGGACACTTACAAAGCAAGTCGGACCTAAGGTAAGGGAAATAACACAATCTCATTTTTATCCGAGATTGTTTATTCGTAAGTATTTACTAGGGTGTATTTTATCATCCAAATCCATGTTCCTTCAATATGTAATATTGTTTCCATCCACTTACACTAGTTTAAATCCAATTTTACCCTTCGGTGAGTTTTTAGTAAAGAATATGAAAGGAATCGTTTTTCGTTTTTTCGTACGAGGTACTTTTTGACTTTTCCGACAAAAGTACGAAGAATGTTTTTTTAACTTATACGGCATGAATGGATTTTTAAATAATTATTTCCAAGAAGCTTCCTTTACAAGTTTTCATGTTTATTTGTAATCAAATTCTTTTAGTTTATAATTTTACGACATGTTAAGAAAGGAAAAATTTTTTGAAGTAGAAAGGATATTTTCCTCAAGAATGAAGTTCAAGTGTTTTATCAAAATAATTTTCCATCTAAGATAATAAAGGGTTCTATTTTTATCCCCATTATTACATTGATTTTATTATGTTGTGATGGAATTATTTTTATGAATTCCTTTATCTTATTGTTTTATGATGTCATGTTGTTTAAGAATCCCATTTTTATTACATGGGTTATGCTATGATGTATGGTTTATGATTTTGTGGAACACATAAGAATGGTTTCATTATGAGATGGGTGGGACATATATCTCCCTCCAATGCATTGGGTAAAGATTTCATATCTCATGAGATACACATGGCTGGAATGGTAGGTTATACCGGTTCAGTGAAACAGGACTGAAACGAGGGCTACTCGATTCAGAAAGGGACTTTGTCCACTAAGATTGTCTTGGCAATGAGTCTTGACTAACAAGAAATGATTCTATATGATTATGTGTGTATGCCACAAAGTTTCATGTTTTAAGTTATGATTATTGGGATTACATTTCACTTCTATGATTTATCCCATGTTATGATATTATGAGCTCTTTTGCAGGTTAAGATTTCCAAAAGCTATGTTCTTATGTATATGATGTGATTGATATTTCATTTGTTTACCCTTACTGAGCATTTGATCTCACCCTTTTATGTTTTCTTTTCCCCAGGATATAAAGAAAGGTTTTAGGTAAAAAAAGGGAAGATCTTTATGGGAGATATTGAAGATCTTTCACCACGATTAGAAGATTACGTTCTGAGATTCCAAAGACACTAAACTATTATGATCCTTGTGTGTGTTTTTTTGTTATGTACTAAGTATTCTGAAAAAGTAATGTAATGTCCATGTACGTCAAGATATGGGTCTCTACAGTTGGTATCAGAGGAAAGGTTTAGTCAACCTTTGGAAACTAGGATGTGAGAACGTTAGTGAGATCCCTAGAGATATTTCTAAGGTATGTCTAGGGATGTCCCTAAGGATAAGTATACGTATAGGATATAGTCCTAGAACTATGGTAACGATATTAGATTAAACCTAAGATGTTATATATTGAAGTTACTCCCCATTTATTATGATTTTTTCCTCTAACACTATTCTTTTTGGGTTTTAGAAAATGGCTGGAAACAAGATGATTCACAATAATGGAGGATATGATGGACAATGGAATGATATTCTTCATAATTAAATGGGATTTGGAAGTCCAAACATAATTATTATGCCGAATCAGAAATCTCATAATATGATCAATAAAGTAAAATTTGGTAAGTTTCCTGACTCGGCTAATAAGAGAAAGATGGAGTTTCATGGTGATCATAGAGGAAAGAAAGTTCAATTTCCCCTATGTAATTCATGTGGGAAGAGGCATCAAGGAGAATGTTTCAAAGGAACTGGAAGATTCTTTGGGTGTGGAAAAGAAGGACACAAAGCCAGTAAGTGCAAAGGAAAAGGTTCAGTTAACACCAGGGATGAGGATAATGGTATTGCTACGACATCAACAATGGTTAAATGTTTTAAATGTGGAATGTATGGGCATTATGCAAACCAATGCCCTAAGGGAAAGTCTCATGAAGAGAATCAGTAAGGTCGTATGGGATGTATTTATGTTGATGATGATGAAGAGACTACAAATGATATGTGAGATGAAAGAATTGTTGAATCTTGGACAATGGTTTAAGAATGTAGTGGAATGATTACATGTTTATCATGTGTAATGTTGGAATAACGAGACATCTAAGGATTGTTAAACTATTGCCTTTCCTTGAGTTTGGAAAGTGTATGATTAATGTTACCAGTATCCATGGAAGGTTATTCAGATATTTTTGGAATGTAGATGATATGCACATAATGTAGGGATAAGGAGAAAATTAAATGTTTGATAGTATTCATGAGCTCATGACTGATATAAGGAGAAGGTTATATTATGGTTTGAGTTTATAGAGTTTTTGGATTTTGGTATGTGGAAAGTGTTAACTTTTAACAGTATTCATGATTTCACTAAGGTTCAATGGGTATTCTTTCTTCAAGAGAATACATGATTAAGGACTTTGAATGTTTGGAATGTGACCAACAAAACATATCTTATGATATATGGGGATCAGCGATGTTGTTAAATCTCTGGTAATCATTTTCACTATGTTATGAGAGTGGACTGCAGTATTATGGATAAGCCTAAAGATTGGAATGGATTATGTTGGACATAAGTTAGTATTGTTTAAGGATAGAAGTTTTCTCGATATTATTGATGGGATGTTATAGTAATATAGTTTTAGAAAAAGGACAACCTACAGGACGGGCGACAGCCCATCGCGTCGGACAAGGCTGTGGGAATCGAACCCACAACCGAAGTGCGACTGGCCTTTGTTGCCTACCACTGGCCTACAGGAAGTCCCTGTTTAGTAGAAACTAGTTTTATTATATTAAGCAGTATGATATATAAGCCCATTTTAGGAACCATATATGATTAATCCCACTATAGATCGACTTATGTATATAAATTTTGCTAACCTTTTGAGACAGATGGAATGACCTGTCATTCTATCACATGATCTGCTAACACTTCATGAATAACAAATTCAACTTCATTAATTTAAGAGATGAAGTGGAAATTGTTAAAGGCACGAACAACAGTGAGATTGTACCAAAATAAAGTAAGTATTTATTCTAATTCAAATTCATTAACTTTAGGGAAATGATCTTGAAAACCAAAAATGTTGTCCTAGTGCTCTTATATCTGATAAATCAGATGGTACCTTATATTGTCACAAATCTATGGCTTTGTGATTGTTGGCTATTTTATAGCCATGTTCTCTACCACTCTCCATCAGAACATGATGGTTAGATTTCTCTTCCATATCCATATTTCTACCTATGTGGAAACCCAGTGATTAGTTTATTTGGGTAACGGTTACGTTTCATACTTTTGTTTTTAAATATTGGTTTTGATATTCCTTTTTATGATGTGGGTTTCTATTAATGAAACTTTCGATTAGTAAACCATTTATAACCCCGACGAATTTCGAGGGCGAAATTCATTTTAAGGGGGGTAGAATGTAACCGCCTGAGATTTTATGAAAAATATTATTTTTAATTTTATTAATGTCTTGTGTTGTACGCTACACGAAAAGGATCTTGCACAACACGCATCATTGACTTGCCTTGCATTACACGCAATCGCAACCTTCCTCGATAGCGTGTGTAGTACGCAATACTGAGTTTCACGAAACAACGATATGCTATTAAAATATTATTAAAACTAGCCGTTATGAATAGTAATAACCACTTTTTAAATTTTAGAAAATTTAGATCTCAAAATGGACTTCATTTTTGGATTCAGAGTATCGAATTTAGCCTAAGGTGAAATTTTGGTACTTTTCGGATAACTTTCATATTCTGATGAATAGTGAAAATTACTAAATTATAATTAAAAACAACTTTTTTAATCGAAATAATTAATAGTGATAAATTATTAATTTGAGTGGTTTTAAAGTATATTTAGAATATATTTTTACATTTTAATACAATGTTGGTCATTGGTTGTAATTTCACATTTAAACCAGACATAATCAACTGTCAATCTTTTGATAGATATTGTTTCTTAAAAACACGCTATTTGTTTTAACAACGGGATTTAATTATAAAATTAATTAATGCAACTTCTATGTTATGAATTTGGTAAAATAGACTTGATTTTTGAATTTGGAATACGAAATATAGCTTAGGATGAAATTTTGGCATTTTTCTGAAAACCTTAAATTTTTGATAAATAGTGAAACTACTAAGTGGTAGTTAAAAAACTGAATTTTTCATAAAACTTAATTTTACCATTTCTATGAATGGAATTTCAAAAATCCTAGAGAGATGGTTGATGTCAGTAAGTAAAATGTGGTTCAATGAGATGAAAATAAATTTTGATGAATAGTAACTTTTTACTTTTATTTACCACGGTTATAAGTAAATAGGGTAATTAAGGGTAAAAATGATATTAATATTACCCTAACACATGTCCTAATCCTATTGGACAAGTTTATATCGACCAAAAACAACCTTAAGTGTAAAATATTATCATTTAGGCCCACTTGGATTAGATTAGGACATTTATTATTATTTAATTCAAAGAAGAGTTAAAAGAGTTAAAATCAAAGTTTATTTACTAAAACTTTTTTAATATAGGGTTATACATAAGATAAATTCGATTGTAAATATTCATTAGAAAGATAAAAAGATTTCCTACATAATGGTATTTTATTTGTAATTTTTAGACATCAAATTATTTAATTTATTTATGACACAAAGATGATGCAGTAATTATCTTTTTAATGAAATATTGACATAATTGATATTATAAATACCAAAATAAATGTAATTTTATACTTTCTATGAATTCAAATAATTTTATAGGTTACTATGATATATTAGTGTTGATTTAATAAACTTGTTTCGAACATATAATTCTGTTATGACTTTCACAAAAATCATATATCAAATAGTGTCAAAATTGACACAAAATAGTTTTTAAATCAAATATTATATAATTAATTGTTATTTTATTCCTAAAAATCTAAGGTTCGGCCGTCTTACATAGATAAGGATATATACATTAATAATAAACAATTTGGGGTTCGTTTGGCATGATATAGTATGTTTATTAACCATATAGTGTAAGAAAACAAAAAGACACGGTAAAAGTTAAATTATTTAACTTAGAGATAAATATAATTGATAAGGTTAAAATAATATCCTAAACTTGTCTAAATCCTATTGGTTGATAGGATTTCGACCCATCCCCACTTTAGATTCAAAATAAGACCCTTTGGAACCATTGTAAACTGATTTTGACTTTAATATAAAATAATATTTTGAGATATTCCTAAGGTGCCCCTCTCCTCCCTTATAAAAGGGCACCTCCTCCCTCTCCCCCTCACACCAATTTGAGCATTCAACCTCGGCCAACCCCTGATAAAATTCCTTCTCCACTTCCCTAGAATAATCCTAGAGGTACTGGTCTTCTTCAAAGGCCAATCATAGTTCCCTAGGTGGAGCATTCAAAGAGTCGTTTCAAAGAAAAGGTAATATCCATTACCGATCTTTTCAATTTCTTTCTTCTTCAACATCTTCTTCTTTAGTTGTTTCAGGATAAAGTAATAACACCAGTATTTCTTATATACTGATATTTTATTATAAATATGAAACAACTCTAATTAACCTTCTATCCATCCTACGGAAAAAGGAAATCACTGCGCGTGCGTACGTACGGAATACCGTCTCCACGCCGTGGTGTAATCTATTTTCCGCCACCACCTTAATTGGATGGGTATAAAGGTGTAATGAGTTACTATATATGATTATTATAAAGTGATATTGATACTGAAATAGTATACATACACTTCAACACAATTTCGCGACCATGGGAACGATATCATCGCTCGTGCGTACGTGCGGACTACCGTCTCCACGACGCAATGATATTCATTCTCAATGATTAACCATTCATTAATGATTATAAAGTATATATAATAAGTACTAATGAAATATATGACCTAATAATGATACTGGAATTATTTATATTTATATGTATGTCATCTACTTAATTCCATTCAATTCAATAAGGAAACGAAAACAACGTTCATGCGTACGTACGGACTACCGTCTCCATGAACGGTGTATTTCTTTCCATTTACTGATTTATTATATATGTATATTCTGAATATATATATATATAAATCATGTTTTATATTCTGGAATTAAGTAATCATGATCTAAGTAATCATATGAATAATTACAAGTTAAAAACACGAACGACAAATGAGACGATTTTACACAAAACGCTACTTTAACATGAATTTACAAAAGAACGGGTGATATAAAGTCATAAGTGGACCATATATGATATAATAAAAATGAATATGATTATGGAATAAGTCAATAACATGATTTAAATCATTATACAGGAGGTTCGGACACTTACAAAGCAAGTCGGACCTAAGGTAAGGGAAATATCACAATCTCATTTTTATCCGAGATTGTTTATTCGTAAGTATTTACTGGGGTGTATTTTATCATCCAAATCCATGTTCCTTCAATATGTAATATTGTTTCCATCCACTTACACTAGTTTAAATCCAATTTTACCCTTCGGTGAGTTTTTAGTAAAGAATATGAAAGGAATCGTTTGTCGTTTTTTCGTATGAGGTACTTTTTGACTTTTCCGACAAAAGTACGAAGAATGTTTTTTTTAACTTATACGGCATGAATGGATTTTTAAAGCATTATTTCCAAGAAGCTTCCTTTACATGTTTTCAAGTCTATTTTTAATCAAATTCATTTAGTTTATAATTTTACGACATGTTAAGAAAGGAAAAGTGTTTTTGAAGTAGAAAGGATATTTTCCTCATGAATGAAGTTCAAGTGTTTTATCAAAATTATTTTCCATCTAAGATAATAAAGGGTTCTATTTTTATCCCCATTATTACATTGATTTGATTATGTTGTGATGGAATTATTTTTATGAATTCCTTTATGTTATTGTTTTATGATGTCATGTTGTTTAAGAATCCCATTTTTATTACATGGGTTATGCTATGATGTATGGTTTATGATTTTGTGGCACACATAAGAATGGTTTCATTATGAGATGGGTGAGACATATATCTCCCTATAATGCATTGGGTAAAGATTTCATATCTCATGAGATAGACATGGCTGGAATGGTAGGTTATACAGGTTCAGTGAAACAGGACTGAAACGAGGGCTACTCGATTCAGAAAGGGACTTTGTCCACTAAGATAGTCTTGGCAATGAGTCTTGAATAACAAGAAATGATTCTCTATGATTATGTGTGTATGCCAGAAAGTTTCATGTTTTAAGTTATGATTATTGGGATTACATTTCACTTATATGATTTATCCCATGTTATGATATTATGAGATCTTTTGCAGGTTAAGATTTCCAAAAGCTATGTTCTTATGTATATGATGTGATTGATATTTCTTTTGTTTACCCTTACTGAGCATTTGAGCTCACCCTTTTATGTTTTCTTTTCCCCAGGATATAAAGAAAGGTTTTAGGTAAAAAAAAGGGAAGATCATTATGGGAGATATTGAAGATCTTTCACCACAATTAGAAGATTACGTTCCGAGTTTCCAAAGACACTAAACTATTATGATCCTTGTGTGTGTTTTTTTTTGTTATGTACTATGTATTCCGCAAAAGTAATGTAATGTCCATGTACGTCAAGCTACGGGTCTCTACACGGATGAATGATGTCTATGATTGTTTTGAGGCACATACTACCTGATCAATAACTCACACTCCTATGTATTATGATTATATGATCCCTGAAATCATAAAACTATGAAAAATGGAATTGACATTCCACCAAATTCATTCACTTGAGATTCATTGATATCAACTAGATTCTCAACAACAGAATCATATGTGTCCAGGACAATCTCTTCCCACCTTCAAACATGAGATGGATCAGGATGATATTTTATGAGTTGTGATACATAAAAAACATCAGGAATTCATGTCAAGTTAACTGATACTTCCCAATGATAAGCAACCTTTCCAAGTCTCTCAATGACCCTATGTGGTCCCATGTATCTCGGAGGCAATGCTCTCTTTTTTGAAGATGACGGTGTCCTGTCAATGGAGAATCATTCATGAAAACAATATTACCAATAAAAATACCAAAGGATGATGTTGTTGATCTAAATAAGAATTATTTCTACTTTTCATTATAACCATCAGCTGATGTATATACTAAATCCTCAAATATACCTTTATAACAAATCTATGTCCCACCAAAGATGCTTCTCTCACCTCTGTCCAACATAGAGTGTAACACCCCAAGATTTTATGAGAAATAATCTTTTATTTTATATCATGTTACGTACGCTACACAAATATTAGCTTCCTCTATAGGCAACAAGATATTATCATGTAGTATACACAAAAATATACTTGCCTTGTGTTATATACAAGAGCGACTGTCCTCATTAGCTTGTGTGGTACGCATTACTGAGTTTCACTAAACAGTGTTATATTATAATATTATTATGAAGTACCCATTATTAATATTATTAAACTCATTTTGAATTTTATAAATTTATAATTCATCTTACACATTTTCTATAACATTTTATGAGAACAGAATTAATTTTTCAGATAAAAGATGTATTTTTCTAAAAAATGGAGTTTTGTCGGCTTTTCATGGAGCACCCATATTAAATCTAATTTTTTAAAATATTATAAGTTAAATTTTACAAATAAAACTTCTTATTTTAAATAATGATATATAAATGTACAATGGATAAATTTTTGACTTTATTCTGATAACCTTCACATTTTGATGAATAGTAAACATATGCTAGATTTTAATTAAAAACAAATTTTTTCATTGAGATAATATATATGGTATGATTATAATATTGGATGGTTTTAAAGTATAAATAGAACATATTTTTAGCATTTAATATTATTTTTTTAATTATCCTTTATTTTACATTGAATTTGTAGTTAAAAACATTTCAATCTTTTGAAATGTTTATACTTTTAGAACCTGTTTTCTCAACAGCAGGATTAATTTTAAATTAAATACTATAACTTCGGTGTTTTGAATTTTGAAAAATTGATTCCATATATGTAATAAGTAGTTCAAAATTATTGTAATAGGAATGTTTTTATTTTTAGACATTATGAATAGTAACTACAAGAAATTTTATTTACTAAAATTAAAAGTACATCATGAAATTAGGGGTAAATATAATATTATAAAATTACCATAACACTTGTATTTATTTAATTGGATGAATATATTTTGTCATAAAAAATAACTGGGTCAAAATTTTATCTTCAGAAACCCACTTGGAAGTGATTAAGACCTTTAATTTATTTTATTTAAAGAAAGTCAAATATGTCTCACTCAAACATTAATCATTAGTGCATTTTTAATATAAGGTTATACTGAATATAATTTATATAATAAAGAAAACATATTTTTCATTATCATGGTAATTTATTTCTAATTTTTATGAAATATATAATTACCTTAATAGCTTATACATTGATGATGTAGAAATTATTTATTTAGTAAAAAATCAATAATATTGTTTTTATTAAAATAATAATACCCAACAAAGACCCAAAAACATGACCAAAACATATTTTTAGTGTATATCTACATCATAATCATCTAATGTTAGACTTGGGGTCCATTTTGAGGCTTATGGAATATATTATCACATTTATATTATTTTATTTTAAATTATGTCAAAGTAGTCACCTTCATAATTTATTAAACATAACATTTTAAAAGAAAAGTGTTTAATAAGATATATTAAAATATAAATATTATTATGAATAATATTAGATTACTATTCATAATAGTATTTTTTTAAATTTTTAAACCAAAAATAATTAGATTAAATTATAAATAAAAAAATTTTGTAGTAATTATTTTATTAAGGGAAATATAAAATAAATGATTTTAAAAGTATTCAAATAAATATTATATGAACTAATTAATGTGATGAAATAATTTTTTATATTAATATGACTTGTTAGTAATCTATTAAATATATATATTTATTAAAATATATTCTTTGAAGATTTTATTTGAATTCAAATAAATAAATTGTGTCAAAATTGACACTATGGATATTTTATGAAAATAAAATATTATTAAATTTATTCAAAAACACAAAAATATTAAAATAAATTCAAATTATAATTTATATATTCTAACATTTCATAATGTATACAATTATTTACAATTAAAAACACATAAGTATGTATTTATAGCCATTTAAAATTTATAACTTTATTACCACAAATTATTCTAAATAGACAAAATACGGAAAAATAAAAATGATAAGGTTTAAAATAAAATAAAAACATGTCTTAATTTGATTAGATGATGGGTTTACAATCTTATCTTACATATTATTTTAATCTTAGACAATTTTATAGTTTTTATGTGGGGTTTTAGTTTATTATAAATTATTGTTATTGAGAGTTTCCAAAAGTGCCCCTCCTCTCATATAATGGGGCACCTCCTCCCTCTCCCATTCACAACATATTGATATTTCAAGCTCTATCAAAACCCATATATTTCCATTATAGACTTCCCTAGAATCATAATAGAGGTCTTGTTCTTCTTCAAAGTCTAGATTTATTTCCCTAAGAGGAGGTTTAGAGGAGGTGTATCGAAGAAGAGGTAATCTCTTCTACAAATTCATTCAAGTTTCCTAATTCTTATACTTCTTATTATCTAGTTTTTTTGTTATAAAGTAATAAATTAATTATAACTCATATACTGATATGTTATTATAAATATTAGACAACCCCATTTCAACCTCTATACATCCTAAGAAAAATGAAATCACCACGCGTGCGTACGTACAGAATATCGTCTCCACGTCGTGGTGTAATATATTTTTCCACCACCACCTTACATGAATGGCTACCATGGTGTAAATAATACCTATATATAATTATTATAACATCATAATAATTCTATGATATTATATCATCCACTCCAATTCCATTCAATAATTATAGATATGATATCATCGCTCGTGCATACATACAGATTATCGTCTCCACGATAAGATGAGATTCATTCCCCATGTTAACCATTCAAGAATGATTATAAAGTATATATAGTAAGTAATAATGAAATATATGAAATAATAATTCTACTGGATTTATTTATATATATATATATATATATATTATTCACATTCAATTTATTAATGAAACGAAAACAGCGTACATGCGTACGTACGACCTACAGTCTCCATGAACGGTGTATTTCATTCCATTTATCGAATCTATCATATATAATTATATGCTGAATACATATTATATATAAATCATGTTTTACATTATCGAATTAATTAAATCTATATATAAATAATAATATCAAGAACAACAAGTTCAAACATGGACCATAAATGAAACGATTTTCCCCAAAACGGTGCTTTAACATGGAATTGAGCAATGAATGGGTAATATAATGTTGTAATTTAATCTTATATGATATCATAAATATTATTATGGTTCTTTTATAAGTTAATAAAATGTTTAAAACCACTATATAGAAGTCCCGGAAATGTATGTAAAAAATTGGACCTAATATAAGGGATAATTATTTAAATCTCGTTCTTATCAGAGATTATTTGTTCGAAAGTATTTACTGGGGTTATGTTTATAATTCATGTCCTCATCCTCTAAAAATGTTATCATAAAATTTTTAATATTCTGTCATGTATGTTTAAAGTTATTTCTAGCCTTTTTTGACTTTTACCACAAGGTATGGAAGGAATCTTCCATTTGTTTACCATACGAGGTACTTTCTGACTTTTCTAGAAAAAATGCGAGGAGATTGTTTTTTAACATATACGACGTGAATGGATTTTTACGGTTTCATAACACCTTATTTCCATGAATCATACTCTACAGGATTTCATGGTTATTTTCAACAAAATTATTTTCCTCTAAAATTGAATGAAATTTTGAGAATATAAAATGATTTTGAAAAAGAAAGAAAATTTTCATCAAGAATTAATTTCAAGTGTTTTATCAAAACTATTTTCCATCTATGATTACATTATTTAATATTTTTATGTTTCTAGTATGATGTTCCATTTATTTACATGGTTTGAAATTTTTTATGATGAAATGATATCCATTGTTTTATATGGATTATGTTATAATGGCATGATGTTTATGAAACCCATTTTATTAATTGGGTTATGATGAATGATTTTTGATTATTTTTTGGAACATGAAAGATTGATTTCATTATGAGATGGGTGGGAGCTATATCTCCCTCCAATTCATTGGGTAATTATTTATATCTTATGAGATAAACATGGAAAGAACGACAAGTAAATATGGTTCTATAATACATGGCTAGAACGACATGTAAAACAGGTTTAGTAATGGACTTCATCCACTATGATGGTCTTAGCAGTAATGCCTTAGATACAATGGAAATCATATCGTGTGATTTATGGTTTGACACAATTACATGTTTTATTCCCATTCTATATTATCATGATTGATGTTCCTTTAGGATCTATTCTTTATGTAATGCCAAGATTTATTTCTCAACTCCTGATTTTGATGTTTAAACATTATGTTCATGTTTTTATGTTCAAATGTGTATGGTTTCTATTATTTTCTCAATTCTTACCCTTACTAAGCATTTGATCTCACCCTTTAAATGTTTTCATTTCCCTGGTATATACGGAACAATTTTATGTAAGAAAATAAAAGGGAAATATCTTTAGGGGATATGTTGGAGATATTTCACCATGATTAGAATATTATGTTCAAAGTTTCTAAAGACACTAATCTATTATGGTCCTCGGTTGTTTTATTCATATGTATTATGTATTACACAATAGTAATTTAATTTTCATATACATCATGATTTGGGTTTCTATAGTTGGTATCAGAGGAAAGGTTTAGTTAACCTTTGGAAACTAGGATGTGCAAACCTTAGTGAGATCCCTAGTGATATTTTTAAGGGATGTCTAGGGATTTATTTAAGGATAAGTATAAATTATAGGTTATAATACTAAAATTATGATAAAAATTATGAATAACCTAGGATTAAACCTAAGATGTTAGAGATTGATTGTACTCCCCCTTGATTATGTTGTTTTACTAGTATGACTTTTACCTCTCACACTATTCATTATAGATTTTATAAAATGGCTGGAAATAGTATGATTCGTGTTAATGAAGAATATGGGAGAAAATGGAATGATATTATTCATGAGAAACCAAATGAAATGGGATTTGGAAGGCGAAACGTCAATAATATGCCTAATAATGAATATCATAATATGATCAATAACCTCAACTTTGGTAAGTCTCATGACTCATTTAATAAGAGAAAGGTGGAGTTTCATTATGATCATAGGCGAAAGAAATTTCAATTTCCCTAATTTAAATCATGTGGGAAGAGGCATCAGGGAGAATGTTTCAATGGAACTGGAAGATTCTTTGGGTGTGTAAAAGAAGGACATAAAGCCACCAATTGCAATGGAAAAGGTTCCTCTAACACCATGTACAAGGATAATGGTATTTATATGAAATCATCAATGGTTAAATATTTTAAATGTGGAATTTATGGGCATTATGAAAACCAATTCCCAAAGAGAAAATCTCATGACGAGAATCAGCATGGTTATATGGGTAGTATTTATGTTGATGATGATGAAGAGACTAAAAATGATATATGTGTTGAATGAAATGTTGAGGAATAAAATTATAAAGCTTGATAAATGTTTTAAGAAGGTAGTGGAATAATTTCATGTTTACCAAGAGTAATTTTGTATAAGTAATTTCATGGTACTATTTAATAATGAAACATTTATAGATTGATACACTATGGTTTTTCCTTATGTTTATTTAATATATATGTTAAATTGTACTTGTGATGATGAATGGTTATTTAGATATTTTTGTAAACCACCAAATACGATAATAATTAAGGTATATAAAGAAAATAATAAGTTTGATTGTATTAATGAGCTCATTACTGATATAAGGAGAAAGATATTTCATGGTTTGAGTATATAGAAATTTTTGGATTTTGGTATGTGGAAAGATTTAACTTTTGACAAAATTCATGTCTTCACTAAGGTTATATGGTAATTCCTGTTTAAAGAGAATTAAAGAATAAGTTATTAACATGTTTTTAATGTGACGAACAAAATACATCTTATGATATATGTGGCATAAATGATGGTATGCACATGCTCGGTAGATGACCTTTCTAGAAATCATTTTCTATATACTATGAGATTGCACAAATGTATTTTGGATAATCCTAAAGCATGGAAAGGATTTAGTTATACATCAAATAGTATTTTTTAAGGAAAAATATTTTTTCAAGAATGTTATAATACTACAATTTTAGAAAAAGGAAAACACGTAGGACGAGCGACAACCCGTCGCGTCAGACAAGGTTGCTGGAATCAAACCCACAACTGAAGTATGACATGACTTTATCACCTAACAATAGCCTACAGGAAGTCCCTAGTTTGTATAAATTAGTTTTATTTTTTTATGAGGTATGATAGATGAAGTATAATTCCATGTTTGGAACAATATACGATTAAACTCAACATAGATTGACTTATTTTTATTTAATATCTTGTGATAACATTTTTTAGATATAATGACCTATAATTCTATTGAATGATCTGCTGATACATCAAGAATGAAAAATTCAACTTCATTTCATTAAATAAGAGATGAAGTGGAAATTGTTCATGTAATGACTAATGATGATATTACACTGAAATCAAGCTATATTTCTCCTTATGAATAAATTCATCAACTCTAGTGAAATGATCCTAAAAACCAGAAATTTTTTCCTACTACACTCATATCCGATGAATCAGATGATACATTAGATCATAAAAAATTTATGGTATTGTGATTGTTGTATTTTTCAATGCCATGTTCTCCACCACTCTCCATCATATCTTGATGGTTAGATTTCTCTTCCATATCCACGTTTTCACCTATGTTCTCTTATATGGAAGCCTAGTGATGAGTTAATATGGGTAACCAATAAATTTCATACTTAAAATTTTAAAAATATGTTTTAATTTTCCTTTATACAATATGCTTCCTATGAAAGAAACTTTCAATTAGTAAACCATTTACAACCTAGACAAAATTCAAGGGCGAAATTCATTTTAAGGGGTATAGAATGTAACACCCTGATATTTTATGGGAAATAATCTTTTCATTGATATCATGTTTTGTACACTACACCAATATTAGATTGCACTATACGCAACACCGTATTAGCTTAAGTATACACAACAATATAGGTGGCTTGTGTTACACACAAGAACGACATTCCTTGATAGCTTGTGTGGTATGCAATACCGAGTTTCACTAAACAATGATATATTATAATATTATCATGAACTAGACGTTATGAACTGTATTAAGAAAATTTTTTATTTTATAAATATATAATTCATCTTACAAATTCTCTAGAACATGGTCTGAGAACAAAATTAATTTTTCGGATAAAAGAAGTATTTTTAAAAAAACTCCAATTTTGTCTCCTTTTGATGGCACACTCATTTTAAATATAATTTTTGAAAATTTAATACATTAAATTTTAAAAATTAAAATACTTATTTTCAATCATGATATAAAATTTAAAGTGGATAAAAGTTTGACATTATTCTGATAACCTTCAAATTTTGATGAATAGTAAAAATGTGCTAAATTTTAATTAAAAACAATTTTTTTTCATTGAGATAATTTATATGGTTAAATAATTATATTATAAGGTTTTAAAATATAAATAGAATAAATTTTTACCATTTTATATGATTTATTTTATTATCAGAAATTTTACATTGAATTCGTTGGTAAAAAATTTCAATCTTTTGTAATGTTTTAACTTTTAGAAACCCGTTTTCTCAACAGTAGGATTAATTTAAAATTAAATAATTCCACTTCTGTGTTTTTAATTTAGAGAAATGGATTACATATTTAGAATATTTATGTCCAAATTATGTTAATTGGTTACTTTATATTTTGAGCCATTATGAATAGTATCTACGGTTAATTTTATTTAATACAGTTAAAGGTAAATCCGGTAATTAAGGGTAAAAATAATATTATCAAATTACACTAACACTTGTATTAATATTATTGGATGAATATATTTAATCCTAAAATATACTTGGGTCGAAATTTTTTCTTTCAGAACTAACTTGGATGTGACTAAGACCTATAATTTTTTTTATTTAAAGAAAGTGAAATAGTTCTCACATAAACTTTAATAAATATATTATTTTTAATATAAGGTTATAATGAACATAAATTCGATTATAAATAATAAATTGAAATCTAATATGTTATTCATTTTCTTGGAAATTTATTTTTAATTTTTATGAAATATATAAATACCTTAACAGCTTATACATTAACAATACAAAAATTATTTATTTATTGAAAATCAATAATTTTGTTTTTATTAAAATAATAATACCCACAAAATATCCAAACACTTGAAAACAACTTATTAGTAGAGTATATATACACCATAATCATCCAATGGTCGTCTTTTGGACCATTTGGAGGCTTATAAAACTGATTATGACATTTTTATTATATTATTTTGAATGGTGAAAAAGTTGTCACCTTCATAATTTAATAAACATAACATTTTAAATGTTTGGTGTTTTAAAAAATAAATTAGAATAAAAGTATTCTTATGAAATATATTATATTTATATCCTTCATAATAGTTTATTATTAATTTATATGCCACAAATATGTATATTAAATAATTAAACAGAAATGTTGTAGTAATTATTTTATTAACATAAATATCAAATAAATGATTTTAAAATTATTCAAATATATATTATATGAAGTAATGAATGTGCTCCATGAATTTGATAGATTAATATGACATTTTATAAATCTATTAAATATTATTTTTCGAATATATATTCTGTGTGGATTTTATTATAATTCAAATTAATGAATTATGTTAAAATTGAAACTATTGATATTTTATGAAAATGACATATTATTATATTTTTTTAAAAACCCAAAAAAATTTAAAAATAAAAAATTAAAATTTATATGGACAAATATTTCATAAATTATACAATTAGGATCAATTAACAACACATAAATAAGTATTTATAAACATTTCCAAATTTTAACATTATACAACAAATAAAATTAAATAGATTATATAAGGATTAATCAAAATGATAAGGTTTAAAAAAAATAAAAACATTTATAATTTTATTTGGTAATGGGATAAAAACCCAATATTATCTCGTATCTTTATTTGAGTCACTTGGGAATTTTTTATGTGGGGTTTGAGTTTATTATAAATTAATATTTTTGAGAGTTTCCTAAAGTTCCCCTCTCCTCTCTTAAAAAAGTGCACCTCCTCCCTCTCATCTTCAAAACATTTTGAGCCTTCATGATCAGCCAAACCCTATTTTTGTTCTTCTCTCCAATTCCCTTGAAACATTATATAGGTCCTTGTTTTCTTCAATGACCATCTTTATTGATCTAAGAGGAGGTTTAGAAGAGGCACGTCGAAGAAGAGGTAACCTCTTCTACCGATTCATTCATGTTTATCTATTCTTATACTTAGTCTTATTTAGTTATTTCATTATAAAGTAATAACATCAGTATCACTAATATAATGATATGTTATTATAAATATAGAACAACCTCCTTTTACCTTCTATCCATCCAACGAAAAAACAAAATCACAGCACGTGCGTACGTACGGAATACTGACTCCATGTTGTGTTGTAATCTGTTTTCCCACCACCACATTACATAGATGGGTAAAATTGTGTAAATAATAACAATATATTATTATGATAACATCATAATTATTATGAGATATTATATAATTCACTCTAATTCCATTCAATGTTTATGGTAATGATATCATCGCCTGTGCGTACATACAGATTACCCTCTCTACTATGTGATGAGATTAATTCTCCATGTTAACCATTAAAGATTTATTATTGAACATATATAATAAGTAATCATGAAATATATGAAATAATAATGCTAATATATATATATATATTACTTCCATTCATTTTAATAAGAAAATGAAAATAGTGTTCATGAGTACGTACAGCCTACCATCTCAATGATCGGTGTATTTCATTCAATTTATCGATCTATAATATATATTAATATTAAGAATATATATTATATATAAATAATGGTTTAAATTCTGGAATTATGTAAATTAGGATATAAGTAATAATATCAAGAACAACAAGTCCATACACGTATGATAAATGAAATGATTTTACTCAAAACACTGCTTTAACATGGAATTGACGAATGAACGGGTAATATAAAGTCGTAAGTGAATCATATATGATATCATAAATATTTTTATGGTCATATTACAAATTTATGATATGTTTAAACCCACTATATAGGAGTCTTATAAATTTATGAAAAAATTGGACCTAATGTAAGGGATAATTATTCTGATCTCATTCTTATCAGAGATTGTTTATTCGTAAGTATTTAATAGGGTTATATTTATAATCCTTGTCCATTTATTCTCAAAAAAAATTTAATAAAAGGTTTATTATTCTTCCATGTATGTTTAAAGTCATTTTTACCCATTTTTAATTTTACAACAAGGTATGGAAGGAATCTTTCTTTTGTTTACCATACGAGGTACTTTTTGACTTTTCCGGTAAAAGTACGAGGAGAATGTTTTTTACATATACGGAATGAATGAATTTTTACGGTTTCATAACACCTTATTTCCATGAAGACTCCTATAAAAGATTTCATGGTTATTTTAAAAAAAATATTTTAAAATTCAATGAAATTTTGAGAATAGAAAATTATTTTGAAAAAGAAAATATATTTTCCTCAAGAATTCATTTCAAGTGTTTTATCAAAATGATTTTCCATATATGATTAAATTATTTTATGTGGTTATATTTCATGTATAATTTTTCTTATTATTTACATGGTTTGATTTTTTTTGTGACGAAATGATATCCATTGTTTTATATGGATTATTATATGATGGGATGAAGCATATGAAATCTATTTTATTCATTGTATTATGATGAATGATTTATGTTTATTTTATTCCATAATAAAGAATGGTTTAAATATGAGATAGGTGGGACCTATATCTCCCTATAATGAAATGGGTAAAGAATTAAATCTAATGAGATAAACATGGATGGAATGGCAAGTAAATCTGGTTCAGTAATACATGGCTGAAATGATATGTAAACCCAGTTCAGTAATGGACTTCGTCCCCTATGATGGACATAGAAGCAATGCCTTGGATACTATGGAAAATATATCATGTGCTTAATCGTTTTCCACAATTACATGTTTTATTCACATGTTATTTTATCATGATTGATTTTATATTATGATCAATACCTTATGTACTACCAAGATTTATTTTACAACTCAATATTTTGATGTTTAAACTTCATGATCATGTTTTTATGTTCAAATGTGTATGGATTGTTCTATTCTCTCCATGCATACCCTTACTAAGAAATTCAGAACATCCTTTATATTTTTTTCCACAGGATATAAGGAACTATTTAGGTATGAAATCAAAAGGGAAATATCATTATGGGATATGTTGGAGATCATTCACCATGATTAAGAGATTATGTTCCATGTTTCCAAAGACACTAAACTATTACAGTTCTTGGGTGCCTATTTTTTTATGTATTAATTATTCTGAAAAAGTAATGTAATGTCCATGTACATCAAGATTTTGGTCTATAAATATCGGTTATATCCATGGGTGACCATAAAAGTACTTAAAATGTGCCATTATTATTAATGAATAATAACTTATATTATTTGAAAAATCAACCAGTCCAATATGGATATCCCAATATCCCCTAAAATTCAAGTCACAGGCCTGGCGCATCACATCTGACAGTCTTATTGTGGATGATAAGCTATAATAATTCTGACATGAGTCCTTAACTCCCCATGAAGTCACCTCCAGAACCTCAAAGTAAACATTGGATCCTTCAATTAAACAACAGAATAAGTAACTCCATGTATCATCACAATTTTATTCTCATACATTGTTCTTACATCATTATGTTTTGTGGGGTTTTGGATTAGAATAAAATGGTCTGACTTTGTAAAATTACCAGTCACCACCTACATATAATTCTTCCCATTAAGAAACTACAAAAATCTATCAATAATGTACATGGACATTGAAACCCTTTTCAAACCACAACAAGGCACAACTAAAGAAAATTTGAATGTCTCAAATTATCTACATTTATCTGATGGAAGGAATATCTATGAGATATAAAATCATAAATTTCGTAATTCATACAAAACCAATAGAACAAAAAATATAATATAATTATTTATCTTTTTGTTCTTGTATGAATATCCTATAAATATATATGATAATAAAACCTAAATAAATATCATTACAAATTCTTTGATAACAATAAAATCCCCAAAATTGAGAAAACCATCTGAAAATAGTGGCTAACTAGAAACTATCTCCCCACCATTTAGGGTATATTTAAATAATCTAAACTCTTAATCCTACTGTTGATTGTATTTAATAGACTCATGGAGAGGCGATGAAAACTAAATAATGGATCATACCATTCTAGAAATAGACTATTGAACATCTATATTCAACAATATAAAATTCCCCTTTGGTTCCACTTTTGTTTTTATTTTTTTTATAACATACGATGGAAAATTCTTACTAATAGTGTTTTCAATGACACTCCCCTTTCTGAGGTCTAGTTGACATCGAAGTAAAATCTATAAAGGTATTATACTTACTCCATCTGTCTAAGATTCATGACTTTTTGAGAAATTGTATTTCTCAAAATCTTAAGGTCATAAATTACTATGAACTTCTACCCAAAAAGGCAGTGTTTTGAACACATAATAACATGAATAAATCTATATTTCTAAAAATCATTAGTGGAGTAACGCTTCTCATGTAGTCAATGCTGAAGAGAGTCATAAACTACCACATTATCAACCTACATGAGAACACAAACGGAACCATCAATAGATGTATAAAAAATGGACATATACATTTCTAGGATCAGGTAATATCAAAATAATAGGTGATGTATGATGACATTTCAGTTCATTGAAAAAAATACTAACACTTTGTGGCCATCCTAATTTCACCCCTCTCCTGGTTATTGTTTTTAATTGTGATGCCATCATTCACCAATACTTTATTTAAAATTAATATTATCTATAATGTCCAAGGTTTCTTAAAAACATAAGGAAATTTTGGGGCACCTCGTACGACAGGACATCACTAACCTTATCTAGATCAACTGATTATCAATGCACATAAACCACATACCCTAGGAATTTAACTTCACGAATCAATATGTATTATTCATAAATCATTAATTATGAATGGTGACTCATTAGATTTCAAAAAAAAAATTTATAGTGATCTTTCATAAAAAAAACCAAAATATCATCAATGAACACTACCCAATATGTGTCAATATACTGATGGAATATCTATTTCATTAAAGATATAAAAAATGTAGGATCACATGTCTAACCAATGGAAATTAAAAGTTATTTGTAATGACCATACTTACTCCTGTAATCCATCTTAAGTACATCAATCTCTAGAGCTATGAGTAGATTAAAATCCAACCGATGATCAATCAACAAACACCACATTCCCACAAATAAATGATCAGGAAAACCAAATACATGAGTAAATGTACAATTTTTTATTTATATTATATGATTTATCTTATAATAGTCTATATAAAACTATATTGAAGAATATTACTTCTTGGAAAAGAGAACATGGCATATGTATGGAGAAAAAATTGTGGAAAAAATTTTCTATCATGTCCTCCAATTTAATGTTGTGCTCTTTATGATCCACTGGTTTCATATGTTAAAGCGGTATCAATATTGGTTGTGTCTCTTGAAATAATTCAATTAAAAATTATATCAAATTTACTATATGAGTATGAGTGAAATCATCTAGGAAATCATAAGAAAATCCATGAAAAAAAAGCAGAAGGATAAAAAAATATAAGAAACATCATTATTTTAAACTTTGATACCTAGAAAAAACTCTAGACATCTTTTTTGTAAGGTCCTGCATGGCCAATCCATGGATCCCACTCTCCATGAGACTCTCTTGACTTCCCATCAGTGTCTAATAAAATGAAAATTCTAGGACAACAATAAAAATGTTTATGATTAGAAACAAGCTAAACCATCCAGATGATGAAATCAAACATATCTATATCAAGAACCATAACAATTCATATTAACACTACATCTGATATTAATAACATTTGAGAATAATAAAGAAAAAATGTGATTTTGCCTTCAAAAGAGGTTCCTCTTACTCCATAAAAGTCATATTAATTATATAATAAGGTGAATCATATACAAAAAACTTCTAGATATAAATGAGAGGGACATACCATTATCAAATAAATAAACCACTACATAAGATTCAACAAATATAGTACCAATCACTATCATTGGACCCACATTATCCTCTACTGGAAACAAATCTATTATATGATAGTGACTCACTCCTGAGGCCTATCACTAGAGCCCTATATTATTTGAAGAACCTAATAGTGTTATAGATTCTTTTAGAGCCACTAACATGTGACTATATATAAATGTATACAAATTGTAATAGAAACATTATAGATTATCAGAACATCCACATCTATTTCACATATTTTGAAGTGATGTGAAAAAACTTCATATGTTTCAAAACATTCCATACATATATTCTTTTGGAGACACACCTCTAGAATAATTTAGAGGTATTTGAGAGGAAAACTACTGAGAAATACCCCCACTACACCTAGGATGATCCAACAACAATCAATTTTTCCCTGCTCTTCCACTGATCATTCAACAATATGGAAGATATGTGGATGAATATCCCACATTTCTTAGAATTTTCCATTATATTATCATAACCATGTCCACTATCACTACTTATTCAGAAATATTCAACATTAATACATGTGATATGATATCTTGTCGTAACCCCATCAGGTACATCTAAGAACTCATTATGTCATTCATTAAAAACTATAGTATAAAATAAAAAACCTCAACAAACTGATTGATTTATTCCAATACATAACACTCTCACTGTTAAAAAGAGAGAAACTCAAGAGACATGTCCATTATCAATTAGTCTGGAAAAATTGTTGTAACAAGAGAGTCATGAAACCATTACTGACCAATCCTTTGGGACTATCCACATGTACCATGTTATCCCCCTAATCCTTGATGAGACCATCAAGTATGAATATGACACACATCATCTTGATATTTTAACCTATATCTGGAAATTCAAATATCCAATAAATCTTACGAATCAAGTCCTCCACATATTAAGGATCATTAATATGTTTATGGAATGGTCGGTTCCCATTAATGAACTCTATTAATCGAACTCTTTATATATTATCTACTAGATGTACCAAAATAAATTTGTTCTATGATTATGACACATTCTCGTAAACAACAAGAACTACTCTCACAATAGTCCTAATAATGTTATTATCCATCGGATGACTCCCTTGAGATGAATTAGTATCACCTTATTGGGGAACTGGAAGAACAAAACCCAGAGGCATACTACTACACATTGAAAAAAAATAGATGATCATACAATATAACATTTTTATTTCAAATCAAAAAACTCATAAGAGAAAACTAGGATTAACATCATGAACACAAAACAAGAGACATGTGTCCCAACATAAAATGGAAACATGAGTCTCAACATGGAATGATATGGATAGAAACTCAATACAATACACCAATCAAGTCGATACAATCCTACATTACGTAAACCTAACATCCCATGAAAAAGACTCTTATGGACATACCACCACTTCCAAAGAACCAACTTGAATACCATCTCAAACCAGTACCCGACAAGATGTTCCACATACCTAAATACCATTTATGATCCCCATGGGATAACGAATATCACCTAGGAATCAAATAACAAAAATATGGAATAATTTATCTCAACATGATGAAGTGTAATTGGAAATATATTAAATAAAGTAAAAAATATAAAATATAACTATATTACATAACCATAATTGAATAATGGAATTTAAGAAACAAAATAATAGAAAAATATCCTTGTACAAGTATCACCACAAATTAAATGTAAAATAGCAAAAAACTATCAATTTCATGTGATAGAGTGGGTACCCTCTAACCATCACATCACCCACTACCCAGCACATCTGATTTAAAACCATAATACTACACTATTGAACATTTCATTTCCCAAAATTGAAAGACATAACCATGACTATCCACATCCTTAGGTGTACACAAGGTGTAAGATAACACAATTTGTAGGATTTCACAATGGATTTCTATATCACTTATCTGAACAAAATATGAATCATTCCAATCATTAAAGATAAAATTATATTAAAATAGTTTAACAATTTTTATATCAAAATTATGGAAAATATTTTAATATTACTGTTTCCCATATTTCCATATAAGGATGTTACATCTGTTTCAAATCATTTCATGAATATATATCATGTCAAGTATATCATATAAAAAATCATGCTTCGCAAGTCATAACAATACAAGGAATTAGAAAAAATATATTACAAAACAAAAGTGTAATCACATGTTGCATGATTCTAGGAAGCAAAATAGGTCATTATATCTTGAACATACATATCTAACATAAAAAATAATGTACTCATTTATCCACAAGACATAAAAATTGAGTCTTGGGAGAAAAAGAATACCTTATAAAGGGAACATCCAAATAGTTATAACATGTATATACAATAATGAGACGAGGGAGAAAAGGAATTCCCCATGATCAGCCTCTAATAGTGGATGATACCTATCACTATACCTTCCAACTAATTACCCAAGCTTCCCATGTTCCCTATTTTCTATGTAATTTTATAAAACAATTTTATGATTTCATTATTTTAAAACTCTTTTCCAAAATCGTTTCACAATGCATTGAACAGAAGTTTAATTTTAAAAAATTATGGGGAATTCAGCTTTTATAAAAAATATTTTCTTCAAACAAAAAACAAAACATTCATATCACATCATTTCATTTAGAAAAACAATTTATATAAAATAGGATAACTGATGTTCACCAACCTACTCTAGAGATGGATCCACCTAACTCAAAACACATGTTTCACATTCCCATAATAGAAATCATGAAAATAAGGGATTACAAAGTGATAATTGATCCCCTAGACACAATCCACATATCTTATAATTTATTTAATTTTTGAAAATTGTCATTCGGAAAGAGGAATCATCTCATTCCTTAAGAACACACTCCCACCACATGATAACCAACAATGAAGTGGCCTTAAAATAAGATCTTATAATGGACCACAATGTAAAAAGTAAGAAACATCAGCATGGGTCAATATATTGAATAAAACAATGAAAATAAACAACCACAATCAATGTAATGAAGAATAAGAAACTATCAGTCACCAAGACGTAAGAAAACAAACCTCAAGGGTACCAATCGCTAACCAAGTCATTCAAGAAAGAATGTAGAATCCCAAAATCACCAAGGAATCCAATATAAATAAGACGTATAAATGAATGAAATATAATATTACCAATATGGTACCCTATAATACATCTTTATAACCCTTACATGATGTGTAATCCATTCACTCATTGTGTTATCCTTAGGGATTATATGTTTAAAAAATATGTCTTCATTTTATTAAAATTAGTCTTCTATGATTAGGTGGGATGAAATTATTACGTGAAATATACTCACATCACACTATTTACTAGATTTATGGATTCTTCACTTTTGAGATTACATGTCACGTACTTCTATTACATGGTGTATAATTCTCATTAAAACTATATAATATTAGATTCTTACATGGAAACCAAAAATTTCTCAAGAATCCTCCATAATTTGGATGGACTTGAAAAATTAATTAACACATTTATTCCTAGAATCCATTAATCAAATAAAACAAACATCCCTGACCATTTGGTCATTTTTATCCTAAAATTATCTTCACCTCGGGAGACCCAAGATAACCAAAATTCATGGGTAAAATAATAACAAAGGTGAAAAAATACATGAATGATGTAACTTGATGTTATAGTGCCTATCAAGTCCCTCACAACATATTATTTTGGTGTCTAACCAATAACTGGAATATCTCATTCGGTGTATCTAACCAAAAACAATAAAACTATATAAAGTATGTCTAACATGTTTTATCCAATCTTATCTATATTGCACAACACATGTCATGGTGTTTATAAATTTCTCTAAATTTTTTGGATTTATTTAGAAATCTCATAAATGATTTTTGATACTAATTAAATCATTATTTATTCACATGAGGTGAGGTTTTGTGATATTATTGATTCAATTGTGAACCTTAATAAGCATGATAGGTTAGATTAAAAGAAAATAATTAATAAAAATTACATTGATTTACCTACCTAGAGGTCTTGGTGGGTTGTAGATCTACAGGGTGTTTTTGATCCATGGATTCCAATAATGTTCCAAAACAAGTTTTAGAGAAATTTAAAATCTTATTTATATAAATAAAAAAAGTATGAAAATATTTAATTTACATAATATCATAGCTGGAGCAATATAATTCCACTCCACCACCTATCACGTGACCTAAAAGTAATAGATGCTGCAATTGTGGGTTTTGAACCCATGAAAAAATATATTCTAAATGTCACGATGTTAATAACAATATGAAGTATGTTGGAATTGATTTAAATTTTATAATGCTATCCATATCAGAAATTTTATATTAATAGGTTAAGCATCTCCATACCACTAAAGTGTTCAAAGAAAAATTCACAAGTATCTATGAAGGTAATTAAGAATTTATTGAAGATAAATATATGTTTTTATGTGATAATTAGAAGATATTAATATTGAATATTAAGAGAGTTTTTTTTATAATTTACATGGTTCAATAGAATTGGGAGAAATATCCAATGTATTTAATGAGAATCTAAATAATTATATTGTTTCTGAAAATGTGCAATTCCCATTACATTTTTTATTTAAAAATTACATCCCTATATGTAACGCCCCAACCCTAGATGTTTGTAGCCAGTGCATTATTTCAATACATTGGCATACTTACAAGGGATCAATTCTCGTAGGCCCTATCGATTTAGTACTCTCGGAAAATAGATTACATATATGAACGTAAAATTACAATTTATAAAATAAAGAACAACATAAACAATACTTTGGGAACACCATTATTCTAATAGATTAACCCTAAATATCAATCATAATGTGCTTCTTCTCATCCATGGAAAAATAAAATATAATAAAGTGGCGAGCACAGATGATTAGTAAGGATAACAATATATCACAAACTATAATAATTAAGTATAAACATTTAAGTAAACATATAAGACTAAAAAAAATCCTTTTAAACATAATATTCAGAATAATTTTGAAAATATAAAGAAAATAATTCCATTTAAATATTCAAATGGGTATTATTTTAGTCAAATAATTACAAGAAATATCAATAGCTAATTTCATAATGAGGGAATATATAATTCTGAACATCATAAATACACAATCAAGGCCTCATGCAAAGACTACAAATAATTTTTTTTAATGTCCTTGTTCCAAGACACTAATTTGTCTCATAGGTCCTATTGATGCATCGAGAAGCTATAAGAGGCTTCAACCATGACATACTATGTCTAATTAATTACTCATATGAAAAGGGTGAAACATAACCTAAACCTTCGTATTAAAACTAGCATACGAAATGTAAATACATTAACCATAAACCATGAATGGTGTAAAAACAACACGTCTATATTCAAACATATCATAAATAATTAAATACAATATATAACATTTTATTACAATAAATAAACCTCAACTATGAATAATATTCAGTAAATGATATTGACTTAGTTTAAAATGATAAGTAAAAATCTTTGAGAGAAATATGCTTTTTTCATGAAATCATTTAAAAGTAAAAAAATTTAGAAAAGAATATATTTAAAATATATTTTTAAATAAAATATTCTCATAACTATTTTATAAAATTTAAAAGAATTAAATAATTAAAACAATCATGTCCTTATAAATAAATCCATGAAAACATTTTGAAAACATTGACATTAATGATAATGATTTAGAAGAATAAATATTTAAAACAATTAAAATGAAGTTTTTTTAAAAGAGTACCATAAAAAATAATCATTTTGATAACACTTTTAAGAATCATGGATATGGATAATAAATATTTCTCAGAAAATACTCACACATAAACAATCTCATATAATAATGAGATTGAGAAATTAACCCTTACCTTGTACATTCCTTTTAGTTAAGGGTACGATTTTCCTCTTATATAATTATGATAGTATTTTATTATATAATTAATTAACCATATTATTATTTATGATATCATATATTATTCATTTATGACTTTATACTACCCATGGAATAATAATTTCCATGTTAATGTAAAATTTCAGGTAATAATCACATTCTTTATTATATGTGTTTTAACTTGTTATTCTAGATCATATAACTGGTATAATTATTAACATACATCCAGAATATAAAACATGACTTATATATCATATATATTCATAATATAAATATTTATAATATACAGATTTGTTAAATGGAAAACCCCATTTATGTAGATAGTAGGTCATTCGTAGGCATAAACGTTGTTTCCGTTTTCATATTGTATTAAATGGAAGTAAGTGAATGAGATATATGTAAATACCCACACACAAACACAAATACACACACGCATAGATATATAAATATTTATAGTATCATTATTATATCATATATTACATACTTGTTAATAATATATATTTTTATAATCATCATTGAAAGGTGAACATGGAAATGAATATCATCACGTCATAGAGATGATAATCTGTACGTATACATGAGCTACGATATAATTATATTAATGGTGAAATTGTATGTAATTGGATGGTATATCATATATACATAATCATTAACATGTTTAATTTATTCTTTAAATCCATTATAATAATTCTTATAGCAATCAAAATAATGAATTGTTGAATAACAAACTATACCACAACATGCAGTTAGTATGCCGTACGAACGCACGTATGTTGATTTTTTTTCATAAGAAGAATATAATAATGAATAATGTTGAACCATATTTATAATAACATTAAATTATGTATAAGGAACTATAGTAATTAGTTTGTAATGGAAAAAACAATTAAAGAGGATGTGGAAGAAGAAAAGAACTTTTAAAGAGATGATGAAATTATTACCTCTTCTTTTAGTGAATTCTTTTGATTTGATCAAAAGTGGTCTTTAGGATGGATTTCTGACTAATTTAAGGACTTTAGATTAAATTTATGGTAGTTGGGAGGATATTTGATTATTTTTTGGTCGATCAAAATAGCTTTGGAATTGTGATTTTGAGAGAAGTAGAAGTAGCCTTTTATAAGAGAGGTGAGGGGAACTTTATGAAAAGCTCGAAATATTATATTATTGTAAAATTATTTTAATTTTTAAAAGCACCAAATGGATTTATTTCATGGATAAGGAGGGTATGGGTCGAAACCCTCTCAACCAATAGGTTTTAGACAAGTTTAGGTCACCATATTAACCATATCTTTTCGATTCATCACTTAGTTAAAAAGATTAACTTTTACCTTGTCTGCTTGTATTATAATAATATATGGATAATAAAAAACTATAAAGTTCCAAGAGCACCACATGTGATTCATTAATTACATATCTATCATTATATATTTTGTTTTGAGGAACCACAGATTTTTAGAAATGCTATATCATTTATTAATATAGTATATATTAAATACCCATTTATGTCAATTTTGACACTATTAAGAATTTGGTTTTTTTGAAAGTCCTAAATTGTTGATTACTTGGTATAAAAAACAATAAATAATCCCTTTCTTGTCATATACACATTGAAAATTCGTGGATGGCATTAAAAGTCTAAATTTACATTTATTTTGATATTTATAATATCAATTATTTTAATCCTTCATTAATGAGGTGATTACAGGATCATCATTGTGTCACAAATAAATATAAATATTTAAACTATAAAATTTATAAATAAAATACAATGATTTAGGGAATCTTTTCAGCATCATAATGAATATTTATAGTTGAATTTATCTTACGTGTGACCCTATATTAAAAATGGTTTAGTTATTAAATTTTGAATTTAACACTTTTAACACTTCTTTAAATAAAATATAATAAATGTCATAATATCACACAAAAATGATAAAAATGATCTTATTTATGTCATAATGTTTATTTTTGGTCTAAAAAAACTTATTCAAGAAAATTCGTACACGTTTTATGGTAATATAATATCATTTTTACCTTTAAATACACTATTTACTTATAACAGTGGTAAATAAATTTCAAAGGTTACTATTCACAAAAAACATTTTCATCCTATTGTACCACATTTTACAAAATGATGTTAACCATTTCTCTCATATTTTTGAAATTCAATTCACAAAAGCAATAAAACTATGTTTTTTTGAAAACTTTCAAATGTTCCTAGAATATGGGTAAAAGATGTTAAATATTCAATAACATTTTATACAACTATTTTTTATTATAAAATGACTCCAATGTATTAAATGAAAATAATATAGTTATTATGTATCAATTTTTACTTTTAAATAAATTTAAATAATAATAATTATTATTTAAATAAAATTTGGTTTTAAACAATAACGTAGTGTTTTCACTATTCATCAAAATAGAATGTTTTAAGAAAAATACCAAAAATTAACCATAAGATAATTTTGATATCCTAAATCCCAAAATGATTTCAATTTTACCAAATTATAAACATATGATTTGAGTTAATTAATTTTCAATTAATCCTTGTGGTCAAAATCATAATGCGGGTTTTTGAAAAGTACATACAATGAAAAGATTGAAATGTGTTAATGTCTAATTTAAATGTAAAATTACATCCAATGAACCAAATTTAATTAAATGATAAAAATATAATATAATTATACACCAAAACTATTCAAATGAACAATTTCATATAATAAATTATTTTGATTCAAAAATTTGTTTCCAATTAAAATTTAGTATTTTTCATTATTCATCAAAATATGAATGTTATCAGAAAAACACAAATAACCTATCAAAAGTAAATTTTTATGTCCTAAATGTAAATATGAATTTTATTATGTCACATTAAACATATATAAGTGTCAAATATTTTATTTAAAAAAATGGTTCTCCCTTAAAAAGTGGTAAAATTTCATTATTTTTTGAAAAACACTTCTTTTATCTGAAGAATTATATTTGTTCACATATTATGTCTAAATAACAAATAATATGGATGTTAAAATTATATGTAGTATATCAAATTCAAAATAAAGTTAATATTATTCATAACCTCTTTTTAAATGACTAGTTTTGTAAGTTGTGGTGCATTCGAACTCGGTGTTGCGTGTGGCGCAATCTATGGAATTACATTATAGAGATAACATATTATTAAATTCTGCGGTGTTATGTTCTAGACTCCTTCAATAATTTTCTTCCTTACAATTTGAAATTATTCTTCAAAAATAAATTGTTGAAAATAGAAAATACCTTTTTGGAAAACCTAAATCATAAATAGGGTTACTAAAATTTATTCTAAAAAAGAGTGAAAGGAAAATGAAAAAGTAACCAGAAAATTAGGATATTTAATAGAAGAACATTGGTGGAAATTAAATACACATAATTTTAGGAGAAATGTAAATATTTATATGGTTTGATTGAGGTCATCAGTCACAAAATAAGTGGACAATAAATGTAATGTTGATGGCATCAAAGTTATAAATCTATGATGATTTAAATATCATCAGTTCAACAAAATATAATGTATTAGGATAACACATTTTTTGTTTCTATATCCCTTTGATAATGTTTAAGAATAAATTTCATCATAGAATAAGAGAAAAAAATTACTTGACAAGTAGAGTTCCATCCTTCATCTGACTTCTACCACGAACTAATCTTTCATTCCAAAAGATAATAGAATTCAAAAATATTATATTTATCCTTATAGTATAGGCTTCCAAAAATAATAAATTTATAAATAATCTGTAATATCATTTAAAAAAACTACATTATACAAATAGGGACATCATGTAGGCCTATGGTAGGTGATGTACCCTTGTCATCCATCAGTTGTGGGTTCAAGTCTTGCGGACTTGCCAGACGCGGTGGGTTGTCGCCCGACCTCCGTGTTGTCCTTTTTATAAAAATCCAAAAATAATATTAAGAAATTTTTTAACATTAAACAATAGTATCCAATGTCCAACATAATTCTATCTAACCTTTAGACATATCCAAAATTCTTTTGTTGAAACTCACAGTCCAAAAATTTTAAGGAAGGTAAACATAATGAAGATCTATTTTCTATATAATAACACGTGAATACCTTAATCATGTAATATCATAAAACATGGTAACAACCTGAATTAAATAAAATATTATTGAATATGTTCATTTTTCCTAATACCTTATAGAATACGGGATATACTCATTAGATCCAAAAATGTTGTTAACTAAAAAGTTGATGGAATAAAAAAAATTAATATTTTCTAAGGTAGTCAATAATATCCAATTTACAATATCCAACACAATTGTATCTTATTACGAAATCATTATCTCAGTTTCAAAATCATATTAAGGTTATATTTCCCCTAACCATATATTTTCCAATTTGTATAACATGAAACTATGTCACATTACATGGTACCATAAAACCTCAAATCCTTAATGAAAATGTACTCCATTACAATACATATATACTTTATAATTATTATAACTTTTACTCAAATTACACAATTATTTAACAACAACTTAAAAATACTAATCATTCCTCTTCATCTTCAGTAGTATTATAACTTGATTATTATCCAATATTATTATTTGGGTTATACATGGATGATTGGGTCATTTATTTTTTCAGTGTCCTAACACATTGTAGATGAGGAATTGTACATTTAAAAACATTTTATTACCCTTGCAATAACAAGCATGGTTTCCTTTTTCTTCACAATTATAACAAACTGCCATTCCTTTGAAGCACTTCCCAGGGTGATTCTATCCATAATTAGCACATATGGGAATATCCTTCTTTCCCTTCTTCTGTTTATCAATCTTTTTATTGAACTTTATATTCTTCTCTGGATTCACTTCAAAGCCATGTGACTCAGAGAATTTTTTACATATCATATTAACACATGATATTATTACATCATATGATGAGAATACATTGGAGACTATTTCCCTTCTAAATTTTTCATTAAGAACAGGAAATATGTGACCCTAATTACTATTTAGGTCATGTGTATTTATAGAGTTCTCATTCCATCAATTGGATGCTATTTTAAAATGGAGACACACACTAGGTTAGATAATATCATAATTTATAATCCAAAACTTGAAAAATTACAAACATTAATTGAATATTTTCATACATCTATTATCATAATCATGTAAATAGGTTATTTGCTGACATATTTACTCATAAATCCATCATAATGTTTTGTAAATAAAATGTGAATCATCCTAAGCATATCAACCGGGAGTGTCGTAACCAAGAGTGAAGCAAGCCCCGCTTTCATCCACTAGTTCTCGTTCGAGTCTAACTGAAAATGGTGTTTTTGGGTTTTACCCCTAGATAAATCTGTTACAGAGTCACCCTTATCAGCTCGTATCTAGAGTGGGATATATTTCATGTAAAATTTACAAAATATCTACATTACCAAAATTCTTGTATGTTATTCAATACTAATCCTTAATGTCTATCTTTGGGTAATGATTCAACCTCAGATTTCATCTAAATCTATTTCTAAGGTTTTGATAAACTTCCTATGATAAGAACGGTAGCACCCCGACCCTCAAAGCCTAGAGACGATTCATTATATTAATAAATTGGAATGATTACAAGGAATCAAGTCTTGAAGGACTGGTCAATTTATCTGTCAGGGAAAATAGATTATATATATAAATATTACATTACCATCTATAAAAATTTAAAACATAAATATTCATGTGAGAACTTTATTATTCCCCTAGATTAACCATGAATATCAATAATTATACACTCCTTCTCCTCCAAGGAAAAATAAAACATAAGAAATTGGTGAGCTCAGAATCTCAGTAAGGATAACGATATAATGGAAAATATCAAAAAATAAGAATAATCATTTTATGTGTTGTATAAGACCTAAAAATGACTTAAATATAAACTTCTGCATAATATGGAAAAGATATATCAAATAATTCCTTGTCCATATTCACATGGATATTCAACTAGTCGAATAATCACATGTAATATCAATAGCTAATTTAATAATGAAGGAATGCATAATGTAAAACATCATAACCACATAGTCAAGGCCTCATGCAAAGACTACAAATAATAATTATATCAAGGCCTTGTGCCAAGACACTAATTTGTCTCAGTATACCTAACGATGCATCAAGAAGCTACAGCATGCATCACCTGTCACTTACTAATTCAATGAATTCCTCATATGAAAAGGTTGAAACATAACATAAACATTTGTATTAAAAATAGTATATGAAATGTAAATACTTTAACCATAAACCATGAATGTTAGAAAAGCAACACATCCATAGTCAAACATATCATAACTCATCAAATACAATATATAACATTGTATTATAATAAATAATCTTCAATCTTGAATAATATTCCATAATGGATGTTGACATATTTGAAAATAATGAGTAAAAAACATTGTGAGAAATATCACATTTTAATTATATCATTTACAAGACACACAATTTAGAATGGGAGAAATTTAAAATAAATTTTTAAATCAATGTTTCCCATATTACATAGAATCTTTTGAATGTAATTAATAATTTAAATCATTCATGTCCAAATATATAAATACATAAAACCATTTTGAAAACATGGACATTAGTGAGAATAATTTAGAAGAATATATATAAAATTTTTTTAAAAAGATGTCATAGTTAAAGGTTTCTGTAAAAATAATCCTTTTGAAAACCTATATATGAAACATGGACATGGATAATAAATATGTCCCAGTAAATAATTAAACATAAACAATATCAGAAAATAATAATATTTAGGAATTAACCATTACCTTCTTCTTTACAATAGTCATGAGTAAATTTATCCTCGAGTATAATTACCATATTAGGTTACTAAATTATACCATAACAATATTAATATTTCTGATATCATATTTTTTTCATTTATAACTTTATACTACCCATTTAATAATAACATTCATGTTAATGTAGAATTTCAGGTAATTATTGCTTTCTTTATGGTACATGTTTTAACTTGTTATTCTAAATCATATCAGCTAGATCATTATTTACAAACTTTAATAATATAAATTGTTATTTATATATCATATATATTCATAATTAAGATATTTATAATAGATATATTTATAAAATAGAAAACACTGGTTTTGGAGACAGAAGGCCATTCATACGCATATATACTATTTCGATTTTCATATTGAATTGAGTGGAAGTATGTGAATAAGATATATGTAAATACAAACACAAATATATCTATATATTTAAATTAGAATTATTATGTCATATATTACATATTTATTAATAATATATATATTTATAATCATCTTTGAATAGCGAATGTGGAAATGAATCTAATCGCATCGTGGAGACAGTAATCTGTAAGTACACATGTGTGACAATATCATTATAATGACGGTGAAGTATTATATAATTATAAGGAATATCGTATATAAATAATCATTGTAATTTTATATTTATTTTTTAAATCAACTATACTAATCATTATACCCATCCAAATAATGATGTGTTGAATAACAAACTACACCACATCTTGGAGATGATAAGCCGTACGTATGCATGTATGGTGACTTTGTCATTCATAAGATCAAGAGAATGATTATTATGTTTGTAAAATATTTATAATAATGTCATGGTACGTATAAGGTACATGATTTATTATTTTGGTATGGAAATAATAAATAAATAGGAAGCAGAATAAGAATTGTTTTTGAAAGAGGTGATGAAATTTTTACCTCTTTTTGGGTGCGTTTGTTTGATTTGATCAAAATGGCTCCATAGGGTGGCTTTAAGATCAATTTAAGTCTTCTAGGTTTATGTGAGGGTAGTTTGGAGGATATTTGATCATGGTTTGTCAATGAAAATGGCTTTGGAGGTGTGATTTTTAGAGAATGGGATGTACCCTTTTATTAGAGAGGTGTGGGGCATTTCAGTAAACACTTGAAATAATAATTCATTTAAAACATATATTTGGTTTCTAATAGCTTGAAAAGAATTTATTTAGAGGATAATGTGGGGATGAGTATAAATCCACTCAACCAATAGGTTATAAACTAGTTTAGGTCACCATATAAACCTTATCATTTAGATTTATCTCTTAGTTAAATAGTTTATCTTTGACCATGTATTGTTGTATTATTACAATAAATGGTTAATAAAAATACAATAAAATTCCCAAAGAACCTATATATTTTAATTAATGACATATATATCATTATATATGTCATTTTAAAGAAACTTATATTTCTATGAATATTATATAATTTTATAATATAGTATTTTTTTTTAAACTCATTTATGTAAATTTTGACAATATTTAGTATTTGGTTTTAGTGAAATTCATAAAAAGTAGATTACATCGAAATAAATACATTAAATCAAAACTAACATTTCATATTCACATATAAAATTCGTTTATGGCATCAAAAGTCTCAATTAATATTTTTTTCAATATTTATAATATCAATTGTTTTAATCATTCATTGATGAGGTAATTAGATTAACATCATTATGTCATGAATAAATTGAAATATTTAATGTCTAAAAATTATAAATAAAATAAGATGATATAGCAAAAAAATTTATAATTCTAATTAATATTTATAGTGGAATTTTTTTTATGTGTAACCCTATATTAAAATGGTTTAGTTATTAAAATTTTAATTTCACACTTTTACCTCTATTTTAAATAAAATATATTAAAAGTCCTAATCTAACGGAAAAGGATAGAAATGATCTTATTTTTTTAAAACAGTTTATTTTTTACTAAAAAAAATACCAATTAAAAACATATGAGTTTTATTAATTAATTTTAAATTAATTCTCATTTTCAAAACCAGAAAGCGGTATTTTGAAAACTAAAAACTATGAAAATATTGTTATGATTTTGTATCTAATTTAAATGTAAAATTACCTCAAATGAAAAAAATGGATTAAATTATAAATATAAAATTTAATTATACATCAGAACCATTCAAACTTATAATTTTAGAATATACATAACTTTTATTAAAATAGTTATTTTCAATAAAAATTTATTATTTTTCATTATTCAAGAAAATATAAATGTTATCATAAAAACGTCATTATTTTATCAAAACTAAATATTTATGTTATTATTCTATAGAATAATTTATTTTTTTCAATTTAATATATAAATGTGTCAAATATTTGATTTAAAACGTTTTCACCACTAAAAGGTGATAAACTGGAATTTTTTAAAAAAAACTGTTTTTAATATAAAAACAAGACTTATTCATATATTATTTATAAACAAGAAATAATATGGATGTTAAAATTATATGTATTATATAAAATCCAAAATTTAGATAATGCTATTCATAACCACTTTTTAAAAGTCCAGTTTTCTATGTTGTGGTGTGCCCGAACTCGGTGTTGCGTGTGGCGCAGACTATCAAATTACATACAAGAGATTACATATTATGACGTCCTAGGATGTTACTCTATAAGAAAATAAATATTTTAAAATTTATGAGTTACAAATAATACTCAAATATTATGTGATGAGGAAAAACCCATCATTCAAGAATAATTTAAAAGTGGATATGGATTTCATGGACCTACGAAATGAAAGAGTCAATCAATATGAATATGATAAAAATATCTTTTCTTGATAAATAATGTAAGGAATAATAAAAAAATTATATTTATTTAAAAATATTTATAAAGTAAAAAATAAAAGGGAACAAAAAAATGATCACTAATGTTATAGGATCGTGAAATCCATTGATTATTTTCATATGATTTCTCAAAGTATAAGTCCACTGAATCTAAAACTGGCTTAGAATATGAGAATATTCATTTTAGAGAAATGATAATGAGATAAATAAGAATTCTAGTATATGGATGAATTGTTTAATGTGAAATTGGGAAAAACTAAATTCATCCCCAATTATATCACTGGACAATGATGTAAATATCCTTGAAAACGTGGGGAATTGTTTTCATCATGTTGTGGTGATGATGGTGACAATGGAATTGAACTAAAATCCACACTATAAGTTAATATAGAAGCATCACATTAGAATAAAAAATATCTATAAAAAAGATAAAAAATAATGAAAACTACTGTTTTGGTATTAAAATAAAAGATTGTGATTAAAAATAAATACCTCTTATTGATTATATTACTAATGAAGTGTTTATGTTTTGAATATTTTATATATTGGTAAGTGATCTTAAAAATAATTTCTAGATAAGGGGTGAATAATTTGTCGAGAAACAATTTAGTAGATGATTTCTGAAATTATAATAATTCTTATGGCGACACTTCTTGAGATAGTAATAATATGGGTTTAAAAGAACATGGTAATTTGAAACCTTATTAGTTATAAATAGGAATGGTATATATAATAATGTAGGTGTGAAATGAAAAAATGAGGAGGATTAGTCCTGGAATACTATGAGCTAATATTCCATATCAAAGGAAGGAATTAATATACCATGCACTTCACATAACCCTATGAAAAAGAAGTATCAAAATGTTCAAATAAAACATATAAAATACAATACAAATATGTTTTCAATATCATGAACTACAATTCATTGGTTACTTTTTTTTTGGAAGGTATGGACAAAACTACCATTCTTAATAGAAATAATATCATTAAACTAGATTAATAAATAACCAAGAGAGTGATTCGGTATACAAAGGGGGGATGATTCAAAAAGGAAAAATATGGGATAATAAATTTAAATAATATGTTCACATAAATTAGATCCCATGATCTGGAAGAGATTTTTTCCTTATATGGACAAGGGTGTCAAGAAGCTGAGTTATATATATCCAAACTGACTAAACAAGTAACAGATAATGAAACATGGAGGTCATGTACTACTAGGATTCCAAAAAAATAAATGATAATCCTAATAATTTTTATACTATCATAAATAATCACTTGAAAATATTATTTGATCATCTATTAGACAATAAACAAATAGAGGAAGCACAAATGAGTGAATCGAAAATGAAATTTAAGTGTTCGCGGTATAAATAACTAATGTTTGAGAGGAATCATCTACCATGGTTTATATATAGTCTTGAAGAGGATTTTTAAACTATATGTGAATGTTTTACATAGTTCAAATATTATTTGGTAATCATATGTGGTAATGTCTACTTTTAGAGTAGTTTTATTCAATATTTATGAATGGAATTAATGTATTAATCTATAGTGGAAAAGAAAAATAATTTAAAAAAATGAAGTTCACAAGTATTAATTGGGAAAATATCATGATTAGGATACTTATAGGGAATTATAAATGACTCGGTAGTGAGAATTTGTTTTATTTTGTGAGTTGCCTCTCAGTCTCAATATCACTACTAAAAAAACATGAATTCCCTACATATTTGAAATTATTTGTTTATAATGATTCTTAAATATAATTTATTGAAGGAGATATTGTGAGGCTCTTATATAATGAATAAATAAAGTAGATACACTTTATAGAGTTTTAATAAAATCCAAGGATAATAAGGTTAATTAATACATTAATGGGTAGTTAAAATTAATATTGAGTTTTGAACATACAAAAAGATGTGAGAATCTAAAAATTTTGAAACATTTGAACCTCATCGTGAATGTTTTATTATAATCTATTACAATCACACATTCAACCATTATTTTTCAACTAACACTAAAAAATAATGTAATATTTTTTTATGAAAACTTGTGTAAAAGGGGTAATCGTTATACAATAATATGGACTATTTTGATGGGTTTGTCTATATGTGTGTGGGTTACATATTTATCATTATAAATAATTTATTAATAAACCCATAGAGTGAGATTTATGGTTTTTAGGAAATTAATTTTGGTTAATAGCAGATGTTGGAACCTTTATTATGAACTCTTTTTTTAACACGAGTTTTTTTTCACTTAGACATAGAGGTTCTTGACTAAGGGGTCATTGTTAAAGAAATCTAGAGATATCATAATCCCTCATGAACAACACCAGGTATAATTATAATATTATTATGCAAGAATACGTTATATATCTTTAGGGAAGTTATTGGTGTGAGAAGATCACATACCTTAAAAAATTCATGTATTGTTAATATAGGGTGAAGAAATAATCCATGGGACCATATATTGAGTTCGGTATGTACTGTTGTTGCTAATAAATTCCCTTGTAGAAATAAAAATTCCCATGTATAATTTACAAATTTTTATCAATGATTAATTATGGTTTTCATGAAACATATTATGAGGCTTAGAATATTTTCATTATTTTTCAGGATTAACAACACATACAAGTCCATATGTTGATTGAGTTGGTTCCATAATAAATGGAACCTGTTATTTGGTGTTTCTATATGATGAACATGGAAAGGTATCCTATGAAATTTTTGTACCATCCTATAAAAACGTGAATCTATTACTGTTTATGTATAAAGTTTCACTGCATAAACATGAGTTTTTATTAATTTTACACATGAGTTGAGATATGTAAAGGTATTACATTCAGTTGATTGGTATGATAGATTTTCTATTCATTTGGAAAAACCAATTATATATTGAATTATCTGAGGCATATATTTGATCCATAGAGTTTGAAATATGTTTGATCGATATGGTTTATTGTCAATTTGACATAATTAAAACATAAAATCAAATCATTTCTTATTTTGTTGATCCAAATGTGTGGTCATTCTAGATGTGCTTTCAATTATGTTGGTTCTTCTAATTCTAACATGTAATTAGTTATAATAGTGTAGTCACATCAAATGGTCAATTCATGTGATCAATATGATAGTGTTTTTTGTGGATATGGTCTTTACATTGTGATTGTATACCTCAGGGTACGCCATACACATTGTGAATTTTTGAGTAATCATACTGGGATGAAATTAGAGTTTCATGGTTTTAGATACACAGATGAAATTAATCAAAACATGCACCCAATATTAAATTGATTGAATTTAAATAACTTGATCAGCTAGATGACCAATATTGTAGATAATAAATATTGATATCAATCCAAGATAAATGTTTGATAGTGAGATGAGTTCCATTTTATAATAGGAGGTCCATGTGTTAGTGATGCATGATATCATCTCTGTATAAATATTTAAAATAGTTAATGTTTTTATTTGTAAAGATAAATGAGAAGTCCTATATGAATTTATTCAGGTGTTCTAAATAATAATGTGATTAACCAATTAAATTAATATTGTTGTAATAGTATTTATGAGTATGGTAAATTCTGGTTATTCAAATACTTTGTGAGAGTAAGTGGTTGAGTCTTCAGATGATTTAAATTGGAACAACCAGAATATTAGATGACCAAAGAAGGATAATGGTAACATGTCATTATTTAAAAATTGTTCAACACGGTATAATATCTTATAATATTTTATATATAGTATTCATAATATATTTTATGTTAATATAAATGAAAACTATAGGTTTTGAAGAAACCACTCATGTTTTAGAATTTTATGAACATATAAAATTCATATGTGATAAAAAATTAAGACATAATGCATTCTAGTATCAAAGATAAAAGAATATTATAATGTTTGGGATATTTATTTTGGGTTATTATAAATGAATCTAATGTATTAAGAAGGGGTATTAGGAAAAATATCATTCTTCATCTGGTGTGAGTTTGGATTCCAAGATAAATATTTACTATTAATGTTTATTAAATTGTTTGAAGGTTATATACATTAGTAGACAACTTGAAAATATATTTTCATGTAAGGACAGAAATAAAAATTAGGAATAAACCAATCCAATATAATAAAAAGATATTTCAATTATTTGATCAATATTAAAGAATAATATTGTGACTAGGGTGTCAAACCATCCACTGGAGGATAATGACTAGGTAATCTATGTCACAACTAAAAGAATTCAATTGATGTGTTAATAAGAATATTGTTTAATTTTAACTAGTGACACTAACTAATATTATCATGTTCTTTGATTTGTATAATATTCTCATTTGAATATTAGAAAAACATGGTGTTGACTTGTATTTTATGCTTAACATTGTAATTAATTTTTTTATCACACTTTTACTGTAACAAAAAAAAATGATTTTTAGCTCTTATATATTATTTATTATATTGTGAGCCATAAAATTTTTTAGAGGTATGTTATAAATAAATAATTCATAAAAGGGTCTCTGGTTCACCCCCTCCCCTCACTGTTATCCAATTATCCTAAGGATATAAAAAATAGTATTTAGAATGTTTTCATTTTCATCCTTCATAGGATTTTCAACACAATACTATAAGATCTCAATTTATTAAATATCACATGAATCTTCTCTTTCATGTGGAAACTCAGGATCATCATACTTCACTAATTGATGTCGTATACAGTGTGATCAAATTATTCCTTATAAAAGAAATCCTTACAGTATCTATAACATACCCATAAGAAAATTGCATGTGCAATATCATCTTCAAACCATGATTAATTTGAATTACAGTAAAAATGATTAAATAAATTTCCTTTCAAAATTATTTTTTTTCACTCCATTATACATGTCTAATAGTTTAATGTTTTTTTCAATAGTATTAAGATAATTGTTTCTAGAATTGTATGAACACTATCAAATTATTTAGTAACTATCAACTCAATATAATGGCACGATCACCTCACATCATTACCTTTTTTCCACTTCTCCATCAAAACATACTCTAATCATTTTACAATCATCAAAAAATCAATTTATATAATCCAAAAATTTCATTTTAAAAACTCTTGATGAAAATATATCCAAACCAAAAAATGGATTCAACAAACATATCCATTAGAATTGAAAAAAATAGATTCTCAATAATCATACCAAGATGGGAAACTAAAAGTGAAATTCACATAAATTACATATGAGGTAACAACCTTCCATTTTCATAGATCCTAATTGAATCAACTGGATCATGGAAAACAATGAACTCCTTTAAAATAAATACATTAGAACACCTTTTTTCACAAATTTTTTTGGAACACATAATCCCCTTAGACATCAAAATAAAATAATGTCATCAATAAGATTCGAACCATATACACCTTAAATATTAGATGTATAATTATTTATCTTTAATGCTACATTAGTTGTGAATAATGTAAAAATAATTATTTATTTTTTAAATTACCTAAAAATTTCATAATATCCAAAAGTTTTAATTAAATTTATTACATAAAATTATTTTTTATTAATTAACATCCATTATATAAAAAATTATATTTGAAAACCATTCAACAAATGAAATTAATGTATTACATGGTTTTACTGCCACATTTAATTTTAATAAATTTCATTTTATATTTACATAACATAACTCGTAATTATATATTTGATGTTGTAAGTAACCTTTCATGACAATTTTAAGTGTAATTATTCAATATCCACAACTAAAATTTCAATTATTTAATATTATTTAAACCAATAATACCACTAACTTTCTTTGTTACTATATATTATTCACATTGTAGTTTTTTTCAAATTCAAATACAATCCATCACATGTGATATACTATATCATGTTGTCAATAAGTGTGTACTAGAACTGAGAACAAATTTTATTTTGTATCATTGTTTCTATAAAAAATGGTTTCCTAAAAGTCATTAAAATTACAGCGTAAACATAAATTATTTATTGGTATCTGGTTAATAAATTGTATATTTATTTTTATTAGATGGAAATAAAAATTTACAATGATTAAATTCCCCGAATTTATATTTTAATAGTGTAGTACTTTTCAATGTATCTAATTATATTTTCACTATATAGGAAATATATGATGTTTAATCTCTACTTCATTTTTCATGGAATAACATATATAATAATTTAAGTAACTTTTAATCCATTCAACACCAACGATATGATTCATTAATGTTCATAAAATAATATTTGAATGACATGGAATAAAAACTGGTTTACAATGATTCAGTTCCTTATTCATTCAAGATGTAAAACACATCACATGTATTATATATTCTATATAATATATACTATAAAACATGGATATAATTATTATTCATATATCCATACATAGTGTAAATTTTACATGTAAAATTAATGATGCTCTCCATATTGACTTCATAAAATACCAAATTGTCACCTCATATATTGTTTCATCATAAAAATATTTATGGATATAATTTTTATCCAGTATTATTTCACTATTTCCAATTCAATAAAAATAAATAATTTATAATAAAAAATATTTAAAAAATATTTTTCATTATTATCATACAATTATGTAATTCACTATCAGATTACCATAAAGTGGAGAAAGTATTTAATCATTTTTCATTGTACGTTCATATTTATTGTATGAAAATTAATCATCTTCTAATATTGGAGTTGATGTTTTGACACGCTCTCTGGAAAATAATAATGAAAAAACATAAAACACTACTCATAAATACTAGTTTATGCAATGTTAATTTCATAATTATTATTACTTCATTGTAAATTTTCTGTAATTTTTTCACTTCGCCATAGATTTCCTCAACTACCGCATTGGATAATTCATGTTACTTAAGGAAACTATATTTCACAATTCAGATGTTTTAATAATTATCATTATATTTGAAAATTATTTTTAATAAATATATACCATCTTTAATCAAAAAAATAACTGAAATTTAATATGTTGACATCGGTTCTTATAAGATACTATTTTCACCATCCATCCATGGAATCAAATTATGCATCCATGCTTTGATAAATGTTGTAGACATTGATGTTTTTATAAGATTTACAATGTTTTATAGAACAAGTGGCATGTTTTATGCATTTTATATAAATTTTACGAAATCAATGTGATCATAAAGTATGAAGGAGATAATTTGAGATGTCAGTAATAACATTAGTCACTATAGATAATGATATAAATTAGTAAAAATTACTTAAACTATTTACTAATAATTTAGATTTGTAACATAAATGGTTAAAATAATTACACAAGTAACATTCCCCCCATATTTCACGAAAAAACATTCCTTCTAGTAGAGTAAACAATTTTCCACGTATCAAATAAATTGTGTACATTATGTTTCCCACTATTATACGAATCACTGAAAAATTTATAAATATTAATATTTATTCAATTTCCATAAATTAATTTTTATAGTTTGTAGATCATTTAGAAATATTTAAACTATACTAAAAATAAAATAATGCTTCACTTAAAATGGTTTTTATATTCTTTAGGACATTTTATTGTATAATAATATCATAATTTCATCGAACCTCATTATAATAATATATATTAAACAAATCCATGGAGTAAAAATTTCACCTCATTATACTCTAAGATGATGAAACTAAAATCATATTTAGGGTCAATATATCATGGTTATGTGTAATAAAATGCATATGATATATGCTAATGGATTTTTATTATGGTGTTAATAACCTATAATGTACAAAAAATCAGTTTATAAAGTAATATGATGATATTCAATGATGTTTGATGGAATATTATGGAATTAAATATTTAAAATATTTTTGAACATTAAAAGGTTTTTTTAATAGGTTTTCCCAATCAAAATTCTTTTAAATTTTTTTGAATTATTCAAGAGGCTATAAATTTATCATTGATGAATTGTTTACAAATATGAAGCTTCTATGAACACCCAAGAAGCCTATCCACGAAAATTGAGAACGTGAGATTAATTTGAAATATTGTTTTGTGAAATTCCATGATTAATGGTTCCCATTTATCTCAAATATCTAACAAAAATATCTCATTAATCGTAAGTGTTTGAAAAATATTTACTATTAGTTTTTATATTTATATAACTTATGAATACTTCTTTAGGAATGAATTCACTATTTGATTCCCATGTATAATATATTGGAAGGATACAAATAAAATTTGGGGTATGATCTTAAATTAATGAATTATATTAATATAACCAATAGTTTGATATTATGTAAATTGGGTTCTAATGATTTAATTCCACCATTATTGGATATGTTTTATACCAATTAAATCCCAATAAGTGTATATTATAAAATTTTAATTCATTTGGTTTTAGGAAGCAATATCTGAAAAATCGAAAATATTATTTTCTTAAAAACATGACATTTTGTAAAAAAAATATTCATGGTTGATGATAATTTCTATGACCATTACGTGTTTATAAAAAAATAGGTAGAGTATAGTCAATATCTCAAACACTTTAATGGGTTTATAAAAATAGTTAATGTAATATGTTTCCTCAAAATAGAGCATTACTCCCTCACAAACTATTTTTCTATTTTTTTTATTTATAAAAATAATATCAATTTCAAAAACTACGTGGGAACACTAATAGAACCTGATATTTAAAAAATAAAATATAAAAATTTATATAAATTAATAAAACAAATAATATTAAACCAAAAAATATTCTCAATGATCCAGAATATGGTTTGTCAATATAAAACCAGAATGAGTTGGAGGGGAGAATTATGGGTATTATCCTACAAAAAATAGGGAAATGAATTCCCACGTACCCTGAACCATGGGACCATGTTTCTTGTTAAAAAATGAATACAAAATACCCCCACCATCTTTTTATCCTTTTATTCCTCACTTACACAAAATACAATGATGTCACAAATTTCACAATACACCAATAACTGGAAATCATTACCACCATTGAACACCATTAACACTACCAACCCCATTATGAATCTGACCATGTCATTCAAAAAGATTGAGAAAATACACCAATAAAACCATGTATCACATAAAATCACAACCAACACTTGAGGTGATTTGAGATCCAAAAAACATGATCATAATAAAATATTGGATCACAGTTTCATCCCACCCTAATCAAACAATACCCAACAATTACTCCTCAAGAATCATAAAATGTTCTGATGAAGACTCCTCCATAGATGAAAATACATCACCATAAACAATATAAATATTTTATCTAAATATTATTTTATTAAAATATGACCAATTTAACTATGTAAAAAAATATTGATCAGTACTCAATTATTTAATTTTCATAGTATGATTTTGAATATTTTTTACTTTTAGTTTCTATTTTTTATAAATAAATAGATGTATTAATCGAATATTTATTTAGAAACTTATTTAAAATTTAATAATTGTTCATGATATTTAATTTATTTTATCATGTTTCATTTAATTTTAATTAATTATCAACTATTTATTCTTGTTCTTTTAGGTTATAAGGAAGAAATTTTCTACAGGTTAGCCAATAAATTAGAATATTTTCACAATTTTTAACAATTATATATTAGTTTATAAGAATATTTTGAGAATATTAATTATTTGAAAAACCTTACATATGTGATATCCTATATACATTTATTTTTTTGGATGATATGTAATAATTTTCATAGGAATCATCTGTTTTCTCTCATGGCACAAATGATATGTAACATTTTTCCATAGCATCAATAGGAGAAGAGTTTTGTGATACTGTTATATGAAATAATATTATATAATATTTATAATTTATTTATATGACATATAATTATGACCCATAAAATCTATATTGATATATAATATTTTTAATCTTCCACTAGAAAAGTGCCAAGTGTGTTTTAGAGCATATGTAATATATTTTTTTATTTCCCAATCTACCCTTTTAAGGATTATATCTTTTTTTAAAAAAACCTTACACAATAATAGAATTATATTTGGGTAATATCACATATTTAAATTATCATGGGTGGTATCCAATCAATACCTTTATATGTTATGTTTGACTCTGAATTTCTTAGTTTGTGTATTTCAAATTATTTGTCTACTTATCATTCACTAATAATTCAAATGAATCCTTGTTCCAATAAAATAACATGAAATTATCAAACCATGTCTATATGACACCAAATAAGACATCATGATCAATATTGATGAACAAAAATGAAATTTCGATCTATCTGAGTTCCATCTGATCTATATGGAAGGTATCTCTTAATCTATGTGGTATTCTCATTCCTCTATGCCTACTAAAATCAAGTAATCACCCAGTGAATCCATAACATAGATTTCTTATCTGAACCTATAACACTAGGGATCATGGTATGTATTTATAGTTAGATGTATGATTCATGAGTGATTTTAGGAACTATATAATGTTTGGGGAGGAAGAAGTTCAAATATATAACCTCTATAAAGTTTTATCATGGAATGAATCAAAAAATACAGTGGAGTGATCGAATTATTTAATGTAAATTTATGAATTTATATCAACTTTTTAAAAGTGAATGGAAAATGATAAAAGGGTATAAATTATTATTTTTTATTTTTATAACTCTAATGATCACACATTAATCAAATTCAATTCATGATAATGAGATTTCTTATTCGGGTTTTTATGAGTTAAAATGAATTTATTTTATCATTTCAGTATTTTTAATCACATTAGTTTCTATATGAATGTATTATTTAGTAGTTTGTTACCATTTTTTAGGTTTTATCAACTTATTTTAACCATCATTTTTTTTCTTGAAGCATGTTTGTATTTTTTTTCTTCTCATATGTGATGGTTTTTTTGAATCTTAGTAGTGATTACTAGTTGTTCTCACTTAGGTATATAGAAGGTTGTGCATTCATGGGTTGTTGACTGTCTGAATATAATATAAATACACCAAGGGTGGGTGAGTGGAAATGGATTTTAAATTTTAATAGAAAAATAGACACTGAAATAGTGTAATAAAATATGGTTATGTCTTAAAATTTTGGTAGATACCATAGAGATAATATTATCCCCCTGAATATTTTCAAAAAAATATTTATATTATTTCTATAAAATCCTCAGACATAGTTTCAATGGAAACATGATTTATCATACTATTCATCTACAAACAAACACTCTCAAAAATAGTTAAACAATGAAAACTGGCTTCCTTTCAAGAGGGAACACCAGTATTAAACTTTTTATATATTTATTATCTGTATTTTAATTGTTTTCATGAACTAATTGGGATAGATTTATCCAAAAATTAGTATCATTATCAGGGAGTCAATATAATATCCATTATTAGTTTTTTTGTTTTCATGATTGAATTATTTTTAACTATATAACCAAAACTATCATGGATCAACTCTTTGGTTTAGATCCCATGGTAGATAGTACATTATTTGAAAAATTTCATAGTATAGGCATGAAAAATTTATATCATGATATTGAATATATTTTATTGAAAAAATCTCCAGTATCACCGTATTTATATTTTCATGATTCTTAAAAGACTCATTATATATATGAAAACATTCTTCCCTTAATGTGAAAACATAGTGATTTATATGCATTAGAATTTGGTTTTAAAAAAATCAACTAGTGTTAAAAATTAATCAACAATTGTTTTCATTAATGCATTAATTTAACATTATACTAATTTTTATTTTTCTATAGGTATAGATCATTAAACACATATAAATTATTCTAGAGTAGTATTTAAAAATTTCAAACCAAGGGGATTACCAGAGGATTATTTCAAGTGGATTACATTTCCATTTTTGTAAGAAGTTATAAAAAATGGGTGGTCATACAAATTAAAACCATGATAAATATATTATGGTATGAGATATGATATTATTTCTACACAAATATCTCTTACTATAATAATAACACAACAGTGGAACATAATGAATTTCATAAGTCTAGATAGAGGAATAAATGATTATGAGTAATGGGACTGTCTCATGAAGTTATATCCCAATTTCCATTATAAAAGTATATATTATAATGACTTCTTAGTTATATTCTTACAAGGTTTTTAGATAAAATGATTACAATTTATTGGATGCTTCTTCATAAATAGTTTTACTTGAAAAGTTTCTAACTAAAGATAAGTGACTGTCTAAAATGATAACTTATAACACTAACTAGTTTGTTAAAAGTAATTCATACACAAGAGGTATTCATGAGGTAATATCTTCTAAATCTCTATTATATGAAACTCAAATTAAATAATTAACCAATATTGTTTGAACTCTATATTTAAACAAATAATTTTAAAAACTAAACACACACCCTATGGTCTTCCATGTTTTTAAATAAAAATATAATTACCATTATAGTTTCACAAAAGATCTATTTTATGAAAAAGGTAATGACATGTACCAATAATAATTCTAAAAATCTGAACAATGAAGATTTTAAGGTGTATTATTTTGTAAAATATGGATTTGGAAAACCAATTCAACCATTCAAATAATGCATCCACCCACCACATCTATAATAAATTAGAATTAAAACCCAATAATAGAAAATTTATCAACCCCATGGTAATAACAATGAAACACTCAAGGTATATTTTTTATAAGTTCTTGTGTAATGTAAATTTTTTCAATATACTACCATAAGAGATCATAGTGCCTGACTTCTGAAGTAATGGAACCAATTTGATCCAGATATTTTCCAACATTAATTAAAAACTATGAAATATAAATATAAACATATATTTTCTATTTTATATATGTTAGGTGACATATTTATCTATTTAGTATAATTTTAAAAACAATGATAAAACAATACTTCATTAATTGAAAACATATCAACTAATTCTAGTAAAATGCACAATATTACAATGGATAAATAAAGTGAAAATTTAAATAATTTTAATATGGAAATTTAGATAATCTTAATCTCTAATTATTATCACACTCATAAAAAATACTATAAATAAGGATACAAAATTCAAGTTGTTAAAAATTCATATTTAAAATGATTAATATTAAACCATAATATAAATTGGAGTAATTTTTGAATGAATAAAATAGGTGGTATTATTTCGATAAGGAATTAGAAACTACTATGTGGGCTTGGTTTGGACCGATAGTTGATTGTGGGGGGTTGATTTCAAACATAATCATTAACATTAAGTTACCATTGTAATTCATAATATAAAATTCCAATGGTTTCCTCATCAATTACTGGGTATAGTCCTTCTTCCCAAAGGTTTATGGTCAATTTATGTTTTAGACCCATTGACACTTAGGGACTCACTTTGTTCTAGAGGATAGGAGGTCAGTCCCATTACTCCCATTTGAGGGGAGTTATTTCCTACATAGGTAATCTATTATACAATTATGATATAATTGGTAATCTTTTTCTAATCCTAATACATAACTGGTTTCTCCAACAAAATTATTATAAGATAACACTCTATTATATAAAAAATAAATGGGGATCTCATTGTTGAATACATTTGTATGTATTCATTGTTATTTATCCATTTCCTAATAATGAATATATTATTTATATATAGATATTGTTTAATCAGGTACATTAGAATTTGGGGCCATCCAGTGAGGAGGCCAATATATTGAATTAGGTATTGAGCCATTATAAGTCATCCTACACATCCTAGTTATTATTGGAATCAAAACTCACATTCTATTATTAACCCCGTGTAGTTTATTATAATGTGGAGAGAACGCATGGGAGGGAATATAGGAACTGAATATATTAGATTGAGTCTCAATAAGACTTCTTAAGTATCCAAGAAATGGATGGAAACAGAGTCATGGTTGTTCAATCAAGAACATGGGAATTTCCCAAAGGAACATTTCCTCGTATGTTGGATGTTTGTATCATACCACTCATATGATCTTAAATTTTGAGTTATCTTTAGTAGGAGGATATTATTGATTAAAATGATGCATTTATTATGATTCTGTAATCCCACGTTAATTATATTTGGTGAGAGAAACAACGGGAAGCAAGTGATCTATCTCATTTCATTTAAATTCAAGACTTATGTACTGATACAATGCTTATAGAAGCATTAATTTGGAGCATAAGAATTAAGAAGGAATCCTACATGTCTTGATTATGGTGGGAATCAGAGTCATCATAGTTCAGTTGGTTTCTCATTCCATTAATGGATGATGTGACATCATCATTCAATGGGAATGATAGGGTACTCATGGTTGAAATTTTTAATACATGGATAGGATTACAGAGAGTTGGATGCCCATTTGAGATCGGGATTAGGAATTAAGAAGTAGTCATATATGTCCTAGTTAAGGAAAGAATCAAATTCCTCATTGATCAATTATATTAGGGATTACATGATGATGTTTCCCTTGTTCTTGTATAGTGTTATGATACAAGTGATATGTTCAATTCAACTCCCCAATCCCACATGAGAAGTGATAAGAGTATGAAATAAGGGAAGGTAAATAATTAGTCAATATTAATATTAATGGATACTTATATAAATGGACAATCCTTTGGAGGCTTAATATAGAGAATGGTCTATAGGGTGGCTTCCTGTAAATCCATTTTTTGTAAGAAATCAAAGTTTTCATAGTTAACTTGGTTGTGGATTTCACACTAATGTGGCCCAAATAATTGGGGATTAATCAATGAGGATGATCTAATAATTAGGGATTATACATTGAATTTTTCCTTATAATTAAGCCTTGAATAATGAGGTTTCCATGATACCATGGTCTTACACACTGAGCTCAACCTGATAATTGGGTCTGAAACACTGAGGTTCCTCTTATAATCAGGGATTACACATTGATATTTCCCAGATAATTAGGGCATAAACACTATGGATTCCCTTATAATTGGTTCATACACACTGAGGTATCCCTAATAAGTTGTCCTATAAACGAGCTTCCCCTTATAATTACAGGTTACACCTTGAGGTTACCCTTTTTACCTTGTCTTACACACTTAGGATGATCATGGTTATCAAGTATTAGGATTCCCTTATATCCTAGCCTTCTCACCTACCTTATAAGTGTTCATTGTACACTCTACATGCTTTTATTTCCTATTTGAAATGTCGATAGGTGTTTTACCAAAATATCATAGGGAAATCATATGATCCAATTTTCTTTTTCAGGGTACATAAGATAACTTTGACTGGATGAATGAGGTTTGTTGCATTATCATTGATAGATTTTCTAGACGATATCGCAATACATGAATGGTTTGTCTTATAAGCCGTCACATGACCCTAGATGACACATTTAATGGGAATCACATGATCAAGGTGAAATTCCCTAGTTCAATCATGAGTGCTGGAAGAAACACACTGGGTGTCACGAGATTCAGTTGGACATGGATCAGGGAGTGGGGGTGATGAATGTTTAGGATCACATTCCCATTAGATTTCATATATCCTAGATGGAATTTCTAGAGTGCATCACAAGAACTGGTTGATATGCCTAGGTGCTATTGAGAGACTCACCAAACATGTATCTGGGCCACCATGTGAGTTTGAAGTAGTTACGAATGACACCACAAGGTCTTTATGAATAGCCTGAAGTGCTTCACTAGACTTGAGTGGTATGACTAAGGGCTCCCATGTGACCTTCTATGACATGTCCAAATGACTTCTCATGATTCAAATAGTATACCAATGGAGTGTCATGAGATCTTGATGACATGTACTGCTGTTTTCGAATATCATGGATGGGTCATGCGAAGGGCTTGAGGATTGGCATACATATATTTCTCCCAAGACTACCATTTTCATAGTTTTTGTTGCATAATTTTACTATGTGTTACTTTGATTTATTTAATGATAATATGTTTTATGTCTCATGTGATCTAGAATATTTGTGGGATATTCTTCACATGTCCTCCTTGAATTATATTGTCTGATCTTTGTGTGATCATGATATGTGTTTATTAATTTCACATAATTTTTCTGATTGTTCACTGGATCTATAGATGATGGGGATAATTAATGGTTGCAACATTAGTCACTCCAATATACCAGCACTATTTATAGTGTGAGGTTCAAAGACATTATCAATTTATAGAGAGTATTTTTGAAGAGTAAATTTGTTTCCTTTTGGGGTAGGGTATTTATAAGTCTCACCACCCTAGTTTTTTCCTCTTTTAAAGGAATTTATTGCAAAAATATGGGTTGGGGTTGATAGAGGGTCTCAACCTCACATTCTTTGTGAGGTCATACCATAGGTTTCTCTATAGGTGTTACCTAATTTTTTGTGACAGTGAGATCATCTTGTCAACACCTCCTTTATTGGATTATATTCAATTAATGGGGTCTTTTTTTCCTTTATAGTCATTTCAAGGGAAATTTATATTATCTCAGTGACATTTCAAAGGGTTTTTAAGAGATCAGTATGTATCTCAAAATTCCTTCATGTGATATCATTATACTTTTTTGGTACTTTCTAGGAGACAATAATGGCTTATCATGGAGCCTTCGAGGGATGAGAAAATTTTTACAGTGTTCATCCAATACCTAGTTGTGGATAGCCTTAGTGCTTAATGAGAGTAATATGACCATGAGATGATCCAACATCCTCTATTTTTATTTCAATTTTTATCATTTAATTATTCAGTATTTTTAGAGAAGGCATTAGTGTTATTGAAGACAGTCACTCTACTTCCTGGAGATGTGCCACATGACCAATAAGAGGTCCTATAGAGATTCACAAGATCATTATGAAAAAATTGATCTTATTATCTCTAACAATCTAAAGGGACAGAATGAGGTCAACTAGACATACCTGAGGCTCTTCTCATAATGATGATGTCTTGCTAGGGAGCACTAACACAGTGAGGTAAAAAAGTATCCATGGGATTTTTGTGTCTCACAAAACACCATGGGATGTCACTTGATTATTATGACTACTTGTGTCTCCTTACATTTGGATATTTTATTTCATTATTTTATAAAGAATTTATATGGATTTTCAATTAGTTTTCCATCATGGAATCACTATTTCAATTATATAACTCACATTGTGTGTATATATCATCACAGATGGAAGCACTACTTTTATGTAAGCCTAAAGAAGTGTCTGATGATGTTTAATGTGAGATAAAATTCCCTAAGGGGGATCATTCAATCAAAGTCATATGAGTCCATAAAACAATCAAATGGTGTTTTCTGAGCCGTAATATTTAAGGTTCGGTGGCTGACATCCTATATCGCAAAAATGTGTCGCTAAACTAAGTGTTACAGTTTCATTTACATGTGTCATTCAATTCCACATGTATATGGATGTTCATGTTATCTATTATGTCCAAATAAGTGTAGCCGGTTCATATGATCATGTGTAATGATTGAAAACCTAGTTCACATGAATGTGTCCCGAGACTGGGTATGCATGATCAAGGGAAAAAGTTGTTCAATCGTACATGGTATCATAAAACAAGTCATATACTTAATGTATAACATAATCCAAGTCCCATGATTTTGTATCTCAGTCTATGTTTTACATGCGATTGTCGCATCAATATCAGTGAGAAAATTTCATCCCATTCTAGGTGGCTTTTCATAATTATATTGATTGGTCAAATGGACATTTTGAGATCATATATCACTAAGTAAATCAAAAGAACTCTAATTTCAGTATGATTCTGATTCATCAACCTCTTTTATGATATTTTCCCAACACTTTGAATATTACATAATAATGTGTTTCAATTGTGTTATTTTATTTCATATATCTACAGACTATTTGTGTTTTTCACAGCATGTTTTTTTCCTTGGTTTGATATAAAAAAAATTTGAAATCATATGGAGTAAGTTTCATATGTTTCTCAATTATTAAAGCGTATTTCTTCTTTTCAATTGTTGATAGTGTTTTGGGGTATTGTACTTTCACATTATAGATGATACAGTTCTTTTGTGTTTCGCATGATGGGTTATGCAATGCCACATATTTTTACAAGGTTTATTTTTCATTGGATTTAATATTCACATGAGTTCATGTCTGGGTCTCACATTAACTTGATATCATACCCATTATGGGGTTTTCCACACCCTATTTGTGAGGAAAGGGGGAGAGATCCATTCAGAGAGGAATCTGATGTGAAATATTGTTCTCCCTTTTTTATTTATAGATGAAGTATCATCCTAATTTTTTTACATTTGATAATGGTTGCATGATTGAATATTTTTTTTCATTATTGATCGTGTTACCCTACTATGTAGTTGATATGGATATTGAGATGCACTGAGATATGCCATCCAAGAAAAGAACTCTTATAATATGAATTCATGTTCATTTAACCTCATGAGGAATTCAAATCAGTGTAGAATCCCATCTAAGAATATTATGCATAGATTGTAGAGACTCTTCTAGAACATTATATTTGTAAACCTCACCACATAAATGGTAGCTTCTATTTAGGTATTGTATATGCACATAGTGGTGACCACCGCGACATCTTCTCTGTTTGATCTATTTTTGGTGAGATCTATATATTTTATTCATATGGAATGCTCAAGAACATATGTATGAGTATATTATCCTGAATGTTCATCCTTTTTGTATTCCAAAAAGGTGGGATGCTCCTCTACATCACATGTTGTTTCCACATACATGAAATGGCCTCCCATACTGATAAACAAAAATGGTGGGAGTTACACACGGACCTTGTCCATGGACCATCTTCATAGCACTATGAATCTTCATGGAGGCCTCTCATATTCCCATTAGTTACATGTTTACATTCTATTGTGATCATCATGACATGCAATATACTAAAAGTTATCCATATGACCCTTTATTTTTTGGTGACAGGAGGTTCATGAGGCAGGACATTGATATCAATTCTAGATGTGATCCACTGAAACCCCTTGATGTATGATAATGATAGTTTCTATGCTCCAATATAGGGATTGATCTTCACATGAAAAAAAATTTCATATAGTTGTCCTAGTGTGAGGATTTATACAATAATCAAGTTCGTACACATATATCTTCTTTCCAGATTAATCACTGTAAGCATGTGTGTTGCATCCTGACGTTGTCTGTGATGCATCATTGAAATTCATCAAGTATTTAGATAGTTGTTGAATGATCATGATCATGCACTCTAGTTCCCATTAGTATGTGGTATCAAAAAAGAAAAAATTCTGATTCCACAACGATGAAGAAGAGGATTTGAAACATCTTCTACCAATTTTCAAATATCCACATCATTGTTTCTTCCACGAAAATATGATTAATGCATGATTATGGGCATCAACCCCTTCTCCCCTACCCACTGGAGATAGATTCGTTTTCAATGAAAATGATCTAATTCTATGGTAAATATATCACAAATTTCTATATATATGATTGTTTGATAAATATTCTAGTGTTTTCAATACAAATAAAGGGTGTTCAACCTTATGTTGAAGTCAACAAATTTGGTGACGGTAGATTTATGTTTTCAATGGTCCCACTATGTTAATTTTAGGATTTTCCATTATTATAGTCTAAATCATTTGTTGTGCTATAGTTTTGAGTCTTTTATTTCAAAAATTTTATTACTTTTGTTTAGGGTCTTCTATCTAAGTCCTTTTATCGTTGTTGCTTATGATCTTTTAGATCATAATTTTAATTTTTTTAGTTAAAGGAATTTTTTCTCAGAATTTCTATCCATGTAGTTTAGGGTCTTTTAGCTCTGACAATCTATTTATTGGGTTTTGGGTATTTTGGATCGGGACTTATATCATTTTAGTTTGGTTTCTATTAGAATATAAATTCTATCACTTTAGTTTAGGAACATTTTAATCAGAACATATTGATGATAATGTAAATTTAGTTCATGAATGATACAAAGGACCCATAACACACTATGGTTTTTTGTTCGTACATGGTTTTGTTGAGGATACTGTGGATCAGATCTCCTTTCATGCACAGTGGCAGTTCCTCTGGTTTGTCGGTCCAAGCCCTCTTGCGTTGGTAGCATTTCGCAACATAGGCATCCTTATTATTTTACAAGGTTCGTGTAAGGGTTATGAAGGTAATATATGTTTAGTGAGTAATATTAGTGAAATTAGGTCTGTATTTGTATGGGAGATATAAGTCCTAACCCAAAATATTGAGTATATGACTATGGTTTGGGGTGTATATGATGAGAATATCTAGTAACACTATCATATTATAGGATCCACCATCTTATTTCCTAGGCTCATAATAGAAAAGTATATATTAATTTGGTTGGATGGTTAAATACCTTACTCATCGGTATTATAATCAAGAAAAATATGATATCCACTCCTTTACAAGGGACATTAAATGATTATAAAGATTCAAACATCTAGATGAGGAGGTTTGTTTCGGAGGAAGCCAATCCATGAACGTTTATGGAACCATATGGAATTTATATCTTAAATTTTGAAGCTCATGCCCAATTCTATTTGGTTTTGAGTCATTAAGTGTGGAAAATTAATGGTACGGGAATGGAACTATAGATTAAGAGCTTGATAAAGAGTAAAAACACAAAGATGTTGTGTTGAATATTTTGAATATGCCAAGATTGTTTTGTACGCAGAATGTAAGTCATGGTAAAAAGTGAACAGGTCAGGAGGATGATGTAGAATAGTCATTCCATTAGTATTTTATATCACTAGGAGGTGTTGAGTTCTAGTGTAGTTATGTTAGGGGACACATGTATTAGAAATACCTTTTTCATTATTATCACATTTTTTTTGAAGACAATATGGTAATATGGATGATCTATATCCATGTACAAAAAGTCATGAAAAGGTTACCTTGAACCTGAGTATTCTTTCGATGGTCCATGGAAGGTTCTCAGTGATCTGAGGCCCAAATCATATATTGTGATTTACTGAAAGGTGTGATATCTAATAATGGTTCAAACACCCTAAATCTTTAGTCACAACCTAAAAACAGATTATCATAGTATTTATATGTGAAAAATCATTAATCTTCATTTTTCCTAAACTAGGGGGTCCAGTGATCATATCGTGCCTCTTCTAGGGCTAAAAATCAACCTTATAAGCTTTATGACATATATTTTTATGCCTTAATTTTTTCTTTAACTCTACAGATGAATAGTTTAAAATGAAAAGACTTTCTTTTGTCCAGCTTTCGCAAATATGCAGGAAGATCAAGGTCATGACTCACATAGACCTATTATGAGGAATGACATATGAGATCTTAATTAGGATACTTAGCGTCAAGAGAAATCCATCATACTTTTGAGTATGTGGTAAAAACACTGTAAATAATGAATCAAGGTTCTCAGGATGTGAGTAGTGATATGGAAAAATAATACCATGAGTATTTCAGATCACACTAAGGATTTGAGTTCAGCCACAGTGATGTCATGTTTGACAAGGGTTGGAAACACCTTTTTTCAAAGCGATACATTTGGATTATGACTATAGACACATATTCAAGATCCATAGGAATATATTCATAGTTAATGAAAAGGTTCCCGTTTAGATGGGTATCTTTTCTAATTTCCATGAAGATTTATTGAAACCTAAGGAACTCGATACATTATGTATGATATATCGGTTGAGATTCTTAAAACATATCGGATGCACCCCGTACGTTTCTTCACTATGGTAAGACTCTTTTTTCTTTTGAAAAGGGATAGTGATTGATGATGGAATGCACAATTTTTATATCATCTATTTGGGATAGAAATTCAACAATGAAATTAAATTTCATCTAGAAAATATAATTTTGATGAAGTTAATAAACAGGTGACAAAGATGTTTTTTTGTGAACTATTAATTTCATGTGATGATGATGTTATTAATGTAGTTTAAGATCAAATGGTAGGGAGATGGAAAATAACATGAATAATTATGCATAAATTTTTACATTTTAAATATGGTCGTACATGGATCTTACCCCCAGGTAGGAAAAGTGATCATGTATACTTCATCCCCTATGCAGTTGGGGTGTATTTCATTTATCATTTGTTTTATCTGGTCCCACGATTTGAGATCTGAGCATCAATATATGTCGTATGATGATAAGAATCAGTCATCATGTATTTCTTGAATGGGAAACTTTCTACACATGTCTGATCCATATGCAGAAGTGGAAATTATTTCTGTTTATTCTTATATCTAGGCACATGATAGAAATCTGGGAATCGCGACGTATCGTACGATGACATGAATAAAGACACATGTAGTTTTTGATGAACCATGCTACTTTACATAAAAAAAGAACATTCCATACAAACATGAAATTGGTATTTTGGATGAACTCAAGGATAGAAATATGATCATTACTACATATCTTTCAGTAATAGGAGAAAATCCATATATAATTCATGATGAATGACTTTATTGCACATGTGTAGTTTGTATGAAGAGTAGGGATAACTTTTATATTCTTTTTAATTAGACCCAGGATTTAAGATATTTGAACCACTACATATAATGTGGTTCCAAGATCACATCACAAATAGTTCTCGAATAGATGTGTGGTAGGAAAGCATCATTATCAATATTGATCCTCAAGGCTGAGGTCTATGAGAATGTGTATAATTATGTCTTAATAAGTGAAATGAACTATAAAAATTAATGTCATGTGGTGAGGACTCAGGATATTTATATTGAAGACTTTTATTCAATAACATTTTTAACATTTCATAATCCATTATGTTTTTTATGTAGTGAAGCCCTTAATGATTATGCTACGATCACAAGAGATTTATACGATGTGAGAAACAAGGAATATAAAGGTCCCATCTCACCATGCATATAATTTTAAATATATTAATAGGAAATTTATTATTATGGGGAGTCTAGGTGATGATATTGGAACAAGGAATCCCTATGTATCTCATTGAATATGATAATAAGTCTATGCATAGTTTTAGGAACCATGTGTAGTTTAATTTCTTATAGAAATCACATCAGCTATGGTGTTTAGCAACATGTGGTGAGCACCTTGATTCACCCAATGTTAAAAGAAAAAGTATCATTTGGGGATTAGTGCAGTTTAACATCATTGAGTATGGATATAATCAGTGCATCCTAACGTTATGTAGTTATGTTTGATATCACATGATGTGAAAGGAAATGAATATTGTAGGTCGGCCAAAAACATAGATATTTGGGCATCATTACGAATTTTTTGTAGGATGGAATCAATCAATATTTTTTTCAATATAACCAATTTTGAGTAATGTCATGTGGAATAGATAGGGATCACCAAACATGAATTATGATAGACCATCAAGAGTTCCATGATGTCTACTGTAATGTGGTATAGACGAGGATCACTCAACAGAAGATAAAGGGAATATTATGGATCTATTCATTGGATGGACCAAGGTATAAGATCAATTCATTCCTATATATATAGTTAGAGATGATAATCAATCCTTATATAATTCTTGAAATTCCATGAGTTTTAATTTTAGTCCTACAGGAAAACCTTTGTGCTATTTATATTCTTATGATAAGGACATTATAAGCTAATAGGTTTATCATTTTTTTTATAATGATTGTCCATGTTTTTTAATGTCTTATAGTCAGGATGGTCTGTTTTAGTTTATAATCATACTACCAAGATGTTCATATATAGCTTAGTGTCATGTCATTAGGATAAAATGTTCTACATGACTGCTTCACATAGTATATCTTGAGAAATAACACATTGGGGGGAGGTGTGACATGATCCCCATCCATTATGGACAATGAGTAATCTCTATTGTGATTGACCATAGGAATAATGTATGGACCTCCAAATTTGTGTTTAAAATATAGATTATTATTTGTCATTATCATTGGTTTTTTAGAGCCATCCCTAGTTCTCTATGAATGAATGATATGATTAGAACCATTTTATTGAAGGCTCCCTCTATCTGATTTTGTTTCACATCATGGTTTTCAAATGTATGCATCATGTTCCCATCATTCTAGACCATTACTTATAGCATATTTTGTTATTATTCATCATCCAAGAGTTTTATGTAGATATCTATTCATATAGAATCAACTGGACCTCGATGGGTGACACTACCATTATCCCATGCACTAATTCCCATGACTCTTCTTGTGTAGAAGATTGTGTGGTGGTATGGTGGTCCCATAAGGATGGAAGGGAATTTATGTCTCATACATATTATCCTTAATCAATGTCATATGTACTATATTTTTTAGATTAATGTTGAAGGACTATATCTCCCCATTTTCCATTGAATTATAACGATAAGAGTTATTGGACTCAATGTAGTATATTTGGTACTGTTTCTTCAAATTTATTGAACCAATGTTGGTGTTGTTGTGTATCAATATTGTGTGAGAGACATCAAACTGGATAATGATATGGGATTTTATAATGTTTTTAATATTCTTTGTTATGTATTCATTGAGGGGTTATTTCTCTTCCTAATTGAAAATGAACTTGATAGTAGTAAGGATTTACATGAACTGCTTAGTTGTGGTTGGGGGATATTGACCACAACAAACATTCCCCACATGGAAAATGGCCAACAATATTTCTTTGTGTGCTGAAATTATAGGGGTTAATAGATTTTTTTTACATTGAAATAGAACTCATGATATTTCTTGTCATACAATGCATAGTCTTGTATCATGGATATCTATTAATAACATGGGTCATGATTTAGCGGGAATGATTGGTTCATGAGTAATTACCATTAAAGGAGATTTAATGGACTTAATCCATGATAGAGAGAAACTATTTATTTATTATTCATATATGGATTATTATATCACATACACCCTTTTAGATGGATTTTTTCTCATTTGGAACAATGTTCATGGAAATTTCCATTGCATGATGCTGAATCTGTTCACTTGTGGCTCACTCCATTGGGAGAGATGCACTTTGGGGATAACATATTATGGTATCCCACCATACCGGGTTTGATATAGTTTCATCATTCTCAGGGAATGTTTTGACCTGATTGATTTCATTCATATCATTGATCCTGATCAATGAGACCATTCCATGATGAGTGATTTGGAATATTTCTTCCACTGGATCAATTTCATCCAGGATTATAGAACATAATACTATTTGTTGGCTCGAGCATTCTATGATCCAGGAACTTAATATAACGTAGTATTGAAATGTAACTATTACATCATTTACCTAATATATCCAGTGAGTGGGGACACTTCTTCCCTTTTGATGGAATATTCTCCTTAGATATGCATTATAACTATCTTTGAATCACATTTGATATTCGGGTGTGATATTTTCAGTTGCAGATCTAGTTGAAACCATGTAATGAAGGCATAGTATTCTACTTGAATATTCTTTCATCCTTCAGATAGTGAGAAAGATTACTTACAAACTACTATTTATAGAGAGACAAACACAGTACCTAAAAAAACTTGAATGAATTTTGGATTTCTTAAATATTTTATGAAAATTATTCACGATGAGACATCAAAATAAATATCCAATGACCAGGGAGTGTCAAGGTAATATAAAAACTACTCATCTAGAATATCAGTGTCCCCCAGTTCACTCTTTTGGAAAGGATGTTTTGTGAGGAAATCATCTAGTGATTTCCCATTTAATAAATTCAATGATAAGAACTGAAAGTCTTATTATTGTAGAATGATTGTTCATCGGGCCATGTGACCAATCAATATATGATGACCAAGATGTACTCGATAGGGTCAATATGAGAGTGTATATGAAATTCATGGAACTTCATGTAATTAATTGACTTTTTCATTATGAAGACGATTACAAGGAGGTTATTCTTGATATTATAGTATCGAATCTCAATACCTAACTATTTCCTGGACGAGGTAGTAGATAATATTCTAAATCCCCTCACCATTTTTCAATTTTAGGGGGGGGGGGGTCTTAGTGAGTGTTCCATAGAGAAAACATATAATATGATTGGTCTCCCATCTACAAGAGGAACCAAAACTGGTTGGTGGATTGCATTCTACTTAATACTTTTTAAGGATCCATGGTAATCATCATCTCATTTATAGGTGATTCCCTTATTTATTATCCTGATGAAGGGGAGAGCTTTTCTAGCCAAGATGGATATGAATCACTGAATATAGTTGTTGTTCCCTTGGATCTCCCTCATTTCATTGTGATTTATGCGGGTGAAACTTCTGAACTACCACTAGTAATCTCTAGGTCAACCTCTATTCTAGAGTGGCTTACCATAAAACTATGGAAATTCCCATATGTTTCCCCAAAAGTTAATTTCAATGGATTTTTCCATAGACTCTAATATTTAATCTTCTCAAAGAATATTTGAATGCCTTTGAATGTAACACCACATCCCTAGAATCCAAGAGATAGTGAATTATTTTAATACATTTGCATGATTAAAGGAATCTAGTCCTAAAGGACATAGTAGTTTAGTAGTCATGGAAATGAGATACATAATTAAGTTCAACCTTACCACTTGAATAGAAAAACAAAATTAATTTATTCCATTAGAAAAATCCAAGCTTCTAAGATTATTCCAGAAAGTCACTCAAAACTAACTTCTTCATATCCTAGAAAAATGAAACATGAAAAGGGGTGAGCTTAGATGCTCAGTAATAAAATAAAATAAGGCAGAATATAACATAAACAATTGGCATGGTGAATAATTGAAAACACAAGACATATCAAATAATAAAAATGATCACTTTTTGGTAGGAATATGTGTTGAGTAAATAATTCCATTAATAAAACATTGTAATAAGTATTCTAATAGTTGAATAACAACATGAAATATCAATAGCTAGTCTCATAATAATCGAATGCATAATACCAGACTTTCACAACCACATAGTCTTAGCCTTATGCCAAGACTAAAAATAATATTTTTAAAGGCCATGTACGAAGACACTAGTTGTCTTATTAGGCCGACCGATGCATCGAGGTTCTATAGCGGGATCCACCCATCACTTACTATGACCAATTCATTACTCATATGATTATTTTCAAACATAACATAAACATTCGTATTTAAACTAGCATACCAAATGTCAATACATTAACCAAAAAACATGAATGGTATTAAAATAGCACATCCTCAGTAACAGATAACTAGTTCAATACAATACAAAAGATACTATTTTAACAGATTAACTACAATCGAGAATAATGATGGATATTAATATAGATGAAAATAATCATCAAAACTATTTGAGAGTAATGTCCCTTTTTTCTTGAAAACATTTAAAAGTCACACTACTTTTCAAGGAGTTTAAAAATAGATTTTTGAATCAAAGTGTCCCAAACCACTTTGAAAATTTTTTAAAAAATATTTTTAAAACATTATTTTTCATATAAATAATTCCATAAAATCATTTTTAAAACATGAACATTAATGGGAATGATTTAGACTAATACATCGTTAAAAAAATTTAAAATGAAATATTAGTTATGCTTCCTAACCAAAATAGAGAAACATGAATAAAAATAATTGAGATAATAACAAATTTATAATATCATGGGAATAAAGGGATTCATGATATACTTTGTCAAAGTACATTATATACACCATATACAAGTGAATCGGCGTATAACAACAAATAAGTCTCAATGGAATGTAAATTGAAATGAAATCACTTATATAGACCATATCCTTAGGTTAAGGATAAATCAATGACATAATTATGTGTAAAAAATATAAATACACTCAATACTATTGTATTTTAATTTTAAATAAATCAGAGGACATTCACGTATATTCTTGTAAAAACAACACCAATGAATTGGATGTTTAAATCAATAAATGAATATTGAGTTAAAATTTCACTTATCAAGTTTATATTGATGACTTGATAATTTTTTAGTGGAGTGATTATGTGTATCTAAATTATTATGTGTCATTCTACACATAATCATGCAGTAAAATATTAAATGAGATATGCGTAAAGTTGAATGAGTGGAAATTGACATTTGAAGTTCCCTTACCAATTTGGTTACTTATGAAACATATATCCCATGAATGATGGATAATAATATGAAGATGTAGTTACTCATAAATTAAATAATATTACATGAACAATACAATCATTGGATTTTACATGCACCACACAAAAGGAAATAGTGGCAGTATGGAATGAATCTCACAGAAATAGAAAGTGAGATGAAAACCCTTACTTTGTTTTTATAAATAAAGTCATATGGAATAAAGTTAATCACAACCAACTGAATCAAATAATAACATTAATATAATGAGAATCATGATAATTTATATACTAAATGATAGTACACAATCCACCACATTTAATAAATAAGTGATGAACAATGGAAGTCTCACGGAATTAAAAGTTATATAAGAAACTGCTTACTTTGTACTTTTACACTATCTAGGGTAGGTTAATCTTTGTATAGTGGTGAAATAATTGTTATTAAATTATACAATATTCATATATATTAATATGATATCATATAAGATCTTTTAATAGTTATTTGTTAATAATGTTTTAGTATTATCATCGTTTTGTGTGTTAACTCATTCATTTTTCTTTATATGATTTGTTTCGTAAGTAGTGTTTGTTATGAATAGGATGTATCTTATTCATATTCAGAATGATATTAAGTCTAAAAAAAGTATTTTTAATCAACTAATGGAAATTATTCTTGAATGGATTACCATGAGGAATGAATCTCATCGCGTTTATGGAGATGGTAATCCCTACGTACATACGAGCGACAATACCGTTCTTTTGATATTAAAATAATATATAATTGGAAGGTATATCATATATAAATCATAATTATCATGTTATATTTATTATTTTCATCAATTACACATCATTATTATACCCATCCAAATGATAATGTATTCAATAACAATTACACCACGATATGGAGACAGTATGCCGTATGTACGCACGTATGGTTACATGTCATTAAAAGGATAGATAGAATAATGAATATGGTTGTACCATATTTATGATAACATCACATTATATATTTTATAATGGAGTTATTATTTTATAATAGAAAAAAATGTAAGAGGAAGTGGAAGAAGAAAGGAACTTGGAAGAGGTGATGAAATATTTACCACTTCTTCACGTTCTTCTTTTTGATTTGACAAAGGCTTCTTATATTGGATGTATGACTAATGGAAGGACTCTATGATGAGGAGAGGACAGTTGAAAGGGTATTTGGGAAGATTTTGTCTTAGAAAATGGCTTTGAAGGTGTTAATTAATGATAAGGGGGAGTGCCCATTTATAAGAGGGGCGAGGAGCACATTAGGAAAAGATTGAAATATTATTTTATAATAAAATAATTTTCGGTTTATAATGGCTCCAAACTGATTTATTTAATGTTTATGTTATGTATGGGTCGAAAACAACTCAACCAATAGGTTTTAGATAGGTTTGGTTCACTATATTAACCTTATCTGTTAGATTTAACTCTTAGTAAAATAGTTTGACATTTACCATGTCTCTTTGCATTTTTATATTATATGGTTAATAAACATACTATATACTTTCAAGAGAGTGAAAAGTGGTTCATTAATTATACACCTATCATTATATAAGAATTTTGGCTGATCCTTATATTTTTAAAAATAGAATATCAATTAATAATAAAATTTTTGTTTTAAAAACTCTTTTATGTTAATTTTGACACTATTTGGTATTTTGTTTTTTCTAAATTTATAAAAACATTATTACTTCTGAAAAAATTCATCTAGATGACCCAAATATGTCATATTAACCTAGAAAATTCATGTAATTCATATGATGTCTGAAATTAATATTTTTTGGATATTTAAAATATCAATTATTTTAATCATTCATTAATATGGTAATTATTGTATCATCATTGTGTCAAATATAACTTTAGTATTTTAATTTCTAAAAAATATAAATAAAATACCATTAAATATGAAATATTTTTAGCATTCTAATGAAAACTTATAGTCAAATTTATCTTATGTGTAAACCTATATTTAAAATATTTTAGTTATTAAACATTGAATTTAACACTTTTGACTCTTCTTGGAATTAAATATCAATAAATGTATTAATCTAATCCAAGTGGACATAAAGGATCATATATTATTAATAAGTTTGTTTCTGGACGAATTACACTTATCCAATATAATTAGTACATGTGTTATGGTAATAATAATATCATTTTTACCTTTAAATACCATATTTAATTTTAACCGTGGTCAATAAAAGTAAAATGTTACTATTCACCAAAACTTATTTTTATCTTATTGAACAACATTTTACATACTGATATCAACCGCGTATCTTAGAATTATTAAATTCAATTCATAGAGGTGGTAAAATTATTTTTTATTCAAATTTTCAAATGTTCCTAGGCGATGGGAAATAGACGGTTAAAAATTTCAATAAAATTTTTATATATGTAAAATTATTATAAACTAACTCAAATGAATTAAATTGAACTTATATAGGTATTATTTATCTATTTTTACATAAAATAAATTAAAATAAAAATAATAATTATTTAAATATAAATTCGGTTTTAAACGATAACTCATTGTTTTTCACTATTAATAAAAAATTTAATGTTTTCAGAGAAATACCAAAAATTCACACTATGTTAATTTCAATATTTTAAATCCAAAAATGAAGTCTATTTTGAAAGATTAAATTTATAAAATTTTAGAAAGTGGGTATTACTATTCATAATGGCTAGTTTGATTGGTCACGGTGTGTTAGAATCTCGAAGTTGCATACAATGAAAGCTATTACATTATTCAAAGGGAAAGGTACCGTGGAAGCTTGGGTTGTTACATTTTTCCCCCCTTTCGAAAATTGCATCCTCTGAATTTTTAAAAATAGGCTTGGGAACATAACTGAATGTCCCACATTAGAAAAATAGTCAATAAAACTATCACTTTAAAAGAAAAGAGAGTGAAGTACAAAGGTTTCCCGAGATAACCTATAAAAGGATTCCATGTAAGAAATCATGGATATGCAAGATAAACTAAGTGTCATGTTGTGAGAGAGATAAATAGAAAACATGATCAAGATAAATTTAACAATAATAAAATGAAAAACTTTTGATGGGACAAACCATAATAGCTTCCCTATAGGAAAATTAAACACACATCATTTTTTTTGTATCAAGTTACATTTCACAAATATGATGAATTTTTTTAAGATATTGACTAAAAACATAAATAGATATACTTGCTTTTTATGTAGAGTTTCATTATTTAATAAATTTCTATGACTAACTCTTTTATTCAAACGATGACTATTCAAGATGACTTGGTCAAACCGAAAGGGATAGAATAAACATCTAGAGAATCACATGATTTAAGAAGGATAAAATATTTATTTACCTTGTCTTTGTAGATTAATCTAAACCAATACGGTTAGTACATGATCAGATGATCCCCCAAAAGTATATTCCTTTAGTTAAAGAAAAACTGATCTTAATTTGAAAAATCATACCAACAATACCCCAAAGATAAATAAATAATATTCAATAAACAATTGTCCTTAAAATCCTTCAACATAATCCAAATTAATTTTGAAACCCAAAACATAGAAGAATAGTCTTCCAATTTAAATTGTATCTCCAAATGACATGGAATACTCTTAAAGTCACATACTTCAATATAATTAACCTATTCACATATTCTCTATTATAGGATAATAATTTACATAAATAACCTAAATCACAATAAATAAATAATAAATATATAGATAAAAATCAACCAATACTCATCAAATGAAATCCCATAGTATTTTATTTTTCTTAGGCATATAGTGTTCCCAACAGAGCAAACGACATCCAAAATAACATTTATACCTTAATCTGAAAATCATTTTCCTATAGTAAGGGTATTCATTTGATATGTAATAATGTCCCAAATCAACTTATTATTGACCAATAAAATCATTTAACTAAAAATAATTAGTCACACTAACCAGGGATTTCACATAGTCCAGTAGTAGGCGATAAATCCCAATGACCCTCTAGTTTTGGTTTTGATTCCCAAAGCTTTGTCCGACATGGTAATTTTCACATGGTCTTCATGTTGTCCTTTTTTATAAAATATATTTTAGAAAATTCCCTAAATGAGATAGATTCCAAAAAATAATCATAAAAAAAATTAACCCCCAATTTTATCTCGTTCCTCTAATTTTCATCCCAAAAATTAATAACCTATAATTTCCTCAAATGCAATATTCATATAAACCCAAATGGTTATTTATAAATATATCCAAAAAATACAAGATAACTATTCCTCGAATAGAAATTTCACATAAAAGACTGCTGGGATATACATACAAGAGAAAATTATTCCAAAGTAATCTCATAAACAAATAACCTTAATACCTTTAAACATTTTTCCATAATTTTATTTCCATATAGGTTCATCCTTGACCAAGAGGTTATCTTATATATTAAGTCTTTGACTTGGGTGATACCATGGTACCTTACATTTACAAAAAATGTTCATAATTGGATTATTTTGATCATTTTTATTTTCTTCTATAGTACTCTTTATTTTTCCTCAAAAAATCTTTACTTTATGTCCTTATTTCCCACACATAAAGAATTTTTTTTCCATTAAGTCACCTTGATAAGTGTCTCCTTCTACATTTCCTACATGATAGAAATTGATCTTTCTTTTCTCCATGGTCTTCACAATTAGAGCTCTTATTAGTCACCACTTTTCTCTTCCTTGTTGTGTCCAGGACTTGGTTTATATATATGTTGTTGATCTTTTTTTTGAAAACTGATTTTTCATGAACATGATATCTTTTTAGCCTATCAACATTCCATTTTTTTCTCATTTAAACCACTATTCCCACCATCTACATTGTTCTCAAATTTACAATGACTTCCTTGGAATCCCACTGTTGACTAAAAATAGAAAGCAAAGTGTGATTAATAATATTCATAAAATCATTTAGAGAATATCATGACACATTTATTTCAATTTAAAACACCTTAAGATTAACCAAGGTCATTTATTATCTTATTATATTAAAATCCTTCCAATAAGTTTGTAAATATAATGTAAATTATCCTAAGAATATCCCCCAGGATTGTCGTAACCAAGAGCGCAGCAATACCTGTTGTTTTGTATCAGGATACCCTTGGTCAAGCCTGTAACTCCATGTCAGTGTTTTCACTCCTAGGTACATCTATACCAATGATTCTTCTACATGCTCGTATCTAGAATGGGATGTACTTCATGGAAAATACAAAAAGTCACTACATTACCAAGATTCTAGAATGTTCTTCTATACTAATCCTCAAATTCTATCTTTGGGAATTGTGCTCTAATCAGAGTTTATATAAATCTAGGTTCCATGGTTTGTACTAAAAATCATCTAATACCAACTATAACGCCCTGACCCTAGAATCCAGGAGCCCATGAATTATTTTAATAAATTTGCATGATTACAAGGAATCAAGTCATGATGGAACGATTTGTTTTGTATTCATGTAAAGAAGATACAATCTTAAGTTCAACATTACAAATTGAAAAGAAAAACAACATTAATTTATTCCATTAGAAACATCCAAGATTCCAAGATTGTTAAAGCAATTTACTCATAACTAAATTCTTCATGTCCTGGGAAAATGAAACATGAAAAGGAGTTAGCTCAAATTCTCTATAAGAGTAATAAATACAGCGGAATATAACAAAAAAATTAGGCTTGGTGAGTAATTGAAAACACATGCCTTATTGAATAATAAACATAAGCACTTTATGGTAGGAATATGATTTGAGTAAATAATGACGTAATAAAACATAGTCATTTGGTATTCTAATAGTCGAATAACCACATTAAATATCCATATCTAATCTCTTAATGATGGAATACAAAATTTCAGACTTTCATTACTACATAGTCAAGGCCTTGTGCCAAGACTACAAATAAGATTTTTTCAAGGCCTTGTGGCAAGAGACGAGTTTTTCTCATGAGACCTAATGATGCATCGTGGAGATATAGATGGCTTCGCCCGTCACTTACTAAGTCCAATGCATTACTCATATGAAAATATTGAAACATAACATAATCATTCATATTAAAAATAGCTTATAAAATGTCAATACTTTATCCACAAACCAGGAATGGAATAAGAATAACACATCCATAGTCAAATATAAATCATTTAATATAATATGAAAGATTTTATTGTAACATATTAACCTCAATTGATAATAATGAAGGATATTTACATAGATGAAAATAATCATCAAAAATATTTGAGAGAAATATTGCCCTTTTTCTTGAAAACATTTAAAAGTCGAACTATTTGTCAAGAAGCTGTTTAAAAATATACTTTTTAATCAAAATGTCCCATACCACAATGAAACTTTTAAAAGGAATTTTAATTTTAAATCAATAATGTCCTTATAAATATATCCTTAAAACCATTTTTAAAACATGGACATTAATGTGAATGATTTATAATAATTAATCATTAAATCATTTTAAAAAGTTAATTTAATTAGAGTTCCTATCCAAAAGAGAGACACTTGAATACAAATAATTGAGGTAATAAAAACATTATAATATCATGGGAATAAACAGATTCCTGGTATAAAATGTCAATTTACATTATATACACCATATAAATGTGAATTGGATTATAACAACAAATAAGTCTCAATGGAATGTAAATTGAGATGAAATCACTTATAAGGACTGTATCCTTATCACAAGAATAAATCAACCACATAATTATGTGTGAAAAAATATTAATACACTAAATTTTATTGAATATTTAGTGTAAATCAATTAGAGTGCATTCACACATATTCATGTACAATCAACACCAATGAATTGGATGTTTAACTCAACAAATGAAGATTGAGTTAAAATCACTCTTATCAAGTTCATATCAATGACTTGAGAATTTATCAATGGAGTGATTATGTGTATCAAAAGTAAATCCATAGAAAGGGGAGTGTAAATTACTACACAAATAATAACTGCTGATTCTACACATAATTATGGATTTAGATAATCAATGAAGTAAGTGTAAAGCCGAATGAGTGGGATTGAAAATTGAAATTTTATTACAAATTTAGAAACGTACGAAACATACATCCCATGAAAGATAGATCATAAAATAAAGATTTAATTACTCATTAATTAATGTATATTACACAAATAATAACATCATTGGGTTGTACATACATCACACAAAATGAAATAACAGCTGTATGGCATGAATCTCACAAAAATAGGAAGTGGTATGAAAACCCTTACTTCATTGTAATCAATTAAGTCATATGGAAAAAATTTAATAACAAACAAATGAATCACAAAATACAATGAATATAAATATAATCATGATTATATATATATATATATATATATATATATATATCAAATGACAGTACACAATACACCACATTTAATAAATAAGTGGTGAACAATGGAGATCTCATGGAATTAAAAGTGGGATAAGAAACCCCTTACATTGTACTTTTCCTTGGTCGAGGGTAGTTTAACCTGTTTTATGATGGTGAAATAACTGTTATTAAATTTTACAAGAATAATATACATTAATATGATATCATATATGATCTTTTAATATTTCTTTGTTAATAATATTCTAGTATTATAATGGTTTCGGGTGTTAACTGGTTAGTTTTCCTTTATATTATTTATTTCGTAAGTAGTGTTTGTTATGAATAGGATGTGTCTAATTCATATTAATAATTATAATAAATCATTAAAAAATTAATCATCAGATTAATATTAATCTGGAATGGATTACGATGGGGAATGAATCGCATCACGTTCATGGAGACGGTAATCTATATGTACGCACAAGTGAAAATATCATTCATTTGATATTAAAATAATATATAATTGGATGTTATATCATATATACAAAAGAATTATCATGTTATATTTATTATTAAATCAATTACACATCATTATTATACCCATATAAATAATAATGTATTGAATAACAATTACACCACGATGAGGAGACCGTAAGCTGTACGTATGGACGTATAGTGACATGTCATTCAATGGACGGATATAATAATGAATATGGTTGTACTATATTTCTAATAACCTCTCAGTGTATAATAGGATACTGGATTTATTATTTTATAATGGAAAAAAGTTAGAGGAAGTGGAAGAATAATGGAACATGAAAGAGGTGATTAAAAATTTACCACTTCTTCGGGTTCTTCCTTTTCATTTGAATAAAAGTGGTCATTAGATTGTCTTTTAGACTAAAGTAAGGCCTCTAGGATTAAGTAAGTATATTTGAGAGGGTATTTGGCCAGAGGTTGGCCGAACCAAATGGCTTTGAAGGAGTGAAGTAATTATAAGGTTGAGTGCCCTTTTTTAAGAGGGGTGAGGGTACCTTAGGAAAAACAATAAATATTATTTTATAACAAAATAATATTCAGATTTTAATGGTTCAAAATTAAATTATTTAAATGTTAAGCAGGTTATGGGATGAAAACCACTCAACCAATTGGTTAAATATAGGTTTGGGTCAATATACTACCTTATATTTTAGATTTTACTCTTAGTTAAATAATTTGACATTTACCATGTCTCTTTGTATTTTTACATTATATGGTTAATAAACATACTATATACTTTCAAGAAAACCCCAAGTGGTTTATTAATGACACAACTATCATTATATAAGACATTTGGACAAAAATTAAATGTTTAGGAATAGAATATCAATTATTAATATATTTTTTTAAACAATTTTTTGTCAATTTTAACACTTTGGTATTTTGTTTTTGATAAATTAATAACAGCATTCTTTATTTAAAAAAATCATAAAACCAATCCTAATATTTCATATTATCATAGAAAATTATTTTAATTCATAAAATGTCTCAAATTACATTTATTAGGTTATTTATAATATAAATTATTTTACTCTTTCATTAATATGGTAATTACTACATCATCATTGTGTCATAAATAAATTAAAATTATTAATGTCTAAAAAATATAAATAAAATTAAAATATGTACAAAATATGATTATATTTCTAATGAATATTTATAGTCTAATCTATCTTATGTGTATCCCTATATTAAATGTGGTTTATTTATTAAACATTGACTTTAACACTTTTAACTCTTTTTTGAATTAAAAAAATAAATGTTCTAATCTAATGCAAGTGGACCTAATGGATCATATTTTATTTATAAGTTTTTTTGTTCGAATTAAACTTATCTAATAGAATTATATAATGTGTTAGGGTAATAATAATATCATTTTTACCCTTAATTAGCCTATTTACTTTTAACCGCGGTAAATAAAAGTCCAAAGTTACTATTCACCAAAAATTATTTTTATATTATTGAACCAGATTTTACATAATGATATCAACAAGGTCTCTCATATTTTTTAAATTTAATTCACAAAATCGATAAAATTACATTTTATTCAAAATTTACAATGTTTCTAAGAGGTGGGTAAAAGACGGTTAAAAAATTCAATAAAATTTTTATATATCTAATATTATTATTAAATGACTCTAATGACTTAAATTGAATATATATAGGTATTGTGTATCTATTATTACCTAAAATAAAAATAAATAAAATAAATAATTATTTAAATAAAAATTATGTTTTAAACTATATCTCAGTGTTTTCCACTACTCATCAAAAATTGAATGTTTCCAGAAAAATACCAAAAATTCACCCAAAGATAATTTCGATAATCAAAATGCAAAAATGAAGTCCATTTTGAATGTTAAAATTTATAAAATTTTAAAAAGTGTGTATTACTATTCATAACGGCTAGTTTGATTGGTTGCGGTGTGTTAGAATCTCGATGTTGCGTATAATTGAAGATATTACATTAATCAAAGGGAAACAGACCGTGGAATCTTAGGGTGATACATTTTTCCCCCTTTTGAAAATTGTGGCCTCGATATTTTTAAAAATGGGATTTGGAACATAATTAGAAGTCCCTCATTGGTAAAATAGTCAATAAAACAATCACTTTAAATGATATAAAGAGAAGTACAATGGTTACCTGACATTACCCATACTTGGATTCCATGTAGGAAAACATGGGTATGGAAGATAAACTATGTGTCATGTTCTAATAAAGAGGGATAGAAAACCTGATCCAGAGAACGTTAACAATAAAAACCACAAACTTGTGATGGGACAAATGGTCCTTAGATTACCTGTAAGAAAAGTAAACAAACAATGTTTTTTTTGTTTTAAGTTAAATGTCATAAATAGGGGGAATTTTTTATGAGACTGACTAAGAGAATAAAGAGATTTACTTACTTTTTAAGTGGCGTTTCTTTCTTTAATAAATTTCTTCCTCTAGAACATTTTTTTGAAATGATGATTATTCAAGATGACTTGGTCACACCGGACGAGCAAGAATCCACTTATAGAGAATCACATGATCCAATATATATATATATATATATATTTACCTTGTCATTAGAGATTAATCAAAAAAAAACTTTTAGTGCGAGATCAGATGATCCACCAAAAAGATATTCCTTTAGAGAATGATACACTAGTCTTATTTTATAAAATTAAACCAACAATACCCCAAATTTAAATAAAAACCATTCAATAAACAATTGTTCTTAAAATATTTTAATATAATCTAAACTAATATTGAATCCCAAAACATAGAAGAATAATCTTCCTAGATAAATTGTATCTCCCAATGACATTGACTACTCTTAAAGTCACATACTTAAAAGAATGTAACCTAATCACATAATCTCTATTATAGGTTAATAATGTACAGAAATAATAAAAATAACTATAAATACATAATAAAAACATCGATAAAAATCCACCATTACTTTTGAAATGAAATCCCATATTATTCTATTTTTTTGAGGCATATAGTGTTCACAACAGAGTGAACGTCTTCCAAAATAACATTTATCACTTAATCACCAATTCATTTTCCTATACTAAGGCTATCCATTTGATAAGACATAAGATCACAATTCAACTTATTATTGATCAACAAAATCATTTAAGTAAAAATAATTAGTCAAACTAACTAAGGATTTCACGTAGTCTAGTGGGAGGCGATAAATCCCAATTGCACTCTGGTTGTGGGTTCGATTCCCACAGATTTGTCGGACCCGATAGGTTTTCATATGGTCTTCCTATTTTAATTTATCAAAAACTATATTTTATAACATTCTCTAAATGAGATAGATTCCTCAAAATAATCATAACATAATTTAAACCTAGATTTTATCTCGTACCTCGCATTTTCATCCCAAAAAATAATAACCACTAATTGCCTCAAATTCAAGAGTCATATAAATCCAAATGGTTTTTTATAACTATATCCACAAAAGAAAATACAACTATTACATGAATAGAATTTTTACATAACAAACTACAGGGATACACATACTAGAAAAAAGTATTCCAATGTAATCTCATCAATAAATAGCATTAATACCTTTAAAATTTTTGTAATCCATTTATTTCCATTTAGATTCTCCTTTGACCAAGAGGTGATCCTATAGAATAGGGCATTTAATTTGTCTTTTCCAAGGTTCCTTACATTTACTAAAAATCACCATAATTTGATTCTTAGGATCATTTTTATTTTTTTTCATAGTACTCATTATTTTTCCTCAGCAAATGTTTACATTATTCCCTTATTTCCCACACATAAAGCTTTTCTTTGTTACATTAAGTCACCTTCCTTGGTCTCTCCTTCCACATTACCTGTATGATGGAAATTGAGCTTTAATTTACCTATGGTCTTCACTACTAGAGATGTTATCATTCACCACTTTTGTCTTCCTTGTTGAGTCTAGGAATTGGTTTATATATATATTGTTGATCATATTTTTTTGAAAACTGATTCAGCATGAACACAAAATATTTTAATCCAATCAAAATTCTATTTTTTCTCATTACCACCACTATTACCAACTTGTATATTATGCTCAAAGTTACTATAACGTCCTTGAAATCCAACCATTGACTAAAACCAGAAATCTTTGTGTGATTTATAATGGCCATAAAATAATTTAGAGGGTATCATGTCACCTTACAATCAATTTAATACAACTTATGATTTACCAATGTCATTTATTTTCATCTTATATTAAAATCCATCAAATCGGTTTGTAAATGGAATGTAAATTATACTAAACATATCCCTCGAGAGTGCCATAACCAAGAGTGCACCAAGGCCTGTTGTCATGTGCCGAGATGCCCCAGGTCACTCCCAAAACTCCTTGTTGGAGTTTTTACTCCTATGTACATTTGTGTCGGTGCTTCCTCTACATTCTCGTATCCTGAAGGGGATGTATTGCTTGTAATTTAAACAAAATCCCTATATGACCAAGATTCTAGGATGTTCTTCTATACTAATCCTCTAAGTCATTCTTAGGGTAATGTGTTCTAATCAGAGTTTATCTAAATCTAGGTTTCATGGTTTGTACTAAAATATCTCTAATACCAACTGTAACACCCCAACCACAATAGATAGGAGCCAGTTCATTATTTTAATACATTGGCATGATGACAAGGAATCAAGTCCTGAAGGATCGATCAGTTTAGTAGTCATGGAAATAAGATACATACTTATGTTCAACATTAAAACTTGAAAACCAAAACAACTTTAATTTATTCCGTTAGAAACATCCAATATTCCATTATTATTCCTAAAAGTCACTCATATCTAACTTCTTCATATCCTATAAAAATGAATCATGAAAAGGTGTGTGCTCAAATTTTCAGTGAGAGTAAGAAATACAACAGAAGATAACATAAACATTAGGCACTTTGAATAATTGAAAACACATGACTTATTTAATAATAAACATGGGCACTTTAGGGGAGTAATCTGAGTGGAGTAAATAGTGCCATAATTAAACATAGTAATTGGGTAATCTACTCGTCAAATAACCCCATGAAATATCAATAGATACTCTCATAATGATGGAATTCATAATGCCAGACTTTCATAACTATAGAGTCAAGACCTTGTTTCAATACTACAAATAAGATTTTTTCAAGGCTGTGTGGATAGACCATAGGTTTTCTAATGATACCTACTGATGGATCGAGGACCAATAGCGGGCTCCATGTTTCACTTTCTAAGTCTAGTTCATTCCTCATATGAAATGTTTGAAACATAACATAAAAAATCGTATTAAAACTATCATACAAAATGTCAATGCTTTATCCACATACCATGAATGGTATAAAATTAACACATACACTGTTAAAAATAACTCATTTAATACAATATGGGATATTTTATTGAAAATAAATAACCACAATTTAGAATAATGAAGAATATTGACATAGATGAAAATAATCATCAAAACTATTTGAGAGTAATATCCCCCATTTTCTTGAAAACATTTAAAAGTAACACTATTTGTCAAGATGTCATTTAAAAATAGATTTTTTAATCAATGTATCCCATACCACATTGAAAACTTTAAAAATTTTAATTTTTAAACTTTAATTCCCATATAAATAAATCCTTAAAACCATTTTTAAATCATGGACATTAATGAGAAACATTTAGAATAATTAATCATTAAAACATTTTAAAATAATATTTTAGTTAGATTTCCTAACCAAAAGAGTCACACTTGAATACAAATAATTTTGGTAATCAAAACATTATAATAACATGGGAATAAAATTATTCATTATATACTATGTCAAGGTACATTATTTACACCATATTAAGGTAAATTGGTGTATAACAACGAAGAAATCTCAATGAAATGTAAATTGAGATGAAATAACTTATAAAGACCATATCCTTATGTTAAGGATAAATAAAAGACATAATTATGTGTGAAAAATATAAATACAGTCAATATTATTAGATAATCAGTTTAAATCAATCATAGAACATTCACACATATTATTGTAAAAACAACACCAGTGAATTAGATGTTCAAGAGAATAAATGATGATTGAGTAAAAATTACTCCTATCAAGTTCATATCGATGACTTGAGAATATATCAACTGAGTGATTATGTGTAGCAAAATTATATACACAAAAAGGGGTGTGTAAATTACTACAGAAATAATAAATAGCGATTCTACACATAATCATGGAGTAAAATAATCAATGAAATATGTGTAAAGCTGAATGAGTTGAAATTAAAATTTGAAATTCCCTTACAAATTTGGTAACTGATGAAACATACATCCAATGAAAGATGGATCATAAAATTTAGATGTAACTACTAATATGTTAAAGTATATTACACAAATATTACAATCATTTAGTAGTACATACACCACAGTAAAGGAAATAGTGGCAGTATGTCATTAATCTCATTGAAATAGGAAGTGAGATGAAAACCCTTACTTTGTTGTAATCAATCAAGTCATATGGAAAAAAGATAATGACAACCAAATGAATCATATAATACCATTAATGTAAAGAGAATCATGATAATATATATATAAAATTATAGTATATAATACACTACATTTAATAAATAAGTGGCGAATAATGGAAATCTCCCAGAATTAAAAGTGAGATAAGAATCCCCTTACATTGTAATTTTCATTGGAAGATGGTAGGATAACCTCTATTATAATGGTTAAATAATTGTTATTAAATTATACAATAATCATATACATTAATTTTCTATCATATATGATATTTTAATATTTCTTTGTTAATAATATTTTACTAGTATAGTCGTTTCATTTTTTAACTGATTCATTTTCCTTTATATGATTTGTTTCGTAGGTAGTGTTTGTTTTGAATAGGATTGATCTTATTCATAATCAGAATTATATTATCTCTATAAATATTATTTTTAATCAGATAATGAATATTAGCCTTGAATGGATAATGATGGGGATTGAATCTCATCACGTTCGTGGAGACGGTAATCGATATGTATGCACGAGCGACATTATCATTCTCTGATATGAAAATAATATATAATTGGATGGTATATAATATATACAGAATCATTATAATGTTATATTTATTATTGACATCAATTACACATCAATATTATTCCCATACAAATAATAATGCATTGAATATCAATTACACCATGACGTGGAGACGGTAAGCCATACCTACGCACGTATGGTGACATGTCATCCAATGGATAGAAAGAATAATGAATACGGTTGTACCATATTAATAATAAAATCACAGTTTATAGAAGATACTGGAGTTATTATTTTAAAATGGAAACAACAATATAAGATGAATTGGAAGAAAAAAGGAACCCAAAAGAGGTGTTAAAATATTTACCTCTTCATCAGGTTCTTTCTTTTTGATTTGATCCAAAGGTCTCCATATATTGAATTTTTTACAAAATGAAGGCCTCTAGGATGAAGGGAGGATAGTTGATAGGGTATTTGAAAAGTGGTTGGACAAGAAAAATGTATTTGAAGGTGTGAATTAAATATAAGGGGGAACACCATTTTATAAGTGGGGTGAGGGGCAACTTAGGAAAATCTAGAAATATTATTTTATAATAAAATCATTTTTGAATTATAATTGTTCCAAATTGAATTATTTAAAGATTATGGTGGATATGTGTAGAAAATCACTCAACTAATAGGTTTTAGATATGTTTCGGTTACTATAATAACCTTATCATTTTTATTCAACTCTTAGTTAAATAGTTTGACAATTATCATGTCTATTTATATTTTTACATTATATGGTTAATAAGATTATTGTATACTTCCAAGAGAATACCAAGTGGTTCATTAATGATACTCATATCATTATATAACCCTTTTGACCGAACCTTATAATTTTATGAATATAATATCAATTAATAATATAATACTTGTGATAAAAAAAATATATGTCAATTTTGATATTATTTGGTATTTTGTTTTTTTAATTCATAACAACATTATTACTTCGAAAATAATCATCTAACTAACCATAATATGTCCTATTAACCTATAAAATTATATTAATTCATTAAAAGTCTAAAATAATATTTTATTTTATATTTATAATATCAATTATATTTATTTTTCATTAATATGGTAATTTCTGTATCATCATTCTGTCATAAATAAATTTTTTATTTAATGTTTACAAAATATAAGTAAAATACCATTATGTAAGAAATTTCTTTTTCATTCAAATGAATATTTATAGTCGAATATATCTTCTATGTAACCCTATATTATAAATGGTTTAGTTATTAAACATTAAATTTAACACTATTCACTCTTATTTGAATTAAATAATAATAAATGTCTTAATCTAATACAAGTGGACCTAAAGGATCAAATTTTATTCCTAAGGTTGTTTTTGGTAGAATTAAACTTATCAAATATAATTAGTACATATGTTATGGTAATAATAATATAATTTTTACCCTTAGTTACCCTATTTACTTATAAAAGTGGTAAATAAAAGTCAAAATTTACTATTCACCAATAATTATTTTTTCATTTTGAACAAAATTTTACATACTAATATCAACCATGTCCCTCAGATATTTGAAATTCAATTCACAAAAGCAATAAAATTATGTTTAATTCAAATTTGCAAATGTTCCTATGAGTTGGGTAAAAGAAGGTTAAAAAGTTCAATAAAATTTTCATATATCTAAATTTAATATAAACGGACTCCAATGAATTACATTGAACTTATATTAGTATTATGTATCTATTTATACCAGAAATAATTTTAAATAATATAAATAAGTATATACATAAATATTTGGTTTTAAACTATAACTCAATTTTTGTCACTATTCTAAAAAAAATTGATCGTTTTTAGAAAAACAACAAAAATTCAACCTAATCAAATTTTGATATTCCAAATCAAAAAAAGAAGTCCATTTTGAAAGATAAAATTTATAAAATTTTAATCTGTGGGTATAACTATTCATAACATCTAGTTTCATTTGTCGTAGTGTGTTAGAATCTCGAAGTTGCATATAATGTAAGATATTACATTATTCAAATGGAAACATACTGTGGAATCTTGGGGTGTTACATTGAAGTGATCACTTTACTATCAGGATTTGACCATATGGTTTTCAATATAATAATATGATATTTTCAAAATTATGTCTTAATGATATGATTCGTGGAAAATTGATATGTGGTGAAAGTGTTCGTTAATCCAAGGGAATGACCTGATAGCAAAAGATCCCCTATGGTGATTTGAAGGAAGTGTCTTATTTATATTTAGGGTCCATATTTATTTGATTTCACCCCAAATACCCATCTATGAAGGAATGTTCTTATATGGAAGTAGTCTCTTTGATCTATATTTATTTGATCGTAAATAAGTAATATTATTTTGGGAAATGTCAATGAACATCATTGAAATCGATATCGATCCTAATATTCCCATTATTTTCATATCATAGTTGATAATGGGAAGTCATATTGGGTTTCAAAATCTTTATACAATGTTTGTTCATCTCAACTTGTTAACTTCTGCATCTACATTTATAGCATGAGAGGGGTGAATCCTCTGTGCTTCCTTCTTGAAGCCTCAGTGGACATAGGGTAAACAGAAATGTTGTATAGCCACATCTAGATTCATTCTGAGAATTTTTGTATTGTTCCATGGAAAAAAATATCAGTGCTTCTTTATAAATAAAACATACATATAATGTTCTTTTAACGGAATGGAGACATTAATCATAATAGTCTTATGCCTTCTTATATTCCTAGGTTCTCTTGCATGATCTTATTGATGGTGGTGGGTACACCTTCATCGAATCAAGAATATATTTCCTATGGTCTTCCCCATCTTCTTCCAAATCTAATATTATAGAGACATTCTCTAATGAACATGGTAATCTGGGGGGTATATCCATCTCTATCAGGTAGAGGGTGTCTATTAGAAGAGACATTATCTTCCTCTACTATATGAGTCAGTGTAGATGGATGTCGGAGCTGATTATCTTCTACACTATCCCTGGGTAAAGAAGGGGTTTGACCTCTATGGTGATTTCTATCACCTTGAATAGATTTCTGGGGGGCACATTGGTACTATTGATCATAAAAAAGGGATTTATAGGGGTATTCCCCATGCTTTTGGGATATTCAACCTTTATATCATGGTCCATTTTGGGTTATTTTACACCCATATGACAGAAACTAGCTTTTGTGTATGTGGATCTTCCTATCTCGAGGAGGGAATTTTCACCATGCAGTATGTCATCCATTCCACTTATTGGGTTATTCAGACACTGGTGGAATGTTAATTATGTCACCCTGTGACTTTGGGGCCAGGACCTTCCAATAAGAACTGTGTATGTAGTGTATTTCTAGATATCCATAAACTAAGCGGCATATCTATGATCAGTAGAAAGAGTTTCAACTCTAATCATTCAAAGGGGTTCTTATCAGGCCTATCCTACCCTGGAATAGTCATTCTTGTGGGAGAAAAATCACATTTCAAATATCATATTTATTAAAGGGTATGAATCAATATGAGACTGATCCTAAAATAATTACCAATCATATCCCATTATATTTTGAAATTATTATATTAACCTAAAACATATAGGGGTCGAATGTGACCTTTGATGTCCTCTTCCATATCCTAGGTCAGTGAATAAGATGGTGACATGGAATTCATCAGACATGGTCTCTACTCAACTTACATTATATGCATTGAATTCTATATATCATTCTTGTGGGATATATATGGATTCAACACATGCCTCTTAGAGTTATTTTGAAAGATAAAGTGCATCAAGGATTGTGAAATTTTCTGGGACAATCGCTAGCTATTTTAGAACATCAAAATCTTATGGAATATGTTGGTGCTTCCTAGTATGACGTTGTTCATGGACATGTGGCTCATGATTAGGGTATTTGTGGTGGATGACTCTAGTTCTTGTATAGAGTTTGATGAAGAATCTTCTACTTGGGGCTAAGGTTACACTGACCTTCCCAATTTCCTTGGTTAATCAAGTAATCTAACACCTACTAGGTGTTCATATAAGACAACAAGGTGAAAAAACCTCTATGAGGGTTATGTGATTCCACACTGGATATTTTTTTCCCATTAGAGTGATTTATATTGACTATCTGCTATATATATGTTCTCCATGGGTACAAGACCATAATATTGGGTTCAACCATGTCTACATTGTCCCATGTACCCTCAGTTCCAGAACATGTGGAATCCCATTCTCTAGTTATGTACGTGAAAGTCATATTTCGATGAATATTCCTTATCAGATATGGGTTCTTCCAATTCCATCATGTTTATGAAAAAATATATCTTCTTCTTCGAATAAGGATTCAATTTGTAGTGGCAATTCCCCTATTTCAGATGTTATAGAGATGAAATTTACCAGAGTAATATATTACATTGGAGAATAATATTTATCATGTAGATCATAGTATAGCATTTTTTCAATAAGGTGTCAATATGTGTATGGTATGGTAATGGTTGATGTTGTGATGGTGATTGATGTTGTGGCACATACTGTATTTTTTTCAGACTCATTAAAGATCCCTAATTGATAATGATGAGGTTATTCCACATCAAATGGCACATGGATAATTACTGTTTGACAATGGATGTCATGATTCATCATTCTCTTTACAAAATTAGATTATTGTTGATTTGGTCTTATGTTTGAAGACTTATGTCAATGAATGAAAAATTGTTACAACATTTGAATAAGGTCATGAAATACATGATTTCATGTTGAAATTGGAAGATCCATACAATAGATTCTAATTGGATGATGTTTCTTAATAAAAGAGGCTGATTGGTTGTGGTGATCTTCAAAGATAAAGACATGGGTCAAGGGGAACACATTGTTGGATACAATGATTCCATGAATTATGATTCAATGCATGAGGGATTTAAGAGTATTACCATCTGTGGTTAGATAAAGTAATATGAGTAATGGTCTTTGGAAGTACAATTCCTAAGAGAAACATTGTCTTATTGGAATGGAAATGAAAAGATAAGATCCATTTGTTTAAAGATGATGAAAGTATTTATATTGTAATTCATAGTGAGTGATGATTAGAAGATTGAAATAACTAAAGAAAAATAGAAAAAGAGACATCGTCAAGCATGTATGAAATAATAATTGGCCATGAATTTTAAACTTATAATATTTTTTTATGGATTTAACAAAAAGTAGGCCCAACCACCAACTAGCCGAGAGCCTCAAACCATGGAACATGTGGGATAGGGTCAACTATACCCATCGGAGGACATTAAGTCTCTCTGGGAAGAGGAAGGATAGTATTTGGAAAATATCATGCACTAGATCAAGACTGTAGGGAAAGATGGGAGAACAATGAGAGAAAAATTGTATGGGGTGGCATGGTGGTAGGGAGAATTGGTTGGGCACCGAGTTCACTCACAGAATAGTATGAGGAGGTACTGAGCGGAGGGATAGAATTAATTAATGAAGGGATACAATAGTTTGATACTTATACCAAATGAATCTAATGTCTCCATTTTGATATGGGGCATGTTTTTAAAAATAGAGAAGCAATCCTCACAATCCATCTGATCTCATAAGAGATCATGGCCACAAAATCCATCCCACATTATGTGAAATAATCCAGGAAGTCTATAGGAGATCCAATGGCCGATGTGAAACCAAGTCATCATATTCAACCTCCCAGACACCCGACGCCGTTGTACAACCATAGAATCACCGTAACTCCAGGATATTGCTTCTGTCCACCATTGATGCTTGAGTTAAATTAATGAGAATAGTATGAACATCATGAATTCATGAATGTAATTACATTTTCATGCATGTGAATAAAATGAATATCTCGTGATTTGATGAGGAAAATCATGTTCCCAGAGGCCACGGTTCTTGGGAGTTCATGATTGATATTTTCTTGCTTCTTATAATGCATTCACAGGATGATTCTACCACAAAATAATGTAACCTCATTGAAGAGAAAAAAATTGTGATATGTAGGATATATCATCCACGTTTTAATATTTCAGAGATAAGTTTCTGAGGTATTAAAATAATTGATCTCATGGAATATCTAATAGTATTTGATTGCGGTGAAATACTGTTTTATCTACATATAAATATAGGAGACCCGAGCTGATGGAAGTTTATGTCATTGAAATATTATAGATCTCTTTTTTGTCTATAGAAATAGAGCCACCACATACTCCTCTGGTTCATGAATGGGAGAGGTTTCCATGATTACCTGCTATGCGAAGGAGAAGAACGATCCCACAGACCTTCGACCGGTTCTATGCACTCTAAAATCTATCACATGAAGAATAATAACCACACCTCTGTGAAATTAATGACATGAACATGGGACTGGTTTATCTAAATCCTCATGTTTTTTCATTGAGGTGATCCTGTAGGAACGAAAATAGTACAAGATCACCACTATTGTGCTTCGCAAATATAGAGCCAAAAAACATTCCAGGTTCAATGGAGAAGATCCATGTATACCCTCCATGTGAAGAAGAAAAAGAATTCAATCATAAACCTGAGGTAGTGTGTGAAAGAATATTGGATAACGCATGCACGTGAAAACGTAAAAAACAAATGATGAAAACAAGAAAGCTAATTGTTTGTTCACTCATGAAGAATAAATGAGAAGTGAACAATGGGTGCTTACAAGAGAATGTGGGGATCACATACACATTAATTTACTTAAAAATGCATGAAACCAAAATAAACAACTTATAAAATGTGTAGGTGTGTGAAAAGAAACAAATAAGGAATGAGAAGGAATGAAATGAATCCATGCATGTCCATGCACACATAAATATGGAATTGTATGTGCATATTGGAAAAAACGAATATAGATGAATAGTGTGTGTTTGGGTGTACCAGAACTGCATTATACATGAATGAATTTATACCTAAACCTGAACTATTGAAAAGTCATTGAGATTCCCAAACCATGTGGTTTAGGATTCCATGAAATCCATGCCTGAGGTGGATTTGAATTGATACTGAAGTCGAGAATAATTATAGAAGACCACATAACTATGGTAACTGTATTTGATAATTCAAGAATAATGAAATAATTGATATATTTAAATATACATATTGAATATTAATATTATTGTATTAGTTGTTTGCACCACTGGTACACATCAAAGTGAGTATGGGTATTCATAAAAAGAAGAAAGGATTGATCGAGCATTGTTGAACTAAGGACTGATCAGAAAGGTGGTCAATATTATTGAGCAAGTCCAATAGATCTTACCGAAGGCTGTAGAAATTTCATGATGAGATACATGATAGAGTGTAATTTAGAATTTCCCTGGGTAAAGAGTAGAAGATCCTATATATTGAATCAAAGGGAATTCAAATAAGAAATATTCTCATATGATTTGAGATCTATAGGAACACTATATGGTCCAGGGAGGATAAGAAGACCTTAGTGAGATGGTGGACCAGGCCAATGGGACTCTTGTAACACTATCATAGACAGTATATAGAACCTCTTGTGGGAATCCAAAGAGATAACGTGAGACTCTATATCAACCATTTTAGTTATTAATCTGATTATAGTAGAGAATCTATGTTGGGAAGAATAACCAACATTGAGAGGAGTAGGTCTCTGAACCAAACTGTGGGAATCCTTATGTTCATTACCTTTACATTTACATCATAATTTGATGATAGTCTAAGAGACATAAGATGATATAATCAAGGATTTAACCATACATTGAGGATGAACTAAAAATAATAAATTTTTAAAAAGTTTATAGGTATCAGGGATTCACCCATCTCCCATTAAGCGATTCACACTAATATGGGGACATCAAATGGTATAAGATGGTTGGTCACCTCTAAAAGATAGAAGGGAGACTTTATTAAGGGTGGATTTCAAGGAATTAGTGAGCAATATCAAATTTATATTTCTTCTAAGACTCCAAAAAGAGAATGAAGAAACAAGAAAAGAATCTGAACCAGAATATTTCTTCTAGTGGGGATACATCTTATTCTAAAGGTATTCTAAAAGGAACGACATGTGATATCTTTTTTTATTATTCCTCTTTTGATGAATCATGTTCAAGATGTGATGATGATATATCAATTAAATATGTTTAGTTTTCACTCAATGATCATCTGATGAAAATCCCTAGAGAATTAGAAAACCAGATTTCTGCAAGCATCAGTGCACTTCAAGATGAATAATTATATATAGAAGAAGTGGATTCCATGGAAGAGGGATTGGCTAAATGGGTTTGAAATCCAACACATTCAAAAAACAATTGATGGAAAAGGAAGAATAAATTTATACTTGAAATGAAATAAATCTCATGTTACAATATAATTGCATGAAAGTGTCTCTGAGAGTTAGTTATTTGATATTTTTTATGTAGAATCTTTCAAATCATTTTAAAAATTGCACAATGTTTATATGGTTGTCATTTTTACTCAATTGGATGAAAAATATCACAAGGTAAAGGATCATGAAATGTCTTTTCAATAATTAACGAATATGAATGAAAAAAAATGATAATGCTGATAAATAATAGGAATGTAAGTTTAGTTTAGTTGAGGATGTTAAGAACTCTCTCAACATGAAATTTCTAGAGTTGGAGGTGAAATTAAAGAATCAACAATCAATCCAAGTTGGGATATCCCAAACAGCTAGAATAAGAGATATTTCTACAAAGTTTTTTATTGAGAACTATGATTCCAAAAAATAGTGTTTGGCAATCTTCTAATCCAATGGAAACATTCTCCAAGATGAAGGTATCCCATAACCCAATTATTTATGTTTTTTCTAATGTAGTTTCATCTACAAGTATGAGATTAGAGATAAATGTTCAAATGATATGGATTTAAAAAAATGTGGATACATACATCAAAATTTCAAAGATAGATATTGGAATGGTTAATAAGAACAATCCAAAAATGGATGACCCAATGAAATAAAAACAAATCTAGAAACAACAAAGCACTAAATATAGCTCGAAATATAATACATCAAGATGAATGATATTTATTAGCTACTATTGGTGTTTTTTGATGTTTTAGAATCAGGATAGAGTTTTCTAGAATAATGTGACATCACATGAAAATTATGGAAGGCCTACATACAGGGACTGTAGATGTGGGGAAATTAAGCATTCAACAATGCTAAGGATGAATACACAGATAAATAGGAATCTATTTATCAAGAACATATTTGAATATCTTGACAACTTCTGTGATAATTTCAATAGAAGTGGTAATAGTTATGATGAATGCTGGTTTATTCCAACCATGATGAATGTATATGTTGATAATAATAAAAGGACAAAACAAATTCATAAGAAATGAACAATAGTTGTAAAATCATCCATTGAAAATATGAAAAATTATGAAGTCATGAAAATAGTGAATGAAACTTTTCCCGAGAATTTGTATAGGCTGCATTCCATGAATTTCATCCCAAACAAGAAACAATGCTTCTACTATGGATATAAAGGTCACACCATGGATAACTACAAAAAATCCAAGTAAATGAATGGAAGCAAGATGGAATTAAAAGTAGAATCAATCCAGAAGAAGATGGGATTTATTGAATACATTACTAAAGATAATTTTGATAAGTTTCATTAGAAAGGTAACATGAAAACATTGAATAATCCATGTGGAAACTCCAAACCAGAATATGTTAAGAAGTATTTAGATATCTAGCCTAGTCTGTTGCAATTTTTTACATAAAAGTAAAAGTGTACAAATGAATTTATAGATAAATAAAAGGAAAAGGGAGACATATCATTCTATATGACGATGAATTTGAATTTTAGGATATGTTGTCAGCACATAACAAACCATGTTTCTCACAATTACTGTATGAAATGTGGAAGAAGGCAAGACATTATGCAAACAAATGTAGAACTATTTTACCAGGTTAATTGATGATTTGGAAAATTGAAAAACATGCACTAGAGGAAGTTACTTCACTATTGGTATAAGTAAGGAAAAACAATCCACACAAGATGAAGGTGAATGGAATTAAAGGGTCCATGATGACAAGGAAATATCAAAATGTCTAATAGGAAGGGTACACCAACATGAAGAGTACCAAACATATTAGATCTACAAATAATGGTTTTCTTGTGTTGAGAGAAAATTTTCATCCCTTTTTCTCTTATTAAGAAGCTCACATGTGTTCCATGGTATTCCCTTATATTGTTTTGTATATCTATGCATAATTGTTTGTAATTGAAGGTGATTGTCATTTTTAAGATTATAATTGAATGACAAATCTTGAGAATTACAAGTTGGAATGGTTATTCATGATTTTATAAATACATGGAATGTTCCAAAGTGAAATATTATCAACAAGAATATCTTGAAGATTATATGAAGATCGTTTCCATGATGAATAATCAAATAGATTTCACCCCTTGAGGGATATTAAATATCAAGGAGAAGATATTATGTATAATTTCATTCCAAATGTTGAAGTTCATATCATCTCAAGAAGCTGAAACATGAGGTACTCCAATCACACTTGATTCCCATGTTTTATAATTGTATATATCATGTCAATTAAGGAGGAGTTCATGATTGATGACAAGATGGGTTGAAAGGGGGAGTTTTATCTTTTCACGTGATATTTTTAATATGTTTGGTAAATTATGTGCATGATTTAGAATTTCATTTTTAAATATTAATATTTCCAATCCATGGGTTACTAATTGAACCATTCTTAGCTTGATTTCACATGTATGGTTGATTTTGGAAAGAATTTAAAACCATGGTCTTGTCTCTTTTTTTATACACCGGGTTATCCCAAGTAGAAATATGGTTGATTAAATCAAGGATATTTGATATGTTAACCTCCTGAAATCATCTCTCTCATAGAAATAATCAAGAATATATTCATTAAATATAAGAGACATATTTTTAAATAGATCCCCACTAAACCTTTTGAAATGTTTTACAATGAGGGTTAAAAAATATTGTCACAAATATTTACCCATAAAAAGTGTTATTGGGAGATATTGACAACAAAATACAATTGTTGAGATTGTATAGCATGGTGTTTTATTTTTTGTCAATAAGGTGTAAATATCTTTATAGTGAGGTAATGTTTGATGTTGTGATGATGATTGATGTTGTGATACATAAAGTACTGTTGCTACATCATTAAGGAGACCACTTTGATAATTATGAAGTTACACCACAACTAATGGAACTTGGAGAATTACGTTTTGACAATGGATTTCATGTGTGATCATTATCAGTAAAAAATCAGATGATAGTTGAACTGGTCATATGTTCCAAGACATGAGCCAATGAATGAAAATTTGTTACAAAATTTGAATACGGTTGTGAAATACTATATTTCAGGGTGAATTTGGAAAATCCATACAATACCTTCTAATTGGATGATGTTGGTGAGTAGAAGTAGATGATTGGTTGTGGTGATCTTCAAAGACTAGACATGTGTTAAGGATAAAACATTGTTGAATACAATGCTTCCATCCATTATTTTTCAATGAATGAGGGAGTAAATAGTAGTACCATACATGTTTGTATAATTTAAGATGAGTAAAGGTCTTTGGAATTACAATTCCATAGATAATTGAGGGATTAATGTAATAGACATGTAATGATAAGATCCATTTGTTTAAAGATGAATAGAGCATGCATAATGGAATTCATAATGTGTGATGATGATAATATTGAAATAAAAGAAATGAATAATAGAAAACTATAGGTGGTCATTTATTCCTGACCAACATTGTGGCCATGAATTTTACACATAGAGTAATTATATATGGGATTTTTGAAAAATAGGGCAACCCAATAATTAAGAAATAGCCTCAAACCTAAGCACATGAAGGACAGGGTCAAGTGCACCAAAGGGAGGCCATCAAGGCTAACCAGGGTGTAGTAGAATAGGATTGGGCAAAGCCTATGAACATGATCATCCCTGTAGGGGAGAATGTTAGAATTGAGAGAGCCCAACCATATGGGGAGGCACGACGGTAGGGAGTATGGGTGGGGTGGAGAGCAAGTCATAGAATGGTATATGGTGGTACTAGGAAGAGAAAGAGAATAAATTGTTGATGGGATTCCACAATTTGGTACTTAAACCGAACACATCCCACATCTCTATTTAGTAGTGGGAATTTTTTTTCAAATCAAGGAAGCAATCTATGCCATCTATCTGATCTCAGGAGTGATCCTGACCACATGCTCCATCCTGTGTCTGGTGAACTAATATAGGTCATTCGTAGATGATCCAACGGCCGAAGGGAAATCAAGCCTTCTTCTTCAACCACTCAGCCACCTGCCACTACTGTACAACCGGAGCACATTCGTGCCTCCTAGATCTCCCATTTGGACACCATTGATGCTCGAGTTAAATTCATTTTCATCATATAAACATCATCAAATCATGCATGATATTTCATTTTCATGAATTCTAATAATATGAATATATCTTTATTGGACAACAGAAAAAACATTAGCAGAGGCCATGAATCTAGGGGGTCCATGATCGAGAATTTCATGCTTCTCCTAATGAATGCATGTGATGATTTCACTACAAAATAATGAGCTCATGATTAAGAGTAAAAAACAGAGACAAGTGGGATGTATCATCTATGTATGAATATTTCAAAACTGAGGTTCTTGGGTATTCAAAGCATAGATCTCATGGAATATCCTATGAGATTTGAACACGGTGAAATGCTTTTATCTCTTCATATAAATAGAGGATCCCCGATCTAAAGGAAGTTCTTTCCATTAACATATTAGAGAGCTCACGATTATCCAATGAATATGAGCCACCATTAACTCCTATGGTTAAAAAAAGTAGAGGTTTCTACATACCTAATCTACATGATGGAGAGGACGGATCCCATAGACCTTCGATAGGTTCTACACACTCTCGAGTTTGTATCATGAAGAAGAAGAACCACACCACTGTGCGAAGAAATCCACGAACACACAAATATTTTATCTTATACCTATTCATGATACATGGATGTGATCCCCCAGGTAGGAAACTAGTACAGGATCACCATTTCAATGCTTCATGAAGTGAGTTCCACGAACCCTTCCAGGTTAAGTGGAGAAGATCCACATGTACCCTGTCCATGAAATAGAAAATTAACTAACACATACATAGAAGGTAGTGTGTGTTTGTGCATAGAGAGTAGTTAAGATTTTATACATGCATATACATACATAAATAAATGAATAGAACAAGAATGGGAAGTGTTTTTTCACTCTTGTAGTATAATGGATAAGTGAACAGTGGGTGTGTGTAAGAGAGAGTGGTGTTTTTATACGCTTGTATTCATATATAAATTTATTAAACACAAAGAAACAAATTATAAAAAGTGTAGGTATGTGAAAAGAACCAAATAAGGAATTTGATTGAGGTACATGAATCCATTAATGTCCATTCACACATAATGAAGGAGTTTTGTGTGTATATTGAGGAAAAATAATACAATTTAATAGTGTTTGTTCGGGTGTACAAGAAATACATTATACCTGCATGAATTTATACATAAACATGCAATATTGAGAAGTAATTGAGATAACCAAAACAAGTGGATTTGGATTCCATTCAAACAATGTATGATGTGGATATGAAATGAGACTTAATTTGGATCGAATTAAAGAAGAACACATAACAATGTTAACAGTATTTGAGAATTCAAGAACAAATACATTGTTGATAGAGTGAAAAATCCATTTTTCATATTAATATTCTTGAAATAGTTGTGTGCACCACTGGCATGTGTCTATGTGGGGATGGATCATCATCACAAGAATAAAGAAATTTCTTAGCATTGTAGAACTGAGGATTGGTATGAATGGTGAACATAATTATTAAGCAAGACCAACAGGCCTTACCAAAGGCTGTTGAAGATTTTTGAAGAGATACATTAGTAAGTGTGACATAGAAATACCATTGGGAAAGAAATTCATATAAACTATATTGAATTAAATATCATTCAAAGAGTATGTTTCTTATGTTTCTTGAGAGCTAGAAGAATTATGTGTGATTTCTGTAGGAGAAAAAGACTACAATGAGACTCTGGAGCAGGCCAGTGGGACTCTGGTAACACCATGGGGAGTAGTATAAAGTACCTCATATGGGACTCCAGAGAGATACAAGGGCACTCTATATTGACCATTTGTATTTTAATCTAATTATATTTGAGAACCTGTGTTTGGGAGAATAACCAACTCAACAAGGATCTGGTCATTGAATTGAACGTTATAAATCATTGTGTTTAGTGCCTTAACATTTACAATATTATTTGAGGTAAGGCTAAGAGACACAAGAAGTTATGATCGAGGATTTAACTAGCCATTGAAGGTTAATTAAAAATAATCTATTTTTAAAAAGTTTAAATATGTCACTGATTTACCCCTCTCCCTCTTAGTGATTTATACTGATCTCGACACTTCAAATCCCTCACCGTCTGTGTCTTCATTCTTTTGATGGACCCACACAACTTTAAAGTTATACTCGATGAATCCTTATGCTGTGAAGCTATTATAGGTATGTATATATATTATCATAGTGTTTAACTAGGCATTTCACCTTTTTTCATATTCATCATGTTATTAAACTTCTTCCCACACATTGATGAAACATTATCCAATCACTTTCTTCCTCTAACAGGGAAATGGTTATTCATGAAACCATCTCTAATGTTTTATCTAATAGTACCTACTCGGAATTGACCATTCTTTTAAGGAAGTATTTTATGATGAATCAGTCATAGATATTATGAACTAGACTTATATAAAAAGGGAAATATCAAGGAGGGTCGTTGATTTTGAATCATATGGAATCCAATGTTGTGGTAGTGATAGAATGTTATTATCTAGGGATACTGTGAAATTTCTAGGGACTTCTTATTTTTTGAATTACTATGATTTATTCAGAAATTACTAAATTCTAAAAACTCCATGATTTCTTTATGCATTTAGAATATGTAGAGTTTGTTTGTTTCACTACATTATAGGAGTTGTTGGAATGATAAGAACATACCTATGTTCTTGGATGGGAACGACTATTGATCAGAGATTGAATGCTACATCATTGACTTTGCCTACCCATTTCCCCAATTATATGGTAATGGGTGGAGTTCAATATTTGATTAATTGAATGGATTCCTCATGAAATTTTGGAATTTCTATGAACTAAATGAACACACCTAGATACTTTATTGGTATCATAGGTATGTGAAACTCATCAAAAATATTTTTAGTATAATGATCCAGTAGTTTTTCTTGTGATAGAGGGATGCTGAGTGAATAGAATAAAATTTCTCACTAGGATGTGACATCAGAAACCCTCTCATTTTCATGTTGTTGTAGTTTTTAGGTATGATGATCATTATTTTCCTAGGAGTGGAGTTGAATTGATAAACGAATTGGTTATTAAGTTCTTCCCATCCTACATTTAATCCTACTATTAGGATTTCGTAACATACAGATGCTAGCACTGTCAAAGTCTGTAAAAAACATCATCTTTATTACCTTCTATTGATCATAAGGGCTTTTCATATGCCACATCATGATACAAAGTGGGTGATATGCAGTTAATGGAAAATTGTACTGACAAAAGAGTAGATGGTAGGATTATTAAAATTAGGTAGAGGTATATTTTCATCCACCCATTCATGATATGGCATCTTCTGAGGACTTATAGGTGTTTGTCACCATTCCATGGATTCAATTCACATAGATAGGGACATAATGATATTAAGAAGCTCTAGGGTAACTATTGTTTTTCCACCTCCCATACACTATGAGAAGTCAAGGGTCCATGAGGTTGTCCCATTCTAAACTCCTAATAATTTTCTATTAGTCCTAATACAAAATTATTTCCCTATCGGTGGAGCAAATGTTTCTGAAATAGAGGGATGTCATGACATTTTTCAACTCCTTCATTTATGTAGGATAGTTTTTTAAATCTATATCTAGTATGATTCTCAAATACCACTCTTTATAGAAGAATTGATATTGGAGGGAGAATATTAGTCTCCACATTAAGTGGAAACCCCATGACACTATTTCTCTAAGTATCTCCTCATTGATTCGTCTCAATGTTTGTATCTCAATCTCCTATAGTGAAAATTATTCCTATATGGATGGAACCTCAAATTTTATGGGTGTTTATTGTGATTTAGTGACACCATTCCCCTTTTCATGGGTAGATTTCCACTAGAGAGGAAGTACATCATTATTCATATGTGCACGATGTTGGAGAATTCATTGGTTTTGGGTGCATCTAGACTTGGTTGGTGCATCCAAATCACCCCCTCTCAGGGTACATTTTCCATTTTCTTTCCCTCTTCCTACTCCTCTTAGTAACCATTTTTTTCATGTTGATAATGAAAAAATACGTAGAGGTATACCATATAATGATTTGTTTTAAACTACTATCAACGAAATATGGTGATTCTACACTGCCTTCATTGGGGTCATTATTTGAACCTTTGGATTTAATGGGCTGTTTTGGATGGAAACCATGGAGGGGTAAGATTGACATCGCAATAAAATCCCCCAACATGATCTATGAACAATGAACTTGAGGGAGTTTTTGGACATGATTTCAAAGTAGACCCTAATCAGTAGATGTCAATCTTGTAGTGGGAGGAAAATGTGGGATTTGGAATATTTATTTTTCCTCCCAAACTAAAGAAGACTGATTTTCTCAATGTTGGTGATTATGATGATGATGAATATTAAACTATACCTTTGGGAGGGGTTTATTTAGGGCCATAATTTTCATTGATTAATCTTTTTTGAGGATTAAATGATTTCTATTGAGGATATGATGATGCTCGATATAAACATGAATATATAAATTCCCCCAACCTAGTAGGCTGAGATTGTTCTGGATTCACCATTGATATCTAGATGACCCTCTTAAGCGACTATAAACCTCTTTATAGTGATCTAGATAAAAATTTCTCAAACCTAGTCGGGTGGGGTTTGTTTGTAGTTACTAATAATGCATCTGAAATTCTCTCAATAATGAACGATCTAAGAGGAAGAAGTGGTGTTAGATATTCCCTTTGACTGATGAGCTAGATCTGCTCATGGATGGATTATAAGAAGCTATAATTATGGAATGTTTAATATGGTGCAGTTCTGCTCATGTGGAGAAAGATTCAATGGAACAAAACTAGAAAATGAGGCTACTGCAAAATAATTATAGCCACTATGCTATGGCCTAGATCTATGGTTCTAAAACCATGGATGTAGGCCACTTTGTTCAATAGAATATTGCCCCATTTTTTCGAAATTGTGGCAATAGGTTTCCCTCACTACGGCGGGAAAAACTTTTCCCACCAAAATTTTTTGGGATTACCTTCTACCATGGTTTTGAGTATATTCCCATAGTTTATATTTATATATATATATATTATCATAATATATGTATATATACCTCTAATGTCGCTCGGTGTACTGGTAAGTACACTGGTTCGTAGAGAAAATGTACAGGGATCAATACCTGCTTGTGAAATTTTGTATTTAGGCTATTTACATAGTTTACCATGGCTATAACCATGGTTAATAAAATAGAAATAGCTTCCATTATCCATAGTTTAAACGGAGACCATCGGTCAACTACCATAGTGGAAATTTGTAAGACCTATTACCACGGTTTTGAAAACTGTGGCCATAGGTAGCTATTTCCACGGTTAAAACTGTGGCAATGGGTTGTGACTTACTACCACAATGGTAGAGGTCAAAGTTGTCCAAAACTGTAGATGTAGCCTATGTTAATTGTTTTGGGGCCTATTTCCATGGTTTTGAATCATGGCAATATGTCTTTTTTCTAGTTGTGGAAGCCCGTGATGTGAATTCTTTTTTATAAGATGTTGTCTATTTGACCAAAACATCATCTCCTATGTCTCAAATGAATTAATGTTTCTTTGAGATTCCAAGTATAAAGTCATTTTGGGTATCCCATTTCATTTTTAGTGAATTCTAAGAACCATTTATGTTTTGTAATTATGTAGTAGTGACAACTAATCTGAGCGTTACCTACTACCCTAATTTTTCTAGAGGCTACGACATTATAGGACTCAATATCTGAGGCGATCTACTATTCCATGGTTGTAGAAAAGTGAAATGCTCTATAATTTTCAAATCCTAAAATACATATTCATGAAATGGATTTAAATATCAGAAACCAAATAGTTTAAATGCAATGGAAGAAAGTATGTTTTAGATTTTCATTCTAATATTCTGGTTTTTGGCCCATGGGCTAGAGATATATCAGCCAGTTCAACCTAAAAATAATGTATCATGATGGAATAATGGTGACCCATGTGTCTTGGATAAGGGAGGGTTATATACTTCATTCACTGATTATTATCCCACATATTTTGAGGTATATATGGAATGAACTATTTTTCTAGATCATTTGGGATATTATAGTAAGTTGTATCAAGGGGGAGAACATGAATGAGAGGTTCATTTTTGATAAATCCCTCAATATGTCAATGAATATCACCTCTTCATTTGACTTACATGCCTCCGCCTGGCTAGATCATAGAAGATGCTTCTATGGGTTTCCTGCTGAGTGGATTGTAGTGCTATTGGAAGTTAAGCAAGAACTATATGTGATTCATCCTATTGATTCAATAACCTCTCTATTTTAATGTGTATGAGATTTGAACACATCTCTATATGATGTTTTATATGAATTTAACAATTCCATATATGAAGGTGTCTGGGAAAGTATAGGATTTACTTGTCAATGTGAGATATTGCTATGGAGATGTTGACCACTAATGATGTTTAGAGTAGAGACCCTACGATCCATCTCTATAATAACACAAGGTGTAATATTGTAGTAATGGTCATCTTATTCTTCCATGCAAGAGATGATGGACCCTTGTGGTGTTGAGAATGTGTCTCGAATGACCTCAAGTAGCCTAACCCTATGCAGATTATGAATATGGGTCATGTGTGGTATTATATTCAAAATAGGTCGACATTCATTTTGGTAATGTTCAAGGGTACATGCCCTTTATATGATGGTTTCTGAAACATGTTTCTAAACATATGGTACTACGGGAGTATGAGCCTGTATTTGAAGATATATTTGAATATACTGATGATATGTCACATTGTCAATAATAATGTGAGTTTATACCATGCCATGATACATTCTCGCGTGGTGCGCCTTTCTCATGGTGGGAGTATAAGATTTATCCTCCACCTTTTGAAAGAGAATACAATATTTCATGGAAATGATATGATCCTACAAAGAGGCATGTTCCACTCTCACATGGAGTTTCATAGTTGGAGTTCAAATACAAAACTCGTCTGGATATGAATTCTCTATTAGAATATTCCAATGGACTTCTAGAATAAGATAGGGGATCTGAGCCTCCTGCAAAATTTGCATGAAATGTTATTGGTTAATTCATTAATTGACAGAAGTAGGAATATGAACCTCACATTTGTGATCTTATAGAATTTTGAAGAAACAATTATAGACAAGAATATGGGACAATCCTAAGTCTTCTTCCTTTCTCAGTTGGTTAGACCAATTCAGAATGGGGATATATGTCTGATCTAGGGAATTTGGAGTATACCCCTAGTCTTCTATAATGTGAATCTAGGAATGTGCTGAGGAATGTTCCCCTATGACTTTGTTAACAATGATTATAACATAGTTATGATACCAATCATGGGACTTTAAAATATTCCATGGTTATTTTTCTATAGGCATGTCCCCTATCTCGGGGCCTGTGATGCTCTCACCTTCCAAGAATGGGTTGGAACACTCATACGATCCCGTTCTGATGCCTCAACCATTATCATAATATTTATATAATCTTTCTGGGTAGGATCAAGAATGTGTGATTGATCTAACACAACCACATATTTGTAATGATCAGCGTGTTGAGCTCTCTTATTCCTTAGGTTAGAAATATACACATATCTCTTTATCTATTCTATTGTTATAATATATTGGCTATATCCTATAATTATTGATAAAACATATTGGGATTTTAGGAAAGTGTGTGTAGGGATACAATAATTCATATTTTCTATCTCTACTCTGTACATAATGATATCTTTAGTAAAAGTAGGGATATGATACCACTTATATTGTCCACGATCCTTGGAATTTGATGATAGAATTCATGGATGGCAGTAGATATATTCACCTCCCAATTCCTATAGTGGGAATATGATTGATACATTTCCCGTGTGAGTAGGGATATGAACCGTCACACTATTTACCAACTAAATATGGTGGCATACCTTCTTAGATGGACTAAGGATATGAGCCCACCCTTAGATATCCAACTCCTTCTTCATCTGATGAGTCTTCTTTATTTAGCATTCATGGTTGTCAAAGGAGGCAATGTTTTGTGTGTTACCCTTAGTGGGTGAATTTATTGATGGTGCAGGTGAATGAAGTTGATAGGTTCCCTCCTTGGTGACACATGAAATGAATATAGATATATTTTACTCCTTGGTTCACCTTCATATGAGATTCAAGGTGGATATATTCAACCTCTAGGGATAAGATGTTAAAGAAGTTGGTCAAAAAATGAGGGGTACTGGAAGAAGTGTATCTTTCTTGAATAAAACGAGGTCATCATTTTCAATGCATGGGGAGACTCACAAACAATTACTTGGGACGGGATTGTACCATGTTGATGGTACTCCTATAACATCATGTTTTCTACATGATGATGAATCTATTGAGAAGGTGAGATATTTTTTCGACTAGTAGGGGGTTGGAAACATCTAAATTTTTTGAGTAGTCACGGGATGATGAATTTTTCTTAGGTTTTGATACTATTGATGCGAGCAATATCTTTAGTCAATTAGAAAATAAGGAACAAGAAAACCAATTAGTGAAACATTGTTGGCCTGAAGTGCTCAATTAGATATGCATGGTTAAGATAGATGTCCATTTATTCTGGATCTAGCAATTTTTCTCTTGTGAAACTATTAATTCATTGATGAACATCTTTAATAGGAATCGAAATTACAGATGTTCAACTATAAGATTCCTACTATTCATACTAGTTATTTTTATTGAGGATATGTAAAAAAATGTAGCATGATACATGAGTTAGATATTATTTTATTATTTAATAAATTCACCTCATGCTCACCATTTTAGTTTCAACAGGGAAAAGGAGACCACTATATGTGTTTGGTTAGGCCCAAATATTAATTTGTGGGGGATGGGGAACATTTCTTACACAATCATCAACATCGGGTTAGAATTTTCATTCTCAATGGAAGAATCGAATGGTTCTATCAACCATTAGTGGGTATAGACGATCCTTCCAAATGTAGGAGGTCATATGGGGTTTTAGGCCTAGTAAAACTTATTGACTCACATTGGTTGACAAGATGGGAAATTAGGATCATTGTTCACTTTTGTGGGGAATTACTAGATACTGAAGGAATCTCTTATATATTTATTATATGTTGGAAAATGTATTTCTAATCTTGATTTTGGACTGGTTACCCTAACATATTGAATATACATTAACTCTTAATTATACACAAAAGAAGGGGGATCTAATTATTGGATCCACTTATATGTATCAAGGGGTTTTTTTCATTTTCCCAATAATGAATAGATTCTTTATATGCTAAAGTCTCATAGCTAGGTACATTAAAAATTGGTCTCATGTAGAAGGCCATCAATATTTCGATGAGGGGATTGAGCCACTATTAGGCATCCTACATGTCATTGTTATTACAAGAATCAAAAACCACGTAGTTTTTCCAACACATGTAGTTTATGGTCATGTAGAGAGGTTATATTATCAAAAAAATAGTCACCAAATATTTGAGGTAGAACCTTGAGGATAAGTCCATTGTATCCTTGTAATGGGAGGCATCGATGTTATTGTACATTTATCAATCTATTGGGACTAGTTGTATGGTGATTTCTTCATATGTGGGAGGTTTGAATAATGCCACTCGTCAAGGATTACATTATGAGATTACCTTAAAAGGTGGATATTCTTGATGATAATGATGTATTAACTTTGATTCCCTATGCCCACATGAGCTATACTTAGTTTGAGAAATAATGGGTAAAATGGGATCAGACTCATTTCATATTTATGTGAAAATTATGTAATACTACTACCATTATTGATACTTTAATATGGATATCAGGTCATAGGAATGAATCAAATGTATCCTTATTATGGTTGTAATCGTATTTATTGTAGTTATGTTGGTTTCTTAATCCACAGAGGGATGTGGAATGATGATCATCCCATGGGAATGGTTGGGTCCTGCTAGATGGAATTTTGGAGACATAGAGGCTCTTACACTGGTGTGAATACCTTTTTTTGTTTGGTAATAGGTATTTTAAAGGCTTCCTACATATCCTTATTATGACAAGAAGAAGAGTCATCATAGTTAAATTAAATCAACGCATTAACACTGATATTTCCCTTTTCTATGTATTGTTTTATGATGAAAATGATATGATCATTTCAACTACCAAAACCGACATGAGATAGGCTCTATGTAGGTAACGCGATATGGAAAATAATTAGCCTCATTGCTTATAGATGCAAAAGAAATGTACTGGGAATAAGATTTGGAGGTTTAATTAAGAGGTCTTGACTGAGGAAGTCATCCTATATATCCTGGTTATGGTAGAAATAATATATTTCATATTTCAATTGGTTAGGGCGAAAACATTGATGTTTCTATGATAATTAAGGAATTCAAATTATGGTTTACATGATAATTGGATCAAACACAATAAGTATTCCATTATTATTGGGGGTTTCACGCTGATGATTCATGGATAACTATGGTTTTCACGCTGAGGTATCCCTGATAATTGTGGATTTCTAACTGAGGATTCCCTTTTAAAGGGGTATTATGCACTCTGGTTTCCCTGAGAACTGGGACATACACACTGAGGATTCCTTTCTAATTCGAGCTTACACACTAAGAATTCCCTAATCATTTTTGATTAAACACTACCGTTTCACTTATAATAGGGGAATCCAGAATGTGTATTCCCTTTTAGCTAGGTATTACATAATGAGGATAAACATTATTGTCATGTATTCCCTTGTGATTTGGCCTGCTCGCATGCCCGATATATACATAATTCTTACTTGACATGATTTGATTTACTGTTTGACAAGTCGAAGGATGTCATCTAGACATGTCATATGACAATCACATGATCTAATTGGTAGGTTTTTGGGAAATATCATAATTTGGTTTGGATGTCTAAGGGTTGTCACATGATCAATTCTTACTTGTTTAGAAGACATCACATTAACTAGATTGGTTGTCCTCAATAACGTTGAATAACCATTGCCTACAAGTCTATAACGCGTCACATGATCTAGCTAAATTTCCCTAGTTCCATTGTATGTGCTGGCTGACACACTTGGGGAATCATGAAACAAATTTCTACGTGCCTTTGTGATGTATGAATGACTAAGATGACATTCCTAGAGGACATCATGAATCCTGGATAGAAATTCATGAGTGTATTATAAGTGCTAGTTGGGATGCCTGAGTGCTACCAAGAGACATACATAACATGTACTAGTTCCTCCATGTGAGTTGGTTGACATATCTGAAGGACACCATGAGTTATAGATAACAAGCCTATAGATTATCCTGATACTTGGTTTGAATTCCCAAGGGATTCCATGCGACATTCTTTCACACATCCAAAGGACTTCACATGATCAAATAAGATCACCAAAGGAGTGTCATGATATCTGGATGTCATATTTTTATTCTCTCGTGTGTCTTAAAGGGTTTCTGTGAAGCACATGAGGATCAATGTACTTTTCATTCTCATAAGTTTCCCATTTCTTATTTTTTGTTCCATCCTTTTACTATGACTATCATATAATTAATTAATTTTATCTTCTTTTAAGCCTCATGTGATCTACCAGATGTGTGGTATGTTCTTCACATGTCCTTTTAGAAGTCCTTTATGATATATATTTGTGATCAACAATGTTTTCATGGAAATATCATAATTTCTCTATTTTTTGTAGGATCTTTAATAGATGTGAAAACTTTTAGTACCATGTCATCTCATATGAGATATCATCTCTAAAATAGTTTTGATGTTCCAATAGATTAGCAAACTGCATAGGGTAGTGGTCCATAGAACATTTATTTAATGATGGCTGGGGGATTTATTAGCCTCACAACCCCAATTTTGTACAAATGTTCATGGAAAATATCATGATTATATACGATGGAGTTGGTGGGGGGAATCATCATCACACATCTTCATGAGGTCCTATTATAGGTTTTATTGGAGGTGTCTCCTAATTTCTAGTGACCATAGGATCATCTTGTCAATTCCAACATTATCATATTATTTCTAATAAATGGGGAATTATTATTTTTCATGGGAATCCAAAGGGACATTAATATTGTCATATTGACATATCCAAGGTCCTTCATGAGATCAGGTCACCTATTGAAAGGTATTTATGTGATATCATGTTATTTTTTGGCATTTTCTTCGAGACAAGGATGGAATGTCAAGGGACCATCATGAGATCTATCGAAGCTATTGAGGGTTTTTGCATGACCATTATAAAAACATTCATATCATGGTGTGGAATTTATATGGCCATGAGAGGATCCCATATCCTACCCCTTTATCTCAATGTTTTTCTCCAAAAAGGATGTGGATTTTATGAGGTTTAATGAGTGTTTTCAAATATAATCACTCTACATCATGGAGATGTTCTATGTGTCCAATAAGATGACCTATAAAGATGCACTATACTTTATAGATTAAATCTATTTTCCTATAAACATGGCGTCAAATGGGGAGAGTAAGTTCCCCTAGGTATAGTCGATTATCATTGTCTGATGAGGATGTAATGCTAGTAGTCTCTCACATGGAGAGGCAGACATGTCTCCAGGACTTTTATTTTCTATTGAACCACCTAGACTGCATTATATGATTTATATAACCTCAATAGTCTCATTACATACAATATTTTCCTCCATATTAAAAGAGTTTAATAAATATATTTTACATATGTTTTCTAATAGGGAGTGACTTGTAAATAATGGATCTTGCGACAGAATTGTTTCATCATCATGGATGACTGATCTACTTATCTATAAACTAAAAGAGGTGTCACGCGATGTTTAATGTGCGATGGGATTTCATAAATAGCATCATGGAATAAAAATTATATGAGGCCATCACATGATCAATGACGGATTTCCAATCTATATATGTTGAGGGTATATGGCCAAAATACAATAATGCATAGGGACTCATTAAACTAAGTGTTTGAGTATCTTGTCCGGGTGTCTGTCATGGAAAAATGTCTATGGGTTCACATTTGAATGCCGATATCCTTCATAATGAGAGTGGATTCACACAATCATGGGGCATATCCAAGATGTATGTCGATCAATACCCTAGTTCATATAATGTTTTCACAATATTGGGTTTTAATGATCAATGTAAACACATGTCCAAGGTTTCAAGGCTTCATTTCACAATTCTTCTAATGAACTAATCACAGAATCCAAGAAAATTGAATGTGCCACGGAGTTTATGGACCACATATGGGTGTCTCGTGAATATCAATGAGGGGAATTTATCTCAACAAGTGTAACTTTTCAAAATTGTTTTTCTTGATCCAATAGACATATTACAGTTGCATATCCTTGATAACATCACATGATCCTCAGGGGATGTAGTCTCCCATGGTTGGAAACCTCTTTTGGGTGATTTTCATGACTCATTGAATATTATGAATTTGTTTATTTCAATAGATTGATTTTCTATTTCATATTTGTAAACTATATTTCAGTATTTCACCGCATGATTATTTTCAATGTTTTATCACACAAAAATTTTATTCATCTGGTGTGAGGTTCTTATATTTCTCAATTGTGAAATCAAACAACTTCATTGAATTGGATGGGGTAATTGTGGTGTATTATCCTTTGACAAGATAAATAACATGTTACTGTAGTGTTTTAGATGATTGGTTAAATAATGCCACATATTTTTACATGGTTGATTATGTGGTGGATTGAATACTTCTGTGAGAGAATGAACGAGTCTCTGTTAGATCCAAAATATGTGCCACATTATAATTTGATGATGCCACAATGGGTTAGAATAAAATGAATGCTAAAAAAACCAAAAAACAATTTTTGTTTTCATCTACATGAAACCTATTCATATAGATACCACCACCTGTACAAATGTGAGAGGTGATGAAAACACTCCTATGATTCTGAAGGATCTCTATGACTGAGAAAGATGTTGACAAGGGGCTTCTGGAGTCCGACGGAGTCACAAATATTTGTATAGAAAATATTTTCTTTACGAAAGGATTCCAACCATAGAAAACCCATTTTTCTATAAATACATCTCTCATTACACCTTGAAGGCATGGCTAATATGATCTTTTGACTTCTGAATTCCCGATTCGTGAAGAAACTGTGCACCAGGAACCAAATGGATAATAATCTATTCATGGTATTTGAGAACCACGAAAACTGCTTTCACATTTACCAAAATACCTCCACCAAATATGGGGATTCGTTTTTTGAATCCCTTGGACCTTCATTGAAGAAGAATACCTCAATGGGTAGTTGGGACTTTGTAGAACGTTATGCTTTCATGAACCACTCATTTCACAAATCCTGACATCATTCCTAGGTAGGTCTACTATGTTTCACAAATCCTATACCTTGGAGAATCCCCTGACCTCTATGAATCACCTGAGATATGTGAATAACCTCTTATTGAGGCCCTTTTTATACAAAAACCTTCTCTTATGCCTCGCAATGCATCATCCCTTATGATATCACTTCATAACAATGGGAAACATCCCAAATCCTCCATACCCATCCAAGATTGGTTCAGATATATTTAAACATTCTATGTGACATGTGATATTCATTCTTGTGGTCGAATCCACTTCGTGTGTGGCCCTACATTCCCATTTAACCTTTCATATTATCATATGTATGATAATAGTCTTTTCTTCTTAGCATTTGGATGCTGGTGTCACAACTGTAAAAATGCATTATTACAACAGGTCATTTGAGATCGGGTCCCATTAATAATGACCAGTTTCAGAAAACAGCCTCAATTGTTTTGTTTTTTGTGATGGATCGTCACAAAAACATATTATTTGTGACATACATTAGTCTCATCACAAAAAAAAATTGTGATTTTTTAATTAATTTTTTTTGATGGATCAGTGACCCGGTGAAATTATTTTTCATGTTTTAACTCTTTGAGATAGTCTATAGAAATTAGAATTTATGATGTAATGTCTCAATTAACTCTTAAAATATAAATAAAATTAACCATTTTGTAACAAACCGTCCACGTTTCATCATCAAATCAGTGGGTCCTGGTCACACCATCTGTCTCAACCTGACTCTCATCATTTGTCTGAGACGACATTACCTCATATTAATCATTCAATTTCAATTTAAATTAAAATATTTAAAATATTATATGTAGTTAAATTTAAAACTCCATAAAAAATTTTATTCACCATAATATAACATTGGTGAGCTCCCTTAATCTACCGAGTGGCTGGATCAGTCTACATCCTTAAATAGACATTGTACTCCATAATATCGGGATGTGTGAAAGAATATATGAATATAAAATAAACCTTTTATATTTAAATTTATATTAAATATTCAAAAATGTACTTTTCATATGCTCTATATGCATACTGAATATATGAATATCAGCCCGATCTGTCACCTACTGTCACCCCTGATTTTTTCAACCAACTGATGATCTACTATAAAACTGCCTACATAACCAGTGTGTCCATATTCCATCCCAAATCAAAGATGAAATATAATCAGGTCAGTGGATGCGACACATCTAATCAAACTATTTCACTACTTCTTTATCAATTTATTTCCTTTTTTAATTGTGCAAAAACTAAGTGCAACGCAAATGCATATCTCCCTTCCATGCCATCTAAATAGCCTCAAAAATGATCTCCACAATGGGAAACCATAAATCCTAAAAATAATTTATTAAATTATGTTATTAGATAAATTAATTTACAAATAAATCTTATTTACATATATACCATCCAAATCTAGAACAAGAACTTCTGAATATCAATGGATATCAGATCCCATAACACCCATGCATCATAAAAATAATTATGCAATATAATTATCCCCTGTCCATCATCTATATGTGAAATTATTCGAAAAAATAATAATTAATGGAACAATTATAATATAAATAAATTTTTGAAAACTAATGAAAATTCAAATGTAAACCAAAATCTTTGTGTGTGGATCAAACCCAAGTTATGGACGTCACTCGTGTTATAGGCTCAGGAATCCTCAATTAGGAAAGACAAAGCCCCCTCTGAGTGCCCACTACACTACCAACTGTTTGAGGGTGGGATGATCTAACCTCCTAGTTTTCTAAATTTATATTTGCCTCCTGTGGCAAAAAATTCTGATAATCTTCCATCTAAAACATGAAATGTTTATTGTTAGTAAATATTTAAAAGAACTATTATTTATATATATTATATATGATTAACACAAGAATATTATTGTTTCTATGTCCATATTCTTCCTCATCATCATAGTTGTTGATGTTAATGTCTTCATCTTCCTCCGTAGAGTTATCAATTTCAAAATTTGTTTCAGTTTCATCATCTCTTTTCATTTTGGATTCATTTGTAACATCATTTACATCATAGTGATCATCGACCCTTAACTATCGGGTGTTACTAATGATATTAATGTCTCTTTATGAAAAAACGGATTCAGTGTAGTCTCTTGAAAAAAATTCAATTCCTTCTACTTCAAAAGAACCACTCTCACTTTCAATAAACTATTTTTCTCGAGATTTAATTTTTATTATGCTCTACCAATCACAAAATATCCTTGAAATAGAACAGTAATGTGCATAATAAATTTCTTGTTCCTAATGATCAAATAAAAATTTCCATTTACTGTAATAAGACATGTTTTTTAATACCAATGATTCCATGGATCATATGAACATGAAAACCACTCTCAATGTATAATCATTACCATTTAAACATCTTTATGAAATGATATCCTAGATAATCAATTTCAATTATTTCCTCCAACATGATGTGAAATTCATCTTTAGTTTCCCTATGGTGTGATCCCCTCATGAAAAAAACCATATTTCATTGTTTTTTATTCCCTATATTAAATTGTATGAAATCAAAAACCATTCACCACATATGAATTATACGATTTATCCATTTTCGATGGTGGTTTACTCAATTCAAAAAATCAATTATCAATTTTAACAACTTGTTAGGATACCAAAAATGTTTTAAAACAAACATAACTATAATAGGTTTTAAATTTATATTTTATTTCAAATAAAAAATAATTTATGTTAGGTGTTTTTGAAACAAGTAGGAATATTTTTTGATCCCGTTCTTCAAGATCAGTTGCTGTAATTTGTGGAAACCTTTTATTGATATTATTATCATATAACCTAAAAATAAAATAATATAAATTTATTCTTTTAAAAAATATATTATAAGTTATTGGAAAACGTAAAGTACAAATGCTGTAATTTTTCATAGTTGTTCAGAATATATGTATGCGCTTTTTGGTGTTTATCATCTGAAAACAATCATTCATGAACTCCACTGAATCCATGTTCATGATGAATGAAAATTGATAATTGGTTTCTCATTTCATCATCAACATTTTCCTTCTTAAAGATCATGTAGTTGTGATTTGAAGGATATTCAAACTAAAAGTAATGAGATAAGAAAAAAGAAATTTACTCTTGAAAATATGCTTCTGCAAATGAGGCTTCATCGGATTATTTGTTACATACTTTTGTTTCAATTATTACGTGCATCTTTCAAATGGGTCCATCTGTCAGAACTGTACTAGACCTCCCCATTTTTATTCATGAGGGAAACGTAATATCAAATGTTCCATTGAAAAAAACTATCTTATTATGATGAATTTTTCCTGTTCTCATAAAATTAAAAAGACATATTCCTACTGTTTTCATATGACATCATAGTCTGTTGTTGACGCACAAATGACTAGAAATAAATATTATTTGTTTTTAAATTCATCCCAAATCATATAATTTAACAAACCTCTTAATCTATTTGGAAAAAGTCATTCCATTAAAATATGACAGTCATAATTGTTCAATCCAGTAATATGACCATTTTTTGACACATCTGTCCAAATTGTAATAATAACCTTCTAAAAGTGTGAAATCTATAATCAAGTCACAAAATAATAAGATACTCTCTTTTTATAGCATATAAGCTAATTTTTTGGCTTCATTAAATTCTGTGATCTGACATTTTCATACAGTTCATGTTTTTTCTTGCAAATTTGGGAAAGATCTAAATGTGCCATTACATTATCATTGTTCTTTCATAGAGTATCCATAATCTTATGAAATAAATTATAAAAATATTTCTTCTCAACAGGAATAACATCCAACATGTGATAGACCAACATATCAGACCAAAATGTAAAATCCAAAAAAATGTTTCGTTTTATCCAATAGTCCTCTTTTCAAAATCCATTATTTTTATGTTGTTTTATCGATGGTCCAAATGTGATTGTAAGTATTAAAGAGAAAATTGACTTCAATTATGAACCTATGATCGTTGAAACTTTTTCAATTATTCCTTTTATATAATGATATTTGTTTCTTCAAAAAAGGGGATTGGTTGAAAGACATCTGCGATAACCAGAAAAAAAAAGTTTTTTCCATTGACAAGCATAAACAATTTGTTCTGTCTCATACAATATGAACATGATTTTGGACCATGTTTACATCATCCAGATAAAATTTATTAATCCTAAAAGTCACTAATTATCCACATCAATGCAACTTTAAGTATGAATATTTGTTTTGCAGCAACATCAGATGTACTAGCACAATTACTCCATAGTTAATCAATCTTATCAATAAATGGTTTCAAATAAACATATATATATTTTTTTCAGATAAATTGTAATTAATAAATTCAAAAATATATATGGATTCTTCATCAACATCCTTGGAGGTAATTTATACAGTGTTAAAAAGACATTCCAATATGAATTATGACTACAATAAGAACAAAATGAATAGAAACCATTAGTAGAAAGACAAAATCACATGTTTTGGGAATCTAATGAAAATTAAAGATGCACATGGTCAAAATGATCCCATAAATAACCATCAAAGGTATGATGTAAGATTTTACTGGTTTAAATGTTGGTTTTTTGCCATGACATCAATGATTCTATGTTTTGAGACATAAATAAACGCTGTAATCTGTGTGTGAGCATGAAATATCTCAATTATCTAATTGGAAAAATTAAAACTTCCTTGGTGGAGCTTATTTGTACCTTGATTTTCCACTTGTATAATAAAAACCCAGTTAGTTATTATTACCACAACATAACATGCAGTCATTTGAACATTCACGAATCATCGGACAACGAAGACCAAGATTATGAACCTGCCTATTTTCCTCATAGAAATTTTCATGAAACACATTTTATTCAGGTGGAAGAATTTTTAACAAAGATAATATCTAATAAAAAAACTAATTGGAATTCCATGAAATGGATTAATGGCCAAAAATTTAAATTCCTCTTCAAAACTTCTTATCACTCAACCAATATATTAGGAAACATCATCCATCCTCAAAAACTCATATAAATGAGATGATTCAAAGTTAAGAGTTTAATAAATATCATCCCAATTTTTAGTTTGTTGAACAGATGGACCCACCACATCATGTACATAATTTTTAAAATATGCGAGATCTAGAACCAAATTATTAATATATTCTTTTAAAATGTTTTCACCATGTTGATATCAAGAAACATAATTTGGTTGAAATACAAAATTCAATAATTGACCTCCAAAATTATTAAATGTTTCATACATCCTCAGGGAACAATTTTTACAATGAAACATAATTTTCCTTTCTAAAACAATTTTTGGTTTCAATGTTGCAAATGATAAGAAACATTGACCACCCTAAATATATACTGGATTTAAATTAGAACCATTTGGATTCTTTCTCTGAGTTATCGAAGAACAATCATCTAATAATGGTTGTTTTTTACATCCTCATTCGATATTTAAAAAAAAGAAATAATTAGTTATTTTGAATAATTATATTTAAAATAAACACTATCCAAAAATGGGAATACAATTAAAATCTATTTTCTAGAAATTTATAATAATGTCTATTATTTTATTGTTATATATTCTATTTTTATGCTTTTATACTAATCTACACTCATTTATAAAAATTTAAACTAATTACCATAAATTATTACTAATTTTATGTATTTATACTAATTATTATGAATTAGCTGTGGAAGAATTTCCAATGGATTAGGGGAAGATCTTTTTCCCAATGACTCATCACCAAGTAAAATTCAATATCTAAAAGCACTCAAAAAATTCTTCTCTAATATACACATATCCATTTTCTTATGCACATTTATGGAGAGTAGGAGGACTTGCTGCACTTCTCTCCAAGCACTCGTGCATACGAAAATGAATATTTGTATGTCAAAGCAGACTATTCACAGTGATTTTAGTCACATAAAGTTACAAGGGGATGAGTTGTTAGGAAAAAGAGCCTCTTTTGTTCGATAGCTCACCGCCTTGAAACATTCGCTGACATAAATCACTCTGAAAATCTACTTAGACATATGACTGAGTAGATTCTTTAGATTGATTTCTGTGAACAAAAGTTACCCAAATTGGAGGTGTCGTTCAAAAGGGATGTTGTGAATCCATTGAAAATTGTTCTTTTTTTTCAATGTACTAGAATTTATTATGATTTATTGTGGTTTATTATTAATTATTAGTAATTATTAAAAATAATTACTAATTTTCACTAATTATTCATAATAATTATTATTTGTTACTTTTTATTACTTATTATTTGTAATTATAATTATTTATACCTTATTATTTATAATTCATTTTAATTAATCATAATAAATACTGATTAATCCCAATTAATCATAATTATTCAAAATTATTTCTAAATATTCCTAATTACTTTTAATTAAAACAAATTAATCCAAATAATTCTTAATTAATCATATTTAATCATAATTATTGCTAATTAATCCTAATTATTTCTAGATAATAATAAAAAATCCAAATAAATTCTATTTCATCATAACTATTCTAAATTATTCCAAATTATTTCTAATTATTTCTAATAATTTCAAATTATTCAAAATTACTCGAAATTATTGCAAATTATCCAAATTATTTCCAATTATTACAAATTATAGCTAATGATTTATAATTATTGCTAATTATTGCTAATTATTGCTAATTATAATTAATTGTTCTAAATTATTTCTAATTACTACAAATTATGTCTAATTATTCAAAGTTATTCCAAATTATTTTTAAATATTACTAATTATTACTATTTGTTAATAATTGTTACTAATTATTAAAAATTATATCTATTTATAACTATTTATTACTTTTTATTGCTAATTGTTACTATTTATTACAAATTAGTACTAAATATTATTATATATTACTATTAATTATTAATTATCACTATTTATTAATATTTATCAATAATTATTTCTTATTATTACTAATTATTTCAAATTATTACTAATTATTAATATTTTTTTATATTTTTTAATTTTTTATTACAACTTATTACTTATTATTAATAATTATTACTAATTATTACTATTTATTACTAATTATTACTAATTAATAGAAATTATTACTAATTATTTCTAATTATTAATAGTAAATACTAATTAATAGTAATTATTAACAATTATTACTAATTATTAGTAATTATTACAAATTTATAATAGTTAATACTTATTATTACTAATTATTAGAAATTACTACTAATTAATACTAATTATTTCTAATTATTGCTATTTGTGGCTATTTGTTACTATTTGTTACTATTTATTACTAATTATTACTAAATTTTACTAATTAATACTAATTAATACTAATTATTAAAAATTATTACTAATTATTACTAAATAATACTACTTAATTCTAATTAATATTAGTTATTACTAATTATTACTAATTAATAATAATTATACAAATTGTTACAAATTATTACTAATTATTACAAATTATTACTAATTATTAGTTATTATTACTAATTATTAGTTATTATTACTAATTTTTACTAATTATTACTATTTCATACTAATTATTACAAATTATTTCTAATTATTGAAAATTAATTCTAATGATAACTAACTTTTTCTAATTTTTTTCTGATTACTTGTAATTAGTAATATTTATTAAAAATTACGACAATTTATTAATAATTAATACAATTTAATATTAATTATTAATATTTATTACATGTTATTACTAATTATTACAAAATATTTAAAATTATTGTTATTTATTAAAATTTATTGTTAATTAACAATTTGATATAAGTATTCATAAAAATAAATATAGTAAACCAATTATCTAATTCTATATTAATTAAATTACATCAAATTAACAAAAATTATAAATAATTTAAAAAACTAAAATTTGCAAAATAAAAAAATTAGGGAAATACCATGAAATTGAAGGTTTCATAGTATTAAAGTCACAAATAATGCTCAGATTTAAATGTTTAAACTATTAAAATGTTTAGAAGAATATATTTCAATAGAGATAGGGAGAGAAATTGAGTATGGAGTGAAATGAGAGGGATCACAGATGACGGTATATATAGGTTTGACTATTTGCGACGTGTGTATTACTGACTGGTAATCCATCGAAAAAGGTGATATCTGTGACGAGCCCCGTCAAAAATTTCTCTGCCCATATTAATTGCAGCCGTCCTTTAAAAAGTTATTTGTGATGATCCCTGTCACAAATAAAACTTGTTGACAATGTATTTGAGAGGGAGAAAGTATTCCATTGCAAATATTAATAACCACCACTAGTTTTTTGCGATGGGAATAGAATCCCATTGCAAATACTGTTACCAACGATTTGGCACAGATTTCGCACCATCCTTTTTCTATGGGAGGTAAGTGCCCCCTCAGAAATAACAGTTATTTACGACGGGGTAAACTACCCATCGTAAATAACCCCTTTCGATGGGTTATTTGGGACGGGCCCTTGACCCGACACAATTGGTCATTTTTCCCATATTATGTGGACCTCATGATTGGACACTCCTATGTACCATTACAACCTAGAATTCCAAAAATCCATCCCCTACCTATTTGTGTATGTGTGACGATTACGTAAGCCAAATGAATGAGGAGTGAGACCCCATGTCTGAGATGCATTATGTAAAACATCCTAGTACTCACGTCCACAACACATGATGTAAAACTGTGACATTTGGATCCTTTTATGAGTGAATGGGAATGGTCTCTACCCCACCTACACTCACAGAGAGTGAGGTCCTCCTCACGTTGAATTATATCTTCCCAACATTGATTGAGATCCTCCATGGGAATCCCTCCTTGAGTAAGATCATAGCATTTCATGGATGAGGTAGCACTCTTGCTCCTCTTTGTCTACCCTTTAGTATGATGATAAGAGATGGGATGCGCACTGTGAACCATTCCACCTCTCATACACTTGGCCTCCTCCATTGGCGGAAGAGTGGTTATAGTGGATGGGTACAGTCAACACCCCATCCCTATCCCTATGGGATTTTTCATCATGTCCACGCAAGCCGCATCAATGTGTAATCCATACTCACATGGTTGAGATCCTGGTCACAAGAAATGTGACACACCTCACATGTAATGATATTTTCCCCAGTCATATTCTATATGTAAGCCCAACATCAACTCATGCTGGTGCATCTTTCACAACACAATTTTCTTGTCTACTACATCCACTTGTTTCTCACCCCAAGCGTGACTCATGTGTGCTTATAGTTTATTAGTGACAAAGAAACCCATCCATTTTTTCTTTTCTCTTCCTTGAACAATACCTAACCATATGTGTTCCATTATCTTGGTCCTCCTCTTCAGGGGTAATCCACAATGCCCCTATCAAAACTACATGGACTTTGATTCCCAAATAATAGTGAAATTTAGAAAGCCTCCCCGAGGTTCAATCTTAGTACTCCATCCATTTTATCCACTATATTAATTTTACCCACTTCATTTATATCTATCATAGTTTTACCACGGATTCCATGTCCCAATGAAGTCATTCCATCCACCAGTGAAGTCTTTACATGCAATCCCCAACCATTCCCCTTTCTCAAACTATAAGTGTTTTGATCCCTATCTTCTAAACTGGGTACATAGGATGCCTTCATATGGTTCAATCACAAGAAACAGTAAACGAGGGTGTTATCCTCCTAGGGGTGCACCTTCTTGATCCACCATTGCAGTGAAATGATCAACCTTCATGGGGGTATATCTTCCCTCCATGGTACAGAACTCCTAGATCCTCCCTCATTTGTACCCTTGTTCTATTTATCTAGTAATCCTTTTAGGTTCTTACCATTGTGGATGTACCTCCCTGATCTATCTTTGCATGAAATTTTTATCAACCTTCTCTCCATATGTTCAAGATATTAAACGTTAAGACCTATAAATATTCCCCAATAAAAATAAGGGTTTCTTGATGTCAAATCCTTGAAAGATGTTTCTTTTTCATTAGATACCCTAAGATCAATATATAATGCCTCATGTTCATTTCCCATGAGATTATGCTTATAACAGAAATACATGTGACCAATGTTACGACACCCACACATGCTAGTGATGCTCAATGTGACTACTCCATAGACCGAATTTTTCATCCCTGTCAAGACCATATGGAATGTCCACATAAAAGTAGCGTAATTAATTGGTGTCTGTGAAAATATGTCAATGAGAATGAGTTCCATGAACATAAATAACTCTATGAGGGATACAAAGACAAGGTGATGGGTAACTAGGTGGAATCCACATATGTAGGAACCAAAATCCCATAATACCACTTTGATAAAGGAGTAGACATCAGTAATTGAATGTGGGGAATTCCACCCTCATTTGGAAAGAGAGAATGGGGAAAAAATACGTTCTGAACATGCGTCAGTGTGCGTTGTGGGGTGACCTTATAGGAGAATCCAAAACAACAATGGTGAACCCAATGTGATACTCTTATCCTAAAAATGGGGACTATTATTGTTCGATATATCAATAGAATATAATTTTTCAAGATCTAGGTATCTGACACTAGAACCTAAAAAAAATAGTCATCACAGAATGGAACTCCCTAGGAAATGGTGCATTCAAACATTGTGAATTCTTTTACGTGATATTGTTAGGGAGACTCTATCTCACTCTCCCTCTCTTAATATAAAAGATTGGATGACACATGGGAATTAGTCATTTATTTACATGTATCAATACTAATAGTAGAATATTTATACATTCCTAAACCCATGTTATTGGAAGCCAACATCCAAATACACACAGACATACCGGAAGAAGAAATTTCAATGCTTTAGTCCTGCATGACTCCACCCCACTGTAGCATCAGTTTTGAATAAGTCTATCGGGCACCCACACCCCAATCTCACCCTAGGAGATCATTCAACAAATGGTTTTGAACACACACTTATATTATTATGAGTTTGGGTGATTTATTTCCATGAGGGATATGGCCTTCCATGACCTAAAGGATTCGATGTTATACTAACAATGCCACCCAAAAGGGAAACCAACCCCCATCTTGACAACCAGTGACCAATGTTGGGTGCATGCTATGGAGGATTCCTATAAAATTTAATGAGGTCCCACATCTTAATTACTTCCTTCCACAACCATCACATTCCACAAACTCCCTTTTAATAATGAATAAAGACCCATCCATTCCCAATCCGGATCATGACATCAGATAGCTCGTAGGAAGGATGGTTTGGCTCCCTCAATTGTCAGTGACACCAGAAACCATCACAATCCGGCCTGTGGTGATGATATTTAGTATGGATGTCATCCCTATGTCGATGACAACTCAATATGTGGTCTTAAATTCCCTGATAAACACTATGGAGGTCCTCTCTAGGTTTCTATTGATCCATAGGGTGGTCCTACCCACTTCATTGATAGCTAGTATGGAGGCCCTCCCAATAATCTAGCTTCCCAACCTAGAGGTCCTTCCTATGATATGGTCATCTACTTGAATACCCTTCTCACGGAATTCCAAGCATAAAAGGAGTCCCTCCCCACCCCACCCTTAATCAAAGTAGAGGTCCTACCTTCTTCATCAACCTTCTATATAGAGGCTCTACCCATGCTATCATTGGAAGTAATCATTGAGGTCATACACATGTATCTTAAAACTCATGGGGAGTTCCTCTCCACTCTCGAGGTAAGTGTGTAGGCCCTCCAGATTTTTCCACCAACCAATGGGGAGTTCCTCTGCACTCTCACAGTCTGCATGGAGTCCATGCCCATGTTTACAAAAACCCAAGAGGAGTTCCTCCCAGATATTGTAATCAGTAGGGAGGCCCTCCACATGTTTTCACCAACCCATGAGGTTATCCTCCCCACTCTCACAGTCAACACATAGGACTTCCCTATGTCCACATTGAATAATGCAGAAATTATCCTCACACATCAACCCCCTAGTATAGAGGTCCTCCCCATACCATCACAACTGATCATCATGGATGTGCTCTCTTTGTTCCCATCAACTAGAGTAGAGATCTTCCCCACTCCTACAATGGTCATATAATATGTCAACCCATTACAACTATGATTAATATGAAGGTCCTCCCCATATCCAAACAAATCAATAGGGAGGTCCTCTCTGTAGTACGAACATCCAACAAAGAGGTCTTCCACATGTCGAATCATTTCCCAACCCTAAAGAGTCGTCCAAGGAGATATAGAAAAACTGCCATCATCGAAGGAGAATTTTAAGGGTCACATAATTGTCAACCCCGTTTATTTTATAGATTCTAAGGAGTAATAAGATTTAATGATTAAAAATTCACCCCAATTGTCTACATAAGAGTCTAGGGTTAAAGCATAGCATGTGAGGTTTGTCATCCCAGATGGTGAGATTCATTGAATCCCCAAGTCCCACCATATGTACATGAATGTGGAGGAATATTTGTCCTTCTTCCAATGTACAATAGTGCAATAATATCTTTCATCTCTAGTTTCCATCTTATACTATATTTGAGATCATGGAGAGTCTCTCTAAAATGTGATAGATGGAGAATATTTTATGGAGTCATCAATGATTATTTTCACCATTACATGTGAGGCATCATTATGTGCACCATCTTATAGGGAAGAAGTAATTTATTCTGGAATACCATGGAGGGAAAAACAAACCTACAGTGTAAAATTGGCTCAAGAAAAAGCTCCCCCATAAGTCATACAAAAAAATGTGCTAATCCAAACTAGTGAAACTATTAGTTTCATAGCCATCACTGATCGAGGAAAGGGGAACCCAACATACGTCCCATCCTATGAACATAGAAACATGTCAAGAACTCTAGATTGACTACTTATCATAATTATTTTGGCCAAATGAAACTCCAAACATCAAAATTATGGATTCTCTCACTAAGTATCATGTCATGATATTTTTCTGTACCATATGGTTGACATGTTTCCATTTTATAAATAATATGTTTACCTACATAGGAAAAGAGGAACATGTTTATGTTCTCGATCAATAGTTCCACATGGTAGATCCAATAGCACTCTCGATGAATATGTAACATGAATCACTGATTTATTATCAGACCCTACAAAACATTTGAATCCAAAGATTCAACATAATCTATAAAACCATTGATGATGCATCCCACATGTGAGTATCTTGAGGATGGGATAATATGTTTCTCTCCACTTTATACATATATTATAATCACCTGACCTACCTAGTGATATAAATGAAATGCCTTTCAATAGAATAAAGGTGAATAAATAATTCCATGATATATCAACTAAATATAAAAATATTTGTGTATGATATAATAGGAATAACCCCCCTAGGGAAACACAACATCCAATAGTCCCCATAGGTATCTGCACCTACTAGAAAAGGTTTCCACATAGTTTTGAAGATCCTTCTACATCTTTTTCCATTGATCACAACTCCAATAAATGTAAAGAATAAATTGGATCATTCAATCATATCTATTTAGATTATATTACACAAAATAATTAGTTAAATCACTATAATTATTAAATAAGTTCAGAGATCGATGATAAGACTGTGATCATTAATGAAATTCTCACTAAATGACATCTGGTTTAAAGTTCTCCTCGACATGATATTGTTCTGCCTCCACTAGGGAAGCATGGATATAAAAAAATAATTCTTGGTTAGATACCCCCATTTAATCCCAATGATCTTGTGTGTCCTCACAAGGAAGATGTCACAGTTTATATAAAGAGACCAAGATATGAGTCAATGAATCCATATGATTATTCTGAGAGTCCTTTTAAAGACCTAGATAAAGCCACCCCACCAACAACACCATGAGTCATAGGGAATGTCTACCATGATAATGGGCTTGTCATTCCATTGTTGGAAAGGTATCCTAATCATGATATGAACCCCCATAATGAATATTTGGTATCCCCTCTCATCGCTCACAACAATACCTTGGAAACGATATAGTTGTTGATCCCACATGACAGGAAGGCATATGTGGAATGGATGAATGATATACCATAACCCCTGATATCATGAATCATACCTTTTAACATTTTGGTGTGATGGATGACCCATTATAGAGTTGGGCCCAATTCATATAAAACATTCAAACCCATGTAGTGAACCCCATAACAGCATAAGGCCCAAAATCTTCCATGTTTCATTCGGAGAATGGAAGGCCATATGTTCCTCTTGTACATGTATTTACCCATTGGTTCCATCAGCAGTTATAAGGACATATATAGGTATTTTCTCTTCTAGTTTAGCTCAACCATGTGCAAATGAGTATTGCTGACCTATCCATGTGTACGAAATTTCTTTTTGAATGTCTCACAGACATTTTCACCTGATGTAAGGGCCTGACATATTCAATCAATATATTGTTGACCAAGAGAAGCTCTTTATTATGTGTGTGAGTAATGTAAATATTGAACTAGACCACACTCTCATTAATAATAACCCACTAGGTGGATTCCATGACTTTTCTAACACGACCCAATGCCTCGAGGGAGCCTCATAGAAAACCATGCCGACACATCTATTTCCTCCTCCATAAACTATAATAAGAACCACCAAGACTGAGACTAATTCTTTAGAAAAGATAGATTCCCCCATACCCTAGTTTTGTTTTGAAAATATCCTCACCACACATAGCCTTGTTGAATGAATCATCCTCAATAAATCCATCTCTTTTATCACAAAATTGGTAGGCACAACCCCATCAAACACAACTACATATATGAAATAATCAGGATCTGTTCCCTCATCAACCTGTAGAACATATTCAAGGATAGGATCCCACAGTCCTCATATTATTTAGGAGAACTAGAAAAATTCTTTTAATGAGGCCAATGTTACTAGTTATTTCAATAGTACCTTAGAGAAGGGGATTCTGAAGCTGCTGAAATACATGAATCCTTAGGAGGACAAACTCACTGATTGCCCCGAATCATTTCTATAGAACATGTTCCTAGGACAAGAAGTTAAGTAATTCAATCAGTTTATGTATTTTCTCTAGGCCTAGGTGGATAATTGTGTGTATTAATTAAGTGATATCCCGACATAGGTATCACATACATCTTTTATGTCCGTTAGAGATAGTGAAGGTTCGAGAGAATGGAAATAGTTTTTAAACCATGGGACCCAGATATATGAATACTGGTTGGCTCGTAAAACATTTTCTCATGCCCATGGTTTCATTTGGGCTCTCTTAGGATGACCCGAGTCCCCTGAGGTTACCACGCATTCTTTATTCCATGATCATGCATCCATATGCATCAATGGGTACTGTTGAGCTAGTAAACACCCTTTTAGACCCTAATGATGAGGAGTATCATATAGAATCTCTATCAATATACTATCAATACCAATAAATATGGAGTCTAGGTGATGAAAACAACTAGAATATATAGTTTTTTCAAGATACAGAGACTACACAACATGAAATGTTCCTAAATGATATGGTATAGTCCTCCTTACCCACATCATCAGACACACCAACATATGTAACTATTCTCTTTGACCAAGAAAAATATTCATTTCGATATCATGATCAGATTTACCAAGCTACATACAATTCTTAGTCTATTGAAGTTGAATGCTAATGGTTTTTCTTTATATATATGATATGTAGCAGGATATTTCTTTCACAAACCAGAACCTGTTGGTTCATCCAATAGTTCCTACCATGTCTCCTTCCACAGAAAGACCACCCGTAGTCAGAAATGAACATCCATTCTGTAATAATGATGTTTTATTGAATATTTATATCATTAATACAATAGTAGCAATCTTTAAATACATCCATTTATTCGAATAGATGCGAGAGGATCTCATAGATTCCTTGAGAATACCCATCCATTTTGAAGCGGAGGTAGTGTACGTAGAATCCTTTTATACTGATGAGGTATAAAAAAAATAATTCCCATTCGTAATCTCATTATCATGAGAAGATGATAACTCCATCATGTAGGGGATCTTTCCATTGTGGTACTTCATAGGCTAGATGAATATCATAGAAGTCTATCACTTTCTAGTCAACATAGTATTTTGGATCAATATCTTCCCAACCACAACACTCTCTATGTTGGAATTGACTGATGTATATCATAGTCCCTCTACCATGATGTTATAGTGTTATTATAGGACATAGAAGGTACTTTTTGGATGAATTTGGTTCAGGGCAATGTTCTTTTTTATAGTATCATGCTTTCAGTTCATGAATGTCTCATAGGATACTGCCTGTGTTGTATTGAGGGGTAGGGCCTGGCTCCATCTGCATGTTTTGGTTCCCTCATCTAATGCCTCAATTACCCCCCCAATTGTTCATTCAAAATTATCTATAATGATTAAAATCCCATTGAATCATGTGAATCCCACTATATGGATGTAGTCTATTACAAGATCATGTATAATAATGTTCATACTAATGATTATGAGCACACAACCACTATGGTCAATCCATGAATTTATTTGGATTATGCTTTTATCCTCCTGATTAAATGGTTGGAATCCATGTTTCTAGGCAATGGGAATTAGTTTTCCATGTCCAAGAATAAGAGGATATGTATCCCCATATACAAGAAACATCTAAATATTACCTCATACTCGTACATAATACAAGCTTCAGTGATTCCAGAAACCCATATCCATGTAAATTAGTGAGATGTTTTCCCAATTGACACAATTCAAAATAACATTAATATATTCCATAGAGCCTATATAATTAATCCAACAACTAACCAACATTATTCTTCAAAGTTTTTCCTGGACACCTTCATCAATGGACTGATGGAATCTGATCAACAATTCATGGCGGCATGGTTTCAGTAGAGTATAATTTCCACAATCCGGATTCAACAATAGCCTAAGCGTGCACCAGTATTCCATTTGAATCAATAGGTCTAGATAAATCATAGACTACAACTAATTATCCTACCCTAGATGATAAATTTTATTTGGAAGACACTCCTCCTACATTTAAATATGGAATATATACATCCGATGATGATTTGGTTCTAGTGAACCTCAGTACCAACGCTGATCCATGAATGAGAATGATTAGTGTGGATATGCCTCTAAATGAACATAAATAGTATGATCCTTTCTTATAGCATCATTGGGATGAATTTTTTTATCCATGATAATATTTCATGACTACACCCTTCAGTAATCGTCCACCATCTTGGTATCCCAGGGGGTCATCATGGGTTTAACAAGCTTCCGATTGAAATTCTTTCCCCTCATTGTGCCATGGTAGAGGCCAAAGATAATAAGATCAACAATGAAAACATCATTATGTAAATTCATCACTCCAAGTGGTTGGATACCATAATTCATGTAAGAATGATTAATGGGAATATCAGAGTTTGTGTTGTCATTCAAGACAAAAACTATCATTTTCTGAAGGAGGATTTTTCATTCATGTGATAGAGCTGTTGATCATTACCACAGTTGGGTTTTTAGATCTCTCTCTCATTTATTGATACTATGGATATAATAAAATCTCAATGTCTTCAAATATAATGATTATATTTCCATTAAATCAAAGAAAATGGTCATTTTATATCAAGATATTCCCCTCGGAATAATGAATAAAGGTTTCACTTATCAATGGTCCATGCACCACATTGTAAAACTGACTCACGAGATGCTAAGGGAATTCCATATGGATGATTTGGTTGTTAAATTAGACCTATTTTAGGACCACTCGTAGATCAGGAGAAATGTTTTGGATTCCTTCACTCCCAATAGTTGAAGATGTACCCCTTGAAGTTTGATTTTGGGGTTACCATTGGGATGTTTCTTAGATTATTTTTCTGATATAGATATATCAAGATCAATCAGGAGAATATCATGGCCATAAGCTAGATTCCACCTCCATGTAACCTCTAAGAGATCCGAGGTATCCATGGCCACATAAAATTCATACACTGATTCATCTTGAATCTAGATGTCATTTTGAATCCCATTTAAAGAATTATGAAGAAAGGTACCATCTACCAATTAGATGAAGAGTACCAGACTTCCTTTGAGTAAATCAAGAAATACCTACTACAAAATCCAACTCTAATTACACATGTCTTTGGGAATACTTTGGTCCTTTATATGACTACCCCATAATTTTCCCTCAGAACCATTCTAAACAAGAAGAACAATGAAGGGACATAATATATTTTATTTTATCTAATTCTCATGATCCTTAACATAGAGACCAAATACCCCCTCTAAATAATAGTTGTATTGTTCCCATATTAACAATGTAGAGGTTGTAGAATTATTTGTAGCAAAATTAAATAAAAATTTCATCCCAAGTGTATCCAATATTGCATATCAAGAACTACCCATGTTGATAGGAATAATGGCATACTGGGATATTATTATTGAGAAGTAATACATTAGTTTCATTCTATATAAATATATCGAGGGACATGCATTTGGAAACATCCTAGCCACTGTATGACCTTAACCAAAATGTCCCTATATCTCAAATTTATGGATGAGGTCATCCTCTCAGTGGAATATGCTATTACATGTTGGTATATTAATTTCAATGGTTCATCCTAAATTCCTACTAGTAGAAGGATCAATGATCCCAAACACAATTGAGTTGGCCTGGGGATTGTACTCATCACCCCAACATAGGATGTCATTCAATATTCATCCCTTCATTCCCAAGTTTGTTCCAAAATGAGGGATATTATCAATCTTTAATTTGGTAATTTATTCTATCTCTCCATAATGATGTTCCTAATGTGAATGTTAGGGTAGAATCCGAATTAGTCATAAAAAGATCAATGATGACTATATTGTCTAGAATCTAGAGTTAGTTCCCTTAATGATGTACACTCACCATATGATGACCAAGTTCCATTCTCAGCGAGAAATGACTCATTTTCCCCATCAAAAATGGTAGAGTCAACGCCTTAGGAACTATAATGACATCTCTCACAGATCCCATCTATGATGACCTATTATTTTATGAGTAATATCATTGAGTAATCAATCCCCTCAACCTAGATGATGAGGGAAACTTGTAGGTAGACCATTTGACTGATGATGATTCCACATAGGGACCAAAAGATAACCCTAAATTATGATAAAATTGTTATTTTACAACAACATTCATTGAGTTTCACCAGGGAATCGTTCTCATATTAGATAGATCTGAAAGTGAGAAAACCCATTGGTGTGCAATGTACTTCACTATGTAGAGTGGACCCAATTTAGAGAAGACACACTATAGATGTGGGATTTGTGGAATTATTATCTTTTTAATTCAAGGATATAATATTAACCATATTAAGTAAGATGTTCATGCCATGTCATGTGGTTACCATTATGAAGGAGTAAAACTCTTTCATTAGATTTATTGGCAAGGGTACATCTGTCCAACCATAGTCCATGATGGTATTGAGTTCTCCAAGAGTTTCCACAAATTTCTGATCCCTCAACAATTCATGCATAGACCACTATATCCCCTCAATAATATCATTTATTATTAGACCTTTGGTATATAGGTACTCGATGATGTGGGACCCTATCCACCAGCAATAGCCTACTAGTTTAGGTTCATTATGATAGTGGGGTATTTATTCTCCACGTGGGAAGTACAGATTACCCTTATGGAAGTCAAAATAAATTTAGTCATCAAATTCATGGTATCCCATATCATTCATCGATTTGGAGTCCTACACACCATCCTCAATTACAAAGACACTATCTTCCGGCCTGCTGAGTTGGATAAGTTGGACACCAAGTATAACATCATGGTCAAGTTTACTTCCCACTACCATCCACAGGGTTGTGGAAATTTCTAGTATTATAGAAACACTCAAAAAATTCTCCAAAATATAGTGGGATAGAATAAGAAAATTTTATCGGAAAATATCTTTAATTCCATCAGGGCTTATCAGACAATGAATCGGGATTCCACCAAGGTGACTCTATATTCCTTGGCTTACGAAACAGAGTTATCCATTCCCATAAATATTTAGTTCATATCTATTAAATCAATATATACTATTTTAAGATTTTAGTTAGGAAAGGATAGGTCCATCAAGATGAACTGGAAGCCATTGATGATTACACGATCTGAGCCTTGAATATTATAGAAAGGAATTAAAATAGGATTGTCAGAGTGTTCAACAAGAATGTTCACCTCCTCTCTTTCCTCTGAGGTGATATAATATTGGATCCTTGAACTCTAATGATATCCTGTAGGAAGCCATGTACATTGTAGACCATGTGGGAAGATCTGTAAAAAATTGACAAGGTATATCCAAATGGTGCATATTCTTTGGTCACTATGGTTTGAGATCACATAACTCTTCTAACCAATTTCATTCTCCTCATAAAATAAATCACATATGGAGTTATACATCCTCGAAACATGATATTAAACTCAGTTATGGATTCCAATCATCATGTCATTACATTGTTGATGTATTTTGATTCAAAATGTGTCATGTGTTGTGGGCCCCCTTTATCCCCAATTCACATAAGTTTATTCATGTTGCATTACCCATATCCCATATTATTGATTTCACCCTCAATTCACATGATATTAAACTATGATTCATCATATTCCCATGCACACAACATCAAACCAGAGGCAAGGTCCAAGAACTATGACATTAAATAAGAACCTCATGTATAGTCACAATGACTTTGAACTATGATCTGGTCTTATTTGGATGCATATGGTGCATCATGGGCCTCATCCGTCCACATTAAAATCATTTATTAAATTATTTTTCATATATATTACACTTGGATCACCTATCCCCTTTAGCGTCCTAGTCACATGACTATAAACTATGTAGAAACTAGTATCCCTTATCATATGATGTTAAACTTCATCGATCGGTCATCTCGCATCTGCATAAATTGTGGGGATTTCATCCTAGTTGCATGAAAACAAAATTCATCTCATCTAAATCCTTGTTTCATGACGTTGAATTGCAAAAAGAACTGTGGTCAAGGCATTGTGACGAAAAATCACATTGCACCATGATGTCCTTGCTATAGAGGGTGGCCCTTCTATCATCAGTTATCTACCATGCCATAGTCAATAACTATGTCATGATTCATTCTGTCTTACATTGTATATCTATTGAATCCTGTATTGTCCATCATAGTCCAGAAACTCGAAAAAAAAAGAAAACCATAAAAAGGTAAACTATCCATGTGTATGGATCTGACCTGTACAGGGGAATCCATATTCAAAAACTATATTTGGATTGATTCGCATTCATATGGGTTATGAAGTGATGTCCAAACACATTTTCTTTTGAACTATCCATAAATTCATCAAATCTTTTGGCTTTTGGGATTATTCCATATTTATAGATTGAAATGCCTCAATGGTTTCATTCCCATCAGATATTTCATCTATCTATCTCATAAAGGTTTTTATAGGGAAAATATCAATAGTCCTCCCTTAAATGAAATGTGTGGTGACACTTGGGATATCATGGATCATTCACGTTATGTACATCAATCCACCACACCACATGTACCCATTTTTGGAAAATCCAACCATGGACTCTTTTGTGATTTTTAATATGTTGTTGGAGACATTATCCCTAATCCACATTCGGTTTCTCATAACATAGCACTACACATTTCCATTTCAAATACCATCTTCATTGGTCCAAACACAATTAACATTAAATAAAAAGAAATATCCACATTGATTGATGAAAATGGAATAGAAATTTTAGAGCATTTCATGGTTCGATTCCCATCATTATTAGATTGATAGTGATTCCCAAAAAAAACAACTTTGGGGCCAGACGCGAGGGTACCAAACCATCTGCTTCATTGCCACATCTTATACCAATCTTCATGACTCTAAAATCAATGAAATATTCCTTAGGAATATTTACACAATGTGTGGGCCTCCTTTGTAATAATTCAAAACATGTTTTCTATGGAACCACATTATTCATACCCATTTTAGATTACCCACCCCATGGTCTATGCTCTATGACCACAAACTAGGAGTTAAGATCCCAAAAAAATAAAATTAAACTACTAATCTACCCTAAAGAAGTTAATTATTCCAGTTGATAGTCATGGGATGGTTTAGTTCCCCCCCTAGAGAGGATTTCCCCCATTAGTGTTGGTCTCTTACAACTTTGTGTTTCAGAAACCAGTGTGTCTTGATTAAAATACTTATGGGATATGTAGTGACACTTAAACACTACTTCATTTGTACCCCCTACAGATTTATTATACATTTTACCCCATGTCCTTGGTAAGGGTCTAAGTAAAGGAAAATAATCTATAAATAGTCTATTATATGATATGTAGGTTGTGAAAGGCCTACTATAGCCTCGTTCATATCAGGTTGAGCCTCCCCTATGATATACAGTAACCCTAAATATTGACCCTCTCTTTGACCAAACAACATAACATTAAATTGATTACCCCATGGTCGAGAAAATATGACATTAAACTATGTAAAACTGGAGTCATGTTCATTTCATGTGGCATAGGGCCTCTGTGGATCACTCAAGATGTGTTCTAACTCTCTCACTACGTAAAACTCTCTGTACACCCTTTATTGTTCAGGGTCTAATAATTAAGTACTTAATCTTATTGGATCCCCTATAGTCTGATTTGTATGAATTTAAACTACATAGCATAACATCCCAACTCATGATCGTATTCGGCGATCATACCTCATAAAAAATTGGGATACCTCATATGATAAGTATGGGATGGTTAATATATTCTACACCCATGTTCGAAACATTGGATGCCTCATGACAATCAAAATATTCCTCAATTTCCCTCCCCAAGTGGAACACCTCTTATAGTGTTACTCACCAACCACATTATGTTTGATAATTACCTCTACATTGATTCCCATCCATATGGGGAACATAGCGATGATTGGACATTTCATCTTTGAGCCTAGGAATAAATTCATTAAGCCTACATCCCCTTTGTCTCCATTTTAGTCCATCTGTTATGAGAATAAACTACACGTAGTTTTACTTAAGGTATGTTTGCATCATAAGAGCCTTCATGGCCCCATTCATTCATGGTTTTACCTCCCAAATTATATATATATACGATAAAATTGAACATCACCAAATAGTAAATTTAACATCAACATAGAGTATTTTCAATAGTCCAAGTAAAATTAATTTAAAATTTTCTCCATATTCCAAGAAAGATACAGGTAAATTATTTTCCATGGTCCATGATAAATAAAGGTAAACAACTTCCACTACTTGGTTATGGATCCCACATTACATATTCACTATTTTACACTTTTAGCCTCTCTCCTTTTGGATTCCCATCATATATAAAAACTAGATATACCCCCTAATAGTTTGGTCTCATGTTATTTTAGAATCACATCCCTTTCTGGGCAAAGTCCATAATAGATTCATGATAACAAACTATAAATCATGTATTTTTTAACATGTTCAACAGTCAATCTCACATTTTCTCACCTCATTTATAATTGAAATGGTCATTTAATATTTTATTTAATATAGTCAATTGATATCCCTACCTATCTGGTAACCCACGATCCAGATCTCTATTTCCTCTCTATACATTCTACCCACTTCTCAGTATCATAGTAGAATTATATCACTCTTGGTGTAAAACCTAGTGTAAAAGTTTCTATGTTTGGAAAAGCAGTTACTGTTCCTTGTCATCGATAATAATCATGGCACATGTGGTTAAAGGATTTTTTGTTCTATTTGTAATGATATGGTTAATCCACCCAAATGATTCCTATTTTCCATGTTCTATGACCTTAAATTATACACCCATATCAAAGCATTACAACTATATAATGTATGCTGGTTGTTCTCTTATGGATGTGTGGTGTGTAATTGGGCCTCCTTGGAGCTCATTTACATCTATTTTTCTAATCCGTCAAATTAAACATGTCAACTTGGGATGTTATACCATGGACTACACTATATAAAATTAAACTATGAGTGGAGTCAAAGTCCACATATAATTGACTTTAAAGTTCCTCCCATGTTCTAGGTAGTATAATGTTAAATTATGTGCGAGATGTCCTAATGAAATGATGTTAAAATAAACTGTGAATCGTCATCACCATATGATAAAAACATGAATGTCCATCATCCTAACTATGTGTTGTAAAACTACATGTAATATATGGCCCTCTCTTGAGAGGGCCTCTCCTCCATTGATTTTCATCTACAGCGTCTTCTAGATTCTCAACTATTGATTGACATCCCAGAATACAATACCTTGGAGGGAGGTCAAATATTTGTTCAAAATAGTGTTCTTACACTGATGTTATCTATTCCATGATGGAATGACTCTAAGATTTTTAAAACCATACATCACTCCATTCAAATTACTTGTGTGCCCTTTATTCCGCTCTTCTAAATCTTACATGTCTGAAGTGACCCCCAACAGCCTAGTATCATGGTTATTTGGCTCACCTACTATCTTGTTCTAATGTCCCCAATGGATTTGGACAACATAATGAAAGAGTTCTTATGTTTCAAATATTTTTAGTGTTTGAACCTTGTATGTCTGTACCATTCCAGGATAATGGTACAAATGCTTCATTTTGAACAGGGTAAGTAGTTATCTTGAATCACTATTCCACTTTCATTATGTTTCAAATTTTTTTAATTGAGATCCACAATTATCATTCCCAATTGTTTAGATAGATTAAAATTCCCTATTTATTATCCCATTATTGTTCTATTACACATTGATAAAAGTAAATTGGCTATTTTGGAATAATTATCCAGTGGACATATTCTTTATAAATCTAGAATAGTCTCGATGGTCAGTCAATATTAGTAGACCCCAAGTGTTTGATTATTATCACATACTCTCAAAAAAATTGAAAAAATAAATGGTCATACCATGTTTCTCCACTTGGAATGACCCACATGATCTTAGGGACTCTTCATTACATTTATCACAAGTATGATCGAATTTTTTTAAATAAAGCAATAAAAATAATGTTTTCATTTCACACAAAAAGTATCAATATAAAGATAAAAAAACTATGGATGTATTAGGGGGAATCCCCATGTTGGAGACTCTCCTGAGACCTGAAATAATGGCCCTTATATATCTACCCTGTCAATCGAGCACTTCAGCTCCACCAACCATTAACGTGTGGCCTCCATGTTCTATTGCTTCTGCCCAAATTCTATCTTATAATAATTTTCCACTTGAATAATACCATTGGATGCAAACAATCCTTCTCGAATCAGATATCAAAAATATGAAGTAATTCTAGTCATATATTCTCTTTTTATTTTTCTAGCTAGGCCCATAGTTGTATGATGGGTTCCTATTGAATGTAGATGAAGGATGAACACTAGTTTTTTTATCTAGGAATTGAATCTCCATCATGAACCCATGAAGATTCTTTATGTTTCCATACTACTACTTTTTCTATGAAACATCTAGGTATTTCATTCCTTCCTATATAGTTTGGTGTGAATTTCATGCATCTTCGCATGAAGACCTTGGGAATCCACCCCTCCAGTGCACAGACTGCATAGAAAGTGGAAAAGTGACCACTTCTATATCTCCCTTTGCGGTTCTTGAATTTCTTTAATGAAATGTTTGATGCACTTCCATGCCTCATGATGGATGTTTTTATTTTACTTAGTAACATCAAGATTATAGTTTCCATCTCTTCATGATCTGTAAAATCATACTCCTAAAATTATTCTTGCAGATCAGTTTCAAGATCCTCCTCTAGAACCCTATTAAATGGTTTGCAATTCATTCCATGATTTTGGTCATCCGTGTTTGATCCCACCTTGAAAATCATATCAATATCATCCCAGAGTTCTAACCCTCTTATGGTGTCAGTCACGGCCATTATTGACTATTCAATAGAGGTCAGCTCTTGGTTAGATCAAATAGCTAGGTCTACATGGTCTAGAACCTCTATCAAAAATAGAACCTCAAAATATCTTTCCAAATATTCTAGCAGAGTACATGATAACCATTAAACTATTTAGAAAATATTCATGTCATTCAATCTAACCAGTAAATGAAAAAATGATTATAGGGATATAGGGGACTTATAAAATATTAACACTGACATATCAGACTCATGAGTCTCCATAGTTGTAATACCTAGTTAGGGACCCCATAGATGACTAAGAGATCTAGTGATTCTGAAGTGGCTACCCTGACCTCCATGACTCTGTTCATCCCTGTACAAAACATTTTCCACATGAAAATACCCTAGAGAATGATTTTCCATTCCAATTGTTGCACCTATTTCCCCATTATTAGGGATAGCTATCGCAATATCCTCCAACACGAAAAATATTTCTTTTGGGGAATCTAAATAATGCATAAAGTAAGGTTCCAGATGGAAATGTGAGATAATGATTACCATATGATGTTTAGAAAATTCATTCAAGAAACGTGTGAAATCACCAATCACTAGGGGAATTTAATCATTGGTGTCATCTCCCCAAAATTCACAAGATTTTATAGGAAGGGGATAATTCACAACCATATCAACTACAAACAATTTCAGAGGAGATGCCTTGTCTAGTAACACCCACACTTGATTGGTCATCAGACGGGTGATTCCCTCAGAATGAATCCTTCCCTCTAACTATGACACATAACATCCCCTAATTATTGAGATATGAGGAAGCTAAACTTTTTATGGCCAATCGTGATGAGATGCATGCACTTCCTATTGTGGTGATCCCATGACCTGAGGGTATTGAGGAACTTCTTTTTGACATCCCAATTCACCCATGCTTCAGGTAAAATAACATGATAAGTATTGCACACATCCAGAATCCACTTCCTTGAAGCATATCAAAGAATCATGTGGAACTCTGTTTGTGGTTCCCCTTAATCCCGACTCCACGTGACTGGGTGCATTGGGCCTGGTGCTACTGCTCATATTTCGTTACATAAGGATGAGGAATAATCTTGATCTTTTGGCTCCATTGTTGTTGATCTTACACCAGATGTACCTCATCCCAACAACCATGACTATATCCTAATACTGTTTGACCTTAACCCCCATGTAGAGATATAAAAATTTCATGGACTCAGATGGTTCGTTGTGACATCATTATCACTGGATAGGTGGCCTCCCTGCTCTTAGATTATTCATTGATCATCCTATGCATGACATGGGATGGAAGAAGCTCATTTTTCATTATTCCATAATCATGTGTGAACATGTTCCAAAGCTACCTCATCAGTGATGGGTGGATTTCAGTATGTACCTCAGAGCATACCTCTAGTGTATGTCCCTACATGCACCAGATCTTCCTTGGGAACTGATGCGGGTTTCACTACTCATAGAACATCTCACAATCTACCATTTGCACGAAAAATCTTCCCCAAAATCCTTGAATATTTAATCATTATTACTCATTACATGAGTAATTATCGGTTATTTCCCCCATTGGTAATGGAAATGAGTGAAAAGGAATATAATCACGTATTCCAACCTTATTGTGCCATCCATTAATCCAAGATTGAGTGGGAAACATTCCATTATATTCAAAATCATTGGTACGAATTTTTTTTGATTAGGATAAATAAGGTTTTTATATTCATAACCTCCCATGTGAATGGCCACCTAGTAGTTTAGAAAGTGGACTGACCCTGACACGTTCAGGGGATCATCCCATCACTGATATAATACAGAACATTATATAACTTTTCTAGCCATAGGATCCCAATATTGACACGATTCATCACTTCTAGCATCAACTCTATTATAAATGTTCTTGGATAAACCCCCATGAGGGAATCCATCACCGAATAAATCCACCCACAGTTGAGTGTTTTGATGAATCTAGTCAACCAATCTATGGGTTGAGAAACATTTTTAATCTTTTAACGCCATAATTTACATTGGATCTCTTCCAATATATTACAAAAGAGCCCAAAATTCTTCACTGGACTCCACTTGGACAACTAAATTTCCCATTTTGAAATGTTATTAGTCCAATATTCACCCTCTACAGGCTCCTCTGTTGGGAAATTCATAAATTAACTAAAATATTTGTTGATGTGGACATACCTCAGCCCATAATTTTCAGACACAATTCTCTACACCGATACCTAAGTATATTCAACAAAATTGGATGCTACTATCGGTAATCCCACACATTCTCCATGGGTAAAAAATTATCGTACATCGACCCTATGATAGGGATCCAAGATATCTGATCAAGGTATCCAAGGATGAAGGTGACCTCCCTGTGATGCAAATAAATTCTGTTGTTCCCAAGATACAACATTTTCAACTTCTTTTCCTGATTTCCTAGGACCGGTATATATTAAACTGATAATCCCATATTTCTTCATAGGGTAATGATCACCTTAGCTCTACTCAAAATTCAGAAGAAGACATTCATGCTCAGTAGGCCTAGGCTCACACTTTGGTGAAATTACAACCCTGACACTAATCCCCTTCACTGTCCATCATTTCTACGGTCATCCTAATACCTCCTTGAAGGATGTATGTTATTTCAGTGTAGACGCCCCACTATCCATATTTCTCCCATAAACATCGTATATATTGTTAGGAATGAGGTCAACTATGACGTGTTTTGATCCTTTCATATATGTATTGTAGTGTCCCTATACAATTGGATTTTTATTCATGCTACATAAATCCAATAATTTGTTTATTCCTTCTTTCCAGAATAATTATGAGGCCATCGCCCATTCCAAATCTATACTATGGTAATATCATTCAAAGATAATACTCTTTCCATGCCTCAGAAAAAAACATGAACAAATATTCATTGTCTGAGTGGAATCAAATGGACTCCCCATTAAAAATGGTGTTCCCCATTTATTCTTGTTTGGAGGAATCCACAAGGACTTCATTATAATAATCCTGAGTGGACATCAACATTTAGTCACAGCCTATTTTATGAGTCTATTTTTTAATGTTCTATCTCAAAGGTTATTCATAGAGATACTGATCATTATGCCTTGGAATAATATTCAAATTATTCATAGTAACTACAGATCTCTATTCCCAATTCTATATGAAGAATTCATGGATCCAGGATCTAAGGAGTCCAATTCAAAAAGGTTTCCTTAAGAGAGACTGAATCATGGAGGCAATGATCTTCAGGAAAATAGAGTGACATATTTTCATTGTAAGAAGGACTGGTACTATTCGATCCCCCTTAGGCAGTATTTATAGGTGCACGGATGACACAAGTTTCACTATGATTTTCACACCCAAATTTATTATGACTTGTTCATCACAACATAGCTTCATAAAATAGAATATTGACCATTTTTTAGCAACTATCTTTTAGAATATCACCCTTCAATTCCTATCATCTCCCATTATGGGGGGGGGGGGTTTAGATGAAATATGTTCCTTTATAATAGTCGAGGAGGCCAGAAATGGTTTGAAGGGAATCAATGATAAAAATCCCAAAAAACCATCATAATGGTCTACTACATGAGTCTCTTACATAGATATCCCTCAACCACCACAAATGCATGTTGAACTGATTGTACTCTCTATGATATTGATGGTTTTCTACATCCATGATAGAAGTTGAAGGATGGATCCACAATTCTGATGGAGACTACCGTTCATAGAGTCCAGATTTTCTTTGATTCATGCTTCCTTGCACAATGAGACCCCTTTTCCTATAAATAATTTTCTCATTCAACCATAATTTAATGTCTACAAATACCTTTTGAATTTCAGATTCCTAATTCAAGAATAAAATGAGCACTATAATACAAAAAAAAAATCCATCATTCAATTTATTTGATCATCGAAAAACCCATTTACCATACAAGTAAACACCTTTAACTATGGTGGGGATGCTTTTCACAAAGGAATACACCCTTCATGTAGGTATAATGCCCCAAACGGTAATTGAGTCTTCATGGAGCATTAATACTTCTTGAATAACTCCTTTCATGAATCATGTCTTCATATAAATACATTGATACCATGTTTCGAAAATCATATGCCTTTGGAGAGCCCCTTCCCTCGCTGAAGCACCTCTTAGTGAGGCCCCCTGTTTTGTGAAACCCTTATCCCATGACTCAAAATGTTATCTCACTTCTGAAGTCTCTTCTTCAAGAAGCTTGATTTCCCAAATCCTCCATACCCATCTAGGATTGGTTCAGTTTCATTTCAAGTCCTTATGTGACCTATATTGTTAATTCTTGTGGCCCACTCCACTGCAACTATAGAGTGAGATTACCATTTACCCATTTTATTTCAGCGTAGGTATGATCATCACTTTTATTCTCATAATAGGGATTGTAAAGTGGAATTTATTTTTGGAAACTCATCTCCGTCATTGAAACCATGTATTACTAAGTCAAAGCCCCACCCAAGGGTGGATGTGTAATTGTTTATTAAGGACAAGGTATTAAGAGGATGTCATCTACATCTATGAAGCATGATATAAAACTACCTAGTACTCACATCCTATAAATATAACATACATTATGATTCATGTATGAGTGATAGGGAATGTCCCATATATAGTTTTCAATCACAAAGAGTGATATTCGACTCACATGTAATTATATCCTCCCCATAGGGAATGAGATACTCTCTGAGCATTCCTCCATGAGTAATACCTCTTCATTACATAATGGAGGTAGTAATATTTCATCTCTTTTCCCAACTAGTGTGAGAATTAGAGATGTGATAGGCACCATGAATTTTTCCACCTCTTATACACTTGGTCTCCCCAATTTTGGAAGACATGTTAGAGGGGATGTTAACTCTCAACACCCCATCACTCTCTCTTTGGGATATTTAACCATGTCCATATGGGCCACTATCACACATATTTCCCACTAAAATGGAACGAGATACTCCTCAAATGGAATGATATCCTCCTCACATCGAAAGATATGATCATCTTAAGGAATGATATTCTCCCTGGGAAACTATTATGTATAATCCCCACACCATCTTCAATTTTATTTTTATTTATGAAAATATTTTCGGGTCTGATAATTCCTAATATTCCTGACAATAACCATGACTCATGTTGGAATTGAGTTTAGTTGTGACCTGGACACCCATACATTTCATGGTCCTCTTCTATGAGTAATCCCCAACCATATGCGCTCCATCTTCATGGGCCTTTTCTTCAAGTGTAATCCCCAATTACTCTTTATGTACATTGTGTACATTGATTTTTAACTAACTGGGATATGTTGGAACACTCCCAAAGGTTCAATCCCAACACTCTATTCATTTCAACCACACCATCCATCTCTATCATGGTTTTAATCGGACCTCCACATCAGAGTGGAGTTATGGAATCCACCTGGGATGCTCTCGTAGGTAATCCACAACCATTATCCTTATCGAACAATGTGGGATTTTTTATATGTATTATAAATAGGGTATGAATGATTCCTCACTCAGGTTCAATCACAACCCAAGGTAAACATTGGTGTTCCCTTTCTGTGGGTGTACATTTTTTATCCACCCTAGTGGTATACTGATCAACCATCAATGTGTGATATCTCCCCTCAATGGGACTCGCCTTTTGGATCCAACATCAGAGGGTGTTTTGATCCATTCATATGGTAAACCTTTCATGTTATTCCCTTTATGAACATACCTCCCTTATCCATCTCTACAAGATGTTATAATCAACCTTCTCCCCATCTATTAAAGACTGTAAACATGTTACCCTACAAAGCTACCTCATGAAAAAAATTAGATTCCATAAGATAAAACCTTGGAAGACATTCCTTTCGAATTTGATACTCCAAAATCGATATAGGATGCCTCAGGTTCTGTGAGAGATATATACAACTTATGAGGTAAATACATGTTACCTATGTTCCATCACTTATAAATAATAGTGATTCTCAATTTGATTACTCCACTTACCAAAGATAGATTCCCTATCATGACCCTATGGAATTTACAAAAATAAGTAGCATAAAAACAAGATTCAATGAAAATATAAATTAGGTAATGAGTTGTTTGAACATACATAAATATATAAGGGATACTTAGACGAGGATATGAGTTCCAATGTGGAATCCACAAAAGTATGAAATGAAATCCCCTAATGATGTTTTGATAAAGTAGGAGACATCACTAATTAATGGCAATGAAAGACCCCTGCCATTTGAATGTGGGAATGTTGTGAAGCATGCTATACTGGTGACAATAAGCATTCCCAATGGGTAACCCAAGAAAAAGCATTCAAAACTCTCTCAAGGGAATTTATTCAAAAAGAACATATGTTTTTTGTGACAGTCTATTTTAAAATAATATGAGAGATCTCATTTCAAAGTGGTAGTGTCCGTGAAATATTGATCTCACATCATAGTTTATAAAAAATTTATCATCCAGCCTTTTCACATCCATGAATGGTGGAATGTATGATGATAATTTTACTATATTTATCAGACCTCTCTAATTTTCTCATTGATATGGAGATTCTCTTGCATTAAGATATTTCTTAAAAGAACCAAAGCTAATAGTAATTATTGAATGATTGTGTAACCTCATTGGAAATTCACATAATCATGCAATCTAATATGGGAACATCATGAGAACCATATAGAGATTATAATGCATAAAATATTCCTAAAAGTGATCACATAAAATATAGCTTTTGTTTAGGCATTGTATATGTGCATAGTGGTGAACTCTGCAACAACATCGCTGTAAGATGTTTTTGGTGCGTACTATATATATAACATTCCTATTGAAACTGAATGATCTTTCTTATGAGGATATTATCATGGATGTTCATCCACACACTCCACTAAGCGGGTGTGGCATTCCTCTCTATCACATGCTGCATCATCGTAAATGAAAATACATTCCATACTGACCGACGTGAATTAGGGGTGTCATAGACAGAACCAATCTACGAACCATATCCACAACATCACACATCCTCATGAAGGCCTCTCTTAATCTCATAAGTATATATTCACATTATTTTATGATCAATATAACATTACATATACTGAAAGTTCCCCATATGAACCTTATATTTCTTGGTGAGAGGAGGCTCATGTGGATGATCTAAAATATTTATTCCCTTCATGATCCTCTAAAACCCCCTTCAAGACTGATCATATTGGTGTATATAGTTATGTTTATTTCTCGATATTCACTTGAATACATATTTCACATAGTAGTCAAATCATGAGGAGTTCTATTTCAAGCATGGTGATAAACATTGATTAGCTTTTCGGAGTGACAGTTTTAAGAAAGTGTTCCCACCATAAATCCATCGACAATCTAACAATGATCATCATGGATTCTTTGGGGATTTAAAGTATGATCAAGCTTTGGTACTCAGGGTCCCAATAGTGGTAGTATCCAAAAATTAACAAATTTATTTCCTAGAGGTTAAATAAGATGATTTGAAACATTTTATACCCTTATATTGATATGCATGACTAGTGCCCTTCCCTAGAAGAATTTTTAATGCCTGGTTACTAGTTTGAATAGGTATTCATAGGATGTATAAGACCACTTGGAAAATCGGTATTGTATATGTTATAATTTGATTATTAGAATCAACTTATATTAGTGGTAATTAAAAGAAATAATTTCCTCATAAGGGGAAAATGATGACCTCATATAGTATAATCGTTCATTAAAAATATCATTTATCATAGTTTGGTATCTAGGAAGATGAATTATGTCCTGTAGGGATCATCCAATGATAATAATTTAGGTTAGTATAAATTAACACTAAAGAGATGTTCGTTGATCCACCTAATCAAAGTACCCTTATGACACATCATTCTCTAAGGGCTCATGAAGATGTAATAAGGGTTTATGTATCTAGAATATAATATTATGAAGTTCTAATTTTCTTTTTAAAAATAAGTAATGGTTTCTATTAGCCAATTTTCATTATCATTTTATAAAATACACATGAATTTAATAAATAGGGTAAACGAAATTCTATTTCTGGTAAATATATTATCAATACTAAGTTAAGTATTATGTTAAAATTATTAATCGTAAATTAGATTAATTTTCATAGAATAGTGTTAAAAAATAAAATTTATTTAAATACAAATGGACATTTAATTTTATAATGTCCCATGTATTTTTTAATTGGGTATTAATGTTATTTAGACCATAAAATATATTAATTTTCAATAAATAATGATTTTTATTAAAAATTTAATATTAGTATATCTGGAAAACTATTTTGGTTAAAAAAATATCATTTTTAAATCAATATTTTTAAATTAACTAATGGTTAATTTTTCATAATCTTCTAATATAATCATATTATAAGGTGTAAATTAAATATGATATGAATACAAGTTATTTATTATAACATATTCAATACATAAATGTGATGTACTAAATTCAATAATGTGTTTTATTGACAAAAAAATACAATTTTCAATAATGTTTGATATTTTAACGTCACAATATTATTTTACCAAAACTATAATGATCGTTCCAAAATATAAACGATATTTTATGAATTTTAAATAAATATTTATCAACATGACTAAAAAATTAATAAATGATATATATATTAAGGGTTTATATTATTAGAAAAATAAAATATTAAAAATACCATTTCCTTGTAATATAACCTTGTAAAAAACCTTATAACGGGCGATTATTTTGTATTTTATATTAACATGGTGCCCAAGACCTACGATTAGAGACTAATAAACAAACCCATCCCTTTATTTATATAATTCAATTCCATTATTCATTTAATATACACCCCAAATACATGATGTGGAATGTTACAATCCTTTTATCACATCTGATCCCTCCCAAAGAGTTTCCAAAATTATAATTATCTCTTTCCAATCTTTATGAAGAAACCTATAAATGGGATCCATTATCTCACTCATGTTTTACAATGAGGAACATCATTTATAATAGTCCTTTTAATTCTCAATTTATTTTGTTTTATTTTTTTATGATCATTACATTTCGATAAAAATGATTTCAAAATAACGAGTGTTTACCTTCTCTGCACTTTTTTCCCTTCCATGAAAATTCATGTACAACTCTTCAGATAAAAAAATTTAACACTCCATTTTCAATCCCATTCCATTGTTTTGTGAATTCTTAAATTTTTTTCATGCATGTTTATCCCCCAAGATATAAATATACTTATTTTATTCAGTACATAAATTCTTAACCTCATATTAAGTAATTGTGGGATTTAAATTACAAAATATATTCTTATATTATATGATCGATTTAGAACATGTATAGATTTGTATGTAATGGGTGTTCACTGATAATGTTCTAATGCACTGGGTAATGTATTCAACTCAAAAGATACCAAGTATGGTGCATGGCCAGTTATCCTTATCACCTCATTCATTGATTCCAAGGAGGTTAGCCCTGATATAATTGTATAATGTCAAAGTTTATAATATATAATAATTCCTATTATACTATTCGTTTATGATATCATTTTATCATTCCATACCTCTATGTGGGTATGTATAATTCTTAAATATTTTTCTTTAATGTCATAACTATTTAATAAATTGTTTTATTTATCCTCATCTATTATTTAATTAGTCCTTTACTGATATTTATAGATCAACCATTGATAGAGAAAATATTTACAATTAATTTATATTGAATATCATTGTTTATACTCCCAAAAAAATGTTATTGGATGGGTAATTGTCATGTTTTTAGGTTTTAGTGTTATTTTGAACCCAAATGTGAAAAACGACTATTTCTGGATTTTGACAAATTTTTATGTCAGGGGTATTTCGGTCATTTCTGGAAAAATAAAATTACAAATTTTCTGATTCAAATTTATTTATAATCCTTATTTTATTTACTTTATTTTTGTATTCTGGACTAGGAGCTCATTTGGCCTTCTAAAGGGTCTAAAAATTCACTGACATTGGGAATTTTTTTGGGCGGACAGCGTGGACCCACCCAACATAAAGGACATCAAACTCGGACTACAATTATCTAAATGATTTTTTTCCACATGAGATATGACGAGGACATATAGTTACGACTCTACACGAAATTTGGGGAAGTTTGGAAGTCATTAAGGTGTCCATTAAATGACATTCATTTGGAGGAACCATCCTGGAAACTTCGTCCAGAAAGAGAAAGCGAGAATGATAAATTCATAACTCCTTCATCCGGTTTTCAAATGAGCTGAAATATTGTGGAGAGACGACCAAGATAATTTTTCACAACATTCATGAAGGGTGGAACGCGTGAAAAGTTCATTAATGGGGTCTAAAACGCTCAATCCTTCGGGGGTCGAATTCTGCCTATAAAAGGAGGAAAGCTCCTCCCCCTCAATCCATCCCATTCTCCACCCCATTCCTTCTGGGTCACCAAGGAGAAGAACTTCTCAGATTTTTCTTTTATTTATATTGTTTTAAAATGTATTTCCTCTCCCACATTATCTCGCTTACCCCATCCATGGAGGGGTAGTTTCATTTGAGTGATTGGAAAGAGGGGAGGCTAGACCTATGTGTTGTGCTTGAGTTTTGTACTTGAAATGAATAAAATTTGTTCTTCTTTCTTCTTCCGGTTTCAATTCATAATTCAGTATTAAATTCCTAATGTGGTTGTGTTAAGGTTTTGATTCTGAAATTATAAATTGCTTTGGTCGATGATCACATCTCCCTCCACCGAATTCTAATCTGTATATGGTGGAACATGATTAGGGTTGGGTGGTGATTGCTCGACGGTTGTCAAGCACATGTGTAGGATTGTATGTCGAAATCTTGGTTTATTAGGGAACAACAATTCCAGGTCTGGGATTGCTCAAATTAATCAAGAGACCTTCTGCAACCCTAAACACATTGGAAGGAGGATAGACTAATCTATGGTTTTAGAAAGGAAAATTCTCATCACATCTCTCTTACCAGTTTAAGGAAGAAGAAGAGATAAAATTTGGAAACCGTGATGGCACAACACTAAGTCTAGCCGAACCTAATCCGATCAATGTCTTTATAATTTGTTAAAATCAATCAATTTCTATTGTTTGTTTCTCTCACAGTCATTCAAATTTGTTAAAACCAATCTTTTTAAGAAAACCAACAAAAAGTGACAACCTTGTTTTGTGTGCACTCCTCTTCGGGAGACTACCTAGGATCAACTGCTATACCATACATATGTAAATAAAATATTGTTTTGCCACGCCCCACGATAGGCGTGCATCAAACATGGTTCCGTTGCCGGGGAGGCAGTGCCTCAAAGCTTTTTTTTAAAAAAAAAATCTCTTTTGAATGACCCGTAGATCAAATAGCAATTTATTAGAATTCGATCCAGAAATTGAGCGCACAATAACAAAATTGAGAAATCAAAATCTTCCAAAAGATTTCGAGGAAATCAATCTCCCTGATTCAAGTGAAACATTGAGTGGAAACTTTGAACCTTTAATAATGGTTGTAAATCCCAACCGAACCCTACGTGACATCTGTGCACCTCAATTTGTCAATCAAAATTATCAACTTGCAATTCCTGCCTTAGAAAATGATTTTGAATTGCGAATTAACATGATCCAAGTGCTTCCAAAATTTCATGGTCTTGCAGGTGAAGACCTGAATCGACATATTCAAGAATTCACTTATGTCTGCTCCAGATTCAAACCCCGAGAAGTCGCGGAAGAGCATGTGAAGTGGAGGGCTTTCCCCTTCTCACTAGAGGGAGCATCAAAGGAATGGTTGTACAATCTACAACCGGGGGAGATCAGTGACTAGGAAGTTCTAAAAAATGCTTTCTACAATGATTCTTCCCAACATCTAGGAGCACTGCAATAATGAAGGATATTTATGTCATCCATCAATCAACTGGATAAACACTCTACGAATACTGGGAACGTTTCAAGAAGATTTTTGCAAGTTTTGCACACCAAGAAATAGAAGAGGACCAATTCCTTGTGTGGTTATACCAAGGATTGCTTGACAATGACAGGAATCTTCTAGATGCCTCGTCGGGAGGAGCCCTCATTGATAAATCACCTGCAGATATACGAATTCTAATTGAAAAGATTGCACAAAATTCACAGCAGTTTGGCACTCGAGGTACGATCTCCAGAGGAATCCATGAGGTAAGAACATCTGATTCAGTAGATTTAATTAGGAATGAAATGGGTGAACTCACAACGGTTGGTGCGACAAATAGTTGTGAACCATGTAAAGGAACAACAAGTACCGAATCAGGTATGTGGTTTATGCTCTTCTAATTCTCATTACACTGATCAATGTCCAGAAGAGCAGGGGACAGAAAGTTGTGTTGTAGCCTATCAACAAAGGCAATACCAACCGCAAACCCAACCAGGGTATGGGTTTCAACAGAACCAAGCCAGAGCACCTTTTCAGCAGCAATATCAGAACCAGATAGCATTCCAACAACCATATCAGAAGCCCTTCCAACAACAACAAACTTTTCAACCACCACCTTTCCAGTGGAAGAATTATGAATAACCATCCACAAGTGCACCGACAAATGAAGACCAACAACTGAAGACAAGAGTTGCAGGAATAGAAGATAAGATGGACAAGCTAGCTGATCAATTTGCAAGAATTATGGATGCTTTCACCAAGAACCAAGGTAAGCTTCATGCACAAACAATTCCCAATCCAAAGGAGAATGTTAGTGCAATCACAACCCGAAGCGGGAAGGAGCGCAAACCACCAGAACAATATGAGGAGGATGACTCTAGGGAACCTGCTGAAGCTCGTCCTGTCCAACCAAAAGATGGAGTCAAAAACAAAGTAGAGAGAACAAGGTTCAAGAAAGAAAGACTAGAAACACCATTGCAGAAACAACAAAGGGAGAAAAAGGATATTCCAGCACCATTCCCATCAGTATTGGTTGAGTCAAAGAAGGGCGAAGAAGAACGACTTGAATGGGAAATTTAGGAAACATTTCGAAAAGTTGAGATTAACATTCCACTACTGGATGCAATCAGGAAAATCCCTAAATATGCAAAATTTCAAAAGGATCTATGTACTAAAAGAAAGAGGCTAGATGAAAATGAAAGAATAAACTTAGGAAGAAGCGTCTCAGCATTGATCACACCACCGATATCGCAAAAATGTCAAGATCCAGGGACTTTCTCTATTCCCTGCACCATCGGTTCATTAAATTTTACTGATGCACTATGTGATCTTGGTGCTTCGATAAATGTGATGCCTCACTCTGTGTTTTCATCTTTGCAGATCGGAGAACTAAAATCAACTCGGGTGGTGGTACAATTACCAAACAGATCCACCGTTTTCCCAGCTGGAGTCGTTGAAGATGAACTTGTAGGAGTGAGAGGATTAATCTTTCTAGCAGATTTTTATGTCCATACCATAGAGGAAGACCGAGCACCATCCCAATATCACATCATCCTAGGGAGACCACTCTTGAAAACAGCAAGGATAATCATCAACGTGCATGAAGGAACACTCACCATGGAGCTCGGAGATAGTACAGTACACTTTAATATTCTTGATACGATGAAACACCCATCCAGCAATCACTCACTTTATGCAATCTCCCATGATGAAGGTATAGAACCAAATGAAGACTCATGTATGCTTGATGACTTGTTTTCTATGGGAGAACACTCTTCATTTGAATTTTATAACTCCCATGAACCTGAAAATTCTGATATCATGTTGGAGGATGAGGTAAAATCTGATTTTTTTCGATGATTTGATAAAAGGAAGTAATATTATTCCCGAGAATTCAACATTAGAAGTAGGAAACCTAAATGAAATTTCATCCCTTGAACAACCCCCATGTTTAGAATTGAAGTCTTTTCCATGTGACTTAAAGTATTCGTACCTAATGGAAGGAGAGAAATTGCCAGTAATCATTGCCAATAACCTATCCCATTCATAAGAACAAACATTGATTGACCTTCTCAAAAGGAATGTAAAAGCTGTAGGATAGAGTTTAGGTGATATTCCTGGAATCAAACCTAAGGTATAGTCTCACGGGATATTTTTAGAAAGTGAGTCTCAGCCAGTTAGACAACCTCAACGAAGACTAAATCCCACAATCATGGAGGTCATTAAGAAAGAGATTGAGAAATTGTTTGCAGCTGATATCATTTCCCCAATCTATGATTCTCAATGGGTCAGCCCAATTCATGTAGTCCCCAAGAAAACTGGCCTTACCACTGTTACAAATGAATGAAATGAACTGATCCCCATCAGAATACAAAACAGCTGGAGAGTGTGTATAGATTACAGGAAGCTAAATCAAGTTACCAGAAAAGATCACTTTCCTATTCCATTCATTGATCAGATGCTTGAAAGGTTAGTTGGAAATACTTATTACTGTTTTTTAGATGGATTTTTAGGATATTTTCAGGTACCAATTGCACCAGAAGACCAGAAGAAGACAACCTTCACCTGCCCTTTTGGAACATTCGCCTACAAAAGGATTCCTTTCGGGCTATGCAATGCCCCAGGTACATTTCAACGGTGTATAGTGAGTATTTTCTCGGACCACATTGAGGATTTCATGGAGGTGTTTCTTGATGATTTCACAGTTTTTGGAAATTCATTTGACCATTGCTTGGGAAATTTGGAAAAATTTTTGAAAAAATTCATTGAAATGAAACATGTATTAAATTTTGAAAAATGCCATTTCATGGTTGAAAAAGGGATAGTGTTGGGGCACATAATTTCACAAAATGGGATTGAGATTGATAAATCAATAGTTTATGTAATAAATTCCTTACCATATCCAACTTGTGTCAAACATGTTAGATCCTTTTTAGGGCATGCAGGATTTTACAGAAGATTCATCAAGGATTTCAGTAAGATTTCTCTCCCTCTCTCAAGATTACTTCTAAAGGATGCTAACATTAATTTTGATTGTGCGTGTAGGGAATCATTTGATGAATTAAAGGAAAGGATGATAACACCACCAATAATGCAGCCACCCAATTGGGATTACCCTTTTGAGATACTTTGTGATGCATCCAACCAAGCATTGGGAGCCGCTCTATCACAGAGAATTGACAGCAAGCCTCAAGTCATCTCCTACTCATTTAAGGACCTTGGATGAAACACAAATAAATTACACAACCACAGAGAAGGAGTTCCTTGCAGTCGTTTTTGCACTAGATAAATTCCGATCATATCTTCTGGGCACTAAAGTTGTTGTTTTTTCCGATCATGCAGCTCTTAGGTACTTAATGAAAAAGGCGGATGCTAAACCACAGTTGTTGAGATGGATTCTACTCTTACATGAGTTCAATTTGGAAATCAAAGATAAGAAGGGGACTGAAAATCAAGCGGCTGATCATCTGAGTCGACTACCCCACACCGCTGAAACAGAAATACCAAAGCAAAACCCACTTAATGATGAGCTTCCTGGAGAACAACTCTACATCATAAACAGTGAAGTACCATGGTATGCCAACATTGTCAACTATTTGGTAACATCTCAGGTACCCTCTCATCTAAGCACTCATCAACAACATAATCTTAAATCTGAATCAAGATTTTACATTTGGGAAGATCCGTTTCTGTGGAAAATTTGTAATGATCAAATCATAAGAAGATGCTTACCAAGAAGTGAAATTGAATCAGTGTTTTAATTTTGTCATAAATTATCTTGTGGAGGCCACTTTGGACCTCAGAGGACTGCCCGAAAAGTTTTAGAATCTGGACTCTACTGGCCCACCTTATTCATGGATGCATATGAATTTTGTAAAAGATGTGAAAAATGCCAATTTTCTGGTAACATATCCAAACGACATGAAATGCCACAAAAACCAATAACCTTTTGTGAAATTTTTGAATTTTGGGGCATAGATTTCATGGGACCATTCCCAATATCATTTGGAAATTCATATATTCTTTTGGCTGTAGACTATGTTTAAAAATGGGTGGAAGAAAAAGCAACCAGAACTGATGATGCAAATGTTGTTTGTGATTTTGTTAGGGCTAACATTTTCTGTAGGTTTGGCGTGCCACGAGTAATCATCAGTGATCAAGGAACTCATTACTGCAACAGGAAAATTGAAGCATTGCTGAAGAAGTATGGGGTACATCATAGAACATCTACCCCATACCATCCCCAAACAAATGGCCAAACAGAAGTCTATAATAGAGAAATCAAATCCATTCTGGAGAAGACTGTTAAACCCAACTAGAAGGACTGGAGCCAAAAGTTTGATGATACATTATGGACATACAGAACGGCCTACAAAACACCGATAGGGATGAGTCCTTATAGATTGATCTATGGAAAGAGTTGCCACCTTCCTGTGGAGTTGGAGCATAGAGCCTACTGGGCGGTCAGAGAGATGAATCTGGACCTTGAGAAAACTGGGAAAGAATGAAGATTGCAGTTTCAAGAGTTAGAGGAAATTAGAAGAGAATATTTTGAAAACTCAATGATCTATAAAGAGAGAACAAGGATGTCACATGACATGATAATTCAACCAAGAACCATCAACCCTGGAGATCACGTGTTACTCTTCAAATACAGACTTAAGCTTATGCCAGGTAAACTTCGTTCCAGATGGGAAGGCCCCTTTACTGTTATTCATGTATATCCCTTTGGTGCTGTGCAGATTCAAAAGGAAGGAGGAGGAAACCCATTCACTATAAATGGGAAGAGGCTGAAGAAGTTCCATGGGACCATACCTCAAGAAACAGTGGAGGAGATCACACTACTTCACCCTGAATACAAATGAACACCTTCTAGGTATGATCATTCCTTCACACTTTATTTAATGCAGTAACTCCAACTTTTTGAAACATACATTTACATGCATTGAGGACACTACATAAATTTAGTGTGGGGGATGAAATCTTGTAGTCCAGGAGATTGGTCTTCTTTAAAAAAAATTGTTTTGTTTTGTCGAGCCAACGACATTAAACAAAGGAACTACTGGGAGGCAACCCGCATTTTCCCCCATTTTCCACTTGTCTTCTTAGTCATTTACCAGCATGATTGAACAGGCCTACACTATCAATTGTTTTCATTTTTTTTCTGGTCCATTAATGAAGAGGGTTTCGTGGGATTATACGTCGTGAAGAAAAGGATCCATTTGAGAGGGGAGTATGAGTTTCAATTCTATATTATATGACTTTATTCCCTACATTTTTAGTCTTTTAAATAATTTATAAAATGAATTGCATACCCACACTTGAATTAATGTTTTTCTCAACTTATCTAGGAGACATGAGTTTCATAGGAATCTTGTGATGCCATGTTTTAGATTTCAATGTTAATGAGATTGAATGATTAAAATGGATAATTGGATGATTAATGTGAAGCAAGGATATTGAAATAAGGACTCATAATTTAAGGGAATTAATTGATTCATGTAAATGAAATTTCCCTTCCATTTTTCATTCTTTGAATTTATGAAATTCATGTGAATTAATTTTTTATTATTAATCATGCCATGATTGATTGTCCAATATCATATTCTCATTCCTGAGAGGATTTCTAGACCAAATATTTCCTATTTTATCTTGAGCATATTTCTTGAGTGATCTTGGGACGTGCCACCTGCTAGAACTTGTATTGAAACTTGTCAAAGCTATGATTGTACAAAACCACATTTAAAATGATTGAGGCATATCTTTGGCTAGCCACATTTTATCCTAAGAACCACCTTTACATTTATCCTTCGTAAGCCCTTAGATGCCATGAATTGCTGTATAGGTTTAAGCCACATTACAATCCAATTTTTCCTTACCTACCCGCACTTTTAGTATTTTTGCATGGTTATTTCAAATTTGAGTGTGGGGGAAGGGCCATTCGTGTGCGTTCCTTGGGATATGTATCATTTTTGGGTGGTGTAATGTGTGCGTCATCATTTTGGGCAATGTATTATTAGAAAATTGGGCATGATTATTCATTTCATTATGCTTCTTTCATTACATCCGGTTCTCCATAAAAAAAGAAAAAAAAGAAAAAAAATCAAAATAAAGATGTGACTTTATGGAGCTTTACAAAAAAAAGAAAATAAATATGTCCCTTTCTGGAGCTATACAAAAAAAAACAGGGAGAACTTGGATTATATCATTCTTTGTAATCATTTATTGACTCATGACCCATGTCATTGAAAGGAGATTGGTGTTGTGATTCACATTTCAAGGGGATTTTAGTGAGGTTCATCTGGTGTTTTCACTTGATTAGTCATGAATTGTACATAAGAGTCAAACCTCCTACTTCTGGCCTTAAAATATTTTAATCATTTACCCAACAACCCTAAGCCACAGAGTCATTTGAACTTTTATTGCAAGTCCTCGTGATTTTATGTGTGTTTTGTCTTTCCAAAGTGGAGAAAGTAGTTACTTTACAAGCCTATGGGTAAGGATCATGTTCTCATGATATGAGAATAACTCCACTATTATTTGTATAATGAGTGATGAGAGAAAATATTCAAAAGTGAGGTAGGTCATGATTTGGCATGTTTAATAATAATAAATTGAGAAGCTTGAATGAATGAATGGAGAAGCTTCATTATTTTTCAATGGGGAAAAGTAAAATGCATGAATTGATTATTTCTTCGAAAAATGGGAAATTAAATTGGTATTTTTGTGGAACTGGAAAATCTGATTGGACATTGATAATAATTTTATTTTATTCCATTTGAAATTTAAATATTGGTGACATTGGTGTCCTTTAAATTCCATGTTGAGATTTTATGCTTGAGGACAAGCATAGTTTATGTGTGGGGGAATTGATAGAGAAAATATTTTAAATTAATTTATATTGAATATCATTTTTTACACTTCCAAAAAAATGTTATTGGATGGGTAATTGTCATGTTTTTAGGTTTTAGTGTTATTTTGAACCCAAATGTGAAAAATGACTATTTCTGGATTTTTGACAGATTTTTAAGTCAGGGGTATTTCGGTCATTTATGGAAAAATAAAAGTCCAAATTTTCTGATTAATTTTTTTTATAATAATAATTTTATTTAATTCATTTTTGACTTCTGGACCAGGTGCTGATTCGGCCATCTAAAGGGTCTAAAAATTCATTGAAGTTGGGAATGTTTCCGGGCGGACAGCGTGGACCGACCCAACATAAAGTACATCAAACACGGCCTAAAATTATCTAAATGATACGTTTCCACCTCGGCTATGACGAGGACATATAGTGCTGACTCTACAAGAAATTTGGGGAAGTTTGGAAGTCATTAAGGATTCAATTAAACGACATACATTTGGAAGAACCATCCTGGAAACTACGTCCAGAAACAGAAATCGAGAATGAAAAATTCATAACTCCTTCATCCGCTGTTCAAATGAGCTGAAATTTTGGGGAGAGACGTCCAAGATAATTCTACACAACATTCATGAAGGGTGGAACTCGTTAAGAGGTCATTAATGGGGTCTAAAACTCTCAAACATTCGGGGATTGAATTCTGCCTATAAAAGGAGGAGAGCTCCTCCCCCTCAATCCATCCCATTCTCCACCCCATTCCTTCTGGGTCACCAAGGAGAGAACTTCTCAGATTTTTCTTTTATTTATTTTGTTTTAAAATGTCTCTCCTCTCCCGCATTATCTCGCTTACCCCATCCATGGAGGGGTAGTTTAATTTGAGTGATCTAAAAGAGGGGAGGCTGGAACTATGTGTTGTGCTTCAGTTTTGTGCTTGAAATGAATAAAATTTGTTCTTCATTCTTCTTCCGGTTTCAATTCATAATTCAGTATTAAATTCCAAATGCAGTTGTGTTAAGGCTTTGATTCTAAAATTATAAATTGATCTGGTCGATGATCACATCGCCCTCCACCCAATTCTAATCTTTATATCGTGGAACATGATTAGGGTTGGGTGGTGATTGCTCGACGGTTGTCAAGCACGTGTGTAGAATTGTATGTCAAAATCTTGGTTTATTAGGGAACAACAATTCCAGGTCTTGGTTTGCTCTAATTAATCAAGAGACCTTCTACAACCCTAAACACATTGGAAGGAGGATAGACCAATCTATGGTTTTAGAAAGGAAAATCCTCATCACATCTCTCTTACCAGTTTAAGGAAGAAGAAGAGATAAAATTTGGAAACCGTGATGGCACAACACTAAGTCTAGACGAACCTAATTCGATCATCGTCTTTATAATTTGTTAAAATCAATCAATTTCTGTTGTTTTTTTCTGTCATAGTCATTCAAATTTGTTAAAACCAATCTTTTTAAGAAAACCAACAAAAAGTGACAACCTTGTTCTGTGTGCACTCCTCTTCGGGAGACTACTTAGGATCAACTGCTATACTATACATAGGTAAATAAAATATTGTTTTGCCATGCCCCACGATAGGCATGCATCAAACTTGGCGCTGTTTCCGGGGAGGCAGTGCCTCAAAGATTTTTTTTAAAAAAAATCTCTTTTGAATGACCCGTAGTTCAAATAGAAATTTATTAGAATTCGATCCAGAAATTGAGCGCACAATAACCAAATTGAGAAATCAAAATCTTCCAAAAGATTTCGAAGAAATCAATCTCACTGATTCAAGTGATACCTTGAGTGGAGGCTTTGAACCTTTAATAATGGCTGTAAATCCCAACTGAACCCTACGTGACATCTGTGCACCTCAATTTGTCAATCATTATTATCAACTTGCAATTCCTGCCTTAGAAAATGATTTTGAATTGCGAATTAACATGATCCAAGTGCTTCCTAAATTTCATGGTCTTGCAGGTGAAGACCCGAATCGACATATTCAAGAATTCACCTATGTCTGCTCCAGCTTCAAACCTCGAGCAGTCGCGGAAGAGCATGCGAAGTGGAGGGCTTTCCCCTTCTCACTAGAGGGAGCAGCAAAGGAATGGTTGTACAATCTACAACCGGGGGAGATCAGTGACTGGGAAGATCTAAAAAAATGATTTCTACAAAGATTCTTCCCATCATCTAGGAGCAATGAAATAAAGAATGATATTTATGTCATCCATCAATCAACTGGAGAAACACTCTACGAACACTGGGAACATTTCAAGAAGCTTTGTGCATGTTTTCCACACCATGAAATAGAAGAGGACCAATTCCTTGTGTGAATCTACCAAAGATTTCTTGACAATGACAGGAATCTACAAGATTCCTCGTCGGGATGAGCCCTCATTGATAAATCACCTGCAGATATACGAATTCTGATTGAAAAGATTGCACAATCTTCACAGTAGTTTGGCACTCGAGGTACGATCACCAGAGGAATCCATGAGCTAAGAACATCTGATTCAGTAGATTTAATTAGAAATGAAATGGGTGAACTCACCAGGTTGGTGCGACAAATAGTTGTGAACCATGTGAAGGAACAACAAGGACCGAATCAGGTATGTGGTTTATGTTCTTCTAATTCTCATTACACTGATCAATGTCCAGAAGTGCAGGGGACAGAAAGTTGTGCTGTAGCCTATTAACAAAGGCAATACCAACCGCAAACCCAACCAGGGTATGGGTTTCAACAGAACCAAGCCAGAGCACCTTTTCAGCAGGAATATCAGAACCCGATAGCATTCCAACAACCTTATCAAAGCCCTTCCAACAACAACAAAATTTTCAACCACCACCTTTACAGAGGAAGAATTATGAGCAACCATCCACAAGTTCACCGAAAAATGAAGACCAACAACTGCAGATAAGAGTTGCAGGAATAGATGATAAGATGGACAAGCTAGCTAATCAATTTGCAAGAATTATGGATGCTTTCACCAAGAACCAAGGTAAGCTTCCTTCACAAACAATTCCCAATCCAAAAGAGAATGTTAGTGCAATCATAACCTGAAGAGGGAAGGAGCTCAAACCACCAGAACAATATGAGGAGGATGAATCTAGGGAACCTACTGAAGCTCGTCCTGTCCAACCAAAAGATGGAGTCAACAACAAATTAGAGAGAACAAGGTTCAAAAAAGAAAGACTAGAAACACCATTGCAGAAACAAAAAATGGAGAAAAAGGATATTCCAGCACCATTCCCATCAGCATTGGTTGAGTCAAAGAAGGGAGAAGAAGAACGACTTCAACGGGAAATTCAGGAAACATTTCGAAAAGTTGATATTAACATTCCACTACTGGATGCAATCAGGAAAATCCCTAAATATGAAAAATTTCTAAAGGAGCTATGTACTAAAAGAAAGAGGCTGGATGGAAATGATAGAATCAACTTAGGAAGAAGCGTCTCAGCATTGATCACACCACCGATACCGCAAAAATGTCATGATCCAGGGACTTTCTCTATTCCCTGCACTATCGGTTCATTAAATTTTACTGATGCACTATGTTATATTGGAGCTTTGATAAATGTGATGCCTCACTCTGTATTTTCATCTTTGTAGATCGGAGAACTAAAATCAACTCGGGTGGTGGTACAATTAGCAAACAGATCCACCGTTTTCCAAGCTGGAGTCGTTGAAGATGTACTTGTAGGAGTGAGAGGATTAATCTTTCCAGCATATTTTTATGTCCTTACCATGGAGGAAGACCGAGAACCATCCCAATATCCCATGATCTTAGGGAGACCATTCTTGAAAACAGCAAGTACAATCATCAACGTGCATGAAGGAACACTCACCATGGAGCTCGGAGATAGTACGGTACACTTTAATATTCTTGATACGATGAAACACCCATCCAGCAATCACTCACTTTATGCAATCTCTCATGATGAAGGTATAGAACCAATTGAAGACTCGGGTATGCTTCATGACTTGTTATCTATGGGAGAACACTCTGCATTTGAATTTTATAACTCCCATGAACCTGAAAATTGTGATATCATGTTAGAGGATGAGGTAAAATCTGATTTTTTCGATGATTTGTTAAACGGAAGTAATATTATTCCCGAGAATTCTACATTAGAAGTAGGAACCCTAAATGAAATTTCATCCCTTGAACAACCCCCATGTTTAGAACTGAAGCCTTTTCCATGTGACTTAAAGTATGCTTACCTAATGGATGGAGAGAAATTGCCAGTAATCATTGCCAATAACCTATCCCATTCACAAGAACAAACATTGATTGACCTTCTCAAAAGGAATGTAAAAGCTTTAGGATGGAGTTTAGGTGATATTCCTGGAATCAACCCTAAGGTATGCTCTCACAGGATATTTTTAGAAAGTGAATCTCAGCCGGTTAGACAACCTCAACGAAGACTCAATCCCATAATCATGGAGGTCGTTAAGAAAGAGATTGAGAAATTGTTAGCAGCTGATATCATTTACCCAATCTATGATTCTCAATGGGTCATCCCAATTCATGTAGTCCCCAAGAAAACTGGCCTGACCACTGTTACAAATGAAAGAAATGAACTGATCCCCATGAGAATACAAAACAGCTGGAGAGTGTGTATAGATTACAGGAAGCTAAATCAAGTTACCAGAAAAGATCACTTTCATATTCCATTCATTGATCAGATGCTTGAAAGGTTAGATGTAAATACTTATTACTATTTTTTAGATGGATTCTCAGGATATTTTCAGGTACCAATTGCACCAGAAGACCAGAAGAAGACAACCTTCACCTGCCCTTTTGGAACATTCACCTACAAAAGGATGCCTTTCGGGCTATGCAATTCCCCAGGTACATTTCAACGGTGTATGGTGAGTATTTTCTCAGACCACATTGAGGATTTCTTGGAGGTGTTTCTTTATGATTTCACAGTTTTTGGAAATTCATTTGACCATTGCATGGGAAATTTGGAAAATATTTTGAAAACATGCATTGAAAAGAACCTTGTCTTAAATTTTGAAACATGCCATTTCATGGTTGAAAACGGGAAGTGTTGGGGCACATAATTTCACAAAATGGAATTGAGGTTGATAAATCAAAAGTTGATGTAATAAATTCCTTACCATATCCAACTTGTGTTAAACATGTTAGATCCTTTTTAGGGTATGCAGGATTTTATAGAAGATTCATCAAGGATTTCAGTAAGATTTTTCTCCCTCTCTCAAGATTACTTATAAAGGATGATAACATTAATTTTGATTGTGCATGTAGGGAATCATTTGATGAATTAAAGGAAAGGCTGATAACACCACTAATAATGCAGCCACCAAATTAGGATTACCCTTTCGAGATACTTTGTGATGCATCCAACCAAGCAGTGGGAGCCGCTCTATCACAATGAATTGACAGCAAGCCTCAAGTCATCTCCTACGCATCAAGGACCATGGATGAAACACAAATAAATTACACAACCACAGAGAAGGAGTTCCTTGCAGTCATTTTTGCACTATATAAATTCCGATCATATCTTCTGGGCACTAAAGTTGTTGTTTTTTCTGATCATGCAGCTCTTAGGTACTTAATGAAAAAGGCGGATGCTAAACCACGGTTGGTGAGATGGATTCTACTCTTACAAGAGTTCAATTTGGAAATCAAAGATAAGAAGGGGACTGAAAATCAAGTGGCTGATCATCTGAGTCGACTACCCCACACCGCTGAAATAGAAATACCAAAGAAGAACCCACTTAATGATGAGCTTCCTGGAGAACAACTCTACATCATAAATAGTGAAGTACCATGGTATTCCAACATTGTCAACTATTTGGTAACATCTCAAGTAACCTCTCATCTAAGCTCTCATCAACAACATAAGCTTAAATCTGAATCAAGATTTTACATTTGGGAAGATCCGTTTCTGTGGAAAATTTTTAATAATCAAATAATAAGAAGATGGTTGCCAAGAAGTGAAATTGAATCAGTATTTTAATTTTGTCATAAATTATCTTGTGGAGGCCACTTTGGACCTCAGAGGACTGGCCGAAAAGTTTTAGAATCTGGACTCTACTGGCCCACCTTATTCAAGGATGCATATGAATTTTGTAAAAGATGTGAAAAATGCCAATTTTCTGGTAACATATCCAAACGACATGAAATGCCACAAAAACCAATAACCTTTTGTGAAATTTTTTATGTTTGGGGCATAGAATTCATGGGACCATTCCAAATGTCATTTGGAAATTCATATTATCTTTTGGCTGTATACTATGTTTCAAAATGGGTAGAAGCAAAAGCAACCAGAACTGATGATGGAAAAGTTGTTTGTGATTTTGTTAGGGATAACATTTTCTGTAGGTTTGGCATGCCATTTGCAATCATCAGTGATCAAGGAACTCATTTCTGCCACAGGAAAATGGAAGCATTGCTGAAGAAGTATGGGGTACATCATAGAACATCTACCCTATACAATCCCCAAACAAATGGCCAAGTAGAAGTCTCTAACAGAGAAATCAAATCCATTCTGGAGAAGACTGTTAAACCCAACCAGAAGGACTGGAGCCAAAAGTTAGATGATATATTATGGGCATATAGAACAGCCTACAAAACACCGATAGGGATGAGTCCCTATAGATTGATATGTGGAAAGAGTTTCCACCTTCTTGTGGAGTTGGAGCATAGAGCCTACTGGGTGGTCAGAGAGATGAATCTGGACCTTGAGAAAGCTGGGAAAGAAAGAATATTGCAGTAGCAATAGTTAGATGAAATTAGAAGGGAATATTTTGAAAACTCAATGATCTATAAAGAGAGAACAACGATGGCCCATGAAAAGATAATTCAACCAAGAACCTTCAACCCTGGAGATCACGTGTTACTCTTCAAATCCAGACTTAAGCTTATGCCCGGTAAACTTCGTTCCAGATGGGAAGGCCCCTTTAATATTATTCATGTATATCCCTTTGGTGCTGTGCAGATTCAAAAGGAAGGAGGAGGAAACCCATTCACTATAAATGGGCAGAGGCTGAAGAAGTTCCATGGGACCATACCTCAAGAACCAGTGGAGGAAATCACAGTCCTTCACCCTGAATACAAATGAACACCTTCCAGGTTGGATCATTCATTCACACTTGATTAAATGCAGTAACTCCAACTTTTTGAAACATACATTTACATGCATTGAGGACACTGCATAAATTAAGTGTGGGGGAGGAAATCTTTTAGTCCAGGAGATTGTTCTTCTTAAAAAAAATTGTTTTGTTTTGTCGAGCCAACGACATTAAACAAAGGCGCTACCAGGAGGCAACCCGCATTTTCCCCCATTTTCCACTTGTCTTCTTTGTCATTTACCAGCATGATTGAACAGGCCTACAATATCAATTGTTTTCATTTTTTTTCAGGTCCATTAATGAAGAGGGTGTCATGGGATTATACGTCGTGAAGAAAAGGATCCATTTGAGAGGGGAGTATGAGTTTCAATTCTATATTATCCAACTTTATTCCCTACATTTTTAGTCTTTTAAGGAATTAATAAAAAGAATTGCATACCCACACTTGAATTAATGATTTACTCAACTTATCTAGGAGACATCAGTTTCTTAGGAATCTTGTGATGCCATGTTTTAGATTTCAATGTTAATGAGATTGAATTATTAAAATGGATAATTGGATGATTAAAGTGAAGCAAGGATATTGAAATAAGGACTCATAATTTAAGGGAATTAATTGATTCATGTAAATGAAATTTCCCTTCAATTTTTCATTCTTTGAATTTCTAAAATTCATTTGAATTAATTTGTTATTATTAATCATACCATGAGTGATTGTCCAATATCATATTCTCATTCCAGAGATGATTTCTAGACCAAATATTTCCTATTTTATCTTGAGAATATTTCTTGAGTGATCTTGGGACGTGCCACTGGCTAGAACATGAATTGAAACATGTCAAAGATATGACTGTACAAAACCACATTTAAAATGATTGATGCATATCATTGGCTAGACACATTTTATCCTAATACCCACCTTTATATTTATCCTTAGTAAGCCCTTAGATGCCATGAATTGCCTTATAGGTTTAAGCCACATTATAATCCAATTTTTCATTACCTACCCTCACTTTTAGTATTTTTGCATGTTTATTTCAAGTTTGAGTGTGGGGGAAGGGACTTTCGTGTGCGTTCCTTGGGATATGTATCTTTTTTGGGTGGTGTAATGTGTGCGTCATCATTTTGGGCAATGTATTATTAGAAAATTGGGCATGATTCATCATTTCATTATGCTTCTTTCATTTCATCCGGTTCTCCATAAAAAAAAGAAAAAAAAGAAATAAAATCAAAATAAAGCTGTGCCTTTCTAGAGCTTTACAAAAAAGAAAAGAAAATAAAGTTGTCCCTTTCTGGAGCTTTACAAAAAAACAGGGAGAACTTGGATGATATCATTCTTTGTAATCATTTATTGGCTCATGACCCATGTCATTGAAAGGGGATTGGTGTTGTGATTCACATTTAAAGGGGATTTGAGTGAGTTTCATCTTGTGTTTTCACTTGATTAATCATGCATTGTACTTAAGAGTGAAACCTCCTACTTCTGGCCTTAAATTATTTCAATCATTTACCCACCAACCCTAAGCCACAGAGTCATTTGATCCTTTATTGCAAGTCCTCATGATTTTATGTTTGTTTTGTCTTTACAAAGTGGAGAAAGTAGTTACTTTACAAGACTATGGGTAAGGAGCATGTTCTCATGATATGAGCATAACTCCACAATTAATTGTATCATGAGTGATTAGATAAACTATTGAAAAGTGAGTAGGTCATGATTTGTCATGTTTAATAATAATAAATTGAGAAGCTTGAATGAATGAAAGGAGAAGCTTCATTATTTTTCAAAGGGGAAAAGTAAAATGCATGAATTTATTGTTTCTTTGAAAAATGGGAAATTAAATTGGTATTTTTATGGAAATAGAAAATTTGATTGGACATTGATAATAATTTTATTTTATTCCTTTTGAAATTAAAATATTGGTGACATTGGTGTCCTTTGAATTCCATGTTGAGATTTTATGCTTCAGGAAAAGCATAGTTTAAGTGTGGGGGAATTGATAGAGAAAATATTTTAAATTAATTTATATTGAATATCATTGTTTATACTCCCAAAAATATGTTATTGGATGGGTAATTGTCATGTTTTTAGGTTTTAGTGTTATTTTGAACCCAAATGTGAAAAAGGACTATTTCTGGATTTTTGACAGATTTTTAAGTCAGGGGTATTTCGGTCATTTATGGAAATATAAAATTCAAAATTTTGTGATTAATTTTTTTTTATAATCCTTATTTTATTTACTTCATTTTTGTATTCCGGACCAGGAGCTGATTCGGCCATCTAAAGGGTCTAAAAATTCATTGAAGTTGGGAATTTTTCCGGGCGGACAGCGTGGACCCACCCAACATAAAGGACATCAAACTCGGCATACAATTATCTAAATGATGTTTTTCCACCTGGGATATTATTAGGACATAGAGTTACGACTCTAAAGGAAATTTGGGGAATTTTGAAATTCATTAAGGAGTCCATTAAACGACATACATTTGGAGGAACCATCCTGGAAACTTCGTCCAGAAACAGAAATCGAGAATGAAAAATTCATAACTCCTTCCTCCGGTTTTAAAAGGAGCTGAAATTTTCGGGAGAGACGACCAAGATAATTTTACACAACAGTCATGAAGGGTGGAACGCGTGAAGAAGTCATTAATGGGGTCTAAAACGATCAATCTTTCGGGGGTCGAAATCTGCCTATAAAAGGAGGAGAGCTCCTCCCCCTCAATCCATCCCATTCTCCACCCCAATCCTTCTGGGTCACCAAGGAGAAGAACTTCTCAGATTTTTCTTTTATTTATTTTGTTTTAAAATGTCTCTCCTCTCCCGCATTATCTCGCTTACCCCATCCATGGAGGGGTAGTTTCATTTGAGTGATCGGAAAGAGGGGAGGCTGGACTATGTGTTGTGCTTGAGTTTTGTGCTTGAAATGAATAAAATTTGTTCTTCTTTCTTCTTCCGGTTTCAGTTAATAATTCATTATTAAATTCCTAATGCGGTTGTGTTAAGGTTTTGATTCTGAAATTATAAATTTCTTTGGTCGATGATCACATCTCCCTCCATCAAATTCTAATCTGTATATGGTGGAACATGATTAGGGTTGGGTGGTGATTACTTGACGGTTGTCAAGCACGTGTGTAGGATTGTATGTCAAAATATTGGTTTATTAGGGAACAACAATTCCAGGTCTTGGATTTCTCTAATTAATCAAGAGACCTTCTACAACCCTAAACACATTGGAAGGTGGATAAACCAATATAAGGTTTTAGAAAGGAAAATTCTCATCACATCTCTCTTACCAGTTTAAGGAAGAAGAAGAGATAAAATTTGGAAACCGTGATGGCACAACACTAAGTCTAGCCGAACCTAATCCGATCACCATCTTTATAATTTGTTGAAATCAATCAATATCTGTTGTTTGTTTCTCTCATAGTCATTCAAATTTGTTAAAACCAATCTTTTTAAGAAAACCAACAAAAAGTGACAACCTTGTTTTGTGTGAACTCCTCTTCGGGAGACTACCTTGGATAAACTGCTATACTATACATAGGTAAATAAAATATTGTTTTGCCACGCCCCATGACAGGCATGCGTCAACCATTAATTTTTATGTTTCTATGTTTTCATCTGTAGTACTGAGAGATCAATGGAAACTAAGAGCACATCATAGAGTTATAAATAAGGATATTTTATTTAATTTTAAGATAATATTCTCTACCTAAAGTGTAAAAAATAAATTAGTCCTCTTTCCTTTTTCTGAACATCATATATTAATATTTATGTTTTAAATAATTAAGTACATTATTTTAGAAATATGGGTTCATATATTCGGTATTAGAGGAAAGTTGTGTTATTTTTATATAAATGGAATGATAAAACATGGGATAAAACCCCTTATATAGGTATTAATATTTAATAAGACCTTATTTTTTTAATGTATATAGTATGTACTTTCCTAAAATTACATCGCATTCTTTATACTGGCTAGTGGATGATTTTTTAGCATATATACACATAGGGGAATCACCCCAAAATGGATGGTTGAGAACAAAACCAATCTCCACCCATTTCATGATGATTGGGCCTAAGATTTCAAAAAAGACTAGAAACTATATGGGATATGTCTTGAATAATATGTGTGATCTTAACAAACCATTATGATGGATTTAGATACAATGTTCTCTTTGAGAAAAAAATAAACCATGGTAAATAAAGATTAAAAGTAAGAGGTCTATAAGTTAGGGTATATAAGTCAAAAAATAAAAGTTATTTTGTTTTTTTTATATATTATTTTTGAATAATTTATCCCGATCCATAAAAATAAATTATTTTATAAAAAGTGGAAAATATGGGGAATCCTCTCAAAGATATATATTAGGGAAAATCAGATGATTTCACTTATTAAATACCAAACAAAACGGGAGAGGGAGTAAAGAAATACATGGATATACTTGGAAAACAGAATCATTTTATGAATTATATCATGAATCTTGTTAAAATAAATCCTTCTCCAAAAAATACAACAAGTTTCGTTTGAATCATTTATGCAATACAAGCCTCCTACATTAAAACATCCATGCTCTTTATTAAACACTTATCATGATTTATTACATAAACTCTTCAATTGATACAACATGGAGGATCTATCGTTCTAGTGTCTTTGGTGATTAGGTACATTACATAATGACTTAAAATGTGAAACACATCATACTTATTGGAATGTTCCTTTACATGACCACAATATTCCCACATACTTAGCATTTCTTGGGATAAACTGAGGATATTCATAAAAAAAAGGTGAGCTATAAAGCTTAGTAAGGTAGTAAACAAGGAATAACATGAAAAATAAAATAAAATATAAGAAATATTGATATCAATGGATCATAACAGAAACATGAACATAAAGGTATGCTATATAATGACTATCATTACATGGAAATTTGGCGAAAACACATAATATTGTATTTCCAAGAGCCAAGGATCATTGCACATAGAGATCGAATAAACCCTCATTGCACATGAATTAACAATAGTAAATACTCATTTCACATGAATTAGAATGTTTAAAATCTCATTGCACTTGATGTATCATGAAAATAATATTTACCCAATGCATCGGAGAGCTATCAGGGCACACCATTCATAAAAATTTTAATATCATACATATGTTTTCCATATGATCATACAACACTGATTCATGAAACATCATAATTTATTCCATGGTAACGGAATGTGGAATTAATACATGAATCTATTACATCAATAAGTATATTTTTATAAAGGTGAACACCCTTTCTAGAGAAATGGTAATGGTATTCACTATAAAATGATTTTGGTAAGGAAAATGGCGGTTCAATTTCAGCAGCATTACGACATGACATAAGACTTTAAAAAATGGTTTATGAGTGAGAAAATGGTGTAACATCATATTTACATGAAATGGACAGTACATGGAACATATAGATACATTTCCTAACATAATTAATTGAATTATTATTAATAATACAAAATAATTTCTTGAATGTAAATAAGGGGAGAGAAATTCCTTAGGATACGTCATTATGGTAACAGGTGTAATTGGGAGGCGTTAATGAGAGATAAAATGCGTCTCTAACCATTCAAGCATAAATAGGGTAGTATTCTTGGTGTGCTAAATCATATCCAAATATTTATAATTGAAAATAAAAGGTCATAATATTATGAAAAAACATTGTTAAAATGAGAAAGGATGGAATCCCAAACTTGGAAGTGTGCTCCCAATGGCTTGGTAGGGGCTTGAGAGTGCATTGTTGAGATCATTGGTTCCTTTTGAGGATTCTTGAGAGATGAGGGAAGGGGTTGGTTGAGCTCTAATGGCATTGAGTGAGGTGGATGTGAGAGATTGGGTGGGTTTATATAGGAAAAATAGGTAATTCTTTATTATTTAGGTTTTGAACCTGATACATTAAACAAAAAAACAACACCCCAGATCATGGTTTTGGAAATTTTTTATGCCATACATTATTGGAAAACAATATTTTATAAGGCAAATTGATGAACATCTTCAAATATTTGGCTATATTATGTGGAGGGTATTCACAATCTGAAGGAAATTATTTTAAGAAGATAAAATGTTTTATAACTCTTGGAGGGTCCACTAAGGATTTGTAAGATATATCAAATAAACCAAAAATCACATTTTTTTAATGATAAAACATATATTTGCTGAAAAATTCATTTATAGTATTTTATTACATTACTATTGGGTCATGTTGATGTCATAAATCATATTATATATTAAAATGGAATTTAATTTTTACCAAAAAAAATCAGCCATCACAGAAAAATATGACAAATTCACCATTGGATAATCACAAAGTCCGAATTCAAAAAATAATATTAATTTTTTTATTAATAATATTCTAAATATGTGAATTTTTAGTTTAAAAGAAAAACCAACATTAATCGAATATTTATTTCTTTTGACAAAAACGGCTTTCAACACATAATAAAAATAACAATTGTGTTCTTAAAATTATATGATAATTTCTATTTAGTAAAAATTATTTTAGTCATAATATTTTATTATAATATTATTTCACTAAAAAATACATTAATTCAACAAAATATATTCATAATTTAATATTATCTAAAAATACTATCTGTGCTTTAAAAACTATTTACAATGTAACAATAATAAAATGAATGTATATTCAATATTATATACAAAAATAATTCACTTAACCATAGTGAAAAGTTCTTGTTACATATCCCCTTATAACACCCATATATTACCAAAGTGTAAGTTGTGCTATGGTGGAAAACTCTTCAGTGTGGCTCAGATAACATCGCTTGAGGTGTAATATTTACCCACTTCCACTTCTCCTGTTGGCAGTTTCACTTGAGCATCACATGTTGAAGCAGGGATTGGGTTTTTACAAGAGTGAAATACAATGAAGCCACCTCCTTTCCATGCTCTAAAAAATGGACTTTATATGAGGCAAGTCTACTAAATGTGGCCATCACTTCTTTTTTCTGAGTAAATTGGAGTTGTTAAATTCCTATATTTATACATATCAAGTGATCACTATTCAACGACTATATTAGAAACTATATCAATTCTTAACGGTATTTTGAAATCCAAAAAACATAAAACCAAGGAAGTGATTATTTTATATAACCATAATAATAATAATAAATTTAATTATAAGAAGAGTAATTTTCATTGAAAAATGTTTGGGTCATTACAATCTTCTCCCCTTATGAAATTTCACCCTGGAAATTTCCTTTTCCAACCCTAAAAAATATTCGTGTAACTCTACTTCATCACTTCCTCTAATTCCCATATTTCTTTTTTAAACTATTGGTTTCACCATAAAATCTTAATTATGGGGGATTGTATTATTTTGTATAACTTTTACTCTATAATATAAGATATTCATTGGGTGCTCCTTATTAAAAAGATTATCTACTAATTGTAATACGTCTAAAGAGATTATTTGTGAAGGGTATGATATGTACTTTTTTAAGTGGAATACATGAATGACATAATGTACATTGGTTATGGTAGGTATAAGTACTATTCGATATTCCAAATCCCTAACATGATCAATAATATTGAACGAGACAATGTACATTGGAATTTACTACCTTTTCATTCCAAACAGCAAGACCTTCTTACATGGAGATATGATTTGAAATACCTTTTCTCCAACTTTAAACTCATGGTATCATCGATAATTATCTGCATAACTCTTCTTTGGAATTTGGGATGCCTTGATATGTCTCTGAATGGTTTTCATCTTCGCCACAATTTATTTAACCATTTTAGGTCCAATCTGCTTAGGCTCACCGACTTTATCCCAAAACGCTAATGGTCAACATATTTTCCCATAAAGGTTTTCATATGGTGCCATTATGATGCTCAAGTGGAAAATGTTATTGTTGGAGATTTCAACCAGTGGAATATGATGGTCACATTCTCCTTTTATGTCCATATAACATGATCATATCATATCTTCCAGTGTCTCAATTGTTCACTTAGATTGGACATCATTTTGAGGATAATAGGTCGTACTGAAGTTCAGTTCATTGCTTAGAGCATGTTGGATACTTTTTCAGAACTTCAAAGTGAATCTCGGATCATGATAGGAACCAATATAAAGTGGTATTCCATGAATACTTACCACAGAATTGTTCTAAATTCGTGTAATTTGATCTAATAAGAAGTCATATTGAACTGAAATAAAGAGAGATTTCTTCGTAAGATGAACCAGAACAGCCCATATATCATTGTTTCCTCTATATGTCCTTAGATGTCCAATAACAAATTCCATGGTAATGTTATCCCACCTCCATGTTGGTATGGGTAGTGGTTGCATCAACCCCATATAAGATATCCTGTCATCCTTCACTTGTTGACATACCAGGATCGTTGATGTATATTTCACAATCTCTCTTTTTCATAATGTCCCTAAAAATGTTTTCTCAGAGATCCTGATACAACTTTTTTCTCCATTGGATAATAGAGAAGGTTGAGCTATGTGTGTCATTCATAATCTCTTTTATTATCTCTGGATCAGATGGTACATAATTGTGATCCAAATCTCACAATTCAATAATTGTGAACCATGAACTCTAAGGATTTCCCATTTTATATAGGTTCCACCCTTTTTAAAGTTACCACATCCTTTCTTTGAGAATCAGTAATTTACTTCATGAGGTATGGTTGATAAATAAATTGAAAAAGGATTGATTATGTTGATCCCTTAATGATTCCCATGTCCCTCCTATTCAAATTTAAATAGAATGTATGCTTTTCAATTCTCATAATTGATAAAGATGAAATATCCTTTCTACTTAGACTATTTTCCACCTTGTTCTCCATACAGGGATGGTAGTGGATTGAGAAGTCATAATCCTTAATGAGCTTTATCCATCTTTTTTTGTGCACATTAAGCTCTTTTATTGTGAATATATATTTGACACTCTCTTAATATGTGTATATCTCACACTTCTCCCGATAGAGATAATTCTTCCAGATTTTAAACGTAAAGCTCACAACCGTCAACTCCACATCATGTGTGGGATATTTTTTCAAATGGATTTTCAGCAGCCTTCAGGAATAGGCTATCACATTATCATTTTGCATTATTATAAATCCTAAATATCTCTCTAATTCTTCAGTGTGTACCACAAAGTGTTCTCCACCTATATAGAGTGTGAGTACGAGCACAATGATAATACTCATTTTCAACTCCTTGATGCTCTTTTCACATTCATCAATCTAAGAAAACATTACACCCATCCGAGTTTTCTTGATATGAGTGTTGGACAATAGTAAGAAATTTCCCAGAAATCACTGATATAATCTAACGAACCCTGTGAAGATATGAATATTCTTTGCTGATGTTGGCCTCATCCATCCCTCAATTTCAATTATCATGGAGGGATCCACATATATCTAATTGATTGTGATGATATGGAAAAATAATGAGACCTCATTCAACTATAACTCACACTTTGTAAAATTTTCATAGAGATTATCATTTCACAAGGTCTCTAGGACAGTTCATTGATGCTCCTCATGCCCCTCCATGGTTGTTGGTTATATTAGAAATTCATCTATAAAGATGACAAAAAATTTGCAGAGGTAATCTCTAAATACTCTATTAATCATGTCCAGGAAGTTATCTGGAGCATTAGTGAGTCCAAAATGCATTATTATGAATTCATAGTGCTCGTATCTTGTATAAAAAGCAGTCTTGGGGATATCCTCCTTCATCAACCTTACTTAGTAATATCCTGACCAAAAATCAACCTTGGAAAATTATTGTGATCCACATATATGATCGAAACATTCATCAATTCAGTGAAGAGGATACTTGTTAGTTGTCATGATTTTGTTGATCTCATGGTAATCAAAGCCATGGAGCATTGACCCATACATCATCTTGATGAAGAAGACTGGTGCACCCTATCCTGATGAACATGGGTGTATAATCTCATTCTCCAGATTCCCAAATAGTTGTTTCTTCAGCTCCTCAATCTCCAAAAAAAACTATTCAGTACAGAGTATTGGATATTAGTAGTTCCCCACGTATGAGTTCAATTGATAATTTTCATCTCTTGTGGGAGGAAGACCAAACAATTCAATGGGAAACACTTCATGGAACTCCCTCAAAATAGGCATGTATTCAAGGACGGCTAAATCCTTAGACTCAATCATCTATGATAGATATACATGATCATAGGGAATTAATATCCATGCATGACAAGATTGTTATAAATAAGATTCACCTTCTTCCTTTCACTTGTATAGAATTGGGGGTAGATTCCCCATTTGTAGAGTGATTTCCCACTAACAGAAATTTATGTTGTCTCCATGTAAAGATATCCCATCCATGCCATGAATTGTACAAAAATCCCCCAAAAGATATATTCCAAGGTTCATTGGGTAGTTAACTCCAAAAATTATGATAATAGAGGAGTTATATTCATGGGATTCAATGATTTCACCATTTTCCAAAGTCTCCGACAGCATTACTTCCATGTTTTGTTGTGGTATTGGGATTTTTTTGCTAAAAATTCATTGTATAAAAGAATTCATAAAACAAGAATCAAAAACTAAATTCTCTATTCTTGAATTAATAACTATTTTACCTATCACCACTTCATTTTCAGGGCTCAATTCAGTAGTAGTGATGGAAAAATCTCACCCATGCTACCTTGGAGGGTGTTGGTTGCCTTCGAAAATCCTTATCTTATGGCACTGATTTTCAAGGTCCCTGGTTCATTGATGTTGAAGCCATGAATAATGTGTTGAGGGTGGAACATTGTTTTCCTCTCCTCTGAAGAAAACGTGGGTTTTTCTTGTCAGATGTTGACAGCTAGGTGCCCTTATCTTCTATACCTAATGTATTTACTTATCCCCTTCAAGCAATTTATATTGCACTTCATTGATCAAATTTGGAAAGTGGGGTGCTAGGTTTTCATAGCACCATTTTATTTATCAATCGGACTGCTAGAATTGAAGTACGCATTATAATTATTATCCCCATGATACCCCTATGATTATCCAATCTCCATTTAATAAATGAGGGAACATCATAAAATTTTATCATAGCACTCGATATCACAAATCTATAGAGAATTATGTATGCTAGGTTTCTTCCCACCATAGAAGCGTTCAACCTTGAATTCATGGGTAATGTAAAAACCTGAGTTGTATCATAAAAAATATGTGAATTTTTATTCATACGCTTCGATGGATTCATTTTCTTTTTTTTCTTTAGGGCTAGGAGGTCCCTTTTCATCTTCAGTTGGAGGGACCATGGAAAATATTTATCGAAAAACATTTTCTATAAATCCTTCCATTCTAAAACCTCGGTCTCTTCCTCAGGCTTTATATTTTTTATCAATGTCCACCATTGATCAGATTCCCACTCCATACAATAATCAGCCACAGGAACCTTCTCTTGTTTGTAACAATGAAGGATTGAGAATATATTTTATATAGATTTGATCCATTGTTCGGCGAATGAGAGACCAGATGATCTCTTAAAAGTAGGAGGCCTTTGTCTCTTGAAACTATCGATAGCGAGTTGTTATTTGGGGTGGGGGTTGGGGTTGGGGAGAACATTCCTATTAACCAATGTTTCTATTCAAAGCGTGAGTTAACCGAGAGAGTATCATGACAATGTTTTCGATTTTGGATTCCATTAGATTAGGAATCTCATTAGAATAGCCATCACATTGATCTTTGCATCAGTTGTTAGCTCAAGTCCTCATATTACTGTCTATTGGCTAGAATAAAAGTAATGTTAGGGGGAACACATAAAGGGTAATCCATGGAAAAAAATTAATGACTTATAAATTAATAGATTTTATTAATTTATGAATTTATAAGCTTTAATCTATGTTTTCCAAGATCTAATTCCCAAAAAATATTCTTAGGGGATTTTTTATATTGTCTTAAAAATGGTTTATACGAAGCTTGAGAATTTAGCAAATCATATCCCATGGGAGTGTCATAACCAAAGGTATCGTAAGGCCCATTTTCGTGTACCAGGATACCTCAGATAAATCTCTAAACACGTTGCCATAGTTTTTACTCTTAAGTACATCTGTTATAAATCATCCTCAAACTACTAGTATCCAGACATGGATATTTCTAATTTATAAGCCACTTACTCAATACTCAAATTTTTTTGGATGTTCTTATTATACACATTCTTATCCCTAAGGAATTCAATAGGTTTCTCTAATCCTAATCCAAAAATTATCTAAACCTATCCTATGATACAAACTAAAACAACTCCACTCTTTATTACACATATAAACATGATTTATTACATAAACTATTAACTGGATAAAACATGGATGATCAAGAGGACTTGTGTCTTTGTGTATTAGGTACATTACATAATGACTTAAAACATTAAACAAAACATCTCTATTGATAAATTCCTTAACATGGCCACTACATTCTCTCATACTTAGCATTGGATGGGATAACCTGAGGACATGCATAAGAAAATCGTGAGTCATAAAGCCCGATAAGGGAGTAAAAAAATAAATAACATTAATAATAAAATACATTTTAGGTAATAGGAATATCAATGTAGAATAATAGAAACATGAACATAAAGGCATGATAAAAAATTATTATCATAACAAGGAAATATGACAGGAAGACTTAACATGGTATTAACATGATCCAATGCTCATTGCACATGAAGCAAGAGTAAATATTAATTTCACATGAATTAGTGTCATTAAATCATCATTTCAATTCAATTAGAATGATTAAACCCTCATTGAACTTGATGTATCATGACACTAATCTTTACCCAATGCATTGGAGCGCTATCAGGGCACACCCTTCTTAAACATATCATTTCATGCATTTGAGTTTTACAAGATCACACAACTTAGATTCATTAAAAACATAATTTATTCCATAGTAATGCAATGTATAATTACTACATTAATCTAATACAAAAATATGTAAACATGTTTAAAGGTTAGTACTCTTGATAGGGAAATGGTCATGGTATTCACTACACAATGATTTTTCCTTGGAAAATGGTGGTGCAATTTTAGAAGCATAACGACATTACATAAGACATAAAAATGGTAGATGAGAGTGAAATGGGTGTCACATCATATGTAAATTAAAAGGAGAGTAAGGGGTCATATATATACATGTCCTAACATAATTAATGGAATTTTGATTCATAATACAAAAGAACTTATTGAATGTAAATGAAGAGAGAGAAATTCATTATGGAATTTTTGCACGGTAACAGGTGTACATGGGAGGAATTAATGAGAGAGAAAGTGGGTCAATCATTATTCAAAAATAATAATGATTGTGTGGGTGAGGTGATAAATAATACAAAAACATTAATAAATGAAACTAAATGGGTATAATAATATTAATCACTTTGGATAAAATGAGAAAGGAAGGAATCCCTTACCTGGCAGTGTGATCACAAAGGCATGGTAGGGGCTTGAGATAGGATTCTTGAGAAAATAGGGCACCTTGGGAGGATTATAGATAGAGGAGGGAAGGGTTGGTCTAGCATCAAATTCATTTAGTGAAAAGTAAGTGGAAACTTCGTTGAGTATATATTGACAAATATAGAGAATTCTTTATTATATAGGTTTTTAGACCCTATACATTATAATAATCAAAACCAGAAACCAGCCCATAGTTTTTTCCAAAGGGGAGTGGGAAAAAAAATTTATAAGGCCAATTTACTAACTTTTTAAAATATTTGGCTTGCTTATGTGAAGGGGAATCACACTCTTAAGGTAACTATTTTAAAAAGATAAATTTTATTATAACTCTTACAGGGTCCACTTAGGTTTTGTAATATAAATCAAATAAGTCCAAAAAACATTATTTTAATGGAAAAACATATATTTTCTAAAAAAATCATTTTTAGTCTTTTATTACATCACAATTGGGCCATTATGGTGTCATAAAACACATTATATATTTAAACAGTATTTAATTTTTACTCAAAAATTCAATCGTATCAGAAAACTATGAAATAATCCCCATTGGAAAATTTAGACATATTGAGTCAAAAAATAAATTTCATTTTATGTAAATAATTTTCTAAATTTTTTATCCTTCCTTTTAAAATAGAATAAAATATTTATCTAAAATTCATTAGTTTGGACAAAAACGGCATTCAAAACATAATAAAAATTACAATTGTTTTCCTAAATATTTTACGATCATTTATATTTAATAAAAAGTAATTTGGTAAAAATATTATATTAAAATATTATTTAATTCTAAAATCCATTAATTAATCACTATATATTTCATAATTTAATTCTAACTAATAATACTATTTCTGCTTTAAAAAATATTTACAATGTAACAATAATAAAATGAATGTTTATTCTTTATTATATATAGAAATAATGCACCCAATCATATTGAAAAGGTCTTGTTATATAACCCCTTCTAACACCTATATAATACCATAGGGTAAGGTGTGCGATGGTGGCAGACACATGGGGTGGCTCAGATAACATCACTCGGGTGGTAATCTCTATCAACATCCACTTCTCCTGTAGGCGGTTCTGCTCAATCGAATCATATTGAAGATCAGCTTGGTCTTGGTCAAGAGTGTAGCCAAATGAAGACAAATTCTTTCAGAGCTCTTATAAATGGGATTTGTATGGGTAAAGTTAACTAGATGAGGCCATTGCATCCTTTTTATATGTAAATTGAATTTGTTAAAGCTGTATATTTTTAATAATCATGTGATCACTATTCAATAACTATATTAGATACAATTATAATTCATAAAGGTATTTTGAAATAAAAAAACAAAAAACCATTGAAGTGGATATTTTATGCAACCAATTTTCATAATAAGTCATTTAATTAGATCAATAGAAATTTTCATTGATAAAAGATTGGGTTGTTACATACATTTTGTGTATCTTCTAATATCATAATCATAGAAAAATCTATTATCTCAATTGAGATGATATTCAATATCATAAATTATAATGAGAAAGATAAAGTCACACTCGCTATTTATTTACAATAGGGATAAGATAATTATGGGTGGACACCAAAAATGATATTGTTTCCAAAGGAGGACATTGAATCCATGGAATTAAATGGACTGAAGAAGATATTTTCAAATAAATATTATCCATACACTCTTGTTCAAAAAATAGTGATGGAATTACTTCTAATTGAAAAATAACAAGGAAATATATATATTATATAATATAAAGTAATGTACATATGTTTTTGATATCATGTACCCAATTTCTTGAGGGATATTAAATGTATCGTCAATGACTTCTCTATTGGGTTAATGATGAGCCTTAAAAAAGAATTCGTGATTTTCCAAATTAATAGATATAAAGAATGTGTCTTTTGTGCCCGAAAACTTTTTATACTTGTTAGTGATATGGAGTGGCCTCTCGGGAATGAGAATAAGATGAAATTAATAAATTTTGATTATGGGGGATCATCAGATAAAACTCTTGGTTGAAGGAGAATCCTACAATCCACAAGTAAAATGTGTGGGAGAAATAATCATAGAAAGTATATCAATGGATAAAAGTTGTATTTATATTTTTTAAGGGAAGGGAATATAGATAATTAAAGTCAAAAAGGATATAAAAATCATGAAAATATGATGTGCATGTTATTGTGTTTTGGATCAGTCCAAGCCCAATGTTTAATTATTAGAGTATAATAAACTGGGATATAATAAAAACCAATGGCTTAGGCCAAGAGTTTTAAATGATAACCGAAGAAAAAAACACAAAATATATTGGATAATGAAAAGTAATATATATCTACTACTTATGAGGAGGATCATGACTATGAATTGGTGTTAAGCGCAATAGTTATTCCTTCATTAATAGTGAATGTTATATTTTATCATGGTTGTAAAAATTAATTTATATCATTCATGTTTAGTATATATATTTAAACCCCACTTCAAAACATTGAGGATAGGTTATGTTTGAAAATAGTTTGTCATGAAAATATTGAATCTCATAAATACAACTCCAACCTAAATATTATTTTTCTGGTGATTCTCCTAGAAAACCATGTAATATTACCATTAGTTTCATTTGATATTATATTTTCACTGGAATAATTTTCCTTATATAGGTCCTGCATTAAATTTATCGAGAATTAAATCAACATCTGTATCACAAGTCACTCTCTAATTTAATAAAGGAGTTATAAGGATTCCTAATATACATTTTTAAATTATTATAATGTATAGATATTTATGTCCTATAAGAAATAATATCTAGATAAAATTATTGAGGTAAGGGATATTATCACTATTGTAGTCATTCATTGTGTATGGTAATATCGTTATGTGTCCTCTGGAGAGTTTATTATCTTTATATCTATTAAAAAGTTCGATTTATCACTTGGAAATATACTATAAGCTATATCCTTATCAGAGAATTACTTTAGAATGTCCGAAATTTAATTAGACGAAACTAATGTTTTCCCCATCAAAGAATTAAATTTTCCTATTGTCGAAAAGAATTTTTATGGTATTTATAATATGTTTATAGTTTTAATAGAGAATTATCATCAGATGGTAAATATTTTAAAATTCCAATTGTTGATAATAAACCACAGATCAAATTTTATTGGACATAAAAATATATTACATAGTACCTAAGAAATTTCTAGACAATAGAGGTGATTTCAAGAAAATTGAAGTTGTCAATATGAAAACCAAAAGACCACTGAAATCATGATTTTCATAAATATGTGGATAAATAAAAAATCTTGAAGGTTTGACTGTATGCCTATATGGATCAACAAAAAGATGGTTCAATCAACCAAAATATAATATTAAAGCAGTAGCGAGAATAAAAAAATCTCTCAATGTAAATGATCATCTCTATGACTATTTAAAGAAACCACAACAAATGGTTTTAATGTGAAAATGTATGGTATTCATTTAACAATTAATTTGATCAACCATAGGATTATATGATCAACGATAGACACATGTAATCAACTATATGACTTATCCTAGACAAGTTTCCTTCAATAATAACCTAGATGCTAACATATAAATGTGATGTGACGTTCAATGAAGACATGAATCCTAATGTTTCATACATTAATGTAAATTTATTTATAATATTATTAAATTTTTTTGTATTAACCAAAAAACATTTTAGTTAAGAATAAAATTATTGTGTGAAGAATTAAATTAAATCATATTTTCTACTAAATTACAATGAATGACAATGATGATTTTCCAAATGATATTTCTATAGAAATGCTTCTATTTAGAGATTTGTAATGGTAGAAGTAAAAATATGACATTAATATAAGGAGTGATGTGCATATTGTATTGAAATAAATAGACATATGTTCACATGATACAGATATATCATAAAAGTTTCCAAAAAAAAACAATGAACCATTACTCTATTTAAAATATCATTAAGGTCCTTTTCATAATAGACCATTGAGGAAAAATAAAAATAAGATTTAATGACAAAATATTTAAAATTAAAATTAAACTATGACAATGAGTATAAAATATTTTTCTACAGAAAAATAGATCAGAATACCCTACTTCATTGATCTTAAATTATTGTCTCACATTTTTTAAATTCTATGATGTGTTTATATTATGATCAATAAATTTTAAAAACGTCCACCAATATAATGATTGTGAGTTCATTATACACTTTCTAATAATTCAGTCTATTTTTACTCCAATGAATATATCTGGAAGAGGATGTGTTGTATAGACTATATATGTGTATTTGTTATCATTTTACTACTCTATATAAAACTATAGAAGAGAATTTATTTAGACTACAATACCATGTATAACATTGTTTGTAAAAACATGATCCATGTTTCTGAGGGAATTTTTATAATAGTATTCTTGGTAAAGGTGGATTCTCATGTTGGGAGTGATTTTTCTTAGCTTGAGACTTAAAATCATGTATTTTTTCAAGTGTGTGTTTTATTTATTTATTAATCTATTTTAAAAAAAATTGTTTTTATTATACAAACTATATAAAAACACTAATTTTATTATTATCATTAATCCATGTTCTATATATTCTAATCATGTAACTTTATTTCAAATGTCATATGGGTTTTATACATGATTAAAATATGTTTTTATCATACTTCAATGAAGATTTTTAAAAGACAAAATTATGTAATTCTGATTTTTAGTCAGTAAGACCATATTATAAAAATTGTGGGGAATTATTTTTAAATCATTTTTAATAGAATTGTTTATTAGAAAATCATTTAACCTCTTCTTTAGTTCTCTGTTCTGAAAAACATTTTTTAACTATGGAATTCCTAATATTAATAACTACTGTCTGTATTTTACTAAAATGATCAAAAATTTAAAATAATTCTTAATTTTTAAGTCTTATATATAAAAATAGAAAAGAGGGGATAACTATTAACCATTATCCATAATTTAATTTTACTAATTATGCTCAATGTAAGATATTTATTAATATCCATTTATAGTTTATGGGGTTTGATATTCAGACCATTTTAAAGAATAATATGAAAAACCTAAAAATGATAGACATTATTTAAGAGAATCTACCAAATATTATTATTATTGTATCTATTAATCATGTAATGCTTAATGATACGCATTAGAATAATACGGATTTCATAGAATATAATTTTATTCTATTGTCTTTGAAATATAGTGAAAATTTAATCTTTGTTATGAAGAATCATTCAACGTTAACGTGATGTAGTTAAAGATATCCAAACATATATATATATATTTAAATATAATACATTCAATATAAATCCTATTAAAAAAATATTTGTACCACAGGATTAATGAGATAGTGAAAAAAATCTATACACTCAAAATAAAAATTAATGATTCAGACCATCTGATATGACTGCTAATATGACTACCAAATATTTGTATATCATCTATTATATCAATAACAGAATCTGGTGACATCAATAACTGACCATTAAATTTACTTATTGGAAATCTCATGATGATTGAAAGTTAAGACAATGTGAATATATAAGAATATGATTAACCCAAGAGAAAATAAATGGGATTTATCACTTTTGATTCAAATAAAAAAAGAGAAACTCATTGATTATTGTTCAAGAGATGATGGGTCAACCTCTAACAGTGATTAGAAAATGGATCATCTATCCTGAATATCCAAAAACAATTATATAGGAAGAATAAATTATTTATGTAATCAAATTATAGAAGAATGATATAAAATAGTGGAATTTGGAGGAATAGTAGACACAGGATTATTAAATTATTGATATAATCTTTTATGATGAAAAAATAAAAGGATATATAAAAGCTTATTGTACAAAGATAAAATATAAGAAAGATAATTAAGAGAAAGGAAAATGGTAAAACTATTTATGAAATCTTCTTTTAGTGGTTATGAGGAAAGCATACCTAACTCTATCTAAATCATAGAAGATTAAACTAACAAGGATATCATGAGTTTCATGAAGAAAATATACTAGGTACTAAAAATTATTTCTATATCTCTTGTTCATTTTAAGAATCATTCTAAATGTGAAAAAATGTATAAAATAATAGAAATAAAGATTTATTTCAGTACTATAATTTGTCTGATGAAATATTCAATGAACTCAAGGATAAATATAAAATCATAAAGAACAATCAATCATTATTTGATAATTTAATGTAAGACATAAAAATATAAAATTTAATAAATAATTAATTATGATGATAAAAATTGTTCATAAAATTTCTATTGAAAAACAATCAAAGGATTTAGAGGAGTTTTCAAATTTTATAATGAATATGAAATATATTCTTTGTATAAAAACATCATGGAAGTATAAATACAGGTATATATTAACAACTTGAATAAATGGTAATTCATAAGATTAAATTTTTTTTCTTAGATCATTCTCTACAAATGCAATAAAAAATTCTAATTCTAATAGTCCTAATGAAGTTTTTATTTCAAAAATACAAAATTCTTTTAGAATGTAAATGATAAAAAAAATTTAGATTCATAAATATTTTATACTAACATCCCTAGAACCAAGAAAGTATGGGTACCAAAATCATGTCTTGTTTAATTTTTCACTAGGAAAAATTCATGAAGAGTACCAATAAACAGTTATTGTATCTGAACAATGGATGCATTAAGAACACGACATGGGACTACCCAGTAATCAAGAATCTCATAAATTTGGAAGGTGGACATATCACATTCTGTTACACTGCTAATGAAAAAATGACTACACTTGGTCAAATAAATATTTATAGTAGTAGATTGATTTATAATGTTCCCGTTTTAGATGTATTAAGGTAAAATTTTATTATAATATTATATTTAAGTGATGATGGTTATCATGTCAAATTTGAAAATATTTCTTGAAAAATATTTGATGAAAAAAATGAGTTATTTTTTACTACCTTTAAAAATAATAATGTCTATATTGTTGTAAATTTATTTCCACAAAATATTTATTTTGAAAGTGTTATTATTAAATGGTCATGAATTTGGAATAGGATACTACTCCACATGAAACTCCATGCTCTAAAAAATCATAGAAGAATAGGATTTTCATAAGGATATTCCAAAACTAAAATTTTCCCCAGGCAATTTCGATTATCCATATTAAAAAGTGAAGAAAAAAATATCTAATTCAAAAAAATGGACGATGTTTTCAATTATCAACCTATGATTTTGGTTTATATGGATTTGATTACACCTTCTTGAGTTGTTAGACTAAATAATAAGAATAGCTATTATGTTATAGTACATGAATTTTATATATAAATTGATGTATACTTTAGGAAAAATAATTTTAAAAAGTGTTCATATTTTTTCAAAAATGGAAATTATATAAAAATAATTAATGTATTTTATATTGAAAACATAATAACATATCATTTCCATGATTTTTTTTAAAAAATAATTTCAATTATTATTATAAAAACATGTCTAAAATCAGAAATTTTCTACTCTTAGGACTCCATAATAAAATGTTGTTGTAGAAATAAGGAATAGAACTCATTGGGAAATATCCCATACCATGTTTAAGGAGTATGGCCATACTATTTTTTAGGTAGCTAATAGGAATAATTTTCCCTATATTATTAACTGTGATATTATCATACAACATTTAATGAAAATATTATTTGAGTTATGGAATATATTGAAACCAAAGGTAAATTATTTCAGAGTTCTTCACAATGTAATTAGTATTCTTAACACAATGGATAATTTAAATAAACTTCCTCCATATTTTATGGAGTAATATTTGTTGGTTATACAAAATATATAATATTGTATAGAGTGATTATTTAAATAGCTAAAATCATGGAAGAATATGAACATGTAAAATTTTATGATATATATCTTCATGAGCCTATAAATTATTTACATAAAACAATAATAATTATCATTATAATTTTTTTATTAATTCATTATGAATCCTCTTGATAGTATTATGAATCCTACTGTAGAAAAATTACATGTTCTATGGAATATTATCATATATAACCTGAATATGATAATAAATAATAAAATAATTTAATTCTTAAAGCTATTAAGACTCATAGGGGAAAGCCTTTAGATTAGTTTGTAGGTGATATAGATGAGGAGCTCAGAATATATAGTTTATTAAATACCATGTGGATTATCAATATTTAATTTCATATATTTTATCCTATAAAATCTATGACGAAATATACAATGAATTTTGGTTAATGGTTTTGAAAAAATAGATGAATAAATTTGAAAGAAACAATGTATGAGAACTAGTAGAATTATCTATAGAATTACTAACCAATGGAACTAAGTGGTTCTTTATGAATTAGGTAGATGATTTTGAAATAATAATTATATAAACGAGTAGATCAGTTTCTCAAGGACATAGTTAAGAGGAACTTATTAAAATGTGTCAACCATTTTACATGTTGGTAGACTTTATTCTATTAGAATATTTCATCAATATGTATCTCATTTAAATTTTATGTTATGTAAAACAAAATTTAGAAGTCCATTTTATATGGAATGTTAGTTTAAGATTTCATTTAGAAAAAACTATGTATTTAAAAACCCATTTTATTAAAATCATGTATTAAAATTAACTATATATTTATATGTCTTACAAAGATAACCTAGAGCATAATATGATTGGATTATCTATTTCACCATATAAAATCAATTTTCAAAAGGTATAGTAGAAAAAAAATTATTTATTAAAATAATTTAAAAAGTTGTTTTATTATGAAAAATCTATGTTGACAATATTATATTTGGATCATCAAAATAACAAATTGTGTAATGACTTCTAAAAAATAAGTCCAAATAATTTTAAATTAGTTTGATGGGTGGAATAATAAAATTCTTCTTATTTCATTTGTTTTAAAATAAAGAGGCATTCATTTTAATGAAATGAAATTATTGTAAAGATCTATTAAAATGTATTGTTATGGATAGGAAAAAGGGTATTAATACCCCCATGAGTACACTATATAAATTTGATCATAATAAAATTGGGAAAGTGTTCAGTAAAACCACTTACAAAGGTATTCTTTTCATATTACATTACCCAATAATTATTTGAACTCGTTTTTTGTATTGTGTGTGAATATTTTAATGTTTTCAATCAAATACCAAAGAATCACATTTACATTAAATAATCAGAATTCAGAAATACATTATAATTATAACAAATTTTGGATAATTTGAATCTATAGGATATGAATTTTATTTAATTTGATAGAAATATAAAAAATTTATTGTTGAATGTTAGATAGAAAAATAAACTCTAGAACATGTCTCTTTTTGGGAATGTCCATAGTTTCAGAGTGTAGTATATAATTGTTTTATTTTGAATTGTCTACTTTTAAATCAGAATATATTTATATAGGATGTATTTGGGGGTAGAATCTGTAGATGAAACAAATTTTATTTGACCATAGATATCAATTTGGACATGTCTATATAAATAATTATTACATATTTTTAAAAATATTTCAGGAATACTTTTTCTTCATTCATGAACAAAACAAAATGATATAAGACATCACTTATTGATTGATAATTTAAAATAAGTGGATATAACTATATAATTAATTGTTACTTGACATAATCTTGTTGGAATTTTTTCATAGACAATAAATTGTGAGTGTCCAAAAAAAATCAAAAATAAATTAGGTATGAATAAATTTGCTCAAATATTTGTAGATATCATTGATCTTTTTAAAAAATTATTTTTAATATCAATTTTAGGCATAGATTTTGTTTTTTTGTTTTGAATTATAACATTAAATTAAATGTTATGGGATTATTAATGTTTATATTATTATTATTATTTCCATCACATAATTATGAAAATAAATCTAGAAATTATTTATTTTCATAATCAGAGTTGAATCATCATATCTTTTTAACCAGACCAGAAACCCAATTTTGAAACCCTGCATTGAATCTATATTTCTCAAATACTTAACCATTTTGAATTTTTTACGTAGTATGATTAATTGGGATAAGGATTCTATTTTATGAACACACATTTAAATCATTTGGGATATAAGGACCTAGAAGAATAATTTTTGGGAAATCATTTTATGACATGCCTCCATTCTCAAGAACTAGTTTTTGTGAGAGATGTTTATTTTTAATAATTCATAAGTAGTAATAATTTTTTCTAGATATCTATTCTATTTCAGAACTGAACATGTTGGTTTCTAGATGAAAATAGACACTTATATATATATATATATCTTATAATATATTTCTATATGATCCTGATTTTAAAAGCATGAGAAAATGATTGTGTTATTCAAACCTTCATAGAAGGATATGAATGTGAGATAATCTAAACATTATCATGTGACCATCTCTGTGTTGCAAAAGATGTATAATAAATGGATTTTTAATAATTCTATGTAGTAAACCATCCCCATTTTGTTATTGGGTATGTATTTGAGGAATTACTAGATGATAAGAACTTTATATGACTATCCACAGATAAGATAAATATAGATTTCATTTCTTATTGATGTTTATTAAACACAAGATCCTCCCGAGTAATAGAGATTTTAGTTATATTAGATCTAAAGAATCTTTTTATGTATACAATGGTACATTTATTTAAGATAAGATTTCATCTTTTCATAAGGAGACATATTGGGGAGTAAACCAAGATGTATTTATGTTTTGAATCACTTCTTTATCATAATTTCAATTTTTCCAAGATTGAAAAAATGATTTGGTTCCTCATAAAAATAGAAAGGAAAATGATCTTATGTCTTTTCTAATTGAATTTGAAATCCTATAAAGGAATGAAAATCATCTATAATCATTACAATAGGATTTGGATAGGTGATGACTGGTGATACTTTGAAAAATTCAATCTAGAGACTCACCCATCTATGCCCTGATATATAATTAATACATGTTTGGAACATGATGAAATAATTGATGATAATTACTTCTATAATAAGAATGAATATTCATGTTATTGATTTAGCTAAGAAAAATAAAAAATCATTATATAAAATAATATAAAATTACCATATCAATTTGATTTTAGATGAAAATTAACCCACGAGAGAATAAGAATATATTGTTCCTATTATTTACCAATCTTATGAGAATACTGTGGAAGTGGAAAATGTTTATAGAGTTCTTAGTTATGTTAGAATGTTCTGGAAGATTATTTTATATATGAACTTGTTGGAAAGGATGCAGTTTCTGAGGGGAAGTTGATTTTTTGACCAATGTTATGTGGGTATACTATCAATTATTCTCAAGGTGATAAGTATATAGTTTTCGTAGTGGAGTGTCCACCAATATTTCAAATAGAACGATATCCCATTTTTTATTCCTAACCTTCAAATGATAGATTCCCCATAGAATGTAGAATCTATTACATGGTTATTCCTTCTCATGTTGATTATAAAATGGATAAAAAATAGGATAGTAAGTACGATGTTAATGGTGATAAGGATAGAGATAAATGTAATGATGATTATTAGGATTGTGGTTATTCACCAATGCTAGATGAACCTATTCATGATATTGTGGTACGAGAAGATGTAACAGTGTCTGTTGAGCTAAGGAAACATTATACTATAATTCCAAAAAAGCCTAGTAAAATATAATAATTATGAATATTTATTTTATTAGTTAGTGAGTACTTCTTCTCACATATATGACATCGAAACCCCTCATGAAGATTGTCTTTTTATTCTTCACCCAAAATAGATGTAGTTTTCATGTAAGACTCTAATGCAGATACTTGGTCATAAATTCATGAGGTTGAGAGACCTCCTTGGATATCTTCTCCAAAGCTTGAATCTAGGATAAATAATATTTTTTTTATTGAAAAAACATCTAATTTTAGAAAATGTTTATTTCTTTATGACATATCTACACAATCACATAATATACATGCTTCCCAAGAAGATGAATTTCATCTATGACTCCAAAATTATCCTATGACATTATGATTGTGTTCTAGAATAATATTCTAATTATGTGAAAAAACATTTCTTGAGTAATATAATTTATAATAATCATTATTGAGAAGAAGGAATTTTTTACTATTTATAAGGTTGTTAACGACATTTAGATAATGAAATTTATTAATATAGACAATATTAACTATAAATTTAGATCTTCAAAATCTGAAATGTAATGTTTTATAAGAAAAATTGGATCCTATTAATGTGATATATTAGATATGTTTACTTACATGGATGTAAAATTTGCTTTTGTGATGACAATCTCATCCTTACCATAAACTTATACCATGAAACCTCCATCTCAAACATCGATTTTAGTTGATGATGATTTGATTCAATGGATGAGTCAAAAATAAATTCTAAGTATCTTGGATGGTGTCATGGATGTGTAAAATCAAGTGTAGGTAGAAATTTTATCTCATTATGGAATGAAATTTGACTTTCATACTGATTAATCATTTAATACATCACGATATATTGACGTAGTAAATGGTGTATTTATGTATTATTGTAGAATTGTTTACAATAAAACTAATATTAAACTATAAATCTTTTAATTGTCCATATATTTGAATATTATACATATTACATCTACTTTGAAAGACATAGTATATAATTTTTTAGAGTTGAAGACTCTGTTAAATCAATTATTTTCATAGAAATATGAGTTTCATCCTATTATGAAGCATGGAATAGAAGATTTATTAAATTTAAATTTTTTTTATATTCATACTTGCATGTATATAATACCACTACAATAATTTCATGAACCATTCCCTAGGGGCTTGTGTCGTGATTCCCAATTCACCGTCCAATAGGATAAGGGATGCCGACTAGCACCTTGAAAGAATATCACTAGAATGGGAGGAATTATCCTATGCACTTGTACACATGATCACTTCTTTAATACTATATAATTCTAAATAAATGAGTTAACAAACTTTCATGCATACATATAATACTATAAACAAAGTATGAAAAGATATAAAATAATGCAAACATGGACAAATAAAAGACCTCCACAAAGAGTCTAAAACTTAAGTCTATCATTAAAGTAATGTAACTAATATCTGATGTAACAGAAACACATCTCGTCTTATCTAGAATCACTAATAACTTTCTGTTCCTCCTATATCTAGGACTATGTTGAAATTTTGATCTTCTACATATGTTTTGACAAATGTGGAACAAACTATGGAGGGTTATGTAAAACAATACTCAGTAGAACAATCTAAAACTATAAAACATAAAATAAAGGAAATACATGAACCTCTACATAGTTATATTTATAAGTCACATATAATAATTATATTTTGATATACTCAATAAGAACAAATACTCTAAAGGTATGCCAAAAATGTTTTTACCAACCCTAGAATCCTTGCACAAATGATCTATAAAGCACTATTGTACGAGAAAACACTCCGGAGTCTGATAGTGCCAATACTTTCCACCAATGATTCACTGCTCATCTGGAAGCTTTAGGATAAATAATTTGACAATACTCTAAATATAATAAGATACATACATGAGGATCCCTACCAATTCCATGTCTTGTTAACAACAATTTCATTTGGGATTAACAAACTATGTATACAATTGAATCCTAAATAGTGTTTGCAACATCGATAAAAAGAACCAAACCTATGGAATGAATATGAATAGAGGATCTCACTCTGGGCCTCTTAGAGGGGTTCCATAGAATAAATCTACAATGTTCTTCAGAAGGGATCGATGTTGTAAGAGTAAGAGATTATTCTATATAAACATTCATGGAATGGATAAGGGGAACACACCCAAACAAAACATGTCAAAGTCATTGAAGACTTGATGTTCAAGCCTTGTATAAAGGATTACCTCACATGTAATAGGTGTCACACGATGTCTCCCTTCACACCAGGTCCTACCAATGTAAACAAATCATGCGATATTGTCGTCTTTGTGTAGTGGAGAACATTCCATGTAGGAAGTCTGTATTCTCTAACCCATGACCATTATCTTTCTAAAGAACAAACCACGTCACAAGGGAGAGACCATAAACTGTGTGATAGGGGGCACATGTCATGGAACACATTGCATTCCCTAGAAAACCTATCAACTTAAAATGGTCCCCATAATGTTTCTAATACTATATTACACACTATGTGGTTTGTGATTTTATCGAATCACATGTTCATCATTTTAACATATTCTTCAATTCTCATGCCTTTAATACGACCATGAAATTCCAAAAAAACAATGGAATGGTTGAAACGAGTCTTACTATTAAGAAATACTGTATTTCATTCATCGGATCATTTTGGAAAATGTATCATGGGGTGGTTCTTTAATGCATGAGGTTGAATAAAAAATTGGGTATCTGACATCATCTAATTCATCACCACATCAACTTTCACACCACTGACATGTCATGATGATTCTGTATCTACAATTTCATATCCTTGTACAAATAAATAGATGCAACACTATCAATTTATTGGACTTTTGAAGTCCCAGACCAAATAATATATCCTTGTGATAAACACAGAATCTGTGAATAAAAGAAAATGGATAGATAAGAGGAACAAAACTTGATCGATGTTTTTTTGGATATAGATTTTTTGATACCATTTTTTAAATTAAATAATTAACTAATAAATGTAATTATGTCAAATAAAATCCCAAAAAAATGAACCCATCCTTCATAACTTCAAAACCGTGGACCAATTTTTTCATTATTTGACTAAAATTCATTGTAGATATAAAAAATGATGAATAATAAAATAAAAACGCATTACCAACATCGATTTATATTGACATTTTATGAAGAATACTAATATGTTTTTCTCATTTGTGTGATCTATTAACCCTATCCCACCCAATTTTTTGATCTCTGGCCTGACCAACATCTACCAACAAGATCTCCTCCAATGGATCCAATGGATCTCATCAACTCCTAGGGTTATTCATCTAACCCTCTCAGTTTTCAGTAAGTGTGTATTCAAAGAGGGAATAAAGTTCACTAATTATATATAGAACTAATATATTTTATATATTTATTCGATCCATTTTACAACTGAAGTGACTTTTCGACAAACGACTTATTCTTAGTAATTTTATGTCACTCCTCTGCTAAAACACATGTTACAGACTCAACAGTTCCATAATATTATTAATTTGGGAACCTGTTTTGATATGATCCAACATTTCTATGAAAAGAATGTTTACATGCATTTTAATAAAGTCAATATATTTCAGGCATTTATTCCGAGAACCCTGAGAATTGAAATCACACCTACTATCAACACCCATTCACAAACGTAATCCAAATAACATTTAAAAATAATTTATAGAAAATTAAAGACATTACATTCTCTCCACCTTGTGGATTTACAACCCAAAAATCCCAAACAAGGGCTATAAAAAATATGTTTGTATTGAACGTGAATCTGATCCTTCATCTCTGATGTCCTCTCTGTAAGATTCTCATACTAACACTAGACATGTACCAATAGAATCAATCTCCATGGTAGGATAATCTCCTTCTAATAAATGATCTCTATTGGGTAATCAACAAAGGTTTCTTCATCCGCAATTTCTATTTCACCTTGGTCGATAACATAAAATTGATCCCCCATGTACATTTTCTACAGTAACACATGGAAGAATTCATTTACTTGGTGTAATTTTAAGGGTAGATCTAAGATTCCTTACACCTATCCATCACTATATAGTATCTAGAAAGGTAATATAAATGTTGAAGATAACATTCCACCCCAACCAAATCTCTACCATTCTCGTCGAGGTGAAATCCATAAGAACACATGGTCTTCTTTTGAGAACTCTAAGGGTCTCATCGCTTGTCAGCATAAGACTTATGGCATAATTGTGTAGTCTTCAAACACTGGTATATGATTGTCACATTTTCTATTATAGATTAGACAAATTCAAGGCCCATGAGTGCAAACTCTCCTAGTTTTATCCAAAAAAACTGTTGAACTTTAGGGGCACCCATACAATGCCTTCAATGTTTCCCTAACAATGGTGGAATGGTAGATAATTATATTACAAAAACATCACTAGTGTGAAGTGATACTCCCCAATATATATAATTTCAAAAATGAATGCTCATTGAATGTCCCCCAGATCATGAATGGTACACTAAGTCTCGCTATTAGTTTTGGGGTGAAACACTATGCTCAAGCATAACTTAGTCCCAAACTCCTCCGATAGTACCTAACACAACTAGACATTAAATCAAGCATCGTGATAATAATCATTTGTTTTTGGATATCCATATATTCATACTATCTCCTAAAAGTAGATACATCCCATGATCTCTACCGAAATATGATCTATAATAGCTAAAAATTGGGATGACTTGGTGAGTCTATATATGAACACCCAGATGGAATTTTGTCTTATGGAAATTCTTGGTAATCCCAATGAAAATTCCGTGAATATCCCATCCCACATCCATTCGAGAACCTCAAGTGGTTGATCTAAACTCATTTGAACGTGGTGTTTATCCTTCACTTCCTTAAATGTAAGGCTTTAAGGGAAAATATATACAAATCATTTCTTCATCCCCGACCACCAAAACTAATGTCAAAGGTCCTGGTATATATTTTCTTCACCTAGATATATCACTAAAGTAGTTATATGAAACTATCTCAGATCCTCTTCTTGCAACATAACTAGTACTATTATACATCATATGAAAATAAAGACACGCTCCCCACATTTAGAAAATCAATTAATGGAATGATCAGTAGATATCTGAGTGCATAAGATCTCAAATCTTGTATCCCCGAGCGATTGCTCCTTGAATCATAGAAAAAGAAGAGGGGTAAAACCCATTTATTGGAGTTAATCTGTTCAATATCCATTCATAATGGATAACTTCAATGAGACCAACTGATATGATGTCTTGTTTATAAACAAAAAATAAGATCTCTTTCTTATAGAATCTGCCACAATGTTCCCATCCATAAGATTATAGTCACATTTGAAGTCACAATACTAGAGGAACTCCATCCATCACCTCTATCTCAAGTTAAACTATTTTTGTTTAAAGATGTACTTGAGAATCATGTGATCGAATTAAATGTTAAACCACTCACCCTTTGGGAAGTGTCACCACCTATTCAATGTGTATACTACCACTTATAGCTCAAGATCATTGGTCACATAGTTCTATTCATGTGGTCATGAATGGTGTGAACCATATGAAATAACTGCCTACCTCAGCAATAGAACACAACCAATCCTGGTTCATAATTCATCATAGTACACCATTTACTTGACACCCTCTTTGAAAATCTAAATTTTAGATTGACTTTAAACTATGCCTCTACTTATGAATGCAAATTTTATCCTCTATGTCAACATGAAGGGTTGCTTCGTTCATGTCAAATATATCATGTATGTTGATATTCTAGAGAAATCATGTTTGAATGTCTAGAAAAATAATTCCAGTGCAAGGAAGCTCCACAACTCCATCATGCTCTTGGTTGTCTCCCAAGATAACACTGAATAGACCTTGGCCAGGTAACTACAACTCTATCTACTGAGATAACATGTCCAATAAATATGACCACCTATATCTAGAACTGACACTCCGAGAGCTTTACGTAGTGATGGTGCTCCCAGAGTACGTATAGATCCATCCTAAAGGGTATCACATGATCCTACTAGGATGTCGAGTAACAAAAGGATATCATCGATGAAGACTATAAAACATTTGTGTAAGAATGGATGGATGGTCTATCTCATGAGTCCCATGGATACTAAGGGGGAATTCCTCATGACATATGGTATCAAAACGTACTTATATTGACTATAGAAACATCTTATTGTGGTTTTTTGTATATCCTCATCTCGTACTCATTGATTGTTATAGCATGACATGATTTATACCATTGGGAACCATAGATCCCGTATCAACTGATCAAGTAGGTCATTGATCTTCAGTAGTGGATTCATTCTCATCATGGTCATATGATTCATGAACTGTTTGTCAGAACATGACCATAACCTCCCGTTTGACTTTTTTCCAAAAAAAACTATGGAAAACCAGGTTGAAACAATTAGTTGAGTGATGCCCTTACTCTGAAAATCATCCAAATATCACCTATATTATTGAAGCTCTATGAGATCCATCTGATATGACGTTATAGATATTGGTAACGTTTCAGTGTGTATATCAATGCATAATTCTCCCTCTCACTCGGCAAGTATATTTGGAACATCTTCAAGGAATATGACCTCATACTCTGCCTCCACGATAGGAAATTGGAAACTCATAGCATCAAATAAACTAATGGTAATATTATCCAACTAATTAGAAATCAGATGCACCATCATATATATGAGTACATCCAACACTATCCGGGTTTCTTTTTCACTACAAAACGAAAATGTAGTTCCATCACTATAGACACACCACATCCTTCCCCTAAAACATTCAATCTGGGAATGTACTCTTGATAACCAATCCATAACAAGAATGACGATGTAAGGAGTCATTGTTGCTACAAAGAGGATTGAATAGAAACTATCACCGCCAAGAATCACATCACACAATCAGCAGACATGTGTGATCATTGAATCATCTCCAGTAAAATTCTCCAAGAACAAGGGTCATGTTAAGTGATCAATTGAAGTCAATAAATCTCAAAAAAAATTGGAATTAAATGAATGAATAAAGACTATCATTATTATAACTTTAGCTAATGTATATAATAAATTGGTCATAACTATAATAATTCTCATAGCCTTTGGGTCATAAGATTCAACCACCTGTAGCTATCCCCTCCCATGTCATCCAGCTCCCATATAGTGGCATGGAACACTTGGGGGTGGTGGTGGTAACAAGTCAAATCATAAATCACTTCATGTAGATATACTAGATCCTCTTCCATGTCGATCACCCTGAAGACATACCTTATCCTACAACAACCTATACCATAATGGGATATCCATGGTCTCCCTATTAGCTTTATGACAGGTCGAACAATCACGAACAACATTTCCCCAACTTTCACATGAGTTACATCAACTCAATCTGAGAATAATGGATCCACCACGTGAGCTTTAATCTGTAGATCCACTCTCCTAGGAAATCCTCCTAAAAAATCTCACATGAATAGGTCCCTGAGACTATCGTTAACTCCCCACTACTAAGTTCATTACTTATGAATTCTTACAATTGAAATCCAATGGTTTTATCTGTACTTCCAAGAACCTCTCAAACACCAAATCACACTCTAGCAACACATCATACGTAGGAATTAAAAGGGATATGACATTGACTTGGATGGCAATTATTCACTGAAAGTGACTAATATTAATTGTTAATATCTTTAAATTAATAGTTCCAAAGTCCATAAACATAGTTTTTAGTTCATTACATAAATAGAACTTCATTTCTCATCTAAAATGCAATTCTTGTTTAAAATGAAAATTTGGGCCCAATCATTAATTTGTTTGTGTACAACATTATATTCATTTTATGAATTTGAAATTTTGGGATATGATTGATCACTTTATTTGAAAAATTTTATTTTTTAGGTCCGATGAATTAATCCTAAAGGAAGATTGAGAATTTTGCGCCCGAATGAAAAAATTTGTTGGAGATATCATAATGGGCCTAAGGCCCATCAAACAAATGTGGGGAAAACAAAAAATCCCAATGAAGCTTAAATTTATACAGTAGAAAGATAAAAATTTGATGATCATTTTATTAAACTGTGTCCAGAGCTAATTCTGATGTTTTCATGATGATAAAAGGATCTGAAGCTGAGATTTAAATGGTGGACCTGACATTAATGCACATAAAGTCGACCACCATTTCGACCATAACATCCAAACGGCTAAGCGAAATTTCCTGAAATTGTTACATCAGATAGAGGACACGTGGAAGAAGATATGTTTCTTCTACTACCCCTAAAGATTCAGCCTCCATAAATTAATTATTCGAACGTAGAAATGGTGGACGAATCTCGACCATTTTCTGGGTCCACTTCAAAACGTCAATTTCATTTTGATTATTCACCCTTGTTTTGACTCTATTAATTATTATGGGGTAAATTGATTGGGGGGGGGGGTGGAACAAAGGCTCCTAATATTCCTATATAAGGAGATGGTGGTGAAGAGAATTATCATCTATCGTTTTTCTTTGAATCCATGTTTTTCTTTCATCCATTGTATTTCATTCAATGGTAATTTCCTGCTTTCAATTTGTAATCACATCGTCAAGTTTTCCCATGTATGTTTTTCTTTCATGTTTTTTATTTTAATAAAATTTCTTCTTCTTCTTCACATTTTATTTTCCTTTTCTTCACATGTCAATACCGTTGAATCAAGGTGTGAAATTATTCACACCAGCACTTGTGAATTTCTTACACAATGGTGGAGTGTTCATTTTTATTAATGGTTTTCTTCTTCAATTCCACTTCTTTAAGACGAATTCTATCTTCCATTGATATAATAGCATCAATGGAGGGTTAAACATTTATGGTTTGGTCCTAGAGAGTTGCATGATATGGATTTGATGTTATTTCATGTACTTTAATTTTTAAATCTGTTGGTTATTTTATGATTTTCATTTGATGAGTTATGTTCTTCTTCATCTTTTCCATGTTTAACAGTGACAAATTTTGAGTGCTAGTACGGTCTATTTCATTTGAGTGCTCAGTAATGTGATCCTCAAAGTGAATTGGTGATTGGCCTTGGAATTGTGTAGGGATTATATTGGTGAATGATTTGGGAGAATTATCTCGTTGTTTTGATACGTCTTCAATTAATGACATGAAATTATTAAAGAAAATAAATGCATCCAATCCACCAAAAGAAACAACCAAGGATAAACCCATATTAATTAATTGTTTAGATCAAGTAAATTTGTTTTTTTAATTGTTCATTATATTAAATAATTAGTTATCTAAACAATTCAAACCCATGTTAGCAACTTCACATCCCAACCTCCATAAAACATGTGTTTCTAAATGTTACTTCTTAGTTCCCTGTGGATTCGACCCCTATATATACTTCAACGACCGCTTATACCTGTAGGGGAAATTTGGGCGAAACTAAATTTTGGCGCCATAGCCGGGGACCTAAGTATGTTTTCTTAGACACCCACCTTATATTATCACCTAACTTCTCTTTTCTCACCTATATTTCTCTTTTCTTTTCCCCTTTCTATTTTTGTGTGTCCAAAAAAATCCAAATCCAAATTTCATTCAACTCCAATGGAGTATCGTCAACAATTTAATTTCATAAACTCGGGCTGGAATCAAGTAGAATATCAAAAATGGGAATCCCCTCAGATAGAAAATTACTTTGATCAACACTTGAATGATTACCCCATACCCAATAACATGTGTTCTTAATGGGATGCTGAATGTTTAAAATATCAATTTACATACCAATAAAGAATGATTGAAAAGAGAAATAATGAGGAAGTACATGATGTACAAATATATATAAACCCTAATCCTGAAAAAAAATCATGAACAATTATGTGAACAAATGGATAAAATTAATTCAGAGGTTTCATCTTTTAGATTAGAATTACAAAGCATTAAGACTATTGAGGAACCTGTTCCCACTCAAGATGTTCTTTCCTCATCATTGATATATGAATCTTTTATCCAAAAAACCACTCATGAATTGAAAAAAGAACTATCATTTGGATATGGGATAACAGAACAAGATCAAGGAAATGTTGAATGGTATTTAAATTAGGATGAAATTGATTTCATGATTTCACTAGAGGGATATTTTTCTTCATGGATTGAATGCCCGAAATATTTCTCAAATGATAATTTTTTAGAAACACCAATCATTGAACCATTAGGAGAAATCAAAAACATCAAATCCATACCCATTCATGAAACTCATCTAGAAAACTTTTGGGTTGAATCATCAAATCAAATGGGACCAATTTTCTTGCGAAATGCTGAAAATGAAATTGATTTTGATTCTAATTACTTATCTATGTTTGAATGTCCTATCCAACATGAACTCAAAATCAATGTCCTTACTTCCCCACCGAGTCATCCCATCATAGGTGATAAACAAGACATTTCAGTTTTCATTCATCCATATCATGAAATCAATAATGTAGGAATGATCCTTGGTGTCTTAGGAAAGGCTATAAAAACAACTCGATCAACCATTTTAGATATTCCTTGGATTTTACCAATAATTGTAGAGAATATGATTTCATACGAATCAAATTTCAAAAAGAAAATCAATCTCAATCTTGTTGAAGTGGAGAAAAATGAGTTCATTACAATTTTGAATGTTGGAATTGGATTAGTTGGGGGGCTCAAGTCGAGCTAGCGACGTTAAACAAAAGTGCTACATGGGTGGGAACACATGGTTTTCATGTATCTAATAATTTTGAAGCATTTTATTTTTAATATAATAAATTACCATAGACTTTTGACCTGTTCATCTTTTATGAGTATGGATGGGTATGAAAGGGGAGCACCATATTCATCCGTGTCACGTGGCGTGATCTCTGAGTAATTCCTTACCTAGAAATCTAAAAATAATACAATGTTTCATCAGTTTATTTTGATTTGTTTTTATGTTTTTATAGGATAAAAAATAAAAGGACATGTCATAAGTCGTAAGGAAAATCCATTCACCACTATCCAAGCCACTGAGACTCAAATCCCGGATTGAAGGGAGACTATGGCATATGCAATGATCATCAACCACCAGGTGACTTCATTCCATGATTATCATTTTAAATTTCTTCTTTTAACTCTTCTCCCACCCCCTTCTAAATTTTCTTTTCTTTAAACACTGGGGACAATGTTATTCTACGTTAGGTGGAGGTGAAATAAAAAATGAATTTTTTTCAATAAGAACATGCATGGAAAGAAAAAATTCTAGTAACCTTGAACATGATAACACACATTGCAAACTCTGAAATTGGATATTGAAAAATTTTGATGCTTTGATTCTGATTTTAATGCAAGTTTAAGTTCATGAGCATAGTTATTGGAAAGTGCGTTTGTCTAATGTGATTTTTCAAAGTTTACATTTTCATCCTCTTAATAAAAATTCCACAATGCATGTCTACTGGATCGTGGGTGTAAATTTGATTTCTTGGGTCCCTTTTATTATAGCATAGGGTTCTGGGGTCACTTTTAGTTTAATTTGAGTATTCAAAAAAAAATTAAAAAAAACAAAAAAATTAATAATGACCACATAGAGATATGTTTTGTCCAAATGTGTAGAGTCCTGCACTTGGGGATCATGACTCCATAGTTTTCTTGCCCATAGTTAGGCTTTATATCTCTATTGTAGAGCATAAAATTGAAAATATGTGTGGCGTCCGAAACATGAGGATCATGATTCCATAGTTGTCTTGCCCAGTGTTAGTCTTTTCATATCTATTTTGGATAAAAAAATCATCAAAAAAATTAAAAAAAACTACTCATCTTAAGGTTTAATGTGATTCCCACCTAGTGCTTCCATTTTTTCCCTTGAACAATAAAATGGGCCCCATATCTTTTATGATGCACTACACTTTATCATGCTTAATTGGAATTGGATGAAATGTGACGATGAATTTGAACAAAGGAATGGGCTTGTGCCTGGGATATGTGTATGGACATAGCTTGTTTTAAATTATTTTTTTGGGTTTCATAATTTTTTTGGTAAGAGATATTTGGGTGAGAAATGCGTATTAAAATATTTTTGGAAAAGGGGATTTGAATTTCATATTTTTTATTTATTTTTCTCTGGACTAGCAAAACACAAGATGGGGGGTGTTATTAGTCACAGAAAGTGGATAATATTCAGTGTTAATATCTTTAAATTAATTTTTCCAAAGTCTATAAACATTGTTTTTAGTGCATTAAACAAATAGAACTTCATTTCTCATCTAAAATGCAATTCTTGTTTAAAATGAAAATTTGGGCCCAATCATTCATTTCATAGTGTACAAAATTATATTAATTTTATGAAATTTAAATTCTGGGATAAGATTGATCACATTGTTTGGAACATTTTATATTTTAGGTTCGTTGGGTGAATCCCAAGGAAAGATGGAAAATTTTGCACCCGAATGCAGAAATTTGCTGGAGAAAGCATAATGGGCCTAAGGCCCATCAAACAAATGTGGGTCTCACAAAACATGCCAAATGAAGCTAAAATTTATACAGTAGAAATATAAAAATATGAGGATCATTTTATTCGACTGTTTCTGGAGATAATTCTGAAGTTTTCATGATGATAAAGGGATCTGATGCTGAGATTGAAATGGTGGACCCGACATTAATGCACATAAAGTCGTACCACCATTTCGACCATAACATCCAAACGGCTGAGCCAAATGTCATGAAATGATTACATCGGATAGAGGACACATAGATGACGATAGTTTTCTTATATGACCCCAAAATATTCAGCCTCCATCAATTAATTATTCGAACGTAAAAATTGTGGATGAATTTGGACAGTTTTCTGGGTCAACATTGAAACCTCAATTTCCTTTTGATTATTCACCCTCATTTTGACTCTATTAATTTTTGGGGGGTAAATTTAGTGTGGGGGGTGGACCTAAGTCTACTAATATGCCTATATAAGAAGATGGTGGTAAAGGGAATTATCATCTAACATTTTTCATTGAATCCATGTTTTTCATTCATCCATTGTATTTCATTCAATTGTAATTTCCTGCTTTCAATTTGTAATCACATCATCAAGTTTTCCCATGTAAGTTTTTCATTCATGTTTATTATTTTAATAACATTTCTTCACTTTCTTCACTTTTTATTTTCCTTTTCTTCACACATTGATACCGTTGAATCAAGGTGTGAAATTATTCACACCAGCACATGTGAATTTCTCACACAACGGTGGAGTGTTCATTTTTATTAATGTTTTTCTTCTTCAATTCCACATCTTTAAGTCAATTTCTCGCATCCATTGATATAATAGAATATTTGGAGGGCTAAAAATTTATGGTTTGGTCCTAGAGAGTTTCATGCGATGGATTGGATGTTATTTCATGTACTTTAAATTTTAAATCTGATTGTTATTTTTAGATTTTCATTCGATGAGTTATGTTTTTCTTCATCTTTGACAAGTTTAACGATGACACATTTTGAGTGCTAGTATGATCTATTTTCTTTCAGTTCTCAGTAAAGTGATCCTCAAAGTGAATTGGTGATTGGACTTGGAATTGAGTAGGGATTAAATTGGTGAATGATTTGGGAGAATTATCTCATTGTTTGGAGACGTATTAAATTAATGACATGAAATTTTTAAGAAAAGAAATGCATCCAATCCACAAAAAGCAACAAACTAGGATCAACCCATATTAATTAATTGTTTTAGATAAAATAAATTTGTTTATTTAAATGTTATTTAAATTAAATAATTAGTTATCCAATCAATTCAAACCCATGTTAGCAACTTTACAGCCCAACCTCTATAAAACATGTGTTTCTAAAGGCTACTTCTTAGGTCCTTGTGGATTCGACCCCTACATGTACTTCAACGACCTCTTATACCTGTTGGGTAAATTTGGGTGCAACCAAATTTTGGTGCCGTTGGCGAGGACCCAAGTAAGTTTTCTTAGACACCCACCTTCTATTCTCACCTAACTTCTCTTTTCTCACCTATATTTATCTTTTTTTCCCCTTTCTGTTTTCGTGTGTCCAAAAAAACATACAAATCCAAATTTCATTCAACTCCGATGGAGCATCATCAACAATTTCCTTTCATAAACTCATGTTGGAATCAAATAGAAAATCAACAATGGGAATCCCCTCAGATAGAAAAGTACTTTCATCAACACTTGAATGATTACCCCACACCCGATAACATGTGTTTCTAATGGGATGCTGAATGTTTAAAAGATCAATTTCCATACCTATCAATAATGATTGAAAAGATAAATAATGATGAATTATATGATGTACAAACATATATAAACCCTAATCCTGAAAAAATTCTTGAACAATTGTGTGAACAAATGGATAAAATGAATTCAGAAGTTTCATCTTTCAGATTAGAATAAAAAAGCTTTAAGACTTTTGAGGAACCCGTTCCCACTCAAGATGTTCTTTCTCCATCATTTATAGATGAATATTTTATCCCAAAAACCTCTCATGAATTGAAAAAAGAACTAACCTTTGGAGATGGGATAACGGAACAAGATCAGGGAAATGTTGAGGGGTATTTAAATCAGGATGAAATTGATTTCATGAATTCACAAGATGGAATTTTTTGTTCATGGATTGAATTCCCGGAATATTTCTTCAATGAAAATTTCTTAGAAACACCAATCATTGAACCATTAGGAGAAGTCACAAACATAAAATCCATACCCATTCATGAAACTAATATAGAAAACTTTGGGGTTGATTCTTCAATTCAAATGGAACCAATTGTGTTGGGAAATGCTGAATATGAAATTGATTTTGATTCAAATTCCTTATCTGTGTTTGAATGTCCTATCCAACCTGAACTCAAAATCAATGTCCTTAATTCCCCACCGAGTCATCCCATCATAGTTGATAAACAATACATTTCAGTTGTAATTCATCCATATCATGAAATGAATAATGTAGGAATGATCATTGGTGTCTTAGGAAAGACTATAGATACAACTCGATCAACCATTTTAGATATTCCTTTGATTTTACCAATCATTGTATAAAATATGATTTTATATGAAACATATTTCAAAAAATCATTCAATCTCAATCTTGTTTAAGTGGAGAAATATGGTTTCATTAAAATTTTGAAAGATGGAATTGGATATGTTGGGGGGTTCAAGTCGAGCTAAAGACGTTAAAAAAAAGTGATGCAAGGGTGGTAACCCATAGTTTTCATGTTTCTAATAATTTTGAAGCATTTTATTTTTCATAAAATAAATTACCATAGACTGTTGACATGTTCGTCATTTATGAGTAAGAATGGGTATGAATGGGGAGCGCCATATTCATCAGTGTCACGTGGCGTGACCTCTGAGTAATACCTTACCCAGAAATCTAAAAAGAAGACAATGTATCATCAGTTTATTTTATTTTGTTTTTATGTTTTTATAGGTTAAAAAAATTAATGGACATGTCTTAAGTCGTAAGGAAAATCCATTCACCACCATCCAAGCCACTGAGACTCAAATCCAATATTGAAGGTAGACTATGGAATGCACTATCATCATCAACCACAAGGTGACTTCATTCTATGATTATCATTTTAAATTTCTTCTTTTAACTCCTCTCCCACCCCCCTTCTAAATTTTCTTTTCGTTAAACACTGGGGACAATGTTATTCTATGTTGGGGGGAGGTGAAATAAAAAATGATTTTTTTTTCAATAAGAACATGAATGGAAAGAAAAAATTCTATTAACCTTGACCATGATAACACACATTGCAAAATCTGAAATTGGATATTGAAAAATTTGGATGCTTTGATTCTGATTTTAATGCATGTTTATGTTCATGAGCATAGTTTTTATAAAGTTTTGTTGTCTATTGTGATTTTTCAATGTTTACATTTTCATCCTCTTAATAAAAATTCCACAATGCATGTCTACTGGATCGTGGGTGTAAATTTGATTTCTTGGGTCCCTTTTATTATAGAATAGGATTCTGGGGTCACTTTTAGTTTAATTTGAGTATTCAAAAAAACAAAACAAAATTTAAAAAAAACAAAAAAATAATAATGACCACATAGAGAATTGTTTTTTCCAAATGTGTGGTGTCCGAAACTTGAGGACCACGACTCCATAGTTGTCTTGACCAAAGTTTGGATTTAAATCTCTATTATAGAGCATGAAATTGACTATATGTGTGGCATTCGTCACTTGGGGATCGTGACTCCATAGTTGTCTTGCCCAGAGTTAGTCTTTTCATATCTATTTTGGTTAAAAAAATCATCAAAAAAATCAAAAAAAAGATACTCATATTAAGCTTTAATGTTATTCCCACCTAGATCTTCCATTTTTCCCCTTGAACAATAAAATGGGCCCCATATAATTTATGATGCACTACACTTTATCATGTTTAATTGGAATTGGATGAAATGTGGAGATGAATTTGAACAAAGGAATGGGCTTGGGATTGGGATATGCTTATGGACCTAGCTTGTTTTAAATGAATTTTATGGGATTCATATTTTTTTTGGTATAAGATATTTGGGTGAGAAATGTGTATTAAAATGTTTTTGGAAAAGAGGATTTGAATTTCATATTTATAATTTATTTTTCTCTTGACTAGAAAAAATCAAGTTGGGGGGTGTGATTAGTCATTGAAAGTGGATAATATTCATTTTTAATATCTTTAAATTAATTGTTCCAATGTCATAAACATTGTTTTTAGTGCATTACATAAATAGAACTTCATTTCTCATCTAAAATGCAATTCTTGTTTAAAATGAAAATTTGGGCCCAATCATTCATTTGTTTGTGTACAAAATTATATACATTTTATGAATTTGAAATTTTGGGATATCATTTAACACTTTGTTGAGAACATTTTATCTTTTATGTCTGATGGATTAATCCCAAGGGAAGATAGAGAATTTTGCAGCCGAATAAACAAATTTTCTAGAGAAAGTATAATGGGCCTAAGGCCCATCAAACAAATGTGGGGCTCACAAAACAAGACTAATGAAGCTCAAATTTATACAGTAGAAAGATAAAAATATGAGGATCATTTTATTCAACTGTGGTCGGAGCTAATTCTGAAGTTTTCATGATGATAAAGTGATCTAAAGCTGAGATTTAAATGGTGGACCCGACATTAATGCACATAAAGTCGTCCCACCATATCGACCATAACATCCAAACGGCTAAGAAAAATGTCCTGAAATTTTTACATCGGATAGAGGACACGAGGAAGAAGATTTTTTTCTTCTACTACCCCTCAATATTCGGCCTCCGTGAATTAATGATTCGAAAAAAGAAACGGTGGACGAATCTGGACAATTTTCCGGGTCAACTTCGAAACGTCAATTTCCTTTTGATTATTCACCCTCGTTTTGACTATCTTAATTGTTTCCAGGTAAATTTATTGTGGGGGTGGACCTAAGGCTCCTAATATGCCTATATAATGAGATAGTGGTGAAGGTAATTATCATCTAACATTTTTCTTTGAATCCACGTTTTTCTTTCCTCCATTGTATTTCTTTCAATTGTAATTTCCTGCTTTCAATTTGTAATCACATCATCAAGTTTTCCCATGTATGTTTTTCTTTCATGTTTATTATATTAATAAAATATTTTCTTATTCTTCACTTTTTATTTTCCTTTTCTTCACACGTTGATACCGTTGAATCACGGTGTGAAATTATTCACACCAGCACTTGTGAATTTCTCACACAACGGTGGAGTGTTCATTTTTATTAATGTATTTCTTCTTCAATTCCACTTCTTTAAGTGGACTTCTCACTTAAATTGATATAATATAATCTATGTAGGGATAAAAATTAATGGTTTGGTCCTAGAGAGTTTCATGCGATGTATTGGATGTTATTTCATGTACTTTAATTTTTAAATCTGTTTGTTATTTTATGATATTCATTCGATGGGTTATGTTCTTCTTTATCTTTTCCAAGTTTAACGATGACACATTTTGAGTCCTAGTACGATCTATTTTCATTGAGTGCTCAGTAAAGTGATCCTCAAAGTGAATTGGTGAATGGCCTTGGAATGGTGTAGGTATTAAATTGGTGAATGATTTGGGAGAATTATCTCGTTGTTTGGATACGTCTTCAATTAATGAGATGAAATTTTTATGAAATGAAATGCATACAATCCACTAAAATCAACAACCTATGATCAAACCATATTAATTAATTGTTTTAGATCAATTAAATTCGTTTTTTAATTGTTATTTAAATTAAATAATTAGTTATCCAATCAATTCAATCCCATGTTAGCAACTTCGCAGCCCAACCTCCATAAAACATGTGTTTCTAAAGGTTACTTCTTAGGCCCCTATGGATTCGACCCCTATATGAACTTCAACAACCGCTTATACCTGTAGGGTAAATTTGGGCGCAACCAGATGTCTCAATGCATACCACCCTCGAAGCTTTGAGACCTGAAGAAGATATCACAAACCATTTCTATAACATCCCATGTAAAAAATGAATAAAAAATATTCATATTAATTAATATTTATGAATTAAAAATTAATTTTACTTTAAAGGGGTTTCTATGTTCGATAGCGTACCCGATACGCAACATAGTGTTTATTTGAAATCTTAAGTTGCACACTAGTAATAAAATAATATTATTTTAAATGGTAGTTAACACATAGCCATTGTATTGGCGGGAATGGATAGAAATAATTAAAATATGATTATATATGTTTTTACATTTATCTAATAAATGATAAAAGCTTAAAAAACGGAATGAATTCAATTTCAGGCATATATACCCAAATTTTCACTAAAGGTTCACTTATTGCCTTTTGATGGAGAACCATAATTAAATATAGTTTTGTTCACTCTTATACATTATTTTGGACCAAATAAAACTCTTCTTTAGAATCAGGACATCAGAATTTACTTTGTGTAAATTTTTGGTAATTTTCCGATAAAGATCAATTTTTAATGAATAGTGTAAAATGTTGTATTTTAATTCAAAACCTTTTTTAATCTAATTTATTTATATGATTAGATTATCTTTTGAATTGGTTTTATAGTGAAATTAAAATATATTTTTCCCATTAAATCCAATAGTGGTTGTTGGAATTAATTTCACTTTGAAGTCAGACTTAAACTAGTGTCAATTTTTTGATACTTATTGTTTCAAAAAAACACGCTATTTGCTCTGACAGCGGGAATTAATTATTAAATTAATTAATGCAACTTATATGTTTCAAATTTTGTAAAATGGACTTCATTTATGAATTCGGAATATCATATATAGCTTAGGCTGAATTTTTGGTATTTTTCTGAAAAACATCAATTTTTGATGAATAGTGAAACCACTAAGTGGTACTTAAAAAACTGATTTTTCGTTTAAATGAAATTTTACCACCTCTGTGTTTTGAATTTAAAAAATCCAACATACATGGTTTTCATTAAAAAGTTAAATTTGGTTCAATGGGATTAAAATAATTTTTTGGTGTATAGTAACTTATTATGTTTTTAATCGCGATTAGAGGTAATTAGTGTAATTTAAGGTAAAAATAATGTTGTAATAATATTAAATGATCTTAACACATGTACTAACCTCATTTAATGTTTCATGGACGACCAATAAAATCCATGGGTCAGCTTGGGGACCCCATGAAGCCACTTTGGTTGGAAAATGACATTAATAACTTTTTATTTAAAGTTAAAATAAAAATGTCACAAACATGAGTTGTTTTACTAAAACAATTTTTACATGGGGTTATAAAAATCAGATTTTTGACTATAAATATTCATTGGAAAGGTAAAAATATTTCATACATCATATTATTTGTTTAATAATTTTTAGATATTAAATAAATTATATTATTTATGACACCATGATGATGCAACGATTACCTCATTACATAACGATTTAAATAAAATGGTATTATAATGTAAAATATAAGACCTAAACATGTAAAAAACCTATTGGATGGGTGTACTTCGAACCCTTATCACCTTATCCTCTAAAAACATCAATTTGGGACCATTAAAAGCCGAAACTCATTCTAAAATAAAGTAACATTTCCTTACATTCCAAGAGTGCCCCTTCTCTCCTTTATAAAAGCCCCCACCTCTACCACCTTATCCACACTTCCAAAGCCCTTGGCTCGTCCATCCCCTGCCCGTTTTGTCTCTCCTCATCCCTCAATCACCCCTTGAAGCCTCAAATTTGGTATAAGTCCTCCCATGGAATCCTTTGAGCTCAAATCTAAGAGAGTTACTCGAATTTAAGGTGATGTCTTCACTTGTGTTCTTTTGTTTTATTTTTCTTATCCAACCCCATAACTCTTTTTATTCATTTATTTTGTAACAACTCAAGTATATTCAATATACTAGGATGTTTTTATAAGAATATTTCGAGCTAAACTTACACACATCTACATCTAATGGATATAGAACATACTGTTTCTGTGGTTGGCGAATTTCTGCCTCACGAAACGAGGATTGTTCAACCTTCTTTTAAACACCTTTAATAGTGGCCATTAAGATGTCACTATATTTATATATGATATATATTATGTTTATTTTTTCCTTATGCTTATTTATTTTTCATTTTTAGTATACCTTTATGGTTTCCATTGTGGGTAAACATGATAATTTCATTTTAGGAAATGCGGACTACCGCCCCCTCAAAGTGATGTGATTCGTTAATGCCATATGTGGGACGTATAAAGAATGGATTTAAAGTTATTATATATGATTTTATACTGGAATTATAATATACCTATATATCATTATTATTTCATTCCATTAAAGTATGAGATAGAAATGAAAGTAGCGTTCATGCGTACGTACGGCTTACTGTCTCCTTAAACGGTGCATTTCATTTATTATCTCCAAATGTAATGTACTAATATAAGTACATGTATATAATGGATATATATGATTAATGATACATCTAAATGATGAATATAATTCTGTAATTAAAATATAGATACCTCTCATTTAGTTTTAATTGCATTAATATGAAAAATAAATCAAAGTAGCGTTCTTGCGTACGTACAACTTACCGTCTCCATGAACGGTGCATTTCATTTCTTACCTCTAAATGATTATGTAATATTATAAATACATGTATATTATGGATATATATGATATATATGATATCCATATCAGGAATTTCATTCTAGATATAAAGAACCTTTGACCAGACGAACAACATGTAATTGTAAGAAGTCCACTTTCGACTTAAGAACCAAATATTGACAAAACAAACATTATTAACACAAATGATTACGTAATGTTTATAACATGGAAATAAGTGATATAAAAGGAATAATGAACTTTAAAAGGTTCTTAAGAAAATAGAAATTAACTCAATTTTATTATTTTGGACGTAAAAGAACAATCGAGTCAAGTCGGACCCGAGGTAAGGGACTTCGTCTCGATCTCCTGTCATTAAGGCATATTTCATTTTATACACAAATTTCTTTTATAAGGTGTATAAACCCCTTTGACTTTTATGTTTATAAAAAAGTAATATTTTTCTATGAAGAATTTTACAAAACGACAAAAAGGAATGTTTCTTTTAATGTACTCGGTGACAACGACCTTTTCCGCCGCCGAGAGTATTATTTGGTCTTTGGATTCCTGAACAAGCCGTAATGTTTTTTTAAATGAGATAAATAACATATAATCTTTTATGTATTTTGGTATTGAAAATGGTTTTTTATCATGGATTTTTGATGTCAATATATTTAAGTGATATTCTGTGATCAAAGTGTGGAAATGTTTTCTTTCCATTATATTTGTTTTATGTCTAATGATTTTTATAATGGTACTTGGACATTTGACGGGTGGTTACGTGATAAACCATATGACAGGTGGTGCCGTGAATACCAGGATGGGTGGTTAAGTTATAAACTCCAATGCATTGGGTATGGAAGTCGGTCGTATGGCTATTCCATTAATTATGTATGGAAGTTGGACGAATGGCTATTCCATTAAGTGATATGTGTGGATGTCGATCGTATGGTTATTCCATTTAAGTATGTTTATGTCCCAAGTTACTTTTATATGTTATGTGTTCTTTATATGGGTTTTATGGTAATCTTTTGGATACAAAAGTGTAAGTAATTATCTTTTAATCAGTGAAGAGTTTTTACTACTTCATAAAGGTGAAAAGTATTACATTGTTAAAGTATAAATGGTTTACTTGTTGTTTTGAGAAACTAACAGTTTTCATTCTTTGTGTATCACTTACTGAGCTTTTTATGCTCACCCAAGTTTTTTTGAAATGTTTTTCACAGAACATAATGTGGAATAGGGTCAACGATCGGATCAAGGGAAAGTCATTCTATATAAAACATGGAACTAGACATGTTTCTTTTTAAGAGTATTTTTATTCTATGGAAACTTAGTAGAAGTGTCTACTTTGTAATCTTTTGAGATGTAATAGTTATGTTCTAATTCTCTAAAACTATAAACCTGAAAAGATCCTCAATGTAAATTATTCATTTAATTAAATATTATGTAAGGATTAAGGTTGGGGACTTATAGTTGGTATGAAGGTCGGTTTAGACAACTTTAGGAGTTAGAAAGTTTTTAAATTATAAGTTAATTTATGGAATGACTGAAATGATATAGTATTTAAAGATTACCATGTTGCTTCGCCTAAGATATTTCTGTGTTCAGAATGGTTTTCCATAGAGGAAACAAGGAAGCTATGTTGGAACAACATCAAGAGGAATAAAACCTTCCAAATCAGCATACTGAGATGGTCAGAATTAGAATTGAGCAGATTACTACAGTGATGGCTCAATTGAATCAGGTGATAAGTTTTGGTTGTGTTATTGATGATATATTAGAGTTTTCTAAAAGTAAATAGGAGCATGAAATCCATTTAAGGGTTATCTTGGAAACCATAAAAGAAAAGAAACTATATGGAAAATTCAGCAACTGTGAGTTTTGGTTACAACAAATTTCTTTCCTAGGTCACATTGTTTCAAAAGATGGCATAAATGTTGATCCTGCTAAAACAAAAGTAGTTGAAGAATTTCCAAGACCCACAAATGTAACCGAGATCCGTAGTTTTCTTGGTTTAGTAGGTTACAAATGATGTTTTGTTGAAAATATTTCATGGTTATCTAGTCAAATGACTAAGCTATCTCTGAAGGGTGTTAAGATTATCTGTACAAAATAATGTGATGATTATTTTCAGGAGTTGAAAAGAAGATTGGTGAATGCTCCAGTTTTGGCACTTCCTTCTAGGAGTTGTGAGTTTGTTATCAACAGTGATGCTTCATTGAAAGGACATGGTTGTGTCCTTATCCAGAATGATCAGGTAATTGCATATGCTTCACTTCAGTTGAAAACTCATGAGGTAAATTACCGCACACATGATTTGGAATTAGCTGTTGTTGTTTTTGCTCTAAAAATTTGGAGGCATCATTTGTATGGAGTAATTGTGAAATATATACTGATCACAAAAGATTAAAGTATATATTCACTCATAAATAATTGAACATGAGACAGAGGAGATGGCTATAATTAATTAAGGATTATGATTGTACAATTCATTACCATCCGGGAAAAACTAATAAATTTGCTGATGCTTTGAGTCAAAAAATATGCTTCATTAACCATGCTACGTTTGGAAAAAGATACTTTGGTTTTTTATTTGATGAACTTTGGAATATAAGTTGTAGGTGTAGGATGTTCTTTTGTTCTGTTTCAAGTATCAGTGAGATCATCCCTATCAGACAGAATTAAGAAAGCACAGAAGCAGGACAGTGAGTTGCAGAAAAAGGTAGAGCTGGTTCAGAAGGGTAAGTTTTCTGAATTCAACATTGATAATGATTGTGTTTTGAGGTTTGGGAAGAGATTATGTATCCCTGGTGATTCACAGTTGAATAATTAGTTGTTATGTGAGGCTCATAGTTCCCCATTTTCAATTCACCCTGGCAGTACTAAGATGTATAGGGATCTGCGGGAGTATTATTGGTATGATGGAATGAAAAGAGATATTGCTGATTTTACTGTGAAGTGTTTGACTTGTCAGCAGGTTAAGGCAGAACGGAAGTTACCGAAAGGGATGCTTCATTCTTTACCAGTGCCAGAGTAGAAATGGGAGAATATATCCATGGACTTCGTTGTGGGATTGCGAAAGACACCTCGAGGTAATAATGCAATCTGGGTTATTGTTGATCGCTTGACTAAATCTGCTCATTTACTTCCTATTCGAGATACTTTATCTCTAGATCAACTTTCTCGTTTGTATCTTAAAGATATATTCAGGTTACATGGAGTCTCTCTATCCATTGTTTCTGATCGTTATTCGAGGTTTACTTCTATCTTTTGGAAAGGCCTTCAGAAGTCATTGGGTACTGAATTAAAATTTAGCACAGCTTTTCATCCGCAATCAGATTGGCAGTCAGAACGAACAATTCAAACCTTGGAGAATATGCTACGATCTTGTTTGATGGATTATCAGGGATGTTGGGATATACATCTTTCGTTGGTTGAGTTTTCTTATAATAACAGTTTTCATTCCAGTATATAGATGGCACCATTTGAGGCATTATATGGGAAGCGGTGTCAAACTCCAGATTTTGGGATGAAGTGGGTGAAAGGAAGATGATGGGACCAGAATTGGTAGAAGAGAAGGCAGAAAAATTTCATTTTATTCAAAAACTCATGAGAACAACTCATAGCAGACAGAAAAGTTTTGCAGATAATCGGAGGGAGGATCTATCTTTCGAGGTAGGTGATCATGTTTTTCTCAAGGTTTCTCCATGGAAAAGTGTGATGCGATTTGTTAAGAAAGGAAATCTGAGTCCAAGGTTCATTGGACCATATGAAATTCTAGAGAATGTTGGATCAGTTTCTTACAGAGTGGCTTTACCTTCGATTTTATCTCAGGTACACAATGTTTTTCATGTTTCGATGTTGAGGAAGTATATGATATATCTATCTCATGTTTTGAGTCCAAAGGTAGTTCAGCTGGAAGAGAACTTATCTTTTAAAGAACAACTAGTCCATATTCTTGACCTAAGAGAGAAAGTGTTGTGAAATAAGGTAATTTACCAGCTAAAGGTTTTGTGTAAAACCATATGGTTGAAGAGGAAATGTGGGAATCTGAAAATGCTATGAGGGATAAATACCCCCACTTATTTAGATAAATGAATAAAATTGCGAGGACACAAATATAGTTTTGTTAACTTTTATACATTCATATAGACCAAATAAAACTCTTCTTTATAATCGGGACATCAAAATTTACTTTGTGTACATTTTTGGTATTTTTCTGATAAAGTTCATTTTTTAATGAATAGTGTAAAATGTTGTATTTTAATTCAAAACCACTTTTTAATCTAATTTATTTATATGATTAGATTATCTTTTGAAATGGTTTTATAGTGAAATTAGAATATATTTTTACCATTAAATCCAATAGTGGTCATTGTAATTAATTTCACTTTGAAATTGGACATAAACTAGTGTCAATCTTTTGATACTTATTGTTTCATAAAAACACGCTATTTGCTCTGACAGCAAGAGTTAATTATTAAATTAATTAATGAAACTTATATGTTATGAATTTTGTAAAATGGAAATAATTTTTTAATTTGGAATATAAAATATATCTTAGGGTGAATTTTTGGTATTTTTCTGAAAAACTTCAATTTTTGATGAATAGTGAAACCACTAAGTGGTATTTAAAAAACAGATTTTTCGTTAAAATGAAATTTTACCAGCTCTGTGTTTTGAATTTCAAAAATACGACATACATGGTTGTCATTACGATGTAAAATGTGGTTCAATGTGAATAAAATAATTTTTTTGTGAATAGTATCTTATTTAGTTTTTAATCGCGATTAGAGGTAATTAGTGTAATTTAAGGTAAAAATAATGTTGTAATAATATTAAATGATCTTGACACATGTCCTAACCTCATTTTATGTGTCATGACCGACCAAGACAATCCATGAGTCAAATTGGGGACCCCATGAAGCCACTTTGGTTGGAAAATGATATTAATAACTTATTATTTAAAGATAAAATAAAAATGTCACAAACATGTGTTGTTTTACTTAAACAATTTTTACAAGGGGTTATACAAATCTGATTTTGGACTATAATTATTCATTAGAAAGGTAATAATATTTCCTACATCATAGTATTTTTTTAATTTTTAGACATTAAATAAATTAAATTATTTATGACACCATGATGATGCAGCGATTACCTCATTACTTAACGATTTAAATAAAATGAAAAATAATGTATTATCTAAGTCCTAAACATGTCAAAAACCTATTGGATGGGTGTATTTAGAACCCTTATGACCTTATCCTCGAAACACAGAAATGTGGGGCCATTAAAATCCGAAACTCATTCTAAAATAAAGTAACATAGCCTTACTTTCCAAGAGTGCCCCTCCTCTCCTCTTATAAAAGGCCCCCACCTCTACCACCTTACCCACACATCCAAAGCCTTTGGCTCAGCCAAACCCTGCCCATTTTGTCTCTCCACATCCCTCTATTACTCCTTGAAGCCTCACTTTGGGCATATGTCTTCCCAAAGAAGCCTTTGAGCTCAAATCTAAGAGAGTTACCCGATTTTAAGGTGATGTCTTCACTTGTGTTCATTTGTTTTATTTTGCTTCTCTAACCGCCTAAACTCTTTTTATTAATTTATTGTGTAACAAATACAATATCTTAAATATACTAGGATGTTGTTATAAGAATATTTCGAGCTACACTTACACACATATACATCTAATGGTTAAAAAACATACTGTTTCTGTGGTTGGCGAATTTCTACCTCACGAAACGATGATTGTTCAATCTTCTTTTAAACACCTTTAATTGTGGCCATTAAGATGACACCCTATTTATATATTATATATATTATCTTTATGATTTCCTTATGATTATTTATTTTTCATTTGTGCTATACCATTATGGTTTCCATTGTGGGTAAACACGATAATTTCATTTTAGGAAGTGCGGACTACCGCCCCCTCAAAGTGATGTGATTCGTTAATGCCATATGTGGGACGTATAAAGGATGGATTTAAAGTTATTAAATATGATGTTATACTGGAATTATAATATACCTATATATCATTATTATTTCTTTCCATTAAAGTATGAGATAGAATTTAAAGTAGTGTTCATGCGTACTTACGACATACCGTCTCCATGAATGGTGCATTTCATTTCTTATCCCCAAATGTAATGTACTATTATAAGTACATGTATATAATGTATATATATGATGAATGATACATATAAATGATGAATATAATTCTGGAATTAAAATATACATACCTCTCATTTAGTTTTAATTCCATTAATATGAAAAAGAAAGGAAAGTAGCGTTCATACGTACGTACGGCTTACCATCTCAATGAACGGTGCATTTAATTTATTACCTATACATGATTATTTAATATTATAAATACATGTATATGCTGGATATATAAGTTATATATGATATACAAATCAGGAATGTCATTCTGGATATAAAGAACCTTTGACCACACGAACAACATGTGATTGTAAGATGTCCACTTTCGACTTAAGAACCAAATATTGACAGAAAAAAAATTATTAACATAAATGATTACATAATTTTATAACATTGCAATAAGTGATATAAAAGGAATAATGAACTTGAAATGGTTCTTAAAAAAATATAAATTAACTCAAGTTTATTATTCAGGATATTAAAGAACGATCGAGTCAAGTCGGACCCGAGTTAAGGGACATCGTATCAATCTCCTTTCATTGAGGAATATTTCGTTTTATACACAACTTTCTTTTATAAGATGTATAAACCCCTTTGACTTTTACTTTTATACAAAAGGAATCCTTTTCTACGAAGCATTTTACAAAACGAAAAAAAAGGAATGTTTCTTTTAATGTACGTGATGACAACGACCTTTTCCGCCGCCGCGAGTATTATTTGGTCTTTGGCTTCCCGAACAAGCCGTAATGATTTTTTAAATGAATTAAATACCATATACTCTTTTATGTATTTTGGTATTGAAAATGGTTTTTCATAGTGGATTTTTATGTCATTATATTCATGTTATATATTGTGATCAATGTTTGGAAATGTTTTCTTTCCATTATATTTTTTTTATGTCTTATGATTTTTATAATGGTACTTGGACATTTGACCAGTAGTTACGTGATAAACCATATAACGGGTGGTGCCGTGAATACCAGGATGGGTGATTACATTATAACCTCCAATTCATTGGATATGGAAGTCGGCCGTATGGCTATTCCATTTTGTGTGTATGGAAGTTGGCCAAATGGCTATTCCATTAAGTGAAATGTGTGGAAGTAGACCGTATGGTTATTCCACTTAAGTATGTTTAGGTCCCAAGTTACCTTTATATGTTATGTGTTCTTTATATGGGTTTTATGGTAATATTTTGGTTACAAAAGGGTAAGTAATGATCTTTTATTTAGTGAAGAGTTTTTACTATATCATAAAGGTGAAAATTATTACTTTGTTAAAGTATACATGGTATACTTTTTGTTTTGATAAACTTACAGTTTTCATTCTTTGTGTATCCCTTACTAAGATTTTTATACTAACCCCAGTTTTTTTGAAATGTTTTTCATAGGAATTAATATGGAATAGGGTCAAGGATGGGATCAAGGTAAAGTCATGCTATATAAAACAAGGAAATAGACATGTTTATTTTTAAGAGTTTTTTATTCTATGGAAACTTAGTAGAAGTGTCTACTTTGTAATATTTTGAGATGTAATAGTTATGTTCTAATTCTCTAAAACTCTAAACCTGAAAAGATCCTCAATGTGAATTATTCATATAATTCAATATTATGTAAGGTTTACGGCTGGGGTCTTATAATATCCATCGAGTACCTAGAGTTTTTGGTAAACCTCAATGAATACGTAGCTACATTCATGCTAAATTTTTTTAGTAGAAGGAGCTCTTGGATATGTACATCCCTCATCGTAGATGGGGTTATCACCCCTATGAAATTGCACTTGAATATATCCAAAAATGATTATCCTCATCATATGTCTTGGTAGCTAAATTCCACAATCTCCATACTGATTCCTAAAGAAGGATAAGTTCCAGGACCACAATAAGATTTGTAGGTGTCCTAACTAGAAGGAAATATCATGACACCACCTCATGTTAGTCCCCAAACACCTATCTATTTGGATCACCTTAAAACCTAAGGTGTCTTATTCTCTAAAACACATAAAGAGTTCTCAACATGCACCCCTCATATGCTAATACTGTGGGTTCTACATGTAATTATAAATGTTGTATGGATACTAAACCACCTAGAGGTAATATCATATACATTGGTCCCTATACTGATGCTTTATCATTAGGTAGATCATCCTTATGAGCATTGTGTTGAATTCTAGCTACTAAATGTTGTAGAGGCGTCCTGAAAGTAATGAATATCTACCATAGTCAATGATTATATCTAGAGAGATAATAGAATATAGAAACAGAATCAAATACCCTTGGTATATAATTAATGTACCATTTTTTCAATAAACCAACATTATCAAGTATAGTGTAAAAAATTAGGTGATTAGAGTCCTAGTTTTTGGATATGTTTGCTGCTCCACCAACATCGGAGTCCCTGCCCTGAAATCCTAAATCAAAATACTTATGATTGTTACCCCAAACAAATATCACAAGCTCTTGATCATAATGTAGAACTAAATCCTTTTATACCCCTCAAATATGACCCATCCCATTGCGTCCCATTCTAGGCCTCTTGTAGTAGGCCTCCAATTGGCCAGGGGATAATGACTACTACTGATAAAGCATATCACTAACATGGGAGTCCTTATCATTATTACATGTTCACACACCCATATACAAGAATATAAAAAGATGATGTGTATAGTAAAAGTGAACAACCCCACATGCATACATCAAATCCTTTAACCAGAGTATGATAGGAAGTAAATGAATGTATATAGGTCCAAAAAAATAGGCAACCACATAGATTCTAAAATAGAAGTCCATCATTAGTGTAAAGGGACTACATCCTAAAGCCTTCAAAATGCTCCTTGGTCTATCTCGCATCACTAAGAACCATTTGATCATGGCCCATCTTGTACTTTTTTAAAGATCGATAGTATGCACAAGGCATGAAATTTTTAGAAAAAGCATGTACATGGGTGAGTATAAAAATACATAGTAGGAAAACATGAACCCAAATGGAATTAAACAATGAAAATACATTTATTAGTACACATGTATATGTATAAAACACATATATCAAGAATATCCAGAAAAAACTCAACAAAGACACATTCTATAAAGTTAAGTCTCAAATATAGTATACCAGCCCTGGGATTCTAGATAAAATGATCTTTGAAGAACTAATCTAGTAGAACACACTTCTATGTATGATAGAACTAATAATGTTATTAAGATAAGTGTTCATCATCAGGTCTCATAATGTGAAAGAATATGTTGATATTCCATGTAGAATACAATACACATATAGGGATCACTTCTTAGGCAATGGGGTGATACTAAAAAAAATCAATCTATATTAACCTTCTATGTAAAATATCATAGACCAGGTAGTTTTGGTCACATAGATAATAGGAAAACCATATTTGGGATGAAAATGAATTGTGGGACTCAATCCTGGCCTCCCAAATTGATCTAACAAATCATTCCATGAAGCCCTACTAAAGGGATAAATGAACTAAGAGTATGAGATATTCTATATCAACCATCATGGAAATGACAAAGGGAATTTATCCTAACAAAATATTTCCACTTCACTGAGTTAAATAATTGAAATACATGTATATAGGAATACACGAAATGTAATAGGGGTTACATGTTGTGTCCCTTGACTCTATGACTTACCCATGTAAACGACCTAGTAATCATTTCTTGATCGAGTAGTGGAGTACACACCATGTGGGTTATAAGTGTTCTCCACCCCATGTTAGATAAATTTTTATGTTCATAATGAGTCTCCTATTAGGGACCACATAACATATTATTAGGGTCACATTAAATGTGATACATAAATATCTCTCGAAACTCTAGACACCACAATGGGGGACCCACACACTGTGTAATCTCATATTACACATTATTTTGTCCATGATTTTCAAGAATCACTAGTTCTTCCTTTTCACACCATATCTTTAGATCTGGCCTCTGATATGAACAATCCCTACTAGAAAACTCAATGGAATTCTTCATCTGAGTTTCACCATGATAAACCAACATGTTCTTTCCATCAAAACTTTTTAAAAAAATGGATTTAAGTGTCTTTATCATTTCACACAGATGAATGCTAAATAATAGGGAAATTAGTTATCTGTCGTTTTCTGTTTCATTTTCACTTCCACCTTCACACCACTATCATGTAATTTTTATCCTAGATCTATGATTTAAGATCATTTCACCAAATGACAGATGTGGGATGACTAATTGATCTGGATTTGTTGAGTCACAAAAAATATTAAAGATTTCTCTTGATGGACGTATAATCATGGGGGAAAATCACAAGAATAAATAAGAGGAAAAACTTCAATTGATGTTCGTGTCAACATTGATTCAATTTCATTATAATGAAATTTTATTTATAGAAAAATAAAATCAATTGTCACAAATAATATAATAACAAAATAATCCCATCCCACATAATTATTAAAAAAATATCAAACTGTTCATTTTTTGATTTTCGGTAATAAAAAATATCATCAATGGGGAAGAATCCAATAAAAAAACATGGAATAACTCGATTTGTTTTGATAATTTTTAATGAAAAAATATGTGTTACATTTGTTTGTGAGATACTCTTATATTTTCCGACAACATTCTTTGATCTCTAATCCAATCATCATCCACCAACGAGATATCCTCCCACCACCCCAAAGGATCTTAATAATTCATAGGGTTAGGAGGATAACACATTGATTTTTTCATAATATTGTATTTAAAGAGGAAATCTAGGTCACTACATCATTAAACAAATAAATTAATTAATTTTGTTTTTTATCAATTTTAGTCCCATGATGATGTTTCAAAAAATGACCAGTGCTGACTAATAATTTATTGTTCCTACGTTAAACATTGTTTTATGAACTCAATTGTGCCATAAGATTTCTCATCCTAGAACCTATTTATAATTTATTCAAGTTTTTGAGAAAAAATAAAATGTGTTTTACTTTGTATAATCAATATATTTAAAAAATTTATTCTGAGAACCATGGGCCTTAGAATCATGTGTCCTCTCAACACCTGATCTTTAAAATATTCCACATAACATTTAAAACCCTTAAAAGGAAAATTTGATTAATTATTGATAAACCCTTATAATCATCCATTATCTTACCTTTCCACATATCCTTACCCTAAATCGATATTATTATCCACTTTTCCACCCCTTACCTCACTGATACCTCCCAAGGGGCCTTCTAGTTTCGCTATTACCCAATCTTCAGACCTAATTTGACCTATCTCTAGAGGAATCGTTATTCCAGACCCTCCTTCCAATCCTCAGACTACTTATTGTTCTAATAGTTGTGAAGTTACGGGATCCCTTTGACCCTAAAAACATCCATTTTTAGATTATTATGAATCTAATTATATTATGATTGGGATAATGGACGATTTTTTGAACAATTAATTTAATATCAATTTTTCCTTATTTATATGTGTTCTCTTCTCCTTGTTTACCCTATTATAAATATTTTTTAAAATACAAAATGGGTATAATGTATACTATATTTAATAAAAAAGTATAATCAATAGTGGTTTAATTATTATAATAACATTTCATATGCTAAAAATTCATTCAATAATGGTTTCATGATTTAGAATATTGAAAAAATGTTTCCTAATTTGTAATATTTTGTATTGAATTTTTATTAAATGTTTTTTGATAATAAAAAAAGATTGATTTTGTTTTTTTGTTACATAAATCCCATATTTTAACATTAAAAAATCATATTTATTTTATTTATAATCCATTTTATATTTTATGAATGTAAACTCATTTTATAGAATATATTTGAAAATTTAATATGATTAGAATTGACCATAAGGAAATTCTATTTAATTGTGGAAAAAATATGGTGAAGGTCCCTTTGGACCACAAGACATCTCATTGACTGAATGGAAACCCAAGTAAACACATTTAATAAAAAACAACCACTATAATTACAATTTTTATAAGTGAATAGATCTACTAAAAAGAAGGCTTGTTCAACCATACACCTATGTGGATCAACTTCAATGCTAATTGAATATTCCTTATATCAAAATGGATGAAACCATGAGAATATCAGAAAAAATTTAATTATCTACACTATGGAAATTTTTATGGAGCCTAACCATTAGTTACAATGTAAATAGATTGGGATTGAACACAAGTGTATGCTGATAGATCATAATATTTTATGATCAACTATAGGAATGGGTAATTTACTATATGTCCCTTCATTTGGATGTGGGCATAAATACCAATAAGGATGTGTAGATGGAATAGTTATGTTACTACTAATTCTGAAATGGATTCTAATATGACACAATTTGAGGTGTTTGTATGGAATATGTTAATTTTTTAATTAATACTAATCAAGTAACTTTTCTATAATATATTTTTCCTATTCTGATGAATTTAATGATCTTGTATTTGAAAATAAATTATTATTATCATTAATTATTATTTTACAACATATATTTTAAATGGAAGGTGTATTTTTAAAATTAAATAAAATATGAGAATAATGAGAGATGAATATAAATAATGTTTTACAGAAAAATATAAAGGTTGATAGACTTATGGGCACATGATATAGAGATATCAAAAAACAATAATGAATAAATAAACCGCTTCTTTATTTAAATAATAATCAACAATATACAATTGAAAAAACTTCAATAACATGTTAGTTAATATTTTGACATCTTTAAAATTCAATTCAAAATAAAAATATGACAATAATTATAGATGATTAATTTGTAACACAATTTATTTTCATAAACTACTACTTATATCAATATTTCTTTTCATATATGAATTCTAAATAGTCCAATATATGTTAATTTTATAGTTTACAAATTTTAAGCAGGTACTCATGTACTAAACTGTCGTGTTCTAAACACACGCTCTCATTTATTAAAATTTATAATCTAATAACAAACAATAGAAGAGTGTTTTTTCCTCGACTGCCTATATGTATTCATTAAAAATTAATTCAATCATGTAGATCTATAGAATATTATATATTTATCATAGAGATATTTGTGTGCTATTTTTTTGGATAAACAAATTCATGGTTTCTGATGAGTTTATCTGAATAAAAATATACTTATTAAAAGGTGATGGTGAATTGGGGGGGACAAGGTCTCATCTTGAGATTAAACCAATAATATTTATTCATCTGGTTTTTCATTGATTTTGATACTCTATATTTATAGAATTTGTTTTAGTTTTCTAAACTATATAAAATAACTAAACTGATTGATAAAATTAATATTTGTTTTATATATTGATAAAAATTCGTGTAAATAATTTTCAAAATATAAAACACATTAAACCTGTTTTGACTGTGTTTTGATCAATCATATATGATTCTTTTTGAATGATCAGATTTTATAATTTTACTATTTTTTTATCCGGGATTAATTTAACAATTTGAAGAGATTTAGTTATAAATTATTTTCAATAGTATTTATAATTTTAAAATTGAATCATGACCCTCCCTCTCTTAAGTTATTTACTCTAACCAACACTAAATAATTATCTATAATAGTATTTTAAAAAGGGGTAAATATTCCCAAGTGGTTCACCATGAGGAGCATATGTACACTTTATGAATATGATGTAGGGTTCAATGCATCTATGCATTGATTACCATGATCCCAACAATATCATGATAAAAAATAAGTGCTCCTTCCATGTATTAATGCCCTTTCCAATCAGTTATGTGGTGCCAAATTTATCTAAATTTTTTTTCCATAGGTAGGAATGTCATCAATTAATATTCAAAATTATTTATATTCCCAAGATATAAATTTTTACAAGGTATAGAAAAAATGAGTTCATAATGAATCTATTAAGACTCACTAATGCTCCATAAATCATTATAGACTTTATAAATAATATTGTAGAGATTATATCAACATATTTTTCATATAAATTATTAATCATATTTTCATATACTTCAAAATTAATGAGTGTAATGAGGATAATTTATGTATTGTACTATTCACTCTATTAAAAATAGAAATTATTTTCAATGTATATTAAATATTATTTTTCATTAGGAATTAACCATACTTGAGTATGTTTATAACAAAAATGTGTATATATATTGATCTTTTGAAGATAATGGTGGTTGAGGAATGGAATAGAAAAAAACAATAACTAATATCGATAGTTTCCTAAAATATTCTAAACACTATGTGTAATATTTTGGAAACTTTTATTTATTTTAAAAATCTACAAAAAGATAATTTTTGAATGGAATAATGTTTATTTTTAATGAGTATAAAGAGTTCTTCAAGGAGTTCAATATGTTTTTAATCAATGAATAGGTACCATGTCTACCTACCTATAGAGAAATATTTATTATCTATAGAAATAAGATGATAAATGCTTTAGGTTGTATCCACAAGTGAAATGATAAAGTGATAACATATGCGTCTCAATATATGACCAAGAATGAAAATATTTATCCTACACAGGAAATACAGTTCGATTCAAAAATATATACATTAATGATTGGTATTAATTATCTATGTGGACTATGTTGTTAAATATATACATATAATAACAACATGATGTATATGTTCACAAAATGATAGCACAATATATGAAAAATATGGTTGTTTTAGTTGATCAATGAATATGACTATTCAATCCACTACCACCCTAGGAAGCCATGTAAATTGGATATTAATTTTGGTTGAAATAATCCCACAATCATATAAATGATGGGGTTTGATATTGATAAAATATTATTGGACATGAAAATTATATACATTGGTGTTATAAAGGAAAAAATTCTATAATATTGCACCAATTATTCCTTAAATATCCAATCGTAAAAAGATTAAGTAAGATCATAGGGATGATATTGAGATAAAAAAGAATGTAAATGTTGTGAGGAAGGGTAAACACTTGAAATTAAATATTTTTTAAGATGGATATTTGGGATCTTGTTTATGAATATAAATATAATTAGATCTTATGATAAATATGTAACTCTAAAATAACGATCACAAATAAAAATTCCATATCTGCCTAGGGAGCACAAAGATGTATAGATATCCCTAGGAGCACTATTTGTGAGAAAATATTAAGTGAGATATTGTGGAATATATATCAATGTTTGTAGCATGTTATTATATAATGTTATCAAGGAAAAAGTTATAAAGGGATTTATCATCAATTACACATACCTATGTGGATATAAGAAAAAATCACTTTGTATTTTTTCATGGGAATTCTGAATAAAACCAAAATAAATAATTAAATATTGGTTATAACTGATCATTTCTTAATGACTACTCCTCTAATTTCACTTTTGGATGACTCTACACTTAAGTAAATTGTAATGATACATGTTAAAGAAGTGGTGAGGTTTCATAAAACACCACCATATATTGTATTTATATTCGAGATTCACCTCAAAATAGCAGAAAAGTATCCAACATTATTTGGACATATTTTTTTACCATTATTAAAAAATATCACCCTTATACTGATAGCTAATATGAATAGACTAACTAGACAATTGAGGAAATATTGATATCATTAAAATGGGATTGAAAGTAGGTTGGGATAGATAAATTCCAATAGAGGAGTTTTCATTCAATAATACCATTTAATTAAGCATATAAATAGATCCTTATGAATACCTATATGAAAATAAACATATATCTTCAACATGTTTCTATGATGTTTGAGAAAATAATCTATTGCGGCCAAAAATGTAGAAGAAATGGTTTAGATGTTCTGGTTTTTTTATAAACACATCAAAGAAGAAAAAATAAGATAGAATAGTTTTTAATATAACTAATGATGATACATAGATATTGAGGTTACAAAATGATTTTTTCCTTTATATATCATCACGGGTCATATATAGGAGGTTTTGGAAGAAGGAAAATCTATTTACATGGTACATTGGACCTTATGTGATTTGTTTTTCATATCTAAGTCATGGAATACGAACTATCACTCCCACTGAACATGTCTCAAGTTCATGATGTATTTCCTGTATCACTATTGAGGTAGAACATACCAGGTACCTCACATGTACTAAATCCATGGGTTGTATAATTAGATAGTGATCTCTATTATGAGGGACAATTGTTGAAAATGTTGTATAATACGGAAAATGTTTTTCATAATAGGAAACTCACAATGAAAATTCTCTTTGGGTAAACCATATATTCCAATAGGAAACATGGGAACTATATATGTCTTTAAACATAACTACCGTCATCTATTTTCCACTTAGTCTATGAAATTAAATTTTGAAGGCCAAATTTCATATTGGGTGAAGTATGTAATGAACCATAAATTTTTATATATAATTTCACATATAAATATGATTAAGGTTTTTTTTTGTAAAATTGTAGAGCATGAAACAAAATAATGACATTTTATTTCTTTAATTGAATATATTGTACCTAAACAAATAAAAATTAACAATATTAAAATGGTTAAATAAATATTAAATAACTAGAAAATGAAATTTTACATCATCTCTATCTCATTGTATTATCACACTCATGAAAACACTATAAAAAGGATGATATTTTTTGGAAATGTAATATTTTATTTAAGAATGAAGAAAGTGGAAACATGATAAAAATGAAGTAATAGTTGAATGATTAAATTTGGTAATATTTATTTAAGGAAGATAACAATTATGGCTATTGGGAATTCTAATCACTAAGAAGTAAAACTATTGGATATTCTGATGATTTTTTACCATCAGTATGTTCATTACCCATTAGATGGAGGTGGGTGTTAGTTTATGCAGAAATATTATCATAAAAACAAACTTGTTTATTAATGATACTGGTGTTTGAATAAATCCATGGAATAAGAATATTTTATGCTTTGGCTAATGTAAATAAAATACAGGCCCATAGAAGAATAATGTTGACTCTTATTCATGTCACTCCATTTTGTTTTTACCAAAGAGATTCTTTGTGTAATGACCAAAATATTTACTAATAAAAATTCCTATTGAAATGATTAAATGTATAATTACGTAAAATAGTTATATAAGACATATGAACTAAATTGGTTTTTATATTTTTTGATTTTATAATATCATTAAAAATTGTAACCATTTATTATATAGTCATTGAACAGTGATCACTTGATTAGTATAAATATTGGGTTTTAAAAATCTAAATTACTCAGAAAAAGGAAGTGATGGCCCTAACTAGTAGAGATGCTCCCTACGATGGCCATTTTTCAGATAATATAAAATAGGCAGTGTCACTGGGCTTCACTCTTGACCAAGAACAGGCTGATCTTTAACATGTGAAGCTTAAACAGAATCACCTATGGGAGAAGTGGTATGTTAATAGAGATTACCGCCTGAGCAATGTTATCTGAGACACCCCATGAGTCTGTCACCAATGCACACCTATCTCATAAATCATTTGAAAGTGTATTAAGGGGTTATGTAATAAGTCCCTAGCACAATGCTTTTTTACAATAGTTTTGTATATAATAAATAATATACATTCATTTTATTATTCTGACTTTTAAATTGTATTTGAAGAACAAATTGTATTTTTAGTTAATATCCAATTTAGAAATATATATTAATGAATTGATGGTTAATTGAAATAAATAATATATTAATAAAATATTATTACTCAATTTATTTTTATTAAATACAAATGATCATATAATTTTTATGAATACAATTTTAATTTTTATTAATGTTTCAAAGTGGATTTTGTAAAAACCAATGATTTTACAATAAATAACGGGTTTTATTTTAAAATTGAAAATTCATATATTTAGAAAATTAATTATATAAAATGAATACCATTTTTGGATTCAGGACATGAAGTATATCTAATGGGGAATTATTCATAATTTTCTGAGACAGTAATTTTTTTGGGTAAAAATTAATTACCTTTTTAAATATATAATATGTTTATGACAACATTATGGCCCAATTATAATGTAATAAAAAACTATAAAATTTATATTCATCCAATATATGTATTAAATTTAAAATAATATGATTTTAGATTTTTTTGATATATTTTACAATTCCTTAGTGCACCCTCCATAGCTTATAAAACATTTTATCATTTGAAAATGATTTCCTTGAGATTGTGACTCACCTCCACATACGAAATCCTAATATTTTAATAATTTTGGTCATTTTATTTATCAAATAATTTTTTCACTCCTATTTTGGAAAAAAATCCATATGAAAAAACCATGGTATGGTTAGTGGTTTTGATTAGATTAATGTGGAGTGTCCAAAACATAAATAATAAAGAATTCTCTCTATTTTCCTATATATACCCACACATGATCAAAATTATCTTCACTGAAACCCCTTTTAGAACTTTATTAATAAACCATTATCTCTCTAGAATCCTCCCAAGGTGCCCCAAACTATCTATATGCTTCTTTCAAGACTCTCCCAATCCTTTGGAATCACACTTCCAAATAAGGGATTTCATCATTTCTTATTTTTTCCAAATTTCATTATATTTTTACCCCATTTAATTTGTAATTAAAAGTGTTGGAATATGATTTCTAACCTCCCTCATACATTCCTCAACTTGTTTTCATGATGGAAGACCTCTTTCTCTCTCATTAATGCATCCCATGTACACCTTTAACCATTGTGAAAGTCCATAAGAAATTTAGCTCTTCTCATTTACATTCAAGAAAATATTATAATATTATGAATTTAAATTTCAGTAAATATGTTTGGATTTTATGTTCCATTACCCCAAATACTATCCATTTCACATAAAAATTATGAGATACCATTTTCCTCTCATCAACCCATTTTATCATTTCTATTTGACGTTGTTTTGCTGTTGAAGTTACACCAAACGTTCTGAGGCCGAAATCAAGAGGTAAGTGAATACCAAACCCATTTCTCTATCTTGTGTACCCACCATTATGAACATGTAATTTTTTTATTAAGGACATATATTTATATATTTTACCTCTCTTATTTGTGGAAAATTATGATGTTAAGTGAATCCATTTTGTATGATCCATGTGGGACACTAATGCATGGAATTAAATTTATATAATGGGTGTGCCCTGATAGCACTCCAATGCATTGGTTAAAGATTAGTATCAAGTTAATACATGTGAAATAAGGGTTTAGTCATGATAACAATGCAATGAGCCTTGGATCATGCTAATATCATGTAAAATGTAGTTTTAAAAATTTCATGTTATGATAATCATGTTATACCATCCATTTATTGTCATGTTTCTCATGGGCTCCATTTGATATTCCTATTTCCAAACATGTACTAATTTTTTGATGTTATGCCTTGTTTACACCCTTAAAAGACTTTATAGCTCACCCTTTTCTTATGTATGTCATCATGATATCTCATGTTATGCTATGTAGGAATGAATTTTGTCGTCATTTAAAAGAAGCTTTCAATAAAGATGTTGTATTATATGTTGGCATGTAATGTTTCTAATTTCCCAGAACACAAGACATATCGATCTTTATAGTTGACATATGTTCAATTATATGTAAAAAATTATGTTAAAGTTTGTAATAAAGACTAGGGTTGTTATATTACTATCAAAAGATTGTCGTAGTTATTTTTTGGATTAGGATTAGAAAACCCTACTAAAAGAATTTGGGATAAGACTACGTATAAATAAAACAGCCTTAAATTTTGGTGAGTATAAAGTATGTGTTTTATCATGAAAATACATCCCTTTATGTATAAAAACATGTATAGTTGGCTCTAGCATAGATTTATCTTGGGGTTAAACCTGAAAACACCATTTTGGGCTAGACCTGAACATGAACTGGTGCACAACAACAGGACTTGGTGCACTCTTGGTTATGACACTCTCAGGGGATATGATTTGGTAAATTAATAATATTAGTATGAATTATTATTAAGGGAATGAAAAAAATTCCCCTAAGAATATATGTTGAGATGTAGATTAGGTATAACATATATTGAAGCCTATAAATTCATATGATAAGGAAATAAATGAAATTTATATGTTATCCCTTTTTTATTTGAACTCTTCTTTATGTGTTACCCCTAAATTTCCTTTTATTCCATCCAATTTCTCATAATTGGATGAATCAGTCTAGAAATTGATGCCATGATCAATGTGATGAATGATCTAATGAGATTCCCAATCCAATGAGACCAGGAATCTCAAACTTCGTCACAAAAACACTCTCTTTTAACTCATGTTTTAATAGAATCTTGGGTCATGTGGAATTTCCAAACCCATTCAAAATTAAAAAGATGACATCGAGATATTCATGAGAGAAATAACTCTAAATTTAAAAGTACAAACTATTCCCTTAATCACTGAACAGTGGATCAACTCCATTGAAGATATCTTCCCTATCCATCAATGTTCTAAACAAGAGAGGTTTCTTCTATATACTGGTTGTATGGAGGGTGAAGCTGATCAATGGGGGAAATTGTTCTATAATACGAAGCTTGAGGAAGAGATCAGGGCATTAAAATGGACGGATTTTTTGAAACAGTTTTTCGATAAATATTTTCCACACACCCTCCAACATAGGATGGAAAGGGACTTCCTTCCCCTAGAGAAAAAAAGACCATGAATCCATCTGATCGTATGAGCTAAACAACACAAGGATTGTATGATATACCTCTATATTTTTTGTTACCTTAAAATGCAAGGTTTACTATTTTTGGTGGGAAAAAACAAAGCCTACAAAAATCCTTGGGGATCCATGACTTCAATAGCTATGAGAAACTAGTATGATGTGCCCTAAAAGTCAAAATGGAAATCTTATAATCTCAGGGGTATCATGGGGATAATATGTGGATTGTTTACATCAATTTTGGTGGTCCGATGGATAATCCAATGGTGCTTAAAATTCTAGCACCCCACTTCCCATAGGTTTAGAAAGAATCACCCAAGACATTTCCTAAAGGGGATGAGGAAATAATTTAGGTGTGTAAGACAATGGCACTCAGACATTAATTGATGAAAAGGAAAAAATGCTACTACACCAGATGAGAGGAATACTCCATTCGACCATTCATTACTTCAATTATAAAAAAGCAGGCCATGTTGCAATGCAGTTCTTTATGTCAAGGGGTTTCGGAGGCAACAAACTAACTCCAATGCAAAAAGGGTGAGTTTATTCAATCACTACCACAAAAGAGAACCTCAACAATGAAGTGGAAATAGGTATGCTAGTTATTCATTCCAGAATAGTGAACATACTTTTTTTTGTTCTACGCATTCATTAATATCACTATAGTTTAGTAGAACAATTCCAATTCACCCACAAATCACGGAAGCAGATATGCTGGTGAGAAAGTAAAATGGGGAAATTATTTCATCCCCGGAAAAAAACTTTTTCCCTGTCACTATTTTTGGATTGACCTTCCAAGAAAATCTCATCCTACTAACTCTATGGAAATTTTATAAAATTATGGGCATGTATTGGCTTTCCCTATATACAGCCAACATAAATTTCCATGAGGGGGGAATAACTCTCCATATGGCGAATCAACCCCCGATTTTATACAACTACAAGGAGGGGGATGAATCTTATTTAGCACCATCATCTCAAGTGCAGATGTTTCATCCCTATGAGAATGAATTTCATGATCATATGATTGAGTCTAAGGATGTAACCATTGTAACACCCCAAGATTTCATAGTGTGTTATTTCTTCAAAATAATTTAATAACTTGCACTACACACAATACCAAGTTCAAGCTCACCATGACTTACCAAACAAGCCGTTCAATAGAGGTTATGAATAGTATTAACTAAATTTTAAACTTTATATAATCCTTATAATTATAGAATCCATATTATGAGAACAAATTCATTTTCAGTATTGCACTTTTATCAACTTTTAATAGTGAAACCTTTTTAAATACAATATTTTAAACTTTTTGACTAAATGGGTACATCAAAAATTTAAAATAAAACATCCCAAGCTTCCACGGTATTCTTTCCTTTTAATAATACAGTAGCGTGTGTTGTACGCAATTTTGAGTTTTAACACACACCACAACCGATCAAACTAGATGTTATGAATAGTAATACCTACTTTTTGAAATTATATATATATTATTTTTTAAAATGGACATCATTTTTGGATTCGTAATATCGAATTTAGCCTAAAGTGAAATTTTGGTACTTTTCGGATAACTTTAATATTTTGATGAATAGTCAAAATTACTAAATTTTAATTCAAAACAACTTTTTTAATCAAAATAACTAATAGTGATAAATTATTAATTTGAGTGGTTTTAAAGTATATTTAGAATATATTTTTACCATTTAATATAATTTTGGTCATTGGACATAATTTTACAATTAAACCGAACATAAACAAGTGTCAATCTTTTGATAGTTATTATCTCTTAAAAATACGCTTTTTGTTTTGACATCGGGAATAAATTTTAAATTAATTTCTGCCACTTCTGTGTTTTTAATTTAGAAAAATGGATTCCATATTTGGAATCAGGATGTCCAAATTTTGTAAATAGGTAACCTTTATTTTTAGACATTTTGAATAATTACTGCGGTAAATATTTTATTTACCGTGGTTAAGGGTAAATCCGGTAAATAAGGGTTAAAAAATAATATTATAGTAATACTAAATTACCCTAAAACGTGTTCTAGCATTATTTGTTGATACATGTTCGACCATAGTCATCATTGGGTCGATTTTGGGACCCCATGGTGCCACTTGTAGGTGATAGGGACACTTTTTTTTAATTAAGTTAAAATGAATACAAAAATGACACAAGTATATATCTTTTAGAAAAACAATTTTTACATAAAGTTATATATGTTGGATTTTAGATTATAAATATTCATTAGAAATTAAAAAAGATTTCCTACATTATGATATTTTATTTATAATTTTTAGACATTAAATAATTTAATTTATTTATGACACAATGATGATGTAGTAATTACTATAATAGTGAAAAATTAAAATAATTGATATTATAAATACCCAAATAAATATAATATGAAACTTTTAATGAATTAAACTAATTTTATAGGATATTATGATCTATTAGGATTGATTTAATTGACTTTTTTCGAAGTAATCAATCTGTTATGAGTTTCACAAAAATCAACTATTGAATAGTGTCAAAATTGACATAAAAGCATTCTTAAAAGAAATATTATATTATTAATTGATATTAAATTCCTAAAAATATAAGGCTCGGCCAAAAGACTTATATCATGATAGGTTCATCATTAATGGACCACTTGGGGATCTCTTGGATGTATATAGTATGTTTAGTAACAATATTATATAAACAATACAAAGAGACATTGTAAAAGTGAAACTAATTAACTTAGAGTTAATACTTAACGATAAGGTTAATATAAGTACCCAAACATGTCTAAATTATATTGGTTGAGTTTTTTTCAACCCAAAACCAACTTAACCTTTGAATAATCAACTTTTTAGCCATTGGAAACCGAATAGGAATTTATTATAAACTAATATCTCTAGCTTTTCCAAAGGTGCCCCTCACCCCTCTTATAAAAGGGAACTCCTCCTTATCATTTCTTCACACCATCAAAGCCTTTTGGTTCGGCCAAAATCTGCCCAAATACTCTCCCAAGATCCGTCACTATAACCTAGAGGCCTTAGATTGACCATAAAGCCATCCTAAGGAGCCCTTTTGATCAAATCAAATGGAAAAACCGAAGAAGAGGTAATGATTTCACCACCCTTTTCCAAGTTCATTTCTTCTTCCACTTCTTCTTCCGTTGTTGTTACCATTCTAAAATAATAACTCCAGTATCATATATATACTGTGATGTTATTATAAATATGGTACAACCATATTAAGTATTATATCCACCCTTTGAATAACATGTCACCATACGTGCGTACGTACTGCTTACCGTCTCCACGTCGTGGTGTAATTGTTATTCAGTATATTATTATTTGGATGGTTATAATAATGATGTGTAAATCATGTAAATAATGAATATAACATGTTAAGGATTCTGTATATATGATATACCATACATTTATATATTATTTTAATATCAAAAGAATGATATTGTCGCTCGTGCGTATGTACGGACTACCGTCTCCACGAACGCGATAAGATTCATTCTCCATCGTGTCCATTCAAGTATAATTATCATTTGATGATTTAAAAATGATGTTTAAGGACTTAATATCATTCTGGATATGAATAATATACAACCTATCCATTAAAAACATGGCTTATGTAACAAAACATATAAAATAAAACAAGTAAGTTAACACCCGAAACAACGATAATACTAAGATATTATTATCAAATCAATATTAAAAGATCATATATGATATCATATTAATATATATGATTCTTGTATAATTTAATAACAATTATTTCACCATTATACAAGAGGTTAACCTACCCCAACTAAGGAAAAGTTCAAGTTAAGGGTTATTTCACAATCTCTTCATTATCCGAGGTTGTTTATACGTAATAATCTACTGGGATCTCTTTATCATCCACATCCATGTTTCTTCAAAATGTATTTCAAAACATTTTTATTATTTAAAAGAACATGGGTTAATGTGATTTATACACTTTTTTGTCTTTTTATAAGAGGAATCTTTTCGTCATTTTCAAAACAAGGTCCTTCTTAACCTTTTCGACAGAATTAAGGTAAGAATGTTTTTTTTAACTTATACAGCGGGTGCGGCTATTTACCGCCATTATAAAATTGTCAAAGCTTCCCTTACAATATTACAAGGATATTTTCAAAGTAAATGTTTTATTTTATAATTATGTGACTTTTAAATGATTTCAAAATGAATATTTTAAGAATTTCGGAAGGGTACTTTTTATCAAAATCAGAATTTTAAATGTTTTAAAGATTTATCTTTCTAAATCTTTTTAATTAATGTCCTTGTCTTCAAAATGGTTTTTAAGGATTTATTTATATGGACATGAATGTTTTTAAAATGTTAACTCCTTTCAAACGTTTCAAAGTGGTATGGGACACTTTGATTCAAAAATCTCTTTTTAATTACTTCCTTTATAAATGTGTGACTTTTAAATGATTTCAAAAAAAGATATATTTCTCTCAAATAGTTTTGGTTTCATCTATGTCAACATCCTTTGATGGATTTTACATTTATTTGAATTTGATTTATTATGATACAAAACTTCTATATTTTATTGAAGGTTTTGGGATATGTTTGACCGTGGATGTGCAATTTTTATACCATTCGTAGTTTATGGTGAAATTATTGAAATTTCGTATGCTAGTTTTAATACTAATGTTTATGTTATGTTTAAACCTTTTTATATGGGAATGAATTGGACTTAATATGTGACGGGTGGAGCCCGATATAGCTCCTCGATGCATCGGTAGGTCTCTTGAGACAAACTAGTGTCTTGGCACAAGGCCTTGACAAAATCTTATTTGTAGTCTTGGCACGAGGCCTTGGCTATGTGGTTATGATAGTCTGGAATTATGCATTCCATCATTATGCAAGTGGTTATTGATTTTGCATGTGATTATTAGATTAGTAGAATATCCATGTGAATAAGTAAATGGCATTATTTCATTTTATTTATGCCATACCATGTTTAATGTTCAAGTTTGAAAGGCTTTTGTTTTAGTTATACATTGCCTTAAATGTTTATTCTTATTTTTGAAAGTTTCCACTATATTGTTATCCTTACTGGTCATTTGAGCTCACACCTTTTCTATGTTTTATTTTTCCCAGGATGTGAAGAAGTAAATTATGAATGACCTGCAGGGATATTATGTGGGGATATGATTGTGGATTATGGAGACATTATGTTGTTGTATTAGATTTTCATTTTATGATGTAATTTAAAACTTATGAATATATCTAGTGTTTCCAAGGCTACTAAACCAATAGGTATTTCGAGATTTGATCTTTCTTGTGATCATGCCAATGTTATGTAATAATGCACCGACTCTGGGTAACTAGGGTTGGGGCGTTATAGTTGGTATCAGAGGAAGTTTAGTACAAACCTTGGAAGCAAGATTTTGATAAACTCTGATTAGAGCACATAGATTTAAGATGAATTTTTAGGATTAGTATAGAAGAACTTCCTAGAATTTTGGTATTGTAGAGATTTTCTGAGTTTTCCGAGTAATACATCCCTGTATGGATACGAATAGGTAGAGGCGGCTCTAGCACAGATGTACCTATAGGGTGAAACCCGAAATCACCACTTTGATCTAGACTCGAACGGGAACTGGTGCACGACAACGGGCCTCGTTGCACTCTTGGTTACGACACTCCCAGGGGATATGCTTAGAATAACTCTCATTTTCTTTACAAATCATTATGAAGGGTTTATGAGTATATACTTTCTCAAAGGATACATTTTTATGATTATGGATTATATCCATAAACTATTTAATTTATGTTATGTGTTTTACAAGTTTGGGATTAGGTATTGTTATTCATAAACTAATCTAATGTATGCCATTGTTTAGAAATGGAGCCCAGTTGAAGGAATGAGAACTCTAGAAATGCACATGATACAATGAGAAAGAATGATCATATATTTTATGGTCTTAAGCCAGAATTTACAAGAGAAAAAGTCTCGCATGTATTATCATCATATGAAGAAATAATATCATGTGTTGATAAGAAAAGTAAAGAGTTTACTGAGTCCTATGGCTTTGAAGGGAAGCAAGAGAAGAAAAGGATGGAAGAGAGAAAGATGGATAAAGGGAAGAGGGAAAAGAAGAATTTTCCCATATGTGATAACTGTGGAAAGAAACACCCTGGAACTTTCCTGAAAGGGATGGGAGTTTGTTATAAGTGTGGAGGAAAAGGGAACAAAGTAAGTGACTGCAAGGGTAAAAAAATGGTTTCAAATGTACAATGCTTCATTTGCAAAGAGTTTGTACACTACGCGAACCTATGTCCCAGTCATCAGACTATGCCGCAAATGATGTTATTGGATAATAATTATGTTATGATACTAGAACAGATGAAGAGGAATGATTAGAGTTCTTATGTTGATTATGTCAATTGAGTGTTGTATCAACAATGTACTTGTTATAATAATTATGTAGTATATAAGGATTGTACTGCAGTACTATTTCATTAAGGACTTGAGATTGTGTGGAACAATGAAAAGTGACTCAATAGCAGGATTTTTTTTGGAAAATATAAGGTTGAGAGAATGATAAACCATAATATAGTTCTGATACCGAGGTAGTGATTTTGGAATAATACATGATTGTTTTGGATAAATTATATTGGATATTCTTGACTACCTTGGAACTGATTAATGATTTGTATATTCCATCATTGTTGGGGTTTAAAACATTTTTGGACTAATGAAGTATATCCAGCATTCTATATGGAATAAGGGGGCATGAATGTAATCAATAAGGAATATGGTAACTCAAGATGTTATAGTGTATTAAAAGAATACATGATGAAGGTATTCATATGATATTACGGGGTAAAAAGGATCTACATTATGTTTACCTTCCTTATAAATGTTGGACTGTGAGTTTGAACAGAAGTATTTTGGATAGTTCTAGTTTGGATTATTTTGGATTGCCATAAAAGGACAACCGGGAGGTCGGGCGGCAACCCGTCGCGTCCGGCAAGGCTGTGAGACTTAAACCCGCAACCGAAGGGCGACAAGGGTGTATCACCTACCACTGGCCCACGAGATGTCCTGGATTAAATAATGTAGTTTTTATTAAAAGATCTAGTAGATGAATTATAAATTCATTTATTTTGGAACCATGTATGAATAGTATAAATAGAATTTTTTTCACGTTCTATTGTCTTTTAGAGTGAAAGATGAGTTTGTGGTAGAAATTTATTAATGGATAAAACTCTAATTATAAAGTAAGTATATCTCCTTATGATCTTAGCCAATCTCATAAATAAATTCCTAAACATTAAGAAAAGGAACATAGAACAAAAATGTTGTCCTAGATGGTACCTTAAATCATCACTAATTTATGGCTTTGGGATTGTTGGCCTTTTCATAGCCATGTTCTCTACCACTCTCCATCAGATAATTGATGGTTATATTTTTCTTCCATATCCATATTTTCATACATGGAACCCTAGAATGTGTTATTTTCGGTAATCTTCATACTTTCCACTCTTTATTTTAAATAGAGGCCTCATTAATTCATTTTTCGATGTGGGATTTCAACTAAGATATTTTGAAACGTCAAAAATGTGTTATCCCAATACCCTATGTTTTGTTGAACCGATGGTATTTCAAATCATCATAGATTGATGAGTTTAAGGACCTCAATTTTAATTTTTTTTGTGATTGATGACCTCAATACCTACCTATAAATATTTACGTTTTTCCTCCAATTATATTTCTCTAATTTCCACCAATGTTCTCCTAATCGAGATCATAATTTGGTGGTGACCCTTTCATTTCTCTTTTCCTCATTTTTAGGCTAAATTTTAGTAACCCAATTTCCAATGTGGGTTTTCCCACAAAGATAATTTTTTATTTTAACATTTTATTTTCGAAGAACAATTTCAAATTGCGAGGACGCAATTTATTGAAGGAGGGGAGAATGTAACACCCCAAGATTTCATAATGTGTTATTTCTTCAAAATAATTCAATAACTTGCACTACACGCAACACCGAGTTCAAGCGCACCATGACTTACCAAACAAGCCGTTCAAAAGAGGTTATGAATAGTATTAACTAAATTTTAAACTTTATATAATCCTTATATCTATAGAATCCTTATTATGAGAACAAATTCATTTTCTGTATTGCACTTTTATCAACTTTAAATAGTGAACCCTTTTTAAATACAATATTTTAAACTTTTTGACTAAATGGGGACATCAAAAATTTTAAATAAAATATCCTAAGCTTCCACGTTATGCTTTCCTTTGAATAATACAGTAGCGTGTGTTGTACGCAACTTCGTGTTTTAACACACACCACAACCGATCAAACTAGCCGTTATGAATAGTAATACCTACTTTTTGAAATTATATATATATTCTTTTTTAAAATGGACTTCATTTTTTGATTTTTAATATCGAATTTAGCCTATGGTGAAATTTTGGTACTTTTCGGATAACTTTAATATTTTGATGAATAATGAAAATTACTAAATTTTAATTCAAAACAAATTTTTTAATCAAAATAATTAATAGTGATAAATTATGAATTTTTGTGGTTTTAAAGAATATTTAGAATATATTTTTACCATTTAATATTATTTTGGTCATTGGACATAATTTTCCAACTAAACCGAACATAAACAAGTGTCAATCTTTTGATAGTTATTATCTCTTAAAAATACGCTTTTTGTTTTGACAGCGGGAATTAATTTTAAATTAATTTCTGCCACTTATATGTTTTGAATTTAGAAAAATGGATTCCATATTTTGAATTAGGATTTCCAAATTTTTTAAATAGGTAAATTTTTTTTTAGACATTTTGAATAATTACTGTGGTAAATATTTTATTTACCATGGTTAAGGGTAAATCTGGTAAATAAGGGTTAAAAAATAATATTATAATAATACTAAATTACCCTAAAACGTGTCCTAGCCTTATTTGTTGATACATTTTCTACCATAGGCATCTTTTGGTCGATTTTGGGACCCCATGGTTCCACTTGTAGGTGATAGGGACACTTTTTTTTAATTAAGTTAAAATGAATACAAAAATGACACAAGTATATATCTTTTAGGAAAAAAAATTTTACATAGGGTTATATATGTTGGATTTTAGATTATAAATATTCATTAGAAATAAAAAAATATTTCCTACATGATGATATTTTATTTATAATTTTTATACATTAAATAATTTAATTTATTTATGACACAATGATGATGTAGTAATTACTATAATAGTGAAAAATTAAAATAATTGATATTATAAATACCCAAATAAATAAAATATGAAACATTTAATGAATTAAACTAATTTTAAAAGATAATATGATATATTAAGATTGATTTAATTGAAATTTTTTGAAGTAATAAATTTTTTATGAGTTTCACAAAAATCAACTATTGAATAGTGTCAAAATTGACATAAAAGAGTTCCTAAAACAAATATTATATTATTAATTGATATTAAATTCCTAACAATCTATGGATCAGCCAACAAGCCTTATATCATGATAGGTTCATCATTAATGGACCAATTGGAGGTCTCGTGGATGTATATAGTATGTTTATTAACCATATTATATAAAAAATACAAAGAGACATTGTAAAAGTGAAACTAATTAACTTAGAGTTAATACTTAAAGATAAGGATAATATAAGTACCCAAACCAATCTAAATTATATTGGTTGAGTTGGTTTCGACCCATCCCTACCTTAAATGTTTAATAATCAACTTTGTAGCTATTGGAAACCGAATAGGAATTTATTATAAACTAATATCTCTAGCTTTTCCAAAGGTGCCCCTCACCCCTCTTATAAAAGGGAACTCCTCCTTCTCATTTCATCACACCTTCAAAGCCTTTTGGTTCGGCCAACCTCTTCCCAAATACTCTCCCAACATCCCTAAATACAACCTAGAGGCCTTAGTTTGACCAGAAATCCAACCTAAGGAGCCCTTTTGATCAAATCAAAAGGAAGAAACTGAAGAAGAGGTAATGATTTCACCACCCTTTTCCAAGTTAATTTCGTCTTCCACTTCTTCTTCTGTTGTCGTTACAATTCTAAAATAATAACTCCAGTATCATATATATAATGTGATGTTATTATAAATATGTTACAACCATATTCATTATTCTATCCACCCTTTGAATAACATGTCACCATACGTGCGTACGTACGGCTTACCGTCTCCACGTCGTGGTGTAATTGTTATTCAATATATTATTATTTGGATGGATATAAAAATGATGTGTAACTCATGTAAATAATAAATATAACATGTTAATGATTCTGTATATATGATATACCATCCATTTATATATTATTTTAATATCAAAAGAATGATATTGTCGCTCGTGCGTACGTACGGACTACCGTCTCCACGATTGCGATAAGATTCGTTCTCCATCGTATCCATTCAAGTATAATTATCATTTTATGATTTAAAAATGATGTTTAAGGACTTAATATCATTATGGATATGAATAATATACAACATATCCATTACAAACATGGCTTACGTAACAAAACATATAAAAGAAAACAAGTAAGTTAACACCCGAAACAACGATAATACTAAGATATTATTATCAAATCAATATTAAAAGATCATATATGATATCATATTAATATATATGATTCTTGTATAATTTAATAACAATTATTTCACCATTATACAGGCAGTTAAGCTACCCCAACCAAGGAAAAGTACAAGGTAAGGGTTATTTCACAATCTCTTCATTATCCGAGGTTGTTTATACGTAATAATCTACTAGGATCTCTTTATCATCCACATCCATGTTTCTTCAAAATGTATTTCAAAACATTTTTATTATTTACAAGAATATGGGTTAAAGTCATTTATACACTTGTTTGACTTTTTATAAGTGGAATATTTCTGTCGTTTTCAAAACAAGGTCCTTTTTAACCTTTTCGACAGAATTAAAGTAAGAATGTTTTTTTAACTTATACGGCAGGTGCGGATATTTATCGCCATTATAAAATTGTCAAAGCTTCCCTTACAATTTTACAAGGATATTTTCAATGTAAATGTTTTATTTTATAATTATGTGACTTTTAAATTATTTCAAAATGAATATTTTAAGAATTTCGGAAGGGTACCCTTTATCAAAATCCGAATTATAAATGTTTTAAAGATTTATCTTTCTAAATCTTTTTAATTAATGTCCATGTATTCAAAATGGGTTTTAAGGATTTATTTATATGGACATGAATGTTTTTAAAATGTTAATTCCTTTCAAAAGTTTCAAAGTGGTATGGGACACTTTGATTCAAAAACCTTTTTTTAATTACTTCCTTTATAAATGTGTGACTTTTAAATGATTTAAAAAAAAAGAGATATTTCTCTCAAATAGTTTTGGTTTCATCTATGTCAACATCCTTTGATGGATTTTACGCTTATTTGAAGTTGATTTATTATGATACAAAACTTATATATTGTATTGAAGGTTTTGTGATATGTTTGACTGTGATGTGCTATTTTTATACCATTCATAGTTTATGGTGAAATTATTGACATTTCGTATGCTAGTTTTAATATGAATGTTTATGTTATGTTTAAACATTTTCATATGGGAATGCATTGGACTTAATATGTGACGGGTGGAGCCCACTAGAGCTCCTCGATGCATCGGTAGGTCTCATGAGACAAACTAGTGTCTTGGCACAAGGCCTTGAAAAAATCTTATTTGTAGTCTTGGCACGAGGCCTTTTCTATGTGGTTATGATAGTCTGGAATTATGCATTTCATCATTATGAAAGCGGTTATTGATTTTTCATGTGATTATTCGATTAGTAGAATATCCATGTGAATAAGTAAATGGAATTATTTCATTTTATTTATGGCATACCATGTTGAAAGTTCATGTTTGAAAGGATTTTGTTTTAGTTATACATTGCCTTAAATGTTTATTCTTATTTATGAATGTTTCCGCTATATTGTTATCCTTAATGGGCATTTGAGCTCACCCCTTTTCTATGTTTCGTTTTTCCCAGGAAGTGATGAAGTAAATTATGAATGACCTGCAGGGATATTATGTGGGGATATGATTGTGGATTATGGAGACATTATGTTGTTGTAGTAGTTTTTCATTTTATGATGTAATGTAAAACTTATGGATATATCTACTGTTTCTAAGGCTACTAAAGCAATCAGTCTTTCGATATTTGATCTTTCTTGTGATCATTCCAATGTTATCTAATAATGCACCGACTCTGGGTAACTAGGGTCGGGGCGTTACAACCATCCTTTAAGACCGTCCTTTTGAGAGGGAATTTGCTAAAGTGTTTTAATGGAATTTCCTGATCTTCCTTTGAGAAAAGAAGATGAATTCTTGATTGATCTTATAACTAGGGATTTTACAATATCCAATACATTGTATAGAGTGGATGTTGTGCAGCATGAGGATATAAATTAACAAGAACAAGAGAATCTGGATAAAGGGTTTATAAAGCCATGTTCTTCACCCTAGGGTGCAATAGTCCTCTTCATTAAGAAGAAGGATGGGACAATGCACCTTTTCATTGATAATTGTGTTCTCATCAAAATCATGATAAATAACAAGTATATTCTTCCAAAAATTGATGACTTGTTCGATCATCTATGCAGAGAACAATACATCACCATAGAGTATTTTCGGTCCGAATATTACCATGTAAGCGTGGAGAAGGAGGATATACCCAAGAATGCTTTCCATATAAGATATGGGCACAATTAATTCACATTAATTCATATCAAACGCACTAATTCTCCAAAAACCTTCATATAATTGATTAAAATAGTATTTAAAGATTACCTAGACAAATTTGTGGTTATCTTTATAGATGATATTATAATATACTCTTAACACAAGGCGGAGGGTGAGGGGAATCTATGTACTGTACTAGAGACCTTGGGAATGTATAAGATCTACGAAAAGAATATAAAGTGTGAGTTATGGTTGAAGTAAATCTCATTCATTGGTCATATCATCACAAGTAATGGGATATCTGTGGATCCTTCCATGATAGTTAGAATTATGGGATGGTTGAGGCTAAAATCTGTGATGGGTATCTATAACATCCTTGGATTATCTGGATATTATCGTCGATTTTTGAGAATCTTCTCACAATCATCAGCACGTCTTACCAAGATAACTCATAAGGGAGTAAATATTTCATGGAGAGAAGAATGCCAATATATCATCAAGGAGATAAAAAAGAGGCTTACCACTTCACTTGTGCTCATAATACCCACACCTTGAGAACTTTTTATGATATTTACTTATGTTTTGATGAAGTTAATGGGTTGTTTGTTGATTCCAAATGACAAAATCATTGCCTATTCTTAAAGGAAATTTAAATTTCATGAGAAAAAATATCCAACACATGATATGAAGTTGGCTGCTGCAATATTCTCTTTGAAAATTTGGAGACATTACCTCTTTGGGAAGAAGTTTGAAATATATACGGATCACAAAAGACTCAAGAATACATTCACACAGAACGAATTGAATATTTTTCAATGAACATGGTGAGAGATGATCAAAGAATATGATTTATTAATCCATTACCACCTTGGTAATGCAATCAAGATGGAAAATGATCTATGTAGAAATGAACAATCAATTCTATCATTGATGAGAATTTAAAAGTATAAATTCTTCTTAGACATTATGAATATGGACATGGGAATCTTATATAAGGGAACATCATCAATACTTTCACAAATTATTGCTCAACTATATCATTTGGAAAGGTTAATGGATGCTCAAAAAGATGATGTGGGGATTCATAAGATTGTGGAGATTATCAGAAAAGGTAAATCCTAGAGTTCAATGTTAATGAGGAAGGAATTGTGAGATTTGGGTCCAGACTATGTCATCCATCAAATATATTGGAAAAGAATGAACTTTTTGATTATGCAGATTGTCTAAATTTCACCATCCACCCATGAATCAAAAAAATCTATCAAAATATCTAAGTGCATTATTGTTGGGAAAAATGTAGAAGGAAATCAGTGAGTATACATCAATGTGCCCGATATGTCACAAATGGATTTTTGAGAGGCATATGTCTAAATGTATGATGCAACCATTACCCATACAAACATAGAAATGGGAGAAAATCACCATTGACATTGTTACTGGACATCTGAAGAAATCCAAAGGAAACAATGAAATATTGGTTATTGTGGGTCGTCTTACAAATATTACACAATTCATTGAAATTCAAGAGGAGTTATCATTCAATCAACTAGCACATATATATATCAGAGAAGTGGTAAGGATTCATAGAGTACCACTATCAATTGTTTCTGATCAAAATCTGATATTCACCTCTATGTTTTGGAAGAGTCTTCTACACACACTGAAAACTAATCTAAACGTTATTATGGCTTATCATCATCAAATTGATGACCAATCTAACGAATCTATCTGAACACTTGAGGATATGTTGATACCATGCTCAATGAACATCAAAGGATGATGGGATCAAAATCATCTTCTAGTTGAGTTCTCTTATAATAATTGTTTCCACTAAAGCTTCCAAATGGCTCCTTATGAAGACTTTTATGGAATGTGGGGCATAACATAGACCTTATGGGATGACGTTGGGGAGTGAATACTCATAGGTCAAAAAATGGTTGATGAAATGTCATAGAAGGTTAAGAAAATACAACAACACATTAAAGACAATTTGAGTCAACAAAAGAGCCATGTTGATAATCATCGACGAGACCTAGAGTTTGATGTTATAGACATGGTATTTATCCACATATCACCATGGAAGGGAGTTATGAGATTTAGGAAGAAGTGAAATATTATCCCAAGGTACACTGACACTTTTGAGATCCTTGATCACACTGGATTAGTGGCCCACCGACTAGAACTCTCACCAAACCTATCTCAAGTACATGATGTATAACATATATCTCACTTGAAGAAGTAAATACCTCACATATCATATATACTCAATCCAGAGGGGTTACCATTGAATAATGACATCTATTGTAAAGAGAATCTGGTGATGATCTTATATCGTAGAGAAAATGTTCTAGGAAATAAAACAATGCCCCTCTACATGGTGTTGTGGGGAAACCAAAACTCTAAAAAGGAAACATGGGAATTGGAGGAAGTGATGAAGTAGAGATACCCTCATCTGTTTTAGTGTGTGAAAAAGAAATTTCAAGGTTGAAATTTCTTATGGGGGGAAGATTGTAACAACCCAAACATTTACTAATAAAAATTCATCTTAATCTGATTAAATGATTTAATATGTAATATGGTTATATAAGACATCAACAATTACTTGGTTTTATAATTTTGGATTTAGAATAATATAATGAAATTTTACCATTGCAAATATATCCGTTGAACATTGATAACATGATTTGTATAAATATAGAGTTTTAACCAATCCAATTTACTGAGATAGTGGAAGTGATGGCCTCATCCATTTGAATTTCTCTATATGAATCCATTTTTTAGATCTCAAAAAAGAGGTAGAATCATTGGGATTCACTCTTGACCAATACCAAGCCAAGAATCAACATGGTTACCTTGAGTAGAGTATCTTATGGTATAAGTGGAAGTTAATAGAGATTACCACCAGATCGATGTTATCTAAATGACACCAAGAGTTTGTCACCAGCACACACCTTACCCTTACGTCCTATGTGGGTATTATAAGGGTTTATGTAACATGACCCTTGCACTATGATTATGTGAATTATTTTTTATTGAATAATGAATATATATACATTTTATTATTGTTACCTTGTAAATAGTTTGTGAGGCACAAATAATATTTCTAGATAGTATTCAATTAAGAAATCTATTTTGATTAATTAATGGATTTTAGAATAAATCATATTAGTAAATTTATTTTTATTAAATATAAATGACTGTAAATATGTAATGAATACAATTGAAATTTACATTAACTTATGAGTGTTGATTTTTTCCATGGCCCTAAATTTTCAATAAATAACTTTTTTAATTTAAAAGTAAAAAATCACATATTTAGAACATTATTTAGATAAAATGAATATTATTTTTGTATTTAGGATGTTGAAATTATATAATGCTTAATTTGTTATTATTTTCAGAGACATTCGATTTTTTGGGTAAAAAAAATACTATTTAAATATATAATGTGTTTTATGACATTTTAATGACCCAATAATGATGTAATAAAATACTATAAAAAGGTTATTTGGCCAATATATGTTTTACATTTCAAATAGTTTGATTTTATATTTGTTTGATTTATTTTACAATGCCTTAGTGGACTCTCCCAGATTTATAAAACATTTATCATTTTAAAATGTTTTTCGTGAGAGCGTGACTCACCTCCACATTACCAAGAATAATATTTTAATATTTTGGGTGATTTTCCTTATAACATAATATTTTCCACTCCATATTTTCAAAATCCATTGGAAAAATCATGATATGGTTTGTGGTTTTCAATAGTTTAATGAGTAGTGTCCAAAACCAAATTAATAATGAATTCCCTCTCTTTTCCAAAATAAACCACCCCAATCTCCCAATTCACTTATGTAAAAACCCTTGGAGAACATCCATAATCTATTATATTCTATAAATAATTATTCAATGGTTCCCAAAGCTCCATATAATTATTTCTAAATCATCTTCCAAGCCTTTGGGATCACAGATTCAATTAAGGGATTTTTTTCGTTATCGGGTATTCTAAAATTATTTTTATTGTTTTACCCTTTTATTTTAAATTAAAAATATTGGACTATGATTTATCACCTAACCCATACATCCCTAATTATATTTTAATAATGAGATTCCATTTTCTTTCTAATTAATTCTTCCCATGAACACCCATTTCTATGTTGCAATTTCGTATGAAATTTCTATCTTCCCATTTACATTCAAGAAATCCTTTTATATTATGCATATAAATTCAAATAAATATGTTGGGATAATATGTTATCTGACCCCCATAATCTCCATTTCATGTAGAATTGATTATAGACCCTTTACTCTCTCATCAAGCAATTTATCAATTTCTATTTGACTTCATTATGCTCCTGAAGATACACAAAAATTTCGCATGCCAAAATCATCATGTAAGTGAATACCTTACTCATTTCTCTATGATGGTAAATCACATTTATGAACATTTAATTGTTGATTGAAGACTTACATTTATGTATTACACATATTTTATTCATGGAAAAAATTATGATTTTTAATGAATCAATGTTGTATGATCCATGTGGCACATGTATGCCTAAAATGAAATTTTTATAAAGGATTTTACCTAATAGAGCTATAATGCATTGGGTAAATATTAGTTTTATGATACATCAAGTGAAATGAGGTTTTAGTAATTCTAATTCAATTTATATTAGTGTTTACATATGCTAATTCAACTAAAATGAGTCTTTACTCATGTTCTATTTGTAACGGGCCATGGATCATGCTAATATCATGATAAATATTGTTGTCGCATTTCCATGTTATTATAATCATTCTATTTCATGAAATTATGTTCATTTTTCTCTTGTAATCCATTTATATGCCTATTTCCTAAAATGTTAAATATTTTTCATGTTATTCTCTTTTTACTCCCTTATTGGGCTTTATAGCTCACCCTTTTCTTATGTATATCCTCATGTTATCCCATGCAACACTAAGTATAAAGGAATGTTGTTATCGTGTAAAATAAGTTTTCAATAAATATGTTTCATTTTATTTTTCCATGTAATGCTCCTAATTTGAAAAGTCACTATACCTCTGAATCCTTAGAGTTGTTTTATGTAAATGTTTATGTAATAAATGATGTATACGTGTGTAATAAAGAGAATGGTTTTTGTACCGGGGATTTCATTCTTTTGAAGGGGAGGATTATAGGATTATGGGAGGGATGTTGTGTAGAATCATGGAATGATATTGGTCATGGAAAAGTGAATATTTTTTTTGTGATGAAGTGTAAGGATATGATTCCTTTTATAGTGGACGAGTGACACTCCATAAAATTTTGGGAAGGGGATTTATACCTGAAATTTTTCCCTAGAATGTGGATCCAATAATGTTTCAAATTAAATCCAAGTTATTATATAGTATAAATATGTCAATAAATGTTCTTATGGATATGGTTTTAAGATCATTTATGCCCTTAATATTAAGGTTTATTTCTTAGCTATGCTTAATTTCACCTTAGTCGATGTAATAAATTTAATTACATTCACAAATATTTATCTGTAAAAAAATAAATTGACCATATTAGTCATTTAAAATTATTACGATTAAAAATATGGACTCCATTTTTTAAAATTAAAATTAAATAAATTTAAAAAATTAATTTTTATTTTATCCAACCGTTAGGGTGACAATGTGGGGTTTTAAAGAAAAATTTCCAAGGTTTACTTTATTCTCATATTAAATTTTAAATTGAAATTAAATACGATTAAATAAATTGTTTAGAATATTAATAATATGATATAATTAATCTTATAAACCAATGTGAAATTTATTTTAACCATATATATAAATTAAATGAAAAACCATTTTTGAACATGAATTCAGTATTTTCCATTATTCATTAAAAATAAAACATCACAGAAAAATAAAAAAATTTCTCCTAACATAATTTTTATATTTATATTAAATATATTTGGTTGTTTATATATATTAAATCTTTAAAAGTGCCCAAAAAAATTCTCCGTTAAAATTATGTAAAAATACATTTATTATAAATAAAGGTATTTAATCATAAAATTGGGTTTTTTCTTTTTGTTTCAATATCAAATATATTAGAAAAATATAAAAACAATTTTTATGATTATATAACATATTTATTACATTAATCAATCTCACTAATTATAATTATTTCTATTTATTTTTTTTAAAATAGCTTATAATAAAAATAATATTATGCTATTATATTAAATTAGTTTTCTTATTCATTTCTATTTAATATTGAACCTAATAATTAAACATATATTTTTTAAGCCATAAAATTTCATAAATTAGTAAATAATATTTATAACCACTAATTTTATGGCTAGGATATATCATATTATATTAAATTATAACATTTTAATAATACATTATTGTTTGATAAAACTCAGTATTTCATGTCACACAAGCCATCAATGAAATTCCAGTGTGCATGTAATGTACAATAACCTCAATGTTCTATTTAGAGAATTTTAGAAATTATGTATTATGTAGTGAATTATAACATAGTGTTTCTTATAATGAAATCCAAACATAGTTTTTTAATGGAAATTCATTTTTGGGTTTTGTAAAATGTAATATATCAAAAAGAATAAATTATTTCAAAAATAATATTTCAAAAAAGCTCCGGGTGTAGCATTTTACACCCCTAAAAATGGATTTCTCCCTTACAATTCATCTGGTTTCTCAGTGCTTTATTGCTTTTAATTTCCATTAATAAAAACCAATGCTATAAAAATAAACACTAAAACCATTAAAAAGATAGATCTATATTGTTTAACTAGAGTAACATATAGATTGGTTTACAAATAGAATATCATAGGTTGAAGGTGATAACATGGACATGGAAAATAAATCTAACCACCTTGTTAAAAAGGAGGGTGATAGAGAATATGGTCAAGAGAATGTTAAAAATCACCAAGCCATAATTATGCATTCACCAAAAATACCATATGATCGATTAGAATGAAAGGTATTTGGATTATATTTTCGGTTAATATACGTTTTCATAATGTCAATAAATTTTCATGAAAAGATATACATTAATGATTTCAGGAAAACGGAACCCTTAGTTGTTCCATGATCAAATTAACCTCTTTATCCAAACAAGAAGGTGAATATTTCATTCATGAAGTACTGGGAAATCATGAGATCTCTAATATTCTATCATATTTTACATTTTTTAAGATCAAAAAAATGTTGTTATAATATGTTATAAAATAAAAAAATTCTCATATGTGAGACAATGCTTTATTCTTACAAACTCCACTCATAGTTTAAAATAATCTCACTATAAATGATTAACCGCAAAACCCTTCTAAAAGATGAAAAACCAAAAACATTAGAAAGAAAGTGTTTAAATATAATTATCATTGACCACCCATATATAAAACATTACCACTTGTATACCAAATTCAAAACATGAACTACAACAAAATTGGCCTTTAACAGCACTAGAAATGGAATTTATTAGTGCTAGAATAGCACTGACTGCATGAGTGACATTAAATGACCTAGTCATTTATCAGCAATAAAAAAGAAATGATTAAGGGTATTTTATCAGAAAACATTTATCAATGCAATCACAAGAACTGATATAATAGGACTTTTTCAGTGCTTTTTTTAGCATTGATAAATGTGGTCTTTATCAGCATTTTTAGAAGCTTTAATATGTTTTCATACTACAATGTGTTGTAACAAAACATTTCATCACCACTATAGTGTGCTGTAATAACTCCCCACGAGAAGAAAAAATACCATATAAAATGAAAAAACTTCCTTATAAAATATTTATAAGAAATTAAATTAAAAAACACAACCAAACAATATTATCTAATAGACATTTCAATCATTATTTCATAAAATTATATAAATAAAAATATTTATAGACATTTAAAACATCTACGTTATATTATTATTTAATCTTGGCCTAACTCATGCTATTATCAAACAAACCACTATTTTTAAGAAATTGAACACAGATGTAAAAAAACATTCTTATGATAAATATAAAATAAAGTAATAAATTAATAGAATGTGATAAATTTACTAAAATTGATGTCTTTTTTAAATGAAAAGGATGAACATAGAGTAATACAGGTCACACCATACATCAGATCGAGGTATGGATGATTCAAACACAATAATAATGGATTTTAGATCATTGTACCAATGTATTATAGCAATATTAATGTGTTATCTTGGTTATGAGTACGCAAGTTGCCTTTTTTTTTACAAAAATGGCATATTAAACTTGAATGAATATTTTACTTGTATGAATCACATCATGGATTGGTTGGATGTGAACCTAATTACTATACATCCAAAATAAATTACGAAATGTAGTCTTAAATTATCATAAAAATCATAGTGCATTTGATTGGTTTTCAGTGAGTGATACTTTTGGAAATAAAATGTTGATTTTAAAATGATAGCGGACACGTTGAGTCTTTCTAGGTACATTGTGTATAAGATTAAGGTAATATTAACTCTAAAATTTAAAAAAATACTTATGGATATTTGTCATAAAGAGTCAAAATGATCATATTGTTTTTACTCATGTTTGATTAAGACAGTTTACATTTTTTCTAAAATTTATGTCAATTTTACATAAGAATATGTACTTTGAGTCATATCAGTTACACCATGCATCTAATTGAAGTGAAACTGATTCTAACATGTCCCAAATAACATATGGATCATTTTAATTTGGTATATTAATAATTGGGATGTGTTTTCCTAGTTATATGTACATCTCTTTTCATTTTTACAATAATGACATTTTAAAATTGAAACTTGAATGTTTAATCATTCTAATCGCATTTTATAATGGATTGGAGTGCAGATTATTCATACATATCAAAAATTTCTTATGGAACATTTTACTAAATTATTTATACAATTTCAATTTGTTTTCTCACAATTGAGTGGGTCAGTTGTTAATTTTACAAAATATAATGACAATTTTAAATAAGAACACACACATGGAGTCATATCGGCCACACTGTGCATTAGATTGAGGTGCATATGATTCATGCATATCTCAATTGAAAAATTTATCATTTACCTAATGTATCAAATCAATATGAATATGTTTGTTCTATTTTGAGTAGATAATTTTACTTTTTTACAAAAATTGATGTCAATTTATAATAAAGATGCACATATAGTCATACCGGTCACACCATGCAACAAAGGTGTGGTTGATTCCTATAAATTAAAAATAACTTATGGATTATTGTCCAAATATATCAATAAAAGATTATTATTTTTACTTATTTTTTAGTTATTAACAACTTTTTCTTTAAAAAATTTCATTTCAAAATTAAAACACACACATTGACTCATACAGATCCCATCATGTCTCAGTTTGACATGAAACTGATTCTTGCATGTCACTAATGATTTACAAATATATTCCCTAAAATATCATGAAAACCCATGAAATGTTTCTCAGTTTTTAGTTAGTGAAACTTCCAAAAAACAATTTTTTATTTTAAAATGATTATAGACACTTTCGTCAGTATTCTATCTTAATAAAATTAATGTCAATCGAATATTAAAAGAAGTATATGGCGTCATATCTATCACATTCTGTGTCGGGATGGGGTGAGGTTGATACCTATACACCCCAAAGATCTAATACTGAACAACTAACCTATACATAAGGTACAAATAGTTATTTCCACCATTATAGACATCCATAAACAGTAATTATAGAAAGAGGTTAACAAATTCATGAAAAGCTGACCATTTATTTTTTCAGGTTCCTAAAAAACAATTTAAACTATGAAAGTATTTCTTTATCATAGTTTAAAAAAAATAATGACCTTACAATAAAGACAATAAAAAAATTTTGGTAACCCATAACATCCTCACACCAACATGGGAGACAACAACTGAGCCAATGTGTTGTATGCTTTTTTCTCAAAAAAATCATCCTAAAATACTTCCTCCAATAAATTATCCAAATGAATATCCTTGGAGAATAGGACACGCTCTTTGATCCCAAAATGAAGACCCCCAATGGGAAAAAAATATTTCAATAGATCCTGAGACACCACTTCCATATAAAAGGTAACCATCTCTTGGAAGTTTTCAACATAATCATTCATCATCCTAGGACCTTACTGGACTCTCAGGAACTATTCACTTTTCATCTTCATCACCAACTCTTGTATAAACCATTGTATAAATACATACCTAATAACAACCCACATTATCCCAACATTAATAATTGGAAGGGAAAATAACTCTGATTCTTTCAATGTTGGACCCCCATGTAGACCAATAACAACACAAAATCTAATCGATTTGGGAGTACCCAACACACTAATGACATGTTCATATTTTTCAAGCCACTTCACTACATCTAAAGAACAATCATTTAAATAGAAAATGGGAAGAAATTGAGGAGAGCCAGAATCATCTAGAGACCCACTATAAACTCTATAGACATTTCAAGGAAACTGATACAACATCGGTACCTCTATCTCTTCACCACTCTCTCCTTTAAAATCATATAACCCTTCTTTTAACTTCAATTAAACAAATTAATACAACCAAACTGATACAACAATACATAAATTAATTAAGGTTACATGGTTAGATCAGATGGGAATTCAAAACCTCTACAACCTCAAGAATTTTATAGTCAATATGATTCTTTCATATTCTTGAGGGAATATAATTAATCATTTTCTTTTCATATGTGTAAGGCTAGTTATAAATATATTTACTCTACTTTTTTAATAATTTTAAAACTTTCGATATATTTCAAGGTTAATTTACTCTTTTTTTCTAATCCATTAGAGAAGAAATCTCAAGGTAACATATATAAAAACATGATAATTGAAATTAAATTAAAAGGGTCACCACTAATCCCTCATATGGGTATATCTGGATAAGTGATTAATAACTATTTTAATATGATAATTCCACCACGAAATGTTAATCCATCTCAGAGCCACTTATATTAAGAATTTAGGTACAAAACTTTTCCTACAATATTAGGATTGTATAATTAAAATGGCCAATCGTATGTGGAATAATGGAAGTATAAAATTTCACCGATAAACATAGGGAATATTAATGTCCTTACTATAAAAAAGATAAAATCATCATATCTTTATCAATTACAACACTATATGGTACTCCTAGAAGCATTATTTTCTCTTCGACATACAATTAATCGTGTTCATAAACCGAGAATTATTCTACAATATGTAATAAGTTATTCATCATAGTTAGGTGATAATCTATAACGAATATTACATCTTTCTATTTAGTTGACCTCGAAAAATAGGCCAAGATATATGTGATGATTTAATCCCATTTCATAATAAGAAAAGAAAGTATAGAAAGGTTACTTATTGGTTTTTTATATTCGTAAAAAATTTGGTACAATCGCAAGTGAGGAACACAACACTATAATAAAATTGAAAATAAACTAATGGATTATAGACATAACCATGAGATTATTTCCCAAATCACAACCCACCCTCACCACCCCAGCCAACTATAGGGGGAGCATTTGTTTTTTTTATTTTTCAACCATTGTATTTTAGGTAAAAATTTTCAAAAGTAATATTATGATTCATTTTAGCATTATAGGCCCTCAAAACATGTGACTAATATCATGGAACATCATCATGATCCTTAAATGAATCAAGGGCACTGAATGTGGTGAGAAGATGAATTTTAGGGTTCTTCGTGTTTATAAAAAGTGAAAAAAACACAAAAAGCCGAAGAAAAAAATATAAAAAATGATAATAGAAAAGTATAAAATAACATAAAATGTATTCAATCATTTATTCGATTGAGAGAATATAAAGGATTCATGATTGTAGGAGAGGATTTTCACAAGGGGATGAGAATCATGACTAAATAATGACATGTTAGGGTTATTTTAAATAGATTGAGAACAATATTAACAATACATTCTAAAAAGTGCTAACAAATATCCCTTTTCAGCACTAAATTTATAGGAACTAATAAAAAGGATACTTTTCAGTGCTAGAAACTGATAATAAATAAAATATTTATCAGTGATAATGTTATATCACTCATAAAGATTCTTTTTTACAATTCTTCGTTAGCACTAATAATGAATTTATTTAGATATATATATTATAATTCTATAATTAATAAATATATTTATTTATTTATTTATTATTATATAAATAAATGTTTAAAAAAATTATTATTTATTTCTAATCATTTGAATTTTATAAATTTATAAATACAGTAAATATACATTTATAAATATATTTATTTATAAATACTTATGTAAAAATATATTTATAACCTTATCAGTGACTATATAATATTAAATACATATATTTTAAAAATGAGTTATATTAAATATTTCAAAATGAGTTCACTTTTTAAATAGTCAAAAAATTGATAGGTTTTATTAATTAAATATATATATTTTTTAAAAATATAGATTCATATAATGAATCAATGATGAATACATATTGAAAATAGTAAAACATTTAATATATATATATATATATAAATAAAAAATCTATAAAATTCAGAGATAGAATAAAAAATAAAAGTAATATTAAAAATGTTTCCCCTAACAATAATAGAATAAAAACTCAATAAATGCAATTAATCGATGAAAATTATCATATATAATATGTTTCATGTTATAATTAAATTCGAAAATATATTGTTGTATAAATAAATTACATAAATATTGGTTTTATGTGTTACTATATATTGCGTATATATATTTTTGTTTGCATTTGTATATAAAACTACATTAATTACACAAATATATATAGATGTGAAATCAATGTGACACACTGTGCTTGATATATGTTTAATTTTAAAATTAAAAAACATAAAAATTCAATAAGATGTTAATATGTTTTTAATTAAAATTTTATTCATTATATATTTAAAAATTTCATATATATCATTTATAACTATTTATATTTAATATATATATATATTGATTATTACTTTTTTATTAACAATTATTTCATTAAGTTGGACCATTATCAGTGCTAAAAATAAAGCACTAATAAAGGTGACTGTTTATGGGCTCTAAACAAAATAGGATAATAATGTTCCCACTTAATCAGTGTTATTTTAGCTCCAATAAAATGGAATTTCCCTGCACATTTCAGCAGTGCGTATAAATTCCACTATTGTTAATGGACCATTTTGTAGTAGTGATCAGAATACCCTCATCATATATTCCCTCGTAACATGGTAATAGCCTAAATTTCCATAAATCCCTTTTCAAACCACGAACTCATACTTGTTATAATTATTACTCCACAAATTCTCTAAATCCTTGACGTTGTAAACATCAACATTCATGACATAGACCAATTTTCCATTGACTACTTATATGGAAATTTGTACATTCCAATTTATTATTCATATCCAACATATCTTTTTCCAAAATTTTATTTTTCAACATTATACATTAATTAAGGGTTACCCTCCCTTAAACAAAGTATCTCTATTCAAGGAATTTAATGTTTCCTTTTCTTCATCTTCATTCACATAACCTTATATATCTTTAATGAAAAAATAAATGGAAATAATTATATATTTCATTATTCATATAACATCATATTTGAGTTTCAAAATATAAATATTTTTTCATCAAACTATATTCTTAAACCATTACTGAAGCTTCATGAACTTATTCCTTAATACCAATTTTCTAGAATATAACATATGAACTATGAATTAAGGTTCCTAAAACTCAATATAATCATGGGTCTTATATATAATGTAAACAACACTGGAAGAAAATAACTTAACATTCACATGTCTTTTGTGGTCAGTTCATTATCAGTAGTATAACCATTAATTTTACCACCATGTTTATTCTCTTAATGAGCCATCCACAAAGGACGTCAATTTTAATAATTCCCATAATTTCCAAATTTGTGCCAATTATAAATTGATAATACCTAATAATGGAAACATTCTGATAAATTATGTTTATTAAACATTTAATTATCAAATTGTAGTTACTTGCTTTTTGTCTTTCTTTTGCATTGTTATAACATCTTCTTGTTCCTCTATGAAATTCACATGGGTGATTTTCTTCACATTCATAAAAAATGAAACCAAATATTCTTTCCTCTGAGGTCTCCTTTACCCTAACTCTTAATGAAATATTTATTTCTTTTCCATGGGGAGTCCAAGAGTTGATAAAGTACACATTTATAATCATGTTCCAGGAGAACTGATTAGGCATGATCACAACATCCATTACATCAGCGATCACCCCATTTGACTACTCATGGGAATTTTTTCCATCACATTCAACATTAACCAAATTCTTTTTGTTTTTTACCAAGGACTATAAACAAGAAAAAATGAGTATGAATGATTATCCAAGTGGGGAATCGCATAATCATAAAAAATGATGTCAAAATTATGACACTTAACTTATATTAAGACACCTAATATTCGTCCAAGGTAATTCATAAACAACTCCTATTGAAATACTTATAGATGGTTCATGAAGAGTTTGGGAATTCCCAAAGAATATACCTTACTAGAGTCCATCTATGTGTGTAGCATGGCCCATTGTCATGTACCATATTATCTCGAGTTAGGCCTGATACATCATGTCAGAGTTATAAATCATATGTACATCTGTTCAAGAGTCAAACCCACTAGTTGAATCTAGACAGGTGTGTATTTATTGGAATCCACTCACTCCATCCTTAAAAAATATTCCATATAATTTTTATAGATATTTCCTTATCTATATACTTTTCCTTATACATATCCTAGACCTCTCACTATGGGGTTTTCATCCTGTTTGTATATTTTTGTAAACTATTTCTCTAATTCCAACAATAGTGGACCACACATTTCATATATTAACCTTAAATTACTTTTGTGGAATACTTAAAAAATTATAAAAAGTGATTCCCAATGACTGTATTTAGTAAATTTCCTTTGGAATAAAAGAATAATAAAAAAATGGTACATGGGTGAGCTAGACTATCTCCCAAATTTCCCTCCAAGACAAGAAATCCTCTTGTATATATCATACATAAAATATATCTTCATGACATGGGGTAGGAAACATAAAAATGGGTGATCCTTGATGATTAGTAAGGGAAAAAAAGTGTTATATGTAAGAATAAACATGAACACAAGGGAATGAGAATGTGATATTAATATACTAAGATCATACTCTACATATCAATGATCATAAACATAAATCATGGAAAAGAGATCAACAATTCATAATACAATAATCCTGAGGTAGTAAATATCAAAAGTCAAGAAAGAATAACATAGAAAAAATACATTTAATTTTAGGATATACATAAACAAATATAATATTATGTCAAATCAACCTACTGAAACCATCATAATAATTTAGTCTTGGGCTATGAACCATTTACATACTTTGAGATTAGGCTAACAACCCATGTAACATTTTATTTTTGGGATTGGGCTACAACCTGTTCCCCCTCCTAATTTTAGGCCTAGTCTATATCCCATGAACATATTTTTTCTTGAATTGGGATTTAACTCATGTATGTTATTTTTACCATGATTAGGATACAACACATGTATACTTCGATATCATATACCATTCATCATTACTCAATGCATTGGTGGGAGATACTAGCTCAACCCCTACCATAATAGAATAATAAATACATGTTCTACAAAATAATAAAAAATCATTTCACAACAAATGAAATGAAATTGGTTTCATAAACATGTAATAATATTATAACCTATGAACAAATATAAATGTTTCATAATCATATCATCAAAATCATAACCCATGGAAGAGAAGCATATTTCATAAACACATAACCCCGAATAGTGAAATAGATTCCTAAATAATTAACTTGTCAATGGGAAATGAATTTTATAATTTCAATGAATTTATGAATAATCATTTCAGAGAATGAAGATGAATTTAAACTTTATATTATTTCCTAGAAATGTAACACAACAAGGATCCATAGTATGCTTCATTTTGAATAATACAGTAGCGTGTGCTGTATGCAACTTCGAGTTCTAACACACCACAACCAACCAAACTAGCCATTATGAATAGTAATACCCACTTATTGAAAATTTATAAATTATATAATTCAAAATGGACTTAATTTTTGGATTCATAATATCAAATTTTTCTTAGGGTGAATTTTTTAGGTATTTTTCTGAAAAATTTAAATTTTTAATGAATATTGAAAAACCCTGAGTTGTAGTTTAAAACCGAATTTTTATTTAAATAATTATTTAATTTATTTAAATTTATTTTAGGTCAAAATAGATACATAATACCTATATATATTTTCAATGTAATTCATTGTAGTTAGTTTATAATATTTTTAGTTATATAAAAATTTTATTGAACTTTTCACTGTCTTTTACCCACCTCCTAGGAGAATTTGAAAATTCACAGAAAACATAATTTTACCACTTCTATGAGTGGAATTTTAAAAATCCGAGAGAAACTATTAATATTAGTATGAAAAATGTGGTTCAATAAGATGAAATCTTTTGGTTAAGAGTAACTATTTACTTTTATTTACCATGGTTAAAAGTAAACATGGTATTTAAGGGTAAAAATGATATTACTATTACTCTAAAACATGTCATAATTCTATTGGATAAGTATAAATAGAGCAAAAAAACCTTAGGAATAAAATATGAACCTCTTTGGTCATCTTGGATTAGACTACATGACTTATTATTATTTTATTTAAAGAAGAATTAAAAGAGTTAAAATAAAAAATTAATAACTAAATCATTTTTAATATATGGTTATACATAATATAAATTAGACAATAAATATTCATTATAATGATAAAATTATTTCCTACATAATTATATTTTAATTATTTTATTTAGATACTAAATAATTTAAATTATTTATGACACAATGATGATATAGTAATTACCTAATTAATGATATATTAAAATAATTGACATTATAAATATCCAAATAATTGTAATTTGAGACTTTTTATGAATTACACTAATTTTATATGTTAAATGACAAGGAAGGGTGGGTTAGTTAAATTTTTTCGAAGTAATAATGCTGTTATTAATGTAGAAAAAACAAAATACCAAATAGTGTCAAAATTGACATAAAAGAGTTTTTAAATAAAATATTATATTATTAATTGATATTTTATTCCTAAAAATCCAAGGAACTTCCAAAGGACTTATATACTGATAGAGGTATCATTAATGAACCACATGGGGTTCTCTTGGAAGTATATAGTATGTTTATTAACAATATATTATCAAAATACAAAGAGACATGGTAAATGTAAAACTATTTAACTAAGAGTTAAATCTAATTGATAAAGTTAATATAGTGACCCAAACCTGTATCAAACCAATTTTTTGAGTTGTTTTAGCCCCACACAGACCTTTTCTTATAAATAATCCATTTTGGATTCATTAAAAATTTAAAATTATTTTATTATAAAATAATATTTCATGCTTTTCCTTAGGTTCCACTCACCCCTCTTAATAATGTGCATCCCCCCTTCTCTCTAATTCACTTCATTAATGAAATTTTTCTAGGCCAAAACCTGCACAAATACCATCTCAAATATCAACCGTTCATCCTAGAGGCCTTAATTTAGTCAGAAATCAATTATATGGAGTTCTTTTGTTCAAATCAAAATGAAGAACCCGAAGAAGAGGTAAGTATTTCATCACCTCTTTCAAGTTCAATTATTTTTCCACATCCTTTTTATTTGTTATTTCTGTTATAAAATAATAACTAAAGTAACTTATATATACTGTGATGTTATTCTAAATATGGTAAATCTAAATTAATTATTCAGTCTATCCATTGAAGGACATGTCACCATACATGCGTACGTACGGCTTACCATTTCCACATTGTGGTTTAATTGTTATTCAATACATTATTATTTTGATGGGTATAATAATGATGTGTAATTGATGTAAATAATCAATATGAAATTATAATGATTATATATATATATATAATATACCATGCAATTATAAATTAGATTAAATTCAAAACAATGATATTGTCACTCGTGTGTACGTACGGATTAATGTCTCCACAAGTGCGATGAGATTCATTCCCCATCATATCCATTCAAGATTAATTTTCATCAGATGATTAAAAATAATTTTTAAATACTTTCTATCATTCTGGATATGAATAAGATACATCCCATCGATAAAAAATATGACTCACATAAAAAATATTATGAAGGAAAACAAATCTGTTAACACCCGAAATAGCTATAATTCTAAGATATTATTAACAAAGCAATGTTAAAGATCATATATGATATCATATAATTTATATGATTCTTTTATAATTTAATAACAATTATTTCACCCTTATATAGGAGTATAACCTACCATCGACCAAGGAAAAGTAATATGTAAGTGTTAATTTTACAATCTCTTTATTATCCAAGGTTGTTTTTACGTATGTATCTACTGTGACATCCTTATCATCCACATCCATGCTTCATAAAAATGTATTTTAAAAAATTCTTAATATTATATGGACTATGGGTTAAAGTAATTTATACCTTTTTTTGACTTTTTATATGATATTTGTAAATGAATATTTCTGTCGTTTTCCAAAAAAAGGTCCTTTATGACCTTTTAGACAAAATTAAGGTAAGAATGTATTTTTTAACCTATTCGGTGGGTGCAGATATTTTCCGAAATTATAACATCATAAATGCTTCCTTTATAATCTTATAAAAATATTTTCAAATATAAATTTTTTTTCTTTTATAATTATGCGAATTTTAAATGATTTTCAAAATAAAAAGATATATTTCTCAAATAAATGTTTTGATTTCATAAATGTCAACATTCATTAATGGATTGTGAGGTTATTTGATGTTGATTTATAATGATACAAAGATTCCATATTGTATTGATGGTTTTGTAATATTTTGGACTGTGGATGTGTTATTTTTATACCATTCATTGTTTATGGATAAATTATTGACCTTTCTTATGCTAGTTTTAATATGAATGTTTATGATATGTTTAAAACTTTTCATATGAGGAATGCATTGGACATAGTAAGAGATGGTTGGAGCTCTCTCTAGCTTTTGGATGCATCAGTATGTATCATGAGACAAACTAGTGTCTTGGAAAAAGGCCTTGGCAAAATCCTATTGGATGTATTGGCACAAGGCCTTGACTCTATGGTTATGAATTTAGGGAATTATGCATTCCATCAATATGATAGTGGCTATTGATATTGCATGTGATTATTTTACTAGAATAATATCCATGTGAATAAGTAAATGGAATTATTTGATTTTATCTTTTCCATATTATATTGATGTTAATAGTTAATATTCATTTGTTTTAGTCTTATTCATTGCCTTCAATTTCTATGCTTATTTATGAAATTTATCGTTATATTTTTATCCTTACTGAGCATCTGAACTCAACCAATTTTCTGTTTCATATTTTCCAGGATGTTGAGAAGTATTTTATGACTAAACTATAGGGATTGTATTTGGGGATGTGAGTATCTTCTATGGAAACAATGTTATTGTAGTTTTATATTTTATAATGTAATGTAAAACTTATGAATGTGTCTAATATTTCCAAGGAATCTAAACTGATCGGTCTTTCAGGACATTATTTCCTTGTATCATGACAATGATATTTAATAATGCACCTATTTTGGGAAACTGGTGTTGGGGTGTTACAGTTGGTATCATAGGAAATTTAGTACAACCTTGGAATCAATATTTAGACAAACTCTGATTAGAGGACTTTACCCTAAGATGCACTTCGATGATTACTATAGAAGGACTTCCTAGAATTTCGGTATTGTAAATATTTTGTGAGTTTTCCAAAAAATAAATCCTTATCTGGATACGATCAAGTAGAGGTGGCTCTGAAACATATGTACCTAGGGGTAGAACCTGAAAACACCGCTTAGAGCTATTCTCGATTGGGAACTGGTACATGACAACGGGCCTTACTGCACTCTCGGTTACAACACTCCTGATGGATATTCTTAGGATATTTCTCATATTCATAACAAACCATTATGAAGTGTTTATGAGTATATAATTCTTAATTTTTTTATGATGATGGATTATATCCATAAAATGTTCAATTTCTATTAAGTGTTTTATGAGTTTGGAATTATGTATTTCGATTCATAAACTAATCTAGTTTATGCCATTGTTTATAAATGGAACCTAGTGGAAAGAATGGAAACTGTATCAATGAAGTCACTCCATGTAGGGAATTCCCTCCTGCTCAAGATAATTTTAGTGGAGCTGGTGATACAACTCTTGCTGATCAGCTTATCACTATATTGGGACAACTCACTCAGGTTATGAATAATAACCTTACCATATAGAGCACCCTGATCTGTAATGTGGAGGATCAATGTTATATTTCTTCATGAGGAAATAACCACCAAAATTCAATGGGAGTAAAAATCAACCCGTAGCCTTGAAATGGATAAATTTTTAAGAAAAAATATTCCATGCATTGGGGAGTAGCGAAATGGAAAAAGTTGTTATGGCTATTTACCACCTCACTAGAGATATTGATCAATGGTGTCCATTGATTCAAAACACAATAGAAGATGGTAATGTTTCAAATATGGAATAGAGTGTGTTTAATGATATTTTTGTGCAAAAATATTTTCTTCGTGACCATCTAGAAGATATGGAAAGCAAATTTCTGAGTTTGTGGAAAAAGGAGGATTAAAATGTCGCAAAGTATAATGATAACATTACAAGGTTAGTTAGGCATGCATAAAATTATATACTTAAACTAAGAAGTAAGATTGAATGTTTCATTGATTGGTTAAAGCCATTTCTCCATCATGCATTAGTCATACAATCATTATCATCGTACGAAGATATTGTCTCATGTGTTGTGAAGATAAAAAATATAATTCTATAACTCTAATGACTTTAAAGAAAAGAAAAAGAAGAAGAGATCTTCTAAACACTCCTGAAATGGAATTAAGGTGAAGAAGGGAAATGCTGAATATCCATCCTGTAGTAAATGTGGGAAGAAAGATCTTGGTACTTTCCTGAAGGGAATGGGAGTCTATTACAAGTGTGGTGAAAAAGGCCACCAAGCTCATCATTGAAAGCGGGATAAAGATTTTGTCGATGATGAATGCTATAATAGTAGAGAAAGGGGAAATTATAAAAATGATTGTCCTAAGAGTTATGGGAACATACCATAGACGGGGCCAGGGGATCAAGGGCAAGCTTATGCTATCACTAATGTTGAGGTTGAAACTCTGAAAGACATAGTGGTATGTAAATTAATGATTTCCTCAAGTTTAGCAAATGCTTTAATCAATTCTGGATAATTGAATAGTTTCATATCTACCTAGTATTCTAAGAAATTAGATATTTTCAATTTTATTTATCAATGTTTTTTTAGTAAAAACTCATAAGGGATGTATCATCACAACAATGTTTTGTGAATCAATCCTTATTTGATCATATTAATGTTAATTATCTACTAATCTCATCATCATGCCCATGATTGAATTTGATATAATCCTCAGTAAGGATTGGCTTTTAATCGATTATGAAATTTTTTTTTGTAAGAATGAGGAGGTTACGATTTTTGATGATGTTGATATATAACACCTTATCTTTAGAGAATAATCTTCACCACTTGATTCTTATATACATCCACCCCCAGTAGCTCAACTAAATTCAATTATTGGGGAGGAAGAGAATGATATAATTGTGGGTGAGTTAAGGAATCATCAAATAGATTATGAACCTATTGTGAAAGAATATGTTGATGTGTTTCTAGAAGATTTACATGGAAATCCCCTAGATTTATAAATTGAGTTTTCCATTGATATAATTCCTGAATCAGGGCCCATATCGAAGACCCTTATGGAATGGCCACTGTGGAATTACTTGATCCAAAGAAACAACTAGAGGAATTGATTAATAAAGAATTTATTCACCCTAGTGTTTCTCCATGGGGATCCCCTATCCTTTTTTAAGAAAAAATATGGATCTATGAGGTTGTGCATTGAATACAGGGAGATCAATGCTATAACAATAAAGAACAAATATCCCCTACCTCGCATTGTAGATTAATTTGACCAAATTCATGGTGCTGAATACTTTAAAAAGATTGAACTTCTATCTGGATACCCCCAGTTGTGTATGAAGAAGGAAGACATTCAGAAGACAAAATTTTGAACAAGGTACGGGCAGTACGAGTTTACATTAATGCCTTTTGGGTTGACTAATGCACCCTCTGCCTTCATGGATATAATGAATTGAGTTTTCAAGGAATATATTGATTAATTTGTAGTGATATTTATCAATGATATCCTGGTATACTCCAAAAGCTATGAATATCACAAAAATCACTTGTGCATTTTCCTGGAGACTGTTAAAATACATTAATTACATGGGACGTTTAGCAAATGTGAATTCTGGCATCAGAAAATTTCATTTCAATGCCATATTGTCTCTAAGGATAGAATCTCTATTGATCCTTTTAAGACAAGAGAAATCAAATAATGTCCACCACTTACGAGTATAACTGAGGTACACGGTTTTATTGGGTTAGTAGGTCATTATAGACATTTTGTCCATATTTTTTCCCAGTTCGCTAACCCATTAACAAAGATCACATGAAAAGGGGTTAAATTTGTTCGGATGAAAGAGTGTGAATAATGTTTTGAATAATTAAAGAGAATATTAGTATATGCTCCTATCATGACTCTACCATCGGGGTATGATGGGTTCGTTATTTATAGTCATGATTCAATGAAAGGACTTGGTTGTGTCCAGAGGAAGAATGATAGGGTTATTGCCTATGCATCACGAAAGCTAATAATTCATGAGAAAAACTATCATACTCATGATATTGAGTTAGCAGCTTTAATATTTTATTTGAAGATTTGGAGACACTATCTCTAAAGTGAAAAATGTGAGATATATACCACTCCAAAATTTTAAAGTATATTTTCTCACAGAATGAACTCCACCATAGGAAAATTAAATGGCTTGAACTACTCAAGGATTATGATGTCACTATACACTACCACCTGAGGAAGGAAAATAATCTGGCATATGCTTTGAGTAGAAAGGATCATGGAGTTTTAAAAAAGATTAGAGTTGAAAAGGATCTTATATACATGGATCTACTAATGATGGATATTGGAATCACCATTGATTCTGAAACATCAATACATTTTCAAATGGTTTCCAAACTATATTTATTGTAATGGATAAAGAGTTCTCAGACTGGTGATGAAGAGTTTCAAAAGATGTTTAATGCTCTGAATGATGGGAGATTGAGTGAATTTGTGTATGAAGATGGAATTTTAAAATTTGGGAAGAGAATTTGTGTTCCTGGTATACCTGAGCTTAAAATTGGAATGTTGGATGATTCTCATAGTTCAAATTTCTATATACATCCTCAGAGCAACAAAATTTATAGAGATTTGATGGAATTTTTTTGTGGGACAACATGAAGATGGATATTTCTAATTTTGTGTCAATATGTATGTTTTGTCAACAAGTGAAATATGGAAGGTAATAACCTGGAAGAGTCATAACACCTCTTCCCATACCTAAGTGGAAATGGTATAATATTATAACATACATTTTCATGGGACCACCAAAGACTCCTAGAAAGAATGATTCAATATGGGTCATTGTTGATCGTCTTTCCAAGTCACGGCATTTTCATTCTATAAGGGAAGATTTAACACTTGAACATTTAGCAATAATTTTTATTAGTGAAGTTGCAAGACTTCATGGAGTACCAATATCAATTTTTTCTGATTGTGATACCCATTTAACTTCAAAATTCTAGAAAATTATTTAGAAAGCCCTAGATACTTAACTTCATTTGAGAAATGCCTACCACCCCCAAACTGATGGACAACCAAAACGGACTATTAAAACCTTAGAAGACATGTTGAGATCATGCTCACATTACATTTAATGTACATGGGATCAATATTTACCTGTGCTAGAATTTTCCTATAACAATATCTTCCATTCAAGTATTCAGATGGCACCATATGAAGTGTTATATGGAAAGATATGTCTCATACAAACCTGTTCTGATGATGTTGGTGAAAGAAAACTTGTTGGCCCAGAACCTGTGGAGGAAATGATAGATAAGGTGAAGGTAATATAAAACTACATCAAAGCGTCTCATTATAGACAGAAGATATATGATGATAACTGAAGGAAGTACCTAGAATTTAAGTTAGGGGATCTTGTTTTCATAAAGGTATCTCCATGGAAGGGTTTTATAAGATTCGATATGAAAGGTAAATTGAGTCCTAGGTATATCAGACATTTTGAAATTCTATAAAAAATTGGGGTTGTGGCTTACCATTTGGAAATTCCTCCACGTCTCTCCAATGTTTGCATAGTATTCAGCATATCAATGTTGAAAAAATACATGCTTGACCCAATGAAAGTACTCATCTATCTGGAATTAAAATAGGAACCGAACCATTCTTTTTGCGGAAATCCTGTCAAGATTCTTGATACAAGAGAATAACTGTAGAGAAACATGAAAACTCATCTGGTAAAAGTTCAATAGATAAACCATAAAATGGAAGTGGCAACGTGGGAATCCAAGGAAATTACGATGAAGATCGACACATGTAATTTTATGCATTAATAGTCTATAAATTTCATGGACAAAATTATTTTAAGGAGTAGAGAATGTAACACCTCATGCTTCCACGGTACACTTCTCTTTGAATAATACAGTACTGTGTGTTGTATGAAACTTCGTGTTCTAACACACCACAACCAATTAAACTAGCAATTATGAATAGTAATACCCAATTTTGGAAATATTATAAATATTATCTTTCAAATTGGACTTCATTTATCAATTTAGAATTTCGAAATTAGATTAGGGTAACTTTTTGGTATTTTTCTGAAAACATTCCATTTTTGAGGAATAGTGAAAAACACCGAGTTATAGTTTCAATCCAAATTTTTATTTAAATAATTTTTTATTTTAAATAAATTTATTTTAGGTAATAATAGATACATAATATATATATAATTTCAATGTAATTCATTGGAGTCAGTTTATAATAATTTTAGATGTATAAAAATTTTATTGAAATTTTCACCATCTTTTACCCACCTCATAAGAGAATTTGAAAATACACATAAAACATAATTTTACCACATTTGTGAGTGGAATTTAAAAAATATGAGATATTAATTTGATATCAGTAAGAAAAATTTGGGTTAATAAGAAGAAATTTTTTTTTGGTGAATAGTAATGTTTTACTTTTATTTACCATGGTTAAATGTAAATAGAGTATTTAAGGGTATAATTGATTTTATTATTACCTAAAACATGTCCTAATTCTATTGGATATGTATAATTAGACCAAAAACAACCACAAAATTAAAATATGAACCTATTTGGTCCACATGGATGAGATTAGGACACTTATTATTATTTTATTTAACGAAGAGTAAAATGATTTAAAATTAATGTTTAATAACTAAAACATTTTTAATATAGGGTTATACATAGAATAAATTCTACAATAAATTTTCATTATAAATATGAAATGATTTCATACATAATAGAATTTTATTTATATTTTTTAGACATTAAATAAATTAATTTATTTATTAAACAATGATGATCTAGTAATTCACTAATTAATGAATAATTCAAATAATTGACATTCTAAATATCCAAATAAATTTAATTTGTGTCTTTTTATAAATTAAACCAATTTTATAGGATAATATCGAATATTAGGGTTGTTTATATGATTTTTTTCTGAAGTAATAATGATGTTATGAATTTAGAAAAAAAAACAAAATACTAAATAGTGTCAAAATTGACATAAAAGTGTTTTTAAATCAGATATTATATTCTTAATTGATATTATGTTCCTAAAAATCTAAGGAGCATACAAATAACTCTTATAATGATAGGATTATCATTAATTAACCACTTGGGGTTCTCCTGGTATTATATGTTTTGTTTATTATCCATATAATATAAAAATACAAAGAGAGGTTCAAATGTCGAACTAAATAAACTAAGAGTTAAATCTAAAAGATAAACTTAATATAGTGACCCATACCAGTATAAAACCTATTGGTTGAGTGTTTTTCAACCCATACCCACCATAGAATTTAAATAATACATTTTGGAGCCATTATAAACTGAAAATTATTTTATTATAAAATAATATTTCTTGCTTTTCCAAAGGCTCCCCTGACCAATCTTATAAAAGGCCATTCCCCCTTCTCTATAATTCACATCATCAAAGACATTTGGATATGAAAAACCTTCCCAATTAACCTCTCAACAATCCTCCATTCGTCCTATAGGCCTTGCGTTAGTCATAAATCCAACCTACGGAGCACTTTTGATCAAATAAGAATATGTAACTATTTCATCGCCTCTTTCAAGTTCATTTCTTCTTCCACTTCCATTTTCTTTGTTGTTTCCATTCTAAAATAATAAATCCAGTAACTCGTATGTAATTTTATGTTATTATAAATATTTTACAACCAAATTCATTATTCTATCCATACATTTAATGAAATAGTCACCATATGTGCGTACATATGGCTTACAGTCTCCACATTGTGGCGTAATCGTTATTCAATACATTATTACATGGATGGGTGTAATAATGACGTGTGATTGATGTAAATAATAAATATAACATGATAATGATTCTTTATATATGATATAACATCCAATTATATAATATTATAAAATAAAAATATTGATATTGTCGCTCGTGCATACATACGGATTACCATATCCATTAACACGATGGGATTCATTCCCCATCGTATCCATTCAAGACTAATTTTCATTAGATGAATAAAAATACTGTTTAAATACTTGATATAATTCTAGATATGAATAAGATACATCCCATACATAACAAATATGACTCATATAACAAAAAAATATAATGGAAATTGAATCTGTTAACACAATAAACAACAATAATACTAAGATATTATTAACCAAGAAATGTAAAAAGACCATATATGATTTCATATTAATTTATATGATTATTGAATAATTTAATAACAATTATATCACCATTAGAAATGAGGTTAACATACCCTTGTCCAAGGAAAATTACAAGGTAAGGGTTAATTTCACATTCTCATTATTATCCGAGGTTGATTTTATGTATGTATCTACTGGGACCTCTTTTTCATCCACATCCATGTTTCTTAAAAATATATTTCAAACCATTCTTAATATTTTCTGGACTATGGATTAAAGTCATTTATACCACTTTTTAACATTTTATATGATTTTTGTAAAGGAATATTTCCGTTGTTTTCCAAACAAGTTCATTTATGACCTTTTGGACAAAATTAAGGTAAGAATGTCTTTTTTTAACTTATATGGCTACTGCGTCTATTTTCAGCAATTATAACACCAGAAAAGCATCCCATACAATATTATAAGAATATTATCACATAAAAAAGTTTTATTTTATAAATACAAGACTTTTTAATGATTTCAATATATAAAGAGAAATTTTTTTAAAAAATGTATTGATTTCATCTATGTCAACATCCTTTGATGGATTGTAAGCTTATTTGAAGTTTATTTATTATGATACAAAACTCCCATATTTTATTGAAGGTTTTGTGATATGTTTGACTATGGATGTGTTATTTTTATACCATTCGTGTTTTATGGATAAAATATTGACATTTAATATGCTAGTTTTAATATGAATGTTTATGTTATGTTTAAACCTTTTCATATGGGGAATGCATTGGACTTAGTAGGTAACAGGTAGAGCCTGTTTTAGCTCTTAGATGCATCTGTAGGTCTCACGAGACAAACTAGTGTCTTGGAACAATACCTTGACAAAAATATTATTTGTAGTCCAGGAATAAGGCCTTGACAATGTGGTTATGAAATTATGGCATTATACATTCCATCATTATGATTGTGGCTATTGATATTGCATTTGATTAATCGACTAGTAGAATATCCATCTGAATAATCCAATGGAATTATTTGATTTTATCTTTTCCATATTATTCTGATCTTCAAGTGTAAAAGACTTTTGTTTTAGTCTTATACATTGCCTTCAATGTTTATTCTTATTTATGAATGTTTCCTCTATATTTCACTCTTTATTCAGCATCTGATCTCACCCCATTCTATGTTTTATATTTCCCAGGATGCGAAGAATTATTTTATGGCTGACCTGCAGGGATATTCTGAGGGGATATGAGTGTGGTATATGGAAACAATGTCATTGTTGTTTTTCATTTAATAATGTAATGTAAAACATATCAATGTATCTATTATTTCCAAATTTACTAAACTGACCGGTATTTCGGGACATGATTTACTTGTATCATGCCATTTGTTTTGTAATAATGCACAAAATCTATGTTATTGGGGTCATGGTGTTACAATAATGGAATGTGTAACATAAATTAATATCATCTTTGATGGATAATAATTCTGAAATATCATTCAAAAACATTTTTTGAAGAAAATACCCTCTCTTCTTTGAAAAATTATTTTTATTTATAAAACCATTTTAAAATAATCTTCAATGAAAATACATTAAAAATAGGGAAAGAAAACTTAAAATCATATCAAAAACCACTCTCTATTAAGACTTATAGAATAATTATGATAAAAATTTAATAAATTTTTATTTGAAAACAAATTGATAATAGTAAAATATTTCTGGAAGACATTTCTAAAATAAGTTCATTGGAAATGACATTTAAAAATTCGAATAAATGTTTGAAAAAGCATTGAAATTTTTTTTTCTTGAAAACTTTTAAAAGAAACATGTAAACATTTTGAAAATTATTTTCCATTAAAATTACTTGTAATTTTTGTTAAAAAAAATTACATTCAAATAGGGAATGAAATATTCAGTGAAATAATGGTAGGTAAATCCATACATGTTGTATGAGGTAAAAATAATATTGCATTTTCGTAGTAAAATAGGTGAGAAAAATTAATTTTTAGTAATTATACAAGAATATTCCTTTGAAATAATTGGTAAAAGAAAAAAATGGTAAAATTTATTTTAAATATTATTGGATAATAGTATAATGTTCATGGAAACCCATTTAAAAAAACATGGTTTTGAAGGAACACGATTTTCTAACTGAAAAGAGATGTAACTTCAAACATTCTTAAAATCATTTTTTTATTGTATTATGTCTAAAAGTGTAGATAAATGGTAACAATATATGAATATATCTTGAATAACCAGAGTAGAAAAAATTTCAGGACTTTTCTTGAGATAAAGATCAAAATATTTCATCAGAGGAAGAATATATCTCAATAATCTAAAAATGTTATTATATTGATCAAATAAACTCTATCCACTTGTTGACTTTGAACGATAGTACCTATTTAAGAAAATAAAATCAAATAAATCATAAAATTTCATTAATATTATGTTATTTATAATATAACATGTCAATGTTACTGTATAAAAATCCTAGTACAATATTGTTTCATAACAATGCATGGGTCTAAAATAAGGAAAATTGTGACAAAATCATTTTATCAATTTTGAAACATTTGAAAAATATTATCCATGAATTAAATAGAATTAAAGTCATATTTAAATACCCATAAATTCAATTTTGAAACTTTTGAAAAATATTAACCATGAATTAAATAGAATTAAAGTCATAATTAAATACCCATAAATTTAATTATAATAATAATAGAATAAATACATGGTTATTATACATAACAAACTAATAGAATTGGTGGTGAATAAATATGTATCTCACAGAAATAAAATGTGAGATTAAATTATCTTACCTTGTGTATTGACTCTCTTTTTACTTGTAAATGAATCATGTGAAATAAATTTTTTTATTATAAATATTTTATATATGAATATTATTATATATAATACCATATATGGTTGGATTACGGCCTCATATTACTTAGTTGTTAACAATCCTTTGTTAAATTTTCACATCATGAAATACTCTATTTGTTCTTCTCATGTGTCTTAATTTGTTATGTATTTGTTCCTATAGTTATATTATGATTTACATAATACATCCCATGATAAAATATCATTTATCATAAGTATATGTGTTTTATAATAATATGTATAATACATATGTTGGAAATAAAATACATCATTCTTTTATATGATAATTTGTCTGTAGGAATGAAAATTGTTTGCATTCTTATTGTTGTTTTGAAAGAAATAATGAAGATGTCATATATATATATATATACCTCTTTATGTGTGTGTATAATATCATTATAGTAGATATATAATGGTATATATTTCATATAATTTCTTTAAACTCATACATAATACATTTCATGTATTCTGTGAATGAATCACATCACTTTTAGGGGTGGTAGTCTACACATCCTTACATGAAATTGTCATATAACACAAAATAGAATGTATACATTTATGTATTTTAAAGATAATTAAATAATATTAATTAAATTTTAAATATCAATTATATTGTGTATATAAATATTTTTTCCATCATAGTTACCACTATTATAGGTGGTAAAGGAAAACCCAACATGTTATTTTTATGAGGTCTTAGTCCACCATACACATAAACAATATTGCATTGCCCATTATATAGAGTTGTTTGTGTAAGAGTAGTTATACCCATTATCCTAAAAACATCCCAATTTATTTCATATATTTTAGTAGTTATCTAATGACTCAATAATAATATTCCTTTTATTGGATAATGTAAATAAAGTAAAATAACTTGACGAAGAATGTTACCTCTTATTCCAATAACTAATTTTTGATTTCAAAAAAGGGATTTGTGGATTTATTTATACCCAGAAAAAGATTTTTTCGATTAAGGGATGTAGTTTTTGTAGATATATTGTTTTATGTTGGTAAATCCAATGATTCATGAGATGTTTGAGGAAGTGGGAGGGAAGGAGGCCTTTTTGTGGAGGAGTGTCACACTTGCAAATTTTGGGAATTAGAATTCCACCCATGGTTTAAACATTGATGGTGGATAAAATTCTTTTAAAATATAGATCCAAGTGATTATATGTTTGAAATATGTCTCAGAATGTCTTTTAGATAAGTTTTAAGGTAATTTAGGCAGTTATGATTAATGTTTAGTCCTTAGTGAAGCATAATTTTCCCTTAATTGATAGAATTAATTATAATTACATTAGAAAAAAAATTTAGTGGAAAATTAATTTTACATTGTTTAGATATTATAAATATCTTATTGAAAACAGTCAATCTATTTTTCCAAATTCCAATCACAAAATCAGTATAAGTTAATTTAAATTTAACAATGTAGTTTGGTAGACAATACAAGATTTTAAAGTCAAAACATTCAAGGTTTGCCATGTTTTTATATTCAATATCAAATAAAAAATTATTCCAATGAAATAAATTGGATTGATTTAGAATATTATTATCTTAATATACATCAAAACCCCTTTTAAATTGATTTTATCATTATAAATAAATAAAATGAAAAATCATTTTTGAGCTAAAATTCAATATTTTTCACTATTCATTAAAAACAAGAACATCACAGAAAATACCAAAAATTTACTCTAAGATAAATATTATTTTTTTATTTGAAATATAATAATAATAATAATAATAATTAGATATTAAATCTATAAAATTTAAAAAAATTTATTTAAATTTGATTCCCCATTAAAAGGTGTTAAAAATAACTTTACAAAAATATAGGTATTCAAGAATAAAATTTGGATTTTTTTATATTATGTATATAAAGAGTATTAGATGAATATCCACAATATTTATGGAATATATAAATTATTTAACACCTTAATATCACCCACTGATTACAATTACTTTAATTTATCTGGTAAAAACATCTTATAATAATAATAATATTTTTTTTAAATTTAATCAGGTTTTATATTAATTTCAAATGATTTCATAACCTATGAATTCATATTATATTTTTGTAAAAAATAATTTTTCTAATTTTATTGAATATTAATCATAACCATTATTTTAGTGGCTATGTAATATCTTATTATGTTAAATTTTAATATTATATGAATATATTATTGTTTTGTAAAATTCAGTATTGCGTAATACACAAGACGTCTAGGAATGTCAATCTTGCATGTACTGTATGTTATCCTCAATGTTATATTTATAGAATGTAAAAAATTATTTTGTGTAAAGTTCACAATAAATTAGTTTTTTTTATAATGAAATCCAAATATAGTTCATTAATGTAAAATATTTTTTATTCCTTTGTGAAATGTAATATCTCAAAAAAAGATTAAATTAATTAAAAAAATATATTTCTCAAATTCTCAGAGTGTTACATATCATTGCCTATTAATATGATATATATTTGGGATCTAATCAAGTATAACAAGTAAGCTATCAGTATAACTTAGTTTTCCACCACCAATGTTGTTGAAAATAATATCTAGTCAATAACAATGAATATAATTTTATAAAGAATAATGTACATTAAATAATGGAACCATTTAACATATTAAATTATTTTTAATTTAACCACATAATCATTTGAGTTTTTTATTACCCCCATACTATAAATATTTTCCTAGACTTATGATGGGTCGCAGCCATATCACATAGGGAAACACAATTCATTAAATTGCATGGGCTTTAATTCTCCATTTAATTCCATTATATATGACACCCATTTGGAACCATCATCCAATGACAACATTCTAGTCACGGAACATAATGTGTATCACCCCATGGGTATTTGAAGTAAGATTCACATTCCCACACCTCATGGGTATTTGGAGCAATAGTCCCTTTCCCAAACAATAATAATCACAAGAATGATTTTAGGCCTAGAACATCAGGTCTAGCACCTTGTTGGTATTTTGATCATCAGTCCTCATCCCACACCACATTTATCAATAAATAATATATATATATATAATATGTCAAAATTAACAATTTGATCATCATTATCACTTTTTTCATCATTTCATATCATGGTATACATTTTTAATTTTCAACCCAATAAAGATTTATAACTCCAATCAAATAGAATAATATAAAAAAATCATCATTAAACCATTTAAAAATATTTAATTAAATAACACATAAACCATTCAAGGATTACACAACCATACCATCCTTTATATTATCATCACTCATTATCACATTAATGAAACCATTACACAAACCGATTAAGTGACCAATTACACAATCCAAATATTCTGTAAGTTACATAATCAATTCATTCCATTAGTTAATTAAAAAATTAATCAATCCAATTATAGATGTGATTAAAAATCATGAAAATTTATATTTCACAATTCCATACACATAATTAAAATCATATCTATGGGATTTTAAATTTATACCACCTACCTCGTTAATTTTCAGAGCGTTCACCAAACCACAAATTCCAAAATTGAAGTTGAATTTTTAATTTCCCAATGAGGAATGAGAACTATAACCAAATCCTAGATCAATATTAAATAGATTAACATCCATCAAAATATAAATCGTAACACATTCACAATAGTGAAATAAGCATCCAACAAAATCTTGAAAGATGGAATGAATATTAAGGAATCTAAATGGGTGGAGATTACACACTTGATGATGTTTTGTTCATTAACTTTATTATTTTATTCATCAATAAAGAAGATAGTAGGGTTTTGTAATCCATCTGGGAGAATCAAAATTTTAAGCAAATCATGTTAGAGTTTATTAGGGGATTTTAGATATATATGTCCAGAGTTTATAGTTTTTTAAATAATTAATCACGAATTTAATTTCCTTCAAACAGGGCTTCTGGTATAGGAAACATTGTTTTCCCATACTCTGATCCTCAACTATACACCTCCCCTTATGGGAGCACTACTTCTCCATAGAGGATGGATGGTTTTACAAACCATAAAACAACCATGCCACCCCCTATGTCTATGGATACATTGTTTTCTATGTTTAGGATAATGGTTTGGGAAAACATTTGATAAATTTTCACTACACCTATCCATCCATCATTTGAAATTATTTACGTGAAACTCAAAGAAAAATAAAATAATCCAAATTTATAAAAAAATAATAGTATAAGAGTACATATAAATGGGCATGAGATATCAACAAAAAGTTCAGAGATCTTGAAATGTCATTAACTTATAATATATCATCCTTAATCTATACTACCAATAATCTCTATGATTCTAAAGTAAAAAAAGATAGATTCCAAGAACTAGTATATATGTATCTATCACCCATGTATGCTTCAAAACACACCCATAATTCAAGAATACAAAAACATTCATAATTTTATTTCCACACAACACATTATTTTTGTGATCTACAACACATATCAGATGCTATTCAAAGGACACATCTGTCTCATGCTCAATAACATAATCATCGAACATGTGATATGGGTCGGGGTGATATAATCAATTATGTGGAACTTGAAAAACATCATTCATAGAAATATACATATGGAGAATAACCTATTATTATGACACCATACTAATTCTCTCCACAACCAAAAAATGTACAAAAAAACTAGTTTCTATATTTCCTTATCATTGAATCCTATAGTTAACCAATATATGTGACACCCAAAGGAACAAACTATCACCCAATATAAAATCTAGTGTTCATTGACCACTATAAACATAATAATTATTCCAAATCGAAGTTATTGCCATATTTTTTGCACTATTTAAACCTATTATTATTTCTACAACATAAGTCCTGGTCCCAATAACTCTGACTGACATACTTTCTTCCATCATAGAGGTGATTTTCAGTGCCTATCATAATGTGACTCACACAGTTCCATGTGAATAATATAATGATAGTTTTTGTTATACATGTACTCAATGAATTATTGGTGCTTCTCTGAAGACCCATGAAATTCATTAATTCACACTCATATAATATCCTCATGTAAACTTCTATTACATTATAAATGGACATATTTCTATGAGTGGAAGGCCATACTCCGGAAAAAAATATGTACCAAGAACCTTATTAAATCCCTTACATAATATTAAACTAAAACATGAATCATAGTATAAATCTGTACTACATGGCTCCCCATGTTGAAAAATTATCTCCATCCCATAAATTTATCTTAACTAATCCACTAAGACTATCTCTCTTATCATAAATAAATTCACTACGTGCATCAATCGGTCTACATCAATCCAAATAGTGTCATTATTCTAAGGATTCATTTGGAGACCCATCATAAATTCCATGGTAAATTCATCCCAATTCCATTATAGAATGGTAAATTGATATTCTAAACCACTAGGGTGTGGATTCCGGGCCTTCAACTATTAAATAAGGTAAAATCATGTCACAAACCCTACATTATTATTTATCATGCCCATCCACCAATACTATCAATGGAGTTCACATTTCATTTTTATCAAACATGGATGTACAATAGAAACAAAGGTGTTAAACATATTTATAATATCCAATCACATTAATATATGCACAATACCATAATTCTAAAAATATATGATTTCATTCTCATATATTGTCCAATTGGAAGGTGAATCCACACCATCAAGGATTTCTATTAGGGTAAGACACTTGGGATCCTGAAACTATCTATCTCTGATCCATCCCAATAGTGTAGACTCCGCTAATATATATACCAGAGTCAATTTTATGTCCCTCAATAATCACCACATGAATATCATCCATTGTGTTCTTCATCATAGACTCATAACTAGACTCTGGATCTACATGAGTATGTGTCATCCAACTGAAATCGTCAGTAACCCAGTTTTCCTTCTCAGGTGTATATGCTTACTATAAAACAGAAAATTAATATACTGAACACACCTCCACTACAATAAATTTAATCCCCTTTGCAAAAATATATACTATATTATCTTGTTATCGGTATGCATAAAATAGTTTAACCAAATAGATAATTCAACCACCATATAAAGAAATAAATAATTGAAGCTAACTTGTGGTCATTCACAGGTTAATTTGATTTTTCTTGCCTCAACTACATTGACTCATATGCTAGAAATAGATCTCCCTATATCAACAATTCTCTAATTTTTATCCCAAAAGCATCACAGAACACATTATACTCCTTTCCCAGCTCGTATAGTATCATGATTCGTGTTGTTTTCAACCACTTCATTGTCACTTGGAAGGAATTATGACACGATCCATACAATTCAAACTATACCAACATCTTTTTAAATACCCAATGTTGTGATTCAATTAAAACAACATGAATAAACCTCTGATAATAACCTTCCAATTCCAAAAATCAATATATATTAAATACATTATTAGGATGCCCCCAAAAAACCAATTCATTAACTTTCTAAAGTTCCACAGATAAACATTATTATAAGATTATGTGATCAAAGATGTGTACAATGTTGAACAATAATTGAAAATTATATTTCTTGGATTATATCCTATGATATCCAAGTATACTCTAGAATTTTTCATAAATTTGGACATGATCCATGCCTGAATGGGTCATCTGACTAATGATAGTCCCAACATCCCAAAACCTGTCATTTCTAGTGTGCTTTGTCTCAACCCACACACATCCCAAGAAAATTCCCAAAAGTTCACCCATCCTGATCACTACTCAAGGAAAAGCAAGATTAATGTTGTAGTTCTAATCAATTAGGCTCCTTAAAAGAATGATGCACCTTGTTGACATGAGACATATCATTTCATTATTTAAACCATTATAATTTGTAGGTGTTAATGTTATAATTTCATATGACAATACAACTGATTTTCTGTCTTATTTTGTAGAATTAATAAGTCAAATGTAACATGATTTTTTTAAAATCATGTGAAAATATTAAAAATGGCGCAACATCACTCCAAATGGTTAAAATTACATTAAAAATAATGGGTTTTGTGAAATGATCAATAAAATTGTCATAATATATGTATGAAATGAATCTTGAATATAAAGGGTTATTTTAGTTCAATTATGCTAAGAAAAATAGAGATATAACCACATTAATATTGAACATGGAATCCATTCGAGAATATAGTAAACAGTAAATAATGGGGTATAATTATAGAAATATAGAAAATGATAGAATTATCTTCAGAACAATATAATGATAAAGAAAAATGACACTAGATTCTAGAACCAATTTGATTTTGTGGAATATAATGAGTCTTATCCTACACATGTAGTGATCACATGACATAAAAGAAATTAAAAATTCATTTTAAACTAATAAATTTTAATGAAACATACTATATGTTATTTTTTATTGTAATTTATTTATTATTTATGTTTGTTTTATTGAATTTAGTGATGGAACTCTAGGACATTTTTAGCTACAAATTTTAAACATCCATTTTATCTTACATTTGAAATTCCATATAACACAAAAGCTAATTTCAATATATATAATTTCTGGAGTGTCTATTTTAATTATTGAAGTACTCTTTGGTTCCCATTATTATCATACATAATTAAATTATCTTCACTTAATCTGTTTTACATAGCCCTATGATATTCTTCTTTCCATCTCCATTGAATGTTTATTAGATTGGTATAAGGGTGATCAGTGGTACATGATCACAGAAGAAAGATTAGGTATTCACATAAATTGATTGTTTCATGTTTTTATTTTATATGAGAATACTATGATAGAATGATTGAAAAAGACATTATATATTCAGTCAGGAAAATTGGAAGTGATATGTTTTAGTAAATTAATATAATGTGAAAATTTTGTGAGAATAATTAATAAAAATCACATACCTCCATATATATTTTAGAAACACATTTATGGTTTCCTTCAAAAACCAATTATCATTGATTCATTGGCACCTTAATTTTTTTTACCATTCATCGAAATCCACAAAATCTGTCAAAAAATTTAAACAAAAAATGTTTTTCCTTCCTGTGAGACAACCAAATTCACACACATTAAGTACATTTATTGTCAAAATTTTAACTCTATTTTGCGCCATCATAGTATAGATTAAAAAAATTTCAACTTCAATTATTTCGAACAATGTAAAGAAAATGTATATAGAAGAATAGAGATAAAAATTTTGGTGTATATAGATAATCAAATAATGTTTCAAAACTATAATATTTTAAATATTTTATAAAAATGTATTTTAAATAGAAATTATATCATCATTCATATTGATATATTTTTCCCTTAAGGAAAACCACACCAAAGATAAAAATCAATCCCGACATAATATTATGATTTTCTAAACAAATTAGCTATATTATAAAAATTAGAATTCATTGACATGGCCCTTACGGGTTTATGGTGAATTTTAAAGGGGTTATTAAACCATACCAATATTGTTATGGTGGATATTTTCATTTTTTACATGAATTTTCATGGTTTAAAAAATTATAAAATGCATATAAATTATAAAATATTTATAAATTAAAAGTGTTTATTTTTTTTCAGAAATTAAATAAATTATAATATGAAATATTCATAAAAATTATGTTATATTGTATATTTATTTAACCAATAATAAATGTTTTTAGCGGATTTGATCCAACATTAAAATAAATATATACTATAATTGATATTAAAATAATATATATTATTTACATTATTAATTTTAATTCTTTATATCTTAAGAAATATTTGGTTTTATATTTATAATAGAAATATATATTTTAATATTATTGCGTATATATGACTAAATGTTAAAGGATTTTTAATATGAATTAAAAAACACCCAAAAGAAAATCTATGAGGTTTGAAATGTCAGAGTATAAGGGAAATCCCTTGGACAATGTTAATATAGTCCCTTGGTAAATAGATATCACTCGAATATGTAATTAGACACTCAACTTTATATCATGTGAATTAAAAAATATTCGATTCCATATTTCGTTAATAATAGTTTTTCAATATCTCTAATTTGTATTGAGGTGTTCTTATTGATGATCTAATGATACATGCAATAATCAGATGGATGGGTGGTTTCCCTAAAAATAAAAAGAATAGTGGTTGTTAAAATGTTTCAATTATATAAATTTTAATTTATTAGAAATGAAAAGATAAAATCCAGTTATAATGGAAAGAAAATATTTCATAACAAAACATACCATCACATGGAAGGTCAAGAAATCCTTGAAGACGAAACCCTAATATCCTTGAATAATATGACAACAATGCATGCTATTATGGACACATGTACCATTTATATTGATCTTGAGACCTCTTATTTGTGATTTCCATTATATCTAATTTCATTTAACCTCTTTATTAATCACTACCTCAGATATATTGGACTGAGGGATCTAGTTCCTTATGCCATGTGGTATAATTTTTGCCCGATATTAAAATTTGGGAGTAACAACATAAAAGTGGAACAATCGATTGAGGTATGATTATTATGTTCTCACACCTCAAAGTTGAAATTCTTTATATATATCTCAAATAACCCAGTAACCATCTCAATAATGAATTGGTTGGCCCAAGTAATCCATATCCATGACTATATTATAGTGAAATCATACCAAAATGATGTGATCTAGAAGACTGTAGCATGTGTTGGCCCCCACGAGTCATGTGCGAGTGATCAAAATGAATATTTTCCAAAACCATTTAGTAAAAAACTATGACATTTACTCTATTTTTTCATTCCCAAAACACAATCGTTTTTAATATATATAGAAAAATTTCCTTTGTTCCTCTCTATCCAATGAAATAAAAACATTAACAATACACCATAAAATGATGTTCAGTTTAGATATGAGAGATTCAAACCATTTAATTTGGGAAATTTTATCAATTATTCAATGTACATGAATTATCCTGTAGTTTGTATCAAAATTGATGGAATATTTTATAGAGGTGGAAAATATTTATTGTTTAAGTTCCATAATGTAATACCCTATTATTTTAGTAAAAATAATTCCTTTATTGAACATAATGTGTTATATATCATGTTTCTCAAGAAAAACTGGTATAAGAAAATTGTGTCATTTTTAAACGAAATTTTTAAAAATTATATTTATAATATAACTTTTAAAATTGATTGTATGAAATGATGTTTCAATAAATGGAATTATTTGAAAAAATGAAATGAAATTACATCGGGTTGTAGAAGTCTCCCATATAACACTAATTTTGTGAATATTATATTGGACGTGGTTTTAATAGGTTTTTTATCCAAAAAAATAATTCAAAATCAATAATTAAGGTAGGAGAGAAATCATCTGTGAGTGAAGTTAATGATGGTGAAGAATTCCATGAGGTCCATGGTAGCAGAATCACAACCTGCAACAACCACGTGAAAATACAATTTGCATAGATATTACTCATAAATCATAAAGGAAAATGTTAATATAAATTTGGACTATATAAATGTGTAATAATTAATGTATTAATTTATTTATAACATTTATTTGACATAGTTAAAAAGTTCTTTTTAAGAATTTGTTTAATTTATTAGTCATTTTATAACATTATGAGGTCATTTTTTGTATTTTTATTTAAAATAGTTTTTATAAAAAATATGTTAATAGAAAATTTATATTTTTGATAAAACATACTTTGGAAACTATAGTAACATTAATAAATTATTTCTTTATAGATATTAAAAATTAGAGATATTAATATATGAAAATTTATTTTCTCTGAAACAAAATTTCATTAAATTTTTATATTTTGTTTAAAATTAAAATTCATAAACTGTAGAAAATGAATATTCAAAAAATAAATTTATTTTTGATTGAATATATAAATATCTTCTTAGTATTATTTTTTGGATAAATCTTAAGTAGTTTTGATTTAGGTAAATAGTGAAAAAAATAAAAAAACTGCTTGTACAATATCGTTATAACATTATAATACCACTGCAATGATATACATGTCATTAGAACTCATAATGATATATACATTTATATGTAACTATATTATTTTAAAAAATATCTTTTATTTATAAAATTCATGTATTTCATTTTGAAAACATAAATAATATATTACTCTAAAAACTATTTTAAATGTTTATGCTAAATTTTCTTTTCATACCTTGTTGAAAATAAATAAAAAATGTATATAATAATTTTTTTTAAAAAAAATTAATGTTATTTACTATTTATAATTTCTTTTTTAGTTAAAAATTTTTGATTAATATGAGAAATGTTAAGGATCATGATAATGGCGAAAGAGTTCTTTTTAATGAATTATTTTACTATTGTTGTGTAGTTTATAAATATTTAATTATATTTATATATTTTATATGATGCATATGATGTTATTTTAATAGATATAAAAAAATAAATTACTACTCATTTAATTAGTGCTTAATTTTATGAAATATTATGAACTCTTATTAGACAAGAAATAACTTTTTCAATAAAGAATAGTTTTTTCTATATATTAATTATATTAATTTAAAATAAAATTTTGATAAATTTACAAAATTAATAGGGTTTAATGGATAAAATAATTAGGTTCATAAATTCCAAATTTATTAAGAGATTTTATCTTATATTTTTGTGTAAAACTTAAATATTAATTTAAAAACAATATAGTATGGTAAAAACCAAATAATAATGTGTAAAAATCATATGTTAAATGACTCTACACATGTTTAAAACCTTTGATAAAATGAATAGTTGAGAATTAGATAATTATATTCCAAATATACTATATTATATATCACTATTTTAGTTATTTATCCATGAATAGTTTCATGGAATCATTTATATGTAATGGGTATTAGAGAAAAATAAATTTTCCTGCATGTATTTTAAGGTACTCTCGCCACCCCAACAAGATCACTCTATGTTTCTTTTTCATCATGAAAACATGTCAAAGTGAACTATCTTATAATTTTTTTAACATCCATAATACCATGTTCTATATAAGTCATCATATGGTGTTATAACCCATTAAGGAATTTGAGAAAAAGTTCAAGAAACCCAAATGAAAATGACTTACTACATTATCTTATCATTTTATTAATCATATACCAAAGAAATATTTCATATACATGAATTTAAGATAAAAAATTGTAATATAATTTTAATACTGATTATTATAAAAAAATAATATCACACTTCCACTAACCAATAGACCTATTTAAAATAAATGACAGCATTGTAACGTGTTTTCGTCGACAGTTTCCTCCTTGAACATTGGGTTCTATATTTCCTAAAATAATTCTATGGCTTATTTTAAGTAGTTATTTAAAAAATTAATATTTTTAACAACACTAAGATTTTTAAATAATAAATTAGTTTATTTTTATTCTCCATCTCATTCAATGGAAAAAGAATGTGTCATCTATGTATATTTGAACTACACCTCTCGAAAACAATGAATTATTTATTCTCATTACCTCCAAACATAGATTTCAATAAGAAACATTTAGAATATATAAAAAATATATTTATGTCACAATTAAATTTTTATGATAATATATTACAATAATTATGTAATATTAATAATAAATCATTATAGTGAGTTTAGTTACATTTATTTGACATATATTCTCTCCTTTTGTAATTACGACCAATTTTGAAGACCTAAGGAATAATTTATTTTCTATGAAAATTGAATGATAATGGATATCCACATATAAAATTTTATATTCAATGAATATATTTTACCTCATATTGGACAACGGTCAATATACCAAAGAGAGGTTCATTGAAATTAACTAAAAAAATTGATGAAAAAAAACAATATAATATATTAATAATGCATGGAAAGAGATAGTATTTCCATATTAAATATATATGAATGAGGAAACTAATAAGAATTTAAATAATCTATAATTTCTTATTTATGATTTTAGGTGCACGTTTTAAATGAATCAAAAGAAATGGTAAGGATTTTTAGATATTAATGTTTTTTCATTTAGTTATCAATCATATTAACCACTTGTTAATTTCTATTTTGATTTTATTCAAAATAGATTTTTTTTAAACATTAATTAAATTTAATGGATATATAAATTCATATCATGTTTTATCTTGATTTTTTTTTTATTTCAAATATAATGCTGATGTATATGTCTTTGTTAACTCTACTCCCTTCGTTGAGTAAGACATATTATTCTGGGACATCAATCTTCAATGATTTGTTTCTACCCAAATAATTTATTTCATGTTTATTTATATACCTATATGGAGAGAATTTATATTTAATTCAATTATTTTAAAAAAATTTAATTTCCTATTCAGATGATGTATAATTATTGAGCATAACACAATTACTTTGTAACGATGGGTTCCCTTCCATGTACAGATTTTTCTATTTATGACAATTTTCTCCTTAATAATTGAAATATTAATTTTGTTCTATCTCATGTGAACACCATATTTCACTTATATTATTTTCATAATTTTGTTTTATATATATTTGGGGATATTGGATTTTAGGAAAGGAAAATTTAAAATCTAAAAATAGATCTTCCAAACCACCATCAATAATTTTCAGTTATGTATTATAATTTTTGTGTTACACTTTCTTCTATAATAATAACAAAATAATTAATCTAAATTATATATAATTTTTATTTAATATTTACACACTTTAATTTCTATATGATTTTTTTTTGAATAATACATATGTTAATTTCCCTTCATAGTCTTATCCTATGGTAAACCCAATTTAACAGAAATTGCCTATTTATTATTTAATTTCATGTTCCAATGCCATAATATATTTAAATCATGAATATATTCTTAAAATTATTATTTTTATATTGATATCCTTCCTGGTTCAATTCTATTATAAATTGAAATAATAATTTATTTATTTCTATAAATGAAACTTTTATCATTTTAAAAAGTATCACCAATGAGGTTTATTTTTTTCATACTTATCCTTTATAATTCTCATGAATTTTTATATAATTGAAATAAATTTTAATTACCAATTCAATGTTATTTGAATATGATAATAAAAAAAATTAATTATTTCTTCTCTTAAAAACTCATATAAAATAGCTTTCAATTATTTATTGAGTTAATATTGTGGAACACTCTTATTTTTCATAGATACTTTGATGATTATAAATTATGTGTGGTTAATTTTCATCTTCAGTCAAACATATTCTTTTAAATGATTTGTATGTAAAGGTTGAAATGTACATAAATCACATTAATTAATTAATTTTTCATCTCATGATGAACCATGTATAGTCAATATTTCACAAGTAAATAAAAATGATATTATATTGTCATAAAACTGATCTTGCAAACAGTTTAATAGAATTTATCCTGAAAACACTATATTATATTTTTTTTAGTTTTGAAAATTTACTTATGAATATCATTACATGGTTTAGTTCACTACCACAAATATTTGATTCTACTACCTTGTGGTATAATTTCTTAGGACATGTTAAGATATTTATCTCACACTCATATAGTATGAAACATGTTTATTCTCTTGAGATTTCATATTTTAATATAATGACTTATAGATAACTCTTATTTTTAATTGTTATTTGTAATTATTAATTTAACCTTGTACATGTTTTATTATATGTTTATGAACTAATCCTTGGTGACATGTGGATATTTTTTGACATTCTATGTTCTGAGCTCCCTCATTTATTATGTTTCCCTTCTCTGGTTAATGAAGAGAATAATAAGATATGGTATGTCTGTAAGGTGGTTTATTATAGATTCATTCTGAATAAATGTTAACATGTTTTTAAAATAAGTTACTTATAAAAATTGTCCTCAAACACATTTTACCAAAAGGATCCAAGAGTTCTATGAGATTATATGGAGATTTACCATTAATCATTTTATTATGATGTAAATTAATTATATTCCTAGATTAGGTTTCAATATGTTAATTTAATGGAGGTTTCAGATACTTTTTATTACATCTTAAGATATTTTTCCGCAATATGATTTCTTTTTGTTGGAAAATGATAGGGATATTCCCATGAGTATGATACCAACCCAATGTTTTTTCAATTTACAAAGAATATTGTTCTGTATAAATTACATCCCTATCTAGATACTAGAAAGTGGATTTTTCATTTAATAAATTAAAATATGGGCAATCGACCTCAATAGGATGGTTGATTATTAACACAATCAGTACTTGGTGAAATATTAGTGGTTCTAATACAACACATATTATTTGAAACTCCCATGAGATATGATTTAATTAAGAACATTTTCATTACTAGTTACATTGATTGATTTAATGTTCTAATGATTTGTGTAAATTAATAATGGATAACCAAACCTAAATAATCCTATATTAAACAAAGACTGATTTTGGTTAAGATAAATTATAATATAATGGTTTGAAATAGTATGTCATTTTAAGGTTGAGTTTTTTATGAGATAGTAATTCTATTAGTATATTAATTTATCATCACTCATATTTACAAATTTGGGTTTTTATTAACTGATTCATTGAAAAGGAACCAAGTTAAAAATGAATCCTATTGAAAAAAATTGATATTTATCCAATGAGTAACCTTAAGGGATATTCTTTGGAGTGATAAATCTTGTGATCATATCACCCATTCTATCATGAAATAAAATTAACAACATGAATATATTTGAATTAAATAATCTCCAATAAATGGAATTGTGGAGTCTCATGAATGTTTTATTATTAACGATAAAAAAATAAAGGGAATATTAAATTTCATTTTTGTCAATTTTTTGGAATATTTATATAAGGGAATATAGAAATGAAACCAAAATTTATTTTATCCATTGAAAATGAGGTCATATATAAACTAATTTAGGAGGAATACATAAGAGAATAGTGTAATAAATGAAAGTAATAAGAGTTTTCACTATGATACCACTCAAAATTTAATATCTTATAAGTGAGTAACTTTGGGATTATCAAACAAAATTTAATAATATTAGGGAAATTAAAAATTATAGGAACCCCCTACATAAATTTCTTAGGGAATCCAGGAAATAATATACAAATTTTGTTATTGAAATTTGTTTTGAAAATGTTTTTGTCTGAGGAACTCTAATAATCCACACCAGAATTGATAGGGTTGTTTTTGTATAATTAAACCAACTTATTTACACCTAAAATGTTTTCGGAGGACATAATATCATCAACTCACATACTAAATATTTTTTTAGAAATACAAAATTCTATTTTTATGAATATTTAATCCCAATTATACCTTAATAGGAATATTCCTAATTTAAATAATTTAGATAAATTTAATATTGTTTTGGAAATTTATTAGATCTATCAACATAGAGGAAAAAATGTTTCGAATATGTAGTCTATAATTCATATTAAAATTCTCTATTATACAAAGAATGGATGATTATGAACACCCTTTAGAATCAAACTATATAATTTTGGTCATGATATAGAATAATGACAATATACTTGCTCCAATGGCTGGGGAGAAACAAAATATTTATTTTATTCTTATTATGAGGACAATGATTTGTTTCGATGATTATATGATAATTATATCAATAGTAATTTATATATTTTATTTACCCTTATCCATTTCCATTTTCAGAGATAAATAAAATTGGGAGGGCACAATTTACTTAATAGGGGATGTAACACCCCAAATATTATATGATATGTTTTTATTCATTAAAAACTAAGGTGTTATGTACCTTGAATAATATGTAATAATATACAAAAAAAGTGAAACATGAAAATAATACTATATGATTTTATTATTATAACATAGTCATTAAATTTGTTGCTATAAAAGGAAGAAAAACTATTACAATATATATGTAGAAAAAAAAAGAAATGCAATTAGTTCTTTGATGTCTCCCTTATTGAGATAATTTTAATTAGATTAGAATGGAGGTGTACTGTCTTGGTATTTTTTAAAAACCCAAATAAAATAAATAAAAATTTTAATTCCATATTTGTATTAATAAATTTTATTTTTTTGTATATTCCTTATAAAAGTAGTAAGTAATTCCTTAATCAAAACTAAAATAATTATACTCTAATTAAACTCATCATAGTTTATTATAATGTATTATTTTAATATTAAATGTATAAATTTTTTCATTTTATATTATAAAAAATAATTTTTAAAATTTCCATATCAAAATTAGATTTGGGTGAAATTTTTGTATTTTTCAGAAATTATTGATTTTGTTTTGAATTCTGAAATATACAGTTTTTATAAAATCAACATAAATTTTCATAAAAATAATTTATTTAAAAGAATAATTATATATTATAGTAATATAATAATATTTTAATTAGATATAATATAACTAATTACTTATTATGTATTAATATAATTTTTTTGTATAAGTTCACTTTGGGATTAAATTTCCATTTTTAAAAATTGTTTTTTATGTGAATTTTAAAATTAATTTAATTTTAACCACTTAAATATATTCAATCATAAAAATGGAATAAATACTTTTAATTAAGTGTTATAATTTATTTATATTATTCCATTTTATTCATAGGAGTTGTTTATAGTTTCCACAAAATAATTTTTCAACTCAAAATAGATAAATTGGGTTAAACATGGTGAAATTATATGGTAAAACATTAATATAGTAGTAACACCTTTATTTTTAATATTGGATGATTGGTCATAAACCAAATGTATTATTAAATATTTAAATAATATATTTTGAAAAAATATTTTGAAATTTGGATCACATGGTTCAGTTTTGTGAATATAAGATATATCTTATCAAAATTAAGATCTATTTTTGAGTCTTTTAAATTAATGGAATAGTTGTATGATTACATAATATTTTTTCGTGAATATGATTTATAAAACATATTCCTTTTAATTATTTTAGAATTTATATTCATGGAAATATGTTTATTAACTTTTTTCAATGTATAACTATATCTACTCTTAAATATGATATATTCTTAAGAACTGTTTTTTCATGTTTTCTGTTAAAAATTTAAAAGTGACTTTTTCATCCTATAGGATTTGAATATAATAAAATGGTTTAACAATTTTGGAATACATATTTTAAATTGCTTTAAAAATACATTTTAATTTTTTGGTCATTCAATTAATTTATGGTGTAAAAATATAAATGATCATAGTTACAGTTCAAATTGATTTAAACTGTTCTAACTAGAAGATGGGGCGTGAAATGTATGCGTAACATTTGAAAATGATTTTTTAGTTTATTTAAACTATGAAACATATAATATTATATATTTCGGAGCCTTATAACTTATTCCAATTATTATGATATATATATATTATAATCATTTAAATAATTACATGTGGGTCTTTTCACTCACTTATAAAATGGATCCACCATCCTCTCTACCTATATCCTTTTAAAAACACTATTATGAAATTACTAGAAACAATTACTTCAATAAAAACCACCCCATATATAATAGTACTTGTTTTTATCATAAAATAATCCTATGGAATATATTATTATAACCATTATAATGTTGTCCTAAGATGAAGTATTGTTCATCAGTAAACGGTTTCATTTTATTTCTTCTATACCTCAGTCAAATATTCTTTGTACATGATCAAATAATAATAATATTGTCTTTCATACTAATTTTATTTTATTTTAATTTGATAATATATATTTTGTTCCATAAATTAGGAAAGGAAGAAATCATTCATGTTCTTGGGGAACTACCACATCATGAACTGATATAATTTTGTTTCCATAAAAAATATCATAGATACATATAGTGATGGATTTAAAGTACATTATTGATATTCATAACATATTTAATGTTATTTATGTGTATTATATATTATATTTTCTTTAATTTCCTTCCATTGAAATGTTATATCGTTGGTCATGCATACATTTGTGTTACCACATCCACAAAGCGGTGTAATAATATTTTCATCACCATGTCACATTGATGGTATATATATGTTTATTTAAAGAAATATTATGTATTATATATAAATTTCATTCTATAACAATAAAATAATACATACCACATTTCCATCATGACCATTGAAAATTTTATATATTACCTATTCATATATAAGACCCACCATCCCCAAGATTTTAACATAGTTCATTATTCATGACCATGTTTAATGGTTTATCTAAATATTGAATTAGATATATAATAATAATAATTATATCATTATAATTATTATATAGATGATGAAATAATAATATTTTCTTTACCATAGTCAACATAAAAGATTTAATAATTTGTTTTATGTAACCATTATTCAATGTTTTGGTTATTTTTCAAGATTTCACATTTTCTTTAAAGAAAAAATTCATTAGTTTTTTAGGTATCATAGTTATGAAAATTCCTTTGTAATTGGAAATAATATTTCAAAAGAGGAAAGTGTTTTCTATATGCGTTCCAAAGAGATTTCAAGGGTTTTATGAAGGAAAATTGCAAGCATAATTTTTTTATCCATGATATGGAACATAAGAATTAAATATGATGATGGTTGATCCAGATACAACATTTATTATTGGTAATATTGATATAGATTATAATATTATTAATCCCCATTATATATCGCTAACGTATTGTATAGTGTTTCTTATCATCAAATTTAAAAGGGGCAGTTTACCTCAATGGTTTCTCCTATGAATTTAAAGGTAATCTAGTTATTTCTAACATGATATTAGTAGGCCTTTTTAATATAATGATTTATGTTATGAAAAAGGGTATATATTTTATTTCCAAGGGTAATAATGGTTTTCATTTAAAATAAATTTTTTTTATTCATGTGAAAATTATTTATTTAATAATATAAAGGAATATGGTTGTAATGATAAATATTTGATAGAAATTCATATTTTCACTAGATTAATGGATTTATTTTTTTTATGTCCAATATTGATATTGTTCCCTCATCTACCATTTTAAAAAATATTCACTGAGTTTAAGGATGAGTAAGAACGAAGAATTAGTCAACCTAATAGTCATTAATATTTTCAATTAAAAAAGCATGTGTATCTTTTTAACTGATTTATATAGTGGGAAATTTAGATACATAGTATAAGTTCCAATATTTTATTATATGTGGCTTTTTATATTCAATTTATAGCGTAATTATCTAAAATTAGAAACCACTGAGGACTTCTAAAATGAAACAAGGTAAATTATTTAATTAAATTACACTTTCTGTAGAGTTTAATTTTGGGTCATTATAGTTCTTCCTAGACCATTCAAAAGAAAAAACAAATAATTACAATATAAAATAAATCATATAATAGAGATATTCATGCACATTAAAGAATTCTTGAGGTCCATGATAGTGGAATGACCACCCACGACATCTAGAAGAAAAAACCATATCCTTAGATCCTATGCATATAGATTGAGGGGCAATGTAACTATAATTTATAAAAATATACACATGTACTTATGAATTTAGTAATTTCTATAAGGCATTTTCATTACAAGATTTTATTTTTTTACTTTTAAATATATATAATTGTAATTCAATAATCCATCGATAAAATTAATGATAATATTTTATATTTATTTTTTAAAATTGGATTTTTATGTTTTTCATTTTATGAAAATTAATATACCATGGATAAAATATATTGTTACTAAAATATTATCATTAATTAAAATAGTATTTGATATGAAATGATTATAATAATAATAACTGCCTAAAAGATTACTATAAATTCAATTTTGATACTATTATATATATATATATATATATTATATTTAAATTCCAAAACTCTACAATCATAATTTGAATAAATTAAACTATTATTTTTATTTGACATATCAATATTATCTTAATATAAATTGTTTCCTTTTTCTAAAATATTTTATTTTTAGGATAATAGGGAAAATACTAATATTGTTAATACTGTCACATTGTTAAGATATAATACTACAAGAATGACATAAATGTTTTTAAAACAATTATTCTATATTTAAAATATATATTTATAAATTATATAATTCAATTTAAAATAATATTTTTTATTTATAGATTATGTATTAATCCTTATGGAAATATTAGTAATAATTTTGTTAACAACGTAGTTTAGTTTCCTATGATAAATATTTATTTTCATAAATTTTTTAAATTGAATCTAGAAAATTATATTTTTCTATAATATATAATAATGTTCATATTGTTTATTAATGTTTATATTATTTTAAGAATAAATTCATCTTTACTAAGGTGGATTTTAATTACCATGTTAAGGGTGAACATGATATTTTCAAAAAAAATTAATTAATTTTCTGTGAAAATATCTAATTAATGAAATTTAATTATTTTCATAATGACCTTGATATTATTTTCAAACATATATATAAAGATACTGTAAGAACCGTGAAATTATTTTCAGTTAGGTTTTCCTTTTCTGGTTGGTTGATGTTTGGACAAATCTGGGAAAACCATTTAATGTTGTGGAGGTTTTGTAGGGGTGCATAGTTGATGCATAGTCTGAACAAACTGTGTGGCCAGACCAGGAAACCATGCACCCCTGACATTGGGCACCGCATGGGTAGAACAAGGTTTGTCAGACCATTCGGGAACACTGTGCAAAGTCCCTGGGTGAGACAGTGGCAACTACAAGGTTGTCGGACAGTTCTCCAAACCATGCGGGGTAACCATGTGGCCACATAAAGTGTGGGTTTTTAAGTCATGGGCCACTCAGGATTTCCCATATTTCCCTTATTCATCCTCCCACTTGAAGTTCACTCAGGATTTTTGGTTCTCAAGGGTTTGACAGACTGTCCCACACTTTTTGGAAGAAAATCAAAGGGGTTTAAAGGTGGTATTGAGGTGGTTTCTCCCAGGAAACTCTCTATCTCTCTATCTCTTAGTTTCCTAGATCTATAAGGATTTCATGTAGATATAGGGTTGTGTTTTTCCCGTATAGCAGTGATATTCCTCTAAGCCCCTGACTGAGTGTCCTAAATCCAATTCTACCACTTTTAATTGTGTTGGGATCGCTATAGTAATCTATATCTTCTTCTTGATCCTCATTTCATCTTTCCCCTTATTTCTCAAGTTATCCTTCATTGAGATTTTTAGATGTTTTTATGGATATATGGTGTTAATATAGTGATTCAATCCTTGAGGTTCGCATATAGTGATCTTTTAATGTCAAGGTAAGTTGTTGGTTACATTCTATTGAATCTCTTTGAGTTATACGTGCAAATGTGCCCAATACCCATGAATGAGGTATTGTGTGTTAATCGTTTTAGCCCTATTGTTTTCCTGATAAGATTTAGTTCTTGATTAGAGGTTAATTGATTCTGAATAGTGTGAATTTATGTGATTTGGATGTGTTTTCCCATGCATGTATTTCCTCTTTTGACTGTTCGGTTTAGTTTGCCTGTTTGGTAGTTGTTTACTTTCCCATTCCAAGTATTGTATGATTGTGTGACTATTGTTCTGTTATGTTGATATATTGTAGATGGCTATCCAAGTAGTTCTTAATGTTTACTTGGGCTAATACGCACTGCTATACATGTTTGACTTACACAGGGCCATGAGAACCTGGTGTATAGACCATAGAGAGAATGGACGTTGAGGGCTTCTCCAAAGTGTATGTTTTACTAATGATGCGAGAGCACATGAGGAATTGATGTTGAGTGCTTCCTCAGAGTTTTTTTAGTTTCTCAACACAGAACTCATATGTAATGTGACATAATTTCTTTCCTAGAGCACGTTTACTTACCGATACGAGACAATAGGAGGAATTGATGGCGAGTGCTTCCTTAGAGAGTCTATTCATATGATAAACCTGAGGGGTTAGACAGAGTGTACTATCCAATGGTATTATTGAACGTGTTTGGTAGGACTAGAGGGGATAGTCTATGAGTACATCCCAGAAGGTTACCTTTGTGCTTTAGCTGCATTCTTGTGTTGTTAGGTAAGACTATAGAGGATAGGGTGTTGGTACTTCTTAGAGGGTTACCTATTGTGGTTATCTTCTTTGTTTAGGTGTTACATATTATCTAGTGGTTTGAATACTTTGAAACTGTGGATTGTTTAATACTGTGTGCTTCCTTGTTTACTAATTTCTTTACATACCTGTCATATATTCACTAACTTTTAGGAAGACATCTCATGGTGGGTGCCTACTGGGATTTAGTCACACACACTATTTGGGCCATCTTTTGGTCCCAAAAGATTATATTTTTTCAAGAATATATAAGGGAAATAGCCCTTCTACTTCCGGTTCTTGATTGACTATGGATCTGGAGAGTATGGGGCCATACTATGGCTTGAGATGCTATGGAACATTTTACTATTTTTCTTTTCTACTTCGGTTTAATACTGTTGAATTCCAGCATTGTGATTATTTTGGATACTTTCCTAGACATACGTATCATGTATCATTCATATATATATATATATACATATATATATTCTCCGATTTATTTATTTCCAGTCTTCTATTGTTCAATTTTCATGGTTTTTTACAATTTCCACTACTTCTATTACTTTAATCCGCTGTGTTACTCTGCGAATGAGGCCATAGTTTACCCACTATCACACCCAAGGCCCTCTCTTCTTGTCGGAATCATTTGGAATTCAGGAAAATGCACTTGAGGCCATGTGACCAACCAGGTACGGGGTGTCTCTCGATGGATTCTAGAACCAGGATGTTACAAAGTGGTTTCAGAGGAAATACTTTCACTTGACTTACTGTTTGGAGCCTTTATCTAGCGATAGAATAGAATAGGTACTTGGTAATAAGCTATGACTAGAAGTAGCTAACCCATGTATAGGGAAAATCCCACATACATTGTTTATTAAAATATTTTTGGTTTTTCAAATTTATGGTTGACTTATTTTTCACCGTTGGCAGACTCACATGTTTTGTGATATTACTATTGATGTTATTGGGGTTCTATTTCAGTTGTAACCCGATGATATGAATGTATTCCCTCTCATGCATCATATAGAAACTTGCTAAAAATTACATGTCAGACATTCTTTCCATGACATTTTGGGTGCATTAGTAATTTCATTTTGTTGGTATAGATGTTGTGTAGAATATACATGTTGTTGTGATAGATTCCTTCATAAATACTTGATGTTTGATAAGGTTTCTTTTTTATATGGATTTGATAGAATGAACAAAAAATTTGGTGGGCACTTGACTATGTAGAGTCATTCCACTAAGACGTCCACCGATTGTTTCTTAGATTCCAGGAAGTGATCATACACCAGATATGGCTGATTAAGGAATTCATGTGAATCCTCCAGTTGTGCCAGCCTTGGACCTAGTCGTTATGCCTAACACAGGTGCTTGTGAATAGTTTAGAGGGGGTTTCATGAGGATGATTCATACCATTTAGGTAGCGTTTCCTCTGGCCCCGTCGATGGTTGATTTTATGTGGGTCGTTCAATAGAATCATCCTCCCACTTTCTTAGGGGATCGAGGACCCCAGAAGAGTCATAGATAGAAGCCAAGATGATGATATTCGATCATCAATAGATGCTCTAGAGAGAAGGGTCATGCTCATTACTTATATGCATCAGGATTTCTCCAAGAGACAGTGGGATGTGATCTCATAGGTGGGATTCCATCAATTCATGGCCTGTGATGAGTTATAGCATATATTCTTTGAATAATTCCTTCCAGAGACCTTGAGGGTCGATCAAACCCGAGATTTCATGAGACTATAGAAGGGAAAACTTTCTATCATTGTGTATTCCTCTCATTTATTGAGCTGTATCACTCAATGCCTATTCCCAGAGGTGATCAGTTATTACTGGTGAAGATGTACGAGGATGGTCTAAGGCATGAATTTTGATCTCAGGTGAACATATTCTGGTTGACATCGATCACTTTTATAGTCAACTAGGCACTAATCATATAGCACAATCTGTGAAATTCTGGGGTTGTGATTCAGGGCGGCTCAACATCAGGAGTATGTATCCCTCGTACTAATAGCAGGAAGCACCGTAGGGAGTATCTACGTGGTGGTCCAAGGATGTGAGACACTACTTCTGGTAGCCAGGTGGCGTGCTACCAGTGCAGGAAGAGAGGGGAATACGAGGACACATTACCCGAAAGACCTAGTGGAGTGACGATCTTGTGTCAAGATGGGTTATCCCTAGTGATTCTGTTATATCATTTCACCAACAACAGGTGATCAGGGTTATTCTATGTCTCCTAATTCAGTAGAAGCGCCCCCAATTTCCCTCCAGACGGGGGACTAGAGTTCTTCCGGCCATTTGGTCTAAGGTCGGGGTCATGTCCATGGTGGTCAATCACCAGTATTTCAGTGACATCGAGGTGTATTAGGTGAGAGGTGTCAAGAAGGGTCACAAGGCCACGGTGCAGGTCAGACTTTTGCAGTGGAGAAGACCTAGTATAATAAGGATCCGAGACCCTCTACAGTTAGAGGTACGATCCTAGTAACCTATGTTTTAAATTCTGAACTTTTTGATTCAGTGGATTTTCATTGCTTTATATATGTGGCAGTTGTAGAGAACCATCGTCTGTGCATATTTTCTTCTTATGGTACCTTGATGATAGACACTCCATCGGGGACCCTAACAACTATTGTACGTCAGTACATGGAGTTCCCTCTAAATGTTGGTGGGTGTCACATTTTATGGGACCTATATATATTAGAGATGACATGATATATTTGCATTATCTTAATGTAATGGTTTGTTCCATTCCATGTAGTCATTGACTGTTATCATCGGAGGGTGAGTTTCACATCACCATAGGGCATATCATTTATTCATAATGGCAAATGATATGTCCAGGAGATCTGAGCGTGACCCTAGCATCATGTGATTGGAGGGGTTATAGCCAAGATAGCTAGTCTATATCTGGATGACAATAGGACTTCACAATTATACTTTCCTCCAATGGTAAATCAATTTAGGGATTTCATTCTAGAGGAATTTTTAGGTTTTCCTCTAGAGAGAAGTGGACTTTCTAATTGAGATCATTCTAGGATTAGCACAGGCATCCATTCCTCCTTATTGGATGGACAGACCAGAGTTTCAGGAGCTCAAGAAGAAGTTGGAGATGTTAGATGTGTTGGGTTTTATCTGATCCAGTACTTCTCCTTGGGGTTCACCTGTCCTGCTTGCGATGAGGGGGGACTATACCCTTAGGCTTTGTGTGGATTACCGGATGCTAAACCAATTGATAGTCAAGAAATGATGCCCCTTTCCAATGATTAATTATCTCTTTGATCATCTTTGAGGATCCCATGTGTTCTCGAAGATTTACTTAAGGTTCGGTTATCATTAATTATGCGTTAGACCAGCCGATATACTTCTCACAACCTTTCGGAGTAGGTATGATCTTTACGAGTATATGGTTATTCCATTCGGTCTCACGAATGCACTGATAGTTCTCATGGAACTGATGAACCTAGTATTCCATCCATACTTGGATTCCTTCATGGTGATCTCCATAGACTATATCTTTGTGTACTCTCACACTCGACACAACCATGCTACCCATATTTAGATTGATTTGAGTACACTGATAGAGAATCTGTTATAAGATAAGCTGTCAAAAGGCCACTTTAGGATGGATCAAATTCACATCTTAGGTCATGTTCTCTCAAAGACAAAAGCTTCAGCAAACCTAGAGAAAATGAGGTAAGTAGTTTCCTAGGACCAGCAGAAGAAAGTCATTAAGGTAAATAGATTGTTTGTGGCTGGGTAGATACTACAAATGTTTCATACAGAAATTGTAATGCTTACCAGTACCACTAATGGGTGTAACTAACGAGGGTGAAAAGTTCTTATGGTCAGACTCTTGTGAGTCATTCATTTAGGAGTTAAAAGGGAAACTGATCTCAACACTAATACTAGTCTTTCTAAAGAGAGAATAGAGCTATATTGTGTTCTGTGATGCTTCAGGTAATAGGCTAGAAGTTGACTTATATTGGGGGAGGGAGTCATTAGGTACGAGTCTCGGTTGTTGAGGTCACATTTGAAAAATTACCGATGCATGATTTTGAGTTGGTCGTAGTTGTTCATACCTTACGCTATTGGAGACATTATCTGCTGGGATAATAATTTGTGGTTTTTACCGATCAAAACTGTCTCAACTATATATTCACTCAGTTTGATCTAATGTTGAGACAGTGAAGGTCGGTTGAGTAACTTCAGTCATTTGACTTTGAGCATGCATATACTCCAGGGAAAGGGAATCTAGTGGTTGATTTATTGAGCAGGAGGACCCAGGTATAGGTAGTTTAAGTGGTTAGTAGTGAGTGGAAGCATATGGATATGTGCTCTAATATGCATTTGGAGGTTCAAGATAGACATGGACATAAATTTATATCTTTTGAAGCTATTAACTCTACTTTTCTTGATCGATTTCAAATGAGGAAGCTATCAGATTTAGAAGGCCTTGTCCTATGGAAGAGCATGTCATGAAAGGATCCTATTCACGGATAGAACATAAGAGAGGATGATATATTTCATTTATAGGGGTAAATATTGGTGACAACAGACTTACGCGAGGAGATGATGTTGGACAAACATTCTTCAGTTTGGGCAGTTCATCCTGGCGTCCCTAAGATGTATCGTGATCTATACCATCAGTAATGATGGCCAGGTATGAAGAGAGATATTGTTGGTTTTGACATGATGTGTTCCAGCTGTCTGTTGGTGAAGGTGAAGCATTAGCGGCCAACAAGATGTTGTAGTAGTTACCCATTACCAAGTGGAAGTGGAATGATGTCATGATGGATTTCATGATAGGGATTCCATAGTCGCCACGAGGGAATGATGTAGTTTGGGTTGTCATTGACAGACTCACGAATGTTTCCCACTTCCTACCAATCAAGGAGATGTTTAGTGTCGATTAGCTGGGATGGTTATACATCCATGAGATTTTACATCTTCATGATGTTCTATACTCCATTGTTTCAGACAGGGATGTTCGTTTTACTTCTCAGGTCTAGCAGGGGCTTCAAATGTTGTTGGGTACATAGGTACTTTTGAGTTCAACTTATAATCTCCAGATAGATGGCCAATTCAAGTGTACGATTCATGTGCATGAGGACATGCTCTTAACTTGTAATCCGTATTTTGGAGGTTCATGGGAGAAGCACAAACCCCTTGTTATGTTTTCCAACAATCATAGTTTTCATGAAACTATTCAGATGCCACCTTATGAGGCTTTGTAAGGTAGGTCACGCCAATCACCCTTATGTTTGTTGGTGGTAGGAGAGGCAGTGTTACTAGACCTCATATTGTTCAGGAGGCCATATAACAGATAGAGTTGATTCAGAAGCATATGACTACTGCACAGTCTCGATAGAAGTCTTATATTGATCAGGGGAGACAAACTCTAGAGTTCGAGGTCAGGAATCAGGTTCTTCTACATGTCACAAAGATGTTGGGAAACATGAGGTTTAGGAGACTGTGAAAGATTTTTCCAAAGTACGTCGATCCATTTGAGGTGTTGGGGAGAATTGGGCCGGATTCCAATCGGTTGGAGTTACCTCATATGTAAAAGGCTATGCATGATGTCTCCCACATTTGTTATCTTCGACCTTACTTCTCATCCCCATCTCATTTTTTTAACCTGAGGAGGTTGACCATGAAGTGGATGCATTGTTCAAGGAGCATCATATTTGGATTATAGATCGTAGTGAAAAGGTTCTCTATAGACAGTAGATTCATCTAGTATGAATACTATGGCAGCATAGGCAAGTACAAGATGAGACTTAGGAGAGGGAGGCTGATGTACGAGCACATTGGCTAGAGCTATTCATGGGTTCTTCTTCTACGCTGTGCTAGGGACATTCAAGGAAAAATTTCCTAAAGGGGGGGGGGGAAGTTTGTAAGAACCCAGACCTGCTATTCAGGTATGTTTTATTTTTATGTTTGGATGAAGTTTGGAAAATGCAGCGAAAAACATTTAATGTTGTGGAGTTTGTGCAGGGGCGCACGGTTGGTGCACGATTTTGACAAACCATGTAGCCAGCCCAGGAAACTGTGCACCCTTGACAGTGGGATCTATAGTGGTGGCGCACAGTTTTTCATACCATGCGAGAAAGTTATGCCAGGTCCTTGTGTAAGAAACTATCAAGTGCACGGTTGGACAAACCCTGTGGGGTAACGATGCAGCCACTTAATGTTTGGGTTTTTACATCCCTAGCCACTCGGGATTACTCATCATTCCCTCAATCTTCCTCCCACATGAAGCTCACTCAGGATATTTAGTTCTCAATGGCTTGAAAGACCCTCCCACACATTTTGGAATCAAATAAATGGGGTTTCAAGAGGATTTCAAGGTGGTTTCTCCCAGGTAAGTCTCTATATCTTAGTTTCCTAGATCCATAAGGGATAAATGTAGATATAGTCTTGTGTTGCTCCCGTAGAGCCGTGATATTCCTCCAAGCTCCCGACTGAGCAAATTATCTCTGATTCAACCCTTGTCGGTTATGTTGGGATTGCCTAGGTAAGTACTCTCCTATACTTGAGCCTAGTTTCAGGTTTCCCCTTCTTTGTCAAGTTATCCTCCATTGATAATTTTTGATGTTTGTGTAGATATATGGAATTATAAAGCAATTCAAGACTCAAGGTTCACATATAGTGACCTCCTAACACCGAGTTAGGTGGTTTCTACATTTATGTTGAATTTCATTGAGTTATATATGCATATTTTCCCACTACCCATGAAGGGGGTATTGCGCTTTTATCGTTTAGCCCTATTGTTTACATTCTAAGCTTGTATGCTTGAGTAGAGGTTAATTGATTGTGAATAGGGTGAATTCATGTTCTTTGGATGTGTATTCCCATGCTTTTTTTTCATGTTTTGACCATTGGGTCTAATTTTCCTATTAGGATATTGTTTAAATTCCCATACCTTGTATTGTAGGATGGTGTGACTATTGTTCTATTATGCCGATATGTTATAGAATGAAATCCAAGTAGTTCATGAGGTTTACTTGTGTTGATACACACAACTATACATGCTTTAAATACACATCACTGTGAGAACCTGGTGTATAGACCTTATAGAGAATGGATGTTGAGGGCTTCTCTAAAGAGTCTATTTTACTTACGATGCGAAATAATAGGGGGAATAGAAGCTGAGTGCTTCCTCAGTGTGTTTGTTGTTCCTCAATGTGGTCCACAGAGGGAATGTGACATAAGTGCTTCCCTAGAGCTTCTTTAGTTAATGATACAAAACTATCCTAGGACTTGATGGTGAATGTTTCCTCAGAGAGTATTTGCTTAAGCTGAACCAGAGGGGATAGACAGAGTGTACTTCCTAGAGGGTTTCTTTTTCATGTTAGTTAGGACCATAGAGGATATGTAGTGAGTACTTATCATAGGGTTACCTTTGTGCTTTAGTTGCATACTTGTGTTTCTAGGTAGGACCAGAGGGGTAGGCTGTGTGTACATCTGAAAGGGTTACATGTTATGGGTATCTACTATGTTTAGCTATTGAATGTTGTGTGGTGGTTTGAATGTCTTGAAACTATTGATTGTTTACTATTGAGTGCATCCTTGTTTACTGCTTTCTGTACATTCCTTCCATATATTTATAGGCTTGTAGTCACATATCTCGTGGAGGTTTCCCACATGGATTTACTCTCACACCCTGTTGTCCCATGCTTTTGTGCCCAAACAGATTATATTGTTGCCGGTATAGATAAGGGAAAATTCCATTCTACTTCAGGTACTTGATTGACTATGGAGTTGGATAGCATGGTACCAACCTATGGCTTGTGATGTTGTGGAGAAGTTTACTGTTTTCATTTTTACATTCGTTTAGTACTATTGTTTTCCAGCATTGTGATTTGTTTGGATGCTTTCATAGACATATTTATCATGGATCATTCAGATATAAATATATATGTGTTGTAGTTTATTATTTCCCTGTCATTCGTTGTTCGCTTTTTCAAGGTTTTTCATAATTTCCCCTATCACTATTTCTTTCTTCTATTGTGTTATTATGCCAATGAGGGCATAGTTTTCCCATTATTACACCCAAGACCATCGCTACTAGTCGGAAGCCTCTGGATTTCATAGAAATGCACATGAAGCCATGTGACCAACCAGGTATGGGGCATCTCTTGGTGGCTTCCAAATCCGAGATGTTAAATATACTATCAAAAATTTAAATGGTGATTAATTACTTATATTAATAATAATAATTAATGGTCAAAACATCATTTTTTCCAAAAAAGAAATAGGTTTTCTACATAATACGTAGTCTGATTTTATAATTAGTTTTATAATATTTTAACATGAATTTGTTTAAATACTGCATCAATTTTGTTTCAACAAGCTAAAACAGAATTAATGGTTTTTTCTTATATTTTTTAGTTAATCCTAAATTAAACATGTAAATAAGGTTAAACCCAAAATGTTAATGTGTAAAAATTTAATGTAAATGATTCAAAACATGATTAAAACATCTGTATAAATGAATGTTTTATGATTGACAAACCCAAAATCCACTCTATTAAATTTAAGACAAAATTGTGATCCATTTAACATTGAATAGCGTCCTGGCATCTTTGTGATTAAATGTGAATTTAAAATGAAACCCTTTTCTTCACCTATAAAATGACACTTTAACAACCCTCAAAGAACACTCAATGTTTCAGTTTAAGCCTAAAAATAACCAAAAAATACCTATTATAGATTTATATTGTATCTATATTATTCCATGGTCTATATAATTTTGTCTACTAAATTATTTTTCAAGAATAATTTCAGGAAATATTTTAATCTTTTAATGAAAATAATTCTTCCATTTTATTATTTTATTCTTCATCCTCCTATACTAATTAAAAAAGCTGATTTCTGTGGAATTATGACTGCATCGGTAATATTAATATATTTAATGTTATTATACAGATAGGAAATCAATCTTATAACTCCATATAAAACCATACAGAAACAAAGGTGTCATCATGAATTGTTGCGGCTTACCGTCAACATGAACAATGGGTTCTATATTAAAAAACAATTAACATAGATGACTAAAAGAGAAATTTAATGAAAAAATATATTATTTTTAACATTAAAATGTATCTGATATTATAAATTACTTTATTTTTATAACCTCAACTATTATATAGAAAAAACATTCCACTCTGATATGTGGAAACTATCACTTCCAGGGAGTGACATTTTTTTTCTCATTACATCATAACACAGATGCATTTAAAAAATGTATTTATTTTATCAAAATACTATTTATGAACTAATTAATAATTTTAACTAATAATATTTTAAAATATATATGTAATATTTCAAATAATTAGTAATATTATTTTTAACTACATTAAATTGAAATATCAAGGAACCTTATAAATTTGATTACATTTTATAGTCATATTGAACTATATATATTTCATGAAAATAAAAAATTAAAGAACATACAAAGTAATAGTTATTGTGAATTATAATATATTTTACAAAATATTTTACAATCCTCTTAATACCAATAGAATTATGTTGTAATTGTTCAAATAACCAAAATAACTAACTTTAATTAAAACTATATATTAAATTGGTATTGAATAGTAATAGATATAAATTATCATCTAAATATGTGTTAATAGGGATGTATTTTTTTATTAACATAATTTCATAATCAATAATGTTTTTAACCCTTATATAATCAATCAGGACTTATGCATGTGTTTTTTTGGATATCAATATTATTTTTATTGATATGTGGTTCATATCCACCACTTATTGCATATTGAGGACAATTTATTAGAAATGTAATTAATTTTTAAAAAATTTAATTAAAGTTAATGGACACATATATATATATATATCGTGTAACTCCCCAACCCCATAAGCCCCAATACAATGCATTATTTTAATAAATTGGCATAATAACAAGGAATCATGTCCTGATGGACTAATCAGTTTAACAGTCTTGGAAAATCGTTTACATATGTGAACTTTACACTACAATTTCTAGCATAAAATACGACATAGATAATATGTTGAGAAATTCCACGATTTTTCTAGCCTTAAAAAATTTAAAAATTATAGTACACTTAATGGAATCCTCTAAAAATAAAAAATAATAAAGGATTGAGCTCATATACTCTGTAAGGTATAATAATTTAGCGGAATCTATAAAATTTTAAGGGAAGGCATGTAATAAAAACAACGGCCTTTTTAAGAAAAATCGTGAAAATAATATTGGAACAATAAATCAAAAATTACCATATAATCATGCACATGGTATTTATTCTAGTCGAATAATGACATGTAGTAACTAATTTCATAATGAGGTAATTCTTAATGCCGGACATCATTACCACATAGTTGAGGCCTCGTGCCAAGACTACAAATACGATTTTGTGAAATCCATGTTCCAAGACACTAGTTTGTCTTAATAGACCTACTGATGCATTGAGGGTCTATAGAATGCCCCACCCATCACATACTAAGTCCACTGCATTCCTCATATGAAAATATTGTAACATAACATAAACATTTGTATTAAAAGTAGCTTATAAAATGTAAAAAAATCAACCATAAACCATAAAAGGTATAAAAATAGAAAATTCACTATAAAACATATAATAACTCTTTCAATACAATATGAAATATTGTATTATAATAAATCAACCATAATCAAGAATAATATCCAATAATGGATGTTGACATAGTTAAATATGATCAGTAAAAGTTTTTAAGATAAATATCCCTTTTTGTGAAATCATTTTAAAGACACGCATTTATAAAGGATGTAATTTAACGGGATATTTGAATCCAAGTGTCCCATAACACATTGAAAAATTTTAATGTAATTACCTTTTTAAATACAATAACGTCCATATAAATAAATCCTTAAAATCATTTTGAAAATATTGACATTAATGAGAATGATTTAGAAGAAAAAATATTTTAAACATTTAAAATGATGTTTTAGTTAAAGTGTACCACAAAATATTCATTTGAAATTTATTTCATGAAAAATAGACATGGATAATCAATATGTCCATGAAAATACGTACACATAAAAAATCTCAGATAATAATGAGATTGAGAAATTAACTATTACCTTGAAAGTTACATTGGTCAAGGGTACATTTAAACTCTTGTATAATGACAGTAGTGTGTTATTAAATTATACCAGAACCATATTCATATGTATTATATCATACAATATTCATTTATGACATTATGCTACAAATTTAATAATTATTTTCATGTTAAATTATGATTTTGTGTAATAAACCCTTTTTGTATCGTACGTATTTTTACTTGTTATTTTTTATCGTATCATATAGATCATGATATAAATACTTCCAGAAGATAAAACATGGATAATATATCAAAATTATATATAATATAAATATGTATAATAGATATATATTTATTAAATGGAAGACATCGTTCCTGGTGATGGTAGGCCGTATGTTCGCATAACCATTGTTTCTATTTTCATATCGTATTGAATGGAAGAAAGTGAATAAGATATACGTAATTACATACCTAAATAAATATATTCATATCCTGTAGAATTATTCTGTCATATATTACATACTTTTTAATAGTATACATTTTTATAATTGTCGTTGAATAGTGAACGTGTAAATGAATATCTTCGGGTCGTGGAGACGGTAAGCCATACGTACACACGAGGAATGATATAATTTCATTAATGATTAAAATGTCTGGAATTGGATTATATATTTATTTCATAGAGATATTATCATGTTATTTTCATTATTTACAAACATATTACTAATCATTATATCTATCCAAATAACATAGTGTTGAAACAAAAATTACAACACGTCGTGGACACAGTAAGCCGTACGTATGAACGTATGGTGACATTATCATTCATAGGATGGATAGAATAATGAGTATGATTGTATAATTTTTATAATAACATAAAAGTACATTAACGGTACTGGATTTATTATTTTGGTATGGAAATAAAAAAGATAAAGTTGAAGAAGAAAAAATATATAAAAGAGGTGATAAAATAATAACCTCTTCTTTGGCTGTTTTCGTTTGATTTGAACAAAATGGATTTTTAGGTTGGCTTTCAGATCATGGTATTGCCTCTAGGATGTAGTGAGGGAAGAAGGGAGTATATTTGGGATGGGGTTTTCCGAGCCAAATGGCATTGGAGGTGTTATTTTGAAACAAGGGGAAGTGCCCTTTTATAAGAGAGTTGAGTGTCGCTATAGGAAATGTCTGAAATTATATTTTATTATAAAATCATTTTGAGTTTCTAATGGCTCAAAATTAATTTATTTATAATTTATTGTTGGTATGGTTCGACATACTCACTCCAAAAAGGTTTTAGACATGTTTACGCCAACATATTAACCATATCATTTAGATTTTACTCTTAGTTAAATAGTTTAACTTTTATCATGTCACTTTATAGTATTATAATAAATTGTTAATAAACATACTATAAAAATTTAAGAGAACCCCAAGTGGTTCATTTTTTACTATATAATCTTATATAAGTCTTGTAGACAATCCTTATATTTTAAGCAGTATTTAATCATTTAATTAAATAGTATATCTTTTAATAACTCATTTATCTCAATTTTGACACTATTTATTATTCGGTTTTTTCAAAAGTCATAAAAACATTATTACATTTAAAAAAATACATTGAATCAACCATAAAATTTTATATTAACATATAAAATTATGTTAAGACATCAAATGTCTCAATTTCTATTTATTTTTATATTTATCACATCAATTATTTTAATCATTCATTAGTAAATTAATTACTGCATCATCATTGTTTCATATATAAATTTAATTATTTAATGTCTAAAAATTATAAATTAAATAACATGATGTAAGAAATTATTTTTAACTTATTAATTAATATTTATAGACAAATGTTTATTATTTATAACCCTATATTAAAAATAGTTTATTTTTTAAAATTTGATTTTTACACTTTTAACTCGACATAAAATAAAAAAATAATAACTATCATAATCATATAAAAGTGGATCAAAAAGGGTCATATTTTATTCATAAGGTTTATTTTGGTCGAAAAAATTTATCCAATAGAGTTAGTACATGTGTTAGGGTAATTATATCATCATTTTAACCTTTAATTACTCTATTTAATTTTAACCATGGTAATTAAAATTTAAAAGTTACTATTAACAAAAACTTATTTTCATTTTATTAATCAAAATATTAAAAAATGATATCATTCGTGTCTCTGGGATTTTTGAAATTCAATTCATAGAAGCGGTAAAATTACATTTTATGCAAATTTACAAATGTGCCTAGAAGGTGGGTAAAAGACGGTACGAATTTCAATAAAATTTTATATATCTAATATTTATATAAAATGACTCTAATGAATTAAATTGAACATATATATGTTTTATGTATCTATTTTGAGTAATAATAAATTTAAATAAAATAAATAATTATTTATATAAAATGTCGGTTTGAAACAATAATGAAATGTTTTTCACTATTCATCAAAAATTGATGTTTTTCCGAAAATTAAAAAAAATTAACCCTAAGATAATTTTGATATTATGAATTAAAATATGATGAATATTTTAAAAAATTTATAAAATATAATTTCATTAAATAATTTAAAATTAATTCCCATTGTCAAAACCCGAAAGCTTGTTTTTGAGAAGTAAAAATTGTCAATAGATTAATATCTATTTATGTACAATTAAAAGTGAAGTCACTTCCAAGGACAAAAATTGTATTACATGATAAAAATATAATATAGATACACCTAAAAACCATTCAAATTTATAACTAAACACTATAAATTATTTTAATTAAAAATATTGTTTTATATTAAAATATATTATCTTTCACTATTGATCAAAATTTGAAAGTTTTCAGAAAAACGCAAAAAATTATCCAAACCAAATTATTATGTACCTATTTTAAATAAGAATTTGATTTCATACAATTGAATATATTAAAGTTTCAAATATTGGATTTAAAAAGGCTCTCCATTAAAAGGTGGAATAACTGCATTTTTTTAAAATTCTTCTTTTATCTAAAAAATTTATTTTGTCCTTCTATTATGTCTAAGAAAAAAATATAAAATTTAAAGTTATATTGGATATATATAAAATTAAAAATGTTGTTATTTTTATTCATAACTGCATTTTAAATGGCTAGTTTGATAGGTCGTGGTGTGCTTTAAATCGGTGTTGCGTACATCGCACTCTATTTTATAATTAAATGTGAAATGTACGGTGGAAGATTGGGTTGTTACATTCTTCCATCCTTCAATACATTGTGTCCTCGTAATTTGAAAATATTCATTTAAAATAATAGGTTAAATAGATATAAAATTATATTGTGGAAACCCCACATTTGAAATAGGGTTAATAAAATTTATTCTTAAGAAGTGGGAAAGAGAAATGAAAAACTCAACACAAAATTAGCAATTTGAATAGGATAAAATTGGTGGAAATTATAGTTGGAGGAAAAATGAAAATATTTATAGGTAGTGATTGAGTTCATCAATAAAAAATATGGGAATGGAAAGTTGAGGGCCTTCAAGCAATAAATCTATGATTATTTAAGATATCTTTAGTTCAACAAATGATAGGGTATTAGTATAACACATTTTTGGTTTTACAATCCTTTACCTAAAGGTTAAGAATTAATTTAAATTTAGAACATGTAAGAAAAATACTTGACAAGTACAATTTCACCAATTAACTATTTTCTACAACAAACTCATCTTTCACTTCAAAAGAAACTAGGACTAAAATAATAATCTCTTTATTCTAATAGTAAAGGGTTCTAAAAAATGAATTTTTAATTCATTTATCAGCCCATTTTAAATAAACTGCATTATAAAAACCTAGACATCATGTAGGCCCATGGTAGGTGATTCACCCTTCATGCCCATCGATTGTGTGTTCATGTCTCACGGTCAAGCGAGATGTGACAGGTTGTCACCCGACCTACGAGTTGTTATTTTTATAAAAATCAAAGAATAATCTTAATGTGTATTTTAACCTTAAACAATAGTATCCAATTTCCAACTCAATCCATTCATGCCTTTATAGTTATCCAAAATACTTCTATCCAAGCTCTCTCTAAAAGGTCACTAATTTCTACAATCAATTGTAACATCAAATTACACAAACAACGTAATGTTTCACTAATTTCCTTATACATAAAATATGAATACCTTCATCATATTAAAACATTATTGAAATAATGCATTGTAGTATAATTTTTATATATACCACATTCTTTTTATTACCATAATATAATTTTTGGATCCAAAAACAAAAATACATTATTATTCTACTTCAACTATACTAACAGCATAAACCTGGCCTTTCTGCCTTGGCCTTTTTGATGGAATGATTCCTTGGTGCTTAGGAAAATCATTTGAATAATGCACCATTTCCCTACAATTGTAGCATTCAATATTTACATCCTCTTTCTTTCCCTCACAATAACGATCATGGTGACCCTTTTCTCCACATTTATAGAAAAATGTCATTCCATTTAGGAATGTACTAGTGTGTTTCTTCCAACAATTATCACATAACGAAAAATCCATCTTTCCCTTTTGACTTTATCTGCATTTTTCTCCACCATTATCTTATTCAATTTCTTTACTTTAATGTCATAATACATAGTGAATTCCATTTCTATCATTATAGTACATGAAAATATATCTTCATACGATTAGAAGGATTGTGAGACTAACCCTCGATAGTGAAATGGTTTTAACCCATCCAAGAAATGATCAATATTCCTCCTTGGGTTACCTATATAATATGCTATATACCGTTCTAACCTTGAAAAGTTATCCTCATACATTTCTATATTCTCATCCTCCTTTTTCCTGGTAGTCATAAATTGTATTTCCATTTCCTCTTGATGGACATGACGATAGTATTTTCCTATGAAAACCCTTGTAAACTACCTACATTTCATATTTGATACTTCTTCATCCTTCATTATGTTTCGAATCAACGACCACCATTGATCTTCATATCCTCTGAGGCGATAAACTTCTATGAATACTATTTCTATTTAGCTACTTCCCAAAGCATTAACAATTTATCTAAGGAACATATACATTGATCAGCTATAAATAGATTTGTAGTCCCATTTAATATGGTCAGTTGTTGCCTCACTATGAATTATAACATTGATCCTCCACGTTGTGGATCAAGGTGGTCCATTTGGTATGGTTATTATTCATAACCTGAGTTAGTGGTCCTGGTATAGTTATAAGTTGATCAACACCAATTGCATCACCAAATCCACTATAATTATCTTTAATATGAGTTCAGTCCCTACATGGTTTATGTGCCTTGATACGGTTTTCATTCCTAATTCTAGGTTCCATTTATAAACAATGGCATACACTAGATTAGTTAATGAATCACAATATATAATTCTAAACTAGTAACATACATAACGTAAATTGAAAAAATGATGCATATAATATCTATAAAAAAATGTTTTCTTTCATAATGTATTTTACTCATTAATCCTTCATAATGTTCTGTAATGAAGACGTGAATTATCCTAGGAATATCCCGAGGGAGTGTCGAAACAAAGAGTGGAGTAAGGCCCATTGTCATGTACCAGGATACACTGGGCCATTCTTGAAACTCCTTCTCAATGTTTTCTCTCTTAGGTACATATGTGAAAGATCCACCTCTATCTTCTTATATCTAGAAAGGGATGTATTTCATGGGAAACACACGAAATATCAACATTACCATAATTCTAGATTGTTCTATATATACCAATCCACAAAGTCTACCTCAGGGTAATGATCTCTAATCAGAGTTTTTATTAAAATAGTTTCCCATGTTTGTAAAAACATTCCACTAATAACAATTGTAACACCCCAAACACAAAAGCATAAAGCTGATGAATTATGATAATACATCGACATGATTACAAGGAATCATGTCTCGACGGACCGACCAATTTAGTAGTATTGGAAAATTGATTACATACGTGATCGTTACATTAAATTTTCTAAAAAAATTACAACATAGATTATCCACTTAAATTTCAATTTTTATCCTTCATTTAACCTTAATATAAATCATAGTACACTTCATGGCATCGTGGGAATATAAATCATAATAAAGGGGTGAACTCACAGGCTCAGTAAGGGAAAATAATTTAGCGGAAGCTATATACTTTTATGGTAGGATGATTAATAAAAACAACAACCATTTTAAACATAATATTGGTCATTATATGTAAAAAATAAATCAAACATTACCATAATAATATACACATTGATATTATACTACTAAAATAATCACAAGTTGAAACTAATCTCATAATGAGGGAATGCCTAATGTCGGACATCATTACCGCATAGTCAAGGCCTTGTGAAAAGACCTAAAATAATATTTTTTCAAGGTCTTATACCAAGACACTACACTATCTATTTAGACGTACTGAGGCATTAAGGGGATATAGCGTGCCCCACCTGTTACTTACTGAGTCCACTGCATTCCACATATAAAAATGATGAAACATAACATAAAAATTCATATTAAAATAGAATATGAAATGTAAATACTTCATCCAAAAACCATGAACGGTATAAAAATAGCCCTTTCCAAGAAATAATATCATTAATCATTCAATATAATATGGAATATTGTATAATAATAATTTAACCATAATCAAGAATAATATCCAGTAATGGATGTTGACAATTTTGAAAATGATTATTAATTTTTTTGAGAGAAATAAAACTTTTTGTGAAATCATTTCAAATTGACAAATTTATAAAGGAAGTCATTTTAAAGAGATTTTTGACACAAAGTGTTTCATACAGCATTTATTATTTTTAATTTAATTGATATTTTAAAATAATTATGGCCATATAAATAAATTTTTAGAACTATATTGAAAATATAGACATTAATGAGAAATATTTAATAGAATAAATATTTAAAACTTTTAAATTGATGTTTTAGTTAAATATTACCATAGAATAATGATTTTGAAATGTATTTTCTGAAACATGAACATGGATAATAAATATGTCACAGAAAATACTTACACATAAACAATCTTGGATAATAATGTGATTGAGGAATTAACCCTTACCTTGAACATTCCTTTAGTCGAGTGTACATTTAACCTCTTGTATAATGACTGTAGTATGTTATTAAATTATAAATAAACCATCTTAATAATAATTATATCATACATAATTCTTTTTTTACTTTATACTACAAATTTAATAATGAGATCCATGTTAAATTATCATTTTGAATAATAATATCTTTCTTTATCATAAATGATTTAACTTGTTTTTGTTGATCGTATCATTTAAATCATGATATAAATATATCCATAATATAAAAAATCATTTATATTTCAAATATATATAGAATATAAATATGTATAATATATTGATAAATGAAATTGAAAACACCGTTTATGGAGATGGTAGGTCGTATGTATGTATAAACATTATTTCCGTTTTCATATCGTATTGAATGGAAGTAAGTGAACAAGATAAATGTAAGTATATATATATATATCTCCAGTATAATTATTGTTTCATGAGTTACATTCTTATTAATAATATATATTTTTACAATCATCATTGAATGGCGAATGTTGAAATGAATCTTATCGCATCCTGGAGACAGTAAGTCGTACGCACACATTAGAGATGATATCATTGGTTTAATGATTAAAAGGTATGTAATTGGATGGAATATTAATTTTACAAGGAAATTACCATCTTATTTTCATTATTTATATATATATTAATCATCATTATATCCATCAAAATAACATTGTGTTGAATATCAAATTACACCACAACGTGGAGACGGTAAGATGTACGTACGCACGCATGGTGACATTATCAGTCATAGGATGGAAAAAATAATGAGTATAGTTGTACCATATTTATAATAACATCACAGTATGTATAAGGTAATAGATTTATTATTTGGCAATGGAAATAACAATGAAATAGAAATTGGAAGTAGAAAAGAACATTGAAAGAGGTGATAAAATAATTACCTCTTCTTTGGGTGTTTCATTTTTATATGAACAGATGGGCTCCTTAGGGTGGCTTTATGCTCAAGGGAATGCATATATATTGAGGTTATAGATGTTTATAGGAGATTTGGTTTGGGGTTGTCCTATCCAAATGGATTTGTTGTTGTGATATTGAGAGATGGTTAAGTAACCTTTTCTAAGAGAGGTGAGGGTCACTTTAGGAAATGATTGAAATATTATTTTATTATAAAATAATTATCATTTTATAATTTTTCAAAATTGTTTTATTTCTAATATAAGGTAGTTATTGGTAAAAATAATCTCACCCCATAGGTTTTAGATAGGTTTAGGTCACCATATTAACCCTATATTTTAGATTTGTCTCTTAGTTAAATAGGTTATATTTTATCATGTCTTCTAGTATTATTATAATATATGGTTATTAATCTTAATAAAAAATTACTAGAGAACCCCTAGTGGTTTATTATTGACATATATAATACTATATAATCCCTTTGGATGATCATTATATTTTTAACAGTGTTTTATCATTTAATAAAATAGTAAATTTTTTAAAAACTCATTTATGTCAATTTTGACACTATTTAGTATTTTGTTTTTCTAAAAGTCATAAAAATTATTAATTAAAAAAAAATTAATTTTATCAACCCTACCATTCTATATTAACCTATAAAATTATTTAAATTCATCAAAATTCTAAATTTACATTTATTTGGATATTTATAACAGTAATTATTTTAATCTTTCATTAATAAAGTAATTACTACATCATCAATGTGTCATAAATAAATTCAATTATTTGACATCTAAAAATAATAAATAAAATACCAGGATGTGGGAAATATTTTTATCTTTCTAATTAATATTTATGGTAAAATTTATATTATGTATATCTCTATATTAAAAATAGTTTATTTATTAATATTTGAATAATACACTTTTAACTCTTCTTTAAATAAAATAAGAAGAAATGTCTTAATATAATCAATCTGGATCAAAGAATGTCATATTATATTCATAATGTTTATTTTGGTCGAAAAAACTCTAATCCAATAGAATATATACATGTGTTAGGGTAATTTGAACATTATTTTTACCCTAAATTACACTATGTAATTTTAACCTTGACAAATAAAATTCAAAAGTTTATATTCACCAAACATTATTTTCATCTTATTGGCCTGCATTTTACTTACTTTTGTCAACCGTGTCTCTAATATTTATGAAATTAATTTCACAAAATCAGTAAAATTATGTTTTATAAAAATTTGTATATGTTCCAATAAGGAGGGTAAAAGACGGTAAAAAGTTCAACAAAATTTTATATATCTAATCATATTGTTGAACTCACCTGTTTTGATAATCCCAATCATGATTTAATATGTTTTTATTATATTAATGTGTTATTATAATCCTATATATATATAATACATATCAAAATAATCATTAGAATATGTTAATACATGTTTATCTATGTTTGTTCATACTTTAAATTAACTCTAACTCTATCTGGATGTGTTTTGCATAGAGAATATAAGTAGTTAAGTTTTGGGTCACCGTTACAGACCTAACAGTGCTTAGTCTACTAATATATGAGGTCACCAATATAGATAGGGTCACTGAAATGCATAATAGCTAAAGACATAATAGAGCTACCGATATGAATAAGTCTACCAGTATGCAAGCCTACTGATATGAGCTATCGTTACAACCGAGCTACCATTAGATTAAGTCTACCGGTATGTCAGTCCATCAGTATATACAAGTCTACTGATATGAAGTCCAATGAAGAGATGTTGATACAAAGTCTACTGATATGAGGTACCAATACAAATGTCTACTGATACAAGCTACCAATACAAAATTCTACCGATACAAGCTACCAATACAAATAGACACAGCTACCGATACACCAAGCTGTCGATACAAGCTGGTTATTGATAGACAAAATGAGATACTGATAGATCAAAGATACAAATTAAAGGAGTCACTGTTACACAAATCTACTGATACATGATGTAATTGCTACCGATACAAGGAGCTACCGGTACAAGAACTATGAGCCACCGATAATAAGCTCAACACTATACAAAGTCATCTATTACAAGTCTAAGGACAGAAAGCTACTTATAAGATGACTATTAACTAGTCAATGATGATTAACTATATTAATATTTGTTCATTTAGAAACATTCATTTTTGATGATTTAATGCAATTAATGTTATTTAATGATATTTTTTTGCATATTAGGGAACTGTACCTCATACCTATGAAAAGGAAATCATTCCCATTGGCGGAGTTGAAAGCTATAAAAGGAACGAAAAAGACTGTGAAAAATGAACTACGAAATAAGGGATGAAGAGTGCTAAAAAGTGGTTGAATAGTCATGCATATACACAAAAAAGAAATGCTACAACCATACTGTAAGAACACTGGACATTCATGAGGCATTTCATACATGAAGAGGACCCAAGATGAATCCTGGTCAAGGAAGTGAAGAACTAAAACATGCTCTCCAAACACTAAAGATGGTATAGATGAACCTAAAAATAAAGTAAGCAAATGAAACTATGTTTTCCAGAATAAAACCAGAGAAGGACTCAAAATCATTCTTGATCAATTAAGGGAGTCCAGAGCATCGCTTCACATCACTAGAGCATTCTAAAACTCATATCTACTCTCTCAGTGATTCTTTTATCGACATTTTGAGTAGTGTGCATACTCTATGTATTTTATACACACATTCTCTCCTGTGCTAAATTGGAGTATTTATAAATCATCACACAAACCTTCTATAACTCTCTTCTATCCCAATGTAGATAGTGGTAGTGGTCAAGTAGGTCATGTACAGCCTGTGTGTTGTTGCATTATTTTCCCACAAGGAACTGTGGTAGAGGTCTTAGAACCTGGATAGTCTTTGTACAGTTTTTTCCCTCGTTCCAGGGTTTGGATCAAGTTTTATATACATTTTTTTTGATAGGACTAAGTCTCGGCATGAGACAAAACCTCTTGTTTAAAATTGATGTGGTTACATATTTTGGTTTTAGCTTACAGAATATTCCGCTGCTAATTACATTGAAATATAAAATTGTTTTAAAGTAACATTGATAGTTAATCTATAGTGTTTGTAACATTTGTAAATTAGTAGGTTAATTTCAAAAGCTAATTTAATCTTCTGGTTAAATTAACTGAGACCTAATCAATCTTTTGAGAACCTAATTGAACCCATACAGTTTTAAAAATTCACTACAGTTTAACATAGTTTTTAAATTGGGGGATTTTTATAAGAATATATTTGTTAGAAATTTTTAATTGGAACTCAATTCACCCTCCTCTTGAGTATTCACTCGGACCAACATTTGGTATTATAGGGAGGTTGTTACTTTTAAAAGATATTTTAACTACTCTATTTTTCAACTGTGATTTTAGTTTTATCTTAAAGATATTAGTTTCCTGTTAGTTCTAAATTTTATCTCTTTAAATTATTTTTTAAAATATAATTATGGGAAATAGTCTTGAAGGTGATTCTACCAACATGCCAACCTTCTTAAATGGTACAAATTATGCCCAGTGGTATCGTAAAATGAAAAATCATTTAGGGAGCATGGGATTTGATATCTGGTTTCTATTTAAAATCAATATGAAATTCCACAAACATAAAGAACTACTTGGGATGATCCTAATAAGGCTGCTTAGAATAATAATTGTAAAGCAATGAATGCTTTATTCTGTGATTTGGGATATGAAAAATTTAATCGCATATCATCTTGTAAAATTGCTTATGAAATCTAGGACACTTGGCTATTTCTCATGATGGAACAACCAATGTTAAAGATATGAGACATAATAGATATACTATTAAGTATGATAATTATAAAATGAAGCTTGATGATCCTATTTATGAAATGTATCTCAGCTTCAATGAGATTTTCAACACTATGAGCTCACTTTGAAAAGCAGTTCCTGGAAAGGAGCAGATTATGAGAATACTAAGATATCTACCAGAAAGATGGAGAGGCACATCTATTTCAATAAGATAATCATGTGATATAAGTTCACTACCTATTAAGGAATTAATTGGTAAGATTATGATGTATGAAGAAGAACATAAAGTAAACAAGGATGAAGATGACGAACCAAAGAGGAGGTCGGTAGCATTAAAATCTACTGCCTTAAAGAGCAAGGATAAAGAGAAAGTTCACATACCTACTAAAATCTCAACAAGTGAAGGTTCAGATTCTGACAGTGTTGCTGAGATGAATCAAATAGCCAGATGACTCAAGAAGTTCTAAAAGAAGATGAAATTATTTATAAAATCAAATTATAAATTAAAATATGACAACAAGGGTCATTATAAGAGGGACTGAAAAAAGCCTGATAAAACTAATGAAATTGTCTGCTATGAATGCTAAATAAAAGGTCACATTAATGAAGACTGTCAAAAATTAATGTTAAAAAAGAAACACTAATACAAGGTCAATAAATATAAGAAGGATATGAAGGAAACTTGGAGTGATTCAGAAGATAGTTCACGTCATTATGATTCTACTAAGGATGAAAAATATAAAAAATCCAACATGTGTTTTATGAAAAACATATTTGAGGTAACACTAGATACTCTTGATTTAAATTTATATTATTCTGGAGTTGATTCTGATTCTGAATTTGAAAATATGACTAGTGGGGAGTTGTTTTAATAATATAATCTACTAGAAGAAACCTATATTGAGATTAAGGAGAAGTAAAAAAATTAATGAAACAACATGGTTTTATGAAGCTCTATTAAATCAGCCCATGATATAGAGAAGGAAAATAATTCTCAATTAATTAAGGAAAATACTGAACTAAAATTATCTAATTACCAATTAAGGAAGGACTTAGATAAATTCAAAAATTTAAAAGATACACTTACACAAAAGTTAGGAAAACAAGTGGCACCAATATATACCACTAGAATAGGCTATCATCCAAGACATAGACAAATTACTAAAAATAGATTTATTTCTAAATCTGGACAATATTATTCTAGTTTTAGTTTGGGAAATTCATATTCTTCAACTAGTAATTCACAAAGTTACATATCCAATAATGTTTATCTTTAGAAATCCATTGATTCTATAAATTATATGACACCCATAAGATAATTCTGAGTACCTAAATCTTTTCTTGCTAACCTATCTAGACCCAAGAAAATCTGGGTACTAAAATCATTCTCTGATTAATCCAATTATATAGGAAACTTGCTTGACATGTTCTCATAAAGATGTATGGTACATGGACAGTGGATTTTCAAGAAATATGACTGGAGATTACTCATGCTTCAAGAGTTAAATCAATGTTTATGGATTCCATGTCACCTTTGGTGATAACTCTAATGTAAAAATCATCACCCTAGGCTAGATTGATAATAAATAATTCAGTTTTAATTTCCAATTTTTTATTTTTTGATGGACTTACAAATAACCTGTTAAGTATTTCTTAGTTGTGTGATGATGGTTTCAATGTTAAATTTGAAATTTATTCTTGTAATGTTTTTAATTCTAAAAATATTTTAGTATTTGTTGCCTTAAGAAATGAAAATGTTTATGCAGTTGATTTGAATTATTTAGATGAATATAATGTTACATGTTTGAATTATTTTCATAAAGTGTATAGGATATAGCACATATGATTATGACACTTCAATGCTCACTCTCTTAGAAAACTGACTGGGAGGAACATAGTTAGAGACTTACCTAAACCTGAATTCCATGCTGATAATGTTTGTAATACCTTTTAAAAGGGAAATCAACATAATGTTTCTTTTAAATCAAATAAAGAAGTTTCAACTTTTCAACATATCGATTTGGTTCACATGGACTTTTTTGGACCCTCTAGTGTTTCTAGATTAAATGGGAAGCACTATATCTATGTCTTAGTAGATGACTATTCTAGGTTCACATGGGTATACTTCTTAGATCACAAAATTGAAGATTGTTCATACTTCTTAAAATTTTTCATGTCAATGGAAAACCTTAGTGGACATAAGATTAAGTCTTTGAGAAGTGATCATGGTCGTGAGTTTGAATATCATGAGTTTGAAACTAATTGCTCAAAAAATGGCTATAGTCACAATTTTACTTCCCCTAGGACACCTCAGCAGAATGGTGTAGTTGAAAGAAGAAATAGAACCCTTCATGAAATTTCAAGAAGTATGCTTAATGAGTATGACCTACCTATTTACATTTGGACTGAAACTATAAATACAGCTTGTTATATTATTAATAGAGTCCTGATTAGACCCGTTCTAAATAAGACCCCTTATGAGTTATGGAACCATAAGAAATATAATGTAAATTACTTAAAGTTTTCGGATTCAATGCCTTTACTCTCAATACAAATTATAATCATGAAATGTATTCATATAGGAATGATGAATGAATTTTTCTTGGAAATTCATTAACTAGAAAATCCTATAGAGTCTTTACCAAAAGAACCTAATATATGGACTAATCTATTCGCATCAAGTTTGATGAAACAGATACACATTAACCTATGTATTCTCTTGAAAATATTGAAGAATATTTGTCTGTTCTGGACATTAATTATAAAATCAATGAACCTATTGTATAGACATCCTGTTCTGGAAACTTTCCAGAACTAATTTTTGTAGAGTTTGAATATAGATAAGAACCTGAAATTTCTAGTCATACCTTTACTAGATCAACTAGGATTATAAGGAATAATCCTTTAGATGTTGTGGTTTCTTATCCTGATATAGGTATACAAACTAGAGATTCTCTATGAAATCATATTGAACATCATGATTTTCTCTCACAGTTAGAAACTAAAAATATCAATGATGCAATCAATAACAAATTTTGGGTAATGGCTATGCAAGAAGAATTAAATCAATTTTAAAGAAACAATGTCTGGAAATTATTTGATAGACCGTAGGACACTTTGACCATAGGCACTAAATGTGTTTTTAGAAAAAAAAGTTTATGAGTCTGGAAATATAGTTAGAAAAAAATAAAGGTTAGTTTGACAGGGGTATAGTCGAGAAGAAGGAATCGACTATAAAGAAACCATTCCCCCTGTAGCTATATTAGAATCTATTAGTATTCTACATGCCTATGCTACTCATCTGAATTTCACGTTATATCAAATTCATGTTAAAAGTGATTTTCTAAATGGGTTTATAATTGAATATGTTTTTGTTGAAAACCACCTAGATTTACTAATCCTCATTTTACAAATCGAGTTTTTAATATGTCTAATGCTTTATATGGTTTGAAACAGGCTCCACGAGCTTGGTATGATAGAATTTGTAGTTTTCTAATTTCAAAAGGTTTTACAAAAGGAATTTCTGATCCAACTCTCTTTATCAAAATAATTTCTAAATATGTTTTGATAGTACAAATCTATGTTGATGATATTATTTTTGGATCTTTTAAAAATACATTCTGTATTGATTTTTCAAATAGTATACAAAATGAATTTGAAATGAGTTTAAATGGTGAACTCAAATATTTTCATGGATTTCATGTTTTTTAAAATGAAAATTGTATTATTTTAAATCAAAGTAAATATACAAAAGATATTTTAAAGTTTTTTGGTTTAGATATTATTAAAGAAAGTGACACACCCAAGAGTACTACCTGTAAGTTGGTCATTGATGAATCTGGGAAACCATTTGAGCAAACCAATTACAGATGTATGATTGGAAGTCTACTATATCTTACTTCTAGTTGACCAGAAATTATGTTTAGTGTGTGTATGTGAGCAAGATTTAAATCTAATTCAAAAGAATCTCATTTACATACTGTCTAATGAATTTTCAAATATCTTAAACATTCTGAAAATTTTGGTTAGTTTTATCCAAAAGGACAATATATTAATTTAATAATTTATTCAGATGATGAAATTACTGGTTTCAAGTTATATAGAAAGACCAAATCTAGAACATGTAATTTATTGGGAATGTTTTTAGTATCTTAGTGTAGTAAGAAACAGAATTCTATAGCTTTGTCTACTTCTGAAGCAGAGTATATAGCTGCTGGTAGTTGTTGTGCTCAAATTCTATGGATGAAACACACTCTTTTAGACTATAGATCTAAATTTATACATGTATCAATAAACTATGATAACACGAGTGTAATTAACATCTCTAAGAATCATGTGTCTCACTTTAGGACCAAACACATTGATGTAAGGCTCCCCTTTATAAGAAATAATTACCAAAAAGTTGATATTACTCTTTAATATATTGGCACTGAACATCAATTAGCTGACATTTTCACCAAACCTTTATGTTAGTATATGCTAAGTTGCATTAGACATGAATTAGGAATGATAGAATCTATTAGTTAGAGACCTCACTATTATACCTCACCGGTGTGAAACCTCACCGTTATACCTCAGTGGTATGAAACCTCACTATTATACCTCACTGATATACCTCACCAGTATGAAATCTCACTGATATATTAACCTCACCATTAGTAGACCTCACTGATAGATAAACTTCACTGTTAGGAAATCTCACAGGTACGTAATACCGATGTGTCAGGCTATTTTAAATGTTTTTAATCTTTAGCCACCAGAATCTGTATCATTTATACATTACTTATTATATTTTAATTATCAATTTTTCAATTCCTAAATAATAAAAAAAAGTCTTAACATTTCTGGATCCACTTCGGTCCCTTTTCCTTAAAATCTCAATCAAACCATAGAACCCTAAGCCTCGCGATTCAATTGAAATAGTAAAGAGAACTTCAATCAGTGGAAAGGGAGATGAAATGAGTGCTAAGAGACTCAAAGGTGAGTCAAGTAGTGGAAGTGAAGTGAAAAAACTCGCAAACCCACATCTTTTTGAAAGGGAGATAGTAGTTGAAAGGGAGCTATGCACAGAATGGCTAATGTCAAGTGAATCATTAGTTCTAGAAGTTCTGGAAGATCATAAATGGATATGATTCTTCTCAAAAAAATGGCCCCTACTATCCAAATCTGGTAAAATATTTATACGAGTATGTTAGATTTGAGAAATCATAAGTTAAAAATAGGATGGTATCTTTTGTGAATGGATAGAAGATATGTTTTTCATATATTGAGTGGGATGAATGCATAAAGGTTCTACATGAAGGTGTTATTGGATATTTATCAAAATCATTACCTCCTAATGGTAACATCATTGAGTATGAAACTGCTTTGTAAGAGAAAACATGAGAAGACACTCCTAGAAAAGTTGTGGCCTCATAAATGAATGGATAGAACAAGATGTTGTTTAAATTTATTCAACATGTTTTAATTGCAAGGAGAGGGGATTTTTTAAATCATAAATACCAGGATATTTACCTGATGTATTTGTTGAGACATGGTGTTAAGATAAATTTGTTCAGGCTGTTAATGGTTCAGATTGATGATATGACCATGCCAAAGTCAAAAACCAATACCTTATTCTTTTGTAAGTTGATTTCGGTTAAGATTAAAGTAATGTGAGTAGATGAGTCTGAGGATGAGAAAATTGTGGTAATGAACAACTTTTGTATCACAAGCACAATATGTAAGTACATGAAGATTAATTGAAATCCATAGATAAGAGAGTGGGTTATCAATGGTAAGAAGTTATATGATAAGTTTAATCTCGTTTTTCATCTTTCCTGGCCTAAGGATGTGAGGGATCCTAGTCTAGGACGTGATGAGGAGGAGCCACAATATAGTTATTAATCAGAAGAGTATAATTCCTCTACAATAGATGGAAGAGATACAAACTTTCCTCAAAGACTAACTCCTGACATTGTATCACAAGAAAAGGATGTTCAGTAGAGATCAGATCAGGAAGTGGCTGCCCCATTGAATGAGGATTAAGAACGAGAATCTGAAACTGAAGAATCTGTTTTTTCCACCTTAAGTTTCAGTCCTCTGATTGTATGTTCTATTCTGCCTTTAGAGGCTGTTTGTGATGAAGTTGATAGACTTGCTCCTATCCCTGAGGATCCTCCCGCTGTTGAAGAAATAAGGATAGTTGTGCAAGATTCTTATGAGGAAGACCAAGCATCTGAGGGTGCTATCATAGTACAAGAGAATTCACAAATTGTGGTGGAGACTCCAACCATATTTGGTAGTGTTTCAGTGGCTGTTGACATTGAAAACACGGCAGAAGACCCTGGTATTATGGTTTGTGGATTAGATTACCTAGATTCTGATAATGAGACATCCCTCAGTCGACCAGAAGTTAGGTATTATATTCTTCTAAAGATGTTACCTGAGAATATAGTAATAAAAGTCAATCTAGATCAATTGAATTCTGATATTAAGACACCTTTTGTGGAAGAGATATGAAAAATGGAAGCATCCTTAGTGTCATCCATTCAATCAGTTATGAATGACTCAGTGGACTATATTATGTCTAAAATAGAACCTATTGTTGTGCCTACTAATTTAGTCACCAAGGATGACTTATAATCTTTGAAGGCCGATATGAAAGAGTTTTTGAGTGCTTCTATTGCTGAGTTAAAGAATCGACTTGTTGAAGAGATGATAAATATGGAAAATTCATTTGAAATCTCTCTTGGTTGCAATGTGTCAACCATTGTGGAGAGATAGTAGATGAAATCAAAGCTTAACAGAATCATGTTTCTAACATGGAATATGATGTTGATTTTATAAATAAATCAATTTCTTCTCTAGAATCCTCTATGAGTTCTAAATCTCATGAAAACAATGATTTGGCTTATGTGAAGAGTGTAGTCATCCAAATGGTCTCAGTTTTTGAGGAGTGTAATCATTCCATAATAATTCATGTTAGCACCCAAGATTCTGTTGTAAAAAATATTATAAATGGGCTAACTAAGAGTTTCAACGAAACAATTTCTTTTTCTATTAGTTCTCTTGCTTCGATACCTTAAATAGAATTAGATCAGATTAGATCTTTGATGAAGGCGGAGCTTGGTTCAGCTTCAAATAGTAGCTCTATGGACTCATCTCCCATGACCCAAGTGGTGTCTACTACTAGTGATATCATGAATATTTTCCAAGATTATATGAGATATGACACTGCCTCTCAGAAATATGTAAAATACATGGTAGATTACTTTTTCCAAAGAGTCTAAACCAAGAATCAAATGAACAACCATTTCAAGATTATGTTAGAGAACATGAAGCTCCCACTTTTCAATCAATCCCTTAGAGAAGAAGTCAGCAAGCTCAAGGATTTGACCCCTTCTCTAGAAATATTCATGGAGAACAAGGATGATTTTATTTCTATTATGGAAAGTTGATAGGAATTATAATGGACTTCAGAAATCCCTTATTTCACTTCTTGCATGTTGATTATCTACTGGTGATTATACATCTAGCTTTACCTACATCTTCTTATGCTACCTCTCCTACTCAGATGACATTGGTCCAAGCAATCCGAAGCCTTAATACTATGATCACTCGGAGAGCTACACAGTACATACTAAGAACAGTTTATGTAGCTTATCCTCCTATAATCAATTCTTGTGTTCCTAATCCTCCACCTACCTCCACAAAGCCTGAGTGTACCTCGGATTCAAATGGAAAATCCCACGAGGACATTTAGGAGGGGGAATGGCTTGTGGCTAAATTGTTTGATAGGAATAACTTGTATTATTTTTGTTTCCTTTTTGTACTTCCTTGTATCTTTTTGCACCATGAAATAAAAATGATCTAATTCCCTTTTCCACTTTAATCCTTCTCTTTTCCTGTATTTCATTTTTGTCCCACTTTTTGTTAGTCACAAAGGGGGAGAAATAATATCTAGGGAATAAGAGTGAAAAAAATATGTAATTTCATTAGATTTTATGAGTATAATACTTTTGTTTTATATTTTCCCTCTGGTACATTTGTTTTATAATATATTGTTTTCTATGATACAATTGCATATATATATATAACATATTTTTTGATACTTTTAAAATCACACATTTGAAAATTTCATCACTCACACTATGAACTATGATCCATTGTATTTTATACTGATACCTTACTGATTATTTTGGTTTATAATACCATGAGTTGAGATTATCAAAATGAGGGAGATTGTTGACCTCACCTATTTTGATAATCCCAATCCTGCTTTAATATGTTTTGATAATATTACTGTGTGATTATAATCCTATATATATATGAAACATATCAAAATAGCCATTAGAATATGTTAATACATGTTTATCTATGTTTGGTCATACTTTAAATTAACTCTAACTCTATCTGGATGTGTTTTTCATAGAGCAGATAAGTAGTTAAGTGTTGGGTCACCATTACAGACCTACCTATACATAGTCTACCAATAAATGAGGTCACCGATATGGTCGAGGTCACTGATATGTTTAACGGCTACCAACAAAATAGAGCTACCAGTATGAATAAGTCTACCAGTATACAAGTCTACTGATACAAGCTACCATTACAAGCGAGCTACCATTATAGTAAGTCTACCGGTATTTCAATCCACCGATATATACACGTCTACTGCTACGAAGTCCAATAAATATTTGTTGATACAAAGTCTACCGATACGATCCATCGATACAAAAGTCTACCAATACAAGCTACCGATACAAAAGTCTACCGATACAATCTACCGAAACCAAAAGACACAGCTGCCAATACATGAAGCTACCGATACAAGAGTGTTAATGATAGAAAAATGAGCTACTAATAGATCAAAGCTACTGATAGAAGGAGTCACCGATACATAGAGATACTTATACACAGAGTAGTTTCTACCGATACAAGGATCTACTGGTACAAGAACTATGAGCAACTGATAAGAATCTCGCCGCTATACAAAGTCCTCTGTTACAAGTCTACCGATAGAATTCTACTGATAAGATGACTGTTAACCAGTCAATGATACTTAACTATATTTCTATTTGTTTATTTATCAATAGTCATATGTGATGATTTTAATTAAATTAATGTTATTTAATGATAGTTGTTGGCATGTCAGGGAACCATACCTCATGCCTATAAAACGGTAATCATTCCCATTGCCAGAGCTAAAAGCTATAAAAGGAAGGACAAAGGACGTGAAAAATGAAGTAAGAAATAAAGGCTGATGAGTGCTGAAAAGTGGTTGAATAGCAATGCATATACACAGAAAAGAAAGGCTACGTACATGCTGGAAGAACAATGGACATACCCGAGGCCATTCATACATGAAGAGAACACAAGCTGAATCTTGGTCAAGGAAGTGAATAGATACAATGAGCTCTTCATACACTCAAGCTAATCAAGATGAACCTAAAAATCAAAGAAGCAAACAACACTGTGTTTTCCAGACAAAAACCAGAGAAGGAATCAGAAGCATTATTGATCAATCAAAGGATTCCAGAGTTGTACTTCACATCACTTGAGCATTCTAAAACTGATATGTAATATCTGAGTGATTCATTTATCTACATTTTGAGCAGTGTGAATACTTTTTATTTTTTATACACACACTATCTCCTATGTCAAACTAGAGGATTATTGAATTCTCAAAAAAACTGTCTATAAGTCTCTTTTATCCCACTGTGGATAGTGGTAGAGGTCATGTATGACATGTACAACAGGTGTGATATTTCTTTTTTCCCACAAAAAACTATGGTAGAGGTCTTAGTACCTGAACAGCCTTTGCACTGTGGTTTACCCCGATCCAGGGTTTAGATCAAGATTTATATAAATTTCTTTGAGACGACTATGCCTCGGCATGAGACTAAACCTCTTCTTTAAAACTGATGTGATTACATATTTTGGTTTTAGCTTTCTGAATATTCTGCTGCTAAATACTTTGAAATAAAAAAATGTTTTAAAGTTACTTTAATAGTAAATCTAGCAAGTGTTTGTAACTTTTGTAAATTTGTACGTTAGTTTCAAAAGCTATTATAATATTATAATTAAATTAACTGAGACCTTATCAATCATTGGAGAACCTAATTGAACCAATACAGTTTTACAAATTCAATACAGTTTAACATAGTTTTTAAATTGGGGGATTTTTATAGGATTATTTCTGACAGAAATTTTTAATTGGCAATCAATTCACCACCCCCCCCCCTCTAGAGTATCTACTCCGACCAACACATATTATAGAATTACTCAGTTTAATTACATTGATCATATATAGGTATTATGAATCTATATAAAAAACTAATTTAGATAAAATAAATAATTATTTAAATTATAAGTCAGTTTTAAACAATAATTCAGTATTTTTCACTATTCATCAAAAATTGATTGTTTTCAGAAAAGAACCCAGAATTCACCCAAAGCTAATTCTGTATTCCGAATCCAAAAATGATATCTTTTTTACCAAATTAAAATCATTGTAATTTCATTAACTAATTTAAAATTAATTTTTTTTGTCAAAACCAGAATGCATGTTTTTGAGTAGTAAAACCCGTAAAAAGATTGATATGTGTTTATGTCCAATTTAAATGTGATGTTACTTCCAATGATATACACTGGATTAAATGATAAAAATATATTCTAATTATACATAAAACTCATAAATTTTTTTAATTAAACAGTATACATTATTTGAATTAAAATGTTTCTTTCAATTAAAATTTATAATCTTTTACTATGGATCTAAATATGAATGTTATCAAAAACCACCAAAAATTTCTCCAGACTATATTTTTATAACCTGATTCGAAAGAATAATTTAATTTAATAATATTAAATATATAATTGTGTCAAATATTGTATTTACAAAGGGTTCTCCATTAACAGACGAAAAAATTTCATTTTTAAAAAATAATTCTTTTATCTAAAACATGAATCTGTCCATATATTATTTCAAAGGAACACAAAATATGAATATTAAAATTTTATGAAATATATATATAATTCCAAATGTGGTTCTTAATATTCATAACCGCTTTTTAAACGGATAGTTTGATAGGTCTTGGTATGCTTGAACTCGGTGTTTCATACATTGTACGCTATTGTGTTATTCAAAAAGAAATGTATCATGGACGCTTGGGGTGTAACATTTCATGTTTTATGTTTTTTGAATTTTTATTTGAAAAATAAAATTTTTTAGGGTTTTTTTGACTCTAAACTATTAATTGAGTTAAAATTATTTTTCTTGAACCTATATTTCCAAGATTATTTATTCCACGATAAGATATAATTTATCATTGATTGATATTCCAATCTTGGGATAATTTATATTTAATTTTCATATCTTACTTTAGTTTATTTCATACTCAAAATAGAAAACATTTGTGAGAATAACCCCCATCCACATTAATGATGGGTTCCCCTCATTGATCATATTTCTATTCACACTAATGTTATCTTTTGTATTTATAAAAAACATTTATATCATAATAACTATATAACTCCCTTCCAATATTTTTGGAAATATTTTATTTAAAATTTTATGGATTTTGGATTTCAATATTGTTATTTTAAAATAAAAAAATGCAAATTCAAAACTACAATAATTACTTTTTTGTCATGTAATTACTTTATTTTTTCCTCTTTTCTACTATATTATTATCATAAAATTCATCCATATTATTGATATATACTCATTATATATAAACCATGTTTATACTAGATTAATTTTTGGTGGATAATCCATTTTTTTGTTCCCTTTGAAATTATCTCCTTTAATTAATTTTGATTTAAGTGAATATACCTATTTCTAAATTCATGTTGAGTACCTCCCCAATCTTATGCATTAACCCAGAATAAATCTTAAAAACCCTCATTATATTGAGGAGAACTATGATAGTTTATTTCTATTCAAAATAAAAATACTAGACTATTTCCTTAATTATAATATTTTTTAATCATTTCAATAATCATCGCATATGATGTTCATTTTTAGTCTAACCTCTCCTTGATAACTCTGATGAAATTTTAGACATTAGAAATAAATCTTCCATTACTATTATTATTTTTAAAAATATATTCATTAAAAAATATTTAATTCCCTCTTCTTTTGGGAATATTTATTATATTTCCTTTAGTTATTATTTGAGACAAGATAATGTACCACACATCAATATCATGGTTTTTATAACAACTATATTTATATATTGAAAACTATCATCATATTGAATTAATATAAATATTCATGTTCTGAATATTATGATGAACCTTGATAAAACAACAATGAATTGAGTAATTTCTTCATCTCATGAGACGAAATGTATGGTTCATGGGTGATTAACCTTAAAACAATTTTTTATGTTATCTTCTCTATAATCCATGACTATGTTTTATTTTCAATTAGCCTATAAACACATAATTATGATGTATTGGTGTTTTTTCTTGACTTAATCATATGATTTGACGATTTATTTTGTTTCAAAAAATTTATGATCCCTTGTCATTTTTATATCATTTTATAAAGAAATATTTTGTACTCTTATCTTAAAATCTCATGATATGGTGAATGTTTATTCTTTTGAGATTAAATTTTATTCATACATAACATATGTAAAAAAAATTTGGTTCCATGTTAGTTTTAATAAGAAATTTTTATCCATTCCATGTTTCATCTGATTCATATGGTCTAAACTTTGATGAATTTTTAATAAGTTTGCCATTACAAATATCCTGATCTCACAACATACTTATGATTATAGTATAAATCAGGTGAAGAAAAATATAACTTATGAGAAATATATAAGGGGATATATAATAGTTCAATTATAGATAAATGTCCACAAGGTTTGAAAAATATGCTTCCCATATAACAGGTCCACAAAGACTTATATATCGACAGGTTCTCCATGATTTATGAGATTATTATGAGCCATATTATTTATATTTTCGATATAGATGAAAATTTATGATATGAATAACATGGTATTCTATAATTTATATATTGTTTTTATAATTGGATTTATTTTTATAATTAAGAATATATTAAATGAATACTAGGTATTTATTAGCCTTCATGATGACAAGGTTTGTAACTGGACCCCTTCGGTAGAAGAGTTGGATTCCCACCTTGTTGTTTCGTTGATTGAAATATAAAAAATACGAAAAATACATTAATATCATTCATATTTTGTGTAAAAGGAAGTATGAAATATTAAACTAAGATGAGAACTCATATATCAATCATACATGAAAATACAACCGACCTAAAAAAAATCTTGTTGAATTTTCCCAACATATATTTCTCAAATATTACCTCTTAAAATAACAAATATTTTCATAAATGTCAAATTTTAATATATAATTCTGTGATTTATTAACACATAATTAATAACACTCTATAGAATAATTCATTTGGAACAACTGTACTCAACCTCTTTGTGTGAGTCCAAGTTGTAGCTATTAACAGTGATCTCAAAGATTTTAATCACTAATCTATGACCCCATAAAAATAATAGAAACATCATTATAATGGAAGATGATATTATATTAATTAGATTAGTCCTAAATAAAAAATAATGGATGTGTCACTTCAATTTAGATAACCCCAAATCATTCTATTTATATTATCATCAATTTACTAAATATGAATTATAACATTCGTCAATCGGGAACCTAGATACTCCATTTGTAATTTTCATGTAGAGATTATAAATTGATCCTTTACATATTTTTGATGTTCTTCTATTAAATTTTCTTCACATAGATACACTACTATTTCTTATGTTGTTTCACTGACCCCTACAATGACTATAGGTATTTAGGATTCATATAAATATTTCAATCAAATTTTTCCAACCAATAATGACAAATTGGATATTATAAAAAAAATGAATGATGTATGTGAATCCGTATAAATGACTAAATGGAAGGACCAACCCCTTGGAATTATTTTGATTATAATCCTATTGTTGACATCATAAAACCATATTAAACAACTCAATGGGATAGGATATCAATGGTATATACTAGCTCACCTAATTAAAGAAACCAAATCTCTTCTGGTGAGTGAGAACATAAACCAGGCCGAGTGAAGGTGTTCATAAAAATAACAAGTTTATGATTAAATATGAAGTGTTCATATTTTTTAATAAAATATAAATTATTTTTTTATGTTATTTAATTTCAATAAAGTAATTCCTAAATTATAAACTATATGTAAGATATTGATATATGAAATTTTTATATATTCATATCTCATGTATAAATATTTAAATTTTTTACTTATGTATATATTCACTATCTATAAACTATATATGAATATATAATACTTCTATATAAAATGGTTTTATTATTTATTATAAACTAATTAAACTAATTTAAATAAATATTGCACCATATATATATATATTAGATGTTTAATTCTTTTTATGATAATAATTTATGTAATATTTAATTAAGGTTTTGATTTTTAAGGTTTTATTAACAATATTAAATATAGGATTTTATTTATACAATTATGTTGATAAAATTTAATCATAATTATGGTTTTTATTGATTATATATAAGGGTAATTCATATCAAACATCTCACATACCTCATATCGTAGACTATATTATATAAATTTGGGATCAGGTAACTATTATGCCATACAAAATGTTTTAATTATTTTTATGTCTTATCATTATATAAATTTTTATGATATTTTCACATTCATATTATTCATTAGATACATTTGGATATATGTTTAAATAATTATATTTAATTTTTGAGTAAGAAACAGAAATCATAAGACTAAACTGTGGTGTACAATATTATATTGAAAAATATTAATTTGGTTGGAGGTAATATATTTAAAAATAATACATTATATCATGAATACATTAAGGGAATGCATGAGATAACATGGTGGGATATTAAATAAACACTTAATATATAAATTTTATATCCCTTCTTAAAAAAAATAGTTATTACATTGTTCATCTAAATGTAAATGTTCATGATAATGAATTGTGGACATGGATTATATATTTTTAGGAATGTAAGTAGAATGTTCCATAAATAAATTATGTGACTATTCATGATATTATCTTTTGGATACACATAGTATGTGTTGGAATGAATGTATCTGAAAGAGTTTAAATGTTTTTGTGATTTTTTAAGAAAAATCATTGATATTTTTATTGTTATAAATAATGAGGATTACTAAATGGACGGAAATTGTAATTTTATTTCATTTACAAAAATCACATAACAATATAAAATATCCAAAAAAGAAAATTAAAAAAATATACCAAGAAAAAGATAATGATTAATAATGGGAAATAAATAGAGAATAAAAATAAATATCACTGAATAGAGGAAAATATATAATGTTTTTAATGTAATTTCAATTAGAAGAAGTTTTCTATAAAAATGTTCCTTGGATAGAGTTTTAGTGAAGAACTAACTATTATGTTGATTTTATGGTCCTATGTTCCTAAATTAACAAGTAATTAAAAATATATTTATAATAGATTGTTTTTAAAAGGGATAATTTAGATGGATTTGATAAGTGGATTAAAATTATTTATGGTGAAAGGAGGATTAAAATGATTCATTGAAATATTTTATTTTATGGAGACCTGGAAGCTATAGAGGATCAATGTGATTTGTGAAAAATAATTGTAATTCTTGTTAATAAGATTATATATTGTTGAAATAAAAAGAGAAGGTTCTAGAGAATAAAATAAAAAAAATAAAATTATGGTTTATTTTATTATGGTACAAGTATATTTTCATTTAATAAATCATTTTAAATTTAATTATGGCTATGGATGATCCAATCTGTATTTATGAGTCATGAAACAAAGGATTTGGTTAAAGGCATTCAAAATGTTCCTACAATAGAAATTTCAATAGAAATAGGCTTCCCTGAAAATAAACTAGTTAAAGTATTCTGACACATGTCATCTAACAGAAGATCATTATATGGTAGTTATTATATTAATTATATCAATAAAAAATAGTTTTTTATAGTTTCAATGTGTTATATAGAATTATTAAATTGATAAATGATTAATTTGGTACTACTCTAAATATTTTAATCAAGGATCCAAAATTATTTTAAACAACATTTTTTTGTGAAGGTATTTTATTGTTCCAAATATCCCAGAATAAAATAATTATACTCACCATGTTTTAGGAAGGTTTAATGATATTCATTCATGCTGAATTGATGGAGGAGTTGGAGTTTTGAATTTGATATTTCACTAAATTTGGAAATTAGATATATCTTCTATACATTTCATCACAAGTAATCTTATAAAAATATTTCTTCATAAAAATAATTTTGTGGGGAAATGATTCACATATGGAGAAGTGTGGAAAATAACTGTATAATTGGAATGGTATTGGAAAAAAATTTGAAATGGTATATTAGAAATATGACTACCAGCAAGGATTTCTATAATATTTTTATTGGACATATGATGTTTATAAATGATTGGATTATTATAAATTAATTGTATATGTCATTTGTTTTATTGGAAAAAGTTACATATTTATGGATATATGTTATTTTAGGTTGGTAATAGAAGATACATAATGAAGATATGTTGTGATTAAATCTATTTTAGTCTATAAATAAGTTGCAAACACTTGTTCATGGACACATATTTCAAAAAAAACATTTCATATTGATAGAAAATAGACTAAAGAATTTCACACCAGTTGTTGTAATGAAAATCAATAAAAAGTACTTGCATTTATTTAATGTGTAAAGAGATAATAAATAGAACATTTAAATCAAATTTATTCATAATTTTTATGTTTTATAATAGTCTTTACATGAATTTTTGTTACATTTTTATCAATATAAATAAGACATGAACTATTTTTTCATTATAGTGTAGTTAAATTTTAGTGATAATTAAATAATTCTACAACCAATATTTAGGGATTAATTTCTAGTGGATTTTATGGTATTCGATTATTTCCTATCAAATCCATGAATTAGATACAACTGATAAATAGTAAACCTTTTATATAATTGTGTTCTTATGGATTTATTTTTGTTTATATTATTCAATAATTTCATTCCTTTTTAATAGGGGGATATTTTTTATGAAGAAATATTTTTCATTATAAGGTAATATCAATAATTCACCCCCTTCCCATCTCAGTGATAACATATATCATGGTGGTGACTATTAATTGGTATTATAGTGACAGCACTCTTTATTGATTCTATGGTGATGTTTGAAAAAATACGATGTTTCTATAGATGTTTAAAAAAATTTATATTTAAGGGGGGTTTCATTTTTTGATTAATTAAACTTGCATATCTGAAGAATATATCTTTTCATTGTCTTATTTTTCTTGGTGTGAATATCTTACAACTATGATAAATGGTTTCCATATTCATTCTAAGGATGTTGCCTTAAGTTATGTGGATATGAAATATTTTGAAAATGATCAGGGATCGAAAAATTTAATACACCCATTACCCTCTAAAAGTGATTTTCTTACTGTTAAATGTGTTGGAAACAATTAATGTAGTGACCCATACCCTTGAATATTTGAGCCATTTCATTACCTTATAATATCATAATAATTACATGGTCTCAAATAATGAAGGAACTATTATATTAAATGTTTTTGAAGAACTAATACATACATGATACCCATTTTACAATATCAATTGAGAATAAACCATAATACATATAAAATATAATAAACTACGTCCTTGAAAACTCAATCAAAAATCTATTCTTTAATAGATGGGGAATAGAAATAAAATAAGTATGAGATAAAATTCCTAGTAATGCTTATGTATTGATGATTTATTAATGAATTAATAATCATAATCCATATGTAAGGTAATTAATTGAAATCTTCTTTCCATTTAATCTGTAACATGAGCATAATAGGGAAAGAATAAAAGATGAATGAATAATTCCATATAAATAGTGACATTATCTTTGAACATGGCCATATATATTCAAAATAATATAATATTATAATGGAATAATAACAATGATGTAATTAATAATTATGGATATCTGAACTATTAGAATCTATCCTCGGGATTATTATGTCATTATATATCCTCAAGAATGTTTAAGACATTGTTTAGAAAACCCTCTGATTTTCATAATTGATTCAACTCATGTTAATACAGATGAATTGTGAGGATTTCATTAACCAGTCCCCAGCCTTTTATTCCATTTATATTGAATTACTAATATAAATTATAATCAATTTAATTTGTAACCAATTTTTCTTATCAAATATTTATATAATGTAATGGATACATAATTAATAATATTTCTGAAATTAATAAAATAACATGAAAATTAAACAAATATGTACAAATGTATTGGACTCCTCATGTGCTAATCATGTTTTTATGATAAAAAATCCAATTCATTATGTAAAAACATGTTAATCCTTTGTAATTTATCTTAAATAATGTGTACAGATGATTAGTACCTTTATCATTTAAATAAACCTTTTCACAAAATTTCATATCCTTTATACTTATTTCTTTAATGAATGTTTATGTCTAATACATTCTATGTATATCACTGCTTATGTCTGAATACAAATATTTGGATATGTCTGATACACTTTGATTCTACCACTGTTTGTGTGTTTCTGGAAAAGGATCTAGAAATTGGGACCATCAAGACACCATGACCATCCAGAAATCATGACCATCCTTACACTGTGACCATCCAGACCCCATGACAATCCAGACACCGCGACTATCCAGACACCGTGACCATCCAGACACCATGACCAACCAGAAACTGTGACTATCCAGATGTCGTGACTATCCAGACTCTGTGGCCATCCAAACACCCTGATAATCTAGACATTGTATCCATATAGACATTGGGACTATCTAGACATCGTGACCATCTAGACACCATTTCAAGAAGACATAGTATCAAGAAGACACTATTTACTGACAAAGTGTGACATCATTTCTTAATTTGTTTTGTTGTTTTTCAATTTAATTTCTAACAGTCATATATGAAATTTTTAAATGCACTGAACTAATTAATTTTTCTTTATAGACATATCATCAGACAGTATGATCTATGTGGTGAATAATACATGCATCGTGTTGGCTCCAACACAGCACTACATGAATAAATGAAAATAGAATCCCATAAATTGAGGAGTGGAAGAAAGAGATTAATAATGAATTACACATGAGTTTTTCTGAAAACAATAATCCACACATGCAACTCAACATTCCAGAAGAAAAAAATAAGAATTCATGAATAATAAAGCTGGACAACATATATCATTATTGTCGAGCACATCTTTGCATAATCAATACCATGAAAAACAAGATCCAGATCGAGGTGAATTACAATGATTAGTTCTCCATGAGATTATTGAATTTCTACATATGATTCATCCAAGACGTCTATAGCTTCATTGAATAAAACTGAGATAACTTCTAAACATATCTCATAATTTATGCTCTCTTGTGTAATATTTTTATCTTTTGAGCAGTGTGTTTGTCCGTATAAATAGACACTATCTCCTACATCAAATATAATGATACAAGATATCCTTTATATTACATATTTTTACACTTGTGAATATCCATGTATAAGTGTAGAAGATTTCCCTGTTTTACTTGTTAGTGTTTACACATGAAAATGTGGAAGAGGCCGTGTTACCTTGATAGTACTATGTGCTGTTGTTAACCCTGATCTAGGGTATGAATCAAGTTCATTTATATAAACTTCTTAGTGAAATGTGACCACCAAGTGGTGTTGATTAGGTCACAACTTGAGACTGGAAAACTTGTTTTATATCATCTTTTTCTATTTGTTTTAGTTTTCTCTGTTTTACTATTTAATTTATAATTCACAAAATTTACATTGATAGTTAATCATGTAATGACGTTATAATTATATTTCCTTATTAAAATATCTTCAAAAGTAATGTTAATAAACAATATTAAGAATACCAATAATTAATAAAACATCTAATAAGTTATATAAATAGTCAATCGTTCATAACAGTATTACTACGATTAACTGGGATATATTTAACATTATTAAGCAACCCTTTTATGAATAATTTTTTTAATTTTTTTTAATAGATACTAAATTCTCCCCCTATTTAGTACTCTACCCTAACCAACATTTGGTATAAAATGATGTTTCTAAAGACTCTATTTTTTATCCTATTCAACTGTTAGTGTAGTTTTACATCAAAGATCTATTAATTTTTGTCAATTCTATATTTCTATATCTTTTATGTTATTTCATTATCATGGATAATAGACTGGGAGGTGTTGCAACAAATAGAACACCATTATATAATGGAACCAATTATGCTTGATGGAAATTAAAATGAAAATGCATTTAGAAAGTATGAGCTTTGAAATCATATCGTCAATGATAAATAAATCTATGATTCCTGCTATTGATTGAAACACTTTGGATTAACCTACAAAAACAATTTATAATAACAATTTCATTGCTACGAATGATTTGTACATCTCCTTATGAAATTAGGAATATAATTGAATTTCTTCTTGTGAAACTACAAATGAAATTTGGGATACCATATATATTTGAAATGAATTAACATCTAGTGTAAAATAAATGAGACTTAATACCTATATTATTAAATATGATAACATTAAAATGAAACCCAATGAGAAAATTTTTGACATGCATCTCTTGTTCAATGAAATTTTCAACACAATGATTTCTCTTGGAATAGAATTCACAATAGAGGAACAGATCATGATAATATTTAGATGCATACCTAGAAGATGGAGAGGAACCTCTGTATCTATTAGAGAATCACGAGATATCCAAAAATAACTATAAAGAAACTCATTGGAAAACTATTGATGTATGAAGAGGATCTGAAAGTCAACATGGAATAGGAGGATGAACCCAAAAGAAAATCTATAGGGTTCAAGACCACCATCCCTAATCATGGAGAAAAAGGGAAAGTGGAAGTTTCTAGAGAAAGATCCAGCATTGAACAATCATCACCTCAAATTGATGAGGAGATGGCTCAATTAGCCAAATGGTTTAAGAGATTATACAAGAAGAATAACTCTTTCAGAAAGACTATCTTCAAGGGATGATATGATAAAAAAGAATATGGAAGAAAGATTGTAAAAGAAGTGAAAGGTATTATGAGAAGTCTGTTATGAATGTAAGAGAAAAGGATATATCAAGGCAGACTATCCAAAGCACAAATAGAAAAATAGATTTGAAGACAACCATAGAAAGTGTAAAATGGAAATTAAAGACACAAGGATTTCTTCTAACGATAGTTCAAGTGACTCAAAATCTTCACACGATGAACAACATAACAAAGCCAATACATGTTTTATGACAAACACATCTGAGGTAACACTGAAATCTTGTTTACACAATTCCTAATATTTTGGATATGATAGTGACTCAAAAAGTATGTCTAATGATGAAACGTTTGTGTATTTTAATAATCTGGAATATAAATTGAATGAACTAAAAGATAAATACTAGTATTCAAAGAAACAACATGCTCTTACCTCAACTGTTAAAACTAAACTCACTGTAGAAAATGGATAAATGCTCAATTACTCAAATAGAACAATGAAATAAAACTATCTAATTTGAAATTAAAAAAGGATATTGAAAATATTACTAATTGTAAGGCTACCTTGGTATAACTTCTTGTTAAACATATTGCACCTAAATATACTACATACATTGGCTATAAACCTGGTAAAAGAAATTTTGGATGAAGTAATTTTTTTCTAAATCTATGAATTACAATGTTACTCCCAATTTAGGAAAATATACAACTAGTTCATGTTTTGAAGCACTTTATACTGTTTCACATTTTTCTAGACCAAATAGATTTTATTGTTCAAATACATTACATAATACTTATAGAAAACCTATGAAGAAGATATTGGTAAATAAATCACATATCACTAATATTACTATACCCAAAAAAGTGGGGGTACTAAATTATATTTTTATTTGACTATTTTTTAGTAAAGCTATTTAAAGAGTTCTCATAAGAGAATATGGTACTTAGATAGTGGGTGTTCAAGACACATGATAGGAGACTACTCATGCTTTGAGAATTTAATAAAAATTGATATAGGGCATGTCACCCTTGGTGACAATGCCAAAGGAACGAACATTGGCCTTGGCCAAATTGGTAACTCTAACTCAGTTTTTATTTTGAAAGAAATTTTTATTGATGGATTATAATATAATCTTATTAGTATTTCACATTTATGATATGATCGATATCATTTTAAATTGGAAAATTATTCTTCCAATGTTTTTAATTCTAATAAATATTTAGTGTTTTCTATATTAATAAATGAAAATGTTTATTCTATTAACATACATTATTTATCTTCACAAAATGATTCATCTTTAGGTGTCATTAATAAAGAGTACTAGATTTGGAATAAGAGACTTGGATCCTGTAACACTCACTCCCTCAGAAATTTTACTAGAAAATGCTTAGTCAAATTCCTACACAAACTTGACTTTCTGAAAGGTAAAGAGTGTAATCCTTATCAAAAGGGAAAGAAACACAATATGTCCTTCAAAATAAATAAATAAGTGTCAAATTCTAATTCTCTCTAATTGGTTTACATGGATTTGTTTGGACCATCTAATTTTTCTATCAAAAATGGGAAACACTATGTTTATATTCATTTAGATGACTTTTCTTGATATACATGTTCTTTCTTTTGGGATCACAAAAGTGAAGCCTTCACTCATTCTAATAAATATGCCAAAATTTAGAAAATATTTTTTGACATAAAATTAAATCCTTAAGATGTGATTGTAAGAACCCAGATCTTCCTTTCAGGTATGTTTTTCTTTTTCTGATCGTTTTTGAGAAAAAGTGTAAATTCTGGAATTTTTTTAGTGCACACTGTGTAATTTATTAGTACACACCGTGTACTTATTTTCTATAGGAGGCATTGTATTGGCCATGTAGTATCCACACACACAACCATGTGGGAGTTATGTGGAGGCCTCTTAATGTGGAGTACGGAAATGGGGAGTACACGTCGTGTACTTCAAAAGTACATGCCATGTACTTTATTTGTTTTCATAAAAAGCACTAGGGTTGCATCTAATCACCAAAACTCTCTTATTTTCTATCCCATTCGTTTGAGAGCTCTGTACATCCATGAATATTCAATGAACCTCCAAGCATGCATTCGTCCTCCGAATCAAACACTGTCCATTGTGTTGGATACACATCAGTGAGTTTTATCTTCTCCATTAGCCTCCTTTCATGATTACTTTTCATTATCAAGTTATAGTCGTTTGAATGTTTTGGATGTTTTGGTAGATCTTAGAAATTTTAGGGTGAATCATGCTTCTAGTTTCACATATATAGATCTCTTAATTCCATGTTAGGTGGTTTTTTCCTTTCCGTTCAATGTCTTAGAGTATTATGTTCCAATTCCACCAATACCCTTGATCGGGGTATTGCATGTATACCATTTTACCCATGTTATTTTCCTAACATGATTTTATGCTTGTGTTAAAGTTATTTGGATTTTAATAAGGATGATTACTATGATTTAGATGTATTTCCCTTGCATGTTCTTTTTTACGACTGTTTGGTCATTTTAGCCAGTTTGACTGCCTTGCCTGTTGTCCATGCATGTTGCTGTAAGACAGATAGTTTGTATTATTACATGATAGATATGTTGTAGACTATTTAGCCAAGTTATTTTTGTAGGTTTACTCTAGCCATGTTCTGTTGTTATGATCGTTGACCTAGATAGGACCGTGAGAACTTGGTGTAGTAGGCTATAAACAGAAATGACCATGTGAGCTTCCTCAGAGAGTCTTTGACAACATTAGACTATAAATTGAATTAACTGTGTCAGCTTCCTCAGAGAGTCTTTGTTTTTCTCTGAATTACCTTGACTACTTTAGACTATAATGGGAATTGACGGAAAGTGCATCCTCAAAGAGTCTATGAATGACAAGGGCTATAAGAGTAACTCACCAATTGAGCTTCCTCAGAGAGTCCTTGAACTTGGGGATGTTAGGGGAATTGACTGTGAGTGCTTCCTCAGAGAGTTACTAACTCACTTAAACTATAAGAGTAATGTATGGTGAGTTCTTCCTCAGAGAGTCTTTAATACACTGAAACGCAGGGGTTAGGCAGAGTGTACTACCTATATCGTGTATTGTAGTTGTTAGGTTGGACCAGTGGGGATGGATGTGAGTACTTCGCAGAGGGTTACCAATTTGTTCTTAAGGGTTTGATTAGGTATTCATTGATGTTGAAACCGTGGATTGTTTACTGATGAGTAGTTTCATGCGTACTGTTTTCTATACTTTACCAGCCATATATTCTCTGACTGTTAGGCATAGATCTTTGGGCGGTTTCTTAGTAGAATTTAGTCTCACACCCTGTTTGGGTCATGCTTTTGTGGCCAAATAGATTATATTGTTGCAGTTATAGATATGGGGATGCTCCCTTCTACTTTAGGTACTTGACTTTTTGTGGAGCTGGGAGCATGTGACCAAGCATAGGCTTGCGATGTTGAGTTGTTGTTTATCTTTTTCTTTTGTACATTCGCTTAGTACTGTATTTATTTCCTGCATTGTGACTTGTTTTTATGATTTCCTACACATATGTATATTGCATAATTTTATATATGTGTGTGTAATCCAGTTGTTTATAATTGCAGTCTTCTACGGTTTACTCTTTTTGAAGATTTACTACTTCCACTGTTTTATAAACATTTTTACTTCCTTTATAAACACTACAATTAAAGGAATAGTTTCTGCACTATCACACCAAAATCCCTCACCGCTTATTGGCAAACTCTGGTGTTCGGAGAAATGCGCTTGAGGCCATGTGACCAACTAGGAATGGGGTGCCTCTGGGTGGCTACTAGAACTTAGACTTTACAAAGTGGTATCAAAGGGATTCTTTTCTCTTTATTTACATATTTTAGCCTTTATCCAAGGATAGGAAGAAATTTTTACTTGGTAATAAGTTGTGCTAGGGATTAGCTAACCCGTGTATAGGGAAAAGCCAATATACCTCGTTTAATTGTAATATCTTATGGGTTTGAAAGTTTACAGTTGATTTGATTTCTCCTTGAGTGATTCACATGATTTTTTCTGTTATTGTTGATGATATTTATGTTCTATTTCTATTACAACCCGATGAGATGAGTGTATTCTCTCTCATGCATCATATATTCACTCAGTATAAATTATATTCCATGCATTCTTGCCATTATATTTAGGGTGAATTAGTTATTTCAAGTTGTTGTGATAGATGTTGTGCTAGATATGCAAGATCATGTCATAGATTCCTTGATAAAAATACATACTGCTTTATAGGGTATTGTTTGTGTAATGTTTTTTCAAATGAACTCCAAACATTGGTTCTTGGGGTGTTATGGGAACTCATAGACCAGAATTTGGTGGATCATTAACTTTTTTATCTTGTTATAACATGTTTAAGTTTCCATGCTTTGATTCATGGGAAGTATGGGCCCTCACAGATCAGAATTTGGAACTTTCAATGTTTTTTTATTGTTTTTATAGGAAATGGAGTAGTTTCAGAGGCTTACTATCTTGGAAAACCACGAATACATGTCGTGCTATTATTAGTACATGCCATGTGTTCTCCTATTTGGGAATAAATAGTTTCTCTTAAGTACACGTTGTGTATCATATGTACACGTTGTTTAGTGTCTAACTGTTTCATATGTCGTGTGGCCAGAAACATGAGATAGTGATTTTCTTGTAGGAAAAAGTAGTGTACCATTTGAACATGACTTGTAGTATGACCTTGTTCCTCAGCCGTGTCACACACAACACGAGTCGGTGTTATCCCTTCTCGTACATGCTGTGTCTGCCTGGAACATGCTATGCAGTGTCAGCCATGAAGCTAACCGTGTAACCAATAACACAGGTCGGTGTTATCCTTCCACATACACTTTGTGTCCTCCTTGAACACGTCATGTAGTGTGAGCCATGTATCAGGACGTGTCACTAAAAAAACGGGTCGTGTAAATAATGTCTAGAACACAATGTTTCTACCTTGAACATGTTGTGTAGTCTTGTCTAAGGATAGCTATCTGGCTTAATAGTGTAAATGACTTAGGCAGGGGAAAAGGATTCAAGTACACACCGTGTGATAAGAGTACATGCTGGGTGATTGGGGTGTTACACGACCATTTAAGGCATGAGTACACACCCATGTAAATTACTTTAGGGAACACATCATGTAGTAATTGTACACACCTTGTAGTCTTGTTTTACAAAACATGAGTGTTTTATTTATCTTGTTCCCCTATTATACTTCTATTTTTCTATCCTAGATAATCTTGATCTAACGTGTACATTTTTCCGTGTAGAGTCATGCCACCAAGATATCCTCCAGTTGTATGCTAGTTTCCAGATGGTGATCAGACATCGAACATGGTCGATCGAGGATTCCCAGCGGATCCTCTAGTCATGAAAGCCTTGGCACTAGCTGTTGTACCAGACACAAGCATAGATGCAATGTTTAGGGATGTATATTTGGTGATGATGCAGACTATTTAGGGAGTGTATCCTCTTATCCTATCGATGGGAGATTTTATGCGGGTCTTTCAGCAGCAGCATCCTTCCACTTTTTCAGGGGATGGAGGACCCCAGGTTGTAGAGTCATGACCTAAAACCATGATGACGATATTCGAGCATCTAAAGATACCTCCATAGAAGGGGTTGAAGCTTGCAACTTACATGCTTCGAGACTCCACCATGAGGTGGTGGGATGTGATCTCATTGGAAGGACGCCTACAGAATATGTCTTGTGATGTGTTTCAGCACATCTTATACGATTAATTCTATCCGTAGACCTTGATGGCCGATCAAGCATGAGAGTTCATGAGTCTGGAGTAGGGTACACTTTCTGTTATGGAGTATTACTCCCACTTTCTAGAGCTTTAGTGTTTCATGCCTATTCCAGGAACTGATTAGTTATTCCTTTTGCAGATGTTTGACGGTGTTCTAGGCACGACATCCAATCTTGGGTGAACATCTTCAGGTTTACTTTGATATCCTCTATGATCCACCAGGCGCTAATCACAGAGTGTAATCTAAGGGATTCTGGTGCTATGAGCTAGGGCGGTTTGGCATCCAGAGTTAGTATTCCTCCTACTTATAGCAGGAAGGGTCGTAGTAATATTTTACAAGGAGATCAGAGTAGGCGGGATGCATCTTCTGGTATCTAGGTGGTATAATACCAGTGCAAGAGAAGCTGGCATACAAGGCCGCATTTCATTCGGACCCTGTGGACTGCCGATAATGTGGAAAGATGGGTCATCTTCAGCTCTTCTATCAGTTCTTCTCACCAGTAGCTGGTGATAGGGGTTATTATAGGAATCCTCATTCAGGATAATCACCACCAGTTTCTCAACACATAGGGAACTATAGTTCTTCCGGCCATTCAGGATGAGGTGCAGGTCTTGGATGAGGTAGCCAGTCGCCTCGTTTTCAGTGACAATACGATGGATCTTCTCAGTGTGGTCAGGCAGGTTCACATGGCTATGGAGCATGCCCGACTTTTGCAGTGGAGCAGACCCAGTAGGAGCAGGATCCCTCACCATCTACAGTTCAAGGAACGATCTTAGAAACCTCGGTTTTAGCTGCTACTCTTTTTGATACAAGGTATTACTTTAGCATTATATTTGTGGAAGTTTTTGATATCCTTGGGCTATGTATCCTTTCTTATGATAATATCTTGATGATATACACACATTTGGGGACTAAAATGGTGAGTGTACATTAGTTTAAAGAGTACCCTCTAGAGGTTGGTTGGTGTCACTTTTTATGGGACCTCTATGTTCTAGAGAAGACATGTTATGATTTCATTCTCAGAATGGACATGCTAGTTCCCTTCCTGGAAGTCATCGAATTTTATCACCTCTCGGTGAGTTTCACATCACCAAGGGGAGTTTCATTTCTTCATAAGGGTGATTCGGATTTCCCAGCAAGAAGAGAGGGTATACAGCATCATGGGTTTGGAGGAGTTACAACCCAGATTGCTAGTTTATATTTGGATGATCAGGGTAATTCTTAGTTAGACTTTCATCCAATGGTGGATCATTTTCGAGACATCCTATTAGTGGACTTTTAAGTTTTTCCTCTAGAGCGTGAGGTAGAATTTTTGATTAGGCTAGTACTGGTAATGGAACCAATTTTCATTCCTCCTTATAGGATCGAAACACCATAGTTTCAGGAGCTCATCATAATAGTTGGAGGATTTGCAGGAAAAGGGTTTCATCTGACCCAATGCTTCTCCTTGGGGTTTTCCTGTACTGTTTGAGATGAAGGTAGATGATACCCTTAGGCTTGGTTAGGATTAATGAAATGAAAACCAGTTGGCAGTCAAGAACCAATATCCCTTAACAAAGATTGATGATCTCTTTGATCATCTTCGAGGACCCGAGGTGTTATCGAAGATTGACATGAGGCTTGGTAGTCATCTGTTTCATGTTAGACCATCTGATATACCTATCATAGGCTTCCAGAGTAGGTATGGTCTATATGAGTATATGGTTAAGTTGTTCGGTCTCTCGAATGCACCTGTTGTTTTCATGGGACTGATGAAATGAGTTTTACATCCATACTTTTATTCCTTCGTGGTTGTTAGTGTAGATGATATCTTTGTGTACTATCACACATGACAAGACCATAACACCCATCATGAGATTATTTTGAGTACACCGAGAGAGAATCATTTATATTTTATGCTCTCAAAATTCCACTTTTAGATGGATCAGATTCACTTCCTGGGTCATGTAATCTCAAAAACAGGGGTAATAGTAGACCTAGAGAAAGTGAGAGCAGTAGTTTCCTGGGAGAAGCTGAAGAACTTCTTTTATGAATGATGTTTTCTAGGGCTAGTTGGATACTAAAGAAGCTTCATACAAAACTATTCAAACTTAGCGGAACCACTGACAAATTTTACTATGAAGGGTGCGAATTTATTATGGTCAGATTCTTTTAATTCATCCATTCAGGAGATGAATGGGAGGTTGACTTCTTCACTGAGACTAGTCTTTCCTGATCCTGGAAAGAGAAATATTATTTACTGTGATGCATCAGGTATCGGGCTGGGAGTTGTGCTTATGCAGGGAGATGGAGTCGTATAAAACGTGTCTCGGTAGTTGAGGCCATATTAAATAATTTATTTGACGCATGATCTCGAGTTGGATGTCGTTTTACATGCCTTATTTTGTCAAAGACACTATCTGATGGGAGATAATTTTGTGATTTTCTATGACCACAAGAGTCTCAATTAAATGGTCACTCGGTGTGATCTAAATTTGGGGCAGCAAAGGTGGGATGAGTACCTTCGGTCCTTCGATTTTGATCATCCTTATACGCTAAATAATGGCAAGGTAGTGGCTGATTCACTAAGAAGAGGGACTCAGATACAGGTAGTTCAAGAGGCATGAAATGATTGGAAGTTTTTGGATATGATCTATGAAATTCATTTGGAGATGCACGACAGACAGGGGAAAAATTTAATTTCTTCTATAGCTGTTACCTATACCCTTCTTGATTTAGTATGAATGAGACATATATCAGATCTTGATGGCCTAGTCATAAGGGAGGGTGTCAAGAGAGGACCTTATACATGGGTGGAACATATGTGGGGATGAGATCTTTCATTTCTAGGAGCACGTATGGGTGCCAACAGATATACTGGATAAGCTGATATGGGAATTTCATACCTCAGTTTGGGAAATTAATCTTGGCATCACTAAGATGTATCATTATCTACACCATTAGTATTTCTGGAAATGTATGAAGAGGAACAATGTTGGTTTCGTAATGATTTATTCCTCTTATCAGCAAGTGAAGGCAGAATGTCAATAGCTAGCAGGGATTTTATATTTGTTACCCATTCCTATGTGGATATGGAATTTCAGTGCGATGAATTTCGTGATCGGTTTGTTGAGGTCACATCATGGGAGTGATGCATTTTGGGTTGTCATTGATAGACTCACGATGGTCTCTCACTTCTTTCCGATCAAGGAGACCTTCAGTATTGATGAGCTAGGATGGTTGTACAACTTTGAGATCATACATCTACATGGAGTTCCACACTCCATTGTTTCAGACTGGGATTTTTGATTTACTTCTCATGTCTGGAAAGTGATTAAGAAGGCATTGGGGACACATGTACTTTTGTGTACAGCATACCATCCCTAGATAGATGGCCAGTCCGAGCATACGATTTAGGTTTTTTAAGACATGATCGAGGCATGCATTCTGGATTTTAAAGGTTCTTGGGAGCAGTAAATACATATTTTGGAGTTTGTCTACAGTAATAGTTTTCATGAAAATATTCAGATGGAACCTTATGAGGTTTTGTATGGTAGGCCATGCTGATCAACCTTACGTTGGCAGGAGGTATGAGAGGGAGCTTATTTGGGACCCCGTCTTGTCTAGGAAAACACATAGCCAATAGAGATGGTTCAGAATAGGATGGATACAACATAGTCTCAACAGAAGTCTTATGATAATCAGCGGAGACGACCTCTAGAGTTTGAGGTCGGGGATCAGGTTTTCCATTGTGTCACACTGAGGTTGAGACACAAGAGGATTATGAGATAGGGTAATATTTCCCCGAGATATGTCGGGTCGTTTGAGGTGTTGGACAGAGTAGGTATGGTTGCCTATTGGTTGTAGTTACCACAGAGGTACTAGGATATGCACAATATTTTTCATGCTTCTCAGCCCCACCATTATTTTCGGACCCATATCCTATTTTTCATCCTGAGGTGGTTGATCTCAAAGCGTGTAACTTCCCGAACTCGGCGAGCCACCCGAACGGTGCCGAACGGGTCGGGTGTTACTACCTTAGGCGAACCTCCTCGAACACCAAAGGCTGCCGATAGTAGTGAGGGTCTGAATAGGAATAGTGGGGGGGCTATACCCTCTCGGGGGATCATTGTAAGGGTACTAATTTGAGTATAATAGTCAAGATGCAGCGGAAAGTAATACTCAGCAGACTCGAACCAGATCCGCATAGCGGAAGCACATACAATAACAATATACAGCGGAAGCAATATAGGAGACAACTGCAGTGGAAATAAACACAACAACATGCTGATAACATGTAACTACTACTGAACAGTAAAACATGAATCCAAAGCTGGTCATACACAACTGAATATAAAAAGGGCGCCAATGGCTAACCAACAATAGCTACAAAAAGCATGCCAATACAGAAAGTAAACAAAACAATGTAATCCCAGAAATGCATGACCTCATGGTCCATACCATCTCCATGAAATAACTAACGCAACCCATCTCCTGAAGCTGGCCCCTTTCCTGCACATAAATCCAAAAAGTCTGCATGCGTCCCGAAGGGCCCATGCAGGGTGTGAGACAAATCTCAATAGGATACCACCCAACGGTGCGTACCAAATATATGTGTTTAAGCATTCATGTGTTTACCAGGAAAGTAGTAAACAATACGATGCACAATTAAACACAAACTCCACTGGTGCTCAACAGCCACCATGGAGCATCACCTACTTCACCCAAAGCCAGAATCTCTGTCGTGTAACATGGCAACACGTGCCACCGGACACCTCGTGACTCAAGTACCGATGTCCCGAAGGCATGCCCAAAATAGTAACCCGGCACCATGTGCCTCCTGAAACCTCATGTCTCATGTACCGACGTCCCGAAGGCACGCCCAAAATAGTAACCTAACACCATGTGCCTCCTGACACCACGTGTCTCAAGTACCGACGTCCCGAAGGCACGCCCATTTCCTGAAGGCTCCTCACCTCCCACATGGCTTTCTACGGGAAGAACCCCCAAACAAAATACCTAACCGCAACTACGGGGGCCTCTACCCACATGAGTGGTCAAAACCACCTCATCACGGACTATCTCTGTGTGCACACTACTCAAAGTCCTGGTGAGCAGTAATCACCCAAATAGTCCTATGCCACCAAAACCACTGACACCTGGTGTCCCTGCGACCATGTTGCTCAAGTCCGATGGCATCTCCACCCTACTATCCCGAGCCATGACCAACCTGAAAGTCGTACTACCTCAAACCGACGTCCATGACGCCCAATCTTGTGGTCAAAAAAACCCAATGTAACCCGGGCAAAGCCCCAACCTGTGTTCAGCATCACTCAAGCGTAATCGGTCCAAGCCCCACACAACCCAAAAAGGGTCCAGCTGATGCAATTCATCATTTTCACTTATAACAAAATTAACCAGAAGACATAAACAGGAAAAACCAACTAAACAGTTGAATTGCACTATACCATGTGATGTCCCATACCAGCATAGAGTTCTTAAAAGCCTCCAACAATTATAACAGGATAATATAATTTAAACTAACACTTTAACACAATCATATTGCAATTAAAACCATTTTGGCATTCCCCGACCAAAATTCCCCGATGAGCTACGGCCCCTCACCCTGCCCCGCTCATGCAAAACTGGTAACCGGGCATACCCAAAGGCATCCCATAGGTCCCATAAACAATTCAGTATGCAATAGCAGATAAAACGGGTCCCGCTCAAAAATACCCGAAAATGCGTCGAAGCTGCGTTACCCAATCAACCAAGAAATCACAAAATGAGGTATGCACCACATACCTAAAACTCGCACGATGCTTCTCCTCCGGTAACACCAACCAATTCGGTCGAAAACACGGTAAATCTACAAAAGATTCAAAACCGCTCAGAGGGATATACCTTTTTCTATAACGAAATATAGACAAAACGGACAAAGATGAATCGAGGCCTTACCAAGGGGGTTCCAACTCATCCAACCGAGATAGATCGGAGTTCGGACGAAGATCCGGGAAGAAAATGTTGATTCGGATGATTTGGGGAGGAGGAGGGGTATTCTGCCTAAAAAATGTGGCTATTTCCCGTTTTAGACGAAAAAAAAGAAAGTACACGGTGTGTACTTTGGGACTAGACTCCGTGTATAGTTAATTTAACTGTTCATAAGGCGGAAAGGTTCCGCCGACTTACTTTCCGAACCTGCCGACATGAGTACACGACATGTAACTCTGGGTACACAGCGTGTACTGGGTTCCTCCTCTCTTCCTTGCTGACATACCCACATTCCATGTATATACCTCATACACGGCTAGACTACACGACAAGTCCAAAGGGAACACGGCATGTCCCTGGTTCTTACCCGGCCAACAGCCTACACGCCATGTATTGATTCACACGGTCGGCGTTCTACATGGCTTGTTCAAAACTACACACCGTGTAGTAAGAAAAAAAAATACACAATCCTCACAAGGCATTTACTCGGCGAGCACGCGGCCGGTCACTCACCTACACATACACGGAATGTACTTAAAGTACAGGGTGTGTATTCTGGAAATTTCTAGAAACTTCCCATTAAAACCAGTTTCCTCAGAAACCTGTCAAAAAAGTGAAACAGGGTCAGGATTTTGACCCATTCTAAAAAAACCTGCATTCTTACAAACTCCCCACCTTAACGTATCTCTTACCCGATCTACCAAATGCAACAAGGAGATGGCACCAAACACACCCTCCACAGTTAAACAACCTGGACTACCCCAGTCCAAAGGTTATGGCTAAATTCCTCAGGGGGCTCCCCACCTTAGGAATTGCCTACTCGGTCTCAACCAACAAAACGTAAAACAAACAGTGTTTTACTAAACGATTTTCCGGACGCATAGTCCTCCCATGACACATTGTCACCCCTACACCTCATTGGTGCTCATGTGTCGCTTCCGACACACAAAGTATCACGCACTGCATCAGTGTCCACCTCTATGAGTTCCGGGTGCCTAGCACCTCAAGTAACCTGCATCCACGATGCCCTGATGCCCACAACACCTCAACTAACCCGCATCCACGATGCCCCGATGCCCACGACACCTCAAGTAACCTGCATCGACGATGCCCCGAAGCCCACGACACCTCACAGACACACACACACACACACACACACACACACACACATATATATATATATATATATCACGTACCGGATATGGTGCCAATCCCACTGACTGGCATCTAGTCAGTCTAAAAAGATCATGTAAACCATGTGCACTCAAAACATACATACCTCTACAGGTCATGCCAAAAATGAAACATGGGGATCACGGTCACACTGCGGTGTACCTCTAACTATCACCGGCTCACTGGCCTGCTCAGCCACTAGCAGCTCCACGTCGTGCTCCTGGCCTGAAACACGGCTGCTTGACGCCTGACCTCCCTATGGTGCTACTCCAGTCACCGGCCACTGACCCCTCAGCTGGGTCCCACTGTCTCTGTCAAGCCCTCCGCGCACAGATGAACCTCGACTACCCTCTTCGCGTACCGAACCTGAACCAACTACAGACAGTGCAATCTGTCCTGGTCCCTACCTGCCGACTATATGAGAAGGCTGCCTGCAAAACCTCTCCAGATGCTCGTCCTGTCCAAATGCCTGGTACTCCTTCAGATTCCTATCGCACTGAGCCCGAACATGTCTCGGTTATCCACACTGTAAGCGAATCACTGATGAACTCCCACGTGGTGGTCTAGCTGCATCCATGGCCAGACTACCCCATGAAGACTCATCCCGTCCATGCTTCCTACTGTTTGAACCATTACCTGAAGCTGTCGTCTTGCCCAAGCGAGATTTCTCTCTCTCGTTGTCCTCAGATATGAGCGCCTGGTTCACTGCCTCAGCGAATGAACCTAACCTGATGATATTTACCTGGACCCGGATGGCGTGTCATAAGCCATCCTCGATGCACCTTACCCTAGATGTGTCAACACTTACCATACCAGGTGCAAAGCAAGATAGATCAGTAAAATTAGTTGCATAGTCCATGATGGACATGTCTCCATGCTGAAGACTCAAGAACTCCCGAGCCCCCTCTGCCCTCAGTGTCTCTGGGTAGAAGTGCTCAATGAACCTGTCCTCGAAGTCCTTCCAAGCCCGTCCCTCATGCCTACGATCTTGTACCTGTACATCCAACCAACTCTTTGCCAGTCTTCTTAGCATGTATGTCGCCAGCTTGACCCTCCGCCCTGGAGGCATCTTAAGATGCTCGAATATCATCTTCATGTTATCTATCCATTTCTCAGCTGCCTGTGGACCACCCTCACCCTGAAAAAGCGACGGGTGCTGCGACTGGAACTCCCGTGTTAGATACTCCATAGAAGGCTCTTCACCCTGCGCGCCTCTGTCAAGCCCCTGCAAGACGCGTACCAGGCTATCATGGAGCTGCTGATCAAGCCACGGCCCGAACGATGCCAAACCCTGCTGCTGTCCTGCCTGCACTTGATCCTGAACCCATTCCTGTCCCTGAGCCTATACATGCTGCTCGTGCTCAGCCTATACCGAAGTCTGACCCTGGTCCTGCGACACTGTATCATCTCCTGCCTGACGCTCCATCGAGTTGCGAAAGAGTAACCCGCTGAATACCATAAATAGTCAAACATCCCATATATATATATAACAATATATTCTACGCAGATAAGGAAAGCAGTAAAATGCAGTGCATAAAAACTACCCATACTCCCCCTCACTACAACCCATGCCCCACGGCATCCCAGCCTCATGGCCTCCTTACCCTCCCTTAACAGAGCAAAGTATCCAAGTACCTCGGGCCATGCCCATCCGAACAACTCACATTGCCTCAGAACGAAGACCGATTTGCCCAATCCTAACAGTTACACTGCCTCAGTCATAGTACCTTCCTGCTCTAATAAGAGTCAGACCCAAAACCCTTCCACATGCAATTCTACAAAAAATAAAGCATGGAATAAACATTGCAACAACTAGAAATTCTATTAGGAATTTCACCAACTCACATTTTTAAAGCATATAAAGCATGGCATTGGATTTTTCATTCACATCGAATTTTAACATCACAAAGCATACTTGTAATTATGAAATTGAAATACCCTAAAAATGTGCCTATCAAAATCCAAGCAACAAGCCTTTCCATACCGGGCCAAGGTCCAATTATCCTTTACCACACCGGGTCAAGGGTCACATATCGCAATGCATAACATCACACACAAAGTGAGCCACCGAGGTGGAAATCATATAAACCGTAATCTGAGAAAAAGCAAATGGCAATTCCCACCCAGAGTAACTAGGTCCATCCCTCGTACCAGGGGCTGTAGGCACCCAAACACAAGCTAGAAACCCAGTTCTAGTAACAACAACCTATCTCCAGTCTACCATATCCCAAAAAGTAAAACCATCAGAAATAAAAAGAGAATTATCAAGCTCATTATGAGACAGAAAAACACTGCTACTAAATCCTTGTCATGAACTCCCTCTGATACAACTTTGTAACGTCCCGGACCCGGCCAGCCACCCGAACGGTGCCGAACGAGTCGGGTGTTACTACCTTAGGCGCACCTCCCCGAATGCCAAAGGCTACCGACTAGTAGCGAGGGTCTGAATAGGTATAGTGCGGAGGCTATACCCTCTCGGAGGATCATTGTAAGGTTACTAGTCCATGTATAATAGTAAAGATGCAGCGGAAAGTAAGACACATCAGACTCGAACAATACCCGAATTGCGGAAGCACATACAATAACAATATACATCGAAAGCAATATACGATATAGCTGAAGTGGAAATAAACACAATAGCATGCTGATATCATATAACTACTACTGAATAGTAAAACATGCATCCAAAGCAGGTCATACCAAACTGAATATAAAAAGGGCGCCAATGGCTAACCAACAGTAGCAACAACAAGCATGCCAATACAGAATGTAAACAAAAAAAAAGTAAACCCATCAAGGAATGACCTCAAGGTCCATACCATCTCCATGCAATAACTAATGTAACCCAGCTCCTGAAGCTTGCCCCTTTCCTGCACGTAAATCCATGAAGTCGGCACGCGTCCTGAAGGGCCCGTGCAGGGTGTGAGACAAATCGCAGTAGGATACCACCCAACGGTGCGTACCAAATATATGTGTTTAAGTAGTCATGCATTTAACAGGAAAGCAGTAAATCGTACGATGCACAGTTAAACACAAACTCCACTGGTGCTCAATAGCCACCATGGAGCGTCACCTACTTCAGCCAATGCCGGAATCTCTATCATGTAACCCGGCACCATGTGCCACCTGACACCTCGTGTCTCAAGTACCGACATCCCAAAGGCACGCCCAAGATAGTAACCCAGCACCATGTGCCTCCTAACACCTCGTGTCTCAAGTACCGTCATCCCGAAGGCATGCCCAAAATAGTTACCTGACACCATGTGCCTCCTGACACCTCGTGTCTCAAGTACCGACGTCAAGAAGGGACACCTATTTTCTTAAGGCTCCTAACCTCCCATGTGGATTTCTACTGGAATCACCCCCAACCAAAATACCTAACCACAACTATGGGGGCCTATACCCACAAGAGTGGTCAAAACCACCTCATCACTGAGTATCTTTGTGTGCACACTACTGAAAGTCCCAATGAGTGGTAATCACCCGAATAGTCCTAAGCCACCAAAACATTTGACACCTCGTTTCCCTGCGACCATGTCGCTCCAGTCCGATGGCATCTCCACCCTAGTATATCGGGCCATGCCCAACCTGGAAATCATGGTTCCTCAAACCGACTTCCATGAATCCTAATAACGTGGTCAAAACCACCCATAGTAACCCGGGAAAATCCCCAAACTATGATCAGCATCACTCAAGCGTAATCAGGCCTAGACCAACCCAACCTAAAAAGGGTCCATCAGATGTAATTCAGCAATTGCATATATATCATATTTAACCAGAAGACATAACCAGGAAAAACCAACTAAACAGTCGAATTGGACTATAGCAGGTGATGTCCCATACCAGCAGAGAGGTCTTAAAAGCCTCCAACAATTATAACAGGCTAAAATAATTTAAACTAACAGTTCAACACAATCATAATGTAATTAAAACCATTTTGGCATTCCCCGGCCAAAATGCCCCGATGAGACATAGCCCCTCTCATGGCCACGCTCATGCAAAACTGGTAACCGGGCATAGCCAAAGGCATCCCAGAGGTCCCATAAACAATTCAGTATAAAAAAGCAGATAAAACGGGTCCCGCTCAAAAATACCCGAAAACGCGCCGAAGCTGCATTAACCAAACAACCACAAAATCACAAAATGAGGTATTAACCACCTACCTGAGACTTGCACGATGCTACTCCTCTGGTAACACCCACCAATTCGGTCTAAAACGCTGTAAATCTATAAAAGACTAAAAACCGCTCAGAGGGCTATAACTCGGTCTATAACGAAAAACAGACAAAATGGCCAAAGTGGAATTGAGGCCTTACCGAGGGGGTTCCAACACATCCAACTGAGATCGGATCAGAGTTCAGACGATGCAACGGGAATCAAATGAAGATTCGGCCGATTTGGGGCGGAGGAGGGGTATTATGCCTCCAAAATGAGACTACTACCCGTTTTAAGCGAAAAAAAAGAAAGTACACGGTGTGTACTTTGGGACTACACACTGTGTATAGTTAATTAAACTATTCATAAGGCAGAAAGGTTCCGCCGACTTACTATCTGAACCTACCAACATGAGTACACGGCGTGTACCTCTAGGTACACGGCATGTACTGGGTTTCTCCTCTCTTCATCGCCAACATAACCACATGCCATGTATATCCCTCATACATGGCTAGACTACATGGCATGTCCAAAGGGAACACGGTGTGTCCCTAGTTCTTACCCGGTCAACGGCCTACACGCCCTGTATGGCTTCACATGGTTGGCGGTCTACAAGGCGTGTTCAAAACTACACGCCATGTAGTAAGAAAACTCTACATGGTTATCACAAGGCATGTACTCGGAGAGCACGCGGTCGGTCACTCGCCTACACATACACAGCATGTACTTAAAGTACACGGCGTGTAGTCTGGAAATTTCTAGAAACTTCCCATTAAAACCAGTTTCCTCAGAAACCTGTCAAAAAATTTAAAAAGGGTCAGGATTTTGACCCGTTCTAAAAAAACCCAGGTTCTTACAAAGTGGATGTGTTGTTCGAGGAGAATCCTATCCGGATTATTGATCACATTACAAAGGTTCTCCATGGTCAGTCTGTTTCTCTGGTAGGAGTGATATGGCAGCACGGGCGAGTACATGACGAGATTTGGGAGTAGGAGGCTGATATACGGGAACAGTGACCGGAACTGTTAGGGGATTCTTCTTCTAAACTGTGTTAGGGAAATTCGGGGACAAATTTTTTTAAGGTGGGATTTTTTTATGAACCCCTATCTTCCTTTCATGTATGTTTTCCCTTTTCCAGACATTTTTGAGATAAAGAGAAAAATCTGAAATACAATTTTAAGTACTCCCCTTATACTTTATGTGTACACGTCGTGTACTTCTTTTCCGTAGGAGGCCGTGTACTAGATATGTAGTAGCCAGCCACATGGTCATGTAGGAGTGACTTGGAGGCTTCTTAAAGAGGATTACATAAATGGTGAGTAAATTCCGTGTACATTAAATTTACATGTCGTGTACTTCATTTTTTTCATTAAATGCACCGGGGGTCACATCTAATCTCCCGAAGTCTCCTCTTTTATATCCCTTTCGACTTTGAACTCCGTATGATCATGGAACATTGAGGAAACCCCCAAGAATCCATCTATCCTCCGAATCGAACACTATCAGTTGCATTGGAATCACATCAGTGAGTTCTCTCTTCTCCTTGATCCCCCTTTCATGATTATTCTTCTTTCTCAAGTTACCCTAAGTTGATCATTTTGAACGTTTTTATAGATCTTTAGTGTTCTAGGGTGAATCAAGCATCGACGCTCACATATTACAATCCCTTAATTCCATAGTAGGTGTTTTGTGGCTTTTCGTTCAATGTCATTGAGTATAATGTGCAAATTCCACCAATACACTTAACGGGGTATTTTTTGACTACCATGTTACCCCTATTGTTTTCCTACCATGCTTGTGTATCCGTGTAGAGGTTAATTGGATATATATACAGTTGATTTCAATGATTTAGATGTATTTCAAAGTCTGGTTCTATTTTTGACTATTTGGTCCATTTAGCCAGTTTGACTCTCTTGCCTATTGTCCGTGCCTATTGCAATAGGATGGAGAGTTTGTATTATGACTTACTTGATATGTTGTAGACTGTTTATCCAAGTATTTCTGTAGTTTTACTTTGTCTATATTATATTTCTATGATCATTGACCTAAACAGGACCGTGAAAACCTTGTGTAGTTGGATATAAGTTGAATTGACCGAGTGAGATTCCTCTGAGAGTCTTTGATCACTTTAGACTATAAGTGGAATTTATCATGCGATATTTCTCAGAGAGTCTTTGTTTTACTCTGAATTACCTTGAATGATTTATACTATCAGGTCAATTGACAGTGAGTTCTTCCTTAGAGAGTCTAGGATCGACCTTGGATATAAGGGGAATTAATCGAGTGAGCTTTCTCAGAGAGTCCTTGACCTTAGGGCTATAAGGGGAATTGATTGTGACTGCTTCCTCAGAGAGTTCCTGAATACCTTTGACTATAAGAGGAATTGATTGTGAGTGATTCCTCATAGAGTCTTTAATACACATAACCAAAAGGGTTAGGCTAAGTGTACTGCCCAAATTGAGGCTTGTACATTTTGGGTAGGACCAGAGGGGATGGAAGTGAGTACCAACCAGAGGGTTACCTATTTGTGCTTAGCTGTTTGATTAGTTGTTGCTTGGTGTTGAAACTGTGGATTGTTTCCTACTAATTAATTTCCTACATAATGTTTTTTGTACATTTCCTTCCATATATTCACTGACTATTATGAACATATCATTGGGTGGTTGCCTACTGGGATTTAGTCTCACACACTATTCGGGTCATGCTTTTGTGCCCAAACTGATTATATTGTTTCATGTATAGATATTAGCAAGCACCCTTCTACATTAGGTACTTGACATGATGTGTAGATAGAGAGCATGTGACCAAGCATAGGCTTGTGATGCTGATGATTTTTTTAACTTTTTCTGTTTTTGGCTACGTACTATTTGTATTTCTAGAATTGTGACTAGTTTGGATGCATTCCAACACATTTGAATCATGAATCATTTTATATATATTCATGTGCCTTGATAGTTTATTATTACAGTATTCCACTCTTTACTGTTGTTGGATATTTACTGCTTCTGTTATTTTATGTATTTCGTTACTTCATCTATGTACTCTGCCAATGAGGGTATAGTTTCCACACTATCACACCCAAGTCCCATGCTGCTAGTCGGCAGCCTCTAGCTTTCGGGGAAATTCACTTGAGGCCATGTGACCAACCGAGTATGGGGCACCTCTGGGTGGCTTCTGGAACAAGGTCATTACAGTGATCTTGTTGACGAGTTTTAAAATCATGATTTTGATCCTCTTTCTCACAAAAGGGCTATAGTAATAAATTCTCTTCCACTAGAACACCTCAACAGAATGTTGTTTTATAAAGAAGATATAGAACCCTACAAGATATTGCTAGTTCCATGATTATTTATTATGATCTAATTATTTATTTTTGGGATGAAGATGTAAATAAAACATGCTACGTAATCAATAGAGTGTTTATTAGACCAAATCTTAAAAGGACTCCTTATGAGTTATGGATGAATAGAAAACCAAAATTCATCTAATTCAACGTTTTCAGTTGAAAAATATCTATCCATAATAATATGGTCAATCATTAAAATTTTTCATCCATGAGTGTTTGAGGAATCTTCATAGGATAATCAATTTCTATTTAAGCCTATAGAGTGTTTAATAAATGAATTAAATGCGTAGAATAATTTATACATGTCTAATTTAATGAAAAAAATTTGCATGATATTACGACCACTCTAGATAACCTGGAGGATGATGTATTGAATCTGGAAATTAATTAAAAATCCCTCAACCATATTGTAATGAAATTTGTGAGAACTCCCAATTCATTAATTTCATTAGATTCTGGACACAATGAACCAAATCATGTTGAAGAACCTGAAATCACCAATCCTTCATTTTCTACATCTTTTAGAACCCTTAATAACCATCCTTTTGATATTGTTGTAGGAGACTTAGATAAAGGAACTCAAACTAAAGCTTCTCTTAGAAATCAGGTTGAACAATAAGTCTTCTTGTCACAACATGGACCTAGAAACATTAATTATGATATCAATGATGATGTTTGGGTGATTTCTATTCATGAAGAACATAAAAAGTTTGAAAGGACCAAATTTTGGAAACATGTTGAAAGTCCTAAGGACACATTCGCCATAGGAACTAAACAGGTGTTAAAAAATAATGTAGATGAAGCTTGTAACCTAGTTAGAAACTGGGCTATATTTTTTGCACAAGGCTATTGTTTAGAAAAGGGAATTTACTATGAGGAAATCATTTCACCTATAGCAAGACTTGAAATCATTAGAATTCTACATGATTATGTTGTACATCTAAATTTCAAACTATATCAAATGGATGATAACAGTGAATTCCTAAATGAGTATATAGATGAGGATGCCTTTGATGGGAAACCCCCTAGTTTTACAAATCCTCATTTTTCAAATCATATTTTGAAATTATTAAAAGTTTTATATGGATTAAAACAAGATCCAAGAGCATAGTATGATAAATTAAGTATATTTCTTATTTTCAAAGTTTTTACAAAAGTAATAGATAATCCTACCCATTTTAAAAAATTAATTTACAATGATTTTTTAGTTGTTAAAATCTATTTATATGATATTATTAATAGATATTCACAAAATTGTTTATGTAATGATTTTTAAAAAAGGATGCAAAACGAATTTTCAATGAGTTTAATGGGTGGACTCAAATTCTTTCATGGATTTAAAATCTCTCAAAATAATTATTGTCTAATTTTAAATTAATTTAAATATAGTAGAGACCTTCTAAAATTTTTTGGTTTGAATATTACTAAATGTAAGGATAATCCAATGAGTACTACTTGTAAGTTAGATATTGACAAAGACAGAAAATATGTTGATCAAACAACATACCGAGGAATTATTGGATGTTTAATCTACATAACTACTAGCCGAACTAAAATTATATTAAGTGTGTGTATGTGTGCTTGTTTACAATAAAATCCTAAGTAATATAATTTAAATTATGTTAAGGGAATTTTCAAATACCATAGGAATACACCTATTATAGGACTATTCTATCACCAAGTACATTCATTTGAATTAATTAGTTATTCTGATGCTGACTTCAGTGGTTGTAAGTAAGATAGAAAACCCGCCTCTGAAGCATGACACTTTTTTGGAAAGTCACTTGTATCAGGGTGTAGTACGAAATAGAATTATGCCGCATTATCTACTACAAAAGTTGAATAAATAGCTTCTAGTTGATGTTGGGCACAAATTTTTCAGTTGAATGTCACATTACTAGATTATTCATATCAATTTAGGCATGTACCTAGAAATTATGAAAATACAAGTGCTATTAAAATATCAAAAAATATTGTTTCACACACTAGAAAAAAAACATATTGGTGTAAGGAATCACTTTTTGGGATATCATTATCAAAAAAGTGACATCACTTTTGAATTCATTTGAAATAAATATTAGCTAGTTGATATATTCACCAAACCACTAAATTCTAAATGATTAGATTACATCATACATGAAATGTGTATGATAAATCATAAGTATTAATCATACTATTTCATATCTTAATTTTTCATACATTACATTATCACAAATCACTATCTTGAGATTACTAATTAACTATAATAGTTCAATAATTTTACTATCTCAAGACTTATTGTTTCAGGTTTACGGTTTCATAGTTACTATTTCTTGGCTACTGTATGACACATACTATCTAAATGAAAACAATCGTACAATTTAGAAATCACACAATTATGGACACACTATGAACGCTTGTTACTATCTCACTGTGAATGACTGCTACTGTCTCACCATGAATGATTTTCACCATCTCACAATAAAGATGATTTAGTACAACATTTATGAATTAGAACCTGTATCATAATCATTACTAATTTCACCCAATTAATTTCCTATGCTTTTTTTGCGATGATTGCTATCAATAAATGATAAAATAAAAAAAGTTTCACTTTTTCTTCACTTGAGCTCTCATCTCTCCCCTCATCTTAAGCATTATCAGATCTTTTTATACTTCTCTCTATCGAACCTTCGATGAATGACCATGATGAAATTCCCTTATGAATCAACTCTAGAGAAACACCATTAAAAGAAGAGGAGTAAAATTGCACAAAAGATTGCACCTGAAGGACCTCTGAATCTGAATATAGTGAACAAAATATTAATACCTGAAAAATAGATATTCCCTATGTGGATTCTGAAAAGAAATTTTATGGTATTGAATGTATTGAAGGATAAAGGCTGGCAGGATTGGATTATTAAGGAGGATTGTCCTATCTACCCAAAATTAGTTGCACTGTTTTACCAGTATGTTTTTATTTTGATAAGGAAGATGAATATGATTTGAGAAGCTGGATAAATAGCCAGAAGTAAAAGTTTTCTTCGAGGTTATCGACTGCATTCCTTAAGATAACTCACGATGGTATCTATGAGGAAAATCAGAGAAGTCATCCACCTCTAATTTAGATATTTGTTTCGGAGTATGCTTTGGGAAGCTTAATAGGAAATACAACTATGAGGAGAAAAATAGTTGTATAGATGAATGATGAAACCGGAGTTTGTTTATATTTGTTTAGAATCGGATTAGCCCCAGAAAAGGTGATTTCACTATAGTCAAGTATCAGGATGTATTTTTGATACATATAATGAATAATGGACATAAGATCAATATATTCATGTATTTCAAACTTCATATGTTTTAATGGATACAGACCACCTCCAAGTCAACCTCCCTATTATAATCAAGATTTATTTTAGCCATGCATCATTCCAAAGGTTTGGTTGGACCAAATGAATAAATAATCAAGGATTATGAGGTTTGTCTCTCAAAAGATACATTAAAAGGGATGAAAATCAGTTTGAATCCTTATAGAAAATCATGACTGGAAGACAAATGATAGGATTTATGAATAGTTCAATTTGGTGGAACACACATAAAGACCTAAATATTTTTTTGATCCTAGATTACAAACAGATTAATTTTTTGAGTATCATGAAGAAGAAGATAAAGAAGTGGTTCTTGCACCTATAACAAAAATCATGCTAAATGATGAGGATTGTGAACCTGTTCATAAAGACTGAGCTGCGAAAGAAGTACTTGTTATTAAAAAGGTTGTTGATATCGAAAATAAACCTTACTCAAAAGAAAATTCTATTTTTATTGAAAGAAAAAAATATGTTGTAAAAGTTCATATAGAATAAGATCTTTATCTTTTCCAAGAATCTACTGGTGAGGAAAATGTATAGGAATAAACTAATCATTACATTATTCCTTCCCTTGAAGAGAGAATAGAGTTTTCCTTTCAGTTACCTAGATAAGAAATGGATGTGGAAATATAGTTAGAAATTAGGGAAGTATATCAAGGACCTAAACCACACAGTTCTGAGAATGATGCACATGTTGAGGGGGGGAATCCCCCTTGTCTGAAAAGTGTTGATGTAACAAATCATGTTGATCCAAGATCAGTGGATACATGGTATAAATTTCCCAGTTATTTCTAGGTGAATGATACATAGGATGTCACATTCAATGGTCTTGATCTGTCAACTATGTTTCAGTTGAAATTGGAATCCTCTCTTGAATCCTTATATATAAATGAAGTCGAGCCTATCTCAACTGATATCTATGATCCTTCACAAAAACATTCAAACTTGGTAAATAAGGTTGATCTAAAATAATTTGGACCTACCGTGTTGGTTGGGGTTGAAAATATCATGAATATTCCACTTGATCCTATAACGAAATTTAGTTAAATAGATGCTGTCTTATTATTGGAAAATTTTATATGGCGGATTCAGAAAAACATTCTCCATGAGATTCAAGAAACCATAATTTAGAATAAACAGCGTAGTGATGAAATAAATACTCTAGGAGGTATGGTTGAAGATATGAATAAAGTGTTGAACTCAAGACCTAAACCTGCTTCTTATCCTACTGAAGACCATAGTAGTCAGATTCCATAGGAAGTAGCCTCCCTGATTCAACCAAACCTATCTTATTTAGATGAAAATATAGCTGAAAGAAACATGTACATTGTTCAAGGGTTGCATGATCATTTTATTTGACCTAACAAGTTAACTAATGATTATAAGGGGTTCCTATAGAAAGTACCCAATCAACATAAATCTATAAACTCTGCAGTCACTACTTCTTGTACTATAGGTAAATTTTCTCAACCTTATTTACGTAGTGATCTTCTCTGAACAGTTGTCGAAGAAGAGCTTCCGGATATGCTCAATGGCTTTGATAAAGATCACAATCTCAAGTTATCAGGAATAGTGACAATGCTCTTGATTTTGTGTGCATCCATTACAAGATTGCTAATGATGTTAAGTAATAAATTACAAATAAAGTATATTTTTACTTCAATTGGATCTTCTCTATAAATGACTTGACAAACCACTTCATGTATCTTGTATAGAATCTCAGGATCACTAATGTATATCAATCATTCAAAACTCATGTCCAAAAGCACAATTATTATACACCATTGTTGGATATGTTTATAGAGATCAATGATGACCTTGAAAAATCCATGTAGTTTGGTGGAGAGGTCATTACTGACTTCATCAATGTTTTGTGGCTTTATTATCATGATCAGAGTACTGCCATTTTGTCTCTTGCAACAACACCCCTGAGATCTGGTTTTCATATCGTTTCCTCGGATACTCTTTCCTACACATATATGTCTTCAAGTTAGGCCATGAGTCAGATCAAGCCTATAATCCTTGATCAACAGTTACCTCTTTCATATACTACCACTACCCTGACCCCTTCTATATTTTATGATCTTTCTTTACCTTCTATGTCAACCAGTTCACTCCCTTATTTTAGATCTACCTATTCTCTTATGGCATCATCTTGTGATGCTGCTACCAAGGTCATATAGAAGACCAGACAATATTGAAGAATAGTTACTAATATCTTTTGATAAGGATCTTGTTTCATTTTTTTGGATATCTACTCTTTGTAATGACACTCTTCTTTATCTAATTCATTGTGCACATTTATTGTCTATTTCGAATTCACACTTTTCGATAATACCAAAAGGGGGAGAACTATAGACATTAATGAAAGAATAGAGAAATATATATTTTATATGTAAACTAGAGACATATACACTCAAAATACACACTAAGGAAGACCCAGGTTCCCCAAGAATATATCACTCACTCATGCGATTTTTGATCATCCAAAAGGGGGACATTGTTGGACTCCTCAATGGTTTATCATGTTTTAATGATCACAAATACTATTCATTCTGTAAAAACATGTTCATCATATTTAATATATCTTAAATAATTGGTACAGATAAACATTATCATTATGATTTAAATAAAAATTCTGCACTATATTTAATTTACTCTGTAATGATTTCATTGATTAATGATTATGTCTAATCCATTCATTGAATATCATAGCATAAATCTGAATACATATATTTGAAAAAGTATGATACATCGTGAGTATATCACCGGTTGTATATTTTTGGAAAAGGATCCAGACACCATGACCATCTAGACACCGTGAATAACTAGACATAATGACCATCTAGAAACCATGACTATCCAAACATCATAACCATTAAGGCACCGTGACTATCCAGACACCCTGACTATTGAGACACTATGACCATCCAGACACCGTGACCATCCAGACACTATGATGATCCAGACAACATTCCAATACTGACACTGTGACCATCCATACACTATGACCATCCAGACACTATGACCATCCAGACACCAGGATCATCCATACACTTTGACTATTCAAAAAGCATTTCATGGAGACCCTGTTTCATGATGACACTGTTTACAGAATAACTATGACCCTATTTATTAATCTGTTTTTTCGTTTTTCCTTTTAATTTATAACGATCATTTTTGAAGTTTATAAATGAATTGATATAATTAATTTTTCTTTGTAGAAATATCATCTGACAGTATGATGTATGATGTATAGAATACATGCATTCTGTCATCTATAACACATGAAATCCATGAATAAAAGAAAAGTGTGGCCCAATAACAAGAGAGAATTAAGAAAGAGCGTAATACCGATGTACAAATGAGATTTTCAGACAACAAGAACCGACACATGAAACTCTACATTCCTAAAGAATAAATGAAGCATTATGGAATAAACAAGTCGGACACCATATATCAGAATAGTTGAGCACATATTCGCATAGTAAATACCACAAAGAATATGATCCATATCTATCTGACTTACGATCCTCTATTTTAGACGAAATGACTTTATTTCTCTATATACATCATCACAAATGTTTAGAGCTGCATATACTAAGACTAAGAGATCTTCTAAAAAAATCACATCATTTATCCACTGTTGTGTATTATTTTTATCTTTTGATTCATGTGGTTGTCTGTATAAAAACACACATTGTCTCCTGTATCAAACTGAAAGATATGTGATATACTTTCTCTTACATATTTTTACACCTATGTATTCCTATAATTAATTGTGGATGAATTTCCTAGCTGACTTGTTAGTATTTACCCATGAAAAACTGTAGAAGAGGTCGTGTGACCTATACAGTATTGTGTTCTATTGTTAACCCCAATCTAGGGTGTGGATCAAGTTTATTTGTATAAACTTCTTGGTGGTAGGTGATCACCAAGTGGAGTGCATTAGGTCTTGGATTGTAACTGAACCAATTATTTTATATCTGTTGTTTTTTTTATTTCAGTTGTCCGTGTGTTACTGTTAATATTGTAATTCACTAAATTTAATTTGATATTTAATCTTGGGATGAAGTTATAATTGTATTGTCTTATTAGAATATCCTTAAAAGTAATGTTAATTACCAATATAATGATTATTGAGATTAAATCAATCATCTGAGAAGATATTTAAATATTCAAAAAGTCATTATAGTATAACCTTGTCTAACTGTGTTGTATTTAACTTTACTGGGGAACCCTTTTAAGAATACTTTTTAATCAGAAATTTTGAATAGATACTCAATTCACCCCCCTCTTGAGTACTCTACTACGAACAACGAAATGTTATACGGTTTAGGAAATAATAATATACTTCATGAAAAATATGGATATTTATGTGAAATGTAGTGTCTAGTGAAAAATTATCATTTCAGAGTGATTTTTTCAAAAAAGTTTGTCAATCACAAAAGAAAGTGAGATTATTAAATACCTTTTACAAAATCATAAATTTCATGTCAAATACCTCAGGAAAAATAATTATTATTAATCTAAATATAACATAAATAATGAAATATTCATGATAATAAATTATATGTTATATTCTATTCCCTATATAAATGTTATTTTTTTTAAAATAACAAAAAAGACTCAATAAGGATGCAAATTGAGAGGAAATACCCTTAGCATACATATACTTTTGACTGACCTCTCATTAACCTAATTTAACATGTTGTTAAAAATGTAATTAAATTATAATAAATCCATATAAATATTTATAGTATCATATATGCATATTTTATAATATCTTATAACTCATACATTTATAATCTTTCATTATTTTTATTGTTTCGTGTGTTAATACCAGTTTTTTTAGAATATGTTTTGACCTTTTTTTCTCTTATTTAGATCGTTGTTTCATCATATTAAAAATATAAACCATTATATAAATATCATAAATATTATATATATATATATGAAGTCAATGTAATCCAAAAAAATTATTAACAACAAATGATATGCCTCGTTCATTGATATGGTAGATTATATGTATGAATAAACAATATTTACATTTTATTATCGTACTAAAATAGATAAAATTAAATTCGATATATATATATATATTCATGATGTTATCATTTTTATAGAAAATATACCTTAAATTTTTAGTAAGACCTGCCGCAATACCATCACAGTTAAGCATGAATGCATCGCATCGCATTGTGAGGCAATACTCTATAGTACCCCTAAGTGATTTTATCATATTATCTATAAAAGGAAACCATAATGGTATATAAAATATAATAATTATATGATCATAAAAACATCATAAATTTAAAATCTATTATATATAGAAATAATAAATCTAATATTATTCCCAACATTTAATTATGACAATGAAAAAAAGAATGAAATCAGTTCGCGAAGCGGAAGTCCATCGTACATAAGAATGACAATTTCATAACCCATTTAATGAAAGTGAGTGAATTTTTATCCTTAAACGTAACAAAAAATAAAATATTTGTATTTATAATATGATGGTTTTTATATAATCATTGAATAATATGAATTTTAGGAGGTGGAAAAGGAAATAAAATAAAAATTATTTTAGAATAACATTATTTCTACTTCGGATTTACTCATTAGGTCTGTACTAAGAAACATCAAAAGCATTTATTTATACCCAAAATAAGGCATATAGGATTAGGGGATGGAATATGGGGATATATTTTCATAGATATTTTTTGGAAAAAATTCTTGATATTTGAGAAAAATTTCGGGGGAAAAGTTCCTATTTATAGTAGGGGAGGTGTGACATTCTTGAAAATACTCAAAAGTATTAAATTTTGGGAGGTCTCCCTAACCTTATTTTCCTAATAAATTTAAAATCAAGGGTTTTTAGGGGATTTATGGTCGATAAAAACCTCCACCGCATAATAAGAAACATATTATTTTCATGTTATTTTTTTCTAATATGATTCTTTATTTTATTTATTGGGATTTTTATTAAGGTAACTAAATCTGTAACCTAGGTAGTTTATCCATTAAAAAAATAAAAGTGAAAGGTATTAGAAAATTTCTTTCCAATTATTCTATTTATTCAATTTAAATTTTATAAAATAAAAAATCTCATGTGTTTTGGAGATTAACATTAACAGAAGTGCTTGTAGTGTGCACAAACGCCACTTTAACCCTAACCAAGCTAACTCGGTTTTTATTATTTATAATAAAATATACTTATTATAAAAGATTAATTGTTCCATAAATATGATGTATTTTATATTTATTAGAATTTAGAAATCACATGGAATAAGATATAAATTTTATCAAATTTATATCATTTAATAAAATATCATTTATAGTAAAAAATCATTAATTTATATTTTAAAATTATTTATTTAGTTTTAATATGAAAATATGAATAAAAAGTTGAAATTAAAATAAATTAATTTCAAATCAGTGTATAATTATTTACAATGATACAATATTAATGTAATGAAAATATTGAATCAATTTACATAACATTAAATGTTTTTAGTATCATCTTTTTTCATTATTAACTAAATAATTACCACACTATTATTTAATAAGAATTTGATTTAATTATTTAATCTATAATGAATTATAATAATTTATCATAAAAAAACATTTATATTTTACAAGGATATACATAACTAAACATATGTTATAATTTCATGTATCTCAATGAGTTATAGAAATTAAAAGATAGAAAATAATATATTTTTTCTTTTTCATCACATTTACATCTATACAAGTTGGTTTAGGGAATATTAGGAAAATAACTTTTAGAAATAGGACCTAGGGATTAAATTTTCAAAATATGTATGTAATATTTGTTTTGTGCGTGTTTCTTGGTAATTTTTCTAATAAGTTTAAGGTATTTCCCATTGGTAGTCTCATTTTACTCTTAATCCTAGGGATTAGTTTTAATTATTTTCAAAAATATTTATGGTAAATAATAAATATAGAGTTTTTAGGTATTTCAAATTATTATAAATCAAAATATATAATCCCTTTTTCCAAATTAATTTTTCATAATTAGAAATAAATAATTTCACATTAATCCCACAATTGTAATGATAAACCATGTTTCTATAGTGGGAATGTTCAAATGTTTGAAAAAATTTTATATACAAATTCAATTTAAAAATTATTCCACTTACTTATATTAGATTATGGGATCTATAATTGAAGTAATTAATCTTTAAAAAATATTAAAATATAATTTATACATATTAAATTTCTAAACAATAAGTCATTTCTCAAATAAATTTCTTTATTTTTCCCAATCCATCAAAATATGAAACTACTACGAAAAATAAAAAAAATTCATTCTAATATAATTTTTAAATTATTAAATTAAAATTTTAAGTTAATTAGTTAAAATTAAATTTATAAAAGTGTAAAAATTTAGTTTTTAGACATGTGATCCATCAAAGGCTGTAAAATATCCATAAAAAACCGCTTTTATGCATTAATGTTAATTGTTATTATCTTATACTATCAAATATATTTAATAAATGTAAAAGTATTTTATTGAACATATAATGAATAAATTTCATTAAGTCTATCAACAAGAATTATTTAATTTATGACAAAATTCCTTTTCACATTAAAATAATTTTTTTATAAACACATTACATTTATATTCAATTGGTTTTTTATATTCATTAATAATTAATTAGTAATTAATAAATTTGACCATATACATTTATAAGATATTAAATAATGTTAATAAATTAAAATTTAACATCAATTATTTCATTTTCAATTAAATTAATAACATTAATAGCATTTTATAAAAACTTTGTTGTGTGTAACACAAGCTATCAAAGAAACTCATTGTCGCATGAAATATAATCTAACTTAGTATTTAGTGAATAAAATTATATATAGTGTATTTAATTTATTTGAAATAGTAAATATATCATAAATTATTAGGATGTTATATTCCTTTCTATTCAATTCCTTTTCCAGAAATGCTATGAAATAAAAAATTATTCTTTTAGAATTTTTGGGCTACTACATTGTCCCCACCTAAAATAAATTGTTTCCTTGAAATTTAAATATGTTCATTAAAATATAGTGTTTTAAATTTACAAATGAATTTTTTAAAAAACAAAAATTATAAAATATTTAGTAAAAAAACCTCCAAATAAGGGATAGTGGGAATTATAAAGGTCACATGTTAAATAAATAACTAGGTTTATACATTGGATAAAATATGGGGGAAATGAAAATATGGACATGGAAGAGAAACCTTACCAGAAAATACGGATTGATAGTGATTTAAAATTTTTATTATAAGAAAGTAGGAAATCTAGAGAAGGCTATATACCACATGTCTGTAAACAACATAGTTATTGAAAGTGTCATTTATATCATCAAAAATGATGATATTTAGATAAAATATTATTTCAAGATCCTTCTCACAATGTTAGTGAATTTTCATACCTCATTATAATATAAGGGGGTATATGTACAAAATGTCATCATTTATATGTTCAAGTGAATATCAATTATTGAAAATTTTCAAACTAGTTACTAAAATCTTCTTTTAATACCTCATATGCTCCGAAAATGTGTGACAATTCATTCTATCTATCTCAAAATAATTTATAAATAAATTTTTGTTAGCATATACTATCCATTATAAATAATCATTAAATGGTTAGATAATAAATTTATATTTAAATACTCATTCAATTTTCAAAATAAAACATTTCATAAATGGTAAACCTTATTATCCTTCCAAAGGATCAATATACAAAACATTAAAAATAAGGACACTGGATTTCAAATACAAAAAATCCATTAATCCCCCAATTAATATGAAGTAGCTCTTAATAATGACATACCAACCAAGTGAGTACATTTATCATGTATTATCATTAAACATGGTAATAACCTAAATTTATAAGAAACCTTATTGAAATAATGCAAGATTCCTTATACATTGTGTAAAACAATGATTATAGGATATATTTTATAAATCCAAAAATGTTGTAGAATTTATCAATGATAGCATAACCACTTTTCCAATAAATACTTAATCAGTTACAAGGTAGTCAGTAATACCAAATTAACTTTTTCACAAATCAATTATCTCTTTATCCCAATATGTTTATCTCAATACCAGGAACATACTAATGGTTATCATTTATTTATTTTTGTGTTTTCTAATAAGATCAACTTTCCATTAAAGTTACCCACATTATTAGAGTTGAATCAATGAAAATTTAAAAAATTTATTATTACCCATGAAATCATGAGCATTGTGATTTTTTCATCCACACTTTAAGAAAAAAATATTTCTTAATTTGGTATATACCAAAGTTTTCCCTTATATAATTATCCCATGTGGGAAAAATCGTATTTCCCTTGTTCAATTTTCTATTGATTTCCTCTATCTTCTTCTTCTCCTATTACATCCCTTTAAATATGTTGGACTTAGAGAATGTGTTATATACCTGGTAATAAAATGATATTATGTCGTCATATTATGAGAATGAGTTTGAGACAACTTACCTTTGAAATATTTTATTAAAACAATCAATTAAATTATCTTTATTATCCTTTGGATTATGTGTATTTAAGTGGTTTACATTCATTCTACTTAGATCCATTTCTAAATAAGGGAATACACTTGATTATATTATATCTTTATGAAACATAATTTGTAATTCCAAGACACTATGATTTTATTATAAATATATCCATAATTTGTATCATATAGTTGTATCCCCTAATATATTTTTTCTTGAATCTTGATTATAGGTGTTCTATTATGCCTCCATTTAATACTAACTGTGCGGACCCCAACCCTAGAAGTTTGGTTCCAGTTTATTATTATTTTTCATTAGTATGATTACAAGGAATCTTATCGTATGGTTTTGAGTAGATTCTTAATTTTGGACAACTACATACCGAACTGATTCCTATTTTACATCGATAATAGAGAATAAAATGCAACATTAAACACAAAGCTAATAAACAACATCCAAGAAAACACATTCTATGATAACATCATCATAACATATGTATATGAATCAAAATAAATGAAAGATATAATGATTTGTATTGATTAATATTAGTGTATGTTAGCATTAATTAATAATAATAATCAATATGTAATGTTAAATAAAAAAACACATTAAATTTAATCGATAATTTTAGAAAAATATGGCCTGAATAAAAGATGAAAAAAATTTCCATATAAGTAATCTCAAGATCATGAAACATGCCCGTATAAATTTTATCTAATTGAATGATCACATAGAATATAAATAACCTTGGGAATAAATAATTTGGGATATCTGAGATATCGAGATATATCCACAAGATAGAAACTATCAAGATCTATCCCCAATATAGTTTCACTTTGTGGGTAGAAACCCATCTGATTTAGCAACATGATTTTTCTCATGAGAATACCATTGTATCAAGGGGTATTTTTTAACATCCTCATACTATTATTTCATTTCCCAATAAGTCGTCATATATCTAATAATATTTTTAATTAATAAGCAATGTGTCGTATCAATATCCATGTTTAGTAAATGTTGTAGATTTGACAATATTTTTCCTATTAATAAAATAATATTCAAACATAACATTGTATATTGAAATGGTATAATTTTTTGGAATTAATAAAATTCATCATGAAAATTAATTTATATTCCATTGAAATTTAATTTCCAATGAAACATAGTCACATGAGTGTGATTGTATCAAGAGAAAGTCAACAATAACAAAAGATTGTGAGACTGTTCAATAACATTACCATTGTATGAAAAAATTCAATGAAAAATATAACAAACCGTAAAGAATGAATTATTCATGAATGTAAATTTCATAGGATAATATATACATCATGTAAAATTGAATTGGTTCATAATAAAAAAACTCAATTTGAATGTAAATTAAGATGAAATCCCCTTAATATATGATTCCATTTGGGTAAACACTATTTAACCTAATGTATAATGGCTTCATTAATGATAATGAATTATTATATATCCTTATTAATTTTTATATTACATTATATGATCAATTTATAAAATCTTATCCTTTATTTGATGATAATAATTCAATATTATTAGTGTTTTAGGTGTCAATCACAACGTTTTTTGAATATGTTTTGACTTGTTATTTTATTAAATACATATATAATGATTTCATAATCACCATAGTGTAAAAATGATTTAAATATCCTTGAAATTAATTATATTCTTATAAATAGTAATCTATAAAACATAGTGATAGGAAATGAAATGCAATGTCTATGGAAATGGTATGCAATACGTACACATGAATATATTTTCCATTTTAATATCATATTGAAATAATGAAAAGTAATTAATAAATATATATATATTATCAAAAATAGTATAATTTTATTCCAAGTTTATAACTTATTTTAATTAATCCCAAAAAAATACAATAAATGTAATGTGTGAATATATCACATACCTTTGCAATGCAGTGGTCCACAAAACACATGAGCAATATTATTGTATTACCACAAACAGAAATACAATGTAATGTATAATATAGAAATTCAAAAATCCTAAAGAATAATAAATATGACATATATATTACATAAAACTATAAATATACAATGACTCATAGCATTGAAGGGGGTAATGGAAAATTAAAAACATCAGTTCGTGAGGTGGTGGTCTGCTGTATACACGAACAATGATTTCATAACAAATTTGATGAAATTTCATGAAGATTTAGGTCAAATAATTAAAACAAAAAATGATTCATTATATTTAATCTAATAATACTATTATATTATTTTGGAATAATTATTATTAGATGTTATGGAGAAGGAAATAAAATAAAACCACCTTTAGAATAACATTACCTCTTCTTTAGGTTTCATCCTTAGGTTTCAACTAAAACTATCAATGTTTTTATTTATTCCAAAAATAAATATTATAGAATGAGGATATGGATGTTGGGTGTTGATTTAGTTTTTTAATTTGACTATATAAATGAAATATTTTGTTTGATTTAGTGGTCGAGTGAGTGCATTTTTATTGTTTAGGAGGAGGGGCAATATTATAAATACTAAAGTGTATTAACTATTTGTAGGTATCTCTTTCCTCACAACCCTAAAATATTGATATATAATGTATCTTAGGAGAATTATAGTGGATGAAAACCTCCAAAAATAAAAAAATAATATTATTATATTCTTTATTAATATCAAATTTACAATATTTTTACCATTTTGGGTTTTCTAAATTTATCTAATTTCATAAACTATGTAATTCATCCATTAAGACATAATTAATATGACCATTATTGGAAAACATGTACCCAATACATCTAAATATTATAATTATAATTTATAAAATTAAAAATCCCATGTGTGTTAGAAGGTAACTTTAACAAAAACACATGTACTCCTAAAAAACATTTCATTAACCTCAACCAGAGTAATAACGTTTTAACTATTTATTTGTCAATATATTCATTATAAAAGATAAATTTTTTCCATTAATGGTTAATATTTTATATTTATTAATATTTAAAAATACATTGTCCAAATATAAAATTTTATTTTTTAAATATTTTAGTTAATATCATTTTTAATAAAATAACATTAATATTTATTATGGAATTATTTATTTAGTATGAATTTAAAAATAGTAATATAATTATGGAATTAAAATATATTATTTTCAAATAAATATATCATGATTTTATAATATACAAATTTTGATAGAAGATAAAAATTTATTCAATTTACATGACTTAATATTTATAGTACATTTATTTTAGTTAATTAATAACTAATTAATTACTACACTTTAGTTTACTAAAAATATAATGAAATTAATTAATCATTACAAAATTTGAAAAAAATTCAGGAAAAAATAATTAATCCCTTAAACTTATATATATAACTAAACATATTTTATATTTTCTCCCAGCCCAAAGCATTATAGAAATTAATAATAAATAAATTATTTTCCTTTCTCATCACTTAACATATTATCTTGATCACAGAATGAGAATAGTATCCCAAGAACCCATAAACAAGAATTTTGATTTAAGGGTTAGAATATTTCAAGAAAATGCGTGTTGGACAAGTTTATATGTCATTTCCCCCATAATATTATTATTTAGTCTCTTAGTAATCTCATTTTTCTCTTAATCATGATGTTTAATTTTAATTATTTTCCCTAATAATAATGGTAAAAATAATTTTGTAATTATTATTAATTTTTAATTATTATAGATTCTAATATTTAATCCCATTTTTTCAAAAATCAATTTAAATATGTTAGTAAAACTTATTTATAATCAATCTTAAAATGTGATGAGAAAGCAGTTATTAGATATTAGAATGTTCGAATGTTTGAAATTTTTTCATAATAAATTATGGATCCATGTTTTATATCATTGCATATACCTCTGGTGCAGAGGATGCCATCCAATGTGAGGAGTATCTCATTCCATGTGAGTCCTACACAAGGATTCTTACATTTTTCATAAAAGGAGTGATCACATTTTAACATCATATGTTGGGGATGTTCGGTGACATATAGTTTTACATCATTCAAATTGGATAGGGGAAATAACTCATTACCCATTGGTATTAAATAAACATCATCCATACACCCTTATGAGGGTAACGGAGTAGTCAATGCCAGATTGAAATGAATGGGATTAATGGTCACTCTAGAGGACCATCATTTCTTTCAAATGATGAAAAGATATAGGAATTAGCATATGTAGGATAAAAATAAAAATTTATGTGAGAATAGTAAGCTACAAATGGCGTGGAGTGGTCCATAAGAATGGTTGACACATGTCTCATTAGGACTTGAGGTGCAGCTGAGCCAATCCTGGAGGGTTATGGACGTTTAGAGCACTCGAACATCATGAATATGTGTTGACTATACAGAGGCCTCGTGATGAGGCCTAAGAGTAGGGGTTCATGAATAAGAGTTCCTAGCTGAGTTATATATCATGGATATTAAGTGTTTAACTGAGATAATGTTTCTATTTAATTAATGGGATTGGTGAAGCATGGTGACCATGCCTTGGAATGAATTCCATATGATGGAGAGGAGTGATTTGCAATTGTTGAATGGTCTAGATAGAAATAAGAACCATGGACATCCTTATTCCTCTACGAAGGGCATATGACTTAAAAATTTTTATTCCAATCATGGGGGGATGTAATTATGAATAATGGAAAATGGTTTTTTTCCTCCATTACCTTAAATGATTAATTTATATCTCATTTCATAGTTCTCGAGTGCTTCTCGGAAAAGAAGATTGCATGTCTAAAGTTCAGGGTAGCTATCCCTTGTAGGTGGAGGGAGCTCGGTATTTATAGGCTCAAGGGTCTTGTTAAGCTCTAATGTGTGCCAATATGTAGAAATGGGCTCTGAAAATGGATGTGACTCCATCAGAATCTTGAGAGTCCCATCAGTTCCATAGAAAAATCTCAGAGGGCTTTAGGATTTTGGGAGTCATATTAGAGCCTCATGTTGTCACGATGGGAACGGCACATCCATAAATGTTCTTCATGAGGTAGACCCATAAGATGATTTTGGGGATATTTGAGAATGAATTTAATTATGAGTAGTTATGGCCCTCCTCATCTTATCCCAGGATGTGAATTTTGGAATCAACTAATTCCCCCCATGGAATGGGATCTATTGAAAGAATGAGGGTCTAATTTTATAATTGAAAATAAAAAAACATTTCCAGATTATGAATTTCGTCATGATGTATATTTCATGATGAATGTGGGTGTGGAGGTCGTTGGGAATCTCATCTGGCTGTTGACATATAAATAGTTCTTATAGACCCCCTATATGTAATGGATATTCATGATCAACTCACAAGACCTATCTTTTGAGAAAGAAATTTCACCCTAATAATGCTTCTTTTCTAACTGGGTTTTAAGGATTCATTCTTAGTAAATGTTTATTAGAAAACTATGGAATTTATATCTACTGGTTCATTGCTTGGGAGGTCCCCCATGGGTAAATGAAGACTCTTACTAGATAATTCCAGAGGATATCTAGTGGAAGATGTGGTGGTACAACATCAAAATCAATCCTCCCAATGAAGTAAGGATTGTTGGGTTCATTATGAAACTTATCTATTGATACAAGATTTTGATGAGAGATTCACTCATGAGCTCACAAATAATAATATTCATAATGGAGGTGATTAAAGAAAAATTTTGTATTTTACATATTGGGATCCTAGTGGTGGAGAAGGTATACACTGTTGTACGACATATCAGTGAGGTAAAGAAGCTCTTACGTTTGTGTAGATCGATCCACTTCTAGAAATAATGGGTAGATATTCACATGGGATGATTTTAATATCTATATCACATCTCACCCTAATAAAAACTTTCAGATATTGATTTTTAACATCATAGAGTGTTTCCCACTACATATGGGCCTGACTGTAGTATTAAGAAATGTCAGGTGGGAAAATCAATTCATTGTTCACCCGTTCAATCTTTTGATCGGGGTCATAACTAATGATATCCTCAGAACAAAAGATAATCATTCATATCTCCTAGCCTATCAAAGTGGAGTATTGGTGGAACGAGAATAAATTTATCGAATTTCTATACCTATATCCCAGACTGATTCATGAGATAATTCATGTGTCGTTAAAGTCTGACTCTGAAAGAATACCTTAGAGTAAGTCATGAAAACCACCCGTGTGATGAGGCATCTATAGGTCATGTTCAATCGTGAATATGGAATGATGTGGAATGGGTTTCATCCATTAATTTCTCCATATGGTATAGTCCACCTATATGTGAAGATTTGGGCTGCAACCTACCAAAGAAAAATCTTGACAAAACCTACAATATAGACTAATGAATGATTGATATCGCTAACTTGAGGTTGCGGCCGAATGGTGGAATCATAGTTTCATAGTTGTTGGGTTAGTGGAAATTGTGGTGGTAAAGAATTAGTGTTGGGTTTAAGAGTTTAGGAACCCCAACTAGTAAGAGGTGAATGTGGAGTAGCAGCCCCTTTCCTAGAACTCCCATTTAGGAATACTCAGGAGTAAGGGGATCCATCTAGAGGGTTTATCATGAAATTATTTCAGGCTGCTGGGAAGTGGCTATGCCATGATTACATCCCTAAAAATTCCATATACCATAAAGATTAGGAAATATGAGATTCCAATGATAATTATTTGACCATACTTTGATGTGAGACCACCTCAACTGGCGTGTGATGGAACTTTCAAGGATCAGTTAAGCCAATCCGGCCTTTATTATTTTTCAGGAAAAAGGGGAACGATATGTAATGGTGTTTTCTAACCTAGTTACTCTCGAGGAACATCATTTCTGATGATATACTAGGTGAGAGTAATGTTATATCTGACCACTCTCCAATTAATAGTGGATTTTGAGGTGTAATTTCACTATCCCTTGCTCAATGAATCGGATAGATCCTTAGGGGGGTCATTCCAATGATGGGATCCCCTTTGTGAGTTTTGAGATCAGAGCCTCCCCAAGGAAATTATTTCAATGATCTTATTGTATGACTCAACTAAATTTCCCTCATTGTTTCTTCCCTAACACTTTATCTAGTTTCATAAACTAAAATCAAGATTATACAGATGGAACTTTAAAAAGATACCCCAAATGATTGGGGAGGAGTTGAAACAAAAGTAGTAGGTGAGGAAGTCCTAGAACATGTTCCTGGAGAAGAACAAAATGGTGGGCCAACAGAAGTTCAGGATATCACGGAAACCACCTCAAAATCCCTAGTTACTTCCATGATATATGGGGATGACAAATTGTTATCCTAATTAAGAAAACAAGAGAACAATAACTACCATTTATCACCTTCAGTAAGTTCATGTCCTTCATATTCATACTCATTATCTTTTGGTCAGATTGACTGATATCCTTCCTCTTTGAATAGTTTTTGGAGTAGAAAGTCCTATTCGATGGGAATGAATAGTGTATCTGAGATCCCTTTTCTTATATTAATTATTTCCCATATAGAGGTTTATATTCCTTAAATCCATGTTGTGACTGCTGGTGAATAGTCATTTTTGGATTCTGGTGATGCCATTGGTGTGGTTGTAAACTGGGTTGAATGATATAAAATCAACAAAGTATAGTAATTTGACGATGAATAAAATAATATAATGGATCCCAACACATATTATATAATTACTAAGCCGGATCATTCCACTAATCTCTAGGCTACATTTTTCTAGTATGATATTGTAGATCCAGAGGAGTTGGATGACCTCGATTATATCATAGACATGGAATGTAACATCATTTGGTGCAGGGCCTGAAAGTGAATCACATTCATCGTCGATAATACCCCATAGACACATTAGATGATACATATGGGGTCCCATACCCACTAGATTCACAATCATTTCACTAGAGTGGTGAATTCTCCAGGTCATTAGGTGTTGATTCAGGATTACATTTCTTATATGATTTGGGAATGTAGCCAACAACTAGATGATACTATGTGTCATGTGAAGTCTAACAGCATCTGGATGCATCAAGAGGCTAATAATGAGATCCATCCCCGGGAATAGAAAATGAATAATATCTCATCATTCATGACTCTAAATTTGAACTCATTATTTGTTAAGTCCTTGTTGGTGGAGGCCATAGGGAAAATAGGATTAGTGACACGTTAGGTGGATGTTCTCTATGTTGAATGAGACTGGGTGTAGGTAAGTGTTTATGAGCTCTGTTCTATAGATGATAAAGAGATATTGAAGCTCATAATGTTTTATTTGAACCTGGATACCACACTCTTAATTTTTGTGGAGCTAAACTGCTCAATCGAAGGCACAAATCCACCGAGTGAACTCGTGAGAACCCATGAGAGGCTCCAATATTTCGATATCTCTACTGCTACCATAGTATTACATTCATGTTGATCCTCTTTTTTGTGCATGGAAATGTTAATTGTTCCTTCTTAAATTATTTTACATCATTCATATTTTTGAATCAAATAATGTCCATTTCATTCAATCACATGTGTCATGCCCGATTTGAGAAACATTGGATAACCCCATAATTTTTTACTTTATATGAGTGTGTTAGACAATCATCAAACATTTAGGGAATGCAATTATAGACTGAACGACTAGAATGTTCTAGTTGGGAGAGGATGTGGATGGAGAGTACGTCTCTTGGTACAAAAAACTTGATTTTCCAACATGTGTGGCTGCACAAATTGGATATCAGAAGAATTATTGGAATCAATCCAAAAAATTAGAATGAAAATCTGTGAATCAAAACACAAATTATTTGGAACATAATGGGACTAGAATTATAACAAAAGATAAACACAGAAAATGTTTGAAAACAAAACATCTGTGTCAATTTAGTTAGGAATGGGGAAAAATGAGATTCAACCACTGGACATATTCGAAACAGAAGATCTCTCTCATAATGTTGTCCAAAGCCTTTCTGAACATTGTCCTAGAATGGGATTTGGGAATTTTCTAGACAAAGTTTTTTAGGGGGTCCCTTCAAACATTTGATAGTTGACGATCCAAACGAGGGGATCACAAAGAATTCTAACAGGGTGATGTAATTTTAAAATGGATACCAAAACACTTGAAATTATGACATCATGGATTTGAACACATTGGGAAAATCATACTTTTATGAAAAAATTTCAAACTTGTCTTCCATGGGTGATCATCTCATATTTCAAGTGACATTAAAAGATATGACAATGTCATAGATAACCAACATTGAAGAAGAATACATCTATGGTTAGGTAATGGGGATTCTATCCAGTTTAACATCATGCAACATAAGATGATGAACATGTATGTTAATATCTTATGGTGAGGTTGAAACATGGTATAGTTTAACATCATTTGATCAGTTTGTTTCTCGAAATATAAAATCATGTCACAATGACATTGCATATTGTAAAATATCATAGTACCTACATCCTATAAAATAGTTTAATGTCATTTTAGCATACTATGAATGCATATTTTTAGAATATATTTATGGAATGTAGGAAATAAACCGAACATTAACAATCTAAATAGTGTCATGTACATCATTAAAATAGTGGGGAACATAGATTAAAAATGAATATTTGATGTGGAAAGGAGAAAACCTGATGTCAATGAGGACCATGGTGGCATACACACACCACATATCTCTGGGAGGCTCTTAGTTTAATGTCATATATTTTGGACATCAAATACTTTTTGTGGCACAACAACATTAGTACCAATCCTACCAAAACTCCAAGGTCAATGTTATCCATGCAGGATTTTCAAATAAAATAATTGTGTAGGTAATTATATGATATATGGGAATGAATATTATAGGTGAAACCGAGTGTGAAATACCACCATGAAATAGGAACATGGAGAGGAGGTATGTTAAGGCTTTCCAGGTCTCAATTAAGAGACTACTAGTAAGAAAGAGATGAGAGTAGAAAATGATAGAAACATAAGGAATATAACCATACCAGTCAAGAGTTGGGGAAGAAAATTCTTTCTCAACTTTCAAAAAAGATAAAAAAACATAGGATTATCTATTTTATACTAAATATATATTACGAAATTTTTCCAAAATGGTAGGTTCACCAAAAACAGCATGATGTCATTACTATTTGGGGGTCTGTCTGGATGTGGGAGATTCTAGGAATCTGAACATAAAATGAATCAATGTGTTTAATTAGAAAATTAGGTAGTGTAAATAATGATCAATAATTTCAAGAATTTTATGGTCCTATTTCTAGGACTATGAAAAATATTTTAATGTCATACCACATGGACTACAAGAGAAAAATTCATTTTTAGGGTGTTTATATGGAACATAAGAGATAAAATATGAAATAAATGATGGATTAATTATACAACTCACAACATAAATACCTAAATATGACTAAATATAGTTTTTGGTCAAATATATTTTTCCATAATCGAGGCCAAGGGGCCTAATGATTAAATGATTTTGATTCCATAAACAAATATGGAATGATTGAGTGTTTTTATATATCATCTGATGATGGGAATCAAGGAAAATATTTTTCAAGAAACAATGTGTCAGTAGACTGACACTGGTATAGAAAATACTCTTTGGTGAGGGATCTGAGGTATCCCACAATTATCGTGCGGCATCCATAAATCTTTCAGGGAATTGATGATTTTTAACATAATAATTAGGGACATTGGTTCATAGTTTAAAGTCATAGTGTTTGGAAAATTAGGGATGGAATCTAAAATGGGTATGTGTTGTGTGGTGTTATGGTAGGCCTGATGTGAATAAGGGATAAATGTAGATAAAACATTTCACAACACCTTCTAGAAGACACCTACTTATGGGTTAAAGTCATAATGTTTGGACTATAGGTTCCAAATTTAAATTATTTATTTTTGGATCATTAGGAGGAGAATACCCAATGTTGTTATATGTGGTGTGGTAGAAAAATAAATCTAACATGAGCTTGGGACTAGGATCCCCATTTACGTACCAAACATTCCATAGTGGAAATTTTTGAGATCAAACCAACTGAAATAAATTTCGCATTTTACCTATATGGATGGAATTCCCAATATTTCCACTACATCTATACAAATAAATGCACTCTTCTCCATTTATAGCCTATTTAGTCACACTGAAATCTTTCTACTACACTTAATCTATCAATCCCCTCATCTACTCAAATTTTCACTAAACATGATATTTCACAAAATTTTCTATCACGATTTTGGATTCAAAGTTGAGATAAAAACTTTATTCAGGAGGGAATTTTTTATATTTTTCTAGAATTTTGAAAAATAATGTCTAGAAATGGAAATTTTATAGGAGAATGTGAGAATAAATGGCTGTATTCATGTAACTATACCATTTCAAATCAATTTGGGTTGAAAAGGAAGGCTCAAACTGGCTAGATATTGACCATATAATAGACCATATTGTATGTACGACCATTATAAACTCTTTAGGTTAAAAAATGTTAATATAACTTCTAAAAGACTCTCCATTTTAGTAGACGAAGTGCATAATGTCCAGACCTCTAGATAAGATAAGACAATTCCCCTAAATCCAAACCTCCGAATTTCGAGATCAATAAATTAGATCATAGAGAGAAAGAGAGTGTACAATATGACACTAAAGAATCTATTTTACGATGATCTAGACAATTTCTTCCAACATTAGGAATTTTTTTTGACATAAAGGGAAACAAAAGGAAAAAACTCAAGTATTTACTTTGATGGTTTTATCACTCAATGTTCCATGAAAACAAATAAATGTAGGGATCATTCTAAAATTGAGATAACCGTTAACATGTGATCCCTAGCTTCCAATATGAATGAAAATACCATAATACATCCCCATCCTGAGACCACTATATATTTGTCTGCATCCATTGATTAAACTAACTCTAATTACTCTACCAGAGTGGATGAAAATGAAAACAATACTACTATTAAGGATTTTAACCAAATAGAAGAGAATTTGTAAATTATAGAGGATATTGATTTTTGGATGGAAGTGAATGATACAACTGCCATTAGACTATACAAAAACTAGGATATGTTTGTTGATAAGTACCTTGATATCAGAAAATGGATATTTATCAAAGTGGTAGAGGTGTATAAGAAATACCAAAATTTCAAAATCAATTATATTCTATTTAAATTAATCCATTTTTGATTTCAATTGTTTCTATGTGAATTAATTCGTTCCATAAATGTTAATGAATTTTGGAAGATGTATTTACATTCATTTTTCTTCCATATTGGATTGTTCTTTGTCGGGTTTCAGTATCTGGCTGAAATTTTCGTTATATTCTTCTAGATGACTTGTATTAGTTTCATTACGATGTTTGATGGATGTTTCTATATCGAAAACATAAAATCTTGTGTTGTTTTTACATATCTGATTCAAAAATCCCAGGATTATATCATCTGTGGATTTCCCTTTTTTTCTATATTTATTTGTCTCACTAAATTATGGAACCACATGGAGAATTTTGAATTTTTTATTTTTGAGGACTATAGAGGTCTGTCTTGGTCCACAATATACTATAAAGTCATCTTGGAATATAATTTCTATAGAAATGAACACTAATTTTCAGAGATTTTTATAATCACTACTTAATCTGGAAACACATGTAAATTCATTAGCGAGTCTTCTTCCTATAATGTGCCCCAAGAGATTTTCCTTCCAATAAGGATGGGTATGTCTGTGCAACTACTGCTTTTCAATGGACTTGTTCCATAGGTTGGGTCTTTTAGTAAGCAACCATTATCTTTGGTTTGTTTTTTCATAGAACATTCATCTATACGCCCTTTCAATTTATTATTGGTGTAAATTCATTAAACCTCTGGATTGTAAAATAATCAATGTTTTTTAATAAATTGATTTTAGGGAATGAAATTTTTGACCAGTTTATGTCCCCAATTTTTTCAAAATTCAATATGGAATGGATGGAAGGAACATCTGATGTGAATGAACCAAGGAGGATCATGTACCCAATAAGGGGACTAAAGAAGAAAAACTAGGGGGGATAAGTTGTGGATAAGCCTAAAGAAAACTTTTTGGGCATCACAATTAATCTCAAAAGGATGGGAGTCAGGACACACATAGTTCTAGAGACCCCTGTAGTTGAACATCATGTTTTAAGGACATTGGTGGCTGAACATTAAACGGGAAGAATCTTATGGATGGACCCAATATTGATGATATAGGAATCACTACATATCCCATGATGATGGTAATCAAGCCACACATAGTTCTTGAAGGAAGATATCTCTACATAGGTCTAACTCGTACCCAGGGAGGTAGGAATACATTTTTTGGTATATTTTTCTATGACTTTCTAGACCATGATAGATAATCCCGGAATCCATACATATCATGTGTATATAAGAAACAGGTAATGTGTAGTTATAAAGTTTTATCATGGTAGATGTCCAATTATAATGGTGATATACTCATAAGAAATCACAACCATGAAGTTCTTATACTTTAAATTGTGTGTACATGATGATGATGTTGTAGTTTTAGGTCATGTGATCGGACAAAACCATAAAATTAAACTTCATGCTCTGTGGAAGATGGTGGTAACATAGTTTATTATCATGTGACTAGGACACTGGGATAATGGTGTTCTATTGGGGAAGTGCATGGAAACAAAACTATGAACGGACATGAGTAAGAAACACTGTGGCACATTCCACCCTAAAAACTCATGAGTAATATCGACACATAGTTTAATGTCAATATGTTTGGACTGGGGAACCCAGTTTAATGTTATGTTCATTAGACATTGAGTACTATTATTTTACATCCATGCAGAAAGGACCTTTAAATCATTGAAGTTTAAAGTCATATATCTCATAAGATACAGTTCTTTGTTTAAGTTCATAGAATTCATAATGTTGGTTATTAGTTTAGTGTCATTGAATTTGGACCATTTTTTATTAGATTAAGTTCACAAAATTTGGACATTTGTTTCTTATATTAAGGTCACCGAATTTAGAAATTTGGTTATTGGGTTCGATTCATAAAATTTTGAACATTGGTTCATTGTTTATGGTAATATAATTTAGAAATTAGGTTCATAGTATAAAATCATATAATTTTTACCTTTTTCTCTTTGTTATGGTTCATATAATTTGGACCTTTTCCCTCTCTAAGGAAAAGTACTTCTAGTGGAATGTGTCATTTATTTGGAGAAGTGATGCGCTTCTGATCCATGGTGACCAAAAAGTATGCACCATTGGGAGATACGTCATTAATGATATAAGAACCTTATCTATTAGGTTAATACATTGGTGACCACATTCCTGGATTCATTGGCATTAGAAAAGGCAATATGGTATCACCTTGGAGGAAAGAGTGATGTCAGACCTTCTAGTTGAAAGATTTGGATATCTTGTTCTTGTGACTTTATTGATTCTCCAAAGTAGAAAACCTATTCTTGTTGACGTATTCTATGTTATCTAGTTATATTTTTACTAACATTGGCCATTTATTCTGATCATAGATAGTATCACAGAGAAAAGGTATCTGAATCATGATAGGAAGGACATTATTTGATCTATACACTATGGAATATGGGGTCACCTATGTGTAACGACAAGTCATTATTTAATAATCTTAGAGGGAATTTTGGAGATTTAACAAGAAATATTTTCTTATTTTTTTCCCCATTAATCAATAAGTTATTGAGTGTGTCCTTTTGAATTCCTTGATTTTTCCATCTTCCTGCTCATGGTAGTGGGAAGTATGTTTAGACCAGATGATGTAAGTGGAGAAAAACTCAGTCATCACAGCTACATGGAAGATGGTATCATTGTAGGTGAGATTTGAACAAGGGAATATGAATCAATAAATGATATAGGATCTCATTAATTCATTTAATTATTGGGCATTGAAATACTTGAGATTTAATGCCTTTTCCCCCTTGGAAAAGGACTCTGTTATTGTTAGAATTTCCTCCATTTGTGATATTTCTTTTGAGGATATTGTCCTACAACATCGAATCCCCAGACTAAAAAGGCCTAATAATACATTTTATCATGGATGGTATCTGGTGGTTGATGCATGAAATTGGAATAGATCTGACATATATGGAACCTCTTGGAATGCTCAAGGTATAAATCGACTATAGTAGAAGTAATGTATACCAGACGTCAAATCCAATAGGTCTATTTAAACCCAACCATATGAGCAGCACAAGTCCCAAAAATGAACTTGTTTCATGATCTAAGTGATCTCATCTCCATGATTGAGATAGTAGAGAATTCTATCAAACCCATGTTTATAGGGAGTCTACTCATTGTTAGGCCACTATGGAGGGTGAAATGTGATGTGTTCTGATGGATCCGCTGACCTTAGGATCTTTCTGATGAGATAACACTATATTGGAGATAATAAACAAAGAGAGTTTCTAACCATAGGTCTCTTCAGCTATGGTGGATCTAAAGGTCCTGATGTTGATACACCAATGATCGGGTATTTTATCTACTAGTTATCATCATCATTTGAGATGATATGGTACATAAACTTTCAGTGAGCCACTAGAATGGATTAGTCATCTGGGACAGGCTCTGTAAAGGATGTGGTTAATATGGCCACAAAATCCCCTCATCCATTCTATGACCAAGAAACATAAGTCACATTTGGATGAAAAATTAACTAACCCATCAACTATTGAGTATGTTGTATAAAGGTAATCATCTCTGTCTTTCTAAAGATAGTCACCATTGATCTTCATAATGACTAACTAAAATTCTAACTTTACATCTATGCAATGAAAATAAATCTTAAGGTCCAGCTCGAGACTAGTAATGTGAGCCTCAAACACTACCTTATTGTTGGTGCATCGCTCTGGTATCTGGAATGAATATTAAAGGACAACTTGTGTCGAGGTTATGAACAAAAAACCATGGCCTACTCATTTTGAGTCAAGGATCATTGAGCCTTCTACTAGATGGGAACCATGAGGCACCATTAAAATTAATCTCCCAACACAGAATAGCATGAACCTCTAATATAATGTCCTCATCCTAGATGTCAGGATATATGGGATCATCGTCGAGGGCTTAATGGGTCTCTAGGATGTCTTCTAACATTGGACCCTGGACATTCCTATATAGAATTTATCTATTGTGGAACTTTTAATGGATTATTTAATGGAAATATAGTCTTCCTATGAACATGGGATTTTTAAAAGTATACATTAGAAAATATAAATTTCGAACCGGCTGTTTGTAATGGTTTTCAAGTTATTTCCATGATTTTTTCACAACAAACACTATAATGAGAGATCTCTTCGCGATATGAGAGTATCTAGAATATGTGTCGAGTAGAATGCAATAATTATAGTATGAAATATTCTCTATCCCTTTGATGTTCTTCTGATCAATGGGGGAACCAATGTATTGATCTAGGGTGTTCATGTAGAGGACAAGAGGATTCCCTAGAATTGGTGGAATCAGAACTATAGGTTGTATTAGTCCTTTTCATGATCTTATGAAATTAATTGTAGCACTCGTTGTTTAACTAACAGAAATAAAATTTATATGTGATAATATAAATGGTATTATTTTTTCTGAAAATACTCGCAATGAATAGGAATATGTATTCTTAGTGTTCTCGAAGATCATAGAGCTCCCAGAGGTTTCTCAGAGGAGGAATATGGCTGGTGGCCTTGATCTTATCCATGTTGTAATCAATTCCACTATTCCTCACGATGATTTTGATAAAAATTTGAGTGGAAACCCTGATAAATACATCTAATAGTTTATAGTTTGATTCTATAATTTTTGGAATCTGATCACTTTCTCACGATCTCTAACATGGTTTTGATGTAGGTGGGACCTGACAATCTATTCATCCACGTTGAATTCAACTAGAGTCTCAATGATCAGATTGAAAATTTGGTGCACGGATCCATGATATTAGGATCCTTTATTCTTCAAACCAAATAAAATTTCCCAATTGCAGACGGTTCCTTACGGCTCCCTATAGAATTTTGACTCTTCATCCTTAGGGGTCACTAAGATCCGATTATATCCTTCGTGGTCACCAAGATATGATTGTATCCAAAATATCAATCCATGAAGGAGAGTTCCATGAACCATGTTTTGGAATAAATAAATATATCTATTACTAGAAGGTGGAAATCATCAATCAAGACACGAAAATTGAGATTAGGAAAGTTGATATAGACTCTCATCTGTCCAATCTTCTTTTGGATGGGAATGATTGTGGATATACATATTGTGTATTGAACCTACCTGATGATGTTGGTTTTGATAGTATTTTCAACTTCGTCATTTTTCATGGAACAATGAGAGGGGTGTATCTTCTTGGGAGGATTCTTAAACCAATGATGACTCACTAGGTGGAAATGATAGTTGACAGTGACCTGAGTGTCTATACCTGGAAATTTTCCATATATCCAATAAATTATATAATGATGTTACTTTAATAAATCCATTTACCACTGCCATTATTATGTAGGCATCCCTACACTAATCAAAATTATCCCTATATTAGTTTTAGTGATAAGATTCACCTAAACAAACTCATCAACAATGGTGTAGATAACCTCTTTGAATGTAGGTGTATTTTCTTCAAAATATTCTTCCTCATCTACAGTTGAGTTATTATTGGGGGAAGATGGTTTATCAAAGCCCTGATATTCTTGGTGATCAATAGTACTTACTTGGGAAGATTCTAAATCATTGATGGGGGACTCATTCTCTGTAGAGACCATGGTGATGTCATCTTTTGACCCCATTCCATCAGGCATTCAACTAAGAGGTTCATTCTTGATATCAAGCCAATGGTGGGTTTTGGGTTTTTGATTACTCAGCCTGACATCATGGAATAGATGAAGGTGTCACAAGATCGCAACCATTTGTAAAACATCCCTATACGTCCTAAGGTTAGGATCTTATGGAATCACCTAATCCATTCATATGTAAGATTACAAGGTACTCATCCAATGTATCATATACAGGGTGACACATCTCCCCTTATTACCAGAGATGATGAAGAAATTCCCAAATTCTAACATCATTCCTCAAATTGGTGAATTATTATGATAAATGTATCGATGAAATATATGAACAGGTTGCCCACAGTGGTAATATGCTTTTCTGAATTGGTTTGAACATTCATTCACTTAATTTTGGAAATGACATTTTATATGTACTGGGTTTTACAAGTTACACAGGGAGATGAATCACCATGTTTTATGTCTAATCAGACGATGAGGGAATACTTGAGGTATTGCTGATATGAAAAAGGAACTGCTTCATGATGATGGATCCGGGGAAAAGAAATCATGGAATTATGAGTGATATCCTTCATGAAAACCTTGAATTATTTAATTTCTTCCAAACTCATTGAACTAGGTCATCAAATGGATTCTACCATAGAATCTCTACTCGATCCAGTCATAACAATGTATCTTTTGGTCAAAGGGTCTCATATCTACTTCAGTCTATCCCGATATATGATGCATTTGGGTTGGGATGAGATTTATCCCGAAACCTATATCAAATAGACATCAACGGACATAAATTCAATTGAATTAGTCGGTGATGTACAACAGGTGGATATTACCCTACAAATGAGAGTCCTCATTTTCTCAATATAACACAATGGTTTCCTAACATTTTGATCTCATGAATTATCTGACATAAAAGGTATCTATGACCGCTACATCGTTAACAAAATTGAGGGGGAGGGTGGTTAAGGCATTTTCATGGGCTCAAAAATCTATTATTATATTTGGAGTTCCTTGAAGATCGAGATAATTGTAGTGATGCTGGTGAGGTGCTTCATCACATAGTACATATGCAATAAATCCACATTCCTACCTGCTAGGGGTTTCTATTTGGAGGGAGGCATGGCATATTATTTTGGTCGAACTGGTGGATTTTGACTAGTGATTGTAATTTCCTAAATTTTATCATAACCTACGGTTAACTATAACTTATTTTCATATGGAAAAAAACTATCCATAGCTGGAACTGAATGATCATGATATGGTCTTGGGTTCTCTACCAAGATGAGTAAAATGAACGGTGGTTGTTGAAAATATAAAAAATTGGCAAAGATGATTGTGCATGTTGAGCCCTTCAAAAAACATACTACCTTCTCTAACTATCATTCACCTCTTGAAATGAAGCATTGGAATGAGAATCCTGACATTTATCATATCCATAGCTTCATTAGTGATGGAATTGATCAGAGATAGTTTGAGGGCTCATAGGACAATCTTCCTCATTGGGAATCTTGTAGGGATCCACCAGTTAAATTGTATTCATAGAGAAATAATACTAGTCATTGTAACAGATTATTTAAATGTTAGATGGACTATAGTGGAAACTCCCATATCTTTAGGAATGAAATCTCCAAGACTGATGAATGGAATAGGTGCCAGTGGGGGAGTCACAATGACTATAATATAATCAGGCCAATTATAACTGGAACATATAAACTGTGGGTGTTAGAAAATATATTCTGATCAAACATGACATTATACTTTCAGGTCCCACGGATTGAGACCTTCTACCATTCACCTTTATAATCACTATAAAGCACAATAGAAACACATTCAACCAATACTAGGGCAGGGCCCATTCTGACCACACTATTTTCCACATGGTCCTAGATTGAATTCTTGAACATATAACATTTATTTATGGTATAAACAATTTATCAATGGTTTGGGTAGTAGTCAGGCCAGTCAGTGATCTCATGCTCTTGTGGCCTCCTGCATTCTGTAAACATATGAACCACATATTTTATGGAACCTTAGAAATAAATGGAAACCAATGAATACCTAAATGATTAGGCTTTATTTCACATATCTAGGAAGGGAACTCTCAGATCCTATCATTGAGAAGGTTATGGAGCCTATAGGTATTGGGAGCGACGTTGTCTCTTATTGGTGGTGATTCCTAGTGGGGTGTAGCCTACCAATTCTATGTAGGGTAATGATGATCATGGTGGTGAATCTAGGGATATTGTACATGATGAGATGATGCTTGACAAGGCTATATTGGGATAAGCTCTACCTGTAAAAACGTGAGTGGCTCTATAACCTCTACCTGTACTATGCAGGTAGTCTCCTTCGTGGAGGTTCTCCATATAGTATCCTAAAGATACAATGAGATTTCCTTCTTTTCCTACTATAAGTCCTCCTCTATGTGCTGAGCATGTTCATAGAAAGCCTAAAATCCACCTAGGAAATTACATGCGATGAGGGATTGGACTAGCTGATTCTTAATATTCCCCCTGATCATATTCAATAGATACTATTGGGTAGTGAAATATCATGTGAATATATAACGATATTACACAAGGAAACAATGTCTACGTTGTTCTAATAAAGACGTTTCATGCACTTGAACAGGCCACCAAGTCATGTCTTTCGGATGGAGGTGGTGAACTGGTAAATAAAATACATGCAATGGTCTTCCCATCAAGAAATGGACACAATGGGTAACTGATTATACTTGATGAATTATGCGTCTTCTAATTTCTATAAAAAATATCGTTGAATGGAAACCTCATACTATTATGGGATAACAAAAAAATTGTCTGTACTGCTAGGTGAAGTGGCCTAGATGATGAATCATGTAACCCTTCTCATTAAAGGGGAATAAGTTATGATTCTTTAAATCTATGGTTTATTGCATGTCAGTTACCCATGAGAGATATTTATTTCAAAATGGAGGTTTCTCCACCTATTGTGTCTCATGTTCACTGAGACGAGCAGTGAGATACACTATGAAATCATCTTATAAGGGGTTTTGTACTTCATGAGGACCTCTTACCACTAGTGAGCTGATGGGCTCATCAACATTATATGTTGGCTCTAATGCTAATGAGCTGACTGGTTGGGTTACTTGAGTACATGCCTGATTAAGATCATGAGTGGGATTTTCATTCTTCTTGTTTGAATTTTTCCGCAAATACCACAACAAATCTCTATATGCACTGATATTACTCTGTCAGGACGCATGGGATTTCATAAATCAATGGGGGATGTTGGATGAAAAAGACCTATGGATGCCCCTACTTCCCTAGTGGTGGAGGAAAAAAATAATACTAAGGATCACCATAGTAAAAACACTTCTCAATGAGGCACTCATGATGGTCTCTTCAATGAGTCAACATTGATATGTGTGCTGTAGGAGTAGTGTCGTCATAGTGGCATCGACTTCTATCCTTTACATGGTGGTAGATGGTTCAGAGGTCTTAGTGTTCCCAATATGATCTTTACCATTATTGATGTTCCTACATATAGGTAGTGAAGCAATGGGAACTTCAAGGGAAACCCCCTACCTTTGAAAGAATGTGTGGGCACTAGGGGGTCAACCTGATGTTGTCTTTCCCAAGGGAGAGGTTAACCTTGTTATAACATGTTCTAGAATACCAATATTGACATGATATATTGGGGATGACTATGTTAATAATAACAGTATTCCGAGGCATTTCCTTTATATCACTGGTTTTGTCTGGTTTTTTTAGTGTACGGATAAAATGGAGAGCAGTGTGCTTCCCCCATCCATAGATCTATAAATGCATAGATTCCTCTTTAGAAATTCTAAAGAGAATTATGATGCTTTGAATGCATCATTTATGAAGGATCTATTGGTAACTATGTTACATATAATGTTGAGCTACTGGAAGCACCGCCAACTCAACCATATGTTTCTATTGTATATTTTTTTCATAGTTCTACTGACTCTTATGTTAGACTAACTAACAATGTTTCAATGGAAAACACATCGCCCATATGGTCTTGTAGAAACACATAACCTTGTCATGGGTGACTGACTTCAGAGTGTATATTCGAGCGTTTCATTCAAATAGATTACCTTTGATAACTAATTAGATTCAAAAGTGTCCCATGAGATTACCTTTTCAGAATTGGGATCTAGTACATGGTTGGTCTATTATTCTTTTGGTGATGGATGAAAAAAATGTAGCAGCACAAATGTAGACTACTGAAGTGGGGGACTATATAGATGAGATGATGATATTTGATTTTATTGACTGTTTCATGATGGATCATCTCCAATAGGACACATTACAACATCCCTATATGACTGAATTCCAACCACTACCTCATGTGTGAGGGAAGCGGTAGTCTTCTTTGGGTCTACTAGATGCTCATCATTTTCCAAGATCCCGAATAAATCAATGTGATCGTCAGTAGAGGAAGTTAATGAATTTGGTGATGATAGGGTATAATTAAATGTAAGACCCTAAAAGGGTTTCATAACATCCTCCACCAGTATGTATTAGTGAATGGATTTAGGTATCTTGTGCATTTCACATTCTAGGATGATTAATCTCACATATCGGGCTCTTTTCCTAGACCCTATTGTAGATTAATTGGCTAAAATATACATAATAAAATCAGAATATTCATCAGAATATGAAAAAAAATAGGATTGAAAATGACCCAGAACTTCTCCGAGTGCCGTTCAAAGCTACGATAGTTCACCATTCTTCCTCATTATTATTATTCTAGGTAGTGTTGTTTTTTCCTAGGGAGGATATTTGTGAGGGTTGTTGTTGGAGTCTGAAGATGCTATTTTTATTCTTTTTGTGATATAGAGAGTTCTTCAATATCAGCTGTTGTATGGGTGGGGATGACCTCCACTAGAAAAGAAGAGTGTGATGGGAGGACCTTTGCTTTGGTTGGTGGGAACTGTAGTAGGACTTGTATGTCGGCCGAGGGAAACCACATTAGGAGGATGTCTATATTGGTGATTGGTAGATCACGGTGGCCCTTCACTCTAATCTAACTATACATGGGGAGATCATCTATTTTTACTATTTATAGAGCAAGGTGGACCTCCTATGGATTTTGTGGTTACATGTGGAGGACCTTCATGCTGATGAATGAGTAGTATGGAGGACCTTCACTTTGTTTTTTTGTAGCATATAGAATACCTATTTACTTGTTGGTGAAGAATTGAGGGGTTCCTTCTCATTGTAGTTATTTACCATGGGAGGAGCTCAGCTAGGGATGGGAACTATGCGAGGGGCTATGTCATGTGGAGATCTAGTGATATGGGGAGGAGCTTTATATCGAGATCCATGGTCATGGATAGGACCTCCATAATGGATATTGATAAAATGGGGAGTTCCTTTACCCTGATCGATGTTGGGAACATGGGAGGGCATATGTACTTGATATCATCATAATGTGTCGTATTTCAATTTTCTCTAGTTTTTCTAGTGATCTAATGATTAAACTATACAAGTATATGATGTGGCTGAGGTCTCAATTCCAATTAGTTGTTGATGGGTCCATACACTGATGTGGTAGGGATAAATAAATGTGTGTCAGTTGTAGAAGGATCAATGGGATGTGTGGATGGTGATGCCTCCATAAGATCATCCACATGAGAAAGTACATGTCATTCACGTTGTCTTGTTTACACATGGGTTATAAGAGATGAATCATAAACCACATGCACATCTTTCTAAGGGACCAATCATTGTGGTGATTAATGTGGCATGGTCGGAGCCCTTTTTAGTTTCTCTCATGAAGTAGTCACAGTCAGGGAATTTCAGGAATCACCTACCTCTTCAGTGTAGAGGGTATAATAATTGGATCCCTCTAAGTAGAGGACAATGAAGTGGTTGGATATGGTAGTAGAAAGTAGCCTTTCTATGTGTGGCCCATGGGGGCCGCAGTCTCAGTGAGTCGCGAAGGCCTCTAGGTCCTATCAGGAAATGTTCTTCATGGAAGTTTACCCCATCCTCCCTATACATTCATATTTGTGCATTTGTCTCCTTCCTCTGGAAAATATATGAGGGTGAGAATTTACCTATTGTGGAACTTCTAATGGATTATTTAATGGAAATATAGTCTTCCTCTGAACATGGGATGGTTAAAAGTGTACATTAGCAAATATAAATTTTGAACCGGCTGTTTCTAATGGTTTTCAATTTATTGCCATGATTTTTCCACAACAAACACTGTAATGAGGGATCTCTTCTCGATATGATAGTATCTAGAATATGTTTCGAGTAGCATGCAATAATTATAGTATAAAATATTCTCTATCCCTTTGATGTTCTTCTGATCAATGGGGGAACCAATGTATTGATCTAGGGTGTTCATGTAGAGGACAAGAAGATTCCCCAGGATTGGTGGAATCAGAACTATAGGTTGTAGTAGTCCTTTTCATTATGTTATAATATTAATTGTAGCACTTGTTGTTTAACTGACAGAAATAAAATTTATATGTGATAATATAAATGGGATTATTCTTTCTGAAAATACCCGCAATGAATAGGAATAAGTATGCTTAGTGTTCTCGAAGATTATAGAGCTCCCAGAGGTTTCTCAGAGGAGGAATATGACTGGTGGCCTTGATCTTATCCATGTTGTAATCAATTCCTCTATTCCTCACGATGATTTTGATAAAAATTTGAGTGGTAACCTTGATAAAAACATCTAATAGTTTATATTTTGATTCTATAATTTTTGGAATCTGATCAATTTCTCACGATCTCTCACATGGTGTTGATGTAGGTGGGACCTGACAATCTATTCATCCACGTTGAATTCAACTAGCGTCTCAATGATCAGATTGAAAATGTGGTGAACAGATCCATTATATTAGGATCCTTTATTCTTCAAACCAAATGAAATTTCCCAATTGCATACGGTTCCTTACGGCTCCCTATAGAATTTTGTCTCTTCATCCTTGGGGGTCACTATGATCTGATTATATCCTTCGGGGTCACCAAGATATGATTGTATCCAAAATATCAATCCATGAAGGAGAGTTCCATGAACCATGTTTTGGAATAAATAAATATATATATTACTAGAAGTTGGAAATCATCAATCAAGACATGAAAATTGAGATTAGGAAAGTTGATATAGACTCTCATCTGTCCAATCTTCATTCGGATGGGAATGATTGTGGATATAGATATTGTGTATTGAACCTACCTGATGATGTTTTTTTTGATAGTATTTTCAACTTCGTTATTTTTCATGGAACAATGAGAGGGGTGTATCTTCTTGGGAGGATTCTTAAACCAATGATGACTCACTAGGTGGAAATGATAGTTGACAGTGACTTGAGTGTCTATCCCTGGAAATTTTCCATATATCCAAGAAATTATATAATGATGTTACTTTCAGAAATCCATTTACCACTGCCTTTATTATGTAGGCATCGCTACACTAATCAAAATTATCCCTATATTAGTTTTAGTGATAAGATTCACCTAAACCAACTCATCAACAATGGTGTAGATACCCTCTTTGAATTTAGGTGTATTTTCTTCAAAATATTCTTCCTCATCTACAGTTGGGTTATCATTGGGAGAAGATGGTTTATCAAAGCCCTGATATTCTTGGTGATCAATAGTACTTACTTGGGAAGATTCTAAATCATTGATGGGGGACTCATTCTCTGTAGAGACCATGGTGACTTCATTTTTTGACCCCATTCCATCAGGCATTCAACTAAGAGGTTCATTCTTGATATCAAGCCAATGGTGGGTTTTGGGTTTTTGATAACTCAACCTGGAATCATGGAATAGATGAAGGTTTCACAAGATCACAACCATTTGGAAAACATCCCAATACGTCCTAAGGTTAGGATCTTATGGAATCACATAATCCATTCATATGTAAGATTACAAGGTACTCATCCAATGTATCATATACAGGGTGACACATCTCCCCTTATTACTAGAGATGATGAAGAAATTCCCAAATTCTAAAATCATTCCTCAAATTGGTGAATTATTATGATAAATGTATCGATGAAATATATGAACGGGTTGCCCACAGTGGTAATCTGCTTTTCTGAATTGGTTTGAACATTCATTCACTTACTTTTGGAAATGACATTTTATATATACTGGGTTTTAATGTTACACAGGGAAATGAATCACATTGTTTTATGTCTAATCAGCCGATGAGGGAATACTTGAGGTATTGCTGATATGAAAAAGGAACTACTTCATGATGATGGATCTGGGGAAAAGAAATCATGGAATTATGAGTGATATCCTTCATGAAAACCTTGAATTATTTAATTTCTTCCAAACTCATTGAACTAGGTCATCAAATGGATTCTACCATAGAATCTCTACTCGATCCAGTCATAACAATGTATCTTTTGGTCAAAGGGTCTCATATCTACTTCAGTCTATCCCGATATATGATGCATTTGGGTTGGGATGAGATTTATCCCGGAACCTATATCAAATAGACATCAACGGACATAAATTCAATTGAATTAGTCGGTGATGTACAACAGGTGGATATTACCCTACAAATGAGAGTCCTCATTTTCTCAATATAGCACAATGGTTTCCTAACATTTTGATCTCACGAATTCTCTGACATAAAAGGTATCTATGACCGCTACATCTTTAACAAAATTGAGGGGGAGGGTGGTTAAGGCATTTTCGTGGGCTCAAATATCTATTTTTATATTTGGAGTTCCTTGAAGATCGAGATAATTGTAGTGATGCTGGTGAGGTGCTTCATCACATAGTACTTACGCAATAAATCCACATTCCTACCTGCTGGGGGTTTCTATTTGGAGGCAGGCATGGCATATCCTTTTGGTCGAACTGGTGGATTTTGACTAGTGATTGAAATTTCCTAAATTTCATCATAACCTACGGTTAACTATAACTTATTTTCATATGGATAAAAACTAGCCATAGCTGGAACTGAATGATCATGATGTGGTCTTGGGTTCTCTACCAAGATGAGTAAAATGAACGGTGGTTGTTGAAAATATAAAAAATTGGCATAGATGACTGTGCATGTTGAGACCTTCAAAAAACATACTACCTTCTCTAACTATCATGCACCTCTTGAAATGAAGCATTGGAATGAGAATCCTGACATTTCTCATATCCATAACTTCATTAGTGATGGAATTGATCAGAGATAGTTTGAGGGCTCATAGGATAATCTTCCTCATTGGGAATCTTTTAGGGATCCACCAGTTAAATTGTATTCATAGAGAAATAATCATAGTCATTGTAAAGGATTATTTAAATGATAGAGGGACTATAGTGGAAACTCCCATATCTTTAGGAATGAAATCTCCAAGACTGATGAATGGAATAGGTGCCAGTGGGGGAGTCACAATGACTATAATATAATCAGGCCAATTAAAACTGGCACATATAAACTATGGGTGTTAGAAAATATCTTCTGATCAAACATGACATTATACATTCAGGTCCCACGGATTGAGACCTTCTACCATTCACCTTTATAATCCCTATGAAGCACAATAGAAACACATTCAACATATACTAGGGCAGGGCCCAATCTGACCACACTATTTTCCACATGGTCCTAGATCGAATTCTTGAACATATAACATTTATTTATGGTATATACAATTTATCAATGGTTTGGGTAGTAGTCAGGCCAGTCAGTGATCTCATGCTCTTGTGGCCTACTGCATTCTATAAACATATGAACCACATATTTTATGGAACCTTATAAATAAATGGAAACCAATGAATACCTGAAAGATTTGGCTTTATTTCTCATATCTAGGAAGGGAACTCTCAGATCCTATCATTGATAAGGTTATGGAGCCTATAGGTATTGGGAGCCACGTTGTCTCATATTGGTGGTGATTCCTAGTGGGGTGTAGCCTACCAATTTTATGTAGGGTAATGCTGATCATGGTGGTGAATCTGGGGCTATTGTACATGGTGAGATGATGCTTGACAAGGCTATGTTGGGAGAAGCACTACCTGTAAAAACATGAGTGGCTCTAGAACCTCTACCTATACTATGCAGGTCGTCTCCTTCGTGGAGGTTCTCCATATAGTATCCTAAAGATACAATGAGATTTCCTTCTTTTCCAACTATAAGTCCTCCTCTATGTGCAGAGCATGTTCATAGAAAGCCTAAAATCCACCTAGGAAATTACATGCGATGAGGGATTGGACTAGCTGAGTCTTAATATTCCCCCTGATCATATTCAATAGATACTGTTGGGTAGTGAAATATCAGGTGAATATATGACAATATTACACAAGGAAACAATGTCTACGTTGTTCTAATAAAGACGTTGCATGCACTTGAACAGGCCTCCAAGTCATGTCTTTCGGATGGAGGTGCTGAACTGGTAAATAAAATACATGCAATGGTCTTCCCATCAAGAAATGGACACAATGGGTAACTGATTATACATGATGAATTATGCGTCTCTAATTTCTATAAAAATTATCGTTGAATGGAAACCTCATACTATTATGAGATAACAAAAAAATTGTCTGCACTGCTAGATGAAGTCACCTAGATGATGAATCATGTAACCCTTCTCATTAAAGGGGAATAAGTTATGATTCATTAAATCTATGGTTTATTTCATGTCAGTTACCCATGAGAGATATTTATTTCAAAGTGGAGGTTTCTCTACCTATTATGTCTCATGTTCACTGAGATGAGCAGTGAGATCCACTATGAAATCATCTTATAAGGGGTTCTGTACTTCATGAGGACCTCTTACCACTAGTGAGCTGATGGGATCATCAACATTATATGTTGGCTCTAATGCTAATGAGCTGACTGGTTGGGTTACTTGAGTACATGCCTGATTAAGATCATGAGTGGGATTTTCATTATTCTTGTTTGAAATTTTCCGCAAATACCAAAACAATTCTCTATATGCACTGATATTACTCTGTCAGGATGCATGGGATTTCATAAATCAATGGGGGATGTTGGATGAAAAAGACCTATGGCTGCCCCTACATCCCTAGTGGTGGAATAAAATAATAATACTAAAGATCACCATAGTAAAAACACTTCTCAATGAGGCACTCACGATGGTCTCTTCAATGAGTCAACATTGATATGTGTGCTGTAGGAGTAGTGCGGTCATAGTGGCATCGACTTCTATCCTTTACATGGTGGTAGATGGTTCACTGGTCTTAGTGTTCCCAATATGATCTTTACCATTATTGATGTTCCTACATATAAGTAGTGAAGCAATGGGCACTTCAAGGGAAACCCCCTACCTTTGAAAGCAAGTGTGGGCACTAGGGGGTCCACCTGATGTTGTCTTTCCCAAGGGAGAGGTTAACCTTGTTATAACATGTTCTAGAATACCAATATTGACATGATATATTGGGGATGACTATGTTAATAATAATAGTATTCCGAGGCATTTCCTTTGTATCACTGGTTTTGTCTGGTTTTTATAGTGTACGGATAAAATGGAGAGCAGTGTGCTTCCCCCATCCATAGATCTATAAATGCATAGATTCCTATTTATAAATTCTAAAGCGAATTATGATGCTTTGAATGCATCATATATGAAGGATCTATTGGTAACTATGTTACATATAATGTTGAGCTACTGGAAGCACCACCAACTCAACCATATGTTACTATTGTATATTTTTTTCATAGTTCTACTGACTCTTCTGTTAGACTAACTGACAATGTTTCAATGGAAAACACATCACCCATATGGTCTTGTAGAAACACACGACCTTGTCATGGGTAAATGACTTCAGAGTGTATATTCGATCGTTTCATTCAAATAGATTACCTTTGATAACTAATTAGATTCAAAAGTGTCCCATGAGATTTCCTTTTTGGAATTGAGATCTAGTACATGGTTGGTCTATTATTCTTTTAGTGATGGCTGAAAAAAATATAGCAGCACAAATGTAGACTACTGAAGTGGGGGACTATATAGATGAGATGATGATATTTGATTTTATTGATTGTTTCATGCTGGATCATCTCCAATAGGAAACATTATAAAATCCCTATATGACTGAATTCCAACCACTACCTCATGTGTGAGGGAAGCGGTAGTCTTCTTTGGGTCTACTAGGTGCTCATCATTTTCCAAGATCCCGAATAAATCAATGTGATCATCAGTAGAGGAAGTTAATGAATTTGGTGATGATAGGGTGTACATAAATGTAAGACCCTAAAAGGGTTCCATAACATCCTCCACCAGTATGTATTAGTGAATGGATTTAGGTATATTGTGCATTTCACATTCTAGGATGATTAATCTCACATATCGGGCTCTTTTCCTAGACCCTATTGTAGATTAATTGGGTAAAATATACATAATAGAATCAGAATATTCATCAGAATATGAAAAAAATAGGATTGAAAATGACCTGCAACTTCTCCGAGTGCCGTTCAAAGCTACGATAGTTCACCATTCTTCCTCATGATGATTATTCTAGGTAGTGTTGTTTTTTCCTAGGGAGGATATTTGTGAGGGTTGGTGTTGTAGTCTGAAGATGCTATTGTTATTCTTTTTGTGATATAGAGAGTTCTTCAATATCAGTTGTTGTATGTGTGGGGATAACCTCCACTAGAAAAGAAGAGTGTGATGGGAGGACCTTTGCTTTGGTTGGTGGGAACAGTAGTAGGACTTTGATGTCGGCCGAGGGAAACCACATTAGGAGGATGTCTATATTGGTGATTGGAAGATCACGGTGGGCCTTCACTCTAATCTAACTATACATGGGGAGATCATCTATTTTTACTATTTATAGAGCAAGGTGGACCTCTTATGGATTTTGTGGTTACATGTGGAGGACCTTCATGCTGATTAATGAGTAGTATGGAGGACCTTCACTTTGTTTTTTTGTAGCATATAGAATACCTATTTACTTGTTGGTGAAGATTTGAGGGGTTCCTTCTCATTGTAGTTATTTACCATGGGAGGAGCTCATCTAGGGATGGGATCTATGCGAGGAGTTATGTCATGTGGACATCTAGTGATATGGGGAGGAGCTTTATATCGAGAGCCATGGTCATGGAGAGGACCTCCATAATGGATATTGATAAAATGGGGAGTTCCTTTACCCTGATCGATGTTGGGAACATGGGAGGGCATATGTACTTGATATCATCATAATGTGTCGTATTTCAATTTTCTCTAGTTTTTCTAGTGATCTAATGATTAAACTATACAAGGATATGATGTGGATGATGTCTCAATTCTAATTAGTTGATGATGGGTCCATACACTGATGTGGTAGGGATAAATCAATGTGTGTCAGTTGTAGAAGGATCAATGGGATGTGTGGATGGTGATGCCTCCATAAGATCATCCACATGATAATGTACATGTCATTCACGTTTTCTTGTTTACACATGGGTTATAAGAGAAGAATCATAAACCACATGCACATCTTTCTGAGGGAACAATCATTGTGGTGATTAATGTGGCATGGTTGGAGCCCTTTTTTGTTTCTCTCATGAAGTAGTCACAGTCAGGGAATTTCAGGAATCACCTACCTCCTCAGTGTAGAGGGTATAATAATTGGATCCCTCTATGTAGAGGACAATGAAGCGGTTGGATGTGGTAGTAGAAAGTAGCCTTTCTATGTGTGGCCCATGGGGGCCGCAGTCTGAGTGAGTCGCGAAGGCCTCTAGGTCCTAGAAGGAAATGTTCATCATGGAAGTTTACCCCATCCTCCCAATACATTCATATTTGTGCATCTATCTCCTTCCTCTGGAAAATATATGAGGATGAGATGGGAATGGGTTCCTAGTAGATTTGTTCACCGATGAAGTTGTCATATAGATTGTGTCTTCCATGATTTACACATTGACATTTCTCCTAACACTATGCTAGTGGATGAGCGGGGATTTGTTTATTAAATCTTGAGTCCCACAAATATTTAGTATTTAATTGTTTTTATAGTTCCCTAGAAACCAATTCCCAATTCTCTAGAAGCATCTAATTTTCCATGGATTGAGAGAATTATTTTTTGATAATGTTAAAAACCTGGATTCCCAATGAAAAACTACCCACAATTCTGGTGAGTTCCATGATAGTCCCCCTATTTTTTATTGAACATGCCACCGGGTTTCTAAATATTGTTACATTTATATATACTAATTCCTCTACCACTACAAGTCTTTATATTTAAGAGATGATATTTACATTTGGATGTCCATTTTGTTCTCAATGTTTTTTGTAGGATTCCCTTCCATATGTGTATATCATTTGTGGGTGTCATATTTAATGGCCCACATTCTTGATTTCCAAATATTATTGGAATTAATCACTTTCTCAGTGATTTATTCTCCATTATTAAAATATGATAATGTGATGATAGTTCCTCCATCCATGGATTTCTCCTTGGAATTCATCTCCTAGTCCAGGTCTCCAAGATATATTAATAGGTTCTCATGAAGCTTAATTATTGTTCCGAATATTTGTGGACCCAAGTTTATTTTATGTTTATATCTTCAAATTTCATGGGGGTCATGATAAGGAAAAAAAAATTGGTCTTGGGAGTAGTTCGTTTAGGAAACACTTGCTTGTCTAGAAACTGGAACATGGGTCACTAGTATTCTTCCACATTGGAGGGAATCTTATGGGCATGGATCCCAAGGCATCCCACATCAGTTACATTGTATTATATTCTATAGGTTTGTCTTCTGACATTTTTCATAGTCATATCATTTTTAACATGGGGTAGTAGTGATAGGGCATGAGTTTGACATCTTGCAGAGATGAAAAGGTTGACCCGAATTCCCCATTGAGGTGGATCAGAGAGGCACACCCAAAGGAGGGAGCACTAGGAATGGTTACATGTTGGGTGGATAAAAATGCATATTATGTTGGACATAGGGAGGTGTGTCCCACGAAGTGAATATACCACAACATGAAGGGATACGTACCATGAAGGAAGGCATCATGGTTTACAGTATGAATGGGTTAAAACTCCCAATATGTGTGGGACTAGGGTTCTATCTCCCATAAAGGGTGGATTTCACACCATAGAATATTATCTTACACCACCATATGTGGATTAGGGATCTGCATCCCTAAGAGTATGGAAAAAATGTTCACCGTTATTCAGGATTGAACCCTAGGGTGGTGTCCTACGTACCCAGTTTAGAAGACAAGGATCAATACCCACATATTTTTAGGGAATGGTGAGGGGCTTAAACATTGGTATCTTCCATTAGTATGTGGGTTGATCTTTGTTGGATTCTGTATGGGGTTTACACGTAAGAGATACACTAATAACTGTTGTCTTTCAATTAGGATGTGGTGGACCGGGTGAGAATGTAGATATATTATGGATGTATTGGATGAAATGTTGGAAATGTATGGATTTTAGAGGGTTTTGGAATTGAACCTAGGGGATTTTTCCTATGACTCCTAATTATCTAGGAATCGTTTTCAACATAGTTCTAGAGTGTGTTCGTGGCTTACACATATGGTGGATTCCCATGGAGAACATGATTGGAGAATACACATGGACGAAGTATAGGAGGATGGATGGATTTCATCATCACCACTAATCTATATGCCCTTAAGAGTCATGATCGGTGTAAAAAATAATAAGAAGAAGTATACATGATAGAAAAGTCACCATGTAAGTGTTAAAACAGATGGTGGGATGATTATGCATGGAAGAAATCTGAGGAGGTTCTCATCCCATGTGAGGAGTATCACTTTTCATGATATCCAGGCTCACACATAGAAGCATCCAATGGAGACAAAGCCAAAAGGGATATGTATTGGTTGTTTAAAGTCCCTTGTGAATATCCCCTCCCTAGTAATTTTGTCTTGAGGGGGAAAAGGTGATCGATAGTGCTACCTCCAGTAAGAAAGCCTTGGATCTTGATCGATGATGGATACATATGATGATATCCTTATATGTGTTTAGTGTGAAAAGGACGTCATTCCATATGTGTAGGTTCTATTTCTATATGATCTATACACCAAGAATCCTATAGTTTCTATACATTTAAAGATCGTAGTTTAACATCATGTATTGAGGATCATTGGTTCTAAGTAGTTTTACATCATGCTTCTTGGATGTGGGTGACTCACTCCTTAACCCTTTCTGTAATTCCCTGACCCTAGATGGCCAGAGCTGGTACATTATTTTAATACATAGGCATGATTACCAGAAATCAAGTCCAAAAAGGCCGATCCATTTAGTATTCTTGAAAAATAGTTTACATACATGAATCTTAAATTACAAATTCAAACATAAAACACAACATAAATAATACTTTCAGAATACCATTATTCATCAAGCATAACCATTGCATATCAGTCACAATACAATTCTTGGAATATTGGGAAAATAAAACATAATAAAAGGGTGAGCTCAGAATCTTTGTAAGGGTAAATAATTTAGTGGAAGCTATAATATTTTAAGGCAGGATGTGTAATAAAAACAATAGCCTATTAAACAAAAACATGAACATAATATGTTGAAAATAAATAAAAAATTACCATATGAATTTTCACATGGATATTATACTATGATAATAATCACATGTAAAAATTAATTGCATAATGATGGAATGCCTAACACTGGACATCGTTACCACATAGTCATGTCCCATGCCAAGACTACAAATACTTTTTTTTTTCAAGGCCTTATGCCAAAAACTAGTTTGTCTCATGAGACCTACCAATGAATAGAGGGGCTATATAGGTTTCTACACATCCCTTAATATGTTCACTTCATTCCTTATATGATCATGTTGAAACCTAAAATAATCATTTATATTAAAACTACCATAAGAAATGTCAATACCTCAACCATAAACATTGAAGGGTATACAAATAGCACATCAATAGTCAAACATATCATAACTTATTCAATACAATATGGAAGATTTTATTTTTATAAATAAACATTAATCAAGAATAATATCCAATAAAGGATTTTGAAATAGTTGAAAATGATCAATAAAACTTTTTGAGAGAAATATTACATTTTGTGAAATACTTTAATAGTAACACAATTATGAAGGAAGTCAATTAAAATAGATTTTTGAATCAAAGTCTCCCATACCACATTGAATCATTTTGAATTAACTAACATTTTATAATAATCATTCCCATCTAAATATATACTTAACACAATTTTGAAAACATGGATATTAATGAGAATGATTTAGAAGAATAAATATTTAAAACATTTAATATTATGATTTAGTTAAAAATTAGCTTAAAATAATCACTTTGAAATTACTTTTATCGAACATGGACATGGATAATAAATATTTCCTAGAAAATAATTACACATAAAAAATCTTGGATAATAATGAGATTGAAGAATTAACCCTTACATTGCACTTTCCATTGGTCGAGGGTACATTTAACCTCCTGTATAATGACTATGGTATGTTTATAAATTATTCAAGAACCATATTCACATTAATTATATCATACATGTTTCATTTATGACTTTATAGTACACATTTAATATTTATTTCCAGGTTAAATAAAAATTTCGGGTAATAATCTCTTTATTATCGTACATTTTTTAACTTGTTATTCTTGAATGTATTATTTAGATCATGATTTAAATAATATCAGAATATAAAACATGATTTATTTATAATATATATTTAGAATATAAATATGAATAATATATTGTTATATGAAATGTAAAACACCATTTATGGAGAAGGTAGGTCATACGTATGCATAAATGTTGTTTCTGTTTTCATATCATATTGAACGGATGTATGTGAATAATATATATGTAAGTACATACTCACATACATACATACACACATGTATATATATCTCCAATAGTATTATTATTTCACATATTACATACTTATTAATAATATATATTTTTATAATCATCATTCAATGGGGAACCTAGAAGTGAATCTCATCACGTCGTGGAGACGGTAAGCCGTTAGTACACACGAGTGACGATATCATTTAATTAATAATTAATAGGTGTGGAATTGGATTGTATATTAATTTTAAAGATAAACTATCATGTTATTTTTATAAATTATATACATATTACGCATCATTATATCCATCCAAATAACATAGTGTTGAATAAAAGATTGCACAATGGTGTGGAGATTCTAATCCATGAGTACGCATGCATAGTGACATTATCATTAATATGATGGAAAAAATAATGAGTATGGTTGTAATGTATTTATAATAACATCATATTATGTAGAAGGTAATATATATATTATTTTAGTATGGATGTAACAAAGAAAGATAACGTTGAAGACGAAAATAACTTTGAAACAAGTGATAAAATAATTACCACATCTTTGAATGTTTCATTTCGATTTGAATAAAAGGTACCCTTATGTCGGCATTCTGCTAAAGAGAAGGCATCTAGGTTGATGTGAGGGAAGTTGGGAAGAGATTAAGATAGGGTTTGGCTGAGAAAAATTGGTTTGGAGGTGCAATATTGAGATAAGGGGAAGAAACCTTTTATAAGAGAGATGAGGATCAGTTTAAGAAATGTTTGAAATATTATTTTATTATAAAATCATTATCGGTTTCTAATGGCTACAAATTGATTTATTTAAATGATATGGTGGGTATGGGTCTAAATATTCTCAACAAATAATATTTAGACAAGTTTCGGTCACCATATTAACCCTATCTTTTAGATTTTAACTCTTAGATAAATAGTTTAATGTTCACCATGTACTCTTTTATTATTAAAATAAATGGTTGATATAAATCCAACAAAAATGAAAGAGTGTCCAAATTGGTTAATTAATTTCACAAATATCATTACATTAGTCCTTTGGTCTAACCTCATATTTTTAGGATTACTAATTCATTCAATAATATATATTTGTTTTAAAAACCCATTTTTGTCAATTTTGACACTATTTGGTATTTGGTTTCTGTGAAAGTCATAACAAGTTAAATAGTTCTAAAAAATGCTTTAAATCAACCCTAAATTTTCCTGTTAACATAAAAAATTGTGGATGTCATCAAAAGAAACAATTAACATTTATTATGAAATTTATTAAATTAGTTATTTTAATCATACATTAATAAGGTAATTACTGCATCATCATTGTTTCATAAAGAAAATCAAATTATTTAATTTATGAAAATTATAAATAAACTACCAAGATGTATGAAATTTTTTTATCTTTCTAATAAATATTTATAATAAAATTTATCTTTTTTATAATCATATTTTAAAAATGGATTTGTTATTGAACATTGAATTTAACACATTTTGCTCTTCTTTAAATAAAAATATAATAAATTTATTAATCTAATAAATGTGGACCAAAATAATCATATTTTATTCCTAAGGTTGGTTTTGGTCAAAACATACTTATACAATAGAATTGGGAGGTGTTTTAGGGTAATTATAATATTATTTTTACCTTTAATTACACTATTTACTTTTAACCGTGGTAAATAAAAGTCAAAAGTTACTATTCAACCGAAATTATTTTTATCTTATTGAAAAAAAATTTTACATTGATATTTCAACCATGTCTCTAAGATTTTTTAAATTCAATTTACAAAAGTGGTAAAACTACATTGTATGAAAATTTGCATATGTGCCTAGAATGTCGGTAAAAGACGTCAAAAAGTTCAATACAATTTTATAGATCTAATTTTATTTGAAAACGACTACAATGAACTAAATTGAACTTATATAGGTATTATATACGTATTTTTTAAAAAATAAATTTAAATAGTGTAAATAATTAATGAAAAAAACTGTTTTAAACAACAATGTAGCGTTTTTCACTATTCATCAAAATTTGAATGTTTTCAGAAAAATAATAAAAATCACCATAAGCTAATTATTATTTTCAAAATTAAAAAATGGATTCTATTTTAACAAATTAAAATCATATAAGTTTCATTAATTAATTTAAAATTAATTCTCGTTGTCAGAACAAAAATTCATGTTTTTACAAAGTAAAATTTATCAAAAGATTGACATGTGTTTATGTCATATTTAAATTTGAAATTACTTATAACGACCTACACTATATTAAATGATAAAAATATAATATATTTATACTTCCAAACCATTATAATTTATAATTTAACACTATAAATTATTTATATTAAAAAAGTAGTTTTCAACTAAAATTTAGTATTTCTCAATATTCACCAAAATATAAAACTTATCTGAACAACACAAATAATCTCTCAAAACTAAAATTTTAAGTTCTAATTCTAAAAAACAGTTTATTTTGTAAAATTTAATATATTAATTTGTCAAATATTTAATTTAAAAAGTTTTCTCCATTGAATGGATATGAAATTGCATTTTCTGAAAAATACAACTTTTTTTTGAAAAATGGAATTTGTTCTTATATTATGTCTAAAGAACACATAATGTTGATGTTAAAATTATATGGTGTATATAAAATTCAAAATTCAGTTAATATTATACATAATTTCTTTTTGAACATCTTTTTTGATAATTCATTGTGTGCTCGGACTCGATGTTGCGTGTAGCGTAAGTTATTGAATTATTTTAAAGAGATAATGTACTATGATATCATGGGGTGTTTCATTCTCCAATACATCAATAAATTTCATCCTCACAATTTTATATTTTTCAGCTAAAATAAAAACTTAATAATAGAAAAATTCCTTTGTGGAAAACCCACATCGAAAATTGGGTTAATAAATATTAGTCTTAATAAGAGGGAAAGAGAAATGAAAAAGTCACCACCAAATTACTTTCTAGATTATTAGAACATTGGTGGAAATTTGAGACACATAATTGGAGTAAAAATATAGATATTTATTGGGATTTATTGAGGTCATCAATCACAAGTATTTTTAAAATTGAGGGCCTCATAGCCATCAATATTTGATTATTTAAAATATCATCCGTTCAAAAAAAAGAAGGCGTTAGCATAAAACAGTTTTGGTTTTAAGATCACTTATCTATTGTTTATGAAATAATTTATTCATTGAATAAGTGGAAAAAATATAATTTAGATTTAGAGTTTAATTGTTTAACAAATTCCTACCACAAACTCATCATTCATCTCAAAATATAATAGAATTCAAAAATATTCTATTTATCTTAATTATATAGGGTTCCAAAAAATAATTATTTTATAGTTAAATTGTTAGACTATTTAAAAAATATAATTATACAAACTAGGAAAGCACGTAGGCCAGTGGCTGATGATGCACCCTTGTCACCCTTCGGTTGCAGGTTCATGTCTCGGGGCCTTTCCGGACACGACAGGGTGTCGCCCGACCTCCAGCTTGTTTTTTTGATACCCATCCATAAATGATCTTAAAAAATTTTATTACCCAAAAAATATAGTCCAATGTCAAACATAATCCATTCTAACCATCAGACTTATCAAAATTACTATTGTCTAAAATCACAATATAAAATTTATAAGGTAGGTAATCACAATGGAGATCTTTTATTCACGTAATAAGTCATGAATACCTTCATCTTTTATTCTTTTAAAATGTAGTAACATCCTGAATTACCAAAAAAAATTATTGATTAAATTCGTTCTCCCGTATTACTTATAGAATACGGGATGTACTCATTATAACCAAAATTGATCTAAAATCGAACAATAATGAATAAAAACCAACAATTAATGAGTATCAAAGTAGTCAAGAATATTGAATATAATTTATCCTAATCAATCATATCATATTATAGAATTACTACCTCAATATTATAACTTTATTAAGGATTATATTTCCTTGAACTGTATATTTTAAAAAATGTATAACTTTATATTGAATCAGTTTTCTTAAAACCATATAATCTGAAATCCTCAATAAAATAGTAATGTAGTACAATCATTATTTATTTCCATAATTCATATAATGATTACATCGTTGGTACAACACTCAAATGAAATAATTATTTCAAAACAACATAATAACACTAGTAATTTAACTTCATATATGGTAGTATCATAACTATATTATTATCCAATATCATCATTTGGGGCATACTATGATGATTTAGAAATTTATTCACATAGTTTCCATACGCCTTGCAGATGAAGCATTGTACATTTGAAACCTTTTTCTTACCTTTTCAATCATATAATTAGTGGCCTTTATCTCCCCAATTATAACAAACACTAATTCCATTGAAGAATTTACCAAGGATATTCATTCAATGGTTATCACATATTGGAAAATTCTCCTTTCCCCTCTTCCCATTATCTATTTTCTCTCTTCCATACTTTTCTTCTCTTAATTACCTTCAAATCCATATGAGTCGGATACTTATTTACTTTTCTTATTAACACATGGTACTATTTCTTCACGGGATGAGAATATGTGGGGGACTATTTCTATTTTAAATGTTGGCATAATATCATGAATGGTATTATCCTTCTTACTCTATGTGTCATTCGTATTGATGGAGTTATCAATCCTTTTACCATGGTCAATTTCTAAATATTGGAATACACTAAGATAGTTTATAAATCAGAATACCTAATTAAAAACTTGTAAAATACCTAACGCAAATTGAAAAGATTATGAATATAATATATAATCATAAAAAATTGTTTTATTTGAAGAAGTATTTACTCCTAAATCATTTATAATGGATTATAAATAAAATGTGAATTATCCTATGCATATCCCCCAGGAGTTTCATTTCAAAGAGTGCAGTAAGGCCCGTTGTCATGTACCAGGATACCCGGGGTCTTGCCTGAAATTCCTTGTCAGTGTTTTCACTCCTAGGTACATTTGTGCCGGATCCCCCTCTACGTACTCGTATCAATATAGGGATGTATTTTTTTGGCGAATACACAAAATCTCTACTTTAAAAAGATTCTAATAAGTTCTTCTATACTAATCCACAAAGTCTATATTTGGGCAATGTTCTCTATTCAGAGTTTTCTAAATCTAATTTCCAGGGAATGTACAAAACATCCTCTAATATGAGCTTTAATTCCCCAAACCTATAATCCTGGAGCTGGTGCATTATCTAAATACATTTTCATGATTATAAGGAATCAAGTCCCAAAGGACCAATCATTTTTGGAGTCTTGGAAAATTGATTTCATACAAGAACATTACATTACACTTTCAAACATAAAACACAAAAAAATAATCTTTTAATAACACCATTATTACCCTAACTTAACCCTACATATCAATCACAATACACCTATTTCAATCCTAGGAAAATAAAACACAAGAAATGGGTGAGCTCAGATCCTTAGTAAGGGTAAATAATTTAGTATAAGCTATATAATTTTATGGAAAAATGTGTAATAAAAACAACAGCCTTTGAAACATAAACATGAACATAATATAGAGAAAATAAATTCAAAAATTACCATATAAACATGCACATGTATATTCTACTAGTTAAATAATCACATGTAATAATTATTTCCATAACGATGGAATTCCTAACCCCGGATATCATTACCAATTAGTCAAGGCCTCATTCCAAGACTCAAAATAAATTTTTTGTCAAAGTCTTGTGCCATGACACTATTTTGTCTCATTAGACCTTCTAATGTATCGATTGTATATAGTGGTCCCCACCCCTCACTTACTAAGTCCACTGTATTCCTCATATGAAAATGTTGAAACAAAACATAATCATTTGTTTTAAAACTAGCATACGAAATGTCAATACTTCAACCATAAACCAAGAAGGGTATAAAAATAGAGCATCCACAATAAATCATATCATAACTCATTCAATACAATATGTAAGATTGTATTATAATAAATCAAACTTAATCAATAATAATATCCAGTAAAGGATGATGACATAGTTTAAAATGATCAATAAAACTTTTTGAGAGAAATATCATTTTTTGTGAAATCATTTAAAATTCATGTATTTATTAATGAAGTCATTTAAAATAAAATTTGAATTAATGTATCCCATACCAATTAGAATCATTTAAAATGAATAAACATTTTAAATCAATGTTCTCTATATAAATATATCCATAAAACCATTTTGAAAAGATTTACATTAATGAGAAATATTTAGAAGAATATATATTTAAAACATTTAAAATGGTGTTTTAGTTAAATAGTACCATTAAAGGATCATTTTGAAAGGAATTTTATGAAAAATGAACATGGATAATAAATATTTCCCAAAAAAACATACACTTATACAATCTCAGATAATAATGAGATAGTGGAATTAACCCTTACATTGCACATTCCTTTGGTCGACGGTATGTTTAACCTCCTATATAATGAAATTTTTATTTTATAAAATTATACCAAAACCATTTTAATATTTATTATACAATACATGATTTATTTATTACTTTATACTACACATTTAATAATTGTTTCCATGTTAAATTAACATTTCTGGTCATAATCGCTTTCTTTATCGTACATGTTTTAACTTTTTATTCTTGATTGTATCAATTAGATAATGATTTAAATAAATATATAATATAAAACATTACTTATATATAACATATATTTAGAATATAAATTTGTATAATAGATAGATATATGAAATGGAAAACATAGCTTATGGAGACGGTAGGCCGTACATACGCATAAACCCTTTTTCCGTTTTCATATCGCATTGAACGGGTGTAACTGAATAAGATATATATAAGTAAATATATATATACATAAATATATATATCTCAAATAGAATTATTATTTCATATATTACATACTTATTAATAATATATATTTTTATAATAATCATTGAATGTTGAACTTGATATTGAATCTCATCGTGTCGTGGAGACGGTATGCCGTTCGTACACACGAGTGGCGATATATTTTTATTAAGGATTAAAAGGTTTGGAATTGGATGTTGTATTAAAGTTATATATAAATTATAATGTTATTATTATTATTTATATACATATTACTCATTATTATATCCATCCAAATAACATAGTGTTGGATGAAAAATTACCCCACAACGTGGAGACGGTAAGTCGTACGTACGCACGCATGGTGACATTATAATTAATCGGATTGATAGAATAATGAGTATGGTTGAAACATATTTATTATATCAAAATATTGTGTTGAATTTACTAGGTTTATTATTTTGGTATGGAAAAAAAGAAAAAGAATGTGAATGATGAAAATAAAATTGAAAGAGGTGATAAAATAATTACCTTTTATTTCCGTGTTTCATTTTTGATTTGACAAAAATGGATCTTAGGTTGGACATATTCTCAATAGAATGCCTCTAGCATGAAATGAATAAAGTTGGTAGGAACTCTTGGTCAGGGTTTTCTGAGACAAATGGCATTTGAGGTGTGATTTTGAGGGAAGAGAAGTACATTTTTATAAGAGAGGTGATGGTCACATTAGGAAAAGTATGAAATATTATTTTATTATATATTTTGTGTCTGTTTATAATTGATCACAATTTATTTATTTGAATGAAAAGGTGGGTATAGGTCTAAATTCTCCCAACCAATAGGTTTTAGACAAGTTTATCTCACCATATTAACCATATATTTTATATTTAACTCTTAGTTAAATTGTTTAACTTTTACCATGTCCTCTTGTATTATTATAATAAATATAAAAAAAACTTAATATAAAAGAAAAGAGAGCCCCAATTGGTTCATTAATGTCATATATATAATTATATAATTATTTTTTCTGAACAATATATTTTTAGGACTTTTATATCATTTAATAATATAATATTTGTTTTAAAAACTCATTTATGTAAATTTTGACTCTATTTGGTCTTTGGATTTTGTAAAAGTAATAAAAAGATGATTAATTAGAAAAAATACATTTAATAAACTATAAAATGTTATATTAATCATGAAAATTCATGTATGTCATCAAAAGTCCCAATTTACATTTATTTGGATATTTAAAATATCAATTATTTTAATCTTTCATTAATATTGTAATTACTACATCATAATTGCTTCATAAATTAATTTAATTATTTAGAGAAAAAAATTATAAATAAAATATCATGATGTAGGAAATTGTTATAGGTTTCTAATTAATATTTATAGTCAAATTTATCTTATTTATAAACATATATTAATAATTGTTTAGTTATTAAACATTGAATTTACCACTTTTATCTCTTCATTAAATAAAATAATATTATTTGTCATTATATAATACATATGTACCAAAATGATCATATTATATTTCTAAGGTTTTTATTGGTCTAAATATACTTATCCAATAGAATTAGGACATGTGTTAGGGTAATTATAATATCATTTTTACCTTTAATTATAAATTTACTTTTAACTATGGTAAAAATAGTATAAAGTAACTTTTCAAATTAATTATTTTTAACCTATTGACCCAAATTTTTCTGACAAATGTCAACCATGTCTCTATTCATTTTGAAATTCAATTAATATAAATGATAAAATTATGTTTTATGGAAATTTTCAAATGTGCCTAGATGGTGGGTAAATGCCGTTAAATAGTTCAATACAATTTTATACATCTAATTTTTTTTATAATGACACCAATGAACTACATTAAATTTATATTGGTATTATATATATATTTACTTAAAATTAAATTAAATAAAATAAATAATTATTTAAATTAAAAGTCTGTTTTAAATAATAAGGTAGTGGTTTTCACAATTCATCAAAAATTGAATTTTTTTATAAAAATAACAATGTTCACACTAAGGTAATTTTTATATTCCAAAATAAAAAATTAATTCTATTTTACCAAATTAAAAACCAATATGTTTAATTTTTAATTTAAAATTAATTCCCATTTTCAAAACCAAAAATTGGGGTTTTAAAAAGTAAAAACTATCAAAAGATTGACAAGTGTTTATGTCAAATTTAAATATGAAATTACTTATAATGACCTAAATTATATTAAATGTTAAAAAAATATAATCTAATTATACTTAAAAATAATTCAAATATATAATTTAATAGTATAAATTTTTTTGATTAATAAATTTGTTTTCAATTAAAATTTATTATTTTTCACTATTCACAAAAATATGAATGTTTTCATGAAAAAACATAAAAAAATTATCAAAACTAAATTTTTATGTCTTGATAATGAATAATAAGTTTATTTTGTCAAATTGAATATATAAATGTGTCATATATTATATTTAATAAGGGTTCTCCAATAAAAAGTAGTAAAATTACATTTTCAGAAAAATGAATCCTTTATCTAAAAAATTGATTTTTTTTATATTGTGTCTAAAAAACACATAATGTGCATATTAAAATTATAGGGAGTATATAAAATTTAAAATTCAATTAATATTATTCCTAAACGCTTTTTTAACTGCTATTTTGGTATGTATTGGTGCGCTCGAACTCGATGTTTTGTGTAGCTCAAGTAATTGAATTACATTGAAGAAATAACGTACTATAAAATATTTGGGTGTTACATTCTCCCATCCATTAATAAATTTTGTACACAAAATTTGATAATTTTATTCAAATATAAAAGGTTAAAAATAGAAAAATACATTTTTGGAATACCCACATCAGAAATTGGGTAAATAAAATTTAGTCATAATAAGAGGGAAAGGGAAATGTAAATGTCAACACAAAAATATGATATCGATTAGGAGAACATTGGTTGAAATTAGAGACACATAATTGGAGGGAAAACATAAATATTTATAGGGAGAGATTGAGGTCACCAATAACGAATTACTGTAAAATTGAGGGCCTCAAATCCATCAATCTATGATGATTTAAAATATTATCAGTTCCAGAAAACATAAGGTATTAAGATAACAATTTTTTGTTTTTAATAACCCTTAACTAACGTTTAATAATTAATTTATTCAATGAATAAGAAATAAGAAAATAATCATGACAATTATATTTTCATTCTTTAACTAATTCCTACCACAATCTCATCTTTCACTCCAAATAATAATAAAATTCCAAAATATTCTATTTATCCTAATTATATAGGGTTCCAAAAATAATGAATATATAATTCATTTGTCAGACTATTTAAAAAAACTACATTATACAAACAAGGACATCATGTAGGATAGTGGTAAGTGATTCATCCTTGTCTCTCTTTAGTTGATGGTTCAAGTCTTGCAACCTTTCCAGAATAAACGAGTTATCACCCGAACTCCAGGTTGTCCTTTTTATAACAATCTGAAAACAATCTTAAGAAATTTTTTAACCTTAACAGCATTATCCAATTGTAAAATTAATACTTTTTTACCTTTAGACTTATAAAAAATAATCTTATCCAAACTAACAGTCCAAAATTTATAAGGAAGGTAAACACAATGAAAATATTTTTTTACATAATAACATGTCAATACCTTCATCGTATATTCTTTTAAAACACAGTAACACTCTGAATTAAGATAAAACGTTATTGATTACATTTTTTCTCCCTTATTCCTTATATATTACTAGATATACACATTATATCAAAAAATATTGTAAACTGCAACTAAAATTAAAAACCAATCAATTAATTAGTTTCAATGTAGTCAATAATATCAAATATAATTTGTCCAAATCAATCATATCTAATTCCAAAATAAGTTCCATAATATTTGAACCATATTAAGTTTATCAATACTTCAAATTTGTATTCTCCAAAAATTTTAACTTTTTATTGAGTATCTTTTCATAGAACCATATAATCTCAAATCCTCAATAAAATAGTACTGCTGTATAATCCTTATTTATTTCCATAATTAATATAACATGTACTTCGTTGATACAAAACTCAAATAAAATAATTTATTCATTACAACATAAGACCACTAGTCATTATTATTTATCATTGGTAGTATGATAACTTGATTATTAACCAATAGCATCATTTGGGGAATACTCTTATTATTTTGACATCGATTTGTGTAGTGTCCCAACTCCTTGTAGATGAATCATTATACATTTGAAACCTTTTTCTTAAACTTGCAATCAAGTACTTGGTGTCCTTTTTCTCCAAACATATAACAATCTCTTATTACCTTCATGAATTTTCCTAGGTGAGTCTTCCTATAGTTATCAAATATGGGGAAATTCTTTTTCCCCTCCACCCTTTATCCATATTTATTTCTACCATCTTGTTCTTCTCTGTCTTCCCTTCAAAGCCACATGACTCAGAGAATTATTTACTTATTTTACTAACACATGATAATATTTCTTCATATTATGAGAATACATAGGATACTATTTCCCTTCAAAATAATGGTTTAATACCATGAATGTTATGATCCTTCTGATTATTTGGGTCATGCGTTCTGCTGGAGTTCTCATTAATTCAATTAGGTTCCATTTGAAAACAATGACATACACTAGGTTAGTTTATGAATCACAAGGCATAATTCCAAACATGTATAATACCTAATGTAAATTGATAATATTATGAATATAATATATAATCATAAAAAATATTTTCGTGATAAAGTATTTACTCCAAAATCCTTCATATTGGCTTGTAAAAAATGTGAATTATCCAAAGAATACCCTGTGGGAGTGTTTTAACAATGAGTGGAACAAGTCCCGTTGTCATGTACTAGGATACCCTGGGTCATGACCAAAACTCCTTGATAGAGGTTTCACCACCTGGTACATCTGTGCCAGAGCCGCCTCATCCTGCTCATATCCAGACATGGATGTAATTCTTGGAATATATACAAAATCTATACCTTTCCCAAATTATCGGATGTTCTTATATTCTAATCTTCAAAGTCTATCTTAAGGTAATTTTCCATATTCAATGTATTCTAAATATAGTTTCCAAGGTTTGTAATAAAATTCCTCTGATACCAACTACAACAACCCAACCCCAGATGCTCGGAGCTGATGCATTATTTTAATACATATGCATCATTACAGTGAATCATGTCCTAATGGACTGCTCAGTTTAGCAGTCATGGAAAATAGATTACATACTTGAACATTAATTTAAACATTAAAAAATAAAACAAAACATAAATAATCCATTAAAAATTACATTATTCCTCTTGATTGACCCTTCATATCAATCAAAATACACTACATTGAATCCTGGGAAGATAAAACATAATATAGCGGTGAGCTCAGATGCTCAGTAAGAGTAAATAATTTAGCAGAATCTGTAAACCTTTAAGGCAAGATGTGTAACAAAAACAACATCCTATTAAATATTATCATGGACATAATATGGAAAAAATAAATCAAATATTACCATATACACTGAACATAGATATTTTAATAGTATAATAATCACATCTAAATATTAATTTTATAGTGGGGGAATTCCTAACACCAGAAATCTTTACCACTTATTCAATGCCTTGTGCCAAGGCTACAAATATATTTTTTTCTTCAAGTCCTTATGCCAATACACTAGTTTTTCTAATGAGACCTACCGATGCATCGAGGTGCTATAGTGGGCCCCACATGTCACTTATTATCTCCAATGCATTCTTCATTTGAAAATGTTGAAACATAACATAAACATTTATATTAAAACTAGCATATGAAATGTCAATACTTCATCCATAAACTATGAAGGTTATAAAAATAGCACATCCATGGTCAAAAATATCATATCTCATTCATTAAAATATGGAATATTGTATTATAATAATGAAAACTTAATCAAGAATAATATTCAGTAAATGAAATTGACATAGTTTAAAATGATTCTAATTTTTTTGATAGAAATATCACTTTTTTGTGAAATCAATTAAAAATTCAGGCCTTTATAAAAGAAGTCATTTAAAAGTGATTTTTGAATAAAATTTTCCCATAACACTTTGAAACATTCTAAAGGAATTAATATTTTAAAAAAATCATGTCAATAATAATAAATCATTAAAACCATTATGAAATTATAGACATTAATGAGATTGATTTAGAAGAACCGATATATAAAACATTTAAAACATTGTTTTAGTTAAATAGTACCTTAAAAGAATGATTTTGAAATAACTTATATGTAACTTTGACATGGATAATAAATATTTCCCAGAAAATACTTACAAATAAACAATCTTGGATAATAATGAGATTGAGAAATTAACCCTTACCTTGCACTTTCCTTTGGTCGAGGGTACGTTTAACCTCTTGTATAATGACCATAGTATGTTATTAAATAATACCAAAACAATATTCATTTTTATTATATCATGATTAGTTTATTACATTATACTACCCATTTAATAATGATTTCCATGTTAAATTATCATTTTTGGATATTAATCTGTTTCTTTATCGTACGTGTTTTATCTTTTTATTCTTGATCGTATCATTTAGATCATGATTTAAATAATTCAAGAATATAAAACAACATTTATATATAGTATATATTTAGAATATAAATATGTATACTAGATAGATATATGAAATGGAAAACACAATTTATAGAAACAGTAGGCCGTACGTACGCATAAACACTATTTCTGTTTTCATATCGTATTGAACCGAAGTTAGTGAATAATATATATTTAAGTATATATATATATATATATTTATATATCAAATATAATTATTAGTTCATATATTAAATAATTATTAATGATAAGTATTTTTAAAATCATCGTTGAATGATGAACTTGGAAATGAATCTCATCACGTCGTGGAGTCGGTAATTCATATGTACACACGAGCGACAATATCATTTCAATAATGATTAAAAGGTGTGGAATTGGATGGTATATTAATTATAGGGAAAACTAATCAATTTATTGTAATTATTTATATAAATATTACTAATAATTATATCCATCCAAATAATATATTGTTTAATAACAAATTACACATTGTCATGGAGACTCTAAGCCGTATGTACGCACCTAGTGTGACATTATCATTCATTGGGTGGGTTGAATAATGAGTGTGGTTGTGCCATATTTTTAATAACATCAAATTATGTATAAGGTACTAGAGTTATTATTTTGGTAAGGAACTATCATTGAATGATTAAGTGGAAGACGATAATGACTTTTAAAGTAGTGATATAATAATTAACTCTTGTTTGGGTTTTTCCTTTTTTTAACAAAAGGGATCTATAGGATAGATTTCTAATCAAGAGAAGGAATTCAGGATGAATAGTGGGAAGCTGGGAGGAGATTTGGTAAGGGGTTTTCGGAGCCAAATATCATTGGAGGTGTGAGTTCGAGGGAATAGAATGTACCTTTTTGTTGGAGAGGTGAGGGTCCCATTAGGAAATGTTTGAAATATTATTTTATTATAAAATATATTTAAGTTTATAATTGCTCTAAAATGATTTAATTAGCATAAATGGTGAATATGGGTGGAAATACTCTCATTAAAGTGGTTTTAGACAAGTTTAGTTCACCATATTACACATATCATCCAGATTTAACTCTTATTTAAATAATTTAATGTTTACTATATACCCTTGTATTATTAAAATAAATGGTCCATAAACTTACTACAAAAATCCAATAGAACCCCAAGGGTTTCATTAATGACATATATATCATTATATAAGCCCTTTGGCCGAACCTTATATATTTAGGATTATTATATCATTTAATAATATAGATTTTTTAAAAACTCATTTATGTCTATGTTGACACTATTTGGTATTTTGTTTTTGTGAATGTCATAAAATGTTGATTACATAGATTACAATATATTAAATAAACTCCAACATGTTATATTCACCTATAAAATTCGTGAATGTCCTCAAATGTCTCAATTTACATTTATTTTGTTAATTAAAAACCAATTATTTTAATCAATAATTAATAAGGTAATTATTGCATCAAAATTGTTTCCTAAATAAATATAATATTTAATGTTTAAAAATTATAAATAAACTAACATGATGTAGGAAATATTTTTAAAATTCTAATGAACATTTATTGTTGAATTTATCTTATGTATAAACCTATATTAAAAATATTTTAGTTTTTAAATATTGAATTTAACATTTTTAACGCATCTCCAAATAAAATAATAACAAATGTTCTAATCTAATACAGGTGGACCAAACAGATCATATATAATTCATAAATCTGGTTTTGGTCGAAATAATATTATTCAATAGAATTAGGACATGTGTTAGAGTAATTATAATATCATTTTATCTTTAATTTCAATATTTAATTTTAACCGTGGTAAATAAAACTCAAAGGATCAAAATCACGACAAATTATTTTATTCATATTGAACCACATTTTCGTTAATGATTTCAATAGTGTCTCCCTGATTTTTGAAATTCAATTCACAGAAGCGGAAAAATTACATTTTCTTCTAATTTGAAAAAGTTCCTAGAAGGTGAGTAAAAGATCTTAAAAAGTTCAATACATTTTTATACATAAAAATTTATTATATAATGAATCCAATGAACTAAATTGAACTTATATAGATATCATATATCTATTTTTACTTAAAATAAATTTAAATAAATTAATATTTATTTATATAAGAAGTCTGTTTTAAACAATAACGTAGTGTTTTTCACAATTAATCTAAAATAGAATGTTTTTGAAAAAATATAAAAATTCACCCTAATATAATTTTGTTATTCCAAATTCAATGATGAATTATATTTTACTAAATTCAAAACCAATAATTTTCATTAATTAATTTAAAATTTATTCCTGTTTTCCATTGAAAAAACTGGTTTTTAAAAAGTAAAAGATATCAAATGATTGACATGTGTTTATATAAGATTAAATGAGATATTACTCATAATAATATAAATTTTATTAAATTATAAAACTATAATCCAATTATACTACCAAAACATTCCAACACACAATTTAAAACTATAAATTATTATTTTTTAATGTTGTTTTCAATTAAAAATAAATATTTTTTACTGTTCACTAAAATATGAAATTAAAAAAAAACTAATTTTTTATGTCCTTATTCTATAGGAGAAGTTTATTTTGTTAAATATAATATTTTAATGTGTCAAATATTGATTTTAAAAATGGTTCACCATTAATAGGTGGTCAATTGTCATTTTCTAAAAATTACTTCCTTTATCTAAAAAATTGAGTTTGTTATTATATTATGTCTAACAAACACAGTATATGTATGTTTAAATTATATAGAGTATATAAAATTAAAAATTCATTTAATACTATTCATAAACACTTTTTGAACAACTAGTTTGGTAAGCCGTGATGTGCTCGTACTCAGTGTAGCGTGTAACACAAGTTACTGAATTAGTTTGAAGAGATAACGTACTATGAAATATTGGTGAGTTACTCGTTGGGTTATATAACTATTTTACATACACCCTTGGAAAGGTCATTTTTTCTATATTTCCTATTTGAATTTATATGGATGAATGTTCTCTCATGAGGTCCACATTAGTATACCTATTTTGAAAAGATAGAGTCATTAGCATACATATTCTGAAAGGAAAAGGTCCCATGGGAATATTAGGCCACACATAAAGTGGAGTGGTTTATAGGAATGGGTGAAATATGTTACATGGGAATTTGAGGTGAAACTGAAACAATCATGGAGGGGTAGGGGGGTTCAGGACACTCTACCTTTGTGAATAGGATTCAGTAGAAGGCATTCCACATGATGTGGAATAAAAGAAGGGCTTCATAATATGTGAGCCTTATTGAATTATGGATTGTGAAGGTCATATGGTTTGTAAAGGTCAGGTGATTTGTAAAATAATGGGATCAATAAAGCATGGCGATACAACATGTGCATGAAGTCACAATGATAGAGAAGAGTTCTTCATATTGGTTGAATACTCTATGAATTCTCATGAACAATAGAGGGTGTTCTTCTTCCACAAAGGGGAATAGAACTTCATGAATGGAATACCCACCTTAGGTTTCTATAATTAGGAATAAGGGAAACAAGTTTTCATGGTGCTATTATACTTGGAATCATTAATTTTTTATCTTGGATTGTAATTCTTGGGTCCTTCTCGAAAAGGGATATCAGATGTCGAATGGTTAAGGTATCCACCCAATAGAGTTGAAGGGAGCTATGTATTTATATGATCAATTCCCTCATAGGACTAAAAAGTGGACCATGATGAAAAATGGTCTATGTGGATTGTCAGAGACCGATCGGTATTGTGGGATTCCCAACATCATATTAGCATGGTCGTGGAGGGTGTCAAAGTCACATGAATCCCATAAACACCTCACATGGTCATTGTGGGAAAATTAACTCTGATATGGTAGTTTTTTAGGTTGTTCCTTTAGATTATTTTGGGTCCTTTTGAGCTTTGATTCCTTCCTGAATGGTAATGGCCCTCTTTTGCTTATCTAAGGGCGTGATTATTTTTGCCAACATATCTCATCCTCAGGAACATATCAAGGGTTATCTTTCATTTAATATCATGTTTCCCATGAATATCACATTTCCATTAAATCAATTTTCTATGATTTCAACACCACTCAACATATCCTTTTTAATTGATAAATAAATACTATTAATGAAAATATAAACATATTTTCTGATTCTAATAACATAAAAATCTAATTCTAAAACAAATATACTTCAATTATCTAATTTTATTCTTAAAATTTTACTCATGATTCATTATCATAATATTTCTTTCAATATAAAATATGTATCATGTCATCAAGTTCCCCAAACTCAGTCTAATCATGCTTATTATGATTAATAATTAAAATAATATTAGAATATTATATACCTTTTATGTATCATTTTTGGTCTATTTTCACTCATTAGTGTAACCAATACTCGTCCCACCATTCTATTTCTCATCCTAATATTTCCACTTAAGATGTCAATTTTCGTAATGCCCATAAATTCAACATAGGAAACATTCAATTTTAACCATGTTCCTTTTAGTTAATGATATTGACAAAGGCCAAAAATAATATCAATAGAAACACTTTTTAGAGAAGAAAAATACATAATAATGGAAAATTACCTAATGGATTTCTAAATCATGAATTTTTTTAAAATATATGACACCTTAGGCTTATCCATAGATACATCACTTGATATATCTTTATAAATATTCCTAGGGATCTTCTTATGTATTTATCATCCTAGATTCCAAATTTTGACTAAACCATATTTCTAAAAGAAACTATAATAACCCAATATGAATGTAAATTTAAATTACATAATTTTTAATGAAAATACCATAAATTACACAAACACATTTCTAATGACATTATTAGAATATTTCATTTCTAAACATGTATCAAAAACGTATAACCTAGTGAATGATCTTGAATGTATCCCACAAAGCACTTATCCTTTATTACCCTTACCTAAAACATATCATTGTGATATATGATAAATAAAACATAAGAAAATTATAGTATTAGATGTGGAGTAAGGGGTTACAAGGGAGATACAGAAGAATAATCATAAACATAATGGTTTGTGAACAAAATAATAACATTTGATGATAATAACCTGAATATGAATGATTAAATACATGATTGATGTCATAAAGAGTGTTAGTTCATAAAACACTAATCATAATGGATTCAAGAGCACCATACATGAAATCATAGCATATAAATAACACATGGAATTTTGGCAAACACATAAACATGTAACATCATTCCCCATAAGTCAACGTGTATTGCCAAATTAAAAAATGGAACTTCTTGGGGACTACACCTACATGGTGGGACACAAAACCATCCCCAACCACAGTCATTTCCATGTAAGGGATTTGTTTCCACATATTACAATAGTGCATTGGCTTTAACCATCTTCCCATAGTGGATCAATCTCCTAAACTTGTTTCCATCATTATCTCATTATAGATAAATATGTTCCCCATACAATGGATGGATAAATAGATCCAGCCCATCATATAATAGAAACCATACATATGTGTTCCACAATTACATAAATCATCTATCATATCAGAAACCATGGAATTAATTTAGATTCATAAACATCATTCAATCATAACATATCTCATGGAAAAGAAATGGGTTTCATAAATATCATTCCATCATAAAAACAATAAATTATTAGAATGAATAATAATTGTATCGTTGAATTATATATGTAGTAAAACATATCTAATATGAAATTATCTTTTCAAATTTGAAAAATAATTTTGAGAGAACACTTGAAAAATATATTGAATGAAAAATTCATTTCCATTTTAAAAAAATGTTCCATAATTTAACTGATTCACAACTTTGAAAATGTTTTGTACATAAAATTATTGTAGATTCTTGTAAAGGTAACATCAAATATTTAAAGTTTCATGTTGATGGAATGTTCTGTTCATTAAATATAATTTGAAAAAAAAATTCTTTCAAACATTTTATAGAAAAGTCATAAAGTACCTTGTTTGGAAAACAAGAAAAATTATTCCTTTTAACTATGTAGTAAGAAGTCAAAAAATTAGAAAAAATAAAAATAAAAATAAAATGGATATTAGTATGATTTTTTAAAAAGTCATTATTATAAAATATTTATATGGAATAAAAATATTCTCTAATATAGGCATAAAACAAATCAATCCCAAATATTGATGAGATTGTGAAATAAATTCTAACCACTTTATAATCCATAGAATCATATGACACATGAATGAAATAAAATTTTATGGACCTATAAAAATCACAATCATATTGATAAGGATCCTATGAAACATCCATGGGTAGTATATACACCATGTATAATAAATAAGTCGGTTATAAGGCATGTGCCCCACATATATAAAAGTAGGACAAAAATCCCTCATCATATATTTTGACTCTCTTATTACTCATTAAACCCAAATGTATAAAAAAATAAGTTTATTATACATCTATTTAAGACTATATTATATTATATTATGGAATATATGGTTTATATATGACCATATATTACCTTTTTATTAACCATTCAATGTTAGAGTTACGTTTATGGTAATGTTCGATTATTTTGACTTATTAGTCTTGATCATATTACAAATATCTTGATTTTATTCTTTCTAAAATGTAAATAACGATATAAATATCATATATATTCCATATATAAATATTTATAACATCTTTTATACAAAATAAATATGAAATTGAATACACTATTCATAGAAATGGTAGGTCGTACATATGCATAAATGTTGCTTCAATTTATTTAAACCTTTGAAAGAAAAACATAAATGAATTATATGTATTTATATATATAATAATTATGGTTGAATAAATACATCATATATATTAAAAAATGTACACCTTGTTATCATGAGTGTGAAAAATAGATGAAAGTTGAATCACATTACATCGTGGAGATGGTAATCCATATGTACACACGAGAAATATTATCATTTATAAAAAGATCAATTAGTAATAAGGTAGATTTGATTTATGAATAAATAAGTATAATTATGTCATAAATATATTATATAAACATTATAACCATAATAATTCCACCATATATAATATAGTGATGGAAAATTAATTGTATGATTGCATGAAGATGGTAAGCCGTACGTACGCTTGAGTGATACATCCCCTTCTTGTTCGATAGGAATGCAGATGTATAATGGCGGGTTAATAATCATCATAAAAGTACAAAATATTTAGGATGAAAATTTTATTATTTTATGATACACATCATATTGTTTTATGAGGTTTATAAGAGTAGAAAATGAGAATGATCAGTTAGAGAGATTACCTCTTCTTCAAAATGACTCATTTAGATCTCCTCAAAATGACTCTAGAGTTGATCCTTTGGGATGAAAAAAACAATTATAATGTGGATATAGAAAATGAGAATATAATATAAGGAGTATGGTCAATATACAATGCTCATAGTGATTTGTATATTTGAGGGAGGATGTTTGTTTTATACTTGAGGTGAGAGGCACTTTTGGAATCTACATAAATATTAATTTATACTAAATTCAATATTAGTACAAATATTTCAAAAAAATTATTCAAATATAAGATTATACTAGTTATTAATCTCATCATCCAATATATTTTAGACAACTTTGGGTATTATTTTAAACATTATAATTTTGTTTAACCCTAAGTTATCATATTTTAATTTGAAATAAAGTATCACATTTTCAATATTAAAAGGTTGTAATTTTTTACTATATGAAGTTAATTAAATAATAATTTAATGATTTAAAAACATTATACCATATTATAATTTATTTATACATTTAAATATTTTTTTTATTTTTATTTAATTAAATAAATAATTATTTTAATAAAATATCATAACTATCAATTGTCACATTATTCATTACATTGATTATATAAAAATCAATACTAAAATATAAAAACAAAAATGATTTCTTTTAATAAAACCCTAAAATGTCATATAACACTAAAATAATCATGTATAACCATATTTAAGTACTATTATATTTATTTGAATATTTTTTTATTTCATTTAATTTATTATTGCATTAATTGAATAATTACGACATCATCATTTTGTAATTTTTTATGAAACTTATTCAATAACATAAATTTAGAAATATATTTATTGATGTATTTTAAAAATTTATCTTTAATAAATATATATATAGTTGATAATATCTTTTATTCATCCTAATATTATAAAAATATACTTATTAAAAGTTAGAGTGTCATATTATGTCACTATCATTTATTTTAATCATCTATATATCATTTTCATTGAAAATTTTCCATTAAATATTAAATTTTGAATCCTTAGTTGATATGGTTATAATTAACTTCAACCAATTGTATTTTATCAATTATTCTACTATCATTGTTATATTTATAAAATTACTTTTGCACTTACTTACCCATGTTTACACTTAACTGTGGTAATAAAAATTACAAATGTTACAATTTAAATTGTCCAAAAATAAAAGATTAGTAATTACTAAATTTTAAAACCCATGAATATAATGTAATGAACCAAACATTTGAATAATATTTTTCCTAAATTTGTGTGTTATTTTATTTTATACCTAAGAAAACTATATCCATTAATTAATGAAGTTGGTATAACTAAAATGATACCCTTGGGTTTTATTGTTATATGACACTTTTCAGAATGACCATTGGAAACTAAACTCTTAATGTTACAATTATGGTATATAAATAAATTATAATGTTTAATTAATACATAAATAAGTGTCGATGACCCCATCTAGTAGAATCAGGTTGTACGAAGCCTATCTATTAGAGCTTGGGAAATAGGTAGCATTACTGGGCTATACTCTGTACGAAGCGCAAGCTGAACTCCAACATGTGAAACTTGACCGATATCACATATGGGAAAAGTTTAAGATGATAGAAATCAACACTTCAGAAATGTTGTCTGAGCCTCCCCAAGATTGTATCACCATAGTACACTATACACTTAAGTCTTATGTTGGTGTTATAAGGGGATATATAATAATATATTATTTACTTTGTGTAGTCATTTTTTATTAATATAATTGTTACTTCTTATTATGGTAAACGTTTTGATTTTCAAATGTCCGGATTAATATAGGACAAATATTATAGATGAATTTTGGAAAAAATGGGTATTTTAAAATACTTATGTAAACTTAAAATAATAAATAATGTGAAATGATTTTATAAAAATGTTCTTCTATAGTTATGATATGAAAACAATTTATAGTCTAATAAGATCAATATAATTTTTAGTTAATATTAAAGTAAGAATAGTAATATTACCCTTATGAATATTAATCAATATTAATTCTTCGAAGAAAATTAGAAACATCACCCATGAATGAATAAATATAATTTATCCATCTTATAAGTGAAAAAATGGTCATAAAATAAGTATGGGTATTTTTGTATGTCTTAGATATTTTAATTACAATTTAATGATTAATTTAATAATTTAAAATGGAAATGTATTTTCCTGAAATGTTATTATTAATTTTTACTTTATATTCCAATGTTTAAATGATAATTTTATGTGACCAATATTAATTTTTCAAGGTGTTATAAAACGAGTTATAGTTTGAAAGTTGTTTTTTTAAATAAATTATGATTTTAAAAAAATCAAATTAAACTTATTTAATTTTTTTCATAAAATTGAGTTTATTTTTGAATTTCGGTGCATCGATAATAGGTTTGATTGAATTTATGATATTTTTATAAAATGTTTTGTTTTTCGGTGAAAATAAAAAGTACAGTTTTGAGTTTTAGAGTGATAAATGTCATAATTAATGAAGTTATAATGATGCAGTAATTATGGTATTCATGTGAATAATATGATATTTTTTGAGGTGTACCAAGTGATTAATAATGTGGGAAAATATCATGGTTATTCCATTGTTTTTAAATTACTACCGATGACGTGTCACTTGAAAATAAATTAAATATTCCCTCACTTTTTCTATAAATACCAACTCATTCCTTCATTAATCTCATTCCAAATTCCTCTTAAACTATGTTCCAGTATTTTTACCTCCTAATGAGTCCTCCCAAGGTTACCTCATGCCCTCCATGGTCCCAACCTTTTATCTTTCGAAGTCACTCTTCAAGATTAGGGAACCTCTCACCCTCTTCTTTTAAGTCACGACTTCCCTTGTGATATGTCTTATAGTATCCATATTATTTTTTGGGGTATGTTATTATATATCCTTATTACATTGCATTTCATTTATACATTATTTTAGATCCTTTACACTATCATTCATTGATTTTCTGAATTTTTAATTGACACTGTTAGGCTACTAAATTTTTGTAAATGAAGTCGCATTTTCTCTTTTTTCATGTTTACTTTTATTGTGGTTTTTTAATAAAATATCCACACCATGATCTTATTTATATTTTATGTTGTAAATATATTTTATAATTATTCATTTATTGATGGGATACCCTGTTTCCCTCTCTTTTTGTTACTTTATAAAACCAATTTATATAGCCACAATGCAGTATAAATTTCGTCTCAAAATTTCTCTCTTCTCTGAAGAAATTTTCCAATTTTTTTTATATGAATACCCACAAATATTTTATTTCTGGGTATATTAATCAAGAAATAAATTTAATAAATTTGTTTCTATAATTTACATTCATATATCCCTTATTCCCTTTCCATGTTTTATAAATTACATAATGATCTTGTTTTTAATCACTTTTTAAAACGTCACGATTTTGATATGAAACCCATTTCTTTTATTCTATTAATTTTATTGATTAAATTTATTATTATGATATATTTGGATAGCATAAAAATAAATAAATATTAATGGAGAACCATGATAGAGATCCAATGCATTGGGTAATGAATTTAATCTCTGGAGAATACAAATATCAAGATACCTTAGTGAATAACATTGGTATAAAAATTTATGACAACTTGCTGATGAACCTTAGTGATATGTTCATGACATTATAAATTGAACTTTTTAGCCACATTTTCATGTTATAATTCATGCTCTTTTAATTATGATAATAATCATTATTCCATTGTTCATGTCTTATGTTTTTCTTCATGTACTTATTAATATCACAAGTAAACTGATTCCCATTCTTTCCATACTAGGAATTCTACTCACCCTTTACTTTGTTGTATTTCTCCAAGTTATGATATGTAGTAATAGTACATAATATGAACTATTCAAGAAGCATTTCAAGGGGATTTAAAATAGTGTTTTATTTTTCATTTTTTTTGTTCTTGATTTCCACAACACTAGACTCTAAAGATACTCTGTTTGTAAAATGTCATGAAAAGTTATGTAATAAAAAGGAAAAATTCCATAGTTACTATCAAATTGTAGTTTAGTTATTTATGGAAATTAGGCTTCGATAACATTAGGAAGAATCCTATATAAAAGTTTAGATATAGAAAAACATCCTTTTATTTTGGTGAAGTATTTATTTAGTGGTTTCCGAAAAAATCAATCCCTGTCTGGATATGGAAAACTAGATGTGGCTCTCGAACAAATAAACCTAAGAGTGAATGCTATGACAAAGAGTATCAATATTGACCTGTGGTATCGTGGTACACGACAACTGGCCCTACTATACTTCTGGTTTGATACTCCCGGTGGAAATTTTTGGTCAATCAGAATCTTTTTATGAATCATTAGGAATGATTTATATAGAGAAATGTAATTGTTTAAAGCATGATGTTTTAAGAAATATACTCATTTCTAGGTAAAATATTGCTAAATGAAACAAGTTTCTCACTACGGTTTTATTATTTTTGAAAATAGCAGTCAGAAAGAGGAACTTTGCAAATGGTGACCATAATGGACCATGCGCTGATGGCCCTTTGATGGAAGACAGAATGAAAACATTCATATGAATGATAAACCAACTGACTCAAGTTATGGTAAATAACATAAATGAAGCTAAGATATTGATCTCACCATGAAGGGAACAAAATTATGCTGAGTCATTTATTCATTAATGACCACCATCCATTAGTATATTGATCGACCCATTGATTTCTGAACAGCGGATAAACTCTCTTGAGAAGATCTTTACAATGATCTGCTGTTCACAGCAAGTGAAGGTCACCATAGATTTCTATCACCTAGAGGTAGAATTAGATCAGGTATGGAAACTAATTAAAAACATGAGTCCCAGAGTGGAGGATGAATCATAGAGTGGGAAGAGTTTAGAGGGATTTTATTTTGTAAGTATTTCCCTCTTTCTATGGGAACATGAATGGAGAAGGATTTTCTTGAGCTGAAGAAGGAGAATGAATCTATGGGAAGCTACAATATGAAAATCACCAGACATTCCCATTTTATCTAATGTTTTTTCATGGATCCTATTGGGAATGTTGATAGATTCTTTTGTGGTCTAATACCTCATCTTTTGAAGAATAAATCCAACCGAGTCTATGATAGCTATGAGGAGATATAGTGGAGTGCAATGACAGTTGAACTATTGTTTGGTGAGGCACAATGGTCTAATAAATACAATGACAAGAAGAGATTTATGGATCCAAGATTAGGGAGGAGCATTGATCTGGGAAGAAGATGCATGCCAGTGAAACGTCCCACGTGTAATAAATATTGGAGAATGCATTCGAGGAACTACTTTCTCAGGTCCGAGAAGTGCTATAAGTTTTAGAGAGACGACCATATTGCATAGAATTGTTAGATTGATATAAATCGTAAACTCCCAAACACTAACAACAAGGGAATTATAGTGCATGACCTACCTATTGTCCAATACTATAAGTGAGGAAAACTTGGGAACTTTTCAAATAATTTTCCAAATCCAAGGGCAGTGGTGGTGAATCACATCAACCTCATCAAATGCCAAGAGAGGAAGTTCATTATTTTTCTATCATTAAGTCTAAATTTGAAGTTCCAAATGATGTTTTGGAAGGTACTCTTGTTGTTAGCTCAATGATAGAAAGTACTTCTTATGATTCTGGTTATACACATTCATATATTTCCTCCATGTTTGCAAAGAATGTAGAATCAACCCCCGATTTTCTAAAAGTAGTGTGATAAGTCAATACTCCTGGTGATATTATCTATGAATTGTCAATTTTTAGAAACTAAAGTATTTAATTTTGTGAGAAAAATATTATTTCAAATCTAGTAGTCTTTCCTATATAGTAATTATACATTATACTAGGGATGAATTTGCTCTCAATGTATAATGTTACGATAAAATGCTGAAGAAAGGAATCTCAATAGTCCTGAATGGAAAACCTATAGTTATCTTCCAAGGAGTGATATGTCAACCTGATATTTTCCTTTATTAACCTCATATATCCTCCATTATGGAGTTGATTGGTGATGAAGAATAAGTAAATTAGAGTGTAAGGATAGAAAATGTCCCCATTTTCCAAGAATAAGTTGACGTATTTCATAATATGTTTCCCAGACCTCCCCTTAAATAATTGGTAGATGTATTCATTGAACTCCTACCTGGATATTATATGATATCAAAGATCATGTATATGATGGAAAATGTGGAGCTATAGGAATTAAAGGAACAACTCCATGAACATTTGGATAAGTGGTTTATTTGACCGAGTATGTCTCCTCAAGGAGAAAATTTTCTCTTTGTGAAAAAGATGGATTGATCAATGTGTCTATGCATTGATTATAGAGAACTAAATGAGATCAAAATAAATAAAAAATACCAACTTCCATGAATTGATGAATTATTTGACCAAATTTAGTGGGGTCAATTCTTTTATAAGATTGATCTTCATTCAGGTTATCTTCAATTGAAGGACACGAAATAATATATTACAAAAACAGCCTTTCAATCAAGATATGGAAATTCTGATATTGTTGTTATACCCTTCAGACTGACTAATGCACCTTCTGTTTTTATATATTTAATGAATATAGTATTTAAAGACTACCTTGATAACGTTGTGGTAATTTTTATTGATGATATTCTGATATATTTTGTAACTTACAAGGAACATGAGGATAATCTAAGGGTTATTTTTTAATATTTATGTAATGAGAGGGTTTTTAGAATGTTCAGCAAATGTGAATTCTGGTTGCAAAAATTTCTCTTCTTGGGGAACATTTTAAACAATGATGGAATCATAGATGACCCTGAAAAGGAAATTTTTTTAGAGGAGTGGCCTCAGCCTAGAAAAATATCCGAGATTCCTTGTTTTCTTGGATTAGCGAGATATTATTAGAGGTTCATGAAAAACATTTCATGATTTTCTAGTCCATTAATCATGTTATCTTGGAAAGGGGACATGTTCATCTGGAAAAATTAGTGTGAGGAAAGATCCCAAGATCTGATGAAAAGACTTGTTACTCCAACCGTGTTAAATTTTCACTTAAGTGGAGAAGGATTCTTTATTTTTAGCTATTCATCCCTGAAATGGAATGGGTGCATCTTCATGAAAAAAGTCAATGTCATTGATTATGCATCTTGACAGCTGAATACTCATGAGAAAAACAATCCTATGCATAATCTAGAGTTGGCTGTGATCATTTTTTTCACTGGTGATATGGAGAATATATCGTTATGGGGGGAAATGACATATATACACAGAACATAAACGTTTGATGTATATTTTCACACAAAAGGAATTGAACATGAGACAAAGGAGGTAATTATAACTTTGTGAAAATTTTGATTATTCAATTCATTATCATCTCAGATGAGAAAACAAATTCGCTAATGCATTAAGAAGGAAAAACCATGCAATTTTTTCCATGATGAGGATTCAAAGAGATCATTTGATCAATAACCTAGTAATTCTAGACATGGGAATTATAAACGAAGGGACATAATCAACCCTAACCCAAAATATTCCTCAACTGTTATTTCTAGAGAAGATTAAGAAATCTAAAAAATAATATCCTTTTTTACAGAAGAAGTTTGAGGCTTTAATGGATTGGAAGATTCCTGAGTTAAATATTGTTCATAAACATGTAGTGAAATTTCTTACAAGAATATGTGTTCCATCTATTCTATAAATAATTAAAGAGATGATGGATGAAGCTCATATCTCTACATTCTCTATACATCATGGAAGCAAAAAAAATATACGGATATTTACAATGATTATTGGTGTCCTAATATGAAAACGGGAGATTGTTGACTACACATCAAGGTGCCATGTATGTCAGCAAGTGAAGGAAGAGAGAAAAAATATTAATGGGGTATTGCAAACATGACCCATACCAACATGGATGTGGGAAAATATCATTGTTGACTTTTTCACTGCTCTCCCATGAACATCCAATGAAAATAATGTGATATGGGATATTGTGGACTGTCTCAACAAGACTGCTGATTTTATCTCCATTCGGGAATATTTTTCTCTTGACCAAATTGCCAAGATTTATGTTAAAGAAGTAGTAAAGTCACATGGAGCTCCAATTTATATCATATTTGATCATTATACGAGGTTCACATCAAGATTCTGGAGATGTCTTTAACATGATCTAAGCACTAAATTGAATTTTTGTATGACCTATCACCCCCAAACTTATGCACAATCTGAAAAGACTATTAAAACAATAAACGACATGATTAGAACATGCTCAATGGAATTTAAAGGTGGAACGGATCAAGATATCCCTTTATTTGAGTTCTCTTATAACAATATCGTACACTCGAGAATTCAAATGGAACCCCATGAAGCTCTATATGGGAAATGATGTAGAACATGTACTTTTTGTGATTAAGATGCTTAGAGAAAGCTTCTTGGGCCTGATCTTGTGAAGGAGATGACATAAAAAGTTCACTCCATCCAGCAACACATTAAGGTTGCTAAGAGTCGGTAAAAGAGCTAGGCCGACAACCATCGAAGGGATATGGAGTTTGATGTTGGTGACACTGTCTTTGTTCAAATTATAACTTTGAAGAGAGTTCTGTGGTTTGGGATGAAATGTAAGCTTTGCTCAAGGGAATTTTCCACCTCTAAAATCCTTGATCGCATCGGAGCAGTGGCCCATTGTCTTGAACTTCATATAAATATATCAAAAGTTCATGAAGTATTCTATGTATCCCTCTTATGTTAGTACATACCTGACCCTTAACATGTACTAAATCTATAGGTGGTAAAACTGGAACATGATCTCTCTTATGAGGAGCAGCTGATGGAGATCATGCATCGTATAGACAAGGTTCTATGGAACAATACTACCCACCTTGTTAAGGTGTTTTTTGAGGAACTACAAAAGTGAAGAAGCCATGTTGGAACCATATGAGTCTATGAGGCTGAAGTACCCACAACATTTCTCTTCTTTTGGTATGAGTTAAAATTTCATGGAAGAAATTTCATAACGGGGGATGAATGTAAGGACATGAACATTTGAATAAAAATTAGTTTCCTAAATTTGTGTGTTATTTAATTTTTTGCTCAACAAAAGTAAATCCATTAATTTATGAAGTTAGTATAAATAAAATAATATTGTTAGGTTTCAACTATTATACGACTGTTAATCAATATGACCATTGGAAAATAAACTCTTAATGATATGAATATTGTTTATAAATTCAATGCATAATGGTTAATTGATACATAAGGAAGAGTTGATGGCCTCATCCAGTAGACTCAGCCCATACGAAGACCTTCTGTAAGAGCCTGAGAAAGAGGTAACATCACTGGGGTTTTCTCTAGACCAAGACAAAGACAAACACCAAAATTTGAATCTTGAACGGAATCACTTATGGGATAAGTTCAAGCAGATAGAAATCACCACTCGGTTAATGTTGTCAGAGCCATGCCAATGATTATATCACCACAACACACCTTACACTTAGGTTCAATGAAAGTGTTATAAAGGTATTTCTAAAAAACCTTAATTATTTTTTGTAATCCATTTGTAATAATAAAATGGTTACATCTTATTATGTTAAAATTTTTTAATTCAAATGTTCAGATAAATATATGATGAATTTTATTGATCAATTTTGGAAAAAAGGGGTATATTAAAATATTTAAGTAAATATTAAATAACTAATAATGTGAAATGATTTTCAAAATACAGTCTTCTATATTTGAGTCTAGTATGAAATTTAGAGTCTAATAAGATCAACTTAATTTTTGGTGAATAGTAAATTATGAATAGTAATATTACCCTTATAAATAGTGACGAATAATAACAAATATTAAATTTTCCCAAAAATAGAAACTTCCCCATGAATGTATAAATATAATTTATAGATCATAAAGGTGAAAAATAGTCAAAAAATAAGTATGGGTATTTTTGTATGTCAAATATATTTTAAATATAATTTTATGATTAATTTAATAATTTATAATGGAAATTTATTTTTATAAAATGTAATATTAAATTATTACTTTGCTGTCTTATGGTTATAAGACAAATTTAAGTCAGCATTATTAGTTTCTCAAGGTGTTATAATACAAGTAGTAGTTTTAAAGTTGTTTTTTAAATAAACTATGATTTTATTTAAAAATTAATTTAAAAATACATGGAAAATTATTTTCATAAAATGGTGTTTATTTTTGAATTTTGAGCATCTATATTAGGTTAGGGTAAATTTATGATATTTTTATAAAATGTTTTGTTTTTTTAATAGTAAAAACAGACAGTTTTGAGTTTCAGTGTGATTAATGATATCATTAATGATTTGATAATTATGAAATAATTCAGGTCGACTTTTGAATATTATGATATTTTATTAGGTCTCCCATGTGGCCGATACCATGTGAAAATACCATGGGAATTCCCATGTTTGGCAATTACCACCGATGAGGTGTCCCTTGGAAATTAATTAAATATTTCCTCAATTGGCTTTAAATACCAACTCATTCCCTAATTAATTTCATTTAAAATTCCTCCTCAACAATGTTAGAGATTTTTTATCTCCAAATGTGTCCTCCCAGGGTTCCCTCAATCCCCATTGGTCTCAACCTTTGATCTTTAAAAGTCACTCTTCAAGGTAAGGGAACCTCTCACCCTCTTCTTTTATATCATGACTTCCTTTATGTTATGTCATCAAATTTCCGTCTTGTTATGTGGGGGAATGTTTTTATATATCCGTGTTACTATAACATTTATCTCAAAATCTGGGATACCCTTTCCACTCTAATCAAATTATTTTCTCTATATTTAAGTGATACCGTTAGGCTGCTGAAGTTTTCTCCAAAGAAAATGAATTATCTCTTTTTTCTAGTTTCCTTTTTCATGTGCTATTTCATTAAAATATCCAGCCCATGATCTTATTTCTATTTTATTACGTGCCTCTACTATAAAATAAATCAGATATATAAGGGAGACACTTTTCCCCCCACTTTTTATTTTTTTCTAAAACCATGTTATATAGCCGTTATGCTGTAGAAATTTCATCTCAAATTATCCCTCTTATCTCAACAAATTCTCTTATATTCAATATCTGAATACCCAAATATATTTTACTTATAAGGGTATTAATCAACACATTAAATTGATTTATTTTATTTTTTAATTGACATACATATATCCCTTAATACCTTTCTAGGGTTTATAAATGACTTAATGATCTTGTTTTTAATCACTCTTTAAAATGTCACTATTTTTATATGAAACCCATTTCTATTATTCTATTTGGTTTATTTATGAAATGTATAATTATGATCGATGTGTATCACATGAAAATAAATACATATTAAGGGTTTTCCCTCATAGCTCACCAACTAATTGTGTAGTGAATTTAATCTATGTAGATGAGTCATTTCACGATACTTTGGTGAATAACCATGGTTATTTATTTATGACACCTTGGTGATGAAACTAGGTCATATATTCATGAATGTCTAACAAAAATATTTTAGCCACATATTCAAGTTATTATTCATGTTATTGTTTTTTAGGATATGCCTCTTTTTTCCATTTCTCATGTCGTATGTTTTTTACCAAGTTCTTATTGATATCACAAGTAAACTAATTCCCTTGCTTTCCTTACTAAGACATCTACTCAACCATTCCTTTGATGTATGTCTCCAGGTTATGAGATGAAGTAATTTTACATAGGATTAACTTTTCATTAATCATTTCAAATGTATTTTAAATGTTTTTTTAGGTTTTCATGTTTTTTTACCTTGATTTCCAAGACACTAGACATTAAAGATATTTTGTTTGTAAAATATAATGAAAATTTATGTAATAATAATGAAGGATTCCATATATAAATATGGAAGAAATTATTTATAATTTAGAAACACAATTTGGTATTACTAATTTAAAATTAATCTCATGAAGGAATTTGAAAAAATCATTTTAAAGTGCAAAAATTCAAAATTTTGAATGGATTTTTTATTAAAATTATATTGAAATTAATTCCAATCACATAAATTAGAATAAATGATAAAAAAATATATGTTAATTATAGTATAAAATCATAAAAAATACAATTCAATATTATAATTTCTTTACATGATGAAGCTCTTTTTATTTTAAAAATTTTGTATTTTTTAACTATTAATCATAACGTGAAAATTATTAGAAAAGTACCAAAACATTAAGAAAAGTAAATTTATATATATATATATATATATTTAAATATAGATGATTATTTTATCATTAAAATTTTATAAAAGTTTTGAAACTTATATTTGAAATATGTTCTCCAATTAATGGTGGAATAATTTTCCTTTCGAAAAATATATGGCTTTATGTGTAAAATATGGTTTGTTCTTATCTTATCCTAAAAATTAAAATTTATGAATATCAAAAATATTTTAATGAATATATACCATATATATTAAATCAATATAATTAAATAATTATAATTTATTTAATTTATTTAGACCCTAATAACTCTGGGAGATAAAAATAAAAATATTTACTTTGACCTCAATTTTTATATATTTCCATTTATAATTAATTTTTAATTAATGGATTTATATTAAAAAATATATTTTAAGAAGATAGTTATTATAATTTATAACCCTGATTTAACATCTTGGTCATATATTATTGTATTAAATATAAAAGTTTTAATAATATGCTACTGTTTGGTGAAACTTGTTCTTTCGTATAAAAAAATTCATTAAAAGAACAAAAAATTTTGTGTAAGAAAATACAATCATAGTTTTTAGTGTTTAACAATCTATTATAAGTGTTTCATGTAGACCAATCTTAAATGGGTGTTCTGTAAAATGCCTGAATAACTTTTTTCTCTCATATAACACAAGATATATTCAGTGAATCCTAAAATGAAAAACATCTAAATGTTTACAGTTATTTGAGAAAAATATTTTCCATAAAATCTTGGTTTGTAACATACATATGTTGTTAGGGAATATATTAAATATGATGTGGTTGAGGCTGAAGATAATACAAAATTTTATAATGCAGATAAGAATTTCAATGATACTTGACAGGAGGATTCTGACTTAGATTTATTATGTTTTTAGGATCAACATTGTACATATCATCATAGAATATGGAATAAATATAATGTTCAAAACATCATTGCTAATATATAAAGAAGATAAAACCAAAAGAACTTAATCAGTAGTTTCTTGTGCATCCTTTTATTCACACTTTAAGAAAAATTATGTTGATAAATCTCTTGAGCAACTAAAGTGGATTGATTTCATGAATAAAGAAATTTTTTTTGATGAAATTAACAATTAATGTGAACTTTTAGCCAAACTAAACAATAATAATTTGATTATTACTATAAGTGTCTTTTGAAATATTTTTAATGTGAAGGGTGGAGTTATAAAATTTGATGAAGGATTTCTTTGTTACGATTTTGATCAAATTGAGTGTAATGATTTTGATGAATCCTTTTCTCGAGACGAAAGGTAAAAAGACTCATAATTATTATTAGAATTACACCATAATGGAAATATAAAATTTCAATGATGGATGACATGTCAATATTTTCTAGAAATATAATGAAAATTTTTATATCAATAATCCAGTTAGTTTCATTCAATGTAATGATAAATGTTTTTTGATCATGTTGACGAATTATTTGTTTGAGTTATAACATGATCTGAGAGCCTGGTATTATGAATTTGATACTTTTATAAGAAAATTAAACATATTGAATGAAATATTTGATAGAAACATATAGATAATGTTAAATTAATATGTTTCTTATATTGTGATTTTTTATGTAGATGATATTATCTTGGATATATATGATGAATAATCTTGTGTAATGATTTCTAAATAGATGAAGAAGTTATTTTAAATGTACATTCCAAGACAAATGAAATAATTTTATGTATTAAAAATATCTTAAATAATGAAATATATTTACATATCCCAATATATGTATGTTAAGTAACTTTTATAATAGTTTGGAAAGGAAGATTAAACACAAATTTCCACACCTATTTCATTAAGAACAATGTTGTAAAAATAATAATATTGAATACAGGTTAATCCTAATGAGTTTATTATATTATATGGATATTTAGTATATTTAAAAACATCAAGGAAATATATATTGTATTCTATTGATTTGGTTTCCATGTATTAAGGGGTAAAATAATATCATCATATAGAAGGAAAAATAATTGTAAGATATATTAATGGAATGAAAATTTTTTAGATAAAGTATGAAATCATGGTAAAGATTGATTTTTTTGTTAGAAAAATATAGATTGTAAAATAATTGTTGATAAAAGAATATCCACATTGGGTGATGACTTCTTACTGAGAGAAACATGTTTCAATTAGCATGAAAATAATCAATGTTATGTCACAATCAACATGGATGAGGTTGTGAATTTTTTTCACTCAAGAATCCAGAAAAATTATGTCGATCAAGAATCAGTTCGATAATTTATTAGGAAAATTGATTTTAGCATTACTTATGACTTGTGATAATAAAAATAAAATAAATAAAACTAAAAATATATTTCAATATTCTCATTAAAATCATGTTTTTTTGTGATATAACTTCATCAAAGACCATATGAAAAAAATGTATTGGAGCATGTTATTTATCATAAAAAATAACATGTTTCTAATACAGTCAATACATCATTTTTATTGAACCCCTTCATAAACATAGGAACGAAAATTGGGGTAAAATCTCTCTATGATCACAGTTGTGGTATGTGATCTATCCCCTCTATCATCTTGTTTTTAGATAGCATTGTTAAATATTGATAAAATGAAAAATCATAAATATATCCATCGGTATGAAATTAACCTTTTTGAAAGAGAATATATTTATGGTGTCTTAAATGGTCCATATTGTGATTTCATCACTTGTGACCAGTTATACTAGTTTCTTGGTGTGGATGTAGGTAACTCTATTATTGGAAAAATAGTTTTTTATAATTTTTAGGGGTATAGAAATAGCATCAAAATATGTGTATGGAAAAATGTTAATTAAACCAAAACATTTGGATAAAATGATATTTTTTTTAATGAATCATGGATCATACAATAATTCAAATCAAATAGTTTGATAATTGTTGTATCAGAATTCCATATCTTCAGTTACAATGTCTAAGTGATTTTTTTATGGTTGAAAACAAAATAAAAAGTTGATGAGTATTGGGAAAAAGTTAACATAATTTCAATAGAGGTTTCTAGATGTTTGAATTAGTATTATGTGTTGGATTACTTGTTATGTGAAATATGGTTTATGGGATAGATGGAGATTTTATATATTTGTAATTACAAAAAATAACCTTGAATTTAAAAAATTATCGACAAAGAAACATAGACAGTGATGTCAATATATAGTGAATAACGTACTGCGATTAATAGATAGAGTAAAATTCATAAAATTGAATAAATAAATAATAAAATATGGAGGATAATGGATATAGAATAATGAATAATGGAGAATGTCTAAGTTTTTTAGATTGATTCCATCAGTTATGGTTTTCTGAATAAAGGGTTTTCAGACTATTTTTTGTTAAACGATTAAATATTGAAAAGAATTAGGGATATTGAGTTTGTATATTCATGATAAATTAATATATTATCATGTTATCTTGGCAATAAAGGGAATAAATTAGGTGTAGATGAAGAAAATGAAAAAAATGTTTATGTCAAAATGGGTTGAGAAATTTTTTTGTAAAAAAATCAATAATGATGTTTTGGAAGCTACAAAGGCTCAGAGTGACAACAGACAACATTTTTTAATTTCCATGGATAAGAATAAATATTTTAAAAATTAAAATTCAATTTTATTGTGAATTAAATCAAATAAATAAAATCCTATGATTTTTTGTTATGGAATCAGTGTGAGTTTATGAGAAAGATCATTTTCAATGTAAATATGGACAATTAGGATCTGATATTTATTTCCATGTGTTAAAAAATGATTAATAATTCTTAGAACGTTTTATGTTTAGAATGTTCAATAGACATATTATACAATGGAATGTCAATGAACACAGTATTATAATGTAAGAAATTGAATGAAGGTGAATTGATGAATTTATTTATATGATGTACATTTCAAAAAACATGTTTTATAATGTTCAGTAGTTGTATAAGGTTTTACCAAATGGATGGATATTTTATTTGGTATAATTTTGAAGATAACTCAAAATTTTAGTAATGGTATTATGTCTGAGGTTTCTGAGCTGGTATATTATTGAATAAATTATCTAAGAGTAAAATCATGATACTCTGTGAGTTTTTATGAGGTTTAACAACGTCAATTCACACTGAATTTATGGATTTGGTATATTGAATTTTTTTCATTAAAATTATAAAATAAATCAAGGTTCGTACATTTTCCACACAACTGTTCCAATATAAAATGTTTTTATCCAACACATTTTTTGATTCCAATGTTAACAATATAATAATTGTGGGAAAGTGTTGTAGAATTTTAAAGTGATCATATAAAATGATATGATGACAAATTGTTTAGTCGACTGTTTGAAGGATGTTTCAAATTAATTGTCCTTTTATTGATGATTTGTTTAAATGAAAAGATAAAAAATAAAGACTTCATTTATTTCATAGTTTGGACCTGGATGTAGATTTTTAGATCTAGTCAATTGGACATAGGTTATCAGAATGTCCAGTTGAATGGATAGTGATATTATTGTGGATTTATTCTATAAAGCAGAACCTATTGTAGTCAACTGAACAAAACATTATAGAAATAATCTCTTATAGAGACCTTGGTATTGAATAAACACTTAACAACTTCTAGGCTAGAATGTGAAGGATAATATCATGTATGTGAGAATATATTATGAATGAATATGAAGAAAAATGAAAACATAATGAATCCTTTTATTGACTATTTCCAATAGTTGGTACAATAATCTGGGTTAACTATATTTCTTTTAGGATAGCACATGCACTATTACTTGATTCTGCTGTAGTAAAAGTATATGGATATTCTCTTTTTAGAGTAACTAGATTCAAGGTATTATTTTATATTTTATTTTATGGTATTGGATTATTTTAAAACCATTAAATTGACTAAATACTCTAATTAAGTGGTGAAATTTGAAAATTCTTGTTTTCTTGTGGTTGTGTTGGAGTTCTATTTTTTTAGAAAAGGAATATATATTTAATGTGATGTTTTTTAATTCCCATATAGGATCCAATAATCACTAAGAGGGGAGGGTTGAATTAATTATAGAATTTTCTTTTATGTTTCCCTACTAGTGAAACATACTTAACCTTGTACTAAATCATTGTTTCCTTATAAAAAAATCAATTGGACATCCATAAGAACATAAAAATTTATATGGATTACCACTCAAAAAGATATTATACATCCATAGTATGGTATAGAAACAACATGAGTCCACAAAATACAGTAGAAAACCATAATTTTATGTGGAATACAACTATTTAGTTATACCATTACACTTCTATCAAACTATGGAGACAATACAATAGTACATTTGATTCTTCAAGCATAAATATTGTAATGTTATTTTTGTATGAAACATGTTATAGTGCTAAATGATCTATATTAAAAAACATGATCTTCAAAACCATTACTCAAATTATTACCTAGTAGATAGAATGTACATATATCACTTCATAATGATATTTAGTCCAATTTCCCTGTCTAATTCCCATGTCTGATTTCTCAAAACCATAACACTTATCTATCATAGTGTCGATGATATAATTATAATCTTCTTTTTCATCATTTTAGAAGTTTAAATATAATTTTTCCAATATTATTATGTATCACAATATTATAATAATTAGAATATTATATTCCTCTTCTACTTCTTCTTCATCTTTTTGGATAACCTACTAACAAAATCCTGATCAGGAAGATCCATCTCTATTAAAATTTTAGCACACCAACTTCTCTATTATTCACCCAAGAAAAATACTTTTTTTCATCAAAGTAAAATATTCATCCTTATTTTATAGGTTAGAAAAATATGGTATGTTAGGGATTAAAAATTGTTTTCCCACTCAAAAAATATTATTGAAATCTCTATTTCCCATAAATCTCAAATATGTCATTGAATTATTCATTTCTTTTAAACTCATTATCAATATTTTCAAATAAAATCATGACATCATCTTTATTCATCCTTTTTAAAAAAATTCAGTCAGATTCATATTCACCATTCCTATTCCATTATATAATTTTTAATTAAGTTTCTCTATACCACATTCATATATGAACAAATAGACTGTTCATTAATATATTGTCAATACCCACTTGCAATCAAATCAGATTAAAAGATATTTCATTATGTTTCTCTACACCAAATTGAATGTGATATGCCAAATCAAATTTCCTCATTACATTAATGAAAAAATAATATTCAATACATTTATATATTTCAAATTTGAATAATTTAAATCATATTTCTTCCCATTATGATTATTCTTACTAACTGCTTAAAACAAGATAAAACATATTCATCAAACATCAATCTCACCTTGACCACACTTTTTTCTTTTCTCTTAACCCACTTGATAAAAAATAATATTTATTCAATTCACTTGATCCACGTGATAACATATCAGTGTATTTATTTTCTCTTAACCCACTTGATAAGGGAAACAATTTTTCCATTTAATTACAATAAAAAATTCATATTGATGAGAAATTGATGACAACATTATTGATTGATCTATTATTTTGTTCCTCATGTTGGACACCAATAACGTATCATATTATTAAATTTAATGGTTTCAAAAGCTTCCTTTGATATATAATGTACCTTGGATAAATATTTTACATACAACATATAAAAGATACCAATGATGTAAATCAATCTAACAATCTATTATATAAGATTGGTTGTAAAGTGAATCTGATGGACATGATGTAGCAGCATCGACAATAGTAATTTATATCCTTCCCACAATATGATTCACACAACATAATTATATGAATATTTTTTTCTCATGGGTTTTATTATTTTGACTACAAACAAAAATATTCAAAACTTTACATTCTAAGAAACTATATCCACCTTCAAACAATTATGTGTCTGGTAATCCTATTCTGGTGGACAAAGATATGAAAAATTGGCTTGACGAACTTTTCATCATTATCAAACGTCTTCTTATAATCTTTACTTCCTTTATTACCTTCATTATTTAGAATAAAAAAATTTGAATAATATCACGTATAATGGAATGTATTTTAACATCCCATTGTTTTATAAAAATATTCCTTTTCAACCAATCCTGAATATGATTGGAAGGAATATTATTCAGAACACCTTTCCTTAATTTTATTTACTTTAGAAATCATCACAACATTACATCCTACAAATGATTTTTGAGAAATAACAATGAGCGAATAATTGTCTTATTTTCATTATATTCATGAAGAATCAGAAGAAGCACCTATTTATGATTTTTCATCCATTCTAGAATCATAGTGAATTTGATGAAACATTTCATCTATAATGCATACTCTCAATATGATTGATTTTATTTTTTAATGTGAGTTCGATTGGCTAAATATGATGGTATTTCCAATTGTTTGGATTTGATTGTCATGATGATAGTTCTTAAAATGGCATAAAACATCACATTCAAACAAATCCTCAATTTATATTTCTATTACCATATCAAAATAATGTATTTCTTAATCATAATAATCACATTTGATCTATTGACAAAAAATACAACAAAAAATAAACCGTCCTAACAATATTTCCCTCTATTTTTGTTTTGTAAATACGAACATCAAAAACATAAAAAATACCACAAGTTTTATTTTCTTACATTTTCTTCTCACCATTCATTTCTCACCGCCTATTTATTTCAAATTCCCTTGTTCATTTTCCCCCTCATTGACAATCAAATTGAAAGAGGTCGTCAAGAAAATTTCCCCCCTTATTGAAGAATGATCTCATTTCCAAGGGTTTCAACTTTTCATCTTAAAATCATGAAATCCTTTTTAGGGTTAAAAAACTATCACATTAATTTCATAAAAAAACCTTTAACAAAAAACTCTATGTCAACATGGGAAAACACAGCATTGAAAACAAGATTTTATAATTATGGTTTATAATGTTTCATATTACACCATTTTCATATAATAACTATTCATGATTCCCACTACATTCTCATTACATTATAAATTGTTAAAGGCTTTTTTTTACAAAAATGTAACCAAAACCCATAAAAAATACATTTTATAAAGCTAAGGTGAATAAAAATGACTTATAATATTTTATTTTTAGTAAACCCATTACATTGTTTAAAAAATATTGTAAGAGTCTCATCAATAATAGGTTCCTTATATTGAATTATTCAATTAATTTCAATTTATTACACGTAATAAAAAAAATTGAATAATGAGGAAGATCGTTTTTCTATTATGAAAACAAGCATACTTAGATTCCTCTCATAGTATTTAAAACATATTCTTTCCCACGATTTTTTATTGGATGTGTTTTCTTCCTTATAATCATCCATCTAATATTTTGTAACCACATTTATCTCATCAATAGAATATTTTGATGAGGTTGTTGAATTTTATTCATCTTTAGTAACATCATTGTTACAATTTGTTTGTATCATCATTTTAACATCCTATTCTATGCCTGAACAGATAGTTATGAATCTTTTCGTAACATGCCTATATTACTCAAATATCTTTCATCGTTTTGGGTTTATTACATTACAATATATTGATATATATGTTAATCTACTTTGTTCGCATTTTCATTAAACTTTTTAATCCTATTTCTTATGTAGTCTTATGTGATTCTTATATCATTAAATCCTTTGGCATCAGTTCATTTCAATTAATTAATCACTTTTTTGTAGACAATATATGTTTATTTTTATCTGGATTCAAAATACTATTCTCAACATTATTCCATTAATAGGATTAAAGGCCCCTAAATCATTACAATTTATTACTCATTCAGCTGATGGACTGTTCATGGTATAACTGATACAAATTTTTCATGTATCTGAATCAACCATAATGCCAGCAGTACACATAAAAGGTATACCACCCTCTATAACTAACATACATTATGGATTTGTTGACATGTTTATCGACAACCTTTTCAACATTCTTAATTAAAAAATTGACCACTAATAATTTGGTTGTCAAATAAAATTTTTTAATTCATCTCAGTATTAATTTGGACCATATAAGAACTTATGAAATAAAAAAAATTTGGTAACATATGATTTTTTGAAAATTCCTACTTCCCATCATTGTTGGTCATGTCCACACACATAAATTTCCCAATTTTCATTATATCAAAAAAATTTATAACAATATTCTCAACCATTGAAGGTAACTATTCTTGATCTATGATAGGTTTATCCATACGAAAATATTCTCCATCTTCAGCAAAATAATTATCATAACCTATATTCCTTTTGTCATAATTAGAAGGTTTTCATTTCACATGTTCCATGCCATATTCTTTTTCCATAATCATCACTTCTTTATGTTCATTACATATATTTTTTTCTATATTTATTTTATTAAATCATTAATCATTTTTCATAGCTTGACTATCTCATCAAATAAAATATTTACTTTTTGAATAATATTTATTTTTAGGATTCCAAATTTATTTTTCAGGTCAAAAAATATTCCTCAAGAATTTATTCAATTCTTCATTAAGTAGAAATTCTATTTGAGATTATTATTTGACTTCAAAACTACTAATTCTTATTTATTCACTATTCAAAATTAAAATATAAGTATTCTATTTATAATTCTAAATATATATTTTGGATTCAACATCACATTATTACTTGTCATCTTCAGAATAAATGATCTCACTACAATAAAAATGTTCCTCATTAAATATTACTATAAATGTGATCTCTTTAGTATCATTTATAAACTCAAAAATTTAATCAGACTTATTCAAAAATATTATACATTTAAATTGGTATAACATAACATATTTATTCTAGTAATTGAAGTATTATTTATCATCTTATTTCTTCTAAGATTATATTGACCTCATTTCTTCATCATTACAATCATCTTCGTCACATTCTTCATCTCCAAATCCTTGAGGAAAATTGGAATCAATGGTGTAAATGTATATAAACAAAAACACATTAAGGAATATTTACCAATATACCTATCTATAAGTCTTTTAACATTTTTAAAAAAATGATAAAATATCATCAAGACATTGATATTCCACATTTTATACATCAGATTTAGGAACACATTCTTCCTATATAACATTCTGGAATATCACTTTCATAGCAAACTTGAAAGGAATTTTATGATCATAATTTTTTCCATTCATAAATTTCTCCCTTATCAAATAATAACTCATGAGAGTACTAAGAAAACCATCTAGAGATAGTGTTTCTAGATCCCTATCTTCCATTGGTGAATATTATATACACCATTGGTCAAGGAGAATTCCCATGATCTATTTAATAATAGTAAAATCTACTAAATTTTCACAATGACATCAAATATTGTAAAATAATTTATTAACCCTGGTAAAGAATTTATTAACATATCCGTACTCAACCATCATGATATCTTCATACATCAAACTATAAATTTGTAACATTTCATTCCTCACTTTTGTAAGGCCTTTATAAATGTTGTTCAGCTTATCCAGGATACCTTTGGAGGTGTAAATAAATTTTAATCATGACAAATAACTTTTGGAATGTGATGATTATAAGGCCCCTTCCTTAAACATTACTTCATATTGAGTTATTACAAGATTACACATTGAGAATCATTTCAGGTTTAGAGTTTTAGAGAATTATATCATGAAACATTCATTACATTCCACATTTAAACAATGTGGTTACATAAAAGACAGTATTCATTCTTCCCATCAATGGAAACATATTGAAAATAAAACATGGATTCTTTCTTGACACATCCTTGACACTATCATCACATCATGTACCTTTCCCATGAACTGTGAAAAACAATTCAAAAACATGGGATGAGCATAAAAAGATCAGCAAGAGTTATAAAAATATGGAAAAGAAAACATGAGTTCATATATACATAAGAATGAAATCATACTTTACCAATAAAACATAGGCACTTTAACATACATCAACAAAACATGAATAAATCATAGAAAACATAAGACATAAAAGGTAACTTGAGGAATTCCTAACATTCTTACGTAGGGAGTAACCCTCTTGGTTACGTTTGGAATATCCATCACAGTATATTCCCTAAATATCTTTGGAGAAACCTTAACGATTCACTCCTTCGCATTACCCAACGCATTGGAGAGCTATATCGGGCTCACCCGCCCTTAGATTATCACAGAACCACTCGTCTTCATAATAATGCCCAAGAACCTCAACATAATCGTATCACATAAAACATGCATAAAGTAAACATCACATTTCCACCTTTCAATCACATGATATCAATACAACACATTTATATAAAAACATTATGAAAACCATTTTCAATACCAAAATAAAAGAAAAGTAAAACATGGAATTTATTTTTCTTTAAAAAAAGGTATGGCTTGTAGAGGAAGCCGAAACTCAAATAATGGTCACGGCAGCGGAGAAGTCGTTGTTGCCGCATACGTACGACAAAAACATTCCCTTTTTTGGTTTTAAAAAATGCTTCGTATAAAAAATATTCCTTTGGGATAAACGTAAAAGTAAAGGGGTTTATACACCGTATAAAAGAAAGTTGTGTATAAAATAAAATATGCCTCAATGAAAGGATATTGAAAGGAAGTCCCATACCACCTTGAAGATTTTAAAATTTTAAACCATTAATATCCATATAAATAAATCCTTAAAACCATTTTGAAAACATGGATATTAATAAGAACAAATAATTAAAACATTTAAAGCGATATTTTGGTTAAAGGGGTTCTACCAAAATTAGAGACACATGAATACAATAGTTGAGGAACAACATTTAGTCATAACTTTATAATATCATGAGAATAAATGGATTCATGATATAATATTCCAAAGGAAAGTATATAAACCATATGAGAGTGAATTGGTGCATAACAACAATGAAGTCTCAATAGAAATGTCAAATGTGATGAATTCCATTATAAAGAAGGTATCCTTAAATTAAGGATAATTCAATCTCAAAATTATGTGTGAAAAATATTAATACACCCAATAAAAGTGAAAAACAATCAGAGTACATTCACACATAATCATAGAATGACATATTCAATAACTACATGTTGAAGCCAAAGAAAATGAAATTGGGTTAAGAAGTTCCCTTGATAGCCTAACGGCGTCACATCAAAATGAGTTGATGAGAGATAAAAGAGTATCTCATCACTTGGACATAAAATTTAAATCAATAATGATATATTAGAACATATCCCAACATAACAATATGTAAATTAAAATACCCAACAAAACGATGTCTTTTAAAATGAGGAGGGTGAAAGGTTCCCTTACTGACTTGGGTATCTTTCAAAACATACACCCCATGAAAGAAAGACAATACATCATTGACGTAAATACTCATAAACGAAAGTATATTACCCAAAGAGTAGAATAATTGCAGTACATACACCACTCAAAGGAAATTGTGGCAAATGTATCATAAATCTCACAGGAATGAAAGTGAGATGAAAAATCCCTTATGAAAACTCGGCAGCCCAACAGCGCCACTTAAAACTTACAAAATGGATTGATGAGATCAAATAGAGTATCCCATCATATTACAATAGAATTTAAAGCAAGAGGAATATAAAATAAAATCCCCCAACATAACAAATTGGAGCTTCAAAGAAGTGACACAAAGGCGAGTACTTAAAAAGAAAGAGAGAGGTTAGATCTCGTATGAGAATTTGGCAGCCTAACGGCGCCACTCAAAACTTCCAAAATGGCTTGATGAGAGAGAATAGGGTCTCTCATCACATGAAAATAAAAATTACAGTAATATTAATATAAAATAACATCCCAATAACAAGAAAGTTGATCTTTAAAAGGAATGACATAAAAGAGTGTACTTAAGAAGAAAGAGTGGAGTAGGATCCCTTACCTGGGGTCCGACTTGACTTGATCATTATTTAACGTCCTGAATAATAAACATGTGTTAATTAATAATTTCCTATGTACCTCCTTTAGATATTATTATTCAGTTCATATCACATATTATAATTTTATAATAATTTTTTAATAATGTAAGTTCATATCAGACGTTTTTGCCGATGTTTGGAACATTAGTCAAAAATGAACTTGTTTGAAAAAAGATTGCCCATGAAGTTATAAGTAAATAATTTCAGAATAGTATTAATGATTAAAATATCATATATATCTAGTAAATATTCATTTCATACTATTCCATATCATTTGGAGATAAAAAATGAAAAGCACCGTTCATGGAGACGGTAGGCCGTACGTACGCATGAACGCTACTTTCATTTTTTTGACATATTAGTGGAATGAAAAAAAAATGAGATATATATATATATATGTTATAATTACAGAATGATATACATAATTTTGATTTAATATATTACATATATATCCATTATATATATGTACTTTTAATATTACATAACATTTTGAGATAAGAAATGAAATGTACCGTTCATGGAGATGGTAGGCCGTACGTATGCATGAACGCTACTTCCATTTCTATTTCATATTTAATGGAATTAAAAAATAATGATACATAATATTATTTTAATTCCAGTATGGTATCATATTAAATATATCCTTTATACGTACCACATATGGTATTAACGAATCAAATCACATTGAGGGGGCAGTAGTCCGCACTTCCTTAAATGAAGATATCGCATTTACCCATAATGGAAACCATAAAGGTATGCCCAAAATGAAAAATACAGAAGCTTAGGGAAAACATAAACATATTATATATCATATATAAATATATTGTCATCTTAATGGTCACCTTTGAAGGTGTTAAAATAATGTTGAACAATCATCGTTTCGGGATGCCGAAATTCACCATCCACGGAAACAATATGTTATTTAACCATTATATGTAGGTGTGTGAAATTGTAGCTAGAATCATTCTTATAAAAACATCCTAGTATATTTTTGATACTGTATTTGTTACAATAGAAATGAACAAAAATATTTTAGGGGGTTGGAGAAGCAAAATAAAACAAAAGGACTCAAGTGAAGTCATTACCTTAAAATCGGGTAACTCCCTTTGGTTTGAGCTCAAAGGCTTCCTTGGGAAGACTTAATCCCAAAGTGAGTATTTAATGAGTAAGAGAGGGAAGTTGAGAGACAAAATGGGTAGAGGTTGGCCAAGACAAAGGCTTTGGGAGTGTCGGTAAGGAGGTAGAGGTGGGGGCCTTTTATAAGAGGAGAGGAGGGGCACTTTTGGAATGTAAGAAATATTACTTTATTTGAAAATGTGTTTTGGTTTTAAAAGGTCCCACATTGATATAATTCGTGGATAAGGTGATAAGGGTTTCTAAATACACCCATCCAATAAGTTTTGGACATGTGTAGGTCATAGAGTTTACATTATCTTCTCATTTTATTTAAATAGTCAGATAATGATGTCATCGCTTCATCATTATGATGTCATAAATAATTTAATTTATTTAATATCTAAAAATTATAAAAAAAAATACTATGATGTAGTAAATATATTTATCTTTCCAATGACTATTTATAATAAAAAATCTGACTTGTATAACCCCACTTAAAAATTGTTTTAGTAAAACATGTCATGTTTGTGTCATTTTTACTTTTACATTAAATAAAAAGTTATTTATGTCATTTCCCAACCAAAGTGGCTCCATGGGGTCCCCAAGTTGACCCATGGATTTTCTTTGTCGTCCATGACACATAAAATGAGGTTAGGACATGTTTCATGTTCATTTCATATTATTAAAACATTATTTTTACCTTAAACTACACTAATTACCACTAATCGAGATTAAAAACTTAATAAGTTACTATTCACCAAAAAATTTATTTTCATCCCATTGAACCACATTTTACTTCTTAATGAAAACCATGTATGTCGGATTTTTGAAAATCAAAACACAATGATGGAAAAATTTTATTTAAACGGAAAAATCGGTTTTTATATGTACCACTTAGTGGTGCCACTATTCATAAAAAATTGATATTTTTCAGAAAATTCCCAAAAATACACCATAAGCTATATTTGATATTCCGAATTCAAAAATTAAGTCTATTTTATAAAATTCAAAACATATAAGTCACAATAATTAATTTAATAATTAATTCCCGCTGTCAGAGCAAATAACGTGTTTTTATGAAACAATAAGTATGAAAAGATTGACTATAGTTTAAGTCTGATTTCAAAGTAAAATTAATTCCAACGACCACTATTGGATTTAATGGTAAAAATATATTCTAATTTAACTTTAAAACCAACTCAAAAGATAATCTAATAATATAAATAAATTAGATTAAAAAATGGTTTTGAATTAAAATACAACATTTTACACTATTCATTAAAAAATGAACTTTATCGGAAAGATACCAAAAATTTACACAAAGTAAATTTTGATGTACCGATTCTTAAGAAGAGTTTTATTTGGTCCAATAGAATGTATAAGAGTGAACAAAACTATATTTAATGACAGTTCACCATCAAAAGGCAATAAGTGAACCTTTAGTGAAAACTAGGGCATATACGCCTAAAATTGAATTCTTTCCGTATTTTAAGCCTTTATCTTTTATTGGATAAATGTAAAAACATTTAAAAACATATATAATCATATTTTAGTTATTTCTATCCATTCCCGCCAATACAACGGCTATATGTTTACTACCATTTAAAATAATATTATTTTATTATTAGAGTGCAACGTAAGATTCCCAAGAAACTCGTTGTTGTGTGTTGGGTACGCCATCGAGCATAGCGTCCCCTTTAAAGTCATATTAATATTTTATTCACAAATATGGATAAATATGAAAATTTCATATTCTTTATTTACCTAGGGTGTTACAATGATTGTAAGTAATTCAATGATTTTCTCTCATTCTTAAGGTTTCACTTATGATCTTTTATAAGAGGATCATTCTCAGTAATAGGTGGACACCATCTGTAGAATCATTTAAAAAATAATACCCACAGAACATAAGATATAATAAAATTATACCTTTTATGATAATATAATTCCTATCATTTATAATAATAATCCAAAAATATAGAATATCCTTCCCAAATTATTCTTTAACCAACATCAAAAATGATTAAATAAATATATCTTTTTCTCTGATACCACTTATTAGTACCCTATGAGGGATCCATGTATCACAAAGAGGGGGAGGGACTGAATTAGTGATTTTTTTTAATTTTCCTATCTAATAAAAGAATCTTTACCCCCAGTTAATGTTTTCATTCCCTAATGAAAATGAAAAAAACTCTCATCCACGGAAACAAAATAATTTACAAGGTTCACTACTCAATAAGAGTATTTACATCCATGGTATGGTATAGAAAAAATATGACACCACACAACCCACTAGCAGAAAAATCCTTTTATGTGGAATAAAACATGTAGGATATTACCTTAAACTCATTTCTCATTATAGAATCAATAGGATAGTGCATATGATTCTTCTATAAAAAATGATGAAATATAATTTTTGTAACAAACATGTTAGAATTATTCTTAATAAAAATTAATAAATAATATATTCAATATAATTCTTCACATTCTTCCATAGTATAAAATAATATGTTTATAGATTTGATAATTTTTTTTGGATTTCCCAATATGATTAAATGATTTAGTTTCACAATAAAATAATACTACTACACATGAATACTACTAGAATAATTGGAAAATTCATATTTTGTGTTCATAAATATCAATACAATACTCCCGATCTAATTCTCCAGCATAATAAAATGATCAACTGAATATAACCTTCCTCCACCACTTCTTCTTATGTTCATAAAAAGTACTCAGGATAGTTCAATATGGAATCTTCTTCTACTTAATGATCTTAAGCACTCCACCGTCTCCCTTCTCTAAAAGTGAATATATGCTTTTTCTCCCAAGGATGTACAAAGTACCTCCTCCTTTATTGGTGATCCAAATATGGTTTTAGTAGGATTCCAAAATGTATTATTTCTCCAACAAAAATCTATATATCTATAATTCTTTTAAATCTCATATATATCATTGACTTCATAAATGCTTCTTAAATTTTCCTGAATCTTTTCGAATCATCTCATTACTTCATCTTGCATTCTTTATTTTATAAAATTTTAGTCCAGTTTTGATTCTATATTCCAATTTAATAATAATATTTCTTTATTTTGATGCTTCTTCCCCATGAATAAATGAATAAATAGATATATTCTCAATATGATGTTCATAACCTCTTGAAAAAAATATGAACTGAAGATGTTTGAATATGTTTCTATGCAACAACATAAATACTATATGCTTATTATAATTCCCTCATAATAAATATTGAAATTTATTCTTTAATGTGTTTCTATATAAAAAAGTTTCTAATGTAAAACATTTTTCTTCCCAATATACGGGTTTCTACCAACTGATTAAAACAGAATAAAATATATTCTTAAAACTCAATTTACCTATTGAAAACACATTTTTCTTTTCTCTTGACCTAGTTGATACAAAATCAGAATATTTATTTTTTCTGGACACACATGACACATAATTAGAGTATATATTTTCCTCTAACCCATATGATTTGGAAGACTATGTTTCCATCTAACAAATAGTAAATAATTCATCTTTATCAGAAATGGTTGAGTACATTGTAGATTGATCTATGATTTTTTTCATTGTATGTGTCACTACTAAATTATCTTCTTTTCAGTATTAAATTCATCCAACAAATCTCTCACTAAAAATTATACCTCTGATAAAAAATCTACATATGTCATAAAAATAATACAACTAATATAAATCAATGTCAAAATTCAATCTAATTCAATAGTGGCACACCAAGTCCAATGGAACTGTACAAGAAGGTTCAACTTCGAGAACATCATTCCTTATATGAATATGATTCACATAACTTATTTTATATATATATATTACTTTATAATTTTTTTTGTATGATTGAAACAAGTATCTTGATAAATTCAATTTCTGATCAACTTTCTCTTCTATGAAACAATTATATGTCGTGTCATTTCATACTAATGGATTGAGTCGAGAAACACTTTGATTCATGAATAATTACTCTTTCAAAAACATCTCCATGTAATAATGTCTTCCCACATGTGTTTCAATACATTTATGATCAGCTTTAACAACATCTGTCGTATAATGGGACGTATCATAAGCTACCATTATTCTAGAAACATATTTCTTTTCTACCAAGCCTAAATAGAATTAGACCAAATATGATTGGTATCACCTTTCCTCCACTTTTCCTTCATAAATATAGCATCATATATTTTACAAATTACTTATGAGTAGTGAGAAATACAAAACAAAAAAATCATCTTTACATTTTTCTTAGAGCCCATAAGACTCTGAAGCTGCAACTAATTATGGTTTTTCATTAATTCCAGACTCAGAGTGAGCCCGAAAAACCATTTCTTCTAGATATATTCATCTCAATATGATATAATTTATTCTGTAAATTGAGTCTAATTTCTAAAATTGGATGGTCTTTCTGATTGTCTAGATTTGATTGTCATGTCGATGGTTCTGAATATGATCCAAAACATGAAATTTAAACAGATATTCAATCCAGATTTCCATTAACATATAAAAATACTTTATTTAATCAAATTAATCATAATATATGATCAATTGGAAATAAATACCACTATAACAATACATGTTCCTAATAATGTCAATATTGTTTCATCAGAATGAATTATATAAAAATAATTGAGTATATAATCGACCCTTCCCCCCTTCTTTGATCACATAGATCTTGTTGGGACATTATGTAGGAAACCATAAAATGTAGACTACTGGATTAATATATATGGGTTAATTAATTTGGAGTGTTTCATCATTAATTTAATGCAAAAGTGGAAAATTAGTTCTTCATCACGCTAATGGATGATTGAATTTTAATTTATTATTTTGGATCAAGTATAAGAAGTTTGGATCATAATGACAGAAAGTTACACCATGGTTTATGTTAGGTATTTAAATTTTAAAAAAAAGTAATATAATGTATTTTATTAAAGAAGAACATTAAGAGGGGTGGCTAGGAGTAGCCGTATAAAACCTAATTTTGTAGGCATATTTATTTTCCCTCTACAAAGGCCACTCGGTGGTTGATGACCTCCAATGGGTATATAGAAGATTCACCTAGTGTAACACATCTATTTTTATATTTATATTCCATTAAATGAAAACTATGTTTAATATTGTGTAACACAAGGAATATAATTTTTAAAGAAACCTTCAGATACATTATAATTATTTTTTGTTAAATATTAAAGCTATAAAATAGAAATAGGATTGGTTGGGGTGAATAAGAGTAACATAATTATGAAATATATGTAGAAAATTTTACATTATTAAAAATATAATATATAATTACTTGTAACTAAGAAATCAAATTGAAGATATCATGATACAAGATTAAAAAAATTATCAAAAAACATGATTCACTGTAAAATATATTTATCAATGTAAATTATGATAAAGGATGAATAATATTTTCTAATGATATTTATATATCATATTTTTAAAAAATTACATTCAAAATTTAAAAAAAATTTTTATCTAAAATTAACGAGTATCAATTCATTTTATACTTCAAAAATGGGGTTTTTAATATTTTTCAAGGATATTATTACTAATTTTAATCACGTGTTTAAATTATTTTTGATAAAATTAACATCATTTATGGAATCAATATGAAAACAATTTTATGATTAATTTTAATGTATATTTAAAATATTATTGCTTTTATGTGAATAAAGAAAATTTTCAATTTTAAATGTATTTCAATATTTATAAAAACACATTAATGTAATAATAAAATGAATGAAAAAAAATATTTTTATTTAAATAATAAACATATATTTTATAATTAATATAATTATTTTAATATATAATTTTTATTATATTAATCTATATTAATCATTTGGAGAATTTGAGTAATGTTTATATTCAAATTATTACTATTTTGGTACTGTTATTTTGATCAAGTATTTAGAAGTTTATTGTCAATTTTCTTTTATATTGAAAAAACTTGGTCTCCTATTATGTAAATAAATTCTATTAATTATACATGAATCAATGTCCTACTTGAGTTACATATGTTATCTTTTTAATTCCTAAAACGAAAATTCTCTTAGAAGTTGTATTCATAATGGTTGGCATAAATATATTAAAATTAAATTTTAACACATCTATAAATTTTATATAGTAATCTGAGTTTCATATTTATATCTGGGATTTTCATAATTTTATCTACATTCAATTTTATTTATGAAATTGATGAATAATTACCTTAGTAAAGCATGGTCACCATAGTAAAGGATAAACGAGTTAATGTAGCAGTTGAAACTGAGATATGCATTTTAAAATATCATTGAAACGTCATTAGATTTGTTTCTATGATAATAATTTTACACATTATCATACTATATTTAAAATATATATATTTTGTTCCACTTTCCTTTTATATTTACATATAATTTATTTATATTTTTAACTATTTACAAGTGTGACACTCCCCTAACTTGTAAAGGGGTACCACCTCTCCTTACTTATTTACATGAATTGGTCACTCTAGAATATAATATCCCGACCAAAATACCTTATCATATCTTCTCCCAACTTCATAAAAGTATTAACCTAACCAAAATAACAAACTATGAAGGATTAATGTTTAATACAATATATGTTTTTCAAAGGAGAGTTATAATTGGAAACAAAGTGTTTTATATTTAATAATTATTCTTCCTACATAAAATATTTTATAATAATTAGAATATGATTGAATGTGTATCTGAACTATATTGAAATTTCATTATATTTATTTAAAACCCCTTTTCAATATCATTTCAGTCCATGATAAAATAAAAACAAAACTCGTGCATATGTGTGGACGGATACCTCCATAAAGAGAATTGTTTTTTTCATCCCCACCACATATGGATGGTTAAAATGATAGGTAAAATTAATATATATGATATTTTATGAATTAATCTAATTATGTAATGATTGAATGTTAAGTACCTTATTACCCATCCATCCAATTGAAAATGATAATGTTGCTTGTCCGTATGTATGGATTACTACCTCCACTGAAGTGATGATAATTTTTATCATTGTCACCTTGCCTAGACGGTCATAAGGAACATTTAATTAAAAAATATGGACGTATAAACATGATTACTATAATATATTTGTAAAATATTAACTAATTATTTATTTTAACTACTTATATGTGTGTAAATGTTGATTGTGTGTATGTGAAGATCATAACCTCTATAAAATTATGTGTTCTATTTTTCATAACCATAATATATGAATGGTTATAAAAATATATTTAATGTAAAAAAATTATAATTATAACATGTTGAATTTTTGGGATATTACTGAACCTGAAATCTTTTTACCTCGATCAACCAACATAATATGCTTTCAAAATTACGAACCGATGTCCTAAAAAACATTCAACCTAAATAACATAAATTTTGTAAATAAATTATACTAGGATTGAAATTGAATCAATGTAATTATAAAAAACAAGAAATATTATATTTCATTAATCAATTTAAATAATATTATTAATCCATATGGTGGATATACAAATTATGCGTGTCGAAATCGAGGTAAGGATTTTTTCTTGATAATGATATTTTAAATTTATGAAATATTTTCCCATTATATGCATGTTCATTATAAGGTATCACAAATTTTTTTATTTATAGAAAGAATAAATATAATTTTATTTATAATAGATACTTTAGTTTTTTAAAGGATATAAAAATGAATCTTTTAAAAATTTTCATATTTTCCTCCAATGTCACTGACTTTTTAGTAATTTTCATTTAACAATGTTGTCTAGTTTTTTAAATCCTGGAAATTTATCAGTAATGACTATTATAAAATGAAAAATAATATATAATTAGGACATAATTATTATAGATAATAAATATAACATAAAAATTAATATTCTATGTTTCTTGAAATTTAATTTTTACACAACTTCCTATAATGCCCAAAATCCCATTTTAACCTGAATAGCGTAATTAATTTTTATACTATTTTTAATATTCTTCATGAACAAAAATTATGTTTTAAAATTACATAATATTTATTCTTATGATTAAAAATATAGATCATAATACATAAAATTAAAATCATATATATTCCTGAATTTTCTTTAAAAGCACACAATTGAAACATGCCAAAAAATGGTCCTTCATGAAATGCAATTATTCTGATTAAGATGGTCTTACGACTACTATATTACCATTAATAAAAATAATATGGATTAGAATAAATATAATTAGATATAAAATATATTACATTAATCGAAATAATTAATCATTAATGTTTACTTTATTTAGATAAAATGGAAAGACATTATTCCTTTTAAAAAATGGTTTTCTAAAAAATATTGCTTCTAACGACCAAATGATCATAAAAGTATTCATAAAAAATTAATAGTAAATGAATTATAAAATATTCATATAATTACTCATTAATGTAAATAATATGAGAAATTATTCAATACTATGTTTTCTATTATTCATAAAAACTTATTTCAAAGGAAAATTTTCAAAATTTCAGTCAAGTGTTGTTTTCACACAGTAAGATCAGAATTGATATTACAAAAATAAAAAATTTCATTCTATTGTATTTTTATTAAAATATACGCTTCAAAAACTATAATTGAAAGCATGATATATAGTCTTCTATCTAATAAAAATTTCAATCTCGAAATTTTCATATATATTAATTTGTAAACCAATGTGTGTAGATTTTCATTACATAATATGGTTCCCATATTGCTACCACCACATTATGATTTCACGATATTATATTTTCATGTTTATTCAAATAATTTATCAACATGTTCTCTCTTATATAAATAATCTAAATTTTATTTTCATAATATGATAGATAAGTTTCTAATTATATTTAATTATAGTTGAGCACATGATTTAGGTCTAGTGTGTACATCATTAACAATGATATATGAAACACATTATGAACTTTTGAGATTCTTGGTGTAATTTAAAATCAATAATCCATTTTATTAATTATTTATATAATTATAAATTGTCTGATATACATGGGGATTAGTTTCTATTTTTTTAAAAACCATATAACATCCTCATATGGAGATAAATTCAAAAAAACATGATTTACCTCATGATATTCCAAATAATTCAATCATTTATGAGTATAACTACATTTCCATCTTTGAGATGCATTTAAATATGTCAAAATATTATTTACCATTGATTTTGTACCCTCAAGAAGACTGGGTACAGAAATATTCCTTTCACTTACTCTATCCAAATGAGACTGTGAATGAAATACTTTCCCATAGAGTTCTTTATATAGTACCATTTTAATATTTTAATAAAAGATATTTTTATAGAAATAATCTACCAATACTAAATGTTGTTCACATAATATGTGAAAGTAAATTGAGCATGATATAAAAATTTTATATAACTTATGAATATTCCTTTTCAACTACCTCTTGGTTTTGCGACGATAAGAAGTGATCAAATAAATTTCAACAACAACAGCAATAAAAAGATATTTTCAAAATATCGATGTAAATCGAGGATCATGATTAGACACAATATGAAGTGATACCCAAAGAGTTTTATACCATATTTCATAGAATGTTTTTTCCATAAACTCCCAAGATAAATAATCTTTTATTGTAAAAAAATTCATAGACATTGGTTAGACATTCAATTATAACCCATACCACATTATTAATTCTATGATTAATGGGTAATTATATGATAATTTTAATAGTAATATCAACCCATTCCAATATAGTAAGAGGAAAATGATGACTGAATCCTCTATGATGTTGTCTCTTATCATTCACTATTGTACAAACCATGAATCATGATACATAACCATTAATTCCCTATATCATGTATTCTAACTAAAATTGTTCCCCTGATTCCATATATGTTTTGGTGATACCATATTTTATAAGGAAATTATACTTAGGATAATCATACCATAATTCTATTTATACCATTGATGTAAATGGAACCCATAATATCTTTCCAAATTTCATAATAGCAACTTTAAAAATTATGTTTACTAAATTTCCATCATTGACTAAATACATTTTATTCTGAAAACACTCATCATCATATTGGGAACTCTTGATCCTTATAAGAAAATATTTTTTTCATTCTAATTTTAAACAATTAGTTACTCTCCCATTACATAATAATAACCATATCAATATTTTAAAGATACATAAACATATGACCCCTCTCAATCCTCATTTTGATCAATAGTCCATGATCATTCATGGTCAATGAATCTCTATCCTTTATTGTTATCCCTAGGAGGTAGTTTATGGAAAACTCATAATCTATAAGAAACTAAAGGCATCTCTTTACCTATTTCTGAGATATTTTTTCAGAATGATTTTTTTGATATTTTATTCTATGCATGTCATACATCATTCACCATAGAGAAAAATATGCCATATTATAATATTAAATAATATGAGTTCTAAATAAAGATAATGATCTGTATAATAATATTAACGAGTATTAAACTATAATTATGAATAATAAATACCATTTTGATATTTAATAAGTTAAAAATCATGTCCATACATATATGAATTACTACATATTTTAAATCTATCATTTCATTATGGTATAATAATAAATTAAATCATTGACCAATATTCACATCAATAATTCATAACATTATTAACATTACATGGTGCATATGATATTGAACCCTTTATAAATATGTTTAGTTAATATGTTATCCAGTCAGGTAAAATTATGAATGAGTCACTAATAATCACCATCCTAAACAATATAACTATATACCATAGAAATGTACATTTGTTTAGGTCACACATTGACTGCCATTGTCATCATAGGATCGGCTTTTATATAATTAATAGAGATAATATATCAATGAAAATAAAATACCTGAATCCATAATTCACACATATTAATTTCCAATATATATATATATATATACAAATATTAACCATAATGATCCATAAGTGATTCTTATTATCCTTATTGATTTTAGTTTGTAACAATATGTCCTCAATGAATACCACAACCATATTATAGATATATTAATTGAATAATATTTTCATTATAACCATAAAAACTAATAGTGCATTATTCAATCCAAATAGAATTAAATTAAACTAATAATTGAAATACCTCATTCAGAATGCCTCCATGAGAATGGATTCCATTTTTATAGAAATTAACTATACCCCAAATGATGGCCAATAATTGAAATATTTATTATGTCATTAGGTCGATTGAATAATTCATCAATATAAGGTATATGATACTTTTTCTACAATATAATAACTTCAATTACCCTAACATAAATGAAAAACATCAAATATCAATATTTTTTTCTATTAAATTAATGTGGGATCCCAAGATGATACACGAGGGTGAATAAATCACTTATCACAAAACACCTATAGTTGTTTCTTCATCTCCACTAATAGAACTATGGTCAATCTGTATGGATTCTTCAATTTAGGTCATTCGTTAGGGATTATATTAATTGAAAAAATTAATTCACACACTAGTGGATTTCTAGGAAATTATATAGGAAATAAATCATTATATTTTTGAGAAAATATATGGATTATCAAGTGTCTAGTTTTAGGAAATACTTCATTCAGTTTTGATATATATAACCATTATATATAACATGATATTTAATATTAAATATTTATTAGTAAGTGTAAAATTAATTTTTTTATGTTTAGTTAGTTTTTTTATAGGATTACTTTTTTATGTAATTATATACGTTTAACATTGTCTTTACAGACTAATATTACTTTGTATATATTTTTAAAAATATTAAACCAATATCTCACCATAATAGATTTGGGTAACGCATAAAGAAATGGCAAATATATTCATATAATTTTTTGGATCATGTGATCCATTAAAATTTTATTTAAGTGCTGTAGACATGAAAAATTAATGTCGAATACTCATCATTTGGAGGAACAAATGACTTTAAATGGGAAATTAACTATATGATGAAATAATAATTTTCATGTATGAATTACTTTTATGTTCTTATTGTAGATCATGATAAAATTTATTATCTCTAATAAAATGATATTAATGAAATATTCCTTAATAACATTCAATTATTCTGAATCAATAATCTTTTAACAAAACATTTATTTTCTAATTTTTGGGGTCAAAATTTTCTTAACCAGGTCTTATATCCTTCATTTTTAGTCCACAAGTGTTATATTTCTCTTTCATGTCCATATTTTTACTTCCCTCTAATTTTATCTAATTTGGGAACTTAGTTATGTGATATTCAATATGACCTTTATATTTCATTTTCCCTCATTATAAGGGGATAATTAATACATCCTTTTGTGATATTGATTTTCGGGAAATGAATTTTCAAATATTGACCTGTTTTTTATTAATCATAATTTCAACATAAGTTGAACCTTTTTATTTATTTTGTGTATAATTTGACACTAAAATATTTAAAAAAAATAATATATTCAATATAATATTTAACATTCAATGCCATGATTAAAAGATTCTTGAAATACAATTTAAACATTAATGGTATAATCTAGCTATGAAATTTTTTTTTATGAATATCAATAAACACAATTGTAAAATTATAGACAATTGTTTTCTGTTAAACAAATTCAATGGACAATAAGGACGCAATTTTTTTACATGCATCAGAAATATATATTTCATAAAAAATACAATTTTGATTTTTGGTAGAAGATTATATAATTAATTTATTCTGATTTAAAAAAATTATTACAAAAATGTATATAAATTATCATATCATAATTTATATAATAGTAAATTTATGGATTTTTTTGAATGGAGTGATTTTTATTGAATAGTAAAATAATACCATATTCTGTAAATATACCTTCAATTTTAAATAATTAAATTAATTTAAAATTACCACTATGATTTTAATTTTATTTTAATTATAAATATTCATTATTAAGTTGTATTTAATTAAATTAATTACAATATAATTTCCATTATATATTATTTTTATGTGATTATTTTTCCCTTAAAAATCAATTATTCTAAAAAAAATTTAATTGAATATTTTATTTTCATTCTGATTAATTAAAATAACCATTAATGGGGAATGATTTAATTTAAATGTAAATATTATATACATATATATTATTTAATATTAATAGTGTTATTTTTATACTTTATAGAGTCAATATATGATCATCTTATGCTTGAAAATTGCATTTCTTGAAAAAAACTTTTTAATCGCTATTACGAGTTTAATTGTAAATTAACTTCACATAAATATTTGATTTGAACTTAATAAAATGGATTCAATTTTTGGAATTTTATTCATTTATATATTCAAATTTGGTTAAATTGATTTTTGGTCATAATGATTAGTAAAATACAAAAAATTAATTAAACTCAATAATGTCAAAATATTGTTTTGCACCATAAATGAGTTTGTGTTAAAATTTACATTCCATAACAAAAGATTTTAATTAGATAAATAGAATAAAAATATTTATAATGTTTTGTTGAAATTATATAAAATGTTTCACTTTATTTTTATTCTTAATGTGTAAATAACCTAGTTTAAAAACAAATAGTCACCGTGAATAAAACTAAAATAGTGAAACTGAGTAACTATAGTGGTAAAAGGTAGTTATTGTCTAAAAAAGGTTTCTATTGAGTTTTTGATGTGTGTATAAACAATATATTTCATCCAATTCTATAGTAATCATTTCTTTTGGGCCGTATGGTGTAGTGTAACTTCCCATTATAGAATGGTTTTGGGTTTTAACAAAAATACCATTCCTATTTAATTATAAATGGGATCCACTCTAATCACATATTCAACACTCTATGGCCATTTATCTCAAAAAAAATCAGAAAACTCCACTAAAAATCATTATAAAATTACTATATGTTCTAGATTTCAAGATATAAAGACCATTATTTCTTTAATAGGAGACTTGAAAGATATTTTTCTAAAAGATGGTAATCGTGTTCATATAGATCATTTTTTTTCTTCATATTTTAACATATTCAAACATTTTATAAAATTACCTCATAAAAAATAAGTATCACCAAAAAAATGATATTTAATTATGTTTATGTAATAATTTTTTTCCATCTTCTTCTTTATAAAATTGAAAAAAACCCTCGTGCATGTACACGGTGAACTACCGCCACAATAAACGATGCAATTTATTTTCCATCACCAACTGACATGTATAATTATAATGATGTAATTATTGAACCCATAATAAAGTCATAAAATAAAAGTTATTTGATAAAATTTTTATTCTATCTACTCCATTACTTATTCACTAAATAAGGAAATGATAACATCGCTCATGAGTACGTATAACCTACAACCACCCCAACTAAATGTGATTCATTTTTAATTATTATTTTTTATTTCAATGAAATTAATAGTCAATAAATTTTTAAATTTTCATGTTATAATACATTATTGAAAAAATTTTAGAGGATTAGTTAATCACTATATTTTCTATTTATCATATTTTTTTAAGGGAAATGTTATAAAATTTATTCAACCATTTTTGACCAAGTATGTAAAAAATTTATATCCACAAAAACAAATTTTATTTTTTATAAAATGAAATATTAAAATATTAATTTTATTATAGTTTTATTAAAATATATTTTTTTACTTAATATAATTCATGCCTGTGGGTTTCAATATTCTACAATATAAAATTTTTATCCTTGAAATTTCAATGGAAGTTTCCTTATTAAAAATGACGGTGGTTATTTATCATTAAATTCATTTACTCCCAAATTACTTCCCATATTTTATGATTTCTCTACTGTACAATTACTTGTTGATTCATTATATTGTATATTAAATTATCACTTTTATAAATAATATAGATTCCCACTTTATTAAAAGTTATATTAGCTTCCAATTATATTTCTTATAGGGTGAGATAATTCATTTGGAAAGGATTTTATTTACTTATAAATGATATATGGAAGAAATAAAATTCCTTTTAAATGATTGGGGGAATTTAAAATTGATAATTCACATCTCAAATTCATTCCATAATTTTAAAATTTCTGATGTACATGAGGCACAATTACCCATTCTTACTAACCTTATAACACCCTTCCATGAAGATATATTCTTGAAATCATGATCTCTAATATGAAATGCATAATAAATCCCTCAGTTACCACTGTAAAAAATTTTCCATTCCTTGATATTATTTTTTATATGCCTAAATATTTATTAACATTGATGTTTTATTGTTAATAAGTTATAGTCCTAAAATATTCCCTTCATCTACTTTATCCCAAAAAGATGGAGTATTATATCTCTTTCTATATAATACTTCATATGGAACCATTAGAATACATGAATATAATATATATTTTTTTATTAATATTCCATTGTTAAATACTAGTACCATATTTTCTCAAATACTAGTTAGAAAAATCTATGGTTCTCTTGTAATGTTTTAATATTTATTTACTTCTATCCAGATGTTTGACTGTGAAATCTAGTGGTTAAATGATCATCAGTATCACAGAGCCTTCTGTAGACATATCCAAAATTTTGGTTTTAATCGTGTATCAAAATTATATACAACTTAAAGAGTTGTTCAATGATTTCATAAAAAAATATAGATCCATGTAATTCCATGAAGTAATATGTCTTCTATTAGGGAAAATAAATTATAATATTGTTTTAGATGGTAAAAAATAACTTTTATCAGACCATTAATCTTAAGTTTCTTCTATGATATTGTAAAAATTTATATTGTAATTCCAAACAAAAATTAATTTAGGAATTGAAAAAAGTTTTCATGATTAATTTATAATTTTTTTCCATAACCTTCACCAACTGAAAAACTAATAAACATGACAGATAATAAATTTTTTTTTCATATCTTATTGTCATACAAAATATGTTTTCTCAAATCCTAGTACATCTTGTATAACCACGTTGTAAATAGGTATCCGAGTTATAAGAATCACATGATAGTTACATTTTTAAAACAGGTATATATTGAACACATATGATGTTTCCGAATATTTGTACTCCAAATTCAAAGATGAATTATACTAATTTTTATTCATTTATGTATTTAATTTCATTATTAAAACAATCCTCATCATATAGGGATGTTCTTATCCATTCGAGTCATTATGTTTTTTAATCATTTATAACAATAGTGATATCTCCCAACTTTTATAATTCAAATATCCATATTTACTTGATCCTTGAACATATGATCCCTCTAAATAATCAATTTGGTCATTAATCTATGATCATTTCTATTCCTGGATTATTCTACATTATTTTCCTTCCATAGGTGTTCATTTATTAAGAAATCACAATCCTTGAGTATGTCAAGCCATCTCATATTCCTTATATTCATTTCCATATTTTAAAATATGTATATTAGGATATTATGATATATGTATACCTCACATAATTTAATATAGATATAATGTCTCCAAACTATCAAAGAAAGTAGTATAACTTTCATGTTTATATCATGATATGGATATTTCTGTCTGTGAGTCTATAATTATGTAGCTTTATTGGCAATAAGTGTATCCTTCATAATAAGGATGATAACAAGTTCCTTTTTTGATGTTTAGTTGTATAATAATTATCCATCATTTCCAGATTTTAGATTCAATTTCTAATAATTTAGAAATCATATATTAAATTATTTAAAACATCCTTCACATTTATTTATCTATAAAAACATAACCCACATAATATTATTCATGGTTTATGGGTTATCCAAATTTGAAATATTATTATTGAATCACCGATAGTAACATACCAAGCCAATGAAACTATATACCTCAATTGTGTTAATTTTTTTAGGAAATTACTTTAGAAGTTTTGTCTTCATAAGATCATCTATGATTCCATCTATAGAGATAATATGGCTAACAAAAGAAACATACTAAACCCCAAAATATAACATGAAAAATTTCCCATATAACACATTTATTGTAAGAATCTCAATAATGATCTATAAGTGATTCCTATGACCCTCATTGATTTTATTGTAGAAAAATATATCATCAATGAATAAGAAAATTATTTTTTCATGATATTAATTGAATACTCTACATCATAAATACATGAAAACTAATGATTAATTAGTCTATAAAAATTGAATTACAGTGTAATTTTAATGTCTGTACCATGTTTTGAATGTTGTATTTGGAATAAAATCCATCATTACTCACAATTGATGATTCTTAGAATGAAGTAAATGTGTGAAAAATATTTTTCTGTGATATTGATCAAATAAGTCATCAGTTCAAGGTAGAGTATATTTTTTTATTATTGTAATATAATTTTGTTTCCCTATAATCAATAAAGAATCCCAAAGATCCATCTTTCTCGTCATCAAAAAAGTATGAAGGATTATCAAGTCGACAAGCTAGGGGGTGATAAATCCCTTTTACCAAAAGTCATTTAGTTCATTAATTTGACTCTAATGATATCACAATGTACATTCTATATTGGGTCTTGATAGAGGTCTTGCATCAAGGATTAAATCAGAGAAAATTCAGCCTAATGTTTTTTGGATGTACATTAAATTATTTACGAAACATATCAATGTATCTATTAACAATAATTATAAACCCAATTTGAATATTACCATTCCAATACATAGATATTAATTTTTGTTCTTTTTAGATAATCTGAATTAGAAGTGCTTATATATTAAGATTTATACATGAGTAAAATTATGATGACTATACTCTAATGATAAGGAATTACACATTGTTATAATGAATCAAAAATTCTTTCTCTGTAAAATACTTTTTTTTTAATTTTTTTAAATAATTAAATTACCAAGGATTATATCAAAATCGAACACATGTATAATTATAATTTCAACCAGGGGAATGTTTATGTTTCAAAATGGGAACTTCCTAACATGTCATTATTGTAGTGATATTTCCACTATGTGTTTCATCTAAAAACTCACTAATAATGTTTCTAGGAAAATCTCAAATTTTCATATAAATCATTGATGATATAAAAATATAAATGACCAAATATCTACTAAATAAATATCTAAATTATAGGATATTATTAAACCACCATTTAACCCATTATTAAGAATATAAACATCAGTTATTGTTATAAATTATGTTTATCATTCTCCCCTTAAACTCATCCCTTATAATTTAACTAGATGCTGGGGAAATTTGTTTGAATAATTACCTATTTACATACCATTTAATTTCTTGATAATTGTACTATATTTCATTCCATTACATTAGTAATACATATGTCGCTTATTACAGCAATTTTAATAGTCTACCATGCTCTTAAATAATTTTATATTATATTTCCTTCAATAATCATTACAAGATCATTATTTATTTATTTTATTCTCATCCATCTATATAGTATCTTCCTCTTCATTTTTAGTTTAAATATACTATCTTGGTTACCATTTAATATATGGGATTAAAAAAATTCCTTACCCATTTTGATGGAAATAATATTATTATTTTTAATATGACAAAAAATCTTCAGAAACCAGTACCCTTCTAGGATTTGGTTTAAAAAAATTAGTGAAATTATCAGTCTTTTATTATTTTTTATTTATCCTATGGAACATTCTCTTCAAATAATTTAATTTCACATGAGGGACATATTTCATTAAGATAGTTTCTTGAAAATATATCAATTTGATGAGGTATATTTTATTTTTTTCCCCTAGTATTCAATATAAATTACTACCATTGATCACCGTCAACATTGAGATAATAATATTTCTAGTACAATCATCTCATTTTCATTTCTTACGAAGGTCATAAATATCCTTTTCAATGGACTCGTTCCTTTTCCTTTTTACCATTAGATTATTACTACCACTAAAGAATTGGTGTTCTTGTCACATGAAGTGATCCATCGTAGAAGAAATATGTTATAAACCAACATGTTTATCAACATTGACAATGTTATTTATAATCACATGAGTAAGATTATCTGATTTAGAAATAAACATCTCATTTTCAATACTATATATATTGGATTTCTCAATAGAGATATCTTTACATTGTCTATGAGTATGGACATGATACTTTCGACAAGATTACATTTTTAAATTAAATAATTCTAAATTAGCTCAAAATATTATGAATTATAAATAATAATATTTGATTTTAAATAAGGATTAACACTTAACATAAATCTAAAATTTATGGATAGTTATTTTAGATTAAAAAACATGGATTCTTTGATAATGTATTAAATCTATAAAAACAATGTCAAATCATTCATAATATCTTACATATAAAATAAAAATTTACCTAAGGTTATCCCTTAAGACTATAAAACCCTATGTGCAACATGGCTCCTTATCATGGAATATGTGACAAAGTATTATAGCCTATCACGTCCATTTCAGATTTATTACCCCAAGGTATAACTATGATGGATCCACATCCACTTCTTACATCAAGATTGGGATATAAATGGTTGAAAACCCCAAATAATCATTACATTACCAAAACATTATGATTTTACCAAATCATTTGAGTTTTACTCAAATTTAGTCACATGGTTTTGTCCTCTAATCAATGTTCTCAGAAATCTACTTCTCAAGGATTTTACTAATCCTCCCTATAATACCTACTATTAAAACAAGAATTCTTCTAACCCATAGTTGTTTCATATGTTATTAAATTATCATAAGATACAAATGATCTCATCCATAAAGAGTGATCGTTTTTTATTCTTGAAGAACCAAATACATGGATTATTCCATTCTAACATTGGGAATAATATATAAAACCAAATCATATAATTTTTTTGAATATGTGAAACTCATTCAATGATTGATTATTAGTATCCTAGGGAACGAAAAAAATATGGGTGATGTTTAATGATCATTATGTGTTATGCATAATACAATAAATCACCATTTAATAATGTATAATCTATGTGACAAGGTAAATAACTGAACTATCATTCAATTTAATCAATAACATGAGAATAAAATATATCCATATGTAATATAAATTTGTAATATCATGAAATATAATAACCAAACTCAGAATGTAGGATATTAAAATTATAATACATTATGATCTAATGCATCATGATACATATAAATTAAAGAGTGTGCACTAAAATAGAATAAAAACTATAGATGAAGACTCACTATATTTATCAAATTTATTTGTATAATGAGACAAATAGATGCTTTGATGTTCCACCTATTTCCATACCTCATCCATAAATTCATATCCATTTAATTCCTATTATTTTCATTTATTAATTATATTAATAAAAAATCCATATATATAAAATTCAATATATATTAATGAATTTTAATTATCAATAATTACCTCTCCAATCATATAAATTCAAAACTAAAACACTGTGTGTAAATATTTTTTAAAAATTAAGAAATAATCATTTCCATGGTACAAAAATTTTAATATTTATAATTATTCCAATTTCTAGGTAAATGAAAACATAATTTCCTTCAATGGAATTCCAAGAATAAACAATAACGATTAAAATGAGATTCAAGTGAAACCATTACTACTTTGGTTAATTTTAAATCCATACCCACATAAATGAAATATATAAAGTGGAATATTAAATTCCATTAATATAAATTTATTAATGATATAAAATATCAAATGGGGTAACTAGATACACCTTATAAAAATAAATATGTTCCCAATATATAATCTCTCTTAATGCATTTGAAATTTAGAATAAATATCTTATAAATCTCCTACCTATGTTGTCCAGGTTAGTCAATAAACATATTATGTGTATCCAATGTAAATAAACAAAAAAAATATAGATCAAAAAAATAAAAAATAATAATAATACATTACACATATAATCTTAAAATATGAAATAAATTAAGTATTAATGAATCCAAATGAAAATAAACTGGGATATGAAATTTTATACCCCATAGTAACATTCAAGAAAATTTGAATTGGATAAATTAAAATCAATAGTTACATTATATTAATTAATTTTTTATTGATATATGTTATTATATGAAAATAGGGTAATATATGCACTATATAATGAAATTTATGTGCATAAAATTTATATATTCTGCAAGTGAAGGGAAATTATCACAGAGACACAAACCTTATGCATCCCTCTAATTGAAAATGTATTAAAATCCTATATAATGTTTTTAAAAAATTATTAATTTATAAAATAACAATATTAATTTATTTTAATATCTTATATTGTACTCTTATAACATCTTCTCGCCTATTTGTTAATAATATTTCACTATCTCCATTGTTTTTTTGTGTTAAATGATTCATTTCCCATGAACATTTTGATATGGATGTTCCAGTAATTATATATAGTACATATTTACCTTTACTAAAAAATATATTAATGTTATAAATGTATCATTTATTCCTTGTAAACATTTTTTGAACCATTCATCATATATAAACATGGAAAATTAATCACATCACGTAATGGGGAGGGTAGGCTGTATATTTACAAGAAGGAAATTATCATTTTTGTAATGGGTGAAAGGGTATGAAATTCAATGGTATGATTATTTTATATAAAAAATATTAAATCAAAATATCATATGTATTCATTATTTCTATCATTATGACTATCTAGGTGAGCTGGTAATGGAAAATAAATTACATCAGTTTGTGAGGCAGTGATATGTTGTAAACATGAGTGATGGTATTTTTTCCAAATTAATGAAGAAGGTGGATGATAAATAATATTCAATAAACATAATATCATATATTTATATGAGATATACTATTTTTTTTATTTTTTTAAACATTTTTTATGGCAGTAAAATAAAAATAATGAAAGAATGAGATTTGTGAATGTGACTACCTTCCCTTAGAACACCCAATTTTAGAACCCTTATTAAGAACTATAGGGTAAATCTTTTGCGAATAAATACCCCCTAAAATCTATATATGGACGTTTGGGGGTGATTTTGGTAGGTCTTGGATGAGATAATTGTCTCGAGATGTGTGAATAACAAAGGGGGTGTAGTGCCCTCTTATAACTGAGGAGGAGTCAATTTTTTGTAAATACCAAAAAATAATCAATAATGGAAATTCATTATCATATCATGTGCCTCTGAAATTGAAAAATATAATATTGGACTAATATTATAGTTTATAAAGTCCTCCACCACTAAAAATAATCATGTTTTAAATATGTAATTACCCTTTCCTCTCTGGTTACTAACTTTTACCATTTTAATTTTCACATTGGTAACTAATTTTTTAGTATATGAAATTGATCCTTTACAAATTAAAATAAATTGAAACTAAAAAGGTAATTTCAAATAATTGATTATAAAATTTTAATTTAATTTTTCATATAGAAATTATATGTGTGTAGAATGGTAATTTTGACACAAACACATGTAGCCCTCCATAACTCATTTATTGTTTAAACATGATAATTAAATTGTAATGTTTTTACTAATCTTTATAAGAAAGTATTTAGTTCAAATTATTATGAAATATTAAATATTCTGATTCCAAACATAAAACCCATTATAATAAATCTACTTCAAATAGTAGAAAAATTTAATATAAAATTATTCCAACAAACATAATGAAAATTTTGATTTTACAAAATGATTTTTCATGCATGAGATTTTATTATTATATATCTATAACTAATAATAATAATTATATAAATTTTACATAATATATATAATCGATAATTTCCCATAAATTAATTCCTTAATATGGGAAATTGTAATTAATTTAATTGGAGAATTATTATCTTCTTAAGGTAGTTTTTAAAAATTAGTTTTTAAAATAAAATAAAATTAAATTAAAATTTTGTATAAATATAATTCAAATAAAAATAATTAAATTAAATGTTTCAAAATAAAAATTCTTTTATGTTTAACTTTAATAAATGGAATATATGTACTTTTAAATTATGTAATTTAATGAAAAATGAAATTTTTTAAAAAAGATGTATTTTTTTAATATTTATTAAAAATGTAACACCCTATAATGTTATTTTTCAAGAGAATGTAATTAACAAAAAATAAATGAATTATAACTTTAAATTTATCAATATTATAATTTTATTTAAAAATAAATTCATATGAAAAAATTTAAGAGGAATAATAAAACAAAATTTCATTTAGAATTTCACTTTTTAAAAAATTGAAATCTTATAGAATAATCTAAATATAATAAAACAGTTATAGTGCTGGGATGATTCATAAACACCGTATACATAAAAAATTTTTTTATCATTTTTAAAAATATTATAAAATATAATTTTTTTAAAAAATTTGAATCATTTATTTCATTTATTTCATACCATTTATAGGTAAAGGATAAATTAAAATATCTCTAATAAATCATTAGATTAATAAATGGACATTTTTAAAAATATTTTTAAGAATATGGATATTGAATAAAAATATAACAACTATAAATATAAATAATATAGGATTTGAGTTTAATTATTTATCTTTAATGAAGAACTCAAATTGAATGATCATTCTTGAAAAATAAATATACATTCATGTTAAATACCCAAAAGGAGGAAGTATAAACACCTCATAAAAATAGGTGTATACTACCAAATAAGTCCCAATGGAGTGGATATTTAGACTAATTACCTTAAAATGATCATACTATTGAAGTAATGATCAATTAATGAGTTCAATATTTTTATCAACGGTAAATAAATATAAAAACGTGGAAATAAAATAAAAATAATCAAATGAAATTAGATACTTAATATGATAATATCAATGAAAATGGAGAATTGATGTAAGAAAAATAATAGAAATTGATTTATGAAATCCCTAACAACTTGGTAAATATGATATTCCCTTTAACCCCGTGGTTAGTCACTTTTTCCATTTTAGTTTTCACCATGGTTACTTGAATTAAAATAAGTTAATTTATCCATTATTCCCAAAATAAATTTAACCATATTAGATATTTTTGAAGCATTGATTATAAATATGAAATCCAAATTATCAAATAAAAATTCAATATGTGTGGAAACATAATTTGAACACAAGAACATGTGATGCTCAAAGCATAATTTTAATCCTAAACAATGTAATAAATATTCCAAAAATAAAAGGTTTATTAATAAACATATAATATTAACATTTTATAATAAATTTAAAATGGATGAAATTTTAAAATACATATCATCTTAATTTTCTTATTGAATTTTTCTTTGAAATATTTTAATAAAATATTTTTTAAAATAGAATGGTATTAATGTCATTCTTCACTATTCATTTAATTTGTATTTATTTATATAATGGTAATAATTAATTTCTAACTAGATATATGTCACAACAAGTTAAACGTCATTATTAAATATAAAATTATATTACAAACATAATCCATTCCATATTCATTAATTTTTAAAAATTAATTACTATGAGTTTCTAATACACACTATTTGGGAGGTGTTGAAAATTATTTTCAATTTCCCCGTAAAGGATTATTATTAGATGTGACCAATGTATTCTCAATAGAATAGCATATTAATACTTTTTTTATTACTGAAAATTTAAAATAATAACAACATTGTTATGATTGGGAAGTTAAGAAACTTGGAATATTAAATTCAGATGAGAGACATGATATTGTGTTTAGTCTTGGAATCGATTTTTATGCTATAATTTTCATTTAAAAATGGATCATTTTTCTTTATGAATTTTATTATTGAATTTATTATCACTCATTTAACATTATTAAGCAGTGATTAATGTTGATAGAAAATTTAAATAATCCCCACAATTTCCATGGCTAGATTATTCTCCTTCCAATTGGTGAATGTCAAAATTGATATCCATTGAATCATCTTGGAATTACCAAATAAATTATTGAGTATCCCAAATATCCATATTAGGCTATAATTTCTTCTACATGGGTTTAGTAACAACCATTCTTATCTATAAAAGGGTCTTGATAAGTTAATTAGTGTGATCTAAAACCAATATATTGGAGAACAAATTTCTCAATAAAGGAAATTTAAATATTATGATGTGATATAGGAAAAAAATTGTAACTTATTTTAATTATAATATAAAAAATTTAAATAATCTTAACAAATAAAAATAAATTCATCAATCTTATAAGAATTAGGACTCAAGAATCAAACATGGGAGACTCCCCTACACCCAACCATAAAGGCTTCCAACCATTCATTAAATGTGAGATCATTGAAGAAGAATATATTGAAGAATTAAAGAAAATAAAAAACATAAAAATCTTGTTATGTGATATTTTATGTTATGAAAATGGAGGATTAAAAATTTCTTGATTCTTTTAAATTCATTACAGTTTCTTATACTTTAGAAATCATACTTATCAACCCTCTATTATATATCCTCTCTCCCAAAAATATCCCTCTCTAACTATAGTGGTCTACTTTTTTTTATATTTATGGTAGGGACTCTACCATCTCCATATGTCAAAAAATTTCATATATCCATCAATAACTATATGTAAATTTATTTTATTCAATATTTTCAATTTTTACCTTCCTCAAATCACTCATGGGATGTGGGGGTCATTGAGAAAGTAATCAAACCTCTCAGGTGTTTCTTAATTTTTTCATGGTAGACACATTTCATGGAATATACTCTTTGGTATTTTATATGTTGATTATGATACATTCATGGAATCCCATTAGTGTTGTGTCAATGAAAAAACACCAAAAAAGAAGAATCATGCAGTTTGTGGTTGCTTCTTAATATAGTTTGACCTTTATAGTGGTTAGATCGATGTCCCCAAAGAATGAATGGAATTATTATTCTTTGGAATAGGACTCATGGTGGGTTTACAATGTCATAGATTAGTTTAACAGTTGTTAGACACCTTTTATTGGAATCCATATCGAAATATTATGTTTAGGCGGTCATCCAAGGCAGTTCCCAAGTGTTGTAGTGGTGACCTGAGACATAGATTGATGGTGGAGGAGCGGCGTAGGAAAAATCTGAATGATGGTGAACTAGGGTCGAGGTGAAGTGGTTCCACAATTTTTAGTTACTAATAATGTCATAAGAATCCATCCCACATTCAAATTAGTTGTATTTGTTCAGTTCTTTAAGTAAGTATTTAGGGTTATCATGTGGTAGTGTTGTTGGGCTGGAGTTGGGGGACTCCAACCACTATCATTAACCACATTGTCCCAGTGAAGTGTTCCACCCACCATCGCATGGAGATGCATCGTCCACCAGTGTGCTCCTTGATAATGTTATGCATCATCATGGGGTACACTCATTGAGCCACACTCCATTATCATGGGTGAAAAATCCTTGCATATTAGTGTATCTGATGGGCCCAAACTAGGTATACTATGTTGTGGGATGACCTAATGTCTTTTGGGTGATCCCACTAGCCATATTTTTTTACGTAAATAACATTCAATATTCTTAGTAACAAAAAACAACAATTTTATACATAATGTTACTCATTTATAATATATATTTTAATTCTTATTAATTAACCAATGATATGTTACCCATATAAATAATTTACAATTAAGTTAATAAGAATATTACTTTTAATCATTAAAAATCAATGTAATTGTTTTAAAAAATGAATAAAATAAATATTGAATCAAAACCCCCACACATAATGTATGCGTTTCATCAGGAATTAAATCTCAGTAATTAATTAATGATATAATAATTGCTACTAATATATTAATATCAATGAAATAAAATAACATAATTATTCATGTTAAACAAACATTTCCAATTCCACATATAATATCATTTTACCTTCTCAATTTTCAATATATAAATCAGAATAATAATTTAACTTTTCCCATTTTATTTTTTTGAATATTCTCCTCGTATTAACTCAATATAGTTAATTAATTATTATTAAGCTATCCAATTCATGATCTAGCTTATATTAAATAATACTCTCATAACTCATGATATAAATTCATGTTGATTTATGCACATCAAATTAAAATCATGACCCTTTACCATATTATTACCTGGGAACATCTTTATATTCTTCATAAAAGAAATTAACATTGAATTATAGGGTAATTTCAATCACTATTCTAATGACTCATTGCCTTACAGGTGGTGGTAGTAGATGATTCAATAATATAGTTGAAGGATTAAGCTTATTCCTAATGTTCATGTTCATGATGTAAAAGTAAAAAGCTCAGTGAAATTATCCCCTTAAAATTGTGGAGAATCCCACTTCCTAATCTCATAGAATTCCCATGTTCAAATAAATCATTTTGAATGATTTATGATCTTTGTAGAAATTTGTTTTCATCTTTTGTTTTTTATTCATTTCTTAAAATCCTTTTTTAGTTTCTCATATTTAATTCTTGGAATAAACCTCAAGTATCCCACATATAAAAATATGATCTCAATCTTCTGTCTAGTAATGTTGATTTGTTGTTTTCCAAAATCACAACCTATTTTAATTTTTTTAGTATTCAAGAGGGTCAGAAAATATAGATTACAATGTGTGAATATCTAACCTTTATGAATATCTGATACCCAAGATAAAACCCCAACACTTTTTCCATATAATAATAAAACAACCCCTTTACATTGATTTCCATCACCCCAACATTGAATCATAAAAATATCATGCAAAATTAAATTTTGGGGTATAAATTGAAAATAATGGCCGAAAACATTGCTTATTCATAACATTTTCATTCATGACCTCATTGGATAAATAAATAATGAAGTAATAGGAGGTGTCAAGGATAAGGTATTATAAATTAAATCAATCAATAATCATATTAAATTTTGGTATTCATAGTCATGTAGTTGACAAGATTAATTACAAGTTCTATCTAGTGACATGTCCCAAGGTAACACATTGAAATTTCCTATGATTAATAGAAATACTGGTTCTAGATATTCAATAGAGAATCGATATATGATAGTGTAACATTAGTCATTGAATGGATAGTAATAATAAATATATATATATGATATTTTGCAAATTCAATGTGTGAATGATGGTGGTACAATTTCATTTACATTATTAAATCAATTACCACAAATCATGAGTCTTCATTTTAATATCCATGCATCAATCAAATAATTCAATTCCCTTCTTTACTCATTCAATATCACTATAATTTCAATCTAAAATATTTAATCAGTATATTAATAAGAATCCCATATTTCCTATAAATGTCATGTAATGTTGGGATTCAAATCATGTGCATGTATTTTCTAATTTAAATCATAGAATATGTTTCTAAATAAAAAACCATAGAGTTTAAAATATAAATATTAAAATTTAACAACATTTTATCCTGATAAATTGTAATGTTTTATCTTTTTTTCTATTTTGGTTCTTTCTCATGACATCTTTCAATGATTCTCTTATAAAAACAAATCAACTCATGCCAAGGAAAGATCCATTCCATTTAATCCCATTGTGATGAAGGTGTGGTAAATAAATCAAAAACATTCATATTACTAATAAAATATTGAAAAATGTGATTCCTCAAGGAAGATCCATTGGGTAATGTTAGTGGATTGACCTAACACCATGATAATAAATCGTTAGATGTGTTGGCGATGTTTGAGCTCCTCCATTGATTCTAGATGTAAATTCCCAGGGATCATTTTCAACCATCTCCCAATCATAGTGAATGAGTTTCCTTAATCTTCATTCTTTATCTAAATGGAAATATAAAGATAAAAATTAGTAAAAATATATATTCATTACCAAAAATAATGAATTTTATCTCACATTAACATTAATATAAATTTGTATATGAGTACTTGTTCTCCATATTGAAGGTTATATTTTTGAATTAATTTATCATGTGGAACTATGGTTCATTATTTGTAAATTATGAGTTATTACAAACCCTCTAATGTTATATGATACAGATCCTATAATTGATTCTTTCTCATTTTTTTTGGCACTCACCAAAATATAAATTCACTTTTTAAACATTAAAATATTTTTCGTCCTCCAACTCCATGGGAATATATGAACTTTTTCAATAAATTATCCAATAAGGGATAGAACCTATAGTTGTATTGTATGTTTTTTAGAATTCCCCAATCCTTTAGAATTTGTTGAAATAAATCTGTAAAATTCATTTAATATTCATGTTAGAAACTTCATTATATCCATTTTTTAGTCAAGTAAATTTTCATATGTCTTATTGTGAAACTCATACTTTTTACAAATTTCTTCCATTTGTCCACTAAAAATAAATCTTCCCTTGGTTTCTTTATAATGTATTTTCAAACTCCAAACATTAAAAAGATTTAATCTTTGAAAAAATAAGACACAACATTTGCATCATCATTTTAGGTGGGATTGGATTCTTCCAATTTAAATAAATTTCAAGATAATGTAATATATACGATGTCCCAAAACACAAGGGAAAGGTCGATTAAAATAAATTACCAAAAATTACGATATTTAACACAAAATGAAGATTTTTGAGGAATATCATTTCTCATTGAAATATTTCTTGAAAATTTACTCATGAATCGTTTTTACAATATTCTAGTCATTATTGGAAAAATCAATTCTAAATTCTAATAATTATCTAGCAATTATTTGAGTTTCATTGTGGCATCTAGAATCATGTATATGAAAATGTTCAAATGAAAATTATATCTCAAAACCTAGTAAGCATATTCTTACGACTTGTTCATATATTTTTTTAGAAAATTATCATCCAATATAATATTATATATATTTATCTGAGTTTTTTTATGATGATAGTTAAGGTAATAAATATCATATGTTATGGAAAAATAGTTTACAATGTTTTTGTAACATGGTACACCACATTCTAAGATATATGGTTTCTATTCAGGTATGGGATCATAGAGTGGTCATAGTTATGGAGTTTCTATTTTAGTAGTATTGGTCAATCGACTAAGATGTTCATCAACATAATTTTTAGCTCCTATTTTGTCCTTGATTTCCATCTTGAGATCTTTCATGAGTGATAAAAATCTTAAAAACCTAGGTTTGGAATCATCTTTATTTGTTGAGTACCTAATATTTTCTTGATAATATGAAACATCTATTATAGCTACATGAAAACATGACGTGAATTTATCCATTGATAATATAACATAATGAATAACTTTTCATATAGTTTTTTATCATAGTGTCATGAATGGTTCTTATAGAATAGGTTGTGACTAAGAAGATTCCATTAATTCTTTGGAAGAGAACCACACCTACATATTGGTTTTATTAATCATAAAGAATCTAAACGGGATGTTACTAAATCAATCATTTCACTATCAATGGGTTAATATACATTTAAATTATATCACCAAATACCTCCCAAAAAATAACATAAAAAGTAAACATAATTTAAATATAATTTTGAATGATGAAGGGTGATCATAAAAAATTCATTTATAAATTTTATATAAAATTATCATTGCCCATAAATAAATAACATGTATCACTTAGGTTCAATTTTGAAAATAAATAATATATTCAATTTTATAAATATGCACCCTAATTCTTTGTTTAAATGATATGAATTTTTCTTATTTTTCAACTATAACGTGACACTTCTCAAATTCCAAAATATTATTTTTAATTAGGTATGTTTTCCAAATCGTTTTTATATTCTAGAAATAATGATAAATATAGTTTCCAACAATACTAATTTTTTTTGAGAAATACCACCAAGAAGTCCACAATTTGATTTTAAAAAATTCCTATCATGAACCAATGAAATAAACCTTCGATGTTTCATAAGATAAAAGAAACCATCTTGAAGAAACAGTGGCCAAAGAGATCATGAACATAATCTCATATTATTATTCTAGGGAAATTGATAGATGAATATATCTGCAAAATCCATCCAAAAAGTAGTAATTTTTCCTTCACACTAACAATTATAATATTTGGTCATTGAATAGGATGAGGTAGTCTCATTTTTGAGTGAATATTTTATATTTGTCTGGTCAATGAATACCCTTCAACTATTTTGACATCTCATTGGAATTAATTCAATATTCACATTTTCTGCAATGTTCAAGACTATTTAATTAAGAACCTCATGGATTTGTTTAACCATTATGAGTTAGAAAGATAAAGTATGTTGACTTGAAAAAAATATTTTTAATATCATTTTTTACAACTATCATATTTTTGTATTTATGTATTCAATCGGACTACATGATAGTTCAAGAGTCCTCCTCTAGGAAAACTTGGTTCGATGAAATTTTGGGGTAATTATATTAATGACTCATAGGCTCCATCCAATATTTTGGACGTTACTTTTTAAAATTTAAAATATGTTTTTTAATTGATCTTTTGATAGGTTGTTAGCAAGTATCACAAGAGAGTTTTATCGATCCATAAGACACACATATTTTAATCAAATTGGAGGGGTTTTAATTACTTATTTTGGGGTTTCACTTATGATGTGTTTAAAATAAAAATAACCACTAAAAAATATTAAATCATTATATTAGTGTGTATAATATCATTTTCCTCTTTTAAATTATCTAGTAATTAACATATTATTTCTTATTTAGTTATAATGGAATAATTTCTAGATTTTTGGGTACACACTTTTTCATTGGATTATTCATGTAAAAGGTGGTATACAAAAGAAAAAAATTATCAAAGAATACAAGAATCATAAACGATATGAATACATTTTTTGTGGACAATTTCATAGTTTTAACAATCATCTAAAGGGTTCTTCTTAGAGTGATTAAAACTAAATTACACCTTTTTTTCTACCAGATCTATGGTGAGGACATTGATAATGATAGTTTCCATCTTTAAGAATGGTGTTCCTTAAATAATTGGTGAATCACATATTAAATTATCTTCCATCATGTTGAGAAACTAAAAATCCACCATAAAAATTAGTCTACTAATTCCCACTGTAAAATCCTCTAAGACATCTACTGGAAGAATATAGGATCTACTGTTCAGTCAGAAAACCACACTCCATGTCTTCAGTTCTCCAAATTTAAAATATGAAAACATATATTAAGGCGTTACAATAGTGAAATACACAAGAAACTATAAAGAATCCCAAAATTTCAACAAGAAAAAAATAGTGAAGGGAATATAAAATGACCATGGATCTTAAAATGTTTTTGGTAATAAAGATGAGAAATAGCTGAGAAACTTATCACTATGTTGATTCTCTAATTCCTACCAATCCACATTCTTTTGGGTAAAATATATATGATTAATGTTGAATATTTAGGTATTTTCAGGATTTATTCTATGAGAGGTATGAAAATTTCAACCATCTTAACCTTGTCATGGATCTCTCATTTATGTTACTCTTCTACTCTTTCATTTGATTGAGTAAACCTGGAAGGGATTGGTACTAAAACATGATTTCTATACTTTTTCACATTAATGGAGTTTAAACCCATTCCTTTATAAAAATTTTATTTAAATCCCCTTCATTTATTTTTCTTATTGAGTGGGATTTTATTTCAAAGACATATATTAAATTTTAAATATAGATTTTTCATGTTCATCTTGGTCTTCCAAAGTATTTGGTGATTGAGTGTTCATTACACTGGTTGTGATGATAATACTCACATTAACCTATGATTATGGTAAAATATTTCCTAGTTTCTTCCCTTGATTTTGGAAAACATTTTCTGAGGTATCTAAATTGGTTAGTTATCTTGTCTAACGGATCTTTCAATCCTATATTTTTGGACTTTAGTTGATTCTATTTATCTAATTCTGCATCAAATGAATGTTAATTAAATGATTTTTTAAAATTGGTTTGGTAGATAAGAATTTTTTTCATACTTATAGAACTATTTAGGGAAAGGAGGTGATATTTAAAATTGTTTTTGGAAAGTGGGTCTTGCATAATATTGTAGACCTCTAAATCCCTATTGGGATTCCCCTTTTATCTATTGAATATTTTTTTGATTTTTTTGGTTTTAATGAAGTTTCACATCTCTCTATAGACTTTATATATATAAATTGATTAGTAAACTTAAGTGGTTACAAACATTATCAAACTACATGAGGTGGTGAAGGTTTTTCACTCACTATATTTATACCCTTTTGTCTTAATAGAAATGATAATTATTATGTTTTAGTTTCATGTAAGGGTGATCAATCAGAAGTACATGCCTCTTGAATACCTATAATACTTTTGTCTATTGTTCAGAATTTTTGTAAAATTATTCCTATATTCTTGATGTCGATCCTATATTCTATTTTTTATTTTTCAGTCAATCATCCTCATGATGGTAAAACCAAGAAGATCCTCCAATTGTCTAAAAAACATTGTATAAAAATACTAGGAAGAAGAATTATTCCACAAATTGATGATATAAGATTGAAAAAATATTCATGATTCTTCAAAAAAACTCATATTGGTTTTCACTAGTTTCTCTCTTAATGGAAATTTTTTTCATAATGCTAGATGTTCCTTAGACGGTTGGGAAAATACATTTCTTGAATCTTATATATAGATCATCCTAGTTATGTATTCCAATGGTTTATATATTATTCATATACTCCTTAGATAATTTGAAAATTGAAAAGGATAATAACCTCCACTTTACTATCTCCATATATACTTCTCTCAACTTCAATCTTGAAAAAAAAATCTAATATAATTGATGTACAAATTGAGGTCTTCTCCATCACATCCATGAAAATTATATAGGATATAAATCTTGTTGACTTGTAATTAAAATTTATAATGTGGGGAAATAATGATTAACTAATATTTTTGGATGAAATCTATGGGGTAAAAATTTATATTAAGGTTTTTTGTGGGTCTATTTCCAATATTTCAGGCACAAAATAATAACATGTCGTTATACTAATGTCCTAAAAATTTAATTATTCTAAATTTATTAAGACCCAATGTTTATTCAGAAAGGATCTCTCTAAATTAGATCTAAAGGAAATATTATTTCATTATAGGACTTAGTCGTGATGTTCATTTTGTTTTAGATTATACACAACCCACATTCTTCATTTCTAAGAATTGAAGATAATGACCTCTCGAGTCCCTCATTTAGTTATCCCCATGGTGGTGACCAGCACCAATTGTATGTAATCTCATCAAAATGGAAGGAATTACCCTTTTTTTGAAATAGAATCAGAAGATCAGATTGTCAAACACTAAAACACCCAGTAATGTATAAGAAAAAAAACCCATATACATCCCACATGAATGTTTAAAGGTAAAATAGTTTCAAATTCAATAAAAATCCCATGTATGTACTAAAATCAAGCTAAAAGTAACACGAAAAATCTCCCATGTCCAAGATATTAAGGTATAGTATGGTACAAATAATACTCCAAAAAACATGAATAAAATTATATTGGTAGGTTTCACATAATTTATACTCTATTGGAAAAGACAATGTCTCTTATGCACTAAATAAAGATGTATAATAATGTCCAAGTGATAAAACAGCAGAAACCAACAACACCTAAAATGTATAATATCCACCCTACCTCACCAATGAACACTAACCAAGTAACACAATTCAACTAATATATTGTAGTAAGAACATAGATGTTTGGGTACCCCATGCAACTTCCCACTGATTAACTGGTCATACCCTAATGGTGAATGTTGGAACGCTATCACACTCTTCCAGAAGCCCCACATCACAACCTATCTACACACAACTAGACCATAGAGCTAATCCAACAACCTACGAAAATAATGCTCACCACATCCCACCAAAAAACACCTGGACTAGAACTATACCACATCCTTCTCACAGACACTTGGTTCTAATCCATACCACATACTTCTCGCAAACACCTGGGCCTTATCCCCAAAACACCCTGGAATGCACAACACATATCATCCCAAATACAGCTATGAATATACACCTCACCCGCAGTCTCTTGGGACTCCCAAGCACATATAAATTGCCCTACAACCTGCCCAAAGAATCTTGTTCTACCAACGACTTGTAGAGGGAGTAGGGAAGTGTAGGTAACTACCCATATATCCTCCCACCGAGATATCGGTAAAGACACCCTCCCCCATGTAAATGGTGTTGTTTAGATCATAGCGATAAACTAGGGAAGGGTGTGTATAAAAATCACAATAAATAAGAGTATATATATATATGTATAAAACACTCATCCCTACTTATGGGTTTTTTCAAACAAACAACGACCCCAAAAGGACACCATTACTGCTATCTCAAAATGCACTACAACAAAAAATGACAAAATTAAATTACTATCCTCATCCACCTCATTTAACCAAACATCATTATTTATTATGAAATATATTTATTTGTTCAATCCATACCATGGAAAATAAAAACCACATCATCAAATAGACCACAGAACACAAATAACACATGGAAAAAAGACCATAGTAAAAAAAACTGACTGCCCACTTCCACTCCACTTAACACCAATTCTGATCACATCCTTCATTATTATTAAAATTCATTCCTCAAAACCACCCACATAAATAGATTAAGCCCTATATCATATCCACTCTGAAAAACAGAACTAAAAACATCCCTGCTACACCACACTTCCCATTAAAACTGTCCTCATAAGACATGTGGCATAACACTTCTAATCCACCCGATGAGTAAATAACAGCACAAACCCCTCAAATCCCCACATTGAAACACATTCCATTCATCCCAAAACCAAACCAACTCCAAATAAATGACTCTTTAACACCAACTTAACCACCCCACATCACAAATCCATGCCAATGACCCCGCTACAGCATAAGCTAGAACAATACCACACACAACAAATATAAAAAAAACCGGGTAATGTGTATTAATATATAACAAAAACCCGTCCTTTAATTCAAATTTTATATCTCAAGGGTGATAAAAGAAGATATATAATATAGGGGAATCTATTTATTTAATTGAATATAAGTGGATAATTAGATTTTAATTATTTACATCTATTCAACGGAAGATCAACAATGAGCATCCACAAGACATTATAGGTGATTAAATAGAGACCCCCAATGACCATGACTATTAGAACGCATAAAACTAATAAATCTCACAACATGGATCATAAAAACAGATAAAACCAAATTATCATCATCATTATCATCTTCCCATAACATTATTTATTACTTCTTAATAAGATTAATTAACTTTACAATAATAATCATTCCCAACAAACATTAGTCATTATTATATTTTTATTCAACTGTATTCAAAAGGAGACATTAGTACACACACCCAACATGATACAAAAAATGGAGGGATGAAGGGATCCCAACCTATAAGAAAACATGATCAACACTTATCTTTTTTTCCAAAATAGGGGGTTCAAAATAAGCTGGTAGACGCCTCTAAGAAAACAATATCTGAGATCGATAACTCAAATCATGATCGATCTGGGAAGAAAAGTTTTTGGAACCCCATATGAAGAGTGAACAAGAATAAAATTATTTTGGAATGATTTTAAGAAAATAACAATTCATTTAAAGACTCAGGGTTTATAAAACTATTTGAATTACACATTAAAATCTAATACTAACCAATACAACGTAGTTTTTGTATTTATGAGCCTTGGGGTTGTAGAAAAGTCATTGATATGATTTATACCACCCCAAAAAGCATAAAAATAAATTAAATATGATATTTAACCTGATTTACGTCAAATAAAATGTTAAACAGGAGAATTTGGAAGGAATATGGAAAACTAAAATTTTGAAAATCTATTAGAATTGACTCATCATTGGGTGACTCACTAGAACAATATTATAGTGGTTGTGGCACCATTAGGTGACTCAATATTGGATGTGTCAATGGTGAGAGGTACTAAGGATGAGCTAGTAATATCGAGTCACTGTTCAATTATTCACCATTTGGTGAGCTGCTATTCAGTGAGTTACCATTCTATGAGGCACCGTTCATTTAGCTACCATTTTCTGAGTCAATGTGCAGTGAGTAACCATTCATTGATATATCATTACGTTATTATCTGTTAGGTGTGATGCCATTCGGTGAGTCACTATTCAGTGTGCTACTATTATGACTCATTGTCTATGAGTCGCAATTCTTGAATCACTATATTGAGTCATCTATCCTCGCTCACCATCATTGACCAACCATTAGAAAGACTATAAAATATTAAAACTCTTGTAATGATCTAATCTTACCTTCAAACCCCCTCAATCATTGTATTTTTCCAAATTAGTGGAACAGAAAGGTCAAAGACAATACATAAGATACCTCTCAATCTATTCTGACCATGACAATTCAAAACCAAATGCAGAAGGAGGAGTCTGAACATTCATCTCTTATGATACCTCCCAAGGATCCCACTAAACTAGAAACACACCAAACAACAAAATAAATCAACGTTCAATGTTAAGACACTATTTTTTTGTTCCATAATCGTAGTGATATATATACATCTAATAACACCTCCTATGACATCTTTTAACCCATAAAACTAGAGGAAACACCTAAATATCATAAAAACCACACTGTCTTAACACAAAAATCAGAGAATATCTTCCACTATGTCAAGATATTATCTTCCCTCGGTGGAAGTGACTCGCCCTCATGAGTGTAATCTCATCCTCATTAATGCATCTCTATAAGGATTCAATTCATCCCCTCTTCATATGATATGATATTATCACACATTAAGGAATTAAGAAACAACCTATCTCATGGAATACAAGGTTCAAGCATCACATTACAATGTAAAATAAAACACGGAGAAATTGAAAATAACTCCAGATACTAGGAACCCAGATGTGAATCCTGATCCCAATTACTATCATTCATGACTACATGCCTCTGAAACACATAAACCAAAAGAATGGGCTGTCCACACAACTCTTTCTTCTAATGATCTTGTATCTCTAATGTCCACTCCACATATGTCGCAATTACTTTGATATCCAACTATACCCTATCCATTTCATGGGAGTAATTGTGAAGATACAATAGATGATTAGTGATTTGGAAGAAGTTGTAGATCTTCTCCTATTACATTGGAAAATCTAACTATTTTTTCAATTTGAAAAATTGCCCCAACTCCTCGAAGGGTCTGATAAAAATGGGATAAAACTTAATAATTCTACCAAACCTCCACTTCTTACATCAAGGGGATGCCTTAAAGAACACATGTTCCACAAAAACAAGCTCCAAGGGCCACCTATAGTGATCTATATATGTCTTTTTCTAGTTATTTACTACATTTATCCGCTCACAATCAATCCAAACCTTCTCTATTGTTCTTCACACCACCTCAGGACCAATAACATCTATTTCTCCAAGTCTTGTCTATCACATGGGCGATCGACATGGTATTCTATACAAGGCATAAAATGGATCCATGATAATGGAAGAGTGTAAGATATTATTGTATTAAAACTCTACCAAAGGAAATTGTCTCACCTCTAACACACAAAAGCCAAAGTACATGTATTCATAATTTCCTCCAATTTCATGATTTTCTGCTCTGTCTTCCCATTTAATTTATATTGGAAAGTAGTGATGAGGTTTATCTAGATGTCCAATGAATGGTACAATAACCTCCTAACTCGTGAGGTAAATTTTTTATCTTGGTCCGAGAAAATTGATCATGGAACTCCGTGTAGTCGAAACACCTCATCCACATACCAAATAGCCAAGGCATCCACAGTGCTCGAGTCCTAAATCATTAGGATGTGAGCCTATTTCATCTAATGATCCACTAATACCAAGATCACCTTTAATCCTCCTAGAGCCCTATGTTACTATATTATGAAATCCATCTATTTTTCTTCCCAAATCCACTCAGGGATATCTAAGGGATGTTACAAACCACCGGGAACAATGTATTCATCCTTAAATATTTGGCACTCCTAGACCTTTTCCACAAACTCCACTTATTCATGCTCTATCTCGTGCCACCAAAACTGCTCCCTCAAGCAACTATGCATTTGGAAATAATTTTATATACCGTTATGGGTGATATATGAGTATCATTGATGACTTCCTCATGTATCTACATACGAACCAATATCCTCCCATAGAACAATTTCTAGTTCTAACTATCCTCCGACCATCCCTCCAGCACATCACCATGGTCAGCACAATCTCACATCACTATGTCCTACGAGTCTCCCAATTAGGACGTTTTTTTAATGACATTAGAGAAGAATTTATCATCATCTGAAATAAATAGCCACAACCAAAATCGATCTATATCTAAGTGAAATGGAAAAAATCTTCCATCTCCTTCCATACATCTACAGATTCCAGAGAAACCGCATCATGTGACATCATAATCAAATCATCTTCCACAACATTCCCCTTTACTAAGTAGTAAGATAAATCAAAATCTTAATCATTGAGAAATCCCATCCACCTTCACTCTCTCATGTTCATATATCATTGTGAAAATATATACCTCAAACTCTTGTGATATATGAAGACCATAATATACTCCCCATTGTGGTAATGTTGCCACAACATTAGTGCGTACACATCTTCTTATATCTCTAAGTCATTGATGGAATAGTAATTGTCATGGGGACAGAAATTCCACATCCAATAAGAGATCAATTCATACTATTTCATTGACACAGAACCCATGCCCAGACCGAAAGTGTCAAAAAACACCTCGATCCTAACCCCTTCCTCTCGAAACTGAAGCATTGGAGCAGTGTCTAAATTACCTTTCATGTAGTTCAATGCCTACTAATACTGGTCACTCCAAACATATTCAGAGTCCATCCTAGTCAATGGAGTCAATGGTGTCACAACTCATTAGAAATCTAGTAAAAATATCTGATAATTGCATTCCAGATAGGGAAATATGTGAACCTCTTCCACATTCTTTGGTGCTTATAAAGAATAAACTACATAAACATTCGAATAATCCACTGCTATGCCAAGTCAGGACACCACATGCCCTAGGAAGATCACCTCTCGTTTCTAGAACAAGAATATAGATAACTTACAGTAGAGCTGGATTTTTCAAAGAAACTACAAGATGGTATTGAGATGATAGGATTTCCCCTCCTTTGAATTTGAGTATATCCAGATGTCATCGATGAATACAAAGATGAAATGGTCCAAGAACTCATGAAAAATAAAATTCACGATCCTCAAGAACACAACCGAGGCATTCGTAACACTAAATGACATGACAACAGACTCAATGTGCCCATACCTTCAATAGAAAGTTGTTTTCTTGTTGTCACGCTCATTCACCCTCAACTATTGATACCCAAACCGTAGATTGATCTTAGAAAACAAATATGGTCCCCTCAGGTAGTATAAAATATCATCTATCCCTAGAGTGGGAATTTTTTTTAACTCTCATATGATTCAACCAATGGTAGAATATTTATAACCACAATAAAATGGATAACTTCATTGTGAACAAGAATAAATAATGACATGATGATAATGCGGGTCAGATTAATCCCTTTTTCATGATGTTATAAATAGGTATCCTAAACTCTCGCAACTCAAAAGGTACTATCTAATAATGATCCATTGAAATCGATGAGGCACCAAAATTATGGTCTTTCATGAACTCGACATCACGTTGAGGGTTTAGAGTCCCATCTTCCTAGAGAAATATTTCTAAGAACTCCCCTAAAAACAATGAGATCCTCCACCATCTCGGTATCCACTGATTCCACTCACATCATGGACAATCAGGAAATAAGAGATTCAACACCCCTTATTCCCATCTGACAACTCTTCTCGCCTGCAAAGGCCACATGCTGGACATCCACATCTAAAAACATGACACTCCTCTTGAAGTGGTCAATAACAGTATTCCAAAAATCCAATTATTCGAATCCAATAGTTATATAGTACAACTAAATCTATATAATGAATATATCACATTGGGACTAGTGCAGTCGTGTCATTAGTATACATCCCGAGCATACATCAAAAAAGATGGTATGTCCTCTAACTGGTGTAGTCAACACCGGGGGTACAAAAAGTGTCTCTATGTCTACTCCAAGATCACGGGCTAGTTCATGTACAAAAAATGTGTGAAAATCACCTGAATCAATCGATGATCAATAAAGAGCACTAATCAGACTAATTGTACCTATTACAATATCTGACCCAACTAGAAATTCTACCACTGTGGCGTGTAACTGAACACGCCTAGATCATCTTACCATCTACTAATTTCCACATACATGATCATACTTGGTTCGAGGACCTTAAGGATCACCCTTAGGTCAGGTTCCATGTGATCCATATCCCCTCAGTGTAGGAGGGGCCTGTAGACCTTGGTGGTGAGATAGCATGACAAGAAACCTCTGTTGGGGAAGGCACTTAACATACCCACCCCAACCATACTAAGCTTCAATGGCCACTAGTTACTAAATATGAATATTCCCATGACATCCATAAGAGAAACAACATGGTCCCAAATTCAATATAAAATCATGACGACCTAAAGGTTGAAATGAGAACTACTAACGTTGGATCCTTATAGGCCCGAGTGCATGAGAAATGATGCTGGAAACCATGACCTTCAATTAACTACATTATCTCTCATCTCATGGTAGACCAACTCATGAGTGAATCCTCTAAACTACCTCATTCTTCTAGTGGGACTCAATATATATTTGTAATGTAAAGGGGGTAAATTTATACTAGAGAGAATTATATAGTGCCTCCACTAAGCATATCAGATGAGACACCTCATCCAGAAAGAGATTTAGGGAAAATGAAGGAAATCCTTGAACTTGGTACTCATCTCTTGTACCATCAATGTCACCAACTAGAGGGAGAGTAACTAAGACCTATTTGTAGCCTTCATGGTTGATGAAATGAATTCATTATGGAACTCCATCTAATAATATGATTACAGAATAACAACATCCTTCTTCTCCCTTAGGTACAACATCCACCACTAATGCGATGAAACCCTCATTTGGCTCACCACTAAAGGAACCCAATACTCTGTCAGAGCCTAGATCAAATTGATGTTGATCTCAGGATCCTTAAATGAGCTCTCAGTCTCAATATCTAATACAATGACCTAATATATTCCTAGGATATACCACTGGAAAGTGCATAATGATATCTTCTACTGGTTTTTTTATCCAATTGATCTACCCTCTACTGAACAACCAGATGGTTATGATGAGCCTAAACTAACTAGGCCACTAATGGATAACAACTAGTTTTCATAGCTAAAAGGTTATTACTGAATTCCTAGTCCTTAGCAGTATGTAATTTTATTTAATAATAATTTTACTCATTCAAATCATTAATTATTTCATATTTTTTAAAACACCCGAATTCCATTGGGATCACAAGTCATTATGATTAGTGTACCCTTACTGGGATTTTTCCCCTTCAAATTGTGTATCTTTACATGATAATTGAGTTGGCTTAGAGTCCTTGAGTATGATAATGGGGACCCTAAAATCCCATGTCCTAGTAGGTCTTCCTGGCCCTACGTCATACAACAAGATCACCTAACTCTATTGTCCTACCATCAGAAGTAATCCATACTATCCTAACCCTAAACTCCATCCTATCTCTCAACCAGAACCATTGATACCATTATGTCATTAAATTCCTTCTTTAAGATGAAGAAAGTGAGATAATACCCCCCCCCCCCCAATTCGCCCTTAGGTAGGCCCCCCAGTGGTGACCATCACTATGGGTATGCAATATCATGAAAATGGAAGGCATTACACTTGTTATAGAAATAATATTAGTATAGAAGATGTTAAAACCCAAAAAATCAATGTACTATATAAGAAAGAAAACGAAAATCCATCCTATATGCATGTTAGAAGGTAAAACTGTTACAAATACAATAAACCTACCATGTTAATACCAAAAGAAAGCTACATAGTGACACAATAACTATCCCAAGTCTGATCTATTAAGGTCCAACACAATCTACATATTCCTCATGGATACCTAAAAAGTGTTTTATAAGTATCAGGTGAGAATATAATTACACTAAGTAGGAAAATACAATGTCTCATGTCTACAAGTGGAAGAATAATACTTATTCCCCTGTGAAAAAACATTAGAAACCAACATCACCTAAATGATATACCAGCCAGCCTCAACAGGGTACACTCCCCAGGTAACACATGTGTAGACTAGTAATATATTAAGCACATCAATGTTTGCAAACCCTACACCACTACTCACTGGATAACATCTCCTAAAAAAATGACGATTGTATTGACTATTGCACAATATTCCACAAACCCCATGCCACAACTCGACCGCACACACCAGGGCCTCAATGATTTTCTGACATCTTGAGAAAATGGAGCTCACCATATCTCACCCACATACACCTGGGCCACAAACATACCACATCCCACCCATAAAAACATGGGCTATAACCATACAACATCATGTCTATGAACACCCGATCCTCATCCCAAAAACACTAAGGAAATCACAACACATCTCATCCAGAAGACACCTAGGAGAGCACACTGGAACCCTAGAAAAATGACCCTCACAACCACACCACAACCTTTCTAATGAGTCATTGCCTTACAGGTGGTGGCAGTAGATGATTCAATAATATAGTTGAAGGATTAAGATTATTCCTAATGTTCATGTTCATGATGTAAAAGTAAAAATCTCAGTGAAATTATCCCCTTAAAATTGTGGAGAATCCCACTTCCTAATCTCATAGAATTCCCATGTTAAAATAAATCATTTTGAATGATTTATGATCTTTGTAGACATTTGTTTTCATCTTTTGTTTTTTATTCATTTATTAAAATCTTTTTTTAGTTTCTCATATTTAATTCTTGGAATTAACCTCAAGTATCCCACATATAAAAATATGATCTCAATCTTCTGTCTAGTAATGTTGATTTGTTGTTTTCCAAAATCACAACCCATTATAATTTTTTTAGTATTCAAGAGGGTCAGAAAATATAGATTACAATGCATGAATATCTAACCTTTATGAATATCTGATACCCAAGATAAAACCCCAACACTTTTCCCATATAATAGTAAAACAACCCCTTTAGATTGATTTCCATCACCCCAACATTGAATCATAAAAATATCAGGCAAAATTAAATTTTGGGGTATAAATTAAAAATAATGGCCTGAAACATTGCTTATTCCTAACATTTTCATTCATGACCTCATTGGATAAATAAATAATGAAGTAATAGGAGGTGTCAAGGATAAGGTATTGTAAATTAAGTCAATCAATAATCATATTAAATTTTGGTATTCATAGTCATGTAGTTGACAAGATTAATTACAAGTTCTATCTAGTGACATGTCCCAAGGTAACACATTGAAATTTCCTATGATTAAGAGAAATACCGGTTCTAGATATTCAATAGAGATTTGATATATGATATTGTAACATTAGTCATTGAATGGATAGTAATAATAAATATATATATATGATATTTTGCAAATTCAATGTGTGAATGATGGTGGTACAATTTCATTTACATTATTAAATCAATTACCACAAATCATGAGTCTTCATTTTAATATCCATGCATCAATCAAATAATTCAATTCCCTTCTTTACTCATTCAATATCACTATAATTACAATCTAAAATATTTAATCAGTATATTAATAAGAATCCCATATTTCCTATAAATGTCATGTAATGTTGGGATTCAAATCATGTGCATGTATTTTCTAATTAAATCTTAGAATATGTTTCTAAATAAAAAACCATAGAGTTTAAAATATAAATATTAAAATTTAACAACATTTTATCCTGATAAATTGTAATGTTTTATCTTTTTTTCTATTTTGGTTCTTCCTCATGACATCTTTCAATGATTCTCTTATAAAAACAAATCAACTCATGCCAAGGAAAGATCCATTCCATTTAATCCCATTGTGATGAAGGTGTGGTAAATAAATAAAAAACATTCATATTACTAATAAAATATTGAAACATGTGATTCCTCCATGAAGATCCATTGGGTAATGTTAGTGGCTTGACCTAACACAATGATAATAAATCGTTAGATGTGTTGGCGATGTTTGGGCTCCTCCATTGATTCTAGATGTAAATTCCCAGGGATCATTTTCAACCCTCTCCCAATCATAGTGAATGAGTTTCCTTAATCTTCATTCTTTATCTAAATGGAACTATAAAGATAAAAATTAGTAAAAATATATATTCATTACCACAAATAATGAATTTTATCTCACATTAACATTAATATAAATTTGTATATGAGTACTTGTTCTCCATATTTAAGGTTATATTTTTGAATTAATTTATCATGTGGAACTATGGTTCATTATTTGTAAATTATGAGTTATTACAAACCCTCTAATGTTATATGATACAGATCCTATAATTGATTCTTTCTCATTTTTTTGGCACTCACAAAAATATAAATTCACTTTTTAAACATTAAAATATTTTTCGTCCTCCAACTCCATGGGAATATATGAACTTTTTCAATAAATTATCCAATAAGGGATAGAACCTATAGTTGTATTGTATGTTTTTTAGAATTCCCCAATCCTTTAGAATTTGTTGAAATCAATCTGTAAAATTAATTTAATATTCATGTTAGAGACTTCATTATATCCATTTTTTAGTTAAGTAAATTTTCATATGTCTTATTGTGAAACTCAGACTTTTTACAAATTTCTTCCATTTGTCCACTAAAAATAAATCTTCCCTTGGTTTCTTGATAATGTATTTTCAAACTCCAAACATTAAAAAGATTTAATCTTTGAAAAAATAAGACACAACATTTGCATAATCATTTTAGGTGGGATTGGATTCTTCCAATTTAAATAAATTTCAAGATAATGTAATATATACGATGTCCCAAAACATAAGGGAAAGGTCGATTAAAATAAATTACCAAAAATTACGATATTTAACACAAAATGATGATTTTTGAGGAATATCATTTCTCTTTGAAAGATTTCTTGAAAATTTACTCATGAATCATTTTTACAATATTCTAGTCATTATTGGAAAAATCAATTCTAAATTCTAATAATTATCTAGAAATTATTTGAGTTTCATTGTGGCATCTAGAATCATGTTTATGAAAATGTTCAAATGAAAATTATATCTCAAAACCTAGTAAGAATATTCTTACGACTTGTTCATATATTTTTTTAGAAATTTATCATCCAATATAACATTATATATATTTATCTGAGTTTTTTTATGATGATAGTTAAGGTAATAAATATCATATGTTATGGAAAAATAGTTTACTATGTTTTTGTAACATGGTACACCACATTCTAAGATATATGGTTTCTATTCAGGTATGGGATCATAGAGTGGTCATAGTTATGGAGTTTCTATTTTAGTAGTATTGGTCAATCGACTAAGATGTTCATCCACATAATTTTTAGCTCCTATTTTGTCCTTGATTTCCATCTTGAGATCTTTCATGAGTGATAAAAATCTTAAAAACCTAGGTTTGGAATCATCTTTCTTTGTTGAGTACCTAATATTTTCTTGATAATATGAAACATCTATTATAGCTACATGAAAACATGACGTGAATTTATCCATTGATAATATAACATAATGAATAGCTTTTCATATAGTTTTTTATCATAGTGTCATGAATGGTTCTTATGGAATAGGTTGTGACTAAGAAGATTCCATTAATTCTTTGGAAGAGAACCACACCTACATATTGGTTTTATTAATCATAAAGAATCTAAACGGGATGTTACTAAATCAATCATTTCACTATCAATGGATTAATATACATTTAAATTATATCACCAAATACCTCCCAAAAAATAACATAAAAATTAAACATAATTTAAATATAATTTTGAATGATGAAGGGTGATCATAAAAAATTAATTTATAAATTTTATATAAATTATCATTGCCCAAAAATAAATAACATGTATCACTTAGGTTCAATTTTGAAAATAAATAATAAATTCATTTTTATAAATATGCACCCTAATTCTTTTTTTAAATGTTATGAATTTTTCTTATTTTTCAACTATAACGTGACACTTCTCAAATTCCAAAATATTATTTTTAATTAGGTATGTTTTCCAAATCGTTTTTATATTCTAGAAATAATGATAAATATAGTTTCCAACAATACTAATTTTTTTGAGAAATACCACCAAGAAGTCCACAATTTGATTTTAAAAAATTCCTATCATGATCCAATGAAATAAACCTTTGATGTTTCATAAGATAAAAGGAACCATCTTGAAGAAACAGTCGCCAAAGAGATCATGAACATAATCTCATATTATTATTCTAGGGAAATTGATAGATGAATATATCTGCAAAATCCATCCAAAAAGTAGTAATTTTTCCTTCACACTAACAATTATAATATTTGGTCATTGAATAGGATTAGGTAGTCTCAATTTTGAGTGAATATTTTATATTTGTCTTGTCAATGAATACCCTTCAACTATTTTGACATCTCATTTGAATTAATTCAATATTCACATTTTCTGCAATGTTCAAGACTATTTAATTAAGAACCTCATGGATTTGTTTAACCATTATGAGTTAGAATGATAAAGTATGTTGACTTGAAAAAAATAGTTTTAATATCATTTTTTACAACTATCATATTTTTGTATTTATGTATTCAGTCGGACTACATGATAGTTCAAGAGTCCTCCTCTAGGAAAACTTGGTTCGATGAAATTTTGGGGTAATTATATTAATGACTCATAGGCTCCATCCAATATTTTGGACGTTCCTTTTTAAAATTTAAAATATGTTTTTAATTGTTCTTTTGATAGGTTGTTAGCAAGTATCACAAGAGAGTTTTATCGATCCATAAGACACACATATTTTAATCAAATTGGAGGGGTTTTAATTACTTATTTTGGGGTTTCACTTATGATGTGTTTAAAATAAAAATAACCACTAAAAATATTAAATCATTATATTAGTGTGTATAATATCATTTTCCTCTTGTAAATTATCTAGTAATTAACATATTATTTCTTATTTAGTTATAATGGAATAATTTCTAGATTTTTGGGTACACACTTTTTCATTGGATTATTCATGTAAAAGGTGGTATACAAAAGAAAAACATTATCAAATAATACAAGAATCATAAATGATATGAATACATTTTTTGTGGACAATTTCATAGTTTTAACAATCACTTAAAGGGTTCTTCTTGGAGTGATTAAAACTAAATTACACCTTTTTTTCTACCAGATCTATGGTGAGGACATTGATAATGATAGTTTCCATCATTAAGAATGGTGTTCCTTGAATAATTGTTGAATCACATATTAAATTATCTTCCATCATGTTGAGAAACTAAAAATCCACCAGAAAAATTAGTCTACTAATTCCCACTGTAAAATCCTCTAAGACATCTACTGGAAGAATATAGGATCTATTGTTCAGTCAGAAAACCACACTCCATGTCTTCAGTTCTCCAAATTTAAAATATGAAAACATATATTAAGGCGTTACATTAGTGAAATACACAAGAAACTATAAAGAATCCCAAAATTTCAACAAGAAAAAAATAGTGAAGGGAATATAAAATGACCATGGATCTAAAAATGTTTTTGGTAATAAAGATTAGAAATAGCTGAGAAACTTATCACTATGTTGATTCTCAAATTCCTACCAATCCACATTCTTTTGGGTAAAATATATATGATTAATGTTGAATATTTAGGTATTTTCAGGATTTATTCTATGAGAGGTATGAAAATTTCAACCATCTTAACCTTGTCATGGATCTCTCATTTATGTTACTCTTCTACTATTTCATTTGATTGAGTGAACCTGGAAGGGATTGGTATTAAAACATGATTTCTATACTTTTTCACATTAATGGAGTTTAAACTCATTCCTTTCTAAAAATTTTATTTAAATCCCCTTCATTTATTTTTCTTATTGAGTGGGATTTTATTTCAAAGACATATATTATATTTTAAATATAGATTTTTCATGTTCATCTTGGTCTTCCATAGTATTTGGTGATTGAGTTTTCATTACACTGGTTGTGATGATAATACTAACATTCACCTATGATTATGGTAAAATATTTCCTAGTTTCTTCACTTGATTTTGGAAAACATTTTCTGAGGTATCTAAATTGGTTAGTTATATTGTCTATCAGATCTTTCAATCCTATATTTTTGGACTTTAGTTGATTCTATTTATCTAATTCTGCATCAAATGAATGTTAATTAAATTATTTTTTAAAATTGGTTTGGTAGATAAGAATTCTTTTCATACATATAGAACTATTTAAGGAAAGGAGGTGATATTTAAAATTGTTTTTGGAAAGTGGGTCTTGCATAATATTGTAGACCTCTAAATCCCTATTGGGATTCCCCTTTTATCTATTGAATATTTTTTGATTTTTTTGGTTTTAATGAAGTTTCACATCTCTCTATAGACTTTATATCTATAAATTGATTAGTAAACTTAAGTGGTTACAAACATTATCAAACTACATGAGGTGGTGAAGGTTTTTCACTCATTATATTTATACCCTTTTGTCTTAATAGAAATGATAATTACTATGTTTTAGTTTCATGTAAGGGTGATCAATCAGAAGTACATGCCTCTTGAATACCTATCATACTTTTGTCTATTGTTCAGAATTTTTGTAAAATTATTCCTATATTCTTGATGTCGATCCTATATTCTATTTTTTATTTTTCAGTCAATCATCCTCATGATGGTAAAACCAAGAAGATCCTCCAATTGTCTAAAAAACATTGTATAAAAATTCTAGGAAGAAGAATTATTCCACAAATTGATGATATAAGATTGAAAAAATATTCATGATTCTTCAAAAAAACTCATATTGGTTTTCACTAGTTTCTATCTTAATGGAAATTTTTTTCATAATGCTAGATGTTCCTTAGACGGTTGGGAAAATACATTTCTTGAATCTTATATATAGATCATCCTAGTTATGTATTCCAATGGTTTATATATTATTCATATACTCCTTAGATAATTTGAAAATTGAAAAGGATAATAACCTCAACTTTACTATCTCCATATATACTTCTCTCAACTTCAATCTTGAAAAAAAATCTAATATAATTGATGTACAAATTGAGGTCTTCTCCATCACATCCATGAAAATTATATAGGATATAAATCTTGTTGACTTGTAATTAAAATTTATAATGTGGGGAAATAATGATTAACTAGTATTTTTGGATGAAATCTATGGGGTAAAAATTTATATTAAAGTTTTTTGTGGGTCTATTTCCAATATTTCAGGCACAAAATAATAACATGTCGTTATACTAATGTCCTAAAAATTTATTTATTCTAAATTGATTAAGACCCAATGTTTTTTCAGAAAGGATCTCTCTAAATTAGATCTAAAGGAAATATTATTTCATTATAGGACTTAGTGGTGATGTTAATTTTGTTTTAGATTATATCACAACCCACATTCATCATTTCGAAGAATTAAAGATAATGACCTCTCGAGTCCCTCATTTAGTTATCCCCATGGTGGTGACCGACACCAATTGTATGTAATCTCATCAAAATGGAAGGAATTACCGTTTTTTTGAAATAGGATCAGAAGATCAGATTGTCAAACACTAAAACACCCAGTACTATATTAGAAAAAAACCCATATACATCCCACATGAATGTTTAAAGGTAAAATAGTTTCAAATTCAATAAAAATCCCATGTAAGTACTAAAATCAAGCTAAGAAGTTACAAGATAAATCTCCCATGTCCAAGATATTAAGGTATAGTATGGTACAAATAATACTCCAAAAAACATGAATAAAATTATATTGGTAGGTTTCACATAATTTATACTCTATTGGAAAAGACAATGTCTCTTATTCACAAAATAAAGATGTATAATAATGTCCAAGTGATAAAACAGCATAAACCAACAACACCTAAAATGTATAATATCCACCCTACCTCACCAATGAACACTAACCAAGTAACACAATTCAACTAATATAGTGTAGTAAGAACATAGATGTTTGGGTACCCCATGAAACTTCCCACTGATTAACTGGTCATACCCTAATGGTGAATGTTGGAATGCTATCACACTCTTCCAGAAGCCCCACATCACAACCTGTCTACACACACCTAGACCATAGAGCTAATCCTACAACCTACGAAAATAATGCTCACCACATCCCACCAAAAAACACCTGGACTAGAACTATACCACATCCTTCTCACAGACACTTGGTTCTAATCCATACCACATACTTCTCGCAAACACCTGGGCCTCATCCCCAAAACACCCTGGAATGCACAACACATATCATCCCAAATACAGCTATGAATATACACCTCACCCGCAGTCTCTTGGGACTCCCAAGCACATAAAAATTGCCCCACAACCTGCCCAAAGAATCTTGTTCTACCAACGACTTGTAGAGGGAGTAGGGAAGTGTAGGTAACTACCCATATATCCTCCCACCGAGATATCGGTAAAGACACCCTCCCCCATGTAAATGGTGTTGTTTAGATCATAGCGATAAACTAGGGAAGGGTGTGTATAAAAATCACAATAAATAAGAGTATATATATATATATTTATAAAACACTCATCCCTACTTATGGGTTTTTTCAAACAAACAACGATCCCAAAAGGACACCATTACTGCTATCTCAAAATGCACTACAACAAAAAATGACAAAAATAAATTACTATCCTCATCCACCTCATTTAACCAAACATCATTATTTATTATGAAATATATTTATTTGTTCAATCCATACCATGGAAAATAAAAACCACATCATCAAATAGACCACAGAACACAAATAACACATGGAAAAAAGACCATAGTAAAACAAACTGACTGCCCACTTCCACTCCACTTAACACCAATTCTGATCACATCCTTCATTATTATTAAAATTCATTCCTCAAAACCACCCACATAAACAGATTAAGCCCTGTATCATATCCACTCTGAAAAACAGAACTAAAAACATCCCTGCTATACCACACTTCCCATTAAAACCGTCCTCATAAGACATGTGGCATAACACTTCTAATCCACCCGATGAGTAAATAACAGCACAAACCCCTCACATCCCCACATTGAAACACACTCCATTCATCCCAAAACCAATCCAACTCCAAATAAATGACTCTTTAACACCAAATTAACCACCCCACATCACAAATCCATGCCAATGACCCCGCTACAGCATAAGCTAGAACAATACCACACACAACAAATATAAAAAAACCGGGTAATGTGTATTAATATATAACAAAAACCTGTCCTTTAATTCAAATTTTATATCTCAAGGGTGATAAAAGAAGATATATAATATAGGGGAATCTATTTATTTAATTGAATATAAGTGGATAATTAGATTTTAATTATTTACATCTATTAAACGGAAGATCAACAATGAGCATCCACAAGACATTATAGGTGATTAAATAGAGACCCCCAATGACCATGACTATTAGAACGCATAAAACTAATATATCTCACAACATGGATCATAAAAACAGATAAAACCAAATTATCATCATCATTATCATCTTCCCATAACATCATTTATTACTTCTTAATAAGATTAATTAACTATACAATAATAATCATTCCCAATAAATATTAGTCATTAATATATTTTTATTCAACTGTATTCAAAAGGAGATATTAGTACACACACCCAACATGATACAAAAAATGGAGGGATGAAGGGATCCCAACATATAAGAAAACATGATCAACACTTATCTTTTTTCCAAAATAGGGGGTTCAAAATAAGCTGGTAGACGCCTCTAAGAAAACAATATCTAAGATCGATAACTCAAATCATGATCGATCAGGGAAGAAAAGTTTTTGGAACCCCATATGAAGAGTGAACAAGAATAAAATTATTTTGGAATGGTTTTAAGCATATAACAATTCATTTAGAGACTCAGGGGTTATAAAACTATTTTAATTCCCCATTAAAATCTAATACTAACCAATACAACGTAGTTTTTGTATTTATGAGCCTTGGGGTTGTAGAAAAGTCATTGATATGATTTATACCACCCCAAAAAGCATAAAAATAAATTAAATATGATATTTAACCTAATTTACGTCAAATAAAATGTTAAAGGGGAGAATTTGGAAGGAATATGGAAAACTAAAATTTTGAAAATCTATTTGAATTGACTCATTATTGGGTGACTCACTAGAACAATATTATAGTGGTTGTGGAACCATTGGGTGACTCAATATTGGATGTGTCACTGGTGAGAGGTACTAAGGATGAGCTAGTAATATCGAGTCACTGTTCAATTATTCACCATTTGGTGAGCTGCTATTTAGTGAGTTACCATTCTATGAGGCACCATTCATTTAGCTACCATTTTCTATGTCAATGTGCAGTGAGTAACCATTCATTGATATATCATTACGTTATTATCTGTTAGGTGTGATGCCATTCGGTGAGTCACTATTCAGTGTGATACTATTATGACTCATTGTCTACGAGACAAAATTCTTGAATCACTATTTTGAGTCATCTATCCTCGCTCACCATCAGCGACCAACCATTAGAAAGACTATAAAATATCAAAACTCTTGTAATGATCTAATCTTACCTCCAAACCCCCTCAATCATTGTATTTTTCCAAATTAGTGGACCAGAAAGGTCGTAGACAATACATCAGATACCTCTCAATCTATTCTGACCATGACAATTCAAAACCAAATGCAAAAGGAGGAGTCTGAACATTCATCTCTTATGATACCTCCCAAGGATCCCACTAAACTAGAAACACACCAAACAACAAAATAAATCAATGTTCAATGTTATGACACTATTTTTTTGTTCCATCATCTTAGTGATATATATACATCTAATAACACCTCCTCTGACATCTTTTAACCCATAAAACTAGAGGAAACACCTAAATATCATAAAAACCACACTGTCTTAACACAAAAATCAGAGAATATCTTCCTCTATGTCAAGATATTATATTCCCTCGGTGGAAGTGACTCGCCCTCATGAGTGTAATCTCATCCTCATTAATGCATCTCTATAAGTATTCAATTCATCCCCTCTTCATATGATAAGATATTATCACACATTAAGGAATTAAGAAACAACCTATCTCATGGAATACAAGGTTCAAGCATCACATTACAATGTAAAATAAAACACGGAGAAATTGAAAATAACTACAGATACTAGGAACCCAGATGTGAATCCTGATCCCAATTACTATCATTCATGACTACATGCCTCTGAAACACATAATCCAAAAGAATGGTCTGTCCACACAACTCTTTCTTCTAATGATCTTGTATCTCTAATGTCCACTCCAGATATGTCGCAATTACTTTGATATCCAACTATACCCTATCCATTTCATGGGAGTAATTGTGAAGATACAATAGATGATTAGTGATGTGGAAGAAGTTGTAGATCTTCTCCTATTACATTGGAAAATCTAACTATAATTTCAATTTGAAAAATTTCCCCAACTCCTCGAAGGGTCTGATAAAAATGGGATAAAACTTAATAATTCTACCAAACCTCCACTTCTTACATCAAGGGGATTCCTTAAAGAACACATGTTCCACAAAAACAAGCTCCAAGGGCCACCTATAGGGATCTATATATGTCTTTTTCTAGTTATTTACTACTTTTATCCGCTCACAATCAATCCAAACCTTCTCTATTGTTCTTCACACCACCTCAGGACCAATAACATCTATTTCTCCAAGTCTTGTCTATCACATGGGCGATCAACATGGTATTCTATACAAGGCATAAAATGGATCCATGATAATGGAAGAGTGTAAGATATTATTGTATTAAAACTCTACCAAAGGAAATTGTCTCACCTCTAACACACAAAATCCAAAGTACATGTCTTCATAATTTCCTCCAATTTCATGATTTTCTGCTCTGTCTTCCCATTTAATTTAGATTGGAAAGTAGTGATGAGGTTTATCTAGATGTCCAATGAATGGTACAATAACCTCCTAACTCGTGAGGTAAATTTTTTATCTTGGTCCGAGAAAATTGATCATGGAACTCCGTGTAGTCGAAACGCCTCATCCACACACCAAATAGCCAAGGCATCCATAGTGCTCGAGTTCTAAATCATTAGGATGTGAGCCTATTTCATCTAATGATCCACTAATACCAAGATCACCTTTAATCCTCCTAGAGCCCTATGTTACTATATTATGAAATCCATCTATTTTTCTTCCCAAATCCACTCAGGGATATCTAAGGGATGTAACAAACCATGGGGAACAATGTATTCGTCCTTCAATATTTGGCACTCCTAGACCTTTTCCAAAAACTCCACTTATTCATGCTCTATCTCGTGCCACCAAAACTGCTCCCTCAAGCAACTATGCATTTGGAAATAATTTTATATACCGTTATGGGTGATATATGAGTATCATTGATGACTTCCTCATGTATCTACATACGAACCAATATCCTCCCACAGAACAATTTCTAGTTCTAACTATCCTCCAACCATCCCTCCAGCACATCACCATGGTCAGCACAATCTCACATCACTATGTCCTACGAGTCTCCCAATTAGGACGTTTTTTTAATGACATTAGAGAAGAATTTATCATCATCTGAAATAAATAGCCACAACCAAAATCGATCTATATCTAAGTGATATGGAAAAAATCTTCCATCTCCTTCCATACATATACAGATTCCAGACAAACCGCATCATGTGACATCTTAATCAAATCATCTTCCACAACATTCCCCTTTACTAAGTAGTAAGATAAATCAAAATCTTAATCATTGAGAAATACCATCCACCTTTACTCTCTCATGTTCATATATCATTGTGAAAATATATACCTCAAACTCTTGTGATATATGAAGACCATAATATACTCCCCATTGTGGTAATGTTGCCACAACATTAGTGCGTACACATCTTCTTATATCTCTAAGTCATTGATGGATTAGTAATTTTCATGGGGACAGAAATTCCACATCCCATAAGAGATCAATTCATACTATTTCATTGACACAGAACCCATGCCCAGACCGAAAGTGTCAAAAAACACCTCGATCCTAACCCCTTCCACTCGAAACTGAAGCATTGGAGCAGCGTCTAAATTACCTTTCAGGTAGTTCAATGCCTACTAATACTGGTCACTCCAAACAAATTCAGAGTCCATCCTAGTCAATGGAGTCAATGGTGTCACAAATCATTAGAAATCTAGTAAAAATATCTGATAATTGCATTCCAGATAAGGAAATATGTGAACCTCTTCCACATTCTTTGGTGCTTATAAAGAATAAACTACATAAACATTCGAATAATCCACTGCTATGTCAAGTCAGGACACCACATGCCCTAGGAAGATCACCTCTCGTTTCTAGAACAAGAATATAGATAACTTACAGTTGAGCTGGATTTTTCAAAGAAACTATAAGATGGTATTGAGATGATAGGATTTCCCCTCCTTTGAATTTGAGGATATCCAGATGTCATCGATGAATACAAAGATGAAATGGTCCAAGAACTCATGAAAAATAAAATTCACGATCCTCAAGAACACAACCGAGGCATTCGTAACACTAAATGACATGACAACAGACTCAATGTGCCCATACCTTCAATAGAAATTTGTTTTCTTGTTGTCACCCTCCTTCACCCTCAACTGTTGATACCCAAACCGTAGATTAATCTTAGAAAAAAAATATGGTCCCCTCAGGTAGTATAAAATATCATCTATCCCTAGAGTGGGAATTTTTTTTAACTCTCATATGATTCAACCAATGGTAGAATATTTATAACCACAATAAAATGGATAACTTCATTGTGAACAAGACTAAATAATGACATGATGATAATGCGGGTCAGATTAATCCCTTTTTCATGATGTCATAAATAGGTATCCTCAACTCTCGCAACTCAAAAGGTACTATCTAATAATGATCCATTGAAATCGATGAGGCACCAAAATTATGGTCTTTCATGAACTCGACATCACGTTGAGGGTTTAGAGTCCCATCTTCCTAGAGAAATATTTCTAAGAACACCCCTAAAAACCATGGGATCCTCCACCATCTCCGTATCCACTGATTCCACTCACATCATGGACAATCAGGAAATAAGAGACTCAACACCCCTTATTCCCATCTGACAACTCTTCTCGCCTGCAAAGGCCACATGCTGGCCATCCACATTTAAAACATGACACTCCTCTTGAAGCGGTCAATAACAGTATTCCCAAAATCCAATTATTTGAATCCAATAGTTATATAGTACAACTAAATCTATATAATGAATATATCACATTGGGACTAGTGCAGCCGTGTCATTAGTATACATCCCGAGCATACATCAAAAAAGATGGTATGTCCTCTAACTGGTGTAGTCAACACCGGGGGTACAAAAAGTGTCTCTATGTCTACTCCAAGATCACGGGCTTGTTCATGTACAAAAAATGTGTGAAAATCACCTGAATCAAACGATGATAAATAAAGAGAACTAATCAGACTAATTGTACCTATTACAATATCTGACCCAACTAGAAATTCTACCATTGTGGCGTGTAACTGAACACGCCTAGATCATCTTACCATCTACTAATTTCCACATACTTGATCATACTTGGTTCGAGGTCCTTAAGGATCACCCTTAGGTCAGGTTCCATGTGATCCATATCCCCTCAGTGGAGGAGGGGCCTGTAGACCTTGGTGGTGAGATAGCATGACAAGAAACCTCTGTTGGGGAAGGCACTTAACATACCCACCCAAACCATACTAAGCTCCAATGGCCACTAGTTACTAAATATGAATATTCCCATGATATCCATAATAGAAACAACATGGTCCCAAATTCAATATAAAATCATGACGACCTAAAGGTTGAAATGAGAACTACTAACGTTGGATCCTTATAGGCCCGAGTGCATGAGAAATGATGCTGGAAACCATGACCTTCAATTAACTACATTATCTCTCATCTCATGGTAGACCAACTCATGAGTGAATCCTATAAACTACCTCATTCTTCTAGTGGGACTCAATATATGTTTGTAATGTAAAGGGGGTAAATTTATACTAGAGAGAATTATATAGTGCCTCCACTAAGAATATAAGATGAGACACCTCATCCAGAAAGAGATTTAGGGAAAATGAAGGAAATCCTTGAACTTGGTACTCATCTCCTGTACCATCAATGTCACCAACTAGAGGGAGAGTAACTAAGACCTATTTGTAGCCTTCATGGTTGATGAAATGAATTCATTATGGAACTCCATCTAATAATAGGATTACAGAATAACAACATCCTTCTTCTCTCTTAGGTACAACATCCACCACTAATGCGATGAAACCATCATTTGGCTCACCACTAAAGGAACACAATACTCTGTCAGAGCCTAGATCAAATTGATGTTGATCTCAGGATCCTTAAATGAGCTCTCAGTCTCAATATCTAATACAATGACCTAATAGATTCCTAGGATATACCGCTGGAAATTGCATAATGATATCTTCTACTGATTTTTGTTATCCATTTGATCTACCCTCTACTGAACAACCAGATGGTTATGATGAGCCTAAACTAACTAGGCCAGTAATGGATAACAACTAGTTTTCATAGCTAAAAGGTTATTACTGAATTCCTAGTCCTTAGCAGTATGTAATTTTATTTAATAATAATTTTACTCATTCAAATCATTAATTATTTCATATATTTTAAAACACCCGAATTCCATTGGGATCACAAGTCATTATGATTAGTGTACCCTTACTGGGCTTTTCCCCCTGCAAATTGTGTATCTTTACATGATAATTGAGTTGGCTTAGAGTCCTTGAGTATGATAATGGGGACCATAAAATCCCATGTCCTAGGAGGTCTTCCTGGCCCTACGTTATACAACAAGATCACCTAACTCTATTGTCCCACCATCAGAAGTAATCCATACTATCCTAAACCTAAACTCCATCCTATCTCTCAACCAGAACCATTGATACCATTATGTCATTAAATTCCTTCTTTAAGATGAAGAAAGTGAGATAATACCCCCCCAATTCTCCCTTATGTAGGCCCCCCCAGTGGTGACCATCACTATGGGTATGCAATATCATGAAAATGGATGGCATTACACTTGTTATAGAAATAATATTAGTATAGAAGATGTTCAAACCCAAAAAATCCATGTACTATATAAGAAAGAAAATGAAAATCCATCCTATATGCATGTTAGAAGGTAAAACTGTTACAAATACAATAAACCTACCATGTTAATACCAAAAGAAAGCTACATAGTGACACAATAACTATCCCAAGTCTGATCTATTAAGGTCCAACACCATCTACATATTCCTCATGGATACCTAAAAAGTGTTTTATAAGCATCAGGTGAGAATATAATTACACTTAGTAGGAAAATACAATGTCTCATGTCTATAAGTGGAAGAATAATACTTATTCCCCTGTGAAAAAACATTAGAAACCAACATCACCTAAATGATATACCAGCCAGCCTCAACAGGGTACACTCCCCAGGCAACGCATGTGTAGACTAGTAATATATTAAGCACATCAATGTTTGCGAACCCTACACCACCACTCACTGGATAACATCTCCTAAAAAAATGACGAATGTATTGACTATTGCACAATATTCTACAAACCCCATGCCACAACTCGACCGCACGCACCGGGGCCTCAATGATTTTCTGACATCTTGAGAAAATGGAGCTCACCATATCTCACCCACATACACCTGGGCCACAACCATACCACATCCCACCCATAAAAACATGGGCTATAACCATACAACATCATGTCTATGAACACCCGATCCTCATCCCAAAAACACTAAGGAAATCACAACACATCTCATCCAGAAGACACATTGGAGAGCACACTGGAACCCTAGAAAAATGACCCTCACAACCACACCACAACCTTTCTAATGAGTCTTGAGATACCAATTACTAGAAGAGGGAGCTAGAAATATTCAGAAACAAACCATACATCATCACATAGTGATTTTGGGAAATAAACCCTCCACAATAGAAATATATGTGTTCGACACATAGTGCTCAAATGTGGTGGGGTGAATATAGAAATCATAGGAAATACAAGTATTTATTTATATATAGAGATTAAATAAACATTCCAACATATGTATTTTTTCAAACAAACAACCAACCCACCAAACAACATTTTCCAATACATCTAAATGCACAACCACTTAGAAGTCCAAGATTCTATTCCAAACCCCATCCTACTCATTTAACTAGACACCATTTTTTATGAAATTCATTTATTCATTCAATACCTACCCTAAAAACTACCAACCATAGAATTCAATAGGATACACATCACAAATCACACATGTAAAATGTTTGATAGGAAAATAACCCACTAAACACTTCATATCAACTTAAATCCATTTCCAACCACTCCTATAATCATTTTTCCATGTCATTCCCCCCAAAACCATCCTACTAAACATGTAAACACATATCTCATAACCACATGAAACAAAAAAACACAAAACAACCATATTGAACAACACATCCCATTATGACCATCCTCAGTATCCCTGGAGCATAATACTTCTTATACACCACATGAGAACATAACAACACCGCCCAATCACATCCCCTCCATGAAACAATTCACATTCAACCCAAAACCAAACCATCCCCCAACCAAACCAACCTACAACCATAGGTTAAACCAAACCCTCCGAACCACCCCACATCACACAACCATCCCCATGACCCAACTATAACACAAGTAAAAACAAGACCACACACAATAAAAAACCATAGGATATAGGGTAAATCATATTAAAATCTAAAAAACATACATTATCTAATTCAACTTTTGTAATCCAGGGGTGGTCACATAAGGTTTATAATCTCAGGGAATCCATTTATTTAACTGAATATATATGATTAATCATATTTTCATATTTAAAACAAATTAATGGAATATGAACAATGAGAGTCCACAATCCATTACATGTTTGAAAACATAGACCACTAATGGCTTTGATTATTCGAACGCATACAACCACTACAATTCACAACATGGATCAAAATAAAATATCAAAAATAATCATATTTTTCATCTTCATAAAAAATCATTTATTTCTTCTTGACTTGTTTAATTATCTACATCATAATCATCTTTCTCACCCAAATTTTATCTTCATTAATTTGGGATTCAACCGTATTCACAATGATACATCAGAACACCCACTCTATATGATATAAAAATGGACATATGAAGGGATTCATACCTTGAAATAAAAAAGACAATCAACACTTATCTTTTCTCTAAAATATGGGGAGCACATGTAACATGAAAATTTCTCTAATAAAAATTGATATGAGGGCCACATTACAACTCATTATCACATGGGGTCGAATGGTTCTCTAAGCCTTATATTGGGAGATAACAAGAAGGAAATGATGAAGAAAATGTTTTCAAATTTAAAATATTTGATCTGAGACTCAATAGATATGAAACCATTTGAATTCCACATTAAACGTTGATATTGACATATACCATGTGGTAGAGTTATTTTAGAGCCTCCATATTTTAGAAAAGATGAATATATAATTTATGGCACTCAAAATGGATTTAAAATCACATAAATATGGTATTTAACACAAATTATGTCATATAATACATTAATGTGGTGAATCTGGAGAAACTGGTGAAAACTAAAATTTTGACAATATATCAAAATTGACTCATAATTGGGGTGAGTCACCTGTGTGAGCTACCTATGTGTGGGGCACCATTCATTGACTCACCATTGGACAAGTCACTAGTGTGAGGTACTAGTGATGAGCTACCAACCTTGGGTGAATTTTTAATGAGTCATCATTCAGTGAGCTATAATTTGGTGAGTCACTATTTGGTGAGTCACCATTCATTGAGCTTTTATTCAGTGGTTCATCATTCGGTGGGGCACCGTTCGATGAAGCACCACTCTGTGAGATACAGTTCAGTGAGTCACTATTTGGAGAGCTACAATTTTTTATCTTCCACTAGATGAGTCACCATTCTATGAGCTACCATCATGACTCACCATCCATGTGTCCCAGTTCCTAACTCACCATTGTGAGTCTCTAGTCTTGGCTCATCGTCAGTGACCTACCATTGAAAAAAATGGAAAGCTAGAAAAATCATAAATTGAGCTACCATTGGCTACATATCACCTCAAACACTATATTTTGAAAAATTAATTAACTAAAGTGGTCTGATATTTATAAATTAACAATCACACTACAAAAATAGTACCATGTTTTGATGCACACATGTTATAGATGAAATAACAATTTATTTTCCCCAATATTTATAGTAGTTTTAGTTACCAAAATTTTCTCGCGATAGTGGTGTATTAGTATATTTTTCATAACTTATAAATTATATAAATTAATGAGATTTATATGAATAAGAATAAAAAAACGTGGAATATGCAATTCAGATGACAGAAAAAAGATTGGTTTTTAGGCATGCCTTCCCATTTTAATGCTATAATGTTTCATTAAAAATCAATCTATAGCCTTAATTATTTTTTTAATGAATTTATTACAAATAATTTATCCCATTTTATCCCTTGATTAATGTGTAATGAAAATGACTAAAATCCAAACAATACCCAAAATTGGAATATTTTCATTCTAATGTGTGAATGTCAAAATGGGTCTCCATTGAATCACCTATGTAACACCGAATTAGGTATTAAGTGCATGATGTGTCCAAATTAATCCTCTATTTCATCATCAAACTCTTTGTAATTACCAAACACATATCCATTTGAGTCTATATCATCCAATCTATGTGATCAAAAACCATGAATAGGGAGAAAGAATTTAATAATAAATGAAATTTAAATATTCACATCTGAAATAAAAACACAATAATATCCAATTTAAATCTGGAAAAATATATTTGAAAATAAAATTACAAATATATATATTCATGATCCTAGCCAAAAATGGCACTCAAGAATCAAACATAGTCTCCTCCACTTCACCTAATGAGAATATCTTATACAATTTAATTAATGTGGGGATCATTAAAGAAGGTTCTCTAAAAGAATTAATGAAAATAAAAAGAAAAGAAGATGGGGATGTGAAGGGGTAATTAATTATAGTAGGGGATGTATCATTTATTCCTTATCTATATTTATCCAAGGTTTCCTCTACTAAAAAAATATTCCTTACAGAACCTCAATCATGAATCCACTTCGAAAAAATATCTCATGTCAACCATAGGGGCCTCTTCATTTTTAAAGTCCCTGATAAGGCCTCAATATACTCTATATCTCAAACCACCACATATCCACTTATTATTATCATTAAAATTATTTTCTTCTATTGGACTCAATATTTATCTTATTAAAATCTATTTTAAGATGTATGTGAGTTATGAAAAAATATCCTAAAGATCTTAGTTGATTCTTGTTTTTTTGCAGCGTAGACACATTCCATGTCCCAACATCCTATGTAACATGTATACTATGCATGGGGAATTCATAGATTTCCCACAGTGTATAATATTACTCCAATATTATGTATATGAAAGGCCTATGGTCTAGGGTAACTTTTTAATGTCATCCGACCTTCACAATTGTCGGACTGAGGTCAAAAAATATGCATGGACGAATTCTTCTTCTAAATATGATTAATGGTGGTCATTTGAGGTCTCAGTAAATTTTCAAGGTGGTTTTGGGTCTCATAAGTGGTCTAAAACTCAATCCCAATCATTCTGGTAGTCATAAATAGTGGATACCAACTATATCAATGGAGTCAGATGATGTCGAATAAATGTCTAGTTATGGAATTTGAAATATTTGAGCATGAGAGAAGTGGAGTTGAGGAAAATTATAATAATTTTTAATGAAAACAAAAACTCATTGAGAATCCATCCCACATAAAAAAATATATAGTTGAGTTCTTCTTCAAATAAAATTTCATAGTGAAGATGTGGCAATGAAATCAGACTGGAGTCGGAGGACTCCTACCATCACCACAGACTACCCAATCAAGGTGAGTCATTCCTCCCACTACCTCGTGAAGATTCCCCATACATATGTGTTATCCTTGCACATGAAATACATAATTATATGACAATTCATATATCCCATTATCTCTTTTAGCAATTAGGCAATCCATGAGGATTGGCCTTGCTGATGGGCCCAAACTATTCTTGCAATATAGTAGGTGGACCTAATGAGATGAGGGATTTCCCAATGGCCCTATTTTTTAACATAATGATTATTTGTAATTTTTTTTAAATTAAAACCAAACTTCCATAGATAAAGGTAATAATTTAAAATTCATATTTTCCATCATTTACATTCCACAATTATAAAATATAGATATTAAAAATAAAAATAAAAATTCAAGAGAATAATCAGTTACCAAATAATAAATCATAGAAAGATTATAAATATGAATGAAAAATTGATTGCATCCGTTCTATATTGTTTCAAATTCATTCTGTCAGAAATCTGTAAAATTTTAAGTTAATTATTTTAAAACTAAAAATTATAAATAAATTAGCATGATAAGAAATATATAAAAAATAAAATTTAAAACTAAAAATAGGATATATTTTTTTCCAGTCACAGTGTCTTATAGTAATTAAAAGTAAGGAAGGTTTTTTTCGACTTTCTAATTACATAAAATATTATATAAGGAATTAAAAAAATAAACATACAATAAATTTCCCATTTTTTGAAAATTGGATAGCTAGGTTCCAAACACACTTATAAAATATAATTAAGACATGTTTTATGGTAAATTTTTAGTCCACATTAAAACATTGTTAACCTTAATTACATGTTTTACATTTTACATAGGGGAAAAATTCGTAATATTTTGTATATTAATTATTAAATAAAATTAATTTGACCATATTACCAAAAATTATTTATGATTGTTAAAAATATGGAAGATATTTTACAAAATTCAATCCCTATAAGGGGAAAATATTAATTTTTATGTATCCCACAATGCGTGATGAAAAATTGATTTCCGAAAAAAGGTTTCTTCCAATAATAGATTATTTTAAATAAACGTTGGGAATAATAATTTTTTTTTATTTTAATTTAAAAAAATTAGATGGATATATAATCTAAAATTTTCATTTTATATATTCCTCATTATAGGTTATTCTAATAAATTATATTAAATATACATTATCAACAGAAAAAATATTCTCAAAAATTGATTTTAAACATAAAAATAAACAAATAAAAAAATATAGTAGAAAAATTATTAAAATTTACTTATTTATATTATATATAAATATATAATATTTATTTTAATTTAAAATCAAACTTAATTCATAGAGGGAGAAATATAAATTTTACAAAATGTCATATTTTTTACTATACACTGAAAAATCATTTTTATTATAAAAATACCACAATTATAACGAATTTAATTTTGAAATTATTATAATTGAAACTATTTTCACTATTAATAATAAAATTTATAGAGTTGTAATATATTATATAAATTATTTTCTCAAAAATCCTATAAAAAATTGATAAATATGTAACTAATAGTAACCATTTAATGGATTAGAATTCATACATTAAAATATCTAATTTAGAAATTTTATTCAATTCATTCATAATTAAATAGAATTTTAATTTATTAATTCAGATAGACATTATTCCTTTTAATTAAACTAGTTTTTGAAATATATCACTCTTAAACACCAAAGGATATTACAGTTATTTTAATCAAATTGACAGTTTATAAATTTTAAATTATACATATTATACTATAATATTTTAAATAAGTGTAATTTTAAATTAATAAATTTTCAATTTTTCGTAAAATCTTATTTTGATGGAAAATTTTCAAAAATTCATTCAGGTCTAAATTTGACTCATCATGTTTAAAATCGATATTCATCCTAAAAGATTTGTATTATTGTTCTGTGAAATTAAAAAATATGTATTATATTTTAATTTTATTTTATAATTTTTCAATTACTAAAATTGATATTATAACTTATTTTTTCATAGAGATAAATAACTTCTAGATTCGTGTTTAATTCTTTATGATGGACTTTTTAGGGATTCGTAATGAGTTCAAAGAACTTTTAGTGGTGTTTTAGGATTTGTTAATGTTCGTAAACTTGGTTGATGGAGGAAATCACTATAATCCACAATTATTAGATACTATGTTTCCGAGCATACATGTTTTCTCTTAACCGTGTAGGTAATTATAGAGGAAAGATAAAGGATCACACATTAACCAATGCATTTACCTAGGGATACATGCCAATTTTGAAGTTATCCAATTCTTAACAGACCCAAAGATCATGGTTGGCTCACAGTTTTTATATTGGGTGTCCAAACCATGTGTGATCCCTTGTCAGGAAGTGATGTGTTCATCGTTGGGGATATGTTTTTCCAACCGCCTGGCCAAATCATGTCACCCATTAATTTTTTTTGGAATTTCAATTTTCTGTTAAAAATATATTTACTCATCCCATATCTAAAATTTCCATTTCAAGTAGAATTGGTCTTTTATTCTTTACATTTTTGTGCTCCCAATACCCTCTACATAAGGTTTGATCCTAATTCATTGTCCATGCTTCGATACGAGAACTAATCATCAATTTTGTTTCCCCTTGGTGATAATTAAACTCATTTCATCATTCTTATTTCTGTCATATTCATAGTTATAATGTCATATCATATTCCAAATATTCATAATGTTGACCTATTCTTAAAAATTATTCTAATCTAGCACAACTAATGAAATTATACATGAATGGGTGAGTTCTTTAGGAACAAGGTTGGTGGTTAATGACTTTTCCATAAATGTATTTTCGCTTATAAATTTTCATCATTGTGTGCATGCCAATTTCACTAGTCATTACCCCAATATTTCATATTCAATTATTATAATAATTATTCTAATATTATAGATCTATTTTTTAACATGATCTTTTTTGTAGTTTAGGTTGTAATATCAACACTATTTACCCAATGATGGTTATTCTCATTATTATTCTGTTAGTGGATTTGTTATGCCTGTCGACAACATTGTTCAGGTGTTCTATATCATGACCATGATAGGAAAGTATTTTTAATTAATTAATTACTATATTTTTTATATAATTGATTGTATATTTATAGACATTACAAGGCCTTGACTTATATAAATAAATTTGGTTGCATGTTAATATTTACCCCATTATTATTAATAATAGGAAATATAATGAACCTAATAAATAAATATTATTGAATGAATTGGTTTTATTTCTATTTAACCCCATCTCATTCTTAATGATTGGGAATGGAATGAACCCATTAAGTGTTTACAAATATTATTGGTACTTTTTTCTCGTGTAATATTTAGCGTTGTAAACTTGTATGAATGAAAATCGAATGAACTAATAGAATTATAAAATGGAATGTGTAATACATGAAATTAAATGAATAATGATTTACTTATAAATAAACCTATTGAATATAAAACTTAAAATTGTTATATGAGTAATTATACATGATCTGGCCTTGTATTATGAATGGAATGTGGTGAGAACCCAAAAGGATTCCATTTCAATTGAAGGAGATGGTTATGATGGGTGATAGCCACTGTGGAACATGGTTAATTACTACAATCGGATTCCCAAAATGATATTATAGGATACATTCACATTATCTCTTGAAATTATGATTCCATGGATACACACATTTGATCCAGCATGATGTCTTCAGACATGTGGTGCCATAGATTCACCCCATTGGGCCTAGTAATGCTTTGCAAGTGTTTACCATGGACGAGATTAGAGGAATCAGTTAGAATATTTTACATAGGGATTCTATGGGCATGATCCTTGAATTAAACTCATACCCATTATTTCCATAATTCACGTTTCTCTGATTTGGATAACCCCTATGGTCAAGGATGTCGTGGTTTCAGCTTGAATCCTAATTATTTTTACACATTATTATACGAATCCATCGTTAAATAATGGATCTTATTTCATTATACCTATTATATATTGTATAACTAAATATTATTATAAATTGTACAATATTTAATTAAATGATACAAATTCCACCATCATCTGAGGCTAAAGCAAGTATGAGATATTTATATTACTATATTTCCTTTACATTTATACATTCTTATTGGATATCAGTTTATATTTGTTGACTAGAATTTATTGACTCCATTGGTGGTGGAAGATTGAGTATTATCTATTACCCTTTCTGAGTTTCAATTATTACATCGGATGATTATATGATCACATGCATGAAATAGGGGACACATCCCACCATAGAAAACTGCCTTGATTTCTTTTTTTCTATGGAAGAAGCATGGTATCAAATGACCAAGCAGGATCATTTGATGTATGGATTGTTTTAGGAATCTTTTTTTATAGTATGTTATTTATGGTGTTAACTACTTCCATATATACCTATTTTCATTTCATAGAGACATTCCATTATCATAATTTTTTATAATAGTATTCATAGTTTGAGTCGATTACTTTTGACGATTTTTATGCATATTTTCCTTTATCGGCTTTATTAATAAATTATTTTATATCTATTATTTTTATCTATATTTTACTATTCCTATATCTAATATGATCCACTCTAACATGAAGGAATATTACCCGCATGAACACTCCCTTGGATCTCGCTAATCCCCTAAAATATGGAGAGGTCTGCTTGGGTCCATTTAGCCAACCAGGTTTAGGGAATATTTCAGTGGAACCCGTGTCGGGGTATTACAGAGTGGTATCAAAGGTATTTTTTCATCAATATTATCATAATGTATGGGAATAAAGGTAGGTTTTTAAGAATATATTGGCACTTGGTAGTAATTTGTGCATGGGAGTAGCTAACAATAATTCATGGTAATTACAACGGTTTAGGGAAAGGTACATTATTGTTCAGTATTTTTTCAATTACAGATGATATACATTTAATATTTGGTGATGCAATTGAATTGTGGTATTTTTATATGGTTTATGGATGATATACTTAGCATGGTAAGATAAGGATAATTATTACATGTTTCATTATAGAGTCTATGAAATCATCTTCCATCCGTATTCGATAACATATAGGTGCATTTAATTTCTTTCATTTAATGTTCTACCATTTATTATTGATTGATCCATGGTTGTTATATATAATCATTTCCTACTAACATCATATTTAGTGTAAGCGAATTAGTTATTTAAATTTTCAGAAATAATATAAATTTTTTTATTATATAGGTTTATCTAGGTATCTCAAATTGTAAAATTTTACCAATTTCATCTATATGCATGTGGTTACATAAGTTGGTAGTTGGTTGCGATAGAGTGATTACTATTTTCAATTCATGAGGGGTATGGGACGTCATGGATTGGAATTGGTAATTTATCAATTTGATCTATCATAGATTACACATTACAAACTGAGAGTTCATTTTATTAGTATAATTAAAATTAATTGGGAGTATCTTTTATTTATAAAGATCATGGGAATTTATTCACTGGGAATGATGATCCATTAATTCGAAACATGTTATATATATATAGGAATATTAAAACATTAAAATTTAAATATTGACTCAAAAAATGAAATTGTTGCATGTAAATTATGAGGAATGGTGTAATTCACCCTTCACCAACAAAAACCCATGTAAATAATTTTTAAATACTTTTTAATGCCATGGATTTATATGTTCGTAGATTGGGTAGTTTTATGTGGGTAGTGATCACTTATTATTATGATATTCCTTTTCTGGTTACTATATCTACATCACTCAATTATGAGTCTTGTACATTGTATTTTTAGAAATATACCACCATGACATCCTCTAGTTATATGTTAGGAAGGTGGTGATGATCATGAACCAAATGTAGTGGGCCCTAAACCACCAATAATCCCCCCAGTAGTTCCACAAGTGGAAACACTTATTAAACATAAAATGGGAGTTGACTATAATATTATTGAGTGTTTCCTATGTTTGATCTATCAATGAGGGGTCGTCCAATACATGCACCTAAAAAGATTGATCTTACTCATGAGATAAAAAAAGTATCCTCCAATATTCTCTTGAAATGGTTGTCCTCATGCTGATGAGTACAATTTTAATTCAACTAATTATATCTTTGGGCATCTATAGATATCTCCAGAGATGAGGTTTAAAAACATTCTATGTGATTACCCTAGGCACTTGTGGGATGTGACTACCCAAGATGCTTTTCATCAGGGAATGCTCTGGGAGGACATCCAAACTACCTTCAATGATTTTGTTTTTTATCAAACACTATGATCTTACCAATCTTGGGAGTTCATAAATATAAATTTGGGTTCTATGTCACTCATATAATACTCACACTATTTTATTATATTACAATCATTTCCACTTCATCTCGATGATGATGAGTTATTTTTTGTGAGACACTTATAGTATGGGATAATTATTACATGTGATTACATGTTAATGTATGTAACGTACCTACATTTTTATAGATCATTAATCCTGAGCTTAACACAGGGTGAAATAAAATATAATCTAGTAATACATGTCATTGAGGATCAGTACCAAGGTAGGTTTGTATTTTCTATGATAAGAAAAAAGTGAAGCCCTAAGGATTCTCATCTGCGATGTGGTAGCTAAAGTATCTACCATGGTACCCCCATTATATGGAATTAGTCTAGAAAACATAGCCATCTGAAGTCACAATGTGATAGAGACCTACTTGATTTTCATGTATATGGTGTTATGGGGAATCATTACATATTCTATTGAACCATTCCTCCTACTTTGAGTAGAATTAAATCCGGATTAGCTCCATTATCCTAGGAAATATATTTTAGATCATGTATGGATGAGAGTTGGAGTATAATCTACATAATAGTCCAAGGAAGTGGTTGTGTTTGTGGAATGTAGACTTATAATTATCAGTAATATAATATTGGACCTTTATAGGGTAGTCTGTATGTAGCCCAGGGCTGTGGATTAGGATATTTACATAACTTATAGTCAATACCAAATTATCATTGTACGGGACCATTGATTATATGAGGTACTATTCTAGTATCATATACTATTTTATCTTCATTATTAGATATAGGTTCATCTCATTCCTTTATATTTTTATTGACCATAAAAATTAGTAGGGTGGAAATTTAGTACTATTATTTTCTAATTACCCCTGACACACCATTGGGTGTGCAGTCAAATGGAAAAAGGTAGTACAAGGACTACCTCCTTTAGATTGGATGTTATACCATTATGTGGGACCATTTAGTTATCAATATTATGGGATTACATGTCATTCAAGGGATTTATTTTGTTGGTTCCCGATCATTTCTATGTTGACTGCTATGACTGTAGGGTATCATTTACATCACTAGTGGGTGGTATTTTATTATGCAAGGGTGATTGGAATATCTAGAATGGTAAGGCTATGATATTGAATCATGGGATTCGTGGAGTAACCTCCCAGATTTCAATTATTTTCATGGAGTAGCAAATATATAAAAATATTTTCCTCTCCTGGGAGAAAATTTTAGGTATTCCTTTCCAATTTATTTTTCTATATTACCACCAAAGAGAGAGGCAGAGTTTTTGAACTATCACTTTTTTGGAACAGATATAGTGTCCATTAATCCATAAATAATAGAACCTCCTGAGATAAAACATCTAAAGATATTGTTTTTGATCTAGTGTCTAATGGTTATATCTAACCTTGCACTTTGTGTTAGGGTTCAACCATGATTTTCTACAACAAGGTGAATAGTACCATTTGTTTGTGTGTGTATTACTAGAAAATGAACTAACTTATGGTTATGAACCTGAATCCACTTCCTAGAAGGTATGCTCTCCTTGACTAGATCAATGGATCTAAGGTGTTATTAAAAATTTACATTAGATCAGAATATCATTATGGGTGAATTATGACATTAGATATATGACATTCAACTTTTCAAAGACCATACGATTTATATTAATTTATGTTTATTCAATAAGGTCATATAAATTTGCCCTCTGTTTTCATGGAATTTATGAATAGGGATTTCTACCTTTATTTGGATCCCTTCATTGTGTTTTCTTGTATGACATCTTGTTGTATTCTCTTACTTAGAGAAACTATGCTAAAAATATTGAGATCATTTGGAATACACTATGGGAGAATTATCTATATGCTAATATTGAAAAGTTCCTCTTATAGGATAATAATGTTCACATACTAGGTCATATTATATTGTAACGAAAAGTATACATTGACCCAAATAAAATTAATTTCATGTTTTTCCAAGAGCATCGCATGAATGTATTCAGTATATAGAGTTTCTTATGGCTATCTGGATATTATTGGAATCTAATATAGGACTCATCATGCCTTTCTACACTGCTAACTAGTCTTATAATGAATGGTGGGATGTTATCATGGTTTGAAGAAAGAAAGAATTACTTTTATTACATTAATTGAAGGATTACTTACACACAATTTTTTATTAAAATTGATCCAATTCGAGGTTACATAGTGTTCTGTTATGGATCTGGAATCATGTTGGGTTTAGTGAAAATGAAGGAAGATATAGATAATGTGTAGGGTTCTCACTAGTTGTACCTAATGAGTGTAATTACTAGATTCATGACTTTGATCTATCAAATTTGGTCCTTGAGTTAAATTTATTGATACCATATCTGATTAGTGAGAGAATTGTGATGTATAAGGACCACTTGAAAAACAAATGTATCTCCAAAAAGCATGACATGAATTTGATATTGTGAATATGGGTTTAATACCTTCAGTCCTTTGACATTGAGGTTGCCTACATTTTTGGAAAATAAATTTATTAGCTAAATTTAAAATATTTAAGACTCATGAAAAAATATTACAAAAATACAATGTTGAATATAAATTTACGGCTAGAATTTTTTATCTATATATAAAGTTTCAATATATTCACAAGTGGGATTTTCTTGCAACCTTAGTTATTACCACTTTTATAATAGATAGGGTGAATGGATGAAATTTTTCATATCCTGAGGGATTTTTCCTATGAGAGAGTATTAGTGGTGAGTACATGCATCTGGATTAGACTTTTATAGAGATGAGATCCTACATATACTTGGGCATCTCTAGGATCCTATAGAATTGAGAGAGTAACTAATGTGGGAGTCCCTCACTTCTCAGTGGGAAATTCATCCTGGATTTTCCAAGATATGTCATGATACATATCTTTAGTATTGGTGGCCTAGGATGAAAAATTATATAGCATGTTTTATCAATAGTTTTTCCATATGTTAGTATGTTAGGGAGGTTCACTAGTGAACCACTATCTTGTTACAAACATTATTGATCCTAGAATTTAAATGGGAAGATATTACAAATAAAATTTTCATCTTCTTAATGAGTTCACCCCAATGTAGTGATGTGGTTTTGTTGGTTTTGGATCAACGAAAGAATATATCCACCTTTAATCTTACCTAGGAGAAATTCACAATTAATGAGATTGTATGATTTGATGTCCATATGATCATTTTCAATACTGGGTCTCTCAAACTATCATTTTAAAAAGGGATTATCATTTCACATCACATTTATAGAAGGGGTTAGATTGATCTATGGCTACATTGGAAATGGATAACATATATTTTCACCCAAGGATGGATGGATGGTATGAATTAAAAATACCAGTGTTACAGGAAATGATATTATCAGGCATCCTTGATTTGTTTAGTTCTTGAGAGAATCATGTCCCTCTCATTGATTTCACCAACAATAATAGATATTATGTGATGATTCAAATGGATAAGTATGAGGCCTTATATAGTAGGATGTTTTATTTCACCCATGTGAAAGATAATTGTGGGAGAGGCATCTCTATTAGGTTCTCATATCAAAGGGAAGACTTCAGAGTATGTTCAATTGATTATGAAGTCTTTTTATACCTCTTAGTATAGATAGATATATTATACAAATCATAGATGATGACCTCTAGAGTTTGAGGTCAGAGATTACGTTTACGTATAGAGTGCCTCTAAGAATTAGGAATAGAAATATATAGAGGAAATGGAAGTTGTCACCTCATCATGTGATTCCTTTTATGATTCTGGATAGTGACAGGCCAGTATCCTATCAATTTCAATTAAATTGGAGATATTGTTCCATGCATGAATAAATCCACATTTTACATATTTTACCATTTCATTCCAACCATCTCATAAATTTGATCCTAATGATTTTGAGTATGATGTTGGTTATTGGTTTTAAGATTATCCCATATACAATTCTTGACCAAAGAACAAAGGATCTATGAGGATGGTTTGGTCCTTTAATATGGGTGTTATGGTAGCACAACCATGTATATTAAAAATAACCAGGATTGGGATTCAGACATAAGAAATCAGTGAATAATGGTGTTCTCATATATTTTTTCACCTCTATTAGCAGGGTAACCCTGTGATGAGTTCCATTATTCGGAATTATTGTATGAACTTGGTATTTCTATGATTTATAGATCCTTTAAATTTTGGTATAATTCATTTTCCTCGACCAATTGTGGATGCCTAATGCAGTTATGAATGTATTAGGGTTGTTAAGAGTTTAAAATCCTAGCTGATGAAAGATATCACTAGGAAACATGGTTAATATAAAATAAGAAACCCATCCATCATGATTTTTCCTAACTGTGATGTGAAATTATAGAGGAAGGGATTGGTGAAAAGCCCGCCCTAACATTGCTACCTGGTATGAATTCCCATTCTAGAGGTCTTCAGTTATTTGTAGTTCCAAACTGCATGTTTGGCACACCTTTTCTCAATCATAATGAAAAATTTTGTATGGCCCCTCTTGAGGTAGTGAGGTGTGTGTGGTTGTTGCAGAGTTTCCCTAACCATGAATTCAAATGGTCCAACCCAATAATTTCTAGGTGAAATTGCCATTTTTTATAAAAAATATATTAACCCACCCCACCACTATATTTTTTCCAGCAAATGAAAGCATACATTCTTCTCCATTTGATCTCCCAACATCCTCTTCATATGTTTTGATCCTAATTCGTCATCATGGATCTGATTTGAAACATGGTAATATTATTGGGTTCATTTAGGTAATTTCATTGATCCTTATGAGTGATTCACTATTTTTCATTCTATCAACTACATTTTTTGATGTTGAATCATGTTCTCTATATTTATGGAGTTTAAATGTTATTTACATTTCATCTAATCCCGGACAAATTAAGGTCTGATGCTATATGAGGAGATTGTTATAGGCTTGATTTTGGAGGTCAATAAATTTTCATTAAAAGTATCATTGTTTATAAATTTCCATCATTGTGTGCATGGAAGTTTAAATGGTCACTTCCCATAAAATTCATCTTCATTTATTATTTTATCATTTTCTAGATCTCTTTCTATATGTGATCTTTATGTCGTTAGATGTTCAATCCTCCACATTGTATACCCAATGCATACTGTACGCATTATTATACCTTTAGTTGCAGTTTAATTTCTATCATGGCCACTATTCGGGTATGTTATTCAATGAAATTGATGAGTAAAGTGTTTCATTTAATAAATTAATATTTTAATGGTTTAATAGAAATTATATTTATAGATATCACATAGATAAAAATTTAATAATTTGAATTTTTTACTTGTCACAATTTAACTTGTTATGATTATTAAAATTAAATTAAATTAGAATACTTGTTTAATATGATTATATTAATTGGTTTAATGTATTTAAAACCCCTTGGTGTACTTACATAATTTGAAATGATTAACACATTGGGTGTTTTCAACCTGACGTTGCAATTGGTTCCATGTCCTAATTGGACTTCTAGCATACTATTCAAGGAAATGGACTAAACCAATTGAATTAAAAAATGGAATGAGTAAAATATGGCCTTAAATGAATAATGATTTGTTTTTAAGGATCCCATTTAATATGGACATTTTTATCTATTTTGTATTAGTAATAGTTGATGTAGCGTTGGATTTGAATGAGAATTCCTTGAGCACTCAGAGAATGGAATTCAAATACAATGAGCATGTTTCCAATGGTAACACCCACCTTGGATACTGGTTCATGACTCCTAGTGGATTCTTGACACGATACAGTATGATCCCTATAACACCAAAAAAAATTGGTGTTTTTATCAACTTAATTGAATCTTTTGATATTTTTCACATTGCAGAACAATTAAAATATTTTTTCAATAATTCAGAGCATCATTTTTAATTGAACTAGATTGGTTTATGATAAAAATGAAACCAAAAAGAAATATGTTACACAGACCAAAATTTTTAGAGTACAATATATGTAGGATTTTCCTTCCTCAATGGATAGTTTAACAGGCTTGACCGAGTGTTACCAAACAACAATACACTATTAAAAATATTATTATAATGACATATAACCTAGACATTAAGTTGATAGATATGAATACTATTATCTAAAATATGAAAATACATTTTTACAGAAATATAAGACTAATTCATAGGTTTATAATTAATAAGTAATAGATATGAAAACTGATTGATTGTAGGGGAAAATATTTTTATATTCCCAAATCTATTTGAACCTATTTTTTATAATGGCAGTCTTACTGACTTTTAATGGAAACCCAATTATAAATAAAATTTTTGGAATATTTTTATAAATAATATGTCTAAATAAACATCATATTTTGAATATAGAAACAATAGTAAGATTATGTTAATTGTATGGAATATTTATGTAATGATTCATCTTTTAACGAATAGTTAAAAATGTTGGATTTTAATTCAAGTATACCTTTTTCATATAATTTATATATAATGATAAATTATATTATTAATTTGTTTAATAGTTTATTTAGATAACATTATTAACAATTAAAATAATTTATGCAATTTTATGAAATTTCACATTGAAATTGGATAAAAAAAACATAGCAAACGTTTATAAATTTTTATTTTAAAAACCCACATTGTCATCCTTTCATCGAGATAAATTTAAAATTAATTTCATCCACTTATATTAATAAAATTTCTAAAAATGTATCTCATATTTTGAATAATAATAATTCATAATTATCAATAAGGTCAAAATTTGTTTTTACAAAAAAATAATAGTGAAAGTGATTAAAATTAATTACATCACTTCGGAGATAAATTAGGTTAATAATGAACTAAACATTAAATTTAAGACCCAAAACGACTTAAAAGCATGTAAAAACCACATTATATGGACATATTTATACAATATAATAAATAATATATACCATGTTTCATTATTGGATCCACATTCAAAATTTAAAACATCGGTAAAATTCAATCTTCAAATAATTACAAGGGTACCACTCCACCACTATAAAAGGCCACCTCATCTACCAATTAATCACACCTCCCAATCCATTTAGGATTAAAAATAATATACCCGTATAGCTTCTCAAAATCAATCACCTAGAAATTTATAACTTCCTTTGTGCATAAAAACTCTCACGTAAGCCTTTTGGTAGAAACCAAAATCAGTTACCCAATTATAAAAGAAACATCTCCTCTCAAGACCTTTTCCTTTGTTTTCCATATTCACCATCTACACTCTCTTTATTCCATTATTGTGTGACAAAAACAAAATCATTAATATAATAGAATTTTTTATGTTAATTATTATACCTGCAATTATAGACGCCTCCATAATATGGATATCGAACATATTGTTTCTGTGAATGAGAAACAACTGCCTCATGAAATGAGGATTTCTCATTTCACCATTACCACAAATCTAGAAAGCCATTAGGAGTGAAATTATGATTATATATTTCATATATTATTTTTATTATTTTTCTTTAATATTCTATATTAATTTTAAAAAACACATATTTTTTCCATTAAATTTCGTGTAATTATGATAATTTTGTTTGAGGAAATGTGGACTACCAACCCCTAAAAATGATCGAATTCGTTCAAACAGGACATGATAGGTAATAAGGATGGTTTTAGTGAAATTTTATTTTATAAATCACATTATAAATCTATTATAATATATAAATACACACTTCAAAATTATTCTCCCCCTTTTTATCAATAAAACTATTAAAATGGAAACATCATTCATGGGTATGTAAAACATATCATCTACATGAACAGTGTATTCCATCTTATACCTATTTATACTACATATTATTATATTATACATATAATGGATATAAATTATATTTTTTTCATGATCTATATTTAGTAAATCATTATATAAATATAATGACCAATGATATAACAAATCCACACTCATGCGAAGAACAAAGAGAATATTACCTAAAGTGAAACATTAATATAAGATCATTAACAAGAGGGTAATATAATGTCATAATCAAAACATATATGGAGTTATATATAATAATATGGTTTTGAAATATATTTATAGTAAATTTAGATTTATTATACATAATTCATGTAAGAGTACGAAGTGACTCGAGGCACAAGGTAAGTGAATATCATAACACTTTTTATTTCTCTGAGATACGTTCTTTATTCACTACCAATTATTTTTGTTTGGTATGTATACTACCGATGGATGTATTATATGATTATTATAATTAAATTTATGGTTATTTACCTATCAATTTTAGGAAATTTATTTCATGGGGTATATGTTTCAAATAATATTCTGTCGGTAAAATTGTTTTGTCTCAATTTTTCTTCTTTGAGACTAATGTTTCGTTATAAACCTAAAAACATAATTCAATGTTTATATAAATTAATTTTATATTTTATTTCATGAATTTAAATAATTTCCAGATATTTTAAGCTTCATGTAATCTCATTTTTGTCTAGGATATTATGATCCCACATTATCATGTTATAAGAGTAAACTGATAGAACCTAATAGTTTTTTTAAGAAAAAATTGAGTTTATGCTTCCTTTGATGAAATATTATGATCCACATCATAATAAAATTCATGAATTTTATTCTTCAATGTTGATTAATTTTATACTCATATATGGATATCGTATTTCTTCTCATTGGTATATAACATATTAAAATATGTGTTTTAAGATAGCATGACATTACCCTCGCTTTGGTCGGAAATCAATGTTCTTTACCAACATGTTTTCTAAAAATGGTTTCCCAGAATGTTATTCCTTTATCATGTAATAATTAAAAGGCATTTTTACATTTTATTCATTTACCCATCTCTTAAATGAAATATTATTTCCTCTTTCTGAACAAGTCATTTTTCTTAATTTTTTACCATGAAAAAATGTTATATTTCCCTCGTACGCCATATAATGATTCATCCATCATTATTCTTTTGATGATTCCTTTTCATTATTAAATAGTTTAATCTTTATAATTTTTTTTAAAATGTAATTTTGAAGGATTTTTTTTATCAAATTGATTTTGTGTATTATTTATATGTTTTCATGTTATTTTCCATGAAAATAAATCTTCAATGATTTTGAGTATTAAAAATGATTTTTTAAAAAAGAAATCATAATTTCCTCAATAAAAGATTCAAAATTATTTTCTATATAAAATGATTTTTTTATTTTATTAATTAATTTATGGAAAAATATATAATGGTTCCATTCATATCCCTTCTATGAATTGTTTCTACTTAATTCCATGGTCCTTATAAAACTGGTTTCTCATAAACAAGATGTATGTTTATGAAATCCAACTCTTTCCCATGAGATGTATGATTTTGAAACCAACTCCCTTTTATAGGTTATGGTTTGATGAAATTATTATGAAATCCTTATCTCTTCCATAAGTTATGATGTGATGAAATGTTATTGATACTCATTATATTTTTTGGTCAGGATTTGATGTTTATAAAACCCATATTCATTTACGGTTCATGATATAATGATAGTTGTAATTATCTTGTAGTGAATTTGTGTATTATTTTTTAAATAGAAGTGTGGGACCTATATCTCTCCCCAATGCATTGTGTAACTATGGATTAATCATGAGTATATGTTTATTCCTGAACATGATTAAATATTCACAATGTTATGAGTAAACTTTATTACATGTTCACAATGTTATACATGGACATTTTTGTATCTATATAAGTTTATGTGTGAACCTGATTACATGTTCAAAATTTTATTAGTGAATATTATTGCATGCTAAAAATGTTATATGTGTACCTGGTATAACGGCCATAAGTTTATTCATGAACCCAATTACATGTTCACAATTTTATGAGTGAACTTGATTACATATTATCTATGTTATGCATAAACCTGTTTTCATGTATAATAGCTATCGTGTGAACCTCTTTACATATTCAAAATTTTGATGCATGGATTTAGATTAACATCTATAAGGTTATGGATGAACTTAATTACATGTTAAAAATGTTATCCAAGGACCTAATTGAATTTCCAAAAGTTTTTTTAGGGCCATATTTCATGCTATTAACATAATGGGTGAACCTTATTTTTCTTATAAATGTTCACAATGTTATAAACCAATGTGCAGGACACAAATTACATTTCTAAATCATTTCTTGTGATTTCATAAATTATGATCTAAATACTCCTATGATCTATGTGTTATGAAAAAAAATAATTATTATGATATCAAATATGCATAGTACGATCTCCAAATAGTTTTCTCAATTTCCATATTCTTATTCTCAAGCTATACTATGCTTTTACTTTATTTACCCTTACTAAGAATCTATGATTACCCCTTTATTATGTTTCCTTTCCAAAAGATATGAAGATTGGTTTTATGAAGTAATAAAGGTGATGATATTTATGGGAGATGTTAAAGATATTTAACCAGGATAAGAATATTTTGTTTCCATGTCTCCCAATACAGTAAAATATTATAGTCCTCATTCATGTATTTTTGTAATATAGTAAATATTCATCTAAAATGAGTTAATATAGATGAATTTTAAGCCTAGGTTTCTGTATTTTATATCAATTTATATGTTTAGTCAACCATTAGAAACTATAATGAGAAAAAATTTAGTGAGATTAATAGCTATATTTCTATGGATATGTCTAGGGATGTCTCTTCCTATAAGTATAAGGATGAGTTGATATTTAAGAGAATTTTAGGAATTTTGGTAAATTATAGAGAGAGTGGTTTCATATAAATACATATCTATCTAGATACTACATGTTGGTGTGCCTATTGAACATAAGTACTTAAGGATAACAACTCTGAAAAGATGTTTTGGGCAAACTCTAGGTAATTTGTTACACAATAGTGCTCCTTAGACACACTTAGTTTGAAACTCTAATGGGATATACATTGGTAATTCATAAACTCTTCAAAAAATATCAGAAATTATTTATTTATAATTTGACTATGAATCTCCTAGGATGAACCGTGTGTGTCTTATATTAAATAAGGTAGACTATAATTAAATTTTTTTCATGAATATATGGTTTTAGGATATTATAAGTAACGATCACACAATGTTTTCTATTTTTAGTCAATTAGGAGAATTATAACGAACATGGATTCCATTTTTTTTAATGTGCGTAATGTATGGTAATTATGTTATTCTATTTACCAAGTGTAAATATAATAATGATAATAAATATGGTGGTATGATTGTTGGTTATACTTCTGATGACAATGAAGAAACAAATGACATTTCAATGTTATGTGATGTTCTTCATGTATTTTTTACATTATGAATATTAATCATGATTAAAATGTGGTTGAGTAACCTGAAGAATAATTCATATTTCATATTTGAATAGGAATTATGGTATAAGATTATGAATCTTGTATAATGGATTATGAATAAGTTTGGGTTAATGATGTAATTATGTTTTGGAATTCAAATATTATGTTAAATGAATCATGAAATATATAAGTATTTTCAGTATAATCTATCATTAAAGATTGAAATGTATATGTTGAACGATTATTAAGACATGTAAAAGTGATTTCATGGACATGTGATATTTTGATTAAGGGAAGGTATCCCTTAATGTCATCAAGATATTGAGAAAGTTTACATTCACTTGGATAAAGAGATGATTGATTTGGATAAACTAAATCAGATAGCATTGATTTCTAGGTATTTAATTATTTATATATATATAATGTGTTCTATGACATCATGGATGATCTGTAAAACTTCTTTTATTTAATTAATATATCCAAAAAACGTTGGAATACCAAAGCAAGAATGTTTTCCGAAAGGTTTTATGGAACAAAATGTTATTAGCATGTTTCAAGGGAATATATGATGAATTTATTCACATGTTTGGATTGTGAAAACCAAGAGATACATTATGATATATAGGGGATCAATGTTATGATAATTTTGTGACTTCTTTCTAATGTATTGGATTTTCATCATTTATTTGGGTTAAAAGGATAAAAATATATTGAATGATTACATTAACTATTAGATAATGTTTTTGTGAATAAAGTATTATATTACCACATCGGGATTTATGCATATTAGGTAACCTATTATAATAATTTTCGGATGATTATAAATGATGAGATATGGGATGTAATATCATGGATCTCATGATTTGTAAGTACATCAGGATTAAAAAAAATATCATTCATTTTTTAGCGTAAATGTACTGTGGAAATCTATCAACGCATAACCAAATGTTGGGATTGGGCATGAGAAATGGAATAACATCAAGAAATTAAATTTACCTATATTATAGTTTAACAAAATTAATTACTCAATGATTGGATAGTGATCAAAAATGTGTTTTCCTTGTACCTTAATTTTCTTTAGGCATAAGTCCTTTGAAACCATCACATATATATGAATTTGAGGCCCTCATATTTTAATTGATCATTCAATTGTTTGTGATTCCTTACCTCAATCAACCATATTAATATTTATGCTTTTCCCCATGTTCAATATTCAATTCAAATCTATGTTCGCTTATGTGGGAGCCCATTTATATGTTACTTTGGGTAACCATTATGGTTACATCATTACCTTTTTAAGATATGTTTTTGTAGTCATTTTTTACAATGTTGGTTTCATTGAATATATCTTATTGTACTAAATATTTTATAAACAAGATGAATTTTTAGGTCAAAATTTATTTTAAAGGGGTATAATGTTACCCCGAGATATTATGGTGAATGTTTTTCAGACTAAATTAATGTTTTGATAATTTTCACTTCACGAAACACTAAAAATAGTCTTCCTCTTAGTCAATAATTCTTTTCACATGACACTGTCTTGGTGTATGTTATACCCCTAACAAACTTGATGTATGATAAATTTAACAAAAAGGTTAGTGTATGTTACACATGAGATTAAACTTCCTTGATGTTTGCATAACTTGTATGACTGAGTGTAGCCTAGCTATAATAAATTATTATTTTGAGATATAACCTACCTGTTAAGTTCAAGGATATGAATATTACTAAATAAATTTTGAAAATATTTGTTATATATATATACCTAATGAATTCATTGTTTTCTTATATATTAGAAAATAATATACAAACCAATTAAATATAAAATAACATATTTTTATAGTTAAATATTTATTTTAACACAGAAAATTATATCAATTACAATTGTAGGTAATATTAATGTAATACATATTCTATATATTTAAAAAAAAATTCTGTATCCATCTGATTGATTCAATTAACACAAGATAAGAACAAATCCAATTAATGAGTACAACCTTTTTTTATATAAGTATTTTTCTCACCATTTTATAGAGAACTCATTTTAATTCCAATAATTGGAACATTTAAAGATTTAATTTCTCAAAATAAAATTAATATTTTTATTTCAGTAATAAAAATTATGTTATGATATAAATTTGGTATATTTATGTATGGATTTAACTTATAATGAATTGCTAAAAATAGAGAATTATAATTCAAAAAATTTTCTTCATCAAATTTATTTATAAGGGTAAATTATATTATTAATTTTATATGTAGTTTATATAGATAATAAATTTACCAATTAATAAAATTTGTGTCATTGGATTAAATTTCACATTGAAATTGGATTTAAAAATAGAGATAAAGGTTGGAAATTTTTACTCTAAAACCTCGTAGTGTCGTTCCCCAGCGGGAATAATTTTAAATTAATTTCTGCCACATATATGTTTGTAATTTTTATAAATGGATTAAATATTTGTAATCAAAATAATTTATAATTTAAAAGAAGTTAAACATTGTTTTGGATGAATAAAATTAGTAAAACTGATAAAAATTAATTTCATCTGTTAAAAGAATAATTAGGGTAATAATGATCTAAACCTTAAAATTAAAACCCAAATTGACCTAGACACATGTCCAAAATCCATTTTATAGACATATTTTGACCCAATAATAAACATTATAATTCTTTTTACATTATTAGATCCACTTGAAACATGATAAACTTTGGTGGAATTCTATCTTCAAATATTTCTACCAGTGCCACTCCTCCTCCACTATAAAAGGCCACAAACAGTACCAATTCATTGCACCTCCAAACCTTTTATAATCAAACATGAACTTACTATTTAAACTCCCAAAATCACTACGAAATACTTATAATCCTACCTTTTTATTTAAATCTTTTCAAGGAAACATTTTCACACAAACCCAAAGGTGTTACCCGATTAAGAGGTAATGACTTCTCTGAAGCTCTTTTTCCATAATTCTCCCTCTTCAACCCCTATAATTCATTTATTAAATCATTGAGATAAAAAAAATCATTCAAATAATAGGATGTTTATATTCTATTGTTTTTACATACACTTTCACACACATCCATCTAATAGATATCGATCATATTATTTCTGTGTATGGCGAACTACTACCTTGTGAAATGATGATTGATAATTTCTCCTTTACCACCATTCATGGTAGCCATTATGATGGACACACTATTAATATATTTAATATATTATATTTATTATGTCCTTATGATTTATAGTTTCATTTCATAACAATTATATTTTTGCATTCCCAATTATGTAATTATGATAATTTCCTTTGAGGAAGTGTGGACTATCACCCTCTCAAAATGATGTGATTCGTTCACACACAACATTTAATGTATTAAGGATGGGTTTCATGAAATTATATGATATATACAACATTCTAATTATAAATTTGATGAAATTATATACATAAAAAATTATACATAATAACCTTAAATTTTTTTAATGGGATAATTAAAATGGAAATACTGTTCACATGTACATACGACTTACAATATCTGTGAACGATGTATTCAACTTCGTACCTCTTTAACGCATAGATTATTATAATAAACATAAAATTAATATAAATATATTTATATAATTATTTAAATTATTGAAATCATGATATGTATATATATAGTAATTATATAATGAATAAAAACTCATGCAAAATACAATGTGAATAATACCCAAAGTGAAACCCTAACATAATATCATTAATAGACTGGTAATATAAATTATTAATAAAATATATATAATATTATATATAATAATATGGTTCTTTTAAATATGATTAATAAATTTACATTTTTTATATAGGTATATCGTATTAGTAGGAATAGATTTAATACACAATGTAAGTGAATTTATCTCACTTTTTATTTCAGTGAGATACATGATTTATTCTCCATGCATTTCTTTTGTGTGGTGTGTGTATTGACTATGTATGTATTATATGATTCATAAAAATAAATTTATTTTTATTTAAATTTTAGTTATAGGAAATTAATTTCATGGTGTTTATGTTTCAAATATACCAGATTTGTAAAATAGTTTTGTCGAAATTTTTCTTCTTTGGGATTATGTTTTGTTATACACCTAAACACCTTCTTCAAGGTATATATATGACCGTTTTACATGATATCTATTGAAAATTAATATTTTTATGATATTTTATGTTTCATTTAATTTATTTTCTTATATTTTTAGTATGACCCCATGTTATCATGTTATAAGAGTTATTTTGAGACAATCTCATCGCTTTTCGAGAATATTTATGTTTTTGCTACCTTTGATTAAATATTATGATCCATATCTCAAGGAAATTCACAAAATGTTTTCTTCCCTAGATATTAATGGTATAATATTGTATAGGTAAAATGTATCTATTATTTTGTAAATAAAATATTTGATAAAGTGTTTAATGAAAGCCTGACATTAAACTCTCTTAAGTCGAAATAATATGTTCCTTCAAAAAATGGTTTCTAAACAGGGTTTTATGAATATAATAAAATTAATTTAAAATATTTAAAATTAATTTTTATACTTTTTTCTTTTAAAAATATCTTAAGTTTACTTCTCAATTATTTCTGAACAATGCATTTTTTGACCTTTAATGGTGCAAATAGAATGCTCTTTTTACCTCGTACGACTTGTACGGATGAAACCATTTTCATTCCTTTGAGGCATCCATTGTATTTTTAAAATAGTTAATATTAAAAAAAAGTTATATTCATCGAAATTGGTTTTAAAAATGAACCAAGGTGTTATATATATATTTTCACTATATTTTCTATGAAAATAATTTTTAAATTATTTTATGTATTAAAAATCCTTTTATGAAGAAGAATAGATATTTTATAAATAAATGATTCAAAAATATTTTCTTTCTTGGATGAAATATATTTAAATTAATCACACAATTCAAGGAAATGATATAAATGTTGCATTTATATCTTTTCTATGAATAGTTTATACATAATGTCAGGGTCCTAATGAAACTGGTTTCTCTTCAATGGGTAATATGGTTATAAAATACGATTCATTTCCATCAGATATATGCTTTTGAAATTAGATTATTTTAATGGGTTATGATTTGATGAAATGATAATGTAACCTATATATTTTCTATAGGTAGTGATGTGATCAAATTTTATTGATACCCATTAAATTTTAGGGGAATGATTTTATGTTAACAAAACCCATCTCTTTTTATGGGTCATTATATAATGATAGTTTTAATTATATTGTGGTACATGAATGAAGTTTTCTGTTATGATATTTGTGGGAGCTATATCTCCCTCTAATTCATTGGTAAATGATGGATTGATAATGAGTATAATTTTATGTATGAACCAGATTTCATGCTCACAATGTTATGAGTGAACCATGTTACATATTTAAAATGTTTTGCATTGAAATTTTTGTATGTCTGTAAGTTTTTGAATTATCCTGATTACATGATGACAATTTTATGCGGGAAACTTATTACATGATCAAAATGTTATTCTTGGACTTGGTGGTATGTCTGTATGTTTATGTTTGAACCAGATTAAATGTTTACAATTTTATGAGTGAACCAGATTTCATGTTCACAATGTTAATAAAAGACATGGTTTCATTTCCATTAGGTAATGTGTGTACCTGATTAGACATTAATAATGTTATTCACAGACTTGGTTTCATGTTCATAAGGTTATGCGGGGACCTGATTATAGGTTCACAATGTTATGAATGGAGATAGTTTCCATTACACAAGTTGATGCTGGGGATTGATTTCATGTCCTAAACGTAATGACTGAACCTTTTACTACTAATACATGTTCACAATGTCATAATGAAATGTTCATGAAATAAAAATTGTGTCCTATACCTATATTATTATTTCATGAATTATTCTTTTAATTATATTATTTTCCATGTATTATGAATGTCCAATCATTATTATGATATCTAATATGCAGGGTATGACTTCAAATGTTATGCTCAAGATCCATATTCTTTTATTCATTCAGTGATTACACATTTCCTTTATTTACCCTTACTTAGAATCTTATCTCATCCCTTTATTATTTTTTTATTCCCAATGATATGAATAAACATTTTAGGTATAAGTACTAATGGTGATGCTATTTATGGGAGATGTTGAATATCTATCACCACGATTGAAGATTTTTTTCATTTTTTCAAAGGTGCTAATCTATAACACACCTTGTGCAATTATTTTTGTAATGTTATAAATATTCATCTAAAATGTCGTAATATCCATGAATATTAATCATGTGTTTCTATAATCGCTTCACTATATATACTGATATTAGGATTCCTTGGACACACTCCTTGGATCTGTTTGGATATCATCAGATATGTGGATCTCGGGATTAACACAATTTTTCCCTAAATTACAAGTCATGTTTACATCTTGGATGAGATCCTTGGACTCAATTAGAATATTTTATAATGGAATAACTTGTGAACTCTCCTTTGATTAAACTCGTGACCCTTTTTTCCAAATTACATATCATTACTTGGTTGGAAAGACACCTATGTTCATCGAATCTAGGGTTTTTGACCTGGATATATATTTTTAATTATCATTATTATTTTATGAATTGGTTAAACCATATACAATTCTATAATATATATATCATATATAATATATATAACACATATTATACTCTAAAAAGAAATTTATCAAATTATAAACACTAAAACACTTGCTGAGACTGATGTTGGTATGAGTTGTTTGAATTTATATATTATCTTCACCTTTATATATACATACAAAATGAGAGTTTATTTTCACAGATTGGATAGAATAGCTTACATTGGAGGTTTCCTATTTAGATTCATCTCACACCCTCTCTAGGAAGCCATTGGTACCCTAATAGATTAAATGATTGTAGGTAAGGACAATGGGATGTGTTCCACCTTGGAAAACAGACATGATTTCCTTCTTACATAAGCTAAATCTTGGTTGTAGATGTCTGAGTAGGAGATTAATGTTCTTAGATAGTGGTAGAAATTTTATAACTTTTTTATATCTTGTATTGTAGTTTATTTACTCTGTTCGTGTATACATATTTTTTAGTTTAGTAGATCCATGACATTTTCAGGTTTTTTTATATGTTGATGTTCATCTTTTTAGTTGGTTAAAAATTATTTCTATTTATTCATATCATCGTCAATCAGTTTTTTATTCCATTGTTATAATTCCTCTATTTTTCCTTCTAATGTTATATGTATATCTAATTTTATCAACTATAACACGAGGGAATAGTCTCCCCATGGAATCCCCATAGTCCCTCGATTATTTTTGGTAGCCCTTGGCATATGAAGAGGAACGCTTGAGTTCATACATCCAACCATGTTTAGGGAAACTATGAGTGACAAACAGTTCAGGAAATCAAATTTTTTTTATAAAAGGTATAATAATATTATTTTATTTTTTATTATTGTTTTGGGTCACATTCTAAAGATTAGGAAAATATTGCAATATGGTTACAGGACATGATTTGGAGTGGCTAATCCACATTCATGGTACAAGCCTAGTAGCGGGGAATGTGAAATTTTTGTTGTATATTTCTCTTATTAAAGTTAATATACCATCACCATTGGGAGATCCACATGAATTGTTGTATTTCTATACTAATTACAGATGTTTTCAATGTCCGAGTGCATAATATAGAATTGTTACCCAAATAATTAAAGAAATATTAAATTAATATTCCATGCATATTCCATATCATATAAGTGAATTTTATTTCATACATTACATGTGATACATGTGGTTATATTTTGATACATGGTGTTTATAATTATGCATGGCATACTTTGGTCATATGTTGGTTAAGGGAATTGGGTATTTAATGTTTTATATGTAATTTAAAGGTAGTTACAGGTGACCTGAACCTAACCGTCTGTAGAATCTGAGGGTTTTAGAGTTCATGTTCGACCAAACCCAATGAATTTTTTCACAAATAAATTTTATTGTTGGTTCATTCCATGATGGTATGGTTCTGATGGCTTCCTTGAGGTTGGGATTTCTTGTCGTCATAGGCAGCAAGCATGATGTCTGAAGGGCGCAACATCGTTATGCAAGAAGTGGGCTAGATCAATAGAGAATCAGCCAGTACGTGTTGTAGACAGGAGTGCTTAATAGGATCTATGATTTGAAGGATGTGTGTCATTGATGACCTACTACCATGAAGTAGTGGTCGATGATATGCCTACGGGACCCTATAGACCTGATATGGAGATCGAGTAATGAATCATTACTATAGGAATAGATGGGGGATTGTTGGGCATGGGCCTTATGCGGACATGAGGTAAGGCCATATGAGAAACATCAGCGTTCCATTAATTTATAGGATGGTATAAAAATTGGTTATGGATCTTTCGGTGGGCACACTGGGTTTATTTTCCGATGATTTTGGTCAATGGGACTTGTTGGCTTACAATCCATGTTCTCTATAAGTAGGTCTTGATGGGGGGATATCCCCTTAGGGGGTTATGGATGCCTTTCCGGACTATGTGAAGTGTGTGTGTGTGTGTTTGTGTGTGTTTGAATTCAATTTTACCCCCAAATAACCCAATATATATGTGAGAAGCAGATGATATTTCATCAGGATAGAATATATTATTTTTGTTCATCAAAATACATAAAATTATTACAATCCTCGGGCATGTATTTTTTTAATGTACTAAATATTCATCTAAATGTATTTAATATCTTAGTATTTTTAACATGGGTTGCTATATTTGGTGTCAAAGGAAAGGTTTATTGATCATTTGGAAACTAGTATGAAAAAACATTAGTTAGATCCATAGGTATATCACTGTGGGTACATCTAGGGATGTCTTTAAGGATAAGTTTAATGACGAGTTGACATATAAGAATATGTCCTGAAAATGTGGTAATGTATAGAGTGACAAGTTTCAATGAAATAAAAATATTTATAGATAAGAAAATTGTATGTTCCTATGAATCATATGTACATAGGGGTAACAACTCTGACAAGATGTTCTAGGCCTAACTCAGGGTAAACTGGTAAAAAACAAAGGGTCATGCTACACACCTATTTTTAAACTCCCAGGGGATATGCTTTTGGAATTTGTAAACACATTATAATCCATCTTGGATTATTTAAATATAGGTTGAATCTGAATAACATTGGATTAACGTAGGTTGTAATAGATTAATGATGGTGTCCTATAAGTTAATCTTTTCAGGACTATATGGTTTTCTATTATGAAATGTAATTCTCACACTATATTTTCTATTTTTAGTCAGTGGATATAAAAAGAAAGAACTTCATTAAAACTTTTTGTTTCGTATTTTGAAATTATGGGAATTATGTGAATCAATTTACCAGGTGGAAATCCCATAAAACAAATTATGATTGTGGTATGAGTGTGGGTTATACTTTAGAATACAATGATACAGCCAATGACTTGGGAAAGTTATGTGATTTTATTCTAGTATTGTTTGTATTAAAAATATTAATCAGGATTAGAATGAGTTTGATTAACCTTAAATATGTTTAATATTACCTATTATAAGAGGTATTAAGGAATAATTTTGTGAATCCTGATTAATTGTTTAAGAATAAGGTTGTATTAAAAAAGTAATTATGTTTTGGAATTCAAAGATTATTTTATATGAATCCTGAAATATATAAGTATATTGAGTATAATATATCATTAAGGATTTTAAATGAGATGTTGAATGGTGATAAATATATGGAAAATTGATTTCTTGGAAATGTAATATTTTGGTTAAGGGAAGGTTACCGTTAATGTGACCAAGTAGTTGGGAATATTATCTTTCTATTGTCTAAATAGATAATTGATTTGGATAATTTAATCAGGAAATCATTGATTACAATGGATTTGATTATTGATTTATTGAAAAAAAATTGTATGCAATCAAGGATGATGTTTACAACTTATTGTGTTTATATAATATGTCCAGTAATCATTGGAATAAAAAAGAATTCGTGTTTTCAAAAAAGATTTCTGGTACTTAAGGTTATTACCATGATTCAAGGTAATATATGATGAGGTTATTGACATGTTCAGAATTTTAGGAAAATAACAACTTTCCGATATATGGGGGATCTATGTGAAGATATTTTTTACTTCTTTTTGGAGTTTTGTATTTTCATCATTCATAAGTGTTATAAGGATAAAAATATATGGAAAGATTATGTTAAGCATGATATTGTGTTTGTGAGAATAAATTATTATCCTACCATATAAGGATTTTGGCCTAATTGATAACCTATTATAATATATAGTCTTATTATAACTGATGAGAAATGGTATGTAATATCATGGACCTCATGATCTGTTAGTACTTTTGGAATATAAAAAATATCATTCATCTATTATGGATAGAGATGATGTGGAAATATATATAGTCAAAAATAGAGGTTGGGATTGTTCCTAATAAATGAAATAACATCAAGAAAGTGAATTCCCATATATATTTGATCAAAAATATTATTTACTCAGTGAAGGTATAATGATAAAAAAATGTGTTTTCCTAGTATCATAATTTTTGTTGAGCTATTTGCCTTCTAAATCATCATAGATATTTGACCTTGTGGTCCTAATAATTTCATTTATCATTCAATTTTTTTTTTGATTGATGACCTCAATCTACCCTATAAATATTATTCATTTACTCTATGTTCCATATTTTATCCCAGTCTAATTTCTCTTACGAGGAATCCTATTTATATGCTACATTGGGTAAACCTTATGGTTCCAAAATTTCATTTTTAATAGATGTTTTAGTATGCATTTTCTTAATGTGGGTTTCTATAAATGAATCATAATGTATTAATCCTTTGATAACCCATATTTACTTATAGGGAGAAATTCATTTTAAGGGTTTAAAATATAACACACCAATTTTTTTGGGACTTTTATTTCAAATTAGTTTAGTCTTTTAATATTTTTCACTTCACACAACCCTGAAAATATAATTTCACTAATTCAAACAACCCTTTTAAAAGGAACTGGCTTGAAATATGTTACACAATAAACCAACATAGAATACATTTCATATAACTACAATGTTAGCGTATACTACACACGATATTGACCTTCATTGATGGCTTACGTAACACGTGAGACCATGTTTTACCTATATATAATATATTATAATAGTCATATATAACCTATCTGTTAAGTTTATAGATATGAACATTGTTATGTAAATTATGAAATCATTTGGATTACACAAATATATGATGAATTCAAAGGTTACCAATTTATTATAAATGAATATAGAAATAGATTTAATATAATGGAATATATTATTATAATCACAATGATATTTTAGCCTAGTTTATGTAATTAATTAAAATTGGTAAATGGTATTAATTTAATATATATGTTATATATTGAATCAAATATTTTAGATATTCATCTAATATATATTTTTCCACATGATAGGAACAAATCAATGTTTATGCATAAAACATTTGTTTTATAAAGGTAGTTTTACCGCATTTTAATGGAGAATGAATTTTAATTCAAATTTTTTGAATGTAAATAGATTTAATATTTCAATAAAAAATTAATATTTTGATTTTAGTTATAAATTAGACTAGGATAAATGTTTGGTATATTTATTTAAGGTTTCATCTTTTATTGACTAGTTAAAAATAGTGGATTTTAATTTAAATGTGATTTTCAAAGAATTTATTTATAATGACAAATTATATTTTAAATTGGATTAATAGATTTGTTAGATAATATTTTTGACAATTAATCCAATTTAGGTTATTATATACAGTTGCACATTCAAACTTTTTTTAAAAACTATGACAACTTTTGGTTGTTTTTACATTAAAATCCCACAGTGTTGTCCCTTGAGGGGGATAAATATTTTAAGAATTTTTTCCACTTCTATCGTCATAATTTTTAAAAATGGATTAAATATTTGGAATAAACATTATTTATAATTTATAATTTGTTAATCATTATTTTTTACCAAAAATATTATTGATATTGATTAAAATTAATTTCAATGATTAAGACAAAAAATAGGCTAATAGTATACTAAACCATAGAAGTAAGACCCAAAATGACCTATACACATGTCCAAAACCCATTTACTATCCATATTTCGACCCAATAATCCACTTTATAGAACTTGGTCCATTAGTGGATCCATTTGAAACATGAAAAATTTCTGTGGAATTCTCTCATCAAATATTGATAAGAGTGCCACTCCTCCTCCACTATAAAAGGTCACCACATCAACTAATTCATCACACCTCCAAAATATATGTATTTTGCCAAATAATTCCCATGTAAACTCAAAAAATACCTACCATATTCCTAGTATCCTCATTTTTAGATTAATTCCTCTCATGTTTGTCTTTTTTCACAAATCAAAATTAGATACCCTATTAATAGGTAACATCTTCTAGAAAGATCATTTCCATTATTTTCCCTCTTCAATCCCCATAATACCTTTATTATATAATTATATGAAAAGACAATAAGAATACATATAACAAAAAAAAAATATTATATGTTTTATACCTACACTTACACACACCTCCATCTAATGGATATCACACATACTATTTCTATGTATGATAAACTACTACCTCACAAAACAATGATTGTTAATTTCTCCATTTCCACCAATTATAGTGGCCATTACGATAAAAAATATATTTATATATTTCATAAATTATATTTTTTATTAATTTATAATTATTTATTCCTTTTACAAAAAACATTTTCTTTCATTCCATTTGGTGTAATTGTGATAATTTCGTTTGAGAAAGTGTGGACTACTGACCCATCGAAACGATGTGATTTGTTCACAAAAAATATGGAATGTATTAAGGATGGTTTTATTAAAACTATATGACATAAAAAAATTATCATTATAATTTAGTGATATTATATTCATATAAACTTATACATAATTTCTTTTTATTTCATCAAAACGATAATAAGAACAGAAATAGTTTTCACGCATATGTATGTCTTACTATCTCCAAGAATAGTGTTTTCCATTCTGTACCTCTTCATGATATAGATTATAATAATATAAATATATAGGATATAAAATATATTTATAAAATTATTTACCTTATGTAAATCCTGATATTAATATAAGGACCAGTGATAAAAAAAATTAAGACTCATGTAGAAAAAAGCGAATAATAACCGATGTGAAACCTTAACATATGATCATTAATAGGAGGGTAATATAACTTCATAACTAAAAAATGTGTTATTATATATAAAAATATGGTTATTTTAAATATGTTTAATAAATTTTAATCTTTCATGATTATGAAGAGAGTCAAGACACAATGTAAGAGAATTTCATATCATTTACTATTTCGGTGAGATACATGTATTATTCAACACCCATTCCTTTTCTGTAGTGTGATTATTTCCTATTTATGTATTATATTATTATTAAAGATATATTTATGGGTATTTACATGTCAATTAAATGATATTTAGTTCATGTTTTTTATTCTTCAAGTGTTACCAAAATTGGAAAATTAGTTTTGTCTAAATTTTTCATTCTTTGATACTCATGTTTTATTATGAACCTATACACCTTAGAGGTTTATATTCATCCATTTTACTTGTTATATATTGAAAATTAATATTTTAATGAAAATTTATGTTTTATTTAATTTCATTTCTTAAATTTAGATTATGATCCCACGTTACCATGTTATAGTCGTTTATTGTGAAAATATAACCACTTATCACGAATGTTTATGATTATGCTTCCTTTGATGAAATATTATTATCAATATCTCATGTAAATTAATTAATTTTGTTATTATCTAGTTATTAATTGTATTATATTTTATATCTTCAACAATTCTATTCTTAGTACATAATATAGTTAAGAATGTGTTTTAGGAAAGTGCGACATTACCATCTCTTTAGTAAAAAAACTATGTTCCTTCAAAACATGGATTCTTAAAAGTGTATCCAAGAATATTATACATTTATTATATAATATTTAAAATAAATTTAGTTTTTTTATTTCCAAAATATCTTTAAAAAATCTTCTCAATTCATTCCAACAAATCATTTTTGTCCTTTTTATGGTGCAAAGAGAATTCTCTTTTTACCTCCTATGAAATGTGTAGATCCACTCATTTTAATTCCATTGAAGCTTCCATTAAATATTTGAAATTGATAATATTTAAAAAAATTAAATTTTATTTTCATGGAAAAAATGTTTTAAAAATTATTCCAAGTCTTACATATATGTTTTAAAGGAATTTTCTATGAAAATTCTTTTTAAATGCTTTTATGTATTGAAAATCATATTATGAAGAATAAATGATATCCTCTTCAATAAATGGAACAAAATTATTTTCCATATATGATCACATATGTTTCTATTAATTAGGCACTTATATGAAATTGTCTAACTGTTCCATTCATATCCATTCTTTGAATGGGTTGCGCATTATGTCATGGTCTTTATGAAACCTGTTTCTCTTCAACGGGTTATATGTTTTATAAATATGATTCTTTTATATGGGTTAAATTATATTGAAACCTCTTATTTTCATGGGTTATTCATTTATGAAATGAGAATGTTACCGATCTATTTTCCATAGGTTATTATGTGATAAAATTTTATTGATACCAATGAAATTTCATGGGTAAGGATTTGATGTTTACAAAACCCATATCTTTTTATGGCTCATAATATAATGAATGTTTTAATTATCTTGTCGAAAATGAATTAAGTATTATATTATGATATGGGTAAAACCAATATTTCACTAAAATTGCTTGGGTAATTATGAATGAAAAATTAATATATGTTTATCTGTGAACCAGATTTCATGTTCACAATGTTATGAGTGAACCTTATTACGTGTTCAAATTTCTTTTCATGGACTTAGTTTCATATCCATAAGTTTATGAATTAAGTGGATTAATTGTTTAATGTTTTATCAGGGAACGTTATTATTTGTTCAAAATGTTATTCATGGATTAGGTCGTGTGTCTATAAGATTATTGGTGAACTAGATTAAATTTTCCCAATGTTATGAGTGAACCTCATTTCAGGTTCAAAATGTTATGCATGGAAATTGATTCATTTCTATTAGTTAAAGTGTGAACTATATTACATGTCCAAAATGTTATTCATGGACTTGGATTCATTTCCATAAGGGTAAGTGTAAATATTAATACAAGTACACAATGTTATTCATAGAGAAGGTTGCATGTTTACAAGTTGTTGTTGGGGACTGATTTCATGTCCTTAACTTCATGACTGAACCTATTTTTACTTATGCATGTTCAGAAAAATTTAATTCAATGTCCATGTCAAAAATTAAATTTATTATTTATATATTAATCTTTCATGAATTAATATATTTATTCTCTTATGATCCATGATTTATGAACATCCAATCTTTATTATGATCTCTAATGTGAAGGGTATGATCTTCAAATTGTATTCTCATGTTCCATATCCTTTTGTTTATGCTATGATTACCCATTTACATTATCTACCATTACTGAGAATCCTATCTCACCCAATTAATATGTTTCCTTTCCCTAGGATATGACGAATGATTTTAGGTAGATGTACTAAAGGTGGAGATATTTATGGTAGATGTTTAAGATCTTTCACAAGGATAAAATATTTTTTTTCCATGATTTCAAATACACTAAACTATTACGACCTAGAGCATATATTTTTATAATGTTATAAATATTCTTCTGAAATGTTATAACATCCATGAATGTTAATCCTATGTTTCTATAATCCCTCAAATATATATCTGGATATTTGAATGCCTTGGAAAAACTCCTTGGATCCATAATGGTGTCTTCAGTCATGTGGCTCCATGGATTCACCCCATTGGACCCAGTCATACGTATCATGTTTTCACATTGTATGTGATCCTTGGACTTAGTTAGAATATTTTATAATAGAATTACATGTTCAATCCCCTTGGATTACACTCAGACCCCATGTTTCCAAAATGCATGTCATTACTGTGTTGGCTAGACCCCTACGTTCCTGGATTCCATGGTTTTTACTTGGATATATATTATTTATTATTGGATTAATTGGTTCCAACTTGGATTATACTATATTTTATATATCATATATATTATGTTTAACACATATTATAATCAAGAAAAAATAATTTAAATGATACTTCCTCAAAAACCTGCTATGGTTGAAGTAGGTATGAGATTTTTAAATTTCTATATTATCTTTAACATTATATATACATACACAACTCCAGTTTATTTTCACATATTGGATAGTATAGATTACATTAGTAGTTTCTTATTGGGATTTATCTCACACCCTATCTAGGAATCCATTTGTACCCTCTTATATTATATGATTATAGGTAGGAAAAGGGGATATATTCCACCTTGGACACCTGACATTATTTCTTTTTTATAGAAGATGAATCTTGGTTGCAGATGAAAAAGTTAGATATAAGTGTTATTGGATAGTTGTTGGGTTATTTTTTAACTTTTAATAGTATGTATTATAGTGTATTTAATTTTCCTTGTATACTTATTTTCTATTTTTGTAGATCCATCCCATCATCATCATTTTTGTATGATGATGTTCATATTTTTAATTGAATACTATTGATGGTTGTTTATGCTTATCATACTCGAAATAGATTTATTATTCTATTATTATAATTCGTCCGTTTTTATCTATTTGTTATTATATCTACTTCTGATTTTCTCCACTCTATCATGATAGAATAGTCTCCCCTTGGGAACCCCATATGTTGTAACTTCTAGTTGGAAACCTTTGGCGTAAAAAGAGGCATTCTTGATCCATGAAACCAAATATGTGTGGGGAACCTATGAGTGAAACTCATGTTAGGACCTCAGAAAAATGAATCAAAGGTCTTATTATTTTATTTCATTTTTTATCATTGATTGGGATTATATACAAGAGATTAGGAAAATATTGGAACATAGTTATAATCCATGCTTGGGAGTAGCTAACCCACATTCATGCTATATAGCTCGTTATGTGGAAATTGAAATTATTGATCTATATTTCTCTTATTATAATTTATATATATTCACCATTGGGTGATTCACATGAATTTTGGTATTTTTAATCTCATTATAGATGGTTTCCATGTCCATGTACAAAATATATAATTATTAAACAAATAATTATAGAAATATTAAATTAAAATCCCATTCTTATTCTATGTCATATAATGGAATTTTATTTATGACATTTTATGTGATGCATGTGCTTATATTTTGATCCATGTTTTTATAATTATGCATGGGCTACTTCTCTTATATATTAGGAATGATGATTGGTTATTTAATGTTTTAGCATAAATTTAAATTCATTTGAGTGGTGACCTAAATCAAATCATCTGTAACACTTATGGGTTATTGAGTTCATGTTAGACTCCATCCAAGGAATATTTCCCAAATAAATTTCAGGTTTGGTTTTTTCCATGTTAGTACGTTGTTAATGGATTCATCATGGTTGGGATGGCTGTTTGGCATAGGTAGCAATCACGATGTCTGAAGGGAACAACATCATCATACTGAATGTGGACTATGTCGATGTATAATCGTCTAGCGGGGTCTGCGGGTGGGTTCCTAGAGGTGGATCTATAGATGGAAGGATTTTTTTTGTTGATGACATGAAAAAGTGGAAAATGGGTCAATGATGGGTCTACGTGACCCTATAGAGCATCTATGGAGGTTGAGTATGGAGTCTGTGGTACGTGCGTAAGTGAGGGGTTATGGTGGATCAACCTTATGTAGATAAGTGGAAAGACCATATTGGGAAACAATGGAGGTCAATTCTGTGAATGGATGGTCTAAAAAATGTTATGGATCTTGCCGTAGGCACACTGGGTTTATTTTCCATTGAATTGGGCCTACATGTCATGTTAGATTATAATCAATGTTCTATGTCAGTATGACTTGATTGGTGGGATATCCCATTGGGGGCTATGGCATACTTTTTCGTCAAATGTGTGTGGTGTGAATGTGTGTGTGTGTTTTAATTCAATTTTAAATCCAAATAACCCAATATATATGTGAGATGCCAATGATATTTCACCGGGATAGAACGGTTTGTGTCTGTGTTATGAAATACGGTAAACAATTATTATCCTTAGGCATGCATTTTTGTAATGTAAAAAATATTCATAAAAAATGTTATTATATACATTTATGTTTTCCATGGGTTTCTATATTTGGTATCATGTAAAATGATTAATCATCCATTGGAAACTAGGATATGAAAACTTTAGTGAGTTCCATACGTATATTTTTAGGGATATTTCTAGTGATTTCTCTATGTATAATCATAAGGATGAGTTGACATACAAAAAAATGTCATGAAATTTTTGTAATGGATTGAGTGAGTGGTTTCATAAAAATGCATCCCATTATAGATAATAAACTTGTATGAGATTTTGGAACATATGTACTTAGGGGTAACAACCCTTAAACGATTTTCAAGGCATTACTCTGGGTAATCTAGTACACAACAACGGGTCGTGCTACACACCTTCTTTGACACTTCCATGGGATATGCTTTGGAAATTTATATACACATCACAAACCATCATGAAGTATTTACATATAATTTGACTATTAATAACCTATGAGTAACATATGGTTTCATAGATTAATGAATGTGTCCTAGATGTAAATATTTTCATGGCTATGTTGTTTTGTGGTATGATAAGTATTGCACACACAAGGTTTTCTATTTTTAGTCAATGGAGATAATTAAAAGGAACATGGGTAACAATAATTTTTTCCTATGTTGAAACTCATGGAATTATTTAAATCAATTTACCATGTGTAAATATCATAAAATTAATCAATAAGGGGGTATGAATATTTGTTATACTTTTGGTGAAAATGATTCAATAAACAACATGTGAATGTTTTGTAATTTTCTTATAGTATTATTTAAATTATATATATTAATCATTATTTTAATGAGATTTATTAACCTTATAAATGATTCATATTTCATATTTTAATTGGTATTAAGGAATAATTTTATGAATCCCAATATTTGGTTTAAGAATAAGGTTTGATTAATGATGTAATTATGTTTTGGAATTTAAATATAATGTTATATGGCTCATGAACTATATATGAATTTTTTATATAATCTTACATTAAGGATTGAAAAGGACATGTTGAATGGTGATGAAGACATTGAGTAGTGATTTCATAGAAGTTATAATTTTCTATTAAGTTAAGGTTACACTTAATGTGACCATGAAGTTGATAAAAGTTTCACTCTCTTGGATAAAGTGATGATTGATTTGGGTAATGTAAATCAGATTGCATCGATAACCATGGATTTTATTATTGATTTATTGAAAAAGTGTTTAAAAGATCTTATTTATAAATAATATATTGAATAATCATTAGAATAAAGAAGCATTTCTGTTCTCAAAAATGATTTATGGTACTTATGGTTATTACCATGTTTCATGGGAATACATAATGAGGTTATTCACATGTTTGTAATATAAAAACAAAGATTCACATTGTGATATATGGGGGATCATGGTTAAGATCAATTTTTACATATTTCTAGTGTTTTGAATTTTCACCATTCAGAAGGGTTATAAGGTTTAAATTTTATTGAAATATTAAGTTATGATTCAGATGTTTTTTTAGGATAAATTTTTATCATTATTCATGAGGATATAGGAATATTGGATAACATGTTATAAAAAGTGATTTTGATTATAAATGATGATATATGGGATAGAATATCATCAACCTCATGTTATGTTTGTACATTAAGAATAAAAAATCACATTGATTTATTAGGGTAAGAGATGAAGAGGAAATCTATAAAGGAATTACCAATGGTTGGGATTGTGAATGAGAAAGTTAATAAAATCAAGAAGTAATATTTCTATATATACATGGTAAATAAAAGCAATTTTAAATGATGGTATAATGAAAAAAATTATTTTCCTAGTGCCTTAAATTTCATTGATCTAATGACCTTATAAATCATCCGAGATTTATAACATTAAGGCCTTAAACTTTTCACTATTCATTAAATTGTTTGTGATTGATTACCAAAATCACCACTATAAATATTTAATCTTTTCCTCCATGTCCAATATTCACTCACATCCTATGTTCCCTTATGTGGAAACACATTTATATGCTACTTTGGGTAACCCTTATGGTTCCAACATTAACTTTTTAATAGATGTTTTAGTATGAATTTTTTTAAAATGTGGTTTTTATGAATGAATATAAATTTGTTAATCCTCTGAAAACACAGATGTATTTATAGGGATAAATTCATTATATGTGGGTAGAATGTAACACCCCCATATTTTTGTGAATTTTTTTCAATTTAATTTAATATTTTGATATTTTTTACTTCACAAAACAATAAAAAATAGTATTTATCTAATTCAAACATCCCTTTTAAATGGAAACTTCTTGGAATATGTTTTACACTAAACCAATATCGAATAAGTTTCACAAAAAAACAGTGTTAGAGTACATTACATGCGATATTGACTTTCCTCGATGTATTGCGTAACACATAAGACGAGTGTTACATTGCTATAATATATTATTATAATGAGATATAACCTTGAAGTTAAATTCATGGATACGAATATTATAAAAAAATTATGAAAATATGTGGTCTATACAAATACATGATTAATTAAAATGTTACTAATTAATTATAAATTAATAAAGAAACTAATTGAATATAATGGGAAATATTGTTATGTTCACAAAACTATTTTAACCGAGTAAATTAAATTAATTACAATTGGTAAGTTATATTAATGTAATAAATATGTTCTACTTTGAATCAAATATTATTTATATACATTGAATATATTATTTTTCTATAGTATAAAAATATCATATTTTATGCATAAAAACGTGTTTTTTTATAAAGGTTATTTTAAAGCCATTTTTTGGAGAATGCCTTTTAATTATAGTTTTTTCAGAGTTTAAAGATTTGATATGTCACTAAATACATTATATTATGATATCTATCTTAAAAATTAGGATTGGATAAATTTTTTGTATATTTAATTAAGGTTTCATCTTTTAATGAATAAATAAATATACTAGATTTTTATTCAAAAATGAATTTTAGACAAATTTATTTATAAGGATATATTATATATTTAATTGGTTAAATGGTTTAGTTTGATAATATTCCTACCAATTAATTCTATTTAGGTCATTAGATCCAATTTCACATTAAAAATGTATATAAAATCATAGATAGATTTTGGATGTTTTTACATTAAAAACCTGCAGTGTCGTCCCATCATCGGGATTAATTATAAATTATTTTCTGAAACTTTTGTTGTTATAATTTGTAAAAATGGTTTACATATTTGGAATAAGCATAATTTATAATTCCTAATATTTTCAAAATTATTTTGGAGCAAAAATATTAGTGATAGTGATTAGAATTAATTTCATCGATTAAGAGAAAAATTAGGATTACAATGAACTATGCTTTAAATTTAAAAACAAAAATGACCTATACACATTTTCAAAACCCACATTATACATATATTTTGACCCGAAAATCAATTTTATCAATATTAGTCCTTTATTTTATGCATTTGAGTCATGAAAAACGTTTTTAAAATTCTCTATTTAAAAATTGATAATAGTGCCACTCTTCCTCTTGTATAAAAGGCCACCACATCTATCAATTCATCACACATAATACCTTTTTTATTAGACAAAGGCATGCCCATATTGGCCCCCAAAATCCCTCCACTATAACTTTTACCCTCTCTTTTGGATGAAATACTCTCAATGATGTCTTTTTCCACAAAACAAATGTAGTTACCCTACATAGATGCACCATCTTTTCTCAAGCTCTTATCCTTTATTTTACATCTTCAAAAACTATAATAAATTATTACATAATTGTATGAAAAAACTAGTATAATAAATATTATAGGATGTTTCTATTCTAAGGGTTCAACCAACACATTCACTCTCCTTTATCTAATGGGTATCAAACATATTGTTTCTATGTTTGGTGAACCACTGCCTCACGAAACAATGACTATTCATTTCTCCTTTACCGCCAATAATGGTTTCCATTATAATTGAAAATATATTATATATTTAATATATTAAATATTTTTATGTTTTTCTGATTATGTATTCCTTTTAGAAAAAAATAGATTCATTCATTCCATTTGGTGTAATTATGAAAATTGAACTTAAGGAAGTGTGAACTACTGCCCCCTCAAAACAATGTGATTTGTTCACACGCAACATGGAATATATTAAGGATGTGTTTTGTGAAATTATATGATATATATAATAATAAAATTATATATTAATTATATTATATAAATATAAACTTATACATAATTCCATGTCACTTTATCAATATGATAATTAAAATGGAATTAGTGTTCAGGTGTGCGTACGACTTACATTCTCCATGAACGGTGTATTCCATTCCGTTCTTATTTATGATATATATTATTATAATATAAATATAATGGAAATAAAATATATTTTTTTAATTATTTAAATAATTTAAATAATGATATAAATATAAGACCAAATATTTAACAAATTAAACCTCATGTGAAATAAAGTGAATAATACGAGAAGTAAATCCTTATCATATGATCATTAATAAGTGGGTAATATAATTTCATAATAAAAATATATATATTATTATATATAATAATTTGGTTATATTAAATTTTTTTAATATATTTTAATTTATTATATAGGTATCTTGTGCCAGTACGAAAAATGTGAAGACACGATGTAAGGGAATTTCATCTCACTTTTTATTTAGGTGTGATACATACTTTATTAACCACCCATTACTTTTTTGTGGTGTTTGTATTTATGATGTATGTATTCCATGAATCCTAAAAATATATTAATGGGTTTTTACATGTAAAATCAGTGATATTTAGTTCATGGTGTTTATGTTTAAAATGCTACCAAATTAGTGAAAAAGTTTTTTCTGAATTTGCCTTCTTTCATACTCATGTTTTATTATGCACTGAAACTCCATCTTCATGGGGTATATAGATGAGTTATACATGTTATATAATGAAATTGAATATTTTAATGATATTTTATATTCCCTTTAAATAAATTTTTAAATTTATAGTATGATTCCATGTCATCATGTTTTAAGTGTTTATTGAGAAAATCTCATTGATTATCAAGAATGTTTATGTTTATGCTTCCTTTGATGAATATTATGATAAATATTTATAAAAAATAAATATTTTTTATTATATAATTATTAACGTTACTATATTGTATATGTATCATGTTTCAATTCATTTTTACAAAAGCTAGTTAAGAAAGTGTTTTATGAAAGCACGATATTGACCTATCTTCGGTCTATAAACTATGTTCCTTCAAAACATGGTTTCTAAAAAGGGTCTCCAAGAATATTATTCAATTATTATATAATATTTAATATTAATTATTAAAAATTATTTAAAAAGTATCTTCAAATAAATCTTAACAATTCTTTCCAACAAGGTATTTTTATCCTTTTATGATGCAAATAGAACGCTCTTTTGTTACTTCATATGACATAAATGAATCCACCATTTGTTATTCCCTTGAAGCTACCATTTTATTTCTAAAATGGTAAAAAAATTTAAAAAAATAAAAGTTATTTTCAATGAAAACAGGGTTTAATAATGATTCCAAGTCTTATATATATGTTTTTAATGTATTTTCAATGAAAATTATTCTTAAAGGGATTTATTGGTTAAATATAATTTTATGATGAAGAATTGATATTTTATTTAATAAATGGATCAAAATTATTCTCCATAGAAGCTGAAATTCATTGAAATAAATCATGCACTTCTAGGTAATTATCTAAATATTCCATTCATGTCCTTTCTATGAATGAGTTATTTATAATGTCATGGTCTTTATGAAACCAGTTTCTCTTTAACGAGTTATATGATTATGAAATCCAAATCTTTTCCATGTGTTATATGATTTTGAAACCCACTTCTTTTAATGGGTTATTATTTGATGAAATGAGTATGGATCCTAAATCTCTTCCACAGGATGTGATGTGACCATATTTTATTGAAATACATTAAATTTCATTGGTAAGGATCTGATGTTTATAAACCCCGTCTCTTTTTATGGGTCATAATATTTTTAATGTATTATTTATCTTATGGAATATGAATGACATATTCTATTATGAGATGGGTGGGACCAATATATCCCTCCAATTATTTGGGTAATGATGGATGACTAATGAATATAAGTTTACTTTTGAACCTAATTTCATGATAAAAAAATTATGAGTGAACCTCATTAGATGTTCAAAATGATATGCATGGACATAGTTCCGTGTCCATAAGTTTATGCATGAACTAGATTACATGATCCAAATGTTATGAATGGACCTTATTATGTGTTCAAAATTTTATTCTCTGACCTGGTGGTTTGTCCATAAGTTTATGTGTGAACTTTATAAGATGTTCACAATGTAATGAGTGAACCTGATTGTATGTTCACAATGTTATTCATGTACATGGTATAATTTACATTAGGTAATGTGTGTACCAAATTACATGTTCAAAATGTTATGAATGGAATTGGTTTCTTGTCTATAAGGTTATGCATGAACCTGAATACAAGTTCACAATGTTATACATAGACCTAGTATAATGTCCACAAGTTGATGTTTGGGACTAATTTCATGTACTTAACTAAATAACTAAACCTGTTTCTACATATACATGTTCATAAAGTTATAATTCAATGTTCATGAAAAAAATCATTTCTTATTCCTATATTTTTATTTGATGAATTATTTTCTTACATATCTGATGATCCGTGTATTATGAAGGTCCAAACATTATTATGATGTCTAATATGCATGGTATGATCATTAAATGCTATTCTCAAGTTCCATATCCTTTTGTTCATGATATGATTACACATTTCCTTTATTTCCCCTTAATGATAATATTAGCTCAACACATTATTATGTTTCCTTTCCCTAGGATATGTAGAAAGGTTTTATGTAGATTTATTAAAGGTGGTGATATTTATTGGAGATTATGAAGATCTTCCACTAGGAAAACAGATTTCATTTCCATGTTTCCAAAGACACTAAACTGTTACAGAACTCGAGCATGTATTTTTGTAATGTCCTAGATATTCATTTAATATTTTGTAATATCTATGAATGTTATGTCTGGGTTTATATATTCCATTCAATATTTATCCTGATATTAGGATGTGTTGGACTCACTCCTTGGATCCAACTTGATTTCTTCAAACATGTGGCTCCATGGATTCACCCCATTGGCCTTAGTAATACATATCCCTTTTTTACCTTGGATGAGATACTTGGACTAATTTAGAATATTTTATATGGATGTTTTTGCGCACTCCCATTGGATTACACTCAGTGCCTTTCTTTCCAAATTTCATGTCATTATTAGGTTGAATTGCCCCCTAAGGTCATCACTTCCACAGTTTCAACATAGACCTATATTAATTATTATCATTATTATTAGATAAAATTGATACTCTATGAATCATCATATATTATCTATATATTATATAATATGGTAATCACATATTATAATTTAGAACAAAATTAATTAATTTATGCACACTCAAACCCATGTTGATACGGAAGTAGTTATGAGCTATTTACATTTTTATATAGTCCATACCATTATATATACATTCAAAAAGATAGTTTGTTTTCATAGATTTGATTGTACTAATTCTATTGTTGTTTTCCAATTAATATTTGTCTCATTTTCTATATAGGCCCCCATTGGTACTCTAGATGATTATATAATTGTAGGTTTAGATAAGGGTATGTGTTCCATCATGGAAACCTAACAATATTTATTTCATACATAAGATGATTCTTGGTTGGAGATGATAGAGTTGGAGATCTATTCTTAAGGATAGTTATTGGAATCATTTTCACTTTTTTATATCATTAATTGTTGTGTATTTATTTTTTCCATGTATACATATTATCATGTTTTGTATATCCATTCGATATTAACCCTTTTTTATGATTATGTTCAACTGCTGAGTTAATTATTATTGATTGTTGTTTATGCTTATCATCCACAATCTGTTTTATTAATCCATTATTATTCTTGTCCTATTTTTAACCGTCTATTATTATATATCCATATGATGTTCTTCACTAAAACATGAGATAATAGTCTCCCCATGGAAACCACATAGTCCCTCGCTGATAGTCGGCAGCCTTTGGTAGATGAACATGGACTCTTGAGGCTATACAACCAACCATGTTCGGGGAACCTCTGAGTGACACTCGGGTTGGGACACAAAAAATTTGTATCAAAGGACTTATTATTTTATTTTATTTTGTATTATTATTTGGGATCATAAATAATATATTATAAAAATATTAGAACATGGTTTTAACCCATGCTTGGGAGTAGCTAACCCACATTCATGCTACATTGCTAGTTGGTTGGAATGTGATATTATTTTTTTATATTTCTCTCATTACAATTGATATATATTTACCATTAGGTGATTCACATGAATTTTGGTATTTTTATACTCATTATAAATGCTTTTCATGTCCAAGTTCAATATAGATAATTGTTACACAAATCACTATATAAATATTAAAAAAACATTCCATGAAAATTCCATGTCATATAAGGGAACTTTTTTCATAAACTATATGTGTTGTGTATGGTAATATTTTGATCCATCATTGTTATAATTATGCATGGGATACTTCCTTAATATTATGGGAAATAGAATCAGATATTTAATGTTTTATCATAAATTTAAATTCATTTGAGGGGTGACCTGAACCGAACAGTCTCTAGAATCTGACGGTTTTGGATTTTATGTTCGACCCCACCTAATGAATGTGGACTAGGTCAATGGAGAATCAAGAGGTGAGGTATGCGGTATAGAGAGATGAATACGATCAATTTTTAGAAGTATGTGGGTCATCGATAACATGATAAAGTTGAGCATGGGTCGATAATGGGTCTACAAGGTCCTATGTAGTTTCTAAGAAGTCCGTGTGGGGAATCTGTGATATGGGTGCTGCAGAGGGTTTACAGGACACGGTCCATATGCAGTCATGTGATAAGGCCCTATGGGGAGATAATAGAGTTCCATTAATTTCATGTATAGTAGATAAAATGGGTTGTTTCTATCGAGGTAGAAACATTGGTATTATTTTCCAATGATTGGGGCCTACGATTCATATTGTTATATAATCCATGTTCTCTGTAAATAGGTTTTGATGTGTGGGTTATCCCCTTGGGGGCTACAACCTACCTTTCCGGCCTATGTGTGTCGGGTGTGTGTGTGTGTGTGTGTTTGAATGGAAATTTAATGACAAATAAACCATTATATAAGTGAGATACTCAATATCTTTTACCAGGATATATGATTGTGTTTCTCTATTTCCAAATACAATAAACTATTACGATCCTTGGGCATGTATATTTGGACTGTACTAAATATTCATCTAAAATGTTTTAATATCCATATATGTTTAGATTGGTTTTCTATATTATGTATCAATGGAAAGGGTTAGTCAAACTTTTGAAACTAGGATGAGAAAACATTAGTGATATCCATAGGTATATTTATAAGGATATGTCTAGGGGTGTTTCTAAGGATATGTATATGAATGGGTTGACATGTAGGAAAATTTCCTAAAATTTTGGTAAAGGATAGAGTGAGTGGTTTCAAAGAAATACATCTCTTTCTGAATAATAAAATTTTATGTGCCTCTAGAATATATATACATAGGGGTAACAACTCTGACAAGTTGATAAAGTCCAGAATAAAGGTAATCTGGTACACAATAATGGGTCGTGCTGCACAACTATTTAGACAATCCCATGGGATATGATTTGGGAATTTATTAACTCATCATGATCAATTATGAAAGATTGAAACATAATTTTACTATTAATAACCTAGTAGGAACATAGGGTGTCTTAGAATAATGATGTTGTACTATAATTACAGATTCTCATGACTATATGGTTTTCTAGTATGATAAGTAATGCCCACACTCTATTTTCAATTTTTATTTAATAGTGATAATTATAAAGAACAAAGTTAACATTTATTGTTTCATATGTGGAAATTATGGGAATTATGTGAATCAATTTACCAAGGGTAAATCTCTCAAAATCATTCAATATGGTGTTATTATTTTTTGTTATACTTCTGAAGATTATGATACAACAAATGACATGTGACTGTTATGTGATGTTATCCTAGTATGGTTTATATTAAACATATTAATCATGATTATAATGTGGTTGATTAACCTTAAGAACGATTATAATTTAATATTTTAAGATGTAGTAAGGAATAAGTTGATAATTCTTGAGTAACAGTTTAAGAATCAGGTTGGATTTAGTATGTAATTATGTTTTTAAATTCAAATATTATTTTATATGAATCATGAAATATATATATATTTTGAGTATAATATTTCCTTATGGATCTAAAAAGACATGTTGAATGGTGATGAAGACATTGAATAGAATTTTCCTGGAAATGTGATATTTTGAATAAGGAAAGGTTACCCTTAATGTGACTAAGATATTGTGAAAAGTTTATTTCACTTGGATAAAGAGATGATTGATTTGGATAATGTAAATCAGATGCATTGATTACCGTGGAATTGATTATTGATTTATTGGAAATGTTTTCTATTCCATCATTTATGATGTTTACAACTTCTTTTTTAAATAATATATCCATTAATAATTGGAATATAGAATAATTCATGTTTTTTAAAAGGATTTATGGTACATAAGGTCATTTCCATGTTTCAAAGGAATATATGATGAGGTAATTCAAAAGTTCGGAATGTGAAAACAAATATCTACTTTGTTATATTTAGGGGATTAATGTTAAGATAAATTTTTGACTTCATTGTAATGTTATTTTTTTCACCATTCAAAAGGGTTATGAGGAGTAAATTTTATGGAAATATTACCTTATGCTTCAGAAGAAGTTTTTGAAAATAATGTATTTCCTTACCACATGAGGATTTTCCCCTATTGGATATCCTATTATATAAATGTGGGGTTGATTATAACTAATGAGATATGGGATGAATATCATGAACCTCATGATCTGTTAGAACTTCACGAATAAAAAATATCATTCATTTCATAGGGTATGAGATTAAGTGGAAATCTATAAAGGTATAACCAAATAATGGTATTTTTCATGAGAAAGTGAATAACATGATGAAATTATATTTTCATATATACCTGGTCAATAAAATTAATTACTTAGGGATGGAATAATGATAAAAAAAATTATTTACTAGTACCTTAGTTTTTATTGAGATAATGACCTTATAAATCATAATAAATTTTGTATTTTGAGGCCCTCAACTTTTCATTGATCATTTAATTATTTGTGATTGAGAACTCAAGAACCCATATAAATATTTACAGATTTCTTCTTTGTCGAATATTTACTCCCAACCTATGTCTCTCTAGGTGGAAACCCATTTATATGCTACTTTGGGAAAACCTTATGGTTCCAACATTACCTTTTTAATAGATATTTTAGTATTCATTTATTTAAAATGTTTGTTTCTATGAAAGAATATTAATTTTTTAATCCTTTGATAAACCAGATGTATTTCTAGGGAAAATTTAATTTTATGGGAGAAGAATATGACACCCTATGATTATAGTGAATTTATTTTCAAATTAATTTAATCATTTGATATTGTTAACTTCACACACCATCTAAAATAGAATTTCAATAATTCAAAAATCCATTTTAAATGGAACTGGCTTTTCTTATGTTACACGCTAAACCAACGTGGAATACATTACACAGAACAACAAGGTTATCATACATTACAGACAAGATTGACTTGTCGCAATGGTTTGTGTAACATGTAATACCAAGTGTTACCTAGAAATAATATGTTATTATAATGAGATATAACCTAGGATTTATGTTCCCATATATAAATATAATTATCTAAACTATTAAAACATGTTTTTACACAAATACATGAAGAATAAAAAGGTTACCAATTAATTATAATTGAATATAGTAATAGATTGAATATAGTGAAAAATATTGTTATAGTCCCTAAGCTATATTAACCTATAAATTAATTACAATTTGTAAGGGGTATTAATTTAATAAATATTTTATATATTCAATAAAATAATTTTTATATTTATATAATAGATTATTTTTCCATAGTATTAGAACAAATCGTATTTTAGTCAAAAAAACCCTCTTTTTTATAAAGGTAGAATTAATGCCTTTTAATGGAGAATGTATTTTAAATCGAATTATTGGAACATTTACAGATTTAATATGATAATAAAAACTTTATATTTTTATTTGACTAATAAAAATTATGTTAGGATAATTATTTGGGATATTTAATCAAGGTTTATTCTTTTACTGAATATTTAAAAATACTAGATTTTAATTCAAAACTGATTTTTCTACTAACTTATTTTTAAGGATAAATTATATATAAAATTTGTTTAATAGTTTTGTTAGATAATATTTTTAATAATTAATCCAATTTAGGTCATCGAATCCAATTTCACATTCAAATTGGATATAACAACACATATTACTTTTGGATGTTTTTTAAATTAAAAACACATAGTGTCATCCCTTCCGCGGGGTTTATTTTAAATTAATTTTGACCACTTTTGTGGTTATAACATGTAAAAATGGATTAAATAATTGGAATAAGAATAAATTATAATATCTAATATGTTAAAAATTATTTTGGACTAAAAATATTAGTGATACTGAATAAAATTAATTTCATCATTTAATAAACAAATTATGTTAATAAAGTATTAAACCTTAAATTTAAGACACAAATCGACCTATACACATGTCTAAAACCTATTTTATGGTAATATTTCGACCCAATAATCAATTTACTATATCATGGACCATTATTGGATCGATTTAAAACATGAAAAAGTGGGTGGAATTCTCTCATTAAATATTGATTAAAGTTCCACTCCTCCTCCACTATAAAATGACACTACCTCTACCAATTCATCACACCTACCAACATTTTAGAATAGACTAATACCAACCATTATAGATTCAAAAAATCTATCTACAATACATTGTATCCCTAATTTTGGTATAATTCCTCTCAATAAAGTATTTTTTCACAATGAAAAATATGTTACACTATTAATAGGTAACGACTTCTCTCAAGCTCTATTCTTTTATTTTCCCTCTACAACCCATACACTCCCTTTGTTACATAATTGTTTTAAAAAACAAGAATAATACATATACTATATTTTTTTTCTAATTATTCTACCTATAATTACACAATCCTCCATCTAATATATATTAAACATACTTTTAATGTGTTTGGCAAAGTATTACCTCACGAAACAATGATTGTTCATTTCTCCTTTACCACCAATCATAGTGAGAATTAGGATGGAAACTATATATATATATATGTAATTTATTATATTTTTAATGAATTTATTTTTATTTATTTATTTTACAAAAATACATATTTTTTCATTTCATTTTGTGTAATTATCATAATTTTGATTGAGGATGTGTGGACTACTTCTCCTCAAAACGATGTGATTCATTCATGCACAGCATAGAATGTATTAAGGATGGGTTTAGTGAAATTATATGATATATATAACATTATAATTATAAATTAAATATATTATATAAATAAACTATTATACATAATCCCCTTTAATTTTATCAATTCGATAATTAAAACAGAAATAGTGTTTACGCGTACGTACGACTTACAGTCTCCATGAAAGTTGTATTCCATTCCGTACCTATTCATGCTATAGATTATTATAAAATACATTTAATGGATATATATTTTATTTATATAATTATTTTCATTTTATAAATAATTATATAAGTATAATTACCAATTATATAACAAATTAAGACTCATGTGGAAAATAAAGTGAATATTACCCAATGTGAAACCATAATATATGATCATTAATAGGTGGGTAATATAAGGTAATAATAAAAAATTTTATGATTTTATATATAATACTATGGTTCTTTTAAATATTTTTAATAAATTTATATTTATTATATAGGATTCTTGTACGAGTACGAAGAGAGTACATACACAAGATAAAGGAATGTCATCACACTTTTTATATCTTTGAGATTCAAGATTTATTGACCACCCATTACATTTTTGTATGTGTATACTTCACATGGATGTATTATATGCTTCATATAAATAAATTTATCCAAATTTACATATCAATTATATGATATTTATTTCATGGGGTTTATGTTTCAAATAGTAGCAATTCGGTAAAATAATTTTGTCTCAATATTCATTCTTTCATACTCATGTTTTGTTATGCACCAAAACACCATATTCAATGTGTATATAATTCCATTTAACATTTTATATAATGAAACTAAATATTTTAATGATATTTTAAGATTTATATAATTTTATTTAATAAATGGATAGTATGATCACATGTAATCATGTTATATGTGTTTATTGAGACAATCTCATCGCATTTCCAGATTTTTTATGATTATTATTCATTTGATGTAATATTATGATTAACATATCATTTATATTCAGAAATTTTATTATAATATATCTATTCATGGTGTAATATTATATAGGTATGATGTTTCTAATCTTTGGTACATAATATAGTTAATAAATTGTTTTAAGATATCCTGACATTACCCTCTTTTCTGATGGAAAACTATTCTCCTTCAAAACATGGATTCTAAAATTAGATTCCAGGAATATTATAGAATTATCATATGATATTTTAAATTAATTTTTAGCCATTTTTTTAAAATATATTCTATGTAATATTATCATAAATTTCCAATCAATGTGGTTTTTAACATATTCACAATGCAAAGGGAATGCTCTTTTTACCACGTACGACCATTACGGATCCACCTCTTGTAATTCCTTTGAAGCATCAATTGCAGTTTTTAAAATTTTAATTTTTTTAAAAAATTTATTTTCAATGAAAATGGTCTATTATATGATTCTTAATCTTATTTATATATTTTTCAAGGTATTTTCTATTAATATAATTTTTAAATGGTTTTATTTTTGAAAAGTCCATTTATGAATATGAATGAATATTTTCCTCCATTAATGTTTCCAAATTATTTTTCATCTATGAGGAAATTCTTTGATATTACTCATAAAATTATACTTAATGATATAATGTTTCAATTCATTTTATATCAATTAAGGTGTTATACATAATTTCATGTATATTACAAAGCCCATTTCCTTCAACAGGTTCTATGTTTACTAAATCAGATTCTCTTCCATTGGTTATTTACTTTTAAAACCCACTTCTTTTCAAGGGTTTTGATTTAATGAAATTTTTAGGGAACATATCTATTTTACATAGGGTATAATGTGTTCAAATTTTATTGATACCCATTAAATTACTTGTGTAAGGATTTTATGTTTATAAAACCAATCACTTTTTATGGGTCCTAATAAGATGAAAATGTTAAATTACCTATGGAACATTAATGAAGTATTCTATTATGAGATAGGCAGGACCTATATATCCCAACTATAAATTGTATTATTATGGATGAATAATGAGTATAAGTTTATGTGTGAACCTGATTTCATGTTCACAATGTAATGAGTGAACCTTATTACATGTTTACAATTTTATTCAAGGACCTGGTTCTATATCCATATGATTATGTATGATCCTGATTATATGTTAAAAATGTAATGAGTGAACCTTATTATGTGTTCAAAATGTTATTAATGGACCTAGTTTTATTACAATAAGTAAATGTGTGAACTTGATTAAATGTTCACAATATTATGAGTGATCATAATTGCATTTTCAAAATGTTATGAAAGGACACGGTTTCTTGTACATTAGGTAATGCGTGAACCTGATTACATGTTTAAAATTTTACGTATGGTAACGGTTTCATGTCCATAAGATTATGTATGAAATTAATTAGATGTTAACAATGTTATGCACGGATGTGGTTTCATGACCACAAGTTGATTTTGGGGCCGTATTTCATGTCCTTAACTTAATGATTGAACCTATTCCTAGTTATACAAGTTCACAATGTTATAAACCAGTGTGCATGACCCAAATTCCATATCGAATTCATATTTTATTATTTCATGACTTATGAGCCTAATTCTCTTATTATCCATATGTTATGAATGTCCAGACATTATTAAGATCTCTAATATGCAGGTTTTTATCTTCAACTGTTATTCTCAAGTCCCACGCCATTTTTTTCATGCTATGTTTACACATTTCTTTTATTTACCCTTACTGAGGATCATAGCTCACCAATTTATTATGTTTCCTTTACATAGGATATAATGAAAGGTTTCAAGTATAATTATTAAAGGTGAAGATATTTATGGGAGATATTGAATATCTTTCACCGGGATATAAGTTTTTTACCATGTTTTAAAAGAAAATAACTATTATGGACGTCGATCATGTATTTTCATAATGTAATAAATATTCATCTAAAATTTTGTATTATTCATATGTTTTAATCCTGGGTTTATATAATCCATTCACTATCAATCACGGTATTAGAATTCCTTGGAAACGCTCATTACATCCATCTCAATGTCTTTATACATTTGTCTCAACGGAATCACCCCAATTTTCCTAGTCATACGTATTTGGTTTTTATATTAAATAAGACCCATGAATTTTGTTAGAATATTTAATAATGTAATTACATGTAAACTCCCCTTGGGTTACACACAGACACCATATTGCCAAACTACGTGTCATTACATGGTTTTCATGACCCTCAAAGTCATGGATTCCATGGTTTCAACTTGGATAAACATTATTTATTTTCATTATCATTGGGTAACATGGTTACACCATGGATCATTCTATATTCTCTCTGTCATATATAATATTTTTAACACATATTATAATCTATAATATAAATAATTAATTAATACACACTCAAACACCAGTTGATGCTAAAGTAGGTATTATCTATTTTCATTTCTATATTATCTTTACCTTTATATATACATACACATTGACAATTTATATTCATAAATTAGGTTCTATAGATTTCATTGGTGGTGTACTATTAAGATTTATCTCACACCTTTTCTATATTTCCATTGGTACCCTATTATATTATATTATAATAAGTAAGGATAATGGTATGCGTTCCACCTCGGACACCTAACATGATTTCTATCATACACAAGATGAATCTCAGTTTTAGAAGATCGAGATAGAGATCAGGGTTCATAGATAGTTATTGGAAACATTTATACTTGTATATATCATCTATTTTATTGTATTTAGTATTTCTTGGTATATATATTATCCAGTTTTGTAGATCCATTTCATTGTTATCTTTATTTTATGATGATGTTCATCTTTTTAGTGGATTACTATTGATGTTTTTTTATGATTATTAACGTCAATTATTTTTGTTAATCCATTATTAAATTATTTATATTTTTATTCATCTATTTATATATATATGATGTTATCTAATATAAAATGAGGGAATAATATCCCCATGTACATACTATAGGCCCTCACTACTATTCGGAAACCTTTTGTGTATGAAGAGGCACACTTGAGGCCATGCATCCAACTGGGTTCAGGGAACCATCGAGTGACACTAGGGATGGGACATAAAAAATTTGAATCAACCGTATTTTTATATCATTTTATTTTGTCTTATTGTTTGGGGATATAAACAAGGGATTAGGAAAGTATTGGAAGATGTTTATAATCTATGCTTTGGAGTAGCTGACCCACATTCATGGTATATACCTAGTTTAGGGGAATATGAAAATATTGTTTTATATTTCTCTTATTATAGTTAATATCCATTCACTATATGGTGATTCACATGAATTGGGGTATTTTTATATACATTTTGTAATTTCCATTTCCTTGTACAGAGTAGGTAATTGTTACATGAGTCAATATAGAAACATTAAAATAACATTCATTTCATATTCCATGACAAATAGGTGAATTTTATTTCATATATTGATTGTGATTCCTAGGGTTATTTCTTGATCCATGGTTATTATAATTATGCATGGGATACTAGTTTCATAGGTAGGGAAAGGGAATTTGTTATTTAAAAATCCTGTATCAATTTAAATTCATTTTGGTTGTGACCTAAACTCAACATTCTACATCATATGAGGGCGGTAGAGTTCTTGTTTTACCCCATCAAAATGATTTTTCCCACAAATAAATTTGGGGGTTTGTTCATTCCATGTCGGTATAGTGTTGATGGCTTCTTCGAGGATGGTATGGCTGGTTAGAATAGGCATAAAGCATGATTTCTTAAGGGTGAAGCACTGTCACCTATAATTATGACCATGTCGATGGAACATCAACTGTAAGGGTCTATAGGCATGAGCACTGAAGTGAATTTTTGGCCAGATGGATGTGTATCATCAATGACATACTGAAGTGGAGAATAGGATGATGATGGGTCTATAGGACCCTACGGGGCTTCTATGGAGGGCAAGTAGTGTATATGTGATATGGGAACATGTGAGTGTTTGTGGGGAATTGGCCTTATGCGGATAGGTGGTGAGGCCATACGAGGCTACTATGGAGGTCCAATCATTGCATGGATGGTTGAAAAAATAGATGATGGGTATGATTGTGGGCCCACTATGTTTATTTTCTAACGAGTTGGGTCTAAGATTCATGTTGTATTAGAATCTATGTTCAATGTGAATAGGTCTTGATGGGTGGGATATCCACTTTGGGGGATATGGCATACCTTTCAGGCATGTGTGTCTAGTTTTTGTGTGTTTGAATGCAATTTTACCCAAAATAAATCAATATGTATTAACATAAATAGTGTTTTCCTATATAGGTTGATGATGGAATCTTATATATATAGTGTCTAAATATGTCATATATGTATACTTTACCCTCTATAAACTAAATCCACTATAAAAAAAATTAATCACTTGCCAATACTGTGGCGTTCTAAGAAGGTAGTTAGTGTAGTGTGCTTGGGGAAGTGAAAACCATTCCTTATGATCCACATTCACTAGTGACTCTATATTATTCAACTGATTTTGATACATTTTCTTGGGTACTAAGATGACTCCACCATTGAGGTCAAGGATGCATTGATTTCACCTTAGATCCTCATTTATTATTATCATTATTATTGAATTTCTTGGTTACACCATGGATCCTCTAAAATTATATCAATAATATATAGTGCAGTTTGTTACATTTTTTAAACAATAACATAATTAATAAAATTATACATATTTTAACACTATATGAGGATGCAGTAGTTTTGGACAATTTACATTAATGTAATGCTTTTACCTTTATATAAACATACACACTACCAACATATATTCATAGAATGGATTGTAGATACATCATTGGTGGTGTCCTATAGAGATTAATTGCAAAAAATATTCGGACCACTGTGAGTTCCCATGAATATTATATAATTATAGGCATGGAAAAAAGGGAAGCATCCTACCTTGGATACATGACATCTTTTATATCTTTGTTAGGATGATTCTTTGAATAATCTGACTATGTAGGATCATGGGATTCTTTGATTGTTTTGGGTAAAGAAAATTATTTTGTATATAATGTATTATAAAATATTTCCTATATCATTATGTACATGTTATTCAATTTTGTAGAGACATTAATTCATCATATTTTGTATATGATTTTTTTCATCTTTTATGTTGTTTACTATTGTGGTTTGTTTAGGATTATATTATGCTATTATTTTTTATCCATTATTATGTTTATATTATTTTCATCCAACTTTTATTATATTTATATTTGTTTTTCTCCACTGTGACATGAGGTAATAATCTTCCCAAAAATACACCCTTGACCCTCTCAACTTTTCTATAGCCCTTTGAATACACTAAGGTATGCTTGAGTCTATCTATCCAACTAGGAATAGGGAATAGATGAGTGGAACCTGGGATTAGATGTCACAATTAAATCCCATTATTACATTCTTCCCAACATCAAACCTTTCAACCTTAAAAATTTCAAGGATGTTAGGTTCTAAAAATTGATGGTGGTTTTACTTTATTACATCATCTCATTCTCATGGTTCATGACAAATTTTATGATATAACAATGTATCTTTACCATTTGAGTCATCTGATTCCGCATTACATTCTATCTATTATTAAGAATCTGGATGTCATCATCCCAGTTAAATAGACTGATCTCCAATTCAATTTCATTTGAGTTGATCACATGAGTTGTTCTATGATTTGAGGAACAATAATATCCATGATAAAAATTATATGTACAGTTATGGGAAATTGTATTTCCATTTATCAAATGAAATATATAATTTAATGTTAAATTAAATAATAACAATTAAAAAAAATAGATTTTAATTCATTAGAAATATAGGATTTCTAATAACACTAGTTCTTTTGGAAAAAAGATGAAATATATTAAAATAATATTTCCTTTAATATTTTTGTTGAATAAATATAGAGAACCATTAGTAGAATATTGTTATCATTAAATGTTTATAATGTTGGGAAAATCCATAAATTTATATATTTTAAAACAAAATTATTTTTTAATTTTATAAAAAGATATATAAAAATAATTTTATAAAAATAGTATTAGGACTCCATTATAACCAGTTCAAAATTTTAGGATAACATAAATTTTCATTGATAAGTCATTTGAGTAAAAATAAGACTATTGAAAATAAATTTTAAATTATAAAGATATGGATGAAAAATATACTCAATCAAAAAGGTAAATATGATAGGCCTTTATTTTTAATATTTATTTTCTGAATGAAAGTAAAATATTAGAGGAAATTTAGAAGAAATCAGGGAAACATCCACTATTTTATATTATATGGAAATATTTTTATATTATGAAGGATATATTAAAATATTACATTAAATAAAATAAGACCAAATTGAGAAAATGAGACAGTAAAATGATTTCTTACCTCTTTGGTATCTTTATGTTCATAACCCCTCAAAATATTAAACATGAAAAGAAAATGAAATCATTTATAATAAATAGATAATCATGTTATATAAATCAAAGGGTAAATCTATACACAACCTAATTGTAAATGAGTTAATAATATGAAATAATACTATATGACGTTGAAATTGAGATGAAAATACATTGTAAGGATCATATCATTGGAGTAAGAATTAATCAATAAAGTGATTATGGTTAAAAAAGGTAAATAAAAACAAAAACAATTAAATAAAACATAATAATATCATATATAATATCACACATAATCCTGGGATTTTATATATAACCAAATGAATGGAAATTATGTTAATAAACCTCATTACCCCTTTAAAAAATTCCAATAAAGTCACATTGGTAGAATTAAAATGAATTTTATCTTAAAATATGATGAAGTTTGAGTGATTAATGACATAATATGAAAACACAGTAGCATATACACCAGATGAAATAAATGAGGTCCAAAGCATTAAAATATTCCCTAAGTAATAGAAATTGAGGTGAAGACCCTTAACTCTTGATTCCCATTATTTTATCATTATTTTAACTCATATATAGTTGTTTTATAAATTTATTTAATATTATAATAGAACCATATTCAAATTTATAATGTAATAAATTATCCTCTTATAATAAATCACATTACATCATGGAGAAGGTGGGTTATCCATATGCATGACTAACATTATCATTTACTTAAGAAGTGAAAGGGTAAGTAAATAGATTTTAAAATAATTTTATATAATAAATATTATTTCATAATTCCCATATTTATTGATAATTCCTATCGCTATGACAATATTTGTGAGTCTGTGACAGAAATATTACATCGGTCTGTGCGGCGGTAGTCCAATGTGCACATGAGTGACTATTTTGTTTCCCATTTGAAAAATAATTATATGGATAAACACTATGAAAACTACATAATTACATGTTAATATACAGAATATAATGGTGTTATTTTATTGTCATTGTTAATAAATAATTTAAGGTTGTAAAATAGTATTTAATAAAACTTCTTTATGAAGATGATGACTTATACATAGAAAAATTTTCATTGGATATCTTATTAAGTTCCATAGGGTTTGACATTTGGGAAGATAAAAATCTTTAGAATTTGGATATTGATATTCAGGAGAGATTTTGAAAGATTTTGGTTAAAATAAATGTCTTGAGTTGTGTCAATAATTAGGTGGTAATGTGCCATTTTATAATTGAGGTGAGGGACATGCATATTTTCATTCAAAACATTTATTAATTACATGACACCTTTTAGAAAAAATTTAACTAAAATTAATATTACTCGAACCCCAGATAAGATAAGGTCCAAATTTGGCAAATAAATATGATTTAAAAAAGATTTTATATCATTTTAAACATTATATTTTATGTTTAAAACCTAGTAAATCTATTTTAAAATTATATAGGGGTTTATTAGAAAATAATCAAATAATTTCATTAAATGGAATTCGTCTAAAAAATACGAATTAAATTGAGATTGACACATAAAGGTTTACCTATTTTATAACATGCCATTCATAACCCCCATGATAGATATATCTTAAAATGGTATATTAAATACAATAAATACAAACCGAATCATGATATGAAATATCAAGGTGGCAGTAGATACACCTTATAAAAATAAATATGTTCTTAATACAAAATTTGTATCAATGGAGGGAAAATAAAGATGAACTCTCTTACAAATATCATAATTTTGACGTGAGGGTACATCATTTAATTGATTGTATTTATCAAATTTAAATACAGATAAAAATCTAGAAATAAATATTAAATGATCAATGTACACTAAAGACATATTCTTCAAATATAAATGATAAGGAATATGTAATATAACTCTATAAAAAATAGTTATGAAATACCATACCAACAATTATCATTCAATTAAAATTATCATGTATGAATTAAAATAAATTTTAACACAAAATACCATGATGTATAACATATTCATGATTAAATATGAAATGGTGGTACCATATAAAACATATAAATGAAATTATTCCCCAATCAAGGGAAATTAAGATTATATCCCTTACGTCATTCATCACAATAGTAAAATGTTTTTTAATTTTTTTATAATGGTTTTAAAAAAGTAATTAATTTAAACACGAAAAATATTCATATTTATAATAACATAAATTATCATCAAATAACAACATTCCTCTCATTTTTTAATAATATTTATTTATTACTATTATTTATTTTATTAACTAAATCATTTCTACATGCATATTTTCTCATGGAATTTCTGCTTCTTATGCCTATGATATAATTATATCATATAAAAATTATATTAATTTATAAATACCATAATTAATCATTGGATATATTTTTAGAATCATTCAAAGAAATATAAACATGTAAAATTAAAAACATCACTTAATTGAGATGTTAGGTCATACAAACGCAATAAAAATGTTAACATTTCCTTAATGGGTGAAGGGGTATTGATTTTAATGGTATATTAATATTTTATAGTCAATATTATTTAATAATTATCATATGTATTCATTAGGGCTATTTTATGTGAGTTAGTGTTGGGAAGAAAATTTCACCAGTTCCTAAGGTGGTAGTCTGCCACACACATGTTCTTTTTTACTTTTCATTTTATATTGAAAGAGATGGTCTAATATTATGCCTTAAATATAATAATATCTTAGTATATATGATATAATGTTATTATTATGTATTAATTGATAAACATATATTACATTTATAAAATAAGATGTGAAAATAGATATTAGTGAACAATATTACCTTTCAATAGAAAATACTTTTTCCGATATGTTATTGAGGATCTTGATTCTATTATTTTAAGAATACAAGAACCTCTATATCCTACCTGAGCATGTTTAGGATATATTTTTTATGGGGTTTGTTAATATTAATGTCTTGAGATGTTTTAATAAATTTGATGATGAGGCACGCTTTTATAAATGATGATTTTTTTCTAAATACCCCAAACAAGTCATTAATTTTATGTTTCACTCAACCCAAGTGTGTCATTAATTAATAAATAAGTGAGTCAATGGAATTTCTGGTTGAGACACACCTCCCCACTAAAAAGAGAAATAGTATAAAATTGTTTGTAACTTTTCCTACAAGGATACTCAAATATACCATGTTAATTTTCACAATGGTAACATGTTTAAAACATATAAAATTAATCCTTTATTAGTAAAAATGAGTACTATTAGATAATTTGGATTAATTTATTTGAAATATGAAATTCAATTATTCAATTACAAATCCTTTGTTTTTTGATAACCAATTTTAACCCTAACTCATGAAATTTAAATATAATACCTTTATGAATTGAATATGATAATAAGAATCCCATATTAAGAATAATTATACATTATGTAATGTTGTAGGGTCCACATAATTTTTTATCATAATAAATAGAAAAACAATATTAAATTAAATACCCTATTTAAGAAAAAAAGTTATTTCCATGTTACATGTGATTGTGTAAAAATTAAATTCTCTCACACATAGAAATATTATTTATTAATTTAAATTTTATATTTAAAATTACTTGGTCCAAATTATCTAATAAGTCTCATTTTATATTATGAATTAAGGCTAAATTTACCATGTTATGAATTCTAGTTATCTTCATGAGAACAGAAATGGTGAAAGTGAGTAACCATGGTGGTAAAGAGAGTTACAAGAATAAAACATGTCTGTTTTTTTGTGATGGAGGAATGAATTGACCATATATCCCATAAAAATCATTATTTATAAATATTTTTGAAACATGGGCTGAGAGTTATAATTTACATGTTCTGGGTATTTATTGATATTCCAACCCTCCACAATTATAAAAGTTCACCCTTATCATCACTTATTCACACCACTCAACCAATTTATATTGAAATGAAATTATAAAATATTATCACTAATATCCTTATCCACATTATAAAGGTGTTTTTTTACTAAAACTCAAACCATATGGACCTTATTTAATTATCTGAATGGGGTTACTATAGGAAATATTAATCGTATTTACTATGATTTTTTTTATATATTATTTTAACAACATTCAATATAAATTAAAAATTAAAATATAATAAACCATGTATCCACCATATTTAAATATATTTTTAATTAATTAATATTTATTTATATCCCTATCTTCCAAATTCAGAACAAAACCATCGATCGTGTGTATGACATACTACCAACTTTCAAACCAATTTAATTTTTTTCCACCACCAAATCACATGAATATTCATCAAGATGGGTGATGTTTATATAGATGATAATTATATCATGATATTTATTCTTTCATATTAAATTAACATAATATTCTATACACATTCACCCAATAATGGAATGGTAACATCGCTTTGCATATGTACATCCCACCAATTTCCAATAAACTATATTAATAACATTCCATTTTAAAATTAAAAAATCTATTTATAAAAATAAAAAAATACTAAATATGGATATTTTAAAATTAATATATAATTATAGAGAGTATGTGACTATATCCTATAATATAGAACCAAAACATGCATGAGAAAACAAGGGAGTAATCTCCCAAAATAATAATAGTAATGAAACACTATTAACTAATAGTGCATAAGAATCTATGAATAGAACACATGATATTATAAATTTGAATATGGTTATGGTATAAATTAATAAAATATTTAGAACCATTTTATTAGAGGTGAATGCATATTTAACAAATGAAACGTATGAGTTAATGGATTTCAACTAAATTTCAATTTCATTGATACATATATGTTATCATGAAACTATTTGATTTTATATAGTGTATGTACTACCCGTTTTATATATTTAACATGCTTTAATATTTAGTCAATGTTATCAATGTTTTAAATGGGCATTCTTATTTAAAAAATACTAAATATTAAATCTACCATTAAGGTAAGAGTTTATTTCACAATCTTGTTATTATTTTGGATTTCTTTGTTTATTTCTCTCTTGGGGAATAATTTGATCCATATATCTTTGAACCTGTATATTTAATATTCACATCTATTTACTAAATTAAATTAAATGTTTTAATTCTATTTTTCTTTCATTTTGTACTCAATAGGATGAGGTAACATTTTTATGTAAAACTTATTTCAATTGTATTTTTGGTAAAAAAATGAATTTCTTCAATATCCATATTTCTTAAAAAAACTAAGTGTGTTTTTAATATTCATATATAATGTTTTAGATATATTTTACACATTATTTTTTCTTCAAAAAATATTTAAAACTAATATAGCTATTTATACCCAAAAGGATTCATTTTCAACCATTTCATAAAATTAATAATAAGGGATTTTTAATACATACAGGGTTAGTGGATTTCATCACCACTATAATTATTTTAAATTATCTTGCTTATCCTATATGTCTCATATATTCCAAAAAATTAAATACTTAAATAAAATATTTTATTAATATTTTACTAAAAATTAAAATTAATTTATGTTTCTAAAAAACCAAAAAAGTTGATGAATTAAAATTCATTTCATTTACATTGTGGTCGTTTATGTTTCTTTGATACATTAAAATTCATTAGAAATTATTTTTTCGAGAAATTAAATTAATCTTAAATATAAATATTCATTTTATCATGGATATAATTATTTCCAAAACTATATATCATTTTATGATATATTTTTTACACTAGATTATATTTGACTGAATGCTAATTTATTGATAACACGTTTTATTTATTCAATGTATAATGTTTTTGATAAGGTTTATATTTTAGGATTTTTTTTTACCATTCATTATATGATGAATTCAATTATAATGGGATTAAAACACTATAGTATTTTTTTGAGTATGCACAAATTAACTGAGGAATAATGATTTGATATGGGCTCTTATTTATCCGCTAACCAAATTTGAATATTTCCATGAAATATAAGAATATTTACCACTCATTTACATTAAATAAACTTTATATTAATGATGTATCAATATATCATCTTATACCAAATTAAATTGACTCTAATAATTAACTGTGTTTTACATTAAAATTTTGGAAAATTTATATGAAATATTTTGACACTGATTTTTAATTCCGCAACACATACCATCAAAAAACAGATGGACTGTCTTAATTAGCTATTAAAAAATTATAGGATATGTTGAGATCATTCTAAGTTGGCTTTTAAGGTTTATTTGATTAGTAGTCACCATTGGTGGAGATTTTCTATAACAATATCGTCCATTCATGTATAAAAATGGTGTCATATAAAACATTATATTTCAAGATATTTCGTACTCAAACTTTTTCTGGTGATGCTGGTGAAAGGAAGTTTATAAGACCATAAATTATCAAGGTGTAAATATTGATGTTAAGTATTGTTTATAATAATATAAAATTATCTCAATATATATAAAATATTTATGATTATAACTGAAGGAATGTAATATTTCATTATATATATGTATATGTTTTCATGAAGGAACCTATATGAAATAGTGTCATAATATTCAGTAAAATATGTAAACTAAGCCCAGGGTACATCAAAACCATTGAATATTATGAAAAAATTGTAGTTTTTGATTACTGATTGGAAATTATACCATGACTCTCTAAATTCGAACATGTATTCCGTATATCAATTTTAAGGAATTACATTCCAAAGATAACACATGTTCTCACCTTTGAAGAAATTAAATTTCAACATTATTTATCTTAATGTGAAAATCCTTTCAGGATTCACAACACTAGAGAGAACGTTTCAATGAATTAGATCACTTGAATAATAAAATTACTTTCATGAATTCATAAATTTGATTATGCATCATGAGAACCAAAGGATTTTATAGGGAAGAATCACCCATTTTTTCTAGAGTGTAATATCCAAGGAAATTTTGAGGAAGAAATTATTATAGGAGGGATAAATGTTACACATGGAAATCAATCATAGTAATTACAAATTATATTTTAGTTAAATTATAATAGAATTTACATTTTAATATTTCATGTAAGAAAATTGTAGATTAAAATCAACGTTGTTCTTACTTGGTCAAAAGAAGCCTATATTGAATTCTTGAAAATTTCCCCTATAAATGAGAATTATGAATAATAAAAAATTTATTATTCAATTATTCTTCATTTTATATATAAAAATTAGTTCAAATATGTTGAATTAAAAATTTATTTACTATAAATTTGACCCAAATAAGCATTAGATTATTTGGATATTAAATAAAATATTTTCAGGAAGTAATATTTTAATGTATTAGATCTATCCATTTTAATTAATTATAACAATAATAATTATTGACCAATAGATTTGATAAAATATATATATTATATATATAAATATAAAAATTTTAAATCATATAAATATGATAATTATTCATATATTTAATATTTTATCATCTTATTCTTATAAAATGGATCTATAGGGAACTATTTCTCTAACAAGAATTGCGGTGTTTTTTTAAAATAAATTCCCCCACTTATTTGAATTGAATTTGATAAACTGTATTCCATGTTTTGAATAATAATTATTAATATTATATTATATGGTATATTTGATTTTTGGACATAGTTAATTTTAAAATTGTAAAAAATTAATCATCTCACTTATGGTTAAAACAAGGTTTTGTGTGTTACATGCACTTGAGATAAAATTAATTTTACACACACATTTAATTATTATTTTCATTTTTAATTTCATATATATAACTTTTGTATCAAACTTATATAATAATTTTTTTATATTAATAAGTTATAAATTATCATAGTGAAAAAAACTAGTTACCATAGTGAAAATTAAAATGGTAAAATTGAGTGACCAGTAGGGTAAATATAATTTAAGGTATAAAACATGTTTTTTTTGTAATTATGGTGTTTCTAAATATTATATAACTTCAAATTATTTATTTTTAAATTTTTTACGCACTATTGTGGATACTGACTTCCCATTATATAATTTATTTGGGTATTTATATAAATGTCCCCCATCATCAACTATAAAAGGGGACCCCTCCCATAACATCTTCACGGCTATCAAGAAATTTAAATCAACTAAACCATACCATAATTTCTCAAAAAATCACTATGATATTTTTATATGTTATGATATTCCAAAATTGAAATACTTGGGTTCCATAAATAGATTTTCAATAGAGGTTTTTTAAGCAAAGGAAAACACCTTCACAAAGCTCTTAATTTTTTTAAAAAAATTTACCACATTAAATTATGTCTCCCAAATTAAAATATGCAGATAAAATAATACACAATATCCTAAGATGTTATTATGTTTATGTAAAAATATTAATCCATCTCCTCTACATCAATTGGGATATAAAATTATCATTCATATGTACACTAAACTACCATATCATGAAATGATGTGATTTTATTTCCATCACTAACTCACATGTATAGTCATACTTAAGGAAGTAATTTATATATACGATACTTGTTACCAAATATATATTTTAGGAAGTCAATATACCATTCACTTCCACGCCTTTTCACCCATTAGGTAAATGGAAACATCACTTTTCTTTCTACGCCCATTCATCTCCTTGATGATAAGTGATTCATTTTCCCCATCAATTTTAATTAATTATAATAATAAAAATTTTATGATTAAAAATTTAAATTAAGATTATATACTATTTAATTAATTGTATGATTAATATCCATATAATTTTTTATTATTAGTTATATAGAAAATATAATATCATTATACACTGGAAAAATGCATTTCATGAAAACCAATTTATTCAAAAATATTTTTGGTATTATATTTAAATATAATTATATGTCATAAATTAATTGAATTTGATAAAATGGACTCAATATTTTCAATAAAATTAATTAATATTATGTTTTATATTCAATTTAAATATTTATCATAATGAAGATTTAAAACTGTAAAAACATATTTACAACAATAAAAGGTAAAAATAATGATTTTTCATTAAATGCACATCAATTTAATTTAATTTCACACAAACAATAAATTTTATTTTTTTAATTTTAATTTTATATTTGAAATCCCTTGGTCAAATTATATAATTAGTCTCATTTTATTTTAGGCTTAAAGGATAAATTACCTAAGTAAAAAAAACTAGTCATCACCTTTTGGAAAATGAAAGATAAATATTAAAAGAAACATTGAATTATATTTATTCTACGAAAAACTATATAAAACATGTCAAATAATATAAATAATTTAAATAAATTATATCTTTAGGAATATATGATAATGTTGTATATGATAAAAATTATACTTTTTTTACTTTTAGAAAAAGATTTGATAATTTCATTTTTAAAGAACATTTGAAAGATTCCAATTAAAGAAGATCTAATGTAAAGGAAAATGTAAAATTTCATTTATAATTTATTTGATAAAATAGAAATAATTTTTTCAATTTTTTTGAATATTATGTTTATAGAGAAAAAATATACACAATAAAAAGTTAAATAAGATAGGATTTTCATTAAAATATTTCATCAGGTTTCAATGTTCCAATTAGAAGAAATGTAGGGTGAAAAATATGAAATTCCTATTGTTTCATGATATTCAACATTATATGTTGTTTATGAAGAATATATTATAATATTCCATGAATTTAAAAATGACTAACTCTTAAAATGATATTTGAAATGATTTCTTGCCCTTTTGTTATGTTTTAAATGGTATCATGTTGAAAGAGTAAACATGAATTATATCATTAATAAATATTAACAAATATATATTAATTTTAAATACATCTATTAGGAATTATATAAACCACATAAAATTTATCATTAGTGTGATACAAAATAAGTCTCAATGGATTGAAAATTGAGACGAAATCCCTAAAAATATAATATAATTGGAGTGAGAATTAATCAATAAATTGATAACTGGAAATATATATATATATATGTAAAAAAATTGTAAATAAAACATAATAAAATAAGTGTTAATTTCACATATTAACGTTTTCTACAATATTTATTTAAGTTGAAGTGTATCCAAATGAGTAGAAATTAAGTAAAGAAACCAACATACGACTAGGTAATGTTCTAATAAAATTTGTTAGGGTCAAGTAATAATTATTGTAACATAAAATAACGTGACTTATAATTTTTTAATGTTATAAAATTAAAATGTAATATCCAATAAGATATATAAAAGTAATAAGGTCCATAATATTAAAATATTCGTCAATAAAGGGGAATTGAGTGGAATACTCTTACATCAGTATTTTGTTTTATTAAGAATAATTAAATCAATTATGATATTGCTTCAAATATTTTATTATTACATAAATTAACAATATTCATATTTATAATACATTATATGATCCTCTTTTAACATCTTATCAACCATTAAGTAAAAATATTACATTGTTAACATTGTCATGATTGTTAAATGCTTTGTTTTCCCAAGCGTATTTTGTCTGAGATGTTCATAATATTTTATATAAGATATATTTTCTTCAAATCATGATTTATATTTCAATAATATATATAATATTTATTCATTTTCTATATTTTTATAATATTTATTGAAATTTAATCACAGAAAATGATTGACTTCTCATCTTGGAGATGGTTGGTTGTACGTACACAAGAGAGACATTATCAATTCTTTAATGGATGAAAATGTAAGGAAGTAGATAGTATAAAAATTTATAGAAATCACTTATATAAAATAATAATCATATGTATCCATTATTTCCATCATTTTTTACTATACATGTTTTCTGGTAATGGAAAACAAATAACATCTGTTCGCAATGTTGTAGTCTGTCATACTCATGGGAGATGTTTTTGTTTCTCATTTGATGGAAAATAAGGTTGATAAAAAGTATTTCATAAAATAAATTACAAATTAATATGTAATATATAATGTTATTATTCTGTTTAAATTATCTAAAAATTTTATGTTTTTAAAATAAGAAGTTACAAATTGAAGAGTTTGCTGAAGACAATTAACATCACATTGAAAACATCATTTTGATCTATTTTTGAGAACCGTAGTGTCTCTATTTTAGCATTGAAAGAACATATAGATTATTTATATCTATTTTTTGGGGGATATTTTGGTTTATTTTCTCTTACATAAATTGAATGAAAGGTGGGAATAAGTGATGGGAGGTGTTCCCTTTTATAATTGAGGAGGTGTGAAATTTCTATAAATACCCAAAACAATTAAAAAATATAAAGACATTCTAAACCCATGATAGAAGAAAATCGATAAATAATTAATTTAAAGAGATATAAGGTCTATAAAAACCTTAAAAACATCATTAAAATTCATTTTAAACATGTTATTTCATTTACTAACAAGGTTATTCACATTTTCTATTTTAGGTTTTCACCATGGTAACTAGCATTTTTTATCAATTATAATTTCTCAATTATAAATAAAATTAAATGAAACATATTAGAAAGTATTTAAACTATTATGTTTAATTTTAATTACAAATTAAAAAATAAAAAATAAATGTTTTTTTAAAATTAATAATAAGACAAGGACCTTAATACACAAATCCTCATTTTAACCTTTGATGTAGTAATTATGTTTTTACTGGTTTACTATTAATTATGAAAAAACATTAAGTTGACCATATAAAATATTTTTATATTTTATTATTAAAAATATAAACTCCATTTTATCAGATTATGATCATATAATTAAATAAATTAATGTCAAAATAATTACATAAATCATGTCTAAAAAAACGTTTTAAAAGAATATATTTTTAATGCATAATATGATCTTATATGAACTATATGAATAATAATCATAAATTTATGCATTAAAACTAATCAACATTGATTTATAATCTATAAATTTAATATATATAATTCATAATTAAGAATTATCATGATTAATTAAAAATCATATACATTACGACATTTACAAAATCGGTTCGGAAAAATTTACATTTTAACCTCAAAATGGTATTATTATTATTTATATAAATTTTAGTTATAATAAATTAAAAATTATACCCATTAAATATAATTTTAATAAATAATATTTGTAATAGTAAAATAATACATTTATTATTAATAATAAAATATTTTTCAAATGATATTTTTTAAAATTCATTCTAAGATTTTTCAACAGTAATATCAAAATTGATATTCATCCAGTAAAATTATAGTTTTTCTACCCTGATATATTAAAATGTTGATAATATAATAGTTTTATTGAAATATTATTTTCACTTGATATTATTGATTCTTATTTGTTACACTCATCCATACTACAAAAATATCATCTTGAAATTTTCTTCGATATAACATTATATACAATTAATGGTGGCTATTATTCCTTATATCCACTAGTTCCAAGGTGACTTCTTAAATTAAATTATTTCACCAAAGATTCGTTATGAGTTTATTTATTTGATTCATTAGTAAATTAACTTTATTTTCAAGAATCCTGATGGGATATTCATCGTATGATAGACTAGGTTCAATTTATATATCATCAATGGTGAGCACATGTTTTAGACCAAGCATGTACTTCCACATCATATACATTAGAGATGATTGGTTTCATTTCCAATATATAATCCATAGATCCAATTAATTATATAATTTAAAAAATAATTATGCACTTTGGGATTTTTTTTATCATTCTGCCTAATCCATATAGCTTTTTTTCCTGGGGATACATTCATGAAATTTGGATATCCCTCTTGAAATTAAAAATCCTTCCTTATTTTTTCATCAAAACACATTCCTATCATTTTTTATTCGTTTATATTAGTCCAAATATTCATTAACATTGATAATTTCACCATAATATCTTATGTTCATATAATATTCCTTTCACTTACATTGTCCCAACATGTTAGAGTATGAAATATCTTGGAATATAATGCATCACGTGAGACCATTTAAATAATCCAATTTATATTATTGTTATACATTAAATTTAAAAATGTTAAATCAAAATCCCAAATATAGTGAAAGTCAGGTAGGCATGATCTCAACACACCTTTTAATGATTGAATATTACTTTTGAACTATCAATAGATTTTAGGTTGATAAGTGGTTCTTAAATAATTTTCTATATCAATATCCTTTAGAAGAATGTTTTAGTATTTTGATGTAAATAGTGGATTACAATCCTAAAAATTGAAAAAGTTCTGACATAAAGTATTATGAATTTATTAATATTGTTTATTAAATGCATTATATGAGCTAAAAATTCTATTATAAAAAATAAATGAATATATTGTTTTTGTAATAAATACTAACTCATATCAAACCATTATTCCTTGATGTATTGGGAAATATTATAATAAAATTCATTAGTTATGTTCTCCCATTTCTATATTGAAATATAAATAGGTTTCATAATTCCTAAAATATATTTTCTATAATGCTTCACCTGTTGATAATCCAATAATGTTGATAGAAAATTGGTAATTCCACCCTTCATGTTATCCCACCAATAATGATCCCCCAAATCCCTAACCATCTAGATGATAATAGAGTATATAGAAAAATTAAAACTACAAGAGTTGTTCAATAATTCCATTTTTAGATATGGTTTAGATGGACCACATAATCTCTTTCCAAATTTTAGAAAACCATATTCCCTAATAAATTGATTAATTTTCCATTATTCATGGCGTATTGTTTTTTCAAATCTCTCATCATCATATTGAGTCTTTTTATGTTTTTAGTAAAAATGTTTTTGAAATTATTTTGAAAAGGGGTTATGTCTCCCCTTCCATGATAATTCTGAAATCCATATATAATAGCTCCATAACCATTATATCTCTCGAAATCCTCATTCGATACAATCCTATAGGATATATTCCTTAAAAAAATCACCTACCGTAATTGCCTCCCATGTGTGGTAGTGTATTGAGAAATCATAATCGTTAAGTAGATCAGACCATATAATTTAATTTATATTTACTTCCATATTTTAATTTTCATAATCATTTGGGAATTATGTATCAATACAAATAATATCTTCTCTGTAAGGGAATAAAAAATAATGTCTTCCAAATAAATAACACGAGTTGGATAGTTTTTGGATTATTATTTAATTACCTAAATTAATACGAAATAACAATATCCTTATAATTAAAGATAAAAACAAGTACGTTCTTATATTACTCATAATATATCCCAAATATACCATTTCATTATTATAGATTCAAAGTGAGATCATGGAACAATATTCTCTTAAATTTATCAAAACATGAATCATATTAATTTTTCCTTATAAAAACAAACCCTTTGTGTGTAATTTAGTTAAAGAGTTACACAATTGGGGAAATCATGGAAACATCACTGATATTAACATACAAAAAAATGATAAAATATACCTTGATTATATTTTTTGGTGTAAGGCATTTTTGGAATTCCTTTTTCTCTACAAGATCAACCGATATTTCATCCACGAATATATTATGGATAAGAATAAATCACCTTGGTTCCATTATTCACACAATATAATTTTATTATATAAATCCTGAATTCTATGTTTTTGAAGAATGATACATATGTTATTATCATGATTTTAATAGATTTTTGAATGAATAATGTTATCCAAAATATTTATGACAAAAAAATTATTAATATATTCCTTGAAAATAGTGTTTATTATATACATAAATATAGAGGGTGCATTATCTAGTACAATTTCATTTTTTATAAACTCAAAATTTCCATACCTCATCTAGAATGTTTTCTTTGTAATTTCTTCCTTGATTAAATGTAGTTGATGATACCTAAAATAATGTTCAATGTTTGGAAGATATTTGAGAACCATGAACTTTATTGAATAAATCATCAAATTGGGGATGATGAAACTATTTATTTATCTTAATATCATTGGTTTTCCCTTAATAAATTCACAACATCATATTTCGACCTTTTTTTCTTAATCAATATAATGTTGATCCCAAAGGATAAACACGAAGAAGAAAAATCCATTATTTAAAAACATTTTTAGTTTCATCTTCGACACTAATAATTCAATAGTTGAAAATCTATATGGATTACTTCATATAGTTCATTCATCATGGATAAAATCAATCAAAAACATGACATCATGCTTAGTTGTATATCCATGTAATTACTCAGAAAATACATTATTGTATTCCTGAAAAATATGAACATCATCAATTTTCATATTATTATATCCATCAATATATTTTGTTAGATAATACACTGTAATAACTTCATTTAGATGTTCTACAAGGGGTGGATCAATATATGATTCACATGAAAAAATCTACACTCTAAAAGATAAGGAATCTGGTATCATTATCATGAATTGTAAGATTATTCACTTTAAAATAAATTTTTGAATTATATTTTTAAAGCCATAAAATACCAAGGATTATAATTAAATCTACTATAGGTATGATTATAAAATATGAAAATCAGGATTGATAATGATTTATAATGGAAATTAGGATACACATCGTGGTTTTTGTGAGACCCCAACCCCTTGTATTATTGTGAGAACACTCATATCTTATGTTGCTTGGAAAATATATAATATTCATTTAAAAAATAATCTGAAAAATATTTTAAGGATATATAATAAAATAAATCCTTATATATATCATTGTATATTAATAAAATAATTACATTATATCATATGGAAAATTATCCTAAGTTGTAGTGATTACAAATTCTTGGCCTTTACCATTAAAATCTTTTATGATATGTTTCCTTGACTATGGAAAAATCTGTTTTAATAATTCCATGTTTCATTACATTTGAGTAAATAGATGTCATTGTTTCATTTATTTCCCTTACATTCATGGTCCAAATAAAAAACATCACTATAATTGTTTAAATATATCATTACTGTCATGTATTATTCCGGATGTTTCATTCTGTAGTTTCCACAAGATGAAATTGTTTGTCTTACTTATTATTCTTTGATGAGTTTTATGTATCATAATTCTCCTCGAACCACATTTTCTATTCATTCCCCTAGAATATATAGGATCTGTTAAATTATTTTTCTAAAATTATGGAAAATAAAACTATTTAAACTTATGATGATTTTCTTTAGAAACAAGAACTCTTAATAGACATGGTTTTATCCCATAAAAAATTTGTCAATATTGATTTATATATTAAATATGTAATCTATATGACATATTTATATCATTTCATTGCCACCCTCATAGTCCTAAATACTTAATTCTTCCATTTTCAATATGATAGTGAATTTTCAATTCAACTTAGTTCATTGATCATAAGGGAAATATTTTTCTATGATTTTTTCATAAAGATATCCCCATTACATGGGTTGTATTTCTTATTCCTCATCACTATTATGGATAAATAAACACGAATAATAAAAATATACTTTAATAAAATATACAATATGTAAAACCTTAACCTATTTTCCACACCCCAAGGGAATAAATTTAATTATGAGGGATTTAATGTATTTTTCATCTATCACTTGATTAGCAGTCTAATGAAATGATTGGGGATTCATTCTCATGGAGTGATCCAACATAAGAGAATCATGGGCAGGAAAAAAGTTTTCACATTTAGAAAATGATATTCAACATAACATGATTATGTTTACATATTATTCCCCAGACCTAATAAACTCTATTATAGGTTGTATTAGCTTTCTTTAATGGTAAATTTCAACATTGTCCATGAATATTGTTATCATTCATTCTTCCAGAATCCATTTTAAAAAATTTGATTACACTAGATTAACTCATTAAATTATTTATTTTAATAATTATAATATATAATTATACATATAATTTAATATTTAATATAAATTTAAAATTCATGCATTTTTAATCTCGGAATACTTAACATAGTATCTTTGGGAATATCATTAAATCATAAGAATATGTTGAAATCCATTATATTTTTTGTAAATTTAATTTGAATTTTCCTAAAAGTATCCCCCGTGATTTTCAAACCAAATATATTATAATTACCTATTTTTTGTACTATATGACGATAGGTTCATTCTTAATACACCCCCTTTGAAGTTAAAACCCATGAGTATAACTATTCAAGATCCACATCCAGCTATAGAATCTAGATAGGGATAGAATTTTTAGGAAAAATAAAATAGTATCTAACATAACAAAACATTATGAATATATCATATAACATATTTTATCCGCTATGTTAACCATGGGGATATGTTACCTAATCTGTTTTTACAATATCTAGTTCCCATGGTAAATAATAAATCAATACTTATTACCATATATTACTACCCCAAATCAAGTTGTTAAGAATTACCTTTTATTTTACTACATTGACATAAGATAAAAAATATCTCATCCAAAATGAATGATCAATTTAGTCATCAACATGAATGAGATACAAACATAATTACTATTTTACATTGAGATTAAAGTATAAATCATAGTAATGGAAAAAATTTGAAATCTTAGAAAAAAATCAATGAATTATTTTTCATATACTAAAAAATGGAAAAAATATTTATGAAATCCATTTTTAATTAATAGTTACATACATAAAAATATTATATTAGTAAATTATGCATAGTTAATATTGAATGGTAGTAATTGGAAAACACGTTATATTTAATCAATAACATGAGAATAATATGCATCCATAGAAAATATTAATGAAGTAATATCATGGATAAAAATAATTTTATTCTCAAAGAAGTTAATCTTTAATACTTCATTCCATGATCTCAGTAATCATAAAACATCTATATTTATAACAATTTACTAAGACATATTAAAAACAATGTGTATACGCAAACTTAATTTGGCCAAATGATTTGTCTCATTGGACTTTATGATGCATCAAGGGCCTATTTATAACCAAGCCCCCCAGCCACTTCATGTCTATTTCATTCCTCACATATTAAGTGATATATTCAATACATAAATAGTATTACTTATCAAAAAAATCCATATTGGGATATGAATACGAATTATCAATAGTTACCCTTTAAATAAAATAATATACATAGTAAAAACACAAGTGTATAAATATGATAAAAATTAAGAAAAAAACATATTTATTATACAATGAATTTGGAAATTTAATATTAATGCAATTTAAAATAACAAATTACATCTAAAAATTGAATGTTTCAAGAGAAAGAATGTAACAAACCAACTGGGGTCAACTTGAAAAGCCACCCAAACTAGAACATCACATTTCATGTGTAAAATAAAAGAAGATAAAACATTCCTAAATATAATAAAAACAAGATAATAAAAGAATATTAAATGTAGAAATAGAAAATATATTTCACGTACATACAATCTGAAGCCAAAATATGCAAAACTAGACAGTAATTAAAGATCCCACATGATAAAAATTCACCTCCATACTAACCGGTAATGAAATATGCATCCCCAATAGAATCTATAATACTATAAAACTCTCTCCCCGTTTCCAAAATTCTTTTAAACAACATTTAAAAAACAACCAAATGCATTAGAAGTGTATGATCCAAATCCAAGTGGGATTCCACAATAGTTTCTATAAAATCCCTAATATAATGAAAGAAAAAAAATTAATACAAAATAGTATTACATTCGATTTTATAAAAAAATATTGTTCTATATCATTTCTCATTTGGTTTTCATCAAATCCGATCATATTATAGAACCATAAACATGAAAAGTACGAGTGATAAAAACAATAAATAATACCAATACAATAAGTGGTATACATATAAACAAAAATCCATGAATCATTATGTCATGTGAATATATCCGATACAACCAAATATATAAAAAAATGTTTGTATCAATACATGATACAAATAATCATGTGTTAAGTAAACCAAAATAGAAAATAAAAAAGGAAAGAGCACATATTATTGTGCTGAAACATATGAGACAATACATACTAGAAACTCAAAAGCCTAAAAATTCATATGTTGGATGCACGTGATATTGATTCCTACCAATTTATATATCATCAAGTTACCTTCTAGGGATGAAATAGACCCTAAGGTGACATGTGCCACTATCTCGATGCACTCAATGATCATAATGTGCAATTTATAAATGAATTTTCAAAACCTTGGAACAATTTTATAATAAATCTTCATTTAAAAGATGAAAATATTTAGAGTTTTATAACCCATTAAAAATTCAAGGAAATACATTTTCAAAGTAGAAAAGTGCATTTTGAAAACGTTTTCCTTTATAATAAATCATCAAAATACAGTTTAATCATCCAAAAATTGAACAAATAATAATAATTTACCAATAAATACCTAAAATTAATCAATTTTACACATTATATAGAAAAAACCTATGTCAAAATGGTAAGAACATAGATTCCATTAACAATGGTGAGTGAAAACCAAAAGAACAGACTTTGAATGGAAATTTATTCCATTAGTATGAAATGGGTTAGTATAAATCACTATATGATCATATATATGCAACCAAACCACAACTACAAGAAATCTAAGTGGAAAAAAATATGATTACATACATAAAAAGAAGCAATCTGACCACAATAGTGATCAATCATTGAAATAAGCAATCTAAATGGAAAGGTGTCCCCTAAAATTTCCTAGGATTCGATCCTTGGTTGAGAGAAAAGATTCCTTTTGGAATGAAATGAAAATTTCTACCAAACTACCTTATTAAAAAACACTATAGATTTTAGACTACGAGTAATATAGTTACATGTCATGTAATTGGAGATTCCCCCATATGACAATACACCCAAAGCATTTTATATAATTTTTTTTTAATATTTACATAATATGATAGTTTTACATAGCGTTAAATGTTTTATGTTGTTTATCCTTTTAATTTTGTCTTTTTGGAGATTATTATATATCGTGTAACACTATTACATGAAATATAAAACCGCGAATGAATGTAAAAACTGTGTGTTATATGGTGAAAATTACAAAAAATCTTGAATACCACCATTATAGGTATCATCCCAATTCTTTCTTTTAATTATAAAACTAATGAAAAAGGAAATCCAAATCAAAGGTAAAAACATACGTAACATAATTTTAATAGGGTATTTTATGTAAAAAAATATAAAATTAATGAAATATGACTTCAAAATCATTAATTTCAAATCATTTCTGGCAATATCATATAATTTATAAAATATAAATTGGAATATTAAAATAATATTTTGTTTATTATGATTATTTACAAAAATATTCAAATATTCTCAATGAATCGTAATTTTTTAAAATGGTTTTGATATCGAAGAAATAATTTAATGATGTATATGTTAAAAACATTCCTTTTCAATTTTATAAAATGGTTGAAAATAACCCATTATTTTTTTTGGAAAATTTATATTAAATAAATATCATGAGAAATAAATCATCAGTAAAAAAAATATTATATAACAATATCTAAAATATTCATGAAAACATTTTATGAAATGTGGATATGGAAGTAAATGATTTTTTTCCTTAAGAGGGAAATGATTTTTTTTCCATAGAAATATATCTCATCTAATTCAGTATATAAATAAAATTAATAATTTAAAAAAATTAAATTTAATGATATTAATATCGGATAAGAAGATACATATGGTTTATAATAAAAGGATCATATATTTCCCCCTAACGAGGACATGAACATAACATTATCGAATAAAAATGAGTTTTTGAAATAAATATTTACAACCATGTAATATTTTTAGTTCCGAATAATTGAAATAAATAACACTAACTAAAATATATATCATCATGATTAAAATTTGAATCATTTTAAACATATAAAAGTTGAATTATATACTCAATATAAAAGTAAATAAGTTCATAATATCAAATATAACTCAATTGAATGGAAATTGAGATGATATTCAATACCTTATTCTTTCTTATATATGAAAAAAATTTAAACTATAGTATAATGTTTCTGAAAATATTATTAATTTGTAGTGAAATAATATTAATATTTATAATATCACATATGATCCTTTATAGTCTTTTATCACTGTTTCGTTTAATATATTTAATTATTACAATTTTTATGGTGTTAACAACATTATTTTCTCATGGATGTTTCCATTTATGATATAATGATTTATTTATACTCTATTAATAGTTATATTAATGTTATAAATGACATATTTACACATTAGATAGAATTTATAAATAATTTCATGACTTTTGAATAAGGAAAATGAATCACATCACTTCTTGGAGACGCTAGGTAATACGTATGTATAAGCGATGTAATCATTTCTTTATTGGGTGAAAAGGTAATGAAGTGGATGGTATATAAATTTTTTCAAATTATATAAATTAATGTTTATCATATATATAAATTACTTTAATCATTATGATAACTCATGTGATTCGGTGAAGGAAAACAAACTACCTTGATTCATAAGGTGTAATTCTTCTATACAAATGAGTGTTGTTTTTTTCCCATTTCATTGTTATGGAGATGGATAAATGTTATTCTATTAATATCAAAAATATTATTATACTGTATTTTTTGGTTTCACTATATTATAATTTTTACATAATTTATAGTAGTAAAAGATTATGTCAATAGAAAGAGATCTGTAAATATGACTACCTTTTCCTCGTAATATATCTTTCGGATATTTTTTATATACCATAAGGATAGATTTTTTGGAATAAAAACATATCTAGAAATTTTATAAGGATTATGATAAAAAAAATTATATTCTTTGGTTGAGATAAAGGGCATTGGAGGTGTGAATAATTGATGAATAACAATCCATCTTTTTTTCATACCAAGACATGATTTATTACATAAAACATCCTCTTGATACAACATAGAAGACCGATAGGTCAAGAATATTTCTTTCATAGGAACATTACACAATGAATTAATGTTGAAAACACAACATCTTTATTTAAAACATCCATTACATGACCACTGCATTCCCTCATACATAGAATTTCTTGGGATAATATGAGGACATGCATAAGAAAATGGTGAGCTATAAATCATAGTAAGGGAGAAAACAAAGAATATCATGAAAAATACAATACATGATTGTTATAAGGCATATCAATAGATCATAAAATAAACATGAAAAATAATTCTATATAAATAATTATTATCATAACATGGAAACATGGAAATAATACTTAACATGGTATTGTCATGAGAAAAGCCTCATTACACAAGGATCATCATTTAACCATCATTTCAAATGAATTATAATGAGTAAAAAATCATTTCACATGATTTATAATGAGTCAAACCTCATTTAATTTGACATATAATAATACCAATATTTACCAAATGCATTGGAGCACTATGAGGGAACTCCCTTCTTAAACATTTCATTTCATGATAAGTGTTCCACATTGATAATACAACATGAAATAATTAAAGATAATAATTTATTTCCAGATAATGTAATGTCTAATTCATAATGAAACTATATAATCAATAAGTAAATTTTCATAATGGTGAATATACTTGATATGGAAATGGTCATGATATTCATGACAAAATGACTGTGACATTAGAAAATAATAGAGCAATATGAACAACATAATGACGTGACTAAAGAATTCATAAAAATTGTTGATGAAAAATAAATGGTTGTATCATCATATTTACATGAAATTTATAGTAATGGATTCATATAGATACATTTCTAACATAATTAATGTAATTTTAGATTTATAATACAGAATAATTTCTTTAATTAAAATTAGGGGAGATAAATTCCCTAATGAATTTTGATATGGTAACGGGTGTACATTGGGAGGCCTTATTGAGAGATAAAGGGGTCTCTTATCATTCAAACATAAATCGGGTAGTATGTTGGGGGGGATTTAAATCATACCCCAACATTTTTAAATGAAAAAAGTGAATAACAACATAATGAAATTTGGAAAAAATGAGAATAGAAGAAATTCATTTCATGGAATTCTGATACAAAAGGCATGGAAGGGGCTTGATAGATAATTATTGAGATATTGGGAGGAGGGATGATTTTGGTCTATCTCCATGGTCTTATAGTGAAGAGGATGTTAAGATTGGGTGTGTTTTTATAGGAAAAAAGTTGGAACTCTTAATTATTTAGATTTTGGATGCTAAACATTAAACTAATCAAAACCAAAAACTATCCCATGTGTTTTTCCCATGTTAATTGCCAAAGGGTAGTGGAAAAAAATATTTTATGTTGAAAATTTCTAATGTTCTTAAAATAGAAGGCTTTCTAATGTAGAGGTGAGTCACCATCTTAAAGAAATCACTTAAAATAGATAAAATGTTTTATAAGTCTGCGAGGGTCCACTAAGCCGTTGTAAAATAAAAAAAATAAACCCAAAATTACATTATTTTAATGATAAAGCATATATTGTACGAACATATCATTTATAACATTTTATTATATCACTATTGGGTCATTATGGTGTTATGAAACACATTATATAATTAAATAATATTTAATTTTTAACCCAAAAATTCAAATGTCTAAAAAAAGTATGAAAAATTCAACACTGGATAATTGTGACATCTTGGTTCCAAAAAATATTAATTCTTTCTAAACAATTATCTAAATATTTAAATTTTTACTTTTTAAATAAAAATTGACATTAACCAAAAATTCATGGGTGCAGTCCAAAATTGCTTCCAAAACATAATAAAAATTACATTTTTATTCATAATAATTATATGATCATCTATATATAATAAAAAATATTTTAGTAAAAATATTTTATTAAAATATTATTTTATTCAAAAATACAATAATTAATTAATATAAATTTCATAATTGAATATTAACTAAAAATACTATTGGCTCATAAAAAATAATTTACAATGAAACAATAATAAAATGAACATATATTCTCTATAAAAACGATAATGTACATAATCATAGTGATAGGTTTTTGTTTCATAACCACTTATTAAACTTCTATATGACCAAAGGGTAAGGTCTGCGAAGGTGATAGACACTTTGGGTGGCTCGTATAACATCACCCAGGTGGTAATCTCTATCAAATTTCAATTCTATCATAGTCGATTCTATTTGATCTTAATGCATTGAAGCATGGCTTGGGCATGGTCAAGAGTGAATCCCAGTGATGCCACCTCCTTTCTGAGCTTAGAAAAATGTGCTTCGAATGAGAAAAGTCTACTGGATGTGGCCTTCACTTCCTTTTTCAGATTAAATTGGATTTGTTAAATACCTCTATTTATACTAATCAAGTGATCACTCTTCAATGGTTATATTAGAAATGGTTACAATTATTAAATATATTTTGAAATCCAAAAACATAAAACCAAGGAAGTTTATATTTTATATAACCATTTTTCATCTCTATAATAGTTGTTATGTTCTAATAGATCGTCTATCTGCATAAAGAAGTGGTCCATATATCATTTATTTATTGTTGTATGGAGGAGTTATTGGCCTCACCACCCTTATTTTATACAAATTTTCATGGAACATATCATGATAATATATTATGGAGAAGGTGGAGGGCTTCATCGTCACACCACATCATGAGGACCAATTATAGGTTTTTTGGGAGGCATCGCCTAATTTCTAGAGATTACAAGATCATCCTATCCACGCCACGTTTCTTAGATTATTTCTAATTAATGGGTTCTTATTATCATTCATGTAAATCATAATGGACATTAATATTTTCATATTGACATGTCCAAGGGCATTAATGAGATCAGTTCTCCTATTTAATGTTCTTTGTGTTATATTAGGTTATTTTTCTAGGATTTTCTTCGAGACTTTGATGGAAATTCAGGGTGCCTTCATGAGATCTTTCAATGATTCCAAGGGTTTTTACATAACCATTATGAAAACATTCATGTCATATTTGGATGTTTTGTTATCGTGATAGGCTCCCATATCCTACCCTTTTATCTCCATTTTTATCTTGAATAGTATGTGGATTTCATGAGGTTGAATGAATGTTTTCAAAGATAATCACTCTACATCATGATGTTGTTCTGTGTGACCAATAAGAGGACCTTTAAGGATTCACTAACCCTTTGTGGGAAAATATATTTTCCTACAAATGAGATGTCAAAGTGTTAGAGTGAGGTCCCCTAGTTATACCTGATTCTCATTGTGTGATTAGGATGTCATGCCAGTAGTCTCTCACGTGTAGTGGCAGACATGTCACCATGGTCTTGTATTGTCTATTGAACCACTTGGGATGCATCATATTTTTTTATGACCTCAAGAGAAATTCTCCATTGCATATTTTCCTCCGTCATATTTAATGTTTTTTTAAATGTATTTATCATATTATTTCCAATAGGGTTTCACTTGATCAATAATGGATCTTGTGATGGTATTGGATCATCATCATGGATGACTACTGTACTTATCTATAAACCAAAAGAGGTGTCATGTCATGTTTAATGTGCCATGTGATTTCATAAATATGATCATGAAATAAAAATTATACATGACCATCACATGACAAATGGGGGGATTTTCAAGCTATATTTGTTTAGGTTTAGTGGACAAAATCCAACGATTCATAAGGAATCACTAAACTCAGTGTTCGAGTATCTTGTCCAGGTGTTTATCATGGAAATCTTTCTATGGGTTTTCATTTTAAGGATTCTATCATTCATAATTAAATTGGATTCAAATGATCATGGGTGCATCTTGAAGATGTATTAACATCAACACCAAAGTTCATCTAAAGGTTTCCCGAGACTGGGGTTTCATGGTCAATGGAAAGTCATCTAATGAATTCATCACATAATCCAATTTAATTGAATGTGTCTCGGAGATGATGGTTCACATACGAGTGTCACATAAATATCAAAGATAGAAATTTATCTCAAAATGTGTATATTTTACAAAGTATTTTTCTTGATCCAATGGACATATTACAGTCTCATTTCCTTGATAACATCACATGATCCCAAGGGGAAGTAGTCTCCTATGGTTGGAAACCGCTTTTCAGTGATTTTCATGAAACTTTTAAAATTATGAATTCATCTATTTCAATATATTGATTTTATATCTCATATATGTACACTATATTTCAGTATTTTCCTGCATGTTTATTTCCATCATTCGACCACACACATATTTTCATCATGTGGTGTGAGGTTCATATATTTCCCTATTGTGAAATCGAACATCTTTTTTGAAATGGATGAGAGAATTTTTGTGTATCATCCTTTCATACGATAGATAATGTTTTACTGTAGTGTTTGAGATGATTGGTTACTTGATACCACATGTTTTCACATTATTGGTTATGCGGTAGATTGAATCCTTATGAGAGGGAACGAATGAGTCTCTATTGGAACCAAAATATGTTCCACAACATTAGTTGATGATTCCACAACATGTTAAAATAAAATAAATGCTCTAATAGACCAGGAAAATTATCTTAATGGTCTTCTTTATGAATCTAATTCATAGAGATACCACCACCTCTGTGAATGAGAGAGGCAATGAAAAGACTCTCTATGATTTTGATGGAGCTCCATGACTATAGAAGATGGTGACAGATGGATTCATGAGTCTGATGGATTCATGAAAATTATTACAGCCTATATTTTCATCGTGGAGATATTCCTAGATTAGAAAGACTAATTTTTCAATAAATACTTGTCTAATTTCACCATGAAGGCCTGGCTACTCTAAAATTTCGATATCTAAATTCCTAATTAGTGATGCACCAGGGCACTAGGAACCAAATAGAAAATAATCTGTTCATGGTATTTAATCACCATTGAAACCACTTATTCTTTTTCAAAAATACCTCCACCTAATACGGGGATTCGTTTTTTGAATGGCTTTTACCTTCCTTGAGAAGAAATATTTTTCAATGGGTATTTGGGTCTTCGTAGAACGTTATGCCTTCATTAACCACTCATCTCACAGATAATGACATCATTCCATGGTAGGGACATTATGTTTCATGAAGTCTATATCTTGGAGAATCCCTCTCCCTCCATAGATCACCTTATATTTGTGAAGAACCTCTCAGTGATCCCCCTGCATTACGAAGCCCTTCTCTTATGCCTCTCGATGCTTCCTCCCTTATGTAAACACATGTTAACAATAGCAAACATCCCAAAGCCTCTATACCCATCTAATATTGGTTTAGATTCATTTAATGTTGTAATGTGACATGTGATATACATTTATGTGGCCGAATCTACATCATGTGTGGCCCTAGATTCCCATTTAACTTTTCTTAATAGAATAGGTAATATAATAGTATTTTATTCTCAGTATTGGGATACTGGTATCACTAATGTAAAAATGAATTATTTCAAAAGGTCATTTGTTATAGGGTCTCACTAAAAATGACCCATTTCTGAAAATATTGACGAAAATATTAGTTTTTGAGATGTACCATCGCAAAAAATTATTATTTGAGACGTGAAGAAGACCTGTCAGAAAATCATTCGATGATTTTTATTAATTAACTATTTGTGAAGGACCGGCGACCTAGTGAAAATAGTTTCTCAGATTTTAAACTTTGGGAGGGTCCATCAAAATTAGTATTTATGAAATAATTTTTCAAATAAATCTTGAAATATATAAAAAATTGACAATTTTTTAACAGACCGTCACAAATTGTTAAAGAATGTTAAAATAAATTATTAAAAAATAATATAATATGACTCGTAATATAATATTAGTATAACTAAAATTGTAATATTAATATTAAAAGAAGGAAATTATATATAAAATAATGAATATAATATATAATATTAATATAAATAAAATAATAATATTAATATTTGTAAAATAAATTTAATTATATAATAATAAATTAATGTAATTTTATTATTATTAAAAATGAAATAATAAAATTAGTAGTATAATAAAAACCTAAGTATTCACAAAAATAGAAAAATATATTAGTTAATTAACAAATAAATATAACATGAATATTTAATAAATAATAATAAACAGTAATTTTTGAGACACCATAAAACATACACTGTTTAAGACATCAAATAGTAAATATTACAGAAAACTACATTCAACGGTTTCATTATAAAATAAAAATACCTCACTGATCAGTGGGGACAGTCGTCTAGAGGAGTCGGAGGAGATGGTGGAGGGAACACCATCTCAAAACTGTAAGTCAAACGTCACATGTACTCCATCTGATCCAACTCTTTCTTCTTCTTCCATCGATGTATCTCATCCTGCATCTATTATTACTATTTCTGTTGTCGTAGGAACTCTTATGGTTGCTGCCATGACCACTAACACATCTCCTCCTACTCCCTATGTATATTCTTTATAAGATCACTCTGAGTTTGAAACTTCTTCTGATATTGTGAATGATATGGTGATTACTCACCTTGATCTATCCTCAAGATGGACGTCGACATCATAGAGATTCCATAAAACCAATAGGCGTCACTCGATTGCTGATAACATTAACTCATCTTTTCTCAAAGCCAAACTAGGTCGCCTACATCCATGTTACCTAATCAAATTAGGGGGCCATGGTTTGACCATCGGTCTTGTCCTGACACTCAACAATTTTCTTGAGATTTCACAGACTCATATAACGCATTCAATTTCAATTAAAAATTAAAATCGATAAAATATTATTAGTAGTTATATTTAAAAATCCAAAAAAATATTCACACCACAATCAGACACTGGCGATCACTTTTAATCTCCCCAGTGGTTGGATCACTGTACATGGTCCTATAAGCATTATAATCCATAAAATCAGGATGTGGGAATTCTTATTGGAAAATAGAATAAAACATCAAATATAAGGTTACATACAATATTTAAAAAAAATTACTTACGATATGCACCCTATACTTACTGAATGTATGACTACCAACCCGATCTGTCACCTATTGTCTCCCCCAATTTTTTTGACCAACTAATGATCTACTCTAAAACCACCAACTCCACTAGTGTGTACATAATCCATCTCAATAATGATATGAAATATAATCAGATTAGGGGATACAACATGTCTCATCAAACTCCTATACTCATTTTGGTCAATTGCTTCCCTTTTTATATTTATTAAAAACTGAGTGCAATGTAGAAAAATATCTCCCTTTGATGATATCTAAATAGCCTCATGCATGCTCTACACAATGGGATACCATATACCCTACAGATAATTTATTATATCACGTTATTTGATAAATAAATTTCTAAATAAATATTACTTATTTACATATCAACCAATGCTCGAACATGCACTTTTGAACATAAATGAGAATCTATTCCCATGACACACATGCATCCTAAAAATAATTATGCAATATAATGCTCCCATTTACAATAGATATATGTTCTTTTTCTAAAAAAAGAATAATTAATGAAACAATTATAATAGAAATAAAATAATGAAAACTATCAATAATTAACAGGTAAACTGACCTATGTGTGCATGGATCAAACCCAAGATATGGACGTCGCTCGAGTATAGGGTTGGGAATCCTCAGTTGGGAATGACCAAGCCCCTACTAAGTGCCCATTGAACTACCAACAGTCTAATGGTCAGCTGATCTGTACTCCTGGTCATCTAAATGCAGATCATCCTCCTATGACATATGATACTGATAATCTTCTAGCTAAAACATGAAATGATCATTGTTTGAAAATAGTTTGAAATAATTATTATATAAATATACATTTTATATATGATTATAACTATCATATTATTGATTCAATGTCCATCTTCATCATCATCATCATCATCATGGTTTTTGATGTTAATATCTCCATCTTCCTCCACAACATCATCAATTTCTAAATTAGTTTCAGTTTCATCATCACATATCATTTCATATTATGTTGTAACATCATTGGCATCATCATCACCATTGACCCTTAACTATGAGGTGTTATCAATGATATTCATTTCTTTTCATGAAAACAATGGATTTAGAGTAGACTTTGGTAAAAATTCAATTCCATACACTTCATTAGAAAAACATTCACATACAGATAATTGATTCTATCAAGATTTAATTTTTATTATGCTTCCCCAATCACCCAAATTCTTTGATATAGCATAGTAATTTTGATAATAAATGTTTTTTCCCAAATAATAAAATTAAAATAGATCATTTACTGCAAGAAGACTGATATATTTAATATCAATGATTCCATGGATCAGATAAACATGAAAGCCTCTCTCAATGTCTAATCACTGACAATTAAAAATCTTTATTTAATGTTGTCCTGGATAACACAGTTCAATTATTTCTTGCAATATGTCATAAAAGGTAACTGAATTTTCTCTATAATTTTATCCTCTCAAGAAATCACCAATATTCATTGTTTTTTTGATTCCCATATGCATGTGTATAAAATCAAAAAATATTTTCCATATATGTATTATAAGATTTGACCATTTTTTGTGGTTGTTTACTGAAAACAAGAAAATTGATAATCAATTTTATCAGCTTTTTAAGACACATGAAATGTTTTCAAATAATTATCGGTATAATAAGTATTAAATTGATTATTTATTTCAAGTGAAAAATAATTTATGTTACTAGTTTTTGAAACCAGTATTACATTTTTTTATCTCGTTCTTGAAGAGAAGCTACTTTAATTTGTGGAAACTCTTTTTGATATGATTATCATATAACCGTAAAATAAAATAATATTAATGTATTTTAATAAGAATTCATGAATAAGTGATTGGAGATCTAATAGTACAAATGGTGTAATTTCATCATGGTTGATCAAAATATATACATGATCATTATGGTTTTCATCATCCAAAAACCCTCATTAATGAACTCCAGTAAATCCAAGTTCATGGTGATTGAAAACTGATAATTGATATCTCATTTAATCATCAACATTTCCCTCATTACAGATAATGAAATTGTGTTTTGAAGTAAATATATTCTAAAATTAACAAGAGAAACGAAAATAAATTTCTTCTTGCAAATAAGATTTTGAAATTTAGCCTTCAACTGATGCTTTGTTATGTACTTTTTATTCAATTTCTACATGCATCTCTCAAATGGATACATCCTTCAGAACTGTATAGAACCTCAACATTTTGTTTCATTTTGAAAATGTATTATCAAATATCACATTGAGGTAAACAAACCAAGTTGGATGATTTTTTCCATTTTACAAAAAATTAAAAAGACATCTTCTTATAGTTTTCTTACAGCATCGTAGTCTGTTGTTAAATCACAAATGTCTAAAAATAAATATTATATGTTTTTATGTTAATCCCAAATCATATAATATAACAACCCTTTTAATACAATTTTTAGAAGTCTTTCCATTAAAACATGACAGTCTTTTATTTTTAATCCAATAGTATTTACATTTTTTAAAAATATTTACCAAAATTGAAAGAATACCAATCTGGGAGTCTGAAATCTCTAATAAACTAACAAAATTATAAGAGACACACTTTGTATATTGTATAATATGTTTTTTGGCTTCATTAACTTCTTTGATCTAACATTTTCAAACACTTCATGTTCTAGTCTCTTGAAAATTTCTGAAAGATCTAATAGTGCCTTTACGTTATCTTATTCTTGCTTGTAGTATCCATTATTTGACGAAATAAATTATCAAAATAGTTCTTCTGAACATCAATAACATCCAACATGTGACAGACCAACAAACCAGACCAATATGGAAAATCCCAAAAAATTCTTTGTATTATCCAATTGTCCACTTTTCCAAATTCATTTATTTTATGTTGGTTTATTATTGGTCCAAATGTTAATAGAGGTAATCGAAAGACAATTGATTTCAACTATGTATCTGAGATCGTTGTTGAAGGCCCCTCTTTCTCAACTATTCCTTTTCTAAAATGATATTTGTTTCTTCAAAAATGATGATTATTTGGAAGACATTTGTGATGATAGGGAAATTATTTTTTCCATTAATGAGAATAAACAATTTATTATCTCTCATAATTTAATGAAATGATATTGGACCATGTTTACATTAGCCAGAGAACAATACATATGCTAGGAATTCACTAATTATCCTCATCAAGGAAGATTTTTGTAAGATGTTTTGTTTTGTAGCAACATCAGATGTATAGAACCATTAATCCATATTTAATACAACTCAACAATCAATGGTTTCAAATAATCACACACACACACACACACACACATATATATATATATATTCAATTTTGTATGTCCTGGAATTAATATGGTCAAAAAGATATATGGGTCATTCATCTACATCCTTGGAGGAAAATTATATAGAGTTATAATGACATGCCAACATGAATACAGACTACCAAAAGAACAAAATAGATAGAAATCGTCAATAAAAAAGACACAACCACAGATTTCATTCATCAAATCAAATGAAAGATGAACATGTTCTATATGATCACAAGAATCACCATCGAAGGGATGATTTAATCATTTACTGGATGAAATGTTGGTTTGGTTCCATGACATCAATGATTCTATTTTTTGAGACATAAATAAACACTGCAATCTGGTTGTGAGCAGGAAATATCTCAATTATTTAATATGTAAAAATTCAGAATTCCTTGGTTTAGGTTATTTATACCTTGATTTCCACATGTTGGAAAAAAAATCCAGTAAGTTATTTTTACCATAACATAACATGTAGTCATTTTAACATGCTTGAGTGTTCTGATAACCAAGACCAATATTATGAACCGGTCTATTTCCATCATAAAAAATTTCATGCAACAAAATTTCTTTATGTATAAGTGTTTTTAACAAAAATAATATCTAATCAAAACAACTATTAGGAATTCAATTATCTGATTTAATGGAAATAAATTTAGATTCATCTTCATACATTCTTATCTTGCAACCTAGATATAAGGAATCCTTTTCCAACCTCAACAACTCTTATAAATGATATGCTTCCAACTTAGGAGTTATATCAATATTATCTCGAGTTTTAGTATGTTGAACAGATGGACCCACCACATCATGTACAAAATATTGATATCATGCGAGATCTAGAAACAAATTATTAATATATATTTTGGAACTGTGTTCACCATGTTGATATCAAAAAATATAATCTATTTGAAAACCAAAATGTAATAACTGACCTATAATATTGTAAAATGATTCAAATTTCCATAGAGAACATTTTTTTATAGGGAATCATAATTATCTCGTTCTAAAAAAATTCATTTTAGATGATGAAAATGATAAAAAAACGTTTAACATCATCAATATATACCAAATTTAAATTAGAACGGCTTGGATTCCTACTATGAGTTTTCTAAGAATAATCATATAACAATTAATGATTTAGACTTCATAAATCCATATTTAAAAAAATAAATAGTTATTTATTTTGCGTAATTATATATAAAACAGACAATATCTAAAAACTAAAATACTAATAAAATCTATTTTCATTAAATTTCAAATAATTTTTATTATTTTATTATTATTTATTCTATTTTTTATACATTTATACTAATATACTCTCATATAAAAAAATTTATACTAACTACCATTAATTATTATTAATTTCAGGTATTTGTACAAATTATTCTTAATTACTGGTGGTAGAATTTCCAACAGATTGGCGAAAGCACTTTTGCACAGTATCTCTTCCCCTTGTACCTTTCTACGACTAAAAGCACTCTGAAATGTCTGCTCCAACACATGGATATCAATTTTCATATTCATGAGTATGGAAAGTAGAGTGGACTCATTGGGCATCTCTACATGCACTTGTACTTACAAAAATGAATATGTGTATGTCGAAGAAGGCTATTTATAGTGATTTCAGTCATAGAAAGTTGCAAGGGGATGAGTCATCAAGAATAAGAGACTCTTTTTTCAAACATCTCACCACCTTGAAACTTTCTCTAACATAAATCACTATGAAAATATTCTCCAACATATGTCCGAGAATAATTTTCATATTGATTTTAGTGGTTGAAATATGCACAGAACTAAGTCGTCTATCAAAATCAATATCGTGAATCAACATGAAATAGTTATAGTCTCCCAATATACACGAATTTACTAAGATTTATTGTATTTTATTACATATATTACTAATTATAATTAATTATTACTAATTATTACTAATTATTATGAATTATTACCATTTATTACTAGTTATTAGTAATTATTACTAAATATAATTAATTATTAATTATTAGTCCTAATTATTCCTAATTATTGTTAATTATTTCTAATTAATAATTATTAATCACATTTAATAATAATTAATAATAATAATTATTTATTATTTCTATATATTCCTTATTATTTCTAATTAATCTTAATTAATCCAAGTAATTCTTAATTAATCTTAATTATTCCTAATTATTCTAAATTATTTGAAATTTTTTATGATCATGCAAAATTATTTCTTATAATTACAAATTATTAGAAATTAATCCGAATAATTCCGAATCATTCCATATTATTCTAATTTTTGCTAATTTTTTCTAATTATTCTTAATTGTGGCTAATTATTACTAATTATTCTAAATAATTCCAATTTATTTCTAATTAATGCTAATTTTCGAAATTAATTCAAATTATTTTTATTTATTAATTATTATTACTAATTAGTAGTAATTTTTTCTAATTTTTACTAATTATTAATATTTGTTACTTTTTATTACTTTTTATTGCTAATTTTTTCTATTTAATATTAGTTATAACTAATTATTTCTATTTATTACTAATTATTGATGTATATTACTATTTATTACTATTTATTAAAATTGTTAATAATTATTTCAAATTATTAGTAATTATAACTAATCATTACTATTTAATATAATTTATTACTATTTATTAATATATAATAAAAATTATTTCTAATTATTACTAATTATTAATATTTAATAATATTTATAACAAATTATTACAAATTAATAATAATAAATACTAATTACTACTAATTATTAATATTTATTACTAATTAATACTAATTATTGTTAATTAGTAATAATTATTACTAATTCATACTAATTATTAATAATTTCTACTAATAATTACTAATTATTACTAATTATTATTAGTTATTACAAATTATTACAAATTATTGCTATTTAATGTTATTTTTTACTATTTATTACTAATTATTACTAATTAATACAAATTATTACTAATTATTACTAATTATTAAATATAATTAGTAATTATTATTAATTATTACTAATTAATGATAATTATTACTAAAGTATAGTTGTTGTTACTAAATATTACAAATTAATTCTAATTATAACAAATTATTACTAATTATTACAAATTAATAAAAAATATTAGTTATTATTACTAGTTATTAGTATTTTTTTGAAATTATTACTAATTATTACTAATAATTATTATTTGATACTAATTATTACAAATTATTTCTAATTATTGAAAATTAATTTTAACTATAAATAATTTTTCTATTTTTTTCTTATTATTTGTAATTAGTACAATTTATTACTAGTTATTAATAATTAATACTAGTTATTAATAATTATTACAAATTATTTAAAATTATGATAAATTAATACAATTTATTATTAATTAACCGTTAGATATAACTATTTATTAAAATAAAATGTTGGAAAACAAATATATAATAAAAAATTAATTAATATACCTATAATTAACAAAAATTATAAATAATTTAAAATAACAAAAAATTATACTAAATAATGAAAAATATAAAAATACATTGAAATAGAAGACTTCAGAGTGTTAAAGTCGAAAATAATGCTCTAATTTAATAGATTAAACTATGAAAAATATAAGAAGAATATATTTCAATAGAGAGAGATGTTGAGTAAGAAGTGAAATGAGAGGAATCATGGATGTGGGTATATATATGTTTGACAATTTGTGGTAGGGGTATTAGCGACATGTAAGCCATTGAAAAAGGGTGTATTTTCAATGAGTCTCGTCACAAATGTCTATGCACACATTAATTGTTTTCGGCCATTAAAATTTTATTTTTGATGGGCCCCATCGCAAATAGAAGAAGCAGACAAAGTATTTGTGACGGGGCACGTATGTCATCGTAAATCTGAAAAACTACTGCAAGTTTTTTGCGACAGAAATAGAATCCCATCACCAATACCATTACTCATTGTTTTGCGCGTATTTCGCGCCAACCTTTTGCCACGGGTGGTATGTGCCCCATCATAAATAACCACTATTTATGATGGCATAATCTGCCCATCGCACATAACCCCTTTTGATATGTTATTTGTGATGGGCCCTTGACCTATCACTAATTGTCATTTTCCCATAGTGTGTGGACCTCATGATAGCACACTCCTTCGTATCATTGCAACCTGTATTTTTAAAATCCATTCCCTACCTAGGGGTGTATGTGTGACGATTATGTAAGCCCATGGAAGGGGGAGTGAGTCCCTTATTCCCATGATGCATTATGTAAAACTACTTAGTACTCATTTCTTCAACACATGATGTTAAACTATGACATTTTGATCCTTTTCTTAGTGAATGGGAATGGTCTCTACCCCACCTGCACCCATAGAGTGTGAGATCCTCCTCAAATTGAATTATATCCTCCCATCATTGATTGAGGTCCTCCAAGGTAATCCCTCTTTGAGTAAGACCATAACCTTTCCTGGATGAGGTAGCACTCTTGTGTCTCTTTGTCTTCCCATTAGTATGATGATAATATAAGGGATGGGAGCCTGGAACAATTCCACCTCCCATACACTTGGCCTCCTCCATTTGCAGAAGAGAGTTTAGAGTGTATAGGTACCCCCGACACCCAATCCCTATCCTTTGATATATTTCTTCAATTCCACTAGAGTCGCTTCAATGTGCAATCCCTACTCACATGGAATGATATCACAGTCATTGTAATGTGATATCATTCACAAGGAATGAGATCACAAGGAATGAGATTCTCCCAAGTCAAATTCAATATATAATCCCCAAACCATCTCATGTAGGTGAATCTTTCGCAACACAATTTTCTGGCCCCCTTCATCTTCTTTTTTCTCACACCGAGCATGACTCATTTGCGCTTAGAATGTTTAGTGACCAAGAAACACATCCATCATTTTGTTCTCCTCCATTCATAATCCATAACCATTTTTGTTCCATCATCATGGTCCTCCTCTTCAGGGGTAATCACCAATGCCCCTTTCAAAACTACATGGACTTTGATTCACAAATAATAGTGATATTTATAAAGACTCCTTGATGATAAATCTATGTACTCCATCCATTTCATCAACTATATTAATTTTATTTACCTTATCTATATCTATAATTGTTTTACCAGGGATTCCATGTCCCAATGATGTCATTACATTCACCTGTGAAGTATTTTCATGAAATCACCAACCATTAAATTTTTCAAACTACATTGGTTTTGATCTATATCTTCTAAACTAGGTACATAGGACGCCTCCCTATGGTTCAATCACAAGAAACGGTAAACCATGGAGTTCCCCTCATAGGCGTACACCCTCTTGATCCACCCTAACGTGGTACTTATAAACCGTCAGGGTGTTATGTATTTCATACATGGTAAAAAACTCCTTGATCCAATATCATTTTTTTGATCAGTTCATCTAGTAAACCATTCTTCTACTTCCCCTTGTGGATGTACATCCCTGATCCATCTCTGCAGGACATTTTGATCAAACTTCTCCCCATTTGTACAATATATTAAACTTGTATTCCTACCAAGATTCCATTTGAAAATATGGGATGCTTGAGGATAAATTCTTGAAATATGATTCTTTTTCATTAGATACCCTAAGATCAACATGGGACGCCACATGTTCATTTCCCATGAGATTCATCTTATAATGGAAATATAGGTGACCAAGGTTCCAACACCCATACATGCTAGTGATACTAAAATTAGCTACTCCACAGACTGAATTCTTATTCCCTATCAAGACCCAATAGAATTTATAAATAATATTATAGTAATTAATTAGCGTCCATGAAAAATTATCAATGAGAATGGGTTTCATGAACATACATAACTCTATAAGGGAGACTTAGACTCGGAGATGGTTTATAAGGACGAATCCATAGAAGTAGGACCCAAAATCCCATAATTACTCTTTGATCAAGGAGTACACATAGCTAATTGAACATAGATAACACCACCCACATTTGGAGAGAGAAAATTTGGGGGAAAAATACGATGTGAACATGCGCCAGTGTGCGCAGTGGGGTACCCTGGTGAATGAATCCAAAACAACAACGGTGAACCCATGGTGATACTCTTATCCTTTGAATGGGGATTAATTTTATTCGATATATCAGTGGATTATAATGTCACAAGATCCAGGAATTTGACACTACCACATACTATGAAGATAGTCTTCTCGACATGGAACTCCTCAGGAATTGGGGCAGTCAAATGCTGTGAATTCATGAAGGTGACATAGTTTGGGAGACTCTCTCCCACACTCACTCTCTTAATATAGATTATTTGATGAGGCTTAGGAATTAGAAATTGATTTTCAAATATCAATAATGAATTTATAATCTTTCTACATTGTCATACCCATGATATTAGAAGCCAACAACCAAATACACACAGACACAGGGGAAGAATAAATTTCAATACTTCAGTCCCGTAGGACTCCACCACATTGTAGCATCAGTAAGGAATACGGTTATCCACCATAGACACCCAATCTCACCCTAAGAGTTCGTTAAAAAATTGTTTTTGAAAAAACTCTTACATCATTAGGAGTTTAGGGGATTTATTCCAATGAGGGATATGGCCTACGACAACCTGAATGTTTTTGAGATATAATGACACTACCGATCACATGGGAAACCAACCATGGTCTGAACAACCCATCACCTATGTCAGGTGCATGCTCAGGAGGATTCCTGTAAAGGGGAATGAGGTTACAAGTCTAGATTACTTCCTTCCACCACCATCACATTCTACTAACTCCCTTCTTCTAATGAATAAAAACCCATCCATTCCCAAAAAGGATTGTGACTTCAGATAGCACATAGAAAGGATGGGTTGGCTCCCTCAATTGTCAGTGACACTAGAAAACATCACAATCCAGTATGTGAGGATGATATTTATTGTGGAGTTCATCCCTATGCCGACGACAATCCATGAAGAGTTCTGACATGCTCTCAAACACTATTAAGGTCTTATCTAGGTATCTGTTGATCCACAAGATGTTCCTACCAACTTCATTGATAGATATTTAGGATTCCCTTCACATTCTCATGCTTCCTAGCCTAGAGGTCCTCCCTATGATATGGTTTATCAGCTCAAATTCCCACCTCATTCCATTCCCTACTTAAGATGGTTCCCTCCCCAACCACTATCTATCAAAGGAGAGTTATTACCTACTTCATCAAACTATTGTATGGAGGCTCTCCCCATGCTATCATTGTAATTCATCAATCAGGTCTTACCCATGTATCTTCCAACACATGTGGAGTTCCTCTCTAATCTCTATGTATGTTTGGAGGACCTACCGATGTTTCCACCAAACTATGTGGAGTTCCTCCCCACTCTCACAGTTAGTATGGAGTCCCATCCCATATATACAAAAACCCAAGAGGAGTTCCTCCCTGATATTTTAGCCAGTATAGAGACCCTACACATGTTTTCACCAACCCATGAGGCTGCCTCGACACTCTCATTGTCAACAAGGAGGTCCCCCTATGTCCACTTTGAATAATGCTGATTTTATCCTCACACCTTAACCCCTATTATAGAGGTCCTACCAATACCATCACTACTGATCATTATGGATGTTCTTTCCAAGTTCCAATCAACATTAGTATAGTTTCTCCCCACTCATACAATGGACATATAATATGTCCACCACATTCGAATGATGATTAATATAGAGGTCCTCCCCATATCCTAATTAATCAAATAAGAGGTCATATACACACTACATACATCCAACATGGAGGTCCTCCACATGTGGAAACACTTCCCTTCCCTATGGATCCATCCAAGGAAATATTGGAAAACTGCCATCCTTGAAGGAAAATTTTAAATAAAGGGTCATGTAATTGTCAACCCCATTTTCTTCATAAATTTTAAGGAGGAAAGATATTCAATTATTAAAATTTCACCCCAATAATCTACATAAGAGTCTACTTCCAATGCATGACATGTGAGATTTGTCATCTCAGATAGTGAGATTCATAGAATATGTAATTCCCACTATAGTTACATTCATGTGGAGGAATATTTGGCCTTCTTCCAAGGGATCAAAATGCAATAATTACTTTCATCTCCAGTTTCCCTATTTACCTATATTCGAGATCATGGAGAGTCACTCTAGAATTTTGTAGATGACGACTATTCTATAGATTCCCCAATGAGCATTGTCACCCTTATATGTGAGGCAGCATTAGGTGCACCATCCTATATGGAGGAAGTGATTCATTTTGGACTACCACAGAGGGACAACATCGCTTGCAGTGATAAATTAGCTCATGCAATAGCTCCCCCATGAGTCATACCACAAATGCGCAAATCCAAATCAGTGAATCCATTAGTTTCATAGCTGGAACTCATTTAGGCAATGGGAAACCAACATACATCCCCTCATATGAACATGGAAACATGTCAAACACTCTAGATTGACATGTTATCATTAATATTTTGGGAGAATGAAATGCCCAACATCAAAAATATGGATACTCTCACTAAGGACCAGGTCATGTTCTATTTCTATACCATATGGTAGACAAGTTTCCACCTCTGAAATCATCTATTCACCAACATGGGAATTGGGAACACATTAAAGATCTCGATTAGTAGTTCCACTTAGTAGATCTAGTAGCAATCTCGTTTAATAAGTAGCATGAATCACTTAGTTTTCATCAAACCCTCCAAAAAAGTTGAATCCAGAGCTTCACAAATGGTCAATAGAACCATTGATGAGGCATCATTCATGTGAGTATCCTGGTCATAGTATAATTTCTTTCTCTCCACTTTATCCATATCATGCAATCCCCTATCTTACCAGGTGATATCGATGATATTCCTTTGAATAAAATCAAGGTGAATATAGAATTCCATGATATGTCAACTAAATATAGAAATGTTGGAGTAAGATCTAATAGGGATAACCCCCCACCCCACACTTAGTGAAACACAACATCAAGTGAACCTTACAAGTGGCTGTATTGACATACAAAGTCTGTCACATTGTTTTGAAGATCTATATGCCACATTTTCCACTAATAAAATCACCATAAAATGTAAATACCATATTGGAAGATTCAATAAACTTGATTAGGATGATATTGTCCAAAATAATGTGGAAGATCTATAAAATTCTTCCATACATCAGGAGATAACTGATGAGACTATGATCATTAATGATATTCTCGCTAGAAAACATTTGGATTATAGTTCACCTCAACATGATCTTGTTCTACCTTCACTGGTGAAACATGGATGTCAAAAAATAATTCAGGGTCAGCTACCCCTATTTAATCCCAACGATCTTGTGTGTCCTCACAAAGAAGGTGTTATAGTTTATAGAAAGATATGAAGATATCAGTCAACGAATACAAATTATTCATGAGACAATCCTCTTAAAGGCTTAGATCAAGACACTCCACTAGCTGCTCCCTGAGTCATTGGGACTGTCTACCATGCTAAAGAGCTATTCAATGCATTGTTGGAAAGAGATCCTCATCAAGATATGATCCCCACCAAGAATAATTGGTTTCCCCTCTCACCACTCACTACAATACCTTGGAAAAAATACAGGTGGTGAACCCACATGACAGGAAGTCATACGTGGAATGGGTGGATGATATGCTAGCACCCCTAGATATCATGTATCCTATCTTTTCTCCTATTGGTGGGATGGATGACCCATTATAGAATCGGGAACAATTCATTCAAATATTCAGACCCATGTAGCGAACCCTATAGCACGATAAGGCCCCCAAGCTCCAATGTTTCATTCAGAGAATGGAAGTCTATATGTTCCACCTATAAATCGATTTACTCATTGGTTCCATTAATAGTTATAAGGACCTATATAGGTAGTTTCTCTTCTAGTTCAACTCCACCATGTTTAAGACGAGTATTACTGGCCTCTCTATGTGTACAAAATTTCCCGATGAATGTGTCACGGGAATTTTCACGCGATGTAAGGGCCTCACATGTTTATTAAATATGTTATTGACCATGAGAAGCACCTAATTATGTGTGGGAGGAATATAAATATTGAGCTGTTCCACACTCTCATTAGTCACAACCTCCTAGGTGGATTACATGACTTTTCTAACAAGGCCCAAAACCTAGAGAAAACCTCATAGAAAACCATACAGTCATGTATATTTCATCCTCCATAAAGTACATAAAGAACCCCCAAGGACAAGACTAATTCGTTAGAAAAGATAGATTTCCCTTGATAAATATTCTTGTTACCAAATGAGCCTCACCACACATAGCCTCACTGATTGAATCATATTCCATAATTTTGTATCTCCTATCAAAAAATTGGTAGGCACTACCCCATTAAGAACAACTGCCTGTACAAGACAACTAGGATCCATCCCCTTATCGACCTGTAGCACATATTCAAGGTTAGGATCCTATTTTACCCATATTTGAGAGGAAAAACTAGATCAATTCCATTAATTAGGCCATTTTTCTAGTTATTTCAAAAGTACCTTAGAGAAGGGGATTCTAAATCTGTCAGAATACATGAAACCTTATGAGGCCAAGCTCACTGATCACCCCAATTCCTCCCTATACAACATGTTCTATGGACATACGATTATGTAATTCAATATGTTCATTTATTTTTTCTAGGACTAGGTGGATAATTGTGTGGACGCATTATGTTATGTCCCAATAAAGGTATCACATATATTAGTCGATCCCGATAGTGACAATGAAGGTTCTAGAGAATGGAAACTGATTTCAAACCACATGACATAGTTGTATGAATACTGGTTGGCTTGTAGAACATTTTCTCATGCCCATGGTTTCATTTTTTCTCTCTTATGAAGAGGTGAGACCCATGAGGTTACCACACCATCATAATCTCATGTTCATGTGTCCATGTCGCTTCCCATGACATCCTGGAAGAGTAGAAGCCAATGTCTCTTGGGAATTATGATTCCTCCACCAGTGTTAAAACTACCTGGTAAATAGGGTGACATCAGGCCTCCTAAGATGGGATTCAACCCCAAGGTCAACCCAAGATTTGAATATCACTCTGGGGTGAGAAAGAATATGCATCCATGGGTACAATTTAGTTGATGAACATGATTTTGTACCCTAGTGATGAAAAGTACCATACAGATTATCTATGAATATCCAATCAATTCCATAAAATACAGAGTTTAAGAGATGAAGATAGCTAGAATACATAGTTTATATAAGATAATTAGACTAAACAACATGAACTGGGCTTAAATCCTATTGTATAGTCCTCCTAACCGACTTCATCAGACACAACCAACAGAGGTAACTATCCTTCTTAACTAAGAAAAATAATTGTTTCTACATCATAATGAGACGCACCCAGCAACATCCAATTCTCAGTTGGCCGAAGTTTAATTGTAGTGGTTTGTATTTATATATATGATATGTAGCAATACATTTCATGCCCCAACCATAACCTGTTGGTTCATCAAATAGTTCCTACCATGTCTCCATCTAGATAATGCCCCCCCCCTCGTAGTTAGAAATCAACATCGATAATTTAATTATGATGTTTTGAAGAATATTTTTAGCATTAAAATGAAAATATTAGTCTTCAAATAACTCCATTTTTCAGAATAGATGTGAGAGGATATCATAGATGCCTTGATAATTCCCATCAATTTTATATCGGAGGTAATATCTATAGATTCCTTTTATCCCGATGAGGTATTAAAAGAATAATTACCATATATAAACACATTATCATGAGAATATTAAAACTCTCTCATGTAGGGAAATCTTCCACATTTTTACATCATATGTGAGATTAATATCACGATGGTCTATCAATTTCTAGCTGAAAGAGTTTCTATGATCAATATCATCTCAACCTAGACACTCCGTATGTTGGGATTGACTAATGTATATCAGAATCCCTATGACATGTTGTTATAGTGTTCTGATTGGACTTATAAGAGAATTATTGGATGAATTTGATTCAAGAAACTGTTTTCTAGAATGGTATCATGCATCGTGTTCATTATTGTCTCATAGGATATCACCTATAATGTATTGATGGGTTGTCCTTGGATCCATCTGCAATTCATAGTTCCCTAATCTAATGCCTTAATTTCCCCCACATTGGTCGATTCAGAATTCTCCAAGGTGATGAAAATCCCTTTGAATAATGTGAATCCCATTATCTAGATGCATTATATTACAATATAATGTATAAAAATGTTAATACTAATGATTTTGTGAACACAACCACTATGGTCTATCCATTAATAAATTTTGATGATGCTTATATCCTCCCTATTCATTTGTTGGGATATGTTGTTCTAGACTTGGGGAATTTGTTTTTCCTATCCTGGTATTAGGGGATAGGTATCCCTATATACAAGAAACATCTGAATATTACCTCATACTCTTACACAATACAAGATTCTTTTATTTGAGAAACTGAAATCCATGTAATATAGTGAGATGTTTTCCTAATAGACACCATTCAAAATAACCATAATATATTCCCTGGAGCCAATATAATTCAACCAAAACCAACCCACCACTATTTCGTTAACATTAATCTTGGACACCTTCATCCCATGCCTGATGGAATCTGATCAACAACTCATGTGGACATGGTTTATGTAGAGTATATGTTCCACAATAAGGATTCAACACTAGCCTATGCTTGCACCAGTGTTCCTTTAGAATCAATAAGTACATATAAACAATATAATAAAACCAATTACCCTACCCCAGATGATAAATTGGAATTGGTAGACACTCCTCCTACATTTGAATATGAAATATATAAATCTGATGATGAGTTGGTTCAGGTGAACCTTGGTTCCAAGTATAATCGAATAATGAGAATGATTATTGATGATATGCTTCTACGTGAACAAAGATATAATTTTTCATTCCTATAGTAGCTTTATGATGTATTTTATGGGATCCATGATGAGATTTTAAGGGTATAACCTTCAGTATCGGTCCACCATCTTGGTCTCCCAATAAGTCATCATCGGTTCAACAAGCCTCACAAAAAAATTTATCCTCCTCATTGTGACATGGTAGAGGCCCAATATGATAAGATTATCAATGAAAACATCAGTAAGTAAATTATTCACCCCATGTGGTTGGATAAAATCATTCATGTATGAATGATGAATTGGAATATTGGAGTTTGTATAGACATTCAAGACCAAAACTACTATTTTCCGAATGATGATTTAATCCTTCCTCTAATAGAGTTGTTGATCATTACCACACATGGTTTCCCAGATCCCTCTCTCGTTTATTGATATAATGTCTATAAAAAAATTCCAATTCCATCGAATATAAAAATTATACAGCCATTATATCATATTAATTAAATTTTTTTATTAGGAAATTCTCTTCGATATGATGAATAAAGGTTTCTCTTATCAATAATCCATGCACCACCTATTTAAACTGACTCTCATGATGCTAGTGGAATTCTATAATGATGATTTAGAGGATAAATTACACATAATTATAGAACACCTCCTAGATCATGATATATTTTTGATTCCTTTACTCCTAATAGATGATTATGAACCCCTTGATGTGTGAATTCAAGGTTACCATTGTGATGTTTCTACGATTTTTTTTCTAATATAGAGATATCAATATCAACCAAGAGATGATCATGTCCATCAACTAGATTCCTCCTCCTTGTATCTTCTGAGATCATTGAGGTATCCAATGCCACATAGCATACGTACACTGATTCATCTAAAATCTAGATATCAAGATGAATCCCATTACAAGGATTATGATTAAAGGTACCTTCTACCAGTTGGATGAAGAGTACCAAACTGCCTTTAAAGAAATCAAGCAGTTCATACTACTACCTCTTATTCTAATTACATCTATTTTTGGGAATCCTCTGGTCCTTTATATCATTACCCTCTAATTTTCCCACAGCACCATTCTTAAATAGAATAACAATAAAGGGACATAATATATTTTATTTTATCTAATTCGCATGCTCCTTAACATAGAGACCAGATACCCCTCTCTAGATAATAGTTGTATTATGCCTATATTTACATTGTAGAGGTTGTTTAATTATCTGCAGCATCATGTGATAAAAATTGCATCCCAAGTGGATCCAATATAGTATATCATGAACTACCCATTTTGGTAGGAATAATGGCATACAAGGATATTATTTTCATGATGTTCTATTTTAGATTCATTCCACATAAATATATCATGGGTAAGGTGTTGGGAAACATCTTATCCCATGTACAACCCTCACAAAAATGTCCCTATATAACAAATTCTAGGATGAGGCCATCTTCTCTGTGGATTATTTTATTACATGTTTGTATGTAAATTTCAATGGTTCATCGTAGATTAAAACTACTATAAGGATCAATGATCTCAAACTCAATAGAGTTGGCCTGGGGATTGTACTCATCACCCCAATAAAGTACGTCCTTCAATTTTCATCCCTTATTTCACTATGTTTTACAAAAAATTAGGGAGAGTATCAAGCGTTAATTACGAGTCTTAATTTATCTCTCTAAAATTATGCAGCCAATGTGTATGTGAGGGGATAATCTGAATTAGTCATCAAAACGATCAATGGTGACTATATTATTTGGAATCTAATGTTTGTGCCCTTACTAAAGTGAACTCTCCAGTTAATGACCATGTTCTATTTTCAGCGAGAAATGAGTCATTTTCCCCAATCACAAAATAATAAAGTCAATTCCTTAGGAACAATAATTTTCTATCTTATAGAGCCCACCTATGGTGACCTATTATTTTATGAGTAACATAATTGAGTAATCAATCTCGTCAACTCAGATGATGAGGAAAACTAGTACGTAAACCATTTGACTGAGGATGATTCCACATAGTGTCATAATGATACCTTTTAGGTATGATGAAACAATTATTTTAAAACAACTTTCATTGAATATCTCTAACGAATCCTTCTCCTATTAGAACCAATTGAATGTGTGATAACCCATTCAGTGTGGAATGTTGTTCACTATCTAGAGTGGACCCAATCTCGAGAAGAATCACTATAGAAGTGGGATTTTTGGAATTATTATATTTCTCATTCAAGGCTATAATATTCCCCCTAATAAGCAGGAAGTTCATGCCATGTCATGTGGTTACCATTAGGATGGGTTGAAACTCTATCATCAGATTTGTAGGACACTATTAATCTAGCCAACCATAGTCGATGATGGCATCATGTTCTCCAAGAGGTTCCACACATGTTTGATCCATGACAAATTCATCCATCCATCACCAGAGCCCCTCCATACTATCATTCATTCTTAGAATTTTAGTATATAGGTACACAATGATGTGGGACCCTGTCCACAAGAAATGGCATACCAGTTCAGGTTCATTTTGACTGTGAAGGATTACTTCTATATGTGGGATGAATAGATTCCCCTTATGGAAGTCAAAGACAAATTATTAACCAAATTTGGGATCTCCCATATCCTACATCTATTTGGAGTCTCGCGTGCCTTCCTTAATTACAATGGTATGAATTTCTGGGCTGTTGTGCAGAATATGATGGACACCAAATACAACATCTGAGTCAACATTACCTCCCACCACCATCCACTGGGTAATAGACATCTCGAGGAGTTAAAAAACACTCTCAAACATTCTCCAATATCTGGTGGGCTTGAATAAGAAAATTTGACCGGATAACCTCCAAAATTCCCTAATGGCTTATCAGACGATGACTCGGGATTCCACCAAGTTGACTCCATATTCCTTGGTGTAAGAAATAGAGTTAGTCCTACACAACAAGATTCAGTTACAATCTCTTAAACTAATTTCAACTATTGTATGATTTTAGAAAGGATAGGCTAGGTCCGTCAAGATGAACTGGAAGACATTCATGAGAAAATGATCTAAGCACTGAACAGTCTAGAGAGGCACCAAAATCGGATAGTTAGAGTGTCCAACAAGAATGTTCACCTCCTCACATTCCTCCAAGGTGATACAATATTGGATCTTTTAACTATAATGATGTCGTTTAGGAATACAATTACATTGGAGACCATGTGGGTAGGACTATACCTAATTGACAAGGTAATTCCCAATAGTGTATACTCTTTTTTCCCCATTGATAGTGATCACATCACTCTTCCAACTAATTCCATGTTCCTAACGAAATAATTCACATATGGTGTTATACATCATATAAAATTGATATTAAACTCATATCCGGAGTCCAAAAATTAAGTATTTAAATTGTGTATGGGTTTTGAATGGAAATGTGTTATGTGGTGTGGGCCTCCTTTATCCCCAATTCATATTAGGTTATTCCTGTTTCATTACTCGTATCCAATTTTTTACATATAACCCTATAATTGTCCAGGTCACAAAATATTAAACTGCAATGCATAATCTTCCCAAGAACAAAACAACAAACTAATTGCATGGTCCAAGAACTATAACATTAAATAAAAATCTCATGTATAATAATCAGGACATTGAAATATTTCTTGTAATTATTTGGATGCTTATAGGGCATCATGGTCCTCATTGGACAGCATTCAGATCAGGTATGAAATTATTTTTCTTATAAATTTCACTTGGAACACTTATCCCCCTTACTATCCCAATCACATGATTGTAAAAATGTGGAAACCAATATTTTTCTACTCCTGAAGTTAAACTTTATAGACCAGTAATCTCACATGACCTTAAACTGTGGTTTTATCATCTTAATTTCATGAAAACAAACTTCATCTCATCTACATCATTTTTTCATGACTTTAATGAGCATAAAACAATGTTCATGACATCATGATGAAAAATGACATTGCACCAAGATGTCCTCACTATAGAGGGTGCCACTTATTTCATCGGTCATCTACCATGACATAGCCAATAACTATGTCTCGATTTATTCCATCCTACATATGATATATAGTGAATACTACATTTTCCATTATAGTCAATTATCTCAAAAAAAGATAAAATAATAAAAAAGGTAAAGTTCCCATGTGTATAGATCTGACCTATACAGGGTAATTGATTTTCCAAAACTACATGTGGACTGATTCAAATTATTGTGGGATAGGAAGTGATGTACAGACAGATTTTCTTTAGAACCATCAATAAATTCATCAAATCTTTTGTATTATAGGCGTATTCCCCATTTATTGTTTGAAAAAACCTGCATAGCTTCATTCCCATCAGATATTTCATATCTCTGTTTAATATAGGTTCTTATATGGAAAATTTCAATAGTCCTCACCAAAAAGATATGTGGGATGACACTATGGATATCCTCGACCATTCATGTCATTTCTATCAATCCATCACACCACATATTCCCATTTTTGGAGAAATACAAGAAAATTCACTTCTGGGATGTGTCGTAGGGTGTTGGACACCTTATCCCTAATCCACATTAGGTTTCTCGCAACATAGCACAACACATTTCCATTAGAAATACCATACACCTTAGTCCACAATCAATGACCTTAAACTAATAGGAAATGTCTTCATATCATGATGAAAAGAGGAACTAATGTTCTAGAACATTGTATGGTTTGATTCACATCATATTTGGATAGGTAGTGTTTCTGAAAAACATTTCAATTGTGCCCAAACACAGGGGTGACAAACCTTCTACTTCATAGACACATCTTAGTCCAAGCATCATGATTCATAAATGTATGAATGCTTCCTTATGAATATGTATACATTGTTTCGGCCTCCTTAGTCAAAATTTACATCATGTTTTTTATAAAACCACATTATTCATACCCATTATAGAGTACTGAAAGCACGACCGATTGTCGCCTATTGACCGGCTATGGTTCCGGTGCTATTCTAATGTGTATAATAGCACTCAGGTCGAATCCTTAATGATCATACTTTTTAATAATAGATTGTTTTTATTTAATTTTATTTTGATTACGGGGCCTATTTGCAAAGATTATGAATTGATTGATTGATTTATAACGATTTAAAAAATTGATAAAGATTGGTGTGAGTTCATTATTTGGGAGATAAGCATGTGATTTTCATGATATTTTCATTATATTGAATTTAAATTAATTCCAACTAGACAAGATAAAATTGATTATAATTCCTAAATGATAAGGATTTAATCCAAATCCTTAACATATCTTATGGTTCTAATATCAATTAATGCTTGTTTATGGTACTGTATTTATGGTCCCAATAATCCATTTAAATTACATGTTAAACAAATCATGTCATTAATCCACGACATTCAATGTTTAACATACACAATGTTAATTTAAAGAATATTGATTGAGTTAATGATCTCAATCACTAAACATCCCCAAATTATAACTCGCCCCAAAGGTATATTTACTCAGAAGTTGTTATGGTTACTAATTTGGTTTTAATTTGTATATTTTTTGATTATAAATATATGAAAAATAAAGGGATAAGAAAAGATTTGTGCATCGAACACACACACACAAACAGTGAAGGGAGTTAAATACTGACATTAGACTGAATGATAAATCAATAAAAGGTAAGGTAAATAAATTGAATTTAAACTACTTTAAGACCACTACTATTATTTAACAGAAGATGGATGAGAATAATAGATAAAGAATAAGAAACTTTCATTTAAATGGAATTAATAAAACATATACTTACATGATTACAAAAAGAATAACACAAAAGTAAATTAAAAGAAAGAGAGGAGGTGGGGACTCTCTAGTGAAAACATGAGTATGGAACATCCTCCCAATACTTTTGAATGGTTTTGGTCATGAATATATGTTCTCTTATCTTCTTAAATTCATACTCCTTTGATGTAGAAGAAGAGGATGCATTTATAGCCCATGGAAGAGGACAATTTACATTCCTAATCTGTCCCTCCACTTGCATAGCCAATTTGGATATTCTAAGAGCTAAATCTCGAGGCAGCCTCTTCTTAGAAGTTGTAGAGAATAATGATTGCAGACTTATCTCAAAGAATGGAGTCATTTTGACATTTTTAGACAATGTTATGGTGGGTTTATTATACCAATTTAATCTTTCCATTTAAATGCATACTTTTTAGAAGTCCGAAATGTGAAAGGGTTTATCAATAGGAATATGCATTCATATCTGAACACTTTTTTCAACAAATTATTCCACCTATATATACTATTTGACACTAAAAAATATCATCTTATTTGGATGATAACATCATGAGATATGTCATGAATGTTGTACTTGTTTTATATCCCGACAAGAATGGTGGGCTGAGATAAAATGAATACGTAGGGCCCATTGTGTTTGGAGTTGGTCCTTGGATTTTTTAACCAAGACTCCTTACATTGTCTCTAGAACATTAGAGTATAATGAATGAATGTTCACTTCTTTATTGATCCCATTAAATCAATCTTCATGGATGTACCATTTTTTATAAATAATGTGGTCATTCTTGTGTTGTTCATATGACCCTTCAAATGGAAGAATTGGATAATTATTACTTCTAATGATATGTGGGAAATTGAATAAATAATCTTAAAAAACATGAAACACACAATTTGGATTTGTAGGATAAGAGTTATAAATAAAATAGTAAACTAACTCAATTATACTTCTTCTAAAAATGCTCAAAAATTATACTTAGTATTAAAGCATTAATATTTCCAAAAAATTATACACATTTCATAAAAAATAAATAAAGGTGGTATATAATAGGTTATGAAAGTATTAATAAGAACAACTCCCCACACTTATAATTGTTCATGTCTTCATGTGCAACAAATATAAAATCATGACAAAATCATTCTCACTCAAGAAAAAATATTAAAATTATGTTTTCCCAATACGGGGAGGTTTAGACAATATCCCTCATCCTTATTGAATTCCTACACATGTTTTTATAGAAACAATGTTAAAAAAAATTCATTTTTTCCTGCTCAAATTTAGAAATGGACAATGGTGGCACACAAAACCTAATCCCCTCAAGATGATAAAATTAATTAATGGAGCATCACTAATTCCCCAACCAAAAGAGAAAATATTAGAGTTTATAAGAGCTTATAGATTCCACTCCCTATCCTAAAGTGATAAATAATCATAAGGATTTTTGGGGTTTTTCTGTGGTTATGTGATGGTAGGAAGATGATATCTAAAAGATAGGAAAAGGAGGGTAAAACACAAACAACGAAAAAAGAAACACAATTTTTTTTGAAATGAAACATTGAAGGAAATAAAAAAACCTATTTAAAAGGGAATGAATGTGTGAATAAATTCACAAGAGTGGAAGAAAATTTGAAGGGAATGATAAGATTAACTATTTACAAAACACAAAACTTCTCCCAGTGACATAAGTTTTCATCAATATTTTTTTTGAAATTAAAACATTAAATAGATCTCACAACCATCACCCAACCCATGATTTATCACCTCACTATACTAATTATAATAGTTATAAAAATATGAAAGGTTTATAAAGAGTTATTTTTGATATGCTCAAGACAGAACAAATTTTTTTTTTCTTTTGTTTTTATTTTTTAAGTCTTTTTTAAACCTTGTATATAACATTTAAAAAATTACATAAATTAAAGTACATTAAATTTCCCAAAACATAATTAATGATAACCTTTCCCCCACAATGAAATGGATGTTTTCCCTCAAGCATATGTAACAAGGTGAAACAAATAATGTATGCCCCAAATGAAATCCATTCCCTCCAACAATTAAATTTCAAAAAATTATGCAATGAAAATCTATGTTGATATTGGGTGGGAAAATGTATTAGGCTTGTAATGTGGCTATAAAATAAAATGTTTTCAAAGTCCTGAATGAGATTTCTAAAGGAGGAAAAATGTAAGGGGAATGGGATGGTATTTGGCTATTGTGATTCTCATGTGGTTCTGAAAATACGTCTTTCATTTTATTCCACACTAAAGTAAGAAATTCAAATCGAAGGTCCACAAACTCAACACTAGTGCAGACAACGTTTTTTTCGTCACCATTTTTTACGTCGGTTATATAAAACCGACGTCATAATATGTAAAACGAGGTTTTTTACGTCGGTTATTTAATAACCGACGTAAAACCCTGTGTTTAGTACACCTTTAACGTCGGTTATTTTGATAACCGACGTTATTAATCGGGCGGCTTCGTTTTTTACGTCGGTTATACATTAACCGCCGTAAAAAACACAAGCGGGGGGCGTTTGTTACTTCGGTTATTGAATAACCGACGTAACAAACGCGGTTTTTGAAGGCCTTTTTACGTCGGTTATTTTATAACTGACGTAAAAAAAGAATCCGCAGATGTTTTTGACGTCGGTTATGGAATAACCGACGTAATAAAACGCGGATTTTGAGCCCTTTATAACGTCGGTTATAGAATAACCGACGTAAAAAAAGAATCGAAGGAAGGTTTTTACGTCTGTTATTGAATAACCGACATTATAAATGTTTTAAAAAAACTTATAACGTCGGTTATTGAATAACCGACGTGATAACTCATTTAAAAATTTACCCAGCCCCGTGGATTGTCATTCGCGAGTTTACCTTCGACAGTCGCGACTCGTCTCTCTCGCGCGTAAACCCGAATCGGCTCGTCCATTTCGTTGGTTTAGATTCGTTTTGCGATCATCGTTTCTCATATTTAATCTCCTGGGATCAATCATCTAAACTCGCAGCACTCAGGTAATCCTCCCACTCGTTCGTTTTTTTCGCGGATAGTATATATATATGTGTTGTGATTTTTTTGTTGAAACTAGCTAAGATTCTTCGATTGCGAACCCTTTTAACTCGTTTTGGAACCATAATCTTATTTATCATCCCTAGATCTATTAGTTCGACTTGCAATATTGACTAATTTTATGATTTCACTAATTTTTCATCGTTTTCTATAAATCCCCGAGAGGGTTGGGGCGTGTCCATTTGGATGGGTTGCCCTTTTACAGTTGTTACTACTTTATTCAGTGATTCCAGGGGGGTGTGAGGGCTATCAAGAGGGTTGGGGGGTGTCCAGGGGGGTGTCCAAGGGGGTAGGGTGTGGGGGGTGGTGTCCAGGAGGGGTGGGGGGCTGTCCAGAGGGGTCGGGGGGTGTCCAGGGGGGTTTACAAGGGGGTGGGTGGGTGTGGGGGGCTGTCCAAGGGTGTGGGTGGGTGTTTGGGGGTGTCCAGGGGGTGTCCTAGGGGGTAGGGGGTGGGGGTGGTGTTTAGGAGGGGTGGGGGGGCTGTCCAGAGGGTTGGGGGGTGTCCAGGGGGGTGTCCAAGCAGGTCGGGGGTGGGGGGTTGTTTCCAGGAGGGGTGGGGGTGCTTTCTAGAGGGGTCGGGGGCTGTCTAGAGGGGTCGGGGGGTGTCCAGGGTGGTGTCCAAGGGGATGGGTGGGTGTGGGGGGCTGTCCAAGGGGGCGGCGGCCTGTCCAGAGGGGTCGGTGGGGTGTCCAGGGGGGTGTCCAAGGGGTTGGATGGGTGTGGGGGGCGGTCCAAGTGGGTGGCGGCCTCTCCAGAGGGTATTTGGGGTTGTCCGGGTGGGTGGGGGGCTGTCCAGAGGGTTGGGGGATATCCAGGGGGTGTCCAAGGGGGTAGGGGGTGGGGGTGGTGTCCAGGAGGGGCGGGGGGCTGTCCAGAGGGGTCGGGGGGTGTCCAGGGGGGTTTACAAGGGGGTGGGTGGGTGTGGGGGGCTGTCCAAGGGTGTGGGTGGGTGTTGGGGGGTGTCCAGGGGGTAGGGGTGGGGGGTGGTGTTTAGGAGGGGTGGGGGGGGGGGGGGCTGTCCAGAGGGTTGGGGGGTGTCCAAGCAGGTCGGGGGTGGGGGGTTGTGTCCAGGAGGGGTGGGGGTGCTTTCTAGAGGGGTCGGGGGCTGTCCAGAGGGGTCGGGGGGTGTCCAGGGTGGTGTCCAAGGGGATGGGTGGGTGTGGGGGGCTGTCCAAGGGGGTGGCGACCTGTCCAGAGGGGTTGGTGGGGTGTCAAGGGGGGTGTCCAAGGGGTTGGATGGGTGTGGGGGGCTGTCCAAGTGGGTGGCGGCCTCTCCAGAGGGTATTTGGGGTTGTCCGGGTGGGTGGGGGGCTGTCCAGAGGGTTGGGGGATGTCCAGGGGTGTGTCCAAGGGGGTAGGGGGTGGGGGGTGGTGTCCAGGAGGGGCGGGGGGCTGTCCAGAGGGGTCGGGGGTGTCCAGGGGGGTTTACAAGTGGGTGGGTGGGTGTGGGGGCTGTCCAAGGGTGTGGGTGGGTGTTGGGGGTGTCCAGGGGGGTGTCCAGGGGGGGTAGGGGGTGGGGGTGGTGTTTAGGAGGGGTGGGGGGCTGTCCAGAGGGTTGGGGGGTGTCCAGGGGGGTGTCCAAGCAGGTCGGGGGTGGAGGGTTGTGTCCAGGAGGGGTGGAGGTGCTTTCTAGAGGGGTCGGGGGCTGTCCAGAGGGGTCGGGGGGTGTCCAGGGTGGTGTCCAAGGGGATGGGTTGGTGTGGGGGGCTGTCCAGAGGGTTGGGGGATGTCCAGGGGGTGTCCAAGGGGGTAGGGGGTGGGGGTGGTGTCCAGGAGGGGCGGGGGGCTGTCCAGAGGGGTCGGGGGGTGTCCAGGGGGGGGGGGGGTTATATCTTACTAAATTTTGTTTAAAAAATAATATTCAAGCATATTTTTTTACATACACATCGATTTGTTTTATATTTCAAAATTGTTTACATTCAAATTATGATATTTTTCATATAAACATATATTTGTCTTATATAAAAAATATATATATTTTTGCTATTTGTTATAGGTAATAATGAGTCGAAGTTGGATTACGGCACATCGAATGAGCAATGAATATGAGGAAGGTGTTGATGCCTTTTTGGAATTTTCTAAACGAAATGTTCCAAGTAGTGACATTTTTTTCTGTCCATGCCTGAAATGTCTGAATATGAAGAAGTTGAAAAGTAGAGAGATAAAAGATCATCTGATTTGTCATGGTTTCAATCCGAGTTACAACCCTTGGATTTGGCATGGTGAAACTGGACAGAATGTCACTAATGATAATGAATCGCAAGATGGTAACTCCGATGGAATTGAAGAAATGATTCGCGATATTGTAGCAGAACAAATTGAGATAGAACCGACAGTTCCACGTCTATATGGTGATGCCGAAAAACCATTATATCCTGGTTGTACAGATTTCACGATTTTGTCAGCGGTGTTAAGATTGATTAACCTGAAGGCGAAACATGGATGGAGTGACAGAAGTTTTACAGAGCTGCTACAATTGATGAAAGTCATTCTTCCAAAAGATAACGATCTTCCAGATTCACATTATAAGGCCAAAAAAATATTATGCCCGATGGGATTGGGATACAAGAAAATACATGCATGTCCGAATGACTACATTATATATAGGAAGGAATATGAATTTCTGAAAGAGTGTTTTAAATGTGGGACATCACGGTATAAGGTGAAAGAAAAATCACAAGCTGATGTAGAGATTACAAAGCTCCCTTCAAAGGTATTTTGGTATCGTTCTATAATTCATCGTTTCAAACGTTTATTTGCTAATTCACATGATGCAAAAAGGTTAAGATGGAATGCTGATGAGCGGGTATGTGATGGAAAAATACGTCATCCAGCTGATTGTCCACAATGGAAGAAAATTGATGCCCAGTACCCTACATTTGGAAATGAAATTAGAAATCTGAGACTAGGCTTGTGCACAGATGGAATGAATCCATACCGAACCCTCAGTAGCACACATAGTTCATGGCCTGTTTTATTGGTAATTTACAACCTCTCTCCTGAAGTTTGTATGAAGCGCAAATATGTCATGTTGAGTATCATGATCTCTGGTCCAAAGCAACCCGGCAATGATATTGATGTATACTTGTCACCGCTGATTGATGATTTGAAACTGTTATGGACTGATGGTATTTGGGTGTATGATTCTTATAAAATGGAATATTTTCAACTGCATGCAGTGCTTCTATTCACTATAAATGACTTCCCAGCATATGGAAATTTTTCTGGATACAGTGTTGAAGGGCATAAAGCATGTCCAATTTGCGAACAACAGACGTCATATTGTCAATTGCATCATGGGAGGAAAACAGTGTACATGGGTCATCGAATGTTTTTGCCTATGGATCACCCTTATAGAAGACTAAAAAAGGCATTCAATGGCTCACAAGAATTTGATACTGCTCCAAAACCTTTATCCCCCGATTTGTATTTTGAGAGGGTGAAAAACCTTGATGTGACATTGGGAAAGACACAGAAATCTGGTAATGATAGACATATTTGGAAGAAAAGGTCAATATTTTTTGAGATACCATATTGGAGGTATCATGAAGTCAAACATAATATTGATGTCATGCACGTGGAGAAGAATATCTGTGATTCTTTGATTGGAACATTGCTAGATATTAAAGGAAAGACAAAATATGGGTTGAATGCAAGGTTAGACCTGCTATCAATGGGAATACGTTTGGAGTTAGCTCCCACTCCTAAAGGAAGACGAACATTTCTTCCCCCGGCTTGTCATACATTATTGAAGAGGGAGAAAAGTAGCTTCTGTCAGTGTCTTCATGATATCAAAGTGCCTCAAGGTTATTCTTCAAATGTAAAAAATTTTGTCTCATTGAAAGACTTGAAGTTGATAGGTATGAAATCACATTATTGTCACGTCATGATGCAACAAATTCTACCAGTTGCACTGCGTGGAATATTACCCATCCGTGTCAGAAAGACTATAATGAGGTTGTGTTATTTTTTCAATTCAATTTGTAACAAGGTGATTGATGTGAATGCTTTGAACATTTTGGAAAAGGATGCAGTTTTTATACTTTGTAATTTGGAAATGTATTTTCCTCCAACTTTTTTTGATATGATGGTGCATTTAATGATTCATCTGGTTCGAGAAATAAAGCTTTGTGGACCTGTATATCTTCGTTGGATGTATCCTTTTGAAAGGTATATGAAAATATTAAAGGGATATGTTAAAAATTTATATCGACCTGAAGCCTCCATTATTGAAAATTATATTTCTGAGGAGGTAGCAGAGTTTTTTACGAGCTACTTGGCTACGGCGCAACACATAGGTTTGCCTCCATCTCGCCATGAACGGGTTAATAATGAGGGAAAGGGGATTCGTGGCTTGAAAGTCAAATCACTGTCAGCTGAACATATGAAGAAGTTAGAATCATACATCTTGAATAACATAGCTGATGTTCAACCGTATATCACATTGCATATTAATGAGTTGAAACAATGTAATCCAAAGAAGAAAGAAATGTGGATTTTGAATGAGCACAACAAAACTTTTTTTCCATGGTTTAAAAAGACCTTGCTTGGTAGATCAGATGTATCAGAGACATTAAAATGGATAGTGGGTGGTCCATCTTTAAATGTGATAACATGGTCTGCTTATGACATTAATGGCTATACATTTCATAGGAAAGCTCAGGACAACAGAAGTGCAGTTCAGAATAGTGGTGTATTGGTGTTTGCAAAAGCAATGCATTTTTCGAGTGCTAAGGACAGAAACCCAATTTCGGCATCAAGTGCATATTATGGAGTGATTGAAGACATATGGGAGGCTGATTACTTTAAAATTAAAGTTCATGTTTTTAACTGTAAATGGTTTATCGGTAACAACAGTGTCAGACACGATGAATTTGGAATGACACTTGTTAATCTGAATAGATTGGAAGACACAGCTGATTCTTTTATAATGGAAACACATGCCAAACAAATTTTCTATGTAGTAGATCAATCAGATATGCAGTGGGCTGTTGTTTTACAAGGGAAAAAACAATATGTTGGTGAGGATGAATTTGATGAAGATGCTGATTTATGTGAGATCCCTACTTCCATGGAAAGATTAACAGAACATAATGATGAGTATGTTGAAGACATGGTTTGTGCCATAAGGAACGATCACTACGAAGGAATTTGGGAAAACAATCCAACTGTACATTCCTAAAATTACAGGTAACACATGTTTATATCTTGTTTAAATTTAGTATTTTCATATAATGTTAGATATTGTAAATTTTTTACTTATTAAAACATGTATCAAACAAAAACGATAAAACAATAAAAATCGTAAAGAGGAGAAGTCCTGGGCGCACCTGCTGGCCGGTGGTGGATCACCGGTTGGCCGGTGGTCCAGAGCAAAGCTCTGTCTGGTCCACCGGCCGACAGGTGGTGATCCAGCGGCCGACCGGTGGTCCAGACAGAGCAAGGCTCTGGTCCAGCGGCCGGCCGGTGGTGATCCAGCGGCCGGCCGGTGGTGATCCAGCGGCCGGCCGGTGGTCCAGACAGGAAGGCTCTGTCTGGTCCATCGGCCGGCCGGTGGTGAGCCAGCGGCCGGCCGGTGGCACCAGGCAGTGGGCTAGTCCACTGCCTGGGTCCTCCGGCGGGCGGGTGAGCTCACACCGGCTGACCGGTGGACTCAGTGAGTCCACTTTTCAGCTTTCTTGGTCCAACTCCTTGGCAACCTTTTTCCTGTGTTTACCATGTTTATCATTGTCTAACATGCTTACCATATTACCAATGTTTACTATTATGTAATTTACTACACTTTTCTATTTTCTGATTAAGTAGTACTACAATATTTGAATTTGTATATTTGTGAACTAATGTTTGTTTTTTTGATTTGAAGGAAAATGACAGATCAATAAGTTGATCAGCCACATGATTCTCGAGATGAGCATACTGGTCATACATCTGGGGAGGAACATTCAAATGCTCCTATTACGAAAAAGAGTTCAAAGGTTGGTAAGCGTGGGTGCACACATTTACCAAAATTATCACGTTCCCGTACGAAGGAGGAGAGGATAGTCGTGGAGTTTAATGATAATGATCTTCCTAGAGGTCCAAATGCTAAAGATTTTAAGGGTTTTGTAGCAACTCAGGCTAAGAGGAAAGTAAGCATTCTCTATGATGATTGGAGAAGTGTGGATAAGGCGATAATTTCTCATCTGTGGGAGATCATTTTGGTAAGATCTTTTACTATTGTTTGACTGTTCATTAAATGTTTCTAGTATATATAATATTTTTAACCTCTTTTTTATCATATGACATTTGATATTCCTGACACTGGAGGAGTCAGGAAGAAATGCTTATCGTTGGCTGCTAGGAGATGGAGGGATTTCAAATCAACCCTCTCATCTGATTTCATTTATGGTCATAGGAGTCGTGAGAATCCATGTCGTATATATCCTTTTATAGATGAAGACACATGGAGACAATTTTTTAAAAGTAGAAGAAAAGAATCATTTTTGGTAAGGGCAATGTAACCTTTTATAAGCTTTCTTATATAAATGATCTTATTATTGTTTTTTTAATGATTACTTATTCTTAATTTACAGCAAACAAGGAAAGCTCATCAAGAGATCCAATCTAAAAATGTATACCCTCATAGGTTATCTCGGGGAGGATATGCATTATTGGAAGAACAAATGATGGCAGAAAAATTTCAACAACTAAGAGCTGAGTCTTCAAGCTCTGGAGAGGTGGCCCCTCCATCCCCTCCATCTAGACATGAGAAATGGAAAAGAGCTCGGAAGGGCAAAAAAGGACAATATCTTTCAGAAGAATCGAGACTCGTAGTTGAGAGGATTGTAAGATATCTATTTTATTTATTTAAGTTTACTATTTTCGTCATATATTTCCAATCATTATAGAAATGTTCAATTAATTATTACAGGACTCTCTTGATGAGCAGAGTTCACAGGGGACATTTACACCATCTGGGAGGGAAGATATTTTATCCGTGGCATTGGGAAAGCCCGAACATCCTGGCCGTGTAAGAGGATATCCGGCAGGTGTATCGGTAAGAAAAGTGTTTCCACATTCCTCAACTTCTAACATTGAGGGAGTTTATAAAAAAAAAATAGAATCCTTGGAGGCTGAAGCCCATAATATTAATGCGACAATGGAGGACAAGATTAGAGCATCGGTGCAGTTTATGTTTGCAGACTTGCAAAGACAATTTCAGGGTGAAGCTCCCACTCCACCTCTCCCAGTAGCTCCCACTCCCCCACCTCAGCCTACGGACCCCATTTTTGATCCTCCTCCTCCGCCTAAGCTACCTACTTATTGTGAGTTGTATGTTGATGATCCTCAACATCATATAGTAGCATATGGGATGGTATATTGTATAGGAGATACAGTTCATCATCAACAGTTAGAGGTATAGAATCAGAGGGTCACTGTACAGGATATTATAGATAGATCAGCTCGGATACCATTACCTACAGATGAGGTGATGACAGTTGGACATAGTATCGGCCATTTTTTATTTTGGCCATCCAGACTTCTTCGACTCATTACCATAGAGGTATGGATGTTATATCTTTTATTTTATATTTTTATTAATGTTTTATCATTTGGAAACTAATATATTTTTCAATTTATTTTTACAGGAATACTTCAAAGGTAAAGAAATACTGTATAGACAACAACAAAGACAGATAGCTATGACATCAGGTGCAGATACTAGCAGTCTTGACAAATTGTCAAGATATTCAAATTTGTTGTTGGATCATTATGACTTTACAATGGAAGCTCATGTCTGTGGACGTGAACTAAGTGTGGGGATTATGAAAACTGATATCATGGAGTTTGTCACTGGAGATATGTTGGGCATCAACGTGGTGCAAATTTTTATCATGTAAGTCTTAACACCTTTTCCTTGCGTTATATTTATTAAAAATGTATACTTATGTCTGCTTTGTATTAGGTATCTATATAAAATTTGTGAGAGGAATGAGCTGACAGATGTATATGGATTCATGGACCCACAATTGATTTCCCCTGAAGCATGTGCATTGGATGAGGAACAAAGAATGCTTTATATTGCTGATAGATTTGAAAAGAATGTAATCACACAGTGTTGGATGATGCCTTTTTGTGAGAGGTATGAAACAAATCCCTCTCAAAGAGTTAATTATCTTTTATCATAAAAAACCACTAACGTTAAATTTCCTTTTATCAGGGATCATTGGATGTTAGGGGATTTTTTCGCTAGGGAGAAAACACTTTATTGGATATGCTCTCTCCATGATGATGTGCGAGAAAGTTTTAAGAATATATTGGAAACATAAGTTTCAATTTCACAATAGTTTTATATATTATAATGAATTTTAAATTTACCCCATTCGTATTATTTTCTAACAGGGCATGGGTCCACTTTCGAAAAAGCGCAAAGAAAAGGAATTTCAAGATCAAATATGTACATGCGAAGGTAAATATCCATTTATAATTTGTACATTTTGATTTATTACATAAAAATAATATATTTAATTTACACTCATTCAAACAGAAATGTCATGAGCAACAAGGCATCATCGAATGCGGATATTACATGTTAAGATTTATGTATGAAATAATAACAACTGGGACAGTTCTGAGTTTTGACCTGGTAAGATTTCCTCTTTCTCATAATATTTCAATTTGATTTATTCATTATACACGTTGACTACTATCCTTTTCCTTTGTATCTTTTTGATGACCCTCAACCCTTTACTGCTGATGATATCAAACACATACAAGTGGAGTGGTCAAATTATTTTACAGGTTTGATTGACTTTTAGTTGTTTGTAATGTAAAATGTAATTTTGAATATTGTCAATGTAATTGGGTATTTCGTAGTCGTTTAGGTTGGATTTAGGTTTTTTTGAAGTTGATAGTGTAAGTTTTGAATGTTATATAAGTGAATGTTTAATTTTTCTCTACTTCTTGTTTTGGTCTACTGTTGATGGTTTTTCTGGTCTGGATTTTGGTATGGGGGGAGAGGTTCCAAGGGGGTGGGTGGGTGTTTGGGGGGTGTCCAAGGGATATGGGAGGGGTGTCCAAGGTGTGTTTGGGGCTGTCCTAGGGGTCGGGGGGGGTGTCCAAGGGGTGGGGGGTGTCCAAGGCATATGGGAGGGGTGTCCAAGGTGTGTTTGGGGCTGTCCAAGGAGTCGGTTGGGTGTAAATGAGGGTGGTGGGGGGGGGGGTGTCCAAGGGGTGGGGGGTGTCCAAGTGGTGGGGGGGGGGGGGTGTCCAAGGGATATAGGAGGGGTGTCCAAGGGGTGTTTGGGGCTGTCCAAGGGGATGGGGGGGGGGTTTCCAAGGGGTAGGGGGGGTTTCCAAGGGGTCGGGGTGGTGTCCAGGGGGTGGGGGGCTGTCCAAGGGGTGGGGGGTGTCCAAGAGGTGGGGGTGTCCAAGGGATATGGGAGGGGTGTCCAAGGGGTGTTTGGGGCTGTCCTAGTGTTCGGGGGGTGTAAATGAGGGTGGGGGGGCTGTCGAAGGGGTGGGGGTGTCCAAGGGGTGGGGGGTGTCCAAGGGATATGGGAGTGGTGTCCAAGGTGTCTGGAAGTTCTGTCCAAGGGGCCGGTTGGGTGTAAATGAGGGTGGGGGGGCTGTCCAAGGGGTGGGGGGTGTCCAAGGGGTGTGGGGGGGGGGTGTCCAAGGGATATGGGAGGGGTGTCCAAGGTGTGTTTGGGGCTGTCCTAGGGGTCGGGGGGTGTCCAGGGGTCGGGGGGGTGTCCAAGGGGTCTGGGAGGGCTGTCAAGGTGTGGGGGGGTGTCCAATGGGTGTTTGAGGCTGTAATAGGGGTCTTGGGGGTGTAAATGAGGGTGGGGGGCTGTCCAAGGGGTGGGGGTGTCCAAGGGGTGGGGGGTGTCCAAGGGATATGGGAGGGGCCTCCAATGGGTGTTTGAGGCTGTACTAGGGGTCGTGGGGGTGTAAATGAGGGTGGGGGGCTGTCTAAGGGGTGGGGGGTGTCCAAGGGTTGTGGTGGGGCTCCAATGTGGTGGGGGAGGGCTGGCCAGGTTGTTAGGTGGGTATAGATGAGGGTGGGTTTCAGTTGGGGCTTGGGGGAGGGCTGGCATGGTTATTTTTGTTTGGTTTCTGGTTGCTTTTTGGTCAGAGCAGTGCAATTATTTTAAAAAAAATTATATCGCTTTCACGTTGGTTATTTTATAACCGACGTGGTAAATAAATCGGTAGGGGTTTATCACGTCGGTTTTTTCGAGAACCGACGTGCTAAACCGTTCCCGGGACTTTTATCACGTCGGTTCTTAATATAACCGACGTGCTAAAAGGCCTGGGAATCGATTTACCACATCGGTTATTGGATAACGGACGTGCTAAAACGTTTCCCAGGCCTTTTTAGCACGTCGGTTATTTAAGAAACCGACGTGATAATAGGCCTGGGGAAGGGTTAATCACGTCGGTTATGTCATAACCGACGTGATAAACGATATCCCAGGCGTTTTATCACGTTGGTTTAGAAAATAACCGACGTGATAAACCCCCCCCCCTCCCCCCGCGCATATTTATCACGTCTGTTATTAATGAACCGACGTTATAAACACCGTGATGTTAGGGATGTTACGTCGGGTTTTAAATAACCGACGTAAAAAACGTTATTTATAACGTCGTCCGTATTAACGTCGCCTAAAAACCGACGTAAATAAAGAAAAATAACCGACGTAAAAAATGTTTTCTGCACTAGTGCAAGACTCACAAATGGGGGTATTAAACACACATTTTTAAAATATGGAAATAGGTATCCTTGTCATGAATGCTAATGTTGTTCCTCACAACTGGGGAAATCTTTTTTCCAAATCAAAAATTGATAATTCAAAATTTTTTCATTTTGAAACAATATTCTTTATCCAAATTTAAGAAAAAACCACAAAATTTTTGACATCAAACCATATCTTTTAACTCCCCTAAATGGTTGGAAAAAATTTTAAAATTGGATGGTGTGTAATCATGACTCTTGATTTTTAATAATATTATTATTATTTTTATTTTTTTAGGTTGTTCTAGTTTTTCATAAAGACACACCCATAGAAAAGAGGAAGAGTAAATAAATAATATGTGAGGTGAAAAGTGGTAAAAAAACCCAAATGAGAAGGAGGGTGTAAGAAAATAAAGAGAGAGGGAGAGATACATATGAGTTCAAGGCAAAGAGGTGCCCCTAGATTAGATTTGGTGAGTTTCCATCTCCATCAAGTAGTGGGTTGACTATAGAGGTTAGGGATTCAATGGTAGTCGATGTGGTTCCAGGAGTGTGTGTCCTCTCATGGTTATTCATTAACCGATGTTCATTAACTACGAATTCCATTTTTGAAGAGGGGTCCTGGACTTGTACTATTCCAAATGGGTAACCATTAGTAATAAAAAAAGGACCTTCCCAACGAGAATTAAGCATACCTGTGTGAATTCAAAATTGAGATTTGAAAATAAATTCCTTTTCATATTAATGGAATAGATTTCATGGGATGTGTTTAACATGTATTAACTTATCCTTTTATTTTTATAGAATGGAATTCTCATATGAATCAAGTTGAAGCTCCTCTAGTTCAAAAAATTCTAATAATATTTCTTTACCATATTTTTCATAATCAAAATTACAGGTTTTCACGACCCAAAATGACTTATATAGCATTTAAAATAGTAAATGACATGCTTTACCAAAAACTAACCTAAAAGGAGACATCCCAATCGGTATTTTATAGTCAGTTCGATAAGCCCAAAGTGTTTCACCTAGTCATTCAGGCCAGTATTTTTTGGCGGGTTTTAAAATTTTCTAAAGAACTATTTTCACTTTTCTATTATAAAGTGCATCTGTGCCATTTGTTTGGGGGTGATATGCAGTTGATGTTTTATGTACAAAACCATTAATTTCTAAAAATAATCCATGGTTTTATAACAAAAATGGGTTCTTAAGTCACTTATCAAGGAACGTGGAGTGCCAAATCGGTGGAATATGTGTGTATTTTGGAAGTCGCTAATATTATGTGAGTCATTCTTTCTATTGGTTTTGTCTCTGACCCACCTGGAAACATAATCAACAACAAGAATAATATATGAGAATCTATTATAAAAGGGGAATTGTCCCCTGAAATTGATACCCCAAACATCAAATATCTCATAGAAGATTAAAGGCTTTTGGGGCATTTCATTTCTTATGGAAATTGTGCCAAACTGTTGGAATGTGGGACATGATTGACCAAAATCAAGTGAGTCCTTGAAAAATGATTTCCAGAAGAATCTAGGGTCTAGGACCATTTAGGAGGTCCATTATTGTCCAAAATGGCCACCACCATGCATTGAGTCAAAGAATTCTAAGATGGAAGATTGTTCATTTTCATCAACACATCTCCTAATTACTATGTCTACCGCAGTTTTTTGATGTTTATTTTCATCCCAAAAATAGTATTTTGAATAACCATTCAACCTTATTATTTGTACTTTTGATCAATTTTAAGTAAAAACACCTGAAACCATGTAATTTACTATTGGGGCATACCATGGTATTTTTGGAGCGAGAGATGAAATGTAATCAGTTGGAGATTCTAGATCAATTATTTAATAATGAGAAGAATTACAAATTCTACTCAACTGATCAGCCACAGTGTTTTGTTTTCCTAGTCTATCGTTGATTTTACGGTCAAACTCGTGGAGAATTAGGATACATCTTATTATACTCAATTTGGAATCTCTTTTGTTGATTAAGAACATTATAGAAGAGTAATCTGTGAAGATAATGATTTTGGCACCTCAGAGATAGGGCCTAAATTTATCTAAGGCAAGAACCATTGAAAAAAGTTCCTTTTTAGTTAAAATGTAGTGGAATTGACTTTTATCTGAAATTTTGAGGCCTAATAGATGACATAACAAATTACTTCTCTTATTTGAACAAGAACATCACTAATGGCCCTATCAGAAGCATCACACATCAACTCTATGGGTAAGGACCAATTTGGGGGTTGGATTATCGGGGTAGATTTAAGAGGAATTTTGAGTTCAATGAAGTCATTCTTACAATCCTCATCGAAATGGAAAGTGACATATTTTTTGTGAAACTGAGTGAGTGGGAGGGAATTCTACAGAAGTTATGGATGAATCTATGATAGAAAATAGCATGACCAAGGAATGAATGGATGTCTCAAATAGTGGTGGGTTCAGGAAGTGACTGAATCACATCAATTTTTGTAGGATCGACTTCAATACCAACTTATGAAACAATTTTACCTAGAACAATCCCATTTTCTTCCATGAAGTGAATGTTTTCAAAATTTAACAAAAGGATACACTTGAAACATTTTTGGAGGACTTGAGAGTGAACGCAAGAATGATTCAAATGACTCACCATAAATGGTAAATTCATCCACGAAGAAATTCATGCAGCATTTCATGAATTCAGAAAAGATACTCATCATACACCTCTGGAATGATGTAGAATCATGGAAAAGGCCAAAATGCATTATCTTATATGCATATGTTTCAATGAAGAAAGTGAAGTAGCCTTCCATGGTCTTGATGTGCAGTCAGGATTTGGAAGTATCCAGTGTATCCATCAAGAATACAGGGGTGTGACTTTATTGCTAATCGTTCTAGAATATGATCATGGATTGGAATAGGGTAGTGATCTTTTCATGTTACAACATTTAGTTATTGGTAATCAAGGCACACATTCCATTTGTTCATCTTCATGTTGTGACTAAATCTCCATGTTTATTTATGACAGTAGTTATCCCACCCATTTTAGAAACAACATGAATTTTACTAACTCATTCACTATCCAATATTGGGAAGATAATACCAGCATGGAGAATCTTGGTGATCTCTTCCCAAACAACCTCAATTATGAGTGGAATAAGTCTTTTTTGTGTTAGTTTAATTGGTTTGGATTACTCTTCAAGATGGATGTGATTCATTCAAATAGTAGGGTTATTTCCTAGTATGTCATCTACTGTCCAACGTAAGGCCTTTTTGTTTTTCTCTAACACTTGAACAAGTTCGGACTCCTCAGTTTTGGTAAGTTAAGTAGAGATAATGATAGGATATGAGAGATCATGGAAAATGAATTAATATTTTAGGTTTCTAGGAAGAGGTTTTAGATCATTATCATCTCTCATTTGGGGGTTAGACAACTCTGGAAAGGAGGATGGGACTTCGGTTGATTCAGATTCAATTTCCTTAAATTTGTCCAAAGTGAAGTAGTAGAGATCATAGTTGATGTGGGATTCAAGACGGTTTTATAGATCCTATAGATTTACGGATTCTATGAATGATAGGTCCACATCAACATCACCATTTAAAACATGGTTAATCCTAGTAAAAATTTCAGACGATCCTATCTCTTCAGAACAGGATGAACATGATGGAATAAGGTTCAATTGACACTCATAATTTTATTCAGAAGCATGGATTGAGAATGTAGAGTGATCCTCAGTTGGGTATATCATGGCTTGGAAAATGTAGAACATGACCAGTAGGTCACCAAATTCCATGGATAATATGCATGAATGGAAATTAATCTTGGTTCTAGCAGTCATGATGACTGGTCTTCCGTGAATTAGGGGAGATCGAGAAGAGTTCACCACACCTTCCGTGTCATGGACATAGAAATCAATAGGGATGTTAAAACCGTTGATAAGAACATGGGAATACAAAATTATACCCTCAAGACTACCAATGCTTAAAATGGAAAACTGAGTGGCAAAATCATTGGATGTAAGGTACCTAGACCAAGGTTGGAGAATATGCATTTGGGCACAACATTAATTGAGGATCCTAGGTCTATGAGTGCACCATCAAAGTTAGAATATCTAATTTGGCATGGAACTGTAAAGGTTCCTGGATCTTTCGGCTTTATTTGAATAGAATTCTGTGTGGAAACATTTTCAAAGGTCCTATGTTGTCTCTTGTGGTTGAAAAATTCCTTAAAAACATGACATACTTTGGGATTTTTTATGGCATCTATGAGAGGAATGTTATCTTCAACCCTATAAACATGTCGATCATTTCAAGATCAGGTTCAAAGGAAATCCATGGTTTAAAAACAGCTTGGGGTAAAGTAATTGGATTACTATGTTGAATGGAAAGAGGTGAGAGAATGGCTTCATATTTATTTCTTGATTATTTTCTTTTCATTTTCTAAACAAAAATTAAAAGGTGGTTAGAGGACTTATCATGAGGCATATCAATTTTCATTCTTGATCTATGTGAAATTGCACATACATTAACATTGGGGATAGGTAATGGTTAAGTTAGGATTTGAGAAGAATTTGATTATTTTTGTGAGCTCAGGTGGGATGAAATTTGACCAATTAGGGTTTCATTGTTTTTTAGGCTTGAATGGGTGATGTAGGCAAGATCTTCCACTACACATTCCCATGGTTTCTTTGAAGAAGTTTCATATCCCGAATTGGGATTTCCTTGATTTAGGTTCTTAGGAAAGCGATGGTACAGGGTTGGGATTTGAGAAGTCTCAATAGGATATTAGAATCCAGGAGGAGCATGAGGTGGATTGAAATTTTTAGGTTGATGAACAAAATGGTATGGTTGTGGGATGTTACCAACACTTTGAACATATTTGAATTTGTTGGGGGTTTGATGAGGGTATTGCGGGGAATGGGAAATAAGATTTCCATATCTCAAGGTATGTTTATATGTAGAAGATAAGGGCTCAGAATGGGGTTGTTTAATGTTTCTAACTAACTAAATGGATTGTTGAGTGTTGGGGTTCAACTGATCATATGCAACATTGAGCTCCATGGGTCTAGATGAATCAGATTGATCCTCTTGAAGTTCCAGACATGTGTCAGTTAGATGAGATGGGATGCTATAGATTCCATAGTTCTTGATAGGTCCAGGTAACATAGATTATGGAGAAGATGAGGTTGGGGCTTTGGATGACACAAATATTTGTCACACGAGACGTGTAAGTACACTCATTATCTCGGTCATCTTGTTTGGCTCTATGTATTGATTGTCTTGGACTTGTTTTACTTGAGCATGTGCTAGAGTACGGAATTATGGTGTGTTCGTAGCCATGTTTCATATGAGATCTCTTGTATATGTAGGAGTTTAATCAACAAGATAACCACCACTTACGACTTCAATGTGTGTTCTATCCATTGCCAATAACCACTGATATAAGTATTAGATAATGATTTGGGCAAGGAATTGATGATGTGTATAGGTTGAAACATTATTTTTGAACCTCCCCCAATACTAATGGACCGATTCACTTGGGAACTCATTAATACCACTTATTGCCTTTCGAATACAGGCAGTATTAGAAATAGTAAATAATTTCTCTAGAAGAGTAACATCATATCATTCTAGGTTATTATGGAACCAGGAGGAAGGTTGTAGAGCCATGAAATGGCGGAGCCAGCTATGGAGAATGTGAATTATCAAAATATTAATTTTTTCTTCAAAACCCCATGAAGTTCCAGGGTAGAGCACACCATTTGAAACTCTTTAAGGTGGAGATGTGGATCCTTACCAGCAAGCCCATGGAAATGATGAAGAAGTTGAATCAACCCTGATTTAGTTAAAAGTCACCTCTATGTTTGGATATTGAATACCAATAGGTTGGTAATTCATATCAGTGAAAATAATTTCATGAAATGATTGTTTCCATGGATTGACCATTTCTAATTCAACTGGTTTGACAAGGATATGTTCTTGAATTAGTTGATTATCTATTATGTTCCTCTTATGTTGGAGCAATGTTTGCTCAATTTCAGGGTCAAAAAAATTTGAGGGATTGATTGGGAGGATACATGGCATTGATATAGATGCTGGGAGAAAGAGGAAGACATGTTTTTCTTTCTTTTCAATTTTTTTTATGAGAAGGTGTGTTTTTCTTTGTGTTTTTTTTCAATTTTATTAGATTTTATTTTTGGGGGGGTTTTTTACAAAAACCAAAATCTAATGACTACATAAAGAACCATCCTAAGAAATAAAACTATCTGAAAGTGAGACTGATTGTCACCTATCAATTTTTCTAGTTTCTGGTGCTCTTCAAATGTGTATAGCACTACTTAGGTCTAATCCTCGGTAATGATACTTTTTAATAGTTGATTTTTTTTAGTCAATTGTATTCTAATTAGTGGGTTTATTTTTAGTTCATATGAAATGATTGATTAGTTAATATTGATTTAAAAAATTGATAAATATTGGGGTGAGTTCATTATTATGGGGTTAAGCTTTTGATTTTCTAGAGCTTCGCGTTATATTTCATTGTAATTAACACCCACTTCACAAGATTACGCTGATTGGAATTCTTAAGTGTTATAGATTTAATACAATATGAAACATATCTTAGGTTCTATTCTAAATTAATGAATATTTATGGTAGTGTATTTATGGTTCCAATAATCCATGTAAACCACATGTTAAACAAATCATGTCCCTAATCTATGAATTGTTATGTTTAACAAACACAATGTTAATTTAGAGAGTATACATTGATCTAATTACCTCAATCACTTGACATCCCCAAATTATAAGTCACCCCAATGGTAAATTTTCTCAGCCATTGTTTTGGTTTATAATATGGTTGTAATTTTTATGAGGATGAATTATAAATAAAATAAAAATAATCGGATAAGGAAGGAGTTGTGTATCGAACACACACACAAAAACAGTGGAGGGAATTAAATATTAACATTAGATTGAAAGAGAAAGCGACAAAGGGAAGGGAATTAAATTGAATTTAAACTATTTTAAGACCATTAATAATATTTAACATATTTTTGATGAGAATAATATATTAATAAGAAGAAAATTGAATTAAAATGGGATTAAAAAAACAAATACATACAAGATTACTACAAAGAACAACACAAAAGTAAATGAAATCAAAGAGAGGTGGAAGGTTATCTCATGTTTAAAAATTAGTATGGAAGATTATCCCAAGAATTTGGAATGTATTTGATCATAAAAATATGTGCTACTATCTTCTTAAATTCCATTTCCATTGAAAGATTGGAGGGGGGATGTATTTATAGCCCAAGGAAGTGGACTATTTGAAATCCCAATCTGTACCTCCACTTGCATCACCAATTTGTCTATTCCAAGAGCTGAATATCAAGATATCCTCTTCTTGGAATTATTATATAATAATTTTGTACGACCTTTCTCAAAATATGACGTCATTTGGACTTATGTATCCAAATTTATGGTGGTTTGAATAAACAATGTAAAACTGTCCATTTCAATCCATACTTTTTAGAAGTATGAAATGTAAATGGGGTTATCAATAAGAATATTCCTTCAAATATGAACACATTCTTAAGAAAATCTGCCACATTTATCTACTATTAAACAATGAAAAATATCATCTAGATTAGATGAATACATTAGGAGATATTTCACGAATATAGTACTTATTTTATTTCATGGCATGAATGGTGGGCTGAGATTAAATGAATCAATTGGGCCCCATTTTATTTAGAGTTGGGACATTACTGGTTTATCCAAGACTCCATACATTTTCCCCCAAAATGTTGAGGATAATGAAGGAATATTGTCTTCTATATTGATTCCATTTATTCAATCATCATGGTTGTGCCAGTTTCTTCACAGATTTTGTGGGCCTTCTTCTATGGTCTATATGACCCTTCAAATGGAAAAATTGGCCACTGTTTTTCTTCCAATTATATGTTATAAATTAAATAAGAAACCATAAAAAATAATCACAACACAATTTTGATATGTAGGGTGAGATTTATAAATAAAATATTAAACTAACTCAATTGGACTGCTTCTAAAAATTGACAAAAAATTATACTTATTATTAAAACATTATTATTTCACAAAAATTATGCACATTTCATATAAAATCAATAATGTGAGTATATAATTTGTCAATAAAATATTCATAACATCATGTACCCACCAAATGGTATATTATGTGTGAAAATAAACAAGGATTTAACATCCTAAAAACATGACATTAAACTATGATCCTACCCTAAAGAAATTAATTATGACACTTAATAGTCGTGGGATTGTTCAGTTCCCCCACTAGAAATGATTCCCCCCATCAGTGTTGTTTTCTTACAACATTGTGGTTCAGATCCATGTGTGTATTGATTCCCATACTCATGGGATACGTAGTGACGCTTAAGCACTACTACATTGGCCACAACTACGGATTTATGAAACATTCAACCCCTTGTCCTTGGTCATGGTCTAAGTACATGAACATAAACTATACATAGTCTATTATATGGTATGTATGTTGTAAAAGGCCGAATATTTCCTCATTAACTTCGAGCTATGACCTTCTTGTGCTATTTAGTTACCCTAATAATTGACCCTCTCTTAGTTTATACATCATAACATTAATATAATTTTCCCCATGGATGAGACTATATGACATTAAACTATGTAAAACTGGAGTCAAGATGATTTCATGTGGCACGGGGCCTCTATGAATCACTCATGTTGTGTTTTTACTCTATCACTACATGAACCTCTGTGAACACCCATAATTGTCCATGACCTATGAATTATGTATTCAAACTATTTGGAGCCCCTATAGTCCGAGTTGTTTGAATTTAAATTATATAGCCTGACATCCCCAACTCATGACCTTATGCTGCAATCATACCTAATAAAAAAAATTTATGCCTCATATGATAAGTTGGTGATGGTTATCAAACATTACCCTTGTGTTCGAAACATTGGATGCCTCAGGGTAATTGAAGGATTCCCCAATTTCAAGCGTCAGAGTGGATCACCCCAAACCGTGTTTTTCACTAACCACACTATGTTTTAGAATTATTCCTAACTTGATTCCCATCCATATGGATAACATAACAATGATTGGAAATTTCATCTTTGATACTAGGCATTAATTCATTATGTCTCCATCACCTTGGTCTCAATTTTAGTCCATTATTTCTAAAAGTAAACTTCACACAGTTTGACATAATGTATGTATGCATCACAAGATCCTCTTTGGCCTCATTCATACATTGTTTTACCTCCAAACTTCCATATATATATACCCAAATATTGAACATCCCCAAATAATAAATGTAACATGAATTTAAAAAAATCATTCAATGTAATATAACATTAAACTGTTCTCCATAGTCCATGAAATATACTGGTAAACTATTTTCCATGGACCATGATAAATAATGTTAAACAATTTTGAATACCTGGGTTTGGATCCCACATTCCATATGAATTATTCCACATATTGAGTCACTCTCAGTTTGGGTTACCATCATATTTAAAATCCATAAAACCCCCCCTCATAGTTTGGTCTAATGTTATTTTATGATCACCTCCCATTCCAGGCCAACTCTCTAATGGATTCCTGATAAAAAAATATAGATCATGTGTTTTGAACATGTTCGAAAGTTGATCTTACATTTTTATCACTTCATTTCTAACTAACATGGTCATATAATTATGTTTTGAATATGTATCCCTACCTATCAGGTCACCAATGATCCAGATATCAGATGCCTTACCATACATTCTATATACTTCTAGGTATCATAATGGAATTATATCACCCTTGGTGTAACCCCATGTTTATAATTTTCAATGCTTGGAAATCCAATTACAATTCCATGTCTCCCAGAAAAATCATGGCTCATGTGGTCATAGTATTTTTTTTATGTGTGTAACGATATGGTTTATCCACCCAAAGGTTTCTTATTTTTTGTGTTCTCTGACCTTAATCTATATTCCCATATCAAAGCTTCACAACTATAAATTATATTCATGTTGTTCACCTATGAATGTGTGTTGTGTAAATTGGCATCCTTGGACCTCATCCACATCTAATTTTCTTATCTTTCACATTAAACATGTCAATTTTTGATGTTATACCATGGTTCATACAATATAACATTGAACAAAGAGTGGAGTCTATGTCCACATAGAATTGATTTTAAAATTAATTCTACATTCTAGGTAGTATGATGTAAAATTATATATAATGTTTTGATGACATGACAATAAACGGTACCATGTATCATTTTCACTATATGATGAAACAATGTATGTCCATCATCCTAAATATGTGACATAAAACTACATGGAATCTATGATCCTTGCTTGAGAGGCCCTCTCCTCTATTATTGTTCATCTACCGCATCTACAACATTCTCAGTTGTTGGTCGACTTCCTAGAATACACTACCCAAGAGGGAGGTCAAATATTTTTTCAGACCAATATTCTTACAATAATGATCTCTAAGCCGTGATGATATGACTCGACATGTTTTAGAACAGTCCATTACTCCATTACAATTCATTGTGTTTTCTTTATTTAACTCCTCATCATCTTCCATGTATGAAGGGACCCCTAACAGCCTACTTTCATGCTTATTTGGCTCACCTACTACCTTGGTCCAATGTCCTATAATGATTTGGACAACATTATGATATATTTTTTCTTATTTTGAATATGTTCATTGTTTGACCCTTGATGGTTGTACCCATTCCAGGATAATGGTACAAATGCAATGTTTTGAACAAGGTATATAATTATCTGGTATCATTATTCCACTTTCCTTGTGTTCCTAATTTTGGGATTTGAGATTCACACTTATCATTCCAATTTTTTTAAATTGAATTCAATTACATTTTTATTACACCTTTCCTATGCTAGATCACATTGAGAAAAGTAAATTGTCTATTCTAAAATCATTATCCAGTGGCCACATCCTATCTAAATCTAGAATAGTCTCAATTTCCATTCAACAATAGAATACCCCAAGTGTATGATTATTATATCATAGTCCCAAAAAATTGAACAAACAAGTGGTCATCCCTTGTTTATCCACTTATAATTACCCATGTGATCGTAGGGATCAATCATTAGTTTTTTCTCAAGTATAATCAACGTTCATTAAGTAAACTGATAAAAATAATTTTTCAATGAAAAAAAATCAATAATAAGATAATAGACTATGGAAGTAGTAGGTGACTTCCCCATGTTGGATCCTATCTTGAGTCCTGAAATAATGACCCCTATATATCTACCCTATCAATCGATCACTTCAACTCCACCAACTATTGGAGTGTGGCCTCTATGTTCGGTTGCTTCTGCCTGAATTCTATATCAACAAATTTATCCACTAGAATAATCTCATTGGATTCAACAAATACTGCTCAAATGAGAGATCATCCATATGAGGTGATTCCAGTCATGTCTTCTCTTATGAATTTTCTTTCTGGTTTATTAGTTGTATGATGAGTTCTAATTGAATGTACATAAAGGAGGAACAGTAGTTTTTTTGTTTATCCATGCATTGAATCTCTGCTATGAACCCATGATGATTCTAGATGTTGAAAGAATTCTCCCTATTCTAGGAAAAATCTAGGTATTTCCTTCCTTCTCCTATATTTTGGAAAGAATGTCATGGATTTGTGCATGAAGGCCTTGGGAATCTTCCCCTTTCGTGCATAGATTGCATAGCAAGTGGAAAAGTGAACTCTTCTAGATATCCCGTTTTAGTTATCGAGTTTTTTCAAACAAATTTTTTAGGCACTTCCATGCCCCATGATGGATTTTGTGATTTTAATTAGCAACATAAAGATTTGATTTTTCGATCACATTATGATCTACAAGATAATACTACAAAATGATTCTTGGAGATCAGTTTCAGGATCCTCCTCTTGAACCATATCAGATGGTTTAGGCTCCAAAACATAATTTTGGTCATCCTCATTTGATACCACCTCAAAAATGTTTTTCCTATCATCCCAAAGTTCCACCCCACTTATTACATCACTCGCAGTCATAATTGACTATTCAATTGAGTCCATGTCCTGGTTATCTCAAATAGCTCAGTCAACATGGACTGGAACATCTATAAAAAATATTCATTTAATTCACCATCCATATTTTGTATAAGAGTTCACGATAACCATTAAAATGTTACTAAAATGAGCATTTCAGTAAATATAACTAGAAAATGAAAATAATGACTATAATGATTTAGGGGACTTATTAAATCTGAAGATAGACATATCAGACTCATGAGTATCCATAGTCATAATACCTAGTTGTGGACCCCCATAGATGACTGGGATCTATAGTGATTTTAAAGTGGCTACCCTGACCTCCATAACGTTTTTCATCCCCATAACCTCCTCTACCATAGCCACATTCCCTAGATCATGAGTTTCCATGACTATTATTGCACCTCCATTACCATTAGTAGGGTTCCCACCCACAATATCCTCCAACACAAAAATGATTTCAGTTGGGGAATCTAGATAATGTAGAGGGGAAGGTTCAACATGGTAATGTGAGATAATTCTTACACTAATATTTTCAGAAAATTCATTTGAGGAAGTTCTCATCTCAACAATCACTAAGGGTATTTGTTAATTGGTGTCGTCTCCCAAATATTCATATGATTCCATAGGAAAGGGATAATATGAAACCATATCAGCAACTATAAATTGTAGAGAAGATTCCTTGTCTAGGATCACCCACAATTGATTAGTCATCAGATAGGTGATTCCCTCAGAATGAATCATTTACTCTAACTCTTCCACATACCACACCATTAATCTTGAGATATGAGGAAGATGGACTTTTTATGTCCAGTCGTGATGAGATGCATCCACTTCTTATTGTAGTGATCCCACAGCCTACGGGTATTGAGGAACTTCTTGTTGACATCCCAATTTTCCCACGAATTAGGGAAAAGAACATTATTAGTAAAGACCACATAGTGAAACTGCTTCATTGAACATAACCGGGAATTATGTGGAACCCTCTTGAGGGTTCCCCTTACTCCTGACTACACCTGATAGGGTGAATTGGGCCTAGTGCAACAGCTCATATTTATTCACATATGGATGGTGAATTATCTAGAACTTTTGGCACCATTATTGTGGATCTTACTCCATGATGTACATCATCCCCACATCTGTGACTATATCCTACCACCATTTTACCTCAACACCAAGGTAGTGATATAACTCTTTCATTGACTCAGATGGTTTTTTTCCATATCATTTTCCCCAAATACATGGCCTCCCTGCTCCTAGATTTTTCATGGATCGACCCAAAAACGATAGTGGATGGAAGAATTTCATTGTTCATCATTCCATCATCATGTGTGAACCTGGCCCAAAGCTACTTCATAACTGATGGGTGCTTTCATGGTGTACCTCTAAGAATACCTTTAGTGTATGCCTCTACTGGCACCTGATCTTCGTTGAGAAGTGATGTGGGTTACACATCTCATAGAACGGCTCACAATCAACCCTTAACAATATAACTCCTCATAAGAATTCTTGGATATATGATAATTATTACATATTACATGTGTCTTCATTGTTTATTTTCCCCATTAGTAGGGTAAATGAGTGAAAAGTAAAACAATCAGGTAGCCTAACCTTGTCGTGCCATCCATCAAGCCAAGTATGTGTGGGAAACTTTCCATGATATTCAATATCATTGGACAATTTTTTTCATGAGGGTGGATAGGGTTTTTATTTTCATATCCTCCAATGTTCATGTCCACCTAGTAGTATAGAATATTGAATGACCCTAACACGTTCAGTGAAATCCTCCCCTCAATGATATTTTGGTGTACTTTATATAAATTTTCTATCCCCATGATCCCATTATTCACATGATTCATCATTTCCAGCATCACGTCCATTATAAATGTTCTTGGATACACCCCCATGTGGGAAACCATCATCGAATGCTTCCACCCAAAATTAAGTGCTGGTACGAATCTGGTCAACCAAGTTATGAGTGGATGCATGTTTTTAATGTTTTACCACCATAATTTACATTGAATCTCTTCCACAATCTTCTAATAAGATCCCCAAATTCCTCACTAGACTCCACTTAAATAGGTGAAGTTCCCTTTTGGAAAATGATTTGTATGATCCTCACCCTCTACAGTCTCCTCCGCATGGAAATTCATAAATTAATCAAAATATTACTAGATGTGAACATACCTTACCCATACGTTTCATTAAAAATTATCTACACCAGATACCTTTGTAGATTCACCAAAATCAAAAGCTACTCTCGATAATCCTACATATTCTCCAGGGGTGTAAACATATCATACATCGCCCCTAGGATAGGGATCCCAGAGATACGATCGTGGTATTAGAGGGTGATTCTAACCTCCCTGTGATGCAAATAAAATGTGTTGTTCCTTAAATACCACCATCCCAACATCATTTTGTGATTTTCTATGATCGATATAAATAAAACTAAGAATCCCATGCTGCTTCAAAGGGGAATGATCACCTTATATCTACCAAAAATTTGTCACATGACATGCATGCCCAATAGGCCCTGACTAACTCATTGGTGAAATTACAACCCTCACACCAATAACATTCATTTTCATTCATTTATATAGGCTTACTCATCCATAATTGATGATTGTATGATATTTCAGTGTAGATGAATCGCTATCCAAATTTCTACCATTAACATTATTATTGTTATTGTGATAGAAGTCCACTATGATGTGTTTTATATCTTTCTGTATATGGATTGTAGTGTCCCAATACCACTGCTGTTTTATTTATACTACCTTAAACCAATATTCTTGTTCGTTTCTACATTCCATAAATATTACAATGATATCCCCCTTTCCAAATCCATACTATAGTAATATCTTTCATATATGATACTCTTTTCTATCATCAAAAAACAATATGAACAAGTATTCATTGTCCGAGTGGCATAAAATGGACTCCACAATAATAACGGTGTTCTCTATTTCATCTTCATGGGAGGAATCCACAAGGACTTCGTAAGAATCTTCCACAGTGGCCATCAAAAATGAAACATAGCATATTTTTTTCTATTTTGTGACGGTCGATCACAATGGATATTCATGGAGATACTGAACAAAGAGACATGGAAAAATATTCAAATTTCACATAGTAACTATAGATATAAATTCCCAATCCTGTATGATGCATTAATGGTGTAAGGATCTGAGGAGTCTGATTTGAAAATATTACTTTAAGAGTGAGTGAGTCATATAGGTATTGATATTATAGAAAAAATACTGATGTTTTTTTGTAAGAAGTTCTGATGCTATTTGAGGGCCCCTAGGGTCTATTTATAAGTAAAGAGATGACCCATGTTACAAGATGAACTTCGCACCCAAATTCATTGTGACTCGTTCATCGAAACATAGCTGTGGAAAAAAAAGAAGACTGACCATATTTTTAGTGACTCTATCTTAGAATATAACCCTTAATTTATTATCATCTCCTATTATGTGGGGAAGGGGGTTTTACTGACATACAATCGTTGAGATTAGTCGAGGAGGACACAACTGGTTCAAAAGAAATCCATGCTCAAAAGACCCTATAACCACCATAATGATCTACTTCAAGAATTCCTTACATAGATATCCATCAACCACCATGAATTCATGTTTCCCTGACTACACTCTCCGTGATTATGATGGTGCCCTATAACCATGATTGAAGTTGAATGATGGATCCATGATTTAGATGGAGGAAAACCATTCACAGTGACCACATTTTCTTTTATTCATGATTCCTTACACCATGGGACCCCTTTTACTATACATATTTTTTTCTTTCAACCATAATAAAATGAATACTATGTCCTTTTGAGTTTCAAATTCCTGATTCAAGATACACCTGGGTACCATGATACAAACAAAAAATGCATCATTTAATTTATTTGATCACTGCAAAACCCATTTAACATATCTCTAAATACCTCCAACTATGTTGGGGATTCTGTTCACATAATAATACATCCTCCAGGGAGGAATAATTCCCCATGATAATGATAACATGATAATGATAACATGTTTCAAAAATTATATACCTTTTCAATGCCCCTTCCCTCTCTGAAGCAGCCCCTAAATTGTGAAACCCTTATCCCATGCCTCAAAATGTTTTCTCACATCTGATGACACTTATTCATGAAGGTTGAGATCCCAAATCCTCCATACAAATCTATCATTTGATTCAGTTTCATTTCAAGTCCTTATGTGTCCCCTAATATTAATTCATTTGGCCCACTCCAATTCATGGTTTGGGTGAGATTGCCAATTAGCCATTTCTTCTTAGCATAGGTTTGATCATCCCATTTTTTCTCCCCGTAGGGACACTAACTTGGACATTGTGATTAGAGACGCATCCCAATCATTGCATCCTAGTATTACTGAGTCCAAGCCCCACCCAAGGGTGCATGTGCAATGGTTTATCAAGCCCAAGGTATCAGGAGGGAGTCCTCTACATCAGAGATGCATGGTGTAAAACAACCTAGTTCCCACATATTCAAAATATTAAAAACATTTTCATTCATGTATTATTGTTAAGTAAAGAACCATATATAGTATGCACTCATTGAGAGTGATATCCTACTCACATGTAATTACATCCTCCCCATAGGGAATGAGATCCTCCACGATCATTCTTCCAGGTGTAAGCCCTCTTCCTTTCGTGATGGAGGAAGTAATCTTTCCACTCATTTCCCCAATTGTATGAGGCTTAGAGAGGTGATGAGCACCATGAATATTTCCACCTCATGTACTCTTGGCCTCCCTAATATTGGAAGACATATTAGAGGGGAATTTAACTCTCAACACCCCATCCCTCTCCATTTAGGATACTAATCTATGTCCACATGGGCCACTTTCACACATATTTAACAATCAAATAGAATGAGATCCTCCTCACATGGAATGATATCATTCTCACATGGAATTATATGCTCCTCTTAAGGAATTATATTGTCCCTGTTCAAAATCTATGCATTATCCCCACACCATCTCCAATATGCGTTCCATTCATGAAATGATTTCTGGGTCTGATGATTCTTCATATTCCTAAAACTAAGAATGACTCATGTGGGATTTGAGTTTAATAGTGACCTGGACACCCATCAATTTCATGGTCCTCTTCCTTGAGTAATCCCCAACCATATGTGCTTCATCTGCAAAGTCCTACGCCTCATGTGTAATCCCCAAAAACCCTTTTCAGAATAATGTGTACATTGATTTTGAACTAACTATAATATGTAGGAAGGCTTCCAGAGGTTCAATCACAACACTATATCTATTTAAACCACTCTATCTATCTCCATCCCTGTTTTAACTAGGTCTCCACATCACAGTGGGGTCATTGCATCCACCTGGGTAGCTTTCACAGGTAATCCACAACCATTCCACATGTCAATATATGCTAGATTTTATATATGTCATATAAGTTGGGTATGTAGGATTCCTCCCTGAGGTTCAATCCCAACCCATGGTAACCCTTTGTTTTCCCTTTCTATGGGTGTACCTTCTTGATCCACTGTAGTGGTGTAATGATCAACCATCAAAGTGTGTTATCTCCCCTCAATGGGACTCACCTTTTGTATCCATCCTCATAGGGTGTTTTGATCCATTCATCTGGTAAAACATTCATATTTTTCCCCTTATGAACACATCTCCCTAATCCGTGTCTAAAATATGTTATGATCAACCTTCTACCTATTTCTATAAGACATTATACATGTTACCATACCAGGCTACCTAATGAAAAACCTGGGATTCCCAAGGAGATAGCCTAGGAAAATATTCCTTTAGAATTTGATACTCCAAAATCGATATAGGATGCCTCTGGTTCAGTGATATTGAGATGAAACTTATGATGGAAATAAATCATACCAATGTTACATAACCCTTAAAATATAGTGATTATTAATGTGATTACTCCTCTAAACGATTTTTGATTTTCTATCAAGACCCTTTTGAATGTATATAATAATGTAGCATAATAAACATGAGTTGATGAAAATATAGAATTAGGAATGAGTTGTGTGAACATAAAAACCTATATAAGGGAGTCTTGGGAATTGTGATGACTTCCATGGAAGAATCCTCAAAATTATGTAATGACATCCTATCATCATGTATCTATAAAGGTGGATACATCACTAATTTAAGGTGTTGAAAGCTGCCAACTATTTGAAAGTGGGAATTTAGTGCACAATTCGTTTCTAGAGAGAATAAGCATGCACAATGGGTCACCCTATAAACATAACTAGAAACTCTATCATGTGACTTATTTTAAAAAGAACATATGTTTTTTGCGTTATTCAATTTTTGAAAAAAATGAGAGAACTCATTTTTGAGTGGTAGTGGTCATGAAATATTGATATCCATTATTTTTTTATAGATGAAGTATCATCAATCCTTTTCACATCAAATAATTGGTGAAGGTATGATGACAATGTTCCGCTTTGAAATACACCTCTATACTATGCCATTGGTATTGTGGTTTAGCTACATTGAGATATTCCTTAAAAGAATGAAAACTAATATTTTTTTTGAATGATTGTGTAACCTAATCGAGACCTCACATCATCATGAAATTTTATTTAGTAACAACATGAGAACCATATAAAGGTCATCATGGATATGATATTCCTAAAATTGATCACTTGAATTATATCTTTTATTTAGGCACAATATATGTGAATAGTGGTAACCTCCTCAATATCTTCCCTGTAATCTTTTTTTGGTGGGTAAAATATATATCATTCCTATAAAAATAGAGAGCTCTTCATTATGAGGATATTATTCTAGATGTTCATCCATGCACTCCTCCATGTGGGTGAGTCACTCTTATCTATAACATGTTGCATCATCATACATGAAAATTACTTCCATACTGACCAACTTAAATTATGGGTGTTGTAGACAGACCCAATCTATGAACTATCTCCAAAAAATCACATATCCTCATGGTGGCCTCTCATAATCCCATAAGCAGTATATTAAAATTATTTTATGATCAATATAACAATACATATAATATAAGCTCTCCAAATGGACCTTATATTTTGGGTGATAGGAGGCTCATGTGGCTCATCTATGAAAATTGATCCTTTCATAATCCACTGAAACCCCCTTCAAGGATGATCATGTTAGTGTATATAGTCCAATGTATTTCTTGATATTAACATGAAATAATATTTTTTATAGTATTCAATACGTGATGAATTAAACTGCAAGCAAGTTCATAAACATAGACTAGCGTTTCAGACAGATATTTGCTAGAATGTGTGCCCCACCCTAAATCCATTGATTAGCCAACAATTATAATCTTGGAAAATTTGGGGATTTAATGTATGATCAAGCTTCTGTAGTGGAGGTCCCAATTGTGGAGATATCAAAAATTTAGAGACATCAATGCAAGGAGGTGAAAAAAGATGATTTGTAACATTTTCTACACATTTCTTGATATTCATGACAAGTGTCCTTCCATGAAAAACTTTTTAATACATGATTACAAGCGTAAAAATGTATTTATAGGAAGTATAACACCACTACCAAAATTGGTATAATATATTTTATAATTTTATTGTTAGAATCAATGAATATTAATGGAAATTAAGGGAAATAATTTATTCATAAGAGGAAAATTATAACCTTATATAGTAGAATCGTAGGTTAAAAATATCCTTTATCAGATTTTGGTATATCATTAGTTTATTTATTTCCATAGTGGAACTAACATATAGAATAATTTGGATAGTATAAATTACCACTAGATAGATGCTAGTTGAGCCACCCAATCAATGTACCAAAATCAAACATCATTCTCAAAGGTCACATGAAGTTGTAATAAGGGTTTATGTATCAATACTATAGTATTATGATGTTATAATTTTATTATTAAAAATAAATAATGGTTTCTCCCATACAATTTTATTTATAATTATATAAAATAAAAATTAATTTGATTAATAGGTAAAATGAAATTTTATTTTTGGGAAATATATTTCCCAAATTATGACATGTATTATGGAAAAATTATTAATGTTAAATTAAATTAATTTTCATGGAATATATATATATAATACTATTTATTTAAATATAAATGACCATTTAAATTTATAATGTCCCATGTAATTTTTTTGGGTCTCAATTTTTTTTATGTCATAAAAGATATTAGTTTTCAATAAATAAGATTTATTATTAAAAATATAATGTTAATATATTTGGAATATTATTCTGGTAAACCAAATATCATTTTTGAAATAAATATGTTAAAATTAACCAATATTAAATATTTAATAAACATTAAAGATTATAATATTTTAAGGTGATAATTAAAAACGATATGAATACATGTTATGTATTATATCATAATAAAAACCTAAATGTGTTGCACTAAAATCAATAGAGTGTTTTATAGAACAAATTTTATTTTTTCAATAAAATTAGAAATTTTAATGTGACAATATTATTTTTCTAAAACTATAATGATCGTTCCCAAATATAAATGATATATTATGACTTTAAAATAACTATTTATGAACATGACTAAAATAACCAAAATGATATTATATTAAGGTGTTAGATTATTATAAAAATAAAATATTAAAAATACAATTTCCTTGTAAAATAACATTGTAAAAATCATATAACGTGAAATGAATTTGTGTGTTTTATTAACATGGTCTCCAATACCTACAATTGAAAACTAATAAACAACCCATAACCTTTATTTCAATATATTCCCCCTCATTATGCCTTTAATGTACACTCCAAATAAATTATGTGGAATGCTACTAACATTTTATCACATCAGATCCCTCCCAATGAGTAACTAAATTTATAAGATTGACTTTTCAATATTTAAGAAGAAACAGATCAATGTAAGGGATTATCGCCCTCATGTTTTACGTTATGGAACATCATTTATAACAATTCTTTTAATTATCAATTTATTATGTTTTATTTTATTTATGATAATTAAATTACAATACAAATGATTCCAAAATAAAGAGTGACTACTTTTTCCTCACTTTTTTCACATCCTTGAACATTCATGTACAACTGTTCTAATAAAAAAATTATCCCTCCATATTCCATTCCATACCATTATGTTTTTAGTACCTGAACAAATTTTCATTCATGGTTATATACCATGATGTAAAAATATTTATTATATTTGGTACTTAAATTTATGAACCTCATATTCCTTATTTGTGGGATTTAAATGAAAAAATAATTCTTTTATTTTAACATTTATTTGGAACATGTAAATATGGGTATCTAATGGGTGTTCACTAATATAGTTATAATGCACCGGGTAATGTATTCAACTCATAAGATACCAAGTATAGTGCATGGTCAGTTTTCCTTATTGGGCTATTCTTTGATTCTGAGGAATCTAGCCTTGATATAAACTTATTATGTAAAAATTTATATTATTTAATCATTCCTATTATAACATGAGTTTGTTATATCATTTTATCATTCTATACCTCTATGTGGTTATATATGATTCATACATATTTTTCATTCATTTCAAAACTATTTAATCTAATGTACTATTTATCATTAGGTTATTATTTAATTATCCCTTTACTGATATTTATAGATCAATCCTTCATTTTTATGTCAATAGGTTTTCTTCTATAGTATTATGAGTTCAATTGAATCTAAGAGCACATTATGGAGTTCTAAATAATGATATTTAATTTTATTTTATGATAATATTCTGTATATCAAGTGTACAAAATACATTAGGCCTCTTTCCTTTTTTGGAACATCTTATATTGAAATTTATGTTTTAAATAATTATATACATTCTATTAGAAATATGGGTCCATATATTTGGTATCATAGAAATGTTGTGTTATTTTTATATTTGTTGAATGGAAAAACATTATGGAAAACCCAGGATATTTAAAATAATATGTAATAAGACCCTATATTTTCATATTTTTTAGAGTATGTATTATCCTATAAATTAAATCACATTCATTATAAAAGAATGTATATGAAGTGTTAGAATATATACACATAGGGGAATCACTCCAAAATGGATGGTTGTGAACTAAAACAATCTTCACCCAGTGCTTGATTATTGGTCCTAGGATTTCAAATAATACTATAAACAATATGGGATATGTCTTGTATAATATACATGATCTTAACAAAACATTATAATTTATTTAGATATAATGTTATGATTGAGAAAAAAAATAAACCAAGGAAATTATAGATAAAAACATAGAGGTCTATTAGTTAGGGTATATTAGTCCTTAATAATAAGATATGTTTTTTTTGTTTTTAGATATTATTTTTAAATTATATATTTCCATCACAAAAAATAATCTATTTAATAAAAAGTGAAAAATGGGGGGAATCAAGTAAAGAATATATCTTATGTAAAATCGGATGATTTCACTAATGAAATACCTAACAAAATGGGAGAGGGAGTAAAGAAAAACAAGGATGTACTAAGAAAATAGATTCATGTTATGTGTAATATCCAAAATCTTTCTAAAATACATCCTTCTCCAATAACAATAAAAAGATTCATTTGAATCATTTATGCAATACAACCCTCCAACTTTAAAACAACCCTTCTCTTTATTACACACATAAACATGATTTATTATATAAACTCTTAATTTGATAAAACATGAAATATCAAGAGGTATAGTGTCTTTGGGGCTTAGGAAAAATATATAATGACTTGAAATGTGAAACATGATATCTTTATTGATATTTTCCTTTACACGACAATTAAATTCCCTCATATATAGCTTTTTATTGGATAACCTGAGGACAGACATATGAAAAGGGTGAGCTATGGAGCCCAGTATGGGAGTAAAAAATGAATAACATGAAGAATTCAATACATGTTAGGAAATATTAATATCAATGGATAATAAGAGAAACATCAACATAATGGAATGATATAGAATGATTATAATGACATGGAAATCTGGCAGAAATACTTTACATGGTATTAGCATGATCCAAGTGTCAATGAACATAGAGCTTGAATAAACCCTTATTGCACTTGAATTAACATGATTAAATCCTCATTTCACTTGAATTCGCATTAGTAACCTTTCATTTCACTTGACATATCATGATACAAATCTTTACCCAATGCATTGGAGTGGTATAATGGCTAACCCTTTATAAAAATTTAATTTCATAGATATGTGTTCCACAAGATCATACAACATAGATTCATTAAACATAATAATTTATTACACGATAAAGGAATGTGGAAGTCATACTGGACAATATTTCATTAGTAAGTCAATTTTCATAAATTTTAATACCCTTGATAGAGAAATGGGCAAGGTATTCACTATACAATGATTTTGGCTTTGAAAATGGTAGTGCAATTTCAGCAGCATAACGACATGAAATAAGGCTTCAAAAAAAAGGTTTATGAGAGAGAAAATGGTGTCACATCATATGTACAGGGACTGTACGGTAAGGGTTCATATAGATACATTATATAACATATTTAATTGAATTTGGATTCATAATACAATAGAATTTCTTGAATATAAATGAGGAGAGAGAAATTCCTTATAGAATTTTGGTTTGGTAACAATTGTACATGAGAGGCATAAATGAGAGATAAAATGGGTCTATTATCATTCAAAAATTAATTAGGTCATATGTTTGGGGTGATAAATCATAACCTAATATTTATAATTGAAAATAAAATGGCATAATAATATTAGGAAACTTGTATAAAATGAGAAAGGTAGGAATCCATTACATAGAAGTGTGATCGCAAAATATTGAGAGGGGCTTGAGAGAAAAATTTTTAGATCATAGGGTGCTATGGGAGGATTATAGATAGATTATGGAAGGGGTTTTTTGAGCTCCAAAGTCATTGATAGAAGAGGAAGTGAGAGAATGGATGGGTTTATATAGGAAAAGAGAGGGAATTATTTATTATTTATGTTTTGGACCATATAAATTAATATAATCAAAAATAAACCATCCATTGGTTCTATCCCATTATATTTTTTCAAAGGGAGTGGAATGTAATATTTTATATTGACAATGGCAGAAAATCTTAAAATATTAGGCTTTATTATGTGGAGGGAATCACACTCTCAAGGAAAATATTTTAAAAAGATAAAATGTTTTATAACTCTGGGAGGGTCCACTAAGGCTTTGTAAAATAAAAATAATAAACCCAAAATAAAATTATTTTAATATTAAAACACATAATTTTTTAGAATCTCATTTATAGTATTTTATTAAATCACTATTGGGTCATTATGATGTCATAAAATGGATTATATATTTAAATGGTATTTTATTTTTACCAAAAAATTCTAATGTCTCAGAAAAATATGAAAAAATTCGCTATTGGAAAATTTTGATGCCCGGATTCCAATAATAATATTCATTTTTTAAATAGTATTCTAAATATGTGAATTTTTTACTTTTAAATTAAAAATTGATATTTATTGAAAATTCATTGGTTTTGACAAAAACATCTTTCAAAACATATTTAAAATTTAAATTGTTTTCAAAAAAATTATATGATAATTTATATTTATTAAAAAGTAATCAAGTAATAATATTTTACTAAAATATTATTTAATCAATAAATCCATTAATTCATAAAAATATATTTCTTAATTGAATATTAACTGGAATACTATTTGTGCTTTAAAACCCTTTTAAAATGTAACAGTAATAAAATGAATGTATATTTATTATTATATAATAATATAATGATCATAATCATAGTTATAAGGTCTTGTTACATAATCCCTTATAACACTCATATAAGATGTAAGGGTAAGGAGTTCTATAGTGATAGACTCATGAGGTTGCTTAGATAACATCGCTCGAGTAGTAATCTCTATCAACTTCGACTTCCCCCGTAAGAACTTTCGCTCGAGTTTAATATGTTGAAGCTCAGCTTGGTCTTGGTCAAGAGTGAAGCACAATGACACCACCTCCTTTCCAAACTCTGAAAAATATGATTCGTATGAGGGAAGTCTGTTGGATGAGGCCATCACATCCTTTGTATGAGTAAATTGGATTTGTTAAAGCCCTATAATTATACTAATCTAGTGATCACTGGTCTACGACTATATTAGAAATGGTAACAATTTATAATGGTACTTTGAAATCCAAAAACATATAAACTTGGGAGTTAATATTTTTAGAACCATATTTCATAATAATACATTTAATTATATCAAGATTAATTTTCATAGATAAAATATTGGCTCATTAAAATATTCCCCCTTATGAAATTTCACAATTGAAATTTCATTCTCCCACAGTAAAACAGATGTGGTTAACTCTGCTTCATCACATCCTTTGATTCCAACATTGATTCTTTAAATTATTTGTTTCAATACATCAGCATGATGAGGGGAATTGTCTTCTTTTTTATAACTTTTTCTCTATGATCTAAGATCATTATTGGGTGTCCTTGTAAAAATGATCATCCTCTATTTGTACTACTTTTGAAGAGATTAAATTTTATTGGTCTGGTATGTACTTATTTTAGAGGGATACATGAAAGATTTCATATACATTGGCCATGGTAGGAAGATGTTATATTTGATAGGTTGTAGACCCAATGCGATCAAGATTCTCAAAGGGATGATGTACTTAAGACATATCTTCTCTTTCTTTCCAAACATCATGACCTTCTTCCATGGATATATTTGTAGAAATACCTTATCTTATACTTTGAACTCATGGTCTCATCAACGGTTATCTACATAACTCTTCTGTCGAGTTTGGGATGCCTTGATATGCTGTTGAATGGTTTCCATCTTCTCCACCATTTCATCGACCATTTTAGGTCCTACCAGCTTACGCTCACTTACTTCATCCCAACCCGCTAATGTTTTACACCTTTTCCAGTAAAAGAGATTCATATGGTGCCATTTAGATACTTGAGTGGAAACTATATTGTAAGAGAATTCAACCAGTAGAACATATTGGTCCCATCCTACTTTTATGTCCATAGAACATGATCTTAACATATCTTCTAGTGTCTGAATAGTTTGCTCATATTAGCCATCGGTTTAAGGGAGATAAACCGTACTGATGTTCAGTTCAGTGCTTAGATCAGGTTGGATACATTTCCAAAAATTCAAATTGAATCTCGGATCACAATCATATACAATAGATATCAGTACTCTATGTAGACTTACAACTTCATTGATGAAAATACATTCTAGTTTATCCAATGATAAGTGCTATCAAATCACGATAAAGTGAGCTATCTTCGTAAGATGATCCAAAACGAACCATATAGAATTGATTCATATGGATGTACTGGATTTCCAATGAAAAAGTACAGGGTAATGTTCTCCCACATTAAAGATGGTATGGGTAGTAGTTGTATCATTCACTTAGACTTTTTCCTCTCATCCGTCACATGCTAACATACCAGGGTCATTAATGTATATTCAGTAATCTCACTTTTCATATTGTCCCACCAAAATCTTTCTTATAGATCCCAATTCAACATTTAGCTCCCCGGGTGAATAAAAAAGTTTGATCTATGAGGATCATTCAGAAGCTCCGTATTTATCTCTGGATTGGATCGTATATATAATTGTGACCCAAATCTCACAATTCTGTCTATGTCAACCACAAACTCTACGTATTTCCCATTTCTGATAGCTTTTATCCTTTTAAGATTGTCCACATCTTTTCGTTGAGAATACTTTATTTTTTACATGACGGAAGGTTGACCAATAAATTGATAAAGGAATGATGATGTTCCTCCCTTAATGATTAACATATCCATCCTATACAAATCAAAGAAGATTGGATACTTTTCAATTATCATAATTGATAAAGATGTAGGATCCTTTCTACTTAGACTATCTTCCATCTAATTCGCCTTACCGGGATGGTAGTGGATTGAGTCGTCATAATTTTTGATGAGCTCTACCTATCATATTTGGAACATATTAAGATAATTTTGTGTGAATATATATGTGAGGATCTTGTGATCAATATATAATTAACACTTCTCCCCATAGAGATAATACTGCTAGATTTTTAATTCCAAGATCACAGCCGCCAACTCCAGATCATGCATGGGAATGTTTTACTCATGTAATTTCATCATTCTTGTTTCATAGGCTATCATATAATCCTTTTTCATTACCACAAAGCCTAAAACAATCTTTGAAGCATCACTGTGTACCACAATGAGTTCTCCACATATCAGGAGTGTGAGTACCCGCGCAGTGACAGGCCCCATTTCACCTCCTTAAAGCTCTATTCGAATTCAACACTCCAAGAAAACTTTAATCCCTTCCAAGATAACTTGGAAAGAGGGTTGGAAAATCATGAGGAGTTTCTAAAAAATCTACGATAACATCAAGCTAACTTCAAGATGCTACGAATATCCATCACCAATGTTGGCCTCATCCATCCCTCAACTATAGTTATAATGGTAGGATTCAAATATATCCCATTGCATGTGATTATATAGCCCATGAATGTGTCCTCCTTCAACTATTACTCAAAATTTTGAAACTTTTCATAGATATTATTCTTTCGAAAGGTCTCTATAATAGTTTTTTCATGCTCCTCATTCCCCTCCATGGTTTGGAATTTATAATAATATCATCTATAAAGACTACAACAAATTATCCGAGATAATCAATAATGACTATATTAATCATGTCCATGAAGGTTTCTGTAGCATTAGTGAGTCCAAAAGGCATTGCAATGAGTTCATAGTTCCCATTATATTGTTCGAAAAGTAGTCTTGGGGATATCCCCCTTATTCACCCTTACTTGGTAATATTCTGACTACAAATCCACCTTGGAAATGTATTGTGATCCATGTAGCTGATCAAAAAATTCATCAATTTGCGGAAGAGGATACATGTTTTTATCATGATTTTGATGAGCTCATGATAATCAATGCAATGATGCATTGAGCCATCCTTTTTTTTAAAAAAAAGTGGACTCGTTCACCCCATAGTGAAGCACTTGGGAATATAAACCCTTTATCCATATTCTCTTGTAGTCTTATCTTCATCTCCTCACACTCCAAAATATATATTCTATACAAAGTCTTGGATATTGGAAATTACCTAGGTATAATTTCATTTGAATATTTAAGATCTCTTCTATAAGTAAGACCATGAAATTTTTAGGGAAACCCTTTAGTGAATTCCATCACAATAATCATGTCTTTAGGGATAGTTGCTTCCATGGACTCAATCATCTGATCAAAATAAACTTTCCCATAGGGCATTAATATCCATGTTTGAGATGATGGTGCTAAGGATGACTCTTTATCCTCCTTCAACTTCTGATGAATTAGGGGATGTTTTTACTTATAGAGAGTGAATTACCTCTCATAAAAATTTATGTTGGATCTATATAAGGAAATCCAATACATGATGAGAATTTCATAAAATTATACAAGAGGGACTATGATGATGTTCTATAGAATGTTCAGTCAACATATTGTGACTGTGGATGAGTTATATTCATGGGATGCAATAACTTCACCATTTTCCATTCTCGTCAACATCATTACTTCCGTGATTTGTGGTGGTGTTGGGATTGTTCTACAAAACATTTGTGGTATAATAGAATGTGTAGAACTAGAATGAAATAGTACATTCATCATTTATAAATTAATATCTAGAGTATCTTTCACCATTTTGTTGTCGGGGCTCACTTCAGTGGTAGTGATGTAAAAATATCATTATTTCTACCTTGGAGGTTTTTGGTTTCCTAATAAACCCATTGGAATATGGAACTGATTTGCAAGGTGCCAGGGTTCTTTGTAGTTGAACCAGTGAACAATGCATTGAGGGTTGAACAAAGTGTTCCTCTCCTATATAACAACACTTGGTTTTTCTTGTCGGCGGTTAACAGCGAGGTTCCCTTATCTTCCATACCTAAAGCATCTCCTCATCCCATTAAGGCAATTTTTGGAGAGATTTTTTCCACACATATGAAATTTGGGGTCTTATATTTTCATAGAAAATTTGGATTTATCCATCAGACATCTAAAATTTAATTCAATCTTATACTTCTTATCCCCATGATTCCCCTGAGATTCGACGATCTCCATTTTAAATTTGAGGGAACATCAAAAAATATCATCATAGCTCTCGAAGTCATGGATCGCTAAAGCTTTCTAGAAGATAGTTTTCAACCCACCAAAGTAGTGGTCAACATTGCATTCAGAGGTAACTACAAATCTTAAGGTGTATCGTTCAATCCATATGAATTTTTCCATGTACACTCTAATGGATTAGTCATCTTTTTTCTTGAGGGAAAGGAAGTCCCTTTCTATCTTATGTTAGAGGGTGCAAGGAAAATATTTTTCAATTTTTTTACTAGAAGTCCTTGAATTCCAACACCTTGATCTACTCCTCATGCATCATATTTTTTATTAATGTCCACCATTGATCAGCATAACCATCCATATGATAAGCAGATAGAAGTACCATATCTTGTTTGAAACATTGAAGGATGGAGAATATATTTTCTATGGAGTTGATCCATTCTTCGGTGGTTGAGAGATCAGATGATCTATTACAAGTTGGAGGCCTTTGTCTCAGGAAGATCATGGTTTCTACGTGTTCTTTCATAGAGGGGGGGGGGGGGGGTTAATGTTCCTCATGACCCATGTTTCTAGTCAATTCATGAGCATACTAAGATTGTATTTTGACGGAGTTCACTATTCCTACTCCCATTGGATTGGGTATCTCATTATAATAACCATCACATTGATCTTATCATTGGTTATTAGCTTGAGTCATCCTATTACCGGTCATTGGCTGGAATAAAAGGAAATTTAGGTGTATCACATAAAGGGTAATCCATGGACAAAAATGGATGACATAAAAATAACTCTTATTTCCTTAACATATGAATCTATATGCTTCAATCTATGTATCCATGATCTACATCCCAACAAATATTCTTATGGGATTTTTTTACTATCCCTTAACAATGGTTTATAGTATTATTATGATTTTATTAAATCATATCCCCCGAGTGTGTCATGAAAAAGTGTGTAGCAACTAAATTTTTCATGTACCAGGATACCTCGGGTCAAGCCTGAAACACCTTATAGTATTTTCCACCCCTAGGTACATCTATGCCAGAGCCTCCTCTACATAATCGTATCAATACAAGGGTGTATTTTCATGATAAAGCAATTAATAAATACTCAAAAAACATAGGGATGATTTTATTACACTTATTATTATTCTAAGGCTTTTAATAAAGTTTTCTAATCCTAATCACCAAAATTAATAAACCTATCCCCTGATACCAACTTTAACAACCCTATTATTTATTACACACTTAGACATGATTTATTACATAAAAACTCAACTTTATATGATATATAAGAACTAGAGGTCTAGTGTCTTTGTAGCTTAGGAACATTACATAATTACATAAAATGTGAAACACAAAATAAATATTGAAAACCTTCATTACATGACAACTACATTCCCTCGTACTTAGCATTGAATGGGTTAACTTGGGGACATGCATAAGAAAAAGTATATCTATAAAGCCTAGTATGGAAGTAAAAAATTAATAACATGAATAATTCAATACATGTTATGTAGTAGGCTTATCAATGGAGAATAAAATAAAGATGAACAAAAAAGGCAAGATATAACATGATTATCATAAATGGAAATGTCAAAACAACACTTAATAGGGTATTAGCATGAGCCAATGCTCATTGCACATGGAACATGAGTAAATCATAATTGAGCACAAATTAGAATGATTAAACCCTAATTAAACTTGAATTATAATGATTAAACTCTCATTTAACTTGACTTATCCAAATAATAATCTTTACCCAATGCATTGGAGAACTATCTTGGAACACCCTTTTTAAAAATTTCATTCCATGCAAAAGTGTGCCACATGGATCATAGAATAAATAATCATTAAAGATCAACATTTATTAAACGATAAAATAATGTTAAATTCAAAAATTAATCTATATAATAAATAAGTAAATGTTAATAAAGGTGATTATCCTTGATTGATAAATGGACATGGTATTCATGACATAATGACTTTGTCTTTGGAAAATCATAGTGCAATTTTGGCAGCATAACGACGTGACATAAGAATTCATAAAAATAGAATATGATAGATAAAGGGGTGTCTCATAATATATAATGAAATGGATAGTTCTTTGGGGTCATATAGATATATTTTCCAACATATATAATGAAAATATAGATTCATAACACAAAATAATTTCATGAATGAAAATGTGGAGAGAGTAATTCCTTATGGAATTTTGGAATGGAAATGAGTGTACATTGGGAGGCATTAATGAGAGATAAAGTTATATATAATCATTCAAACATAATGAGTTTTTTATGTGGAGGTTAAAATCATACCCAAATATTTCTAAATAAAAATATCATAGAATACCAACATAATTAAATTTGGACAAAAATGAGAAAGGGAGATATCCCTTAATTGGAATCTTGATCCCAATAGATTGGGTGGGGCTTGAGATGGGATTAATGAGATTCTGGGGGTCATTGGGAGGATTATTGAGAGAGGGGGAAGAGGTTGGTCAAGCTCAATGGTCTTTATGTGAAGAGGATGTTGGATATTCAGTGGGTTTATATTGAAAAGGGATGGAATTCATTATTATTTTGGTTTTAGACACTACAAATTAATCTAATCAATATCACAAACCATCCCCTGGTTTTTTCCCATGGATTTTGACAAAGGGGTGTGGAAAATATTATTTTACAATTCCAATGGCAGTTCTTTTTAAAATATTAGTGCAGATTAAGTATAGTATGGTCACACTCTCAAGGAAATCGTTTCAAAAAGATAAAATGTTTTATATGTTGTGGAGGGTCCACTAATGCTTTATAAATAAACTCAAATAATCCTAAATCACATTATTTTAATTTAAAGATATATATTTCCTGAAAATCACCTTTATAGTACTTTATTACATCACTATTGGTTTATTATTATGTCATAAAACACATAATATAATAAAATGGTATTTAATTCTTTACCCCTAAATTCAGCTGTATCAGAAAATTATGAAAAAATTTCCATTAGAAAATTTCAAATTCCTGGTTCCAAAAATAATATTCATATTATCTAAATAGTTTTCTAAATATTTGATTTTTTACTTTTAAAATAAAATATGACATTTACCAAAAATTCCTTAGTTTTGACAGAAAATTACTTTCAAACCATAATAAAAATTACAATTATATTCCTAAAAATTATAGATAAATTATGTTTCATAAATAGTAATTTAGTAATAATATTTTATTAAAATGTTATTTAATTCAATAATCCATTAATTCTTTTAAATCTATTTCATAACTGAATATTAAGTAAAAATACTAATTGTGAATTAAAAACTATTTACAATATAACAATAATAAAATGAAAGTATATTATCTATACAAAATAATGTACATTATCATAGTTCTAGGGTCTTGTTACATAACCACGTCTTAGACCCTCATTAGACTAAATGGTATGGTGTGCGATGGTGAGAGTCTCTTGGGGTGGCTCAAATAACATCACTCTTGTGGTAATCTCTATCAACTTCCACTTCTCCCATCGGTGGTTCTATTCAAGCTTATCGTGTTGAAGCTCATCTAGGTATTGGTCAAGAGAAAACACCAATGACACCACATCCTTTATGAGCTCTATAAAATGTGCTTCATATGGGGATATTCTACTAGATGGGTCCATCGCATTCTTTGTCTGAGTAAATTGGATTTGTTAAAGATCTATATTTATAATAATCATGTTATCACCATTCAATGGCTATATTGGAAACAATAACAATTAATAAAAGTATTTTGAAATCCAAAAACATAAAACCAAATAAGTGCATATTTTATATACCCATTTTACATAATAATACATTTAATTATATGAAGATGAATTTATATTAATGAATTTTTTGGTCGTTACATGATGGGAGGGTCCCATTTTATAATTGAGGAGGTATTCCATTTTTGTATATATGAAAAACTATTCAATATTCATAAGTTACTCCCAACCCAAGTGCCTAAAAAATTGATAAAAAATGCATTTTATCTCTCACTAAAATAAGTATGTTTCAATTAGTCCCCATTATAGAATATAAACATGATCTACTTGGGGGGATCTATTATAATTCAAATGGTTAATCTTGATATAATCCATTGTATGGACAAGATTTCAAAATATTATGGAAAAAAATATAAGGAGAATGAAATAAAAATTCATGATATCGATGTGTAATACTTAAATTTATAGTAGAGGGTTTATCACCTAATAGATATATACATCCACCCCCTAAATCACATTTGAATGAGATTCTTGGGGAAAAAGAGAAAACAATAACTACATATAGAAAAGGATGTATTAAAATTGAATATGTACCTATTGTATAGGAATACATTGACATATTGTGAAATGAAATACCTATTAATGAACAATTTTCTGAAGTAATTTTTTAAATTAAATTGATCATGATGCAAGAAAAATATCAAAGACATCCTAAAAAATGTCCATATTGGAATTAGTAGAGTTGAAGAAATAAGTAAAGGAGTTTTATGATAAGGTGTTTATTAGAACTAGTGTTTCACCTGGTGGATTTCATATTCACATTATTAATTTTAAATATGGATTAATGAGGTTGGTTATTTATTATAGGGAAATAAATTTTATATTGATAAATAATATGTATTATTTAACTTTTACTGATGGCATATTTAATCAAATTTATGAAGCATAATATTTTTCCTTGATTTAACTTCATTATAGGTTTCATAAATTGTGAGTAAAGAATAAATTATTACAAAAGACACCACTCAGAATAGGGAATGAAAATTATTATATTATAGTAATTACATTGAGATTATCTATTTAACCATTAGATTTTATGGATCTAATGAAAAATGTACTATAACAATATATTTATAATTTTGTTGTGGTATTCATTAATGACAGCTAAGTGTGCTATAAAAGAAATGAGGATACGATAATCATATTAGGATCCTTCTTGAGATTCTAAAAAGAAAATATTTTTTTCATAAATTTTCCATGTTTCAATTATATCATCTAGTAGATTCATTTATTCTCCATATAATTTCTAATGATAGAATATCAGTTGATCATTGAATGGAAAATGTAGTGATAGAATGGACTACACTAATAAAAATAACTATGGTATACATTTTCCTTGATTTTTCATCTCACTCTCCGTGATTCATTCAAAAAATATGATTAGATAATAGGTAAACATATATTACTTGTAAAAGATTCAATTTCATATGGGCAATGTAATATGTAAAATGTTTTTTGAAATTGAAGAGTAGATTTGTCAATGCTATGATTTCAACACTACCATTAGGAAATGATGTATTTGTGATATATAGTGATTTATTGAAGAATTAACCTAATTTAAACCTTATTATTAATGATATAATTTTTATAAATTCATCATAATAGTTATAGAAACATAAAAAACTATCGAAATAATTATTTTGAGTAGGAAGAATCAACCATTCATTTGTGGAAATACAGATATTATCTCAATAATGAAAGATTGGAGATATTAATTGATCATATGATCAAAAAATATATATTTTCATGTATCTAAATAAATATTATTTAAAGGTAATTTATTGATATACTCATAGATTTTTATTTCTAAATATAATACCACCTGGAAAAAGTAATTTAAGGTAGCAGTCTGTTGATCTTTAATTATCATCCAGTCCAAAAAAATTGGAATTGAGAGGTATCAAGTGTTCATTGATCTAGTAAATATTTATATGAGAATTAATAATGAATGAGATATATCACTAATTTTTCAATTTCCTTTGGTCATGAATTTTTGGCAAAATTTTATGTGTTCCCAATATGATGATGATACTTTTGTGAAATAAATTTAATTCCACGAATAATGGGAAATTGGATAACCATATTTCTAAAGATAGAAATATGAAATTTTAAAAGAGACTATGTGTTAAATCTATTCCTAAGCTAAAAAGAAATGTTTTGTATAATTATCCTCTATCAAAATTCTATATACACCATTGAAGCACCAAGATATATAGGAATTTTAGGAAACATTTCAGGTGGGATAAGTTTAAATGATAAATTAATGATTTGGTATCAAGATGGTTAATTATTAAACAAGTTTAGGATAAAATAAATCATCCTAGTGAAATCATAGAAACTATAAGAATCCATATTTTTTAATGGTATGGAATTACTATGTAATTTTTCAATATTTCACCATAGAAACCTAGTTAGAATGATGGAATATGGGATAGTATTGACTGCCTAACCAAATCTTCATATTTAATTGCTACAAGAGAATATTTTTCTCTTGATTTACTTGAATGACTCTATATTAATGAATTTGTAAATCTTGGTTCAATTATTTTATTTTTGTCTCCTTATGACAATCAATTTAGATATAAATTATATAAAATTTATAAGAAGGCTCTTGATAATAATCATAACTAGAGAACTATTTATCACCCTAAAATAGATGGACTATATAAAAGGAAAATTCAAACATTACAGTACATTTTTAGGTCATAATCACATGTCATTAAATGTGTTTGGGATACTAATTTTCCATTGGAATATTTTTCTATAACAATATATTCTATTCAATTTCACAAATGGAATCATATAAGGAATTTTATAGAAATAAATGTCGTTTAATGACATGTTGCTAAGACAGTGGTGAAAGGAATACTGTGGCCTAGAACATGTTGAGGAAATAATTTAAATGTTATAGACTATTTAGACACTTATAAAAGAATTCCGTAGAATAAAAATGATTTTATAATTATAAATTTAGAAATTATTTTAAATTTCATGTTCGAAATATTGTTTTATTGAAATTTTCTTAATTAAATGGCATTATATGGATTAGAAATTATGGAAAATTGACCCTATGTATATCATCCTGTTTTGAAATTTATGAAATTATTAGTGTTATAGATTACCAATTAAAAATTCAACAAGTCCTATCCAAATTATATGATTTGTTCCATATATCATTTTAATAGAAATATATTCTTGAACCAATTCATGGACTCTCCCATGAAGAAAACAAATTGGATCATGATCTATCGTAAGGTGAGGATCATATTTGGATTCTGGAAAATAAACGGAAATTATTGAGGGAATAGATGAGTTGAATACAAATGAAATATTTGAGAAATCATAAAACTAAGAAAGAATTATGGGAACTAGATGATGATTTTTAGAGGAATTACCCTCAATTTTTTAGAGAGTAATATCAATAGAAATTATGTAAAAAAATATTTTCATTGGAGGGGAGAATTTAACACTTAGGAATCAATTATAGCATGATAACATTATATTATAATAAAACTATAATTCAATGAATTTTTAATATTTCGTTCTAATAACCAATAATAATATATTATGAATATTAATTTTGAAATAAAAACATTAAAAATAAGGAATTATGGAATTTTTGAAATATTCTCAAAGAAATAAGACTTTATAAATACTTGAAAATGTAGTATTTAAGTATTAATAATTTAATAAATAATCACGAGTTATAATATATATATATATTTAACCCTTAATTTACTTTTAATTTATAAATAAATAAGCATAAGATCATTTTGTATCTAAAAGGGATATTTTTTAGAATACCGAAATTGTAAAAGTGAGTTACCCTAGAGATAATGGGAATAACATTTATAAAACATTTTTTTTAGTAGTGGGGGTGTAGATAAACCTTATCTCCCATAAAATAAATTATATATAAAAATTTATGAACATGGATTGAGATACTTCTGATTATTTAATTGTAATTGGTATTTATTGAAATGAAACTACTCCTAAATTATATAAGGGAACTCCTCTACTCATTTATTTAGACATCCAATTCCATTTAAATCATCATAAAGTGAAAAATATAACTCCAAAAAATACTAAGGAATATTATATAGGATCTTTTCATCACAAAACAATAACAATAATGTACATAATAATATATACAAATGATATTATTCTAATCGATGGAAATCATCGTCCCCGATCCCCTTATATTTTAATTCTTATTTTACCATCATCTAAAATACCTCAATAATTAAAATATAATAACTCTATTATAAAAAATATAATAATATTTATAATGATTATTTATTAATATTTATCCTCCTCATTTTCTATTAAATGATAATGAAAACCCCCGCTCATGTGTACGACGGGCTACCACATCTTCAATTGATGTAATTTGTTTTTCATATCCTGTTCACATGCATATACATAGAGATGGAATATATATATATATATGATACTTATTCATAGATATTAATTAAAAATATAATGCATCCTCCACTTCCAAACCCTTTCACCCATTAAGGAAATGGTAACATCACTCTTGCATACGTATGACCGAACATCTCAATGAAGTGATGTGATTCAGTTTCCTTATGGAAATTTAAATATTTTATTATAAGAATGTACATAATGAAAAAATATAAAATGTATAACTTTTTTATGACTCTCAATATGATTTAACTATAGAATATTCTCAAGAACTCAATCATTGAAGATGACAAATTCATAAGAAAAAATGAAATTAACCATAGATACAATAGTTACAATGAATTACTACAAACGAATGGGTGAAAAGATGTCATAAAATAGTAATATATTATATTATTAATATGTGTACTATTTTCCAATAAATATATATCATGTTAATATTATTATATAGGAGGTTAATTCACATTAAACAGAAGGGAAAATTGTGGTAAAGGATTTAGTCTCAATTTCCGTTCCATTAAGACATAAATGCTATTTTTCACATATTTACTTTTATATGGTGTATATACTTCCTCGTTGATATATTTACAAGAAACAATAACTGTTCAGTGTGATAATATATCAATTATAGATAATTATTTAAAGGGGTTACAATTTAAAAGGTATCAAGGAGGAAAGGATTTATTTTTATATGTCAATATTATATAGGATTGTTTTGCTTAAGTCATCATTGGGGGGATTACATAATACATCAATATTAAAAGAAATATAACTTATTATCCGCTGTTAATTTATTTTATTTATGTTTTTTCTATTAATATTCCTCTGATTAAGTTCTCAAGTGGATGAGATAATATTTTTTAGGGAAGCCATCTTTTTTTCTCCCTTCAATAAAAAATAATTTTCCTTCATATTGTTATTTCCTAAAAAAATTATATTTATTTAATATTAATCTGTAATTATTTAAATTAATTTTTACCAATGATTAAATTTTTCTTGAAATATTTTAAAATAAATCTTCATTTTGTTTTCCTAAAAGATTAATTTTAATCATCTTCATAAAAATAAAAGTAGTGTTCTTAATATATACATCATTAATGGATTCCCCGAATTCCTTAAACATTTTATATTTTTAAGATTCTCTTATATGTTACATATATTTTTTAAAATTTTACACTTAATAAGATGCTTATTTTAATATTCTACTTCCATTTTTTAAATGATTGGATTATTCATGAAAACCTTATATTTTTTATGGATTTAATTTCATCTTACAATAATTATGTGGTTGTTTAAATTCTTTAAAAAATTTAGTTCCGGAATATTATTTTTATGGGACATTAAATTTCTATTAAATATAAATATTCTTTGTATCAGGTATATCATTATTTCTTATACCGTACTAAATTTTAACATATGGTTTTTACTATGAATGTTATTTTACTTACAAAGGAATTAATGATAATATGTATTCATTACGTGATTTAGATATTTTATTGATACATCATATTTTATATAGAATAATTTTACCATTAGATATATGAGGGATGTTTTTTATATGCAGTGATGTGTAGGGTATTGTTATTGATATCCCCTCAATGCATCAATTAGTATCTTGAGAAAAATTAATTAGTGAAATTAAATGGGTGTTTTCCCATAGATTTTAAAATATCATAGAGAAAGGTATTGGAAAAAAAATTATCATGATGAATGTTATCATGATTCCCATAATTATAAATATTCTTAATTATGAATTTAGAAAAAATTATGAAAGATTTTACTATATTGATATTTTCAACGGATTTAATACATTCTCAATTTTTTATTTAAATGGACTATATGCTTAGTACTATACCATGCCCGATTTATTATTCCTTATTTAAAAATGATAAACTCATATGTATATAATAACTAATAAAAAATTTCAATCTACCTTATTTATATTCATTGCCCATGGATATTAAGAATAAATCATTGTTTGATTCTCAATTCTTCCAAACGCTGTTTCTATTTTATTATGTTTCATTCAAAATGTAAAATGGGTGTAATATATGTTATTTGGATCATAAATAATGCTAAAAGGACCATTCCTTCTAGATGAGATCATTTGTATCATATGAAATTTAATAATATAAACACTAATTTAGGGAGACTAGAGTTTGGGTTGTTATAGTTGGTATCATAGAATGATTTGTAGGATCTTTAGAAATTATATTCAAGAATTCATTGATAATAGAATAAACCCCTATATATAATTTTGGAATTAACACCATATATATTATATCCTCATAATGTATTAATAAGGAATAAATTCTGTGTGTTTTCATATAAAATTATTCACTATCTAGATACTATATTTGGATATTTCTATGCCCTAGTTTTACCTTGCGGTAATAATTCATAAAAGGGTGCATTTGTATTGGCTCGATCCTCATGAGGTTCATGACAATAGAAATCTATAGAAACATGGTTTTACTCATCCATGTGATATGATTAGGTTAATTTAAATAATCTTTGTAAATCATTAATAATTATTTTCAAATATATTAATGATTTAAAGACAATCTCATAGAAAAAATGATTACAATTATGAGAGTAAAACGCAAAAAATATTTGATTTCTATTATGTGTTATACCATATTTAGAATCATATATTATTATTTAAAATTCATATTATTAAGGAAGAATACACTATATTCCATTTTAAAAATTCATTCCTTGTATAAATAATTAAATAAATACTCTTGAAAATGTAAATATTTTTCTATTGTAGAAAATTATATATTTTTAGTAGAAATCATCATATCATGTCAATATTATGGTAGGTTACTTCGGATATAAAAAATAACCCTCCATGAATGGAGAATAATTTGTTTTAATATAATTATTATCCAATTTTGAATCAATTCATGTGAAAAAATCCCCCATCATTGAGTAGCACTAGTATCCACTGGTAATGGAGCATTCGATTAAGTCCCCTGGAAATATATTTCTGGCATGTTTGTGTGATGAAAAGGAAAAGGTTTCACTCGTGTTTTGTTTTCCTAATGTCTATGATTATTAATGGTGGTAATTTACCAAATATTATAAAGAAGAGAAAGATATATAAGAAATAATGTATAGTTATATTAAATAATCATTCTTTCAAAAAATATTTCCTTCATGAGAAACTAAAAAAAATCAATAGAATGTTCCTGAGGTTATAAAAAATTACGATTAAAGTGTTGTGGATTATGAGGATACATATACCTAGTTTTCTAGGTATTTTGTGGATTAAATATGTAATATATATGTAATATTACCTACTTAATTAAAATGATTAAACTAATTCTATTAAAGAGAAATGGGTTCTCAGATATTTTCATTCTATATTGAAATTGTATATTATTCCATGAAAACAGAGAAAGAAGTTTTTTTATCCTATATATTTAATTAGTATAAATAGAATAAGAGGTTATTAAAAACTATGATAAATGGAATGAATCAATTAAGAAGAAAAATAATAATTAATTTACCATATTTTGACAAATCATGAAAGAAACAACCTAGGAAATTCCAAAAGGAAATGTGTGTTGTTAACATTTGTGGTGATTATGATAACCAATATACTGAATTTAAGGGAAATAAATAGACCACTATTATCCATTGAATCAACCATAACTAAATGAAGTATTATTAAACCCAGTATACCTTGAAAAATGGGAACTTACCACATTAGGGGATAAGTGGATATGGCTAATCTTACACAATCCATACAACTAAGATTGAATTTCCTACTGATGTTCTTTCTTTCACATCAATAATTGCATCGAATATATCTATAGAATTATTTTATTATGATTCCAAACAGTATTATATATATATATTTTTCATAAAAATATAATATTTTCCTATCACATTAAGAGAAGAGTTTTCATTAAAACCCACTTGAACAAATAGTATTTCAAAAAAGTTGTGGAAGGAAATTTTGTTTATAACATGTAAGAATAAAAAAATTTCAAATAATATTCTTATACCAATTTTTTATTTTTATATTATTATTGGTGTGTAATAGATTTCAAAATATGATTCAAAAATATATTACATAGAGAACAATGTTTATATTTATGATTAAGATGTCAAATTCTATATCATTATAGTGAATACAGTATCATATGAGTTGTGTCTATGTCAACGCCATTAGCACTTCTAAATCAGATTCCTATGGAAGTATAGAAAATAGAATCTATGGATGGAAATGTAATTCAAAAATTTAGGGTGTGCCTATTCATTGGAATTATATTAATGTATTCCCAAAAATATTTCTGAGACATCACCGGGATCATGATGCTAAGTTTTCCATTTAATTATTTATAGATATAAGTAATATATCCAAGACACCCATTAGAATGGACACATTATAATTAGTGGATATGATTATGTAACTAGAGAATTTTTCGGGTAATTGATTTATTCATCTAAGTGTTTTACCTTGGGGGTCCCCTATTCTACTCGTAATGAATAACGATTGATCTATGATGTTGTGTACTAATTATAGGTAATTCATTGATTTTATAATAATTAATAGTAATCATCTTCCTATCATTGATTAATTATTTGATCATGTTCACAGAGCCCAATAATTTTTTATAGTTGACCTTCATTTTTGGTATCATCAATTGTTAGTAAATAAGGAATACATAATCCTGACTACATTTCGAATGAGTTAAATACATTATGAGTGTATAATAATTCCATTTAGATTGGATAATGAACACAAAATTTCTTTATATAGAATGGAACAATTATTCAAGGATGACAATGATAATTTTTCTGTGGTATACATTGATAATATTTATTTGTACTCTAAATAATTTGAGGATCTTGGGAATTACATTTGTAAAAATCATTAGACTCATTAAATAATAATGTTAAAAATGAATTAGAGTTATTGTGAATAAAATATTCCAGGAGTTTCATTTCCTGGTCATATTTTCTCTAAATATGGAATGCAATTTGATCCTGGGAAGAAAAAGGGAATAAATTAATGGACTACACTAATAATCATAGCTAGGTTAATTATTTTTATTGGTCTTTTATTTTACTATTGGACAATCATTCATAATATTTCACAATTTAAAATATTTTTTGTTAATGTTGCACATAAATGGGTTCAATTCATATAGAAAATATAAATTTGAATAATGTTCTAAGAAATTGAGGTTAATATTGGTCAATTATCCATTTTTTCAGTACAATAAGGAAGTGATAGATTTTTTATATATTTTCATTCAATAAAAATGGTAATTCGATTCATTATTATAAATAATGATAGATTTTATGAATATGCATCAAGAAATTTAATGACTCATCAAAATAACAATCCAACTCATGTTCTTGAGTTAGCAATTGTAAAAAATTCATTGAAGATTTAGAGAAAATATCCATATACTGAATGATGTGAGATATACATAGATCAAAATAAATTCAAAATTATATTTTCAGAGAAGGACCTAAATATTGTAATAATGAGAAGGATTGAGATACGAACATATTATGATTTCTCAATAAACTACAACCTATAGAAGGAAAATAAAGCGGTGGATTTTTTTAAGAATGAAATAACATAAATTCTAGATAAAAATAATGATTGAAATGTATCACTTGTTTTTGGATCTAGTGAATATATATGTGGTATTTATTAAGTAATGGGGGAATATATCATTTACTAAATTATTTATAACCCATATTTACTGTAATGATTAAGAAGTTCTAAATCCGATGATGTGAATTTTCCAAAAAAATTACTTCGATGAATGATATAAAATTATAAAACTTTTTTTTGGAAGAGTTAATTATGAAATTTGAAATGAGATTATGTGTAACATTTATATATGATATAAAAATGGAGTTGTTGGATGATTGAAATTACTTTAATTTCTTTATTATCATTGGCATATCAAAGACTTATTGGGATTTGTGAGAACATTAATGGTTCGAAAACATAATGTTAGAAATTACACACTATTTATTTTAATTCATAGATTTTTAATTGGTGATTTATTAGACTAATCATCTAGGAGGAGTGATGCAACCACATAAAATTTTTATTCGAAAATGGGATTATATTTATTTGGACACTATAATAGGATCACCTAAGACTCCTTGGAAGAATTATGGGATATTTGTTATTGTTGATTAGCAAACCAAATATACACATTTCATTGTAATAAAAGAATATTTACCTATGTAGTTCCTTGAATTACTCAATATTAATAATGATTTAAGTATCTAGAGTGAACCTCTTTCAACATTGATAGATCATAATACATCATTGACCTTGAAATTATAGAAATGTATTCAAAACTATCATGGTAGCGTAATTATTTTGGCACTACTTATGACCTTAAAACAGATAGAAAATCCTAAATGACTATTCAAGGATTATATGACATGTTGACATAATGGAAACATTACTTTCCTAGTATTTTGGGTTTGATATTTACCTCTCGTAGGGTTTCCATATTATTATTTCTCACATAGGTGTATTGAAATGGAAAAATGTAAATTATTATATTGGAGGAGATGTTGTACTACAACTTAATGGTATAAATAAAGGTATCTTGTTGGATTGTAAGTTTTTTAGAAAACAATTTCAATGGTAAAGACCATTTATACCCATATATAATATGATAAAATCATGGAAAATATTTTTTTCTGATTAACAGAAGAATTATTTTGATTTTTATGCAGGTGATGATGAATCCTTGAAATTATCTCTATTTAAGGATTACAAATGTTTTGGTAGAATGATAAAATTATCCCCGAGTACATTACACCATGTTAAATTTAAAAAAAAATATTTGAGGATGTTTTAAAATAAATACCAACAATACACATCAATTTACATGTTTTGTTCCATATATAATTTTTATTTATGTACATTCCATACCCAACACATGTTCTCACCTTTGAAAAAATAGAAATGAAACCTAATCAATCTTAATGTAAAGAGGCACTACTAAAATATTACCCTATACCAATTGTTCATAACCATTGGTAAAGGCTGGGAAACCCATGGTATATTATATCCCAATGGTTTACCAAACCATGGCCAAGTAATTCGTGGGTGAAGACTTATACAAATGGTTCTGTGTAAACCATTGTTATAAATGATAAAGTAAGATATATACCAACTGTTTCACAAAATGTTGGTATATGTTACCCTTATACCAATGGTTTATAATCATTGGTATATATTGTACAATATACATCCAAAGGATATACCAACGGTTTTCAAAACCGTTGGTAAAAGTTTTTACTATAGGTTATAACAAAACTATTTGTATAATATACATCAAAAGGCTATACCAACAGTTTCCAAAACTGTTGGTACACATATGATACAGGTTGATAGCAGCTAGTAGCCACCTCCAACCTGCAACCCTCCATGACCAACAAGAACACATACACCCAGAATCCAAAATCCAAAATGGGATGTTTAAAAATCATCACGAATTCAGAAATTTATAAATTTAAAATTCATTCCTCACTCAAACCACATCACAAGAGAAAAATACATAATCTAATACATCAAAAATACAATAAATACATAATTGAAATTCAATAACACCCAAAACACAAAAACAAAATTAAGATACAATACATCCATAATCCAATACACATAACAATATTCAAAATTTAAAATTCATTACCAATACCGCTAGAATCCGATAGATCCAGAATTCTGAAAATTACAATTGAAAAGCAATAACACCCATAACAGTATTCAAAATTTATAATTTACTCGTCGAACAGACCAAAACACCAATATGAATGAGAGAAAAAGCCTACATGTTCTAGAAATCACCTGGTATATTTACTCATGGTCATGGGTTGACTATCTTCTAACCAATAGAAAAACATGGGGAGGGTGGAAAAGGATCATGATACCCATAATATAGACAATGGTGGTGGCTTGTGCTTAGACCTAGGATGAGTTATAGTAAGCACATGAGATGTTTTTATTCCTATAATGACTATGGATCCCTGTATAAATTTTTCCTCATGTCTTAGTGAGAAACACTGGCCAATCCTGACATATAATATGGGTTACCGGAATAGCCAACATGTTTTTCATAGACTTTTCAATTGGAATAAAGGGGTATGTGGAAATTGTAATTTGGACTCTTTGGTGTGATTCGATATGAATCCCCATTTTGGGTATTGGTTATGAATATTCAATTATGTATTTGGAATTTGGTTCCCAAAGTGACTTTGGTTTGGTCCTAGAACCCACTATTTGAGAATGCGATTGACATATTATATATCATGTGTTTTAGAATAGGGGTAGAAGATCCTCACATGAGAAGTAGATTGGGTGAGGCTGGACCATGGATCCTTATGTCAATGTATCAATACAATCCGAATACATTGGGTTGGTTTTCCGTATGCAAGTTGTTTTCACATAAATGTTGTCCATTTTAAACAAAAGATAGATACATTGAGTGATACCAGCCACACCATGCCTCAGATTGAGGCAGGGTTGACTTGTACACATCACCTATGACCCATGGATCATTTTACTAAAGTATAAAGACAATATTAATGTGTTTGGTCAGTTTTCCATATGCCAAATGTAGTTTTCAATTAAAATGTTGTCTATTTAAAATAAAAGTGATAGATTTTGAATGGTATCGGCCACACTGTGCCTCTGATTGATGTGGGGTTGATGCGTACATGTTATAAATGACCCATGGATCATAGAGCTAAAGTATCAACACTATCCGAATATGTTTTGTCGGTTTTATGTATGCCAGTTGTTTTTGCATAAAAGAGTATACATTTTAATCAAAAGAAATAAACATAGATAGATACCAGCTACACCATGACTTAGATTGAGGCGGGGTTTACTTTTACACATCTCAAATGTCCCATGGAACGTTTTTCTAAAGTATAAATAGAATCTAAATGTGTTTGGTCATTTTTCTTTATGAAAGTTGTTGTTTTCACTTAAAATGGTGTCCATTTCAAATAAAACGAGACACTTTGAGTGGTACCAGACACATTGTGCCTTGGATTGGGGAGAGGTTGACTCGACAAGACAAAAATGACCCATGGATCGTTGTACTAATGTATCAACACAAACTGAATATTTATGGTTAGTTTTCTGTATGTCAGTTGTTGTTTTCACTTAAAATGTTGTCCATTTCAAATAATAGTGAGACACTTTGAGTGTTACTGGCCAAACCATTTCTCAAATTGAGGCGTGGTTTACTCTTACAAGTCAAAAATGACCCATGGATACTTTTTCTAATGTATCAACACATTCTGAATACGTTTGTTCAGTTTTCCATATGCTAATTGTTTTTACTTAAAAGGGTGTCCATTTTAAACAAAAGAAAGACACTACGAGTGATACTGGCCACACCGTGCAATGAAATGTGACGGGATTAACTCATTAACGTCACAAATTAGCCATGGATTATTTATCTAAATTATTAACACAATTTAAAAGAGTTAGGTCAGTTTTCTATATGCCATTTGTGGTTTTGAGTTATTGAAGTGGGGTTTACTCGTACACATAAAAAATTACCCATGGATCCTTTTTCTAAATTACCCACACAATATGTATGAGTTAGGTCGGTTTTCCATATGCCAGTTGTTTCTTTCACATAAATGTTCTCCATTTCAAATAAAACTGAGACACTTTGAGTGGTACTGGACACACCGTGCCTCAGATTGAGGTGGGTTATACTCATACACATCACAAATAACCCATGGATCCTTTTCCCAAAGTATCAACACAATCTGAATGCGTTATGTCGGTTTTCAGTGTGTAAGTTGTTGTTTTTACTTAAAAGGTTTCCCATTTAAAAAAAAAGAATGTCACTTCGAGTGATACCGGCCACACCTTTGCTTGGATTGAGGTAGGTTTGACTTGTACTCTTCACATATTACCCATGGATCATTTTTCTAACGTGTAAAAAGAATCCAAAAGCGTTCAGTCAGTTTTCTGTATTCCAGTTGTTGTTTCACTTAAAATGTTTTCCATTTCAAATAATAGTAAGATAGTTTGAGTGGTACCGGCCACACCATACCTTAGATTGAGGTGGGGTTTACTTGTACACATCACAACTGACCCATGGATCCTTTTTATAAATTATAAACACATCCTGAATATGTTTGGATGGTTTTCCGTATGCTAGTTGTTTTTATATAAAAGGGTGTCCATTTTAATCAAAAGAAAGACACTATGAGTGGTATCAGCAACACCAAGCCATAGATTGAGGCAGGGTTGATTTGTACACACAAAAAATGACTCATTAATCTTTGTGTTAATGTATGAACCCAATATGAAAGAGTTTTGTTTGTTTTCCCTATGACAGTTATTGTTTTCACTTAAAATGTTGTCCATTTCAAAGTGAGACACTTTGAGTGGTACCTGCCACATCAGGCCTCAAATGGATGCAGGGCTGACTCGTACACTTAGAAAATGACCCATGGATAATTCCATTGAAGTATCGAGATAATCTAAGTGCATTAGGTCAGTTTTCTGTATGCCAATTGTTGTTTTCAATTAAAAATTTTCCATTTCAAAAAACGTTAAGACACATTGAGTGGTACTCGAAACAACGTTCCCTGGATTGAGGGAAGGTTGACTTGTACACATCAAAAATGACCCATGGATCCTTGTGATAAATTATCAACACAATCTGAATGTGTTAGGTTAGCTTTCTGTATTCGAGTTTTTTTACTTAAAATGTTGTCCATTTCAAAAAAATAAATGCACTTAGTGAGATACCGGCCACACCATGTGTTGGATTGAGGCTGGGATGACTCATTCACGTCTCATATGACCCATTGATCATTTTACAAATGTATCAATATAATAAAAAAGTGTTTGGTCAGTTTTCATTATGCCAGTTGTTGTTTTCAATTAAAATGTCGTCTATTTTAAATAAAAGCGAGACACATCGAGTGGTACTGGCCACACCGTGCCTCAGATTACATCAAGGTTGAGCCATACACATCACATATTATCCATGGATCTGTTTTCTAAAGTATGAACACAATCATAAAATGTTTGGTTGGTATTCTATATGCCAGTTGTTTTTACATTAAAGAATGTACATTTTAAAAAAAAGAAAGAGACTACGAGTGATACCATCCACACCGTACCTCAGATTGAGGATGGGTCGACTCGTACATGTCAAAAATGATCCATGTATCATTGTGTAAATGTATAAACAAAATCTGAATATGTTTTGTCTGTTTTCCATATGCCAGTTGTTGTTTTCACATAAAATGTTGTGCATTTCAAATAAAATTGAGACACTTTTAGTGGTACCGGCTACACCATGAATCAGATTGAGGTGGAGTTGACTCATACACGTCAAAAATGAGCAATGGATCCTTGTGATAATGTATCACCAAAATTCGAATGTGTTTGGTCAGTTTTCCGTATTCTAGTTGTTGTTTTCACTTAAAATGTTATCAATTTAAAAGAAAGGTGAGACACTTTGAGTGGTATCGGCCACACCGTGCCTCGGATTGAGGTAGGGTTGACTCGTACACTTCACAAATGACCATGGTATCCTTGTGTTAATGTATCATCAAAATCCAAATATCCCATTAGCTCTTAAAGGAGAATCTCCTTTGATCCTTAGGATCCTAGATTCCAAATTTAGAGTGTGATTGTCTCTGGAATCAAGGTAGGTGGTCGTTTCTTGGTAATGTAGTAATAGTAATGGAATGTTAATTAGATTTGGATTTATGGTGAATTTTGAAGAGAACACAGATTGAGATCAGTGACCTTGTGATGTAGTGATTGGTGTGATGATGTTACTGATACACAGTTGTGTGAGGTTACTAGTGGAGGATAAGGATATATGTGGTGGGGGTATGCATTGTAGGAAGAGGGTGGGAGGGGGGAAGTATGAGGGTCTATCTGGGGTCTAGGGATGAGGGTTGGGGTTATTCAGTGTCTAGGAAGGAGGGTGGGGGGTGTTGTCTGGGGGGGGACTAGGGTCTAGGGAGGAGGGTTGGGGGCTGTCCGGGGGGGGGGGGGTGTCTGGGGTCTAGAAAAGATGGTGGGTGGGGGGTGCTGTTTGGGGTCCAGGAATGAGGTGGGGGGGGCTATCCGGGGTCTAGGGAGGAGGGTTGGGGGGGGGGGGGGGTCGGATGTTTGGGTTCTAGGGAAGAAGGTGGGGGCTATCCAAGCTGCATGAAGGAGGGGGGTGTCCAGGGTCTAGGGAAGAGGGTGGGGGCATCCAGGGTCCACGAATGGGGGTGGGGAGGCTATCTGGGGGGGGGGGGCTATCTAGGGTCCATGGAGGAGGGTGGGGGTGTCTAGGGTCTAGGGAGGAGGGTGGGTGGAATTCCATGTTCCAGAAAGGATAGATGTTGTCTGCGGTCCAGGGAGGAGGGTTGGAGGCTATCTAGGGGGTTGTTCGGGTTTTAGGGAGGAGGGTGGGGGGATTTATGGGGGGATATCTTTGGGGATGTCCCTGAATCATGGGATGGTATTTACATATTTTCTGAGAAAATTACTTAATGGTTAAAAAATAATTTCATTATATCAACATATAATCGGAACACCAATTTTCGAAATTCCACTATAATATTAAAATTCTGTTAAAATATGGTGATTTTATAGAAAATCATAAAATAATGTTTTATTATTTATCGAAAAAATATAATGTGACCTTCTTAATCACACATATATTCAGGAACAACAAATAAATAAACATCAAAGGTCAGCAATATAATTATAAAAGGTAACATATCAATCTGTCCCTCATCACCATCACTATCATCACCATCATATTCACCCTCACCCTCATCCTAATAATTGTTCCCAGCATCATCCCAACCCCCATCCTCACCCTCATACTCGGCCTTGGCCTCCTCCTCACCGTCCTCCTCCTCCGCTTCGGCCTCCTCCTTGCCATAATCTCGACCACCACTAGAACTAACACCTTTTACACCATATATGGAACACATCAATAACATATATTCATCACAAAAAGTGTTGGCCTCTGGTGGAAGTGTTGGACGTATAGTTTAAATCAGTATCATAAATGGAGTTCTTTCCATAACAGACTATTCTTCCATCTATGTGGCCCTTTTATCATCTTTTTCTACCATTGCCTTAACCTGCTGTAACTCGGTGGCACTACAACTCATACCAGATTAGGGTCAATACCTCATCGGAACAATACTCTTCCCATGCCGGCAGCGTACACTACCAGGGTGCACATCTCCCATCACCTGATGTATGTGATCATTTGGCCCAAAATTGTCAGGTTCCTGGGAATAAAAGGTCTCTAACATAGCCTGTTACAAATATAAATATATTATTAAGTTATAAAATTGAGATTAAAATTTTAAATCTACAAAGTAAAACATACTATCTACTGGTGAGTGATTTCATTAACTGCACTTCCCTCTTGCTTCTTTCTACTCGAGTAAAACAGTTTTGGTCAAGGCACTGGTCCTTCTATATTCAATTTATGCCTCTAATATTACATACAATGTGCAAAACCATTATTAATAAAAGTATACAAAAAAATAATTGCATAACTAAAATTAAATAACAACATTAGAAATCAAATAAATAATGGAGGAATCAATAGAAAGTGAAATTCATAAATAAAGATTATAAAATATCATACCTAATGACTCTAATGATCTATCATTGAAGTAAGTCCCTATGTGTGGATTTATTTTTTAGCATCAATGTTTTTTTATTTCTTCCAGATGTATCCTAAATAAAATACAATAATTAGTATTAACGAAAAACATTAAAATTTTCATTTAAATACCTTTAATTTTATTAATAATGTGAATTGGATAGTTTTCCTATTATTAATCATCATTCAGTACTGTTCTAATAGAAATTCATCAACGATAGTGACTACCTCTAACTTTGTGCCTACTATAGCACACAAACCAATGTAAAAATCATTCTTATAATCACTCTAAATCCCACTGGAATCCTTTAGACTTGTTGGTCGTCCAACCTCACCATCGGGGAAATTAAACCGTAGTTAAAACCAAAATATTTATTCATATAATTAAAAAAATTATTATATATCATTAAATACAATAGATTTTTGTACCCATATCTCTTTCCAGGCTTTATCCTTGACTTCATTTACCAGATGTCTCCATGAGGGCGGGCTAACAAGAATGATGTCAGAGTATTTGGCAAGCATCACCAAAAACTCTGACATTGCTGACCGGATTTTTCAATAATCTGACTATCTTTATTGTAGACAACCATCAACTGTGTGCGGTAGTTCCACACAGCACGCATGCGTGTATTCCCCTACCCATGCCTCCTATTCGTATATGTATTAGTTATGAAGGAAAAACACATATTTTATCAATACTTTTTATAATCAAAATAAGTATTGATATAACAATTTATTAGGGTTGTATAAGTATACCTACGATAGTCAGATCAATGGGCACTGCTAGATCCACAGAAATTGACGGAACACCCATTACAGATGGAGTGAGTCCCAATATATACTCTATATGGATAGACACTGGCAGAGCAGGAGTCGATGAAGATGGAATATAAAATCCCAGAGAGATCGAAGTAGTAGTCAAAGAATATGACAGGGATGGTTGGACAAATGATTGATGGAGAGTGGGAATAATCATCAGATATGGTATAGATGGTTGAGGAGGGTCATATGTAAAGGGTGGTGAAAACATGGGAGACCTAAATATCCCATGTGCCACTAACAACTCACCGGGATCAGAATGTGGGATGGATGGTTTGTCAGTTGGAGGGGCAGGGTCTAATCGGATACACCGACCAGATCATCAGTCTCCAATACCACCACCCCCACCCCTCATATGAACACGCCGAGTACTAGGACCACTACTAGGATGCTCATATAATAACGGTCTCCATATAGATGGATCCCAAAAAATTGTTTAAACAAATTAACCACATGAAGTTATATATAATTTCAATAAATATATTTGATATAAAATATACAACGTAGAAACTGACGGTGGAATGCCTAGCTCAATCATTCCATGATTGTTGTTCATAATCATTTTTCATTGGCTCCTTTTAATTAGTTTCTTTTCCTGCATTTGAAAAACAAATATAAAAGAAAATAAAAATGGATAACTAATGTGCAACCCAAAAAATATGAGAGGGAATAGGGGGATTCATAGATAATTTAACTAACCATTGTTTTCAGTGAGGTTGAAAAATATATAATGAATTCAATAAATGATAGAAGATGTACTGATGAAATTTAATTTTTAGACGAATGATTATTTACTATGTGTCATCAGCCTAATAAAATCATGGAACATCGATTCTACCAGATTCATAAGTGGAAAAGAAATTGTCAAAATTAAGGTAAAATTTAATTTCATTATCTTAGGTAGATGATGCAAGTTTCAATACATTTTTTGTAGAATAATACAAACCATCATGTTCCTTACCTAGTAAAATGTTAAAGAGAGGTCATAGAGTCATAAAAATTTTATACAAATCACAATTGAAAAAATTAAATGTTCACCAAGTTATAAATGTTGGTTTTGTAGGATTAATTATAGTTCAATTACAAAATATAAAATGAAATTCAAATAAAAAATTCAACCAATAAACATTTAAAATTCACTTAACGGTGATGCTGGATACAACATATTTTTAATCAACATTAAATCAATTTGAATAGAAAAAAACCATAACAACCCAACTTGAGGTAAACCAAAATAATTGAGAACCTGAATGGTTGATTTTATATATTCCCCACCACAACTTCAAGTTCAGATTAAACTCAGACAATTGAGTAATTGGATCCATCAAATTAAATAAATGGATTGGTTACAATGGCAGTAGGGATGGGGTCACTTCCGTCATCACCATCATCAAAACTATTTCTTAGAATTACTTCAACTATGACCCCAAATTCAGGTCTATGTTGGTCTTTTCCATAAAAAACTTGTTTATCCATTGATTCTAATACATATTGTTCTTTGGTAGAAATAGTGAGATTAATATTAATTACAGAAAATCAACAATAATATAATGTGTCGTCAACAAATCAATCGAATGGAATTTTATCAACCTGACTCGCCCATGGGAGTAATAATCCAACATTATTATTTTTTCAATGACTCCATAATGATGCACATTTTCAAATCATGGTCTAATATCTGATACACTAGAAAAAAATATATTGTGGCAGTATCCATAACACCATCATGTTGGGTTCTCATGTTCTTTTCTCATTCAGTGACAATAAATTTGTACCCATTGATAATAATTGATTTCTAGTCACGAACCATGGAATTAGGACCAAAATCCAAAGAAATTACATTCTCTAAGACAGATTAAACAGGAAAACCCAATACCTACAATATAAATGAATATTAAACATAATTAAATATTGATTTAATTTTTTTAAATAGTAATATTTTTACCTATCATTTTAACCAAGTATAAATCTCTTTTCTATTCAAACTCTCCTTCCTCTCAAATATAATGAACAATTATTTCTATTTATCATTGTTTTATGTTCCCTATAGATAAAAAATATGAATTTGTTAACAAATATATATGTAAGATATACATATTAAATTTTGTAACCTGATGTAGTCATTGAACAAATCAATGTTGAACAAAACTGTGCAATATTCCATCTCCAACACTTCATGGCTTAATGTCTTCAATTTATATGATCCAGGAATTCCTTCTGTTTGAGGACGTGATGGAAAACTGGGGTAAATTTGTTCATAGGGTTCTTCTTCATTTATAATTTGTCTATTCATTCTTGTGATAATATCAGACAAATACATGAGCAAAAATATATATATTCTTGAGCCAAGTAACTGTTCACAATAGAACCTTCACGATGATCCCTATTTCATACATAAGGCATTAATGTGTACTTATTTATTTCAGTTGGATACTCCAAAAGAAAATAAATAGGTCCTCTAATAAGTATTTCAGTGGGAATATGGACATCCAGATACAGTATGCATGTGAAAATGATGGAGGAAACATTTTCAAAAACTCACAAAATATTAATGGGGAATCTGTCAACATTTTTTTCAAGAAATACTTGGACAACTTATTAGGATTAATATATATAAACAAATGGAAAAACCGAATAACAGTCACCCTTACATTATTGGACAAAAAATGATGGATTACTATAGGAATAAACTCATTCAGAAGAACATGACAATCATGAGCCTTTATATATTTTATATTCAAATCTCTTATATTGACCTATTTAGATATGTTCCTTGAATAGCCATCAGGAACTCTAATATTCTCTAATAATTCCAGAATTTTTTTTATGTAGGTTTCATTACATAAGAAGCTCATGGAACTTTCCATTTATTTTCACTGATACATACAAGATGCAATTATAGTCTGATTCCCCAATCCACCAAGTCACACCAGGATTATAAACCATCATTCTTCTTTCCCTTAACATTTAGAAGTAATGAAAGAAACATTTCGCATAAATACTTTTCAATGTAAATTTTGTCTAATAAATGACGTAACCAATTGGTTGATGAATAAAAAAATCAAAAAAGGTACTCCTATTCCTCCAATTGTAATATGTTTTAGTGGAAACATTCTTTCTCTTTCCATATTTCATTTGACCCTTCGCGATTTAAAAACTGATATCTTTCATTTCATTAATCACATTAGTTCAAGACATACACTGAGGTGGATCATCAGCCTCCAAGGTATAATCAAATCTTCGATGATTATTACTATATTGATGGTCTATTTTCAAGAACTGTCAATGTCCCATAAATATGAAACTGTAGTGATGTTTCAGTCTTCTGGATCATGTATTATTCATACAAAAAAGACATGTCTATTTTCCCTTAGTTCTCCCTCTAGACATCATTGCATATGCCAAAAAATCATTGATAGTCCACATAAAGGCATCGCGCTTCTGAAATTTGTCTTTTGAATATGCATCATATGTGTGCAAACCCACATCCCAAAGATGTTTGAACTCTTTTAATAATGGTTTCATATAGACGTAAATATCATTATGGGGATCAGAAGAGAATGATATGAGTATACTCATGAAAGTGAGATGTTTTTTCATACATAACCATGGGTGAAGATTATAAATGTGTATAAAAACAGTGCTTGTTCTGTGTGAAGTAAGCATATGCCGAAAAGTTTTAAAACCGTTTTATGAAAGACCACAGTCTTACATTATGCATATCAGCTGCAAAATCAAGATATCAGGCATCAAATAACTACCATACAAATCCATCTGTAGGGTGAACCAACTCATCATTAGTCTTCGTTCTCTCAGTATCAAGACTTTTCATTTTTTTGATATTTGATCAGATAGAAAATGATTTTGGAGTCTGGGGATCAATGAAAAGTGCCATATAACTTTTTTTGGCACGTAGGATGGTGTTCCATCATATTTGGACTTCCAGCGTGATGTGCCACGTTTTATACAATCAATTCCTTCCGTGGATTCCTCCTATAATAAACTGTAATCTTTCGGTCAGGCATAAATTTTGTATCATGAATATCCATGTTCCTCAACTAACATCCATTCCATATAGTTTTTTGAGGGAGTATCTGCATCATTTGGAAGTAAATATTTCATGAAGGTAAGAATGAAATCGATTTCTGTATTAGAAATCCCATACATAGTCATCCAATGAAATAATCAGATTACAAATTACATCTTTTTCATTTTATCACACTGTCGATATACTGGAGTCATGGCATCATCATTCAATTTTTCCACCCTGACAATATCATCATGTTTATTAGATGCATCATCTGTCCTCGTATTGATGTCTTCTTTAGTTGAAATCCTTTATTTTTCGTGATGATGAATAAATGGAAATCGTTCATCTAACAAATTCTATAGTCTATTTCTTTCACATTGATAATAAAAAATTTGAGATTCCATTTTCTCCCTATTGTGATACAACACATAGAATTTTTCTTGAAAACCATTTTTGGTTATGAGTAGCTGAATTCTTCACAGCTCAACCAAGGTTTACCAACACAATTTGAATATGAGCAGTGTATGTAACCACTGTCTGATGTATTATGAAATGCAAAATCTAAAAAGATCTCCAAATTGTATTGAATCTTTCTTGAGATCCAATCATTTTAATACATACAACTTCTATCTATTATATAATAAAAAAATTTATATGTCATTTTCTCATAATCAATGCAATAAGATTGAAGTTTAATAGAAAATATATTTAAGTAATTGTTAAAGGAAGTAGTTTTTAGTTGATGTTGAGAACTATTAAAACAATGTCAAGATACACTAATTCAGTTCTGTGTGCCTAAATTTGTGGTGATATGTGTTTTGTAATTTTTTCATTTTTCATATAAAAGAAGAAAACATAGACCTGAAAGAATATTTTTCAAGATATTAAAAAGTGAAGGCTTTTCATGAATGATTCAGAATGTGTAAAGGGGGTTTTTTAATTAATTTATTGATGAAAACGAATGGAAATAATTTGGAATGTTAGTACATTTAAGAACAACCAATCTAAATTCCCCAGAACGTATCATATCACCCCACTAAAAAAAATGACTTTCCCCTACCCCACTACCCCAACCATCCCCAATCCCTTCACATGGATCATTCTTATATCCAATACCCACCTTGAAAAAGTATGACTAAACAAACCATTTTCTATCAATGAGTGGGGATGCATATCACCAGCTCCTCCAATAGTTGATTAGATTCACTAACTACATAAAAGGAGTGGCTATAAAGACATCAAATCAAGTTGATTAATATAATCATGACAGTTGAAATGTAAAACAAAAATAGAAATCTAATCAAACTACACTTATTTTGTATGTCATTCCACACATGTCCCCACATGGTTTAGGTCAAATCAAAACAGAAACAAAGAATAATAGATCCAAAAAAATAAATCTAAGTTAATCCATACATATTTAGAGTTTAGAAATAAACAATTGATTGACATTCGATGAATTTATAAGGAGGATGGAGTTCCCAACCTATGTAAATAGAGAGGCCTCTAGTTTAGAATCCAAGAGGGACTTCTCCAAGGCTTCCTAAATCATAATCAGTACAAATTCAATGTATATTTTCCAAAGGTATTCTAAACAAAATAATCATGAATCCAATGGGGATTCCAAATGGAATTAAATTATATATTTTTAACATGAATCCTTGGTTGGTTTATTAAAGGAATTCCAAATCATTAATTAAATTACAAGTACTAAAAAATTAAATTAAAATTTATTTATAATAATTTTCAATAGGTCACATATAAGAGGCACTTTCCTTAGGTCCCATTATGTGTTATAGGAATCCTAAACCATTATTTCATGTTCAATAACCATTTCTTGGTACACCTATGGTCATACCATTCATTACCCAATTAGTTTCCCAAGTCAAGCGCACCCCTCGGGTTAGAGTTTAGTTGGGCAGGGGCTTCAGGAAATCGGGGAAAATGTAGAGTTATAAGCTTCTATGTAATTAGTGTCAGGCTATAAACGAGAGTGGCGTGGCTGTCTTGGGGGGTATGGGGTCTCCATGGGGTGGGCGGGCAATCCACAAGGGTGGAAGGGAAATCTAGTGGGAGGGGTGTCTAGGGGGAGGGCGGGCTGTCCACAGGAGGGGGATATCTAGGCGGTACGAGGTATCTAGGGGTTGGGGGTGTCCAGGGTGGGGGAGTGTCCAAGGGGTGGGAAGGAAATACATGTGGATGGGGAATGTACAGAGGGTAGGGGATGTCCAGGGGGTGGGTGGGATATCCATGGGGGTGGCGAGGTTTTTCATGGGCTATGGGGTGTCTAATGGGGTGGGCATACTATCCACGAGGGTGGCTGGACTGTCCAGTGGGTAGGGGGAGTCCTGGGGGTGGGTGGGAAATATACGGGGGTGTTACTGAGAGTTATGAGATTTAATTGGGTTTCCATTCATGTTATGAAAAAGAAATGATGGGTGTTAAGGATTAGAATATATTTTTTAGGGAGAATCCATTTTGGTTGGATTAGTGAGTTGATAATATGATGGTATCAAGTTTGAAATTGGGAAAAAGTTGGGGAATTTGATTCTAAAAGACTCTCAAAACCATCCATGGATATATTATTTCAAGAAAAATGTGTTGTGGGGGAAGAAATTAATCCTATATAGTTAATGTCAATTTAAGATCATGTGATTCCTTACTCATTAAGATGACTACACAAGAACCAAAATAAAAGAGGCCTCAAACCTATCCAAATATCTAGATGTGATGACTTACCATTGATTATTGGGGAACCATAGATGTGATGACTTACCACCTGCACACCCCCCTCCCACCTCACCCACAGAAGACTCTCCATGTACAACCCCCCTCCAATCCACCGACTGCAAAACCCCCCACCTGCACCCCTCCCACTTGCACAACCCCCTCCCCTCTCCCACCCCCACCTTCACAGCCCCCTCCCATCCACACACGACACCCCCCTCCACCATCACCCCCACCTACACAGTACTCTCCTCCACCCCACTCCCACATGTACACCCGAACCTCACCCCAACAAACTCCCACTTTCTATCCCCCCGAACATATATATTCCCCTCCCCCACCCACATGCAAAGCCACCCCCACCCACCTACACCCCCACTTGCATGACCCCCCTCCCCCACCCCCACTGCCACCTGTACAGCCCCCCCCCCCCCCACCTCACCCCAAACAGACTCCCACCTGCTCACCCCCCCAACATATACACCCCCCACCCACCCACTGGTACAACAACGCTGCTCCACCTACACCAACCACATGAACAACCCCCTCCCCCACCCCCACCTGTGAAACCCACCCCTCCCCACCCCACCTGTACATCCCCCCACCTCACCCCGAACATAATTCCCCCCCCCACTACACACCCCCACCTGTACATCCCCCTTCACTCATTTCACCCCCAACCTAAACACCCCCTTCAGACACCCCCTTCAGCACATCCCCTCCCATACCCACTACACCCCCACCCACTGCACCTCCCACCACCACCTGCACCCCCTCAGTTCAAATAAATTTATTCACACATGATATCAAAACAAAAACAAAAAACATATCAAATTAAAATTCGTGGGTAGTATACTGCACGAACCTCAGGTTTAAGAAAAATCAAAACAGAAAACCCAAAAATTAGATGCAAAACATTAAACATAGGGTACTAATTACATATTTGATGTTTAGAACAAAACAACATTGTGATTAAAGATGGATCTGGGAGAAATTTTCTGAGCGAGAGAGATATTATGTCTCGGCATTAGCAGTTCAATTGCATGGATGGGTGATCAGGTTTACTGTAAATTTAGGAGAAAACATTCCAAATGGTTTTAAAACCCATTGGTAAAGGAATGCTTAACAAATGGGTTTGAGAAACCATTAGGAAAGCCTTCCTAAGTCATGGACATTACAAACGATTTATACAAATCATTTGTAAAGGGAGACTAATTTGTAGATTTCCCCACAATTTCTTCAAACCATTGGTAAATACATCACTAACTCATCCTTTACCAACTGTTTGAATAAACAGTTGGTAAAGGACCCCTATACTGACGATTCTATTAAACCATTGGTATAAAAGTGTGGGGAAAATCTAACTTCCATGTAGGGAGAACACCTCGACTATTAACATTAGATATAAATTATTGAGTAATATAATTACTAAAATAATAATGTGACATTGAATAAGTCATAAAATATAGGATGAACTATGGGAACCAAAGGATTTGATGAACAAGAACCACCCTAAGATGTTTATAAAGTATATTAATGAAAATTTTGATAATGAAATATTTGTTAGGGGAAGAATCTAACACCTAGGCTTCAATTACAGTTTGTGAAAATAATATTCTAATAAAACTATAATAAATTTCTATTTTTAATATGTTATATCACAAAAACTAAAATTTAATTTTTAGAATATCAGTTTGGGACATACTAGGTCAAAATAACCTTATAATGAATTTTTAAAATTTTCCATTAGAAATAATATTTTTTACATAATAAATATTTTATTATTTAACTATAGAACCTCCAATTTACAATAAATATTTATAATTTTTAAAAATAAAAAATTATTTAAATGAAATTTTATATAAATAATATTATGATTTTTTGGATTTTAAAAGGTATATTTTTGGAAAAATAATTGTACAGTATAATGTTTTTCAATTTTATTTAATTAAGAAAATAATTATTGATAAATTGGTTAAATGAAATTTATTTATTACATATTTAACCCTATAAATATATATATATTTAATTATAATTATTAATTATATGTTTAATATTATGTATTTTGATTGATGAAAAATACATTTTTTGAAAACCCATTTTTCGATAAGATTTGCAGGTTTATTTAAATGTTAAATTCTTATAATTATTTAAATTGAATTTGATGAAATTTATTAAATATTATAATAAATATAATTATTATTATTTGATAATCTTAAATTCAATTATAATAGTTATCACAAGTAAAAATAGTACAAAAAATTCATTACCATAGTTAAGGTTATACTATGGTTTTTCCATTACCTGCGAATTTGTTAAAATTATTTTTCCATGCATATAATCATTTTATTTTCTAATTTTGATTACAAATTTAGAATAATTGTTTCCATATAACCTAATAAAACTACATTTATTCTATCAATATTTTATAAATTTTTTTGTTGAGAAACTCAAAATATCATGGTGAAAAAAAGGTAAAAATTACTAACCTTGGAGGTACATTGTGTAGCAAGATTAAAACATATTATATTATGTTTTTAGAGATGAGGGTAGACACTATTTACCACCAATATATTATTTATCAATTTTGGTGGTACATTAAATGAGAATAACTTCCCATTATTGAACAGTTTTGGATATTTAAAAAAATTTCATCCCTGCTCAATTATGAAATTATACTCCCTCCCCTCACTAATTCATAAAAAAAAAATTGATAAAAAAAACATTCCAAAATAAATACCATACTTATTTATCCAAATTATAGTGGTCTTGGTTTTCCCAAAATACAAAGTCATTGGTTCATAAAAATTTATATAGATGACGTTTATCTAGGTGAATGTAATCATGTTCATTGAGATACTTATTTTTACATATTCTTTTAAAACATTAAATTATGTGATAAATAAAACAATATAATAACAATATAATCTCTCATATAATAATTTTTTATGATATTAATGGTGTAATGTTTAGTCATCATGATCTGTATAAAATTGGAACCAACCCCATCCCTCAAGTGTATGGAAAACTGTCACCTCACCAATTTATGTAATTTTCTCTCCATCATTGAATCACATTGATAGTTATAATGATTAATTTAATTTATATATATGATACTCATGACATAAAATTGATTATGTAAAATAACTATACGATACAATTCCTTTCCGTCTCACCCATTAAAGAAATGGTAAAGTCACTTATTCATCATTATGACATATCATCTCCATGAAGTGATTTGAATCTATTTAAATGTATATATTTGATGAAATGTTTCAAAAATTAAATTAAACAAGGTTTAGAAGCTGGGATAGATCTTGTTCATAAAATATTGTTAAAATAATATAAAAACTGGTAGTACAAGCAAGTTTAGAAGGATGATAATGAAACCCATGACCCACATCCAAATAAACAAGATGAGAAAAAAATAAAAAGTAACAAAGGACCATATTTTTGAATACTCCACTATTGATATCATGGAAAGAGAATTAGAAACCTTTTTTGAATCCCTATAATCATGAGTGTCATTCAAGTAATGATTCTCAATCAGATAAATGCATTCAATCCCATATGGAATCATTATCCCTAGAACATTTTGGGACCTAGTCTTCAAGGTATGCATGCTATGGAAGAGTCAGATTCCACTTAGAGATGCTTCCATCCATGTTGGAAAACACACATGATAGCTTTACTCATCAACCATAATTTAGCCACAGTGAATGATCAAATACAAATATAGTGATAATAAAAATGTTGAAAGAACCCTCTATGGGTTTGGAAGAAACCGACACATCCCAAAGGTCCCAGTAAACCTCAAGTCACCCCATCCACATTTATATTCAACTATAGTGAGAATAGTAGAATCCATCTGATAGAATCAATAATTTTATAGTTTTTTTATATTGTGAGAAAAAAAAGAATAACCAGATCAAATAAATCAATATTCATGGAACCTATTTGGATTTTAGGGGCTTTCAATACCTCCTTATAAAAAAACAATCAGAGTGGCTTGAAAAAAGGGTTTGAGATTCTTAGCGGTAAGTTAATTTATTTCATTAAATATGTAATAAATTACACTATGAACTAATTTGACTATAAAATGTTGTATTTGATCACTCTGACTAGAACTACTAATAGATTCAATGAAACCCTTAATATATTAAATTTGATAACAATTACAAAGACATGCTCAATGTGTTTTCATAACCTACATGATAATATATACAAAATGAATAAGTGAAAAATTGATTCACCATTGGTTATGTAGACATATAAATATATAGCATTTTTGATTTAATGTTTCTAAATCAAACCATGAATATGAATCATTCAATTCCAAATTCTCTAAGAAGTAATAAATATGAGGTAGAGATGACTGGTTTTTTGAATGTTTATATCTATAGTGGAATTTAAATGTTCCCATCACACATGTACCTGTAGTAATCTTTGTACGTGAACATACAAGTAGATATTTGAGTCTATATAAGAGTATAAAAGTCAATATAGAGTAATTCTAAAATTCCATCCTAATTTGAGTTAAAACATGACATTGTAGATCATTATTCTATTGAGAACCAATAATGGAGATTTGTTTCATTAGTAGAAGAACCTCCATTCCGTCACTAATAGTCCTACCTAACCATGGTGTGGTCCATAAATTGTTATTGGAATAATTATACAATAAACACCATGATAAGTGCATCAGCTCATGGTTAATATGTTTAATGGTTGAATAAATAGAGTAGGAGACATTCATGAAGTAACAATTCGGAATCATTTCATGTAATATATTAGAAATAAACTATATAAATATATCATTGGAAATAATCACGTTCCTAGTGAATTTACTATGAAGATAATTATGAAAAATTCTCATATCCTTAATTCCCATTTCCCCTGAATCAATGGGTTTAACAAAATCTTCTAATATTCCATAATGATTTTCGTTTCATGAATGGATCTAGTCAAACAAATCCCCTATCAAGAATTGAATATTTATTATGACAGTTCTAGGCCATCCATTGCTTGAAAATTTATAGAAACAATTTAGGTGATAATAGAGTTCATAAGAAAAACCCTACCATCATAAGACATGGTATTTCATATCTATATTTCTATTTCAGCTATAAATTCAAAGTGTATGATTTCATGTATCGTATTTTATCGTTACCCTATAAAAGGGGGAACCCAAGATAATTAATGTTCAGGGCCTCTCTTTTCACCCCAAGATTCTGAAAATTCCTATTCTTCATGGAAAAAACGATTCCGTTTCTAAACACCATTAATGTTATATTCCTAATTAACACTTGATCGTAAATTTAATCATAATGAGAAAACAAGTTTTCATGTAATAAATCATTCTTTTACCATCTTGATAAATTAATTATTTAATCATCATTGAGAATGTGTGAAGTGGAAAAGATATCCTCTACAACTTTAATTATGTTTGTAATCAAAAATAACCAATATTATTCAGGGAAAACTCATTTAAACAATATAGATGGAAAATAGATGTCCAGAAAGGTGGTCCCCTTCTCTAAACACCTTAGAGCATTGGAAATATACTCTAGTTGACCCCTTAATAAGAATGTAGAGCCCAAAATACTAAGGATGGTAATGAATATTTTTCTAAAGTTATAGATAATGAAATAAAAAGGAAGATTATAACATTAATATAATCCATGATATGATTGTTCTATATCGTATTCTGAATAACGAAAACATTCATGTCATATCATGTATGAGAAAATGGGGCTGTTAACACCGAAAATACTAGTATTTTTAAAACAATTAAAAATATATATAATATTATTTTTTTAAAAGATCAAATTTGAAATTTTAAATATGAAAATGGATATGAAATAAATTAATAAAATGTTTAAATTCATTATACATTAATTTAATGAATATTCAAATCACATTATTTGTAAAGTGAGGTATATTATCTTTATTATATTTTTTGATTCATATTTTAATTTTATGAACCTAATTTCATTTATATGGTATATATACCTCAGTATTACATGTAAGATCATTAATTCTTAATATTTCATGGAATCATAAGTTACTGTTAATTTTATTTAATCGAAGGTGGATTTGATTTGATATTTACCATGTGGTCAAGAAATTAAGGACATAATTAACTTTTATTGTGATATATTTATTTCACATAATTCATTTCAATGTAAAATTTTTTGTGTAATATATTTTTATTATATTATTTCTTACAAGCACTATTTTATGTGGATTTAAATTTGATACACATAAAAAATTTATAGATTAATAATCACTTTAACTATGTGATTTTTTTTTGTGATTTAATCTTTATTCAACTCAATTGAGATATATATTTTGTATAATTCCACTATTTTTTTATTGTATGTACTTCTTATATGGTATGTTAAATCATTTGTATCTTTATTCATGATATTTAATGTTTATTTTTTTTTTGAAATTTCATTCATGGGGATAGGATTAATATGTTAAAGAATAGGTAAGGGTCACTACATCAATATCATTTTAATTATGGTTGTTTATACTATAATTTTGAAGGTAATTATTTCATAATTTCCAAATAAATACTTTTATTTATAATTATTTCTATTTATTAATTAATATTAATAATTTAACCCCATTGGTAATTAAAATGATGCACAAAATGATTATATGAAAATACAAAATTATTTATCTTTTTGGTCGATAATTTTTTTCATAGATATTCACAATTATCTTTAAAAATTTAATTAAAAAATTTTAAAATTATATAATTAGTTTCGAAAGAAATTTCTTCTCAGGTTTTAATTTTTAAAATATTTATTAAGAGGAACTTATTATCAAATTTTTCAAGATGATCTTTTTGACTATTTCAAAAGTGTAAATGGAATATTTTTTCAAAATATAATGAATTAACATAATTTCACACCATAATGAAAACTTAATAACTTCATGATACCATTATAATTTTATACTTATATTTTCATTGATAATTTTAAATTTAATATTTTGAAATTGTTTAGTTTTTTAAAATTAATTTTCAATGGTTAAATGGTTTTTTGTAAAAATGATTTAATGGTATTTTTATATTTCTATTAATCAATGAAAAATATGTTTATTTTTCATATAATACAAATGGGATATCATTTAAGAAAACCATACATAAAATTTATCTTCATGGTTTTTGATAGGTTTTACTTGGGATAGTATTTACATTAACTGACTTGGTTAATTTTGTGGTTGTTTACATTCTCATGAAACATTCATTTTATTGTAATCATTGACCATTAAATTTCTCATAAATATCTCTATTATTTATTATGTATATATTTATTATATAAATATTATATCATATCTAGATGTGTTTTTTAACTTTAAACGTTATTTTATTGACTAGGGAAAACCATGATTTAACTATATTCTTTACTCTCCACAGATATTTTGTATATAAGGAATATTGTTTAAGAATTTAATTGACCATTCAATTTATATATAATTTAAGGGACATATAGTGATCATTGGGTCCTAGATATAAATAACTCATTATGTACTTATATTCATAATGATAATAATCAGTTAGTTAAATTATATGGGTCTTTCCTAACTGTTTTTCAATAATCATTGGGTTGATATATTTATTAGTGAAATGGTTATTTAATGAAAAATTATTTTATATTTCATGGAAATAAGATTAATTTTATTGTTAAACAATATGATAATAAAATCATTGAATATAATATATTAATATTAAATTTTTATTGTATAATTTTTGTTAAATAATCTATTTTGAAAATCATAGAGTTTAAAAATTAACCTGAGGAACAATGTAATTTTTTAAAATTTACATCATATTTATTGGAGAATTAATGAGAATGTATTAATATAGTGTTTGAAAAAAGGAAAACCTGTAGGTTAAGTGAAAAACAATCATATCTAAAAAGGTCACCCGGATTGAACCCATAATTAATGGGTATCAAATTTATAGTTCCCAACACTAGCCTACCAGATGTATTGGTTTGTATGATATTATATTAACTTCTAATATTTAATTGATAAAGAGTATATATATTTTTTGAAACATATTTTTGGATATCATCTTCTGAGATTTAGTATTTTTAGGTGATTAATGGTATTTAAAGATATGTTTTATTAGTTTGAGGTATAAATAACGTTTTAGTTTAATGTAAATGATTATCTAGTTATAATTCTATTAAATTTTTTATCAGTAATCTAATTGATATGAGATAACCATTTAGGTCAAAAAAAAATTAATTAGAAGGATATCAAAGTTAATTTTGATATGATTGTATTTATTTAGGGGATTGTATATTATAATTTTTTTTTATTATTGATATTTATATAATATTTATCTACATTTAGTAACCAATGATAAATAATTTATTTTTGGTAAATATGTAAATTCATGAGGAATAGATTATTATTAATTTTAGAATTATATGATCAGTTAAATTTTAATTTTATGGATTCATGAATGATAAATCATCTATTATATTCAATTATTTGAGAAATATATGATTTTTTCATGGAAATTGATTATTGGATTAAATTATATTTTTTGAATAATAATATTTTCATCTGTTATTTTTTTATATTGTAAAAGAATCTTGTTACTTTTAGAAAATGGTCTTAAAATAAAAATATTATGGATGGCCTCTTATATTTAAAAAAATATGACGGTATCTACTAAATAGAAATTATATTTGAATCATTTAATTCACTTCCAACCAATTCTATATTATGTAAAAACATATATATGATTTTTTCTTGGTTACCTTTAAATTTCCATCATTGTATTTTTAAAATAAATTTTTATTAGCCATTTTTATTTTTTTGGGTTTTAACAGTGTCATTTTAAAATATTAATCCTTTAATGAAAATGATAAAACTTTTATTGTGAAATTTAAGTATAGTGGGTAGATTATAATAACACATAAATTTATAATACTAAGTTTGATATATTTTTTAGCATTCATCACCGAGCATTAAGTGAACATCAATATACTATTAATATATTATTATTTAAATGTAACTATTATAATAATTATTTTAAAATTGGTGGTATAAATATGATTGGCCACATTATTACAAAACATATAATGTTTATAACAATAAAAATAAACTACATAATTGGAAATAAACACTCAATTATTTATAGAGTCTTTATATTCTAAAAACAATTTCTTCATAATTGATTTTTTTCTTGTTGAAATAATACAATTAGTTTCTTCAATATTAAGAAAAATTTATTTGATAAAATTTTGTTAATTTATTCTATCATTGTACCAAAATTATCTTAATGTTATTTTATTTTAATTTATTTTGAATATTTTTGTAATTAGAAGTGAAAAATAATTATTTTTATTGAAAAATAATTCTTTATTTCATAAATATATAAAGTATCATTTTTCATTAATATGGTTAAATATAATAATTTAACAACTAAATAATTAATAATATAATTAAATTATTTACACTTATTTGGATACATGAAATTGGAATGAATACATTTCATTACATCAATAGTCATTTTACATAAAAATGTATTTTAAGGGATAATTTCATTCTATGTTATTTATATAAATTAATAATTTATTATAGGTAATTTAAAATAAATTATGGATTATATTAATATATAAATTTATTTAAATCCAAATGATGACTATTACATTTTGTGTAGAAAATGTAAGATAATTTTCTGCTTGAGAAATGCATTTGTTGAAAAAATTATTTTTTGTTAGGCAATGCAAGTTTAACATTAAACTGATTAATTCCACTTTTGTCAATTGAAATTAATAACATATATTATATATTTTTAATAAAAATAATTAATATTATTTAATATGGTCAAATTAATTTTTCATAATAATAAGCAGTAAAAAAAAAATTCTTACCATGGATTAGGATAAAACATATTTACCATAAGGTTAAACAAAAAAAGATAAGTGGTAAAATGGCATAATTTTTTTTTTAAATTTTTATTACTGGAAAAATAATGTCTTTTTCTAATATAATTTTTTAGGATGACCATTTTGGATTCATGTGTCTATGAAATTTACTTTTCACTATTCGGTAATAATGGAACCCCAAAAATGTGCCACTCGCCCCAGTTACAAATGGGCTTCTCCTCCCCTCACTTATTAACACCACATGAGCCATTTACCTTGGTCAAAAGTAGCCAAAATTCTTCTCTAGCAACATTAAACAAATTTTATAGATGATTTTAACCTAAAAAAGCCATCCATTTGTCCTTAATAAAACATTTAGTGGATTTTTTTAAAAGAGAAGGTAATTATCCCCACGTTTTTTTATTTATTCTTTTACCATATTAAATTATGTATTAAAAATTAACATATAAAAAAATAACTCAAACATCTAGATTTTTGATTAATTTTTTGGAATAATATTTATCAGTATTCTTCTCCATCAAATTGGAAAACAAATCGTCGCTCGTGTGTATGGCAGACTACATCCTCACGAACCGATTGTCTCCCAACACTAACTAAAATGGGTATCCATATGTATTGAAATAATAGATATATATGATAGTTATACTATTATATTTATTATATATGATTGATATATCATTCAATTCATTACCCATTAACCTATTAATTAAATGGTTTTGTCGCTCGTGATTATTTATGATATACCTTCTCCACGAAGAAATGTGATTTATTTACTTTTTACAACATTAAATAATGACTCAAAAAATATATTTAATAAACAAATATGATAATTATGACATTAATATAATTTGTGATATGATGTAACTATATCCTACACTTAATAATTTGAACGTCCGGGATAATACTGAAACGAGAAAATGAATAAGTTAACACATAAAATAAGGTTAATAAAGAAATATTTTAAATCAAATGGTGATAATGACTTATATGAAGTTCATATATGATATTATAATTATAGATATGGTCTATTAAAAATTAATAAGAAGCATACAATCATTATTCAGGAGGATAAAACACATTAAACTAGAGGGAAGGGTGTGGTATGGGTCATTGTATCAATTTACCTTCATATAATTTTTTTAATGTATTGAACCCAATTTCATTTATATGATTTATATTATAAGATTACCTGATTTTATGAAAGAAACACTATGATAGATAATATACATGATATGAAAAATTTATCTTAAATGAACAACTTGATATTATTATTTAAATGTAACCATTATAACTAATCTATTTGTATAGTGGGTATGGAAAAAATTAATGACATTATCAAAATATGGTTTATACATTTTTATATGTTTAATATTTAGTGAATTAAAATCAAAATGTTTTTAAAATAAAAGCAAATTGTTTCATGATAAACAATCAAAATGTGAGCACGTGTGTTTTATGAAAATAAATGAACCAATTAGTCTTGTAGAATTTTAGTAATTAAATTACTATAAAATATATTCTATATAATGTTTACCATTAATCTTATTAGTTTTATAGACATTATATGAGAACAAATCCAATTTTATCAATAAAATAGTATTTTTCTAAAAAGATACTTCTGCCTCATTTTTATTGTACAATTTTTTTAAATATTATCTTGAAAATATTATAAGTTATAGTTCAAAAATAAACCACTTAAATATAATATTAACATTAAAATATACACTGGTTTTATTTTTGGTATTCTGTAGATATGCTTCATGTTTTGAAAAATAGTCAAAAACAAGGAAGTTTAATTGCAAAAAAAAAAAATCTTCTTAATAATTTAAAGGGTAACATTATATTTTTGATTTAATTTAAAGAATAATTAGATAAAATTGATAATAATTAATCTATTATAGTTCATTGAATTAATTTAACTTTCTGTTTGGATATAAAATCATTTCAATAATTAGAACGATTTAATTTTTAAAAACTATTTTACAGTGATGTCAACAGGATAAATTTAAAATTAATTTAAGGAAATTATGTGTTTTTAATTTTGAGAAATAGATTCCATATTTGTAATCATAATTTCAAAATTAATAAATAGGTAATTTTATTGTAAAATAAGATTTGTGACTTTTTTATTTATTATTAAAATGTTTAAGGGTAAATCATGTCCTTATGAGTAAAAATAATGTTTTAAATATTATAAAATCCCCATAATGATTTATTAATTTTATTTTATTTGTTGTTGTAGACCATAATAATCATTTATCTAATTTTATTAACACTTGTATCCACATTGATGACTATAAGACCTTTATATTATTTAATTTTGTATTATAGTATAAGATGTCACACTTATGATTTTAAAACTATAACATTTTAATTATAGGGTTATTTAGAAGATATCATTTCTATAAATATCATTTTTAAATTAATATATCTATCTTTATCATGGAATTTATTTATGGATTAAATAATTACCTTAAATAATTTTTCAATGATGATGCAATAATTTTTTAATTAATGGATTTTCAATTAAATGATATTAAAATATCAATATAAATATAAATTTAGATAATTAATACAATAAAAAAATTAATATATGACTTTAACATGTTATTTATGTTTTAAATGATATTTTTGAATATATCATGTTGCTATTATTGTTGTAAAAAGTCATGTATTTAATAGTAACAAAATTTACATTAATGATATTTTAAAATAAATAATAACTTATTAAATGATATAATATTCATAAAAATGTAAAATTGAAAAGAAAGTATTTGTATATGTTTTAAAATTTAATAAATGATTCATTTTTTCATTTTTAGTTTTATTGTGATGATATTAACCCTTATAAAGTAAAAACACATGTTGTCAAGGTAAGAATTAATAATGTTAAATAAGGGTTAACACATAAAGATAATGATTAAAAAATTTTATATAAAGTTGTCTGTTTTATTAGTTTAATTTATTTAAACCCTTAAAAATAATATATTGAAATTAATATGTATGTATCCTTGTGTATTAAAAAATTAATTTATATAAATTTGATATTTTGATAAATTCCAAGAGTGCCCCTCCCCTTTCTTATAGAAGGTAAATTATTATTCTATTTTATTCACATCACAAAACATATTTGGATTGGACAATATCATCCCAAACACCATTTAGATTCCATACCCAAATTCTAGGGATATTATTGAAGTCATAACCCCATCCTTAGTGTTTTTAAGTTGTTATCAAAATGGGGTGGTCTGAGGAAGAGGTATCATTTTTAATCAAGTATTTTAATTTATTTCATCTTCCACTATAATAAAATATTATTCACCCATTATAAATTAATAAATCAATTATTCTCATTATATTGATATTTTATTATATTTATATGATAAACCAAACCAAACCCCACTTCTATAGAATGGGAAAATAATTAATAATTTTTGTGCTCAGAAGAGTGTCGTAACACGAATCAATATATTTCATTTCCCATAACTATCTCTCAATACTGGTAATCATGATGAAAATAAGGTTTATATATGATATTAAAGAAATATTTATCATTATGAAATAATAATATTCCATTTATGTGCTTACATTTCCATGAACATGAAATTTATAATGACATTCATTCGTACATGTGAACTATCACCTCCACGAAGCATTGTTCTTAATTTTTCATCACCACATCACTTGATTGAAATAAATGAGAATATCTATATTATTAATTATATATTAATTTTATTTTTATAATTAATTAAAGATAACATTTTACTTACCTTTTTTCCATAATTATCCATGAACAATGGAAATGTAACCCATGCGTACGTACGTTGTAAAATATATATGATTGTAATATATGATATTTTTATTAACCATGATTTTTTAATGTATTTAAAATTATAATTTACGTAAAAATGGATTATTATTTCATTAATATTATTCTGGAGATGATGGACTAACAACCACTATCAGCTATGGACATTTTACTAAAGTCATTTTGGAATCATGTTCTGAATATCATCAAAATGTCCGACCTAAACATAAATAAATATATAAGTCATGTAACCTAGTAATAAGTCATATAATTAGAATACTAAAAATATAAATGTATCTATATATATAAAATTATTAAACTTTGATTATTATTCAAGAATATAAAGATTGTACGTGACGATTCAGACTTAGGGTAAGGGACGTCGTCTAAATCTACTTTCATTGAAACATATTTTGATTTTATACACACATAATCAATTATAAGGTGAATAAAAATCCCCTTTGACATATAATATAATTTATTAACTAATTACCAAGTTATTTAATGTTATTTTGATTGTTACTCATTCAGGGGGATTATGATTTAAATGATAAATGTGGTATGGGGCACCATTAATGTTTAATGATTTAATTATGAAAAAAATTTCAATATATAATTATCATTATTTTATTTTAAAAATTTATTTCTATGGATATAAGAGTATTATAAATGAAATATTTTTTATATTTTTAATTTCATTATAATGTTTTAGAAATGAATGTTTATACATATCCTATATGGAACATTTTGACAAGCGTCAAAAGGAATGTTCTCTTCTTAAATTGCACAGAGAAAACAAAATTCTAAACACCATGAATATTATATAATATATTGATTCCTTTGAAATTTTACATATATTCATTTATGAAACCCCAATTATCCCATATTTTCATAATTTTTGTTACTGATAATTTTTTTAAAGAGAATAGTATTTTTATAAGAAGGTGTTTTTAATATAGTATTAAAAATGTTCTTCAAATAGTTTTATGATGGATGTGTTTTATTAATTATAAGGTACATGAGTATTATAGGAAATTATAAAACCATTATATATTATACATGGGGTGGCCCAGATAGCTCCATTTATTCCCATTTTAGCATAACACATGTATACAAGATAGCGCTCGGTAAGCCCGTTACAGCTTAACATGGGGTGGCCCAAATTGCACAAGGGAAGCCCATTGTATCTTAATGTGTGGTGACCAGGATAGTTCAAGGTAAGAAAATTATAATGGTTGACACAATGAAATGTGTTCCAATAACTTTTCTGTATAGTGAAGATATGATTCTCAAATAGACAACAAATTTCAAGAATGAGTACAGATTTTTTCACCGTGCAAGAAGAAGATGTAGTTAGTGGATTTCCGAGATCGATGATGAAAAGGTGTCAAAAAATTAAATTCAATTTCCGAGATTCATTATAATACATGGTGAATTTTATATTCTTAAAATTGTAGATCTCATCAAGACATTTGATTTGAATGGTCTTAGAGCCTAAACAGACGTACGGATCAAAAGTTATGACACTCGGAAGACGGACAAGTTTTATCCTAAAAACCTACGCGAAAAACTCACACGAATGACCAACTCGACAATATACATTTTTTACAAATACATGAAGGACATACATAGAGTATTTTTGTGGAAGTCCAGTGGGGAAAACTTCCCATTCAACCAGGTCTCCTCCATGCCAATAAATAGGACCCTTGGGCTCCCCATCTCAATGATGGAAACATTTGGAAGAAGTCCCAAAGCTCCCATTACGAAACTATTTCACTATTATCCCAAAATTTTAAAAGGTAGCTCTCTAAAACATGATATAATATAGAATTAAATAATAAAAAATTGGTTCAATGTCCCATCAGGGTCCAGAACACATGGAGCTACGTGAAGGACCTTCACGGTGCACTAGTGTGGAGTACCTATGCTGGAGAACTACGCGGGGGAGCAACGTGAAGAACCAACATAAGGCACCTTTGAGAAGCACCTACATGGCCCTACTGTTTCATACCATGGGGTAGAAGTCCTTCGCACCCCCTCCTTGGGTTCACTGTTGGGCTGCGGTCCCAGCCCTTCTGACTGAACCCTTCACTTCCATCACTGAACCCCATGAAAAATGGAGAGTCGCACTGTGATCTTTTGAAATCTAGTCAACGACATTTTCCATTGCGCCCTTTATGTGACCCAACTTCCATCCTTGGAATACCATGATCGGAGACACTCCATCATAACCAATGAAGTTCATTAACTCAACTTACTCCTCTTGGTTCCTTTCATATGTTATGACTTTGGACTCTCTTTATGGATTCCTCGAGTACCTTGAGATGATACACTCCTCAAGATACTACTCAAACCACATCACCTAACTCCAATCCTAGGTTAAATTCCAAATGATAATCCTCCATAGTTATAAGCCCCAAACCAAATGGTTATCCTCCTTATGAGTAAGCCCCAACAAATTTCCAAAATTTCAGCCATCTTGGTATAAGCCCCTACCCTTCACCCCTTCTTCCTTTCATAGAACCCTTGTCCAATGTAAATATAATAGAGTGAAGTCTTGTCACCCCTCCCTCCTCAACAGTCGACATGCCCTCTTCCATCATCATGGATGAAAATTTTGGAAGTGTTAGTTTCATTGTTGAATCTTTCACATTCTCTTGTTTCTCACCCTGAGCATGACTCACGTGGGATTAGAGATATGTAATGATTACAACATGTGCACAAAAACTCTCATTTAATAAACATTGAGAAATATGATTCATACTAAATCTAGGATATGTAGAAAGCAATTCCATGATCTGATCTCACTATATATCCTTCTTAGGAATCAAAAACTAATTCCCCCAATATGGGCATCCTTTATAATAAATAATCCCAAAATACAATCTTTAAATCATCAAGACATCCCTTTTTTTAGGAAGTATGCCCAAAATCGTCTTTCTTAGAGGACTATATTCTCCAATGAGATTCATCAAACTATTTTTTCTTTGATTCCCATCTATATGGGATATGTAGGAATCCTCTTTAAGGTTCAAACACAACACTTCAAATCAACCCTGTTCTCTTTGGGCCATATTCCTAATAGGGTTTCATCTTATTTTGGAAATGTATATCCTTTCCAAAGTTCCTTGGGATGTTTTAAAATAAGTCTCGCACTAAGTTGTAACTAAGAAACATCCTCGTATTGGTCCTTATCACATGACCTTAAAAGGTAGGATGTGTCCCATTAAGTGGCACCGAACTACGAGGGTTCTGATTTCTTTCATAAGGATACGTAGGATGTTCATTTTATGAGCATGATCCAAAGATCAGAACAATCCTTCATCTCCAAGGATGAAAATAAACTCTAGAGTGACCCACAATGTTGCCTAAAACCAGTATCATGATAAATGATGATAAAATAATCACTAATAAGTATATTAGAGAATAACATTGATGAAAAACTAAAATACATACTAGTAATTATAAAATACTACACATGTTAAACAAGTGATTTTAAATTAAAAGGGATACATATGATATACATGGTGAATTAATACGGATTCATGAAAGTATTTTAATTTCCAATAGATTCTTGGAGTAGACAAAAATTCCCCCCAAAAGGGTGTGATGAGTCTCACCTCCCAACCTCTCGACCAATGCATGTTCTTAAGTATCATAAAATTCGAAACCTAACGAAGGACTGCCTTTGGAAAGCATGTGCTTTTTGGATAAATAACTATTGAATGTTTCTGTTTCCATGAATAAATCCAATGGAAACCTCCAGGAATCAAGGATTATTAAATCTTGAATATCATGTTTTAAGGACCAACATAACAATAACATAACATGGTGTGGTCCAAAAAGAATCAGTTGTGGCCATAATACCTAAATACAGGTCAAAAGTAATGTTTTTCTATTTTTAATTTGTTTGAATGGTTTTTATGTATATGATGCTCTAGGTCATCTAAATTAGTTTCGATTATAGGTTTTAAATATTTTCATAAATAAAAATCTGTGTTTTTCAGATGAATTTTGTTTATTTCATTTACTAGAATAACTCTGATGATAAATTTAAATGTTATATGAGTTTTTAGGTTTTTATTGAATTAATGAATTCTATTATTTTTATATCCCTTAATGAAATTTTGTAATAATACCATGATTTGAGATGAATTTCAAAGGGTATATTGGGGAATAGATTTCAATTTGAGATTAAGGTATTAATTGTGAATAATTTATTTAATGATAAATCATGATTTATATTAAATAGTTTTATAATGTTGAAAAAATGTATAATGACTATAAGTCTCCACTTTTAATGAATGTGTTTACATTATTATATTTTTTTACCAATTATCTAAAAATATAAACTAAACTAATCCTTGAATGTGAATTTTATTTCATAAACTCTAGGATATGTAATGTTTATGGTCAGGTCCTTAGAGTTTCTATCAAAGGATAGTTTGGAATACTTTTTAGATTAATACTCATTCGTAGGATTTATAGATATCATCAAGCATTTTTAATTTTCTATTTTATGATATGTTAAATTTCATAAAAACCCTTTTGAGGATTTAAGATAGGAAATTTCAATGTGATTAACAGTATTTTTGGAGAAATTTATTTTTTAGGTAATTATTGGTTATTAATTTTGTGGATGAAATATAATGATAAGATCTAACTATTTAGGTTAAAACATGTTATTGATATTTTTAGTGTTTTATCATTTTTTATGAATTATATACGAATTATATAGTTTTATAAAAATGAAAACCAATAGGATGGGTGATAAACCATCGCTTCAAGAAAGGCCCTAGGGCCCATGCCATTACTACCCCAGGCCCACCTTCCATAGGCTATAGGTTGGAGACTAGCACCAAAAGGCATATCCTTGTAAACAGAAATGCATTTCCTTTAAACCTACAAACACACATACCACGTATATGACAAGACACAAACTGCGAAGTAAATATGTATAGTAAAAAGGTGGTGTGTACTGTAAGTAAAGGGTGTCGAAATACAAGACCAATTGAAAAGTATAACTACAGCAGAAAAAATGCTCCCAGAGTCATCAACTAGGGTTCCTACCTGAAGGGTATGTACAACTCATGGTCGGTCTTCATTGCCGCTCATCTCTTATAAAGGTCCAAATATGAACATCGTCCAGTTCTAGATACCAATCCTTGGTCACATCTGTTTATCGTATACACAATACACAACATGGTGCGTGTGAATCCCGTGTAGGGATGAGTATAATAATAAATAGTAGAGACCCTAAGAACCAAAAAGGTATCCCAGAGTTGCACAAAGTAAAAACAACTAAGTAAGTGCTCAATCACAAAATAAAAAACAATAGTCAGCTCCCACAAGATAGAAAACTCATATGTTAGAAATATAAATGATTAATCATAAGCTATATCTCCTTATTCCATCTAGAAGTTCACAACTGATCCACAAAGATGCTATTTTATATCAATCCACTCTTAGACGTCATTAGTTGTTCAATGATGGACCACCATAAGGTCGGTCCTCCTTAGGTTACACTACTGTTGATCCACACTAGGTGGATGGAATTCTTATCCACACATGGTTGTTGGAATGTTGATCCACAAGGGGTTGCTAGAATGAAAATCCATAGGGTCGCTTGATGCTGATCCACACATGGTCGCTATAAGGTGATCCTCGATGGTCCACTCTAAAACTGAACCATGTCATGTTGCTATAATTTTAATCCACACTGGGTTGTAATGATACTGATCCACATATGATATTCACTTCAAAGACATTTAGTCACAGGTTTCCCCTCACTTAGTGTGCTCATGTTCCATAGAATCTGCTCCTCGAGATATCGGTCTTTCCTCACCTTCCACTATTCTCCAAAAATGAGTAACCCAATGTACTACCACGTCATAAGGGTTCGAACGTGATACGTGACACATCAATCAAACTCTCGGTCAGTGAGTTATAAGCATTTTAGTACCAAGGGCCCGATTGGATTCAGGTTTGATCCAACCTAGTCATAATCCAACATTCTCTAAAATTCGAGCGGAGTATACCAAAATTACTACCTCACTCCAAGGAACCAAGAACTACAGATAGTTTTTTAAATGGATGTTTGGATTTCATTTTATGACATTTTAAGTGAAACTATGCCTCGATGGGTCTGAGTCTAGTCTGACCCAGTCGCACATAGACGACCCTGTTCGGGTCGCCTGAATCGGCCTCAGATGGATCGGTTGGGCCGGGCCATGGAGGGCTCGGCCCGCTGTGCCGCGGTCCAGGCCAGTCTACTAGGGCGCGTGTCCCAGCAGGTTGGGGGAACGGCTCCACCCGTAGGGGGCATAGGCCAGCCCGAAGGGAGGTGCGGACCAGCCCAGAGTTTGCGCGGACTATGTAACACCCCAAGATTTCATAGTGTGTTATTTCTTCAAAATAATTCAATAATATGCACTACACGCAACACTGAGTTCAATCACACCATGACTTACAAAAAAAAGCCATTCAAAGGAGGTTATGAATAGTATTATCTAAATTTTAAACTTTATATAATCCTTATAATTTTAGAATCCATATTATGAGTTTCTTAGATATAATGCAAGAACAAATTCATTTTCAGTATTGCACTTTTATCAACTTTTAATAGTGAACCCTTTATAAATTCAATATTTTAAACTTTTTGACTAAATGGGGACATCAAAAATTTAAAATGAAACATCCCAAGCTTCCACGGTACACTTTCTTTGAATAATACAGTAGCGTGTGTTGTACGCAACCTTGAGTTTTAACACACACCACAACCAATCAAACTAGCTGTTATGAATAGTAATACCTACTTTTTAAAATTATATATATTTTATATTTTAAAATGGACTTCATCTTTGGATTTGGAATATCGAATTTAGCCTAAGGATAAATTTTGGTACATTTCGGATAACTTTCATATTTTGATGAATAGTGAAAATTACTAAATTTTAATTAAAAACAACTTTTTTAATCAAAATAATTAATAGTGATAAATTATGAATTTTAGTGGTTTTAAAGTATATTTAGAATATTTTTTTACCATTTAATATAATTTTGGTCATTGGACATAATTTTACAATTAAACCGAACATAAACAAGTCTCAATCTTTTGATAGTTATTATCTCTTAAAAACACGCTTTTTGTGTTGACAGCGGGAATTAATTTTAAATTAATTTCATCCACTTCTGTGTTTAGAATTTAGGAAAATGGATTCCATATTGGGAATAAGGATGTTCAAATTGTGTAAATAGGTAACTTTTATTTTAGACATTTTGAATAATTACTGCGGTAAATATTTTATTTACCATGGTTAAGGGTAAATCCGGTAAATAAGGGTTAAAAAAATAATATTATAATAATACTAAATTACCTTAAAACGTGTCTTAACACTATTGGATGTTACATGGTCGACCATGGTCATCTTTGGGTCGATTTTGGGACCCCATGGATCCACTTGTAAGTGATAATGACACTTTATTTTAATTAAGTCAAAATGAATACAAAAATGACACAAGCATATATCTTTTAGCAAAACAATTGTTACATAGGGTTATATAAGTTTGATTTTAGATTATAAATATTCATTAGAAAGCTAAAACGATTTCCTACATAATGATATTTTATTTATAATTTTTAGACATTAAATAATTTATTTTATTTATGACACAATGATGATGCAGTAATTACTATAATAGTGAAAAATTAAAATAATTGATATTATAAATACCCAAATAAATATAATATTAAACTTTTAATGAATAAAACTAATTTTCATGGATAATATGATATATTAGTATTGATTGAATTGAATTTTTTAGAAGTAATCAATCTGTTATGAGTTTCACAAAAATCAACTATTGAATAGTGTCAAAATTGACATAAAAGAGTTCTTAAAACAAATATTATATTATTAATTGATATTAAATTCCTAAAAATCTACGGTTCGGCCAAAAGACTTATATCGTGATAGGTTCATCATTAATGTACCACTTGGTGGTATCTTGGATGTATATAGTATGTTTATTAACCATATTATATAAAAATACAAAGAGACATTGTAAAAGTGAAACTAATTAACTTAGAGTTAATACTTAAAGATAAGGTTAATATAAGTACCCAAACCTGTCTAAATTCTATTGGTTGAGTGGTTTTCGACCTATCCCCACCTTAACCTTTTAATAATCAACTTTGGAGCCATTAGAAACCGAATATGAATTTATTATAAATTAATATTTCTAGCTTTTCCAAAGGTGCCCCTCACCCCACTTATAAAAGGGCACTCCTCCTTCTCATTTCTTCACACCTTAAAAGCCTTTTGGTTCGGCCAAACTCTGCCCAAATACCCTCCCAACATCCCTCAATACAACCTAGAGGCCTTAGATTGATCAGAAAGCCAACCTAAGGAGCCCTTTTGATTAAATCAAAAGGAAGAACCCGAAGAAGAGGTAATGATTTAACCACCCTTCTCCAAGTTCATTTCTTCTTCCACTTCTTCTTCCTTTGTTCTTACCATTCTAAAATAATAACTCCAGTATCTCACATATACTGTGGTGTTATTATAAATATGTTACAACCATATTCAGTATTCTATCCACCCTTTGAATAACATGTCACCATACGTGCGTACGTACGGCTTACCGTCTCCACATCGTGGTGTAATTGTTATTCAATATAATATTATTTGGATGGGTTTAATAATGATGTGTAACTCATGTAAATAATAAATATAACATGTTAATGATTCTTTATATATGATATAACATCCATTTATATATTATTTTAATATCAAAAGAATGATATTGTCGCTCGTGCGTACGTACGGACTACCGTCTCCACGAACGCGATGAGATTCTTTCTCCATCGTATCCATTCAAGTATAATTATCATTTGATGATTTAAAAATTATGTTTAAGTACTGGATATCATTCTGGATATGAATAAGATACAAAAACCATGGCTTATGTAACAAAACATATAAAAGAAAATGAGTAATTTAACTCCCGAAACGACGATAATTCTAAGATATTATTAACAAATCAATGTTAAAAGATCATATATGATATCATATTAATATATATGATTATTGTATAATTTAATAACAACTATTTCACCATTATACAGTAGGTTAACCTACCCCAACCAAGGAAAAGTACAAGGTAAGGGTTATTTCACAATCTCTTCATTATCCGAGGTTGTTTATACGTAATAATCTACTGGGATCTCTTTATCATCCACATCCATGTTTCTTCAAAATGTATTTCAAAAGATTTTTATTATTTACAAGAATATGGGTTAAAGTCATTTATACCCTTGTTTGACTTTTTATAAGAGGAATCTTTCCATCGTTTTCAAAACAAGGTCCTTTTTAACCTTTTCAACAGAATTAAGGTAAGAATGTTTTTTTAACTTATACGGCGAGTGCGGTTATTTTCTGCCGTTATAAAATCTTCAAATCTTTCCTTACAATCTTATAAGAATATTTTCAAAGAAAATGTTTTATTTTATATAGATCTTAAATTATTTCAAAATAAAAGGAGATATTTCTTTAAAAAGAATTTTGATTTCATATATGTCAACATCCTTTGATGGATTTTAAGATTATTTGAAGTTGATTTATTATGATACAAAACTTCTATATTGTATTGAAGGTTTTGTGATATGTTTGACTGTGGATGTACTATTTTTATACCATTCATAGTTTATGGTGAAATTATTGACATTTCGTATGCTAGTTTTAATACGAATTTTTATGTTATGTTTAAACCTTTTCATATGGGAATGCATTGGACTTAGTAAGTGACAGGTGGAGCCCGCTATAGCTCCTCGATGCATCGGTAGGTCTCATGAGACAAACTAGTGTCTTGGCACAAGGCCTTGACAAAATCTTATTTGTAGTCTTGGCACGAGGCCTTGGCTATGTGGTTATGATAGTCTGGCATTATGCATTCCAACATTATGAAAGTGGTTATTGATTTTTGCATGTGATTATTCGATTAGTAGAATATCCATGTGAATAAGTAAATGGCATTATTTCATTTTACTTTTTCCATACTATGTTGAAGTTCAAGTTTAAAAGGATTTTGTTTTAGTAATGCATTGCCTTAAATGTTTATTCTTATTTATGAATGTTTCCGCTATATTGTTATCCTTACTGGGCATTTGAGCTCACCCCTTTTCTATGTTTTATTTTTCCCAGGAAGTGAAGAAGTAAATTATGAATGACCTGCAGGGATATTATGTGGGGATATGAGTGTGGATTATGGAGACATTATGTTATTGTATTAGTTTTTCATTTTATGATGTAATGTAAAACTTATGAATATATATAGTGTTTCCAAGGCTACTAAACCAATCGGTCTTTCGAGATTTGATCTTTCTTGTGATCATGCCAATGTTATGTAATAATGCACCGACTCTGGGTAACTGGGGTCGGGGCGTTACAGTTGGTATCAGAGGAAGTTTAGTACAAACCTTGGAAGCTAGATTTAGATAAAATCTGATTAGAGAACGTAGACCTAAGATGAACTTTGAGGATTAGTATAGAAGAACTTCCTAGAATTTTGGTATTGTAGAGATTTTGTGAGTTTTCCGAGCAATAAATCCCTGTCTGGATACGAGCAGGTAGAGGCGGCTCTGGCACAGATGTACCTAGGGGTAAAACCCGAAAACACCGCTTTGAGCTAGACTCGAACGGGAACTGGTGCACGACAACGGGCCTTGCTGCACTCTTGGTTACGACACTCCCGGGGGATATGCTTAGGATAACTCTCATTTTCTTTACAAATCATTATGAAGGGTTTATGAGTATATACTTCCTCAAAGAAAACATTTTTTATGATTATGGATTATATCCATAAATAGTTCAATTTATGTTAAGTGTTTTATAAGTATGGGATTATGTGTTTTGATTCATAAACTGATCTAGTTTATGCCATGGTATAGAAATGGCACCCAGTAGAAGGAATGAGAACTCCAGAAATACACATGATTCAAAGAGAAGGAAGGATCATATCTTTCATGGTTTTAAGCTAGAATTTATAATAGAAATAGTCTCCCATGTATTATCATCATATGAAGAAATAATATCATGTGTTGATAAGATATGTAAAGAGTTTACTGAGTCCTATGGCTTTGAAGGGAAGCAAGAGAAGAAAAGGATGGAAGAGAGAAAGATGGATAAAGGGAAGAGGGAAAAGAAGAATTTTCCCATATGTGGTAACTGTGGAAAGAAACACCCTGGAACTTGCCTGAAAGGAATGGGAGTTTGTTATAAGTGTGGAGGAAAAGGGCACAAAGTACGTGACTGTAAGGGTAAGAAAATAGTTTTCAATGTACAATGCTTCATTTGCAAGGAGTTTTGACACTACGCGAACCTATGTCCCAGTCATCAGACTATGCCGCAAATGATGTTATTGGATAATAACCAAGTTATGATACTACCACAGATGAAGAGGAATGATTAGAGTTCTTATGTTGATTATGTCAATTGAGTGTTGTATCAACAATGTACTTGTTATAATAATTATGGAGTATATAAGGATTGTACTGCAGTACTATTTCATTAAGGACTTGAGATTATGTGGAACAAATAAAAGTGACTCAATAACAGGATAAATTTTTGGAAAATATGTGGTTGAGAGAATGATAAATCATAATATAGTTCTGATACTGAGGTAGTGATTTTGGAATAATATGTGATTGCTTTGGATAAATTATATTGGATATTCTTGACTACCTTGGAACTAATTAATGATTTGTATATTCCATCATTGTTGGGGTTTAAAACATTTTTGGATTAATGAAGTATATCCAGCATTCTATATGGAATAGGGGAGCATGAATGTAACCAATAAGGAATATGGTAATTCAAGATGTTTCAGTTTATTAAAAGAATACAAGATGAAGGTATTCATTTGCTATTGTGGGGTAAAAAGGATCTATATTATGTTTACCTTCCTTATAAATGTTGGACTGTGAGTTTGGACAGAAGTATTTTGGATAGTTCTAGTTTGGATTATTTTGGATTACCATAAAAGGAAAACCCGGAGGTTGGGCGGCAACCCGTCGCGTCCGGCAAGGCTGCGAGACTTGAACCCGCAACTGAAGGGCGACAAGAGTGTATCACCTACCACTGGCCCATGAGATGTCCTGGATTAAATAATGTTGTTTTTTTAAAGATCTGGTAGATGAATTATAAATTCATTTATTTTGGAACCCTGTAGGAATAGTATAAATAAATAAAAAATTACATTCTATTATCTTTTAGAGTGAAAGATGAGTTTGTGGTAGAAACTTATTAATGGATAAAACTCTGATTATAAAGTAAGTATATCTCCTTATGATCTTAGCCAATCTCATAAATAAATTCCTCAACATTAATAAAAGGAACTTAGAACAAAAATGTTTCCCTAGATGGTACCATAAATCATCACTAATTTATGGCTTTGGGATTGTTGGCCTTTTCATAGCCATGTTCTCTACCACTCTCCATCAGATGATTGATGGTTAGATTTCTCCTCCATATCCATATTTTCCTACATGGAACCCTAGTATGTGTTATTTTCGGTAATCTTCATACTTTCCACTCATTATTTTAAATAGAGGCCTCATTAATTCATTTTTCGATGTGGGATTTCAACTAAGATATTTTGAAACGTCAAAAATGTTTTATCCCAATACCCTATATTTTGTTGAACCGATGGTATTTCAACTCATCATAGATTGATGAATTTAAGGACCTCAATTATAAACTTGTTTGTGATTGATGACCTAAATCACTACCTATAAATATATACTTTTTTCCTCCGATTATATGTCTCTAATTTCCACCAATGTTCTTCTAATCGAGATCATAATTTGGTGGTGACCCTTTCATTTCTCTTTTCCTCATATTAAGACTAAATTTTAGTAACCCAAATTACGATGTGGGTTTTCCCACAAATATATTTTCTATTTTCAACCTTTTATTTTTGAAGAATAATTTCAAATTGCGAGGACGCAATTTATTGAAGGAGGGGAGAATGTAACACCCCAAGATTTCATAGTGTGTTATTTCTTCAAAATAATTCAATAACTTGCACTACACGCAACACTGAGTTCAATCACACCATGACTTACAAAAAAAAGCCATTCAAAAGAGGTTATGAATAGTATTATCTAAATTTTAAACTTTATATAATCCTTATAATTTTAGAATCCATATTATGAGTTTCATAGATATAATGCAAGAACAAATTCATTTTCAGTATTGCACTTTTATCAACTTTTAATAATGAACCCTTTTTAAATACAATATTTTAAACTTTTTGACTAAATGGGGACATCAAAAATTTAAAATGAAACATCCCAAGCTTCCACGGTACACTTTCTTTGAATAATACAGTAGCGTGTGTTGTACGCAACCTTGAGTTTTAACACACCACAACCAATCAAACTAGCCGTTATGAATAGTAATACCTACTTTTTAAAATTATATATATTTTATATTTTAAAATGGACTTCATCTTTGGATTCGGAATATCGAATTTAGCCTAAGGTTAAATTTTGGTACATTTCGGATAACTTTCATATTTTGATGAATAGCGAAAATTACTAAATTTTAATTAAAAACAACTTTTTTAATCAAAATAATTAATAGTGATAAATTATGCATTTTAGTGGTTTTAAAGTATATTTAGAATATATTCTTACCATTTAATATAATTTTGGTCATTGGACATAATTTTACAATTAAACCGAATATAAACAAGTGTCAATCTTTTGATAGTTATTATCTCTTAAAAACACGCTTTTTGTTTTGACAGCGGGAATTAATTTTAAATTAATTTCTACCACTTCTGTGTTTAGAATTTAGGAAAATGGATTCCATATTTGGAATCAGGATGTTCAAATTGTGTAAATAGGTAACTTTTATTTTTATACATTTTGAATAATTACTGCGGTAAATATTTTATTTACCATGGTTAATGGTAAATCCGGTAAATAAGGGTTAAAAAAATAATATTATAATAATACTAAATTACCCTAAAACGTGTCTTAACACTATTGGTTGTTACATGGTCGACCATGGGCATCTTTGGGTCGATTTTGGGACCCCATGGATCCACTTGTAAGTGATAACGACACTTTATTTTAATTAAGTCAAAATGAATACAAAAATGACACAAGCATATATCTTTTAGAAAAACAATTGTTACATAGGGTTATGTAAGTTGGATTTTAGATTATAAATATTTATTAGAAAGATAAAAATAGTTCCTACATAATGATATTTTATTTATAATTTTTAGACATTAAATAATTTATTTTATTTATGACACAATGATGATGCAGTAATTACTATAATAGTGAAGCATTAAAATAATTGATATTATAAATACCCAAATAAATATGATATGAAACTTTTAATGAATTAAACTAATTTTCTAGGATAATATAATATATTAGGATTTATTTAATTGACTTTGTTCGAAGTAATCAATCTGTTATTATTTTCACAAAAATCAACTATTTAATAGTGTCAAAATTGACATAAAAGAGTTCTTAAAACAAATATTATATTATTAAATGATATTAAATTCCTAAAAATATAAGGTTCGGCCAAGAGACTTATATCATGATTGTTTCATTATTAATGTACCACTTGGTGGTCTCTTGGATGTATATAGTAAGTTTATTAACCATATTATATAAAAATACAAAGAGACATTGTAAAAGTGAAACTAATTAACTTAGAGTTAATACTTAATGATAAGGTTAATATAAGTACCCAAACCTGTCTAAATTCTATTGGATGAGTGGTTTTCGACCTATCCCCACCTTAAACTTTGAATAATAAACTTTGTAGCCAGTATAAACCGAATATGAATTTATTATAAATTAATATTTCTAGCTTTTCCAAAGGAACCCCTCACCCCTCTTATAAAAGGGCACTCCTCCTTCTCATTTCTTCACACCTTAAAAGCCTTTTGGTTCGGCCAAACTCTGCCCAAATACCCTCCCAACATCCCTCACTACAACCTAGAGGCCTTAGTTTGATCAGAAAGCCAACCTAAGGAGCCCTTTTGATCAAATCAAAAGGAAGAACCCGAAAAAGAGGTAATGATTTCACCAACCTTCTCCAAGTTCATTTCTTCTTCCACTTCTTCTTCCTTTGTTCTTACCATTCTAAAATAATGACTCCAGTATCTCACATATACTTTGATGTTATTATAAATATGTTACAACCATATTCAGTATTCTATCCACCCTTTGAATAACATGTCACCATACGTGCGTACGTACGGCTTACCGTCTCCACGTCGTGGTGTAATTGTTATTCAATATAATATTATTTGGATGGGTATAATAATGATGTGTAACTCATGTAAATAATAAATATAACATGTTAATGATATTTATATATGATATACCATCCATTTATTTATTATTTTAATATCAAAATAATGATATTGTCGCTCGTGCGTACGTACGGACTACCGTCTCCACGAACGCGATGAGATTCATTATCCATCGTATCCATTCAAGTATAATTATCATTTGATGATTTAAAAATGATGTTTAAGGACTGGATATCATTCTGGATATGAATAAGATACAAAAACCATGGCTTATTTAACAAAACATATAAAAGAAAATGAGTAAGTTAACTCCCGAAACGACGATAATTCTAAGATATTATTAACAAATCAATGTTAAAAGATCATATATGATATCATATTAATATATATGATTCTTGTATAATTTAATAACAACTATTTCACCATTATACAGGAGGTTAACCTACCCCAACCAAGGAAAAGTACAAGGTAAGGGTTATTTCACAATCTCTTCATTATCCGAGGTTGTTTATACGTAATAATCTACTGGGATCTCTTTATCATCCACATCCATGTTTCTTCAAAATGTATTTCAAAACTTTTTTATTATTTACAAGAATATGGGTTAAAGTCATTTATACCCTTGTTTGACTTTTTATAAGAGGAATCTTTCCATCGTTTTCAAAACAAGGTCCTTTTTAACCTTTTCGAAAGAATTAAGGTAAGAATGTTTTTTTAACTTATACGGCGAGTGCGGTTATTTTATGCCGTTATAAAATCTTCAAATCTTTCCTTACAAGCTTATTAGAATATTTTCAAAGAAAATGTTTTATTTTATATGGATCTTAAATTATTTCAAAATAAAAGGAGATATTTCTTTAAAAAGAATTTTGATTTCATATATGTCAACATCCTTTGATGGATTTTAAGATTATTTGAAGTTGATTTATTATGATACAAAACTTCTATATTGTATTGAAGGTTTTGTGATATGTTTGACTGTGGATGTGCTATTTTTATACCATTCATAGTTTATGGTGAAATTATTGACATTTTTTATGCTAGTTTTAATACGAATTTTTATGTTATGTTTAAACCTTTTCATATGGGAATGCATTGGACTTAGTAAGTGACGGGTGGAGCCCGCTATAGCTCCTCGATGCATCGGTAGGTCTCATGAGACAAACTAGTGTCTTGGCACAAGGCCTTGACAAAATCTTATTTGTAGTCTTGGCACGAGGCCTTGGCTATGTGGTTATGATAGTCTGGCATTATGCATTCCAACATTATGAAAGTGGTTATTGATTTTTGCATGTGATTATTCGATTAGTAGAATATCCATGTGAATAAGTAAATGGCATTATTTCATTTTACTTTTTCCATACTATGTTGAAGTTCAAGTTTAAAAGGCTTTTGTTTTAGTAATGCATTGCCTTAAATGTTTATTCTTATTTATGAATGTTTCCGCTATATTGTTATCCTTACTGGGCATTTAAGCTCACCCCTTTTCTATGTTTTATTTTTCCTAGGAAGTGAAGAAGTAAATTATGAATGACCTGCAGGGATATTATGTGGGGATATGAGTGTGGATTATGGAGACATTATGTTATTGTAGTAGTTTTTCATTTTATGATGTAATGTAAAACTTATGAATATATCTAGTGTTTCCAAGGCTACTAAACCAATCGGTCTTTCGAGATTTGATCTTTCTTGTGATCATGCCAATGTTATGTAATAATGCACCGACTCTGGGTAACTGGGGTCGGGGCGTTACAGACTATCCCGCAAGAGGGTGCGTGGCCCACCCTATATGGCATGGGGAGAAAATGTTCCCCCTTTTTTCCTGAAAAAATATGATGTTATGGATTTGGAGCGGTGGCGCCCCATGGTAATTCTTGGCTACCTGTGGGACCTGTAGGGAATGTGTCCTTGCCTCCGCCATAGCTTTGAGTCACGATCCCAATCAGCGACGTGCAATGTCACACCGCTCTTCCTTTACAATCGGCCGGTGCAGGCCACCCTACTCAACTGCCATGGATAAAAATATGTGGCCTCCTCCTATTGTAGTGCGGGATGGCATGCTTTCACCCTCTCCATGACCGGCCAGTGTTGGCATCCTATTGACTACCACAACCAATTGCCACATCCACAACCTGCAAAACTAAATGACATGCCACCACATCTATGGCCTGCAGGTACCAGCCACCTCCTTTTTCGAGTCAATAAGGATTCCTTATTTCATTTTTTATTATTTCATGTTTGGGGAATATTGTTGAGTCAATAAGGATTCCTTATGAATTTTCCATTCATTCTTGTTTTGAAAATCATAAACACCTTATCTTAAGGTAATTCTCTTTTTTTCAATGCATTACCTTTATAAGAAAATTTTCCTTCCACAATGTAATTTATCCTTATCATGTTTTTCATTATTAATATTTTATCTAAGTATAAAAATATCAGTCTCATACCCAAAACCCTTGAATATTATATATACTTAGATATACAGTATTATGTTTTCAGGATATGAATTAATGTTCTGAGTTCTCTAAATTCAGACTCCAAACATTCTGAGTTCAGGAATTCTCATGAATTTAGACTCCAAACATTGTATGTTCAGAATTCAAATTCATATGAATTCAGACTCCAAACATTGTACGTTCAGACTATGAATTCTTATGAATTTAGACTCTGAAATTTGGAAGTTCACACTCTGAATTCTTATGAATTCATACTCCGAAATTTCGTGAAATTTAGACTATGGAATTCTATGGAATTCAGGTTAAGAATTCCTTTGAGGACAGAATCTGAATATCTATGTACAGAATGGTTTTTGTGTTATACTCTGAATATTAAAGTTTCCATACACTCTGAAAAATAAATTATTTTAACTAACCATTATTTTTCTTAATTGGGTAATGGTTATAATAAGATTTCGTGCATTAAGTAACTATCCAACAATTGTTTGAGTGACACGGGTATAGGAACCTCCGAAATTCAAGGAAAAATATGACCATCGAAGGAGGGAGCCGACCATTGAATATGTGCATATAAAAAGGTTCTCATTGGAAAGAGCACATAACAAGTTGATCAATCTAGATATTATATGATGTTGAAGTGATTTCTTGAGGGAGACACATTATTTCTTTATGTGTAATGAACACCTGGTTCATAATTGCTTCATGTGAATCCCAATGTTGATGAGTACATTCAAGGGCCTCTAGGGATAACAAGACAGATGTTTCGACTACCTTGAAGTTGAGGGCTTGTGGGGATATAATGACAGATCAGATCTTCATATCGAATGCTTACCCTAGTGTGGGTAAGACAGACTTTCTTGAATGTATAAATCAAGGGTCCTTTATCCATGGTTTTGGGATACCCTTCTATTTGGGTTAAATTATTTACTACTTGATACTTGAATTGTTTCATGTTTTCCACTATATTTTGTTTTTTAAGAAATTTATAACTATATTATACTTCCTAATACTTGTATACTCTGATTTTGTAAGATTCTATTTTCTTTAATGTATAATCATTATTTTGTAAACTTTTGTTAAGATTCATTTTCGGATTCACTTTTCCAGAATTACATTCTTGGAATCACTTTTCCGAAATCATGCATGATAGTAGAACATAATGGTTTTGTGAAGTTATCTTGTTTAACATTGATAAATATTACCATCATTAAATGTTCCGAAATAATTTTTTAAACTATACAATTCACCCCAATCTTATATATTGAGCATCTACTATTACATTTCCATCCTACAATTGGTATCGTAGAAGAATATCATACTCCATACCAACCTAATAATTGGTGTCAGATGTTGGTCTCTAAAATACATATATTCACATATAAGTTTTCTTGCTCAAGTTTTCAATGTTATATATTTTCGTGCTTATAATTTTTTTTCTTGTTTTGCAAACTATTATTGCAGACAAGTTTTTGTAGAAAATGATTTTCTTCATGATGGTAGGAATGAATTTTGGATCCATAGACAACATAAATCCTATAAGACCACCTATTTATGATGGGAATGATTACAAATTTTAGAGAGGTCATATGAAGACAGTCATTATAAATACAAGATTAGATAATATTGTTATTCTTACCAAATGATATAAAATCCCTAACATGAAATTTGGTTCTTTCATCAACCTTGAAAAGAATGAATATCAACTGAATTATAAGGTATGCAATACATTTATTTTTTTATGACTAGACATATATATAGTAAAATTTATTCTTGTGAAGCATCAAATTTTATTTGGAAGAAGATTTAAAATACACACTTTGCATCTTCCAAATCTATTGAAACAAGAAGTTCCATGCTCAAAGTTGAATATCATGGTTTCTGTTTTCCTTATAGAGAAAAGATATGTATGTTGCAACAGAGATTCTTGACTATTGTTAATAGTTTAAAATCTATGGGTGATAAAGGATTGGATTATGATGCTCCTGTGGATAAGATCACAAACATTATGACCAATGAATGGGAATCCAAGAGAACAACTATTGATGAGACTATAAAGGTTACAGAGATTTTTCTTGATGAACATTTTGGAACTCTTCTTCAACATGAGACTAGAATGCAGATATATGCTGATAATATTAAGAATAAGAATTGGAATGGCTGTATTTCTTTTACTACAACTTCAAATCATATGAAATCCATGACTCTTGAGAGAGTTATGAGATCTAAATCTATGTAGATTGTTATTCAGTCCAATTCTAGTGAATGTGAACATTCAGAGAATGAACTAGAAAATCTTGGTCGAATGATGAACAATATTTTTGTATAGAATAACATTCAATCCAGATACAAGAAGAATGTATGGAATGATAATAATGATTCATAAGTCAAATGTTATGAATGAAAAGGATCTAGAATTATTAGACCAAATTTTCCTATGATTAAGAGAAAGGAATGAAAGGAAAATAATTTTGAGATAAATAAAAAATAAGTACTACAATTATAATGCTAAGAACATCTTGAAATATAATGAAACCTAGAGTGCCAGTAGTGGAGACTCTTCAGATGAATCACCAGATTACGAATCTTCTAGAAAGAAGAATCTTAGTTTAATCGCGAGACTAACTATTCAAAATCATTGTCTAATGGCTAAGGTATACAATGCTGAATCCACGAACAATGTTTCTTTGAATGATAAATATAGTAATGATAAATATTATAACTCATCTAATGAATAATATTCTTCTGATGAAGATAATACATTACCTACCTATGACAAAGTTTCAAGGTTTTCTATGATTATTGTGAATAGGAATTCAAAACTCAAAAAAAGAATGATAAGGAAAATTTTAGGAATACTATTCTTACTAAAGAAATATCATATCTTTATATATATCTTGATATGAAAACGCATTATTTTAAAAGTATTTCATATAATCTTTATGAAGATAATTCTAAGAAGGATAAACTTTCTACGGATCTACCAAATGTAATTTCTATGAAATTGTTTTGGGCCTATATCAATTTATAAAAATAATATTTTGGAAGACAAGAACATAGTTATTAGAATGAAGTCAGAAATATTTTTCTTTTGGAAGTGTTTGTCAAACATTACCATAGGAAAGGATAATTTTGATAAAATATATTCTCTAATCCAAACACTTAGGAATAATTCTGGTTTTGGTTATACAAGTTCAAAACCAATTTTTAGTAACAATTGTTTTGTTCCTCAATGTGAACCATTCTGCACTATGTGTTAGTGTGGTGGACATTGGGAAAAAATTTGTTCTTTAAACAAAACCCAGTATTTAGGATTTCATAAATCTTATTTTTCATTTAAATTGTGGGTGAATAAAATTTTTCTTTCTAAAATTTACGGATCCAAGATATTTTGGGTTCTAGAAGTATAACAATATTATTTTTAGGAAAATAAATATGTAACCCATAGAAATACTTGGTACATGGATAGTGGATGTTCCCGGTATAGGACTAGTAACAAAAATAATTTGAAAATATTATCAAGACGAAAAGTGGAAAAGTAGTTTTCAGAGATAACGCTAAAGGTGAAATTATTGATATATGTAACATTATTCTTCTTTGAAAAACATTGATTTCAAATGTTCTATTTTTAAAGGTATTAATAACAACGTTATTAGCATTAAAAAATTATGTGTTGAAGGTTACTTTGGGATCTTTATGATTTAAAAGGGCTGAGTACACAATTCCAAGGAAGAGATTATTCTTCATTATCATAGGCAAGAGAATTTATACACACTAAACTAAAGATACCTTTGGATCCAAGACATACCTTGTATTAGTGCAATTGAAGATCTTTCTTTGTTATGGAAGAGAAGGTTAGAACATTGTATCTTTATGAACCTATGAAATCTCTCCATGAAAAGAACAGTTAAGTATTTACCAGAGAAAATATTTGATTCTTCGAAATTTTTTGATCATTGTAAATATGGAAAGCACATAAATCAAGATTTTATTTTATCAGTGAAGTCTCATCCACTGATGAATTATAGTTAGTGAATATGTATCTCTTTTTCCCAACACAAATCAGAAGCATTGGAAGAAAATATTATGTATTTTTCTTAGTGGATGATTAGACTAGATTTATGTGGGTTAATTTTCTAGCAATGAAATATGAATCTTTTTCTTATTTCAAAAGATTTATAGCCCATGTTAAAGATGTGAAAAACCTTCCTTTGATCACTATTATTAGTGATCATGGAAGAGAATTTCAATATTATTATTTTGAAACAATTTGTAGTAGAAAATTAATTACTCATAACTTTCCATCACCTAGAACACCTCAACAAAATGGTGTTGTCGAAAGAAGAAATAGAATTCAAAAGAGATAACATGAACCATGTTGAGTGAATATTATGTAGAAAATCATTTTTTTGGCTGAAGCTATAATTACTTCTTGTTATACTATAAATTATTTTTTATTAGACCGTTTCTTAATAAAAATCATTATGAGAAATAGAATGGTAGAAAACCTATACTTTCATACTTCATGGTTTTTTGTTGTAAGGTATTACTTCTTAATGTTGAAGATAATCTACACAAATTTGCACCAAAATATGATGAGGGAATTTTCTTAGGTCACTCTAAAACTGTTAAGGCTTTTATAGTTTTCAATAAAAATACTTTCACTAATGAAGAAACAATACATGTCAATTTTGATAAAAATTATCCTTTTTTAAACAATCTCAACCTACATCATCGGATGTGTTTTCAAAAACTGATTTTCAACCTTTTTTAGAAGATCCTTCTGATAAAGAAAATGTCCAAGATGATAATTCTATAACATTTACCCCAGAATATTTCCTACACTATGTTGATGAACAGGTTTAAGAAAACCCAAATTAGTTGTTTTTTTAGAATTATCCTAGTGATAGTATCATTAGTGATGTTAATCGACCTGTAAGGATAAGAAGTTCCTTAAGAAATGAAGTATAAAATCTAGCATTTATTTCCCAAATTAGAAAAAAATGTACTGATGAAGCTTTATGTGATGATGATTGGATAAAATCTATGCAAGATGAACTAAACGAATTCTAAAAGAATAAAGTCTAGACCTTGGTTGAAAGAACTAAGGAATATTCTATTATTGGATTAAAATGGGTTTTTAGAAATATGTGTTATGAAAAATGAATCATAGTATGAAATAAAGCTAGATTGGGTGGTAAAGGAAATAATAAACAAGAAGGAATAGACTAAGAAGAAACCTATGCCCCAGTAGCTACACTTGAATCTATTCATATTTGACATGCCATTACAACATTCTGAAATTTCAAACATTTTCAAATGGATGTAAAATGTACTTTCCTTAATGGTTATGTTCAAGAGGACGTTTTTTTAACAAAATACATGTTTTTAAGATACAAAACATCATTAACATGTTTTAAAACAAAAAAATATTTATATGGACCTAAAAAAGCTCGTCAAGCAGGCTATGATAGACATACAAGATTTCTCGATCAAAATAACCATACTAAGGGAAATGCGGATCCAATCATTTTTATAATGAATGATAAGAAAAATGTTTTCATTGTTAAAATTTATGTTAATGACATTATATTTGCTTAAACTTAGTAATATTTATTTGATTACTTTGTAGATCTAATGAAATCTTTTTATGAAATCAGTATGATGGGTGAGTTAACATTTTTCCTTGGATTTCAAATTTCGTAAAAACTAGAAGGAATCTATATATCCCATTAAATGTATATTAAAGATATTATTTAAAAGTATGGATATGGAAACACTATGAGTATAAGTAATCCAATTGGTACATGAAATTAACTTGATCTGAATGTAGTTGGGACACCAGTATATCAAACATCTTTTAGAGGTATGATAGGAAATCTACTTTACATGACAGCTAGGCATCCAGAAATAATGTTTTCGATATTATTTTGTGTAAGATATCAGTCTGATCCTAAGGAATCACATTTAAATTTAGTGAAAATTATTTTTTTCTACATAAATGGAACCATGGATCTTGGTCTCTTTTATACTTCTTGAAATTATTTTGTTGTAATTTTTTTTCAGATGATGATTTTGGTGGATATAGAATGGATAAGAAATGTACATATGAAACTTGTCATTTTTTAGGATATTCATTAGTTTCTTGGTCATGAAAAAAGATACAATCAGTAGAACTTTCCACTACTGATGCTGAATATGTAATAATTGGAAGTTGTTGTTCTCAAGTGATGTGGATGCATCACACACTCACAAACTATTGTACGAGTTTTATCAAAATGCAAATTTTGTGTTATAATACCAGTTTAATTTCCCTTAGTAAAAAACATTCACATCACTCTCATGAAAAACACATATATATTAGGAATCAATTTCTAAGGGATCACACACAAAAAGGGGATATGATTCTTCATTTTATCAGAACTCAAGATCAATTGGCTGATATTTTATGAAAATATATGTAATTCAATAAATTTGAATACATTAAACAGAAGATAGGAATGATAACAATAAGGTAATATTTCTTGATAACATACTATTGAATCCAATCTCCTTATAGTAAAAAAATCTTTTTCATTGGGGGAGTACATTTGTTTTTCAGATTTAAAAAATATATTTTTGTTGTCTAAATTTTTCATAGTCTATAAATCATTCAAATTTGTTTCCATTCTAAATTTTTGTAATGAGTATTTTCTATATTTTTGTAATGAATATTTTCTAAATTTTCTTAATGAAGTTTTTATAAATTTTCTTCATGAAGGTTTTCTAATTTTCTGTAATGAAGATTTTTTAAAATTGTTCTAACGAAGATTTTCTAAACATTAGGAATGATGATTTTCTAAATTTTCATAATAAATATTTTCTAAATTTTTATAATGAAGATTTTATTTATTTTTTAATGACGATTTTTTATGTTTTTCGTAATGAAGATTTTCTAAAAAAAATTAGTCAGTCTGGTAAAACTTTTCGCAATCTAATTTTCAAAATCTCTTATTCTTCAAGAAATTATTTCTCACTATGAATAATCCTCATACCAATCTGAAACCTATGATTATTCCTTAGCATCTCGTAATCATCTTATACTTGTTGGTATTATCATCTATTTTTAAAATTTTCATATTAACTTTTTCTTAAATCCGAATGTATTTTCATAAAACCCCGTAAAAGATCAGATTCTATAATAATTTCTTTATAGGTATCATTTGAACCATGAAATCTGACAGAAGGTTTTTTAACCATTGGATTGAGTTTGTAAGATGAACTGTCACCTCAAATGCCCATATAAAGGACCCCTGGTGGTTGCTGGCATTTGTTCTAATTCTTTTTCATGCAGAATCTCTGCTTTCTTACTTAATCCCATTCATAACTTCTTAGATCTTGCTCAAATTAGAATGTCTATCGAGGAAACGTCTCAAAATGTCATTTCAACTTTCATGCCAATCACGGAGTGGCAGGTGTATATGGAATTGTTAGTGTATCCATATTTGTTCACTAAGTATGATTCCATCATATCAAATAATAATGGGTTGAATGGATGGGAGTGTGTTGGCGTATCGAAGCCAAGATATCATGATTTAGTGTTTCCAAATTTTCTAGTTGAATTTTATGAAACATTGAGTTTTTTCAAGGAAAAAGGAAGAGAAAATTTTTCATTTATGTGCAATGGGAAGTCATATTATTTATCCTAAACCATGGTTGCTAGTTTGATAGGATTTCCCTTTGAAGGAGAGGCACAATATTGTTCCAATAAGTTACCGGATGTCCAAGGAATTTTTGTTTAGGTAAAGGCTATGGATTACCTCAGAATTATAGATGTTAAGACACCAAAAATTGTTCACTGGTCCATAAATTTCAGGATTATTTAAGTGTGGGTTAAAGGATTCAGCATTATGAGGAATGGTGACAAGGATACCTTGACGAAAAGTGACATGTATATCTTGGATTTCTTGGTGAATATAAAGAAAATTAACCTGGTCAATAATATTCTGATTACGATCGAAAATATACATAATGGAAATCTAAAGGGTCAAATCATTATGTATCCTACCATTATTTCTAAGCTGATTGTTCGGTGCGAGGAGTCTTTCAAAATTCCTTATAGTTCAATGACAATGAATTTAAATGTCATGAAGGTAAGTGATGACACTCTGAGAATGATGAATGTTTTATTTTCTAAATAATCCAATGAATTTTATGATTTACCTATGGATGAATCTGAATAATTATTGAAGAAAAAAGAGGCCACTGAGACCACTAAGATGGCAGGAAGGAAGAGGATTCTCAAGGAAGAAAAAGAGGAACGAAAAACCCCAGAGCCTAATCAAATCTAATATGCACCTCCAATACCTAAGAAGAAATAATCTTATTCAAATGAGGTAGCATCTAAGTGGATGGAAGACATGAACAATAAGAAATTTGGGAAGCTTAGTTTTGTTTAGGTTTCTGCTGAATCAAAATCCTTAAAAGAGAAGACTGTTGATGAGATTGAAAAGTAAGAAAAATAAATGAAAAAAATAAGAAAATGATTGAAGTAGGGATTGTGTAATATATTCTGAAGGATACTGAGAAATCCTCTATGAAATTTCCAATACTAGAATCCTTCCTAGTAGAAGCTTTACCAGAGACTGGGAAAGAAATATGCTACTATAGAAAAATTCCAAAAAAATGTAGTAGATGAAGAATAATATGAAGAAGAAGCCACTGATGAAACTAAAGATCTCTTTATGCAAGTTGAGGATTTTCATGAGATGGAAAGTCCTTCAGAAAAAATGTCAATCCAGACTTCTGAAGAAAAATCATCAAATCATACTACTCCTAGAAAAGGTGAAAGATGAATAATAAATGAATAAGTTGTCTTAATTAGAAAGTTATAATCAGGATTTAATTAATCTAGAAGATGTTAATGCAGGAACTGAGAAGGAAGAGATTGAGGAATACTAAACTTTTCATCTATATGAGAGTGAACATAAATCTCATGTATAAGTTGAAGCTGTTCCGATGATTGATAAGGGTTAACAGGTGGTTGTTGACACACCTACACAAGTTGTGGTTAAGAAGAAAGATTCTCATGGTTCTTCAAAGACAATGGCAATTGAAATAGAAAAGGATCCCTCACCAAGTAAATTTTCTAATTCAAAATCATCATCTCTTGGATATGATTTCATGATTTAGTCCTTGAAGAATCATTTTGGTAATATTCAGATATTTCCAAGTATTTACTCAATATTCTAGATGCTCCAACACACCATAAATCAGAAATAAGATTCAGTATCCTTGGTGATGGATAAGTGTGTCATTCTAGAGGTAGACTTAAAATAATTTTTCATAAACTATGTAGCCCACAAGAGATCCTGCAAGAAGATGACAAGAAGGTCAAGAAAAACTATAGAAGACATGAAAATTTTAATGTGTTCCATGATAGTGTCAAGGATGAATTTGACACAGAATATGTGAAGATCAAGGATCTCACAAATAGTTTTGAAGAAAAGCTTACTCTGGAATAGAATTACCAGATTCGAGAAGTTAATGATTTGAATGGGAAGTTGTATTCAGTACCTCAGAGTTGGATGAGAGAAGGGGATCTACGGATTGAGATTGAAGAAAAGCTTGTCATGCAGGAAGAAGCACTGAAAGCTCTGTCAGTGGTTCTTAAAGCTCAAGAAGTAATAATCAAAGCATTAGAAAAGAAAATCGAAGATCCGGATCAGGTTCTCAAGTGAGTATAAGAAGAACACAAGGAGCTCAATAAGCTCGAAACTATTGTGAATAAGTTGCTAGCAAAGGAAAATAAAGGACAAAATTGTTAAATTCAAATATTTTTGTATTTCATACATGTATAAATTTTAACAATCTTAATAGAATTTTTGATTTCTCTTCATATATTTTTTTTCTATTACTAATATTTCAGGTACCATATTTTCTTTTCCATTAAATGTATTTCATTTTGAAAATAAAAAAGGGGGAGAAAGGAAAAAGAATATTAAAAAAAGAAGAAATTCCCTATGTAAGGGGGTGTTAATCGATGGGAGACTTCTAATCCAATAAGATTTATTTAAGAAATAAAATTACTAAGTCTTATTCTTGAAATATTGAATAAGATCCTTAGTTTGTCCAAATCCTAAGTGGGAGTTAGTCATATTCATCATTTCCCATGTGTTAAGGGAGATATGTTTTATTATCAAGGGCTTGAATATTTTTTTCCTAAGTCCTTATATTATTATCCGTAAGGATGTTTTTGCTTTCCAAAAAGGAGAATATTGCTGAGTCTATAAGGTTTCCTTATGAATTTTCCATTCATTCATGTTTGGGGAAGATTGTTGAGTCAATAAAGTTTTCTTAATTATTTTCCATTCCTTCTTGTTTTGAAAATCACAATCACCTTATCGTAAAGAAAATTTCTTTTATTCTATGCTTTACTTTTATAAGGAAAATTTAACTTCCCAAAGGAAATTTATCCTTAAAATTTTATTCAATTTTGATATTTTATCTATTTATTGAAATATTGGTTTAATATCCAAAACCACAGAATCTTATATATACTTATATATAGAGAATTGCATTTCTTGGATCCAAATTCTGGTTTCGAGTTCTCTAAATTTATATTCTGAACATTTTGAGTTCAGTCTCTGGATTCTCATGAATTCCGACTCTGAACATTGTATGTTAAAACTCCATCTTCTTATGAATTCAGACTCTGAACTTTTTACATTAAGACTCCAAATTCTGATGAATTCAAACTCCAAAAACTGTATGTTCAAACTCTGAATTCTTATGAATTCCAAATCCGAATTTTCATGAAATTCAGAATATGGAATTTTATAGAATTCATTTTCTTAATTCCTTTGATGACAGAATCCAAATATCTATGTACCGAATGGTTTTTGGGTTAAACTTCAAACTTTCAATTTTCCTTAAACTCTAAAAAATGAATTTTTTTAAGTATCCATTTTTTTCTTACTCATTTTTTTGTTATAAAACAATATCGTGCATTCAGTTACTAACTAACCATTGTTAGAGTGTCATGTGTACATTTTCCTCCTAAATTCATGGAAAAATATGACCATTGGAGGAGGGAGCCGCCCATTGAAGATGTTATTATAAATAGAAGCTCATTTGAAAGTGCTCATAACATGTTGATCAATCTAAATATTACATGCTGCTGAAGTGATTTCTAGAGAGCGATACTTTATTTCATTATGTGTACTGAACTCCTTGTTCCGAATTGATTCATTCAACTTTGAATGTTTCTTAGTACTTTCGAGGGTTTCTATGTATAGTAAGACAGAGGTGCTGACTACCTTGAAGTTGAGGGCTTCCAGGGATAGTAAGACAAACTTCGTTCTTCATATCGAGGGCTAACCCTGCTGTAGGTAAGACCAAATTTATTGAAATTTTAAATCAAGTGACCTTTATCAATGTTTTTTGGATAACCTTATCTTTGTGTTAAAACATTTTCTATTTGATACTTGTATTGTTTCATGTTTTCTGATGTATTTTGTTTGTTGAGATAATAATAACTGTCTTATACTTCCTTATACTTTTATACTCTTATTTTTTAATATTCTATATGCATAAAGGTAGAACAATTGTTTTGTAAAGTTTTGTTAAGATTCATTTTAGGACTCACATTTCTGGAATTACATTATCATAATTACTTTTTCGGAATCAAGAAGGATTCTAGAACATAGAGTTTTTGTGAATTTATATTGTTTAGCTTTGTTAAACATTTCCATTTTTAAAATTCCAAAATTATTTTTTAATGTATACAATTCACACTCCTCTTGTATATTGAGAATCTACTGTTACATTTCCATCCTACAGTTGGTATCATAGGATAATATCATACTCCATACCAACCTTATATCCTTTACCTGTGGGGGCCCATCACCAGTGTCATCGCACTAATGTTGCACCTATGGTCTTCTGCATGCCATCGAGTGTGCCCTGGTGGACCGTTTTTCCTTCCATTTGAACCGACAGGCTTCAATGTTCATCTCCTTTTCTATTTGACCCTTAGATTTTGGTTCCATCCAACATGAATATTAACCTGTGTAGAATTCTATGGTAAAACAAAAGGTGTGTGGGGGAGGTGCCTTCACTACTCGAAATATGATCTATACCAATGGTTTTGGGAAAACAATTAGTATATGTCACTTATATGGACCTATACAAATAGTTTTGGACAAAATGTTGGTATAGGGGGGATATATATCAATGGTTTGGCCAAACCATTAGTATAAGTTAACTAATTTGGACCAATTCCAATGTTTTGGCCAAAACTGTTGTTATATGTGAATTATAAGGGCCCCTATAACAACACTTTTCCCAAAACCGTTGGTATAGGTCTCAAAATCAAAGACCCTATTCAAACAGTTCTCAAAACTGTTGGTATAGGTACATGTATTTCTAATGTAATATTCATACAGTAGACATTAAATAAATCAAAATTTCAAATACTTATGATAACACATATATATATTTATGAAATTATAATAAAAAAACTATGTTAGGTTAGTGGTTAGGTCGTTCAATCATAAACGGGAGGAAATAGGATCAAAACCAACCAAGAGATTATTTTTTGAATTACATATACCAATGGTTTATGGAATCATTGGTATAGATTTTCATATTAATTATACCAACAGTTTTCAAAACCATTTTTACAGGTCTATACAAATGGTTTTCCAAAACTCGTTGGTATAAACCTATCCATAATACATACTTGTAAATGTTTCTCTAAACCGTTGGTATAGGGTATTTTTCTAGTAGTTCATGTTTTGTGGATCGTTCCCTCCATGTTAGCATCTTAAAAAGGGAGAAGATAATTCATTCAACAACTCAAAAAACCTAAACAAGACAAAACCATGCCTTGTGGGTCATGGAAGAGTGTCTGAAACTTGAATATGGGTCTGTGTTCATTGATCCCAAAGAAATCCTCCAACGATGCCGCTCAAATGATGATCTTTGGTTCTTGCTTGATGGATTCGATCTTTTTCAAGAGGCTCCTCCAAAATCCTCATCCCCCAAAACACCACACCATTTTACAAAAAATCCAAAAACCAAAAAAATAGAATTGGTGAGCTATCTTTTCAACAGATAATTAAGAGATGATCATTAATTGATGCAATTAATAAACCTTCATAATTACATGTAGGGTGGTTACACAATTTTGTGTAACCATGCATTTAATGTCCTACATTAAATGTCTAACCCTTCCTTGTGGTCCCTAACACCAAAACCTAAAAGAGAAATGGAAAATATTTAAATAAATTAAGTTTATATTATTAATCCTCTATAAAACCCGCAAAAACTAACTTCCTCTCTCAACCCACTAAAATTGAGGTTAGGCTCCCTTAATAGAATCTCGACATTGGCAGTTCAACAATGTCCCAGATTTAAATTCCATGCACCGGTTAAAAATATATGATTTCCCTCTTGCATGTTTACTGAATATACTTTAAGAAAGATTCAAATTCCATTCTTGGTGTACCAGGCATTGGAATCAAACTTCGTCAAATTTCACAGACTCAAAATATTTCAATATAAAAAAAATTACATGGAAAATCTGGATCTTTACATTGGTGAGAATGAAATTTACTTTTTAGCTATATGATTTTATTAATACAGAATAATTTTTTAAAGGAAATATGTTTTATTGAACTAATAACCCTTGGATTGGAGAATGATTTGGTGATTAACTGGTTAATGTTATTTTGGAATAGGTTTTTAATTTTCAAAATAAAATAATATTTAGGTAAAAATAATATTCTGGGAATTTATTTGATAAATAATTGTTTAATTTTAATTTAGATTAAAAAATAATTTTATGGTTATTCATGTTATTTATCAAAATGGATATCACACTTAGAGATTATGTGATTTAAAAAGTTATGTTTTTTCTTTGACACATTTAGGGTGATTAATGTTTTTTAGTGATAAATGTTTAAATTTTTCATGGAACAATATGTGATCAAATAATTCTAAATTTTTGGTTTCCATCATAGTCTGGAGTATTTTTTTAGAAATATTAAGGGTATAAATGTTTTGAATGGTCAATGATAAACTTTTTTTCACTATTAGTTTTGGATATTGATGTATATTTTCATCATTCAATGTTTTAATTATTTTGGAGAAATATCTTATCTTATACTACCCATTTTGTTTTTTTATTTTGGATTCAAGATATGATAAATATATAGTTAATATGTTTTGGAATTTTTTATTATCTAATACATTAGTCAAGTGCTTCATGCTTGGAAAATTCATCTTGAATACTCATCATTTTGGGAAAAATATGAGTTTCTGGTGGAAATTTACTAAAGGATGAAACACTAAATTTCATATTGTTATGTTTTCATATGTTCCTAGACTATGTAGTAAAATAATTCCTCAACTATATGTTAATTATATTGAAACAAACATTTTAACCATTTAATTTTATCAACGTTCTTTTTACCGATTACATAATTATGGTTTTGTGATGGTTAACTTTCCCATGATCATATTCCCTATCACTCAATTCTACTCTTCGAGAGATTATTTTATCATACATGACCATTCTTTCCAACATGTAAACATAATATATTTTGTCCTATGTGATATTCAAACATTAACTTCTTTCATTAAAATTTGATGATTTAGAAATCCATTTTTCGATTTCAGATTTCAAGAAATATGTTTTGAAATTTCAATCCCTTATTTTTTTATATAGAGTAAAACAATAAATGGAACCATCTTTTAGAATGTGGAAAGTCTAAATACCCAATATTTTAAGAAATAAAAACTATTTTTGATCATGTACATGAAACACTTCATCGAGTTTAAACGAACAACTAACTTTTATTATTTAAATTTCACCATTATAACCAAGACATTAGAATGGAAAATATGAATATTATTAACTGAATAATGAAAATATGGTTTACAAATGTATATATAATTATGTATTTTTTTACCAATTAGTTATATATTTATATAACCCCCTTTTTAAAAGAAAAATCAGAATTTTTTCTAAAAACTATTAAAAATTTACACAAGTATGTTTTGTGACAATAAATAAACATATCTAAATTGTTGGATTATATAATATATTTCTTCATATAATAATTTTAATACAATTTTTATCATTCATTTTAGGTTTTTATTGAAATTATATAACAACAAATCCAATTTAAGGCATAAATGACTTTTTTTTCTAAAGATTAATTTTTTTCTCCTTTTAAAGACACACTTGTTTTAAAATTTTTTTTACACTTTTATAAATTTTATTTTAATGAATAAAATTATTCTTTGAAATCATAATATCAAAGTTTACATTGGATGAATTTTTGGTATTTTTTGATGTCTTCTATGTTTTGATTAATAGTGAGATATTCTAAATTTTAAATAAAAATATCATTTCTTCTAAATAATTTATATAGTTTAATTATATGATTAATTGTCCTTGACCTATTAATTGATCAAATTTATAACATTAAATCTAATGTAGGTCATTGGAATCATTTTTTACATTTTATTTGGATATTAAAACATTTCAATCATTTGATATATTTAGCTTTTAACACTCATTACATCATCCATCGATGTGATTAATTTTATATTAATTTGGACTTAATATTTGTTTTGAATTTTGATAAATGGATTCCATATTTTCAATCATAAAGTCAATATTTATTAATTAAGTCCCTTAAATATTTTTAATATATTCATAGATACTATAGTAATTTTTATTGCAATGATTAAGGGTCAATCGAGTAATAAATATTATAAATAACATAAAATTTCATTAACACTTCTCCAAATTACATTGGATGATTTATTGTGAAAAAATATATAATGATTTAATGAACTCTTTGAGAATCTTGGATGACATTATTCCATTTATAGTATTTTATTTAAAAAAAATCAAAGATGACACAATAATGTTTTAATACCTATATCTTTTTATTATAGTGTTATTCAAAAGATGTTATCATGACCTAGCCCATGATGGGGATTAATCTGCAACTACCACAAGCCGGCCACCACATGTAAGGGGTTTTGAAAATCACTAAAGACTCAACTGAACTCAAGGAGTCCTTTTCCTATGTACCCGTATAAACACACACATAAAAATCAATGAAAATTTGTGGATGGAAAAAATAAAAACAAAGGAAATAATTATAGTTATAACCATGAATATATAAAACAAATATGGAATAGAAGAGTACAATAGTTTACACTAAAATGAAAAAGTGGAAAATACATTCCCAAAAATAAATTTTCCCCAACAAAAAAATGGAAATGTGAAATTTTTAGAGACGCCAAAACCTATATCACATTTAATTACCACCATACACAATCCAAATGATTGTATTCTTAAGCTCCTATGATGTCACAATTGAACTATTATCCAGCTGAAAAAGACATTACTTGTGTGGGGAAAATCTTATAAAGGGGTGAGTATATACATACCTTGTAAAACTCCCAAAAATCGTAGGGTGATTAGTAAGAGATACAACTAAATAGGAAATCATTAAATTGAAAAGGTATAGTAAAAGAGTAAATCACAACCTGATAAGAGAGAGAAAGTACACTATTACAAACACATGGAGATCAAAACGGTGAGAATATGAACTTATCACACGGTCTTCTCAACCTATAGTAGGGGTTTATACTCATCCAAATATGATAATATTGACACGCAAGTCATGTGGCATACCCAACATGTCTCAACTTCTCATAGAAGGAGAGTAAACGAAACCTATGGAGTGGGTACAAAATGAAGATATATATATGTATATATATATATATTCTCTGGTAAATAAGATAAAATAAAAGATTAAGGTCATCCCCATATAACAACCCATTCAAATAAAAAGAGTCACGAATAGTTCCAAGGTAAGCCCATCTATGATAACCAGCACCACATACATATACCCATGACAAACAAGTAAAGGGGACAAAATTACCACACCATGATACTATCCATATTGGGTGGTAGTGACATTCCTACATAGTTCTAGGTCACATCATAAGAATGTGACTTGGTTTGGAATTCATACATCCTTCTCTAGAGACCAATGGTACATCTAACCATGCCTTGTCACTATTCATCACAATTGAGAGGCCATATTTAATGTATGAGGACCCATGCCAAACAAGGATGTAGGATTCCACTCTTATGTCATCATGGAACCATTCACAAACTGTATGGATGGTTCTATTTAGAATAGGTTGAGGACCCATACCCTACCAAGTTTGAGTGTTACACTATAAAGAGTGTTGAGGATCTATGCCCATCATGGCTAAAGGCTGCCACTAGGAATAGGATGAGGACCCATGCCCTGTCAAGTGGTAGGGATCCACTCTTGAGATCATTGAGGAAAAATTCCCAGCCCGACTAGATGGTTCCTGTTAGAACTGGTTGAGGACCCTTCCCCCTTGTATGAGGGTTCCAATCTAAAGATTTTCGAGGACCCATACCTAGCCTGGTTGTAGGGTGACACACAGAATAGTATGCGGACCCATGCCCAAACCAACAGAAGGGTTTGACTATGATGATATTCAATGACCCATTCTTATTCTTTTTGGAGGGTTCAACCAATATTATGATGAGTTCCCATGACATGCTTGTCTTGAGGGTGCCACTTTACTATCGTTGAGGATCTAGGCCTATCCCGACTAGAGCATGACACTCAAAATACTCTAATATTCCTTTGTGAGATCACTTCTATCATTTAATGTCGCCAAAATAAGTGTCGAACCTAAAACATCCCACATTTAATCATTAATGACACTATGAAGGTTAATATCACGTTCTATGTAGAAAAAAACTCAGTCGAGCCTACTCGTAGGCATAAATCCATGTTCAAAAGAATTAGATATTGGGAGTAAAAAATTCATAAAGAGGTAAATGGTGCATATGTGGCCCACAATACACGTGATCACACATCATCACTTACCTGTGTACCTTACACAACTCTGGTACTAACTATGTTCATTTACCCATTGGCATAGCATGGATCTTCTTGAGTATATAGAACATATAAATAGAAGTCAATGGAGTGCATGATGTTCCTAATTGGTCTGAAGAGGAAAATGCAATTTCACTGTCATTCCTCAACAAATGGATCCATACTACCTAATGAGTCACATCATTGCGATGTTTTTGAAAAATCATAGAGGATCGAAAATTAATTTGCTCGAATTGAATACCATTTAATGACACGTCACATAATTTTATTGTGCATTAATAATGCATCATGGGGCCCACATCTCAGTCCCTAACTAAAATATATGGATAACAAAATTTATATCCTCCTGAAAAAATGAACGTGATCGACTATTAATTTGTCCAAAACAGACACACATTGAAAAAGTCACATTTTTTTAATACACGCCCGAACTGGCTTCGTGGTGACCATGCTTTATTCTAGAATAAAATACCTAAATTTTTTATCAAAATATCCTCATTCAAATAATGGTCAGAACGACACATATAGTTTGTCATTATATCAATGAATCAAGGACAGATATCACATATAATATCCCACAATAATAGTAATTTTATTATTTTTGTGTGTTTAATTAAACCAATAGATGGGGCCAAAATGGTTTCTATAATTGGTCTTAAAATTAACTTCGTAATTTTATAGTCACGATGCCACTGAATGTTCTTTAATCAGATACTGTGCGAAGGGGTTATGTATAATTATTTTTTTGAAAACCCAGAATCATTATAATAATATTTTAATAGTATTATTTTTAATGAAATATTTTTCTAAAGAAGAAGATCACACCTCCTTTCCCTCTTTTTTTAGGTCACATGTTTGGAGTCACATGCTCCTCAATTATTATTTTTTTCCTTTAAAAAATTTTTGTTTTATTATTAATATTAACATAATAAAATTTTTAGAAGGATGATCTTCATGTTGCACATCAGCCAAGGGAATAGGTGAGACTATCTCCTCCCTTAATTTCTTTTTGTGTGCACAACCTCTATATGAAATCTCCTTTTAAAAATTTTATATATTGCCTTAAAATATCAATATAATTACTTATGTCATCAAATCCCTTTACCAAGGGGAGTAAGGCAACCCATAACATCCCCTCTATAGGCCCTAAACTATTCAAAATTTAATCTCATTTAAATTTTATTATCTAAACATTAAAAATTTAAATCTCATTTAAATTTTATTATCAAAATAAAATGAAATTAATAAATATCATTTATGTAATGACCCGATTCTGGGAGCCACCCTGAGATGCCGCGTACCAAGTTGGTCACATAGCTTCAATCACATTTCCCCAAATTCTGAAGGTTTCCGAATAGCAGTGAGGGCCTTGGATGTGATAGTGGGGAAAGTATGCCCTAATTGGAAGAGTAATATTGCAGAAATAACTGATAAAAAAAGGAATTAGTAAAAATTACATGTAATAGTAAACAATAGAATAATGATACTAAATAAATAACTACAATATATATATATTTATTTATTTCTAATGATGAATGATACATGTATCTAAGAATGAATCCAAACAATTAACAATGGTGTAATCTAGTACGAAACCAAAGTACAAGGAAAACATGTAAATAACTCCTCAACATCACAATCCTCAGCTTGGTCTCATGCTCTCCAGCTCTACAATAGTCATGTACCTAAAGTAGATGGGTGATTTTCCTTGTCCATAGCTACATAAATATAATATATTTGGTCCCAAAAACATGACCCAAAATAGCTATGAGAAGAATCCCGTTTGTAAAAAACTAAAAAATCTATGCCTAACCGTTACTGAATATATATGACATGCAATTATAAATAACAAATCAGCAAACAAGGAAGTACACAAAAGTAATCAATCCTACAGTTCCAATTGCATTCATTTTATATATATATTAAGCATATAAAAAAAAGATTCCCTATGGGAAGTACTCACAACCAAACCCCTCTGGTTTAACAAATCAAACACAATAAACCCTCTAGGATGTACTTATAGTCCAACCCGTATGGTTAATCTTTAGCAAAGTCTCTCTGAGGAAGCTCTCACCATCAATTCCCCATGTGGTCTCTTATAGATAACTATATACACTCTATGGATGCACTCAACGTCCAATTCCCCATGTGTCCTCGCAAAGACGAACTACAGACTCTTTGAGGGGGCATAATGTCCATTCCACCTATGGTCTTGCAATGTAAGAGTAAACAGACACTCTTGAGAATCCCTCGACATCTATTCTCCCTATGGTCTACTACAATGAGTTCCCACAACCCTGTGTAATTCAATCATACAAAAATGGTATATGGAAGCCAATTTCAACCTCAATAACTACTTGGCTAAATATTTTACAGCATATCATATCATTTTAGATAAAATCAATCGATCCTAACAATACTAGGCATGGAAAACAATGAAGGCTAACATAGAAAGCAATACCAAATGTTCAATATCAAGAAAACATCGGAAAAATCCATAGCAAGGTAAATAAACCTATTTATAATAATAAATACTATATGGAATCTCACAAGTCATAACAAGCAATACAATGCCTAAAAACCACAATCACACAACACCCCGAACAATGTTATTGTGCACTTTTGCACATATAACTAAAAGACTAACTACCAAAAGGTAAAAAACACATACCTCAGTGATGTATGGATTATATACATGAACCTCAGGCCTTGAAACACCGCAAAATTCTGTAGATCTGTAGAAAAATTAAACACATTCAACTGAATATAACTCACGAAATAAGGGGAATCAATATTTGAGGGATTATAAGAATGAAGAGCTTGATGTTGTTATTCCAACGGAACTGACATAATTGTATTTGGAGAATGAACAATGAGTCAGGTGATCAAAGAAAAATTGGTTTTCTCATTCAATCCTGGACAAGATGTATGGAGATGAAGGGTGTTCTATCAATTAGACGTTACCCTAGTCCATTTAATGAAATAAAATGAATATACATGAAATGTTAATCATGGGTACACAGAGTGTACGTTCATTGAAATTCCTGTTATTTAGGCAGTCTCCAGGTCACCCCACATAGCCATGTGCTCAGCCGTTACATGACCAGAACATGACAACCTGCAGCAACCAGGTACACAACGTGTACTTATAATTACACTGCATGTACTCGTAAAAATTCCATAATATCCTCTTATTCAAAAAAACAACTAGAAAAAAAAGACTTACCTGAAAAATTATTTTGTTTTTTTACATTTTAATTAAAGAAATCACATTATTAAATTAATACAATATAATTTAATTAACCCCACATATTTTATTCCACCATTATTATTATTTAATACAATAATAATAAAAATAAATCCTTTATTATTTATCAACACATTGCTATTATTGTTATTAATTATTATTAATGCATGTCACTTTGATTACATCTGACAACATAATCATATATTTTAGTCATTACAGCTTCACTTCCTATCCAAAAATCCTCTCCAATGAAATCCCACACACAGACTCTTATTGAAACCAACCTTGTCACAATGCACATCATCATCATGTTCTATTCTAAAAAAATAGGGTTATCAACCCGATCCCGAACCAGATCCAATAAAAAATATGCTTTTATGGTTCCAATATAATCCATTCAAAAAACATTATACTTTATGTTTATCAATATGTCCCCAAAATTTTGATATGTTTGTCATTCTGACCACCACAATGAATCTCAGGGTTCGATAGCAATCGAAACCACTTTAGAAAAAGTGGGATAGTGACCTTGTGGTCCAACTCTGATGAAAGGGAAGAATGATGGTTGAATATTAGAAATAGGAAAGGTTTAAAGATCAAACCCCATCATTCTTGGCCACTCGAACAAGAATGAGTATCCCGTGGTTAGAAAAAAATGATAATAAATTAATTTCTGTCTGTTGTAACATGCAATGGCTATAGGGTGGGGCGTAGATCGAAGAACAAATATCAATATACTCAAACTTATAATCATGAGTCATAAAACACCTAAAGATGACTCCAACATCAATTATGGATCAATCATTGTTAGATGTTGTGTTTTCCATCAATTTGAGAGATTTCGATGCATTTTTTGTGTCTATATCTTCTTCGAAATATATTTCTATCTTCTATCGTCATGATTTAACAATAGGAGGAATGAGAGAGATCTTAAATTATTATTGATATTATGAGGATATCACTAAGAGGGTTTCCATGGAAATATATTCATTGATTTATGATATAAAACCCAAAATAATAAATTAGTTAATTAAATTTTTTATTTAACTCATTGAATGTACCACTAATGACAATCTTATCTTAACGTCCTGTGCCGACCAACATTAGGTATCTTATAGAAAAAACACTGCATTATGAACTCATAAGTTATCTTTTATTTCTTATTTGTGACCACATTAATGATTATTTTGGATAATCATCAAAACTAAAATAATTTTAGTTAATTATTTTATTTATGGTTTTGTCTTCGTTGACTTTTACTATATATGACCCACACCGAAACAAGTGATGCATCGCCAAGGGTAAATTCCATGTAAAAGAATCAATAGTTCGATATGATTCTTTTTCCAAGTTCCCATTGAAAATATATTCCATTATTTATTAAAAACCCACATACTTGTATTAAAATTTTATTTAATATTTTTGTAAAATTAATTACGGGCACACCATGACTCAAAATCATGATTCGTCTCAGTGCCATCCTCCAAAAATAATATCATGAATATTCCAAAGTATTATACGGAAATTTCGTAATCTCTAAAGTCTTCCCTTCTATAAATCTATTCATCTTTAAAAATAAAAATATAAGTATAATTGTGGGGATATTGGGCCACCATCTAGATATTTCATAAATCTTTCCTACATTGGGATGTACGACCAAAGGCGAACTGAAAAATTCCCTAATAACATCCTCTCATAATGTAGTCAAAATAACTATCTAACCTTAAAAATGTTATACATGGTTCCCTTCATAAAAAAAATTCATCTAGTATATCTCCTAACGATATATGGTTATGCAGGGTCTCTGATTCGATATCCGTGAGAATGTTTTGCCTCCACATTCTCAGGGTAAAGACTACTACTAACAGCTCGATGTAATGAGTCATGTATTTATATTCATATGGTATATACTTCCTTGATGGATATTTGATAAATTTATATCGATGTAAAAATGATAATGTCAATCACAGAAGAGTACAAATGAACATGAAAGGTGAGAAAAATCATTTGACCATTACAAGCTAGAAAAAATAATCATATAGAATACCAAGTCTGTCTTCACCGCTATTAGTATGAGATTAACACAAACTATATACACATCCAATATTTCTAGTGGAATCCAAAAAATGGGTCATTCATTAAAACTCTAGTGGAAAAGTTGTGACCTACTCGGACACTCTAACGCACAATATCTCTTTTAACGTACAAATAATAGGGACTCATCCACCACACCAAGATACTATTCTCTTTGGGTGGTTCTAACAAACCCTCAAGATTTTCTCTCTCTTCTCAAGAACTATTCTTCGTGGGGGAATACCAATCTTCATTATAAATTCATAGCTACATTGAACAAAACCAAAAAATGGTTACATCGATTCCCTACATCACCCCAATATAATCGTTGATCAAGTATCTACTATCATCTCATGTTCTATGGGATGATCGACATGTAATGTCTTCATTTGTATGAGGCCCAAAATACTAGATCCTTGAGATAAATGTGGGCCGTCTGGTGGGGTTGGAAGGTTCTCATACCGATGTCCACCACACATATCTCATACTCTTACTCTACCATCTATTACTTCCTATGGAACATAATGTTTATGCCTAAAAGATTCTATGTCATGGATTGTTCTATTCCTTGGTGATCCATTATCTATATACATGTACAGATCAACCCGTAGGGTTGGGCAGTTTTGCATCATGTGACCTTTCATATCGTATGAAAGGAATCTACCCTCCTATGGATTCCCTAGTGATATGAACTATCCCTACACTCTATGCCCAAATTCTCATGCCTTCCCACAAAATGGTTTCCGGAATTGATTTCCCACTGACTGGAACATGCTAACTAAAATAGATGACTCAGCTCTAGGAGACCCACTACCTGCTCTAACAACATGGCGTCTCTCATACAGAAATGTATCTATATTAAGTGACCAAACTAAAACCCCTAAATAGGTGGGGATGAAAAAGGTCACTACACTAGCACATATTTCTCTACAGATCCACCTCTCAAGTTTCCATTCTCGAGATATAGTCATCACGGATCATGTCTAGATATTATTGAATAGTGTCTGCGATCCTTTTCATGTGCTCATTCTCCATCACCTGTCCCTTCTGCAACTCTTGAGGTTCTTAGAACTAAATTTAGTTCCTGATTTATGGGTATTACTGCACTTATAATAGCTGAAAGGGGTCATTTTGCAAGATTTTTGACTCACAATGCATCAATGAAACATGGATCCACCAATTCCAACAATCTATTTAGAAAAAGGATTGTCACTAACACAATAACATGACTCATTTATTTACAGATAAGACTAAATACATGGAACACTAAATCTATCCATTCCCCTATGGCCTATGGAAATGGATCATCATGGATCCTCAGCCGCATGTAGGGCTAGAACTAATATTGTTACCTAAGAATGTGTGCATCCCTATCATACTATGATCGGATTGTTTTCTACTCAACAGGTGTAGCTTTTCCAAGCTACCCACATGGAGGAATGAGTTCATGAGATGAAACGTGATCTGGGGCCTCTTTTCTCATCGAATCGGAATCATGAACCATAGTCGGTATCCTGGATGGTTTCCATCACAAAGGTATCTCGAATGTGTCTAAGATGTACTAAAGTAATTTGAGAATGTATATATATTTGTGTGTGATTCTTTGTAAATATTTGACATAAATGGGGATATGAATCTATAAGGGGAGTCAAAGATCCAATCATATATAATTCATATAATATTAATACCTACACCAAAAGTCTCAACATGTCATGTTGAAAAGAGGGTATTTAGGGTTGTAATGAATGGAAACATTAGACACCACACCAACACTGGACTCTTTTTCATAATAGTTGTACCTGATAAAGTTATACATGTTGTGTTAAAACCCATGAAAATCTTCTTATGTGTTCATGTTTGAACAAAGTCCCAAGGAATGAACTTGATCTGATACTAATGTATCATGAATTGACCCATGTCTGGGTTAGAGCTGCAAGTACCCCAATCCAACATTCGTAGGAAATAGGGTGGTGACAATCACCGAAGGCTCAACTAAACTCGAGGAGGTACTTTCCTATGTAAAATTACACACACAAAAATCCCACTCAATGCAAAATATTAGAGGAATATAACTAGAAAATGAAATAACTAGAGAGGTCACAATGTATGTATATAACCACTATAGAATAAAATATTACATCAATGGGCACTGAAAGAAAAAAGGGTCAGAATACACACCCAAAAAATTGTGTCCCAATTAGAAAAAAACTGGAAAAGTGAAATGATGAGAAAGGATAGATCCTATATCCCAAGCTATGATAACTATACACACTCAAAGTGGTATGTATCCATATGCTTCTGTGATGTCAAAATCAACCTTTCATCTATCTACAAAAGACTGGAAATTGTTTGGAAACACCCATATATGGGTGAGTATATATATACCTAGTAGAATGCCTAAAAATGGAGAGGGAGTAGTAAGAGCTACAACTAGAGAGGGAAGATGTAAATGGAGAATGTTATAGTAAAAAAGTATATCTCAACCGAATAAGAGAGTGAAATTCTATTAATCCAAATACAAGGATCTCAAAATGGTGACTAGAATAACTTATCATCGAGTCTTCAATTCCTATAAAATGACAGTATACACATCAAAGAACAAGAAGATAGACACAAAAATCATATGGTATACCTCGTGCATTTTCGCCTCACTCGGAATGTGAGTAACCAACACCTATAGATTGGGTACGAAACAAGGATATATATATATATATATATATATATATATGTTCAGTCAAAGAATCAAAAATAAGAGATTAAGGGGATATCCATCTCATCGATCAGCCTCAGAAGAGTCCCCAACAGTTCCAAAGGATGTTCATCTATTATTTCCATCTCCTTTTTCATCAACCACGGATAAACAAATCAAATGTTCTCAATCTCCACACCATAATTCCATAAATTTTAGGTTGTAGTGACTCATCTGCTTGGTTTAAGGTCGTGCTACAGAAATGTGTCTGAGTGGGGAAATCATACCTCTTTCTTCATGAGCCCAAATGTGGGCCAAACCATGCCTTTTTATTTTTACACAAAATTAAGTGTCTAAATCTCAAGTATGGGAACCCATAACCAGCCCAAAAAGAGGGTGACACTCAAAATAGTTTTAGGAACCATTCTATGTCCAGTAGGCATATACAACTCTCATGATTGTATAGAACCTGTGCTCATACCTTCTATAGAGTTCCAATAAGAATAGCATGAGGACCTTTTCCATTCCCAAAATAAGGGTTCCACACTAAAGATAGTCAAGGACTTATGCCCCTCTATAATGGAGTGTTCCACTCAGAATAGATTCAGGACCCATAACTTACCCAGCCAAAGGGTGCCACTATGATGATCATCAAGGACCAATGCCCACCCTGGCAGGAGAGTGCCACTCAGAATAAGATAAGGACCCATTCCATGTCAAGTAGTAGGGAACCACTCTAAATATTTTCTAGGACCCATACCAAGATTGGTTTGAGGGTACCACATGGAATAAGATGTGGAACCAATCCCATCTCTGCTAGAGAGTGCTACTACATTGTCATTGAGGACCCATGCACAACCCAATTAGAGGTTTCCCCTTAGAATATTCGGATATGCCTGTTCCAGATCACTAATATAATCAAACATCGCCGGAAGAATCATCACGAATTGCGAATGTCATACCATGTCTCGAAATCCACTACTAACGGAACATCCTCATTATATAAAGAAATAATACATGAAATACTACTCACATTCCTAAATCCGAGTCTAAAATAAAAAGAAAAAAGGGGATGAAGACTCATAACGTGGTACACTACTAGTATTGGGATCACACCACGTGTGACCCCACCTAGTCACCTGAAACTATACATACCCGTACTCGGGTTCTATGCTTTTTACATGTAACCCTAGGTGTTCCAGTTTACTCCCAGAGTACATTGAATATCTATCTAAAAGGATGACGAGTGCATGATGATAATCATTTTTATAAAGGGAAAAAAATTAATTTCACTCACATAACTACCTAAATGGCACCAAAAAATCAAATTCATTAATCAATTGTGATCCTTGTGGAAAAGAACATAGGATCAACTATTCATTCTCATGAATCAGACACCCGGTGAAGAATATTCATTTCACAACTCTGAATATGAATAGTGCATCATGGGGACAAATTGTTGATCTGGAAATAAAATATATGGATCAAGTCATTTTTATCCTCCTGGAAAAACTCCCAAGATTGACTATTCATTCATCCAAGATAGAAAACCAATGAAAAGGTCACATTTAACCACTACATAACCGAATCAAATTGTGGGCCCACATCTCAATCATGATTTAAATATAATATATTGGTATCAAATGATTTTCCTCAATTTAAAGGTCATAGTGTCGCAGATAGTTCATAATTCTTACACAGTATGAGTGTGATATGTTGTAAACAATATAGTATGATAATAATAATTTTATTTTTATTGGGAATTTCATAGACCTAAGTCACGATTACAAAAAAGGTATAAAACATTATTCATTAAATGGTTGTCTTAATTTTTTGGCCATGATTCCACTGATACTTTGTCTATCAGATATTATATGAAGGAGTTACCTCAGATTTAATTTCTAAAAACCCGTAATAATAGTTATTTTATTTTATTTTAATTTTTATTAATTTTTTAATGAAAAATTAGTCTAAGGTAGTATTTCACACCTCCTTCCCCTCATCCTCTTGGTTTCACACTATGTGGAACAACCTCTTGTTATTCTTCATTACATTTAAAACATTTTGTATTATTATTATTATTATTATTATTATTATAGACATAATAATAATATTGTATAGGGATGATCTTCATGGTGCACAGTATCCATGTTCATAGGAAACTCAATCTCCTCCCTCAATTCCATTTTGTGTGTACATCCACTCCATGAAAACTAATTTTCATTATTATATTTTTTTAGTAAACCAATGACATTATTAATATCAAAAAATCATTTTTCAAGGGGAGGAAGGCAACCCAAAACAACCCTATGTGCAGTAATATTCAAAATTTAAATCTTATTTAATTTTTAAAATTCTACCTATAAAATTTTAACTCTAATTTAAATTTTATTATGCCAATAAAATGATTTTAATTAAAATAAATTAATTACTATGGTTTCTCTTTAATAAATTTAAAAAGTTTAATTTAATCAAACCAACACATTTTATGACCCCATTATAATTATAATTTAATATATTATTGATAATAAGGCCTCTAATTTTGTTAATTGAATCTTTATTATTAATATTAATAAATATTATTAATTGATGTCACATTGTCCACATTCAACCACTATTTAAAAGATTTGAGTTTGTCCATTGTCATGTCCATGCAAAATATCATCCACTATGAAATCTCACGCACAACCTCTACTTGAATCTGACCTTGTCAAAACACATGCCGCCATAGTACGTTAACCAAAAAAATGGGGGTTATTCACTAGATACAGAACCACCTCTAATCACAAACATGCACTAGCGATGTTGATATGATCCATTCAAAAAAACACCATAACACTTGATTTTTAATCCATCGACTAACCATTGATTCTCATGTGGTGCGTACCGCTGCAACAAATCCAAGGGTTCGACCACATTCGAGCCTAATCCGAAAAATTCAAATAGTGACCTCATCGTCCAATAATGAAGAATATGAAAAATGATGGGAGAAAAGAACCAAGAAAAATGTTTTACAAATCAAGGCCAATCATTCTTGTCTATTTGACCAATAATGTGGATTCTAGGGTCAGATAAAAATGAATATTAATTAATTTCAATTTGTGGGCACATTAAAATGTTCCATGGAGGAGCACATATTGAAGAAAAAATATAAATCTTCTAAATCATTTAATCATGAGGTGAAATACACCAAAATATGAGTCCTACCTCGATTTTGGGTCAATCATTAGTGAAGAAGGTGTTGGAAACCAATTTGAGGGAAGTCACTATGTTCATTGCTTCTTGATCTACATTCATATGGAGTTCTGTAAGCTTTCATCATGATTTTCCAGTTGAATGAAAGAGTCATCTCTTAGAAAATTATTAGGATTATGATCCAAACACTTGGATAGATTCCATGGTTATATAAATATATATATTATATATAGGTAATAAATAAATAGATAAATTTAATTAATTAATTAACTCTATTAACATATTGTGAATGATGGTTTCATCTGAATGTTCCGCATCAACTAACATTAGGTAACATCTATTGAAAACACCAAATTAATACCTCAATCGTCGTATCAGATATCATATTTGAGTCCTAATTCATGAAACATTTAGATTAGAATTAAATATAAACTAATATTTTTTTAATTTTATTTACGGTTATGTCCTCCATGACTTTTTCCGTAGATGACATGTGCTGACAAAAGTTATGTCACACATTCTGTAAATGAAAAATTCTAGATTCAATTTTGCCCTCAAATTTCAAATCAAAGCTTCCCTATAAGATATATTAAATAATTTATGAAAAACCACGTACACTCCATACAAATATTTTTAATATTTTTATAAAATTTACTATGGGGACATCAGGCCTTATAATCATTTGTCGTCTTAGCACCTATGTTCTAAAATATTCCTAAGAATATTCCAAATAATTATATAGAGAAACTAGTGAATATACGTATATCTTAAAACTATAAAAATTATTTTTAATGATAAAATATTTATCTTCATCTTGTAAAATTATTTTCAATTTTTAGTGATGAAACAATTAACATTAATATTCATAAAAAAGTGATGGAATAAATGTTTAATTATTAAAATATCAAATAAATGATATTTTAAATATAATAATAAATGTAATTAGATATAATTAATGTCATATAATGAGTTTATAGACTACTTTGGAATGTATGTGATGTGGCAAAATAGAATAGTTGATGATATCATGTTGTTATGACATTTTTAAAAAGTAAAGTAATGAATAATGTGAAAATTGATATTAATGCTATTTTAAAATAAATATTTCTTAATTAAATGATATAAAAATAATATGAAATTATATATCATCAAACAAATTTTAATAACGTTAAAAATTTTATCAATGATCCGTTGTGTTTTATTTGACTTTTTATGGTATCAATATTAACTATTATGTATTAAAAATAGTTATTGTTAGTGTAAGAAATATAAAGGTTAAAAAATAGATAAGAAAAAAATAGCCAAAACATTTCTAATATTCATTAGATTAATGTATTTTGCGCAATAAGAATCCTATATTCTAAATAATATTGTTTTTTCAATTTAGAATAGAAAATTAATTACTATTAATATAATATTTGGATGAATTCCTAGAGTTCCCCTCTCATCCATTTTAAAATAGAACATATTCTTCTCTTTCTATCCAAACACAAAACCAATTTGTTTTGTCAATGATCTTATTCAGATACCTTTCCAAAAATCCCTCACAACATTCCAGAACTCTTCATTTTGACATAATACCAACCTTAGTGGCCTTAAGGTAAGGAGGCTTTGGATTCAAACACATGTATATTACATCAAATAAATGAATATGCATCACATTACCAAAGTACTTTCTCATGGACAATAATAGTTTACTATATTATTAAACATTAAAAAATATACTAACATGGGGAAATATCATCAATGTCTCCCATAAAGATCATAATATTCAGTATTCATACTTAATATCTTTTATCATAACCTGGCGAATAGAAACATAATAAATGGGTGATTTCAGATACTCAATAATAGTAATCAAAGGAGATATCTGAGAATAACTTCAATATAAGGATATGATAACATGATCTTATCATTAGATGATAATTCCATGAAAATGAAAGATCATAAGCTTGAATCAGGGAATAAATATTAGCAGTTCATAAAAAATTGATCATAAGAAAATTGGGAGCATAAACTATGAAAGTATAACATCTGAATAAGAAATCAAATTATGTCACTCACATCAACATATAACATTGTGAAACTAGGTCTACACATGAAACCAGTACATGAAACAAGTACACTCATTATGTTAAAGTCCCAGAATTAGGCCCTCACATAAACATCAGTACATGAAACCAGGTCAACACATAATATTGTGAACATGTCATTATGTTCATGTATAACATTGTGAAAATGGAATCAGGATCAAACATAAAATTGTGAATATATAATTAGGTTCATGATTAAACTTATGGATATAAAAATAGGTCCATACATAAATTATTGAACATGTAATCAGGTTCACATGTAATATTGTGAAAATATAATAACGCTTACTCAAAACATTGTGAACATGTATTCAGGTTCATGGATGAACTTATGGACATTCAACCAGGTCCATTCAATTTTTTTTGAACATGTAACTAGGTTTATGCATAAAATTGTGAACACATAATAAAGTTCACTCATGACACAGTGAACGTGTAATAAAGTTCATGAATAAACATATGGACATGAATTTTGGTACATGCATCTCATTGTGAGCATGTAATCAGGTTTATACATAACTGTGTGAATATGTAGTTAGGTTCATGAAAAATTAATATACTGACGAGTCATCCATCATTTCCAATGCATTCAAGGGAGATATAGTTCCCAATAGTAACATAATGAAATCATATATTAATGTGACATAAATTAATAAAACATTCATCATGTCATGACCCATGAAATGAAATGGGTATCAAAAACATTTCACCACATCATAAAATATGAAAATAGATAGGTATCATAATCAATTCATCAAAGCATAAGTTGTGAAAGGAAGCCAGTTTCAAAATCATATAACCCATTATAGGGAAATAATAATCCTAAAAGTCATTCCATAAAAACATAATCCATAAAAGAAAAAACATGAATGGGATTCATTAACTAAAAAAATGTATGAAATCATAAATGGGAATTATTTTGAATGATCACACATATCATTTCTTATGGAAAATAGCTTTTCATTGAAAATCCTTTTCATAAACCCATTTATTAAAAATAAGGTTTTACAAGTTAATTTAAAACATTTATTTCTGAAGAAAAATTTTCCCCTTTGAATAAAATGTTTTAAAAAACAAAAAAATTCATTTTTTTAAAATACAATAACATTTTAAAATAGTAACTTGAAATCATTTTGGAATCCTTTTTCCATGAAAATTTATAAAAGAGGATTGATGACCTTTTGAAAATATTTTTCTTTGAATAAAACATTAAATTAAAAAAATATCATAATATTAAGAAAAAATATTAGTTAAATATCAAATTGTAGTCATATAATGGTTTCTTCATGGAAATTATCATCACGATGACCTATATGCTTATAAATACCATATATTAATATTCTTAATCTTAAATGTTTAGAAAACTGCCTTGAAGGGAAAACCACGTGAATATAACCTTTATTTTTTATTAATTTTTTTTTTAAAAAATGTGTAAAATTTTATTATTCACATTATATCATCATTTTAAAACAATTAAAATAACTTATTTTTTGAAATTTTTTTTAAAAGAACACAGGTTTCAAACCAAAAAAATAATTGAATATAGATTTTCTTAAAAAAAATTCTTATTTATCTTAATTACCAATACGTATAAGACGTGTAATAATACATGGTGATATCATGGATAAAAACAATATAATTAATTTCATGAGTTTTATTGAGATATATGCTATATGATTTGATCAATTTTTCTTAATAATAAAGTATCCTGAAGAATAATGATATTGTATGAATAACCGATTAAAAAGATAATAAAGTTGAATCCAAACACAATTGAATAAAACAAATTAAATAAAGGTAAAAATGTAAATAAGAGATGGATATTCATGACATCACATGGCATGGTTAGTATATACACCCCATTGATAAATATTGGTGTAAAACATTTCATGTATCTTAATAAAGGAAAATTGAGACAAAATCATGTTACATATTTGGTATCATTTAAGCTATAAACCCCTTGAAAGATGGATAATAGAATGGAGATTTTAACAGCCAGAAATATAATTATAAGATTCATATAATACGTTAATGGTAATTAAATACACCATACAAAAGAAATTATTTCTGAATATGTCATGTATCACATGGATATAAAAATTGTGAGGAGAAAAATATTTCCTTGGGTCTTATCGTTAATTATACACATAAAAACCTAGTATGTAATATGATTTTTATTATTCATCTACCATAGAACCGTATTATTATATTAAATACCATATTTTATTTTTTATGAATTTATGTTACATGATTATTAAAAACTCTATGTTAATGTAATGTTTGAGGTGAAAATTACTTTTTCTTTTCTCTTGTGTTTTGATTTGTGAAATTTTTGTTCTTCAAACTTATGTTATTATATACATAATTTAATAAATTTTATAAATGTAAAGTATTATTTAATATATAAGTATATATATTAATTTAATATAGATAATGTAATAAATTAAATACACTTTTCATACAGATGGTAGGTCGTACATATGCATGAACATCGTTCCAGTTTTATATTCGTATTGAATGAAAGAAAGTGAATGATATATATTTATATATATAATACAATTATTGTGAAATTATTATTTCATAAATTTCATAAATTTTTAATTAATTAATCCTTAGTAAATTCAATGTATCGTATCAATGAATAAAATTTTTTTGAGGAGGTGGTAGTCCTCACTTCCACAAACAAAGTTACCGTTTTTTGAACAAAATGGAAATAATAAAGGGATATTTTATATAATAACTATACAATCATAATAACTTATTTAGTATCATATATATCATTAAAAAATAGATTTTAAATCATAATTTCCAAACTTTAGAGGTGCTAAAGGAAAAATTAACAACACCTTTTCGTGAGGTGGTAGTTCATCGTACACAAGAACGGTAAGTTCATTACCCATTAGATAAAAGTGTTTATAAGTGTCAGACTAACAAGTAGAATAAAAAATTCTAAGTATAAATATTATATTAAAGTTATTATATAATCATTTAATAAGAATATTTAAGGGGTGGAGTATGAAAATAAAATAAATGAGCTTGACGATGGATATTACTTCTTCATTGGTTAACATCTTTTGGTTTGCACCAAAATGACATCCTTGTGTGGATTTAAACTGAAATGGAGGATTATATGGTGGAGGGAGCTTGGATGGGACATTATATGGGAATATTTTTTGCGATACAAATGTTTTTTGTGGTTCTAATAATAGTGAGTTGTGAATTCATTTTTTGTGGGGAGGAGGAGTAGCATTCTTGTAAATTTTGGAAAAGGTAATTCCAAACACTTTTTACCATGTCATGTGGCTATAATAATTTACTCAATTAATTAAATGATATTATAGGGTTTAAATATAAAAAACCAATGGATATTTTACTAGTGTATAGGTTCTTGTTTCACTTATGATTTAGGATTAGTCTGTTGTTATGCTAATTAACTCACAATCGTTATAGTTAATTTTAATTACATTCACTAAAATTATCTAAAAAAATCAAAATCATAAAAATTATAAATTTTTTTTATTCCAAATATGAAATAATTTATTTTTAAATTAATATCATGGAAGTCTTATAAATTAATTTCAAATTAATCCCATAGATGAGATGGAAATATGGATTTTTTAAGTAAAATTTTCAAAATGTTTGCAAAGTTTTTATATAAAATTTATATGATAAATTAATATTAGTGGAATAAATAGTATTAATTTTCATATTATTGATAAAAATATAAATTTATACCAATTAATAAAATAATTTATCGTAATAAATAAATAAGTTGTAAATGAGTTTTGAATTAAAATTTTATATTTTTCACCGTTATTCAACAAATGAATTATTACATAAAAATACCAAAAATTTACCCTAAGCTAATTTTTTTGTTTATATTTAATAAATAAGTATTATTTTCACATATAAAATTTAGAAATGGTCTAAATGTATTATATAAATTATTTTCACTATTTGAAGGGGATAAATCTGTGTCTTATAAAACATATAGCTTTTATGTGTAATATCAGGTTTGTTCCTATATTATGAGAAAAATATATATCAGATGACTGTAAAATAATTTGAATATAAAAAATATATATTTTATAAATATCATTCAACATTATAAACTAATCTAATTAATTAGAATAAAATTCTTTTATGAGAATAATAGTAGATTTCATAAATTCATTCCATTTATATTTAATTGGTTCTTGTATTCCTTTAGTATTAGATTGTAAACAATGAATTCAGTCCTGGGTTTCATGAGGTTACTTAATCTTATTTATTACCCGGAATGTAACATCTAGGTTTTATCTTAATATATTAAATATTAAAAAATTATTATAATATATTATTGATGAATAAAACTCAGCCTTGTGTATTGTGAAATCCATGAATAAATGTCAGTATTACTTGTAACGTAAGCACACCTCGGGGTTACTTGTTAAGAAATATAAAAACTCATTTTCATGTGGTGAACTATTAATGATTTGTTCATATAAACATATCAAAACTCAATTTTTTAATAATAAAAAACTATTTTTAGGGTTGCATGAAATGAAAAATATAAACTATGGTTACATTAATTCAAAAAAAATATAATTCATAATATCATGGTGTTTTAAATCATACTCCACATAAAATAAATCATTCTCTTTAAATTCCTTGAGGAATGTAATGGTTTAATACATAATGATTCCTTTCAGAGAAACTATCATTGTAAAAAATAATACTAAATATTATAGTAAGAAGAAATTTTTTAAAATATAATGGTCATCTAATGTAACACATAGCTAGGCTTCCACATTGGATAACATAGTTGTGAAGTGAAAACATCTACATTGATGAAAATATTAATTAAATATAGATATTGATAAAGATCACAGATCACAAGAAAGTGGTTGATCTAGATAAATTTAATAATCTTAAAACCATTAAGTGATGAAGCATGAAATAAATCATTAATAACATAAAAATGATGATATTAGGTAAAACAATTCATGAATATTTTTCAAATGATGAATAAAGTTTTATTAAAGAATATTTAAATTCTTTATTTCATTCCCTTTCATTAGTAAAATCTCACCTTTTGTTAATGTCTTGATGAATTTCCACTTCACCTATTTATTTAAAAAAGAAGGTGAATTTGTTATTCTTCAAGAACTAACATTTCATTATATCCACGATAAGTCACCCCATATATCTTTAGTTACCATCAATGAATTGGGTTTAGAAAAGGTTATTTAATATGCATAAATCCAATGTGGTGAGGTAATAATTTTATATCCCAATCCTCATCTGAAGTTTAACATAATCCTTCCAAAATTGGATAGAATTATAAAATTTATAAAAGATGAGAATGTTAACATTTAGAAAGATGTTTTTAAAATAAGTTTAACAGTGATACCACATATATAACAAAGTAGACCTTTTTTTTCACATTCCAAACATTTGAATATCCACATCACAAATTCACTTGAAACAAAGTAATAACCTGAATCACCAAAAATAATTTTATGCATGCCTAATTATTTCAAATATTATTGTATATATTTCATAAATATTGGAATTAGTGGACATCATTATATTTGACAAAGAAAACTTTTTCAACTAATCAATAATTAGTTCCCGTGTAATCCATACTATCCAATTTACATTATCCATATCAATTATTTATTTATCCATGATAAATAGAATTTTCTCTATATCATTTTCAAATTAAGGGTTACCATCCCTTAATGAAAATATTTTTTTTTGTTAAATTTCATTTCTATTTCATCAAAACCATTTGACATATCCTTTGAAATACTCAATGAAAAACTTATACTGAAAATACTAATGTATTTTAAGATTCATATAACATAATCATTGAATTTTAAAAACATTATAACATCATTCATTTATATTTATTTTTGAACCATTACCGAGGGTTCATCATCTTATTCTATAAAACCACTTTCCAGGAAAGTTAAATATAAATCATATATTACGCTTCCTCAATCTCAATCTAATATTACTTATTATGTTTAAGGTAAAAAATATAGTAATAAAGTCTATAAAATTTCTCTTGTCTTTTGCGTCCTTTTTATCCTCAAAAGTACAGTTAATACTCGTGGACCTTCCTAATTCTCTTTTGATGATTTTCACATAGGAAATATATTTTCATCATACAGATACATTCTAGATAAGAAACATTCAATGTTATCACAATTCCTTCTATTTCCTACTAATGAATAAAACCATAAAGAATATGGTGAGAAACACTTACCATAGAAGAAAACAACATAATCATGAAATAAATACATATAGGTTGTCAAAATCATGACACCAACTTAATTAATCCATGACACCATAGGCTTATCCTAGTTTATTCATAGTCATCATATATTTAAATTATTCATTGTGGCAGATTAATATTTTTTATTTTCCCAATGCATATCCACCAAGAGTGTCAAACTAGGTGTCCAACAAGGCTCTTTATCAAGTATCGAGTTATGACTAAGTCAGACCTGACCTAGATTTTCATATTTGTTTCAACAAGTTACATATATGACACATCCACATCCACATATAGAATCTATACAAGGATGTATTTCTAGGGAACCACTCACTCTATCCTTTACTAAATTTTCATAACAATTTTGTAAACATTAACTCATCCTTAGACTCGTCCATAAGGATATCTGATGACATATTGTAAGAAATTTACCTAGGGATCTCACTAATTATTTATCTTCATTGTTTCCAAATGATGACTAATATTTAATTTTAATAATAAATATAATGATCCATCTTTATCATAGATGGATATTTCATCAATTTTGATGAATATTCAAAATATAAAAAAAGTACATTCTCGAAAATCTTAACAGTTTAGTGTCATGTGAATCATGGAAAAAATTACACTAACTTGGTGAAATATCTTCAATTTCATGTTTAAATATCTTCTCCTTTGGTGATCATACTTATAAACTATTTTTATAACATAGGGAAAGGAATCAATAAAGGGGTGAGCTCAAATGATTAGTAAGGATAAACAAGGGAGATATTTAATAATAACATGTGAATAAGGGAATGATAACACCGTTGTATCATTAGAAGATAATTCTATTTATATCAAATATAATAAGCATGAATGATGGTGTAATGGCTAGTCATTTATGAAGAATTAATCATATTAAAATCTTGAAAATAATCAATGAAATAATAATATATTAATTAGACATAGAATTATTGAATTCACATCAGCTTATAACATTGTGAACATGTATAGGTAGAAACAAGCTCATACATTATGTTAAGGACATGAAATTACGCCCTCACATAAATATATTCAAATTAGTCTAGGCCCACTCATGACGTTTTGGAAATGAAATCAGCTTCATGGATGATATTATGAACATGAAATAAGATTCACACATAACTCTAGGAACATGTAATCACATTCATTCATAAACTTATAGATAAAGAAAGTGATCCTCTCTAACATTTTTAACATTTATTTAGGTTCACAAATAACAGGTTTAACATGTTATAAGGATCACTCATAACATTGTGAACATGTAATCAGGTTCATGGATGAATATAGGGTCATGCAACTCGGTCTATGAATTATTGTTTGAACAAGTAATCAGGTTCACCCCTAAAATTTTGAACACATAATAAGGTTCTATAAAAACTTTTTAATATTGTAATAAGGTTCAATCACAAACATATGGACAATAAACTATTTCCATTCATAACTTTGTGAACATATAATCCCATTCTTGAATAAGTTTTGGAACATGTAATCAGATTCACTCATAACACATACACTAAGGAGTGATCCATTGTTACCTATTTTATTAGAGGGATATATAGGTCTCAACCATCACATAAAGAAATCATATATTCATGTTCCACAATATAACAAAAAATTCATCATCTCATGACCCATGAAATTTTATGGAAATCAGTAATGATTCATCATATCATAACATATGAAAAATGGATCAGTTTCATAATAAATTCATCAAAGCATAACCCAATAAAAGAATCAGGATTCAAAAACATATAACATGTTTGATGGGAAATTTTATTTTAAACATCATTTCATCTGAACATAAACCATTCCTGAATGAATAGTAATAGTATTCATAAAATATTTTATATTATTATATATTATATAGATAAGGAATTTTAAATAACAAATGGAACATTTCATAAAGAAAATATTCATTATTCGAAAATCCATTCCATAAAACCATTTAAAAAATCCATTTATTATAAACAAGGAAATAAAATTCATTTATGACATTTATTATAAAAAATATCTTTTCTAAGTTTTAAAAAATTATTTTCAAACTATGAAGCAGTTCAAATAGATTTATTTGAAAATAACTTGAAAATATTTAAAAACTATCCTGAAATCATATTTGAAAACATTTTTCATGAAAACATATAAACGAGGGTTGAAATCATATGGAACGACTTTTGTGTTAAAACAACTATAATAATTGTTTTTGAAAATTAAGAAAAAAATCATTAAATATAACTGGGTAAACATATGAATGAAGATCTATAGAAATTTTGGTCATAATGGTGGGTATGTTAGTACATAGTTAACATTTATGTATCCTCCATTAAAAATTATAAAAATTAATTTACTAAAAATTAAAAGAATATTCCTCTTAAATATGTTTTGTAAAAATTTAGAACATGGGTTAAAATTTTATTTAATAATCTTAGGATAGTAGTAATACATTTTTGAAAAAAAATTTCGAAAAAAAAATTTGAACAAACATAGATTTCTGACCGAAAGGTAAAATAATTTTTCAAATTATAAAAACATTATTTACTTATATTAAGGAACAAAGAGTTTATAAATGGTAATAATACAAGAATATATCATGGAAGAAAAGAATAGAAGAAAATTTATCTGTTTTCATGAGATATGGATAATAATATTTCATCAATAGAAGCATAATCATAAACAATCTTTATTAATGATGAGATTGTTGAAATAAACGGTTACCACATTGGTGACATGGAATAATAATCCCCATGAAATTATAAATTTACATGATTCATTAAATAAAATTAATATAAGGGTAATGACGATAAAACATTTCAAGGGGTAGCGCCCCATAGAAAATATATGTTCATGACATGGAATCAATCTTAAAGAATGAAAATTGAGAAATGATCAATTTTCTAATTTAGTATCTTTTGAACTATAAACCACATGAATGAAATATCATCATATATATTTATAAATACCTATTAATAGAATTATAGTTACCATATAATACATTATTAGGTAGTATATACACCACAAAAAATAAAAGAGTTTTGATTAAGGCATGTATCTTAATGATATAATAATGCGACGAGAAAAACATTCCCTTAAATCTCAAAATTCTTTTTACACATTAAAACCTCATGTATTGTAACATCCTCGGTCTTTATTCCACCCCAATTTTCCCCATATCTAGATTTCCACGTGGCCTCAAGCGCATTATCCAAACGTTAGAGGCTGCTGACTAGTAGAAAGGGTCTAAGAGTTATTGCGGAGAAACAATGCCTTCATAGGTAGAGTATATCACAATGAAATATAATAGTAGAACAATAGAGGAAGAAATAATACCATTTAACAAAAATAAATATTGGAAGACTAATAAGATAAATAACCAACTATCATTCCATACAAAAGATGATGCAGCATGTTGTGTTCTTGGAATGCAACCAAAATAGGTACATTATAGTATTTGACAATATATGTTCCAAAATCAAAAAGAACTAAGGAAAATAAAGAAGAATCACAGGCATGGGATTGGTCCCATGATATCTCTATCCTAAATAGAATATCATGAATCGATATAAGGGCTCTTTCCCTAATCATCACCTATAATAATATAGTCAGTTTGGGACCAAAATCATGACCCCAATAGGGTGTGAGACTAAATCCTAGTAAGAGAACACAAATGATCTTTGCCAATCTATCAGTGAATATATATTTTACGTAGTGTGAAAATGCAAAATAAGTAAACCATTAAGTACACAAAATTAAATAGTAATATAAATAAGCAAATCATATGTCTCAGGAGAACATCGAATCATGTATAAGAGAATACTGAATTCAATCTAGTTCGTTGGCCTGGAAAAAGTGTCACAAACATAGAAAAACCTCGCCCTATGTAATAGAAAACCCTCACCCACAGGCATAACAAAACTTCACCCTCCAGAATAAATATTCTCACCCACAGGCATAGAAAAACCTCACCCACATGCATCTAATATAAATAAGAAAGTACCATCCTCTTAAGGCATGGACATTAAAATAATCACATGGGCCGAATTTATGTCACAATCCCAACATGTAATAATTTATTTCCCATTTCTAGATACCAATAAATAGTTCCCCATGCCCCGTTGGCCACATGTACTCAAGTTCATTTCCCCAAATGTCAGTGGATGCTGACTATTATTGAGGGCCTATGGAATGATAGTGGAGAAACTATGGCCTCATTGGCAGATCGTAACACATCAGAATTAATATTAACTAATAGAGAAAGCAGTAAAAATCATGTAACTAAATTAAACATATGAAAGTGGAATGATAACATTAACCAAAAGAAATATAATATCAAATGATGCATCATATCAATTTTTATAAGAAAATAGAGAAAATAGGATACACTGAAATCAAATAAAATTCAATACTAAAGTACGATAAAACAAAATGAAACTCAGCGGCATCACAAGCCTCATCTTGGTCCCATGATATCCTTCTCATATGTATAAATAATGTACTAGTATAGGGAGCCTTTCCCCTATCAACACCTATAGAAATAGAGTCTGTTTGGGCCCAAAATGATGACCCAAACATGGTGTGAGAAATCAATCCCGGTAGGCAACCACCAAAGGTCTGTGCCAATCTGTCTATGTGTATATGCAGTAGTTTTGTATAGAAATGAAATGCAGTAAACAAGTAGGTATATAGAAGTAAAAAATTACACATGTACTGGTTTTCATTTATAGAGTTTTCTATGTTGATTTGTATTTTATTTACTTGAAGTGATTATGTATTAGTATTCAGCCTAAACTCGACATTCCCATAGAAAATTAAGAACAAAATAAGTCTCATAAAACCTTCTAACAAGTATGTAAAGTAAAAATCCATGTTTGTGCATTAGCTTGGAAGACACATCATAGTTTATTCCATTGCAACATTTATGTATTACCCGAGTTTGTGCTTGAGATTACAAAGATGGAATTCAATTATCACTACACTGGTAAATATACCAAAATCCTATGAGTTCGTTCTCGATGGTCCTACTAGGGATCCCTGAGTATCACTCATGATGTAGGTATAAGATCATGTCAGTCCATCCTCAACAGTCCTACTAGGGAGCCCAAGGTATCACTATATGTGAAATATAATATTATTTCAATTTATCTCATCCCTAGCAGTCCTACTAGGGATCTCAAGTATCACTAATGACATATATATATATATATATATATATAAATCACCTTAAGTACATCAATGTAATTTTAATATGAACCCATGTATCACCCAAGGATAAAGGTACAATAGTTTTGTGAGTTCGTTCATGATGTTCTAAGATGAACCCGTGTATCACCCAATACTATTTACCATTTACTTATTAGAAATCAATAAAACATTCCGAACATCTTAAAAAGAAAAATAGTTCATATCAATTGGGCAACCACAATCCTATTTACATAATAAAACATTTCAAATTTCTACACAATTGAAATTCCAGATAATAATCAGGTTAATTTTAATCAACCTGAAGAGGGAAAATAATGGCATGTTCATGGAAAAATGATTCAAAAATGGCTATACAATTTTCATCCATGGGAGACTCCCCCATGGTGTATCCTTTTATCCAGCAACAATGATAATAATGCTTTAATTCATTGAATACTTACCAAAAAAATCATTTAATAATAACAATGATCAATTTCTTTTTTAAGAAACACCTGAAACATGGGTGTGCAGAACAACGACCCATATAAACATCTCAAAAATTAACAAAAGGTAAGATACCACATACCTGAATGTCATACAGCTGATATAATCTGACATTGGCCCTTGAATCAGCCTAGAACGACATAGTTCTAGAAAATGGAATAAATAATTCAACCATAAATAACTCTATCTGGATAAAAAATTACCAATAACATCTCTATAAAACTAAATCCCTTATCTATTGGGTTCTAATGTGACTGACGACACTTGAATCATGTTCCTAACAATGAAACAGGATATGGAAATGATTTTATGGATCCATGTTCTTCACCTGGTAACCCCTCTGTCTAGAAGAGGAATAAAAGAGGCTAATAACTATTTTATATAGAAAATTAGAAGTGCATGGTGTGTAATTCTATATATATAGTGTTTATATCATATTACTATTCATAATTTTGTCTACTTACTTTACACATCCCGAACCGACCTTACCGACATGACTATATGTCTTGTACTAGTATTTTCATAGAATGAAGTGTATTTTCATCCATCCTAGGCCAAACGAATCACACACTGTGTATCCTCATCCTACATGTCCATTATATAATATGTTTACATAGGATTACATGGAATGTACTAATAAAAAATAATAATTTTTCAATTTACCTATTTTTCTAAAAAAAAACTCCCTGTAAAAGAAAATGATGAAAATTGTACCTCAAAATATGAACTATGTTCATAAAACACTTATAGTTACCTGGTATACCCATGAAACTTCGTACCTCAAAAATGTTCTTGGGATGATCCAATGTAATGAATTATTTCTCCTTTACTAGGTCCACTAATACAGAAATCTCAGAGATGATGTGTCCCAAGAATTAAATATGATCCATCCAACGGATTCATTTTTCAAGATTATATTATAACTGATTCTCTCTAATTGTATTGAAAATGATCACTAGGTGGTTTGCATGTTCATGTCAATTATGAGGATACACCAAAATATCATCCACGAAAACCACCACAAATGAATCTATGTAGGGATAAAACACTCAATTCATCAGCAACATATTAACTGATACTACATTCATGAGACCAAAAGGCATAACCAAGTACTCATATAGGGAATACCTGTTATGAAAGGTCATACAAGGTATGAATATAGATCAAACACATTCCTAGTGATATAATGACCATAGATCAATCTTAGATAACACTAGAGATCCTCTAAGTTTTTCAAACATGTCATCTAACTGTAGAAAGGGATACCGGTTCATAACTATCAACTAGTTTAGTTTTCGATTGTGAACACATAGCCTAAGGGTTACGTCTCCCTTTTTTGCGAAAAGGGCCAGTGAACCCCAAGGAGAAATACTGGGTCAGATAATACCATTATCTTCCAGATCTACCAACTACCACTAGAAATCTTGAAACATTGTCATATCTATCTTATAAGGTGGAATTGTTACTGGTGCAGATCATGACACTAGATCGATAGTGAATTCCACCTCTCTGACCAAAGTTAAGCCGATTGTGTCATTTGGGAAAGCCTCTTAGAAGAGATCTACAACTAGAGGAATGTCTGCTGACATTTTCCTTGGTCATCCAGATATAAAATCACAATCTGTGTTGTCATCCAACTCATTCCATGATGCTCGGGTCTACCTATGATCGCATGGACATCCCATTCACTGTTATTTATAAACTCTCCTCCACATAGTGATAGAGAACTCACACATAGGGGATGAAATCCTCTGTGGACTAAAAATAAACCAATCAGTCCATTCTGAGATTGACAACAAAGCCTATCATATCTAACACATAGAGGTTCTATAGAAATTGGCACCCACCAATCTAAAGGGGTCCCTCCGTGCAGTAATGCTTACATGAATTTATAATCCTTTAAAGAGTGTCTAGAGTCATAAAATCAAAATAAGTAAATTTACATAGCCCAAGGCTATCCACTATAGTAACAAATATAAAACTATGTGAAGAGCTTATATTGAAAAGTACAGAAGATAAAACTGAGGTGACTAAAATAGTACGTCTGACAGTAGTTTGTCTGGGATCCTTCTCTTGTTGGGTCTATTTCACTACAAATGTCTGACCTATACCACAAACCTGAAACCCTGGTTGGCTACCCAGAGCAAACCTGCCCTCCTTTCACTGAGACCCTGGGGTATGTATACCATGGCCACACCCACATATTTGTCCTGAATGCCCTTACGTATTCTAGTTTCAAAACTGGAGAGAAGATACTAACCCGTGATCCTATATGAGAAGTCATTACATAACCAATATCACTAGGAACTAGTGGAAATGTCCTTTAGAAGCGATGTAGATGGCCCATCTTGCTGTATGTTCGACACTCAACTTGGTCTTTCGTGCACTGAGGTTTAGTTTTCATGATATTTCTTCACTATAAGTACCTCACCTGGCTACTGAAAGATAGGTTTTGACTACTTTAATCCTCGTGAAAAAACTCTATATGACATAACTTTTTACTGGTCAATAGAGTACTACATATCAGTGTTAAACCCCCATTGATCATACCCCTAGATTTTTGCAGGTTGCTCTTGGTAATCACTGCTTGATTGATAATAGTAGAGACCAATGAAAACATGATGACATTCCCCTGGTATCAGTTTTGAATCATGAGATCATCCTCTAATCCTCAATCCTTCAAGACATCATCACCCATTAGGATATTAATGAATCACTAAATCACTATAATCCATGAAGAATAATCGATAAATGATAGTGTTCCCTGGTCTAGTTGCATGAACTCGTAGGGTCGATCATCGCTCAGCATCTTGGGGAAATAATAAAAAAATAAGGACACCCTAAAGACATCCCATATCATATCCTGATGACTTCCTAGCTGAGTGATAGCATCCCACCACCTTTTTTCAAAATCACATAGCATCTATGTCGTGATCTTCACCCTCCTTTCAAAAAGAATCTAAAGATGCTCAAATATAGTCATCACTGATTCCACCCATGATTACAAACCATGTAGTTTTCCATCCCCAAAAAAAGTATGTAGATTCTCCTGCTGGAATATACACACATGCTCTGCCATTAATGTGGTTGCCTGTGGTGCTCCCTAAAAGGTATGCATGAACTTAACAAAACCTTCTCGAAACTAGAACTGCACCAACATTCTGAATAACGGTTGGTACCACAACTGGAATAATTTGAGTGTCCATACATAGTCCATGGTTTAGTATTCCAAAAGTATTCTCATTGCTGCTCTCTTGGAGTACAACTCATGGTATTCATGGTGGTATTACTCTATAAATTCCAACACACACTGCTCAGTACCAGATTAACGAAAAAGTAAACTGTTACTCAGAAGTGTAAGAATAGAAAAGGTAAAGGAAATCATTCATGTCTACCAAAATAGTGGTGCACAACATGTAAAACCCCATACAATTTGTTTTCTCATAAGCCTCTACACAGGCGTGTATCGCTTCCCAATATGTCTATGTAACACACCGCACATATGGTGTGTTCCACCTAAGACATGCCGTGTGCATGAATTATCCACCTGTCCTTGATAATTCTACATGACTAGAAATACATGGTTAATTGAGTATAATAATACACAATGTTTTCATCCTCAACATGGTGTGTAAATATATGTTTTCATCCACCCATGTCGTTAATCACACAGTCAGATACACGATTGACTTCCCCACTACATGTTTTTTCATTACACTGTGTGTCCTACTAAAAGCTCTAAAACTTTTTTTCCCATATCACGTGATAGGTAACACGAACAAGGGATACACGGTGTTTACACATGGAACATGACGTATTATTATCCCAACTCCTCAGGTTGTGTTTCCTCTCACATGGTCTATGACACAGTTAGTTACTGCACAATGTGTACACATGGTAAATGACATGTTCTTCATAAAACATGAATCAGCTTCCACCCCAAATAGGAACATCACATATCATGTTAATAAATACTACAAGTCGTCTATACTAGTTTTTTCTGGATAGAACCTCTATATTTCGTATAAATCCACTCTTCTGTAGAAAAACCCATCTAGTGGGATTCCAAATTCTGATCCGTGAGGGCCCACACTCCCCAAAAATCTTATTTTTCCCCCCATGCAGAACACATTATTGTACAATTATAGATAAAAAGTTGAATCAGGAAACTCCAAATTCCAATATGAGAGGGTCCATAATCCTCAAGAACCTAATATTAGTTTCCATTATATCCAAACCATATCACGTACCAATACACCTATGACAATAACATTCTTATCTATCACATCATCTATCACAATATCATGTGGTAACTAATTAATCCTAGATATAATGGAATAATTCATGGCATGTGATTATAACAAGTATCTATATGATGCATGAGATAGAACACACTCACCTCATAGTGTTGTAACTAAAATAGAACCCAATATTGCATCAATAGTAACAACAAAAATCATGTCGGTCACCCAATGGTGAAATCTAATAAACTATAATAGCTCAAAATATAATGATCACAAGTCAATTAGAGGAAATTTTGCTTTTCCTTTTAGATGGGTTAGCTACTCCCATGAACATATAATTACCAAATACATATTCTTTCTTATCCCTTCATATAATATTCAAATATTAAGACAAAGAAGAAAAGAAAAGGCCCCTCTGATGCCACTTTGTAATGTCCTTGGTCAGGATGCCACTAAACGGTTCCCCTTGATCAGTTGGCCACATGGCTTCAAGAACTTTTCCACGAATTCCAGAGGCTACCAACTAGCAGTGAGGGACATGGGTGTGATAGTGGGGAAACTATTCCCACATTGGCAGATTGTAACACAACAAAATATATATTGACAAATAGATGAATTAGAATATAGCATGCAACAGAAGTAAACAACTGAAAACATCAGGAAAATGATAACCAAAATAAATATAATATAAAACAATTCACCATGTTACATGTTCTATGAGAACAGTGAAAACATGATACACTACAATCAAATATAGTAAAATAAAAAAGTACGGTAAAAATAAAACTCAGCAGCATCACAGGCCTCATCTTGGTCCCATGCTCTCATAATCCTAAGAATCAATCAAGTAACTATACAATAGGCTTTCAACTATCAACTCCTGTAGAAATATATTCTATTTAAGCCCAAAAGAATAAACCAAATAGGGTGTGAGAAATGAATCATAGTTGTAAACCACAAATGGTCTGTCTCAATATGTTAGTGAGTATATGCGGTAGTTGTGTATAGAAATTAAATGAAGTAAACTAGTTGTTACTCAGAAGTAAAAAACCCAACTTGTACTGGTATTCATTTAAAGAGTTTATTAGTTCATTTGTATTTCATTTAATTGAAGAATTTATTTCTAAGAATTCAGCATATTCCATATACTCTCCATAGCAATGTATGAACAAAAAAAGTCTAAGAAGTCATTCTAAAAAGAAAGTAAATTCTGAATCCATGCATGTGCTATGGCATGATAGACATGTCAATATTCATTACATTACATCATTTATGTGTAAATCGAGTCCGTTATTGAGATTCCTATTTTGGAATTCAAGAATCTATACAAGTATAATTCTACAGACATCCTATGAGCCTGTTCTCAGTGGTCCTGTTAGGGAACCCCGATTATCACTATTTATGTTGGTATAAGATCATCTGATTCCATCCTCAATGGTCCTAATATGTATTTAAAGGTATCAATATATATATAATATTATATTATATCAATTTATCTCATCCTTGGAGGTCCTACTAGGGATACCATGTTTCAATAATGCCTTATAAAAAAATTTCTCAAGTCTGTCTATGGAGTTCTATGCTGAACCAATGTATCACACAAGGTGCAATGTAGTATTGTTATGTGAGTCCATTTATGGACTTCTATGAGTAACCCATGTATCAAAAAATTATATTTATCATTTAATCATTAAAATTAAATAAAAAATTCCAACCTACTTAACAAGAAAAATAGTACATAGGAAAAGGGAAACCACAATCAGAAAGCCATATCCAAAAACATACAATTTCTACACAATTTCAATTCCTGATAATAATCATGTTCATTTTAAACAGTCCCAAATAGGAAAACCAAGGCATGTACAAGGACATCCGAGGCCAAAATAGCTATACAACAGTCATTATAGGGAGATGCACCCATGAGGTGGCCCTTTATCAAGTAACAATACTAATAATGATTTAACTCATTGAATTCATAACCAAAAACCGCTTTTTATAATAACAATGATCAATTTAATTATTAGGAAACACCCTAATCCTTGTTGTATGGCACAAAAACACATATAAACATATAAAAAATTAAATAGAGCTAAGAAACCACCTACTGTAATGTCGTATAACTGATAAAATCCATCACCGTCGCTCGATTCATACGGTAACATAATATATCTATGAAAAGAGGTAAATAAATAAACCTTAAATAACTCTATCAAGCGACAAAATCACAAAAAACGAATCAATAATAATAGAAACGTTATTGATTGGTTTCTAACATGACCATCATTTCATGAATTAAGTCACAGATGATGAAATAGGATAAGAAAATGATCTCGATGCTCCAGATTCTTCACCCGGCAGCTCCTCTGTCTAGCCGAGGAAAAACGAGCCTACTACCCATTTTATGTTGAAAATTATAAGTAAATAGTGTGTATGTCAATATACACGGTGTGTATGTCTATAAACATGGTGTTTATATCATTTTATTGTTCATAATTTTACTAACCCACATTACACATCCCACACCAACCTTGCTAACATGACTACACAACGTGTACTAGTATGTACATGATGTGTAGTGGTGTTTTCTTCTCTCCAATGACTACCACCATGTATTCCCATCCTTCAAGACCAGACTACACTGTGTTTAAATGGGAATACATGTCGTGTACTACTAAAACATAACATTTTTTTAGTTTTCTTTATTTATTCATAAACAGCTCAAATGAATAGAACAAGATGAAAATTGTACCTCAAAATAAAAACTGAGTTCTTACATAATCCAAATAGTTATAAAGATTAAACGATTATACACACATTGTAAATTTATATAACAAGCCTTACATGTTAACTAAACAATCACAAGGCATATATATTGACTAACTCATATGGGATATCATTCAATTAACTAATTCTATTTTGAACAACCCATTAAAGGGAACAAAAGTCTTGCCCATAGGCATTCATGGCCAAATGGTCATACAAGTTCACTTCAAGGGAAACACACCCATGGGGTGGCCTTAAATCAAGGATAAAAATATCAAAAATACCATAAAAATTTAATGAATTACATAATCCACATTAGGCGGCAACATAGGCCAATTATAAACAAAGTGATGACCTAAAAGTGGTCGTGTGGCACCCCTTCATATATAATAAACATTAAATGAAAAGAATGGAATGAGACCACCTACATTATAATCATATGAATTTCCTCATAGAACTTCGGGCTTTTATTTGTCAAAGAATGTAATTGATATAGAAAGGGATAATAAATGATCAGCCCTTGATAACTAGGTCGAGAAGGGAAATCATGTGGAAATAATCAAGAGCAATTGAGCATACACTGAGGGGATTTTAGAAGATCTTACTTTGTTCAAATTAGGAATCAAACGATGAAATAAGAGGCCAATTCTCGTTAGGATTTTCCTAGGTGTGTTTCTCATCGATGGGGATCATTTCTCTCTATCTAATAGTACGAAATAGTATTTATTGATTAAATTAAAAAATTTAATGTGCAATACATGTAGTATAAACTACATGTTGTGTCCCTGAAAATATTTTTTAGTTCATTACATTGATGTGTAGTGAGATTATACAACATGTAAATCTAATTACACGATATTTACATGGAAATACATGGCATGTAACTCCCCTTATTGTCGTGTAATAGGGTTGCATCCAGACACTTATTCCCCCCCCCATTTTCATAAGTAAAACCTAAAAAGAAATGATTAATATCTCAAAGGAAGAACTAGTTTCATAAAAAAATCCCCCTTATTTAAATTAATCCGAGAATTTTCCTTCCAAGGGTGATGAAGAAATATCTGAGAAAAACTCCAGAAACTGTGAACAGACATCATCTATTCTCTCCCAGGTCTCGTCCTCCACTTGTGGAATGATGCCATAGAACCAATTCCAATGGAATAGACCGGCCACTGAGAACCATTGTGATAAGATATACAATATGAATAGGATTCCCCTCAAAGGATGCATCTTCCTATAACTCAAGATAATCTATATGAAAAGCATGAGATGGGTCTGAAAAGTAACATCACATGTGAGAAACCTGGATGGCATCGCACATAGATCGGTACCGCTAAGGTAACTACAATAAATAGGAAAACATCATGCCCTTCTTAAGAATCTCATATGGTCTGAAATATCTCAGTGGAAGCTTACCCTGTCTCTTGATCCACTTGTGTCCCCAACATATTACGAAACGTAGAAAATCTTGATCTCTAATCTTGAACTCCAAAGTATATCCACGATGATCGGCATATGATTTTTTATGAGACTACACCATAGCCATATTTTTGAAATAAACTAAACCAACTCAGTTGTTTGATAGACAAGACGATGTCCCATAATAGCTACCTCTTCTCCCTTCATCCAACATAGTTGTGATCAGCATGGCCTAACGCAGAAAGACTCATTAATCTCTATATGAAATGTATCCTAGAAGATATTGTTGTAGGAAAACACAACATGGGGGATATGTGTCTCTTATGAACACCTGAAGTCTATGAAGTATTCCTGAAGCATGTCCTCTAGTTGCAAAATCATGTGCTCTGACCAGCCATATGTCTGTGGGTGGAAAGTTGTGCTCAGAAGCCCCTATGTACTAAACCCCCTCACTAGACATTTCTATAGACAATAAGTAAACAAAGAATAGTTATCAGAAATGATATAATGTGGTACCCCATGGATACGTACAATCTCAAGTATGTATAACCTCCAATAATAATCAACCCCAATGGTTTTCCAGATCAAAAGGAAATGTAAAACAGTCATGAGTCTGTTAGGAACAATGCAAATAATATCTTTACCACAACACAAACACCACTGGAAAACTCCACAAAACACACTATTGTAGATTTTACTGAAGCTGCTGGCATGTTTTATTTTAATTGACTGAACCTGAATAGAACTGATGTCTTATCAGTGGACTCATAGAAAATAATGGTCAGACCCTGATCAATAGTATCAAAACATGTCACACAATCATTCATTGAAATACACTGACGACATCCACATCACACCAACCTTAAATTGGTATACGTTTCAAACTAGTTCACATGGAGTATAAAAGAGGAACAAAAAGGATAATAAGTTAAACTATATCAATATAAATTATATCTCAACCAATAGGAATAGGAGGTCGGCATGTTGCAACAGGACTCAACACATTCTCCAAGGCATCATGTGTCCAAAACAATACTATTCAACAAATCCCATACTTGTCTTTCAGTGATGATCCCTTTTCAAACCATCAAATTATCAATAAAAAAGGATCATTCAACAACTTAAGAAAAGGAAAAAACTAGAACCATCCTAATATAATCAATACCCATTTTCATAGAATCACATCTGATCCCGTCTATAAGTCTAAGAAACCATATGATTCATCAACTCAGAGTCTAAGGAACTCACCTAGGTTTTCATAATTCCTATTAAAAGTGAAACATTCGAACAAGTCCCAATGTCAACATAAGAACACTGACTGAACCTAGGGTAGTATCCACCTAGTGGTCACATCATAGAAAGAAGGAGGCATCACGATTCATTCCAAGCCATTCCTATACAAGATCATATGTATCACTCAGATCGAAAAATAATTATTTAAAGCACTGTAACAATATCACAACATCGAAAAAGATTTAAAGATATCCCACCAGCTTCCAATTATAGTGAGACATATAACTGAAGCTCTCTTAGTGCATCTAGGATGATGTCAACATAGTGGATATTCTCATCTCTTAATAAGGAGTACAGTAATATGATTAATAAGAACACTATAAAATGGTAATTGAAAGAATACTTGTAGACCTCTTAAAAAAACACTTATTCACTTACTAATGCACCGTAATTTATTTCACCAGAAGGCATTTATCCTAAAGTATTTCCATGTTACATCATACTTATTTACCAAGGTCCATTCATGTTCATCGGTTCCTCATTAGGGCTGCACACACAGCAAAAAAACAACAACATGCTGTTAAGAAAACATCAAAATCAAACAAAAATAACAAGTCTCAAAGTCATTCAAGTATTGTTGACCATTTCTAAATAGTCCTTGATTTTGGTCCTTATTCGAGGAAGAAAACATTTCAACTAAACCGACGTGATGCTCCCCAAGTAGAAGTGTCTTATACGTCGGGTAAAAGTACCAAATGATATAAACATTATAGTTCAGAACCAATATAAATGCGTGAGTTTCCTTCCATGAACAATGATCACCATGTCTCATCACATGGCATAAAAGCCAAAATTAAACAGGATTGTAGGTAAAAAACATGTCTCCCATAAATTCTTCATGAGGAGTGAGAAAAACACGGTTATATAATTCACAGGTCAATATACTCAATAGATAACCTAAGAACATACACAATAACTCAATTCTCAATGATTTAACAAAATTCTACAACCCATTTCAATGTTTTAAAGTCTACAGTTATCGCATATGTCCAAATATAATACCGCCAAATTACAAGAGAAAATGGCATGTACTGGGTACTATTCAAAGGATATCAACCCTATGCATCATAGTACAAGATGGATCATGAAAGAATGAGATCAAAATCACATCATCTAATAAATCAATGAAATGGATGATGATTTTCAATGTTTCCCATCACATGAGGAATGATATTTTTATACGACCTCAGAAGAATTTTTTTGTGCCCAAGGCATGTCTATCCTACTGAAATAAGCATTACATAATGCTCTTTCCCAGACCGAGGTTAAGGATTCAATAATTCTTATAGCACAAAAGTGAATATATAATAACAGGATGGTTCAACACCTTCCATTAAACATTCACCACTCTGACAGCCCTAGGGGTCAGTTCTCGTTGTCAAACATGGAGTGATAATACCAAAATTTTACTATGAAGAATTTATTTTTTCATGTTAAACACTAAGAGGTATCCTACATGGGATCCTCTAGGAAAAAATGATTTAGGAATACTACATGGGATATTGAGCTAATATGGTATGGATGTAAACCGGCATGGGATCCGTGAACTATCAAAATTAGGGATTCCTACAACATGGATCCTCACAAATGATACATAGGACATGGATCATAAATGGGACTCCCTAGAAAATATAAGGATGAGGGATATAGCTTAATGATAAAATCAAGTCGAAATTCTCAACTAGGATAGTTGAAATCCTCTACTGATCATTCATTCCATGTGCCACTCATTGGTGAAAACTGGAAAATGATAAAAAGAGGAAGAACCTATCCATTTAGATAAAACCCCAAAAAACAAATTAGAATTCCTCATAATGCTCTAAGTGATTCACCATTGGTATGTACATGGAAAACTAATTAGAAAGGACTTCTTACAGGTCCAAAATTGACAAAGGGGAATAAAACAGGAAAATACCCCTATGGTTATGAAAAAGAGGAGTATAGTGTGTGTAAAAACCATACACAGTGTGTACTCTCATGTTCTCACATGTTCATGTACTCATTCCATCCAAGGCATGTAAACACCACAAGTACACAAAATATAGAAATGGAATATGGTGTGTGCACTAGTCTTCCATCTTAGACCTGTTTTTTTCATGACCATATTCACATGGGGTCTGTCTTGCTAAGACTACATGGTGTGTACCAACATTACACAACCATTTAATTTTCCCAAACCATTAATTCATGTTCATGTTCATACAACCAAATACATGGTCACTTTCAACACAGTGTGTACATGTAGTACACTACATGTCATTAAGATATTTTTTTTCCTGAACTGATGAACCCATGGTGTTTGTTCATAACATCACATGTCGTGTTGTATTGGTTCCCAGCTAGTATGCCTTTGAAAATTTCTTAAAACCCAAAATTATGGAAATTTAAAACAATATTATGCTAATGTTCGATCCATTAGAGGTGATAATCCCTATTAATCAATGTTTGGAATCCATATATAGCATATCATATCATGATTTAATTCAATGTTGTAACATGATCTACTAAATTCTGATCCTAGAGGGCCCATACACATTTGGGACCAAATTTTTTTGTCCATACAATTTGAACCATAATATTTACCAATACACCTATCATAACATTAGGCATATCTATCATGTTATCTATCACAACAACATTCATATCTTGCACGAAATCTATCACAACAACATGAAATAACTAATTCTCTCTAAATGGAATGACAAGAATGCATGAAATGTGATTTCTAACAAGTTAGTATATGATTCATGAGATGAAATACCAACATATCATCAGGTTGAAACAAAATAGACAATAATAATATCAATAATAAGGGCACAAAATAATTGTGTCACCCTTCAGTAAAATTGAATGAAATGTAATAACTCAAAATCTGAAAATCAAAATTCTGTTTGAGGAAATTTATATTTTCCCTATACATGGGGTAGCTACTCTGATGCATAATTTAGTTCCAAACACAATTAATTTCATATACCTATCTAATATCACCAAATATTAAGGGAAACAAAATAATAACCTACTCTGATTCCACTTTGTAACGTCCCAGTTTCAGATTCATCCCAATGATGCGTTGTACTCTATTGGATACATGGCCTCCAATGCATTTCCCGAAACACTAGAAGCTGCTGACTTATAGTGAGGGCCTAGGAGTGATTGTGGAGAAACTATGCCCTCATTTGAAAAGTGTAACATATATAATACAATAGTAAAACAATATTGAAATCAATAATAACTATTAATAGAAACAAATAGAAGAAGATTGAAATGATAAATAACTAATCATCATTACATACAAATGATGATTCAATATGTTATGATCAATGAAAGAATCCAAAAAAAAGAACACTATAGTATTCCAAAATATATGTTTCAAATGCACAAATAACAGAGGAAAATAAAAAGCATCCCAGCCTCATCTCTATCGCATGCGCCCCTGCTCCTAAACCGCATATCAAGAACCAAAAAAGGTAACCTTCCCTAGTCAACACCTGCAATCATATAATCTATTTGGGTCCAAAATAATGACCCAAAGAAGGTGTGATACTAATTCCCGATAGGAAACCACCAAATATCTATGTATTTCTATTAGTGGACATATATAATAGGTAGTGTAAAATGGTGATAGTAGAAAACTAAGAATTACTCAAAAGAAAAAATCCTTTAAATAAGAACCACACGTGTCTTAGGAGAATAGCTAAGCATGTATAAAAGAAGACAAAATCCAAGATTGTGCATTATCTTGAATGATTTTCCACAACCATATCAAATAGTCACTCTAATTCATAGAAAAACCTCTCCCAAAGGAATAACAAAACCGTACCCGTATGCATAGAAAAACCACACCCACAAAAATTGGGAAACATAAACCATGGGCATCAAATGTAAACAAGAAAGGGCCAACCTCATAAATCTTGGCCTTATAAATAGTCACATGGGAACAATTTATGTCACAAGCATATCATGTAATATAAGTAGTTACAAGGCTTAAACAAATACACTCACATAGGACAATTATATAACAAGACTAACACATGAATTAAACTCTCGAAAGGCATAACTATTTACTAACTCACATAGGAATTCATTACATTAAACTATTACATAATAAACCCATTAAATGTAATTAATGGAATTCCCGTATGAATCCTAGGCCAATTATATATACATGGCCATTTTAAGGGAAACACACCCATGCAGTGGACCTTATTCATGACTAATAATATAAAAAAATCCATAATAAATTTATTAAATTACGTAATCAACAATAGGAAAAAAATAGGCCAATTACAAATAACAATACACCCTAAAAATGGGAATGGGGCATTCTAACATATATAATCCATTTAAAATGAAGTGAATGTCTTGAGACCACATACTTTGTACTCATACAATTATCCTCTTATATCATTGAGCTTTGATTCGACCTAAAATGGATTAGATCATCCAAACAAGAATAAATAGTCACCACATGATAACAAGGTCAGGAAAAGTATTATGGAAGAAATTCTCAACAGGAATCAAGAACATGTCGAGGGGATTTCAATAGATCTAATGGTGTTCAAATTGGGCGCCAGACGATAAATTTAGAGGAAAATTTCGATTCATATTTCTCTAGGCATGCTTCTCATTATCAAGTGTGGTTTTCATCCTATTTAAAAAAAATGACGCTACTTCCGGATTTAATAAAACAATGTACATGCTGTGTACTAGAAACTACACGCTATGTCTATAAAAATACTAGACTAGTCATTAAATGGTTATATAATGGGATTATATGGAATGTAACCCTAATTACACATCATGTACCTTGAAATACATAGCATGTAACTCCCAATCATATAATGTAACAGACCTAGATCAAAACATTGATATCTTTTCCTTCTAGTTTCTGAAGTAAAAACTGAAAAGAAATGATTCCACCATCATGGGAAGAATCAGGTTCTTACATGTATAATATGTATATGTTTATTATAAATTTACAGCTAAAGAATATTATCATAGATAAAAACATATATTATTTTTTCATAACATTATATTACCTGTTTTTTAATTACTCTATGTAAATTTTACGTTTTGGGAGTTAATATCTTATCTTTTCTCTTATGTTTTGATGTGTAATATTTTTGGTCTACATCATTATATCATGATCTCCCGAATGTATAACATGGTATATATAATATATATAATGTATATATTTATTTATATTAGTAATAAAAATATTTAATTATAAAACAAAATACAATTTTTCTTAAGATGGTAGGTTGTACATATGTATTAAGACGATTTTTATTTTATTATTGTATTGAATACAATAATGATAATGACATATATGTATATGTGTATATATATATATCATTCAATTTTATATTCTATGTCATATATGTCACATAATTTTACGAAACCCATCTTTAATACATTCTATATAAGGTGTAAATGAATTACATTGCTTTGAGATGGCGGTAGTCCACACTTCAAAAAATTAAGTTATCAAATTTAAAAAAAATGTAAAGCATGAAAGTATATTTTATCAAGGAAATATTGAATAATAAATAATTCATAAATATCATATATAACTAATAAAAAAATTTCTTAATCATATTTCCCATCTATTAGAGGTGGTAAAAGAAAAAAACTATACTGTTTCATGAAGTAGTAATTTGCCATATACATAAATGGTAAGTTCATTACCAATTAGTTAGAATTTTGTGTAATAGTTGGTAGAAACCAAATAATATAAAAAATAATTATATTGACTATATATATTTTATTATATAAAAATTTGAAAATAATATTTTAGGGGTGGATAATGGAAATAAAAAGGATCTTGAGAAAGGATGTTACCTCTTATTTGGGTAACAATTTTTGGTTTACACCAAAGGGATTCCTTGTTTGTATTTGCTTCAAAATTGAAATTTATAATTTGTATTGAGGTATTTTTGGTTCTTATTTAGAGAGAATTGGGATGAGACAAATGTCTTGAGAGGAGTGAATAAGAGGTAGGGGTTAGTGCCTTTTTTTAGTGGAGATGAATGGAATTCTAGTAAATTTTGGACATGGGAATTCCAACAACATTTTCCCTTTTCGCCTGGCTCGAATAATGGAATAAATTAAATCTAGTGGAATATAGATTTAAAATATAAAAATTCACTGGATTTTGTAAAATTTTATAGGTCATTTGGGACGTTATGATTGAATATTAGATTCATGTTATGCTAATTTTTCTCTCAATCGTTGTAATTAATTATAATTACATTCTATAATATTTTTGGTAAAAACTAATTTAAAATTATTATAAATTATAAATTATTCTGTTTGGGAATATTGAATCCATTTATATATATTCCAATCGCATTATTCATATTAATTAATGAAAAATTAATCCCAGAGATGGGATGAAAATGAGTGGATTTAAAGTAAAAATTTTCAAAAACTTTCTATGTTTTCTAGGTAATTTCAAATTTAATCTAATCAAATTTAACTATATTTTATTAGATTGATTAATATCTAAATTATTTTTTTATAAAAAAATTTATAAATAAAATTAAATGTTGTTAATATATTATACAAATATGCAACTTTTAATTAAAATTCAGAATTTTTTTAGTATTCACCAATAAAGGAATCTTCATAGAAGAATACCAAAAATTCACCATAACCTAATTTTGATGATTCTATTTCAAAAATGACGTTTATTTTAGAATATAAAATTTATTAAAGTGATAAAATTAATATTTAAAATAGATTCTCAATTAAAAGGCGATAAAATAGATTTTCTAAATATATGGTTTTTTGTGTAACATTGAGTTTGTTGATATATTATTCCTATGAAATATATTCAATGAATGTAAATAATATTTGATTATATATATAAAATATATATTTCATTAATATCAATCACCAATAGTAATTAATTTAATTTATGAGGTTAAAATTATTTTGGTAGCAAACAATTATATATTATATAATCATTCCCATTATATTCAATTGGTTATTATATTTATTACTAATGTTTTTGTAACCAATGAATTAAACAATTTATCATTTTAATTTAGCTAAATGAATTAAAAAAATCAAAATTAAAGACGATGTTATATGTTACTGTATTAAATAATAATATTTTTAATAATATATTAATTTTTGATAAAACTCAGTATTTTTTGTTATGTGATCAAGTAATGAAATTCCTGTCTTTCTGGTAATGTATGATCACATCGGTCATACGTGTAGATAATGATAAGCATCATAATGCATGTAGTGCATGATTAACTTGGTGGTTTATATAAATAATCCCAAACGTAGATCTTTAATAATATGTAAAAAAATTATACTGTACTGTGAAATGAAAAAAACAATAAAAATGAAAAATAATTTGAAGAAAAAATTCACCAAATCTAGGGGAGTCACATAAGGTGTTATGTAAAAGTGGTGTTCAGATGAAGTGGTACTATTTTTGATAAATAAATTTGGTTTCATTTATTCTTCCACATCCTTAAAATATTATTAAAATATGATGAAATAATATCTCCAATATCCGTAATATTTTAATATTTTAGTATTTCAATATCATCACCCAAAATTGTCTCCACTTCCATCAAGTGGGAATATAATTAATCATTCATTTGTATGGTGTACTATCCCCTCATGAACTGATATAATTATTCTGTCACCATCATATCTCAAGACTGGTAATAATGATGGAATAAAGGTTTATCTATGATATATATGAATTATTTAACATAATGAAATAATTATATATCATTTTCATTCTAACATTTTATTGACCATATGAATGATAACATCATTTCGGCATAAGTTTGTTCTATCAATACCACAAAGTGATGTGATTCATTTTTTATCAATAAATCACATGAATGATATATATAAATATTCAAAATATTAATATGATATTTATGATATTATAATAAATTTGGGATGATATTATAATAGTTATCTATTTCCATAATGATCATGGAAAAATTGAAACATTACTAATGCAATCATATGGCTTATCATCTCCATGATTTTAATATAGTTTATTTTTTATATCCATTTTTATGGGATGGATGGAAAAATAAAATTGAGGTATAAATTGTATTATTATTATATCATTAATATTATATCGGATATGAAAGACTAATGACCACTCTTGATTATAGATATCGTACTAATGCCTTATTGTACTCATGTGTCGAATATCTACAAGACATCATGCATGAACAGATATAATTATGTAATTGTTATAACATGGTTATAAGTGATATAAATTGTATAATAAACATGAAATATGTCATCATGAAAGTAAAAAATAATCCTAACATTACGTTTCATGAATATAATGATTGTATGTGATGAGTCAGACTCAATGTAAGGGACTTCATCTCAATCTACATTTATTGAGGCATATTGTCATGTTATACACCCACTATATTATATGAGGTGCATATAAAGACCCATTTGAAATATCATATCAATAATTTATTTATTATCATGTTTATAAATTTTTTTTAAATTTCATTCTATAATCTGGATTATGATTTATGTGTTAAAATTGGAATGGGACCCATTGAATGTTTATATAATTAATTATCAAATATTTTTTCCCATGTCAATATTCATGTAATTATTTTACATATTTCATTATATGGATACAAGAGGATTATAAAACGAAGTTTATGCTTGTATTTAATTTCATAAAATGGATATCAAAATGAATATTTTTACGTGTTTTTACAGAATGTTTAAAAAATTGACAATAAGAATGTTCTATTCATAACCTACACAGTGATAAGGACACTCACACCTCGGGGACATTTATTTAATTTTAGATTACGTTGAAATCATACATATTTTCATAAACGAGAAACCCTCTTCCCTTATTTTTTGGATTTTTGGAATTGAATTTTTTAAGAATAGGTTATTTTTATATGAAAGTGATTTTCATATACAACTAAAAGAGTTTTTGAAAGGGTTTTATGATTAATGTATTTAATTAATGATATGGTACATGATCAATATAGAAATTTGGTGATCCTAAAATATATTATAAATGAGGTAGCCCTTATAGTGCCAGGTAATTCTATTACAACTATATATTGGGTTTCCTAGATAGCAAAGGTTATCCCCTTACAGCTAAACATTGGGTGGCCCAAATAGCACTGGGGAAGCCCATTAAAAATCTACCTGGGGTGGCCCAAACAACCAGATGTAGGGTAATAATAACATAATTTGAAGTCTCTATATGGTAATTTTAATTGAATGGTTTTTGAAAGGGATTGTAACTACTTATAAAGGGATTTAATGATTTTCATTCATAAAAATATGTGTTACTCTAACAATTTCCTTCCAATTTATATCTGTTACTAAGATTTTATACTCATCTGACATTTATAAAATTCCTTTTATAGGGTTGGGGGGGGAATAAAGTCAAGTATGCGTTCATGGGGATAGTTTAAAATATTTTGAAAAAAACAAATATTTTTTTTAATGAGTTTTATATTTATAAAAAAATGGATAATTATTATATGTGACCACCTGTAATGTATAGGTTTACTTTGTTAGAGATTGACATCAGACTCTAAACCCCCAATCTAAAAGGATCTTAAAATATCAATTCTAGTTAACAAATACTAGTATATATAATTTTTAGGGATGAATACATACATATATAATTCCCTACATTAATATTATATCATAAATAATTCCTAAGTAATGATATTAAGTTACAATTAATTTTAACTGACCCAAAGGGATTTGATTTAAAAGTAACCAACAAGTAAGGGGGTTTCATAACATAATTATTATCAATCATGTTATAATTTAACATCATTAAATATGTTATTATATGATTTTAATTTACACTTGTTTTTGTTATATTTACATTTTTTACCCACAACCACTTCGTAGTAAATTTCTAGCTCCAATGATACAATATTTGTAAGGGATTTTGTCTTAATTTATACTCAATTGAATCTTATTTGGTCTTATGAGACAATTTATATTATATAGTGTATATGCATACTATGTGATGTATTTAAAAATAATATATGTTTATTAATGATGATAATAGATTGAAAAATTGTACTAATTCAAGGGGCTACATTTAAAAAGATACCAAATAGATGAGAAATCACATCATATTCCCAGTTTATGGGATTTCTATTATTTTCATATAAATGAATCATATAATCTATCCTATTTTATCCTTTTCAATTTAAAAATCATACAATATGGTTGTATTTTCCATTTTATCTTCCTAATTTTCCTCTCATTTGTAGTTTGATAAGGTGACAATATATTTAAATGAAAAGTCTTTCTTATTTCACTCTTAGATCATGTATAATTTTTTTCCATATCCATATTTTTTCTAATTGTTTTAAAAAAGTTAATTTATTTACTAGAATTACTTATTGATGAAATATAATTTTATCCATAAATATTTATAAGGTTTTAAAGGAACCATTGTAATATTTATTTAAAAAGAAATTTTGAAATAATTTTAAAAATGTCAAACTAGTTATATATCATGTATAGAGATAATGAATTCTCCCTCCATTATAAATATATTAAAAAATTTATCTTCACATGAAAATTATATACTATTTCAAAGAATTCAATATTATTAACCATATTATCATTTTATTTAAATTTTCAATTTTTTTCTAATTTATCAAAATAATAGTAATTTTTATTGTTTAAAATTCTAATCATATTTTTTTCATCATTTGAACGTTATTGAAACATTCATGTTCTAGATATAATTTTTCATTATAAATTATATTTTTATTAAATTTTCATATTATTTTTAACATGAATATAAATACTTCATAAATAATTTTTTCATATTCAGTGTTCTACTTTGGGAATTTTTTGATGAACTGGGGAAATAATTTTATTACATATTAATTTTTCAATAAATACATTTTTTGATCATGAATATTATATATAAATTGATGTTGTAATTTAGTATATGAGGAATCCATTTGATATATAGTGGCATAAGTGGACTAAAATTTAATAGCCCCACCAGTCATCAGTTTTTCCCATTAGACAAATCAATTGACCAAATAAAAAATGTCTTTACGCATAGTGATGAAGTTTCTATAGGAAATATAGAAAATATATCATGATATCTAAGATCATGACCTAAAATATCATGAATTTCCATCATTAAGGATATAGTTGTTAACATATATGAAATAACATCATTAATATTATCCATGGATTCATTTCTTCATTTTGTTATTGATTAAATGCCATTTATTTTAATTTCTCTAACCTTACCATATTGATTAATCAGAAAATAATCATGCTATATTCCTTTGTATGTAACCCTTATTATCCATTTGAGATCACCCTTATTTCTTTCCTTAGGATATGAAGAACTGGTAGTTGAATAAGTTCAAGGATACAGAATAATAATATTAACTCTATTTAATTTTACATTACCTATGTATGTTGGGAATCATATTTGTATCAGGTTCATAAAGGCTACTAATGTGATCATTCCTTCAGTATGCGATCCTTTTTAACTTTTTACAATGTATTAAATTAGACATTGAATTTATGTTTCTAGATTTTGGGTTGTTACATTTGGTATCAGATAATTTTTTCGTACAATACATGATAACTAGATATATAAAAACATATATTTGGGATCATAACCCAATAAAAAACAATAAGGATACGTCTATGAATACGATTACATATTAATGTTTTTGTAAGGCAATAATTATGTGGTTTTTTAGTAGTACATCCCGGACTGGACACTAGTTGTGGGTGTGGTTTTCAAATAGATTTATCTAGTGGTAATAAGCCAAAAAGAAATTTGTCGAGTATATCTCTTCTATCTTTCTGATTAATGGTGAGAGTGACATTATTGTGGATCTGGATTCAATCTATAAATGGATATTCCTGGGTTAATTTAAATCATTATTATGAATCAATATGAATGATTTTAAAATATGATAATCATGGATAAACTATGTCAATAATAAGGTTTTATATTTTGTAAAAAATGTATCATTAATTTGGCCTCTAATAAACTATTTTTCATGATTTATCACTATGGTTATCTTTTCTGACACTATAATCTTTCTCTATATTAAATGGATGGATCTATAAGGAGATAGTTTGAGTAAATGTGATGGAAAATTTGGACATTATTGGAATCCAAATTAAAGGATAACTATTTTTAATGACAGTTTGAGTATACCTAACCATTTATCCTAACATACTATTAAACCCTTGTACCATAACCAACTATTGGGCTCACCAAAGAGAGATAGATTGAGTCTTCATTAATATCTGGTTATGGAGACCATTTGGTAATGAAGGATAAAATCCATTATGTCTTAAATGTGGGAACAAACACAATTGATTATTTTAGAAAGGAATAAGAAACTTTTTTATGTTTGTAAAATAAAACAATATATCAATGGATTTTAAAAGAAAATATAGGATATGAATGAAGGAAATAATTTTCATCCTAAGGAACCATTTATAGATAAATATATTATGTGTGTAGCATATATATAATATCCATATCATTGACATAATATGAGAGTTAAAGAAAATAAAATGGATGGAAATTCTTCTTATCAGTCAATGAAATGGAAGGACTGATGAGCTTATGTATCGGGATTTGAGAATTGTGTTAATAAAACATTTATATCAATAAAATTATATTTTTAAGAATCAAAAAAATACTATTAATTATTTTTAAATAGATATTATTGTGTATTTTTGAATATATGGAATGACATTGATAGTCTAGAAAAGTAATTCAGTATTATTGTGATTATTATAGAAAACATAATATTCTGGGATAGAGAAACCTTAATATGTGTTAAATACTAGGATTAATGAGTTAGTACATTTCATTGATATATAATATAGAAAAACATAGTTGATAAATATTAAATTGATAAGAAAGGTTTTTTTGGTTGATTTTCAACATATTTTTTCGAACATTATAGGAATTATATAAATACGGGTTTTAAAAAGGAAAAAATGCAGGTCACATGACAATCAATTGAATCTATCTAGTCCACAACACTAAATCCCACAATTGTAGGGAAATAAGGAAAAATGCCTACGACTAGACTACCTAATGTTCTAGTTTTTATGGGATTATGATTACTTAAATTATTTGATGACTAAATTTTTATTTTGACTTTGTGAAACATATTATAGGATCATATCTTTTTCAGTATTAGGATTTGGGTGTTATTAATAACATATTTGGATAAGTTTTATTTTTCTTTTGTATATTTAACCTTTAGGTTTATCATAATGTATTTTATGGATATAATTCTATTATATTTTTTCAGGTGTAATCTAATGGGTATGAGATAACCTTTTTGGTTAAAAATTTCATTAATGTTGATTTAATTAATGTTATCTATGATATAGGAATACTTTATATGTAATTATCTATGCTAAAACATTGATTTTAGTATTTAAATTTCAATAAGATTTATCAATATTGGATAATCTATGATAAATAAATTTATTATAGAAAATATGAAAAGAAAAAACAAGTGTCTTATTATCCTTTTGAGGATTATTTCACCAATTTAATCATATTTTTACGTCATTAGAAAGGAAAAAATAATCTTGATTACTCGTCATTTAGATCTACAGAAGATATTTTGGTGGATGATGAATAATTTAAGAAATTATAAATCGCAATTAAGTTTTGTTCTTTATTTCTTTAGATAATATGGAAAAATAATCCCTCGCAATTAGCAAAAGGATCTTGAAATAATATTTTATTGCTGGTTAGTTTTTTTAAAAGAAAGTACAACATTATCTCATAAGTGACTTTTCATTACATAGTTATTTTATGACTTCCCAAAATTTTCCTCCTTATATATAAACATTGTTTTGTGATAATATAAGTGTTTATTATATTAACCTCCATTAATTTAATAAATATGTTCATTAAAAATTTTTATGAAGGGGGATTTAAACAAAATTATTTTTTGTTATTGAAACTTTAATGGCAGAGATAAAATTGCGAGGATGATATTTAATTGTTGTAGGTGAAAAAAACTGAAATTGTTTTAATATTGTGATCAATAACTTACATAACATGCATCATTAATTTTCAAGAGAAATGAGATATATAAATGAAATAATGTTATTTAAACAATAACATTATAACCTAGATATTTATATTTGTCATATAATTATAAATAACCACATTTTATAAAATATATTGATTTCATATTCAATAAAAATTTATTTATTAATTTATATGAAATAAGTAAAAAATTATATAGAATTTTATTTTATTAGTCATAAAAATATATTTTCCTCAAAAATAATTATTACTATTTTTATGATAAAATAATATTTTTTTCCTATTTTTTAAAATACATTTATTTAAATGATCTTAAAATTTGAAATCATCACTTAAAATTATATTTGGTTGAATTTTTCAGATTTGTTTGAAAATAAGACATATTTATCATTAACATAACAAAAAAGAATAAAATTTTCAAATATATTATTAATAATCTATTTATGTTCTTTGTTTTTAATTTTATATTGGAATTTCATATTTATACATTTCTACACTAGAAAAGATATATTTAGAAAATAGTTTTTAAGGATTAATTTATTTCAATTTTAATAAATTAAGATAATAATTAATGATGAGTGATTTAAAATAAATTAATATATTATATATTCACATTGTACAATTTATATAAATATGATACTGATTACTAGTAATATCAGTTATTACATGATCTTATTATGATTGATATTTTCATTTCGAAAATAAAATGTTTTTTATAAGTTATTGTGAGATTAATTTTAAATTAAATTCTAACAATTCAGTGAAATTAATTTGATAAAATGGATTAAAAATTTGTAATTATCCTAATTATTATTAGGTAATAAGGTCAAATTAATTTTTTTCCATAAGTAATAGTAAAAACAAAAAAGAATAATTATCATAGATAAGGTTTAATAGTGATTTATAGAGGGGTGGAAAAAAAAGATATAGAGTAAAATAACATATCAAGATGTCTAACATCTATTGGATTGAAATATTTTTAACTTATGTCATCTATATTTTTATGATGTTCAATTTTGGAGCCTTGTTTCATATAATGTTAATTATCTTTATTGAATAACATGTAAAAATTAAAAGTTTACCACTCATATAAATTGCAAAAGGGTGCCAGAACCCATAAATTATTAACTCATTTAGAGAAATTAATCTCCATGAAAGACTTAAAAAAATACCACACCAACAACCATATACACATTCTATATCTATTATTCATTATAAAATACCATCCCTAGGGTCATTTCAAATAAATAAATTGATATTTTTTTCAATGTTAATGCACATCAAAACACATTTTTTTCATTATCATTTACAGCCTTAATTTTTGTTATAAAATATATAATATAATAACAAAAGTATATAACATATTATTTTATTTTATTTTTATTATTATATAATATTCATCTATCTCCTTCTTTATCAAATTGAACAGAAACCATCGCTCATGTGTGTGAAGGAGAACCACCAAGTGAACATTTGTAATTTTATCACCATAATTATATCAAATGGATAGATATAATGAAGGATATAATGTAAATTTATGATACATATTACGTGATATTTTTTTAATTTAATATATCATTCAATTCCTTACCCTTTAACCCACTATTTAAATGATATCATCACTCGTGCATATGTATGGATTTCCCTCTCCATGAAGTAACTTGATTTATTTTAATGTCCATCATTCTAGAAATATTATAAAAATATATCTAATGAAATAATATTATATTTACAAAATTAATATAATATTTTAGATGTAGTATCAATATAAAATTCCTAAGAATGAGAACTTCTCTAACCAAACATTCTTGGGAAAACAAAAAAGTTAACAAAAAAAATGGTAATAATGAAATATTATTAATAAACAGGTGATAAAATGTTATTATAAGGCCATATAAGATATTATAAATATTAAATTTTTTGGTTTAGAAAATTATTTGAATATTTTCATCCATTTTAGGGATGGTTAAATCATGCTAAACTAAAAAAAGCATAACATAATGAACATCACCTCAATTTCACATCCTTGATGAATATTTTAATATTGTGAAACTAATTTATTTTATACAGTTTATATACTATCATTTTTAAATTATCACTTTATTCCCATATACATTATGGTATTTTATGTTAAATTTCATTTTTCTTTACCCAAGGGAGTTTTGTAACGTTACAAAAAGGGATGTATGTTTCTTAAATCAATTTTCATTCATTGGATTATAATTTAACATTATTGATGATGTAATTCCATTATTATTTGTAAAATGACATATTATTTTATTGTATTCTACTTAAAATATTTCCATGTGGAATTATATTTTTCTCTAATAATCACTAAATTGAATAATTTTCACTATAATGATACAATCTTTTAAAATTATTTTATCTCAATTTCAACTACATTGAGACTTCTTTGGAATTATGTACCATTTTACATGTATGTGTTGTATATACAATCACTTTAATGTATTCATCCTGAATATATATTTATTCATGATGATTAATGTGTCAATTAATGAATACCCTTTCATGGGGTTATAATCTAAAAGATATGAATGTTGTATGAAATCATTCTACTGTCCAATTTTTTGTATTTATTTTTTCTTCATTGAAGTAATCCTATAATATATCCTTCATAAAAAAATATATTTTTACTGTACTCTAATATGTCAGTAGTTCCAATTTTTATTATTATATTTCTTTTCATTGGTACTTTGATAAATCAAATAAATATATAAATCCAAATTCTGTCCTACTTCACTTTTTGATCAGGTACATTTTTATTCCATATCCGTATTTTTCAAAATAATTTTAAAAATGTCCATTAATTATCTCAAATGAATTATTATTGATATTTCATGCTATCCATAAAATTTTATATCATTTTAATGTTATTTTAAAATGTAATTAGGAAAATATAATTTGAAAACTTTTTATAAATGTCAAAAAAAAAATAATTGTATATGTTGTACACATATGTTACAACCTTTATAACCATTTTATTATATTTATATATCATACATGATTTATATAGGTTTTCAGAAGAATGTTTTTTATGAAATATAATTATAATATATTTCCATTTTACAAGAGACTAATTTTTACCTAAAACCTATAGTTATTATGGAAAAAAATTCGACTTTCATTTAGTAGTTTTTTAATTACTCATAAACATTCACTTTGATGACATTAATTTTCCTTGTAAATTACATTTCACATTAATTTCAAAAATAATTATTTCATGGATCTATTTGTTTCCTAAAATATATACTCTTTCTATATAATGGTCTTTAATTTTGATGTGATCTGATTAAATGGGGAATTATTGATATGTCATACCCAATATTAGATTCATATATTTATTTATATGGAATATAAACAATATAGAAGATGGATATTTTAGATAAATTTAATATACAATGATCATAATAAAGTGGCTGGTCAAGAGCAAGTAAATAGACACAAAGATAATAATGAAAGATAATGTTAATGGATTCCCCTATCAAAGTGATCATAAAACATCAAGGGAAACAATAATTATGGTATCCTTAAAAAAAATAGTTTATTATATGTAAAATATTTTTTAGTAGTTTATTAAATTTAATTCAAAAAATGATCACTAAAAACAATTTTGGGGAAAATACCGTTTCAAAATTTAAAATTACTTTAAATATAAATTATTTCTATGATAACAAGAAAATAATATTTGTTCAAATACCATAAAAAAATTTATTGTATGCTTTAACGTATTAAAAGTTCATGGAAATTGAAAATTAGGTTAATGTGGTATAAGTCAAAAAACAATCCTCTCAAACTTTTTTAAAGAGTCAAAAAGATCATTGTACGGCCATAGACAAAAAATTAATTTTGATATTTCATTTAAAAAGTATAAAATGGATAAAAATATATTTAATAATTCACTATTGAATATTAAAATTATTTTTTAAAACATTATTATTAACATATTAATATTTAAGAAATCATTTTTTGAATAAATTGTGAAATAATGTTCTCATTTCTAAAAAAACATTTTACGAAAAAATGTATTAACCAAAGCGAAATAAAATGTACTATTAGGTGGGAATTTCTTGAATGAAAAGGGTAGAATTATATTAAAATTCGTATATTAGACAATGATCCAATAATTTAATTCAATGAAATCCATGTATTAGTAATCCCGATTAAAATAATATTAATATATAATCCTCTACAACATTGGTAACTTTGGAAAGTAACCCCTATGAAAGAAATAAATTCAAATGAAACATTAAATAACATGAATATAAATATATTCATAATATAACATATCAAAGGGGTAGTTGATTCAAATAATAAAAATAAATTGATGTATTATAACAAAATTGAATCAATATAGTAGACGTTGAGATGAAATATCATTCAAAATCATATTGTTGTTATAATAATTAATCGTTTAATTAAATAGGTGTATCAAAATTAAATCCACATAAAACAAGTTAATATAAATCATAGATTAAAAAATAACTCATTTCATATAAAAAATTCAATATCAAATATAATGATGAATTAATATAACCTAATAAAGAGAAATTGTTTTATAAATTTTCTTACCACATCATAATTATCAATTAAATACCCAATTGGTTGAAATAAAATGATTAATAATTTAAAATACAATGATGTATGATATATTAATTATAAAACATGTAAAAAAGTAATTCATATAACATATAAAATAATTTAGGTTCATAACATTAAAATATCTCATTATGAAGGGAAACAGAAATGTAATACCTTACCTCACACATCCCTTTAGTTGAAAATGATTTGAACACTTTTATAATATTTATAAACACTTTATTGACTTATAAATTAACCATATTAATATTAATTATTTTTTATATGATCCTATTATAACATCTTATAAACAATTCATTAATAACATTTCATTTTTACTCTTATTCATCATGTTATATGCATAATTTTCTCAGGCATGTTTTATAATAGATGTTTTGGATCACATGAAAATTATAAAATTTCATCATCTACATAATGATATTAATGTTATAAATATCATATTTTTTTCTTCAGGTATATTTTTTAAATCATTCATGAAATTTAATAATATAAAATGATTCATATTTCTTTGTTGAGACGGTTGGTCATTTTTTAAGGGAGAGTGACATTATTATGTTATTAATTAGAGAAAGGGTATGTAAGTGCATAAAATTGTATATATACAAATTTATGATTTTCTTAATAATTGTCAAATATACTCATTATTTCACTCAGAATGAAATTCCATGTGTTTCGGTGATAGAAAAAACCTGCATCAATTCACTAGGACATAGTATGACGTACGCACACAAAATGGTTTTATTTAACATTTTACAAATAAAGAGACGGATAAATACTATTTTATCATGATACTAACATCTTTGTATATAGAATATATCAGTTTAATGAAATATTAAGTTTTTATACATATATTAGTAATGTAAAATAATAATTAAACAAAAAGATCATGGTGATGATGATTACCTTCACATAAAAAACGTACATTAGATAAGTCATTATAGACCCACTGGATTGGTATTTTTGGAAGAATAATTTCTATATAATGTTTATATTTTTTTTTATATTTACTCATGTTTTTTCAAGATTAATGTCTTGATAGGTTATTTGTAGTTGGTAATGGGTTCCCCAAAAAAGTTATAGAGGGTGATTTTTTTAAATAACCAAAACTATTCAATAATGGGAAGTTACAATCTACTAAAAGTGGTAGAAAAATTAACAAATAATATATTTTAGGTATATAATCTGTATAACCACCACCACTAACACTAAAAAGATGCGTCAAAAAAAGTTATTCCCTTTACTAGTAAGGTTACTCACTTTTACCATTTTCATTTTTCACCACATTAACTATTTTTTAACCAATATAATTTATCATTCATGACTAAAATAAAATGATACCTATTAGATAAATTGGACTCACTAATTATAAAAATTACATAAAAATCATATAAATATTCAATTAATGTGGAATAATAATTTTAACACAAGTGCTATAACGCGCAAAACCAGTCTTAACCTTATCCGTTGTAATAATATTTTAAAAATGGATGGTTCATAATTTTAGATATATGAAAACCATTGGATTAAAAATTATAAATGGATGACGGATTAAAAAAATTTCCTTTTAATTTCTTTATTTCTTTAGTTTTATGTATTTTAAATAAATTTTTAAAAAATAGATTTAAATATTACTAATTCTATTTTGGACAGTATTCGTTTAATTTGACATTGAATGCATGAAGGTAATAATCAATATCAATCAAAATATATTTAACCATTAATATTATATCATTATTTACTATTGAATTATTTTTAAATCCAAATATATTACATTATTGATTTTTTTAATTATTTTACTTTAGTTCCCCATTATTTTCAAAAATGTTGTGTGGGATTTATATAAACACCCAATGAAATTATTTCCTCAAAAATTACAATGTTAAATAACTTATTTATCTCTAATATTACCCTTTATAACAATTAATAATTTTTTTACTTCACAAAATGTATTATATATATTAAATGTAAGAAAGGGTAATTTTCTTCTTTTTTATTAGTCATCATATTATATAAGCCAAAATCAAAGGATAGTGGAAATAAATTTCAATATATTTTAAACAATTATGTACGTGGAATAAACACACATATTCAGTATTAATAAGATCTCTGTGAGGGTAAATATTTAGTCCTTTATCCAAAATTTATTGATTTATCTTTTATCATGGTTAATAATTTGTAATTTTTTAATATTCACTGTAACCAAAAAATAATTTAACCTTATTACATAATATTAATTATGAATATTCCAAATATTGAATATACTATACCAAATAAATTCCTTATAATTGATATAAATCCATTTTTTCAGTGTCCCACTAAGCGTGATGAAAATCGATTTTCCAAAAAAATAAATTTTCTAGTAAATGAGGATTTTATATAAATTCTTGGATAATAATATTTCATTATATTAATTAAAATTAATATATATATATAATATATATGTAATATAAATAATTCCTCATTATCGATTATTCTAATTAATTAATATTGGGAAACATTATACACTTTAAATATGTTTTCAGAAAAAATAATCATTCTTTAGACTACAAATAAACATACATCAAAATTCGATACAATCTTGTTTAAGATTTTATAAATTAAATTAAATATAAAAAATTAATACTTATGTTAATTAAAAATAAAATCCAATTGTATTTGGGGTGGTCGAGAAGTGTATAACACACCTAGTCAGTATACATGAAACTTATGATCATATTCTATTGGATGCATATTTACTTGAACGGTAGTAGCACTATACTGGTACTGTAGTATCTAGAGCTATTAATCTCTTTGGGCCTTTGAGATTATTGTTTTGGGATATATTCCACATAGCCATCGAGCCATTCAATGGAATTCAGTTCATTAGGCCTTCAGGGAACAAATACATTTGAGCAGCCTCGATTTCACATTGAGTAGTCCCATAAGAGGATTTAGTGAAAAAAATATCAGCCCCAAGAGCAGAGCATACTAGATTGGATGAAAAAGAGGGTATAGAATGTTCCATCTTTACCAAGAAATATGTAACTTTTAAGGGGAAATGGTGACTGATTAGCAATGAAAGGTAGGGATCTAGAAACCATATATGATGCAGATGTAGGGGAGAGACAGTTCTAGTGGGTTAGGGGATTCTGGTCATGTATTGAAAATTGTGCCTATAGGCCTTTGGTTCAAGTACTCGGCAGTGTTCCACTGTGCTTATGGGACATGTAAGGGTTCCCTCTCAACCCAATTCAAAATGAGAGATTATACAAAAAAAATTAAGGCCTCAATGCCATTTGGTTTAAATCAAATACATTATGAGAATACACAATTTATTGAAAATAAATTACAGTCGTACAAAAAAATTTATTTTTTACTATTCACTGAAAAATATTATTTTTTAAAAAAATTTAATATTTCTCGATAAATTATTTCTGAAATAATAAATTTAGAAATAAAAAAATCAATATATTTCATAGAACTAGTAGATATTAAATATATAATTTATTACCAAAAAAATAATATTGATAAAAATTATATTTTTGAAGTATATAAATTATTTACTACAAATTGATCATTTATTTAACATTATAATTTCATTTTCGAAAATATTAATACAAAAAAAATCAAATATGTTCATACCCATTCAAACCATCATTTTTATTGGATGGTACATAATGTTCATGTCTAAATAGTATATCACAGTGCATTTTTGGATTGGTGTTGTGTGTCGTATACACTATTACGAAAATATTCTTTTAAAATATCTTGGTGTTACCTTATCATAAATATCAATAAATTTCATTATAGATATTTTAAATTTATCTTATAAAATTGATAGTTTGACATGTGAAAATTTTATTGTATAAAACCCAAACAAAGAAGAGGTTTAATTAAAATTCTTATTAAAATTGTGGAAATATAAATATTATGTTCATAAAAAAACCAGGTTTCCAAATTTCGAAACCTTAGTGGGATGTTAAAATAAGGAAATGGATGAAAGAATAATTCTAAAAGACGAATTGAGAATTATATTGAATATGTTTCTGATAATGTAAACAACAACAAAACCAAAAATATGTGATAGGACAAAAGACCACTAAATAAACAAATATGAATGTTGTGGAACAATTTCATTTGATTTTAGATCCTTTTTCTATAACTAAGGATTTACATTACCATATAAACTGTGAAAATTAAGAAATATACTTAATTGAAATGTAAATTTTCATCATTTAATTAATTTATTCCATAATATTAACCTTTCTTCCAACGATTGGTATTGAAGATTAAATTTTTTCCTTTCTGATGAACTAAAATTAAACTTTTGGGAATAAAAATCCATTCATTCCATCTTTATATATTCCAAAAAACCCTAATTATTTTCAAAAGAAATCAAATATTTTGAATAAACCAAGTTATTATATGAGACTTGAATAATATCATATAAATATCAACTCAATGAAATATTCAAGTAGTTTTCCAAACGACCCCATAAAATATAATTCTAGAAATAATTAAGATTCAAACAATTTAGATAATGGGCCACTAAATTTCCAAATTCCACATAATATTTACCCTTCAAATAATTTATGTAAAAATATTTCATATTAACTAAGAAATCATGTTGAACAGTGATAGGCATTATACCCTTGTCATCCTTAGATTATCTCTTCAATCCTTCGGACTACACTAGATGTGACATTTTGTTTCATTACATGAATGTTATCCTTTTATAAAATTATATTTATATAATTACTATAGTTTTTACAAAAACAAATATCATAAACATATTAGAAATAAAATTAATATTTAAAAAATATTTAACCATTATTGTTTTCTATATATATTTTTTTCAAAAAAATAATATTATCTCTATTATTAATTATAACAATAACATAGAAGACCATAAAATTTTAATGAAAAATGAATCAAATTTAATTTTTACTAAAACACATACTAAACCCTAGGGTTTTTTACCATGAATTTCTCCCATACTAACCATAATAATATTATACTCCCATCATATAAAACCTTAAAAGGAGTATTTGTGATTTAAAATATACGACTAACCATAGTAATATAATCCCAATGATATTTATGTTTATGCCATATCACTATGTATTATCATAGGTTTCTATAGGTCCTATTATTTAGTTTATTAAAATGGTTCAAATAGAAAATATTAAGCAAAACATGTATTTCTCTTAGGAGTATATCACCTGGTTCTTAGTAAGGGAATAATCATTATTCAATGGAGTCATGGTTGGGATATAAACAATATTAAAACTTAGGTAGTTATATAATTATTTTTTTCATTTTTATTAATATTCATGAAATAAATAGTTAAATTCATTATAAATTTGTTATGAAATTCCTAATTTAAAACACAAAGATTTATAAAACAAATTTCTTATATGGTAATATTTAAAAGATAAATTTTCAAATTTCACTATTTTTATTTTACCAAACTATTTTATTTTTGGAATTGATAATGTAAAAATATCTTAAAAATAATTTTTTCTCATTTTACGAAAATATTGGTTTTTTAATGAATATTTAAATATAAAATTTTTATGGAAATATTTATTATATTTACAAGGTGAAATTATGATATTTATTGGTTTAAAATTGTAATTATTTTGTTTTTATTTATATTAATCCAATTATAGGTTTTAATGGGTTTTATACTCTATTTTTTATATAAATATTTTATAGTTCTAATGAGCTATTTTTTCAAAGATATGACTTTTCAATGCATTTTTCTTCTCTAATTTAAATTTAAATATTATTCTATTCTATTATTATTATGAAAAATGAAATCAATATTTTGAATCAAAAGATTAAAATTTACTAATTGGTTCCCCTTTAATTTTTGACATAATAAATAGTAAATACAGTATATATTATTACCCAAATTAACGGTAAATCGTGTAATTTAGGTATAAATCATATAATAAGGATTAGGAAATTAAACTAAAAATTATCAAAATATTTTTGGTTTATTTTAATTATAACCATAACACAAAAGGATTCAAATTGTTTTTTATTGGACACTTATCCAAGGACGGTACAGATATACTAGTTGAATATAAGAAGGTGACAAATTGTAATTTCTTCAGCCCAAATATCAATTATTTCTCCACATTGGTAAAAATGGATGTTTTTAATGAGTATTAAGGTCCATTTTAATATTAATAAACTTATTTTAATGATATATATTAATCTATTACTTTTGGCATAACATGGACGAGATTATGTTGTATATAATATTTTATTTAATGAAAATTCAACATTGTAAAATTCATGTTATCTATTAATATATATTTTTTAATATGGAATTCTATATAATATATCTTTTTATATGTGTATATATATGTTATTTAGAAATATAAAATATTTATCTCGATCAAGTTATTTTATTTAAAATATTTATTGAAAAATTAATTACATTATATTATTATATAACGATGATGTAGTAATTGTTTTATTAACGAAAAAGTCAAATAAATGACATTATAAGTATTAAAATAAATATAATATGAATTAATTATGGATATACATGAATTTTTTAGATTATAATCTCATATTAGTGGTGTACTAATGTTATTTTTAATTTATACAGTTTCCATTATTTTCATAATGTTAATGAAAAGAATAGTTTCAAAAAAGACACTGATGATATTTTATCAAAATAATAGATTATTAAATTATTTGAAAATAATAAAAATTATTTTGAAAATTAAAATTGATTATTTTTTTTAATGAAAATGTATTAAATTATTCATTTATGATCCATCTTAAATTTTATAAAATTAAATTACAACCCTTTAATAACAAATAATGTTTTACTATAACTAAAATTAAAAACAGATAAATAAAGTTAATAAAAAATATAAGATTTTAAATAAAACTAGAACAAGTATTAATTTTATGGTATTATGATATGAAAAACACATATCCACTTATATTAAATCTATTTTGACCTAGTAGTAATTTTATAAAGAATCATTTTATTTTAATTATGAGAATTTTTAAAACTTCCCCTCACCTCAATTATAAAAAGGTACACATTCCTTCACTTATTTACCAGACTATGAGAAATCTAGGTCAAAAAACATCCACAATTTCTCATATAAACATCCATATTTAGGTTATTTGGGTTTCATTCCTTCCAAAAGGCCATCCCTATATACCATAAGTGAGATTAAATAATGTCATTCAATGAAGTGGTAACCGTCTTTATTGAATCATTCATGTTTATTTCTTCTTCCACTTCTTCTTCATGTGTTTTTTCCATGAAAAAATAATAAATATGGTGTCATATATATGTTATGATTTTATTAGGATTGTGGTAAAACCCTATTCCAAATTTATCGATCCTAAGAAAAAGCACCTCACATGTGTAGATATTAAATATCATCTCCACACAATTGTCTAATTTGTTATTCAACACCACTTTAATTGTATGGTTATAATGATTATAATGATACAAATATATGATAAATACTACATGATAATTATTATATAGATGAAAAAATGTCCTCTTTGACCATAGTCAATCGAATGAAGTCATTTTGGTCTTATAAACCGAATATCCACCTAACATCTAACCTTAATAGAAATGATTAAGAACATGTTAATAAGAAATAAAAATGGTAAAATAAATTTGTAAAATTTTATTAATAAATTATAAATTGTCTTATTCATATAATTCATTAAGATAAATATTTAATGTGATGAATCAAACCCATGGAAATGGAATTTTAAAAAATTATTTTAATGTCATTCCTTGAACTATTCTTCTAAAAAAAGAATGTTTCATTAATTATGGAATTAACAAAATTTACCTCATTCATTGTCATTTAATTATATGAATATTCCTATGTATGATTAAAATTTTATTTTTAAATAATATTTATTCTTATTTTAGTGCACTACTTTTATAAATGAAATGTGATTTCAAAATAAAAAATTTATTTTCCTCAATCATGTTTCCTTAATGAAATATTTAATTTTCATAATCATATTAATGTTCTTGGTCAATATTATTAATATGGGTGGTTATTTGATAATAAAGTAATATTAGTCCCATTATATATCTCTAATTCATTAAGTAAATAGATGTAGTTAACCAATGTGGTTTCTCCTAATGTATTATGGTTATATAATGTGATGGTTAATCTAAGATTAACAAAAATGGTAACTCCCTATATAACTCATAGAGATACATTAAATTTAATGGTGATTTCAAAAGTATTCCATAAGTTACCTTAATTATTTATTATTACATGGGGTTTTTAGGAAATTAATGATTATATAACGTAAGAAACAGAACTAATGTTGTAGTAAAAGTAATGTCTTTATGAAAATGTTTTCATTCTTGGAGAAACAGTTTAATTATTAATTTTATGTCCCATACTGATATTATTTTCTCATCTTCTATTTTAAAAATATTTAAAGGTTTTTTTGATTGGTAAAAGAAGATAATAATTCATGTTTAATGTTGTTAAGTTTCATCTTGAAATAAATCACTATCATTTTTCAAAGTATAATATTGTGAATAAATTGATATTGAGTAAAAGTGTATAATTTTTAATATAAAAGTTGATATATGTGTCAATATGACATAATTATATAAAACATTGAACCTAAAATATCATTATGAATGTAATAAAGTGAATTCAAGTAAAATTATCTTGATTATGTAATTTTTATGGGTCGAGACCTTATAGCTAGTATCAAATCAATGTTTAGGTAAATTTAGTGGATTATGATAATGTAAATAAAATATAATTACACGTATTTACTTTTTGTTTATTATAAAATTAAATATAATTTTAATATCACAATGTTATTTCATCTAGACAATGTAAATTTAGACTAGTTTTATATATTGGATATAGAGAATATGAATGGGAATGCACTGAGAATAAAATATCCATCTGGATCAGTAAAATAGAATGTTTGGAATTATTGCAGAGTAGATTTTGGATATAATAGATTATATAACATGGGACACAAATAGAAATGACATCTATACATGATATCACCCAAATCTACCATATAATAACATAAAGATAGTGGAATATTTTATGAGGGAAAACACTCATTTATATAGTGGATATTCTCATCCATTGGTATATGAATAGTGTATTAACACAATAGAAAATACATTCTATGCCATGGATTATTAAGACCATAAAAATCAAAGTCTTTGTATTTACTATTTTTATGTTTAAGGAGACCAGTGGTGGTCAATGGTCAAGAATATCAAGGATATGGAGGTGATTAATGATTTCTAATGGGATAAATTCAAAAAATATTATCATAAAATATTCTCCAAAGGAAATCTGACAGAGGTTAAAAAAATCAAGTAATTGAGGAAGGAGAAGGATTTAGTAACAACATTTTAATCAAAATTCACTCAATTTCAAAGGTATTTCACAAATTATATTAGGAATCTTTATAGTTAAATCAATTGTTTTATTTATAATTTAATGAAAAACATCATAAGGAATTTTATTTTCATGAATCTAAAAGAGACAAAAATATTATTCATTTTAAAGATGATGTAGAAATTGAATATTCAAATTTTCATTTGTTCTTTTAAAACCAACAAGAAAATGTTTTTTATGTGGCCTGAAAAATGGAATAATATATAAAATAAATTTGATGTTAATATTATTAAGTTTTCAGTTTGTGGGAATTGTGATAAAAACACATTGGGGAATTCTTTTTGAAGGCTGGTAAGTGTCTCTAATGTTGCATGTTTGGAAAAAATGTCTCGTAATTGAAATGAATGCATATCTTGGTAGTTGTAAGGCCAATTCAATTATACATAGAATAAATTATTTTAAATGTAATGAGATGTGTCTTTATGAACAATAGAATTAAAACAGGAACCAAAATGATAGGAAACAAAAAACTAAAAGATTAAAGGTGTTTTGAAATCCATTATGAATACATCAGTGGATATTGGGGCTTAAAAAAGTTGTGCTAGGTACATTGTTTTTTTTTATGATTATAGTAATGTTATTTTGACATGGGGTCTACATATTCATTCATTTCGAAGAAATGTTATGGTAAAATAGAACATTAACCTTAATAAATAAAACCAGAACTTATGGTAATAATCATGGTGTAAATATTTTGGTAAAAATAAATTATAAAAATATTCATGTCATATTCTATGTTAGGAATTTACCTAAAAAACATGTTGTCTTAACCCTGATATAATTTTATATTGTTCTAGGTATGAAATGTATTTCTATTTACCATGATATGATTGATTATATAGCTAATTAAATTCTTTTTAAGAATGTTTTTTAGACTGTATTCAATAATAAACCCATACCAATAATAAAATATAATGAACATGGGAATATATTGAACAATTTAAATGATATTTATCTTTCACATATTCTTGAAAATAGTGGAAAGATTCATATTAATGAAGATAAATTAGAAAATTAATACATATATGTTTTACTGATTATTTATTTTGTCTCATACCTTATCCTAATGTAGAATATACGATTGACTTAAGTCTTACTGCTAATTTAATTTCAAAAACGTATTATAAAATTTAATAAGTATAATATTAAAATTCAAAAATTAGTTTTAGGAGTTTCTTGAAAAAGTGTTTTTTCCACCTGTCACTTCACAATAAGGTTGTCCTGTTTTTTATTAATGGAAATTTGGTTCTAGGAGGATTCCCATTGATTATAGAGCATTGAATAAAATCACAATTATGATCAAATATCATTATCCTTTGATAAATTATTTATTTTTTCATCTCTAAGTAACACGATTCTTTTAAATGTTTGTTTATAGTTCGGTGTACCATTAGCTAAAGGTGAAGGAGGATGAAATTATTAAAAATAGCATTGTAGATTAGATGTGGGAATTATGTGTTTGTATTTATTCCTTTTTTGAAAGAATAATTTTCTTTATGAGTAGATCTTTTGAATAGTATCTTTCATAAATATTTCGATAAGTTTGTGGTTTTTTTATTGATGAAATTATGGTCCATTCAAAAAATCATGAATATCATTAAAAACATTGAAGGATTTTTCTGTAAACCCTTAAGGAAAATAAGTTTTTTAAGAGATTATGAAAATGATATTTTGGTTATAACAGATTTCTCCCTATAAGAAAATTTTAAGTAAATATAGAATTTGAGTTGATCCTTGTGAAAATAAGTGTTTGAGGAATAACCATAACTAACAAATTTTGTCGAGATTCATTTTTTTCATATATTATCAGGTTATTACAGATGGTTTAATAAAAAAATTCAAGGTTATATATCCTAATAAAATTTTTAACATGAATGGGGAAAAATTTATATGGATAATAAAGTTATGATTGTTTTCAAGAATTAAAAAATGAGCCACAAATGATCATTTTTTTGGACTTACCCTTGAGAAATTTGGATTCTATGATCTATAGTGATTCTTCCTTGAAGGTAAACATTTCAATTTGATGCATAATGATCATGTAATTTCATGTAGTTCAATACAATTGAAACCACATGGGTTAAATTATCCTATACATGATATGGAATTAGATTATACGGTTTTTTATATAAAAATATGAATACATAGTCTATGTGGAGAAAATTATGACCTCTATACTGATCATAAATTTTTAAATTATATATTCACTCAAAAATAATAAAACATGAGGTATAGAATAGGGCAAGAACTGATAAAGGATAAGGATTTCACATTCTATTAGCATCCAATAAAAGAAGACAAATCTTCCAATACCTTTAGTTTAAAATCATCCAGCATAATTAATCATATAACATATAAAAAATAACACTATGATTAATTATTTAAATAATTTTATCCTAGAAGATGTTTTTGTAGGAAAATTCCTTATTTTTTATTTTATTTTGTGTAATAACCTTCATTATAGAGAATTATGAAATCTCAGAAGTAAGAGTGTGAGTTTCTAAAAATGGTATTATTTGTTAAATTGATATTTTTTATAAATTTATTTATGATAAATAATGTGTGTTATGATTGGGAAAAATATTATGTGTACCTTGTGATACCTATATAAAGAATGATTAATTATTTTAAACCCATTGTTATCCATCTTCTGTTTATCCTAGTAGTAATAAGATGTACACATACATTTTGTTGTGTAAACAGAGGGATGGAATGAAAAGAGGTATTTCTATGGTTAGCATGGTGTCCTTTATTTTTTAACAAGTTAAATAAGATTGGAAATTATCAATTGAATTATTCATTATTTTCTAATTATTGAGTGAAAAGGAGTGAATTTATCTCTGCATATTTTTGTGACTGCCAAATAACATTCAAGGTGATGAGGAGATTTTTGTTATTGTTGATCAAAATAATAAATCTCATCATTTACATCCAATTTGAGTTACTTTATCATTAAGTCATATTCCTTGGATGTATATTATTTATATATTAATGTTACATGATGTTTCTCTCTATATTTAATGTAACCATGATCTCAGTCTTACATAAAAATTTCACAATGGCCTTTATAAGTCCTTATGTACATAATTAAATTCTGCACTGCATTTCATACCCAGTTTTATGGTGTAACATACAATATAAATATAGAACAATATTTGTTCATATTGGTTTATATTTATTAATTATATTGTGATTTTGTCTTAATAAGGACATTATGTCTCATAGTGTACTCACTATGAAACAACAGGTTTCTCTGAATTCCTTCATTTCACAGAAGATTTAGTTATACTGAAAAATAATATATTATTAATATTATTATTTTAAATCATAGTGATCACCTAGTGATTTTATTTGTAGGAACAAAAAGATAAATCTATAATATTGTTTTACATAATTATTATTTTTTTACATTCTTCCAATAAATTTTATGGGATTGAAATAATAAAAAATCAAATTTTATCCATAAAAAACTCTAATATTTTTAACAGTATTTTTACTAACTATTGATGGTGAAACTTTTTAAAAAATTATTTTTGAAACTTTTAAAAGTCCTATTCAGAAAATTAATTATCTTATTTTGAATATGGACATAAAAATATAATGTGTTTGATTTTTTTATTTTTCAGATAGTATTCTATTTTTTAATGAATGGTGAAATATATTATTTTTAAATTTAAAACACTTTCTCTGTATGATTTATTTATATAGTTAGGTTATCATTTTATTTGGTCTTAGAGTATTTATACATAATGTTTTTATCAATTAATCCATTTTTGGTCATTATAATATATTTAATATTTATGTTTCATACAAAAATATTGGGATCTTTTGAAAGCTTTTACTTTAACAAACCACTTTCTAATACATTAACCAGATTAAATTTTATACTAATTTTAGTCACTTATGTGAATTGAATTTTCAAATATGGACATATATTATTGTAATTAGAATAAAAAATTTGATCTAATATGATCAAAATATTTTTTTGTTGAATAGTAACTTTATAGTCTTATTTACCTTGGTTAATGGTAAATCTAGTGATTAAAGAAAAAAACAATATTATCATAATATAAAACAACCCTAAAAATTGTCATAATATAATTGGATGAGTTATTATCGACCTAGAAAATAATTTGGAAGAAATTTAGGTCTTTAGAAGCCATTTGGGTGTGATTATAACATTAATAACATTTTATTTAAAGTAAAAAAAAAGATGTCACAAATAGTTCTCTTATTACTAAAACAATTTTTATATGGGGTAATATAAGTTCTGTATTTGACTATATATAGTTATTATAAATATAAAAATATTACCTATATCATGATAATTTATTTATAATTTTTATATGTCAAATAATTAAATTTAATTATGACACAACGATGATGTTTTACTCGATTTATTAAAGGAAGAATAACATAAATGCGATTAATAATTTTAAAATAAATATAATTATAAATATATGATACCATACATTATTTTAGAGATTAATTTGTCAATGTATTGATGATTTTAATTTTTTTTTGAAGGAATCAAGTATTTATGATTTTTAAAATGTCATGTAATTAAATGAATAAAAATTGACATGATTCATAATTGAAAATACAAAATATTTCATGAAATGAATTAAATATTTTTAAAAATTTCAATATTTTGAAATATAGTTATAGATAGCCTCTAAATGTCATTAATGAATCATTCAGTGGTTTTTTTTGACATGTAATGGTTTTTATTTTAACTCTCAAAGTGTATATTACTTAATATAATTGTATGAGTTAAAAGGGAGAAAACGCAAAGAAAATGATTAAAAAATATCCAAAAAATTTCTAGTTTTTATAAGATGAATTGATATTTACCCATATCTATCCTATATTTGGACAAGATATACTGTGACTAATTTTGAATAGGAAATAAATTTAATTTTATTTAATAATTTAAATAATTTCAATAGTGAACATCCCCAAACTTATAAGAATTTTGCCATCTTCATTATTACTGACACTTCAAAAGCCTTTTGGATTACCCATTATATAGACAAACTTAGTCCTATATTCCATCACCTCATAATTGGGTGAATTTTTTAGTATTAAAATCAATTTTAAAGGTGTTAAGGTGTTAAAAAAATATGATCATTTTAAGGAAAGGTAATGTGTTTATTTAATTTTTTCTATTTTATTTATTCATCAACATTTTTTAAGTCCCCTTCGACCATGTGGAACTAATAAATTGATAATAACCAATATATTGAGATAATATTATGTAAATATCGCTACATAATTTCATCTCCACCTTCATCAAATGGAAAATTAACATTTCATTTTTGTGTTTGGTGGACTACCCCCTCACGAACCGATATATATCATTTTTCATTAACATCTCCCAAGACAGGTCTTAATGATATAATTAATGTTTTTATGTCATTTTAGTGACATATTTATCTTTGTATGAGAATAACAAAACAATAATGTTCTTATATTCCATAAACATAAACATGATAACATCATTTCGGTGTATGTGTGAGAAATCACGTCGATGAAGCGATGTAAATCATTCATATTCACCAAATCACTTGAATGATATATATATATATAAGTATATTTAAATTATTATAATGATTTTAATATTATTATTGTAATTCTTGAATTATAAAATAATAATTACCTTATTTTCCATAATGATAAATGGAATCATTACTTATGGGTACGTACGTCCTACCGTCTCCATGATTATATTGTTGATTATTTTTAATACAATAAATAAATGGTTTGATTTAAAATGATAATTGAAGTATGAAAATTATTTTTTAAAATTATTTTTATTCTATAGATGAAATAATTTTTGACCACTTGGACTAACGACATAATTCCATGTTCATTTACGAATAAAGTACTGAATATCGATAAAAATATTACATGAACATATATAATTGTATTTTTTTTATAACATGGTAATAAGTGATTAAGAAGAAATAATATACATGAATAATGTCCTCATGAAAGTTTAAATTTACATAATTTTATTATTTAAGAATATAAATATTTTATGTAACGATTCAGACTCACAGTAATGGACTAAATCTCAGTATCTTTTCATTTAGACATATTTTGATGTTATACAACACACTTTTATAAGGTGAATATTCATCCAATGTAAATTTTAATTTCATTAAATGTTCTTCAAAAGGAATATTTTAATATAATGAATTTTTTTAAAATATAATTGGAATTTTTTAATCATATATAATAACTATGACTTTTCCACCGCCATAACCATTATTTGGAATTTGGATACCCCTACAAGACATAATATATTTAAAAGAAAAATAAATTCCATTTTCCCTTATCTGTTATTTTGGTATTGAAAATGGTTTTGAGAAAGTATTGACTATATTAATATCTTGAAATGATATTTTTTTCTTGTAAAGTGGAAATGTAATTTTCCATTATACATGTTTCATGTGTTATTATTATGTTACGGTTCTTGGGAATTGATTATGTATGTGGATTGTTTCATGATAATCTGGGGACGGGTGAGCCCTTGATAGATCTCTAATGTATTGGGTAATGAGACAGAATTAAACTATATGGTTTCTCCTAAGATATTTATGGATTATACAGTGATGGTTATTCCAAATATAACCATGAAAGTTACTCCCTACATAGTTGAGAAACATAAAATTTAAATATGACATGGATTCCAAAAGATTCATTTATGATTTATGATTTCAAATATATTTTTCAGGAATATTATGATTTGATGAGGTCGGTTAGAGAACTTATGGTTTATGGGTGAAAAGTATGATTTTATGATAATGTTTTCATGAGTATAAAATATTCACGGACTAAAAATTTAAATTTCTTATTTTATATACCATACTGATCTTTTTGTGATCATACCATTATTATAAAATATAATACACATTGTATAAGGATGTGTAAGAGGAAGGAAGAAATAAAGATGAATTTTATGATGAATTTATAATGAAAAACAAGTCATGTTTTATATTGAAGAGTTTCATTTAGAGGAAAAATAATAGTGAGTAGAAGTGTCTACATTGTAATATTTGAGTTGTTGTGTAATAGTTATAGCCTAATTATCCAAAACTATAAACCATAAAAAATTCTTAATGTGAATTAATGTAAATTCCTATCATACCTCATGATTTTATAACATTTAAGGATAAATCATTATAGTTGGTATCAAAGGATTGTATATATAACTTTAGGGGTTAAGATATTTTTAATAGAATATCTAGAAATTTTTTTTACACTATGGTAAAATTTAAATGACATTGAATTTAAATATTATGGTGTTGCTTTATCTATGAAATTCCTGTTAAAAATTTTGTAGGGGAAACAAGGCAATTGTGCTTGAATGACATCTAGAGGAAAACAACCATACAAATTATCAACCTAAGATGGTTAGAATCATAACAATAAATTTTTGTCAATGATGTTGAATTTGATGTAGGCTATAAATGGTAATGGAATATATGCACATGATCAGCTAGATTAACCATAAAAGAACATGTTGTTCATTGAGAATTTCATGAAGATATATCACCCATCATTCAAAGGGTCGTCTGACCAAATGCCAGTAAAAGGCTAGATTAAATCATAAGAAAACATTACTTATGTAATGGGGTGTTCAGGCAGTCAAAAGGTTAGTATGTTCAAAAAACCATTTTAAATGTGATTCCAATATGTGGTGATAAATGGTTATGAATATATATGAAGGTGAGGATATTGATTCTCTTAATTTGGATGAATTCAGTAATATGTTTCTTGAGAAGTAATTTCCAAAGGCGGTTCAACAAAGGATATAAAAAGAATTATTGGTATTCGGGAAATATGATCATTAAGGGGCTACTTAAAAAGAAAAATTCTCTTGTCTTTCAAGGTAAAATCCAAATTTCATTCTATATATTGATATTAAAATCAATAATTTTATTCCTTATGATAAAGTAGAATTTTTTTAATGGAGTTGGATTATCATGTGATTAAGAGTTATGAAAAAAATGTTCAGTGTGACGAGAAGGTGGAAATAATGTTTTTATATGATAATTATTTCTTCGAAAACAAACAGAAGAAGAGGTCGATATCAAAGGTGAAAGGGAATAATATATCAAAACAAATATAAGGGTAAGAAAATCAATTTAATAGTTTATGATAATTTTGTTAAAAAACATATTGTAGAATTCTTTTGGAATTCTATTATGTTCATCCACTTTTGTAGAATGGGATATTAGACTCGTAACTACACTGAAGAAGGTAATGGTAATGGTAAGACAAAATATAATTTACAGTCAGTAAAATCTTTCAAGTGAAATGGGATGGGTCATTAAGCATATTTGTGTTTGATGAAGAACTGAAATGATGGGAAGGATTCAAACTATAATAAAAAAGGAGTGGTGAAATACTTTGCAACAACTCAAATAGTTATTGGGCCTTAAAATGAAGTTATATGAGGTACATTAAAGTTTTATTTAGATTATTCCAATGTATTTTTTGATTTTATGTCTAGAAATTCTTTCATTTCTATGAACTTATATGGAATATTTGAAATTCCACCTCATTAAATGAATACAAAAAATATAGTTAAAACACCATCAAGAAATGTAGAGGAAAAAATTAATTACACTCATCTTTATGTTCTTATTTGTGAACATAATTTACCTACAAAATTGTTATTTTTCCTCTAGTAGATTTTGATATAATTATAGATATGGATTGGCTTTCAATTTAAGAATCCAATATTGAATTTATAGTTAATGAAGTTAATATTTAGAAGGAGATTCTATTTGTGTCCAAGAATGAACCCATTCCATTAATAACATATCAAGAAGTTGAGAAACTATTAAAATATATCAACGAATGTTATCATGAAAATATTTTTGAAAATAGAGGAAGAATTAAATTTAATGATGTGCAGGTGGTAAATAAGTATCTTGTTGTTTTTTCTGGATGTGTTTTTTAGTATTATATCGGATTAGTAATATTAATTTACTATTTAGCATGTTCTAGATTCCTATCCAATTTCAAAAACCCCATTATTAAATTGCTCAAATTGAACTTTTAGAGTTGAAAAAGAAATTTTAGAAGTTATTAGATAATGTTTTCATTAAACTTAACACATTACCATGGGATTACCCTTTCTTGTTTTTTAGAAATAAAGATAGTTCAATTAGAATTTTCATTGATTATAGACCAATAAATAATATCACTCATAAGAGAATGTATCATCTTCCTCTTATTGATTATTTTTTTATCAGCTCCTAGGAGAAAAATATTTTTTGAAGGTTGACATGAGATCAGGGTAGTATCAGTTTAAAATAAATGAACCAGAGATTCCGAAGACAACATTAACTACATGTTATTACCATTATGAATTTGTATTTATGCCATTTTTGGGTAATTAATGAACATAATAAATTCATGAATCATATGAAGTTAATATTTTATGAATTATTTTATATGTGTTTCATTGTATATATAAATAAAATTTTAGTAAATTATTAATGTAATTTGGGTCACAAAATTCATCTAAGTGTTAATTTAAAAATTCATAAATGGAAACTAAACATTATGGGAAATTCAGATAGAGTGAATTTTGGTTGTAAAACATTCCATTCCATGGTCACATTATTTCTAAATATATAAAAAATATTGATCTCTCTAAAATAAAATTTGTTGATGAATGGCCAAGAACAACCTAATACAAGTGAGATGCATAGTTTTATAGGTTTAGTAGTTTATTGTAGGATGCTTACAGAAAATAATACATGGCTATCTGGACTACTAAATAAGTTAACTTAAAAAAGATGTATGTTCATCAGGATAAAATAATTTTTTTTCATGAATTGAAAAGTAGATTGGTGAAATCCCTCATTTTTGGAACAATCATCCACAACATGTGAATTTTTTATCTAAGGTGATGATTATTTGAAAGGACTTGGTAGTGTCCAAATGAATAATGATCATTTAATTTATTATTATTCATGTTAGTTGAATACTCATGAGTTAAATTATCCATCATATCATTTTCAACTAACTACTATTGGTTTTTCTTTAATGATTTAAAGTCAACATCAATATAAAGTAAAATGTGAAATATATACAAACCATAAATGTTTTATATATATATTCACATGGAATGAATTGATCGTGAGGCAAATAAGACGTTTGGAACTAATAGAAGATTATAATTTCATGATTTATTACCATCCTTGAAAATAAAATAAAATGGACAATGATTTGAGCTGAAAAATTAGTGAATAATAACCATGATACCTTCGGAACATGACCCTTTGGATAATGCTTTGATAATATTGGTCTTGGAAATTCCTGGTACAGGAAATTCCTCTATTTTATTTCTGATTTTAGTGGAATTGTCTTTATTTGAAAGAGTTAATCGTTAATAGAAGGAAGATATTGAATTACAGAAAAAGGTTTTACTTGTTAAAAAGGGAAATATTAATGAATTGGACATTGATAAAGTTTTTTTTGATTTGTGAAGTGATTATGTGTTTCATGTGATTCACAGTTGAAGAAAGTGTTCTTATGTGAAGATCACTATTCTCTATTTTGAGTTCATATTTATTGTATGAAGAGGTATAATGACCATCAAGAGTATTATTGGTGGGATGGAATCAAAAGGGATATTTCTAAATTTAATGTGAGGTGTTTTAATTTTCATCATGTTAGAGAGGAATGGACATATCCAATGGGGATGCTTTATCCTTTTCCAATCCCATAATAGAAATGGGGAAATATATCCAGGTATTTCAAAGTATGATTAATAAAGACATATCAAGGTAAAAATATGATCTTGGTTATAATAGATTGACTACATAAATCATCTAATTTTTACCCAATTCAATATAAAATGTCTCTAGATCAATAATCTCCATTGTATATTAAATATAAATTCAGTTTAAAAGTAGTTACGCTCTTCATTGTATATTATCATGATACTAGGTTCAGTTCTAACTTTTTTAAAGGCCTTCAGAGGGCATTGAGAACAAAATAAAATTCTAGTCTACCTTTTTATCCACAATTATATGGGAAGAAAGAATGGAAAATTAAAACCATTGATGGTATTCTACAATCATGGTTATGGTATTACCTGGGAAGTTGGGATCCACATCTTTATTCGGTTGAGTTTTCTTATAAAAATAGTTATTCATTATAGTATGAGTATAGCACAATTTGAGGCATTATACGGAAATTGGTTTCAAAATATAGCTTTTTGTGATTATAATGGTTAAAGGTATTTTATGGGACCAGGTTTCATAGAAGAGATGGTTTAAAAATTTTAGTTTATTATGAAACAAAAGAGGATAGCTTAAAGAAGGCATAAAATTTTTACAGATTACTAGAGGAAGGATATTTCTTCCAAGGTAGGTTATCATATATTTCTCAATGTTTTTACATGGAAAATTATGATGTGTTTTGGTAAGAAGGGGATGCTGACCCCATGGTACATTGGGAACTTTGAATTCCTTAAGAAATATGGATTATTTATTTGCAGAGTATATTTAACATCTATTTTATCCCTGGTACACAATATTTTTAATTTTTCATTTTTCTGAACATATATTTCATATTCATATTTTGATCTGAGTCTTGAATTAGTCTAGAGGGAAGATAATCATTCTTATAAGGAAATATATGTTCATGTTCATGACCACAGTGTGTATGTATTCTGGAATAAAGTGACTCTTAAAGTTAAGGTTTTTTGTAAAAACCCAATAGTTGAGGAGGTATCATGGGAGTTAGAAAATGCAATGCTGGATAAATATACCTACTTATTTCATAATTGAATAAAATTGTGAGGATTCAATTACCAAAATGGATAAGAATGTAACATAACAGGTTTTTATAGAATATTAATTTTTCATATTTTTTCATATTTATTAATTTTATAGTAATTTTACCCAAATAGGGATTCTACGTATGATGGCATAATAGACACAGAACAATAATTTTCTTTGAAATCTGATGTTTCACAAAAGACTCTATTGCACCAAAAAATAATATATTATTAAAAATATTATATAAAATATTAGTTATCACAAAGACATTGTACTAGAGGGAATGAAGAAACTATACAAAAAATGTTTAAAAATGTTTATTAAATATTTTTACTATTTTACAATTAATTTTACTGGCCTAAAATAAGAATAAACCAAATTTTATTGAAAAAACACTATTATTTTTAAATGTTATTTTTACTGCCTATTGATGAAGAAAATTTTTTAAATATAATTTTAGAAGCTTTTATAAGTTCTCTTTTAAAAAAAACCTTCTTATTTGGAACAAGGACACCAATATTTACATTTCATTAATTTTAGTATTATTCTGATAATATTCATTTATGAAATAATAACGAAAAGATGACACTTTAATTTAAAATTTCTATTTTTCCTCATATCTTTATATATAGTTATATTATAATTTTGATTGGTTTTAAATTATAATTAAGTAATTTTTCTATAATTAAATCCAATGTTGTTCAATGAAATCAATTTTAAATTGAAATTGGATATAAAAACATTGTGATCTTTTGAACACCATTACTTTAACAACATATTTTCGAAGTCTTTCAATTAGAATAATTTTAAAATAATTTTATACACTTATCAAAATTTTATTTTAAAAAATTTCCATACCTGATTTTATTCATTATTAAAAAATTTATATGATAGGATCAAAATATTTAATGTAGAATAGTATCTTTAGAATTTTATTTATCACAATTAAAGGTAAACCTTGTAATTATAGGTAATAATAATATTATTATAATATACAAATACTATAATACTTTTCATAATCTTATTTTATGAGTTATGTCTAACCAAGGAAATATGTGATATGAAATTGTGACCTTTTGTAGCCACATGGGTGTGCTTATGAAATTAATAACAGTTTATTTAAAGTAAAAACATTAATGTCATAAACATGTCACTTCTTTCTAAAAAAATTAATATATATTTATATAAGTTATATCTTAGACTATAAATAGTCCCTAAAAAGATAAAACGACTACCTAAGTCATGATAATTTATTGATTATTTTTATACATTGAATGAATAAATTTAAATATGACACGATAATTATATTTTAATAGATTTATTAAAGGAAGAATAAAATATATGATATAAATAAAATAATGATAAATATAATATGATATATTTGATGCCAGAAACTAATTTTTTGGGTGAATTATACATGTTTTAGATGATTTAGACATGTTTTTTAAATGGAATCATATTTGTATGATTTTATTAAAAGCCACGTAATGAATAGTGTCAATCTAGACCTAATTTATATTATAAAATATAAATATTTTAATTAAATGAATTATCAATTCTAAAAATAAAATATTTATCCCAATATTTTTGGTAATTCCTAAAATTTCATTAATGACTCATTCATTGGTCATTTGACATGTTATTGTAATTATTTTAACTCTCAATGTATAAATTACTTAATAAAATTGTAAGAGTTTATAGGTTAAAACCTGTAGATAAGGTTTACGAAATATCAGAAACATGTACAATTTTTATTGGAATAATGTTATTAAATCCATCCTTATCCTGTATTTGAAATAAATAAACTTGGAAAAAATTTTAAAAGAAAATTAATTTATCATAATTTAATACTTTTAATATTTCTATAAGTTCCCCTCTTATATCCTATAAAAGGTACTCTTATTCTCTATTACATAGACTAAAAAACCATTTTTTCAACCAATATAAATAAGAAATATCATACTAGATTCTCTTCCCACATTCTGGATGCCTTATCATAGGAAAAAAAACTCTTTTTAGATGTTTTAACTTGTTAAGAATGACTCCCATCATATGGAAAATTAATGTTTTTTAATTAAGTGTTTCTATTTTATTTATTCTTCCACATACTTTAAATATCCTCCATACATGGTGAAATAATAACTCCATTGTATTCAATATACATAGAATTTTTTATGTTAATATCATCACCTAAATCCATCTACAATTTTATCAAATGGAAAATGAACATTTCATTCGTGTGTACGGTAGAATACTGCGTCCCGAACTGATATAGTTCATTTTTCCTTACCATATCTATAGAATTTTCATAATGATGGAATTAATGTTTTTATATTTTGTTAATAAATTATTTATCATTATAATAGAATAATATAACAATTATGTTTTTAAATTCCATTCACATAAAAAATGATAACGTCCTTTGTGGGTATGATTGAACTATCACATCCACGAAGCGATGTGAATCATTCTTATTCACCAAACCACTTCTATCCTATATATATTTATATTTAAATTATTTTAATGATTTAAATTATACTATAATAATTCATGAATTATATAATAATAATTAATATATTTCAATAATGATCAGGGAAAAATTGATACTTTACTCATATGTACATAGGGCCAACCATATACATGATTATAATATTTTTCATTTTTCATATCATAAATAAATTGTTTATTTAAATTTATAATTTATGTATAAAAATGACTATTATATTATGATTTTTATTCTAGATATAATGGGATTAAGACCACATGGGATATTTCCATCGTACCTAGTTAATTTTCGACTCATGTACCGAATATCAGCAAAACTTCGGATAAGAACATAAATAATTATGTAATTTTTTTAACATGGTAGTTAGTGATATAAAATAAATAATAAACATGAAAAAGGTTCTCCTAAAATTATAAATTATCCTATGTTTATAATTCAGTAATATAATGATTGTACATTATGAGACAGATCCAACGTAAGGGAATTTTTCTAAATCTTCGTTCATTGAGATGTATTTTGATGTTATACACCACCTTTTTATAAAAGTTGAATAATCAGCCCCTGTGTATTTTAATTTAATTTTATGGTTTTCAATAAGAATTAATTGTTAAAATATTTTTACTAAATGAAAAATGGAATGTATTTTAATGTATATGGTTACAATGAATTTTTCAAATCAATGAAAATTATTTCATATCTGGATTACTCTATATTATATAATATTTTTAAATTAAATTTATATACAATTTTCCATTTTAAGGTATTTGGTTATTGAAAATGATTTTGGTAATGTATTGAATATATCAATATATTGAAATAATATTTTTTTATTTCAAATTCAAAATTTTATTTTCCATTTTTCTTGTTTAATGTATTATTAATATATTATTTATCTCAAGAATTGATTATATATATGGCTGGTTCTATGATAATCCTAGGATCGGTGAACCTCTGATATTTATCCAGTGAATTGGGTAATAATATTTTGTTAAATAGTATGGTTTCATTTAAGAGTTTTATTAAACATACTCTAATGGGTATTCAAAATGTAACCATGATGTTTTCTCCCTCTATAGTTGTGAAAGCTATATTGTTAGTATGATAAGGATGCCCCAAGATTCCGTTATTATTTATGAATACTACGATTTTTTTTAGGAATCATATGATTCAATGAAGTATGTAAATGAACATCTGTTATATGGGTGAATTGTATAATTTTCTTGAAATTTTTTCATGTGTTTCAAATATTAAAGGGATAACAGTTTAAATTATTAATTTATATATCTTACTATTATTTTTGGGCTCATCCCATATTTTTAATATGATTTCTATAGGGTATAAACATGGGTAAGGGAAATGAAGAAATAAAAATAAATGTTATCATTATTTTTATTAAGATAAAGTAGTCATGTTTTACGTTGGAGAGTTAATTTTTTTTGAAACATTTTATATTTAGTATAAGTTTCATTTATGTAATATTTTAGTTGTTTTGTAATATTTATGGAATAATTCTCAAGAACACTAACCGTGAAAATATCTTCATTGTGAATGAATGTAAATTTTGTACATAACTCATGATTATATAATATTTAAGGGTGGGTCTTTAAATATGGATAGGCATAAATATTAATTTATAACTTGGAATACATTTTATGCGTTTATTCAATCGATTATTAAGGAATTTGTGATCAGCATTATTCATTGCTTGAGTTTTCTTATAATAAAAATATTCATTCTAGTGTACAGATGAAACATTTTGAGGTAATATAAATGAGTATGATTCACAGAAAATAATTTCCAATATAAAGCCATTCAAAGGGAATTATTGGGAATATAATTGGTTGAAGAAATAATTGAAAAATTAAAAAAAAATTATCAATGTAGAGACCCGTAGCCTGACGTACATGGACATTACATTACATTTGCGGAATACTTAGTACATAACAAAAACACACACTAAAGGATCGTAATAGTTTAGTGTCTTTGGAAACTCGGAACGTAATCTTCTAATCGTGGTGAAAGTTCTTCAATATCTCCCATAAAGGTCATCCCTTTTTTTTTACCTAAAACCTTTCTTTATATCCTGGGGAAAAGAAAACATAAAAGGGTGAGCTCAAATGCTCAGTAAGGGTAAACAAAAGAAATATCAATCACATAATTTTCATAAGAACATAACATTTTTGGAAATCTTAACCTGCAAAAAGAGCATAATTTCATAACATGGGATAAATCATAGTAGTGAAATGAAATCATAACTTAAAACATTACTCATTGTGGCATACACACATTATCATAGAGAATAATTTCTTGTTAGTCAAGACTCATTGCCAAGACTATCTTAGTGGACAAAGTCCCTTACTGAATCGAGTAATCCTCGTTTCAGTCCTGTTTCACTGAACCGGTATAACCTACCATTCCAGCCATGTCTATCTCATGAGATATAAAATCTATACCCAATGCATTGGAGGGAGATATAGGTCCCACCCATCTCTTAATGAATCCTTTCTTATGTGTGCCACAAAATCATAAACCATACATCATTGCATAACCCATGTAATAAAAATGGGATTCTTAAACAACATGACATCATAAAACCATTCATATAAGATAAAGGAATTTATAAACATAATTTCATCACAACATAGTCAAATCAATGTAAAAATATGGATAGAAACAGAACCCTTTATTATCTTATATGGAAAATAATTTTGATAAAACACTTGAATTGAATTCTTGAGGAAAATATCCTTTCTTCTTCAAAATCAATTTCTTTTCACAAAACATCATGCAATTTTAAAAGAAAGAGATTTTATTAAAAATAGTCATGAAATCTTTTAGAGGAAGCTTCATGAAAATAAGGCTTTATAAAACAGTATAAATCCGTTCGTGCTGTATAAGTTAAAAAAAACATTCTTCGTACTTTTGTCGGAAAAGTCAAAAAGTACCTCGTACGGCAAAAGATTCCTTTCATACATATTACTAAAACTCACCGAAGGGTAAAATTGATTTAAACAATTGTAGTTGGATGGAAATAATATTACATATTGATGAAAGATGGATGTGGATGATAAAATACACCCCAGTAAATACTTACGAATAAACAATCTCGGATAAAAATGAGATTGTGATATTTCCCTTACCTTAGGTCCGACTTGCTTTGTAAGTGTCCGAACCTCCTGTATAATGATTTAAATCATGTTATTGACTTATTCCAGAATCATATTCATTGTTATGATATCATATATGGTTCACTTATAACATTATATTACCCGTTCTTTTGTAAATTCCATGTTAAAGAAGCGTTTTGGGTAAAATCGTTTCATTTATCTTAGGTGTTTTGACTTGTTGTTCTTGACATCATTATTACTTATATCATGATTTACTTACTTCCAGAATATAAAATATGATTTATATATCATATATATTCAGTATATATATATATAATAGATAGATAAATAAAATGAAAAACACCGTTCATGGAGACGGTAGTCCGTACGTACGCATGAACGCTGTTTTACTTTCCTTATTGTCTTGAAATGGAAGTAAGTAGATGACATACATATGTATATATATACATAAATCCAGTAGCTTTATAATGTCATATATTTCATTATTATTTCTTATATATACATTATAATCATTCTTAAATGGTTAACATGGAGAATGAATCTCATCGCGTCGTGGAGACGGTATTCCGTACGTACGCACGAGCGATGATATCATTTCTATAAATATTGAATTGAATTGGAGTGGATTATACAATATATCAGAATAAATATGATGTTTTAATAACTATGTATAGTTATTCTTTACACCATTATACCCATCCATGTAAGGTGGTGGTGGAAAATAGATTACACCACGGCGTGGAGACGGTATTCCGTACGTACGCACGCGCGGTGATTTCTTTTTCTGTAGGATGCATAGATGGTGAAATAGGGTTGTTTCATACTTATAATAACATATCAGTATATGAGTGATACTGATGTTATTACTTCATAATGAAACAACCTAAGAAGAATAAGTGGAAGAAGAAATAAAGATGAAAGAATTGGTAACGGTAATTACCTCTTCTTTGAAGCGCCTCTTTGAGACCTCCTCTTAGGGCACTAAAATTGGTCTTTGAGGAAGACCAGAACCTCTAGGATGTTGCTAGGGAAGTGGAGAAGAGATTTTGGCAGGGGTTGGCCGATCTTGAGTGCTCAAATTGGTGTGAGGAGGAGGGGGAGGAGGTGTCCTTTTATAAGGGAGGAGAGGGGCACCTTAGGAATATCTCAAAATATTATTTTATATTAATGTCAAAATCGGTTTATAAGGGTTCCAAAGGGTATTATTTCGAAGCTAAAGTGGGGATGGGTTGAAATCCTATCATCCAATAGGATTTAGACAAGTTTAGGGTATTATTTTAACCTTATCAATTAGATTTAACTCTAAGTTAAGTAATTTAACTTTTACCGTGTCTTTTTGTTTTCTTTCACTATATGGTTAATACACTTACTATAACATGACAAACGAACCCCAAATTATTTATTATTAATATATATATCCTTATCTAAGTCATTTGGCCGAACCTTAGATTTTTAGGAATAAAATAACAATTAATAATATAATATTTGATTTAAAAACTATTTTGTGTCAATTTTGACACTATTTGATATATGATTTTTGTTAAAGTCATAACAGAATTAAATGTTCGAACCAAGTTGATTAAATCAACATTAATATATCATAGTAACCTAGAAAATTAGTGGAATTCATAAAAATTCTCAAATTACATTTATTTTGGTGTTTATAACATCAATTATGTCAATATTTCATAAATAAGATAATTATTGCATCATCGTTTTGTCATAAATTAATTAAATTATTTGACGTCTAAAAATTACAAATAAAATACCATTATGTAGGAAATATTTTTAGCTTTCTAATGAATATTTATAGTCGAATTTATCTTATGTATAACCCCATATTAAAAATGATTTACTTATTAAACTTTGATTTTAACTATTTTAACCCTTCTTTAAATAAATTAATAATAAATGTCCTAATCTAATCCAAGTGGGCCTAAATGGTCATATTTTATTCCTAAGTTTGTTTTTGGTCGAATTTCACTTGTCCAATAGAATTAGGACTTGTGTTAGGGTAATATTGATATCATATTTACCCTTAGTTACCCTATTTACTATTAACCGTGGAAAAAAAAAGTAAAAAGTTACTATTCACCAAAAAATTATTTTCATCTCATTGAAGCACATTTTAGTCCTTGATATTAACCGTGTCTCTCGGATTTTCGAAATTCCATTCACAGAAGCGGTAAAATTAGGTTTTATGCAAAAATTCAGTTTTTAACCTACCACTTAGTAGTTTCACTATTCATCAAAAATTGATGTTTTTCAGAACAATGCCAAAATTTCATCCCAAGCTATATTTCATATTCCGAATTCAAAAATGAAGTCTATTTTACCAAATTCATAACATAAAAGTTGCATTAATTAATTTTATAATTAAATCCCGCTGTTAAAACAAATAGCGTGTTTTTAAGAAACAATATCTATCAAAAGATTGACACTTGTTTATGTCTAGTTTAAATGTGAAATTACATCCAATGACCAACATTGTATTAAATTGTAAAAATATATTCTAAATATACTTTAAAACCACTCAAATTAATGATTTATCACTATTAATTATTTCGATTAAAAAAATTGTTTTTAATTATAATTTAGTAATTTTTCACTATTCATCAGAATATGAAAGTTATCCGAAAAGTACCAAAATTTCACCTTAGGCTAAATTCGTTACTCCGAATCCAAGAATGAAGTTCATTTTGAAAAATAAGATTTACAGAATTTTAAAAAGTGGTTATTACTATTCATAACGGCTAGTTTTAATAATATTTTAATAGCACATCGTTGTTTAGTGAAACTCGGTATTGCGTATTACACACGCTATCGAGGAAGGTCGCGATTGCGTGTAATGCAAGGCAATACAAGGATGCGTGTTGTGCAAGCTCCTTTTGGTGTAGCGTACAACACATGACATTAATAAAATTAAAAATAATATTTCTTTATAAAATCTTGGGCTGTTACAATCAACACAATAGGATTGCATAGAGGAATAAAAAAAAGTAATGTCGAATACCAGAGGAATGGTCTTTGTTTTGAGTTAGGTGATCATGTTTTCTTTTAAATATCTCAATGGAAAAGTGTTATGAGTTTTTTTTTGGAATTATAGGTTAAGTCCCCATTTCATTGGAAAATAATAAATATTATATAAAGATGGATTATTTTCATACAGATTATATTTTCCTTCTAGTTAGTCTCATGCCCACAATGTTTTTCATTTTTCGATGTTATGAAATTATGTGCCCGATTCATCTCAGGTTCTGATCCCTATTGTTATTGAGCTAGAATATAACATTTCATATGAGTAAAATTATTATCATATTTTTGACCATAAATAACAAGTATTGTAAAATAAGGAAATTCCATAGGTTATGGTTTTGTGGAGAAACCACACGATTGAAGAAGCAACATATGAATCTGAAAATGTTATGTAAGAAAGTAATACCAATTTGTTTAATAAATAAATAATATTTAAAGTATAAAATTTCAAAAATATGATTTAGTAACAACCAAGTTACTGATATAAAAAAATTCATATTTTTTAGAATTATTGAATTAAATAGTTAACTTCATTATAAAACACATAGAACAATATTTTATCACAAGATATTCTCACTATGTTCCATGATATGAACTAGATAATACTTGAAGGATGCACCAATACCAAACTCTACATCCTCAACATTTATTTCATGATATGGATTCATGTGATAATACGGATGTACTGAGACATGAAAAACATTGTGCATTCCACTATACAACTATTGAAGATCTAATCGGCATGCCACTGGCCTAATTCTCTCCATGATCTCAAACAAACCGACGTATCTGGGTGCCAAATTTCCCTATTTTAGAAGTGGATAGTGGACTAACCTTGGAGACACTTGAATAAACACACTATCATCACCATGAAAACTCAATAGAATGATATCATTGATCAACATATGACTTATTGATACTTTTATCCATTTCTATGAATTTATAAATCAAATGATCATTTTATGACATCTCCTACATGAGGACTCGATCTCAATAGATTGGATTCACCAGATTCCAACCTTCACAACTTTGATCTACATGGCCTCCCATAAAAATCTTCAAATTGTTCCAAATTAATTATATCCATAAATCTTTTTTTGTACGAATACACAAAAACTGACTGGTTTCTTTCTAATGATCCACCAAAAAATATCACATAAGCATTAAAAAATTCCTTTAATAACTAGATCATATGATCTAAATTCCCATCCATTTTTTTTGGTGAAATGGGATACTAAAAAATAGTTGGGTACCAAACACATTCTGCATTCACTACACAAAGAGAAACAAGATACACAAATCGTGATATGAAAATAAAGTCTGTGGTACACCATCAAAATGAACTATATTTAGAACATATACCTCACCCAATTGATCAACTAAAAAGGTCTCCATGATCGGAATGGAATGAGATGACATTGTAAACAGATCCATAACTACCCATACATCATCATATTTCTATTGCATCATCGACAAACTAACAATGATGTTCATCTTTAAATCATCCCACTTTCACTACAGAATGGGAAATGGTTGTAAAACTCTACATGGGAATTGATATCAGGCCTTCATCTACTAATAGGTATGGCATAACTTAAATAAACCCATAACATCCTTCTTTATTCTCATCCACAATACTACCAACAAATACCACAACACATCTATTTAAAACCTGCATTCACCACCCATTATAATATAAGGAATCATGCATTATATCTTCATATATTCACACCGAGATAATCACATGAACAAAAAAATGGATATCCAATAATAATAACCTAACCAACTGATGGGTGACTCCCCTCCATTAATACCTTCATTCATATCAAAATACTATTGATCCTCAAATTGACTCTCCTTGAGCTGGAACAAAAGTGTGGACTTGACTGCTATGGAATCAAGGGGCATCAGCATTTTCCCATCTTGTAGCTCCAGGTGAATCATAACAAACAATTCCATTATCCCCCAATTAGAGTTTGACTCTGGAATTTCAGAACATTAATTTTTTTAAAATCAAATAATCAACGACCCAATTTCCCTTTCATCATGTGTAATGAGATAAAAGTCAAATGATATCATATATTTCACCCATATTCACTAGTAAATGATCAAATCATGTTAGGATAATATATATTTATGTATTTAATGATTATTAAACACTATGAGCAACCCCCTAGAAAATAATTCCTCCCACAATTTATGTCATAATACAAGGTGACCAAATCAAGGTAATCAGTAGAGTAATTTTTTTTCACTAGTTATAAACTTCTTGGTCCCATATTCTACAACCTGATCATCCTGTATCAATATGGCCCAATGTCCAATACCAGAAAAACCACTAAACCTGATATACCATTTACCTGGCTGGGGTATGATCAGGATCGGGGCGTTTATCAATCACTTATTTAACTCTTGACAAAAACTCTCACATTCCCCAAACCACTCAAACATAACATCCTTCTTGGTTAAGACTAACAGTGGCATTGTGAAATGGTAGAAATGTTTAATTAAAATCCAATAACAACAATACAAACCATTAAAACTCCATACATCAAAAACACACTTCATTTTTTCCAAGACACAACAGTTGAATCCTTCTCTTGATCAACAAACACGCCTTCCAAATATATGATGTGACCAAATAATTTTATATTAACAACCTAGAAATGAAATTTTGATAGCATGGTGTAATTACTATGAGTACATAGTGTCTTAAGAAGTATTAGATGTTGTTTGGAATGATCATAAAGATTTCAAGAGTAGATGAATATTTATTCAACAAATCCAACAAAAAATTATCTAGATATCTCTGAATATTGGGTTTATTAGATACAAAAACACATATAGTGAATTGGTCAACACGAATGTCATCAACACAAACTAATATAATCTATACATACATCGTAAGGTATTTTGAAGCACAACCTACGTTCTTGGGGTTTTACTGCCTTGCAGGTATGGATGATCCCACCCAAGAGTACCACATCAACCACCTATTCTAGTATGGTTGGACAGACTCTCACTACAATCATGGTATGGGGTACCCCAAACCCTTCTTGTACTCCCCACTTGTATCATCCCCCCATCATTCCCAAACAATTTTAGGTTCCTATAGAACCAATACACATGGACCAATCATCTGCATGTTTGTAACATAATAGCGGGTTTGGATCAATAAATACACGCATATCTCCTCCTTCCACATAGAATGTAGAAAACTCAATCAATAACCTGAGAGACGGGTCCCCTTTTCATGATTCCCATTACACCACCTCTTTGGAAATTCTCGTGACATGGTTATTCATACTAACATAAGATACACCACTAATTCCAACCACTTGAACTAAATGTCTAATTCAGGAATCCTTTAAGGGTTTCCCTATGATATATGGGATTGTCCAACACTTCGGTGATTATATTAAACAAGCATATATTCTTTTATTACTTGATCACATATCTGAGTCAATATTTGAATTATCTCTCCATGGCCACCACAAATCCTATCAATGAATGAAAATTATATTTCAAGTTGATGAATTGACTATTCTATTCCATGAACATCATAAATTCATGGGTGAACATCATAATCTCTATAGTTGTTTCCTACCTCAAGGTTTTAGGATAGAAGTGTTCCTGAAACATATCATAAAAATACTTCCAAACGATACTATTAGATTGATGGGTCTAATCCAGAAAATATCTCCAGTGTTTCTCTTAGTCTCGTGGTATTTATGTTTCATGCTTAACCCTATACTTTCTTGGTGTCTCCATGTGATCCAAACCCATCTAAATATAATATTTTCAGAATTTAGGGGCATCAAGTCCACCCTCACTAGAAAACGTTAGAGGGTTGTGCGAAAGAGATTATCTGGTCTACATATACATACTCAGTACAACCCAACATGGGTCTCATTCTAGCATCTTAATGAAATGAGTGTTGTCTTTAGGGAAATAATCATCCCCCATGTTTCCCTATATCTCTAGGTATTCTTTCTCCACTTCTGTAGGAGCATTCTTATCAACATTCTCTTGTCACTCATCTGGAACACATCATCATGTTGGAATATTCATAAAATGAAAATCAAACATCTCTGAACACATAATACAATGCTTCAACAATTTGTATAAAAGATGACTATCCACTAGCTATAAAAAATCAATTTTATACATAGTCCCAATGTTAGTCATAACATCCCAAACACTGTGATGGACCATTCCTTCCATGTCCTTGGTAATCATGGGTAATCCAACATAAATGGTTACATGCCTCATATTTGGCACTATTTTAATACAATTCATTACTAAAAATGTGAACCCTTCCTCCTAGGAACATTTCCCTTTTCACAAAATTCAACAGCTATAATTTTTAACTGTTTTCACCCTTTAATAAGAATAATTCCTTAACCATTGTGACAATTTATTTCCCTTTTTACCATTTAAATTGTTTTATTAGACTCCATTTTAATCAATTTTAAGATATCCAGATGTATTCTCCCCTCATACCCCCAAAACTCATACCATGTGTGCCTACTATGATGCATGAAACATGTATACCAATGTTCCTATAATGATGCATATGTGAATAATCTTGGTCCATTCCATTCATGAGCTATATATCCTAAGAATATCACATCACACTACATCTGCATCACCTAATAGTAAAATATCATTAATTTTGACAATACACAATAAGAATGTGTAATTCCCCCCATGGATGACATGTGTTTTCCCTCGTATATGAGCAAGAAATCCCAAGGAACACCATTTTACCAAGTCCCTACACATCCAATTATCCTTTCTATCGTGTCAAATAATAAAACTATATAAAATTACCTATATGATACAACTTTTTAACACTCTCGTCTCAGATGCCATTAAATGGTGCCCCGAGATGGGTCACCGCATGATCTCAAGTATGCCTACCAGTATGCCAGAGGTTTCAGTCTAAAAGCAAGTGACTAGGAAAGTAACATGGGGAAACTATAAACTCATTATCAAATTGATCCATGAAAAAAATAGAATTGTAGAATAAACATGTAATTACCATTAACATGCATAAACAAAAACCTCTCAAGCTAGGTAAAACCCATATATGTGAGTAAATATTTCATGTTATACTGATGGTTCCATGTAAAAATCCACAAAATAAATAAAAACAATGGAATTAACAAAACAGACGTAACTCCACATCTGGATCATCATCCATGGACATCCAAAGAATGAATCATCTTCCAAGGACTGGACCCTTTCCCTTTCCTGACGTACAAACATAAAATCATCGTGGGTACCCAACGGTATCCCATTCAGGGTGTCAGTACAACTCAAAACGCCACCACTAGGGCTGTATACAAAATATCAAGTATAAATAGATAATTTATTAATATATTAAATAAATGGAAAGTAAGAAGAAAAATACTTCATGTGCCAGTAGTTAACAATATTTACATTATCCATTCATATCTATACTACTAATTCTCATCATTTTCATTTTCATTATTACTTTTTTTATTGTCAACATTTTTTCCTAGGCTGGGAATTTACATAAGTATGCATAAGGGATTTATTTAAGTCCATGTATCAATAGGTATAATCAGTGAACAATCAATAAACAACACATACCTTGAATACTAAGTTTAATTAGTTTAATCTAATGCAACCATTCGGGGCATAAATCATAACTCTGACTCTCGAACCAATGAATCCATGCGTGGGGTTAGAGCATTAGTCCAACCCGACCCATGAGAGGATCTTCAGTCCATTATCCTTCCACCAAGCCATGTGTACATTATTATATATATATACCATTAACTAGATATACCACATCACAACCATGAACATGCAATAAAAATAATAATCATAATCTAGCACAATCATAATAGTAATAAAAATTGTTCCATAACCCATTAACATCTTTACATTTACATTACCTTTCCATTTTATCCCATTTTACATTTCTTATGCAAAACTCATTATGTGAAACCAAAAATTCACATAAATCAAAACATTTAACATATCAAATAATTTCAAAATGTATACTCACTAGTCCCATTCATCAAATCCATTGTATTTGTCATGACCCGACCCAACGGGGCTCGCGCCGCGACTCCCCAAGCTCTTCTCCAATAGTCCAGGGGTTGGAAACCAATGCCGAGTAGGCTATCACAAACATGGCAGGCATTAGCCGAAGGTATCTGTACACACGCACCCAAAAACACCTCCATGCAACAGTGCTAAGATATAGAAACTGAAAAGTAAATGCATGCATACAATCTAACCCAATCTAGAGTGCAACAGAAAAAGTACAAAGGGAAAAACAGGGCCCACAAAAAGAAAACTATAAAGCGCGTCCAACCTGCTCTTAAAAAGGGGAACACTGCCACAAACACCCACCGGAACGCTCCCTCGGCACAGCTCTGGTAAACACCCCGGTCAACTCGCTCACTATGATTCGCCTGCTCCAGGTCCTCCTGGGACTCCGTGAAAAGGCCGGTGGTCTGCACAAGACACAAACATGTGCGGGCGAAGCCCGTGCAGGGGTGAGTATAAACATACTCAGTAGGCACCCCAAAACCCAACACCAATGAGAGCAACTGAAAGGCTTCAGTCCACTCATCCTAGCCAGAGGGAACCCAGACAAGAGAGAAACTCCATCTCGTGACCATCCTCAGCTAAAAACAACTAGTCAGCTTAGATAAGGTGTATTCCCATACATACACCTTGAACAATCCAGATATACACAGCTCACACCACAAAACCACAAGAGGTACCGACCTCATCACTAGCAACTACCCCCAACCAGGAGAGTACACCACACGAACACTGTCATACCAGATGAAACTCATATGAGAGATACACTCCATCATGATTCAAACAAACATCTCAGGCACTCACCCTAGAGACCACTCTCGTCGGAAAACATCACTGAGGAAACATCACTGAAGAAACATAACCACCAAACTCCACGGATAGGGGATCGCCGCTAGGGTCCGCTAGGGGATACCAAGAACCCACTCCGGTATACGTAGCTCCCAGATAGAGGATCACTCCCAGGGTCGGCTGGGGGATACCACGACCCGATCTGGAATACGTAGTTCTCACAGATAGGGGATGACACCCAGGATCCGCTGGGGGATACCACAACCCGTCCAAGTGCTCGACAGAAGATTCACACTCAGATAGAGGATCATCGTCCATATAAAGATAGTCACGACCATACAGGAACCCTATCTGGTATAACTCGTGATGTAGGGGATCAAACTGACGATGCCGCAACCCTACTGAAACCACGTGCTGAGTAGGGGATCACATAACCAGTGATACTGTAACCCTACTAACACCAAGCACTGAGTAGGGGATCGTATAACCAACGCTACTGCAACCCTACTATAAACCTCATGCTGAGTAGGGGATCATATACCCGACGATGAAATAACCCTACTGAGCACGACCCACCACGTAGGGGATCGTATTCTTGATGATGCAACAAACCCTAAGGGGTTAACCTGCTAGATAGGGGATCACCGCCCGTGAATAAGCGGTCACAGCGATACCAAGAACACGATCTAGGGTAAAGATGCTAGAGGATCCACTCGGGCCCACCGGAGGAATACCACAACTCTAATAGTTTAAACATCCCATCGAGAGGATCACAAACCCATACAAAGGTTGTGATGCCACACGAACCCTCATAGGAACGAACCAAGGGAGAACCCTCAACCACTGCTGGTCCAAATGTCACTAACCCGAGCGACCCGCCACAGTGCCACACTGCGCACCTCCTAGGCCAAAACCGAGGCCACCATCGCATTCCACGTGGAAAAACATGCAGGATAAGTTATTTATTCGCCCGAAATGGAGCACTGGTGAAAAATGCACTATTCACCATAGCTAGCTCGTGCGGGGCCCACATAACGATCCCGAAAACCATTAAGCAGCCCATACCACGGCGATCCCCTCGGAAAAAAAAGCGGAATCGACTACTCTCCCATCCGAAACGGACACCCGGTGAAAAAGGTACTATTCACCGAAGGCTAGCTCGGGGTGGGGCCCATGCCTAGATTCCAAAACACATTGAATGGATTGCACCATTGTGATCCCCTCAGAAAAACACACAGGATCTAATATTCATCCACCAAAATCGGACTCCTGGTGCAAAAGATGTGTTTCACCGCAAACGCCAAAACCCAGCCTCATGGGGCCCGCACCCTCTTCATAGTCCCAACACCAAGAAACCATCTCAAAAAGTCTGTCGCACCATCAGGGTCTTAATGCCACTGACGGCACGTCAATCGAACGCTCCGGGTAGAAGTTACAACGGCCCGAAGTCGTAAAATAATAAAATGATATTATTTTATACGACGTTTCTAGCTCCCAGGCCATGATCTCGAACCTTTAAAACATCAAACACATACCAAAGGGTTCGCCTCGTCATCAGGGTCGTGTCGCCGCAAACTGCGTGCGAATCCGGCTCCTAGATTGCATGATACTGGGGTTTTAAGACCCCCATATGAGAAAAGAGGCCGGGTCGGCGGCCCTCTGCCGCGCGCCACCACGCTGGGCGGCCGGCCGCCGCGGCTCCACTACGGGCCACCGGGTTCCACCGATGCCGGCACCGCCGCACCGGCGGATCATCTGCGGACCTCCGGGGGCACCCCGGTGGTCCGTTTTGCGATCCGGAGGCGTCTACACGACCCTTGGGACCTGATCTATACTGCAACGACTTCAATTTGCAGAAAAACTCAGCAAAAACGGGATCGGGGGTTAAAACTCAATCCTCCTTCCTCACGAGCGAAACGCCGACGTTCTGCCTTAGATCCGTGCTCGAGAGATTCCGCTGCACACTCCTGGAACGTTCTCCATCGAATTTCGAACTCGTAGACGCTTCATTTACTCGATTCAGTGGAGCAGCGACGAAGAACAGCGAAGAACGTCGAGAGGAACGATAACGGGGGGGGCTTATTTTTATATGAGCCGCCCGCCGACGCCAAACCCGACTCTGACCCGACGCTTGATGCGAAAAAAAGTAAGGTAACCCCTAGTGTAAACGCGCCATTCTGAATGCAATGGTGGTCTCATATTTTCTATCTGAGACTTCGTTCAGAAGTTATTTGAGCCGATGCTTGAACACTAACTTCTCCATTTAATTACAAAAACACCCCTGGTGGCGTTTCTCACCGCAGGCCCGCGCCCGCAAAGTTTACACCTCACCTAGGGTAAACGGCATGTTACGGACGCAACTGTGCCCTCTGATTCCCGTTCTGAGCTACCGTTTAGGAGATATCACACCCCCGCCACGTACATAATAAAAAAATACTTAATATTTGTATAAAATTAATTATGGGCACACCGGGCCTCAGAATCGCACGCAGTCTTCGCGCGTAGCTCTGGAATTCTTCGTAGAAATAATCCAAAGTCTGAACGGGCAAAAAACTAGAGTCTCTACAGAATTAACTTCTTTATGCTTGAAAACGACAATTTATAATTTATTAATCTCATTTCCCTTAATCACGTTTAACCCCTTTTAGATTATTGGCCATAATATCCCTCAACTAATATCCATATATAGGCACAAATATCCATACATCCAACATAAACATCTCAAAAACCACTTATAATGATCATAAAGGAATTTAACAATTCACAAATAATTTTCACAATTAATGTTTTTGTAAAATACGTTCATGGATGTCAGTGCACCCCATGTGTTGACTTATAATAGTCAAGCCATCCTCTATAAATCCAATAGGGATCATGTGGGATTAAATTTTTTATTTGGATACCCATTATATCAAATATAACAAATGTAACCAATAATATAACAATAGTAGAACATGAAGAGAAACTTATATCAACAAATATATATAAAAACTATGGGATATAACTTGTAGACCACATACCTCAAATACATTAATGAAAACACCCCTAATCAATTCCTTATATACTAATTGAACCACCCTTTGATTCCTTAACATATATATCATTTGAAATATATGTATTTATGGATTATTTTAGAGATAAGAGTAAAATTATAAACACTTATAAAAAATATGAAAGAGAGATGTTAGAATCATATAGAGCTTTGATCCATAACCAACAGTGCTCTAAAATGAATAAGAAAGAAGAATAATCACCTCTTCAAATCCTTGGTTTCTATGTATCATCACTATGTTTGAAAGGGAGGAAATGAGGAAAAAATGTGTGGGATCATAAAATCCCAATGTGGTAATATTTTAATTTTTCCACATTTTACAGGGGTGCACGTTAGGGAGAAACTATTTACCAAACCATGTAAAATCTGTTGTCTATGAAATATTTGGTCAAATAATTACCTTGGGATACCCGAAAATTTTACAAACCATGCCCCAACTATGTGATATTCCAATATCCCAAATTGAACTGATTTTCCTCCCACCTTGTGTGGTTTAATTCACTCTATTCCATCCATGTTCATACCATTCCCATTGCACTGTTTAGCCTAGTTTTCTATTCTTTTGTGTTTTGAACCCCTGAATCACCACTAAGGCCCTTAAAACTCATGGTAAGTATTATATTAACAAAAACAAATAGATTGAAATGATAATTTAAACCAGATCATACCTCTATAAAGTATGGGATTCTACATATAACATGAGCATGAAAATGAATCCATGGATAATATTAAAAAATGAAAAATGAATATTGAATTCTCAATTAATGAAATTCCTAATTTTTGATTACATGATCTAATAAATGATTATATATATACTATAATTAACGTATTATAAAGATGGTTTAATTTGATTTAAGGTATACACCAAAAACACATTTAATACTATCATGATAATTCAGCACATGAGATTATAGATGCATTAGGAATATATATATAATTGGATCCCATCCATTACATCATGTACATTTCATTCCAAAAATTTTCAGGGATCATTTCAATTAATAAAAAATATTCCTTCCAAAATAATATTTGTATAGAGTAAATAATATATATTTATCAAGGTTTTCCCAAGTCAGTAAAATAACAATGAATGTAAAATAAAATTCATATAAATGATGCTTTCAAAAATAATCATATCCATATTAGAAAATATAGATTTTTAAGAGAAATTTAATTTTACATGATCTTAATAAAGTGACCATTTAATGATAATAGTAACAACCACAAAATTATTCAAGAAATAGAATGGTAACACATACCTTTGTTGAAGTGATTATAAAACATCTGAAGAAAAAATAATTATGATATTCATGAAACATATCCCAAATATATTACATCTAAAATAATTTTATTTTATCATTGATTAATATAAATATAATAATAATATAATTAAAGCATTATTGAGGAAAATAAACCTTTTACTTTGAAAATCACTACGAATGAACTAATTTTTTTAAACTATTTGAGAAAATTATTTTCTTTTAAAATAACCTATCAAGATAATAAAATAAAAAATCAATGAATTTTTAATTCATGATTGAAGGAAATTTCATTAATTCTATAAATGGTAAAATACATTCCTTTCATGATTTTAAATAATTCAAAAGGTTCCACAATCTAAAAGGGTGAAAATATTTATTTTAATACATTTTATAAAAAGTTAAACAATGGTAAAAATTAATTTATTAAATTTGAGGTGAATATTAAAAATATTAATAAATTCGTTTTACTGAAAATAAATATTTATATGAAAAAAAATTTCAATGGAAAAGGGAAACAAAATCAGATTTTCATAAAAAAATTATAAATCATTTTAAAAACCTAAGAGAGGATAATGATAATATTTCATGAAAATTACAAGAATTTGTATAGTAGAATGATATTTCAATGTTTTTATCAAAAAACGATCGAATAGATTTATTTTATATAAATTTATGTATAAACAATATTGATTAAAATGTGATTTAATTATAGCCCTTAGAGTTTTGGTTACTTTTGAATCATAACCTAAATGAATGATATTACTATAAATGAAACATTAAATACCATTAATATAATTTTATTCATGAAATGAAATATTAAATTTCTAGTAGATACACCTCATAAAAAATAAGTTCATAATACTAAATATGTCTCAACCGAGTGAAAATTGAAATCAAATCTCTTATAAACATCATACTATTAAAGTTATGATTAATCAATGATTTTTTAAGAGTATAAAATTGTAATAATATTTATAAAATTATATATAAATATTCAATTAATCAAAATAAATAACATACTTAATCATAAAACATCAAATATATTGAGGATTTATATTTCACCTTGAAATGAAATTAAATTATGAAATTCATTAGTGACTTATAACTTTTACTTCAAATCCCACATTGATGAAATAAAAAAAATTGGTATAAAATTATAAAATTTATTACATACTTATTACATTACATGTAAAATTAAATACTATATACCATATAATATAAATTAGATGCATAAAAATAAAATTTGAATCAATAAAGTGTAATTTATATGAAGTCCCTTACCAAATGGTTCCCTTTACTTGAATGTGTTTTAATATCTGGTAAAAAGGATTTAATATTGTTATTAATTTATAATATAACAATATTAATAATTATAATATCATTTATGATTCTATTATAACATCTTATAACCTACTCATTAAAAATATTTTATTATTTCATTTGTTTTGGGGGTTAACTGGTACATTTTATCATTCATGTTTTGTAATGGATATTTGATTTCATGTTATGAAGGTACAATTAAATAATATAAGTACCGAGATTAATGTTATACATATACGATTTATTCAATTGATACATTTTTAGAATTATTCTATAAATTTTAAAAATGATGTTGAATCACATCGCTTCATGGAGAAGGTAGACCACATGTACACACAAGCAGCATTATTATTTCCTCAATGGGTGAATGGTAAAGTAAATAATGGTAATAAAATTATACAGATTATATATTATGTCAAAATTTTCATATTTAATAATTATTTCCATTATTAAAGAAATCAATTTGATTTGGTGATGGAAAAAATATTACACTGGTCGTGAGTTGATAGTACATCATACAGACAAGCGATTGTTTTTTTCCCATTTTATGGAAAATTAAATGGATAAATATTATTCCATTAAAATAATAACATCTATTTATATATTATATTTTATAATATTAAAGACATATTTTATGGTTGTAAAATATGAAGTAAAAAAAATGAAGTTTGTGCTAAATACCTCCACTTTGAAACCCCTCATTTTGATCTCTTATTAAAGACCCTAGGGTTAGAACTTATCATATAATGGAACCTCTATAATGTTTAAAAAGGATTTTAGGAAAAACATTTGGTATGAATATGATGATATAAATTGTTTTATAGGTATAAGAATTGATGGGATGGAGTTCCCTTTTACAATTGTGGAGGAGTGGCGTTTTTATAAATACCCAAAAATACCTAATAAGGGGTATTCACTCTCAAAAAAGTTCATAAAAAATTTATAAATAATTTTTTTTTACTAGAGTGAATGGTGATCCAATCCTCCCAAAATAAAATAAAACATGTCATAAATATGTTATTCCCATTACTTCTAATGTTACATTGTTTTACCATTTTGGTTTTCACTATTTTAAGTAGTTTTTTTCTTATAAAGTACAACAATTATGCTTAAAAAATAATGTGAAATATTATATAATTTTTTCCCATGAATTGTAAATTTTATATCTAGATTTAAAAAATTAAATTATGTGTATGTTAAAAATTAATTTTAACAGAAGGGCATATAATGCAGAAAACCATGTTTTATCCTCAACCACTGTAATTAATTATTTTCTGTTTATACTATTCATTATCATAAAAATTTATGATTAAAAATTTTCTTAATATTAATTATTTTGATTACAAATATTGAATCAATTTTATCAAAATCTTTTCATATCATTGGCAGAATTTATGTGAAAAGAAAACCATCAAATCTTGTCAAAAATGGATTTTCATGAATTTCATTTTCAAGAAAACGATGACATTTTGTCAACTATATGACTCTTAATGATCATTATATGGATTTAAAATCATATATTTATATATGTTTTCTATAAATTTTATTTTTATAATTCAATATAAATGATTGTTTTTATTGATTAAAATAGATAGATAGTTTTCTTACATAGTAGTTATCTGAAAAATATATCCTTTATCCTCAACATGATCTTATACTTATTTCTATCAAAATAAATTTAAATAAATTGGAAATCGTACATATTAATAAAAAATATATATATATATATAATTATATGTAGTTAAATATTTTATTTTCAATTATTAATAAAATATTATTTCCAATGGAAAATTTCAAAATTTAATTTTTGGCTTATTTTTATCTAGTATGATTAAAATCGATATTTAGACTATAAAATTAGTTTTTTATGTCCCATATAATATGCAATTATGATTTATATTATAGTTTATTGAAATGGAATTTTCACTTTCTAGGATTAAATCTCTAGTTTAGTAGTTGGTGTAATGGGATATTCAGTATAAACTATGGGAATTATATAATAGAAAACATTGATTAGGGAAAATAAAAATATGAATGGCTATTGGGATAAGAAATAGAATATGATAACATCCTATAGATTTTTTATGGAATATTTTATATTATTTTTACGTTAAATTGTATCCCTTTCAATATTATACAAGTGGATTTGGCTCTAGTTCATATGCACCTAGGGGAAAATATAGTGACCCTGAATTTCAATAAATTAACATTAAACTACTTATATAGAATACATACTTTATTTGAAAAAAAAATCCTAAATAATATATTATCCTTGGGCCTTTAAAAACATTTAAATATAAACACACGTACATAAGTGAGATACATTATCTCCCACTTGGTTTTTCATGAGTATCACCCTTGTTAGACACATCATACATAATACATATATTCATAACCAATAGAGGGTAGCATAAAAAAAGGCGAGATCAGATTCTCAATAATAGTAAAAAGGGAAGATATGCGAGCATTAAGATGATATTAATGGTATGATAACATGATCATAAAATTAAAATATCACACCTTGAAAATTAGATATCATAAAAATAAATCATAGGATAATGGTTCACAGTTCATAAGACACGAATCATACAAGAATTAAGAGCATGCGATGTTAAATCATATAATAAGATTAAGACATGGAATTTTGGAAGACACATAAAAATGTTACATCATTCCATTAATGTTACTTCATGTTTCCAAACATAACAAGGAACCTCATTAAAAAAACAAAAACTGTGTAGGACAGACCACCATTATCATTTGTAGTCCTTTTGTTGTAAGGGACCAACTTTCAAATTTTCCCATAGTGGATCATAATTCCCAATCATCTCATAGGGGACCAAGTTTCCCTATCTTCCCATTGTTGATCTTGTTTCCCAATATTCCCATAGAGGAATAGATTTACCCATATTCACATAAAGGATTGACTTCCCCCATATTTATATAGTGGATTTGGTTTACCTATCTTCCCATAAAATATAATCACTATTGACTCGAATCCCGTCATTATTTTATAAGATATAAATCATTACACAATGAATTTTCAGGAGATATAGGTCACACAAAATTTATAACGAAATCATGTATGCATGTTCCACAACATCAAAAAAACTGTATAATATCCCAAGAAATGAAATGGGTATCATAAAAATGTAATCATTAATAACCTGAAGAAAATATAGGTTTTATAAACATTTCATCAAATCAAAACCTATGAAAAATAGTGGGATTCAAAAGAATATAACCTATTAAAAAGAAATTTGTTTCAAAAGAATATAACCCATAAATGGGAAATGTGATTTAAAAAAATTAGGAAATCAAAACATAAAACTTTCAAAAAGAATATGATTTGAACCTTTTTATAATTACCATAAAAAAGAATGCGTAATATCAATGAATTCAATAATTTTTTGAAAATAATTTTGAATCATTGTTTAAGAAAATTTCTTGATGAAAATACACTTTCATTTTTGAATTTTTTTTTTAAAAAAATAATATCTTTAAAAAAATATTTCTTTTGAAAATAAAGTTGAATAAATATAAAAAAAAATATGTAATTGTTTAGAAAATAATTTCATTGAAAACCCATTGGAAACATTCAATGAAATCATCAAAATGTTTTGATAAACCATTTCTCATAGGAAAAATTCAAACCTCATAATCAAATCTTCATAACATTTTGAAAAAACATTTCTCTGAAAAAATAATGAAAACCATTTAATATTTCACAGAATGTTTTTAAACCCCATTTCTTCTAAAAAACATTTAAAACATATAATAAAATATTTAAAAATTATGAAAACCATTTCATTTGAAATAAATTAAAAACCAAAAAGACTATTCATTGAAAACATTAAAAAAATTAAAATCATTTTTCCTTGAAAATTTTATAAAAATATCATATTTGAAATTATTTTCATAAACATGGTTTTTAAAATTCATGACATCTTTCAAAAGATGGAAATTTGAGACCAAACTACTTTACTGATTTAGTAATAAATGAAATATAAACTCCATAAAAAAGAGTTTATAAAATTGATATTTAAATACTAATAATTATAATTATAATAATCATAAAATATATTAATGGGTAGTGACCGCACCACATATAATAAATAAGATGGGAAAATGTCTTGTGTCTAAAGGAAAAAAAAGTCAGATGAGAAAACCCTTACCTTATTTATTAACTCGCATAATACTCAAAATTCCATCTTATATAATAAATATAATTTTATTATGAATCTTTTAAAGAAAAATATTATTATATGTTAAACCATATATGGTATGATTATGAGATTATATTACCCTATTAACAAAAAATCCTTGTTAAGGTTTCACTTCGGGTAATATCTTCTTTTTTTATCATAAATGCTTTGACTTATTATTATTGATCTTCTTACATATATCATGATTTACATATTTTCAGAATGTAATAAAATATATAAATATAATATATATTAACAAAATATTTATTTTTAATAATCTATAATATATATAAATACTTAATTGAATACACTCTTCATTGTGATGATAGGTTGTATGTGCAAATTAACGTTGTTTCTGTTTTTTTATTATGTTGAAAGAAAGTATGTAAATAGAGTATATGTATATATATAATCATTAAATTAATTTTTTTATCATATATATATATGTATAATAAAAATTAACTAAACATGTTCTTAATATAATCCATGTTCAGTTTGAACGAACCACTTCGCTTTGAGGATGTGGTAGTCTATACCGCCCCAAATGAAATTATCACATTTACAACAATTTGAAAGAATGTAGGTATCTTTCATATAATAAAAAATTAATCATAAGTAAATAAAAAATATCACATATATATATCATAGAAAAAATATTTTTTCCTTTATAATGTCTGACTATGAGGGGTGGTAAAGAAAAAAATGAACAACATCGTCTCTCAAGGGGATATTGCACCATACACAGCAATGGTTATTTAGTTACCCATTAGATTTAAGCATATTTATGTGATTGTAGAACCATTATATTTAAAATAGTTAAGTATATTTATAATAAAAACATTATCATATAAATAAATAATAATAATATTTGAGTTGGTGGATAATTTAAATAAAACAATGGAACTTGAGGGATGTTATTTCCTCTTATTTGGTTAATTCGTTTTGTTTTGAACCAACGGGAATCCTCAAATAAATTTATTCCCAAGTGGGTGGTTATATTTATAGGGGAGGGAAGATAATGAGAAGTTATAATGATGTTTTTCAATCCATAGTGTTATGAGAGGTGTGATAATCTGGGCTGGGTGAGTGCCTTTTTAGTGGAGGAGGTGTGGAATTCTTGTAAAATTTTGAAAGGTTAATTCCACCCATGTTTTTTCATATACAAATTGGACCCCATAATAGAACCAATTATATCCAATGGATTATATGGTATAAATAGGAACATAAAAAGTATTTTGGATAATTTTCAAGGTCATTTATGGATTTATTATTAACGTTTATTCCTTGGTTAATATAATGTTTCTTGTAATCACTGTAATTAATTATAATCACCATCACTAATATTTTTAGTCAAAAGCAATGTTAAACGTATTTGAAATTATAAATTATTTTTATTTAAAATGTTAAATAAAATTTTCCAAATCCCAATCATAGAATTGGATGTAATTTATTTTAAATTATTCACTCAAACGTCTCACAACCGTATGTTTTAAAGTGAAATGGTTTAATTTTTTTTTCTTATTTTATTTCCAATATCATTTTAAAATAAAACATAATTAAAAAAATTGTATTATTTTATTTTTTTGAACTTATTAATCATTAAAACCATATTAAAATATAATATAATTTTTTAATAAATAAAATGATAACAGAAATGTGAATTAAAATTCATTATTTATCACTATTGGTCCAGAAATTATGTTTTTTATAAAAATCAAAAATATTAACCCTAAAATAATTTAGAAATTATTAATTAAAAATGATTTTTATTTTATTAAATTACATTTTTTAAATTTACTAAAATTAATTTCACTATTATCCTAAAATGATATTAAAAGGTAGTTCACATGAGAGAATAAAATTTTCAATCATTCAAATACATTACCAATGTTACCTGTTAAATTATAAATATATAATATTTATATAAAACATTAATATTTAAAAATTTGTAATTTTTATTCCTAATTATAATATCAATGTTATAACTATCCCATTTAATCATTTATAATAGTAAATTAATTTTTTAAGAAACTCAATGGTGTGTGTAACACAAGCTAAGTCATTATTTCTTGTAGTGAAATCCTAACTTTGTGTTCTATATAATATGTTTTTGAATTTCTGTAGCAAGAAATGTGGGACATCAAATAAAATACATTTATTCTAAAAAAATTCACAAATACTCAGAGTGTTATATTTTATCCCTTTTAAAATGAATTTCACCCTCATTATTCATCATTATGATACAAATAAATGATCATGTTTCTACCTCAAAATACTCATGTTTCCATGTAGCTTCAACTAAAAATCATTGAAAAGGTGAGTGGCCTTGTTTTGTAAAACATTATCATTATGATACATCAATTAGACTAGTTATTCCTTCTATTAAAGATCCATCTCTTGCATTATTTCAACTCAGTTCAGTAAATTTGAAGGGACATGTATGTACATCCTGAATAAAGATACATGGAACACATCATCAACCTAAGATATATTTGGAGAATGTTCCATGTTATAAGATATCGTTATAATATAATCAATAATCTCAAAGTGATTGGTATACTAAGGACATAGTTTCCCTTTATTCACAAACCTCATAACTATCTTCAATGGAAAAATATCTAGAAAAAAATTCATAGAAACTTTAAATTCTAGGTCACACCAGTGGTTATAACCATAAATACTATATCAAATTTGAATGACCTTGATATGATAATGAATGGATATAACCATCTCTTCAATTTCATGAGATATCTTATTTCCTAATATATTTATTTCTCTAAATTCATCCCAGTATATTAGAGCTCTAAATTTATACCCAAAGTGGGATTCGAATGGATCTATATGAATGCTTGAGGGATATATATTTTTATATGAAAACATTACTAGAAGAAACCGTTGATTCCAACAACCTTTGAAATCCAAAGTAAATATACCAACATATCCTGTAGGATTTGAATTTTATTTTAGACTTAAAATTCATATGAGGATAATAAGCAATGATGAAACACAATTTTGATTAAAAAACATCAATAATACCTCTCCTTTATATTATTGTTAAACCAGGATCTTGATTAGATACAACTGAATGTGGTACTCCATGAAACCATTAAAATTTCAGAATGAATATCCTAGAAATCTTATATAGGTAGAATACTTATCTGACTAAAATGAAGTGTTTTGGCTTAGTTAAGAGATCCCCTAACACCCATATGGAATTAAAATCTGTAATGGTATTGGGGATTCTAATGAAAAAACACAAAGAGATATTCTCCCATTTCAATTCTAGTATGGTTAATGGATAAAACATCCCCTTATAATTTTTTCTTTCAACCTTAACATGTTATCATACCATGAACCGTGATAAAAATTCAGTGATATCCCACATTATAACATCCCACAAAATTTATTCATTCTATTTTTTATATATAATTGTACTTGCAAGATGAGTAGAGAAAGATTAATTATGAGTATGCACTAAATTTTTCTTCTTACAATCTAGTATTGATGGGACACAAACACAAATCACAAACCTATCATTACCTCATGATCAAGGTTAAACTCTAAAATATCTAAAACCATCCTTTTGAGCTCAACATTTTCATTATGTTCTTATTTTACCATCACAAAGTTATAGGGATGAACATTCTATTGGAAAACATAGTATTATTACCCTTCCTTCATGATTTCCTAATACATCCTTTTATAATCCAAAAATATAGGGTCTTTTTATCCTCATCATGGATAAGGTGACATTAAACATTCAGCTCAAAGCATCAACCACATTGATTGATTTCCCAAGGTTGTAATGTATTATGAAGTCGTAATATTTTTTTCATCTATAATCATCATATATGGAATAGGTTCTACTCCATTTATGTGAATATATATTTATGACTATAATGATTAGTATATATATACCACTTATCTCCATATTGACAGTGCCTTAATATCTTTAATGAAAAAAATATAGTTACTTTCTCCAAATCAAGATTAGGGTAATTTTCTCATGGATTTTTATGTATAGAATTATATAAGTGACAACCATGTTATTATGATTAAGAACACATCATAGTCCCTTCATTCATGAATAGTAATAACATAAAAACCCTTCCTCACTAAAATTTAATGTATTCATGGGTATGATGAAAAACCTCCTCATTAGTTCCTTGAAATATTTTTCATACTATACTATCTAGAGGATCATGTCACCCCTCTAGGTTTATTTGTATATAGTATTAGATATTCATGATAAATTCTCCACAAAAAATCTATAATATCAAACTAAACCATAAAAACTATGGATGTCACTTTCCATTTTTGGTCTAAGAAAATATTCAATAGATTATTTCGTTGATGAAAATATTAATATATGCTCTATTCAGATTATGTGACACAAAAATAAAACCTTTTATAAACATAATTCATAAATTTTAAATTGTTTCATCAACTTCTCATTCCTTATGGTCCATAGAATAATTCTCATGTGATCTTCATAATCATCCATTATTAATAAAATGATAAGGATTCTATATATAAAATCATTTTTAAACTAATTTAGGTAATATTTAATGACTCTATTCATAAATTATAATATGATATCATTTGAATTAGTATGACCAAAAAAATAAAAATATATTTATAGTGTCAATACATTTTACAGAATTCAATCTCAGGTATATCCTCTTTCATGACCCTCGATTGATGATATCCCAAACAATGTTCAATATTTGAAAAGTATTGATCTCTATGAAGTGGATCAAATAAGTCGTCAATAAGAGTAAGAGGATAATTGTTCTTGATAAATATCTAGTTAAATTCCAAACAATCTACACAAAGTGGAATTGAACATAATTTAATTTTCACAAATAGGACAGGTGCACCACATGGTGATAGACTTGGCCACATTAATTCCTTATCACGATATTCATGGAGTTTATTCTTTAATTCATGTAACATAATTATCTCAATTCTATTGGGAGTCTTTGAAATTTGTTTGAAACCACGTATTATTTCTATTAATAAATCAACTTCTCGTTTTGGTGGAATCCTAGCAAACTAGTCTGGAATGACATCGCCAAATTCTTGAACAATAGGCATATCCCTTCTGAATGAGAATTTATACTGATATACTGGATGTTATCTCCATAGGTTGTTCATACAAATCATAAAATTGGTTGATGGTCATAGGTTGGTTTGAAATATAATATTTTAATTACATTCCCTAATAATTAATGTGTGATTTTTGAAGAGATATCAATTCCATTCATTAGATGAAATCAAATTAAACCAGAGGAAGAATGAAAAGAATTTATGGAATCACATTCCCCCAAGCATTATCCCAAGATGAATCATAGACATGAGATGAACTCATCAAACCATTAAGGGTTTTTACATATAATTCTACATATAATATTTTGGGTGGGATCATAATACCCTTAACTTCTTTTACATATGTGAACGAGTGGGTAGACCGAGGATCTGTTAATGCATTAGTAGTTCCAAATTAGATGTTAAGTTTACCTTTAATCATGTTATTATTTTACCCCTCATTATAAATAATTATTTAATTATATTTCCCATTTTACCTCAGTATTGAGGTTATTTATGTTTCTAATAATCACCATCCATTGGTCTTAGTCACAAGTTATCAAAATTTACATCCTGAATACACATGAAGTAATTAAGTGTAGGAGGGTAATTATGTGTATCATTTATTATATTTTAAACACATGGAAACTTATTCCCATCAGGTAAGAAAATTGACTAATTGCTTACCCTTTTTCACTTAAAAAACTTCTTAGACCCTATAAAAACGTTTAACCATGATTCCTTCCACTCATGTGGCGTAAATGAAGGATCATATTTTTATCTTCTTGGTTACTAGATTTTACATTGAACTCCATCTTATATTTCACATACAAACAATGGGATTGATATATAACTCCATCATCTATTTAAAATTTTATTTCACATAAAAAATATCTTCCTAGATACTAATTTATCTTATGGATAACACCCTTCTTACACTTTCATTTATGAAAATGAATAACCTGTCAAATTTACTTTTGGGTTAGATGAGGATTCCATAATTGTACCTTTCATGTATATTGAAATTATTCTTGTATGTAGTGATATATTCATCATTCATTTGCTTTATCTCAAGTAATGACTTTTTGAACTATGTATGAGGAACATGAGGAAACAACTTATTAAATAATATGTTCTTGAAATCAACCCATTACATGGATTTAATTTCATTTTTATTCCTCTTATTATTCATTAGATTCCAACACTAGTTTTCTTCACCTTGTAACTGATAAATAGATATAATTACTTTCTCATGATCCAAATAATAGATAATAGAGAATAAAAATTTAGTGGTATTGATCCGGTGTTTAGCAATAAGTTGGTCAGAAGGCCCACTGAGAGAAGGGGGATGTTACCTCGTGAAGCACACAAAAAAAAATTATTCCCTAATTTTCTCATTGTGAATCCCATTCTGATTTAATCTTTGAGAATGTTGGGTGAGCACATATATGATATTTTTCATACGATTTCTATTATTATTATAATTCTCATGAGGTAAATAGTTACCTTTTGTTGTAATATACATTAATTTCGTTCCTTGCAGCTCTATCCATTGACTAAAACCAAAAATCATAGTGTAAGAAACAATTATCATAGTGAGGAACCACATATTCATGAAAAACACATATACGATGTCTAAATTATGACACCTTCATTAATCATTGAAACCCTAGTTTCATCCTCGTTTTATCATAGAAAACATATTTAAAATCATTTATGATGGTTCATTAAGAATTCTGATTGTATAATCTAGATATTATTCATTTCTAAGTATTCACTCACTCTATCCTTTACCAAAATATGATGAAATTTTTCTACACTTCTCCAAATCCTTAGGATTATCCTTAGAAATTTCCTAGGAGTTCTCACTATGGTTTTAACAATCCTGTTTCCAAAATATAACCAAATGTTTTATATGTTATCAGTAATACAGACTCTCTCCATTCATATATAAACATTACATAACATTTGAGGAATTCAAAATAAATTTCAAAAAAACTCCTGAAGACTATATTAGTATAGTGAATTTAGAAAAATGGAAACATAAAAAGAGTACATATGTGAGCTAAATTATCTCCCATAAGGATATTCATTAATGAGACCCTAATTAGACACATAATAAATAATACAGATCTTCATAAGATGGTGAGGGAATCATAAAAAGGTTGAGCATAGATGTTTAGTAAGGGTATACAAGGGAGATATGTAAGCATAAACATGAGCATAAGGGAATGATATTAGGATCATCATGTTATATGATCATACCCTACATATCAAAGATTATAACCTTAAATAATGGCATAAAGGGTCATTGTTCATAAGACATGAATCTTTATGGAGTCAATAAAATTAGCCTTTAATGAATCGCTTTAAAATAACACATGGAATTTTGGAATAGAAATAAACATGTAATATCATTACCCTAAACTCAATGTGAATTCCCAAAACATTATAGGGAACTTTGTGATGACTAAAACTACCAGCATAAAAATAATGATCACTGATCTTAGTCTTTTCCTGATAAGGAATCTAGTTTCCCTATCTTCACATAGTGGATTGGGTTTCCCCGTCATCCCATAGTGAATCGGGATTCCCCATATTCCCATAGTGGATCTGTTTTACCTATATACTCATAGTGGATCAGTTTTCACCATATTTTGATAGTGGATTGGGTCTCCCAATATTCCCATAGTGGATCGGGTTTCCCCATCTTCCCATAGTGTATTGGTTTTCCCTATCATTACATAGTGGATCATGTTTCCTCATCTTCCCATAGTGGATTTGGTTTCCCCATCATCCCATAATGAATTAAGACAATCTAATTTTATCCCAACATTATATAATAAGATAAATATCATTACCCAATGTATTGGATAGAGACATAGGTCCCACATAACTCTTAATTAAATCATACTTATATGTTCCGTATGATTAAGAACAATCTTATCATGTTCGATGAGATGAAATGAATATCACAAACAAGTAAAAATTTCATAACATATGAAAAGTAAACATCAAAATTACTTAATCAATTATTAAACCATGAAAATAATTAGGTTTCATAAGCATATATCCCCAGAAATGTAAATGAGTTTCCTAAGCATTTATCCCATGAAAGAGAAAAGAGTTTCTCAAAAATAATACCATTAAAAAACAATTCAATCAATGAAAGAATATATAGGGAACCTTTGGATAAGTCCCCTAAATGTCATGAGTAACACTGACATGTCTCATATTAGATTGAAAATAATTTTTAAATGTAATTTTAAAAAATTATTCAAGATAATATAATTTATTTCTTGGAAATATATTTTTTAATCAAGTAATCTTTTAAAACCCATTTAATTGGAAGAAAATTTTGGAACATTAAAAAAATTCATGAAAATGTTTTAAAAACATTAAATTGAAAACACATTGCAAAAATATAAACAATTCATGAATTTGTATTGAAAAAACTTTCACTGAATTCAATTTTAAAACATATAAATAAATAATAAAAACTACTTGAAAACAATTTCATTTAAAATACTTTGAAAATGTATAAATAAATCATGAAAAGCTTTTGAATCCCATTTCCTTTAAAACACAATAACCATATATAAATAAAACATCAAAATGCTTTGATGAACATTTCTTTTAAAACACGTTGAATACATATAACAAAAACATTGAAAATAATAAATCTTTCTTAAAATCCTTCTTCTATGAAAATTATTTTAAAATATAATAATTTAAAAAATTATTGAAAACATGGTTTTTTAAATTCATGGCATATTTCTTATAGAATAAAAAATCAAAAGAAATAAATTTACTAATTTGGAAACTTTTGATACATAATCCCCATTAGAGAGAGTTTATAAAATGGATATGTAAATACCCATAAAAATATGTATATAAATCATTGAATTCATCCATGGATTGTGTACACACCACATATAAAAAAGTGGAGGTTAACATGACTTCTATCTCATGGAAAATACATTTTGGACAAGAAAACACTTACCTAATTTTTATGCTCTCTTCATTCCAATGTAACATTTTAATTTTGAAAAACATTTAATGTTAATGTTATAATCCTCACAACTTACCAATTTCAAAACCAAAAGATATGAAATAATTGATGATGAACAATTTGAGTTTGATTGAATAATACTACATAAATAATATCCAGGAAATATAATTTACCAGAGTGTTGGGGTATTTATTCAAGATGCCTTCATACATATTTTCCATGTTGTCCCATGATTTCCTCTATTCCTATTTGTTAATCTTATAAATGTTTAAGCCACTAAGTAGAATTTTGACCTTCTAATCAATACATGTTCCTTACTCCTTTGTAGTGGTCACCTAATGTGATCTAAACTTCTTTGATTCCATAATATCAAGATCTTCTTCTACCATATCCTCATATGGGTGCATAAGTATATCCATGTGTTCTAAAACTGAGGATATCGATCAATGAGGGTCTTAATTGGCGCATGTCTCACACTGATTCTCATGTTCCACAATCTCCTTAACAATTATGGGAATGACAGGGTAAGTAGCCTTACATTATGTAGGCACTAGTTCATCGGAGATGTCAACCCCTTCATCCTTTTCATAACATTACCACCTATTCAAGGGGGAGATTCTTCCACTTATAAAAGCCTTCGAGTGAAAATTACCCTTGTTTGTGGATATTGTAATGGAAGGACTATGTATTTTGGACTGATCCATCCTAGGTCACACCCTATAGTTGTTCATAATGATGTTTTCGAAATCCATGATATAGTTCTTTAGCTTTTGCAAATATAATTTAAGATATTCCTCTGTAATGACTAGTTCCTTGGAATCATAAAAGTTTGAAGCCACATCCATTTTCTATTGGTAAACCTCCATATCCTTCAAGTGGTCATCTCAGTGATCCACGCCATTAATTTCTCAATTTTATGGTATTGATATTCTCGTAATACTTCAAACTAGTTTTTAAGTGTCAAAGTCGATCCGCTAGAATTAACCATGTCCATATAAGAAATTATAGGTTCCTCGAACAACTATGGCTTGTTTGAAACTCATATGTGTTCAAATCCTTGACCCATTAATTCGAATTTCACTGAGGTGGCCCCCAGTACCATACACTAAGAATCCTCACCAGTTTCTTGGTTCTCATAGACAACCTTAGTCACATCAGCTTCATTAGTTGTAATTTGTAGAGCCATCTGCATTGTCTGTGAATCATCCAAGTGGGCATTCCACTCTTCCTAGACAACCCCTTCCTGGTCCATTCCCACATGCTTTTTGTCCCCAGAATTCTCAACATTGCACACCCCACTATCACACAGAGGTGTAGAAACAACCTTATATGAGCATGCCACTCCCAAATCACATTTCAACTAATGGAAAATTTCTGTGGCTCTTGTGTTACCCTAATTAAATAGATACAGCTTCCAAGGATCTATGAATTCTTTGTATAAGGGCCCAGAAAAAGAAGAGAAAGTGATATCATCACCTAACCATTATAAAAATTCAACAACATCATCCCCAACCACTATCTCAGCAATGCCTGGGGGGCATTAGTCTGGGCTATTGACCCACGCAGAGACAACCTTCCCCATCAGCAAGATGAAGACATATTCCTTAGATGAAATCATTGCAAACAGAAGTGTTTCTAGAAAAAAAAATTAGGTTGGTTCCTCCAAAACTAATACAAACTATATATCCAAATACATTCAACAAGAGGTTTAGATACATCACCATTAACACAGATACACGGAAAATTTGGTGACAAGCAAAAATGGTTCTCGAGTCCGAACATAGATATCTATCGACCAAGTTCCTAAGCATGCAGTTAACATAGTGTGTCTGAAAGGGGAAAGGGGGCTTAGGAAATCTTACCCCCATAGTTTTTGTTGGTTTATCCTACATCATATTAGGATCAATATACCATCTTAACTGATAAATTTGGAATCCATCACAAGATCGAGGAGCCACGAATCATGAAGAGATAAGGTCTTCTGATGATGATAAATGAATCATGATATGTTTCTTATCGAGGATACCCACCATTTCTTATTCTGTATGTCCCCATGAAAAAATATCAATCAAAGACGATTATATCGGGGGACAATGAGCTGAAACGTTCGACTAGGGTCTGGTTATGGTGTGCCTATGCATTATTAAATTTGTATATCAAAATCTTGAGCCGAGCGAAGCCATCATAAAGATATAGGATCTTAGGGAAAATTTTAATTTTTATGAATATAGAAATTTATTCAAGATAATTGAATGAAATTAATGAAGGTGGAAACTCTATTATAGTAGGGAATTTACCCTCCCCCAAGAAAAATAGTGGTACATTAGTGGCGACCATCGCTACCTATGTCATGGTCTAGGAGACCGAAACCCAAGCACAACCTCAGTTCATGGACTCTCTTCATACTCATAAAAACCTCATGTATATTAAATATAATATTATTATAAATATGATTCAAAATAATATTCTTATATATAATATCATACATGGGCTAGTGATGACAATATATTCCCTTTTTGAAAACAATTCCCGGTAAATGTTATTGTTCAGGTAAAATATGATTTGTTCTTCTTAAATGTGTAAACTTATTATTCATGATCATATTACTAGGATCGTGATATCAAAATATATATAATATGAAACATTATATAAATTTCACACATATTCATTATATATTTTATTAATAATAAATAAAATATAGAATAATGAAATGAATTATACCATTTATGGAGACGGTAGGCCGTATATACGCATGAACATTATCTATATTTTATTGTCATATTAAAGGAATGAAATTAAACGATATATAGTTATATATATTTATCATAATTATAGTAGAATTATTATATATTATATACCATATATGTTCTACAAAACCATCTTTAATATGTTCCATGTAGAGTGTGATGGAATCACATCTCTTTGAGGAGGTGATAGACCACACTTCCCCAAATGAAAATAACATATTTTCACAAAATAGAAGTCATGATGTAAGATGTTATATACAATTTTTTTAATCAAAAATAAATCATATACATCATATATATAATATAGAAACATATTTTCCATCTTAACTTCCATCCATGAGAGGTGTTAAATGTAAAACGAAAAACATTGTCTCGCAAGGCTATTGTGGACCGTACATAAGAACTGAATGATTATAATCCCTTAAATAGAAATGTGTGTAATTGTAGAGTGAAAAATTATAATAAAACATATCAACATATTTATGATATTGATGTTATCATATAATCATGTAATAAAATTATTTTAGTTAGTGGAGGTTGAAAATAAAACAAAAGATATTGAGAGAGGATCTTTCCTCATATTTGGGATACTCCGTCTAGTTTTCACCAAGGGGATTCTGTGGATTAATTTATGAACAAGAAAATACTTATAGGTTTAGTAGAGATATTTCTTATGATATATTTTTTTAGATATTAATTGAGATAAGGTGGATAGAGATGTGTGTAGAAGTGAGAGGGGTGAGTTTCTTTTTATATCACGGAATGAGGGCATTCTTATAAAAAATTCAAAAAGAAATTCCACCCATGTTTTTCCGATAAATATTAGATAAAATATTAGATTTAATTTGATAAAAGGTAATATATGGTTGAAAAATGAACATTCAAAGTATTTTATACAAGTTTCATGGTCGTTTTGGGCTTTAAGTTTATGGTTTAATCACTTTTATGCTATTTATTCATTTAATAGCTGTAATTGATTTTAATCAATTTCACAAATCATTTTAATCAAAAAATATGTTGAACTTATTAGAAATTAAAATTTTATCTTAATCTAAATATATAATTCATTTATCTATATTTCTATTATATATTTTGAAAATTTTAATTTAAAATTATTTTTGTAGATGTGTCACAAAAATAGGTTTTTAAGTGAAAATCCTTTAAATATTGAGGTGATTTTAAATATAATTTCAATGTCAATTTTGATATAATGAGATAAATTGTATTATATGATGTATATTCTATCTAATTAATAATTTAAAAAATAAAATATAATTTAACAATATAAAAAGAATAATGGAAAAGTAGTTTTGTATTAAAAGATGATATTTTCACTATTCATCCAAAAAATGAAATTTTTCAGGAAATATACCTAAACTTTTACATATAGTAATTTAGAAATTAAAATTTAGAATATAATTTTTATTTTATTTAATTAAACAACTAAATGTTTCTAAAATTAAATTTTCAACTGTTCACATAAGGACATATAATCAATTTTTTTAAGAAAATACTTTTTTCAATCATAGACAGACATTAAAAATATAACAAATTTTATTATCATTTGATTTATTTAAATAATACCCTAATATTTATAATTATTTGTATAATTCGTTTAATAACTTGCTTATATGTATAACTTATAAATAATTATAATAATGAAATGATGTTTCGTTGAAAGTTGTTGTTGTATATAATACAAGCCATGTCTATGTGGCATGTATTGAATAATTATCTTGGATTTTTATATATTGAAAGTTTGACTTAGTGTATAATAAAATTAATGAAATAAAATTATATTTATTTATTCCAAAAAAAGTTCACAAAAACATTCATTGTAACAATAATAACTCAGAAAATGTGTACACTGAGCATTACTTGATCATCACCAGGTACATACAATTGATCTTTACTACACACAAATTTTGATACTTATAATTGATATTATTATCTGTATTGAAATTATCTTTAGAAAACTTTTTGAATTCCTGGAAAACAGTCACGACGTGTAATGTTATTTCCATAAAAACAAGATTTATTTTTCTGAGTTTAACAATTCATAAACATTCTAATTTATGTTAAGTGTTACATCATATTAATATATATTTATTGACTAAAATTAATAATTTATAAAATCATCCAATACATTATGGTGTTTATAAATATTTCCTAGAATAAATAGTAGTATCATTTCTCTTTTCCAATGTATATATATACTAACTGAGAAAACATTTAAAACTAGGGTTGGTATTGAGTAATGACAGCCATATTAGAATAAATAATTTAGGTTATGATGAAAAAAATTACCCAAAATAAGAAAAATGTTGTTAAAAATCATGATTATTCTATTTTGGATTACATTAAAACACAAAATGACTAATCATTTAGTTAGACTACTTATCTAACTGTAGCTTTGTAATTGATTTATTCCCTTGAAAAAAAAAATATTTCCTGCCATGGGGTGTAATGAAAAAAAAATTATTTAACTATAAGTATATTATCATAATGGATACACTAATTAATGGAGGTCATCAATCCTGAATACTAGATAATATGATTAAATAGATGACATAGAATTGGGAAATCATAAATATACATTTTTACACAAATATTTCCCTTATTAGAAATGAAATGAAATAAAGTGAAAGTTCATCAACTTAAATAAAAAAGAAATAACACTATGATATGTTGTATAATGATACATTTATATTGTTATATGGGTATGATACACATTACAAAAAAAATATTTAAGGAAATATTTAACATTTATTTTTAGGGCTTAAAAATTTATCTGAAGGTCACTAGTTTCTCCGAAAATTTCAACATATGATGAAATTGTATTCAGTGATATTAAACCAAATAATCAATTTAATCTGTACGTTATATTCTATGAATATAATTATAAGTAGTGGTTTTCTTAATAATGATAAATATTAGAAACATCAATGAAGAAAATAAAATGATGAAATATATATCTTTTAAAAATCATGGAAATAAACATGCTAGGATGTACTTGAAGGGAATTGAAATTTGTGTAGATATGGTGATAAGTGTCATATGGATCATGAATGTAAGGGAAATAAATAGACCACTACAATCCAGTTTTTAATCTATAATTAAATATGGAATTGTTAAAAGCAATATCCCAAGTACCAAGGTATCTTACCATTAAAGTGGTAAAGGGGGAATACTAAGCTTATGCGATCACTGTTGATGATGTTAATATTCTCAATGATATCATTATAAGTAAATTAATCACCGAATCAAATTGTGAAAATTATTTATTTGATTATAGACTCTATCACACATTTTTATCTTACATTTTTTCATATATGTTAAGATATTTTTATAGAAACTTATGAAGGGAGTTGTCAGAAAAAAATCATAGTTGAAATATAACTACGAAAAGTATGTGTTGGGAAGATCCCATTTTGACACATAAACTCTGAATATTTTCAAATTATAATATTTTTCATGTTTTTGATTTTGATATAATTCATGTAATGGATTTTATTTCAAAATATGATACTTAAAAATTATTTTAATGATAAAGAAGTTATGATTTGTGATGATGATATAGAATTCCTTATGTTTAGAAAATATTATTAATCATCTGAGTCGTGTTTAGATCGAACCCTAGTAGGTCATCTGAGTAATATTCATTGTCAATGATAGAAATAAAATATAGGGATTTAAAATCTAATATTCAATTTTTTGATATACCGATTTTTTATGAATAAATTTATGTATATGAAGAGGATTTACATGGATATACACTAATGTGTTAAGCTTAGTTTTCCTTTGATTTAACCACTGATTCAAGAACAATATCAATGAATCCTTAATAATGGAAACTATGGAATTTGTGGTGTTGAGTGAATATCTAGTTAGATTATGTCTTATGTGATTTATTCACCCAAGTATTTAACATTGGGGATGCCTCGTTCCTTTCGTAAAAAAGCATTATGGATCTATTTGGCAATGAATTGATTTTAGGGAAATAAATGGTATTGTGATATATAAAATGTATCACCTACCATACAGTATTTACTTTTTCAATCAAATTCAAGGAGCTCAGTTTTTACAAATATTGAATGTATGGGCATAGATCCACATGAATCAACCCTTTCACTGATTCTGATGACCGAAAGTCTCGAAGGAATCTTAGAGGAAGTATGTATGAGTTTAGTAGATATAATATTGAATCATGGAGCATTCAAATCATGAAATAATACTACTGTATGTGAAAGTGGGTTTCAGAAGGTGTAGTATTTCGGGGATTATAAAATAAATAATTTTATGAGGTGTTGCATTTTTTTGGAGAAACCCAAAACAATTAATTTCACAAAATGATATTGGATTACACATTATGAAATACCCTAAGATTATATGTTTTAAAAGATTTCAATTCCTCATGTTTTTAAGCACGAAGATTGTAGGTTTCCTATCTCTCATCCCAATTGACTCAGTAGTCCCCTTCATAATGATTTAGAGATATATTCGATAGGGATTGATCTCAGGATTCCATCATTAATCTATTATGACCTATCTTGATCCATGTTGTGTTTTTATTTCATTTTCTACTAGTTTCCCTTGATTGTTTCTTTTTTCATCTCACATTGTCTCTCCATGTTGTGGAGGATTCTTACCCATGGTTTTAATAGTGTTCTTGTTAGTTTTTGTTTGTGTTTTGGTGTCACATAATCCTCAGATAGATTTAGATCTCGAGAGAGACATGATCAAATATACTTTGTTTTAATATACCATCATGAGAAGATCTTCAATAGCCTTTGAGGTATTTGATTAATTGATTCACTATTTATTTATGGGAAATTATAGACATATCATGATTTATCTCCTTGGATAGAAATAAAATTGACCAAATTAAATACATAAACTCAATTAAATATATTATTATCAATTGCATGGAAATGTTATTTCATTGTGCCTTAAAAATGGTTTTCCTCTTCATTTTCTAGATATTTTGATATATATTCCTTTCTTTGTTTTCATGTTTTTCATGATGGAAATTGGTAAATAATGTTATGATGGAATTAATTCATAATTAATTGGCTGAAAGAGTAAATATGCATGTTTAATGAATCAAATTCTTGATTATAAAACTTTAGGATAATCAAATTGAATTATATATGAATATATAATAGATTTTTTTATTAAACATGGATAATCTAGTCTCTTTATGAGAAATTAATTAATGTCATTCTAAATTAATTGTTTAATTTTTTTTGATAGCCTTTGATAGCTTGTTTCTTGTGTTCCGATATTTAGAACCAATTAATAATGAATCAATTATTTCAAGATAGAATAAAAACCAGTTGTGTGAAAAAGTATATTACCTTTTTAGGCCCTATGTTTCTGACATTTTTTTAAATTTCATGTTCCTTGAGTTTTTCTAATGTGAGAGATCATTGTCTGTGAAGAGTGTATTCCTTATTTTATAGTCTAAATCTTGATTCATTGTATGTTTTCTATTTCTTGCGAGGTCATATAAGTATGATATTGATGATCGTGAAGGGATATTGTGGTTTTGGGGTCATGGAGGCCTAGTTGTGATGTATTCTTAGGATGGAAGAGCCTAGAGGTATGTTGCGGTACATGGCATATGGAGGCCCAGTTGTTGTGGTAGTAGACGATGCATAGAGTGGAGACATGCATTAGGTTATGAAAATTGGTGTTAGGGAGGACACTTGGGATGATGTAATTGTTTGATGTTGATCTTAACAATTGATATGAAATTTTGATAATTTTTTAATATGTTTTTTTATATTCTTTACTTTCCCTACTACAAGAGGTGTATCAGTTGGATTAATCTAATTCTAAGAGAGAAGGAGACATGAGGAGTATTCCACATGCATTCTGGGTTTAACTTCTCATGGTTGGATTGTTCTACAATCTTGCTATAAGTGGAATGGACTTGATGGGTAGATCATCTATTAACGTGTTGATCCCCATTTGTTTGGTAGCCTAAAATTATTTCCTAGAATACCTATAACTAAAAAAATTTATAAGGTTGTAAATAAATGAATAAATTTTTATCAAATGGGGTTTCATCATGCTGGGATGCAATTTTGAGGTTATAATTTTATGAAATTGTGGACCTAATTTTATTATGTTTGGATGGCATGAAACATTGTTATGTTGCTAATTAAATGTAAGTTGGAAATTTTTTTATGGTTAATTAATTGTTAAATAATTATTCAACATAATGTGAAACTGATAAAAAGAGATTAAGTAACTTATTGTTTCACTATAAATAGTTGTGTGCTTATACAATATCAAGTCTTAGAAGTTGTAGAAGGGAGTCTGAGAGACATTTGTGGTAGTTAATTCAGAGACTGGTTTAGGCATATATTTTGCTTGTTATCTATATTATATCTTGTACAATTCGGGTTTCTAAACAATAATCAACCCAATTGGTGATGGTAAATTAAACCCCGAGTATTTTGAGCATTGGTTGTTGTTTTCCCCAACATCTGGATGGGAGGATGGATGGATGACTACCCCCTTTTGACATGGTCTTTTATCTTTGTAGTTACATGAAATAGTATGTACGGTAGTTATTTTTCCCCCTATATGTGATTAGATGGATGTATTAAATTGTTTTTATTTCATACAAATATTATCTGGATATAGTATCCCATGGGAAACAAAAAGTATAACTTGTATATTCTTTCATGGATTTAGGGTCTTTACTTGGTGTATGGTAAATAATTGATTGAGGTATAATAATCAATGTATGATACACAATATGTGTTATGTAGTGGCTCCTAGAAAATATGATGTTACATTTTGAAATTTGGATTTGGATCCGAGTTTCATGAGGTACATGTTGTGTTGCTTCACCTAGCTATCATTGGGATCGCCTTTTTAGAGAGAGAATCTTAGGACATGTGACATTGGGGAAAAGTAGAAAACTAGTGTGGAAGTGGTAGTGGGGTACACTTTATATTGTTTTTTTTATTATACACTCTTGAATATGATACTTTTTGAGAGTACCCATGGTGGGGTCGGGAACATAGTATACCTATTTATGTGATGAGTTAGTTTCACTTGTTGTTCAATAATCTTTACAATGAATTTTTTACATTTTCATGAAGGATATGGGGAGGATCCAACTAATTATACTATTATAATTCCCCTGTGTTTCTATGAAGAATTTTTTCGATTAGTTGGACTATGTTAAATATTTGGCTAGTTAATACTAGCTGAGGGTTTTACAGGAGATGTTTTTCCATCTTGGTCACTACCATCATTACCTCACTTTTTGTACATTCACTTTTCTGTTTTAGTTGTTGTAGTTCTTTAATGATATTACATTTATGTACTTGGGATTTTTTTATATTTTACTATATGTAAGATATTCTTGGTGTGTATCTTGTATCTCTATTATTCATTTTTTCTCTTTGAGGTTAATTCCTCCCATCTCTGGGTTTACTATACCCTTGGTGCTAGTTGCCAACCTCGAGCCTACAGACGGTGGAAATCTGGAGTCACAATCTCTCTTCTCCCATTACCAGCCTAGGTGGAGTGCACATTGATGGGAGGGTGTCATGACATCGTGGGATCAGAGATAAAGTTGAGGTATAAGGTGTTTTTTGTAGTTTAGAACATGTTAGGTTACAAGGGTTGGTAATGTAATGGTAACAAATAAGTTTTTAGATCACCATAAACATGGGATACTAGATGTGACATAGGTTATTAGGGTCCCCTATGATCTTATAAATTTAACTTTAAGCAAACATTGTTTACTGAATGAGGTGATAATTGTTTCAAGGTAATGACCTTGGAAATAATCATGCATTTATCTTCATTACACCGAGGAAAGGATAACCTAAAATGAATAAACGAAAACAATTAATTAATGTTAATTTCTTCCATAGTATAGTTATAGGAGAACTACTTATTTTTTTGTAGGATTGGATCCATGTCCCCATCCTTATCAGGTTTTCATAGAATACATTCAAGAGGTTGTGACACTTGATCCTCTTTGAGTAAATGTCGAAAAAATAAAACATAGAAGAGGAAAATCTAGGGGTTTTAGTGTGAGAGTCTAAAAAAGTATGAGGTATCTATTTTAGAAGTAGTCATAGATGACTAGTTGGAAGATTTTGAGATATCCTTAAGTTTGATGCATTATTGAATGGATCACTTGGTGCAATTCATTATGAAAGTGTTGTGTGGTGTTGCGATGAAGTGGTAGTTATTGTTCCTTGGTGATCACAATAATTTAGATGTCTCTTTGGATAATTTTTGGGACTATTTTACTGTTATGTTTCCTTCATTGATCATGAAGGAAGATAGTTTCATGGAGCATATTACCCTCCGAAAGGGAAGCCCAAGTGTGAGAGAGTTCCAAATCTATATCAAAAATCTTCTTTGATATGCTTTAGACCAATTTCCAAATGAGGGGGGCAAGGAATATAATTTTAAGGAGTCTATTCATCCAAATTTCGAGTACTATGTCACCCTATTTATGCTAAAGTCATATCTTGAGGTGTTGTTGAGAGTTAAGGATATAGAGAGGATGTTATATAGAAGTAGACATCATTATAGTTACCCTTTACTTGTTTTCTACTTTTATGCATGCGTTTTTTAATCAAGGAGTGATGGAATCCATCATATCACCTACCCTTCTCCATGTTTTTTACTTAAGGTAGAGAGAATTCCAATTCTTTTGTTATTGACTATCCTAATTAGTGGTCGATCTAACTTATTTGATAAATGTAGAGATAGTGATATGGTGCTGGGGAGACACCACTCTTAATGACATTACCTATGTATATGGATACAAAAATATAATTTCATCCTCATCATGGATTGATTGTATTTAGTAAAGATACTCATTTATTGATTCAGGAGGAAGACTATGTTCTTCGATCTTTATAGAGATCTGTTAGTCTTTTTGTGAATGAAAGAACCTTAGATAGGCCAGTGGTGTGTTCCAGATTTGTCATCCTTGATGTCTAAGATGATGTTGAGTTCTTCAGAGGATTACTAGACCGTATTTATTAGGGTCGTGGAAGAGTACCCTGATGTATTTCCAAAAGATGCATTAGCATTATCTCCAAGATGGGTGATCGAGTTTGGGATTGAACTACATCAATGTGTGTCTCTTATCTCGATGTTTCTATAAAATATAGTTCCTTATAAGTAATGAGATCTACATATATATCTCGATGCTCTGTTGTGGTGTGTATTTGTTCTAAAAAATGTATCACCATGGGTTTCAATAGTATTTTTTCCTGAATAAGTAAGATTCAATCTTGTGTTTTTGTAGGGATTATTTTTTCTTGAACATAATGACAGTGATGAACCACTATCCAATTCCTCATATTGATGATTTATTTGATCATTTGGAGGGTCCATTATGTCTCTCAAAATATATTTCTGTTAAGGATATCATTAGGTCCATGTATGTGCCTAGTATATTTTGAATACTACTTTCTATTGTCGTCATGGGAATTACGAGTTTGTTATGATTTTATTTAGTGTGAAAAATTCTATAGTTATGTTCATGGGATTGATGATTGTTGTTTTCCATGAGTTCCTAGATAAGTTATTTGTGTTTTCATTGATGAAATCCCTATGTACTCTGTATATAAGGAGGACCATACGGAGAACCTATGTTCTATTTTAGGAATTCATCACAGTGAGAAATTTTTGGGCCCGATAATTCTATTTCATGGGGCATGTTGTATCCCAATAGATATGACATGTAGATCCATAAAATATTAAATAATTTTTGTCTTTAGAATCTCCAAAGATTGTTGTATAGTTGGGATGTTTCATTGGTGTTAAAGGCTATTAAAACAGGTCATTAGTCGACTTCTCTTGGGTTTTGACTCCTATGATAGAGTTAACTACAAAACATTTGGTGTCATTTTTGACTGATTAGTGTCAAGAAGAGTTTTATTATCTTAATGATAAATTGGACAGTTATTTGTTTCATTGTATGCCAGAAAAGGGTGTTTAGTTTGACATTTTATATGATGATTTGTGTTTGGGTTTAGGATGTGTTATGACATAGTAGATATCAGTCATTTTTTATGGGTATCAGCTGTTCTGTCCCAATTAAAATAAATATGGAACCCACAATCTTGAGTTGGTGGTGGTGGGATATTACCTGAATTTTTGAAGGTATTACTTCATTGGTGGGTGTGTTGTGGTCTTCATTGATCATAAAATTTTGTGGTATGATTTCACCCACTATGATATGAATTTGTGTCAGCATCTTTGGATGGAGTAATTATATGATTACATCTTTAGGATTTCATATACACACTAGTAATGAGAATGTTGTGGTAGATTCGTCGAGTAGGAAGTCATTTAGTGATAAAATGTGTGAATTTGGTGATTCCTGTAGGTTGATAAAGAATATTCAACATTAAATCTAGATATTGGAGATTTTAGGGGATGATTTTTCCTTTTTCAGATGATGGGGTAGTTATCTATGGTGCAAAAAGTGGAGGAATATCAATTGGGTGATCTCTAGGTGGTGGTCTTGAGATATAATTTTTTTTGGTGTTGAGGCCCATGATAATTGGTCGGAGGATGAATAACACAGAGGGTTATTTAAGGGAAGTATTTTTATTCCTTTAGAAATGTTTGAGATGGTTATAGAGATATTTGCATTGTTCTCCCTTAGTGGTACATCCTATCATTCCAATGTTTTACTAATATTTGAGGAGTCATTTTCTTGTGTCCTGGTTTGAAGTGTGTCATTGAAAATTTTATGTCTCAATGTTTGGTCTTCCAGAAGGTGAAGGCTAATCAATGTGTCCCAAGTGGTTTTCTCCATCTATTATATAATCAACTATGGACAATGTATGTTATCTCTATGGTCATTGTTACTGATCTAGATCCATATTAAGGATCTTATGAAACTCAATGGTTGGTAGTGGATCATTGGATGAAATCATCCCACTTTGTAGAGATCAATGATTCAAGATCAGTGGTGGTTTTCTTGATACATTATTTGGAGGTAGTGGTGAGACTCCACAGAGTCCTATGGATGACCATTTATGATTGAAATCCTCGTGGTACCAACAGTGTGTGGAGAGGTCTCCAACTTTCTTTAGGTTCACTTCTATTCCTTATTAATTCTTTTCATCTGAAGGAGAAGGGTTAGATAGAGAAGACCTTCTAGAATCATGTATAAATATTTCACTCTTTTGTCTTGGATTTTAAAGGTTCATGTTTTAGGTATGTTCCCTTGCTAGAGTGTTCTTTCAATAATTGTTTTTTTCCACAATTGGATTGGAGAAATTTATAGTCGTGTTTGTTTGAACCTTACATTAACCATTGTACTAGACTAGGGTTGTAGAGTTAGCAATCCTTATATAGGAAATGTTAAAAAATACAACTGAGATGCTACTGGTAGTTCTTGAGAGGATTAAAGCAGCATTAAATCATCTGAAATCATATGATGATCATAGGAGGTGACCACTACAGTTTGACGTTGGAGATTATGTTTACATAAGGTTGAATCCCCATTGAGTGTTGGGTAGTATTGTTCATGGGATTAATATTTATCCAAAATATATTAGGAATTTTGAGGTTTTGGATCTTGTTGGATCCCAATAATATTAGATAGTGAATCCCCCATATATGATCTTTATACAAGACATTCTTCATTGTCACAACTATGTTGTTATCATGTTGATGACTCTTATGTCATCAATTGGGGTGAGATCGATGTTGAAGATGATATGACCTTTGAGGACCAACATGTAGAGATCTAAGACCTATGGGCTAAAGTGTTATGAGGGTTTCATATCCCCTTGTTTTTTTTGTGGTGGAACAGTGGTGTAGAGGTTAGTACCTGGGAACACCAGTCATAGATACACACACAATACCTTGAGTTGATTGATGTTTATCTCTTCTCTTTTAATGTTTTTTGTTCGATGTCCGTAGACCTTTCAAATTTATGATATGTATTTCTCTTTTATATTTTTATAGTATCTCTATATTGAGAGGTATCTCCCCTATAAGTGTGTTTATGAGTTCTTTTTGTGGCACTCATTTTGTTTCATGATCTTCTTTTCATGATGAGGTGGAGATCATGTGGTGGTGGGAGCCTTGAGAGGTAACTCGCAGGGTGTTTGTTCGAAAGAACCAGTTTATATTTCACAACTAGGTTAGTTTTTGAATGTCAAGGATCTGAATTTTTTGAGATTTTTTAGATGTAGGGGAATGAATCTATTTGTATAGACCCTTTTCATGTTTCTGAATACTTAGGTGCTCAAAGGAGGAACATAGTAAGTCTAGAAAAGTTTTGTGACTTGATGATAGAATTAGGGACCATTAACATCGTGAAAGACTATTATATTGAATCAAATAGGTTTTTGACACTTATAAAATTATTGGGTTAAACAATGAATAATGTGATGAGGCGATTCATATTTCAACAAAAAAAACCGGAAAACTATGGATTAAAAGATTCTAAAGGGGATTGAATGGTGTGTAATCCACTAATTATGAATATTATTAAAAAAATTAGAAACTAGTTTAGTCAATCACTATGATTATTTCCTCCATCTCTTTTATCTGAAGAGACCCTATAGTCTAATCCTTGGAATTCCAGAGATCTTTTCGATGGGGAATGATCTCACGCTTCCACCGTCAATCTGTAGTGACCCTAGGTGATCGTAGGTGTCTTTTTTATTCATTTTCTAGTGATTTTTCCCAATTTGATCATGTTTCCTCTCACATATTAATACCATTATATAGAGGCTTTTTACATAAGGAAATAAATAGGTTTCTATTGGTTTTTGTTTGGGAGGTTGTGTAGCGACATCCTCTGATGGATATAGATCTTATGAGAGTTGTGATCGAAGATTCGTTGTGTTTATCCATTCTCATTCAAAGAAAGTCGATGTCCTTTTGGTATATGGTATTCATTTTTTATCTATTTATTTAAATACAATTTTATTGTTATCTTGATTTATCCACTTGGATCACAAGGTAATTTAACTAATTAAAATTTTGAATTCGAATAATGAATTTGTATCCATCATGTGGTGATGTTGTTGCTTTGTTCCATGATAATGGTTTTCATCTTGATTTTCTAGATAGTGTGATATCTATTCAATTATTGGGTAGCATGTGGTTTTCTTATAGAAATTGGTAAAGAATATAAAGCAAAAATTTATTGATAATTAATTGGCTAAAATATTGAAGAGTCATGTTTAATGAATCTGGTTGTTGTTGTTACAATTTGATAACAATAAAATTGATGTAAGTAAGCATGTTTAATTTAATTGACCATTAAACCTAATTCATGATGACAGTTTTTGATAAATGAATTAATGTAATTTAATATTAAATGGTTAATTAATTTTTGATAGATTGTAGTAGCTTCGTTTTTAGGTTTTTCATAGTTGGAACCTATGAATAATTAATAGGTTATTTAAATATTTAATAATAACAAGTATTATGATAATAGATAATTCCATTATAGGTCATGAGTTTCCAAATTACTTTTAAAGTCCATGTGCATTGTATTTTTGATCTGTGAGAGCTCATTTTTTAAGGATGGATACCTTGTTTAAGTGCTAAGATCATGATTTCTTTTTTTACTTCTTTTTGTGATGTGATGTGATCTTGTAATTGTTGATGTTTGAAAAATATTGTGGTTATGTGGGTAGGGAGGCATAGTTGTGACTTGAACATGGGATAGCTGAGTGTGTAGGTATATTATGGTAATTGGGGCAAGGAGGCCTTTTTTGTTGCAACAGTTGACTCATGGAGTCCCAAGATTCATTAGGCTATGAATACGGGTGTTGGGACGAAACTGGGGATAATGGAACGGTTTGAACCCAGGATTACTAATTGATATGAAATTTGGAAGCGTTTTGAATCTATAATTTGTTTAACTACATTACTTTCCCCACTACTTGTGGTAGATGGTTTCACTTGCTCCATTTTCAAGGGAGTAAAAGATGTAAAAGTTATTCCATATTCATTCTGCATTTATTTTATAGTGGTTTGACGGGTTTAGGCTCATTCTAAAGGGGAAATACTCAATGGGTAGTTCATTTACTCACTATGATGAGCCCCTTGTGTTTGGTATGCTAGAATGTTTTCCTAGAATACCTGGAAATGTGGAAATTTTTAGTATTGTTAATAAATGAATAAATTTTTAAAGCTTGGGGTTAGATCCTGTATGGATGCAATACCTTGTTTATTATTTTTTTAAAAACATGGACTATGTTTTATTAACCTTGGAAGGCATCATTCATTATTTTTATTCTAATGAAATTTAATGTGGAATTTATTGATGGTTATGTAACGGGAAATGAATTAATTAATGTAAAGTGAACTGATAAAGATGAATAATGTAACATAATGTAGCTCTTTAAATGTTTGTGTTACTATAGTATACCTAGGCTTAGTAGCGGTAGTAGAGAGTCTGATAGACATTGGTTGTAGTTGAGTTCGAGACTATGTTATGCCCATAGTGTGGTTGTGAGATATATTATATCTCGTAATTTTTGGGTTTTTATATGCTACTCCACCCTATCATTTAGAGACACTAAAACATAGAGGATTCTGAGCCTTGGGGGTGATTTCCCCAACATCTCAATGTGGGGATGGATGGTTGAATTCCCCTTTTGACCTAATTCTCTTATCTTGGTAGTTACATGTTCTAGTATGCATGGTGGTTAGTTTTCATCATAGATGGGTGTAGAGAGCTGTAATTGATTGTGGTTGTTTCAGACATGTATATATTGGATATATATTCCTTAAGGATACTATAGGTATAATGTTTATAGGTTGTGATGTCTAAGGTTCCACGGTGTATAGGCTATAATGGATTGGGTATACTACCTGATGTATGATCCACGTTATGCAGGCTATGGTAGCTCCATGAAACAATCTAGTTTCATTTGGTTATATTGATGTGGTGGTGATTTGAATGAGGTTCATGTTGCGGTGCTTTACTCAGGTGTCTTCAGGCAAGACAGTTTAGAGTGAGATTTTCAAGAAGTGTGATATTGGGGTAAAATGGAAAACTGGTGGGTAATTGGTAGCAGGGTAACCATGATATTATTCATTTTATTAAATTCTCCAATATATGAAACACAGTGAGCGTATCCATGGTAAGGACAGAAAATTAGTATACTAGTTTATGTGACGAGTTAGTTTCACTTATTTTCAACATTGTTGTGACATATATTCTTTAATTTTTCAAGAGATGATCTATGGATTATAATATATATTATAAATTCATACTAACCCTAGGTTTCTATAAACATGTTTCTAGTCAGTTGAAAAATGTTGGGATTAGTCTAGTTACTACTAGCTTAGAATTTATAGGATCTATATTGGATTTGTGTTTGCTATTGTCTATACATTATTTTTGGTACGATTTGTTTTCCCTTTCAGTTGTAATAGTTTTTTCACAACATTACATATATGTACATTGGGTTTATTTTATACCATAGCTAGAGGAGGATTTGGTTGGGGTATATATTATATATCTCTTTTAAAAATGTTCTGTTAAAGGTTAATTCCTCATAGGTATGTGCTTATTATACCCCAAGTGTCAGTCGCTATCTCGGGGCCTACTAGAGGCGATACTCGAGTTTTATTATCTCTCTTCTTCTATTGTTGGATCTGGTTGGGTACACTATAATGGGGTGGGGGTTGGTACATTGAACATTATTTTGGATACCATAAATAGTGTTTAATGAAGAAATCCATTGTAAAATCAATAATCAAAAATATGTATGTACATTATGATTTTATAGTAATTAAATTTAAATTGACTATTTCACCCATTCTTTTTATGGATATAATGAATAAATTACTCAAGGAATATCTTCATACTTATTAGCTATTCATTAATAATATATTGGTGTAATAATAATTTTATATGGATCATGAGGATCGGTTAAAGAATATTCAATATTTTCTTAGTTGAAAAAAATTATGGTTAATTTGCAAAGTGTTAATGATTTATTTTGGAAGTTTATTTTCCTGGAAATATTGTATCTAAGGATGGAATCATTGTTGATCCTATTAAGACAATTCCAGTCAATGAATAGCCTAAATCAATTAATGTAACTGTGGCATATAGTTTCATTTTTTTGGATGGTTACTCTCATAGATTCATTCAGAATCATTCCAAATTTGACAACTCATTATGTAATAAAAAAAATTTAGTAGTTATGTTCATATATAAAAAAGGGGTTTAGTTCATACAGAAAATATTGGGAATAATGTTTTGATTAATTATAGAGGTGATTGTTAAATGCTTTGATTGTGACTCAAATATTATTGAATTATGTATTTTTTTAATATATTTGTACATCAAAGAAGTTACATGTTTGAATAACTATATAGAATGATAATTTTATTGCATGTTACTCAAGGTAGTTAATGTCTTATCAATTGATCTATCCAACTCATGATCTTAATTTGTATGTTTTAAAATTTTATTTGAAGATATGAAAGCATTCTCAACATGTCAAATGATATGATGTATACCAAAATAATAAGAGCCTAAATTATATCATTTCACATATGAAATTCCAATTGAGTAATTGGAAATGTCTCTACCTACATATGTATTATAAATACTCTATACAATATATCCTAAGGATAGAAAATAAGGTATCATATTCTTTGATTAGGATTGATCTTGGAGTCCGAACCAATATGATGATTGTGATAGATCCTAAGTTCAAGGATCTAATAAACATATATATTGGAAATATTAAAGATGGGGACACATAATTACTTTTCCAAATAAATACATAACATTTTTTACAAGAATGGAGAAAAATTTCTCAATCTGATAATGATTGTTTTAAAAAAAATAATACTATGATTAATAAATTATTGGAATATAGCATTTTTGAAGATGTTGTTTTGATATTTTGAAGGATATTATATGTTAGATATATCTATGACCTAAAAAATCAATTTTTTGATTACACTCATAGATTAAATTTAACTATAAAACATAGAGAAACCGAGATATATATATTTGAGGGAACATTTTTGGGGCGGTAACATAATTTTTCAAATTTTTAACTATGTATCAGGATGCATTGTTTTTTAATGGGTGAAAACTAAGAGATATAATCCTTGAGGAGTATTTCATCCTCTTCCTATTACTATATGTAAATTTTATTATATTAGTTTTTATTTTTTCGTGATTATCTAACACTCCAAGGAAAAATTGTGTCATAGGGGTTAATGTAGATCACCGAATTGAATCAATGAATTTCATTATAGCAAGTGAGGATTTAGCTCTTTAGCACATAGGAAAAATATATATTATTAATGATATATGAAATTTTCATTCACCTTTACGATTTTTTCTATCATGAGCATTGAATTATAATAAAATACTATAAATGTATTCATATATATATATATATACTAATACCCATATTTATATGAGCATCTATTATCACCCTCATGCCAATAGACATTCTAAAAGAACTATTTAGACATTAGATGACATGATTAGATCATGGATACTTGAAATTATATGTATGTGGTATCATTATTTAACTTTGGTAGAGCCTTCCTATAACAATATATTCCATTAGACAATTTGAATGGATTCATTCTAATCATTATATGTAAATAGATATCATATACCAATTTTTGTGGAAGATGTTTGTGAATGGAAGCTTGTAGGACTACAATATGTTGATGATGAAACATCATTGGTAAAGTCTCTTCAAGCTGATATAGAATTAGAACATGTTGATAAAACGTTTTATTCCAATAATTGAAGGAAAATTTGGAATTTCAATTGTGGGATCACACTGAATTGAAACTATCTATATTTTATAGTTTAATAAGTATCGATAAAAAAGTGAAACTGAGCCCTAGGAACAAAAAACCCTTAAAATTTTTAGAAATAATTGGATTTGTATATTACCAATTGTAAATGATACCAAAACACTCTATGTTACTTCATGTGTTCCATATGTCATTGTTGTGGAAGAACTTTATATAAAAAACACATGTTCCAACCATTGAACAATAGAATGGGAACATGATATATCATATCGTGAAGCGAATTTATAAATTATTGAAATGAGAGTGAAAGTGTTGATGCATTGGATGACTCTACTGGTGAAGTTACTTTTTGAAAATCATAAAATGGTTGAAGGAATAAGCTAACTATAGGAATCTATAAAGAAGAACAACATTCACTTTTTTTGAATGTTATTTCTAGGAAAACAATGAGGACATAATTTTTGAATGAGGGAAGAATATTACACATATGCAGCAATTATAGAAAAACAAATTTTATCTAGAAAATATATAATTCAATGATTAATTTATTAGTTTATTTAATTTTTGTTATTTCATAAGTATATTATCGGTTTTTATTTTACTTTTTCAAAATAAACCTGTAATGAATTTTGGAAATTTTCATATAAAAAAAATATTTCACGAATCATAAAAAATTTAAAATTTAAAAAATACACCTTTTATTTATAATAATGAGTTAAAATATGTATATTTAAAAAAAATTTAACTTAAAATTTGATAGATGAATGCTTATTATCATTTGATGGTTAAAATAGGTATTTTTAAAATGTTATTTTAAAGGCATAAAGTATAATCATTTTAATTAAATAAATAATCATATAATGACAAATTATTTAAATTAAATATACATATTTAATATATAACTCTATGAATTTATATCCATTTAGTAATTATTTTTATAAAGTTAACACTATATTATCATATTCTTAAAAAATGTGTTTGTTGAAGAACAATTTTTTTCAGCATGATTTGAGGATTTATTTTTCAAATAAACTATGTAACTTATATTTATTGAATTTGATAAAATTGAATCTATATTTGAAAGTATAATAATTAATATTATTTTTTATTTGAAATTTATTTTATTCAATATTATATTTTTAATAAATAAATATTTTTTATCAAAATTATAGTTAAAATGTGGATTTACATGTTACATGCCTTTATGTTAAAATTTATTTTTCCAACATATACTTGTTATTGGATAATTTAGATTTTATATTAAGAATTATATTTTCCATGTTATCTAATAATTCTCTTTTTATATTAGGATTAATGTATAAATCACCTAGTTTAAAAAAAATTAGTTCTTATAGTGAATAAGTTAAAAGTGAGTTACATTAAAACATAAGGGATTAACATATATAATTTTTTTATTTTTAATGGTATATGTTTGGATCAACCATATATTCACTAAAATATATTATTTATCAATTTTTATGGATCATGTCTTCAGAGTGACTTCCCAGTTTTGGGTATTTACTGAAATTCCACTCTCCTTCAATTATGAAAGGGGAGCCATCCACTCACTTATTTAAAAATTTCAAGTCATTTTTCATGACCAAAAACTTCGAAAATATCTCACCAAAATCCTAAAATACGTTTAATTGTTTTGTTTCTTCCCAAAATTTTACCCCTAGTTTCTTTAATAAGAGATACAATATACGTTCATCTAAGCGAAGGAAATTATCTTCACCATGATACATATTTTGTAATTATTCTATTATATCCTCCAATTATATAATAAAAATTACAATATAATAGGACCAATATCAGCAATATATAGATAATTTATCCTGATGATGCTATAATATTTTTCCATCTCCCCCTCCATCATATGGGAATCAAATCTATCGCTCATGTGTAATGTACACTACCGCCTCGTGAACTGATGACATTTTTCACCCATCACCAACTCCAATTGTAGCTATAATGATGGATGTAATATATATATATATATATATTATACTTATTATTTGATATTGTTTCATTAAAATTAATATACCATCCACTTTCTTTACATTTAGCCCATTTAGTATAGGATATTGTCGCTCATGTTTACATATGACATACCATCTGCACAATGCGTTGTGATTTTTCCCTATCCAAATTTCATGAAATTATACAAAAATAATATTTAATAAATAAATACGGAATTTTAAAGATTATTATTTTTTTAATATGATGTAACTATATTATATACTCATGAACTGAAACAATCATGATAAAAAATTCATGAGAAAACCAAAAAATTAATATATGAAAAATAGTAAAAAAATGTTATATTATCATCAAAAAAGAGATAATATGTTATAAAATGATCATATATGTTTTTATAAGTATGAATATGGATTTTTTATAAATTAATAACATATTTAAAAAAATTATACATAAGAATATATCATGTTCATCTAAAGAAAATTATGATGTAATGGATTTTCTCTCAATTTCTAATTCATTGGGATTTATTTAGTTTTATACACCTATTTAATTTATTTTGGTGTATATACAACCACATTGATGTATTTAATAAGAATATAGATATATTCTTGATTATTGATAATTCAATTAATTTTATCAATTCAATAATAATGATTAAAATAAAAGTCGATCTTACTTCACTTTTGATCAGTTATATTTTCTTCTATAATCATATTTTCCAAAAATATTACCAAAAAGTACTATTTATTTACTAAAATGATTTATCATGGAAACTTTTTTGTATTATTTAAATTATAAAACGTAATAAGGGAATCTTTCTGTTTATTTATAAAGTGGACATTTTAAATTATGCTTAAAAATTCCAGATGAATGTTTTTTAATTAATAAAACATTAATGGACGTTAAAATTTCCCTAATAGTAAATAATATTTTTATTATTATTTATGTCTTATATGTTTTTATAAAAAAAAATTATATTATTTTATTATTTCACATATATTTTCTAAAAGACTTGATTTTACCATAGAATATATAATTTCACAAATTTAAAGTCATATATAATTTATTGAGTGGGTTTTTACATTCTGTTATAAAATTCAATTTTATGAGATCATTTTTATTTGACACTGAATTACACAAAAAAAAATATATATATATATATATATATATATTATTTTCATTGATATGACTACTTACAAAATTTCATACCAATTTTATATATAATTATTTACTTTAGAAGTCATTTGATTGACTAAGGAATGATTGATGATCAAATTTTATACTAAATATGGTCATTTGTTGATATGTAATATGTATTGTGAATTAATTTTACTATTAAATAAATGGGTAATTAACTATAAATTCAGTGATGGTTTGTTCCGAGTTACAGATTTCCCCACGATGCATTGATGGGTCTCATGAGACAAATGAGTTGGATAATATAAGTGGTTCTCAACCCACATTTTTTAAATTTTCTTTCACTAAGGTTTTGATAATAGTTTAATCGTGATGAATGAGATCATGAAAACCATTATTAAATGTTTAATTAATTGTGAATTTAGTTGTTATTATCCATAAAATCACTACATTGATATTATATAGGGATTTATTGCATTCTCAAGTTATTGATTAAATAAAATGTTTTTTCAGATTTTTACAATTCTATATTGATTATAACTTATTTAATCATGATATATTATACTATAAATAATGATTATTGACCATTGAATCTCACCACTTTTTAAATTTTCCCTACGACAGAAAACAAAATTTGATGATTGAAATTTCACTGTGGAGATTTTATGTTGTACCTATACAAGAGAGATGTTATCATTTCAATAACTGTTGAAATGGTATGGAATTGGATGCTATAAAAATAAAATAAAATAAAATATATATCATATATACCAAATTTATTCATTATATATATCATTATGAATATCCATGTGAGTGGGTGATGGAAACAATTACATGTGTTCTCATGGCGGTAATCTATTGTACACATGATTAATTTTTTTCTTTTCCATTTGATGGTTAAAGGGGATATATAATTTTATGAAATAACAAAACAATATTTTAATATCGATGATATAATAGTGTTTTTTATTTTATTTTTAATAATAGTTGATGTTGGTAATAGAAGACATAAAAATGAATGATCTTGGCAAAGATGTCTACCATCAGTTAGAAAAACCACCATCATATATCTTTTCTAGGACCATAGGGTTTGTATTTTGGGAAGACCATAACCATTATAACATGTATAATTAAGTTCTGGGGATACTTTTTAATGGTTTGGTTAATATAACTGACTCGATATTTGTGAATATGTGAGTGGATGGGGTTCCTTTTTATAACTACGGATGAAGGAAATTTTTTGTAAATACACAAAACTGTTCAATAATGGGAAGTTACTCTTAATTAATGTTCTTAAAAAAATTATATAATTTATTGAATACAATATATGTTAAACATAAATATATATCCATAATAATAAACTTGTATTTAAAATCATCTTACCTTTACCTCCAAGGATACTACCTTTCACAATTGTTGTTTTCATGAAGATCATTGTTTTTTATCTTTAGTAATTTATCCTTTAATACTAAAAAATTATTATTATTAAACAATATGAAAAAAATATTATTAATATTAAATTATATTTATACAATAAGGATAATATATTTTTGGAAAAACAATTTTAACATAACCACCTGTAACACACAAATTGATATTTTACCCTTATCCATCTAAATTAATTTTTTCTATTTTTACTAATAAATATTAAAAAAATATAATTCATACATATTACCTAATATAAATTATTTTTAATCAAAATACGAAATTCATTTTACCAAATTTAAACTCTAAAATTGATATAAATTTCTTTTTTTTCTCTCATAATGTGTGATGATTTTTTTTTCTTAAAGATAACATATTTTCAAGAATAAAATTATATATTATTAACTGATTGAAATGAAATCATCATTATATGAATAAAAAATCAATACTATATATTTAAAATATATAAATTTCATTAATTAATTTCTCATTGGAAATATTTTTATTATTTAAAATTGAGAAACTTTATTTACATAAATACCATATAAAAAAATGTGTTCGTAAGCCTAAAAATAAACTTATGTTGAGATCTACTATGAAGATGATTAAATTTTAATTAATTTCATTAAATATAACGAAATAATAATTATGATTGTTTAAAATATATTTCATATATTAATGAGACATTTATATATCAAATTTCATGGAATGGAAATGATAGTTTTACCAAAAGGAATATTTTAACACTATTCACTAAAAATCATTCTTTCCAAAAAAATCTACATATTTAATAATAGTTTAATTTTGATATTATGATTTAAGAAAATAATTTCAATATTTATTGGAAAAATAATAAAATTGTAAGAAAATAATTATATTATTTTCTCTCAAGTATAAATAGAATAAAATTTTTATGAAAAATATATTTTTTAGGAATTAAAAAAAATGAATCCTTATTTAAAAATATATTGGATTCATTTGAAATGTTTCTTCATAATTTTAGAAAAAAATTATGCATATTCATGCAACAAATTTTAACAACTATGCATTAATGATCACATGTTATTATTATACCACAATTATTTTATACTTGGAATTACATGTAGTTTACACTATTAAACATAATAATTATTATAAAATATTTCGGTGTTACATAATACTTTCCAAAAATAAAATTTTCCCTAATAATTTTAAATTATCATCTTAAATAAATGGTTTGATATTTAAAAAAAATCAGAAAACCCACATCATAAAATGTTTAATAAAATCATCTTTAAAAGAGGGAAACAGATGTGTGTAGTTCATATAGAATAACATAAAAACTAGATTCCCAAATAGAATAAAATTAGTATAAAGAGAAAATATGGAAGAAATTCAATGCATAAGGATTAATAGAGAGTGAAAAAGAATAGGTTTGTGAAACATTTTACCAACACAAAGCCATAAATCACTAAAGGGTTAAAAGACAAATGATTTATAAAAAACTATGGTTAAGGGATTACATTTATATTTTAAGATAATATTTATAAATTATAAGAATTGTGTTACCATATAGAGAAACAACATAAATAAATATTGGTTCATTACAACTAGAATATCATTTGGTAATTAATTTCCACTACAATATCATATATGTCTCCAAATAATGAGTATTCATACTGAAGTTTTCATACATGAAGCAATAAAATTTAATTTTAATGGATTACATGATAATAAAAATCATATCAATACATCCGCTACATTTATTTTTTATCCAAACCCTTAAATAGAAATAAAAGTTAATATAATTCGAAAAATGAACAGAATTTCATATAAATAATAAAATCTGTTGTTTATCATAAATAATTCAATAAATAAGTAACCCTATATCTAAAATAACCTCAAAATTGAAAATTTTAATGATTCCGTTCCCAAATAAAATATCATGTAAAAACATATGATATAAAAAAGGGTAACATGTACCTCAACCAAATGAAAAATTTCAAAAAATATCATTAATCCCCTAAAACCCCTATATATTAATAAAATATATGATCCTATAATTTTTCAACAAAAATTAGCTTAATATTTATTTATAAAATCAGTTTAAAATGTTATAATATCATGGATACATGTAGATCAGTGTTCGGAATGGGAACATTGACGTTCTTTAGATCTAGGGTCTAGCCCCATGACCTTATCGAATTTTAAAGGTTTTTACCCGTCATATGGGTTTTCATTTTTATAGAAATATATTTATATAATTCATATAACATTCAAAAAAATTATTTGATAATGCCTATGAAAAAATTAGGAATTATATATCATTTTAAAGATGATAGTTTATTATACATGTTATTTTTTCATAGAATTAAATTATCTTAATTTTTCATTATTACACTAAAATCGATGTTTATAAAATATTAAATCTTCATTATACAAATAAATATTTCACTAAAACACAAACTAAACCTAATGGTTGTTTTACCAATAATGAATACAAAAATATCCATAATCGGGTTGAACAAGCATCACATAAAACCTCAAAAGGATTATTTATGCATTTAAAATATAATTTACCATATTCATATCATCCAAACGAACATTAGGTTTACACATACAATTGTGGTGTATCATCAGTTTACATTGGTTATCGAGTTAGTTTTATAATAATGGATCAATGATAATATAATAATTAAAACCTGAATATACCCATGAATGTCAAACCAGGTGTGTAGTAATGGAATACTCACCACAAAACATAATGATTTTAAATATATACTCAAAACAATGATATTAAATGTTGTTACGCATAGATACATTTTTTCCCAAACCAAATCCACATGAAGTATCAAGAATGTGATTTATATCATGTAACACATATAATTCCTACCATACCAAAATTTTGATTTTTTCGAAATTTTTTTCATATCATCAATACCAATTGTATGTTTATGTTCCCTAATACCTATTTTAATAAATAATGTTCCCATGATTGGAAAAATTCTCTAATATAAACTATAAAGACACTGACCCCAGTGGCCCAAAGTTGATCGTTCCATCAAAACATTCCCGTATAAATTATGAAAAATATCATGAAGGGACTAATAGTTAATGAGACACACTAAAATAGTTAAAAAAATGAATTGAGAATTAAATTTGAAATAAAAAATTATAAAATATTTTTTCCTTAAACACCCAAATTATCTCTAGTATACCATTTTAAATAAATCATAGTACACTTTTTAAAATCACATGAAAAGGAATACAATTAAGTGTGACTTGTATTTCTTATTAATGTATGCATATAGTATAATATATAAATAAATAATAATGTATAATCAATATAGAAATTCAAATAAATTAAACTAGTTTCAATGGTTTTAAAATTGATTTATGTCATATATATTATAAAAAATAATTTTTTTACTTTTTTGAAAAGATCCATAAATTTAAATTAAAGGAAACATTAGAAATAGTTCTTTAAAATTTTATAATAATTTAATAATTACTTGAAATTTATTTAATAATCCATTCGACTAAATTAAAAGGGCTAATGTAAACTAATATTGAGAAATATGCATATGGTATAAAAATATACCCCATCAAAATGGGATAATAAATTAGGAATTTCTTTTCAATATTTACTTGATTTATAAATTTCATAGTAACGTCCAATCCAAAAACATAGTTAATCGGTGCCCCGAGCCAGACTACCGCATTCCCTTCAAGTATGCCTCCATGTATTCTAGGGGTTGTCGACTAATAGTATGGGTGTAGAATGGGACAGTTTGTAGACAATACATCTGTATCATAGAACAAATCTAGAAAGAAATAACCAAATATCATTTGTGTTACTATATCTGGCTGGAATAAATATACTAAAATAGAAATATATAGTAATAAAATGAAATTCAATAAATAACTAAATGGAAATTTCATACATAATGTTTACTTCCCACTAGGTTTGTTTAAATTCAAACCAAAATTAAATCAATTAAAAACCAGATTTTTAGAATCACTGAGAAAAAACCCTTCTAGAAATCTAATACCACTCAAGATATCCTAATCATTAAAAAAACTAGGCCACAAAAAAACATGTACCTACAATAATCATGTGAGATATTCTTCAGTTCCCAAGTGTAATTTCATCGCAAACATTGTGTGAGTGAAAAATAGTATTCCACCACAAATGGTGTCCAAAAAAGTAATACTATGTAAAATACTGAGGGCAATATGATTTATGACTATATTAAATATGGTAAATAATATATGGATTATTTTTTAACTCTGTTTATTTATTAAATTTTATGCTTTCTTCTAGAATTCATCCATTTCCATCAAATCACATAGGCCAAAGCCTTTCATATATCCAATATACAATGGAGGTAGTTTTTTAGTAGTCAACATGCCAAATCAATGAGTCCAATTGGGATCTATTATGTCATTGATGTCCATTGAAACCACTAGGTCACAGGTCAGTAAACATGGAGCATCAATCAATGAGTCCAACTGGGAATCTAAACACCGTGTCTGACAATTACAAGCCTCAAGTCACATGTCAGAAAAAACATAGAATAATTTAATGAATATAACAAGGACTCAAAACATCATGTATGGTGATACAAACATTGATATTTAATTCCATGTCTATACTCTTTGGTTTAGGAGATTCATTCCATCCCTTAAAAAAGTTATAGTGCACTAGTGAGTATAGAGTCTTACTAGGTATCAAAAAACATTAATTAAAAGTTTGTAATCATTATTAATTAGTCCATGAATCCAGTTAGGACTCAAAATTAAATATTTTACAATCAAAAATCATTCTATTATCAATTAATACATTGTCATTAAATATTTATATAATCCATATATTTCATCAAATAAATCCAATTTTATAATTAAACCCTCTCATCATTTACTCAGTATGTATTTGATGAATGTTCTAAATCTATTTAAAATTCAAACACACCATTTTTACCATTTCTCTTTAAATTCATAATCACAAGGTTTAACATCATCCCAATGGACCTTCAAATCAGTACAAGGCTCCCCTTAAACCAAAATTTTCTAACATATTAATAAATATCAAAATCCAAAATTCTTATTAATCTTTTAAAAACCACACTTTTATAATGGTTCATTGAATATAAAAAACAAAAAATTTATATGAATTCATTTTTCATGAAAATAATAAAAATGTGTATCAAATAATTCCATAAAAGTGGTTACCACTGGCCTATTTAAAATCAACACTTTCAATCCATCAAAAAACCATTATAATAAACTTTTGGTCAACACATAATTTAATAACAAGACTAATTTTTAACATATCCTTACTCCTTTGGTATCCAAAAGCATGTTAAATGGAAAAAACCATTTTTAATACCTTTTCAAAATCCCAAAAGGTAGTTCACAAAACTCATCCCATCAAATACAATGTTTAACACCCTTTTGAGTTTCCACCCATTTATTTTCAAGTTCATTCCATTAGATCATTTTTATTACATTATCACATCAACCATCAATATTAATTATGATAATATCATCCCCCAACTGATTAATTTAATCTTTGGAACAAGATTTCTAATAATGGGATATATATATAACACCACATATACATGTAAATAAATTGAAAATATAGAAGGTAATTCTCTTAGACCACCTACCTCATTAAAGATGATTTCGAAGACAATTACAAGAACATTTCCCTTTTTATGGACATTTTATTAATTATCCAATCTATTCATCCCGTAACCAAGATCATCTCGATCACACAATCCTTAGACCCAATCCTAAAAAATCAATTAATTAATTATAAAAAGTTTAATTAATTATGAAATTAAACACTGTAATGGAATAATATCATAAAACAGAATGGGTGTCTATCCCTTTCCAAAACACTAATAAACTAACATGGAAGGTGAAATAAGGATCCTTTGTACCATTCCTAGTAAAATGAATTAAGATACATACCAAATAGGAAAATAATGATATTAATTTAACCAGGAATGTATAATAAAATTTTCTAAGATCTCCTAAATTGATGAATTAACATGAAACGAAATGATGAATCCCAATTAGAATGTCCTCTACCCAAACAAACCAAAAAATATATCTTCCTTGACTATTTAATCCATACACCGGTATAATTGTAACCAATACACTAAACCCTAACATCTAAAATTTGATATCACTAGTGGAATGAAAAAAGAGAAGGACAAGGAAGATAAAAAACATCATAAATGTTGAAGAAACACCAAAAAAATAAGTTTCTATAATTTTCTTTAAGAAGGAATAAAGGAAAACCCACTTTTGATTGTTTTAACAGGAGGGAAATAAAGGGGTTGATAAATAAAATTGCTAGTATGTAAAATGGAAAAAATACCATCTTAATGAAATTCTATGAAGCCACAATGTTTGGATCCATGGTTTTTGAAACCATGCAAAAACCATTTGTTTGGATCCTGAACTATGGTCTATTTTCACCTATCTACCATTCAATGATTTTATGTACTTCTAACATGTATAGCAACACTCAAGTCGAATCCTAGGTTATAGAATGTTCTTAGAGTTGATTATTCAGGTTTTGTCTTTTTAATAGGGGTTATTTTCATAGATTATGGGAAAAGATTTATTAATTTAAAAAAGTAAAATTATTGTGTTGATTTCATCATTAGAGATTCAATATTGTAATATCATTGAGCATTGAAAAAATTATTAAATTAACATCCACTTTACAAGGTTATTTCGATAAAAACACCCAATTGTTTTGGTGTTAATCCAAGCCTTAACTATGGATCTAATTGATTTCAAATCTCAATGATAAATGTTTCAATATTTTTTGAACCCATGTTTTTATTTATATTAATCAATTTATTCGAAAAGTCAATGAGAACATATCATTAATACATTACATGTTTTTTCAATATAGAAAATATTAAATAAAATAAAGGTAAATGAATGAAAGATATCAATAACTTTAAATCACCCAATTGTGAAAAATGCCAACGAGATAGTTACATAGAAATTTGGGTGGTTAATAGTTAGGGTTGTGATAATTAGGGTGACAAGTTAAAAATATATGAAAAATAATGAGATGAATAGAGTGGTTCTCCGAAGACACACACATTTAGTGAAGGCAGTAAATGAAGTCTTTTGATTGGATATGAATGAAAAAAATAATAAAGGGTTTTTAACATAATTTAAGATATTTTTAGAAAATTAATAATTCACAACATAAGGTGGATGAGAAATAAAGATAATGAACAAGAAACACTAGTAAATATTTAATTGAAAAAAAATGAAAAAAAAAAGAAAAAAAAAGAAAAAACCATGAATATAAATCTGGCGAAAATTCCTTAATTGTTTGTAAACTGTTTTTAAAAGTCCTACCAATCCATTGTAATTTATATGTTTAAGCTTAATATCAAACAAATGTGCTGAAATTCTATCTTCTTTCAAAGATAATAGTTGGGATGAATTTAAAATCTGATGTGGCATACTGTTTTCCTTCCAAAACATCACCTCAGTATTAGTCAACCATATTTACTTTTAGGAATAATAATATAGATAAATATTTCTAAAAAAAATTTAAATATGTATTTTTGAAGTGAGCCCACTGTTATTGGTCACCATTGGACTTTTATATCCATGGTTGAGGATGTTTTCCCAAAAAATGTGCTACTTCCATGTTTTGAGTTGATATTTTATAGGGTATAAATGTGAATGAAATTAATTTTATTATTATTACAAAAAAATGAAAAGTTTATTCTAAAATGTTATCCACCTTTATGTTGACTATATCCTTGCAATATTTCATCTCCATTGGTGAATTATTTTAGATGAATTTCAAGAATTCATGTCTCTTTTAAAATTCAACATAGAATTGGTTTTTGGAAATTCATGCCAAAATATAGAACATGTTATATTTATTTGATATTTCAAATTATTATCCAATATAGCATATAATATCCTCAAAATCTTTGTGGTGTTTTATCAAATTTAGGCTTCTAGATTTTCCAAAAGTTTCAATATTTATGATTGGTCATGTTTTCTCAATGAATTTAGTGGGATACTTCTCTGGTCTATATGACATTTTAGATGGCAAAATTAGAAAAATATCTACATGAATGATTTTTAGTAAACTGAATTATTATCACCTTAATAACACATATCACTAAATATGGATAAGTCAGGGGACATCTCTATTTAAATTAATGAACTGACTCAAATTTGGATAAATTGAAAAAAAAAATTAAAAATTTATCATTAATATTAAATCATTGGAATCTCACACAAAATATTCACATTTCCTAGAAAATAAGTAAAAATAAGTAAATTAAAAGTTATGAATAAATGAATAACATCACATTCCATACACATAGGTTTGTTCATATCATTATGTACATCAAATAAAATAACTAAATAATTTTTACCCAGTAACAAATATTAACAAAAATAACTTGGATATAGGGGTCTAAACCATTTAACGCCTCCATAATGAATTCCTCCAAAAAAAATTCAGAAAAAATGATCACAAAAGAGTTAATTTTTCATTTTCAAAACTAGAAATTCTAAATATATGCTCTCATAACTGACTACTCTCAATATGATAAAAGTTTATTTATGGAGTTTTAGTCATTATCCAAAAAAAAATAGAGTTTTAAAGAGTTATCATATTAAATTAACTATTCATAAGTGAATAATAATCAAGTGGTTTTTGGGTGTTTTTTTATTAGCTATAGGGAGGTTGGAATATAATGGAAAAAATATGGGAAAAGATGTGTAAAACAGCGTCACGGAAAATGAAATAAAAAATTCTTAAAAAATGATACATGGATGGAAATTGAAAAAAAAAATTTAAAAGCTAATTAACATATGGTGTAATATAAGATTCAATGAAAATTTTTAGGGGATGAAATGTGGAAATAATTATAAAACAAAAAACTTCTCCCAATGATAACAGATAATATGGTCCATGTTTTCTTTTAAATTATTTAACTTTTTGAAGATGTTAAACTTCTAAAAACTCACACACTCATATCCCAAACCATGTTTGATATCATGAAAACACTTATTATAATAGAAACAAAAATATAAATTTTTTAGAAAGAGTGATTTTTAATCCTCACAAGACACTACGTTTTCTTTTTTTTCAACTTTTTGTCTTCTTTGTTTTTCATTCTTTCGAAAAATTTTCGAAATAATTTTTAAAAAAATTGTCATCAAATATACATATTCTTATACCACACTGAATGAAAACCATCCCACAAAAAAATAAATAGACGTTTCCATCAAGAATACAAGGACACATTAAAAATCAAGTAATGGATACCCAAAATAAAACACATTCCCTATGAACTTAAATTTCAATAAATTATGTAATTAAATTATATGTAGATATTGTGTGGGAGAAGGTTTTTTGATTGTGATATAGATCTAAAAAAGAGTTCTCAAGCAATCAAATTTCCTTTCAAAAGGAGGATTCATGAAATCCCAATGAAAAGATAATTGGATATTTTTATTCTTTTTTGGTTTGAAAATTACCCTTTTATAGTAATTAACACTAATGTTGTAAATTAATTTTTATGTTTCATGAACACTAGACTCATGATCAAGGGTGAAAACGAAAAAAATTTAAAATGGTCATAGTTGACCTTGGAATGAAATATAATTATTTCATTCACATTTGAGGAAGACTCATTATCCAAATAAAATATTACTAATTCAATATATATTGTACATGACAAGAAATATCTATCAAAAATTGTGTTGAAATTAATAAATTTTTGATATAAAAATAATTCATTGGACTCCAAAAAATTGTTGGACATGAATTAAATATTTAATGTTCAATAATTGTGACTTGTTTATTTTGTTTTTTATGTGTTTAGTTTTTTTATTTATTAATATAATGCCCATCAATAAAAAATAATGAAAGAATGTTTTTTATGAAGAAAAAAATAATGAAATTTGGGAATAATATAGGATGAAGAATAAATAAGGAAATAAATATAGAGATAGATATGGAGGAATGAGAATAATAATGGGAGAGTGAGTTAAAGGGAAAGCAGTTACCCATATTATGGATTCGGTGTGTTGACATCTACATCCATGAGTGGGTCAATTACAGTAGTTGGGGATCCAGTGGATGTTTATGTGGTTCCTACGGTATGTGTCCTCTTTGGTTGATTATTTATATGATTCCCATAAACTATGGGTGCCTATTTGGAGAAGGGCCTTGGACTTCTACTGCACCAAATGGGTAAACATTGTAATAATAAAAAGACCTTCCTAATGAAAATTAGGAATAACTAGGAGAATATGAAGTCTATAATTAAATATAATTACCTTTTCATCTTTATATAATACCATTAACATGATTTTTCCTCCATGTAGTACCTTAATATATTCATTGTAGATATATAAATTATCATAATAATGAAATTGAAGATACTCCAATTCATTCAATTACCACAATATCTATTACCCATGTTTTCAGAAGCCAAATTACATATTATCATAGCCTAAAATTACATATGTTGGATTTTAATTGGCTAATTACAATCTTTACCAAAACAAATATACCAAAAAAGATACATCAATATGAGAGTTTTACAGGTAGTTCAATAATCCCAAAGCACTTATCCAATTTTTTCAGTCTAATTGTTTCTTGTGGAATTAAGAACTATGCCAATAATTCATTTCACTTTTATATTTTAACATTGAGTCATTCCATTTTTAAGTAATATATAGTTTATATTTTATACACAACTCAATTCCTTTTCAAAATAGATTCCATTTTCTGATTACAAAATTTGGTTCCTATGTCACTTACTAAGGAATGTGGATTTCTAAATCAACAAAATTGAAGGGTTTTTAATAACTCACTAACAGTATGTGAATTATCGTTTCTAGTGGGATTTGAAGTGACCTACAGAAAAACAAAGTAACATGATAGAAGATTGTAAGAGAATCCATTATATTGGGTAAATGGTTCAATGAAATCAATTCCCCAAACATAAAAGATCTCACTGAATATTAAGGGATATTATTTTATTGGGGGAATTTAATTTCTTTTATAAATTCTTCTAATTTTTCCATGTGGGACATTATTTGAATGACTCATGTGAGTCCTTGAAGAGTAAATTCTAGAAGAATCCAATGTCAAGGATCCTTTGGTAGGTCCTTTATAGTAAAAATTATCCTCCTCCGTTTATTGATTGGATGGATTATATGTTAGAGGAATGTTCACCTTCATAAAAAACCAAATAATTACAATGCCATGTATAATTTTCCAATGTTGATTATATTCCAAAAAATAGTATTTTGTATCACGTTTTAGCTTTACTTTTTGTTATTTTAAAATGTCTTCTAGAAAATTTTAACTGACCTAGTGATTATAAATTTTTTAATACCATGGTAACTTTTGAGTGAGATATGATAGAGGTTAAATAAGATATTCATAAACAATGATTTCATAATGATAACTAAAAATTCTTATCATGTGATCATCCACAGGGGATCGTCTTATAGGTTAATATTTGATATCATGGTCAAACTAATGAATCATTAGAATCTATATTGTTATCTTTATTATGGAATCAATTTTCATGATTATGAAAATTAATGCTAAATAGATTCTAAATATGTTGATTTTGGAGAATAATATATTGGCCATAAATTTTTCAAAGAAAAAATGCACTGGTAGATGTTAATTCTTAGTGATAGTGTAATGAGAATGTGTTTCATCAAGTCTATTTGAGGACCAATTCATGAAATGAGTACTTTTTTCTCTTCCATTATCATGAATGTCACCAATAGACCTTTTAGAATAATCAAACATCGATTTGAAGTGTGAAGACCAATATATGGGTTTTATTATTAGGAAATATGTATGAATACAATGATTTAAATGATGGATCTATTTTAAGCCTCATCAAAATGGATCATAACATCATTTTGGGGGAGACAATGAGTAGAAGTATAATACTATAGATGATATGGATAAATCATCAAGAGATGAAGGCATGAAAAATGAATCAATAGATTCCTAAAAAATGTGTGTTAAGGAAGTGATAAGAATACCTTAACTTTAGTAGGATCGACTTGAATAACATCTTGTGAAATTATTTTCCCAAGAACAATCCCATCTGTATTAGTGACGTGAAATTATTAAAATTCATTACAATATTAAATTTGACACACTCTTGAATAATAAAATAGATTTAAATAAAGAAGTATACAAATGAATCTCTATAAATATTAAATTCAACCATGAATACCTCCCTGTAATGCTCAATAAATTTAGAAAAGACACCCATCCTTCACCTATAAAACATTTCATGAGCATTGAAAAGTCTAAAAGGAATTATCCTATACATACATGTTCTATAAAGCCCACTTAGTGTATTCTTTTCTTGTTCCAAAAGAGTAATGAGGATTTTGAAGTAGATATTGTGTCCATTAATAATAAAATAATGATAATATCAGGATAACATTTCTTTCGTTTGATCATGGAAATGAAATGGGTATTAAAATTTTCATGTGTCCACAATAAATTTTTTATAATCGTTTCACACACTACATTTTTTTACTCATGTTGTAACCAGATATCTATGTTCAAATGTGAAAATATTTATCCCATACTTTTTATGTGCCAATTAAATCCGACTAACCCACCCACTATTGGTAAATGGTAAGGTAATACTATCTTAAAGAGTCTTGGTGATATCGTCCCTAACTACCTCATGTATGAGTGGACTAACCCTTGTTTTGGGATATATGATTTGGTAGAGTGATTCTTAATGATAGATGTGATACATTAAAAGAACATAGTTGATCCATGGTATGTAATCTAGGTTCCTACATAAGGCCTTTTCCCTTGATACTATATTTAGTTTGGAATCCTCAGTTTTGGTAAGTGTAGTAGAAATTACGACTCTATAAGAGTGATAATGGATAAAATAATTTTAATTTTTGGTGTATATGATGTGATTTCAAGCCAATTTCATCTTTTATTTAGGGTCCATACAACATAGTAATGGAAGAAGGTATTTTAGATGTTTTTGATTCATTTTCATTAATACAATCTAAAATGGAACTGTATATATTGGAGTTAATATTGGATTCAAAAATGTTTTCATGATCATTTAGATTGATAGAGTCTTCGAATGAATGGTCCTCATCTACTTCCCCATCTATGACATGATTAATCATGGTGAAAATTCCAAAAAATCACCTCTCATTAGAACATGTTGAGCATGATTTAATGGGGGAATATACTCTGATAAGTTTATTAGGATACATGGATAGATAATTCATAGTGATTCTCGGATGTGTATCACATGGATATAAATATATTGAACAAGATCAGTTAGTCAACATATTCAAGGGATACAATTCCTTCATGGACATCAATATTTGTTTTATATATCAGGAGGAATGGTATTCTTAGATTTATGGTAGATTGAGAATAATTAATCTATCCATCCATGTCAAGGATATAGAAATTAGCTAGTAAGAAAAGATCATTTATCTATACAGTGATATCATAAATTATTTCCTCTGTACTAGAAGTTCATCGATTGGATAACTCAATTAAAACACATATTGGGTGAAAGATACATATAAAAATATTGTAAAATATTGATTTTTTATGAAATTTTTGGTGGCTCCAAGGTCTATGAGTTCAAAATTAATGTTGGAACTCTCTATTTTGAATTAAACTGTAATGGTCCCTAGATATTTCATCTTCATGGGTATGGAATGCTGGGTTAAATCATTTTGAATGGTCCTAAGTTGTCACTTATTGGTTTAAAATTCATTAAGAAAAATTACATACTTAGGATTTTTTAATGGAATCTAAGAGGGCATTTTTTACCATATAATTTGAAAAAAATGGAATGAATTCCATAATTAGGCTCAAATATATTCTTGGTCCTAGAGATGAATTGAGGAAAATGAATTAGGTTCATTATATGAATAGATAGAGGTGAGGGGTAGATTTAGGTTACTTTTAAATAATTTTTGTTATTTTATTTTTCAGATCAAATTTTAATGTGTATTTTGTGTATTCATAAATAAGTATAATGATATTCATTCCATATCAATGTGAAATTTAAAGTACATTAGGCTTATGGTTGGGAAATTGGTGTGATGGGATTTGGTAACAATAGAATTTTTTTCTACAGGATGAGGTGGGACAAAAACTGACCAATTTGGTTTTTATGATTTTTTAGGATAGAATGGGTGAAGGTGTAAAGAGCTTACACCTCACATTCCAATGGTTTACCAGAAGAAGTTCAATGTCCCACATTGGTATTTCCATGATTTTGGTTCTTGGGAAATCAATTCAATTAGTTTTGTAATTGAGAAGGATCACTATAGTATTGAAATTTAGGAAGAGAATGATGAGTATTTCTATTCTAATGTTGTGAAAAAAATGATATGGTTTTTTGATGTTACCATCACCATGTCATATATGAATTGGATCTTATTTGCATGGAAAAATTTAGAGGGGTAATAGAAGGGATTTTTATACATCAATCCTCAATGATAGGTAAAAGAGAAGGGCATAGAGTGGGTTTGGATGGAGTACCTAATGAACTAACATAATATTTGAGGGTTGGAGTTTCATTGAGAATATGATTCATTTACATCCAATTAAATAGAAGAATCATTTGGATCATTTTGTAGTTGGGGACATGTGTTAGTTGTGTGAGCAAGTGATTTGTGGTTTCCACAATTTTTAAACATCTTAGAAAATATATACTATGAACAAGATGAGGTCGGGGATGTTGAATCCACCTCTAGTTTCCGCACAAGACATGTATGTTAAATATTCTACTCAGTCATCATGTTGGGCTCTATTTATTGATTATATTGGACATCATTAGCTTGATCATGTGCTTGAGTATTGAATTGTTCTATGTTTTCAGCCATGTTTGTCTGAGATATCATACAGTAGATGGATTATTTTAAACAATAGATCCTCTATTTTCCCCATCAATGAGAGTTTTATCTATACCAAAAAACAACTCATATAAGTATTAGATCATGAGTTGCTCAAGGATTTAGTTGTGTGGGATGGTTTTAGAAAGATTTTTGAACCTCTCCAAATACTCATGGAATGATTCAGTTTTTAATTGGTAGAAACCAATTATTTTCTGTTGGATTTAACCGGTTCTAGAAATTGAGAGTAATTTCTCTAATAATAGTCACATCATGTCATTAAATGGGTTTCTGGTACCAGGATGTTTGTAATATATCCATGAAATAGAAGAATCATATAGGTATAAATCTAATAATTAATGTTTGATTTTTTATTCTAAATTCCTTTGAGGCTTCATGGTAGAGCACACCACTTTAATCCCTCTGAGGTAAAGATAATGATACTCACAAAATATCTAATTTATTAATGTAAAAAGAGAATAAAACTTGATTTTAGTTCAAAATATGCCTCATTTTTTAGATATTTAATACTAAGTAATTGGTATTTAATATCATGTGTATAAAGTTCTATAAGGGGTTTCCCTTAGTATAGAATATATATTATAAAATTGGATGGGAAATGAATAGATCTATAGTGATTTAATTATACATAATTTCCCTCCTATGTCGGTGAAGGGGTTTCTCAATTTCTATATCAAAATAATATGATGTAATTTTTGGGAGGATATGGAAAATTCATAGAAAATTATGAAATATGATCAAGGTGGATTTATCTTTATGGGTTTTTCTATTTAGAATTTTTTTGGGAAGGTTGTTTTTATTTATTTTATTTGAATTTATTTATTTACAATTATTTTTGAAAAAAAAATTAGAGTAATAGTTGAACCATCCCCGTGAATGGAACCATTTTAAACATGAAAAATTGTATCCTATGGGATTATAAAAATATTAATGCGCTAATAATTTGTACACATGCATATGGGTTGAATCCTTTGTGATGGTACATTATTTAGGGTCGGTTTAATTAATTTTGTATTATTAATAGGGGTTATTTATAGAGTTTAGTTGACATGATTTATTTATTGAAAAATATAAAAATGTGTGGGGTGATCTCATAATTAGGAAGTTAAACTAGTGATACTATAGTTGTTTGAAAAAAAATAATGAAATTGAGATCCACTTCATGATGTGATTTTGATCAGAACTCCGAATTTTTTGGGATTTAATCGAAGTATTAAATTGGGTCCTAATATTTATAAAATCTCATTGATGGAAGGTCAAATATTTCATGAATACATGTGGGTTTTTTCTTCTAATAATCTATTAAATCCACATTTTAAACAAAAAAAGTGATTAATCCATAACAATTTTTATTGACATACACAATATAAATTCAAATAATTTTAAATTTGTGATATATTTTATTATTTTAAAATCCAAAAAATCATGAATCCTCTCATTATGATATTTACTCATCCATTTTGGTGGTTAGTAATTTGGTTTGTGATTTTTAAGGGGTTGAGTTAGAAATATTTGAAAAATAAATGCATAAAAAAGACTAACGCACTGAACACTCACATGAGTAATGAAGGTTGTAAATAAAAACATTTGATTGGATAATGTGGAAATATAATAAAGGGGTTTTAAATAATTTAAGATATTTTAAAACCATTAATATTGACGAATAATAGATTAATGAGAATTATAGAAGATGATGAATAAACACTCATTAATATTTAATTGAAAATAAAAAAAGAATACATCAATACAAAATAATACAAGGGGAAACAATCATGGAAAAAATGTTGAGGTGAGATTTATACTGTTGAAACAAGATTAAGTAAATTTCACTATTTCCCTTGTAATTCCCATGTTTACACGAAATATATTCCTTATGTGATGAAATTTCATCCCCTTGTATGGAGAAGAGAGGGATGAATTTATAACCCATTATAGTGGATTTTTTTCCTACCAAAACATCACTCAATGTTGGATAAGACATTTGAAATTCATTCTAGTTGAATTTAGAGATTTATTCTTTGTTAATGTTTTTAATTTTGGATGTTGGAAGTACACCATCTAAATATGGAGTACATTGGACTTTTGAGAATGTTATTTTTTATTTCTGAAACCATGTGTAGTTTTCCTGATTATAGTCGGCTATTTCTATGAGATAAATGAGAATTCATATATTTAAATGAAGATTCCCTAAAATTTAAACCATTTATACTAGGAAGTTGGTTTCACTCATATTTAATTTCTCCGTTCCAAATTTCAGCTCAATTGTTCAATAGGATATCAACTAATGTGATTAATAGTGAGTCATATTAAAAATCCATTCATAATTATGATTTATACATTAATGCATCAATTGGGCCCCTATATGGTCAAGTTGGGACATATATTTTTTTAGAAAAAATGGTATATGATATCCTTGAATATATTGTGATGTTTCATCAAAATTGGGATTCTGGATTGTGCCCAAAAATTCAATAATCATGGATCGACCTATTTTCACAACATATTTGGTGGGACTTCTTTTTTTGTCCATATTACCCATTAAAAATATGAAATGTGAAAGGATCCTATAGAATGATTGGTAGTTAACTGAATTTTGAACCATAAAAAAAAAGAATCACAAAATTTTTATAATTATGTTGATAGTTCTAATTAAAATAACCAACTAGATCAAATCTAAATCAATTCAAATAATACACAAAAATATTCTTAATATTAAAACATAAGTATTTAATAGAAATTATTCACATTTTCCTTTTAATAATTATAAAGGATTAAGAAATTATGAATAAGTGAATTACACAACATCCATGCAATACCACCACTTTCGTGGTTTGGTAACATTTTTTACCAAACGTTGCACAAATTGTGCTTAGCCATATTGTCCAATACCCCTCCCCCGATCTATCTGGTTGTGCCACAGTATAAGAAAATTTTTGTGAAAACACTATTGTCAGCACTAACTCACTTCTGCAGCAATTTTCACTATTTTTATGAAACCGTATGCAGCCAATTCTCTATGCCCCATAACCTTTATATCATCACATGGTTCCCCATTTATCCCAACTGAGTTTACCCCAAGCCATGACCTATCTAGGAAAATATACCATGAGTTTTTGAATTGAAAAAGAATCCTCCAATACCTCTATGTTTCACACAATTTCTTCCAATACACGCACACCAAACCATTCAACATTTTTCAAAGACTTTTAAAATCTTGAAACATAACATGAAGACACCAAAGCTCATCTAAACACATTTCCACATTTCAATTATTATTCCACATCTCAAAACACCCTTATGCAACATTATAACTGTCAAAATATTATTTTGAGTCTTTGTTCAGGATTTTTCCTCTCTGATAGTGTAAATTCATATCCCTTAAAAAATAGTTATCCTTCAACCTGTAGAATCATATAAACACCAAACCATAACACCTATTCCCCTCAAAAAGCCTCAGTGGTCATCTATTTCCACCACCATCCTATGTCAGTGACAAATTTCATCCAATAGATTCATTCATGTTCTGAAATCATAAATAATTACCAAAGGAAAACATCCAACTCGAGGCCCATAACAAGAAAAAAAACTCATGCTAACACCCAGGACCAAACTGAAACACCATGATTGAACATACCATATCCCATCCAATAGAAAACATTATTACAACATCTTCTAGTCAACCATCATGCTATGGTGCTACACATCATTACATTTGGATTATAACAACTAACATTCAATACTCAACACCCCTTTAATTAGGGAATCACAATAAAACCCACACATATGCTCCCACAATGCACTTTTGACAGTTAACTACTTATAGTGTCTCAAGACCCACTATAATGAAAATCGTCACTGGAACTCATCATAATAAAAAAAACAATGTGAATGTTTAACTAACCTCCATGAAAAAACTAATATTATGTCAATGTTTCCATTAATGACTAACTCAAACCTCAAAAAAAACCTTTTGTTCACAAAAAATTATAATGGATGTATCTTGAAACATTCTGCACACAGATAATGCATTAACCCCAACGATACTATCCTTACATACAAAATTCCGAAATCTGTTGACTCCATATTGTGATCTATCACCATCCCACCTAATCCATATTCCATCACATCCAGAGGCATTCCATAATCACCCAAACATACCCAATGGATTCCAATCCCAAAATATTTCCCAGATACAGCTGGATCCTAAAGCCAATACTCGTCTTCATCACGCATCACCACTAATTTTCCATTATAAAATTCCCTATGTAATTTAAGAATTCCCTTCATGGTTCTTCATTTTCATCATGATGAAACTAAGAATTATCTATACCCCGTTCCACCCACCTACTACCCATCCATAGTATGGTTTTTTACCTCTTCAACTAATTCATAACTCCACACCATAGGTGTTTTGTCATCACCATCTCACCCAAACAACCTCAGCTTATTTGGCCCAAGTCCTAATCACTAGTAACCCTACAATCATATGTGGTTAGCTTATCTCACAAAAAAATGATACAAAATTTCCATTATCACCCATCCTCAATCTCGAAGGATGGTACCTATAGAAATATCTAACATCAAATCCACCACAGTGACCACACTCGCCAATGGTTGATGGGGAACTTCACATCATTAAACACCAATTGCACCACTCCATGAGTGATACTCTAATTATAACCTTCATCAAACTAGAAAATAAATTAATATAGGTAGGAAAATATCCACTTCACTCGCAAAATACCCAAGATGATGACAAGCTATTGGCAATGATCATAAAAAACTATGATTAGTTAAAGATTTTATCATTTAATACCACCACCACTCAACGATTTTTTATGTCACCTCTATCTAAAGGGTCATAAAAACCCATCCAATGGTCTTGAATAACCCTAAATATAAGTGTATCATCATATTTACTACAATTCTCAACATAAGCATAACTTTCATTCATTTACCAAGCACAACAAAAATATGATCTTGTTATACCCAATCGACAAAAAAACAATACACCATGTAACCACACAATCATTCATTCCAGATCCCATCAACACTTAATCTTTACACATATAATTATGTGACAAAACACATGAACTTTTTAACAACCACAAGGAGTGATGTCTCATGATACATTGGCTCAAAATCCCAATACACGAATCATGACCAGCATGGCTTCCAGTCTCACCTGATTTAGATCACTCTTGATTTCTTCCAAAACCAAAAGAAACTCATCAAACCAAAATATGTACCTGAAGATGCATCTAGATTATACTGATATAAGAACAAAACTATTCCCACCTCAAAAACCACATGTTACACTAATAGACTAGCACTACATGTTTTCCCCATATCAATAAAACCATACACTTCCATATAATTCATACAATAATGAAATTTAATGCATAGTCTCTACCCAAAACAAACCATCACATATTGTATTTCAAATAACCATAAATCAGATACTTTCTATATAATCTTCACTTGAACAAGTCACATGAACAATCATCCCCATTTGATACCACCCACAAGGATAAATCACTAGCACTAAAGTGAAATCTCTCCATCAAATGAAATCATATGTACCAAAACCCTATACTCAGATTCCTTCCTTATGAACCATTTTTAGAACACTGAAGCATCCATCTTTTCCCTTCACAACCAATGAATGCATTTCTTGGTTGACCCCTCACATGCATCGCCCTAAAAATCTACAAGACATAAACTCTCAAAATATAAGTCACTTCCAATGGTCACTACTTCCACTCACCCATGGTATTCTCCATATCATATAAATCCATTACTCAAGAGCATCAAACATTCACTTGCACATCATCACCCAAAATCAGCATGTCAACATTCATTATTCCTGAGTAACTCACCATAAATGTATCATATGGAAACCAAAATCCCATAAATAGGGAATCCATCCTCTCTAAGAAACACCACATCAAACTAATCCTTGGAGGACTATAGGATACTATCAACCTTGCAGCAAAACTAACCACAATGGTCCAAAAAACATACACCTATACCACACATACCCACCATGGTCACTACACAAAAAATTCATGATGATCACACCCTCACCCACATCACCAAGAATCTCACTATAGATCATTGTACCCTATAATAAATATAAATTCTATGAAATAAAACTCAATAAAACATGTATTATGTGGATTATATGGTTATATCCTGATTCATGACATGTCTCTCACCTCTACAGGAAAAGAGTTAAAAAATCATAGGATTCTCAAAAATGCGGATAGATCCATAAATCCAATATAAATTATCAATTCTAACCTATTTGTGAAACATTAAAAGTGATATTCATAAACAATTATAACATAAAATTAGGAACTAAATTCATATCCTCTGGTAGCCTATAACTCCAAAACAAATAAATTTTGTTGTTCCACTATAATGGTATCCATCTCAAGCTCTTACACATTTCTCTATATAAATTATAACAAAACAAAAATACTAAAATAACATGAAAATATCCCACACTCTGATAAGATATTATAAAATATATTTTTAGAATCCACATAAATAGTTCTCGGAGATGGACTACCACATAACCACATTCCCACACACTCATATCTGAGAGGTTGTAAGTTAGAATCATGGGGTTCTAAAAATAAATAGTAATGATATTGTTCCTCTTTATTAGAGTGAAAAACTAGAAGAAAATATCCATATTTCAAACACATTAGAGTACATGTAAAGAATAAATAATCAAAAATTGAAACATGAAGTAATAAAATAAAATTTTATAAAGACCAAAATGCCAATAACATAGATGTAGCTGACTGCCCACTCAGCTGGTTACAATTCATTCAAAAATAAATAAATCTATATACCATCTCTTTGAAACAATCATGAAAACCCCTCTATCTATTTGATATCACTATAGAAACCATTCATGACCATAAATACTCAACACATGACTCAGAACAACCCTATCCAAATCGTAAACATGTGAGTGCTTCTAGTGTACCCAAAGAGAAATGGAATCCTCAGAAAGATGTGAGTAAAACAAAGTAGGACACCATCATTGATGTATAAATCAATTACCAATTACTGTAATTGGTTATGTAAGAAAATTATTAACATTAGAAAATATGATAAATAAATTATGATTGATTATTTAACAAGGTAAAATTGTTAACATTAATTAATTTTACAAAATGTATCCATTTCCATCAAATCAAATCGGTCAATGTCGGTCTTTTGATCAATATATTATAGAGGTCACTAGTTGGAATTCAAGCAGCCTCACTCCAAGAATCCATCTGTGATCTGATACATCATGTTTGGTCATTACAACCACTAGGTCACAAGATGAAAATCAAGGATAAGTGGTATATTTATCCAAGTAGGACTCAGAATTCCATGTTCGACCATCCCAACCCTCTAGTCTCCTGTTGGAACACACGATGCATCCATCCATGAATCCAGAAAAGTCTCAAAAGATCATGTTCAACCATCCCAACCATGATATGTAATATGATGTCTAAACCTTTCGGTTTAATAGTGCCTTTTCTTCCCTGAAAAAATTTCCATGCACTGGTAAGTGGGGTAGTGGTATAATAACCCAAACCATTAGTTATAGGTTGGAAAGCATGGATCATTATTCCATGAAACAAACCTCGACTCGGAACTCAATTTATAACCAGCCCAAACCATTAAATTCTATATTCAAACATTTTTCATTCGTTGTTTCCATAATATATTACATTCATCATATAAAAAAAATATTATAATTAAACCATATAATGTTTTACTCAATACATATTCATTGAAAGTTCATCAAACTAATAAATATTCAAACGCATCCTTTAAACCCTACCCATTTCCTTTCATAATGATGAAATTTTTAGTGGTCTCAACATACATTTAAATCATTACAAGGATCTCAAGAAACATGACCTTTTCTCAAAAGTCAATAAAAAATCCAAATTTATCATTGACTATTTTGAAACCACCCTATTAAAAATTTTATTCCCACATTGGAAAATAAAATGAGTTCTCTGACCCCATTATCCATAAAAAACATAATGAGTTTTATAAAATTATTTTCATCAAATTTTTCTTCACCCAACAATTTGAATTAAACAGTTTAAAACCAATTTGAATATATTAGAATCACATTTAGTTCATCCCCTCTTTTGAAAAAAACAATATTTTGAAAACACTGCCTTCCCCCATTGGAATAAAAAACCTTTTTAAATATCAAAATAAATATTTAATACAATTTTAAAATTTTGATCTGATTTTTTAACAAAATCAACCAAAAAAATCACATTTTCCCCCTTAAGAGTCACCACATCATTATTTCCCAGCCCCACCCATTTTTTCCTTTTTACTATTTTATGACATCAATAATCTGGAAATATTATGTTATTCTCATCATCAAACTAATTTATTTTTGTTAAAAAAAATATTCCACTCTTGGTTAATAAGAATCACCACACACACACGTAAATTAATTAACAATACTATGTGTAATATTCTTAAATCATCATTCTCATTAATTAAGCATCCTAAAATAATTCCCCTGTATAGAAGCCTTGCCAAGGCCGTCCAAGAATCAACCAAACACTTCGGCACAAAAAACATCCCATATCCATCATCCTATACTTAAACTCACACTAAAAGATCATTAGTTATTTAATTAAAAAAATATTATTAATTAAAAAATTATTCCTCATTAAGGAATAATTCTAGAACAATCAATGGCTGTTAATTTCTTATCGAAACACATAGAAGTTCATCAAAATATCATTGAAACCATTATAAAAAATATCACTAATGGGGTATTCAATGTTGAAAAATAATAAAATTAATTTCATCAGGAATCCATTATTTAATTCATTATAATCCCATAAATTGAGAAATCTCTATGAAATATACTTTGGAATCCCTCTCTGAATCTCCCCTACCAAAAGGATACCAAAATCCCCATCATATTAGACCAATTTACATATCATATAGGTGAATGGGAAACAAAATACTAATCCCACAGATCAAAAACTAGAAGGAATAATGGTTTAAAATAATGGGAAGGTGGAGGAAGAGAAATACCACTTTAAGCACTGATGAAAACCCACTAAATCTCTTATTTGGAGAGGCTTGATGAATTAATAGAGGGAGGAGAAACCTCTTCTATATTTTTGTATACAAGATGTAGGGAAAGGGGAGTGGTGACTTAAATTATTGGATGGGGAAATGTAAAAAATAATTTTAATAAATTCAAACTATTTAGATACATTATTTCCTTAACCAAACTACATTAATGTGGTTGACTCTCTCTAAGGCCACCGCTCACACATTTTGGCCACACAGTTAGCTAAACTATGCACCAACCATGATCATATCTACTTTAAAACACACCCAATCTCACATATTTGTGCCACTCACATTGAAAAACCATGTGTTAACAATGATGTCTACACTACATCTACTTTAAAGTTAGGTTCATAGTTTATATGAATCTCTACACAACCAATGAATCATGCCTTAGTACATCATCATACTTTCACAATTCCACATTTTTTTCCTTTCATTGTTTACCAAAAAATTCACCAACCCTGACTATCATCCATGATCAGTTCAAATTCAATATGAAACCTCCTAATCCACTACATGTCATACACTTTCTCCAGAATCATACACACCACACCATGCACCATTTTTAGAAGACTCAAAATCTCAAAAAACATAATACAATGACTACAAAAATCATCCAAACACCATGCACAGCTATCAAGTGTCATTGTTCATAAAAAAACACACATTTGGGAGATTATATCTATTGAAATATCTTTCAAAGTCTCAGTTCAGTATTAAACCAATCTGTAAATAGAAATTCAAACTTCGCTAGAAATTTCTGAATTATATGGACATAGGATCTAAGAGATCCAATGAGATGAAAGGGAAGATGACTACATGGAAACATTTTAAACATCACTGGATTATAAAATATATGGAAAATATAACATCAACATTAATGGAATCCTTAAAAAAATAAGTATTTTCTGAATAAATGATATTGGAAAATAATTGCTTACATATTTGGTAGATTTTAAATTATAACCAATTGAAATAGTAAATATGAATTTAAATTATAATCATCATGAATAAATTTATAATAATTATAAATACATAAATGTTTTTGTATATATCCCATTATAAGGTAAACATATAAATAATAACAAATAAGTCTCAATGGAGTGGAAAATGAGATGATATCCATTAAAAAGATCATTTCAATTGAGTGATATTTTATCAATGATGTGATTACGGGTAAAAAATATAAATCTGAAAAAATAAGTCTTAGTAAAAAATAATAAAATCATAGTGCATTTAACCCATAAGTATGTCATAAAAAATTCAATAATCATGAAGTATACCCCAATGAAATCAAATAGAGAAAACAAAACCCTTCTTACTTGGAAACGATCAAATCTATTAACCTTGGGCGATGTAAAATAAGTAATATTATAAAATAATATGAATTTTGAAGTATTAATGATATAATATGAAAAGGGGGATCTATATATACAGTATAAAAAATTAATTATGTGCCTTTAATTAAAATAATCTTCAATGATGAGAAATTGTGATGATGTCCCTTGCCTCTTGATTCCATTTAGTTGAAAATATTGTATCCTCATGTAAAATGATTTTAAAAATATTAAAATTTTTAAAATAACAATATTAATATTTATTATAAAAAATATCATCATTTTGTTTCATCATATCACTCATTTGTTAATAATATTTTGTTATTACCATTATTTTTTGGGAGTTTAATGCTTTGTTTTCTTGAGCATGTTTTATCATGAAATATTAGGTTATTATAAAAAGTATTCGGATCGATCATATATAATATAAATTATTTTTATAATTAAAATATTTTTATGTTAGATATACTTTTATAATATTTATTGAAAATATGACATAGATAATGAATCACATTATATTATAAAGCTGTTATGTTGTACGCCCACATGAGAACCGATATCATATCATAATGTGTGAAATGATATGTAATTGGATTGTATATTCATTAAAAATAATATATATCAGTTCATAATTATCATATATTTTCATTATTTTCATAATTATTATTATCCAAGTTAATCGATGATGGAAAAAATTACATCTGTCTGTGAGATTGTAATCTTACATACAGAAGAGTGATGGTTTTGTATTCCATTGGATGGAATGGAAATGGGAAAATATTATTCCATAAAAAGTAAAAAATTAAAAAAATGAATATAATATAGAAATTATATTTGAATTTTTTCAACAAAATTTATGGTGCTAAAAGATGTAAAAAATGGGGATGGTGATTACTATGTAATAGAAACCCCATACATGGATCTGTTATTATGGACCCTAGAAGATTTGTATTTTTTGAAGATAATAAGACCAAGAATTTTTATGAGGATATTTTGGATATATTTTTTAGAGTTTTTCTGATCTAAATGTCTAATTATGTGTGAATAAATTACGGGAGGATGTTCTTTTTTATGATTTAGGTGAGTGACAGACATGTAATTTTGGAACATTTTCAACAGTCCCATATCAATTTCATGGAAACAAGGTGCTAAAATGGACCTTAACGGAACATTATATCATTTATGTTTGAAATATTTCATGAAAATGGAATCTAAAGATCTTTTTAGATCATTTTACACTTATCATTTTTGTTCAACCCTCAGTAAATTTGGTTTAACCTTATCCATAGTGACAATTTCTTCCCATTTTAAATATTCATTACGGTGAAAAATTATTTTAACATTAAAAACAATATTAATTATTATTATTCATAATTTTAAATCTATTTTATCAAATTCTATTCATATAAGAGGAAATTTTTGATTTAAAATTTAACGTGAAATGTGTGTTGAACAATGATTTTTTCAAGAAAAGAATAATTGAAACATAAGATGATACTGCGTTAACTATATGAATTGTAATCATAATAATATCTAGTTTGATTAATTTATTTTGAAATATAATCTATATATTTTACTAAATTTTTTTATTAGTAATTATTTTCTTAAAACACTAAAATCTTGTGACATTATGCCTTCTTTTAAACAATTTTCTAGAAAATGTAACTTTTTGTTTGGAAATGTTTTTTATCCCAATTAATAAATTAAATTATTTATAGGGACCATAATTTCATTATTAATAATATTATTTAATTAATTATTATTTGAAAACATTTTTCAGTAATTTTGGACTTTATAAATTCTTCAAACAGATATGCAGTTTTCAATAAAAATCATTATTACCACTATTCATTGAATAATAAGATTCTCCCTAAATAAACCCCCAGAATTCATACTAAGATAATAATAGAACAGTTATTAAAATAAATGTTAATTTAATCAAAATATATTAATATAGGGACATATTAGATACATTTTTAGCTCAAAAAAGATTCTAAAATAATTATTGAAGAAAATTTGTTTTTTTAAGTGTAAATAGTAATTATAAATAATTGTGGGGTTTTTTCCTTTTAGTAAATGAATTTTTATTGATTTTTACCATTATATTTTTCAATAATTTGGTTAATTCTATTCGTGCATCTAACTTTCACATCTTTCTAATAATGAACATTATAAAAGAATAATAATTTAATAGTGTATTGTAGTTGAAATAAACAATAGTGATTCATGTAAAGAAAGCTATCGAGAATAGTATTTTATATTTTAAGGGAGTTATGTTATACCCATAATAAATAAATTGCATAAACCCTTATTTTTTTTATAATAATTAGATATTTATATTTTAAATTACCATTATTTAAAACACACATCATAGAAAGTGATAATTAAAGTTCCTCTAAAATTTTGAGGTGGGAAATATGAATGACACTTGAAATAGCACATATCATTGATTCCACGTTAGGAAAAAACTTCTAGGATATTGAAAAAATGTTCTTTCAAAGAATAAAATTTTTAGACGTACTTTTTTTTAAATGAAAACATTTACAAATTAATTAATTCCAATCACAATATCAACTATTTATCTACACTATGATTATTCAAGTTCAATTTTTAATACCTAAGGGACTAAAATTAAATTTGAATGGATAACATAATCCTAAAAATACTAGAATATTATTCCTATTGTCTTTAGATACTCACCAAAATTAAATGAATTATCATAGAATATCAAATGTGGATAAATTTTATCTATATTTCAATAACAAGACCAATGGTTTAATATAGACCATTCCTTAAATAAATAATCACACATCCCAAGAAACATAATATTCTCAACATTAATGAATGATTTAACCATGAAGGCAGTGTGATACACTTAATCATAAAACACAGAAAAAATGTAATAGTAATCCTCTCAAATAACTCTTTATGATAAAACCAAATGTTATATATAAGTCATACCAATAACGATTCTATTGAAATATCATTAATTTAATTACTCGAATTTTTCCATGTAATTTTTTTTAATTATATAGAAAAATTTTAGTCCGTAAAAATTTACGTTGTCTGATTCTAAGGCCCGGTGTTCCCGGAATGAACTTCTGAACTTTGTTTCTGGTACGTTCAGTAAACGTGTGAGTGGGTTTTTGTAACATTTGAACCAGTGCTCAGAATTGAAATATGAGGGCACCATTAAACTTGCAGAACTAGAATTCTCTTAAGAAGACCTTCACCTCAAATGCAATAGGATGAGGGTAGAAGTTAGTTTTCCACTTTTACAAGAAGGAATAAAAAATAGAAATATTTAACATTTTTATTTTTTTAAACCTTCTTTGGGGTTATGGAGGTGGGGACCACATGAACTAAAAACTCCCAATTTGAATTCAATGGTGGTGACCACCCGACCCTTAATATCTGCTTTTAATGGGAGGTAAATCTTGGACTCCCTACTCATTAATTATCCCACATCAATTAATTAATTAATTAGGATAACTATTTATGTGTATAAAAAATAAAAATGATAAACATATTGTATTTGGGTTGGATCATCATTTTTCTGAGGATAAATCATTGACAAAAGGGAGTCTTGGAGGGAGCTCATGAAGAAACTCATCCTTTAATGAAGAACGTGATCTCCAATGAAGAACGTTCTCTCTAATAAGGAACATCTTCAACGACAATGAACCAACGTCCAATGTTCCCTCCTCACCGATGTCAACAAACCTCAGAGGTAGGGTTCTTGTTGTTTTTTGTGGTTTGAGTTGAATTAAACCTCTTGATCGACCAGCTAAATATCTAATGCATAGGATGTGGGACAAACGAACATAGCCTGATCCCTCTATTATTCTTCATGGTTATTGTATTCATCGTGGCGGAGAATGGTGGTGACTTCCTACTCGTATAGTCGTATGGAACCGGGGTGGAATGCACCCGCACCATTGGATGTGGAAGAGGGCATGCAAAGGCAAGAGGGTGTTCATCTACTGCTGACTATGGCGGTGGACAGAAGGCGGCCAGTGCTTCAGCCGGCCATGGAAACATGGGAAGACCGACCGCAAGACACCCATGGGATAAGTGGTCACAACCTACCTAGTTGTGGAATATGGTGGATGGAAATTGGCATTTGGCCACCTGTGGAGGGGCGGCTCACGACGTGCCGCCAAGAGGAGAAAGGTTCTGGAAGTTTAGTCCATCCAGGTTGTACTAAGTGGGACCTGTGTCATGTCTTGCATGATACCTAGTGACCAAATATCATCGGTCGTTTGGTGATTGGGGGTGGGGTTCACGTGACTCCCCCCCCCCCCGAATGCAGCCAGGCCAGGCAACCCAGAGAGCGCCGGGATGGGTTGGATTCCGCAGGCTGGGTCCGACACAAGGCCAGACTCGGGACGACCCAGGCCGGGTCAGACCGTACCCGGACCAGTTTCGAACCTATACATTCGTTCGACCATATATTGAGGTACATGTGTCTATTTGACAAACCATATGTTATACTAGAAACCATGGAGAGTGATGGTCCTTTTGTTATATACCACATGGGATTTGGATAATCCTGGGGTATGGTCTAGTTTTATTGGGCACGAATCCAACCGGGCCATCGGGAATAAAAGACTAATCACCTACAGGAATCTGTTTGATGCACCATATATTGTGTTGAGACCCATATGATATGGCGGTCATTTGAGATACTTCTTTGTGGGACTTCACGGTAGTTGGAGTATCGACCAGTGGCTTGAGGATCGGACCGTCCTGGGGACAAACGAGCTTAGTGCGGGAACCATGTAGCTGACTATTGTTACACCCCAAGCTTCTACGGTACGCTTCTTTTTGAATAATGTGATAGCGTGTGTTGTACGCAACACCGAGTTCTAACACACCATAACCAATCACACTTGCCGTTATAAATAGTAATACCTAATTTTTTAAATTTTATATATTCTATCTCTCAAAATGGACTTCATTTTTTGGATTCGGAATATCGAAATTAGCCTAGGGTGAAATTTTGGTACTTTTTGGATAACTTTCATATTTTGATGAACAGTGAAAATTACTAAATTTTAATTAAAAACAACTTTTTTAATCAAAATAATTAATAGTGATAAATTATGAATTTGAGTGGTTTTAAAGTATATTTAGAATATATTTTTACCATTTAATATAATTTTGGTCATTGGACATAATTTTACAATTAAACCGAACATAAACAAGTTTCAATCTTTTGATAGTTATTATCTCTTAAAAACACGTTTTTTGTTTTGACAGCGGGAATTAATTTTAAATTAATTTCTGCCACTTCTCTGTTTTGAATTTAGAAAAATGGATTCCATATTTGGAATCAGGATTTCCAAATTGTGTAAATAGGTAACTTTTATTTTTAGACATTTTGAATAATTATTGTGGTAAATATTTTATTTACCATGGTAAAGGGTAAATCTGGTAAATAAGGGTTAAAAAATAATATTATAATAATACTAAATTACAATAAAACGTGTCTTAACCCTATTGGTTGATACATGGTCGACCATGGGCATATTTGGGTCAATTTTGGGACCCCATGGATCCACTTGTAAGTGATAATGACACTTTATTTTAATTAAGTTAAAATGAATTAAAAAATGACACAAGCATATATCTTTTAGAAAAACAATTGTTACATAGGGTTATATATGTTGGATTTTAGATTATAAATATTCATTAGAAAGATAAAAAGATTTCCTACATAATGATATTTTATTTATAATTTTTAGACATTAAATAAGTTATTTATGACACAATGATGATGCAGTAATTACTATAATAGTGAAAAATTAAAATAATTGATATTATAAATACCCAAATAAATATAATATGAAACTTTTAATGAATTAAACTAATTTTCTAGGATAATATGATATATTAGGATTGATTTAATTGACTTTGTTCGAAGTAATCAATCTGTTATGAGTTTCACAAAAATCAACTATTGAATAGTGTCAAAATTGACATAAAATAGTTCTAAAAAAAATATTATATTATTAATTGATATTAAATTCCTAAAAATCTAAGGTTCAGCCAAGAGACTTATATCATGATAGGGTCATCATTAATGGACCACTTTGGGGTCGCTTGGATGTATATAGTAAGTTTATTAACCATAATATATAAAAATACAAAGAGACATTGTAAAAGTGAAACTAATTAACTTAGAGTTAATACTTAAAGATAAGGTTAATATAAGTACCAAAACATGTCTAAATTCTATTTTTGAGCGGTTTTCGACATATCCCCACCTTAACCTTTGAATAATCAACTTTGGAGCCATTAGAAACCGAATATGAATTTATTATAAATTAATATTTCTAGCTTTTCCAAAGGAGCCCCTCACCCCTCTTATAAAAGGGCACTCCTCCTTCTCATTTCTTCACACCTTCAAAGACTTTTGGTTCGGCCAAACTCTGCCCAAATACTCTCCCAACATCCCTCACTACAACCTAGAGGCCTTAGTTTGATCCGAAATCCATCCTAAGGATCCCTTTTGATCTAATCAAAAGGAAGAACCCGAAGAAGAGGTAATGTTTTCACCACCCCTTTTCAAGTTCCTTTCTTCTTCCACTTCTTCTTTCTTTGTTCTTACCATTATAAAATAATAACTCTAGTATCTTAAATATACTTTGATGTTATTATAAATATGGTACAACCATATTCAGTTTTTTATCCACCCTTTGAATAACATGTCACCATACGTGCGTACGTACGGCTTACCGTCTCCACGTCGTGGTGTAATTGTTATTCAATATATTATTATTTGGATGGGTATAATAATGATGTGTAACTCATGTAAATAATAAATATAACATGTTAATGATTCTGTATATATGATATACTATCCAATTATATATTATTTTAATATCAAAAGAATGATATTGTCGCTCGTGCGTACGTACGGACTACCGTCTCCACGAACGTGATAAGATTCATTCTCCATCGTATCCATTCAAGTATAATTATCATTTGATGATTTGAAAATGATGTCTAAGGACTTGATATCATTCTAGATATGAATAATATACATCCCATTAATAACGAATATGGCTCACATAACAAAGAATATAAAGTAAAATGAACCCGTTAACATCCGAAATGACGATAATTCTAAGATATTATAAACAAATCAATGTTAAAAGATCATATATGATATCATATTAAAGTAAATGATTCTTGTATTATTAAATAACAATTATTTCACCATTATACATGAGGTAAACCTACCATCGTCCAAGGAAAAAGTACAAAGTAAGGGATTTTCTTATCTCACTTTCAATTCCGTGAGATTTCCATTGTTCACCACTAAATTATTGAAAGTGGTGTATTGTGTACTGCCATTTGATATATATTATCATGATTATCTTTATATTCATGTTATTCTGTAAATCATTTGGTGGTTATTATCTTTTGTCCATACGACTCAGTTGATTAACGTGGTAGGGTTTTTCTTATCTCACATTTAATTCCGTGAGAATTCCATTGATCACCACTTAATTATTGCATGTGGTGTGTGTGTACTTCCCATGATCGTATTCATTGTGTAATATACTTTAATTTATGGGTATTTACATCATCATGGTATGATACTTCTTTCAGGGTTGTATGTTTCGTAAGTTACCTAATCGATAAGGGAATTTGAGATTTCAATTTCCACTCATTTGGCTTTACGCATATTTCATTGATTGTATTACCCCATGATTATGTGTGGAATCACTATTAATTTGATTATGTCATAATTTCCACTCCCCTTCCTATGGATATACTTTGGATACACATAATCACTCCATTGATAATTCTCAAGTCTTTGATATGAATTTGATAAGAGTAATTTTAACTCATTCACCATTTGTTGAGTTAAACATCCAATTCGTTGGTGTTGTTTTTACAAAAATATGTGTGAATATCCTTTGATTGTTTTACACTAAATATCCAATCATATTTAGTGTATTTATATTTTTCACTCATAATTATGTCGTTGATTTATCCTTAACCTAAGGAAACGGCCATTATGATAGATTTCATCTCAACATACATTCCATTGAGACTTCTTTGTTGATATACACCAAATCACTTTTATGTGGTGTATATAATGTACTTTGACATAGTATATCATGAATCCCTTTATTCTCATGATATTACAAAGTTTTTAATACCTCCATTATTTGTATTCAAGTGTCTTTCTTTTGGTTAGAAACTCTAACTAAAATACCATTTTTAAATGTTTTAAAGACTTATTCATCTAAATCATTCTCATTAATGTCCATGTTTTAAAAATGGTTTTAAGGATTTATTTATATGGGAATTAATGTTTAGAAATTAAAACTCCTTTTAAAAAGTTTCAAAGTGGTATGGGACACTTTGATTCAAAAATCTATTTTTAAATGGCTTCTCGACAAATAGTGTGACTTTTAAATGATTTCAAGAAAAAGGGAGATATTTCTATCAAATAGATTTGATGATTATTTTCATCTATGTCAACATCCTTCATTATTATTGATTGAGGTTAATGTGATACAATACAATCTTCCATATTGTATCGAGTGAGTTATGTTTTACTGTGGATGTGCTATTTTTATACCATTCATGGTTTGTGGTTAAAGTATTGACATTTCATAAGTTATTTGTAATCTGAATGTTTATGTTATATTTCAACCTTTCATTCAGATGAATGTGTTAGACAAGTATGTTCCGGGTTGGGGACCGGTAAAAGTAAGCCCTCCGGTTTGGTCTCCGGTTATTAGAGAAACTACGGTTTGGTCTCCGGTTGTTAGAGGAACTCCGGGTTGGTCTCCGGTTATTAGAGGAACTCCGGGTTGGTGTCCGGTTATTAGAGGCACTCAGGGTTGGGTTCCGGTTACAGTTATCCCCAAGGTCTTGAGACGAGGCCTTTAAAAATAAATTAAAGTTCAGCATTATGCATTCTATCAATATGAAAGTGGTTATTGATATTCCATGTGATTATTCAATTAGTAGAATGTCCATGTGAATAAGTAAATGGAATTATTTTATTTTACCTTTTCCATACTATGTTGAAGTTCAAGTTTAAAAGGCTTTTGTTTTAGTAATGCATTGCCTTAAATGTTTATGCTTATTTTTGAATGTTTCCGCTATATTGTTATCCTTACTAGGCATTTGAGCTCACCCCTTTTCTATGTTTTATTTTTCCCAGGATGTGAAGAAGTAAGTTATGAATGACCTGCAGGGATTTTATGTGGGGATATGAGTGTGTAATATGGAGACTATGTTGTTCTAGTAGTTTTTCACTTTATGATGTAATGTAAAACTTTATGAATATATCTAGTGTTTTCAAGGCTACTAAACCAATCGGTATTTCGAGATTTGATCTTTCTTGTGATCATGCCAATGTTATGTAATAATGCACCGACTCTAGGTAACTGGGGTCGGGGCGTTACAGTTGGTATCGGGGGAAATTTAGTACAAAACTTGGAAGATAGATTTAGATAAACTCTGATTAGAGCACGTAGACCTAAGATGAACTTTGAGGATTAGTATAGAAGAACTTCCTAGAATTTCGGTATTGTAGAGATTTTGTGAGTTTTCCGAGCAATACATACCTGTCTGGATACGAGCAGGTAGAGGTGGATCTGGAACAGATGTACCTAGGGGTAAAACCCGAAAACACCGCATTGAGCTAGACTCGAACGGGAACTGGTGCATGACAACGGGCCTTGCTGCACTCTTGGGTACGACACTCCCAGGGGATATGCTTTGGTAAATTCACAAGATTAGTATAAACCATTATTAAGGGAATACAAAAAAAATGCCCCGAAGAATATATGTCGGAAAATAGATAGTGGATAACCCAGATTTAAACATTGGGTACCCCAAGTTAGGATATATTGTTCAATTACAAGATTATCCTATTATATCTATTTTTTTACATTATTATTAGATAAGTATTCAAAAACCCTAATTGTATTTTCTTTTGTTAGTTGAAACATGGAGGGAGCAAGATCACGAACAACTCTTCTCTCTCTTCCTGAAGAACTACTTGCAATTATTATCCAGAAGTCATGCGCAGACGATGTTGAAACTTTTTCAAATGTCCACGTTACATGCAAACAACTTTATGAGACATCCAATACCTCTAGCATTGCACGATTCTTTCAAGGATCATGTACCGAATATGGGATAATGTTGCGCTCTCAACTTTCTTACCACGGTAAGCGTGGGAAGTACCATTAGGGTCTTTTCAAATTATTCACTTTATCTAAAAATTACGATGCACTAAATGATTTTCTAGATGCTGCAGAAGAGGGAGACCTTCGAGAAGCCTATATGTATCAAATTATATATTTATGTCTTTTGGTATATATGAAAACTGATTTACCAAAACCTTATTTTGAAATATTTGAAGATGAATCAGTGAGAATTTTTCTAAAAAAACATGTTAAAGACGATGTCTCAAAATTATATATAAGAAATACCTATTTTTTTATGATGCATCGATGCTTCCATCGATATAATCCAAAATGGATGATGAGTTTTTGGGTAAAGGAAGTAGATGATTTTGAAAAATTCCTGAGGTACCATTGTGACACATGAACTCATTCTACCAAAAGGCAAATCCTCCTAGTCTCTCCAGAGTTCATGTTGTGATCCACATATCTCTAGTGACAAAATACATGCCTGACCCAACGCATGTACTCACCTATGAAGAATTATAACTAGAACCCGATCTATCTTATTGTGGAGAGCCTATCATAATTCTTCATACCAAAGATCAAGTGTTGCGAAACCGGATGACTCGTCTGGTAAAAGATCTATGGAGAAATCATAACATAGAAGAGGCAATGTGGGAACCCGAGGAACATATGATGAAGAACCTATGTGGAAATAAATGGATGGTGAAATGTTTAAAAGTGTTAGTGCTCTTTATTGATGGGATTACTTTGGAATAATTTTCTCTTGTATGTGTAAAACTGCAATTTATCATGTGAAAATGATATTTGAGGAAGAATTATCTTTTCTGTTGCGGATATAGTTATAAATAACCATTTGGTCTTATATGATCATTGGGTTTGAGGAAATTATAAGTTATTATAATTTGGGAGGAAAATGCAAGGTATGAGATAAGATTTGTGGTTAAATTATGTTATGGTATTTTGAGGAATTTATCTCATTTTGGTAATATTATAAAATATTGTTTTTGAAAAAGGACAACACGTAGACCGTGTGACTACCTGTCGCGTCGGACAAAGCTGTGGGAATCCAACCCACAACCAATGTGTGATTGGGATTTATCGCCTACCACTGGACTACGTGAAGTCCCTGGTTAGTGTGACTATTATTTTTAGTTAAATGACTTTATTGATCAATAATAATTTGATTTGGGATCTTATGTCTTATAAAATGAATACCCTTAGTATAGGAAAATGATTTGGTGATTAAGTGGTAAATTTTATTTTGGAAGTTGTTCACTTTGTTGAGAACACTATATGCCAAAGGAAAATATAGTAGTATGGGATTTCATTTGTGATGTAATGATGGATTTTTATCTATGTTTTTTTGTGTATTTATAATGATTCGGGTTATTTATGGAAATGATTAGGTTAATTACTTTTAAGTATGTGACTTTAATAGTAGATGATGTCATTTGGAGATACATTTTAACGTGGAAGACTACATTCTTATAAGTTTTGGGTTTCAATATTAGTTTGGATTATACTGAAGGATTTTAAGGAGAATATATTATTGAATGTTATTTATATAACTTTGGGGTATTTATGGTTTAATTTTAGAAATTAAGATTAGTATTTTTTTCTCTAATGGAATAAACATTTGGGGGATCATCAGATATTATACTAACCATTTTGGTTTTTATTAATCTCTAAAGACAAGTTAAATATATAGTTTATCCTACATGGATCATGTATTTATATAGAAGTTTATTCTAGCTCTTTTATTATGACCAACTATTCTTGAATACTCATTGTTCAAAAAAAATAAGTTAGTGGTAAAAAGTTATTAAATAATCAAACTCTACTTAAAAAGTATGTATATCTCTTTATGTTTTTAGTCAATATCATAAATGAATTCCTCGTCCTTATTTAATGTAACTTAAAACAAAAAAAAATGTCGTCAGTTTACTTTCCTACTAGGAGACTAATGGCCGTTTGTCCCAACACAAGTTTGTGGTTTTATTATTGTTAACTTTCTCCTGATAATGATTTCTATCCCTCTCCATCAGAAATTGACACTTAGTTTATCATCCATATCCATGTTTTCCTACATGGAATCCGAGTATAGTTTATCTTGGATGACCTTTATACCTCTCTTTCTATATTTTAAAGTGATAGTTTTATTGACTGTTTTTCTGAGGTGGGACTTTCCATTATATTCCCAAGAAAAATTTTAAAAATTGCGAGGACGCAATTTATTGAAGGAGGGTAGAATGTAACACCCCAATCTTCTACGATACGCTTCTTTTTGAATAATGTGATAGCATGTGTTGTACGCAACACCGAGTTCTAACACACCATAACAAATCACACTAGCCGTTATAAATAGTAATACCTAATTTTTGAAATTTTATAAATTCTATCTCTCAAAATGGACTTCATTTTTGGATTCGGAATATCGAAATTAGCCTAGGGTGAAATTTTGGTACTTTTTGGATAACTTTCATATTTTGATGAATAGTGAAAATTACTAAATTATAATTAAAAACAACTTTTTAATCAAAATAATTAATAGTGATAAATTATGAATTTGAGTGGTTTTAAAGTATATTTAAAATATATTTTTACCATTTAATATAATGTTGGTCATTGGACATAATTTTACAATTAAACCGAACATAAACAGGTGTCAATCTTTTGATAGTTCTTATCTCTTAAAAACAGGCTTTTTGTTTTGACAGCAGGAATTAATTTTAAATTAATTTCTGCCACTTATGTGTTTTGAATTTAGAAAAATGGATTCAATATTTGGAATCAGGATTTCCAAATTGTGTAAATAGGTAACTTTTATTTTTAGACATTTTGAATAATTATTGTGGTAAATATTTTATTTACCATGGTAAAGGGTAAATCTGGTAAATAAGGGTTAAAAAATAATATTATAATAATACTAAATTATCCTAAAACGTGTCTTAACCCTATTGGTAGATACATGGTCGACCATGGGCATCTTTGGGTCGATTTTGGGACCCCATGGATCCACATGTAAGTGATAATGACACTTTATTTTAATTAAGTTAAAATGAATACAAAAATGACACAAGCATATATCTTTTAGAAAAACAATTGTTACATAAGGTTATATATGTTGGATTTTAGATTATAAATATTCATTAGAAATATAAATATATTTCCTACATAATGATATTTTATTTATAATTTTTAGACATTAAATAATTTATTTATGACACAATGATGATGCAGTAATTACTATAATAGTGAAAAATTAAAATAATTGATATTATAAATACCCAAATAAATATAATATGAAACTTTTAATGAATTAAACTAATTTTCTAGGATAATATGATATATTAGGATTGATTTAATTGACTTTGTTCGAAGTAATCAATCTGTTATGAGTTTCACAAAAATCAACTATTGAATAGTGTCAAAATTGACATAAAAGAGTTCTTAAAACAAATATTATATTATTAATTGATATTAAATTCCTAAAAATCTAAGATTCTGCCAAGAGACTTATATCATGACAAGGTCATAATTAATGGACCACTTGGGTGTCTCTTGGATGTATATAGTAAGTTTATTAACCATATTATATAAAAATACAAAGAGACATTGTAAAAGTGAAACTAATTAACTTAGAGTTAATACTTAAAGATAAGGTTAATATAAGTACCCAAACCTGTCTAAATTCTATTGGTTGACTGGTTTTCGACCTATCCCCACCTTAACCTTTGAATAATAAACTTTGGAGCCATTAGAAACCGAATATGAATTTATTAAAAATTAATATTTCTAGCTTTTCCAAAGGTGCCCCTCACCCCTCTTATAAAAGGGCACTCCTCCTTCTCATTTCTTCACACCTTCAAAGCCTTTTGGTTCGGCCAAACTCTACCCAAATACTCTCCCAACATCCCTCACTACAACCTATAGGCCTTAGTTTGATCATAAAGCCAAAATAAGGAGCCCTTTTGATCAAATCAAAAGGAAGAACCCGAAGAAGTGGTAATGTTTTCACCACCCCCTTTTCAAGTTCCTTTCTTCGTCCACTTCTTCTTTCTTTGTTCGTACCATTATAAAATAATAACTCCAGTATCTTACATATACTGTGATGTTATTATAAATATTGGTACAACCATATTCAGTTTTCTATCCACCCTTTGAATAACATGTCACCATACGTGTGTACGTACGGCTTACCGTCTCCACGTCGTGGTGTAATTGTTATTCAATATATTATTATTTGGATGGGTATAATAATGATGTGTAACTCATGTAAATAATAAATATAACATGTTAATGATTCTGTATATATGATATACCATCCAATTATATATTATTTTAATATCAAAAGAATGATATTGTCGCTCGTGTGTACGTACGGACTACCGTCTCCACGAACGTGATAAGATTCATTCTCCATCGTATCCATTCAAGTATAATTATCATTTGATGATTTAAAAATGATGTTTAAGGACTTTATATCATTCTAGATATGAATAATATACATCCCATTAATAACGAATATGGCTCACATAACAAAGAATATAAAGTAAAATGAACCTGTTAACACCCGAAATGACGATAATTCTTAGATATTATTAACAAATCAATGTTAAAAGATCATATATGATATCATATTAAAGTAAATGATTCTTGTATTATTCAATAACAATTATTTCACCATTATACAGGAGGTAAACCTACCATCGACCAAGGAAAAAGTACAAAGTAAGGGATTTTCTTATCTCACTTTCAATTCTGTGAGATTTCCATTGTTCGCCACTAAATTATTGAAAGTGGTGTATTGTGTACTTCCATTTGATATATATTATCATGATTATCTTTATATTCATGTTATTATGTAAATAATTTGGTGGTTATAAACATTTGGCCATACGACTCAGTTGATTAACGTGGTAAGGGTTTTCTTATCTCACTTTTAATTCCGTGAGAATTCCATTGATCACCACTTAATTATTGCATGTGGTGTATGTGTACTGCCCATGATCGTATTCATTGTGTAATATACTTTAATTTATGGGTATTTACATAATCATGGTATGATACTTCTTTCAGGGGTGTATGTTTCGTAAGTTAATTAATCGATAAGGGAATTTGAGATTTCAATTTCCACTTATTTGGCTTTACGCATATTTCATTGATTATATTACCCCAAGATTATGTGTGGAATCACTATTCATTTGATTATTTCATAATTTACACTCCCCTTCCTATGGATATACTTTGGATACACATAATCACTCCATTGATAATTCTCAAGTCTTTGATATGAATTTGATAAGAGTAATTTTAACTCATTCACCATTTGTTGAGTTAAACATCCAATTCGTTGGTGTTGTTTTTACAAGAATATGTGTGAATATCCTTTGATTGTTTTACACTAAATATCCAATCATATTTAGTGTATTTATATTTGTCACACATAATTATGTCGTTGATTTATCCTTAACCTAAGGATACGGCCTTTATGATAGATTTCATCTCAACTTAAATTCCATTGAGACTTATTTGTTGATATACACCAAATCACTTTTATGTGGTTTATATAATGTACTTTGACATAGTATATCATGAATCCCTTTATTCTCATGATATTAAAAAGTTTTTAATACCTCCATTATTTGTATTCAAGTGTCTTTCTTTTGGTTAGAAACTCTAACTAAGATACCATTTTTAAATGTTTTAAAGACTTATTCATCTAAATCATTCTCATTAATATCCATGTTTTAAAAATGGTTTTAAGGATTTATTTATATGGACATTAATTTTTAGAAAATAAAACTCCTTTTAAAATGTTTCAAAGTGGTATGGGACACATTGATTCAAAAATCTATTTTTAAATGGCTTCTCGACAAATAGTTTGACTTTTAAATGATTTCAAGAAAAAGGGAGATATTTATCTCAAATAGATTTGATGATTATTTTAATCTATGTCAACATCCTTCATTATTATTGATTGAGGTTAATGTGATATAATACAATCTTCAATATTGTATCGAATGAGTTATGTTTGACTGTGGATGTGCTATTTTTATACCATTAATGGTTTGTGGTTAAAGTATTGACATTTCTTAAGTTATTTGTAATCTGAATGTTTATGTTATATTTCAAACATTCATTCAGATGAATGTGTTAGACAAGTATGTTCCGGGTTGGGGACCGGTAAAAGTAAGACCTCCGGTTTGGTCTCCGGTTATTAGAGGAACTCTGGTTTGGTCTCCGGTTATTAGAGGAACTCCGGTTTGGTCTCCGGTTATTAGAGGAACTCCGGGTTGGTGTCCGGTTATTAGAGGCACTCCGGGATGTGTTCTGGTTACAGTTAGCCCCAAGGTCTTGGGATGAGGCCTTGACAAAGAAATTAATGTTCAGCATTATGCATTCCATCAATATGAAAGTAGTTCAAGTTTAAAAGGCTTTTGTTTTGGTAATGCATTGCCTTAAATGTTTATGCTTATTTTTGAAAGTTTTCTCTATATTGTTATCCTTACTGGGCATTTGAGCTCGCCCCTTTTCTATGTTTTATTTATCCCAGGATGTGAAGAAGTAAGTTATGAATGACCTGCAGGGATTTTATATGGGGATATGAGTGTGTAATATGGAGACTATGTTGTTCTAGTAGTTTTTCACTTTATGATGTAATATAAAACTTTATGAATATATCTAGTGTTTCCAAGGCTACTAAACCAATCGGTCTTTCGAAATTTGATCTTTCTTGTGATCATGCCAATGTTATGTAATAATGCACCGACTCTAGGTAACTGGGGTCGGGGCGTTACAACTATAACATGAGAAATGGATTTTATGTGGGTCTGTGATTTGGGATCATATGAAGGATTGTGTTTGAGGGTCCCCCTGGATCCACTCTAGGAATACATGCAGAAATACTCAAGGATCATTCCTGTGTCTGATGATGTACTAGGATCTTGTGTGTGTCTAATGATGTACTAGGATCCTCTGTGGGTCTAATGATGTTCTAACATACTGTGTGGGTCGGATGATGTAATGAGATCCTATTTTGGTCTGATTATATACTAGAATCCTGTGTTGGTATAATCATTTACTAGGATCATGTGTGGTTCTGATGATGATTTAGGATCCTACGTGGGTCTTCCTTATAACAGAGTAATATGATTCAGTAGTTACAACTAATCATCTTAAATACCATACCTATGTTATACCTAGCACGAGCTGAGTCCTTACCTTTGTGGTGATACCATTGTGGTATTATTCTATGGGGCATACATATGTGTCACATAAATTTGTGGTGATACCTTTGTGGTATTATTCTATGTGGTGTAACATTGTGGTACTTAACTTCATTATATTCCTTCATTTGTAGAATAGTTGAGCTTTGGGATAATGAGTTGGGCCTTGTGTTTCCTCATGATTTATATGGGTTTACTTGATAACTTCAGTATATGTATTGGAATATACCTCAGCAGGGTTTTCAGTTGTTTTCATGCTTTATGGTTTATTCGTTTTGGATTTTTTGAGACCTTGAGGGTCTCGGGGTCCCTTCTGAGTATCGTTATACTCACCCCTGTGTAGTCTACACACACACCTTGTTGTGTTTGGTGCAGATGAAGGAATTCGCTGATTGAGGATCAGGGCACTATAACTAGAGGTAGCTTAGAGGTGGACATTAGACGAGGCGTACCACAGAGCTAACCACTCAGGGGTTATACCAAACCTTCATGTAGGATCCTTGGCAGGTGTTGACAAGATCTGTTTCAGTTTACATTTACTTTTAAGTTTCTTTTACTTCTAATTTGGTCTTGTATTCTGTCCCCTTTTACTTACTGTACTCACTCAATTTACTATTCAGTTTACTTGTGTTGATATCTTGATGTGTGGTTGGTTGCATGTTTTTAAATGATATAAATCCAATGACTTCCTGGTTTTAGGGAATTGCCTTTCGGTTCTAGTCGCCAGCCCCTGGCTTTTGGAAGGCGGTCTTGGGGTAGTCACTGCCTGGGCCCTGGGGGACGGGTCATGAAAAATTGGTATCAAAAGATTATGTTCTACTATATAACATTGGTCTCTAATCTATTTAACAATGATAGTGTTATTTGTTGTGTGTGTGGTTATTAGTTTAGGGAATCCGGCGTTGGTGAGGTGGCTGATGTATCTATACACTTGGACCCCGAATTTTGATTTTGACTTAGTGTATGAAAACACTGATTGCGTGTGTGTTTTCAAGAGTTTTCGTTGTCATCTCCTTGAGTCAACTCACAAGGTATAACTTATTGACTGTGGCACACCTGTTTCTTTTTAGGATGCCTCCACACAGACATCCGGCTAGGGTTCTGGGTATAGTACGCACTGATAGCCCACCGAGCAATGATGCTCAGTACATGGCCCTCATTCCGTAGAGGAACCAGTGGTACCATTACCCTTTCTTCCACCGATTCCACTAGCCCCAACAATAGAGAGTGCACTCCACTTGAGCATATTTCACGAGTTCCAGCGCCAGAGGCCACCCAAGTTTAGGGGTGAGAGGGACCCACAGCCGGCAAACGATTTTCTAGAGGCCGTGTAAAGAGTTTTTCGACAAGTAGAGACACCATCTGATCTCATCGTTATCCTTACCGCCAGTATTATATAGGGCAGCAGCATGTAGATGGTGGAGCTTGATGCTCTAGGTTCACGACTAGGTGACACATATCTGGGCAGACATCGAGAGCTTGTTTGAGGAAGAATTTTTCCCAACGACTCTTGGTGAAGTATTCTTACAATAGATTCTTCATCAATAGAAGAGAACATGACTACAACGTAGAACTCAATGAGGTTGACTGGCATCTCACCCTAATCAAATGATATGGAGAGAGACCCGTTCTTTAGGGCCCAGACCATTGAGTAGGGACTCAGACAGTATATTAGGACTATGATGATTTCTCTTAGCATCCTGACGCAGGCGGGGGTGTTAGAGTGAGCACTCATTGTAGAGAGTTTTCTGGCAGAGTAGTCACTAATAGCGAGACCCGCCACCAGTTGTCATGTAGTGGAGTTTTCTGCAACTGGCAATAGAAAAATGTCACAGAGTTCTAAGAGAACCATACCAACATTTAGATGACCATAGGATTCAGGGTTAGTCGTGTGGGGTACCAGAGACTGCTCCTGTCAAGAAAGGAACAAGCAGTGTCACACATGCGTTGGGCAGGGTCACCTGGATTGTGAGTGCCCGACCCACCATATGGATTATTAGCAGATGGTCGACGGACCACCAAAGTAGAGATAGAGGATTGACTGAGGAGGTTCGCAGGGAGCAGGAGGACGTGGCAGAAGAACTGGTCGTGAAGCTGGTGCTGGGTGATGATTCGAGATGTCACTGCCACCATTACTAGGTGGTCCACCATGAACACAGCGAGCAGGTGGAAAAAGGTGAGCTCAGCTCCAGCCAGTTGAGACCTAAGACCATGGTGATCCGAAGATGATACGAGGTATGATATGTGGCTACTACACCTTAGATGCAGTACCTATAGACACAAGTTCCTGTCATTATTTTATTTCCACTACCCTCGTTCAGAGCTCAGAGATTCAAATGGAGCTGTTGGCTTGATCCTTACTGCAAGAGACACTTACAGGAGAGGATTTGTTGTTTGAAAACTGGTTCTGTTAGTGTGAGCTTACTCTAAGAGGTGAGAGATTCAGCTGGGATCTCTTAGAAGCGGCATTGAGGCCTTACGAAATCATCTTTTATATGGACTGGTTATATATAGTCCATTGTCATATTTACTATATTAGGCGCAATGTGTGGTGTGTCTGTATGGATGGGACTTGGATAAATTTCAATGGAGAGAAGGGAGCCTTTACAGCATAGGATTCACTTTCCCGAAGGAGAGTGCATCTGATATCCCCTCAGATGGCTAGCATTACCCTCGGAGCGGTTGATGTGGAGAGTCCGAGCAATATTGTAGTGGTGGAACAGTACATGTATCTCTTCCCTAATGATGAAATGAGTTTACCACCCTGTAGATAGGTGTACTTTTACATTTATTTGTACACTAGGACAACACTGATATCTACACCAGCATATTGGATGACTTCCGCAGAGCTTCGTGGGCTACAGGTATAGTTGGAGAACTTTTAGGGGAATGGGTTTATCCGGGCCAATGTTTCTCCTTGGGAAACTCCAATTTTGTTCACAAAGAAGGTGGACGGGAGCTAGAGACATTGTGTTGACTATCAGTGCCTAAACCATGTTACTATGAAGACCATGTACCCACTTCCAAGGATTAAAGACCTCTTTGATCAGCTGAACGGAGCATGGTGGTTCTCGAAGATATGCCTTAGATTAGGATATCACCAGGTCAAAGTACAAGACGAGGATGTCATGATGATAGATTTCATATGTCAGTACGCCCACTACGAGTTTTCAGTTATGCCATTAAGCGTAACCAATTACCTAGCAGTGTTCATGAGAATCTTGGAAAAGATATTTCATCCATACCTTGATCTCTTTGTTGTAGTATTCATCTATGACATATTGATCTAGTCTGATATTGAGGAGGAGCATGAATATCATTTGTAGATAGTTCTGGACAGACTCTATGAGCACCATCTTTATGTTAAGCACTCGAAGTTCCAGTTCTGTATCCAATAAGATCACTTTCTGGGACATGTCATCTCAGAGGCTGGAGTTGTGGCATATCCACCGATGATTGAGGGGGTACGTTCATGGGAGCCACCCAAGAGTGTGATGGAGGTATGGAGTTTTCTATGTTTTGTCGTATACTGAATATATTTGTGCCAGATTTATCCATAATCGCAACACCTTTATCAGCATTGAAGAAGAATTGGAAACCCTTTGTATGGTTGGAGAGATTCCAGTGGAGTTTTCAGGAGCTGAGGCATAGTCTGTCTAGTGCCCCATCATGAGGCTTCTGGAAGAGAGTGTAGGGTACGCTGTCTACTGCGACGCATTAGGGATCAAACATTGATGTGTCCAGATGTAGGAGTGAGCAGTGATTGCATATGGTTCTCGATAGCTGAGTAATCATGATCAGAACTACGCTACCCATGAAAATGAGTTAGCAGCAGTGGTCCTCGCCTTGAATATGTGGAAATAGTACATTATGGGTGATCATTTTACAGTCTAATTGTATCACAAGAGTCTCAGGTATATCTTCTCGCAGAAGTACATAATCCTGAGACAACGACATTGGATTGAGTTCCTCTAGGACTATTACTTTGAGATAGTATATACGCTGATGAAGGAGAACGTTATAACAGATACACTTAGTAGGAGGTCTAGTATACAAATTCATAGGAAGGCAACAGAGTAGATGGATGCTGTGAATATATACTTTGTGGATTGAGATGGAGAATCTTTTCTTCAGTTTCTTACACTCAATCCCTCACTGCTTCAGCGAGTAAGGGAGGCGCAGCACCGGGACACTTACTGCGAGGCTCGACGTGATCAGATATCCACAAGAATGGCACCTGATGGATTTTCTAAAGGTTGGGATCACATCATCCTCTTCAAATTACATACCATGGTAGCAGTGTCACTTCAGGATGAAATTTTGAGGGAGTTCCACGCATCCCCTCTAGCGGTACATCCAGGAGTGGTGAATATGTACTTGAATATCCGACGACAGAACTTGTGGCTGAGAATTGAGAAAGCAGTAGCAGAGTTTCTTGGTCTGCACCACACTTTTCAATATGTGAAGGCAGAGCATCAGGTAACAGTAGGCTTAATTAATCCTTTAGAGGTCCCATAGTGGAAGTGGGACAGGATATCCATGGACATCATGACATGCATTCCATGTACATCCAAGGGTCATTATTCTCTATGGGTGAACATCGACAGACTCACAAAGTTGGCCCACTTCGTACTGATCAGAGAGAAGGGTTCAGTAGGTAGAATGGGATGCCTCTATGTGCATGAGATTTTCCGGCTACATGGTGTACCCTCAACGATTTTCTTCGTTCATGATACATGTTTCACTTCCCGGGTATGGAAGGGATTACAAGAGGCTTTTGGGATGCAGCGTCATTTGAGCATCACCTTCCATCTTCATACAGATGGCCAGACAGAGAGGGCCATTAAAGGCCTTGTGGACATGTTACGTGCTTACATCATCAACTTCAATTGCTGCTGGGAGATTCATTTTCCTTTGGTGGAGTATTCAAACAACAACATCTATCACTCCACCATTGGGATGTCACCTTTCTAGGCTTTGTACAACCAACCTTGTAGATCTCATTTGTCTAGACTTACCTAGCTGAGTTAGTACTAGTGGGACCAGAGATGGAACAAGCTACCACATAGAAGGTTCCGATCATCCAAGAGAAGATGAAGACTGTATAGAGTAGGTAGAATTCTTATGCCAATACGAGATGGGGACCTCTGGAGTTTGAGTATTATGACTACATATTCCTACGGGTCTCACCCTGATGAAGTTTGAGTTGGATTGGCCAGGGCGGCAAGTTATCTACGAGGTTCATCAGACCCTTTCAGGTCCTCAGAATAGTTGGCAAGGTGGCTTACCACTTAGCTCTTCTACATCAGTTGAACTAGTTGTGTGATGTCTTCTACGTATCCCAGCTGAGGAGATACCTGCATGACCCATCTAACGTCATCGACCACGGCGAGCTGGACATCGACGATGGGGAGAGGTTTACAGCGGTATCAATAGAGATTGAGGATCGAAAGGAGAAGTTCCATCATCGGTGGTTGATACCTATGGTGCATGTTCACTGGTATCATAAGAACCTCTAGGAGGGAAAATGGGAGCAGGAGGTCCAGATAAATGCTCAGTACCCCCACATGTTCCCTTAGTTTGAGTTGTGGCTTATGGAGACGCAAAGCACATAGGTGGGGAGAATGTAAAGACCCTAATTTTCCATGTAATTGTTTTATATTATATGGAATATTATGAGACCGTGAAAATTTTTGGTGCGTGATTTTAAGACTCGATGTGCCCGAAATTAATTTCTGATCATTTTTTCGGGTACGTTCAATAAACATGCAAGAATGTATTTTTTATATTTTAAATCAATTCTTGAAATTGAAATATAAGGGAACTGTTGAACTCGCAGTGCCAGTATTCACTTATGGATACCTTCACCTTGACCGCAGTAGGTTGAGGGTAGAAGTTAGTCTTCCACATTTTTGTGTTGGAATAAAAAAAATTGAAAAATTTATCATTTTTATTTTCCTTGTAAACATCTTTGTGGCTATGGAGGTGTGGACCACCCAAACTAAAAACTCTCAATTTGAATTCAAAGGTGGGGACCACCTAACCTTTAAACTCCCCCTTTAATTGGAGGTAACTCTTGGACTCCCTACACTTTAATTATATGAAATTAGTTAATTTACTAATTATGTCGACTCCATATGTGTCAACAAATTAAAATTGATAAAAATTTTTTATTTTGGTTGGATATTAATATTTCATGGGAGAAATAATTGGAGAAAGGGGGTAATGGAGAGATATCGTGGATAAACTCATCCTAGAATTATGATCGTGCTCTCCAACGAAGAATGCGCTCTCCAATGAGGAATGTCTTCAATGAGAACGAACCGATGTTCGTCCTTACCTCCGCCCCGATGTAAAAAAACCATTGAGGTAGGGGTTTTCTTATGTTTCATGGTTTGAGTTGAATTAATACTATAGATCCACCTTCTACCGATATGATGCAGAGGGTGCAGGCCAAAGAAACATGGCACGATCCCTCTGATGTTCTTCATGGTTGTTGTATTCTTTGCGAGGGAGAAAGGTTGCAACTGCCTCTCGGGCTAGCTGCACGGAACCCAGACAGTGTGCATCAGTGCCGCCGGTAGAGGTATATGGCGTGTGGAGGCTAGAGGAAGGCCGGATATTTCCAGCCACGGTGATGGATAGAAGGTGGTCAATGCTTTGGATGACTGCGAAAACACGGGCAACACGACCACGCGCCACTGTCGGAACAAGGGGCCATGGCCTGCCTAGCTACGGTGAATGGAGGAAGACAGCCGACGTTCGGCCGGTCACGGAGGGGTGGCACACGACGTGACATTAGGAGGAGGAAAGGGTAGGTCATTTAGGCCAACCGAGATGTACTCAGTGGTCGCTGCAGTGGGTCCCACATGCATCTTGGCGACCGAACAGCTTCAGTCGTTCGGTGATTGAGGGCGGGGGGTGAGAGAATACCCCCTGCACATGTGTTTGGGCCGGTTCGAGTCAGATTCTGCAGTCTACGACCATACCATTGCTATACTCGGGTCGGGCTAGGCCGGGTCGGTCTAACAGGGTCACATCAAACCCAGACCATTTTTGACCTTATACGTTCTTTCATCCATATCTTGACCTACGATGGTCTATTTGATGAACCGTTTGCAGCACCAGTAACCTTGGAGTGAGGCAGTCATTTTGGTATATCCCATTTGAGTTTGGATAATGTAGGGGTATAGTTAGGTTGTATTGGCAATGAATCCATCCTATCCATCTGGACTAAAAGTCTAATAACATACAGACGAGGCGTCTGTTTGATGCATCTTCTGTTACATTGAGAACCCAATGACATGGAAATACTTTGGGATACTTATTCATGGTAATTTGTAGCAGTTGGAGTATCAACCAGTGTATTGAAGAGTGGACCCTCCTAGAGACATACATGCTTATTGCGAGTACCCTGTAGCTGGCTGTAACATGAGAAATGGAATCTATGTGGGTCTGTGCTTTTGGATCCTACATGGGTCATTGTTTGAGGGTCCCACATAGATCTGATCAAGGAATCCATGGGGACTACTCTAGGATCCTTCGTGGGTCTAATGACGTACTATGATCTTGTGTGGGTATGATGATGTACAAGGATATTGTGTGGGTCTGATGATGTACTAGGATCTTTTGTGGGATTGATAATGTACGAGGATCATGTGTGGGACTGAAGATGTACTATGATCCTGTGTGGTTCAGATGATGTACTAGGATCATGTGTGGGTTTAATGATGATTTAGGATCCCACGTGGGTCTGCCACTTAACAGGGTTAGATTATTCAGTAGTCACAACTAATCATCTTTACTACCGTACTAATGTTATAACTGGTATGAGCTGAGTCTTTACCTTTGTGGTGATACCTTTGTGGTATTATTCTATTTCGTGTATCTTTGTGGTACATACCTTTGTAATATTATTTCATTTGTAGAACAGTTGAGCTTTGGGATAATTAGTTGAGCCTTGTGTTTCCTCGTGATTGAGATGGGTTTACTTGATAACTTAGGTATATGTATTGGCATATACCTATGTAGGGTTCTCAGTTTTTTTTCATCCTTTTTGGTTTATCCTTTGTAGATTTTGTGAGACCTTGAGGGTCTCATGGTACTGTTTGAGTATTGTTATAATCAACCCTACATGGGCTACACCCACACCTTATTGTGTTTTGTGTAGAAGACCGAAAATGCAGACTGAGGATGAGGGTACTAGGGCTGGAGGTAGCTCGAAGGTGGACGTTAGACGAGGCGTACTTCATAGGATACCATTTGGGAGCTATACATACCCTTCTGGTAGGATCATTTACAGGTATTCATCGGAGCTATTTCAATTTACTTGTTCTTTTCATTTTCCTGTACTTTCCAGTTGGGCATGTATTCTGGCCCCTTTTAGATATTGTACTCACTCTATTTATTATTCTGTTTACTAATGTTCATATCTTACTATGTGCTTGGTTGCATGTGTTTACAGGATATAAAGGCAATGCCTTCATGGTTTTATGGAATATGCCTTTCGGTGCTAGATTCCAGCCCGTGGCCTATGGAAGGTGGGTTTGGGTTAGTCATGGAATAGGCCCCGGGGGATAGGTTGTGACAATTAATTACCACAATAACATAAAAATAAATATATGAAATCCTATAAAATGTTTGAAAAAATTAATAAAATCATTATCCATCAAATATTTTATCTAATAACAATGTAATACTAATGAGGAAATCTTGTATACCAATAGTAGGACATTCAACATTGTTTCTTTTCAATTGTGTTCTAAATCCATGCATCATTTGTGTATAAGATGTTTTCACTCTATGTATAGGTCATAATATTTGATAAAATATATTACGATAGTTCCTAGAAACCTCCCAAAAATAAGATATACCTTTAAAAAATTAAAATTACTCATCAAGTCACTTTTTAACAAGTATGGTTTTTTATGAAACTTATTTTTCTACAAAATAAGATAATCCCATTTGTCTATTATTAACTTGGCATCAATGATTATATCAACCATAAAGGATATCAATAACTATAAACTTATATACATGAATTACAAAATCATTATTACTCAAAAAAACTATTTCACTAAAACATACAGTAAACAAAAGATTATTTTTCCAATTAATGTCTTATAAAATATGTCTAGTCATGTTAAACATCCATATCATAAAAAATTAATATGGGTATAATTTCATTTAAATGTATGATTATCCATAGACTTATTGTCCCATGAAACATTATGTAAATTCGAAAATAAAATACATATTAATCTTTATGTGTCCATGAATCATGTATTTTATTAAAACACATTATCCATTTTATAGGTTATCGGTACCATTAAAAATATTATTATAAATCCTTAAGTAACACTACTTTTGAAAAATTGTTAACAGTTTAATTATTCATATAATTAAAATATAATTTATTATATAATTAAATAACTTAATTATTCAATCCAAATACATAAATACTTAAATAAATATACATTAACAATCGGCATAACATCAAACCTTCCTTGGTCTAAGAATAAACATATATAATGTGAATTGACTTGGATAATTCCTAGCATCCTTACATTTAAAACAATGAACTCTAAATTGTGACATATTTTGAAATATATTTCCTTCTATTTCACTTTTCATTTATATTCAATAATTTATTTATAAATTCCATTCATTTTCACACATTATACATTTTCCTGTTCCTTTGACACATTCTTTAGGGTGTCACATTCCACATTTAAAATAATAAATAAATTGAACAATCTTTTTTATAGGGTCTCCACCACCTAGTATCACAATAAAATTTATCCTTGTATTCATTGGTGAGTATGAGAGTTGGTTACGGTGAAATTTGTAAATTATATATCATGAATAATTATCTAGAATAATCCCAAAATTTCCATTACATTCTAAATTAAAACAAATATTTTTCATTCAATCCATTGACAAAAATAAGATATTATACTTTAAGAAATAGTAGTCATAGTTAGTGATCATGAAAATTCATTTAAATAATGTCTATAATGTAAAATATTATTTAAAATATATACGTCCTTATGATTAACCTAGGTCATCTATAATCATCATATATTGAGATCCTTCGTAAGGGGTTATAAATAAAATGCGTAATAATCCAATAATATCCCATTGGAGTATGAAAACACGTGTGTTTAAAGGTATTTTTTGTGCACCATGTTATTATAGACTCAATCTAAATGCATCAATTTTGGATTGAATTACCCTATTTATAACTTTTCTATCTATAAATTCCCATATAATAATAATAAAAGGACATAATTTCATTGGAAAACATAATATCTACCATAAAAAAATTAGGATGTTATCATATACATATTTTTATCCATAAATATAGTTATAGGGTTATGTTCCATAATCTATGTTTCATTTAACCTAGTTCCCAAGGCCTCTAATGTGCTTCATCAGTTACGAACAATGACAATTTAGACTCCATTATACCAGAGATGGTATCCAAGTTATTATATTGGTATAATATTCAAATGAACTCAACCCAAAGGAATTATCAATTTAATAGTGTTTGAGAACTAAATACATACAATATTCCAATATTAAATAATAAACACAAAATAAAATGTAGTGAAAGTAATTCTATAATATACTTGAACACATTAAAATATTTTAACTTCATATAATAGGTAATGGAAACAAATTTAGGGTGTGATAAAATACCCAGTAATGGATACATACATTGGATGCTTACAAGGGTAAATAATTCATAATCAATTTAGCATTATAAATAAATAAAAAAACCTGAAATTCAATCAATAACATCAGAATGAAATGTATCCTGATATAAATAAATTATGTAGCCAAATTGTAAATAAAAAATGAATTCTAAATAAAGGAAATGTTTAATATTGGATGTCATGATACCAAAAATCATTAGAACTCTACTATTAATACCTTATGCTAATATATTTTAAAACAATGGGTAATGTTATAATTAGTTTGGATAAAAAAACTCGCTTGAGACATGATGATTCATATAGGGTCGATATAATTCCAGTCCAAATCCATCACTACATGTCCAATACATTTATTATATATTAAATTATAAATTACATTCACGGAAAATTTTCCTTATCAATGAATGTCTTTATTTAGTAATGAATACAAATTATAAATAATTCCTCATTCACTAAAATAACATCTAGAGAAAATCAAAATATGATATAATAGGATATGTTTTAAGGAAAAATCATATCCATGATATGAAGAGTAGTTATATTTAGGGTAAACTTAATTTCAAATCATTACAATAATGGGAAATTTTAAATAGAATTTTAGAAACTATAAAATGTTGATAAATAGATTAAAATTCATATTTAATATAGGTTTTGTAATTAAATTGGTTCTTTTAGAAAATGGAAATGAAAATTTAAGTCAATTGTTCATTTCTGATTATTCTATTGATAAACTATTGAACTTCGTAGGAGAATAAAAATGAAATAAATTTGTCATAATGATAATAAATTATTAAACTCCACACATATAAAAAATCAATTTTTGACTCTTATAAAAGAGTGAGAAATTCACATCAAATCTAATATTATAAATATTCTCTTGAAACCTATGAAATTGGTAATTTAAACAAGAAATTCCCTTAATTTTTAAATCTCAGTAAATAAATGTTCTTTTTTAAAATAATTTTCAATGAAAATGTATTTGGAATAAAAATATATATGACCAAAATGTGAAATAAGATATGATTTCGTTTTACATATTTGTTTTATTTATCAAAGTAAAAAAAATGAAGTAAATTTTTAATAAAACATAGAAAATACATATATATAAGAGTATAATAAAATATATTGAGTTTATAAAGTATATATTATATGATTCAGTCAATGAAAATAAGGGTAATCATTGACCATGAGATTGAGAAATGTTTTACAACCTCCTAGGTAAATTATAAATTTTAACCCATTCGACAAGTAAAAAAGAAGTCAAACATTAACCATCACTAATTAATATATACTTATGTTAAATATATAAAATTAAATTATATTAACCACATAAAAAATAGGATCATATTAAAAAATAAATCTCAATGAAGTAAAAGTTTTGATGAAATCCATTACAAATATCATATTATTGGAATGATAAATAATCAATGAAGTCAATATAGTTAACAAAATTTTATTAAAAAAGTCAAAATACAAAATACTAAAATCATTCATCATTTCAAAAAAAACCCCGAACATTGTCAATGATTTATAATTATAACCCAAGGAATGTGCATTAAGATAAAAATTCATTACTGTTTGGTAATATTAAAATCATATCCTCTAATGTTAAATAAAATAAATTGTAACTTAATACACCATGAATTAGGTATTACATAATATATAATTTAAAAAGAGATTATATATACTCAATATAAAAGAAATTAGGTGCATAACATGAAAATTTGTCACAATGTTGGGATATTGATACGAAGTCCATTATATTGTACTTCCCTTTAGATGAACGTTATTTAACCACCTATATAATGGTTATAAATATGTTATTAATTTATAAAAAATTATTCATATTTAAAATGTCTTATATTATGTACTTATACCATTATATCAACCATTCATTAATTGCAATATATTATTAACATTGCTTCAAATGTTAACTCAATCATTTTATTATTGATGTTTGGTCACAAGTGTTCTTCTTCATATGAATATTATATTGTTCCATAATCTAATAATATATATTATGGTAATAAATATCAAAAAAAATCATTATATATTTTTTTATATTTATTCTTGGAGATGGATATATAAAATTAATCGCATCTCTTTGGGGGGATGGATAGTTGTAGGTTAGCAAGAGTGAAGATATCATTTTCTTATTAGGTGGAAGGGTTAGGTTTTTGATGATATAATATTTCTCCTAAATAAATATAATTTAATTATTGTCATATATATCTTTTATTTCATTAAATATGATCATCCAACTGAGTTTGTGATGGAAAATGAATTACATCGTTTAATGAGATGACTATCCTCGGTACCCACATGCGATGCTTTTATTTTTCATTTTATGGAGAAGGATATTCTTTTATATTATTTTTTTCATATTTATCCATTATTTCCATCATTACGACTTTAAATACTTTTTAGGGATGTAAAAAAACATTCTTCAGTTCGTGAGCCAATTTTTTGATATACACACAAGTAATTATTATGATTCTCAATTAATGACGATGATGATAGATTAATATTATACCATCAAAATAATAAAATCTCACTATATATAAAATATTTTATTTTTTTGGTTTAAATTTTTATTAAATAATTTTTTGTTGTAAATGAATATGTAAAAAATGCTTGGTTAAGATGGATACCTACTCTATGTGAAACATCTCATGGATCTCTAATTAAGAAACAAAGGGATTCTATTTTTGAAAAACAAATAGTTGAAGAATGTGTCTTAAGAAGTTGGGGAGGTAATTTTTCAGGGGTTCATCATTCTAAATGGATTATAATCTATGAATTAGTGAGGTTATGAGGTTCTGTTTCATAATTTAGGTTACTAGAACACCTGACATATGTCGTTGTTTTCCATAGTGCCAAGTCACTTTCATGGAAACAAACACTGAAAAATATACCATCCTCAGAGCTTGTATGAGATAAGATCAAAATATGTTAATAAAATAGATATTATAAATGTTTTTATTTCATTTTATCCATTATCATTTAAGATTATGCCTCCTAACCCCTTGGTAAATCTATATTCACCATATCCATGGTAACGAATTTTTATAGATTTTCCTAATCATTTTGGTCAAAAATAATGTTTAAATTATTAAAATATATTAATTATTCTATTTCCAAATATGGACTATATTTTTTTAAATTTAATTCACATAGAGGGAGAAATTTAATACATTATTATACATGTAATGTTTGATAAAAAACATATTTTTAGTAAAATCATTTTCCGGAATAATTTGATATTATATTAACTATTTGATTATTAATCAATATCATATGGATTTAAATTACTTAATTTTGATGTATAACATATAAATATCATATAAATCATTTATTATTATATATTGTTTTAAAAATTATAAAATTGAAATTCATTTATACTGAAAAAACAATTTTCAAAAAAATGCCTCTTCAGGTATAGAAATGTTTTATAATAAATTAAATTATAAAATTAATTTAAAAGACTATAATTAAATTATTAATAAAGTTAATATTCTTTTAAAACTAGTTTGAAGAAGAGTTTATATTGATATATTCTTTAAAAAAATACATTTATCTTGAAATTTCAATATTTTTTATTATTGAGTTTAAAATCACGTTGTTCAAAAAAACCAAATAATTTATCCTATTATAATTTTGATATGATAATTTTAAGAAATTAGGTACATTTTAGAAATAAATTTTGTAAAGGTGGAGAAAAATAATTATATTATTTTCTAATAAAAATAATAACAATATTTTTTTGAAGAAAATGTATTTTTTGAAGAATACAATGACTTTAAAAAAATTAATTGTTTATATACTATTAATCAACATTTTTTAAGGATTATTAAATTTAAAATTTTTATTATAATGTGTTTAACCCTATTCATACATCCAATTTTACCAATAGGTTTATAACATCCACTTTTAAATGATCATATTTTTTTGTATATACTGGTTTTCTTAAATCTCAATGATGCTTAATAATAACGAAAATTCACGCATTTATTTAGGAAATCAATAATAAATCATGTTGTAACATTATTCCTTGGAGTATTGGGTATTCTTATGGAAATGTACATAGTAATTTCATCCCATTTCCACATCGGAATTGAACGATGATTCACGACTCCTCTAGGATATAGTCTCTCAACCTTTACCTACTGAATAACCACACATATTGATATATATATTCAGAACCTTTAATATTCTTATAATCCCACAAAAAATGTTCCCTCAAATACCTAAAAGTCATGCTTCTATTGGGGTGTATAGAGAAATTATATCTATTAGAATTGTCCATTAATTCCATTTTTCTCTTAAGAATATATGGATCACAAAATCTCGGTCCAAACCATAGTATTTCATCATTAGAAATGATTTCATATAGATTTCCTTCATTCACAAACTTAATATTATTTTGAAAACTCTCATCATCAAATTATAAAAAATTTAACCTTTCAAGTAATTATGCTCTCTAAATTATTTATAAAATTATTTATCTCTCCCCTCACATAATAATTCGTATTTCAAAATCTTTTAAAACTATGCTAGGAATATTTTCTATATTCTTAAATAATTGATTGAAGTCAATTTTAACCATGATTTTTTTATTATGGTTTAAATGAAGTATTCTAAATGTTTCCTGAAAGGTTTCATTTTTAATTGTTTTTTATAAAATCCAAAAGGATTTTTTTATGAATATGTTGTTAATGTATTACCTCATTAGTTTAACCATTTTACACAATTTTTAGTCAACTACAATTTTTCTATAGTTTCTCAATGAAAACTCAAAAATGAATTAATATTTCAATATTTCTATTTAATTTTTTTAAAACATGATTTTACTAAAGTACCAAAAATTTTGATGAATGGAAATTCATATTTCATTAACATTGGGGTCATTTACTTTATCTTGAAGCATTCACTTTCAGGAGATAATTTTTCAGGAGACATATAATTAATCTAAAATATTCAAATTATTAGTATCATGGATATGATTATTACCTAAAATTTATCCCATTTTAATATTTATTTTTTCTCATTAGATGTTATTAAATATACTAGGGAATTATTGATAATTTGTATTCTTTAATCAATACATAAATTTTTTTATAATTCATATTTTTCGTGAATTGAGTTGATCATTAAATATATATGGAATAAAATAGAAATACAGTGATGGGTGATGAAAAGTTATAGATAGCCCATTGTTTCATTAGTAGGTCCCATGAGAAAAATTATTTTGACATATTTTAATGGGTATTTAACCATTGTTTCAAATATTATTGGTTAATGGTGGTGACAGTAGAGGTATCATTATTCCTATGATCATGATATCTAATAGAATTCATTTAATTCCCTGATAATTCATCTATTATTATCCACATGGTTATTTTATTTATATTATTCATGGATTGTTTGCAGGATAATGTTATTTATTAAATGACATGTATTTTTAGTTATTTACCATTACATATTTTTATGAATTTATTTTTCATGATATCATCTAATGTATATAATCCTTACTAGAATTTGAGATTACACTTATTTTCTTTCCTTTCTGTATGACATGAAGACTAAATATTTAAATAATTTTTATAGATGTTGATGAATTTTTAATTTTTAATTTTTATATCCCATTTCCATTATAAAATTCATATCATGTTAGAATTTGGTACTCAATGACTATATAATTGATCGATCATCGGGAAGATATCCTTTGTATGTTATGAAATTTAATAAATTTGACACTAACATTAGGTTACTATAGTAATTGTAGTAATAGTTGGTATTATATGAGTATTATAATAAAAAATATTAAATAGATTTTGGGAAACATAGATTATATAACATAACATTATGACTGACTTTAAGGATAAAAATAAAAATACGATAACATCTCAAATTTCTTGTATGGTATAGATTATTTTGTTTTTTCATTTAATTGCATCCATGTATAGATACTAAATCATGATATGTTTATTATACAATTGTATGTATGGGTAATAAATCCAAAAAATAAATATCAATATTGAACTGATCCTTAAATGATATATCATAACGGGCTATACAGAAAACCTAGTTCGACACTCTAAGGGTATTTTAATTGGTTAATTAACATTTTCTTTATAAAATATTATGTATTGCTTGAAAATATTTTTATGATTTAATATAATTAATAATAGAACCATTTTTAAGACAATGATATGAACAATGTATATATTTTTTGTTTATTTAATTTGTTATACTAGATAAATAATCATATATTATGATTTAAAATTAATAATATTTTATGATATTTCACAATATGTCACTTTAATAAAAATGATCCTTATAAAAAAAATCATATCTATACACATGGAAAATGTATATATATCCATATTTATTAAACCAATACAACTGGTATTGGAAATGAGAATATCATGGATATATTAAGGAACAATACTTAGGTTTGGACATATAACCTTGTCCAAATATAAAAAACTATTTTCCAAAGTGAGATTAGTCTATTATTGATTACTTTATGTGATAAAAGACTTGATAATTTAGTGAAACTATTAATACTATGGTGGCAAATAAATTGATAATTTCCGTTGAAAAGATATTTATTTCCACAGAATACGATAAAAATGAGAATTTTGTAATAGAAGTACATTATCTCAATGTGGATACAAATAGATTGGGGTCATTGATCCAAAATACTACAGAAGAAATATATTTAGAACACATGGAAAGGGTATCTTCTAAAGAAACATTATTTGACCAATATTTACCTTTTGTGAAATGACGTCAAATAAGGATATAGTTACATAGATTAATGAAAAATGAAGAAGAATTTATTACAGTGTATGAGGAAAAATTTACAATGGAATTTAGGTTTTCTCTATATTATATGAATAATATGGAATAATATACTGGCTATTTTGTTCAAGGGCGTAAACCAATTAATTATAGGGTAATGGATTCGCAAAAAAATTCATTATATAATTAAATAGTATGATGTTATATCAAAATCGAAAAAGGGTTTTCTAGATCCGAAATGTTCGTGGGGAATAAATATGAGAAGAGATTGGATGAACACCCAAAAAATAGAATACATCAATGAAGTAGAAAAAAATTAATCAATTTACATCTCATGAATATTTTGGAATGAAATATCCTAGGATATTCATGAAGGAAATGATATTTTGGTACATGTGTAGTGGTAAGGTTCATCTAAATTAAAAAAAAGTATAGAAAGAGACCAAAATTATAAAATTCATGAACTGTAATAAAATGTATCATTATTAAAAAAAATCTCATGTGTCAAGGGAAAATACCACAAAAAAATGCTATGTAGAAGGATATGATTGTACGATCACTACTATGAATGATGAAGTAACTAATCATATGTCGGTATGTAATTTAATTATAGCCTCAAATTTATCAAATTTTTTATTTTTCTCTATATCCACAAACAAATTCATATCATCTATGTTTCCAAATAAAATTATATATTTCACTATAACCATAAAAATGTAGTTTTTTAGTTAAACCTCTAAGTGGAAACATCGACGTAATAAGGATTTATTAGAAAGTTCCCATTATGACACATAATAATTCCCTATTTACAAACAATAAAATTATTCCCATGGTTATTTTTGATATAATCCATGGTTTGGAATGGAATTCAAAATATGATGCAATATATTTGTTGCAAAAACATATAAAATATTTTTTTTGATGATGATATGAAATTCATTATCTTTAGAGAATATACTTCATCATCTTATTAATTTCCATATCCACCCCACACACAGACACACACCCATAGCACTTATAAATGAGATTGTTGTATAATATGGGATCCCACGATATATAGATAGATAATTAATATAAAAATTCATGTTGTACGAATTTTTAATGATAATATTTTTTGTAATACATGGGTAATTACCATGAAATCCACTATTGTAATTAGTTATGTTTTTTGTTGATTTAATCCTTGATTCAATAATTATATCAGTTAATATGTATAGAATCTACAAAAAATAATTAGTGGAGTTGATGAAACATCTAGATTAGTTTTGTATTAAATAATTTATTCACTGTAGATTTTCACTTTAGGTGATCTCATTCTATTTATTAAGAATAATGATGGATCTATGAAGCCACCAATTCATTATAGGGAAAAAAATTCTATTATGATAAATAAAATTTATCCTCTACTTCATATTGAAGAAGAATTCAAAATAATTCACCAATATTAGTTTTTTCAATGATTAATCTTCATTCTTAGTATCATTAATTTCAATTAAATATGGAACACATTCGAAATAAATCTTTTTAAATGATGTTTGAACATTATGATATAATAGTAATTCCATTTGTATTGATTAATGAACCGTATATTTTTATTTAACTAATTAGAAGAGTATCCAAATAATATATTGATTTCTTTGGTAATTATAAATTTTATATTGATTAGAAATAAAATAATTTAGGATCATGAGAATCACTTAGGATAATCCTTGAGAGTCATAGAAGAAATACATTATTTGGGAAAAATTGGATGTCTAAATTATGGCTTCTGGTCATTACATTCCTTGGACATATTGTCTCTGAGGACTGACTATTAGTTTACCATGTAATGAAAATGGTCGTGATAGAATTTCATTCAGAAATTTGCATTACCAAGGTATGTAGTTTCATTGGTTTTGTAGGATTTTTTCAAAAATAATGTTATTTGATATGAATGAAGGTAGATAAAGACTCATCAACAGAACTATCAAACAAATTGTCTTTAGTTGGTAGTCACAATATTTTCATATTAAAATATAGATACATTCTCACTATGGTAAAATATATGAGATATGCAAAAATATAAATAAAATAATTTTACTTTTTCAAATAGTGAACTCAATATTAGGATGATGAGATATCTCCATACACTCAAGGATTACGATTACATGATACACTATCACCCAATAATGGAAAATAATTTAGTGGTTTATTTGATTTGGAATGACCAGAGAGTTCTGACCAAAATGGGGATTGAGAGGTACGCTATATTCAAGTACATAGTACAGATTGGTTTTCCAATTATTAAGGATGCGTATAAATCACTCCATTTCTTAATTATTGTAATCCAATATTTACTGTAAGGTTTAAAAATATCACATTCTGATGATGATATTTTTTAAATGAAAATTAATATATAGAATAATAGAAAATAAGAAGACATCATTCATGAAGATTGAATTATAATATTTGTAAAGTGATTATGCTTTCCAAATTTAACTAAACAAAATAATAATTATTTGGAAATTCTCATAACTTGAATTTATCTAAACACCTTAGATGAAGCATGATGTATAGGGATTTGAAGGAACATTTTTAGTGTGATAACAGAATGTAGGAAATTACTGACTATGTATCATGATATTTGGTTTTTTAATAGGTTAAGGCTGATAGATGGAATCATATAGGATTCATGAAACGACCTCTTATTCCTCTATTTTAATTGTAAGAAATTATTGTAGAATTTGATACACTATTACCCAAGACTTTTACGAAGGGTGATGTCATATGGGTTATTGTTGATCTTCTAACAATATCTATGTAATTACATTATATAAGGGAATATTTATTTATTACATTCATTGAAAAGTAATCTATTAATGATGTTGTAAAAATTCATATAAAACCTTTTAAAATTTTGTCTTATCTTGATCAATTATTTACCTCAAAATTTTGGAAATGTTTTCAGATGTTTATTGATATTGAGAATTATTTTAGAACCTCTAACCACCCTCAAATCGATAGATAATATGAAAATTCTATTCATACATTAAAGAACATGTGGATATCATTCCCACATGAGATTCAAGGTATGAGGGATTAGTATTTACCTATGGTAGAATTTCTAATATGAATATCTTTTATTATTGTATTAAAATAGACCCATATAATGAATTATTTGGAAATATATATTGTAATCCAACTTGTTGGGATAATGTTTAGTAAGGGAAGATTGTAGGTCCAGAACATGTTTACGAGATAACATAATTGGTATGGACAATTCGTACTCAAATAAAAGTATATCAAAGTAGGAAAAAGAGTTATAGTGATATCTGAAGTGAGGATTTGTAATATAAATGCTATATCATGTTCTGTTTAATGTATCTTAGTTGAAGTGTGTCATAAGGATCGTTAATAAAGAGAAATGGATCCCCAAATACATCATAACCATTGAAATTTTATAATGAAATTCAGTTGTGTCTTACTAATTGTAAATTCAACCAACACTCTCCAATTTTTATGATGTGATTATATTTTATGGTTATGTAAGTAAATTTTATACCCAAACATTTACTCACCTACGATGAAATATAATTGCAACCTGACTAATCTTTCTATGATGATTCCTTAAGGATTAGTTCCATTGGAGAAAAAAAAATTTGAGGAATATAATGACTCAACTTTTTTATGTACATCGGAAATTCATAAAATATTGGAAAAAGCATGTGTAATAGAGTAAGTATTGAAAACAAACTTCCTTTATTATTTTAGGAAGTAATATCTATGAAAATTTCAAGAGGTGAATATTTATATGAGGGATGAATGTATCACCCGATATTAAATTATAGTATATGAACAATTTATTTAAATAATAATTTAATAAAACTCAGATTGAAATTTATAATGGGAAAAAATACTCATTTTATACGATTAATATTTATATTGATCATAGAAGTTAAATATAATATTAGAATGAATTTTTTAAAATTTTCATTTGAAATATTATTTTATGATAAATAAAAAATATAGTATTTAAATATTTACCATTTTATTTATAATAATGTGTTATATAATTTATAATTAAAAATTTATTTATATACAAATTGATATAAATAATCTTATGATCGTTTGAAGGTTAAAAGGTATCATATTTAGAAAATAGTTTTTTAAGGCATAATTTCAATCCATCTTAATTAATTAAAACAATATTAAATTCTTAAAGATTTATATGAAAATTTTATGTTATATATATTAATATATTATTTTAGATCCATATAATTAGGACTATTATTCCTATAGTTTGTATGGTATCATCATATTCTTGAAAATGAATTACTTGAAAACTCATCCTATTGACATGATTGAAAAGATTTTTAATTAAATTATACAACATATATTAATTATTTTCCATAAAATTTATTATAGGTTTTTAATAATTATATTAATATTAGGTGATTTGGCCAATTGATGTTTTTTCATAATGAACTCTAAAAATAGGAAGAAAAAAATTATTACCATATTTATTGTTAAAATGGGGTGTAATGTGAGATGATCACTTTAGTTAAAAATAATTTAACGCACACATATAATTTATATTAGATAAATAATATATCATTTTTTTGATCATTTGGTATAAATTATATATTCAGAATCATTTTATTATAGTATTAAAAGATAAATTTCCTAGGTAAAAAAAGTTATCATGGTGAAAACCAAAATGGAAAATGTGAGTAACCTTATAGAAAAAAATAACATGTTTCAAACATGTTCCATTTAATATATGGAGCTGTGCATTAGTATTTTATCCTTTAAAATTCCTTATTCATGTTTTTTTATTCAATCGTGATGAGAGTGAGTCCACATTATGATATGTATTGGGTATACAAAACAATTATGCCCCTTGAAATTATAATTTTCCACCACTATAATAAATTATTTACACCACATAATAAATTTATCTTTTCCAAACACTATAAAAATAAATCCTAAACATAATTATAATTTTTCTAGAGGAATGGTTATCTCCATAAGACAAACCCAAAAGGCCAAAATTACCGTTCCAAATGAGGCTCTTCTGACCAAACATAATCATCTTCATTTTTTTACTTCCACTGTGGTCACCGTTAATTATATCTTAATAATTAAAATATAATAACACTATTATCTCCCTTATAATTATATTTTATTATATTTATTTCATAATATTTATCTATATCCTTCTCCATAAAATGGAAAATAAAACTAATGCTCGTGTAAACACTGTATTACCACCTCATGAATGGATTTAAATTTTTATCCATCCCAACTCCCTAGGATAGCCATATTGTTAGAAATAATGTATTTATATATATATGGTACTTATGAAATGATATGATTTCCGGAAAATTATTATATCATCCACTTCATTTTCATTTCACCCCTTACAAAAATGATATCATCACTTCAGTGTACATACATATTATTATCTATGAAAAGAGATGTGACTCATTTTATAAGTCAACATTTCATGGGTGATTTTAAAAAAATATATAATAAGAAATATGATATATATAAAAATAATATAACTTTTTACATTATTTATCAATGTACTATTATTAATAATAAAAACATATGTATCAAAACAGGCATGAAAAAATTGACTAGTTCACACCCTAAAAAATGCTAAAAATGAAATATTATTAATGAACGAGTGATAAATGATATTATATGATCATATATGATATTATAAACAAGATTATGGAAATTTTATAAGTTAATACCAGGATTATATCGAATTTAAAAGAGTTTAAATATTTTTCAACTAAAATTAATCACGAAGTAAGGAAATTCATCTCAATTTCATTTCATTTAAGTGTATTTTCATTTTATGCAATTTTATTAATATATTTTGAATATATTTTTCATTTTTCAAATTATACCATGAATCCATCAAAAAATAGGCTATTAAAATTTAAAATTATTTTCACTTCACCAAAGGGGATTTGTTTTAATGTTCCCTCACAGTAAGGAGGTTTCTTAACATAATTTCACTTCATTAGGTTATACCTAAAATTCATTGACTATGTTAAACCATGATAATTTGTAAAATGGCTCATTATTATATTATGTCATATTTATAGTTATTTTATTATGTTTTAAAAATATTACCTATAATCACATCATAAATTAATTCTAACTCCAATGATATGATCTTTGTGATGGATTTATTCTAAATATCACAATGATGAGCCTTGTTTGGTATTATGCAGTTGTTTACATTAATGTGTTTCATATAATTATCCATTTTTTTAAATAAATATATATTTATTTAAAATTATAAATTTAAAATACATTATATTTAAAAAGATTCACGACCATCAATTTCATACATGATACACCACATCGAGCAAAAACAAACAACTTAATAGTAATATTTGATAGTAATCACCTAGTATTTACAATGGGGGCCTGAATGAGTTTAAAAAATATATGAAAATATATTTTTCACATGATTATCGATGGAAAAAAATGGACATCAATTAATTATAAATTTAAATATAAACCAGCTGTCAAAAATGATGTCTTTTTTATTAAAAATCCTTTTGTATTCCCATAATGGTATATTATCTAAATAAATTAAATTAATAACTATTAGTGAATGATATTAAAAAACCTTATATGTTTTATATAAAATGGTTTTTTAAATTCATCCAATCTGATTAATAGTCTTAATATAAGAATAAATCCTATTATTAGCATACAAATCAAAAATTTCCAAAAGGTAATTTTCATGACTTTTAATGGAACACTTGTTTTAAAAAATTGACATATTTTTATATTTTTTTTAAATAATAAAATAAATTATTAAAACATGATATAAAAATTTTATTAGGGTAATTTTTATGTATTTTTTTTCATTAGTTTCATCTATTGATGAATAGTGAAACATAATGCATTTTATTTGAAAATTGATTTTTGAATTGATTTTTTATAGATAAACTACATTTAATTTTTTTAATGAATAATTTGTTAAATTATAAAAAAAAAATTATATTAGGAAATTTTAACAAATTTTACATTGAAATTGATTATAAAAAAATTTCAAACTCTTAAACATTTCACATTAAAAATCCAATTTACCATTTTTATTGTGGGATTAATTTTAAATCTGCATTCTCCAAATATATGAATTGAATTTGCTAAAATGTATTCCATATTAATAATTAGAATTTAAATGGTAGTTAGTATGTTATTCTTAATTTTTTGGCATAAAAAAGTAACCATAGAATAATTTAATATTTACTATGGAATATGTAAAATAATGAATGAGATAACGTTAAAAGGTAAAGGCTTAAATACATTATATTATAAATTATAATTGGGTTTTGAAGAAGTTATTGACCCTAAACATCCATTAAAATAATAAATATAATCCAAATTCCATGAAACTATTTCCACTTACATGTGGTTTTATTTTTTATAAAATAATCATTATTTGGTCCCTTAAAACCACCACTCCTCAAGTATAAATACCAATAATTATAACACCATTTATCCTCAAAATATTTAAATATCATATAATATCTATGATAACCTCAGATCCTACCAATCTCCAAATATAACTTCTCTCGATCCGACCGAAATATATTTTCCATGGTCTTTAATATATCCTACAAGGTGGAGATAGTCAAGAGGTAATTTTCTCAAAGAACCTCTCTTTTTTTTATATTCTATTTTTCTCCTCACATCCTTCATCCATCAAATAATTATAACTAGAGAATATTGTATATATCATATTTTTAGGATTATAATTGAATATCTCATATCAATTTAATTTCCAACTCCCCTAATTTAAAGAAATGAGTCCCTAATAAAAATAATGGGAGTTTACCATCTCCATCAATAGTGATTTTAATCGAATTTTCATTACTGCTTTCGATGCAGTTGATATAAGTATAATTATGGTAAAATGATATTTTAATAGATATATTAAATATTATTTCATGATTCAGAACTAATATACAATCATAATATTAAATAAAATGAAACTAGTTAATCATGTTCTTAAAAACTACAGAAATGAACTTAAAATTTATCATTAACATTATATCAAAAGTATATTAACAGTAAAATAAAGAGAACTATTATATTGAAAAAATTATAAATATTGAATTAATATAAATTTATTCCATAGTTTTTGTTTTAATAATATTGTAAAAGGTAATATATAATTAAACAAAAATGTCTAATCATGAAACCATGAAACGAACGCACCATAAACTATAAAAATTTTGAAATATAAATTACTTGTTAGATTTCTTAATGAATTACATGTAAATCAACTCGATTGTGAAGCAGTATTTTTGATATATTTAACCCCTGATAAAAAACCGATGTTAATGATTCTTTATTTAAGGATCACTTTGTAATTAGTGGAGTTAAATAAACAACTAGTGGAGTTATATGATATGGTATTTATTATCCATAATGTTTTACCTTGTGGAACACCAATTAATATTTTTAAGAAGAAAGATGGATCAATGATATTGTAACTTTATTATAGTGAAAAAATTTATATTATAATAATGAAAATGGACCCTCAACCATGATCTAATTTCTTATTTTTTCATTATCATAATCATCAATATTTTTCAATCATGGACCTTCAATATGGATATCATCAATTATGAGTAAGGAATACATTTTTAATATTTCAATACAAATAATGTTTGGAAATTATTATTTTATATTAATGTTATTTTGATTTTCTAATGCCTCCTCTATTTTTTGGATATAATGAATTGAGTTATTTATTGATTGTTCCTTGTTGTACTCTGAAATTGATGAGGATCATGGTAATAAAATGAATACCAATTATTATACTCTTAGGAGAAAATGGATATATGGAATCAATTTCATGTCTAAAATATAAAATTATTATGTTTATATTCCTATGTATATTGGCTCAATGGTTGGAATCTAAGTTGATATAGTAAAGAGAAATTTAGCTATAAAATAGTACACACAAATAAACTAAACATAGTTACATTGTTTCTTTCTTTGGCTAAGTTACTATTGTTGATTTGTTTATAATTTGACCATATTTTATAACCTTTTAACCAAGAATACACTTAAAGGAGTAAAATTAATATGTAAGAGGTAATTTGAATAATATTTTTGATTAATTTAATAGGATATTGGGCAATGCTTTTATTTTTACTCTTCCTTTAGGAAAATATTTTTTGGTTACATAGAGTGATGCATTGATAAAGGTTATTATATTCTTTCTTATGAAAGATGATATATTATTAGAATGAAAATCATGGTAGTTAAAGTCACATATATACAACTATCTAACCCGTGTTCTCATGTTATATGTCATAATATTTTCTTTAAATATATGGAGACATTATTTGAATATGGAAATTTGTGAGTTATACACAAATCATAAGAACCCAAAATGAATATTTTCATAGAACAATGTCCATATATAGAAAAAGATATATATTTACATACTCAATTATGATTATTACACTATAAAATACCACCCAAGAAAGTTATATAAGGCTACATATGATTTTAGTAGTAAAGATCATGAGGATTTGACAAAAATGAGGATTGAGAGGTATCTTATGTTAATGGACCTCATAAAGGTATATATGATAATTATAAATAAAGGGAAAACAATTACCCTTTTAAAAATTATTTAAAACAAATTTTAAGTAGAATGGATTAAATTTTAATAATATTATGATGATATTATTAAATAAATAATAATAACGTGAATGATGTTAAATTATCAAACTATGTTTTTGAAGATGGAGTTCTAAAAATTTGAAAGTGATTATATCTGTTATCTATAATAGTGGGAAAAAAATAATTTTTGGGTGATTCTCATAGCATAAATTTCTTTATAATTCTTGGATACATGAATGTGTATAGGGATTTGAAGGTATATTTTTTGTGATATATCATGAATATTGAAATTTTTTATAATATATCTGAATACTTATTTATTCAAAAATTAAATGTTGAGAGATAATAACATATATGAGTCATAAAACGTTTAGAAATTCCTAAATAAAAATGGAATGAAATTAATATGGATGTCTTCACTCGTTTTAAAAATTATAATCAGAATAACGATGTAATATGAGTTATTGTTGATACGCTAGAAAAATATGACAATTTTCCTTATATAGTAAATCATTAAACTATTTATCACCTTGAATGACTATATATTAATTATGTTACTAGAATTATTTGTGATCCTCTTTCAATTATATACGATTATAGTACCAAATATATACAAAATTATTGGAAAATTATGCAGAAGGCTCTCAATAAATATCTACATTTTAGAACGGTTTATCACCCTCAAATTGATTTATGGTCAAAAAAATTACTTACATTAGATGAATTATTAATATCATATTAACATTATGGTCATGGTGTGTGGGGTAATAATAAAACATTGGTATAATTATCTAATAATAATATATTCTATTAAATTTACCAAATGGATACATTAGAATAATTATGTGACAATTAATTTCATACTCCAACTTGTTGGGACAATGTGGATGAAAGGAATCATAAAGGCCATGAACTTATTGAGGAGATAGTGTCAATGGTAAATACTATTCATAACCAAACAAAAATATCTCACAAAATTCAAAATCTATATACTAATAACTAATGGAAATGTTTAGGATATTAAGAATAAGATTGCATTTTATTGAAATTATATGCCTATCTGAGTGTTATAAGGTTCAGTAAGAAATGGAAACTAATTACAAGGTGCATTAGACCTATACAAATTTTGTAACAAATTTGATATTTTTTGTACATATTATAAATTCCAAAAAAACAATTTAAATTACATAATGTGTTCCATATATAATTGTTAAATATGTACATCTTATACCCAATGTGTTTACTCACATCTGAAGAAAGAGAAATAGAAAATGGTCAAATTAATTATGAAAATAACATACAGATTCTTGACACTAGATAGAAAGTATTGAGGAATTAGATGACTTGGTAGGTAAATTTTCATTAGAAAATTAATAAAATATAGGTATAAACATGGCATCAATACCATATAATTAATAATAAAGACTCTAATTTGTTATGAATGTAATTTTAATGAAAATATCAAGGTTGAAATTTTTTAGGGAGAGAACAATGTAACACATAAACATCAATTATAGTAAGTGAACATTATATTTTAATAAAACTATAATATAATGAAAATTTTAATATTTCATCACTCAAAAATTCTAATTCTATTGCAAGAATATATATTTTGAACATACATGTTTAAAATAAGCCTAGAATTATTTTTTAGAATTTTTACCTTAGAACTAATCTGTAATGAATAAGAAAAAAAATTGTATATAATTTTTCCTAATTTTCATTTAAATATTGGGTTAAAATTTTTTGAAATAAAAATATATTAACATTAAATGTTATATAAATAAGTATAAGATAACTTGTATGTCAAATAGATATATTTCATTTATGTTTTTTAAATTATTATTATTATCCATTTTAATTAATTAAAACAAATATTTAATAGTGAAAGACTTAACTGAAATTTAATCATTATATATATAAGTATCATATATTTTAGTCCATATAATAATTATTATTATTTATGTTGTAAATATATGATGAACTTATTCTTAAATAATGAATTTATTGAAAACACGTTATTGGACAAGATTTGTGGGATTATTTTTAATTTATATTATACCACTTATAAAAATTATGTTTGGTAAAATGGATTCCATATTTGTAATCACTAAAATTAATATGATTTAATAGTATCAACTTAATATTTATTCATAACGAATACCAAAAACAAAAAATTAATAATTACTGCAATTACAATAAAAATTAGGTTATTCATGCCAAATAAATGTGTGTTAAAATTCATTTTCATAACACATATAATATTTATTTCATAATTTTGTTGTAAAATATATAATTTTTATTATAAAATAAAATAATATTAATTATTTTGTATTATACTAAAATTATATATTACCTAGTTTAAAATGATTTAATTGTAGTGGTGAAAACCTAAATGGAAAATATGTGTAACCTTGGATGTGAAGGGAATAAAATCATTGAAATACATTTATTTTTACTGGTGTAGGTGTGGATAAACCTTTTATCCCCAACAATTTATTATTTATAAATTACATATGCAATATTGTTGATATTTACATACCATTATTGAAACATTTTCGGCATTTAGAGGAAACCCACTCCTCCTCAGTTATAAATGGCATCCAACTCCTCTCAAATTTTCACATCTCTCAAGAAATTTAGCTCAACCATATTTCCAAAAAAATATATCCCCAAAAAATTATCCACTTTTTATAGGTCTTGGTATTACGAATAACCAACCCGATTATCCTTAATAATATATAAAAAAAATTATCAATGTGATGTAAATAATCTTCATAATGTTTCTTTGCTTCTTATACTTAAAACATCTATTTTGACTAATAAATTAAGATATAATAATAGAAATATATCCAGAATAATGAAATATTACAATGGCAATGTAATAATATTATTACATATCCGTCTCCAAAAAAGTTTAAACAATACAGCAGCTCACGCGTACGACATACTACCAATGTGAGAACTGATATAATTCATTTCCACCACCAAATCACATTGATATTCATAATGACATAAATAATTGATATATATCATATATATGAAATGATATTGATTTTATAAAATTAATTTATTATCCACATGACTACCCTTTAACCCATTATGAAAAGACTATTTTCACTTACGAATATATACAGATTCGCATCCCCCTAATGTTATGTGATTCATTTTCTATGTCTAACTTTAATGAATTATTCAAAAAAATATATCTGATGAAAAATTATGATGATTATAACGTTAATATAATTTGGGAAACATTTTTCCTATATCCTATGTGTAAATGGGAGTGCATTACTATAGAAAATGTCATAATATCTCCAATGTAACAAAGGAAAAATGAAGTTATATGAGTTATTGTTGATCGAATAAGAACATATGAAAAGATCCGTATAGTAAGAGAAGAATTCACTATATTAATCCTTTAATGGATCAATATTAATTATGTTTTATGAAATTAAGGTACACCTATTTTAATTTTTATTTATCATGATCCATAACTTATATTAATGTTTCTGTAAATAATTTAGAATTATCTTAATATGAGCTTCATTAAATAACTATTTATCATCCCCAAAATAATGGACAATATGAAAGGACTATTTGGGTACTAGAAGAACATTTGTGTTAATGATCACAACAATGTAAAAATCTGTGGGATATTTGTTTAACTTTGGTATATTTTTTTTAAAAAAATAAAATCCATTCAATTATTAAAATTGTTCCATATGAATCATTATATATCAAGTATTATCATAGTAAAACAATTTTAAATGATTTTGGTGAATGAAATCTTTTTGATTAAAAATATGTTAACCAAGAAAAATCAATGGTAAATGGTATATGGACTGAAACAAAACAATCTCAATGAAATAAAACATATAAAAAATATCTATGGAATGATTTTGAATTTCAAGTTAGAAATTTGGTTTTCATTAAAGGATCTCCAAGGATGGGAATTATATGGTTCAGTAAGAATGTTTGAATGATCCAATGTACATCAGACCCATTGGAATATTATAAATAATTGTAATCATGGAATACTGATTAGAAATTATACCATGACTCTCTATATTACAATATGTGTTCCATATATCATTATTAATGATGTATATAACAGACACAGAACATATGATTGAATCTAAAAAATATAATTGGAACATGATAAATCATACAGTGACGTGCCTATATGGATTATTGATACTAGGATGAAATTTATGAGGAATCAAATGAATAGAAATGTAATATTGAATTGGAGAAATCATGAAATGAAGGAATCAATTGGGGAATCATATGTAGTTATTTAGAAAAAATAACCTCTATTGTTTAGAAAGTAAAATTCATAGAAATTTCAAGAATGAATTTTTTTAGGGATGAATATAATATCCATTGATCAATTATATTAAATTTATATTTCATTTTAATAAAAATATAATAAAATTATAAATTTAGTATTTTGTGTCCTAGAAAATGTAATTTGATATGATGAATATCGATTTTGAACAAACTAGATCCAAATAATCATATAACAAAAAAATAAAAATATATTATTTAAATATTTATCATTTTATTTATAATAATGAGCTATAATATGTAGAATTAACAATTTATAGACTATTTTTTACATGAAACCATCCTCATTTCCTTGATATAAGGTGTAATTTCTACTTGTCCTTTGGCAACAACCCTAGGTGCCAAAGGTGGACAAGAAATTCCACAGTATTTAATAAATTCGGGGTTTTATTTTACAATTGAAAACAAAACAACCCTACCAAGAACACTATAACCAGAAAACCACGAAAAATTGATAATAACAATCTATAAAACTCAAATGTAACCAAACCATCAACTATCCAGACAAATGTACCAAGAAGAACCCCAACCAATATCAGAGTAGAAAAGTTTACAAGTAGACCAAAAATCTCAAAGACTCCAAATACATAACTCCATAGCTCCCAAAATGCACCAAGCCCTAACTCTATAACATAGGTCAAGGTTTCAAGATGCACCACTAATGAATTGAGACATATTACCTTTACTTGGGTCCTCATAAATGAAATATGTAAAATAACTAATGTTCCAAAGAAGGTGAGTGTAACAATACTAAGTAGTTTTTCCCCCAAATGACCTCCCTACTCAGAACAATGTTATATTATATGTTACCAAAATTATATAAAAACTTTTATAAAACTTTTTAAAACATTTTAATAGTTTATAATAAAGCCATATAGTTTCACATTAAAATAGTTTTCAATACTAAAATAGTTTTCCAAATAAAAGTAATTTCAATGGAAGAAACCAAACATTCTATTCAACCAATTCTCTATAATCATTTAGAATAACCCATTATATTCCACATGACCACTCACACAAAAAATCACACAATCCTAGTGTAACCAATGATGGAGGATATTTATATATATAAATCATCCCATTATTGGTGGTCCTTCATAACCATTATTTATCGATTTCAATTCAACCCCAAAACCATTACAGACTAAAGTGTTTTCCCATAGAGGATTGTTAGCCCCTCTCTGGTTTTAATAATAAAAAATCATGTAAAATAATGTCTAATCATTTCAGTCATGTTTATTTATGTTCAAATATGTTTAATTATGGTTCTCTATTAGAACTTATGTATTTAAAAAATTTGGTGTATATTCATGTTATAAGACAGTTAAAATAAAAAAATTCTTTGTACAAGTCACTTACATCGACAGAACATGTCTGACACCGCCAGAACAAACTAAATCACTAATACCGACTGAGTAAATGTCTCACCGATAGTTCAAATGAGACACAAAAGGACGGAATATCTCACTAATAGAAGGAATGTTTCCTATAGTGAAATGAAGGATACAATATATCCTCACAAAAAAATCTATTTAAAACTATTATATCCCACATAGAACTGTAGTAGAGGTCCTTTGTGACCTGATATTTTAGTTCACTCATAGAACTGTGGTAGAGATCTTGTGACATAGAATGTTTTTATATTTATTTTTTAAACACTGATCCTGGGTGTGGATCAATGATTTACATATATATATACATATATGTATGTTTTTTTGTTTGTGCCAGGTGACCACCAAGTGGAGAGTACTATGTCTCATCATGAGACTTAACATCTTATTTTAATCCACTATTTTTTCATGTTTAGCTTAATCTATTGTAACACATATTTCATAAATCTATTAATCACATTGATAGTTAGCATTGGTAAGTATATATATCTATTTAAGTGTAGTAAATTATTTTAAAATGTTATATCAATATCTCATATTGTTATAACTAATAAATAATCAGTATTTTGAAAAACTAATTGAACATTTATAATATTATATATTCACTACATTGATTAACTGGTCTATTTATTAAAAAATTGGGATTTTCTTTCAATTACTTTTTTTAAGAAAAAAATTTATAGGAACTGAATTCACCCCCTCTTGAGTGTCCTACACCGACCAATATAAAGTACCAAACATTTCAATAAAACGAACATTTTTTAAAATATTATTCCATTCATCGAAATCAAAAAACCATTTTAAAATTTTTCATTTGAAATCATGATACTAATTTTACATTACACCAAAACACAAAGTTAATATAATTAAGTAAACATTCACAAAACATGGTTTCCCTCAAACATTGAACAAAAATTTTATAATAGAATTGAAGAAATAAAAAATTTTGAAATAAATCCTTCTAGGTTTAGGACGAGGAGTCAAAATTAAATCCACTTTCCTCTAAAATTTTGGTGAAATTTAAGTACTACCCAAATTTTTGAACAAATGTTAGGTTGATATCCAAAAATACAACATAGATCTTATTCCCAAACATCAACACAACCATATCAGAAAATTATTTGCATCATCAATCATATATTTATCCCAAATGGACTAGATTTATAAATCTAGGAGAGGGAGGAAGAATATATCTAAGGAGATAATCATGAACTAGGACATAATAAGAAATCTAGACTTTAACAGACCATGAATATCCAACCGATTCATCCCAAATCATAGGGGATATTCTCCACATCCATTTTGAGGAAGAAAACCCAATTCAAGGTAAAAATACAGAAAAAAGATTAATTTAGAGTCAAATAAATGTGAGATCCATTCAATAGGATATAAAAATTTTCCATGCCCAATTATTCATATGGTTCCACAAACCATGAACATACAATGAAAATGCCTCTATCACCAAAAGAATAGTTTGTCCTAGTAATTCACTTAGTTTCAGAAAACCAACTTCAAAATTAGGAGTATAACCAGGACCACTTCTTCTCTTAAACTGGTTTCCCATATGATTTTTTTACATTATACTAACCATCATCTAACCAAGTACCTCTAGAAAAGCCCCCCAAATAATTACAAAAGTCATCCAATGAATCCCAAACATCACCAAGAAACATCACATTATTAAAATACATAAATAAAGGGTAAATTTCATAAAATAAAGAGTGATAAAATCTTCCCATATTTATCCTTTTTTCAAATAATTTAGAAACAAACCACATTACAGAAAGAGTTCCTGCCATTTCTTAGAAATTTAATTCCCCCAGTCCCATGTTTCTTTCAGAATATGACCTCGTTTCCACAAAAAATTTACTAGTCTAATGCTTTTACAACACAATAAATTTTCTTTCCTAACCATAGTCCTCACCAAAATATGTACCAATTATGAATTTGTCTCTAGGTCAACATTATCCCATCGAAGCACATAGTTAGGATCCAGATGATACATTTTCGACTGTGATATGTGAATCACATTGTGAACTACAATGAAACATATAAGAAAATCCAACAAATATTCCACCTCAACATACCGTTAAATTAACACAAAAGGTCCTACATATTAAGGAGATAACATTCCTTTATTCCGAAAATGAGGGTTCCCAATCATTGTTGAGATTCTACAGAACATATGATCACTCTCCATGGTTGAAAAATATTTTCAATAATGATTGGAATATAATTTATAATTAATCTAATCCATCTCCATTATCTTCCTCATAAATTGTATCTTTATTGTTGTATTGTGGAGTTGGCATGTCCCAACTTGTGGAGTCTCACCAATTTTCACCGAACGTAGTTGAGAATGTTAAGGGAACCCATACAATTCTTCAAATGGATCGATATGTGTTGAGGGATGATAAATGTCATTATATGTGGACTCAAATAATGGTATGTGATCCTATGAAGAGAAACCAAAATCCATTACACATCTAATAACATGTCTTCCCTAATTAGTATTGTTATTTGGGATTGCCTATTTGTTTGATGATACTACACAATCCTCATATTTGATTGAGTCCCAAGGGCATGTTGTAATGATTTCTTGAAACTACATATAAACCATGTATCTCGATCTCAAACTATCAAAACTAGAATGGCATGCCTATATACCACTTCCCAAATAAAGATTCCTGAAAATTACTCCACTGTATAATATTTGTAATTGGGGATGAAATGGGAAACCATTGCGAGGTGATAGAAAAATAACCATATGGAATCAAGTTTCTGAACCATTCTTAGGATACCTAATTAAAAATCAATAGATAATTATTCCCATTTCCAAACATGAATATGTAAAGACTACAACATACCTACTGGTCATTGATGCCTTTTGTTAACTAGTTGACAAGTTATGAATCCCAAAACAAACATGTCCACATTTCATTACAAATTAACCCACCAAAACTATGATTTTTTCACATTATAGAACTCCTATATTCTATAATGAAAAGAATATATCTATTCACAGTAAATAAAATGTAGTTTTATCTAAAAATAAATTTAAAAGGCCGTCTGATTTTTTAACCAAAAAACTAAACTCCCATCTAGCTTACATCCCTCAATGCTCTCTCGACCACTTTTTTTACCTTATCACAAAACATTAAAAATCAGATTATTTTTCCAATGTTACTATCATAACGTAATTATAATGAATATAAACTAGGAATAATACTACTACATTACCTTGATATTCTCTATCCATGTGCATGTCTTATATGACCGACATGAATGGACAATGATCTAAATAGCCTTTTTCCAATTGAGAATTTAAATTTTTTTTAACAAATCTTCCATCAAATTTTCATCAAAAAATTATTACATCAAGTCAGTTACAAATATTTCAAGAAACTCCATCAATATTATTTATCTAAAATTCAAACCCACTTTTGATAAATATCTATTTCAAACTCTTCTGTTCCATTAAAACTATATATTTATCACCAAAAAGGAAATTATTCCATTTCAGAAATGCAAGGACTATAGTATATAACACCAAATAATTTTTTGGGTAGTTCATTTCATGAAATTTTAATTTATTTGAGCAATAAAAACAACATGATATCCACACATTTTAAAACATCGCAACCCAGATCTCAATTCATTACAATAAAAATTGTTACCTTATCCTAATTCCGGATATATCTTAATCAGAGATAATATAAGGTGAACATTTAACTCTAGAATAGAATTCGTACATTCATAAATCCATTGGAGTGGAACATTTTTCCTTGTAAACTATTTCATTAGTTAATCTAGATTTGAGTATTAAGTAAAAACATCGATAATAACAATTCAAACTAGTGAAACTATTTATCTTGAAGGAATGTTTTTATTTTTCAAATATATTACAACATATATATTTTCTGGATTCACAAAAACAACACTTTAGATATTACATGGACAAGTAAGAATACCTATTGTTTCCAAAAATTTCACTTTGATAATTAGGAATATAGATGTTGATCTCTTATAAATCCCAACACTGTCTAAATTTTTTGGACATGCTCCATCATTTTCTTTTAAATCCCAATATGTCATCCACAAACACCACCACAAAAGAATATAGATATCCTTTTAATATCCAATTCCTTAATTCCATAAAAAATGATAGCGAATTTGTAATACAAAAAGGCATAAACACCAACTTTTAATGTTCATATATACTACATAAATATTTTTTCATAATATCATCCATCCAAAATCACAATTGTTCATATCATGATTGAATTTAAATTTTAATAAACTAATGAACTACCCTAAGCTGATCAAATAGATCATAAATGCATGTATATTGATATTGATTATTTATCTTAACTTGGTTGTCCTTAATATATTACATACACAACTGAAGTATTTTATCCACATTTTTGAAAAACAAGATTAGTGTTTCCCATTCAGATGTGACAAGATAAATATAAACATTTGGTTTCTCTCATTTACAATGGAAAATTCAATTCACATGAATATATTTGTACCATCTAGTATGATGTTATCTAAATAGGTCTAGTCCATGGAAAGAGATCAATAATAAACTTCACTTCCCTACTGGGTGGTATACTTGAGAAATATTCAGGAAAAACATCTTGAAAATGATCAAGAACCAAGGGAAAATTAAAATTTTTGACCATTTAAATGGATAGAAATTATACACTTCACACTGGTATGAGAATTTTCAAACAATATGTTTCAGCATGCCTTTTTCAACTTACTTTAAAATTCCTTCTTCCCTAAAAATATGCTCAACTCCATCATCAGTCATAAAAATGACTCATTGGGAAAAAAATTGATGTTAGCCTTCAAAATTATTAACCATTCCATTCCTCGTATTATGACATATACATCCATCTCAAGAATAAATAAAACCAATGTCAACTCAACCCATCAACAATTACAGAACATAAATGCCACATAAAGTCTCTAATTGATATTTTACCAGGATGAGTTTTCTGTTTCATCATAGAAGATATCATCTCAACATGAAAACATAGATTATCAACAACACGATAATAAATAAAAGAATGGGATAAACTTATACAAAACAAATATTTTAGAAGGATTTAATTCAAAATTATTTTACATCCCACCCTCGATTCATCAAATTGCTCATCCAAAATAATTTTCTATATGACATACAATTTCTTATATGCTACACATTTTTCCTTTTTCCCCTGTTAATATTTTTTTGATGATTCATTAAATTCCTAGAATCACCATGGCTAGCTCAGCTATGTTGATGAGAGGTATATTTTTATTTCATCCCATCGAAGTAAATTACATCTTTGAAACATGTAAGTTGTTCCAAACATCAGACCTTATAGTACGTTGAAAATAGCACTAAATTTTCCTTATCTGGTTGAAATTGTTTCCTTCTCTAGGTAGTTACATTCAATCTCACTTATTGTGGTCCAATGAACTACATGTGTAATATCATGGATAGCTCCTAGGATTTGGTGGATGATTTAATGATCCATCCATGAGATTTTGAGTCATCCCACTTCCTTGGAAACATGTTTCCATCTTCCACTTGTTCCCAACATTGGAGTTGGCCCCATTTCATAAAGGTATCAAGATTATCACTCCTACCATATCTCATGAGATGTACCTTTCGACTATGTTGCATCTATTGACTATATCTATATAATAATTTATACAAAACATGGAAATATTTAATAAATACCCTAAATCATCCCAAATTAAGAAAATGAATTCTTTTAAGGACACACTAGATGCAATGTGAGGTGAAAAGTGAAATTAATTTAAAAATTTAGATGCATACTATATCACTATGAGTTTTTACTACTTCATGAAGAAAAATTTAATTGTTTTAGATGTTTTGGATGTGTGAGGATATAATTTTTTGTGGAATAATTCTCTGAAATCCTCTCATTCAATGTGATGGTCCAATTTAACATGAAGTGATAAATCCCACAACTGACGTGAAAAATATTGCAACATTTATAGCCCCAACATTACTTCTAACTATGTTGGGATGAAAAGTAAATAGAATCATTGATTCTTCCTATTCATACACAGCTCTTCCATATATGGATCCTAATCAACCCTAATGATGGATGAATGCCTATTCGAGAAATGAATTGAATTATCCACTTTTCTTGTTACAACCCTTAGATTTACTCTGTACACATCCTGAAAATAATGAACAATACTCTAAACCTACTTTTGGTTCACATGTTACTCTGGTGAAACCCCATTATTAGGAACCTCTTATGGTTGGTTTCTATATTTCCTACCAAGTTTCATTTTCTATATTCAAAGTAAAACACCATTTTTATCACTCTTTAGAAAATAAATGCTTATTAATTATAAATTATAACACATTATATATCACAACATTATATTCAAAAATTTATCATTTTCTATGGTAAATGTTTTTTGAATGTCCATAATTCATTTAAAAATGACACCATTTTTAAAATTCCAAAACAATTTCATTTCAAAATCTAACATTTTTAAACAATTTAGGAAATTAAACATGTTTTCACTAAATCATAAATCTTTACACAAAATAAAATAGTCAATCATAGTGTGAAGTTATTTCTATATTGTTTTTAATTCTCTTATTATTGGATGAAACCATAAAAATGATATTTCAACTAATATAAGAGTCTCTAAAAAATTTATGTATTCAAATCCTAGGTAACATAATGGTCAGGATTAATATGTTAGCTATGTATTATTATGTTCTGCATTTCATGTCCTAAAGATCATTTTATTTTCTACCATCCCAAGGTAAGGACTAAACTAGAATGGTTATCAACTCCATGAATGACCAAACCGATAATATAGGATAAACAAAATGATACAAAAAATTCCAAATTATAATTGGACACACCACTATTGATATCATTTATAACAGCCAACCTCTACTCCGTGGCTTGAGTTGAGGAAGATTTCCTACATGGCCTTATGTGACATCCTTAAGGAACTAAAGGGTAGTGATAAATTTCATGGGCTTTAATACAATTAGGGAGAAATTTTCCCTATTAAAATAAAAAACCCCAACCAGGATCAACATATCCAATAACCACTAAATTTTGTTTGATAACAATGTATACAACTGAATAGTAACCATGCCAACAACAGATCATACCAATGTACAAAGCGGAAACCAAAACCAAACATAGAGTTCTGAAGTGTAAGAGAAAACCAAAAATCTCAAAGACGAAAAATAGATAACTCCACATATAACAATATTATCAAAAATATACTTCCATAACACATCCAAATGTATCACAATGCTCTACTAAATAAATTGGATACATTCACTTTACTAGTGTTCAAATAAATTATATCTACAAAGCTCCAATGTTCCAAATATGGGGGTGAGTAATGAAACTCAATAGGTTTTCTCTAAAATGAATTATCTTCTCACAAAACTAAGATAAAAGATTTTTATAAATATATTAAAAAATTATAAAAAAGAATATAACACATTTCAATACTTTCTATCGAAGTCGAGAAGTTTCACATCAAAAAAGTTTTCCTTACTAAAACAATTTTCCAAACCAAATCCATTTTAAAAGAAATAAAGAAAACATGATCCTAAATAAATTAACAATAATAATTTTTCATATCCCTTTATATATAAGATATACACACATAAACACTCAACCATAAAAATATTTTGTAACCATTTATGGTGTAACTTCACATCCATAACACGCCCCTTCGATGGAGATACTACAAGAAAATTATCCATCCAATTCAAGTAAATAAAAAACATTCCAAAAAAAGTGAAAAACATTTCAATAAAATCATACATTTATTTTAGAAACATTTCCATTCATTAAAACCAAGAAACCATTTTAAAATTTTATTATAAAATCATGATACAATATTCACATTCTTCGAAAACAACAAATTTGCACAATTCCAAAAACCGTCAGAAAAATGGTTTAAATTTATTATTGAACTTATATATCCCAATAATATTCATGTAAAAATAATTATTTTAAATATTAATTCAATGTATATAAATAGGAGTTTATAGTGAAGTAACATACCATAGAAATTATGGAGAAAACAAAGAATGGTATAGATTCTTCTATATAACCTGGTTGAATTTTCATAAACCCACATTATATCATTTTCCATAACATAAAAATAGAGATATATCTACCTGATTAGAAAAATATTTAATGGATATATCTCCATTTTACTTTTCCAATAAATTTGTGATATTGAAGAATAATAGATCTGAGGAAAACATCAAAAACAGAGACTTACCAAGGAATTCATCATTCAACTCGCATAGATTTGCCAATGGATTGCTCCTGGAATAAATTTGAAAGAGTAAAAATACATTTTGAGTAATAAATCAAAATATATTCTTTAAATAGAGGAAAAATAGTGTTTTATAGTCAAATTTCAGTGACATCCAATTTTTGAGTCTCTAAAATATAACCAAGCATGGTTGACTGCACATTTAGGAAAATCATGAAAAAACCATGAAAATGAATCTATAGAAAAAAAATGGTTTCATAATGGTGCCTTAATGTATTAAAAAACTATGAATCTAATTTTTTAGCTAAAAACATCTAGCTACCTCACATTACACAATTTCTTGTAAGAGTTTCATATTTTTTACGAACCTTACTCAAACTTTGCACTACAAGACATGCCCAAAAACATTATAAAAGACTTTTAAAAGCACCCAAAAAACACAAAATAAATATATATATATATAATATCAATAAATAAATGGTTTCTTACATAAAACCGGGGTTGTTACACTATCGTCTTTATATAAATAATTGTACGATAATTTTGAGGCTAAAAGGGATATTTTCCAGAAATCTTATTTGAGGAATAGTGTCTATCCATTTCAATTTTGTAATGTAATATCTAATGATTCATCATATAATTTAAATTTATATAATATATATGAATATTTTATTATTTTACTCCATATAAATATTATTATGATTTAAGTAGTAAATATACGATCATATTATTCTTGAAAATTTTATTTTAAAAAGAAAATTGAACTCATTTTATGGGTTTATTTTGAAATTCAATTGTTCATGTTATATGAATTAAACTTGATAAAATCTACTTCAAAAATTATCTTACATAATTAATATCAGGTAAAATGTTCAAAATAATTTTTGGTTGTAATAAGTAATAAAAACTGTAAAAAATTTATTTATGTTGTTGAGGTTAAAATGGGGTTTTTTTGTGTTACATTATTTTCCATTATAAATAAATTTCCACACACATAAAAAATATGTTTCATTTATTGGGATTATTTTTCATAATTAATTTTTAAAATTTTTCAAATAATGCTAATTTTATTTTATTGTTATAGTATAAATTACACTTGTTAAAAAAACTTGTTACTGTGGAGGAAATAAAAATGGTAAAAGTGGGTAAACATAGAGGTAATGGGAATAACATGATTAAAAATAATAGTGATGGAATTTGGGATTGACCTTATTTCTCCTAAAAATAATTATTTATTTATTTTTCAGGGACTTGTGTAATTTTTTTCTTTTCATTAGTGAATATTTTAGGATATTTATAGAAATGTCACTCCTCCTCAATTATAAAAGGGAATCTCTCCCCTCACTTTTTATCACCTCTCAAGACACTATGATGAACCATAACCTAAATTATATACCCCCAAAATCATTATAAAATATTTATATGTTATGGTATTTCCAATATACCAACCCTTGTGTCCTTACTAATAGACCTAAATAAGATTCATATAAGATAAGTTAATCATATTTACCAAGATCTTTTATGTACTTATTATATTAAAACCATGAATTATTTATTAATAATTTTAATAAAACCCCAGTAGTATTTCCCATATAATTATATTTGAACTTTTTTATTTCATAATATTTATCCATCTCCATCTACATCATATGGGAAACAAAACCAATGTATGCATATACAATGGACAATAGCCTCACAAACCAATGTAATTTTTTTCCATAATCGACTAACATGGATAGTCATAATGATGGAAGTAATTTTTATTTGTTATAATTATGATATTATATTAATTATATTATATTTTATATACCATGAACTTCTTTAACTGTTCGCCCATTAAATAAATGGTAATGTATCTCATGTGTACATATGATCTATCATCTTGATGAAGCGATATTATTCATCTCCCATGTGAAAATTTCAATAAAAGATTCTAAAATTGTATATATGAATAAAATTTAAATTTATACCATTAATTAAAAAATTTAAATAATTGAACTATATACTTTTATAAGGAACTACTTCATGTGAGAGAGATAAAACATGATAAAATAAGGTTGTAGAGAACAGAAACCGGAGTGAGAATAAATATTATTTTCAAATGGGTCAAAAGACAATATTCAATGATCATATATGATATTATAAATATTTATATGGTTCAAATAAATATTAATAACTGGTTTAAAGTGATTATACATTATGTTAAATCTTGTTCATCTAGTCAATAATGTGAGGTAAGGAAGTTCATCTCAACTTCCATTACATGGAGATAAATCTGATATTTTTTCATGAATACATATTTATTCCAGATGATTAATGTTTCAATTGAAACTAATTATTTCAATAAGAAACAAATTAGAAGTTATTAAGGGGGTATGTATTTATTTCACAATCTATTTCTTATTTAGGATGTTTTGGTATAGGTCTCCTTTAGGGTAATTATTTGATTTGAAATTATAAAACCAGTTTATTATATTATCATTTAGATATTTCATTAAATTTCATGTTTTTCATATATTTTTCTATTTTATGTACTTAATAATACAAGATAATAATGTTATGGAAAATCTATTGTATTTCCCTCTTCATTCAAAATTACATTCCTCCAATATCCAAATGTTTTAAAATGGTTTCATTAAAATTTATAATATTATTCTATAGTTATTAAATTAATTTTTTCGCAATATTAATTTTCTAAAAAATATTTATAAAATATTCCAAATGATTCTAGAAAGGGGTGAATATAAATATTTTTATATAAGTCAAATGGAATATTTTAATATATATGTAATTAACAAATATTACCACTACCATAACTATTTTAAAATACATAGATTAACCTATATTTTTTATAAAAAATTTCGAATAAAACTAATAAATGGTGTCTTATTTTCACATTCAACATAAATTATTTCAAAAAATTGATTTTACCATTAACCCTATATTAATATGAATTAAAATTCATCCATAATTTAATTTATGTTCATTTACATTATCTGATTTCATTCACTTTATATAGATAAATTTTAATTAGAAATTATATTACTCATAAATATAAATATTATTTGTATCAAGGATATTATTAATTCTTAAATCACTCACAATTTTAATATATTGTATTTAATCTAAAATTTATTATATATACTAGCATACTATTGATATAATATATTCTTTAATAAATATATTTTTTTTCATAAGGCATGATATTTATGAATTTAATTGTTCACTATATATATATTTAATTAAATAGACATCTTATGATGTGTGGGCCTGTTAATATATATCCCCTCGATGAATCGACCTGTCTAATGAGACAAATCAATTGGATAAATTAAATGTATCTTTACCCACAGTTTTTAACATTATTGGTGCATTGTATTGATATTATATGTATCATGATGCATGATATCATGACGTAAAATATTAAACATTTCATTCATTGATAATTCTATTATTATTATCCATTAGATTATTGTATTTACATCATCTACAGATACATTTAATTCATAACTAAATGATTAAATTAATTTTGTTTTATTTAATTATATTTCAATTTAAATATAAGTTATTTACCAATGATCTATTACAGTGTACATAATTCTTATTGACCTTGTATGCTCAACCTTATTTTTTACATTCACTAATATATTAATAAAAACCATTTTATTGGGGTTCAATGATGTTGAATGTTTCCCATTACTATGTCATTTATTTTATTCCCAATATAAATTGGTTATTATATATGTATCTTATTCTTCAATAATAATATACTAAACTTTACTATACGTTTATATCCTTTGTAACTTATGCTAATTTAAAGAAACCCTTTAATTTTAGGTTATTAGAGTTGGGGTAGTTATAGTTGGTACCAAAGGACCTTTCGTTTAATCCTTGGAAACATGATTTCTGAAAACATAATGTTGAAAAAAAACGTTTTTGAAACATTTTGATGATAAGATGTAGAATAGGATATCATCATAATGTCTGGATATGATACATAGTATCTGGTTTTTTCATGTTATTACATCTCAGTATGGGTTCTACAAGGAAATGTGGCTCTTGAATAATTGTACCTATGATTGAAAACATCAAAAAGGAAAAATTGAGATTAACCTTATCATCACTATGTAAATTATAGAAAAGCTTGAAATATTAATTTTTTGAAACTCCTTTAGGATATTCATAGGTCAATACAAATTTTTATAACAAACCATTATTAAGGTTTTTAAAATATTCTTATGATTTAATGATAGTCTCAATGAAACTAGGTTTATGATTCTGAGATTAAAAATACAGAAATATTTACTTTAGGTTATTTTTTATATCATATTTTTATATATATGTTATTATTTAAATTTCATAACATAATATGATAATATAGTATCATCCATTTTCTAGAAATGGTATTCAGAAAAAAAAATTGTATCAATACTTGTGTCCAATGTAGAAAATTTCCATCTAATCAATCCAATATAACCTATGTTAGAGAAAAGTAGATAATGTCCATATTAGGGTAGCATACATGTGTAATAAAAAATATCCTTTTCTAAATGGAGTCTAATATTTTTTTCATAACTTGATTCTCTATTCTTGGATCACTTCATGTGATATAATTCCTTATACTAACATGTATTATAAATCCAGTGGTACGTAAGAAACGGATCCAGTCACATTAAAATATATTTTTGGTCTTTTGGTGTGATATCAAGGAAAAGGTTGTTCTAGTAGTTTATTTTTTTAATGGATATGTTGATCAAATGTGGTCATTGATCTATTATATTATGTTATATTAATAAATATATCATATAGAATGTATAACATTTAATGAGGCAATCATACAAAAATATTCTCCTCATGAGAAATAAAATAAAATTAAGAGAATATTCTTCAACCTAATGAAAAAGGGATAATAATGTATTGAAATGTAAGGGGATACATTTGCAGTGTCTAAAATCTATTATATGGATTATATACATTATAAGGAATTAATGAATGACCATTTAATCTTATGGAATAAACCAAGTACCTCAAGGGCATTAGATTGTCAAATCAATTTTTCAAATGCTGATGTATTGTTATGTCCCATAAAAATGTTGAAAGAATATTCTATATAACCAATATTCAATGTCAATAAATATATGAATAGGTTGTATAAACACCATAAAAATATAAATAATCAAATATTAAGAAGAAAATGAAGGAATTCATATCCTGTAAAATTTTTGAAAAAAATAAAAAGGGAAATGCTTGAATTGAATGAGAGTTTGTTACAAGCAAATAGATAAGGATCACCTGGATAGTGAATGTAAGGGAAATGAATAAACAACTTTTTTCTAGTCCTTTATGTGTAATGAAATGACGAATAATTCAAAATAATTTCTATATCATCAAGGGAACAAACAACATAAGATATATTGGGAAAATGAAAAGATTATGTGATCACAGTAGCTGATGTTGAAGTTCCTATAGATAATATCATTGGTAATTTAATCATTGCATAAAATTTAGATAATGATTTATTTAATTATAGATCCTAGAACACATTTATATCTTATATGTTTTCAATAAAATTACATAATTCTCTAATAATATAATAAATTAGTTTGTAGTCAAATATCATAGTGGAAAATTCTATTAAAATAATGAATTTTCAAGATGTTCCTATTATGAAACATTTAAGTAACCTATTTACCAAATTTATTATAATTATGGTCAATTTTTATATAATATATGGCTCGATATGGATATTAAAATATGGTGTTAAAATTTATCACAAAGGGAATGCATTTATGATTTGTGATAAATATTGGAATTACATATCATTAGATATAAAAATTAATTAACTATGTCATCACTATTAACCAATTATTATTTTCTATGTAAGAATTTGTATTATTCTTATTACTATTTTCTTATCCAGACACTGAGACAACACAATTTTCTTAGGCTCTTTGTGCCATGAATTGATATTATAAAAAATGATAAATATATTTATATGACAAAATCACATTTTTTCTAAAAGTAATGACGAACAACATAATGAATTCTATTATGGGGAATATGATATTTTAATTGAGTCTATAAAGTGGGGATTTCAATAGGTATAAACATAGTTTGGTAGGTGCAAGACATTCATTTTTGGTGGAATTTGGCAAGTTCATTAAGTGCATTAATTAATTAATTTATTTGATCGATTAATGTAATACCCATAACTAAATTTCTTCTATAAACACACTATTATAGAAAATATATAGTTTTATATGTGTAACCCAAAGAGTGTTTTAGTTTAGTATTAGGTGATATTTATTGGATAACCAATATAGGAGAATGGCCATCGATTAAATCAAGGTGGATCCAGAGGCAGTAAAAGCATAAGGTCTTTTTCATCACTGTGGAATGCATTCTTCCCAAATAAAATAAGCTAATATCTTGGTATTTAATTTCATTATTGGGTTCATTCAATGGTATTTGGTTTTTCTATAAATTATTAAAAAATATTGTTGATGATCATTTTGAAATTGATCATTGGAATAATAGATCATCACAGTGGAATGGGATGGAGATAGACAATGTGGTTTTTATTTTTACTGATGTTAGATGATCATATTTGGATAGATGTTCCCTATTTTAATTTTTCTCATGTGGAGAAATTATTTCTTAAAGGGGGGTGTGATTAGAATGGATCAATGGTTAAAAATATTACCACAGGTGTAAATGAGGCCAAGATGGATTGAGACCTATGGATCATAGTATCATGGACTACAAATGTAGAGGTGTTATGTGGTGTGAGGATGTTTTCCCCAACCACCATCTTCATCTTGAAATAGTTGTGTGAATATTATTATTATTATTATTATTATTATTATTATATATGGTCAGTAAAATTTGACTAAAAAGTTAAAAATAACAATGCAAACAAACACATGTAGGAAGCTAGGGACACTCGAACCCGTGACCTCTATGACACCTAATGTGACCCTTTTTCACTAGGCTAGGCCCTGAAAGATTATTACTATTATTACTAAATATAAAAATAATAATGGTTATATATTAAAATAGAAAGACTAATGGGGTGCCACATGAGCCTCTATTGGCATGGAGAAGATATAGTCCAACATGAACTCCTTGAATTCGTATAATATATGAATTTAAATTATATATTATTATATTAATAATTATATTGATTTCAAAAAATAAAATTAATGGACAAGGATTTTGGGTTCGTAGTGTGAATGGGGTGGACTATCTTTTTGGGTGAACCCACTCCACCTTTGATTAAAGTTTTAAAAAATGAACAATACCATAAAATATTATTAGTAGTATTTTTCTTGTGGGGTATTTTTTTGGTCATAACATATTCTTGAGATGTCGAATTAGTGATCTATATATAACATCATGATCATGGTATTATGGTGGATGATTCACGACCATGTATATATATTTAATTTGGTGTTGTGACTCAAGACCATGTCATGTAGATCACTCATTATGTGTTGAAAATCATTTGTTTAACCAAGAGTCCATTTTGGGATGAAAATAACTTATCACATATTTCTCCCTTTTGTATTTATATAGTGTTATCATTTTATCTATTCATTGAAATTTGGACTTCTATATCAGTATTTTTTACATTTAATCATGTTATAATGATGAAAATCCCCTAAATTCTACAAATTTGTGTCCAAACATAGATAGATTCTTAGTAATAGTCTATCATGAGTATTTTTTCACAATGAACATGATGATGGACATTATTTTAACTTCATATAAATAACTTTTGGTCATGTATGAGAGATTATTCTTTTAGAAAAAAGTGATCAAGTATTGGTTCGGTGATCTCCCTCTCTCAAATCAGAGTTGGTGTGTTCTCTTTTTCTAGTATCATTTCATCAATCCACTCCTATCAGGGTTAGTGCATCATATGGTCTTATGAATTGGATATTGATATCCCCTCAATGAAAAAGATCTAATACCCCTTATGAGGACAATATTGTATCTTCATTCTTATTATTGTCATGATATGGGGTTTTTGGAATAGTGAGAGTAGTATACATAGGTTTGATCCTAAATATAGAAGGTTTGTATACTATTGGTGTGGTTTCCCCTTAAGGATCATACTAATAGAATGGCCTGATCAGAATGAAATCTTAAATGAGTACCATTAGTGTTATCTAGTCCCGAATAGTCAGTTATCAAATAATCAGGTGTGACCATACATCCTTGAGGAGTATCTAAGGTTGATGTATATTTTGTTTGATACCATTGTTACTAGTTAATTACTATGATAATATATATATATATGGGTGTTTTTATTTATTTCTCACTTATACTGATTAACATGTCTTCATGGTTATGAGCTGACCCATATTTGATGCTTTGTGTTTGGTAATTTCAGTGTGTCCTAATGAGTATGTTATACTCACCATTTTATGGGATTTGCCCAAATTTTTTAACTCTTATTTAGATTATATGTAGTTTTTAGGTTTATTTGTAGGGTCGGGAGAAACCAAATTATAGTGATCTTGATGCGCTCGTTAGTTCCTAAGAGTTTATTTGACAGTAATCGAATCATTATATTTAGATGTTTAGACTTCTTTTAAGTTTTAATAGACTTTTATTTGATAATTTTGTATATAGGATTTTTTTTACTCTTTTATGGGATATAATTTATGCATTAATATTTATATAATTTATCTTTTTAACATTATAATGGTGTATTGTGATGTGTGTGTGTGTGTTGGTAATTCCTCCATGTGTGTGTGATCTTCCTACATGGTGATGGTTAGAAACCCTTAGCTTAATATATGATAGCTATTACTTTTCAATCATGGATTATCACCAACCATGTTGGCCTTAATTTTTCAGTTCATGATAGAGTGGTATCAAATTATTTGGTTTGACATATGAAAATAAGTTTTTGAGATTGGTTTAGGAACTAGGATAACAATGTTAAAGTATTTTTTGTTTTTCATTAGGGCTAGAGTTTCCAGTGTTAGTATGGTATCCAAATACACATTCACCATGAATATAATAACCTCCTTATTGAATAAATATATATTTTCATGTATTTCAATGAAAACATTGGTATATACATCACATTATAATGGGATGTTGTTTTCATGTTCATCTTGGGTCAGCTCTCCATATATTCTCTTTAAACAAGGTATATCCTATCCAATTTAAATATGTCTCCACAATGATTTCCTTTTAGGATTATGAAATATTGTTATTAATAAGACTTGTAGAGTAATGCGATCTCACATTGAGGACACACTCATGAGTTGGTTCATCATGAATAGGACATAGTTGTGCTACAACTTATTGACTAATAGTTATATCCTTTATTATAGCCTGTGGTTGATTGAGTAAAAGATGTGGATCCACTAGATCTAAAATGTTAGAAAGATGATATGGGAACACATGGAATGTTATGGGATTTCCATTGATAGATAAGACATTGGTTTTGGGGTAATCAAGACCTTTGAACAATGAAGTATTGGCTCGATGTTGAGATCAAGATTCTATGTCTTATGTGGGCATTGAATAATAATATTCTTATGTGTGTGACCCATTTTATTAGTATATAAGAATATAGATTTGATTGTAACAATTAATGATGAACTTGTAATGAGTTTAAATTTTGAGTTTCAGATATAAGTTTCCTCCATGTTTCATAGTGGGATAGACCCCTTTCTTAAGTGGTGGAGGAGTGAAATGAGCCAGTGTTGGGAGTTTCCTAGTTGGTGAAGAACCATATTGATAGTGGTTTTGAATGTGTAATGATTCAAAGGTGATACATAACATTGGCTGATACATGTGTTTGTAACGTTTGACATGGCTTCAAACATGTATGGAAGAGAGAAACATCCCCCATAGAGATGAATTCTTCTGATGCGATATGATATTGTGTGGGTGAGTCACTATAATCCGATGTGAATAGTGTTGATGATTTGAGGATGAGTTCCTATAAATTGTGCAATAAGTGGTGTTTGGTGTACTGAAGTATAATAGAAATCACTAGTTTAGGTGAACAAGTGGGTAAAATATAAGGATAACTCAATGAGATATGTGCTTATGACCTGAGGCTTCTAGTTTGGATTATAGTACAACATGTACAATTTCAGAACAAGATAGAGATTCAGCACACTGTCACCTGAAACCTTTCCATGGATATATCCCCTATTTAAGAACACATGATACAAAGGGATCATTATCCTAAACCAATATGATTGGAGGCTCCTGATGAAAAGATAAATGGTCATACTCTCTAATCGACTATATGACCTGAATTTCAAAAAGAGAGTGGATTTTATCGAATATTTTCCTAGCTAGAGATAATACCCTATGATTTTTTCCCTATTATGGATTGGATTCCTTCCTTCCATTACCAGATGACTGTCAGCAGTTATGGTTATTTTTTTCATGATGTTGTGCTATGAGATTTTCATTCTTGGGTGAGATGGAATCTTAGAAAGATAAGGATGGTCTCATTCATATAAGGTTTCAGTTGATTACTAATAAGTTATCATGTATTTCCGTTGGAGTAGTGGATGTTATGATATTTTAGTTTCAACAATGTGGATGAGGTATAATTATATCATTCTTAAAGATGTGTCAGGTCAACCCCCCCTATTGATTTTTTTCAAAATAAACATACACCTGCTGTGGCTCTATATTTTCACTGGTTTGTAGAATGACCCCATATAGCTATAGGAGCTAAGATTTCAATTTTCATGAGTAAAAAAGTTGGGGGATTCAAAAAACCCAGTTTTTTACTTTCTAGATAGTTGTTGTTTCCCTAATAGGTGGATGATTTCATGATGAAAGTTGTGGATAGCAGTCATCCATTCAAGGTGACTCCAGGGAGGAGTATCTACCCCATAGAACCCATGATTTATTCACCTAGTGGTTAGATGAAAATTAGTTCTCATAGTTTGACCTCTTAATGGGTTGTCACTAGCTCTGGTTACTCATGAATTTAATTCCAATAGCATCTTCCAAATTTTTTGTTGTTTATTTGGGTTCATGGTGATACCCTACGTTGTGTTGAACACCTCAATAGATTCTGTGAGACTAATATATAATATCCTTATACCTTCTTTTATTAATTACTAATATTCTCCATCATGGAAAACCTTCTTTAAATGGTTTCATTATTGGATAAAACATTACACTTATGGATGGATATGAGCATGCTACATTACTAATAGTGTTATGGAGATATATTTTATATCTATTTCCTTATTCAGGATGTCCAATTATTGGAATATCTCTTATAAAACATATGATTGATAGTGTACCCAATAAAATTTGGGGCAATGATAGCAAGAGACCTATTTGAGGATTTTTCTATAGACTAAGATTCACACATATTTTTTTGACCACAATTATTGTGAGTTGTGATATATCCGAAAACCTATTTCAGCTATCCATTCAATATTAGGATGGTTTAGTGTATATACATTTGGTGTTTGTTACCCCTTTTTTCATCTGGGATCTTGGGATGTGCAACATGAGGATATCAATTATGATAACTTTTAAGCCCTGGTATCCTCTAGAAATGTTCTTGATGGAGTTTCTAAAGTTGGGGAGGATGTCATCCTTCTACAAGGATGTTCAGTGATTCTAGTCAAGATACAAGAGGTGGTGATATAGAAGTTTCATTCCCTTAACTTTAAATCCAGTAAATGAAATGACATACAATGATCACATATCATCATATGGGAAGCTAAGGGAGTTGTAGTTTTTTTACATAAACCATGAATTAATCACACATAATTACTTGAAATTTGGGATAAATATTTTATGAAATTTTAGGATACCATTGTTTTTCTGAGGTAGTATAGCTTCATGGAATTCATTCGATGATCATATCATACATTGATGGTAAATTTATTTCATAAATTCTTAGATGTATTGAGAGGCCCATTGAAATTGGTTGTGGTTGAGAATAGTTATTTTTACCCTAAAACAGTTGTACAGGAGAATCAAACCATTCAAGTTCTATTGGGAATTCATTGGGATTTCATGTTGATTCTAGGTCATATTGGAGAGGATGATCAACCATCAGTGGATCTTATGTATCATAATTGTTACCACTAAACCACTTGTATAAAACTACTAAAGTTCACATATATCACTAAATTGGTTAGAGATAGTGAGATATAATCCTTGTGGTCCCGTTTTTGGTCCTAGAAAGGGTAGTGATAGTGAAGTTCATCCAGGGTTGGATGAGGACATTATTGAAATGTCATGAGTCCTTTGTTAAAAAATGTGTTGGCCTTTAAGGTTCACCAAGGAGATCTAATGGTCCAAGAGATCTCACCTCATCGAGGATCACTAGTATTAGGATAGTATAGAAGAATATCGTTGAGGATTATATGCCCTTTTTTCTGTTATTATTTATTCCTAGTGATGTGATGTATCGATTGACCCTATAACCATAGTAAAATAGTGTTCATGGATTTTTCATTGTGTTTCATCTAAGGTTGTACATGTTAGACTCAGTTAATCGTGTCATCCACATGAGAATGGTGTTGGGGTTATGTATCATTTTTTAAGGAGTTTTAGATGACCAATGTAATTTATGATGAAACAAGACAATAACCTTTTTTGGAAATTGTTTCCCCTTTAGTTCATGAATGTTTATAGCAGGATAACCATCAAAAGAGATCATTAGTGTGGGATACCTAGATGAGATCTTTGTTTTCCCATTGTGAGTATACATCATGTTTTTTGGATGAAAATATATGATGGTGCAGAGAGTGTAATGAAACTATATTTTCATATATTCTTTTGAAATATTTATACGAATATATTATGAGCCATTTTTGGTAACAGAATTATATTTTAAGGCCGAGAGATACTAGAATTGATATTATAGAAATATCCAGAATTTTAAAAACACATGCACACAGTTTTCCATTAAATTTTGAGTAAATCATAATAAAAAGTTATAGATTATAAATATAATAACAATTTTGAGTTTATAATATGGGTTTTATAGTAGGAATTACTATTGGTTTGTCAGAAAAGGTTTCTCTTTTGAGGCATCTGTGGGTGGGTACAATAAGTGGATTAAATTATTTATTTATTTTGTTAATTATTTTAACAAGGATTACAAAATTCCCTTTATACATACCCTCTTATATATAATACTCAGTATTATCTGAATAACCCTCATAGGATTTGATAATAGCTCGGGTTTTCTTTATTGGAATACCCAGATCAGAGAAAACTGACAATTGGTCCGCAGTGGATTGAGAGGAAGAGAATATAGTGGGTACTCATCATTGATGGTGAATCCGTTATTCCCCAAAAAATGATACAATCTTGAGATATTGTGTTTTTTATGGTTCCTTTGCCTTTATTATATCACAAGATGAACATGAATCTAATCAATCAATAGACTAATTCACGGGTTAATCAAGTTTTAGGCGTGGGTTTTTATACCTATGATTTGGGGAAAATATTATGATTTTTTAATTATTTATCCTTGTTAATAATACTGATGGAAAAAATAATGTCCAATTCAAGAAATAACAAATGTCACTTCCACTTTTTTTAATTATTAATTTTTTCCCTAACAATTCATGTAATTGTCATCAGTATTTTATTTTATCGCACCCTAACCCAAGAATCCCAATGCAAGTGTATTATTGTTTTTAAATTGGTAATATTATAATGAATAAAATCATGAGGGACCGATCATTTTAACATTCATGGAAATCCAGATTACATAAATGAACCCCATAATTCATTAATAAATAGGAAATAAAAACATTGTCGATAACAAAAATATATAAATTTTGGCCTTGAATTCTTATTAAATTATTTATTCTTTATAACCTGTTGAAAGAAACATAATAATTATGATCTCAAATTATCAATAAAAATAAATATATAAGAATAAATAATGAATCAATGAGATTAAATAAAAATGGACATGTAAATATTTGATAACACATTCCATCAATATTTCTAAATAAGTCAATTTCAATATAGAAATGTATGAAAATGCAAACACATTCTATTTAATCAAAGGACTAAAAATGAAATTCACCCATAGACATTATCATAAGAAAATATTTTGGAAGTAACAATGATAACTAATATATCAATGAGGAAAATGACTAATTATTTTACATCCTATATAAGGCTTATGAGGACTTATACATTCATGAAACCTCCTCCTGAGAGTTTAAAACTACATGCTTAAACCTCTTTAATTTATCCAACATAATCATATCATAAGAACCCATCGATACATAGAGGATCGATATAAAGTTTTAGATTTACCCATAATTGAATGTTCAAATCATTACTCGTATATATTAATCAATTTAATCAATAGAAAATACACCATATCAAATACTCATATTTTATAAAATATAAAAATTTATTAATAATTCCTCAGTTAATTAAATAACTGTCAATGTAATCAATTTATGAAAAATGATATACGATTTAGGCAATAATATTATCAATTATCTAAAAATATGGATATATGAGTAAATTTAAAATAAAATAGATTACAATAAAATTAATTTTTCAATATAAAGTTAACAATAAAAGAATTTAAGTGTGATTGAAAATATAGTCATTAAGATCATTTCTGAGGAGAATAGTCCTTAAACATTCCAAAGTTCTCTATGAATGTTTGAAACATTTAAATAATAATCCTTATAAAGGTATGACATTAAATGAAACATATAATATCATAAGAATATGTTGATTCATGATATTAATTATCAAATGACAGTATATATTCCATATAGAAGTTAGTCGGTCCATAACTAGATATAAGCATCAATGAAATGTAAATAGAGTTAAAACCCCATACCTTATCCTTCATTTTTATTTTGAGGTACTTATCCTCCCTTATAAGAGTTCAAAATATTTTACTGAATTTTACTAGACCCATAGTCCTGTTAATAATATCATATGTTAACTCTTTATAGTATTTTATTACCAGTTTGTTAACACACTTTCATTATTTTCTCTATTTTACATATAAATTGAAATGTTTTCTGAAGTATGTTCTGAATTTATATTTATATATCCTATTAATTATATCATTATTTCATAATCTAAAAAAATAAATTGTGACTTAATAATCATATATATTCATTACATATGTAATTATAATATTCTACATTTGGAAATAATAAATTAAGTGCACAATTCATGGCAACAGTAGGTTGTACGTATGAGAGAGAAATACTTCCTTTTCATTTTCTTAATAAATGAATTAATGTTAAATGATAAATAGTTTAATAATATTTCTATTATCATATATATGTCATATATGTTACATAGGTTCATTAAAATTATCCTTAATAAAATCCATGTATAGAGTGAATGAATCACTTCTCTTTGACAAGGTAGTATTCCACACTTCCACAAACGATCTTATTGTATTAAGACAAAATGGAATTTATAAAGGTTTGTTTTATCAAAAAAATTAATGACATAAAAATAAATTATAAATATCATAAATATCATATATAAATATAATTCTATCATAATGTAAACCATGATAGGAGGTGAAGTGATAAATAAATAGCCCTCATTTCGTGAAGTGGTACTACGTCGTACATGTGAACAATATATCTCTTATCCATAATATAGAAGTGTGTTAAAGTGTAGGTATAACCCATAACATAATAAAATAATTTTATATTGAGGATACATGTTTTTTTATATAATTAGATTGTAATTATGTTTTATAGGCTCTAAAATATAAGTGATACTGGAGATCTTGAGAGAAGACGTTGCCTCTTAATCGGGTAACTCGTTTTAGATTGTACGTGAAGGATTCATTAAATTGATTCCATCACAAGAAGGGGTTTCTAGGATGAGTTTAGTGATTATGGGAAGATATATGTGTAGATATTGGTCAATAAAAATTTTCATGAGTGGTCTGAGGTAGTGGAATGAGAGGAGGCCTTCATATTGTGGAGGAGGAGGGGAACTCTTGTAAAATTTTAACAATTGAACTTGATACAAATGTTTTACATTGTATGATCCTCCAATAAAAGATACAATTAGATATAAGGCAATATATGTTCTAAATATGGCCATAAAATGGATTTTATGAAATTTTTTATGCCTTTTGGGATGGTAAGATTTAGGTTTAGTCTCTTATTATGCTTAACATTACCTTAATAATAATTATTAATTTTAATTTTTGCATTAATATTTTTTGTCACAAAAATAGTTGAAATTTTTTTAAATTATAATGTATTCTAATTACAAATATTTAATACAATTTTCCAAATTTATATCAGAAATGTGGAATAAATTAATTTAAATTGAATCCCATATATGAAATGATAATCGGGGGTTTTAAGGTAAAAATATCAAACCGTTTATTATATTATCATAGTCAATTTCAATGTGAAATTGATTACAATGAAATAAAAGTTTTTAGTTGATAACAAATTGACCTTATTAAACATTAATACAAATATAAATAATATTTTAAATTTATAAATATATTATTTTGAGGAATTAATTTTGAATTACATTTCAATATTTTCACTATTCCTTTAAAAATGAAACAACTCAAAATATTCCAAAAATTCAGCATATGTTAATATTTATTTTTTCATAGAAATATTAAGTTCATTTTTACAAATAAAATTTATAAAAGAGTAAAAAAATTTATTTAAAACGGGTTCTTCATTAATTGTTGGAAATATTTCCTTTATAAAATTATTGTATTTTATGTGTAATGTTTGGTTTGTTATTAAATTATTCCTATCTAAAATATATAATATTAGTGTAAAAATATTTTTTGGGATATAAATTATATAAATTTAATTCCTAAATCTATATAGGGTTTTCAATTTAATTGACTGTGAAAACGATGACATGTTAGTGTTTTATTTAAATCAGGTGATGTGTCTATGGAACATATATCAGAAAAATATAAAATAAATTATGTTAAATTATTTGGGTGATAAATTATTCCATTATAAAAAAAATAATCGGCAAAATTTTATGAGTATTAACTTCAAAAATATTTGGAGAATTCTACTTTATTAAATCCTTAGGTTCCCATGTTTCTTATCATATTTTATGATTTCCCTAGTGAACCTTTACCAGGAGATTCGTTTGATTCCTCAAATTTTTTTTCTCATTTCTAGAATTTGGATGGGTTCTTTATAATATTAAATGCAAAGTTCGAACTAAATTTTATTAGAGATGAGGACATGCATTGCATCATAAATTTACTTCCTTAAAATATATATATGCGACACATCGGGAATCCTTGAAAGATTTGGAGGCATTTAAAAATGATAAGAAACTTCTCAAACAATTTAATGAATTTCAAAGGGTCTGATGTACATGGGCCTAAATTAAACATTCTTACCCAAAAATATAGCACCATTACATGTAGATAACTTTATGAGAAATTTTTTTCTAACTTTTAATTATAAATATTTCTTTAAGATATCATCATAGATATTTTTCCTACTTTGATCTAATTTAATATGTGCTTGAATATCATTTACCATTATCATATTATTTCAAAAAGATCTAGAAATATGAGTTTAAATTCACCAAATTCATCCAAACAAGTTATAATATGACTTATCTTTCCCTATAATAATTCATAAAAATCCATTTTGATACTTTAATGGAATATTTTATTATAGAAAAACTCTACCAATGGTATGTACAAAACCAACATACCAAGAATGTAGTGTGAGAATAACTGCAACATGCCATACATTATTGGAATTTTTATTTTAGATTGTCCATCAGTTTGAGGATGGTATATATCCCTCAAATGAATCTTAGTATGAAGAGACTTATAAAGACTTTTCCATAATTCTGACATAAAGTGGAGATATCTATTAGAAACAATTGTCAGAGGTGTGTCATTAAGTCTTAATACCTCATGAATATATAGCCTTTCACGGAACTGAATTAGGAGATCATATATTATGGTAATGAAATGTGAAAATTTGGTTAAGTGAACAATAATGAACCATATTTCTCTATTCCTTCTAGGACTATTTGGTAGTCCCGTGAAAATGCCCATAGTAATTGGATCCCATTTCCATATAGGAATAGGAAGAGGTTTTAGGACTCATATTAGATGTTTCCTCACATCCTTCACTTGTTGAAGAACCAAAATTTTGGAAACAAAGTTATAAATTTCCCATTTAATGTTTTCCTATCAAAAAATTTATTCTAATTTCAAAACATGTTTTTTCTCTGGTGGTGTATAAGGAAATTTGAGCTACTAGCATCATCCAACCACTCACGTTTTAGTTCAGGTATATATTGAACACATATCATTTTACAAATTTTAGAACAAAATCTTAAAAAGTAGAATCTAATAATTTTCCATCATTCATGACTTCAATTTTCTTCTAAAAGTCATCATCATGAGATTTAGAATAGTTTTTGTTCTCTAATAAGATGGTTTTGTAATAATATTCAAAATTATTTATGTCTATACTTTATTAGAAATTATCATATCTATATTTATAGGATCCATAAACAACATATCCCTCTAAATCCTTATTTGTGTTAGAAATCCATGATCTTTCCTACTAAAAAGTTATTCTTCCTTATTTTCTCTCCCTAAGTGGTAGTGTTTTGAGAAATTAAAATCATTCAGCATCTTAATCCATCACCTTTATCTCATGTTCATAAATTTCTGCGATAATAAGTATTTTAGTATGTTATGATCCATGTATATATCAAATATTTTACAATAGTGATAATGTATCCATATTATTAAAACAACGATTAAAAGAACTATCTATAGACCTTTGATTGGATTGTTATATTCATGGGTCTTAAATTTCATTTATGCATGAGAAATAACATTATCATTTTTATTAGGAAACAACCAAGTACTTTATTTGAGACATCACTTTATATAAAAAACCAATCATTCCCTAATGTGAGAGTCAAAATAGAATCATTGAATAATATTTTATTAATTTCATCACAACATTCTTTACATTCCTTTATAAAATAAAACTTAACCCCTGTACATGTAACATTGGTTAGTGTTCTAGCTAATCTAAAAAATTGGGAAAAAATTGAAGATTGTAACCTTCCAAACCACTAAAACTAAGTACCTTAGTTATGGTTATTTCTGTAGCCCATTATTTGAAAAAAAATTATTTGTAGGACAATTGATATCCCATACATGCAGATAATATGGGCAGGAAGAGAAACCCATTTAATCTGGAAATTAGATTTACAAAATTTTCCATATAACTCTTCCCTTAAATAAGTTATAATAATGAATTTCATGTGATTTACATTGTCATCATATATTCTATAATACAAAAAATTATCTTCAATGAATACCACAACAAAAATCATCAAGATATTTCTTATATACTCTATTCATGAAGTACATAAAAATAGGGGTTTCATTTCTCAATCCAAGTTGAATTATTTTATACTTGTAATGTCTATACCACATCCAAATATATATCTTCAGAATGTCTTAGTTCTTCACTCATAATTATTTATACCCAGAATGAAGATCAATCTTTGAAAAATAATTAGCTCTATGTAGTTGATAAATGTAGTCTATAATTCAAGGTAGAGGAAACAAGTTCTTTATTTTAATGGAATTGATTTCCCTATAATCAATTCATAGCATCATGGATCCATCAATATTTTTAACAACGAGAGAAGGGGCTCCCCAAGGTAAAACACTAGGGAGAAAAATCCCCTTATTAACCAAATACTATATTTGTTTCTCAATGTCCACTTATAATGTAGTGTCCATTATATAGAGATTCATTAATATTATTCTTTCATTTGGGATTAAATCAATAGAAAACTCAACTTCATTCTCTGGGGGATGTTTAGGTAAATCCTCAGTAAATATATCAATTTATTCTCGTACAATTGGTACATATTCAATTTAAAGATCACCTTATTCTTAAATTGACCTTTTTTTATTTTTCCCCAAAAATTTCATTCAGTATAGATTATAAGGTTACATCAAAATAAGAAGTAGGTGAGGAATATTTTTCTTTAAAGATGAGGGATTCATTATATTCCTCAAAAAAGTTATTTTCATTCTTATTTCAAGTACATTCTTACATCATATTTTGAGATCCATAGAATTTCAAGGATAATATAATATTCAAACATGGTTATGATAATAAGGTCATCATGAAATTCACATTTATGTGTCATAATTGGGACATGATGATACATATATTTTTCAATAATACTTTTATTATGAGTTTTGATTGACAAATCACTTGTTAAATTGAATGTGAAAAGTCTATATTTCATAGGAAACTGGATAGATATAAAGAAGTATGACAATATGGAATGAAATAACACATTGAATAACTTTTAGGAAAGTATTAATGTACATGGAATCATATCATTGGGTACTTCTACCTCAACTATAGTGATTGTGTAAGATTGTACATATCTTTTTCTCCCATCCTATGGTTGATTCCCCTTTGGTCTGGGGTATTTATTTCAATATTTCCCTACCAACCTATAGTTGAAACATAAGAATATATTGTTTTCATTCTTCTATTTCCACTCATGATCTTGGAGACCCCTATCCCTATTCCAATAACAAACTTTTAGTCCATTTAAACAATTCCATGTGGTATTTTTCCATAGTTTTCACTATATTGAAAAGTTTGAGTTTTCATATTATTCTTGGATGTATTCCACTAATAATGATGCTCATAAATAATTATCTTCCCTTTGATCCCTTTAATATACTAATTGAATAAAATTACATCTTCATTTTTATGGAATATAAAACAGTTTCTTCATGTGATGAAAATTTATATGAAACTAGAGACCATAAGAGATGTCGACTAAGACCATAAAGGAGTAGTTGATATTCCACCCCATGTTATATATATAATCTGTAGCATACCCAGATAATGTTGTAAAGGTAGCCTTGTAATCTACAACAACCTCCAATTCATTTTTCTTTTGATAATGAACATCCTATTTATCTAAACTCTTTTGACCACGAGGGAAGTATTCATCAAAGAATTTATCATTAAAATTGCATCGTTTTATGAGTTAAATTTCTTATTAGACCCATATATTTTGGATTATAGACCACCGCTGATCAGCATCACCGTTAGGAAGTTTACTGAAAGTGTAACATGTTACTTTTCTCTATATTACATGGCTTTAAATATCTTATCCAGAGATATAATCCATTATTCAGTTATAATTGGATTATTATTCCCACTAAACAATGGGGGCCTCTACCACACAAAGGGATCCATAATAGAATATTCTCTCCATTGAATTGTTTTCTCTATTCAATAAAGTTTATTGTTTATAACAAGATTAATTGTCAATAATATTTACATGATTTTATTAATTCTAATACAATATGTAGTAGTTTGCTCCGAAGGGATATCTCAAACATTTCAATGAGTATTGACACCATTATTCCTTCTCTGTTCCATTTATATAAAATGGATAATTCTACATCAGCTAATAAAACAATGTTTTATAATTCCAAATATTTTATAAAAAAATAACAGAAATTTATCCATCATGAATCCTAGAACCCTAAAATTTGGCTATATTAGGGAAATACTCACTTTCAAATACTTTATAATGGTAGGTAAATAAAATGTGAATTACCCCAAGAGTAACCCCTATGTGTTTCAAGTAATGTTCATAACACGGAACGTTGTCATGTATGAGGTTGCACTAAGTTAGTCCTAACACACCTTGTTGAAGTTGTTACTCCTAAGTACATTTGATCCAGAACCACATCCACCTCTAGTATGCAGATAGATATGTATTTCTAAAAGTAACCACATAATATCATCCTTTCCAAAATTATATGATTTTCTTATATATGTATCCAAAATTACAATCTTAGTTTTGTACACCTTAGTCTATGTTTTTATAATATATTTTCAATGTTTTCTTTTAATCGTTATTTGATACCAACTATAACATCATTTCCCCAAAAACCTGAAGTCGGTGATTTATTTTATTACATTGGCATGATTACATGGAATCAAATCCCAATGGAACAATCAGTTTATTAGTATTTAAAAGCCATATTACATACATGATACCCATAATACATTGGTAAATATGAAATAAAAACATTAAATATAATAAAATAAAATAAACTACTTCCGTTAATTATTATTCGAATATTTTTTCTTCATAAGATGGTGAAAGAATTAAAAATAAGGGTGAGCTAAAATTCTCAGAAAACATAAATAAAGAGGAATCAATAACGAATCAATGAGTTTAAATCAATATGAACAGGTAAATAACAAATAAAACATTTCATTAAAATGACTACATAAGCCAATAACTATATTTAATGTTATGAAACTAATAATATTTTCCATTTTATCAATCAACAGGAATTGAAATGAATCCATAGATATGATCATATTAAAATTTAAAGGATAAAAAAATAATTACTAAAATATATATTAATGAAATTATTAATTATTTGATGTAATTTATAAGGAACATGAGGACCTATACAATCAGAATATATCCTCTGGATTGTTTAAATATATTTGTAGAAACCAATTTAACTTGTAAAACATAATCATCTCAGGAAAACCTATTGATGGATCGAGGAGCTATATAATGTCCAGACTCCACCAAAAAATATATGTCCAATGTATTCTTAATATTGAATAAAAAATGTAATCAATAGATAATATTCCTTATCAAATAATATTTTTAAATAAAATATATATATTTATTAATTATTCCATTATTAATTGAATAATTGTAAATGTAAACATTGTATGTGAAATTATATACAGTTTTGGAAATATAAATATCCATAATATGAAAATATGAATATTTAATGGAAGTTAAAAATATGAAAGATTATAATTATGTTATTTTTAATATAAAATTATCAATCACAGAATGAATTGAAATTTAAAATATAATCTTTACCAATATTCTTGAGGTGAATAATATTTATACATTCCAAAGTGTGAGATGCCCCTTAAACTATTTAAATCATAATCCATAAGAAGGGATGATGTTAAATGAATCATATAATATTATTATAATTATTATATGGAAGAAATTATGTGTTAATGGGTATTTTAAGATATATATAAATATGAGTTGGTTCATAATAACAAATAGGTCTCAATGGAATGTAAAATTAGATGAAATCCCTTACATTAACCTTCTTCTTTGTTTTGTGGTATTAATCTTCATGTGTATTGGTTTATGATTTGTCAATAAGAAATAAAATAACCATATTCATGTTTATAATATCATATATCAACTATGTTTAAAATTTTATTTAATATTTATTAAAACTAATTCTTTATTTTAACTATTTCAGGTATTAATTGCCTTGTTTTCTTGAGTACATTTTGACATGTCATTTGTTGATACTATTAATTAGATCATGATTTAATCCTATCCAAATTGTAATATATGAATTAATTATCATATATATTTTCAGTAAATATATATTTAGTGTAATCCAAAACATTTAGAGATATGAAATGAAGTGCACTGTTTATGGTGACGGTAGGCCATATGTACGCATGATCACTAATTTCATTTCTTTATCTTGTTCTAATAATTAATTGTAAATTATAAATATGTGTATAATATTTCCAATAAAAATTTTATTTCATATATTTTACATATTCTTCTTAAAGTAATCATGTATTCATTCCCTATATAGTGTGAATGAATCACAACACATTGAGGAGGTGGTAGTCCATACATCAACGAACGAGGTCATGGTTTTTAAAAAAATAGAATGTATAATGATATGTTTAATAAATATATTTAATAAGTATAAAGAAACTATTAATATAAATATATCATATATAAAAAAATATTTTCCATCATAATTCCCACCCTGATAGGAAGTATAGTAAAAATTGACAATCATCATTTCGTGAGGTTGTAGTTCATCATACACATAAACGGTGTGTTCATTTTCCATTTGATATAAGTGTGTATATGAGTAGGTAAAACCATTAAAATAATAACATAATATTATATTTAGTATATTATTATTGTTATATAAACATAGAATAAAAATATTTTATGTGATGGGGAAAAGAAATGAAACTAGAGAGCTTCAGAAAAGACGTCACCTCTTAATCGGGTAACTCCTTTTGGTTTGTTCCAAAAGGTTTAATTAGATTTCATTCATATCAAGGGGATTATCCTAGTATGATATTTGTTATGTTTTATAGATATTTTTTCATGTATTCTTTGAGCCATGGTATCTTGATATGAGTGAGTAAATGGGAATAGATTTGTCCATTTTGTAGTGGAGGAGGAGTGACACTCTTGTAATATTTTGCCAAAGGAATCCCATACACATTTTTCGGATTGAATGTTAACCATTAATAGACCCTATTCTATCAAAATGTGGATATGAATGAAATATGAACAAAAATGTATTTTGGAAAAGTTTTTATTTCATTTTGGATATTATGATTGAGGTTTAATCCCTTATTAAGTTTATATTTACCTTAATAATTATAATTATTTATAATTACTTTAACTATTTTTTTGGTAAAAAAATAAGTTAAAATTCATATAAATTATAAATTTATCTAATTCCAATTATAGGATACATTTTACAAACTTTTAATCAAATAATTTTTATAAATAAATTTATATTTATTCCCACAGATGGGATGAAAATGTGGGGTTTTAATTTAAAAATATCAGAAATATTAGAATGTTTTTATGGTCAATATTAAATAGAAATTAATTCCAATGACCTAAATTAGATTTATTTATAAATATATGATATAATTGAACAATAAAATCTATCTAAAACATATTTTAACCTTATAAATAAAATAGATGAAAATTAAATTTTGAATTAAATTTTAGTATTTTTCTAAATTTATTTAAAAATGAAACTCCAAAGAAAAATACCAAAAAATCACCCAAATTTAATTTCTATTTTTTTCTTCCAAATATGAATTATATTTTGACATATTAAATTCATAAAATGGTCAATATAATATATTTTAAATTGGACCACCATTATGAGGTTGAAAAACATCCTTAATAAAAATATAATATTTTTCTGTGACACAGGGGTTGTTATATTAACAAGACTATATAAAATCTATTATATGATTGTAAGAAAATTTATCTACTTATGTAATATATTAATTTACTATATAACACCCTAAAAGTGTTATAATTTAATTAACTATGAAAAATATGTCTACGTTGGGTTTTGTTTAAATTGAGTATTATCTATATTGAGAAGCTATCAACAATATCTTAATAAAAATATAAAAAAGTATTAGGGTGCTCTACATTTAGCTAATTATTCCACAAATACCGGATAAAAATAATTTTATATTTGATATTTGGAACAATATATTATGATTTGTGTGTTGATTTGAGGACCAATGGTATGGTTTATATTCTTACTGATAGTGGTGGATTAGATTCAGATCTATGCTCTCTGGTTGCATCTTTCCATTGAAATATTGTATGGCTCGACTGGAGGTGTGATTTGATTGAAACAAATGCCAAAATTCTAACCACTGATGATATTGGTTCCCAGTTGGATGTAGATTCATGGATTGCGACATGATAGACAACAAATCAGGTGTTGGCCTACGACATCAGAGGTAGTGCCTAGTGTGAATCTGTAGCGTGAATAATATGATTGAATATGATTATTCTTTTTGTTAATTTTATTTATATCAATAATAATAACGGTTAATGAAAAAAAGAAAGATGATTGGGGTACCAGGTGAGCATCACGAGTCTTGGAGAATAGAGAGTCCATCATTACTTCCTTGATTGAATATAATATATAAACATATCTTTCATATAATAATATTATTAAATTTTTATTAGTTAAAAAAATTTAAAAGGGGATATAATATGGTGAGGCATGGAGTGTGAAATTGGTGTGGGAGTTGTGTTCCAGAATCCAATCCTCCATTTATTAAGTATTAAAAAATAATAATAACAATATAATATATAAAATATCATTTTTATTATTTATTGAATTTTTTATCATTATTTTTTATTTAATATAAGACTGAAAATATATCTTTGAAACCAAAAACATATTATTTATCATAATAATTCAAGACCAATGATGTATATTTAATTTAGACTCATGGATCAACACCATGAGACGACATTCCTATGTGATGTTGTTAAATGGTTAATTTATTTTAGAGGCCATTTTTGGAATGTAAATGACCTATCTCAATTTTTTTCATTGAGTATAACAACTCCACAATCCATTTGACTATTCATTGTTATTTTTAATGACATAAATATGATTTTATTTTTTATCTATTTAGAAAGATGATGAACCGTTCACATTCATTAGACTTATTTCCAGACTCTGATTTGGCCCCACCAATAATCTATCATGAGAAATATTCTTGGTAGTATGTACTGAAGGACTACATTTTTGATTCATAGATATAGAGACCGTTTATTTATATGGGACTCTTATTTTAGTGATTCTTAACAATTATCATTTTGGCATGTTTCCTCTCTTAGATCTGCGTATGTGTGTTCTCTTATTCTAGGAAGAGTTCCTCAGTACACTCCTATGGGTGTTAGTGCAACATTCAATCATTTTCATTAGACACCTATATCCCCTTGATAGACTAGATATGATATCCTTTCCAGGGACCACATTTTCTTCACAATCTTATTGTTATCCTTAGTTGTGGTTTATAGTGTCTTGTGACCAATATACACAGGTGCGATCCCCTATCTAGAAGGATAATTCAGTAAGGATATGGTGCCCCCTAGAGTCCCTTAATGAGGAATATTATCTACATATATTTCACATTAAATTTATAGTATTTTCTTTCTAATTGTGGTTCCCAACAATCTTGACCTCTCAAATGAACGAATATAGTGAAATTTTTTCTTAAGGAGTGAGTTCTCCCGTAATCGGGTGTGACATTGATTACATGAGAAGTATATTTAGACGATGTATGGTATGGATGAAAACATTAATGCTGGTTATCTAAAATGATTATATCTATATTAGGGATTTTTTTTATCTGTGTCTCTCTTATCCATGTTAAAACATCTTCTTGGTTATGAGCTAACCCATATTTGTTAATTTGGGTCTCGTGATTTATGGGTGTCTTACTAAGTATGTTTTACTAAATCTTATATGGTATCTTCCCACATGTGTCATTTATTAAATAGTAGAAATTTATTTTCATAGTTTTCTAGTATGACAAGAATAATGTTAACAATGTTAGATTGACAAGCTGTTTAGTACTCATAGGGAATTAGTTAGCAGTCCCCTCTATAATTTTAGTAGGTGGTACATCTTTATTGGCATTTGGGTGAAATTATTTGACCATTTGGTATTTATATTTGTTTTGTAATCTATTATGGGATAGATGTTACACATGAATTATTACATTTTCTATCTTCATATCATTATAATGGTGTCTGGAGATGTGTGTATATGTAAAGGAATATTATGTTAATTCTTCCAATGTATGGGATTTACCATCATGGAATATGTATCGATCCCCAGACCTAGTGGAGTCTATCTTGGGGTAGTCACGCTCAGCTAATCACCAACTAGGTGGTTGTCGAGGGTGGGGCCATGAATTCTATTGATATGCCCTTAGTATCAAATCAAAATGGAACAATTGGCGATGAATAGAAAACAAAATCTTTCTATGGAAAAGGTCATATTCATATTTAGTATATACCAACTGTTCTATAATACATTCATGAATTTACAATGGGATTATCATAACCTCCACCAAATCATGAATTCGAGTTTTTTATTGATTTAATCACTAATTAAACACTTATATGAATTACTCCCTATAGAATTGCTACATTGGAATTAGTGGAGTTAAAGAAATAACTACAATAGTTATGGGATAATTAATTTAGTCACCCTAATATTCTACCACGGAGAGACACCTTTCATTATGTTAATAAAAAATTTGGATCTGTAATGTATTGAATTGATTATAGGGAAATCAATGCAATTACAATAAATAAAAAGTATCCTCTGCCTCTCATAGATGACCTATGAAAGTAACTTCATGGAGATCATTTTTTTTCAAAGATTTAACTTATTATAGTTATAATCAATTGTAATTATATAAGTAATACTATTTGAATATAATATAACAAATGGGGTAGGTAAATTATGAATTATAGGAAATTACATTTGGAATGAATAATGAACCCTCTTGTTATATATCAAATGAACTCAGTATTCATGGAATATCATTATTGTTTATGGTATTAATTTATGAGACATTGTTGTACTTTAAAAGATATGAATATCATAACAATCACATAAAGATCATTCTATAGTATATTACACAAAACTAGTTATATGGTAAATATAACATGTGAGAATTATATAATTAGGTTGTAATTTTCATGACCATATTTTCTCTAAGGATGGAATCTCAATAGGTCCTATAATGTAAAATGTGGTCAAATAATGTCTTACACTAACAAACATCACTATAATATGTAGTTTAATTTGTTTTCAATGTCACATGATATGGTATTTTGAGAATTGTTCATGATTATCAGAACCATTTACCATGAATTCACATCAAAAGTGTTATGATCATATGGAAAAAGTAATTTTAATAATGTTTTGTTGTGTCACGACCCATCCTCGGGGCCCGTGCCGTGACTACCTCAAGCCCGCCTTCCATAGGCCAGGGGCTGGAGACTAGCACCAAAGGCATAAAAATCAGATAACTGGGAAGGAATTCCCATTATAATACTAAACAAAACAACATAGAGTACAAGGGGAAATAATAATCAAAGTAAAAAAAGAAAGTACTTAAAAGTAAGTGGGCCATAATACAAACCCAACTGAAAGTACAGCTACAACTGAATGAAAGTACAACAGAAAAAGACAAACAGCTCGATGAATGGAAGCAGCTCCTGGGTCGCCCTCCTTGGATCCTACCTTAAGGGTAGGTACAGATAGTGCAGCTCCTGGATCGTCCACCACGAATCCTACCTGAATAGTATGTACAGTTATCCTCTACAACTCTCTCTCCCGTCAATCTCCTCTGAGTATCGTCACGTCATGAAGTCCACCTACGGATACTGACTCGTCATTAGATCCAGCTCCGGGTACCGTCCAGTCCTCGAACACTCGGCCTCTATCAGCACTGCCCGTCGTCTGCAACCAACACAATGAGGTTCAGGCATCAAACGTGTAGGGGTGAGTATAATGATACTCAGTAGGGACCCCGAGACCCTCAAGGTCTCACTGTATCCAACAAGGATTACCACAAAGAAGATCTCAACAGATAAGCTGTACTTAGGTATATTCCCATACATATACCTAAGTTATCATGTAACCCTTCTCAATCATGAGGAAACACAAAGATTATGAAATCAACATATAACCAATACCCAGGTATATTCTCATACATATACCTAAGTTATCATGTGACCCATCTCAATCATGGGGTAAACACAAAGGTCATAAACTCTGCTCAAACCAGGATTTTCATTATCGAAACCGTAACTGCTGAAGAGCCCCGTCTCTGTCATGTACGGTGATCCTGTCAAGACTCCGAGGTACTGCTAACTAACCTAAGACTGCTGAGGTACTCCTCCTGTCGAGTACCACAGATCAGCCACCCAAAAACAGTAGTGCTTCCTGCCGGGGTCTGCCACCCAAACATAGTACTGCATCCCCCCTAATAGCCTGCAGAGGCACTCTCCGGACGAGTACCGTAGGTCTACACCCAAACACAGTAGTTCTCCATCCGCCATGGGTCTTCACGCAAAAAAAGTAGTTCTCCATCCACTGGTCTAGTCGACTCACTCCAAGTCGAGTCGGTCAAGTAGTCGTCAGGTCTTAGCCGGCTACACGGTCTCTATACTCCATACGCTTGTCTCTATGAGGGTCCACTCCATGGGATACTGGGAGATACTCCAAGTATCACAATGTACCATGAAGAAGTATCTCAATGTACCACCTCGTCATAGAGGTCTCAACATAATAGACGACACATCAATCGGGCTCCCGGTCTGTGAGTTATTAGCCTTTCCATCCGAGGGGCCTGGTTGGTTTCATGTGTGAACCAACCCAGCCATATCTCAACTTTACCCTGAACTCTAATAGGGTACATTCATAGGGACCTTTTCTCAATGAGATCACCAACGCCACTGACGGTTTGTCAAACGGAAATCATGTCTGAAAGTTATCTTCTTTTCTGTTCAAGTGGCCCGGTTGGAGTTCAGATACAATCCAACCTGGCCACTATCCAACTGCATCCAAACCTCCGGATAAGTATTCCACTAGTTCTGTATCATCAAGAGGAATCCAACAAAGTCGAACGCACGTCAATCAGTCGTCTGGAGCTCAAGTTATAAGTGTTTCCTCTCCAAGGGCCCGATTGGTTTCGGTTTCGAACCAACCCAACTGTACCCAATGTTCTCCGAAACCTTGAGATTAATATACCAAAAAGACCGTCTTGATACAATGAACACTTATCAATTGACGTTGCGTTGTTTGAAGGTCTGTAGCACATGTTATGGTCCTTTGAACGATTCTGACTGAAAATTGGGGGTTTGGGCCTGGTCCGACCCATGCCAATACCCCCTGGGACGGCCCGAACCAGGTCGACCCGACCTGTGTCCGGGTCCAGCCCAGTTGGGCGTGGCCTAGCCCGGGTGGGGTGGCCCAGCCCGCGGCTGGCGCGGCCCGACCAGCAGTTAGCGGGGCCAGGCACGGCAGGCCGGCCGTGACTCGGCACTGGACGAGCGAAACACAAGCGGTGCGGCCCCTGGTGGTAACCAGTGGCACCGGCTGGCACCGCCCTGCCTCCCGGATCCCGCGCGGCCGCAAGGACCTGCTCCTCTCCACTATGGCTGTGCGGTGGCGACTTTTCTTCCAGTGGCGCGCTGGGGCGCCACCACCTCCAGGTGGTCGGACGGCTCTAGCCGCCGCCAATGGTCATCGGCGCCACCACGTCTCCCCCTTCAGTGCATTGTTGTATCTTCATTCAAAGCCCTAAAATTAAAATGATCACATATTCGCTATCCTCGGGTCTAGATCTCCATGTCCATATGTCACGCTCAACAGAATATTGTGTTTCCAGCGTCGATAAATATCTGGCTGCCTCCTTCTGTGAGCCATTGCGGCATCGTTCCAAGCCTGAAAAATTAAACGATCGCATATCAGTGATCCTTGTGTCCAGGGATTCACATCCCTATATTGCACCCAACAAAACTCTGTGTTTCCAGCATCAATAAATATTTGGACGCCTTCTTTCACGAGCCATTTCGGCTTCGTTCTAGGCCCGAAAAATTAAATTATTGCATATTTTTGATCCTTGCATCAAGGGCTTTACTTCCATATATTGCGCTCAATAAAACTCCGTGTTTCCAGCGTCAATAAATATTTCGCATTTAAGAACTCACGAAGAACATGTAAAGAATAAAAAGAAAAAGGAGCATGGATTATGTGCAGGATGATGATCATGTTCATTTGGTCATCATCATCGTGAATTTTGGATATTACGAATCAATAAAACGAATTCAAACATATATAAATACCCCTACCTCGAAAAGACATCACATGTCATCATGCCACGGAAATAGGCAAGCTTCGTGATGATCAGTCGTTGCAGAAGATCGGTGTCGATTCCGTTTTCATCAGCGGAAGAGTCGTTGTTGATGGAAACGTTCCCCGCAGTGGTGTCTCCTCCCATGATGCGGAGGAAGAAGAAGAGAAGGCACATCATCGCTGTCTTCGTGTTCTCTGTTGGAGGTGTTCTTCGTCGAAGTGGTGTTCTTCGTTGGAAGGTTGGTGTTCTTCATTGTGAGAAGAACACCCTTCACTATTCCCCCCATGCTCTCTCACCCCAAACCCCTCAACACAACGGAAGCCCCCAAAAATAATAGCAATGACATTATTTTTTATTCACCCATGCCATTCTAAATTCAAATAACTTAATTAATTGATGAGGGTGAACTCATTAATTAAAAATTATTGGCAGGCACTTAAGATGGGGAGTGGAAGGAGAAGATTTTTCATTAAAAAGGGGGAGTTGTTCAAGAGTTAAAGAAGGGGAGATGAAATGAGGGTTAAAGGATAGTTATAGGAATTTGAAATGTAACACCCCAAGCTTCTACGGTACGCTTCTCTTTGAATAATGTGATAGCGTGTGTTGTACGCAACACCGAGTTCTAACACACCATAACTAATCAAACTAGCCGTTATGAATAGTAATAACTACTTTTTGAAATTATATATATATTATATTTGGAAATGGACTTCATTTTTGGATTCGGAATATCGAATTTATCCTAAGGTGAAATTTTGGTACATTTCGGATAACTTTCATATTTTGATGAATAGTGAAAATTACTAAATTTTAATTAAAAACAAATTTTTTAATCAAAATAATTAATAGTAATAAATTATGAATTTGAGTGGTTTTAAATTATATTTAGAATATATTTTTACCATTTAATATAATGTTGGTCATTGGACATAATTTTACAATTAAACCGAACATAAACAAGTGTCAATCTTTTGATAGTTATTATCTCTTAAAAACACGCTTTTTGTTTTGACAGCGGGAATTAATTTTAAATTAATTTCTGCCACTTCTGTGTTTTGAATTTAGAAAAATGGATTCCATATTTGGAATCAGGATTTTAAAATTTTGTAAATAGGTAACTTTTATTTTTAGACATTTTGAATAATTACTGCGGTAAATATTTTATTTACCATGGTTAAGGGTAAATCCGGTAAATAAGGGTTAAAAAATAATATTATAATAATACTAAATTACCCTAAAACGTGTCTTAACCCTATTGGTTGATAAATGGTCGACCATGGTCATCTTTGGGTCGATTTTGGGACCCCATGGATCCACTTGTAAGTGATAATGACACTTTATTTTAATTTAGTTATAATAAATACAAAAATGACACAAGCATATATCTTTTAGAACAACAATTGTTACATAGGGTTATATATGTTGGATTTTAGATTATAAATATTCATTAGAAAGCTAAAACGATTTCCTAGATAATGATATTTTATTTATAATTTTTAGTCATTAAATAATTTATGTTATATATGACACAAGGATGATGCAGTAATTACTATAATAGTGAAAAATTAAAATAATTGATATTATAAATACCCAAATAAATATAATATGAAACTTTTAATGAATTAAACTAATTTTCTAGGATAATATAATATATTAGGATTGATTTAATTGACTTTTTTTGAAGTAATCAATCTGTTATGAGTTTCACAAAAATCAACTATTGAATATTGTCAAAATTGACATAAAAGAGTTCTTAAAACAAATATTATATTATTAATTGATATTAAATTCTTAAAAATCTAAGGTTCGGCCAAGGGACTTATATCATGATAGTTTCATCATTAATGTACCACTTGGGGGTCGCTTGGATGTATATAGTAAGTTTATTAACCATATTATATAAAAATACAAAGAGACATTGTAAAAGTGAAACTAATTAACTTAGAGTTAATACTTAAAGATAAGGTTAATATAAGTACCCAAACCTGTCTAAATTCTATTGGTTGAGTGGTTTTCGACCTATCCCCACATTAACATTTGAATAATAAGCTTTGGAGCCATTAGAAACCGAATATGAATTTATTATAAATTAATATTTCTAGCTTTTCCAAAGGTGCCCCTCACCCCTCTTATAAAAGGGCACTCCTCCTTCTCATTTCTTCACACCTTCAAAGCCTTTTGGTTCGGCCAAACTCTGACCAAATACTCTCCCAACATCCCTCACTACAACCTATAGGCATTAGATTGATCAGAAAGCCAACCTAAGGATCCCTTTTGATCAAATCAAAAGGAAGAACCCGAAGAAGAGGTAATGATTTCACCACCCTTCTCCAAGTTCATTTCTTCTTCCACTTCTTCTTCCTTTGTTCTTACCTTTCTAAAATAATAACTCCAGTATCTCACATATACTGTGATGTTATTATAAATATGGTACAACCATATTCAGTATTCTATCCACCCTTTGAATAACATGTCACCATACGTGCGTACGTACGGACTACCGTCTCCACGTCGTGGTGTAATTGTTATTCAATATAATATTATTTGGATGGGTATAATAATGATGTGTAACTCATGTAAATAATAAATATAACATGTTAATGATTCTGTATATATGATATACCACCCATTTATATATTATTTTAATATCAAAAGAATGATATTGTCGCTCGTGCGTACGTACGGACTACCGTCTCCACGAACGCGATGAGATTCATTCTCCATCGTATCCATTCAAGTATAATTATCATTTGATGATTTAAAAATTATGTTTGAGGACTGGATATCATTCTGGATATGAATAAGATACAACAACCATGGCTTATGTAACAAAACATATAAAAGAAAATGAGTAAGTTAACTCCCGAAACGACGATAATTCTAAGATATTATTAACAAATCAATGTTAAAAGATCATATATGATATCATATTAATATATATGATTCTTGTATAATTTAATAACAACTATTTCACCATTATACAGGAGGTTAACCTACCCCAACCAAGGAAAAGTACAAGGTAAGGGTTTACTTTACAACCTCTTCATTATCAAAGGTTGTTTATACGTAATAATCTACTAGGATCTCTTTATCATCCACATCCATGTTTCTTAAAAATGCATTTCAAAACATTTTTACTATTTACTAGAATATGAGTTAAAGTCATTTATACCCTTTTTGACTTTTATAATTGGTTTATAAAGGAATCTTTCGGTCGTTTTCAAAACAAGGTCCTTTTTAACCTTTTCGACATAATTAAGGTAAGAATGTTTTTTTTAACTTATACGGCGGGTGCGGCTATTTTCCGCCGTTATAAAATCTTCAAATATTCCCTTACAAGCTTATACGAATATTTTCAAAGAAAATGTTTTATTTTATATGGATATTAAATTATTTCAAAATAAAAGGAGATATTTCTTTAAAAAGAATTTTGATTTCATCTATGTCAACATCCTTTGATGGATTTTAAGATTATTTGAAGTTGATTTATTATGATACAAAACTTATATATTGTATTGAAGGTTTTGTGATATGTTTGACTGTGGATGTGCTATTTTTATACCATTCATAGTTTATGGTGAAAGTATTGACATTTCGTATGCTAGTTTTAATACGAATGTTTATGTTATGTTTAAACCTTTTCATATGGGAATGCATCGGACTTAATATGTGACGGGTGGAGCCCGATATAGCTCCTCGATGCATCGGTAGGTCTCATGAGACAAACTAGTGTCTTGGCACAAGGCCTTGACAAAATCTTATTTGTAGTCTTGGCAGGAGGCCTTGGCTATGTGGTTATGATAGTCTGGCATTATGCATTCCAACATTATGAAAGTGGTTATTGATTTTTGCATGTGATTATTCGATTAGTAGAATATCCATGTGAATAAGTAAATGGTATTATTTCATTTTATTTATGCCATACCATGTTGAATGTTCATATTTAAAAGGCTTTTGTTTTAGTTATACATTGCCTTAAATTTTTATTCTTATTTATGAAAGTTTCCGCTATATTGTTATCCTTACTGGGCATTTGAGCTCACCCCATTTCTATGTTTTATTTTTCCCAGGATGTGAAGAAGTAAGTTATGAATGACCTGCAGGGATTTTATGAGGGGTTAATAGTGTGGATTGTGGAAACATTATGTTGTTGTAGTAGTTTTTCATTTTATGATGTAATGTAAAACTTATGAATATATCTAGTGTTTCCAAGGCTACTAAACCAATCGTTCTTTCGAGATTTGATCTTTCTTGTGATCATGCCAATGTTATGTAATTAATGCACCGACTCTGGGCAACTGGGGTCGGGGCGTTACAGTTGGTATCAGAGGAAGTTTAGTACAAACCTTGGAAGCTAGATTTAGATAAACTCTGATTAGAGCACGTAGACCTAAGATGAACTTTGAGGATTAGTATAGAATAACTTCCTAGAATTTTGGTATTGTAGAGATTTTGTGAGTTTCCCGAGCAATACATCCCTGTCTGGATACGAGTAGGTAGAGGCGGCTCTGGCACAGATGTACCTAGGGGTAAAACCCGAAAACACCGCTTTGAGCTAGACTCGAACGGGAACTGGTGCACGACAACTGGACTTGCTGCACTCTTGGTTACGACACTCCCAGGGGATATGCTTAGGATAACTCTCATTTTCTTTACAAATCATTATGAAGGGTTTATGAGTATATAATTCCTCAAAGAAAACATTTTTATGATTATGGATTATATCCATAAATAGTTCAATTTATGTTAAGTGTTTTATAAGTATGGGATTATGTATTTTGATTCATAAACTGATCTAGTTTATGCCATTGTTTAGAAATGGCGCCTAGTGGAAGAAATGGAAACCGTATCAATTCATGCACTCCATGTAGGGATTGCCCTCCTGCTCAAGATAATTATAGTGGGGCTGGTGATGCAACTGGTGCCGATCAGCTAATCACCTTACTGGGACAACTTACTCAGGTTATGAATAATAACCTTACCCGTATGGAGCACCCTGATCCACAACGTGGAGGATCAATGTTAGATCGATTCATGAGGCAACAACCACCAACGTTCAATGGGAATACAAATCCCTTAGTAGCTGAGCAATGGATATTTTCCCTAGAGAAAATATTTCAGGCTTTGGGGAGCAGTGAAAGGGAAAAAGTTATCATGGCAGTTTACCGCCTCACTGGAGATGCTGATCAATGGTGGTCATTGATTCAGAACATGAAGGAAGATGATGAAGTATCAAATATGGAATGGAGGGAGTTCAAAGATCTGTTTTTAGAAAAATACTTTCCTCGCGACCATCGAGCAGATATGGAAAGACAATTTCTGAGTCTGAGACAAAAGGAGGATGAGAATGTCACAATGTATGAGGCTAACTTTACAAGGTTAGCGAGGTATGCTGGAGATTATATTCGCAACCCAAGAAGTAAGATTGATCGTTTCTTTGATGGGTTAAAACCATTTCTCCGTCGAGCATTAGTCTCACAATCCTTTTCATCGTACGAAGTCATTGTCTCATGTGCTATCAAGACCGAAAAGGAATTCTCTAAGTCTTATGACTTTAAAGCGAAGCAAGAGAAGAAGAGACCTGCTGATCAATCTGGGAATGGAAATAAGGGGAAGAAGGGAAAGGTTGAATATCCATCTTGTGGTAAATGCGGGAAGAAACACCACGGTGCTTGCCTGAAGGGAATGGGAGTCTGTTACAAGTGTGGTGAAAAAGGCCACCAAGCTCATGATTGCAAGGGGAAGAAGGAAGCTACCAACGTTCAGTTCTACAATTGCAGGGAGATGGGGCATTATGCAAATTCATGTCCTAAGCGTCAGGAGAACTTACCTCAGAAAAGGCCAAGGGATCAAGGCCAGGCTTATGCTATCACTACTGCTGAGGTAGAAGCTCCGAAAGACGTGGTGGCAGGTAATTTAATGGTTTCCTCAAGTTTAGAAAATGCATTATTTGATTCTGGATCATCGCATTGTTTCATATCTTCCCAGTTTGCTAAGAAAATTAGATATTTCCAATTTGATTTAATAAGGGAGTTGTCAGTTAAAACTCCTAAGGGAAGTATCATTGCAACAAAGTTTTGTGAATCAGTCCCCATTAGAGCACATAAATTTTCTTTATCTGCTGATCTCATCGTCATACCTATGATTGAGTTTGATATAATCCTCGGTATGGACTGGCTTTCGGACTATGATGTGAAGATTTATTGTAAGAAGAAAGAGGTTACGATTCTTGATGATAATGATCAGGAGCACCTTATTTTTAGAGCAGAATCATCACCACCTATTTCTTATTTAGATCCACCCCCAGTAGCTCAACTAAATTCAATTATTATGGAGGAAGAGAATGAAATAACTGTCGGTGAGGAAAGAAATGTTCAAATAGAGGATGTACCTGTTGTGAAAGAATTTGTAGATGTATTTCCGGAAGATTTACCTGGACATCCTCCAGAACGAGAAGTTGAGTTTTCCCTTGATTTGATTCCTGGATCAAGGCCTATATCGAAGACCCCTTATAGAATGGCCACTGTAGAGTTAGTCGAACTAAAGAAACAACTAGAGGAATTGAGTAATAAGGGATTTATTCGCCCAACTGTTTCTCCATGGGGAGCCCCTGTTCTTTTTGTTAAAAAGAAAGATGGATCTATGAGGTTATGTATCGACTACAGGGAGATCAATGCTATAACGATAAAGAACAAGTATCCCCTACCTCATATTGATGATTTATTTGACCAACTGCATGGAGCTCAATACTTTTCAAAGATTGACCTTCGATCTGGATACCATCAGTTTTGTGTGAAGAAAGAAGACATTCCGAAGACAGCATTTCGAACCAGGTACGGGCATTACGAGTTTACTGTAATGCCGTTTGGATTGACTAATGCACCCTCTGTATTCATGGATCTGATGAATAGAGTTTTCAAGGAGTATCTCGATGAATTTGTGGTGGTATTTATTGATGATATCTTGGTATACTCCAAAACCTACGAAGATCATGAAAATCACTTGCGCATTATCTTGAAGACTCTGAGGAGGCATGAATTATATGGAAAGTTTAGCAAGTGTGAATTCTGGCTTCATGAGATTTCTTTTCTTGGCCATATTGTCTCCAAAAATGGAATCTCTGTTGATCCTTATAAGACCAAAGAAATCCAAGAATGGCCAGCACCTATGAGTATAACTGAGGTATGTAGTTTTATTGGCTTGGCAGGTTATTATCGACGTTTCGTCCAGAATTTTTCCCGATTGGCTAACCCATTAACGAAGCTCACACGTAAAGGGGTTAAATTTGTTTGGACAAAAGAGTGTGAAGAATTTTTCAAAGAACTGAAGAGAAGATTAGTCAATGCTCCTATATTGACTCTACCATCGGGGAATGATGGGTTCGTTATTTATAGTGATGCATCAAAGAAAGGACTTGGTTGTGTCCTTATGCAGAATGATAGAGTTATTGCCTATGCATCACGACAGTTGGAAATTCATGAACAAAACTATCCTACTCATGATCTCGAGTTAGCAGCAGTGATCTTTGCTTTGAAGATATGGAGGCACTACCTCTATGGTGAAAAATGTGAGATTTATACTGATCACAAGAGTTTGAAGTATATTTTCTCACAAAAATAACTCAACATGAGGCAAAGGAGATGGCTTGAATTACTCAAGGATTATGATTGTATGATACACTACCACCCGGGGAAAGAAAACAAAGTAGCAGATGCTTTGAGCAGAAAAGACCATGGAGTTCTGAACATGATGGGAATTGAAAGGGATCCAATTTTCATGGATCTAGTGAAGATGGACATGGGAATAACCAGGGAAGGTGAAACATCAATGATTTTTCAAATGGTTGCCAAACCATATTTACTAGAAAGGATTAAGAGTTCTCAGAACGATGATGAAGAATTTCAGAAGAAGATTAAAGCTGTGAATGATGGGAGATTGAGAGACTTTGTGTATGAAGATGGAATTTTGAAATTCGGGAAGAGACTTTGTGTTCCCGATTTACCTGATCTAAAAAGGGAATTTCTAGATGATGCTCATAGTTCCAATTTCTCTATACACCCTGGGAGCACCAAAATGTATAGATATTTGAAGGAACATTTTTGGTGGGACAACGTGAAGAGGGAGATTGCTGATTTTGTGTCAAAATGTATGGTTTGTCAACAAGTGAAAGCTGGAAGGCAACAGCCTGGAGGAGTCAGGCAACCTCTTCCCATACCGGAGTGGAAATGAGACAATATTACGATGGACTTTGTCATGGGGCTACCAAAGACTCCTAGAAAGAATAATGCAATATGGGTGATTGTTGATCGTCTTACCAAGTCAGCACATTTTCTTGCTATAAGAGAAGATCTACCCCTGGAACGTCTAGCAAGACTATATATTAATGAAGTTGTGAGACTTCATGGAGTATCCCTATCGATTGTTTCTGATCGTGATCCCCATTTTACTTCAAGATTTTGGAAAAGTCTTCAGAAATCCCTTGATACTGAACTTCATTTGAGCACTGCTTACCACCCTCAGACAGATGGACAATCAGAACAGACTATTCAAAACCTAGAAGACATGTTGAGATCTTGCTCACTTGACTTTCAGGGTATGTGGGATCAATATTTACCACTGGTAGAATTTTCCTATAACAATAGCTTCCATTCGAGTATTCAGATTGCACCATATGAAGCGTTATACGGAAAGAGATGTCGTACACCAACCTGTTGGGATGACGTTGGTGAAAGAAAACTTGTAGGCCCAGAACTGGTGGAGGAAACGGTGGAAAAGGTGAAAGTAATCCAAAATCACATCAAAGCAGCTCAAAGTAGGCAGAAGAGCTATGCCGATAATCGAAGGAAGGATTTGGAATTTCAAGTCGGTGATCATGTTTTCCTAAATTTATCTCCATGGAAGGGAGTCATACGTTTTGGTAAGAAAGGTAAATTGAGTCCCAGGTACATCGGACCTTTCGAAATTCTAGAACGAATTGGGGTTGTAGCTTACCGATTGGCAATACCGCCAAGTCTCTCCATAGTTCACGATGTGTTCCACGTATCTCTATTGAGGAAATACATGCCTGATCCGAAGCATGTACTCACCTATGAGGAATTAGAACTGGAACCCAATCTGTCTTATTGTGAAGAGCCCGTCAAGATTCTTGATACGAGAGAACAAGTGCTGAGAAACCGGACGACGCGTCTGGTAAAAGTTTTGTGGAGAAACCATAAGATGGAAGAGGCAACGTGGGAACCCGAGGAAATTATGATGAAGAACCACCCGAGTCTTTTTATGCAGTAATACCCTAGAAATTGAGAGGACGCAATTATTTGAAGGAGGGGAGAATGTAACACCCCAAGCTTCTACGGTACGCTTCTCTTTGAATAATGTGATAGCGTGTGTTGTACGCAACACCGAGTTCTAACACACCATAACTAATCAAACTAGCCGTTATGAATAGTAATACCTACTTTTTGAAATTATATATATATTATATTTGGAAATGGACTTCATTTTTGGATTCGGAATATCGAATTTAGCCTAAGGTGAAATTTTGGTACATTTCGGATAACTTCCATATTTTGATGAATAGTGAAAATTACTAAATTTTAATTAAAAACAACTTTTTTAATCAAAATAATTAATAGTGATAAATTATGAATTTGAGTGGTTTTAAATTATATTTAGAATATATTTTTACCATTTAATATAATGTTGGTCATTGGACATAAGTTTACAATTAAACCGAACATAAACAAGTGTCAATATTTTGATAGTTATTATCTCTTAAAAACACGCTTTTTGTTTTGACAGCGGGAATTAATTTTAAATTAATTTCTGCCACTTATGTGTTTTGAATTTAGAAAAATGGATTCCATATTTGGAATCAGGATTTTCAAATTGTGTAAATAGGTAACTTTTATTTTTAGACATTTTGAATAATTACTGCGGTAAATATTTTATTTACCATGGTTAAGGGTAAATCCGGTAAATAAGGGTTAAAAAATAATATTATAATAATACTAAATTACCCTAAAACGTGTTTTAACCTTATTTTTTGATACATGGTCGACCATGGGCATCTTTGGGTCGATTTTGGGACCCCATGGATCCACTTGTAAGTGATAATGACACTTTATTTTAATTTAGTTAAAATAAATACAAAAATGACACAAGCATATATCTTTTAGAACAAAAATTGTTACATAGGGTTATATATGTTGGATTTTAGATTATAAATATTCATTAGAAATCTAAAAATATTTCCTACATAATGATATTTTATTTATAATTTTTAGACATTAAATAATTTATTTTATATATGACACAATGATGATGCAGTAATTACTATAATAGTGAAAAATTAAAATAATTGATATTATAAATACCCAAATAAATATAATATGAAACTTTTAATGAATTAAACTAATTTTCTAGGATAATATGATATATTAGGATTGATTTAATTGACTTTTTTTGAAGTAATCAATCTGTTATGAGTTTCACAAAAATCAACTATTGAATAGTGTCAAAATTGACATAAAAGGGTTCTTAAAACAAATATTATATTATTAATTGATATTAAATTCATAAAAATCTAAGGTTCGGCCAAGAGACTTGTATCATGATAGGTTTATCATTAATGTACCACTTGGGGGTCGCTTGGATGTATATAGTATGTTTATTAACCATATTATATAAAAATACAAAGAGACATTGTAAAAGTGAAACTAATTAACTTAGAGTTAATACTTAAAGATAAGTTTAATATAAATACCCAAACCTGTCTAAATTCAATTGGTTGAGTGGTTTTCTACCTATCCCCACCTTAACCTTTGAATAATAAGCTTTGGAGCAATTAGAAACCGAATATGAATTTATTATAAATTAATATTTCTAGCTTTTCCAAAGGTGCCCCTCACCCCTCTTATAAAAGGGCACTCCTCCTTCTCATTTCTTCACACCTTCAAAGCCTTTTGGTTCGGCCAAAATCTGCCCAAATACTCTCCCAACATCCCTCACTACAACCTAGAGGTATTAGATTGATCAGAAAGCCAACCTATGGAGCCCTTTTGATCAAATCAAAAGGAAGAACCCGAAGAAGAGGTAATGATTTCACCACCCTTCTCCAAGTTCATTTCTTCTTCCACTTCTTCTTCCTTTGTTCTTACCATTCTAAAATAATAACTCCAGTATCTCACATATACTGTGATGTTATTATAAATATGGTACAACCATATTCAGTATTCTATCCACCCTTTGAATAACATGTCACCATATGTGCGTACGTACGGACTACCGTCTCCACGTCGTGGTGTAATTGTTATTCAATATAATATTATTTGGATGGGTATAATAATGATGTGTAACTCATGTAAATAATAAATATAACATGTTAATGATTATGTATATATGATATACCATCCATTTATATATTATTTTAATATCAAAAGAATGATATTGTCGCTCGTGCGTACGTACGGACTACCGTCTCCACGAACGCGATGAGATTCATTCTCCATCGTATCCATTCAAGTATAATTATCATTTGATGATTTAAAAATGATATTTAAGGACTGGATATCATTATGGATATGAATAAGATACAACAACCATGGCCTATGTAACAAAACATATAAATGAAAATGAGTAAGTTAACTCCCGAAACGACGATAATTCTAAGATATTATTAACAAATCAATGTTAAAAGATCATATATGATATCATATTAATATATATGATTCTTGTATAATTTAATAACAACTATTTCACCATTATACAGGAGGTTAAACTACCCCAACCAAGGAAAAGTACAAGGTAAGGGTTTACTTTACAACCTCTTCATTATCCAAGGTTGTTTATACGTAATAATCTGCTGGGATCTCTTTATCATCCACATCCATGTTTCTTAAAAATGCATTTCAAAACATTTTTACTATTTACTAGAATATGAGTTAAAGTCATTTATACCCTTTTTGACTTTTATATGTGGTTTATAAAGGAATCTTTCGGCCGTTTTCAAAACAAGGTCCTTTTTAACCTTTTCGACATAATTAAGGTAAGAATGTTTTTTTTAACTTATACGGCGGGTGCGGCTATTTTCCGCCGTTATAAAATCATCAAATCTTCCCTTACAAGCTTATAAGAATATTTTCAAAGAAAATGTTTTATTTTATATGGATCTTAAATTATTTCAAAATAAAAGGAGATATTTCTTTAAAAAGAATTTTGATTTCATCTATGTCAACATCCTTTGATGGATTTTATGATTATTTGAAGTTGATTTATTATGATACAAAACTTCTATATTGTATTGAAGGTTTTGTGATATGATTGACTGTGGATGTGCTATTTTTATACCATTCATAGTTTATGGTGAAAGTATTGACATTTCGTATGCTAGTTTTAATACGAATGTTTATGTTATGTTTAAACCTTTTCATATGGGAATGCATTGGACTTAATATGTGACGGGTGGAGCCCGATATAGCTCCTCGATGCATCGGTAGGTCTCATGAGACAAACTAGTGTCTTGGCACAAGGCCTTGACAAAATCATATTTGTAGTCTTGGCACGAGGCCTTGGCTATGTGGTTATGATAGTCTGGCATTATGCATTCCAACATTATGAAAGTGGTTATTGATTTTTGCATGTGATTATTCGATTAGTAGAATATCCATGTGAATAAGTAAATGGCATTATTTCATTTTATTTATGCCATACCATGTTGAAAGTTCATATTTAAAAGGATTTTGTTTTAGTTATACATTGCCTTAAATGTTTATTCTTATTTATGAAAGTTTCCGCTATATTGTTATCCTTACTAGGCATTTGAGCTCACCCCTTTTCTATGTTTTATTTTTCCCAGGATGTGAAGAAGTAAGTTATGAATGACCTGCAGGGATTTTATGAGGGGTTAATAGTGTGGATTGTGGAAACATTATGTTGTTGTAGTAGTTTTTCATTTTATGATGTAATGTAAAACATATGAATATATCTAGTGTTTCCAAGGCTACTAAACCAATCGGTCTTTCGAGATTTGATCTTTCTTGTGATCATGCCAATGTTATGTAATTAATGCACCGACTTTGGGCAACTGGGGTCGGGGCGTTACATGAAAGGTTGGGGCTCGTGTGGGCCCCACCTTTCAAGTATCCACTTATGGTTGGTTAATAACATGCGGGTCCCACCCCCAACTCCATTACATAGGATTAAACTACCTAGTGGAAGGTAAATAATATTTGTAATATAATTTTATGTATTCATCACTAAAACCAAAAATTTAACAACTCTTCCTAAGAAAACACAACTACAGATAAGGATCTCCTAATCAATTACCAAAGCTGCGGTTCCATCGGTGCCCTCAGATTTTGATTCCGAGCAATGGCTCAAATTTTAGAAAAACTAGCTCATTCCTTCACTGAACGTACCCGAGCCAAACTTCTGAAATTGATTCCGGGAACGCCGGGCCTCAGAATCAGGTGCCGTCAGATACTGCGTTCATGTAAAATCCAAAAGAAATTAAGAAAAATATTTCCTTGAAATTTCCGCGTTTTACATTACTCCAACTTCAGGGATTTACGTCCCTTTTAAGCATTAACACAAAGTAGGGATACAAAACATGGTATTGACCACGCATCTGAGCCTTTCGCTCCCATGTGCTCACCTGGAGGTTCCTGTGCTGCCTATGAAAATGCACAAGAGGAATCAACCGTCCACGTAGGACCCGCTCCTATCGATCCTCAACATCTATTGGAACTCTGCAAAAGTCTCCCCATCACCAATGTCCGGCTCCCCATGGTTGATGATATGTGATGGATCATGCACGTATCTCCTCAACCGAGGTACCTGGAAGATTTCATACACCCAGTGCAACTGAGGTGGAAAGGTGAAGCGGTAAACCACCTCGCCTACCCTATTGGGGACCTAGAAAGTTCTATTGAACCTTGTAGATATCTTGCTGCCTAGGCTAAATCTCCGTAAACCTCATCGAAGTGAGGCCTGTATAAGAACGTGGTCTCTATCGTCGAACTCGAGAGGTCTCCCTGTCCTGAGTAGAACTGAAACTCAAAAATCCTGCTGCCACAAGGGTAAGGTTGGACAACCCAAGAATGATCGGCTACACCCTCCCATGCACGAGTTTATCCTATGCTGCCTGGGGTTTCCTTTTCGCCAACCAAGGAAAACACATCCCGGTGTTTGCCTAATACCGCCAATTTGAGTATGAACAGTGATTTCCCAATCCATACTAAAACTAACGTCGTAAGGCCTCGATACTTCCACCAAGAGGTCCTAACCGAGACTCTCGCCTCATGGTTCAGATCACATCGTTGGCATAAGTGTGACTATCGAGTCTCTTACCAATGGTATCTCCAGACGTGAGGGTCAATTCAACGGATTAACTAGAAACTCTAGGTCTGGGACTAGATTCATTGAAGGAAGGGATGATTCATATTGATGTCTGTGGCTATGGAAGCTAGTAGATGACAAAGTCCACACTTCAAATCATCCATACAGCCCTTTTGGTCACACTCCTTGACCGCATGTAGCTACTCTCTTCCCCTTCCCTCCAGATCCCTACGCCTGGCTGGGGCTACAAAGGAGGTTGATTGTAACATGTTGAAATGTACACCACTTCATGCTGCTCTCCTAGCTCTGCCTCCAAGTCTGCTGCTTTACAGACTCATTATTCTTAACATTTCCTCTTCTTGAAACATTCGCATGCCCAAGTCTCTGAGACTGGCACCAGCTCACTGCATTCCAACTTCAAACATTCTCTAGCTGTATTCGTTCAGCCATAGAACATTCAATCTCAAGGTTATCTCTAGCACCCTAATGTGTGTAGGAATGCATAGAGGAAAAAGGTGCTGGATATAATGTCCTTAAACACCCCACGTTCAGAGGTCCGAGCTCTATAGCACTGATCGAATTGCATTCATCAAGTACCAGTAATGGTTTGGTACGCCCCGATGAATTCTCAGCTACCGACAAGTCGTCATGCCGAAGCTGTATAAGATCTAGAAAACTCTCATCCACCTCCTCAAGCTAATCCTCAGCTGCCTGTGAGTCGGGCTCCCCTCAGAACATAAGGGTATCTGATGTTGGTACACATGTAAGGAAGTAAGCCTACATGTGTCACCTACCGGTACCACTGGTTGTAACTGCTGAACAACAGGTAGTGATGTATAGCTGAAACACTACCCAAAGGCCCTATCTCAAGCATAGATCAATGTACTGAAGCCTCATCAATATGCGGACCATCCTCATGGTCATTCGCTGGAAAAAACTAGTATCCAATTATACCATCCACTCCACTGGTGTCTTAGCTAGGCAGAAAACTCTAGGAATCGCCTCCATCCAATCCTCTGCTGTCTGGGAATCTGCCTCGCCTATTAACCTCAGAGGCCGCTCCAATTGGAACTCATGCAACACACTCTTCCAGCGGGCACAGTTCACTAGTTTAGCTGGTGGCATCTGCTTCCCAACAGGTGGTGGTGCTACTAGTACACCACCCGACGGTGCCAACATAGTAAAAAGGGCCCTGCACCAGAGCCTCGTCGTTCGGTGAGCCGTCTTCGAGTACTATCTCAAAACTCTGACTGATTGTCTGCGTGGAGACATCCTGAACAGATGCGACACGGTCAACGTTTTATACTTGGTGAGATGACCTGGTTTGAGCTGACTTAACAACTTTTGGAAACACGCACACAATCATTGTATTCGTTCACAATGTCAGAAATCAGTAGTCAGGGTCCTGGTGTACGGATAGGTCGTCCGCCACACCAAAACTGGACGCCCTGAACCGAAGACAACACTTGGTACCCTTAACAATATTGCCTCATAGAAAAGAAAATATCAGAGTTATAAGTCCTACGGTAGAACCTACTCCTCTGATACCAATTTTTCACGACCCGTCCTCTGGGCCCGTGTTGTGACTACCCCAAGCCTGCCTTCCATAGGCTAGGGGCTGGCGACTAGCACCAAAGGCGTAAAAATATGATAACTAGGAAGGAATATCCATTATAATAGTAAACAAAACAAAAAAGAGTACATGAAGACATAATAAACTAAGTTAAAAAGAAAGTGTAGAGAAGTAAGTGGGTCCTAATACAAACCCAACTGAAAGTACAACTACAACTGAACGAAAGTACAACAGAAAAAGAAAAATAGCGGGAAGAATGGAAGAAGCTCCTGGGTCTCCCCCCTCGGATCCTACCTGAAGGGTAGGTACAGATAGCGCAGCTCCTGGATCATCCACCACGGATCCTACCTGAAGGGTAGGTACAGTTAGCCTCTACAACGCTCTCGCCTGTCAACCTTCTCCAAGTATCGTCACATCGTGAAGTCCACCTCTGGATACTGACTCGTCGTGAGATCCACCTCCAGGTACCGTCCAGTCCTCGAACACTCAGCCTCTGTCAGCGTTGCCCATCCTCTACAACCAACACAATGAGGTGCAGGCATATCCTATGTAGGGGTGAGTATAACGATACTCAGTAGGGACCCCAAGACCCTCAAGGTCTCACTAAATCCAACAAGGATAACCACAAAGAAGATCTCAACAGATAACCCCTACATAGGTATATGCCAATAAATATACCTAAGTTATCATGTAACCCTTTCAATCATGAGGAAACACAAAGATTATGAAATGAATGGATAACCAATACCCAGGTTTATGCTCATACATATACCTAAGTTGTCAAGTGACACATCTCAATCACGGGGTAAACACAAAGGTCATAGACTCAACTCAAACCAGGATTTTCATTATCAAAACTGTAACTGGTGAAGAGCCCCGTCTCTGTCATGTACAGTGATCCTGTCACGACTCCAAGATACTAATCACTAACCGAAGACTGCTGAGGTACTCCTCCTATCTAGTACCACGGGTCAGCCACCAAAACACATTAGTGCTTCCCACCGGTGTCTTCCACCCAAACACAGTAGTGCAACCCCCCTAATAGTCTGCAGAGGTACTCTCCAGACATGTACTGCGGGTCTGCACCCAATCGCAATAGTGCTCCGTCCGCCATGGGTCTGTCCCCAAACAATGTAGTGCTCCGTCCACTGGGCTAGTTGACTCACTCCAAGTCAAGTCATTCATGCAGTCGTCAGGTCTCAGCCGGCTACACTATCTCTGTACTCCGTACGCTCATCTCCGGGAGGGTCCACTCCATGAGCTACTGGTTGATACTCCAAGTATCACAATGTCCCATGAAGAAGTATCTCAAAGGACTGCCTTGTCATAGGGGTCTCAACACAATAGCCGGTGCGTCAATCGGGCGCTCGGTCTGTGAGTTATTAGCCTTTTCGTACCAGGGGCCCGGTTCTTTCATGTGAAAACCAACCCGGCCATATCTCAAATGTACCCCGCACTATCATAGGTTATATTCATAGGGACTGTTTCTCAACAAGATCAACAACACCAATGACGGTTCATCAAACAGATGTCTGGTCTGAAAGTTATCATCTTTTCTATTCCTGGGGCCCGGTTGGATTTCCGGTACAATCCAACCCGACCACTATCGAACTACAACCAAACCTCAGTAGAAGTTTTCCAAAAGTTTCGTCTCATCATGAGGAATACAACAATGTCGATGTCACGTCAATCGGACGTCTGGAGCTCATGTTATAAGTGTTTCTGCTCTAAGGGCAAGGTTAGTTTTGGGTTCGAACCAACCCGACCATACCCAAAGTTCTCCAAAACCATTTGTTTAATATACCGAAAAGACCGCCTCGATCCAAGGATCGCATCACAACTGACGGTGCATCGATCTAAGGTCTGTTGCACATGTTATGGTCCTTTGAACGATTCTGACTGAAAATTGGGGGTTTGGGCCCGGTCCGACCCAGCCCAATACCCCCTGGGTCGGCCCGAACCCGGTCGACCTGTCCCGGGTCCGGGTCCGGCCTAGTTGGGCGTGGCCCAGCCCGGCTGGCGTGGCCCAACCCACTGCAAGTGCAGCCTGGCCCACGGCTAGTGGGGCCCGGCTCGGCATGCCGGCCTCGACTCGGCGCTGGTCGATCAGAACACAAGGGGCACGGACCCTTTTTGTAACCGGCGGCACCAGCTAGCACCGCCCTTCCTCCCAGATCTCGCGTGGCCACGAGGTCTAGCTCTTTGCCGCTGTGGCTGTGTGGCGGCGGGTTTTCTTCCAGCGGCGCGCTGGGGCGCCACCGCCTCCAGGCTGCCGGACGGCTCTGTCCACCGCCACGTCTCCCCCTTTCGTGTGTCGATGTATCTTCATTCAAAGCCCAAAAATTAAAATGAACGCATATTCACGATCCTCGGGTTGAGAGCTCCACGTCCATATGTTGCGCTCAATAGAATATTGGGTTTTCAGCGTCGATAAATATTTGCCCGCCTCCTTCCGTGAGCCATTACGGCTTCGTTCCAAGCCCAAAAAATTAAACGATCGCATATCTGTGATCCACGCATCGAGGGCTTCACATTCATATATTGCGCCCAAAAAAAATATGTGTTTCCTGCCTCAATAAATATTTGGACGCCTTCTTTCGTGAGCCATTGTGGCTTCGTTCCAGGCCCGAAAAATTAAATGATCACATATTTGTTATCCTTCCATTAAGGGCTTCACATCTATATATTGTGCTCAACAAAACTCTGTGTTTCCAGCGTTAATAAATATTTGGCATTGAAGAATGCACAAAGAAAATGTGAAGAATAAAAAGAAAAAGGAGCATGGTTTATGAGCATGACGATGATCATGTTCATTTGGTCATCATCCCCATGAATTTTGGATATGGAGAATCAATAAAACGAATTAAAAAATATATAAAAACCCCTACCTAGAAAAGACGTCTCTTGTCGTCATGCCGCGGAAAGAGGCAAGCGTCTCGATGATCAGTCATCACAGAATATTGGTGCTGATTCCATTTTCATCGGAGGAAGAGCCATCGTCAATGGCGACGTTCCCCGCGGTGGTGTCTCCTCCCTTGACACAAAGGAAGAAGAATAAAATGCACTTCGTCAGTGTCTTTGTGTTCTTCTTCGTAGGCGTTCTTCATCGAAGAGGAGTTCTTCATAGGAAGGTTGGCGTTCATCATTGTGAGAAGAACACCCTACACTATTTCCCCCAAGCTCTCTCACCCCAAACCCCTCAACACAACAGAAGCCCCAAAAAATAATAGCAAAGCCATTATTTTTTATTCACCCATGCCATTCGAAATTCAAATAACATAATTAATTGAAGAGGTTGGACTCATTAATTAAAAAGTGTTGGCATGCACTTAATAGGGGGAGTTGAAGGAGAATAGTTTTCATTAAAAAGGGGGAGTTGTTCAAGAGTTAATTAAAGGGAGATTAAATGGGGGTTAAAGAAGAGTTATAGGAATGTGAATGTTTGGGGCTCGTGTGGGCCCCACCATTGAAGTATCCACTCATGGTTAGTTAACAACATGCAGGTCCCACCCCCAACTCCCTTACTTAGGATAAAATTATCTAGTGGAAAGTAAATAAAATATGTAATATTATTTTATTTATTTCTCACTAAAACCAAAAATTTAACAACTCTTCCTGAGAAAACGCACCTACAGAAAAGGTGCTCCTAAGTAATTACCGGCGCTGCAGTTCAATCGGTGCCCTCAGATTTTGATTTCGAGCACCGGTTCAAAAGTTAGAAAAACCTGTTCGTTCGTTCACTGAACGTACCCGAGCCAAACTTCAGAAATTGTTTCCGGTCACACTGGGTCTCAGAATCAGGTGCCGTCAGAAACTGCGTTCTTGTAAAATCCCAAAGAAATTAAGAAAAAAAATTCCTTCAAATTTTCGGGTCATTACATGTTTGAATAAAGCGGTGATTATTAAATGCTCATATTTTAAATCTACCATCCCAAAATGATCGATTTATGATATATAATGATGTATCAAAGAACGGATTGGTTAAATAATTATTAATAATTATATAATTATTTCATATTAATCAATCTAGTTAAATACTCATTAATAGAGTTTTCCAACACTTGATATTGAACTAGAAGCTATAATAGATTGTTTAAATATATGGAGACATTATCTTTTTGGTGGAAGATGATAAATATGCACATATAATTAAATAGATAAAAAAATAATATAAGGAACTCAATATGAAGCATAGATGATCAATATAACTACTCAGGGGTTATGATTCCATAATACACGAACACATAAGGCCGAAAAATAAGGTATCATATTATTTGAGAATGAAATATCAGGGAGTCTTGACTAAATGGAGGATTGAGAGGGATCTTATGTTCATGAATCTAGAAAAGATGTGTATGATAATTATTATGTAAAGGGATACGTCAATCATTTTCTAAATTATATAAAAACATGAATAATGGAAATAATCAAATGATCTCAATTAGATTAAATGATATTTAAAAAGGGAAATTAAAACCATGAATGATTGAAAATTAATTGACATCTTTTGTGGTTATGGTGTTCTAAATTTTTTTATGATTTTATGTGATAAATATATACTTCAGATAAAAAGGGAATTATTGGATGATATTCACTAATAAAAATTATATATATACCCTAATATAACTATGATGTATATGAATATGAGGAAAAAGTATTGGTGGGATAACATGAAGTGAGAAATTATAGATTTTATATTAAAATGATTGGGGTTTCAATAGGTGAGGGATGAAAAAAATTATCCTACATGAGTCGTGAAACATATTATGATTCCTATATTAAAACAGTTTGAAATTATCGTTGGATATTTCATAGGATTACCCAACATTCATTTTGAGAATGATGTGATAGTGTATTGTTTATCCCCTAACCAAATGTGCACTTTTCCTTGCTATAAGAGAAGATTTACCTCTTGACTGCCTTGCATAATACTATATTAATTATGCTTTAAGACTTTATGGTTCACTTATTACAATTAAATTTGATCATGATCCCTAGTTTAATTAAAATATGTTTAAATGTCTTCCAAATTATTTAGATACAACACATTATTTATTTACTTCATATCACCCTCAATGTAATTTATAGTCCAAAAGAAAAATTAAAATAATAGAGGAAATGATTACATCATGGTCAGTTGAATATAAAGGTATGCGGGATCATAAATTATCTTTCGTAGTGTTTGAATATAAAAATATCATTCATTCATGTATTCAAATGGATCCTTATGAAGCATTATATGGCCTAAGACGTCATACTCTAAATTATTGGGATAAATTTTAGGAAATAATACCTCAAATATAAAAAATTGAGGATAAAATATCAAAGTTAAATAATACTAAGAATCATATACAATTATCTCAATATAAGAAAAAGGTTTATAATGTTAATTGATGAAGGGATAAGGAATTTCAAGTGGGTGATCACATTTTCTGTAAATTTTATTCATAGAAGGATGTGATCAGGTTTAGTAAGAAATGGAAAATAATCTACAGGTACATCAGAAATTTCAAATTTTATTGAATGAATTTGAACTCTATATTATAGATTAGAAATTCCAACCTACCTCTTAAAATTACATGATTTGTGCTATATGTCATTGTTTTGTAAGTACATGCCAACCCGAATGCATGTTCTCACCTCAGAAGAAATAGAATATGATCATATACTATCTTACATTGAAGATATCATTGAGATTTTTAAGACTATAGAGAACGTATTATAGAATAATATGACTATAATAGTAATTTTACTTTGTAAAATAAAAAAAATATAAAATAATTTGGAAAAAATGATACCCAGAAGAAGAACAACACTTATATCTTTAGAAATTAGTAGCCTTGAAAATATTAAATTTTATATTATTGTTATAGTGATGAATGTAACACAAGGGATTGAATAATATTAAATGAACATTATTATTTATTAATATATAATAGAGTACAATGGTTAATATTTCATGGTACAAAATTTATAATTTTATGGGAACAATATCAAATTTGACCATACTATATCAAAATAATAAAAAAGAATATTTTACTAAATTTTATATTAGAAATACTTTTCTATAAATAATTAAAAATGCATTATTTACAAATAAATTGTTTTGATATATAATAATGAGTCATAATTTGTATAATTCACAATTTATATATTATTAATTTAATAAAAATAAGCATAATATCATTTAAAGGTAAAATGAAAATTTTTATAATGTTATTTTTAAGGAATAATGTCTATCCATTATAAATAGTTAAATTAAAATGTAATGGTTAAATAATTAAATGATATTTATAGATTATATAACAATTATTTGAATTTATATCCATATAATGATTATTATTGGTTTTTATGGTTAATATATGATCATCTTATGAATGAAGAACACATATCATGAAAAAACACCTTTTAACACATTTAGAAAGATTATTTTAATATTAAATTATGTCAATTATATGAATTTAATTTTATAAAGTTCGTTAAAAATTTTGTACATAAAAATTTATATTATATAATATTCAAAAAAAATCTGTCATAATGAAAAATAAAAATAATTAATAAATCATCACTGTAATTGAGGATAAAATGAGGTATTCTACATTATATGAAATTCTGTTAAACTTATTTTATAAAAAATATAGAATTTTTATTTACTTATTTTTATTTAATAATTATAATAATGGGGTATGAATTATCTAATATAACAGTTTTTATTTAATGCATAAAGGATAAATTACCCTACTAAAAAACACTATTTACCCAGGGGAGAAAATTGTATAAGTGATTAACATTGGAGGAGAAGGTAATAACATTAATAGTTTCATTCTTGAGGTGTTTCCGATAATTATATCCCCTCCATTAATATATTAATACATTTTATATTCAATTTTGTTTGAAATGACCCCCATTATTAGATATTTTTTCGACATTTTCAGAAATGGGAGTCCTCAAATATAACAGGGGACCCTTCTACTCAATTTTACATATGAAAGTAAAAATAAAAATGAATATAATGATATTAATGTTAAATATTTATAAGGGTCAGTATATACACCATATGAATTAAATAGGTGCATAATATCCAATATGACTCAATGGAAAATAAAATTGGAAGGAAATACATTACCATATACTTTTAATTAGTTGAGCATGATTCAAACAGCTATATAACTGATTCAAGAAAATTATAAATTTATACAATATCCATATTAATATTTATAAATCCATATATGATCCTTTTATAATATCATGCCACTTTTTCATTAACAATATATCATTATTATTATTGTTTTGGGTATTAACTTCCTTGTTTTCTATTTCATGTTTTCTCATAAAAGGATTCTTTTTTTAATCATATATAGTTTCACCATACCCAAAATTATTTTCACATTATGAAATTTATCTTTATACAATATATAAAATCTTATAATCATTTCAATATGTTTAGACATGTGAAATGAATCACTTAACATTATAGAGATAGTGGGTCATACGTATGCACATGCGATGCTACCATTTCTATAATGGGTGAAATATTAATGATTCCGATGGAATATTATTTTTAAATAATCAAAATCCTCTCATAATTATAATATATACAAATTAATTACAAAATTTTTAGTATCCATGGGATTTTATGATGGAAATAAAAATATATTGCTTCAAAATGTGGTAGTCTTGTTTACATATATGTGATGGTTTATTCCCATTTTATAGAGATATATGGGTAAGTATTATTTCAAAAAAATAATAAAATTTCATTATATGGGGATACTGTATTTATTAAATTGTAATTTTTAAGGAAGAATTTATTTTCTTAAAAAAAATTGAAAGAAAAATCATAGTTAAGATGGTTAACTTCACTTACGAAAATATCATTCGGATCTATTATTAAAGAACTAGGGTTTCTCTTCTGGGATCACAATCACTTCTATAAGAGGTTTAATGAGGTTGGAGATATATTGTTTAATGGGATGGTATTTTAGGAAATCCTAAACCTATAGAATGTCCCTAAAGATGTAGGGGACTGATTTTATCACGTGTTGGTTAAGCTAAATGGCAGGCGTGGTGTGATAAAGTGAAAGGAGGGGTTCCCTTCTATAATTGAGGAGTAGCATTTCAATAAATACCCAATACAGTTCTATAATTTGATGTAAATGTCAACCCAATTACCTAAAAAATGATAATTAATGGATTTTAGGGGAGATAAGGTTTAGTCACTCCTCCAACACTTTAAAGAAACATGTTTAAAATATGTCACTCCATTTATCTCAAAGGATACTCACTTTTACCATTTTATCACCAAGGAAACATTTTTTTAACCTCGTTAAATTTTTCATCTAATAATAAAACAAAATAATCATTATTGGATAATTTGGACACACATATTATAAATATAAAATCCAAAATAACAAATTAAAATTCAATATACGGGGAATGTTTATTTTAATACAATGACATATAATGAACAAAACCTCATTCTAAATTAAACTATGGTTATTAGTATTTGGTAGTTTTTTAAATTAATTATGTCCATAAAAATGTTCAACTTATGAGATAATGTTAATTATTATGGATTGAAATATATAATCCATTTTATCAAATTCAATTCATAGAACATGTAGTAAATAATCCATCAAACCCCCATGCAAAACATATCAGTAAGTGGGTTTTAAAATAAATGGATCATTCAAATGTAATATCACCATACATTAATTATATAAATATTAATCAACCTCTTGTTGAAATAAATTTATATAATTTGATAAATAATTTAAACAGTTATGATAAATCATTATGTAATAAATAAAATTTCCTTTAGTTAATATGGATGGAAATTATGAATTAAAAATTATAGAATTCTAAAAAATATATTTTTTATATCTAAAAGTAGTTTTTTCTTCCAAGAATGTTACCCAGAACTAATGTAAAACATTTAAAAATTAAAAAATTTTGAATGACCAATAATATATATGGGAACCTCCTCCCCTCACTTCATAATAGCTCATAGTCAATTTTTCTTGACCAAACCCATCTAAGATTCCTCTCAACCATACTTATAATATTTTTAGGTATACTGAACATCCCAATAGATAAGCCATATGGATCCTCAATAAGAGATCCATGTCATGTTTTTCTAAGATAAGTAAATCATAGTCACTAATATTTTTTTCTTTTATTATGACCATTAATTATGTCTTAAAAATTCAAATATAATAACAAAAGTCACTCATATACTAAGTTGTTATTTTTTATTCTCATAATATATACTGAACTTCTTATTTACAAAATCAGAATTAGAACAATCATTCGTGTGTATGGAATACTTCTATATTACAAACCGATATAATTTCATTTCCCAATTGACTAAATTTAATAGACATAATGATGGAAATAATGCATATATATGACATGAAAGACTTTATATATTTTCTTTAACATTAATATATTTATCAAATTAATTTTACATTAACCCATTAAGAAAATTATATCATCTCTTGTACATACATATGACTTACTGTCTCCACATAGAGATGTGATTAATTTTCATTGTCTATGTTTTTGGAATGGTTCTAAAAAATATGATATTTATAAAATTAATATCATTTTGTTTATGATGTAAAAATAACCTATATATAATTACAATAACAACCATAATTAAACATTCATTTGAAAATGAAGCAACCAATGCCCAAAATAGGGGTAAAATTTAGATATTCTTATCGATCTAATGAGAAGATGTCATAATGTGTTCATATATGATATTATAAATTAGAATATGGTTCTTTTATAAATTAATAACATATTTTAAAACATTATAAATGATTATAAATAATATTTATCTAAATATAAGAGGGAGTTACGGGACTTCATCATAATTTCCCATTATTGTAGCATATTTCCCGGTTATGTACATTATTTCATCTATAAGGTGTATATAATTCCAATTATTCATATTATATATTGAATAAATTATAATTAATTGTATTCTATTTTCCATTTATTTTTACTTCATCCAAGAAGATTTTATTTCAATTTTATTAAGTGGTTAGGGGTTTTTGAAACTTAAGTTACATCCATTGAGTTATACTTATACATCACTGACTCTGTTTTTCCATTATTATGTGTATAATTATGGATTATTGTATTATTTTTTACCTCTAATTATTTTTTTTGTATTTCTATTTTTTATGCATAATCACTTCATTGATTAATTCTCACTCTAATGATACAATCTTTATAAGGTATTTAATTTAAATGTCCACTCCAATGATACTGAAATTGTATTGTACAATTATTCACACATATGTAGAGTATATACAAACCATTTGACATATTTAACATGAATATCTATTTATTTATGATTACTATAGTTTCATTTCATTTTTTAGTTTCAACATGTTTCAATTTAAATGTTACCATTAATGTTTGAAGTAATTTCAAAATATCATTTTCTGAGATTGGATTTATTTTTATTAAATGGTTACTATAATATATCGCACTTAAAATACATTTATTTTTTAATACTAAAACAATTAAAAGTTTTCCATTTGTTATTAAAATGGGTACATTAATTTTTAATTTAATAAATAAAATAAATATTTTAATGAAAAAAATTGCTTGATATCTTTTTTCATCCGATATATTTCTCCTACATAACCATATTTCTGAAAAGAAAATAAAATATTAATTGTATTTAATAAAATTGACTATTATTTATATATTATATAACCATTATCACATTATAATCTCTTAAAATAATATTTCTAATTTTTTCATAGGGATGTTTTTTATTCTTGTTAGAATAGATAAATATATGTTTTTAACAAATACATTGTTAACAGATATTTTATTAATTATATTCATTTAATGAGATTTAACTTACCCTAAAACTGTTATATAGTTTTAAAAATAAAACTATTTAATGAAATAATATTTTAATATTCTGATTCCATTTTCTAAAAAACCTTATTTTTTATAGAAATGATATTTCTGATGAAATAAATTCCATTTATATTTAGTTTTCTAAGCATTAACTTTCTATTGAAACATTGAATTTATTATGATAATTGGAAATTAAATTTAAATTAAATAAAAATATTATTTTTATTATGAACATGATAATTTCCCTAACCAGATACAAATAAAAAATTGAGTATCTTACTCATTATGTTAGTTGATTAATGTGGAATTTATTTATAATTTGTATTCATTACTCAATATAGAAATTTGATTATATGATGTATTGTTCATCAATTAAATTGATCATTAAATATATGAGGATTTTATTATTCATATATATATTTTTGTGGGGTGAGTAATTATATAGACCCTCAATGTATCAATTGGTCTCAAGAGACAAATATGTTGGCCAAATTAATTGGGTCAATATATTTAGTTGAAAATTTATTATTACAATGCCTTAAAGGTGTATTTATCATGATTCAAGAGATAATGTTTAATAATATTACATCTCTACATAATTTATAATTTATCTATTATCCATGATATTAATTTATTGATTATCCATCGATTCATTTAAATCTCATGTTGTTGATAAATTGTCATGTTTTTTTTAGTTATTTACCTTTAAAAATTTATTATTCATTATTAATTAATGATATATTCAGTTATATGTTACCCTTACTAAGAATTTGAACTCAAAATTATTTTTTAATATTCCGTAGATATGAAGAAGAAATATTTGAAAGATTTCAATGATGTGGAATAATCATGTTCACTTGATTTTATTTTCCATTTTTGGTGTAATATGATAATCAAGTATGTATCCAGTTTTTTAGGAATTCTAAAATGATTGGTCCTTCAGGGTGCGATCCTTGGTATCTTATGAAAATGTATTAAAGTTAAAATTAACTCAATCTTACTAAAATATGGGTCATTATTGTTTCAATGAGAAAGGATTTAGTAGAAACCATGGGAACTGGATTTATGCAAACATGGATTTGGGATAATAATAGTAAAATTGAATTTTTTTAATACTAAATATAAGATAATAGCCTATATTAATGGTAACATAGTTATTTTTTGTTCTGTCAATGAAATTTTGTCACTCTCTAGATACTATAAATGGATGTGGCTCTGGAATAGTTGTACTAAGAGGTAATTACAATAAAAATGATGCATTAAGATTAAAAAAATTATCAACTGGTTCTAGAATATGACCCTTTCTATATAACTAGTTTGACACAAATGGGGGAGAAAATTGGATTAAATAAAATTAAAATTAAAATTTTATAAATTATATTAATAGGTTATGATCATGGATTTCATAGGTTCGACCTATTTTAATTTATATTTTAAATATGGTGTCATTTTTTTGACCTCCAATGAATTATTTTCATGATCTCTCACAATGGATATTTTTGCTCAAATTATTATCTTTTTTTAGTCAATGTTTTGAAAAATATGGGACTATATTGACATTCAATTGTATATAAAATTAGGTTATAATTATAAATCAAATTAGATGATAACTAGACTAAATGATGTTATAGTGACGCCTAATCAGTTGTCAATATGTTTAATTAAAAAAACACCATATCCAACTCAAAATCTCTCTAAACAAAGTATAAATAGAGTTCATTGAGATATTAGGTGTTGGAGAATATGGAGAGAATAAGTATCAAGTTTATTCATGTCATAAATTTTGAAATAAAAAAACCATATAATATCTCAAAGGAATGGTAAAAAGATATATGTGTCAAAGATAATGGAATACATCAATGACATATCAATGAAAAATGAAGTGTTTGATGTGAATAAATAAACGTCATCCTTAAAAAATTAGAGTTCTTTTCATACATGTGGGGAACCTAATAATTTTCCAACTCAATACCCTATTCTATAGGCCAAATATTATACAATGTGAGGTCCAATTTTATGTTTGTTGTTATTGTGGAATTTTTGATGTATTTACATATTTGTACATGAGAATTGTTTAATAGGAGAATATTATCAATGTAATTATTATTATAATAATCCTAAAAGACTTAATAAATTTTAATTATTAATATTACATATGTAATTGAAATCATATGTGAAATTTTGATGATTACAAAGAAAATTTATAAGGTGATTTTTTAGAAATTGCATGATTGAGTGATAGATGACCCTTAATATGTGTTTAAATTGGGATAAACCTGATGTGTCTTTAGAAGATGATTATACATTTTATCATATGATTAAAATAAAATTTATCCATTTTGAAGTGTTATGTAATTGAATTTTAACCATGTTAGAGACATTTAGTCTTTAATTTATGTGATTACAAATCATTGATTTAGTATATAATTTAGAGAAAAGGTAATTTGAGGAATATTGATTATTTACGTCATGGACATAAGTTCAACGTTATTGAAAACACTTTTGGTTAATATATTAATTTATTTCAAGGTAATAGTATTCAATTGATATTGTTTTATTTTTTTGAAAAAATAAGCTACTTCAAAAATCATCGTTGTTAAAAAGTGACATGATAAATAATCTTAATTTTGAGAATGTACATCATATTTTTTGGATAATTATAGAAATTATATTAAATAATATTTAAATAATGAAAACATATTGGTTAGGTGAGAACCATTATATCATGAAATTCCACGGGGTATAAAACCTCCATTAAAGGAAGAAAAGGTTAGAACACCTACAATCTGTCTATGTTGTGTCTTTGTTAGTTTGAAATTGTTTTTATGTTAAAAAAATTGATTGATAATGTCAATATTGTTTTTAAAAAAAATATAATAGGGTTACAAGAATATGTTTATTGGATTTTGAGGTGATTAATCATATTTCAAGATATGTTATCTGTTCGGTATATATATCAGTTAATTTTAATTTAAAGGATTAGTTTGGAAGAATGATATTACTTTTTTGGATGTGAAATATGAATATTATCAGATAAAAAATATTGATAAAAATTTACTTATGAGGTTATAAGGTTTATTTGGGATAAAATATTTTTTTATAAATGATCATTGTTAAAATATTCTTTTTATTATTAAAAATATTGATAGGATTTATCAATATTTCATAACTAATGATAATTAATTTCATTTTGGTTTTTATCTATTGACAAGAGGAATAACATGTTATTATTTTGAGTTTAATATGATCCACTAAAATTTAAATTTAGTTCATCCTAAATTTTAAAAAAATAAATACACGTCAATTAGACCAATAGATGGGATTGTAGTTCACATTGATTAAGTGATTAAAGTATAAAAGACATGTATGTATACCTCTAAACGTTCGTTGTTTAGAAGGTAATAGAATATCTTAACATAGTGAAAATTATCTTTTAATACAAATTATCTTGATGGTTTACTATATTTCAAATATATATATAATGTTTCCTCTAAAATGTCTCTTCTTTCCAAATCCATATTTTCACTTTCCAACAATGTTATCCTTATATGAAAACTTAGTTATGTATTATTTTATCTTTTTTCTTATTTCCATCATCGTATTATTAAAATTATATTTTTGTGGTCGTTATTGTTCTTGAACATTTCTTCCCTATAGTCCATTATATATCAATTTTAGATTCACTTAAGTGGAGAGTGGCTTCCAATTATTGAATCTTTTTTGTTATTATAAAATTTTCACTCCTCCTCAATTATAAATGGGAACTCCACCCGTCATTAAATTACACATCTCAATCCATTTATCAGGAAGAAAAACTACGAAAATATATCCCCAACATCCTTATAAACTTTATAAAGGTTTTTTCTTCCCAAAATACCAACCATTGGGTCCTTAATAAGATATCCATAAGAGGCACTTCTAGGAAAATGTAAGCGTCCTCATTTAGATCCTTTATTTTTATTTTTTTTTTACCAAATTCAATTTTATTAAAAAAATTAGAATTAAGAAACTATATTTTTTCACATATATTGAGATTTTATATTTTTTAGTTGAATAATATTTATCCAGATTCCTCTAAAAAATTAGGAAATAAACCCATCCTTTAAGTGTTTGGTGGACTACCAGCTTGCGAACTGATGCAATTCGTTTCTATCACTAAATCACACGGATAGTCATAATGAAGAAATTATTTTTTATATGTAATACTTATGACAATAATTTTATTCATGAGAATTTATATACCATAACCTTTCATTACCTTTCTCTCATTAAGGAAATGGAAACATCGCTTAGGCGTATATATAGGAATCCACCTCCACGAAGCAATGTGATTCATTTTACATATCCAAATTTCATAAAATGATTATAAAACTACATCTAATGTATAAATATTAAATTTATAACATTAATATCATTATTTTGATTATTTAAATATATCTAATTTTTTTGAACTAAAACTATTATGATAAAAACAATTGATGAAATTATGTATTCAACACTTGAAATTTTGGTAATATTGAATGAATGTCAACAAACATGTGATATGATTTGATGAAATTTCCATATATGATATTATAAATATGAATATTGTTCTATTATAACTAAATTTCATGTTTAAATCCATTATATTAGAGGTTAAATCATGTCAAACTAAAGTAAAGTGTGTGTAAAGGGGTTTTTGTAATTTCTATTCGATTGAGTCATATTTGATACCATGCACCAATTTACATTTATAGGGTCTATATACATACAATTTTAAATATTTATTATGAATGCATATTTATTCATTATAGTAAATGTTTTAAATTTAATTTTATTATTTCAAGGGATTATAATTAAAATTTTAGCGTGGTGGTAAGTGTTTATTTCATAATTTAATTATTATTCAGTATTTTTATGTTTAAGACACCAGGGGGGATTATTTTACCATTAAATATTAAATCTTATATTTATTATTCACCTATTGTGATTTCATCAAAATTATATGTCTTTATTTCAAATTCCACCCTAAAATACTTAAGTGGCTATGAGAATATTTTTAAGGAATACTGATTTCATTTATCTCTTTTATCTAAACTATATTTCTTCAATATACATATATTATAAATTTATTTAAATAATATTTATAATATTATTATCCAATATTATAAATTCATTTTCCCCATGTTTTTTTATTTAAAAAGAATTTAATGTGATCTTCCAAATGCTTCCTCAAAGGGGGTATTTTAAAATATTTTTTAAAATTCAAAGGATGGCTTATTTTTACATATACCACATTAAAGGATTTCCCCACAACATAATATTTTAAAAATTAAATTCTCTAACATGATTTATTTATCATTTAAAATTAAATTCTTAAATTAATTATTATTTTAATATTCGACATCAGTTATTCAAAAAGAATATTTTTTCTATAAAATAATAGTTTTGATGAAATGATATCAATCATCATTTATTTTTTGTTAATTTAAATTATCATTAAATATTCAATTTATTTTGACCATTAATCATCTGAAACATAATTAATCTTAAAAATCCAAATTTTTGTATGCCTTAATGATAGGAAATTTAGACAAAGTCCCTTACGTCATGCTTCTAATTAGTTGAATGTTATTTATCCTCGAGTATACTTTTTATTAACTTGTTATTTTCTAATTATTAAATAATATTAATATTTATAATATTATATATTATCTTATTATAATATATTATCACATGTTCTTTAATAATATTTCTATATAACTCTTGTTTTCAATATTAACTATTTAGTTTCCACACATGTATTTTTGTGAAGGATATTTCTATTCTTGTGAATATGATATAGTTCCACCATATTCAGAGTTATATTAATATTAACATTTATATATTTATTAATTTCATATAATTTTAAAATCATTTATTGATATTTTGATATGTAAAATGAATCACATCCCTTTTTGGATAGGGTAGGTAATACGTTTGAATGAGCGATGTTTCCATTTCTATAATTGGTGAAAGGGAATGGGAGTGTATTGCATATTAATATTACAAAATCAAAATCATTTCATATTTATCATATATATAATTTAATTATATCATTGGGACTATCCATGAGAGTCAGTTATGGAAAATGAATTATATAATTTGTTGAGATGATAGTATTATGCGCACATGAGTGATTGTTTTATATCCCATTTGATGAAGAGTGAGGTGGATAAATATTATTCCATAAACATAATAACATCTCAATATATGTTTTATATTCTATTGATTTTATTTTAATTATTAAAACATAATTCATTGATGAAAAATAAGATTTAATAAAGAAAGAGCTTAGTGAAGATGATTACCATTTCTCAGAAAAACTTCATTTCGATCTCATATTAATGACCCTAGGGTTTCCCATATTTTTTATTTGTATTTCAAGGATATTTTTATTCAGGTTTATTCATGAAATATGTATTTATATGTCTGTATAAATGAGTTTCGGGGATCCCTATTATAATTTTGAAGGCATTTCATTATTATAATTATCTAAAACACTTTAATAACTAGAATTATATCCCAACCCAAGTGCTTAAAAAATTTAAATAATGGATTTTATGTGATATAAGGTCAATCTAAACCTAAAACAATAAAATGAGACTTGTATTAAACATATTATTCAATTTAGCATTATGGTTACTGACTTTTAACATTTTAGTTTCCACCACATTAAGTTTCTTTTTAACCTAGGTAATATGTCCATAAAGACAAAAAAAATGAGGCTTAGAAGATAATTTATAACCTAATATTTTAAATATGATATTAAAAATAAAAAACAAAAATTCTATTTGTGTGGAAATGTATCTTTAACACAAAGAATTGTAATGTGAAAAACCCAATTATAACCTATACATTGAAAAATAAATTTTAATTATTTATAGTATTTAATCTGATAAATATTAATGTTAAAAAAATTACTTAATATTATTTATTCTAATTAAATATATGTAGCTCATTTAATCAAATAAAATTCATTTAAGTTTCATAATTTAAATTAAATATTACTATGCAAATCAATTTAGAAAACCAGGTTTCCATGAAATGTATTTTTCTTGAATTTGATGATATCATATTTACTATTTTACTAATATTAATAATTATGTGGATGGAAATTCATATATTTATACATATAATATTTATATTATATATAAACCATTCATAATTAATGATAATATTAATTAATTGTAATGTATAGACCATGTTCATTTTAAAAAATCGCAAATCTAATCACTTTTATCCTCAAAATAGTCTTATTATTATTTTTATAAAATTTATAGTCAATATAATTTTATTATAAATGTTATAAATAATTATTAAAACTAAATGTATTTATAGTGAAACAATATATTTTTTATTATACATAAATGCTTATTTTTATGGAAACATTCAAAAATTCCTTCAAGGATTATGTAGGGACTTGAACCCAGTATCTTAAAGATAGTTTTAATATTATACATTTTAATAGAATATAAGTAATAACATCCCAATGAACTCAATAGAATAGTTTCCCTAGTGATCTATTTACATACATTGTATTGATATTATATTTTTAATCATAAAATGCTTAAGGAGTTTTTGTTTAGAATACAATTATTATGCCTATCACATCCCTATATATAAATCAAAAAATAACTCTTGGAATCCTAGGTAAAATAAAATTTTTAATGGGGTGAGGTTTGATACTCAATAAGTGTATTCCTATAGTATAATCTACGATTTAATAATGTAAAATCAATATGGAAAGATAAATAGCTAAAACACATGCCATTAAATCAATAACATGAGAACAATTTGGAAGGAATACAAAGGCATCAGATAATTCCATATAAATAATAACATGTGCACTTGAAACATGACTATAGTTATTATAACTAATATAATAATAAAATGAAATATCAATTATTAAATTGAAATTGATTGAATTCATAATGTTGGACATATGAAACCCATTATTAATGTTTGTTCCAAAATATCTAATATTGTCGAGAATAGTTATGAGACATATAATATCATATATTATATTGAGAATATATATATATAAATTTGTAAGCCCTCAACCAAAACCATATCTACTGTGTCTGATAAGAGATACTGACGCATCTATAAGCTATATCGGACCCCATCTATCACATAAAAAATCCAATTTATTTCCCATATGAAAGGGGGAAAACATAATCCACATGAACATTCATATATAACAAATTATATTAAATTTTTATTCTTTACCCAATTAATTGTGATAATTATAAACCATCTACAGTAAATGTAATGGAATCAAAATTATACACCCCCTAGTCAAACTGATCATAAACCATCTAGTGAAATAAAAAAGAACATATCATTGGATTATATGACCATTAAATTATAATTAACATCATATAATTTATTTTTTATTTTTAAATTTATCTATAATATTAACTTGGAAAATTTCTTGATGGAAATAACCATTCTTTGAAAATCACAGTTTTTTAATGAGATCTTTTTTAATGTATTATCATCAACATTTTCATTGAAAATCATTTTTAAAATCACTGAATTCCTGTAATATTAAGGAATAAATTTTATTTAAATATATCATTTTATGAATGCAATGTAATCTTTAAATAAATTTTGTTCATGATGGATGTTATTTCAATACATGTTAGATATGTTAAAAAGGAAATTCATTTTGAAATGTATAAATTTTTGAAAGGATACTCTTTTAGAAAACACAATGAATGTTCAATTCAAACAATTTTATATTGTGTCAGAATTGGGTAATTTTTTTTAATTAAATAATTTTTATAATGCTAAAAAAATGACAACATTTTTTGAAAATATTGTTTTGGAAGATAAATTATTTTCGATCAAAGTTAATTATAATATCACATTATTAATTAAACATTATATAGGTCATTTGAAGTACCATTGAATGGGAAATGGTACTATATAATGAAAAATATCATGAATACCCATATGATGTTAACATGTATTTATTTGAAATTAAAAATATCATTTAATTACAATGGGGATACATAAAAAACAATCCTGAATAATGATGAGATTCTAATATAATCCCTTACCACATTGGTTACATTTGAATCATAATCCCAATGAAATAATTTATTTAAATATAAATTTTTATACAATAACTATAAATTAATTAATTATATAACTCTAAAAATGGAATTATATACTTCACAAAAAATAAATAAATTTTGAATATTGCATATGTCTTATTGAGGTAAATGTGAGATGAGAAACCCGTACCCAATTCTTCATTTTGAATAAACATACATAATATTATTGTATAGTTTTTTTAAAATATTATTATCTTATTATTCAACCATATTAATATTTAAAATTTTATATTTTATCCATTTATAAAATCTTATCACCCATTTGTTGATAAAATTTTATTATTCTCATTGTTTTGGGTGTTAATTGTCGTGTTCCCTAAAGTATTTTTTTTCATAAAAGACATTGTTCCTGAAAATATTATAAAGTTCCATCATCTCAAAAATAATAATAGATAAAAATATCATGTATATACCTCAATTATAATTTGAAAACCAATCATTACAGATTTTTATGAAAAATTAACATCATTATATTCATAAAGACGATAGGCAATGCTACACATAAAATAATGTCTCAAATTTTTAATGATCCATAGAGAAAGAATATATATAATATTTTCATTTAACCAATATAATAATATCATATATACCATAATATTTATTTAAATATACTTATATATATCATCAATGTGGTGTGATGATGAAAGATATTAACACCACTTTGGAAAGGTGGTAGTCCACATATACACAGATGATGTTATAATTCTCCTATGTAAAAAAGAAATAAAATATTGTTCATTCATAATGATAAATATTTAATTAATATCATAATTATGTAATTTATATGAAATATATTCATTTAAATTATCCTTATTACCTTCCTTATAAATTGTTAGTTGAAAATTAATCATGTCGCTTCCTAAGGTGGTAATCTATCGTACACACAGGTGACATTATCATATCCCCTACAAATTTGAAAGTAAAAAAAGCTATATAGGATAACAGGAATCAATAAGAAAAAATTTATTATAAATATCATATATATTTTTTAGATCCATCATCATACTCAATCGTGATAGGTGGTAATCGAAATGAAAATCAAATGGGCTCGTGAGACAGTAGTCCTCCAAACATATGATTGATGATTTCATAACCTATTTGATGAAAGTGGGGGTGGTTGCAGGTAATTACCTTATTATAAAAACGAATCTGTATATATAATATATTTATTTTATTATAACATCAAGCTTTAAAAATTATTGAGGGTTGCAGAGGAGGAAATAAAAATCACACCCATTGAAAAATGTTACATCTTTTTTAGGTAACTTCCTTAGGTTTTCAACATTGCTTCCAATGCTGGATTTCTACCAGGAAATTAATATTCTTGAATGATTTTATAGAATATGGGAACTAATTTTGTTAGGTTTCATATGAAAAAATTTATTTTATGTTATGAAGAAGATTAGATATTGGTGGAATTTTGTAAGTTAGGTGAGTGGCACACTTTTTTATTTTAAAAGAAACAATGGTATCACCATTTTTTCAAAGGCCAAAATGGTAAAAATGAATTATAATAGGTTATTATAAATAACAGGGTTAAAATATGGGCATAATATATATTTTAGACATGTCTTATGTCAATTTAACCATTATCATCCTAGTTTAACGCCAGGTTAATCAAATTTTACCTTAACTGTGACAATTAATTTTCACTGTTTAAATTATAATTTAGGTATGAAAATATTATATACCTAATTAGAAAAGATAAATTATACAGATTCAAAATATGAAAGTTATTTTTCTAAATTTTAATTAGAGAATTAGAAAATTTAATTTAAAATTAATCTTATAGACTTGATGAGAAAAAGGGGTTTTCAATAATACATGTTCAAAAGTTTATAAACTTTTTATAACAAATTCAAAAGAAAAAAGAATAAAATTAAATAAATAGGATAAATAGATAAATAGTTTACCAACTATTACATTAATACTAATTATAAAGTTAATTTAACATTATAAATTATTAAAAAAAGGATTTTCAATAACAATTCTATGTTTTTCACTATTCATCGAAAAATGCATCATTTCAAAAAATTATAAATAATATACCCTAATATAATTTGGATATTGTGATTTATAAAATGAGGATCATTTTTTCAAATAAATGTCTACAAATTATGAAAAAATTAATTTTAAATTATGTTTTCAAAGAATGAGTAAACTATCTTTTAGATAAATACACATTTTTTAAAATATTTATTTTTCTATTAAATGAATTGTATTTTATTTATAATCAATTGATAATGGTAATTTTCAGAATTTATTCAGTAATATTCAAAATAGAGAACATAATGTCTAGTTTATAATGGTTAACTATATTATGGTCCATTTTGTCTTGGGGATACGTGTTCCCCAAGCTATTGAGGAGATTATATTTATTTAAAAAGAAATATTTCATAATGTCTGGGGTGTTATATTTTTTACTAAGATTGGTGTTCCATGTCATACACACTATAAAAAAATGTTCCACTCTTATAACAAATAAGTGTTATATTTTATCCAACTTAAATAAATTACATCCTTGAAATTTTAACATGATATCGGTAATCAATGGTTTGACATATGAAAATACAATTTTAAATAATACACATCATAAAAGTATTAATAAATCATCATCTAAATAAAAGATTAATGTAAGTAAAAAATTCATTTTTATAATGCATTACTTGGATTCCATGTGAGAGAAAAGATAAATTAAATTAAAACATGGACATTGAATAAATGTATATAAATTTCACGGAGGTATCGAGGTCATAGATCATGTGAAAGTTAATGATAAATGGAAGTATAAGGACCTAAAAACCATAAATATGTGATGATTTAAAAGGATATTCAATTAATCTGATATGAAGGTAATATGATTATTTTTTCAAGATCATTTTCCACAATTTGAGCAATCGTTATACCATCTATAGTTCTAAGGTAATATACTAACTTGATATGTTTCTATTTTATAAGCACAATTTCATCATTTTGTTGTGATTTGATCAATTTCCAATTCATCTCTAAATCAATGAAATGAGTATCAAGAAATTAATTTTTTATATCTAAAAGACTTAATTTAATTTTAATGTGTTATAATATTAATAATATAATGATAAATTATTCCTGTATCTCTTGTTATTATTTTGAAAAAATGCTTAGCAAATGTTATCCAATATACCTGAATCATTATAAGGTGATGTAAATATATATTCTCTGAAACCTCATTCAAAGATCAAGATAATCCATTTTTTTAATTTTTATATTTATGGACATCCAAAATATTAATAACCATTACTTTGTAATTATGTATACCGTGTTTCCAATTTTAACATATAATTATCTAGTTAAAAGGTGGTTTGTACTATCCAATTTATATTATACATGTCAATTATATTTGTCTTCCAGGATCATTATCTCAACATCATTAACATATTAAGGGTCATATTTCCCACAATCAAGTGTTTTACATGAAGTTCAACATGGCATGGAATCATTTTTCTTAGTTATTAATAACATTCAAGATATGATTTTGGATCCTTAATAAAAAATTAATATAGTTAAATCCTTACATCTTATGAGAATTTCATTAATAAAATACTATAAAAAATATTTATTGGTTTATAATACATAATCACAATAATCATTCAACTTATACTTTTGTAATAAAAAAATATTAACCTTTACCCCTTTGTGTATTTTGAGGTATTTTCACCTGACTATTGGAGAATTAATTTGGGTAGTGCTCTATCTCCTTATAGTAGAGCATTGCACATTGGTATATTCATTCATTCTCATGAAATTGTACAAAATTCCTTCATACTTAATGAAATATCCTTTTCCGTTTAATAAAGTATCAAGTAATTTCATTCAAAAATTATCAAATGTTGAAAATTATTTTTTTCCCTACTTCACATTATCAATATCTTCTACCACTATCCTATTATTCCATAACATAACTTCAAATACATAATATATATTGAATTATTTCACATTATTGATAGGACAAGATATTATTTCATTATATGATGATATTATTTGGGAGACTAGTTCTCTTTAGGGGATTAGCTGAATCCCATCAATGAAATGGTTAATATTTATCTTTGAAAAATGTATTTAATCCACCTAATGACTTACTAACCATTTAAAGTTGCCTTCATTCTTAGAAAAAATTTCTTCTTATTTTTTTCTTAGACTCAAGAACTATAATTCCATATTCGATCTCCTCTCATGGGAAAATACTTTTCAATTAGGGGTATAATGCCCCATCCTTAAACCTTACTTAATCTTGAGTTATTACAAGATTACACATTGAGGATCTTTTCCGGTTTAGAGTTTTAGAGAATTAGATCATAAAACTTTCATTACATCCCACATATAAACAAAGTTGTTACAGAAAGATAGTATTCTTCATTCCCATCAATGGAAACACATTTAAAATAAAACATGGATTATTTCTTGACACTTCCTTGACACTATCATCATATCATGTACCTTTCCCTTGACCTGTGAAAAACATTTCAAAAAAACTTGGGATGAGCATAAAAAGCTCAGTATGGGTTATAAAAACATGGAAAGGAAACATGAGTTCATATATACATAAGAATGGAATCATACTTTACCCATAAAACATAGGCACTTTAACATACCTCATAAAATCATGAATACATCAAAGAAATCATAAGACATAATGGTAACTTGAGGGATTCATAACATTCTTACGTAGGGAGTAACCCTCTTGGTTACTTTTGGAATACCCATCACAGTATATTCCCAAAAATCTCTTCGGAGAAACCTTAACGTTTCACTCCTTCGCGTTACCCAATGCATTGGAGAGCTATATTGGGCTCACCCGCCCTTAGTTTATCACGGAACCACCCATCTTCATAATAATTCCCAAGAACCTCAACATAATCATATCACATAAAACATGCATAAAGGAAACATAACATTTCCACCTCTCAATCACAAGATATCAATACAACACATTGATATAAAAACATTATGAAAACCATTTTCAATACCAAAATAAAAGAAAAGTAAAACATCGTATTGGTTTTTCTTTTAAAAAGAAGGTGTGGCTTGTAGAGGAAGTCGAAACTCAAATAATGGTCACGACGGCGGAGAAGTCATTGTCACCGCATACGTACGACAAAAACATTCCCTTTTGTTGTTTAGTAAATGCTTCGTATAAAAATATTCCTTTTAAATAAATGTAAAAGTCAAAGGGGTTTATACACCGTATAAAATAAGGTTGGGTATAAAACAAAATATGCCTCAATGAAAGGAGATTGAGACGAAGTCCCATTCCTCGTATCCGACTTGACCTGACCATTCTTTAATCTCCTTAATAATAAACTTGAGTTAATATGTACTTTCTTATGAACCTTTTTCAAGTTCATTATTCCTTTTATATCATGTTATGAACATCATGTAATCATTTAAGTTAATAATGTTCATTTTGTCGGTATTTGGTTTTTAAGTCAAAAATAGACTTCTTACACATACATGTTGTTAATTTGGTCAAAGGTTCATTATATGAAGAATTATATTAGTGATTTTTATAACATATATATCATATATATTCAGCATATATATGTATTTATAATATTACATCACATTTAGAGGTAATAAATGAAATGCACCGTTCATGGAGACGGTAGGCCGTACGTACGCATGAACGCTACTTCCATTTCTATTTCGTATTTAGGGAATGGAATCATAATTATATAAGAGTATATTATAATTCCAGTATAATAACATATATAATATCATTAACTTTATCCTTTACACATCCCACATATGGTATTAACGAATCAAATCACTTTCAGGAGGCGGTAGTCCGCACTTCCTAAAATGAAGATATCGTGTTTACCCATAATGGGAACCATAAAGGTATCCCAAAATGAAAAAAAAGAAGCTTAATGAAAACATAAACATATTATATATCATATATAAAAATAGTGACATCATAATGGCCACCTTTGAAGGTGTTAAATGAGTATTGAACAGTCATCGTTTTAGGAGGCAGAATTTCGCCATCCACGGAAACCGTATGTTCTTTACCCATTTGATGTAGTTGTGTGAGAGTGTAGCTCAAATAAATATTATAACAACATCCTAGTATATTTAACATACTGGTTTTGTTACAAAAAAAGTAAATAAAAAGAGTTTAGGGGGTAGGAGAAGAAAAATAAAACAAATGAACATGAGAGAATGAATTACCTTTAAAAGTGTAACTCCTTTTGATTTGAGCCTAAATGCTTCCTTTGAAAGGATTATTCCCAATGTTAATCCTCTAGGATGAGTAGAGGGATGTGGAGAGAGTAAATGGGCAGGGGAAGGCCGAGCCAAAGGCTTGAGGAGTGTGTGAAATGAGGTAGAAGTGGGGGCCTTTTATAAGAGGAAAGGAGGGGCACTTTTGGAAAGTAAAGAAATATTACTTTATTTGAAAATGTGTTTCGGTTTTAAAAGGTCCCACATTGATATAATTAGTGGATAAGGTGATAAGGGTTCTAAATCCACTCATCCAATTGGTTTTGGACATTGTAGTTCATAGATTTTACATTATCTTTCCATTTTATTTAAATCGTCAAATAATGATGTCATTGCTGCATCATTATTATGTCATAAATAATTTAATTTATATAATGTCTAAAAATTATAAAAAAAATACTATGATGTAGTAAATATTTTTAGATTTCCAATGAATATTTATAATCAAAAATATGATCTTTATAACAGCATGTAAAAATTGTTTTCGTAAAACATATTATGTTTGTGTCATTTTTACTTTTACATTAAATAAATAGTTATTTATGTCATTTCCCAACAAAAGTGGATCCATGGGGTCCCCAAGTTGACCCATGGCTTTTCTTGGTTGGCCATGACACAACCAATGAGTTTGGGACATTTTTCTAGGTCATTTCATATTATTAATGCATTATTTATACCTTAAACTACCATAATTACCACTAATCGCGATTAAAAACTTAATAAGTTACTATTCACCAAAAAATTATTTTAATCCCATTGAACCACATTTTACTTCTTAATGAAAGCCATGTATGTCGGATTTTAGAAATTCAAAACACAATGATGGCAAAATTTCATTTAAACGGAAAATCAGTCTTTATAAGTACCACTTAGTGGTTTCACTATTCATCAAAAATTTAAGTTTTTCAGAAAATTACCAAAAATTCACCCTAAGATATATTTGATATTACAAATTCAAAAATGAATTCTATTTTACAAAATTCAAAACATATAAGTCACATTAATTAATTTAATAATTAATTCCCGCTGTTAGAGCAAATAGCGTGTTTTTATGAAACAATAAGTATCAAAAGATTGACACTAGTTTAAGTCCAATTTCAAAGTGAAATTGATTCCAATGACCACCATTGGATTAAATGGTAAAAATATATTCATATTACACATTAAGACCAATTCAAAAGATAATATAATCATATAAATAAATTAGATTAAAAAGCAGTTTTGATGTAAAATGCAGTATTTTTCACTATTCATTAAAAATGAATATTGTCAGAAAAATACCAAAAATTCACACAAAGTAAATTTTGATGTCCCAATCATAAAGAATAAGTTTATTTTGACAAACATTGCTTATAAAATTGTCAAAAGATATATTTAAAAAGGGTTTTCCATCATAAGGCAGTAAAACAATCATTTAAGAATATTAGTGTATTCCATGCTTAAGATTGGATTTATTTTCATTTAAAGCCTCTAAAACACTATATTAATCATTAATAGACATAGATAAAAATATCTATTATTCATTACTTACTTGGGATGTTACATCCTTCCACCCATTAGAAAATTGCATCCCCGTAATTTATTTACTTATCGAATAAATGGGGGTACTTATCCCTCATTGCATTTTCAGATTCCCATGTTGCCTCTTCAATCATGTGGTTTTTCCACAAAACCTTGACCTGGTGAATCACCTTATTCCGTAACACTTTCTCCCTGTGGTCAAGAATCTGGATCGGTTGTTCCTCATAAGATAGGTTCTCTTCCAGCTGAACTACCTCTGGGCTCAAAACATGAGATGGATCTGGCATATACTTTCTCAACATCGAAACGTGAAAGACATTGTGTACCTGAGATAAAGTCGGAGGTAAAGACACTCGGTATGCAACTGATCCAAATCTCTCCAGAATTTGGTATGGTCCAACGAACCTTGGACTCAACTTTCCTTTCTTACCAAATCTCATCACACTTTTCCAAGGAGAAAGCTTGAGAAAAACATGATCACCTACATCGAAAGATGGATCCTTCCTCCGGTTATCCGCATAACTCTTCTGCCTGCTCTGAGATGTTCTCATGTGTTTCTAAATCAACTGAACTTTTTCTGCCATCTCTTCAACCAATTTTGGTCCCATCAACTTCCTTTCACCCACTTCATCCCAGAAAGCTGGAGTTCGACACCGCTTCCCATATAATGCCTGAAATGGTGCCATCTGTATACTGGAATGAAAACTGTTATTATATGAAAATTCAACCAAAGAAAGATGTTGGTCCCAACTTCCCTGATAATCCATAGAACAAGCTCGTAGCATATCCTCCAATGTCTGGATTGTTCGTTCTGACTGCCCATCTGATTGAGGATGAAAAGCTGTACTAAAATTTAATTCAGTACCCAACGACTTCTGAAGGCCTTTCCAAAAGTTAGAAGTAATCCTGAGATCACGATCCGATACAATGGAGAGAGGAACTCCATGTAACCTGACTATTTCTTTAAGATACAAACGGGAAAGTTGATCAAAATATAAAGTATCTCGTATAGCAAGGAAATGAGAAGATTTGGTCAAGCGATCAACAATAACCCAGATTGCATTATTACTTCGAGATGTATTCGGTAATCCAACAACAAAGTCCATGGATATATTTTCCCATTTCCACTCTGGAACTGGTAATGGCTGAAGCATCCCTTTCGGTAACTGTTGCTCTGCTTTAACATGTTCACAAGTCAAAAACTTCATAGTAAAATCAGCAATATCTCTTTTCATTTCATCCCACCAGTAATACTCTCGCAGATCTCTATACATCTTAGTACTGCCCGGATGAACTGAAAACGGAGAACTGTGAGCTTCACATAACAACTCTCTCTACAACTGTGAATCACAAGGCACACACAATCTCTTCCCAAATCTCAAAACACAATCATTATCAATGTTGAATTCAGGCAACTTACCTTTCTGAACCAGCTCTACCTTTTCCTGAAACTCACTGTCATGCTTCTGTGCTTGATTGATTCTATCTAATAGAGAAGATCTCACTGATACCTGAAACAAAACAGAATGACTTCCTGCACGAACAACTTCTATGCCAATGTTCATCAAATCCTTAACCAATGGATCACGTTTCAAACGCAACATTGTTAATGAAGCATTACTTTTTCGACTCAAAACATCAGCCACTTTATTTGCTTTTCCCGGATGGTAATGAATTGTACATTCATAATCCTTGATTAATTCTAGCCATCTCCTTTGTCTCATGTTCAATTCTTTCTGAGTGAATATATACTTTAAACTTTTGTGATAGGTATATATTTCACACTTTACTCCATACAAATGATGCCTCCAAATTTTTAAAGCAAAATCAACAGCAGCTAATTCCAAATCATGTGTAGGGTAATTTACCTCATGAGTTTTCAACTGTCGTGAAGCATAAGCAATTACATGATCATTCTGCATTAGGACGCAACCAAGTCCTTTCAATGAAGCATCACTGTATATAACAAACTCACCATTCCTGTAAGGTAGTGCCAAAACTGGAGCATTCACCCATCTTCTTTCCAATTCCTGAAAACAATCATCACATTCTTGTGTCCAGATAAACTTAACACCCTTCCGAGTTAGCTTAGTCATTGGACTAGATAACCGTGAAAAATTTCTAACAAACCTTCGGTAATAGCCCGCCAAACCAAGGAAGCTACGAATCTCGGTTACATTTGTGGGTCTTGGCCATTCTTCCACAACATTTGTTTTTACAGGATCAACCGTTATTCCATCTTTAGAAACAATGTGACCAAGGAAAGAAATTTGTTGCCACCAAAACTCACACTTGCTGAATTACCCATACAGTTTTTTTTATGGTTTGCAAGATAACCCTTAAATGTCTTTCATGCTCATCTTTACTTTTAGAAAACACCAAAATATCATCAATGAAAACCACCAAAAACTTATCCAAGAACTCATGGAAAATTCTATTTATTAAGTCCATGAATACAGCAGGTGCATTGGTTAGCCCAAAAGGCATTACTACAAATTCATAATCGCCATATCTCATATGGAATGCTGTCTTCGGAACATCTTCCTCCTTTACCTTCAGCTGATGGTACCCCGATCTCAGGTCAATCTTTGAAAAAAACTGAGCTCCCTGGAGCTGATCAAACAAATCATCGATATGAGGCAAAGGATATTTGTTCTTAACAGTGATGTTATTCAAGTATCTATAATCAATGCAATATCTCATAGAACCATCTTTCTTTTTAAAAAATAAAACAGGAGCATCCCATGGTGATGTGCTAGGTCTAATGAAAACATTCTCTAATAAATCATGAAATTTCTCCTTCAACTTTAAAAGTTCAATTAGTTCCATTCGATAAGGGGGTTTTGAAATTGGCTTAGCATCAGGAACTAAGTCAACAGTAAACTCAACTTCCCGATCTGGTATTATTCCAGGCAACTCATCGGGAAAAACATCAGGATACACATTTACCACTGGCACATCATTAATTTGAACAGTTCCTTTATTTTCAACAATGTGTGCAAGGTAACATTCATTTCCATCTTTTACAAGTTTCTCGGCCTCTTGATATGTTATCAAAAGTAAGGGTTCATTCCTGTAAACAAACTGAAAGTCTTTCTGAAAATAAACTTCTTTAGCTCTACAGTCAATCTTAGCATGGTAAATAGAGAGCCAATCCGTACCCAGGATAACATCAAACTCTACTAGAGGTAGAACAATAAGGTTTGCAAGTAGGTTCATTCCACAGATAAGTATAGGAAGATTCTTATAAATTATTTTTTCCTCAACATTTCCCCCATGTGTTTTTACCAAAAGTTCAGGAGTCATTTCTTGAGATGGTATTCCCATTTTACTAGAAAAGGTTTCAGAGATGAAAGAATGTGTAGACCCCGAATCAAACAACACGTTGGCATAATATGAAAAAACAAACAAAGTACCTGATACAACTTCATTTGATGGCCCGACATCTGCTGAATTAGTTGCAAAGGATTTCACCACCCCTTTCTGCTTGTAGTCTAACTGGTTCCCATCACTCAAGCTCTTTTCCGGACACTCGTTTGCATAGTGACCCATCTCATTGCACTTATAACATTTCACTAACTGTAAATCAAATTTGTTCTTACCTTCACCTTGATCCTTTTCAGTGCAATCACAAGCCTTATGTACCATCTTACCACATCGTTAGCACTTTCCAGAATTCAGAAGACAATCCCCAGCGTGCCTTTTGCCACATTTATCACAAACTGGAAACTTAGTTCTCTTACCATCAGACTTTTTTAAAGAATTCTTACCTTTCTCCTGCCACCTCGGTCTCTTCTTCTGCTGGTTGTTATAGAACACTTGGTCATCGACAAACTCCATTTCCACCTTCTCAGCACATCGAACAAGCTTCTTTTAACTTTTAAACCTAGGAGAAGCTAATCCCCTTCGATATTTTGGCTTTAATCCTGAGTAAAGACGATTGATTTTACTATCAAGGTCTCGGATAAAATTTGGAGCATACCTTGCCAATCGAGTGAACCTTTCTTCATAGGAAGCCACTGAGTCTTCTTCTTGCCTCAATTCCAAGAATTTCTTTTCCATCCTAAGTCGAACAGCCTTAGGAAAATACTTCTCAAGAAACATACCTTTGAATTCATCCCAGTCAAGAGCATCAATCTCATCGGTGTCCCTGATATTTTTAACCATAGACCACCACTAATCTGCTTCACCCTACAAATGGTAAATAGAAATACTAACCTTTTGATTGTCTCAACACCCCATGACATCAAAAATCTTCTCCAGTGCTTTAATCCACCCTTCAGCTAGCACAGGGTCAGATGATCCTCTGAATGATGGGGGATGTTGCCTCATGAAATGTTCCACCACTGACATGTTCCTCTGCGGTTGGTCTGGCTGATCTCGTGTATGGATACCACCGCCATTTATTGCTTGAGTCAACTGCACCATTACTGCAACAAACTGTTCAGTTCCAATTCCGACCATTTCTGGATGCTGATTCAAAAGGTTATTTCCTTCTGTATGCCTTCCTTGCACTGCTTCCCTGTTTCCTCTACGGAAAACCATTCTGAACAAACATGTCTTAGATGAAGCAACATGGTAATCTTTAAATGCTATATCATTTCGAAAAAAATATTTTTGGATAATCATTTAATAGAATTCTAACTCCTAATGTTATCTAAACCGACCTCTGATACCAACTATAAGGCCCCAGCCTTAAACCTACTTAATCTTGAGTTATTACAAGATTAAACCTTAAGGACCTTTTCGGGTTTAGAGTTTTAGAGAATTAGATCATAAAACTTTAATTACATCCCACATATAAACAAAGTGGTTATATAAAGATAGTATTCTTCATTCCCATCAATGGAAACACATTTAAAATAAAACATGGATTATTTCTTGACACTTCCTTGACCCTATAATCATATCATGTACCTTTCCCTTGACCTGTGAAAAACATTTCAAAAAAACTTGGGATGAGCATAAAAAGCTCAGTATGGGTTATAAAAACATGGAATGGAAACATGAGTTCATATATACATAAGAATGAAATCATACTTTACCTATAAAACATAGGCACTTTAAGATACCTCATAAAATCATGAATACATCATAGAAATCATAAGACATAAAGGTAACTTGAGGCATTCATAACATTCTTACGTAGGGAGTAACCCTCTTGGTTACGTTTGGAATACCCATCATAGTATATTCCCAAAAATCTCTTCGGATAAACCCTAACGTTTCACTCCTTCGCGTTACCCAATGCATTGGAGATCTATATCGGGCTCACCTGCCCTTAGTTTATCACGGAACCACCCGTCTTCATAATAATGTCCAATAAACTCAACATAATCATATCACATAAAAAAAGAATAAAGGAAACATAACATTTCCACCTCTCAATCACAAGATATCAATACAAAACATTGATATAAAAACATTATGAAAACCATTTTCAATACCAAAATAAAAGAAAATTAAAACATCGTATTTGTTTTTCTTTTAAAAAGAAGGTGTGGCTTGTAGAGGAAGCCGAAACTCAAATAATGGTCACGACGGTAGAGAAGTCATTGTCGCCGCATACGTACGACAAAAACATTCCCTTTTATCTATTAGTAAACGCTTCATATAAAAAGATTCCTTTTAAATAAACGTAAAAGTCAAAGGGGTTTATACACCGTATAAAAGAAGGTTGTGTATAAAACAAAATATGCCTCAATGAAAGGAGATTGAGACGAAGTCCCATACCTCATATCCTACTTGACCCGACCGTTAATTAATCTCCTGAATAATAAACCTGAGTTAATATCTACTTGCTTATGAACCTTTTTCAAGTTCATTATTCCTTTTATACCATGTTATGAACATCATGTAATCATTTAAGTTAATAATGTTCATTTTGTCGGTATTTGGTTCTTAAGTCAAAAATAGACTTCTTACACTTACATGTTGTTAATTTGGTCAAAGGATCATTATATCCAGAATTATATTAGTGATTTGGATAACATATATATCATATATATTCATCATATATATGTATTTATAATATTACATCACATTTAGAGGTAAGAAATGAAATGCACCGTTCATGGAGACGGTAGGCCGTACGTACGCATGAACGCTACTTCCATTTCTATTTCGTATTTAGGGAATGGAATCATAAATATATAAGTGTATATTATAATTACATTATAATAAAATATATGATATCATTATCATTATCCTTTACACATCCCACATATGGTATTAACGAATCAAATCACTTTCAGGGGGCGGTAGTCCGCACTTCCTAAAATGAAGATATCGTGTTTACCCATAAAGGAAACCATAAAGGTATGCCCAAAATGAAAAAAACAGAAGCTTAAGCAAAACTTAAACATATTATATATCACAAATAAAAATATTGACATCATAATGGCCACCTTTGAAGGTGTTAAATGAGTATTGAACAATCATCGTTTCGGGAGGCAGAATTTCTCCATCCACGGAAACCGTATGTTCTTTAACCATTTGATGTAGTTGTGTGAGAGTATAGCTCAAATATATCTTATAACAACATCCTAGTATATTGAATATACTGGTGTTGTTACAAAAAAAAGTAAATAAAAAGAGTTTAGGGGGTTGGAGAAGCAAAATAAAACAAATGAACATGAGAGAATGAATTACCTTTAAAAGTGTAACTCCTTTTGATTTGAGCCTAAAGGATTCCTTTGAAAGGATTCTGCCCAAAGGTAATTCTCTAGGATGAGGATAGGGATGTGGAGAGAGTATATGGGCAAGGTATGGTCGAGCCAAAGGCTTGAGGAGTGTGTGAAATGAGGTTGAGGTGGGGACCTTTTATAAGAGGAGAGGAGGGGCACTTTTGGAAAAGTAAAGAAATATTACTTTATTTGAAAATGTGTTTCGGTTTTAAAAGGTCCCACATTGATATAATTCGTGGATAAGGTGATAAGGGTTCGAAATCCACTCATCCAATTGGTTTTGGACATGTGTAGTTCATATATTTTACATTATCTTTCCATTTTATTTAAATTGTCAAATAATGATGTCATTGCTGCATCATTATTATGTCATAAATAATTTAATATATTTAATGTCTAAAAATTATAAAAAAAATACTATGATGTAGGAAATATTTTTATCTTTCCAATGACTATTTATAATCAAAACTCTGATCTTTATAACACCATGTAAAAATTGTTTTCGTAAAACATATTATGTTTGTGTCATTTTTACTTTTACATTAAATAAAAAGTTATATATGTCATTTCCCAACAAAAGTCGATCCATGGGGTCCCCAAGTTGACCCATGGCTTTTCTTGGTCGTCCATGACACAACCAATGAGGCTGGGACATGTTTCTAGGTCATTTCATATTATTAAAGCATTATTTATACCTTAAACTACCCTAATTACCACTAATCGCGATTAAAAACATAATAAGTTACTATTCGCCAAAAAATTATTTTAATCCCATTGAACCACATTTTACTTCTTAATGACAACCATGTATGTCGGATTTTTGAAATTCAAATCACAATGATGGAAAAATTTCATTTAAACGGAAAATCAGTCTTTATAAGTACCACTTAGTGGTTTCACTATTCATCAAAAATTGAAGTTTTTTAGAAAATTACCAAAAATTCACCCTAAGATATATTTGATATTAAAAATTCAAAAATGAAGTCTATTTTACAAAATTCAAAACATATAAGTCACATTAATTAATTTAATAATTAATTGCCGTTGTCAGAGCAAATATCGTGTTTTTATGAAACAATAAGTATCAAAAGAATGACACTAGTTTAAGTGCAATTTCAAAGTGAAATTGATTCCAATAACCACCATTGGATTAAATGGTAAAAATATATTCATATTACACATTAAGGCCAATTCAAAAGATAATCTAATCATATAAATAAATTAGATTAAAAAACAGTTTTGATGTAAAATGCAGTATTTTTCACTATTCATTAAAAAATGAACATTGTCAGAAAAATACCAAAAATTCACACAAAGTAAATTTTGATGTCCCAATCATAAAGAATAAGTTTATTTTGACAAATATAGCTTAAAAATTTGTCAAAAGATATATTTAAAAAGGGGTTTCCATCATAAGGCAGCAAAACAATCTTTTATGAATATTAGTGTATTCCATGCTTAAGATTGGATTTATTTTCATTTTAAGCCTCTAAAACACTATCATAATCATTAATAGACATAGATAAAAATATCTATTATTCATTACTTACTTGGGATGTTACAAGGGGTACCTTGAAATCCGTCCACTCCATGTTTGTAATTTCATATTCATTCTTATTTTTTTGAATCAATGGCCACCATTAATCCACATATATTAATAGATGATGTACTAACATTAAAACATAATCCCTTTCACTACTTCCCATAGAAGGAAATATCATCTCTGTGAAACATATCCATTTATCATCTAAAAATGGCTTTATGGTCCCATTAAATGATAGAGGATGTTGACATATAATGTGGTATAAATTTATTACACCCCATAGTGGATTAGCATGCTGCTTCATATAGGAAAGGTTATTTCTCATCACATGAGTCAGTTTCACCAATATAGTTATAATTTTATCATTTAATATCTATAAATCTAGTTCTCTCTTCAATATCTAACCCAGGAGAGAAATTACTACATGGGTTATGTGAATTGATAAATTACCATTCCATCCATTGTGTGCTATTTAAAAATGGAATAATTTTTATTGAGGGGTGCCATTTCAATAGAAACCCAAAAAAATTCAACAAGGGGGAGTATGTATCAAACCATGGTCCACAAAAATTAATAAATAATAGATTATATGGAAGATATAGTATATCAAAACCTCCAACACTAAAAAAATATTTTATCATTTTATTTCCTTTATTTCTAAGGTTACTCACTTTTAGAATTTTAATTTCATCAAGGTAATTAGTTTTTATAACCAAGGTAATTTATGATTTCAGACAAAATTAAAGTAATATGTATTATAATATTTGGAAAAAATGATTCTAAATATGAATTAAAAATTGAAAAATATAAATTCTACATGTGTGTAAAATTATGTTTAACACAAGCACATGTGATGCGTAAAACAACATTTTATCCATAATTGCCTCAATAATTTTTTTGTGTTTAATATTCATTATATACAAAATAATGATGAAGCTATTGAATAATATTAAATAATATTATTAGAAATATGGAATCCATTTTATCGATTTTATTTAAATGAATTTGTATAATTGAATATAAAAATAATCATTCAAATCCTGGCAAAAATGGGTTTTCAAGAAATGCATTTATCAAGCATAAGATGATACTGTATTTATTATAGGACTGATAATAATCATTGTATGTATTATAAATAATATATTTAGATATATAATATGTAAATATCATTTAAATCATTCTTTATTAATTGTTATTTATATAATTAAAAATAGATAGACATTAAGATTTTTATAAAACAATTTTCTAAAAACTATACCTTTTAACATTCAAATGATATTAATATTATTTATGTCAAATTTATAGTCAATAAATTATTAATTTTACATATTTTAACTCATATGTATGAAAAAAATAAATGAATAAATAAATAAAACATTTTTTATTAATAAATTATTATTTATATATGAATGTTTCCAAAAGACATTTCTTTCTTATATTGACCATGTAAGATAACAATATATATTCATCTTATATGATTGGAATTATTGTGATATGAAATATTAAAATTTCCATTTTATTAATATTTTCTTAGAATATAATTTTCACAAAATATAATTGATGTTTCAGTGTCAAATACTTCCCACTTACATATAATTAGATCGTGGAAATTTCAAGGATATTTCCTTATAAACAAATAAAGGCCATTCTTGTTATTTACATACTATAGATATATTTTTTATTCATAAATTTTTATAAATTATCCCAAATAAAATTTCAATTTTATACATTGATTTACACAATAATTACTCTATATTTTTAATAATTCTTATGGTCTCTTCATATAATGATAGACTATTTTCCAATTGTATTTCATTAAAGATGAGAATGTCTGTTTGGTTTGACATGTACTTCATTTTAAATAATTAATTGAACATATCATATACTTCAGAACCCATAAAAACCTGTTATATTATATAGTGGTATAGTAAAAGCATAATTTTCACTTGGATGATATGTTTTAGGGTAACCAAATTTCTAAAAGCATAAATAATCTATTGGACAATTTTAATTATGGGAGTTTAACATGATTGTGGATATTTTTTGATATATTAATTGTAAATCAACCCTATGGATTATTATGTGTTGTAGGGAATTTTTATTTGAGGAATGATGCATTAATATTTTATGAACATCATTGTAAATATAATAATGGATAATTAATATAATTTCATTTTTTTTGGAAAAATAAGTTGTTTTCAAATTTTTTTTTAAATAATGATTAATATTATTTCATGGAAGTACATTCTAATTAAATTAATATTATAATAATTATATAAATATATTTTTAGACTGATATTATCCTTTATATTTGGTGTCCACTGATTTCATTTAAAAAGGATACAGAAAATGAACTCACAACCAAAGAGAAATAATGGTGTCCCAACTAATTGTATGTGTGATGTTCTAAAAAATATGATACTCTAATTAATTTAATTATTTGATGGATAAATATTAAGCCTATTTTATAAATTTAGTGACCGGACATTTAAATTTTTGGACTTTTATTTGGTCACACACATTTCCAAAGGGTCTTTATGTTAACTACTTTTGGATTGTATTAAGTTGAACTTTGGGTGTTATTTTTGTGGTTTTATGTTTAATGTGATGGATAAATTTTCATAATATTTTTTGTTTTGGAAAATATCTATACATTGGAGTATTGAATTTTTATTCATTAAATATTAAATTAATTTCATTAGTCCTGAAAAACATTCATATTGAATACACCTTGTTTGAGTAAAAAGACGAGAATATAGTGAGTATTTACTAAAAGTTGAAATTTTACGTGTCATGTAAGTATATTTCCATATTTTCGATGTTTATATGGTTAATTAATTTTTCAAATCATGAATTTTTTTTCTTGAAAATGAAATTTATTCATATTTCCATCATATTCAATGAATAAATGTTATTTCAACCCATCACAAATTTAGGGATTTTTTGTGGTTAACATTGTCCTGGTCATATTCTATAATACTATATCTTTATTATTGTGAATTAATTTTCTCCTCCATGTCCATATTTTAAACTCTTTCAAATGTTCTTTTATTTGGGAAACATTGTTTTGTGATGAACTTTGTATTTATCTTTCCACTCTTTTATGATGATGTTTCATTAACAATCATATGTTTTTTATTTTCCATAATTTATTAGTCAAATGTTAAATACATGATTTTTTTGATTGCACATTCAAATTGAGTGGATAAAATTTAAATTATCTTGAGATAATTTAACACCCCATTATTTTTAAAAAATATTATGTTTTCCAGCATATTCAAAAAGAAACATTTGTCTTAAAATATCATTGATTTAATATTAAAACAAGATCATGATTAATTATTCATTAGAATTAGGGGCATGAGTAGAAACAAAAAAAATTTAGAAATCACTTATATATTTTTTATATGTATGGAATATATTAATAAATAAGAAGTTAAGTTTTATAAAAGTATTTACATGTTTCCAAAATATATTTTTCATTAAAATTATTTTTATTGTTTTTATTAGAAAATAATATAATTTATTTCATACACTTTTAGGAATTTTATTATAAAAAATTTACATCATTTATAAATAAATATGTTATTATTAACCAATGTTGAAATTTTGATATTTTTCTAAAAAAAATTATTTTGAGGGAATAGAAAATATATATTTTTTTATAAAAATTCCATTTTAATAAATTAAGTAATTTAAAATTATTATAATTAATTTTATGTTATTAATATTATTATAATAATATTTAGTTACATTTAATATAATTAAATATATTTTAAACATTTATATATCATATTTTGTAATAAGTTTATTTTTAGGCATAAAATGTATTTTTCATAAAATTGTTTTTAATAGCATATTGTTTCTCCATTTTTGTTAATTAGAATAAAAAATAATGGGGAATTATATAACTAAAATATATCAATTTTATATCAATATATTTTAATATAAATTAATATAATGAGAATTAATAGTCATATCATTATTGATAAAACATATTTTCAATGAAAAATGCATTTTTTAGACAAGACATTTTTCATCACTCCTTATGAGTTATTTTAAACATATATTTCTACCAATGAAGTAAAATGAATTTGAAAAAAATATTTAATATATTTTAATCATAAAAATTAATATTTTTTCATATTATTGGCTTTATGTTTGAACATAATGCATAGTAAATTTAATAAAAAAATTACTTTTAGTAAACCCAAAACAGATTTATTATGGGGATAAAAAACCAGTGTGGGGAAAATGAAAAATAAATTATCTAGTTTCTCTTGGATGGATAGATTTTTAACAAATCTCCTAATTTTTTTAGAAATTTTCATTTTGGATCCATTTATCGAAGAATGTTACAATGCATTATTATAAAACATTGTAAAATTGCTTGTCTTCACCTCGCCTCAATTATAATAGGGTACCTCCTACCCTCACAAATTCACACCTCTAATGCAATTTATCTCAACAAAAACCTACCAAAATATATACAAAAATTATTTATAAAAATAATATAGCTTTTATTCTTACCAATATTCCCATCATATAGTCCATAATAAGATATTTGGAATAAGTTATTCTAAGGGAAGGTAATCACCTTCACCAAGCTCATCCTTTTTTACTTCGTCTGTTACTATATACAACCATGTATGTATAATTAAAATATAATAAAACTAGTATATAATATATAAAAAGATGTTATTATGTTGATTTAATAGTATTTATCTCTCTACTTCTCCATCAAATGGGAAATAAAACTATCACTCATGAGTACAACATACTACCCCCTTATAAACCAATGTAATTGTTTTCATCACTAACATACAATGATAATAATAATTATCGATATAATGAACAAATAAGATAATAATTACATATTTTGGATTTCAAAAATTATTATACCATTTATATCTTTACCCTATCACCTAATAAAGAAACTATAACATCTGTCACATGTAAGTATGACCAACCATCTCCATGGAGAAATGTGATTTGTCTTCCATATCAAAATTTCAATATTGAATATAATAATAAATCCAATTAATAAATCTGATATTAATAGCATTAATATAATTATAGATATGGTTCCACTATATCCTAGAAAAAATATTCACATCTTCAATGATAAAACATGTATGAAAAATTAATCTCTTTACAACCAAAACAAGTGTAACAATGAAAAATAATTAACGAACATGTGAAATGTTTTATAAGAAGAAAATATATGGTACTGTAAATATGAATATTCATATGTAATAAATTAATTTGCTTCATATAACCATTATATTTGTTGTTAAATCATGGTAATCTAATTGGAATCATGAGGTAAGGAATAATATTTCTAAGGTTAATCATATGTTTAGAAGCATAAATACTCATTTTTGGTTTTATATTATTTGTGTTTAAAAAAATTGCTAATATTTTTGGACATATTTATGGGAATAAAATTTGGTTTAATATGTATTTTATTAAAATTGTTATTTCAAAAAATTTAATTGTAATATTTTATGGTCATCAAAGTTAAAGTAATAAAGGAAAATTGATTTTATTTAATTTTGGAATAAATAATATATGAAAAACGTATTGGTTGAAAATATTATATATGGATATTTTTATTTTAAACGATGTGTATAATTTTTTAATGAATTTTATAGGAATTATAAATCTATAATTTCTGAAAGAGGAAAAACTATATACTGGGTAACAACTAGTTTCATCTAGTAGGGTCATGGAAATTAAACCCAAAACCAAAGGGTGACAAGGGTGTTGTTCCTACAACTAAACTGTGTGATTTTAAATTTAATATGTCATTATATTTACTTTAATGATTTTATGGATAAATATTATGTTCATTTTGATTTTTTAGTGACATTCCTTCTAATGTTTTGGATATATAATTTCACCATACATATTTTGGGAGGGACTTGTAGTTAACTAAATCTTAAATTGATTAACTACAATGTTGTTGATATTTATGTTGTTTTAGAGATTAAAGTGATTTATTTAACATAAATTATTTAATTTTCTATTTATTATTGATTTCAAAAAAATTATTCATAATACTAATGAATATTTATTCTTGAAAAGAGAATTTTATTTCTTCATATATGAGAAAATTCCATCTTTAATATTGATCGTTTAAAAAAATAGTCAATATTTTGTTGAAAATTAAATAATTGATGAAATTATAATTTTCAAGTAAGCATATTTTCTTATGTTCTCAGTTTATATTGTAATGGAATTCTTAAACTCCAGCAATGGTATCTCGAAATAAAAATATTTTAGTATTACCTTCATATATAATGAATTAGTGGTCTTTTATCCCAACCAAGATTTATGATTTTTGGGGTGGTTAACATTATCCGGACCATAATCTATATCACTTTTTATTATTCCATGGGTTTTATTTTTCAATTACATGTCCATATTTTCACTTCCCAGTAACGTTCTACAATTTGGAAACCACTTTCTATGTATACATTTTTATTTTTCATTCTCCGATTTTTAGAAGAAGTTTTATTAAACCCCTTGTGATGCTATTTTTCCACAAAGTGATTTTCCAATTTCAATCCCTTGATATTATATGTTGAAGTTATTTTTTTTGATTAAATTTATTTAATTTGGGTATAATTTAACCCCATGATATTTTAATATAGGGATATTATGTTCGATAAAAAATATAACACACAAAATTGAGCTTAAACAGAACATGGTATACAATTTTAACAATATCATTATAACCTATCCATTAATATTTCATTTATGAATAACAATAAGAAAATTTTGAAAATTATATATATATATTTATTTATTTATTTATTACATGATGAAAATATATTAGTAAATAAGAACTAAATATTTAGTAAAGGCTTTAAATGACTCGAAAATATATTTTTCAACAAAAATGATTTTTATATAAAAAATATAATTATTAGCATATAATATTACAAATGTTATTATAAAAAAAGAAACTAATTTTTAAATTCATCATGTCATAATTATTTTTTTTAATTTTATTAGATTTATCTAAAAATGGGATTTTCTGGGAATAATTATAAAATACCACTTTTTTAAAAACTAGTAACCATTTTTAAAAAATTATGTAATTTAAATTTAAAATTATTTATGTAATTTTATTTCCTAAAAATAATATAATTAATTATTTAAATTTTATCCAATTAATTAAAATTTTATAATATATATAAAACATTTTGATATAATTTTTTTCAGACTTCAAAACACATTTTTTATAAATATATTTATATGTATATATTGTTTTCCCAAATTAATTTATTAAAATAATAAATTATGTAGAATGATATAAATGAATTTTAAATATTATTATTTATATATAATAATTATAATTCATATAATGATTATTACCATTCATAAGTTTATTGTGAGTTCATTTTATCTAGGAAAAAATTCATTTTTTGGATTTATTGCTCATTGTAGGAAACATATTAAATCAATTTTTTCCCCATATATTGAATTACTTTTCTCAAATGGATAAAATTTATTTATTAATTAATATTCTAAATAGGTAGTGTATTCTACATACTTTATTATTATAATTATTTAAAATAGTAAAAAACTTAGCATGGTTATAGTTAAAACGGGGTTTTGCAAATTAAATGTAATTGTGTTAAAAGTTAATTTCCACAAACATAAGTTATTGATATAAAAATAATTTATTTAATATTTATAATCATTGAGTACAAAATATAATATGTGGATACTGTTGTTTTTATTCTAAGTAATAAATTACCTATGTAAAAAATCCTGAAACCTTGGTGTTGTCTAAAATGGTAGAAGTTAGTAACCTTGTATTTTAAAAAGGTATAATATTTAAAACATGATTCCATTTATTGTTAAATGTGTTTTTAGTTATTATATTTTGTCTCATCAATTTTTTATAAATATTTGTGGCACATGGATTGAGAGTGGCTACTAATTACTAATTAGTTTTGGGTATTTACAAAAATGCCAATCCTCCCCAATTCTAAAAGGGTAACCCAAACCTCGCTTATTCCCACATATCAGGAAATTTATCTCAAACAAAATGATCCAAAATAACACACAAATATCATTATACACTTTATAGATGTTATGTTCATCCCAAAATCTCAACTCTAGTATATTTAATAAACAAATATAATGGGTTTCACCAAGAAATTTATTTTACATCTTTTAACACCATGAACTATGATTAAAAATTAAAATATAATAACAGTATTATATACTGTATAAAGAGATTTTTATATAAATGGAAACATATGTATCCATATATTCTATATAAAATAGATAAATATCATAACCCATGTGTACAATAAATTTTTTCTTCTCGAACACATATAATATTATTTCCATCACCAAATCACATGGATAGTCAAAATGATGCAAATAATTAACACTTATACAACATATTAAAAATATTGATTCATTTAAATTATTATCCCATCAAATTTCTTTCCCATTAACACATTAAATAGACGATTATGTTTCTCATGTGTACCTATTTCATACCATCTCCACAAAGAGATGTCATTTATTTTCCATTTTTAAAATTTATTAATGATTCTGAAAATATATATAATTTTTAAATATTACATTTATAACATTAAAATACTTTTGAATATTAGATAACTATATTATAAGCACCAAAATACCAACTTCCATAGAAACTTTTCTATGAGAAAAAGAATTAGTGAACTCTTGAAACACGGGTAATAATAAAATATTATTAATGGATGGGTGATGTGATGTTATAACATGATCATATATGATAATATAAATATAAATATGGGTTTATAAGAAGTTTATAACACATTTGAAACCATTATATATGAGTTTAAATTATTTTCATCTAAACAGATGGGTTAGTGAAAGGACATCATCATAATTTACATTTTCATAGGAATATTATAATGTTACGCAAGTAATTTTATTAATACGGTTTATATTATACAAATATTTAAAATTATATTATGAATACATAATAATTTTTTGTATTCTATGTAATAATTAATTTTAATTCGTCCCAGTGAATTTGACATTAATATTTCTAAGGGGTAAAAAATTTCAAAAATCAATTTTTTAGGGTTATATTACATATATGTTGTCATCGATATTATACGATTATGTGTGTAATTAGTTTTTATTATATTATTTTTAATTACTCATTTTATTATTTTTATATAAATTTAATACACATAATGAATTCATAGATTAACCCTAACTTCAAAGGTGTGATATTTGTAAAACATTTAATCTTAGTTTCTAGTCCATTAAGACATTTGTTTCTGACGCATTCACCTGGGCGCACATGTCTATCTGCTTGGATATGATAGGCATGAATTTTTGTTGCCTCGCATTCCTGCTTTCCAATGGTGAGAGGCATTAGCTCATTATTCAGGGATGTCTGCTCCTTGATCGAAACCGGGCTGATGGGATGTTAGTTCTTCCTTCCGTGGATTACTCCTCGGAACTCATCACCATGTCCGGGTCTCCCTCGTAGATTTAATACATTTTTCATGAAACTCTTATCGATGCCATGATTCTATGGACACCGGTTAATTACCCTGCTTCTGTCAGGACATTCCATGGGGTCCGGTCAGGGCAGCAACCTTCAGTTGGGGGAGTAGTCACGTTGAGACATCACTGGCATGTCTGGATGTGGGGAATTGGAGTGTCTGTATTTTGTCCCTATATATAGGGCTTTTCAAGGGCATGGAATCCCGAGGCATCCCACATCAAGAGAAAGGAATCATATGACATGGGCATGTGTTTGAAGTTTTCCTCATCTTCCCATGTTCAGCATAGGGTATGCCACAAGTTTAACGTCCAGTGGAGACAGATCGGGCTGATCAGAACACTAGCTGGAGTGAATTGGATTGAGGAGCCCTTTGAGGGATCGCTGATATTGGGGCCAGCACATGAGTGGCTTCCAAAATTCTATGGTGGGGGAAATGAGGTGGCAAGATCTCACCCAAATGTGGCCGCCCAGGTAAGAATCAGGATGGGGATGGAAAATTGAATGGAGTGGGGGGAGGAATAAGACGGGACCATCGTGGAGATGACGGTAGAGGTGGGCCTCAGCCTCAATGAGACCTCCTATGTATCCACGTGGCAGGGAATCAAAGTCTGCGTAGTTTGGTTGGTGAGATCTGACATGAATGGGGGGGGGGGGTCGGAGCAACCAATGGTTATTGGGCTTGAACCACATGGTGGCTTCTTACGTACCATGCCTCAACATGGATCAATGTCCACATAGTTCGGGATGGGGTTCCGGTGAACTGACGTGAAGTAGGACCTTGGTCTAGGTGAATGGCGGGGCTTGAACCTCATAAGGATTCTTAAGTACCATTCCTTGACATGGATCAAAGTCTTCATAGTTTGGGATGGGGTGTCATTGATCCTATATGAAGAAGGAAGTTGGTCCAATGGATATTTGGCTTGAACCTCTTGAGGTTTCCTACGAACCATGCATTGACATGTATGAAAGTACTCATAGATCGGTTTAGAAATGGGTTGTTTTACTAACATGAAGTGGTGTCGGAACAACTGGATAGCGGGGTCACAATGGCTCACCGCAGGATTGGTATGTAGTATAACGTCATGCGGGAAGAGGGCATGTCTGAGAATAGAAGTAAATGGGGACCTCGGTCCATTGAGTGTTGGGCTTGAACATCGTGGAGGCTTCCTACGTACCATTCCTTGACATTGATCAAAGACCCCGTAGTTCAGAAAGTATGTGGGCATCGGCGAACCGACGTGAAGAAGGACCTTGGTCCAATGGGTGACGTTCTTGAAACTCAGGGAGCCTTCCAATGTACAATGCCTTGACATGGATCAAATACACTGTAGTTTTGAAAGGGTTTTGTCAGCGAGCCGAAGTGAAGGTGAACCCGGGGGTCCACTGGTGGTGGGCTTGAACCTCGTGAGGGCTTCTTACGTACCATGCCTTGACATGGATCAATGTTTTCATAGTTCAGGAGTGCAATTTAACGTCATGCGAGACATGTAATTTTGGGGCTTAAACTCTAAGGCAGACCAGGGTGTGTCATAGTCAGTGCTCACTCTAAGCCCACGGGAGTCATGCTCGGTGTGAGAAATAAGAGGTTGTAGGGACCTGCCGATCATGTTGTAAAGGGTTCGTCTGTGGGAAGTGAAGTGGGGATTACGCGTTAGGCAGCACATGGTGTTGGGAATTACTCCAGGATGGAGGCCCAAGGGTGACAATACAAAGCGGGAGAGGGATTTAGTACTGAATAAAGGAGGTGCCTCGTCCCCTATCACACCATCCGCTAACCCTAGCATTGGGGATGTACGGTGGTCCATGGGTGATACCTTCTGTAAAAATTACTAGGGGCTTACACCAAGATGACGGACCTTCCCCCATGGAAAAACGCCACTGCCAGAGGGAGGATATCATCCCTTGTGATCTAGAAGGAGGAAATAATCCCCTGTGGAGGATAGGGGGATGTGTAGAATGTCCATGGTGGGGGGACCTCTCCTAAGAGCCATGGGGCATTGTCACAGTTTAACGCCATGTGTTGAGGACGAGGGTTCATGGTTGTTTAACTTCCTACAGCTTGGATGAGGTTGGTTTACTCCACAGATCTAGGTCATACATGCCCAGTATCATATTCTCCTTGTGGGTGGGAAGGTATTGGAAATGCTATGTAAAAGGGGGGTCGCAAAGCGATCCATCGAGGGGTCCATGTTAGCGTGGTTATGAGAAAAAGATGTATCCATTACCGTGCCAATGCAAGGAATCATTAGGCGAAGCAAATCCACAGGCGGTATCGTCTAGGGGACTTTGATGTCACCTCATGGAAACCTGGAGGGTCGCATGGGAAAAGGAATTTCCAAGCAGAGGGGTCCATAGGCAAAGGCCTTGTGGATCTCGGTTACTCTGTGTGGTGAAGGGCACTTGCGAAGGGTTGTGCTTCGCGAAGTAGAGTGCCTTTGCCTTAGAATGGGGCGGTGGTTCAAGTGGGAGGTGCTTTGCATAGTGGAAGGGTGTTCGCGGAGGATTGCCATGTGGAGCATATGTGCCTCCAAAAGCAATGTGCTGTGAATAAGTGTGCTTCGCGAAGTACAGTGACCCTTCCTTAGCATGTGGATCACGTGTATAGGAGGGGTGTTTCATGAAGCATATAGACTCTGTGACAACCTGGGTCACCTTGGGGGTCCCCATATTTCGCGAAATCCCTTAGGATTCCTGAAAGGCATCCCTCTCAGAAGAGGGGATAAAAACGATACAATACGGAGGCTCCTTGTGAAGCAAAAATACCCCGCGGAGCTCATGGTTCACAGAGAAAAGGGTGTTTCGCGATTTGAGAGATGAGAAGCCGAAAGGTCGGATTGTGTGTCCTAGAAGCTTAGTAGGATCTTGGTATTTATAGGCATTAGTTTCCGTGAAGCAGATATTACACGGCGTGATGGTGGATTCGGTCGCTTCACGGTGGGTCGCGAATGTCAACCGGGATCGCGGAGGGGCACCGCCTCCTTTTCATCACGGTGGGTTCCTGAACATCAAGGGTGTTCACGGGGCGTCCCACTTCTCTTGCTTCGTGACAGGTTCTCGAATGTATGGGACATTCACGGGGTGTCCCACCTCTCTTACATTGCCGCAGGTTCGCGAACTTCAAGGGTGTTCATGGGGAGTCCCTCCTCTCTTGCTTCGCGGTGGCCGCATTGCTTGGGGGGAATCCACGTCGTGGCTTCGCCAGGCAGGCTAAGGGGCTTTCTTTTCTTCGTTATTTTCATCCAATATTTTGGCACTAACAAATTCCCCCCCCTCAGACTTGGAGTTGTGGAGGGATCAAGGGTCGAATTATGAGGGAAATCGCCAAAATCATCGGTCGTTCACGGAGATAACTCATGAAGAGGGCGCCCGAGGCAGACAGGGGCCCTACGGGCCGGACACGCCGCGAAGCTCCGCACAGGCTGGATGCGTCACGAAGCACCAAGGGATGCCATCTATAAATAGGGGGGCCAACCACTCTTTTATCCTTTATTTTCTCTGCGATTTTTTCCTTTTGCGATCTTGATTCGTGAAGCTCTGCATACTCTTCTTCTGTTCTCCACGAATCGGGATTAGAGGCGAACTATGAGTCTTTGACTCCGCGACTACGCCAAGAGAACGTGTGCATGAAAGATGAGTCCAGGCTCCATTATACTGCATCGCAAAGGAGCTTTTCAAATACACTTCATGACCAGAGCTATAAAATTTCCAAAGCCTTTAAAAACAAATGGCACATTAAGAAGCTGCCTAGGGGGTGATTGCAGATGCCTCCCGGAAGGATGAGATGGGAAACTGTCTGGGCTTGGGGGATATATTCTATAGCCACTCAGACCATAATTATTTAATAGAACAGTTATCAGAGAGACAAAATTACTATCCATTGTGCAAGAATCTTCCCTTGTATGGATTCAGGATGAGGGATGATTTCTTCATTCCTGAGGCGAGTAGGGACGAACCAGCTTACTGGTTCAGAAGCACGCCATGCCAACATCAATGGTTCAGGGCATCAGATGGTCATGCACAATAGGACATCACACCTATCACCACCGACTATCTATACCACCATATGATCAACATTTATGGGAATCCATTTCCACCGGAGACGTCCCCTCCCATGTACTGCACAATAGTGAAGGCATCCTTGAGGTATTCGAAGAAAGGGTGGTCCGATGAGAGGGAATTACGCTAGGACGGAAACATCACCGATTATTTGGCATGCACCTACTAGGTAGGTGCCTCATGTGAGGAATTTAGAGCTAATCTGAGGAGAGTGGGCTTGTAGGAGGCGTCTTGGGCCTCCTAATTCCACACTTATCAACCGAAACAGCTGATTCCGGAGCTATTGAGAATATGGCCATCTAGGACCAACACTTTTCACCTGTGACATGGTGAGGATGACATCAGTATGTGGGATGTCCATCAGATTTTGGGTGTCCCAATCTTGGGGGATATGTATGATGAGTTCGTCCCAATCATTAGTGCGTGGGAGGATCCGGAGCAGATGTCGCAGCTGGCACTGGCATTTATGGGACTGGTCCCCAGAGAAGATAAAGAAGCGGTGAGAGATGTCCACATTAAGAAGTGGTTCAAGTAGTTCCTCAACATCCTGAAGGATCTGGAGATTCCACAAAGGCCTCGGACTTGGCCGAAGGGTGCTCAATGGGTCAAGGAGCACTCGTATTGGCGGCTATTGGAAGACATCCAATTGAAGACCTGGGTTTTCTCTGTCCGCACTGAACAACGACTAATTGTGAGTCTGGAGGTGTTTATTTCAGCCCTTATATATGGTGGGATCCTACTAGTGAGGGATACTAACATGGGGGTGTGGCCTAGCTCATTCAACATGGCATCCATGCTGGCCACAAGATGGTGTGTCAATCTGAGGATTCTGATGCTCGCCAGATTGTACAAGATGCTACAGCATGTTAGTGAGGGAAAGAAGCCATCAAGGATATGCAGGCCCTTCCATCTTCTATATGGGTGGATCGTGGTGCACTTCAGTGGGGTTTATGAATATCTGAACCCCATCTCACCTCCGGGGTCAATCTTCCTCCCATCCATTCGGAATGCTGCTGGGAGCATTCCTGACAAATTAATTGTGTCGTTGGTACTAAAACGGGTGTGGAAGGTGGTCGATTTTAATTTCCATCAGTTTCCATTGCCTATGGGGGTACTTACCGATGATGGTTGGGGGATGGAGGAGCATCAGGCCTATCTCCTATCCTTTCGAGGTGGAGTCTTTTTGGCATGGGTGGGCAACGAGCCTCTTTGTGAGCCATACACCCCACACCAGTTTGTAAAGAAATTGCAGTGCCTACAGTGGTTGACCATGCAGGTCTACTAGGAGGTGCGCCACAAGGATCACTCGTGCATAATGAGGAAATTGTGGCTCATGTTCAAATGGGAAGATGGGAAAATGCGAAATGCATTGCCTCCTCCTACAGCCTACTTTGTACTGGTGAAGGAGTATGCCATATGATGGGAGGTGTCTTATCATGGGAAATTTTGAAGCACCCAACCATTCAAGCTGGCGATGGAGGGACTCCCTAATCCCAATTTCGGGTTTGGAGGGCAGTAAGGGCCTCTCGCAGTGGTGGGGATGTTGTGATGGTGAGGCCTGCACCATTTTACGATGAGACAGTAGCGGCAGATCCAACAGTGGTAGAGGAACCGGTGGTCCCGAAAGTGCATATCCATCCATAGGGGCGACCACCGAGGGGATTCCACGGGATATCCACTAATTCCTTGTGGAAGCGGTTGTGTAATATCGACATTCCAGAGAATGTTGTTTTCTCGGAGGCCTGGGACATTTGGGACATCAACCATCAATTAATCGGTCCATCCGAGATGTAGCGACACATAAACCATCTCAGGATGGATTTACCGGGTATATGCCCTATCCGAGCTAGTTTCCCGGTGACTCTTGTGGAGGAAGAGTTATATCTGGGTGATCTGGGGGACTACGTACATTCCAGTGGTGCCTCGCATCCATTGAAAGGCTGGGTGAGGGTAATACTAGATTAGACAGTTCCCTGACAACTATCGGCCGCTGAGATGAGGGAGTGCTTCCCCCTGTCGGAATATTCAGATGAATCCTCTTGGGGAGACGAGGCTAGTGGAAGGAGCCTGTTAAAGGAAGGTGAAGTCGGTGATGAAGACTCTGGTCTCGACGATTTCACGGAGGTTATCGAGGTAACATTCCATGTTTCATTCCTCAGGGTCTTCTCTCATGCCATTATGAACTCCTTATCAACATTTGTCCCGCTCAGGTAGAAATTGTACAAAGACCTCGCTCTCACCCCTTGGTGGGTGGTGATGTAGGACCCTCGGAACCCGCACCTGTGGCCGCGTCTAGTCCTGTGTCTAGCGGGGCTAGGGCACCCGAGGTGGCTCCTCCAGAATCTCCGGACCTCACGACAATATACAGAGGGCCACGATTTGGGGTCCCATCAGCATCAACTCAAGAGCATTACTAGGAGTTCAATCTCTGTATGTCCTTTCCAAGGAATTCATTACTTCCATACATTGATCATTCCAACTGAAATCTATGACCTTCTCTGTTATGTATAGTTATTCGACTGGAATGGGCTGATGTGGTGAGACTGGTCGGGATTTCTAGCGGTGCCCCTCGTAGAAGCATGCTAGTAAACATGGAGATAGTTACCCCGCCAACAAGAGCGGAAGCTCCCCCCATCATTGGCAGGATCACCAGCAGGGTCCTGCCAGAGGTCATTGAAGTGGGGTCCGACGATGAGGATCTGTCCGTCAACTTGAGTCCCGTTATGTCTGATCCAACGCCAGATGTCGCGACTGAAACCATGCCAGATACAGATCCCGTGGAAGATTTCTTGAGGGAGTACCTTGCATATAAGACTACCAAAAATGCAGACATGGATGAGATGGCCTCTGACGAAGAGTACAACGACATAGTCTGCCGCCAATCATGGAATCTGATCATGCGATTTATCAAAAAGACCCCACAGACACTGTGGATGGATGAGATTGATAGAATTCTCTTGCGGCTGCGCGATCTGTGTGTTGGGGGAGTGGATTCCCAACACCCTCACCTGCTCATCGGAGATCTTATGGTGAAGAAGATCCGAGAGTATGCTGGCAGCCTCAACGTTGGTTGGCAGTGGAGGATGGCGATGAACATCAAAAAGCTATGGGAGGCTGGAGATGAGATCTAATGGCTATGGATCTAGGAGGATGCACACTCAACCACTCTTAAAGAACAATCATAGTTGATATTGTGATTTAAGGCCCAACTGGCTGAGGCGGAAGAGCATCTAAGGCAAGCTTCTGAAGAAATTGTCGTCATCCAGGCCGACATAGAATGGCCCCAAACTAAGGCTGATGAGTTGCACCCCATATCTGCTAAGGAGGAGTGGGGGCTGAGCCAGCGACATCAACTCCTGGATTCCACAAGTCGATGGGTGTAAAAACATCAACTCTCTTTTTACAAGGTCAACTCGTCCATATGGGGAATAAACCCTAGTGTGTTGTAAGGATCACAAACTCTCAATGGTATATTCGTGTTTTGATTTTTGAATACATGAGTTTCATTATCGAGTTTGGATTTAGAACAATCAACAATTCATTCTTCCGGTGAGCTCTGATGCACGAGTGGGGTAATTCTAGGGGCTTCAGGATTAGTTCAACCATAGGGAAGTGGAAGGTGTGAATCACAATACCCGGAATTCGGAGCACTATGGGGATGGCGTGACAATAAAGGATAATTGTTGACTATGGAAGAAACACAATATCCTTATTGAATTAGCATGAAACGAGGATAACAAATAAGGTCTGACCATTGACCATTATTGAAACACAGGGCCCAAATCAGGATGATACCTATTATTCTTCCGAAACATTGGCCCAAGACAATAGGCATGCCATAAGCCGGGCATCCAAACTGTTAGGGGGTTCCTCCAGACATGAAAGAGGAAAGGGGTTTGAATAAGGGGAAACAAAGTGTGGAATGTGGAGTAAGGGTTTGTTCTAATAGAGTCTAACACTCTTGATATTACGCCACTGTGGAGGAAGCACACTTGATGGGAACACCGGTTTGATCATGGATCATTCCTTCATTCCAACAGGACCTCTCTGGTGAGGGATCCGTCACTTCCCAATGTCATATTGGGGCCTCACGGACTTGTTCAGGGAAAAATTACAGTTACATAGTTCCCCCCAAGGGGTCAGGATAGGGGGTTGGAATTGTGGAGGAATAAGGCTTATGATTCATGTGGCTGGACCCTGGGTGAAATATCGTGGTGTCTCTACGTATCCCATGAGGATTGAAATCAAGACGTACGTAGTTCTGGAGGCACAGTTTATCGTCATGTAGGATGATAAGAAACTTGGATGTGCCGGTACGCATCCTACCAAAACTACTAAGCCCACGTGAGTCGTGCTTGGTGTGGGAAACAAGAAGTAATGGTGGGACATTCCTGACACAGGAAGGGTCATGGTAGGATGAAGGGGCACTCGGTGAATACCTTCCCAATTATTCTAACTCGCCCATGAGGTGCACATAGATGCATGAAGAGATAAAGCCGAGTATGTTGGAATTCCACTTAAACATGAGGAAGTGAAAATGTGTGAATCATGACGCTTGAGATTTGGATCGCAATGACGACAGCGTGACAATGGAGGATAACTGTTGACTGTGGTGGAAACTCAACATCAATATCGCATTATCTGAGAATGGGTATTATCAAATGAGGGTCGATCGTTGACCATGTTCGAAACACGTGACCTGTCACAAATGTCATCCAAGATCCTTAGGGACGTTGGCCCGAAACAATAGGAGAACCCTTAGGCCCAACATCCATGGAGAGCCCTTAATCCTAGAATCCATTTCGTATGAGGGTCCTTTGGGATGTGGAGGAGGATGAGGATCCAAATGGTGAGCTCACAAAGCTTGGTCATGGAATGAGAAGAATTTCTCCATTAAAATCCCACACCTCGGGCTCTTTCTCAAAACGCATCTAAATTAGTTAATGAGATGTATTAGATAGAGGGAATTGAGTCCCTTCTTATTGGGAGATCTATTTTAGGGTCATAGAATTCAGACCATTGATTGGAGGAAACCAAGAAAGCACATGGTGGGATAACTCAGATATCCGATGTGAATGGGAACCGAGGTTTCAACCACCACGTATTCCCGGGAAGAGGTTTTATGTCTGGTGACCCAAAACGAGAGTTGAGCTAGGCCTGAAGCAAAATGAAAATTCATTCCTACGTACCCCATGAGGATGGGGATCAAGTTGTACATAGTTCGTGAAAGGGTCTTAGTTTAATGTCTTAGAACATGAACCATGAATGGCTAAGGAGAGCTGGAGACATGTGGTAAGGTGGTTACAAAACATGACGTGAATGAAGACATAATCCCATACCATTTGTTCCCTGGGGAAGTGTTCGAGTTGCAGGAGAGAACAAGAATGTTAGGTTGGGCCTGCGAGGAAGTTCTCAGGTGCTCCCATGTATCTCATAAGAATGACAATCAATCCACACATTTTTCTTGAAAGGTGGCACGACACGGTGGGGTACCAGTGAAAAGGATTAAAGGGCGTACGAGCATGGCCCTCACGCCAAGAGAAGCGGTATTTGATAAATCTTGTTTTTCCTTTAAGGTGAGTGGTTTTTTTGTGATGTGACAATCCTAGGGTATCATGCCCCGATGTCTCCATAATAATAAAGTTGTAGTATGAGTTGGAAAATGGCATGGCATATGACCAATACCCAACGTGAAGTCCTCTATGATGAGGTCATCACAATGTGGGCCGTTTTTCGTCATTCAGCCAGGATGATAATGTCACAGTTTTGAGACATGTGATAGGACCAATCTTGCATTTTAACATCATGAAATGCAGACGTAGAAGATATGATTCTAGTAAGTGAATGTGTTCAGTTCTAGGAAAAATAACCGACTTGAATGGGGACATGATCTCGTGTCACATCATATGCAATTTCTAGAGGGAGACCTCAGGACAAGGGAGAAACATAGAGGAAAGAGGTAAAGAGGAGGACATATGAGCTCCCAAATGAGCTGGACCCAAAAATGAGACGTCCGGGCAATCCTATGTATCCCATAAGTATGGGAATCAAGACATATGTAGTTATGGAGGCTACATTTTAATGTTGAGTGGGACAAGAGGGATATTAAACAAGATGGCTGATTTTTAGAATGGGTTGTTTGTGCTGCAGCTATTACATACCCAATGTGAATGAGGACATAATCATGTACCATGCCACGTTGTCCCGTAGTCAATGTCTCAAAGGTAGGACAAAATAGACAAGTCAGCAAAACTCAGGCTGGACATAGTCTGGGATTTCCTACGTATCCCAACAAGATGGGAATCGAGCCGTATGTTGTTCTGAGGAGATCATTGTTTTTTGTCTTAGGTCTTGTACTGTAGGAGCCCCGAAGGATTCCTTATTACAACTTTTTCCCCATGAAGCACAGAGGTGCACTGGGGGATAGTGCCTAGAGTGTCGAGATTTCACCTGCACATGGTGGGGTGGAACATAATGTGAATCATGCAACCAACATTCGAGGCATGAAGGGGCTATAATGACGACATAGGATTACGACTAAGCATGTTCAAAACACAGTATCTTGTTGTGTTAGAATTAAATGGGGAAAAACAAATGATCATCGACTGCTGACCATGTTCGCAACGCAGTATTTGTATCAATTTGTTGTCTGAAACCCTCTGGGGCATTGTCCTGTAATGGAAGGGAAGCCCTTAAGCGTAGTATCCATTCCGTTCTTCTGGGTCCCTTCGGGTGTGAATGACAATAGAGGTCCAAATTAAGGGGAACACGAAGCTTGAAAAATGGAAGGAACTTTCCTAAGATGAATCTGACACTCTTGGCCTTATATTATAGTACTGTTAACACATGGGAGAACCACTGCAAGGGGTCGAGGGACACAATTTGATGGCGGCAAAGAGATGTTGGATTACCGGGAGAAGGGAGGCATGATTCCAAAAACCCAACGTGGATGAGGGCGTAGCCTTGTACTATACCTATATATCCCCCTTGTGGAGAGGGATAGGACAAGGGGCCTTGGTGACCAGGAGACCGTGAGATCTCTAAGAGATGGGGCTGGACCCCAAGTCTAGACATCAGGGTGGTCCTATGTATCCCATAAGGATGGGAATCAAACCATACATATTTGTGGATGAGATCTTAGTTTATGGTCTTAGAGATCAGACCATGAATGGATGGAAAAATTCCAAGTAAGTGTAGACCTCGACCTGATCCCTAAGCCCACGTGAGTTAAACTCGGTGTGGGAAACAAGGGAGGAAGGACCTTATTGCAATACCCGGAATTCCCATCAATGGGAAGTCGGTGCAGAGCCGCTAAGTACACCCTTACCACATCTTTTGTCCTTCTAATATCGGCAAAACAAATATTATTAACTTAAATGACTACATAATGTTTATGACATGGTAATAAGTGGTATAAAAGTACTAATGAACTTGAAAAAGGTTCTTATGGAATTAGAAATTAACTCAAGTTTATTATTCAGGAGATTAAAGAACGATTGAGTCAAGTCGGACCCGAGGTAAGGGATCCTACAACTCTCTTTCTTTTTAAGTACACTCTTTTATGTCATTTATTTTAAGCTCATATTTCTTATGATTGGGATGTTCTTTTATATTACTCCTACTGTAATTTTTTTGTTCATGTGATGAGAGACCCTATTCTCTCTCATCAATCCATTTTGGATGTTTTGAGTGGCGCCGTTAGGCTGCCGAACTTTCGTAAGAGATCTAACCTCTCTCTTTCTTTTTAAGTACTCTCCTTTATGTCACTTCTTTTAAACTCCTCCTTGCAATGTTGGGGGATTTTCTTTTATATTCCACTTTCTGTAAATTCTATTGTAATATGATGGCATACTCTATTTGATCTCATCAATCCATATTCGGAAGTTTTATGTGGCGCCGTTAGGCTGCTGAGTTTTCGTAAGGGATTTTTCATCTCACTTTTATTCCCTTGAGATTTATGCTACATTTGCCACAAATTCCATTTAGTGGTGTATGTACTACCCATTATTCTACTCTTTGTGTAATATACTTTGGTTTATGAGTATTTACATCAATGACCTATTGTCTTTCTTCATGGGGTGTATGTTTTGAATGATACCCAAGTCGGTAAGGGAACCTTTCACCCTCCTCTTTCTTAAAAGACTTATTTTATTGGGTCTTTTAATTTACATATTTTTATGTTGGGATATGTTCTCATACATCCTAATTGAAGTAAATTTTATGTCCAAGTGGTGAGATACACTTTTTATCTCTCATCAACTCATTTTGATGTGATGCCGTTAGGCTGTCAAGGGAACTTTTTAACCCAATTTCGATTTCTTTGGGTTCAACTTGTAGTCATTGAATATGTCATCCATTGAATATGTGTGAATGACCTTTTATTGCTTTACACTTAATATCCACTTATATTGGGTGTATATATATTTGTCACACATATTTTTTTTGAGATTTATTTGTCTTTAATTTAAGGATACCTTCTTTATAAGGGATTTCATCACATTTGACATTTCTATTAAGGGCTCATTGTTGTTATGCTCCAATTCACTCTTATATGGTGTATATACTGTCCTTTGGAGTATTATATCATGAATCCTTTTATTCTCATGATATTATAAAATTCTGACTAAATGTTATTCCTCGATTATTGTATTCAATTGTCTCTAATTTTGGTAAGACCCCTTTAACCAAAATATCGTTTTAAATGTTTTAATTATTTGTTCTTATTAATATCCATGTTTTCAAAATGGTTTTAAGGATTTATTTATATGGATATTAATGGTTTAAAATGTTAAATGCTTCAAGGTGGTATGGGACACTTTGATTCAAAGATCTCTTTATTAAATGTTTTAAATGGTTTTGGAAATGGTTTCTTTTTGAATGGATTCATTATTTCAATATCCTAAAATGTTATATTGTGATTGAAATGTGGAAATGTTATGTTTCCTTTATTCATGTTTATGTGATACGATTATGTTATGGTTCTTTGGAATATTTATGAAGAACGGGTGGTTCTGTGATAAACTAAGGGCGGGTGAGCCCGATATAGCTCTCCAATGCATTGGGTAACGTAAAGGAGAGAAACGTTAAGGTTTCTCCGAAGAGATTTAGGGAATATACTGTGATGGGTATTCCAAACGTAACCAAGAGGGTTACTCCCTACGTAAGAATGTTATGAATGCCTCAAGTTACCTTTATGTCTTATGTTTTCTATTATTTATTCATGATTTGATATGCCTATATTTTATGGGTAAAGTATGATTTCATTCTTATGTATATACGAACTCATGTTTCCTTTCCATATTTGTATAACCCTTACTGAGTTTTTTGTGCTCATCCCATGTTTTTGAAATGTTTTTCACAGGTCAAGGGAAAGGTACATGATGTGATGATAGTGTCGAGGATGTGTCAAGAAAGAATCCATGTTTCATTTTAAATATGTTTCCATTGATGGGAAGAATGGATACTGTCTTTTATGTAACCACTTTGTTTAAATGTGGAATGTAATGCAAGTTTCATGATCTAATTCTCTAAAACTCTAAACCTGAAAAGATCCTCAATGTGTAATCTTGTAATAACTCAAGATTAAGTAAGGTTTAAGGTTGGGGCCTTACACAGCGTATCCCATAAAGATGGGAACAAGCCATATGTAGTTCTCAAAGATACCCAGGGGGAAGGATACCCTAACGAGGACGAGTACAGTGTGGTGAGTAACCCGACATGAATGAGGACATAATCCCATACCACGCCGCACAATACCATAAGAGAGAACCTGGGCCAGGGGACTAAAAAGGACAAGGGGCCTGATAGTAGGTCTTTGGTCAGAACGGTCTACCATACTCGCAGTTTAACGTCTTGGGGTGAGGATGAGGGTTGTGGAATATGATTCCATGGACAGGGGAGGTGTACGGAGCGATGAGTAACCCGACGTGAATGTGGAAAAAATCCCACACCACACCATACACTCTGGGCATGAATGTGGGATAAGGGGCCCAATAAGTCCAAGGGGCCTAATGTTGGGCCTCGGTCAAGAAGGCCTAACTAGATTGTTGTTTAACGTCTTGATGTAAGGACGGGGGGTGAGGGCCCAAAAAGGCCAAGGGGCCTGAGGTGAGGCCTCGGTTAGGAAGGCCTGGCCAGCTTTCAGTTTATCGTCATACAATGAGAAAGGGGGTCGGGGGCCCAGAAAGGCCAAGGGGCCTAAGGCAGGGCCTTGGTCAGGATGCCCTGTCCAGGTTGCAGTATATCGTCATACTATGAGGACGAGGGTGGATAAGTTTTCTCTTCAAGGGGTGTGTATGGTACGGTGAGTAACCCGACGTAAATGAGGATGTAATCCTACACCACACCAAAAAATCCCATCATAGAGAACCTAGGCCAGGGGCCTGACAGTTGGCCCTGCCCAGAAAGAGTTCGTCGCTTCCGGACAAGGCAGAATGAATCAATACACTCGATGTTTGTGACATCTTGGGGTATGCATGATGATCCATGGAATTTGTTGAACATGTTCGAAACATAGCTTCCTTATGGTGACCTGTGAAGGGAGCAACAAATGATCATCGAACTCTCACCACATTCGAAACACGAGACTTGTATCGGCTTGTGGCTTGGAATCATCGAGGGCGCTGGCTTGAAATTGTATGAGGGCCCTTAGGCCTAGTATCCATAAAGTTAAGGGGCCCTTCCGGATGGGGAAGGTAATGGAGTCCATGTCAAGGAGTGGGTTAAGAATAGCTGTACACAACTACAAAACAGACGAGCATCTCCAAGGAGGGGGATGTAAAGCCAGATCGAGACTAGCTCAACATGAATTGGGGAAAAAGAATACACCCTTCCATATGTCTTGAACTGTGGGGAAGATTCTACATTCTGGGCTGGGCCAATAGAAAAAATGTTTGGGCATTCCTACATATCCCATGAGGATGGGAATCAAGCCATACGTAGTTCTCAAGAGCCCATGCAATTTAACATCGTGCGGTGAAGATGGGGGAGGATAGAAGAATGAGAGTGGGAACATGGTGCGACCAATATAATCCTTGTATGAGTGAGGCTAATGATGCCTACTCTACATCATGCGAGGAACCTCCAAGGAAGATATGCATAGGGGGGGGATAGTCCGAGAGATGGTTTTAGGGTTGGGCTTAAAACGAAGCATTTGATCATTCCTACATATCCCATGAAGACGAGAATCAAGCCATATGTATTTTTAGAAGCACAGTTTAACATCATGTAGGACAATGAAACACATATAATATGGGGATGTGTACAGTATGGCGAGTTACGCGACATGAATGAGGACATAATATCATACCAAACCATACAATCCCACAAGAGATCCTGGATTGGGGAAGGCCATGGGGCATGAGGCTGGGCCTTGGTTAGGAAGGCCTAACAAGATTGTAGTTTATCGTTACATAGTGAGGATGAGGGAGATCTTAGTTTAGGTTTATAGAGATTGGACCATTTTGAGGTTTATTATCATGCGGGTTGATAATGAGAAGATTAACATCATGATGGACGATGATGTAGTTTAACGTCGTGCAGGATGATGTTTTAGTATAAATTCATGTGGGATCGTCCAGTTTAAGGTCATGTAGGAACATATAGTTTAAGGTCATGTGGGACAGGGGTACCCTTTAAGGTCATGCAGGAACCTAAGTCTCATGAAAATTATTTCTTGAGGAACGTGGAGTTGGTGGGAGGAGTTATGCTCTCACCATACATGGTTACCAAGGAGTACGCTCTTTTGGGGTAAACCTTATGAGTGATGTAAGGCCATTACCATTTGGGCTCTATCCTAGGTGGTTTCCTTCCGGGGATCATCATCGCTCGGAGGGCCATTTCCAGGTCTCCTTGCAGAAAATAGTGAAGGAAACCCATCTTTTTAGAGGCTCTGGTTATCTTATTCTAATGCATTTCTATATTGTGCAGGGCACAGAGCCTGTTCTCGTTGAGTGATTCCAATTTTTCTAGACTATTTTTGGCCACCTTATCCGGAACATACTGGTCATAGACTGTAGTACATAATGATGGAAGCTGAATATCGATGGGCAGGACGACCTCAACACCATACAAGAAGAAATATTGAGTCACCTGGGTCGAATTGTGAGTCATCATTTTATATGGCCAAAGGGTGTTGGGGAGCTTTTTTGGTCAACTTTTCATGTTTAGACCAACCATTATCTGCAAAATTTTAGAAAGGGTTTTTTTGAATGCCTCGATATGTCCATTTTCCTGCATGTGATAGTGAGAGGTATTGTTCTAACGGATATTGTACATGGAATACAATTTCTTCAGCTCAGATACTCGGAAGTTTGTGCCATTATTGGTGAGGACAGCATGAGGAACTCTTAACTGATGGATGATATTGGATCTCACGAAGCCAACAATGGAATGGGCCTTGACCTCTTTGAGTCAAACTGCCTCTACCCAGATGGAGAGAAAATCTGTAGCCTTCAGGATGAACCTAGTCTAGCGAGCTATCTCCGGTGGATATAGTCCCACGACATCGAATCCCCACACCGCAAATGGGATAGAGTAGTTTTTTGAGTGGATAGTCTTTGACGGCCAATGTAGGATGTTAGCATGAACTTGGCACATGCAGAATCTCTTGGAAAACTCAATACAATAATGGATCATAGAGGGACATAAGTACACCAGTCTCCAAATCTGATGGGATAGATTCAGCCCAGCCTGGTGGGCACCGCAGGAACCGGCATGAACCTCTTTCCTTACCTGAGAAATCTCTACTCGTTGAATGCAATGGAGGAGAACTCCATCGAAGTCCTTCTTATAGAGGATTCACTCAAGACTAGGACCACTCTAGAGGGTAAACTGCAGTGCACTGCATCATATTTTCTCATGCTCATCATGATCATCTGGGAGGCAACCATTTTGGAGATACTCGACAAAAGGTTCCCTCCATTTGGGAGTGGCCTCAACCACTGCATTTGAATAACCTGGGGCTCCTAACATGGAGGATCTGGTGGTAAGATGGCTTACCCGCAGGCCATCGTCATCCTCTGAGATAACGAGGGTGATGAATCTTTGGTGTATTACATGTATAATAATATCATCCTGATCGGGTTCAGCAAGTGATGCAGCTAAGCCAGCCAAAGCGTCCTCTCGACTAATCTGTAACCATGGGACATGGGTAACCTCTGGTCAAGAAGGGAACTTGGTCATTAGATGGAGGGTGCACTCCAACAATGGCACGAGCTCTATCTTCCTGATGACATAGTCTCCATTGACCTGCTTGATGACTATTTCAGATTCCACTTTCACATGCAAATAGGGAACAACTATCTCAAGGGATAGCTCGAGGCTAATGATGAGAGCCTGATACTCTGCCTCGTTATTGGTGTAGCATTCTGACATCAAGAATGAGTATGGAGGAACGGATTGCACTTAGGTGATGAAGACGATACCCAGTCCCACTCTTCTATGCTTAGGATCATTGATCCTTCTACCGGTGGGACTCCGGGAGGCACCGTCAAAGTGCATTTTCCAACATGGGATGGCATGGTCGACTGAGAGGATTGCCTCATCAGGAAAATACAGGTCCAGAGATTGATCCACAGAGGTTGTATTGCCAGATTGGAAGTCTGCCAATGCCTGCCCCATGATAGCCTTCTAGGGCATGATCCTGATGTAGAACTATAGGAGAATCATAGCCCACTGCGCTATCCAGCCAGTCAACATGGTGCGGTTCGGGATGTACTTCATCGGGTCTACCTGAGAGACCAATAGTACTTCATAGTGCTGTAGGTAATTTTAAAACTTGTGTACATAAAACACAACTGCAAGGTAGGTATTTTTTTTGGGGTAGTATCTAGTCTCTGTATCTAGGTGAATTCATCTGAGGTAATAGAGAATGTTATCTATCCCCTCATTGTTCTTCTTGGCGAGCAGGGTGCTGAGAGACCGTTCTAGGGCAGCCACATAAAGGACCAGCGGCTTTCCGGCGATTGGTGGCATCAAGACCGAAGGCTGGAGTAGATAATTCATTATTTACTCAACGGTGTCCTAACACAATTCATTCCATTAATATTCATAGCCTTTCTTAATGAACCGGGAAAAGGGATTACACTTTCTAGCAATATTTGCAATGAATCACCTTATGTAGGAAAAGTGTCCTTGAAGACCTTGAAGCTCCTGAATATTACATGGGGGAGGCATTTGTAAAATGGATTTGATCTTCTCTTGGTCGATATCAATGCCTTGGTATCTAACAACAAAGCCAAGAATCTTCCTGGAGGTGACCCCAAAGGAACACTTCTATGGGTTCATCTTGAGGTGGCGGGAGTGGAGGAAACCTAACACTTTCTCAAGGTCCTTGAGATGGTCCTGGCGATGATGAGATTTTACCACATGATCATCTACAAATCATTCTACCATTGTCCCATGAATTTTCTTGAATATGCAGTGTATGTCCTGCTGATATGTGGTACCTGCATTTTTCAGGCAGAAGGGAATAACCTGGTAAACGAAAGTACCATGGGGGACGTGAAATCAGTGGTATCCTCGTCTTTAGGGGACATACAGATCTGGTTATACTAGGACTTTCCATCCATGAAATAGAGGGCTTGTAACCCCACCATAGCATCAATCAACAACTCTGTCACTCGAAGTGGAAAATCATCCTTCGGAATGTGGTGGTTGAGATGGAGGAAGTCGAAAAAGACTCTGATCTACACGTTCTTCTTCTTGACTAGCACAATGTTGTGGAGCCACTTGGTGTAATGGACTTCCTTGATGAATTTGGCTTTGATAATCATGTCAACTTCAGACTCAACCATGGCACCATGACCTGGGCGCATCTTTCTGGGAGGCTGTTTAAACCCACGATGGTATGTCGGGAGGCCAAGGTGGTGGACGACTACCTAGGGATATAGTCCTGGCATCTCGCCGTAACTCCAGGAGAACACATCGTGGTGCTGCTCAAAGAATTCCACGTACCGATGTTGCTCCTTGAGGGAAATGGAGGCACTGATCAATGTGGGTCTTGGATTTGACTCGCTACCAAGGTTCACTTGTACAATTTCTTCAATCGTGGTAGAGACGCCTTCTTCAAAGGTGGGGGAGCATCTTCTAGGTCCTCTTCCTGACTTGTGGAGGGATCTTCCGCGGGGGGAGTTGTCTCCAAGCCATCAGACTCTAATGGGTGGTCGGTGCTGTCATGAGAGGCAGTGGTCATCATATCTGGAGATTCATGTGCCACATAGACCATGGTGATGAAGGCAGTAGATCTAGTCCCAACTAGTCTTCGGACCATGGGGTCACGATTAATAACATTAAAGCAGTAGTGGCGCGTCGGTTTGAGCCGTTTAATTACAGCCTAGTGAAACAGACACATATGACATGCCGCTATTGCCATCAGCCTGACATCCAGATACCGTAAAGGCGTAAGAGGCTCTGGGATCACCTGAGCCTAGTTGGTGTAGGAGTACAAGGTGATTTTCCACCCTCACCAGCCTTTACTTTTTTAATTTTCACTATGGTAACTAGTTTTATCATAGTTTATTTTTCCATTAAACCGAAAATAGAATGACATTATTAGATATGTATTACCCACTTATTATAAATATAAAATGAATATTAATAATTAAACCTTATATGTTTTTGTATAATTAATTTTAATTCCTAACATGTTTTTCACACAACACAATTTCAACCATAAATGTCATAATTAATTATTTACTATTTTTACTATTATTTATGACCAAATAATAAGCTGAACATATACAATAATATTACTTATTTTGATAAAAAAATATGTAATCTATTTAATATAATTTAATTTAGTGTAGTGGTATAATTTATCTTAAATGTAAACCAAAAAATTATGTAAAACAATTCTTGAAATACATTTTTCATGAATAAAAAATTATTATATTAACTATATATCTACTAATCAAAATTAAATTGTTTTTAATTTATTATATATATAATATATAAATTTTATTTAAATGGTTCATCATTAAATATTATTTTATTTAACTAATATAGAAAGAAATTACACAATTTCTAGAAATATCATTTACTAAAAAATACCTCCTTTAACATCAAAATGATCATACCTTTATTTATATCAAATTGATAGTCAATAATTTTGTTATTCTTTAAAATTTAACTCATTATTATAAATAATAGGATGAAAATTAAAATTATATATTTTTAATTAATCATAATATATTATTTCTAAGGAACAAATTCAAAAAAAAACAAATTTCTTGACCTAGTATTTTCAAAACTGATATTCATCATATCAAACTATGATTTTTTTAAATTAAATTTTAAAATATAAATTTTATTGTATATTTATTAAAATATAATGTTTTCTTATTGTAAGTAACATCTTAGTGTTATATTCTTTACTCCTACAACAACTTAATCCTCCAAATATCCAAGGATATTACTTTCTTAAAAATGATGGTGGTTCATCCTCATATCATCTATCAGTTAACAAATTTCTTAGTCAATTTTATAACTATCCAAAGTAACATTATCACTAAAGTCATTTGACTCCTCAATTTCTTCTCTATTTCTTCAATAATTTTGATAGTCTCATCATAATAATATATATTAGGTTCCAATTAAATTTCCTTAGAGTTGAGCACTTGATTTGGGTTTGGCATATACTTCCTTACTAATGATATAGGGAACATGAAATTTACATTTTAGAGGATTAGTGTAATTTTTAATTTTTATTTGATATATCAAATTATTTCCAAAAGTTCATGGATCATATGTAATTGGGTCTCAGTTTTTCATTTCATACAAAACCATTTGACACCCTTAAATGGATATAATTAACCAAAGTAGAGATCTACATCATTTAATTGTAAATCATTCTTTCATTTACAATCATAAATATTTTACCAACATTAAGGTAAATTTGTGTATTTATTAATATTATTTACCATTGATGTTATCTCCACTATAATATCATGGTGTAAAATATTCCTTTAAACATATTTATCTTAACAAGTTAGAGGATGCTGTCACTTTTTAAATGAAAGCTTTATATAAGGCCATTTGAATACATGAACAAAAGCTATTATTAAAGTAAAACCCTACTAAATTTAAAAATTTATCCCATATAAAATTAATTTCATATCCTTATGATCTCAACACATCATGGATATTTTGAATAGTCCTTTTAGACTATGAAATGGTTTAAGGGTGACAATAAATGCTTAAATGATTCACAAAATCAATATCCTTTTGAATATATTTCCAATATTTTTATATAAATCATAGATCATGATCAGACACAATGTTAATAGGCTCTCTAATATGACCTGGAAATTCATAAATATAGAGTTTTAAAAGGTGATCAAGTGGTAATTCTACTATTATAGCACGAAAATGCAAATATTTCTTTAGGTTATCAATAATAACACATATCACCTTATTCTTCCTAGGATTCAAGTGTAGCCCCCATGAATAGTCTTTTGTAATTTTTTACCATTTCTATATTGGTACATGAAGAATATTTTTGACACATTTAGGATTTTCTCTCTCATCCATCACCTATTTAAAATCCATGAATCATAAAACATGGTCAGAAATATTAGTGTTTATTTTCTCCCATAATAATTGTTCCCCTAAATCCATATATATCATGGTGCTTCCATGGTGTATGGGATATTTGAGTTATGATCATACACCCATAATTCCATTTTTTCACAATTAGAAATGGAACCGTATACCTCTTTCTAAATTTCTTAATTCCATCTTCATAAATGATGTCCGATAATTTTCTATCATTCATGAAAATATCATCTTTTGAATACACTAATAATCAAATTAAATAAATTTTATTTAGTCCATTGATGATGGTTTAACAATAAATTTAAAAGGGAATGATTTTAACCCTTCTATAATAGTTTCAATCTTCATATTTATGATATCCATGAACATATGATCCCTATAAATCATAATTTTTGTCGTAACTCCATGATCTTTTCTAATAAAAAAATACACAAATTTTTTTTCCATACAAGGGTGGTATTTTATCGATAAATAAGAATCCATGAGTAATAAAATCATCCACATTTACCTAATTTTTCCTTCCTTTAGTAAAGATATTTTTTTTGGTTATTATAATCTATGTACACCTCACATCATTCACCACTTAGAAAATTTCTCCATATATTCAATGAAATAATCATGAATACAATCTAAAAATAGATATTTTCATAGTTATTTTGATGAGTAATTACCTACCCTAATTAGTATGTGTTAAATTAATCATTATGATTAATGATCAATTGATGTACTTTATTGGATAAAACATTATATATCAAAAATCAGTAATTTCACGATAGTGGATTCAAAAAGAGATCATTGAATTATCTCCTATTAAATTCATCAGAACATTCTTCACATTTCATTGTCTATATAAACATAACCATATTACATATAACATGGGATAACCGGTTTATAGAATAGTTAATGTTATGAAAATTATTTCCAGTAATAAGCTCCAAAACCAATAGGACTATATACCATGGTTATGTTCATTTGTGTAGGCCACTCTTTGAATATCATTGTCTTTGTTGGTAGAATTATTTGATCTTTATATATTAATACATATCTATATTAGTATTCTCTAGTTATTGTGTGAAATTAGAGTTTTTATTTTCAATTTATTTTATTTAATTACTTGATAGTCTGATATAGTATTTTTCAGGAAAAATGATTTAATTTCTCAATTTATTCAAAATCCTTTTCATTCATATCCATATTTTCAAAAAAAAGTTTAAATAAAAACTTTTAATATTTTATTATAATTCTAAAAATTTATTTTTAACCCAAACATTATTTTTTATAAACTGTTTTGAAAAAAACTACAAAATGTTTCCTCGATGGTTTTATTTTCAGCATTAACATAAAATAATTTTTTTCTTTTTTTCTACGTAAACATCATTTACATATTTACCTTCTAGTATGATAGTTTTTCATTATTTATCCTCTTAAATATGTTTTATATGGTTTGAAAAACAAATATTTCAAATGAATTATTATTTTTTATTTATTTATTTAAAAACACTTATTTTTCTACAACTTGTATAATTTTGATGAATTGAAAGTCATATTTCATTTATTTAGTTTTTATTTACCTTATCTTGATACATTCACTTTATTGATATCAGTTTTAATAGATATTACTTTAATATTACATATTAAAATTTGATTTATCACGAATATTATTAATGCCAAATTTATATAACATTTTACATATAGGTTATTGGTTGAAAGTTATATGATTTAGTATATAATTATTGCTAATCTATATCATTTTCTCAATATGAACATTTATTGATTTAAAAAATATTTATGAATTAAGTTTGTTATTATATATTTTAGGTATGTAATAGACCTAATGTTATGGGAGGTTCCCGGTTATATATAGGCCCTAAATTCATCGATAATTCTCATTGTACAAATCAATAGGTGAAATTAAATTGACCATCACCGATTATTTTAAACTATCTTACTACAAGGCCTTGATATTTTAGGTATTATGATGTTTGATATCATGACGTCTAATAAAATGCATTTCAATTATTGGGAATTTGGTTATCTTTTTCTATATTATTATTAAATTGATATTATCTATGGTTGAATTTCATTATTAATTTATTTATTAAATATATTGTGTATTAATTTATTTTTCTTTCCAAAAAAATTAATTTTATGATTTTTTATAATTATTTATATTTAGTTTACCATTAGTTTCACAAGAATTGTGTTAAAATTGTATTATATATTAAGTTAATTATTTAAATGCCAAAAACAAGTATTAAAATTTGCATGATAAAAAAAATTATCATTACAATTAATTTTTATAATAAAAATAGGTTATTTTTATCCCTCTCACAAAGTATTATAGATATTAAATTCAAATAAGGTTCGTATATTATTGTTTTCATTAAAAGCAAATTACATAAGAAATTAAAAATGAAAAGTGGAATGAAATTTCCACAATATTTATACTTTATTGTATATGGATGAAAAAAACTTATTTAATATAATTAATAAACGTTTAGGGGTAAATATTAATTACATACCAACATTTTCTAACCATAATTACCTAATTTACCTATTATTAAAGTGAAAACTATAATGGTTTAAGTGAGTAACCTTGAAGGTAATAGGAATGAAATGATTAAAACATGTTTATTTTAATTTTTGGATGAGTTCATTTCCCTAACCATCCCTACACTATATTATCTAACAATTTTTAACACACTTAAATCAAGAGTGACATCAAATAATGAAAAATATATGTGTATTTACAAAAATTCCATTCCTCCATGGTTACAAATTTACACCCCTCCCCTCTCTTATTCACAACTATGAATCCATTTATTTGTACAAAACCCTTTAAAAATAACTCCCCAATATATGTTTCCACATTATAATGAAATTTATCTTCCTTAAAGAATTATAATAGGGTCCTTATTAAGATATCCAAAAAAGGATTTTCTAATCAAAGGTAATCTTCATTTCCAATCTGATTATTTTTACTTTTTTTACCACCATCAATTATCTTTATGATTTCAATATAAAGAATCTTTCGTATAATATATAAAAATATGTTTTTATGATTAAGACATAATATTTATCCATAACCTTCTATTTTAAAAGGGAACTAAAACAATCAGACATATGTACAAAAACCTACCACCTTGCGAACTGATGTATTTTTTCATCACCAACTAATATGGATAGTCATAATGATAAAAATAATTAATACATTTGATACTCATGATATAATATCGATTATATAAAATTAGTATATCATCCACTTACTTTCCCTTTAACCCATTAAAGAAATGATAATTTTTCTCATGTAGAAGTATGACCTATTGTCTCAATAATGTTATTTGATTAATTATACATGTTTAAATTTATTATAATTTTAATAAATATTTTTCTTAATATTATAAAAGTGATATTAAACTTCCATGAAAAAACTAACCTGAGAAAACAATGTGGTTAGTACTCAAAATAATGGTAATAATAAAATTTTATAAAGGAACATGTTATAATTTGTTATAATAGGATAATATATGATATTTAAAATATTAATATATTTCTAGTGTAAATTGAAAATAGTATTAAAACAATTATACATTAGGTTAAGGAATGTTCAACTACAGGGAATCATGAAGTAAAGGACTTCATCTCAATTTCCCATTATTTCTGAATATTTTAATGTTATGAACCAAATTTATTCCATATAATACATATAATTTCTGTTTAAATTGAATAGCATGAATACTCCAAATTCAATAGAACTTTGTATTACAATTCATTTTTATTTATCCAATAGAGGTTTAAATAGAACGTAACCAAGTGGTATGAAATTTCATCACTCAATTTATTTTCATTAGGTTATATTACTTCTTCATTGTATTTGATGTTATATAATTATTGGTGTAAAATATTTATAATATTTTATTATACACAACATATTTACTAAATATGTGAATAATATAAAATATGCCATAATGTTATAGAAATTAAGGTTAAATCTCTTAAAAAATGAGTTCTTTTAGTTGAAAGGGATTTAACCTCAATTATAATGGTTTTAATAACATTGTAAATGTATTAAAGACCTATTTTCATATTTAAAATCTCATCTATGATCTTTTCATAAAATCTTATCAACCATTTTTTAACAATCATTCATTATTACTATTATTTTGATTGTGAACTACTATTTTTTTCAATTCATGTTAATTAATCAAAGTTATAATTACTAAGAATACATATTGTTTCACCATATGTAGATTTTATATAGTGATATAAATTTTATATTTAATAATTATATAAATTTTATAGTCATTTATTCAAATTTGGACCTGGAAAACTAATCACTTTGCATTTTGGAGACAATTAGTTATAGGTACACCCAAGTTGCATTACCATTTCTTTATTGGGTGAAAGGATTTGGATGTGTATTTTATAATAATTTACCATAATTGATACATTTTCATATGTATAATATATATAAATTACTTCAATAATTATGACTATCCATGATATTCAGTGAGGAAAAATAATGTACATCAGTTTGTGTGGTGGTAGTCTGCCATACACACGAGTGATGTTTTTTCCAATATATGAATAGATGGATTCATACATATTATTACATAGACGTAATAACTTCTCATTATTTGTGGGATATTTTTTTTTTATTATATTGTAATTTTTAATTGATAATTGAAGGTGCTAAATATATTTAAAAAATGACCTTAGTGAAGAATATTTCCTTTTCTTAGAATAACAACTTTTAGAAATATTATCGATCACTCTGTGTTTTTTTTAAAACCAAACACTTAAAAAGGTGTATAATGATGTCAGGGAGTGTTTTTGTAAGTTTTCATTAGGCTGACTATTTTGTGTGGCCTAAATAAGTGATGAGAGGGGTTTCATTTTATAATTGAGGGGGGGGGGTTCTATATATAATAATACCCAAAAATATTCAATAATGGGAAGAGCATCTAAACCAAAGTTCATAAAAAAATAATAAGAAATTTAGTGTATGGTAAATAAGGGCTGTAACCACATCCACTATAGATTAGAAGCATATTTTAAATACCGTATTCACCTAACCGATATGTTTGGTCTTTTTTTAAATTTTAGTTTTCAACATGGTAACTAGATTTTTAAGAAATGTAATTTATACATTATTCCAAGAAAAAATGAAACATATAGATATTTTAGACCCAATAATTATAAATAAAAAAATATTAATTATCAATTTAATATTATATTTGAATCAAAAATTATTTTTAGTAAAAGTGCATGTAATGCGCAAAAACCTATTTTAACATTAACCACAATAATTTAATTTTTTGTATTTTTAATTATAATTATGATGAAAATTTTAGTTTACCATATTAAATAATATTAAATATTTTTATTACATATATTGAATACATTTTAACAATTTTAAACCAATATAAAAGAAAGTAATGAAAATAATATCACAAAATGTGTTGAGAAACTATTTAAAAAAAATGCATTTTTCAATAAAAGATGATATTACACTGTGATAACCTTTTTAATTTTTGGTTAATGTTTAATGGAATAGGAAATAAGTTAATATAATTTTGTGTGATCAGGTGATCCCTTATAAATAGAATTTAGTGCATCATGCATGAAAAATTTATTATGAATACACATCAATCAGGACAATAGAGAAAATCGTAGGGGAATGCAATTTGAGGATTAAATTATACTTGCTGAGTAAGAATATTTCTTTATGTTATTATTCTATATGGTGATTTATTTTGTTAACTCTATTTAAATTAGCTTGGAATATTAATGTTATCCTATATCATTCAATTATGATGAATCAATTGTCTAATAACCTATGATAGATTTAAGGGTTTATGGTGGACAAATTTTTCTTCACCATTTCAATGTTACTCTCTAATAAAACAAAAGATTTTTTTTCTATTTCATGTCTAAATTTTATGCTCCCGCTAATTTTATCATATCGTTAAAACTAGTGTCGTATTAGTCTTATTTCTTTTTATATTTATCTTACCCCTTTTTTAGAAAGACTTATTAAACCTCTAATGATTTGGGTTTTCCACAAAGGAATTTTTGAATGTAAAACCATATATTTCATATCATAATATAAAAATTTGATGTTTCATATTAAAGAATATTTTTAGAATATAAGACATCGATATATTAAGATGGACAATTTTTCTAATATCATATATGATAAAAAATGACATGCCTAAAAAATTCATGATATACTATTTAAATTTGATTATTTTTACCCAATTATATAAATTGGAAGGGTAAATATGGACAACCAATTTTTTAAAATTTTGTATAAATATATTTATATAAATAATTTTTTTTTAAATAAGAACCTAATTATTTTACGACTATTAGAAATATATTTTTTTCAAATATATTTTTAGTAGATTTTGTGAGAAAATAATATAATTTATTTTTTCCAATTTTCTAAGTGTTAATATAAAAAATTAACAGAATTTCTGAAATCATCATATCAAAAATAACATAGGATGAAATTTTGGGATTTTTCTGAAATGAGTTATTTTTTCAAGGAATAGTAAATAATTCCACTTTTTGTCAAATTATCATATATTTTCAATAAAATAGGTTATTTAAAAGAACCATTATGTTTAAAATTTGAATTAAAATTTAAATATCTATTTTTTATTTATAAGTAATATAATTAATTGGAATTTAATTTTTTTCTATATAAATATATGATTTCTTTTTTAGTAATAAAAATGAATTTTTCTTAAACCATTTTTCATGTTTAAAATGTATTTTCATTTCAAATAAATAAAATAACACTTAATAACATACTATATAAATTCAACTTAAATATTATATATCAATATATATTATTTAAAATTTTTATAAAAATGATTATTAATCATAGAGTTAATGGAAAATCATGTAATTTTTGAAAAATTCATTTCTCGAAAAAATGTTTTCATCATGATTACGCATTTAATATTTAATTAACATATACAAAAAAATTGAATATAATTTCATAAAATTTATTTCATATTTGGAATAAAAAATTTAATATTTTTTTATGAGAAACAATTAGTTTTTTTATAATTATTTTTAAAAACAATAGAAATTAATTATTTCATTTAATTTTAAAATTTCTAAATGTACATTACATTTAGTAGTGTTAAAATTACATTACCACCAACAAAGAACTTTTATTTGATAAACATAATTACTTATTTATAATCAGTGTTTCCAAAATTATCTATTATATCCCAATTTATTTTAATCCTTAATTGATAATTTACCTGTGTTAAAAATTTATTTCTCATTATGAAAACTAAATTGGTAAAATTTAGTTACATTAGAGGTAAAGGGAATAAATTTTTTAAAACATGTTTATTTTCATTGAAGGATATATAGATCAAACTTAAAATCTATTAACTATTTTATATATCAATTTTTGATGCTCTTATATTGATTGTGACTTCCCGTTATTGAATAATTTGGGTAATTTATCAAAATTCAACTCCTAATAAATTTCAAAACAGAACCTTATTACCTCACTTATTAACTCATATAAATCCATTTATCTCTACCAAAATCTCTTTAAATAATCATTTTTATGTTTTTAGAAGTTTTGGTCCTTCACAAATACAAAACATTGGGTCATTCATAATAGATCCAAATGAACTTGTTCTTAGTGAATGTAATTGTCTTCACTAAGATCCTTCTATTTACATATCGTTTCATCACCTAAAATTATGACCAAATAATTCCAATTTAAGAACCCAATAATCCCCTATATAATTAGATATTGTTATTTTACTGTCATAATATGTATCAATCTACCTCTCCAATAAATGGGAAAAAACAATCACTCATGTGTACGGTGGACTAAGACACCACGAACCGATGTAACTTGTTTTCCATCACTAAGAAACTTTAGTGGTAATAAATATTGAATTAATTTAAATATATGAATTATATTACATGATATTGATTTTGGAAAATTAATATATCTTCCACATCTATTCACTTTCACCCATTTTAGAAATGCTAACATCACCGATGTGTACGTATGACATACCATATTCACAAAGCGATGAGATTAATTTTCCCATTAATATTTTTTGGAAATGATTTTACAATATAATATAATGAGTAAATATTAAATTTATATAATTAATATTTTATAGACGGATCATATGATCAATGAACTGTTTAAAAGACATAATGTTTACACATAATAATTAATTAAAATAATATTTACTTATAAATTATTTAAATGAAATTTATAGATTATATATATATATATTTATTTATTTAAATCCATATATTATTATCATTAGTTATATATTTATCATATGATCATTTTATGATTTTAATTATATTTCTTGAAAAAATATGTTTTACAATATTTGTGAGTTTATTGTTAAATTTAATTCTACCAATTTAATAAATCTAATATGATAAAAATAATTCCATATTGGAAACCCCAGAAAATTTAATATAATAATATAGGTTCAACTAAATTTTTGGTTATAATTAATAGTAAAAATATTAAAAAATAATCAAAATAAGGTTGAAAGAGGGTTTTTTACATGAACATATGTTAAAATTAATTTTCTACACGAATATAATTTTCATTTTCTAATTTGGATTTAATATTTAGAATAATTTTTTCTATATTATCTAATAAATATCTTTTTACTTTTTTCTTCTCAATGAAATTTTGTTGGTTAAAAAACTAGTTATGGTAGTGAAAACCAAAATGTTTAAAGTGATTAACCCTAGAGGTAAGTGGAATAATATGTTTAAACCATGTTTCTTTTTATTATTGTTATTTTTTATAAACATTATATTATATATACTATATTGTTCATTAATTTTAATGGAACATTGGGTTGACAGCGACATCAAATTATTGAATTGTTTTGGGTATTTTCAAAAATGATACACCTTAATTATAAATGGGAACCCCTACCTTCACTTTATCACACTTATAAATGAATTTATCTCAAAAAAATTTCTTAAATATATCTCTAACCACATTGTAAATTATATATAGGTTATTATCTTCCAAAAATACAAACGCAATGGAACTTAATTAGATATCCAAAGATATTTTTTTTGAAAGATATTCATCTTCACCAAGCTCCTTTTAATACATGTTCTTTTACTACCTTCAATTATGTCTTAAAAATTAATATATATCAACAAAAGTATAAAATAAATACCAATTTGGTATTATTTTGAGGTAATAAAATTTATCCACATCCCTCTTAATCAAATGTGGAAAAAAACCACCCCTCTTTTGTTCAGCGGACTACTACCTCGCGAACAGACGTAATTTCTTTTCCATCACTAACTCACAGGGATATCAATTATGAGGTAATTAATTGTTATGTATGATACTTGTGTAATTATACTATTTTATATAATTGATATACCATCCTCTCCCTTACCCTTTCTCACATTAACAAACTTTTAATGTCACTCATTCGAACGTACAACTTATCTGGTCCATAAAGCCATGTGATTCATTTTTATATATAAATATTCCCTGAATTGATACTAAAAATATATATTATGAATATATAATTTATTTAAAACATTAATATAATTTTTTGTCTTCATTACCTATATCTTATTCTTTATAATATGAAATTTCATGTGAAAACATGAATATGAAAACATGGTAGATAACACCAGAAACAATATTAATAATTAAATATTGTTAAGGACATGTAATAATATGTTTTAAGAGGATCATATATGTTATTATAAATATTAATATGCTTAATTTATAAAACAATTACCTGTTTAATACAATTATCCCAGAATATAAATCATGTTCTACAAATTTCAATCATGAGGCCATCAATTTCATCTCTATGTTCATTCTATTAAGGGATATCTGATATTAAGAAACATTTTACTTTTAAAGGGTTTGAATATTACCCCATTGATATGCTAGAAGTGAAAAAATGGGTTTCTTCATGATGATATATGTTTATATTTAATTCTGTTATTTGAATGCATTACAAATCAAAAGTTACCAAGGATGTAATAATTTATTTCAAAATAAAATTATTATTCAGAATTATTATGTCTAAGTATATATCGGGGTAATTATTTTATCCTTCTATATTGAATCATATATATATTATTCTTGTATGATTACTTATTTAAATTATAATTATTACATTCATTTTTCGCTCATAAAGTAATCTATATTCTGTGAGATGTTTTGTAATAAAATTTTATATTATTTCATTCTTTGTCCAAAAATATGTTTCTTCTATATGGATATATTAATAAAAATCTATAATATCGTTAATAACATTATATAATTTTTTGAATAAAATTGTAACAAAATTTATAATTTTTAAAAAATTTATTAAATGTATTCTTCTTAATGTCCCAAAATAATTCATTTTCAACCATTTTATAAATTTCAAAATAATGTGTTTAATGTATATAGAGTTAATAGATTTCCCCAATACCGTAACAATTTTACACTATATATATTATACAAAATGTTTTCAAAAAACATTAAATAAAGAATTAAATTAATTAATATGTCAATATTTGTCTTCCATTATTTCAAATTACATGATTTTAACATAAGTCTTATAGTTTTGATGAATTGAAATTAATATTTCATTGATTTTTTGTTCATTTACTCTCTCATAAATGAATCACATTATAAAGATCATTTTTCATATAAGATAAATTAATATTAAATATCCATATTATTTGAATCGTGTATATTATTAGGTCCTAAAACATATATTATTTTTTTCATACAGTGCATTACTCAAGAAATTGTTTTATTTACTAAATAATTTTTCATAATCTGTATTATTTACTCAATCTCGTCCTTTATTGATAAGGTATATTTTTTATGAATTAAATTTATCAATCAATACTAAAGGGATTCAATGGAAATTTAGTTTTTATTTGGTATAATTTATATATAACCCCTATATTAATCGACTTCTCTCATCAGAAAAATTAGATGGCCAAATTAAACTTTTTTTTACCCTTGTATTGGGTGTTAACTACTTCATATTCTAATGCTTGTTTTTTCCTGTGAGTTCTGGTTTGTAGGACTGGGATATCATTACACAACCTATAAAATGATATTAACTTTATTAATATCTTATTTATTCATAATATACATTTTTATAATCATTTTTTTAAATTAAATAATGGAAAATAAATCAGAACTATTAATAGGTGTTGTAGGCAGCACATACAGACAAGCGAAATTATAATTTCATTAATGAAAAAATTGTTAAGAAATTTTATGGTATAATAATTTTAAATAATTAATATTATGTAATAATTACCTTATTTAATTATTAAATACTTTATTATAGATATCAATGTGAGTTAGTTATAGAAAACAATTTGTATCTGTTCTTGTGGTGCTAGTATGTCGTACACGAGATTGATTGTTTTGTTTTACCATTTGATGGATAATGAGATTGAAAAATATTATTTAACAAAAATACAAACATATAATTATATAAGATATAATAGTGTTATTATAATATAATATTTTGACATAGATGAAGGTTGTAAAATGATTAGTGAAAAAGAAATAGAATGCGAAAGGAGATAAACTTCTCTTAGAAAAGCACATTATGGTTATCTTATTTATGACTCTAGGGTTGTAATTTTTGGAAGGAAAATACCTATATAAGTGTGGGGTGGTGTGATATTTTATAATTGTGGATGAGTGGTATTTTGTAATAGCCAAAAACTATTGAATAATTGAAAGTAACACTCTTTCTATGTGACTTTAAAATTTATAAATAATGTATTTAATGGAATATAATTTTTACACAAAATTCCCCCAAAAAAACTAATCATGTTTTAAATATTTTATTCCCTTTAACTTTTCTGTTACTCACTTTTAACATTTTAGTTTTTAACATGGTATCTAGTTTTAAAAAAAGGTAATATATCCATCAAGACTAAATTAAATTGATCATATATGGTTATAACAACCTAATAATTATAAATTAAAAATTAAAAATTATCAAATAAATATTCAATTTATGTATGACATTAATTTTAATAAAACACATGAAACCTGAAATTCCACATTTTAACATTAAGCACATTAATTAATTTTCAATATTTTTACATATAATTATTGAAAAAAATTAAGTTCAACATATTAAAGAATAACAAATATAATGATTTGAAATATTTTTATAATTTATTAAATTTATTTCAAACGTGTTGAATAATTTAATACAATATTAGACCCCCCCAATCGTGATAAAAAACATAAAATAAAAAAATGGATTTTTCAAGAAAAATATGATCTTATATTAACTATATGAATTTAAATCATAATTATATTAATATTAAATGATATGTTTAAATATATAAAATATAAATATTATTTAAATAATTCTTTATTAGGTGTTATTTTGATATATTAAAATAGAGAATCATTTTGTACTATAAAGTTTTTTCAGAAAGAAATGTGTTTTAGTCAAAAAAAGTTAAAATAAAATATTATTTAATAATGATTATATATTATTTATTTATATTAAATATTACAGAATAATAATTATATAGCTTTTAAATTAAATTTATTATATAATTGAACTTTTAAATTATATAAATTATTGACAATAATTGAATAATTTACAAAAATAGTATTTTTTTCAAAAATAATTTTAATATCCCATATTTTAGAAAAATATCAAAACATCAACCAAAATTAGTTTTTATATAAATATTTAGACAAATTTCGTATAATCAAATTCCAAAATTTCAATGAAATTAACTATATTATTTTCTCACAAAATGAAATAAAAAAATTGTTGTTGAAATATATATTTTTTAGGAATATATAAAAATCATTCCTTATTTAACAATATATTTTCATCATCTAAAATATTTATACATAATTTTCAAATTTTTGTTATTCCAACTCATACCCCTATTTTTAACAGCTATGTTACATTAACAGTTTTTATATAGTATACCATAATTCATTTATGAATGGATTTGTGTTTCCAATATACTATCGAACGTTCTCCTAATTTTAAAATTTAGAGGTGTTACATTCACCCCAACTTCAATAAATTTTGACCCCATAAATTAAACATGTGACTATAAATCAAGGGTTCGACATGTGAAAATTATATTGAGTAAAACCCACATTATAAGATGTTTAAGAAAAAATTATCTAAAAAAGAAAAAAATGGAAATTATATGGTCATCAAGAACATCACAAAACTAGTTACCCAAATAAGAGAACATTAGTGGGATGTGAATATAAGGACATGAAAGATGAAAATTATGCTTATATATTAATCGATATTGACATAGAACATGTTTAAGAAAACATTCACCACCACAATAGTAAAAATATTTCATGGGTTAAAAGAACACTAATTAATCATAATTTTAATATATTGGATAATTTTTTTCCATGATCTCTATTTTATAGTTGAAGAAATTTGTATCTATTTAGACTAAAAAAAAATCTTTTAAAAAGTTTTATTTCATTCTATAATTAATTTCCACTACAATCTCATGTGTTACTCTAAATGATGAGTATTTAAGGTTATTTTTCATTCCTATAAAACTAGAAGAAAATTATAATGGATTAAATTATTTCAAAAATTATATAAAGATAATCCCAATGAATTTAAAATTTTAAAAAACAAAAAATATTTTTTCCCATGGTGAGATAATTTCAAATATTAATTTGGCTTCATATTAATCTCTGAAGCCATTGTTGTACATAAATAATTTGATAAATAAATTGCCTAATATCCCAATTAAACTCAACATTAATGAAATTAATTTTTCACCTAATAAATATCCATTTTAAATAAATAAAAAGTTAGTCCTAATGGTGACATATAACTCAAGTGAATGAAGCATTTAGAAAATTCCAGAAAATGGAAAATAGAATTTATCATATATTTTATTTCATAAAATAAAAATAATATTTATCCATCAATGATTTTATGTAATTTCATTTTAATTATTACTTCATTTTAGCCCTTGGTATGAATTGTACCATTGTTTCCTTTTCGTTCTAGTTTCGATCCTTGTGACCTTTCCTGATAAGATGGTGAGTGTGCCCTAATTACACACTTGTTTTGACACACCTATGCGATATTCTTGTATTAATTAAAATTTTTGCTATAATTAATTATAAATAATTATATAATATAAAATATTGAAACCAATTATTTATCATAGTGATAATCATAAAGTGTCCTAGGAAGATAAGATGATAGTAGATCTTATGTTTAAAAGTTCATTTTTTAAGGATTTATGCGATATAATTTAAAACAAATTAATAATATTTTAGGATACAATTATTAGAATACTAATCATTATTTAGTATATATCTTAATGAAAATTTTATTTGAGTAATAATTCTTTTATATTTTGTGAAAATATTTTTAAATTTATTTATAAAATTTTGGGATAATATGATCAAATGTATTAATATAATAATATTCAATTAGGTTTATTTTATTTTGAGGGAATATTATCTATATATTAATCTATAAATTTATGAATTTTATTCATGTATTAATGTTATGTTAATTTTTTTCATCATATTATATATATATATTTCTAAAAAAGGAAAACATGTTCACCGAGAAAAATCTAGTCACACACAGTAAGGAAAAAGAGATTAAACCTACAAATGATGTAAATAATGGTGAAAAACCTACCAATATACTATGATATGACCTCGTAAATATGAATGTATATAAATTTTTGGATGAATATGTATTATATAGGTTAATTAAAACATATTATTTGATTAAATATTTTTTATGTTTTATGGTTTATAGGTTTTTAATAATATATTGGGAAATGTTTCATTTGATTGACGTATATTTAACCCTTTGTAATTATATTTTATTTAACATGAAAGACTAGTTTGTAAGATAAAAAATAAATTTGGTATTTTTGAGTTTATTAGGGTTGTATGGTTACATATAAATCGAATTTTTTATATTGAAATTCATCTTTAGATATTAATTTGATAATTTTTTCATTTCAATTATTCTCCTAACATATCCTAACAATATTTAGTTTTGGTTAATGCATAATGATATTTGTAATATCTTGATTTCATTTTTTCAAATCACGTGACCCATTATAATTTGACTTTATTAATAATGCATGAAAATTTAATAATAAATACTCATAATTTGGAGAAATATTTGATATTGTTGGGTAATTTAATTATATTATGAAATTATAAATTTAATGTAATCTTATCTCTTTATGTTCGTATTATATATAGGTAAGTAATTTCTCAACTCTAGAAAATAGATCTTGAAATGAAAATATTCTCATGTAAACTTGAACTCTGATGAGTCAATGTTATTTTAATCCACCACTGAATCATGGTTTGTCGTGGTTAAATTTCTCTTGTCCATGTAATATATTTCTATATATTAATTCATAAGACTTATTTTTCTCTTCTATACCCACATTCTTACAACCCACTAATGTTCCCATTTTGGGAACATATTTTTGTGTTATTTATAATAACCTTCATATTCTTATTTCAATTTTTTAGAAATATGTTTTTATAAACATTATATGATGTGTGATTCTAAAAAATTAATTTCTAATTGTCTAAACATTTATTTATGATCATAATTTTTAATATCTGTGACATAATTTATTGGAAGTGGGAGACATTTTCACCTGCAGATTTTAAAAAAATGAAAATGTTTGACAGAGTATATGACACTCAATTCCATGAATAAATGAATCATGATATAAAATTAAAATGTCATTGTTTTAAAATATAATTTAAATAAATAATAATGAATAAGAATAACCAATTTTAAAAAATTATGTGTACATATTTTCGTTGAATAAATTACATGGAAAACTAAGGGATATTTTGACATTCTTCAAAAATATATTTTTCATTGAAAAAAATATTTTTTATGGGAAGATAATATAATTAACATAATATAATAATATGAATTCTATTATTAAAAAATGAACATAATTTTTAAAATATTAATATCAAATTTAACATTGGATGAAATCTTTTGATTCTTATAAAAAGAGTTCATTTTTAGTAAATTGTGATGAATTGCCTCTTTTTGTAAAACTATAATTTTTTTCAATAAATTAATAAATATAAAACACTAATTATACCATTAATTATATTTCAAAAACACATGAGTATTATTGAGTTATATTTATACTAAATAATTATAATTTAATATTATTTAAACCATATTTTAGAATAAGTTTATGTTTAGAAATAAAAAACATTTTTATGAAAAATGTATGTAAGTACAAAGTATTTATCCATTATAGTTAATTAAAATTTTGTGATTATTTTAATGAAATGAATAAATAATATATCTATAAATTTGATTTAAATTTTTATTATAATAATTTACTGTGAGAGAGTTACTATGAGATCATATTATGCTTAAAAAATAATTTCATAAAAAATGTTATTTTGACATGATCTACCAATTTGTTTTAAAATTAAATTATTCCACACCAATGGACTTAATTTGATAAAAAGTATTAAAATTTTTTAATCAACATATCAATATTTTATGACACGATTATCTTAATTTTTTCATAATTAATAGAAGAAATAGAAAAAAATTTAATTATTGCAATTAATGTTATAACTGGGGGTTTTCTTGTTGCATACTCCTGTATTAAGATTATTTTAAAAAAAACATAAAATTATTGTTATTTAATTAAATTTCATATTTATTATTATTTGTTCCAAACATTCTTATAAATCTCATTTTATTTTATGCTTAATCTAAAAATTACTTAGGTTAAAAAAACTAGTTACCGTGGTAAAAACGCAAAAGGTAAAAGTCAGTAACTATTTAGGAAGCAATAATAACAAATGAAAAAAAATTATTTTTAATTTATTTGGTTTATTTCAAACTTATATTCACTCTAGTATTATATTTATCGATTTTTTGGGCACATGGGTTATGGGTTACTTCCCATTAATGAATAACATTTGATATTTATAAAACTGACACTCCTCCTCAATTATATAAGTGCACCCATACCACCACATCATCAGCACTACAAATTCATTTATCCAAAAAAACCCCAAAAAATTATCCCCATTATCCTTAGAAACAGAATAATGGTTTTGTTTCTTCAAAATATATTAATTGTAGGGTGATTATTAAGAGATCCAATAGACATTCTTCTAGGTGAATTTAATCGTCATCCCTCATCTGATTTAGTTTACTTATTATTTTACCACAATAAATTATTCTATAAAAATTGAAGTATAATAACATCATTATCCCTCTAATATTGAGATGTTTTTTTGTTTCTGTTATAATATTTATCCACATCCCTCTCAATCATTTCAGAAACAAAACCATCACTCTGGTGTAGGAAAGTTTTCTACCTCATGAACGATTTTTTTCCATCACTAGATCACAATGATGATAATAATTTTTATGATGGAATTATATAACAAATATGATACTTATGAAATTATATTTATTACATGAAACTTAATAAAAATCATAGATAGATAATAAAAGGATTTTCATCTAAAAAAAAGTGAAATCTGTTTCACTGGAAAATATTCCCTTACACTATTGAGTACATAAAGAGAGGAAAGTGAAGAAAAAATATAATTTAAATAAATAAATATATTATAAAAAGGATATATATATATATATATTATAATATATAAGGATAAAATAAATCACCCAATTGAGTGATTAATATAATAATCTAGAATAATAATGAGGATGTGAAAAAAAAAATTTACCACCTCAATAACATTGAAATTGAAACCCCATGAAATAATATACGTCAATTGAATGATTTATCATCATGAATTAATATTTATTCATGTTAAATATATCATTGTGTTAGTATACAAACCATAAAAACTAAAATGGGTGAATAATATCAAATATGTCTTAATGGAATAGAAATTGAGATGAAATCTCTTACCTCATAGTTTCCTTTATTTGAAAATGCTCCAACCTCAAATATAATGGTACTAAACATGTTAATAATTTTTTATATTACCATATTCTTATTTATAATATTATTTGTGATCTTTTTATGATATATAATTACATTTGTGTTTGTAAACAATAAATATTACTGTCGTTTCAAGTGTTTACAACCTTGTTTTTCATGTATGTTTTGACACGAATGATTTAGTTCATGATAATAAGATAGAGTTTCATCATCTCTATTATTATATTAACATTATATATGTCATATTTATACCTTATATACAATATTATAATATTTATCAGGAAATTTGTATATATAAACTGAATAACAATACTTCATGGAGATGGTAGGTCATTCATACAAACCATTGAGGTTTCCATTTATTTAATGGGAGAAAGGGTATAGAACTTGATTGTATATTAATTTTCTATACACAATATCACTTAAAAAATATCTTTTAAACATATTAATCCCCAATTATTACTATCCAATCGATTTTATGATTCAAGAAAAGTTTTATCACTTCGTGCAGTAGTTGTCTGCAATACACACAAGCGATGGTTTTCATTCCTATTTGGTAGAAAGAGATATGGATAAATTTATTGATATAAAAATAGTACCACCTATAAATATAATCTATAAAAGTGATATTATATTATAATTTTCAATACATATTTAATTGTGATTAAATAAGTATTACAAATTAAGTAACTCAGTGAAACAAACACCATCTTTTAGAAAAACATTCTTTTGATGTCATACTAAGGACACTAGGTTTGGTATTGTAGAAATAAATTAACATATAGTGAGTGTATAATGATTTTTCGGAGATATTTTTTATATTATGACAAAATAAATGTCTGTCTATGTGTGAATATGTGAGGAGAAGGGCTGCCCATTTATAATTGAAGAGGAGTGGGGATTCTTTAAATTCGAAAAACTATTCAGTACTAGGAAGTCAATCCCAACCCATGTACCTCCAAATTTGTTTGGTAATGGATTATATAAGAGATATTTGGATCCATACAATAACTACTAAATATTAAAATGTTTTGAACATGTTATTTTTTTACCTTAAATGTTTCTCACTTTTACCATTTTTATTTTAACTATGATAACTCATTTTTTAACCTGGGGAATTTATCATTTTATCATTAAATAAAATTATAATTATTAGATATTTTTTATCCAAATATTATTACATTAAAATTAAAAAAAAATTATAAATTATATTTTTGTGTGAAATTTATTTTAACACATGCTCATATATTATGAAAACCCCACTATAACCGTTATTATGGTAATTAATTTTTAATTGTATTTTCTATTAATTGTGAAAAAAATTTATTTGAACATATTGAATGATATAAATAATTATGATTCCACATATAGAATCCATATTATCAAATTTATTTTAAATAAGTGGTTGAATTTAATTTGAAAATAAACTATCAAATCAAGTAGAAAAAGTGTTTTTTAAAAATACATTTTCAAGGATAAGATTATATTATCTTAAAAATATTACCAGTAATAATCATTATAAATATTTAAATTCAAGCGTGTAGATATATTATATTTGAGTTTCATTTTAATAATTCATCATTAATTATTTTTTATTTAATTTTTTGGAAGAGACATTATCCATTTAAAATACAGGTTTGTCCAAAATATTCCTTTTAACCTCCAAATGATCTTATGATTATTTGTATTGAATTGATAGGCAATAAATTTTTATGTATAAATATTATAACTCATTATGGTAAACTAAATTATTAATATTCATGTAATACATTCTAAATTATTCATAAAATTTCATTTCTGGGAGAAATTTAAAAAAAACATTCTATGATAATTTTGACATAGTATGTTCAATGTCAATATTCACACTATAAAATTGTAATTAATCATAAATTATATATTTTAATGTGAATTTTGCTATAGTTTTTTCAATATAGGATTTTCACTTACTATAATTTATGATCAAGAATTACATCCCCCCAAGAAAAAATATATCATCGATATTATAATAGATATTACTTTCTAAAAAAGGGGTGATTTTTATTCCTTACATCCTCGAGATCCTATGTTTTTTCTTCTTTTTTATGATTTATACAAAATAACTTTACCGATTCATTCTTCCAATTCCTTATTACTTGATCTCAAATGTCTAGAATCTATATGGGATTTTCAGTGTATGATATATTTGATTCCAATTATATTCATTCAGATGTGATCACATGTGTCAGGTATGGAAAATACTACCTTAAGAATACTATACATAAACCATCGTTCACTTTAGAGATGTTTGGTGAAATATACAATTTATAATACATACCTCTATTTCTTTTTATAATTTCAAAATTTCTAATGCAACTACGGATCAATTTCACTCTCTTATTAAACCCTATAACACACTTCCATAGAGATAGATTCAATAAAACATGATATCACTCTTGTATTTAATAAATTTTTTATTGGTTGTTAATATATCTCTTTTCATTTTTTGATTGACTATTATATAAGTATGAATAATTTTTTTCTTTATCATTTCTTCTATAAAAAATTTTGTGGCGGCGTTCTTCCTTTTACCAACTACATCCCAATAAGTTAGAGTACATCATCTTTTTCAATATAATTCTTCTTCAAGTGACATTTTATTACTTTAGTAAAATCTATAATTTTAGTAAAACTCTAATTAATGTAAGTATAGGTCCTACATATATTTAAATCCAAGTGGTAATGATCTTATCATATACTGAAATTTTTTAGTAGCCCTTTACGACTATCCATTAGTTTTTGGTTGATAAGTGGATCTTAAATGAGACATAGTATCAATTTCCTTAGGATGACTTCCGGGTTGAAAACACAAAATTAAGACTAATTATTATCGCTGATTTACATCAATATTAGGATGAATTATTCTGACGGCTATTGATACTGATCTTTATTTGATAACCTCTTATAATTATGAAATTTATGGATTATATGAAAACACTATTAAAATTTTTGATGTCATTTTGAATACAAGGTCACATGAATTTGAAGGTTTGTAGAATTACTATTTATATTTAGGAGAGTTTTCCTGTAATATAGTTTCTCTTTGGGTTTTTAAATAGTGTTATATGACGTATTATAAGGCAAAAGATGTAATACTTCAACTTGTTGGTATGAATTTGGAGAAAGGAAGATTATAGACCAAGAAAATGTTGAGGGGACAATAGAAAAGTTAAAAACTATTAAAAGTCATATTAAATCATCTTAATGAATAAAAAAGAGTAATGTTAATAACTAGAAAAATGATTTTGAATTTCCAGTGGAAGATCACATTTATTTTTGAAGTTATTTCAATGTTATAGTGTATTAAGGTTTGTTAAAAAAGGGAAATTGGACCCCATATATATCAAACCATTTTATGTTTTAGAAAGAATGGGATTTTTGGTTTATTAATTGGAAATTCCAGTAAGCCGCTCTAAATATCATGATGTGTTCCATATAAAATTATTAAGTTATTACATGTTAGACCAAATTATTCTACTCACATATGATGAAATAAAATTTTAACATGGTCTCTCTTACTATAAATATACAATCCAGTATATTGACAATATAGAGAAAGTCTGAATCAATTAGATAACATAGTTGGTAAATGAATTTTGGTGGAATAATAAAATAGAGGATGGAATTTTGGAACTATAGGATTTTTTATATAAGAACCACCCTCATTTTTTTAGAATATAATATCCTATGAAATTCCAAGGAAGAAGATTTTGTATAATGGAATAATGTAATAACCTTGAATCAATTATAATAATTGAGTATTTTATTTTAATACAACTCTAATTAGATTAAATTTTTAAGATTCAATATAAGAAAAATTATTATTTTATAGGATGGTTATTTAATTTAAACATACTCAGTTAAAATTATCATAGAATAAAATATTGAAATACTTTGTTAGAAATAACTTTTTATAAATAATTATAAGTTTATAATTAAACTACTATAGTTTTTATTTATAATAATGAGTTATAATTTGTAGAACTAATAATTTATTTAATATTAATTAAATAATAACAAGTGTAAGATCATTTATAGTATAAAAGGAATATTTTTAGAATACATAATTTTAAGTCAAAATGTCAATTCTTTTTAATTATAATAATTATCATAGATAATAGATTCATTTTTTATCCTTATGGGAGAATTACCTTAGAATGTATAGCCTATTTTTTAGTAGTTCGATGGATATAGGCATGTATCTATTGGAAAACAAATAAGGATGTAGTTGTATATCGAGCTATGCCACCAACATGTTAGGTCGATTGGGAGAGGTTGATATCCTGAATTGGAAGGAGAGGAAAAATTTGAAGTAATATTAAATATATGATAAAGTGGAATGAGATAAACACTTGGAATTATTGTACAGGGGAGGAAGATTATATCAAACATTATTTTTTATATGTGAATTATTTGAATTAGGTGAATAGAATCTTCATCCATGTTCCCAAAATGAAAATTCTCTTAGCCTAAATATTACAAATATCAATTTCATATCAATCTAATGATCAAGACCATGAACAAGGTTACACACCCATACCCACTCTAAACACACATACATGGGGTGGGATGACCATCCCTCTCCCTTTTGTGCCACACCGCACACACTATGTGGTCGTTACATAAGTGGTACATCACGTTTTCATGAATGTATATCCATAGAATGGTATTATAAGTTTTACTAAGAATGGGAGACAAATCTAAAGTTCCATCCAACCGTTTTAAATTTTTGAAAGGATTGGAGTTTTTTATAATGGAATTTGAATTCCAACAAGTCTCTCCATAGCACATGGTATGTCCCATATATAATTTTATAGGAAGTACATGCCAGATCTAACACATGTTCTCACCTCTTAAGAAATAGAATTCGAAGCAGGTATATCATAATGTGAATAACATATCTAGATTCTTTAATATAGTGGGAATGCGTTGAGGAATTTGAATTCTTGACTTGTGAATTTAATTGTTAGAAATCAAAAAATTGGAGGAAAAAAAGGATCTATAGGTTTTTATGAATACAAACAACCTCTATTTGTTTATAATTTAATATCCATGATAACATCATGGAATGATTTTTCATAAGAGAAAAGTGTGTAACACCCGATCTTCGATTATAGTATGTTGGAATTTTTGTTAATAAAACTATAATACAATTAAAATTTTAATATTTCATGTAACAAATATAATATTAATTGATATGATGAATATTTATTTTATTCTTATGAGGTCAAAATAAGATGAGAATGATTTTTTGAGATTTTATATTAGAAATAAGATTTTGTGAATAATAGGAAATGTAGTATTTTTTTATTAAAAATTTTAATTATAGTAATTAGTTATAATCATTATAATTAAAAATTTATATACTATCAATTTTTTTGAAATATGTGTAAGATCATATGGAGGCTATGACTACTTTTTTTAGAAATCCTTTTTATGCCATAATGACTATCTATATTTGTCAATTAAAATAATCATTAATTATAGACGATTTAAATAAAATTTAATGATTATATATCTCACTATATGAATTTAGATCCATATAATTTTTATTACTATTTATATTGTTATTATAAGAACATATAATTTTTGAAAAATGCATTTCTCGAAAAAATATTATTTGGACACAATTGTTTATTTTATTTTTAAATTAAATTATGTCAATTATATGATATTAACTTAATAAAATGGTTTTAATATTTTTGGTAAGCGTATATAATATTATATAAATGTATTAACCAAATATTTGGTCTTCATAAATTGTAACAACATTAAGAAAAATAATTAACACAATTAAAGTAAAAATGGGGTTTTTGTGTTACATGCAAATGTGTTAAAATTAATTCCATGGAAACTCATAATATTTACTTTATTGTTTTTTATTTAATATTTAGAATTATTGAATTAAAATTATCAGTTTAGTCTCATTTTAATTTATGCTTAATGCAAAAATTAACCAATTAGGAAAACATGTTATCATGTTAGCAAGTAAAATTATAAACGTGAGTAGCCCAAGAAGTAAAGAAAATAATGTTCTTAAAAGATGCATTGTTTTAGTGTTGGAGGTTTTAATAGACCTTTTATCCCATAAAGTATATAATTTATCATATTTTGAGTCACTTGAATGGATACTCACTTCTAATTATCAAATTGTTTTGGGTATTTATAGAACTATCACTCCACCATCATTATAAAACAGAACCCCATTATCAAACTTATTCACACCTCTCAAGTCAATTATAATGTTAAAAACCTACCAAAATATCTTCAAAAGAATTACACACATTCATGTTTTGATTTTATTCCAAAAATTAAAACCCTAAGGTTCTGAATAAGATATTTAAAGGATTTTTTCCATGTGAAGGTAATCATCATCAGAGACCTCTTTCCATTTACTCCTTTTATCACATTCAATTATATAATAAAAATTACAATAGAATAACACTATTATCCCCCATATTATAAGATATTATAATTATGGTTTACTAACATTTATCCATATACATCTACATCAAATGGTTAATAGAACCATCGCTTAGGTGTGTGGGGAACAGACACCTCACAAACCGATATAATTTTCTTCCATCACCGACTCACATGGATTGACATAATGATGTCTGTAATTTATATATATAAAACATATGAAATGATATTCTTTGTATAAAATTGATATACCATCATCTTTATTTCTTTTTCAGACATTAAATAAGTGGTAATGTCACTCGTTAGTAGGTACGACCTGTTGTCTACATGAAATGATGTTATTCATTTTACCAATAAAAATTTCAAGAAATGATTATAAAATTGTATCTAAGGAATACATATTACATTCATAAGATTAATATAATTAGTTATATTCTTTAATTATATCCTATGATCAAAAACTAAAAATTTCATGAAAAACATGCATGAGAACCCAAGTTTGATTACTTAAAAAACAAAAACAAAAATAAATGATTGTTACCGAACAGATGATAAGATGTTATAATAGGATCACATATGATATTATAAATATGATTAAGTATTTTTTTAAAATTAAAAAATAGATTAAATCTATTATAAAATATTTTAAATAACATTAAACTAATATAATGTGTGAAGTAATGTATTTCTTCACAATTTTTATTCCACTATGGCATTTTTGATATAATGTACCTATCTACTTTTAAAGAATATAGTTACAAGACATTCATTTATTTAACAATAAAACCTATTAATCTTATTATAAATATGTTATTTCTTTAAAATATAATTTTTCTTAACATTTTACTCTCTTTATGTACTAAAGATGCTGAAGTAATAATTTTAAGGAAAACTGGATTCATATTTATCTTCAATAAAAAATCTAGGACTTCCATATACAAATATTCCAAAAATATTTTTAGAATATTTTTTATAGTATTTTTTTACCAATAATAGATTTTTTTAAAAATATTTTAAAAGGAAAAATCTTAATATTTACCAAAATGGTTAATATTCAAAAATTGTATAAAACGCCAAAGGAAAGTATTTTAATTTATACAATGTTAACAGATTTCTTTAGCATTATAACCATTTTAGACTATTATGATTATCCAAATGGATTTCCATAGTTTTTTAAATAAAACTCTTTAATTAATTCTTATATAAATATTAGACATCTGTTTTCTCAGAAAGTATTGTTTTATTATAAAACTTATAACATTAATGATTTGAAAGTAATTTTTCATTTATTTTGTATTTTTTAACTTTATATTGAAAAAATATCATTATGGATATCATTTTCCATTACATATTACATTAATATTAAATATATATATACTTTTTGTCTTGTATATGATCCATTCCTAAATTGTTTCCCATTTTTAAAAATAGTTGTTTTATATAAATATTTTTTGATTGACTAGGAAATTATTGATAATACATATTATTTACTAAATACAGAATTTTTTTGGATAAGGCATATTGTTTATGAGTTTAATTTAACATTATTTTTAGGAAGAATGCAGTGGGAATATTGTGATGGATAGAAAATAATTATAGAAAGACCCATGATGCATCAACAGGACTAATGAGATAAATCAGTAAGCTAAATTAAATTTATATTTACTAGGTGTTTATAAACGATATTAGTGCATGGTCTTGATGGTAGATGATTCATGATACCTAAAATCATGATGATTAATATTATTAATTACATTTGTTATGGATTTAGTTATTATTATCCTTCATATTACTAAATTAATATTATCCAAGGATGAATTTTAATCTCAAATTATTGATACATGGAATTTGTGTTCTATAATTATATGTGGTTTTATCTTTATTCAAAATGATAATGATATTGCATATGACTCAATCCAATTAAATACTCGTCAACAAAACTATTCACATATTTTTCTTTATTTCATATACATAATATTTTCTTTATTGATATGGATTCATTATCTCCATGGGGAAATATGTCAGATGTTAACATATCATAAGAGCTCCAATTACATATTTCCACATACATAACTCAATATGTGTGAAAGTATAATGATTTATCTACAAAAGGATTATTATTTTTCAATACACTACCACATAGGGAAGGAATATAAAATTTAGGATTGTTTTTATAGGAATGATCATGGAATCTTAACCAAAATGAGGATTGAGATGGATCATATATATATGAGATAAAGTCAGTATAGTTATAGGAATTATTATAGAATGTGATAAATCACTCCTTATTAAATTATTTCACAACCATCGTTACTAGAAAGGGTAAATATTTCTTAATCTACTAATGAGAGTTTATAATAGGGAGATAATGTCGAGAATGATGTAAAATTATTATTCATTAGTTGTGCATATGGAATTGTGAATTTTGTAATGATATTATTGATTACATATTTACATGATCTAAGAAGGGAATTTTTGGATGATAGTCATAGATAAAAATTTTCAACACTTGCTAGTACCACCAATATGAATAGGGATTTTAGGGAACATTTTCTAGTGGATAACATGATGAGGAATGTTTTGATTATATATCATGATTCTTGGTTTTTTAAATGGTTTATGATGGGATGAAGAATCATATAAAAGTCATACAACTTTTCCCTATTCATATGTGGAAATTATATGACATTACTTCTATATTTTTAATAGCTTTACCGAAGAGTTGTTAGAAGAATGATGTGATATGGGTGATTATTGATCACCTAAACAAATAGGCAATAGAATTTCTATAATAGAATATTTATCTCTTGAGGACCTCATACATATCTATATTAATTATTATTTAATGCTTCATAGTGAAAAAACATGAATTATTTTTTCGTGATACAGAATATACATCAAACTTCTTGAAAAGACTTTACAAGGATCATGACATGAGCTTCACTTATTCACTACTTATCACCCTCAAACTAATGGATATTCTAGAATGACTTTTCAAACATTGGAGGAAAAGTTGTGATCATGATAATATAACTTTTTGGGTCTATGGTGTCATTATTTATGTTTGGTAGTGATTGATTATAATAATAGATTACATTCATCTTTTAAAATGAAACTATACAATGTTTTATAAAATAAGAGATGTCATACTCTAAATATTTAGGTTGAAGGTGGTGGATTAAATCTTGTAGTCCCAAAACATGATGAAGATAAATTTTCAAATGTAAAGAATAATCATACTCATATAAAAGGATATGATATTATGAAAATGGATGATGGAGACAATCAAAGAAAATGTTTCAAATTTCACTAAAGAGAACCTGTTTTATTGATATTATCACCATTGAATGGTGTTATAAGTATTGGTAAAAAGGGATTTTAATCCATAACTACATCAGATAATTTTAAATTTTAGAAATAATTGGTGATTTTCCATATTAAATAGATATTTCAACAATCCTTTCAAAATTACATGATGTCTCCAATATAAATTTTTTATGGAAGTACCATCCAAATCCAGTGCATGTGTTTACATCTAAACAAATGTAAATTTAACATTATATATCTTAATGGAAATAGAACTTATGAATTCATGAAATTGGAGAGAGTTTTTTTAGGAAATGGGAAACATGAAAAATGATCACACATTACATACATCATAAAATAGAGGATGAAACATGTGAAATAAAGAATGTAATGAAGAATAACTACCCTCATTTGTTTATAAAGTAATATCCATTAAAACATAATGGATGAATTTTTTTTCAAAGGGTTGAATATAAAACCCGTGTTTAAATTATATAAATTGCACATTATATTTTAATAAAACTATATTATAAAACACATTTTAGTATTTTATTACATAATTCTATTTTTTTAGGTTGAGATGTTGTTTTCAAGTTACTAGGTCCAAAAAATCATATAATGGTTTTCTAAGGTTTTTCTTTAGAAATAGAAATTTTTGAATAAAAAATTTTAGTATTTATATATTAGAAATTTATCTAAAAATAATGTGTGATAATATGCATAAATAATAATTTTTTAACTATCAATTTGATATAAAAAACCAAATATCAATTGGTGGTTAAAAGCGATATTTCTCATGAAAATATTTTTTAAAGGTATAAGTTCTATACATTTTGATTGAATATGTAAATATTTAAGGATGACTGGATTAAAATAATTTTATGGATTATATATCTAAATATATGAATTTGAATCCATAAAATGATGACTATTAGTCAAACATTTAATATACGGCTGTTTTATGCTATTAATTAGTTCTCTTTAAAAATATTCTCTTTGTCTCTTGAGTAATTAAAAGTGAGGAAAATAAAATAAAACCTTGTAATAATAGTAAATAAAAATAGGATAATATTATATATAGGTTTTAATATATAATAAACAAATAGTTTCCCTAATGGAGTCATCAACATAACAATCATGAATAATTTAATGATTCTAAAATAAATACTCAACTCCATGATAACAATTAAATTGCAACCCCTTTTAATAAAAAACAACAATTAAAAATATTATGATAATTAAAAATTATTTATTCATGTTAAATATATTAAAGGGTATGTATATACACCTTATTAATGTAAAATGGTGAATAATTACAAATAAGTATCAATGGAATTGAAATTGAGATGAGATCCCTTAAATCATTCTTTCCATTAGTTGAACATGATTTATCCTCATGTATAATATTTTTCAACATGTTATTAATTTATAACCAAGCTATATTCATATATATATATATAATACCTTTATTATATTTTTATAAAATCATATCACATGTTGGATAACAATGTTTAATTCTAACTATTGTTTGAGGTTTTAATAGACTTGTTTTCTCATGCATGTTTTTTCATGAAAGTCGAGGTTATTGAGAATATTATATAGTTTCAACAAAAATATAATGATATTACTGTTATAAATTTCATATATATTCATTGTATACAATTTTGAAATTATATCTTTAAATTTGGATAAGAAAAATTTATCACTTCATTTCATAGAAATGGTAGGCCATACATACACATGAGGGACATTACCATTTCCTCAATGTGTGAAAGGGTAATGAATTGTACGGTGTATTGATTTTAAAGAATCAATATAATTTCATAATTATCATATATATAATTACAAACAACAATAATATTTTCTATGTGATTTTGTGATGAAAAAAAATTTGCCTTTGTTCTTGAGGTGGTAGTCTTCGACACAAAGGAGAAATGGTTTTGTTTCCAATTTTATGGAGAGGGAGATAGATAATTATATAAAAATTAATAATAACATAACATTAAAATATGAAAATGTTTTAATTATATTGAAATTTTTATGAAATAATTGATGGTAGAAAATAAATAAGTATAATATTAACAATAATTATGAAGTCAATTAATGTTTCTTAGAATAACCTCCTTTGGATTTATTATTAAGAACCATAGGGGACATATTTCTAAAATAAAAGAACATATATAAAGTGTATAATGATATATATGAGATATTTATTTATGTTTTTGTAATGATATATTTCTTGAAAAGTGTCACAAAAGGAGGTGAGGTGTCCCCTTTTATAATTGTGCAGTAGAATTTCATTAAATACCCAAAACTATTCAATAATGGGAATTCATTCTCTACCCATGTGCCTAAAATTTTGATAAATAATTGATTTAAGGGAATATATATTCAGTTAAAACCTGCACCACTGAATTTTTTTTAAACTTGTTATTATCTTTTACTCCTAGTTGTATCACATTTACTATTTGGGTTTTCACAATGGTAACTGGTTTTTTACCCTTGAAATTTATCTATTAAGCCTAAAATAAAATGAGACTTACTATATAAATTTGACCCAAAAATTCAAAATATGATATTGAAATTAACACAAAAAAACTATTTTTTTGGAGTGATAATTTTCATGTAAGTGCATGTACCATGAAAACCCCCATTTTAATCATAATTAACATAAATAAATTTTTACTATTTTCATTATTAATTATGACTAAAAATCACATTGAAACCATTACATAATTTCAATTAAAATGATTTCAAAAATAGAATATTTTTTTTAAAATTTTATTTTTAGAAGTGGTAGAGTTTAATTTAAAAATAATGAGACAAATTTATTCAAAAAAAAGCTTTTATGAAATGATTTTTTAGAAATAAGATAATCTTATGTTAACTATGTGACTAATAATAATTATTGTATGGATTAAAATTCATATAGTTAGATATATAATCAATAAATTTTATTTAAATAATTATTCATTAATTTTATTTTAATTAATTAAAATCCATTGGCATTATTCATTTTTATAAAAAATAAATTCGGAAAGTAGCACTTTTAGCCTTCAAATGATCTTATGTATGTTTATATCAAATTTATAGTTAGTAAATTGTAAATTATACCTATTAATTTTTTTTTTGAATAAATGGTGTAAAACATATGTAATAATCTTTGAACTATTTATGAAACAAGTATTATCTATATACTAAGATGTTATTAAGTAGCTAGAAAAATAATTAGGCATCTCCCTTTCTATCATGTGTGAAATAAAACAGCCACTCGTGCAAAATGGTAGACTACCTCCTCAGGAATAGATGTAATTTTTATTTCATCACTAATTCAAATAGATAGTAATAATGATATATTTCTTATGAATTGATATTTATTATATAAAATTAGTATACCATCCACTTATTTATCCTTTTACCCATTAAAGAAATCATAACATAGCTCGTGCATATGTATAACCTATAGTATCCATAAAGGGATATAATTCACTTTACATGATATAGTATCATAAAATGATTTTATTATTTTATATAATGAATAATTATCAAATCTATAACATTAATATCATTCTTGGTATGATGGAACAATATAGTATTCTCAATAACTGATACCTTTGTGACAAGACACATATGATTAAATAATGTAGTTTACACTCGAAAAAATAGTAAAAATTAATGATTGTAAACAAATGGATAATTAAATGTTATAAATGGATAATATATGATATAAAAAAATTCAGATCTTTTCTAACATTATATCAAGTTTGAAACACTTATAATTAATTTTAAATCACGTTCAATTAGAGGAACGTGTGAGGTTTGGGATTTCCTCTCAATTTCCATTCCACTAATAATAATTGATATTATGAACATATTTACTTTTATGTAGTGTATATAATACCAATTTTAAGTATTTAACATTAATAACTATTTATTAATGATTATTAATGTTTCAATTGATGTTTATTAATTCAAATTGGTTATAATTAAAAAGCTACAAAGAGGTAAATATTTATTTCAAGATCTCATTATTATTGAAGAATGTTATATTTATGTCTCCATTGAAGTAATTATTTGATCCTTCTATATTAAACAATATATATCTTATTTCCATGTATTTAACTCATGAAATTATATATTACCCTTTTATTTCACCAACTTCAATAAGATGAGATAATATTTTTTCAGGAAACTGAATTCATTTCACAGATTGGTCTAAAATCCATTTCATCTATATCATTAATTTTTAAAATAATTTTAAAAATAATTTTAATATTATTATATAAATTTTGAAATTCATTTTTACAGGTATTTAATTTTTTAATTTTTTTTTAAAACGAATCTTCTAAATGATTCCTAAAATAAGACATTTTAAAACACTCACTTTTTAGTGATCATTTTTATTATAAAATTCAGTGTTTTTCATGATTTAATAGCTATTTTGGTGCCAAAAACTGTAAATTATTCAACTATACAATGTGTATAGTGTAAGTATATGGTTGGTCCACATAAAGGATTAGTGATTCACTAACAAGACTTCATAGTTATTTAAAATAATATTAACTAAATTTAGATTATTATTTAATGGTTATGAGAATCAATTTATATATTTCTCTTTTGGAATCCAAAATTATTTAAACTTATTTCTACCTAACTAAAGACACACAGAAACTGATGTGAATAGTTAATAATTGAAATGTGTCAGGGTTGTGGATTTTTCTAGAAGAGAGTTGGAAAATAAATATACTTATTATGGTTTTTTTCTTAATAATTCAAATATTTTGTATTCAAATTTTCTTAACTTATTTTGTTAGGTAAGTTACATTAATGTTTTAAAAAATAAATTTCATATTCCAACTATAATTTCTTAATAAAATAAAAAAGAAAACCTTTTAAAGATTAGATATTCTGATAATGGTAATAGTATTATTCATCATAAATCCACTAAAAGTATCTAAAGACTCCATTAATGATCTAATACAGTAATTATAGTAGGGAAAAGAATTAAAACTCAAGGGAATTTTTGGAAAATAAAAGATACAACACAAACTCAATAATATTAAATCAATTATCATTGGGTCTTTATTATCCACATGGTAATCACATTGAATATATTTGATTCACATTTACTAATTGGAAAAACATGTATCTTTCACTAATTGTTTTTAAAAAATCCATATAAGTTAGAAAAATTCAAGCTATAAAAAGAGGAAATACCCTCAAAACTACAAAGAATGTGTTTTGAGCTCTCTTACTTCTTGACTAAATTCCTATCAAATGAGCCTCTTAATCATAAATTTTCATAATATCATTAAATTATAAACCCCTAGTATCTAGGAGGTGTTAGGGATCATATTCTTGAGACAATTCATGGTTAATGAGGTATATTAGATTTTGGTGGTTTTCTGATGAATGGTGCATTATGAAGACTTATGCTGAGTTTATCCATGTTCCAAAAATGCTCTTCGATAATCCCTTTTGGATTTGAGGCACACAATCTCTTGGTAGTTTGTCACGGTAAATTTAACCATGGAAAAATCATTCACATGGTTATGTATCTACTAGTTCCTGCTTGCATAGCCTAATGGTTATTCCATATATTTTGTTTAACCATGCGGAGGGAATACAATCCACCACTACCTCCTCATAATCTCACCCTCACATTATTGTAGTGGATCCATATAGTTTTTGTAACAATATTTATGTAATGAGACCATGTTTTATTTGAGGATCCATGTTATTCATGGTTTTTTGGGTTTCGTTGCATCGTTTGGAAGAGTTAGTAGTAACCATACACCCTTAAAAATAGTAAAAATAGCTCTAATTTCACTAGAAAATTCCTGGTGGATGGAAAATATTATTGATCCTTAATAGGATGACCAAATCACTCCTATTAATGAAATTTTTGAGCTGTAATTAAATTAAAATTAGTCATAACCACTGTTTTCAATGTACTTTGAGGTAAGAAAATTCCTATTGTACAATATTTCATCAGACTCCCCCACACATGACCGGTTATTTTTTCTAAATAATTAACTATTCAATCATTTCAATGGATCATTAAAGAAACTGGTGTAAATGCAAGAGATTATATTAACTAGTTGAGTGTTAATTTTGAATAAATAAATAATTATAGTTATTCATACATTATCCATGAGTCACAAATCCTTGAAGTTAACAAAGTATGCTCAATTTAAAATATCCAAATTTTCAATCTTAATTAATTTTTTATTTAAAATAAAAATTTTCTATATTCATTTAAAATAATTTCCCATCATCCAATTCCATCTCATTTACTGATTTAGTATGTTTGTAAAATATCTCATTGACACTAATTAGTTGTATATCTAATTTACTGGACCCAAAATCTCATTGAATTGCATATTTTGGGATTGATAAGGGGTTATCAGGGTTATGCCTTTGAATATCATAAATTATTTTCAATGGAGAGAGATATTAGAATTTTAATTTTTTACCCATATTTTCATATGAATAATCATGGTGAATTGAGAATTCATTTCAATTTCTCATGAAATTACAGCCATGTAATAACCAATTTTGCAGTAATAAAGATTCAATGCTTCACTTCCCCTTATACATCAGTAAACATCTATTTTAAGGGGATCCCAAATTTAAAATTCATTATCATAATGTTCATAATTAAACACATTTCTTTAATAATAATGATTTAATAGCTTATCTTTGAGTATTCCAAATCTTATTCACTTTTAGAAATGGCTTATCAACACTAACACATGATAACATCGAAAAATTGGTCTACAAAATAAATTTTTGTTTAGATGATATAAATGTGTGATACATATACTAGGACTTCAGAGTTCTTCTCTGAGAAACATGACATTATTTAAAATGTCAAGGTACTAATCAAATCGAGTGCAAAAGGTAATTTCACTCCCCCACTTGAAAAACTGAGAATGGTCCCCTATGTGCATTTTTAGGATGAAATGGTGGGTTTTAAATTTAAGAAAAGGGATGTGAGAAGGAAAAAAATTATGGAATGAGAAGAAGAAAAAATAACATAAAACTACACTATAATAAGGTCATATAATGGTCAGAAGTGGGAGTGAGGGAGTATGCCGAGAGAAAGAGTGTCTCCATGCCAAATTATTCATCCACATGTTATCTTTATAAAAAACATAAACTATAATTAATGAAAATAATAGTTTCATTAGGGGAAACAAATTTGTGAAAAAACACAAACAATAGATGAACAATAGATTAAACATCCATGGAATCATTCATGTTAAACATATGAAAAAATAAGGTATGGAAGAAATATATCAGAGCTAAAAAGATCATTTCCAACTCGTAGGAGGAACATTTACAAATGGGTCCTAGAATTTAATGTGGGAAGTTACATTTAATGTCAGATCTGTAATGGAATGATCGTATTCCATGGCCTCATATGGGGGATGAGTGGGAATATTTCACTCTAGAGAAGTTGTTTACTTTTTGTATTCTCTCGTATCGGAGGCCCAAGAAGAATCTGGATGGGGGAAGAACCCTTATAAATTTAGTATAATGGTGGTGACTCGCTGTGGGTCATTAATTTTTGGGGGGAAGCAATATCCTTCAATATGTTTCATCACATATATCACTGTGTAAGACCATCCTTCTTGTTTAATATTATATTAAATTATTAGTACCTCGTCCATTATAAATTTAAATCAACAAATTGTGTCCCTCATAATTTTGGTAAGTGTAGTTCTTGGAGTAAGATGGTAGATGAATGTATGTGGTTGTACTGGTGGGATGGTACTCTTCTATAGGTCGAGATGAATGGTTGGATGTAACGGGCGGGATTGAGGTCTGGTAAGTCTCATCCTTGATTACCACGTGGGTTCCTCTAAATTTGAGGAATTGACCATTAAATTCTAACAGAAACATATATCCTACCATGATGATATCAATTGGAAAATGTGGTTGAAGGAAAATGATGGAATATTTATCAAACTAAATTATAACATCCTCATCCAAGAGGGTGATATAGGGGCCTCATAGATATATCCCTTTTTCATGGTGAACATTTGAATGAGGTATTGGGTAAATAAAAAAGCAAGGTTGAGGGGTTCCCTTATAATCATGGAATGGAGATCAAAGAAATAACATGGGATAATGTTTCCTTTATTATCAGATAGGGGGATGAATCAAGTACTACATACTCATTGAATCACATGATTGGTGGGATTAATGAGCTTAGAGGCCTTAAAATGTTGTGGAATATAGGTCAGGACAATATGTGGAAAAATGGAACATAATTCTTTGGTAATGTTTGGATCACATCCATGGGTTTTCTCTATATAAACAATTCTTATTACAAAATCATTTTTTTGATGCCAAAAAATGTGGAGAGCACAAATAACTGCACACTATACATGTGATTTAGTATAAGAAATATGACATCTCCTCTATCCTTGTTCAATATATGTTTTTTTACTATTTTGGAAAATTTATGATCCCCCCCCCCTCAAAAGAAAATGTTCCCCCTAAAATCAAAACATATTGTCCAATACTTTTATAAATGGTTTTTTAGGTTTCAAAAAAAATCATAAATATTTAATAATAAAAAATAAAATCATTTAAATATCACATTCTATTATTCATATAACAAAAACACACAAAAATAAAATCACACTAATCATGGTCCCCAAAGGAACACATGAAATAACAACTATGTTTATAAATTTTTTAAATTTATGGTTACCTCGTGGTCAGTGCTACATTCAATGTCTTTATCTGGACATACATTATTATTTTTATAACACAAATTTATGTGTGTATTTGATTCTCACAATCTCTTACAATTGAAAATAATGTTTAGGACATTGTTCATTAACATTAAAATCCACAAGTCTTCTTTAGAATGATTCACTACACCATGGTGGAATATTTGACCATGTTAGACTGGCCCCAAAAATCAAGACAACAATTTACCAAGGAAAAACCATAATTGTGAGTTGATTTGTTGTACATGATAAGTGGTCTAAGTGGATTTTTGAAAATAATGTTGTCATAGACTACCTTCATCTTCTCCATGTTGAGATTAAAGATTTCATATGAATCCTACTGGATCACATCGAGATCTTAAAAGTAGAGTTTTTTCTTATACTCAATTACTTTATGATCATATTTCAGTACCTATACTACCTAATATTCCTTTTGATAATGATCCATGGGTATGTGATATGGATTTAAATAATCCAAAAAATATGGGGATATGATCAGAGGAGTTCTAAACATCATATGGTAATCCCATAATTCAACCTGAATCTTTCTATACTAATCAGTTATGGATACTCCCACTCTTTTCTCCAAATGTGGATAAGATCACAGTTCAATACATAAATTTTTACATTGGATAAGGGATGGTATAGTGTCCCTATATTATATTTCACCCCACATTTCATTAGAATATTCATCAGAATGTAGTTATCAAAGTGTGTTTTCCTATCACAAGTGAGGACCATCAATACATTGTATATTTTAAATATGTACCTTTTATGGAATATGATGATGAACTTCATTGTGCTTTGATATGATCAAGTAGAATTCACAAATTCAAAAACCTATAATACAAATACTAGATTGTATTTTTTAATATAAAATTATTCAAAATATATCCTTAAATTAATTAACCAAACATCAAATACTTCCACTTCAAGTATTGGGTGCTTTCTCATTTCAGATCTACATATAATATTTCAAATTCATTAGCATCATCCACACTATTCCACAAAATATTTAGTATTCTTGTTAATTTTTTCACAAAAAAATAATATTTTAGGATTTTTAAATTTTACCATCTACCCCATTATGTCCTCTAATGGGGAGGGGTAAAAACTCCAAAATATCACTTACATCAATATCGGGTAGAAAGTGGAATATTATAACATCTATTCATGATTGGAACAATAGTTGACCCTCAAAAAAATATTGATTATCTTATGATTGTTATAAATTATTCTATATCTATGATATATTATGGTTGTGCACTCATGTGGAACGAAAATAACAATATACATGAACCATGGTCGACATGCCTCCATCATTGAAAAAATTTTGTTCTTTGAGGAAATCTTCATTGATCACTTTATCATCGTTTTTATAGAGATAAGGTAAATCCAAGTGGGTTATATGATCAGTAATAATTTTATTTCTTCTTTTCTTATCATGAATCTCCTAATCATGTTATTATATTGAAATTATCCAGTAAATCAATCAAGGGTTAGAATTTTATTTTTTATAAAGTACTTGATTGTTGGGTGATTTGTGTATACAATAAAAGTTGATAACATAAAATTTGATTTAAATCTTCCAAAATTAAAAACCACTTCCATAAAATCATTTTATACTATTGAATAATTAATTTTATCCCAAGTCAATGATCAGGTTATATAGTATTTTTGATGTAAAATATAATAAACACACTATCCTGAAACTCTTACCACTTTATAATAGCTCATATCACACAGAAGATTAAATGACTCATTATATTCTATAATTATTAGGATTGATAACTCCACCAACATAAATTTCAACATCTAAAATTCATTTAGTTATTTCTTTTCAAACTCAAAAATTGAATCCATTATCAAAATATTAGTCAGTGTCTTAGTAATTTTTTAATAATCACTACAAACCGATGATAAAAGATCATATATCCAATAATTATACATATTTATTGGAATGATTTTGGTATTGGAAGGATGGATAAAACTCATAATTTGGTTGAATATTCCCATATCAAATTTTTATAAATTCGGTGGCATAAAAGAGTGCCTTGTAGAACCACAAAGTGACATTTTATCCCATTAAATAACTAGGTTACTCTATTCACACCTTTCCAAAAAGAGATATATATTATTCATACATTTTTAAAAAGATTTTACATAGACTAAAAATTATCCATTAAAACAACCCTAAAAAGATCTACTATGTTTTGGAAAATATCCATTATATTTCATTGGAAATGGAAGGATCCTTCCACATGCCAAAATTCATGTGACGATAACAGAATGCTCTATATGGGCATATGAATGTGAAATTCTCTTGATCCATTGGGTATATTAAAATTTGGTTATAACCATAATACCCATATATAAATCAAAAGAACTTTTGACCCACTATATATTCCAATAATTGATCCATTAATGGATTCGAAATGTGTCCTTCATGCGTGGTATCATTTAACTTCAGGTAATCAACACAGTCATTTCATAGAATAAATCATTGAGTTGTATTAATCAAATTCTTTTCATTCAATATGATGGTAATACCACCATTTTTTGTGTCACATGTAATGAAATAACCCATGGAATACACAAAATCAGGTAGATAATTCGATTGTCAAATAGTTAAATCATCTCCTTTTTCATGACCAAATTAATTTGAGGGTAGAGTGTTCATTATTGATTTCTAGGTAGTTTTTACCTGTATTTTAAAATAACCATGTGGATGTAATTGGTCAGGCTAATTCAATTAAGGTCATCCACTATCCAAAAAATAGCATTTTTTATCCTTTTTATAAACAATAAAAGATCATCTTCAGAATCTTCAATAAGGGACAAGATAAGAAAGGCGGGTAGTGTGTCATTCTCCCCCAAATAACCATATTTTACAGAAGATGGGAGGGTATCAGTTCTAGTTGTGGTGGACTCAAGACTGAGAGAACCAAGGGGTTTATCTTTTCCCTTTTAATAATATTTGGAACAACATCTCACTGCTAATATCGATTTCTCTTAGACTTCTACCTCTCCGCCTCTCTGCCTTCACTTGCTGGAACACTAAGAACTTTGATGTATATTCAACAATCTCCTTTTTCATATTATCCCACCAAATGTTTTCTCGGAGATCTCAATACATCGTTGTGGTTCTTGGGTGAATAGAGAAATTTTAACTATGTCCATCATCCAAAAGATCCATCTTCAGCTTCGGACATTATGGAACAAATAGACTTTTCCCAAATCGCACAATTCCTTCTTCATTAACTTTAAATACTGAGGATTTCCCTTTTTCGTTAGATTCCACTTTTCCCTAAATTCCCACATCATCCTTTTATTATCCATTAACCATTCCAAAAGAGAAGATTGAAAAATAATTTGTGAAAGGATTGATGATGTTCCCTTCCGTATGATTCCCATGTCCATCTTCATTAAGTCTAAGAAGATTGGATCCTTCTCAATTCTCATCATTGATAGAATCGTTGGGTCCTTTCTACTTATGTAATTTTCCACCTTGTTCGCTTTCCTAGGGTGGTAATGTATTGAACAGTCATAATCCTTGATGAGCTCTATCCATATTCTCTAGTGTATATTAAGTTATTTCTGTGTGAATATATATTTAGGACTATTGTGGTCAGTATATATCACACATTTCTCCCCATAGAGATAATGCTGCCATATTTTCAAGATAAATATCACCGCTTCCAACTCCATATCATGCGTTGTATAGTTTCGCTCAAGGAGTTTCAACTGCCTTGAGCCATAAGATATCAATTTATCATTCTGCACCAGCACACAACCTAATCCCTTCTTCGAATCATCACTGAATACCACAAACATTTCAGCACTTATGTGTAAAGTGAGCATGGGCGCAGTGATAAACCTTCATTTCAACTCCTTGAAGCTTTCTTCGCATTCACCACTCAAAGAAAACTTTACTCCCTTCCAAGTTTTCTTGGTAAGATGATTGGACAGTCATGAGAAATTCCTCACAAATCATCGATAATATCTAGCTAACCCCAAGAATCTATGGATATCTGTAACCGATGTTGACCTCGTTCATCCCTCAATTGCATCTATTTTGGAGGGATCCACAAATATCCCATTTCTTGTAATGATATGGCCCTTGAATGTGACCTCCTTCAACCAAAACTCACACTTGTTGTACTTTTCATAGAGATTCTCCTTGCGCAAAGTCTCTAGTACAGTTCTTAAATGCTACTCATGATCCTCCTTGGTTTTCGATTATATTAGAATATCATCTATAAAGACTACGACAAATTTGTCGAGGTAATATCAAAATACTATATTCATTAAGTCCATGAATATTTATGGATCATTATTGAGTCTGAAAGGCCTTAATATGAATTCATAGTGGCTGTATCTTGTTCAAAAAGTAGTCTTGGGGATATCTTCTTTCTTCACCCTTACTTGATAATATCACGACCGCAAGTCCACCTTGGAGATGTATTGTGCTCCACACAGCTGATCGAACAAGTCATCAATTCATTTGAGAGGATACTTTTTCTTTATCATGATATTTTTAAGTTCACATTAATCGATGCAAAGCCGCATTGACCCATCCTTCTTCTTGATGATGAGGATTAGTGAACCCCATGGGGAAGCACTTGGGCGTAAAAACCCTTTATCAAGATTCTTCCGCAGTTGTTTCTTCATCTCTTTAAGCTCTACAACAGCCATTCAATATGGAGTCTTGGATATTTGTAATGCTCTGGGTATATGTTCAATTGAGAATTCAATATCTCTTCTAGGAGGAAGGCCATACAGTTCCTTGGGAAAACATCCGCGAATTCCCTCACAATCGGAATTTCTTTAAGGATGGTTTCTTCCTTGGACTAAATCATTTGAGCCCGATACACGTGCTCATAGGGCAGTAATATCCATGCTTGAGATGATGGAGCTAAAGGATATTCATCCTCCTCCTTACACTTGTTAATAATCGGGGGTCGATTATCCATATGAAGTGTGATTTCCCTCTCCCGACAATTTATCTTGGCTCTATATAAGGAATGTCAATCCATGCCAATAATTGCAACAAATTCCACCAGAGGGAGTATGATGAGGTTCTCCAGGAAATTAAATCCACATATTACAATATTGGAGGACTTATATTCATGGGATGCAATGATTTCCCCATTTTTCGTACTCACCGACATCTTCACTTCCATGATTTGTGGTGGTACTGGGACTGTTCTGCTAAACATTATAGATATAAAAGAATGCGTAGAACCTGAATAAAAAGTATGTTCGTTATTCTTGAATGAATATCTACTGTACCTGTCACCACTTCATTGTCAGGGTTCACTTCGGCAGAAGTGATGAAAAAATCTCTTCCATTTTTCCTTCGATGTTGTTGGTTGCCTCCGAAAACCCTCGGATTAGGGCACTGATTTTCAATATTCCTTGGTTCTTTGCATTTTGAGCATTGAACAATGTGTTGAGGTTCGAATGGAGAGCTCCTATCATCTTTCGCAGCAATGGGCCTTTCTTTCCGATAGTTAACAGCTAGGTGCCCTCTCTACCACACCTAAATCATTTCATCATCCCCTTGAGACAACATCCAGTGTGCTTCATTCCTCACTTTTGGGAAGTGGGGTGCTAGATCATCTTAGCACCATTGTATTTATCCCTCAGACCGCTAGCATTTAAGTCCACCTTATACATCTTATCCCCATGATACCCATGTGATTCTTCGATCTCCATTTCGACCTTGAGGGCACATCAGACAATTTACTCACAGCTTTCGAAGTCACAGATCGCCAATGATTTCTGCAGGCTAGGCATCAGCCCACCAAAGAAGTGTTTAAAATTGCATTCGGGGGTAACGACAAAGCCAGAAGCATATCGTGCTAGCCTTCTCAGGGTTTCCTCGTATGGTCCAATTTATTCATCATCTTTTTTATTGAGGGAATGGAAGTCCCTTTCCATCATAATCCGGTGGGTGCACCGAAAATATTTATCAAAAAACTTATTCTGAAAATCCGTCCATTCTAATGCCTCGATCTCCTCATCAGGCTTCGTATATTTGATCAACGTCCACCATTGATCTACTTTACCCTCCATACGATTAGCTGCCAGGATAACCTTCTCTTGTTCAGAACACTGAATGACGGAGAAGATCTTTTCAATGGAGTTGATCCATTGTTCGGCGATCGTGGGATCAGATGATCCACTAAAAGTAGGAGGCCTTTATCTAATGAAGCTCTCAATAGCGACTTGTTCTTTCTTAGTGGGAGTTGAATGTTCTTCTTGACCCGTGTTTCTATTCAAAATATGTGTTATCTGAGAGAGATGAGGGACAAAGATTGCGATTCCGGTTCCCATTGGATTGGACATCTCATTAGTACAGTCATCACACTGATCTTCACAACGGTTGTTAGCCTGAGTCCTCCAATTACCGGCCATTAGCTGGAAGAAAAGGATAGTTAGGGGTAACACATAAAGGTTAATCTAATGAAAAATGTTGATGACTTATAAATAAACTTTTATTTCCGTAACTCCTGAGTCTATAGGCTTCAATCTATACTTTTCATGATCTACTTTATAACAAATATTGTTAAGGGAATTTTTTTAATTCCATTAATAATGGTTCATACTATGCTTGTGAATTTATCAAAAACGATCCCCTGGGAGTGTCGTAACCAAGAGTGCAGAAAGGCCTGTTGTCATGCACCAGTTCCCGTTCAAGTCTAGCTCAAAGCGGTGTTTTCAGGTTTTACCCCTAGGATACATCTGTGCCAGAGCCACCACTACATGATCGTATCTGGACAGGGATGTATTTTCTTGATAAAACACTTACTAAGTACATACCAAAACATAGGGATGCTTTTATTATAAATATTATTATCTCTACGGCTTTACTAGGATTTTCTAATACAAATCCGAAAAATAACTAAACCAATCCTCTAATACCAACTATGACAACCCTGCTTTTATTATAAACATAAACTTGATTTATTACATAAAACATCGCTTGATAAAAAAAATGAATATCGAGATTTTTAGTGTCTTTGGGGCCAAGGATCATTATATAAAAACATGTTACATGAAATAAAATATCTTTATTGAAAACTTCCTTTACAGGACCACTACATTCCTTCGTACTTAGCATTTCATGAGATAACCTGAGGACATGAATAAGAAAAGGGTGACCTATAAAGCCTAGTAAGGGAATACGCAAGGAATAATACGAGGAGTACAATAAATTTTAGTCATATGGAATATCAATAGATCACAATAGAAACATGAACATAAAGGCATGATAATGCATGATAATCATTACATGGAATTGTGGCAACAACTCTAAACATGGAATTAGCATGATCCAAGGCTCATTGCACATGGAGCATGAGTAAATACTCATTACACATGAAGCACGAGTAAACCCTTTTTGAACTTGAATTATCATGATTCAACACTCATTACACATGACGTATCATGATACTATACTATACCCAAAGCATTGGAGCGCTATAAGGGCACACCCTTCTTAAACATTTCATTTCATGCATAAGTGAGCCACATGGATCATAAAACATGGATTCATAAAACATAATCATTTATTACATGATAAAGTAATGTAGAATTAATACATGAAACTTTATAATAAATAAGTAAATTTGCATAAAGTTGAATACCCTTGATGGAGAAATGAGCATGGTATTCACTACACAATGGCATTGGCTTAGAAAATCGGTGCCATTTCGGCAGCGTAACGGCGTGACGTAAGAATTCATAAAAACGGTTGATGAGAGAGAAAGGGGTTCCTCATAATATATACATGTAAGGGACAGTAAATAGGTCATATATATACATGCCCCATAAATTGTAATGAATTTTAGATTCATGATACAAAAGTCTTTCTTGAGTGTAAATGAGGAGAGAGAAGTTCCTTTCGGAATTTCGGCATAGTAACGGGTGTACATGGGAGGCATTTAATAAGACATAAAGGGTCTCCCATCATTCAAAAATAATGTGTGTAGTATGAGGGAGGTTAAAAACCATACCCCAAAATTCATAATTGAAATTAAAATGGAAAACCGACTTACAGAAAATTGGACAAAAATGAGAAAATAAGAAAAAACCCATACTGGGAAGTGTGTTTCCAAAGGATAGAGAGAGGCTTCTAAGAGTCTTCTTGGGAGCTTGGGGCACCTTGGGAGGATTCTAGAGAGAGTAGGGTAGAGGTTGGACGATCTAAAAAGGCATTGAGTGAGGAGGAAGTGGGATCTTGGGTGGGTATATATAGGAAAGGTGAGGGAATTCTTTATTATTTAGGTTTGGGTCCCCTTACATTAAATTAATCCAAAGCACAAACCATCCCATGGTTTTTTCCCATGGTTTTTGGAAAAGTTAAGAGGAAAATAATATTTTATAAGGCCAAATTACGAACTTCTTATAATAATAGGGTTTCCTATGTGGAGGTGAGTCACACTCTCATGGAAATTAATTTAAAAAGACAAGGTGTTTAATAAGTCTTGAGGGGTCCATTAATGCGTTGAAAAGTAAGTCAAACAAACCCAAAATCACATTATTGTAATGGTAATATATATATTGGCCAAACATAATGTATATAGTATTTTATTGCATCACTATTGGGTCATTATGATTTCATAAAACACATTATATATTTAAACAATATTTAATTATTACCGAAAAAATTGACTGTCTCTAAAAATTATGAATTATTCACCGTTTGATAATTTCGACATCCTGATTCCAGAAATAACATTTATTTTATCTAAATAATTTTATAAATATGTTAATTTTCATTTTTAAAATAAAAACCGACATTTATCGAAAATTCACGGGTTGGACAGAAATGGATTTCAAACATTAATAAAAATTATAATTACATTCATAAAATTATAAGATCATTTATGTTTAATAAAAATTAATTAAATAATAATAATAAGATTTTATCAAAATATTATTTAATTAAAAAATACATTAATTTAAAAAAGTATAATTATTAATTAAATAATAACTAAAAACAGTATTTATACTATAAATACTATTTATAATGTATCAATAATGACAAGGAGGTATATTCATTATTATATAAAAATTAAATATACTTGAACATAGTACTAGAGATTTGTTACATAACCCCTTAAAACAATCGCATAAGACCTAAGGGTAAGGTGTGCGATGGTGACAGACTCTTGGGGTGGCTCGGATAACATCACTCGAGTGGTAATTTCTATCAACTTTCACTTCTCCCATAGACGGTCCCCTTCGAGCTTTACATGGTGATACTCAGCTTGGGCTTGGTCAAGATCGAAGCCCAAGGACGCCACCTCTTTTCTGAGCTCTGGAAAATAGGCTTCGTATGGAGAAATTATACTATATGAGGCCATCTCTTCTTTTGTCTAATTAAATTGGATTTGTTAAAGCCCTGTATTTATATTAATCATGTGATCACTGTTCAAAGGCTATAAAAGCAATGGTCACAATTCATAACATAAAACCAAGGAAGTTGACATTTTATATAAACATACAGAGACATTTATTTAGATCAATAGGGGTTTCCATTAATGAAACATTGGGTCGTTACAATTATATTTAGACCCTATCCTCCCTTGTATATAGTTGTTTCCATTATTGTGTTCACTTGGAATTTGAAAGACATGTATGGAATTCCTTTTTCTAATATTAAAAGAGTGCCACTCCTCCTCCACTATAAAAATTCCTCTTATCCTCCCTCATCAACACAACTATCAAGCCTCATTGGGTTGACCAAGATACAATAAAATCTTTTGAAAATACCTCTATTAATCCTTAAATACTCCCTTTTTTCATAAATCCTTCCAAGTAAGGAATTTTATGGAAACCAAAATGAGTGACCTGATTAAGAGGTGACACCCACCCTCAGGATCCATTCTTTTATTTTATTTCTCCACCACCTAAATTAATCAAATTCAGTGATTTTATAATAAAAACAACATATTTAATATTATAAAATTTTTTTATTATAATTCTGCAAAATACATTTACCCATACGTATACCTAATGGGTTATGAACATACTATTTATATGTATGGTGAATTATCACCTCATGAAAGGATGATAATTCATTTTTCCTTTACTTCCTCCCATGGTGTAAAGTATGATGGAAACTCTATTTATAGTTGTTATATATTATACTAATTATGTACTCAATTATTTATTATCCTTTTTCAATGCATATCATTTTATTTTCTCCATGGTGTTAATATGATAATTTTTTTTTGACGAAGTGTAGACTAACACCCCCTAAAAGTAATGAAATTTGTTCACACACTACATGGATTGTGTTAAGGATGGCTCTAGTGAACATATAAGATAAATATAAAATAATAACTCTAATATAATTATAATATAAACATATATACATAAATTTCATTTACATTAATCTTTTAAATACATCAATAAAATGGTAGCAATGTTCATGTGTATGTATGGCCTACCCTCTCCATGAATGGTGTATTATATTTTCATTCCTTTATATTCAATTTATTATTATACTTCACGTTAACTAAATATACATGGTATTTAAATCATGGTATATATTCTTGAAATCATTATATAAGTATACACTACTAAAAAACTAGGTTTATCCAATTATAGGACATTTATCGTGATAGATAAACATACTATCAAAGACCCCCTTAGTCTGGACTAAAAAAAGTGTTGTCAAAAGGAAGTCTTTAATAGTGATTTCTTTAGTACTATTAAATGGGGTCTTTACCAGAATTTTTTTTTAATTTGGGACCTTTATGAGAAGGTTTTTATAAGTGAAGATAAAGTCTCACCCTCAATTAACACTTTAAAAAAAACTAATAAATGGTGTCTTTTATCAAGTATTTTAAAAAGTACTGAATAAGGGAGTGTTTATCTGATTTTTTTCTAAAGCGCTGATAAAGATCCCCTTTATCATTTCTTTTTTAGTAGCACTGATAATGTTATACTTTATAAAAAATAGTATATCATTGAAGATAATATATTTATATACAAATATATTTATCTTGATAGAAATATAATAAATATTTATTAAAATATATTTTATAATATGTAAATAGCCATATACATGTAATATATAAGACATTAAATGAATATGTCTTATAAAATTATTAAAAAAATTAATTAATAATTTTCTCATTATTAACGACTAATAATAATTTAATATCAATTTAATGATAACGGAAAATTAAAAAATTATTATAAGATCTAAAATAAGTTTAAAACATTACCCGAACTTAAAATGACCATAACTTTTGATCTGAGTGTCCAATTGGTCTTTACCACATATTAAATTGATACTTTTGATGATCCTTATGCCATAAGTGACATAGTGAAACCTCTATCACATTTTTCAATACCAAAATGACCTAGAAGGCCTCTAAAACTGATGTTTTAGTTGGGGTACACTGATTTTTTAATGTTAATGGATTTTCAGCCTCATTTAAGGGGGTTCTATTCCCCTTTTTAGTAGAATATGAATATATTCCCTGGGTTTATATTCATATTGATATTATGGTTTTAAATGATATCACTTTTTACAATTTAATTTTATATGTAAGTAAATATTTTGTTTTCTTTTATTATATTATAATAAATCTTTCAAATAAATACATATATAATCATATTTATGTAAAAAATTATATGCTAATGTATGTAAATAAATACTTTAATGTATTTAAAAAAATATCTAACCATTATTTATAATATAAAAATATTATTACAATGATTATATATACATATATGTGTGTATTAATAATATATATATATTTATATTATAATCTAGTATGTGTAAATGAATAAATAATATAATATGTTTAAATAAATAAAAGTACATATATAGCACACACCCATAGATATTATATAAATGTATATAAAATTATTTATATAATTATATTAATTAAATATATATATATATATAAACAGAAATATCATTAAAAAAACATGGTGTAGTGTTAAAGAAGTTTCATCTATGAAGGAGAGGTGTAGGGTTCAAATCTAGGCAGGTGAACATGAGGTTATAAATTGAAAAGGCCCTTATAATAGGGGTTGGGGTGAAAGGCGTTAATAAAGGATGGGGGAGCATTTTTAAAGGTCTCGTAAATCATAGATAATGGTTTTGGACTTATGGATATCTGAAAAAAATATAATTATACCCCCATTAACAATGCTTCTATTAATAGTTCCTTTTTTTGCGTAGTTAAAGGGGGGCTTTAATAGTTATTTTTTAGCATTGATAAATTATTATGGATTCTAACAACAGTACAATTTTAATTTCTCAATTGGAAATGATGAATTCCTATTCTACAACTATTAGAGCCCACTTTTTATGTAGTGATATAGACTACAGATATAAAAAATTTAGTCACATGCAAAGATCAAAGAGAATATTACATGAAGTGAAAACATTATAATAAATTGTTAACAAGCGTGTAATATAAATTCACAATAAAACTATATATGGTATTAGATATAAGAATATGTTTCTTTTATAGATATTTAATAAAATTATATTTATTATACAGGAGGTTTTAACGAATATGGTGAGTGTCCAGACACAATGTAAGGGGATTTAATATCTCTTTTTATTTTTATGAGATACATGATTTATTCACCACAAATTCCTTTAATGTGTTGTGTAAACTACCTATGGATGTATTCTGTTATTATTAATATTAAATTTATGGGCATTTACATATCCATTATATGAAAATTCTTTATTGGAGTATATTTTTTAGGGGTTACCAAATCGGTAAGACTGGTTTATTTCAGTTTTCCTTCTTTTCAACACATGTTCTATTATAAACAACCATTTTTTATCAAGGTGTATTTAATTACATTTACTATGTTATATAATGAATCTACATCTCTTCATTATATTTTTTATATTCATATTATCCCATATTATTACATGAATATTATAATCCCATGTTACCATGTGTTAAGAGTTAATTGAAATAATCTCGTCATTTATCGGGATTATTAATGATTATGCTTCCCTTAATAAAATATAATGATCTCTCTCTCAAAATCACTCATGTGTTTTGCACTCCTTTATTTACTCAAGATATATCTATGTATTAGTACTATTTTTTACCCTTTATTACTTAATATAAATATGATTTTTAAAGAAAAATATTTTCATAGTTCACTTTTCAGCTAGAAATGTTTTTATAACAAAAAACATGTTAAAAAAATTTCATAATTTTTTGTTATTTTGTAATTTTTCAAGGAATAAGTTTTTACAATTTACTGTAAGTCATACTTCTTGGATTTAAAATTATTTTAAATGAAAATAGTTCCTAAATAGTTTTTAAATAGCATTTCTTAAAGAAAAAAGGATATTTTCATCAATAATTGATTCATAAAGATTATTCATAATTATTTCCCATAAAAGATAACATTCATTGGTGTTATTTATTCCTCTTAATGGAAATTATTAAATGAATCCATTAATATTATTTCTCTAAATGGTTTATCTTTTTATGACATTATGTTTATGAGGCTCATTTCATTTTTTACGAGTTATATTTTTATGAACTTTTTTTCTCTTTAAAGAGTTATATTCTTTTGAAAATAACTTATTTTCTTCTATTTTTATTTGATGAAAATATTATGAAACCAATATTCATACACATGTTAAAATATTATTTCATTTCAGTGACACCCATTTAATTTCATGGTCTATGATATGATTGTTTATGAATTTGGGGAACATGTATGCATGATTTCATTATAAGATGGGTGGGACCTATATCTCCTTCAATGAATTGGGTAATGATTTATATATCACGATATATACTAGGATGGAATATAAAATTAACTATGTTCAGTATAATTGTGATTGAATTAGCAATGAACTCGGTTCTGTAATATTGGTTGGAATAGGGAGTGAACCTGGTTTAGTAAAGGACTTTTTCCACTAATATGGCATTGGAAGTGATTCCTTAACTACTACAAAAATCATAATTTATTCTTATGTGTTTTCCAAAATTCCATGTTTTATTATTTTTTTATGATACTATGTATTATGGTCTTTATTTCCTTATAATCAGTCTTATATTAATAGCCAATATTTATTTCATGATCCAAGTTTATGATCATTGATATATAGGGTATGGTCTTCTATTTTCGTGGTCATTTTCTCATACTCTTATGATAATGATTATGCTAACCTGTATCCTATTTTTACCCTTACTGAGCATCTGAGATCAACCCATTATGTGTTCCCTATCACATTTTATGAAGATATGTATTCTGTTTGATTTTTTTAAGATGTGTTCTAGTCACGAAGAACATAGTGGGAGATAATTTATCTCATTTATGTACTAGTTTTTATGTTTCCATGATTTTAAATGAGCTATAATAATAAGATCCTTTGGAATTTTTTTGTGTATTTAATTATGTATTTTGAAGAAGTGATGTAATGTTTAATTATAAAAAGTGAGGGTCCTTATAAATTTTATTTATTATGTGGAAATCAATGTTATTATGAAAAAGAACATGTATCATTAGCCTTGAATTGATGGATTATTCAATAAACTATATGGATATCAATATTTATGAAATATTGGACTTCATTATGGGTATCATCAATGGTGTCTAAATAAGGAATAATTTATAATGAATTTATTTTAAATGAGGTATCAATGTTATGAGATTATAGTAATTACATTGTATTGACTAATACACCATCGGTTTTTATGGATTTAGTTAACCTATTATTCAAATAATATCTCAATACATTCTTATTTGTATTCTTTTATGAAATATTATTCTACTCTAAAAGATATTGCGATCATGAGAATCACATTCAGATCATTCTTGAGACTCATATAAGAAAATATTTATAAGGTAAAATTATAATGTATGAATTCTGGATTTAGGAAGTTTATTTTCTCGGATATGTGTTTACCATGGTTGAAATCTAAATTGATCATATTAAGAAAAAATTAGTCAAAGAATGGCCTACACTAATAAACATTATCATGGTATGTAGTTTCATTTCTCTGTTGGGTTACTGTCGATGATTCAATCAAATAATTTTCATTATTTGATAACTTGTTAGCCCAGCTTACATATAAGGGGGTAATGATTATATGGATAAAGGAATGTGAAAAAATTGAGTTATTGAAGAGGATACTATCAAAAGTTCAAAACTCAAAATAGGGTTTTAATTTAGTTCTTAATAAAATTTACATTTATAAACGATTTAAAAAATAAATCCCCCAATTTTTTAAAAGTAACTAGTTTAGAAAAACCATTGATTTTTAAATTTTGGTTTCTCAAATAGCTTCTCAGTGTCTTATCATGTTTCAGTTAAAATAATCTATGAAATCATATTAACTTTTTAAACTGAATTACTTGATCAAAAACATTATAAAAAAATTTATTATTAACTGTTATAGTAATTTTTTATCCAGATTTTATACCCAATATAGTTTTAAACATTGAAATATATTAAAAAAACATGTAAAATAAAAAATTGAATTATGAAATGGTTTAGGCCTAAATATAATAATTAATATCCTCTACATGGAAATAAGCTACTACTAAGAAATTTAATAAAAAATAAAATTGATCAACATCTTGGATCATGTTTTATAATTAATAACTCAGACGTATGTCTACAAAAAATGAATCTTCCACATTTTTTCAGGGGATAAATAATGATGAACGGTCACACATGTCTTCTTCTACAGTTATCATGGTTAAAAAATTAAAAACTCTATATAGTGTATTGAGCACTGTCAAGTTAACTATAAGAGACTTCATTTTTTAGACAATGAGAGTAAAACTGAACACATCTCATATATAAATCATAAACATATAGATAAAATTATAAGAGAAGTGGAAAAGTGACGCGGCATAATCCAATCCGCATTAGATGTTTATACGTCCTCCAATATGACTTATTATAAAGCTAGAATAGGTTACACAAAATTTAATGTACAATAAAATATCATGAATGATGAAAAATATTTCTATTTTCAATATTTATATGTATATAATTTTTCCAATCAATGTTCTATTAGAGATTCCTCTTATTTTAGAGTATGAATATCTTCATTATTTGTGGATTTTTTACACCCTAAGTAAGAAAATATTCTTCCAAATTTATATCTCTCTAGGTCTAATTATCTGTTGTAGAATAGTGATAATAAAAATTGTATCCTTATACTGATTAAAAAATTAGGAATGATTGACTTTTTCATTAATGATTAGATAGAGTTTATTAACACTAATTATTATTATATTCGTATGTGGTTGACTAAATTTCAAAACATAATCCAACCATTTAGATATTAAATTTTGTAATTTGTTCATATAATACTGGTAGAACTCTAGAGGTAGCTCATCGAAGAGGTAACTCATACAAGTGGTAGCATAGCTAAATGGTAGCACATACTGAATATATATTGTTCTATTATTAGATTAGTTTTTTGGTAGATCAACATGGAAGTAGATCCTTCCAATAGTATATATGTTTATCTCTATATCATACATGATGTTAGATCTTTCTATTGGTATATCTGTTCAGTGATTGATTTATTTTGTGTAGATCTGTTCACTGGTATATCTTTTCAATTTTAGATTTGAAGGTAGAAAACCATAACTATTAGTGGATCAATCGATAAAATGATATATTTTCACTGAGAAAACTTTTTACAAAATTTTGATCAGAAAAGTTTTACTCTCATAAAATATTAAACATGTTAGAAACATAAAAAACATGATTCTTGATCCTTAGAATAAGTAGGATCCAAAAATATCACCCCTTTTGATGATCACAAACAATAAAATTTTTAACCATGTATAAAAAAACAAATAAAATGATAAGTATATGACTATGAACAAGGTTGTGAAAAAAATTTCAAAATATGGATTTGATAATTACTATAACATCCCACTTTTTCTCATTGGATTGAGAATGAAGTGGAATGTTAATTGGCCTTAAGAGACTCCCCAAGATTCCAAAGGCAGTAAATTAATTCCAAGGGATTCATTTACCATTTGGGGATTATTTTTCCTTTTCAAATAAAATAGCCATCCAAATGATCCATATCAAATAAAATACTACATAATTCATGATATAAATCAAAAAACTCAATAAAAACCCATCTATATTAAAATAAAATTAAAACCAAGAACCGTAGAAGATTACTATAGGATCATAGTTCCCAACGGAAGGAAAATATAAAATAAACCAATGAAAAATCAATGCTCAAAATAAGCTCAATGCTCCAACACAACAAAAAATATCATGCATCACAAAGTACCACTAAAGATCAGTGATACTTTACCTTTTCATGTGTCATAATAAACAACATATGTAATAGCAAAAAAGTGTTGAACCAATGGTGAGAAATGAAACTATGTAGATTTTCCCCCAATCACTTCCCTGCTCACTCAGTTTGGATAGAACATGTTAGCAAGTTATATTAAATAGTTTTTATAACATAATTTCTAAAATAATTTATAAACAAAATACTAAAAAGTTCCATAGTAAAATAGTTTTCTAAAAAATTCAAGTTCCAAGGAAGGAAACCAAGCATTGTTCTAAAAAAATTACATAAATTCGAATTTTTTAATAACTCATACTATTCCATATATCTACACATATACACATTCATGTTTCATTATGAATGCTCCATACCCATGAGTGGTTTTTCATTGATCTACCAATTCATAAAAGTGTAATTGAATCCAATGTGCCATTAAAACTTTAGTATTGAGCACATGTTCATGAATCATATCTTCCATTACACCTTCAGCACTAAGAAACAAGTCATATTTCACCCAGCCTTGTAAATTCAATAAAAAAAAATACACCACCATGTATTCCCAAAAACAATGCCAATACCAAATCCATTTCAATGTCAAAACTATGTCAATTCCAAAACCATTTAAATAAAACAGTATTTTTATTAAACAAAATATATAAAAACAGAAGATACTTTAAAATATATATTTTAAAATCATTTACCAAAGCACATATCATAATAATTCCATAATTTCACACAAATCCACAAACCAACTTTAAATAATGTTTCGACCATTCTTCTAACACAAATATCACATTAAAATTTAGTCAATTTAAAACTAATTAGTCATGTCCTAAATATAAGGGTCGTGTGTGAAGCAATCTTCCTTGGGAATTATTGTAAAAATGAATAATGTCACTCAAATACTAATGGAAGTGGGTGGAATCTCCAAAAACATGCCTTAGATGTCTTACCATAGCATCAAAAATGACAAATAAAATCATATTTGGACTTTACTACCTGAGATATATCCACATATGGTATAGATAATAGAAACAAAGTGATATAAGGAAAACAATTTAAGTTAAACCACAAATAACATCCAAATCATTGACCTTACATTAGAATATAGCTTAAAAACACAAAAAAGAATCTGTTATATATCCTCATTATTTATTATAGAACAATCCTAAGACTTAATGAGGAAGAAATACTTAGATATGTTCAATATGGGGCACAAACAAGCTGTTGAAAATTTAAGTTAGACCTGATCCACTTTTTATGGATGTTTTTTAAACCGTGCATTGTTAGTCGCATGGATTGGAAAATAGTAACCTAATTGTACATCAACTACTACCTAAAGTAGGAACCTTTCACGGTTGATTTGCAGAGATTAAAAAACATGGACAAGATATTATAAATCCCACTTTCTCATGTGTCAAGGCTTCCCCAGGGTGGCTTTATGATTTTTTCAAAGATTGACCACATTTGTTCCTTACATTTATCCCATGTTTCATTGTGCATTGTTTCTTGTATGTGTTTCATGATGTTTCCAAGATGTGTACGAAACATGAACCATTATAAAATCTCGAAATATATCGCAATGTTTCTCCAAACTCACCCAATATTCACCAACATTCTTTACATAATTAAATACCAAAAGGGAAAGGTTTACTTTCTTGAAATTGGGGATGCTACATTCTCCACACAATAATCCTTTTCTTCCCTGAAAATTAAAAAATCATCGATGATCTGTAAGAGTTAAATCCATTTCCATTTCATTTCCTTCTCCTTTTCTAAAGGATTTTCTATAACCTAACCGTGTTTTCCCAAAACCTACACATGACCAATGATTTTTTCATGAAATGAATTCTCCTTTTAACCAAAATCACAACTCAAAAGTGCAGTAATGAAGCATCCATCTCTATGTCACCATGATCCCATCAAATCACACAGTCAGGATTTGGTAGATACTTTCTCAAATGAGACACATAGAACAGAGTATACATTGTACTGAACCATGGTGGAAATTTCAAATGATATGCCTCCTCACCATAGTGCTAAATCAGGGTTTTGTAATGAAACTCAAGAGATTTTACCCCAAAGACTTACCTAGTCATGCTGCTAATATTAATCATGTTATCATACTATATAAATCAGTTTATATATAATAATTTCTAAAAAATTATATATAGAAATATACAAAAGTGAAGAAGTAAAATAGTTTTCTCAAAATAAAAACATTTTCCATGGAAGACACCCAAACATTTTTTAAAACAATTTCATAAATTATACAGTTGGAATAACCCATTCTATTCCATATATCAACACATATACACATCCATGATTCTTTGTGGTAGTTCAATACTCATGAGCGGTTTCTCATTAATCAACCAAGTTGTCACAAGGTAATTAAATCTTATATGCGATTACTCCTATGGAATAGAGACCAAGGTAAAATTTCAAACATTCCTCATAATGAAATATAAATCTTATGTTATATTGCAACATTGACACCAATAATGAAATAATATTTCAACTAGCATTGTAATTGTAATATGAAAACACACTACCAAGTATGCCTAAAAGCCATGACAATATAAAATATATTTCAATTCCAAAACCATTTCAATTCATAAATAAATTCAATAAAATAATATTTTCATTGAAATTCATTTTCCATAAATCAAAACAAAAAACTATTTTAATATCATTATTTTAATATTATTTTTCAAATAACTATTCACAACAATTCCAAAATTTCGCACAAACCTACACACCATCACTGAAGAAGGATTCAATGATGCTTTGTAATCAAATTTCACAGTCAATATAATCAATATTAAACTGATCCATTGAGTTCTATATTGATTATTTTAGAGTGAATCCACAAACCTCGTGTTTTAATGTGAAAATGAATCATGGAACTCAAATTCCAATGAAACGAGGTTGAATCTCTAAAAACCCGCCTTAAATAACTTACCCTAGTATCCAAAAATCCAAATATAATAAAATTTAGTGATAAGAAATATCCACAAAAATTGCTACATGATTCATAATAAAAATGATATATAACCAAAATAAAAACCCTCTATATCAAAATCAAACTAAAACCATGTACCATAGTGGAAGACTGAAAATTAAATGTACACAATAGAAGAAATATATCAATGACTCCAATGAAAAATCCAAGCTCCAAAAAAGGAAAATTCTCAAACACCAAAAAACATCCCATGTTTTATGAAGTCCAACAAAATATGTGTGATACATTACATTTTCCAATTTCTTGATAAACATCATATAAAAAATCACCAAAGTAATGAAGCAGGGTTGAGTAATGAAACTCGTTATATTTTCCCCATTGACATCCCTACCCACACCACTAGGACAGAATATATTAGCACATTATATAAAATATTTTATATAAAACAATATCCAGAATAGTTTATATCCAAATATAAACCAGTGGCACGGGTAAGTAGTTTTTTAAAAATGAAAACATGTTCCATAGAAATAACCCTATCAATGTTCTAAAACCATTTCATAAATTAAAAATTTTCCATAACTTATTCTATTCCACATATCCACACATCTACATATTAATTTGTCTTTATGAAAGTTCAGTAATCATGATATATTTCTCACCAATCTACCAAGTTATCACAAGTTAATTCAATACCATGTCCCATTAAACCATTGTAACCAAGAACAATGTCACATTTAAACCAATACTCAAAATGTAATTTGAATCCAATGTTCCATTACACCTTTGTAATCAAGCTTGATTTCGTATTTCTACCGGGCCACATAAATATAATATGAAAACACAAAACCATGGGTGCCAAAAAAACATGCCAAAATTAATCGATTTTGATTCCAAAACGCTTTCAGTGCTGAAACCATTTCAATAAAAAAGAACTTTTATTGAAAACGTTTTTCCATAAATCAAGCGAAGAAACAATTTTCAAATCAATAATTTAAAATAATTTATCAAAGAACATTGGACAAAAAATCCACAATTTCACAAAAATCCCAAAAAAACCATGAAGATGGTTTCTGTGATTCTTTTGACAAAAATTTCACTAAAAATTTGAATCATTTTAGTAAATATGAAACTAATCAATCATGTTATTAATATATGATTTGATAGTGAACCCACCTGTCATGGGGAATTTTGAGAAAACAAAAAAATGGCATGAAAATGTTCATAAACCGAGTTGATACTCAAAAAAAGGAGATTAGATTTATTCCCCAAGCATCAAAAAAGACAAATATAATCCTATTTTGAATCTCATATTGTAAATATATCCATATAGGTTGTAGATATAAGAAAACTATAGAGTTATAAAATTATATCTAAAGAAAAACACTAAGTACAATCAAAACAGATGACTTATCGCAAGAATATGGCTTCAATGTACGAAGAGAAGCCTTCATATAACCTCCAAAATAAATGGTGGAATCCTCTTTAGCATTAGAGGGGACGAAATCTTGATGTAGTGTTAGTTTAAAGCACAAATGAGAGGTAAAAACATTAAACAAACCCATATATACTTTTCCAGTTCTTGTTTTTAAACTGTGCAGGGTTAGTCGCATGCTTTGCAAATCCATACACTAACTGTAAGCCATCTAATACCTTAATCATGAACCCCACATGGATGGTTCACACTATATCCAATTTTTTACCCAACCATCCAAAATATTACTATATCATGCACCATGGTTTCTCTTGGGTGGCCACAAAGTTTGGTGAAACCATGCACCTTACCTTTATACCTTGTTTCATTATACATGGTTTCCTATATGTGTCGCATGGTTTTCCAAAACCATGCCCCAATCATGAACCTTATGAAAATCCCCAAAAATATCTCATAATTTCTCCAAACTCTCCCAAACATCAACCATATACATTTTATACATAAGCATTATAAAAAAATGTTTACTTACTTGAAACTGGGGTTGAAACATTCCCATTACCATTGGCCTTTCTGTCCTAAAAAAATTAAAAAACTATCCATTCTTTGAAATACTTCCAGACATGGCTCCTTGATTTCCTTTTCCCATTACCAAGTATCTTCATAAACTAACTTTGTGGCCACAAAACCTATACTAGAAGGGTTATTTTTTTAATGTAATATGTTTCTCATGCCAATCCACAATCTACACTATCATTTTCACCAATATAGAATTCCTCTCTCGATCAATGTGATCCCATAAAATCACATGGTTAGAATCAGGTTAAAACATTTTCAAATGAAATTCATAGAACAAATTATGAACAAAACTAATCCATGGTGGTAATTCCAAATGATATGCCACATAACCAAACCATTCTAATATATCCAAAGGTCCAATGTATCGAGAAGATAAAATCCCTACTACCCAAAATAGAAATGTCTATTCCTTAGTGAAAACCTTAGGGACACATGATCTTTAACATGAATAAATAAGACATAGAAGAAGATACACATATGATTTCTGGGTACACCAAGATGTCTCTATATGTTTCCGGATCAATTGAATCTTCTCCCCTATTTCATGGAGATAGTTCTTCTCAACTAGTGAATTATTTCTTGTTTCCACCCAATAATGTGGAGAATGGTAATGGAACGCATATAATGCGTCAAATGAATTCATTTGAATCGAGTCTTATTAACTTTTTTATATGAAAATTCCACTAATTCCACTTTCTGTTCCCACGAGCCTCTAAAATCCATTATACAAGTCTATATCATATCTTCTAGCATTTGTATCATCCATTTAGATTGTCTATCCATATGAGAATGATATGTCATTCTCATTTTCAGCTAAGTACTAATGGAATCCATGTGTATATCCAAAAATGAGATGTAAATCATGGATTTGTCTATAACATTTCAACGGGTTTTCCATTCCTCTTTACCACTTTGAAGATAGAGTTCATTTATTTTTACTCCACCATATGAGGTTTAGGAATATGGATAAAATGAGCCGGCATTAGGAGCTGATCCACTATCACTCATATGGAATCGTGTTTCAAAACCATTATTGAATGAAATTTTAACAAAATAATGGAAATATAATCTCATTTTATAATAGTAATTGGTAAATATTTGAACATACCTAATGGTCATTTATTTCCTACCTTAACTTGCTAAGAAGTTAAGCATTTCAAAATAAACCCAACCACTTTCCTTTCATACCATTACACTAGAATTATTCTTTATATGCCTTATAAATATTTTATATTCTAGGATGAATATCCTATAATATATGGTGGTATTTATGAATAATTTTATCTTAAAATTCATTGGAATGGGCATCCAATTTATTAAAAATAAAACTGAAATCCCATCTAGTTTCCATCCCTCAATGGTCTCCCAACCATTGAGTTTGGATCTTATTGTAAAACATTTTGAATTAGATATTTTTTCCTATTTAATTATCTTTAACAAATTTGGAATGATACAACATAGAATTATAACCCCAACATCACTTAATTATTTAAATTCCTATTTCATGTCGACTATGATAGACATCAACTGCAACCCATCTAAAGCTTATTCTTCCAACTAGGCATATGACATTCAGCTTAATGAATTTTCCACTAAATTTCCATTACCGAGTGTATGAATCAAGTAAAAGTATAACAATTTGAAATTATTAATACATGTTATTTGTCTCATATTAAAATTTCCTGATGAAAAAATACGATTCAATCTCTTATGATCCATGAACATAGTAAATTTCTTCCCAAATAGATAATGATGTCGTGTCCTCTAAGCATGTACCATGATAGCTAAATCCAAATTGTGCATTCAATATTTATTAACAATAACTCATAACTATCTTGACCCATATGTTAAAACACAATCACTCTACATGATAACATACCCCAACTATAGTCGCGAAGCATAAAAATACACCACATACCCTTGTCCTGATTCTAGAAAAATAAATATTGGTGTTGATGTAAGGTGAAAATAATGATCTTCAAAAGACTTATAACATTTTTCGTTACATAAGAATAGAAAATTATTATTTTCCAAATCTATCATAGGAAAATCAATTCATGAGAACTCATGAATAATGTATCGGGTAATAAAAATTTAGTCTTGGGAAACTCCATGACTTGATGACATTCTTTGGCTGTTTCCATGAGATAATTCCTCCAATCCTATTCAGATCCACAGAAAAAACTCATGTGGTAATTACAAGGAAAATATATAATAGCTCCTATATCAAAAAAAGGATACTTTTTTAATTTGGAATAAAATTGATGACCCCTCATGATTACAAACACTGAGGACTAGTATTGTTCATTCTCATCCCTACTCCTTGAATATACTAATATGTTATCCACAAAAGTTACCCTAAAAGAATAAAAATATTACCAAAATATAATATTCATCAATTCCATAATGTCTTATTGTACATTCGTAAGGCCTAATGGAATTACCACATATTCACATTGTCCATATCTTTTCATAAAAGGTATATTTGTAATATCCACAATTCAAACATGAAATTACTGATATCTTGATCACTTGTTAATTTTGGAGAACCACTGATCTCCACTCAATTGATAGAAAAATCCTCAATGTGAGGAAGTGGATACATATTCCTAATCATATCATGGATAAGCATAAAATAATCCAGATATAGTTGAAAAGATACATCTGCCTTCTTAACAAAAACACTAGATCTACTTATAGATACATGCTTGGTTGATTGAAACCTTTTCTTTATAGCTCTTCCAACTACACTTTCATCTCTATAAAGTATGTTGGATCCATTTTGTATGTTTAAATTAAAATAATACCAATCTCCAAAAGGATATCAGTCGTAAAATCCACTTATCATATATGTGGAACCCCAAATGAACATTCACAAAAACTTTTAAAAACAGTTCCACTAGTACTAGAAAAAAACCATCATCGATCTCTTCCATTATTTCCAAATATAATGCTGAAAATTGGTATTAGATCATTCCAATTGTTGTTTCCCCCATTCCCTTTTCACCGGTCTTGGAATTATAGTCTCCTCTAATGATATGAATAATACCATATTTAGTTTTAACACTAACTATTCTTTTATAAAAATGACTTCATCCTTGAATGTTGTCATGCAATCCATACCCTAGATTATATAAAAACATTGATCCCACGCATAAATAATTCTAATTTCACCACTTCTCTATTAGCATTTATATAGCATTATCTACAAACAAAGTCTTCAAACTCTATTTGACCAAGAAGAGTTTAAAGTTTTATAAAAAATGTGACATGTCCTGTTTTAAAATCAACATGTAAACAACATGGGAATCAATAAATAGATTGGATGCACCTATATCAAACTAATCTTGTATAATGGTAGAATTCAAAAGAGTCATACCTTTCACCAAATATGGCCTAAACTATTAATCTACAATTACCTATTCATCCACTTATAATTTCTTTATCACTTCACTTCACTCCTTGTAGCCCTGTTGAGATTTCACCCATTAGTGAGTCGTGGAATTCCTTAAATCACCATGGCTAGCTCTATTCTTTAGATAAGATTGATTCTAGTAACCTCATTCTATAGAAGAATAAGATTCCTATAACACCTGATATGTTTTCTTAAATACCAACCTTGGAGAACTATGATAATAGAGATAAATATCCCCCATCATGGGTCATAGAGGGAGATTCACTAATCCATCCATTTTATTTTGATTCATTCTCTCACTTTGGAAATAGGTGTCCCTCTTCCGCTTTCTCCCAACATTAGAGTTCCCACCATTTCTTTTAGGTTTTCACATAATTCCGCCTCCTATATGTTATGAGCTCCACTTAAAATATGAATTCCTTAAATGATTCAAAATAATCAACTTATGGAACTGATTAGACAAAATTCATGAAATCATTTATCAAATCACTTTCCACAACAATTCCACAATTTTATACAACTAAAAATACCATAACTAAAGGGGGTTCCTACTGTTCTCATCAAACTAATTTTACAATTAATCTCAATAAATTTAATAAATTCCAAACAAAGACATAATGTTATAAATAGAGGATTTGATAGTGAATCCATCTACCTTTGGTTTAAGGATGAAAACAAAGAATGACACTCAAACACCAATGAAACTAGGTCAAATCTACAAAAACCCTCCATAGATATCTTCCCCTATAATCGACAAGGTAAAATATAACCGTATTATTAAAAAAAATATAGAATATATATTCAAACTAGGCATTGATCTAAGAATCCAAGACGTATAAAGAACAATATCTAACAAAAATCACTAAGAACAACCAAGAATGATGACTTGACATAAGAATCTAACTTCAAAAAAGTAATATAAGTCTTCATATTTACTCCTAGTCTGTGGGATATGCCTACTATGTAATAAAGAGGATGAAATATAGATTTAGGGTTGGTCTGGCGAATAAATAAGGTGTTTAAACATTAAACAAACCGAGATCCACTTTTTTAGATCTTGTTTTTAAACAGTGCATGGTTAGTCACATGGTTAAGAAAATTGTGGGCTAGTTGTGCACAAGCCTCTACCTCAAGTAAGAACCTCATGTGGCTACCCATTTTAATCTATTCCACTTGAGATAGTGGTATTTATCATGAATCATGAATTTATTGATGTGTAGATATGTAGAACAGAATGGGTTACACCAAAAGTAGAATTTATTACATGGTTACAGAACATTGTTTGGTTTCCTTGCATGGAACTTGTAGTTATGTTAAGAAAATATTTTTACTAATGTACTTGTTTATATTTGGTCATAAAAAATTTTATAAATTTTTATATAATTATATTTTTATATAATGTGATAACATGTTCTATCTTAGTGGCCATAGTAGGTAAGTCATTGGGGAAAATCTACTGTGTTTCATTAATCACCCATGCTTTTTCACATTGGTGATTTTATTGATTTTGGTTATTGAGTCATTATAAAAGGTAATTTATCACACATATTTTTGAGTACTTAATGATACTTTGGATGTTTCATGGTGTTGGAGTATGGATCTCGTTTGGATCATATATTTTTCATTAGATTCTTTTATATTTTTCATCCATTATGTCAATTGATATTGTTGTCTTCTTCTATGGTACTTAGTTTTAGTTTGAATTTTATATATATATGGTTTTTCATGGAAAAATGTTTAATTTATATCATGCATTAGGAAGTTTTTAATTTGATATGTCCTATTTGGTTGGATTTTTTATTTTTAATAGTAAAATCATCCATAAATTATATATGAATCCCTTGTCATTTTTATCCATCCATTTCCATCATTTGGATGTAACTTAATCCCTTTTTTGAAATGGGATGCAATTACTATGTGAATAGTCTAAGGATTACTGAAGTCTCCTATGAATAATGGTGTCATATGTGTTATTGTTAATCATCTAAGAAAATTATATAATTTCTGTTCTATAAGATATGATCTACCTCTTGATATTCTTATAAAATCAATATGAATTTTTTGGAATGAATTCATGGTTCGCCTTTTTCAATTGTTTCTGATCAAGATTCTAAATTTACCTCGAAATTTTGTAAATTTATTCAAAAGGATCTTAACACCGACCTTTATTTAAGAAAGTAATTTCAAGGTCATACCAATGGATGATCCAAAAGTTCTATTCAAACATTAGAGGACATATTTAGATCACAATAACCTGAATTTATAGGTATATCATATAATAATTTACCGTTTCTCAATTTTTCATAAAATTATAGCTTTAATTAAAGTAATAAAATGTCACTGTATGAAGAATTATATGGAATGATATGTTATACTCTTACATTATTAGATGATGTTAGTGAAAAAAGCTTATAAATATAAAAATATTTCACGAGGAAACATCATAGGATAAGACTATTCAGACGTATATAAAAGAATCCCATTATTTGAGAAAATGTTATGTTGAAACAATAAGTAATTTTTTGAATATCAAGAAGGATTACATGTTTCCTGGAATGAATATATATGAAAGTGTGTTTGAGGTTCGATCAAAAATGTAAACAAGGCCCAAACCACATCAGACCCTTCGAAATTTTGGAATGAATTGGAGATATGGAATACCAAATAGAATTTCATCCATGCCTCTGCAAATTACATGATTTTTCAATATATTATTTTTATAAAATCACATTTCAGACCCAATCCATTTTTCACCTTTTATTAAATATAATAGAAAACTAATCAATCTTAGTATAAATTACCTACCCTAATTCATGAAACTAGATAAAATGTGTATAAGAATTAATTAATATGAAAAATAATTTATATTTGGATAAATCATAAAATGGATTAAGAAACATGGTAAATAGAGGATATAATGAAGAATAATCGCACTGTATTTTTTAAGTAGTAATCTCTATTAAATTTTCAAGGATTATTTTATTATAGGAGGAATGAATTTAACAATCGAGCATCAATTATCTTAATAAAACATTATATCTTTGTAAAATTATAATACATTGAAATATTTCTTGATACAATAAATCTAGTTTGGTAAGATTAATATTATTTTTGAACTAAATATGTCTTAATAACCCTAAATAAATTTTTACTTTTTCCCATAGAAATAAGGATTTATGAATAATATAAAATAAATTATTCATATATTCCTATATTTATTAATAATAATTATTTATAATATTGAAAAATAACCACTAATTTTCTTTAAATATTTTTGAAAGAAGCGTATGATAATATTTTGGTAATTAGGGATATTTTCCAGAAAACTATTTGTTATTGAAATATTTCTATACATTTTAATTAATTAAAAAATATTAATTGTAGATAATTTTTTTGATATTTATATATTATATATATAACTTTATGAATTTAAATCCATATATTTATTATTATTATTCATATAGATATAACAATATCATCTTATGCTTGAAAATTCATTTCATGAAACCCTGTTTTTCTATATGATATTCTTATTTATTTTTTAATTAAATTCCAACACTTATATGAAAAAAATTTGATTAAATGGATTAACTATTTTTAATGATTATAATTAATATAATTTAATATGTTTAAATTAAATTTTCTCATTGTGAATAGTAAAAATAGTGAAAAAATAATTACTGTAATAATGGTTAAAATGTGGTTTTGTACGCTACATGAACTTGATAAAAAAAATTAAATTTCCAAAAATAGATAATTTTTATTTATTAATATAGATTTTATATCTATAATAATTTCTTCTAAACTTTAAATTATTTATTATTTTATTTCGGCCATAAAACATGAATTACCCATTTTAAAAAAACTTGTTACTATGGTGAAAACAAAATTGGTAAAAGTGAGTAACTATTGATATTAAGGGAATAACATGTTAAAAAATGATTATTTTATTGGTGTATGATTTTTTCAAATATATATCCACTCCACTACTGTATTAATTAATTTTGGAGTCACATGGGTTGGTATTTACTTCCAAATATTGAATATTTTTCCATATTTATAGAAATTCCACTCCTAATTAATTATAAAAGGTAACCCCATACAATTACTTATTCAAAACCATAAAGCCTTTTATCTCACCTATTATCTTAAAAAATATCTCCCCAGTATCCTTAAACAATTTATAAAGATTATTAACTTCTTAAAAGTCAATTATTAGGGTACTTAATAAGTGGTCCAATGGATTTTCCTCTTAGAAAAGGATACTGTCTTCATCGGGATCATTATTTTTTACTAATTCATTTACAACCTTGAATTATGTTTTATCAATTACAATATAATAACACCCATATTAATTTTATAATTAGTTTATAATATTTTTTTAAAAAAATATTAATTTACTAGCCTCTCCTTCAAGTGGGAAATAAAACCACCTCTCTTGTGTACAACAGACTACCTCCTTGCGAACTAATGTAATGGGTTTGGTGGCATTGAAATGTATGGATATTCATAGTGGTGGAATTAATATACATATATAATAATTTTTTAGGATATTTATTCTTTGAATTTTATATAACATCCACTTATTTTCCAATTCAACCATTAATGGAATTGTAATGTCACTCATGCATGCATACGACCTATTGTCATAATAAAGTTATGTGATTCATTTTCAGAGTCCAAATTTTATGAAATGATTTGGTCACTGTATGTAATGAATAAATACTACATTAATAAAATAAATATGTCTATTTATACGATAGAACTATATCTTATACTGAATAATCAAAACATTTACAACAAAATATACATGAAAAAATAAGGAAGTTAACACTTAGAAAAATATTATTAATAAAATACTATCAATGAAAATGTGAAACATTGTAATAAAAGGACCATATATGATATTATTAATTTGAATATGGTTATGGTATAAATTAATAATAGGTTGAAAATCATTTTAGGAAAGTAAAAATTAGTTTCATCTAAAGGAAATGGAAGGTAAGGTATTTCATCTCAACTTTCATTCCATTGATACATAATTGATATTAAGAATATATTTTTTTCATTGAATATACCTACCATTTGTTGTATTTAAACTGAATAACTTTTTATTCAGAATGATCACATTTTTTGTTGAAAATTATTATTTCAAGGTTTAACAATTTTCATTTTAACAAGGAGGTAAGGATTTATTTTAAAATATCATTATTATTTGAGATTATTATGTCTAACTATCCAAAAGAAAAATTATTTGATTATACTATTTTAAATACTATGTATCATATTATTATATATTTATTTCATTAAATTAGCTGTTTTACATTCATTTTATCCCCATTATCTAATCTGTAGTCTAAGAGAATGTTTTTCTAGAAAACCATTTTCATTTCAATCTTATATGAAAAAATATTTTCTTCCATATTCATATTTTCAATAAAGATTTAATGATATTTTTAATTTTTTCAATTATTTTATAAATTCATTTTGAACAAATATTTATGTCATATAAGTAATTATTTAACCTTATCTTTCCATATATATTTCAAAATGTGTCATTTTTATCATTTTCCTAAAATTCAACATGAATGTTTTGAACATATAAATTATTATTGAATTTCCCGTTTATGTAACAATTTTACACTATTAAGATTCCATAATAATCATCATATTTTTTCTCAAATAAAACTATTAAATTAAATATTATTTTAATATTATGCTTCAATTTTTTGAAAACACTAGATTCACAAGAAAATGTTTAATTTGATAAATTGAATGTTATCTTTCATTTATTTTGTGGTCGTTTAATTTCAGTTGAAGAATTAAATTTCATGAGATAAATTTTCATTAGACCATAAATTAATCATAAGTAACCATATTATTTGTATCGTGGATATTATTTTTTCATGAACTGAGTACCATTTCTCCATATTTTGTTTTACTCGTGAAGTTATTTAATTGACCAGAAAATTGTTAATAATCACTACTCATTAGTCAATATGAGAAATTATTGATAGGTAATAATGTTTATGATTTGAATTTTTCATTAAAAATATTACTATTATAGTGGATATATATATATTGGTGGGGTTTATAAATAGATTTCACTTGGACGTATCGAAAGTTCTCATGAGACAAATGAGTTTGAGAAATTTAATGGGTCTTTACCCATTGTTTATAAACTATATTTGCTTAAGGTTTCAATAGTATAGGTATCATGATGAATGATATCATGAAGTAAAATATTATTTATTTATTTTATTGATAATTTATTTATTATTATCCTTACAATTGCTCCATTGATATTTTCCATGAATGCATTTAATTGACGAGTTGTTAATTAAATGACATGTGTTTTTAATTATTAACCTTTTTATATTGATTATTCAATATTTAACCCTGATATATTCTTTTGTATATAACACTCACTAATAATTGAAGATCACATGTATTTTTTTCACTCCCTAGGATTTGAAGAATAATTCATTGAATGAGGTCATGGGTGCTAAATTGTTTCCATTGCATTGTTTTGTAATTGACTCTTTTTGGAAATTGTGAAAAGAGTCGGAAACATACGTTTCAATATATATTATAAATATTACTTCAAAACCATGTAGAAATTTAATATAAAATAAATTTTACTTAATAATTAATTATTTTAAATAAAATGTTATTTTATAAATAATTTTGAAAATATGTAATTGGAAGAAAAATATACCAAATCAATAAGTGAAATAAGATACGATTTTCTTTTCAATATTTTTTTTTATAAAAGAACCAATGAAAAAAAAATTAAGAAAAATATGTAAAATTTATACATATCATAGGATTGGAAAATACATATTTATGAAGAATTTATTATAATATTCTCTCAATGAAAGTAAGAGTGGCCCAAGAAATTAAGATTGTGAAATTATTTCTTTCCTATTTTATAACTAATAAATTTTAACCCCCTGAAAAATTAAACATGATATAAAAAAATAATCATCATGAATAAATATATATTAATGTCGAATACATATAAATGTTAGCATATACTATATATAAAAGTATGTTGGTTCCTAATACCAATTACATCCTAACATTGTTGAAATTGAGATGAAATCCATTACAAGATCGTATACTTAGAGTGAGAATTAATAAAGCATGTTATCATTAGTAAAACAATTAAATTAAAAAAGAACAAGCGGTGATAAAATATAATAAAATAGTTGGTTATATAACAAATAATCATTATATAACATAGTTAGTGATGTTTATATATATCCCATTGAATGAAAATTGAGTTAGGAAACCATTTTACTGATTGGTTACTTTCTAAACAATACCTTTGGGTAAGTTATAATAAAATTAAAATTAATATACAATAAATTATGAAGGATTCAGGATATAATAATAATATGGGGTATTATAGAGGAAGTTATGATCATGCATTTGGTAACCCAAATCCATGATCTCACAAAAATTTATTACAAAATGAACAACGAAACATGCACATATAGCGTTGTCTATAGACCCACAAACATGAAGATCTAATGTCCAACACCCAAAATTCTGAGAGGATCAAAACATAAATGCATGAACCACACTGTGGAGATCGATAATCTCACCTATTAATAAATTATAATATTACTTGTCAACTACTGAAAATCCTGTCAAAACCTACCAACCCCTCCCCACAAAAAAAAAACAAGTTCATAATCTGCCTCTGAAACTAAGGTCGCCAAACCACACATGTTACCAGCCAATAGCTACATCCTAAGGACCTTGTAGCAATCCACCACACACATGCCAGTGACTCATCACCAATAATTCCCTACGGATGAGGCTACCACAAAAAATGACCACCTATATCAAATTTATATCAATCATAGCCCAAAGTCAAGTCTATCCCATAGCCCAAGATCTCTACCCCCTCATTGTCATTTTCTATGTGCCACTCATCCCATAATTTAAAACACATCATGAAGATCCCACCATACTCATGCTCATGAGAACATTCACCACTACCACTAGAGATAAGGCCTTTGGGATCCCACATTGTGACCCTATCATTGTTGTCCATTTTCCATGGAAGATTCCATCCAAAGAGCTTCATTCACCCTATCCGGAAAAAACCATTCCATCGTGAGGCACAACCTCATCATTGGGATTCTTCGGTATCCCAAATCATCAAAACATATCCACTCCTATATCTAATTACCTTTTCAACATTGTTTGATTTCACCGACCTCAAAAAATAGGGTCACTGCCAGCAAATCTCACACAATCAGGAGCCCTCATAGCTTGTTCGGTCAATTCCCAGCCACATACCAAGATCCCTAGCCAACATCCCTTATGTATGTAACTAGATTCTAGCATCCAGTCATCGTCCATCCACCAGGCCCCTAAAAATCTTCTGCAAACATAATTTATTTGTTCCCCACAACTTGTAGGATCCATGCCTTCCCCAACAACAATCGATTTCTAAGTAATCTTAGATATATTAGGAATAGATAACCTGATTGATTGATATCCATGACGGAAAGCCGCAAGCATCACTTAATGGCCAACAAGTACCTTACCACATTCTTTCCAAAATATGAATTGTATTTATCCTCCTATATAATTGTTTTAATAAATTAAATAATTTTTAAAAAACATATTCATATTTATAATATCATATATTTTCTTCCTATAACATCTTCTCAGTTGTTCACTAATAATATTTCATTATTACCCTTGTTTTTTCTGTTAGATTGTTCATTTTATCATGCATGTTTGGTTATAGAGGTTCTAGTATATATTGATAAGATATATTTACATCATCTCTAAAGTTATATTAACATAATAAATACAATATTTTTTAATTAGATGTACATTAAGAATAATTATAAAAATGCAGACATTGAAAATGATTTTTATCGCTTAATAGAGAGGTTAAGTTGTAATAACGCATTAGTAGTGATATAAATTTATTAATTGGTGAAATAATAAGGATGTGGATGATATATTAACTTCACAGAATCAATATATTGTCCTAAATATCAAAAATAACAATTTATTATATTATTATGACTATCCATGTGAGTTAGTGATGGAAAAAAATTACATAAGTTTTTGAGATAGTAGTCCGCCAAACATATGACTCATGGTTTTGGATCCAATTTTACATACAATAATATTGATAAATACTATTCATAAAAAATAAAAACTCCAAAATATTATGGATAATTTTTTATTATATTTAGAATTTTTTAGGCATAATTTTAGATGGAAAGAGAAGAACTATGGAAAGAACTATTGGTTATGATGATTGCCTTCTCTTAGAATACCGTCCAAAGGATTTCATATTAAAGACCCTAGGATTGGTCCTTTAGGATGACTAGAACCTCTAGAAGGTATCTAAATATGTCTGGGATAAGAGAGATTTTATTTGATAAATGCATTTGAAGTTTAATTTCACAATAATGTGGGGTCATGTAGTTTAATCACGTCTATAAATTTTGTTAATTCTTTATTTGATTTTGGATACTATCACTCTTTCATAAACATCGTTTATAAATAATAATGGTAATTAAGTATATGCTTTCAATGACATGAATGGAATTTTAATGACAATATAGTTCATAAACATACCAACATGTCTAACACCCATTATTTTATGCATAAGATAATGATATAATATTCCAATATCTAGATAAATTATTCAGTTAAATTCCTGAAACAAAATCATCTGAAATGTGGAAATAAAAATGGATCTAAAAACTATAATTCATTATTAGTTTTATTGAGAAAAAATTAAAAAAAATATTTTAGACTTGAAATTAAAACAATTTCTTCTTAAACAATAATCATAAAATTATTGGAAAATTAAGAATCCATTTCATACTAAGTGAATTTTAAACTACTAAAAAGGTGTTTAAAATTTAACATCCCATTCAATAAGGGTTTTTAAGTTTAAAAAATAGGTTTTAGAAATTCAATTTAACTTATAGTAATAAAATGGAATATTTAATCAAAAATCCCTTGTACCGGGGTTTATGGAAACCCTGGAATCATGGAAAAAACATTTACCCCTTACCTAAAATCCAAACGAAATCATACATAAAAAATTTCATTCTCCACTATTAGTGACAGTAAATAATGAAATGGAAAAAAAATAGGTAACTTGGGTTATAATATTTTGATTGAGTGAAGATAATTCCCATTTATATATATTTATATATAGTTGTTCGAAAATATTTCTTAATCTCAGAAATTTCGTAAATTATGGCTAAAATTTGAGTAACTTGTTTTAAAACCAATATAAAATATATAAAAAATAAAAAATAGTAGAAAGGTACTATTATTATTTAATAATGTATCCAGATTTTCAAAAAATAATAGAATCATATATGATATAATTCTTCGAAGAGTGTGAGTTATTATTTTCTTGTTGATCATTCTCGGGATAATAAGAATTCCTAAATTTATATTGTTGTTATATGTTTACACACACACGCACAGAGATATATATATATATATATATCATCCCTGTATATGATGTAACCTGAGGAGGAAGGGAAGAACCTGAGAAATAAATAATTATGTGTAGATGGCTTCTGGTATGTTTAATGAATAGTTTTTACATTTTATTACATATATTTATATCACTCATTTTCACCTTCACTATGTGTCTGTGAGAAGAAAATAATTACATTTCAATTTTAATAAAACTCTAAAAAATTGAAAAATAATGGTGTTAGGGGAATATAAGCTCAATATACACATCCGCCTCAAAAAAACATGTTTTAAAAATGTTATTCTCTTTACCTCCAAGGTTACTCACTTTTACCATTTTGGTTTTCATTAGTGTAACAGGATTTTTAACCAAGGTAATTTATCCTTTAATACATAAATAAAATGACAATTATTAGTTAATATGATCCCAATGACTATTAATATCAAAAAAATTCTTTGTGTGTGAAAATTATTTTTAATATATCACATATTACCCACAAAACCTTCATTTTAACCTTACCTTTGAAAATATTATTTTCAAAGTAAAAGGGTTAAAATTTAAAATAAAAGATTAAAATTAAAATATAATTCCAAGGGGGTTAAATTTTACAAAAATTATTATTCTTATTATAATGTTTCATTATTTTTAGGATTTTGAGGTAATTTAATAAAATATTATTTAACATGAAATATTATTGTTGTCATTTTTGGACACTATTAATTTATTTATAATTTAATGATATGATGGTAATAATTAATTTCTAATATAATATAATCTAATATAAATTAAACATCATTAGTAGTTACAATATTTATTTTTAATTAGTATACATTTCAGATGCATTACTATTAATTTTTTAAAATTATTTAACATGAGTTTAAAATTATATCCACCAGTGTTGTGTTAGCATTCTTTATGATCATAAGGTAAATATTTCATCACCAGAACATAGTAATAAATTACCTTGATATTGAGATTATTTTATATTCAAATAAATCATTTTAAACTGGCTTATGATTTTTTATCTCTACCATAAAATATTATGAATATTAAATGCATAGAAGGTTACGCTTTTCAGTTTCACTAAAAAATATATTATATAGGATCTTATAAATGGAAACTGTCACAAATTTCAATAGTTTTGAGAATTTGAAGGATATTATTAAGATAGAATTACCCAATATAATGAATACATGTGTTAGGGTGAAAATTTAGTCTTCATTAAATAATTTTGCCTTATTTTCTCGACTTACCTATACTAAGTTAACAGAAATATATATGTTTAATATCCATTATGATAAAAATTTAATTTGGCCTTTTTATATAATATATATTTTTTTGATAAAAATATGGAATTAATTTTAAAAAATTTAATCATATTAATCTATTTAAATTGGTTTTATATGTATCTTAGAAAGATAAATGAATACAATTTTTTAAAAAAATATATTTTCTATGAAAATCTGATTTCACATTTTCTTTATGAATAGTAATATTCATTATATCAATATAAATTAATATATAAAACTATATAGTTAATATATTTAATTTAAATCTTTCTTCATTGTAGACCATACCAATTAATTAAATTAGTGAAAGAATATGCAGTTAAAAATAGTTCTTATAAAAATGTCTTTCAATGACTAAAAAAATTTATACCAAAATTTGATATAAACATAAATACATTTATTTAATATTATTAAATATAAATCAATAATACATATGTTACTTTAAATCACGTTCAATACAAAATCTGACTACTTTATTTATTTATAATAAATGAAAATCTTATAAAAAGCTATATATTTTCTATTCTCAAAAAAATTATACTTTTTAGAAAAACACAAAAATTTGATTCCAATATAATTTTCACATTATAATTTTAGAAAATATGTTCATTATATACATTAAAATTTAAAAAATTAGAAATATTAATTATATTATATTATGATAAAAATGAAAAAAAATAATTTCAATGAAAAATATATTTTTGAAGCATGTGAGGGCATTCCTAAAAACTATGTCATTATTTTCCAATTTATTTTCATCATTTATAATATGTATAAATAATTTTTAAAACGTAGTATTTATATACATATCACTAATTATAATGTCTAGGTCATAATCAGCATACTTAAAGAGTATATCACAGTTCGATGACGCTCGATGTTGTATGCCGTATACGATATCAAACATAATGTTCTTCTTCAAAAAAAATAGGGCATTAAATTTTGATTAAAAATCAAGGGTTTAATATTTGAAAATTATTTTGTAGAAAACCCACATCACAAAATCAAAATAATACATCCTCTTCAAAATAAGGAAATTAAAATATAAAGATCATATTGTATAATAAAAAAGTAGGATCTAAAATAGGATAACGTTATGGGGAAGTAAAAATACAGAGATAGAATAGAAAAACATTACTATTGATTAATAATTAGTATTAGTGAATAATGAACAACAGAAAGTTAGACACCATAAAAGCATTAATATTTGATAGTTTAAAAGGCCATTGATTCCTTAAAATTGTAGTTTTTAAGGAAAACCCTTAATTTTAAAATCTATTTTAAAGTGTTCAAGAATTAATTTACCATCTTGAGTCGAGACATGAATAAATATGATAAATTGGAAAGTATAATTTCAAAATTTCTAATAAAATATCATCTATTTTTTAGAATTATGAGAATTCATGGTGAATATTTTCATTCCTAAATCTTTAAAATAAAAATCTAGATGATAACATGATTCCATAATGTGATATCAAGATATTCACCCTGAATTAACATATTAAGAAACCAAAAATGGTAATAAAATGGGAAGACAATTAAAAAATGAATAAAACATCATATCAATCTCCAAAGACCAATTTAAATAGAAATCATTCCATAAATATTAAAAAATATTTCCAAAATAACCTCAATATTCAAAATTTTAATTATACTAAACAAATATAATCATTCATGTTAAATAAAATCATATACATAATGGTTTCATATACCTCAATTGGCTGAAAAAATTCCAAAAATATCATTAATAACCTCAAAATAGTAAAAAATAAAAACTATTTGATCTAATTATATGTTTCCCAAAATAATATGATTATTTTCAATAATATTTTTGATATATTTTCATATTAAATAGAACATAAGGTAGACCAGTGGTAAGAGTATAACTCTTACCTCCCTTTGATGGTGGGTTTAACACATATGGCCTTATTATATGTAATGGGGTATATCCTAGAATGAAGCTTGCCTCTTTCTAAAACTACATTTATTTAAGTCCTATAACACTCCAAAAAATGATGAACATCATTTAAATAATAATAATAATTAATTAAATTTTAACCACTATTGTTTTTTGTACATCATACATTTTCCCAAAAATAAATTTCTTTAATGACTATTATTACATTACTATTGATTTCCATAAAATATTAAATCATTATTCCTAAAATCAATTATCATAAAAACACATACTGACCCTAAATGTTGTATTAACATGATTTATTCTCAAAATATCCATAATAATGTTAAACTCCAGTCATATAAAACCACAAAATTAGTAATTATTATTCGAAACAAATGATTAATCATGGACATTTCATACCATGTCAATTTAGTTTTATCTCTTATCATTATTGAATAATATATATTACATTGGTTATATTATTTATTTTGTCATAATGGTTCATAGAGAAAATGTGAATTAACCAACACATATCCCAATGGATTTTCATACAATTTGTAGAGTATGGGAACACCCACATTGTAAGAGAATATAGTATACATATAGAAAATACAACTCTTTTGTGGGTATTAAACCTAGATGAATATGTGAAAAAAAAGATGTCCAATAACATTGAATTCCAATGAATTACTGGTCTTTTAACCCATCGTAGATTTATGGTTTTTTATTTTCATATTTCTATTCACCATGTTATTCTTCACTCTATATTAATCAATGGGTTTTGTTTTTAACATCCATGTTCATACATTCACTTCCCACTAATGTTATCTTTTTTGGAACCAACTTTTTTGTTATTATAAATTACCTTCATACTTCTCTTTCACTATTTTTAATAGGATGTATTATTAATACATGTATGATATGGATTTTCCACAATGTAATTTTTAAATTTCATATACTTTAAAACTATACAAGATTTCTAATTATGAGGAAATGATTTATTAAATGAGGGGAGAATGTAACACAGCGTGATTTCAAAAGAATAAAATTTAGATCGGAAACATATACGACACGCAACACCAAACCTAAATAGACCACATTATAATATTAGAAGATGCAAATTATAACTTATCCATTAAATTTTGATGCATGGATTGGAATAACTTTTTTTTAATTATTTATTTGCATATATTATAGATAAATCACAAATATTGTAAAATAATCACACAATTTTTAGTAAATTCAATACATATTTAACAAATTATTTTTCTTAAAAAATGTTTTTATTTCACTTGTGAGACAATAAAATAATTAATTTCCTCTAATTTTAGAAATATTATTTTTAAAAATGAACATAATTTCTATTTTCATCATGTAAAAAACTATCTTAGGGTAAATATTTTTCTCAAAATTGTTATTTTGCAGTCAATAGGAAAAAATAAATCTTTTGTAAAGCTATCATTTATTTCAAACAAATTAACAAGTATCATTATATATTAAATTTTACTTCAAATTAAAATAATTATTATTTGGTTTTATTTAATATAATTTGTTTTAGTTGAATGTTATTTATAAAATATTTTTGTATATGTTTATTTTTATGCTTAAAACGCTTTAATTTGTAAAACGTTTTTTAAGTATATATTGTTTATCCATTATAATTAATTAAAATAACCACTAATTAAGAACTATTTAAATAAAATTTATATATTATATATCTATATATATGATCCAAAGTTTATATAATCCTTATTACTAAACATAGAGTTAATATAAAATCATATTATGCTTGAAAAATGCAATTCTTAGAAATGGTTTTTCATCATGATTGGGGCTTATTTGTAAAATAAATTATTATAAACATTAAAATTTAACTTCATAAAATGAATTTAATATTTTTATTAATAATAGTTAATATTTTTTAATAAGTTCAACTTTATTTATTCGCAAGGATTAGTAAAAATAGTAAAAATTTATTACTCATGTTATCGTAAAAACAGGGTTTCTCCTGTTACAGTGCTTGTATTAGAATTGATTTTTCACACACATAGGATTTTTATATGGTAAATTAAATATAATATTTAGAATAAACGGTTACAAATTTTCTAATAAGATTCATTTCATTTTCATATAAAAAGTATATATGACCTATGATAAAAAAATAAGTTACCATAGTAAAAACATAAATGTTAAAAGTGAGTAACCATGGAGGTAAAGGGAATAACGTGTCTTAAAAAATATTTATTTTGACTGATGGAGGTTTGTATACACCATACCATCCATAAAATAATTTCATTTATAAATTTTAGATGCATGTGGGATGAAAGTGGCTTCTCATCATTGAATAGTGGTAGGTATTTACTAAAAATGCCAGTCCTTGTTTATAAAATGGCACCCTTGCCCTCAATTATTCTCACTAATCAAGCCATTTACCTTGATAAAACACATAAAAATTTTCATCCAGAAACCCTTTGACACATTATAGTGTTTTTGTATTCCAAATAGACAAACCCTATAGCCCTTAATAAGATATCTTAATGAGGTTTTCTTATGTGAGGGTAATCAGTGTCACCATGATCATTTTTTTACTTATAACTTTACCACATTAATTAATGTTTAAAAATTATAATATTATAAAACCAACACCTATATACTTCTGAAATTACATTTTTATAGCATAATATTTATCCATATACTCTTCTATATAGTGATAAATAAAGTCATCACTCCTGGGTGCAGTGAACTATGACATCACAAAATGATGTAATTGTTTTCCATAACCTACTCAAATATATTGGAAAAATGATGTAAATAATGAATAAATATGATAATTATGAAATAATATTGATTTTTTAAGTTTTTATACCATCCCATTCAATACCCTTTCAACTATTATGGAAAAGATAATATCACCCGTGCATATGAACGACTAACTATCTCCATGAAGCAATGTGATTTATTTTCCATGATAAAATTTAATGGATGGATTTAATAATGTTTTCAATTAATAAATAAGATATATATAACATTTATTATCATTATTTATATTACGTATCAATATTTTAGTCACAAGAACCATAACATCTATGAATCAACATGCATTATAAAATGAATCAGTTAACACCCAAAACAATGTTAATAATGAAATATTATTAACAACTAGTAAAAATATGTTATAAGATAATCATATAAGATAATATAAAAATTATTATATTTCTTGTATATATTAATAACATGTCTAAGAAATTATATAGGAGAATAAAGAACATCTAATTAAATGGAAGCATGAGGTGAGTGACTTCATCTCAATTTCACTTAATTTATGAATATTTTAATGTAATGAACAAAATTACGTTTATAGGGAGTATATACTACACATTTTTATATTATATCCTTAATTCCTCATAATTCCTTAAATTTTATGTTATAATTAATTTTACAGTATCTATAGGAATTTGAATTGAATGTGACCATGTGGTAAGTAATTTCATAACTCAATTTCATTTCATTGTGATATATTGTTTATTCATTTCATTTGGTATTATTAGATTTGGTGTCTAATGTATTTTTATTATTTTATATTTAATTTACACACTATTTAATATAATTTTCAATTGATATGAATAATAAATTCATATATTTAATCTTAGTTCAATGGTAATATCTTTATAAGATATTTCATCTTAATTTCCACTTCTTTAATAAATATTTTGTAATATACACCAATTCACTATTATGTGGTGTATATACCCCCATATGATATATTATATCATGAATATATTTATATTAAAGGTATTTAATGATACATTTTATGTATTTATTTCTTGGGGTTATGATTCATAATTTACCAATGTAGTAAGGGTTTATGCTTCAATATCATTTCAATTGAGATTATTTATGCTTGAATTTCAATTGAATGGAATTATTTGATAATTTTATAATAAACCCATTTAATTTTTATATATTATATTTATTTATCTAATTTTCATCTAATATAATAATTTCCCTTCATTTGTTACTTAAAATTATTGATAAAATAATTTTACAAAAAGCCAACATTATTTCCCTTTTCGACCGAATATGATTTTTCGTCCTAATATATATCTTCATTAAAATGTTATAAGAAATATTTTTATTATTATTAAAAGATTAATTAATGATATTTTTACCCATGATTTAATTTTTAAAATATGATTCAAATGGAATCTTTTTGTATTTTCCTGATGAGTAACTTTTTTACTCTTTATAATAGAGTGAATGAATTTTTTTTAACTTCAATTACAAGAATAGAATTTCCCACTATAATGATAAATAAATGATTTGATGTTTTGATAACATTTTTATATTGTTTTTTTCAAAATTTCCTTATATATTAAAAATTATTATTTTCTAAAAGTGATTTTTAATGTTAAAATGGAATTTTTTTCAACGTTGTTTAATTATTTTTTATTGTATTTATATTCATCAAATACAACAACCATTTATTTTTTTGATACTCCACTAGGTATAAGTTATAATTAAACCATACTTATTAATTAAATGGATGGATTATGATTAGTTTGAAAAAGGAATGTAATGACATTAAATTTCTTGATTATTTATATTATTATAAACAATCCATTGAAATAATCACGTTCTCATTTTAATTAGACAATAAATTTATATTAAATATTCATATTCATTTTATCAAGGATATGTTTATTTTCCAAACTATGTACCATTTATATATTAAATTTTTACATTGAATGTTATTGATTTACATGATAAATATTTATAATCCTTATTCATTACGCAATACATACAAGTATTGATAAGGTGTATTGTTTATAAATTTAATTGGTTATTAATTATATAAGGAATTCATTAGACATGCAGATATTGGTGGTGACCATTTATAGATATTCACTATATGTATTGACTATCTTATGATATAAGTCATAATTTTATAATTAAATGGGTATAATTTGTATACCTACACATTGATTAAACATTTATGGTGTAAGGTCATCGCTGAATAGATATCACAATGTTTGAGATCCTAAATTCCAATGTTAAGTATTTTCTTTTATTATCCATGATATTTTATTTCATTGATGTTATCCATGGATGTATTTTCATGATCATTTTATTGATTAAATGGCATGTTCTTCAGTTATTTACATTTTTATATTAATGGTGGATATAATTAACTCTCTCAATATTTTAATCTAATAACATTGTGTTCGATAAATTATGCTACATGCAACACTAAGCCAAAATGAACATTGATATTCAATTTAATCATGATCACTATGAACTAGACATTAACATAGGTTGAATTAATAAGAATAACCAATTTTTATAAATTATGTATAAATATTTTAGTTTAATCAAATTTATTATAAAATAAAGACTCTATATTAGTAAAATATTTCCATGCATCAAAAATATATTTTTCATCAAAAAAATTATTACTTTTTATGAGAGAATAATATATTTATTTTATTAAAATTTTAAAAAAATTGGTGTAAATTTTTTTCTTCTTTATTGAAATAATAATATAAAAAATAAAATACTGTAAAAGTTTGGGATTTTTCTGAAAAGATTGATTTTTCAATGTATTGTAAAATATTCCAATATTTCTTAAAACTCTTATTTCATTAAAAATGAAACATATAATTTTTAATTTAATATTTAATTATTATAATTTTACATTATTTATAGATGAACTAAATAATTGCATGAGAATCAATATTATGCATTATCTTGGTATAGAAATACTATTAGACATAAAAGGGATGTTTTTTATAGACATATTTTTAGGGAATAATGTGATTTTATTTTAATTAACTGAAATTATATTTATTAATCAATAAATTAAATTAAATTTATAGTATATATATCTTACTATAGGAATTTAAATATTTATAATTATTTTTTCTAGTCATATTTTCAATGAATGATCATCTTATTCTTAAAAACTGTATTTCATAAAAAAATGCTTTTCAACATGTTTTATAGATATGATTATAAATTAAATTATACCAAATATAACTAATTAATTAGATAAAAGGGAGTCAATATTTTTAATAATAATAACAAAACTAATTAATACGTTCAATATAATTTTTTTCCCATAAAGAATTGTAAAAATAGTTAAATTTTGTTACAATTTATAAGGTTAAAATAGATTTATCAAGGGGTTAAACTAAAAAGATAATAGGTAAAATGAACTAAAAACATTATTAATTTCATTTTTATTTCCCTATATCAACTAAATATCATATATGGTTCAATATGGTCAATTTGTTTTACAATTTTTCTATGAAATTGACTCAAAACTATGGAAAACATCAAAAAATTAGAAATGTACCACTCAAATAAATTATAAAAGGGAACAATATATACTCACTTATTAATATTTTAAAAGTCAAATGGTACATCAAAAACATGAAGCAATAACTTTATTTTATTATTTCCCATGTCCTTGTGGGGATTTCTTATCATAAATACAATCTAAGAAGGATTTATTTGTAATACTAAAGATGTCGTCCGAATATGCGGTAACATTCTTAATCGAGAATTTTTATTTTATTTCTTCTTCCACCTCCTTCCAATTTTTTTCAACCTTATTTATATAAAAAATTTAATTTTCTCCCATATGTTTAGATTTCATTATATATTTAAATTTACATAACTACATCTTTTCCTATATCAAACAAAGAACAAAACCATCATTCAAGTGTATGGAGGACTATCTCTTCATGAACCCATTTAGCTTATTTTCCATCACCTCATATAATAGATTGATATAATAATGGATTTACAGAAAATTTACAATATTTATGACATAATATTTATTATTTAGAATTAATACATCTTCCATTTTCTTAAACATTCATCCTTTAAGGAAGCGATAATGTCGCTCCTACGTACGTACGACCCACTGTCTCCAAAATGTGATGTGATTCATTTTCAATGTATGCAATTAAATAATTATTAAAAAATTAAATATATTTAAAAAATATGATATTTATAACATAAATATAATTATATATAATATGTAACTATATCCTGTGCACAATAAAGTGAACATTCATTACAAAACATGAATGAGAAAATGAAGTAGTTTACACTCGAAACATGGGTATTAATTAAATATTATTATCAAACGACTGATCAGATGTTCATATAGGATCATATATAATATTGTAAACATTAATATGGTTTATTAATAAATTAATTATAATTTTTAAACCATTATACTTTTTTAAATCAATAAACTAAACGGAAGCGACAACTAAGGGGTTTCACCTCAATTTTCCTTCATTAAGGCATATTTTATGGTTATGAAAATAAATTTTCTTATATGGGGTATATAAATCACCAATTACATATTATATCTAGAATAATTAATTATTCATGATATTTTTATTTAATAATAATTTTAGAAAATTTAACATGATTTTATTTTAATGATACGAAGCGATATGGTGTCACTTAACTCAATTTCCATTCATTGGTTATAATTATACTTTATTGATTATTTTATGACATGATTATATGTGAAATTATCTATGATTTTAATATATTTTATTTAAAATTATGTTTTTGGTAATTAATTTTATCACACATAATATTATTAATTATTAATTATCACTTCAATATTGTGATCATTACAAGAGTTTTCCACTCAATTTACACTTCATTAATACATATCTGATTTTATGAACATGTTTATTTTTATATGGTGTATAATCATCCGATTTTATGTATTTGAAATAAATATTTATTAATCATTATAAATCTTACAGTTCATGTTTAATCTTAATAGGAATTACAATTTAAAGGTTACCAAAGAGGTAACATTTTATTTTAAAATGTAATTTTCTTGGTTTTCTATTACTTTCAATGAATGAACCTTATAATATATCCTTTAGAAAATCTTTCTATATTTGTTTTGAAAACATACCTCAAGGTAATATTTCATAATTTTGTGGTTGATAGTGTTTTTTGAAAAAGAGAGTTTCCATGGTCACTTGTTGAGTTCCATAGATATTATTGACAAACTATGTTGAAAAGGATCCATGGTAAAGGAATGGATGATCCGGAAGTGGTAAAAAAATATTTCATACTTGCTGGCATCATTTCCTAGTGTTTACCTAATTTTTTGGTCCAAAAAATGGAGAATGGAAAAATGTTTTTTCATCAAAGGAAGTACCATGAATGGGTATAGAAATTTTTTAATGTTTTGTGAAATTATTTTTTCAAGAACATAATATCGAAATATAGAAATGGAATGAAGGTCATAAAAGTTAGGGGTTGTCCCAAAAGGTGGGTTTGAGAAAAATAAGCTTTTGTGAATGGACTTATGCACTTCTGGAAAAGTCTCACAAGATGCAATAAGGTTCGTAAAAATACCTATAAATAGGTGTCTACCCATTTATTTGATCATTCTCAGCAGTTAGATGAAATTAGATCACATGATTTCACAAGTAGTGATTTTTGTGAAAGTTGTGAGTTTTTGTGCAAGTAGGGAGTTCTATGCAATATGGTTATTAAATGAAAGTAGTGAGTTGAACATAAGAAGTGATTTTTAGATAATTATTGAGTTTCACATAAGAGTTTTGAATATGTCGAAAGTGGCACATAATCATATTTTATGTGAAAAAATAACATGTTGTGTGGAAGGAATTAATGTAGCACGCAAGTCACCCAAGAGTTTTGGGGATATTTGATGTTTCCTGGTACACCTATGGTATCGTAGTATTCATCAATTGGATGAAAGTGTAAATTAAACAACTAATATATCTATATTTTTGGATTCATTATTTCATTAAATTGATGGGACCTAATATTCCATAAATTGTGAGTTGATCCCTTCTAAGTTTAGTAAGTGAAGGAAGAGGAAGATGTTGATCATTTCCATCGATAATGAGAAAAATAAATAGATATAGATAGTGACCTTTGGGAAAACAGTGATCTAACCCTAAACCCTGTAAAGGCAGTAATCCTAGATAGAGATGTAATATAATTGAAAAATTGTAATTGGAAATGATCCTTAGTAGATTTGGTAAATTGGAACATTGTCATTGTATCGTCCTTGGAAGTAACCTACTGGGAGTAAACAAATAAAAATGATTCTGTCATGTGAATGATATCATTTAAATTCACATAGTGCTTAAGGGGAAAGGGAGAAGTTTTTTTTATGAACAAAAAAGATCAAAAGGGGAAATAGTTTTAATATTTCATACTGTGATTCATGCCCTACCCCTCTCAGGATATTAGACCAAGGGACCTAATAATTTGTAACATAGGAAATGGTTGAAAGTAAGTGGTTATCTCTTAGTATAATAAATGGAGTCATTAAATAAAAAATGGATTCTAATCTTCGATGGGAATTATTTTCAATCATGGAAGAATCAAATGCATCATTACATATGATCTATAGGAATATGTGACTTTACACCAGTAATGTATTGTATTTTAAATAATATTGACAGTTGTGATTCATTTAAAGATAAAAGAAGTGAACTGGATGTTGATGCCAAAGGAGTAACTGATTTAGGGGTTGCCCTATGTAATACAGTATATACTAAAGGTGATTTCTATAAAACATCACATTCTATATAGGAAACGTTACTAAATATTTATGAGGGTGAATCAAAATGTTTAGAATCCAACTTTTAAGATCTATGAAACAAATATGAGGATCTCATAATGCAATATAATGATTCTATTGATGCATTATTTCATAAGGTAAAATTTTTGGTGGAAGACATGCATGGTCACATATAAATTATTAAAGATATTATGATTTTCAAACCCAACCAATGAAATCAACCACATCAATTTAACCTGATTGTTTTTGTATTGAATGATAAATATATGAAGGAGCTCACATTGGATATAACTCATAGTATTATTGTTTTATATGAGATGAGAAATTATTATTATGATTCTATGGAAAAAGGTAAGTCTAATGAATTTTTATTTAATTCCATGAAGAATTTAACCATTTAATATGGTCAAATAGATGAAGAGACACATGAGGTGATGTCATTCCACTCCTCAAATATACAAAGAGGAAAATGAAAGTTCAATGGGAAACTACCACGTTCATTATTTTGATGTGGAAAGGTTGGACACATTTCCACAAAGTTCCCTAAAATGTTTTAATAAGATAATTCCTATGAAGCCAAAATTCCCTTGAATAAGTATTCAGTTTATTTGAAAGGGAAGAAATCTTTTAAGATAAATTTCATTAAAAAATGAGTCTCTTATCAAGGGAAGAAGTTCGTTCAAAAGAATCTGAGGAAAAATGAATTGAAAGACCATAAGGATCATGGTGTTGATACTATGGTTGATGTTTTTTGGAAGTTATTTAACAAAAGAATAATGTGACAATGAAGTTGCAGAATATGAAATTAGATTTAACACTTAGGTCAAATTAGAAGATTCATTTGAAGATATAGATATTTGTACAAGAAAAATGAATAAATTTAGAAAATTGGATTGTGATTCCAAGATTTATATATAGTGTATGGATGAATAGAAGTTTGATATGAATGAATAAATTGAAAAAAATGAATTATTCAATTTCATAAAATTCAAAAAAAGATTATTGAGTACATGGTCAAAATTTAGGAACCAAAAAGAGAAATTGAAAGTTTGACTAAAAATAGAAAAGATAAAATAAAACATATCGAAGAACTTGAATTGAATTTTTCAGTTTGTGATGAAGAACTATGGATCCAAAAAATAGTTTACCATCAGTATGGTTTCTAAAAATATGATCATATTGGAAATAGAGAGCATGATATTTCAGTATAGTGGTCCAGAAAAACTGAATCAATAGTCAAATCTAAATGATAGTGTTGGTATGGGGATTTATCTAAAATAAAAAGTAGTACTGATTGATGTAAGAACAAAATCACCTACATTAATATTAAATATTTATTTGGGTGTTACATTGAATCTAAGGATTCCTATAACCCAATGGATGATTATTGGTGTATCATTTCTGCATATGAATGTACCCTGCATGAGATGCTATTATTGTGGAATGATTGGACACTCAAAAAAATGTTGTTCCACAGAAAAGTGGTACAGAAATAGATAAGAACAAGAGAGGTAGTCATACATGGTTCAAAATTCTAGTTTATTATTTGATTTTTCACTATTTCAGGTTTTGATAATTCATACATAGGGTAAGATTTTTCTCACCAACGGTATGGAGGAATGAGACTAAGGAGATTTAATGAGGTCATGAGAAGTAGAAAAAATAATAATCAAATTAGATGAAAATAGAAAATTAATTTCTATATCGACAAGTTGATGTTAGTCCATCATATCCAAGGAAGATCAGTATTATCATTCCATGTCCGTTATGAAGTCAAAAACATGGGGTAAAACGAAAAGGGTTGAGAAGGAAATGGTTGAAGAAATTAGATTAAAAGAATACACTCCAACATAGATTTGGATCATTGATAGTGTATGTACTTCCCATATGATCGTAAATAAATATCTGGTGACTCTAATCAAGTATGATAAATAATGCATCATAAGATTTTGTAATGGATATGGGTTGAAAACTATTGGTTCAGAAAAATTCATGTTTGGAGGAAAAGATAATAGATGAAAAGATGTTTTGGTTGTTGAAGGTCATAGTCACAACTTATTAGGTGTAAGTCAACAGTTTCACTCATGAAATTCCATATGATTTTCAAAGAAATTATGTGTAATCATGGAAAATGAATGTGTTTTTCATTTACATGGAATGTATATAAAATTGAATCTCTACCTTGTGAGTGGAGAAGAAGATATGTTCTTTCTATCTATAGAATAATAAAATAAATTGTTTCATATTTGTCTTGTCAACTTGATCCAAACATCCTTGAAGATCTGTTGAAATATGATGTTGCTCAAGATATCTTTATATTATTAGGTGATCAATCCCACATGTGCGATTCTTGTTAATAAAGTAATACCATTTTAAATATATATATGCAAAATGATAAAAGGCCAATAAATTTTTTAACGTAGTTCATATTATTGTGTGTACATGAATTTCACTATGATCTATTGATTAGAGGATATATTATGTTCTCTTTATTAGTGATTATAGTTGAATGAATAGGGTTTCAATCATCAACCACAAATCAAAGGAATTTGTCTTCATAAAAACATATGGAAGGGATGTTGAGATTATGTTGGGGTGAACAATCTGGAAGATCTGAACAGATAATGGAACATAGTTCATGAATTTTCAATTGTAGGATTATTTGGATAATCATGGGATAAGGCATCCAGGTGTAGAAGTAATAAATCCATAGTAGAATTGAGTTTTTTATAAAACAAACTAAACTATAAACAAAAATTTCTACAAAATAATAATTGATAAATAACATCCCAATATATTTTGGAAGGAAGTAGTAATGACATCAGTTTCACAACAAATAGAGCTTTAATGTGTACAAAATAATATAAGACTACATATGATCTATGGTATGGAAATAATTCATCATTGAATTACTTTGGAGTCTTATAATGTAAGTTTTTCATCTTCAATAAGGATAAACATAGAAAATTTTGAATCTCATAGAGATGAACAAATATTTCTTGGCTACTAAAATAAAATTAAATAATATAAAGGCTCCAATAAGAGGATAAGAAAAGTGTCAAAAATACATGATGTAACTATAGTAGAGAATAAGAATACTCGTAATAAAATACATGATCAGAAATAAGGAGATTTTGATGAAGAGATAATAAGATTTGGAGTTGTTCCCATTCCAAAGGACAATTTATATGAAGACTCAAATGATGAGAATTGTGAAAATAAATAACTATCTACACATAGATCAAAAATAAGAGGGGAAATTGACAATGAAAAAAATTGGTGATTAGATATTGTCAGTAAAGACAAGGATAATGAAGAATCTATAATAAGTATTACACATATCAATGAAAGAGCCTAAATTTTTTGATGACTTAGCTAGAGATGAGAATAGGTATAAGAATATGAATGAATATTTTAATGAAATTGGGAAGAATCATACATGGGAGACTATTTCAAGACCAAAAAACTGGAATGTCATCAGAACTAAATGGGTCATTCATATCAAGATAAATTAATATGGTGTGGTTATTCAAAAAAACATGACTACTGTTACAATAATACTCCTAATCAGATGGTATCGATGTTGATGAAACATTTTCACCTATTGTAAGCCCAGAGATATTTAGATTATTCATGGCCACAGTAGTGAAATGAAAGCTCAATATTTTCCATATGGATATTAAGACAACATTTCTGAATAAAGTTTAGTAAGAATATTCTTATATTGATTATCTTGATGGTTTTATCATTTATCAATAAAAGAATTTATTTTTTTGGATGAAGAAGGTGTTAAATGGTTTGAAGAAGGCACTAAGTGTATTGTATTCAAGACTATATCAGTTTTTATGAATCTTTGTTTCTATAGTGGTACAGTTTATTACAATATATATGTGAACAATAATAGTAATCAATGTATGATGCTGATGGTATATGCCTATGATATAATATTTGGTCGATCATATGAATCATACTGCAATAAATTCACAAAATTTATGAAAATAAATTTTTTAATTTCAATTATTGGTGAACTGACTTTTTTCCTTGGTCTACAGGTCACTCAGGGAATGCAAGGCACATTTATTTTTGAATATAAATATTCCAAATAGGTTTTAAGAAAACATTTAATGGAAAATTACAAGGATATAATGTATCTGGTAGATACATGGATGAAATTATAACAAGATGATGATGGAAAAGCATTTAATGTCACAGAATATTTGCAGATCATTTGAAGTATATTAAACTGACCAGTTACATGACAGAATATTGTTTTTTACACATTGTATGTATGGAGGTATCAATCTAAACCCAAATAAAGCCACATGATGGTAGTGAAAAAGGATTCATTGGTATATCAAGGGAATAGTGAATGATAGTTTGATGTAAAATGAAAAATATAAACAAGAGTAATTGGGATATATAGATGCAGAATGGGCAGGATCCGTAGATGGTACAAAATATATGTATGGAGGTGTGTTCAATCTTGGTATATTGTGTATTTATTAGAAGAGAAAGATAAAATATTTAATTTATTTGAGAACCACAAAAGATGAGTAAACTATGGCTACTCAAGCATGCGTTTAAATATTATCGATTGAGAAGTAACATGATGATATGGGAGTAGAAGTGAATTCTCTTATCGTAATATATTTCAATACTTAAAGTGATATAAATATTAGAAAAAATTCGGTTCCATAACTCAAGGACTAATAACATAGGAATCATGTTTAATTTTATTGAGGATAATGTAGTTAAAGGGATTATGATGTTGGAGTATGTGCCGACAGAACTACAGGTTACAAAAATTCTAATATAGGTCTTTCCCAAAGAATCCATTGATAGGCATCAACATGAAGAGGGGGTTTCTTCCAATATATTCCCTTGAAATTGTTTTTATGTGGAAACCCCCCTATTTCTAATGTATGGTGTTTTTTTCAATATATTGATCTTTGTTATTTACCCTATTATATAACACAATTTTATGACCATCAAGTTCAATGATGATCTGACATTTGTTTTTTTATAATATAAAATAAACTATGGATATAAAAGGGAGAAAAAAACTAGTCAAGACATGGGTATGACTTCATAGGAGGAGTAGAGAGATAGTGGGAGTAGTGAGAGAGTGGGGTTTTAAATTTCATGATGCTAAATATGATTATTAAATGGTTACATATCACGATAGAAAATATTAGAGATAAAATCAGTTTATAAATTATTAAAATTAAGTGATTAATTGATTATCATTATATCATAATCTTATTTCTCATGCCGAGCGTTACTCATGTCATCTTAGGGTATTTTTTGAATTTGAATTTCAACACAGTCAAAATTGCATGAATTGAATGGTGTTAGAATAAGGATGAATCATTTATGAGGTATCTAAATTTGGAGAGTAGTCATCAAACCCAACCGATGTGATTATTTGGAAAAATCACTCAAGGTAACATTGCCCCACTTTTGGGCATATTTTTTTGTTGAAAAAGTGGGTTTCCATGGCCAATTGTGGAGTTCCAGATATATTTTTGACAAACTATGTTGATAAGGATCCATGAAAAAGGAATGGATAATTGAGAGGAGGTACAAAATAATTATGTACATCGTAGCACTATTTACTTTTGTTTGGTAATTTTTTGGGTCCAAAAAATGGATAATGGTGAAAAGTGTTACTAACAAAGGAAATGCGTGAATGATTTTGGAAGCTGGGGAAATTTTTTTTAAATACATTTTTCAAGATCAAAACATCAAAATATGACAAACTTATGAAGGTCACTCATGTTTTGTATTTTCTTCTCAAGATTAGTTTTCTTGAAAGAGGCTTGCACGAATAGACTTTTGTGCTTAGGGAAAGGTGGTGAGAGATACACATAGGGTCACAAAAATTCATATAAATAGGTAGCTACCCCCACTCATTTGAGAATTATCAACACATAGAAAAAATCAGAGCTATATATTGTGAAACTAGTGAGTGTTTCACTAGTAGTGAGTTATCGTGCAAGTAGGGAGTTTAACATAATATGGAATTTGGGCACAATCCAAGATATTCATTCAAGAAGAGAGTTTTACATAGGTAGTGAGTTGTGCATAATATTTTCACACAAGTATAAATTGGTGCATAATATATTTTCCATGAAAAAGTCAAATGTTGTGTGGAATGAATTAAAGAAGCGTTAAAGATACCCAAGAATTCGATAGAACATTGAAGTTACATAGTACACATTTGTTAAAGTAGTATTCATCATTTGAATGAAATTGGAAATTCACCAGACCTTCCATCAACTGTTGTGGATTTTTTATTTCATGAAAATTAAGGGACCTAAAAGTCCATAAACTATAACGGGGTCCATTAAAAGGGTACTGACTATAGGAAGAGGAAGAAGGTGATCATTTCCACCGATAGTGATCCAATGAAAGAGACATAACCATTGTCCCTTGGGAAAGTATGGAGTTCACCTTATACATTATAATAGCAGTTAGCATGGGAATTGAAGTAATCCATCTTAAACAGTGTAACTTGGTAGTGGGCCTTAGTACATTTAGAAATTTTGAACATTTCCATTGTAATATCCCTAGTCATAGCCCAGTGAGGGTGAACCATGTAAAATCATAGTTTCATGTTCATGATTTCATTTGTGTTCATATATATTTATCGGAGAAAGAAAGAAGAGTGGTTTTTTACAACGAAACATGATCTAAAGGGGAATTAGTTTTAATATATCACAATCTGATTCACCCCGCACTCAGGTTATTCAAACTACTGGACGTAAAAGAAATTTATCACATGTAAATTTAAATATTTTTTCGGTTTTCTAATAAGATATAATAAATTTGGAACATAAATCAAAAAAATAAATATTTAAAAGGAAATATTATCTTCTTTCAATTTTTAATTACGTATACCTTTCATTAATCTCCATATATTTTAAAAATGTTATAAAAATTTATTTTATTTAAACATTATATTTATTAAAGACATTTTATGTTTTCCTTGACATTTATAAAAAGGTTTTAATGGAATATTTTTATTATTTTCAAAATGAAATACCTTTTGAGTTTTTACTAAAAATGTGATTCGAAGCATTCTTTTAACATACATGTCATGAATAAAATTTCAAGATATCGTGCTAAACAAATGATTTCAATAATAATTTAAAATTTTATTAGTTTATTTTAAAAGAATATTTTTTCGCTAATATTATGGAATTTTTTTGTTTCTAAAATTATTTTTCTAATTGAAGAATTTATTTTCCTGAAGATTGTATTTAATTATTTTTGTGGTATCTATATTTATCAACAAAAACAAAACATTATATTTTATAAATAATTGGATATATTTTATAATATTTCCATATTTATTCTTTATCTATATTTTTTGTGATCTGTTTGACCAGGGAATGTACTGAGGTTAACTTTTATTGTTAATTATATGGTTTTTAACATTCTCTTGAAGAATTCGCTTTCTTGTGAGCATTGGACATTAAATTTAATTTATATACCTATATTATGTTTCTCATGTATATGGTTATTTCATAAAACATATTCCATTTTGGCATATAGTGTTTTAATTTAGATTTTACATGATATTATAGTGAATTATTGACATTTCGTAATACTTATTCAACATTTAAATTTATTGACTAGGCATGTTGTTCATAAATCGAATTGATACTTAAATATATTTGAAATTAATTTTAAAATAAGTCATGGGTGAGTCCAAATATTATATAGACACTTGATGCATCGATAAGTCTCCTTAGACAAGTTTTTTGGAAAATTAAATGTCTCTTCACCCATTGTTTCAAACCATCACAGGGAAAGATGATGTATATATCAGGATTTATGAGATTATGATTTCCAATATTTTGAATTTACTTCCATAAAAGTTTAATTATTATTATATATAATAATACATCATTGATTTATCAAGGGATTCATTTCAGAATCATGTTGTTGATTAAATGGAATGCCTGGAAGATAAACTTAATGTTAAATAAATACAATAAATTTAATGTTCTAATGGAAAGTTATGGATTAAAAATTAATCAAGAAACTGAATTTAAATATTTAACTCAGTAATACTAATTATAAAACATATACATAAATAATATAGATAGTATAGTTATAAAAAAAATCCTTTTTTTCTTATAAATAAAATTATGTTATTTTTATCCTTTATTGATAGAAATAGATTAAAAATATTATTAATTATATTCTTAAGAAATAGACCCCTTTCACGTTGAAATTATTTTTAAATAACATTATATTTGTATAATTTCAAGGAAATTGCATTAGATAAAATTAAATATTTTAAATTTTAATGGAATATTCTATGAATTGATTAGTCATGAAGGATAGAAATTTAATTTATGTCCTACAAATAAAAAACTATTCCTTTGACACTTTTTTAAAAAGTGAAGAACATCCTCATTTAAAAAGAAACAAGGATATTCCTTTTAAAAAATATTTACAAAATTCATTAACAATTAGAAGTTTCTTTGATAAACCATTATATAATATTAATCATATTACATAAAACATTTCATTAAGGATACTTATATCGAAGAAAATGATTATTTGACATAAAAAATAACTAAATTTGGATTTTCATAAAAATATTTTCTCAACATTTTAAGTGACAAAGATATGAAAATGGAAATATTACATAAAAATTTCATGAATAAACATATGATATTAAATTGAAAGGTGATTACTTCATAATTATAAAATAATTTATTTCATTGGAAATTGATTAATAAACAATACTAATTAACATGATATGGAAGTACAAACCAATACTGCTTTGGTAACTTTTTTTTGTAACCCCCACAAAAGAACTACCTTAAAATAGAAAATTATATACAATGAATAAAAATATAATCATGATATAACTTATTAAATGGGTATTAGATACACCTTATAAAATTAAATCCTTGTATAATAATAAATATTTTTCAATGGAGTAGAAATTGAGATATAATCTATTATATTGATCATACCATTAAATGATGAATAATCAATGAATTGATTATGTATATCAAATTTAAATTAAAAAAACATGTATAAATAGTTATATAAAAAAAAATAATTACACACATAATCTTATAATACCAACGACAATGAAGAAGTAATATAGCCCAATGAAAACAAATTTTTTTATGAACTTCATTACAACTTAAAAAAATTCAAGTTAAATTGTATTGGAAGAATTGAAATGAATTTTATTATAAAATACATTTTTTGAATGATGGATTCATGGTATAATATTAAATTCTTGTAGTGTTCACACCTTTTAATTGAAATTAGCTTCATAATATTAAAATATTCTACAATGAAGGTAAATTGAGATGTAGTCCCTTACCTTATGCTTCCCTTTTTTAAGCATGATTGAACATCATATATAATGGTTTTATAAATGTTATAAATTTATTCCATGTCAATTTTAAAATTTATAATATCATATATGATCCTATTATTACATCTAAGCAGCCTTTGGTTAAGAATATTCTATTATTACCATTGATTCAAGTGTTTACGGGTTCATTTTCTCAGGCTTGTTTTGTCACATATGATCCAATTCTTGTGCAATTAATATTATGCCAGAATCTCCAAAATTATTTTAATTATATAAATATAATATCAATACTCTACATAAATTTAAATAATTATTCTTGAAATTTAATTATAGAAAATGAATAAATCAAATCATGGAGATGGTAGACCATACATACACATGATAATCATTTTCATTTTTTTATGGGTGAAAGGGTATGGAAGTAGATGATTTACTAATTTTACAACATTAATAATTTCTCTTAAATATAATACATATTCATTATTTACAAAACTATAACAATACATGTGATTTGGGGATAGAATAAAAGTTATATCTATCTGTGAGGTGATAGTTATCCATACACAAGAGCAATGGTTTTGTTTTCCATTTGAAAAAGAAGAATATTGATTTATACTACATGTTAAAATAAAAACAAAATTAATGTATAGGATAATCTAGTGATATTATATTTTAATTTTTCTGAAATATTTCAATGTGGTAAATAAAGAAGTAAAAAATAAGTAGATTGGTGAATATGATTACCTTCTCTTAGAAAAACAACCTTTGGATATCTTATTAAGGACACTCGGGTTGGACTGTTAGGAACACCAAAAGTTCTTGAATTTGGATAAAAATGTTTAAGATGTATTTTTTAGGGATTGGTTGATATATTTACCTTCATATGTGTGATGTTTTGAAGGGAGGCCATAGAATTTTATAATTGGGGAGTGTGGCACACAAGTAATTTTTTAAAAAATTTCGACAATTACAAGTCACATTCTTAGAAATTTTTTTCCAAAATGGACATTATCTTGTTATTAGATGAGATATAGATGAAATATAGATATCTAATAGAATATAAGAAACTTTTAAGTCATTTCACCCCATATATTATTTTTTGATCCATAGGTAAATTTATTTTAGACTTATCAATGGAAAAAATTTATAATTTTTTATTATTCATTATGGTCAAAAATAAATTTACCTCATTAAATAATATTTATTATGATAAATTTTAAAATACAATCCCTTTTATCCAATTTTATTTTCATATTTTTTTAATTAGATTTAATAATATCCCAGAAAGCACGGTATAATAAAATTATTAAAATATACATTTTCAAGGATATAATAATTTCACAATAACCTTATGAATATTAATTATAATTATATAGACATTAAATAAAATAAATTCATATATAATCTATTCATTTCATTTAAATCATTCATCTTTTTGTGTTAATTTAATTAATCAAAATAGAGAAACATTATGCACATAAAGGGAGGAAAATGAAAAGGGAAATATATAATTTCAAGAAGTAACTAGAATATAATATGATAGTTAGGGTTCTATAAAAAAGATCAAATAATTCCCTCAATTAAAACTTAAACATACTAATCCTGAATAATAATGATATTATGAAATAGATTTATACCACTTAAGAAAAATTTTAATTATAAACCATTAAAATAATAATCCTGAATTGATATAATAATCATATTTAATAAATAGGTTTTATTGATAAATATATTATAGTGATGTTATATACTTCATATAAAATTAAATAGGTGCATAATATCATTTATTACTCAAGGGAATAAAAATTGAGACGAAATCCAGTACCTCATGTATCACTTTAGTTGAAGATGATATAAACTCATGTATAATGGTTTTATACATGTTATAAATTTATAATATTACTATATTCATATTTATAATATCACATATGATCATTTTATAACATATTATCAACCTTTTATTAATAATAATTCGTTATTACTATTTTTTATTTTGTTAAATGAATTGTTTTCTCATACATGTTTTTCATGAATGTTTTAGTTCATGAAAATATATTATAGTTAAATCATATCCTAAATTATATTATATCTATAAATGTCATATTTTTTATTATATTTAGTTTTATAATAATTCATGTAAATTTTTTCATAGAAAATTAATCACATAACTTCATGGAGATAGTGAGTCCTACGTACAAACAAGTGAAGTTCCCATTAATTTAATGGGTGAAAAGGTAAATAAGTGGATGGTATATTACATTCACATGATATATATCATGTCATAATTATTATATATATAAATAAATTCCATAATTATTACTATCTTTTTGAGTATGTGAATGATAAAAAATTACCTTGGTTCATGAGGCGGTAGTCCAACACATATATGAGCAATGATTCTGTTTCACATTTTTTGGAGAGGTAGATGAGTAAATATAATTAATTAAACATAAACAAAATATCATTATATTGTGTAAAATAGTGTTTTCTGTTGTAAATGTTAATAAATAAATAAAAGTGGTAAAATAAGAAGTAAAAATGAAGGATCTTGGTGAAAACGATTGTCATTCTTCAAAATATTCTCAATTATATATCATATTTAGGACCCTAGGATTGGCCTTTGAGAAATAAAAAAATCTAGATAAATTTTTAGATTATTTGGAGGAGATTTTTAAATAGGGGTTTTTAGATAATTATCTTTATAGTTTTGATGAAGTGAAGGGGGTGCTTCCAATTAATAACTGAGGACGATTGGACTTTCTGTAAACACCAAAAACAATTCAATAATGGTAACTTTATCATGAAATATATTCCTAAAAATTGATGAATAATGTAGTGGTAAATATAAGGATAATATAATCCTACAACAATAAAAATAAACATGTTTTAAACATGGTTTCTATTTTAAATTTATGGTTACACACTTTTACAATTTTAGTTTTCACCACAGTAACCAGTTTTTGTATAGCATGGGTAATTTATACTTTAATACTATAATAAAATGAGACATATTATATAACTTCTACTCATTTATTCCATATATTAAATCCAAATTAATAGATAAAAATTACATTTTTTGGAATATTAATTTGAGCCCAATCACATGTATTACTCAAAATCCAATTTTAACATCAACTTATGTAATTAATTATTTCTAAAAATTATAAAATAAAATAAATTTAATGATATTACATAATATTAATAAAATTTATTATAAATGTGTAAATAATTTTTAAATATTTAAAACATAAATTTTGTTGAATTTATTTTAAAAATAAGCACGTAAAACATGTTGAAAAAGACTTTTTTAAAAATGCATTTTTAAAAATAATATGAAATGCATTAAATTTATGAATATTACTCATAATTATATGGATTAAAATTCGTATAGTTAGATTAATAATCTATACATTTATTTTAAATCTTTCATTATAAAAGTTGTTTTAATTAATTTAAATTGAATGGTGTTTTTATATTTAAAAAAAATCCTGAAAAAATGTCTATTTTAAATCCAATTTATAATATCAATATTTTTAATAAATTTATATTCAATAAATTTTTAATTATACATATCATAAAAAATTATTATTAATAAAATAAATTATCTTACAATATTAAAATTCTCATCATTCATAAAATATTATTTATAAGGGAAAAATTTCAAAAATTCATTCTCATCTTATTCGTACCTCGTAAATTTAAAAACAATATCTATCCAATCAACTTATAATTTTTGACGAATCAAATATTAAAATGTATATTGAATTATATTTTTATTAAAATTGAATGTTCTATTATTATAATGGAATGTGAGGTGTTACATTATTCTATCTTACAAAAAATTCATCATTGAAATTTGCATGGATATTACTTTATAAAAAAATGAGGGTGGTTATTCATCATTTCATCCTCTTATTCCCATGTTTCTTATAATATTTCATGATTTCACTAAAGTATGTATATTACTCGAGTAATATGATTCATCAATAATTTCCCTCTAGGTGATGAGTATAGATGGTCTCCTCATAGTATAATAGATCAGTTTCCAATTATGCTTCTTGATAGGTGGGGATATGCATTGGGTCTAGAATTTACATACTAAAAATAAAATATAGAAGACATCATGTACTTTAGATATTTTTGGTAGAATTTTAATTCTATAATATATGACTTTTTTTCTTTTTTTATTTTTAAAAGATCTAATTTACCCAAGGCTCTATTTCCCTTTTATATCGAACCTTATAACCCAATTCAATGGATAAACATTCAATAAATTATAATATCTTACATGAAATTAAAATTCCTTCCTCTTATTGTCTTTATAAATATTTTTTATTCATTAATTTAGTTTTATTTGAGTTTGAATCATGTTTAACATTGATGTTGTGTCCAAAACATGACATTATCATAAATTTTTATTTTCACCAAAATCATCCAAACAAGTTTGAGTACAAAATCAATTCTCATGTAATGCTTTATATGGTTCCATTTGAATACTTCAATGGAGGTAATTATTATAAGAACACACTTCTAATTGTAATAACTAATCCCACATTACTTCAATGTAATGTGATAATTATATACACATTTACTATAATGTTAAAATAGTTCTTTTGGAATGTCTACCAGTTTGAGGGTGATAAGTGGTGCTTAAATGAATCTCAGTATCATGTTCTGTTAGAAGACTTTCTTAACAATTTCATTTTAAATAATTGATCACGATCAACATAATTGATTGAGGTTCTCCATTAAGACTTAAAAACGCATTTCTATGGTGTCATAAAAAATTCTCAAGAGTTAAATATTCTCTTGTAGTAAAAAAATGAGCATAATAGGTTATGATATCATTAATAACACATATTGCATCATTCTTTTTAGGAGACTTGAGTCATATTGTGACAACATCCATGGTAATTTCATCCCATTTTGATATAAAATTATGAATAGGTTTGACGAATCCAATATAATTTCATATCTCATCCTTCATCTATTTACAAACCATTCATCTTGGTACATATTTAGAAATTTCTCAGTTCATTTTTCCCCACTAAAAATTTTCCCTCAAATCCCTATACATATTGGTTCAACCCTAGAGTATAAGAAAATTTGAGTTATATTCATCATCTAATAATTCCATTTTTATATAATTTATAAATTTAATATATAAAAACATTCTAAAGTTTAGATTTCTATATTCACAAAATAAGTTTAAAAAGTTTCCATCACTCAAGTCTTGAATTCTCTCTGGAAAAATCTCATCATCAGATTGAAATCATCTTATCATAGCCAATAAATATGGGGTTTTAATCATTTGGAAAAGTATTGATGTCTCCCCTTCCTGAATAATTCTCATAAATATCTAGATACATAAATATAGGATCAATTCCAATCACCATTCTTTCCAGGACTCCATGGTCATTCAAACATAAATAATTTTTTAACCCCTTCCCTCCTTGGGTGGACATTTATTTGAAAGTAAAAATCATTAGGTCTCATTATCCATATCCTTTGCTCAATATTTAGTTCCTTATATTTAATTATATATTTTAGCCTCTTATAATATGTGTATATCTCATATATTTCACATAAATATCACTTCTCTATATCTTTAAAGAAAATATTTGGGTTTTCAAATCCAGATGATGAATTGTATAGTTATGTTGATGAGTCTTTAACTTCATGCATAGGAAGTTAGTAAAATTATCATTATGCACAAGTAAACAACCTGATCCCTTATTCTATGAATTATTATATATAATAAATCTAACTTTTATTGATGGTTAAGGTAAAATGGAGCATTTACCAATCACATCGTCAAATCATAAAAACATTCATCACATTCATTTGTCAATATAATCTTAACACATTTTCCTGTAATCATTAAAAAGAATATCCATACAAACAAATATTAAAGAATCACTGATAGTAACCTACCAAACAAGTTAAATTATGTACCTTAGTTAAAGACATTTTTATGGAATGTTTTTTTACTAATTTAATCTCCATGCGATCAACTGATATTCTATATGTGGAGACAAAATGGCCCAGAAGAGTAAGTTCTTCAATTCAGAATTCTCACTTTCTCAAATTACCATATAACTATTTTGTTCTATGAGTATTAAGGATAACCAACAAGTGATTCTCATTATCCTTATATCATTCAGATTAAACTAGGTTATCATCAATGAATACAATAATGAAATTATAAATATTTTATTTAAATAATTATTGAACTAGATAAATAGAAAATTATGGTTCATTAGTCAATCCAAATGGAATTACTATTAACTCATGATATATATATAACTCATTTAAAATGTATTCTTTGGAATGTGTTCCTTTTTTAATCATAATTTATGATACCAAGAATAATAGTTCTTCTTATTGAAAAAGATACATACCTAATTACCATCGAACATCATAAATAGATTATAAAACACAGTGAATGTAATTAATCTTAATCCTCGAAATCATTCAAATATTTTTTTTTTCATATCAAGTGGAAAATAATATAATAATGGATTTCTCAAATTCTCAATTAAGGTTACGTAGAGTGTACGTTATCGTATGTAAATAAGAATAATCAGTGTGGTAAGGTAAAAAACTAAAAAGCATTCCATTAAATCAAAAACATGAGAATGAAATGAATATATAGATAAATAAATAATGTGATCCCATGGATAATGATAATTGAATTCTCAATTAAGTACATGTGTAATATTAGATTACATTGTCTTATGAATCATGATACCTTTACCATTATAAACATGTGCTAAGGTGGTTCAAAAATATGGGTAAATATCCATTTAATTTGGGCAACTGATTAGGCTCATAAGACCAATTTATTCATCAAGTGGATATATAATTATATGCCACACACAGTAGTGAATTTCTATTGGATTCCTCATATATTTAATGATCAATTTAATTAATGAACAATATGCACCATTAATAAATGTCAGTATTGAGTAAATAAGATATATTTTCAATAATTCACTATTAAATCAAATAACATCCATACAAAAAAATAATATGTAATAATGGAATATGATTTGGTAAATACTCATGTAAATGATTTAAAAAATATGGATTTTTTTATGACTACTAGGTTGAATACCCTGATAGTGGGTGAATCAGGGTATGGTAGATTAAAACATTATTCCTTTTGATTCTTGTTTTTTTGTTAGACAAAACTCAATTATCTCTTCATCCCATTTTAATATATAAGCTGATATGAAATCTTGCATAGGATGCATCAATTTTTACTTTTTTTCAACATCAATGGGCTATGTCCAAGGAGCATACAATGACAATTTGTCATTGTACCAAATTCACTCTATATCACATCCAATAATGAGTACAATGATCTGAATAGATCATCTATGCCCTACCTCATAGCCTTCGAAGGCTTTGGTTCTACTCATTGCATTCCCAAGGGCCACTCTGTATACCTCTTTCTTTGGCTCACAGCCTGTGGAAAAGGGCCATCGTCTTCCACTTTATTTGCTCACTGCTCTTTGAAAGGAATTCAATCACAGTTTATTAGCATTGAGGTCGAACACAGTTTATGAACATGTAGGTCCCTTCATCTTCATGAATTCATGCATCCTCAACTTTAGGAATATGCTCAGTTGAATCTCCTTTTCCACCCACAGATGAATTCCACCTTCTCGGGTACTGCTAGGTACAAGAAAATTCTTCCACAAACAGATTTGAAGCTTTTAAAATCTTCCTTGTGCAAATCGTGAACCACCTTGTCCACCTCGTATTGTGTTGTAGGTTTTGTATGTGAGACACATTTTTTCATACAGTTGTCATTTCTTGTGAATTGACTTTTGTTTGTGGACTGTATCTTCCTTCACGGCCATGTATCGTTACGGTGTACTGATTTTGTGAACCTCTTCCATGAAACCCCTCTTGTCCATGAACTGTTCTCTATTTGAGGACTGCTTTCACTTCTATATACAAGAGATCCTCCTCCGTGTAACCATTGCTGAAATCTCCCTCTTGAATACCATCGATTCCTCCTCTGCATACTGAGTAAATTGCATCAGCGTTCTGGACCTCCTCCTTCGTGTAACAGACTTCCTTTGCGGGTTATGAATTACCTCAAACACCATCAACGCAAACCACTTTTTTACTTTGCTTAATTCCTAGAGAAAAATGTATTCACTACAAATGTTCAATCTCTATAGTAATAAGTGATATTAGCAATCTTATATAAAAAAAACATGTCCACACAATTCATTTAATCATGATTTACCATTTCTTGATTCTATATAGCCTCCACTGCTTACCGATTCCTCATCCACCATGAACCGCAAGACGTCTGTGAACTATAATCCATCTTTGAACCATTTTCCCACGTGCTCCACATACAACCATAGCTCTTACATTTTCTATTTCATCCACTAACAACAATCCATTTGTGTACGATATTGCCTTCTGTAATGAACCATGTTCTGTTTTTTGAACCTCACCAGTGTACTATTTCTTCCACTCAGCATATCGTTTCCATAATATTGTACAAGGCACATGTTACATGGTATGGGGTTCTGAAACTTCTTTCGTTTTCTTTGACATTAATCATAAAATTGTCTCTTTTTAAGAGATCCTTCCTCTTGCAACATCAAACTCGTGATTCTGAGGCCCATAAATTAGGAATACACTAGGAAATGACACCACCTCAAAAACCTATCTTCGACAAACAATGACCATACTCATTTGTAGTCATCTGGCACTGTAAACAAATACAATCACACCCAAAAAAATCTAAGGGGACACCTTATGAGATTTTATCTCAACAATATCACCCTTTGTGTTCGTTTATAACACTTCTTAAAATAATTATTTTTATTTTCATATCTCAATAAATCTCCTTCCATGTTCAACCATCATTCGCTTCATGCGATTAAGATAGTGATCAAGTATTTTCTCAACACATACTCTACGACTGCATGAGCAATTCTCGGCATGAGAAACATGAGTATAATGAAAAGTTTATCAATTAATCCATTAATTTCGAGACACCAACAACTGATTCTTTACTGATACATGGTTACCAATGAACCACTTTCATCACAAACTTTAGCTGTCGAGATATCTAATCATTGATTGATCACTTCTAACATCGTCAAATTTAATACTTTCCATATCTTATAGCTCTTCCAAATACATCTCTTCTAAATAGCTTTATCTCAGCTTCAAATCTCCCTATCTCTCTTCTTCACTTAACCACTTCTCCCTGTGACTTCTCTTCCCCTGGAAGTAGATAGCCTTCCTCCTCCATTATCAATATACCCAATGGTCATATAAAGATTATTTTCAACAGGGTAATGTACACATAAAAACATATTAGGATAAGACACGTCATAACTTGGGGATAGGGGGACAAACATCCACAATTTTTCAAGTGCCGGAAGTTTACTAGACTCGCAGAGCCAGTCGATACAATTCAAATGCTTCTATGGCTATGGTCTTTGTCAGAATGTCAGTAACCTATTGTTCTATAGGAACATACTCCAACATCACAATCCTTTATTCCACCTTCTCCTTGATAAAATGATATTTTATTTCAATTTTCTTCTTCCTAGAGTGATATACTGGATTTATTATCATATTTATAGCACTTGAATTATTATAATGATTTTCAATAAAATATTTCTATTCAATTCACATATCTTTATGTTGTTGCTTCATCCATAATAGTTGTGTTCTTCCCATTGTTCTATGGATGTACATATGAATTCTGTTTATGGAAATCAGGTTTCTCTACTTGGGATTTCTTTGATACCTCACTACATGGAATGTGTAAAATACAATATCAGGCCTTTTCATGGTCAGGTACAAAAGGAATCCAATTATTTTCCTATATTCTGTGATATTACAAGGCTTGTCTTCATCTTCTCATTTTAATTTCAACCGGGTTGAAACTGAAGTCTTCATCTCTTTGGAATGATCCATTTAAAATCATCTCAAAACCTCATTGGCATATTTATGTTAAGAAATAAAAGTTCAATTCCTTCCATGTGTCACCTGTAATCCCATGAAAAATATCAGGTCTCCAATCATCAACATTTCGAACTCACTTTTTGTAAATTCATAAAATGATCTACATTGTGCTTCCTCTAATCCACCAAAGATTATATCACTGTCATAAACTAACACCTTCTTTATTTGACTATTTCCATTGTTGTAATACAAATTTTAATCAACTCCACCACGTTGAAAACCAAGATTCTTCAGAAACTGATCAAGAGTTAAATATCATGCTATTGGTGTTTATATCAAACCATACAAAGCCTTCTTCAGTTGACAAACTCTGTTCTCATTTTCATGAATGAGAAAAACATCTTGTTGCTAAATGTGGAATTCTTCTTCTAGAACTTCATTATGAAATGCTGACTTGACATCCATCTGGAAAACATTATTCTTTTCTTTCTTAGCTATAGAAAAAAATAAAATAATTTTCCCCAGTCTTGCAATATGTGTGAATGTTTCATTGACATACATACCCTCTATCTGGGATTACCCTCTACACACAAGTAGTTCTTTGTCTTTAATCACAACACTCCCTTCATTGATTTTTTTGAAAGACCCATTTTGTCCCTATGACATTCTTGTCTTATGGTCTCAAAACAATTTCCCACATTTGATTCTTCTCAATTTTTTCAAGCTCTTCATTCAATTCCCGAACCCAACATTATTCTCTAGTTTCTCCATCAAATTATTTAGTATCTACTTTTGAAAAGTATTATAGTTGCTATAGAGACTTCATCCTTCTTGTCTATACTAGTGTTGTATGATCACCAATTATGTTATGCCAATAAATTTAATCTCTTCTTGCTGGTCTCTAGAAAGACATTGATTTCTTATCATCATCCAAGTCTTCCTATAAATCAATATTTGGACTTGGAGTGCCTATTTATCTACTCATCTCATCATCACTATCTTCCGGATTCAGATCATCTATTTGAAGAAGATGTAGATCAATTTTTATCAAATCCACATCATGACTTTCAAATATCTTTCCCACCTGATTATTAAAGCATTTATACACTTTGTTTTTCTTTGTGTAGCCAAGAAACATCCCTTCATCCCCATGGGATTAAAATTCCCTATGTTTCCCATTATTAAGAAAGAAAAATTTACTTTAGAATATTCAAAAGTACTTTAATGACATATTATGTCCATACCATATGTCATATGGGGTATTCTATTCTTTTGGACAATGTAATATACAATTTGAATTGTATACTGCTGTCATAACTGATTCTTTCCAATTTTTCTCCAAAGGGTCTTTCCCAAAGCGATTTTTTTCTATGTTGTTGAAAATCCAATTTCTTCTCTCAACAACTCCATTATGATGTGGAGTTATAAATACCAAAACTTGATTCATTATACAATGATTTTCGAGATAATCCTTCACTTGGATATTTGTGAACTCTGTTCCATTATCTATTCAAATCATTCTGATTTTCTAACCAAGAATCTTTTCACATTCTCATCGATATTAGGTAATGCAACTGAACACTTCGTATTTGTGAGTTATTATTGAAACCCATGCCATTCTGCTGTAGTGATCAATTAATAGAACATAATATTTCATCCAATCAATATCCCTTGGGTATCTTGGCCCACACAAATATATATGCACCAGCTCAAGTAATCTTGTTGACTTTTTATAAATTTTATAATATGTATTTCGAATGATCTTTCCTTATTGGTAGGCATCAAACATATGAGTAAGAACATGTGATATTCTAGGGAGATTTTGAGCTGCATTATATTTTACAAGATCTCCAAAGGAACATTGGATATTGTTCCCAGAACACTTATTCCATAACTTATTTTCATTATACTTGGACAGAAATCACATATCTTCTTCTCCACATCCTTTGTAAAGATTCTCTTTTGAATTCTTTCCTTGTCACCCAATTGCACCATCCATTTCCTTGATGATACATAAATTACATCGAAAAACTTTTGGGATGTCCTATGTAACACAATTGACTAACACTAAGAAAATTGTGACTAATCCCCTCAACACCCAAGACATCTTATCATCTCATGTGTTTTCCCCAAAACATAGCTTTCCCTGAACTAATAATTTTCTAGGCCTCATCATTACCGAATGATACAATATCATCTTTATCATACATTATTTTGGATACTAGATTCTTATTTCCTGTCGTATGAGAAGTGAATCCACTTCCAATTATCTATATCCATGTTCAATCTGATGCCATGAATGCAATTTCTATAACCACGTCCTGCTCGGACGTTCTCTTATTTACCCGAGACATTGAATTCATAACTGACATGGAATGATAATCTTGATCTCCCTCATTATATGATAAATCATCTTTGAACTATAGGGCTAAAATTTGATATTTAATTTTCATCTCACTGGAAGATACTTTTGGCTACCTCTTAGGAACCAATTCATTTTTCCTCGGCACATTCCTCTGCACTGTTGATGTTCAATATCATTCCATATTTCTGAGACCTTTACACCTGAAACAATGTCCATCAAATAATGACTTGTAATTTTGAACTCTATATAACCACCTCTATTTTTTTGTTCCCTTTGATATCCCTTTTGTATGGAACATAATTTTTGAGAGTGTCCCATCTTACCACAACAATAACATCTTATGTGAGTAATATTCCAATGTAATAACGATGGACCATTTTTTGTTCCTTGAGTTCTCTAAATCATATAATTCGTCTTTATACCTTAATCGGTCTTTAATTATATAATTGGTGCTTCTGGGCTGACTTGAACCGTAACTGCCTCTTGTTTTTGATCAAGCCTCTTTTGTTCTGATGAACCATTCTGCTCAAATATCATCTTATATGTTGCCTGTATGATCTTATTTATTATGTTTTGAATGAGAGATAAATTTTCCCTCTGATGTTCATTTGTTTGTCACGGACTGATAACATCTTCTTATAGATTCGTGATACGATTAATTTGATCTTTTCTAGTTTTAGGAAAATGATAAATTTCAATTTTTTGGTCTTCAATTTTGATTTTTTACTCAACCACCTTTTGAGAGCTTTCTGGCATTGAAAACCTCAGCTTTTTAATTTCTTCCTTCAGCTTATAATTCTCTTGTTCCTGCTTTTTCATAATGAACATGGCTTCCCATACAACATTGTTAGTTTTATTCATTCTGGATCTCAAAAAATCTATCACATCATTGGAAGTATCTAATTCATCTCAAAGATTAACTATTCCTTCAATTTATCCTTCTTCAATGTCATTTTATTCTCTTGTTAACGAATTTCTTGTAACTGCCACTAGATCATCTACTTTATGATCTTTGCAATCCTCCAACTCTTCTGCCTCTGATTCAACTAAACATTCATCCTCTCTTGAATGTAGATTTTTCTTTTTAAGGAAATTTATCCTAGTACTTCTCCTCAATTTCACATTTTATGATTATTTTTTGGGGCAATTTCATCAGTTTCATCATTTTCATCATTAAAAAACATAGGACACTTTGATGTAAAATTCCCAATCATTCTGTATTGAATGAATGAAAATGGAAGTATACCTTTGAACATTCTATTTCCTATTTTCATATTAGAGGATAGAAATGAAATAAAATCATTCATATTGTCTTCCCCAAGACTTTATTCAACAGAGAGACCCCTCATGGTCATGAATGACACTTCCTTTGACGTCCCCTTTTCCACTACATCATTGTCATCATTTCTCATATCATATGTGTAGAAACAATTAAATGTGTTCCAGTCACATTTCTGTATAGTGAATATATTATTATCACATAGATAACAAATTTCAAGTATGAGTAATGATGTTTTCACCATGTAGGAAGAAAATGCAGGTAGTGGATTTCCAAGATCGATGACGAATAGGTATCAACATATTAAATTAAATTTACGAGCTTCATTCAAAGCCTTGGTGAATTTAACATCTCTAGAAGTTTAGATCTCTTCAGAACCTTTGATTTGACTTATTATAGAGCCTAAATAGACTTACATATCAAAATTTATGTTACTTGGAAGATGAACAAATTTTATCCTAAAGGGATACGTGAAAAACCTACGCGAAGGACCAACGCGGAGGTCCTACATGGTAGTATATTTTTTTCACACTTACGCGAAGGGCCTACATGGAGGACCTACACGGAGGACCTGTACGGATGACTTCCCTTAGACAAGGTCCCCTCCATGCTTATAAATAGGACCCTAGGTCTCCCCATTTCAACGATAAAAAAAGTTAGAAGAAGTCCCAATGCTCCCATTGTGTAGCTATTTCTCCAAGATCTCCCAAATTTTCTATGGTAAATATCTATAACATAAGAGTATAGAGAATTAAAGGGGAAAATTTGGTTCAATGTCCCATCAGGGTCTATTACATATGGATTTGTGTGAAGGACTTGTGCGGTGCACCTATGTGGAGCATCTGCAGGGAGTACCAACGCGGGGAGGACTTACGTGGGATGACTATGTTGGGGAGCTAAGAAAGGAACCTTGGTGCAGCACCTGAATGGCCCTACTGTTTCCTAACATGGAGGTTTGTGCCGACCCCTTCCCTTCCGTCACTGCCCCCCATGAAAAATGGAGAGTCACACTGTGAACTTTTTGAATCTGGTAAACTACATTTTCCACTGCACCCTTTATACGACTAAACCTTCATCCTTGGAATTTCCATATCTGAGACACTCCATCACACTCAATGAAGTTCCTTGAGATGACTAATCCTCTTGGTTCCTTTCGCATGTTATGATTTTGGGATCTTTTTATGGATTCTTTGAGTACATTGAGTTGATACACTACTCAAACCACATCACCTGACTCGTATGCGAGGTTAAATTTAAAATGGGCATCCTTTTTAAGAGTAGGCCCCAAACAATTTCCAAAAGGGAAGCTATCCTAGTATAAGCCCATAACCTTCATCCCTTCTTCCTTACATTGGACCATTATCCAATGTAAATAGAAGAGAGGAAGGTTCTTCACCTCCCCCTCTTCCACGGTCGACTCTCCCTCTTCCATCAGTAGAGGAGGAAAAATGTGAAGTGTTATTACTGAATCTTTCAGATCCTCTTGTTTCTCACACTAAACATGACTCAAGTGGGCTTAGAGATATGTGATGATTTCAACAAGTGTATGAACACTAATTCCAATAAACTACGAGATCTCAAATTCCTATTCAATCTAGGATACGTAGGAAGCCCTTTCAGGGCCCGATCTCACTGGATATCCTCCTTCGGAATCTAACCCTAAATCTCCAAATTTGGGTATCCCCCTTAGGAAATAAGCCCCAAATAAAACCCTCAAATAATCAAGGCATCCTTTTTCAAAGAGTAATCCCAAACTCATCTTTCTAAGAGGACTATACTCTCCTATGTGATTTATCGAACTCTGTGTGCTTCGATTACCATCCATATGGGATACGTAGGAAGCCTCCTTGAGGTTCAAACCCAACACTTCTAATCAACAATGTTCTGTGGGCTGTTTTAACATAAGTCTTACACTATGTTGTAACTATGCACCTTCAAGTTCAAGAACATTATCAAATGAACTTAAAAGGTATGATGTGTTCCATTAAGTGCCATTGAATTATGAGGGTTCTGATTCCTTTCACAAGGATACGTAGGAATCTCATTTTATGAGCATGGTCCCAAGATCAATACAAACATTCTTCTCCCTGGATGACAATAAACTCCAGAGTTCCACACTGAGTGGCTTAAAAACCATTATCATCATAAATGATGATTAAAAGAATTTATAATTAGTATACTATTAGACACCTTTGATAGAAAACCTTAAATACATATTGATAATTATACAATTTTAAACATGTTAAATAAGTGATTTTAAATTCCAAAGGATACTTATGATATACTCGGAGAATTAATAAGGATTCATGAAAATATTTTAATTTGAAAGAGTGTCCCGGAGTAGAAAATAAATCCCCCCAAAAGGGTGTGATATGTCTGACCTCCCATCCTCTCGACCAATGCATGTTCTTAAGTATCATAATGTTCAAAACATGACAAATGACTACCTTTGGAATGAAGATCCTCTTTGGATAAGTAACTGTTGGAAATTTCCGGTTGTACAAATAAATCCAATGGAAACCACCTAGAAAAAATGATTCTTAAACCGAGAATATCATGTTTCATGGACCTACAAAACAATAATCTATAAGTGTACTATGTAGGTTATCTAGTGTCATATATTTTTGGTCTTTGTCTTCCAGCACTGAAATGTTTGGATTGAATCACAGTGGATATTTCTTCAATATATGTTTCACTGTATTTATATCTTAAATTAATAATCCAAGATCTTTAATGTATTCTATAACAATATTTATCATCTTATAGAATGCATCAACATTCTCATTGGGATTCATTCTGAGATACTCATACTTGTTCCATGGAACCTGTAGTTTCTCTTATCCAACTTTTCTGTCACCCTCATAAATGATCAATATTTTTTCTCAAATTTCATGTGATGCTTTACAAGAAATAACATTCATAATGATTAAATTTGATCAGGCTCCCCCTAATGCATTTTTCCCTTTAGCATCAGTAACCAATTTTTTTCTTTCGGCTTCTAATAAAGTATCAATATTAATATCTGATGATATTCCGTGCATAGATATTATGAATACATTTATCCCTACTAATCAGAAGTCGTACTCCATTTGATTCTTCCAAAGTTTAAAATAATTTCCACCAAAAATCGGAATTTCTTAAGGATTTCCCACCTTCATTTCTTCTTCTGAGAGATAACCATTGACCTTCAGCCTTTTCCTCTGATACTAATTTTTAGGTCCACTGGGTCGAATATCCGGAGAGGGGGGTGAATCAGGATATGGTAGATTAAAACATCTTCTCTTCTAGATATTGATTTGTTGTTAGAAAAATCTCAATTCTATATTCCTCCCATTTAAATATATAGTCTGATATGAAATGATGCTGAGGACACAGAAAAAATTTCTTCGTTTAACCTCACTAGGCTACGTCCAAGAAGTATACAATGGTAGTGTGCCGATGTACCAAATTCAGTAAGGCTCACCGTCAATAATGTGTACAATGGTCAGGCAAGATCTTCTGTGATCTATTTCACTACATTTACAATGTTTAAGGTCTTTCCAGTACATTCTCAAGGGTCACTCTTTATGCCTCTTTCTCTAGCTCACTGTCGGTGGAATGGTTCATCTTCTTCTTCTTCCTTTGCTCACTATTCTTAGAAAGGAATCCACTCATAGTTTATCAACTTATAGGTCAAACATTGTTTATAGACATGTATGTTCTTTAATTTTCTTGAATTCATGCATCATTAACTATTGGTAAATGAAATTTGAAGTTCCTTTTTCACCAGTAGATGAATTCCACCTTCCCGAGTACTGCTAGGTTCTAGAAAATTCATTCACAAACTAATTTGATGATCTTCCAAGATTCCATATTCAAATCACGAACCACCTTGTCCACCACGTATTGTGTAGCGGGTTTGGTAAGTGGGGAACCTTCTGCACATACTGTTTTCACTACCATAAACCCTCCTTCATCCATGGACTATCTCCACCTTTATGATCATGTATTGCTACCATGTACTGATTTTGAGAACCTCCTCCACAAAACCTCTCATTTCCGTGAACTGTTCCCTGTTTGCTGATTACCTTCTCTTTTTCATACAAGAGCGCCCCCTCCACGAACCACATGTAGAAATATCCGTCTCACATACTAGAGATTGATCCTCCGTATACCAAGTAAACTCCTTATGCATACCGGACATCGACCTCCATGTACCAGACCTCCTTTTCAGGTTATGAATTTCTTCAAACACCTTCAGCACGAACAAATTTCAGACTTCACTGAATTGTCGAAGGAAAATGTATTCTCTAATAATGTTCAATCTCCACAATAATTAGTGAGATTATAAATTCTTATATATGAAAATATATCCTCTTAATCTACTGAATCATGATTTACCAAATCTTGATTCCATACAGCCACCATTTCTTACAAATTCATCAGCAACTGTGAACCACAAGTCGTCTGCAAACCGCAAGCCGTCTGTGAACTGTATACCTAAGTGCTCTGCATACCTCATTTCCTCATACGTGGTCGATTTCCTCAATTGATGAAAATCCATATGTTTACCAAATCCCATTCCACCATGAACCATATTTGTTTTCGTCAACCACACTCGTGTATCGTTTCCTCCACTCAGTGTACTATTCTCAGAATATGGTATGCGGACTATGTATCATCATATACGTTTCTCACCCTATGTCGATTTTCATCTACATTCTTCATACAATTCACTCCTATGAAGACATACTTCATATTACTACATCAAACACATGATTTAGAGTCCCATAAATTTAAAAAACACTTAGAAATTATGCAACCTTAAAACCCAGTCTCTAGAAAACACCAAATATACTCATTTTCAGTCGTCTGGCTTTTTTAACAAACACAATCACACCCAAAACATTCCGATAGGACTCCTTGATGTATTTTTTTTCAAATAGATAACTATGATAATTTTAATATAAATTTATTTAAAACTGTTTCTAATTCAATATAAAGTTAACATCCATGATATTAATGAAGAATATGATATAATTAAACAGAAATATAGCTTTTGTAATAAAATAATTTCTTTTGGAAAATAGATGATAAATATTAAAAATGATTTTATAGTGACAAATTAATTTTAAAATATGTATATAACATTTAGGAGAATACAAATATCTCAAAATAGTTATAATGGTTGGAAAGTCTGTAAACCCCTTATATGTTAAAAGTAATTAATTTTTACATTTGTAAAAAGAGCCCACAATATCATTTTCAAAAAATCATTGATTTATTAATTTTAAAAATTTAAAAGGTTTAGGGTGACATATAATTTCCATAATAATTTATTTGTGTAAATAAAAGTACATTCGGAAATGTTTTTTTATAAATATGGAAATTAAAGAATAATATACCATATCATAAATTAAACAAGATAGCATTTTAGTTAAAATATTTATCTAATTTATCAATTTAATAATGAGTCAAAAAATTTTAAGTAAAAAAGGAAAAAAATTTATATATCATAGTATGATATATATATATATATAGATCATGAAGGATTTATTACAAGATTCCTTTAATGAAAATAAGTGCAGTCCCAAAATATGTGACTGTAAAATGATTTCATACCTCTTTGGCAGCATTTAAATCGGATCCTCGTGAAATAGTAAACATTAATGGAAACTTTAATCATCATTTATAAATAGATAATCATGTTAATAATCTCAAAGAAGTAGTATATAAACCAAAAAAATTAAATAGTTTCTTAATACCAAATAAGGTTTAATGGAGTGGAAATTTAGATGAAAACCCCAAAGAAGATCTTTCTATTAGAGTTATAATTACTCAAAGAAGTGATTATAGGTGGAAAATTTAAATCCCAAAAAATTATAAACACCATAATACAACCATAGTTAATTTTACACATATTCATAGTATAGTGTTGTCAATGAGGATGAAGTATAACCCCATGAATTGAAATTGAGTTATGAAACCCCTTTACCCTATGGTAACATCGAAATAATATCCCCTTGGGTAAAATAAAATTAATCATAACCTAAAATACTATAGAGTATAACAGGTTCAATATATGATATAAGAAATAAATATTATATAAACTATATAAAATATATTATTGTCATAACATTAAAATATACCTTAATGAAGGGAAATTTATATGATGTCCCATACCTCATTCTTATCTTTACTTAAAAATGATTTAACCTCTTGTATAATGGTTTTATATTTTATATTATATTATTATTGTACATTATTCATGTTTATAATATCATATTTTATCTTTTTATAACATAGTATCACATGTTTTTTAATGATATGTCAGTATTACCCTATTTTTGGGTGCTATTGAATTCATTTTCTCAGGCTAAGTTTTTCCCATAAGAGACGGTTCTAATGAATATAATATTCTTAACTAATCAAAAAAATTATATTAATGTTATATATATACATATACATATATATATATATATCATATTTTATCATTATATATTTTTTTGATTCATTTTTGAAAAGTATGGATATAAAATGAATAAAATTTCATCCTAAAGATTATAAGAATTGTGTATGCATGAGTGATGATAACATTTTCCTAATGGGTGAAAGGGTAAGAAAGTAGATATTTTTTTAATTTTATAGAATTAATATCATTTCATTGGTATCATATATATCAATTATTTCCCACATCATGACTATGAAAATCAGTCAGTAATAGAGAAAAAACATCAGTTCATGAGGTGGTAGTCAACCATAAAAAGGTGTGATTATTTTTTTCCAATTCATAGATAATGATATGTATTAATATTATTCCATCAACATAAAAAAATATTAGTATATGGGGGGTATTGATGTTATTATAATGTTGTTGTTAAGACATAATTCAATGTGGTAAAATAAGAAGTAAAAAAAGCCTTTTGAATATGATTAACTTTAATTAGATTTACCACATTTGGATCACATATTAAATTTACAATGCATAGTATTTTAGGAAGACTAGTAACTCTAAAATGTGGCTACTTTAAACACAGTAAAATTTAAAAAAAAATCAATAGTGTATGTGACACGGAACACCAATCATAATGGAAAACCTAAAACCTAGATACATTATGATATATTTATTCATAAATAAATTAAATCACTTAAATATATTTAATTTCACAGAAAAAAACATAGCTTACTTTATGTTACACATAACCCTAGGTTTATATTTCATTACACGCAACACTGAGTTTATCTTGCGTTACAGGCAACACAGAGATGAAATGAAATATGAAGTATTATTAAAATATTATTATTTTTTACAATATTTATCACCTAGACCATAGAATGGGGGATATAAAAATTAATAACTAAATTATGAAAATGTTGTTAATATATTGATTATATATAAAATAATCATCATTTAAAATATGAGTAAATGATTTTTTGAGAAACACCATTTTTATAAAAGATGTTTTAATAACGAATTTCATACATATTTTAAAATTAATTTTTAATGATTTTAGAAATATTATTTTGAATAATAAACTTATTTTTTGAAATAATCCGATCAAATTTATCTTATGGTGAATTTTTGGGATTTGTTGAAAATATCTCAGTTTTCAATAAATAATGAAATCAAATAGATTTTAATGAAAAACAGTCTAATATTAAAAATTAGTTATAAATGGATATTATATATTTAGTATATTTTGATGTAAAATTAGTTAATAAAGTAATTTAATTAATCCATTTTTATTCATTGGAAATAATTTTATATTGAATTTTGAGATAAAAACATTTTATACTTTTTGATATTTCTCTTTAAAAACTTTTTTTCTCATCACATCTCCGCGATTAATTTTATATTAAATTTTTACACATTTATGAACTGAATTTGGAAATATGTATTTAATGTTTTTAATCAGAATAATTTATAATTAAAATAATTTGAACATAACTTTTGACCAATAGAAATATTTAGAACAATATAAATTAATTATCGCGGTTAAGGTAAAAAATGTATTCAGTAGGGTGTTAATCAAAGGATATAAGTGATAAAAAATACATACCAACATGTCCAACCAAAACTTTATTTCTATATTTCCACCTTATCTCTTATAGGTTCAATAATGACCCATTTTTTAGCTTTTCAAGATATTTAAATGGTTATGAATTTATATTTATAAAAAATTACATGTATGTCACTCACCTCACTTATAAAAAGCCACCCACTCTCATCTATTCATCAAACATTTAGAAATATTTGGTCAACAAAATAACTACTCAAATATCTTCCCATAATCCTATAAGACTTATTTTTGGAATAAATAAAACTTATGAAGTCTTTGGTATAATCCTATAAAGGATATATGAATAAGAGGCAATCTTCTCCAACAAGCATTTTTAGTTTATTTATATTACCACCTACTTCATTAATTTTTAAACAATGATAAAATAATAACCATATTATCTTAAATATACTTTTATGTTTTCATAATAAGTGAAATTTCTTCAAACATCTATACTACCATCAATAATTTTATTAAATCATTTTTTGTGTGTAGGGCGGGCTACCACCTCGTGAACCGATGTCATTTATTCTTCTATTATCACCTTTGAAGATTGGGTTTGTTGATAGATATAAAGTATATATATGATATTTAAATCATTTTTAAACAAATTTATAAATTATATCATATATATATTATTACCTTACATTCTTCAAGAGTTACGATAATGTTTCCCATGTGTACGGTGGATGGCCTCCTCATAAAGCAACGTGATTCATCACTCACTAACACATCACTTAAAAGGTGATGAGTATAATTTTAGTTATTAAATGAATTATAAATGACATTAATATATTATTATTAAAATATTTATCACTATTTAAATATATTATATCATTTCTTTCTTACCTTTTTACTCACCTAAATATCATAACATCATTAATGTATGTGTTGACTATTTCCTTCACAAAGCGATGAGACTCTCTTTTCATCACCATACCACATTAACAAAATATATAAGTATAAAATATCTAATGTATCATATTAATATAATTATTGGAATATTATATAATAATTATTTTTTTGATAAATGAAAATTTGAAAATGGAAACGTTACTTATGCATACGTACAACCTACTTTGTCCACAATCATAACATACTTCATATTTCATAACCATATTTCATGATTGATGTTTGATTTACAATTAATACAAAAATAAGATAACTATTTCATGATTATTATTTGTTATATGACCTAAAAATATAATATGTTCATGAAATAGATCATTCATGATGAATCATGCATGAGCAAACAAAGCAATTAATGCCTAAAACAGGAAAAAAATAAAGAAATATTATTAATTAAAAGGTTATAATATTTTTTAAAATGAACATATAAGATATTAAAATTATTAATATAGTTATTTTTTAATTTAACTACATATTTAAAATCAAAATAAACTAGGGTAAATAATTTTCAATCCAATTTATTTGTGAAGTAAGGGATATCTTAAGTAAATTTATCTTCATTAGGTTAAACATCTACTTAGAAGATTGTATCATTCTAGGATTATGTGTACAATGAGTTTTTACTAACTTATATAATATTTCGCGTTATTTTATGTGTATTTAAATTTGAAAAAAATAATATATTCATGGATTAATTTTCAATTATATGTTATGATCAATGTATATGTTTATTTCATAGTGTCATTCTATTCGAGAATGTTTACTCGTGAATTTGTTTAAGGAAATTATTCAATTATTTACTAAAAAAATCTTTTTTTTTTCTATTATACTATTGTTATTCATGATACATTAATGTAATAATACCATTTTTTTAATATTTTTTACTATAATTAATTTATAAAATGTTTTTAGGAAAATATGACATTATTTGTGTCTTCAATCAGATATCTATTTTCTTCCCAAAATTTGTTTTCCCAAAATATTTTAAAAATTATTTTTAACATTTTCAATATAGTCTATTAAAATAATTTTTATCCATTTATACTTTTTAAAAGTAAAAGGAATATTTTTACTTTTTCATAACAATTCATGTTTGGTTTTAATTGAAAATATAAAATGAATCTATATGTTATTTTCTAAATAATAAATTATGCTGACCTTTTATAGTGAAAAAATAATGTTATCTTTAACTTGTATGGAATGTAAGTACATTCATACCATCATGTCCATTATTTTTTTGAATATTCCATTAAAATTTTACAAGGACCATTTAATATAATTTTTTTCTTAATATTCTAAAAATAATTAGTTTTTAAAAGTTACTTTCAAAGAAAATTATTTCAATATGATTTATGATTAAAAAAACTATTTTCCTAATGAAAATAATTTTTTATTGATATAAATTAAAAATATTTTCATTGTATTTTCATTCATCATTGAAAAAATCCTTTATTCTTACTCTAATGGATATATATTGAATACATAACATCATATTTCTTCTTTTAGTTTGTTTATGTTTATTTTGACCAATAAAATTATTAATATTCACTTGATTAATTTTTTTCATCATCAATATTACCTTTAATTATTCAATTTCACCAAGAAATTAAATATCTTAAAAGAAATATCATTTCTAAAAATAGTTTTTTGCTTTGAAATTTATTTGATTGAATAGTGGAATATTGAAAAATATGTATATTTCACTCAGTATGGATATTTTTTTGATAATTCATTCTATTCATGAATTAAATTGATTATTTATTATATGAATAATTATTTAGAAAATTAGTGAGAGGTGTGGCTCCAAAATCATATACCACCTCGATGAATTGAAAAGTATCATCAATTAAAATCAGTTGTCTAAACGCACTGATTCATTACATGGTAGTTTTAAAATGTTTTATGGATGGTCATGAGAATAGAAGAATATTTGGAAAAAACTAGATGGGTTTATACCTAGTATTTTTAAAAGGAAATATGAATGGTCTTGGTGTTATATCTTTTAATGTTACTATTACATGATATCTAAAAATTAAGCATTTACATTATTCAAAATTCAGTTATTATTATCCATGATATTTTCAAAGTGATATTATGTCTAGATACATTTCATTGTAGTTTACATAATGAATTGAATGTGTTTTATATTAGTTACCTTATTATATTGATTATTTATCATCAGGTTATTATTTTTAACATATTTATTAAATTTCCTATTTTTTATTTATTTACCATGTCATATTGATAATTTCACATGAAAGTTTCACATTTATATTCTCTATAAAAGTCATAATTCTCAGTTTATTTATTGCATGTATTGTGTGTTTAATTATTTACCTCTCTATATTGACTATAATTATTGATTCAAGATATATATTTCTCTACTTAACACTTATTGAGCACTTGTTATTTACCTTTTATTTTTTCTTTTTTAGAAAATCTATGATGTGTACTATGAATGATAATCAAGAATAAGCTTGAGGGGATAATGTTATTCTAAAAAATAAATTTATGTTGTAAATTTTGTATTAAAATGTAATGTGGGAATCATATATGTATATAATTTACCAAAACTACTAAATTATTCATTCAATCGGGATGTGATTCCAAAAATCATATGCCAATTAAATAAATCACACACTATATTTAGGCTTCCGGGGTATGTGTTGATATAGTTGGTATGAAAGGAAATTTTGAAGAAACTTTGAGAACGAGATTTAAGAAAACATAAATTAGGTATTATAACCCTATTATAGAATTTTACAATAAATATATAAAATCATACTAATGTTTTTCTAAGCTATATATTTTATGATTTTTCTTATAATTATATCCTAAAATAGATACAAACAATTGACATGGTTCTTTCAGAGAGGTAAAAAGTGGTAATTAAATCAAAAAGGATTCACTAGGAATGAATCAATCATCACATGGTTCATGAAAATTGTCTTTATTATGCACATGGTTTGACACTATTGGGAGATATGCTTTGGATAATTTAAATAATAATTACAAACTATTATGAAGGATTTAAAATAGAGTTATAACTAAAGATGCTATGTTTATGATTATGAGATTATATGGGCATAAATTTCTCAATTTGTGTTAAATATTTATCTTTTTTATTATAAATTTTGTAATAGAATTATATAATCAAATCTAGTTTGTTACATCATTTATAAATGGTACCTTGGGGAAGAAATGGGAACCACATCAATTCATGATATCCAATGTGTAAAAATATTCATTTCATTGATGGTATTAAGATAATCATTCGAATTGAACTATTCTTCCAAAATTTCTCATCACAAAATGACATATTATCATGTCCTAACAACAACAAAATGAATATTTGATTTTTATAGATTCAAAGGTAAGATAGAGAAGAATATGATAGTTATAAAAATGGTGAATAATGAAAACAAGGTGATAAATTATTTTCCAACAAATGAAATTTGTGGAATGAAATGTGTTTTTACATGCATAAAAGAAATTGGATTTTAATAAAAATTAAGAGAATAGCCATTTTTCTTGGGATTTTATGGCTAAGAATGAATGTATACAATATAAATCACTTAATCTATAAGGGTATGTATCACTATGGAAATCAATATCCCGTGAATCCAAGGAATATACCTCAATAGAAGTTAATAGATCATGGTCATGATTATTCTATTACCACAGATGATATAGAATTATTTGTTTGATGGTGTTTGGATTAAGTAATTATATTATTTAAGTATTTTATCAATGATATCCTAGTTAATACAATTATGAAATATATCAGGATTTTACTACAATAATCATTCATTATGTATTTTAAATTTTATGTTGAACGGTACCAATAACCAAGAAAAAAAATTCAACAAAAAGTCTAACTTCTTAAGAAGACACATGATTTAGGGAAAAATAACCATTAATATGTTCTAGATGTTCTGATAATGATGTTGAGATAAATAGATTATTGATATGGATAATTTAAATTTGATGGTAGTTATTACATTATAAATGGTAAATGATTGTTTGCAAAGTGTTTTATCCTTGATGTAGTTTGCACAATTTTATGGATTTAAGTAATATATCCAATAATATGTGTTTTACGTAAAGAATAAAGAAGCATGCAAGTTTTAAATAGGGGTTTATGGTAATTTTTTTATTACCAAGATTCAAGAGAATACATGATTAAGGTATTCAAATGTTTTTTATGTTATGATTAAGAGATACTCTATGTTTTCTTGAGTATTGATGTATGTTCATTTTGGAAATTCAGTGAAATAATTTATGAAGTTATAGATCCTAATATTTTCAATGGGACATATAGTTAACTATTTATAAAATCATTTAAGATTCAATTTGGAAGAAATTATAGTTATTGATGTATTATATCCCTATAAGATGATTTATGAATATTTGATAAAATATGATAACCATTTTGGTTTTGGAAAACATTTAATGATATACAAAACAATTTTAGTCTTTTATATATATTATGATTTTTTAAAAGTTAAATTTTGTGATTTATGTTTAAAATAATAATTTATGGATATTCATTTCATAGATTATGTGATTAATTTTGAATTTATTGAAGCATAAAAAAAGGATGAAATTATTCTTATTAAATTGAAACATATCAAGTTAGCATATTTCCATATATTCTAAAATAGTAAAATAATTCTTCAACTCTAGGAGAAGGATCATTAATAAACTGTTAAGATATTACCTTCATATAAAATGATTCATATAGTCTTTTAATTCATCATAGTTTTATAGTTTTTTGTGATTTAAATTTCCATTTTTGAATTTACATTCTTATGATAAAATACCTCAATCACTATCTATAATTATTTTATCATTTCTTCCATGTACATTTTTTCATTTCTCATTTATGCATTCCTACATTGAAACCTGGTTATGTGTTATAGTAGAAGAACATCTCACTCCCTTTCCCCTTTTGTTAATAGAATATTTCATTAGATATATTTTAGTATGTGGGTTTCTATCAAAAGAATTCTCAAATATCAAAACAATAATTATGAAGTTCCAAATTAAATTGTAAGGAAGTAATTTATTTGTGGTGGGGAAAATGTAAAAACTAGAAATTCAAATAAAATAACATTCTATTTAATAGTATTGCTGACACAAAACACTAATGAAAGAAGAAAATATAACACCCCAAGTCATTAGGATATATTTATTTTTAAAAAGATTCAATATCTTCCATAATATTCATTACATGAGACTTTTTTAAAATCATGTATTACACACAACACTATGTTTATCTTACATTACAAATAATACTGAGTTTATATTATGTTACACACAACTCCGACTTGAAATTAAATGTGAAATATTATTAAAATACTATTATTATATATTAAATATATCACCTATCAATTGGAATGGAGGTTATATATAGTGATATGTAAATTAAGAATGTTATAGTAGTATATTCATTAAAATTAAATAAGAATCATTAAAATAAAAAAGAAAATTTTTCAAAAAACTATATAGTTCTAAAAGATGGTTTACTCGTGCTTCTCCCAATTAATTTTAAATGAATTTTTAAAACCTGTATAAAATTTTTATGATAAAATAATATTTATTTTTTAAATCCATATATAAATATTTTATTATGGATAATTTTTGGGATTTTTTAAAAATATTTCTGTTTTTATTAATAATGAAAAGGCTAACTTTTAATTGAAAAGAATATTCTTATTTTAAATATATATATATATATATTAAAATTTTATTTTTAATAAATATTGAAGTAAAATTAATTCAATAATATATGAATTAATCCAATTTAGGTTATTTTAATAATTTTCATATTGAATTGTTATATGAAAACATGTTATAATTTTGGATATTTTCTCTCTAAACCCCTATTTTCTCATCGTGTATGTCAGATTAATTTTAATATAATTTCATCCAATTTCATAAATTGAATTTTTATAAATAAATTCAATATTTGGAATTATAATAATTTAAATTTTATAATAAGTTAAAAGAATTTTTTCTTTGAAAATGAATAGTGAAAATAAAAGAAAATATTAATTATCCAGGTATAGATAAAAATGGATTTGCTGATATTTTAATCTAAGAAGATAAGGGTTTAATTGAGCTAAAAACATTTCACCCCAAAATTTTATGGTCATATAACAACCTATATCTTTTAATTTACATAATGGAATATTTTGGAAGCTTCTAACATGATAAAAATTTTGGTATGATATAAATCATTTCAAAAAATTACATGTGTTCCACTCACATCACTTATAAAAGGCCACTAAATATATGTTATTATTCACTTCTAGAGAAAACATTGGTTTACTGTATCCCAACCAAAATTACATAAAAAGATTGATAACATCATATTTAAATCCTTCTTTCTATAATAAATCCAAACAATTATGACTTCTGTGAAAATCTAAGGAGGATACCCGAGTAAGAGGTAATATTCTCCAATAGTAAATTTTATATTATTTTATTATCCACCACCTTTAATTAATATTAATACATGTTTATATAATAACCCAAATATATCACATATACTGGGATATTGTTAAAATAATTTATTAACATACAACCATCTTCAATTCAATCAAATGGATTTTGAAATCATTGTTAGTGTGTACAATGGATTACCACATCATGAACCAATACCACTCATTCTTTCATTACCATATCTCATAGGTGGATAGAATGATGGATCTAATGTGTATATATCTATGTGTGTCTTTTTTATATCATTTATATAGACTTGGAGTCATTAAATCAAATATTTTTTTTACCTTCCATTCCGCAGGATATTTGATAACTTTGTGTGTGTTTTAAGTGGACTACCGCCTCACGAAATGATGTGTTTCTCCCTTCACTATGGCTCCACATAATAGGTGATAAAGATATATTTAATTATTATATCTTATATAAATGACATTATTATGATATTAATGACACATTACTCATTATGTAATTATGATATATCATTTGTTTCTTACCTTTTTCACTCTAATAAATATGATAACATCATTCCTATACATGTGAACTACCACCTTCCCAGAGCGATGTGACTCTATTTTCATCACCAATCCTCATGGGTGATATATATAATTATGTCAGATGTAATATATTACATTATTATCATTCTTTAATTATAATTTATTAATTACCATATTTTCATAACTATCGTTGGAAAATGGAAATGTTACTCATGCGTACATACGTCCTACCATCTCCATGATCAAAATGTACTTAATTTATCATAATCATGATGAATGATTTTAATTAAATATAAAATTGATGTAAAAATATGATAATTATGTAATTTTATAATTATGGATATTAAATAAATTTATAATATTTACAAGAACCAGATCATTCTTAAGGAAACATGCATGAGACAACAAGACAATTAGCACCTGAAGAAAATAAAATTATTAATGATTATGAACGAACGGTGGATAAGATCTTATAAAAGTTTTATATAATAAATTATAATAATATGGTAATCTTTTAGTTAAATAAATTTTTTAAATTTTTTATATTATAGTTTAATTAATTTTTAATTAGATGGATGCGTAAGTTAATTTAATTTTTAATGCAATTTTTGTTCCTTGGATTAATCTTCTAATAAATTTATTATGTGATTATAATGTTATGTGTATAATTAATTTTCAATAATTTTGATGTATTTCCCATTTTTCATTTCTATTTATCATTTAAAAACATATTTTATTCATTGATTACTTTTCACTTCTATTTTATAATCATTTTAATGGTTTATTGAGTAATATCATTCTAATTGAGATTGATTACTATTAAGTTTCACGTGAATGAAATTATTCAAAAATTTCCTTAAAAAACCCATTTAATTTTATTATACACTTGTTATTCATGATATTTTCACATAAAATAACCATTTTTCAATCATTTTAACTTTAATTAATTGAGAAAATGTATTTAAGAAAATAAAACATCATTTCTCACATCGGTCATAAATCGATTATCTTCTAAAACCATGTTTCTAAAAAAATAAAAATGTTTTTTTTGAATTTTAAAAATTATTTAATAAAATAAATTTTATCCAAATTTGTTTACAAAAAAACTCTAGAATCTTTTGGTGTTTTAAAAAAAATTGAATTTTTACATTTATCAAAAATGTGAAAGGAATCTTCTTATCCTTAGTTTAACATGGAACATTCCTCATCATTTACAGTGGAAAATATATATTCTTTTAAAATATTATTATATCTAAAGAATTAAAAAACATCGTGACCATATTTTTAATGATTATTCATTTAAAAGTTTATAATTTTATTTATAATAAAAAAATTCTTTAATATTATATAAATCCTAAGTATGTATATCAGATTATCAATGAAAATAAATTTCTAAATTTTTTATGTTATTTAAAAAAAATTTAAATGAAAATTATATTTTCATAAAAAAATTAAAATATATTTTCATTGTATTTAAATTCTTCAATAAAATCTTCTTTTTATTCATACTAAAATGGGAAAATATTGTATTGAAAAAATCCTTATTATATTTCAGGATTGTTTATGATCATTTTATCCATGAATGGTATTGACCTTAACTTAAATGATTCAATTTTATAGAAATTTTCATTCCCTTACATTATTCAATTTCCTAGGGAAATTAAATTTTTTAAACCACATATCATTTATATTTATGATTTATTTACTTTGAGAGTTATTTGATTAGTTGTAGAACTATTTAAAAATCAACATATCTTACACAATATGTATATTTATTTATAAGGCATAAAATTCCAGAATTAAATTGATTATTCTATATATGAGTAATGGGTCAGACATGAAATGATGGGTGGGTCTAAAAAAAATATATCCCCTCAGTATAATGATAGGTCCCATGAAACAAAATTAGTTGGACTACCCAATGACATTATCCTGAGTGGTTTTATACTTTTTTGGTAAAAGTCTTGGAAAAATATTTAGAGTTATCCCAACCAGATCTGTTTGTGCCGAGGAGTTTTATATTATCATGAGAATGATCTTTCCTGTAGTTTTTTCTTTTCGTTGAGACATGACATCTAATAATTATAAATTTCCTTAATTATGAATTCATTTCATATAATTCATGATATATTCACAATGATGTTATCTATAGATTCATTTAATTCTATGTTTCTGATTAAATGGAATATATTTTTTGTTATATACATTGACATACAAATTATACACCCTCCATTTATGATTGTCATTTAATTGATTAAATATAAATTTTTTAGATAATTACATTACCATATTAATTATTATCCATGATACTTAGGCATTGATATTTTCATTGGATTCACATCCTTATTAGTTTTTTAATTACAAGGAATATGGGTTTAGTTATTTACAATTCTGTATTAACTATTCTTATTGATTAACAATATCTTCTAATATAATTAACCCTTATAAATCATTTTAACTCACCATTATTTTATTTTATTTCACAAGAATCCATGAATTTTACTATGATGGATATTAAAGAATATTCTAGGGATAAAAATGTTATTCTTGAAAAAAATTATGTTGCAAAATCTTAATTCAAATGTATTAAGTGAATCATATATATATCGTGTTAATCAAGACTATTACACTATTTAATCCTTTGGGGTGTGATTAATTATATCTTATGACAATGTAAAAAAGATGAAACTAGCTCAGGATATTGGGGTCCATGTCACAGAACTTGACATTTTGGGAAGGTATTTTGGTATGATTTGGATTAGCTATATTTATCTAGAAGGTACGAAGAATTGAGGTGAAGTTGTTCAATTTTCTAATTGACATGAGTGGCTCAGTTATAATTTATCTACATTTTTACATATTGCCTATTTATTGTAAACTATAAAACCCAAGCTTATAATACATAGACATTAGATCATTTTTTATTAATATTAAATATATTATACAAACACTTTAATGAGTATCATATTAGATTAGTGTCTTTTGATACATTAGAACAGAAACAATGAGTCAAAAGTTGAACTAAATCATCTCACACAATAATCATCATAACTAGAAATCTTATTAAACATACTATAAATTAATAATTTCTTTATATCCTGGGGAATTAAAATATAATGAATGGTGATATTATATTCTTATTAAGGTTAAAAAATTAGTTACATAATAATAACATGAGAATATTGGTATAAGAACATGGGAATAACATTTTAAAACCATACCATGAATATCAAAGATCACAAATTTGGCCATGGATTGAAGTTGACAATTCTTAAGACATGAATCCTAATTTAATCGAAGAACATGTTACATGATAGAATATATTTACAATAATAAATTGATTTTTGGAAAATAAATAAGACTATAAAATCATTTTTGTAATAGTAAAGGATCATTACTAAGGATATTACAGTATAACGGGTTCAATCCCCAAAACATAATAGTAATAAAGGTTCACTCTCGAGACTATCATAGTATAAAAATTCTCTTACTAATCCACTTTCACTCTCTATTCCATTTGTATCTATCTTATGGTATGTAAATCCTAACCCAATACATTATAGGGATATATAAGTCCAACTCATACTAAAATTAAAACCATATTTCTGTGTCCCATAAGTACATAAAAAATCCTTCATATCATAACCCCGGTCAAGAAATGTTTTTTATAAACATTTAATCATATCAAAGACTCTAAAAAATTAACTAGTTTCATAATCAATTTATCATTAAATAATATCAAAACTTGTGGAAAAATTAGTGGGTTGCATAAAAAATTAATCATGGTATAACCCATTGAAGAGAAATGGGGTTCAAAAAAATCATGTTATTGTAAACATAAACCATTCATAAGAAGATTAAGAATGGTATCCTTTTATCATATCCCCAGAAATAAATAGGTAACATCAATGGATGACATCTTATATAGAAAATAACTTTTACTGCTCATTTAAACTATTTTTGAGGAAAAAATCATTTTTGATTTAAAATAACATTTTAAAATATCAAAACAACATAAAAATATTTTTATCTAAGAATAACCTTTAAAACCTATAATGTGATCTTAAAAAACAATAATTTACATGCTAATGGGACATTTCATTCATGGAATACACATTAAAAGGAAAATTCCTTTCACATTTTTAGTAAAATAGAAATAGGATATGATTGAGAAATGACATGAAGATTACTTTCCAACAAAATTGTAAAAAATTAATACATGGGTAAAAATTTATTTTTATAATCCTATGATAATAAAAAAAAATTGGAAATATTTTCGAAAAACTCGGTTTTTGAATAAAATAAATTTCTAATCGAAAAGAGAAAAAAAGATAGATTTTATTAAAATTATATCAATTAATTTATTTACCAAACAAAGTAAAAAAATGAACTATTACATTAAAATATCATGAATAAATAGAGAATAATAAAATTCATGTCTTTATTATGATATTGATCAAAATATTTTATCATTTGAAACATAATCACAAATAATGCCAATAAACGATGATATTTAACATAAAATCATTAGCACCTTGGTAACTCCAAATAGTATGATTTGTGTAGTAATAATATAAAATGAAATATAAAATATCAAATTGATAAATATATTCATTATATTAAATTTAAAAGGGGATTTATACCCACCCTTTCTAATATTTTAAGTCCATAACATAACATATGTCTCAAAGAAAGAATATTGAGAGAGAAATCCCTAACCATAAGTATGTACTTCATTAATACACATTAAAGAATAATATATAATAAATATAAGTTTATTAAACAAAAATTACCTAACAATAATTATATATATATATATTATTCCATTTATTATTTTAAATTTACCTTTATTACTTATTTATTATCAATCATATGTTAATGTTACGTTTTGGGTAATAATGGTTTTGTTTTTTATATGTTTATATTGTTGTTGTTTTTATCCTATAATGATTGTGATTTAAATATCTCCAAAATATTAACCATGATTTAAATATCATAAAAATTTAATATGATTGTATTTATATTAATCTATAAAATTTAGTTATAGAAAATTAAATACATCGTTTATGGAGACAGTAGGTCATACGTACGCATGGACATTTCATCAATTTTATTAATAGATTTAAATAAATATAGTTAAATGATATATCATCATAAAATAACCATTTTTAGGTCATACATATCACATATGTTTGTAAAAAACATATTTAAAAAATTTTCTGTAAAGAGTGACTGAATCGCATCGCTTCATGAAGTCTTAGTCAACTGTACACAAGATAAATGTTGTATCAATACAAAATTTTATCAATGGAATTTATCACATTTTATAGTAATGTTGTATAGTATAAAAACCATTAAACAATTTAGATACCATGATAAAATCTTTATAACAAAATAATTAATTAAATAAGATGGAATTCTAGACGTTAAGGAACCTAAAATGTTAAAATAGTAACTTGATCCTCGGAATAGTATTATAACCCCTATGAATAATAAAACATCCAAATGAATAGTAAACTCACCCAGTTAATTATAAATATAATTAATACATCTTATATGTGAAAATATGATATAATTATTTCAATGTATAAGTAAGTAAATATTTTAAAAATTGTTATTTTAGTGTTGGTATTTTTATACTCATGAATATTTTTTTATATTTTTAAATTTAATTTATTAATTTAAAATAGAATTAATTTTCATGAATTTTATTTATAAAATAATATTTTTATGTATTATGGTTTTAAAATAATTATATGAGACTTTAAATAATTTTTCAACGTGTGATCAAATCAATTATAACTATAAAATTTGTATTTTCCAAGTAAATATGGATTTTAATTAAAAATTAAATTACTCATATTTCAATACTTATTTTCATAAAATGGAGTTCCATTCATTATTATAACCAAAAATAAATGATTAGGGTAATTTTTTTTTTAATTTTATGAAATACATGAATTTTTGTGAATAGTAAAAAACGGTAATTTACAATATATATACATTACAAGCTAAATGCACTATTCATTGATTCATATCTGATGTAAGAAAAAAAATCTCAAACTATACATAATTCTTTTAATATTTTTTATGATATTTATCAAACTATTCATATTCTTGAGCCAAAATAATAAACTAATAAATATAATAATGAGAAAACACCCCTCCCCTCCACTATAAATACCATCCCCCACCACCTCTCCTCCTAACACATCTCAACCCTTGATCCATGACTAAGTTATACCGAAAACTCTTCATTATTACCTCCCCAACATTTAAGAGGTTTTGCATCATCAAAATACCAAGGCTAGGTTCTTTGAGGAGAATCTCAAGAGGAAAATTCATGAGGTAAATCCTCTCTCTTTTTCTTTTAATTTCCTACCAATATCAATTTCTTTTATTATTATCTCCTTAGATACCTGCATAAGAATTGAATGATTAACTATATAACATTACATATATTGTACTTATATCATTTTTATGTAATATCCATCATTAAACTTCTACGTCTCTCCCTATCTCTTATTCTAAAAATAAAATCATTTAATGTGATGTGTCAATTTACCGACATTGTGGGCGATGAACATTAATTTTCCTTAAATACCATCAAGGTTGATAATATAATGACTAAATGGTTGAAAAAATCTCCTAATTTTTATTTTTTAACCACTTTTATTATCTAGAACTAACATATACACATAATATGAAATGAAAAAAAACAAGTTTGTTGTGATAAAAAACTACAAAAATTAACCCAAAATGATAATCATTAACTTTAACCTAATTAATCATCCTTGAGTAATATAACAAAATCATTTATAAAATCATTTATGATTATTTAATATAATTAATAACATATAATAACTACTTTGGATATTCATCCTCATTTTAAATGAACATCCATTCGTGTATACAAATGAACTGATCATGAAAACTATGAAAACCAACACTTACAAATGATGAAATTAAACACTATAACTCATCAAAAAATCCCATAAAAGAACTTAAATAAAATTATAATGAATAATATTAAGGTTTAAAAGGTTCTTTAATTGTAAATTAATGAAGATATTTTTTTATATAGGTTATTAATGTGACAGAAGCTTTTGGACACAAGGTAGGGGGAATTCTCGAACCCAACTCTCTTTCTTTGGGTTTTCCCTCATTCAAAAAATTTTCAGTATGTATATTACGTAAAAATAATTTATTCATCATTATAATAACTTATAGGGTGTATACATGTTTTCTATTCGAGTTTTCTAAAATAACAATGTTTTCCAGAATAACTATTCTTTAAAAAGAGTGCACCTTTTACTTCTCGAGATTCTTTCATCTCCACTCTAGAATAATGACTGTTATCTCAAGTATGTTATTTCCTATTACATTTGGGAACCCAATGTTTCTGAATTTATTCTTTATGAAATTAAATCCATTCCATTCCATGGATTACTTTATGTCCAATATTTACATTTGTTCTATGTGACAAGCATGATAATGTGAATATAATGATGTGATGGGTGTGCCCAAAATTATATAGCACAATGTAAATGTTATGATGCGATGGGTGTGCCTATAATTATATATCACTCTAAATCCTTGGGTAAAATTATTAACATCATGAGGAAATAGAAATATGTGTTATCATGATGTTTTCATTGTTCACAACTGTGCGTCGTAGTTAACCACTAAGACATTATGTTTCATTTTTATGTGTTGTCACATTCCATGATTTAATCTAATGATTTATATCATTATTATGATTATGATGTTATTACTATTCTCACCCCATGTTATATTATTTAATGTTATTATCTATCTTCTTACTTGGCTTTTATCTCACCCCTTTTTATGTATATCCTAATGTGACTACATGTACTAAAGAGAATTCAAGGGCCAATAAGGTTCTAGTGATGATGGAACTAAATAAATGTTTATATTTTATGGTTTTAAAGAAATGTATAGTCTTAGTTTTCCCAAGTCACAAAACCTTTGGATCATAATATTGTAATTTATTTATGTTTTTAAAATAATGTAATAATAATGTAAGAAATTTGAGGTTGTTATATATGGTTTCTTAGGATTTTTTAGTTAATTTATGAAATAGGATGAAAGATACTTATTGAAAACCATTGTAATGAAATTAAGTATATATTATCACTTAAGAAATTTTTCTAAAAATAGTTATCCAAAAATATATACCTTTATAATTACATGAAAATGGGAATAAATTATATATTCATTGACTTTTGACTTAAGTTGTATTAGAACCTTTTCTATTTTAGAAAATGGTGGGAACATGGAGAATCCAAGACATTAACCTTTGTGAGGGATAATGCAGCAATTTCATGAACAACATCCCCAATTCTTTGAGATGTGGTGGTCAGAATTTCATGGTGATGCTTACCTAGCTTTATCATGTTATGAATAATAAACTGAACAATGTATAACACCCTCCTTCACCAAAGAGGGAGTAGCTAGATATCGACTATTTTATGAGACAAAAATCACTGATGTTTAGTGGATCTTCTAATCCACTAGTTGAGGAATTGTGTGTCAACTAGATATAGAGTATATTTTTGGTACATTGCTAATCTAATATAGAGATGGTGACTATAGATATTTATCTTCTTAATAGAGAGACCAAATAATGGTGGGATTTGATTAGGAACACCATGTCGGAGGATGGAATTGAAGAGATGGAATTGGATGATGTTAAGATAATGTTTCTTATGTATTTACCTTGAACTCATCATATGAATACGGACAGAGAATTTATAGATTTTAAGAAAAATAAGGTAGAATATTTCACATCCTACGAATGAAATTTGACAAGGCTTTATAGGTATTATTTGGTTATTATTATCATAAATTATACCAAAAATGGTAAATTCATTACTGTTATAAAACCACTCCATTTAAAGGATCATTCAATTAGAGACATCTATTGTTTTAAATAAGTTTTTAGATGTTCACTCAAAGTGCTTATGATGTTTTGAGAATGGTCTCATGGATGTGGTGATATGAAAAGAAAGATAGATTTTCATGCCAGAGTAACTAATGATAATGGTGCAAAGAAAACTCAACCACCCACATGTCAAAAATGTGGGAAAATTCATCATTTTAATTTCCTCAAATGGATAGGGAAATGATTGAAGTGTAATAGAGAAGGCAACCGAGAATATAAATGTTGAAAAATACATTAGAAAGTAGGATAATGTGATGTAGCAAAGGAGAGTACTGCACATGTTCCAATACCACAACTATAAGAATAAAGGGAACTATGAAAGACATTTCACTAATCCTAGAGATCAAGTGTAATCTGCATCAGCAGCCACCAATGACAAAAGAGAAATACAAGTCTTATTCCATCACTACTAAGATAGCTGATAAATAAAATGAAGTTATACAAGGTATACATCCTAGTCTCTCAATAATGGAAAAAGTATTATTTGATTCTAGTTCTATATATTCCTTTATATCATCAAAGTTTTCTACAATTATAAAATTGAAGCCCCCATTCCTTGAAGTAGATATATCTATAAAAACACCAAGTTGAAAAATAATCGCATCAAATGTGTTGGACTCTTATCTTATTGGTGTATTTGGGAAGATTCCTACATTGAATCTTGTACTACTTAACATGGAGTACATCAACACAATAATGGGAATGGATAGGCTCTCATTATATAGAGAACATATAAACTATTGGTTAATGTAAATATCTTTTCATATTCTAAAAAATTCCATGATCCTATACAAATTCTAGGAAGATCATGAATATCATTTGGAAAATCCTTCAACAGTGTGGGAGTTGATTCTTTATAGAGAAGCATACCATGTTCAAATGGTTTATTAAAAGTATGTTATCCACCTATGGTAAATTCCAATCATGATGGAATATAGTGATATATTTCTTAATGAGTAACCCAAACTACCCATGGATTGTTAGGTAATGTTCTGAATAGAAATCATACCTGAAGCTACTGATATCTCAAATAATACCTATAGGATGGATCTTATAAAACTGGGGGATTTAATGAAAAAGTAGTAATAAAATTTGGACCAAGGGTTCGTACACCCAATTGCATCATATTGGAATGTTCCAGTGCTCTTTTCCAAGTAGAATGAAGGATCAATGTTGTTGTGTATTTATTCTCCGGAAATCAACAAGATAACCATGAACAACCAGTATCCTCTTCCAATAATTGAAAACATCATTGATCAATTAATAAGATATCAGTACTTTTCAATGGATGAACTTTGTTCTGGATATCGTCAGCTAAAGGTGAAGAAGGACGTTATTCAGAAGACTCCCTTCTGTAAAAGGTATGGCCACTATGGGTGTTTGGTGATGCCCTTCGGACTTACTAATTCCCCTAAAATTTTCATATATTTAATGAGTATATTCATTATATATTTCCTCAAAAAATTTATGGTAGTTTTTATTGATGTTATTCTCATATACTCCTACAGAAAAAAGGAACATTAAGAATATAAAAGGCCTATGTTGGAGACAATGAGAAAGGATATGTTGCATGCCACGTTTATAAAGTGTGACTTTTGGATGTATAAAGTCGCATTATTGGGACATGTGATCACAAGTGAGGGAATTTCTATGGACCCATCAAAAACAATGTAAATTGAGGAATGTAATAGACACTCTAGTGTCATAGAAATCCATAGTTTTATTGGAAAATTTGGTTACTATCGATGTTTTGTGAGAAATTTCTCACCATTGTCAAGTGTTATAACTATGTTTGAAATGAAACAGGTAAATAATTCATAGATGGTTTAATTTTAGGAAAGAATCAAGGAGATAATGAGAAGGTTGATCACTACACATGTACTCACATTACCAAAAAATGGATTATGTTTTCTGATATACAATGATTCATCATATAATGGTTTGTATTTTATACTCTTGAAAAAGGATAATTAGATATCATGTGCCTCACAGATGTTGAATATCCATGAGAAAAATTACCGAACGCATGATATAGAGAAATTATATGTTACTTTTGACTTAAAAAACATATGGAACTAACACTATGACGATGAGTTGTGACATATATAATGACCAAAAGATCCTAACGTATATATTTACACAAAACGATCCCAACATTAATGAAATGGGATGGTTAGAGAAAATCGATGACTATGACTTCTCTATTCACAATCATCCTGGAAAGGAATATAAGGTAGCTGATTCTCTTAGTAGAAAAAAATTATACTCTATCTATGTTGCGAATTGAGAAAGAACCTATCATCATTGACATGTAAAGGGTGTATTTCTAAACCTTAACAGCATAAAATAAAACCTACATTTCTCAAATAATTTCTAACCATATATCAAATATAATATTAATGATGGATAATGGGATGATCTGAATTTTCAAAAAATGTGAATGAACTAAATAAAGGTAAAATATATGAGCTAAATATCGATGATGATGGTGTGAATCGGTTTGGAATGTGGATTTATGTGGCTTCATCAACTTAGATAAAGAATGATCTATTAGATAATGATCATATATCAACATTATCTATCCATCCTGGTAGCACCATGATATACCTTGACCTCCAAGAACACTTTTGGTGGCACAAAATGAAGATGGATGTTGTGTAATATATAACAATGTGTTTTATATTTCATTAAGTTAAATTAGATACATAGAAGTCCAAATGGATGTTGTAAATATTTCTTTTACCCATGTGGAAATGAGAGAATATCACTGTGGACATTTTCATGGGACACCCGAAGACATCCAAAGGAAATTATGAGATATGTGTTGTGGTGGATAGACTCACAAATACTACCCACTTTATCTCTATATTGAACGATCTCTCGCTTGAACAACATGAAACGTTATATGTGAAGGAAGTGGTGAGTTTACATGGGTTTCTAGTCTCTAATTCCTTCTTCCATGATCTGAAGATCACATCTAAATTATAGAGGAGTCTTCAACATGATTTGAGTACTAAATTAAATTACATCATGGCTTATCACCCCCAAACTGATAGCCAATCTGAAATTTTTTTTAAAATTCTTGAATATATTCTAAAATGTTTATCTTTAGAATTAAAAGGTGGATGGGGTCAGCATCTCCCATTGGTTTTGTTCTTATAAAAAATCACTTCAACTCAAGTATTCATATGGATCCATATTAAACTCTTATTGGAAATCGATTTAGATTTCTAACCTATTAGAATGAAGATGTAGAAATAAATCTACATGGACAAGATCATGTAAAAATATAATAGAGAAGGTTCAAGCCATCTATTAATATATCATAGCTGCTAAGAGTTAGAAAAAGATCTATGCTAACAACCATCAATGGTACTTGGATTTTGATGTTGGATATAAAGCCTTCCTTCAAATATCATAGTGGAAAAGAGTCATGCGGTTTGGAATGAAAGGTTTGTTATGCCCAAGGGTCATTTTCCCTTTTGAGATCCATTATTCCATTGGAGTTGTGGAATATCTTCTTGAACTTCCACCAAATATGGCTCAATTTCATGATGTCTTCCGAGTATCACCCCTGAGGAAGTACATACCAAATCCTTCACATGTACTGAACTCAGAGATGGTACAACTATAATATGATCTATCATATGTAGAGAAGATGGTAAATATTCTAGACCAGATAGATACAGTAAAATAAAAATAGAAAACTCGCCTTTTTATATTATTATTAGGTGACAATATGTATGAATAAGCCATTTCGGAACCTATATAGGGGATTAAGGATAAGTACCCTCTCATATTTATGTAAAATGGAGTTTAGAGGGTAGACATTCGAAAGGGAGAATATTGTAATAACACAAAATTTTATAAATATAATTAATATATTCTTATTGTAATATTATATTGTATAAACCACATAAAATCACTTATATACAATGATAGGATATTTATAAATGAATAATTAAAGAATTATCCTGGGTTTTTAGAAGTTAGGAAACCGTTACTGATGAAATTGTAACATGAAATTAAAAATAGAAATATGAACTTTATGAATAGTAAGACAAAATACTAAATATAAACATCACCCATTAATGTAAATAATAAAATTTATGCTATTTATATGTGAAAATATTATATAATTATATTATAGTTTTAGTAAATATTTTAAAAATTGTTAATTTAGTGTCGATATTTTTATATGTCATAAATATATAGTAACTTTTTTATAATTATATTATTAAGTTAAAAGAAAAAAAAATTCATTAAATAGATTCCTAAATTAATATTATTATTCCTTATGGATTTAATATAATTTTATGAGACCTTAAGAAAATTTTGAATGTTTTATTAAACAAGTTATTATTTTAAAACATATATTTTCCAAGTAAAAGTTAATTTTAATTAAAAATTAAATTTATCATATATAGAATTTTTTTTATAAAATGGATTATATTTATGGATTCTAAAAATTGAATAATTGTAAGTGTGAATTTTAGGGATTTTTCTTAAATACATGATTTTTTTGTGAATAGTAAAATACAGAAATTTACAGAATATGTAAATTGAAAGCTAAATGAGAAATTAACTAATCCATAAATGACATAAGAAAAAAATATATAACACGACTTCATTTTTTTAATATTATTTATTATAATTCTGAAACTATTTATAGTCCTAAGACAAAAAAATAAACTAGTATTTATAATAATTATAAAACTCCCATCCCGTCCACTATAAATATCACCACTCACCCCGTCTTCTCCTCACACCTATCAATAATTGATCCGTGCCTAAGTTATATCAAAAACTCTTCCATAGTCCCTCCCACACATCTAGGATCTCTTGGTCTCATCGATTTTCTAAGCCTAGGTGCCTTGAGGACGATCTCAAGAGGATAATTCAAGTAGTGAATCCTCTCTCTTTTTCATTTAATCTCATTTAAATATCAATTTATTTTTTTATTCTCTCATCATAGACCTACATCAAAATGGAATTATAAAATCTACTACATTGAATATAATTAAATTCTATTATGTTAATATAATACCCATCATTAAACTCTCCCATTTGTCTCTCTTATTCTAAAAAGGGAAATCTTCACTCGTGATGTGTCAATTTGCAGATATCGTGGGCGATAAACTTTAATTTTCCCTAAATACCCACAGGGCTATTAATAAAAGCATTAAATGGTTGAAAATTGATTATCAAATATATTTAATAACCATATTTATGTTCTGGAACTAACTTATATATATAATACTAATTGATAAAATAAAACAAATTTATTTTGATAAAAAACCTGCCAAAATTAACCTAAAACAATCATCATTAACTTTTTATCTAATGAATCATCATCAATGTATATATACAAATAATTTAAAAGATAATTTAATATTATATAATATAATTAATAATATATAATAAATTTTTTTAGTATTCTTCATCATTTTAAACTATCTTATATTCATGAATACAAATGAAATGTTCATTAAAACTATGAAATATAATACTTCCGAATGATGAAATTAAACTCTATAACACATACAAATTACCATATAAAATTAATAAAACCATAATGAATAATATTATGGTAAAAATCATTTTTAATTATTATTTAATGAACCTAATGTGTTTATATAGGATATTAATTTTAAGGATGCTTTCAGACCCAAGATATAGTGAATTCTAAAACCCGTCTCTATTTTTTTTACTTTTCCCTAATTCAACAAATTTTCAGAATGGATACTCCATAAAAATAATTTATTCATAATTATCATACCTTTTCAAGGATATAAATGTCTTCTACTTGAGTTTATTATAAACAAATTTTTTTCCAAAAGAACTCTTATTTCAAAAGAATACATATTATACTTATCAGGATTATTTCATATTCACTCAAGAATAATGATTATTATATAAAGTATGTTATTCTTTATTTAATTTGGAAACCGAATATTTATTAATATATTATTTATTAAATTAAACCCATTCCCTTCCATGGATTATTTTATTTCCAATATTGACATATGTTCTATGTGGCATGTATGATAATGAAAATATTATGATGTGACGATTGCACACGAAATTATATAGCACAATGTTAATGTTATGATGTGACAGGTGTGCAGGGAATTATATAGCTTTCCAACACATTGGGTAAAGTCATTAATCTCATGAGTAAATTGAAATATCTGTTAACATGATCCTATCTTTGTTAACAACTATGTGTAGTAGATAACCACTATGAGAAGATGTTTTATTTTTAGGCGTTTCCACATTCCATGCCTTTAGATAATGCTTCCTATCATGATTATGATGATGATGTTAAGACTATGATCACCCCATGTTATATTGTTTCATGTTATTATCTATCCTCTTACAATGATTTTACCTCACTAATATTCTTTGTATATCCTCTGGTGACTACATGTCCAAAGGGGAGTTCAGTAGCCAATAAGAAGCTAGAGAATATAGAATTAAATAAATGTTTATGTTTTATGTTTTAAAATTTATGTATGGTCCTAACTTTCAAGAGATACTAAAAATTTATATTCTCTTTTTTAAATTTTTTTTCTGTTGTTAAAATTATGTAGTAATAAGGTAAGAAAGGCAAAGTCGTTATAAAATTTATCGTATTCCTATAACATTAAGAGTATGAAGTTATGTGTGATATAATTACTCAATTAGTATAATAATATTTTAAATGTCATATATAAATAATAAATGTATAATCATTTATATCCTTAAAATGTGGTAATATAAAAAATTAATGAAATATGTTCATGATGTGATAGTCCACAATATACACAAACAATTATTCTATAACCCATTTCATTGGAAGTGTAGATAGTTATAGGTAGTTAGCTTAAAATAACAATATAGAGAGAGAGAATATACTAATTTTACTATATAATCATGGTATTATAATGATTTATGTGGGTGGAGGATGAAATAAAATATGAATTATTGGTGATGAATGTTACCACTTATTTTTTAATCCTCCTTAGGTTTTCACCAAAATCCTTCCTCATTTGGATTACTATTTAAAATAAGGCTTATAGGATGATTGGTAGGATGTTGGGAAATGATTTCAGTCAAGATTCACCCACATTGTTTTCATGTCACATGGATCCAGTAATGTGACCTTCTAAATTCTAAGAGTGATTATGTAGAAATATAGATAGCTAGTGGTTGTTGGATAAGTTTTGGTTACTTTAATTATCCTTATCTTTGTAGTTTAATACCATGGTAAACCCATTTTTTTACTTTAACAATGGAAAATAATTTTTACTATTTTTCCTATTAATTTTTTTAAAAAATTAGTTTTTCTATATTGGAAAATATAAATTTTACTGATTCCATATATGGAATCCCTTTTTTCAAATTCTATTTCTATATTTGAATATTTTAGTTATAAGATCTATACAAAATGACAGCCCATTAGTCAATAAAAATTGGAATAACTATTATCTCGAAATTTCTATACCTCATTTAATATATTTTTGATTACAATGTCTTCCTTATTTCCTCACAATTTATTATACCTATAATAATGTTCATTCTTGATGAACAATGTAGATACAAGATTCGGATGTTAAATCAGAAATAGAATATAAAACATAATGAATTTAATTAGTTAATATCCTTAAAATCTTTCAAATATTTTTTATTCATATCATAGGTAAAGATATATAATAAGGTTTAGGTCAAATTATCATTAGGGGTTATGTATAGTGGATGTTTTCTTTAGTAAAAAAAATATTCAATATGGTAAGGGAAATAACTAAAAAACATTCGATTAGATCAAAACATAAGAATGAAATGAATATATAGATAAATAAATTTTATAATATCATGGATAATAATAATTGAGTTATCAATGAAGGAAATGTGTGATATTGGATTCCATTATTTAAATAATCATGATACCTCTACCTTCATGATATTGTGTAGGGTTGTTTTAGATTATGTGTAAAGACACTCTTATTATGGCCAATTGATTTGTCTCGTAAGACCTATTAATGAATCAGGTGGATATATAATCCTATTCCCCACCCATAACTTACTTTCCAATGGATTCCTCATATATTTTATGATCAATTTGACCATGAACAATATTCCATATCAGTAAGTGTTTGTATTTATTAAATAATATAGATTATCAATAATTCACCAGTCAAACACATTACTTCCGGAGTACGGACTATATGTAATAATGGAATATTGTTTAATAAATATTCATATGAATGATAAAAAATATGGATATTTAAGATAAATTTAATTTCTAATGATCAAAAAAATCATTGATTCAGGATAATTTCAACAAACACAAAATTATTGAAAATTGGTTTTCAATTCCACAGAAATATAGGTTTTCTAATAAAATAAGGTCTTTTAAAAAATGGTTGTGAAATAAAAAAATGATGATTAAAGGAATTTATTTATCATAAAATAAATATATAACATGTAATAGAATATAAATACATTACAATGGTTATAATGGTGTGAAATATGTTACCATCGTATTTGATAGAAATCATTTTTTTTCTTTTGTAAAAAGTACTAAAAATATATTTTTTAGAAAATCATTGGAGGATTATTTTAAAAAATTAAAAGGTTAAGGGTGAAATAAAATTTACATAATAATTTATTTGACTATATAAATGTAATTTTATAAAAGAGTTTTAAAAAATACTGATATTGAAAGAAAATATAACTAATCAAAAATTAAAACACGATAGGATTTTATTTCCAGCAATTCAATGATTTATTAATGAAAAAATAATAGAAATACATTTTAGTTATCATAGATCATTTATATATCATGGCATAACAAAATATAAAGTTTTTTTTAAGTATTTATTATAGTATTCCTTCAATGAGAGTAAGATCCATCCCAGAAATTGGGATTGTAAAATTATTTCATACCTCTTTTGTACCATTTAAATTATAACCACATGAAATAGAAAATATTAACTTAAAAATAAATATTCCTGAATAAAAATATATTCATGTTAAATATCTCAATGGGTTATTATATACTCCACATATAATTAACTAGGTTCTTAATACCAAATTTTTTTTAATGGAGTAGAAATTGAGATGAAATCTCAAAGAAAGATCATTTTATTGGAGTGGGAATTAATCATGGAAGTGAGTTTTGGTGGAAAATTTAAATCCAAAAAAAATAAAAATAAAATAATACCACCATATTCTACTTCGAACAAATTAATAGTATAACATAGTTAATAAAGTTAAAGTATAACCCAATGAATTTAAATTCAGTTATGAATTCCCATTACCCCTTGGTAACATAAAAATCAAATCCCCTAGGTTAAATGAAAATTAATTGAAACCTGAAATACCATAGAATATAATAGACTCATTATATGACATAATAAATCCGAATTATATACACAATAAAAAATAAATTAGGTTGATAAAATTAAAATATACTATAATAATGAAAAATTGATAGCATGTCCCTTACCTCATGCTTATCATTAGTTAAAAATGATTTAATCTCTTATATAATGGTTTTATAAATGTTATTACATTATAATAGAACCTTATTAGTATTTAAAATATCATATTTGATCTTCTTATAACATAGTACCTCCTATTTCAAAATGATATTTCATTATTACCCTTGTTTTGGGTGTTGTTAACTTCATTTGCTAATGTATGTTTTGTCCCATAAGATATAGTTCTTATGAATAGGATATTGTTACATCATTTCCAAAATTATATTCATATTATAAATATAATATTTTTTCATACCTAAATTTTTAAAATCATTTATGAAAAGTGGACATATAAAATGAATCATATCACATTTTATAGATGGTAAGTCATACATACGCATGAGTGAGGATATCATTTTCATAATGGCTGAAATAAGAAGGAATTGGACAATGTGTTGATTTTATATTATTAATATATTTTTATAAGTATCATATATATAAAAATTATTTCCCACATTATAAATATCGAAGTGAGTTGGTGGTGGAGAAAAAAATGCAACGGTTCATGAGGTGGTATCCCACCATACAAACGGGTGATGATTTATTCCCTTTTGATAGAGAAAAAGATGGATAAAAATTACTCCATCAATATAATAAAATCTTACTATATATGATATAAAAGTGTTATTATATTAGAGTTGTTAAGACATTCATTAATTTGGTAAAAGAAGAATTAAAAAATCTCAGTGAAGATTATTACCTTTTCATAGAAAGACCACATTTGGATCGATTATTAAGTACACTAAGGATAGAATTTTTAGAACAGTAGTAACTCTAGAATGTGTCTACATTTAACAACCTTAATTTCTAAAAAAAATATCATTTTCTTAGACAACATATGTGACACACAACACCAATCTTAGAAGAAAATATAACACCATAAGACATAATGATAAATTAATTATTAAATAATTTAAATCTATTTAATAAAATAAATTTAAAAAATTGAGTTTACCATATGTTACATGAAACCCTAGGTATATTTATCATTACACATAAATCTGAGTATATATTGCCTTACATGCAACACCGACTTTAAACAAAATGTGAAATGTTATTAAAATATTATTAATTATTACAATAGATATTACCTAGATATTAGAATGGGGGTATGAATATTAATAAATATGTTCTCAAAAAAATATGTTATTCAATTTATTATAAATAAAATAATAATAATTAAAAAAAGGAAATGTTTTTTGAAAAACTATATTTTTCTTAAATATTGCTTTAATCACGCATTGCATACAAAATTTATAATTAATTTTTACAGATTTTAGAAAATTTATTTAGAAAAAAAATCTTTTTAAAATAATGATATCAAAATTATCTTAGATTGAATATCAAGTATTTTTTGAAAATCTCTCAGAATTCGATAAATACTGAAAAAAATGATGTTTAATTGAAAATATTATTTATATTAAATTATTTCTAAAACAATTATATATTTTGTTTATTTTGAATAAAATTTTGTTAAAAAAATATTTTAATTAATCCAATTTTAATTATTTTATTTATTTTTACACTCAATTTTTAGAAAAAAACATTGTTAAATTTTGGATATTTTATCTTTAAAACCCTTCTTTGTCGTCACGTCATTGTGATTAATTTAAAACTGATTTCTTCAAAATCTATGAATTTAATTTGAAAATTGTATTCATATTTGTGATCCAAATAATTTATAATTAAAATAAGGTGAAATTATTTTGTTACCAAAAGGAATAGTGAAAATCATATAAATTAATTTTCATGATTATGGTATATAAAGATTTATTAGGATTTTAATATAAGAAGATAAGTGTTAAAAAAGACATAAAAACTTCCAAAAAATGAAATTTAAGTATATAATTCAACTTATTATTTTCTAGGTTCGATAATGACCCATTGTGGATGATTTTCCAATGATATAGAAGTGGGCATCATTGAATATTTTCAAAAAATTAGAAGTGTGCCACTCACCTCACTTAAAAACGGTCACCCACTATCTACTCTTCATCACGACTTTAAAACTATTTATATTAGAAAATAAATCCTTAAATAACATCTCATAATCCCTCCAAAAATACAGGAATACATAATTTTTGTATAAATACCCCTATTAATTTTTTGGTGGAAATCTATGAATGAAATCTGAATAAGAGGAAATCTTCTCCAATGAGTGTTTTTATTTAATTTATTTCAACGCCTTATTAATTTATTATTAAATCATTATAATATAATCATATCAATACTTTTAAGGTTTTATAATAAGATTTTTTCTTTTAACCATATCCACTTCTGTCAAATAGTTTATGAAATAATTGTTCATGTGTATGGTGGACTAATTCCTCGTGAATCGATGCCATTCATTCATTCATTACCACCCTTCATGATTGAGTATGATGAAGGATATAATTTATATATATGTTATTTATAACATATTTAAAACAATTTTTTCAGTATATCATATATATTGTCTTACCTTCCATTCTATAATAGGTACGATAAAGCTAACCTTGTGTATAGTGGACTACAACCTCGTGAAGCGACCCGATTCAACATTCACTAACACATCACATAAAAAGTTATATGGATAATTTTAATTATTATATTTTATATATATGATACTAAAATGATATTAATGTCAAATATATCATTATAGAAATATAATATATCATTTTTTCTTACCTTTTCACTCACTTAAAGATGATAACATTGTTCGTGAACGTGTAGACTTCCTCCTTCATAAAGCGATGTGACTCTCCTTTCATCACCAAAAATAATTAATTATATATATATATTTATAAAATATGGTATATAAGATATTATAAAAATTATTATAATATAATATAATAATTAACTTATTTTTTTAATGAACATTTCAAAATCAAAATGTTACTCATGCATACATACAACCTATTATCTCCATGATCATAACATACTTTATATTTCATTACCATATTTCAAAATTATTGTTAGATATAAATATGATTTAAATATATAATAGAAATATTATTATTATTATTTTGTATATGATACAACTATATAATAGGTGCAAGTACTGGATCTTTCATAACGAAACATGCATGGGAAAACATGGAAATTAACACATAAAACAATGAAAATAATGAAATATTATTAATGAATAAGTGATAATATTTTATAAAATGATCATATGATATATTATAAATAATAATATAGTTATTTTATATTTTAATAATTTGGTTAAAACCACAAAAATGGATGTTAAATAATGTTCAATCAAAATTATGTGTGAGGTAAGGGATTTATTAACTCAATTTTTGTTCAATGGGTTAATCTTCTAGTTTATTGATTATGTCATTATAGTATTATGTGTATAATGAAATTTTATTACCTTATCTTTTATTTAAATTTTTTTTATGTTTATTTAATGTTGAAACAAATAATATATTCATTGATTAGTTATCACATCAATGTTATGATCATTTTTAAGGTTTATTTGATAGTCTCGTTCTAATTAACATTGTTAACATTTGAATTTTGGTTGAAGGATATGATTAAAATATATATTTATAATATAATATTCATTTTATTATCTGAAAGGTCATTCAGGATATTTTAATGTAATTATACTGTCATTTCACTATTTTTTACTGAAATTAATTGAGTAAATGATTTTAATAAAATATTACTTCATTTATCCCTTCTTTCGGAAATCTACTTTATTCCGAAACTTTTTTTCAAAAATAATTCACAAATAGTTTAAACCGTCTCAAAATAATTTATTAAAATAATTTTTAACCATATTTACTTTTAAAAAAACATAAGGAATATTTTTACATTTTCCTATAAATGCATGTTTGGTTTTTACATTAAATGTGAAATGCATCTTCCTATTTTTTTTCTAAAAAGGCACTTTGGTATCATTTTATAGTGAAAAAGCAATGCTCTCTTTAACTTATATATAATATAAGAACAATACTACTATAATTACAATTATTAATTTGAATATTCTTATTATATATTAAAACGTTATTTTTGACAAAAAAATTTTATAATATTGATTAAATTTTTTGTTTTTAAAAGTGACTTTCAAAAAAAAGATTTAAAATGATTTACTTTTTAAAAAGTGATTTTTAAAATAAATATAATATTTTATTCCAAAAAACTGATAATATTTTATTTTATTTATGTTAATTAAATAATAAAAAAATTATTCAAACTCTAATGGGAGTATATCTAATTGATTCCATCATTGTTCTTCATTTGGATGGTTTGTGATCATTTGGACTAAGGAAATTATTGAAATTCACCTACTTGATTCATTTTTTTTCAACATGATCTTTCCCTTGAATTATTTAATTTTAGGTGGGAATTAAATTTCGTAAAATTAATATCATTTCTACAAATGGTATATTTATATTGATAATTATTTAATTTTCTAGTAGAATATTGAAAAATATATATCATTTACTCACTATGTATATTCTTTGATAAGTGATTTTGTTCATGATTTTAATCTACATTTCAAAATTTAAAGAATTATTTAGACATGTAGTGACATGTGGGGCACAGACATTTTATACCACCTCGATGCATTAACAGGTCTCATGAGAAAAAATAAGTTGGTCAAACCCTATGCTTTTTTACCAATTTGTTATAAACTATCTTGTGAAAGCTATTTACAGTAGAAGTATAGTTGGCCAAACAATGTCTGTTTATACATATTATTTTTAAAACAATTTATAAATGGTATTGTTATAGAAGAGGTACTCATGTTCCTGAGACATGATGTCCAATAATTAATCGTTGCCTTCATTCATGATTTTGTTATTATAATCCATAATATTTTTTCATTAATATTATCTCTAAATGAATTTCATTATTTGTTACTAATTGAATGGAATGTGTATTCTATTATTTATGTTATAATTTTTATTATAACTCATCCTATTATTATTTTCAATTTATTGATTCCATTTCATGTTTTTTAGTTATTTACTATTCCTTATTGTTAATTATCTATGAAATTTATTTCATTGATATTTTTTATGGATGTCCATCCTTACAAATTTATTGATATATAGAATGTGTTTTAAATTATTTACCTCACTATATTGACTATACTTTTTTGATCTATGGTATCTATAAATTTACTTAACACTTACTAATCACTATATTTAAGCTTTATATTTTTTCCTTTCCTAGGATTATATTATGTGTACTAAGAATGATATGCAATAATATGCTATAAGGATGAATTTTATTTTGTAAAAAAATTATATGGACGATATTTTATTCATATATAACATACAAATCATATCTATATCTATTTTACCAATACTACAAAACAATTCTATTATTCGGGAAATGATTCATTGAATATTATGCCTATTTAATAAAGAATACATTAGATCCAGGCATCTGGAGTTTGTGTGGATATAGTTGGTACAATAGTAAATTTTTTATAAACCTTGAGAACTAGATTTAAGAAAACCTAAATTAAGAATTATAAATATCTGATATATTTTGTGAACAAGTATATAATAACATAATAATTTTTCTGTAATGTTGATATTATGTGGTTATTTCTATAAATACATCATTGTCTGATACAACAACTGGACATGGTTCAGTCACCGAGGTATATAGGGGTAATATTCTCAAAAAGGGTGCATTAGGCATGTCTAAACTAACACATATTGCATGAAAACAGTTCTTATTGTGAACATTTTTTGTCACTCTTGAATGATATTATTTGGATAATTCACATTTCCTTTACTAATAATTATATAGGATTTAAAATAGAGGTATCTCCAAAGAAGCCATGTTTATGATTATGAAATATTATATATATACATAATTTTATCAATTTATGTTAAATATTTCAATGGTTTAGGGGTTATAAATTAGTTTATAAAAATATATAATCTAATCTAATATATTTCATCATTTATAAATAGTTCCTTTTGGAAGGAATGGGAACCACATCAAGGAACATAATCCAATGTGTAAAAAAGGACATTTCATTGATAGTCTTATGAAAATAATTTGAATTGAACTAGTCTGAAAAACATTATCATCATATGAGGACATGGTATTATTTAATAAAAAGAATTAGAAATAATTATATGATTATTATTGATTAAAAGTGTAGATAAAGAAGAATATGATGGTTGTGAATAAGAAGATAAAATAAAATAATGGAATGATAGATTTCCACACATTGGAAAATTTTGGAAAGAAATTCCCACGTAATTGCTTAAATGGAATGGCAGTTTCCTATAGGTTTATAGAGAAAGTCCATTGTTCTTGTGATTTTATGGTTAGATAAAAAAATTTATCAATGTGTAATTTTTCAACTATTATGATATGATTCACTATACAAATAAATGTCTCTAGAATACATGGAATATTCCTTAAAATAAGTTAATCGATTATGGTCTAGATTATGTTATTACCAAAAATTAAGTGGAATGATTAATGTGATTGTTTTTTGGATTCAAGAATTATTCAATTTAAGTATTTTATCAATGATATCCAAGTTGTACTATAATGATATTTCATTTATGGTTTTAATGATTATGTTGAATTATACCAACAACAGAGAAAAATGATTTAATTGACAGTTTAATATATTGGAAAACACGTGATTTATTTAATGATAACCCTTAATATTTTATTTATGTTTAGATAATTATTTTGGGATAAATGGATCATCGATATAGATAATTTAAAATGGATATTACTGACTTCCTCCCAACTGATTAATGATTGTGGAAAAAGGGTTTTATACTTTATGGAGTTTACAACATTTTTGTATTTAAGAAATATATCCAATAATTTGTGTTTTACTTAAGTAATAAGGAATTATTCTTGTTTTCAATAAGGTTTTACGGTGATTTAGGTTATTACCATGTTTCAATAGAATGCATGATGATGTTGTTCACATATTTGGTATGTCATGATTAATATATACTCTATGTTGTTTTTGGGATTAATGTAAGTTCATTTTGAAAATTCAGTGTCATTATTTGCAAAAGATATGGATCATAATAATTTTGAAGGGCCATATAGTTATCTATTTATGAAATTTTTGTAGTCGAAGTATTGATGAAGTTTTAGATAATAATTTATTACGCGCCTATATGAATATTTATGAATATCGGATAAATTATAATAAGAATATTGGAATTAGAAAATAATTAGAGATAGAAGGAAATGATTTTCACTCTTCTATAAAAATTATGATATGTTACATCTGAAATTTACTAATTTATGAATAAAAAATTAATTTATGGATAATCATTTCTAATATTAAGTAATGAATTGGATATTTATTTGAGAAGAACTAATGGTTGAAATTATTCATTTAAAATAGAAATGTATCAAGTAAGTATATTTATATATATTATTGGATATTAAACCAATTCTTCAACTTTAGGAGAGTATATTTAAAAAAATTTGAGATTACTTTTATATATGATGAATTATAAGAGATTTTTAATCATAATAGATTTATAGTTTTGAGGCCTATAGTTTTAAATTGATCAATTCACTATATTATGATATAAGACCTCAGTGGATCTCTATAATTTTTTTATTTTCTCTTATGAATATGTTTTCAATTTAAATATATTCTCTCATACATGGAAACCAAGTTATGTGTTGTTATAGATTTACTTCATACACCATATACTATCTTATTAATAGAATATTTTATTGAATTATTTTTAGGATGTGGGTTTCTACAAATGAAATTTGAAATATCAAAACCCTGATTATGAAGATAAAATTTAAATTATGAGGATGTAGTTTATTTATTATTGGTAAAATGTGATACACAAAAATTATAAAAAAAGAATATTGAATTTTACAATCTATTAGACGCACAACACCAAGAATAAAATAAAATATAACACCCTATGAATTTATGATATATTTATTTTTAAATATATGTAATATATTCCATAGGTTTCATTACATTAATCCTGGTTTTATGCTTCTATTATACAAAAAACTATTTTTATCTTGCAATAAAAGTAATACTAGCTTTATCTTGCTTTACACGATACGCCGAGTTTAAATAAAATGTGAAATATTTTTAAAATAATATTATTTAATATAATATTTATTACATATTAATTAGAATTTTTGGTATGTATAGTAATTAGAAAATTAAGATAATTGTGGTAATATATTTAATAAAATTAGATTAAGATTTTTTAAAAGAAAAATAATGTTTTCTTGAATACTATAATAATCTAAAGGATAAATTAATCATACATTATGAAAATAATTTATAATTAATTTTCAATAATTTTAAAAAAATAAATGTTTAAAATAAAATCAATTTTTAAAATCAATTTATCCATATTATTTAAGGGTGAATTTATGGGATTTTTATAAAATTTTTCTGTTTTTATTAATAATGTAAATTACTAAATTTTACTAGAAAACTATCCTTACACTTAAATTATTTATATATTAAAATTATATTTTTATTTATTTTTATGTAAAATGTTTTTATAGTATATCAATTATTTCAATTTTGGTCATTAGAATCATTTTCATATTGAATTTTGATAAAAAAACATTTTATATTTTGGGACATTTTCTCTTTAAAATCTCATTTTCTCGTCGTGTATATGGAATTAATTTTAAAATATATTTTATCTAACTATTTGAATTTAATTTGTTAAAATAGATTCCACATTTGGAATAATACTAATTAAAAATTTCTAGTAATTTCATCTTACTTTTTCCCAAATGAATGGTGAAAACAGAAAATATTAATTACTATGGTAGAGATAAATCGGATTTACCATGATATTAAACTAAAAAGATAAGGGTTAAAAAGACAAAAAAACATTTCATACAATATGTTTATGGAAATAATGCATATTATATATTCTAATTTTGATAATTTCCTATTTCGGAAGCTTTTGACATGATAAAAATGGGCGTATGATAGAATCATCTTATGAAAAATTAAGTGTGTCACTCACGTCACTTATAAATAGCCAACAAATTTACACTCTAATTCACACCTAAAACCTATATTTGTAAGATCCTGGTTTCTGTAAGGGTTTTTTTCATTGTTTTTTGGTTTAATCCCTCGTTTCGGGCTTTAAGGGATGTCTTCAGAAAGTATGAGAGGCCTTGGGGGTGTTTTGGGGGCTCGAGACACGAAAGAGTGGAAATTTGGGCAAGAGAAGCCAGGGTGGATGGCCTATGCACGGCCAGGGAAACCGTGTGGCCTGTCCAGCTAAACTGTGTGACCCCCCTCCTCCAGATAGTAACATGCACACGGTTTGTGCATGATTTTTCAAATCATGCATGCAAACCATACGGCCTCTTAAAGTTGAGAAAATTTTCAAAATTGCCACCCCGGGATTTTAAGAACCCACACAGGATTTCCTCTCCATTCATCCCTCTTAACTCTAGGGATGAACCAATTCTCCCAAGAGTTATAATAGGTCGATATCCCTCGTTTCGAAGGCGTTTTTGGTTCCGTATAATGCGGATCGAAGCTCCAAGTACGGTTAATCCCATATTTTCTTCCCTTTTTGGTTAAGGTTGTGTATCTTCTATCCCTCTTGTTCTGAAGCTCTAAAACCCTATCTTATGGGTGAGTTCTAGGTTGATGCTCCATAGGCTAGTAATATTGAAGTCTAAGGACTCTTTGGAGTGTGCTTTCAATTGCGGTTTCGAGGTAGGTGGTCTAAAAATGTTATCCAATAGTTTTATGGTGGATTTATTCATGTGTGGAATTGTTCATGGTTTCCTTTTGATGATCATTGATTAACCTGGATGTGTTTGGTATACAGGATGCTTAAAATAGTAAATGGGGACTCCCACGATCACTATGGAATGTTTTGAGAATGACATGACCTAATTTGGGCCATCAATGGGGTGTGCCAGCTTTTCCTGGGATTAGGGATTGTTATTAAACAAGTGACCATGTTGTAATAAATGGTAGTTCCCTCGACAAATAAATTGGCATGATTGGTTGAACATGTAATAGAAGTTAGGTGATGCACCTAGACTTGGAAATAAACTAAGGGTTATTTGGAATGGGTTGAATGGTTTATTCACTGAAATGAGGAATGGGTTAAATGGGTTAATGTGTAAACTGATTAAAGACCATAACGGGATAGGTTATGGGTTTAGTGCTGAATGCCTTGTGAGATAGTCATAACCCAAGGTAATTGGGTGAATGGTTAAATGATGTGAAATGGTAATGTGTTAATGGGTTAAGGCATATTGTGAATATCATTGGGGATTTTTGTTAATGGTGTTTGCCAAAGGGAAATGGTATAGTGGGTTGATGGTTACTTATATATAAAAGCATGTGCACATGGCTTAGTACAGTGGTGTATGACTTGAGGATCTGCACCCATGGGTCCAGCGAAGACTGATTCTATGAACTCCACCCTAAATTCATGGGTTGGGAATGAGGATTGAAGATCTATTCTCATAACGGTTGCATAAACCCAGACTGAGGCTTCGAGAATAGGATATGGTTTCATCCACTCGGACTGAGGCTTCAAGGTGAGAATAAGGTTACTATGAGGGGGTTAGTCCTAGTGAGATAGGATAATGATGTGTTTACCCTCTTGCATTTGATTTCTGTCCTTAGACACATGTAACATAATGTATGTGATTAAACAATGTAAATGTGATGAAATGGTAAGTGATAATAATTGGTGTGAAATGAATGATAATGGAGGTGGCAATGGATTTGGCTCTGAACTGGTTAGTGGCGCCTTAATAATTACATGGAAATTTTCCTTGATATTCCTTTTACATGCACGACCTGTTTATACTGGATATTTTGTAGACGACATTGGTGGTGGCCTACTGAGTTGTACCCACGCCCTACTTGGGCCGCCATTGGTTACCCAAGCTAACTTCATGTTTGCAGGTCAGGAGAAGGGCATGGGTCCTTAGTAGATTGTTGAGTGGACATGGGTAGATCTTGGTGGATGATCCGGACTTTGAGTCGGGACCATTTTGGGGATTCTAGCCGTTGTCTTTATTTTTTTCCTTTTGTTCAATTTTTCACTAGTAGTAGGACATGGAATATTTATTGTTGGAAATGGTTGTTATACATGTTCCATTTTTATTGATTATTTTTTCTGCTACTATTTTATTTTTATTCTGGCATACTATGATAAAAAACGTGGGTATAGTCTGCCCACTTGACCACAATGAACCATGTTTCTTGTCAGAGCCTTTGGCGTATGGGGAGGCACGCTTAATGTTATGTAACTACCCAGCTCGGAGCACCGGTTTAGTGGCTTATGGGTCGGGGATGTTACAATGTGTTATCATGGGAGGTCTTACTTCTCCTTCTCTATTTTCTTTTTATTTCGGATAGGTTTCCAAGGGTTAAGATGTGTCATGCCTTGGTAATGAGCTCATGCTTGGGAGTAGCTAACCCATGTACAGGGGAAAACCCAAGTCACCCTGGGTGGGAAATGATGTTCTTGGTTTTTTGTTATTACAGTTGATGATATTTCACTATTGGATGATGCACATGTGGTTTGATGTGACTATTTTATGATATTTGGCTCATGGCCTTAACGACACAAGGGTTTTCATTCATGCATTATTGTAGGCACCTAGGGAGATAGGTGACATGTATTGTGTTATGCACATGCACGGGGTTGGTGTGTGAGGAAGGAAAGTATGGGGCATCATGCATTTCATGAAACCAAGTAATAATAGGAAGAATGAAATAAAAAAAGTGGGTAAATGATGATTAATGAAATATAAGGGTTGAAAAGAGGTGGAAATGTTTTTGTAACGTGTTGTGTGAGTTCGGTTGTAGTGCATGGTTTTTTACCCCCTGTGGACCATGGCCCACAGTTTGGATGGTTAGGGAGGTGAATTTGAGGAGTTAATATCATTGAATTAGCATTTGAAAATGGGTTGTTGTAGCTAGTAAAAATATTTTGATGAAGTCATGAATGTTTTATGGTAAGCATGATAAATATCGTGCTTGGTAATGTAGAGAGATTCCACCACGATGTCGGTTACCCATTGGGAAATGGGAGGATGTTTCTGAGAACACTCCTCTGGTATAAGAGTATGAAAATGTGGTGATCAATGAAGGTAGAGAAGTCCGGTTCTGTGAGAACATGACTTTCCATATACAGATGATGGATCGGGACCCAGGGTGGGTTGCACCGAGTATGTTTGAGTTGACCAGGGAGTTCCAGCTACAACACCCTCCGACCTTCACTGGAGAGGGTGGGCCCGAGGTAGCGGAGTTATGGTTAGAGTCTGTCCAGGCGATATTGGATCATCTGGAGACCCCTATTGAAAAGAGAGTAATTCTGGCAGTGTATTTGTTGCAGGACTAGTCAAGGCGTTCGTGGGACATTCGGCTCAGACCGAGCAGGTTGAGGGGATGTCGTGGATGGTTTTCCAGGAGTCTTTTCTGGAGAATTTCTACCGAGAGACATTTAGGCAGGAGTGGGCTACAAATTTTATGAGCCTGACTCAAGGATCGATATCGGTGATGGACTATGCTACCCGCTTCAGTGATTTGAGACTCTTTGTCCTTGTGTTAGTAGGGGATGAGGTAGCAGTAGAAAGGAGTTTCTGGGATGGGTTGAGACATGAGATCAAGTCTCAAGTAAATATCTTCCTCTTGAAGAGGTTTAAAGAGGTGATGGATCAGGCAGTCATCTCTAAAGGGAACCTGAAGGGAGCTTCAGGTGGTGGTCTTGTCGTTCCGGTTTGGCGGACAAGTGGTGCATCTTTCGAAGGTCGAAAGTGTCATTTGGAAAGTTTCTAGCAAGGTGGTCATAAGTGGGGGTCAACCACTTGGAGGGGGATTTAGGTGTTCTGTTATCAGTGTGGTAGGCTAGGGAATATGTGGGGTCAGTGTCCTCGACCTCCAGTTGAGTGTCGTTCGTCCGACAGGATAGGGCATGTGCAAAGGTTCTACAGGAACCCTTTGCAGACAGGAGAGCATGGTGATGAAAAGCATGTATTGGGTATGGGAAGGGGATCAGTTTCCCTATATCATGCTAGAATTTGGAGATCCATGGGATGTACTAGTAGGTTCAGTGGATGTGGAACTCTAGTGATAGATCGCTCATGCCAGCAGGGCAGTGCAGCATAGGGTGATAAATCTGGAGCCCAGGGTAGAGGGGCATGTCATCTTCTGGTAGTTCAGTTTGTGCCTACTGATGGCGAGGCCGGACCATCAACTGTTCGAGGTACGATCCTTGTAGAGTCAACATTTTCTAGTGCATGGTTTGACACTGGTGTGACAGACTCTTTTTTTTACTCAGGTGGGGTTAATGCTGGGTTTTCCGGTGTATGGGGTGTGTGGAGTTATGTCAATTGACACCCCGTTGGGGGTGCGGGTTGATGATATCAAGTAGTGCATGGGATGTTCCTTGGAATTTCATGGGTATCATTTTCTCTGGGACTTGTTCATTCCCAATATTTTAGGGTTTGGCCAAATCTTGGGAATGGATTGGTTGGTGTTTTATCAGGTGCACATTGAATATTATCATCACAGAGTATCGTTCAGGTTTCTTGAGGGTGACACTTATGTCCACTGTGGTGAATGGGATGTTCTAGTAGGGTGTGTGGGGCTATTTTTTCAACAGATGAGTGGACACACGGCTCAAGTGGCATGTTTCATGCTTCATGGTGACGAGGGAGGGGAACAATCTAATTTCTCTCCCATGGTGGATCAGTTTTAGGATTTTTTTCCTAAGGATTTCTCGGGGATACCACCTGAGAGAGATCTCGAGCTCACGATCGAGTTGTGGCCGGGAATGTAGCTAGTTTCTATTCCACCCTATCGAATGGAAACAACAGAACTCCAGGAACGGAAGGTTCATCTTGAGGAGTTGGAGCGTAAGGGGTTTATCCATCCTAGTACGTCTCCTTGAGGATCTCCCATGCTTTTTTCAAATAATTCCAATGGTCCGTTGATGATGTGTGTTGACTATTGAATGTTGAATCAGATGATGGTGAAAAATTGGAACCCTATTCTTATAATTCATGACTTGTTTGATCAGTTGAGGAGTGCATCAGTGTTTTCTAATATTGATCTAAGGACAAGTTATCACCAGAAGAGTGCGAGGTCTTATGACGTACCGCTGATAGCTTTCATGATTCGGTATGGGTTTTTTTTGAATTTTAGGTAATGCCTTTCGACTTGACCAATGAACCAGCAGTGTTTATGGATTTGATGAACCGAATCTTTCATCCCTACCTAGGTCAGTGTGTGATTTTATTTCTTGATGATATCTTAGTTTACTTGAAAACTTAGTATGATAATGACCAACATCTTGACTTCCTCATGGGAACACTAAGAGGGAATCAGCAATACTCCAAGCTATAAGGGTGTCAATTCATGGATTAGTGAGGTGTATTTTCTGTGTCACATCATCTCGGAGGCAGGTGTGTCCGTGGATCCTGAGAAAGTGCAAGCAGTTGTATCTTTGGAGCAGCCCAAGAGTGTTTTTGATGTTCGTATTTTTCTAGGATTGGACGAGTATTGTAGAAGGTTTATTCAGGATTTATCTTTCTTGGTAGCACCACTCGTTGTCTTTACCATGAAAGGAATCAGGTTTGAGTGGTCTCTGGCTTGTGAGAGTGCCTTTAAAGAGTTGAATAAGCGGTTGACGACCGCACCTATCTTGATCTTACCTAAGATGGGTAAGAAGTACATCGTGTTTTGTGATGCATCTGAAGTCTAAAATGGGGCTATGTTAATGCTGGATGAGTGGGTTGTTGGTTATAGGTCAAGGCAGTAGATACCCCATGAGAAAAACTATCCCACTCGTGACCTTTAGTTTGATGTAGTGGTGTACACCTTGAAGTGCTAGAAGCACTATCTACTTAGAGAACGATTTACTATGTTTATCGACCATACGAGTTTAAATTACATCTTCTCACAATAGGATCTGGATCTTCGGCAGCGAGGATGAGTGGAATATCTCTAGTCTTTTGACTTTGAGTTGGTGTACATGTTGGGAAAGGGAAATCGTGTTGCTAATGCTCTGAGTATGAAGGTTCAAAATCAGGTGGTTTAGGAGTCCAGCACCAAGTTGGAGGTGATAGCTTTGTTTGTAAAGATGCACCTGGAGTTTCCGGAGAATAGTGGTCAGGTTACTCTTGATTTATTAACTAAGGAGTCAAATTTTTTTAGTCGAGTTAAAGAAGATCATTATGATGATCCTGAGTGTTTGATCGTGAAGGAAAAGCTTACAGGTGGGGAGTTACCTTCTGGTTGGGTCGTCAGCGTGGATCGTGTTGTTCGTCTTTGTGGTCATGTGGTTGTTCCAATGTTTGTGCGGGAAGAGTTGGTGTGTGGGTTCCATGAATCAAAGTGGGTAGTGCATCCTAGTTTAATCAAGATGTACCATGATATCCGAAGGTAGTTTTGGTGGCCTGTAATTAAGAAGGAAGTTACAGGGTTTGTGGCATGATGCCTTACCTGTCAGCTGGTGAAGGCCGAGCATCAACGCCCATGTGGTTTGTTGCATCCATTTACCATTCGTGAATAGATGTGGGATTATGTAACAATTAATTTTGCAGTGGGTATTTTGAGGATGCCGTGAAATAATGATGCAATTCGGATGGTTGTGGATCAGTTAAAGAAAGTGGCTCATTTCTTACAAATTCAGGAGACCTTTATAGTTGACCATTTGGGTGACCTTTTTGTTTAGAAAACAGTGTGGTTTCATAGTGTTCTGTGGAACATGGTTTCATATCGAGATCTGCATTTCACGCCGCGTTTCTGGCAAGGGTTGTAGAAGGCACTTGGTACGCATGAGTTTTTGAGTACGTCTTTTCACCCACAGACGGACGGTCACTCGGAGTGTACAATCCAAGTGTTGGATGAAATGTTAAGATTTTTTTTATTAAATGTTGGTGGTTCTTGGGAGAGACACATATCGTTAGTTGAGTTTGCCTACAACAACAGTTTTCAAGTTACGATTCAGATGGCACCATTTGAGGCACTCTACAGGAGGCCATGTAGATCTCGATTATGTTGGCTATTGGCTGGTGAAACCGAGTTGTTGGGGTCAAGTCTCGTGCAGGAGACATCAGAGAGAGTTATGTTGATTAGGAATCGGATGGCTATGGGTTAGAGTAAGCAGAAGTTATATGCATATCAGAGTAGTAGAATTCTTGATTTTTCGATGGGTCATAAAGTGTTTCATCGGGTGTCACCATGGTTGGGTCATCATCGAATACAAATGCATGGTAAGATGGCGCCCAAGTACGTGGGACCTTTTGATATTTTGGAGAGGATCAGACCTGTGTCATACCTATTGGCTCTTCCACAACAGTATGGTGAGATGAATGATGTGTTTCATGTGTTGCGACTTCGAAGATATCACCCTGAACCATCAAACGTGGTTGACGTGGAGGATGTGGAGCTTGAGGCCGATGTGTCCTTTGAGGATCATCCGGTTCGTGTGGTGGATCGTAGTGAAAAGGTCTTGCGAGGAAACGTTGTGCCATTAGCATGAGTATTATGGAATCATAGAATGTTCAGTAAGAAACATGGGAGCATGAATTGGATATGCAGGCTCAGTGGCCTGAACTCTTCTCTTCAGTGGATCAATTTGGCTTGGAAGCTTGGCTCAAGGAAGAGCCATTATATGGTGGGGAGGTTGTAAGATCCTAGTTTTTGGAAGGGCATCTTTTTGTTATGTTTTGGTTGAATCCCTTATTTCGGGCTTCAAGGTATGTCTTTTAAAAGTGTGAGAGGCCTTTGGAATTGTTCGAGGGCTCGGGGAATGAAAGAAAAGAAATTTGGGCAACACAAGCCATGGCGTTCGGCCTGCACACAGCTAGGGAATACCATGCGGCCTGCACATGTATACTCTGAGACCCCTCCTCCTCAGAACAGAAGAATGTGCATGGTTTGTGCACGGTTTGTGAAACCGTGCGGCCAAACCGTGTGGCCTCTTAATTTTGGGAGAAATTACATAATTTCTACCCTTGGATTTTAAGAACCCTCTTGGTATTTCCACTCTATTCATCCCTCTTCACCGTAAGGATGATCCAAATCACCCAAGAGCTCCAAGAGGTAAATCACACACGTTTCTATAGTGTTTTTGGTGTTGTTGGATGCAGATCAAAGCTCTATGTAAGGCTAATCCCATCATTACTTCTCCTTTTTTAGGGTTTGTATCTTCTCTCTCTCTTGTTCTGATGCTCCAAAACCCTTTCTTTTGGTTGAGTTCTCTATGGGAGCACTAAATTAGGGTTAGATTAAATTCTAAGGACACGTTTGAGTGTGTGTTCAACCACAGTTTCGAGGTAGGTGGTCTACAAAATTTATCCCATAGTTTTATGGTGGATTTATGCATGTGTGGCTTTGCTCATGAATTAAATATGATGAGCTTTGATTAACATGGATGTATTTGGTATAAAGGATGCTTAAAATGTTAAATGGGGACTCTCACGATCCCCATGGGATGAATTGAGAATGAATTGACCTAATTGGGACCATCTATGGGGTGTGCGGGCTTTTCTCGGGCTTAGTCATTATTATTAAACAAGTGACCTTGTTGTAATAAATGGTAGAGCCGTTGATAAATATGTTTGAATGATTGGTTGAACTTGGAATAGAAGTTAGGTGATGTACCTAGACTTGGAAATAACCTAAGGTTTATTTGGAATGGGTTTAATGGTTGATTTATGTGAATGATGAATGGGTTAAATGGGTTAATGTGTAAACTGATTAAAGACCACAACAATATAGGTTATGGGTTTAGTGTTGAATTCTTAGTGAGATAGGCATTACCCAAGGGAATTGGGTGAATGGTTAAATGATGTGAATTGGTAATGTGTTAATGGGTTAATGCATAATGTGATGTTATGTGTGGTTTGGTGTGAATGGTGTTTTTTATAGGGCAATGGTATGGTGGGGTGATGATTACATATATATATAAGCATGTGCACATGGCTTGGTAGATTGGGGTATGACTTGAGGCTCTACGTCTGCGGGTCGAGCGAAGACTGATGTTATAATCTCCACCATAAATTCACAGGTAAGGAAAGAGGACTGAGGATCTATTATCCTAACAGTTGCATCCACCCAGACTGCGTCTTCGAGGTGAGGATATGGTTGTATCCACCCGGATTGAGGCTTCGAGGTGAGAATATGGTGACTATGAGGGGGGTAGTCCTAGTGAGATATGATTACGATGTGTTTACCCTATTTCATGTGATTATTGTCCTTAGACCCATGTAACATAATGTATGTGATTAACCCATGGATATGTGATGAAATTGTAAGTGATGACAATTGTTGTGAAATGAATGATAATGGAGGTGGCAATGGATTTGACTCTGAACTAGTTAATGGAACCTTAATTATTACTTACAAATTGTCATTCATATTCCTTTTGTATTAACTACCTTTTTATACTGGATATTTCGAAGACATCGTTGGTGATGGCCTACTGAGTTGTACTCACACCCTGCTCGGGCCTCCATTGGGTACCCGAGCAGACTTCATATTTGCAGGTCAAAAGAAGGGAAAGGTACTCGCTAGATAGTTGAGTGTAAATGGGTAGCACATGGTGGATGATCCAGAAATGGAGTCAGGACCTTTTTGGGGATTTTTTATGTTGTCTTTATTTTGGCCTTATGTTCACTTTTGTACTTGTAGTAGGCCATGGCATATTTATTGTTGGAAATGGTTGTTACACATGTTCCTTTATTATCAATTATTTTTTCTATTATTGGATTATTTCTATTGTGGTTTAATCTGATAAAAAACGGGGTATTGTCTCCCCACATGACCACAATGACCCCTCCTGCTAGTCAGCTGCCTTTTGCATATGGGGAGGTGTGCTTAAGGTTATGTAACTACCCGACTCGGAGCACCGGTTTAGTGGATTTTGGGTCGAGGACGTTACAAAATGGGTTAGTGGATCCCTATCAAAATTACTAAAAAACATCGCTATCCTTATATTAAAATCCTTATTTATGGATTAAATCTAACCGAGGAAGATTCTGGTGAAAATATAAGGAGGATACCCGAGTAAGAGGTATAGTTCTCCAATAATCGTTTTTATATTATTTCATTATCCACCCTATTAAATCATTATTAATAAATGTTTATATAATGACCCCATTATATCCCATATACTAGGATTTTTCTATAAGAACATATTGACCTTCAAACATCTATAATTCCATCAAATGATTTCTTAAATAATCATTTGTTTTTATATTGGATTATCACCACGTGAACTGAAGTCATTCGTTGTTCCATTACCAACATTCATGGTTGGACATGATGATGGATCTAAAGTGTATATATATATATATATGATATTTATATCATATTTATAACTTTTTAGACAATATATCATATATATATATATATTTACCTTCCATTTCATAGGACATACAATAATGTTGCTTGTGTGTTTAGTAGACTACCGCCTCATGAAATGATGTGACTCGTCTTTCCCTAATGCTTCACATGAAAGGTGATAAGGATAAATTTAATTATTATATTTGATATAAATGAAATTATTATGATATTGATGACATATTAATCACTATTTAATGATAATATATCATTTTATTTCATGTCTTTTCACTCACACAAGTATGATAAAAATTTTCCTGTACTTGTGGACTACCACCTTCAAAGAGAGATCTGAATCGCTTTTCATCACCATAAAACATGATTGATATGTATAAGTATATAATTTGTTATATGTGATATTATCATAATTTTTAAATATTATATATTAATTACCTTTTTCTATAATGATCATTGGAAAATGGAAACGATACTGATTCGTACATATGGCTTACCATCTCTTGGATCATAATGTACTTCATTATTCATAACCATCTAGCATGATTGGTTTAAAAGTAAAATTGATGTCAAATTATGGTAATTATGTCATTATTATTAGTATTTAAATTATATAACTATATAATATGTGTATGAACCATATCAATTGTTCAGAAACATGCATGCGAAAATAAGGAAATTGACACCTAAAAAAATAAGAATAATGAATAATTATTAATGAATGGTGGATAAGATTGTATAAAAGGATCTTATATGAAATTATAAAAATTAATATGGTATTAGTGTATGCAAATAAAATTTTTAAAAACATTATAATGGTGGTTAATGAATGTTAAATGAAAAGGATTTGTGAGGTAATGTATTACATAACTCAAATTTTCGTTATTGGGTTAATCTTCATCGACATTGATTATTTCATTCAAATGTTATGTTTATAATGATTTTCATTAAATTTTGATGTATGACACCTTTTTATTATGATTTAACATATAAAAACATAATAGATTCATTAATAACATCTTACTTTAATGTTATAATCATTGTAATGATTTATTTTACAATCTCATTCTAATTGGGATATATGACTATTGAATTTCTTGTAAATTAAATTATTTGACTATTTTCTAAAAACAAATTTAATTTTATTATCCACTAGGTATTCATGATATTTTTATGCTATATTATGTTTTTTCACTCATTGGTACTTTAATTATTTGAGAAATTGTTTTTATGAAAATCTGACATCATCTCTCTCTTCAGTCAGAAACCTATTATCTTCCCAACCTATGTCTTCTAAAAATATTTTAAAAAGTGCTTTTAAAATTTTCAAAATTAATTATTAAAGTTTTTTTATTTATTTTTTATTTTTTACAAAACAAATTCAATAGAATCTTATGTCATTTTCGAAACAATTCCCTTTTGATTTTATTTAAAATGTGAAAGGAATATTCTTGTCATATTATAATTGGATACTTCCCTAGAATTTTATAGTGGAAAAGTAATGTTCTTTTTAAATTAACTATAATGTAAGTAATAAAAAAGGTTCATGAATATAATATTATTCATGATGCCTTTACATTTTTAAAAGTACTTTTATAATAAAAAAAATTCCCTAATATTCTAAAAATTCTATTTTTTTAATTTGATTTTCAAAGAAAATCTATTAAAAAAAATTATATGTTTTGAAATTTTATTTTCAATATTAAAATGAAATTTTTAAAAAAAATTAAAAGAACTTTTAAATTTATTCCCATTGATCAATGATAACATTCTGTTATTTTTACTCAAATTTGTATATATTTTATTGATATTTTTCTTATTGTTCATTTAGATGGTTTATAATCATTATATCTATGAAAACTATTGACATTCACTTCCTATATTCATTTTTTGTACTCATTAACATTCTACTAAATTATTCATTTTCATATAGATATTAGATTTCATAAACCATATATTATTTTTATATATGGTGTTTTACTTTTCGATTTTTTTATTTGCTATGGGACTATTGAATATATATATATATATTACAAAATATGTACATTTTTTATAAGGATTACTATTCAAGAATTAGATAAATTAGTAGATATATGAGGAATGATTCATACATGAAATGATGGGCGGGTCCCAGAGGTTATATAGCCTATCTCTAAATCAATGGGTCTTATGAGACAAAAATCAATTGGCCAAACTCAATGAGTTAATACCAAATAGTTTAAATCGTTCTTGGAAAACGTCTTGACATAATATTTATAGTTTTCCCAAATTGATTAGTTTGTTCCAAGTAATTTTAAATCATCCTGAGAATAATATTAATGGTATTTTTTTATTGATGATACATGAAATAAACTAATTAATCATTTACTTCATTCAGAATTTAGTTATTGTTATCCATGATATTTTCACACTGATTTTATCTCTAGATGAATTTCATTATAAGTTACTGATTAAATTGAATGTTTTAACAATAATTTACCTTTGCATGATGATATTTAAGTATCCAGTTATGATAGTAATTTAATTTATTAAATGGAATTTGTTTTTAGTTATTTACCATTTTATTTTTATTATTGTCTTTTTAATTTTGGCATTGATGTTTTCACTGGACACACTTCCTTCCCAGTTTATTGATTACATGGATATTTTGGTTCAGTTATTTACCTTTCCTTGTGGACTATTCTTATTGGTTAATGGTAGATTCTATTATTCATAACCCTTTTGGAGTATTTGATATCACCATTATTTTGTTTCATTTCAAAATAATATAAGAATTTTACTACAAAATATATTCAAGATTATCTTATAGGGGATAATGTAATTATTGAATATAATTATTTTGTAAATTGTGAACTGAAATGTAATATGTGAATCATATATATATCTATTTTACCAAAAAATACTAAAAATATGATCCTTTAGGATTTGATTCCGTGTATATTATGACAATTTAATAGAGGACACTGGTTCCACGAAACTGGTGTCCATGTCACTATTCTCAGCATATTAGAGATGGTTTTTTGTAGGATTTGGATTAGCTATATTTATCAAAATGTATTAAGGAGCGAAGTGAAGAGGTTCAATTTTATAATTAACGTGAGTTTCCCACATATAATTATTTAATGTTTTTCCTTAGATCTAATTTTTTGTAATCTATAGAAATCCAATCTTATAATACAATGATATTACATCATTTTTTATGAATTTTAATTACAAAACACAAACACATTTGGTGGTACAAAATGAAGATGGATGTTCTATAATATATAACAATGTGTTTTATATTTCATTAAGTTAAATTGGATACATATAAGTCCAAATGGATGTTGTAACTATTTCTTTTACCCATGTAGAAATGAGAGAATATCACTGTGGACATTTTCATGGGACACCCGAAGACATCCAAAGGAAATGATGAGATACGTGTTGTGGTGGATAGACTCACAAATACTACACACATTATCTCCATATTGATCGATCTCTTGCTTGAACAACCTGAAACGTTATATGTGAAGGAAGTGGTGAGTCTACATGGGGTTCCAGTCTTGAATTCCTTCTTTCATGATCTAAAGTTCACATCTAAATTAGATAGGAGTCTTCAACATGATTTGAGTACTAAATTAAATTACATCATGGCTTATCACCCCCAAACTGATGGCCAATCTGAAATTATTATTAAAATTCTTAAATATATTCCAAAATCTTACTCTTTATAATTAAAAGGTGTATGGGGTCAGCATCTCCTATTGGTTGTGTTCTTATAAAAAATCACTTCAACTCAAGTATTCATATGACTCCATATGAATCTCTTATTGGATATTGATTTAGAATTCTAACATATTAGAATGAATTTGTAGAAATAAATCTACATGGACAAGATCATGTATAAAATATAATGGAGAAGGTTCAAGCCATCTATAAATATATCATAGCTTCTAAGAGTTAGAAAAAGATCTATTCTAACAACCATCAAGGGGACTTGGATTTTGTCGTTGGATATAAAGCCTTCCCTCAAATATCATAGTGGTAGAGAGTCATGTGGTTTGGAATGAAAGGGATTTTATGCCCAAGGTTCATTTTCTCTTTTGAGATCCATTATTCCATTGGAGTTGTGGAATATCTTCTTGAACTTCCACCAAATATGGCTCAATTTCATGACGTCTTCTGAGTATCACTCCTGAGGAAGTACATACCAAATCCTTCACATGTACTGAACTCAGAGATGGTACAACTATAATATGATCTCTCATATGTAGAGAAGATGGTAAATATTCTTGACCGGATAGATACAATAAAATAAAAATGGAAAACTCACCTTTTTATATTATTATTAGGTGACCATATGTATGAAGAAGCAACTTCAGAACCTATAGAGGTGATTAAGGATAAGTACCCTCTCATATTTATGTAAAATGGAGTTTAGAGGGTAAACATTCAAAAGGGGGAATAATGTAATATCACAAAATTTTATAAATATAATTAATCTATTCTTATTGTAATATTATATTGTATAAACCACATAAAATCACTTATATACAATGATAGAATATTTATAAATGAATAATTAATGAAATAACTTGGGTTTTAGAAGTTAAGAAACCTTTACTGATGAAATTGTAACATGAAATTAAAAATAGAAATATGAATTTATGAATAGTAAGACAAAATACTAAATATAAACCTCACCCATTAAAGTGAATAATAAAATTTATGCTATTTATATGTGAAAATATTATATAATTATATTATAGTTTTAGTGAATATTTTAAAAATTGTTAATTTAGTGTCGATATTTTTATATGTCATAAAAATATAGTAACTTTATTATAATTGGATTATTATGTTAAAAGAAAAAAACATTTCATTCAATAGATTCATATATTAATATTACTATTCCTTATAGATTTAATATAATTTTATGAGACCTTAATAAAATTTTTAAAGTTTTATTAAACAAATTATTATTTTAAAATATATATTTTCCAAGTAAAAGTTAATTTTAATTAAAAATAAAAATTATCATATATAGAAAATTATTTTCATAAAATGAATTATATTTATGGATTCTAAAAATTGAATAATTTTAAGTGTGAATTTTAGGGATTTTTCTAAAATACATGATTTTTTTGAATAGTAAAATAAAAAAAATTACAATATATGTACATTGAAAGCTAAATGAAAAATTAACTAATCCATAGATGATGTAAGAAAAAAATATATAACACGACTTCCTTTTATTAATATTATTTATTATAATTCTAAACTATTTATAGTCCTAAGACAAAAAAAATAAACTAATAATTATAATAATTATAAAACACCCATCCCCTCCGCTATAAATATCACCACTCACCCCCTCTTCTCCTCACACCTCTCAATCATTGATCCTTGCTTAAGTTATATAAAAAACTCTTCTATCATCCCTCCCACACATCTAGGATCTCTTTGTCTCATCGATTTACTAAGCCTAGGTGCCTTGAGGAAGATCTCAAGAGGATAATTCAAATGGTGAATCCTCTCTCTTTTTCATTTAATATCCTTTAAATATCAATTTATTTTTTTATTCTCTCATCATAGACCTACATCAAAATGGAATTATAAAATCTACTACATTGAATATAATTCAATTATATTATTTTAATGAAATACCCATCATTAAACTCTCCCATTTGTCTCTCTTATTCTAAAAAGGGAAATCATCACTCATGATGTGTCAATTTACAGATATCGTGGGCGTTGAACTTTAATTTTCCCTAAATACCCATAGGGCTATTAATAAAATCATTAAATGGTTTAAAATGGATTATAAAATATATTTAATAACCATATTTATGTTCTGGAACTAACTTATATATATAATACTAATTGATAAAATAAAACAAATTTATTTTCATAAAAAACCTACAAAAATTAACCTAAAACAATCATCATTAACTTTTTATCTAATAAATCATCATCAATGTATATATACAAATAATTTGAAATATAATTTCATATTATATAATATCATTTATAATATATAATAATTTTTTTGGTATTATTCATCATCTTAAACTATCTTATATTCATGAATACAAATGAAATGTTCATTAAAACTATGAAATATAATACTTATAAATGGTGAAATTAAACTATATAACACATAAAAATTCCCATATAAAATTAATAAAACCATAATGAATAATATTATGGTAAAAACATTTTTAATTATTATTTAATGAACCTAATTTGTTTATCTAGGATATTAATTTTAAGTATGCTTTCGGACCCAAGATATAGTGAATTCTAAAACTCGTCTCTATTTTTTTAGCTTTACCTCATTCAACCAATTTTTAGAATGGATACTCCATAAAAATAATTTATTCATAATTATCATACCTCTTCAAGGATATAAATGTCTTCTACTTGAGTTTATTACAAAAAAAAATTTCCAAAAGAACTCTTATTTCCAAAGAATACATCTTATACTTATCATGATTATTTAATATTCACTCATGAATAATGATTCTTATATAAAGAATGTTACTCTATATTAAATTTGGAAACCCAATGTTTATTAATATATTATTTGTTAAATTAAACCCATTCACTTCCATGGGTTATTTTATTTCCTATATTGACATATGTTCTATGTGGCATGTATGATAATGAAAATATTATGATGTGACGATTGCACCAAAAATTATATAGCGCAATGTTAATGTTATGATGTGACAGGTGTCCATGGAATTATATAGATTTCCAACACATTGGGTTAAGTCATTATTCTCATGAGTAAATTGAAATATCTGTGAACATGATCCTATCTTTGTTAACAACTATGTGTGGTAGTTACCCACTAAGATAAGATGTTTTATTTTTAGGCATTTCCACATTCCATGCCTTTAGATAATGCTTCCTATCATGATTATGATGATGATGTTAAGACTATAATAACCCCATGTTATATTGTTTCATGTTATTATCTATCCTCTTACAACGATTTTACCTCACTAATATTCTTTTTATATCCTCTAGTGACTGCATGTACAAAGGGGAGTTCAGAAGCCAATAAGAAGCTATAGAATAAAGAATTATATAAATGTTTATGTTTTATGTTTTAAAATTTATGTATGGTCCTAACATTCAAGAGATAGTAAAAAAATTTATTCTCATTTTTAAATTTTTTTTCTGTTGTTAAAATTATGTAGTAATAAGGTAAGAAAGGCAGAGTCATTATAAACATTATCGTATTCCTATAAAATTAAGAGTATGAAGTTATGTGTGATATAATAACTCAATTAGTATAATAATATTTTAAATTTCATATATAAATAATAATTGTAAAATTATTTATATCCTTAAAATGTGGTAATATAAAAAATTAAAGAAATATGTTCATGATGTGATAATCCACAATATCCACAAACAATTATTATATAACCCATTTCATTGGAAGTGTAGATGGATATAAGTAGTTAGCTTAAAATAACAATATATAGAGAGAGAATATACTAATTTTACTATAACATCATGGTATTATAATGATTTATGTGGGAGGAGGATGAAATAAAATATGAATTATTGGTGATGAATGTTACCACTTATATTGGAATCCTCCTTAGGTTTTCACCAAAATCCTTCCTCATTTGGATTACTATTTAAACTAAGGCTTATAGAATGATAGGTGGGAAGTTGGGAAATGATTTGAGTCAAGATTCACCCACATTGTTTTCATATCACATGGATCCAGTAATGGGACCTTCTAAATTCTAAAAGTGATTATGTAGAAATATAGATAGCTAGTGGTTGTTGGATAAGTTTTGGTTACTTTCATTATCCTTATCTTTGTAGTTTAATACCCTGGTGAAACCATTTTTTACTTTAACCATGGAAAATAATTTTTACTATTTTTCCTATTAATTTTTTTAAAAAATTAGTTTGACTATATTAGAAAATATAAATTTTACTGACTCCATATATGGAATCCATTTTTTCAAATTCTATTTCTATATTTGAATATTTTAGTTATAAGATCTATACAAAATGACTGCCCATTAGTCAATAAAAATTGGAATAACTATTATCTTGAAATTTCTATACCTCATTTAATATATTTTTCATTACAATGACTTCCTTATTTCCTCACAATTTATTATACCTATAACAATGTTCATTCTTGATGATCAATAAAGATACATGATTCTCATGTTAAACCAAAAATAGAATATAAAACATAATGAATGTAATTATTTAATATCCTTACAATCTTTCAAATATTTTATATTCATATCATAGGTAAAGTTATATAATAATGGTTAGGTCAAATTATCATTAGGGGTTACGTATAGTGGATGTTTTATTTAGTAAAAAAATATTCAATATGGTAAGGTAAATAACTAAAAAACATTCCATTAGATCAGAAACATAAGAATGAAATGAATATATAGATAAATAAATTTTATAATATCATGGATAATAATAATTGGGTTATCAATGAAGGAAATCTATGATATTGGATTCCATTATTCAAAGAATCATGATACCTCTACCTTCATGATATTGTGTAGGGAAGTTTTAAACTATGTGTAAAGACACTCTTATTATGGACAACTGATTTGTCTCCTAAGACCTATTAATGAATCAAGTGGATATATAATCCTAGTCCCCACCCATAACTGACTTTCCAATGGATTCCTCATATATTTTATGATCAATTTGACCATGAACAATATTCCATATCAGTAAGTGTTTGTATTTATTAAATAATATAGATTATCAATAATTCACTAGTCAATCACATTACTTGTAGAGTACAAACCATATGTAATAATGGAATATTGTTTAATAAATATTCATATCAATGATAAAAAAATATGGATATTTATGATAAATTTAATTTCCAATGATCAAAAAAATTATTGATTCAGGATAATTTCAACGAACAAAAAATTATGGAATATTGGGTTTCAATTCCACAAAAATATAAGTTTTCTAATAAAATAAGATCTTTTAAAAAATGGATGTGAAATAAAAAAATGATCATTAAAGTAATTTATTTATTTTAAAATAAATATATAACATGTAATAGAATATAAATACATTATAATGTTTATAATGGTGTGAAATATGTTATCACCGTATTTGATAGAAATCATTTTTTTACTTTTGTAAAAAGTGCTATAAATATCTTTTTTAGAAAATCATATGAGGATTATTTTAAAAAATTAAATGGTTAAGGATGAAATAAAATTTACATAATAATTTATTTGACTATATAAATGTAATTTTATAAAAGAGTTTTGAAAAATACTGACATTAAAGGAAAATATAACTAATCAAAAATTAAAACACGATAGGCTTTTATTTCCATCATTTCACTAATTTATTAATGAAAAAATAATAGAAATACATTTTAGTAATCATATAACATTTAAATATCATGGGATAAAAAAATATAAAGATTTTTTTAAGTATTTATTATAGTATTCTTTCAATGAGAGTAAGATCCATCCCAGAAAATGGGATTGTAAAATTATTTCTTACCTCTTTTGTAGCATTTAAATAATATCACCATGAAATAGAAAATATTAACTTGAAAATAAATATTCCTGAATAAATATATATTCATGTTAAATATCTCAATGGGTTTTTATATACTCCACATATAATTAACTAGGTTCTTAATACCAAAAATTCTTTAATGGAGTAGAAATTGAGATGAAATCTCAAAGAAAGATCATTTTATTGGAGTGGGAATTAATCAAAGAAGTGAGTTTCGGTGGAAAATTTATATCCAAAAAAATAAAAATAAAATAATACAACCATATTCTACTTCAAACTAATTAATAGTATAACATAGTTAATAAAGTTAATGTATAACCCAATGAATTTTAATTCAGTTATGAATTCCCCTTAACCCATAGTAACATGAAAATCAAATCCCTTAGGTTAAATGAAAATTAATTGAAACATGAAATACCATAGAATATAATAGACTCATTATATGACAAAATAAATCAGAATTATATACACAATACAAAATAAATTAGGTTGATAACATTAAAATATACTATAATAAATAAAAATTGATTGTATGTCCCATACCTCATGCTTATCTTTAGTTAAAAATGATTTAATCTCTAATATAATGGTTTTATAAATGTTATTACATTATAATAGAACCTTATTAGTATTTAAAATATCATATTAGATCTTATTATAACATAGTACCACCTATTTCTTATTAATATTTCATTATTAACCTTGTTTTGGGTGTTGTTTGCTTCATTTTCTAATGTATGTTATGTCACATAAGATATAGATTTTATGAATAGGATATTGTTACATCATTTACAAAATTATATTCATATTATAAATATAATATTTTTTCATACCTAAATTTTTAGAATCATTTATGAAAAGTGGACATATAAAATGAATCATATCACATTTTAAAGATGGTAAGTCATACATATGCATGAGTGAGGATATCATTTTCATAATGGCTGAAATAAGAAGGAAGTGGACAATGTGTTGATTTTATATTATTAATATATTTTTATAAGTATTATATATATATAAATTATTTCCCACATTATAAATATCGAAGTAAGTCGGTGGTGGAGAAAAAATGCAACGGTTCATGAGGTGGTATCCCACCATACAAACGGGTGATGATTTATTCCCTTTTGATAGAGAAAAAGATGGATAAAATTTACTCCCTCAATATAATAACATCTGAATATATATGATATAATGGTGTCATTATAATGTAGTTGTTAAGACATTCATTAATTTGGAAAAAGAAGAAGTAAAAAATATCACTGAAGATTATTACCTTTTCTTAGAAAAACCTCATTTGGATCGATTATTAAGGACACCATGGATAGAATTTTTAGAATACTAGTAACTCTAGAATTTGTCTACATTTAACAACCTTAATTTCTAAAAAAATATCATTTTCTTAGACAACATATCTGACATACAACACCGATCTTAGAAGAAAATATAACACCCTAAGACATAATGATAAATTAATTATAAATTAAATTAAATCTATTCAATAGAAGAAATTAAAAAAATGAGTTGACCATCTGTTACATGAAACCCTAGGTATATTTATTATTACACATAAATCTGAGTTTATATTTCCTTACATGCAACCCAGACTTTAAAAAAAATGTGTAATATTATTTGAATATTATTAATTATTACAATTGATATTACCCAGATATTGGAATGGGGGTATGAATATTAATAATTATGTTCTCAAAAAAATAAGTTATTCAATTTATTATAAATAAAATAATAATAATTAAAAAAATGAAATGTTTTTTTGAAAAACTCTATTTTTCTTAAATATTGTTTTAATCACGCATTGCATAAAAAATTTATAATTAATTTTTACTGATTTTAAAAAATTTATTTGAAAAAAAAAATTATTTCTAAAATAATGATATCAAAATTATCTTAGATTGAATATCAATTATTTTTTGAAAATATCTCAGAATTCGATAAATACTGAATAAAATGATGTTTAATTGAAAAATCTCATTTATATTAAATTATTTCTAAAACAATTATATATTTTGTTTATTTTAAAGAAAAATTAGTTAAAAAATATTTTAATTAATCCATTTTAAATTATTTTATTAATTTTTATACTCAATTTTTAGAAAAAAACATTGTAAAATTTTGGATATTTTATCTTTAAAACCCATCTTTGTCGTCATGTCATTGTGATTAATTTAAAACTGATTTCTTCCAAATATATGAATTTAATTTGAAAAATGTATTTCATATTTGTGATCCAGATAATTTATAATTTAAATAAGGTGAAATTATTTTGTTACCAAATGGAATAGTGAAAATCATATAAATTAATTAGCAAGATTATGGTATATAATGATTTATTAGGGTTTTATTATAAGAAGATAAGTGTTAAAAAAGACATAAAAACATTCAAAAACCAAATTTAAGGATATAATTCAACTTAATATCTTCTAGGTTTGATAATGACCCATTTTGGATGAATTTTAAATGATATAGAAGTGGGCATCATTGAATATTTTCAAAAAATTAGAAGTGTGCCACTCACCTCACTTAAAAACGGTCACCCACTATCTACTCTTCATCGCACCTATAAAACTATTTATATCATAAAATAAATCCTTAAATAACATCTCATAATCTCTCCAAAAATCCAGGAATACATAATTTTGGTATAAATACAACTATTAATTTTTTGGGGAAATCTATGAATGAAATCTTAATAAGAGGAAATCTTCTCCAATGAGTGTTTTTATTTAATTTATTTCAACGCCTAATTAATTTATTATTAAATCATTATAATATAATAAAAATATAATCATATCGATACTTTTATGGATTTATAATAAGATATTTTCTTTTAACCATATCTACTTCTGTCAATTTTTTTATGAAATAATTGTTCATGTGTATGGTGGATTACATCCTCGTGAATCGATGTCATTCATTCATCCCTTACCACCCTTCATGATTGAGTATGATGAAGGATATAATATATATATATGATATTTATAGCATATTTAAAACAATTTTTTTAGTATATCATATATATTGTCTTACCTTCCATTCTATAATAGATACGATAAAGCTACCCTTGTGTACAGTGGACTACAACCTCGTGAAGCGACCCGATTCAATATTCACTAACACATCACATAAAAAGTTATATGGATAATTTTAATTATTATATTTTATCTATATGATACTAAAATGATATTAATGTCAAATATATCATTATATCATTTTTTCTTACCTTTTCACTCGCTTAAAGATGATAACATTGTTCGTGAATGTGTAGACGTCTGCCTTCATAAAGCGATGTGACTATTCTTTCATCACCAAAAATAATTAATTATATATATATATATTTATAAAATATTGTATATAAGATATTATAATAATTATTATAATATAATATAACAATTCACTTATTTCCATAATGAACATTTCAAAATAAAAACGTTACTCATGCATACATACAACCTATTGTCTCCATGATCGTAACAAACATCATATTTCATTACAATATTTCAAAATTATTGTTAGATATAAAGAGGATTTAAATATAGAATATAAATATAATGATTATTATTCTCTATATGATACAACTATATAATAGGTGCAAGTACTGGATCTTTCATAAGGAAACATTCATGGGAAAACATGGAAACTAACACATAAAACAATGAAAATAATGAAATATTATTAATGAAAAAGTGATAATATTTTATAAAATGATCATATGTTATATTATAAATAATAATATAGTTATTTTCTATTTTAATAATTTTGTTAAAACCACAACAATGGATGTTAAATAATGTTCAATCAACATTATGTGTGAGGTAAGGGATTTATTAACTCAATTTTTGTTCAATGGGTTAATCGTTTACTTTATGGATTATGTCATTCTATGATTATGTGTATAATGACATTTTATTACCTTATATTTTACTTAAACTTGTTTTATGTTTATTTAATGTTGAAAAAAATAATATATTTATTGATTAGTTATCACATAAATGTTATGATCATTGTTAAGGTTTATTTGATAGTCTCATTCTAATAGACATTGTTTACACTAGAATTTTGGTTGAAGGATATTTTTAAAATATCTATTTATAATATAAATTTCATTTTATTAACCGATGGTCATTCAGGATATTTTAATGTAATTATATTGTTATTTCACTATTTGTTACTGAAATTAATTGAGTAAATGATTTTAAGAAAATATTTCTTCATTTATCCCTTCTTTCGGAAATCTACTTTCTTCCGAAACAATTTTTTTCAAAAATAATTCAAAAATAGTTTAAACCATTTCAAAATAATGTATTAAAATAATTTTTAACCATATTTACTTTTAAAAAAACATAAGGAATATTTTTACATTTTCCTAGAAATGCATGTTTGGTTTTTACATTAAATATGAAAGGCATCTTCCTATTGTTTTCTAAAAAGGAAATTTGGTAACATTTTATAGTGAAAAAGCAATGCTCTCTTTAACTTATATATAATATAAGAACATTACTACTATAATTACAATTATTTATTTGAATATTCTTATTCTAGATTAAGACGTTATTTTTAACAAATTTTTTTATAATATTGATTAAATTTTTTTGTTTTTAAAAGTGACTTTCAAAAAAAAGATTTAAAAAGATTGACTTTTTAAAAAGTGATTTTCAAAATAAAAATAATATTTTATTCCAAAAAACTCATAATATTTTTTTTATTTCAATTAATTAAATAAAAAACCTTTTATTCAAACTCTAAGGGGTGTATATCTAATTGATTCCTTCCATGTTCTTCTTTTGGATGTTCTGTGATCATTTGGAATAAGGAAATTATTGACATTCACCTACATTATTCATTTTTTCCAACATCATCTTTCCCTTGAATTATTTAATTTTAGGTGGGAATTAAATTTCGTAAATTTGATATCATTTCTACAAATGGTATATTTATATTGATAATTATTTAATTTTATAGTAGAATATATAAAAATATATATCATTTACTCACTATGTATATTTTTTGATAAGTGATTTTGTTCATTAAATTAATATATAATTCAATGTGTAAAGAATTATTTAGACATGTAGTGACATGTGGGGCAAAGACATTTTATACCACCTCAATGCATTAATAGGTATCATGAGAAAAAATAATTTGGTCAAACCCTATGTTTTTTTCCAATTTGTTATAAACTATCTTGTGAAAGGTATTTACAGTAGAAGTATAGTTGGCCAAACCAAGTCTGTTTATACCTGGTATTTTTAAAACAATTTATAAATGGTCTTGGTGTAGAAGAGGTATTCATGTTCCTGAGACATGATGTCCAATAATTAATCATTACCTTCAATAATGATTTTGTTATTATAATCCATAAAATTTTTTCATTAATATTATCTCTAGATGAATTGCATTATTTGTTACTAATTGAATGGAATGTGTATTCTATTATTTAAGTTATAATTTTTATTATAACTCATCCTATTATTATTGTCAATTTATTGATTCAATTTCATGTTTTTTAGTTATTTTCTATTCCTTACTGTTAATTATCTATGAAATTTATTGCATTGATATTTTTTATGGATGTCCATCCTTACAAATTTATTGATATATAGAATGTGTTTTAAATTATTTACCTCACTATATTGACTATACTTTTTTGATCTGTGATATCTATAAATTTACTTAACACTTACTAATCACTATATTTAAGATTTATCTTTTTTCCTTTCCTATGAATATATTATGTGTACTAAGAATGATATGCAATAATATGCTAGATGGAAGAATTTTATTCTGGGAAAAAATTATGTGGCCGATATTTTATTCATATATAACATACGAATCATATCTATATCTAGTTTACCAATACTACAAAACAATTCTATTATTTGAAAAATGATTCGTTAAATATTATGCCCATTTAATAAAGAATACATTAGATCTAGGATTCTAGAGTTTGTGTGGATATAGTTGGTACAAGAGTAAATTTTTTATAAACCTTGAGAACTAGATTTAGGAAAACCTAAATTAAGGATTATAAATATCTAATAGATTTTGTGAATAAGTCTACAATAACGTACTAATTTTTCTGTAATGTGGATATTATGTGGTTATTTCTATAATTACATCATTGTCTAGATACAACACTTGGACATGGTTCAGTCATAGAGGTATATAGGGGTAATATTCTCAAAAAGGGTGCATTAGGCATGTCTAAACTAACACCTAGTACAAGAAAACAGTTCTTATTGTGAACATTTTTTGTCACTCTTGAATGATATTCTTTGGATAATTCACATTTCCTTTACTAATAATTATATAGGATTTAAAATAGAGGTATATCCAAAGAAGCCATTTTTATGATTTTGAAATTTTATATATATACATGATTTTATCAATTTATGTTAAATATTTCAATGGTTTAGGAGTTATAAATTAGTTTTTAAAAATTTATAATCTAATATACTATATTTCATCATTTATAAATGTTTCCCTTTGGAAGTAATGGGAACCACATCAAGGCACATAATCCAATGTGTAAAAAAGGACATTTCATTGATAGCCTTATGACAATAATTCGAATTAAACTAGTCTGAAAAACATTATCATCATATGAGTACATGGTATTATTTAATAAACAGAATTAGAAACAATTATATGATTATTATGGATTAAAAGGTTATATAAAGAAGAATATGATGTTTGTGAATAAGGAGACAAAATAAAATAATGGAATGATAGATTTTCCCACATTGGAAAATTGTGGAAAGAAATGCCCACGTACTTGCTTAAATGGAATGGCAGTTTACTACAAGTTTATAGAGAAAGACCATTGTTCTCATGATTTTATGGTTAGATAAAAAAAATCCAATGTTTAATTTGTCAACTATTATGATATGATTCACTATACAAATCAATGTCTCTAGAATACATGGAATATTCCTTAAAATAAGTTAATCGATTATGGTCTAGATTATGTTATTACAGAAAATTAAGTAGGATGATTAATGTGATTGTTTTTTGGATTCAAGAATTATTCAATTTAAGTATTTTATCAATGATATCCATGTTGTACTATAATACTATTTCATTTAGGATTTTAATGATTATGTTAAATGATACCAACAACCGAGAAAAATGATTTAATTAACAGTTTAATATATTGGAAAACACATGATTTATTTAATTATGACCCTTATTATTTTATTGATGTTTAGATAATTATTTTGGGATAAAGGGATTATCGATATAGATAATTTAAATTGGATATTACTAATATCCACCCAACTGATTAATGATTGTAGACAAAGGGTTTTATACTTTATTGAGTTTACAACATTTTTTCATTTAAGAAATATATCCAATAATATGTGGTTTACTTAAGTAATAAGGAAGTATTCATGTTTTCAATAAGGTTTTACGGTGATTTAGGATATTACCATGTTTCAATAGAATGCATGATAAAGTTGTTCACATATTTGGTATGTCATGATTAATATATACTCTATGTTGTTTTTGGGATTAATGTAAGTTCATTTTGAAAATTCAGTGTCATTATTTGCAAAAGATATGGATCATAATAATTTTGAACGGCCATATAGTTACCTATTTATGAATTTTTTTAGTTTAAGTATTGATGAAGTTTTAGATATTAATTTATTACGCCCCTATACGAATATTTATGAATATCGGATAAATTATGATAAGAATTTTGGAATTAGAAAATATTTAGATATATAAGGAAATGATGTCCACTCTTCTTTAAATATTACGATATGTTACATCTGAAATTTACTGATTTATGAAAAAAAAATTCATTTATGGATAATAATTTCTAATAGTAAGTAATGAATTGGATATTTTTTTGAGAAGAACTAAAGGTTGAAATTATTCATTTAAAATAGAAATGTATCATGTAAGTATATTTATATATATTCTTGGATATTAAAATAATTCTTCAACTTTATGAGATTATATTTAAAAAAATTGAAATTACTTTTATATATGATGAATCATAATAGATTCTTAATCGTAATAGATTTATAGTTTTGAGGCCTTTAATTTTACATTTATTAATTCACTATATTATGATTGAAGACCTTAGTGGCTCTCTATAATTTTTTTTATTTTCTCTTATGAATATGTTTCAATTAAAATATATTCTCTCATACATGGAAACCAAGTTTTGTGTTATTATAGATTTACTTCATACACCCTATACTATCTTATTAATAGAATATTTTATTAAATGATTTTTAGGATGTGGGTTTTCTACAAAAGAAATTTTAAATATCAAAACCCTGATTATGAAGATAAAATATAAATTATGAGGATGTAGTTTATTTATTATGGGTAAAATGTGATACACAAAAATTATAAAAAAATAATATTGAATTTTATAATCTATGTGACACACAACACCAAGAATAAAATAAAATATTACACCCTAATAATTTAGGATATATTTATTTTTAAATATATTCAATATATTCCATAGGTTTCATTACATTAATCCTTGTTTTATGCTTTTGTTATACAAAAAACTATTTTTATCTTGCAATGAAAGCAATACTAGCTTTATCATGCATTACACACAACGCTGAGTTTAAATATAATGTGAAATATTATTAAAATAATATTATTTAATATAATATTTATTACATATTAATTAAAATTTTTGTTATGTATAGTAATAAGAATATTAAGATGATTGTGGTAATATTTTTAATAAAATTAGATTAAAATTTTTTAAAAGAAAAAAAATGTTTTCTTGAATACTATAATAATCTAAAGGATAAATTAATCATGCATTATGAAAATAATTTATAATTATCTTTCAAAAATTTTAAAAAAATAAATTTTTTTAAACAAAAAAAATTTTAAAATCAATTTATACATATTATTTAAGGGTGAATTTATGGGATTTTTTTAAAATGTTTCTTTTTTTATTAAAAATGTAAGATACTAAATTTTACTAGAAAACTATCCTTACATTTAAATTATTTATATATTAAAATTATATTTTTATTTATTTTTATGTAAAATGTTTTTATATTGTATCAATGATTTCAATTTTCGTCATTAGAATCATTTTTATATTGAATTTTGATAAAAAAACATGTTATATTTTGGGACATTTTCCCTTTAAAATCTCATTTTCTCGTCGTGTATATGGAATTAAATTTAAAATATATTTTATCTAATTATTTGAATTTAATTTGTAAAAATGGATTCCACATTTAGAATAATACTAATTAAAAATTTCTAATAAGTTCATCTTACTTTTTCCCAAATGAATGTTGAAAACAGTAAATCTTAATTACTATGGTAGAGATAAATCAGATTTACCATGATATCAAACTAAAAAGATATGGGTTAAAATGACCAAAAAAACATTTCATACAATATGTTTATGGAAATAATCATTATAATATATTCTAATTTTGATAATTTCCTATTTTGGAAGCTTTTGGCATGATAAAAATGGGGGTATGATAGAATCATCTTAAGAAAAATCAAGTGTGTCACTCAAGTCACTTATAAATAGCCAAAAAAATTACACTCTAATTCACACCTAAAAACCTATATTTATAAGATCCTGGTTTCTATAATGGTTTTTTTTCATTGTGTTTTGGTTTAATCCCTCGTTTCGGGCTTTAAGGGATGTCTTCTGAAAGTATGAGAGGACTTGGGCGTGTTTTGGGGGCTCGGGACACGAAAGAATGTAAATTTGGACAAGACAAGCCAGGGTGGATGGCCTATGCACGGTCAGGGAAACCGTGTGGGCTGTTCAGCTAAACTGTGTGACCCCCCTCCTCCAGATAGTAGCATGAACACAGTTTGTGCACGGTTTGTCAAATCATGCGTCCAAACCATACGTCCTCTTAAAGTTGAGAAAAATTACAAAATTGCCACCCCAGGATTTTAAGAACCCACACGGGAATTCCTATCCATTCATCCCTCTTCACCCTAGGGATGAACCAAATCTCCCAAGAGTTCCAATAGGTCGATCTCCCTCGTTTCGAAGGCGTTTTTGGTTCCGTAGGATGCGGATCAAAGCTCCGGGTAAGGTTAATCCCATCATTGCTTCCCTTTTTGGTTAAGGGTGTGTATCTTGTCTCCCTCTTGTTCTGAAGCTCTAAAACCCTATCTTATGGGTTAGTTCTAGGTTGCTGCCCCACAGGCTGGTCATATTGAAGTCTAAGGACTCTTTTGAGTGTGCTTTCAATTTCGGTTTTGAGGTAGGTGGTCTAAAAATGTTATCCAATAGTTTTATGGTGGATTTATGCATGTGTGGAATTGTTCATGGTTTTCTTTTGATGGTCTTTGATTAACCTGGATGTTTTTGGTATAAAGGATGCTTAAAATTGTAAATGGGGACTCCCACGATCCCTATGGGATGTTTTGAGAATGACTTGACCTAATTGGGGCCATCAATGGGGTGTGCCGGCTTTTCCTGGGATTAGGGATTATTATTAAACTAGTGACCATGTTGTAATAAATGGTAGTTCCCTCGACAAATAAAGTGGGACGATTGGTTGAACATGTAATAAAAGTTAGGGGATGCACCTAGACTTGAAATAACCTAAGGGTTATTTGGAATGGGTTGAATGGTTTATTCACGGAAATGAGGAACGACTTAAATGGGTTAATGCATAAATTGATTAAAGACCATAACGGGATAGGTTATGGGTTTAGTGCTGAATGATTTGTGAGATAGGCATAACCCAAGGGAATTGGGTGAATGGTTAAATGATGTGAAATGGTAATGTGATAATGGGTTAAGGCATAATGTGAATTTCTTTGGGGTATTTTGTTAGTGGTGTTTTCCAAAGGGAAATGGTATAGTGGGTTGATGGTTACATATATATAAAAGCATGTGCACATGGCTTAGTACAGTGGGGTATGACTTGAGGATCTGCACTCATCGGTCCAGCGAAGACTGATTCTATGAACTCCACCCTAAATTCATGGGTTAGGAATGAGGATTGAGGATCTATTCTCTTAACGGTTGCATACACCCAGACTAAGGCTTCGAGATTAGGATATGGTTTCATCTACTCGGACTAAGGCTTCAAGGTGAGAATAAGGTTACTATGAGGGGGTTAGTCCAAGTGAGATAGGATAATGATGTGTTTACCCACTTTCTTGTGATTGTTGTCCATAGACCCGTGTAACATAATGTATGTGATTAAACATTGGAAATGTGATGAAATGGTAAGTGATAATAATTGTTGTGAAATGAATGATAATGAAGGTGGCAATGGATTTGGCTCTGAACTGGTTAGTGGAACCTTAATAATTACTTGGCAAATTTCATTGATATTCCTTTTACATGCACGGCTTGTTTATACTGGATATTTTGTAGACACCATTGGTGGTGTCCTACTGAGTTGTACCCACACCCTACTTGGACCGCCATTGGTTACCCAAGCAGACTTCATGTTTGCAGGTCAGGAGAAGGGCATGGGTCCTTATTAGATAGTTGAGTGGACATGGGTAGCTCTTGGTGGATGATCCAGACTTGGAGCCGAGACCATTTTTGGGATTCGAGCCGTTGTCTTTATTTTTTTTCCTTTTGTTCACTTTTTCACTAGTAGTAGGAAATGGAATATTTATTGTTGGAAATGGTTGTTATACATGTTCCATTTTTATTGATAATTTTTTCTGCTATTGTTTTATTTTTATTGTGGCATACTCTGATAAAACAAATGGTGGTATAGTCTGCCCACATGACCACAAAGACCCATGTTGCTTGTCGAAGCCTTTGGTGTACGAGGAGGCGCGCTTAATGTTATGTAACTACCCAGCTCGGAGCACCGGTTTAGTGGCTTCTAGGTCGGGGATGTTACAATGTGTTATCAGAGGAGGTCTTACTTCTCCTTCTCGGAGTTCATTTTATTTCAGATAGGTTGCCAAGGGTTAAGATGTGTCATGCCTTGGTAATGAGCTCGTGCTTGGGAGTAGCTAACCCATGTACGGGGGAAAACCCATGTCACCCTGGTTGGGAAATGTTGTTTTTCATTTTTTGTTGTTACATTTGATGATATTTTACTATTGGGTGATGTACATGTGGTTTGATGTGACTATTTTATGATATTTGGGTCATGGACTTAACGACACAAGGGTTTTCATTCACGCATTATTGTAGACACCTAGGGAGATAGGTGACATGTATTGTGTTATTCACATGCACGGGGAGGGTGTGTGATGAAGGAAAGTAGGGTGCATCATGTATTACATGAAACCAAGGAATAATAGGAAGAATGAAATAAAAAAAGTGGGTAAATGATGATTAATGAAATATAAGGGTTGAAAAGAGGTGGAAAATGTTTTTGTAACGTGTTGTGTGAGATTGGTTATAGTGCATGGTTTTTTACCCCCTGTGGACCATGTCCCACAGTTGGGATGGTTAGGGAGGTGAATTTGAGGAGTTAATATCATTGAATTAGCATTTGAAAATGGGTTGTTGTAGCTAGTAAAGATCTTTTGATGAAGCCGTGAATGTTTTATGGTAAGCGTGCTAAATATCGTGCTTGGTAATGTAGAGAGATTCCACCATGATGTCGGTTACCAGTTGGGAAATGGGAGGATGTTGCTGAGAACACTCCTCTGGTAGAAGAGCATGAAAATGTGATGATCAATGAAGGTAGAGAAGTACAGTTCCGGGAGAACATGGCTTTCCATATGCAGATGATGGATCAGGACCCAAGGTGGGTTGCACTGAGTATGTTTGAGTTGACCAGGGAGTTTCAACTTCAACACCCTCCGAACTTCATCGGAGAGGGTGGGCCATAGGAAGCGGAGTTATGGTTAGAGTCTGTCCAGATGATATTAGATCATCTAGAGACCCCTATTGAAAAGCGAGTAAATCTGGAAGTTTATTTGTTGCAGGACTAGTCAAGGCATTCGTGGGACATTCGGCTCAGACCGAGCAGGCTGAGGGGATGTCGTGGATGGTTTTCCAGGAGAAGTTTCTGGAGCATTTCTACCGAGAGACATTTAGGCCGGAGTGGGCTACAATGATTTTGAGCCTGACTCATGGATCGCTATCGGTGATGGACTATGCTACTCGCTTCAGTGATTTGCGACTCTTTGTCCTGGTGTTAGCAGGGGATGAGGTAGTAGTAGAAAGGAGTTTCCGGGATGGGTTGAGACATGAGATCTATTATAAAGTAAATATCTTCCTCTTGAAGAGGTTTGTAGAGGTGATGGATCAGGCAGTCATCTCTAAAGGGAGCCTGAAGGGAGCGTCGGGTGGTGGTCTTGTCGTTCCAGTTTGTCGGACAAGTGGTGCATCTTTTGAAGGTCTAAAGTGTCATTTAGAAAGTTTCTAGCAAGGTGGTCAGAAGAGAGGTCCAGCCACTCGGAGGGGGAATTAGGTGTTCTGTTATCAGTGCGGTAGGTCGGGGCATATGCAGGGTCAGTGTCCTCTACCTCCAGTTGAGTGTCGTTAGTCCGGCAGGATGGGGCATGTGGAAAGGTTCTGTAGGAACCCTTGGCAGACAGGATTGAATGGTGATGAAATGTCACGACCTGTCCTCAGGGCCCGTCTCGTGACTACCCCAAGCCCGCCTTCCATAGCCCAGGGGCTGGCGACTAGCACCAAGGTGTAAATCCCAACAAAAGGGAAGGCATTTCCTTTGAAAGGTAAACAAGCACCACAGAGTAAGCAAGCGGAAAAGTATTAACTATGTAAAAACTGTACAAGCTGTGTTGAAAGTAAAATGGGTCAGAAATACAAGCCCAACTATAAAGTACAACTAAACAGGAAAAACAGAAACTGAAAGGAAAAGCCGCAGTGTCGAGCTGTCCTCTGGATGTCCCATCTAAAGGGTGGGTACAGATAGCCTCCACAGCTCCTCGGTCCAGCCGTCCGCTCCGAGTGCGTCCCGCCCAATGGTCCACCTCTAGGTACCGTCCTGCTCCGCACGCCTCCAACATGATCAGTGTTGTCCGTCGTCTGCACCCAACACCACGAAGTGTGGGCATAGCCCGTGCAGGGGTGAGTATAAGCTACTCAGTAGGGACCCCGAGACCCCCGAAGGTCTCCCGAAATCCACAATGGATAATACTCAATGGAAAGACACAATCACGAAGTAACATCTGACATGGCTTAGGTATATTCCCATACATATACCTATGTTATCCATTCCCATTTGGCTCCAACGTCCGGGCCCAAGCACAACCCAGTCCACACAGGAAAGCAAACGTATACCCACACAGGATAGCACAACACAATCCACAAAGAAGAGTAAACAGTAAATCCACACATGCTAGCTCAACACAATCCACAAAGGAGAGTGACACAAGATTCAGCTCACACAGGTATACTTCTTCGGATGACGATAAGATGATCACTGATCCATCTAAGTCGTCGGACCCATGAAGGATCGATAGGTAACTAACCCCCACAATGACCCACACCGGATCGGGCCCACACAGGACCTGTAGGCATTGGCTCACACAGAACCGCTGAGCGCTTACCCACACAGGATCAGACCATCACAGGATCGGGCCCACACAAGACCTGTAGCACTAATCCACGTAGGATCGCTGAGTGCAGTAGTCGTCGCAGTCCACTGAGGATCTCTGCACGGTCGTCGTTGTCAAAGTAGCAGTCGCAGCCAGCACTAGGGTTCCCACACATAGCAAGCTCGTTCGGGAGGGTCCGCTCCACGAGCCGAGAGGCTGATACATCAACTGACACAAAGTCCGAAGTTTATGTATCCAAATTTTTTGTATCATCAATAGGAACTCAACGTCGCAGACGACGCGTCAATCGGACGCCCGGTCTGAGAGTTATTGACTTTTTCGTCCCAAGGGCCCGGTTGGTTTTTAAGGCAAAACCAACCCGTCCGTACTCCACCTGCGTCCAAACCTCGGGCGAAGTGAGCCAAAATATCCGTCTCACTTAGAGGAAAACAACAAAGCTGACGGCACATCAATCGGACGTCCGTAGCTCGAGATATGAGTGTTTCCGCTCTGAGGGCCCGGTTGGTTTCATCTACGAACCAACCAGGCTGAACTCAAAGTATTCCAAAACCTTATGTGTGATATACCAAAACGCCTGTCTCGATCCAAGGATCGTGTTGCCGTTGACGGAGCGTCGTTTGGAGGCACGTAGCTCATGTTACGGGCATTTGACCGAAAATGGTCCGAAGACGGGGGTTCTGGGCCCGGGCCGAGCCGGCCCGACCCCCCCCCCCCCCCACCCCCCACCCCCCTTTGGTCGGCCGAACCGGGTCAACCCGACCCGGTCTGACCAGGTTGGCCCGGCCCGGCCCAGCCAGGGCCAGTCTGGCTCGGCCCGGCCGAGCGGCCGACGCGGGGGGAGCTGCCGCCCCGCGTGACACCCAGGCGGCACCCGCGGGGTGTCGGCCAGACAGCCGGATGCGGCTGAAGCCACGTCCCGAGTGACACGGGGGGGGGGGGGGGGGGGGGGGGGGAGCTGCCGCCCCCGCGTGACACCCCCGCGACACCCGCGGGGTGTCTCCCTGTTGACCAGATGCGGTTTTATCCGCGTCCCACGCGCGCCGGACCCGCGCGGCCGCGGGTCCGCCAGCGCCGCCGCCGCGGCCGGAGCCGTGGCGGTCTCGTCCGTCGTCGCACCGGGTGTCGCCGCCGGCTTCCGCGGGCCGCCAGAGTCACTCTGGTGGCCCCTTTTCCTTCCCGTCTGCGCCGCTGCTCCTCCCGGGACTTCCTCTTCACTGCGGAACAATCACACTTCCATTGAGGCATGTTTCGTCGTCGTCCGTCAAATCCGCATAAAAACGAAGAACAACGGAGGGTTGTCGGGCCATGTTCGTTTGGCCCGCACCCTCCGCATTTGTGATAAACAACGGGAGGAACAATATTCAACATATGAATACATATCTGAATACAATATTTAAGGAAATAAAAATTGTTTATGAATCGGGTTCTTCATTCTTGAACGGAAACAACACGGGAAAAAGGAAAAGTTCTCAACAACCCCTACCTCGCAGTCGTCGTCGTACGCACGTTCTTCGCGGATTTGCTTGTCGCGGAAGGAGGAGATCGTCGCGTCGTCGCGGAAAGGCGTCACGTCATCGCGGAATCCGGCGTTGCGTCGACGAACTCAACGGACCAAGAAACAAAAGATTTAATTATAAATAAATAATTAAATTCGTGTTTTGTTTTAAACCACAAAGAACATTTAGAAGAAACCCGAAATCACTCACCTAAAATGGTTGGTGATCGGAGATCGGGGCAGGGAAGAACATCTCGGATTAGAGCGTCGTCGATTTCCACAGATGACGGCATTCTTCACGTTCTTCGCGTTTATCGCGAAGGATAAGGAAGGTACAAGGATTCTGTCAAATCCTCTCAACGCGCAAATAACCAGAGGTCGTGCGTTGGCCGTATTTTATTATTACGCCAACGAATTTAAAACTGGTTAAGAAACGATTGAATTAATTCGTTGAATTAATTCGACGAAAGAAACATCCCACTTAATTCACGAATAAAACCACCCAATTAAATGGTGCATTAAGGATTTAAGAAAACATGTCAGTTGACTTTCATAATGACGGTTTTTTGCGGGTGCGTTACTTAGCAGAAAGAAATGGCAGGGCTCATGCGGGCCCCCCCTCACAAATATCCTACCAAGGGGGTAGGATATTTCTGGATAGAATCCTATCCGTATCAACTCAGCTTAAGACGCTCTTAAGTGGCTTCAAGTGGCTTCCAAGTGGCTTAGGTGAGATAAAATAATGTTTGTCGAACAAATTATTTTATTTCTTAACTTTAAGCCCAAAAATTAAAAACCACACTCGAGTAAACACAACTCCGGAAGAGGTGTTTCTAAGGAAACACAGGCTCTGTGATTTCATCGGTGCCCTCAAAATTCGATTCCGGGCACCGGTTCAAAAGATAAAATAACCCGCTCGTCCGATCACTGAACGTACCCGAGCCAATATTCGGAAAATGATTCCGGGCACACCGGGCCTCGGAATCAGGTGCCGTCAGAAAACTGCATTCTTGTAAAATTCCAAATTAAAATTAAGAAAAAAAAATTCCTTGAAATTTACGGGTCTTTACATTACTCCCACCTATGGGCTTTATGTCCCTGTAAAGATACATCATAAACTAGGGAAACATATGTGGGTACTGAGCACGCATCTGAGCCTCCCGCACCCATGTGCTCTCCTGGAGGATCTCGTGCTTCCATCTGATGTGAACAAGAGGAATCGATCACCCACGTACGACCCACTCTTGTCGATCCTCTATCTCCACTGGTACCTCCACAAAAGTCGCTCCATCATCCACGTCTAGCTCCATATGGTCAATGATGTGCGTCGGGTTGTGCACGTACCTCCTCAGCTGAGATACGTGCAAGACGCCGTGCACCCGGTGAAACTGAGGTGGTAGAGCCAGGCGATAAGCCACCTCTCCAATCCTGATGAGGACCTGGAAAGGTATGATGAAGCGTGGAGACAACTTGCCGCCTCAGCCAAATCTCTGTAATCCACGTCGAGGTGAGACACGCAAGAACATGTGGTCGCCATCCTCGAACTCTAGTGGCCTCTGCCTCCTGTTAGCATAAGACTTCTGCCGGCTCTGAGCTATCCTCATCCGCTCTTGGATGACCTGGATCTTCTCTGTCGTGGCCCGGACCATCTCTGGTCCCACAAGTGCTGACTCCCCAGGGTCTGTCCATCACAAAGGAGATCTGCAAGGCCTGTCGTACAACGCCTCGTATGGTGCCATCCCAATGGTGGAGTGGTAGTAGTTGTTGTACGCGAACTCCACCAAGGATAGGTGGTTCTCCCAGCTACGACAAAAGTCGAGGACACATACGCGGAGCATGTCCTTGAGAGTCTGAATGGCCCTCTCCGTCTGACCATCCGTCTGAGGGTGAAAGGCGGTGCTCAGAAGTAGCCGCGTCTCGAACGCCTCCTGAAACCCCTTCCAAAGCCGGGAAATAAAACGAGCATCCCAATCGGATACGATAGTCGATGGAACCTTGTGAAGCCGTATGATATCTTGAACGTAGATATGCCCCAAGCTCTCCACTGAGCCCTGCTCTCTGATGGGTAAGAAGTGTGCCGACTTGGTGAGTCGGTCAACAATCACCCAAATGGAGTCATGACCTCTGGAAGTGCGTGGAAGTCCAGTCACGAAGTCCATAGATATCCCGTCCCACTTCCACTCCGGGACCTCCAAGGGCTGTACCAAGCCTGCTGGTACCTGATGCTCTGCCTTCACCTGCTGGCAGGTGAGGCACCGTGAATCGAACTCTGCCACAACCTTCTTCATGCCCGCACACCAGTGCTGTCATCTGAGATCCGGGTACATCTTCTCCACTCCTAGATGTACCGCCAAAGGAGAAGTGTGAAACTCTCTCAGCACCTCCTCTCGTAAAGAGACTGGTACCAAGGTACGTCCTCTGAAAAGGACATCATGCTCTACTCCAAGGGAGAAACCATCAGGTGCATTTCCTGAGGATATCTATGCACGCTGCATCTCACAGTCAGTGTCCTCACGTTGTGCCTCTCTGACCCGATGCAGTAGTGGAGGGGTGACTGTGAGAGATTGAAGGAAGGCTGCTCCTTCTCCATCCACATAGGATATCTGCAAAATGGCTAGATGCTCTATCGCCTCCTCAAGTAGTTGGATGTCTGTCCTCCTGCTGAGGGAATCGGCTACCATGTTCCCCACCCCAGGAGTATAGACTATCTCAAATTCATAGTCCTAGAGGAACATGAGCCATCGCCACTGCCTCAAGTTCAGGTCCTTCTGAGAGAAAATGTACCTGGGACTCTGGTGGTCAGAAAAGACTGTAAAGCGCTCACCCATCAGATAGTGTCGCCATGTCTTCAGGGCGAAGACCACTGCTGCTAACTCCAGGTCATGAGTGGCGTAGTTCTGCTCATGCAGCCTCAAATGACGAGATCCATAGGAAATCACAGCCCGCTCCTTTATCAGGACACATCTGAGTCCGGTCCCAGATGCATCACAGTAGACTACGTATCCAACTCCCTCCTCAGGCAACCTTATGATAGGTGAGCTGGTCAATCTCTGCCTCAGCTCCTGAAATCTCTACTGACATCTGTCTGTCCACACAAAGGGTTTCCTCTTCTTCTTCAAAGCTGAGAGTGGCACCACAACTCTAGAGAAGTCCAGAACGAATCTCCGATAGTATCCGGATAGTCCCACGAAACTCCGCACCTCCGTCACGCTCCTGGGTGCCTCCCAAGCTAGCACTGCCTCGATCTTCGCGGGATCCATTGCAACTCCCGCCTCAGAAATGACGTGCCCCAAGAAGTGGAGCTCTCCTAACTAGAACTGTAACTTCGAGAGCTTTCCATAAAGCTGGTGCTCTCGGAGTGTGTCTAGTACAACCCACAAGTGGTAGGCGTGCTCCTCCTCGGTGGTCGAGTACACCAAAATGTCATCGATGAAGACCACGACAAATCGATCGAGGTACGACTGGAAGATCCTGTTCATGAGGCTCATGAACACTACTGGAGTGTTGGTAATGCCAAAGGGCATAACCATGAACTCATAGTGGCCATACCCACACATGAAGGTCGTCTTCTGCACGTCCTCGTCTCGAACTCTGAGCTGATGATAGCCTGATCTGAGGTCTATCTTCGAGAACCATCGTGCTCCCTTGAGCTGATCGAAGAGGTCATCAATCCTCGGTAGTGGATACTTGTTCCTCACTGTCACCGAGTTCAGGCAACGATAGTCGACACACAGTCGCAAGCTCCCATCTGCCTTCTTGGTGAACAAAATCGGGGAAGCCCAGGGTGAAACACTAGGTCGGATGAACCCCTTGCCCTGTAAGTCCTCCAACTGTACCCGCAGCTCTCGAAGCTCAGCGGGGGCCATATGATATGATGGATTGGATATCGGGGATATCCTGGGGTACAGATCAATATAAAAGTCTACCTCTCTATGAGAAGGTAGCCCTGGAACGTCGTCGGGAAAGACGTCCGCGTACTAATCCACCACTACAGGAAAACTAGGACTCCGCACGTCAACTACTCCAAGGATGAGGCTAGCCAACTGATGAGTGATGGGCTGCCCTCTCCTCTGCGTGAGTCCATCCTGTTCTGCAAAGGCGCCCTTATCGCCGGTGAAGGTGAACCTGCTCCCGTCGGTGTGCACACATCGCACCTTGCGCCTAAAGCAGTCAATCTGTGCATGGACCGTAGATAACCAATCAATGCCCAATATGACGTCATAAGACCTCGACGCCACTAAAAGAAGATCCCAGCCGATGCTCTCGCCTCCTAGAGTAATCTCACACTGCCGGCACCAGTGCGTAATGGTCGAGTCTGCTCCCGTAGGGGTCTCTAGCCGTAAGGATCGAGCCAACGGCTCTGTCGGAATCTCCGAGCTCTGAACAAGGGCAGTGGCTATAAAGAGTGACTCGCTCCTCTGTCTATAAGAACTGAAGAAAGGGTGGAATAGACACAGATCGTACCTCGAATCATCTCTGGCGTGCCGTGGTCGTAGGCCTCCACTGCCTGGAGCTATGCCCATCTCTGCCCGCCAGCTCCCGGTGGTCGGGGCGGACCTCCTGGTGGTGGTGGTGGCAGAGCCTCAAAGCGTCACCCACCACCTGCTTCTCAGACATCTCCTCTGCCTCGTCCGCCTCCTCCCTGCGGACCGCCACAGTTGACCCTCTGCCTCTGCTTGGGTGGACGCTCCACTATCTGCTGCTCCTCTGTACGGCGGGTCGGGCAGTCACAAGCCATGTGGCCCTGCCCGCCGCACGAGTAGCCCTGCCTGCCTCTCGGAAGGCTGGCTCCGTGCTGTGTGCCCCGCACTGCTGAGCCAGTGTCCCGAGGTCATCTGCCGGAAGGCCTGGTCTGCCTAGAACCCTGAGTCATCGTCGCGGAATACAGTGTTGCGTCGACGAACTCGACAGACCAAGAATCAACAGATTTAATTATAAATAAATAATTAAATCCGTGTTTTGTTTTAAACCACAAAGAACTTTTAGAAGAAACCCGAAATCACTCACCTCAAATGGTTGGTGATCGGAGATCGGGGCGAGGAAGAAAGTCTCGGATTGGAGCGTCGTCAATTTCTGCGGATGATGGCATTCTTCGCGTTCTTCGCGTTCTTCGCGAAGGAGAAGGAAGGTACAAGGATTCTGTCAAATCCTCTCAACGCGCAAATAACTAGAGGCCGTGTGTTGGCCTTCTTTTATTATTACGCCAACGAATTGAAAACTGGTTAAGAAACGATTGAATTAATTCGTTGAATTAATTCGACGAAAGAAATAGCCCACTTAATTCACGAATAAAACCGGCCAATTAAATGGTGCGTTAATGATTTAAGAAAACGTGTCAGTTTAATTTCATAATGATGGGTTTTCACGGGTGCTTTACTTAGCGGAATGAAACGGTGGGGCTCGTGCGGGCCCCACCTCACAAATATCCTGCCAAGGGGGTAGGATATTTCTGGATAGCATCCTATCTGGATGAACTCACCTTAAGCCTCTCTTAAGTGGCTTCAAGTGGCTTCCAAGTGGCTTATGTGAAATAAAATAAAGTTTGTCGAACAAATTATTTTATTTCTTAACTTTAAGGCCAAAAATTAAAAACCACAATCGAGCAAACGCAACTCTGGAAGAGGCGTTTCTAAGCAAATATTGGCGCTGCAATTTCATCGGTGCCCTCCGAATTCGATTCCGGGCACCGGTTCAAAAGCTAGAAAAACCCGCTTGCCCATTCACTGAAGGTACCCGAGCCAATCATTAAAAAATGATTCTGGGCACACCGGGCCTTGGAATCAGGTGCTGTCAGAAACTGCGTTCTTGTAAAATTCCAAAGAAAATTAAGAACAAAAAATTTTCTTGAAATTTACGGGTCTTTACATGAAATGTATGTATTTGGGTATGGGAAGGGGATCAGTTTCCCAATATCATTCTAGATTTTGGAGATCCACGGGCTGTACTAGTAGGGTCAGTGGACGTGGAACTCTAGTGATAGATCGCGCATGCCAGCAGGGTAGTGCAGCATAGGGTGCTCAGTCTGGAGCTCAGGGTAGAGGGGCATGTCATCTTCTGGAAGATCAGTTTGTGCTTACTGATGGGAAGGCCGGACCATCAACTGTTCGAGGTACGATCATTGTAGCATCATCATTTTATAGTGCATGGTTTGACACAGGTGTGAAACACTCTTTTTTTCCTACTCATCTAGTGTTAATGCTAGATTTATCGGTGGAGGGGGTATGTGGAGTTATGTTAACTGACACCCTGTTGGGTTTGCGGGTTGAGGATATCAAGCAATGCAGGGGATGTGACTTGGAAGTTCATGGGTATCATTTTCTTTGGGACGGGTTTATTCCCAATATTTTAGGGTTTGTCCAAATCATGGGAATGGATTGGTTGGTGTTCTATCAGGTGCACATAGAATATTATCGTCGTAGAGTATCATTCAGGTTTCTTGAGGGTGACACTTATGTCCACCGTGGCGAATGGGATGTTCTAGTAGGGTGTTCTAGGCTATTTTTCAATAGATGAGTGCACACATGGCTCAAGTGGCATGTTTCATGCTTCATGGTGACGTGGGAGGGGAAAAATCTAATTTCTATCCCATGGTGGATCAGTTTCAGGATTTTTTTTCCTATGGATTTCTCAGGGTTACCACCTGAGAGAGATGTCGATCTCACGATCCAGTTACTACCGAGAACGTACCCAGTTTCTTTTCCACCCTACCGAATGGAAATGAAAGAACTCCAGGAACTGAATGTTCATCTTGAGGAGTTGGAGCGTAAGGGGTTTATCCATCCTAGTACGTCTCCTTGAGGAGCTCCTATGCTTTTTGCAAATAATACCAATGGTATGTTGATGTTGTGTGTTGACTATTGAATGTTGAATCAGATGACGGTGAAAAATCAGTACCTTATTCCTATAATTCATGACATTTTTGATCAGTTGAGGGGTGAATCAGTGTTTTCTAATATTGATCTATGGAAAAGTTATCACCAGAAGAGTGTGAGGTCTTATGACGTACCGCTGATAGCTTTCAAGATTTGGTATGGGTTTTTTGAGTTTTTGGTAATGCCTTTCGACATGACCAATGAACTAGCGGTGTTTATGGCTTTGATGACCTGAATAATTCATCCCCATCTAGGTCAGTTTGTGATTGTTATTATCGATGATATCTTAGTTTACTTGAAAACATAGTATGATAATGACCAACATCTTGACATTTTCATGGGTACACTAAGAGGGCATCAGCTATACGCCAAGCTATAAGGGTGTCAATTCATGGATTAGTGAGGTTCATTTGCTGGGTCACATCATCTCAGAGGCATGTGTGTCAGTGGATCCCGAGAAAGTATAAGCAGTTGTATCGTTGGAGTAGCCCAAGAGTGTTTTTGATGTTCGGAGTTTTCTAGGTTTGGCCGGGTATTTCATAAGGTTTATTCAGGATTTATCTTTCTTGGATGCACCACTCGTGGTCTTGACCATGAAAGGAATCAGGTTTGAGTGGTCTCTGGCATGTGAGAGCACCTTTAAAAGTTGAAGAAGCGGTTGACGACCGCACCTATCTTGATCTTACCTGAGCCGGGTAAGAAGTACATCGTGTTTTGTGATGTATCCGAAGTCTGAAATGGGGCTATGTTGATGAAGGATGAGTGTATTGTTAGTTATGGGTCAAGGCAGTTGAGACCCCATGAGAAAAACCATCCCACTCATGACCTTTAGTTGGATGCAGTGGTGTACGCCTTGAAGTGCTGAAAGCACTATCTGCTTGGAGAATGGTTTACTATATTTATCGACCATATAAGTTTAAATTACATCTTCTCACAACAGGATCTGAAACTTCGGCAGCGAGGATGAGTGAAATATATCTAGTATTTTGACTTTGATTTGGTGTACATGTTGGGAAAGGGAAATTGTGTTTCTAATGCTATGAGTAGGAAGGTTCAGAATCAGGTGGTTTAGGAGTCCAGCCCCAAGTTGAAGTTGATATCTTTGTTTGCAAAGATGCACCTAGAGTTTCCCGAGGAGAGTGGTCAGGTTACTCTTGCTTCTTTAATGAAGGATTCAATTTTTTTGAGTCGAGTTAAAGAAGGTCATCTTGATGATCCTGAGTGATTGATCATGAAGTAAAAGCTTACAGGTGGGGAGCTACCATCTGGTTGGGTCATTCGCGTGGATCGTGTTGTTCGTGTTTGTGGTCATGTGGTTGTGCCAATGTGTGTGCGGGAAGAGTTGATGTGTGGGTTCCATGAATCAAAGTGGGTAGTGCATCCTGGTTTAATCAAGATGTACCATGATCTCCGAAGGCAGTTTTGGTGGCCTGTAATGAAGAAGGAAGTTACAGGCTTTGTGGCACGATGCCTTACCTGTCAGCTGGTGAAGGCCGAGCATCAACGCCCATGTGGTTTGTTGCATCCATTTCCCATTCGTGAATGTATGTTGGAAGATGTAACTATCGATTTTTCTGTGGGTCTTCTGAAGACGTCGTGAAATAATGATGCAATCCGGATGGTTGTGGATCAGTTAACGAAAGTGGCTCATTTCATACTGATTCAGGAGACCTTTATAGTTGAGCAGTTGGGTGACCTGTATGTTCAAAAAGTAGTGTGGTTGCATAGTGTTCTGTGGACCATGGTTTCATATCGAGATCTACATTTCACGCTGCATTTCTGGCAAGGGTTGTAGAAGGCACTTGGTACGCATGTTTTTTTGAGTACGTCTTTTCACCCGCAAACGGACGGTCAGTCGGAGTGTACAATCCAAGTGTTGGATAAAATGTTAAGATTTTGTTTATTAGATGTTGGTGGTTCTTGGGAGAGACACATATCGTTAGTTGAGTTTGCCTACTACAACAGCTTTCAAGTTACGATTCTGATGGCACCATTTGAGGCACTCTATGGGAGTCCATGTAGATCTCCATTATGTTGGCTATAGGCTGGTTAAACGGAGTTGTTGGGGTCAAGTCACGTGCAGGAGACATCAGAGAGAGTTAATTTGATTAGGAATCAGATGTCTATGGGTTAGAGTAAGCAGAAGTCATATGCATATCAGAGTAGTAGAATTCTTGATTTTGCGATGGGTGATAAAGTGTTTCATCAGGTGTCGCTATGGTTGGGTCATCGTCGAATAAAAATACATGGTAAGTTGGTGCCCATGTATGTGGGACCATTTGAGATTTTGGAGAGGATCATACCAGTGTCATACCTATTGTCTCTTCCACAACAGTATGGTGGGATGAATTATGTGTTTCATGTGTCGCGACTTCGACGATATCACCCTGGACAATCACACGTGGTTGACATGGAGGATGTCGAGCTTGAGGCCGATGTGTCCTTTGAGGAGCATCCAGTTCGTGTGGTGGATCCTAGTGAAAAGGTCTTGTGAGGCAATGTTGTGCCATTAGCATGAGTACTATGGAATCATAGAATGTTCAGTAAGAAACATGGGAGCATGAATTGGTTATGCGGGCTCAGTGGCCTGAACTCTTCTCTTCAGTGGATCAATGAGGCCTAGAAGCTCGGCTCGAGGACGAGCCGTTATATGGTGGGGAGGTTGTAAGATCCCAGTTTTTGGAAGGGTATCTTTTTGTTATGTTTTGGTTGAATCCCTTATTTCAGGCTTCAAGGTATGTCTTCTAAAATTGTAAGAGTCCTTTGGAATTGTTCGAGGGCTCGGGGCATAAAAGAAAGGAAATTTGGGCAACACAAGCCAGGGCGTACGGCCTGCGCACAGCTAGGGAAAACCATGCGGCCTGTACAGGTAAAATCTGAGACACCTCCTCCTCAGAACAATAGCATTTTCATGGTTTGTTCATAGTTTGTCAAACTGTGCAGCCAAACCATGTGGCCTCTTAATGTTCGAATAAATTACATAATTTCTAGCCTTGGATTTTAAGAACCCTCTTGGTATTTACTCTCTATTCATACCTCTTCACCGTAGGGATGAACCAAATTGCCCAAGAGCTCCAAGAGGTAGATCTCACACGTTTCTATAGTGTTTTTGGTGCAGTTGGATGCAGATCGAAGCTCCATGTAAGGATAATCTCATCATTACTTCTCTGTTTGTTTTAGGGTTTGTATCTTCTCTCTCTCTTGTTCTGATGCTCTAAAACCCTTTCTTTTTGTTGAGTTCTCTATTGGAGCACTAAATTCTGGTCAGATTAAAGTCTAAGGACACGTTAGAGTGTGTGTTCAACCACTGTTTTGAGGTAGGTGGTCTACAAACTTTTTCCCGTAGTTTTATGGTGGATTTATGCATGTGTGGATTTTCTCATGAATTCCATATGATAAGCTTCGATTAACTTGGAAGCATTTGGTATAAAGGATGCATAAAATGTTAAATGGGGACTCTCATGATCCCCATGGGATGCGTTGAGAATGACTTGACCTAATTGGGGCCATCCATGGGGTGTGCTGGCTTTTCTCGGGCTTAGTGATTATTATTAAACAAGTGACCTTGTTGTAATAAATGGTAGAGCCCTTGACAAATATGTTGGAATTATTGGTTGAACTTGGAATAGAAGTTAGGTGATGCACCTAGACTTGGCAATAACCTATGGTTTATTTGGAATGGGTTGAATGGTTGATTTATGTAAATGATGAATGGGTTAAATGGGTTAATGTGTAAACTGATTAAAGACCATAACAGGATAGGTTATGGGTTTAGTGTTGAATTCTTAGTGAGATAGGCATTACCCAAGGGAATTGGGTGAAAGGTTAAATGATGTGAAATGGTAATGTGTTAATGGGTTAAAGAATAATTTGAATTTATTTGTGGTTTGGATTGAATGGTTTTTTCCATATGGAAATGGCATGGTGGGTTGATGGTTACATATATATATAATCATGTGTACATGGCTTGGTAGATTGGGGTATGACTTGAGGATCTATGCATGCGGGTCGAGCGAAGACTGATGTTATAATCTCCACCCTAAATTCACAGGTAAGGAAAGAGGGCTGAGGATCTATTATCCTAACAGTTGCATCCACCGAGACTACGTCTTCGAGGTGAGGATATGGTTGTATCCACCCGGATTGAGGCTTCGAGGTGAGAATATGGTGACTATGAGGGGGGTAGTCCTAGTGAGATATGATTACGATGTGTTTACCCTATTTCATGTGATTATTGGCCTTAGACCCATGTAACATAATGTATGTGATTAACCCATGGATATGTGATGAAATTGTAAGTGATGATAATTGTTGTGAAATGAATGATAATGGAGGTGGCAATGGATTTGACTCTGAACTAGTTAATGGAACCTTAATTATTACTTGCCAATTGTCATTCATATTCCTTTTGTATTAACTACCTTTTTATACTGGATATTTCGAAGACATCGTTGGTGATGGCCTACTGAGTTGTACTCACACCCTGCTCGGGCCTCCATTGGGTACCCGAGCAGACTTCATATTTGCAGGTCAAAAGAAGGGAAAGGTCCTCGCTAGATAGTTGAGTGTAAATGGGTAGCACATGGTGGATGATCCAGAAATGGAGTCAGGACCTTTTTGGGTATTTTTTATGTTGTCTTTATTTTGGCCTTATGTTCACTTTTGTACTTGTAGTAGGCCATGGAATATTTATTGTTGGAAATGGTTGTTACACATGTTCCTTTATTATCAATTATTTTTTCTATTATTGGATTATTTCTATTGTGGCTTAATCTGATAAAAAACGGGGTATTGTCTCCCCACATGACCACAATGACCCCTGCTGCTAGTCAGCAGCCTTTTGCATATGGGGAGGTGTGCTTAAGGTTATGTAACTACCCGACTCGGAGCACCGGTTTAGTGGATTTTGGGTCGAGGACGTTACAAAATGGGTTAGTGGATCCCTATCAAAATTACTAAAAAACATCGCTATCCTTATATTAAAATCCTTATTTATGGATTAAATCTAACCGAGGAAGATTCTGGTGAAAATATAAGGAGGATACCCGAGTAAGAGGTATAGTTCTCCAATAATCGTTTTTATATTATTTCATTATCCACCCTATTAAATCATTATTAATAAATGTTTATATAATGACCCCATTATATCCCATATACTAGGATTTTTCTATAAGAACATATTGACCTTCAAACATCTATAATTCCATCAAATGATTTCTTAAATAATCATTTGTTTTTATATTGGATTATCACCACGTGAACTGAAGTCATTCGTTGTTCCATTACCAACATTCATGGTTGGACATGATGATGGATCTAAAGTGTATATATATATATATGATATTTATATCATATTTATAACTTTTTAGACAATATATCATATATATATATATATTTACCTTCCATTTCATAGGACATACAATAATGTTGCTTGTGTGTTTAGTAGACTACCGCCTCATGAAATGATGTGACTCATCTTTCCCTAATGCTTCACATGAAAGGTGATAAGGATAAATTTAATTATTATATTTGATATAGATGAAATTATTATGATATTGATGACATATTAATCACTATTTACTGATAATATATCATTTTATTTCATGTCTTTTCACTCACACAAGTATGATAAAAATTTTCATGTACTTGTGGACTACCACCTTCAAAGAGAGATCTGAATCGCTTTTCATCACCAGAAAACATGATTGATATGTATAAGTATATAATTTGGTATATGTGGTATTATCATAATTTTTAAATATTATATATTAATTAACTTTTTCTATAATGATCATTGGAAAATGGAAACGATACGGATGCGTACATATGGATTACCATCTCTTGGATCATAATGTACTTAATTATTCATAACCATATAGCATGATTGGTTTTAAAAGTAAAATTGATATAAACTTGTGGTAATTATGTAATTATTATTAGTATTTAAATTATATAACTATATAATATGTGTAAGATCCATATCATTTGTTCAGAAACATTCATGAGAAAATAAGGAAATTAACACCTAAAACAATAAGAATAATGAATAATTATTAAAGAATGGTGGATAAGATTGTATAAAAGGATCTTATATGAAATTATAAAAATTAATATGGTATTATTGTATGCAAATAAAATGTTAAAAAAAATTAATATGGTGGTTAATGAATGTTCAATGAAAAGGTTTTGTGAGGTAAGGTATTACATAACTAGAATTTTAGTTATTTGGTTAATCTTCATCTACATTGATTATTTCATTCAAATGTTATGTTTATAATGATTTTCATTAAATTTTGAGGTATGACACCTTTTTATGATGATTTAACATATAAAAACCTAATAGATTCATTAAAAACATATTACTATAATGTTATAATCATTGTAATGATTTATTTTACAATCTCATTTTAATTAGGATATATGGCTATTGAATTTCGGGTAAATTAAATTATTTTTATATTTTCTAAAAACAAATTTAATTTTATTATCCACTAGGTATTCAAAATATATTTATGCAATATTATGTTTTTTCACTCATTGGTACTTTAATTAATTGAGAAATTGTTTTTATGAAAATATGAATTCATCTCTCTCTTCAGTCAGAAATCTATTATCTTCCCAAACTATGTTTTCGAAAAATATTTTAAAAAGTGCTTTTAAAATTTTCAAAATTAATTATTAAAGGTATTTTATTTATTTTTTATTTTTTACAAAACAAATTCAATAGAATCATATGTCGTTCTCAAAACAATTCCAATTTTATTTTATTTAAAATGTGAAAGGAATATTCTTGTCATTTTATAATTGGGTACTTCCCTAGCATTTTATAGTGGAAAATTAATGTTCTTTATAAATTAACTGTAATGTAAGTAATAAGAAAAGTTCATTAATATAATATTTTTCATGATGACTTTACATTTTTAAAAGTACTTATATAATAAAAAAAATTCCCTAATATTCTAAAAATTCTATTTTTTAATTTGATTTTCAAAGAAAAGGTATTAAAAAATGTTTTATGTTTTGAAATTTTATTTTCAAAATTAAAATGATATTTTAAAAAAAATTAAAAGAACTTTAAAATTTATTCCTATTGATCAATGATAACATTCTTTTATTTTTACTCAAATTTGTATATATTTTATTGATATTTTCCTTATTGTTCATTTAGATGGTTTATAATCATTATATCTATGAAAACTATTGACATTCACTTCCTAGATTCATTTTTTGTATTCATTAACATTCCACTAAATTATTCATTTTCATATAGATATTAGATTTCATAAAGCATATATTATTTTAATATATGGTGTTTTACTTTGAGATTTTTCTATTTGCTATGGAACTATTGAATATATATATATATATATTACAAAATATGTACATTTTTTATGAGGATTGTTATTCATGAATTAAATAAATTAGTAGATATATGAGGAATGATTCATACATGAAATGATGGGCGGTTCCTAGACATTATATAGCCCATCTATAAATAAATGGGTCTTATGAGACAAAAATCAATTGGAAAAACTCAATTAGTTAATACCAAATAGTTTAAATCGTTCTTGGAAACCATCTTGACATAAGATTTATAGTTTTACCAAATTGAATAGTTTGTTCCAAGTAATTTTAAATCATCATGAGAATAATATTAATGGTATTTTTTATTGATGATACAAGAAATAAACTAATTAATCATTTACATCATTCAGAATTTAGTTATTGTTATCCATGATATTTTCATACTGATTTTATCTCTATATGAATTTCATTATAAGTTACTGATTAAATGGAATGTGTTTTCCGAAATTTACCTTGGCATGATGATATTGAAGTATCCAGTTATTCTAGTAAATTAATTTATTAAATGGAATTTGTTTTTGGTTATTTACCTTTTTATTTTGATTATTGTCTTTGTAATTTTGGCATTGATGTTTTCACTGGACACACTTCCTTCCCAGTTTATTGATTACATGGATTTTTTGGTTTAGTTATTTACCTTTCCTTGTGGACTATGCTTATTAGTTAATGGTAGATTCTATTATTCATAACCCTTATGGAGTATTTGATATCACCATTATTTTGTTTCATTTCAAAATAATACAAGAATTTTACTACAAAATATATTCAAGATTATCTTATAGGGGATAATGTAATTATTGAAAATAATTATTTTGTAAATTGTGCACTGAAATGTAATATGTGAATCAAATATATATCTATTTTACCAAAAACTACTAAAAATATGATCCTTTGGTATTTTATTCCGTGTATATTATGACAATTTAATAGAGGACATTGGTTCTAGGAAACTGGGGTCCATGTCACTATTCTCAGCATATTAGAGATGGTTTTTGGTAGGATTTGGATTAGCTATATTTATCAAAATGTATTAAGGAGTAAAGTGAAGAGATTCAGTTTTATAATTAACGTGAGTTTCCCACATATAATTTTTTAATGTGTTTCCTTAGATCTAATTTTTTGTAATCTATAGACACCAAATATTATAATATAATGATATTACATCATTTTTTATAAATTTTAATTACAAAACACAAACACATTCATGATTACCGTATTATTTAAGTTTCTTTGTAAACATTGGAAAACAAAAAACTAGCCCATTGGTAAACTAAATCATCTCCCAAAATGTTCATCATAAATATAAATCTTCATAGACATATCATAATTAATACATTTCTTCATAACCTGGGGAATGGAAACATAATAGAGGGTGATGTTAGATTCTTTGTACGAGTAAAAAAGGGTTTTACATAAGCATAACATAACCATAAGGGTACAAGAACATGAGAATAAAATGTTAAAACCATACCATGCATATCAAATATCATAATACATAGTGATGGAATAATTATTGAAAATTAATTAAAGAATAATCTAAATGAAATCAAAGAAGATGATTCATGAGTGCATAAATTTGGCATAAGACATAGATTTGTGGAATGAAAATAATTCTATAAAATCATTTCAATAATAGTAAAGTATAATTACCAATGTTATTATAATGAAATGAGTTCACTCCCCAAATCATCATAGTAATAAAGTTTCACTCAGAAGACAATAATAGAATAAAAAATCACTTACTAAACCTCATTCACTCCCAGTTCTAGTCCTATCTATCTCCCGAGATAAAAATTTTCTCCCAATACATTGTAGAGAGATATAAGTCCCGCCCATCTCATAATTAAAACTGTATTTATGTCTCTCATAAGATCATAACAAATCCATTATATCATTACCCCTAAAATGAAATTGTTTTCATGAAACTCTAATCATTTCATAATTTATTGAAAAATGAACAGTTTCAAAATAATTTCATCATTACATAATATTATAACCCATTTAAATGAAATAAGATTCATAAAAATATTATCATGTTATAAGCTATGGAAGCACAACTATAAAATGACCCAATACACACTATTTTGGAAAACACTATGTGTATAAGGGACCCTTATACACATAAGTTTTTTCAAAATAGTGGATACATGTATTTTATGGGAACCAATACAAATTATTTTAAAAAATATTGGTAAATATTGTAAATATTCGCATATACCAACATTTTTTGAGAAACTGGGGGTATGTGTTTTATTTCAACACCTATAAATAAGGTTTTTGAAAAACCTTGGTTATATGGTTCATTTCATGTCTTATACCCATGGTTCACTAAAAACTATAAGGATTGGTCATTCTTATACACACAGTTATCCAAAAATATGGGTATATAATTCCCAAATTGTGTTAGGAACAAAAATTATGTGAGACAAAAATAATCATGGGAACACTTATTTTAAGGGTTTTTACCTATATCCACAGTTTAGATAAATGTATATAATTAATTATATATTTATATACCTATAACCCAATGTAGTGTAGTAGTAATTATTGTGAATTTTATATAGGTAGTATAGGGATCAAAACACATGATAGATAATTTTTTAAAACCAATATATATAGTATCAAAACTGTTGGTATATGGTTAATGACATAGTGGCATATAGATTTTCACAAAATTTTGAAAGGGTTGAATATAATGTTCAAAAAATGATTATATATTAGAGATATATCTATGCCTTAACTATAAATGTTTCTCAAAACCATTGGTATAGCCTATACCCATGGTTTTGGGGGTTATACCCATGGTGTAAAACTATGGGTATAGGTGTCATTTCTAGTAGTGAAGTGAAATGGGTTTCCAAAAATCATTCTATCATAAACATAAACCATTAATTGGAATATTAAGAATTTTATCAATGGATATTTTATCTGTAAAATAATAGGTAACACCATGATATGTCATTTTATATAGAAAATTATTTTTATTGATAATATAAAACATTTTTTGATGAAAATATCCATTCTGATTTGAAAAAAAAAACTTTTTAAAACATAATCCAATTAATTTTCTTTTGAAATATACATCAAAACCAATAATTTAATCTTAAATGACCATAATTTACATATTTATGGGATGTTTATTCCATATCAAACATATTAAAATACAAATTCTTTTCACTTTCTCAGAAGAATATCCATGAGATTTGATTGGAAAAAGACATGATGATTCATTTAAAATAATTAAAAAATAAGTACTTTAGTAAATATTTATTTTTAGAATACTACGATAATAATAAATCATTTTTAAAGAACATTGTTTTGTAATAAAATTCATTTCTGATAAAAAAGATAAATAAAGTTGGATTTTCTTGCAAAAAATCTAAATTAATATATTTACCAAACAATGGAAAATTGTATTATTATATGAAAATAACATGAAAACACATACTATAATAAAATTAATGGGTTTATTGGGAGATATATCAAAAGATTTTATTATTAGAAACATAATCAAAAAATATCTTGATAAATGAAGATATTTAATGTAATATAATTCCAACTATGGTAACTCTGAATCATAATCCCCGTGATGGAATAACATAATATGAAACATAAAATATCAAAATAATAAATATTAACCTGATATTAATTGTCAAAGGGGGTGTATATTCACCCTATTAAATAATATATGTTCATAACATAACATATCTCTCAAATATGGAAAATTGAGAGAGAAATCATTTACCTTAAGACTTGACTTCATGTATAAACATTCAAACCTCATATATAATAAATATTATTTTATTATACACATATAAAATAGATATATTTATATATATAATACCATATATTATTTTCTTATAACCTTTTATTAACTATTTATTAACAATTCCACATTAATGTTAGGTTTTTTTAATAACCACTTTGTTTTTTATATGTTTTTATTTGTTAATTTTTACTCCAACATTTATCATGATTTAATTATATCTAGAATATTAACCATGATATAAAGATCATATATATTTTTTATTTATATACTTATAATAATCTGTATCAATTAGGTATAGAAAATTAGATACACTACTCATGAAGATGGTAGGTCATATATACTCATGAACATTATTTCCAATTTATAAATACATTGAGAGAAATAAATTTAGATTATATATTATCATACCATAATCAATGTTCTATCTTATATAACACATATGTTCCTTAAAACCATCGTGAATTTATTCTATGTAAATATTGAATGAATCACATCGCATCACGAGGTGGTAGTCTTCCACACAGAAGAGACACATTATCACATTTCAAAAAACATGAGAGTATGAAGATATGTGTGATATAATAATAAAATAAGTATAATTATATAAAAAATATCATATATAAAAAATAAATAAAAAATTATTTCTAGGATTGATATGTGGTAATTGAAAAAATGAATAACATCAATTCGTGAGGTGGTAATCGACCATAAACATGAAAAACTATTTTCTAACCCATTTGATTGATGTGTTTATGGTTTTAGGTAATTCCCTTATAATAAAAGTAATTAAATATATGTAATATACTAATTTCATTATATCATCATGGTATAATAAGTATTGAAGGGATTGGAAGACGAAATAAAATAAAAAAATATTGGTTATAAAAGTTACCTTTTCTTTAGGTATCCTCTTTAGTTTTTCACCATAATTCTTCCTTGGATGGATTTTTATCTAAATTAAGAAATCTATAATGATAATAGGGAATTTGAAAAGTTATTTGGGTTGGGATTGGCCCACATTTTTTAATTTCACATGTCATTAGAAATAGTCCATTATGAATATTAAAATGTATTAGGTAAAAATATTGAAAACCAATGGGTGTTGGATAAGTTTTTTGGTATTTTTGAACCATATATTTTTAGATTAATCCCATGGTAAACCCATTTTTACCTTAAGCATGGTAAATATTTTTTACAAATTTTAATATTTATTTCCCTCAAAAATTAAGTTGACCTTTTTGGATAATATAAAATATATTGATTCCAAGTATGCAATACATTTATCCAAATTCCATTAATATATTTGAAAAAAATTAATTTAAAATTTATGTCATATACATATCAAGAATAATAGTATTTAAATATAATGTCATTAAAAGATTATAATGTATGTATATACAAATTTAATATGAAATTGTTTCCAATGGGTGAAATTGGATTATTGGATATATAAAATAACTAATATTACATTAAAATAATATAGGCCATAATATAACGATATAAATAAATTAAATGAAAATGAAATTTTAAATAAAAATTTACTATTTTTATTTATTAATAAAAAATAAACCTTCCCAAAAAATACAAAATAATCAACCTAATCTAATTTTGAAATTTTGATATGAAAATGACGCTTATTTTATCAAATTCAATATCTAAATTTATCAAAAATAATTTTATTATTTATCATAAAAAGTTAAATAAATAAACATTTTATTTATATTAAAGTATTTTGAAAACATAATGTTATTTTAACGATAATTAAGTAGTTTTTTATCAATATGGTTTCTTTATTCAAAAAATTAAGAATAGTATTTAAAATATATTTATTAATATTCAAGTCACTATATTTAATATTTATTTTATAATGGTCATGTATGAATAATAATATTAATAGTATATAGTGGTTTTTTGAAAAATCAGTATTGTGTGTAACACAATCTAAACTAATATTGTTTGCATCATAAGATTAAATCAATTTTTTCTATAATTCAAGCTTAACATGGTGTTGGGTGTAACACAAGATATCCAATAAATATAATTTATTCAAAAAATCACAAAACATTCTGGGTGTAACATTTTCCCCCATTTAAAAAATGATTCTCCCACAAAATTTATCAACTTGATACAAAAAATGGGGGATACTTCTACCTCATCACATCCTCATGTTCTCACATTGCCTTTTCAAACTGCTAGTTTCACAAAAATAATTTTTTTAGGTGGGTGGTCTTATTTTGTAGAATTTTTTCAAAATGATCAAGAATCAATATCGATTTTTCAATATATGAATGATCTTTCTCCAGCGGTATGGCCTCTAAGATCATTACATGTGAAGAGTCAGGTATGTAATTCATCAGGATAGATAACTGGAACACATCATGGACTTTATAATGGAATGGTGGAGGAACCAACCAATAGGATAATGTCTTGATATGATCATGAATATCAAAGGGACCGGTATACCTAAGTCCTAGTTGGACATTCTTAATAAATTTCATAACCTTATTACGTGGAGAAATTATTAGAAACCCCTTATCACCCACTTCAAATTTCAGAACATGGTGGTGACTATAAATAATATATTTTCTGTCGAATCTGAGCTACCATGATGTTTTCCAAATTGCATTTAACCTCTTCTTGTATTTTTCTATTATCTCTTGTCCTAATATCTTTCTTTCTTTAAATCCATTCCATTATGTTGGATCTATAGATTTACATCCATAGAGGGATTCATAAGGATTCATTTTATTTTTTTACTGAGATAAATAGTTTAATGAAAACTCAAATAAATGATGGTGTTGATCAATATACCATTTAAATTGAAATAATATTATCTCAATATATCCTCTGGGGTTTTAATTGTTCTCTCAGACTGGCCATCATTTTAAGGATGATACGTGATTCTTAAACATTACTGAATTTCAAGAGATTATTCAAAGATTCTCCAAAGCATTAAGGTAAACCTTAGATCCTAATCATACACAATAAAATGTGGTACTCCGTCCAACATTACCACTTATTTAATTTATATCATGTAAAGATGATCCATAGAGATGTATTCTCTGAAAGAAATGGTGTGTATTGAATTATTAAGTTGAATGACTATAACCAATATAGTATAGGTCCCTATAGAATTTTTGGAGAGTCCAAAGAAAAAATTCATGCTGATGTTTTCCAATTTCCATTCTATAGTGGTTAATGGATCTAAAATCCCCCTATACACTTTTTTCAGCCTTAACCTATTGACATACCAAGAATCAAGATATAGACTCTATGATAACACTCTTCATGCAATCACAAACAAAACACACATTCACAAATCCATAAATCTTCATACATCAAGGATGAATATAGATTAAAAATCTATTATCTTCCTATAAAAAACCATTCAAATATGGAATAGAAGACAAGAATGCATAGTTATTAAACCATATCATTTCATCATGATCATGGATGAGTTGAAGAACATTTTTAACCTTCTCTAACATCATTACATATTACTTCTATACCTCTTTATTTTTTACTTTGATAGATGGGACAAAATTCAATTTATAAGGAATATATTTTACCCATCCTTCAAGATTTCAAGATCCATCCTTTATAAATCTAGAAATATTGGATATTTTTTAGTAACCATTAAGGATAAGCTAGAACAGCCCTTTTGAAGCAAACCATCAACCACCTCGTTCTCTTTCCTAGGGTGCTAATTTATTGAGGAATGAAAATATTTAATCATCTATAACCATATTGTTTGTAATCTATTCAACTCCTACTATGTGATTATATACATTAAATTTTTGTGATTGGTATATATATATATATAAATTTCCTCTATAAATATAATTCAAATATATATTTAATGAAAATATTATTTTAGCATACTCAAAATAAATAGTTTGGTAATTTTTCTCATAAATAATCAATTATCAGAAATTATAAGATATAACCATGTCATTCTATATTGGAAAACATCTCATTACCTTCTTGGATGTATCACCATAGTTTACAACACCTTCCCCGCTATAGGGTAACATAATCATAGGTGTGCAGACTAATATTTTCACACGTTTGTTGAAATTTTTCTCGCATTTATCTATCTAGAAGAACTTATATCCCATATGAGTTAACATATTAAAATGATTAGATAGTCATGAGAAATTCTCCCCAAACCATCCATAATATCCAATTAATCCTAGAATATTGTGGATCCATTCCTCGATTTTTCTATGGTCAAAAATTCAATATCCAATTTTGTTGATTGATCTATTTATATACACTCTCTTAACATTATATAATCCAAAAATGAATCCTTTTGTAACCAATATTCACATTTGGTACTATTTTCATATATTTTATCACTTTTTAGGTTTTTTATTACAACTCTCAAGTTATCATCATGTTCTTACTTCTTATTTTAGTAGGTGGTAATATCATTTATAAATACTGCCACAAATGATCATGGTAATCCCTAAAGTCTCTATTGATTAAATCTATAAATATTACAGTGGAATTATTAATATTGAATGGAATCATGATATATTCATAATTTTCATACATTATAAGGAATTATTCATTTATTATATCCTCTTTCTTTACCCCCAATTGATGGTATCCATAATGAAGGTCAATCATGGAAAATTATTGCCCCCTTTGAAGGTGATAAAAAAATATAGCAATTCAATGAAGTGGATACCATTTCATAATTGTGATTTTATTCAACTCATATTAATCAATGAAAAGTCACATCAACCAATATTTCTTTTGAAAAAAATATCAGGTATACCCCAAGGTGAAATAATTTTCTAAATGAATCCATTTTGAATATTTTCCTAGAGTTTATTCTTCAATTCCTACTACTCCATTGGGTTTATTCTATATATATTCATTAAACATGGTGTGATACCAAATATGGGTTATATTAAAAACTCATCATCACATTTTAGTTGATAGATAGTAAACAATTCTGTAAAAACATAAACAAATTACCATAAAATAGTCATATCATCGATGTCGAATTTCTCCCCAACTAAATGTGATAAACAACCAATACAAATTGGAATTAAGACCCATAAAATGGTTTTTATATTTATCATAAGTTCATAATTATCATCACATTTATAGATGATCATTTTTTAGTTTTTAATATCAAACTTGAAATCCATTATTCGAAATTAGATATGGGATTTATGTTGAAAAATATAATAAATTTTCATAATAAGAAATTCAACCAGAGGATGAATAAAAATATTTCCAAGAAGAAAATTACCACCTACATCAACTATAGAGAAATCATACACATGACATGTGATAATCATAACATTATGGTTTCTTCACTTCTAATTATAAATATAATTTTTGTGGTGGAATCTTTATACCCATAGAAAATTATTTAGATTTTATAGAGTGTAAAGATCCATATTAAAATAATGTATTATCTGTTCTGGAGTTACTGGTAATTGTACCTTTCACCATGTCATTAAACCTCGTTATAAATAGTTATATCATAAAATTTCTCTTTTTATATTGTCTTAAGAAGTGTATGACATCGATCATCATCATTAATCTTTGTATTTTGTAATTGGTTAGTATAATTACCAAACTCCTTACATTTGAAAAACTGGATTGCGGGTGGTGCATTCTAGGCTACATTCTTTCTATTCATATATTTATCTAACTTCTTCCCATTATATAGGAAATAAAATTCATGATGACCATCCCTTCCACACATAAAACATTTATTGTTCCCTTACAGAAAATTTCATCATGCTTCTTCCAACAATTGGAGAAAAAAGAAATGATCATATTCCTCTCACCATGTTTCATACATTTTCCAATGAATTCTATTTTTATCTTCATATCAAAACCAAGATATTTATAGGTTACTCCAACATCCATTTACACCTTCAGAGAACCTAAAACAATATTTCCATATATAATGATGTCTCTTATGGATTACATCATCTATAGAATTTTTTTAAGAAACTTTAGATTATATCAACCTTACTTTTTGGATGTGAAATAATACCAGAATTATACCTCATAAGTCTTGAAAAAAATCTCTCATAGGTACCAATAAATTCATCATCATTTTTCATGATCTCAAGGAAATAATTCTATATCTTCTTATAATGAATTCAAGGACATTACTCATATAAAAATAAGTTATTTATGACATCTTAATTGATGGATTCAATTTCATATAGTTTCCTTGTATTTATGATAACTGCCCACCATGGATCTACTTCACCTTCCAAATGGTTAACATCAAAAATAGATTATTCGTGTTCCGAATACAAGAGAACTAAAAATATATTTTAATTTGTGTGTATCCATTTCTCATCAATTATTGGATCATAAGACTCATTAATAGAATGTGGTTGTTTCCATATAAATGACTCAACATAATGTTTTTCCCTACTTTGATAGCTTGGAAGTATATAGTGATTCAGATGTTGATAAATTTATGTGATAATAGAAATGATTATTTTAATTCTAACTCCAACAAAGCATGGATTCATAGGAGAAAAATCATTTCATTATCTATTACACTCATTATTAAAATGGTTCTGTCAGGATTTGAACATTTACTAAAACAAAAAAAGCATAGTCTATTAAACAAGAACCATGATGTAGAACCACATAATCACAAAAGGTAACTAATATGATGTATAAATCATTAATAATTTGTTAATGTATGACACCTTTTGGTAATACTATGTCATTCATGGTCATCATCAATTTAAATCATTAATTATGGCTCATAAACAGTTTGTGAAATTCTAAAGTATATCTCCTGGGAGTGTTAGATCATGTTATTAGAAAGGACCATTATTATGAACCAAGTGATGGTCAATTCTAGATCATTGTATAATTATCAGAGTTATTACCCCTAAGTAGCTTTGTGACATAGTCGCATCAACTTGTAGTGTTCGAATATGTTTTAATTATAAGAAAACCACTCATTCTATCCTTTACCAAAATTCTTGGATAATTTCCAATACATTTAATCATCTATAAACTTATCCTTATAAATGTCCTTGTGGATATTATTATGGTTCTCTTATCATAGTTTTTGATGGTTAACTAAACCTATTATCAGATACCAGCTACAGAAACCCGGGATTATCATACAATAATATTAAATATTTTTAATGAATATTTATTACATTACATAAAAAAATTAAAAATGAATACAATAGTTTAGTTTCATTAAAAAAATGGAATGAAAACAAGTACTCCCTAGGTAAAGTAATTCATATCCCACTATAATATTCAAAACAAGTAGTCTTCTTAGAAAAATCATACATAATAAATTGATTTATCACCTATAGAAAGGGAAACATAATAAATTGCGATATTATATGCTCATAAAGGTTAAAAACGATGATATATAGGATTAAAAGGAATTTAAAGGCATGCGAACATGATCATACCATTTGAAAACCATAAAATAAATATCAAAGATCATAAACTAATGTCTTGAAATTATTATCGGTAATTCATAAGACATATATCATAAGGTAATCATAGAAAATGATCCATGAGAGTCTAACATTGGCATTAAACATCAATTTGTGTCATAGACATAACCATATAATATCATTTCTATATTAGTCAATGCTCTATGCCATGCCTATCATAGTGAAAGGTTTTCACTCCACAAACCATAATAGTAGTCAAGGTTCACTACAAAGACGATCGTAGAAAAAAATTCCCTTACTAAATCTAGTTCACTCCCTATTCCCATATAGTCTATCTTATTATATATATAAATCCTTACCGAATGATTTATAGAGATATTAGGTCCCACTATTTTCATAATGAAAAACATAATTATTTTCTCCATAAAATCATAAAATAATAATCATATCAAAAATAGTTAAATGAAATGGGTTTCAGAAACATTTATTCATATCATAACCTATATAAAATAGATAGGTTTCATATTCATTTCATCTTTTCATCATACCATAACCCATGGACAAATAATAGGGTTTTAAAAAAATTTATCATCATATAAATTATGTAAGATAAAAGAGTTTCATAAAAATCATTAGATAATAATCATAAATAATTTAGAAAATTAATAAGAATTATATTGTTGTATTATACACCCATTAATAACTAGGTAACATCAACAGATGCCATCTTATATGGAAAATGATTTTTATTGATCATTTAAAATATTTTTGAAGAGAATGTTATTTACACTAAGAAAAACACATTTCAAAACATAAACCATTATTAAAATCATATTATTTTAAAATAAACTTAAAAACATATAAATTAATATTCAAATAAAATAATTTCATGATAATGATAAGTTTAGTTCATGTAATAAAAATTTAAAAAATATTCCTATCAAATTTAATTTAAAATAAAAATTTTCGTTGTTTGGAAATTTACATGAATATTCTATTTAGAACAATTTTGTAAACAAGATAAACATGGATAATAACTTCATTAAAAAAAAAGGATATTAATTAATTATTTTTTAAAAAATTTATTAAACATTATTTTTGATGAAAATTGATTTCCAGCCTAAGAGATAAATAAAGGCATATTTTATTAAAAATACTTTCTCATATAATTTAAGTACAAAATAGTGGAAAATTATACTATTACTTTAAAATATCATGTATAACTATAGTATAAGAACATTAATGATTTTTTTATAGATTTTTCATAATATTTTATCATCAAAAACACCATCATAAACAATCTTGCTAAAGGATGAGATTGTACCATGAAATCATTACCACATTGGTATATTTTAATTATAAGAACCATGAATGAAGTACATTTAATCAAAATTAAAATATAATAAGGGTAAAAAAATTTAGTATTACATGGAAAATGGGTTGTATATGAACCTCATTAAATAATATAGGTTCATAACATAGCATACATCTCAGAGAATTCCATTTGAGACAACAATCCCCAAACTTATTTATAGAATACATTTTTACACATTCAAAACTCCTTTATAATAAATATTATTTTATTGTAAAACAATTAGAGAACATAATTCATATATATCATACCATGAATTAATTTCGTATGACCATTTATTACATATGTATTAACAATTCCACATAAAATTTATATTTTAGTTAATAACCTCCTTGTTTTTCCAATAATTTTTTATTTCTAGTATTTTATCCACTTACTTTGATCATGATTTCATAATATCAAGAATATAAACAATTTTATTAATATAATAAATGTTTATTATATATGTATATAGATTGATCCATTACATATAGTGATATAAAATGAAATACACTATTCATAGAGATGGTAAGACGTATGTATTTGTGAAAATTGTTTCTGTTTTCTCGTTGGATTGAATGAATTAATGATAAATTATATATAGACATTATTTAATAATTTTTATGTCATTAAAATTAAATATATTTATTAAAACCTTCCATATTTCCATCCATGTAAAGCTATAATGAATCACACTACTTCACGAGTTGGTAGTCCACCGTACACACGAGCGATGTTATTATATTCCCACAAAATAGAGATTCTAAAGGGATGTGTCATATAATAATTCCATAAGTATCATAATATCATAAATATAATATATTTATAATAAATCAATATTTATTTTTCTCCTGGATAGGTGGAAATGGAAAAAAATGACATCGGTTCATGAGGTGGTACTCCACCGTACACACGAACGATGTTTTTGTAACCCATTTGATATAATTGGATATTGTTGTAGGACATTACCATAAAATAAAAACATATCAGTATATGGAAGATTAAATTTATTTATATATTAATTTTATTATAAAAATTTATTTTTTTCTAGTAACAATAAAATTAAAATCCCTTGTTGATAAGCATTACATCATTTTTGGGTATCCACCATAGGTTTCTAACAAAATCATTCCTTGATGGATTTATATCAAAAATAAGTCCTATATAATGAAGTAAATAATGTTTTAAAGTTATTTAGACATGTATTTTATGAATTTAAAGTATTTTAAAGTTTCAATAAAATATTTGAGGGTGGCCTTTTATAAGTGGGGTGAGTGGAACACTTGTAATTTTTTGAAAGATTGTATTCCACCAATGTTTTATTCTTTTCACAAGGATCCAATAATAGAAAATTCCAAATAATATAATATAAAAGGTAAAATATTGATTTCCAATTCTTATTGGTCATTTTTTGGATTATTTTTAATCCTTATAATTTTATTTTAACCCCTCAGTAAACTAATTTTTAACTTAACTATGGTAATTTATTTTTACTATTTTTACTATAACTTTATGTAAAAAAATTAATTTGATATTATTAGATAATATATAATATTATAATTACAAATATTAAATCCATTTTGAAAAATTACGCTCATATACGTGGAAATATTTAATTAAAAACTAATCCAATAGACGCAATGAGAAAGTATGTTTTTAAAAAGAAAATATTAAAACGTTTAGAATGTTATTATATCAAAATTAAAAAACAAAATGATTAAAATGATCATAATTATATTTTTTGATTTCTAATTGAACTTATTTTACTTTAATATCAATTTTAAATATAATTTTTCATTATATATAAATTAAAATAAATTTTAGTTTTCAATAAAATTAAATTTTTTGGTATTAATCAAAATTAAAACTTTTCATAAAAAACACAAAAATTACCCCCAAAGATAATTATGACAAGTTTATTTCATAAATTAAGTGTATTTTGTCAAATTAATTTTCTAAAATTATCAAAATTTAATAGTTTTTTTTTCGAAGATTCATAATTTAAAAAATTTAAAAATAGTATTTTAGAAACATTTAATGGTTTTTATGAAAATAAAGTTAATTTTTATTTAATTTTATTTCTTTATATAAAAAAATTATAAATATTATAAAAAAATAATTTATTAAAATTCATTTTACTATGTTTAATATCTATTTTATAATGGTCTTGTTTGAAAAATAAAATTATTAATATGTCATAGTTTTGTTAAAACATTGTTTCATATGTAATTCATGATGACCTAGTGTTGCATGTAGTGTAAGCTTCACATAGGGTAGTGTGTAATTCAAGATGAAATTTTTGTTGAATGAAATTAAAGATATAAATGAAATTTGATTTTCTTTTTAAATTAAATTCACAAAAACATGGGATGTTACAGGCCCAATTTTCTAAAATAGAGCTTACTCAAACCATAAGAGATAAGGTAAAAATATATCAATCCAATATAAATTAGAAAATATTATATATAATATTACCCCATATATTTTTATTTTATCACCTAGTAAGTATATTTTAACCTTATCCATGGTAAAAAAATTATCACTTTTTGTATTCAATATGACTATTCATGTGAGTTTGTGATTGATAACAAATTACACAGGTTCGTGAAGAGGTAGTCCTCCCCATTTGGGAGGTGGATTTGATTCTCATTCTATAGATAATAATATAGATAAATATTCATCCCATTATCATAACAACATCCATGTATATATGAGATATTGTTTTTTTTGTACTAAAATCGTTAATCATAGTTAATGTTTGTAAATGAAGAGGTAAAAAATAAAGAACTTGGTGAAGATGATTACCTTCCCTTTGAAAACATTATTTTTACATCTTATTATAAACATTAGGGTTTGTTTTTCATAAAGACTGTAACCTCTCGAACATGTCTATGGATGTTGTGGAGTGATTTAAAAATAATTTTTTGAGCTAAATGGATTGAATGGTGCGAATTAGTGAGGGTTGGTGTTCTCTTTTAAAATTTATGTGGAGTGGGTATATTTAAATAAGAAAAACTATTCAATAAAGAGAAGTCACTCAAAACATAAATTCCTTTAAACTTTATGAATAAATAAGTATATGGAATGAATTATCGAAAATTTTAAACATTTTATTCTATTTTTCTCAAAGGCCACTCAATTTTACCATTCGATTTTTTACCATGGTAACTAGTTTTTTTACAATTTTATTATTTATTTTTTAATCCTAAAAACAAAACATTACTTGTTCTGAAATTAGTAACCAATAATTCTTTATATTAAGTTCAAATTATCATATTAAAATATTATTATTGTGTAAAATTAATTTTAACATAATTTCTTTTAATTTTAAATCCACTATTTTAGCCTTATCCTAAGAAATTAATATTTAATTTTTTTAATAATCTTTATCACCATAAATTATGTTAAACTTTTAACCAAATATAAATTTTTCTAATTAAAAATATTAAATTCATTTTATTAAATAATGTGAGCATAACTGTAATGATTTACTTTTAAATTAAACTCTCAATCTCTATGAAATATGGTTTTTCAATAAATTAATTTTTTAATAAGGTGATTGTTTCATAATAAAGTAAACATACCCAAAATAATTTAAAGATTAATTTCAATTCATCAAAACTAAAGGTTTTCTGGTAAAATAATATCATTTGGAAAAATGAATTTTGAATATTAAAATAATATTTTATTTAAATTTTTTATTTGAAATTTTATAGAATATTTATAGGAGATTATAAATACTTTAAAATTTTTACGATAGTGGAGAATCCCATTAAGGTCATATGTGCTAATAAACATTCATTATAAAATTTATAAAAATGTTGAAAATTAATCTTAATAGAAACATTGGGTATATTCATTTTTAAAAATTATATTTCCTAGATAAAATAACATTAAACAATTATGGAATAATATTAATAATAGTCATCAAAACATTTTAGAAAATATGGATATGGAATAAAAGGATTTTCAAATATAGGGAGAATTGAAATCATCTATCCTTAAAAATATTTTCTCAGCCTCTTGAGTACATAAATATAGTAAAATGAAAGGAAAATATTTAATTTCATGAAATATCAAGAGGATAATAACATATATATACATAAAAATATTATATAGAATGATCAAATAATTCCCCTACCCGAGACTAAAAAATAACAATCCTGAATAAAATTGAGATTGTGAAAAAAAAATTACCTCCTTGGTTACATTGAAATTATAACACATTGAAATAATCAACATAAATTAAAACAGTTATCATCCAGAATAAAAAGGTATTCATGTTAAATATAATAAAGGTGTGGTATTTACACCATGTAAAAGTAAAAAGGTTATAAAATATTTCATAATGGGATGGAAATTTTAATGAAATACCTTATCCCACACATTCTTTAATAAAAAAGCTTAATACATTAATATATAATGGCCTTAAACCTATTATCCATTTATACCAAAACCATATTAATATTTTTAATAACTTTAATAATCTTTTTATAACATCTCATCATATGTTCATTAAAAATCGTTCATTATGACTTTTATTTTGAGTGTTAATTGCCTTGTTTTATAAATAATTTTTTATCAAAACTGTTTTTCCTCTTGGGTATAGGATATATTTCCATGTTATAAAAAATTATATTAATATTATAAATTTCATATTTATTAATGAGATATAATTTTAGAATACATTTTTGAAATTGGGATAGGGAAAATGAATCACATCGCTTCGTGGAGATGTAAGGTCATACAAATGCATGAGCGATGTTTCCTTTTTTTTAGTGGGTGAAAAGTTAAGAAGTAGAAATTATATTAATTTCCAAGAATCAATATCATTACATAAGTTTCATATATATATATATATAAATATAATTCATCATAATTCCTATACATGTGGTTCGGTGATGAACAAAAAAATATTATTTCATCATGAGGCGGTCGATTGAATATCACGCAAACAATGTGTTTGTCAGAGTGGATACTCAAGGGGTAGGTGAATTGAGTTCCAATTAAAATTTCTGTTCTAAAATAATGTCTATTGAAATCCCCCAATTTATGAAACAAGTTAAATTGTAGTAAATTGTTAAAACTGTTAAGGTTCAATTAGGTTCTTAAAGATTTATAATGTCTTAGTCAATTTAATCAAAAGATTAAATTGGATTTTGAAACTAATCTACTGATTTAAAATTATTACAAACACATACTAGATTAAATATCAAAGAATCTTTAAAATATTTTGTATTTCAACGTAACAGCAATGGAATATAAAAGATATATATATTATAGTTTAAACTTAAACTAAAAATCACAGCAGATACAACCAAGAGGTTATGTCTCAAGCCGAGACGTTGTCCTCTCAAATTTATATTTAAAAGTGATCCACACCCTGGATCATGGTTAACAATAGTACAAGACTATCCAGGCCACGTAGGGACCTCTACCATTTTTCTTCATGGGAAAACAAAGATAACATTGCACAAGCTGTCCAGGTCCTACTTGACCTCTACCACTATCCTAAGTGGGACACAAGAAGGTGTAGAAAGTTTGGAATGATGATTTAGTATCCTTTAGTTCAGTGCAGGAGATAGTGTGTGTGTGTAAGATATACAGAGTACACACACTTCTCAAAAAATTAATTAAATAAATCACTTAGAGATAGTATATGAAATTTTAGAAAGCTCTAGTGATTAGCAATGCAGCTCTGGACTCGGTGGATTTAGCAAAAACGATTTTTAGTCCTTATCTGGTTTCTCTGTCGAAAAACAGAGTGTTGTGGTTCAACATGGTGTCTTTCACATGTGAAGAAATTATCTTGATTTGTCATGGGTTCTTCAGTTGTGTTGGATTTCACACAATAGATTTCATTGAAGATATTATAGTGTGTTCTTCAGTGCTCAGGATTTCTGTTCTGTTCAGTACAGTGCACTTCACGTGTATTGTTTATAGGTTTGTGTATATTCTGGTATGTGTATATTTTTTTGTATCTTCCTCTATTGCAGCTCAATCCTCCTTATATTCTTCGAGCTCCGAGAATAGGAATGATTCCGTTTTCATAGGTACGAGGTACGGTTTCCTGATATTCAACAACTATCATTAAATAACATTAATTTCATTAAAAACATAAAATATGACCTTTAGATTTATTTAAATAATATTGAAAAAAAGGTTAAGAAATGGTGTCACAGTAGTTATGAAAACAGTGTCTCCTTCACTGTGTGTTATTGACGGTATGTGGCTCACGGTGTGTCTTTCACGGTGTCTCCATGTCACAGTGTCTGAGTCACGGTGTCAGACTCATGGTGTGTCCGTCACGGTGTCTAGCTTAGTGTCACGGTGTATAATTGGTCATGGTGTCTGAGACTTAGAATCCATGGTGTCAGACTTACTGTGTCTGTCTTACACTTCACGGTGTCTATTTCTTGCACACAGTCTATCTTACTGTGTCAAATTTCACTGTGTCTTGATACATAATCAAATAACTGTATTCAGACTTAAACAATAATATGCATATTGTGAATTAAGATTAACCATTATAAGGTAAGATAACATGAAACAAAAATATAGAGGTTTGATAAGATAAGTAATATTTTTGATCATGCATAACATTTGATAGAATAATGACTTCAATTTATAGTAATAAGATTTGTGATCATTAAAACATGATTAATACATGAGGATTCCAACAATCTCCCCCTTCTTGATGATCAAAAATCATGTATAGTTAAAATATAAATTATATTCAACATTAGAGAAAATTACATATATAATAATAACAGATAATTGAAAAAGATATAACTCTTCTCACTGTTTCTCCCCCTTTTTGGATTATCAAAATGTAGAGAGAATGGAGTGAAACACTAAATTTTTCATTAAGAACATTCAGAATAAAACATACAGGAGAAATACAAACAGTAAACAACAAAAGACAACCCATCAAAAATTAAGAAACATTGGTTGGCATCATGGATTGGCTTTCTATTTTCCTTTATCAGCAAGAGATCGAGCTGATGTAGAAGAAGGCATGGAGGTAGTAGAAAAAGATAGTAAAGGTAGACCTGGTCGAAGAGGGGAAATAGTTGGTGCAACTATAGCTGTACTCTGCACATGAAGATACTACTTCGATATATTGATGAAATCAGTAATTATTTCTCCACCATATTTCATTTCCTTTTCAAAATAATCCTTATTCTCCATGATATTTGTCCAACAATCTGGTGAACTCTATATGTTTCTGAACTTGTGCTTTAAAAGCTTGAGTCACTGGTGGTATTTTCAAATTCTCCACAAGATACATAATGTGATTGGTTATGTAACTTTTAGAGAAAATCCGAGTGAGATAAAAGTATATCTTCTAGGTGATCTTCTATTGAGCATCATTTTCAATCTTAGAATGAATGTGAACAAAGTCAAGTGCTCTATCACTGTTCTGCACAACTTTTTATAAAGAATACAAATCTAAACCACTGTGGGAATTCTGAATTTCTTCCTTGATTAAGCATATGAGCATATAATCATCCAAAGAAAGAACAGAAGATCGGCCCGATGGAGGAGAAGCATTTATAGCTATAGTTATAGATTTGAGCTATTTCAAAACCTTTTGAAGGCATCCAGTGTACTCATATGTGAGCTTATTTAGATATTATACAAGCTCTCTCATGCGTTGTAGCATCTTTGTGTGCCTTTCTCCAGTATTCTCATAAAAAGACAATAGTTTGTGATGCATCAAAGATACAATATCTTTAGAAATGTTGGAACTGTTTGGTTTAGGATAGGTAGCAGTAGGTGCAGGAGTTGGAACAACTGGAGCAGGCTTTGATCATTAAGACAGTTCTTTTTGTAAGTCGGCTACCATACTTTTCAAAGCGGCAACATCAGCGCTATGCAGTTTTTTTTAAACCCTGACTTCTTGAATTTCATGGATCATCCTTGGTTGAATATGACGAATGATATTTTCCATAAGAATCGAGGCATCTTCCTAAATTAGTTGAGTCACAGGACGAGGTTGAGGGGATATAATCTTCTCAACTACATCTAAGATAGTCTATCCAAAGACTTTTAAAACATTTTTAGTTACAAAAGACTGTTGCTCAGGTAAGAGTGTAGGTGATGGTAGTGGTACAGGTTCTGGTGTTGATTCTGGTAGGATTAGATGCAGGTTCTAGGTGAGTGACTGATTTCAATTGAAAAAGGTGGAGAGATCCATTCCTATCACATTCACTTACTGTGATTCACTCACATCATAAAAGCTGCAGAATTCATACCGTGTGTACACAGAGTATGACTTAGTGGAAGGAGGTGCATCACCAAGTTCATATTCGGATTCATCAGACTTAGATGCACTAGGTTCAAGGTTTTTAGGTTCCTCCCCATCAACAGGTGCATACCTTTTTAGAACTATAGGCTCAGTAGCTTGGTTAAGATCCATAGGATCAACTCTGTTCTCTTCATCCATTTCTTTCCTTGCCAACTGAAAGGAAACTTCCAGCCTCTCTTCAGTAGAGGGTATGTACTCAGGAACCAACTATTCCATAGGTTGTGCTTTCAGAGTTGCTTCTTGCACAGAGGTGGGATCTTCTATATTTTCTTCTAGATTTTATTCTTTCATTGCAGGGAGGTTTTCTACACCACCAGACACTTCCATGGCTTGATACTCTAAAACAGGTATAATCAAATCTCTTGCAGCCTTAGTTTGGGTTTTTGGAATAACATAATCTCTAGAGGCAGGAGATTCTTCATCTCCAAGAATTGCATGGGATCCTTCTTCTCTAAAAACAACAGAAACATCCTCTCTAAGAGGTATTTCTGCAGGAACATTAGCAGGGACAGAAGTCCTTTAATTCTCAACAGGAGCTGCTTCCTCAAGAGGTATTTTAGCCTCTTCTCTAGGTGGTACTTTAGTGGCCACTCCCTCTTCTTATACCTCTTCAAGATACTCATCCACATTATCTGGTTCCAAACTAGGATCAACAATATTCTTTGTCCTTCTTGGATAATCAACAGGATTATACTTCTCATAATCCTTTTCATTATCTTCAACACACTACTTCTTCCAAGGGTTCCAATTAATTTTCATCATTCTAATGGTAGGTTTGGATAGACAAAAATCAAAAATACACAGGATTTTCTTTATTTGGCCCAACAACTCCTTTGGAAACTATCATAGTTGAGATCATCCTTTTGTAAAACAAGGAGGTGGATTTCAATGTGACCATAATTAGTTCACACATGTGGTGAATGATATATTTGGAATGATTGATCTTATGGAAATTCTTAATTAGAAGAATATGGAACACATCATGATACTTCAACATAGTAAAATCACCGTTCCTTGGGCTAATTGTGACAACCGGGTCCCGCTGACAGCACAGACACGCTGCCTTAACATGGCCGTCGGGTCCTGGCCCACCAGGTACCACCAGTTGCCCCCGCAGAAACATGCGGCCCACCCCAGGGTCCACCCACACGCCTGAACAGGACATATGACTAATGATATTTCCCACAGGCCAACACATGTCCTTTCCAGTGTGCTTGGTCCTCACTCACACACACCCTGAGAAACTTCCCAGAAGAACACCCATCTTGATCACTACTCCAGGCCAAGAACGCTTTACTGTGGAGTTCTAATCAGACAGGCTCTCGAAAAGAAAGGTGCACCTTGTTGACATGAGTCATATCATTTAGTCATTTACCCCTTTATCATTTGAGGATGTTACAATCACCCCCCCCCCTTAGAACACAACGCCCTCGTTGTGGGCCCTACATCTCAACCCATGCAGTGCACCGCACACTTAAGGCTGGGTTCTTGCTCTGATACCAAATGTGAGAACCGGGTCCCACTAACAGCACAGACACCCCGCCTTAACATGGTCGTCGGGTCCGGGCCCATCAGTTGCCCCCGCAGACAAGTGGGGCCCACCCCAGGGTCCACCCATGTGCCTGAACAGGTCATCTAACTAATGATATTCTCCACAGGCCAACACATGTCCTTTCTAGTGTGCTTTGTCCTCACTCACACACACCCTGAGAAACCTCCCAGAAGGTCACCCATCCTGAACACTACTCCAGGCCAAGCACATTTAACTGTGGAGTTCTAATCAGACAGGCTCCCGAAAAGGAAGGTGCACCTTGTTGACATGAGTCATATCATTTAGTCATTTAACCCTTTATCATTTTGGGATGTTACACTAATCAAATTTGGAACAAATTTAAATAGGAGCCTTGTCTCCCCATCCAACACTGCAGCTATGGCCCTTATCATGGTTCCATTTCCATTTAAAATTTCTAAGGCATTTTCCAGATCAAAGATGTAGGTTTTTGGAGGAGGATCTCTCTGGTAGTCATCATATATCCCTTCATGAGGAACCCTCAGGCATGTAGCCCATAGACATGATGAGAATGAGCATTTTTGTACATTGATCCAGCTTTTTACCATAAAACTTTCTACAGAATTAAAGGAAAACATTACATACTGATAGAATTATGCAACCAACCTCAGGTTGATAGGTCTATCTTTTCTATAGAACCATTCGAGCCATCCATGTTCTCATAGGATTTTTAGAACCGAAGACTTGCTGAATAGAAGGCACTTTGGGAAAATCTCTTTCTCAGGAACTATAGTACGGCTTGCGAGGTTTGGATTTAGGGGAACATCAGGAGTTATCTTCGGTGTTCTTTTCTGTTTCCTCGTGCAACGCTTCTCATATGAGGTTGAAGATAGACACTTCATCATGGGTATCCACTGAAAGATTCAAGCGAGAGATAAGGATAGAAGGTTTTCAAGGTAAATAGGGTTCAAGAGAGTGGGTAGGAGAGATCTTGGGTGAGGAATTGAGTGAAAACCCTTTATGTTTTATCATTTGGGATTGTCAAACGTCATAAAAACAAAAATAGTTGAAATCAAATAGCGGTGAAATAAAAATTACCACGATATTTTTTAAAGTAAAAGTATAAATAATCTTCACAGTGAGATCGTGAGTAGGCATTACGGTGCGATGAAAAGTAGTCTTCACGGTGAGTTAGTTGGTGGTCGTCACAGTGAGACAATGACTATTCTATGCAGTCATGGTGAGACAGTTAGGTGACAGAACGTGAACACAAGGTGTAAACTGTGAGACCGTAAGCATGAAACAATAACTGAGAAATCATAAATAATGAAACCGTAACGTAAAATATTAAACAGTAATACCAGTAAGATATCCATTTATGATTGATCATACCAAGATCATGCATGATGTAATCTAATCTCTTAGAATTTAATGGTTTAGTGAATATATCAGCAAGTTGATATTCAGTACCAATGAATTCTAAAGTGATATCACCCTTTTGATAATGATCCCTCAATAAGTGATGTCTTACATCAATATGTTTTGTCCTAGATTTTGAAACCAGATTCATTGAAATGTTAATAGCACATTTGTTGTCACAAGTTATTGGTACATGTCTGAATTGATATCAATAGTCTAGTAATGTCTGTTTCATCGACAAAATTTGTGCGCAAAAACTTCCAGCAGCTATGTATTCAGCTTCTATAGTAGATAATTCAATAGAATTTTGTTTCATACTACACTTTGATACTAGTGACTTTATTAAAAGGTGACATGTTCCAGATGTTCTTTTTCTATCTAACTTACATACATAAAAAATCAGCATCAGAATAACTAACTAATTCAAATGATTGTCCTTTGGGATAGAATAGTCCTAGATTGGCAGTATGGTTGAGGTATTTGAAAATTCTTTTTATGGATTTTAAATGTGATTCTTTAGGATTTTATTGAAAATGAGAACACATACACAGACTAAACATAATATCAGGATGACTAGCAGTCAATTTGAGTAGACTTCCAATCATTCCGCTATAATTGGTTTGATCAACAGATTTACAATCTTCATCAAGATCCAACTTATAGGTGGTACTCATGGGAGTTTCACTAATTTTTGTTCTATCCAATCCAAAACGTTTTAAACAATCTCTAGTATACTTACTTTGAGTCAAAATAATTCCATCATTTTTCTGAAGGATTTGAAATCCAAGAATGAATTTTAGTTCACCCATTAAAATCATTTCAAATTTGTTTTGCAACATTTCAGAAAAATCAGTACACAAAGAAGTTTTTGAAGATCCAAAAATAATATCATCTACATATATTTGAACATATAAAAAGTATATAGAAATTTGTTTTATAAAATTTTTAGGATCAGCTATACCTTTTTTAAAACCATTAGAAATAAGGAAAGTACTTAACCTGACATACCAAGATCATGGAGCTTCTTTTAAACCATATATAGCTTTTTATAATTTAATGTTATGATTTCGAAAATGAGGGTTTGTAAATCCATGTGGTTGTTCAACAAAAACATCCTCAGCTATATACCCATTTTAGAATTCTCTCTTTACATCCATTTGATATAGTTTGAAATTTAGATGTGCAGCATAATCATGTAAGATCCTTATGGCTTCTAGTCTGGATACTGGAAAAAAATTCTCCTCATAGTCAATTCCTTCTTCTTGAATATAACCTTGTGAATCAAATCTAAACTTGTTTCTAACTATGTTTCCATATTCATATACATTATTTCTAAACACCCATTTTGTGCCTATGGTGAAAGTTTCCTTAGTTATTTCAAAAATTTTCCAAAAGTTATTTTTTTCAAACTGATTGAGTTCTTCTTGCATAGAAATTGCCCTAAATTCATCATTAATAGCATCACCAATGTTTTTAGGTTCAAGGTATGACAAGAAGGCTTTATGTTAAACCTAATTTCTAAGAGAAGCTCTAGTCTGTATCCCTCTATCCCGATTTCCTACAACAGAATCTAAAGGATGATACTTTATAATCCTAGTTGATTTATTAAAGGTAGGGCTAAAAATATCAGATTCTTCTCTAGGTTCAGGTTCATTAGGAGTAGATTCTGAAATATTTCTAGAACTGGTTGTATTTACAGCAGGTTCATTGATTTTATCATTATGGTTCAGAACAGATAAATCATCATCAAGATTTTCATGAGAAGACTTATGTTCATGTGGATCAGTTTCATCAAATTTGATGTGAACATATTATTCAACAGACTAGGTTCACTTATGAAAAACTCTATAGGATTTTATAGTTATAAAATATCCTAAAAATATTCCTTCATCACTCTTAGAAGCAAACTTATCCAGATTATACTTGGTATTGAGAATAAAGACATTACATCCAAAGACACTAAGGTAATTAATTTTAGGTTTCCTGTTGTTCCACAACTCATAAGGGGTCTTCTTGAGAACAGGTCTGACTACAACTCTATTGATGATATAACAAGTTTTATTTACAGCTTTATCCCAAAATTAAATATGCAGGTCATACTCATTAAGCATGGTTCTTGCTATTTCCTGAATGGTTCTATTCCTTCTTTCTAATACACCATTCTGCTAAGGTGTCCTAGGGGTAGAGAAATTATTAGTATAGCCATTTTTTGAGCAAAAGGAGTCAAACTCGTGATTTTCAAATTCACGACCATGATCACTTCTCAGGGTTTTAATCTTATGTCCAATAGAGTTTTCTACAGATTTGTAGTATTTAATAAAGTAAAAAAAAGCTTCACTCTTGTGAGCTAAGAATTATACCCAAGTATATATAGAAAAGACATCTACTAAAACATTACATAGTGCTTCCCATTGAAGCTAGAAACTCTAGAAGGTCCAAACAAGTCCATGTGAACCAACTCGAGGGGTTGAAAAGTTGACACTTCTTTCTTTGGTTTGAACGAGATGTTTTGTTGTTTTCCCTTTTGACAGGGATTACAAACGTTTTCATTTGGAAACTCAATTTTGGGTAAGTCTCTAACTAAGTTCTTCCTATTTATTTTTCTAAGTGAATGAATATTATAGTTTCCTAATCTTCTATTCTAAATCCAAGATTCTTTATAAAAATCATTTAAAAAAGTAATTTTCTGTTTAGTTAAATAATTCAAATCAACTTCATAAACATTTTCATTTCTCAAAGTATAAAATAATAAAACATTCCTAGAATTAAAAACATTATGAGAATAATTTTGCAACATAACATTAAATCCATCATCAAATAATTGAGATATACATTACAAGTTATATTTTAACCCATCATGAAATAAAACATTAGAAATTAAAACTGAGTTAGTGTTTCCAATTTGGCATAGGCCGATGATATTTCCTTTCGAATTATCACCAAAGGTGACATGGCCTCCATCAACCATGATTAGGCTCTTGATGCATGAGTAATCCCCAGTCATATGCCTTGAACATCTACTGTCCAAGTACTATATCTTCCTCTGGGAACTCTTCGAGCAGGTTTCCTAAAAAATAGTTTTAGATGGAAAATGATTTGTGTACCCAGATTCTCTTGGGTCTAGACAAGTTAGAAATCAATGATTTTGGTACCCACATTTGTCTAATGGGTTTCATATAATTTACAGAATCAAAATATTTTGAAGGATAAACTCTATGTGATCTATAACTATGTGAATAACTAGTTGAATCATATGACTTTCCAGAACTAGAAGAAGCCGAATTTTGTCCAGATTTAAGAATAAATCTAGTTTTGTTAAACTGTATCTGTCCAGGTTGGTATCCCCAACCAGTAGTATACTTTGGTGTAACTGGTTTACCTAAAATATGAGTAAGTGTATCTTTTCCCATTGTGAATTTTTCTAAGTCCTTCCTAACTCTCTCATTGGACAATTTTAATTCACTATTTTCCTTCAACAGTTAAGAATTATTTACTTTTTCTATATCGATGGTAGATTTATCAGTATCAATGAGAGCATGATGTTTCTTTAATGACTTATATTTTTTCTTAAGTTCATTTCATGTTTCTTCCATCATGTTACAGTAGTCAGATAATTCAGCTTTAGTCATGTCTTCAGAATCATAATCAGATTTTATGTGACATTTTCTTTTTCATTCATAGCAGACAACTTCATCAATTTTATTTGTCTTTTTCCAATCCTTTTTTCAATGACCATTATTGTCATATTTGCCTTTTTAGTTTTTTTCTGAAGAATTTCTTCTTCTTATAGAATTTCTTAAACCTCTTTGATATCTGTTCCATTTCAGCATCACTATCAGAGTCCGAATCGTCACTTTTAGAACATCTAGTTTGTATTTGAAATTTGACTTTCTCATTATTCATTGAAGCAGTAGACTTAAATGCCACTAATTTTCTCTTAGGTTCATCATCTTCTTCCATATTCACTGTGATTTCTTCCTCATACATCATAAGCATACTAATTAGTTATTAAACAGGAAGAGATCCAATGTCACGTGATTATCTGATTGGAACTGATGTGTCTCTCCATATATCTGGAAAACATCTCAGTTTCCTAATGATTTGTTACTTTGCTGGAACAGCCTTTCCATGTGAACTCATTGTATTGACTATCTCATTGAAACTGAGATACATATCAGAAATAGGTTCATCAGTTGTCATTTTAAAATTATCATATTTAATATTATAAGTATCTAATCTCCTTTTTTAATATTAGTTGTTCCCTCATGAGAAACACCTAATGTATCTCATATTTCATAAACTATTTTATAGGAAGATATTCTATTAAATTACTCATATCCTAATTCACAAAACATATCATTCATAGCTTAATAGTTATTATTGTAACCTACTTTAGTAGGTTCATCCCAATTAGTTCTTTCAGTTTCTGGAATTTTATATTGAGATTATATAGTATTCCAGATAACAAAACACATACCTTCTAAATGAATTTTCATTTTATGTTTCGACTGGGCATAGTTTGTACCATTGAAGAAAGGTGTCCTGTTAGTAGCAACACTCTATAGTCTATTGTCCATAGCTAGATTTTAGAAAAGATATTTACAGAGAGAAAATTTAGAACTAACAGAAATTTAATATCTTTAATGATGAAACTAAAATCACAGTTGTAAAAATGGAGTACTTTGAAAACATTGAACAACAACAACCTCCCTCTGATACCAAATATTGGTCGGAGTGGATACTCTGGCGGGTGGTGAATTGAGTTCCAATTAGAATTTCTGTTAAAAAATAATTTCTATTGAAATCCCCCAATTTATAAAACAAGTTAAACTGTAGTGAATTTTTAAAACTATTAAGGTTCAATTATGTTATCAAAGATTGATTAGGTCTCTGTCATTTTAATTATAAGATTAAATTGGCTTTTGTAACTAATCTACTGATTTAGAATAGTTACAAACACTTTTTAGATTAACTATCAAAGTATCTTTAAAATAGATTGTATTTCAATGTAAAATCATCGGAATATAAAAGATATATATATTATACTTTAAACATAAGATAAGAAGAACAGAAGATATAACCAAGAGGTTCAGTCTCAAGCCGAGAGTTAGTTCTCTCAAATTTTTGTATAAAGTGATCCACAACCTGGATCAGGGTCAAAAATAGTACAAGACTTTCCAGGCCACGTAGGGAACTCTACCATTATTCTTCGTTGGAAAACAAAGACAACATCACAAAGGTTGTCCATGTCTAACTTGACCTCTACCACTATCCTCACTGGGACAGAGGAAGGTGTATAATGTTTGGAATGAGGATTTAGTATCCTCCAGTTTAGTGCAGGAGACAGTGTGTGTGTATGATATATAGATTACACACACTACTTGAAAAATTAAATAATGAAATCACTTAGAGAGAGTATATGAAAGTTTAGAAAGCTCTAGTGATTGGGAGCACAGCTTTGGACTCGTTAGATTCTACATAAATGCTTCTAAGTCCTTATCTGGTTTTTCTGTTGAAAAAAAGAGTGTCATGGTTCAGCATGGTGTCTTTCACGTATAAATAAATTCTCTTGATTCTTCGAGTGTTCATAAGTTGTTTTGGATTGCACACAAGATAGTTTTTTGAAGATATTGCAATGTGTTCTTCAGTGCTCAGGATTGATCTTCTGTTTAGTACAGAGCACTTGACATGTATTATCTGTAGCTTCATGTATATTCTGGTATGTGTTTATTATTATTTTGCATCTTCCTCTATTGAAGCTCAATCCTCATTATATTCCTCGAGATCTGGCAATATAAATGATTTCATTTCCATAGGTACGATGTACAGTTTCCTGACATACAACAACTATCATTAAATAAACTTAATTGCATTAATAGCATCAAATATGACTGTTAGCTTTATTTAAATAATATTGAAAAAAGGTTAAGAAACAGTGTCACAGTAATTGTGCAAATAGTGTCTCCTTCATAGTGTATTCTTTACGGTATGTCCTTCATTTTATGTGGCTCACGATGTGTCCTTCACGGTGTCTCCATGTCACAGTGTCTTAGTCACGGTGTGTAACTCATGGTGTGTCATTCACGATGTCTGGCTTACTATAACGGTGTCTCACTAGTCACGGTGTCTAAGAAAAAGAATCCATGGTGTCAGGATTACTGTGTCTGTCTTACACTTTACAGTGTCTGTGTCATGCCCACATTTTGTCTTACTGTGTCAAACTTCACGGTTTCTTAATACTTAGACAAAAAACTATATTAAAACATAAACAGTAATATTCATAATGTGAATTAAGCTTAACTATTATAAAGTAAGAGAACTTGATGTATAAATACAGAGGTTTGATAAGATAAGTATGTTTTGTGATCATGCATAAGATTAGTAAAGAATATTGAGATTAATTAACATTTATAAGATTTGTGGTCATTAAATAATGATTAATACATGAGGAGCCTAACACAATGATTTTGATTCCCATTAAATGGAGTGGGATATAGATAAATCATATGTCATCAACATATTAACGTCCCAATATATGGGGGATAATATTTTAATATTTATTTTACCTTTAATACTTAATTTTTGGTTGGTAAAATAAGATGATAAAAATACGGATCTCAATGAAGATGTTTACCTTTACATAGAAGAACCTCCCTTGGATCACTTACTAAGGACCCTTGGGTTAGTCATTTGAGAAGAAAAAAAAACCGTTTTTATGTTTATAAGGATTTTTGGGAGATATTTTTCAGGGGATTGTTGAGATATATTTATTTATAGGTCTAAATATGTTAGGGGAATAGAACCCATTTATAATTTTGAAGGAGTGATATTTTGGTAAATATCCAGAACTGTCCATAAATGGGAAGTCAATATCTAACCAATTGCATGAAAATTTGATATATATTTGATTAAAGGGAAAATAATATAAATACAAATCTCCACAATTAAAAATAAATATTTTCATAGAAATTCATCAATATAAGGAAATGGATATGGCTTGGGTAACACAAGGTTTATAATTAGTAAAAACACTACCACCCTTGGATGAAAAATAAGGCAGCAGATACATTGAGAAAGAAATATCATTGAGTTCTTACCCAAATCAGGATTTAAAGGTATATTATGTTTATAGATCTAGTAAATATTAATATGGGAGTTATTATCATAGGGGAGACTTCACTCTAATTTCAAATTATTATGAAACAAACTATAATAGAAATTATAACGACCCAAACTTTCATAAATTAAAATTCTTCTTGAACTAATTAAATGTCTTATTATGGATATATAAAATGTGGAATTCATTATTTTTAATGTCTTTGGATTTTAAAATACTGTTAATATTTTTGATCATTGCTAATATAGTCGTTGAACAGTGATCACCTAATTAGTATAAATATAAGGATTTAACAAATCCAATTTACTTAGAAAAAAGAAGTGATGGCCTCATCCAATAGACTTGCCCCATACGAAGCCCATTTTTTGGAGCATGGAAGAAATGTGGCATCATTGGTCTTCACTCTTGACCAATCCCATGTCGAGCTTGAGCGGGATCGAGTATGGGAGAAGTGGAAGTTAATAGACATTACCACCCGGGGGATGTTATCTGAGCCACCCCATGAGTCTGTCACCATATCACACCGTACCCATCAGTCTTATGTGGGTTTTATAAGGTGTTATATAACAATACCATATCACTATGACAATGTACATTATTTTTGTATAAAGAATGTTCATTCATTTCATTATTGTTACATTGTAAATAGTTTTTAAAACAGAAATTTTATTTTTTGTTAATATTCAACTAAGAAATATATTTTTATGAATTAATGGATTTTTGAATTAAATAATATTTTAATAAAATATTATTATTAAATATAAATAATCATATAATTTTATGAATGAAATTTTAATTTTTATTAATGATTGAAAACTATTTTTGTCAAAACCCATGAATTTTCGCTAAATATTGGTATTTATTCTAAAAGTAAAAAATTAAAATATTTATAAAATTATTTATATAAAATAAATATTATTTTTTTAATTAGGATGTAGAAATTATCCAATGGTGGATTTTTCATAATTTTCGGAGACAGACGAATTTTTGGGTAAAAATTAAATACTGTTTAAATATAAAATGTGTTTTATGACATAATATTGACCCAATAGTGATGTAATAAAATAATATGAACACTATTTTCGGAAATTATATGTTTTACCATTAAAATATTGTAATTTTTGGTTTTTTTTATTATTTTTACAAAGCATTAGTGGACTATTCAAGGCTTATAAAACATTTTGTCTTTTTAAATTGTTTTCGTTGAGAGTGTGACTAACCTCCACATAAGTAACCCTATTATTTTAAGAAGTTCAAACATTGTACTTATAAAATATTTTTTCCCACTCCCCCTTTAAGAAACCCATTGGAAGAACCGTGTTTTGGTTTGTGGTTTTGATTAGTTTAATGTGTGGTGTCCCAAACCTAAATAATAAAGAATTCCCTCTCTTTTCCTATATAAACCCACCGAATCTCCCACATCCTGTTTACTCAAAACCTTTAGAGTTCAACCAGCTCCTTAAATCCTTTCTCTATAATCCCCCATCATTTCCACAATCTCCCTATAATTATCTCCCAAGCCTCCCCCAATCCATTGAGATCAAACATCCAAGTAACGGATTTCTTCCTTTCCCATTATTGTCTAATTTTCATTAAGTTGGTCTACCCTTTGTATTAATTTAAAAATGTTAGAGTATGATTTATAACCACCCCTATACTGTTCTCTTTATGTTCGGATAATGGGATACCCCTTTTTCTCTCATCAATTCCACCCATGTCCACCTGTTACCATACTGAAATTCAGTGAGGGATTTATCTCTCCTCTTTTACATCCAAGTAATTATTTTCAGATATGCATCTATGTTCCATTACATTTGTTGTGACATGTATCTATATGATCCAATTACATTCCATTTCATTTATGTATTATTAGACACCATTTTCTCTCCCATCAACCAATTTTCATGAATCCTTGTGTCATGCTGTTTTGTTGCCGAAATTGCACTTCTTTTTTCCAGGCCAAGATTATTGTGTAGTGAATACCAAACCCATGTATCTATCAAGGGTAATCATCTTTATGAACATATACATATTTAATGGTACTTTCTCATTATTTAATCATGGAAAAACTTATTATGTTTATTAATTCCATGTTATATGATCTATGTGGCACACTTATCCATGAGATGAAATGTTTAAGAAGGGTGCACCTTTACAACGCTCCAATGCATTGGGTAAAGATTTTTATCATGATACATAAAGTGAAATGAGGGCTTACTCATGATAATTAATGTGAAATGATGGTTTACTCATTCTCTATGTGCAATGAGCCTTAGATCATGCTAATATCATCTTAAATGTTGTTTCTACATTTCCATGTTTTGATTACTATTCTTTATCATGCCTTTATGTTAATGTTTCTCTTGTTCTCCAATGATATTCCTGTTGTATAACATGTACTATATTCCTCATGTTATTATATGTTTATTCCCTTACTAAGCTTTATATATCACACTTTTCTTATGGATGTATTCAGGTTATCCTATGAAATGATAAGTACAAGGGAATTTAGTGGTCATGTAAAGGATGTTTTCAATGAAGATGTTTTAATTCATGTTCTAAGTTTTTTTGTTAAGATCATAATCCCCAAAGAAACTATAACTATCAATCTTTTATGTTATATCAAGCTAATTTCATATAATAAAACATGTTTAAGTGTGTAATAAAGATCATGGTTGTTATAGTTGGTATCAAATGATATGTGTATTTATTTTTTGGATTAGGATTAGAGAACCCTAGTGAAGACTTAGATACAATTATAGGTATAATAAAAACAACCATATTTATTGGTGAGTATTGAGTATGTGATTTTTCAAGAAAATAAATCCATATCAGGATACGAGCAGGTAGAGGAGGATCTAGAACAGATGTATCCTCGGGGGAAAACTCGAAAACACCTCTTTGAGCTAGACACAAATGGGAACTGGTTTGTGAAAACGGGCCTTGCTACACTCTTGGTTAAGACACTCCTAGGGTATATTCTTTGGTAAATTCCAAAGATTATAATGAACCATTATTAAGGAAAAAATTTCCCTTGAGAATATAGGTTGGAATGTAGATCATGGATGACATTGATTGAAGCCTATAAATTCATATGTTAAGGAAATAAAAGTAATGTATATGTCATGTGTTTTGTCTTTGGATTTCACAATATGTGTTACCCTTAACTTTACTTTTATTCCATCCAATGGTTGGTAATAGGAGGACTCGGGATAACAATCGATATGAAGATCAATGTGATGATTGTTCTAATGAGATTTCTGATCCAATGAGAGAGGTAATCGAGAAATTTGTCATGCTTCTCTCTTAGTTAACTTGTGATTTGAATAGAAACATGGGTCAAGAGAAATGAACAACCCCCCCCCCCCATAATGAAAAAGTTTATATCAAGAGATTCATGATACCAAGGCCTTCTTCTTTTAATGGATCATCTGATCCCCCAATCACTGAACAATGGATCAACTCCATTTAAAATATCATCTGCATCCTTTAATGTTCCAAACAAGAGAAGGTTCTCCTGAATGTTTATCATATTGAGCGTGGAGCTGATAAATGGTGGAAATTGATCAAAAATAAAAATCATGAGGAGGAGATTGAGGTGTTGGAATGGACGTATTTCTGGAAGTTGTTTTTTGATAAATATTTTCCATGCACCCTCCGAATTAGGATGGAAATATACTTTCTTTCCCTTAAGTAGAAAGATGAGTAATCCATCGTAGCGTATGAGGAAAACCTCAAAAGGATTGCATGATATGATATGGGATTTGTTGTTACCCCCGAATGCAAGGTTGAATGCTTCTTTGGTGGGATGAAACCTAGCCTGCGGAAAGCACTAGTGATTCGTGACTTCGAAAGCTTGGAGGAAATTTTATGATGTGCCCTCAAAGTCAAAATGGAGATTGGGGAATCTTAGGGGTGTCAAGGGGATAAGCAGTGTAAGGTGGATTTCAATCCTGGCATTCTGATGGATAAATCCAATAGTTCTAATATGATCCAATACACCACATTCCAATGGTGCGGAAAGAAGCACCCCAGAAATTTCCTAAATAGGAAGAGGAAAAGATTTTGGTGTGGAAGATAAGGGCACCTTTCTATTAACTGTCGGCAAGAAAAACCTGCAATTGTGACAGAGGAGAGGAACACTCTGTTTGAATCTTAGCACATTGTTCATTGCTTCAATTGCAATGAAACAGTTCGCTTTGCAAATCAGTGCCCTAAGACAAGGGTTTTAGGAGACAACCTACAACCTCCAAGGCATCAACAGTGAGCTTTTCCCATCACTACCATTGAAATTAACCCCTACAATGAACTGGTGACTGGTAGCCTAGTTATTCATTCCAAAATAGTGAATGTACTTTTTTATTTTGGTTCTACACGTACTTTTATATCCTGGAAGTTTAGTAGATCAATCTCAACACCACCACAAAACATGGAAGTAAAGATGTTGGTGAGTACAGAAAATGGGGCCATCATTGCATCCCAAGAATATAAACTTCTCCCTTGTCATAGTTTCTGGATTGAACTTCCTGGTGAACCTCGTCATACTCCCTCTGGTTTTATTTTATTCAATTATCAGCATGGATTGGATTTCCATATATAGAGCCAACATAAAATTCCAAGAGAAGTAAATCACTACCCATTTGGAGAAAAGACCCCATATTCTATATGCAAAGAAGAAGATGAATTTTCTTTAGCTCCATTATCTCAAGTGTGTATAATAATACCCAATGATCTTGTGTATCTAGCTCAAATGATTGAGTCTAATGAGAAACCATCCTTGAAGACATGGCTATTGTGAGGAAATATGGTGAAGTGTTCCCCAAGGAATTGCCTGGTCTTCCTCCTAGAAGGGATGTTGAAGTCTCAAATGATCATATACCTGGGGCATTGCCAATATCCAAGAATTCATATAGAATGGCTTTTATTGAGCTTGAGGATCTAAAGAAACAACTATAAGAGATTATAGATAAAGGGTTTATACGCCCAAGTGCTTCACCATCGGGTCCACTAGTCTTATTAATCAAGAAGAAGGTTGGGTCAATGCGTCATTCCATCAATTATCATGCCATTAACAAAATCTTGATAAATAACATGTATCCTCTCCCACGAAATGATGATTTTTCCGATCAGCTTCATGGATCACAATACTTATCCAAGGTGGATTTTCTGTCAGGATATTTTCAAGTATGTGTGAAGAAGGAAGATATCCCCATGACTGCCTTCCGTACAAGATATGGGAAATATAACATCATAGTATTGACTTTTATACTCACTAATTCTCCAGAAATATTCATAGAAATGATGAAGAGAGTATTTAGAGATTACCTCAACAAATTTGTGGTTGTTTTTTTTGATGATATTTTGATATCCTCCTACCCCAAGGAGGATCATGATGAACATCTAAGAACTGTACTAGAGACCTTGAAGAAGAAGAATATATATGCAAATTACAGCAAGTGTGAGTTCTGGTTGAAGGAGGTCTAATTCTTGGTCCATACCATCACAAGCAATGAGATATCTATAGATTCCTCCAAAAAAAATGCAATTGAGGGATATCTGAATCCAAAATTGCTAATGGATATCTATTGATTCTTAGGGTTAGCTGGATATTATCAAATATTTGTGATAAATTTCTCATGATTTTCCAACTCTCTTACCAAGATAACTAGGAAGGAAGTAATGTTTCCATGGATTGATTAATGTGAAGAAATCATCAAGGATTTAAAAAGGAGGTTTATCACTGTGAATATTCTCACTTTTCCAAAAAGATTGGAACTTTTTTTCATATTCAGTGGTGCTTTGAAGAAGGGTCTGGGATGTGTGTGGATACAAAATGACAAAGTCATTTATTATTATTCAAGGCAATTAAAATTTCATGAAATGAATTATCCAACACATTATTGGGAATTGGATACGGTGATCTTCGCTTTAAAATTTTGGTGGAATAATCTTTTTAGGGAGAAGTGTGAAATAAATACGGACCACAAAAGCCTCAAGTATATATTCACACAGAAAGAGATGAACATGTGCCGACGAATATGGTTAGAGATGAGAAAAGTCTATGACTTCTCAATACATTACCACCATGGGAAATAGAACAAGGTGGATGATTCTTTAAATAGAAAGGACCAAACAATTCTATAATTGATGAGAATTTAGAAGGACCCAATCTTCTTATATTTAATGAATATGGACATGGGAATCATAAAGAAAGGAACATCATCAATCCTTTCGCAAATGATTGCTCAACCATCTCTTTTGGAACGGTTAATGGATGCTCAATCGGAAGATGTGGGAATTCATAAGAGAGTTGAAGCTATTATAAAAGGTAAATCCTCAAAGTTCAATGTTACTGAAGAAAGAATTGTGATATTTAGGAAAACACTATGTTTTCCCTCATATCTGGAGCTGAATAACAGACTTTTGGATGTTGTGCATGGTTCAAATTTCTCTATTCACCTAAGAAACACAAATATGTATCACGATTTCCAAGAGAATTATTGGTGGGATATTATGAAGAAGGATATCGCTGAGTATACATCACAGTGCTTAGTTTTTTAGAAAGTGAAGGCAGACATACAGAAGTCTAAGGGGATGATGCAAGAATTAACCATAACAGCATGGAAATGGGAGGACGTCACTATAGACTTTGTCACCAGACATTCGAGGACATCTAAAGGGAAAAATGAAATCTGGGTTGTTTTGGATCATCTTAAAAAGTATACACACTTTATTGCAATTCCAGAGGATTTTTCATTGGATCCACTGGCACGGATAGATAACATGGATGTGGTAAGGCTGAATGGAGTACACTTATCTATTGTATCTGATCAAGATGAATGACTCACCTCTATGTTTTGGAAGAGTCCTCAACATGCTCTAGATACAGTGCTGAACATCATTACGGCTTATCATCCTCAAACTGTTGGCCAATCCGAGAAGACTATCCAAACACTTGAGGACATGTTGAGATCGTGTTCTATGAACTTCAATGGAGGGTTGGACAATCATCTTCCACTGGTTGATTTCTATTACAATAATAGTTTCCACTCAAGAATCTGAATGTCACCTTATGAATCCCTGTATGGTAAGAGGTGTAGAACACTATAATTTTGGGATGAAGTTGGTGAGCGTAAGCTACTAGGACCAGAAATGGATGAAGAAATGGTGGAGAATGTGAAACCCATTCAGCATCATATCAGGGCAGTCCAGAGTCGAAAAAAGAGTTATGCAGATAATCATCAATGATACCTTGAGTTTAAATATGGAGACATGGTATTTCTAATCATATCTCCGTGGAATAAGGTCAAGATTTTTGTAAATAATGGGAAGTTATGTCCTAGGCACATTAGCCCCTTCAAGATTCTTGATCATGTTGGGCTTGTGGCCTATCAACTAGCACTTTAACCTACCATGGCCAAAGTACATTATGTCTTTCATATATCCCTCTTAAGGATGTACGTAACATACCCTTCACATGTACTCTCTTCAGAGGTAGTACAACTAGGGGACGATCTTTCTTGTGAGGAGAAACCAGGGAATAACTGAAATCGTAGAGAAAAATTCCTACGAAATAAGTCAATTCCCCTCGTCAAGGTGTTATAGTGAAACCACAAGCTTGAAGAAGTGACATGCGAATTGGAGGAAGTGATGAAGCAAAGTCACCCACATCTGTTTTAGTGTGGAAAAAGGGAATTTCAAGTGAAACATTTCTTAAGGGGGGAAGATTGTAATGAACCAAACTTTCTTTAATGAAATTCCACTTGATCTAATTAAATTTCTTATTATGGTTATATAAAATTTATAATTCATTGGTTTTATGTTTTTTTTTATTTTAAAATACTGTTAAGAACTATTACCACTGCTAATATAGCTATTGAACAGTGATAACATTATTATAATAAATATAGTTCTATAACAAATCCAATTTACTCAGAAAAAAGGAAGTGATGGCCTTATCCAGTAGACTTTCCTCGTATAAAGCCCATTTTTTCAGAGCTTGTAAATGAGGGGGCATAATTGTGATTCTCTCTTGATAAATCCCAATCTGATCTTGAACATGTTAAACTTGAGCGGAACCGACTACGGGAGAAGTAGAAGTTAATAGAGATTAACACCCAAGTGATATTATTCGAGCCACCCCAATAGTCTATCACCATAGCACCCCTTACCCTTTGGTATCATACGGGTGTTATAAGGGTTATGTAATAAGACACTTGCACGTCGATAATGTTGATTATTCTTTGTATAATGAATGTGCATTTATTTTATTATTGTTACTTTGTAAATAGTTTCTAATGCACAAATAGTATTTTTAGTTAATATTAAACCATGAAATATATTTTGATGAATTAATGGATAGTTGAATTAAATAATATTTTAACAAAATATTATTAATAAATTAATTTTTATTAAATATAAATGATCATATAATTTTATGAAATCAATTTTAATTTTTTTTAAGATTTGAAAACTATTTCTGTCAAAACCCATGAATTTTAACTAATTGAATGTTTTTATTTTAAAGTTAAAAATTCACATATTAATAATATTATTTAGATAAAATGAATATAATTTTTAGAATAATGATGTCAAAATTATCCAATAGTTAATTTTTCATAATTTTCCGAGACATTCAAATTTTCGGATAAAAATAAAAAACCGATTAAATATATAATGTGATTTATGACATCATAATGACCTCATAGTGATGTAACAAAACAATATAAACATTATGGTCGGACAATATAAGTTTTAAAATTAAAATAAGGTGATTTTAGGTTTTTTTGATTTATTTTACAAAGCATTAGTGTACCCTTCAAGGCTTATAAAACATTGTGTGTTTTTAAATTGTTTTCCTTGAGAGCGTGCCTCATCTCCACATAAGCAACCCTATTATTTTAAGAAGTTAGGCCATTGTTCTTATAAAATATATTTCTTCCAGTACCCTTAGAAAAACCCATGTTCAAAAAACTTATTCTGGTTTGTGGTTTTGATTAGTTTAATGTGAGGTGTCCCAAACCTAAATAACAAAGAATTCCCTCTCGTTTCCTATATATACCCACCAAAGCTCCAACTTCCCCATCACTCAAAGCCTTTTTCATATGAACAACCCCTTAAATACTCTATCTATAATCCTCCCAAGTTTCTCCAATCTCCATAGAAGCCTCTCTCAAGCCTCTCTAAATCCTTTGGGATCACACTTCCATATAGGGGATTTCTTCTTTTCTCATTTTTATCCGATTTTTTTAAAGTTGTTATGCCCTATTGTTTCTAATTAAAAATGTTAGGGAATGATTTCACAGCTCCCTCATAATGACCTTTTTATGTTTGGATAATGGGTGACCCCATTATCTCTCATTAATTCCTCCCATGTACAGTCATTACCATGTTGAAATTCTGTGAGTGATTTCTCTCTCCTCTTTTACATCAATGTAATTATTTTGTATTATGCATCTAAATTTCATTATTATTGTTAGGAAATGTATATATATGACCCCATTATTGTCCATTTCTTGTGCATATGATGATACACCCTTTCTCTCTCATCAACCATTTTCATGAATCATTATGTCACGTTGTTATGTTGCCGAAATTGCACCACGTTTTTCCAAGACTTGATCATTGTGTAGTGAATACCATACCCATGTCTCTATCAAGGGTATTCACATTTATAAACATATACATATTTAATTGTAATTTCACATAACTAAATTTTGTGATAACCTTTTATTTTTATTGATTCGATATTTGATGATCCATGTGGAACACTAATACATGAAATGAAATGTTGAAGAAGGGTGTGCCCTGATAGCAATCCAGTGCATTGGGTAAAGATTAGTATCACGATAAGTGAAGTGAAATTAAGGTTAAATCATTATAATTCATGTGAAATTAGGATTTACTCATTCTCCATGTGAAATGTTCCATGGCTCATGTTAAAATCATGTTAAATGTTGTTGCCACATTTCCATGTTATGATTATCTTGCTATATCATGAAATTATTTTAATATTTCTCTTGTTCTCCATTGACATCCATAAGGTATAAAATTTAATATATCCCTCATGTTATTCCATCTTTATTCCATTATTGGTCTTTATAGCTCACCTTTTTCTGATGAATTTCCTCATGTTGTCCTATGCAATGCTATGTTCGAGGGAATATGTTGGTCATGTAAAAAAAGATTTCAATAATGATGTTTTAATTCATGTTCTAAGTTGTTATAAAAATATCCTAATCCACAAAGACACTAGAACTCTCTATATTCTATGTTTTATCGAGTAAATTTTTTGTAATAAGTCTTGTATAAGTGTGTAATAAATTTTAGGGTTGTTATAAAAAATCTAATGTTCCCAATCTGAGGATGAAAATTTTTAGAAGAAAATAACATTCCTAAATTATAGAAAATTATAATACTTCATCTATGCAGATGGAATTTTTAAATTTAAGAGGATAATATGTGGTCCATATATATATGATCTAAAAATTGAAATTTTTTATGATACTCATAGACAAAATTTCTATATTCAACCTGGTATCACTATAATAAATTCATATTTTAGGGCCCCTTTTAATAGATAACATAAAGAAAGAAATTGGTGGTTATGTGTCAATATGATTATATTTTAAATAAGTTAAGGATTAGATACAATATATAATATGATTCATAAAACCAATATATATTGTTATATAAAATATTTTTGACATTTTAATGCACTTTGTAACTAGATGATTAAATTCTCATATAAATGATGATGTAATGAGGGTTATTGTTGATGGCATAAGAAAATTTTCACATTTCCATATAATAAGAGAAGATTTACAACTTTATATCGTAGTAAAACACTATGTTAGTTATGTTTTATGAGATTAACATGACCCAATTTAAATTTTTCTGATCTTAACCGCTGATTTACAACATAATTCTAGAAAAGTATTCATAAGTCTCTTGATACTATGATTTATTTATACACCCCTTATCACCCTTAAACAAATGAAATATATGAAAGGACTATTCAAATATTATGGTACATATTTACTTCATCCGCACTTAATATTCATAATATTAGAAATTAGTATTAAAATTTGGAAGATTTTTCATACAAATAATTGTTTCTATTGATGTATTCCAATGGCATCATATAGAGAATTATATGGTAAGATATGTCATACTCTAACATGTTGGGATGAATTTTTTGAAATATATATTGTTAGAAAATAATCTCTTCAGGTGAAATTGATAATGTAAAGAGTATTCAAACTCCAATTAAATAATCTCAAATCATGAAAAAGTGTTAATCCAATAACAAGTGTATATATTTTTAATTTCTAGTGGGAGATAATTTTTTCGTGAAATTATCACCATGGAATGTTGTTATAAGGTTTTTTATAAAATAGAAAGTAATCCCCATGTACATTGATCATTTTTAAATTATGAAAATTATTAGTGTTGTGGATTATCGATTAGAAATTAAACATAGACTCTCCAAAGTTCATGATGTGTATCATTGTTAATGATGTACATGCCAAACTCGATACATACTCTCACCTCTAAATAAATAAAATTTCAACATGATATATCTTACTATAAATATCCCAAACAAATTCTAGAAACATGAGAGAATGTATTTTGGAATTACATGACCTTATTGGTAAAGGAACGTTGGAATAGTAATGAAATTGTGGAAGAAATTGGTAACTATAGGATTTAATGAATAAGAATCACCCATGTTTTTTTTGAAAGTACTACCCATGAAAATTATGAGGATGGAATTATTATAAGAGGGAATAATATAAAAATCAGGCTTCAACTATTGTAATTGGACATTATATTTTAATAAATCTAAAATAAAATTCATATTTTAATATTTAATTGCATAAAGAATCTATTTTTATTGGATAAATAACTATTTTTAACTTACTAGGTCAAAATAAACCTAGAATGAATTTTTCAAATTTTCCTTTAGAAATAATATTTTTTGGAATATAAAAAATATAGTATTTTATAATTCTTGATTTTATTTATGAAAATTTATTTTTATATATATAATTAAAATTTTATTAATTTCCTATTTTTTAGACATTATCATAATATAATCTAGAAATAAAAAGATATATTCTTTTGGAAGAAAAACTTTTTAGGGTATAATGTCTTTCTCTTTTAATTAATTAAAATAATATATAATTATAATTTTCTGATATACATATTATATGTGATATATAAAGATATATTAATTTTAATGAATAATATTATTATTACTAGTCAACTATTTAATTAATATAATTTTATACTTAAAAATCATTTTTTTAAAGCTCATTTTTCGACACATTTGACAGAATAATTTTGAAATTAAATTAATTCAAATGAGTGAATTGAATTTTATAATATTAAATAAATAATTCAAATAATAACTATTATTATTATTTAAGATGGTAAACATAATTTTTTTTATAATTAATAGTAAAAAGTCAAAAAAAATTACTACCATGGTTTTGGTTAAAATGGGATTTTTCACATTACATGTTGTTGTGTTGATAATAATTTTGCACTCAAATAGAATCAGAATTTGATAAATTTTATTTCATATTAATAATAATTGTGTTAAAATTATATAAAAATTCTCATTTAGTTTTAGGCTTAAAGTATTAAATTTAAATTTTTTATAACTAGTTATTATGGTGAAAACTAAAATGGTAAAAGTGAGTAACCATTGAGGAAAAGGGAATAACATCTCTAAAAAATGTTTATTTTTAGTGTTAGAGTAGTTTATAATCCTAACATTATATTTACTCAATTATAAATAAATTTTTTATTCAATCTTTTTAAGATTGAATTTCAATTATTGAATAGTTTTTCATATTAACAATAATGTCACTCCTCCCCAATATTAAAGTTAACCCCATCTCCTAAATTATTTACATCTCTTGATCCTTTTTTCTCAACCAAAAACTGAATAGATACCTACCTAAGATATTTATCCACTCTCTATAGGTCTTTATATATCCAAAATATCATCTCTGGTTTACTTGACAATATATACGAGGAAGGTTCTTCTAAGAGAAGGTAATCGCATTCACTAAGTTATTTCTTTTTTACAGCTTGTTTTACCACCATAAATTATGTCATAAAAATTAATTTATAATAACAGTAGTGTTAAAAATATAAATATAGGTTATTATTTTTATAAAATAATATTCATCCATATCCACCTCTATAAAATGTGAAAAAATGTCATCGCTCAAGTGTATGGATGAATACCACCTCACGAACTGATGTAATTTTTTTCAAACCACAGACTCACAGGGATAGTCATAATGATGGAAATAACTAATATATATGAAACTTCATGAATAATATATTCTATAAAATATTTATATATCACTTATTTCCTTTCCATTTAACCCATTAAGAAAATGATTACATCTCTCATGCTTATGTATGACCTACCATCTCCATAAAGTGATGTGATTCATTTTGTCTAAGGAAATTAGAAGAATGATTATGAAATAGTGTAAAATGAAATCATATGACATTTATAACATTAATATAATATTTTAAATGGTTTAATTATATATTATGTACAATAATATGAAAATTTTTGATAAAAAATACCTGAGAAAATATGGCAGTTAATACCTGAAGCAATATTTATAACAAAATATTGTAAACTAACAGGTGATATGGTGATATAAATATATCAAATATGATATTTTAAATATTAATATAGTTCTGGTATAAATTATTAACATGATATAAATCATTTCATATGGGGAAAGATAATTTTCACTAAAGGAAATAGTGAGGTAAGGGATTCTGTGGTAAATTACACTCCATTGGGACTTATTTTATATTTTACACAAATTTATTTTTCTATAGTGTATATAAAACCCATTTTATATTTCTAACATGAATAAATATTTATTCATAATTATTGATGATTCAATCTATATTTTCATTCAATTTTAATGTGTAATCGAAAAGACACTATTATTTCTCTTTTGATCGGTTATATTTGTCTTCCAAATATATATTTTTCATAATCTTTTTACAAAATTACTTTTTTTATAAAGTTATTTATCAAGGATGTTTATATTATTTTTAAAATTTTAAAATCTATTAGAGGAATATTTATAATGTCTTCTAAAAATTAAATGGTCCACTATTTTTAAAAATGGTAAAAGGAATGCTTTTTAACATAGAAGTTGATATCAGACTTTCCCACTGATATACCTACATTACTCTATTTTTATTTCTCCATAATATTTCAATAGTTTTAAAAAGTAAACCTTTAAATGAAATTTTATTTTAATATTGGGCTTCCATTCTTCAAAAAAAAACTACCAGAAAATCTATATTTTTGATGAATCGAAAGACATCCTTTATTTATTTTGTTGATATTTACTTTATTTGAAACATTTTCTTTATTGATATCACTTTTCATTGGACATTAAATTACTCATATATATTCATATAATTTTTATCATTTATATTTTTTAAAACCATATACCATTTTATATATGATCTTTTACCTAGGATCTTATTTAATTGATGGGGGGATTATTGATAATATATTTCAATTACTCAATACATACATCATCAATGGAAAGTGGAAATAAATAGACACAATTTCTAGATTTTTATATTAATTTTAAGAACACACTTATCCAATATAATTATTACATTTTTAAGGTAATTTTTTGTTTATAAATATATTTGTAACCTCAATTAGAATATTTACAAGGTACAGAGGTGATAAATTTTCACTACTTTACTATATATTATTTCAAAAAATTAAGTTACCCTTACAAAATGATATTAATTATTAAAATTAAAAATATGGAAGATACTTTACTAAATTTAATATATATAAGTAGTATAAATTCATTTTATATGTAACAAACAAAGTATGATGAAGAAATGTTTTTTTAAAACATTTTTCAAGGAAATGATTATTTCACATAATGTCTATAAATAAAAATTTTATTTATATTAATTAAAATTGAAATATATAGATATATAATCTATATATTTAATTTAAATCTTTTATTTTTATAGATTGTTTTAATTAATTAAAATGGAGAAACATTATAAGATATCTTCAATGAAAAAAAGGGAAAACTCTAAAAATGTGTATTTAAAATAATTTCTTACCATATTGGTATCTTTTAGATCATGAACCATGGAAATATTAAACCTAAACATAAAAATCAATCATAATTAATAAATATATATTCATTAAAAATACATAAATTGGGAATTATATACCCTGCATAAAATTAAATAGTTGTGTAATACCTAATATGTCTCAATATAGTAGAAAATGAGACGAAATCCATTACAAATATCGTATCACTGGAACGAGAATTAATAAATGAAATCATTATGGGTAACAAATATAAAACCAAAAAAACATGTGTCAATAAATGATAATACAAAAAAAGATCACTTTACACATAATCATGGTATATAATGGTCACTAAAGTTGAAGTATAACCAAATTATCGGAAATTGAGTCAAGAAATCCCATTACCACATGGTAACATTCAAATCATACTGAATTTGGTGAACTAAATTGAATTTTAGGGTAAAATTCCATGATGTATAAAGGAATCATGATATAATTTGAATCTTTTGTTGTATAAACACTATATAAAATAAATAAATTATATAAATTTAAAATATTACTCAACAAAGGCAAACTGAGTTGAATTCTCTTACCACATGAATCCCTTTAGTTTAATGTTATTTAACCTCATATATAATTACATTAAACATGTTTAAAATTTATATAAGAACTAAAATAATTTTTATAATATCATATATGATCTTTTTATAGAATATTATCACCCTTATATTAATAATATTTCATTATTAGCTTTGTTTCAGGTGTTTACTACTTCATTTTCTCTGGCATATTTTCTTGTGGAAGTTATATTTCATATAGATAATATATAGTTTCATCAAATAAAAAAATTAGATTAATGTTATAAATTTCATATTTACTCGTTAGATATATTTTTTAAATAATTCTTAAAAGGTGGACATAGAAAATCAATTGCATCTCTTTGAGTGGATGATAACTCATATGTAAACACAAGTAATTATATAATTTTCGTAAAAATTAACTCGATGGAAAATGTTTTTTAGAACATAAAACATATTATTTGGATCATTGCATTAATTATATTAATATTGTTTTAGAAAAGGAACATCATGCTTATTGATCAAAAACCCATCTTATCTGGAGTGGTCATTTGGCATGAACCCACAATCGAAGGGTGGAATGGATGTAGTTCTTACCACTAGACTACTGGATGTTCTATTTTGTATTTCAATGTTTTTTATATAAATTTTTTTATAGATAAAGTATATATTGATTTTGGGAAACATATCATAGGATAAAAGTTTTTTATTTATATATTTTGAGGTGATTAATGATATTTAGGAAGATGTTTTATTATTCTATATTATATATAACATTTATGTTTAATGTAAAAGATTATTTTGGAAAAAATATATTTGCTTTTCGGAGGTGTCTAGTGAAGTGTACAATATATCCTTTTAGGTTAACACATTAATTAATTTTTAGGCTGTTATGATTATTGGGGAGATAGGATTATTTTTTAGGTAATAAACTATTTAAAACATTGGATTTATTAATTATATTTAATGAATATTTATCCAGATTCAATAACCCGTGACAATTAATTTTTCCTTAGTTAAATATGGGGAAACCAGAATTGTTAATTATTCAATTGAGTATTATTTGATAAATTAGAATTTATTTCTTTATCTTTATGAATGAAACAAATAATCTTTAATACACATTATTTGGATAAACAGATCAAATTTCTAAGAAAACTAATTACAAGATGAAATTATATATATAATTTAATTATATTTCCATTTGTTCTTGGATTTTATTCTATAACAATCCCTCAAAATTAGGAAAATGGTATTTTAATAAGTATTTTATTAATTGAATCTTCTATTTCATAAATAAAATAATGTTATCTCTAATATTGATATTATTTATAAATCCATGTTTTCACTTGCCACTAATGTTATGCTTTTTGGTAACATAGTTATGTTTTATTTTAGGTGTCCTTCATATTTCACTCCCCCTCTTTTTAAAAAGAATGTTTTATTAAACCATATTATGATATGGGTTTTTTCAAAAGTAATTTTTACGTACTATTCCATTTATGGTCAAAATAAAATTATGCTGATGAAATTTAATTATATGGGTTAGAATCCAACAACCTACAAAATTAGAACACTATTCTTGATATCTTTCAGAGCACACATCCCTGATATTTTTCTATACCATAATATACTAAAAAGTTATTATTTAAATGTGATAGTTATAACATATAAGTTGAAATTATGATTACGAATAAGATTAGGAACTTTATAAAAAATATAAAAGGGTCTCACTCATTAAAATTTCACTGATTAATATAAAATGAACACTCAATTAATTTTATAGTTATTTTATCCTAAATAAAATATTTTTTCTTTAAAAATTATTTTTATTGCCTTTGTGAGTAAACAATGTAATTAATTTTTCACCCTTTTAAAAATTTTAATTTTTAAGATTATTTTAATTTTTTAATTTGTATTATACTAATTATATTATTGTTAATTATTGTTATTTAATTTAAAAATTATTATTTTTCAATGAATAATAACTAGTGAAAAACTGGATTTAATGATGGTTTTTTTAATTTTTGACATTGGTTTTAAAATGAAGTTTACAAATGTGATGTAAAAAATATAGTCTTCTGCATCAGGTTTTCAAAAATCGACACTGAATATGATTTTGTTAAAGTGATTCGGAGTCAGTTTTCCCAAAACTAACACTGAATCCCTTTCTGGATAGGTTTATGTGTTAGTTGTTTTAAAAACTGACACTGAAAACGTTATATTTTTTCAAAATGTTTTGATGTTGGTTTTTAAAAAACAAGCACCGAAAGATAAAAAAATTAGAAAATTGAAAATATTACACTTCCAAAAAAATCAAAACCCCTGTAATAAAAACACAATATATAGGAATCAAACAATACTTATCATTGATTAAAAATCCATAACATATATGATTTTCTCTAGTTAATCAAAAAATTATCTACACATTTGTATTATAATGTAGAATTAAAATACACATACCTGAAATTTACAACATGGTCATTATTGGTTTTGTCGATGTACTCATTTGATTATCAAAATGTTGAAACACTTATTATAATAAAAGAGATAGTTTTCTGATTCCATATGTAATTTTATTCATAAATATTAAAATATATATACCTCAAATACTAATCAAAAATAACAAATAGTTTACCAAAATATATTGAATAACAGTATGAACAGATTGAGAATAAGACTGGGAATCATTTAATGCCAATAATAACATTGAATTATATGAGATAAAAAATTAGAATAATACGACAGAAAATATAAATAATTAATACAACTAACTTTATCAAATTAGGTAGTTTCCACAGTTGTGATTATCTTGTACATGAATTGTAGAATATAATAACCACATTCAACATGTCCTTTTTGATGATGACACTACATTTATAAAACATTAAACTATTAATAAAATTAATATTTTACAATAAATAACAATAAATTCTAATATAAAAACGATTTACCTGTACTTCCACATATTTGATTTCATTCGGTGTATTTATTGACATGTATTACTTGTTATGTTTTTTCCATGAACTTCATTTTCATATATATGAACTAATAATACATATCTAAACAATAAGAATTATACATAATGAGCTTATAAAAAACAGACATTCTAATAAGATGGACAATCTTTTACGAACATTCCCTAATAAAAATAAAAAATAATAAAAGGTGAATTCCCATGCCCACAATACATTTAACATAAAATTCTCCCTACAATACAAAATGATCACAATTAATAACATTATAATTATCATTAATTCATAATTTTTTAGGTTCTTATTTATCAAGAAATGGCAGAAACTAGCACTGAATATTTGTATGTGATAATCTCTCACACATATATGAAACTCTATCAGGATTATTCACATATTTCACAACCATGGAAATGAATTATGGATCAATGAAACCATAAATTTTTGTACATTCATTTTTTATAAGAAGCATGTGTAGATACATAGTTAAAAAATAAAATATAGTTAGGTAATTTAAAACCATATTTTATTAAATAAATTCATATTTAAATGTCAATTTACTTACATGGAAAATAGCTACACCACATTCATGCCAAACTCTTCAAAATAAATTAGATGCATGATATCTTATTTTAGTAATATCAATAGAAATTATCTTCATCATATAACAGGAATAATCTGAAACTCATAGATATAATTCAATGAAGAAGATTCTTGAGATAATTTTTGTATCCGATAAGAAATATCTGAAGAATGTATGGTAGATTGTTCCTGAACATTTTGTTTCATTTTTTTAGTTTTTTTTTCATATAATCCTATATTTTTTAAATGTCAGAATACATTATACTTAATTATTAATCATTTTTAATTAATATTTAACAAAATACATAACTCATATAAAATATAACGAATTAAACCGATTGGACAAATTAAAAAATCACCCAGAAAATCCCAAACCATTGTGATCTCTTCAGTAGGAAGTGGTAGTAGAGCATTATGATCTATAATATCATGTATTATAACTCTAATTTAACCCTTATGAATACGTTAGTGATGTACAGATCTCCCAAAAAATTAACGCCTCCAAACACAACAATATATATATGAGGATCTCTAGTAAGCAACTCCCAATAAACGTTTTGGTCCAACCAATGAGGCGGAGGATCGAAGTAAACAGATAGGGTAGAGTAGTCCGGGTGAGATGGATGGGAAGGATGAATTATAAAAAATTTATATTAGTTTTTATAAATTATAAAATAGAAAAAATGATGACAAATAAATAATATATCAGCGAAGGCTAATCATATGGGACATGGTAGATAGATTGGGATAGATATTCTAGGTGACTAGGATCGAAATTCATACAAATGAAAAATTTATATTAGTATTTATAATATATATAATAGTAAAATTGATGGAAAAAATAATAATATACCTCGGAGGGATTCTCGTATGGGGATGGGTAGGTAGATAGCGCAGGGTAGTCTGGGTGAGCAAGCTCGGAAGGCTGAAAAATGAAAAAATATTATATAAATGTTTATAATTTATAAAATAGAGAAATTATTGAAAAATAAATAATATACCTGGGAAGTATGCTCATACGGGGCAGGGTAGGTAGATTGGGCAAAGTAATCTAGGTGATCAGAATTAGAAGGCTGAAAAATGAAAAAGTTATATAAGTTTTTATAATTTATAAAAAATAAAAATTGATGACAACTAAATAATATAATTGGGAAGGCTGAGTAAATGGTGACTGTCTTTCAAATTGTTCTAACAAAGCCTTCTGCACTACTACTTGAATTTGATCACCTATAGAATATTTCATATTTTTCAGCTAGACTTTTAATGATTCTATTTTCAGGTCTCTTGATTGCATACTCTAACCATAAACCTTCAGCATACTAACACATTCTTGATATCTTCTAACTTGTCAAGTATGTTCCTCCATTACAAAAACATTGTCTATGATATTCATCCTACCCTCTAGGATAAAATATCCTTGATTCTCTTTCTCCTAAAGATCATCCTGAAATGAAAATGAAAAATTTCAATTACTATTTAAAATTTATAAAAAATAAAAAATGATGAGAAATAAATAATATTTAATTTTAATTTTAACATATAATTTCTTAGCTTCCTTTGTAATATACTTATGGAATCCATATTTTTTATTATATAACTTTTCATTACATTTCACAAAAAGAGGATCTTTAAAGACTAGTGTATTGGAAATTATGATCATAATACCTGAAAACAACATAAAACATTATTCTAATCCACTTTTTAGGATTCTTCATAGGTTCATCCTATGTAAAATTACTACATCTTATAACCTGGAGACATACATCAAAGGAAAGGGTGAGAAGATGACTTAGTAAGGAAAGCAAGGGAATTAGTTTACTTCTGATATCAATAAGAACATTATAAAAACATAAAGACCTGAGAAATTGGTGTATAGGAATATCATAAATAAAATAACATGAAACATAATTTGCATATGTGGATAAAACATTTTACGTAGACATTAATTAAAATATCTCCAAGGTTCATCCCCTAGGTGTCATAAGAATTATCAAGGTTATTCACCAAGGTATCGTGAAACATGATATCTCAAGATATAAATTATTTACCTAATTCATTGAAGAACTATCAAGGTGAACCCTTAATATGTCTTTAAATTAATCTCTTCCACATAGATCATAATCTAAAATTTATTAAATAACCCCTTGAGAATAATAGTAATGGGTTTCATTTCAAAATCATAAAATTTTAAAAAGTACTTAAAAATAAGATCATTATGTAATTTATATCCCATGGATAGGGAGTGAGGGTTATATGTATGTCAATTACAGAATCAAATATTTAATTTTTGGGTATTTATGAACACCCATATCAAAAATAGGTCTTGGTATTCATATAAATAAAATAATAGAATTTCTTGAGAAAAACAGAGATAAATTTTGTTACGAAATTTCTGCAGCATAACGACTATATAACATGGTTTTAGAAAATAACTAAAATATATTGGAAAAGGGTCTCTCATACATAAATGAATATTTTTATAGTATAGGTACATAATAAAATATAAATAATATCATGTTGTGGAAATTTGGATGACATACCACAAGAAAAGGAAACATGAAAGGAAAGTGAAAATCTGATTTCATTTATTAACAGTTGGCAGCCTAATTGTGTCACTTAAAATTTCAGAAAAATAATTGATGATAAAATAAAGGGTCTTTCATCATTTGGAAATGAAATGTACAGTACTAAAGATATATGAGAACAATCCCCCACAGAATAAAATAGAACTATAAGAAATAACATAAAAAAGTCATGACGTAAAAGAGGATAGTGAAGGGATCCCTTACCATGAAAAATAACATTGAAAGCATGATGGTCGGGAACTTGGGAGGCTTGAGGTCACCATGGTAGGATTATAGAGAGACGAGGTCAGAGTTTGGATGAACTTAAAAGGATTTGAGGTATGAGAATGTGGGATCATGTGTGGGTTTATATAGTAATGTATATGGAATTGTTTATTATTTAGGTTTGGGACACCTGACATTAAACTAAACTAAACCACAACCAGCCGATGGTTTTTTACAATGGTTTCTTCCATAGGGGATAGGAAAATAATATTTTATAAGATAAGTGGACTAACATATTAAAATTATTGGGTTTCTTGTGTGGAGGTGAGTCACACATTCAAGGAAAACAATTTAAAAAGACAAAATGTTAAATATGTCTTCCAGGGTCCACTAATGCATTGTAAAATATATCAAACAAATCCAAAATCACATTATTTTAATATTAAAATATATATTGTCCAAATATACAGTTTATATTATTTTATTACAACACTATTGGGTCATTATGATGTCATGAAACACAATATAAATTTATATAGTATTTAATTTTACTTAAAAATTTGACTATCTAGGAAAGTTATAAAAAATTCCCCGTTGGATAATTTTGACATCTCGATTATCGGAATAATATTCATTTTATATAAATTATTATCTAAATATGATAATGTTCAATTTTAATATAAAAACTGACATTTAATGAAAATTCATGGGTTTTGAAAAAAATTGATTTCAAACCATAATAAAACTTACAATTGCATTCATAAAATTATACTGTCATTTATTTTTAATAAACATGAATTTAATAATAATGATGATATTTTATTAAAATATTATTTAATTCAAAAATCCATTAATTCATCAAAATATATTTCTTAGATGAATATTTAACTAAAAATACTATATGTGTTTTAAAAACTATATAAAAATTAACAACAATACAATGAAAGTATATTCATTATTATATACAAAAAAATGTGCATAATTATAGTACTGTGGTCTTCTTAGATAAAAACATAAAACACATGCATAAGACCTTATGGTAAGGTGTTAGATGGTGAAAAATTCTTGGGGTGTCTCGGATAACATTTCTCAAGTGGTAATCTTTATCAACATCAACTTCTCCCATAGGTTGTTCTGCTTGAGCTTAACATGTTCAAGATCAGATTGGGCTTGGTAAAGAGAAAATCCCAAAGGCAAGACCTCCTTTATGAGCTCTATTAAATGTGATTCATATGGGGAATGTCTACTAGATGAGGCCATTGCTTCATTTGTCAAGGTAAAAAGAATTTTTTAAAGCCATATATTTATACTAATCATGTGACCACTATTCAATGGCTATATTAGAAATGGTCATAATTCTTAATGGTATTTTAAAATACAAAAACATAAAAAAAAATAAGTTCATATGTTGCATAAACATTTCACATATTAAGACATTTTATTAGATCAAGTGGTATTTTCATTAACAAAAGTATTGGATGTTACAATCATCCCCCCTTAAAAAATTTCATCCCTGAAATTTTAACTCATACCCAAAATATAGAAAATTGTGGGTACTTCTACCTCATAGACTCCTCTAGTTCCCACTTGGCTTCTTCACATTTTTGGTTCCTCCATAACACCATAAAAATATTTGTAGTCTTGTTGCATATAACCTTGTCTCTACGATCCATATCCCCGCTGGCTACTCCTCATAAGAGAGGTCATGTTCTAGTTGTACCACCTCTGGGTTTAGTATATATTAAGGGTTAGTTATGTACTTCCTCAAGAAGGATATGTGGAATATATCATGAACTTATGCATGATTTGGAAGAATTTCAAGAAAATAGTCCACTGATCCCATGTGATCACGGATTTCATAGTGGCCAATGTACCTAGGACTGAGCTTTCCTTTCTTCCCAAACCTCATGAATCTCTTCCAAGGTGAAATCCAAAGAAATACAGTCACAAACATAAAACTCCATGTCTATTCGACGGTTTTCAGCATAGCACATTTGTCGAATCTAAGCAGAATTAATGTGTTGTTGGATGGTGTAGACGTTTTCTATCATCTCTTGTACAAGATGAGGCCCATGAAACTTTATCTCACCAGCTTCATCCCAACAAGTAGGAGTTCTACATCACTTACCATATAGATCTTCATATGGTTCCATTTGAATGCTCGAGTGGAATCTATTGTTGTAAGAGAACTCAAACAAAAGGTAGATGTTGATCCCATCCACCAATATATTCCATTGGGCATGTTCTCAGCATGTCCTCGAGTGTTTGACTAGTCCTTTCAGATTGGCCATCAGTTTGGGGGTGATAGGTAGTACTGAAATCCAATTCAGTGCTCAGATATGGTTTATGACTTCCCTATAATTTTGATGTGAACCTTGGATCATGATTATATATGATAGAAAGTTGAACTTCATTCAACTTTACCACTTCTTTCAGGTAAATCCTGGTAAGTTGATCAAGATAGAAATCTTCCCAATTGGAGATAAAATGGGAAGTCTTGGTGATGTGTTCCTTGATAACCCATATCACATTGTTTCCTTTGGAAGTTCTTAGGAGACCAAAAACGAAGTCCATAATGATATTTTCCCACTTTCATGTTGGTATGGGTAGTGTTTTCAATACCGGTTTTGGATGTTTTCACTCTACCTTCACTTGATGACATACCAGGCACCTTGAATTATAGTCAACAATCTCCATTTTCATATTATCCCACCTATAAAGATCACGAAGGTCCCTATACATTTTTGTGCTTCCAAGATGTATATAGAAAGTAGATCTATGAGCATCATCCATCAGCTCCTTCTTTATTTTCGGAATAGATGGAACACATAGTCTTGTACGAAATTTCGGTACACCTTGATTAATATTGAACTCAGAAAACATACCATCCTTCATAGCCTCAAAATTTTTCTGTAACAAAGGACCTACATTCTGAGCATTCATTATATTCTATAGAAATTATGGTTGAGAAATCATTTGTGTTAGGGTTGATGATGCCCCTTCCCTTATAATTACCATGTCCAACTTTACTAGGCCATTGATCAATGGATCTTTTTGAATCCTCATCATGGTATGAACACCTGGGTATTTCCTACTTAATGAATTAGAAAATTTTATTTCTCTTCTGGGATGATAATGACTAGAAAAATAATAGTATTTAAGAAGATCCAACCATCTCCTTTGTCTCGTGTTCAATTACTTTTGTGTGAAAATATTCCTTAAACTATGATGGTTTATATTTATATTACATTTCTCTCCATAAAGATAGTGCCTCCATATCATTAGAGAAAAACCAACTGCACCTAGTTCTAGATCATGCATAGGATTGTTATGCTCAGGATTCTTCAACTTTTGAGATGCATAAGAAATGACTTTTTCCATTTTCATGAGGAGACACCCAAGACCTTTTATAGATGCATTGCTAAAAATAATGAATTCTTCTCTACTTGAGGGCAGAGTTAACACAGATGTAGTAACCAATATCTTATTCAGCTCTTGGAAACATTTCTCACATTCCTTTTTCCAAATGAACATGACCCCTTTTCGAGTTAACAATGTTAATGGATTATAAAGTCATTAAATTATTTTCACAAACCTCCTATAATATCTCACTAAACCAAGGAAACTACAAATCATAGTTATTGTAGTAGGATGAGTCCACTCCTCTACAAATTTTATCTTTGTAGGGTCAACTGTTATTCGTTCATTGGTAACAATGTTCCCCAAGAAAGAAACTTGTTGTAACCAGAAATCACATTTTCTGAACCTTCCAAAAAGCATCTCCTTCTGTAGATTTTTTAAAATAACCCTTAGATGATTTTCATGCTCCTCATGAATTTTGGAATATATCTAAATATCATCAATAAAAACTACCACAAAGTTATTAAGGTAGTCCTTAGAGACTCTATTCATCAAATACATAAAAATTACAGGTGCATTTTTCAGTCTGAAGGGCATTACAACAAACTCATATTGCCCATATATTGATCAGAAGGAAATTTTTTAAATATATTCTTTCTTCACCCTCAATTGATGAAAACAAGAATGAAGATCAATCTTAGAGAATATTTGAGCCCCACAAATATGGTCAAATAAGTCATCAATTCTTGAAGAGGGTATTCGTTCTTTACTGTAATCCCATTCAGTTATCTGTAATCAATGCATGACCACATTTATCCATCCTTCTTCTTCACAAAAAGAACCAGCACTCCCCAAGTAGACACACTCAGTCGGATAAACCCCTTCTCCAAAATATCTTGGATTTTTTCCTTTAATTCCTCCAGCTACACATTTTCCATCTTATACAGGGTTTTGATATCAAGTGAGATCTATATACGAGCTCAATGGAGAACTCTACCTCGCTTTCTATGGGAGGTTTGGGTAACTCCTCATGAAATACATCAATGTATTCCTAGATGATGGGGACATATTCTATCCATAAACTCTCATCTACTTCTTATTCTTCACTGATTAACTCCATAAATAGGGATATATGAGGTTCTTCTAGACAAGTATCTAGTTGAGATATCTCTACAAGGAAGATAACTGTAGGTTCTCCATTCAAGGCTACTGATATTTCCTTACTTCTACATTTGATCTTAAAATGATACTTTAAGAGCCAATCTATTGCTAGTATAATGTTTAATTAGATCATGGGAATGAATACTAGATTTGAAATAAGATTTTTCTCACAAAAGTAAATACTAAAGTTTCTAAATAATGATGATGGTTTGATAATCCCACTAGGAGACTTGATGGACAACTCTACTTTTAGAAAATCAGGAGTTGATTCTAAATTCATTGCAAACTTGGAGGAAATAATGGAATGTGTTGAAACAGAATAAAATAAATTTCTTGCTATCATTGAGAGAACAACAAGAGTACCTTCTAACACATCATTCGGAGGATCAAATCTAGTCTTCGTAAAAACAAAAGCATGACCTTGCTCCATTGGCCTTTGTTGGGGTTGATGGTGGTTCCCCTCTACTACCCTCGGATTTTGAAACTATTTGGAAATGTTCCCAAGTTATCCACACATAAACCACAAAACATCATGTAGGGTATGAACCATCTTCTTCTTGTCATTAGTGTTTGGAATTTGAGGTTTCACATCACTATGAATATTCCTTGCAATATGGAAATCTCTTCCACACTTGTAGCATTTCCCACTTTTGATTAGGCAGTTCCCCGAATGCTTCTCCCCACATTTATTACATGTGGGATGTTGCACATTCATGCCACCTCTTCCTTGATCAAAGTTCCTACCTAATCTGGTCGTCATCTATCTCTTCTTGTCATTTGTTTTATGAGACCATTTCATATCACCAAACTCTAGCTCGACTTTCTTCACACTCTACATGATCTCCTCACAACTATCATAGTCTCAGTTGGCTAGATTCCTCCCCAAATGAGGACTTAGTCCGCCAAAGAATATATCAACCTTTCCATTTGGATCCATTAAAAATATATAAGTGTAACGTGAAATCATTGTGAAGATCATCTCATAGATTCCTATATATTTATTCGCCATTTTCTTCATCTTGAGAAACTCTTTCTCCATTCATGTTCTCATCGATTGAAGGAAATAATTGTTGAAGAAAATCCTTCTGAACTCTTCCCACTCCATAGCCTAAACTTTCACTCTTGGAATTGTGTTTTTAATTAGTTACCACCACTGATCAGCTTCTCCTTCTAAGTGATAGATATTCACCGTAACCTTCTCTTGTTCAAAACTGCAAAGCACAGAAACAATCTTCTCGATAGAGCAGATCCACTTTTCGGAAAACAATGGGTCTGTCAATCACCTGAATGACGGTGTTCGTTGATGCAAAAAGGATTCAACATAAAGTTGTTCCCTTCACAAAGATATTTATCTCTCACCTGGATTCATGTTATTTCCCATAACCTAAGTCAGTCGGTTCATCATTCGCATGAATGTTTCCATTTCATCTTCTACCATGGGGTCGTCAGCATATGGTCCATTGTGGTCACCATTTTCACAGTTCCTCCTATTTCCCTCCATTTTCTAAAGGAATAAATCCTTATTTAGTAACTTATATCATTTAAAAATATTTTATCTATCAAGGATTTTATTTCTGGAAACATCATTCTTAAATAATTACATTTCTCTATAATTCCTTCATAATGGTTTATACAATGCTTGCAATTAACCAAACATGTCCCCTAGGAGTGTAATAACCAAGAGTGTGGCAAGGACCACTGTCATGCACCAGTTCCAGATTGAGTCTAGCTAAAAGTTGTGTTTTTGTGTTTTACCCCTATGTACATATGTGCTAGAGCTGCCTTTATCTGCTCGTATATTGACAGGGATGTATTTGTTTGATAATCCCCTTACTCATTACTCACCAAAATACCATGATGTTTTCTTATATTTAAAATTTTCTATAGGGTTATTGCTAAATATTTCACATCCTAATTCCTGTGAATAACTAAACTATCATTTGATACCAACTATGGCATCCCGCCTTTTTATTACATTACTTTTCATAACATTTCACAAACATGGGATCTTTAAAGACCCGTGTCTTGGAAATCAGGATCATAATACATGAAAACAGTATAATAAATTATTATAATCCCCTTGTAAGGCTTTATCATAGGTTCATCCTAATTATAATTACTGCAACTTATAAACTGGAGACATACGTTAAAGGAAAGGGTGAGCAGAAGGCCCAGTAAGGAAAGAAAGGGAATCATTTTACTTGTGATATCAACAAGAACTTGATAAAAACATGAAGACATGAGAAATGGAATTATAGGCATATCATAACGGAAATAAAATGCAACATAACTTTCATATGTGTCTAAAACATTTCATTTATACATTCATGAACATATCACCAAGGTAAAACCCCGAGGTTTTATAAAAATTACTAAGGTTATTCACCAAGGAGTCATGAAACATGTCATCTCTAGAGATAAATTCTTTACCAAATGCATTGGAGATCTATTAGGGATAACCCTTAATATGTATTTACATTCATGTGATACACATATATCATAATAAAAAATTTCATAAATAACCCATAGAGTATAAAAGAAATGGATTTCATTTCAAAATCAAATGTTTTAAATATTACATAAAAATAAGATCATTATGTCATTTATAACCCATGGAAAGAGAGTGAGGGTAATTTGTATTTCAATTACAGAATAAAATATATATATTTTTTGTATTTATGAACATCAATAACAATGAAATTGGTTTGGGTATTTAGATAAATAAATCAATAGAATTTATTGAATGAAAGAGAGGGAAATTTTGTGATGAAATTTCTACAGCATAACAGATATTTAACATGGTTATAGAAAATAAAAAAAAAGAGAGAGGAAAAGGGTCTCCAATCCATAAAAATCATTTTATAGTAGAGGGACACACGAAAATAGAAATAGGATCACGGTGTGTAAATGTTGATGACATAAACAAGAAAAGGAAACATGAATGGAAAGAGAAAATGTGATTTCTTTTACAAAAATTCGGCAACAGAATGACATCACATAAAATTTTAGAAAAACAATTTATGAGGGAAGAAACGGTTTATAATCATTTGGAAATAAAATTTACAATATTAAATATATATTAGAATAATCCCCCACATAATAAAATGGAACTATAATCCTAACATAAAGGGAGTCATGACTTAAAAGAGGAGGGTGAAAGAATCCCTTACCTTGAAGTGTAACTTTGAAAGCTCAAAGTTCTGGACCTTGGGAGGCTTGAGGGGCCCATGGGAGGATTCTAGAGATAGGATTTCAGATTTTGGACATACTTCTAAGGATTTTAGTGAAGAGGAAGTGGGAGATTGGGTGGGTTTATATAGTAAAAGAGAGGTAATTGTTTTTTATTTAGGTTTGGGACACCTCATATTAAACTAAAAAAACCACAAAACATCCCATGGTTTTTGACGAAGTTTTTTTCAAAATGGGAGTGGAAGACAATATTTTATAAGGTAAATGGCCTACATTCATAAAATAATAGGGCTGCTTATGTGGAGGTGAGTCGCTATCTGAAGAAAAACAATTTAAAAAGACAAAATGTTATATAAGTCATGGAGGGTCCACTAAAGCTTTGTAAAATAAATCAAAAAAACACAAAGTCACATTATTTTAATTTTAAAACATATATTGGACGAACCTACAGTTTATAGTATTTTATTACATCACCATTGGGTTATTATGAAGTCATAAAACACATTATATATTAATATGGTATTTAATTTTTACGCAAAAATTTGACTATATGAAAATTATGAAAAATTCACCGAGGGATAATTTTGACATCCCGATTCCAGAAATAATATTAATTTTATCTAAATAATTTTCTAAATTTATTTATTTTCACTTTTAAAATAAAAACTGACATTTATTGAAAATTCGTGGGGTTTGACAAAAATGTCTTTCAATCTTTAATAGAAATTACAATTGCATCCATAAAATTATACGTTCGGTTATATTTAATAAACAATAATTTAATATTAATAATAATATTTTATTAAAATATTATTTAATTCAAAAATCCATTAATTCAACAAAATATATTTCTTAGTTTAATATATAAATAAAAATATTATTTGGGCAATAAAAACTATTTAGAAATTAACAATAATAAAATGAATGTACATTCATTATTATATAAAAAATAATGTACATAATCATATTACTCAGGTCTTGTTACATAACCCCTTAAAACACCATCATAATACCTTAGGGTAAGGGTGAAATGGTGGGAGACTCTTGTGGTGGCTCAGAACACATTGCTCGATTGGTAATCTCTATCAACTTCCATTTCTCCCATAGGTGGATCCACACGATCTTAACAAATTTAAGCTCAGATTGTGATTGGTCAGGAGAGAAGCCCAAATACGCAACCACTTTTACGCGCTCTTCTAAATGGGATTCATACGGGCCAATTCTACTAGATGAGGCCATCACTTCCTTTTTCTGAGTAAAAAGAATTTGTTAAAGCCCTATATTTATACTAATCAGGTGATCAGTGTTCAATTTCTATATTAGAAACATTCATAATTAGGAATGGTACTTTAAAATAAGAAAAATAAAACAAAATAATTGTATATGTAGTTAAACATTTCACGTATTAAAACATATAATTAGATCAAGAGGGATTATTAGTAACAAAATTTCGCGTCGTTAAATACTGTTCATTTTTCTTTCTTTTTGCTCATTCCCAATTTTCATGTTGAGTGTGAGGAGATGGAGGACCATGTAGAACCTCTTCTAAACCACTACTAGATCAATAATTTAATGCTTCAAATTTTTCTTCAATCGTTTTCTTCTCCAAATACAGATACCCTTCACCTGATAAATATGAAGGTATACATTTCTCAACTAAATCTCTTACTGATATGAATTAAAGACCTATTATATAAAAATAAAATACTATGTAATTAGAAAAATATATAATAAATTTATCAACATAAAAATATTATCATAACTGATATTTTTCTACATGTCAACTGTTAAAAAATTTCTTCCATGTAACTTCATCTATAAACTGATACTTGAGACATGGGTTTTGGAACCTTCCTTTTCAAAAAACATATTTTTTTTATTTTTGTTTTAAGATCTCTCCATCGAACTGCCGCTAAATAAGGATTTCTTTTCATAATTTCTTTGGTTTCCTCAAAATTGAATTTCATCTATAATTGAATAAATTAAATATGTTTTTTAAAATATTTAATATTTAATGGATGATATAAATGAGTAAAATTAAGATATTTTACCATCACTGCCTTCCAAAGCTGTTGTTTCACCATCTTGTCCACTAACATCCAATTAGGATGTAAAATAAAAATCCTAAACTGTCTCTCATCACTATATAAATGATAAAATTAACCGTATTATGGACAATAGAATTATTATTATCCTTAAAACAGACCTGTAATCTGCCATCATCACGAGTAAGTGATAGTTTTGGTAAATGTGTAATATCATGTTTACCAGTATGATAAATTGATATTTTTAGTAGTAATAGGAGAAGTCTCCTCTGCCCAGGATGCATCAGTAGTCCGGCAAAAAAATTGTGAATTGAATGTTTTATTTAATTATGTAATTATATTATTGAATATTTAATAATTAGAATAAATTGATATACCTCAGTAAATAATCCTCTCTATATTTATTTGAAATTTCTACTATAAAGCATAATGAAATTTTTTGTACCTTCATATCATTAAAAAACTGAATATTGAGAGAAAATAATTAATAAAATAAAAAAATAGGCATGCATTTGTATTTTTGAAAAAAATAAACAAAATATAAATATTTACCCAAACAAATTGAAGACTAATTTATTGTTCTCCCGTATGCCTTCATCATGATCATTATGTATTGTATACACTATGTCTGTCTTATACTCATTTTAATCATCTGAAAATTGTATATTAGATTAATATGTCTCATGTAAATCAATAACATCATCACCATCATCACCATCACCCAAATGGTATGTTTTTTTTTTCAAAATGAAGGACCACTGATCATTCGATGTATCAATGACATAAAATACTTGTTTTTCATGTGTATCCATGATAAATGTTTCCATATTGTAATTAAATCTTTTCTAATCAACTAGTTTAAAGCCATATTCCTCATGTTTCACTCAACTCTTAATATCTACCCAATTACACATAAAAAAGATGACTTGAAATTTAATATAATCAACATCACATAAGTATTAAAGAACTCCAAAATATGGAATTAGTGCATAAATTGTTTTTTATCTTTAGCACTCAAAAAATGCACTACCTCAGAGAAAACCATCACACCAAGATTTTGAATAGTACTCTTGTAATCTAGATTTCTAGTGTGAAATGTGAAACCATTAATATAAAACAAAACCATGTGATAACAATAAGAGACGCCCCCCTTCCAACAACTTCAATGTATCGGAAGCAGGTATATTTGTGGTGAATTTCTCTTTAAGCCATGAAACAAATGGCTCCTTATTCTCAATGATCAACAATTTTCCGTCACATTTCAGATATTCTAATTTCAATTCAGCTATATGTGAGGAAATATATAGTTGAGCATCTTCAATATTGTTCAAAATATATAAATTTTCCTACACCACTTTATCATGTGGAATATACTTTACCTTTATGCCTCGATCCCGTCTACCTTCACTATCAACAATCATTTTTCGAGATATAGGGAGACCAATATGCTAAAACTCATATAGTTAATTAGTACTGAACTCAATCTCCTCTTTAAATACATATTTATGAACAATATAATCCTTGAGTCAATAAGGATTTTTAACATATCCCTTCAAATTTTCCATATATATTTCAAAAGGATACATCAATCATAAATAAACAGGACCACATATTCTTATCTCATGCACAAAATAAATAATTATAACCACCAATATATCATAAATCCTAGGTGGGAAATACATTTATAGTTGGAAATGAATAAGAGTTTCTTCATTCTCCAACATATTTAACAAATTTTGATCAATGAATTTGATGCAAATGGATTTGAAAAAATTAAATAACATGATGATAGTCTTTTTGACATCATTTAGCAATATATTATCCACTACTACTAGTAGACATTATTGTATCAATACATGGAAATAATGAGATTTCATAACTATTAATTTAAATTCATTCAATGAAACCAAATTATTCAAATTTGATGAAAACCACTGGGTACTCTAATACAATGAAGACACTGACAAAAATTTATCTTATCAATATTTCTTAATGTGTGACAAGCTGAAGGTAAATATGTTCTATTTCCATTCACAGTTGTAGAAAACTCAAAATGTAATTTCATTAATATAAAGTCCAATCTCACATGAAATCCATATTATTTCATTATCATTATGTCTAACAATGTTCCAATAAAACATCACATATGTTTTTCTCAAAATTCACAACAACGATGTTATGTTTTATCTCTAAAAATAACCAATAAGGTAGTTCAAAAAAATAGAATTCTTCTTGCAGATATTTATTTGAAGGACATAAATTCTATTCTTTCCAAATTTAAAATAAATACTTTTCACCATGTAAAAATATTCTTTAGATAACAATTGATGATGGGGGATGTTTTATTCATGTAAATCATTAAATTATTTTTTCAATCTACTCTAAGGAAGATCATTTCCCAAAAATAGTCTATATCCCTTGTTCACTGTCATTCTTCTATTTTTCAAATGATAATTTGAATTCTGTTCTTTATAAATTGGACATTCTTTATTTCCCATAACACTATAACTAGATAAGTTTCAATATGTAAGAATGTTTTTTATAGTGAGCATTGTCATAGCACGCAAAAAAAAATACACTTTCTTGTATGCATAAAAAACTTTAAGAAATTCCTCCCATAGATGTTTCAAATCATAAATTAATGGTCAAATAGAGACATCAATATCATTTCCTAGTTTTTTTGGTACGGAAATCATCAATCTCATCATAAAATATATTTTATTCATACATAGATGTGGGGTAAATTTTTAAAATACCATAAAAACATGCCATAAACTATGTTAGATATTAATGCTCCTATATGGATTCATTCCATTAGTACATAATCCCATTCTAATATTTCTAACATCACTTCCAATTTCATTAATTTTTTATCAGAATTCATCCAATGTGGTGAATCAGCAGGGTGACGTAAGTCACCATCATAGATGCACTCATATTAATGTAATCCTTACCTTTTTGTGTGAATTGAATGTGCAAATAGACCCTCCAACAAAAGAATTATTGTATGTTTCAAAATGTATATTGTAGGTGTCATATCCATGAATTCTTTTAAATTCGTTTTGTATTTAATTTTCATTACTGCATTGTTATGGGGGTTTTTCATGCATTTTGGTGGAAATGGTGGGTTTTCATAATTTGGGCCAAACCGTGAGCCCATTTCCAGATTGAAAAACCAATTTTGTTTTTTTATTACAATTTCTTTTTTAGTATTTTTAACCCATTCCAATTCATAAATTGACTCCCATGGCCTATTAACACCTCCATTTCAATTTTTACCCTTTATAAATTCATAATAATTGTGGATTTAGGTTTTTTTAAGGAATTGATCCAGCCCGAAAGCCCATTTAATGTTATTAATGAAATTTTTTATTTAATATCATAATCAATTGTAATTATTTTTTGGTGATCTCACCTCTAACCTGAGCCGACAATTCCTAGGTGCTCCCTCATTCTCTTCTCCCCATTTTTGAATCCCATTGGCTTTCCAGATTGAATCGAATCATCTTAAGATTCCTCAATTCGAGAATATTTATATAGGTAAGTAGTTTCATTAAAAAGTCTATCATTTCTCACTCTTTTTTCACCATTAAAATTCCAAAAATGATTTAATTATCCCTGTGAAAACCAACCTTGAATGTTTGGATGGTTTAAAATTCAACTACTGGTGTATTTGGGGTGATTTCTTCATGATCTATCAAGTAAGTGGGTCTCCATCAATCTTCATTCAATTTTCTTAGGGTATCATTCAATGTGATTAGGTTTTATTCCAGTACCCTTGGGAATCCTAATTTTCAGAATGTAGGGTTTCAAAATTAGGGTTTTGATCTAGTGTATCATGGTCCGAAATTCTGGTTTTATGCCGGTTTTACCCTTCATGAGGTGCAGTGGTGGTGCGTTTGAGTTTTCACACAAAGGATTCAAGGGTTTTCATTACATTAGTAGGTGATTCAATGTCTATGAAATCATTGTTACATAGAATGATATATATACATATATAATTCTCATGTTTATCTAATTTTATTATTTCTGCAAAAATTATATTTTGAGGTGTTTGTGTTGCAAATGAATTTTAAATAACAATCTTATGTGAAATTGGGGATTTTTCATAGAAATGTTTTATAAGATTATTTGGTTCTTCCCTATATCTGTTTGGTTGATTTTATTGAAATTTATTAAGACCAAAAATTATTTTTTGAATGTTTATCTCCCTTGTTTTCAACTATGTAATATTATTTTTTTGATGTTTGATAAGTGAAAGTTTTTTAGGCCCCATTTTGGAGCTAAATTGGTTTTTTTACATGTCTAATTGATGTTATGCCTAATGGAGTTGTTTTATAACACATGTAGTAGGTTTATAGAATATTTTGGGAACATTGAATTCTGTTTTGGTAAATTTGAGTGTGTACATAGTGTGGAATGTGGGGTTTTCAAGGAGTTTTGGGTGCAGAATAATACGGGATTCTGAGAAATTGGTTTACAGAAAATCAAAGTGTTTTTTGTGTGTTTTATGTGGTATAATGTTTGTGTTGATAGTTTACTATTTGAGTGTGATTATTAGTTGTGTTTTATTTAAAAATGTATTTATGAAGCATGATGAAATTGTTTGAGAACAAAGGGGGAGGCCTGGGTAACTAGGTGGGGGCAGATGTGTGCTAATATGACTACTGGACCAGATGGGTTTTTCCCTATTTCACTTATCATTTGGATAACTAAAACACTAACTAAAGTATAAGGGTGATTATTGGGGACCAATAGGTTATGGGTATGTTCCTTACTAGTGGATCGTGCATGAGATCAGATTTCACTATGGTTACTTTACACTGAGATGCGAGGTACATGGGGCCCAAGTCTATCTAGTTCCTAGGGGTGTTCCTGATTTTCATTCTCAGTGGATTTGTGGTATTATATATTCGATATGGTTTTTTATAAGGCTTATTAAATTAGATAACATGACTATTTAAATTTTTTAACAATATGGATGTTTTATCTTGAAAACTATTTTCAATTTAAAGTTCCATTTCTTGGAATTTAACACCACTTTTTTTTCATATCAAAACTGCTTCATTTTTTCACCATGTATTTCATGAAATTTGGAATAATTGGGTGGTATCCTATTGGTCATAGTCTCACACCTTACTTACACCCCTTGGGTGTAAGTAGACTTTATCATTATTGACTCTGGTTAGGGGAAAGATTTGGGTGATGGTGGTTCATGGTGTTAGTTCCCATCCTTGGGGCGGAGTTGTGGAGACGACTTATTGGTGATGACCCCATGTCATGTGGAGTACATGGGGTTGTTTTTCTACTATTTATTTGTGCCTTTGGAACTATTTTATTAAATTTTAACTTATTTATTTAGTTCTGTATTTTTTATAAACCTTGTTTGGTATAAATTTTTCAGATTCAGTTTATAAAATGTTTTTTATGTTTTATGTATATATATCTAGGTACATCATTCGAAAACGAAGATAAATGATTCAAGGGAATTTCTGCCATCCTGTGGGGATAGGGAATGACCTTTGGGCCTTATTATGTTCATGTTTTGGCAATGGTTTTGGTGGCGACCAGATTTGGTTTGTGACAGAAAGAGTTTTGATTCAGGTACATAAGAATGAATCACAATTGAATTATCAGAGTTAAATGGAAAAAATATTTGATGATATCATTAGAAAGTACAAAATATATTTTTCATAAAATTAGATGATAGTACCTGAGAATGAATCTGGGTTGACTTTCCCATCTATCATATATCGTGATGTAACAAAAGTAGGAAAACTAGATAAATATTCATATTATTTCTTATAAAGTACACAATCATTGGGGAAAGCATGTTTATTTTTATACCCAAATCCCATTGGGAATAATATTTTTTTCCTTATAAATGGAATTTGGAAGCCCATTTATTTATCCAAGTAGCTCATTTATAATCTCAAGTATGACGGAAAAACATTTATCACTCTACCCATTATTTTTATTTAAGTTAACTAAACTCAAAACTACTGATAACATTGTATGTTTACTGCAACATGGGAATAATGTTTTCTGATAATATCCATACAAATTTTCAACAGTTGAAATTTTTTTATGGTTTCAACTCTTAAATCATGAATTAATTCTTCAATATGATCCTCTACATCATTATGAATATATTCATCAATATTTGATGTTGAATATTTACTTCTCTCACCATGCCAAATCTAAAGTGTATAATTAAGGCTAAAACCATTATAAATGAGATGATACTTAATTTATTTAGAGTTTAACATTCTTATATTCAAACACTTTACATCTAGACATAAAATAAAAAGAATGTTCTGAAGATTTCATTTTGAAAATTCCAATAATTCATCAACTCCTTTTTCATAGTAACTAGTGGTTATTCGTAACTGTATCCAATTACGATCCATTCAACACCTAATATACACAACTACAAATACGGCCTTTATCAGCACTAAAAATGGCCTTTATCAGTTCTAGAAAAAGAACTGATAAAGCCATAGAAGATAAAGGGGGGTCCCCTCTATCAGCGCTCCGAAAAGCGCTGATAAAGACCCCTTTTATCTGCTCTAAAAAAGCGCTGATAAAAGGGGTATTTTATCAGCGCTAAAAAAATTGTTGTTAAAAGTACCGCCTTTATCATCAATTTTTTAGGGCAGATAAACGGGTCATATATCAGTGCTTTTTTTAGCCCTGATAAAAGTAAAAAAAAATTAAAAAAAATTAAAAAAAATTAATAAATACTGCCAATCGGGGGGGCTTTTATAGCGCTTGAGACCCCCCCCCCCCTTTATAGCACTTTTCGTCCCCTGTACAACACCCCACGCACCCCACGCACCCCTTTAAGCCTTTTACAGCGCTTTCTTCTATATTCCCCCATGCGCGCGTGCCCCTGCCTTCTCCAGGATTTGAACTCTAGACATCCCCCCTGCGCGCCTAAGCCATTACCACTACTCTATTTTGATTTCTCTTCCATTTCATGATATATATATTTATATTTATATTTATTCTTATAGTAATATATATTTATATTAATATATTTATAATTATATTATAATATATAAATATATATATAGTTATATTAATATATATATATGGATATATATATATAGTTATATTAATATATATCTATATCTATATATATATAGTTATATTTATTCGTATAGTAATATATAATTATATTAATATATATATATATATTTATATTTACATATATATAGTTATATTAACATATATATAGTTATATTAACATATATATAGTTATATTAACATATATATACTTATATTAACATATATATATTTATATTAACATATATAAAGTTATATGAATATATATAGTAATATTAATATATATATATAGTGATATTAATATATATATTTATAGTGATATTAATATATATATTTATACTAATACTAATATATATATATGTAGTTATATTAATATATATATAGTTATTAGATTAATATATATAGTTAGATTAATATATATAGTTAGATTAATATATATATATAGATAGATTAATATATATATAGTTAAATTAACATATAGGTATATAAATATTCATATATTTTTATTTTAAATAAAATGGATGTTAGTTATTATTTAGATAAATCTAATATATTTTATTATTTATGTTTATAATTAAATTTTAAGGTGTGGATATATAAAAAATATGAATATATTGTTATATATTTGATTATAAATAGCAGTGCATTATAAAAATTATAAAATTTCAAATACATAATATCAATATTATTGTAATAACTTGGAATAAATTTATTCCCCACCAAAAAAAATCCAATAATACCCCTTTAAACGAGGCTGAAAATCCACAAAATGTTAAAAAAATCGGGGTACCCCGACTAAAAACTCAATTTTGGAGGCCTTATGGGCCTCTTTTGGCCTCTAAAACCGCTTCAACGTGGTTCCCCCTAGTCACAGAGATGTAGAGCTCATCGCCAGATTCGATTTGATATGTGGTAGAGCTCAAACGGACACCCAGATCAAAATTTATGGCTGTTTGAAGTTTGAGTTGCGTTTTCAACATATTTTGCATCTTTTTTAAATTTTTTTTTATTTTTTAGTCTTCAAATTTTATTAAATGACTATTACTCCATAATGATTAGAAAATTATTAATTAAAAATATTTTATTTATTTTTTAAGAATCCATTTTCACTAAATATCTTATATATTAAGTATAATAAGTGTAAATGTACATTTATACTTATCTAAACTATATTTAAAAATTTCATATTATATTTATATATCAATATAACTATATTTATATACAAATATATTTATATATTTTTAATTTTTTTTCAATCCGACCCTTTTATGAGTGCTTTTTTTAAATTCATTGATAAAGGCCCCCCATTTATCAGCGCTACTAAACAAGCGCTGATAAATGGGATCCCTTTATCAGTGCTAAAAAATAGCTGATAAATGGGTGCTTTTATCAGCACTTTTTTTAGCGCTGATATAGGCACCCTTTATCAGCGCTTTTTTGAGCGCTGATAAAGCCACCCCCCTTTATCAACGCCTTTTCATTAGCACTGATAAAGGGGGGGGGGCGCTGTGAAAAAACTATTTTTGTGGTAGTGATCACGATATAATTTTTGAATATATTAAAAAATATAAACATTTAAAGATATATTTATTTATTTATAGATAAAATGTAATCAGAAGAACAGTTCATAAAAAATATTAATAATCATATAAAATGATTAGATATGAAAAACATTAAAAAATAGTAAACATTTTATTTTCATATTATATAAATTTGTTATATTGATATAATAATTTAATTGTAATAACAATATTCTAAAATATATTTGTTCATATAACATATTTATTGCATTAAATTGATATTTCATGTGTCAAAAGTATTGAAATTTTCATTAATTTAATGAATAAAAAATTACTTGTTACTAGTAGTATTAAATAATAATTAGAGTAAATGTTCATATTATAAGTTAAATCATTCATAATACTCCCAAATGAGTATAAAATATCACAAGAAAAATATATGTGTTTATCATAATAGTTTAGCATCCCGATGAACTGAGTTAAGTGAAGAAATTCAAAAAATTCATTATTCTAATGAAAACTCACTATTTTATGCAATGATATTTTTAGAAACTGAAAATCAGTGGAAATGTTCGATTTGTATTGTAAAGAGAATTAAAAACAAACAACAAAATATTTTTCATTGGTTTTAATGGTGAGTATATTATTGTTTAAAGAATGGTGACTATGTTCCCTGTGCAGAGGGATTATTTTTATTACATACACAAAATGCAATACCAAGAGGTAGTGTGAGATTCTATAACATAAATGATGAACACATAGTGAAATTGTGTCTTGCATGATAGAATAACGTGTGAAGGGGTCTGTATGAAGTAATAAGTGGATAATTTCATGCATACATAAATAAATAATCTTTTGAGATTATATTAATAAGCTCATGAAATTAAACCCATGTGAAATACCATTTCAAATATGTAGAAAACCATGATGTATACAACATGAATTCATAATGATTATATGAATATTTCTTGTCAGTGATCATTTCACAAAAGATAGTATGTTTGATTGGGTTTTCATGTGAGAAGCCTTTGTAGTCGGTGTGTCCTTCCAAAAGTGTATGTGAATTTGAGAAACTATTATGTGTATTCATGCATCATACTATAATAGAGATATAGTATTATTGGAAGTGAGCATCTTGTGTATTGAAGGAAGCAGAATAGTGTGAATTCATCCAATTGAGTGAGTACACAATTAATAATTTCGGCAGTGTTAAAATACACAAAATAATGGTGAAGTTATAGTATGTGATATATGTGAATGAAGGTAGTATAATGAAAAAATATGATTTGTATTTATACACCTGAAATATTTCATAAAAATAAAAGTTCCATGAATTTTATTTTACATGAGATGAATTGAATTGAATTGAACCAAATCAAACTATCTTGGCCTAAATATACTCAACCTGATTTGAACCAAATTGAATGATATAATACTATACTAAATTAAAAAAATTAAATTTATATGGGATGATCACTTTTAGGGATACAATTAACCAAGTTCAAAAAATTTATAATAATCTATAAATTAAAAATTGATGAAATTAAATAACATCTTAAATGCTAAATAATTTTCCTTCAAAATTAAAAAACATACCAAATAAGAATTTTAACACGAAAATAGATCCAAATAAGAAATTTAATCTATAAAATTTATTGTAAGGAAAAATTATATATGATCATAAAAAATGATTGTTAAAAGGAAAAATGAAGATAAACAACAAAATGAAATCAAACCACTGTTGAATGTTGAGAAAAAATCATTAGGAAGAAAACCTAACCCAAAGATGGTGAAAACTATGAGATAATCAATAAATCAACCCATATATCATGAAAAAGGAATAAAACCCACAAAAATGGTTGTTCTATAACACAAATATTCCTTCAAAGTCATCACAGGTCAAGGGTATCTGCCACGGTTGAGCATTTTCATATCAAAAAACATCATGGTTTCCAAATCCCAACTCATTTTAAAAGATATTCGGCCTACGTTTTTATAAAAACCAACACTGAAGAGTCTAAATTTTTTTATCAGTATCATATTTAATGAAACGTGATGCGGAAAATATAATATAGGCCGTTGGTTTAAAATTAAATCGATTGTAACACCCCCAAGATTCCACAGTACGTTTCCCTTTGAATAATGTAATAGCATTCATTGTACGAAACTTCTAGATTCCAACGCACTGTGACCAATCAAACTAGCCATTATGCATAGTAATACCCACTTTTTTTAAATTTTATAAATTTTATCTTTCAAAATGGACTTCATTTTTGGATTCGGAATATTGTAATTAGCTATGGGTGTGTTTTTGGTATTTTTCTAAAAACTTTCACTTTCTGATGTATAGTGAAAAAAACAGAGTTATAGTTTAAAATAGAATTTTTTTAAAAAAATTAGTTATTTTATTTAATTTTTTTTTAGTTAAAAATAGATACATAATACATATATATGTTCAGTGTAAATCATTTGAGTCATTTTTTAATAATATTATATATATATATATATAATTTTTTTAACTTTTCACCGTCTTCTACCCACCTCCTAAGAGCATTTTAAAATTTACATAAAACTTAATTTTACCACTTTTGTGAGTTGGATTTCGAAAATCTGAGAGACATGGTTAATATCAAGGAGTTAAAGTTGGTTCAATAGGATAAAAATAATTTCTGTTGTATAGTTACTTTTATCTTTTAGTTACCATTGTTAAAAGTAAATTGGGTAATTAAAGGTAAAAATGATATTATTATTAACTTAACACATGTAAACATTTTATTGGATAAGTATTATTTGACTAGAAACAACCTTAGGAATAAAATATGAACCTCTTTGTTCTACTTGGATTAGATTTGGACATTTATTATTATTTAATTCAAAGAAGAGTTAAAAGAGTTAAAATCAATGTTTAATAATTAATACATTTTTTATAGAGGGTTACACATAATATAAATTCAACTATAAGTATTCATTATCAAGATAAAAAATATTCATACATAATCATATTTTTTTTATTTTTTTTATACTTTAAAAAATTTAATTTATTTATGACACAATGATGATGCAGTAATTACCTAATTAATGAAATATTAAAATAATTTTATATTATAAATATCCAAATAAATTTAATTTTAGACTTTTTATGAATTCCACTAATTTTCTAGGTTATGTTTTTTTCGAATTAATAATGTTGTTATGATTTTAGAAAAAATAAAATATCAAATAATGTCAAAATTGACATAAAAGTGTTTTTAAAACAAATATTATATTATTAATTGATATTCTATTCCTAAAAATTTATGGTTCAGAAAAAATACTTATATAATGATATATGTATCGTTAATGGACCACATGGGGTTCTCTTGGATGTATACAGTATGTTTATTTATGATATAATATTAAAATAAAAAGAAACATGATAAATGTCAAACTATTTAACTATGAGTTAAATCTAAAAGATAAGGTTAATATATTGACCCAAAACTTTAAAAACCTATTGTTTGAGTGTTTTTTGACCCATCCACACCTTATCATTTAAATAATATACTTTGAATCAATTGGAAACGGAAATTTTTTTTTATAAAATAATATTTCTATCTCTCTTCCTAAGGAGCCCCTCACCCCTCTTATAAAAGGGCACTCCCCCTTCCCTCAAATTCACACCTTAAAAGCCTTTTTTCTCAGAAAAACTCTGCCCAAATACCCTATAAACTGTACTCTCTTAATTTTAGAGGCCTTACATTAGTAATAAATCCATCCAATGGAGCCCTTTTGATCAAATCAAAAGGATGAACCTGAAGAAGAAGTAAATATTTCATCACCTCTTTCAAGTTCCTTTCTTCTTCCACTTCCTCTTTCTTTATTATTTACATTCTAAAATAATAACTCCAGTATCTTCTATACAATGTGATGTTATTATAATTATGGTACAACCATATTCATTATACCATCTATCCTTTGAATGACATGTCACTATACGTGTGTTCGTATGGCTTACCGTCTCCACGTCATGGTGTAATTGTTATTAAATGCATTATTATTTGGATGGTTATAATAATGATTTTTAATTTGTGTAAATAATAAATATAACATTATAATGAATTTATATTTATTATATACCATCCAATTGTATATTATTTTAATAACAAAAGAATGATATTGTCTCTCGTGCATACGTAAAGATTACTTTCTCCATGAACGCGATAAGATTCATTCCCCGTCGTAATCCATTTGAGACTAATTTTCATTAAATGATTAAAAATAATGTTTAAATAATTAATATAATTCTTAATATGAATAATATACATCCTATTCAATAAAAACACTATATACGAATCAAATCATATAAAGGAAAATAAAACAGTTTACACTTGAAAAGGGGATAATACTAAAATATTATTAACAAAGAAATATTGAAAGATCATATATGATATCTTATTAATTTATATCATTCTTGTATAATTTAATAACAATTATTTCACCATTATACCAATGGATAACCTACCATCGACCAAGGAAATGTAAAAATTAAGGAGTTTCTTATCCCACTTTTAATTCCGTGAGATTTCCATTGTTCACCACTCATTTATTAAACGTGGTGTATGTTGTACTGTCATTTGATATATATATATATATATATATATTATTAGGATTATTTTTATATTAATGGAATTATATGATTCATTTTTTTGTTATTAACTTTTGGCCATACGACTTGATTGATTACCGTGAAGCAAGGGTTTTCATCTCACTTCCTATTTCCGTGAGATTCATGTCATACTACACTATTTCCTTTTGTGTGGTGTATGTACTACCCAATGATTGTATTATTTATGTAATGTATGTTAAGTTATGAGTAATTACATATTGCATTTATTATCCATCATTCATGGGATATATGTTCTGTAAATTACCAAATTGGTAAGGGAATTTTAAATTTCAATTTCTACTCATTCGGCTTTACTCATACTTCATTGATTATTTTACACCATGATTATCTATGGAATCATTATTTATTATTTTTGTAGTAATTTCCACTCCCCTTTCTATGGACATACTTTTGATACACATAATCACTCCTTTGATAAATTCTCAAGTCATCGATAGGAATATGATAAGTGTAATTTATACTCAATCTCCATTTATTGAGTTAGACATCCAATTCATTGGTGTAGTTTTTACAATAATATGTTTGAATTCATTCTAATTGATTTACACTAAATATCCAATTATATTGAGTGTATTTATAATTGTCACACATAATTATGTTTTTGATTTATCCTTAACCTAAGGATAGTGTCTTTATAAGAGATTTCATCTCAATATACATACCGTTGAGACTTTTTTGTTGTTATACACAAATTCAAATTTATATGGTGTATATAATGTACTTTGACATAGTATATCATGAATCCCTTTATTCCCATGACATTATAATGTTTTCATTACCATAATTATTTGTATAAAAGTGTCTCCCTTTTGGTAAGAAACTCTAACTAAAATATCAATTTAAAATGTTTTAATGATTTATTATTCTAAATCATTCTCATTAATGTCCATGTTTTAAAATTGGTTTTGAGGATTAATTTATATAGACAATAATGTTCTAAAAATAATTTTTTAAAAAAAATTTCAAAGTGGTATAGGAAAATTTGATTCAAAAATCTATTTTAAATGGCTTCTTGATAAATAGTGAGACATTTAAATGTTTTCTAGAAAAAAGGGGGATATTTTCCTCAAATAGTTTTGATGATTATTTTCATCTATGTCAATATCATTCATTATTCTCTATTGAGGTTGATCTATTATAATACAATATTTCATATTGTATTCAGTGAGATATGTTTGACTGTGGATGTGCTATTTTTATACCATTCAAGGTTTCTGGTTAAAATATTTACATTTTTTATGCTATATTTAATATGAATGTTCAGATTATGTTTCAACATTTTCATATGAGGAATTCATTGGACATAGTAAGTGACGGGTGTAGCCCGATATAGCTCCTCGGTGCATCAGTAGGTCTCATGAGACAAACTTCTATCATGGAACAAGGTCTTGAAAAAATCTTATTTGTAGTCTTGGCACAAGGCCTTGACTATTAGGTTATGGAAGTCTATCATTATGAATTCCATCATTATGAATGTGGCTATTGATATTTCATGTGATTATTCGAAAAGTAGAACATCCATGTGAGTATGTAAATAGAATTATTTTGATTTATATTTTCCATATTATGATGAAGTTAATGTTGAAACATCTTTTTTTAGTTCTATACATTTCCTAAAATGTTTACACTTATTTTTGAATGTTTTCTCTATATTGTTATCCTTACTGAGAATCTGATCTCACCCCTTTCTATGTTATATTTTTCCAAGGATAAGAAAAAGTACATTACGAGTGACCTGCAGGGACAGACTATGGGATCTTAGTGTTATCTATGGAAACAATGTTGTTGTAGTTTTCCATTTTATGATTTAATGCAAACCTTGTGAATTTATCTAGTAAATCCAAGCCCTCTAAAGTAATCGGTCTTTGGAGACATGATCTTTTGTGATCATGCCAATGTTATGTAATAATGCACTGACTCTAGTTAACTCGGGTAGGGGCATTACATTGACGCCGTAAATATATTTATTTAAATATATGATGTTATTTTTTATAAAAATTGACACCGAAAGATCCCATATTTTGGATTAATGGTGTTTATTTTTAAAAAACCCAATGCCAAAAGTTATTTTAAATTATTTTTGGTGTCAGGTTTAAAAAAATCCACCATATTGCATTTTTTTTATGTTTTTGGCATCTGTTTGACTAAAAACTAACGTCGAACCCAATATTAAAATTTTTTTGCATATTTTTTACTAAACACCTATGAAAAATATTTCTCCCACAAACTATTGGCATCGGTTTAGTGAAAATTACGTAATTAATTTAATGTTAAATCTAGTATTTCCACTAGTGAATAGGAAACACTAATTTTTATTTAAAATAATTTTCTCATATTTGGAACATATAAAGTTCCATTTTAAAGTAAAATTGTTTACAATAAATATTTATTAAATTATATTTAAGAAATTTATAGCCTTTTAATTAATTTTAGATTTCAATTTTATATAAAAATATTTCTGTACTTAAAACGACATTTTTAGAATACTATTTTCTTAAGCCCATTGACTTTCCATATTAATTATTAAAAATAATTTTTACTTATGAATGATTTAACTAAAATATATAGTGTATAAATCTAAATATATGAACTTAAATCTATTTTATTATTATTAGTAGTAGTAAATTTTATATAATATTTTCTTATATTGGAAAAATTCATTTCTTGAAAAACCATTTTTCATCGCACATAGTCGGTTTAATTTTATATTATTTTTCTGACTAAATTAAGATGTATTTGAGAAAATGTATTACATATTTTTAATTTTAAAAATGAATTTTATTTAATTAGTTCAGAATTATTTTTACCATAATTAATAGTAAAAATGGTAAATATTTGTTACCATGGATAATGTTAAATTAGATTTAGCGAAGATTAAACAAAAATGATAAGGGGTAAAATGACCTAAAAAACCTCTAATTTATATTTTCTAGTAATATTTTGACCATATCTCATATATGGTTCCATTAAAGTCCATTATAAAGTGATGTATTCCAATAAAGCGACACCATACTATTGAAAAATATTGATAATTTACATGGGTGTCACTCACATCAATTATAAAATAGAATCTCTTACCCTTAGTTATTCACACATCATGAGACATCTATCACAAGAAAAATACAATACAAATATCTCCTAAAACTTATTATCCACATACTATAGCTTATTGTCTTCCCAAAAGACAAGACCTATTGTTGTTAATAGTATATCCAAATGATGTTTTTATAGAAGAATGTAATCTTCTTCGCCATGATTTTTTTAACATCTTCTTTTACCACATTCAATTATTTTTTAAAAATTAGAAAATAATAACACCATTATATCCAATATATATATATTTTATTATTTCTATTTGATGATATTTATCCCTCTCCTTCACAATAAAACACTATTGGAAATTTTACTTATCTCAACAGTTTCAAACTATTATGATAGCACCAAAAACCATTGGGATATGGTATCCCAAAGATTTTTGGAATCATTGTGATGTTTGGAATTGTAATAGCCCTATACCAACAGTTTCTATGAAACCATTAGTATTGGGTTTTTGCTCTATTTCAGTGGTCTTATTAAAAACATTGAGATATATGTACATACCAACGGTTATGAGAACTATTGATATATCCTTTCCCCCAAAAATATAATAGGTATAAGAGAGAACCTTCCAGAAAGAACCTGTAAAGAACTTACACATCCACTAAATCACTCCCCACTCCACTACAGCATCCCCCACTCCACTGCCCCACTTCCCCACTCCCCACTCCACTACAATATCCCCACTTCTCTACAAAATCCCCCACTACACCTCACAATACCCTATTCCCTACTCCACTCTAGAATCCCCACATCCCACGGATACCCCTATATTGTGTTATCATATGTATAAAATGCACAGTAATACTTAGATAACCTTTTATCATATTCCTCACAAGTGGAATCTTCTCATATGGGAGTTTCTCAATCCCTCATGCATGCTGGTGTGTGTACAATGTCCATCCCAATGTGTGATGTTCTCGGACTGTCACCACAAGCTTTGTCTAAGGTGTAAAAGAGGGATAAATTTCATGCCCAGGTTCTCTCAACTCCTACGACATTCTCTTCACCTCATCATAATAGAGTGTGTTTTAGATCGTTATCCAAACACACTCATGATTCATATTCATATTAGATTAAAGGGGTTAAGAAGACTAAGGTCAAAGCATGGTGACAACAAGATCAATGATCCATATCCAATCAACTATGATCTGGGTTCATAGTTAAAAATAGATTTTATCACTACTAAAATTCATAATAGTGAGGATCCCATTGTTTCGATTCTCAATCCAAATCAACGCGCTTCCAAAATCAGTGTGTATGCACTTATAATAATAATGTGTTCAACCATTCATGCCATCCCTCAAAAAATATTTTTATGGGCATTTTGGTATCCCTAGATCTCAGTGTTACTGATACATTTGGAAGACCATTTTAGCACTTTGAAAGTAGATATAGGTAGTAGTATCTTGTTTTTTTTCCTTTGTTTATAGAAGTTGTGATGCTCAAAAAAGAGAATCTATCTGGAATAGGTTAGAATATTTTTATCCAAGGGAATTTATGCGGATTCGTATAGGAGACTTTAATATCTTTTCATATATGTATAAAGTTAAAGGGAAAGGAGTACTCCTTTGAAAGTACATCATGGAATTTGTCCCACTTATGGTTACCAATTGGCTTATTGATATGGGGTACACCGTGGATCATTTCACATGGTGAAATAACTTGACAGAGGTTATTCGAACATAGAGTTTTCTTGATCCATGAATTTTGAATGTCATGGCATCTCTGTCTATCATAATGCAAAGGTAACTCACCTAGTAAAAAGAATATCTGATCATTCAACACTTTTGGTTTCCTTTTCCTCCATGCAGAAGAGGCACAAGTGGTTTATTTTCTCTAATATGTTGACCAGTAGTCTAAGATATCATAAGTTTTTGAGTGAATCATTGATGGAATGAACATAAATTGGGATTCACAATAGGCTAAGACTTCTCAAATATGATCTCCACAAAAGGATAGAGTAATACCCCCCCAAATCATAAGAGAATCAATGTGTATTCAATATGGATATATACCGACTGAAATATAGTCTAAATGAATATTTCAATGACACATTTTTCGATTAAATCACCATCAAGGACATCTTAGAGTACATGATTCATAGGAAAGAACACTTAGTGCGTGAAAAAATGATAACAAAATTTCTCTGAGAAGGTGATCAGAATAAAGAATAAATCCATGCACGTATCAGGGAGAAACAACGTATCATAATACTTAATATAATATTGGATGATGAAACCTATATTGAATATAGTGGTGTATTTTGTGGGATGGACAAGCCATACTTTAAGGTGCTTCATGCAGGGAAAAATACTCGTATTCCTAAAGGCTACCCAAGAGTCCATGTAGTGATTCTGGATGTGGTAGCAGACACTATATCCAAACAATACAATGTTTTCTTTGAATAAATTTCAAATATGAATGAGATACATTAGGTGATATTGGGAGTTAACCCTAATAGTTCTATTGGACCGAATGTGTTTGGTGAATAAAATCAACCATTGACATGAATTATGTGTCATAAATCATGGTGCTCGTGTTATGGAATTAATAATCTTGGTTTAATGTGGAAAATATTTCCAGATATGGAATATAGATTCAAAAGTGTTGTTCCATGTTGTGTAATCATATAACCATAATATGGAGTTAGTGGAATGGCTGTCATGTGGATATGGAAGAGTGATGGTAAAATCAAATCATGTATATGTTAGGGGTTCTAAAAGAATCCATTGAAAAAATAATTACATTATTTAAAAAAAAGTGGCACATCAGTATAGGTTTTGTCCTTAACACCACAAATCTATGGAGCATCAAAACCTTTTTGAAAATGATATATGAATGATGAAGTAGATTGCATGATGGTCGGGTATATTAGTGGTCATGGGTTGATGGTTGTTTTGAAATATATTCTAGGTGATATTTCCACTAGATGACCGATGGCATTATGGAGAAATAATTATAATTTTATTTGAGTATTAGATTTTGGAATTGACATAAAAAATGTTGATGTTGGTGATTGATTTTTTTAATTGTGGTAACTATAAAAGGTAACAACCAAAATATCTATACAATAAGTCATAAAATTTTATGATTGGGAAATCACGATGGAGACAATACATGTTTTTCATGGGACTTCTAGATTCATTACAACAGAATCCTTCACAAGACATGAATAGAAAATATTCAGCAGATACAACGTGGCTAGTTAAATGAACAATCATCGGCATAACCCATCCGTACATCAGGTTTCTACTCTAAATAAAAATAAAATAAACAAAAAAACATGGTATAAAAGTTGAAAAAATGAAACAGACTAATTAATCTCTCCACTAACACGATCTCACTCCCCTGTAAAAAAACATTGAAGCCGCCTCCAGTGCCCTTCTTCCCCCCTTCGCAGAATATAACCACCCTTCATCTATAGAAAGAATTAAAATACCTAAGTGTCCAATATGATAAATAAAATAAAATAAAAACTAAAATACAACATACATGTCTCATGTGACTATACAAGTAATCGCCCAACATATAAGAACCACAATTCCTCATGGGTCAAATCATGTTCTTGCAATAAAGGGGGAAACATAACCAAGTTTCAAAATGATGCTCTCAAATAGTAAATTCTTATTAATTAAAAATTACACATCCATTTAATGGTATAAAATAATTTTGGGTCATGTTTTAACTTAGTTTGGTTTTGATTTATATAAGTTAGTTTGGGACAATTTCATTAGATTTAGTTAATCTGGTATTTGTTTATATCATCTTGGGATATTTCATTCATTTAAGTTCTAATCGATTCAGTTTGATTACATTTAGATAATATTTGTTGGATTTAGCTCGGTTTAGTTCATCTGAATTCTGATCATATATGTTTGAATTCATTATATTTTTTCCAATTTGATTCATCATTTGTAATATCAAATTAGTTCATGCTATATTAGTATAACTTGGTCCAATTTAGTATCATTTAATTTTTTCATATTTGAATTCTATTTTCTTGATTTAGAGCCTTCTTGATCTATTTTGGATGATCGGATATACATTTATACCAGTAAATATCGGTTAGTTTGTAAAAAAAATAAAAAATATTTTTATTTTTTATTTGGTTTTATTCTATCTAATGTGGGTTTGCATGGTGTCACTTTATTTAGTTCAACTCATTTTGGGTTTACTCTTTATAGAATTATTTAATTTGGATTGCTTTGATTTGAATCAGTTTATATTGATCTAATTTAATTTAATTAAGTTTGAATGAGTTCATGTTATGAGGGATACACCTCTTGTAATAGTGTTGTTCAACAAGGTATAAGGAACAAATAAAGGAAAACACTATTTATGGTATTATAAATGTAAATGTGTTATGAATTTCACCTAAAACTACGAAAATAAGAATAACATTGAATTTTAGTTAGATATTCTAGAATAAAATTCTTCAAGTAGTGAATAATAATCTTTTAGAAGATATTGAAAAACTCTAGTGGAGGCTATTCAATGATGAATAAGTGATCATCAATAATATCCAACAAATAAATCATGAGTATAAAACTAGTTGATAAATAATATTCAATGAGTAAATTTAATAATTACAGTTTCTCTCTCAAACATAAAGCATACATTTCTCATGTTTAAAAACATATATATTCCTCAATTAATGATGACGGAGAAGAAGAGACCAATAATGAGTACATTCCAAGATCAAAATTTGAATTGTTCCTAGTGAAAAATACCCAACATAGGAATTAAATTAAAAGGAATGATACATAAATAATAAAGGTGCAGGTAAATAAGAGGGATATCATTCGAGAAATCATAACATCAATGGTATAAATTTTATAGAATGATAGAATATTGAATAAACATAATGATAATATTATTTTAAAAGAGAAATAATTGAATGAGGCACTATCTTTATGGATTAATTCTGAAAATACATTTAGGAGTATCCCAAAGGGGAAGGTACGAAACTCATAATTTTTCAAATCACACTGGTTATGTTTTCTTAGAAAGTATAGATTATTAAGACAAAAAAATGGTGTTTGGGAAAAATGAAGATGTGATTAGGTTACTCCAACATAATGTAAAATTCAAGTGAATGAAAACCAAGAATAATTCCATGGAAAAAGGATAAATAAAGGTCTCACGATTCATGGATAGAATGATAATTACTTATAGACTCACCAATATTTTCGAAGATAAATGTTTCAAGTGTAACTATTGGTGTTTTCAGATATTTATGCACAAAATCTTTTTATTTTTATAATAACATGTGATTATCATAGATCTAGAATGAATCTATGGGATAAATCCAAGAAAAAGAAGAAGAAATTCTATTAGAAATAGAAATAATACCAGAATGTAGAAATATACACATGAGATGTCTTTAAAATGTCTCCTATGATTTCTAAACATTTAAATAGTCAAATAAGAGGTAAAAAATATATTGAAAATTATAGGAGAAAAAATGGAGATCCAATTAAGAAACAAAATCTTTTTTCTATGGAAAAGAAACAAGGAAAACCTAATGTTTAAGAGAGTGGAAGGTAATCATTAATTTTTCAAACGAAAGTATGACATTCCTACCAGGAATAATAAAAAATGAAGAAGAATAAGCTCTAATATAATGTTTCATTTCACTTTTTTTCAAATTAAATAAAAGAGGTCCCACACAATAAGCCTATTGAGAAAAGTGAGAACATCGAGTTGTCTACAAAGATAAATGATTATACAATTAGGAAAAAAAATTAAGAGTTATCACAATGATAAATTTGGGAGGTATGGAAGATATCATTAAAGATACATATATCAACATTACAGGAATAATTTATGAGAAAAGTACCCCCTCCCCATTCCCTTTCATTTCATATTTAAAAACATGTAGGAAATTGAAAGAATCAAATATTAGGGATGTTGTAAGAGGTTATCACTATTGTATAACAATATAATATTATCATTATTGGGTATATAAACTAACATGATGATGATAAAGTTGGTTCAACCCTTTCAAGGGTGGAAAACATGTTGAATGGATTTAAAAGTGTTCAAAATCATGAAATCTATAATTATCAAAACATCATTGAAAATATGAAAGAATAGGTATTCTAATAAATAAGTTTACCCATTTTTGTTATAATAAATGTGTTAATAAAGTGGGTATTTTCGATGTCAATGATAAAGGTATAGTTTTATACCATTTAAAATGTATTTTTTATTTTCTTATTATGATGTGAAATAAATGTGAACACATATTGAATTTAGAGGTGTGATTTGGTATTGAAAAAAATTAAAATGGGTTAATTTAAGTTCCCATGTATGATTATATGTTTTGAAATTATGGAAGATATAATAATTGTTCAACATGTTTGCGAATATGTTCAAGTATTTCTGAGTTTGATTACATCATAAATGGAAAGGAGACTATGTATTTATTCATAAATATCTTGGTTGGATAGTCTCAATGTAGCATTCATTGTAATTTTGATAATTTTTGGTGAGGTAGAATATAAATAAATAAAGAAATATATTTTAGGGGTAGAAAATTTATCTTCAGTATATATCATGATGTTTTGAGTTTATTTAGAGTGTTAGAGAGGTCCTCGAGTTGAGTTAAAAATGTTATAGATGCTAATTTAAAAAAGTCTATAATTACAGTAGTTACCAAAGGGTTAAAGTAGTGGATACATATAAATATGTTGGGCATGAAAAGACATGTGTGAAGATAATTTACTATTTTCATAGTGGTAAATTATTACTTTTGTAGAGGTTATCAAGAGGTGCATGAGGGAAAATATAAAATCAAGGAAATTTTTAATGGTTATCTAATGTCTATTTAATAGTAAAATAGTGTGTCATGTAAAGGTAACAATGAAGTTCAATAGCTACATTAGGGTATCTACACTCCATCAAATGATAATCTAGAATATTGGAGAGTTTCAAAAGAGTAATTCCCTGATTATTACATTTGTAATGATAATATCTGGTTTAAAAGGAGGTATGTCAATCCTATGTAAAGGTCACACTAATTATGAGTGTTTGTGTTTATGAGGAATAGTGTATGTTGGTTTATGTAGAGTGTAACAGTGAAATGAGTTTTTGAATTATTCATCCAGAATTGAGTATGTGTCATTGGTTGTAGAATAGGTACCATCTAGAATTTAGTGAATTACAGTTAATGTTTCAAACTAAATAAAATTATAATTTCATTTATGAGGTCATATAAAAGTTAATTTTACATAAAACCATTCTTCTTAAGGGTAATTTCATTTACCTTTATGAAAAATCATTCTACATAAGGGTAATTACATTTAGCTTAACAAGGGTAAAAAAATGATCCTTAAACAAATTGTTATTTGTGAGGATAATACTAAGTTATCCTTACATAGTATACATTATAAAATAATATTTGGAGATGTCACTTATGTAGACCATTCAACGTCTGGGTAAAACTGATAACTATTAGGTATATACATAATACATGAAGGTAAATTGATCTTTCCATAAAAATTAAAATAATGTTCACTTTTTTTTCTTCATAATCTCATTCAAGTATTCATTAATAAAATTCTTGGTATGGATATGATAACATTTTTGGTGTTTAAATAATTTTAATAATTACTATTAGATCCTACAGATGCATATAAAATCCCATATAGAATAACTATAATGCTAGAAATAGGTGTAATTCTTAAGAAACTAAAATTACGAAATCCTGAAAAACATGTACCGTTTATTGAAGAATCCACTATATAATATTAAACACCAGCATATGGTTTTTAGATAGATAACTAAAATTTCATCCAAAAGACATCCCACATTTTGAGTGATAGAGAGTTTAGTCAAGGAACAGTGCAAACATCAACATAAACCACTGACACATGATCCTGAATGCATCCAATTTGTCGGTGGATGGCCAAACAACCAATAAGAAACTACAATGATGCTTAAAGACCAATGAAACCACAAAAATCTATTCATCCCCTTGAACAAGGGTTTAATGAAACCACAATATGAAAGGATAAACCTACAAGGAAATAATGAAAAATAAATTGGTGATAAAACCTTGGTGATATAACCATAAACCATGAATATAAAACCATAAATCGGGATTTCAGCATTAACAGGGAGGATGGAATCCAATGTTGGAATGGCAGAATTAGAAGGAACCAGAGCGTTGGGGTAGGGTTTTGGCTTTGATTGGGATGAGTGGAAAATCCCAAAATGGAACTGTGGAATCAGAAGGAACCGAAGCATAGATATAGGGTATCATATTTGTGTAGGATGAGTGTGTGGGTGAGAAGTGTGTACAGGGAGAAGAGATTTAGCACTAGGGATTAGAGAAATGGATAATCGAGGATGGATTTGTCAAGGATACAGTTTTCAAGGGAGAGGAGGGTTTGTGGGGGCACGCGGGATGTGCCCAATATAATTGGATTTAAGGGAGGTTATACCTGCGGTTTTTAAAAATTAGTAGGTATAGAAAATATATTCCAACAGTTTATAAAAACCATTGGAATGGATGTGTTGGTATAGAACCATTTTTTTGTAGTGAAATGGGAAACTAAACAATTTCTCATGTGTATGGAAGACTACCACCTCCCGAACTAACGATTTTTTCCACCACCAACTCACTTGGGTATCCATAATGATAAAAATAATTAATATATTTCATAATTATGAAATAATATTTTTATTAGATATTTTTATATCATACACTTCCTTACTATTCACTTATTAATAAAATGACAATGTCTCTTGTGTGTTCATATAACTTACCGAATCCATGAAACGGTGTAATTCATTTTTTATACCCCCTTCAAAAAATGTTTATAAATATATATATACTAAAAAATAATATATTTGTTACATTAAAATAAGTTTTCAGATGATGGAACTATATTCTATGAAAAAGAACCAGAATATCCATGACAAAACATATTTTATAAAATAAAGTAGTTAACACCCGAAACAAGGGTAATAATGAAATTTTATTAACAAACGTATTATAAAATGTTACTAGAAGAAAATATATCATATTAATAGTATTAATATAGTTCTATTATAAATTAATTAAATTTTTGGAACCATTATAAATTCTATTAAATCATGTTCAACTAAAGGGAAGTGTGATATGAGGGACTTTTCCTCAATTTCCCTTTATTAAGACATATTTTAACATTAAGCACATTATTTCTTTTGGGAAATGGATGATAAATACTAATACAACCATTAATTAAATATTATTTAAAACCATATAAACCATTTAAATGAATCTAAATATCAAATAATATTTATTGTTGTGGGAATGCCGGTTAATGTCGTAAACATTGAAAACATTCATTTTTTATTTTTTTAAAAAAACGTAAAAATATCCTTTTTTAAAATCATTATAAATATTTATTTAATAACATATAAAATGTTCATGATGTTATAATTTTTCATTAACAAATCATTTTAAAGAATAGAAATTTCTTCTATAAAGTTATTTTGAAATATATGGATATGTAAAAAAATAGAACCGATCAAAAGAGAAAAAAGTGTCAGTTTTATTTTAAACATTCCTACTGAATAAATAACATGAATTGAATCATGAATTTTCATGAATATAAATATATTCATTTTATATACATAAAATTGGTATTATATATTGAATATAAATATAAGTAGTTGTATAATACCAAATATGTACCAATAGATTAGAAATTGAGACAAAATCCCTAAAATCATGCTTCCCTTCATTGAAACATGATTTAACCTCTAGTAAAATGATTTAAATTTTTTTTATTAATTTATAACAGAAACATATTGATATTTATAACAACATATATGATCCTTTTATAACATATTTTCACTTTTTTGTTTAAAATCAATATTTATTAAAAAAAATCCAGTGTTCTTTGGCTTGTTTTCTAATGATTGTTTCATCATGAATGTTTTCATTCATGATCAAATCATATAGTTACATCATATAAATAATTATATTAATGTTATAGATTTCAAAATTATTCATTTTACATAAATTTTATATCATTTAATGGGATTCGAACATAGATAATGAATCACATTACTTTGTGGAGATTGTAGGTTAAATGTAGACATAGGAACCATTATCATTTACGTAATGGGTCAAAGGGTAAGAAATTAGGTGATATAATATATTAAATGAATAAATATTATATAATAAATATCATATATATTCATTATTTCCGTAATTATGACTATCCATGTGAGTCAATGATGGAAATCATATTTCATCAGTTCGTAAAGAAGCTGTCTGTTGTACACATAGAAGATAGAAATCATTCCCATTTGACGAAGAGGGAAATAGTTAAATATGATTGCATAAAAATATTAAAATATCTATACATTGTTGAGAAATGTATTATTAATATGTAATTTTTTATAAAAAATATATGTTTTTAAAATAAGACGTAAAAAGGAGCTCTATGATTACGATTACCATGTCATGAAAGAACCTCCATTTGATCTCTTATTAAAAATCCTAGGGGAGGTATTTTGGGAATACCATATCATTAGTAATGTTTATAATAATGTAGGTAGATATTTTTATAGGGATTTTCCAAACATAATTGCTCTATCGGTCTGATTATTTGAGTGGAGCGATGCCCTTATATAATTGTGGAAGACTACTATTTCTATAAATAGTTAAACTATTCAATAATGGGAAGTAACTCACAACCCAAGTGCCTTAAAAATTTATAAATAATGCATTTTATGGTATATAAATTCTATACACACCTACACTACTATAAATAAACATGTTTTAAAAATTCAATTTCCTCCAAGTTTATTCACTTTTACCAATTTGGTTTTCACCATGATAACTAGTTTTTTAACCTCAGTAATTTATCATTTGTGCCTATTATAAAATTTTACCTATTAGATAATTTGGACCCAAAAATTATTAATATTAATCCAAAATTGAAAAATAAAAATTCTATTTGGCTAGAAAATTAATTTTAACACAGGTACATGTAATGCAAAAAACTCTTTATTAATATTATTTTTTGTAAATAATTATTTAATATATACACTATAAATTATGAAAATGAATTCAGTTGAAATTATTATATAATATTATTTATGTTTATTCAAAATATAAAATTCATTTTATACTCAAATCACATCGGTGATATAATTTAATTAAATATAAACATGAAAATCATGGAGATAAATTTTTTCAATATATGTATTTTCCAGGAATAAGATGATATTATTTTATATATATGACTTATAATTAAGTATTATATGGATTAAAATTAAACTATTACGATATATAATTCTTATATTTGATTTAATTTGTTCATAATTAAATATTTTTTAAATTAACTAAAATGGATAGACATTATACAATTTTTTAAAACAAGTTTTCATGAAAAATATCATTTTTTACATAAAAAAGATCATATGTTTAATTATTTAAAATTTAAATCCAAGAAATTATTATTTCTAAATATCAAAAAACATTATCATTAACATAAAGATGAATATTTAAATATTATATTTCAATTAATTCCTAAAATCTTATTTCTAATGAAAAATATCAAAAAAATCATTATAAGATTATTTTCACCTAGTTTGATCAAAAGAGATATTAATCCTATCAAATTTTAATATTTTTTTGATGGAATATAAAGAATTTTATTGTATAAAATATTTTTTAAAAATATATTATTCACTTTATATTAATGAATCTTTGGTGTTACATTCTTAGATGTTATAAAAATTTCATCCTCCAAATATTTATGGATATTACATTCTAAAAAAATGAGGTAGGATATTCTTTATTTAATCCTCTGGTTCCCATGTTGATTCATCAATTTTATGAAATCTTCACTAAAGAATTACCATTAAATTCATATTATATGTAAACAGTTTCTCTCTAGTGTCAGAAATCTAGATGTAATCTTTACTATAAGGTTGATCAGGTTCCAATTATATTTATTTAGATGTAAACACATACATTGTGTTTGGAATGTACTTTTTTACCATGATATATTTAACACATCATGTACTTTATATATATTTATTATTGTTTCCAATTGATAAGTCATAACATCAATTATTTCCAAAATATCAAAATTATGATGTACCTTGGGCTCAATTTTCCTTTATTTCCAAACATTATAAAACCCTTCTATTGACATACTATGAAGAAAACATGATCTCCAACTTAGAATAAAAAATTTTCCTCCAGTTATTAGAAGAACTATTTTTTCGACATTGATATACATTTACATGAGTCTAAATAGTATTTAACATTGATTTTTTATCCTTAACAAGTTCTAGGAATATAATTTTCCTTTAAATATCATCACAAAAACATTTTAGAGTATGAAATATCTTTCCATATAAAGCTTCATATGGCTCCATTTGAATTCATGAATGGAAGATGTTATTATGAGAAAACTATACTAAAGGTAAATACTAATCCCTAATAGAATGAAAGTAATTTTAACATAATATAAACATGTCTTATATTGTTTCATTAGTCTTTTAAGACTATCCATTGGTTTGAGAATGATATGTGGTTCTTAAATGAAGCTGTGTATCAAGATACATCAAAACACATTTCGATAATTTTTTGTGAATAATGTATCAAGATTATACATTGATTAATTAGGTGAACAATGAGGTCTTAAAAATTCATTAATGTAGTGATAAGCAAGGAAATCAAGACCCATATCTTCTATTTTAGAAAAAAAATTCACATATTTGTATCGGCGATCAATAATAACCTATATCACATCATTCAACCTAGGAGTCTTGGGTAATCTTGTGAAAAGGTATATGGTAATGTCATTCTATTTCCACATAAGAATATGATGAGGTTTCATGAGTCCTTTAGGATGTTTTCTCTCTACCTTCACCTATTTAAAAAAACATCTTTATACATAGTCTATAATTTCCCATTCCATGTTATCCCACCCATATGTTTCCATTAATTACATTTACATCTTAGTGATACAATGGTGTATAGAGAAATTTGGGCATTAAGAATCATCTAAAAAATAAACTTTTATCTTAGGCAGATATGTATCACATAATATCTTCTGAAATTTAATAACTCTATATTCAGAAATTATGTATTATAATTTCCCAACACACATGATTTTAAATTTATTCTAAAAACTATCATCATCAGATTGATATAATTTTATCCTTTCTTGTAAAGTTGGAATTACAATCATTTGAATTTTTTTAACTTTATTTAATAAATTCCCAAATCCATATTTATTAGATACATGAACATATTATCCCTCTAAATAATCATTTTTGTAAACAATCCATAATCATTCCTTCTCAAAGAATCTTATTCCTTATTTACCTTACTTGGGTGGTAGTGTATGAGAAAAAATATTCCTGGAGTAACACAATCCATTTCCTTTTCCTAATATTGATTAACATGTATTAAAAGATATATTTTTTGCACTTATAATATGTTTGTATCCCCCATCATTAACCATATCTATAATATATTCATATCATCAAAAAAAATTCAACTACCCAACTCAAGATCATGAGTTATAAGGTTTATTTAATGATTCTTTCAATTCCTGGAAGCATTTGTAATAACATTATGATTCTCAATAATGATAAAATCAATCCCCCTTTTTATGCATATCCATATATCATAAAATTATAATTTCTTTCTAGTAGACTCTAAAATTTATCATTGACCAATCATCACTTTAATTCATTAAAAAAGTCATTATGTTTGGTTTTCATAAGAACATGACGCATTTTCATGTAAACATGGATAACAAGTTATCCCAATTGGAAATATTCTGAAAACAATCACTAATAGTGTCATGGAAAACCGATGAAACTATATACCTCAGTTAGGTTCACTCTTTTTTTCCCTTTTATGGATGCATTTTACTTTGTAATATCAATAGATATTACAACCTTTGAATAATATTTGCACGAAAAGAAACATTATGAATCCAAAATTCACTCATGCTAAATTTCACATATAACCCTTTTATTTTATGATCCTCAAGAATTTTATTTATATTTTTTTCATGAAAATCATATCTTTTTTACTACACCATGATATCATCAATAAATACCACTAAAAATTATCAAGATATTCCTTTAATACTCTATTCATTTTACCTATAAAAACCGATAGAGTGTTAGTTAATCCATAAGGTATTACTATAAACTTATAATGTCCACATCTCTTTCATAACAATGTCTTTATAATTTCATTGTTCATTATTATCAAGGTTGATATGTAGAACGAGGGTCAATACGAGAAATATATTGATCTCAATAAAACTGATTAAATAATTCTTCAATGCTTTGTAGAGGACAGTTTTTATATATTGTAATATCAGTAATTTCACAATAATAATTTAATAAACTCATGTATATATATATATATATTTCTTATTAATTAATGGAATGGGGGATGCACATGGTGAATCACTAGGGAGAATAAATCACTTAATACCCAAATTTTTTTGTTTTTACGTCAAATCCACTTATTCCATGGTTTCAACTCTATATATAGTTTCTGAAAAAAAAGATCTTTCATAAGGGATTAAATCAATGGAAATCATGAAATTGTTATCTGCTGGAAATCCTTGAAATTCCATTGAAAATATATCAATGTATTCCTAAAATATAGGTACAACCTATATTTTGATGTTACCTTTTCAATCCATATATTTTATTTTCTCTTCTTCCCCATGAATCTAAATCATAAGTGTTGTTGTGGTGGATCCAGACATATCATTGATGATTAAGTCACCACTCTAATGATAATTAATTCCACATCTTCCTCAAAAGTTGTAATTTCCATCTCCCTAAAATAAATTATTACATTATATATTTGAAACCCATTCCATACCGAGGATTATATCAAACTCAATAATAGGTATAATAATAATGTCTAGAAATATTGCATGTTTATGTTCTATAATGGGGATCGCCCAATACATCCTAATTTTAGGGAGAGTGGAAATTTGTATTTTAATTTAAAACACCATTTTTTGGTTATAAAGAGAGATATAATATTATTGGTAATCATGGGTGATATAAAATAGTGTAATGACCTAACCCATTAGGTACCACTTACCTGTTGAAGGACAAGCTGTTATAACACCATGTCCACCTCTAATAGGCCAATGTCTAAAGACAATCATCGAGAAGGAATAATGTAAAATTGGAGAAATTAGCCAAAAGTGAATGTAATAAAGAAAAAAACTTTATCCATGAAAAATTGTTGAGGGATAATTCAAGAAAAAACATCTAGTTTGTAAAAATACATGAAATAACCTCTACGAAATACATCTGAGTACCACACTAAAAATGAATGAAGGAAAAGGGAGAAAATAAAATCCAAATAAGAATTGATGTACCAAAATGGAAATAACTTGAAAAATGGAATATTTATAGATATCGAATCATGATCTCTATACCTAGGCAAATGTACGTAATAAATGGACCTATGTATCACTAAGATCCACTGATGTCATAGTCAAACTATTCATCGTCTACATTATACATGACATGTATGAGAAAATACCTTGTAGTGGATAGTATATATATACCCATTAGGATTCCCTGAAAACTACTAAAGGAGGTATATCGAGATACCATTATAGTCAGATAAACATATTGAACATATATATATATAATTCTCTGGATACCAAAATGAGAGAGAAAGTGGATCTCTATCTCCACAACCAATTTCATATTTGATGAGTATGCCTGCTTCATGAATATTTTATCTTGGATTACGAACATCATGAGTAACCATAAAAGATTCCATGTGGAGTTTCCCACACCTCATCGATGTGCCCCATTTCTGAGCGAGCCACGCATCTAGTATAAAAATACCATGAATCCTCTATATACTCTATATAAAGAGGCCAAACCATCATCAATACTCTCATTATTTGATAGACCCAAAACAGTATGGAGGACCATTACACCACCAAAGATAAAATACAGGGGTGTACCACTCAGTAGATAGAGGACCTACACCCAGTGTATGGGCGTTCTGACTCTGCCTTTATAAAGAGTATGGGGGACCCACACCCAGCTGTGATGGGGGAGTTCCAACCCAGGAACATCCCCAATGATAATCTGTAGATTACTTCCATATTCAAGAATCACCTAATTATGTTTCATTCTCATTATACCTCTCATCATATCTCATACATCTCACTGGATACTACAATCATGCCTTGAATGAAAAGTTACTAATCATAGGTTACTCATGGGACCAAAAATGACTCTCAAGGAAGAATATGTGCACGGTAAAAGTACTATGGAAATAGTTATACATGTCATGTAACTAGGGTCACATGGAATGTGACCTAACCTCATCACTAGGGTGTGCCCTTCCCTAGACACAACTTGAGAATAAATGATTCCAGACATGGAATGTCCCCCTTGGATAGAACATGTCATCATACCCAGTGAGTTATCCTTTTATACCTAACAGTTTCTATTCCCGTATACTCATGCAGTACACACAGGTCCATTGTACTGGTACACATGGTGTGTGGGGCTCCTTGAGAGTGTGTGATATTTTTCTTCACCCAAAACCCTATCCTCTACAACCAAGGGACTACACATATTATAGTCTATACTTTAAAAAAATACTAGTTCTTTATGGGGATATTGTATCCACCTTAACTAACTTTAAATCCACCATTTGACCAACCAAAATTGAATGGTTTCATCATCACCCACTAATTCCTAATCATCTATCGCTAGAAACTATATTTCCTTCATTCATTGATAATTCATCACGCATCCCATATGCCTCCAATTTCTTTATGCCATTAAAGATCTTACATATTTACATCGTCACATATGATCATCTCAATCCATTCATAAATCACCAATCCTTTCATTATTCACATGACCACCTTGGATCTAGGCGGTTGGATCATTCTTAATCCCGCTAAAATAATTTCAAATCATGCCCTCATGGTACAATGATGAATAACCCGAAGAACATGTGGGAGAAAATAATAAGAACAATGGTGTAACCATATTTATCCAATAAATACTAGAGAATAATCCCAAAAATTTTATATCTAGGTTGATAACATAGTATACGGAATAAATGGAACTCAAAAAATAAATTTCTATAAATGGGATAATTTGAATGGAAAATAATCACAGATCTCACATAAAATATATTAAAAACATGATTTTAAATTTTAATAAAAATGTTGAATTAGAAAACTCTAAATCAATATAAAATGGATCATTGGTGTAAAAATGTTCACTAGCGATTAATAAGATCTTCAACATTCTCTAACTCTCAACCCTCCTCGGTCTAATCTATCATCATCCTCTGATGTATTCGGCCAATAAATAAAATGTAAGTCTTTTTTTAATTCTACCAGGTTTATGTGGATATTCCTTGAGAATTTCTATAGAGGAGTAATTAAAGTGGAATTTTGGTCATTAAAATGTGAAACATTATAAATAAATTTAGTTATTTATTTTTTTGAAGGATCCACCAACATCCCCTCAACTGAAAACCTAATTTCGACCATCTTATAGGATTCCATAGGTAAATGAAATATTTGAGAATCAATTGTAGTCTCAGATATCCCATCCAAGTCCATGTTTTTTTTGTTATCAAAATTTTATGAAAAAATGCTTGTGATAGTGATATTAATATATTTATATATTTATAATATAAATTCTGGGTTCATCAAGACATTGAAACTCACTCTATCTTAATCCCTATATTTGAGAAATAATCCATATAATATTTCAAGCCGTACATATAAAAATAAGAGATTATAAATTTTCCCATCCTTCAATGATTTTCACCCTAAAGAGCATGAGATAATCAAAAGGGTGGCGATACTGAGACGACATCTAAATTTATCAGTTCCATGATACCTATTACAAGCTATTGTACGACCATAACACACAAGGTAAGGAAATATTCCTTCCATTCATGTAACTATCTTGTTAATTCTCAATCACCAAATGGTAATCTAAAAAGATGGATTTTTCCTTGGTGTATAAAATTCCACATTCGATAACATGCAATGGTTCATTCATCAAACTCTTTATCTTAGACCCATGGAAGACATAATGCATTCAGTGCTAAAATAGTTGTAATGCGAATTGGTAAAAACCTCATTGCCCCTCTACAGAATCTCTAACATCTTGATAATCCTCATGGAAATATTCCATCCCCATTAAAACTTTCACAATCCTCATCAAGGTGACACTCTATGAAAAACATGGTTTCCATGATCGAACTCCAAATCCCTAGAACATTGATCTATGTAACATTTATGTTCTCTCTATGATATCCTAATCAATTGGGAGATCACATGGAATTTCTATGTTATTTCCTATAATAGATCTAACCCAATGAATAATTTTTTCCTATCATAGTCAATTATAAGGGTGATTTGAAGGGTCCCCAAAATAATTCCTTAAAAGGTTCCATGCCTATTTTTAGATTTCACTATTTTTATATGAAAAAAAATAATGGAACGTTATCCTCCTAACTCTTGCAGAATTCAAACACATAGAATCACAACATATCTACCAAAATATTGACAGTATTCTTAGTCTTCCCAACTATATGGGGTTCAAATTCCATAATAATCCATAATAAGGTCCCAAAAACCACATTCATACCCCTAAAAAACCTTTATGTGAACCACACATCATAGTCATAGGAGATTATCATGGGTAATCCATAAAGATGGATAGTATCCTCATATAAGATAGTCCAAAACTCTAAACTTGGATCTATACTCCCATCTATTTTTTTATTATTTTAAAAATAAACTTTTTGGTTAAGTGGGGACCAACTAAAACATTCACTATCATACATACAACCACAAAACCATATTCAAAATTCATATTTACAAATTCATAATTCAAACTATCATCACAACCTCATGCCACATCCTACCTCATGTTACGTACCCTAACAAAAATCAGACATATCCTCGCACTTAATCAACAATGAGGAATGATCAAATAAATCCATCATCAACGTTATTAAATCACCATCATGATCATCAATAAAGAACACAAATTAAACACCACGGATCATTAAAAACCTCATAAATGAACATCATCAAGTAATATAGTAGCACAACCAATATAAAAAGGAAAAACTAATCAACACAATCCATAAAAAACATGATGGTGAAACTGATCCACAATCCATCATGAAGGTCAAGCCGTTTGGTAGTACAGATACATAGACGAAGCCACTATAGAGATGTACCTCATGAAATTCCATCAACAACTCTAACTTCATATCCCAAAAATCTTTGAGAACCACAATGAAAATCCAAAGAGGAGAATACTTGTAGAAACAAGGGGCTAGGGAAAATTATGGAGAAAAAAAATGACCAAAATAGAGAGATGATACCATTTCCATGACCACCCAACCCTGAATTCAGTGCCACCACCAGCAATGAACACTAGAAACCAACATCAATATTATGGAATAACACTAAACAGAACCATAGATAAGTGCCTCCTAAAATTACATTAACTTCTCTAACTTCAAATCCCAAAACTCCGTCAGAACCACAGTACAAATCTATATAAGAAAATACTGGTGGAAAATAGGAGATAGAGTAGAGTATAGAGAAAAAAATACATAGATAGTGAGTTGATATCACCACTATGACCACCAAACCTTGACTTCAGAGACACCACTAGTAAAGAACACAATAATCAATGTCAACATCATGGAATAACATTAAACAGAACTATTAGAAACCCAAAAAAATTAGGAAATTCCTCCATCATAGACAACTCTTCCATCAGGAAGAACCATACACTAGACCAAAACCTAAGGATTGTGGCATTTAATCAGCCCCCAAATGAATTCACTAATATAACAAGGATGGAAAACAATGGTAGTGGTCAATAAATACCCCATATTCATCTCTATCATATTCATTCCCCATTCCCAAAATGTGAAAATATGGATCTAGAATGAATGCCTTGGGATTATTACACATTCAACAACACCACTAAGATGAACACTTGTGGAAGGTGCAACCTTGGTCAGGCTGAAATAGAATAGGATACATTAAAGGTGATGCCTAGATCTTTAGGTGGAATGATATTGAGCAATAGGTCTGGAAACATCATAACCTTTTGCAACACTAGTGGCCATAGGAGGTAGGGTGTCACATCGATGTGAGAAATGGGCACAATGAAGACATTGATGGAAGGAAAAAATTAGGCAGCCACTAAAGATTAATGAATTTAAATAATGTCATCACACTGAAGATAAGAAAATTTTTTGACTTACATGGTCAATCAAGATCTTCCCAATCTGCATCATGAACTATCACTATACACGAAAGCCCCTCAATAAAATTTGAAAATTATTCATCTCAATTTCATTATATATCATCAATAGGTTGATTAAACCCTACTAGAACCTCATATTTACACTTTACCTATTGACACATTAGGCATCAATGAAATGAACTCGACAAAACTTCTCATACTATTAACCAAAAATGTTGTTGAAGGTCCCTAAATGTCTTCATCATTCCAAGATGTAAAGCCAAAGGGGAATCATGAAACTTTCTCAACAACTCATCGTGCATCAAGACAGGAAAAATCATACATCCCTTGACAATGATGATGTTTTCCCCTATATCATAGAATTCATCGGAAGAATCACTTTAGGATATCTGGTCACAAAAAAATATTTATAGTGCATTTATATAAATTGAGACTCTCTTAAATGATGAATAAGTTGAGTTTGCACCAAAATAAACTGAATTAAAATATCACCCCACCTCTCTCTGAAGGTCATATTCATAAAATACTACAACTCATAAAACTCTTCCACCATGCGAGATCATGAATTTTATCTAGGGGAATCTGCTACCACTTTTTCCATCCTAAAACTATAGACTATCTCAAATTAATTTTCCATTAGGATATCAAATCATCTTCTAAACCTAATATTCATATCTATTTGATATAATATGAAATTGAGACTCTACTGGTTTGAGTAAAAAATAAAAAACTCACCCATAATATATTTAACACCCCATGATTTCATAGTATGTTATCTCATTAATGTAATTCAATAGCTTGCATTAAATGCAACACCGAGTTGGACCGCACCACAACATACTAAACTAACCAATCAAAAAGTGGTAATGAATAGTATTAACTGAATTTTCAATCTTATGTACTCTATATAATTTTAGAATTCATATTATGTGTTTCTTAGACATAATATAAGAAAAAATTCATTTTTTCAAATAAAATAATTATTTTTTAAAAGATGAAATTTAACAGCCTTTTAATGGAAACCCTTAATAATCCAATATTGGACACTTTTATGTATTCAATTTGACAAAATAAACTATATATTTATAACTGTGACATTAATATTTAGTTTGGGTAAATTTTTGGTACATTTATGATAACTTTAATATTTTGATGAATAGTAAAAAATACTATATTTTAATTGAAAACAACTTTTTTAATTGAAATAATTTAGAGTGTTAAATGATTCATTTGAATGGTTTTGAAGTATAGATAGATTATTTTTTTATCATTTTATACTATGTATATCATTATAAGTAATTTTTCATTTAAATTTGACATAAACACATGTCAATCTTTTGATAGTTTTCACTTTTTAAAAAAATGAATTTTCATTTTGACAACGGGAAATTTTTTTAAATTAAGAAATCCAGCTTCTATGTTTTTAATTAGGTAAAATGGAATTCATTTTTTAATTAAGAATATCAAAATTATCTTAGGGTAAAAATATGGTATTTTTCGGAAAACATTCAATTTTTATGAATAGTAAAAAACACAGTGTTATTATTTAAAACCGACTTTTTATTTAAATAAATATTTTTTTATATAAATTTATTTTAAGTCAAAATATATATATAATACCTATATAATTTCAATGTAATTAAATGGATTCTTTTTATAAAAAAATTAGATGTATAAAGTTTTATTGAACTTTTTAACCAATTTTACCCACCCCCTAGGTGCATTTGCAAATTTGTATAAAACATAATTTTACAGCTTCTGTGAGCTGAATTTCAAAAATACGAGAGACACGGTTGATATCAGTATGTAAAATATTGTTTAATAAGATGAAAATAATTTCTGGTTAATAGTAACTTTTGGCTTTTATTTACCACGGTTAAAAGTAAATTGGGTATTTAAGTGTAAAAATGATATCATCTTTACCCTAACACATGTTCTAATTCTATTAGATAAGTTTTATTCAACAAAAAAACCTAATTAATAAAATAGTATCCTTTAGGTCCACTTGAATGAGATTATGGCATTTATTATTATTTTATTTAAAGATGAGTTAAAACTGTTATATTCAAAGTTTTATAACTAAACCATTTTTAATATACTGTTAAACATAGTATAAATTTGCCTATAAATATTCATTAGAATGATAAAAATATTTCCTTCATAATGGTATTTTATTTATAATTTTTTGACATCAAATAAATTTATTTAATTATGACACAATGTTGATGCATTAATTTCTTTATTAATGAAAGAATCAAATAAATGGTATTATAAATAATAAAATAAATATAATTTCATTTTTTTTGTAACATCCACGATTTTTCTAGGTGAATATTCCATTTTATGATTGATTCATTGTATCTTTTTCCATGTAAACAAGTTGTGATGACTTTCACAAAAACCAAATACCAAATAGTGTCAAAATTGATATAAATGAACTTTTTAAACAAATATTATATTATTAAATTATATAATATTCCTAAAAATCTATGGTTTGGAAAAAAAATTATATAATAATATATATGTCATTAATTAACCCCTTGGGGTTTTATTGGCTTGTTATATTATGTTTTTTGATCATATAGTGTAAGTATACAAGAAGACGTAGTAAAAGTAAAACTATTTAACTAAGAGTTAAATCTAAAATATAAGGATAAAATGTTAACATAAACTTGTATAGAACCTATTTTTTGAGCGGTTTTCGACCCATACCTACCATATCCTATAAATGAATCATTTTGGAGCAATTAGAAACCAAAAACTATTTTATTATAAAATAATATATCAAGCTTTTCTTAAAGTGACCATCACCTCTCTTATAAAAGGGCACTTAACTTTCTCTTAAATTCACACCTTAAAATCAATTTCTATCAGACAAAACGTTCCCAAATATCCTCTAAAATATCCTACCATATTTCTATTAGCCTTAAATTAGTCATAAATTCAACCAATGGAGCCCTTTTGATCAAATCAAAAGGATGATCCAGAATAAGAGGTAAATATTTCATCAACTCTTTCAAATTCTTTTCTTCTTCTTCCACTTATTCTTTCCTTGTTGCTTCCACTATAAAATAATAAATCTAGTATATTATATATACATTTATATTATTAAAAATATCATACAACCATATTCATTATTCTATCCATGCTTTGAATGACCTGTCACCATACGTGCATACGTATGGCTTACCGTCTCCAAGTCGTGGTTTAGTTGTTATTCAATACTTTATTATTTGGATGGGTATAATAATAATGTATAGTTGATTAAAATAATAAATATAACATTATAATGGTTTTGTATCTATGATATACCATTCAATTTTATATGATTTTAATATCAAATGAATGATATTTTCGCTCGTGCGTAGGTACTGATTACCATCTCGACGAACGTGATGATATTCATTACCCATCATAACTATTCAAGAATAATTTTCACTTGATGATTAAAAATAATGTTTAAAGACTTGATATTATTCTGGACATGAATATTAACCATTCCATCTATAACAAACATGACTCACGTAAAAAGAATATAAAGTAATATGAATCAATTAACACCTGAAACGATGATAATATTATAATTCCATTAACAAAGAATTATTAGAAGATCTTATATGATATCATAATTATGTATATGGTTCTGGAATAATTTAATAACAATTATTTAACTATTATACAGGATGATAACAAACCCTTGACCAAGTAAATGTACAAGGTAAGGGTTAATTTCACAATCACTTTATTATTTGAGGTTGTTTTGACATAAGTATCTACTGGGACTTTTTATCATCCACATCCATGTTTCTTAAAATTCTATTTCAAAATTTTTTTAATTTCTAATAGAAAATGGGTTAAATAAATTTATACCCTTATTTGAACATATATGTTTTTGAAATTAATATTTCCATTGTCTTCCAAACAAGGTACTTTATAACATTTTCAAAAGAAATTAATGTAAGAATGTTTTTTAACTTATACGGCGGGTACGGATATTTTCCACCATTATAACATCGTCGAAGCGTACCTTACAAGCTTATAATAATATTTTACAAATAAATTATTTCATTATATTTATGTGACTCTGAAATTATTTCAAAATAGAAGAGATAGTTCTCTCAAATAGTTTGGATTTCATCTATGTCAACATCCTTGGATAAATTGTAAACTTGTTTGATGTTGATTTATTATGATACAAATCATCCATATAGTATGTAAGGTTTTGTGATATGTTTGAATATGGATGATTTATTTTTATGCCATTCATGGTTTATGGTTATTGTTTTGACATTTCTTATGCTAGTTATAATACAAATGTTTATATTATATTTCGACCTCTTATTAGGATGAATGTATGGGACTAGTATGTTCTAGGTTGGGGACTGGTAAAAGTAAGCCCTCTGGGTCAGGGTTTTGTTATAGCATACCCTTATCATTGGAGTCCAGTTGCAGAGGATCTCCATGTTGGATTCTGGATATAGAGGCTCTCCAGGTTGGAGTCTAGTTACAGAGGCTTTCTGGGCTGAGGTCTGGTTACAGTTAGTCCCTAGGTCCTGGTATGAGGCCTTCACATATAAATTAATTTCTGCTACTTTACATTCCCTCATTATGAAATATGTTTATACATGTGACTTTTCAACTAGTATAATATCCAAGTAAATGTTTATATGGTAATTTTTTATTTATTTTTTCCATATTATGCTCATTTTTTCGTTAAAAAGGCTATTGTATTTATTTTACATATTACCTTAAAATTTGATTGCTTCTACTAAATTATTTACCCTTACTAAGCATTCGAGATCACCCATTTATTTTGTTTTAATTTCCCAAGATCCCAAGACGTGTTTTATATTTTAGATCCATGGTGAAGCTAAGGAAACAATGGAATTAGCAAAGGATTTGTGTGTTTTGTATTTTAGAAAGTGTAGTGTAACGTTCATGTATGTCATCTATTTTCCAAGACTGCTAAACTGATCGATCTTTTGGGGATTGATTCCTTGTAATCATTCCAATATATTAAAATAATTCACCGACTCTGGAAATCAAGATTCGGGGTATTATAGTTGGTATCAGAGGATTTTTATCAACAAAATTGGAAATTTATTTTAATAAACTCTGATTAGAGAACATTAAACTAAGATATACTTTGAGGATTATCATAGAATAACTTCTTATAATTTTGGTAATGTAGATATTTTGTGATTTTTTGAAAAAAATACATCCCTATCTGGATACGAGCAGGTAGAGGTGGCTCTGGCACAGATTTACCTACGAGTTAAACCCGAAAAGAACACTTTAATCTAAACTCAAATGGGAACTGGTGCATGACAACTGGCCTTGCTACACTCTTGGTTACAACACTCCCGGGGGATATGCTTAGGGTAATTCTCATTTTCATTACAAATAATTATGAACAATTTATGAGTATATACCTCTTCAATGAAAATATTTTTATTATTATAGATTATATCCATAAACTGTTCAATTTACGTTAGGTATTTTACATGTTTGTAATTTTCCATTACGATTCATAAATTGACCTAGGGTATGACATTGTATTGAAATGGCACCCAATAGAAGGAATGAGAACTCTAATAATACATATGATACAAAGAGTAAAAATGATCATATCATTTATGGAATTAAGACAAAATTTATATCGGAAATATTCTCCTATATATTCTCAACGTATGAAGAAATAATATCATGTGTTAATAATATATGTAAAGAATTTTTTGGGTCCTATGGCTTTGAAGACAAGAAAGAGAAGAAAAGGATGTTAGAGAGATATATGGATAAAGGGTAGAGGGGGAAAAGGATTTCCCCATATAAGATAAATGTAGAAAGAATCACCTTGGTAAATTCTTAAAGGGAATGGTATTTTGTTTTAAGTGTGGAGAAAAAGAACACCAAGTATATGATTGCAAGGGTAATGAAAATATTTCAAATGTAAAATTATTCATCTTCAAGGCATTGGGACACTACGAGAATCAATCTCCCAGTCATCAGAGTATACCGCAAATGATGTTATTGGATAATAATCAATTTATGATACTACCTTAGATGAAGAGGAATGTCTAGTTTTTTTAAGTTGTTTTTATAGAATTATTTCCTTTGAGTGTTGTATCAACAATATACTGGTTATATGAATTATGGATATAAATAAGGATTGTACAACAATATTATTTTATTATCGATTTGAGATTATATGGTTCTATGAAAAGTGACTTAATATTAAGCTACACTTTGTGGAAAATACATGGTTAAAGGAAAGGTAATCCTTATTACGGTCATGATAATGAGGTAGTGATTTTAGAATAAGAGAGGTTTCATTTTGATAAATTATATTGGATATTCTTGAATTCCTTGGAACTAATTAATAGTTTTTAATTACATCATTGTTGGAATATTAAAAAAAATTGGATATAAGGAATATATCTCGTATTATTTAATGAATAAGGGATGATAAATGTAGTCAATAAGATTTTTTGGTAATTCAGGGTGTTACAATGTTTCAAAAGAATGTATGATAATGGTGTTCACATGTTATTAAATGGAAAAAAGGATCATAATTGTGTTTAAAATACTTATAAATTTTGGACTGTGAGTTTGGATAAAAGTATTTTGGATAATTATAAAGGTTGGAATGGATTATGTTTGAAAATAAATACTATTTATAAGTTTACTTTTGGATTGTCATGAAAAGGACAACCTAGAGGTTGGGCACCAACAAGTCACGTCCAAAGGGGTCATGAGACTTGAACCCACAACTGAAGGGTGACAAGGGTGCATCACCTACAACTGGCCTATGTGATGTCATGGTTTGTATAATGTTATTTTTTAAATAGTCTTATAAAGGAATATAAATTCATTTTTGTAACCCAATACTATTAACATAAATAGAATATTTTTTAATTCTATTATCTTTTTGAGAGAAAGATGATTTGTTGGTAGAAATTAGTTAATGGATGAAACTATACTTGTCATGTAAATTTTTTTCCTCTTATTTATGAATGAATTAATTTCCAAACTTTTGGGAATGGATTTTAAAACCAAAAATCAGTTATCCTAACACCTTATGTTTTGTTTAACCAATGATAATTTCCATTATCATAGATTAATGGCTTTGAGGACCATAGTTTTACAGTTGTTTTTGATTGATGACCTCAATCTCTCCCTATAAATATTTACTTTTTTCCTCCAATTATGTGCCTATATTTCCCACCAATTTTATCCTAATTGAGATTATAAATTTGTGGTGACTTTTTTATTTCCCTTTACCTCTTATTAAGTGTAATTTTTATTAAACTAATTTCTGATATGGGTTTTCCACAAAGTAATTTTTCTATTTTTAACCTTTTTGAAAAATATTTTCAATTTGATAGAAAACAATTTATTGAAGTAGGGGGAATGTAACACCGTAGGATTTCATAGTACATTATCTCAATAATGTAATTTAATAGCTTGCGCTACACGCAACACCGAGTTTGAGAGCACCACAACATACTAAACTAACCGTTCAAAAAGAGGTTATGAATAGTATTGACTACATTTTGAATTTACATACTCTATATAATTTTAACATTCATATTATGTGTTTCTTATACATCATATAAGAACAAATTCATTTTTTCACAGAAAAGATGTTTTTTAAAAAGATGCAATTTTACCCCCTTTTAATTGTAAAACCTTATTAAATACAATATTTGACACTTTTATATATTCAATATGAAAAAATATAATTTTTCTTTAGATGTGAGACATTAAAATTTAGTCTGGATAAATTTTTGGTACTTTTCTGATAACTTTCATATTTGGATGAATAGTTAAAAATACTAAATTTTAATTGAAAACAAGTTTTTTAATCGACATAATTTATAGCGTTAAATTATGAATTTGAATGGTTTTGAAGTATAATTAAATTATATTTTTATCATTTTATACAATTTAGGTCATTATAAGTAATTTCACATATAAATTTGACATATAAACATATCAATCTTTTGGTAGTTTTTACATTTTAAAAACCAACTTTTTGTTTTCAACGAGATTTAATTTTAAATTAATAATTTTAGCTTCTATGTATTGAATCTGGTAAAATAGACATCATTTTTGAATTTAGAAAGTCAAAATTACGTTAGGGTAAACTTTTGGTTTTTTTGAAAACATTAAATTTTTGATGTATAGAGAAAAACACTATGTTATTATTTAAAAACAACTTTTTATTTAAATAATTATTTATTTAACATAAATTTATATTAAGTTAAAATAGATATATAATACCTATATAAATTCAATTTAATTCATTGGAGTCATTTGATAATAAAATTATATGTATAAAATTTTATCGAACCTTTTATCCTATTTTACCAACCACTTAAGAGCATTTGCAAACCTGCATATAACAGAATTTTACAACTTTTGTGAGTTTAATTTAAAAACATCGAGAGAAACTGATTATATCAGTATGTAAAATGTCGTTCAATAAGATGAAAATAATTTTTGGTGAATTGTAACTTTTGTCTTTTATTTACCACGGTAAAATGTAAATAGGTTAATTAAGGGTAAAAATGATATCATAATTACCCTAACACATGTCTGAATTCTATTGGATAAATGTAATTTGACCAAAAAATCATAGGAAAAAAATTGACCCCTTAGATCCGCTTTTATTTGATTGGGACAATTATTATTATTTTATTTAAAGAAGAGTTAAAAGTGTTATACTCAAAGTTTAATAACTAAACCATTTTTAATATAAGGATAGACACAATAAAAATTTGACTGTAAATATTAATTAGAAATATAAAATTATTTCCTACATAATGGTATTTTATTTATAATTTCTAGACATTAAATAATTAAATTTATTCTTGACACAATGGTGATGCAGTAATTACCTTATTAATGAAAGAATCAAAAAATGGTATAATAAATAATAAAATAAATAAAATTTTAAAGGTTTTATGACATCGAAGAAAATTATAGGTTAAGATGACATGTTAGGAGTGATTAAATGTATCTTTTCCTAATAATCATTTTGTGATGAATTTCACAAAAACCAAATACGAAATAGTGTCAAAATTGATATAAATGAGTTTTTCAAACAAATATTATATTATTAAATTATATAATATTTTTAAAAATAAAAGTTTCGTATAAAAGACATATATAATAATATATATGTCATTAAATAACCTCTTGGGGTTATCTTGGATTGTTATAGTAAGTTTATTAACCATATAGTGTAAGAATACAAGAAGAAATGGTAAAAGTAAAACTATTTAACTAAGAGTTAAATCTAACAGATAAGGTTAAAATTGTTAGTTAAACTTGTCTAAAACGAATTGGTTGTGAGTTTTTCAACCCATACCTACCTTATCCTTTATATAAATCATTTTGGAACCATTAGAAACCGAAAATTATGTTATTATAAAATAACATTTCAAGCTTTTCCTAAAGTGATCCTAACCTCTCTTATAAAAGGGCACCACCCCCCCCCCCCCCCTTCTCTCAAATTCACACCTTCAAAGCCAATTGGCTCGGCCAACCCCTGCCCAAATATACTCTCAACTATCCTCCCTTCGTCCTATATACTTTCCTTTAGATAGAAAGAAAACCTAAGGAGCCCTTTTGATCAAATAAAAAAAGGATGATCCCGAAGATGAGGTAAATATTTCATGACCTCTTTCAAGTTATTTTTGACCTACACTTATTCTTTCCTTGATGTTTCCGTTATAAAATAATAGATCCATTATATTCTATATAATGTTATGTTTTTATAAATATGGTACCACCATATTCATTTTTCTATCCATCCTTTGAATGACATGTCACCATACATGCGTACATACGGCTTACCGTCTCCACATCATGGTGTAGTAGTTATTCAATACATTATCATTTGGATGGGTATAATAATGATGTATAATTTATGTAAATAATAAATATAACATGATAATGATTCTATCTATATGATATACAATCCAATTATATATTATTTTAATATCAAAATAATGATATCGTCGCTCGTGCCTATGTACGAATTACCGTCTCCACGAGCGCGATGAGATTCAATCCCCATCGTAACAACTCAAGAATAATATTCAATTTGATGATTAAAAATAATTTTTAAAGACTATATATCATTATTTATATGAATAAGAAACATCCTATCCCACACAAAAATGACTCACGTAACAAAGTATATAAATGAAAATGAATCAGGTAACACCTGAAACGACGATAATACTAAAATACCATTGACAAATAATTTTTAGAAGATCATATATGATATCATAATTATGTATATGGTTGTTTTATAATTTAATAGAAGTTATTTAACTATTATAAATGTGGTTAAAGTATCCTAGACCAAGTAAAAGTACAAGGTAAGGGTTAATTTCACAATCTCTTTATTATCCGAGATTGTTTTTACATAAGTATCAACATGGACTTCTTTATCATCCACATCTATGTTTCTTAAAAATTTATTTCAAAACATTTTTACTATTTAATAGATAGTGGTTTAAATAAATTAATAACTTTATTTGTCCTTATATTTTATTTTAATTATTCTTTCCATCGTTATCCAAACAAGGTACTTTATGACCTTTTTAACAAAATTAAGGTAAGAATGTGTTTTTAACTGATATGGGGGTGCGACTATTTTATGCCATTATAAAATCGTCAAAGATTCTCTTAAAATCATATAATAATATTTTCAAAATAAATTTTTTCTTTATAATTTTGTTACTCTTAAAATATTTCAAAATAGAAGATATATTTCTCTCAAATAGTTTTGATTTCACCTGTTTCAACATCCTTTGATAAATTTTACACTTGTATGAAGTTGATTTATTATGATACAAATATTCCATATAGTATTTAAGGTTTTGTGATATTTTTGAATATGGTTGAGTTATTTTTATACCGTTCAAGGTTTATGGTTAAATTATTGACATTTCCTATGCTAGTTTTAATACGAATGTTTATGTTATATTTCAGCCTCTTCTTAAAATTAATGTATTGGACTACTATGTTCTAGTCTAAGGAATGGTAATAGTAATCACTCCGGGTCGGGTTCCAGTAATAGTAGACCCTTTAGGTTGGGGTCTGGTTACAGAGGCTCTCCAGTTTTGAGTCTGGTTATAGAGGCTCTCCAGGATGGAGTCTTGTTATAGAGGCTCTTCAGGTTGGGTCTGGTTACAGTTAGTCCCTATTTCCTGGCACGAGGCTTTAGCACAGAAATTAATGCATGGTACTATATATTCCCTCATTATGAAATTAGTTATTACATGTGATTATTCAACTATTAGAATATTAATGTGCATGTTTATATAGTAATTTTTTATTTACCATTTCTATATTATGTTCACATTTATGTTTAAAAGGATTTTATTTTTATTACACATCTTGCCATAAAAGTTTATAGATTATGTAAAATTATTTACCCATAATAAGAATCTGAGCTTAAACGTTTCTGTTGTTTTATTTTTCCAAGATCCCAAGAAGTGTTATATGTTTGAGATGCAGGGTTAGGCTAAGGAAACAATGGAATTCTCAAAGGATTTTTTTATGTTGAATGTTAGAAACTATAATGTAACATTAATTTATGTGATCTATTTTACAAGACTCCTAAACTGATTGGTTTTTTGGGACTTTATTCCTTTTAATAATTCCAATGTATTGAAATAATGCACCAAACCTGGGAATCTATTTTTGGGGCATTACAATATTGTTCTAATACATCTTTTGGTAGAATAATACCACTAAGACCTCTCTGTCATAAGCCATGTAGTTTTGATCATGGAGTCTAAACTACCTCAACCCATAAGTGATCACTATCTACCTTAACATCTACATGGACCCCATAAAATATTTTGAGTCATCATAGAACACTACTTACTCATTTCCCTCCTTGTGTAGTCGCAACACATGTATGTTGGTTGAACATAGACTAAACTAATCAATTATCTATGAAACTACTTGGTCAAGTTAAATAGATACCATTCATATGCCTGGGTTCTCAGAAGGTATGTTATCCGTGAAAAGTTAGCTACTAACCTCCTATAGTACCCTTACAAAATAGTAAAACATTATACCTCCAATAGGCTCTTAGGTGGATCCCATGAAATTACTACATAAATCTTTTCTAGATCCACATCTAAACCATAATATAATATGCAATCCAAAAAAATGGAACCTCATATATTATGAAATGACACTTTGAGAGATTACCACAAAGCTTGTTCTCCGAATGAAATTCTAGGACCATGCTCAGGCTTTTTGAATGCTCATCCTCTAATGCAGAGTAAATGAGTATTTCATTGTTGAAAAAACCACAAATTAGTCCTTGTATGGATGGAATAATTAGTTTATAAAATATACAAACACAATAGGGGTATTCTTTACAAAAAAAAGGAATCACTTGGAACTCAAAGCTTCTATAGCAGCATCAGAATGTCATCATCATAATATTGGCCTAAAGATCCCTCATCTAGTAGTTTCCACACATGAGATAGATATTCAAGAACCAACTCATACCTAAAAACTATTCAAAGAGTTATTCAATTCTACTAAAAAATAATTATTACTTATCATTACCTATATTAGGTGATGATAATCGACCAAAAACCTCAATCTCCGAAATTTTTTTTCCCTATACAATACTGTAGTTACCTAGGTGAACACATTGGGTCTAATAAGGTCCTTATATTAAAGGTCCTCAAACTACACATCCATCACTAGGAACCTGTATTCGGTGATTTAATAATTTATAAAAAGATATCATTACAGTTTTTGATGTCTACCATATAGTCATCAACATAATCAAAATGGAATAAATGGATGAATATGAGTATTATTTTACCCCATCAAGGCAGGGAAGAAGAGGATGGTCGAAGAATCGCAGATCGCATGATCCCCATAAGGGATCGCGATCGTGTGACTATTTTAATGTCATGAAAAATCTCTAGGCATGGTGTGTCACATGTGGCTAGTCCAGTGGATCACCCAATGACAAGCCTCTTGATATTGCAAAGGCTCCTTGAAAAAATGAATGAGTTCCCTTCAGACAACTTGGTTTTTGAGTGGCATGTTCCTAAAAAACCACCCAAAATCCTATGAAAATAAATAATTATGGTGTTCTAAATGAAGATACCCCCAGTGGTCACATACCTTATACACCGAAATGTTGTTGGGAAAAAATAAAATCCCTTGGATATATCTATGGAATCTCATATAACCTCCCAACCAGTGCTGCAACAAACAAAGGAGGTGAAAGAGAGGAGGTGAGATGGGTTTGTGGTTGCTAAAGGACAAGTGAGGTGCACCAAAAATTATATGTGAGACATAGTAAAGACTCACAAGATCCCAATGGCTTGTCATCATTACTAAATATAAGTCCTCGAGAGTGTCCAAACAACCCAATGGTGCTATAAGAATAGGCATATAGATCTCTCCCCTATATGCTTGCACACTCTCCGTATGACCCATACTAGTAGTGCAAGACATCATCCAAAAATCATATAAGAAATCATTGATATTACTCATTAAAACTAGCATGATCCCAAAACATTGTCAAATAAAACAAATTAGATGAAAAATGAGGAGGCAACATGGGTTCACGGTCACTGAAAGGCATGTGATGCACCCTTGATGACTAGTAAGGCATTAAAAGTCCTTGGGGACATGCTTTCATCATCTCGTGGAAGCCCTTTGGATTTCCATCTTATACCTCAGAACAAATGGATATATTTATCCATTAAATGATCACACAACCTGTAAGAACCTAGTTCTTATTATTGATGTATGGGTTTTCTCTTTTCTCTTTTCCATAAGTGTTTTTGATAAAATATGGAAAAAGTGGGAAAATCCCACAATTTGGTAGTACACGCCATGTACGTTTTCCACACGTCGTGTACTTCTAGCCATGTGGGATGAGTACATGGGGCGTGTGGCCATGTCAGGGATGAAAGGTGTAGGAACCGACTACATGCTGTGTAGTGGTCCTTTACACGCTGTTTAGTCAGTCGGCAGGTGAATTGTAAAGCAATGGGAAGCTATGCGACAGAAGACATCGTGTACTCGAGGAGATGCACTGTATAGTCATGTTAGTAGCTGAACAGTTCCGCGCTGGTGGGAAGCCGCCAGAGGAACAGTTTAAAAATGGGAAGTACACATTGTGTACTCAAAAGAACTTGCCGTGTAAATTGTTTTTTTCACATAAAATGGGATGTAGCCTCCCCTTTTCATAGGGAAGGCGTAGAATGAGAAAAGAGCTTGGGAGAGGAATGCCAGAGCTTTGAGGATCCACCGAGTGCACATCGGGAATCTGATTCCACCTCGGTCGATCTTGTTGGAACTATGCGGGTAATCCCTCTCATCTCCTGGTGTGTCTCTTTCCATTTCTTCCTCTAATGGAATTTATTTTCATTTAAGCGAGAATTCTTTTACCTAAGTTCTACGATGTCTTTGGTCATTTCTGGAATCGACATTCACATATATTGATCGTTGGCATTTAAGGTATGTGTCTTGGTGTTTATTTTCCAACTGAAGTGTGTTTTGTGTGTTTTTAGCTATGACCCCAAATTTGGGGTGTCGTGTGGCAAAGGTCGTGGCTATTTTGATAACTATAATTTTATAGGTGATTAAATAAAGATGTAAAACAATTGTTTGGGATCAATGCTTGGATCTAGGACCACCCCGGGGGTGTGTTCCTCTGTTTAGCCCTTTGGCCAGGATACCCTGAGGGTATGACTTGTTTATTTTATGCCTTTAATGAAATGATTTTAGAATTTCCATGAGAGGAATTGCCTGTTTACTGCTTGTTACATATTGGGATTGGCCAGGTTACCTGTTTAGCCTGGGGGCGGTGTTGTAAATATCCTGTGGGCATTGTACTACCTAGCCTGTGAGAAACTTCTTCTGTGCCTATGGGTAGCTGATTTTGTGCCTGTAGGCAACACATCTTACACCTGTGGGAAAAATCTATATTTCTGTGGCAAGATTCTTGTGTTGGTATTTCTCTTTACCTGTGGGTAGGAGTTTACATGTCTGAGGACATTGGCTGTTTACTTAGAATATTCACTGTGGTGATATTTTAAAATAAGTGAATAAAATAGATATTAAAATGGAAATATAACTGGTTAAGTTAGTTACATTTCATTACTTCTTACATTATTGCATTTTACTACTGCACACTATTGTTGCATGTTTACACACAGTTGGGCACATGCCTTTAGTGGGTTCCTACTGGGAATTTATTTCTCACACCCTTTTTGGGCCATGCTTTTTGGCCGAAACAGATTACGTTTCTACAGGTGTGGATACAGGAAAAAGTCCCTATACTGGTACGTGATTTCTGATGGGGTGTAGGAGAGCATGGGACTGAGCATTGTCTCGTGATGCTGCTGGTTGTTCTGTTCTATTTTTCTGTATTTGTACTTCAGTTGTATTCTATTGTACTGTTTTGTAACATGTTATGGCTGCTTTCATAGAATTGAGGCATGTTCCATCATTTTATATACTGGTTGGGTATATCTACTGCAGTTGTTAATTTCAGTTGTGTATTGTTTACTTCTTCCACTGTTGCTGTATGTTTTATTGCATTCTACTATGCTACACTTTGAAATATGAGGGCATAGTTTCACCACTATCAGACCTGGGCTCTCACTGCTAGTCGGAAGCCTCTGCTGTTTGGGGAAATGCATTTGAGCTCATGTAGAGAATCGGGTTTGGGGCACCCATTGAGTGGAACCCGGAACCGGGAAGTTACAAAGTGGTATCAGATGAGGTTTTTTTCTTTGACATACTATTTGGAGCCTAATTCAGGGATAGGATGGAACATTAGTTGGTAATAATTTGTGCCCAAGCATATTGAACACTATTGGAAATAGTATATTTCCCAACGGTTCAGAACTGTTGGGATAGGCTGTAGAACTGTTGGTATATCTTATACCAACGGTTTTTCCAACCATAGGGAAGTAAGCCGTTGGGAAAATGTTTTCCCAACAGATTATGTAGAACCATTGGGATTGGTTAGTTATAGTAACCTATCCCAACAGTTTTGTTGAACCATTGGTATATGTTTTGCCAATGGTTAAACCAAACCGTTGGTAAAAACCTCTTCTAGGAACCTTTTCCAACGGTTTATAAAACCATTGGGAAATAGTATTTACCAATGTTTCTCATAGAACCATTGCTAAAAAAATCGTATAAAATATATTCCAATGGTTTCAAACTGTTGGCATAGGCTATGCTGTGCAAATTACACAGCACCCTGCAATTTGCACAGGTTTTCAATCCCATTCATATCCATTATGCTGTAATTCTCCATTCCCTCTCCTTTCTAATTATTTAACATATAATGCATACACATTTAACATTTCACCCTTGAACTATACACATCCAGAATTAAATCATAATTCATAACGTAATTATAAACATACATAATTGATTTAGAATTAAATTTAAAACTTAGATGACTATTATATGTCGAATCTAGAATTCAATTCATAATTTAATACATACATAATTTAATATTCAATTATCAATAAAATACATACAAAATTAAATAAGTAATTATACGTGTTATACACAATTAATAAAACATACTAGGGGTTTTTACAAAAAATGATGTACATTTTAAACATTATACATACACTTGGAGTGATACCGGCCACAACATGTCTCATATTAAGGAGGGGTTGACTCGTACATGTCACATATGACCCATGGATCATTGTACTAAATTATCAACATATTCCGAAATCGTTTGGTTTGTTTTTCATATGCCAGTTGTGCTTTTCACTTAAAATGTTGTCCATTTCAAATAAAACTGTGAAACTTCGAGTTCTGACAGCCACACTGCACCTCATATTTAGGCGGGTTTGACTCATAAGCATCACATATGATCCATGTATAGTTGTCTTAACGTTTCAATGAAATCCGAATGCGCTTGTTCGGTTTTCCGTATATTAGTTGTTGTTTTCACTCAAAATGATGTCCATTTTAAACAAAAGAGAGACACTTTGATTGTTGATGGACACAACACACCTCCGATTGAGGTGGGGCTTTCTTTTACACATTGCATATGACCCATGTATCATTTTCCTAAAGCACCAACACATTCAATATGTGTTTGGTTGGTTTTCTGTATGTTAGTTGTTGTTTTCACTTAAAATGTTGTTTATTTCAAAAAAATTGAGACATTTGGAGTGGTTCCGATCACTCCATGCCACAGACTAAGGTAGGGTTGACTCATACATGTCACATATGACCTATTGATCCTTTTTTAAACTTTCAACGCATTCCGAATGCTTTTGAATGATTTTCCATATGTTAATAGTTGTTTTTAATTAAATTGTTGTCCATTTAAAATAAATGTGAGAAACATTGAGTGGTTCCGGCCACACCAGGCCTCAGATTGATGTGGGGATGACTCGTACATGTCACATATGACCCATGGATCGTTTTTCTAATGTATCAACAGAATCTGAATGTGTTTGGGTGGTTTTCTGTTTGTCATTTGTGGTTTTCACTAAAAATGATGTCCATTTTAAACTAAAGAGAGACACTTTTACTGGTGTCGTCCACACCGCGCCTCGGATTGATGCGAGGTTGACTCATTCATGTCAAAAATGACCCATGGATCGTTGTTCTAAAATATCAACACAATCAAAATTTGTTTGGTTAGTTTTCCGTATGTACTTCAAATGTTCCCCATTTTAAACAAAAGATAGACACTTTGAGTTATCCCGGCCACACTGCGACTCGGATTGAGGTGCGGTTGACTCGAACACGTCACATATGACCAATGGATTATTTTTCTAATGTTTTAACAGAATCAGAATGCATTTGGTCAGTTTACTGTATGTCAGTTGTTGTTTTCAACCAAAATGAAGTCCATTTTAAACGATAGAGAGACACTTAGAGTGGTGTTGTCCACTTCATGCCTCGGAATGGGGCTGATTTGACACGAACACGTCACATATGACCCATGGATCATTTTCCTAATATTTCAACTAAATACAAATTCTTTTAGTTAGCTTTTCGTATGTCAGTTGTTGTTTTCATTTTAAATGTTGTCTATTTCAAATAAACCTGATACTCTTCCAGTGGATTCGGCCACACCTTGCATTGAATTGAGGCGGGGTTGACTCATACACATCACAAAGGACTCACGAAACTTTGTCGTAATGTTTCAACAGAATATGAATGCGTTTGTTCGGTTTTCCGTATGTTAGTTGTTGTTTTCAATTAAAATGGTGTCCATTTTAAACTATAGAGAGACACTTCGATTGGTGGAGACCACACTAGGCCTCTGATTGAGGCTGGGATGAGTCATACATGTAAAATATGACCCATGGATCGTTTTCATAAAGTTTCAACAGAATCCGAATGCATTTGGTCGGTTTTTCATAAGTCATTTTCTGTTTTCACATAAAATGAAGTCTATTTTAATCGAAAGAGAGACAATTTGAGTGGTTCTGGCCACACCATGCATTATTTTGAGGAGATGTTGACTTATAAACTTCACATATTACCCATGGATCATTATACTAAAGGTTTAATAGAATTCAATTGTGTTTGGTCGGTTTTCCGTATGTTAGTTGTTGTTTTCACTTAAAATAAAGTCCATTTTAAACTAAAGAGAGACACTTTGAGTGGTTCCGGCCACACTGCGCCTTAGATTGAGGTGAGGTTGACTCTTTCATTTCATGTATGACCCATGGATTGTTTTTCTAAATTATCAACACAATCAGAATCTTTTTGGTCAGTTTTCTATATGTACTAAAAAGGTTGTCCATTTTAAACAAAAGAGAGACACGTAGAGTTATCCTGGACACACTGCGACTCGGATTGAGGCACGGTTGACTCATACACGTCACATATGACCCATGGATCGTTGTCGTAATGTTTAAATAGAATATGAAGTCGTTTGGTCGGTTTTCCATATGCCAGTTGTACTTTTCACTTAAAATGTTGTCCATTTAAAAAAAGAGAGACATATAGAGTGATCCTGGCCACACTGTGACTCAGATTGAGGCGTGGTTGATAGGAACACATCACATATGAACCATGGATCATTTTTCTAAGGTTTCAATAGAATATGAATGTGGTTGGTTGGTTTACCGTATGTCAGTTGTAGTTTTCAATCAAAATAAAGTCTATTATAAACTATAGAGAGACACTTTGAGTGGTGTCGGCCACTCTGCACCTCAGATTGAGGCAGGGTTGACATTTACACTTCACATATGACCCATGTATCATTGTCCTAAATCATCAACACATTCATAAAGTGTTTGGTAGGTTTTCCATATGTCAGTTTTTTTTTCATTTAAAATGATGTTTATTTAAAAAAATGAGACACAATGAGTGGTGCTGGTCACACCATGCCATGGATTAAGGAAGGGTTTACTCGTACACCTCAAATATGACCCATTTATCATTGTTATAAACTTTCAATGCATTCTTAATGCGTTTGGTTGTTTCTTCCATCTACCAGTAGTTTTTTTCAATTAACATTTTTTCCATTTCAAATAAATGTGAGACAGTATGAGTGGTGACGGACACATCAGGCCTCAAATTGAGGCGCGTTTTACTCGTACAGGTCACATATGACCCATGGATCATTTTCCTATTGTTTCAACTAAATATGAAAGTGTTTGGTTGGTTTTCCGTATGTCATTTGTTGTTTTCACTTAAAATGAAGTCCATTTTAATCTAAAGATAGACACTATGAGTGGTGCCAGCCACACCACACCTCATATTGAGGCAGGGTTGACTTTTAAACATCACATGTGACCCATGTATAGTTTTCCAAAATCATCAACACATTCAGAATGTGTTTGGCCAGTTTTCTGTATGTCAGTTAGTGTTTTCACTTAAAATGAAGTACATTTTAAACTAAAGAGAGAAACTTTGAGTGGTGTCGGCCACAATGCACATCGGATTGAGGCAGGTTTGACTCATGAATGTCATATATGACCCATGGATTGTTGTGATAAGGTATCAACACAATCAGAATTTGTTTGGTCAATTTTCTGTACGTACTTAAAATGATGTCCATTTTAAACAAACGAGAGACAAATAGAGTGATACCGGCCACACTACGACTCATATTGAGGCACAGTTGATTGAAACATGTCACATATGACCCATGGATCATTGTCCTAAAGTATCAATAGAATATGAATGTGTTTGGTTAGTTTATCGTTTGTCAGTTGTTGTTTTCAATCAAAATGAAGTCCATTTTAAACTATAGAGAGAAACTTTGAGTGGTTCCGGCCACTCAGCACCTCATATTGAGGATTGTTATCTTTTCCACATCACATATGACCCATGTATTATTTTACTAAATCATCAACACATTCAGAATGCATTTGGTTGGTTTTCCATATATCAGTTGTTGTTTTCACTTAAAATGAAGTCCATTTTAAACTAAAGAGAGACCCATTGAGTGGTGTCGGCCACACCACACCTTAGATTGAGGCGGGGTTGACTCTTGCACATCAGATATGACCCATGTATTGTTTTTATAATGTATCAAGAGAATCATAATCCTATTGGTCAGTTTTCCGTATGTACTTAAAATGTTATCCATTTTAAACAAATAAGAGACACATAGAGTAATATCGGCCCCAATGTGACCTGGATTGAATTGTGGTTTACTCAAACACATCACATGTGAACCATGGATTATTTTACTAATGTTTAAACAGAATCTAAATTCATTTGGTCGGTTTACCGTATGCCAGTTGTTTTTTTTAATTAAAATAAAGTCCATTTTAAACTATAGAGATACACATTGAGTGGTATCAGCCACTCCGCACCTTGTATTGAGGCAGGGTTGACTTTTAGATGTCACATATGACCCATGTCTTGTTTTCCTAAAGCATCAACACATTCAAAATTAATTTGGTCAGTTTCCCGTATGTCAGTTGTGGTTTTCACTTAAAATGTTGTTTATTTCAAAAAAATGAGGCACTTTGAGTGGTTCTGGTCACACCATGCCTCAAATAAAGGTAGTGTTGACTCTTACATGTCACAAATGACCCATTGATCATTGTTCTAATCTTTCAACACATTCCGAATGCGTTTGGATGGGTTTCCGTATGCCAGTAATTGTTTTCAATTAAAATGTGGTCCATTTCAAATAAATGTGAGACACTTTGAGTGGTTTCGGCCACACTAGGCCTCAGATTGAGGTTCGGTTGACTCGTACACATCACATATGACCCATGGATCGTTGTACGAATGTTTCAATGGAATACTAATGAGTTTGGTTGGTTTTCCATATGTCAGTTGTTGTTTTCACTTAAAATGATATCCATTTTAAACTAAAGAGAGACACTTTGAGTGGTGTTGGCCACACCGCACCTCAGATTGAGGTGGGGTTGACTTTTACACATCACATATTATCCATGTATAGTTTATCTAAAGCATCAACACATTTAGAATGTGTTTGGTTGGTTTTTCGTATGTCAGTTGTTGTTTTCACTTAAAATGAATTCCATTTTAAACTAAAGTGAGACACGAGTGGTGTCGGCCACAACGAACCTTGGATTGAGGCGGGGTTGACTCTTTCACGTTATATATAACCCATGGATCATTGTTCTAAAGTATCAATACAATCAGAATCTGTTTGGTCAGTTTTCTGTATGTACTTAAAATGTTGTCCATTTTAAACAAAAGAGAGACACATAGAGTAATCCCAGCCTCACTATGACTTGGATTGAGACTCAGATGACACTAAAACATCATATATGACCCATGAATAATTTTCCTAAAGCTTTAATAGAATCTAAATGTGTTTGGTCTATTTACCGTATGTCAGTTGTTGTTTTCAATCAAAATGAAGTCCGTTTTAAACTATAAAGAGACACATTGAGTGGTGTTGGCCACTCCATGCCTCAGATTGAGGCTGGGTTGACTTTTACATATCACATACGACCCATGAATCATTTTCCTAAAGCAATAACACATTCAAAATGTGATTGGTCTGTTTTTTATATGTTGGTTGTTGTTTCCACATAAAATGTTTTTTATTTCCAAAAAATGAGACACTTTGAGTGGTTCTGATCACACCATGCCTCAGATTAAGGCAGGGTTGACTCTTACACATCAAATATGACCCATTGATCATTTCTATAAACTTTCAACACATTCCGAATGCGTTTGGTCAGTTTTCTGTATTCCAGTAGTTGTTTTCAATTATATTGTTGTCCATTTAAAATAAATGTGAGACACATTGAGCGGTTCCGGCCACACTAGGCCTTAGATTGAGGCGTGGTTGACTCGTACACATCACATGTGAAACATGGAATGTTGTCCTAATGTTTTAACAGCATCCAAATGTGTTTGGTCAGTTTTCTGTATGTCAGTTGTTGATTTCACTTAAAATGATGTCCATTTTAAACTAAAGAGAGACTCTTTGAGTGGTGCCGGCCACACCACGCCTCAGATTGAGGCGGGGTTGACTTTTACAGGTCACATATAACCCATGTATAGTTTTCCTAAAGCATAAACACATTCAAAATGAATTTGGTCGGTTTTCTGAATGTTGGTTTTTGTATACATTTAAAATGCATTCCATTTTAAACTAAACAAAAACTTTGAGTGGTTCCAGCCACACCGCACCTCAGATTGAGGCGGGGTTGCCACATGCCCATCACATATGACCCATGGGTCATTTTACTAAATCCTCAACACATTCAGAATGCTTTTGGTCAGTTTTCCGTATGTTAGTTGTTGTTTTCACTTAAAATGAAGTCAATTTTAATCTAAAGAGAGACACTTTGAGTGGTTCTAGTCACACCATGCCTCGAATTAAGGCAGAGTTGACTCGTACATGTCACATATGAACCATTGATCATTGTTAAAAACATTCAACAAATTCTTAATGCGTTTGGTCAGTTTCCATTTTCCATGTGTTGTTTTCAATTAAATTGTTGTCCATTTCAAATAAATGTTAGACACTTCGACTGGTGCCGACCACACCAGGCCTCAGATTGAGGCGCAATTGACTTGTACATATCACATAATACACATGGATCGTTTTCCTAAAGTTTCAACGGAATCCGAATGAACTCACACATACCCCCACCCCACTTGGACATCCCTACCCCCACCCCACTTGGACATCTCAACCCCCCCCCCCCACCTCACTTGGAAAGACCTACCCCCACCCAACTTGGACAACCCAGCCCCCCCCCCCACCTAGACACCCCTACCCCACACACCCCACTTGGAAAACCCATCCCCACCCCCACCCCACCCCACCTGGATAGCCCTAACTGTATTTATGGATAACCAACGAAATCAAGTCAATAGACCTTAAATTTAAAATAAACCAAGGCGAAAATAACTCAGGATCATATTGACCTCTTCAATATCAAAAAAATTATTCTATACATATTAATCACTACAAAACTACAACCTAAAATGATATATTGATTCTGTTCATAAGAGAATCATAATAGACAATAGATTTCAGAAAAATGGAATGAAAAAAATATAAAAAAAATGAAGGCACACCTACCGATTTAGAATGGAAGAACAATAATTACTTGAATCTAAGATATATGTCCCTTTGGAAATTAGTGTTAGCACCCTCTAGAGTAGTTTGGGAAGTAGGGTTCGAACCATAACCTAAAATTATATATTCCATATTTTCATAAGGAGATCATAATTAACACTAGATTGCACCAAAATAGAATGAAAAAATATAAAATAAATTAACAAAAACGTACCGATTTAAATGGGAAGAAAAAATCTAAAATAAATGAATTCACACATACCGATTTATATGGGAAGAAAAAATTGTGGGAAACCAAACCTGCTGTGTTGGGAAGTAGCGTTTTCATCGATATTTAGAAGAAAACCTTCCAGATGGTTGAGGTTTAGGGAAAAAAATTTGAGAGGGTGCATCCAGATCTTAGTTAGGGAAAAAATGTTGAGATCTCTGGAGTTACAGGTCGATGATATTTTGGGGGTGTTCCTTCCCAATGGTTTTAAAAAACTGTTGGGAATGTTATGTTATCCCAACGGTTTCAACAAACCATTGGTAAAATACTCTTATGTCTACTATACCCAATGGTTTCACCGAAACCATTGGTATATGAGTCTTCATCTTTCCCAACAGTTTAATGAAACCATTGGGAAAACTCTTTGTGTCCCATTTTTTCCAAAGGTTTGATGAAACCATTTGGAAAACACAATTTTTACAGATCATTGCCAATGGTTTATGCAAACCATTGTTAAAGATCACCTATATCAATGGTTCAATTAAACCATTGGTATACAGGAGTTGGGAAACGCATGATTTATAGTAGTGTAACTCATGTACAGGGAAAGGCCAATTTACCTCATATTACAATTTTACTGATTTTGCAATTTACTGATGATATGATTTCACCGTTGGGTGACACACATGGGATTGTGCTGTTGATATTTTATCCTTGGGTTTTATTTAGTTGAAACCTGATGAGATGAGGGTATGCCATCTCATGCATCATTTAGGAACATGCTAGAAATCACATTCCATGCATAGTTCCATGCCATGTAGGTGCATTAGAAATTGCATGTTGTTGTGATAGTTATTGTTCTAGAAAAGTATGTTGTTCTGATAGCTGCTTTGATAAATACATGCTATGTGATAGGGTTGTCATTTATAAACCTGTGGAAATAATGGATGCTAAACTTCGGTTTTTGGGGAGTATGGGCCCCCATTTACTGAAATTTGGTGTATCATTGACTTTTTATTTCGTTATAACACAGATAAGATGTCAAACATTGATTCGTGGGGAGTATGGGCCCTCACGGATCGGAATTTTGCACTTAGGTGTTTTTTTCAGTGTTTTATGGGTTCCAGGAAAATTTCTGAGGCATACTGTTCGGAAACCCAATATACACACCATGTAGTACTTAAACACGTTGTGTATGTTCTTCTATTTGGGAAGAAAAATAATCTTTTTGAGTTCACGCAGTGTAGTCTCTACCCATGTCATAAACCGTGTGGGCAGCGACACGGGGAAGGGAAGAGATTGGGGTGAACATGTCGTGTACCGGATGTATACACCATGTAGTGTTGACCTTGAGACCCGACCGTGTAACTAACAAACACGGGGTGGTGTAGTCCTTTCTTGAACATGTTGTGTCAATGAAGAACATGCCGTGTGGTGTGACCTGGGGAACAGGCCGTGTAACTAACAACCTGAGTCGGTAAAATCCTTCGTGTACATGCCGTGGGTATATTAAACACATCGTGTAGTGTGAGCCGTGTGTCCGGCCATGTAACTAACAACACGGGTCGGTGAAGCTTGTCTAGTACACGCCGGGTACCTATGGGACATGCCGTGTAGTCTTGTCCAAGGATAGACCGTGTGGACTTTGCTATGTGACTGGGAAATGGGGTGGTGTACATGTCGTGTGGAGGTGTAACACGCTGTTTAGTGTCAAGCCGAGTAGTCTTCCATGTCACAAGCGACACGTGTAGTTGGAAATAACACCATACACGCCGTGTTGCTGATATACATGACATGTAGTTTTGTTAATGGGAGTCGTGTGGCTTGGCCATATAGAAGGACCTGGGTAGGGGAAGAGAAGTTAGGTAAGCGCCATGTAGTCTTGTTGTGCCATATTAAATTCCTTCTTCCTCCTATTCCCCTTTTGGTGCCTTTGTTTTAAGACTGTGATAATCTTAACTAAGGTGTGCATTTGACCTTGTAGTGGCATGCTGCCATGATAGTCACGCATTGTTTTCTAGGAGAGCAGCAATGAGTATACTCCAAAGATGGTGGGCCATGGGCCACCAGTTGATCCTCCAGCAGAGCCAGATGTAGCGCCCGCCGTTATACCAGACACAGGCGCAGATGCGCAGTTCTGTGAAGGCTTTATGCGGTTCATGCAGACCGTTCAGGAAGCACCACCAGCTGCCACATCTATAGCCGAGCTGACTCGTATCTTCTAGCAGCAGCATCTGCCTACGTTTTGAAGGGATGGCGGACCACAGGTTGCAAAGTCTTGGCTGGGGTCTATGCAGACTATTTTCGAGCACCTGTAGACTCCTCCAGGGAAGAGGGTCAAACTTGAGAATTATATGCTGCGTGATTCTACCAAGAGGTGGTGGGAAATTACCACCCAGTCAGAAAATCACAGAGACATGGTGTGGAAAGATTTCCAGACAGCCTTCTATGACTTCTTATTTTTAGATACGCTGAGGGTTGATCTAGCTCGAGAGTTCATGAAACTACAGCATGGTGCTATGTAGGAGATGGATTATTCTACTCATTTTACCGAGCTTCAGCGTTTTACACCCTTTCTAGTGGGCGATGAGACACTGAGAGCCAGACGCTTTGAAGATGGTCTTTGATATGACAACTGAGCACTTGTGAATGTTTTTAGGTTACCATTAGTACATGCTATTATGAACCAGGTGCTGATTATAGAGTGGAACCTACGGGAAGCTAGTGGTTTGGGCCAGGGTGGTTCAGCACCAGTTTCTGGTACTATTTCTACTGGTAAGAGGAAGAGATAGAGGGACTTCTCTCATGGGGGCAGTACTAGCTAGAAAAATGTTTTAGGTGGCTAGGTCATGTGCTACCAGTGTGGTTAGGAGGGGCACAAGAGACCTTAGTGTCCACGAGACCAAGTGGAGTGCCGAGCTGGTGGCAATATGGGTTATCTATAGTGCTTTTGCAGGGCGTTTTTACTAGTGGCTAGTGAGAGAGGTTTAGTGCAGACTCCGCGTGAGTGAGCATGATCAGCAGCTTCTTACCAGTCAGGGAACTGGAATACATCAGGGCATGCAGGCAGGGATGATGGGCGTGGATGTGGTAGCCACACACTAGGATCTTAGAGGCAGCAGGGTAGGACAACACAGGGTAGCCAGGCTGTGTCGTAGGGTCGCGGTACTATGCAGGCACATGTGGTGCAACAGAACCAACATGAGAAAGATCCCGGACCTTCTACAGTCAGAGGTACTATTCTAGTAGCTTCTATTTTATCATCAATACTTTTTGATATGGTTGTGACACATATTTTTATATTTGTTCCCATTGTGGATATCCTTGGGCTCTATGTTCCTACTTCTTATGATATCATGACGTTAGACACTCCGTTGGGGACTATGACGACTAGTGTGCATTAGTGCATGGAGTGACCCCTTGAGGATGGTGCGCGTCACCTCCTTTTTGACCTCTATGTCTTAGAGATGACAACTTATAACTTCATTCTCGAGATGGACTGGTTGGTTCCCTTTAGTGCCTTTGTAGACTGCTATCATCGCAGGGTGAGTTTCGCATCACTAGAGAGTAGAGAGTTTCTATACAAGGGTGAATGGGATGTTCAGGCAAGTCGAGCTAGAACAGAGCATTGAGGGAGAGGTGGAGTCATAGCCCAGATTGCGATCTTATATCTGGATGGTCAGGGGACTTGTCAGATGGATTTTCCTCTAGGGTTTTATCTTTTTAGGGACATCTTTCTGGGTGACTTTTCATGTCTACCTCTAGAGCATGAAGTTGATTTCCATATCGAGCCCATTCCAGGAGCTGCATCAGTGTCCATTCCTCCTTATAGGATGGACATGCCTGAGTTGAAGGAGCTCAAGAGGCAGTTGGAGGATTTATAGGAAAACGATTTTATTCGACCCAGTACTTCTCAGTGGGGTTCTTCGGTCCTTTTTGCGAAGAAGACAGACGTAACCCTCAGACTCTGTGTGGATTATCAGAATCTAAAACAGTTGATGGTTAAGAACCGACATCCCTTTACGAGGATTGATGATCATTTGGATCATATTCATGGAGCACAAGTGTTCTTGAATATTAATTTGAGATCCAGATATCATCAGCTACGCATTAGACCATCTGATATACATATCACAGCTTTCAGAAGCTGGTATGGTCTATACAAGTACTTGGTTATTCTCTTCAGACTCACGAACGCGCCAGTAGTTTTCATGGCTTTGATGAATCGTTTGGTACATCTTTATCTGGAATCTTTCATGGTAGTATTCGTGTACAATAGCTTGGTGTACTCTCACACTCGACACGACTATGCCACCCATCTTGAGATTGTATTGAGTACACTGAGAGAGCATCGGCTATATGCTATTCTCTCAAAGTGCCACTTTTGGATGGACCAAATTCACATCATGGGTCATATCATCTCAGAGGAAGGAGTTTCAATAGACCCATAGAAGGTGAGAGCATTAGTTTCCTAGGAGCATCCTAAGAACGTGTTTGAGATACGGAGATTCTTGGGGATAGCTGGTTACTACAAACATTTCATACTGGACTTCTCCCGCTTAGCAGCGATATTGATGGTTTTGACTAAGAAGGTTGTGAAGTTCGTTTGGTCTGAATCTTACGAGATAGACTTTCTAGACCTAAAAGGAAGGTTGACATTAGCACTGATCCAAATACACCAAGTGAAGGGGAAGAGCTATAAAGTATACTAAGTTCCATCAGGTACTGGGCTGGAAGAAGTGTTGATAAAGGGCGATCGAGTTATTGCATATGGGTCTCAGCAGTTGAGGCCACATGAGAGGAATTGTCGGACGCATGATCTCGAGTTGTCTATAGTTGTTCATGCGTTGCGCTATTTGAGACACTATCTATTGGGAGAACATTTTGTGGTGTTTACCGATCAAAAAAATCTCAAGTATATCTTTACTCGGAGTGACTTGAATCTGGGGTAGCAATGGTGGGTTGATTACCTTTAGCCCTTTTATTTTAAGCTTGCCAATTCACCTGGTAAAGGTAATGTAGAAGCTGATAAACTGAGCAAGAAGTCTCAGATACAGGCTATGCAGGAGGCCATTTGTGAGTGGAAACTCAAGGATTTGTTCTCTGAGATGTATTTGGAGTGCATGACAGCCATGGGCAGATCTATCTTTCATCTTTAGTTACGACCTCTACCCTCCTAGATAGAGTGAGGATGAGACATCTATAGAATTTAGAAGGCCTAGTTCTACGGGATTCGGTGGCGAGTGAGGACCCTCCTTCGGGTTAGATAATAGGTGATGATGATGTATTGTGTTTCCATGGACGATTGTGGGTTCCAGAGGGTATACGTGAGGAGATGATGCAGGAGATTCATTATTCATCTTGTGCAGTTCATCCTAGGGTTACCATGATGTACGGAGACTTGAGACGTCAGTACTGGTGTTCGGGTATGAAGAGAGATGTGGCTAGTTTTGTTATGAGGTGTTCCACTTGTCAGCAGGTGAAGGCGAAGCATCAGAGGCCAGCTGGACTGTTAGAACAGTTACCCATTCCGGAATGGAAATGGGATGATTTCACGATGGACATCATGACTGGGTTTCCAAGGTCACCTCGTGGCAATGATTCCATCTGGGTTGTTTTGGATAGACTCACGAATGTTGCTCAATTTTTTCAGATCAAGGAGACCTTCGGTGTTGACGAGATTGGGAAGTTGTATATCCAGCAGATCATGTGTCTTCAAGGGGTCCCTCGTTCTATCATTTCATATCGGTATTCCCGTTTTACGCCTTGTTTTTGGCAGAGTTTTCAAAGGGCACTAAGTACACAATTGCTTCTGAGCACAACATACCACCCTCAGACCGATGGCCAGTCAGAGCGTACGATACAGGTTCTTGAGGACATGCTGCGAGCATGCTTCCTAGTCTTTAGGGGCTCTTCGGAGAAGCATATACCCCTAGTAGAGTTTTCCAATAACAATAGTTTTCAAGAATCAAATAAAATGGAACCATATGAGGATTTATATGGTTGGTCATGTCGATCACCATTGTGCTGGTTAGAGGTAGATGAGGTAGCTTTACTACGACCACATCTTGTGTAGAAGACCTCTGAGTAGGTACAGTTGATTCAGATGCGGATGGCTACCACGCAGTTTCGTCATAAATTTTATACTAATCACCATAGATGACCTTTGGTGTTCTAGTTGGGGATCAGGGTTTCATGTGGGTTTTGTCGCGGGTAGGACATAAGCGGATCAGGAGACAAGGTAAAATTTTACCGAGGTATGTGGGGCCATTTGAGATTCTGGAGAGAGTTGGGACAGTTTTCTATCAGCTGTAGTTACCACAGAGGTATCGGGCCTTGTACGACGCCTTCCATGTATCTCAGTTGCGCCGCTATCATTCAGATCTGTCTCATACCTTTCATCCAGAGGAGGTTGAGTTTCAGATGGATGTGTCCTTTGATGAGCATCCAATTTGTATCGTTGATAGGAGCATGAAGGTTCTCCGAGGCCGGTCAGTTCCTCTCGTACGGGTGCTATGGAAGCATGGTTGAGTACATGATGCAACATTGGAGCGAGAGACCGATGTACGTGCTCAGTGGCCAGAGTTATTCTCAGCTTTATCTTTGAAACCCTTGGAAGGGAAAATTGAGGATGAATAGCCTTAAAGGGGGAAGTTTGTATGAACTCTATTATTATTCTTCAAGTACAGGGTTTCTATTTTCTATTTTTCTTAAGTGTCTTTGAAAAAATATGGAAAATGGGTGAAAATCTCAAAATTTAGAAGTACACGCTGGGTACTTTTTCCACACGTCCTGTACTTCTGGCTGTGTGAGTTGAGTACACGGGGCATGTGGCCATGTTAGGGATGAAGGGTGTAGGAACCGACTACACGTTGTGTAGTGGTCCTTTACACGCTGTGTAGTCATTTGGCAATTTAATTGTATGGCAGCGGCCAGTTGTGTGACAGAACTCGCCTTGTAGTTGAGGAGACACTTCGTGAAGTCATGTCGGCAGGTGAACAGTGTCGCGCTGGCAGGAGGCCGCCAGAGGAACGGATTAAAAATGTGAAGTACACACCATGTACTTGGAAGTACACACCGTGTAATTTTTTTTTTCTCATAAAATCGGAAGTATCCTCCCCTGTTCATAGGGGAGGCTTAGAAAACAAAGAGAGCTCAGGAGAGGACGACCGGAGCTTCGAGAATCCGCTGAGTGCACGTCGGGAATCCGATTTCGCCTCCATCAATCTCGTTGGAACCGCGCGGGTATTCCCTCTCCTCTCCTAGTGTGTCTCTTGCCAATTCTTCCTCTAATGGAAGTTATTTTCATTTATGAAATAATTATTTTACCTCAGATCTACGATTTCTTTGGGATTTTTTTGAATCTTCATTCATGTATATCATTTGTAGGCGTTTAAGGTAGGTGGCTTGGTGTTTATTTTCCAACTATTGTGCAATTTGTGTGCTTTTGAGCTACGAACCCATATTTTGGGTGTCGTGTGGCTGTGGCCATGGCTATTTGGATACCTAGAATTGTAAATGTGATTAAATAAAGTTATAAAACTGTTGTTTGTGATCAGTGCTTAGATCCAGGACCACCCCGGTGTTGAGTTCCACTATTTAGCTATTTGCCCAGGATACCCATGGGTATGCGTTGTTTATATTATGCTTTTAATGAAATGATTGTAGAATTGAATTGAGAGGAATTTTCTGTTTACTGCTTGTTACATGTTGGTCTTGTCCCGGTTACCTATTTAGCCTAAGAGCGGTGTTGTAATTAGCCCGTGGGAATTTTACAACCTAGCAAGTGGGAAACATCTTCTGTGCATGTGGGCAGCTAATTCTGTGCTCGTGGGCGACACTTCTTATGCCCGTGGGAAATATATGTATGCCTATGGGTAGATTCTTTTGTTGTGATTTCTCTTTACCAGAGGGTAGTATTTTACTTGTCTGAGGACATTGGCAGTTTACTTAGAATATTCACGGAAGTGATTTTTTTAAATTAAGTGATTAAAATATATATTAAAATGGAAATATAACTGGATAAGTTAGTTACTTGTTAGTACTTCATACTTTATTGCATTTTCATACTGCACACTATTATTGCATGTTTACACATAGTTCGACACGAGCCTTTGGTGGGTGCCTACTGGGAATTTATTTCTCACACCCTTTTTGGGCCATGCTTTTAGGCCCGAACAGATTATGTTTCTGTAGGTGTGGATAGGGGAAAGAGTCTCTATACAGGTACTTGATTGTTGTTGGGTTGTAGGAGAGCATGGAACCGAGCATTGGCTCGTGATGCTGATGGATGTTCTGTTCTGTTTTTCTGTAATTCTACTTTAGTTGTTTTGTATTGTATTATTGTGTAACATGTTCTAGCATCTTTCATTGAATTGAGGCATGTTGCATCATTTTATATACTTGCTGGTTATATCTACTGCAGTTGTTAATTTCTGTTGTGTATGGTTTACTGCTTCTATAGTTGTTGTAAGTTTTATTTCATTCGGCTGCACTACAATTTGAAAAATGAGGGCATAGTTTCCCCACTATCAGACCTGGGCCCTTGCTGCTAGATGGAATCCTCTGACCTTTGATGAAATGTGCTTGATGACGTGTGGCAAACCGGGTTTGGGGCACCCGTTGAGTGGAACACGGAACTAGGACGTTACACACCCCCTTGTGACCCATATTGTTCATGCGATGCTCTCCAAAAAATAGTAGAAATACCATTGATAACACACATGAAATTTCACATGTCTTCCAAATTTTGTTGAGTCAATGGGGATAAAAATAATTGAGGATAGAGGTACTCACAATCAATGAAAGGAATGAAAAACACCCAGCACACCTGCATCATTTTCCTGCAAGACTTAGAGACAAGTCACCCAAGATCTCACGAGCGACTTCCAACAGACACTCAGGTTGTGCGAGGAACCTTGGAAAACAAAACATGGGAACATGAAAGTCCTTCTACAAGACTTCATGATCGAACAAGTCATCAATAATTATTCATAATATGATAAAGGAAGAGACTTGTGATCACTAAAAATGTGGCGATGCACCTGAATTAGTCCACGATACAGGATCACGAAACCACATGGTGTCAGACCCCCTTCGATGGCTCCAGCCTAGACTCACGCTAGATACGCCGTACAAAACAATGTGTACCCGGATAAAAAGGCCAATAATTTCCTCACCCCAACACACATAAAGGGTTGTATTCTTGATTTTTGGATGCCCACATTTGACTATTGACATCAATAGACTTCTTGGATTGGAATATCAGATGACCGGGAAACTTTCTCTCGGGTAATACAAAGGTGGACAGTCGTAGTAGTCATGTGTTAAGCATATATCATGTCATGTTATCACTCCTAGATAACGTGAAGGATCTCTTGTAGATTATGGGAATAATATTATGAAAGCCTACCTTATCATTCCAGACTCATGATAAGCTGACACAAAGTGAAACTAAGGTTCCCACAATAAAAGGGAAATAGCCAAAATAAATGGCTGAAAAATTAGGATAATGACAAGCCTACTTTACTTCATGTTCTTTGAATTTGTCACTCAAAGACACACGAAAGCACCAGAAAATGTCACCCATGTCTCATGAAAATCCTTCAACATGTCATCTAGGACATAAAATGTCCTCAAAACATGTTAGGTCCTATCATACAGTGCCCCCATGGATGCCACTTCAATCTTTCAAACCCTATGGCCCATCACCCATGACTCATGATTTCCATTGTACACATCTTCGAACTCATATAATGGCATTCTCTCATGTCAGGTGAGTATTAAGAAAAAAACTTCGACATGATGATCAATATCTCTTGACACCCTTTGGGGAAAAATGATGAGACTCGCAATGCCCTCCAGACGTAAAGGCCATGTCTCACAATGTCTCCCAGACTTTTCAACCAAGATACTTAACACCCCCCTAATTTTTCCACTCTAGATCTCACAACAGATTATATGTGTGTCAATATATATCATCTAAGGGATCACAAAACATGCCAACTGGGTCATGTAATTCCCTTCCGGAAAGAAATCCATGTCAATAAGGAATCCCAAGATCTAACAACTATGTATGTCCTCAGTGAGTATGCTCTGATCCAAATGGAATCCTCTATGTGTAAGCCCAGATATATTTGAACTATTAGGACACAAATTCCTGTCATAATTGGGATATGTAGGATTCCTTCCCAAGGATCAAGCTCTATGTCAAACATCCTAACAGACTATCCAAATATAAAAGTACAATATTCGTACATCGTGATGTTAATCATATGCCCCCCCTTGTTTCTCACACCAAGGATGGCTCACGTTCTCTTAGGAGGATGAAACAAACAACTCATTGTGCATAATAAAACTCAATGGTATAAGGAAGCCTTAATGTGTAATCTGTAACATAAAGGAAACTATGATGACTCTGATTCCTATCCTATTCAGGATTCGTAGGCCACCTCTCCCAATGATCAAGCTCCATATTGTTCATCCAATAAGGGACTTTCATACGATTCCCCTATCCAAGGCAATAAAATTGATTACTCTCTACTTCATGTTTCTCACAAATTATAATGAATTACATGGTCTTAGGGGGCTACAATGATCATATCTTTTGCACTATAAGCCTCCATAATGGTATATGACAGCCTTAGTGCTTAAGCCCCGACATAAACTGAACTATGATGAATATGATTCCTTCTATAATTAGGATATATAGGACTCCTTCTCATGGCCTTATCTTTATTCTAAATACCCCATGTATTGTCCCAGAACATAATTACCATACATATAAACCATGAGGAATATCATCTTCTCCATTGTTTCACAAACCGATCATATCTCATGTGGGTGTAGGAAGATACGAATGAACTTATCATTATGAATCATTAATGAATTCCCCTCTTATACTGATATACTCCTTGAGGAATGTCCCATGAGTCTTAAATATCTATGTGATTTTTTATTCATACAGTATCTAGGATACATAAGATGCCTCAAAATGGCTCAATCCCCTCTCGGAATATCAATCGCCTCCTCATATGGCATCATATTATGAAGCATTTGATTACATGGTTATATCACATGAAGAAACATTTCTCTATTCGGGGAATAGATGAAGAAACTTAGATATATACATATGGATCCATTAATGGGGCTCATTATCTTTGTCTAATGAAAGAATTAACCGATAAACAATTTTTTTTGGGTAATGGGTCTCAAATCAGGATTAGAAAGAGATCCAAAAATATATCTTAAATCTATAAGAGAGACCCATAGTTGGAAATAATTCCCTAAAAAAGGGTGAAATGTACCTAACCAACCATCCTCCCAACCAATGTGAGTCCCAAAGAGTCATTGGGCCTAAAAACCTATTTGACCTTTAGCCTTTTCATAGTTTGTTTCTACCTGGCTATAGTTGGGGGAACCATTAAAAATTTATAGGGAAAGAGACAACGGTAGCCTGATGGGTAAAAACAATTTCATGACATGCAACACTGATGAAATTAAAATGGTGAACTCGATGTGAATATTTCTAATGACAAAATGATATTTTATTACCCATCAGGCCATTTTTTCCCTTATATGCAAACAAAAATGATAGAAGAAACATGAATCTCCATGATTATAGAGAGATAGGGTTATAATGTGTCAGGACACTTTTTTTTCAAACTCTATCAAAAAACTCAAATAATAGAGGCATAACCTTAAAAATGACCATCTATATCTAGGGTTTTTATATGTCCAACCTCATTTTGATAAGACTAAATGAGTGGAATGTCCCGATCAGTAACAAAAGAACAAATTTTTTAACCATGCATATTTGTGTGAGCATATTATGTCTGTGATACTGCACTAATTGTTAATTGTAATCTTTAACATCTTCATAATTTCATATAATCCTTCAATAGCCTAGTTTGAGATGATGTCATCTTCATCCATCATTCATTCTAGGAAATCTTTTGTAACTATGACTTTCACATCTTGAAAGACCATATCACATGTGTTGTAGCTAAAAATGAAATTTTCTAAATGAAATGGTCTGGGAGTGCCCAAAATATGTTACTATATCGACCATGGATTCTTCTCGTGAATTCCTCCATACGTGATGGTTGGTGAGTCTCCATCTCCTAGGGAAGGCTGCTGCTAAACCTGTGGCTCTCATTGCCACAACCAATAACTTCAGAAGATTATCCCTAGAGTGTGATAACCACCACCATCAATATCTACATAAGGTGGAAGAAGATGTCAAATATGGCTCCCCTAAAACTCAGGAGCCACCTAGAAGGTCTCCAGCTAACCGCTGTCACCAACACCATTCCTCCTGCACCCCTCAGTCACCTACTAAGGGTACAATCTGACATGCAGTCCCCTATGATGCCCATGCATGGGCTTTAAAGAAGAATCATTGGAGGATAAAGGTGTTGGATAACCAGGAGAGGGCTCATATCCCTGATCTAACTAATTATGAATGCATGCATACTCTGGCAGGGACCATCCAATAGGCCCATATCTCTACTCTCTATGAGAAAATTTTCAGGAAAATTCCCGTATCAAGAATAGGATAGGCTCATATCCCTACCCCTGTGTATGAATCCCATCGTCATACCTCGATGGTAAAGGAGGACTAATGTGGGTGTATATCCCCACATCAATAGAATTCATCTATTAGTATATCATGGATAAAGAGAATTTGAAGGCTCATATCCAAGCAGACACTTTACTAAAATGAAAATACATTTTATAAATAACTACAGTTCTTTTTCGGCATATTCTAGAAATGATGCAGATGAAGGGACATGAACATACATATATATCTACATCCAAAACATCACAACACCTTGATCATTCTAAACAAGTGGCTATATTGGAGAAAGCACACACTCTTTCACCAACTGGGGAGGATTATCAGTATATCCTGGTGAACGAATAGGTGTCATGTCGAGCTTATATTCTTTTTTCCGACAACGGTTGACTAGGTGAGAGTGGAACACACCTCAGGGCAGGGGATCATGCCTACTAAAAATGTCTAGTGGCATATACCAAAGTCCCAGGATCATGCATATATCCATTTTATGGTTGAGGCTAACCAAGTGAGAATGGAACACTCCTTGGGAGAAGCTCGTATTCCTATCAATTTATTTGTCCAAAATATTCTATCAAATCAAGGATGTAATTTTCATACCCCTACTTTTTCCAATGAATGATTTTTCCATCATCATTCCCTTGAAACATAAGGGAAGGCTCATATCCCTTCTCCCATTCCAGAAGTCCATTTGAATATTTAGACGAGGAAGGAATATTTCAGACCAGATTCATATTCCTAATCCAATTTTGTCCAAATAGATTAGATTGTCACACACCTTGGGGAAACGTCATATTACTACCATGAAAGACCAGCGGCATATCCCAAAGTCTTAGGATTAGGTCCATCTTCCAATCCTGACCAAGGCTCACCATGTAAGATTGTAAAAAGACTCGAGACAGACTCACACTCCTATCAAGAATGAGATATCTCATCAACATATTCTAAAAACTAAACCGTAGTAGGCTCATATCCTTTCCACATTATATAGTTATATACAAGTTTCAGAAACTGTCACAATGAAGGCACATACCCATGTACAACTCCCGAAAGATGGTTGGAATATTTCGACCACGACGTAGAACATGGAAAATATCCTTAATATCATCAATGCTATTGTCTTTGAGGTTGTTAAAGACACATTATCAACAGTACAATGGTTTTTCAACTCTTCCATCAAAGGGGAAGTAGTAGGAGTTCATCACTATGATAGACTTCCTTGTGGTAGTGTGGGGATTGATCACATGGACTCCACTCCTAAAATCCATTATGGTCAAACTCCCCATGGATATATCTCCCATAGACAAGGTGATCCTCCCCATGAACAGACAGATCTATAGGGATATTTGTTCCAAACATCGACACCTTCATACAGAGAGATGCTCGAATCATTAGGGTCAACTATATAAGGTTCCCCATCAACCTCTATCAGCACCCCAATCTTGTCAGGAGGAGACCATTAGAGTCATCTTGTATGGTTTGATTAGATAGAGGCATGTAAGCCTAATAAAAAAGAGGCTTTCATGGACATATGGATATAGTTAGCAAAAAATAACTTCCTTTCATGTTCTTCACCCTTTCCACTACTGACTATGAGATCCTAGTGGATCTAGAAAATGAATGCATACCATATCTATACTAGAATATATTGGCCACTAATCAGTGATTGAAGTCTCAACAACTACCTTATCTTGAATAAAATTTTCACCTCCATACAACCAATATAATCTGTTCTAAACTAGACTTGGTTCTATCTCAATGGCATAGGATCCAAAACTGGAAGAGAATGCTGAAAATCTACAACATGTTTGTCACCATTGCATCACAACTCTTCAACAGGTGATCTCTGAATCCGCATCTTGCCCCCATATTCAAGGATGGGGATTGTATGAATAATTAAACTTTTCCACTACCTTGGAACATAAGGGACCTTCAGATACAGAACCCTGCAATTTTATATCCTCTAGCATGATAAAGGGACCCGGAGACGCTCATGCCAGTTGGTCATTAGAATAGAATGCCTCTTCTCTAATAGTACTCAGACACTAGGGAAGAGATGGAGGATAGAAAATAGATCTTAAAAATGGTCCCTAATATATAATTATGATACATTCCAAACATGGAAACTGAAGTTGTGATCACTTAGAAAACATCCCATGAGAAATGATCCTCATCACGAGTCGTCATTGCACTCAACTCCCACGCGGGCACAACTATGTCACATCAACTGAGCAGATATTGTATCTACGATATCATCTATCCAAGAGTATAACCATCCCTCAAGGTTGGGAAAATATCTTCCACCACCACCACCTATCGTATCATCAATTCTTGATAGAACTTATGAAACATTGGAAACAGCTTTAGTGAACCCCATCCTGATGGGTTGGGTGAATTAATATCTCAATCACCAACCTAAGGATCATCATCCCCTATGAGTACCCTGTAGATGTCATCTATAGTCCAAGGACACTCCACCCACTAGGATGGAGTAAATAACATCTTCATGTCCATCCAGAATGCAATCAAATCCATAATAGGAGCCATTGGATCATCAAAAATTGGACCAATCAATGCCAAAGGTGGCCCCAAATAACCCCCACCCTATAGGGATGGGGGAATTTTCATCATTATCACCAACATAGAGGGAATTATTGTTGTCCATATTGGGGGAAATGAATCAACATTTGGTATCCCACCTACCACAAGAAGAACCTCTACTATTTTGGGCCTGTTGGGAAACCATGACCGAACAATCACTAATGGTCACTATTCATGGACCAAAATGAGAGAAACATATCGTGAAAATATTTAAACCCTACTTAGTTCACAAAACAATGCAGACCAATATGTTCAAGGGTTAAAATAACAACCTTGGTGGAAGCTATAAAGATTCATCCTATGATGTTGAATGAATTGAAATGACCATGATTTCCTGATATTCTTCTATGAACGTCTTTACTAATAGCATGGAAAATATTGATCACGATGAAAATACAGAGGTTCACGACAAGGAGAACCTACCTCGAGATGAGGCTAGCCTGAATTCACCAAATGAGACTGCACATACTAGGAACCAAAGATGGCTCCGAAACAAGGTCATTCCAAATAATGAGTTTCCACCTCCCTGAAGGAAAGATGCCAAAGAGAAGGGTATAGCCATGTCCCAATAACCTCCCAAGTAAAGTGTAGCTACTTACTCTAATGAAATTTTTTCATAATATGATATTTAAAATCAAGATCTGCAGAAACCTCAAGAGGATTTACTCTGGGGAAGTATTTTTATAGGGTATCGTCTCTAAGTAGAGATAAGTGTTTCCCTCCCATGGTTGATCCATCAAAAAGAGAATCTTTTTAATATTAGAATAGAATTGGATCTAAGTAGCCAACCCACATGCTTGAGGAAGACAAAAATGATCATGACTTCTCTCCATTACGAGAACATCCTCTCCTCTATTAGGATAACTATTCAGTCCTTGAAAAACATGAAAACCGGAAGAAGATAAAATAGGGATGACCTTATAAACCCCTTCTAGCTTCCCATGGTTGGGATACACTCCAAGAAATTGTGGATTCATGAATATTTAACGTCATTAAGTCCTTCCTTACTTGAATATGAGCCATGGAAGGGTAGCATGTGCCTGTGCATCATGAAAGGAACCCATATCATGATTGGGTCGATGATACCCCACACCTGAACAACTTCAGAAATCCAATCTTTTCAACCTTACATGGGGTGGGTGATATCAAACAACATATCACACACATTGTGTCCTGATACGAGCTGATGATGGGTCCTCATGATCGACAGGAGTTAACCAAGCTGATGTGTTTCATACAGATTCCTACAAGGATATAATTTATTTGATACAATAGATTGCGGGATGGATCTAAGTTAGGATGGTAAGACCTTCATCATCGTTTCATTTAATAATTCAGTTATACACTAAGGAAGACAATGATCATTAACATTAAAAACATCATACAACATGAAAATGAGTGGGTTTTTAATTTCTTATAATGGTGGAAGGGTCTGTCCTACTCACTCAGTATACCTCTCTCACAAGAGAAATAGTTGGAACTCTATGCCAAAAATCTTAGGGATGAGTTAAAAACACCACTGATTCTAACGAAATATCTGTGTGGATTCCATGAATTATATAAAACATACCAGCACATTGATGAGGCTATTCAGTGGAACCAGTCCAAATATCGACCCTTTCCAATGATATAGGGAAAAAGGAAAACTAATGTCGATACTATAGAAATCTCTCTCAAACCAGAAGCAACACCTATCCAGATGCCCAGGTAGACCCCAAACCTCCCAACACCTTCTTTTGAGTGGTGGAAACCATATAATCGATATAGGAGAGAAGCGTAGAGAAATCAAGGTCATCTAGGATTTGAGGAATGGCTGAATCAGGTGTACTATTTCTAAAATGAATAGGTCCCTGGTAATTTCCTTATAGCCATGGACAATAACCTGCTCATGCCTCCGCATACCATGAATCCTGATGAGGTCAACAACTCCAACCATCCCAATTACTGCCCCTTACATAAGAGTTTGCGTCATAATACTTATAATTGTTTCATCTTCAATGACATCCTTCAAGGCATGGGCGATTCCAGAAAAGTGGGGTCATCCAATTCCAAAGAGAAAGTGGGGTTCATAACCGTGTTCTAACTATAAGAAGATGATGGTTTGAAGAATTTATCATCCAGACATGCATGAAAATTTGAAAACTGGATGGTTTTAAAGACAATTTAATGAGCCCACACTGCTCTAAGAGCACATTTGTGCAAGCCAGTAGTATCTACACCACCATAGAAAGAGGCATCAGATGTTCCTCCCAATGGTTAGAGTGACCACCCATAGTGGAATTAAATAGAAGAAGAATATTCATACTCTCCTCCAAATCATGCATTAACCCTCGCTGAATTATTCCTTGTGACATCAGTAAAATGGGAACTTCCCTACAAATGGAACCCTCATCATAAAAGTATTTCATAATTGATTATATCAAAACAATACATTTTATGAACCCCTTCTCAAATGATGAGTATTCCCATGAGTAGGGTTTTCACATATATATTTGAGATACAGGAGGGCACATGCACTGGGGATGAGGATGTAGGGGACAAAAAAGACGTTTTTTGACTCAATATTCTGATCATGTCTCCATTGAAGGAATATATGTAGCCGATACATGAGGTTAGGAACTTCAACACACTCAAAGGAGGCCAGGACGTGCCTCAGAGCCCTCTAGTAGTCGCCCGCATATGATTGTCTTGAATGAATACCTAGTGGGAGTCTATAATGATCATCCCTAACTACAGGGAAAGAAGGAACAACCTTCACAACTTAGAGGAGATATTCCATCAACATTGACATAGGCACCAAGACCACCTACCTCGGATGCTCAAATCTATGAACCACATACTCAGGGGCAACCCCATATCAAAGAAAACTGACCTCTAGTGAAATATTATGATGATATAAAATAGTTATTTTAATTCTATCCAATATCTTTATCCTATATTCTCTCCATCGTTCAAAAAAAATAGGTTTACACTTGTTGAATCCTTATGGATCCCATAGGAATTCGAGATAAAAGTCATCTCTGCTAAAGTATATTGAGTGGAGACTATGCCCTCAAAATTTCATGTTTTCATCTCATTCCCTGATCAAGATTGGGATAAGAACATCCAAGGGTACATCATACCCTTATATATTTCCAAAATACTCACTAACATCAATGTAGGAAGGGTACTGATTGATAATAGATCTATGATCAATCTCATCCCAGTTCAAACACTCTGATAATTGGGATAAAATGAAGGGGACATAACCCCTACAAATCTAACTATACAGGGATATGTTAAGCATGATTAGAGACCTCTTTGGAAGATCAAACTCAAATGCCAATTTGGGGAGCTCACATACAATGTTGAGTTCATGGTTATCCAGTAGGATACTTCATATAATGTCTTGTTCGAAAGGCCCTAATTCCATTTCCATATCATGGTACCATCAACATTTGGTCAATCTTAGATGTACCCCATCAATGGAAATGTCGATATACAATATGGTGAAATCTCCCCCTTCAAGGATTGTGGAGCCATATTTTACAAATCATATTTCTATGAGAATGGATAAAACAACTTGTGGTGGATGATGATATATGGGATGTATCTCCCAATGGCTTTGGAACCACCCCTATAAACCCCTGGAAAATTCTCAATGATAATAATGGGATCCCCATAAACATGGTTGTGGTTGATGATTTGATCCTATAAGTATAAGCCTCTCCTATACTCAGTGACAATCATCCTCAATATTACCCTATTAAAACATAGATAGTAGAGGATGGGGATATCTATTCTAATGGCCTCCCTATACTTAATACCTCTCCAATGACATTTATGTGTATGGGGAGAATCATAAGAATGCCCCCTCCAACATTCAAGGAAGGTGTCTCCACTACCATGGATGAGTTGATGCAGATAAACCATGGGATAGAAGAAGACCAACAACCGACATTGATTAGCGCATTCATGCCTGTAAAATAGTAAGATATGTACATCACATTACTAAAGAAACACTGATATGTGTTCCCCTAGAATTACACAGAAATTCCTAGACTAGATCCAGATGATTTACACACCATCTCAAACTACCCGATGAGCAGCGAAGCATCAATCAAGAATCCATGAGATTTCATCCTTCTCATGCCACCAATGTAGAGGTGGAATTTGATAAGTTGATCAAATCCAACAACTTTCTAGAAGTAAAAGACCTGAGATGGATTTCCAAAATTGTCCCCATAAAGAAGAATAATGGGGAGATTAAGATCTTCATTTATTTTGGAGACCTTAATCATCATGCCCAAAAGATGATTTCCCATTACTAATCATAGAACTCTTAATCGATGCAACTCCAAACGTCCAGGACCATTCCATTATAGATGGGTATTCATGGTACAATCGAATCAAGATATCCCCTAAGGATGAATAATCCACTTCCTTTAAAGTGCCCCAAGGGATCTTATAATATCATATCATTCCCTTTGAATTAAATAGTGAAGGCACCACATATTGGTGATCCATGCATAGAATCATTAGGCCATTTTAAGGAGGATAACCTAATGTTATGTTGTTGACCTAGTTGTTAAATCTTGACATTGATGAAACAACTTCATAGGTCTCTAAGTAGTCTTCGACAAGCTATGACATCATAGTCTAAAAATGAATCTACTAACGTGTGCCTTTATGGTAATGGTAGGAATTTTCATTGGCTTTAGAGTGAGCCACCACAACATCAAGGTTTACCCAGAGAAGACTAGTTCAATTTTAGCGATGTATCCCCCTAGGAACTTGAATGACCTAAGGGGACTCTGAGGTAACCTCACCTATATACAGTGATTCATATCCAATCTATCTAGAAATGAACTCCCTTTCACTAGGACAATGATTAAGGGAGTCATCTACCAAAGGGATGATGAATTCTAGAAATACATCGAATGTATCAAGCAGTACTTCCTACACCCACCAATCTTGATGCCCCTGGTCGAGGGAATTCTACTCATCTTATATGTGGAATCCATGGAGTGCTTGTTGGGCACTCTTCTAGTGTATAAGAATGATGTGGGAACTGATAATAGTATCTATTATCTCATATGGATGATTCTAGGTACCGTGACTCGATTTTATGATGTCGAGAAAAACTACATCACAGTAATAATTTTAGTGAAAAAGGTGAGGCACTACATGAAACACCATAAAGACCACTTAGTCTCCCATATTGATCCACTCATGTACATCCTTGGAAAACCCATATTTATAAGGTTCTTGTCCCAATGCGTTGTCATGCAACAAAAATATGACATTCATATCATATCACAAAATTAATTTAAATGAAAATCCATGGATGGTTTCTTCACAACACATCCTTCCTCAATGAATACACCAGAATACAACAAATTCTACGATGAATAGGTATTTTATGCCCATGATTATCCCTGAACATGGTAGATGTACTTTGATGACACATATTAGAGTCTTGTCAGTACAATAATGGAGAACCCAATGCTCAAGTGGGATGGTATAGGGAATGTATTTGTCTCCCCAGACATAGTAGTTTTCCCTACTCTTTATAACTCTCTAAAGGCTACAATAATAATGAGGTTGAATACCAACCCCTCACAACTGGATTGAAACTAGCCCTGCAACTTCACATTGCTTACATAAACATCATATGTGATTCAAAGTTAGTGACAAAGCAGGTCAATGGATAATATTACATCAAGATGGAGGAATTCCCCCCACCACATTGGCTATGTCAGAGGATTGATGGAAGAATTCCCAGTTGAACCCAAAATTCTTTATATCCCTTGATCACTAAATGATCTTGTTGACGCATCTGTCTCTTGGTCGACCCAGACTAGTAGGAAACCACCTTCTGTATTACATATAAAAGGATGGTATAATCGATCGTGGTATGTGATATGGAAGAGATCAACTAGGTTAGCATCTCCTCAGGTCCTGATGAACCAATGACCACCAATAGATGGTTGGATCCCATAGTCATTAATCTTTGAGATGGAACTCTCTCAGAAGAATGGGCGTGAAGAGAACAGATTTGGCACTGGGTAGCTGACATCACTCTGCGGGATGGCCCAAATGATCAGAAAAATCTCAACAAGCATGGTTTAGATGGAATTATCCTCAATTTCATAGTAAAAGGAGAATTTATCACCATTATGGAGGAAGTCCATGCATGATTTTATGGTTCCCATCAATCTAAAACCTAGACCACCCACAAAATCAGGATGTTGGGATATTACTGGAAAACCATGATATATGACTATGTGGAATTCACTATGAAATTTCATGCATGAAAGATCCATGAAAACATCAACTATAAGTTCACATAATTGCTGAATACCACTAAATATTCCTAGCCATTATCTATTTGGAGGATGGATGTTGTGGTTCTATATCCCCAGACCACAACCAAGCAGGTCAAGTATATCTTTACTACCACCAACTTCTTCTCAAAATGGACTGAGTCAATACCCATCGTGAAAGCCAGGATAAAGAATATCATCCGCTTCATGAATTACCATATCATCACCAGGTTCTGATCCCCTCACACAATATTTATGGAAAATGACACCAATTTTTGTTCCATATAATTGAAGATGCTTTTCCAGGACTACAACATCGAGTCCAATCACACTTCTCGTTATCATGTAGAAAAAAATAGTTAGATAGATCTCTTCAATAAAAAACTATCAAAAATACTCTAGAAGATGGTGAAAAAGGATAATAATTCCTATCTTGATAAGCTACTCCATGATTTAGGGGCCTATCACACCGCCACAGGTACTACTACATAAGAAACTCCATACTCACAACTCTACGGGACTAATGTGGTGTTATCCATAGGGGTCCAACTACCCTCGCCCTGAATAACTATATTTAGAAAAATATAGATAAAATAATCTAAAATGTAACTAGATGAGTTGGAATAGCTGGATGAGAAGAGGTTGTGCACACTACATAACCTGGAGGTCCAACAAAATTGGATTGCATGAGTCTTTCAGAAATAAAAATTTCCTCCCCTCTATCCTTCAAGGTGAAATTGTATTTGATCTCAAAACCCCAATGATACTGGGAAGGAAGTCCTCTAAATTGGAACCAAAGTGGTAAATACATTATATCATACATAAGTTCTATCATAATGGAGCCTTTTAACTTGCCACTATGGATGGAGAATGTTTCACACCTCCCACCATTGTGAGATTTCTCAATAAGTATTTCACGTAGTTCTTATGAAAACAAGAATCCACATTAGATTAAACATATATTTAAAATTTTCTAGATGATGTTAAACTATAAATATCTCATCATTACCACAAGAAAAAAAAATTCACCGCTGATGTCATTACTGTATGATATAAAACTGCATGGATCAACAGCTTCCCCTTTTCATTCACATTGAGTATCTTACATCCTCACTGCACAACGTTAAAATGTATTGAACATATAAAACTATATATTTATTTATTAATATTTAAAATGGGATAAATTGGTATTCCTTGATCTTATAAATTTTTACATCCACAACATCATTAAAAAATCTCATGTTATACCCCTCTTTTGTCATTGTTCTTTAAGAGAACCTATTCCACTCCTTGTTTCTCAAACTGAGAAAATATCACATGATATTAGGAATTAAAGTACGGAAATTCCCTCACGACCAAGGGATGGAGGTATGAGATGGATCCATTATCTTCCTTAATTCAATACCTTAAATGGAATTCCATAAGTCCTCACTACACGATGTTAAATTTCACAGTTCAGAAAAGAACTATGTGTGGTTAGATTCCCATTTCTCGTGGAAAACGTAGTGACGCCAAGTATTCTATCCATATGCCCAACTGCAATACCCCCAACAATTCATTTCAATCCACTTTTTTCCTCACAACATGGTGTTAAACTTTATGGAAGCTCCAAAATTATGGGTGGATTCATTTCTTCTCATACATTATATATAGTGATGTTGGGATCTCCAAACCTATGCCCATCCACACCTGCTAACCCGGATATTTCCCACTTTTACGTACTAATCAGACCTGCATAATGTATTTTCTCCAGAACTACGTGTGGCTTGATTATCAACCTCTTGAGATATATAGTGATGCCTAAGTCCCTATATTTGGTCCCAATCTCAACATCGTTTCCCATTCATGTAAGTTTGCCCACGTCATCGGCACGTGGTGTTAAATTGTACGACTCTTACAAAACTACGTGTGGCTTAATTCTAATCCCCATGAGATATGTAGAGATTCCCAAACATTATTTCTTCTATAACAACCACATTCATGGCCCTTTTTGGTCTTTTGACCATAGAATTCTGGAAACATTATGTGGTGTGGTTGAGACCTCTTCAATCCTCACTCATTTCAGGTCGCTTCATGGCACCACAACATGCACCCCTATTCTAGAAACTCAACCTTGTGGTCCGGTCTACATTACCCTATACTATTATCATATGTCCTTGCAACATGACATTAAATTGTGTCCCATGGTTTTCACCGTAAGACATAAAATTTCATGGCCACCTATAACTATGTGTGGCTTGATTCTTATTTTCATAAGATAAGTGTCACGAACCAGCCATGGTACCCTTGTAAACAGATAACCGAGCCAGCCCTGACATAGCCCGAAGGGCATTCCTGATCCCCATTGGTCAGTGACTAGAACCTGGAATCACACAACATGCAGGTGGGAACAATTTATGCCATAAGAATGTGAAAGAAAAAGAAACAATACAGTATGCATAACAAAAAGAAACTCCACTTGGAGTAATGAACCAGAAAACAAAGAGGCATATAATGCCTAAGGTACTACAACCCATGTACTAAAAATGGAAAAACAGGCCCAAAGTCCCTAAGGACAATTCTCACCATGACCAAACTTCAACAACTGGGATCACCTCTCAAGGATCCTTTCCCTTTTCTCGAACATAGAAGAATAAGATCTACAAACACATGAAGGAAAAAGTAGGATGTGAGCCTAATCCCTCTAGGATACCACCAAAGATTCCATAATAGATGCCAAATATAGATTACCCAAAGGAAAGGCATTCAATTTTCAAATAAATAGTTTTTTCAATTCAAAAGAATATTCTAACAAAATATGCTAAACATTTTCAAATGATGGAAATAAGTACTTTAAGAAAAGGCTTACAAATAATGGAATATTTTGAAAATAATGGCTTAAATAAAACCTTTATATAAAATATTTTATATAAATTCAGTAGGCATGTAAAATAGTTCACAAGAATTGGCATACATTTATATCTCAAATATAAATAAACAAGTGAGTAACATGATCATCTGCCAAAAGGTAAGATAGTATTAACCAGTTATAGGATTTCACACTCTCTATGTAAACGCAGAAAATTGTGTATACACACGTCCCTATGAAACTGGCCAAATGAGACTCGTCACCAACCTGTCGGGGATGTGACCCACCACAAGTATTTTTTAGAATGTTTTTGTAGTGTATAGTGTATCCAAATAACACACTAAATACCTAAGTATTGCATGAACTCTTACATGATGGGCGAACTATTGTAAGAATTCTTAAAATATGATCAATCCTATTATTCTATTTCAAAAGTTCCAATTTAATTCCTTTTTAATCCCAAACAGGTTTTATTAAAATCATGCCTTTTTACAAGATAAATTCAATGGGTTTCTATCAAATCATTTTAAGCCATTTTCATAAGTTAGAAATCCTTTCAAAACCAATTACATCATTACACATTTCATTTCCACAATTAAATTCAACAATTTAATTGAAAAAATTTCCATAAAATTCACAATTTACATTTAACAATTTACATCAACCAACTTTCCATAAACACACCCAATTCAATGGAATTGGGGTTTTCCCAAATTTCTATGCAAAAACCATTTAAAAAATATCAATTCAATGAAATCAATATTTTATCAATTTAATTGAAATAAACTTGAGAAATTGAATTTAAATCAATAATTGAATTAAATCAAGAAAATAAAATGATAATAAATTTGTAAAGTCGGGACAGAACCACCTAAATCAATTGATTGATAGGAGTTATACCAATGAGAAACCCCAAAAATAGAGTGTCACAACAATATCGATCAAAAACTGGATCTAAATCCTTAAAACCAAAATTAAAATCAAAGGAATCAAGATCTTGTGAAACTAGATCTAGATTCACCGCCATAGATCTATACCTCAACTCATAGTTATATATCCTTGGAAACAATGGAAATATCCCATGAAAAGATCAAAGAAAGATAGAGGAATAAACGAGGAACGTAATGGGATAAAATTCACTTATCAGGAGGAAAGTAGATCTTCAATCTGAGCCTTCAATCTCAAAGCAAGATGTATGGATCACCTTGGAATCTCTCTAAGAAGCTTTGTAAAGACCTAAAATGAGTCAAGCCTCAGCCAAGGTTGAGCATATGGGATTCCCGGGGGTTTTTGGGGTTTTAAAAAAAAAATTGGAATTAAGAACCACACGCACAGTTTACCTGGGCAGAGGCGCATGGTTTATCAAACTGTGCACACACTGTTCCTACCTCTTTGTCTAATGCTGCTTGGTTGGCACGGTTTGGTTGCACGGTTTTCCAAACCGTGCGCAAACCGTGCACAAGCCATTTCCCTTTTGTTTTACTTAAAAGTCCACCCAAACGCACCCCCAAGTCACTACTCTAAATCATAGGTTCTTAGAAACATCAAAAGTACCTGGAAACATGACGTGATGTTACAGCCTCCCCACCATAAGATCTTTCTATCCCCAAAAAGCCTATGAAGAAACCACCATGTCAAAAAGATGAAGCCACTTATCTCTCATTAGTGCCTCCCTTTCCCACGTCTCAGGAGAATCAAAACCATGTTGCTATAGTACACAGACAAGAGGTATCTTTTTCCCATGAAGTACCTTGGTCTCAGAATCAAGAAGCCTGACTGTTCATTTAGTAACAGATAAATCTGGTTCAATTTCATGATCACTCCTGCTCACAACATGAAATGGATCAGAGATATAATTTTGCATCTGCGATATATGGAACAAGTTATGTATCGACGTCAGCAGTGGTGGTAGACCTAGATGGTAAGAAGCTTTCCCAACAAGACCAATAACCTCAAAAATCCCGATAAAATGAGGGTCAAGCTTCCAATGCCTCCCAAGCCGTCGATGAACCAATTGGGGTGAATATTTCAAAAAAAAAACTGGTCACTAACTGGGAAATCTAAAGGTTTATCGCGACAATCAGCATAAGACTTGTACCGACCCTGTATTGTCAACATTCTCTGATGAATAAACTGGATCTTAGCTGTCGTCTCTTGGATGAAACTCGGTCCTACCAATGAGCGTTCACCAATATCCGACCAACATAAAGAAGATTTACAAGGATGACCATACAAAGCCTCAAAACGAGCCATTTTGATCACAGATTGTTAACCGTTGTTATAAGAAAACTCAACTAGCCCCAGATGATCATCCCAAGACCCACCAAAGTCCAGAACACAAGCGTGTAGAATATTCTCAAGGATCTGAATAGCTCTCTCTGTCTGGCCATCTGACTGTGGATGATAGGCCGTGCTCAATCAAACCTGAGTTCCTAGTGCCTCTTGAATGCCTATCCAAAAGTGAGAAGTAAACCAAGGATCCCTATCTGAGATAATAGAAAATGTAACTCTGTGCAAACGAACAACCTACTTCATATAGATATTTCCCAACTCCTCAACTTTTTTTGTATCTAGAATAGGTATAAAATGATCCGACATGGTTAGTCTGTCGATCAAAACCCATATCACGTTCTTCATTCTCTGGTTTGAGGTAACCCAACAACAGAGTCCATATAGATTTCATCCCAATTACATGTAGGGACTGGAAGTGGTTGAAGAAAACCAAAAGGTTTCTGGTGCTTGGGTTTCACCTGCTGGAAAGTATAGTAATGAGATACAAACTCATCAATGCCTCGTCTCATACCTGGCCACCAAAACCGTTGCTACATATCATAGAACATCTTTGTGGTTCTTGGGTGTATTGCCCATTGAGAGTTATGGAATCCCCCCATCACATTCTTCCATGCCGCTAACGGCACAACGTAATGGTCTCAATAACACAGAACACCCTCTTTGGAGAACGACCATAGATTTTCAGTATCCCCACCATAAAGAGAGTCCCTAATGTTATAGAATTCATCATCCTGTTGTTGTTCCTTAGGAATTAACTCAAGGAGATCTGATTTCAACTGAACACTAGATAAAGAAACTTCATTCCCCTTCTACTGAACTTCAATATGCAACTGAGAAAAAAGAGCCATCAGAATCCACTCTTATGAAGATTCATTCACAACTTATGATGGAAGTTTCCTACTTAATGCATCTACATCTAAATTACCTTTCCTCGGGGTATAGGCAAAGTCAATGTCGAAAGATGACAGGTACTCCACCCAACGGCTTTGGTGAAGGTTCAAATATTTTTGAGAAAACATATAACTCAAGCTCTTGTGGTCTGAATACAAAGTATACCTTTCTCCATAAAGGTAATGCATCCAACACTTAATTGCGTGCATTATATTTTCAAGATCAAGGTTATCGGTAGGATAGTTCTTCTCATGAGGATTACGCTTATGAGACCCATTGGAAACAGCATGATTACCCTGCATGAGTACACATCCCAGACCTGAACCTGATGTATCATAGAAGAATAAATAACCTATTTTAGCCACAGGAAGAGTTAACATTGGTGAAGTAGTAAAAAGATTCTTTAGCTCAACAAAATATCTCTGAAATTTATCATTCTAGGAAAACATCACTCCCTTTCGACTCAGAGAATTCAGTGGAGAATCTAACTTTGAGAAGTCTTTAACAAACCGGTGATAATATCCTGCTAATCCAAAGATGCTCCAAATCTCGAAATCATTTTGAGGTTGTTCCCAGGACAGAAAAGCCTTCAACATTTAAAGATCAACTTATATTCCTTGTTCTGACACAACATGTCCCAAGAATTTCACTTCCCAAATCTAGAAATCACACTTTGAATGCTTGGAATAAAGTCTGTGATTTCTTAGAAGACCCATAACAGTTCTCAGATGATGCACATGATCCTCCTCAGACTTGGAGTAGAAAAGAATGTCATCCACAAAGACTACCATGAAAGAAAATAGATACTCATGGAATGTTGTATTCATCAACGCCATGAAATCTTTAGGATCATATGTTAGGTCGAACGGCATAGGAAGGTACTCATAATGGCCATACCTACTCTGAAAAGCTGTCTTGGAAACATCAGATTCTTTTATCCTCACCTGATGGTAACCAGATCGAAGATCATTTTTTGAAAACCAATTTTCCCCTTTCAATTGATCAAACAAATCACCAATTCATGGTAACATATATTTTTTCTTTATCTTAACTCGATTTAGAATTCGAAAATCAACACATAAGTAGAGAGAACCATCAGCCTTCTTGGAGAAGAGAAAAGGTGCTTCCCAAGGTGACACGCTCATGTGTATAAAACCCCTATTAAGAAGATCATCTAACTGAGACTTCAGTTCTTTTTGTTCAGCTGGATCCATTCGATAAGAGGGAATAGAAACTAGTTGAGTACTAGGCATTAATTCAATAAGGAAATCAACCTCTCTTACTGGTGGAAAACTAGAGAAGTCAAAAGGAAACATGTGGGAAAACTCAGCGACGACTGGAAGAAGATCACCAGACATTGAATCTCTATCCAAATCAAATGAAAACACTGATATAACTTTCTCCAACTCTGGATAAGAGTGTCTGACTTTACTTGAACTTTGGTCCCATACTCCTTGAAAAATAAGAGGCACACCACTGGGTGTAGTAAGGTAGACCCGTCAAAGATTAAAATCGATCTGGGATTTATTGGCAATGAGCCAATCCATCCAAAATATGACATCAAAAGATTTCATTTCAAGATCCAAGAAAATCCAATCATGATCAATATCTTATAGAGATAGGACACAAGCAAGAATATAGAGACCCTTCTTTCTCATTACACCAAGGGGTGTAGTAACATAAATCGCACAAGATAAGATTTCCATAAGTAGATTAAGAAGATTAACAAGATAGGTTGATATGAAAGAGTGAGATTCACCAGTATCAAAAAGATCAATCACTAAAGACGAAGATATAGGAATGGTACCTCTAAAAGTTGTAGGACTTGCACCAGATACCCTTGGAGACTCTTCGATTGTTTGAAGAAGCTTCGTTCCGAATGCCTATGGTTGGAACCATTTTCTACATGAATCATTTGATTGCCCTGTAGTATTTGTAGGTGTTGATGATACTGTTCCACTACGTGGACAAGATATGTGATGGAAAAATATCTGTAAGTTCCCTAAACATCCGTAGGAGATATAGTTATTGGGTGCCTCAGTGCAAACCCTCTTAGAATGTCATAGATTCCCACACTAATATAAATTCAATGAAGCCCCTCCTGGTGCTACCAGAGGTCTGGAATGACTCTGTTGTCGAGAACTTCCATGATAAATGTCACGCTTCCATTTTTCATTAAAGGAACCAACACTGCAATTAGGAGGAAAAACAACCTCTTTCAACCCTGACTTTCCTACCAAGTCCATCTCAACAATCATAGCCCTATACAACACATTAGCATAGGTGGGTATCCTTAGTAGGAAACCCTGAGAACAGATATTTGATCGAAGTCCCAACATGAATCATTGAGACTTTATCCTCTCATTAGATACAATCTCAGGAGAAAAAAGTACCAGCTCAGAAAAATGATTTGAGTACTCAGTCATGGTTTTGTTGGCAAACTCAAACTTCAAAAACTCCACAGCCTTGGCCAACACCATTGATTCTAGATATAACTGGTTATTGAAAAGAACCCTAAAGTCTTTCCACTCGAGACCCTCATGTTTCCCAACCGTCACCATTGTGTCCCACCATCTTCTACTCGATCCCTCCAGCACGAAGGCGGAATACTTCACCATGGTCACATCAGGTGTCTCCATGAATCCAAACTGATGTTCAATCTTACTCAACCATTCCTCAACATGTTGAGGGTTATTGGAGCCTTTGAAAACTGGTGGCTTCAGGCGTATGAATTCTTGAGAATGACATCGGAGAATATCACTATGAATATCGATAGCTGGAGTCTGAATAGGAACAAGATGTGGTGCATGTCCCAGAGCATGGACAGTGCGAACAATCACCTCAACCAGACTATGATCCACAATAGGGCTTGCTAGCTAAGGTTCAGCAATAGCCTCTTTTTGGATCTGAGCTCCATGTCTTCTCAGAGGCATAATGCTGCACAACATAAAAATACATAGATTAACTCCCAAACTGAGTAACAATGAAAAATATTCTTAATATAAGGGATTAACAAGATTTGGATTCCACTCTACCCAAATCATAATAGGGAAAATACTAGAACTAATCCACAAGTCATATTTCCCAAACCAACCCTCGTGACTTAATCTTCATTGCGGTGAGAGCTCGCCAGGAACTCAATCACAACTAACTTCTACGTCCCGATAAGAAAACACAAATTCATATTGTCATCAAGGAAAGATGATTAACCTCCCTATGATACCAGTTTATCACGAACCAGCCTAGGTACCATGGTAACATGATAACGGGGCCAGCCCTGACATATATTGAAGGGCATTCCTGATCCCCATGGGTCAGCGACTAGCACTTGGCATCTCACAACATGCAAATGGTAACTATTTATGCCCCATGAATGTGGAAGAAAAAGAAACTAGACAGTATGCATAACAAAAAGACACTCCACTGGTAGTAATGCACCAGAAAACATAGTGGCATAAAAAGCCCAAAGTACTAAAACCCAAGTACAAAAATGGGAAAAACAGACCCAAAGTCTCTAAGGACACAACTCATCAAGACCAAAGTTCAGCAGTTGGGATCACCTCTCAGAGATCCCTTCCATTTTCTCGATCTTTAATGAAGATAATCTACAAACCCCTGATGGAAAGGAGAACAAATCCATGACACTAATAAAAGAATTTTAGGACCACTATGTAATGCATATTGCATGACTCGTATAATGGCTCGTGACCCACATCAAGGAGCTCATGAATTTTTGTTCCTATGAGGGGCTTCTGGGGTGCATAACCCTTACAAGGCATTGCATGACCCCCTTTGGAGACTCATGATCATGTGACGTAAATATGATTATGTGAATCACAAGTGATCGAATGATTGACAAATAGATCTTGTGAAACACTCAAGGAAACCACATCATTCATAAGTAATGTATAATGAATTACCAAAATTAGATTTGTGGCAGAAGCAGATGATCGCATGAATAGAAATAAGCCTCATGTAAGAGCTATGCCATAATAGGTTCATGGTGGAGACTCGTGAACTGGGTTCATGATCAAGGTTCAAGAAAAGGTCTCATGACGGGAGAAACAATGAGACCACTCTGAAAATAAGTGGTCGGTGGAATTAATTATCTATGACCCCTATATATATGCATCTCATAGAATACCAAGAGTCACCTGGTAGACCAAATGTCTCCGAAAGCACCATTTTGTGACACTGCCAATGAATATGGAGGTCATTGAGTTTCCTAAAAACCAAGTCCTTGTCCCATCAGACATTTCTCCTAAGAGGGTTTATTTTTTGATGCCTTCCATATAAGAATCTACAAAATCACAAAGGAAGAAATATCCAAATATGATTATTATTTCCCCCTATAAAATCAAGAAAGAAGTGGTTGGTTGAAGACTGATGGATCACATGCACCCCTAATGGTTTTAGGATCATGTGACCATTTCAAGGTCTCGCAAAAGCTCTACTCCTAGACCATCACCCGCAAATGGTCCAGCGTAGCCCCCTTCAACAACCCACTAGGTCTTATGAAGGATCCTTAGACAATTGAATGAGTGCCACCTGATCTACATGTTTTTTTCATTGGAAAGTGAAATAAAAACCAACCAAAATCATATAAAAATTGAGAATAATGATGTTATAATGTATGAGAACCCCAGTGGTCGCATAGCTCATAAACCAAAATGTCATTGGGAAGAATAAAATCCCTTGGTGATATCTGAGTAATCATGTATGACCTCACAACATTTTTTATTTCAAATGAAGAAGATGAAAGGAAGGGGTGAGAAAGGTTCACAGTCCCTGAAGGACATGTGATGTGCACCACAAAAGATCTATAAGAAATAGTTAAGCCTCATAGAATCCCCATGGAATGTTGACCTCATTGAACAGAAGTTCTATTGAGTGTCTAGAAAACACTAAAAACACTCTAATAACAATCATATAGACCTGTCCACCATATTCTTGTGCACTCTCCATATGACCCGTTTTGGTCATGCAGGATATCATCAAAAAATAGAGTAAAAATCCAATATATTACTCATTGCAGCTAGCATGACACCTACCCATTGTGAAATAAAACAAATTAGATCAAAACGGAGGAGGCAAGAGGGGTTTATGATTTTTAAAAGGCATGTGACGTGTCCTTGATGACCTGCAAGACCCAACGAGTCCATGGCGACTTTCCCAGTTCATCTTGAAAAGGACCTCAGGGTTTTCATCCTAATCCTCTAATCAAATGGATATATTTATCCATGAATTTATTGTGCACCCCCATGAGAATTATATTTGTTACCCGAAGGATCTCCAATAAATAAAAAAATACCCTTGTTAAAAGACAATAAATGGGGAATGACGAAAAAACATTGTTTCATTAAAAATAAGAGGTCAAAATATGGTAGGTGAGAGGTACTCGTGGTCACTGAAAAACACGTGACACACCTAGTTCTCCAGCAGTGCTATCCCATGAGACCCTGAGACAAGTCACTCATGGTCTCTAGAGATTCTTTTAACAGACACTCTGGTCTTGTGAGGACCCTCAGATAAGTAAACATGAAAACACAAAATTACTTCGTCACACCCACAGGATCGAAAAATTTTCCAATAATCATCCATAATAAGATGAAGGAAGAGACTAGTGATCGATGAAAATCCATGGACATGTATGAAGAAGTCTACAACAAGGGCTCACGAAACAATGTGGTGTCAAACCCCCTTTGTTGGCTCTAGCCCTAACTCGTGTTAGATACGCCAAACAAACCTGTGGGTAACTTGGGAAGAAGGTCCTATGAATTCCCTTCGCCAACATGAATAAATGGTTGGATTCTTGATGGTTGGATTCCCAAACATGACTCTCAACTTGAAAGAACGTCTCAAAGTATTAATCATGCGATCAAACATATTTATTTCATGAAATACAATAATGGACCATCAGATTAGTCACGTGTTAGGCATAAAGAAATTCAAATGGTCACTCATATAACACGTGATGGAACTTTTGTAGGTTATGTGAATTATATACAACAAGACTACTAGATCATTCAAGACTCAAGATAAACTGAATCCAAGAAAAACCAAGGTACCCACAATATAAGGTATATAACCAAGATCAAAGGTAGTAGGCTTGGGAGAAGTACTTGCATGCTATCTCTCAGGCACTTAGCGCATTCCACTTGAAGACATGTGAAATCACTAGGACAAGTCGTCCAGATCTTGCGAAAATCCTTCGACATGTAATTTGGGACATGTGAAGTCCTCCAAACATATCAAATCCCATTTATGTTACCCATGCGGATGCCACTTCGATCTTGTGAACCCTCTAGGTCCATCACTCGAGACTCACGATGTCCTTCGGTCAGATCTCCTAACTCATATAACAGTGTTCAATCATGTCATCTGAGTCTCACAGAATCACCAAGACATGATGATCAACATCTATTGATTCTTTATGAGAAAATTATATGAGACTCTCAATGTAATCCAGAGGAATCGTTCAAGTCTCGTGATGTCTCCCATAGGTGTCCTCCATGATAAATGACAATCCCCAGGATTGTGCCACACTGGCTCTCGAGACACCTTATTTTTGTGTCAAGTCTTGTGAGTGATGACTCTCAAGGCATGCCAACTGGGTCATGCGATGTCCTCCAGGAAAGAAAGCCATGTCAATAGGGCATCCTAGGATCTGACAACACTTTTTTTCTTTGTAATTTAAGCCATGATCCATATAGAAGCCACTATGTGTAATCCTTGGAATATATGAAATATGAGGACTTCGATTCCTGCCATAACTGGGATACGTAGGATTCCTTTGTAAGGCCCAATCTCTATGGAAATAATCCTCATGGACTGTCCCAATATACAATTCCCATATTCGTATGTCATGAGACTCATCATCTTCTCCCCCTTGTTTCTCACAGTGTGCCCAGATTGTGTGCGCTTTTGAGGATGCAACAAAAACCCTATTAGGCATCATAGAACATAATGGTATAGGAAAACCTCAATGTGCAATCCCCAAGATAAATGGAACTATAATGACTCAGATTCCTACAATATTTAGGATACGTAGTCCACCTATCCCAAGGTTTGAGCTCCATATCGATCATCCAAGGAGGGACCAACAAATGTACGCAATCCAAAGAAATAACATTTATTAATTTACACCCCTTGTTTCTTACAAATTAGCATGGCTCATGTGGGAATAGGGAGTCACAATGATTATATCATCATCATTATAAGAGTCCATAATGGTATACATAAGAATAAGTGCTTAAGACATGACATAAAATGAACTACAATGACTATAATTCCTTCCATACAAAGGATATGTAGGAAACCTTCTCAATGACCAAGCTTTACACTAAATATCCCAAGGATTGCCATATATATAAGTCACATTAATATACACCATGAGGCTAACACCAAACATAGCTCACATGGGCATTGGGAGATATGAATGAGCACCTCATAAGGAATCATGAATGAATGCCCCTCATATAAGAGTATATGTCGTAGCTCTAGTCTAAAGGGTCTCAAAAAATTATGTGTGTTTTGATTCCTATAATACCTATGATACATAGGATGCCTCATATTGGCTTAATCCCCTCTTGGAATGTCAACCACCTCCTAATATGGAATCCCATTATGAAGCCTTTGGTTACATTGTTACATCACTTGAATAAGATTTTCTCTATTTGGTAAATGGATGAAGAACCTCTGATACATACAAATTGTAACACCCCGAGATTTTATGAAAAATATTATTTTTAATTTCATTAATGTCTTGTGTTGTATGCTACACCAAAAGGATCTTTCACAACATGCATCCTTGACTTACACGCAATCACGACCTTCCTTGATAGCGTGTGTAGTACGCAATACCGAGTTTCACTAAACAACGATATGCTATTAAAATATTATTAAAAGTAGCCGTTATGAATAGTAATAACCACTTTTTGAAATTTTGTAAATTTTATTTTTCAAAATTGACTTCATTTTTGGATTCGTAATATCGAAATTAGCTTAGGGTGAAATTTTGGTAATTTTCGGATAACTTTCATATTTTGATGAATAGTAGAAATTACTAAATTTTAATTACAAATAACTTTTTCAATCGAAATAATTAATAGTGATAAATTATTAATTTTAGTGGTTTTAAAGTATATTTAGAATATATTTTTACAATTTAATACAATAATGGTCATTGAATGTAATTTCACATTTAAACCACTTATAAACAAGTTTCAATCTTTTGATAGTTATTATCTCTTAAAAACACGCTATTTGTTTTAACGACGGGAATTAATTTTTAAATTAGTTAATGCAACTAATATGTTTTGAATTTGGTAAAATAGACATCATTTTTGAGTTCATGATATCAAATATAGCTTAGGCCTAATTTTTGGTATTTTTCTGAAAACTTTCAATTTTTGATGAATAGTGAAACCACTAAGTGGTAGGTTAAAAACTGAATTTTGCATAAAACTTAATTTTACCGCTTCTGTGAATGGAATTTCGAAAATCCGACAGACACGGTTAATATCAAGGACTAAAATGTGGTTCAATGAGATGAAAATAATTTTTGGTGAATAGTAACTTTTTACTTTTTTTTTACCACGGTTAATAGTAAATAGGGTAACTAAGGGTAAATATGATATTAATATTACCCTAACACATATCCTAATTTTATTGGATAAGTGTAATTCGACCAAAAACAACCTTATGAATAAAATATGACCATTTAGGTCCACTTGGATTAGATTATGACATTTAATATTATTTTATTTAATGAATTGTTAAAATAGTTAAAATCAAAGTTTAATAACTAAAACATTTTTAATATGGGGTTATACATAAGATAAATTCGACTATAAATATTCCTTAGAAATATAAAACGATTTCCTACATAATGATATTTTATTTATAATTTTTAGACATTAAATATATAAATTTATTTATGACACAACGATGATGCAGTAATTACCCTTTTAAGGAAATGTTAACATAATGGATGTTATAAATGCTCAAATAAATGTAATTTGAGACTTTTTATGAATTCCACTAATTTTATAGGTTACTATGATATATTAGTGTTGATTTAATCAACTTGGATCGAACATATAATTCTGTTATGACTTTCACAAAAATCATATATCAAATAGTGTCAACATTGACACAAAATAGTTTTTAAATCAAATATTATATTATTAATTGTTATTTTATTCCTAAAAATCTATGGTTAGAAAAAATGACTTAGATAAGGATATATATATTAATAATAAACAATTTGGGGTTCGTTTGGCATGTTATAGTAAGTGTATTAACCATATAGTGTAAGAAAACAAAAAGACACGGTAAAAGTTAAATTATTTAACTTAGAGTTAAATCTAATTGATAAGGTTAAAATAATAACCTAAACTTGTCTAAATCCTATTAGTTGATAGGATTTCGACCCATACCCACTTTATCTTCGAAATAAGACCCTTTGGAACCATTATAAACCTATTTTGACTTTAATATAAAATAATATTTTGAGATATTCCTAAGGTGCCTCTCTCCTCCCTTATAAAAGGGCACCTCCCCCCCTCCTCCTCACACCAATTTGAGCACTCAAGCTCGGCCAACCCCTGCCATTTTTTTCCTCTCCACTTCCCTAGAATAATCCTAGAGGTCCTGGTCTTCTTCAAAGACCAATCTTAGTTCCCTAAGTGGAGGATTCAAAGAGGCGTTCCAAAGAAGAGGTAATATCCATTACCGATCTTTTCAATTACTTTCTTCTTCAACTTCTTCTTATTTAGTTGTTTCATGATAAAGTAATAACATCAGTATTACTTACATACTGATATGTTATTATAAATATGAAACAACCCTAATTCTCCTTCTATCCATCCTACGGAAAAATGAAATCACCGCGCGTGCGTACGTACGGAATACCGTCTCCACGCCGTGGTGTATTCTATTTTCCACCATCACCTTACAAGGATGGGTATAATGGTGTAATGAGTAACTATTTATGATTATTATAAAGTAATATTGATACTGAAATAATATATATATACTCCAATACAGTTCCACGATCATAGGAACGATATCATCACTCGTGCGTACGTACGGAATACCGTCTCCACGATGTGATGCGACTCGTTCTACATGATCATCATTACATAGTAATTATATAAATAAATTGAATGAATAAGTATGATATATGTTACACTAATACTATTCTGGATATAAGGTATCTATAAACTTAAAGGAAGAATAAGAATTTATTCGGAAAAACACGCATAAGAACAAAAGGCAATAAGGACCAGAGTAACAAGTAACAATGAAATATTACTAACAAGAAGCTAAGAATATGACCATATATGATATCATATCAATATGTATGATTCTGGAATAAGTCAATAACATTATTTAAACCATTATACAGGAGCATCGGACACGTACAAAGCAAATCAGACCAAAGGTAAGGGAAATATCACAATCTCATTTTTATCCGAGATTGTTTAAACTTTAGTATTTACTGGGGTGTATTTTGTCATCCAAATCCATGTTTCCTCAAGTAATATTATTTCCATCCACCTACAATTGTTTAAGTCCAATTTTACCCTTCGGTGAATTTTTAGTAAAAGATATGAAAGGAATCTTTTGTCGTTTTTCTTACGATGTACTTTTTGACTTTTCCAACAAAAGTACGAAGAATGTTTTTTTTAACTTATACGGCATGAATGGATTTTTAAAACATTATTTCCAAGAAACTTCCTTTACAAGTTTTCAAGTTTATTTTTAATCAACTTCTTTTATTTTAAAGTCATATGACATGTTATGAAAGGAAAAATGTTTTTGAAGTAGAAAGGATATTTTCCTCAAGAATGGAGTTCAAGTATTTTATCAAAATTATTTTCCATCTAAGATAATAAAAGGGTTCTGTTTTTATCCCTATTATTACATTGGTTTGATTATGTTGTGATGGAAATATTTTTATAAATTCCTTTATCTTATATGAATTGTTTTATGATGTCATGTTGTTTAAGAATCCCATTTTTATTACATGGGGTACGCTATGATGTATGGTTTATGATTATGTGGCACACATAAGAAAGGATTCATTATAATATGGGTGGGACCTATATCTCCCTCCAATGAATTGGGTAAAGATTTTATATCTCATGAGATAGACTTGGCTGGAATGGTAGGTTATACCGGTTTAGTGAAACAGGACTGAAACGAGGGTTACTCGATTCAGAAAGGGACTTTTTCCACTAAGATAGTCTTGGCAATGAGTCATGACTAACAAGAAATGATTTTCTTTTCTTATGTGTGCATGCCACAAAGTTTCAAGTTTCATGTTATGATTATGGGGATCTCATTTTCACTTCTATGATTTATTCCATGTTATGATATTATGATCTCTTTTGCAGGTTATGATTTTCAAAAAGATATGATATGATTTTTATTTCCTTTGTTTACCCTTACTGAGCATTTGAGCTCACCGTTTTATGTTTTCTTTTCCCCAGGATATAAAGAAAGGTTTTAGGTAAAAAAAGGGGAAGATCTTTATGGGAGATATTGAAGATCATTCACCACGATTGGAAGATTACGTTTCGAGTTTCCAAAGACACTAAACTATTACGATCCTTCTGTGTGTGTTTTTTTTATGTACTAAGTATTCCGCAAAAGTAATGTAATGTCCATGTACGTCAAGCTTCGGGTCTCTACAGTTGGTATCAGAGGAAAGGTTTAGTCAACCTTTGGAAGCTAGGATGCGAGAACTTTAGTGAGATCCCTAGAGATATTTATAAGGTTTGTCTAGGGATGTCCCTAAGGATAAGTATACGTGTAGGATACAGTCCTATAAATATGGTAACGATCTTAGAATCTAACCTAAGAAGTTAGATATTGAGGATACTCCCCCTTTATAACGTTGTTTTCCCTAGCATGATTTTTGCCTCTCACACTATTCTATTTGGGTTTTAGAAAATGGCTGGAAACAAGGTGATTCACGATAATGGAGGATATGCTGGACAATGGAATGATATTTTTTATGATCAACCAAATGAAATGGGATTTGGAAGTCCAAACATCATTATTATGCCGAATCAGCAATCTCATAATATGATTAATAAAGTAAAATTTGGTAAGTTTCCTGACTCGGCTAATATGAGAAAGATGGAGTTTCATGATGATCATAGAGGAAAGAAAGTTCAATTTCCCCTATGTAAATCATGTGGGAAGAGGCATCAAGGAGAATGTTTCAAAGGAACTTGAAGATGCTTTGGGTGTGGAAAAGAAGGACACAAAGCCAGTAAGTGCAAAGTAAAAGGTTCAGTTAACACCAGGGATGAGGATAATGGTATTTCTACGACATCAACCATGGTTAAATGTTTTAAATGTGGAATGTACGGGCATTATGAAAACCAATGCTCTAAGGGAAATTCTCGTGAAGAGAATCAGTATGGTCGTATGGGTAGTATTTATGTTGATGATGATGAAGAGACTACAAATGATATGTGAGATGAAATAATTGTTGAAGCCCGATCAATGGTTTAAGAATGTAGTGGAATGATGACATGTTTATCATGTGTAATGTTGTATAAGTAATCTCAAGGTACTATGGAATAAAGAGACATCTAAGGATTGTTACACTGTTGTCTTTCCTTGAGTTTTGAATGTGTATGATTAATGGTACCACTATCCATGAAAGGTTATTCAGATATTTTTGAAATGTAGATGATATGCGCATAATGAAGGGATAAGGAGAAAATTAAATGTTTGACAGTATTCATGAGCTCATGATTTATATAAGGACTAAGTGATATCATGGTTTGAGTATATAGAATTTTGAGGATTTTGGTATTTGGAAGGTGTTAACTTTTAACTGCATTCATGTTTTCACTAAGGTTCAATGGGTATTCAAGAGAATACATGATTAAGGACTTTGAATGTTTGGAATGTGACCAACGAAACATATCTTATGATATATGGGGATCAACGATAGTATTAAATCTCTGGTAATCGTTTTCACTATGTTATGAGAGTGTACTAAAGTATTATGGATGAGCCTAAAGATTGTAATGGATTATGTTGGACATAAGTTAGGATAAAATGTTTTTCAATATTATTGATGGGATGTTATAGTAATATAGCTTTAGAAAAAGGACAACCTGCAGGACGGGCGACAGCCCATCGCGTCGGACAAGGATGTGGGAATCAAACCCACAACCGAAGTGCGACTGGCCTTTATCGCCTACCACTGGCCTACAGGAAGTCCCTGTTTAGTACAAACTAGTTTTATTATATTAAGCAGTATGATATAAGATGTATAAGTCCATTTTAGGAACCATATATGATTAATCTCACTATAGATCGACTTATGTGTATAATTTTTGCTAACCTTTTGTTTGAGACAGATGGAATGACCTGACATTCTATCACATGATCTGCTAACACTTCATGAATAACAAATTCAACTTCATTTATTTAAGAGATGAAGTGTAAATTGTTCAAGGCACGAACAGTAGTGAGATTGTACCAAAATAAAGTAAGTATTTATTCTAATTCAAATTCTTTAACTTTAGGGAAACAATCTTAAAAACCAAAAATGTTGTCCTAGTGATATTATATCTGATGAATCAGATGGTACCTTAGATCGTCACAAATTTATGGCTTTGTGATTGCTGGCTTTTCCATAGCCATGTTCTCTACCACTCTCCATCAGAACATGATGGTTAGACTTCTCTTCCATATCCATATTTTCACCTATGTGGAAACCCAGGGATTAGTTTATTTGGGTAACCGTTACGTTTCATACTTTTTTTTAAAGATTGGTTTTGGTATTCCTTTTTACGATGTGGGTTTCTATTAAAGAAACATTCAAGTAGTAAACCATTTATAACCCCGACGAATTTCACGGGCGAAATTCATTTTAAGTGGGGTAGAATGTAACACCCCGAGATTTTATGAAAAATATTCTTTTTAATTTCATTAATGTCTTGTGTTGTACTCTAAACCAAAAGGAGCTTTCACAACACACATCCTTGACTTACACGCAATCACGACCTTCCTTGATAGCATGTGTAGTACGCAATACCGAGTTTCACTAAACAACGATATGCTATTAAAATATTATTAAAAGTAGCCGTTATGAATAGTAATAACCACCTTTTGAAATTTTGTAAATTTTATTTTTCAAAATTGACTTCATTTTTGGATTCGGAATATCGAAATTAGCTTAGGGTGAAATTTTGGTAATTTTCGGATAACTTTCATATTTTGATGAATAGTGGAAATTACTAAATTTTAATTACAAATAACTTTTTCAATCGAAATAATTAATAGTGATAAATTATTAATTTTAGTGGTTTTAAAGTATATTTAGAATATATTTTTACAATTTAATACAATAATGGTCATTGGATGTAATTTCACATTTAAACCACTTATAAACAAGTTTCAATCTTTTGATAGTTATTATCTCTTAAAAACACGCTATTTGTTTTAACGACGGGAATTAATTTTTAAATTAGTTAATGCAACTAGTATGTTTTGAATTTGGTAAAATAGACATCATTTTTGAGTTCATGATATCAAATATAGCTTAGGCCTAATTTTTGGTATTTTTCTGAAAACTTTCAATTTTTGATGAATAGTGAAACCACTAAGTGGTAGGTTAAAAACTGAGTTTTGCATAAAACATAATTTTACCGCTTCTGTGAATGGAATTTCAAAAATACGACAGACACGGTTAATATCAAGGACTAAAATGTGGTTCAATGAGATGAAAATAATTTTTGGTGAATAGTAACTTTTTAATTTTTTTTACCACGGTTAATAGTAAATAGGGTAACTAAGGGTAAATATGATATTACTATTACCCTAACACATGTCCTAATTCTATTGGATAAGTGTAATTCGACCAAAAACAACCTTATGAATATAATATGACCATTTAGGTCCACTTGGATTAGATTATGACATTTAATATTATTTTATTTAATGAATAGTTAAAATAGTTAAAATCAATGTTTAATAACTAAAACATTTTTAATATGGGGTTATACATAAGATAAATTCGACTATAAATATTCATTAGATAGCTAAAAAGATTTCCTACATAATGAGATTTTATTTATAATTTTTAGACATTTAATAAATTAATTTATTTATGACACAACGATGATGCAGTAATTACCCTTTTAAGGAAATGTTAACATAATTGATGTTATAAATGCTCAAATAAATGTAATTTGAGACTTTTTATGTATTACACTAATTTTCTAGGTTACTATGATATATTAGTGTTGATTTAATAGAGTCGGTTCGAACATATAATTCTGTTATGACTTTCACAAAAATCATATATCAAATAGTGTCAAAATTGACACAAAATAGTTTTTAAATCAAATATTATATTATTAATTGTTATTTTATTCGTAAAAATCTAAGATTCGGCCAAATGACTTAGATAAGGATATATATATTAATAAAAAACAATTTGGGGTTCGTTTGGCATGTTATAGTAAGTGTATTAACCATATAGTGTAAGAAAACAAAAAGACACGGTAAAAGTTAAATTATTTAACTTAGAGTTAAATCTAATTGATAAGGTTAAAATAATAACCTAAACTTGTCTAAATCCTATTGGTTGATATGATTTCGACCCATCCCCACTTTAGCTTCGAAATAAGTCCCTTTGTAACCATTATAAACCGATTTTGACTTTAATATAAAATAATATTTTGAGATATTGTTAAGGTGCCCCTCTCCTCCCTTATAAAAGGGCACCTCCCCCCCCCCTCCTCCTCACACCAATTTGAGCACTCAAGCTCGACCAAACCCTGCCATTTTATCCTATCCACTTCCCTAGAATAATCCTCGAGGTCCTGGTCTTCTTCAATGACCAATATTAGTTCCCTAAGTGGAGGATTCAAAGAGGCGTTCCAAAGAAGAGGTAATATCCATTACCGATCTTTTCAATTTCTTTCTTCTTCAACTTCTTCTTCTTTAGTTGTTTCATGATAAAGTAATAAAATAAGTATTACTTACATACTGATATGTTATTATAAATATGAAACAACCCTAATTCACCTTCTATCCATCCTACGGAAAAATGAAATCACCGTGCGTGCGTACGTACGGAATACCGTCTCCACGCCGTGGTGTAATCTATTTTCCACCATCACCTTACAAGGATGGGTATAATGGTGTAATGAGTAACTATTTATGATTATTATAAATTAATATTGATACTGAAATAATATATATATACTCCAATATAGTTCCACGATCATAGGAACGATATCATCACTCGTGCGTACGTACAGAATACCGTCTCCATGATGTGATGCGACTCGTTCTACATGATCATCATTAAATAATAATTATATAAATAAATTGAATGAATAAGTATGATATATGTTACACTAATACCATTCTTGATATAAGGTATCTATAACCTTAAAATAATAATAAGAATTTATTTGGCAAAACACGCATAAGAACAAAAGGCAATAAGGACCCGAGTAACAAGTAACAATGAAATATTACTAACAAAAAGCTAAGAATATGACCATATATGATATCATATCAATATGTATGATTCTGGAATAAGTCAATAACATTATTTAAACCATTATACAGGAGCTTCGGACATGTACAAAGCAAATCGGACCTAAGGTAAGGGAAATATCACAATCTCATTTTTATCCGAGATTGTTTATACTTTAGTATTTACTGGGGTGTATTTTGTCATCCAAATCCATTTTTCCTCAAGTAATATTATTTCCATCCACCTACAATTTTTTATGTCCAATTTTACCCTTCGGTGAATTTTTATTAAAAGATATGAAAGGAATCTTTTGTCGTTTTTCTTACGATGTACTTTTTGAATTTTCCGACAAAAGTACGAAGAATGTTTTTTTTAACTTATACGGCATGAATGGATTTTTAAAACATTATTTCCAAAAAACTTCCTTTACAAGTTTTCAAGTTTATTTTTAATCAACTTATTTTATTTTAAAGTCGTATGACATGTTATGAAAGGAAAAATGTTTTTGAAGTAGAAAGGATATTTTCCTCAAGAATGGAGTTCAAGTATTTTATCAAAATTATTTTCCATCTAAGATAATAAAAGGGTTCTGTTTTTATCCCTATTATTACATTGGTTTGATTATGTTGTGATGGAAATATTTTTATAAATTCCTTTATCTTATATGAATTGTTTTATGATGTCATGTTGTTTAAGAATCCCATTTTTATTACATGGGGTACGCTATGATGTATGGTTTATGATTATGTTGCACACATAAGAAAGGATTCATTATAAGATGGGTGGGACCTATATCTCCCTCCAATGCGTTGGGTAAAGATTTTATATCTCATGAGATAGACATGGCTGGAACAGTAGGTTATACCGGTTCAGTGAAACAGGACTGAAACGAGGGTTACTCGATTCAGAAAGGGACTTTGTCCACTAAGATAGTCTTGGCAATGAGTCAGGACTAACAATAAATGATTTTCCATGATTATGTGTGCATGACACAAAGTTTCATGTTTCATGTTATGATTATGGGGATCACATTTTCACTTCTATGATTTATTCCATGTTAAGATATTATGATCTCTTTTGCAGGTTATGATTTTCAAAAAGATATGATATGATTTTTATTTCCTTTGTTTACCCTTACTGAGAATTTGAGCTCACCCTTTTATGTTTTCTTTTCCCCAGGATATAAAGAAAGGTTTTAGGTAAAAAAAATGGGAATATCTTTATGGGAGATATTGAAGATCTTTCACCACGATTAGAAGATTCCGTTCCGAGTTTCCAAAGACACTAAACTATTACGATCCTTGTGTGTGTGTTTTTGTTATGTACTAAGTATTCCGCAAAAGTAATGTAATGTCCATGTACGTCAAGCTTCGGGTCTCTACACAAATGAATCCTTTAATGAAGATCCCTATATTATTCTAATGATATACATAACCATTAAACCATTTTTTCATGGTATCCAGTACCGTATCAGGATTAGGAAGAGATCCACCAACATATCTTAAATCTATAATAGAGTCCCGGATTGGGAAAAAATCTCCTAAATGGGGTATGATAAGGCCAACCTCCCATAATATTTACCAATTCGAGTCCCCAAGAGTCATTGGTCCTGAAAAACTAGATAAACAATGGCCTTTAGAAAGTAGGTATGTACCCTACTAAAGATGGGGGAATTATTGGGAGTTTTTGGGGAAGGTGAAAATGGTAGCTTGATGAGAGAAAAAATTGTATTCCACATAACCTACACAAAATAGTGGTACCAAGGTGAATGTAAATTAATATATCCAACTTCCACAATAGATATTGTTATTGAACATCATCATGGAATACATTGATTTAATCCTTCACTATTATTGGAGGCCAGATGTTTGAAGACCCCATTACACTAAATTATAAACATTCTAACTGATGGGTGATGGGTTGTATCCTCTTGAACACAAATACCGGTCACTCATCCATATCGTCTCTACCTCCCATAAAGGAGTACTTGTACCATCCAAAATTTGACATCAAACACTCTGATTGTGATATTCTATCAGGGTTTGTAATGTTGAAAACCTGTACTTGTCAATGGTAATGTCATAAGGTTTCATCATAATGACCAAGAGGTAAAAATAGAAACTCTCTCCACCAAATGAAAACTCTCACTATCAAAAGATGTGTGATATCAACGAATGACTCCCTATAATATCCTCTAGCCTCAAATACTGATCTATAACCTCAATGTGTAACTCCAACTCTTCCATGATCAATAAGGATGTAAAATAATGACTTCTACATGTGTCAACAAGTAATGAAGATAAGGTAAATTAAACATAAATCATACCTCAAATTATTTGACATGCCACAAATTGTATCACTCGATCATCTGCAACATCCCATGACCCAGACCGCTAGCTCTTTGAGCTTAGCATAAGTCACATGGGTGTGGTTGTGGAAGTAGCATGTAATGTTTTCCAAAAATTTAAACTCCTTACTCTATTTCATTACCTACTACATTTCTTAACCCACCTCTCTTGGTGAATCCCCCTAAATGAATGGGGTATCCTTGATCTCAACATTTCTTATGTCATGGTTGTTCATCCCCGTCCTGAACACCCTCCGAACCATGAATGGTCAGGTGATCACAAGTTGTATAACCCTACCCATCACATGTGTTGAATAAACTATATCTTGGATGACTATATCTTCTGTATGAAATCTGAGTTATTGGTACATTGGTTTGTGTTGGGAAATGGGTATACCTATTCTAAGGAAACCATAGTATACATCACTTACGAGATGATATAGATGGCTCATCCACATCATTATCATTACTATATCCAACTGCCTGATGTCCTTCCTCTATTGAGATAACTATCACTATACACCACTCTAGCACTTCATCATGGTTTATAAGTTAAAAAATGAAACTATTCTAACACGAATGTGACTATGGTGTCCATAATCCAACTTACATGCTGAAAAAGAACCATCACATACCATATTAATGGAGTAACATATCAAGTCAATAAGCCTCGCATTGTACTATGAAACTATCAGGTCACCGTAATATAGCTCATGAATCCCCTAAATAAAAAATTATCACACATACATAGGGTAATATTCCTCAAAAAATAGCATCTATAATTCATTTTATGGGAGTTTCATTTCATCGCCAGTCTACACGACTATACTCCTCCTATGTCTGGTTTCTCCAAGGAAAATACTTTCCACCCACCCGACCATATGATCAGTTAGGGTTTGCACTAGTGTTATGACATGGATCAGCAAATTTAGACTATCTTATTATTACAAGTGATCTATTTCAGTGTGGATCTTCAGCTACATCTAATGATAGAACTCACATAGAATGTTATGACTATATTTATCATCATCCTTCTCAGTTGGTAATATCGGCTACTTAATAAGTATGGGTTTTTTACCCTACTCTCCAAGAGGATCCTCCTCATGAGATGGCCCTTGAACTGAGGCATTTTCTCTAAATGGTTTTCTATGATGATCCTTTACTGGTAACCAAGATATTTGTCTAAATACAGGCTTCATGAATGTTATTGAGATGTATCAATGTAATATGATCATATATGTATAAATATAAGGGGATTTTCCTCATGAATGTTAGTCAAAGGATTCAATCATATATGTCGCAAGTACCAAAGGTCCTTACATCAAATTTAATGGTTTTATGATTTGAAAATCATTTATTTAGTGTCCTAGTTATTGGATACATTTTCCTATAAACCAATATTGGGTTCTCTAGCGTAAAAGGCACTTCCGAGACACCGATAAATTTTTCCCTAAGTTACCATCCAATTATCACCAAGGTTCCAACTGTAACTGTGACCCAAGGATGATACAATTTTGATACCTCTTAGAAAATACCCCAACCACAAGGGCCCACCTACTTAGTGGAAGGCGGAGAGGTTACAACCCTATGCCCGCCTATAGTAGTCCAGGGGCTGGGGATAAGAACCGAGAAGGAATAATTTACAATCGAATGGCTTAGCCTAATTTACCTATACAGATAAATTAAATTGTCTCCATAAAAATTTCATATGAATAATAAATTATTGTAATATATATAGTGAAAAAATTCATATAATAACCTCTTGGGAATACATCAGAGCACCACCGTAAAAACCAAAGTGCACAATGGGGAACAACACATGCCCAACCAAAAATAAAGTTCCCACCTAAATATAACTAAAATAAAAAAATCTATATGATCTCAGATCCTGATCACCATTTGCCAACAACGATATATGGTCAATTCACCAAATATCAATGATCTCCATCGAAGTCACTACTAAATTTTCTTCTATCTACAAAAGACATGGCATATGCGGGAAGGGCCCATGTACTTGTGATTACATACATACCCACTAGGATTCCTTGAAAACAAAAAAAGGTGAGAGAAATAGTTACAATAGTAGTGATCTAGACCCACATCATATATATATATATTCTCAATACACCCAGATGAGAGAGAAATGGTATCTTCATCTCGATACCCTTGCCCATAATCAATGATTATGCCAAAAGCTCAAATAGTAAATTTCAAATCTACAACATCATCCAAAAATTCACAACAATATGTGTAGTGGTTCCTACACCACACTATAGTTATCTTAATATTAGAGATACCTGAATCCATTCATGCGACCCACGCAACCTCACAAGAATCTTTATGGAGGTTCCCTTCCCTCACTATTGTACTCCATAGTTGGGGGAGCCAGAACTTCGTGGAACAACATCATGCCACTGAAGCTCATGGATAATTTATTACCTATCCATAGATAGAGTTCATGTTTCATTTCTTCTGGAATTATATCCCTAGTAGTATAAATAGTTTGTGGAACCTACACCCATGTTTGATATGAGATTTCCAAACATGAAATCCCTCGAATGATCCTGCCAGGATCACTGCCATTATTAATCACCGTCTAAATAAATTTCAATATTAGAACACTTATTGTTCAGTCTCATATTCCTAAAAGTAGACTACAATATCATCTTATATGGAAATGTACTCAGTATTTGGTACATGAAAGACCAAATTTGATTCCATTGAAAGATGATATTCATAGTTTATATCCCACCTCAAAAGGGTACATGATGTGTAATGTGTTTCACATGGAATGTGACCTTGCCTCATTACCTTGGTGCTTCCTTCCCTGAACACATCTTGAGAGTCCATGTCATCACACATGGAGATTCCACCATATGAAATTGCATGTTACCTTACCTAGAGTCCTGGCCATATCCACATAGTCGGGCTTGTGAACTCTGACTATACCCATATACCTATCCTTATCAATTCCCATGTAATCTAAAAGTACACTTCATAACTCATTCACTAGTTCACATGACATGTGTAGCTCCCACACAGAGTGTGATATTTTTCTTTACCCAAAACCATATCCAAAAAAAATGGGGGACTACAAAATGTGTGTGCATCTGACCACACAACATGTATTCTGGATTTTTTCAGAAACCCCAATTCACTATGAAAATCATAGATTTGCCTTCAGCATCTTTATATCCCCCTATTTGGATTTGCAAAATCTAAGGGGTATGTCTCATGATGTTGATTACCAACCACCATTGGCTTGAAATCAGATTTATTTTCCCTTCAATGAGATACAACATATCTTCTGCACCTCCCATCACCTAAATCCACTCTATATCATGGATCCATGAAAAATACCTATGATAATCCAATTCAGTTTGAAAATATTCAATCTATTTATCACTTGAAAACCAACACAAATTTGGTCAGTTTTATTATGCTCAAATACAACCAAGCAAAGTCAAATCATGAGCTCATTGTCCACTAATAAAGAACCTGAAGAATTGGTGGGAGAAAATAATGGGAATAATGGTGTAACCATTGTTGGCCAAGAAATCTTATCCAATGATCAAATAAATATGATATCTAGGGTGATAACATGGAAGAATAAATAAACTAATGTATATATATTAATTTACCTAAATGGGCTCATGTGAAGGGAGAATAATCACATATCCCAAAAAAATTTAATTAAATCCAAAATTTATAATTTAATAAAAATGTTAAATACAATAATATATGTGTCCTACCTTAATTTTAGAACAATAAGTAGTGAAGAATTAATTTTATAGTGATGGATACAATCTTATTACTTTGATACATCTAAATCCACCTTAATCAGTTCCCATGTCACCCTCAAATGTGTTTTGAAAATGAATAACCTTATAGGATCCTCCCAATTCTTCTAGGGTTATCATGATAACACTGGGAAATTTATATAGTATAGTTTTTATAGAGGAATTTAGGTTGTAGGAATTTTAAGAAAATAACTACATTTATTTATTTATTTTTAATAAACACAACACTAATAGCTACCTCAACTAAGAACATGATGTCCAACAACATTAGGTCATTCCTTTGGTAAAGTACATGTTCCATAATCATTTATTGTCTCATATTTCCCACTTGATTAGCCATTCAGATATTATTACACCTTTTTAGAAGAAAAAACAATTTGTTTGTGATATTAATATATTTATTATATTTATTATATCATTTCCAGGTTCACCAAGCCATATAATATCACACATTCAATGTTCCTAGTTTTGAATATAATCATTATAATATTCCATGTAATAAATTAAAAAATCAGATTTGTTACAATAGTTTGTTTATCTAGAATAAAATAATCAATTATCTACATTATAGGACATGATTAATGTATCGTACAACACATTAGGGGGAACTTCAACCTCAACTGTAGTGATCATATAATCTTTTCCTTCTCTCCTTGGCATCTTCTGTGGTATGTTCCCTTGATTTTATAGACATTGGTTAGAATAATTCCCCATTTATTTACAGTTGATGCACTTGCAATTAGTGTTCTCTTTATTTCTCATGAATTAATGATCTAAATTATCTTTAACATATAACTTTTAATGAACTATAATTTCCTTCAATAATTTCTCAGGATGTTTTTCCATATTTTTCACATGGTGGAAATTTCTTTATTTTCTAAATCTTCTTTAATGTGGTCTTCTTTTGTTGGTTTTCATCTGGCCTATAATTCTCTTATTCTATTAATAACAACCTATGGTTCCCACATTTCTTCCTCAATTTAAATATTTCATAAAATTAACTATATTAGTAAATACATATGTTTCCTCAATATTTTCTCTTCAATTTTATTTATCTAGACAATAAATTCATAATAATAAAGATATGGTTCCAAATCTATTTCTTTATAGGTGAGAACATGCATTGTGTTTGGTATGTACTTACTTAAAAATAAAATAATAAAATCATTATTTACATTGGAGAGGTTGGATGGAATTATCAATTAGTAAGCAACAACTAAAATTCTTTCCAAAATTTCAAAGGGTCTAATGTACATTATGCCCATTTTCCCTTTCATATCAATCCATATTTCATCCTTTTATAGGGATACATTCAAGAAAATGTGATCTCACTCTTGAAAGTCCGAATAATATATTCAGTTTCTGATAAAATAATTTTCTCGTTTTGATATACTTTTATATGAGTCATAATAGTATTTTCCATTGACATTGTATCCTCACCATGTTCTGGTCCTACAATATTCCTTTCAACAAGTTCATCCCAACAAGATGGAGTACAAAATCACTTATCAGATAATTCGTCATATGGATACATTTGAATAATTGAATAAGAGATTTTATTATAGGAAAAATAAATAAAAGTTAAATATTTATCCCACATTTCATGAATTTCATGTGATCATACAATGTTTGAATATTCCTTTTAGATTGACCACTTGCTTGAAGGTGATTAGTGGTTCTTAGATGAAGCTAGGTATCAAGAGTACTCTGAAGACTATTATAGAATTTTTATGTAAAACATTGATAAAAATCATTCATAATTGGTTTTGGTGGGCCATGAAGTCATAAAATATCTTTAACAAAACGTTTTGTGAAGTTCCCCAGAGGAAAATATTCTTTTATAATAAATAAATTCATAAATTTTATAATACGATCAATAATAACACATATATTATCATTCTTCATAGTGTCATAGATAATATTGTTTAAAATTACATTTTAATTTTATCCCACTTCAAAATTATAATATAAATGGGTTACATGATTCCTATAGAATATTGTATCTTAGTGTTCACTATTTACAAACCATGTATCTTGGTACAAAGTCAGCAATTTCAAACATCATGTTATCCCACCCAAAATTTTCCCTCAAATCACTATACATATTGGTTATACGATGATGTATAAGGTAATTCAAACTTTTAAAATCATCTAAAAATTCCCTTAATTGGTCAATTATAGACGGAACACATAATCACTTTTCATATTTCAGAATTCTATATTCAAAATGATGTTTTCTATTTTTCCAACATATTGGACATTAATTTTTTTTGAAACCTATCATCATATTATTTAAGAACATTTATCTTTCTAGTAAAGATATTCTCCAATAAGTTGTATAATAATTAATTCTTCCCTTCTTTAATAATTCCCATTACTATATTTACAACATCGAAGAACATATGATCCCTCTTAATCAACCATATGGTTAGGACTCCATATTATTTCCTTATAAAACCATATCCTACATTATTTTTATTCCATATGTGGTAGTGCAATTTGAAATCATAATCCATGACTAGATCAATGCATCTCCTTTTATTCATATGAGTTACATATATGAAAATATATATTTTAGGATCTTAAGATCTGTGAATATATCATATCAATCCCTGTAGATATAATATACCCATATCTTCAATGAAAATTGGATGTTTTACAACTCAATATCATTAGTTATATAGTTTTGTTGATTATCCTTTAACGACCTTTATTCATAAAAAATAATTCATCATTCTTTATAAGGAAGAAACCAAGTCCATTCTTCGATGCATCTCTATATATCATAAATTCATCATTTCCAAATGAAAGTGTCATAATCTGAACATTGATCAATATCCTCTTCAATTCCATAAAGAATTATTTATATGCCATTGTCTATATGAACATAACCCATTTATGTGTATATTTGGTTAATGTGTTATTCAAATGGGGAAAATTCCTAACAAATAACTAATATTAACCTTCCAATATAATGAATCTCCAAACCTCAACTATTTTTTTCATTTATTCAATTCATTGAATACCTTGACATTTATAGGATCAACCATGATTCCATCCTAGGAAACAATATATCTAAAAAAAACTTGTTGATGATAAAATTCACACTTTCTGAATAATGATCCGCATGTGATTCTCATGATTTTCTTAAATTTTAGAGTACACCAATTTTTCATCATTGAATATCACATAAAAAATATAAATATATTCATTGAATAGTCTATTTATTAGATCCATAAAAACAAAGGGTGTATTACCTAATCCAGATGACAGTATTATGAACACATAAATTCCATTCCTCATTTGGAATGCTTTCAATGGAATGTATTCATTTTTTACTTATAGTTGGTGCTCCCCAAAATGATGGTCAATATTTGAAAAATATTTATCTCTATGAGGAGGGTTAATTAATTCATCAATGAGAGGTAGAGTAAACTTTTGCATTAAAAAAACATGGGAACTAGATTTAGTTAAATATAATGAGGAAACATAACCCTATGAATAACATTGAAGATAAAACTAAGTATAGGATAAAGTGATAATGTTTTGGTGTGGACAATATTATTGGGTTTTCCATAGAATTACATCCATTTCTAGATACTAAAAGTTGATATGGTTATAGAATAGTTGTACCAGGTGGAAATAAATTTTGATGAGGTTGATTGATCTTAACTCAATCATAAACTAGTGCATGAAAACATGCCTTACTGCACAACTACTTTGACCCTCCCAGATGACATTATTGGATTAATTGTCATATTTTTTACAGACCATTATAAGGGATTATAATAGATAATTATCATTGATGAACTAGGATAGACCTAAGGGATTATATGTTATAAATAATGTATCATGAATTTGACATACTATATATTATTTTTCATGATATCTGAGTAGTAATATTGTTTCTCACGCTATAATCAATAATTTTACTAAATGGATGGAACTGTATGGAATCTTGTTTTTATTTAATGTGTTGGAAAATGTGGTGATTATCTGAAACCAAATTGGATAATGGATGGAGTTAATGATATTATGATTATTCTTTATTAGTTATAATGATATATAATTAAAAACATTCATCTTAAGCAACTCTTTAACACATCAAAGAATATAATGATAGATTTTATTGAGAGATTCGGTGGGGGAGTCTATGGTGGAATGAAGGATAAATTTATATCATGTCATAAATGTGGAAATAGACACCCCATAGAATGTCTCAATGGAATGGTGAAATGTTTTATGTGTGTAATATATGGGCCTATATCAATTAATTATCAATGAAAAAGTAAAATACAATTGAATGAAATAAATTTCATCCTCCAACATCATTTAGATTTTTTTATACAATTTAGGGATCCTATGAGTTAATTGAGTCAATGAACTCTCCAATAAGACAATTCTTATACCACAGAATTAATGGTATTATGATGATCATTAATGTGAAATAATCAAAGTATTCAAATATTTGGATTCAATAATTATGTTATATAAGATAATTATCTATTATTTTATGATTCAATTAATCCATAAACTCCCACGAATTGTTTTATATATGTGTTACTTAATAAATTGTAAGAAAATTAGAAATGGTACTAATAACCTATAAAAGTGATAAGGTGGTTTTTATAGAAACCATGTGATCTAGGGTTATATAACCATTGATATGTATTTGATATTAGGATAAACTGAAAGTTTCATGGAATTATTAGTTGAATGTTGATCATATATTTAAAAAATTTATAACATCCTGACCCAGGTGCCCCAAACTAGTTTTCTATGTGACCTCCAGTATGAGTCCTCGTACACTAGATTTTGATGACTTGCGGAAAAGGTCTAATGTCAATCATGGGGATACTGTACCATGATTATCAAAATAAATCCATCTATAAAATAAAATAATCAATATCAATATTTTATAACATAACTAGAATGTTAAATTTTCCCAGGATGACCAAAACAAAAAATACAATGTCATAACTAAATAGTATATATACCACACTAAAGTAAATTCCATGTTTCAAAATGAAACCCCAAAAGTGAAGAAATTGATAACTCCCAAGTGGGCCCTGAACCATGATTGGTTAATTCATCCATGCTCCACCAAAAATCATCCATTTAACATAGGGAAATTAACATTATCCTATCCTCTAATCATGTATTCTATTCTGGTTCTAATCAAGAAACTGGAGTAGGTTTTGAGTAGAACTCTATAGGCCACCACCAATGGTGTATAAACCATTATGTATTCAATATTACTATATGTAGTTTTATAATTAAATAAGTACAATGCATAAGTAAATAGTTATCAGATTATTAATTATTTATTATTTAACCTTATAAACCCCTGTGTTCCCTAGGACACCTGAACCTCAAAACCTGCTTTGGCCCATGCCGGAGTTTGAACAATCCCCAAGGGATAACCCATGTTTTGAATATCTATGTTACCATTCATAATTCCAAATCACATTTGAATGTCTATGTTACCATTCATAATTTTATAAGTGAATGACCATTTTACCATTCAATATTTCATCATTGAATGGACATGTTACCATTCATAATTTCATAAGTGAATGACCATGTCACCATTCACAATTTCCTAATTTAATGACAATGTTACATTTGTAACCACTTAAGTGAATGACCATGTTACCATTCACCATTTCATAATTGAATGATCATGTTTCTATATATAATCTGATAAGTGAATGGACAAGTTTCTACTCACCATTTCAAAATTGATTCAATTATTAATTAACCTTATAATTTCGATTAATAATTCAATAATTATTTAAACACACAAATACCATTAATCAATTCACCAATTAATTAATCATCTCACCTATATTAATTAATAGAATAATTAATTAATACAATTCATTCAATTTCATAATCATAATTTTCTCCTTTAATTAATTCAATAATTAATTAATCAATAATCCGAAAATAAAATATCCCATAATTAATTTATCAATTAATTATTCAGTTTCATCATCACAATATCTGATAAATTAATTCAATAATCAATTGTATGATTTGAACAATATCTATATCTCATAATTAATTTGACAATTAATTGTTCAATTTATAATCATAATTTATTAAAAATTCATTTAACAATTAATTACTTCAATTATCCAATCTAAATATCTCATAATTAATTAAATAATTAATTATTTAATGTCATAATAACAATATATTAAAAATTAATCCATTCATTTATTATCTCAATGAAAAAATCTCAATATAACATAATTAACTCAATAATTAATTATCCAAAGTGTACAATCCTAATATATCCAACTTCACATTTTCCTCAATAAATTAATTCACAATATTAATTAATTCTATAAGAACTAAGTTGATAAAAATATAGTAGTAATTATATATTTAAATATGTATAATTGTAAAAATACTTTGGGATTTTAATTATAACCTACCTACCACAATTCATTGATAAGTGATCACCCAATGGAAATCCTGAATTTTAACAGAATAACAACATATCATGGGATCCAAATATAAATCATAAATCCAAGACTGAACAAATCATGATTCCTTAATTATAGATCTAGATCAAAAATTCATATATCTAGATCTAATATTATATCATTATCCATATATAAATAATGAATAATAAGCTTTAACAAATGGGAGAAGAATGGAAAAGATAAAGGAATCTAAATAGGATAAGACTCCCTTACTAAGGGGGTGCATATCATTAGTCTGGCTACTGAAACGTGAAGAAAAGAGGTCATAATTTTTTGAAATCTATCTTTAGGGCTCCAAAATCATGAAAGAAATTTTATGGTTGAATCAGTTTTCATTTTGGATCAAAATGAGGTTCACAAATTTTTTAATTTATTTTTCACTTTATTTTAATTCTCACCCATAGCTTTCTACTCGGGGTTAATAGTCTCTCCTAACTGCTCTCCTTAACCATCTGCCTATTTCAAGGGGTGTGTTGCATAATTTCTATTATTAGGTCACACAGTTTAACAAACCATCTTCCATCCATGAAAAACCTCTCTATATAGGGTTTCATGGTTTTTTGCACCAAGGTGCGTGGTTTGGGAAAACTATTCTCCAACTGTGCACTGCTCTCTTTTCTTACAAAATATATAATTTTCACCCAAACAAACCTGAAAGTATATCCCAAATGAAAATAACTCAAAACTAATTAATAGAGTACCTAAATATGAGCTCGAGAAATCTCTATGAAAAGTTAGGGTTTTAAAATCCCCCCACCATATAAAAAACTCTTCCACGAGTTGTACTCCCATGCATTTCTGATATTCCACCTCCAAAATATTATACCACTGATCAATCATATTAAAATATCTCTCCAAATTTTTTTCTACGCAATCCAATGTTTCCAAAATACATGATCTATCAGACCAATATTTCCCTATAACACTTTCCCACCATCATATAACACACGTATCAAATGATCCTTCGAGGAAGATTCTACCCCAAGCTCAATTCATCCACATTAATCACAATGGAAGGGTTGGGGTGATACTTCTAAAGTTGTGACATATGAAATAAAATCATTCATAGTAATGTGTCTATCTATAAGATCCAATTGGTACACCAAGAGCTTGATCCTCTCTACAACCTCAAACGGTCCAACAATCCTTAGCACCAATGTACCCTATCTCTGTATCTTATGGTGAACCAACCTAGGTGACACGCGAAAGAATACATGATCACCCATTGTAAACTATAGGGTTATTTTATGTCTATAAGAAAAATATTTTTTTCTAATTTGGGTTTTACACATAACATTTTGAATAAACTAAACCTATTTCGATGACTCTTGTATGAGACTCAGTCCCAACAAATCTAACTCACCTTCCTCCAACCTGAATAGAGGTGCTCTACATGAATTCACATAAAGTACCTCATATGTTCTCTTTGAATAGTTTCCTAAAAAAAAGAGTTTTTAAAGAAATAACATCAAATATAGATACTTCTCCCAATATCTAACAATTCCTAAGACACATACTTTCAAAATATCCTCAAGCACCTGAATAGTATGCTGTAACGAAAAATCTGTCTATGGATGAAATGTTTTACTCTATAAAGTATGTGTACCGAGTTCCTTTTGTAATCCCTACTAAAATCACTAAGTAAAACATGATTCATTATCAAAAAATATAGTTTGTGGAACCCTATACAGGTTGAATATTTCATAAACATACACTTATCCCAACTTCCCTACTAATAATGTCTCTCATATAGGATAGAAGTGTGCAACCTTTGTCAAATAATCTAAAATCACCCAAAAAGTGTCATTATTTCAAGGTGTCCACATGGGATCCACCTAAAAATACATCGTAACATATTTAACTTCCATTATGGAAATGTAAATGGTTTTAGTAAACATCCATGTCATTGATTCTCATCCTTTACCTACTGACAGGTGTAGCATCGTTTCACGAACCCTTCTATCTCCTTTTTCATGAATGACCACCAAAAAATTCATCGTAGGTAATGGTACATTTTGGTCACACCCAGATGCACCGCCAACATTGATGCAAAAAATTTTCTCATCACATCCTCCGATATGATCCTAGGCAGAACAACCCAATTACTCATATAGATGATATCATCCTCATCTATCGACCAATCTGAAGGGGACTCCCCACCTTCCTCATATTCCCTCGAGGTAATGAATTCATAATCCTCATACTGTCTTTAACTCATCAATATAAAATGAGTAGACTCCCCATAAACTGATAAAAGATTCATTTGGTACTGACTTTCCTGAACCCCAACATGCATCTCAGCCAGTAAAGTCATCATCTTCCAAAATAAACCGGACTCACGAACTGTTTGAGTATGTGTCTTCCTTCTCGAGGTGTTAGCAAAATTATTACATTTTCTAGGAGTATATGCTGGATATAAATCAAATTAATGCATATAATCATCTCACGTATGCTTCCAGAGATTCAAATCATGTTGTGAACAAATATACCTAAAGTTCTTGTGATTAGCATAGACGATAAACTTATCTCCCAAAAGATAATGCCTCCAACACTTCAATCATATACCACTACTACCAACATGATATAAAGTATAAGTTAATTCCATTTGTGTGGCCTCAATAGTCTTGTTCTATATATAAAAACTTGATCTCCCTGCATCAACACTATATTACCTTCAAAACACATTGTAAGATCTTCAACTGGCTAGGGTAGTATCATTTTCAGTGCCGATGTTAAATGCTTCTTCAGCTTCTTCAAGTCATTCTCTCATGCTTCTAACCCTTAAAACATTATCCCATTCTTGATAAATACAGATATTTGAACTTCTAAATGTGGAGGTCCTATATGAATCTCTAAAAGTATAGTTTTAACCCCAGAATGATACATATATAAAATGTTTTCTTAGGATGCTCCTATGAAACCACTTCATGAAACTTTTATGGATCCACAAACACACCTTACTCTGAGATGATGTGACCCATGATGTGTACCTAATAAGTACAAAACTAACACTAGGATATATTGGTGTATAAATGATGCTCTCTCATTGTACTCAGGATGATGTCAAGATATTCAGCATGACCATCTTGAGTCACAGGGTACCCCAAGATGTCATCCACAAACACTACCACAAAATGATCTAGTTACAGTTGGATGATTCTGATCATCAAGGCTATATACACTTTTAGTAAAAAATTTATCCCAAATGTAATTAAGAAGATATAAAATAGGCCATACTAGCTTCAAAAATCATTTCTTAGTATATCAGTAGTTCAAACTCTCAAATAATGATACCCTAATCTCGTGAAAATCATCAATATTACTCAATCTCCTTTCAAATAATCAAGTACGTTATTGATACACATAACATGATATTGGTTCTTCACTACCATCTATTTTAACTTCCACTAATAAACAAAAAATTGTAGAGTCCCATCAGCCTTCGTGGAAAACAACACCAGTGAACCAAATAGTGACATACTCATATGGATAATACCATTATACATAAAATCTTCCACATGATTCTTCATCTCTTGAAGCTTTATAGGTTCCATTCTAAATGGTGGAATAGAAACTAGCTTAGCTCCTTGTATGTGTTCAACCATAAACTCCACAAGTCTCTCAGGTGTAATCCTTGAGAAGCCTTCCAGAAACACATCCTGAATCCTAGACACTATTGGTCGAAAGACACCATAATTTTCTTGGACATCATCCCTAATTAGACATGAAACCCATTATATGATCTCTCCCAATTATTGTGTAATTGTACCTACTCAGCCCACCTGTATATCCCACTCTCCATGGTTTAAATATCTACCACCATTTGGAGATGTAAAATTCACACTCTAATGGTAACAATCAATGTGGTATCGGTATGCTACTAAAAATTCCGTACTAATGATTATGTAAAATCATGACATGTTAAGGAAGTAAATATTCCGTAGAAAAAGATACTCCCAAACTTCAAGATAACGTGCCTTGAACCATAATATGTCTCAAGACAATACCCCCAATGGTGTATCTATCATCATAACTCCTCTCATTAACTCCACCTCTAGGAACAAACAATTCCCAAGTTAGGGAGAAATAAAATAATTAGAGTAACTAGTATAAAATAAGTCACTAGAAAATGTAGAATGTAAAAGAATAATATCTCTCATTGTTGATAGTCCAACCTTATTATCCACAATTGTAGGTTGAATGGCATGTTATTTACATTCACCACATCCTAATGATGTATACAAAGTCCCATGTGTTGCACAAATCTTTTGGTATGGGTACTCTTTCTCCATAGCTAATCATCCACTTACTCTACCTCCAAGGACCATAAAAATCCATCTTATTGACTGATATGGTGCAGAAAATCCCCATCTCAAACCCAATTTCATTATAGATCCTCCATCACTACCCATCCTTAATGGGTTCATGTAGAACATTTTTATATGTTTGATCATGTAGAAAGACTGAAGCTGTATTTATGGTTAGGGGAATAATCTCTATAAGTTTCACAATGTACCACATGGGTGAAATATCACATGGGTGAGTTCCTATGTAACTTTCCTTTCCACCTTTCTAATACCCTTCATCTCACCCAGACTAACATTCCCGTAGCAACACATCTTTCTCTCTGAATTCATACGTGATAATTGTCCAATAAAAACTATCTATTCGGTACTGAATGACTCTTTCAGCTTCCTCTCAGCTATGAGAGACCTATATACTACCTTTAAATCACCGAAATAGATCTTCTGATATCAGATCACACCATTTGTATTTTGGAATGCAGACACCACATATCATTTTTCCTTGCATCACATATTTATGCTATTTTTATGGAGGATTATAGAATGTTATGTTGATGACCTGGTTATTAAATCATGATAGAGATGCAAACAATTTTTGGATCTCTGAGAAGTCTACGACATGCTATGACAGCACAGTCTAATGATGAATCTGTTGAGGTGTGCCTATGGGGTAACTTCAGGAAATTTCCTTTTCATTATGGTGCGCCACTATGGCATCAATGTTGAACCAGAGAAAACTAGTTCCATTTTGGTGATATCTCCACCCAGAAACCTAAAATAAATAAGGGGACTCCAAGGGAACCTTGCCGACATCTAGTGATTCATAGCCATCCTTGTTAGCAAGGCATTCCCCTTCACTAGGATAATGAATAAGAGATTCATATACCAATAAGATGATGAATGTAAGAAATCCTTTAAAAGTATCAAGTAGCATTTGTTGCACCCATTGGTCATAATAATCCTAGTGTAGCGATGCCTATTTTTTGTGTGTGCCTAAAATAATTCATGTCGCATAAAAAACCCGATTTCCTAGAACTATGCATGCAACTCAACTCTTATTCCACACTGGGAAACGAGTCAAACATCAACAAATATAAAAAATAAATATGACATCACACCACAAGTGTATCAACCTAAGATAAATAGCATCGATTGTAACAAAATAATAATAACAACAATCCATCCCTGGGTAGATAGGCTCTCCCTCGTACATGAGTTAGCTACTCCCATGCATGAGCTCATAACCAAGGCCTCGATCATTCGAGTATCCTTCCTACCATTCCCATATAGAATAACAAAAAAACTAGGATCTCATACCCATTTTTAATGTCTTTTCATGGGGGCCACACACCAGTTCCCCAAGCCGGTACACTACATGACCTCAAGGGTACCTCCTCTTACGTTATAAGCTGATAACTAGAAGACAGGGTCAAATTTCATTCATGGAGATAATATATCCTCTTTATTAGACTAAAACTAATGTGAAGAAAAAATAAAAAATATCCAACTGATATAATATAACCAGAATAATACATTATTACAAGATAACCAAAAATAGAAATACAATGTCAGAAATAAACAGTAAATATGCCATGAAAACGTTCATGCAAAGTGTCAAAATGAAAACCAAAATGTATAAACACTGAAAACTCCAAAGTAGGTAACAAAACACATTTTTTCACTCATCCATGATCCATCCCAAATCATCCATCTAACACATGTCATTTTCCATTAACATTTCTTATAATCATGTAATCTTCTTGGGTTATGATCAGGAAGCCCGAGAAGGGTGTGAGTACAACTTAGTAGGTCACCACCAACGGCGTCTAAAACAATATCCAATAAATAGAAGTGTATAAAGTTGTATAATGTAAAAATTAAAATTCATAATAAAATAGTTATCACATTATCTATTATTCAATATTTAAACATATAAACCCCTAGGTTCCAAAGGACACCAAAACCTCAATATATACTTAATCCTATGCAAAAATATAAATTATCCCAAGGGATATCACATGTATGAATGTCCATGTTAACATTCATCATCACAATTCTCATTTAAAATTCCATGTTACCATATATAATTTCATAAGTGAATTATCATGTAACCATTCACCGTTTCATAATTTAATGACCGTGTTACCATTAATATTTTCATAAGTGAATGACCATGTTATCATTCACCATTTAATAATTGAATGACCAAGTTAGCATTCATAATCTTATAAGTGAAATACCATGTTACCATTCACCACTTCATAATTGAATGACCATATTTCCATTCATTATATATTATGTTAATGACCATGTTTATATAAACCATTTCAAAATAGATTCATTAGTTAACTTACCACAATATTTCCATTACTATTTTAACAGATATTTAATAACACTACTCCCATTAATTAATTCACAAATTCATTAATTGCATCACTTCTATTAAGTATGTAAACAAATAATTATTCCAATTCAATAAATTTCATGAACACAATATTCTCCATTAATTAATTCAATAACTAATTAACCAAGAAACTGAAATTCCAATTTCCTATAAATAATCCATCAAATAATTATTCAATTTCCTAATAAAAATATCTTAAATATTATTTCAACAATTAATTACTTCACTTAAACAATCTCAATATCTCATAATTAATTCATAAATTAATTATTAAATTTCATAATCACAATATCTAAACATTTAATTCAATAATTAATTACCTAAATTCGACAATCCCAAACTCTCATAATTAATTCAACAATTATTTATTCAATTTAAAAATAACAATATCTAAAAAATTAATTAATTAATTAATTAATTAAAATCAACAATCTCAATATCACATAATTGTCTCAGTAATTAATTATCCAAAGTCTACTATACCAATATCCCCACTTTCAAATTTTCCTCGATTAATTAATTCATCAAATTAATTAATTCAGTCAAAAACCCAATTCTTAAAAATATAATAGAAATTCAAAAATTAAATGCGCATAATTGAAATCAAGACTGGGATTTGAATTATTGGCCACCTGCCTTAGTTTATTGATGAGCGATCACAAAATAGGAATCCTGGAATAATGATGTTACATGAGATCCAGATATAAAACCTAAATCTTGGATTGAACATATCAAGATACCTTAATTCAAGATCAAGATCCAAAATTGGTATATCTAGATCCATCAATAGATCAATATCCATCCAAAAATAGGGATGAATAACCTTTAATGGATGGGATAAAAGTGGGAATGAGAATGTAATCTACCTCGTATGAGATCCACTTATCGGGAGGGGTGAATATCTTCAAATATGGGATTTGAATTGCGATGAACAGAGGATAAAATGGCTTGGAATCTGTGCAGAGGGCTCTAATGCCTTAAAAATGATATGGTCGAATGGGGCTTGATTTGGGATTAAAATGGGGGATAAGGATGTTGTAAAATATGTTTTCAGATTATCTAATTTTTTTGCATGGTTTTTTTCACATGGAACATAGATTCCCCTAACCATGCACCTCTTTCATGGGGGATAAAAAATATCTCCTTTTAGGGAGAACATGTTGAAATACAATGTAATATCCAAGAAAACCCAATCTATATAGGGTTTAATGGTTTACTGGACTATGGTGTGTGGTTTGTGAAAATTGTGCGCCAACCGTGCACTTCCCTCCTTTCTTAAAAAATTTGAAATTTTCACCCAAACACACCCCAAAGTAAAAACCAAATGAAATGTAGTCAAAAATATTCAAAAGAGTATCTCAAAATGATCTATCAACCTCTCCATGAAATATCTATGTTGTACAACAATGATACCCTATTTGAGGTTTTATGTGATATATGTTTAACGTGATTCAATATATTTTTGGAGAATTTTTTTGAATAAAATTAATTTCTTTAGAATATGTAATATTGAAAAGGTTATCTGAGAAAAAATGATTTTAAATTTCATTGACATAAATTTAAATTTATTGATAACCCTTATGGTTAATATTATTATTTTGTTATGTTAATAATATTTAATGTAGATTATTTTATTTTTTGAAAAAAATAAGTTCCATAGAATGCCTTAGTGGTTAAAATGTGACATGATGAGTAGTTTTATTTTTTAGAATGTAGACCATGTTTTTTGGAAAATTCTGTGAATTTTATTAATATAGTTTTAGAGAAAGGGAAATTTTTAGGTCGAGAAACAACTCATCTTACATAGAAAATTTTGCGGGTCTTGAACACACAATTGAAGGGTGATAAGTGTATAGCACCTACCACTGGATTATATATTTTCCACGTTAGTATAATATATTTTTTACTTAATTATTCTGATTGATAAAGAGTATATGGATTTTGGGAAACATATTATAGGATCACATATTTTTATTATTAGTATTTTGAGTTAATTAATGATATTATATGGGATGTTTTATCCATATAAGGAATATATAAGATTTTATTTTTAACATAAAGGATAATTTGGGAAGAATGTTTTAACATTTTTGGAGGTGTAACATGAATTGTATGAGATAACCCTTCAGGTACAAACATTATTTAATGTTTATGTTATTAATTCTATTTGAGATATAGGATTATATATTATCATAATGATCAATGTTAAACGTTTTGTTTTATTACTAAAATATATAAAAGATTTATCCATATTTGTTAACCTATGATAATTAATTTTTTCAATAAATATCCATAGAATATGTGAGTATTTTTTTATGATATTGATAATTATTTGATCCATTAAAATTTAGTTTTATTGAACCATGCATTAAAAATTCAACATAAATACTCATATTAAGGATAAAAAATGATATTTTTGTGGAAATTTATTACCTAATGAAATTATACCAATCAAGTTAGTGTATTTCTATATATTATTAATTTATATTATAAAATAATTCCTCAAATTTTTTAAAATTACCTTGAAATAAAAATTTTATAGATAGTATCTACTATTTGAGAGAAAATAACATTATCTCTTAAATGGATCATCCTTCCAAACACATGTCTTCACATCCCTCTAATTTTCTATATATATAGTGTTGTAATTAGGTGATATTTTATTTTTCTTAAATATATGTCTCCTACCCTTTTTGAAATGAATTTTTATTATCCCCTTTTATAATGCGGGTTTTCTTATCACACATCAAGGAGATTTAGGAGAACCATAATATACTGTTAAAATATTAATTTTTAAAGGTGACAATTATAACCTAGATTTTAAAAATGGTGGTATGGATAAGTTTGAATAAATTAATAAAAAATATAAAGGTATTAATCAATACAAATAAACACTCATTTACATTTTAAGTAATTTTATGCTTCAAAAAATACATTTTCTATAGAAATTAATTTTTCTAATTTTGTGATAAAATAATATATTTAATTTTCACCAATTTTAGAAAATTTATTTCATAAAAAGAACTTCATATTTTATATCACCATATTAAAATAATCCTTGGGTTAATATTTGGGATTTTTTATAAAATAAATATTATTCAAGGAATATTTATTAATTCTTATTTTTATTTTAAACTATGTGGGTTGCAACTTAACCACATAAGAGTGGCTTACATGGTAAACCATTTTATATCTCACAATATGGGTTTAATTTTAAATTAAATTTTTTCACTTCTATGAATTTAATTTGATAAATTTTATTCCCAATTTTGAATCATCATAATTAATATTAGGAAATAAGTTAAACTTGGTTTTTAAACTTAATGAAGATTAAAAAATGTAAAAATGTGTTAAAATTGATAAGGATAAAAAATATTTACTAAGGTTTAATGTAACAATATTTTTCTTAAAAACAATTATAATTTCAATTAGATGGATATATTCAGAAATTACATCATATATGTTTTGAGGAATCTACATTTTGGACCCTTGTATTGATGAATGTTAATTTTCACTATTGAAAAACATTTAAAATCTATAAGTTTGACACTCACCACAATTATAAAGGGGAACCTCCTCCAAATATTTATTGACAGGTCATGATCCATTTATCTCCATAAAACCCTACCGAAATCCCTCCCCAACATCTTTATAAAAAATTATAGATCTTCTATTATTCCTAAAATACCAACCTATTTTCTATAATAATGTATCCGAATAAGGTTTTTATAATAAAAATTAATTATCTTCACTATGATATTATTTTTTTTACTTATTATATTACTACATTAAAATATGTCTTAAAAATTCCAATATAATTACATTTTTTTATCCTATATAATATTATTTTATTATTTTTATGGAACTGTATTTATCCATCTCCATCCCCATCAAATAGAAAACAAATCCATCATTCATGTGTACGACGGACAATCTCCTCACAAACCGATGTATTTTATTTTCCATCACCAAATAATAGGGATAGTCATGATGATCACAATAATGATTAAATATGGTAATTATGACATAATATTGATTCTATAAAATTATGATACAATCTGAATTATTGTAATTTCACTTATTTATTAAATGATAACTTTTCTCATGCATACGTACAACCTACCATATCCATGAACCGGTGTGATTCATTTTCCATGTTTAAATTTGAATACTGATTCTCTGAATGTATCCAATGAATAAGGATGTTATAATAAAAACATATATAATTTTTACAATATTCCAAATATTTTTTTATATTATGAATATAAATACTATAAATAGAACATTAAAAACAGTCTTTATAAAAGTACACTTTTTACGTTGATAGTCACTTTTTAAAACATAAAATTTATATAATATTAGGAAGAAAATTTTATTGAAAATAAAAATATAAAAATATATTTTAATAATCAAATAATTTAGAGTTCATGATTGTGGGAAATTTCATTCATGTTGTACAAGTAAAGAAAACATTCCATTCAAACATTTGTAAAAATCCAAAAACATCAACATTCAGAATGTTAAAAAAATTACTTTTAAAATATCGTGTAAAAATTAAAACGAGAGAGAAAATATCCTTAATATATCATTTTATGGTATTAAAATTATTCTTTTTGTAATTAGAAATACAATATTGATATTGAAAAAATAATATTTTTTGACCAAAAATAGAGATAACGTTGGATTTTATTAAAAACATTTCCCCAATAATTTATATTTCCAAAAATGGGGAAATAGTACCAATAAATGAATATTTTATGAACACATAGATTCAAATAAAATGAATGGGGTTTATAACACAATGATAAAATAATTTCCTTCAATGTACATTTATGAAACAAAATCTTCATAAAAATTTGATTGAAGCATAAACCCTTAAAAGTTTGGTTATTATTGAATCATAACCCACATCAATGATATATAATTAAACGGAAATTTAAAAACATGAATATAAATAGATTAATTTGACAACATATCGATGTATAAATACACAATCATTATAATAATAGATTGTGGAATAATAACAAATATGTCTCAATTGAGTAGAAATTGAGTCGAACTATCTTATAAATATCATACAGTTGAAGTGGAAATTAATCAACGAATTGATTATATGTATCAAATAATAATCCACATAAAAAAATATAATATAACATAAAATAATTCATGTTTATTTCACACATAATCATAGAACATCAAAAAAATGATGAAGTAATATAACCTAATGAAATGAAATTGAATTATAAAATCCCTTACCAATTGGTAACATTCATGTGAAATTCCCTTGGATGCATAAAAATAATTTTTTTTATAAATATAACATGAATAATTATGTATTAATCATATAATATGAAATAGGTTCAGTATATACATCATATAAATTAAATTAGTTCCATAAAATTAAAATATGACTCAATGAAGGGAAATTGTGACGAAGTCCCTTTCCTCACATTTCACTTTAGTGAATATTATTTTACCTCTAATATAATTGTTTTAAATATATTATTAGTCTATAGATCGTCCATATTAATATTTATTATATAAAATATTATTCTATTATAATAACTAAAAACTCATTCATTAATAATATGTCATTATTACCCTTATTTTGTGTATTAATTTCTTTGTTTTATTGTGAATGTTTTATCATGGAAGTTATGTATCTCATGCCTAGGAAAAAGTTACATAATGTCTATAATGATATTTATGTTATAAATATCATATTTATTCATTTGATTTATTTTTAGAATCATTCAAAAAAATTTAAACATGGAAAATGAATCACATTGATTCATGAAGATGATAGGTCTTACGTATGCATGTGTGACATTATCATTCAATTGTTGGGATAAAGGGTAAAAAATTAGATGGTATAGTAAATTTATATATTCCATATTATGTCGTACTTATAATATTTATTCATTATTTCCATCATTTTTACAGTCCCTGTTAGTTAGTGAGGTAAATAAAATTACATCAGTTCATAAGGCGGTAGTCATTTATACAGAAAAGTGATGAGTTTTTCTCCAATTTTATAGAAAATGTGATGGTTAAATATTAATAAATCAATATAATAAAAAACTATTATATATTATATATTGGTTTTATTATATTTGGAATATTGAAAATAGTTTAATGTTGTAAAAGAATAACTAAAATGGAAATTTTTTGTTGAAGATGATAGTTTTCACTTAGAAAACCCACATTTGTATATCTTATTAAGGACCCTATTGTAGGTATTTTGGGAATAATAGTACCTATATAATGTGTCTATGGATTTTTTGGAGAGTTATATTTATTTATTAGAGATATTGGGGTATTGATAAGTGTGAATTAGTTAGGGGAGTGATCCCAGTTCATATAGGGTCTTTATCCACTATGATTATCTTGGGAGAAAACCTTGACCACTATGATGGTTTGGGGATTGAACCCAATATAATATGACATCGATGGTAGTGATAACTAACTACTAAGAAACTAATTTTTAACACTTATTTTAATTCCAAAAATCTATGTCTAATTCATATGTTATTCTCCCATTGATAATTCTCATTAATTATTAATGCTTTTTTTCTTATGAGATGTTAATATTTGTGTCATGACTCAAAATTATGATCATTGGTATATAGGGTATGGTTTTAAAATGATAAGAATATTTTCTCATACACTTATTCATATTCTATAAAAATTTGATTAGTTATAGATCACTTTTTTACCATTAATTATGGTATGATCTCACCCTTTATCATGTTTCCTTTACCCAAATTATGATTAAAGGTATTATGTTTGATATATCTTATAAGGATTCAATTTGTAATGAACATAGTGGAAGATGTTGTAGTTCCCCTAAAAACCACTTGTCAATATTTCCAAGATTCCAAATACACTAATCCTTTAGGGTCCTTATGCATGTTTTTATAAAATGAAATTAATATCTATCTATTAGGATGTAATATATAAGTATTTAAATCCTATGTCACTATAGTCAGAAAGGGTATTCTTAACTCAATTTTCATTCAGTATAATTAATCTTTACTAACTATGTTATGAAATGATTATATATGAAATGAAATATGATTGTAATAATTTTTATTTCTAATTTTTTATGTGTATTTAAATTTATAACACATAATCACTTCAATGATTAATTTCCACTCCAATATTATGTTCTATGAATAGAATTTCATCTCAATTTACACTCCATTGAGACTTATTTTGTATTCCGCTCCTGCTTACATTTATGTGGTGTATATACTATCCTATCCATTTCATTAACATGAATATCTATTTATTCCTGATGATTAATATTACAAATCATATTTACTATTTTAATGGGTTAAACTTTAAATGTTTTGAAACAGCTAAAAAATCATTTTACAATCTCATTTTTTGTTATTTCTATTAATTACATAGAAAGAATATTATAATCTATTTTAAAAAATTCCATATATTTTATTATCCAATGTTATATATAGATTTATCATTATTTTTTCAAACATTTCCTCTAATTTATAATTTAATAATGTAATGAAATATTTAAAATTAAATATTATCTTATTTCACATCTTGATTAGGTATATTTTTCTTCCGTAGACATATTTATCAGAAGTGATTTAAAAAGTCATTTAGTTGACTAAAAGGACTAATTAAGGAAAATTTAATTTATAATTATATTTTTAATGGTTTTAAAAGAATATTTATAAAGTTTTTTAAAAAGATAATTTTCAAAACTTTTTACAAAGGTCCAAAAAAGTTATTTTTAATTTATAGAGAGTAAATGGATTTCTCCGTCATTATTAATTTTTATTCAATTTTTATTTTCCTATATGTTTTATAAGGTTTTTAAATTCTATTTTTAAATGATATATTATTTTCATATTTGAATTCCATTTTCCAAAAGACATGGTTTTATTAGGAAACAAATATTTCATTTGAACTGAAATCAATTTTCCATTAATCTTATGGTCTTTAACTTACTCTTGAAACATTAAAATAATTTTTATCATTAAAAATTAAAATATCTCTTAAATATCCACAATATGTGTATCATGTTTATGATTTTTTCCTAAACCATATACAATTATTACATACACTATTTTGATCTGGAAGTAATTTTATTGATTGGGGAATTATTAATAAGTCATATTCTTTCCTCAATAAATAGAGTTTTTGATAATTTATATTGTTATTTAATTTATATTATTATTTAATATATTATCAATTAATAATAAATATAGTGAAATGCGGATAAAAAATTTATATATACCCTCAATACGTCATTCGACATCGTGATGTATGATTATGCATCATGTGGCTCTCTATAACTGGACCCCACCCATAATTTTATGTATATTACATTCATCATATATAGAATGATCAATTAAATTCATTAATATTTTTACATATAATTAAATTTTTATGTTGGGTAAATAATTTGAATTATTATAATTTCCCAAATTTACCCAATATTTTTTGGTTAAGTAGTCGCTTGTATTTTAGATTTGTTTGTTGAATCCACAGAGACCTAAGAAGAAACCAACAAGAACATACAATCTCTGGATTTTTTAGCTCTGAAGTTCAAAAATTGGTTTGATTTTAGATGGGTTTTAATTGAACTCTAATAGACATAAGTGAATTAAAATTAAGAGAATGAGTTTATCCTAGGCCATCACATGTGGTGGACTTTATACATTCCTTTTTCACTATTTCGATTTCTTATATTTTAGATAGGTTCATTTAATGAGATCAAAAAAAATAATCACTTCATGTTTAAATACCTACACACCATAATAATAAACACCAATACACTTGTAGGATAAATGTTTTGAGGACTCCTAGGTGAAGGTTCATATTATCACTCGAACATTGCAGCCATAAATCTAAAAAGGGAGAACAAGTTTTAAAATCGTTAAATAAAATTCTCAATTAAAATAATTGATTAGAAATTAGTATAGTGAGAAATAACATCCAATACATCCCCATTATACTCCCTTGGATCAAACCATAAGAGGGTTATCCCTCCATTGATGTGATGGCTTCAATGGAAGTAGAAAGTAGACTCATGAAGGAATAATTGAAGAAGTAAAAAAGAACAATAAAAAGAAAACAATCACTCCACCATTGTGTGAATAATTTCACAAGGTTTGGTGTGAATAAATTCACACCATGAAGAAATGGTATAAATTCATTAATAAAAAAATGGAATAAAAGTATTTGAATAAATTTTATTGAAAACAATGTTTATTTGAAGAATATACCAATGAAGAAGAATAATACAACATCAAATGGAAAGAATAAAATTTATACAAAACAAAGCACTCGATATCCCAAAATCCTTCCACAAAATTTCATTAAATATAAATTTTTTAATCCTTGAGTCAAGACTCCAATAGTCCAAGTCTCCCTAATTGATTTTGGAAGACCATAAGTGGGTGTAAAGTTGAGGGAGAGGTTATTTTTTCCCCCTGACAAATAATCCAAGCCAACTTGCATGAAACGATAGATGTGTTCAAACAAGTATATTGATGGAAAAATTGTGGTGGTACATAGAAGAAAAAAATGAAGATGTTTATTTCAACTAATAGTATTTAAAATTTCAGTCCTAAATAGTTTATGGTTTTGTATAATTGATTAATTTTTTGGGTTGTTTTTTTGGGCCGAAGAATTGACCCCAACATTGTATCTTCAATATGGTGCACATAGAACTCCATTAAAATTCCAAATTAGCCTGGGTAACTATTTAATTAAATGTTCCCATTTATTTCCAATATATTCAATTAAATTTTTATAATCATTGGGATTGTATATTTGCCAACACCATCTCATTATTGGTTTCTTTTCCAGTTTACAATTACCGAAATGTCTTGGCATAAAATCCCATTTTGGTGTTCTTCCAATGTGAATATTCAATTACTAAAAAATTAATTGTTACTTATAGAATTAGGGACCTTAAAATGAAATATAAAAATAAAATCAGAATAAATTTTTATTTTAGGAGCTATTCATAAATATACATTGTAATTGTGCATTTTAAAAGGAAACTACAATCATAATGTGAATTAGTTTTCAAAGTCTAAAATGAACTGAAATGGTGTTTATGAGTAATAAAGATCCTGAATATTATATATATTAATAATTAATATTATCCTCATTAATTATCTAATTACACCCCCAACTAGAGTTTTTCTATTTTTTTGCCAAATATATCTCAAAAATGAGAAATTTGAAATCCTTTTTCGAAAAATAATTAACAAATAATGATCACCAAGAAATATTATACCAAACAATCATGAAACCCATAAAAATATTTCAATAAAATATATTTTCATATGAATATCCCAATCCCAAGCCCATTCTGATATAAAAATTCATCACCATATTACATCCAATATCAATTAATTGTGATGAGGTTTTGTGCATCATAATAGACATGGGGGTTCATCATTATTCAAGGGGGAATGATAGAAGGCTAGGTGGAATAACATTTCAATATTAATATGAGTATTCAAAAAATAATTTTATATAATTTTATATTTTTTTGTTTTTTGTTTTTTTTGTAATTTTTCCATGATAATGGAAATTACACTCAATAGAATCTACCATATAATGAGACTTTACAGATGAATCCCAGGCTCAATGACCTTAGGGACCCAAGTGTATCCCACATACTTGGACATCATCCCAAGTTATATAAGTCAAAAAAGGGTCAAATTAACACAAATTGAGATAAAATTACTATCATTGGGCTAAAAAACTATGGAGACATGATCCCCAAGTGTCGAAAGCCACACTTCAGGTCATTTCATTGCTCTAAGCAAAAATTTATTGTTTTTTTATTTTTTATTTTTTTATTGAATATTAATATTAAAAATAAAATTTTAACCAACTCTACTCTATTTATTTAGGGTACACCATGAACTCAAAATAATACGCCACTATCCAAAGGACGTGTGTTGTGAATTTTTTTTATTTAGATGAATGTATAAATGATAAAATATCACATTAGACAGCCACACTTTCTAAAATATATGCTCATTAAATTATACATGGATTAAAATTAGAATCATGGCTTGTTAAATTATTTGATATTCAATTTCAATATGTGAAATGTGTATTACCATGTTCAAGGTTAAATAAATTTTCCATAAACTCATTTTATTCCCACCAAATTAATTTTTTCCTCCATTTCACCCCCAACAGAGAATAAAATTGTCCCTAGTGTTTAAAGAAAATAAAACTTATAAGATGGTAGAGGAGAGGAGTTCAAAGGAGAAAACTGAAAATGATTATCATGGAATGAATTCACCACGTGGATGAAGTTTGCATTTTTGATGCTTCTATTTAATTAATTGATATTTATCTCACTCGTAGAGTTCCATAGTGGAACAAAGAAAATACAAAACAAATATATATATATATATAATAAATGTAAAATATATTTATATATATAAAAAATAATTTAGAAAGAAGCACTATGAGTCGTAAGTCAATGGAAAGCGTGTTCCCTTGTCTCCCTTTGGTCCTGGTATCAATTCCCCATGGATTCAGGAGTTGTTATAGGGTTTTCCACATGATGTATGACATTCCCTTTTATTTTATTTTATTATTATTAATTTTTTGTAATTTTCCTTTAACCTTCAAACACATAAAATAAAATAAACTAATTATACATTGTCTTTTTTAATATTTTGGGTAAGGTATAATTCAGCGATCACACCACATGACATAGTTGAATATGGAACTCCCCTTTCATAACAATCCAGACTCATAATAGAATAACAGTTCAATAGTCTAAGGTAATGTCATATTCAGATTTGATTGATTGATTAAAAAAATTAAATATCCAAATGATTTATTCATCCTATTTAAAAAAATGATGATCCAAAATGATTAGAAACATGAAAACAATGGGTTTCCTCCCATGATTCACTTTTTTTTAACATCAATAGCCTAACATGGATCCTAAATCTGTCATTTTTTCCTAGTTCATTGGTAGGCTGAGTTAACTCAACCTCTGTTTCCTTTTTACTGAATTATTCCATGAATGGTTTTAACCGATGACCATTAACCTTGAAAATGTGACCAATTGTGGGATCTTGAATCTTTACTACCCCATGGGGGTACACATGATTCACTTTTAATAGACCTGACCATCTAGAACTTAACTTTCCTAGGTGTAAAAGAAGTTTAGAACTATAAAAGAGCACAAATTTTCCCAGTTAAAGGTGTTTAACATTTATTTCTCTAGATTGGTAGGCTTGAAATCATGCATTATTTATCCTTGAATTTTCATAAACCTCCATCATATGTTCCCCAAGTTCATAGAGATCTATTTTCCTCTTGTCTTCGGACAAAAAAATGTCAAAATTCATTTTCTTGATTACCCAAAATTCTTTATTCTCAATTTCAACAGGTAGATGACATGACTTTCCACAAACCAATCTATATGGTGATATTCCTAGGATGGTTTTGAATTCACTATGATATTCCCAAATAGAACCCAAGATATTTTTTGAACCAATATTTAAAATAGGGATTGATAGTTTTTTCAAGAATTTTCTAAATCTCTATATTCTCTACCTCATCTTGACTATTGGTTTGATGATAGTACATAGTGAAAACTTCATGAGAAATCCCATACATAGACATGAGTGAAGAGAAAGATTAGTTTCATAAATGGGTTCCTGGATCACTGATTATAGACCTTAGAATATGAAATCGATAAAATATGTGCTCTTTCATAAATTGGATCACAACATGATGGTGATTCAACTTGGTGGGAATGAGCTCACCCTATATCAATACATAATCAATAGGTAATAGGATGTAGATGTATCCCTATGAATTTTTGAAGGGTCCCATGAAATCAATTCCCCTACAATAAAATATTTCATTGACCAGAATGGGAGTGAGAGGAATTTGATTTCTTTTGGTATTGGGTCATAATTGTTGGCATTGAGGGTGATTTTTTCAGATTTAGAAGGAATTATTTGGGAGGTTAGGCCAGTAGAAACCACTTTGGAGGGACATTGTAGTGGTTTTATTTGTGTAAAAGGGGCATCCACAAGAAACTCCATTAAAAATGTTTTGAACGGACTCTTGCTTAGACTCAAGAACACATCTCTTAATGATTTGATCAGGACAGAACATGAAGAGGTAAGGATCATCAAACTCATAGTGTGTGAAATCATAATTGAATTTTCTCTTATCATGGGTCCCTAGGAATATTGGAATGTCACTTGTCACCAAATGGTTTGTTATGTCAGTATACTATGGGAAATCACTCATACAATATAGTTTCTCATCGAAAAATGAATCAGACACAGAAAGGTGATGTGAGTTGTCTTTGATATCCATCCTAGAGATGTGATCAAATAAAACATTTTCAATACCCTATTTATCATTAATGGTAAAATTTAACTCTTGAATTATAAGTACCCACCTAATCAATCAAAATTTGGAATATTGTTTATGGAAAAGGTTTTTTAGGTATAAATGGTTGGTGAAGACAAAGATAGGTGATCCAAAAATATTGGAACTGAATTTATCTAAGGAAAAGACAATGACAACAAAATATTTCATAGTGGTGGTGTAGTTGATTTGTGCATCATTTATTGATTTTTTTCATAAGCAATGACACACTCAGGTTTCTCACACGGTTATCCTAAGAATGATCCTACAGAAAAGTCACTCGCATCACACATTAGCTCAAAAAGAAGTTTCTAATTTAGAAATGTGAAGACAATTGGAGAGATAAGAGATGAATTTAGTTAATATAATGATTCCTCAAAGATTTCCTTACATAAAAATAGAGCATCTTTCACCAATAGAGCACAAAGTTGTCGAGAAATACAGCTAAAATTACTAATGAATCTTCTATAGAAACAATAATTTCCTAATAAGGACCTCACTTCCTTAACAGTTTTAGGATATGGAAGTTGACGAATGATGTCAACGTTAGCTTTATCAAATTTAATTACTCACTCAGATACTATATGGTCTAGAATAATCCTTCCTTTACCATGTAATGGATTTTTTCCCAATTTAGGATGAGATTATTATCCTCACATCTTGAAAACAACCTTTTAACATTCATAAGGTATCCCTAAAAAGTATCCCCAAATATGGAGAAGTCATCCATGAATACCTCTAAACAATCCCCCACCATGTCTAAGAGGATTCTCATCATGCACCGCTGGTAGGTTCCAGTGGCATTACATAACCCAAAGGTCATTCTCTTGAAGGAAAAGTGTCAAATGGACAAGTGATGGTTAAATTTTCCCGATCCTCTAAAGAGACCTCAATTTGATTATTCCCTAATAATCCATCTAGGAATCAATAGAATTGATGACCCACCAGTTTCTCGAGGACTTGATCAATATAGTTAAATAGGAAATGGAAATTGTTGGTACAAGAGTTATGCTTCCAATAGTCAATACATACTCTCCATCCACCACTAACCCTTGTGGGGAGAAGGTCACCATCCACATTAGTGATCATAGGTATTACAAAATTCTTTGGGAAAACATGATTTGGGCTTACCCACTCACTATCATCAATGGGGAAGATGATACCCACTATCAACAACAAAAGAAGTTATTTCCTTACTGCATCCATAAGATTTGGATTTAGTCTCTTCTAAGGTTGAAGACATGGTTTGGATTCAGATTCAAGAACAATACTATGAGTTCCAATGAGTGGGATAATCCATGTAATATCATAAAGAGTCCATCCAATTGTTTTATTATTCTTTCTTAGGACATATAGAAGCATAATATCATGATTGGCTTCAAGAGTGGAATAAATGACAACAGGAAATCCACGATTTTCGCATAAGAATTCGTACATGAGTGATGAAGGAAGGACCTAAAATTTGAAATCATATTGGTTATCACTTTCTAAGGAAGTATGGGACATTGTATTGAACATGGTTTCTTTGTACAGATTTCTTGACAGAATTGGTTCCTTGTAAATATAATTTTCACCCACTAAACTACCCAGATCAATATCATGAATGGGTATGGACTCAAGGATATTGATTTGACTAAGGGTATCATTGATTGGTGATTCGATAAAATCATCAATAGAGATATATGAAAGAGATTCAAGTAAATGAGGAAAATTTCCCTCATGTGAAAAAAATAGAATCTTTACCTTCTTGACTTAAACATACTTCATTAATTCCTTGATGTTCATAAAGTTCTCTATCAACACTACCAATCCAATTAGCCTCATAGATCTCTTCATCATCTCTAGTTTTATTTTTTTCATTGTATATGTTCAATTAAAGACTCTTGTATCCAAATGTGATGGTCATGTTCACATTTCAGACTCGGATAACAGATTTCATTTTTGAAAGGAAGGGACGGCCAATGATGATTGGAGTTTTCTCACTATAACCAAATCTTGGGTTATTTTCAAGGACAATAAAGTTAACTGGGTAAATGAAATCTCCAAAATTCACCAAAAAATCCTTTAATATCCACTTATGAACATGAACACTATGATTAGAAATTTGAAGAGTGAGAGGTGTGGGTTGGAGTTCTTAGAGACCTAACTGAAAATAAATGGCACAAGGAATGGTATTCAAATTGGATCCCAGATCACAAAGGACATTGACAAATTTTTTCTCCCCTAACACAATATTAATATATAGAAATCTTGGATCATTCAGCTTTGGTGGAATGGTCCTTCGAATGGTGGTACTCACATTAGCATCCAAATGGACATGGTTTAAAGGGATAATTTTCTTTAAAAAGTGAACAATTACTTAAAGTAATTTGATTAGGAAGTAATGGTTTGGATTTCATTAGAAAGATTAATGATCAAAATTACCTAAGAAAATATTTCCCTCAGACATTCATTCAATTATGGTTTATATTTTCCTCTCATGTGTTGAGGTAAGGGAGCAGTTTGTTTGATTGGTTGGTGTTCTTGTAGTTTTATCAAATTCTAATTGGTTTTTTCATAATTTGTGGATGGTTTTTCATCATTTTCATGTGTTGTTGAAGCATTTAGTGGTTCTATAATGGATTTTTCAGTTTTTTCAATGGATTTCCCACATCTTAAAACTGTCAATGCATTGAGTTGTTCATGAGAGGTTTGTCTGTAACTAGATTCTCGCCTTAATATTGAGAATGGTACCACCGGAGTTGGCATGGATTTATTCCTAGTTTTAATGGTTTTTAGTTCATTTTTCTGGTATGTGACTTCTGAGTTCATTTTCTCCATTTTTAATAGATCTTCTCAAATATTGGAAGAGGGACATATTAAGTAGGGTCTTGTGCTTGTTTGTTTATCCCAGGGGGGATACATTTGTTTTTTGATTGGTTTTTGCATGGTTTTTTGGATGGGTTGTTAGAATTGGATGGGAGGGTTTTGGTATTGGACTGATTTTGGTCGGAACTGGTTATGGTTTTGAATATTTTGTGGAAGATTTGTGTTTGGTCCTTGTGTATGACTAGATTGTTGGTCGGGTTGTTGGTTATCTCTCAAACAGAATCCTAGATAGATATTGTACCTTATATTGAAAGTTTTTTGGTACTGTGGCTTCTGAATGTTCTGATCATTGAACTTCTCTTGTGGTCCTCCTAGAAGAACATCTTTAATGGAAGGTATGGTTTGGAATTTTTCATTCTTGTGGTATAGTTTGTCACAAATTGTAAAAACAGGGTCGGCAGATTGAATTCCATGGACCTTCTTAAGATCAATCTCCTAGAACATCCTAGTGAGTGCAACATGGTTTACCCTAAGGATTTATCATCCCTAAGTATGCGAATTCCTTGAAATTTGGGTGGATTTTCATAGTAAGGTGATGTCACCCATGTTTGGTTTTGTTTGACCAGTCCTTCTAGATACTCGTAAGCATCTTTTGGGGATTTATTTTGGAAGGTTCCATTACACATCATTTCAATGAATTTTTTGCTTCTCAGACCCAACCCTTCATAAAAATTGTAACTTATTGAAGGATTTTAAATCCATGGTGAGGTTTCATGTTGTGTGTGTGTTTGAACCACTCCCAGGTTTTATAAAATGACTCCCCATATTTTTCAAAAACAAATTGGATACTCTTTTTATGTGAAATTGTTTTGTGATGGGGGGAGATTTTTTTGTAGAATTATCTTTGCAATTGGTCCTAGGTGTAGATTGATGTAGCTATATCATTTTTTAACCCATTATTTGATCGATCCATAAGTGATAAGGGAAAGAGCCTCATCTTGGCTTAATCATGTTGATGTATTGGGCACATGGTTAAAAAAAATTGAACTCTTTGACATGAAGGTATGAAATTTGTGACTCCATACCATGGAAGGATGGAAGGTAGTTTAGTACATGAGGTTTGAATATGTAGTGGGATTATCCTAGGAAATCATTCCAAATGAATGTGGGCACATTGTTCTAGGAACGTGTGAGCCAGTCATTCATGTTTTAATCGACTACATTCCCCAGCATTGGGGCTACCTCATTTGGATTTCCATTTTGGTTGCCACTTGGGTTTATGAGTTGGTTTCTTTGAGGACCTTCCATTGAAATGGGATAAATTTTTGAATCTGGAGTATTATTAATATTATGATCTAATGGAAATAGTTCCCTTGTTGTACATGACTCCCTAGCCCTAGGACTATCCACCAGAAATAGATGTATTGATTGGTCATGGGTATATGAGGACGTGCACCCAGAAAAGTGAAAAAAAGAAAGGGGAAATGATAATGGAATTTGAGGTGAGAATAAAATGGGGGAAATAGAATTTTTGTTTAGATTACTTACTTGGATCTCTGGAAATGGTGCTGAAATTTCATCTCTCCCAAATTTACCCAAGATTTTAGGGTTGATCGGTCGCTAGTAGTTTAGCTTGGGTTGTCGAATCCTCAGAGACCTAAGAAGTAACCTACATACAAAAACATTATATGGATTATTTTTTGATATTAAGTGGTAAAATTGGATTTATTTTAGAGGTATTTAAGTGAAACCTAATATAATTAAGTGAATTCAAATTAATATAATGAGTTTTTCCTAGGTAATCACTTGGGTGGAATTGATGCATTCCTTTTTCAACAGTTTCAATTTCTTATATTTGATATGGGTTCATTTAAAATTATCAAAAAGAATCATCACTTATTGTTTTAATACCTAAAAACCCTAATATTAATCACCTATATTCTTTGAGGATCAATATTTTGGCACTCTGTGGTAAAGTTTCATATTAGCACGTGAAGTGTGCGAGATTAAAATTCAAAAAATGGAATAATTTTTAAAATTGTCAAATTAAATTCTAAATTAAAAAAAATTATTTGAAATTAATATAGTGAAAATAACATCCAATAAAACCCATTAATTCTCCCTAGGATCAACTCATAAGAGTTTTAGCCATCCATTGATGTTATGGTTTCAATGGAAGCAGGAAGTTGACACATGAGGGAGGAATATAATAAGTAAAAAAGAACAATAAAAAGAAAACAATCACTCCACTGTTCTGTGAATAATTTTACAAGGTTTGGTGTGAATAAATTAAAACCATTAAAAAATGGTATCTATGTGATAATAAGAATAATGGAATAAGATAAGATGAATAATTTTTATTGAAAACTAATGTGATTTGAACAACTTAAAAATGAAGAAGAATAATACAACATAAAATGAGAAGCATAAAATTTAAATGAAACAAAGAACTCTAGATCCCAAAATCCTTCCACAACATTTCCTTAAAAGGGAAATTTTTATGACTTTGGTAGATTGTTATATATTCCTAGTCTCCAAAATTAATTTTGGTAGTCTATAATTGTGTGGAAATTTTAGGGAGAGTTGATTTTTCTACACTTGACAAACAATTTTCGTCAACTAGCATTACTCGAAAGATGTGTTCAAACGAGCATCTATATGGAAGAATTTTTGTGGGACATAGCAGATAAAAATGAATATATGGATGTCCCCTACTATTATGGAAATTTTTTGTCCAGAATAGTTTATATATTGCGATATATGATTAAATATGTAGATTGTTTTTCTGGGCCAAAAATATGGCCTAATATTGCATCTTCAACTTGGACCACATGGAACTCCTTTCAAGAATCCGACATAGCATTTTTTCACTAATATTTAAAATGTTTTCAATAATTTCATCTATCATTAGTTAGATTTTTATAATTATTGGGCTTGGATATTGGCCGATATAGTCTCTTTATTGTTTGTATGTCGAGTTTACATTTCCCAGAATGTGTTGGCATGAAATCCCATTTTGGTGGTCTTGAAATACAAATCGTCAAGTACTCCAAAATCATTAATTGTTAAATATATAATTATAGACCTGAAAATAAAATATTAAAATAAAATCAATAAAATTTTTTATTTTTGGAGGTGTTAAAAAATGTACAATATAATAGTGCATGTGAAGAGGGAATTATAGTCATAATGTGAATTAATGTTCAAAGTATAAAATTCACTAAAATGGTATTTATGAATAATATAGATCATGAATATTATATATATTAGTAATTAATATTACCCAAATTTAGTTTCTAAACAATTATCAATAACTAATCATTCGATCAAATATTTTCATGTATAAAACACCATATATAAAAATGGTATAGAATTTTGTAAATAACAAAATCCATGATAAAAATAATATGGATATTTAAGAGCAGTTTAATGTATAATGATAAATAAAAGCAAAAAATTGAATGGTTCTAGAGAAATTAAATGAACACAAAATAAATGAAACACCTCATACAATTCATCTAAATGAATGGTTTCTCTGTAAAATCAAGCATTTTAGGAAATGACAGTGAAATGTTAAAATAATATTTCATTTAACATTTTTCATTATAAGACAATAGAAAAAATATATAATATGCTAAATATTTAGAAATGGTTTTAGAGGAGATAATGTATTTTAATTACATATACCTTCAAAACATTCATTTTGACCTTTTAAAAAAGATTTGAAAATATCAATTTTGGAAAACATTTGAAGAATTCATTTCATAAGTTGTTTAAAGGTAAGGATATTTTAAATTCTATTTAATAAATAATATTATTAAACAAAAATTACTTTTGAAAAACTATTATGAAAATGTTGATATGAAATAAATATTTAGCCGATCAAATTATATATAACACCATATTTTCTTCTATATATAAATATTGAATGAATAACATCAATTGTTTTATAATTAATTGTGAATAATTTATATTCATGTATAATACCTAAAATGAATAATATATACACCACATATAGATAAATAGGTATATAATTCCAAATAATTCCCAATGAACTGTAAATTGAGATGAAATCCCCTACCATACAATTTCCCAAAGTTTAATGAGAATTAAACTCATGTATAATGGTTTTAAAAAATTAATTATATTATGAAATAACTGTATTAATATCTTTAGTATCATATATGATCCTTTTATAACACGTTTTCCCAATTTTATTAACAATCATTCATTATTAACGAATAATGAATGACATTCAAATTGGCTCCCAGATCACAAAGGTCATTGACAACCTTGTTCTCTACTAACTCAATATTAATGTATGGACATCCGGGATCTTTCAACACTGGATGAATGGTCCCTAGAATGGTGGAACTCACATTACCAGCCAAAAGGAATTGGTTTTTATGTTATAATCTTCATTCAAAAGTGCAATAGTCCTTATGGTACATTGAGTAGGCCGGAAAGGTTTGGATTGCAACGAGAAGTGGAATGATCAACTTAACCTAAGAGAATATTTGCCTCAAACATTCATTTAGTTCTAGTATAGATTTTCCTCTCATGTGTTAAAGGAAGGGAGCAGTTTGTATGATTGTCTGGTGTGGTTGTAGTTCATTCACATTCTCATTTTGTTTTTTATAATGTGTGGGTAGTTTTTCATTATTTTTAAGCATTTTTGAAATTTTAATTCTTTTATAATGGATTTCTCGGGTATATCAATGGATTTCCCACTTCATAAAATAGTAACTACATAGAGTTGTTCATGAGATGTTTGTGTGTAACTAGAATCTCCTTGTAATGTTGGAGATAGTTCTTCCTGAGTAGTCATGGATGCCCTCCCAATTTTAATGGGTTATAGTTCATTTTTAAGGGACGTGACTTCTAAATTCATTTTCTCCATTTTTTTATAGAACTGCTCAAGGATTGGACAAGGGGCATATTTAGTAGGGGCTTGTGTTGGTTGGTTTATCCCAGGAGGATACTTTGGTTGTTGGGTTTATTGTGGGATGGGTTGTTTGATTGTATATTAGTATTGGATGGGAGGATATCGGTATGGGACTGATTATGGTTGGAACTGGTTATGGTTGTGAAACTTTTGTGGAGAGTAGTGGTTGGGTCCTTGTGAATGACTAGGTTTTTAGTTGGGTTGTTGGTTATATCTCCAATATAATCCTAGATGGTTATTGTACCATTGATTGAAAGTGTTTTGGTATTTTGGATTCTAAATGTTTAGAGCATTGGAATCTGCTTGTGGCCCGCCTAGATGTACATTTTAATGGAAGGTATGGTTGGGCATTTTTTAGTCCTGTGGAAATGTTTTTTACAAATTTTGGAAACATGTTCAATAGTTTGACTTTCATAGACCTTTTTATGATTGATGTCCTTGACATTACTAGTGAGTGGAAGAATTTTTACCCTAAGGATTTACTCCTTCCTAAGTGTATTAGTTCCACCAAATTTGGGTGACTTCTCATAGTAAGGTGATTTTCACCATGTTTGGTTTTGTTTGGTCATTCCTTTTACATACTCGTAATCATCATTTGGTGCTTTGTTTTTAAAGGATCCATTACACATCATGTAAATGAATTTTTTGTTTCTCGAACCTAACCCTTCATAAAAAAATTTATCATGTTATTGGATTTAACATACATGGTAAGGTACTATGTTAAGTGTTTCTTTGAACCTTTCCCATGTTTCATAAAATGAATCCCATTATTGTTCAAAAAAAATTGGATGCTCTTTTTAAGTGCAATTGTTTTGTGATGGGAGAAGTGTTTTTTGTAGAATTATATTTGGAATTATTCCCTGGTATAGATTTATGTATATTTCTAATTGTTTAACCAATCCTTTTCTCGATCTTTAATTGAGTATGAAAGGTGCCTCATCTTAGCTGACTCTTGTTGATATGGTGGGAATGCAGTTTCAACAATGTCGTTAACTCTTTGACATGAAGGTATGGTATTTCTTATTCCATACTGTGGAGGGTCAGAAGGTGGTATAGTACATGAGGTTTGAAGATGTAGTGGGCTTCTCCTAGGAAATCATTCATAAGGAAAGAGGGTGCATTGGTCTAGGAATTTATGAGGTAGTCATTCATTGTTTGTTTGACTGTGTACCCCAACTTTCGGGCTACCTCATTTGGATTTCCATTTTGGTTCTCACCATAGTTTATGAGTGGTTTTTTGGGGACCATCCATTGATATGAAATCAATTTTTTAATGTATTGTATTAAGAAGATTACGATATAATGGAAAGAGTTCCCTCGGTGTACATGAATCCCCAACCCCAGGACTATCCACCATAACTAGATGGTTTTAATGGTCACGAGTATAGGAAGACATGCACCATGAAAAGTGAAAAACAAAAGAAAGGGGAAAAGATAAGATAATTTTAGTTGAGAAAAAAGGGGGAGAATAAAATGGGTGTTGAGATTACTTACATCGATACCGTAAAATGGTTCCAAAATTTGGCCTTTCCAAAATTTACCCCGGATTTTAGGGTTGAGTGGTCACTTGTAGATTAGCGTTGGTTGGCGAATCCTTAGAGGCCTAAGAAGTAACCTACATACACACACATTATATGGATTTTTTGGGCTATTAAGTGGAAAACGTGGTTTGATTTTATCCAGATTTAAGTGAACCCTAATATAATTATGTAAATTCAAATTAATATCATGATTTGTTCCAAGGATATCACTTGGATGGATTTGATGCATTCTTTTTCTCAACTATTTTAATTTTTTATATTTGAGATGAGTTCATTTAATAACATCAAAAAAAATCATCATTTCTTGTTTTCAATCCTAAAAAACCTAATATTAATCAGCTATACATTTATAGGATCAATGTTTTGAGCACTCCAAGGTAAAGCTTCATATTAGCACTTGAAGTGTGAGAGCTTAAAATTCAAAAAAAGTAATAAGTTTTAAAATTTTCAAATGAAATCCTAAATTAAAATATTTGATTAGAAATTGATAAAGTGAAAAATAACATCAAATAAATCCACTTACTGCTCTATTGGATCCACTCATAAGATGGTTAGCCTTATTTTGATGCTATGGTTTCAATAGAAGCGGGAAGTAGACTCTTGAGGGAGGATTTAATGAAGTAAAAAAGAACAATAAAAAGAAGTCAATCACTCCACAGTTGTGTGAATAAATTTACATAGTTTGGTGTGAATAAATTTTAACTATTAAGAAATGGTATCAATGTCAGAATAAGAAAAACTGAATAACAGAAGATAAAGAATAATTATTGAAAACAAAGGTGATTTCAACCACATACAAATGAAGACGAACAAAATAACATCAAATGTGAAGCATATGATTTAAATGAAAACAAAGAACTCTAGATCCCAAAATACTTCCAAAAAATTGACTTAAATTGGAAATTTTTATGAATTGGGTATATCCTCCAATATTCCAAGTCTCATAAATTAATTTTGGTCCTCAATAAGTGGATGGAAATTTTAGGGAATGTTGATTTTTTACCCTTGACAAACAATTCGATCCAACTTGCATAACTCGACATATGTGTTCAAATGAGAATCTAGATGGACAAATATTTGTGGTCCATAGTAGACAAAAATTAATATATGCTTGTCCCCTAATAGCATGTAAAATTTATGCCAAAAATAGTTTATGATTTGTGATATATGATTAAATATGTTGGTTGTTTTTTCTGGGCCAAAGAATCTGGCCCAATATTGCATCTTCAACAAGGACCACATAGAACTCCATTCAAACATCCAAATTAGAATTTCTCACTCCTGAATGAAATTTTTCCTTTAATTCCCTCTATATTTAGTTAATTTTTTATAATTATTGGGATTGGATATTGGCTGATACTATATCTTCATTGGGAATCTTTCTAGATTACATTGCCCAGAATGTGTTGGCATGAAATCCCATTTTGGTGGTCTTGAAATGCAAATATTCTAGTACTCCAAAATAAATAATTTTTAATTATAGAATTAGAGACCTAAAAATAAATTATTAAAATAAAATCAAGACCATTTTTTATTTTATGAGAAGTTCAAAAATGTACCATGTAATAATTTATTTTTTGAGGAAATTAAAATAATAATGTGAATTAATGTTCAAAGTATAAGATGCACTAAAATGGTGTTTATTAATAAAAAAGATCATGAATATTATATATATTAACAATGAATATTATCCAAATTCAGTGGATTATCAATTATCACTAACTAATCAGTTGATCAAATATTTTCTAGTATAATACAACATATATAAAAAGCTTATAGAATTCTGTAAATAATAACATCCATGGTAAAAATAACATGGATATTTAAGATTAGTTCAATGTATAATGATAAATGAAATCAAAAAAGTGAATGTTTCAAGAGAAATAAAATGTCCATAAAATAAATGAAACATGACTTTCAATTCATATAAATTAAAGGTTTCTTGGTAAAATCAATTCTTATAGAAAATGGTAGTGAAATATTAAAATAAAATTTCATTTTAATTTTTTCATTATAAGATCATATAACACATATATAATAAGATAAATATATATCAAAATGGTAATAGAGGTGATAAATTCTTTTAATGTCAAATACCTTCAAAACAACCATTTTAACCTTTTAAAAAAGATTTGAAAATATCAATTCTAGAGAACATTTTAATAATTCATTTCATATGTTGTAAAAAGGTATGGATTTTTTAAATTTTCTCAATTAAGTAATCTTATTAAATAAAAATATCTTTTGAAAAACTATTCTGAAAAATGTGGATATGAAATTAATATATAACAGATCAAAAGATAGATAAGATGAGATTTTATTCTAAATATTAATATTGAATGAATAACATCAATCTATTCTTACATAATTGTGAATAATATAAATTACTGTTTAATACCTATATGGAATATTATACAAACCACATATAGATAAATTGGTATATAATTCCAAATAATTCCCAATGGAGTGGAAATTGAGATTAAATCCCTTACCATACATTTTTCAAAAATTTAACGTGCATTAAACTCATGTATAATGGTATTAAAAATGTTTTTAAACTATGAAATAAACATATTAATATTTTTAGTAACATATAAAATCATTTTATGAAATGTTTTCACTCTTTTATTAGCAATCATTCATTATTACTACGAATATATAGTGTACAGATTTGAAATGTTAAGATCATTTTCTCATACCCTTATTCTCATTCTATAAATATTTGATCCATTATAGATCACTTTTTTACCCTTAATAACAGTATGATCTTACCCTTTCTCAAGTTTCCTTTTCCAAAATTATGATGAAAAGTATTATGTGTGATATATCTTATAAGGGTTCTAGTTATGAAGAATGTAATGGAAGATGTTGTAGTTATCCAAAAAACCAGTTGTTAATATATCCAAGATTATAAATATACCAATCCTTTATGGTCCTCATGGATTTTTTATAAAATAAAATTAATATCCATCTATTAAGATGTTATATCAATGTATTAAAATCTTGTGTCACTGTAGTCGGTAAGGAGATTCTTAACTCAATTTCCATTCATTATAATTCATCTTCATTAACTATGTTATGTAATGATTATATATGAAACAACGTATGATTGTAATATGTTGTATTTATAATTTTTTTGGGTGTTTAAATTTATTACCCATAATAACTTAAATGATTAATTTTCACTCCAATTATATGATCTTTTAATGGGATTTCATCCCAATTTACACTCCACTGACACTCCATTTCTGATATGCCTAATACCTTTTCCCCTAATCTTTTGAACTGCTCCAATAAAGAGATGCTCAACTCCCCTGAACATCAAATTCCGAATCCTATGAAGGGAATTGTGGATAAATACTATTTCACCCCAATGAGGATCTCCTCATTTGGGAACCTACTCATAATGGTCTTTTAGATTCAAATTTTTTATAACTTTCACTTCCCTAACCGGGATGAAAATTTTAATTGGCTGTCCAATTTCAATAAAGCCTGGATTAATCCTTCTCGTCTCACTCTTATGTGGCGGATTGCGCATAAAAAAATTCCAACTGATGTCTGCTTGCAATATTATGGTTGTAATCATTGCTCTAAATGTCGATTATGCAATTAGCGTCGCGAGGACCTAAATCATCTCTTTTTATACTGTGATACTACTATGGCCCTTTGGTATTACATCTTTGACCTTTTTGGATGCAGATGGAATTTAGATACTTTTATTTTCTCTCAGCTGAAAAGAGCGGTGGAATTCCCAAGATCTTCCCAAATCAAGAATCTCTTTCTTACTACTGTTGCAGATCTTCTGCACATATTATGGTATGGTAGAAATGACCATTTTTTCAACAATAACACTTTTTATATCAATACAGGTAAAATGAGGATTCTGCTGGCTATAAAGGAAGCAGCTACGATCCAATCAGCATGTTGTGACAATTCTGTCATAGATTTTGAATCTATTCATCGAATTGGTGTCAAACGTATTTTCCCGAAGCCATGCTACACTATTAATGTTTTCTGGCAGGCACCCCCTCCTGGATGGATTAAGGTAAACGTGGACGGATCCTCAAAAGGAAATCCTGGACTTGCTGGATGTGGTGGAATTTTCAGAGACCCTCATGATCGGATACTTGGATGTTTCTTTGGAAGCTGTGGAAATGCTTTTGCGCTGGAGGCAGAAATGCTTGCTACCATTCATGCCATCTCCTATGCAAAGCTCTTCAACTGGAAGAATATCTGGATTGAAAGTGACTCCACTACTATTGTGTATGCCATCTAGAAGGGTGATGTACATCTTACATGGTCTCTCACTCCTAGATGGATGGACTGCCTAGCTACGCTCACTGACCTCAATTTTATTGCAAACCATACCTATCGGGAGGAGAATATGATTGCTGATGGACTTGCCAACTTGGGAGTTTATCATGAGATTACCTGGAGGAATGAACTCCCACCTGAGTTGCTTCCTTCTTTTATTAAGGATTCTAGAAAATTTCCCTCTTTCCATTTGTTGTAACTTGTTTTTGACTTTTTCTCTTTGAATAAAGCCCTATGTTCTAGTATTTTGACCAGAACCCACCTTTTAAAAAAAACACTCCCCTGAGACTTATTTTTTATTACGCTCCTTCTTACATTTATGTGGTGTATATACTAAACTATTGATTTATTTAACATGAATAACTATTTATTCATGATGATTAATGTTTCAAATAAAATTTACAGTTTCAATTGGTTAAAATTTAAAAGTTTCGAAATAGGTAAGAAATATTTTATAATCACATTTTTTGTGATTTCACTTAAATACATAGAAGGAATATTATAATTTATCTTAAAAAATTCCATATATTTTATTATACTCTTATATATAATGTGTTATCATTATTTTTTCCTACATTTCCTCTAATTTCTAATTTTATAATGCAATGAAATATTTTAAAGTATAGACTATCTTATTTCACATTTTGATTAGGTGTGTTTTGTTCCATATACATATTTATTAGAATTGGTTTAAAAATTCCTTCTATTTACTCAAAGGACTAATTATCGAAATTTTAATTTATCATTATATTTTACATGGTTTTAAAAAAATATTGATAATGTTTTCTAAAAAGAAAATTTTCAACTATTTTTACAAAAGTGAAAGAAATTATTTTTAATTTATATAAGGTAAATGTATTTCTCCATCATTATAAATTTTTATTCTACATAGATTATCATATAATTCATATAAGGTTTTTAAATACCATTTTTAAATCAAATCTTATTTTCATATTTTTATTCCTTTTTCTGAAAGACTTGGTTTTATTAGGAAACCTATATTTCATATGAACTAAAATCAATATTTCATTAATATTGTGGTCTTTCACTTACTGGTGAAACAGTAAATTTTTTAATCATTACAATTTAAAATATCTATTAAATATCCAAAATATTTTTATCATGTTGATGTTTTTCCCTAAACCATATAAAATTATTACATGCACTATTTTACTCTGTAAGAAATTTTATTGATTTGGAATTATTAATAATTCATATTATTTTCTCAAAACAGTGATTTTTTGATAATTTATATTGTTCTTGAATTTATATAATTATTTGATATATTATTAATTAATTGTAAATTTATTGATAGGTGGCTAACAAATTTATATATACCCTTGATGCATCATTCGGTCCCATGAGATATGTTGATGTATCAAGTGGTTCACTATAACTGGACCTCTCCCATCACTTCATGTCCATTACAATCATCAAATATTAAATGATCAATTGTATTCATTAATATTAATACTTATCAATAAATTATCATATTGTGAAAATAATTTGGATTATTGGTCTTGCATAAATTTACCGATGATTTTATGGTTAAGCGTTCGCTTGTATTTTAGCTTGGGTTGTCAAATCCATAGAGACCATAGAAGTATCTTATAGAAACATACATTATGTGGATTGTTTTTTTCTATGAATTGGAAAAATTTGTTTTATTTTAAATGTATTTAATTAAAAGCTAATAGGCTTAAGTGAATTAATGTTAATATAATGAGTTGATCATTTGTTATCACTTGGGTGGATTTTATGCAATCCATTTACCACGATTTAAATTTCTTATATTTGACATAGGTTCATTTAATAAGATCAAAAAATAAACACTTCTTGTTCAGATACCTACACACCCTAATATTAAACACCTATAGACTTGTAGGATAAATGATTTGAGCACTCCAAGGTGAAGTTTTTTATTATCACTTGAAGTGTGTGGCCTTAAAATTCAAAAATGAAGAAGAATTTCTAAAATTGTCAAATGAAATTATCAATTAAAATAATTAATTAGAAAAATATAGTGATAAATAACATCAAATCCATCCCCTTGCTACTCCCTTGGATCAACTCATAAGATTTTTATTCCTTAATTGATGCTATGGATTGAATGTAAGTAAGAAGTCGACTCATGAGGGATGAATTGAAGAAGTAAAAAAGAAAAATAAAATGAAAAAATCACTCCACTTTTGTGTAAACAATATCACAAGTTCTAGTTGGAATAAATTCACACCATGAAGAAACAGTATCAATGAGATAATTAGAAGAATATAATAAATTAATTTGATGATATTTTATTGAAAACTAAGGTTATTCGAACAACATACCAATAAGAAAACAATACAACATCAAATCGAAATAATAACATTTATATGAAAAAAATAACTCCAGATCCCGAAGTCCTTCCAAAAAAATTCTTTGAATAGAAATTTCTAAAGCCATGGGGTATGAATCCAATTTTCCAAGTACCTCCAATTAATTTTGGTAATCCATAAGTGGGTGGAAATTTTAGGAAGACTTTATTTTTCCACCCTTGAAAAAAAATCCTAGCCAGCTTGCATGACTTGATAGATGTGTTCAAACGAGCATTTAAATGGAATAATTGTGGGCGTATATAGAATAAAAAAATTAAGATACGTATTTCCACTCTTTTTATTTAAAATTTTAGTCAAAAATAGTTTATGGTTTTCGAGATATGATTAACGTTTTGGGCTGTTTTTCTGGGCCGAAGAATCTGGCCCAATATTGCATCTTCAACATGGGTCGCTTGGAACTCCATTAAAACATTATAATTATCCTTTGTCACTGTTGAATTAAATGTTCCTATTGACTTCCTATATCATAAATTATTGTTTTATAATCATTGGGCTTGGATATTGGCTGATACCATCTCTTTATTGGTTTTCTGTCCAGTTTACATTGCCCAGAATGTGTTGGCATGAAAGCCCAATTTGGTGGTCTTCCAATGTGAATATTCAAGTACTGAAATAGTATGAATTATTATTTATATAATGAGATACCTGAAAATAAAATATGAATATAAAACCACGACCATTTATTATTTTAGGATGTGTTCAAAAATATACCATGTAATTGTGCATTTAAAAAGACAATTTCAATCATAATGTGAATTAATGTTCAAAGTATAAAATGCACTAATATGCTGATTATGAATAATAAATATCATGATTATTATATATATTATCAATGAATATTATCCTCATTTATTAGCTAATCACACCCCCCAACAAGATTTTTGCTTGTCTTAAGAAATATATATCTCAAAAATATGAAATTCGAATTCCCTTTTTCGAAACATTTTAATTCAAAATGATCACCAGGAACCATTATACCAAAAAATCAAGAAAACCATAAAAATATTTTAATAAAATATATTTTCATAAGCATATCCAAATCCCAATCTCATTACTTTGTTCAAATTCATCACCATATTTTCTCCAATATCAATTAAGTGTGATGATGTTTTGTGCATCACAATAGACATGGGGTTTCATATTTATTCAATGGGAAATGATATATTCACTAGGTGGAATCACATTTCAATATTAAGATGATTATTCCAAAAAATTATTGAAATTTTTTTGTTTTTTTTTTTGTTTTTTTTTTCAATTTTTTCATGGTAATTGAAATTACTCTCAATAGAGTCATCCATGTAATGAGACATTACTAATGACTCCCAGGCTCAACAAAATTAGGGCACCAAGTGAATCCCACAAAATTTGACATCATATCGAGATAAATTAGTCAAAAACAAAGTCAAATTACCACAAATAGTGATAAAAGTATTAACTATGTTCTAGACAACTATAGAGTCACAATAACCTAGTGCCTAAAGCCACATATTAGGTCATTTAATTTCTCTACCCACAAATTTATTGTTTTTTTATTTTATTTTTATTTATTTTTTTAATAGATATTCATATTAAATCGAAAATGATCACCAACCCTATGCTATTTATTTTGGGGACAACATGAACTCAAAATAATACCCCACTATCCAAAGGATGTGAGTTGTGATTTTTTTTGTTTGGATGGAAATATAAAATTTGAAATGTCACATTATACAACGACACTTTCTAAAATATATTCTCATGAAATTATACAAGGAATTAAATTAGAATCAGGGCTTGCTAAATTATATGATATTCAATTTCAATGTGTAAAAAGTTTATTACCATGTTCAAGTTAAATAAATTTTCCTTCGACACTTTTTGTACCCACCAAATTAATTAATTTTTCTTATTTTCACCCCCAACATAGATTAAAAATATCCCTAGTTTTTTAATAAATTAAAACATAGAAGGGGGAGAGGGTAGAGGAGAGGATCCCAAAGAGGGAATTGAAAATGAGAATCATAGAATGAAGTCAACTGGTGGTTGAAGTTGACATTCACGATTCTCTAATTTAATCATTAGATATCAATGTCACTCACAGAGTTCCATAGTGGAACAAAGAAAAACAAACAAAAAAACAAATATATATATATATTATAATAATAAAAAATATATATAATTATATATACAAAAATTAGAGAAGGAGTAATAACTATAAGTTGTAGGGGGTATCCCCAATGATGTTTGATGTGCCCTATTATTTTATTTTTATTATTTTTAATTATTATTATTAATATTTTGTAATATTTTTTTACTTTCAAAAACATAAAATAAAATAAACTGATGACACATTGTATTCCATTTAAATTTTTGGGTAATGTATTACTCAACAATCACACCATGTGACACAGATAAATATGGTGCTCCCCTTTCATATACATCAATACTCATAATAGAAGAACATGACAATAGTCTAAGGTACTATCATATTATGAGTTCATTTATTAAGTAAAAGAATTAAATATTAAAATGATTCATTAATCTTATTGAAAAAAATATGTTCCAAAATGATTGGAAACCTGAAAACCAGAGTTTTATTCCCGTGCAGCGCTTTTGTTTAACATCGTTAGCCCAACATGGATCCTAAATCTATCATTTTTCCTGGTTCATAGGATTGCTCTGTTTACTCAACCTCTATTTCCTTTTTATTTAATGATTCAATGAATGTTTTTAACCTATGGCCATTGACCTTGAAAATGTGACCATGTGATGGATGATAAATCTATACTACCCCATGGGGGTACACATGATTCACTATGAATAGACCTGACCATCTAGACCATAACTTTACTAGGTGTAAATGAGGTTTTAAACTATACAAGATCATGAATTTTTATAGTTCAATGTGTTTAACTTTGAGTTCCTTAGATTGGTAGGCTTGAAATCTTGCTTTCTGTAACCATTAATTTTCATAATCCTCTATTATAAGTTCCTAAAGTTTATTGAGATCAATTTTCCTCCTTTCATAAGCCAAAGAAATGTCAAAATTAATTTTTTTGATTGCCCAAACTACCTTATTCTCAATTTCAATAGGTAAATGGCATGTGTTTCCAAAAACCAACCTATATGGTGACATTTCTACAATGGATTTTAATTCTATATGATATTCCAAAATGGAATCCATTATTTTCTCGTACCAATCATTACTAGAGGTATTGCTAGTGTTTTCAAGAATTATCTTAATCTCCATATTTGGTGACTCATATTGACCATTGGTTTGAGGATAGTACGTAGTAGAAACGTTATGAGAAATCACATACTTAGACATCAGTGAAGGGAATGGTTTGTTATAGAAACAGGTTCATTGATCATTTATTATCGCCCTAGGAATTCCAAATCCAGAAAATATTTGCTCTTTCAGAAATCAGATCACAACATGATGGTCATTGGACTTGGTGGGAATATCCTCAACCCATCTCAAGACATAATCAATAGCTATGAAGACATAGATGTATCCCCTAGAGTTTGGGAAGGTTCCCTTGAAATGAATTCCCCAACAATCAAATATTTCATTGACCAAGATTGGAGTGAGCAGAATTTTATTCTGTTTGGTACTAAATCCTAATTGTTGACATTGAGGACAATTGTTTCAGAATTGCATGGAATCCTTAGTGAGGTTTGGCCAGTAGAAACAACTTTGGAGGACCATTGTAGTGGTATTACTTATGGAAAAGGGGCCTTCAAATTCAACTCCATAACAAAATTTTAAAATGGACTTTTTCATAGACTCAAGAACGCATCTACTAATGATTTGATCCGGATAGAACATAAAGAGGTAAGGGTCATCAAACACATAGTGTTTGAAATCAGAATTGAATTTCCTATAATCGTGGGTCCCAAGGAATTTTGGAATTTCACATGTCACAAAATGCTATTTTATGTCATCATACCATGGAAAACACTCATAGAATAGAGGTGCTCATAGAAAAATTAATCAGACATAGAAAAGTGGTTTGAGTTGTCTTTGAAATCCATCCTAGAGAGGTGATCAATTACAACATTTTCAACACCCTTTTTATCCTTAATGGATAAATATAACTATTCCATAATAAGGACCCACCTAATCAATCTAGCCTTGGAATATTCTTTTTGGAAGTGGTATTTCAGGTCTAAATGGTTGGTGATGACAATGTTGTGTGATCCTATGAGATAGGACCTGAATTTATCTAAGGAAAAGACAGAAACATTAAAATATTTATCAGTGGTGGTGTAGTTTATTTTTGCATCATTTAAATATTATTTTTCATAAGCAATGAAACATGGAGTTTTCTCACACTGTTATCCTAAGACTTCACAAATAGTGATGTCACTTGCAACACACATGAGCTCAAAATTATGTTTCCAATTTGGAGATTAAAAAATAAGTGGAGAGATAATAGCTAACTTCAGTGTAGGAAACGATTCCTTAAAGATTTTCTTCCATAAAAATAACGTATCTTTCACCAATTGAGCACAATGGGGTCGAGAAATAGAACTGAAATTCCTAATGAATATAATATAGAAGCAATAATTTCCTTATAAGGAACTCACTTCCTTAACAATTTTAGAATAGGGAAGATTACGAATGATGTTGACCATTGCTTTATCAACTTCAATTCCACTACCAGATACCAGATGGTCTAGAATAATATTTCCTTTACCATGAAATGGAATTTTTTCCAAATGTAGGATGAGATTATTATACTCACATATTGACAAAAACCATTCAACATTCAAAATTCATCCAACAAAAGTATCCCCAAATATGGATAAGTCATCCATGAAGACCTCTAAACAACCCCCCACCATGTCTGAGAAGATTTCCATCATGCACCGCTAGTAGGTACCAGTGGCATTACATAACCCAAAGGGCATGCACTTGAAGGAAAAAGTGACAAATGGACAGGTGAAGGTTTTTTTCTTGATCCTCTACTGAGACCTCAATTTGATTATACACTAAGAATATATCTAGGAAGCAATAGAATTGATGACACACCACTCTCTTGAGGACATGATCTATAAAGGTACAGGGGAAATGGTCTTTATTGGTACAATAGTTGAGCTTCCTATATTCAATAAAAACACTCCATCCACTACTATCCCTTGTGGGGAGAAGTTCACCATCCTTATTAGTGATCACAGTGATTCCAACATTCTTTGGGAAAACATGAATTGGGCTTACCCACTCACTCTCAACAATGGGCTAGATGATACCTTCTATCAAAAACTTAAGAATTTATTTCCTTACCACATCCATATGATTTGGATTTAGTCTCCACTAAGGTTGAAGACATGGTTTGGATTTAGTTTCAATAACAATACTATGATTTCCAATTAGTGGTATAATCCCAAAAATATCATAAAGGTTCCATCCAATTGTTTTCTTATTCTTTCATAGGACATCCAGAAGTATCATCTCTTTATTGGCTTCAAGAATGGAATAAATTACAACAGTAATGGATCTATTTTCCCATAAGAATTCTTACTTGGGTGATGAAGGTAGGACCATAAATTTGAGATCATATTTGTTATCACTTTCCAATGAAGGATGGGACTTCTTATTGAACTCGGTTTCTTTGTCCATATTTCTTTATGGAATTGGATTCTTGTTAATAGAATTTTCATCCACTAAATTTCCCAAATTAGTTTCATTAATGTGTATGGATTCAATTTTTTTAATTTCACTAATGGTATCATTGATTGGTGATTTGAGAAAATCATCAATAGAGCTATCTGAAAGAGATTCACGCCAAGGAGAAAAATTTCCCTCATGTGAATAACGAAAAGCATTCCCTTATTGACTTAAACATCCTTTAGTAATTACTTGATGTTCATTGAGTTCACTATAAACACTACCAATCCAATTAACATCATGTGTCTCTTTATCATCCCAAATTTGAGACTTATCATTTTAGATGTTCAAGTCAAGACTCATGTTTCCAAAGGTGATGGTCATATTCACATTGCAGACTCAGATAACAGATTTTATTTTTTCAAGTAAGGGACTGCCAAGGATGATTGCAGTTTTCTCCCTAGAACCTAGTCTTGGGAGCTTTTTAAGGACAATAAAGTCAGATAGGTAATTGAAATTATCAACTTATACTAAAAAAATCTTTTAATATCTCCTTTGGAACTCGAACACTAAGATGAGTAAGTTGAAGAGTTAGATATGTGGGTTGGAGTTCTTAGATCCCTAACTAAAATTATGTGGCATAAAGAATGAGATTCACATTGTCTCCTAGATCACAAAGGTCCTTGAAAACTTTTTTCTCACCTAACTCAACATTAATTTATGGACATTTGAGATCTTTCAACTTTTGAAGAAGGGTCCATTGAATGGTTATACTCACATTAGCTGCCAAGAAGACATAGTTTTTATCAGATAACATCCTATAAAAAGTGCAAAAGTCCTTAATGTACATTGAGTAAGAAAGAATGGTTTTAATTTCATCGAGAAGTGGAATTTTCAACTTAACATAAGAGAATATTTCAGTCAAACTTTCATTCATTTATGGTTTATATTTTCCTCTCATTTGTTGAGGGAAGGGAGAAAGTTGTTTGATTTTTTGGTGTGGATATTGTTCCTTGACATTCTCATTGGGTTTCTCATAATGTGTGGGTGGTTCTTCATCATTTTCATGCATTTTTGAAGCATTTAATGCTTCTATAATGGATTTTTTTGGTATATCAATTGATTTACCACATCTTAAAATAGTCAATGTTTTGAGTTATTCATGATAGTTTTGTGTGTAACTAGATTCTCACCTTAAATATGTGGATGGTACCGCCTCTATAGGTAAGGGTGTCTTCCCGATTCTAATCTATTATAGTTCATTTTTAAGGGATATGACTTCTGAGTTCATTTTCTCCATTTGTTTACAAAACATCTCAATGATTGAAAAGGTGGCATATAGAGTAGGGTCTTGTTCTAGTTGGTTTATCCCTTGAGGATACTTTGGTTGTTTCATGGGTTTTTGGATGGGTTGTTAGTATTGGAAGGTAGGGTATTGGTGCAGGACTAATTGTGGTTGGAACTTGTTATTGTTTTGAAATTTTTTTGGATGGTAGGGGTTTGGTCCTTGTGGATGACTAGGTTATTGGTTGGGTTGTTGGTTATCTCTCCAACAGAATCCTAGATGGTCATGGTACCTTGGATTGAAATTGTTTTGGTACTGTGGATTCAGAATGTTTAGAGAATTATCCTCCTCTTGTGGTCCTACAAGAAGAACATATTTAATGGAAAGTATGGTTGGGCATTTTTTAGTCTTGTGGTAAAGTTTTTCACAAATTGTGAAAATAGGGTCAACAGTTTGAATTTCATGGACCTTCCTATGATTGATCTCCTTGACCTTCCTAGTGAGTGCAGCAGGTTTTAACATAAGGATATCCTCCTCCCTAAGCATGTCAATTCCACCAAATTTTCATGGATTTTCATCGTGAGGACATGTTCCCCATGTTTGGTTTTATTGGCTAGTCCATCTACATACTCGTAAGCATTATTTTTGGATTTGTTTTTAAGGATCAATTACTCATCATGTCAATGAATTGTTTGTTTCTTGGAACCAACCCTTCATAAAAAATTCTAACTTGTTCTGGGATAGAAAAACCAAGGTGAGGTACCATGTTTAGTGTGTCTATGAACCTTTACCATGTTTCATAAAATGACTCCTCTTATTTTTCAAAAACTAATTGGATGAACTTTTTATGTACAATTGTTTTGGGATGGGGGAAATATTTTTTATAGAATTATCTATGCAATTAGTTTGAGATTTATATTGATGTAGGTATCTAATTTTTTAACTAATTCTTTTCTCGATCCTTAAGTGTGAAGGGAATGAGCCTCATCTTAGCCGACTCAAGTTGATGTGGTGAGAACATGGTTTCAACAATGTCCTTGAACTCGTTGACATGAAGGTATGACATTTATGACTCTATCCCATGGAAGGTTGGATGGTTGTTTAGTACATGAAGTTTGAATATGTAGTGGGATTATATAAGGCAATCATTACTAAGGTAAGAGGGTTCATTGGTCATGGAATGTGTGAGGTAGTCATTCATGGTTTGATCGACCGCATTCCCCATCTTTGGGGCTACCTCATTTGGATTTCCATTTTTGTTCCCACATGGGTTTTTGAGTTGGATTCTTTGAGGAACATCCATTGAAATGGGATAAATTATTGAATCAAGAGTATTAGGAAGATCAAGATGTAATTGAAAGAGTTACCTTGGTGTACTTGACTCCTCATCCACAAGACTATGCACCATAACTAGACAATTTGATTTTTCATGGGTAATGGAGGACATGTGCCAAGAAAAGTGAAAAACAAATGAAAAGGGAAAATATAATATAATTTGAGGTGAGAAGAAATGGGAGATAATATGATGCATGTTGAGATTACTTAATTGGGTCCCCAGAAATGGTTCTGAAATTTGGTTTTGCCCAAAATTTCCCATGATTTTAGGATTGAGCGATCACTTGTAGTTTAGCTTGGGTTGTCGAATCCTCAGAGACCTAAGAACTAAACTACATACACATACATTCTATGGATTTTTTGCTATTATGTGGAAAAAGTGGTTTGATTTTAGATGGGATTATGTGATAGTTAATATACTTAAGTGGATTCATATTAATAGAATGAGTTGTTCCAAGGTTATCACTTGGGTGGATTTGATGCATTCCTTTTTCAACTTTTTCAATTTCTTATATTTGAGATGGGTTCACTTAATAAGATCAAAAAACATCATCACTTATTGTTTTAATACCTAAAAACGCTAACAACAATCACTTATACACTTGTAGGATAAAATTCTTTTAGCACTCCTAGGTAAAGGTATGTATTAGCACTTGTAGTGTGTGAGCTTAAAATTCAAAAAAAGAAATAAGTTTTAAAATCGTAAAATGAAATTATCAATTAAAAGAATTGATTAGAAATTAATAGAGTGATAAATAACATCCAATACATACTATTACTACTAACTTTGATCAAATAATAAGAGGTATAGCCCTACATTAATGTTATTGTTTCAGTGGAAGTGGGAAGTAGACTCTTTTGGTAGGAATTGAAGAATTAAAAACAGACAATAAAAAGAAAACAATCACACCACTTTTGTGGGAATAATTTTACAAGGTTTGGTGTAAAGAAATTTAATCCATTAATAAATGGTATCAATGTAATAATAAGAATAATTTAATAAGAGAATATGTAGAATTTTTATTGAAACCCAAGGGGATTTTAACAATATACAAATGAAGACGAACAATACAACATCAATTGGGAAACATACAATTTAGATGAAACAAAGAACTCCAGATCCCAAAATCCTTCCACAACAATGACTTAAAAAGATTTTTTTTAAGACTTGGATAGATCCTAAAATATTCCAAGTCTCCTAAATTAATTTTGGTAGTCTATAAGTGGGTGGAAATTTTAGAGAGTGTTGATTTTTCTACCATTGACATACAATTCGAGCCAACTTGCAGGACTCGACATATGTGTTCAAACGAGCATCCAGATGGCCGAATTTTTGTGGGACATAGAAGTAAAAAATTTATATATGTATCTCCCATAATATTATGTAAAATATAAGTCCAGAATAGTTTATGGTTTGTAATATATGATTAAATATGTGGTTTGATTTTTTGGGTTAAATAATCTGGCCCAATATTGCATCTTCAACTTTGGATGCTTGTAACTCCATTCAAACCTCTGAATTATCATTTTTAACTATTTAATGAAATGTTTCCCTTTATTAATTATATCATTACTTAAATTTTTATAATTATTGGCCTTGGATATTACTCAATATAGTCTCTTTATTGGGCATCTATCCAATTTACATTACCTATAATCTGTTGGCATGAAATACCATTTTGGTGGTCTTGAAATGAAAATATTCAAGTACTCCAAAATCATTAATTTTTAATTATAGAATTAGATTCCTAAAAATGAAATATGAAAATAGAATAAAGACTATTTTGTATTTTAGGAGGTGTTTAAAAATTTACCATGTAATAGTTCATTTTAAGAGGGAATTAGAATCATAATGTGATTTAATGGTCCAAGTATAAAATGAACTCAAATGGTTTTTATGAATAATAATATCATGAATATTATATATATTAACAATTAATATTATCCACATTATGTGGCTAATAAATTATCAATAACTAATCAGTCGATCAAATAATTTCTAGTATAAAACCCCATATATAAAAATGGTACAAAATTTTGTAAATAATAGCATCCATGATACAAATAATATAGATATTTAAGATTAGTTTAATTAATAATTAAAAATGAAATAAAAAAGTGAATGTTTCATGAGAATCTAAAATACTATAAAATAAATGAAACATGACTTTCAATTCATTTAAATTAATGGTTTCATGGTAAAATCAAGTCTTTTTGAAATGATAGTAAAATTTTAAAATAATATTTCAGATAAATTTTTACATTATAAGACCATAGAAAACATATATAAAACACTAAAAATTTTAAAATTTTTATAGATTTTATAAAATCTATTAATGTATTATACCTTCAAAACATCCATTTTGACCTTTTAAAAAAGATTTGAAAATATCAATTTTCAAAAACATTTGAATAATTCATTTCATAAATTTTGAAAAGTTTGGGATATTTTTAATTTTATTTAATAAATAATATTATTAAATAAAAATTACTTCTGAAAAACTGTTCTGGTAAATGTTGATATAAAATAAATATATAACCGATCAAAAGATAGATAAGACGATATATTCTTCTAAATATTAATATTGAATGAATAACATCAATTGATTTTTAAATAATTATGAATAATATATATTCATGTTTAAAACCTAAATGGAAAAGTATATACGCCACATATAGTTAAATATTTATATAATTCCAAATAAGTCCCAATGATGTGGATATTGGGAAGCAATCCCTTAGCATAAAATTTCCAAAAGTTGAACGTGCATTAAATTCATGTATAATGGTTTTAAAAATGATATTAAATTTTCAAATAAGAGTATTAATATTATTAGTATCATATACGATCCTATTATTTCATGATTTCACTCTTTTATAATTAATCATTATTAATATAAATTTAATATTTATTCATTAGATACAATTTTCTAATTATTATTCAAATTTTAACATAGAGAATTAATCACATCGCTTTGTGGAGATGATAGGTTGTACGTACGGATGAGTGACATTATATTTACCTTAATGGGTGAAAAGGTATGGAATAAGGTGATATATTAAATTTTAAAAAATAAATATTATGTCAAAAGTATCATATAAATTAATTTTCTCTATAATTATAACTATACATGTGATTCAGTTATGAAAAAAATTACATTAGTTTGTAAGGTGGTTGTTTTTCATACACATGATAGATGGATTAGTTTCCCATTTGATGGATAAGGGTATGGATAAATATTTTTCCATAAACATAATTACATCACATTATAATTGGATTACTGGTGTTATTTTATTTCAATTCAAATATAATATTGAAGCTCATAAAATAAAAACTAAAAAAATGATCTATTTGAAGATGAATACCATCGAATAAAGTAACCTCCTTTGGATCTGTAATTTTAGACCCTATGATTGTTTTTGTGAATAAAATACCTCTATAAAGTTTTTATGTATTTTTGGGAAATATTTTGGTATGTTTTGGTTGAGATAAATGGATTGATAAGTGGGAATAATTTAAGGGAGTGGTTCCCTTTTATAATTTAGGACAAGTGGTTTTTCCATAAATACCCAAAACTATACAATAATGTAATGTAACTCACAAATAAAGTGATGAAAAATTGAAAAATAAAGTATTGGATGGGATATATGGTTTATATACACCTCCTCCACAAATATGAAACATATTTTAAACATTTTATTTCCTTTACCTTTAAGGCTACAAACTTTTACCCTTTTGGTTTTCACAACAGTAACAAATATTTTTTAATAGGGGTAATTTATCCATTAATCTAAAAATAAAATGTTTATTATAATATTTTTCGAACCACCAATTACTATTATTAAATCCAAATTAATAAATAATAATTTTTTTGGAAAATTAATTTTATCACGAGTGCATGTTGCGTGTAAACCCGTATTTTAACCTCAGTTTCTATAAATAATTTCCTAATATTTTTTCATTATGACTAAAAATTATTTTTACCAAATAAATAATATAATTTATTCTGATTCCCAAAATTTAATCCATTTTTAAAAATACAATTCATAGAAGTGGTATAATTTAATTTAAAAGTAAACCAATAAATCGTGTAGGAAAACAGAATTTTAGGAAATGCATTTTTCATGAATAAGATAATCTTATATTCATTATATGACTAATAATAATCATTAAATGGATAAACATTAAAATATTTAGAAATATAATCCATAAATTTCAGTTATAAAATTCTTTGTTAATGATTATTTTAATTATTTTGGATATATATTAGGCCTTTTAAAAATATAATTTTCATAAAAATATCCCATCTAATCTTCAAATGATCTTATGATTATTTCTGCAAAATTTATTATCATTAAATTAATAATTATACATATTATAAATCATTATTGTAAATAAAAATATGATTATTTAAATACTAAATATTTTATTATTCGTCAAATATTATTTCTATGGTAAAATTAAAAAACCTCAATCTATCGTTATTTTGATTTTGTTAGATCAAAATATATATTCATCATATAAAATTAGAATATTTGTTCCATAAAATATAAGACTTTTTATTTTATTATATTTTTATTAAAATAGGATATTCTGTTACTATAATTAAACCTTTTGTGTTATATTCTTACCTCCTACAAAACTTTCACCCTCGAAATTTTCATTGATATTTCATTCTAAACAAATAAGGGTGGTTCTTCTTAATTACATCCTTTGGTACCAACATTTCTTCATCTATATTATGATTTCACCGATGTACCTTTAACATCCAAGTCATAAGATTCTACTATACTTTATATCTTGTTTCATGAATCCATATGGTCTCCTCTTAGTAATATTTGTTAGGTTATATGTAATGTCTCATAAATTCTTGTTAAATTTATTTTAAATTGTATGGATTTATTTCGAGACCAGAGGCTCTGACGGCACCTCATTTTGAGGCCTGGTGAGGCCAAAATAGAATTTTAAACTTTTGTTAGTTCATTTAAATAAATGTGTGGGTTGGTTTTACTAATATTTAAATCAGTACTCTGAAAAAAAATATTAGGGAACCATTGAACATTGAAAGACGAGATTCTCCTAGAATATACATAACTTTGATCAGAAAGGGTTGACCAAAAATGATAATTTTTGGAATTTTTGGAAAAAAATAAAATAACATAAAAAAGTTATTTTATTTGTTTTTTCCAAACATTGGGTGGTGGCGTGGCGATGTTTCACTGTGGCGAAAAAGCGATGGTGAGTCACATTAAATGAATCTCATTAAAGGATAGTAAACGTGCAGCATGACAACACCTTAAATAAATCATAATAGATATGCTATTTCATGAATGAAACAGTGTAATGACAAGACGATGTAGCATAACAGAAATGATGTGACTTGTTTTCTTTTAATGGGTTAACACATTATAGAAATCAGGATCAAAGGATGAAATTTCTCTAAAAAACCTACGGAGAGACTTCTCTCCAACAACGAATAACGAAAGCTAGAGAATCACCAATGAAAATGACGCACCTCGAAGAATGGGAATGGAGAGCATCGAATGCCAACATAACCTTAATCACCATGGATGGATCGATTCAATGATGAACTCCAATGGGATAGGGTATTTTTTTGTTTTATGTTTTCCCATTCTTTATTCTAAAATTATGAACATGGATCAACCCACGAATTGATTGATCCATTGATTACTTGTTATTTAGTGAGGATAGTTATCTTAGGGTTTTGTTCCGGGATTATTAATTATTTGTTTGATAGAACTTCAATCCAAAACCTCTCCCTATTAAAACTCTAATACAGATAGCACGAGCCGACACAAACAAGGCCCATTCCCCTCCTCCTTGTATGTTCGTCAAAGCCAAACATCCAAGTGATAGAAAAGAATATTCGAGGCCTTAGTAGGAATGGTGGTGATAGGTGAAGGCCGGAGGCATAGACCGAGTAAAGAACGGACCACCGGAACGAACCCACCAAAGCACCAGTACCGGTGATTGTGGCGGCCATGGGTGGGTGGTGGCAATCCCTGACCACACGCCTAAATTCATTCATAGTCAGTGTAACGTCCTGGTTCTGAGTTCCACTCGATGGGTTCCCCGAACCTGGTTCTCCATGTGTCTTCTAATGCATTTCCCCATACGCTAGAGGCTCCCGACTAGCAGCAAGGGCCCAGGACTGATAGTGGGGAAACTATGCCCTCATTTGTCAAAGTGTATCGCTGTGGAATACAGAATAAAACATACATCAACATCGGAAGAAGTAAAACATACACAACAGAAATTACCAACAACAGTGAATATAACCAACAATATGTAAATGATGATGCTAAATGTCTCAAGTTCTATGAAAACAGCCAGAACACGTTAGAAATCAATAAAGTACAACCAAAAGAAGAGTACAACAAAACAAGAAAAACAGCTGGCATCGGCATTGTGAGCCTAGGCTCGGTCCCATGCCCTCATACACCTTAGAAACAGTCAAGTACCATTATAGGGACTCTTTCCCTTATCCACACCTGTAGAAATGTAATCTGTTTGGTCTGAAAAACGTGACCCAAACAGGGTGAGAAAAATAATTCCCAGTAGACATCCACCAAAGGCCCGTGCCCAACTGCGTGTAAGCATGCAACAACAGTGTACAATAATAAAATGAAATAAACCAATCAGTACTCAAAATTAACTAACATACCTATTATATTTCCATTTAATTATTTATTTAATCCATTTAATTTAGTATCATTTCATGATCAATTGCACCAAGCCCTCAGGCCAACTAGTATCTTTCCCTCAGGATAATATATAAAACCACGCCCTCAGGCTATACAGAATCCAACCCGCAGGTATTTCCCTCAGGCATATTATAAATTTCCCTCAGGCATAGGAAGTGTCACCCTTAGGCATAGAAGTCAAGACATCAGGCAAGAAAGGCCGCCCTCAGGCGAAATAGAACGTTACCCTTAGGATAATACAGTCACACCCTCAGGCTATATCAAAACACCACCATCAGGCATAAGTAACCGGGCCATTCCCAAAATATAAACATGAAATTTGAATAAAATTCCTCTCAAGGAAAAAGTATTTCATAATTTAAACAAGGCATACCCTCGGGTATCCTGGCCAAACAGCTAAACAGAGGAACGCACCCCTCGGGATAGTCCTGGATCCAAGAAATGATCCCAACCAACATTTTATTATCATTATTAAATACCGAATCAATTCTAGGTGTATAATATAGCAACGGCCTGAGCCACACGACTCCCCAACATGGGTTCGTGGCACAAAAACGCACAAAACACATAGTAGCTGGAAAACTGAACACCAAGCCACCTACCTTATATGCCAACGAACGTAATACCCAGACGCCGACTCCAGAAACGCCCAAGAACAACATATATATTACAAAGATCTAAACCCACTCCAATGTAAATAACTTACTATAGGAGAAGAATTTGTAAGCAACACACTAGTAGAAGAGAGGACTTACCCATGCGGTTCCAACGAGATCATCCGAGGAAGAAACCGATTCCAGACGAACACCCAGCAGATCTTCAAAGGTCAGGCCTCCTCCTTTGGCTCCAAAATGGCTCAAATGCCTCCTCTACCAAATGAGGAGGCTACTACCTTTTTAAGGCAAAAAATCAAAGTACACGGCATTTACTTCCAAAGTACACAGTGTGTACTCCATTCATTTAACTGTTCACCTGGAGGATTCCCGCCAGTGTGGCACTGTTCACTTGCCCACATGAGTAGACGACATGTACTCCTAAGTACACAGTGTGTACTACCACCCAGTTGGTGGATTTTCCACCGCCTTACTGTTTAGGCATGCTGACTAACTACACGACATTTAAAGGACCACTACATGGCGTGTAGTCGGTTCCTACACCCTTTGTAGCCGGCAAGGCTACATGCCCCGTCTACTCACCCCACACACGACCATAAGTAAACGACATGTGGAAAAAAATACATGGAGTGTACATTCAAAATTTAGGATTATTCCCCATTTTCAATATTTTCCCAAAAACACTTAAGTAAAATGGAAAAGACAAAGCTCGTACCTCAAAATAATAACCGGGTTCTTACAAACATCCTCCGTATAGCAATTCGTCCCCGAATATCCCTTCCAAGGGTGGTGAAGATATTGTTGTGTACAACTATGGCCACTGAGAACATACGTCAGCCTCCCTCTCCTAGGTCTCTTCCTGTACTTGGCCATGCTGCCATAGCACCCGTATGAGAGGAACAGACCAGCCTCGGAGAACATTCGTGCTTCTATCAACGATACGAATTAGATGCTCCTCAAAGGACGCATCTGCCTCCAGCTCAACATCCTCGGGATGAAAGAAGTGAGACGGGTCTGAATGATAGCAGTGCAATAGAGATACGTGGAAGGCATCGTGCATGGATCGGTACCACTGCGGTAATTACAACCGATAAGCAACCATCCCGACTCTTGCCTGAATCTCAACTGGCCCCACATACCAGGGTGAATGTTTACCCCGTCTCCTAATCCTCTTGTGTCCCAGCCTTGGAGAAACACAAATAAAAACCTGATCCCGGACCATGAACTCCAAACGTCGTCTGCGGCGATCAGCATATGACATCTTATGAGACTTTGTGGTAGCCATCCACTTCTCAATCAACTGGACATGCTCAGATGTCTCCTGCACGAGCTATGGCCCCAGTAAAGCTGCCTCACCTGCCTCTAACCAGCACAATGGTGATCGGCATGGCCTACCATATAAATCCTCATATAGTGCCATCTCAATAGTCGCCTAGAAGCTATTGTTATAGGAAAACTCGAATAAGGATATTTGCTTCTCCTAAGAACCACCATAGTCCAGGATGCATGCACGTAACATGTCCTCTAGCACAAGTATCGTACGCTCTGACTGGCCATCGGTCTGAGGGTGGTATGATGTGCTCAGAAGAACCTATGTACCCAGCACCCTCTGAAAAGTCATCCAGAAACAAGACATAAAGAGGGTGTCGCTATAAGAAACAATAGAAAGAGGGACCCCATGAAGACCTACGATCTCTCATATATATAGCCTTCTGAGCTCGTCAACACCGAAGGTCTCCTTGATCGGCAAAAATTGAGCTACCTTCGTGAGTCTGTCCACAACAACCCACATGACATCATTGCCATGAGGTGACCTTGGGAAACCAGTCACGAAATCCATCACGACATTATCCCATTCCCACTCTAGAATGGGTAACTGCTATAATAGCCCAGCTAGTCTCTAGTACTCCACCTTCACCTGCTGACAGGTGGAACACATCGTAACAAAACCAGCTACGTCTATCTTCATACCCGGCCACCAGTACTAACGTCTGAGGTTACGATGCATCTTGGTAACCCAGCGATGAACGGACCAAGATAAATCATGAAACTCTCTCATGAGCTCCTCGTGTATATCCCACGGAATACATACTAACCCATGGAAACGCAAAACCTCATCATCTCTTATCATCCACCTAGGAGAAGGGTCCTCACTTTCCACCGACTCCCGTAGAACTCGGTTGTCTGAATCAGATAGCTGTTTCATCCTCACTCTATCTAGGAGGGTAGAAGTCACAACTAAAGATGAAAGATAAGTCTTCCCCTGACTGTCATGCACCTCCATATTCATCTCACAGAACAAAGCCAAGATCAACCACTCACCAATGGCCTCCTGCACTGCATGTATCTGAGTCTTCTTTCTCAGTGCATTAGCTACTGCATTACCATTACAAGGTGTATATGCAAGGTCAAAATTGAAGGACTGTAGGTACTCCACCCACCTTCACTACCTCAAATTCAAGTCACTCTGAGTAATGATACAGTTGGGGATTTTTTGGTTGGTGAAAACCAAAAAATACTCCCCCAATTGATAATTTCTCCAACAACACAATGCATGTACAACTGCTGCCAAATCGAGATCATGCATCCGATAATTCCTCTCATATGGCCTGAACTGCCGAGACACGTATGCCACAACTTGTTCGCCCTTCATCAACACTGCTCCCAGCCCAATACCAGATGCATCACTGTAAACTGTATAGATCTTCCCCAGCTCTGAGAGTATCAGGATCGATGGTGATTTCAACGTTCATTTCAGGTCCAGAAAAGCTGTCTGGAAAGCTTCTGACCATACGAACTTCACACCCTTCTTAGTCAAGCCCGTCAAAGGCACTGCTAAGAGGGAGAAGTCTTGTATAAAACACCTATAGTAACTGGCCATCCCTAAGAAACTCTGTATCTCAAACACTTCCTTAGTCTTCTCCCTGAAAACTACTGCTCTCACATTTTCTGGGACTACGGAAACTCTTACCTCTGTGATGATATGACCCAGGAAGTGAATCTGGTCCATCCAAAAGAGGCACTTTGAGACCTTAGAATACAGCTGATGCTCTCTCAGTGTACTCAATAGGATCTCAAGATGGGTGGCATGGCCGTGTTGAATGTGACAGTACACCAATATTTCATCCACGAATACTACCACAAAAGAATCAAGTTACAGATGGAACACACGATTCAGCAGAGCCATGAAAACTTCTGGCGCATTTGTGAGCCCGAACGACATAACCGTATACTCATATTGACCATACCTACTCCTGAAATCCATGAGAGGTATATCAGATGGTCTCACGCGCAGCTGATGATATCCTGATCTTGGTCAATATTCAAGAACACTCGTGCTCCATGAAGATGATCAAAAAGATCATCAATCCTTGGTAAGGGATATTAGTTATTAACCTTCAACTGGTTCTGCTTCTGATAATCCACGCAAAGTCTGAGGGTATTGACCGACTTTTTCAAAAAATGTAACGGTGATCCCCATGGAGAAGTACTGGGTCAGATAAATCCCTTTTCCTGTAACTCCTATAACTACCTCTTGAGCTCCTGCAACTCTAGTGTAGCCATCCTATAAGGAGAAATGGACACCGGTGCTAGTCCTGGCACAAGATCAATAATGAAATCCATCTCTCGCTCTAGAGGAAGACCTAAAAAGTCATCTGGGAAGACATCCATGAAATGATCAACCACTGGAGGGAAATCTGTCCGACAAGTCCCCTAGTCATCCAGATATAAGCTAACAATCTGGGTTGTGACTCCACCTCGCCCACAATGCTCTAGTCCTGCTCGACATCCATAAATATCCCATTTTCCCTTGTATAAAAACTCTCTGCCCTCTGGTGATGTGAAACGCACCCTGAAATGATAGAAGTATACAAAGGATCGAAAGGGAACCAACCAGTCCATCCCAAGAATGACGTCATAGCTTTTCATCTCTAGGACATAGAGGTACAAACGAAAGTGACACCCACAATCCTCAAGAGGGAACTCCTTGTACTAAAGCACACCAACCGTTCTAGTCCCCAACGGAGTGTCTAGTGTCATGAAATCAGAAGAAATAGAAACACAGAGCCCAAGGCTCTCCACAATGGGTAGAGATATGAAACTATGTGTTGCACCTATGCTAAAAAGTATTGAAGATAAGATAGTAGCTACTAAAATAGTACCTCTGACTGTAGAAGGTCTTGGATCCTACTACTATTGGGTCTGCTGCCCTGCATATGCCTGCCCAGTTCCGAGGCCCAGTGACACACCCTAGATACCCTGAGCTATCCTGCCATGCTGCCTCTGAGATCCTGGTTTCTAGCTACCATGGCCACGACCACCATCTCTACCTACATGCCTGGACGCATTCCAGTTCCCTGACTGGTAAGAAGCCACTGGTCCTGCTCCCACACGTGGAGTCTGCATAGAACCCCTCTCACTAGCCACTGGTGGATACTCCCTGAAGAATCGTTGCAGAAAACCCATCTTGATGCAAGCTCGGCACTCCACTGGGTCTCGTGGACACTGCAGTCTCTTGTGTCCCTCTCTACCACACTGGTAGCACCTGATCGGGCCACCTGCAAAAACTGTCTGGCTGGTACTGCTGCCCTGAGAGAAGTCTATCTATCTCTTCCTCTTGCCAGCAGAAAAAGTACCAGTAACTGGTGTTGAACCAGCCTAGCTCACACCACTAGATTCCAGCAGGTTCCTCTCCGTAATCAGTTCCTGGTTCACGATGGCGTGTACAGTAGGAAACCTGAAGACATTCAGTAGTGCTCAGATGTCATACCGTAGACCATCCTCAAAAATTCTAGCTCTCAGCATCTCATCACCCACTAGCACGGGTGCAAAGCACTGAAGATCCATAAAACAAGCAGAATAGTCCATAACTGACATAGAGTCCTGCCACAGATTCATGAACTCTCGAGGTCTATCTTCTCTCAGTGTCTCTAGGAAAAAGAAGTCATAGAAGACTGCCTGAAAATTCTCCCACGCCATGTCCCTATGATTCTCTAACTATGTGGTAACATCCCACAACCTCTTCGCGGAATCACGCAGCATGTATGTCATGAGCTTGACCCTCCGCCCTGGAGGCATCTCAAAATTCTTGAAAATAGTCTGCATCGACCCCAACCAAGTCTCCACAGCATGTGATCTTCCATCACCTGAGAATGTAGGTGGATGCTGCTGTTGGAAGATACGTGTCAACTCGGCCATAGATGTGGCAACCTGTGGTGCCCCCTGAAAGTTCTGCATGAACTGCAATAAGCCTTCACGGAACTGTGCATCTGCGCCTATGTCCGTTATAGCGTCTGAAGCCACATCTGGCCCTGTAGGAGGATCAACTGGTAGCCCATGGCCCACCATCTCCGGGGTAATGTCGTCGCCGCTCTCCTGGTGAACCACACGCGGGAATCTAGGCGGCATGAAACTACAAGGTCAAAATCACTCCTTAGATTCATGATTATTAAGGCTGAAATGAAGAAACCACAAAGGGAACAAGAGGAAGAAGGCATCTCAAAATTTTTAAAACAAGACTACACGGCGTGTATACTAACTAAACGGCGTGTACTTGAGTTCCCTTCCCCTGCCTGGGCCCTTCGACATGGCTAAGACACATGGCTCCCGTTAAACAAAACTACATGGCGTGTATGGTGTTATTTTCCAATCGCCAGTGTCACTTGTGACATGGCCGACTACTCATCTTGAAACTACACAGCGTGTTACACCCGCACAGAGCATGTACATCACCCCGTTACCCCAGCCACCCGGCTAAGTCCACACGGTCTATCCTCAGACAAGACTACATTTCATGTCCTCAAAGGGACACGACGTTTTCAAGGAACGATGACATCATCCTGTTTTGTTAGTTACACGGCCGAGTCCCCAGGTCAAACTACACAGCGTGTTCATTATTGACACAGCGTGTTCTTTACAAGAGTTCACCAACCCGTGTTGTTTGTTACACGGCCGGACTCCGGGTCAAAACTATACGGCGTGTGTATTTGTTACACATCGTGTTTTACCCAAGCTCTTCCCTACCCCGTGTTGCCGCCCACACGGTTTATGACACGGGACGAGACTACACGTCGTGTATTTAAAAAGTTCGTTTTTCTTCCTGAATAGTAGGCCATACATGGCATGTGTAAAATACTACACAGTGTGTATACTGGGTTTCAAGACAGTATGCCTCATAAACTTCCCCAAAACCTAGAAAATACCGAAAAATAACACCTAAGTGTAAAATTATGACCCGTGAGGGCCCATACTCCCCACGAATCAAAGTTTCAAATCTTATCTTTGTTATAACTAATAAACAGCCAATGATCCACGAAATTTAGGTAAATGGGGGCCCATACTCCACAAAAACCAACATTTGGCGTCCATTCTATGAACAGCTTGCACAAAATTTTACCCTATCAAATAGCAGGTATTTTATCTGTGCAGCTATCAAAAAATCATGCTTTTCTAGCACAGAAACTATCACAACAACATGCAATTTTCTAATGCTCCTACCTGGCATGGAAGCTATGCATGACATGTGATTCGAGCATGTGTGTAAATGATGCATGTGATGGCATACCCTCATCTCATCAGGTTTCAACTACATAGAACCCACAGATAAAATATAAACAACACAATCCAAGTGCGTCACCCAACGGTGAAAACATTTCAACTATAAAATTTGCAAAACAGAAATAATTTCAAAAAATACAAGGTAGACTAGATTTTACCTGTACACGGGTTAGCTACGCCCGGGCATAGCATATTACCAACTACCGGTCCGTCCTATCCCTGACTAAGGCTCTAAATAGTATGTCAATGTGAAAAGGATCCCTCTGATGCCACTTTGTAACGTCCCGGATCCGGGTGCCACTCAACGGGTGCCCCGAACCTGGTTCACCACATGACCTCAAGCGTATTTCCCCAAACTATATAGGCTGCCGACTAGCAGCGAGGGCCCAGGTCTGATAGTGGGGAAACAATGCCCTCATTTGTCAACATGTAGCACAACGGAATCCAAAATAAAACATATATCAACAGTGGAAGCAACAAACCATACAAAACTGAAATAACCAACAACATTGAATATAACCAACAGTATGTAAATGATGATGCTACATGTCTCATGTTCTATGAAAACATCCAGAACATGTTATACATCAATACAGTACAACCAAAGGCAAAGTACAACAAAACAAGAAAAACAGATGGCAGCGGCATCGTGAGCCTAGGCTCGGTCCCATGACCTCCTACAATTTAGCAACAGTGATGTTCCTTTATAGGGACTCTTTACCTTATCCACACATGCAGAAACATAATCGGTTTGGGCTGAAAAGGATGACCCAAACAGGTTGTGAGAAATAATTCCCAGTAAGAACCCACCAAATGCTCGTGCCCAACTGCGTGTAAGCATGCAACAATAGTGTGCAATTGTACAATGAAATAAACCAAGCAGTACTCAAGAGTAACTAACTTAACTATTATATTTCCATTTAATTATTTATTTAATCCATTTAATTTAGTATCATTTTGTTCTCAACAACTCCAAGCCCTTAGGCCAACCAGTATCTTTCCCTCAGGCTAATATAGTGAACCACACCCTTAGGCTATACAGAATCCAACCCACAGGTATTTCCCTCAGGCATAACAGAAATTTCCCTCATGTGTAGGAAGTGTCACCCTCAGGCACAAAAGTAAAGCCCTTAGGCACGAAATGTTTCCCTCAGGATAAATAGAACGTTTCCCTCAGGCTAATACAGTCACACCCTTAGGATATAGCAAAACACCACCCCCAGGCATATGTAACTAGGCCATTTCCAACATATAAACATGCAATTTGAGAAAAATCCCTCTCAAGGTAAAAGTAATGCACAATTTAAACAAGGCATAACATCGGGTATCCTGGACAAATGGCTAAACAGAGGAACACACACCTCGGGATGGTCCTGGATCCAAGCAATGATCCCAACCAACATTTTTTTATCATAATTAAATACTTAATAAATTCTATGTGTTTAATATAGAAACGTCCTCATCCACATGACTGCCCAACATGGGTTCGTGAGACAAAAATGCACAAAACACACAACAGATGGAAAACTAAACACCAAGCCACCTACATTGTACGCCAACGAACGTAATACCCGGACACCGACTCCAGAAACGCCCAATAACAGTGTAGATCTGATGAAAAAAAAACCCACTCAAACTTAAATAACATACGTTAGGAGAATAATTGGTATGAAACATGCTAGGAGAAGAGAGGACATACCTGTGCGGTTCCAACGAGATCGTCCGAGGCGGAAACCAATTCCAGACGAACACCTGGCTTATCATCAAAGGTCTCGCCTCTTCCTTTGGCTCCAAAACGGCTCAAATGCCTCCTCTTCCAAATGAGGAGGCTACTGCTTCTTTTAAGAAAAAAAAAACAAATTACACGGCGTGTACTTCCAAAGTACACATCGTGTACTCCCTTCATTTAACTGTTCATCTGGAGGCTTCTCACCAGTGTGGCACTATTCACTTGCCGACATGACTACACGTCATGTACTCCTGAGTACACGACATGTATTGTCGCCCAGCTCCCAGCTTTTCCACCGCCTTACTGTTTAGGCCTGCTGACTGACCACACGGCATGTAAAGGACCACTACACGGCGTGTAGTCGGTTCCTACACCCTTTGATGCTGGCAAGGCTACATGCCCCATGTACTCATCCCACACACAGACAGAAGTACACAGCTTGTGGAAAAAAAGTACACGACATGTACTTTCAAAATTTAGAATTATTCCCCATTTTCCATATTTTCACAAAAACACTTAAAGAAAGAGGAAAAGACGAAGCACGTACCTCAAAATTAGAACCAGGTTCTTACAGTCGGCTCTGTCCGCGGTGAAGCATTAGGAGCTGCCGACGCTCAGGACACTGACTTGAGGTAGGGAAATAGCCCCTCAGCCGTGTTGGTGGAGTGGCCCGTATCAGTGGGCTGCAACTCCTCGTGGCATGTGGTCCCTTGACCACGTGTGGAAAACCTGATCAGCTAAGTTTGACTGACCACATGATGGCGCACCTTGGACGTGTTATGTGTCTAGGCTGGAGGATGAAACTAGTCTGCATATGGGGGACTGGGTAGGGCATGGGCCTCCCCAGTGGGTCGGACCCACACCCAATAGGCCAGACCCGACCCATCGGGTCGATCCAAACCTATATCCCAATGGGCCGAACCTAGGCCAGGGTGGCTCCAAGTCCGTTTGGTGGACCCAGGTTGGGTTAGTAGACCCTAGACTGGGTAGGGTTGGTTCAGTCTGATAGGGCCAGACTGGACCAAGACTCGACCGCCCCCTTTTTAGAAAAATGCTAATAATATACATATTGAATGTCCGATTGACAATCCATTTATGAATTTGGAACCCTTGAGATGAGGTGGTTCTTTTGGAATACTCTAAGTATTATTTTATAGATATTGAAATATGATGAATGTCTTGAGGAGTGGTTTCTCCCGAAATTATGTGCACTATGTGCAGATATCCTACAATTGATGAGACCTGAACACTACTTACAAGTGACCCTAAGTGGATCATCTACGATGGCCTAGTGGGAATAGCTCTCTATGTCCTAGTAGGCCCATGGTGGGGATTGGCTTTGTGTGGCCTGGTAGACCCATTATTCTCGATGGAGAGGAGTACCTTATTTTGATGGCCCAGGTGGGAAGTAGATCTGTGTGTCCTGATATAAGGCCCCGGTCGGAAACCTTACTTATTATTTAATTAAATGAATTATTCACATAGAGGTTCTTTTTAGGTTTAGAGTTTTAGAGAATTAGATCATAAATCTTGAATTACATTCCACATTTAAACAAATTGGTTACATAAAAGATAGTATTCATTTTTTTCCCATCAAAGAAAATATATTTAAAATAAAACATGGATTCTTTATTGACACTTCCTTGACACTATCATCATATCATGCACCTTTCCCTTGACCTGTGAAAAACATTTCAAAAACATGGGATGAGTATAAAAAGCTCAGTAAGGGATATAAAAGTACAAAAATAAAACATTAGTCCATGTATGAAATCACACTTTACTCTTAAAACATAATAATTTTAACATACCTCATCAAATAATGTATAAATCATAGAAACCATAAGCCATAAAGGTAACTTGAGGCATTCATAACATTCTTACGTAGGGAGTAACCCTCTAGGTTACATTTGGAATACCCATCACACTATATTCCCTAAATCTCTTCGTAGAAACATTAACGTTTAACCCCTTCATGATACCAAATGCATTAGAGAGCTATATCGAGGTCACCCGCCCTTTGTTTGTCACAGAACCACCCGTCTTCATAAATAATGCCCAAGAACCATAACATAAACATAACACATAACATAATCATAAAGGAAAGATAAAATTCCCACGTTGTAATAACAACATGACATTCTAGGATAATGAATCCATTCTAAAAACCATTTTCAAAACCATTTAAAACATTTAATAAAGAGATTTTTGAATCAAAGTGTCCCATACCACTTTGAAGTTTTTAACATTTTAAACTATTAATATCTATATAATTAAATCCTTAAACCCATTTTTTAAAACATGGATGTTAATGAGAAATATTTATAATAATAAATCATTAAAACGTTTAAAACGATATTTTAGTTAATGGGTTTTTAACAAAATGAGAGACACTTGAATACCATATTCGAGGAGTAGAATTTAATCAAAACTTTATAATATAATGAGAATAAATGGATTCATGATATAATATAAAAAAGTGACTGTATATACACCATATAAGATTGAATTGGTGCATAACAACAATGAAGTCTCAATAGAAATGTAAAATTAGATGAAATCCCTTACAAAGAAGGTATCCTTAAATTAAGGATAAATCAATATCATAATAATGTGTGACAAAGGTAAATACACCCAATATAAGTGGGTATTAAGTGTAAAATAGTCAAAGGTAATTCACACATATTACAAGGATTAAATATTCAATAACTACAGGTTGAACCCAAAGAAATCGAAATTGGGTTAAGAAGTTCCCTTGGTAATATTCGATAGCCTAACAACATCACTTTAAAATTCATAAAATTAGTTGATGAGAGAGAAAATGGTATCTCATCACTTGGACATAAAATTTACATCAATAAGGATATATAAAAACATATCCCAACATAAAAATATGTAAATTAAAAGAAATAACAAAAGTAGTATTTTAAAAAGAGGAGGGTGAAAGGTTCCCTTACTGATTTGGGCAACATTCGAAACGTACACCCCATGAAAGAAGGGTCATAAAATGAAGATTTAACTAACCATAAATGACGGTATATTATACAAATAGTAAAATAATGGGCATTACATACACCACACAAAAGGAAATAGTGTCCAATGTATCATGAATCTCACAGGAATAAAAAAGTGAGATGAAAATCCCCTTACAAAAATTCGGCAGCCTAACGGCGCCACATAAAACATCCAAGAATGGATTGATGAGATCAAATCGGTTACCTCATCTCATTAACATAAAAATTACAGCAAGAGGAATATAAAATAACATCCTCCAACATAAGAACATGTATCATAAATGAAATGACATAAAAGAGAGTACTTGAAAAGAAAGAGAGAGGTGGGATCCCTTACGAAAATTCGGCTGCCAAACAGCCCCACATAAAAATTATGAAAATGAATTGATGAGAGTAATAGGCCGTAACTCATCATATGAAAATAAAAATTATAGTATGGTGAATGTTAAAAAACATACTCCAACATAAGAACATGGATCATAAATGAAATGACATAAAACAGGGTACTTGAAAAAAAGAGAGTTGTCAGATCCCTTACTAAAATTCAGCAGCCTAACGGCGCCAATCAAAACTTTCAAAATGGATTGATAAGAGAAAATAGGGTGTCTCATCATATTAAAAAATAAAATTATAGTAATAGTAATATAAAAGAACATTACAATAATTAGAAATATTATCATAAAAGGACTGACATAAAAGAGTATACAAAAAAAGAAAGAGAGGGGTAGGATCCCTTACATCGTGTCCGACTTGACTCGATCATTCTTTAATCTCCTGAATAATAAAATTTGGTCAATTTATAATTTCTTAAGGAAATACTTTAAAGATTATTATTCAGTTCATATCACATATTATAATGTTATAATAATTTTTTAATAGCGTGAGTTCATATCAGACGTTTTTGTAGATGTTCGGTACATGAGTAAATATTGAACTTGTTGGAAAATAATTTTCCATATAGTTATAGATACATCATATAAATAATAGTATTGATGTTATAAATATCATATATATCCAGTATATATTAATTTTATACTATTACATAGCATTTGGAGATAAAAAATTAAAAGCACCGTTCATGGAGACGGTAGGCCGTACGTACGCATGAACGCTACTTTCATTTTTTCCAAATAAATGGAATTAAAAGAAAATGAGAGAGAGATATATATTATAATTTCAGAATTATATAAATAATTTAGATGTAATATATTACATATATTATTTATTTATATGTAATTATTATAGTACATAACATTTGTAGATAAGAAATGAAATGTACTGTTCATGGAGACGGTAAGTTGTACGTACGCACGAATGCTACTTTCATTTATTTTTTATTTATTTAATAGAATGAAATAATAATTATATAAAGGTATATTATAATTCCAGAAGTATATCATATGTAATACCATTAATTACATCCTTTATACATCCAGTATATGGAATTAACAAATCAAATCACTTTGAGGGGGCTGTAGTCTGCACTTCCTAAAATGAAGATATCACATTTTCCCATAATGGAAACCATAATGGTATGCCATAAATGAAAAAATACAGAATCTTAAGGAAACAATAAACATATTATATATCATATACAAATATAGTTACATATTAATGTCCATCTTTGAAGGTGTTAAAATAATATTGAACAATTATTGTTTCGTGAGGCAGTAATTCGCCATCCACAGAAACAGTATGTTCTTTAACCATTAGACAGAGGTGTGTGAAAGTGTAGATCGAATCATTCTTATAAAAACATCCTAGTATATTTATGATACTTATGTTGTTTCTGAAAAATGTAATAAATAGCATTTAGGGGTTTGGAGAAGCAAAATAAGACAAAAGAACACAAGAGAAGACATTACCTTTAAATCGGGTAACTCTCTTTGATTTGAGCTCAAAGGCTTACTTGCAAAGGATTCTGCCCAAAGTGAGGCTTCAATGATGAATATATGGATGTGGAGAGATGGAATGGGTAGGGTTTGGCCGATCCAATGGCTTGATAGGTGTGTGTATGGTGGTAGAGGTGGGGGCCTTTATAAGAGGAGAGGAGGGGCACTCTTGGAATTTTATAAAATACTACTTTATTATAAAATGATTTTCGGAGTTTAAAGGTCCCAAAAGGATATATTTCAGGGATAATGTGATAAGGTTTCTAAATAAACACATAAAATTTGTTTTTTACAAGTGTTAGACTTATATTTCACCCTATATTCTTATTTTATTTAAAACATTCATTTATGAGGTAATCACTGCATCATCACGGTGTCATAAATAAATTAATTTATTTAATTTCCAAAAATTATAAAAAAATATCATGATTTATGAAATATTCTTATCTTTCTAATAAATATTTATATTAAAAAATATGAATTATATAACCCCATGTAAAAAATTGTTTTCAGTAAAACTACACATGTTTGTGACATTTTAATTTTAACTTTAAATAAAAAGGTATTAATGTAATTTTACAACCAAAGTGGCTCCATGGGGTCCCCAAGTAGACCCATGGGTTTTCATGGTCGTTAATGACTCATCCAATAAGTTTAGAACATGTTTAATGGTGATTTCATATTATTATAACATTATCTTTACCTTCAATTACACTAATTACCTCTAATCGCGATTAAAAACTTAAGAGTTACTATTCACCAAAAAATTATTTTAATCCCATTGAACCACATTTCACATTATAATGAAAACCATGTATGTCGGATTTTTGAAAATCAAATAACAGAAGTGGTAAAGTTTCATTTAATCAAAAAATCAGTTTCTTTAACTACCAGTTTGTGGTTTCACTATTCATCAAAAATTGAAGTTTTTCAGAAAAATACCAAAAAATTCACCCTGAGATATATTTGATAATCTGAATTCAAAAATGATGTCTATTTTACAAAATTAAAAACTTATAAGTTGCATTAATTAATTTAATAATTAATTTCTGCGGTCAAAACAAATAACGTGTTTTTATGAAAATATATATCAAAAGATTAATACCATTTTAAGTCCAATTTCAAAGTGAAATTAATTTCAATGACCACTATTGAATTAAATGGTAAAAATATATTCTAATTTAACTTTAAAACCAATTCCAAAAATAATATAATCATATAAATAAATTATATTAAAAATATTTTTTGAATTAAAATACTACATCTTTCACTATTCATTAAAAAATGAACTTTATCGGAAAAATAAAAAAAAATTACAAAAAGTAAATTTTGATGTCCCGATTCGAAAGAAGAATTTTATTTTGTAAAATATATAACATAAAATTTTCAAAAATTGAATTTATAAGAGGTTCTCCATCAAAATTCGGTTAATCGGCCTTTTAAAGAATATTTGAATGTTTACGCATAAAATTGGATTCCTTTGCATTTTTAATCCTCTAAAATTTATTGTAAAAAGTAAAAATATTTGACAAACATATATAATCATTTTTTATTTAGTTCTGTTTATTCCTACCATTACAACGGCTAGGCGTTATCTACCATTTAAAATAATATTATTTTATTATTAGAGTGCAACGTAAGATTCCCAAGAAACTCGTTGTTGCATATTGGGTACGCCATAGAGCATAGCGTCTCCATTAAAGTAATATTAATATTTTATTCACAAATATTTATAAACATTAGAATGTAATATTATTTTTTTAACTGGGATGTCACATCTTTCCCCCCTTTTGGGAATTGCGTCCTCGCAATTTCAAAATTGGGCTTGGAAACTCCATTGAATGTCCCACATCGGAACAAGAGTCAGTAAAATAATCACTTTAAAATAAAGAAATATAAGTACAAAGGTCACCCGAGTTAACCCATACTAGGATTCCATGTAGGAAAACATGGGTATGGAGGGAAAAAAGGGTCATGTTATGAGGGAGAGTGATAGTAAACTTGTCTAGGAGGAAGTTAACCATAAGAAAATCATAAACTTTTGATGGGTTAAACGGTATTCGATTCCCCAGTAGGAAAAGTTAATAGACAACATTTTTTTTTAAGTTACTCTTCATTGTGGAATTTATTTTTGAGCTTAAATAAATCATAATGAAACATACTTACTTGTCACGTACACTTTCAACTTTTACTAGATTCCTTAATCAAACCAATATTTTCTCCAAAAGACGAGTATTTAGGATGACTTGTTTACATTAAGAGAGCTATAATAAACTTCTAGAGAATCACCTAATACACAAAAGAGAACTATGTACTTCCCATGTCATTAGACAAAAACAAAAACCAAAATTGTTAGTATGAGATAAGATAACCCACAAAAGTTTAATCCATTATAAAAAGAAAATTTACTCTTAATCTCCAAAATATGTCCAAAAAAACACAAAGTTCAACAAAGACCATTCGATAAACAATTGTCCATAAAATTATTTAAATTAAACCAAAAAAATATTGAAACCAAAATATTTGAAGGATTTAATCACATAGTCATCCAACGTACAAATTAAATTTTATCTCCAAATAACATCAGTTGCACTTAAATTCACATATTGAAAAGTAATTAACCTAATCACATATCCTCCATGATAGGTAAATCATTTCCATAGATAACCAAAAATAAACTTACTCTTGATTCCTAAAATCATATAACTAAAAAGAATTAGTCAAACTAACCAGGGACTTCACGTATTCCAGTGGTAGGTGATAAATACCAGTGGCACTTTGGTTGTGGGTTCGATTCCCGCAGCTTTGTCCGACGCGATGGGTTGTCACACGTTCTACGTGTTGTCCTTTTTCCATAACTATATAATTCTTAAAACATTTTCCAAAATGAGTTAAAATCTTCAAAAATAATCATAACATATTTTAACCTCAAGTTTATCTCATGCCTTTCATTTTCCATCATAACATATAATAACCCATAATGACCTCAAAAGTAAGGATCATATAAACCCTAATGTTTACCTTTATAATTATTACATGAACTTCCACATCGATTGGTCATCTAGTACATGATGCATTACAGAACATACCATGGTTCAAGTGGATGATCATGACTCCTTGATAGTTGGTTTAGAACAACCACGAGTTTCCTAATTGAATCCCCCATTTCATCTAGTCTCTTAATTAGAGAACCGCCACAGTTTCCTTCAAACCTATTGTCACTTTGCTGCCTGCTAGATCCATCAATTCACTAAAAACAGAAATGTTAGTGTGATTATATCAACAAAACCATCATGTACTAATGAGGAAGATAAACACTAAGATATACTTAATCATTCACTTTATGTAAAACTAGGACTCTTTCTGAAATCCTAACCATTATGGTAATGTCACTTATGCTTAGAGAATACCCTAACTTCTAAAGTTATATAAACCGACTTCTGATAAGGCCCCGGCATGAAACCTTACTTATTATTTAATTAAATGAATGATTCACATAGAGGATCTTTTCAAGTTTAGAGTTTTATAGAATTAGATCATAAATCATGAATTACATTCCACATTTAAACAAAGTGGTTATATAAAAGATAGTATTCATTTTTCCCATTAACGGAAACATATTTAAAATAAAACATAGATTATTTCTTGACACTTCCTTGACACTATCATCATATCATGCACCTTTCCCTTGACCTATGATAAACATTTCAAAAACATGGGATGAGCATAAAAAGCTCAGTAAGGTATATAATGTACGAAAATAAAACATTAGTCCATGTATGAAATTATACTTTACAAATAAAACATAAGAATTTTAACAAAACTCATCAAATAATGAATAATTCAAAGAAATCATAAGGCACAAAGGTAACTTGAGGCATTCATAAAATTCTTACGTAGGGAGTAACCCTATTTGTTACAACTGGAACACCCATCAAAGTATATTCTCTAAATCTCTTCAGAGAAACCTTAACGTTTACCCCCTTCGTGTTACCCAATGCATTGGAGAGTTATATCGGGCTCACCCTCCCTTAGTTTGTCACGAAACCACCCATCTTCATAAACAATGCCCAAGAACCATAACATAAACATAGCTCATAACTTAAGAATATAGAAAAGATAACATTCTCACATTGAAATAAAAATATGACATTCTAAGATAATGAATCCATTCTAAAAACCATTTTCTAAACCATTTAAAACATTTAATAATGATATTTTTGAATCAAAGTGTCCAATACCAATTTGATTTTTTTATCATTTTAAAACATTAACTTCCATATAATTAAATCCTTAAAACCTTTTTTTAAAACATGGATATTAATGAGAATTATTTATAAGAATAAATCATTAAAAAATTTAAAACGATATTTTAGTTAAAGGGTTTTTAACACAATGAGAGACACTTGAATACCATAATTGAGGAATAACATTTAATAAAAACATTATAATATCCTGAGAATAAATGGATTCATGATATAATATTCCACAGGACAGTATATACACCATATAAGAGTGGATTGGTGCATAACTACAATGAAGTCTCAATAGAAATGTAAAATGAGATGAAATCCCTTATAAAAAAGGTATCCTTTAATTAAGGGTAAATCAATCTCATAATTATGTGTGAAAAATATAAATACACCCAATATAATTGGGTATTAAGTTTAAAATAGTGAACAGTCATTCACACATATTCAAAGGACGACATATTCAATAACTACCTATTGAACACAATGAAATCGAAATTGGGATAAGATGTTCCCTTGGTAAAATTCGATAACCTAACAATGTCACTTTAAAATTCTTAAAATTAGTTGATGAGAGAGAAAATGGTATCTCATAACATGGACATAAAATTTACATCAATAAAGATATATAAGAACATATCCCAACATAAAAATATGTAAATTAAAAGACATAACAAAAGAAGTATTTTAAAAAGTGGACGGTGAAAGGTTCCCTTACTGATTTTGGAAACATTCGAAACGTACACCCCATGAATGAAGGGTCATACAATGAAGATGTAACTACCAATAAATGATAGTATGCACAAAACTAGAAAAATAATGGTCAGTACATACACCACACAAAATGAAATAGTGTCCAATGTTTCATGAATCTCACAGGAATAAAAATGTTAGATGAAAATCCCCATACGGAAATTCGGTAGCCTAAGGGCGCCACATAAAACATCCAAAAATGGATTGATGAGATCATATAGTGTCTCTCATTAAATTAACATAAAAATTACATAAAGAGTAATATAAAAGAACATCCACCAACATATGAACATGTATCATAAAAGAAATTACATAAAAGAGAGTACTTGAAAAGAAAGAGAGAGGTGGGATCCCTTACGAAAATTCGGCACCCTAATAGCGCCACATAAAAATTCTTAAAATGAATTGATGAGAGTAAGAGGGGTGTAAATAATCATATGAAAATAAAAATTACAGTATTTTGAATATTAAAGAACGTCCTCCAACATAATAACATGTAGCATAAATGAAATGACATAAAAGAGGGTCCTTGAAAAGAAAGAGAGAGGTCAGATCCCTTACGAAAATTCGGCAGCCTAATGGGGCCAATCAAAACCTCCAAAAATGGTTTGATGAGAGAAAATAGATTGTCTCATCATATGAACATAAAAAAGTACAGTAATATTAATATAAAATAACATCCCAATCATTAGAAAGATGAGATTAAAAGGAATGACATAAAAGAGTATACTTAAAAAGAACGAGGGGTAGGATCCCTTACCTCATGTCCGACATGACTCAATCGTTATTTAATATCCTGAATAATAAAATTTGTACAATTTATAATTTATTAAGGACCTAATTTGAATATTATTATTTAGTTCATATCACATATTATAATGTTATAATAATTGGTTAATAAAGTGAGTTCATATCAGACGGTTTTGTCGATGTTCGGTACATGTGTAAAAATTGAACTTGTTGGAAAATAATTTTCCATATAGTTATAGGTAAATCATATCCAGAATAGTATTGATGTTTTAAATATCATATATATCCAGTATATATTAATTTGATACTATTCCATAGAATTTGGAATAAAAAATTAAAAGCACCATTCATGGAGACGGTAGGCCATACGTACGCATGAACACTACATTCATTTTTGCCAAATTAATAGAATTAAAACAAAATGAGAGATATATATATTATAATTCCAGAATTATATACATAATTTAGATGTAATATATTACATATATATTCATTGTATATATGTACTTATTATAGTAATAACATTTGGAGATATGAAATGAAATGTATCATTCATGGAGACGGTAAGTCGTACGTACGCATGAACGCTACTTTCATTTCTTTTTTTTATTCAATAAAATGAAATAATAATTATATAAAGGTATATTATAATTCCGGTATTATATCATATTTAATACCATTAATTACATCCTTTATACGTCCCACATATGGCATTAATGAATCAAATCACTTTGAGGGGGCGGTAGTCCGCACTTCCTAAAATGAAGATATCACGTTCTCCCATAATAGAAACCATAAAGGTATTCCATAAATGAAAAAATACAGAAGATTAAGGAAAACATTAACATATAGTATTTCATATATAAATATTGTGACATCTTAATGGCCTCCTTTTATGGTGTTAAAATAATATTGAACAATCATCGTTTCATGAGGCAGTAATTCTCCATCCACAGAAACAGTCTGTTCATTAACCATTAAATGGAGGTGTGTGAAAGTGTAGCTCTAATAATTCTTATAAAAACATCCTATTATATTTAATATACTTTTGTTTTTACATAAAAAAGTAATAAAAAGGGTTTAGGGGTTTGGAGAAGCAAAATAAAATAAAAGAAGACAAGGGAAGACATTACCTTTAAATCGGGTAACTCTCTTTGATTTGAGCTGAAAGGCTTCCTTGGAAAGGATTATGCCCAAAGTGAGGCTTCAATGATGAACAAATGGATGTGGATAAAAGGAATGGGCAGGGTTTAGCCATGAAAGAGGCTTGATAGGTGTGTGTAAGGTGGTAGAGGTGGGGGCCTTTTATAAGAGGATAGGAGGGGCACTCTTGGAATGTTATAAAATATTGCTTTATTATAAAATGGTTTTCGGATTTTAAAGGTCCTAAAAGGATATATTTCAAGGTTAAGGTGATAAAGTTTCTAAATACACACATACAATATGTTTTTGACAAGTTTAAGATTTAGATTTCACCCTATATTCTTATTTTATTTAAATCGTTAATTTATGAGGTAAACACTGCATCATTAGGGTGTCATAAATAAATTAATTTATTGAATGTCTAAAAATTATAAAAAAAATATCTTGATTTAAGAACTATTTTTAGACTTCTAATGAATATTTATAGTAAAAAATATGACTTATATAACCCCATGTAAAAATTATTTTAGTAAAACAACACATGTTTGTGACATTTTATTTTTAACTTAAAATAAAAAGGTATTAATTTAATTTTACAACCAATGTGGCTCCATGGGGTCCCCAAGTTGACCCATGGATTGTATTGGTCGGATATGACTCATCCAATAAGGTTAGAACATGTGTAATGTTCAGTTCATATTATTATAACATTATCTTTACCTTAAATTACACTAATTACCACTAATCGCGATTAAAAACTTAAGAGTTACTATTCACCAAAAAATTATTTTAATCCCATTGAACCACATTTTACAGCCTAATTAAAACCATGTATGTCATATTTTTTAAAATAAAATCACAGAAGTGGTAGAGTTTCATTTAAACCAAACATCAGTTTCTTTAACTACCACTTAGTGGTTTCACTATTCATCAAAAATAGATGTTTTTCAGAAAAATACCAAAAAATTCACCCTAAGCTATATTTGATACTCTGAATTCAAAAATGATGTCTATTTTACAAAATTAAAAACATTTATGATGCATTAATTAATTTAATAATTAATTCCCGCTGTCAAAACAAATAGCGTGTTTTTATAAAAATATATATCAAAAGATTGACACCAGTTTAAGTCCAATTTCAAAGTGAAAATAATTTCAATGACCATTATTGGATTAAATGTTAAAAATATATTATAATTTAAATTTAAAACCAATTCAAAATATGATCAAATCATATAAATAAATTATATTAAAAAGAGGTTTTGAATTAAAATACAACATCTTTCACTATTCATTAAAAAATGAACTTTATCCAAAAAATACCAAAAGTTTACAAAAAGTAAATTTTGATATCCCGATTCTAAAGAAGAATTTTATTTTGTCAAATATAACACATAAAATTCTCAAAAAGTGTATTTAAAAGAGGTTCTCCATCAAAATGCGGTTAATCAACCTTTTAAAGAATATTAGAATTTTTACGCTTAAAATTGGAATCATTTGCATTTTTAATCCTCTAACAAATATTATAAAAAGTAAAAATATTTTACAAACATATATAATCATTTTGTAGTTAGTTCTGTTCATTCCCGCCATTACAACGTCTTGGAATTAACTACCATTTAAAAAAATATTATTTTATTATTAGAGTTCAACGTAAGATTTCCAAGAAACTCGTTGTTGCATATTGGGAACACCATCAAGAATAACGTCCCCTTTAAAGTAATATTAATATTTTATTAAAAAATATGGATAAACATTAGAATGTAATATTATTCATTTACTTGGGATTTTACACCTGACATGCCCACGATAGAGAGCGGCTATATGTGACCTAGAATACCCATGGTAATCATCAGAGATTAGTACCACAGTTGCCCAAGGATAGTGGTAAGTGGCTCTGTGTGACCTGAAAAGCCAACAGTGGGGAGTAGCTCTATGTGACACACCATACCCATGGAACTCATCGAGGAGTACCCCAGCAGCCCAAGGTGTTTAGTAAAATGACATATATTCAAACCTTCCTTACTCTAGAATATACCTGGTGTGAGCTGTCTTGCTTCGTGGATTTATTTATGGATTTCTTTTTGGTCTTTTGTGGTTGGTTTGCCTTCCATACTAAGTATATTGATACTCACCCCTAAATGGGATTTGCACGCACATGTTGTGTCCAGTGCATACGACTAAAAAATTCGTGGTGTACTTGGTGGCTTAGGACCAAGTGGCCCCTAATGAAATCATGCAGGTAAGATGTGCTTCTAGGGCATTCAGCAGCTACTCTATACTTACCCATCCAGTGGGGTTTTCAGCAGATGACTTTCCATCAATCATATACTTTCTCTTGTTGTAGTTTTATTTTTTGGGGTTTGTATTCTGGTCTATTTACTTTTATTTGTACCTTTACAGTTAGTGGTTGTTTAGTAGCTTTCATGTTCTCTTTCCAAATTTTCTTGGGAGGTGGTGGTATGTGCTTGTGTATAGGTAATCAGGAAATTGCCTCTCATTTGCATGTTGACACCTTCGGTGATAGTCTCCATCCCTTGGGCTTTGGGAGGCGGGATTGGGGAGTCACTACATGGGCCCTGGGGGATAGGTTTTGACAGTGTGGTATCATAGGTGGTGGGTTCTACATCAAAGACTAAGAGTTTGTAGTTTTGTTTTTGTGAAATAGTGAAAAATTATTCGAGCTTTACTTTCTAATTTGGGGACTCCAGTGTTGGTGTGGTGGATGATGTATCCATACACCAGGACCTTGAGTTATTATTTTTAGATCTAGACATCAAAATATTGGATGCATGAATCATATAAGAATTGAGTGTTTCCTCATGTTCTTCTTGAATTAGAGTCCGATCATGATGTATAATCTATTCACCATGGTACATCTTGATCAATATCAAGGTGCTTCCATGAAGACAACCAGCTAGTATTCTGATGCATGACCGTGATGAAATCCTACCTAGCGATGAGGAGTTGGTTTAGGGACCAGTTCTAGAGATGGCCCCACTGGGTGGTGCACTAGTGTTACCACCACTCGTTGATCAGCAGTTACTACAAGCATTACTAGTAGAGGGCCCACACAGTCTCAGCGCCTTGCATGAGTTTCATAGAAAGAGACCTCCGATGTCCAGGGGAGAGAAATATCCTCATGTCATTGAAGACTGGCTTGAGGTGCTGACGTGGCACTTCCACTTATTGAGGATTCCACTCAACACCATTTTGATATTAGCTGCGATCCTCTTTTAGGGCTTGGTAGGGAGATTGTGGATCCTAGAGATTCAATCTCATAATGAGGAGACCCTATCCTGAGATGACATAAAGAGGAGTTTTTAGGAGGAGTTCTTCCCCATGACCATGAACTTAGTGCACATACAGGAGCTGCTTCAATTACAATATGGTAGTATGTCAGTGGATGAGTACTCTACGAGGCATACAGACCTCTCCGACTACTCAAAAAATATGGTGTGAGACCCATTATTCAGGGGATGGACCTTTTTGTAGGGACTAAAATTATAGATCAAGGTGTCAATGATTTATCTTAGCATCCACACTCAGTTTGGAGTCCTAGAATGAACATTTTTTGTATAGATAATCCTAGATGTTAAAGAGCCAATGGTTGGAGCCACTAATAAAAATCATGTGGTGGAGTCATCAGTGGTTAGTAGCAAGCAGTTGATGTGGGGACCCATGTGGGTCAGATATTATATGGGATTTTCTCGAGACATATGGTCGGTAGTGAAGGGTTCCTAGAGCAAAGGGAGTCAACAGGGAGCTAGGTTGTACATTCCGTGTAGTGGGCAGGGACACATGGCTTCCAACTTCATGAACCATAGTAAATATGATCAATATACAGTTGAAGGGCCACCAAGGTAGAGGTAGAGGCTTGATCAAGGAGGTCCGTAAGGTGGCAGACGTTGCAGGGTAGCAGGTCGAGCAGGAGGTGGTGTGTGATGGTTCGAGGTACTACCTCCACCACCCCCATGTGGTGCACCACGGTGTTAGGGAGTAGGTGGATTAGAGAGAACTCATCTTTAGGCGGTGGAGGCCTATCACTATGGTGCTCTAGAGATGATTAGATGTATGATCTATGTTATCTCCAGCTTAGCTACTGTTCTAATAGACACAGGTGTGATTCACTCTTTTCTTTCTACAAACCTCATTTAAGGATTGAATATTCTGGTGGATATGTTGGATCGATCCTTATGATTAGAGTCTCTTTCAGGGGGGGGGGATTCAACGATTACAAAATGGTACTAGATGTGTGAGCTTACTCTAGGATATGAGAGGTTTGGTTGAGATCTCCTAGTAGCTTTATCGAGGCCTTATGACGTCATCTTTGGTATGGACTCGTTAACCACATTCCATTCTCAGATCAACTTTTTTAGGCACATAGTGTGGTGTGTCCGTGAATATGGGAGACGTTTTTCCTTTTTCAGAAAGAAGTAAAATAGTGCAGCGGAGGACGGACTTACTCAGAGGAGGGTGCAGTCGATCTCCTACCAATTGTGTAGCCTCACCCTCAGTGTGGTGGTTGAGATAAGTACTCACATTTTTGTAGTGGTGGAAGAGTATGATGATGTATTCCATGAGGATGTTCCGGGACTACCTCATGACATAGATGTAGAGTTATACATCAATTTGTATCCCAATACGACAAAGATATCCACACCATCATATCATATGGCTCACACAAAGCATTGCGAGTTGAGTGTACAGTTTGAGGACTTGCAGGATAAGGTCTTTGTGTGGCCCAGTGATTCATCATGGGTAGAACAAGTGTTATTTTCTAAGTAGAAATTTGGGATTTTGAGGATGTAGGTGGAATTCCAACTCCCGGACCAGGTGACCGTGAAGAAAAAAATATCCATTTCAAATAATTGATGACCTTTTCGACCTGTTGAAGTGAGCGAGGTGGTTCTCGAAGATAGATCATATGTCAGGATATCACCTGCTTCAGGTATGGTATGAGGATGTACCAAATATGGTCTTTAGATTTTGTTATGGATACTATGAGTTCTTTGTAATTCCCTTCAAAATAACTGATTCCCCAGCAGTGTTCATGGGACTCGTTAAGAGGATATTCCACCCTTACCTCAATCGTTTCATGGCGGTCTTCATTGATGACATATCAATGTACTCTGTTTCATAAGAAGTGTATGCCACAAACCTGTGGATAGTATTATATCCACTCCAAGAGAACCATCATTATGGGTAGCACTCAAAGTTCCAGTTCTAGAATCAGATGGTCCACTTTCAGGGACACTTCATCTCAATGTTTTGAGTTACTGTGGATCCAAAAAGATAGATGTAGTGCATTCTTGCGATTCACCCAGGATCATGACTAAGGTGAAGAGTTTCTTGGGGACATCTGGATACTACTGGAGGTCTATGCTCGAATTCTCTAGGGTAGAGTCACCCTCTTTGGATTTGACATGAAAGAGGAAGCCCTTGTGTGGATGTAAAAGTGCCAGTAGAGTTTCTAGGAGATGATGTAGAGACTGATGGGTGCCCCCGTCTTGATACAACCATAAAAGTGTGTTGGGTATGTAATTTTTTTGTGAATCATGGAATTGACTAGGTTGTTTCTTAATGTATAAGCATGCCATGATCTCCTACGGTTCATGGAAGTTGAGGTCGCATGAGAATAACTATGTGACCCAGGTACATGAGTTAGAAAAAGTAGTATTTTCATTAAATATTTGATGAAATTACTCATTGGGTCAATGATCTACCATCTAATCCAACCACAAGAGTCTCGTGTATATATTCTCATATAAGGTCCTAAATTTTAAATAGTAGCGATGGACGGAGTTCCTTCGAGATTATTACTTTGCGACAGTCTATACTCTTGGGAAGGGGAACATGGTAGCAGACGTGCTCAGCAGGAGGTCTGGTTTACATCTACTGAGTGAGGGGAAGGAGCTGTTAGCTGCGATACAAATATCCTTCGTGGATAATGATGGACTATATCTCCTTCAATCAATGATTGTCACTCCTCCATTCTTATAGTGAGTCAAGGGGGCAGAACCTTTGGATGTGGACTACGAGGCCTAATGTGCTCAGTTATCCTCATGATAGGCACCAGAAGGATTTTAGATAGGTAGAGAGCATGCAATCCTCTTCAGAGGATGCACCATATTACAAGTTATTTTCTTGGAGTAGGTATTGAAGGAGTTTCATACATCCCATTTGGTGGTACATCCTGGTGTGGCTATGATGTACCAGGACCTCTGATGTTAGTATTGGTGGCTAGTGAAGAAGAAAGTAGTGGTTTATTTCATTTCACGATGCCTCACTTGTCAGCAAGTGAAAGCTGATCATCATGTTTCAGCAGGATTCTAATATCCACTTGAGGTACCATAGTGGAAATGGGATGGTATATTGATCGAATTCCTGGTGGGGTTACCACGCACGTCCAGGGGCCACATTTCTATCTGGGTGATCGTTGACTGGATCACTAAGTCGGCTCACATCCGACCCATCCATGAGCAGGGATCAATATATGGATTTTGACCCCTCTATGTCTAGTAGAGAGTGAGGCTCTACATGGTTCCTTTAATGGTCATCTCATACTGTGATTAATACTTTAGATCCTGATTCTGGAAGGGATTATAAGAGGAATTTGGGAATCAGCTGAACTTGAGCATAGCCTTTTACCAAAAACGGATAGTCAGGAGGAGTGGACTATACATACCATGGAGAAAATGCTTCATGCTTACATTCTAGTTTCTTTCATAGCCTTGGAAATCAGCTATATGCTGGACAAGACCAGGGGTATCAACACTCATGGGTATAGAGTTCGTACAGGCTACCAGTGAGAAGGTGCATATCATCAAGGAGCTGATTAAGACTACATGTAGTAGGCATAAATTATATGTAGATGGGTAATGGAGGACCTTGGAGTATTATTAGGGGGACATGTGTTCCTTTGGGTCTCATCCAGATGAGGATTGCGGCAATTTGTCCAGGACAACATGTTATCCTCGTGGTTCTTCAGACCATTCCAAATTCTCAAAAGAGTTGGAGAGGTGGTGTACTGCATCGATCACCCCCCACAGATGCATCAGGTGAAGAATTTTTTCTGCGTGTCATAGCTGAGGAGGTATGTGCTTGAACCATCACACATCATCAGCTGTAGTGAGTTGGACATTGATGATAGGTAGACGTTTGAAGAGTTCCCAGTGGAGATAGATGATCAATAGGAGTGGGTCCTTCATGGATGGTCAATTCCACTAGTTTTCATTCGGTGGTGGCACAAGAAACTTTTAAAGAGGACATGGGAGTGGGATGATTAGATTAATTCTCTGTACCCCCATTTGTTCATTTAGCTTTGTTTTGTCTTACAGAGACTTATATCCTTAAAGGTGGGGGTAATTTAATGTCCCCAAAATTCCATGTACTTTTTTTAAATTATATGATATTTTTCTGAGACAAGATTCTCTACGATGCATGATTCTATGGCCCGATGAGTCTGGAATCGAATTTTGAACTTTTTTTTAGTTCATATAAATAATTGTATGAATGAATTTTTATAACTTGTAGACTGCTGCTCGGATCAAAAATATGAGGGAACCGTTGAACTCACAATGGTGAGATTCACCTATAATGGACCTAACTATGACTAGTAAGGGTCAACCAGAAATTTTAATTTTCAGACTTTTCAGAAAAATAAATTAATATAACTTAAAAAAAGTTATTTTATTTGATTTTCCCAACTATTGGGTGGTGGCACACCAACATTGTGGTGTGGTGACAAAGAGATGATGAGTCACATTAAATGATGTGCATTAATGGATAGTAAACATGATGTGAAATGATGCATTAAATAAATCATAATAGATATGTTGTTTCATAAATTAAATAGTGTAATGATGTGATGACTCAATAAAGCGGCATGAGATATGATGAAATGGTGGGAGCTGGTGGCACTCTGGCCGATAGCTGGAGATAGGGACACATCCCCTCGGCCGCATCGGTGGAGCGGCCCCTAGCTACGGACAACATCTTCTCATGGAATGTGGTCCTTGACCACGTGTGGAACACCTGAGTAGCCAGTTTTGATAGGCCGTGTGATGGTGCACCCTGGATGCATTGTACGCCCATGCTAGAGGAGGAAACTGATTCACCTATAGTGGACCAGGTAGGGCACAGGCCACACCAGCAGGTGGACCCGCACCGAGCGGGCCGGACACACACCCATCATGTCGGACTCGCGTCCAGTGGGCTGGACCCACATCCAATGGGTCATACCTTCCCCATTAGGTCGGGCTAGACCCAGGTCAGGCCAGATCTAATTCGAGTCGGTAGACTCTAGCCAGGTCGGGTTGGGTCATCCTAACCAGGTCGGACTAGACTTAGACCCGACTTACACCTTTTTGGAAAAACACCCATAACATACATATTGGGTGTCTGATTAACGATCCGTTTTTGGAATCATAACCCTTGAGACAAGGAATTTATTTTGTAATACTCAAAGAAGGATTTCATGGATGGTGAAATATAAATAATGGGTTGATAAGTGGTTTATCCGGGAATCAACAGCACTATGTGTAGAGATCCTACGTTTCACTGAGACCTGAGGACTGCTGACAAGAGAACCTATATGGATCAGCTAATATGGTCCAGTGGGAAGTGCATATGTCTGACCTTTTTTCCCCATAGTGGAGAGCACCTCTGTATTACCACTTCACACACAGAACTCGATAGGGAAGAGTACCTTAGTATGATATCCAAGGTGGGAAGTGGCTCTCTGTGACCCGTCATACCCACAATTGGAAGTGGATCTCTGTGACCCAGTATACGCATGTTACTCATTATTGATGAGAACCACACCAGTACAAGGCTAGTGAGGAGTGGATCTGTGTGACTCGATAGGCCAACAGTGGGAAGAGGCTCTATGTGACCCAACATACCCATGGTAATCATCAGGGAGGAGTACACCAGTACCCAAGGTGTTTAGTGATATGACAGATAGTCTTAGTTTACTTGCTCTAGATTATACCTAGTCTGGGACATCTTACATTTTTGTTTGCTTTGTGGATTTCTTTGTGGTCTTTCCTTTTTTGTTTTGTGGTCCCTACTTAGTATATTATTACTCACCCCTAAACGGGCTACGCCCGCACGTGTTGTGTCCGGTGAAGATGACTGATCACTTAGTGAAGGACTTGGTGGCCTAAGACCAGGTGGTTCCCAATAATATCAAATAGGCAGAATGTGATTCTATTACTTCTAATAGCTAGTCAATACTTACCCATCAGGTGGGGTTTTCAGTGGACAACTTTTCATCGAACTTGCACTTGAACTTGTTGTAGTTTTCCTTTGTTGTGTTTCTATTCTTACCCATTAATTTCAGTTGTACCTCTACACACATTGGTTATTTAGTATCATGAATGTTCTCTTTTCCAGTTTTCCTGGGATGTGGTTGTATGTCTGTATGTACAAGTATGTACAAAAATGCATGCCACTTGCAAGTTGACACCTTCATCACTAGTTTCCAACCCCTAGGAGTCAGGAGGTGGGCTTGGGGGAATCACAACATGAGCCCCGAGGGATGGTTTATGGCATTTGAATTCACTATCTTCATCGGTTCTAACATGTGTTTGGTCTTGCATGTACTTATTTGAAGGTGATGTATGAAACACATCATGTTCTTTATAGAGGTTTTTGGAAATCTTAATTGATAAAATAATGATATACTTCCCAAATTTCAAAATGTATTTTGTACCCAGGGAACACTTTTCTTTTCTTACCAAAGCTTATAACTCCCTTCCAGGGAGATACATGCAATAAAACATGATGAACCACTTGAATTAACTAATATTTTATTCGGTTATCAACATAACCCTTTTTCAAACATTTAGATTCTTTTATATGAGTCACAATATTTGTTACCTTTTACATTGTCTCCTCAATAAGTTCTGGACCTATAAGCTTCATTTCACCGACATCATCCCCCATGTTCCAGTACACCATCTCTGTAACAGCCCAAGATTTTATGAAAAATATTCTTTTTAATTTCATTAATGTCTTGTGTTGTACGCTACACCAAAAGGAGCTTTCACAACACGCATCCTTGACTTTCCTTGTATTAGACGCAATCACGACCATCCTCGATAGTGTGTGTAGTACGCAATACAGAGTTTCACTAAACAACGATATGCTATTAAAATATTATTAAAACTAGCCGTTATGAATAGTAATAACCACCTTTTAAAATGTTAGAAATTTTAGCTCTCAAAATGGACTACATTTTTGGATTCGTAGTATCGAATTTTGTCTAAGGTGAAATTTTGGTACATTTCGGATAACTTTCATATTTTGATGAATAGTGAAAATTACTAAATTTTAGTTAAAACATCTTTTTCAATCGAAATAATTAATAGTGATAAATTATTAATTTGAGTGGTTTTAAAGTATATTTAGAATATATTTTTAAAATTTAATACAATGTTGGTCATTTGATGTAATTTCACATTTACACCAGACATAAACAAGTGTTAATCTTTTGATAGTTATTATCTCTTAAAAACACGCTATTTGTTGTGACATCAGAAATTAATTATAAAATTAATTAATATGTTGGGAATTATGTAAAATAGAAATCATTTTTTAATTCAGAATATCAATTATAGCTTAGGGTGAAATTTTGGCATTTTTCTGAAAAACTTTAATTTTTGATGAATAGTTAAACTACTAAGTGGTAGTTAAAAAAATTAATTTTTTCATAAATCTTAATTTTACCGCTTCTGTGAATGGAATTTCAAAAATTCGAGAGACATGGTTGATGTCAGTAAGTAAAATGTGGTTCAATGAGATGAAAATAATTTTTGGTAAATATTAACTTTTTACTTTTATTTACCACGTTTAAAAGTAAATAGGGTAATTAAGGGTAAACGTGATATTAATACTACCCTAAAACATGTCCTAATCCTATTGGACAAGTGTATTTCGACCAAAAACAATCTTAGGAATACAATATGACCATTTAGGCCCACTTGGACTATATTAGGACATTTATTATTATTTAATTCAAAGAAGAGTTAAAAGAGTTAAAATAAAAGTTTATTTACTAAAACATTTTTAATATAGGGTTATACGTAATATAATTTTAACAATAAATATTCATTAGAAATCTAAAAAGATTTCCTACATAATGGTATTTTATTTGTAATTTTATTACTTTATATAATTTAATTTATTTATGACACAACGATGATGCAGTAATTATCTTTTTAAGAAAATATTAACATAATTGATGTTATAAATGCCCAAATAAATGTAATTTTAGACTTTTTATGACTTAAACTAATTTTCAAGGTTAATATGACATGGTATTGTTGATTTAAGTATCTTGTTTCGAACTTATCATTCTGTTATGAATTTCCTAAAAATCATGTACCAAATAGTGTCAAAATTGACATAAATTAGTTTTTAAAACAAATATTATATTATCAATTGTTATTTAATTCCTAAAAATCTAAGGATCGGCCAAATGACTTAGATAAGGATATATATATTAATAATAAACAACTTGGGGTTTTTGTGGCTTGTTATGGTATGTTTATAGACCATATAGTGTAAGAAAACAAAAAGACACGGTAAAAGTTAAATTATTTAACTTAGAGTTAAATCTAATTGATAAGGTTAAAATAATAACCTAAACTTGTATAAATCATATTTTATGAGAGGATTTAGACCCATCCCCACCTTATCATCGAAATAAATCAATTTGTAGCTATTTAAATCCGAACTTGACTTTATAATAAAATAATATTTTTAGTTATTCCAAAGGTTCCCCTCTCCTCCCTTATAAAAGGGCACCACCTCCCTCTCTTCCTCACACATCTTTGAGCCTTCATGCTCGTCCAACACCTGCAAAAATCTCTTATCCACTTCCCTAGTATCATCCTAGAGGTCCTGGTATTCTTCAAATATCATCTTTAGTTCTTTATGTGGATGTTAAGAAAAGGCGCGTCAAAAAGAGGTAATATCCATTACCGATCTTTTTCAATTTCTTTCTTCTTCAACTTCTTATTAGTTAATTGTTTCATGATAAAGTAATAACATAAGTATTTCTTATATTCTGATATGATATTATAAATATGAAACAACTCTAATTAACCTTCTATACATCCTACTGAAAAAGGAAATCACCGCACGTGCGCACGTACGGAATACCGTCTCCACGCCATGGTGTAATCTATTTTCCGCCATCACCTTAATTAGATGGGTATAAAGGTGTAATTTGTAACTATATATGATTATTATAAATTGATATTGATACTTAAATAGTATACATACACTTCAACACAATTCCACGACCATGGGAACGATATCATCGCTCGTGCGTACGTATGGACTACCGTCTCCACGACGCGATGAGACTCATTCTCACTGATTAACCATTCATGAATGATTATAAAGTATATATAATAAGTACTAATAAAATATATGTCATAATAATGATACTGGATTTATGTATATTTATATTTATGTCATCTACTTAATTCCATTCAATTCAATAAGGAAACGAAAACAGCGTTCATGCGTACGTACGGACTACCGTCTCCATGAACAGTGTATTTCGTTCCATTTACTGATTAATTATATATATGTATATTCTGAATATATATATATAAATAATGTTTTATATTCTGGAATTAATTAATCATGATCTAAGTAATCATATGAATAATTACAAGTTAAAAACACGAACGACAAATGAGACGATTTTACCCAAAACGCTACTTTAACATGAATTTACAAAAGAACGGGTAATATAAAGTCATAGGTGGACCATATATGATATAATAACAATGAATATGATTCTGGAATAAGTCAATAACATGATTTAAATCATTATACAGGAGGTTGGGACACTTACAAAGCAAGACGGACCTAAGGTAAGGGAAATATCACAATCTCATTTTTATCCGAGATTGTTTATACTTTAGTATTTACTGGGTTGTATTTTATCATCCTCATCCATGTTTCCTCAATATGTAATATTATTTCCATCCACGGACAAATGTTTAAATTCAATTTTACCCTTCGGTGAGTTTTTAGTAAAATATATGAAAGGAATCTTTTGTCGTTTTTCGAACGGGGTACTTTTTGACCTTTCCGACAAAAGTACGAAGAATGTTTTTTTAACTTATACAGGATGAATGGATTTTTAAAACATTATTTACAAGAAGCTTCCTCTACAAGTTTTCATGTTTATTTTTAATCAACTTATTTTAGTTTAATGTTGTTTGACATGTTAAGAAAGGAAAAATGTTTTTGAAGATGAAAGGATATTTTCCTCAATAATGGAGTTCAAGTGTTTTATAAAAATTATTTTCCATCTAAGATAATAAAGGGTTCTGTTTTTATCCCTATTATTAAATTGATTTTATTATGTTGTGATGGAATTATTTTTATGAATTCCTTTATCTTATATGAATTGTTTTATGACGTCATGATGTTTAAGAATCCCATTTTTATTACATGGGTTATGCAATGATGTATGATTTATGATTTTGTGGCACACATAAGAATGGTATCATTATGAGATGGGTGGGACCTATATATCCCTCCAATGCATTGGGTAATGATTTTATATCTCATGAGATAGACATGGCTGGAATGGTAGGTTATACCGGTTTAGTGAAACAGGACTGAAACGAGGGTGACTCGGTTCAGAAAGGGATATTGTCCACTAAGATAGTCTTGGAAATGAGTCTTGACTAACAACAAATGATTCTCTATGATTATGGGTGTATGCCACAAAGTTTCATGTTTTAATTTTTGATTATTGGGATTTCATTTCACTACTATGATTTATCCCATTTTATGAAATTAAGCTCTCTTTTCCAGGTTAAGATTTCAAAATGTTATGTTCTTATGAATATGATGTGATTGATTTTTCTTTTTTTTACCCTTACTGAGCATTTGATCTCACCCTTTTATGTTTTCTTTTCCCCAGGACATAAAAGAAGGATTTAAGTTTTAAAAAAAGAAGATTTTTATGGGAGATGTTGAAGATCTTTCACCACGATTAGAAGATTATATTCCGAGTTTCCAAAGACATTAAACTATTACGATCCTTGTGTGTGTGTTTTTGTTATGCACTAAGTATTCCGCAAACGTAATGTAATGTCGATGTATGTTAAGCTTCGGGTCTCTACAGTTGGTATCAGAGGAAAGGTTTAGTCAACCTTTGGAAACTAGGATGCGAAAACGTTAGTGAGATCCCTAGAGATATTTCTAAGGTATGTCTAGGGATTTCCCTAAGGATAAGTATACGTATAGGATATAGTCCTAAAACTACGGTAACGATCTTAGAATTTAACCTAAGATGTTAGATATTAAGGGTAATCCACCTCTATTATGTTGTTTTCCCTAGCATGATTTTTGCCTCTCACACTATTCTTTTTGGGTTTTAGAAAATGGCTGGAAACAAGATGATTCACGATAATGGAGGATATGATGGACAATGGAATGATATTCTTCATGAGAAACCAAATGAAATAGGATTTGGAAGTCCAAAAATCATTGTTATGCCGAATCAAAAATCTCATAATATGATCAATAAATTAAAATTTGGTAAGTTTCCTGACTCGGCTAATAAGAGAAAGATGGAATTTCATGATGATCATAGAGGAAAGAAAGGTCAATTTTCTCTATGTAAATCATGTGGGAAGAGGAATCAAGGAGAATGTTTCAAAGGAACTATAAGATGCTTTGGGTGTGGAAAAGAAGGACACAAATCCAGTAAGTGAAAAGTAAAAGGATCAGTTAACACCAGGGATGAGCATAATGGTATTGCTACGACATCAACAATGGATAAATGTTTTAAATGTGGAATGTATGGGCATTATGCAAACCAATGCCCTAAGGGAAATTCTCATGAAGAGAATCAGTATGGTCGTATGGGTAGTATTTATGTTGAAGATGATGAAGAGACTACAAATGATATGTGAAATGAAATAATTGTTGAAGCTCAGTCAATGGTTTAAGAATGTAGTGGAATTATGACATGTTTATCTTGTGTAATGTTGTATAAGTAATCTCATGGTACTATGGAATAAAGAGACATCTAAGGATTGTTACATTGTTGTCTTTCCTTGAGTTTTTAAAGTGTATGATTAATAGTACCAGTATCTTTGAAAGGTTATTCAGATATTTTTGGGATGTAGATGATATGCGCATAATGAAGGGATAATAAGATAATGATATTTTTGATTGTATTCATGAGATCATGATTGATATAAGGACTAAGTGATATCATGGTTTGAGTATATAGAATTTTGAGGATTTTGGTATGTGGAAAGAGTTAACTTTTAACTGCATTCATGTTTTCACTAAGGTTCAATGGGTATTCAAGAGAATACATGATTAAGGCCTTTGAATGTTTGGAATTTTACCAACAAGACATATCTTCTGACATATGGGGATCAACGACAGTATTAAATCTCTGGTAATCGTTTTCACTATATTATGAGAGTGGACTGCAGTATAATGGATAATCCTAAAGATTAGAATGGATTATGTTGGACATAAGTTAGTATTTTTTAAGGATGGAAGATTTTTGATATTATTGATGGGATGTTATAGTATCGTAGTTTTAGAAAAAGGAAAACCTGCAGGACGGGCGACAGCCCATCACGTCGGATAGGGCGGTGGGAATCGAACCCACAACCGAAGTGCGACTGGCTTTTATCGCCTGCCACTGGCCTACAAGAAGTCCCTGTTTAGTAGAAACTAGTTTTATTATATTAAGCAGTATGATATATGAAGTATAAGTCTATTTTAAGAACCATATATGATTAATCTCACTATAGATTGACTTATGTATATAATTTTTTCTAACCTTTTGTTTGAGACAGATGGAATGACCCATCATTCTATCACATGATCTGCTAACACTTCACGAATAACAAATTCAACTTCATTTATTTAAGAGATGAAGTGGAAATTGTTCAAGGAACGAACAACAGTGAGATTGTACCAAAATAAAGTAAGTATTTATTCTAATTCAAAATTTTCAACTTTAGGGAAATGATCTTGAAAACCAAAAATGTTGTCCTAGTGCCCTTATATCCGATGATTCAGATGGTACCCTAGATCGTCACAAATTTATGGCTTTGTGATTGCTGGCTTTTCCATAGACATGTTCTCTACCACTCTCCATCAAAACATGATGGTTAGATTTCTCTTCCATATCCATACTTTCACCTATGTGGAAACCCAGTGATTAGTTTATTTGGGTAACCGTTACGTTTCATACATTCGTTTTTAAAGATTGGTTTTGGTATTCCTTTTTACGATGTGGGTTTCTATTAAAGAATCTTTCGAATAGTAGACCATTTATAACCCTGACGAATTTCGAGGGCGAAATTCATTTTAAGGGGGGTAGAATGTAACAGCCCAAGATTTTATGAAAAATATTCTTTTTAATTTCATTAATGTCTTATGTTGTACGCTACACCAAAAGGAACTTGCACAACACGCATCCTTGACTTGCCTTGTATTAGACGCAATCACGACCTTCCTCGATAGCGTGTGTAGTACGCAATACCGAGTTTCACTAAACAACGATATGCTATTAAAATATTATTAAAACTAGCTGTTATGAATAGTAATAACCACCTTTTAAAATTTAAGAAATTTTAGCTCTCAAAATGCACTTCATTTATGGATTCGTATTATCGAATTTATCCTAAGGTTAAATTTTGGTACTTTTCAGATAACTTTCATATTTTGATGAATAGTGAAAATTACTAAATTTTAGTTAAAAACATCTTTTTCAATCAAAATAATTAATAGTGATAAATTATTAATTTGAGTGGTTTTAAAGTATATTTAGAATATATTTTTACAATTTAATACAATGTTGGTCATTGGATGTAATTTCACATTTAGACCAGACATAAACAAGTGTTAATCTTTTGATAGTTATTATCTCTTAAAAACACGCTATTTGTTGTGACAGCGGAAATTAATTATAAAATTAATTAATATGTTGGGAATTTTTTAAAATAGAAATAATTTTTGAATTCGGAATATCAATTATAGCTTAGGGTGAAATTTTGGCATTTTTCTGAAAAACATCAATTTTTTATGAATAGTGAAACTACTAAGTGGTAGTTAAAAAAATTAATTTTTTCATAAATCTTAATTTTACCGCTTCTGTGAATGGAATTTCAAAAATCCGAGAGACATGGTTGATGTCAGTAAGTAAAATGTGGTTCAAAGAGATGAAAATAATTTTTGGTGAATAGTAAATTTTTACTTTTATTTACCACAGTTAAAAGTAAATAGTGTAATTAAAGGTAAAAATGATATTAATATTACCCTAACACATGTCCTAATCCTATTGGACAAGTTTATTTAGACCAAAAAAAACATAGGAATACAATATGACCATTTAGGCCCACATGGATTAGATTAGGACATTTATTATTATTTAATTCAAAGAAGAGTTAAAAGAGTTAAAATGAAAGTTTATTTACTAAAACATTTTTAATATAGGATTATACATAATATAATTTTGACTATAAATATTTATTATAAAGATAAAAATATTTCCTACATATTGGTATTTTATTTGTAATTTTTATACTTTAAATAATTTAATTTATTTATGACACGACAATGATGCAGTAATTACCTTTTTAAGAAAATATTAACATAATTGATGTTATAAATGCCCAAATAAATGTAATTTGAGACTTTTTATGACTTAAACTAATTATCAAGGTTAATATGACATTGTATTGTTGATTTAAGTAACATGGTTCGAACTTATCATTCTGTTATGAATTTCATAAAAATCATGTACCCAATAGTGTCAAAATTGACATAAATTAGTTTTTAAAACAAAAATTATATTATCAAATGTTATTTAATTCCTAAAAATATAAGGATCGGCCAAATGTCTTAGATAAGGATATATATATTAATAATAAACAACATGGGGTTCGTTTGGCTTGTTATGGTAAGTTTATTAACCATATAGTGTAATAAAACAAAAAGAGACGGTAAAAGTTAAATTATTTAACTTAGATTTAAATCTAATTGATAAGGTTAAAATAATAACCTAAACTTGTATAAATCCTATTTTATGAGAGGATTTCGACCCATCCTCACCTTATCCTCTAAATAAATCAATTTGGATCTATTTAAAATCGAACATGACTTTATAATAAAATAATATTTTTAGTTATTCCAAAGGTGCCCCTCTCCTCCCTTATAAAAGGGCACCTCCTCCCTCTCTTCCTCACACAACTATTAGCCTTCAAGCTCGGCCAACCCCTGCCAAAATATATTCTCCACTTCCCTAGTATCATCCTAGATGTCCTGGTCTTCTTCAAAGACCATCCTTAGTTCTTTAAGTGGAGGTTAAGAAAAGGCGCATCAAAAAGAGGTAATACCCATTACCGATCTTTTTCAATTTCTTTCTTCTTCAACTTCTTCATCATTAATTGTTTCATGATAAAGTAATAACATCAGTATTTATTATATACTGATATTATATTATAAATATGAAACAACTCTAATTAACCTTCTATCCATCCTACAGAAAAAGTAAATCACTGCGCGTGCGTACGTACGGAATACCGTCTCCACGCCGTGGTGTAATCTATTTTCGGCCACCACCTTAATTGGATGGGTATAAAGGTGTAATGAGTAACTATATATAATTATTATAAAGTTATATTGATACTTAAATATTATACACACATTAAACACAATTCCACGACCATGGGAACGATATCATCGCTCGTGCGTACGTACGGACTACCGTCTCCACGACGCGATGAGATTCATTCTCAATGATTATCCATTCATGAACGATTATAAAGTATATATAATAAGTACTAATGAAATATATGACATAATAATGATACTAGATGTATGTATATTTATATGTATGTCATCTACTTAATTCCATTCAATTCAACAAGGAAACTAAAACAGCGTTCATGCGTACGTACGGACTACCGTCTCCATGAACGGTGTATTTCTATCCATTTACTGATTTATTATATATATGTATATTCTGAATATATATATATATATATCATGTTTTATATTCTTCAATTAAGTAATCATGATCTAAGTAATCATATGAATAATTACAAGTTAAAAACACAAACGACAAATGAGACGATTTTACCCAAAACGCTACTTTAACATGAATTTACAAAAGAACGGGTAATATAAAGTCATAAGTGGACCATATATTATATAATAACAATGAATATGATTCTGGAATAAGTCAATAACATGATTTAAATCATTATACAGGAGGTTGGGACACTTACAAAGCAAGTGGGACCTAAGGTAAGGGAAATATCACAATCTCGTTTTTATCCGAGATTGTTTATACTTTAGTATTTACTGGGGTGTATTTTATCATCCACATCCATGTTTCCTCAATATGTAATATTATTTCCATCCACGTACTACTGTTTAAATTCAATTTTACCCTTCGGTGAGTTTTTATTAAAAGATATGAAAGGAATATTTTGTCATTTTTCGTACGAGGTACTTTTTGACTTTTCCGACAAAAGTATGAAGAATGTTATTTTTTAACTTATACAGGATGAATGGATTTTTAAAACATTATTTACAAGAATATTCCTTTACATGTTTTCAAGTTTATTTTTAATCAACTTCTTTTAGTTTAATGTTGTTTGACATGTTAAGAAAGGAAAAATGTTTTTGAAGAAGAACAGATATTTTCCTCAAGAATGGAGTTCAAGTGTTTTATCAAAATTATTTTCCATCTAAGATAATAAAGGGTTCTGTTTTTATCCCTATTATTAAATTGATTTGATTATGTTGTGATGGAATTATTTTTATGAATTCCTTTATCTTATATGAATTGTTTTATGACGTCATGATGTTTAAGAATCCCATTTTTATTACATGGGTTATGCAATGATGTATGATTTATGATTTTGTGGCACACATAAGAATGGTATAATTATGAGATGGGTGGGACCTATATCTCCCTCCAATGCATTTTGTAAATATTTTATATCTCATGAGATAGACATGGCTGGAATGGTAGGTTATACCGGTTCAGTGAAACAGGACTGAAATGAGGGTGACTCGGTTCAGAAAGGGACATTGTCCACTAAGATATTCTTAGCAACGAGTCTTGACTAACAAGAAATTATTCTCTATGATTATGTGTGTATGCCACAAAGTTTCATGTTTTATGTTTTTATTATTGGGATTTCATTTCACTACTATGATTTATCCCATGTTATGAAATTATGCTCTCTTTTGCAGGTTAAGATTTCCAAAAGCTATGTTCTTATGAATATGATGTGATTGATTTCACTTTTGTTTACCCTTACTGATCATTTGAGCTCACCCTTTTATGTCTTCTTTTCCCCAAGACATAAAAGAAGGATTTAAGTTAAAAAAAGAAGATTTTTATGGGAGATGTTGAAATTCTTTCACCACGATTAGAAGATTATATTCCGAGTTTCCAAAGACACTAAACTATTACGATCCTTGTGTGTGTTTTTGTTATGTAATAAGTATTCTGAAAAAGTAATGTAATGTCGATGTATGTTAAGCTTCGGGTCTCTACAATCTATTACCATATAAAGGTTCATTTGGATCCATTTAATTACTTGAATGTAAAATGATATTATAGTAAAAAATTTCCTATGGTATTTAATTATCCAACATAACTTGAATGTTAATATATCATGATCTCTACATGTCCTTTAGTGTTTGAATATTTATTTCAGACTATCCATCGATCAAAGGTTGATAAGAGGATCATATGTTAATATCACTATCAAGATCCTTCTTAAGTCTTTTCTAGAATATTGTAATAAATTATGGCCCACGATCGGAAAAAATTTATTGTGGTTATTTAATTATTATTACAAATTCATTAACATAGAGTCGTAAAAATATGTCAAGACGTAAATATTATCTTCGATCAAGGAACAACACATATTCTATTAGGTGATCAGAAATAACCCAAATCACATCATTATTTCTAGGATACTTGGGTAATAATATGGAAACATATGTAGGAATTTCATCCCATTTCAACATAGGAATATGAAGAGGTTTCATCAATCATCTGAGTTGTTGTCTCAGAGCCTTCACCTATTGAAAAACCAAGAATATTGATATACAATCATTAATTTTTTACTTCATATAGTTCCACCAAAAACATTCCCTCAAATCCATATAAGTCTTAGTGATACCAGGTTGTATGGTTACATTCTAGATATGATAACAATCCAAAAACTCCCTTTCTCAGCTCAAATATTGATAAAACACATAATATCATTCAAAATTTTAGAATGTCAGCTTCACAAAAAATGTCTGTTAATTTCCCATCATTCACATCATTAATTTTTTTTGAATACATTTATCATCATACTGTTAACTTTTTATCCTTTCTAGTAAAGATCATTTTTCAATAATATAGAAAATGTAGTTAAGATGGTTTCCAAGTGGGTAATAAACTACATAATCCTACATGAAACCTATTATCAAATCGTGGTGGGGGATATTTTGGGTTATTATTATAGCAATTTAGATAGTGTTGTTAGGTACCATAACAATCATAACGATTTGTTAGATTTGGGCCTTTGTGCCATGGGTTTCGAAATTCACCCCACTAGGACTTTATTCCACCATTGACCATTTGGCCACAGGGCCTCTGAGATACGTCAAGCTTTTCATATATTGGATTTAAGTCCATAAAACAAATAAATGGTCTAGACAGGCCACACAAGAGCGGGCCCTACAATTGGATTCAGAGTAAGTAGTAGCAACCAAAGTAGAGCTGTCTATATTGAAAAAATGGGAGAGTAAGGAATACCCCATCATTTCCGAGCACCGTTCAAATCTACATGGGGAAATGCTAGTTTATCATTCACTTGTGTTGAGGAGCTAGGAGCCAAACATGATTCATATTCTGAAGAGGTGAAGATCTGATGTAGTAGTGTATTTGGACCTTCAGGGAATATTTTAGGCTTTGTTCCTCTAGGACATCAGGTCGAGTAATGGGCCCTCTGTCTCTATGCCTATAAATCTTTTGAGGTTTCCCTATCAACCTAATTAAAAAATGATAATTATCAAGAAATAAATAAAACATTCAACATCATTTAGATTTGGGTGACCAATCATTTTTTAAAAGAGTGTTGTATCCTATTCTTTATCATTTCTCATATCGTTCTTTACTAGATCCATTTACAAAGGATCCCTATCAATGCATATTTTGGTCACAACTCCTTAGTCTTTCTAGAACAAATAATCCCCTATCAAATTTACCAACCTTATGTGGTATTTTATTGATCAATATTAATACATGAGAAGGTTGATCAATCTCATTTACCACATATAGAGATTATTCTATGAAAATTTTTATTTTAAGATCTTATACTCATTGTATATCTTGCAAAATTCACCATAGAGATAATGAATTGATATTTTCCAAGAAAATATTAAGGCTTCTAATTCAAGATCATTACATGGATATATTTTTGGATTATTCTTTAACTCCCTTGATGAATATGTAATTTATTTATCACCTTTCATATAGACTCTACCAAGTCCCTTTTATAATGAGTCATTATATATAAACAATTCATCATTTCCTGATGCTAGAGTGAAAATTATTGAATTTTCCAATCTCCACCTCCATTATTCAAAAAATTATTTATATTCGTTGGACCAAATAAACATAACCCTTTTACATGTGATCATGGTTAACTAGTTAAGTTGTCCCAAATTTATGGTTTTATGGTGGTTATCTTTCTCAAGAACACATTCTTTATCATGAGTTTTTAGTCCATGGACATTATATTCTCCACTATGCCCATATTTATAAATCCCAATAATGTTATCCTATTTGGAAACATAGTTTTTTACGACTTTTGAATATCTTTCCCCCTATATTAGAACGATGTTTTCTTAACCCTCAAATAATGATAGTTTTCCACAATAATATTTTAAAATTTGTAAAGCATGATTTTACATGAACAAAATCAAAAATTTTTATGATGTTATTTATTTATTTTTTGATGAGTATACCACCATAATAATTTCAAAGAAGAAAATTATATTAGATACTAAAAACTACATGCAACAGCAAGCCTAAATGAACCACATTATATTAATTAAAAATTAACATTATGACCTAGCTGTTAAAATTAGTGGTAAGAATTGAAATAACAAATTTTATCGAAATTATTTATAAATAGGTTATATATTTAAAATATATCTTTAAATATGGAATCAATTTTTATGAATTATGCATATGCTTCAATGATAATTTTTTCATCAAAAATATTTTTATTGATTTTTGTGAGAAAATAATATAATTTACTTCATCCAATTACAGGAATTGATTTTTAAAAAATTAAAATCCATTTTTAATTATTCAAATAAATATTAACATAATGGGAAATTTTAGGATTTTTTTAAAGAGTGATTTTTATTGAATAGTAAAAATTACCACTTTTTGTAAAATTGTCATTTCATTTCAATAAATTATGAAATCACATTATGAATTAAATTTTATTTCAATGTAAAAAAGTATTATTTAGTTTTTATTAATCTAATTAATTACATTTTGAATAATATTTATACCATATTTTTGTATAAGTTTATATTTAGTCTTAAAACTGCATTTTTTAAGCTGTTTTTAATTGTATTATGTTTCTCTATTTCAATTAGATAGAATAACTCATAATGAGGAATGATTTAAATGAAATATATAGATTATATATATATTAATCATAATTTATATAATTAAATTAATAAGTGATATAGTGTATGTGGAATCATTTTTCAGTTGAAATTTGCGTTTTTGTAGAAAACAACTTTTCATCGGGCTTTGCGGGGTACTTATAAAATAATCATTTTATCCTTATAGATATTTAATTAATTAAAATGGATTACATATTTTGAATCAGAAGAATTAATATTTGGTAATAATTTCAACATACTTTTTTGTCGTAAATAATTTTAATAACTATAAAAATTAATCGCCTTGGTAAATTTTAAATCCCATAATTATGGTTACAAATTATTTGATGTGAACTACAATGATACCATAATATTTTATTTACTATAGTGGCTATTTTTTTATAATAAATAAATAAAATTCTATAAAATGTGGCAATTTTTTTCAATTTTATTTAATAATATCTTATATAATATGTTAAGTAATGAAAAAGGCAAAAAAAGTCTTCTTTAATTTTAATTAAGATAATAATTTTACATTGGGACAATAAAACCTATTTCATATTATAAATTTTTATTTTAAATGTAATTTTTTTTCATGGAAATTTATTTTTATTTTTTGGTGATGAAATATCTACCTTAATAAATCATACAACACTGACACAATACTTGTGAAAACAATGGGAAACTCAGGGTGAATAATTTTAATTAAATTAAAAGGTATTTAAATTGGGATCTGGTTCTAAAAGTATTTTAAAGTTAATAAATATTTATTATTTATGTTGAAATATATTATAATATAAATGCATTATTTCCTTCATCTATTTGTAATTAAATTAAATGTATATTGTTTAAATGACATTAATAATATTTAATGTTAAATAATATTTTATTAAATTATTTAAAATCTAATAAAAAAGGAAAGTGGAGAGTTTGGATGGTAAATATTTTAATATTTCATAAATTTTCTATTTATGATCCAATTTGTATCTGATATATTATATTATAATACTTTTATTTTGAAAAAGTTATTAAAGATATTAAGGTAAAATTGGGGTTTTATGTGTAAGTTGTTCTTGTGTTTGGATTAATTTTACACACTCATATAATTTTTATATTATAATTTTTATTTTGTATTTATAAAAATTTGTTATAAATTATCTAATAATTACCATTATATTTTAGTCGTAATTGATATATTACCATTTTCAAAAAAAGAACTAGTTACTGTGGTGAAAACTAAAATTGTAAAAGTGAGTAATCATGGAGGTAAAATGAATAACTTATTTAAAAGAGGTTTGTTTTTAGTGGTTGATGTGTGGATCCACCTTATATTTCATTAACTCAATTATTTATATATTTTGGAGTATCTTGGGTTGAGTTTTTCTTTCCGTTTTTGAATGCTTATGGTTATTTACAAAAAAATACCACTCCTCAATTATACAAGGTCTCCCCCTCCGCTCACTTCTTCACACCACTCATGTGGTATAGATCAATAAAAACCTAAAAATATATCTCTCAAAAATAAATTTAAACATATATAGATACTATTATTCAAAAAATACCATCCTACGGTCTTTATTAGGATATCTAAATGAAGTTTTTCTAAGAGAAGGTAATCATCTTCACCAAGAACATTATTTTTTACTACTTATTTTAACACCTAATACTACGACTTAGAAGTTATAATATAATAACAGTAGTATATCCTATAAAATATTATCTTATTATCTTTATGTAATTGTAATGACCTATAATTACATTGGATAAATTTTTTTTCTTAAATACATGGGAATTTTACAAGCCCGTGAAAACTGACAGCATGTGATTCCGAGGCCTAGTGTGCCCGGAATCAATTTTTGAAGTTTTTTCAGGTACACTTAGTAAGCATATGAGTAGGTTTTTATAATTTTTGAAATGATACTCAAAATTGAAATCTAAGGACACTGTTGAACTCTCAGTGCAGGTATTTGCTTAAGAAGACTTTGACCTCGACGATAGATTGTCAGGAATAAAAGTTAGGTTTTGGGTTTTATGTGGGAATAATAAAATAAAATAAGTGCATGTATTATTTTATTTTATTTGTTACAAAAACCATGTGGAAGTTGAAGGTGGGGACCTCCACACCTTAACCTCCCATGAGAGGTTATGGTGGTGGGGCCCGCCCGAACCTAACCTCCTCTTCGTGTTTATTGTGGTGGGGACCACCCAGGATTTAAACCCCATGAAACAACCCATTAATGGAGAAACCCCCAAACTTCCATTAAGTTTAGGGGAGCCTCTTCAACTGCCTTAACAAATAATGTTCCTTATCCTCCTAGTTAATTAATTGAGCCAACACATTAAATTAATTAATTAAAAACATTTGAATTTTACGCCAACAATTTATTAGTATATCATAATATATTATATTTGGCTTTAAATTATTCAATTTTCGGGAAAGGGGGAAAAGAGAGAAAAATATCTCACCAACAAATAATGAATAACACATTCTTCCAACAAAGAAATCTGGTGAGGAGCGTCTACGACTTCCTTGCTCAGAACCTTCTTCGACATTGGACACGTTCATCTACAACGATTCAACGTCTACCTTCTCGTGCCAACGTATATGATCATCAGACAATGGTAGAGGTGTGTTTAATTTGATAAATGTTATTATTGTTCCTCATAAGTTGTTTTATTCTTCTTGAACTTCTTGCTATCAAACTAATGTGGAGAGACCAGACCAAACTAACACAGCTAGATTTCTCAATCGTATTTTCTTGTGGTGTATTCATCCTGTTCTTCTTAGGTGATGAACAATGGAACATTGCAGGTTCTTTGTGTGATGAAAAAATCCCAAATTAAAGACCCAACATCATGACGACCTGGCGGAGGTGCGACGATGATAGTGGGTGACAGATCGGAATGAACCAGAAAGAGTATTCTTCAACCGTTCTTCGAGCGGGAGAATCATAACGTATTTTCAGAGCTGATCGATGACCAAAAATGCCGGTAATGATTTCATAATTTTGGGGCAACCTAGAGACTGTAGTTTCATGGTGATCGGACCATCCGAAGGAAGAAAGGGCATCACGAGAGGTATGCTTTATTGAAGTGTCATTTCTGGAAAATTCCCTAATACACGACATGTACTTCCGAAGAACACGCCATGTAGTATTTGCGTACTACGGTTAGGGTTACGGGCATCAGACGCGCATCACACGGCATGTGAGCCCTGTCACAGGGTGTGTACTCTTCTTATAGCTTGGCAGAGGCGATTATGTGAGACTCGTTGTGTATCCCATGGATACACAGACATAGGGTGAAGTACACAGGCATGTACTTCACCACACGACCAGAAAAAACCAATGACATGGTCTACCTTGTGTAGTAGTTACATGGGATGGAGAACATGGGTTGACGCCATGTACGGGCACATGGCCAGTGTACACAGAGTCGACACTAGTTTCTGGGACATGGCGTGTAACCATACCACACACTGTGTACTTAATTTTCTACACGACCAGCCTTTCGACATGGTTCATTGCACACTGGCAGTACATGAGGTATAACTACACGGCATGTTCCTTATTCCAACACACCGTGTACTTTTTGGAAAAAGGCGTGGTCATCTCGTCCTCTGTGTCCTGGACACTAAATGTTTGGTTTTTTCCCCTATGGTGTGGCAGACCTTTTGGATACTTATTCTTGGTTCTTCATGGTGGTTAATGTATTCACACGTGGATTAACGAGCAGACCCTCATGGAATCAAGCATGATTTGTGCAAAACCCTGTGGCTGGCTGTGACTTGACTATTGTTCCTGGATCCTGTGTGGGTTAGATAGTTCTGGCCACATTTCCTGGATCTTGTGTGGGTTCGACAGCTTCAACTACTGTTCCTGGATCATGTGTGGGTTTGACAGTTCTGGATGTTGTTCCGAGATCCAATGTGGGTTCGGCATCTCTGACTACTATTCACGGATCCTTTGTGGGTTCAATAGTTCTGGGCACTATTCCAAGATCTTGTGTGGGTTTGATAGCTCTGACTAATATTCCTGGATCATGTGTGGGTTCGATTGTTCTGTAGTTGTTCTTGGATCCTGTGTGGGTTCGACAACACTAACGATTGTTCCTGGATCATCTGTGGGTTTGACAGTTCTGATTTCTTTTCCTAGATCCTGTGTGTGTTGGACAGAATATACAATTTAGTTATTACATCCAATCATCACTAACTCTCTACAAAAGTTGTATACATGTGTGAGCATAGTCAGTGACTTTTTTGTTTTCCTCATTATTTATATGGGTTACAATATAACATAGGTATATGTATGGGAATATACCTATGTAATGTCTATCCTTTGATTTCATACTTTGGGGATCTTCCTTGTTGGATTTTGTGAGACCATGAGGTCTCTAGGTCCCTACTGAGTATCGTTATACTCACCCCTGCACGGGCTATGCCCTCACCTCATTTTGTTGGTTACAGACGGCGGACATCACTGACTAAGGCCGAGAGTAGCAGGATTGGATGGTACATAGAGGTGGAGCTTACAATGAGTCGTTACACGAAGGAGACTGACTGATGTGGAGAACTAAGGGGGTTATCTGTACAGACCCTTCAGATAGGATTCATGGTGGATAAAGAAATATCTTTTTTACTTTCCTTTATTAGTAATTGTGTTTCAGTTTCCTTTCACTTTCTTGTTAGGTATGTATTTCCGGCCCCTTTTACTTTCAGCACTCTTTGTATACGGTTTGGTTTAGTGTTTTGCATACAGCTTGTACTCTATTGTGTTTTTACGGTTATAAATGCAATTACTTCCCTATATTAGGGATTTATTCCTTTGGTGCTAGTCTCCATCCCATGGCCTATAGAAGGCGGGGTTGGGGTAATCACAACATTGGCCTTGGGGGAAGGGTCGTGAAAAATTGGTATCAGAGGAGTCGGTTCTTCCGCAAAACATAGGACTCTCATCTTTTTTTTGAAACAATAGTGATAAGGGTACTTAGTATGGTTTTTAGTTTTGGGAGTTCGGTGTTGGTGCTGCAGCCAAGGTATCCATACACCAGGACCCCGACATCTGATTTCTGACTCAATGCATGAAAACACTAATCGTGTGTGTGTTTTGATGAGTCTTCATTGTGATCTTTTTTGAGTCAGCTCACCAGGTATAACTTATTGACCATGGTGAACCTGATTCTTTACAGGATGCTTCCACACAGATTTCCATCCAGGGTTCTAGGTTTTGTACAAGATGGCAGCCCACCGAGCGATGATGCCTTGGTGCAGGTCCCTATCACAGTGCAGGCACCAGTGGTACCACTACCCATTGGGCCACCGATGCCACCAGCCCCAGCAGTAGAGTGTGCACGCCACCTGATCATGTTGCATTAGTTCCAGTTCCAGAGTCCACCTAGGTTTAGGGGCGATATGGACCCGTCGGTAGTTGAGTATTGGTTGGAGGCTGTGGTGAGTGTCTTCAAACTCGTAGGGACACCAGAAAACCTTATGGTGATCCTTGCCATGAGTCTCCATCAAGCAGCAGTAGGAAGATGGTGGATCCTGATGCTTTAGGTGCATGATGAGGCAACACTTCTCTAGGTAGACTTTCAGAGCCTGTTTCCGGTGGATTTTGTCCCAGCCACCCTACATGCAGTGTGGATACATGAGCTACACCATCTATAGCACGGTAGCATGACGATAGCTTAGTACTTAGTGAGGTTCACCGACCTCTCACACTACTCCAAATATATGGTACGATACCATTTTTTCATGTCCCAGACCTTCGAGTAGGGTCTTAGGCATGAGATCTGGGCTTTGATTATCTCCCTCAGCATCCCAATGCAGGCGGGGGTGTTGGGGTGAGCCCTCTTAGTGGAGAGTTTATTTAATGATAATTATCCAACAGTGAGACCCACCACTAGTCGACATGTTATAGTGTCTTCTACAGCTGGAAGTCGACAGATGTCACAGAGGTCCAAGAGAACCAGACCCATGGGTGGATGACCGCATGACATAGGATCGGTTGTGTAGGGAACCCAGGCTAGAGACATACGTTCCATGATCTGGTAGTGTTACACAAGCAGCGGCCAGGGTCACATGGCTTGTGACTGTCCGACCCTCCGTTTGGATGATTAGCAGACGGTCGAAGGTCCACCCAGGTAGTGACAGAGATTCGATCGAGGCATCCCATAGGGGTAAGGCGAATGTGGAAGATGAGCTGGATGAGTAGCTAGTGGTGGGAGACATTTCAAGGTGTTACCGCCACCACCACCAAGAGGTCCACCCCAACCACAGGGAGTAGGTGGACATAGGAGAGATCAGCTCCAGGCAGGTGAGACATATGATCATGGAACTCTAGAGATGATTCGAGGTATGATCTGTATCTACTCCACCATAGTTGTAGTTCATATAGTCAAAAGTTCCAGTCACTCGTTCATTTCCACTACCATCATTCAAATCTCGGAGATTATAATGGGGTCGTTGGCTCGATCATGACGGCTAGAGACTCCTATGGGAGTAGACTCGACGATCAAACTCTGGTGTCGGCAGTGTGAGATTATTCTAGGAGGAGAGAGATTCACCTGGGATCTCCTAGTAGCAGTGTTGAGGCCTTAAGATATCATCATGTGTATAGAGTAGTTATCTACAGTATATGTTCAGATCGAATGTATTAGGAGCAATGTGCGGTGTGTCCGCACGGATGGGACTTGGTTTACCTTCACCAGCGAGAAGGGAGCCATTGAAGCATAAGAAAAACTTACTCGGAGTAGGGTGAAAATGATCACTCATCAGTTGGCCTGACTTACCCTTGAAGCAGTTGATGTGTAGAGTCTGAGAAACCCTGTAGGGGTGGACCAGTACATGGATGTTTTCCCTGAAGAGGTTCCAAGACTACCTTCTCGCAGATTGGTGGACCTCTTAAGTGACCTATACTCTGGGACGGTACCGATATCAACACCAGCATTTCAAATGGCTCCCATGGATCTTCAAAAGCTGCAGGTACAACTAGAGGACTTTTAGGGGAATGGATTCATCCAGCCTAGTGTTTCTCACTAGGCAGCCCCCATTATGTTTGCTAAGAAGGCAAATGGGAGATTGAGCCTTTGTGTCGACTACTGTCACCTAATCCAAGTGGTCGTTATGAACAAGTACCCACTCCTAAGGATTGATGACCTCTTTGATCACCTGAAGGGAGCACGATGGTTCTCAAAGATAGAACTCAGATCAGGATATCACCAGCTCAGAGTTAGAGATGATGATGTGTATAATATGGCCTTAATATTTCAGTACAGCCACTACGAGTTATTGGTTAATCCATTTAGTGTAACGAATGCTCTATCAGTGTTCATGGGACTCATGAACATGATCTTCCTTCCATACCTCAATCGCTTTGTCATTGACTTCATCGACGCCATTCTTATCTAATCGACTATTGAGAAGTAGCATGCATACCATTTACAGGTATTACTGGACACACTCTGAGAGCACCAGCTACATGGTAAGATATAGAAGTGCCATTTTTGGATCCGAGAGGTTCACATTCTGGGACATGTCATCTCAGAGGCTGGAGTTATAGTAGATCCATCAAATATTGAGGCGGTAGTCTGTTTGGAGCCCCCCAGGAGTGTGACAGAGGTATGAAGTATCATGGGTTCGGCTGGATACTACCGGAGGATCGTACGAGACTTCTCCAGAGTAGCATCACCACTATTATCCTTAACAAATAAGGGAAAGCCCTTCATGTGGTTGGAGAGATGCCAGCAGAGATTTCAGGAGTTGAGGTAGAGGCTGATTAGTGCCCCCCATCATGAGTCTTTAAGAGGAAGGCTTAGGGTACGTTGTTTACTGTGACGCATTGGGGACCGGACTTGGGTGTGTGATGATACATGAGCGAGCAGTGATTGCATATGGTTATCAGCAACTGAGACAACATGAGTAGAACTATTCATCCCATTACTTGGATTTTGTATCAGTGGTATTCACCATGAAGATGTGGCGGCATTATCTGATTGGAGAACGTTTTACTGTGTACTCTGGTCACAAGAGACTCAGGTATATCTTCTCTTAGAAGGACATGAACACGAGACAGCGGTGATGGCTTGAATACCTCCAGGACAATGAATTTATGATAGTCTATAATCCTAGGATGGGGATCATTGTAGAAGATGAACTCAGCCAAAAATCTGGTATACAGGTGCTAAGTGTGGTGATAGAGTAGCTAACTTCCTTACAAGTATCCTTTGTGGATAGAGATGGACCAGCCTTCCTTCACTATCTTACTTTCACTCCCCCACTTCTACAGTGAGTCAGGGACACACGACAAGGAGACATTGACTGAGATACATGGCGTGCACATATATCCATGGGGCATGCACCTGATGTATTTTCTGAAGGTAGGGAGCACATCTTCCCCTTCAGATGATGTATCCTGGTACTAGTGAAACTTTAAGAGGAAGTGTTGAGGGAGCTCCACACTTCCCCTCTAGCGGTACATCTAGGAGTGGCGAAGATGTACTAGGACCTCAGATGACATCACTGGTTTCTGAGAATGAAGAAGGCAGTATCAGATTTTGTCTTTAGATGCCTCACTTGTCAGCATGTAAAGGCAGAGAATCAGGTACCACCATGCTTGGTTCATCCATTAGAGGTCCCAGAGTGGAAGTGGGATGGGATATCCATGGACTTCTTGATAGTACTTACATGTACATCTTGGGGACACAACTTGATTTTGGTTATCGTTGACCGACTCACCAAGTCGGTCCACTTCCTACTAATTAGAGAGTAGGGTCTAGTAGAGAGCTTGGGACACCTCTACATGTAAGAGATTGTGCGGTTCCATGGTGTACCTTATTCTATTGTCTCCAATCACGACACATGATTTTCTTCCCGGCTATGGAAGGGGTTGTAGAAGGCTTTCAGGACCCAACTTCTTCTGAGCACCGACTTCCATCTTCAGACATATGGTCATACTGAGTGGAACATTCACACCCTCGAGGACATGTTGTATTCTTGTGTCCTCAAAAATGGTCATAGCTTGGAGGATCACTTGCCTTTTTGTGGAGTTGTCCTACAACAACAGCTATCACTACACCTTCGGGATGGAACCTTTTGAGGCTTTGTATGGTCGACCTTCCAGATCGCCACTATATATGACAGACCCAGTGGAGTTAGCACTATTGGGACCAGAGATAGTACGGGCTACTATGCAGAAGGTGCAGATCATCCATGAGTGGATGTAGACTGAACAGAGAAGATATAAGTCCTATGCTGACAGGAGATAGAGACCTCTAGAGTTCCAAGAGGGTGACCACATCTTTCTACAGGTCTCACCTCAATGAGGTTTACGAAGATTTGGCTGAGGCAGAAAGTTATCTTCAATGTTCTTAAGACCTTTCCAGGTCCTCAGCAGGGTTGGTGAGGTGGCATACCGCTAATCTCATCCACCTTAGTTGCACCGGGTGCATGATTTCTTCCACGTATCCCAGCTGAGGAAATACATACACAACTATTCTCACATCATCGACCATGGAGAGCTCGACGTCGACGATGGGGAAACATTTACAGAGGTTCTAGTGGAGATTGAGGATGAATAGGAGTGGGTCCTTTGTGGATGGTTGATACCTCTGGTGTGCATTCATTGGCAGCACATGAACCTTCGGGACAACACATGGGAGTGGGAGGATCAGATGCGTGCTCAACACCCCCATTTGTTCCCTTTGTTCGAGTTGTAGCTTATGGGGACATAAATCCCTAATGTGGGGAGAATGTAAAGAACCGAAATTTCTAAGGAATTTTTTTCATAAATACATGGGAATTTTACGAGTCTGCAAAAACTGACGGCACATTATTCTGTGGACCGGTGTGCCTGGAATCAATTTCTAAGGTTTCTTTTGGGTACGTTCAGTAAATGTACGAGTGTGATTTTATAATTTTTGAATCGGTGCTCGAAATAGAAATCTTAGGGCACCGTAGAACTCATATTGCTGTTATTCTCTTAAGAATACATTCACCTCGATGACAGATGGTCAGGAATAAATGATAGATTTGTGGTTTAACATAGAAATAATAAAATAAAATATGTTCATGTCTTATTTTGTTTTATTTGTTACAACCACCATGTCGAAGTTGGAGTTTGGGACCACCACACCGTAACATCCCGTGAGAGGTTATGGTCATAGGGCTCGCCCGAACCTAACCTCCTCTTCGTGTTTATTATGGTGGGGACCACCCATGATTTAAACCCCTTGAAACACCCCATTAATGGAGAAACCCTCAAACATCCATTAAGTGTAGGGGAGCCTCTTCAAATCCCATAAAACATAATGTGCATTATCCTATTAGTTAATTAAATGATCCAACACATTCAATTAATTAATTAAAACATTTTGAATTTTATGCCAATAATTTAATAGGATATCATAATCTATTATTTTTTTCCTGGCTTGCTTTGATTTGAGTGAGAGGGGGAGAATAGAGAAAAATATCTCACCAAAAAAGAATAAAGAATGCATTCTTCTAACAATGAACGCCAGCAAGGAGCATCTACAACTTCCTTCCTTAGAACCTCCGTCGATATAGGACACGTTCATCTACAATGAATCACTGTCTGCCTTCTCATGCCAACGTTGTAGATCATAGAACAATGGTAGGGGTTTGTTTGATTTGATAAACATTATTGTTGTTCCTCATAAGTTGTTTCATTCCTCTTGAACTGCTTTCCACCAAACTAATTTTGAGATACTGGGCCAAACTACACGGCCTGATTTCTCCACCATATTTTCTTGTGTTGTATTCATCGTGTTATTTTTGGGTTATGAACAATGGAATATTGCGGGTTCATTGTGCAACACAATGATCCCAAATTTAAGAACCAACATCACAATGACCTAGAGGAGGTGGAATGACGATAACGACGAACGGATTGGACTGGACCGGGAAGACAATTCATTAATCGTTCTTCAAGAGGGAGAATCATAACGTATTATTGGAGCTGATCATAGGCCCAAAAATGCCAGTAATGATTTTGTAACTATGGGGCGACCTAAAGACTGCAGTTTTATGGTGATCAGACCGTCAGAAGAGATAATGGGCATCACGGGAGGTTTGCTGACCAGAAGTGTCGTCTCTAGAAAAATCCAGAATACAAGGTGTGTACTTCCGAAGAACAAACCGTGTAGTACAGGCGTACTACGGTTAGAGTAACATGTGTCAGATGTGCATCACATGGAATGTGACCCCTATCAGATAGCATGTACAATTCTTATAGCTAGGAATATGCGGTTATGCGAGACTCGATGTGTATCCCCGGGGATACACGGACACAAGGTGAAGTACACGGGCATGTTCTTCACCATACATCCAGGAAAGGCTAGTGACACGAGCTACCCCATGTACCAGTTACATGGGTTGGAGAACATGGGTTGAGGCCATGTACATCACATGGCCAACATACACGGAGTCGACCCCAGTTTCTGGGACGTAGCGTGTTTCCATACCACACATCATGTACATACTTTTCTACATGACCTGCCTTTCAACATGTGTCGTTTCACACTTGTATTACCTGAGGCCTGACTACATGGCATGTACCTTATTCCAACACGCAGTGTAATTTTTGGTTAAAGTATTGGTCATCTCACCCTCTGTGTCTTGGATAAGAATTGTTTGGTTTTCTCCCTATGGTGTGGTGGACCTTTGGGGATACTTGTTCATGGGTCTTCGTAGAAGTTGATGTATAGACACTTGTCTAGGAGGGATGACCCTCCCGCAGTCATGAATGCTCTATGTAGAGCCCTATGGTTGGCTATGATCTAACTACTATTCCTGGATCCTGTTTGGGTTTGACATTTCAGGCTGCTATTTCTGGATCATATGTGGGTTCGACAGCTCTATCTATAGTTCCTGGATCCTATGTGGGTTCAAAAGTACTAGCCGCTGTTCTTGGATCCTGTGTGGATTCAATAGCTTTTACTACTATTCCATAATCTTGTGTTGGTATGAATGTTTTGGATGCTATTCCTAGATCTTGTTTGGGTTCAACAACTCTAACTACTATTCCTTGATCTTGTGTCAGTTCAATAGTTCTGGCGGCTATTCCTAGATCTTGTGTTGGTTTGATAGAAATAACGATTGTTACTAGATCCTGTGTGAGTTCAACAGTTATGATTTCTGTTCTAGGATCCTGTTTGGGTTTGACATAATAGATGATTTAGTTATTATATCTAATCATCACTAACTCTCTATAAAAGTTGTATACCTGTGTGAGATGAGTCAGTGATTTCTATGTTTTACTCATGATTAAGATGGGTTACTTGATAACATAGGTATATGTATGGGAATATACCTATGTAATGGCTATAAATTGATTTTATAATCTGTAGCTTATCCTTATTGGATTTTGGGAGACCTTGAGGGCCTCAGGATCCCTACTGAGTATCATTATACTCACCCCTGCACAGGCTATACCCGCACATCGTTTTGTTGGTTGCAGATGACGGACAATGCTGACTGAGGCTGAGAGTAGCAGGACTAGATGGTACCCAGAGGTGGACCCTACAAAAATTCGATACATGGAGGATACTGATGAAGGTGGAGTACTGAAGAAGCTATATATACCTACCCTTCAGGTAGTAATCTCAGTGGACAACACATTAGCTATTTTACGTTCCTTTGGTTGTACTTGTATTTTAGTTTCCTTGTACTTTCTAGTTGGGCTTGTATTTTTGGCCCCTTTAACTTTCAGAACTCTTTGTATACACTTATTTATTGTTTTCCTTCCATCGTGTACTCTGTTGTGTGTGTTTACAGTTATAAAGGCAATGTCGTCCCTGTTTTAGGGAATTACGCCTTTGGTTCTTTTCACTTGCCCTTGGCCTATGGAAGGCGGTCTAGGGGTTGTCATGGCACAGGCCCTAGGGGACGGATTGTGACAGTAATGATACTTATCCATCTCCTTCATCATTAGATGGGAAACAAAACCATTCGTCCTGTGTATAGAGAACTACTTCCTCACAAACTGATTTTATTTGTAATCCACTACCGACTCACATGGTCAGTCATAATAATGGAAATAGTGAATACATATAATACTTGTGAAATAATATAGATTTAGTAAAATTATTATTCCATACAATTTCATACCCTTTCCCCCATTAATAAAATTATAATGTCACTTTTGTGAAAGTATGTCCTATGATCCACAAGATGAGATATGACCCGGTTACCATTTTTAAATATCAATAATTATTATAAAAAATTATGTGATGAATAAGTATGAAATTTATAACAGTAATATCTTTCTGTATATTATTTAATCAGATTCTATTCATATGAAATGGAATATCCATGAAAAATCATGTTTGAGAAAACGAAGTACTTAACACCTAAAACAGGAGTGATAATGAAATATTATTAACGAACAATTTATAATATGTAATAATAAGATCATATATGATATTATAAATATAAATATAGTACTAGTATAAACTAATAATATTTCTAGAACCATTATAGATGAGTTGAATGTACATTTAACTAAAGGGAAGCATGAGGTAAGGGTTGTCATCTCAATTTCAATTCATTAAGACATATTTGAATTTTATTTGCCGAATGTATTTTATATGGTGTATATAGTTCCCTTTTCTATGTAATATCATGAATCCTAAATATTTCATTGTATTTTAAGGTAAAATTTATTTTGATTCACCCATTTTGGAATTGACATGAACATTTCTAATTAGTATGGAACATCATTACTCAATTTCTTCTCATTGTATAATATTACATCCATATTATCTTTGAAATCCTATATTATGTGTTTAATATATATTTTTATTTCTTATGATTTATTTAAAAATGTTTTATTTTGTTTTAAATTTGATACACATATTAAATTCATTGATTAATCTTCACGTTAATGGTATGATCTTTTTAAGAGATTTCATCTACATTTATACTCCATTGAGACATATTTAGTATTATTCACATATTTATTTTTATAATATGTATATTATTAAACTTTGATATGTCATATCCTACGTTTACTTTAATTAGTGGTATTTTTTTTATATTTTAAGTTACAACTTTCATGGAGGTTATGATTCAAAATTTACCAATGAGGTAAGGCTTTATAGTTCAATATCATTTTATTCAGAATTTTTTAAACATTAATTTCCATTGAAATAAATTATTTAATTATTTTATAAGAAACCTCCTTTCATTTTTTTATACTCATTTTATTTCTAAAATTTTCAATTAACAGTATCATTATCCTCTCTTGGGCACTTAAAATGATTGAGAACATGTTTTCAAGAAAATACAACATTTTCTCTCTTTTTGGTAAAAAATTCTTTTATTCCATATTGATATTTTCCATTAAATATTTTGAAAAATATTTATATAATGATCAAATTATTTTTTTAAGATTTTTTTACCCATGTTTGACATTTTACAAGAGGAATTAAAGGAAATATACTTGTTTCTTTATGACCAAGGAGCATTTTAGTTTTCTAGAAAAATGTGTAAGGAATTTTTTTAACTTATATATCATGAATGTAATTTCATTAAATTATGGAAAATCAATAAATTGAATATTACTTTTCTTGTTTATAAGGTATCTTTCAATAATTACATTTTCCTTAATGTTTTATAAATTTTCTATTATTAAAATTTGAATTCTATGTGAAAAGTTTATTATCCTCAATAATGTTTTTAATGGCCTTTTTATGTTAAGTCTATTCATCAATGAAAAAATTAATTATTTTAATTATAATACATTAGAAATATATTGTATAGATACTACCCTTATTCTTTGTCTGAATGAATTATGAACAATTTGATTAGGAATGTATTTATATTAACATTATTAATTAATTTTGTATTGTTAACTTTATCTTTAAACATTAAAATTATATTGATCATTAACATTACAAATATCTTCAATATGATTTTATTTATTAGGGAAATTATTATTTCATAAATAATATGTCATTTCTAAATATGGTGTATCATATTGAATGTTAATAGATTAACTATGGAAACTATGATAAAATTATATTCTTCACTCAATATGGATATTTATTGATAAGTAAATTTTTTTATGAATTTAATTATTCATTAAATCTATGAAGAATGAAAGGTAAATTAAATGATAGGTGGTTTTTGATTATAGATATCCTCTAGATGCATTCATAATCTCCTGAGACAAATGAGTAAGATATCATTATATGTAATGTTTTTGTATACTTACCCATAGATTAAATTATCTTTTCATAAGGTCTTGATGATATAGATATCATTATGCCTAAGATAATGTCATGCAATACAATTAATTTACCTCATAGTTAATTTAGTATTTATTATCCAAGAGATTTTTTATTGGTATGACCCATATATGAATTCTCTTTCTCAGGTTATTGATAAAATGGAATGTGTTTTCAATTTTTTTCATTTCAATATTGATTACACCTTATTGGTTATTAATTATTTAAAATAAATAGCTTCCACTATAAATAACCTTTGGATAGAATTTCATCTCACCCTTATTATATTTCATTTCTCCAAGATTCCAAAAATTGTGCAAAGTGTGATATTCAAGGATATGTTATTGATAATAATGATGTTCTTAAAAAATTTGTAATGTATCTTCTCAAATGTAATTTGGGATTCAAGAGTACATATTTTTCACAAAAAATAAATTACCATGGTTAATATATTCTTAATTAACCATGTAGAAAATTCTTAATATTGGATTTCATTATCTCAGACGTCATGATATTATACGATGAAGACCTTACAAAAAGGCAATTTAATCGATGTGTAAGTATTCACCAGAAACCCATTTAAAGTTAACTTACTTATTTACCTCATGAGAATATCAATTCCTGGAGTGAATATAAATAATCAATCCCCACCCATCCCAACATTTCCATTTTATTCCATATATATTGAATGATATATTCTATTCATAAAGAATACACCCTATTAATAAATATCAATATTGAGTAAAGAATAACAATTTATCAATGTTTTCCATAATAAATTAGATAAATATCATTGAAAAATATCTTATGTAGAAATGATATACAGTTTAAGAAAAAATAATTTCCATAAAAATATGGATATTTAATATAAATATAAAATTCAATGATCAAAACATGTAAATGTTTCAAGAGGAATTTCATAAGCATAAAATTAATTAAGAAAATGAATATCAATATATTAGTCAAACTGATCATAAACTATCCACAAAATGAATAAAGATAGTATAATTAAAACATATATATAATCGTATATGAGTAATATAATGTATTATTCATTGAAAAATTGAAATACTATAAAAATTTCATTAAAAACATTTTTGAGTAAAATAACGTTTTCAGTTGAAAATCACTTTTAAAAATAAACAATTCCTAGAATATTTTGAAAAATAATTTATTTGAAAATAACCATATATAATTCTAAAAGAAAAATCAAATTATTTATTTTTATGGCTGTTGGTAAATTATGTTCACAGAGTACAGGTTAAAAAATATTCCTTTCACACTTTTTTAAATAGTAAAAAAGATCCCCATTTAGAAAGAGACAATATGATTTCTCCTAAAACATCATGTAAAAAGAAAAATATGGTTAAATAATTCTTCGATAAATAATTTTATAGTATTAAAATTTATTATTTTGGAACGTTTTAATGAACAAATAAATATACAAGGAACAAAATTTATAGAAAAAGATGGATATTGTTGGATTAAAAAAAAAGCATTTCCTTCAATTATCAAATAGAGGTAAATGGAAATATTGCATAAAAATTTCAAAAATTAACAAAAAATAAAGAAATTAAAATGTTTTTTTATTATATTATAAAATAAATTTATTGAATGTAAATTCAAGTTTAAAAATTAACAATTAAAATGAAGTTGAAACATAACCCATTACTACTTTGGTATCTTTTGAATCACAACCCCCATGAAAGAAATTATATAAAATGAAATTTTATATAGAATGAATCGAAATATATTTATATGATGACATATAAAATTGTTAGTAGATACACATCATATAATGAAAAAATTTAATAATACCAAATATGTCTCAATTGAGTTGAAATTAGGATGAAATCTTTTACAAATACCATAGTGTAAAATTGAGGGTTAATCAATGAATTGATTTTGTGTATCAGATGTTAATATACATAAAAAAAGTGGAAATAAAACATAAAATTATCAATATTCACTAAAAAATAATCTTATAATATCAATGAAAACATGGAATTAATATAACTCAATTAAAAGAAATTGAGATATGAAATTAATTTCCACATGGTAACTTTCAAGTCCAATCCCACATGGCTGAAATAAACTGAATTATTTAAAAAAAACCCTTGAAGTTTTAAGGATTCATGATATCACATTTAAATGTTAATTATATAGACCATATAAAATAAATTTGTTCCATAACATTAAAACACGCCTCAGTGAATAAAAGTTGAGTTGAGGTCCCTTAGATCATGCTTCTATTTAGTTATAACATGATTTATCCTCTTGTATAATTTTTTAAAAGATGAATTTGATTTATACTAGAAATATATTATTATTTATAATATAATATGTGGTATTTATAGATAATCATATAAACCATTCATTAATAATATTTCATTATTAACCATGGTTCGGGGGTTAACTACTTCGTTTTCTAATGCATGTTTTTTCATGTATGTTCTAATTCTTGTATGTTGGATATAGTTAAATCATCTCCAAAATTTATATTAATATTATATGTATAATATTAATTAAATATATAAATTTTTATAATTTTTATTAAAATTTAGACATTTAAAATGAATGAAATCTCTTTTTGGAGATGGTAGGTCGTACCTATGTGTGAGCAATGTTGTCAGTTCAATAATGGGTGAAAGGGTAAGGTAGTGTATGGTATACTAATTTTTCATAATCAATATAATTTCATGAGTAAAATATATATCACTTATTTATATCATTATGACTCTCTATGTGTGTCGGTGAGGGAAACAATTTCATCAGTTCACGAGGCAGTTGTCGGTTATACAAACGAGCAATGTTTTTTTCCCATTTTATGGATAAGGAGATGGAAAAATATTATTTCATAAAGATAAAAAAAAAAATATATATTAGATAAAGTTTTATGATATAATAATTGGTAATAAATAGTTTAATGTAGTAAAATAATAATTAAAAAATGTAGTGAATTTAATTACCATCACTTAGATATACCTCTATTTAATCTATTAATGAGGACCATAGGGTTAGAATTTTTGGAAGAAAAGAACCAATAACATGTGTATGATTATTTTGGGTATATATTTTCTCTAGTTTTTCTCTATATAAATTGGTTTTGTGGTGTGAATATGTGAGGGGATGTTGTGCCAATTTATAATTGAGGAGTAGTTTCATTTTGGTAAATACACAACACTATTTAATAATGTGAAGTCACTCTCAAACAAAGTGCTTCAAAAATTGATAAATAATGGAGTGGAGGAAATATAAGGTTGATCAAAACCTCCAAAACTATAATTTATCTTATTTTAAAATTTTTATTTCCTTTACCTCTAAGGTTACTCACTTTTACCATTTTGTTTCCACGATGATTACAACATTCTTACTAAGTTAATTTATCCTTTAATACTAAAATATAATATTCCTTAATAGAAAATTTGAACCAATTATCAGAAATAAGAAATAAAAATTATAAAATAATTTTTTTTGTCTGTAGAATATAAATATTAACACAATCTCATGTACCACTCAAAACCCCGTTTTAACAGTAATCAGGGTAATAAATTTTTCAAACTAAATGGGTCAAAATTTTACATATATGATAACAATTGGATAAAAAAATGATATTTTATTAAATTTTGAAATATTAATTCTCATAACATTAAAATTTCATGTTTTTTTATTTTTATATAATTTAATAAGATATTATTTGACATAAAATATTATTGATATTATTTTTCAAAATATTCATTTAATTTGACAATAAATATATAATGATAATATTGAATTTATAATATAATATATTTATCAATAAATAACAAATAAATATTAAATAAAAATTTTTTATATAATTATTTACCTTTCCAAATACATTTCATTCAATATTATTAATATTATTTTACTTGAGCTTCTCTTTATTTGCTTAAGAATTGTTTTAGTATTATATAAGCTCTTAAGGTAATTATTTTACCACCGAAAATATGAAATAAATTACCATGATAAAATCGAATTATTTTTCTATACAATTAATATTTATAACCGAACAGAGGTAATTTTTACCTCTATCATAGTTTATTATAGATATTAAATGAATGGAAGGTGCCATTTTTTTGTTTTCCATTAGTTAACATTTTATATAAGACATTATCAAAGGAAAGTGGAAAAAAATTACTAAAAAATGAATTTGAGTTCCATGGTTGAAAAAAATATAAAATATAATTAATATGTTTATTAAGGTAAACTTTTAATACATATAAATCACTTACAACATTAATTACATGATTAACCTTTACAAAGGTGTTGAATTTTTAGAGATTTTACTATTCATTTTGACAAAAAATCAAGATAACCTCATTAAAAATTATTAATTATGTTTATTTGAAATATGTAATTCATTATACCAAATTCAATCTATTTAATTAGTAGAAATTAATTTTACAAGTAACCTAATTTTTTTGGGAAAAACAATAATTAGAGAAAAAATGCATTTCTCAATGAATAGAATACTTCACATTAAAACTATGACTAGTAATTTTGATTTTATGAATTTTAAATATTTTATATAAATAATATATTTAATTTTCATTAAATACATTATTAATTATGGTTTATTCTAATTAATTAATTTGGAGAAACATTATGAACTTAAAAATAGTTTTCCAACAAATTTGTTTTTATGCCTAAAAATAAAATTGTACTGAAATTTTATATAAATATGATTGAATTATAATTAATTATATTAAATATTACTAAAAATTCATTATTTTAATTTTAAATCCAATTAAAATAATATTTATTTATAATTTCTAAATTTATTGAAATGAAATAATAGTTTAAAAAAAAGAAGTATTTTTCAATATTCGGTAAAAAATTAACTCTTTTAAAAAAATCAAAATAATCCGTAGTATGATAATTTTGAAATGTTGATTTAAGAAATGATTATAATTTTTTTTATAATTTATATAAAATGAGAAGAAAATAATTTTATTATTTTCTCTTAAAAATTAAATAATGTAGTCTTGAGAAAAAATATATTTTTGAAACGTGTAAAACAATTTCATCCTTATTTACCAATATATTTTCTTCACCTAAAATATATATACATAATTTTTAAAAACAATATTCTTATTCATACTTCAATTTTAGTAGCTCGATACAAATGGTTAAATATAAATAATATATTTTGATTCATCTAGGGTTGGCATTGATGGTCTTCTATGTAATCGAACATATAAAATATTCTAAAATATCGGATTGTAAAATTCTCCCCTAATTAAATAAATTTATTACTTTTAATTTGAAATTTTTTAAGGAAATCAATAGTTTTTCTTTTTAAATTTATATTATAGAAAAATCACATCGTAAATTTTTTATAAAACTTCCTCATAAAAGTGGGGATAAGAAATATAAATGTCATCTAGAATAAAAAAACTAGGTTCCTAAATAATTTAACATTAGTTTGAAGTGAAAATATGGACATTGAAGAAAAATATAATTCCTACCGACTAATATGGAGTGGTAGAGAACATGTTCAAGACAATGGTAACCACCACCAAACCATAAATCTATATTGTGTTAGAAAAATATTAATTCAACAAAATTAATTGTTATATAACAACATTTTTGTTTCCAGATCTTTTTCATATAGTTGAGTAATTAATTTACTATATACACTAAGAATATAAATATTTTTTCTTAATTGATAATATAATTTCATAGCACATGAGCTTTATCCTGATTGGTAAAGACTTCGTAAGTGCATCCGGGAGTCCCGGGATCAAATCCAGGTGAAGAAATTATTTCCAGGTACTGTAGAAGTACTGTAGAAGGTACTGTAGTAGTAGATAAGTAGGTACTATAGCAAGAACTGTACAGTATTGTAGCAGGTACTGTATTGGGAACTGTTGCAGGTACAATTTGGCCCTGTAGCATTAAGGAATATGCCCTCGTTTGGGCCTTCATGCCACCGATTTGGTCCCCAAGTCCATTAAGGCCTTCGGGAAACCCAGGCCTTCGGGTTAGTAAGGCCATTGGGCCACCTCAAGACCTTTAGGCCACCGTAATGTGCAACTGAAAACCAGATGACCTATAAAGAAGAAGGTCTACAAGGATGATGAGCAAGAAGCTTTCACCGTAGCAGAAGTTAAATGGATTGAAAAAATGAGAGGGTATGAAACCTGCAATCGGGACAATCCAATGCATGCATAGGAATGCCTAGCCGAACAGCCATGCTAAGGTGGAGAGATGATTTCAGGATGAAGATGCTGGGGAAGAGCAGTTCCATGTAGTTAGTTAGTGTTGTATATAACATTTGAAGCCTATGAAAAAATTAATTCCTCTAAGGCCTATGGGCCATGTAATATTTACGCCTACGGGCCATGTGACTGTTCCACCTCACCCCTTAAAAGGTAAGTTATCAAAATCAATAAAAAATGATGGCCTTTGGGCCATTGTATGGATGATAATATAATTTCATACATTAAATAATTTCCCCTATAATATCACTTATTTCTCTAAACGATTAGTATTTTCGAGGAATTAATTATGCTTGAAGAACTAAAATAAAATTCTATTAGATCATATGTTTCATAGAAATGATATAAATATATTCCCTCTATATTTATAAAATAACCCAAAAAATTGTTATCATAATTCAATATAATTCCAATAATTAAAACACCTTCATTTTAATCTCCAAATCAAATTATCATCATAAATCATTCCATAAATAAGTTACATTAGATCCCAAATATCCTCAACATTCCAAAAAATAATTATGCTATTTCCAGAAAATATTAAAATTTAAATCATAAGTTAGACATAAGGGTGAAATATATCTCAACCATATGAAACATTTCACAAAATATCATTAATCACCTAAAAATCCTAAAAATTCAAAAAAATTTCATACTATAATATGTCAATTAATATGAATGACAAAAGAAGAACCTTCCATTATTTTATTATCTATAATATATTTTGATAGAGACAAAAAACATTTGATTAGTAATAAATATTCATTGGGAAGATAAATTATTTTTTTAATAATTTAAATATTTTTAATTTTGGTTATGAACTAATTACATAAAGAGATTATACAAAGATGTCACATCGCTTGTGAAAATAATGGAAAACTCATTATAAATTTTTTTAAAAACCTTAAAAGAATTGTATTTGGAATGGGTTGTGGTTTCAAAATAATTTTATTGTTGATAATGATGTATTTTTGATTGAGAAATAGAATATGTTATAAATTCATTCATACCTTCTTTTATTTAAATTCAAATTAAATAAATACTATCAAAAATTATAATAATAATAATAATAATTTATGTTAAATAATATTGTAATAAATATTTGAAAACATTAAAAAACTTTTTATAGGAAAATTAGGATGATTAATATTTGTAATCCCATTTCCATTTATAATCCAATTCTTATCTTATATGTGTAATTATAACCCATTCACTTTGAAAATGTTGTTATCATGGTTAGGGTAAAACATGGTTGTTCTCATTACATGCACTTGGGTAAAAATTAATTTTCCTCAAACATATAATTTTTAATTGATAATTTTATTTCATATTTTAAATCATTGGGTATAAATTATCTATCAAGTGTCATTTTATTTTAGACATAAATCATAAACTACCTTGGTTAAAGAACTAGTTACTATGGTGAAAAATATAACAGTAAAGGTGAGTGACCTTGGAGGTAATGTGAATAAATTTTTTTAAACTAGTTCGTTTATAGTGGTAGAGGTCTGTATCAAACTTATCTTCAATTAAATCACTTATTTATTAATTTTTTAATTTTACTTGTGTTGAGAGTGACATCCCATTGTTGAATAGTTTTGGTTATTTACAAAAATATCATTCCTTAATTATAAAATTTCACTCATCCCCTCACGAAAATACCATTTATATTGAAAAAAATTGGAAAACATGACTCCTAAACAACCTTATTAACATTATATGGGTTATTTTATTACCAATATATGAACCATAGTGTCCTCAACAATATATCTAAAGAAGGTTCTTCTAAGAGAAGGTCATTATTTAAAATGATCTCTTTATTTTTTCTAATTCTTTTACCACCATCGATTATATCAAGAAATTACAATATCATAAAAATGGTATCAGCCATCTTCTAAGATTTTTTATGTTCATGTAATAATATTTATCCATCTCCCTCCACATCAAATGGGAAACAAAATCATTTCTCACGTGTACATTAGACGATCGCCTCCCGAACTGTTGTAATTAATTTCCATCAATCACTCACATGGATAGTCATTATGATGGAATTTAGTTGAATACATATAAGTTAAAACATGATATTAATTCATTAAAATTAATATACCATTCTATTATTCATTCTTTTTTCCATTAATGAATTTATAACATTGTTCTTGCAGATGTGATTCCTACCGTCTAAATGAAGCAAAGTGATTCTTTTTTCATATCCAAATTTCAATAAATGATTATAAAATAGTTCCAAATGAATAAATATGAAATTAATAACATTAATATAATTTGGGAGGTAATTTAACTAAATCCAATTATAAAAAAATAAATCTTTCATGATGATACAAACATTAGAAAACAATGTAGTTTTCACCCAAAATCATAATAATAATGAATGATTGCTAATAAATGAAAGAAAATATTTTATAAAAAATTAATATGTGATATTATAAATATTAATATTATTCATGTATAAATTAATAACATATTTTAATACATTTTATATGAGTATAAATCATGTTCACCTATATAAAACAATGAGTTAATGGATTTTGTCTCAATTTCCATTCTATTAATACTAATATGTTATTATACACCTATCGACTTTTTTGTGGTGTATATACAACACATTTGATATATTTAACATGAATAAATATTTATTAATGATGATAAATGTTTTAATTTATGTATATTATCTCAAGGACTTACAATTTAGAAGCAATGAAGGAATTAAGGATTCATTTTACAATCGTATTATTATTTTGGATTTTTATATTTCAATATCTATTGGGAGAATTATTGTATCCAATTATCCTAAACTATATCAATATTATTATCACTTGGTTATTTTTTAAAATTTCATTTATTTCCTTTCATTTTCATTTCATAAATTACAGAGGTGGTTGATATAATATTTTTCAGGAAAAAGGATTTTGTTCTCCCAATGAAAGAAAATCATTTTATTCTATATCCGTATTTAATAAAATAAATCAATAATATTTTTAAAATTATTATAATATTAATTACATTAATTTTTATAAAATGATTATTTTTTAAAAAATTATTCAAAATTAATCCACCTAATTTATATTGAATGGGGTCATTTCTTATGTTTTTATAAAACTAAAAATGAATGTTTTTTAACATATAAGGTGTTAACAGATTTCCCTACCACCATAACTATTTTAAACTATTTATATTATAATACAAATTATAAAATAAATATTACGTCATAAGTGTCTTGTTTATTCATTCTTTATACCATTATGATTATCTATGGGAGTCGATGATAGAAAAAAAATGTATTATCTTGTGATGCATAGTCCAATGTAAACAATAGTGATGGTTTTGTTTCCCATTTGATATAGAAATATATAGATAAATACTATTTAAAAAATATATTAATATCTTAGTATATATGATATAATTAAGTAATTATATTGAAATTATTAAGACATAGTTTAACAAGAATAAATAAAAAATAAAGAATAATGAGATCAGGGAATAATAATATAATTTTTTTAGAAAAAACACATTTAGATCTCTATTTAAGGACCCTAGGGTTGGTGCATTAAGAATTACAGAAGTACTATAGTGTGGATAAGTATCTTTGGCAGTTTTTTTCACAGTTTGGTGGAGAAAAATGTCTTAATATATGTCATGAAGTAAGTGGAGGGGTGCCCTATTATAATTGAAGAGGTGTGACATTTTTGTAAATACCCAAAACTATTCAATAATGGGAATTCATTCAGAACCCATGATCATCCAAAATTGATAAATAATTGATTGGATGGAATATAATATTGATCAGAACATCCAAAAATGATATTCTTTAAACATTTTATTCCTATTACCTCCTAGGTAAATCACTTTTACCATTTTGGTTTTCACTATTGAACTTTTTTTAATCTGGGTAATTTATCATTTAAGAATAAAATAAAATGGGGTGTATTATATAATTGGAACTAATAATTTGGAATATTAAATAAAAAATTTAAATAAAAATCCTATATTTGTGGAAAATTAATTTTAACACAGGTGGATGTAACACGCAAAACCCCATTTTATCCTTAACCTCAGTAATTACTTTTTTGAACTGAAAGTGATTTAATTTTACATGTAAGATAATATTTTAATCATAAATGGAAATGGTATAACATTATAAAATACTTACCTTCTTATTTTTTTGTTGCATTATTTTTAAAAGTTTTTTATAATTTAAAAAAATATAATTTATCATTAAATATTATAAACGTCATTTTTGAAACTATTATTTTAATTTTTCATTAAATGAATAATGTTGATAAATTTTTTTAATATAATATATTACTCCATAAATAAAACATAATTATTATATATAAAATTATTTTGGAACCACAGGCCAATCCAAATACATTTTTTTTATAAAATTATTTTCCATGAGTTTATCTTTATTTTCATAAGAATTTTGTAATTGTTGTATAATTTCATAAGGCAATTATCTAATCACAAGAATTAGGAAAAAATTTCAATAATAATAAAATATTAATCTTTTAAATGACTATTTTTAATCAAACATTGTTTTTTTATCTCTCGCACAAATTATTGTCGGTATAAAATTAATTAGTGTTTTTTTGTCCATTTAATGAATTAAAATATTATATAAGATATTATAAAAGGAAAGTTGTAATAAATTTCCATATTTTCTAGATATTTATGGCCATGGTAGTACCACACTTATAAAATATTATTGAAACAAAATTAATTACAATGATTATATAATTAAAGTGATGTTGAATCAATAAATTTATAATTTGTATCGAATGTAAATCCATGAAATTAAATATAAAATAATAAAAATAAATTACACACCTAATTTTATATTATCACATAAAATAAATAAGTAATGTAACCCAATAAAAAGAAATTGATTTATGGGATTTTTTACTATTTGGTAACATTCATTCCAAGACCCCTTAGATGAAATAGTTTAAATTGAAATATAAAAAACCATAAATATGATGTATTCCTGATACTACATGTAAAATGTTAGTATACAAGACATGTAAAAGAAATTAGGTGCATAACATTATAATTTTCCTTAATAAAGGAAAATTGAGAAAAAGTTTCTTACCTAAGGCTTACCTTTAGTTAAAATTGATTTATCCTCTTTTATTTTGGTTTAAATTTTTTTAATAATTTACACTAAAATCGCTTTAATATTTATAATATCAAATATTATCGTCTTGTAAAATCTTATCATCTTTTCTTTAATAATAATTTTGTATAATCCTTGTTTCAGGTGTTAACTTCTTTATTTTCTCATTAATGTTCTGCTTATTATACCAAGGAAATAGTTTCAACATATAAATATTTATATTTAATTTTATAAATATCATATTTATTAATTGGATTCATTATTATAATAATTCAATAAATTTAAATTTTGAAAATTAATGACATTTCTTTATGGATACTGTAGGTTGTACGTAAGCACCAACAATGATATAATTTCTGAAATGTGTGAAAGGGTCAGTAAGATCATTGTATAATTATTTATCATAATTAATATTATTTAATAATTATTATATTAATTCATTATTTCAACCATTATAACAATACATGTGTGTTTGTGATAGAAAAAAATTACATCAGTTTGTGAGGTGGTAGTCTATCATACACTCGAGCAATGGTTTTGCTTCCTATTTGATGGAGAATGGGAGAAATAAATATTACAACATAAATGAAAAAACATACATCATTATATCATATACTAGATTCACTATATTGTAATATTTAATATGTATTTTAATGTTTTAATATAATAATTAAAAAGAAAATATCTTAATTAAGACGATTACCGACTCTTAGAAAAAACAACATTAGGTCCCATATTAAGGACAATATCGTTGTTATTTTTGGATGAATAACGTATCTATAAACCGTATATGGATTTTTGGAAGATATTTTTTCTTTTTTTGATTCAAGATAAATATATTTAATGGTGTGAAGAAGTTAGTGTATAGGGTTCCATTTTATAATTTAGGAGGAGTATATTCTTTTTAAATACCGAAAACTTTTAAACAATGGGAAGTCACTCGAACCCATGTACCTAATATATTAAAAAATAATGTATAGAAGGAAATATATGTTGATACATGCCTCCACCATTAAAAAGAAACATTTTTTAAACATGATATTACCTTTACCTCCATGGTTACTCACTTTTACCATTTTAGTTTGTACCAAGATATCTAGTTTTTTAACCATAGTTATTTATCCTTTAAAAATAAAATACAATAAACCTTAATAGTTAATTTAAACCAAATTATTCTAAATATTAAACCAATATTATAGAATAATAATTCTATATACAATAAAAATTAACTTTAGTACCAGGGCATGTAATGCGCAAACCCTTATTTTAACCTTTGTTATGAGAATAACTATTTCAAACTAAACGGGTTATCTTTTTACATATAAGGTAAAATTTGGAATGGAAATGGAAAAGGGATAAAATTTTGGATTATAAATAAACCTAATTTCCCATTTTAATTATTATATGTTTTTAAAATAATACTAATTAAAATGATATTGAAGAATAAACCATTACATCATTTGTAACTCTTTAATCATAACCCCCATGAGGTAAATAACTTCAAATTAAATATTCTATAGCATGAATAGAAATATATTCATGATATAACATGTATAAGGGGAATTGTTACTCATCATGGACATAAATAGGTTCATAAAACAAAATATGTCTCAATTGATAGCAAATTAAGATGAAATATCTTACAAAGACTATACCATTGATGTGATGATTTTTCAATGAATTTATTAAGTGTATATATTTTAAATCCACATAAAATATAAAATAATAAAAATAAATTATAAAAATAATCATATAATATCAATGAAAATTTGTATGTAATATATCCAAATGAAAATAAATTTAGTTGTGAAATTCCCTTGATGAATTTGAAGAAAAAATTTTTGGGGCGACTCCTCAATTGACACGATGAATGTTTTGCTTGAAAACCATAAATCTCACATTATCAATGTTTGTTGTTCCTCTACTCTCTAGATTAGGTGGTTCATGGAATCCTTCAACCCCGTATAGTAGAATTTTTTAATCATAATCCTTTAAAAATTAATGATGAAAACCCCTTAAGGAAGCTATTCCTACTCATTCTATGATTAATAAATAAACTGGACATTATTTCATCGAGGTGATAAAAGGGTCAAATATTCTCAAGATAACATCATTGAACCCTCTTTTGTGTAAACATCAGAATGATGGATTATTTTCAGTCGAGGTCATTCCTAAATATCTTCAACAAGATCTCAAATGTGTTTTTTCTAGATTATGGGATGCATCTCTTGTATAATAGGTGATAAACCCTGGTCTTACTCTGATCATAAAAATATCATTGCTCATTATTGTTTTTTCTTAAATTCCACTCATGTACCTTTAGGGTATTGGTATTTTCATATACAGCTTACCTCCTTGGATGAATTAGATTGAGTCTGTAAGATATGAAACACTCAACTCAAACATAGCCTACTTTTTATTTTAGATTGGGATTATGGTTTCAATCCACACACCCATAAAACATTACAACCCAGATATGGGTAAGGTTTCATGGTCTCAATTGGTATTTTTGGCACCCTAATATTTTAAATGATATATCCCCTTGCATAGGATCCCCCCTTAAGATTGAACAGTAAACATTGAATGGTGAGAAAGGCCTCATTTTTAGAGTTATAATAGAAGTGAATTTAGAATCTAGGCTTTCACAGAGTATCACCTTCAATGATAATTATTATAGAACAAAAGATTGAATTTAATATGATTGTAAGCCCCCATTTTTCAATAATTGTAAGATCATAGGGGATTATATTTTAAACTATAGAGTAGTGAAGAAACAAGTCACCCAAAAAATTGACTCTGAATGGAATGAAATCTGAAAGGAAAATACAGACAAAGGACATACTGTTGATAAAACTAAGCCCTCCATGAAGAGAAATGAAAAATGGGTGAAAAGTCAAAAACTATGAAACTCAATGGAGATCCTGTGGTGAAATAATTGACAGAATTAGTCAAAGAGTATGATCATGTTGTTTAAGAACGCTATTTTATTGAGGAATTGGAAACTATTATTATAGAGATCATTAAACAGTCTCAACATGAGCCAGAACCTGTTTTCACTAGTCACACATGAAGGCTTCTAACTCCTCAATGTAGTCCCTTGACTCATTAAACACACCTACTGACCTCAGTAAGGAAAAAACTAAGGCAATTGTACTCCCTGTTAGTGATTTTGTTGACTAGTGTACTGCTCTCCCACTACAAACATCAAATGGGAGAGGGGGCCTTATTGACACTTCTCTTTATGAGGAATATAACTCCCATTGTACCTTGCAAGATATCACTATAAATATTAAAGATTTGGAGCTTTACCCCACTGATAATACTAAACATGATAGTATTCAAGAATCTCCTATGGTCATGTGCAGCCACATTAATTCAATTTCTGGTGAAGGTAGTTACACACATCAGATTCATACCACTGATTCTTATAAATTCACCCAATTCACTTCAATCTCAGACATTTCTTTGCCTCTCAAGGAAATTCCTGCAGTTCAGATTGAGAGCTCTTTTTCTATTTTAAATATTAGGAAATTGATTTTTCCCTTAGAAACTAAAGTGCAGGATTTTATAAATGTTGAGGCTAATACTGGTACTACTAAAATTTCTCCTATTTCTACTATGAGTAATCAAGGAAATAATTCATTTGCGAGCTCGAAAAACCCCCTATAAGATCTTTAAGGAGGAAGGGTTTAGAGAATAATATAAAGGAGAGTTCTAACCCCAAAATTGGTTCTAATGAATAATTTTTTTTGAATTTTAAGAAAATTGTGAAAGCTGACACCCATATTATTTTAAAAATTTTATTAATACTAATCATCCTATCTTTTCTATTTTTTGAAACTATGATATGTTTCTCCTTTCTTTTTTCTCATCTTTTTAAATCTCAATATAACATATTATGTGCATGTAAAAAATATTCCTACATTGAAACCGTTTGGATATTTACTCACTCTATGCTTTATAATGTTAATATTTTTAATATTTCAAGGCAATAGTTCACTTGTGATTTTACTATTGATCACTCGAATATTTATTGTTCTTTTATCTATTCTAGGAATAGATACCAAGATATGAGACATATTTTGAATGACCATTCATACTATGGAAATAGTTTTATCACCCTTGGTTTGTGGTTTGTGGTTTGTGATTTTAATGTTATCCTTACCCCAAGTGAGAAAATGGAACCAACTCACTCCACTATATCTTCAAGGGAGTTTAAATCATCTATTGAGTCTAAAAACCTTATTGAAATTAACCTTACTAGTGCTAAGTATATGTGGTATAGAAGACAATATAATAGGGTGGTGGCTATAAAATATGATAGAACTTTTAAAAATTATATAGCCTTGGATAAATGGGACAGAATTTATAGCACCAACATTCTCAAACAAAATTCTGACCACCATCATATCCTATTCAATATCTCTATCAAACACAAGAAGCATGTTCTTCCCTTCATATTTTACAACACTTGGACTTCTGGACCTAGTTGTGCTAACACTATTAAACATTTTTGCCTTCTAATCATAATTTCAATTATTCCTTTTCTTATACCACAAAATTAAAAAATCCCAAATATATCATTAAATGTTGTTGTGGTACCAAATATAAATAAATTGATAAAGACATTCTTCATTTGGAAGAAAAACTTACCCAACTTCAAAACACCCCTACTGGAACTAGTTATTTCATCGTCCCGCAACATGAAATCAATATTACTACGAATCTTATATCCTTTTTCACCTTTAAAGATAACATGAGAAAACAAATTTTTAAAACCCAATGTCTCATAGATGGTGATAGAAATAATACATTCTCAAGTCCCATCAAAGAATCAGGAAAGCTAATAGACCTCCTTCCTTCCCGATAGATAGGGACAAACTTATTAATACTAAGGATGGTTTTCCAATCATTTAGTCTCATATTTTAAAAATACCATTAATGATCCTATCACAAACAAGGACCTTATTCCTGATATCATCCCAGTTGTGGTCAATGATGAGGGGAACTCTTTTCTTACTAACATCCCTCTTGATCATGAGATCAAAGGCAATGTCTTTAGTTTAAATCCTGATAATTCTACAAGAACTAAGGTTTTCAATAATGGAATCTATCAAAGAAATTGGGATGTCATTCCAAATGAAATTTATAGACTAGTTAAAACCTTATTTTCTAACGGTATGCTCTATAATGGGTTGAACTCTAAGTTTCTCTCGTTATTTTCTAAAGTTGATAATGCCTTAGAAATTCACCAATTCAGGCCTATTTCTCTAATCAATACCCATTATAAAATCATCACCAATATTATTTCCAATAAAAATTCCTCTATTATGAATAATACTATTTATTATAACCAATTTGGCTATGTTAACGGCAATTCCATTCAATGTTGTTTTTTTTCAATGAATTTACTAACTTATTACATAGAACTAACAGGGGTGGAAATATTTCCACTAATCATAATATCTATAAGTCCTTTGATACCATGTATTTAATTTTTATTTTTAAGATCCTTCTGAACATTGGGTTTAATGATTCCTTTATTAATAGAATTAAAACTCTTTTCAACTCTACCAGCATATCCATCATTATTAATTGATCTCGTAAGGGTTATTTTAAATGTACCAAATGTGTCAGACAAGTTGACCATCTCTTTACCATTTTTTCCCCAATTATAAAATATTAATTAAGCAGATTGATCACTCACATTATTGAGAAAAACATTCTTAAGCTGATTAAGACTGTTAGGAATTTGAATGTTATTATATGTTGATGATATAATCCTTTTTTACAAGGGGATAAATGGAATATTCAAAGATATCAAATGTTCCCTCTCACACTATGAAGAGATTTCTGGTAAAATCATTAGTTGGAACAAATCCCTTACCTTTTCTTGGAAAATAATTCTTAATAATATAAAATCCAATAATATTAATGATTTAGTTATCAAATAAGGATTTAATCCCTTCACCTACCATAGTGTTCCCATATTCTGGGGAAGATAGAAATCTTGATACTTTTCTAAAACTCTTTACCAAACCCTCCACTATAATTTTTTTTGGAAAGAAAAAACATTCTCTATATTTGGAAGGATTTTTCCTGTCAAATATACAATTGTATAAAAAATGGTCTACTCTTTGATGATTTATATATGGTTTTCTGGTCTTATAAAAAAATTAATATAACCATCCAAAACATTATTCTGAGTGGAAGGACACATGAAAGGAAACCGGTGATTGTTCCTTAGTTTACTTTTTACAATACTTTGGAGAAGGTTGATTCGGTATAAAAAAATATAAGACTCTTTAATGATTCCTTACAAGACAGACTCACTTGGAACCTTCTTCATAACAACTCTGGTTCTATTTCATTCCTTAAAAATATATTTCTTGACAAACTGAATAATGGAAACTCAAATTACATGAGTTCATCTATTTGGACTTCTATTAAGAATGTATTTTCCAAAATCATGTCTTAAACTAGATGGATAGTGAGAAGAGACTCCTCCATGAATGTTTGGCTTGAAAAATGGACTGGTGCTCCTCTCAACTTTAAGATTTCCCAAAATAAACATCATTATCACACTAACGATACTATCAAGTATATTTTTATCTCTCACAACATTAATTTTCCTAACAACATAAATTTTGTCATTGATAACTACCCTTTTTCCAACACCAATGTTTCTTTTAATATGGGATCCTACTCATAATAAAATTCTCGACTCAAAAAAAAATTTACATCCATGAATCTATTAATTCTATATTTTTTTTAGTTTTATTAAATACATTTATATATTATGATTAAAACCTTTGATATTTACTTTGATTTGGTGTATTCCTCACAAGATGGTTCCCACTAACACTTGTCTTCAGTCATTTCGGATCCATCATTTCTCAAAATTATTTCTTTTTAACTAATATTATGAAGTAATTAACTATCATTTTCTTTCTTGTGTTATATCTACTTATCTATGGAATTATAAACATAATCATTTTGAGTGTAGTTGGTTGATTAATTACTCAATCAACTCTAAACTTCAACATTGTGTAGATCTTGAAGCTTATCATCAAATCAAGGTCCTTTTAATAACTGTCATTTCTAAACATATTCATGTGCTCTAGTATGATAGGAATGATATTATTTATAACAACTACTCACTTAGTTAATATGAAGGTCATATGTGGATCCTCATTTCCATTCGGGAATCTTCTTCAATTCAAAAGGGATTTTTTAACAACACAGTGAATGAATTTGGGATTCTACATCGATTCAGGGTTAATGGTATTTATCCTTAGCCTAGAAGCACTTTTGATGTGTTCTGTAAAGATTCACTCCTAGGCTGGATTAAATTTAATGTTGATGTTGATTCTAAAGGAAACCCGGGCCCTTTGGGTTGTGTTGATATTTTCAAAAAAACTCTAGGTATATTCTTGGATGTTTCTATGGAACATTTGACATCTCCTTGGCTCAGGAGGCTAAAACGATGAGTGTAATCTATGTTATCGCCTTCACCAAGAAACATGGTTGGAATAATATCTAGATTGAAAGTGACATGACTTCCATTGTTCATGATTTTTGGAATGGTGTAATGAACCTCGCATGGCCTCTTAAAAATTATTGAGGGACTATCTTCATTCACTCATGGACTTCTACTATACTATTATTCATGCCTTTTCTGAAGAGAACGCGGTGGAAGATGCTCTTGAAAATATGGGAGCCAACCATGTCACTACCTAGTTGGATGACCTACCTATTGATTTAAATCCACTTTATGATAGATATTGTAAAATAATCCCATATTTTATGCTTAGGTATTCCATTTTTTTAATAATAATTTTTTTTCTTTGATCTTAGTTATGAAATTCATGATAACATGGTGAATTTCTAGTAAAACACCCCTTGGATGAAATAAAATGAATCATAACTTAAAATACCTTTGTGTTTGATGTATTAATTTCATTTCGTGTAAAATTAAGTAAATACACCATATAAAATACATCACATGAATAATTTTATAATATAAAACACAATGATGAAGCAATATAACCCAACAAAAAAAATGAGTTACGTAACTCCTTTCCATTAGGTACATTTATGTCGAATTACATCAGATTACGAAAAATTAAATTTAAATAAAATTACCAAAAATTATGAAATATTCATCAAATAAACTGAAAAATACTTATTATAAACACCATATAAAATAAAATATGTTCATGAATTTAAAAAATACCTTAATGAAGTGAAATGGAGATAAAGTCCCATGACTCATTGTTCCCTCCCGTTAAATGTGGTTTAACATTATGGGTAATGGTTTTAAACATTTACTCAGTTTATACTAGAACCATATTCATATTTTTAAGATCAATAATAATTCTCTTATAATAACTAATTTCCTGTGTGTTAATAATATTGCATTATTGCACTTATTTTTTGTGTTAACTGCTTCATTTTTTCATGCATGTATTGTTTTGGATATGTTTCTTCTTATACCGACGAAATAATTCCATTATTTGAAGAATAATATGAATTTTATTATATTTTAATTGACAATACATTGATTAAGGTGGTAAAGTAAGAAGTAATAAAAGAAATATCTTGTTGAAGATGATTATCACTACTTTGAAAAACCTTATTTGGATATCTTTTTAAAGACCCTATGGTTGGTATTTTAAGTAGAAAAAATCTCATGAATATATATTATGATATTGAGGATATATGTTTTCATGGTTTGGTTGAGATAATTTTCTTGAGAGGTATGAAGAATGGATGGGAGGGAGTTCCCTTCTATAATTGAAGATGAGTGGAATTTTGGTAAATATAATAAAATATCGAATAATGGGAAGTCACAATCTACCCAATTTATTGAAAAAATTATAAACAATGGAGATAATGAAATAACAGGTAAATTATTACATAAAAACTAAAAATAAAACATATTTAAACATGTTATTCCCTTTACCTCCAAGGTTATTTAATTTTACCATTTTACTTTTCACCACGGTAACTAGTTTCTTAATGATGGTAATTTATCTGTTAAGACTAAAATAAAATTATCCTTATTATACAATTTTTACCCAATAATTATATCTATTAAATAAAAATTTTAAAATATAAATATACATGTGTGAATATTTAATTTTAATCTAAGAACATATATCACGACAAACAATTTTTTAACATTAACCGAGGTAATAACTTTCTAAAACTAAATGGGTTAAAATTCTACATATAAGAAAATATTAGATCATAAATAGAAAAATAGATGAAATTTTATATAATATGTCATCATGATTTTCTTCTTTCTTATATTTTAGGATATTAAAATAATTTACTAAAATATTTTTTTAACATAAAATATTATTAATGTAATTTTGGACACTATTTATTTAATTTGACTTTAAAGATTTGAAGGTGATAATTAATTTCAATATAATATATTTCACCATAAATAATAAAAAAATTAGTGTCTATTAAATTGTATTTGAACTATACCCCATTCCAAAAATATTAATTTTATTATTTAAAAAATTATACACATTATGTTCCCATTGTTTTCACAAGAATCGTGTTAGAATTTTAGAATATAATTAGGTTATTATTTCATCACAAAAAATTTGAAATAAATTTCCATGATAAAAAACACATCTTTTGACATTAAAGTTTCTTTTCATAACTAAACATAAGTTATTTAAAACCATTCAAATTGTATTATCGATATCAAAAGAATGTAAGATAGCATTTTCTTTTCATTAATTAACATAATATATAGGACATTATCAAAAGTAAGTAGAAATAGATTTCTAAATTTATTATAATTCGATGGATTTTTTTGAAACACACAGATTTAATATAATTGATGAAATATTTAGTGTAAATTTTTCTTCATTATCAAATTTATATTTATCTTTATTCAGCAGATTTATTTTCTTAATGATTTCATGCATTTTTACAATTTTTAATATTTGTTATGGCCGAACATTATGTTAATATTTTATAAAATATTAATTATGATGATTCCAAATTTTTATTCAATTTTACCAAATTCAATATTTATATATATCAGATATTCATTTTATATGTATCACACAAAGAGAGATGAAAATAGTATTCTAAAAAAATATAATTTCCATGAAAAGGTTATTTTCATAATAACTCTATAACTAGTAATTTTAATTCTATTAATTTCAATTAATATATATACATATAAAATTTATACATTTAATTTACATAATTTTTCATTAATAGTAATTTTAATTAATTTAAATAGAGAAACATTTAGTGTTTATAAATTATTTTTATAATGATTTTTCCAATAACCAAGGAATGATTAGGAATTATCAATAAGGATATCATGATATATTGAAATTATCCCCATGGAAGGGTGTTATATGGTTCGACAAGAAATGGGAATTGAGCGACAGTTACATTAGACGTTTTCAAATTCGAGAATGAATTGGTTTTGTGGATTATCAATTGGAAATGGAACCAAGCATATTTAATGAAAATTATTTGTTTTATATATCATTATTAATTAAGTGCCTTATATAACCAAAGTATGTGATCAACTCTTAAGAAATAGAATTGGAACATTATTTACCTTAGTGTAAGGATCCCATCCAGATTCTGAACACTAGAGAGCATGTATTGTGGAATCTCAAAACTCGAATAATAATGATACATTTGGGATATCAAATAATAGTGGAAATAATATAGAAACCAAATTATTTAATAAATAAGAACCACCTATATTTTTTTTAAAGTGGGATCTATGAAAATTTCAAGGATAAAATATTTGATGGAGGAATGACTATAAAAATCCTGCATTAATTATATTATGTGAACATTCAATTTTAATTAAGCTATAGTATATTAAACATTTTAATATTACATGTTATAAAAATTTTAATTTGATAGGATGAATATTGATTTTAAACTATCTAGATCAAAATAAACCTTCAATGAATTTTTTTGATTTCCCTGTAGAAATAATAATTTTTGAATAATTAAAAAATAGTGTTTAAATATTCTTAATTTTATATATAATAATGTGTTATAATATATAAAAATAATAATGAATTTACTATCAATTTAATAGATATAAATGTAAGATCATTAGAATGTAAAATGATATATTTTAAAAAACAAATTAAAGTATATTGTTTATCCATTATACTTAATAAAAATAATCATTAAAAATGAATAATTTAAATGAAATTAATAGATTATATATCAAAATATATGAATTTAAATCCATATAATGATGATTATCATACAAATAGTTAATATATTTCTATCTTATGCTTTAAAAATGAATTTCATGAGAGCCAGTTTTTTGACATGATTTGTGTGTTTATTTTTAAATTATATTCAATAATTTTCTGGACCTCGATGTCGCTGAAAGGTTCCCTGATCCCTATTTTCCACATGGACTCAAGTGTATCCACCCAAATTGTAGATGAATCCAACTATAAGTTGGGTACTATGTGTGCCCATGGGGAGAATATTCCCTCATCATCAGTGTGTAACACAGCAGAAATATAATAATAAATAGATAGTGGAAGCAGTAAATCATACAGACAACAGATACACAATATGAATAAATAACAATATCAAAGGAAGTTCAAATACAATGATTTTGATACATATCATATGTCTTTAAAAAAATATCAAAAACATGTACACAAGGAAGGTGTATAATACATGTAACAAAGGTATAAATAGTCCAAAAGTATCTAGCTAGCATCTTGAACCTCGGTTTAATCCCATTATCCCATGTTCCAATGTAGAAATTATAAAGCTTTAGTAGAGAAATGTCCCTTATCGATACCTATGATCATATTGTGTGTTTGGGTACCCAATTTTGTACCAAAAAGGGTGTGAGATATAATCCTCGTAGGCAACCACCCATGGTCAATTTTCAATTAGTCTGTGAATACAAAATAGTCATAGGGTGCATACAAAAATATGATATGTAAATGAAGTAATGAATGTAAGTATCCTATTAAGTACAAGTTCCCATTGATAAAAAATCTCATTCAACAATTTAATTCCATTTAATTATAATTTTCAAAACCTAGCACATAACATGGCATCCCCCATGGTAACTTGATCAAGGGATGCCTAAGAAGGATATCCATACAGTTTAAGAACAAAACTGAGTCCATGCTTCTGCTTTGTCTTGCCTAACACATCTCATGGTTCATTCCATTCATTGTTTAGTATAAAACATGATCCCATCATTGTACTTCATAAGTTGGAGTCCATGTAAAACTCCATGTATAATATAATCCAATACCATATAGGCCAAACCAAGGTAAACCACTCAAGAACCCAGGTATCGCTCTAGGTGTGGTATAACGTCACTTCCAACTGAGTTCATCCTTGGAGATCTAGTATGGGATCCAAAGTATCAACCATGGAATATATGATCAATTCCATTTGATTCTATCCATTTCAATCCATTTTGATCCCAATTCTCCCTCATCATATAAAATTCAATCATCTATGTCAATCCTTGAAATTCTTCAAGGGAATCATTCTATAACTCATGCATAAGAAAGGAAAAGGATAATTGAGTCCATCCATGGAATTCGTCATTGAATCCATGTATCATCCAATGTGTAAAATAATTTAATCAATAAATTTAATTTAATATAACTATTTCATTTAAACATGTCAAGGTCAAAACCAAAAACATTTCAATTCGAACCTCAGCTTAAAATGTAGCTAAAGGCCTCGACCAAGATTATATGGCTAGACTCTTAGTTAGTCACATGGTAAATTCATTATAAAAAGTGTCTTATGATTTAAAAACAATCACATAGAATTTACTACATTCATCTCACTTGGGAATATCAATAAAAAGATCAAATCATGGGTAATTAAGAAATTACATGTCATAGCCTAGGGACATGTCATGAATTAAATTTTCTTTATTCAATACCAATTATATTTTACAAATCATATTGAAATTAAATTAATATTCAATAAAACCATTTAAAACCCATGGAAAGTGTAGGGTGAACCTCAAAGGCATCCATGTTTCACGGCCTCCCATTGTGGTCCATCTATTTTACCAAAACACCAAATGGGTGTTTCTATATCAAAGTACATAAACTATAACATTCATCGGTTGTATCATTAATTGAATATTAAATTCCTTACAATTCAATTCACGTAATAAAACTAATTTCAAGTTTCACTCACCAATAATTGGGTGTATGGAACAATGGAAATATATAAACACTTTGACTTTTAATTAAAGGCACAACATCTCCTACATTAGATTTGTAGTTGATAGCTCCTCTAGTATCAACTCCTAAGTTGACTTATATCAGGATAAAATTGATGATTTTATAAAAAAATAATGATTGGGAATATAATATTTCACCTAAATAGCGCATTTGATATATAGAATAACAAATAGTAGGAAAAAATGAATTGAGATCTTACTGATGTGGATCCAATGGGACAAATGGCGCTCGATTCCGACAACGAATGAATGTGATCTCTTGATTCCAATAGTATTAACTTGTTAGTGATCTCATGGGTGGATATTTTTCTCCTTTAGAGAATAATATAAATTTGGTTTATTCAATATATTTAAGAGGGTTTAAATTTGAATTTTACTCAAAATTGGGCATCGCGTGGTTTCTCAACTCTGTTTGGCCAAATTGTATGCCAACCATGCACACTTAGTTATAGGGAAGGGAACATCGCATGGATGTCCATGTGGTTTTACTAAAAATATGAAAACCTTGAAAAACCCCACTATAAAATATACAGGTCTGGTCTCACGGTCGTTCAGCCCAAATCTCGTAGTTTTATCTCACTATGCAGCAGGCCATTTCACCCCAAAACATGGGTTTCGGGCACCGAACTAGCCTTGGACAACCATGATACCTTCATAAACTCAAGGATAATACATATTAGGCCATATTTAAACATTAATACTAATAATTGATAGAAAATAAATGATATGTACCACAAATAAGAGCCATCTTTTTACAAACATCCCCTTTAATGAAATTCATCCCTGAATTGCCTTCTCAATAATGGTCAAAAATGTTTGAGTATAACTCCAGCAACTGCAATTGTACATCATCATCTAGCTTCTAGGTCTCACCATGTATTGGGTTGTGCAACCATAGCTCTTATAATATTTGAAAATACCGTCCTCTGAGAAACTTATGTTTATGATCAAAAATATGTATATGAAGATCTTAAAAGGATGTATTTACCTTTAACTCAACCTAATCAATATAAACGGCCTGAGACGAGTATAAATGATAGTTTCACAACTGAGATATATTGAATATGTTATTCAGGGCCCAATACTTCTGAGGAAACATCAATAGATATGCTATCGGCATGACTCTATCTTGAATCTCAAAGAACCTAATATATCATGGTAAAATCTTACCCTACCTCATAATCATTTTGTGTTCCATTCTTGGTGAAACATGTAAGAAAAAATTATCCCAGAACTCAAACTGTAGAGATTTTATATGGTGATCGATGTAATATTTATAACGAGCCTGTGCAGTAGGCATCCACTTCAAAATCCAATTCACCTGCTCTATGGTCTCCTGAACAAGACTTGGTACAATCATAGCACCCTATCATGTCTCTAACCAACACAGTGGAAATCATCATATCCTACCATACAGATCCTCATAAATATCCATATGAATAGTATTGTAAATATATTGTTGTAGGTGAAATCAACAATGGGTGTATGCATATACCTAGATCCCTATAAATATAGGATGCAAGCCAACAATATGTCTTCAAGACCTTGAATCATGCACTCAGATTGACCATCGGTCTGAGGGTGGTATAATGTTCTCAAAATCATCCATGTACCCAATGCCCTTCATCTCCCTTTTATGAAGCATAAAATAAATCAAGGATCCCTATCTGAAATTATAGTATATGGAACCCCATGATGTCTTACATTCTGATGGATATGAATCCATCAAATCTCATCTACACTGAAGTTTTCCTTAATTGGTTGGAAATGTGAATCCTTAATGTGCCTATCAACAGTAACCCGTATGGAATCATTACCTGGAGGTGACCATAGTAAACCTGTCACAAAATCTATTTGAAATCATTCAATTTACACTCAAGAATGGGTTTCTGCAATAAAATTCTAGATGGTCACTAGTGGTCTGCATTCACAAGATGACATACAGAATACCTCATCAAAAAAACCAGTCATGTCTCTTTTTACACCTGACCACTAGTACTAGAAATGTAAATATCAAAACATCTGGTTGACACAAGGGTTTATCGCCAATGTTAAATCATGAAAATCTCACATCATCACTTCTTGAATGTTTTCTGAAACCTATACAAACTATAAACATGGAGAACATCATCCTCACCTATGGTCCCACCAGGAGGAGGGTCCTCACCTTTCACACCATCCAATAGTACTAGGACCTTTCAATAAAATAGCTAGATCACCCTTACTCTATCAATAAGTGTAGAGTTAACATATAATGATGATATAAATATTTTCCCCTGACCATAATTCACCTCTTAGGGCATCTTAAAGAACATGGTAATGAGCCACCCCTTGCAACTGGCCTATTGAACTGCCTGAATATGAGTCATCCTGCTTATGGAATTAGTGACCGCATTGCATTTACTAGGAATATAGGCATGATAAAAATCAAAATACCATAGGTATTCAACCCACCTCTACATCCTATGATTCAAATAACACTATTTAAATATGTAATTGAGTTGTTTTTTGGTCCATTCACACCATAAAACTATCTCAAAGTAAATAATGTATCCTACAGTGCAATGCATGAAAAATTGTTGCTAAATTGAGTTCCGGTGTCAGGTAGTTTCTCTCATGTGGCATCAACATCGGATACCCATACACTATGACTCTATCTCCCAATACAGGAACTACAACTAGCCCAATACCTAATGCATCATAGTAAATAGTGTAACTCCTTCCTACCTCTAGTAAAATTAGTGTTGACACTGAAGTCAGTCACTATTTCATCTCTTGAAAGGCCTTCTTGTTGTAATATGACAATAAAATCGTCATAACCTTATTATTCAAGTTTATAAGTGGTTCTAATAATTGTTAGAGGACCTGTATTAAATGAATGTAACATCCATATAGCCCCAAGGAATCCAAACCTAAAATACATTCTTGGGATGATCCTAGTAAAATATGGCTATCACCTTCTCTAGGTAAACTAACACTTCTCTATCTAAGATGATGATACCTAGGATGTGAATCAGATCCATCTAGAAGTGGAACATTGTGAGAATGGAATATAAATAATGCTCTCTAAGGGTATTAAATATGATCTCAAAATGTTTGACATCATCATTTCAATTGTGAGAATACACCAAGGCAATATCCACAAATACGACAACAAACAAGTACAGATAATTATGGAATACCCAGTTCATCAGTTTCATGAAAACTGCGAGCATGTTCCAGAGTGTAAAAGATATAACTAAATACTCTTATAGACCATACCTACTATGGAAATATATTCAATGTATTTTTCATGGTCTAACACAAACCTAATAATAACATGATCTTGAATAAATCTTTTAGAAGACCCAAGTTCATCATATATGGTGGAAGAGATCATCTGTCTATGGTAGAGGATACTGGTTATTAACATCCAATAAATGATCAACCACTAGAGGGAAATTTTCTTAATGTGTTCCCTAAACATCCTAATATAAACTCACAATCCAGGTTGTCATACTACCCTACCCATGATTCTCATGTCTATCTTGGCTATCCTATATATTCCCATCACCCTTGTGAATAAACTCAACACCCACTAGTGTTGTGAATGTTAACCTTCAGATATACAAATCCATGAAATCATGAATGGAAGCCAACAAGTCCATCCCGAGAATGATGTCAAAACCTATCATATCAAGGACATTGAGGTTCTATATTAAGTATCACCCACCAATATCATTGGGAAAATACCATCCCTATAATACATACTCTTTTTTAATCCCTATAAAAGTTTCATGTGTCATAACACCATCATATGTATAAACACTAAGCCCAAGTATCTCCACATTGGGAACATATATAATGCTTCGAGAATAAACTATATCAAAAATTGTAGAAGCTAATATAGAGAATACTAGAATACTATCACTAATAGTAGAAGGTTTGAGATGCTACTCCCCATTGGTTTGTTGAAATACATATATCTGGCATGAACCATGACCATGTGACACTTCCTAGATACCCTGAGCATATCCACTCTAATATCATTGTATAACTAAAAAATGACTACCATGAACATGACCAACACTTTGGTTAGCTCAACGATCTACACTTCATCTCCCTGCTTGATGAGAACTAGCTGACCCTTCTATTGAATATAGAGTTAGTCCCGATCCTCTCTCTCACTATCTTTTGGTTGAAATTTTATTTATAATCATTGTAGATGACCCATCTTACCATAGGATTAGCACTTGACTGTGTCCCTCGTACACTATGGACTCATATGTCCCGGCCTATAGCACTAATAGAACCTCACCATGCTACTTGAGAATGTTTTCTAACTACTAATATCACTACATGGAAGATCCAGACAATGCTTCCAACTACCGGTCAATGTAGTTCCAGATCTGGATGTCAAACTTCCCAGGATCCGACCACCAACCACTCTTAGATTACACTCTATGATAAAATGCTGATTCACTATTCCATATATAGTAGTTAGTGAAAATACATTCACAAATGATGGGATGTCATATCTGAGTACATCCTCGAACATCATAGATTTATATAACTCCTCACCCTTCAGAATTGGTAAAAATAATAGGAGCTTATAAAAATGGGTTCAGTAATCCATAAATGATTGTGTGCCCCACTCTGGGTGCAAGAACTCTCAGGTTATATTTCCCATCAACATCTTATGATAGAAATAACAATATATGTATGTATGAAAATACCTCAAATCCATCTTCAAATGATGATCTTCATTAGTGATATAATCCCATCATCTCTTGGCAGAATCATGTAGCATATACATAGTGAGCTTTACCCTCCTCTCTCAAGGCATCTCAAAGATAAATATCCTGGACTCGAGCCCTATAAACTGCAGTCTATGTTCCACCATCCCCTAAAAACATGTGTTATTATTAATTTCAAACTCATGTTTCAACTCTTCCATGGTTGAGGTAGGTCACTGTTCTCCCCAAATGGTATGCATGAACATCATAAAGATTTCGTAGAATTGTTCTTCGAGACCTGTGTTCAGTGCAATAACATGTTTCACAGCTGGCACAACTTGTGAATCCACTAGTATCCTATGAACCACCACCTCTAGAGTGTGGTTAGTACCACCCTCCTATCATACAACTGGAGGATTTCATTTTGGTTTTCCACTATAATGCCAAACACATGCCTCAGAACAAGATAATTATTACATTTCATAGCTCAAAAGCAAATATATAGGAATAGTATAGGTACAATCGTTCCTATATAAGAACACACCCAAATTCCTACTCCTTGAGTTTGGTTTTCGCAATGTATAGATCATATATAAGAAAGAGATACCACCAAAATCCCACTACTAAGTACAGGTCTAGGTAAAGTTCTCTGCCAAAACAATTTTTGTTTCCATTTTCATTTATTTCATATTCATATGACACTCACATTAAATATATGGAGCCAACTGGTCCACCAAATTCTAATCCATGAAAAACCATACTCTTTAGGAACCAAATCATGGATTCCACCTAATTCACATCATAACTCATTCCATAATACCTACCACAACAATAGGTATATATATCATGACACCTAACACAAAATCATGCAACAAGTAATGCATCCTAAATTTCATGGCATAATTCATGGAATGTAAATTATAAAAAGTGCCTATGATGATGCATGTGATATAATACCCTTATTTCATTATGTTTTACGACAATAGACCAATAATCATATCAATAATAACATCATAGTTCAAGTGTGCCACCTAATGATAGAATCAAATAAACTATAATAGTTAAAATCATAAAAATAGAAATTTCATTCAAGGTAATTTATCTTTTTTTCCATACATGGGTTAGAAATACCTAGAAACAGCTCGTTACCAAATCCCATTTCCTTCATTTCCCTTTATATTGTCACCAAATAATAAATAAACCCAAAAAGTATTACCTTGGATACCACATTATAATGAATCAAACCCAAATTCCACTAAAAGGTTCCCCAAGCATGGTTGGCCACATAGCCTCAAGTGCACCTCCCCAAACATTGGAGACTTCATACTAGTAGAGAGGGATTAGATGTATCGGTCGAGAGACTATTCAGTCATCACCAAAGTGTAACACATCAGAAATATAATAAGAGATATATAGTGGATGTAGTAAATCATAAAAAAATAGATACACAGTTGGAATAGATAACAATATCAAAGAAATATCATATATAATGATGATTATACATGTCATATGTCTCTAAAAAACATTCAAAATTGTGTACACGGTGGGTGTATTATAAATATAACAAAAGTACCAAAATTATAGCTAGAATCATGAGCTTAAACTCAATCCCATGATCCCCTGCTCCTAAGTTTGAATTAAGAACCTCTAGTAAGGAATATTCCATTATCAATACTTGAAATCATATAGTCTATTTGGGCACCCAATGGAGGCCCAAACTGGGTGTGTGATATAATCTCAATACTCAACCACCTAAGGCCTGGTTCCAATTAGTCAGTGAATATATCATAGTCATAGTATGCATGAAACAATATAATATGTAAGGAAGAACTGGATGTAACGATCCAATAAATTCAAGGTTTTCATTGATAATGAAGTTCTTTAAATCATTTAATTTCATTTAATTATAAGTCTCGGGACTCAATGAGTAGCCTGATCTCCCCCATGATAACTTTATCACTGTATTCTTAAATAGTCCATCTATAAAATGTAATTCAGAGACCGAATCCAAACCTATTCTATGGATTGGCGGATATATCTCATGGTTCATTCCATTAATTATTCAATTTAGAATCATAGCCCATCCTTGGAATTACTAAGTTTGAATCCAAGTATCACTCTAGGTATAATATAAACAAAAAACTTACAATATTGTACATAGAGAACCTCTCAAGAACCCATGTATCGCTCTAGGTGTGGTATAACATCATTGTCAATTGATTCTATACTTGGCATTTCACTATGGGACCCCAAGTAGATCCAATGGAATATATGATCAATTCCCTATGAATTCAGTATTATAAACCCATTTGGATTCCATGTGTCACTCGGAATAAAAAATTCAATCCCCGGAGTTTGTCCTTGGAAATAATAAAGGGGGTCTGACTATCACTTGGTCATAAGAAAGGTACATGCCAAATGATTCCATCCATGGAATTCGTCATTGAATCCAAGTATCACCCAAGGGATACACAAATTAAAACAATCAACTTAAATTTAATTTAATAATTTCGTTTAAACATGTCAAGGTAAAATCCATGAACATTACAATTAAAACCTCACCTAAAAAATTGGATAAAGGAATATACCAATCTTATAATGTTTTCCTCTCAATTACTGACATGGACAATTCATTATAACAAGCATCACAAGATTAACAAACTATCACATGGAATTGACTCCATTCAATTCTCATGGGCATATCACTAAAATGAGTAAATATTGATTAATCATGAAATTACATGCAATAGCATAGGGACAAGTCATGAATTCCAATATATTTTTTCGATATCAATTATAATTTATAATTCAGATTTCAATTAGATTTGTTCTTTAATCAATCCATTTAATACTAATGGAAAGGCAGGGACACACTTTAAAGGTATCCAAGTTTCAAATCCACCTGTGGTGGTCCATATATATCACCAACACAGACAATGTGTGTTTATAAATCATGTTCCACTAGAGATAACATTCATTAGTAGTCTATTTAGTTAAATTTATTATTCCTAACAATTCAATTCCAGCATTAAAAAACATTTCAAAGGAGATTCTCCAAGAATTGGTCCTGCAACACAATGGTTATATATAAACACTTCTAATTTTATGAAAAGGCTTGAGACCAGCTGTATTATGTCTCTAGTTAATAGATCCTATAGCTTCGTATCCTATTTAAACTCTGGCTGGGATAAAATCATTTAACTGATGAAGAATCTAATAATAGGTCACGTTATCTAGAACCTAAATAGCACTGTTGATATCTAGAAGAATGAAGAACAAGTAAAAATGAATTGAGATCATACTGATACAGATCCAATGAGGCCAACGAAGATCAATTAAAATATCATAAAAAGAAGGTCTCTTGATAAAAATATTATTCACCCACGGATGCTTTATATCCTTCTAAGAAGAATAGAAGTTAGGGTTTAGTTCATTGATTTGTGAGGGGGAAATAAGAATTTCAATTAAAATTGGGCATCGCATGGTTTAAACACACAATTTTTCAAAACTATTCCCTAATCATGCATGATTATCTATAAGAATGGTCACATCACATGGTTATCTTCACAGTTTTACTAACCATGTTAAAATCATGCAAAACCCCATATTATAAAATACAGACTTGGTCGCAAGGTCGTGCGTCCCAAATCGAATGGTTTCCTCTAAATGTGTTTCAGGCCATTTCACACCAACACATAGGTTCTGAGCTCCAATCCAACCACAAACACCCCTAATAGATCTATAACCTCATGAATCATTTACATTAGTCCATATTAAACCATTTAAATTGAGAATTAATGGAATGTAAAGGATTCTTACATAAAAGAAGAGTCAGGTTATTACAAATTATACCAATTATATTACATGAATTTCATAAAATTAATTTCATATGTTTAATTAGAATAATTAATATTAGTTAATATATTAAATTTTATTTTTTTCACAATGAATAAAAAAATACTATAAAATTAAATATCGACATTAAAGTAAAAATATGATTTTGTACCTTACATGTAATTGTCTTAAAATTATTTTTACCCACAAATATATTTTTTATTTATTAATTTAGATCTAATTTTTATGATAAGTGGGAAAAAATATACAATAAGTCCCATTTGATTTTATTCTAAAAGGATAAATTACTTCGGCTACAAAAACATGTTATCGTGATGAAAACCAAAATGGTTAAATTAATTAACCTTGGAGGTAAAGGTAATATATTGTTTAAAAAAGATTATTATTGTTTTTGGGGGTGTGGATAGACCTTATCTCCCATAAACTATATTATTTATCCATTATTTCACTTAAATTTACAGTGACTTCCCATTGTTGAATAGGATTTTGGTATTAATATAAATGACACTCCTCCCCTATTTTAAAAGGTCATCCCCTTCCCCTTAAATATTTACACCAATCAAGACATTTATCTCAACCAAAACAACCTTGATCTCTCCAAAACATACTTATTAACAATATATTTCTATTTTTATTCGAAAAATATCAACTCTAGTTTCTTTAAGAAGGGATCCAAAGAAGGTTATTCTATCATTAGGTAACCATCTTCTCTGGTCTCATTCTTTTTTACTTCTTCTTTTTCCACCCTCAATTATGTAATAATAATTATAAAATAATATCACCTATATCACCCATAAAATTTTATTTTATTATTCCTATGACATAATATTTATCCATCTCCCTCTCAATTAAATTGGAAAACCATAACTTGTGTGTACGAAAAACTACAGCCTCACAAGCCGAGTTAATAATTTTTCCATCATCAACTTACTTGGATAGTTATAATGATGGAAGTAATTTATATATATAATAATTTTGAAATGATATTAATTAAATAAAATTAATATACCATCAAATTTATTACCCATTAATCCATTAATGAAATGCTGACATTGCTCATGAATATGTACAAACTACCATCTCCATGAATTGATGTGATTAAATTTCAATGTCTAAATTTCGAGAAATGATTCTAAAATTTTATATAATGAATAATAATTAAAATTATAACATTAATATACTTATTTATATAATTATAATTTAACATATTATTAAGAAACCCAACTTAAGATGAATTAGAAAACAAGGCAGTTATCTCATGAAACAATAGTAATAATGAAATATTGTAAAAAATGGTGAAAATATGTTAAGGAAAGAATATATATTATATTATAAATATGAATATGGTTTTAAAATAAAATAATAATGCTTTTAAAACCATTTTACTATATTCTAAAACATATTCAACTAAAATAAAGCATACGGTAATGGTTTTTGTATCAATTTTTATTCCATTATGACATATTTCATATTATGCACCTATTTACTTTTATATGTTGTACATACTACTCCTTTTATATATATAACATGAATAAATAATTATTCATGATTATAAATATTTTAATTTATATTTTTTAATTCAATGGGTTATAATTTAGATGTTTCCAAGGAAGTAATGATTTATTTTACAATCTCATTATCATTCAAGATTGTTGTGTTTAAGTCTCTGTTTGTGAAATTTTATAATCCTTATATATTAAAAAATATATAGTTTAATATCTTATAAATAATTATTTAAATTAATATAATTTCATTCATTTTTTTCACTTTATTAATTCAAGAGGCTGAGATTATATTTTTAAATAAAACCATTCATTTTACTCTTCATTCAAAAATCATTTTCTTCCATATACATATTTTCTAAAATATTTTTGAATAATATTGTTAATATACTTCAGTAATTGATAAAATTTATTCATACCTGTGATTGATTTAATAAAATTATTTAAAATTATATTTCCTATTATTTTCTAAAAGGGGTCATCTTCTAAAAATATATAAAAGTTAAAGGGAATGTTTTTTAACATATATGATGTTAGAAGATTTATATACCACTATAACAATTTTGCACTATTTTTCTTCTTTTATATGTTTTCAATATATTTGAAAATAAAACTATTAAAATAATTATTATTTTAATATTAATCATCCCTTTTTTATAAGAAATTATTTTACCAGAAATTTTATACTTTTAATGAATTGATAGTCAACTTTCACTTATTTTTTTGCCATTTAATTTCTCTAAATAAAATTAATTTCATGAGATAATTATTCATTATAAATTACCATAATATTAAATATCCATATTATTTGTTTCGTGGATATAATGGTTTCCTAAAATATATACAATTTTTGTATATGATTTTTTACTCTAGATGTTATTTTATTGACTATGGAATTATTGATAATCTGTATTCATTACTCAGTGTGAGTTATTTTTATAAGTCGTATTGTTTATAAATTTAATTCATCATTAAATATATGAGGAATTCAACCGACATATAGTAATGGCTGGGGACCTATTATATATAGCAACTCGATGTATCAACAGATCTCATGAGACAAATCTGTTGTCCAAATTAAATGGTTCTTTTCCCATAGTTTTTAAACATTCTTGGTGAAATGACATGACAGTTGAGGTATCATGATTCCCATGATCATAAATCCCTCATAATTCTTGTTATATTTAGTTTCAATTTGAATTATTTCATCCAAGGTCATTTAAATTGAATGTTACCATGTGGTAAAAAATTTCGTAAGTCAATTTCTTTTCATTGGGTTACATTACTTCTTCATTGTCTTTGATATTATAATATTACAAGTGTAATGTAATTTCATTAGTTTATTTTATATTTTATATTTTTTATGTGGATTTAATTTTTGAAACATATAATCTGTTAATTGGTTAATCTTCACAAAAATAATATGATTTTGTAATAAATTTCATCTCAATTCCCACTCTATTGAGACATGTTTGGTATTATGCACCTGCATATTTTTATGGGTAAAAACGAATTTCAATTTGATAATTTATATCATTAATATCATTTTAATAATGGTATTTAATGTTTTATTTTATTTTATTTCACTCGTTAGGGTTATGATTCAAATGTTAACAAAGTTGTAAGGGTTTACATCACTATCCTATTATAATTTGGGATTATTTAAGATAAAATATATACTATGAGAATTGTTTTATATTTCTAAATAAAACCCAATGTATTTTATTATCTTATATTTTTTAATTTAAATTAAAATTTTTTGATTCATTTTCCTCTCATTAGGTATTGAAGAGACCAAAATATTATTTATACAAAAAAACTGGCTTTGTCTTTCTACATAATCAAAAATCAATTTCTTCCATATACATAATTTTATTAAATTATTTCAAGGAATGATAATAATTTTATTTAATTATAATTTAAATTCATTTTTACACATGTTTTAATTTTTCAAAAACTTTTTAAAATTAAACTTTTTTTCATTTACAAAATGAGGTTCCTTTTGACTTTTTAACAAAAATATGAAATGAATCTTTGTTCTAACATACTCATCTTGAACAAAATTTTCTTCAATCATGACTAATAAATTATTTCAACATAACCTTACAATTATAAATAGATATTTTCAAATTGGATTTTTTTTCTAATATTCTATAAATTCTTTATTTTTAAATGTGATTTTCAAAGTGAAAAGGGTATTTTCTTCAAGAATATTTTCCATGATCTTTTTGTGGTATTTTAATTCATTAATGGAAAAACAATTATTTTTCAAATATTCAAATAGGGATATGTTGTAATGATTTCATCCTTATTCTTTATATATATTTTTCATGATCACATTGATTATGGAAAATATAGAAATTCACTTTCTTGATTAGTTTTTTGGTTGTTAACTATAGCTTGATACATTTACTCTAATGTGAACATTGAAATTTCATTTATCATTAATATAAATATTCATTGTATCATGGATATAATTATTTTATATATTTGAAACCATTATAACATATATTTTTTAATGTATATGTTATTTGATTGACTGAGAAATTATTGATAATATGTATTCACTACCCATTGTAGACATTTTTTGATATGGGTAAGCTCATATGATTATTGAGGATTGTAAACAATTGAATATATCGTGAGTAAAAAATAAATTATCAATATGGTAAGGTAAATAACTAAAAAATTTATATTTAATCATTAAATTAGAAATAAAATGCATCTATGGGTAAATCAATTTAGTAATCTCTTGGGTAATAATAAATGAATTCTCAATGAATTAAATTCCTAATATCGAGTGTCATGATGTCATACATTAGGATATCATTATAAAATTTCACCAATAATATTTAAAATTACATGTAGAGAGCAATATAATTTGGCCAACTGATTCATGTCATGAGACCTATAAATCCATCAGGGGGTTATAAATTTTGGGGCCCCACACATAACTAAAATATAAATTCATTTTTCATATTTTCAATGACAAATAAATTTGACAAACAATACGACTTATCAATAAATGTTTTCATTGAATAAACAATATCGAATATAAATTATTCCCTAGTTCATCAAATAAATATTAAAGTGAAACTCTATATGTAAAAAATGTATATGGTTTAATAAATAATCATATTCATGATATAAGTGATATGGATATTTACAATAAATATAATTTCCAAAAATCAAAAGAAATTGAATGCTTCAAGAGAATGTTAACAACCATAAAACTAATCAATAAAGTGAATGTTGGTACATTGCCTCAAAAAATAGATCATAAAACTCCCGTAAAAATAATATAGATATTATTATTACAAAATTTTCCCAGTGTATTATAAGTTAAATAATGTGATGTTGTTGTTTATCAATAGAAATTCCATAAAACGATCACTAAAAATATTCATGAGAACAAACTCTTTTTACATTGAAAATAACTTTTCAAAAATATAAAATTAATGAATATTAAGATACAAAATTATTTGAAAATAACCTTATAAACATGTAAAGATATTTTATAATAATATAGTGGTCAAAACGGTGGGCAATATCATTTATGTCAAGTAACATAATCAAAGATTCTTTTCACATTTTTAGTAAAAGTAAAAAAATTCAGCATTCAAAAAATTTCAAAATTATTCTTTTAAAACCATTATATAAAAGTAAATTATAAAATAAATTTTATTTATGAAAAAATTTATGTAAATAAACAAAAAAATTTAAAACAATACTAGAAAATATAGACATGGGAGAAAAATATACGTGATAAAAAATATAAATAAAATTGGATTTTATTTTAAAATTTTATTTTCTCAGATTAGTTTAAAAGAGAGTAAAAGTTGTATGAAAATATATAATCTCATTAAATATCAATAGGATAAGAAATAGATGGTGTTAATAATGGATAATTTAAAACATTCCTTCAATGAAACTTAGGTAAATCCCAAAAAATGTGAATTTAAAATAATATGTTGCCTCTTTGGTGACTATTAAATTGTTACCCCTTGAAAGGTTAAGCATTAATTTAAATAGTGAAAATAATGAATATATATTAATTTTAAATACATCATGTCATTTGTATATACACCACATAATTATAATCATGTATATAATGTCAAATATATCTCAATGATGTATAAATTGAGACAAACTCCCTTATAATGACCATAACTTTGAAGTGATATTTAATAAAAGAAGCGATCATGTGTAAAATAGTTAAATCCAAAAAAATGGATATAAAAGATAATGTAATAATAGTTCATTTCATTCGTAATCATAGAATAACATAATCAATGAAGTAAAATTGTAACCTAATGAATAGAAATTGAGTTAATAAACCCCTTAGAGTTGGGTCACATTCAAATGAGATCACATTGGTACATTTAAAATAAATTTAAATGTAAAATATCATGAATTATGTATCATTCAAGAAAGAATATGAAAAATGGGTATTATATACACCATGTAAATTAAATTAGGTGAATGGTGTTAAAATATACCTTAATAATGGGAAATTGAGATGAATTACCTTACTCATGCTTACCATTAGATAAATGCACTTTATCTTCCTATATAATGTTTATAAACATGTTATAACTTATTAAATAACTATATTAGTATTTATAATATAATATATGATCCTATTATAACATCTTATCACTCTTTTGTTGATAATATTTGATTATAACCCATGTTTTGTGTGTTAACTACATCATTTTCTCTTGTATGTTCTTTCACAGATGTTATAGTTATTATGAATAGTATATAGTACAACAATATCTATAGTGATATTAATTTTAAAGATACCATTTTTAATTAGATATTTTTAAGATTCAATCTAAAAATATGGATATATTGAATGAATCACATCGCTTCATGAAGAAACTAGGTCGTATATATGCACAAGTTATGTTATTATTTACTTAATGAGAGAAGTTGTCTAGAAGTGGATGATGTTATAATTTCACATAATAAATATAATTCCATAATTAACACATATATATATTTTTAATCAATCATTAAATCAATCTGTGAGGGGAAGTGATGGAAAACAATTTTCATCAGGTCATGAGGCGGTAGTCCATCATATACAAAGGTGACATGTTTTTATTCCTGCATGATTTCGAGTGAGATGGATGAATATAACTTCATAAAATTAATGAAATATTATTATATTAGAAGTAATTGTGATATTATATCATGATTTTTAATGTATAATTAAATGTTTTAAAATAACAAGTAAAAAAGGAGGTTCTTGATGAAGATAATTATCATCACTTAAGAAGATACTCCATTGGATATCTTTCTAAGGACCCTAGGGATGATTTTTTCCAAATCGCAACATATCTGTAGTGTGGATAAGGATTTTATGTTGATTTTTTTTTATTTTTTTAGTAAAATTATTTCAAATATGTGAATTATTGAGGGAATAGGGTCTCCTTTTATACATGAGAAGTTATATTTCTATAAATACCAAAAAACTACTCAATAAGGGGAAGTCACTCACGAACCATGTACCTAATAAATTGATAATTATTTTATTTTACTGTATATGAGGTATAAAAACCTCTTAAAATAAAAGTAATCATTTTTTAATCATTTTATTCCCATTACCTCCATGGTTACTCACTTTTACCATTTTGGTTTTAACCAGAGTAAATATCTTTTAATCTGGTAAATTTATCATTTAAGGATAAAATAAAAATATATTTATTAGTCAATTTGTAACAAATTACTATAAATATGAAATAAAAATTAATTTATAAAAATTGAATGTGTTTAAAATTAATTTTAACTCAAGAGTATGTAATGCTTAGAACTTCATCTTAACCATAATTACTAAAATTAATTTTTCCTATTTTTAGTTTTTATTTTGAAAAAAATTAATTTCACCCTATCACCTAGTATTAATTATTAGTATTAAAATTATGAAAAAAAATAAAATAAAATAAATACACCTATCGAAATTAAATTTAAAAATAAAACTTTTCATCGTTTCGAAAAAACAGTTTTTCAACAAATGGCTTTTTCAAGAATAAGATGATATTACATTTACTATATGAAAAATATTCATCATTATATTGATATAAATTAACATATTAGAAAATTTAATATATATATTTCAGTCTAATCATTCACAATTAAATATTACTTTAATTAATTAAAATGGATAGGCATTATGGCTTTTAAAAAACCATTTTTTTAAATTATCCCATTTAACCTCCAAATGATCTTACACTTATTTATAAAAAACATATTAAATAAATTTTTAATTATAAATATTATAATTCATTATTATAAATTCAAATTTTAATATTTAAATACTAAAATTATTTTTATTCATAAAATCTTGTTTGTACGGGAAAATTATAAAAAAAATCATAATTGGCCAATTTTTACCAAGTAAATTCAAAATTAATATTCATCCTATCAAATGAATTAATAAAACTTATAGATATTTAATTTGGTAAAATGGATTCCATATTTTTAATAATTATAATTAATACTATGTAATAAGTTCAACATAATTTTTATTATAATGAATAATGAAAAATTATTAAAATATATCACAATCTTAAAATAGTAAATCATGTTAACCTCGTTTAAAACAAAATTAAAGGCCACTATTTGAATTATAAATTATTATTTAATGATTTTATTTCTACCCTTATCACCTTATTCTAGATATTGAATTATTTTTGGGACATATATCCATAAAAGTGACCTATATAACAATTTCTGTAAAGAAAATAACAAAATATCACTCTATTTTATTTCAATATCCTGTATTAGTTCATATAGGGATAAAAAAGTGTTAAATTAATATAAATAGTTATTTTTATCATAATTAAATTATTTTTATAATGTTACTTTTTATATTTTGTGAAATTATATAATTACATGAAATTATTATAAATGTTAACAAAACTTTTATCCATGAAATGGGAAACTCAAGGTAAAATTTCATGAAATCATTAAATGTAATGTATTTGTAATGGTTATTTATTCAAAAAGAACTTTATAGTTAATAATTATTTTTTTTATTTAGGTTTATATATATGAAATTTTAAATTCATTACTACCTTTAGTTTATTAAAATCAAATAAAATGAATAGTTTCAATAACTACATTGATAATATTTTATTAAATTATCGACAAATCATAAAAAAATGAAATTTGAAAATTAGGACGAATAAATTTTTTATATTTCACCCCTTGTTTAATTTATTTTCCAATATTTATCTTATATATGAAATTATAACACTTTCAAGTTGAAAATGTTATTATAGTAGTTAATGTTAGAACATGGTTTACAAAGTTACATATAGTAGTGTTAAAATTCTTTTTAAAAAATAATTGAATTTTTATTTTTTAATTTTTATTTAATATTTATAATAAGGATATATAAATTATCTAATAAGGATAATTTTTTATTTTAGTTTTAAAGGATAAGTTTCCTTTTTGAAAACTAGTTTATGTGGTGAAAATTAGAATTGTACAAGTGACCAACATTAGAAGTTAAAGAAATAACATGTTTAAAAAATTTATATTTTTATATTTGGATGTTTTTTGTCCTTATATTCCATAAAATAAATTATTTATCAATTTTGGAGTCACTTGGGTTGAGAGTGTCATCCCATTATTTACTAGTTTAATGTATTTACATAAATGAAACTCTCCTCAATAAAAAAGGGAACCCATTCCACTCACTTATTCACACAGATGAAGCCATTTATCTTATCTAAAACCAAAAAAAATAACTCCATAAATAATTATACACATTCTCATTCATATTTTCTTCACATCATACCAACCTTAGGGTCCTTAATAAGATATCCAAAATAGGTTCTTCTAAGCGATGGTAATCGTCTTAACTGAGCTCCTTTTTTACATCTTCTTTTACCACCCTCAATTATGAATAAAAAATTTCAATATAATTAAAATAGTATCCCACATATAGTGATATGTTACTATGTTTATGGAATTATATTTATCCATCTACCTCTCTATAGAATGGGAATCAAAGGCATCACTCATGTGTATAGAGGACTATAGCCTCAAGAACTAATGTAATTTGTTTTTCATCACTAAATGACATGGATCATCATAATTATCGAAGTAATTTATACATTATTTATATGATTTTAAAATAATTAAATATAATATAATTTTAAAAAATATTATTTACTTAATTTTAAAAACTATTAATTTAATTTTACATTAAATACATGAAGGTAATAATTAATTTCAATCATTTCTCTATCAATAATACATCAATATTAAAAATAAAATTATTTTTGTATGATAACCCATTCCAAAATAAAATAAATTTAATGTCTTTTTAATTATTTACCATTAGTTTTCCATTTCTTTCTTACACATTGTGTTAGGTTTTTATAATCTCTTACGGTAAATATTTCATCACCAAAACATAGAAATAAATTAATATGATATAAAAAACTTATGTATCATTCAAATGATTATTTAAAACCAAAAATAGGTTCATTTGTATAATTTTCACAAATTATTATAAATACTAAAAGAATGGAAGGTGGATTTTTGGTTTATTTCATTATTTAAAATATTATATAAGACATTATCAAATGAAATTGGAAAAAAAATTAAAAAAAAGGCACTGATTGGAATGCTTGAAAAAAGAACATTTCTAATTTAATTAATACTTATTTTATTGTAAAAATTTTGTCCCTATCAAATTATTCTAAACTATAGTTACCCGATTTTCCTTTAACATGGTGATGAATTTATACCGTTTTTACAATTCTTTATGAAACAAAATTAATTTAACCATATCACATAATAATAATTTGTATGGTTCCAAATATTGTATCCATTTTACCAAAATCAATATTTTTAGGTTTCATAAATTCATTATTAACCTATATTTGGTTGTTAAATTCTTAGATTACAGACATAGGTTCTTTCATTGATGTTATGGTTCATCTACCTAGGATATTTTTTTAATGATTGGGGAGAAAGCATCATTTATTATTAATGCAAATAAAAGGCCACTTTTTAACAGGGTAACGCAGACCCATTATTTAGACCGAAGGCCCAGTGGAAATTTATCCCATTACATGGCCCGTTGGCCAAAATTTTTGGTCAAAGGACCATTTAATGAATAGTACTACTACATTACTCACCTTCTATAGTACCGTACAGTACCCGCCACTGCTACAGTGCCCTGTCACCGCTATAGTGACTTGCCCCTAATATAGTGCCCGTCATTGCTATAGTACCACCGCTGCTACAATACTACTACAGTCATGCACCCATTGGGTGTTTAACCCCCATTTTTAATGTAGGATTATAGGGTGATTTCCATTAATACAAACACCAACTACATATACCTAGGATATTGATCCATCATCACTAAAATAATATTAATTTTATTTAAATAATTTTTATTTATTTGAGGCATTTTTAGAATCATTCTTCAAATATAAACATGTAAAATGATTCACATCTCTCCATGAAGATGGATGGTTGTACTTACACTCGAGTGGAATTATTATTTCTATAATTTGTGAAATTTTAAATATTTGAATAGTATAAAAATATTAAATATCACTATTATATAAATATTATTATATGAATTAATTATTTCCATCATTATGACTATCCATGTGAGTCTGTGATGGGAAAAAATTACATTAGTTTGTGAGGTGGTAGTCCACCTTACACACGAGCGATGGATTTATTTCCCATTTTATGGAGAAGAATATAGATAAATATTATTACATCACCATAATAGCATCTTATTATATATTATATACTTTTATTATTATATTTTAATTATTAAAATATTGTTAAAGGTGGTAAAATAAAAAGTAAAAAATAAATATCTTCGTGAAGAAAATTACATTCTCTTATAAAAAATTCATTTGAATCTATTATTAAGGACCCTAGGGTTTTTAATTTGGTAATAAAATATTATCTATAATATGTATAAGTATATTAGGGAGATATTTTTGTATATTTAGGATGAGATAAATGACTCCTAATGTGTGAATAAGTGAAAGGAGTGAGATCCCTTTTATAATTGAGGAGTGGCATTTTTTAATTACGCAAAAATATTCAATAATAAGAATTAAATCTCAACCCATGTTCCTAATAAATTTTTATATAATAGATAATATTATATATTTGGATAATACAAACCATAAAAGCATAAAGTAAAATGTTATTCTATTTACCTATAAGGTTACTCAGTTTTACCATTTTAGTTTTCACCACTGTAACTAGTTTTTTAACCTATGTAATTTATCCTTTGAGACTAAAATAAAATGATATTATTTAGCTTATTTGGAATAATATATTATAAATAATAAAAAAATTATAAAATAAAAATTGTATATTTTTTTAAAATTAATTTTAACACAAATTCATCTAGTGTGCAAAACCCACATGTAACCATGACCCTATCAATTAATTTTTTACTATTTTTACTTGTCATTATAAAAAAATTTATGTTAAAATTATTACCTGATATTAATTATTTTTATTTAAAGTATTTAATGAATGATATTAGATTTAAATCACATAATTTATCAAATTTAATTAAAAAATAACCCCATGAAACATGTCGAAAAATAATTTTTCAATAAAAGCATTTTCCAAGCATCATATGATCTTACACTAATTATATGACAAGTGATCATCATTATATGGATTTAAATTAAAATTTTATTTATTTAATATATATAAATAACTTAAATAATTATCTATTAATTATTATTTCAATTAATTAAAATGTAAATAATATATGCTTTATTTAGGAAAACAGATTTTATAAAAAAATATCACTTATTATGTCCAAATGAACTTATCATAATTTATATAAAAATCATAGTTAATAATTTACTAATTAAAAATATTATAACATATATTTATATATATAACTATTAATATTTAAATTCTATATATATTATTATTTATAAAATCTTATTTCAAAGAGAAATTTTAAAACATCCATTATAGCCATATTTGGACATAATATGTTCAAAATCAAAATTTATACTATAAAATTAGAATATGAATTCCATAAACTATTTAAATACTCATTTTATAATATTTTTATCAAAATGTAATTTTCAAATACTATAATTGAATCTCTAATGTGACATTCATCCCTGATAGAGAAATTGCATCCTCAACGTTTTCATGGATATTACATTCTAAACAAATTATGGTGGTTCTTATATATTGAATTCTATGTTTACCATATTTGTTACACAATTTTTTTGATTTATAAAAATTAATTTTACCATTATAATCATTTATTTCCTCAAAACATTCTATAATGTGTAAATAATATGGATGGTGTATTTACAGTAAGATAGATCAGGTTATAATTCTATTTATTTATAGGTGAGAACATTCATTGTGTCTATGATGTACTTACACAATAGTGATATAAGCAACACATAACATAATTTAGAGAGGCTGGGTGGAATTACTAATGGATAATCCACGAATCTAATTCTTTCTAGTATTTTCAAATTTTTGATGTATATGGGGCTTAGTTTTCCATACCAAACATTATAGCACACTTACACTGAGATTATTTCAAGAAAACATGATCCCCCACATGAAATTCCAAATCTATACATTGGTTATTGGAATAAGTAATTTTTTTTACTTTTAGATACTTTTATATTAGTCCAAATATACTTTTAATATGATGTTTCTCCTCAAAATGTTCTAGGACTACATACTTCCTTTCACTAACTTCATCCCAACATGTTGGAGTAAAATATCTCGTACCATATAATTATTCATACATCAAAACCTTAATACCTGAATGGAAGCAATTTTGGTAGTAAAACTCTACAAAAGTAAAATATTGATCTCACATACCATGAAATTTAAGTTATAATTTTCTCAACATGTCCCATAATGTTTTAATAGTCCGTTCAGAAACTCTACCAGTTTGATTGTGATAAAGAGTGTGTAAATGAAGATTAGTATTGAGGGCCTTCTAATTCCTTTTATATAATTTCTATATAAATAATTTATCATGATCAAATGTAATTGAAATTTGTGTTCATTAAGACATAAAACATAATTTACATATATTCATCCAAGTCACTATAGAGGTAAATCTTATGTAATATCAAGGGAATGTGTAGATTTGGTTTGGAAATAAATAATAACTCAGAAATCATCATTCTTACTAGAATTTTTTGGTAATCCTGTGAAAAATTTCAATGTAATTTCATCCCATTTCTACATATTAATAGAAAGTGGTTAGATTACTCATTTAGGATTTTGTTCTCTCATCTTTCACCTATTGAAAAAATAATCATATGGATACATAATCAGTAATTTTCCACTTCATGTTGTCCCCTTAAAAATTTTACTTCAAATATTTATACATCTTGGATTTACCATGGTGTATTGACAAATTTAATATATTAAGATCATCTAAGAATTTCTTTTTTTATTAGGTATATATGGAATACATATTCTCTTTCCTATTTTTAAAACACAATATCATAAAATAAGTATTGTAGTTTTCTATTTTTCACATATTTAATTTTCTTTTGAAAACTCTCATCTTCTAATAGATATCCTTTTATCAATTCTAGTAAATATGGTTTTAGAATCATTTATAAATTGTTTTATTTTTATCCTTCCTTGATAATTACCATATCCATATTTAATATATCCAGGAGCGTAGGATCCCTCTCCATCCTCATTTTGGTTAAGATTTCATGATCATTCCAACTCAAATAATTTGAAACCTTATTTTCCTCCCCTATGTGTTAGGGTATTAAGTAATATTAATCCCTAAGTATATCAATATATATCCTTAAACACAAACTGATTTCCACTTGATATTTTGAGTGAAAAATACATTATTAAAGGGAAAAATAAATATATAATTGTCTTGGTAAACATGGAAGATATAAAATATTGTAATTATGAAAAATAAAATGAAACATTATATAAATTTGAGGGTATAATGAAAATGCCTATCAGAACATCATTTGTAACATGAATCTCAGTTACGGGGATCACATAAGATTGGACTTTTCCCATTTTACTCATCTATAGTATTCTCCCTGGACACTTGGGATATGTGTATGAATAATGACCCTTTTTTATAGTTGAATAATTCGATTTTTGGGGCCTCTTTATTTCCCTTACATTAATGAGCTACATGACCCATATCTCTACACTTACAAGAAACTCACATGCTCTATAAGTATTTCCAAAGATGTTTCTTTTCATAATGTTCACAATATAAAAATTGCTTTAATTTATTATTTATCTATGAAATGTTCACTTATTTATAGTGCTCATACTACCACTTCTTCTATTGATTTTCTTTTAATATAAATGATCTATAAAATTACTTATCTATTTGCATGGAATATAGAATTACTTCATAATATGATGGAAATGTTTTTGAAACTTTTTCTATTTAGAGGCTTGGTTTAATCTGTTCAAATAAATGGGTAATCATGTATTATATATTGTTATTGTATTCAATAGAATATGAGGATATTATTTTAAACATATACTCATACTCCAAAATAATTTCGTATTTATTTTTTCTTTTAGATAAGAATATTTCTCTTCATTTTAGTTAATTTCTTATGAGGTATTTAATTAATGAATATTTTTATTTATAAGGCTTCAATTTGATGTGTTTTATTTTATATTTCTTTATAGTATTATGGATCGATTAAAACCACTGATACACATATCTAATGATATAATATGTTTCCAGAATAACCTTTTTCTATTCATTATAGTTAATGGTTAGATATATCTCTTCAAGGGATGTAATCAATTTATTTGTAACCACTGTATTAGTAGTTTAACTAAACAATGTGGAATTCAGTCACATTAAGTTACTCAACATAAGTTAATCATGCTGTGTAACTATAGGTTTCTCCATTTGGTAAAGGTTAATCATCAAAACCTTAGTAAGATACCGTAATAGTGGCCATGATCTGGTCATTTTCAATACCAACTATATTAGATTTCATCACAGGGAGATCTATACATTGTATATGGTTATTGATATAAATCATTTTACAAGGAGTCATTTATAAAAATATAATATAATTAATTAGATAAAAATATTTTTATTTTTTAATCATAATATATTATTCTAAAAATAGAATAACACTTAAATTAAATAATAAAATTATTCATTGTTAATTTTAGAATCATAAATATAGTTTCTTTAAAAAATTATTTATATCTTAAATTTTTATCAAATCCATTAAAATGTTTTCAAAAGAAAATGTGAATTAACCTTATAATATACCAAAAGAGTTTCAAACCATGTTTGTTGAAAGGTATGTTTTCATAAAATAAGGGATGATCGAGTCAAGCTGAGTGAACCCTTTTAAGAGTTACTTTCCCTAGGTATGATTGTACTAGTGTCACATCCATATATAATTTTCTAATAGGGATTTAATTTCATATAAAAACACATAATCAATGCCTTACCCAAACATTAGGATGTTACCCTATACTTAGTCTTATCCACAAAGTCATTCATAGGGTTCTAAAACCTAATATATGTTTTCCAAATTTTGTTTCGTAAGGATTATACTAAACCTAATCTGATACCAAATATAACAACACAAAATCTAGAAAACCTGATATGTTTTTACATTATTATATTATCATAATATTAAAGTGATTTCATCCAGTAGGTTCAATCAGTTTAGTAGTCATAGAGAATCGAAGACATACATGATACCCATTTAACATTAGGAATATAATACAAAAAAATATAAAAAAATGACCAACATATTTTAAAATCATTTAAAGAATTCATATTTTTATAATGGGGAAATGAAAAAAGATATGGCCGAGTTCAAATTATCTATAAGAGTTACATAAATTATAATCTATCATGAGTTAATAAGAAATAATCAATATGTAAAGCTAAAAAATAAGTTGGGGCTAAATCCTCTTTTTATTATGAATTCTAAGACCTATTTTACAATCCAAGTAGAGGGAGACCCATTACATATCCTGATGTCCCAAGAACACATGGCCTAAGAACATGGCTTGAAGGTATAGTGAAGTGTCATGCCTATATCATCTTTATTGTGTCACCAGGCCTCTATCATCAGCAACCTACATCATTCTTGAGTCAATGACATCCTATATCATGTATGTATTATAAATCCCTAAGGGGTTTTCCAAGATTTTAACGCTAGTCTTTAGGATTCAATATTAAAGTGTTTACCACTAAAACTCCACCCAACTGCATGAAAATGGTAAAAAATTGAATATACATGTCATTTGATCAATAAGGGAATGAAATGAATTAATAAATAATATTAATGTTTTAATCTCCTAGAAAATAATAAATAAATTATCAATGAAATAATTCATTATATTTGATGACATGATATCAAGAATCATTATACCTCTATTTTCAAGGCCTTTCACCAAAATAGTTTAAAATTATAGGTAATGACACATTTTATATGTCCAACCATGATTCCTCATGTGACCTATTGATGCATTGGGGTACTATCTATATTCATTCCCCACCCATCACTATATTACAATTCAATTAATCATATAATTAATGATTAATTCAATTAATAAAAAATATTCATTATCAACACATATATATTTTAGTAAAGAATATAGATTATTAATAATTCCATAGTCAATCAAATAACTTCCAGAGTAATATAACGTATATAAAAATTGTATATGATTTCATAAATAATTACATACATGATACAAAAAATATATATATTTAAAAATAATTTAATATACAAATAAAAATAATATCAATAAAGTGAATTTTTGAAGAGAATGTAAAACCCCATAAAATAAATTAAATATAAATTTCAATTCATCAAAATTATAGGTTATTGGAAAAATAAATTCTTTTAGACAATTGTGAAAAATATATTAAAATAAAAATTATTTTAAGAATGATATTAAAAAACTAATAGAAAAGTTTTAGGAGAAGCTAAACTGTTTAAAATGGTTATGGCGGTGTAATTTTTACTAATATTGCATATATTAAAAAACATTCCTTATGAATTTTGAAAAAATTTAAAATGAACTCATTTCGGAATAATTAATAATATTAATTTTAAATAATTTTTATAAAATTACATCATGGGTGAAAATTATTCTAAAAGATTATTTAATAATATTAAAAAATCTATGAAATGTTTTAGAAAATATGGATGTGGAAGAAAATGATTTTCAACTAATGAGAGAAATGAAATAAATTTTCCATAAAAATATTCTCTTGGACTCCAAAGTGCTTAAAGAGAGAAAAATGAAAAGAATAATTTTACATTAAATAAATTACTAGAAGAGAATTATATGGATACGATTTATGATATATGTATCAAATAATTCCCCCAATGTATACTTAAACGTAACAATCCATAATAACAAAAAGATTGTGAAATAAATCCTTACATACATGGTAAATTTCAAATTGCAAGCCTATGAAATAATAAAATTAAATTGAAGAATTGATCATCCTAAATAAATATTTATTCATGTTAGATATATAAAATGGACGGTATATAAACCATATAATAGTAAATAGTTGGATAATATCAAATAGGTATCAATCTAAAGGTAAATTGAGGTAAAATCTTATACCACCCATTTTATAAAAGTTGAATGTGCTTTTATATCATGTATAATGGTTTTAATAATTTTATTAATAAATAATATAACCATATTCATTTTTATTATATCATATATTTTTCAACATCTTACCACTCATTCATTAATAATACTTTATTTTTGTTATTGTTTCATGACTTGAATACCTTTTTTTCTTAGACTTGTTTTTTTCATAAATGTTTATTTTATTGGGAATAAGATATAGTTTCATCATATCCGTAATTATATTAATTTTATAAATGTCATTTTAATCATTAAATCCAATTTTATAATGATTTCGTTAATTTTTTCCATGGAAAATTAATTACATCGCTTTTTTGATTAGGGATGTCTTAGGGGTTGGTGCTTCGGCTGAGGATTTCCATCTCGATGATGCTCTTCCATGGAAATATCCCATGGTGGATTTGTCGTTGGCTTTGGATTTGGCATCAGTTTCCTCGTAGTAGTGGTTCAGGCTTCCCTAGATAAATGGTGGTATGAGATTGGATCAGTGGTGTCTCATGGCCTCCGTAGGGTTTTAGAGTTCATTAGATCATTGCTAGATCTGGTATTTGAGCATCTAAATCATCATCAACGGAGGTAGATACAAAGGTTTTGGTAGAACAACTCTTAATTGTTGACTCAGTGGTAGGTTCATATTACATAGGACCACTGCTACAGGACTTACACCATGTCTACTTCAACAAATCTGGTTTCTCAGTGGTTTCTGCAGTGGGGTTCTAGGATGCAATAGTGGCTACTATTGGCGTTCTGTGTAGTGGGTTTGGGATGAATTTTATCTTTAGAATCAGATGTGAGTGTGTAGGGTGGGAGCACATCAGTAGTGTCTCAGCTGATTAATCATCTTGGTGGTTGGTTGTGGAGTACATCTGGTTGTGGTGGTGTGCAGGTTCACTGGTAGTGACAGCGTATCATAGTGTCCCTTTTTGGTGTTGGTAAGCCAGATGGAATGACTGTGGATAGGTTTTTTTAGTGACTTTGGAGTGTGTTGAGCATGTAAGTCTAGTTTTGACATTTTTATTGGGCTCACATGAAATGGGCTTTGTATCAATGAGATTTTTCCAATTATTCCTAAGGATAAATTCCTTTAGCCTACAAGTATTTAGTGGGTTATCTTTAATCATAGTTCAAAAGGGGATGTTGTTTTTAATTTTTTTTTTTAATAAAGGGTCTAGTCCCCAACCTTTTTTGATACATCGCTTCAGGAAGACTGTAAGTCGTACATACACTTGAACGACATTACCATTTCATAATGGGTTAAATGGTAATTAATTTTATGTTATATTAATTTTATAGAATCAATATCATTTTAAATGTATCATTTATATAAATTATACCATCATTATAACTGCCCATGTGACTCGGTGACGGAAAACAAACTATTTTGATTCACGTGGCTGTAGTATGTCATACACATGAGCAATGGTTTTGTTTCTTATATGATGGAGTGGGTGATGGATAAATATTATATCATCACCATAATAAAATCGTAGTGTATCTGGGATATTGGAGTTATTATTCTATCACATAATTTAAAGTGGTAAAATAATATTTAAAATGAAGGTTCTTGGTGTGGAAGATTATCTTCTCTTAGAAGAACCTCTATTTGATCTCTTATTATGGACCTCAAAGATTGACATTCAGGAAGAACAGAACCTCTAACAAGTGTCTATGTATGATGGGTATATATTTTTAAGGGTTTTTAGTGAACTATATTGATATGTGTAAATAAGTGAGGGGAGGGATTCCCTTTAATAATTCAACTTGGGGTGACATTTCGGTAAATACCAAAAACTATTCAATTATAGGAATATACTCAAAATAAGTGCCTCCAAAATTGATCAATAATGTATTGGAGGGTATATAGGGTGTTTCCAAACCTCCAAAACTAAAATACATGTTTTAAATATGTTATTATTCTTACATCCATGTTTACTCACTTTTACCATTTTGGTTCTCACCACAGTAACTAGCTTTTTGAACATGGGAAATTTATTTTTTAAACCAAAAATAAAATGAGAAATATTAATTAATTTTCTCCAATATATTTTGAATATAAAATAAAAAATAAAAAAATAAAAATTCGATGTTTTTGGAGAATTAATTTTTACCCAAGCACATGTAACACGCAATACCTCGTTTTATCCTTAATTATGGTCATTATTATTCTACTATTTTTAGTAATCACTAAGTCCAAAAATTAAGTTGAACCTATTACCTAATAATAATTTTTTTATTACAAACATGGAATCCATTTTAATATATTCAATTCATATATGTGGTGTAATTTAATTTTCAATTAAACTCATAAATTGTTTCGATAAAATGGATTTTCAAGAAATGCATTTTTCAATCATAAGATATTATTATATTAAAAATATGACTAGTAATATTAATTATATATAAATATATTATTATAATAATTTATATAATCTTTACACTTCACTTAAATCATTCATAATTAATTATTATTTTAATTATTTAAAATGGATTGACATTATACATTAAAAACCATTTTTAAAAACATATCTATTTTAACCTTCAAATGATCATATGATTATTTATATCATATTGATAGTAAATAAATGAATAATTATAAATTTTATTACTATTTATTATAGAAAATTATGAATAGATAAATTGTGCATGTTTTAGTATTCATTAAATCTTATTTCTAGGGGATCTTTTAAAAAATTCATTCTAGGATTATTTTGACCTTTTTAGTTCAAATTCAATACATGTCCTATCAAATTATAATTTTTGAAAAATGAAATACTAAAATTTTCACAGTATTATAGATGAATTAAAATATAATTTTCACTTACTATAATCTAATCTTAGGTGTTATATACTTTCCTCCTATAAAAATTCCATCCTTGAAATTTTTATTGATATTTCATGTTAAACAAATAAGGTGTATTCTTCTTCATAACATTATATAGTTCCCACAGTGCATCCTCTATTTTATGATATCCCCAAAGTACCTTTACCAGTATAGTTTATATATTTCTTAATAATTTCTCTCTAGTTTCAACAATCTAGATGGTGTCTCCATAGTAATATTGATCATGTAACAATTATATTTCTTCAAATGTGAGCACATGTGTTGGGTTTGTCATGTAAATCTTTAACAATTCTATATGAAACACATCATGTGCTTTTGAATGTCTTGGTGGAATTAAAAATCATTAAGCCAAAACTAAAATTATTTTCAGAATTTTAAAATGATTGAGATACCTAGGGCCCAATTTATCTTTCTTATCAAACCTTATAACACCCTTCCACTGTGATATTTTCCAAAAAACAAGATATACCCCTTGAAATTCAAAATATTTAATTCAGTTATGAGTATAACTCCTTTTCCACTTTGGTATTATTTTATAAGATTGTGAATAGTTTTTTAATTTAATGTTATCTACACAAAAATTTCTATTCATATTATCTCCCTCTCACCAACTTCCTCCCAACATGTTGGAGTCTGACATATCTTTCCATATATTTCTTTATAAATCACTATTATAATACATTAATTGGAGTTATTATTATATGTAAACACGGACAAAGGTATATATGGATCCCAAATTCTTTGAATTTCAATTGAGAATGTCCTCAAGAAGTCCCGTTATGTTTTAATTTTCCATTTAAATAGTCCATCAATTTGAGGATGATATGTGTTTTTTAAATGAAGCCCTATATAAAGAACCATTTGAATACTTTTCTATAATTTCAATGTAAATCATTGATCATGATTAGATACAATTGAATGAGGTTCACCATGATTTCTTACAAATTTTTTAATATAGAGTCAGGAAATTCGTAGAAGAGGTAAGTTTTCTCTTATAAAAAGTAAACGTGCAGATTTTATTAGGTGGTCAATAATAACCCATATCTCATCATTCATTATAGGATTCATGCTTAATCCTATGTTAATTTAAATAGTAATTTCATCCCACTTCCACATATGAATATGAAGTGGTTTCATAACCCCTCTAGTATTATTTCACTCATACTTTACCAGCTGAAAAACCAAGCATCTTTATACATAATCAGCAATATCATGTTTCATGTTATCTCTCCAAGAATGTTCCCTAACATTCTGATTCATCTTAGTGCTACCATGGTGTGTATATAAATTCAATCTAATAGAATCAAACAACACTACCCTTTTTAACTTATATATAGATGGAGCACATAATATCATTTCAAATTTCATAACGTCGTATACATATATTAATTCTCATAATGTTCCATCATTCATGATTATAATTTTCTTTTAAAAACTCTCAACATCATCTTGATAAATTTTAATCTTTTATAGATGGTTATTAATCATTTGGAATAGTATTGATGTCTCAGCTTACTTAATAACAAGCATATCCATTATTACTAGATCCATGAAAATATGATACCTCTCAAACAACATTATGGTCAGTAATACATGATCTTTTCTACTCGAAGAAACTTCTACATTATTTTTCATTATTAGATGGAGGTGTGTTGAGAAATCAAAATCATTGAGTAGCTCAAGCCATCCCATTTAACTAATATTGGGTTACTTCTATGAAATGATGTATTTTAGGATCTTATGGTTTGTATATATATATATATATAACTTCTTTCACCAAAGAGATAAACCCTTTTAAGTTCTTTCCCCAGTGTTTATTTATGATATTTTCATGTAATTTTACTGATTTCCTCTCTTGGGTACTTAAAATGATTAAGAAAATGTTTTTATGGAAAGAAAAATTTGTTTCTATTTTTGATCAAAAATAATTATCTTCCATGTCCATATATTCCTTAAAATGATTTCGAGAATATTTTTAACTTCCCTAAATGACATATTAAACACATTTCAACCGATGTTTCAATTTTTACAAGATGTATTAATTCTAATCTTCCTATCACATTTAGAATGAGGAACATTTATAATTTTTAAAAAAGCATGAAATGAATTTTTTCCAAATTGTACAATATGAATTAAATTTCTCACCCTTATAAATGATGAATAATTTGACTATTACATTATATGTTACAATGTTTATTTCATATAAAAAATTCCTAATATTCTAGAATTTTTTTAAAATTTTTAATTCATTTTCAAAGTGAAAATTTATTTTCATCAAGATTGTTTCTAATAATCATCTTATGGTACATCTATTAATCAATGAAAAATTCCATTATTTTACTTATACTCCTTTGGGGATATTTTATAAGGATAACATCATTATTATTTCTATGGATGGTTTATGATCAGTTTGAATAGGGAAAGTATTCAAATTCACTTTCTTGGTTACATTTTTTATTGTGACCTTTCTCTTGAAGAATTCATTTTATTATGTTCATTGAATATTAAATTTCTATTAAATACCAATATTCTTTATTATATATATGATTATTTATTACACCATATATCATTTATATATATAGTATTTTACATTAAATGTTATTTGAGTGAATACGAAAAACCGTGATAAATATATAATCATCAACCAATATGGATACTTTTTTATAAGGTTTTTTGTTTATGAATTGAATTGATACTTCAATTTATGATGAATGTGATGTACATAAAATGATGGGTGGGCCCAGGTTATATATAGTCTCTCAATATATCAATAGTCTGATGAGATGAGTTATTAAGATAGTATTGAATCAGTATCTAGTGTATATTTACCCATTGATTAAAATATATTTTTCTATCATCTTGTTGGTAGAGATATCATGATCTTTGAGATAATGTACTCTAATATTTATAATTTCCTTCTTTTGGAATTTAGTATTTATTATCAATGAGATTTTTTATTACTATTATCCATCGTTAAATTATTTTTCTCAAGTTATTTATTAAATGGAATATCTTCTTAATTATTTACCTATCCATATTAAATATACCTTGTTGATTATAATTTATTAATTATTTATGGATTCCATTGTATGTAACCCTTACTGATCATCTATGATCACCTTCATTTTGTTTCCTTTCAGTAATATGATATAGACTGTACTATGATTGATTTTTAAGGAAATTAAAGGGAGAATTATGATGTTATTAAAAACATTATATTCCAAATTATGTTTTGAAATGTAATTTGGGATACATGTATTCATCAGTTCATATAAGTATACTATATAAGGGAAAATCCTCCCCTCACTTCTCACACCCATTATGACAATCCTTCTCTTTATTACATAATTCATGATTTAGTACATCAAAGTACACATAATAAAACCCGAAAGATCAATAATTATAGTTTTTTTCGAATATGGTAAATAAAATAACAATTTAAAATAGGGAATAAATTATCTTTATTGAAAACGTATCTAACATACCTATATTTAAGACTACATGGGATAACCCGGGGACATGCATAATAAAGGGGTGAGATATAAAGCCCAGTAAGGCAATAAACAATGAATAACATAAAGAAAGTCATACATGATATAAAATAGGGACATCAATGGGGAATAAAATTAGTGATAATAAAAAACATGAACAATGAGGCATGATATAGCATAATAATCATAAATGAAATATTGGAAATATGGAAACAACATAAAACATTACATCATAAACATTGTTTAAGGGTAACTGTCAAAACGAAATGGTAGAAAATGTACCATCGTGTATTAAGTTAACTCCCTAATACCTTTAATGATGTATCATGACAATAAAACATGTCCCAATGAATTGGATCACTATATAATTTTGGATGCACCTGTCACTTTTATTTTATTCTCATGCTTAAGTGTGCCATATAGATCATACAACATAGATTCATTCATCATCATATTTTATTCTCCAATAAAGGAGTGTAGAATATAGATATTGTATTACCCCATAAAATAGTATAAGTACATAAAGAAAAAACACTTGATAGAAAATGGGTCTGGGTTTTCCCTTCACAATAGTTTGCCATCAAAAACCACCATCAAATTTTGTCTGCATAACGGGAGCATATGAATTTCCATGGGAGGGATTGATGATAATTAAATGGGTATCTAAAAATTTATATATAAAACGGACACTAATATGGATATGTATGAGCATATCCCAAAAATAAGAAATGAATACAATATGCATAATGTAACAAAGATACTTCAATAAAGAGGAGAAGGAAGAGGATCCCTTACATTGAGAGTGTGATTCCATGTGCTTGGGAGGAGCTTGTTGAGAACTTGTGGCACCATGAAAGGACTCTAGAGAAAGGATAACAGAGTAAGAACATTATAAAAGGTTTTTAAATGAATATAAATGGGATGTTGGGTGGGTTTATATTAGAAATGAGTGGGTAATTCATTATTATTTCCCCAACATAGTTTCTGGACTCTATATAATAAAATAATCAAAAACACAAACCTTATCAAAGTTTTTGCAATGTTTTTTACCAAAAGGGATTGGTTTTGTTATTTTATATGTTCATAGTAAAATATTATTGAAATAATACCCTAATTAAAGTGTAATTGAGTCATACTCTTAATCAAATGATTTCAAAACCTTAAAATATATTAAACGATTTCAAAGATTCATAATGGATTTAAAAAATTAATTAAATAAAAATAAAACCACATTAATTTAAATTTTAAATATATATTTTGTCATGTATACCATTTATATTATTTATTAAATAATTTTTGGTCTTTATGATGTTATAATACACAACAAATATTTTTACGGTATTTAGGTTTCTACATAAAAATTCGAATATATTAGAAAAATTAAGAGAAATTCACTAATGGATAATTTTAATTTTATCATTTGAAAAATTATTTCATTTTAGATCAAATATTTTATAATTGTGTTAATTTTTTATTTTAAAATAATAATATACAATTATTGTGAAATTTAGGTTTTTTTTGACAATAATAGTTTTCAAACACTTAAAAAATTACATTTGTCTTCATAAAAATAATATAATAAATTATATTTAACAAATATTATTTAACCAAAAAAATTTAACAAATTTTTTTATATTTAAAATGAAATGAATTGATTAAATAGAAATCTTAATTGAAATTTAATATTAAAAATACAATTTGTGCCTTATTATATGAAATTAAATGTCATTTATAATGTATAAGTAAATATAACAATTATTATATTGAAAATAATATAAATATTCATAATATTAGAGTAATTATACATTTCCATTTAATACATTTAGAAAATACCCGAATTTTATGTTGAGCGATATGGATATTTTTATAGGGTGGTTTGGCGTACAGGTTTTGGTCATGGTCTCAATGAATGTGTACTTCTCATATTAATACTTTCACTCAAGATTATGTTATCAGATATAATCTGGGGATTTGTCAATAGAAATTCTTAGAGATTTTATCTGCATTATAAGCTCTAATAAATGGGATTCCAAGGGTATGATCTTGCAGATTGAGGTTGTCATTTCCTTTATCTCTGTCAATTGGAAATGTTAAAAACCAATATTTACAGTAATAAAAACAACATTGTAAAAAACCTATATTATCAATGATAATAATTTTAATTATTATTCTAAATCTGATGGGTTATAATAAAACAAAATATGTGCAAGTTTTTTAAATAACTATATTACATAATAAAACTTTTAATTCAATCCTAAGGGGTATTTAATTTATAAATGTTTGAGTATTTACAATCTCCCCCCTTTATAGATGTCACTATAAAAATTTTCATTTCACACACTAAAATAGATTATTATAATTATATTTCATCATCTCCTCAGGTTCCCACGATGCTTCTTCAAGCTTTTGGTTTCTCCATAGCCCCTTAACAAGGTTTGTTGTCTTATTTTGTAAAACTCTATTTCTATGATCTAAGATCATCACCAGCTACTACTCAGATCAGTGATCATTGTCCAATGATTCCACCTCTATATTGAGTACATGTTAGAGGTTTTGTATGTACATTCTCAAGTTGTACACATATAATAAATTATCCACTTGAGATATGTTAGGTGATAATGTTGGTTGGTAGGGAACCACTCTAATTCAGTCAAGGATCTCAAAGGGACTGATGTATCTTCGACTAAGAATTTCCTTATTCCAAAATCTCATTCAATTTTCTCAATTTGATATATAGAAGAATACCATGTCTCTAACATCAAACTCTAGATCTCATTGATTATTATCAAAATAGCTCTTATGGACTCTGACAAGCCTTGATGTACTACTGAATGGACTAGATATTTTCTATTGTTTCCTTGATCATTTAGGGACCTAGTAGTTTTTTTTATCTAACATCAACCAATAATTAAGGTGTTTTACCCCTCTTCCCATAAAGGTATTCATATGGATCCATTTGGATTACTGGGTGGAAACTATTATTGTATTTGAACTCATCCAGAGGAATATATTGGTCCCATCTTCATTTGAAGTCAATTGAGAATGATCCCAATAAAACTCATGTGTATAGATATTATGCTCAGATTGGTCATCAATTTTCGTGGGATAATCCATGATGAAGTCCAACTAGTTATTTAGAGAATCTTAGGGACTCTTCCAGAACATGGAGGTAAATCTTGAATCTTGATCTTATACAATCGATAGTGGTGTTTTATATATCATCACCACTTTCCTAATGTATATCCATGAAAGTTGATTGAGTGAGAAGTCCTCTAGAATTACAATAAAGTGATAAATCGTTAAAATATGGTCCACTACACCCCATATACCATTTTTTCATTTGGATATTTTTAAAGGACCAGTGAAAATTTATATGGTGATTTTTCCCATTTCTATATAGGTATGGGTAATAGTCACATCCTGTCCTTGTATTTTTTCCTTTATTCCTTCACTTGATAATACACAAGGCATATGGATGTATATTTAGTGATCTCCTTATTCATATTTTCCAACTAATAGTGCTTCCAGAGATCTTGATACATCCTTATGCTTCCTAGATGGATGGATAAAGTAGAACTATGTGTATAATCCAACACCTCCTTCTTTAACTCAGTATTTTATATTAGACATAGTCAAGACCCAAATGGTACAACACCTTCCTTAAAATTGATATTCGATGATTTACCTTTTCTAATAGTATGTACATTTTTTTGAATTCCCAAACCATCTCATTGGGAATCCATTATATTTTCTAAAAGAGATGGTTGAGTAGACATTAGTGAAATGATTGATGATGTTCCTTCATTTATGATTCCCATGTCAATCCTCATCAGGTATAATAAGATTATACCCTTTTTAATTATGATCAATGATATAATTGATCGATACATTCTTCTTAGAGTGCCTTCCACTTCATTTGATTTTCTAGGATGGTAGTTTATTGAGCATTCATAGTCATTGACAATCTCTAACCATCACCACTGGGGCATATTCAGTACTTTTTGTGTGAAAATAAGATTGATGATTTTATTGATCCATATATATTCCACCTTCTACCCATAGTGATATTTCCTATATATTTTAAATGTGAATATTTCACCATATAACTCTAGATCATGCATTGGGGGGCTCTATTCACGAAATTTCAAATTCATATGAGGCATAGTCATTCAAGTTCTCATTATGCAATAACATATAGACCAATACTCACTTTGATGCATCACTAAATACTAAAAAAATTATCACCTTGTGGGTAGTGTGAGTACCAGTTTAGTGATAAGCCTCTTTCTCAAATACTTTAATATCTCTAAACATTCATAATTCAAAGAAAACATGACTCCATTCTGAGTTATCTTGGTTAGAGGCATTGAAAATCAGGATAAATTTCTCAAAAATTGATGATAATGTCTGGGTAATCCATGAAAAATATGAATATCTATCAGAGATTTTGGAATCATCACTCATTTAAGTTATTTTTCATTCATGTAGCCATAGATATCCCATTTATTTTGATAATATTCCCCAACAATGATACTTCCTTAAAAAAACTCATATTTGAAGTTATTTTCATAAAATTTCTCCTTTTATGTGGTCTTTAGCATAATTCTCATATGTTTCCCATGCCCCTCCATGATTTTAGAGTATATTAAAATTACATCTTTAAATAGTAAAACAAATGTTTCAATGTAATCTATAAATACTCTATTTGTCAAGTACATGAATATAACTAGAGCACTAGTGGGTCCAGATGGAATTACTATGAACTTGTAGTCCCTATACCTTGTATGAAATGTATTCTTGGGTATATCCACCTTCATCACACTAACATGATAATATCTTGACCAAAAATACACCTTGGATGGAGATGATATTCTCAATGGATTTGATCCATTTTTCCACAATTAAGGGATAGTAAGATCCATTAAAATTTAAAGTCCATTCTTTAATAATGTTCTTAATTGTAGCTTGTTCTTTCTTAGGGGTATTTGGGAACACCACTTTATCCTGGTTTCTATTTGTAATCTAATTCAGCTAAAAGATTATGATCATCAAGTTATTTATTCCCTCTCCTATCAGGTTGGGAATCTCATTGAGTTAATCATCACATTTCCCATCAAATTGGGTTTTTAACTAATTTCTACCATTTAAATAAATTGAATAAAATAAAGGAAAAAATGATGGATGATTATTTTTAAACTATTAAACACATAAATAGAAATTCAATAAAATTAAAGGGATAACTTATAAATGAAATTTATCCCTTAACATATGAGTTTATAGGATTAAATATTTTTTATCCATGATCTATTTCTTAATATATATTATTATGAGATATTTTTTTACCATAATAATGGTTCATAATTTTATTATGAATTTAATAAATCATATCCTCTGGGAGTGTCAATATAAGTGTCTGTAAAGGTTTTTTTTGTTCACCAATTCTCCGTCGACTCAAACTCAGTGTGGTGTTTCTGGTTTTTCCTAAATGTACATTAATGCTGGAGCCACATCCACTTGTAGTACCTAGAAAATGATGCATTTTCTTGATAGAACACATACTCTATAATTACAAAAAATTAGATATTTTATCTTATACTTAGTCTTCTCCCAAAGGCTTTAATTATAATTTTATAATCGTATCTCCCAAAATTATATAAACTTTTCCATTGATACCAAGTGTGAAAAAACTTTATCATTATTATATATTAATTAATGGTTTATTATATAAAATTACCCATAATACAAATATTTATATTGATAGGTATAGTTTCTTCATGAATATGGTACATTAAATAACAACATAAAATAGTAAATACATCATCTTGATTGAAAACATCCCTAACATGCTCATACTTAAAAATACATGGGATAACCTAGGGACATATATAAGAAAGTGGAGAGATATCAATCCAATAATGGAATAAATAGGGAATAATATTAAAATAAGTAATAAATGTTATAAAATCTCTATATCAATGGGGCATGAAAGGATGGGGAATAATAAACACAAACAATTAGTCACGATATATCATGACAATCAAAAATAAAACATGGGAAATTTGGAAACAACTTAAAAACTACATCGTAGACATATATTGAGGAAAAATTCCAATAAATCATTATAGAAAAAGTCCCACGGTGGATTATGTTTACTCCCTCATAACTTTAATGATGTCTCATGAGATTAAAATATTACACAATGCGTTGGAGAATAATATAATTCTTGGCACACCTGTCACTTTAATTTTATTCTCATGCTTAACTATGCCATATAGATCATTTAATAATGATTCATTCATCAACATATTTTATTCAATGATATTAGAGTGTTGAATAAGTACATTTATGTCCCTAATAAAGAAGAATACGTGGATAAAGGTGAACACTATTGATAGTAAATGGGTATAGGTATTCACTATACACTTGTTTAGTATGGAAAATCCTGATGTAATTTCTACAGCATAAGAGGGGCATATTGATGTTAATGGGTGGGACTGGTGAGAGTGAAAGGGGAATCTCATCATTTAGAAATAAAATTTAATGTAAGTTGGATATGGGAGAATATATTACAGCATTATAAAATGATGAAAAAAAGTAATAAGATAATGATGATGGTTGAACAAAAAGGAGAAGAAGAGGATCCCATACATTGAGAGTGTGATTCCAAATGGTTGGGAGTTACTTCTTAATATCTTAGAGGAACTTTTTGAGGACTCTATAGAAAGGATGGAAGATTTAGGACATATTTCAAGTATTTTTAGTAAAGATAAATTAATTTTTGGGTTGGTTTATAGAGGAAATTACTGGTGGATTCTTTATCATTTCTCAAATTTAGCTTTTTCCCTCTATATAAAAAAATAACTAGAAACACAAAATTTCTCATGGTTTCTGCCCATGGTTTCTACCAAACGGGAGTGTCTTTTATTATATTATAATTCCAAGAACTGAACTTATTAAGACAATGCCCTTTCTGATGTGGAAGTGATTCATAGTCTTAAAAATGAATTTATAACCTTAAAATATATTAATGGTTTTGGAGGATTCATAAAGGAATTATAAATTAAATAAATAAAAATATAATCACATTATTTTAAAGTAAAAATGTATCATTGGTTATGGATATGATTTATAGTATTTATTATATAATTTTGGGTCATTATGATGTCATAATACACATTGTATATTTATATGGTATTTAATTTTTTACTCGAAAAATAAACTACATTAGAAAATTATGACAAATTAAGCATTGGAATATTTATATTTTTTGATTCCAAAAACAATATTAATTTTATCAAAATAATTTTATAAATATATTAATTTTATCATTTAAAATAATAATTGACATTTATTGAGAAATTCTGGGTTTTTTTAACAATAGTTGTTTTTCAAACACTTATAAATATAACATTTGACTTCATATAAATAATATAATAATTTATATTTAATAAAAATTATGTGATAAAAATATATTAAAAAAATATTATTTACAGAAAAAATAAATTATTTCATTAAATAAATATCATAAATCATTTTTATCACAAAATATAAATATTGTTCATTATTTTGTGAAAATAAAAAAAAATATAATGTAGAAGTAAATATAACCATTATTATTTTAAAAGTAAAATACAGATCGGTACTATTAGGGTATTGATACATATCCCTTTAATACACCAGCAAACTCAATGAAGGTAAGGTGTGTGGTAGTAGGGTATTCTTGGGGTGGTTTAGTGTAAATAGTTTCGTTCGTGATCTTGAGGAGCTTGAACTTATCTCGCAAACAATTTATCTCATGATTAACATGTTGAATTTAATATTCTGATTATTCATCATAAAATTATAGAGATTTTATCTCCATTATAAGCTTCGATAAATGGTCTTCATAGGGTATTATTCTACCGGTTGAGGCAATCACTTCCATTGTCTGTGTCAATTAGATATAGTAAAACCATATTTTTCTACTAATCATAAGATCATCATTAAAATGATATATTATTATTGTTAATGATTCATAATGGTATTTTAAATTTTATATAATATAACAAAACCAATTAATTTCATTTTTTATAACTATATTACATAATACTACATTTAATTATGTTATAAGGCACTAGGGCAAAAAATGTTTAACCCATCGACGTTTTTCACTTAAAATCTATATAACCATTGTGAAAAGTTGGAAGAATTAGTTTTTCACGTCTGTTATAAAATAACCTATGTGATAAATCCGTGAGAATCAATTTTTTTACATTGGTTAAAAAAACTGAAGTAAAAAATAACAAGATTAGATTTATCAAGTCAGTTATTTTATTACTGACATGAAATATCGAATCTGGGTGCTTTATCATGTCAGTTATAATATAACTACCGTGATAAAATGCAATATATCATGTCAGTTATAAAATAAATGACCTGATAAATGATTTTCTATGTTGGTTATTAAATAACAAATGTTATAAACAAAAAAATAGTTTGTCATGTTTTTTACTAAATAACCGACGTGATAAATATTTTAAATTATTTAACATCTCCCATATTAAGTCATTCTATTTTCATTGATCGGGTGACATGCGACTTGTCTCTCTCACGTGGAAAACCTAGAAAGTAATCTTCAACACCCTGCCCTCCAACCTCATTTTTCTAACCTCATTCATCATCTTTATTATCACTAGATTTATCTGGTCGACTCACAACACTCAAGTATGCCTCACACACATCAGTTTCATTTTTTATTTCTCTTGAAGACCTAATCTTATATTTTTGAGATGTTATTTTTCAATCTATTTTTTTTCTATCATGGAAAGTGTTATAGTGTTCTTTTATACCATGCTAAATTCTTTTCTGGTAAAATAAACCATGTGAGTGATATCATGCATGTTCTTCAATTTTTTACCATGCGTGTTTTATAATGTGTTTGTGTGTATACATTCATGTGTGGCGAGTGGGGGTGTCCAGTGGGTAGGGTGTATGGGTTTGGGGTGTTGTCTTGGGGGTGGGTATTGTCCAAGGGGGTGGTGGTGTCCAAGGGTGTACACGGAGTTAGGGTGGTGACCAGGGGGTGAGGGGGGCTTTCCATGTGTAGGGGTGTCCAGGGGGTGGTGGTGGTGTCCAGGGGGTGAGGGGCTATCCAATGGGGTATGGGGTTTCCAGTAGGTGGGGGTGTATGAGGTGGGTAATGTCTAAGGGGTTGGGGGTTGTCCATTGGGGTGGGGGTGTGCAGGGTTCAGGGTGTCCAGGGGTGGGGGGGTTGTCCATGGGGTGGGGGCTATCTAAGGGGGTGGGGGAGTCTAGGGGTTGGGGGTGGTGTCCAGGGGGTGAGGGGTTGTCTAAGGGGGTAAGGGTGTATAGGGGGTGGGGTGGTGTCCAGGGGGGTGATGGGGATGTCCAATGGGGTAGGGGGTGTCCAGGGGTAAGGGGGTTGTCCATGGGGGTAGGGGTTGTCCAGGGGGTGGAGTGTCTAGGGGGGTGTGGAAGGGGTTAGGGGGGTTGTCTATAGGGTTGGGGGTGTCCAGGGGGTGTCCAACGGGGTGGGGGTGTGGTGTACAGGTAGGTGAGAGGGTTTTCCAATGGGTTAGGGGTGTCCAGGGGGTAGGGGTGTCTGGGGGTGGGGTGTCCAGGGGTGGGGGTGTCCAGTGGGTGGGGGCTATCCAAGGGGGTGGTGGTGTCCAGGGGGTCCAAGGTGGTGGGGGTGGTTTCCAAGGGTGTCGGGTATTTCCAAGGGGGTAGGGGTGTCTAGGGGGTGGGGGTGTCTAGGGGGTGTTCAGGGGTTGGAAGGTTTTCCATGGGGTTGGGGGTGTCGAGGGGGTGGGGTGTCTAGGGGTGGGGGGGGGGGGGTTCCATGGGTGGGGGTTTCTAGGGATGGGGGGAATTCCAAGGGGTGGGGGTGTCTAGGGGGTGTCCAAGGGGGTGGGGGTGGTGTCCAGGATGGTGAGGGGGATATCCAAGGGGGTAGGGATGTCTTGGGGTTAGTGGAGGTGTCTAGGGGTTGGGGGTGATGTCCAGGGGGTGAGATGGTTGCCAATGGGGTAGGGGTGTCCAGTGGGGTTGGGGGTGGTGACCAGGGGTGAGGGTTTTTTCAAGGGTGTAGTGGTGTCAAGGGGGTGGGGGTGTCTAGGGGGTGGAAGGGATGTCCAGGGGTGGGGGCTACCCAAGGGAGTGGGGGTGTCCAGGGTGTGGGAGTGTCTTGGGGGTTGGGGGGTTTTCTGGGGGGTGGGGGTGTCTTGGGGTAGGGGGTTGTCCAATGGGTGTGGTGGTCTAGGGGTGTCCAAGGGGTGGGGGTGGTTTATAGGGGTGAGGGGGCTGTCCAAGGGGGTAGCAGTGTTCAGGTCATGGGGGTGGTGTCAAGGGGGGTGAGGGGGATTTCAAATGGGGTAGGGGTGTCCATGGGGTGGGGGTGTTTGGGGGTGGGGTTACCCTGGGGGTTGGGGGGTTGTTCATGGGGGTGGTGGTGTCTAGGGGGTGGGGGTGTCCCGGGGGTTGGGGATGTCCAAGGGGGTAGGGGTTGGACAGCCCCCCCTAGACACCCCTACCCCCTTGTTTCGGCAGTCTATACCAATGGTTCTTGTAGAACTATAGGTATGGAGCTATTGCAATGGTCATCATGAAAATGGTGTGTGAAACCATTTTGATATTCTATCCCAATGGTTTCAGGGGTTATCCAAATGGTTCCAAATCATTAGGATATGTGTAATTTTCCTTAGTGAATGTATACACATTTTTATATTTATAAATCATATTTCTTTTTTAAGAAAGGGTGAATTTTCTATCTAGTTGCACCAAGATGTCTTCTTTGTATACCTTAAGAAGAAAGGATCCAAGATAAATTTATACTGTAATATCATGATCCATATGAGAGAGATGTAATAATAAATTGATTTTCATATGAATATATACCTGTTATATCTAACTATATTTTATTTTTAAAATAATTTTCATGCATATCTTTTTCAAAAAAGCATATAATTTTTTATATTTTGAAATTGTTTTACATTGAAAGAATGATATTTTTCATTTCAATATAAAATTTCTTTATCTTAACAAGATGTATAATTTTGATATTTTTTATAGGTAATAATGAGTCAGAGATGGATTGCGGAACATTGAATGAGTATTGAATATGAAGAAGGTGTTGATGCATTTTTGAATTTTCTAACTGAAATGTTTCAAGTAGTGACATTTTTTTCTGTCCATGCCTTAAATGATTGAATATGAAGAAGTTGAAAAGTAGACAGATCAAAGATCATATAAATTGTCATTGTTTTAATCCCTATAATAGCCCTTGTATTTGGCATGTTGAAACTGGCAGAATGTCAACTCTACTTATGATGATGATTTTCAAGATGGTAACTCTGATGGAATTGGGGAAAGGATTCGTGATATTGCAGCAGAACATATTCATATAGAACCGAATGTTACACTTCTATATAGTGATTCTGAAAACCATTATATCCTGGTTTTATGGATTTTACAATTTCTTCAATGGTGTTAAGATTGATTAACCTAAATAAAAATCATGGATGGAGTGACATATTTTTTACAGAGATTCCAAAATTGTTGAAAGACATTCTTCTAAAAGGAGACGATCTTCGAAATTCACATTATAAGGCCAAGAAAATATTATGCTCAATGGAATTCAGATACAAGAAAATACATGCTTCTCTGAATGAATGTATGATATATAGGATGGAATATGAATTTATGTTAGAGTGTCCTAATTGTGGGACATCACGGTATAAGTTGAAAGAAAAATCATAAGCTCATATACAGATTTCAAAGACCCCTACCAAGGTATTTGGTTAACTTCCTATAATTAATCATTTTAAACATTTATTTGTTAATTCACATGATTCAAAAAGGTAAATATGACATGATGATGATCGAATATGCGATGGAAAAATATGTCATCCCACATATTGTCCACAATGGAAGAAAATTGATGAGTAGTAGCCTACATTTGGAAATGAAAGTATAAATCTCATAAATGGGTTGTGCACAAATAAAATGAATCCATACCGAAACCTTAGTATCACACATAGTTCATGGCCTATTTTATTGGTAATTTATAACCAATCTCCTAAAATTTTCATAAAGTGGAAATATGTCATGTTGATTATAATGATTTCTAGTCTAAAGCAACCCAAAAATGATATTGTTGTTTTATAGTCACCCTTGATTGATGATTTGAAACATTTATGGGAGGATGGTATTAGGGTGTATGATTCTTATAAAATGGAATATTTTCAACTACTTTCATTTTTTATGTTCACAATAAATGACTTCCCAGCATCTGAAAATTTGTTTGGATATAATGTTAATGGGTATAAAGCCTGTCCAATTTGCGAACAACAAACGTTATATTGCCAATTGCATCCTGGGGTGGAAACAGTATACATGTGTCATCAAAAGTTTTAGCCTATGGATCGCTCTTATAGAGGACTAAGAAAGGCATTAAATGGCTCACAAGAATTTAATATAACCCGAAAAACTTTATCCCATGCTGTTTATTTTGAGAGGGTGTAAAACCTTGACGTGACATTAGGATATACATATAAATCTGGTAATGATAGAAATATTTGGAAGAAAAGGTAAATTTTTTTTGAGCTATCATATAGAAGATATCATGAACTAAAACATAATATTGATGTCAGGCATGTGGAGAAGAATATCTATGATAGTTCAATTAGAACAATTTTAGATATTAAAGGAAAGACTAAAGATGTGTTGAATGCAATATTAGACTTACTATCAATGGGAATACATTTGGGAGGATGGTATTAGGGTGTATGATTCTTATAAAATGAAATATTTTCAACTACATGCAGTGCTTATGTTCACTATAAATGAATTCATAGTGTATAGAAATTGGTCTGGATACAGGGTTAAGTGGTATAAACCATGTCCAATTTGTGATAAAAAACATCATATTTTCAATTGAATCATGGGAGGAAAATAGTATACATGGGTCGTTGAATGTTTTTGCCTATGAAACTCTCTTATATAAGAATAAAAAAAGGCATTAAAGGTCTCATAAGAATTTTATATCACTCCCAAACCTTTATCCTTTGATTTTTGTTTTGATGGGGTGAAAACCCATTATGTGACTTTCGAAAAGACACATAAATCTATTAATGATAGAAATATTTGGATGAAAATGTCAATATTTTTTGAGATATCATATTTATATATCATGAAGTGAAACATAATATTGATTCCATGCATGTTCAAAAGAATATCTACAATAGTTTGATTGGAACATTGTTAGATATTAATGTAAAGTCTAAATATGGGTTGAATGCAAGATTAGACTTGCTATCAATGGGAATACATTTGATTCTGAATGGAGAATATGAAGGAGTGGTAGTACTTATCATAGAATAGCTTCTGAAATTAATCCCATGAGAGTGTCAAATCATCATGTATCAGAGTAACCAAGAAACACTAATTCCCAGCTATTCCATGGAAAATACTGGCTTCAAAAGCCATTGTATGATCTGCTGGTGTCTAAATAATCCTGAAGAGGTGGACCATTGACTCTAGAAAATCCACTATTTTCTAAGGATCTGTCTCACCACGGAACCTCGGTGGTCTCTGGCAGTGGAACTCGTGGAGTGCGCTCAGCCTACACATGTCCTCATCATACTCTGCTAGGACACACTATATCTCAATAGGTATAGGCACTACTACCTTCCCACTTTGAGGAAGTGGATTGCATGATAGACCCTAAAATTAGGCCTCTTCGCTCAGAGGGTTTTTGTCATGAACTAGAGGTAGTATCCTAGACAGATTTCATAATAGAGGCATGTTGAATGTTATCCAGGAGTGCCATGGTTGGATGATCGAATATATATATCAATAACAATGGGGAGCTAACTGAAGAAGGATAGTAAATGACTCAATCTAATATGATGCATGTACCATTGATCCCTATAATAAATTTCTCATCATGTATAGTCGACAAGTGATTAATCAGGGTCCCATTGAATGGATACATTGGTCATCACATCATCACTAGACTGCCAGACCTGAGATCCGCACTTGAGACACATTGATATTGTTTCTCTTAACACAGCCAATTAAATTTTAAAAAAATTCTGAACAACCTCCAAATGAATCAAACACCTTTGAAAACAATTTTTCACGACCTGACCCATGTTGGGGCTCAAGCCAAAACTACCCCCAAGCATCCCTCCATAGGCCTGGGGTGGTGACAAGTGCCGAAGGCACAACAAACTGAAGGAGGACTTTTCATATGTACCCATACACACACACACACACAAAAAACTCAATGAAAAAGTGAAAAGGGAAAGAAGTAAAATATTCTACACTGTTTTAAATAAACCAATCATGCATGGAACATTATATAGTACAAGTATAGTAATGAAAACTAAATTAAAAATGCGAAAATACATTCCCAACTAGAAAAGTGCCACATCCTGGAAGTAACTAGCAAAGTAGAATAGTTGAGAGTTCCCTTCTCCTGGTTCCCATGTTATGAATACCATACGCGGTCCAAGAACATGTATTCCTAAGATCCTCTGAAGTCACAATAAACATGTTATTCCTCTTCATATGGCACAATACATGTGTGAAAATCCCATGAATGGGTGACTATAAACACTTTTTGAAGAATTCTATAAAAAGAAGATGGGGGTAAATAATAGATGCAATTGAAGATGAAATCATTGGATATAACAAGGTACAGTAAAAGAGTACAGGTCAACCCAAAAATATAGTGAAAGAAGACTCATCAAAACACAAGGAGCTTGAAACAATAAGAATATGAACTTCTTGTCAAGACTTCTCTATATATAGTAGGATATTAAACTCATCCAACAATGATATGTATGACTCAAAAAGTACACGGAATACCCTGTACATATTCACCTCTCCTAGAAGAAGAGTATCCAAAACCCAATTAGTGGGAACTGTAATAGAATATATATGTGTGTGTGTGAGTGTGTGTGTGTGTGGTTAGTCAAATAATCCCAAAAGAGAGATTATGGGGATCTTTATATCATATCATAAACCATGAAATGATTCACCGACAATTCTAGAAGTATCAAATAATGATTCCCAAAATCCCCCATGCCTACGTAAAACATTCAAGTCTATGGGACACCATCACCACACCTTGATATTATCCTCTTTGGTAAATCTGACTGCCCTCATAGTTTTAGGTTGCATCTCAAGGAAATTTCATGGTGGTAAAAGTATCACTCTTTCCCATGAGTCCAAAGGTACATCAAACCATGTCTCTTCACTAATCCACATAGGTGAGAGGTTGTGTCTCAAGGTTGAGGAACCATTCCCATATGAGCTAGAGGGTTCGACATTATTGTAATTGAGGTCCCATTCCTATCTTGCCTAGAGGGTTCCACTAAAAAGGTATATCACTCATTCCAAGGTGAATCTGGGGGTTTTCACTCTGATAAAAATTGTAGGGGACATGCGCCCATACAGATAGGCGGGGGTCCACTTGGAGGTCATAGACCAATGCCTTGGTGTCACAAGGGGGGTCCACATTCAAACATTGAGGACCCACTACCTACCTGCTAGGGGGTTCCACAGAGAAGTAACTGTAGAGGGCTCGTGCCCATGATTATGGGGGTTCCACTCTTGAATAATCCTCTGGTGATACTACTTGACCATAACCGCCGTCGAGCATCAACATGAAAATGCATCACACTTAGAACATCTCGCATCATATCTCAAAATATTATATAGAGGGAACCATCACATTATACATGAAAAAACACTCAAGATAGGATACTCGTGAGAAAAAAAATAAATCCAGAATAAGGACATGTGAAAGATAAAAGATTCATAATGAGGTGCATGGTGTGTGTAGGGTCCACATGACATATGACCCTGCCTCATCACCTAGATGTGTACCCAAAAAAACACAGTTACTAATGTCTTCACAAGTACACCTAGATATGCAAGTGTACTCCCAGAGAACATGTCAAATCTAGGCCAAAAGGATAACGAGAGCATCATGCTCATTGTTTTTCTAAAGGTGAGAAAAATGTAATTCCACAAACAAGCCTCCTTAGACAGCCCCAGATAACCAAATGAAGCACACCATTGTGATCCTTGTGGAAAATAACATAGGTTCTACTATTAATTTTCCTGAATTGGACACCCTTTGATGAAATTTCATCTCTCACTATCATACCATAATGGTGATTCATGGGGACCAAGCCTCAATCCCAAAATAAATCAAATGGATTACATCATTGTGATCCTCTAGTAAAAACACATGGGATCAACTATTCATTTGTCTAAAACAGACACTTAGTAAAGAAGTCACACTACACCACAACAAGCTAGAATCATGATTCATGGAGACTACACCACGATTTTTGTTTAGACACCTGAAATTTTTATTCAAACATCTGCCTAAATTTCAGGGTGGTTACGTAGGTGATGATGAGTCAATTGGATGTAATATGAAATAGTTACATCTGATACCAGATTCATCAATAATAATAATTATATAATTATTATCATAATTTAATGTTTCATGAAACTGAGCCATGAGACCAAATCATAAAATTCCCAAAGTGTCCTCAAAAGGTCCATTGTTAATGTAGGGTCATGTCACTGTAGATGACACTATTTCCAATGCTTTTTCTGGGGAACTCTTCCCATGTGTCTTCTAGCTGATAGCTTATAGTCACGTTGATTTCATCACATTCCCACTTTCTAAAGGTGTGCAACGTCCATCACTTCTTCAGTGATGTTTTCTCTTTGATCGATACGGGATGATGGGATGTCAGTTCCTTATTCTGTGGATTCTTTCTCAATGATCATTTCCTAGTCTGTTTCTCCATTATATATTAAGATGTTGTTCGTGATACTCATTTTCAGTTCCATCACTTTGTGGATGCGGAATAATTTCACTACTTCTATCAGGTAATTCCAAGCGGTCATGTAGGTCCAGAAACCTTCAGTCAAAAGAATAGTCATGCCGAGGAATTTTTGGCATGTTTGGATGTTGAAACACTAGAACACATGTATTCTTCTTCATCATAGGTATTCTCAAGGGTTCATAAACCTGAGGCATTCCACATAGATTATAGGTATCTTATTCTAGAGGCATGTCTCCATGATTATTCTCGAATTCCCATGATTAACATGTGTTATTCAGTGAGATTCACATCTAGAGGAGATAGATCAGACTGATCGGAACACTGATGTGAGTGGATCTGATGGGTATTCCCTAAGAGGGAGGACCTAGACAGTTTACTAGATGGGGGAATCCAAATTCACATTTCAAATAGACCTAGAAAGGCATGTCCCAAAAAGGTTATGTTTCGCACCATGAAGGTTGATCTGGACACAACAAAGGGAGGATCCGAATAGGTAGGTCCCACAAAGGGGGGCACTACATTTTACCATTAGTGGAGATTGAACCTCAAAGAGGCTACCAATATACCCTATGTAGAAGAAAGGGATCAATCCCCTTATAGTTTGAAGGAGTTATTTAGGGCTTACATATGTTTAGTAGCCCGGGTGCTACCAAAAGCAGTGATGGTGTAGGTGAACATACCGTGATATGGGTAAGGTGATTGAGCAATTAGTTGTGGATTATGCATGGTGAGCTACCGGTATAAATGGTGTGATCCCACCAGGATGTGGCGGCCTAGTTAAAATTCGGATGAATGGGGGAGGACATGATGAAGGGGATGGGATGAATGGAATGGAACCAACATGAAGATGGTGGTGTTGTTGGGCTTGAACCTCATTGAATATTCCTACATATCCTTGTGGATTGGATTCAAAGTCCATGTAGTTTGGGTGTGGTGATGAGACACTTAAGAAGGCATCCCATGAGAATGGAGCTCATGGGCAAGGACCCGATGGAAGTGGAACCTCTGGGATGTGGAATGATCTTCCTGAAACACATAGGCTCAAGGGAGAGACCATGATGAAAAATGGATAATGGGATTGAACCTTAGAAAGTATTCCTACAAATCCTTGTTTCGGGGAATCAAATTACACATAGATTTTGATGGGGCGTAGAATCTGGGTGTACACAAAGGGCAGTGACCCATAGACATTTTGGGGCTTATGTAAGGATAGTATCCCATCACAAGAGGGACACTCTTGGTTAGAGAATTATGGTAATGTTTATGGATTACTCATGGTTAGAATCCCATGAAAATATTACATGTTGTTGGGGCTTACTCATGGTAAGCAGCCCATATGGATGGATCAAAATACCCCAGGGAGGTGGATCTAGAATATCTGTTTTAAAAAGGTAAGATGTCACATCAGGAGGGTACATCCATAGGAAAGAGAACAAGAGTTTACAATTGGTTTGGGTTGAGACTCAAATATTCATCCTAAATCCCTTAAAGGGATCAAAACCTATGTAGTTTGGAAGTAGAAATCGGCATTTGGTTTAACATCTTGTGGGCAAAAGGTGAACTGATGTGAAGTTGTCAGGAAAGATGAATGATGGTCCTGAACCTCGGGGAGGATTCCTATGTACAATATAGAGAAGATATATTTCAAAGCCCACATAGTTCAAAAAATAGGGGGATAGATATTATTCATAGTTATATTCCCAAAGTGGATGTCATGGTCGCTACTTTCTCTATGCCCATGTGAGTCATGCTCAGTGTGAGAAACATGTGGTAGTAGTGGACCGGATGATCATGTCGCCAATGATGTGTCCGTGAGAGGTATTGGAGATTAGTAAATACTTCATTATTTAATCCCTAGGAGGTTTACCTAATTTACGAGGAGGACATGGTCATCGTACTCGGAACACCCTATTAAGGTGTGTTGGGTCTTACGTAGAGACTGCTCGAGGTGCTCATAACGATAAATCCTAAAGGTTGTGAGAAATTGTGAAGGTACTGATGATCTTTCCCCTTCAAGTCATCCCCAACATGACACACATGGGGTGATCATTAATTAACATCATTTATTGTGGAAGTGGTGTGCTTAGTAGTTTACGTCATGTAGCTCATATGATGAGGACTCACTCCTCGCCTGTTTGAGTTACATAAATCGCACCAACACACACATTTAGAATAAAATGAATAACTAATTCCAAGTGATAATGAGAAGGAGTAGTTGTCAATTGAAGGTTCCACATTAGCATGGATATTCAAAGTTTCAATAGACATTATTGTTTCTATGTGATGAGGAACAAGTCATGGAAATGCAACATGAAACACTACTCAGGGTAGACCTGGAAATCACTTCATACGATCCTATACGGATGCATGGGAGAGGGGTTTGCGAAGTAGAAGGCCTCAATGAAAGTGGATTTGTGATGATCTAATGATTCATGAAGAAAATGAGCTTCACAAAGCATGAAAAAAGGGACCCTGTGATGGGAGGATCTTCTCTAAGCATGATGACCTAGCTGAGGCATGGAGTCTACAAGTGCTTGAAGGGTTCTTCGTGAAGGTTGAATTCTTCAAGAAGTCCTGAGTGACCAAAAGGGACTCTTACCTTCACGATAGCCAAGGGGATTCATGAAGTTCAACCACACATTAAGTGGAGGAAAATTTGAATAAAGGGAAAGGAGGTTCATGATGATCAAATACCTTGGGAGATGCATTTTTTCACTGGTTCACAGATCAAAGGGTGTTTCTTGAAATGGGAGCTCAGAAGGTAAAAGGATATAATAACGATGGTTATGGGGGTTGATCCTTATATTTATAAAAAATGGGGTTTCACAATTCTGGGATATGTACCATGAAGTAAAATCCTATTTTTCAAATAGAGAAGGATCTGTTAGACACACAGAGGCTTCCATCACTACTTAGTGATGATATCACAGAGATCATCAGACTCACGGAGCCATCCATCACTACTTCACGATGGTCACAGAGCTCATTGGACTCATGGATCCTTCCATCACTACTTCATGGGGGTATCGTAAATCTCTTCAAATTATCGACATCAAGTTGTTCGCAATGATAATGGGATTGGCGATAGAGCTTCTCTAAGTAGGCCCCTATGGTGATTTTTGTTCCTTATAAGGGTTAAATGTTATCCAAAATGGTGTTGGAAACCCTTGATCTATATCGATAATGTATTTCTATTATAAAAAATGCCTTCCCTCGGAAATGGAGCCTAGGAAATAAGAGGGTTGTATTTTGAGGTTATATCACCAAAAAATTGAATCTCTCGAATCCATGTCATGATGATGGTACGTAGAGCATGTGAGGAGATCACCATGATGCTTTGGGAGCTGCTACCTATAAATTTGGTGTTGGGGCCTCTCATTTGTCTAAATACTATCTTCATGAACAATAATTGATATCTCAAATCATGAATATATATTACCTTTGTGAATGTTCTTCATGATCCTGGGTCCTTGGAGTAGTGATCTATGAAAGCTTCTTAGTGAATTGGTTTATCGTGATCCTTTGTTGCTTTGTGAAGTGCATCGAGTCCTTAGAGGCTCCATGATCTTGTGATCCACAAATTTTTATCATGAAAATTTTCCATGAAAGTGCTCCGCAAACATACTAAGAAAATCACCAACCTCTCAGATCAAATGTCCAATCAAGAAGCTACTTGAGAGGTCCATGCGGATGCTACTTGAAGGAAAGACATGACGAATAATGTCATGATCAGAGAATGTGTGCATATCCATTACGATCCTGATTTTATGGTGGAGCTACTGATGGATGTTCAAAAGGAATACCCCCTTTTTAAGAGGTTTATATTGTACATATTTGGTCTGAGGGATGAAATTTACATCCTCGAAGAAAGCATGGATTAACTCGCCTACGGGTTCAGGGGCACACTATGCCAGTATTGGTGGTTCAGGGCTACTGATAGTCATACCTGGAAGGACCCTGCCCCTATTACCATCTAATTCCTTTATACCCATGTTAATGAAATTAATGGGAAGGCCTTGAAACCATAGGTATATCCATTGTTGTACAACACTATTCTCAATGCAGGTTTAGGAAACCTAGAGAAAGGGTGGACTGGTAATTGGGATCTGCATCATGGTAAAAACTTCATGGATGAATGGTCATATGCCTACTAGGTTTACACTTATTTTGATGAATTTAGAGTAGTGTTGAGGAGGTTGGGCCTATATGAGGCTTCATGGGATTCTAAACTCCAAATCTACCAATTAAAACACATGATTTCAGAGCTATTGAGTAGGTGGTCATTGAGGGCCAAAACCTTTCATCTTTACCATAGAGTGGTCAGCATCAACCTATAGGGCCTACATCATATTTTGGGGGGTTCCGATTATGGGGGAAATGTATGATGAGTTTTATCCTATGTAAAATACCTGGTATGATCCAGAAAAAATTCCACAACTAAAAAAATACATTGATGGACCTGGTGTCAGGAAATAATAAACAGTAGGTGAGGAAGGTCCACTAGAAATAGTAGTTCAGATATTTCCTAAGTTTCCCACAAAATCATCTTATTGAGGGAGAGGAGACACCTGGGAAACTACCAATGAGGCCCCCACCTATCCAAGGGGGTCTTAATATAGCAAGGAAGGATCCAACTAGCGAATCTTGGAAGATATCCAATGGCATCAATAGGGGTAAAGTGTTAATTCAAGGTAGAAACTGGTGGTTAGGTTGGGTGGGTTTATCTCCACACTCATTTTTAAATGGATGTTTCCAGTCAGGGATACACACATGGGTACTTTGCTGAGCACATTCATTATGGTGTCCATGCTAGTGGTGGGGAAGTGCACCAACCCTGGGATTCTAGTGTTGGCCATGATGTCAAATGTGATTGGGCATATTAGTGTGGTGAAGAAGCCAAAACACATATGTGGATTGATCCACTTTTTTATAGATTTATAGTAGCACACATGAAGGAATATGAATATCATAACCCCAATTCCCCTTTTGAGTGAGATTTTTTGTCGACCATTCTAAATGCATTGGGGAGTTTCCCAATCAAGCTGACCTCACTGGTGGTGATGAGAAAACTCTAGAGGGTGGAAAAATTAAATTTCCATCTATTCCCCCTAAAAATAGTATTATTAATCAATGAGGTCAGAGGAATCAAGGAGCGTCATTCAGATGTCCTGGCCTTCTAAGGTGGATTTCAAGTTGCATGGGTAGATTTTGAGCCTATCTGCAAGCCATACACTCCACATCTCTTTGATAGTAAATTTAGGTTCCTTCAGAGGCTAACCATTAAATATTACCTGGGGGAATGCCATGAGTATCATCTATGTGTGATGAGGTATTTATGGATCATGTTTACACGGGATGAAAGGAAGATGCAGAATGAGCTTCCTCTTCCTACCACCACTTACGGACTAAATAAGAAGTACACAAAAACCATGGAATCAGCCAACCTAGGGAGATGTTGAAGCAAATAACGAACTGAGTTGATGATTGGTTTCCCCCTTAACCGTGAGGTTGGGGTCTGACAATAGAAAAATAATGTCATAGTGGTAGGGGTGATGCGCGTCATGCTGGAAAAGCTGCAGTAGTGGAAATGGTAGTAATTATGAGGCCCACATTAGTTTGAAATGAAAGATAAAAAATAGTAACAAATCTTATGGTCCCATTTTAGTAGAGATGGGGGGGAGGGAGTCCAGGAAGATGGTTTCATAGGATACATACTCAACCTCATGGGAAACAAATATGTTGCGTGAATATACTTGATGATTTTGTTTACCCAAAGGCTTGGGAAACTAGGGAAATTAATTGGAAGTTCATTAGTACTTCCGATATGTGGGACTAACTTAACCAATTCGGATTGGATCTTATGGAAATTTCTTGTTCCAATGCTGGATTTTCGGTCTGTAGAATAGAGGGGGAGAAATATGCAGCTAAGCTAGAGGACTTAGTTCACTCATGGGGCACACCGTGTCCAACTGGCAGATTGGGTAAAAGTACTACTGAATAGAACTTCCACACCACAATTTTCCACTACTGACTTGGAAGAGCACTTCCCTCTACGTGAGGGATCAGAAGAGTCCTGAGTAGAAGATGCTGAAAGAGGGAGATATCTAGAGGAAAGTGAAGTTACAACCTCAGAGTTGGGAGAAATCACTGAAACACTTGAGGTAAGATCTAAGTCATTACATTATACTATGGTCTTACTCATGTCATCGACATTTATGAAATATAATTTAATCTATACAGGAGATCCTCATATGAAAGACCCTTTCCCATGTTACAATAGATGAGGATATGAGTCCTATATTGGGAATGATGATGATCACAGGGCTCAATCTGGCTATGATAACCATGGTTTCTATTCAAGAATCTTTGGAGTTACCATCCATATATGGGGGGCCACATCCTAGGATTTCGAGAGAAAAAACTATGGGGAATGATCAAATATTGGACCTTTGTAAGTCTTTTTCCTCACAGACTCATAACTGTTCTCCACCAAATTAGGACAACTAACATTTTACATGCTTGAATACTCCTTCAAGAAGTAGGAATACTATTAGTGAGGATGGTTAGAGGTCCCATGGATCATTTCCTGAGGGGAATACCCATCAAAATGGAATCAGATGCCCAAGATGACAAGACCACGACGATCATGGCAATAGGTGGAACCATCGGTGGGGATGAACCTAATCTTATTGAACTAGAATCCAGTGATGGGGATAAACCTCGTGATATAGAACCCATATAATCTCACTGAATTTTAGAGGAGGATCCCACTACCAAACTCTTAGAGCCATTTTCAGAATATGAACCCACTGATCTGAAAGAACTGGATGAGTCTTCTTGTAATGTGGAGGACAGATGAGTTGTTTGTCATCTGTCATGGAAACTGATCAAGCACTGTAGCACCCCAAACACTTCACGGTATGTTTCTCTTAAATAAATTCTAGTTATAGAATCTATTTAATGAATCATGGAGCCTATATGGAACAAAACATAGTTACTTATAGCAGATATCCATAACATAGACATGTAAACCTAATTTTGTCACTTCTATGATGTGAATTTTAAAAATATAACATACATGGTTGCAATCAGCAAGTTATTTAGAGTCTAATAAAGAAATATCAATTTTTAGTGAATAGTAACTTACCCTTATCAATAGTAACCTACCCTTATGAATAGTAAATTAACCTTATGAATAGTAATATGACTCTTATTAATGGTATCCATACCATTGAGTGTATAAACGAATTTAAGCACCTTAAAAATGAAGTTGTAAATTTTAAGTGTTTATATTTTTTGATAAAATAATGATTTTAATTAAAAATTTAATTAATCATATTTAAAAAATTATTTTTGAAAAATGGAATTCATTTTTGGATTGTACACATCAAAAAATTGTTCGGATGAATTTTTGGTATATTTCTGAAATATATAATTTTTTGATGAATTGTAAACTGCGATAATTTACAATAAATGATAAATAAAGAATTTATTGACTCATTGATGATGATCTGCTGATGTAAGCCCAATTGGTTAGAATTCCCAAGCATATAATACTGTTCTTGGTCATCTAGTACTCACTATTGGTTGTCTTGTGAGGAAATATTAAATTAAAGATTATAATATTAAGAAAACTCATCTCCCCGCCACTATATAAACCACCCCTCACCCCCTCTTCCCCCCACACCACTCAAGCTTCATGCCTTGACTAAAATCTTCCAAATACTCTTCCCAAGACCCCTCCCCCCGTACAAGACATGCTGTACTCACCAAAAGGCCAAAAACAAAGGCCTTATGAATATTCTCAAGGAGAAGTACTCAAGAGGTGAACCTTCCTTCTCATCTCTTTGAATTTCATTTACGATGTTCCATTCTTTTGTTCTCCATTATCACCTCCCCTCATACAAATACCATGATAATTATAGTACCTTACATGTACTGAATATTCATTGTTCTAATGGAATATTTCATCATAATCTCTCTTTTTCCCTTCATTTTATACGAAAAATTGAAACACTGTCCGAGATGTTTAAATTTATCACACTCAAGGAAGACAAGTTCTAAATTGGCATTACAATATTCAATACTGGTCATGAAAACTTTTAAATTGTTGAACTTGTTCATAATATATATATATATCATATATTTATTAATGTTATGTAATCTTTACACATTCATAGTATGGAATAAAAATACAAAACAAGTCCATTGTGCACAAAACTACCATGCCAAATCCAAGCGTTTATTTTTAACTCATCGAATGAGTCATGCTCATGGTATATAACCAGAATCATTATAAGATCATTTATATCTATTTAATTTCACTAATAATGTATATTTACAATTCTGTATGTTTATCCACATTTCAAATGAACTAATATTAATGAATACAAGTAAACAAATCCTAAAACCATGTAAGAAAATGCTTCCAAAAAAATAAAATTAAATCTCCTAAACCCATAAAAGTCAATTAATAAACTTAATAAGATTATAAAATATAAATTAAATGTTTAATAGGTTCTGGAATTATTAATAAATGAAGCTAAATTTTGTTTTTCAGGTTGTTAAGAACAAATAAGAACACCTTCGAGCATAAGGTAAGGGATTGCTTAACTCAATTTTTATTCTCTGAGTTAAACATCTATTTCATTTCATACATTGTTCCAAGAATATGTGTTAATGAACTATGATTGTTTTATACTGTATAACCACTCATATTTTGTGAATTGTTTTTGTCACACATAAATACTTCATTGATTTATTGTCACTCTAATGAAACAATATTTGTAAGGGATCCTCTCTCTCACTTTTGTTCAAGAATCTTCCCGATGTTGTGCCCTTTTATTTTTATTTTCTAATGATGGGGTATGATTTTTCACAACCCCCATACTTACCTTGTGACATATAAATAGTGGAATACCATTTACCTATCATTAATCACTCGCAATAACACTTGTTACGATGCCAAAATGTTTGTAATGGGTTTATCATCTCACTTTCATTTATGTGAGATTTTAATTGTTTGTCACTTATTTATTGTATGTGGTATATGTGTACTGAAATTTGATATATAATAACATGATTCTCTCCATATTAATGTTATTAAATGATTCATTTGAGGGTTATATGTTCTGGTTATACGATTTGACTGATTACATTGTGGTAAAGACTTTGTCTCAACTACTATTTTGTTGTGACTAACTTTGTATTGTGCAGCTAATAATCCTTATGTGGTGTACCTACTGCCAATTTGAGATAAATTTTCATTTGAAATTATATTTATATTAAATATCCAAAATCTCATATCCTGGATATGTTTGTTTTCTAATCCTTATACCATTTTACATATGGTGTATATTGGTAAAGTAACTTTAATTATGGAAACAATGATGAATCTGTATACTCTACCCCATACGGATATTGAAAAGGCATATTTATCTTGTATTGAATCAAAGTATAAAAAATTATTTGGACATGAAGTGGCATGTGGGGCCCGCTATAGCCCCTCGATGAATTTGTATGTCTCATGAGACAAATTAGTTGGCGACAAACCCTTCGAATTTTTTTCTAAAAATCAGACATGTTTCTACCCACAGAACTAAACAGTTTCAATAGTATTATGGTTTCTTGTGATAGATAAATAACATCCAATTAATAATTATTCTCTTTATTCAATATCAGTTATTATTATTATCCCTGAGGTTTTCACTATGAAAAAATCTATGGATTCATTTTCATTATCAGTTTATTAATGGCATTAGTTTTTCATTTATTGACCATGCCATATTGATTATATCAGATTGATTATGATTCACTTATAATTGTTATCATGATTCCACAATTTTTAACCCTTACTGAGCATTTCAGATCACCACTTTCTTTATTTACCTTTAAAAGGTGATGAAGAGAAGGTCATTTATTGATTTCATGTGGTTTCTGTTTTTTAGTTTTTTTATGTATGACATCTTGTAACTATTTTAAATGTAATTTTTGTTACATCTATATATCTAGTTTCTCTAAAACTACTAAACTGATCATTACTTTGGGATTTTTCATTCCTTATAACCATGCCAATATTGCAAGTAATGCTCTGGCTCCAACCTATAGGGGTCGAGGTGTTACAGTTGGTATCAAAGAATTTTTAAAAGAATACTTGTAAACTAGAGTAGGAAATGTATATCTATGAACAGATCCATAAGGTAGTATTTGAGGATAAACATACAAGAATGTCCTGGTATTTTTTTAAGGAATAGATTATGTGTCCTTTTAAGAAATACATCAATATCTGGATACGAGCAGGTTGAGGCAGCTCTGGCACAGATGTATCTAGGGGTAAAACCCAAAAACACCGCTTTGAGCTAGATTTGAACGGAAAATGGTGCACGAAAATGGGCCTTGTTACACTTTTGGTTATGACACACCTGAGGGATATACTTTGGATAATTCTAATCTTATTTAAAATACATTATGAAGGAGTTTAATTTAAATTTTTCCTTAGAGAGACCGTGTTTATAAGATTTTCTATGAATATAATTTCAATCTATGTTGAGTTCTTTTCTATTTGAGATTAATGAACTAATCTGGTGTATCCCATTATTTAGAAATGGTATCTAACGGAAGAAGGGGAATCAATAATTGTGGTCAAAGTGGGGATCTCTCTATAGAGCAAGTCAATACAGTCAATGTCAGAGCAGAGCAGATCATGACAATATTGGGACAACTTACTCAGGTTGCAATGAATAACCATTCCACACCTTTGTTGGATCATTTCATGTGGCAGAAACCCCAATATAAAAGTGAGACATCTATCCCAGTGGTTTCTCAGCAATGGATCAAGTTCCTTGAAAATATATTCTTGTCATTAAGATTCAATGAAAATGATAAGGTAGTACATGAAGTATATTGTCTCAAGGGAGACATTGATCAATGGTGGTCCTTGATTTAGAATACCATGGAAAAAGAAGAAATAGGAGAGTTGGAATGGGGGAATTTTAAGGAAATATTCCTAGAAATATATTTCCCTCATGAGCAACAAAATGAAATGAAGAGGAAATTTCTTTTCTTAAAACAAAGGGAAGAAGATAGTGTTGTAGAGTATGAGGCTACTTTCACAAGGCCAACCAGGTATGTCGTATATTACATATGTGACTCAGTAGACAAGATTGATCATTTCATTAAATGTGTTAAGCCATTTCTTCGAAGGGCACTGGCTTCTCAATCATTTTCATCGTATGATGAAATTGTATCATGTTCCATCAAAACTGAGAGGGAATTTTCTAGATCAAATCTTTTCTAAGGAAACCAAGATTAGAATAATCACTCAGATAACAACGGAAAAGGATAATCACCAAATAAGCGCAAAGGAACAATGTTATTCCGATTATGTGAGAACATTGGAAAGAATCATCTCGGGAAATTATTGAAAGGAATGGGAGTCTACTATGACTACGGAGAAAAGGGTCCACGATCAGATAAATGCATAGGGAAGAAACAATTCAATGATATTCAACCCTAAAATTGCAGATAGATGGGACACTATGAAAATGAGTGTCCTATGACCCAAGACTACATGCCTAAAAAAAGCCAAGAGAATAAGGGAGAGCCTATTTGATTACAACCATGGAGGTTTAAATTCTAAATGACGTGGTGGCATGTACTTTAATTGATTCCATAAACATAGCCAACAATTTATTTGATTCTTGATCATTGCACTCGTTTATAGCTTCCTAGTTTTCCAATAAAATTAAATATGTCCAATTTGATTTAATAAAGGAGTTCTCGTTCAAAACTCTCAGGGGATGTATAATTACAACAAAGGAATGTCGACTAGTCCACCTCCATACACCAAAATGTGCTTTAGTTGCTAACCTTATAATCATACCAATGACTGAATTTGATATAATTATCATTATGGATTGGCTGTCAAATTATGATGTGAAGATTTCTTGTAGGAAAAAGTAAGTTACAATTTTTTGGAAATTGTAAAGAATCCCCTGTCTTTAAGGAAATAATTCACCACCTGGTTCTTATCTAAAACCACCCCATGTAGCTCTAAATAATGCAATACTTGCAGAGGATGATAAACCAATATCTAGGGGAGTGGAAATAAATCTTCAAATTGAATATGTGTACATAGTGCACTAGTACATTGATGTATTTCCAGATAATTTACTTGGACATCATCTAGAGCGGGATGTTGAGTTCTCTATTAATTTAATTCCTAATACAAGACCTATATCAAAGACTCCCTATATAATGGTCAATGTGTAATTAGTAGAGATAATGAAAAATCCAGAGGATTTGAGTGAAAAGGGATTTATTTGACCATGTGTTTCTCCATGGTGAGACCCTATCCTCTTTTTCAAAAATAAAGATTGATTCATGAGGCTTTGCATTGATTACAAGAAAATAAATGCTATTAAATAAAAGAATAAGTATCCTATGCCCGGATTGATGTTTTATTTCATCAACTTTATGGATTTCAATACTTTTCGAAGATTGAACTTCGATCCAGATATCATCAATTGCGTTTGAAGAAGGAATATATTCCTAAGACAGTATTTTGGACCAGGTATGGGCATTATGAGTTTACAGTGATTCCTATTGGACTGAAAAAATGCACCCTTTATTTTCATTGATTTAATGAATAGAGTTTTCAAGTAATATCTTGATATCTTTTTTGTGCTATTCATTGATGATATCCTTGTATACTCAAAAAGATATGAAGACCCTGAGAATAACTTTCAGGTTATTCTGAGAACTGTTAGAAGAAATAAATTATATTGGAAGTTTAGAAAGTGGGAATTATGGCTTCAATCAGTTTCTTTTCTAGTCCATATTGTCTCCAAGGATGTATTCCTAGTTGATCCTACAAAGACAATGGAAATCCAAAAATGACCCACACCAACAAACATAACTGAGGTACATAGTTTTATTGGATTAGCAGGATACTATCAGCGTTTTTTTCATAATATTGCCTGACTAGCTAACCCGCTAACCAAGCTCACACGTAAAGGAGTTAAGTTTCTGTGTACTAAAGAATGTACGGAATTCTTTAAAAAATTGAAAAGAAAATTTTTCAATGCACCAATTTTGAATCTTCCATCTGGAATTGGTGGATTTGTAATATACAGTGATGCATCAAAGAATGGAATGTGTTGCCTCCTTATGAAAAATGATAAAGTTATTGCTTATGCATCAAGATAGTTGAAGACTCATGAGATAGAAATTATCCAACTTATGATCATGAGTTAGCAGTCGTAATCATTTCTCTGAAAATATGGTGGTAGTATCTCTACAGAGAGAGATGTGAGATTTATACAGACCACAAATGTTTGAAATAAATTTTCACACAAAAAGAACTCAACATGAGGAAAAGGATATGGCTTGAGTTACACAAAGATTAAAATTTTTCAATACACTACCACCTGAGAAATGAGAATAATTTAGAATTGCATTAAGCAGGAAAGATCATGGACTTCCAACTCAAATGAGGTTTGAGAGAGATCCTATATTTTTAGATCCACTAAATATGGATATGGGAATTGTTATGTAAAGGGAAACATATTTCCTATTTGATATTATTGCTAAACCATGTTTATTAGTGTATATAAAAAGATATCAATCTGATGATGAGAATATGAATAAGAAAATTAATGTCGTTAAGGATGGGAGACTAGATGACCTCATGTATGAAGAATGAGTTCTCACATTTGGGAAGAGGTTATGTTTTCCATCAGTACCTGAGCTAAAAAGGGAACTATTAGATGATACACATAGCTCAAATTTCTCTATACACCCGTGTATCACAATGATATATAGAGATATGAAGGAATATTTTTGGTGGGATAATATAATGAGAGAAATTTTGACTACGTGTCAAGATGACTAGTTTTTCAACAAGTGAAGGTAGAGAGAGAACATCCCAAAGGAGTGATGAAACCTCTACCAATTCATATGTGGAAGTGGGATAACATTATGATTGATTTTGTCACCTGACTACTGAGGACACCAAGAAGGAATGATGCAATATGGGAAATTATTGATCGTATCACAAAATTAGCACATTACCTTCCTATAAGAGAGGACTATACACTTGAGTGCATGGAAAGAATTTATATTAATGAAGTTGTAAGACTTAATGGTGAACCAATATCAATTGTATCTGATCGAGATCCCTGATTTACATCAAAATTCTGGCTAAGTCTCTAGAAATCATTGAATACTTAGCTTCGTATGAGTACTGCTCATCACCCCCAAATTGATGGACAGTCTTAAAGGACTATTCAAATATTAGAAGACAAGCTTAGGTCATGCTCTCTTGACATCCAAGGTATGTGGGATCAATACTTGCCTTTGGTGGAATTTTCACACAATAATAGTTTCCACTCTTGTATTCAAATGGCTCTATATGATGCAATATATGGAAAGAGATGTTGAACTCCAACTTGTTGGGATGAAGTTGGTGAGAGTAAACATATAGGCCCAGAACTTATTTAGGAGACCACGACAAAGGTGAAGAAAATACAAGCCCATATTAAAGTAGATGGAAGTTGGAAGAAGATTTATGCCAACAACTAGAGAAAAGACATGGAATTACAAGTGGTAGATCATGTATTTCTAAAAGTATCTCCATGGAAGGGTTTCTTGAGGTTTAGTAAGAATGGGAAAATGAGCCCCAGGTACATCAGACCATTTGAAATTCTGGAATGAATCAGAGCTGTAGCTTACATTTTAGCGATGACGCCAAATCTTTCCAAAGTTTATGATGTGTTCCACATGTCATTGTTAAAGACATACATTCCAGACCCATCACATGTACTCACATTTGAATAAATTGAAATAGAACCTGATTTTTGATACTGTGAAAAGCCTATCGGGATTCTTGACACAAGGGAGAAAGTATTGAGAAATCGAACAACTCGTCTAGTAATGGTTCTATGGAGAAACAAGAATATGGAGAAAGAAACATGGGAACATGAGGATGTTATGAAAAAGAATCACCCACATATTTTTTGTATGTTTTGTACATAAAATTTCGAGGATAAAATATACTACGGAGGGAATAATGTAGCACACCAAACACTTCATGGTATGTTTATCTTACATACATTCTAGTTATAGACTATATTTCCTGAATCACATAGCCTATATGGAACAAAACATGGTTACATATAAAAGATATCCATAACCTAGCTAGGTAAACCTAATATTGTCACTTCTATGATGTGAATTTCGATAATATGACATATATGGTGGCGATCTGTAAGTTATTTAGAGTTCGATATGGAAAAATCAATTTTTGGGGAATAGTAACCTACCTTTATGAATATTAACCCACTGTTATGAATAGTAACATACCTTATAAATAGTAACATTACTCTTATGAATGGAATCTATACCATTGAGTGTCTAATTAATTTAGGCACCTTAAAAATGAAGATGAAAATTTTAAGTGTTTATATTTTTCGATTAAATAATGATTTTAATTAAATATTTAATTAATAACATTTAGAAAATTATTTTTGAAAAATGGACTTCATTTTTGGATTCTAAATGAATAAAAATGGTTAGGGTGAATTTTTTGGATTTTTTTGAAATACTTAAAATTTTTATGAATAGTAAAATGCGATACTTTATGATAAATGGTAAATAAGGAATTTATTGAGTCATTGATGATGATCTGATGATGCAATCCCATTTGGTTCAAATTAACATGCATATATTACTTTTCATGGTCATTTAATGATCACTATTGGCTGTATTTAGTGGAAATATTAAATTAATTATTGTAATATTAAGAAAACTCATCTCCCCTCCACTATATAAACCACCTCTCACCCCCTCTTCCTCCCACACCACTAAAGCTTCAAGGCAAGCCTAAAATATGCCAAATACTCTTCCAAATCCCTCTCCCCACGTCCAAGACCTTCTAGCCTCACCAAAAGTCATAAAACAAAGTCCTTAAGGAGATTCTCAAGGGGGAGTACTCAAGAGGCGAACCTTCCTTCTCTTTTCTTTCAATTTCTTTGACAAAGTTCCATTCTTTTCTTCTCCCTTATCACCTAACATCATCCAAATTACATGATAATTTCAGAAACTTAGTGTGCTTTATTATCATTTTTCTAATGTAATATCTCATCATAAAGTCTCTTTTTCCCCTCCTTTTATACCAAATATGAAAACACCATCCGATAAGTGTAAATTTATCACACTCAAGGAAGACGAGTTTTCAATTTTCATTACTATATTCAATACTAGTCATGAAAACATTTAAATGGTCGAACCAGGTCATAATATATGTATATTATCTTGATTAATGTTCTGTAATATTTACACATTCATAATATGGAATAATAATACTAAACAAGTCTATTGTGCACAATACTGCCAAGCCAAATCCAAGTATTTATTTTTAACTCATCAAATGAGTGATTCTCATGGTATATAACCAGAATCATTATAAGATCATTTATATCTATTACATGTCACTAATAATGTATATTATTAATTCTATATTTTTAACCACAATTCAAATGAACTTCCATTACTGAATACAAGTAAAAAAATCATGAAACCAAGTAAGAAAATTCTTTCAAAACAATCAAATTGAATCTATTAATCCCATTAAAAAGGACATTAATAAACTTAGTGAGGTTATGATGGATCAATTATTTTTTTATGAGATTCTGTAATTATTAATTAATGATTATAGCTTAGATTATTCAGGTAGTTAAGAACAAACAAGAACACCTTCGAGCGTAATGTAAGGGATTCCTTAACTAAATTTTCATTCTTTGAGTAAAACATCTATTTAGTTGATTACATTTTTTAAATAATATGTGTCAATGACCTATGATTGTTTTATAATGTATATACACATATATTTTTTGTATTTTTATTTTTCACACATAAACACTTCATTGATTTATCGTCACTCTAATGACACAATCTTTGAATGGAATCCTCTTTCTCACTTTTGTTCTAGAATCATCCCTATGTTGTGCCCTTTTATTTTTAATTCCTAATGATGGGGTATGTTTTTTCACCTCCCCCATACTTTCCTTGTGACATATAAATAGTGAAATACCCTTATACTCTCATTAATCGCACACAATAACACTCGTTACCATGTCGAAATATTTGTAAGGGGTTTTTCATCTCACTTTCATTTCTGGGAGATTTTCAATGTTTGCCACTTATTTCTTGTATGTGGTATATGTGTACTTACATTTGTTATAAAATAACATGATGGTATTTATATTAATTTTATTCAATTATTCATTTGGGGTTATAAGTTCTGGTCATATGATTCAACCAATTACATTCTGGTAAGAGACATGGTCTCAACTACTATTTTGTGGTGACTAACTTTTTATTATGCACCGAAAAATAATTATGTGGTGTACATACTTCCAATTAGAGATCACATTTAATTTTAAATTATATTTATATTAAATATCCATAGTCTCATATCATGCATATGTTTATTTTCTAAACCGTATACCATTTTACATACGGTGTTTTTTGGAAAGTAATATTAATTATAGAAATATTAACGAATCCATATAATCTACTCCATATGGATATTGAAAATAAATATTTCTCTATTATTTAATCATTGTATAAATAATTATCTTGAAATTAAGTGGTAGGTGGGGCCCTCTATATCCCCTCAATGCATCGGTAGGTCTCATGAAACAAATCAGTTGGCAACAAACAGTTCGAGTTTGTTTTCAATAATTAGACAGGTTTCTACCCACATAACTAAAATGTTTTAACGGTATTATGGTTTAATGTTCCATACACATGGCATCCAATTAATAGGAATTATCTTTATTCATTATTATTTATTGTTACTATCCATGAGGTTTTCACTATGTCAAAATCTATAGATGTTGTTTCATTCTATGTTTATTAATGGAATTAGTTTTTCATTTATTAACCATGTCATATTGAATATGTAAGATTGATTATGATTCAATTATTAATGTTCTCATTTTTATACTATTTTTAATCCATAATGAGAATTTGAGCTCACCCCTTTCATAGTTTACCTTCAATAGTTGATGAATAGAACGCCATTTATTGGGTTAATCTGGTTGGAGTTTTTTAGTTTTGTTATGTATTGCATCGTGTAACCTTTTTCAATGTAATTTGACTTACATATATGTATCTAGATTCTTCAATAATACTAAACTAATCATTCCTTCTGGATTCTTCATTCCTTATAACCACGAAAATATCACAAGTAATGCACTGGCTCCAGCCTATAGGGGTCGGGGTGTTACAAGCACTTCTTCGACATCATCCTAAAATTACATTGGATAAGCTAGATGGGATCAATTCATCTCCATCTGTGTGGGATATGTTCTAGAGGGGTTGATGCATGAGTTCTACATATTCTCATCTAATATTACCTTACTAAGAGAAAGTACATATATGATACCATGATTTGAGTTTTTCTTAAAAGTAGATGAAGTCTGTCAGTATTCAGAATCATCATGAGGCCAAATACCATATCCAACACATAGAAATGTGGATGAACAAGTTCTCTTTATTAATAAAAACCCAATAGGAACACATATCATGACTATGGGTCTATTTGGAAGAGGTTAAAGAGTATTTTAGGTGATCATAACATAATGTGGTTGATATCCAAGCTGAGCATGATCGAGTACATATCAGAGCGGATAAACTTCTTCACACGACCAACAAGGAAGGAACGAAACTTAGGAGGTGACAGAAAATCCTAAGTGCCACATGAAAAACGGTGTTGGAGCTGAGGTGATCCATCGAAGGGGAAAATACATAAATATTGTTCTTGTTGAACTTACAAACCTATTATGTGCTTTCATGAATATTTATACTATATGCAAGAAAAATTTATTTCCTTGACCATAGTGTCTCAATCATATCCGCAAAACAACTAATAATCAAGATTTAAGATCATGTGGGTCATAGTCAGTGTGAAAAATAATGGATGACCATGTAATCACTCACTTTAAATATGATAGCATAATACAAGCATCAAACACTCAGGGTATCTGACAACCCAGAGTTTTCAGACTATTAGAGGGGGGTTGTGACTAGAGAATAGGATCCTCAGAGAACCCAAACTAATTTTCCTAATGTGTTCTAGTACATGAGTGGGATAACTCCAAGGGCATTGGGAACTATTTGAACAAAGGGGATGAGGAGTGTGAATCAAGATGCCCAAAATTTGGAACATACTGAGGCCGACATGACGATGTAGGATAAATGATGACCATATTCAAAACACCACACCCATATCACATTATCCTAAAATGGGGATAAACAAAAAAGGGTCAACCCTGTACTATATTCAAAACATGGGGCCAAACTCGTAGTGTCATACGATGACTTCTGGAACATTTCCATAAAATGGTAGGCAAGCCATAATGCTGAAAATCCATACCATTAGGGGTGTCCCTTCAAAAATGAAAGAGGATGAGGTTCCAAATAAGTGGAATGTAAAGCATGGAGATGGAGTGATGGGTTTTATGAATGGATTCCAACAATATTGAAATTACTCCACCGTGAAGAAAGAACATTTGTTGAGTGTATTGGTTTGAAAGAAGATGAAATCCACACATACAGAGGATATCTCTAGCAGGAACATAGAATATCTTACAGTTTTTCATCATAAAAATGAGGATGAAAAGAATATAGTGTAATGTCATGTGGTAAAGACGATGCATTGAATAGTTAAACATAATTTAACCAGGACGTTGAACATAGTTTAAGGTCATACTGCTTGGACCCTACATGATAGTTTAAATTCATGATGTACTAACTATGGTTTCCATCCATGGAATGCTTGTATAGAACATTAGGAAGAAACCCATCATGAATGGGGTAAAATGAGGCATGCACACTATACTAATTCCGAGGAATATATGGGAAAGAGGAATATGCGATGCGATGAGGGAAAAACCCAACATGATGAAAAAATAAGATTATTTTCATTGAATGTTACACCACATATTCTTGTGAGGATCCTATTTTAATTTCACAGTGTTCAGACCACAATTTATGTGAAAGGGGGAGGGAGATAAATGTACCCGAGGCTAGACCTGATGACAAAATTTTCAAGTTTCAGTACATATCTCATAAGGATAGGAATCAAGCTATGCATGGTTCATGAATCCCATGTAGTTTAATATCATGTGGTAAGGATGAGGAGACACAATTTATCATTATAGAGAGAGGACATTAGCACCCCAAAGAAGACATGTGTCGTATGGTACATAATCTGAGGTGAATGAGGATGGAATATGTTCACATGCCACATCACATGATCCTAGGAAACATAAGACGTTGGGACAAATAGAAGAAGATGGTTGGAACCTAGGGATGTACCTAAATACAAAATATTTTATAATTCTTACATATCCTACAAGTGCAAGAATAAAGCCACATATAGTTCATGAATTCTGTGTAGTATAATTTCATATGGTAAGGATGGTTATAGTTCAACATGAAAATGGGAACAACATGAAAATGGGAATTAATGGTGAGTTTGGGCCTAAGATCAATGGTATGGGTTTCACTACATATCCCATAAGGATGGGAATAAATCCAAAAATAGTTATTAGGGGTGTGCAGTTCTGACACAAGCATAAAGAGAAAAGGGATTAGATATTCCTTGTTTTTCCTTTTTTTGTATTTTGTGTTTTTAGTGGAAATTCCTAGATGAAGAGTTTGGGTGTATCTACAGGAATCATCCCATATATAGGTCTTGATAATGGGAATGGTGAATGACCAATACCTATGGTGATGACCTCTTAAGTGGGAACACCACAATCCAGTTCCTTTTTTGTCATGTGGTCAAGACAATGGTGTCATAGTTTTAAGGTCATATAGTAGGATCAAGCCAAGAATTTTAATATCATATGGTAATAATGAAAATGTTTACTATCATCAGGGATGAGGTAGTAAAGTTTAATGTCATATTTGTTGGACAGAAATATATCTTAGTTTAGGGTTGTAGATCTCTGACCATAAGGTTGTGCTAATTTCATATGTGGGTATAACACTACCAAGACTCCTAAAAGCACGTGAGACTTGATAAATGTGGTAAACAAGAAGAGATATCTGGCTTTCACCATTAGATGAGAGTTCACAAAATGGTATTGGAAGCACAGAGTGGGAGAATTCAACCATGCCATCATTCCTACTTGACATGCGTTAATGCACTGAGGGATAATATAATGGGTGTTTTAAATCCACATGAACATGAAAGTGAAAGAAAATGTGAATCGCAATGCCCAATATTTGGGACAGAATGGTAGTGGCATAAGGATAGAGCATAACTTTTGACCATATTCGAAACACAACATCCATATCACGTGGTCTGATATGGGAATAGAAAAATGAGGGTCGGTCGCAAACAATATATGAAATGTGGGCCGAACGTGTCTCAAGATGCCATTCAAGATCCTCGAGTACATTAGCCCAGAATGGTAGGAGGGCCTTGAGGTCGAGTTTCCATACCATTTGGGGGGTCATTTTGGACATGAAATATAATGACAGACGAAATAAAGGGACATGTGATGCATGGAGGTGATGTTATGGAAATGTCTTTATGGAATTCAATGCTTCAGGACTTACACCCCCACATAATTATGAATACCAGTGTGGGAGATCTATAGTCAGGAACATACTCATCTCTAAGGATCAAGATCATAAGGGGAATTACGAGTAGCGAAATGTTCATTCCAATTAGACCTAAAGCTCTCATTTTAATCTCATAGATTTTAGGCCATAGGTTCCCTGTTTAATGTCATGTGTTTGGGACATACCCGAGTAGTTTAACATCATGTGGTGGGGATGATGATGCCGCAAAATTTATTGTTAAACACCCTCCCACCCCCTGGACTGCCCCCCGCCCCACCCCAATGGACACTCATGACACCCCTCCCCCATCACACGAAGCATCCCTCCACACACCACTGGAAACCCTCCTCATGCCACAGGACACCCCCCCCCCCCCACACCCATCCTCATGGACACCATGGACACCACCCCAAACCCCTGGACAGCCCTCTGAAACCCCTGGACTGCCCTCCCACCCCCTGGACACCCCCACCCCCACAGCCCTGGACACCCCCTGGACATCCCCCCCCCCCACTCACCTGGACAACCACCCCACCCTCCTAGACACCCTCCCACCCCCTGGACTCCCCCCCAACCACATGGACACCCTGAGCACCCCCACCCTACTAGACATCCCTCCCACACCCACATGAAAACCACCCACACCCCATAGGACACCCCCCCCAACACACACACACCCCTAGACACCCCCTGGACAGCCCCCACTCCCCTGGAAAACCCTCCCCCCTCCTGGACACCCTCTCACGCAACACTTAAACCCCGCCCCCACACCACTGGACAACCCCCACCGCACCCCTGGATAGCCCCCACCACACTGGACACCCCTAGAACAAAACCAAAAGTAGACCAAAAGTAGACCAGAACTTCCCAACAGACAAAAACTCTACCATAACCAGACAAGAACCCCCCCCCCCCCGGACAGCCCACACCACACCCCGGCCCCCCCCCACCACACTGGACATCCCCAGACTAAAAATAGACCAAAACCCAACTAAAACCATACCAGACCCCCCCCCCACTGGGCATCCCCCACCACACCCCTAGACACCCCCCCCCCCTCTACACCCCTGGACTTCCCCCACCCCCTGGACAGCCCCCCGCACCCCTGGACAACCCCCACCCTCCCAGATACCCCCACCCTCTGGATAGCACTCCCACACCCTTGGACAGCCCCACTCACCCCACTGGATACCCACCACACTCTTGGACAACCCCCTGGACAACCCCCCACTCCCCTAGACAGCCCTCCCACCCTCCTGGAAACGCTCCCACCCCCTGGACTGCCCCCAACCCCATGGACTTTTTGGACACCCCACTGGACAGCCCTCCCACACCCCTAAAAACCCCCCTTACCCCACCGGACACCCCCACATCCTTGTACACCACCTTGAGAGCCCCCCACTCCCCTAGACAGCCCTCCCACCCTCCTTGAAACACTCCCACCCCCTGTACTACCCTGCCTCTCACTCTCATGGACACCTAGGACACCCCCACCCCACCAGACAGCCCTCCCACACCCTTGGATACCCCCACTCCACTGGACACCCTCATACACCATTGGAACCCCTCCCCCAGACTAGAATCCATACAAGAATAACCATCATATGTAGACCAAAACAAAAAGTATAGAAAAATTAAACATTCACATATATAACATTCAAAACACACAATGTCAACTTGAAAAACTATATCCAACCTAAAGGAATACCATATACACAATTACAATGGCAATTTTCATAATTACATTTTACAATACAAACAACTAAAATTCAATCAAACCTATAAAATAATTTGACCATTCCCCTTGTATGTGTTTTACATCTTGAGAACTATAGGGTTGAGGGTTATCAAAGAGCTACAAATTAAAGGATAGTAGTTGATGTGTATAATTAATAAATCAAATGAAATATTATGGAAAAGTTTAAAAGGAAATCTTACCAGGTCAAAGTTTACAACTATTCTAGTTGTAATTATTTCATACATAAATATTAACATATAATATCCACATTTTATGACGCCTTGTTGTTCATGAAAGTTATATTTGAATGAGTGTAAATTCAATATATTATTTTTATGTAATAAATCAAAAGGTACAAATTATAAATGGATATTTACCTTTACATTTACATATTTGATCTTCACACTCCTTTTCTTTGTGTTTTTTAAAAATTATACCTATACCCAATTAGAATATAATACTAATGGGATAAATTTAAAATTCATTATAATATATAAAACTATTTAGAATTTGAAACTTACATTTCCAACATTTTCTAAAAAACTTCCCACACATCACCATGGATAGAGCATATCCAATAATGTGTTTTCTCCCTTGGGGAAAAAACCTAACATCTAATGATCACTGGTAAAATAAAATTTATGTTTGGTGGTTTTTTTTGTTAAAAGATATTTATCTCTTTGCAATATATGTGATTCATACCTCTCACAAAAAGGAATCATCCAAAATTGTGTGACTATATTATGTTCAACTCATTCTGAAATATAAATTATTATTTGTTCTTCATCCAATGCATGTGCTCTAGGGGAAATCAAATGTGGGTCCATGAATCCATATACATCTGTCCGCTCATTCTTCTCACAAATTTTATAAATATACCTAATAGGAAATAAATATATGTTTACATTTTTAATACATATAACGAAGGAAGAAGGTTTCTAGACTTACATGGAAACAATTTTCACCACGTTGATGCCTAACTTATCTCCAGTAACAAGATGTATGATATCAGTTTTCACAATACCCACAGTTATTGCATGCCCACAAACATGAGCTTCCTTTGGAAACTCATAATGATCTTCCAACAAATTCGAATATCTTAACAATCTGTCAAGACTACTAGAATCTATATCTGATGTCATAACCAATTGTCTTTGTTGTTGTTTATATATTATTTCTATACCTTTAATGTATTCCTATAAAAATAAATAGAAAAATAAATTGGTTTTCAAATGATAAAACAACTTTAATAAAAATTGAAATAGAAGATATAACATACATACCTCTATGGTAATGAGTCACATAAGTTTGGATGGCCTAATTAAAAAACAACTAATACTATGTCCAACTGTCTTCACCTCATCTATAGGTAAATGTACTTGAGCTGATCTATCTATAATATCATGTATAGTGACCCTATGATTCTCTACCTCTAATTTTTGATGATTAACTATATATCCTATACAATATATTATCCCATATGCAACTATATGATGTTTAGGATCATCAAAATATAGCTTGAAATAAGTAGGAAGCTTCGGCGAAAGAGTAGGATAAAAAATGGGGTCTACAGACTGAGGTGGGGGAGTGTGAGCTACTAGTGGAGGTGTATGATAAATAATATGGTCTGTAAGGGGAGGTGGAGGAGTGGGAGCTGTAGTCTGAAATTATATTATCATGTTTGCAAACATAGACTGTACCGATGCTCTACTCCTTTCTTCCATCGTCACATTAATATTATAAACTTCATCCTCTAAGGATTCCATTTTTTTATAAACACCCTCAATGGAAGAAGTTGAAGAATGTGGAAACACTTTTCTTTACGATACACCCATCAGATATCCACGTACATGACCATGATTTTCGGGCTTTCCAAATGTTGTAGATAAAATATCTTGCCTCATAGTAGCTGTAAATACCCCATGTGAGTTATGCTCCTAAATAGAATCCAATATTAATTAATTGAACATTTATATAATTATTGAAATAATAATAAGAATATAGTTAACTAAATTGAATAAAATAGATATCTTAAAATCCTCTCATCTATGATTCTTGAATCTTCTGAAAGATATTTCCCTTTTTTCCCATATGAGATCTCTTCCATTTTTCATGTCTAGATGAAGGGGGTGGAGGGGCCACCTCTCTATAGCTTGATGACTTATCTCTTAGTTTTTTTAATTTTTCCACCATCATTTTTTCTTCCAATAATGTATACCCTCTCTGAGATAAACTGTGAGGGTATACATTTTTAGATAGGATCTCATGATGAGATTTCCTTGTTTTCTATAAATTAAGAATAATAAATTATTAACAAAACATTAATAACATCATTTATATAATAAATCTTATAAAATTTTACATTTCACTTTAAAAAAATTAATCATTTCTTCTACATTCAACAAAAAGTATCCATGTGTCTTCATCTATGAAAGGATATATATGACATGGATTTTCATGACTCCTATGACCAAAAATGAAATCTGATAAGAGGGTTTATTTGAAATCTCTCCATCTCCAGGAAGCCAACGATAATCATTTCATCCTAACTCCTCTAGTTTTAGGAATATAAAATGTCATCTGATAAAGACTAGGCTAAAAATATTATATATATTAGAAACATTTAAATAATAGGCAAACAATAGTAAATTATCTTACCAAAATGATCTCCCACAACTAAGAGATTATCGATTTTTCCACACTTCTCCATTCATCATACAAAATGCTTACTTTTCTCTTACCCTGAGTTAATAAAAAACTCTTAAAATATTTTGCATTTGGACCTCTAGGAATATCAACGTCATAAAACTCAATGAGTATCCTCTTGTCCTGCATACGAGAAATTGATAATTTTGGTAAACGTGTGCACCAGTTTTTATTAACTCTTGAACACTTTTTTATAATGGGAGCACTTGAGGAATATTGGGGAAGATCAAGAGGAGCATGTGAATGTTCCTCCCCAGAGGTATGACCAATATGCCCATCCCCAGAATCATGTGGTTGACCAATTGATTGATCTATCATTATCCTTGAAATCAAAAAAAACAAACATTAGTTTACAAATATACAAATTCATATATTACAATACTAATGTAAACTAAAAATAGAAAATTGTACTATGTTACATAATAGTCAACATGGTTAATATGGTAAGCATGTTAAAAAATTGTAAAGATGGTAAATATGATAAATATAGTAAACATGGTAATCATGGTAAACATGGTCAACATGGTAAAGTAATTGTCATTGAACAAAAATAATAGATATATAATTTAGGTAATGCTAAAAATGATAATGTAAACTAAAAAAATTAAAACAAAAATAAAACATATACTTATTTGTTTTAATATGTGTTGTAATATAGAAAAAGAATACAATATCTAACATTTTATGAAAATAATAAATGTAAAGAAGAAATAAAAAAATGTTACCTGTAATTTTAGGAATGTAAAAATGGATTGTTTTCCCAAATTCCTTCGTTGTGATCGTTTCTTATGGAACAAGCCATGTCTTCTACATGCTCATCATTATATTATGTTAATATTTCCATGGAAGTATGGATCTCACATAAATCATCATCTTCATCAAGTTGATCCTCACCAATATATTGTTTTCCCTTGTAAAACAAAATCCCACTACATATCTGATTGATCTACTACATAGAAGATTTGTTTTTCATGTGTTACCATTATAAAAGAATCAGTTGTGTATTCTAATCTATTCAGATTAACAAATGTCATTCCAAATTCATTGTTCCTGAAATTTTTTTTACCGATAAACCATTTACAGTTAAAAACATGAACTTCAATTTTAATGTAATCAACCTCCCCTAATTCTTTAATCACTCTATGATATGCACTTAATGCAGATATTTTTTTTCTTTATCACTAAAAAAATGCATTGCTTCCACAAACACCAATACACTACTATTCTATACTACACTTTTGTTGTCCTGAGCTTTAGTATGAAATGTATAGCCATTAATGTCATAACCAGACCATGGTATCACATTTATACATGGACCACCCACTTCCAATTTTAATTTCTCTGATACATCTGATCTACCAAGCAAGGTCTTTTTAAAGCATGACATAAAATGATTTTTTGTGCTCATTCAAAATCCACATTTCTTTATTCTTTGGATGACATTGTTTCAACTAATAAATTTGAAATGTGATACATGTTTGAGCATCAAATATGTTATTCAAGATGTATAATTCGAAATTCTTCATCTATTCAGCTGGAAACGATTTGAATTTCAAGCCACGAATCCCCTTTCCCTTATTATTAACTCATTCATGGAAAGATAGAGGAAAACCTATGTGTTGCTCTGTAGACAAGTAGCTCGTACAAAGCTCCACAACCTCCTCAGAAATATACTTTTCAATAATGGAGGCTTTATGTCGATATAGATTCTTAACATTCTCCTTTAATATTTTCATATAACTTTTGAAAGGATACATCCAACGAAGATATACAGGTCCAAAAAGATTTATTTCTCCAACCATATGAATCATTAAATGCACCATTATATCAAAAAAAGATGGAGGAAATTACATTTACAATTGACAAAGTATACAAATTGCATTCTTTTCCAAAATTTTCAATGCATTCACATCAATCACCTTTTACAAATTGAATTGAAAAAATAACACAATTTCATTACAGTATTTCTAACATGGATGGGAAATATTCCACCTAATGAAACTGGTAGATGATGTTGCATCATGCCGTGATAAACATGAGATTTCCTACCTATCAACTTCAAGTCCTTCAATGAGACAAAAAAATTTACATTTGAAGAATATCCTTGAGGCACTTTGATATCATGAATACACTGAAAAAATCTAATTTTCTCCCTCTTGTATAATGTATGAAAAGATGGGGGAAGAAAATTTCGCCTTCCATTATGAGTGGGAGCTAACTCTAAATGTATTTCCGTTGATAGTAAGTATAATCTTACAATCAACCCATATTTTGATTTTTTGTTAATATCTAACAATGTTCTAATCATACTGTCACAAATATTCTTCTCCACATGCATGACATCACTATTATGTTTAACTTCATGGTATCTCCAATATGGTAGCTCAAAAAATATAGAACTTTTCTTCCAAATATGACTATCATTACCAGAAATATGTGTCATTCCCAATGTCACATCGATGTTTTCCACCATCTCAAAATACAGATCGGGGGATAAAGGTTTTAGAGAAATATTAAATTATTGTGAGCCATTGAATGTGTTTTGTAGTCTTTTATAAGAGTGATCCATAGGAAACAACTATTTATGACCCATGTATATTGTTTTTCTACCATAATTTAATTGACAATATGAAGTCTATTGTTCGAAAATTGTACATGCTTTATGCCTTTTAACACTATATCCAGAAAAATTTCCATATGCTAGGAAGTCATTTATAGTGAACATAATCACTACATGCAGTTGAAAATATTGCATTTTATAATAATCATACACCCTAATACCATAGCCCCATAAATGTTTAAAATCATCAATCATTGGTAACTAGAAAACATCAATATAATTGTTGGGTTGCTTCAGACCAGAGATAATTATACTCATCATGACGTATTTGTGATTCATACAATCTTTAATAGGGAAGTTATAAATTACCAATAAAATAGGCCATGAACTATGTGTGCTACTAAGGGTTTGGTATGGTTTCATTTCATCTGTGCACAACCCTTGTATAAGATTTTTAATTTCATTTACAAATGTATGATACTGCTCATCAATTTTCTTCTATTGTGGACAATCAGCTGGATGATGTAATTTTCGATCACATATCCACTCACAAACCTTCCATGTGAACCTTTTTTAATCAGGTGAATTAGCAAATAATTGTTTGAAATGATGAGTTATTGGTAGATACCAAAATACCTTGGAAGGGATCTTTGTAATCTCTACATCAGCCTGTGATTATTCTTTCACCTTATACCGTGATGTCCCACATTTAGGACACACTAATAGAAATTCATATTCCTTCCTATATATCATTCAGTCATTCGGACTGATATGTATTTTCTTGTATCCCAATACCATCAGGAATAATATTTTCTTGGCCTTATAATGTGAATCTGGAAGATCTTTATCTTTTGGATGAATGTCTTTCATCAATTGTAGCAGCTTGGTATAACTTTTGATACTCCATCCATGTTTCACCTTCAGGTTAATCAATTTTAACACTTCCAAAAAACTGTAAAATATATACAACCATGATACAATGGTTATTTTTCATCACCATATAAACGTGAAACTGTCGGTTCTATCTCAATTTATTCTACTGCAATATCACGAATCATATCTTCAATTCCATTAGATTTACCATCTTTCAAATCATCACCATTATTAGATCTTAATTTCCGTCTAGTTTTACCATGCCAAATCCAAGGGCTATAACTCGGATTTAAACCATGACAAATTAGATGATCTTTTATCTCTATAATTTTCAAATTCATTATATTTAAACAATTCAGGCATGGAAAAAAAGTGTCAAGGCTTGGAACATTTCGTTTAGCAAATTTCAAAAAGGCATCAACACCTTCCTCATTTTCATTACTCATTCGATGTGTCGTAGTCCAACCTTGACTCATTATTACCTATAAAAAGAATTCAAAATTATACATCTCTTTAAGATAAGACAAATATATGTTTATATGAAAAATATAATTATTTGAATGTAAATTTATTTTGAAATATAAAAAAATCAATGAAAATTTAAAAAAATACGCTTTAAAATGGTTTTAAAAAGAAAATATAGTTAGATATAATAGTTTTAAATTCATCGTGGAGCATTTCTTCTTAAGGTTCACAAAGAATACATCCCGGTGCAACTGGATTCCATATTCACCATCCTTTTAAAATGATATATGAAGTCTAATTATTAAAATATGTATACATTTACTACTGAAAATTACACAAATTTCAATGATTTGAATCCTCGAGATAGCCTACACCCCTCTGGACATCCCCCACCCTTGGACACCACCCCACCCCCTTGGACACCCATACACCATTGGACAACACCCTCATTCCATTGGACACCACCTAAACACCACCACCCCATTGGACAGCCACACCCACCCCCTATACACCACCCTCACCCCCTTGGACAACCCCTGGACACCACAACCTCATTGGATAGCCCCCACCCATCTAGATAGCCCCCACCCATTGGACACCCCCTCCCCTCCTGGACACCACCCCCACCCCTACCCCTTGGACACCCCCCAGGACACCCCCCAAACATTTGGATAGCCCCCCCCCCCCACTGGACAACCCCCAAACCCTCTGGACATTCCCCCACCCCCTTGGATAGCCCCTACCCCCTTGGACAGCCCCCACCCCTTCGACACCCCCACCCCCTGGACCCCCCCCCCCCATGGACACCCCCAAACCCTCTAGAAAACCCCCGAACCATCTGGATAGCCCCCACCCCCTGGATAGCCCCCACCCCTCTAGACATCACACAACCACACCACCTGGACACCCCCTACCCCCTTGCACAACCCACTCACCTCCCCGGACACCACCTCAACCCCCCTAGATAGCCCCCACCCCTCTAGACATCCCCCCACCCCCTGGACACCCCCTACCCCCTTGGACAGCCCACTCACCTCCCTGGACAGCACCCCCCACCCCGTGGACACCCCTATCCCCATGAATAGCCCCCTCAACCCCCTCAACCCCTGGACGCCACCACCCCCTTAGACACCGCCAACCCCCCTTGGACATCCCCAACCACCCCCCCCCCCCCCCGGACCCCACCCCACCACCCCTTTGACATCCCCCACACCCCCTTGGAAACCCCCAACCCCCTTGGACAGACCTCTAACCCCCTGGACACCACCCCCACCCCCTTGGACACCCCCTGTATGCGCACACACACAAACAAACAAAAAACGTAAACTTGCATGCTATAACTTACAAGGATTATTTCACCAGAAAATAAGTTATCATAGTATAAATGAACACTATGAAACATACCATGACAGCAAAAAAAAGATAAAAAAATAACATCTCAAAAAATTATATTATGACATCATGAAAAATAATTACTGAAACTGAGCCATGTGAGGCTCAATTGAGTGTTGCGAGTCAACCTGATAGATCTGGTGAGAATAAAAATGACGAATGATTTCAGAAAAACGAGCCTAGAGGTCACGACTTCCAAGAATCTTTTCTAGGTTTTCTGTGCGGGAGAGAAGAGTCTCAGGTTTCCTGATCGAAGAAAACAGAATGACTGAATGCGGGGCATGATAAATCATTTAAAATATTTATCCCATCAATTATTTAATAACGGTAGTGATAAACTATTTTTTTTTATAACTCCGGTTGTTAAATAACCGATGTAGAAAATTATTTATAACATTGGTTATTTTATAACCGATGTTTTAAATGGAGCTTTATCAAGTTGGTTTTTTTATAGCCAACATGATAAAGCACCAAGATTTTCGTTATCACATCATTTATTTTATAACTGATGTGATAAAGCGTGCTAGATTCGATTTTCACATCGGTTATAAAATAACTGACGTAAAAAATATAATCTTCGTATTTTTTATGTTAGTTATAAAATAACTAATGTGAAAAATGGATCCTGATCAATATATCACATAGGTTATAAAATAATCGATGTCATATATCGATTTTTAAAGCATTGCACATCGGTTATATAGAACTGACCTGATAAATACAGACGTGTTAAAAGAAATTTCCACTACTGATGGAAAAAATTCCATGCATTTTGATAATGTTATTTTCTCATGGATTATGTTCTTTTATTTCCTTATGATTCATGTTTTATGAACTGTAAATCATAATGCCTTGATTCAACATTTTCAACGTTGATATGCAGGGCATTATTTGCAAATGATATGCTCTTGTTATCATACCTTTATGATCCTGTTATGCTTATATATCTCAATTTATTACCATTATCAGTGATCTAAGTTCACCCATTATTATGTTCCATTTCTCTAAGTTATGAATAAATGTTTTTTGTAGGGTATATTTGTGAAGAGTAATAAAGTGGAAGATCATTATGGGAGATTTCAAACATCTTTCACCATGTTGGAATATTGTGGTTCATGATTCCAAATGCCCAAAATTATTATGGTTCTCCAACATGTACTTTTTTATTCTGTTGAATACTAATATATAAATATGCAATATCCTTGTACGAAATGTCTAGGTTTCTGTAAAACCACGAAAAATAGTTGGTTGGGTATGTCTTGGCTATCCTTCTAGTGCACGTTGAGAATTCCCATAATGTGCATCTAGTATGACACTATTGGGGGATATTCATAGGTTAATTATCATTTTGTCTATGAACTATTATAATGAATTAGATAATAGATATTGAATAATTGGTATCCTATACCCAATGAAATAGTACTTTTCGATTACCATATCATGGATACAGTGAGTTATGCATGATTTATACTTACCATTATTGTGTATATATTTCTATTTCCACTATTTAAATGTTAATGACCATATATTATTTATCGTATAAAAATGTTATAGTAGTTCTCTGTCTATAAAGAGAATCTATAGATACTATGACATAAAACAAGAACATATTTTCTCTTTTCTAGAAATATTTTACTGACTGGACATAGTAGATGTTTGACTATCAGGTTCAGGGGGCTCATAAGCATTGAGTCTTATTCTCATAAATTTCGCAGTTGCTGATCTCTAGTCTGTGAGGTCATGAGAATAGATCCTCCAATAGGAACACCACATGTATCATATGTCATTTATTGTTCCTATCTAGGGACATGTGTATTGGTCTCCTAACATAATATCATTATCAATGTGTGTCATTTGATCATGTACTTTGATTCTAGGAAAAACCTATAATGATGAAGTCATGGAGAAGTAGCTTGTTTTGGGTGTGTCATTGGTGTTATGGAATTGGTTGAATGGTAAAGATATAATTTTTGGCTTCTAAGGTTTGGAAGTAATATCTTAGGCCTAGTCAGTGAGGATGGTAATGCATTCAATATTTCTTGACCATGATAGTCAAAGGTATGTATATCCAGTTAGATCAACAAATAATAAAGAATGAAAGGATAATGACTCATCTGTGTGTCTTGATTTATGAGTTATCTAATTACAAAGAGATTATATTACATATTTTATGTTAGTAGAGTGCTTCTCATTGCTATGACTATTTATTATCTCTTTAGGGACCATCATTGGATGCAAGACTCTACTCTTGGTTTGTGAATACTATTCATTTCTATCCAAACAGTGGCCTAGATGGCCATACACAATATAATATTCAAACATCTTCCCTATTGTGGTGAATGGGTATATAGGGAATTGTGTTCCTCGCCATTTGGTTTGAGTGTTTTCTATGTTTTATCAATCACTAAGGAATAAAAAAAATCATTATTATTTGGGTAAAAAATAACAGGGTTTAATTAATTTATTAAAAGTATTCATATGGTATTTAGTGAATACAAGATAAATATCATACAAATGAAAATTATGTTAATATTCAATATTTTTTTAATTTTTGTGGGAATTTCAAGTTGTTTTAATGGATTGGGTTTGTCACATAATATATTTAATATATATTACCTTTATGTGATAAAATATAAATAATAATTATGACATGATTAGTTTGTCAAAACTATTTATTTATTAATTATTTAGTTCACGTTAAATATAAGGGGGTTATGGAACTATAATTGGGTATTTTAGACATCCACTATATATGTATTGGAGAAGCTCATTCCATGTACTTTTCATTAGTCAAAACTAATATATTATCTCTCCTCCTGAATCCTAGAGATAAAAATTCTCTATCAGAGTAAGCAATCCAAAAACAGATTCCCGAATCAAGGCATGAGATCATGGTGATTTTCACAACATCAAATATATTATTAATGCTCTATTCTTGTACCCATAATTAAGAAAATGATTTTCACGCAAAATCTCAAAGCGTTTTTCTAGGGTGCATTTTTGAAGTGTTTTTTGGATTTAGTGTGACATGCGACAGATCAGAATACATCGATTTGAATGACCTTCTTTCAAATTTTTTTTTTGAACTTATTAAATTCACATGAGATCATTATACCTCTACCAGGGATTAGATCATAGGAGAACCCATGTTTCCCCATTCTGATGATAAAAATATTAAAACCTCAACCCATTGACTCTTGTTGTTCACCCCAGTTCCTTAAATTGTTATCATAGGAATCACTGGTATTTCTTTATCCAATAAAATTTAATTAGTATTAAATTTAAATATATAGATTTAATTCGGTCCCAATTGATCTGACCACTCTATGATCCAAGCACGAATCAAGTTACATCAATTTGAAAAAAAAATTACAGATCAATAGTGGTTGGTTTTCATGTTTTAAAATTTGAAACAACATTTCATTTGTTTTTAAATCTTACATCATATTCATATATAGTGATCATTCTAGTGATCCAAATTTTTTTCAAGAGTCCAATGACACGAATAGTGACCTATGACTAGACCAATTTCAACATCTTCATTGAAATGCACATTCTTAGATATTATTTAAAAATTATAATATTTTTAAATTGGATTACAGAGTTATATTTTATCTGGGTTAGTAGATTATTTCAAAGAAAAATAGGATAAGCCGCTATGGGTGCAATTGCTCGGGAACAGAGACAGTTCAATTTTACTAAAATAGATTCATTAGCTCTGGAAGTATTATAATTTTCAAATATTTTAATGAAAGAATAGATAATATGTTTTACGAATATAACATAATTTTTTATGGATTCATAAAAAAAGGGTGGTCTTGAAATAATTAAATAATGTTTATAAATAAAAAAAATTATATTTTTAAGGGGAACCTGATGTGCCCCTATTCCGGACCACCCACCCAGCCCACCGCGACATATGACCACTGCCTCCTCCAACCTGGAGCCTCCACCCTCCACGGATTCGACCACCACACGTTAGCCCTGTATTTCGGAAGCCGGACCCCACCCTACTAGCCTCTCCTTGCCCAGACTACTAGGGACCATAGCGAGCCCCGCTCGGGCCTCAACCGCCGTGAGATCCTCATCACCGTCGGGGCACTGCTGGGTTGGCCACCCCAGGAATCCGATGCCTCCTCCTTCGGAATCTTAGTTCCAACCATACCTAGTAACCTTCATCCGACGTCGCTGCCTCACCTTGGCCACGCCACTCCCCCACCCCCCCACCGAGTATGGTTCGGCCTCCCATGGATCTTGGCGTGTGACATCCTGACTAAGGAACATCCTCATCATGAACCGATGCCACCTCCCTGCCTGGTTTTCATTCCCTAATCAGTGACCCATAGCCAAACTTGGTTTTTCCCACCCGGTATTAGAATTCATGAGCCTGGACAGATTTACACCCTCTAGAATGGTCTAGAATGGGTTTTGGCTGGTCTGTTTGATCCAGAATACCCTTTTATGGGATCTTAAATAGGTCTAAAATGTTAGTGCTAGACCCACAATGGGTCTAGGTGGAGGGGTGGTTCAGAACACCGGTGTGTATATCAGTATTATTTTATTTTATTACTTATTACTTGTATGCATTTTTTGTAATAAGTAATTAATTTTTATGATGGTAAATGCATCTTCTTTTTCATTTTAATATTCATAACAGCTTGTTCTTTCATCAGTACTTTTGTATATACAATTCACTTCCTAAGACCCCAACACCTGTGTGCGAGTACATTTCTATTACGATAAAGGCAATGTATGATGTGGACCATGCCAAGTCGAGATGAAATCTAGATGAGAAGTTCACATTTAGGATAGGTGTGATTCCCCTATGTCATGGATGATCCATTATGTTTAAATGTATCAACCAATATTAGATACTCAAGACTAGCTGGGTATTTTTATTTCTTTTATGCATTTTTTATTATTTTATGCATATGCATGACAGATAAAAATCATAAACTAATAAAATAGTAAAAAACTTTATGTCGTGATGAATTATTTTATTTTTTTAATGTTTAGTTAGGAGAATGACAACATATAATGAATATATTAAAAGAAATGGGTTACACTCATCAAAAAAATATAAAATCACTCAATGAAATATTAATTCTCAAAATCCTTCCATCATTTGAATATAATCAAAATTTAGAGAACAAGGTGGTCATTAGCCAAAGTTGAACATGTCTCCAACTACTAGGGAGTTATTATGAGATTGAAAGATTGAATTAAATGAATTTAGAAAAAATTAGTATCCAAAGTTATCTTTTAGCATATTTAGAGACTACTATTTAGTAAATCATGTTTATGATTTTATAACTTCAGACATCACTCAATAGATCAAAGAGTTCGGAGTTGATGCAGTTGGGTAGTTAAATACCGAACATGAACTCTTTGAGTTGTGGCGTAGCCATAGCTTGTAGACTACAAGGGGAGGTTCAAGAACCCATGGCACTATAATACCCAAGATACCGAGTATTCTGATTTTAGTACATAGGGTTTCTATAAATTGTTAAAATAGCGGGACACATTTAATGATTTAATTAATCAATAATTTCTAATTGATAATCAAGATAAAATTACAATATATGTTAAGTCACCTCAAGAAGCGAGGGATTTAGAAATTTTTATAAGAGACTCATGTATTGAACATATGTTTATTATGTCATAACACTATCATCAATGTATGATGTGTGTTGGGGATAAAACATTGGGAAAAGGATGATTATACATGTTTTACAATCTCCGAGACGCTTATAATGAGAATGTGAATCACAAATATTAATAGTTGATGATTTCAATTGATATGGGTGAATTGAAAGATGGATCATGATCTTTTGATGGATCCATTTCTCATATAATTTTCACCTATTTACTCTAGTTTCATTTAAGATTACAAAATGAACAGTTTGGAGAAAATTTTTCCTTACCTTCTAGGTAATGATCACCAAACAATAAGAACATTAAAGAAAGATTAATCATTAATTATTCTGATGAAGAAGTTGAATGATATGGAAAAATGCTAATATAAAAACATCAAAAGAACCTTTGCAACAAACTTCAAAGAGACATGTATTAAATCTGAGGTTACATTATTCACATTTCATAAAATAAATCTATCGATGAATACATGCAATGGACTGAATTGTAGAAGAAATTATTCACTTCTTCTTCACATATATTCATTACATATATTTTATGTTTCCACAATACATCTTGGTTATTAATTATAAGATTTCAATCACATGTTTTTAATTGAATATAGTAACCAAGTAAAAAAATAAAACTTCAGAATATGTCATGTGTGTTCTCCAAGTGGCTGAGATAGGGTGGTTCCTATGTCAGCGGTGAGAAGTACAAAAATTATATATTACCATGCTTAATGATTCTTGTTTACGTTTTGTGGAATATTTCTTAAACAATAATCCCACATGTAATTTGGACACAATGAGATATTATTCCAGTTTAGGAATGAATTTTTCCTGTGGTTTTTAATACTCAATACATAAATCAGTAATATTTGAATCGTTTCCAATACATGAGGAATATAGAATGTTATACTCATTTATCCCATTGTGGAAGGATAATAGTTTGTAAAGAAAAACTAACTACTTTCCAAGGATAACCAAGTAAGGTTTTAGAATATATGGAGTTGAATAATATAGGTTTTATCAACATACTTATGAACTTAGTTTTGTAAAAAGAAATATTTATAAATAAAGGTATGTTATAAATCGTTCTAAATTAGTTCACCTAAAGAGCGTGAACTATTTCAAGGGTAAGCTAGCAGTAAATATACTTCATAAGATTATTTTAATTGTTTATATAATGTAAAAGGGAATTATGGTATATGCATGGTCAATAGGTATGAGTTTCATTGGGATAGTTTTCAAAATAATACCTTAACCAAACATTCATCAATCATTATAGTGTTTCGTGGAGTAATTCCTAAAATTATATTACATTATCCATGTCAGAGAAATGATACTAATAAGTAGGATAGATGATGAGTCTTAAATGTTAACATTTATTAATAAAATATAGCATGGATAAATTACTAATCAAACATTTTCATATACTCATCAGAGATATAATGTTACTAAAAGTAGTATCAATATTGAGACTAATATCCATTTAAAATACTTCAATTAATTTTTAAAACATGAATTTCATATAATAGATTTATCATACAACACAAATGATAAATATAATGAATATTAGATATCATAAGAGTAATATTATGATGGAAATCTATTATGTCATAAGAACATGTGATTTAACATAAATTCTTTTTTAAAGATGTAAAATAACTATAATCAATAAAAATACAATGTCAATTTATAGTAGTTATTTTAATGTTACTTTAGATATTATAGAACTCCCTATGATAGAAAAGCTATATTCATGTGATAGAAAACAATTCTATTAAAGGTTTAAAATCTATACTTCTGCTAGTGGGAGCAAGATTGACTTGGTAATAGTCCATGCCAGATATGAATAAGTAGTTGTCTTAGGAATGAATTCAAAATTTCATTGTGGACAAGGAATGTTCTAGTGAAACATACTGGTAGGAATGATAAAACCATGGTGATGGTTTGAAATTCACTATGGCCAGTGACACATTATTCATTGACAATAATAATTCCTATAAGTATGTAGAGATGAGACTATACATGGATTGTACAAGCATATTACCAAAAATGAATTATTATTAACAAAAATTAATTATGCCCAAATCCATTAGAATTTTACACATTATATCTACATTATACAATCATTAAACAATTTAATATGTTGAATAGACTGTCAATTATGGAAGGTGTATGTAGGATGAAAATAGTGTGGGTTGGTGACACCATATAATGCCAATAAATAGAGAAAGTTATTAAATTATTGTTTAGGATTGATGTAAGAAACAATATAATAGAATATTCATTTTGAATAAAAGGAAAGAATATTTTTAAAATAGGTTAGTGGGAGAGCTATGGTTTTTCCAGTGAAATATGATCCATAACATAAGAAAAGAATCCATTTTCTAGAATCTAGTCAAGAACATGATTAATGTAACTCTCAAATGATTGACTAAAGTAACAACCTCGGTTTTTGGTTATAGTTTCTAATGATTTAGATCTAATGGTTTCATATTCCTATTCAATAGTACATATTCTAACAAGGTATTAAAAATTATAAAATGGAATAATTTGACCAAGAATTTTTTCCAAAGTCAAATGGCATAAATATCCACCAGAAGACATTCATATGCATAAGAGAACATTAAAGTGTTGAGTATAATTACAAACACTTCTTCAATGGATCAATCACATATTCCATGATATGTATATGAAATTATTTTTCCATAATTTATTCTATAATAAGAAAATATCAATTATTTCTAGGAGAACTACAAGGGAAGTAGTCAAAACTATCCAATCACACTTGAAGAAGTACAAATGATTTGTATTTGGTATGTAGAGATGATAGAATACTAGTTTTTAGTGGACACAAACAAGTCCACCTTAGATCAATGGGATATAATATCACATTGGATATAAGGTAATGAGTATAACATGATTATACAAGCTTGTGGTAGCCATACTTATAAATAACATGTATATTTTATATTCAAGGGGTGCTAAAGAAGTATTCAGATTATGTAATTATTTAAACCTTTTTTTGAATCAAACATAGAAAGTAATTTTTTATCATGATGATAATTAATTTATTGGTACAAGTACTAAATGCCATGTTTAGATATTGTAAAAATGGATATATACACCGTGTTTTCATCTCTTGAGGGGTCTTACTCAAGGAGGCGAGGTCGTACATAGTATAATAGCCATGCAGTGGAGACATGGAAGACCCAACTACTAAATCCATGACCTAGAATAAAAATTTTCTTAATCAAGTGATAGAAAACAAGGATAGATATGAAGTTTTATCTTGTGAAACATAGAGTGATGTAATAGTGGGATCCCTAGACCTAATAAAATAATACTTCTTTAATTACCATATCATGGATTCAAGGAGTTATACATGATGCATGATTACCATTATAGTGAAGATATTTCTATATCGACTACCTAAATGCAAATTATCATAGATTATTTATTTTATAAAAAGGATATCGAATTTCCATGATTTTAATGAGAACCCCAAGATACTATAAAATCAATCCTAAAAATATTTCCCATGGTCTAGATACATCATACTGACTACACATAGTATATGTATGACTATCAGGTGTTGGGGGATTATAAGCACTGAGACTTCTCCTTATAAAGTTCACACATGGTGGTATCTAGTTGGTGAGACCATGAGGATGGACCCACCAATAGGAACACCTCATGTTTTAGGTGTCATTGGTCATTTATATCTACGAACATGTGTATTGGTATCCTCACATGAGAATATTATCAATGTGTACCATTTGATCACGTAAATTGATGAATAGAAAAAAACCGTGACAATAAAGTTGTCAAAAGGTAGCTCATGTTGGGTGTGTCATTCCAGTTATGTCATTGGTTTAATGGTCAATATATAATTTTTTTCTTTCGAGTTTAAAAAGTAATATCACAATTCTGGTTGATTAGGTCGGTAATACCTTCATTAATCCTTGGACAAGGTAGTTGGAGGTAAGCCTTTCAATCTAGATCAATAAAAAATAAAACAAGAAAGGATAATAACACAAGTGTGTGTCCTACTTTTTGAGATAACTAATGACAAAGTGATTATATTACAATGTGTGTGTTCTTAGGTTGATTGTTGTTGCTATGAATATTCCTTCCCTCTTTAGAAGACTTGATGGGTTTCTAAACATCACTCTTGGTCTGTGAGTACTATTTGTTTTTATCTAGATAAGGAAGTTTAGGGTCACACACATTATCATATTCATGAATCTTTCAAATTTTGTTGAATATGTAAATATGACATAGTGTCCCCCACCACAAGGTTCGAGAGTTGACAAATTTATAATGATCACTGATGAATAAATTAATTAATTATTATTTGAGTATAGAATAATTGTGTTTATTTTTTTAAAATTTTCATCAGTTATTTAGTGAATAAATGGAAAATATTATACAAATGAATATTTATTTAATATTCATTTTCCAATTAACATTAACAAATATTATAAGAAATTTTAATGGGTCGAGTTTACCACTTATTGTATTAAATATATATTACAAGTATGTGATTCAATATAAATAACATTTATGACACATTTATTCTATCATAAATATTTATTTATTACCAATATAGTGCAATATAAATGTACGGGGGTTAGGGAACCCTAAATATGTAATTCATACATCCACTATATATGTCGAGGAGAAGCACATTCCATGCACTATTCATCCATCGAAATTGAGATCTTTTATCTCATCCGAAATCCTATAGAGATAAATTCTCTAACTAAGCGACCAATCTAATAATTCCTTCATTAATTGAAGGTATGAGATCATAGTGATTGTCTTGATGCTGAAAATATCACCATAGCTCCATGATAGTACCCAATATTCAATGAATGTCATGAACATAAATTCTTGAAGTTGTGTGGATTATCTAGAGGGGTTCGACCTTCAGATCATTTGATCAATGATCTCCATCGACATGTAATAAGAGAACACACTTCGATTCAAATGACACACTATTTTAGTTTTAATATTTTTTCTTATTAAATTCACGCAAAATCCTTAGACCTCTACCAAGGTTCAGATTTCTAGAGATGATTAGTTTCTTCATTCTGGTGATAATATTTTTCAATCCATGTCCCATAAACTTCTATAGAACATATAGCGACCCGACCTTTTATTGCATTATTATTACATTATTTTAAAGATAAAAAAGTTAATGTTATTACCGAAGGAGGATCCATAGGTTTAGTGTCTTGGTATAACTAGGACCATGCATAGCAATTACATCATCAAGCATAAACATTTATTAAATTTCATCTTCTCTAGATTCTTATTGGCACTTGACCACTCCTTAGTACATGTAGCCACCTGAGGATATGTAGAAAAATGGGTGTGCTAAAATCCCAGTAAGAGGATAGATATGAACAATATATCATGGGATGAGAATAATCATAACATGGGAAAAAGATCATGAATAATAGAGGAAGCATAAATAAAAGACTTGAAGTGTGGAAAATCATAAAAAATGAAACATCATGTCTTAGTGGTTTAATAAAACTCATACTTGTGAACAAATCTAGAATATTGTCAACATAATTTCACATTTACTCATTAAATTCATCACTTTACCCATTGCATTAGAGTGATCTATAATTCTGGGTGTACCCGTCACATTCAAACATTCATATTGTGCTATATAATTCTGGGCACACCTGTCACATCATAATATTATCATTATCATGCTCGCCACATAGAACATAAATCAATGAAGAACATAACTAAACCATGTAAAGGAATGGGTTTAATCACATTAGAAGACATACAGAAACCTTGGGTTCCCACAACAAAGAGGTAATAACACACTTGATATAAGAACCATCAACCTTGAATGAGAAGTAAAAGGTGGGTTCTTAGAAGAAGAGTTCTTTTGGAAATTTTTTTTTGGCATAAACAATTTTGGTGAACATGTATATCCCGGAAAAGAAAATAAAATAATGAACAAATTATTTTTAAGGAGAAACCATATACAAAAATGTAGTGAAAGAGGGAGAACTCGAAGAATGAAATTTGGGATTAAGAATTTCCCCTTACCTTATATCTAAACGCTTCCTTCACTTTAATGTCTTGTATAATCACATTATATTCATTAATTACCAGAACCTTTTATACATGAATAGGGGAAATTTTTGTTTCATTATTTTATTTTATGGGCCTTTGGATAAGTTTTAGAGATTAAAAAAATTGTTTACAAATGTTCGTTTATATGTTTTTTTTGAGCAGTTCACTTGTATTCATAAATTGAAGTTCGGGTAGAACATGGGTAAACATCCAGGAATAATATGACATGTTATTAATGAAATTACAGAATATAAAATGATCATATAATGAGTTATATTATATACTAGTTGGATGAATCATTGTATAAAATTAAATGATGTTTGTTTTGGTTAATTTGGGCGGTTTTCCGATCACAATGAACTTGTTTTAATTTATCACATAGTAATATGTACATAAGTCAGTTACATAACATTACATTGGACATAATACATATAACATATTCTGGTTCAACCACAAAAATGGTTTTGTCACCAGATCTGAAGGTAGAAATTGAATAAGTAAACATGTCATTCTTGAAGGTGATAAATTAACACCTCATGAACCATTTTCTCTTTAATAAAATAAAAGGAAGAGAATAAAGGGGGTTGGATGATATAATATCCCATTAGTATAATAAAATTCTATTATATTCATGATAATGTATTTACCATACCATTTATACAATGATGGTTTTGGGGAGGATAAGAAAATAACTTGAAATTGAAAGGGAATTAAAGAAGAAGAGGGAGGGAAATTACCTCATGAATCCTCCTCTGGTGATCCTCCTTAAGGGATCTAAGATTGATCTTTTTATGAGACCAAAAGCACTTCAATGTGGGGTAGGGGCTAGGGAAGATTCTTGGGAAGAGTTTAGACAAGTCTTCAAGCTTGATAGGTGTGAGGAAATGAGGGTGTGAAGGGTGGTATTTGTAGTGGAGGGGAGAAAGGTTTCCTTAATATAAAATTCATTAGTTTATTATTTCTCCAAAAGACGAGTAATAGTGAGTCTACCCTTACCAATAATAGTAATATTATAATTTAATCCCAAAACAAGTGGGTTAAATCTTCATAACATCACACAAGACTCTATAATTAGCTTATTTATCTTATTTTTGTAAATTACGGTATTTCATTATTCATAAAAAATTCATGTATTTCAGTAAAATCCCAAAATTTCACCCCAACCAATTCTGGACATGTATAATAAAAAAATGAAGTCCATTTTTAAAATATAATTTTATAAATATGATTAATTTAATATTTAACTAAAATCATAATTTATTATTAAAAAACTAGTTTTAAAACATTCATTTACATATTTTAAAATATAGGTACATCATAATTTCACATGAATATTATTTTTTTACTATCACTTAGAACTTATTAGTTCAATATTTTGTGTTTTCATGTGATTTTATGACATAATTATAATAAGGGAATTTCAATTGAAAAACATTGGGTCGTTGCATTCTTCCCCCCTTAAGAAATTTCACCCCTGAAATTTCACTTTACACAAACAGGTGAGGGTAATTATCCAAAATTTCCTCTTCTAATTCCCAAATTACTTCTTCAAACATATGGTTCCTCTACAACAATTTAAAAAGATGAGTTGTCTTGTTGCGTAGAACCATATCTCTCCGATACAGAATCTTTACTAGATGTTCTTCATAAGAGAGATCATCTTCCAGCTGTACCACCTCTGAGTTTAGTACATGTGAGGTGTCTGGTATGTACTTCCTCATGAGTGATATGTGAAACACATCATGAACTTGATCCATATTCTGTGGAAGTTCAAGTCTATCGGCCACGACTCCTATACGGTCCAGGATCTCTAAGTGGCCAATATACCTTGGGATTAGCTTCCCATTCTTTCAAAACCACATGAATCTCTTCCATGGTGATATTCAAAGGAAGACTTTATCTCCAACGTTGAACCTCAAGTCCCTTCTACAATTGTTAGCATAGCTCTGTTGCTGACTTTGAGCAGCTTTGATATTTTTCGGGATGACATAAACCGTCTCTGTCAACTCTTAAACAAGATCGGGTCCAAGTAGTTTTCATTCTCCAACATCATCCCAACAAGTTTGAGTTCTAAATGACTTTCCATAAAGTGCTTCATAAGAGCCATATGAATACTTGAGTTAAATATATTGTTTTATGAGAACAAAACCAATGTAAGATGCTGAACCCATCCCCCTTTGAATTCTTGAGAGCAGGCTCTTAGCATATCTTCAAGCATCTGAATAGTTCTTTTAGATTGGTCATCAGTTTTGGGGTGATAGGTCATGCTGAAATATAATTCAGTACTCAAATCATGTTGAAGACTCCTCCAGAATTTAGATGTGAACCTTAGATCACTATTAGATACAATTGAGAGTGGAACACCATGCAGTCACAGTAAATCCATCCCATATATATTTTTTATTTTGTTCAAGAGAGAGATCTTACTGACTAAAGATAAAATTGTAGGTCATGGTGTGTTGGTAAAACACAAACCATATCGCATTATTTCCCATTTACATCTTCAGGATACCAGTGACAAATTCCATAGTAACATTTTCCCATTTCCACATGGGTATAGGCAATGATTGCATCATTCTTCTGGACTTTTTTCACTCTGATTTAACTAGCTGACATACCAAGAACCTTGATGTATATTGTGCAATCTCGTTCTTCATGTTATCCCACTAGAACTGTTCTTGGAGATCGCGGTACATCTTGGTACACCCAGGATAGATAGATAAAGTTGAGCTATGTCCATAGTCCAATAACTCCCTCTTTTCCAAGGTGATGAAGGCACACATAGCCATGTTCCAAATCGAATCACACCATCATCGTCGAGATGGAACTCTTGCAGCTTCCATTCTTTTACTATATTCACCCTCCATTTTATATCTACATCATTCCTTTGTGCTTCCATAATCTTCTCTAGGATGGATTTTTGGGAAAGTTAGGATATATCCCCTTCCCTTATGATTTTCAAATCCATCCTTTGCATATCTAAGAAGATATGGTCTTTCTCAATCAATAACATGGATAGAGTAGTGGGTTCTTTTCTTCTTAGAGCATCTTCTACCTTGTTCAAATATCTAGGATGGTATTGAATAGAGTAATCGTAATCCTTGATTACATCTAACCATCTACTTTGATGCATGTTGATCTCCTTTTCTGTGAATATATACTTTAGGATCTTGTGGTCAGTTTATATGTCACACTTCTCAACATAAAGGTCATGCCGCTAGATTTTCAATTAAAAAATCACTACTGGAAGCTCTAGATCATGTGTCGAGTAGTTTTACTCATGAATCTTCAACTGTCATGAGGCATAGGCTATCACAATATCATTTTTCATGTCTACGCAACCCAATCCTTTCATTTAAGCATCACTATATATAACAAAACATTCTACACTTTTTGGTAGTGTGAGTACAAGTGTAGTGATCAGTCTTATCTTTAGCTCATTTAATCTTCCCTCACATTCATCCATCACGACATACTTTACCCCTTTCCTTTTTAACGTAGTTATCGGGCTTCACAATCGTGAAAATTTTCTATCAAAATGTCGGTATTACCCAGCTAATCTAAGGAAACTACGGATTTCTGTGACACTCGAGGGTCGGGGCCATTCCTCAATCACCTTTGTTTTTTAAGGATCCACAGAAATCCCCTCACTTTTGATCACATGTCACAAGAATGTGACTTGTTTCATCCAAAATTCACACTTTCTGAACTTGGCATACAACTTCTCCTTTCTAAATATCCCCAACAGAAGTCTTAGATTTTCTTTATGTTCCTCCTTTCTCTTGGAGTATATAAGAATATCATCAATAAACACTAACAAATTTTTTAATGTAATGTATAAAGACACTATTCATAAAATCCATGATGATTTCAGGGGCATTAGTAAGTTCGAAGGGCATCAACAAAAACACATAGTTCCCATACCTTGTATGGAAGGCAGTCTTCTGAATATGATCCTTATTCACCTTTACCTAATCATATCCAGAATGAAGATCCACCTTTGAGAAGTATTGAGCTCCTCTTAACTGGTCTAACAAGTCATCAATACTTGGGAGAGGATACATGTTCTTTATTGTGATCTTGTTGAGTTCCCGATAATTGATTCACAACCGCAATGTTCCATACTTCTTCTTCACAAAGAGCATTGGTGCACCCCAAGGTGATGCACTACGGTGTATAAAACCTTTGTCAAGATGCTCTTGCAACTACTTCTTTCACTCATCCAGTTCTATAAGAGCCATCCTATAAGGACACTTTAAAATAGGATTAGCTCCGAATATAAGTTCAATTGAAAACTCTACCTCACGATTTGGAGGAATTATAGGTAACTCTTCGAGAAATACATCTTTTTGTTCCCATATGATGGGAATTTCCACAGGGTTAGAACCTTCCTTTGACTCAACCATTTGGGAGAGGTATGCTTCTTCGTAGGGAATCAACATCCACAAAAATGAAGGTATTTTCAAAGGAGATTTATGATCTTCCTTGAATTTTTAGTGGAGCATGAGATGGATCAAAATATGAAAATATATTTCCTTTTCTAGACAGTTGATATGTTCTCTATATAATGAGAGCCAAACCATTCCCATTATATCATCGAATTCCACCAAGGGAAGTATTACGAGATTTTCCAGAAGAATCATCCCACATATTCCAACAAGAGAAGAGTTAAAAACATGGGTTGCAATTATTGAACCACTTGTTGTTTTTACAGATATCTCTACTTCATGGTTTTGGTGCTTCGATTCTATAGTTCTAGCAAAATTGAATGATATAAAGGAATTCTTAAAACCAGAATCAAATAAGACTTTTTTTATTTTTGAGTGAATAGAATGTATACCTTGTACGAATTAAATATCTTTCTCCACTTATGTATTCGTTATGGCATAAGATTTCCCTTGTTTCATTGGCTTTGGTGTCTACTGACACTAATTACCCTCGAGAACATGAGGTTTAGTGCACTAGCTTGCATAGTTCCCTAGCTCCCGTCAGTTGTAGCATTGAACTATGGGTGGTTCTCTCCTTTCTTCTACTACATTATCCTTATTTTTCATGTCTTTTTGACACTCCTGATCATGATGTCCTTTTTTCCCACACTTGATTCATTTCCCCATCCCTTTAAGGTAGTTCCCATGGTGGAACTTCTCACATTTCTGGCATGTGTGTCATTTAGTTTTCTTCCTACATTTATCATTAGATCCACCGACTTCAAACAGAATCTTGATTTTCTTATAACCGTAGTAATGCTTCCATTCTACAAACTCCATTTCCACTTTGAGAGCACACCGAAAAACTTCTTCATAACACTCAATGTCTCGAATTGGAAGAGACTTTTGAATCTGTTGTTTTAATCCACTAAATAAACTATCAAATTTTCTATCATTGTGGATAACAAAACATGAAGCGTACCTTGCAAGCCTTGTGATATTCACTTCGTAGGATGTGAAAGATTATATTTCCTTTTGCTTGAGCTCTATAAATTATCTCCCCATCTTCATACGAAGAGTTCATGGGATATACTTAATAATAAAAATTATCTTATTGTCTTCCCATTCCATCTCTTTGATTTCCCCCGTTGTCTTGGTGTTCTTAATAATATCCCACCATTGATCCTATTCTCTATATAGACGATAAAAATCTTGGGTCACCTTCTTGATATCATAATATTAAAGAACAAAAAAGATCTTTTCCATGGATTTGACCCACTGTTCCATTACTAGTGGATCAGAAGATTCATTAAACGTCGGTGGTTGTTTCCGCATAAAACATTTGATAGCCATTTTATCCCTCTTTGGTGATGGAGGACGTTCTACATTATTATGGTTATTGTTTAAAACCTGAGATTATTGGGTAAGAATAGTCATGAAGTTCTGAACTCCACCTCCCAAATCATTGGGGATGTCGTTCGAGCATTTGTTGCATTGGCCCTCACACGAGTTGTTGGCCTGGTTTCTCCTGGTTCCCACCAATTTCTAAAATAGAAACGGTTAGAAAAAAACATAAGTAAACTAGTAATTAATAAATAACTTATTCATTTGCACAATTTATACTAAAATAAATACATATAGGATACCTATGTAAAGATTCTTGTGTTCCTATTTGTACTTAGTCTCATGCTAGAGGTTTTCTCTAGGGTTCACTAATCCTAATTCCCAAATTAACTAAACCTTTTCTCTGATACCAACTATACTGACCCAAACTTTTATTACATTACTATTATATCATTTAAAATATAAAAAACATAGTAGTATTACAAATAGAGGATCCAAAGGTTTAGTGTCTTGGAAAAATGAGGACCGTACATAGAAATTACATCATCAAGAGTAAACATTTATTTAATTTCTTCTTCTCTAGATTCTTATTGGATCTTAACCACTCATTAGTACACGTAGCCACCTAGGGATATACATCAAAAGGAATGATCTAAAATCCCAATAATAGGACAGATTAGAACAATATTGCATGGGGTGAGCATAATCATAACATGGAAAAAAGGCCATGAACATGAGAGGAAGCATAAATAAAAGACATGAAGTGTGGAAATGCATAAAAAATGAATCATCATGTCTTAGTGGTTAAATACCACACGTAATTTTGAAAAAAGAAAGAATATTTTCCATATAATTTCACATTTACTCATGAGATTCATCACTTTACCCAATTCATTGGAGTGCTGTATAATTTTAGGCACACCTGTCACATTCAAACATTCACATTGCACTATATAATTCTAGGTGCACCTATCACATCATAATATTGTCATTATCATGAATTCCACATAGAACATTAATCATTGATTAACATAAGTAACCCATGTAATGGAATGTGTTTCATATCATAAGAACACATTCATAAAATTCAGGTTCCCAATACATAGAGGGAATAACACACATGATACAAGAACAATCAACCTTGAATGAGTAGTAAAAGGTGAGTTCTTAGAATAATTGTTCTTTTGGAAAACATTTTGTTGGACATAAATAATAGTGGTTAACATTTATATACCAGAAAAGGAAAGAAAATGATGAAAAAATGATTTTTATGGAGTAACCATATCCAAAAATGGAGTGAAAGAGGGAGAACCCGAAGGATGAAATTTGGGTTTGAGAATTTCCCCATACCTTATATCCAAACGCTTTCTTAGCTTTAATGTCCGGTATAATCACAATATATTTATTAATTAGAAATTATAGAACCTTTTATACATTAATATGTGACACTTTGTTTCATTATGTTATTTTATGGGCCTTTTGATAAGTTATAGAGGTTAAAAACATTGTTCGGAAATGTTTGGTTTTATGGTTTTTCTTGAGTGGTTCACTTGAATTCATAAATTGATGTTCAGGAAAAACATGGGTAAACATCCATAACTAATATTACATGATATTAATGAAATTAATAAAATTTAATATGATATTATAATGAGTTATATTCTATACCACTTGGATGAATCATTAGGTAAAATTAAATAATGATTGTTTGTGTTAATTTGGGCATTTTTTATATCACAACGAACTTGTTTTAATTTATCATTAAGTAATATGTAAATATGTATGTTAAAGAACATTAAATAGGACATAATACATATAAAATATTCTGATTCAACCACAGAAATAGTTTCATGACCAGATCTGAAGGTAGAAATGGAAGAAGTAAATATGTCGTTCTTGACGGTGATAAATTAACACCTCACGAACAACGATATCTTTAATAAAATAAAAGGAAGAGGAGAAAGGGGGATGAATCATATAATATCCCATTAGTATCATAAAATTACATTATATTCATGATTATGGTGTTACCATACAATTTGGGAAGAGATATGTGGGGAGAGGATAAGAAAAGAACATGAAATTGAATGGGAATTAAAGAAGAAGAGGGAGAGAAATTACCTCTTGAATACTTCTCTTGAGACCCTCCTTAAGGGCTCTAAGATTGGTCTTTTGATGAGACCAAAATCTATTGGACGTGGGGTAGGGACTAGGAAATATTCTTGGGCATATTTTAGACAAGGCTTCATGCTTGAGAGGTGTGGGGAAATGAGGGTGTGAAGGATGGTATTTATATTAAAGGGGAGAGGGGATTCCTTAATATAAAATTCATAAGTTTATTATTTCTCCAAAAGACAATGAATATTGTTTCTACCATGACAAATAATAGTAATTTTATAATTTAATCTCTGACCAAGTTGTCTTACATTATCATAACATCACACATGAATCTATAAATACCTTATTTTTGTAAATTATGATATTTAACTGTTCATCAAAAATTCAAGTATATTAGAAAACTCCCAAAATTTTACCCCAAATTTTTTTTGATGTGTAGATTACAAAAATAAATTACATTTTTCAAAATTAATTTTCTAAATATGATTAATTTAGTATTTAATTAAAATTATAATTTATTATTAAAAAACAAGTTTTAAAACATTCATTTTTTATTCTAAAATATATGTACATAATACTTTCACATTAATATTATTTTTATACTATCATAGGTAAAGTTACTATTCTTTAGGTTATATCATTATTAATAAAGTTATGTTACTATTCACCAAAAATTATTATTATTTAATTAGACTCCAAAAATCATCTTGAACACAACTGTGTGTGTCAGATTTTCAAAATTCTTAATACAGAAGTGAAAAACTTATGATTAAAGATTACATAGCACATAGTATTTAATTATTTTGTGTTTTCATGTGATTTTATCACATAATTATAAGTAGATAATTTCCATTGAAATCTTTGGGTCATTACAGGACCTCTTGGTACATTTAATAAACCTATGAAACATCAAATATTCCATAGTGATAAACCTAAATAGTCATTGAGTGATAAGTCTATTGGTGATAATATATTTCAAATATTAGATAGCTATTTTGGGGTTTTATGTGATATAAGCTAAACATTATTAAATACATTTTGGGTGATATTTATGGGAATATATCTCTTTGGTTTAATATAACTTTTAATGAAAATATTATTTGTGTAATAATGTTTTTTTCATTTTTTGGGAATAATGTTAAAGTCATTAATGACCATAAGTATTAATATGATCATTGGTTTTTAGGTAATAATTATTTATTAAGATTATTTGACTTTGTGGAAAAATATAATCTATATAGAAAAACATAGTGGTTAAAAATTTATTTAAGGATTAATTTAATTTCAGAAATGTTTTTCATATTTTATAAATATTGTTTTAGAAATAGGATAACCTCTATGTCGGGTGATAACATGTCGCATCTGGAAAGGCCATGAATCTTGAACCTACAACCTAACGGAATCAAGTGTGCAATTCCTCCTACTAGACTACGTGATGTCCTGGTTAAAATGGAATTAAATAAATGATTTTATAGATGAATATGAAGTTTATTTTGTGAAATATATTTTTGGATACAATATTTATAATTTTCTAGGATTTTGACTTGATTAATCATATTTTGGGAAATGATTCATTCGGTTGAGTTATATATAACCCTTAATAATAACATGTTATTTTACATTAATTATTTTTTAAGAAGAGAACAATAATTATTTTTATGTTGAGGCTATTTGGTATGTATGATTACTTATTTGATTAATGATTTATATTGAACATTGGCTTTGGAGATTAATATAAAGCCGTATACATTTTTATAATTATCTTATCTTGTTATAACCATTTTTTCTGGTAAACTTATAATAACAGGGGGAATATCTTGATATCATTTTTAAGAATCATGATATCTATTATAATTTAATTTTAGTTCTTCAGGCATGAAACATTCATACCGAATACTCATCATTTGGAGAAATAGATGATATTGAAATGGAAATTAATTAAAAAAATGAAATTATACATGTGAAGTAAGAATATTTCTTTATGTTCATAGTCTAGATGGTAAATGGAATTCCTTAACTCTAGGAAATGGATCTTGAATCAATAAATTGGTTATATAACCTTCAATTCTGATGAATCAATGGTATTTTAACCCTTTATAGATTTATGGATTTGTGTTGGTTAACTTTCTCTTGACCATGATCGTTATCACTATATATTAATCCATAAGTGTGTTTTTCTCTTCGAGGCCCATATTTACACTTCCAATTAATGTTATCATATTTGGGAACCTAGTTTTGTGTTATTCTAAATGAACTTAAATTTTTTCCTTTCCTACTTTTTTAGAGGATGTTTTATTAACCGTTTTATAAGGGGTGATTTCAACAATGAATATTCAATTTTCAAAACATTGATTTAAGATCACAATATCAAATTGTGAGTATGTAATTTAATAAATGTTGGGAGAATGTAACACCTAGAGTATATCATATATAATTATATTTTTTTTAAGTTTATGTAAAAAATTTATTCATATCCTTCTCTATCAAATGGGAAATACAACCATTACTCATGTGTACAGTAGACTACGACCTCTCAAACCAAGGTAATTTTTTCCATCACCAACTCACATGGATAGACATACTGATGTAAATAAATAATTCATATGATACTTATGACTTAATATTTATTCTATAAATTTAGAACACCATCCATTTCCATATACTCTTTCACCCATTAAGGAAATTATAATGTTGCTCATGTGTATGTATGACCTACAGTCTACACAATGCGATGTGATCATTTATTTTGTATAAATTTTAATAATGATTATAATATGTATACAATGAATAAATTTGATATTTATATCAATAATATCATTTTGGATACAATTTTACTATATTATTGTGCAAGAACACAATTTTTTACTCAGGTATGGATCCTTTAAATTTAATTCTAATTCCTTATTTTGGAACTTTTATAGATTCAAAATGAGTTCGTGAAGGTTATGAGGGTGCCAGAGGATTAATCAAAGCCCATAACCCATTTTTTCAAGGAAACTGGCCATTTTGAGTAGTTATAGAACATCGTGTAGGTAGGGCACAAAATTATATCTAACAGTGTGGACGGTCTACATTTTTAGGCATAGCATTCTTTCATGGTTGGTGCATGGTTTCCCTAACCATGAAACCTAACCATGTTGTATTCCCCTTTTCCTAGGTTCCCATGCATGTTTTGCGCATGGATTGGAAAACTGTGCAGGCAAACCGAGCACAGGCTAATTTTTGGGTAATTTTACTATTTTACTATTAATGATCTAATTAACCACCTCCTTCTTCCCCAATCTGATTTTCAATGGGATTATCAACCATTTCACTCATTTTAGATAATTATGTAGCCCTAAGATAGGGATCAGGAGATATCCTTCATCAGGGATCTGTTCGAGCTTCTGTTAATCTTGTTGGGTACACAACAGTAAGTACTCGAGTCCTTTTGATCCATTATTCATCTCTCTTACTCCCAAACTAGTTATAAAGGAATGGAGGGTTTTACTCATTCCTTAGATCTACTCTGATCTGATCCAAATCATGTTCCTATACTAGACGAGGATAGTTTTACAGGCATAAGCTGGGTGGTCTATAACTCATCAATCATGTTCGTTGATTTTGGAATTGTCGTGTGGGGCCCACTGATTTCATCAGGTGCCATTTATTGAATTTTTATGGAAATATTATAATAATTAGAATTTTATGATTACAATATTTGAATAAATGTGATTAGTTTTTAATTTTTATATCAACAATGTAACACCCCAAGCTTCCATGGTACACGTCTCTTTGAATAATTGATCAGCCTGTGTAGTACGCAACTACAAGATTCTAACACACCACGACCAATCAAAGTAGAAGTTATGAATATTAATACCCACTTTTTCAAATTATTTAAATTTTATATTTCAAAATGGACTTCATTTTTGGATTCGTAATATTGAATTTATCCTAGGGTGAAATTTTGGAACTTTTCGGATAACTTTTATATTTGGATGAACAGTTAAAATTACTAAATTTTAATTAAAACAACTTTTTTAATCAAAATAATTAATATTGATAAATTATAATATTTATTGGATGTAATGTATAATTAGAATATAGTTTTACCATTATATCCAATGGTGGTCATAGAATTAATTTCACTTTGAAATTGGACATAAACAATTGTCAATCTTTTGATTGATATTGTTTCTTAAAAACATGCTATTTGTTTTGAAAACGGGAATTAATAATAAAATTAATTAATGCAACTTATATGTTAGGAATTTTTTAAAATAGATATCATTTTTGAATTTGGAATATCAAAAATAGCATAGAGTTAATTTTTGGTATTTTTCTGAAAAACATCGATTTTTGATGAATAGTGAAACCCCTAAGTGGCAGTTACAAAACTGATTTCTTGTTTAAAAGAAACATTACCGCTTATAAAAATTGAATTTAAAGAATCCTACATAAATGGTTGTAAATAGGATGTAAAATGTGGTTCAATGGGTTGAAAATAAGTTTTGGTGAATAGTAACGTTTAAGTTTTATTAATCACGATTAAAGGTAATTAGTGTAATTTAAGGTAAATATAATGATATAATAATATGAAATTACCATTACACTTGTCCTAACCTTATTTGATGAGTCATGGACGACCAAGAAAATCCATGGGTCAACTTGGGGACCCCATGGAGCCACTTGAGTAAGAAAATGACATTAATAACTTTTTATTTAAAGTAAAAATAAAATTGCCACAAACATGTGTTGTTTTACAAAAACAATTATTACATGGAGTTATTTAAGTTAAATTTTCGACTATAAATATTCATTGGAAAGACAGATATATTTCCTACATCATGATGCATTTTTTATAATTTTTATACATTAAATAAATTAAAATTTTTATGACACCATGATGTTGCAGCGATTACCTCATTAATTAACGATTTAAATAAAATGAATAGATATTGTAAAATATAAGACTTACACTTGTCAAAAACCTTTTGGATGAGTATATTTAGAACCCTTATCACGTTATCCTTGAAATATATAATTTTTGGACCTTTAAAATTTGAAACTCATTATAGAATAAAGTAACATTTCTTGACTTTCCAAGAGTGCCCCTCCACTCCTCTTATAAAAGGCCCCCACAACTACCACCTTATTCACACCTTCAAGACATTTGTCTTGGCCAAACTCTGACCAAATACTCTCTAAACATCCATCTCTTACTCCTAGAATCCTCACTTTGGGCAGAAGTCTTCCCAAGGAAGCCTTTGGCTCAAATAAAAAAGAGTTATTCGATTTTAAGGTAATGTCTTCTCTTAGGTTATTTTGTTTTATTTTTCTTTTCCACACCCTTAAAGTCTTTTTATTCCTTTATTTTGTAACAACACCAGTATCATCAATATAATATGATTTTTTTTATGAGAGTTATTTGATTTATAGTTACACACACCTTTGTCTAATTGTTAAATAACATACTGTTTCTGTGAGGTGCGAATTACTGCCTCATGGAATGTTGATTGTTCGATCTTCTTTTAACAACTATAATGGTGGAAATTATGATGACACTATTTATATATATGATATATATTATATTTATTTTTTCTTTATGATTCTGTATTTTTCATTTATGGCATACCTTTCTGATTTCCATTATTGGTAAACGCAATAATTTCATTTTAGAAAGTGTGGACTACTGCCCCCTCAAAGTGAGTTGAATCGTTAATGCCATATGTGGGACGTATAAGGGATGGAGTAAATGATATTATATATGATATTATACTGGAATTATAATATAACTTTATATCATTATGATTTAAATCCATTAAATATGAAATATAAATGAAAGTAGCGTTCATGTGTACGTACGGCTTACCGTCTCCATGAACGGTGCATTTCATTTCTTACCTCTAAATGTTAGGTAATATTATAAAAGTATATATATACTGGATATATATGATATATATTATAACTAAATAATGAATATAATTCTAGATATAATGGAAATTTTACCACATGAACATCTTGTAATTATAGGATGTTTATTTTCAAGTACCAAAGATCAACAAAACGATTGTTATTAACTTAAATAATTACATAATGTTCATAGCATGGTAATAAGTGATCTAAAAGGAATAATGAATTTGAAAAATGTTCTTAAGAAAGTATAAATAAACTCTATTTTATTATTCATGAGGTTAAAGAATGGTCGAGTCAAGTCAGACATGAGGTAAGGGAACTTCCTACCCCAATTTCTGTTCTTTGGGTTAATCTCTTACATTCAAATTATGTCATGATATTATTATGTCCTATCTTGTATTTGTACTTTCATTATGTGTACATTTATTTAATACTCATAATAGATCTATTTTATTTTAAAAATTATCTTTGTAAGTGACTTCATCTCAATCTCCATTCATTGAGGCATATTTTTTTTATACTCAATTTTTTTACAGTGTATAAAACTCTTTGACTTATACTTTTATTCAAAAGGAATATTTTCATAAAAAGAATTTTTACTAAACGACAAAAGGAATTTTTTTTCTTATGTATGCAGCGATAACAACTTCTCTACCATCGTGACCATTGTTTGAGTTTAGGCGTCCTCCACAATCCATAACTTTTTTTTAAATGAAAAATAAATACAATGTTTTAAATTTCTTTTATTTTAGTATTGAAAATGGTTTTGATAATATTTTTATTATATCAATGTGTTTTATTCATATATTGTGATTAAAATGTGGAAATGTTATGTTTATTTTATGCATGTTTTATGTGATATGATTAATTTATGGTTTATTATATTTTAAACCTGTTCATATGAGGAATACATTGGACTTAATAAGTGTCCAGTGGGGCTCAATATAGCTCCTTGATGCATCGGTAGGTCTCATGAGACAAACTAGTGTCTTGGCACGAGGCCTTGAAAAAAGCTTATTTGTAGTCTTGGCATGAGGCCTTGGATACATGGTTATGATAGTATGGTATTATGCGTTTCATCATTATGAAAGTGGTTATTGATAATGCATGTGATTATTCGACTAGCAGAATATCTATATGAATAAGTAAATGAAATTATTTCATTTTTTTCCATATTATGCTGAAGTTAATGTTTAAAAAGATTTTGTTTTACTTATATAATGCCATAAATGTTTATATTTATTTATGAATGTTTCCGCTATATTGTTATCATTACTGAGCATTTGAGCTCACCTCTTATAATGTTTTAATTTTTCCAGAATGTGATGAAGTATATTATGAATGACCTGTATGGATAATATGAGGGGATATGAAGACATGATGTTTTTTTAGTTTTTTTACATTATGATGTAATGTAAGACTTATGAATGTATCTAGTGTTTCAAAGGCTACTAAACTAATTGGTCTTTCGAGACTTGATATTTTGTGATCACGCCAATGTTACGCAATAATTCACAGACTCTAGGTAACTGGGGTCGGGGAATTACAAACTACATCATCCATCTCATGTAGGATGTTATGCCATAATTGTCATCGTAGTATTTTGACACGTTTGAGCCACTATTCAGGTGTGCCTTGGCTTGACCTTTCTAAGGGTAATATTTTTTATTTTTAACGGATTATTGTATATTGTGCATGAAATAATGGAAATTACCATGTATGATCACCAATTGACATACCTAAGTAAAGTGATTCAATTTTTAATTTAGATTCTTCATTAATTTTGTAGTCACTAACATTCCCTTGATACATTCACATTATTATTTTCATTAAAAAGTATATATCACTTAAATATCTATGTTACATTTATCACATATATAATTATTTCATAAATTTTATGCCATTTATACATATGATGTTTTACTCTTGATGTTATTGATTGACTTTAGAATTATTGACAATCTATATTCATTACACAATACAAATACTCTTTCCTAAGGAATATAGTTTATGATTTAAATTACCCATTGAATATATAAGCAATGAAATAGATATGCAGTAAAAGGTGGGGCCAGTTATAGATATCCCTTCCATGCATCTATAGTCTTATGAGATGTATCAGTAATATTTTGATAAATGTGTTTTAGATGTACACCCATCGATCGATTAAATTATCTTGGTGTACAGTCATGTTGCTATAAATATCATGATGTCTAAGATCATGAGATCCAATAATAATTATTTTCTTCATTGATTTTTTATTTATTATCCATGATATTTATTTTCATTGATATTATCAATGGATGCATTTTCAAGATCAATTTATTAGCTAAATGGAATGTGTTTTCATTTATTTACCTAGATATATTAATTATGCCTTATTAATTATGTATAATTTATTATTGATAGTTTCTACTATACGTAACACTTAATTGAAATCTGAGCTCACCCATATTTTTTCCTTTCCCATGATTAGAAAAAATAAGCTTTGTTTGATTTCAATGTTGCATAATATTTATTTTCTAAATGTTTTGTAATTTTTTACATTTTGAAATTTTAAGTGAAATTTAATAATGTATCTAGTTTACTAAGACTACAAAACTACTTAGTATTTCTGGATATGATTCAATGTTTCATGTACCAATTTAATAATGTAATGATCGATTATGGTCTACTAGGTTCAAGGTATTAATACTTGGTATCATAGTATAATCAGTAAAAACTATGAATGATAGATAAGTAATAGATAGATTAGGGAATATAAATATATGATTGAATTTAAGGACAATTCTATGTATGAGATAACAGCCTAATGCTTTAATAATATATATATTATGTAATTTTCCAATAAATATATCTTAGTCAAGATACTACAAATGGATGTGATTTTTTCAGATATGAATCTAGAAGTAAAAAACCCCAAATAGAGTTTGTCGGGTATATATTATCCATCATTCTGGTTAATGACTTGTGTTCCCTCAATGCTCACATAGTTTTATAATCCCAAGGGATTTTATTAGGCTAATTAAAATTTTCTATATGAACTATAATGATTAATTAGAGAATATAACCAATGGATACATATGTGATTCCATATTTGTAAACATAAAGTTTCTTGGAATGATAAGTCCATGCTTTATCATAGGTTTAAAATCATAAATATCATTTTTATAGTTTTATGTTATAGAATTTTAACATGATTAAAAATATTTTGTGATAAATTTTTGATAATAAAACTCCTTGGTCTAGTATATATTTTAATAAAAAATTTATTTTTCGAATAATTCTTTTATATTTTATGGATAGAGGTTTAAATTTATTGATACCCATTAGGGTTAATATAATAATTGTTGTTACGTTAATAATTTTTAATTAAGATTATTTAATTTTGTTTTAAAAAATAATTTTTATAGAAAACCTTTTTGGAAAAAAAGTTATTTAATGATTAATATTTTTTCAAGTATCATCATCATGTTTTATAAATATAGTTGTTAAAAAGGGAGACCTATATATCGGGTGACAACCAGTCATATTCAGCAATATTGCAAGGCTTGAACCCAAAACTAAATGGAATCAAGGGTGTAGTCCCAACCAATATCCTATGTGATATTCAAGTTAATATGAAATTAATGAAACAATTCAATGGATAAATATTATGATTTTTTTGGTAAATATATTATATGATCAATTAGTTTTGAATTTTTATAATTATTAGGTGAGTAATGATATATTGGAAATGTTTTATAGTGTTGTGGTATATGTAACCCTTCTTTCTGACATGTTATTTAACATGAATTCTTATTTTTGAAGAACATAATTAAATTTTTGAATTTTGTTGTTATTAGTTATTTAGGGTTACTTATTTATGGGATTATTTAAATTGGACTGTGGATTTCATAATTGAAATGATGTTGTATTCATTTTGGGAATTATATTACCGTGTTCAAGCCATTGTTGGTTTTGGTTAATTTCAAAAGGTAGGGGTATATCATAATATAAATTTTTTTGAGACATTTAGAATTTTATTTTAGTGCATCAGACATGAAAAATTCATCCTGAATACTTATTGTTAGGAGCAATAGATAATATTGGAGTGGAAATTAATTAAAGGATGAAATTATACATATCTAGTAAGATTATTTCATTATGTTATTAATATAGATAATAAATTAATTCCTTAACACATGGAAACATATTTTGAAACAAATAATTTATCTTACAACCTTCGATTCTAATGAATCAATGATGTTTTATCCCATCAATGATTTATGGTTCTGGGGTGGTCAAAATTCTCTTACTCATGTTCTATATTACTCTTTACAAATCCAAATGAATTACTTTTCTCTTCCATGTCTATATTTTCTCTTCCCACTAATTTTCACCTATTTTGTAACATTATTTTGTCTTATTCTAGAATACCAATGTATTTCCCTTTAAATCTTTTTATGAGTAAGTATTATTAACCATTTTACAATATTTATTTTCCCCAAAGGAATTTTCAAAAGTCAAATTGTGGATTTCCAATAAAAATTTGAAATTTGGAGGAAATAATTTATTGAATTTGGGGAGAATTTAACACCTCTATATCTTTAGACGAAGACTATATTTGATAGAATATAAGATACGCCACACAAAGCCTAAAAAAATCCCGATATACTATTTAAATGCGACCATTGAAACCAAACTGCAAAAATTGGTGGTATTAGTATGAATAAATTTTTTAAAACTATTTATAAATATTTTAGATAAAATAAATATATTGGTAAGGACATAATTTTTTTACATGATTAATAAATATATTTTTCATCAAAATTGTTTTCATTTTTTTTCAAATAAATATAACCAATTTCGTACAATTTTATAAATTTTATTATAAAAATTTAGCTTTATTTTTTAAATTATAATATCAAAATTAAAATAGGATGATATTTTGGTTTTTTTTGAAAAGGGTTATTTTTTAGTGAATAGTGAAAACTATGCTTTTTGTACAATTGTCATCAAATTTCAATAAATTAATTAATTTATATGTCCCATTATGATATACATTTTTTTAAAATATAAATAAATTTTATTTATTTACATTAAAGATAAATAATTACAATTTAATCGTATTTATACTAGATTTTAGAATAATTCTATTTTGAAGCTTAAAACACATGTTTCTAAAAATTGTTTCCATTATATAATGTTTCTCAAATTAAAATAATTTACATAACCAATAATTAAGAATTATATAAATGAAAAATATTGAATATATATATACAGATATGATTTAAAATTAATATAATGATTATTAATATTCATAGTGTTAATATAAAATCATCTTATTGCTGAAAATGCATTTCCTGAAAAATTGTTTTTCATCGTGATTATTGTTTTAATTTTAAATTGAATTATTCTACTTATATGAATAGAGTATAATGAAATTTATTCCATAATTATAATCCACATAATTAATATTTTTAATAGGTACAACATAATTTTTGGTTATAATGATTAATAAAAATAGTAAAAATTAATTACCATAGTTAAGCTTAAAATGAGATTTTGTGTGTTACTTACGCTCCTGTTAAATCTAATATTCCACACACATAGTTTTTTTATTTGATTAAAATAATTTCAAATTAATAATAAATTTTTCTATAATATCTAATAAATATCATTTTTAGGGTAAAATGAAAAATGACATAGGTTAAAAAATCCAGTTACTGTTGTGAAAACCAAAATGCTCAAATTGATTAACCTTGTTGGTAAAAAGAATATCATTTTTAAAAAACGTTTTATTTGAGTGGGTAAGGATTTTATCTAACTTAAAGTCCATAAAATCCTTTATTTTTTAATTTTTGAGGCGGATTTGGATGAGTTTTAATTCCCATTATTGAATAGCATTATGTATTTATAGAAATGTGACACATCAATTATAAAAGTGATCCCCCTCCAGCCATATATTCACACCACTCAATCCACTTATATCAACCAAAACCATTAAAAATATATCCCACAAAATCATTATAAACATTACATAGGTTATATTATTCCAAAAATTCCAACGTTATGTTCCTTTATAACAGATCCTATGGATTTTTTTCTTAAGGAAACGTAACAGTATTTATCAGGCTCTTTCTTTTTTAATTTTTCATTGAATAACTATAAAAATGTTTAACAATTATAATATAACAACAAAATTATCAATCATAAACTTAAATGTTATTATTTTAATTTAATAATATTTTTCCATCTTTTTATCCATTAATTTGGAAATAGAACTATTTCTTATGTGTTTGGAAGATTACCTCCTCACGAACTGATTTATTTTTTCTTCCATCACCAACACACATGGATAGTAATAATGATGAAAATAATAAATTAATATGGTACCTGTGACATCTTATTTATTATTTGAAGTTATTATACCATCCCATTCCTTTCCCATTTTCCCATTAAAAAAATGATAAATTCATCTTTCATATGTATCGTTTACAATCTCTACAAAATGATGAGATACATTTTTCTTGTTATAATTTAAAAAATGTTTCTAAAAATATATTCAATGAATAGATATTATATTTAATAAATTAATATAATTTTATAAATTATTGAAATATATCCTATTCATAATAACTATATCATCCATGGAAAAACATGAATGAGAAAAAAAACTGTTAAAACGTGAAACCAAAGTAGTAATGAAATATTATTAAATAATTAGTGATAAGATTTCATAAGACAATAAAATATGTTATTATAAATATTAATAGAATTATTTTATAAATTAATAATTTTTTTAAATTCATTATTCATTAGGTTATATCATATTAAACTAAATTGAATCTTGAGGTAAGGGACTTCATCTCAATTTCCCTTCATTGGGACAGATTTTAATGTCATGCAGCTAATTTCTTTTCAAAAATTTATATAATTCTTAGTTTTCGTATTATAATTTTAATATTTCATAATTCATGGAATTTTAAGTTAAAATTAATATTACATTATCCAATGGAAATTTACTTGAATGTTACCAAGTGGTAAGTAATTTCATAGATCAATTTTCTTTCATTAGGTTGTATTAATTCTTCATTATATTTGATATTATAAGATTATGTTTTTAATGAGTTTTTATTTTTTTATGTTGTATTTTTTATTTTTTATGTGAATTTACATTCAATATAACTAATAAATTCATTGACTAACCCTCACTTCAATAGTATGACCTTGTATGAGATTTCATCTCAAATTCAACTCTTTTGAGACATATTTGGTATTATGCACATATTTAAAATGAAATTACATTATTCATTTAAAAAAATTTAAAGAAAAATATCTCATTAATTATAGTGATGTTTTTATACCAAATTTTAGTATAAAATGATATCCAAATAACATAATTGGAATATTAAATATATAATTTATAAAATTATTAATTAAAACCATTTTAATGTAAAATAAAACTTTAAAAAATCTTAAAATGAAATTACAATTTTTAAATAAAAATTTGTATTTTTTACTATTCGTTGAAAAGTCAATGGTTTAAGAAAAACATCATAAATTAACTATAAGATAATTTTTATATGATATACCAGTTAAAGTAAATTAAAATTAAAGGGTTTTATCATTTATTAATAGAAACACCATAAAAATATAATAAAAACACTATTGAGGAAAATAAAAATTTCACTTTGAAATTAGCTTTTTAAATACTAAAAATTTCAAAAATATTAGAAAAAACATTTTCATTGAAAATAACCTTTTTAACATGTAAATAATTATCTAAATTATTTAGTAGACAAGAAGTAGGGAAATTCTTTTCATGTCAAACATGTTAAAAATCATTACTTTAATACTTTTCTTAAAAGTTAAAATATTACATATAAGGAAAGTGGAAATAATTTTTTTAAAAAAACACTTTTAAAAAGTAAAACATGGAAAAAAATCTATAATAAATAATTATATAATATTAAAAATTTTGTTTAAATTTTTTGAAGACAAATATGAATATAAAATAAAATCATTTTCAGCAGAAAAGAGAAATAAAGGTGGATTTTTGTAAAAATATTTTCTCAATCATTTTAGGTAACAAAGAGAGTAAAGTGGTAATATTACGTAAAAATATCACGAATTACCATATGAGAAGAAAAAATTGGGTTTATTATAAAATAATCAAATTATTTCTTATAATGGATATTTAAGTATAATCAATCTGGACTAAATTGTGAATGAAGCCTAAACCCTTACAACTTTGGTAACTTTTGAATCTAACCCCCATTAAAGAGATAACATCAAATAGAAAATTAAATTACATTAGTAAAAATTGATTAATGAGATAAAATATAATATAGTAAGTATTTAAACCTTATGAAAATAAATAGGTGCATAATATCAAATATTTCACAATTTGGAGGAAAATGATATGAAATATCTTACAAAGATCATAATGTTGATGTGAGGGTTGATTGTTGAATTGATTATATTTACAAAATGTAAATACAAATAAAATATGTAAAAATAAAACATAAAAATAATAAAAGTACATTAGAAACATAATCTTATAATATCAATGAAAATGAAGAAGTAATATAACCCAATTAAAATTAATTGAGTTATGAAATTTCTTACCACTTGGTATCTTTTGTGTCAAATTACCTTGGCTGAATTAAGTTAAATTATAAAATAAAATACAATGATGTATGAATTTTTCATGTTATAATATATGAAATGGACATTACATAAAATATATAAACTTAATTAGGTTCATAACATTAAAATATTCCTCAATGAAGGGAAATTGAGATGAAGTCCCTTACCTAATGCATCACTTTGGTTGAACGTGCTTCAAGATCATATATAATGGATTTAAACAATAAATTAATTTAGAATATAACCATATTAATATTTAAGATATCATATTTTTTAATATCCTAATATTTTACATGGAATGAATATGTGGGATAACATAAAAGATATGCAACACTATTCTTAAATGAACAAAAACATATTAATATTTAAAAGTAATTGTTATAACCTAAACATTAAATAGGTAGGTGTGAATAAGAATATATGATTTGTTAAATAAATATAATACTCTTAATTAATATAAATTCATTGATCAATTTATTTAAAATAATCAATCAATTTTGAAGAAATACTTTTATGCTTCAAAAATCCATTTTTTCCATAATGATTTTTTTTGTGAGTGAATAATATAAAGAATTTATAGAATCTTTATAAATTTTATTTTATAAAATTAAAATAATTTTTTTAATCAAAAAATAAAAATTATTCAGTGGTGATATTTTGTTATTTTTCTGAAAATATTTATTTTCTAATAAATAGTGAAAAAATTGATTTTTATTGAAAATTGTATTTCATTTTAATGTATTTAATAATTACAATTATATTTTTTATTGATTTTAAAAATTAATTAGTTACCTTTTAATTAAAATAATCCTATTATGGTTTTTGAAATGAAATTTATACTTGAATTTAGTATAAAAAATGTTATTCATAAAAGGGAGTTTTTCTTTTATACTCTTTTTGTTATTTTTTTTGAGTTTAATTTTAAATTAAATTATGAAAAATATGTGTTTTAAAATTTTAAAGATATATTTAATATTTTTAATTAGATGTTCCAAATTTGGTAAGTATCCCTACATTATTTTTGTTCATTATTAAAAGTAAACTTAGTAATTTTTTTAAACATAGTAAAGGGTAAATCAGGTAATTAAAGTTGAAAATAAAATGTTAAGGACTACAAAATGACTATAAAACATTCCTAATTTTTTTATGTTATTATTTCATCCATAATCATTCAATATTAGTTTATATGGAATTTATTGTCCATTTATGGGTGATTAGAATATTTGTAATATTTTATTTCATGAAAAGACAAAAATATCACTCTTGTCTTTAATAACTATAATATTTTTAAAATGGAAATAACTAGACGATAGTATTTGATATTAATATAATTCTTAATTATATAGAATTTATCTTTATCATAGTAATTTAATTTTAATATTTAGATAATAAATAATTACCTTAAATACTTAAACAATACTATTGAAACAATTATTAAATACATAAAAAATCATATAGTTGATATTAACAATATTAAAAGTACTGAAATATGATATAATTAATGTGATACTTGAATTTTATAGATTAATATAAATTTTTAAGTATGGATTAAATTATTTTTTTGAATTTTACTTCTTTTCATGATGTTATTAAAATGAATGTAATGAAATTTTTTAAAAATTGGTGTTAATGTTATTTTATACTGAATATTATTTTATAAAATAATATTAAATTCCTATAAATTATATATTCAGAAAATTGATTGGGATATTTTTTTAATATATAAACCATGGAACTTTTATGTTCCATTTGTTAATGTGACATCCCACTACCCATTTTTAGTTAATTATATTATCTTTACTAGTTTCCCTCATTAATTCAGCATGTCTTTAAACTCATGAGGATAGAGAACATTATATAATAAAAATGACCTAAAGATTAGGGTTGTTTGTTTGTTTTAATTAATGGATTCTAAGTGTAAATATTTAAAGTATTTTCAGGGTTCTTCTTGATTTATAGAATGCCTGAGTTGGTTTGAGGTTTTCATAATGAAACTGGTGTTTTATAATCTATATTAGAAATACATGTCATGTAATGGGAATAAAAGAATCGAAATTTATGTATGGAATATTTTAGGAACCTGGAAAATAGAATTAATAGAGTATATACCATGAAAATATTACATTCAATATAATGTTAAAAATCTAATTTTTTATAAAAGTTAATGGATGGGTTTTTCTGCATATGTCATCCTCATGGATTACCCAGCGTATAAATAGTATAAATGCCATGTAAATGCCCTAGAAATGGATTTTAGGAAACTTAATTAGTTGATTCTAATTTCATTCTTCTCCATATCTCTCCCCTCTCGACCATGGGATCTTCTCAGATGATTTTTGGAGCCCCCATTCCATCCATATTTATTTTTTTGAGGATTTATCACTATTGCGGGTGGGTTATATATATAAAATTGAATAATCCTTTATTATAAATAATTTACATTGATTTTTCTAGTTCTATTTAGTTTTTATATTTATTTTTTATTCATGGTTATGATTCCTTTGATTATTTTCTAGATCCTTTGTGTGATCTTGTTCTGAGGGTTGTTACTTTTGTTGGTTGTGGTGAGGAAGGTGTGCATGCTTGGGGTATGTATTGTATCCTATTATTTGTTAAAACCTATGTTTAATGGAATCAATTCTAAGATGTGTGTTATGGTTCTATGACTTGTTTTTTCATTTTTTAATTATTATTATCAGTGAATCCCATTGCGGGCATGCATGACCCAAGTTTTTAAGTAGGAGGTTCTATCTATAGCCTATGCTGGTGAATTACATTACCTTAGTTTTGATAATTTTTTATAAAATAAAATAGAATGATTTGATTTATTTTTTATGTATGTTGAACTAAATTTTTATAAAATATAGTTCTCCCTTAGTTTTTGTAAATGGATTAGTGTTTCTAAATCTTTTTGAAAGGGTTTATAAAATGGTTTTCATAGCACAGTTTGATGAAAATGGTTTGATGAATTTATTTGGAAAATAAGGAATATGGGAATCCTTGGGGACTTATGTGTAATGTATAGGGATTCACTCTCAAATTTACCCAAGAGATGAGGGTAGAACGGTCCTTGTAGTTTAGCTTGGGTTGTCGAATCCTCAAAGACCTATGAAGTAACCTACAGACACGCACATTCTATGGATTGTTTCTGGATATGAAGTGGCCAACATGGGTAGATATTATATGGGTTTAAGTGAATTCTAATATACTTAAGTGAATTCTAATTAACAGAATGAGTTGATCCATGGTTATCACTTGGGCTGGATTAGATGCATTCCAGGTCATCTATTTCAATTTCTTATATTTGAGATGAGATTATTTAAGAAGATAAAACAACACCATAACTTACCAGTTTAAAAAGTACACCATTTGATACTACTCACCTATACACTTGAAGGATGAATGTTTTGATCATTTCAAGGTAAAGGTTCGTATTGGCACTCAACGTGTGTGGCCTTAAATTCAACAAGGATGAAGGATTTTAATGATATTCAAACAAAATTATCAATTAAAAGAAGTTATTAGAAATTAATGGATCAATCCATAAGTTTCTTATCCCACCATTGAGTCTACGGTTTCAATGGAAGCGGAATGTAGACTAATGGTGTAGGAAATGGAGAAGTAAAAAAATGAAATTAAAATAACTCCACCATTGTGTGATAATTTCACAATGTTTGGTGTGAATAAATTCACAACCTAAAACAGAGGTATCAAATTGATATGTAGAACAACATAGTAATAGGAGAGGAAGAACTTTGATTAAGAAACTAATGTTAATTGAACAACTTACATGTAGAAGACAAACTTGAGACAACAAAATCGCAGTATAACAATACAATTGAACAAAGCAACAAAGATGATCAACTCCATAAAGACACTAACTTAAATAGAAATATCAAGAGTCATGGTTCTAACTCCCAACATTAAAATGCATCCCACATGATTATTGTAGGACTAGGGTGGTGGAAAGTAAGGGAGAGTAGACTTCTTTATCCACGACTGAGGTGACAGCTAGCTTGCTTCCACTGAACAGAGGCACCTAGATGACATTATAGATGGCCGAATTAGTGTGTTCCATATAAGAAGGAAATATATCCCCAGATTTATACTGACATCATTGGAAAATATTATCCTATTTGGAGTTTGGATTCCGAGATATTATTAAATTGGTAGGCTGTTTTCTAGGCCACATAATCTCACTAATAATTTTATGTTCTAATTGGGACAACTTAATAACCACCATATAGGAATAATTAGAATTGGATCATAATGGATTATTTGTTACACTGTGTGTCATCTATCATCCCATGAAATTTTAGCTTCATTTGTCCTGTATGTTGGGCCCCACATTCTCATCAGTGGGTGGTGTCCAATCTACCTTCTCTAGATTTTTTTGCATTAAATCCTATTTTGGTGGTCTTCCAATGTGAATCTTCTGACAGTACACAAGTATGAATTGTTCCCAATATAATTGGAAACCTAAAAATAAAATATGAAAATAAAATCAAGATCATTGGGTACTTTAGCTATTGTTAAAAAATGTACCACATAATAGTACATTTTAAGAAGGAATTATAATCATAATGTGAAATGATGTTCAAAGTGTAAAATGAACTAAAATGTTGTTTATGAATAATAGTGCACTTGAATATTATATATATATATTAAAATTTAATATTTGGCTCATTAAGAGCCTAATCACACCTCAGCACTTGAGTTTTTCTAGTCCCGAGAAAAATATATCTCATTAAATTGAAATTTGAATATCATTTTCCAAAAACATTTTAATACACAAGGATTACCAAAAAACCATATACCAAAAAATAATGATACCCATCAAAATATTTTAATACATGATAGTTTCATAAGCATATCCCAATCTCAATACCATTGTTTTGTTCAAATTCAACGCTATATTTCTTCCAATATCAATTAAGAGTGATGATGTGTTGTGCATCGTATTCGGCATGGGTGATCATATTTATTCAAGAGGGAATTGATAGACGTTCTATTGGGGATCAAATTTAAATATTAAGAATATTATTCAATTTTTTATGGTTTTTTTATTGTTTATTTTGTTTTTTCAATTTTTCCATGTTAATTGAAATTGCACTCAAAAGAGTAAACCCCTATAGCGAGACTTTGTCGATGACTCCCAGGATCAAAGACCATAGAGAACCAAGTGAATCCCACACAATAGGGCATCATATAGAGTTAACTTAGTAAAAACCAAAATTAAATTATCAAATTAGAGATAAAATTACTATCTCTATGCCAGACAACTATGGAGTCAAGATCCTAAAGTGCCGAAAGCCACACATTAGGTCATTTCAATGCTCTATACACAAATTTATTTATTTTTAAATATTTTTATTGAATACTCATATTAAAACGAAAATGATCCCCAAAACTATGCTGTTTATTTGGGGGATGCCATGAAATCAAACTAATATCGCACTATCCAAAGGATTTGAATTGTGATTGTTTTTGGATGAAAATATAAACGATGAAATTTCACATTAGAAATCCACACATTCTAAAATATCTATTCTGATGAAATTATATATGAATTAAAATCAAAATCAAGGCATGCTAAATTATTTGATATTCAGTTTCAATGTGTAGAATTTTTATTACCATGTTCAAAGTTAAAGAAATTTTTCCGTCCATTTACACACATTTTTTTGAAATCAATTTGTTTTCTCACAAAAGAAAAAAATTTATTTCATCTCCCTCTAGCATAAAACAACATTGTCCCCAGTTTTTGATGAAAAGAAAATTTTGAAGGAGGAAGAGTCATAGAATGGGAGTTCCAAAAGGAAATTGAAAACGAGGATCATGGAATGAAGTCACATATTGGTTAAAGTTGAAGTTTTTGTTGCTCCCTTTTAATACCTTGATTCGGATGTTACTCCAAGAATTCCTTAGTGGAAAAAAAGAAAAACAAAAAAACAAAAAAAAACTATATATATATATATAATAAAGAAAGTAAAATATAAGTATATATATAAATTATAGAATAAGGAATCACAATAAGTCGTAGGTCTGTAGTAATCGCACGCCCATGTCTCTCTTCGGTCCCGGGTTTGATTCCCCATGGATTCACTGGTTGTGGCGGGGTTTGACCCACGACCTACGATGTGTCCCCTTTATTATTATTATTATTATATTTTTATTTTATTTTTTTAACCTGCAAACACATAAAAATAAAATATAATAAACAGATGATACATTTTCTTATTTCTAAATTTCTGGGTAAGGTATTACTCAAGGATCACACCACATGACATAGATGAATATGGAGATCCCATTTCATTCCCATCCATACTCATAATAGTAGAACATATCAAAAATATATACTTTTTAAATATCAAAATGATTTGTTAATCCTATTTTTTAAAAAAAAGATGATTCGCAAAGATAAAAAACACAGGTCTCCCTTCATGCAGCGCTTTGGTTTAATGTCGCTAGCTTGACATAGAACCTTATTTATTTATGCATTTTCCTTATCTAAGGTTGGTTCACACAGGTTTTCATAAAAATCATTTTTTTGGAATGGTTCAATGAATGGATTCACTCTATTACCATTATCATTAATGGTTTTACCATTGGTGGGATCTTGAATTTCTACAGCCCCACAGGGGTACACCTTATGCACAATGTATGGACCTGACCATCTAGACCATAATTTTCCCGGGTGTAAATGATGTTCTAAACTATACAAGAGAAACAAATCCCTGGTTTAAAATGTTTCAAATTGATATTCCTAGATTGGTAGGCCTGAAATATAGATTTATTGATCCTTTAATTTTCATAAGCCTCCATCCTTAGTTTCTCAAGTTCATTGAGATCTAATTTCCTTTTTGTTTCGGCCAATGAGAGATCATAATTCATTTTGTTAATTTCCCAATAATCTTTATGTTCAATCTCAATAGGTAATTGGAATTCCATTCCATAAACAAACCTATATGGTGACATTCCTAAAATGTTTGTATATGCGGTTTGATAGGCCCAAAGAGTTTCTAAGAGTTTTCTATACCAATCTTTCCTAGATGGATTGACTTTTTTCTCAAGAATTTGTTTTATTTATTCATTGGATAACTTACCATGACCATTGGTATTTGGGTTGTAAACAGTGGACACTTTGTGAGAAAATCAATACTTGTCCATGAGTGATGAGAAGGGACGATTGCAAAAAATGAGTTCCACGATCACTACTGATAGCCCTAGGAATGATAAATCTAGAGAAGATGTTTTATTTTAGGAATCTAATCATAGTTTGATGATCATTGGATTTTGTAGGAATGGCCTCAACCCATTTGGAGACATAATAAATCACCAAGATAATGTAAATATTTCCCATAGAGTTTGCGAAGGGACCCATGAAATCAATTCTCCAACAGTCAATGATTTCAACCATTAAGATGGGAGTGAGTGGCATTTGATTCCATTTTGTGATTGACCCTACTTGTTGACACTTATGACCACTTTGAAAAAATGTGTAGGAGTCCATTGAGAAGGTGGTCCAGAAGAGATCACACTGAATAATCTTAGTAGATGTTTTCTTAGAGGAAAAGTGACCTCCACATAGCTCACTATGATTTAATTTAAGGATGGACTATTGTTCAGATTCTAGGACACACCTCCTAATGACTTGGTCAGGACAAAACTTATATCGGTATGGATCATCACCGACATAATTACTAACATCAAAAAGGAATTTCCATATATCTAGAGTCCATAATAATTTTGGAATGACTCCTGTAACTAAGAAACTGGCTATGTCGATATACCAAGGGTAGTCACTCGCAGAGTACATGGTATTCACCAGGGAATGAATCAGAAACATAAAGGTGATTTGAGTTTCTTTTAATTCCTTTCAAAAGATATTATCAACTATAACATTTTCAACACCCTTGTTATCCTTTAATGTGAGGTCAAGTTATTTTGAGATAAGTACCCACCTAATCAGTCTAGCCTTATTATCTTGTTTTTGGAAGAGGTATTTTAGTGTATAATGGTCAGTAAACACAGTGATGGGTGATCCTAAGAGGTACGACCTAAAATTTTATAAGGAAACCACATTATAAAATAACTCATTTTTAGTGGTGGTGTAGTTGATTTGGGCATCATTTAAGTATTTTCTTGCATAAGAAATGACATAAGGTGTTTGATCACAATGTTGTCCTATCAGAGCTCCTATAGAAAAGTCACTAGCATCACACATAATTTTGAAAGGAAGGTTCCAATTTGGAGATTCCATAATGGGAGGAGAGGTGAGAGATTATTTAAAGGTTGAGAATGAACCCTTACAACTTTCTATCCAAAGAAATAGAGCATCCTTTACTAATAGCGCACAAAGGGGATGAGAGATTGAACTAAAGTCCGTGATGAATATTCTATAAAAACCAGAATTTCCTATGAAATACCTTACTTCCTTGACAAATTTGGGTGATTTAAGGTGACAAATGATTTTAAACTTGGCTTTATCAAATTCAACCCCCCTAATTGAGACTAGATGGCCAAGAACTAGTCACTCTTTAACCATGAAATGACATTTTTTCCTGTTTAGGACCAGATTATTTTCTTGAAATCATAACAAGATTCTCTCCACAATCCTCAGATATCCCTCTAATGTATCCCCAAATATAGAGAATTCATCTGGGAAGACATCAAGAAAATCCCCTACCATGTCTGAGAATATTCCCATCATGCACCGCTGGAAGGTTCCAGTGGAATTGCATAACCCGAAGGGAATGCGTTTGATGGAAAAGGTGTCGAATGGATATCTGACTGTAGACTTCCCATGATCATCCAGGGAAAACTCAATTTGATTATACCTCGATTACCCATCAGAGAAATATTAGAAGGCATGAACTGAACTTTTTAAAGGACTTGGTCAGTGAATGGTAAGGGTAAATGGTCCTTCTTGGTGAATAAGTTAATCTTCTTATAGTAAATGCAGAACCTCCATCCACTAATCACCCTAGTTGAAAGAATCTCTCCATCCTTATTGGTTATCACTATGATTCCTTGCTTCTTAGGATCCACTTAGATAGGGCTACCACACTCACTCTAAGCTATGGGATATATGATACCAACTTTTAACAATTTCAAAAGTTCTTTTCTCACTACTTACATGATATTAGGATTGAGTCATCATTTAGGTTGATGACCTATCTTTGAATTAGATTCTTGAACAATCCTATGAGTACCAATAAGTGGGAAAATCCCAAGAATATCAGACCGGGTCCAACCAATTGATTTCTTATATTTTCTAAGCACATTAGAAGCATTCTATCATGATTGGATTCAATAGAAGAAGAAATGGAAATAAGATGTGTTTGATTGTCCCCTCTAAATTCATACTAAAGTGCATCACGATGTTCCTTCAATTCAATATCAGGTTGGTTCAGAATTTCTGCAGAATATTGGGACATTGGATCAAGATCAATTTTTTTCCTAGCTTTTTATATATGATTGATTCCCCACATGTAATAGGTTAGGCTAATAGATTGGATTAATCCAATTTAGGGAAGTAATTTGGAGTGGTGTCCATGAAAGTGGTTTCATGAAAGGTTTCACTAATTGTTGGACCTCAATCTTCATCATAAGAGAAATTTGAAAATGATTCAATCCAAGGAGATAAAATTCATTCATGTGAACAAAGGAAGTCAATCTCATCTTGACTTAAATGACCATCAAATATTCATTGATGTTCTGCTGAATCATTATCAGTTCTTCCAATCAGGTTTACATCATTAGTGTAGTCATTATCCCATATTTTTGATCATGAATTATCGATGTTTAAGTCTAGACTCATGTTTCCAATGGTGATGGTCATGTTCCCATTTAGAAATCGGATAAGAGAGTTGATTGTTGTAAGGAAGTGATGAAAAAGTATGATTGGGGTTTCTTCCTTATTTCCTAGGTTTGGATGGTTATCAAGGAAAATGAAGTCAAAAGGGCATATGAGGTTTTCAACCTTTATTAGAACATCCATTAAAATCACCATTGAAACCCTAATGCTACGATTAGCTTGTTTAAGTGTGATAAATGTGGGTTGGAGCTCCTCTAGGACTAACTGGTAGTACCCAGCATAGGTGATGAGGTTGACCCTAGCACCTAGGTCAAACCAGGCCTTGACAACTTTTCTCTCTCCTAGTTCAACATTGATGTAAGGGAAACCCAGATATTTCAACTTATAAGGACTAGTCCCTTGAATGGTGGTACTCACATTAGTAGCCTAAAGGACTTGGTTTATATGTGAAAATTTTCTTTTAAAAGTGAACAAGTCCTTAAGGTACATTGAGTAGGCAGGTATTGTTTGGATAACATTGAGAAAAGGAATGTTCACATTGACATGTGAGAATATTTCCCTTAATGTTTCACTCAATTCAGGCTTGGATTCCCACTTGATGCATTGAGGAAATGGTGCAGGTTGTGGGGTTGTTTGTTGAAGAGTTGTTTTTTGATAATGTTATCAGTTTCCTTAATTTGATCATTTGGTTAATTTAAATTTTCATTGAAGTTTGAATCTTCACATGGTTTCTGACTTATTTTTTCATGTTTCTCAATTGATTTCCCACTTCTTAAAATAGTCACAACCTTTTGTTTTTCACTAGTTATTTGAGTGAAACTTGACTCTCCCCTAAAATTTGATGATGGTACCACCAGAGTAGGAATGGGTTCCTTTCCAGTTTTGATGGTTTGAAGTTCTTGTTTAAGGGAAGATACTTTCGAGTTCATCCATTCCATTTGTTTTCACAGTTGTTCTAGTAGGCTGTGTGGAACAGTTTGAGATGGTTCTTGAGAAGATTGGTTTATCCCATGGGGATATTTTGGAGGTGAGATGGTTTTCTGAAAATGGACTGGTGGATGTTGGTATTGGATAGGATAGGTTTGGAATTGGTAATGGGATTGTTAGTTATAATGGGTTTAAGGATATTTTACTTGTGTTTGGATTGGTTATTGGTTATCTTTCCAGTGGAAGCCTGGGTGGTCATTATACCTTGGGTTTAAGGTGCTTTGGTATTGAGGATTTTGAAATTTCAATTCATTTACTTCCACTGGGGGTCCCCTTAAAATAACATCCTTAATAGATGGAATTATTGGGAATTTGTCTATATTATGGTCATGTTTTTCAAAAATTGTGCACACAGGGTCTACAGTTTGGATTTCATATACTTTCATAAGGTCTATCTCTTCAACCTTCCTAGAGAGTGCGACGAGTTTAGCCCTAATGATTTACTCTTCTCTAAGTGTATGAATTCCAATATTTCTTTGTGGCTTTTCAAAATAAGGTGATCTTCCCCATGTTTGGTTTTGTTTAGTAAGGCTTTCCAGATACTCATAAACATCATTTAGGGATTTGTTTTTACAAGTTCCATTACACATCATGTCAATGAATTGTTAGTTCCTCAGATCCAACCCATCATATAAAACAATCACTTGTTCAGGTATTAAAAAACCATGGTGTGGAACCATGTTTAGAGTGTCATTGATCCTCTCCCATGTTTCATAGAATGACTCTCCCTATTTTTCAAAAAAAATTGGATAATCCTTTTTAGTGAAATTGTTTTGTGGTGGGGAAAGTATTTTTGTATAATTCTCATTGTAATTGGCCCCAAGACTTTATGGATGATGGAATCAACTTTTTTAGCCATTTAATAGCTTTATACTTTAATGAAAAAGTAAATAACCTTCTTTTATCTGATTCTAGTTGATGTGGGGGACACATGGTTTCAACAATGTCATTGAACTTCTTAATGTGAAGGTAGGGCATCTCAAAATCCATTCCATGGAATGTGGGAAGTTGGTTGAAGACATGGGGTTTAAAGATGTTATTAGAATTTCCTATGGAATCTTTTCTAATGCATGAGGGGGAATTGGTACATGCAAGTGTGAGGTAGTCATTCTTGATTGGATCAACTGCATTCCCTAATTTTTGGCTGCCTCATTTGTGTTTCCATTTTGGTTCTCTCCCTGGATTATGAGTTGGTTTCTTTGAAGTCCTTCCATTTAAATGGGATCAATTTTTGACTCTGTGGTATTAGGAAGAGTAGGATATGATGTAAAGAGTTCCCTTGGTGTACTTTACTCCCCAACCCCAGGACTATCCACACTAACTGGACGGTTTGATTGATCACGAGTGTAGGCGGACGTGCGCCAAAAGAAAAAAATGAGAAAGGGACAAGAAAAAAGTTCTTGGGTGAGAATAGACGAAATGGGGGAGAATAGAATGGGTGTTGAGATGACTTACTTTGGTCCTCATCAATGACACCAAAATTTGATTCACACTCAAATATACACTAGAGATGAAGGTAGAATGATCCTTGTAGTTTATCTTGGGATGTCGAATCCTCAGAGACATAAGAAGTAACCTACAGACATGCACATTATATGGATTGTTTTTTTCTATAAAGTGGCTAACATTGTTAGATATTATATGAATTTAAGTGACTTCTATGATACATAAGTTTATTCAAATTAAAATAATGATTTGTTCCTATGTTATCCCTTGGGGTGGATTAGATGCATTCCTTTTCATCTATTTCAATTTCATACATTTGAGATGGGTTCATTTAAGAAGATCAAACAACATCATAACTTACTGGTTTAATACCTACACTGTTTAATACTAATCACCGATACATTAAAAGGATAAATGTTTTGATCACATCAAGTTAAATTTTATTATTATCACTGGATGTGTGTGGCCTTAAATTCAACAAGGATGAAGGAGTTTAAAAATCTTCAAACAAAATTATCAATTAAAAGAAGTGATTAGAAATTAGTGGAGTGAGAAATAAAATCCAATATAGACCCTTTATACACCCTTGGACCAACCCAGCAGTGGGTTATCCCTCCATTGATTCTATGGTTTCAATGGAAAGAGAAAGTAGACTCACGAGGGAGGAAATAGAGAAGAAGAAAAAAACAATGAAATAACAATCACTCCATAGTTGTTTGATAATTTCACAAGGATTCGTGTGAATAAATTCACACCATGAACCAATGGTATAAAATTGATATGTATAACAACATAATAATAGGATAATAAGAACATTTATTAGGAAACTAATGTTAATTGAACAACTTATATGTGGAAGACAAACTTGAGACAACAAAATCGCAGTATAACATTACAATTGAACAAAGCACCAAAGATGATCAACACCTTCACCAAAACCACCTTAAATAGGAATCTCAAGAGGAATGTGTATAATTCCAATTAGTAAAAAGAATTCCACTTGATTATGGTAGGCCTAGGCTGGTGTAAAGTAAGGGGGAGTGGACTTCTTTATCCTTGACCCGAGGTGGAAGCCAGCTTGCTTCCACCGAACATGGGATCCTAGAAGACTTTAAATATGGATGAATTATAGTAGTCCATATAATAAGAAAATGGATCCACTTATGGCTCCTAACATCAAGTAAAATTTGGGCCCATTTGGATTTGTGTATTACGTGATATGATTAAATTGGTAGGATCTTTTCTGGGCTACAAAATCTGGCCCAGAATTTTATCTCTAAATTGGGGCACCTTATAACCCACAATAGAGGTAGAATTAGAATTGGCTCTTGAAAAATGATCTGTTTATATATATTTATTCTATCACACCACGAATATTGAGTTTTCTTTGGTCCTGTATGTTAGGCCCCACAGTCTATCCAGTGGGCTGATGTCCAATCTGCCTTTTTCAGAATTGTTTGCACGAAATCCCATTTTGGTGGTCTTCCAATGTTAATCTGCTGACACTCCACAATTATGAATTGTTACCAATATAATTAATAACATGAAAATTAAATATTAAAATAATATCATGTTCATTGGGTACTTTAAATGTTGTTAAAAATTGTACCACAAAATAGTGAATTTTAATAAGGAATTACAATCATAATGTCAAATGACGTTCAAAGTGTAAAATGCACTAAAATGGTATTTATGAATTATTAATAACATGAATATTATATATATTAACAATGAATTTTATCCTCATTTAGTGGATAATCATATAGTAATGGGTATATTCTAATGCTAGGGGGTTTTTTATAGGGCCTACCATCAATAAATTTTCTTGTTTTCGTATCGACTTGTTAAACCTTTTAGGGGATCACTTGTTAGGTTTTTCATCTTCTATAAAAACTCAATGTGTATGCCTAATAGATTTATACACACATGATTTTATAAATTAGGTTTGATTGTCCTAGTTGTCCTGATATAGTGTGATTCTTAGCATGATGTTACTTGTGATTTTGATTGAATTGTGCTATTTGATTTGTACTATTTGGATTTTACTACCCTATATTTTATATAAAATGTGATACCTTCTTTATTTTGATTTTATATATCTATTTTGATATATGGATTTCAAATTAATTCAAATTGATTGACAAGTTTTATTAAAAAACACAAAAAATGGGAAATTAATTTATTTTTCCATACCTTTGAAATAAAAACTGTTAAATTATTATCATGTTTTTTCTTTAAAGTAGATTTTTCTTGGATTAATGTATAAACCCTTTGCATGGAACACTTGGGTGAGATCCTATTGATTATGTTAGATCACACCTCGCGCACCCCATTAGTGGTGCATAGACTTTATTATGACTTTTTATGTAGGGAACGGAAATGATCCATAGTGAGGTGGCAAAGTTATTTTCTATAAGACATGTTTTGGATAGCTAGGGGAGAGATGGTAGGAGTTTCACCTTACTATGGCATGGAGATATAGGATTAGTTGTTTATTTATGTTGTCATTTTTTTGTTGGAATTGTCCCTTGGTGATTTTTTATTACTATTTTTTTTGTTGTATATTTTTTACTGTATTATTTCTATTATGGAATATATTTAAATTTTTTGTTCTTCCTCTCTGTTATGTGGATATATTTCATGTTGCTGTCAGTTTAGGTTTTTCGAAATCATTCCCTCAGGTTGTTGTCTGATGCTCATGTGTTAGTCTCCATCATATGGGGATCGATAATTCCCTTCAGATATGTGGAATATCCGGCCAGGTTCTAATATAGAGAGGTTATCTAGGTCATCTCATTAAAAAGTGGTATTAAAGGTGGAATATCCTCAAGAGTTCTTATCTAAAGATATTTGATATAATAAATATTAGATTTTTAGGACTTGTGAGGTCGGTTTTGGTGAATTTATAGCCATATATTATCCAAAAGAGACTAAAGATACCATGGGATATTGGGATATGTTTCACTTTGGTAGAGTTTTAAAGTTAATATTTATTTTTTATTTCGATTATTCTAGTTTAAAATAGTATTTCTCTATTGTATGAACTTTTTTTTTATTTTAGTGTTCCATAATTTTCCTCTGAGACATGTTCTAAGAGTTACTATAGATGGTATATCTGATTCTACACAAGGAAATCCTCCTGTCAATTATAATTTTATTGATTATATTGTTCATGAAGTTCATTCGATTGAAAAGAATGTTACATATGTTCAGAATGTAGTTCTGGAGGTATTGCCAGGTGTTATAAGGTAAAGGGACTGGTCACACAATTTCATGCATGATAAGACACAATCCCTTAATGTAACACCCCAAACCTAATTACCTAGAGTCGGTGCATTATTTTAATACATTGGCATGATTGCAAGGAATGAAGTCCTGAATGACCGATCAGTTTAGCAGTTATTAAAAATAGATTACATACATGAATGTTACATTGCATTTTAAGACATATACAACAACATAAATAATATTTATGAACGCCATTATACCATTGGCTTAACCCTATATATCAATCCCAATACACTTCATGATATCCTGGGAAAAATAAAATATAGAAAGGCTCTGTGCCAAGACACTAGTTTGTCTCGCGAGACCTACCGATGCATCGAGGAGCTATAGCGGGCTCCACCCGTCACTTACTAAGTCCAATGCATTCTTCATATGAGAATATCTAAACATAACACAAACATTCGTATTAAAACTATCATATGAAATGTCAATACTTTACCCATAATACATGAATGGTATAAAAATAACACATCCAAATTCAACCATATCACAAAACAGTCAACAAACTATGGAATATTTGTATCATGATAAATCAACATCAAAACAAGTTTAAAATCCATTAACGTATGTTGACGTTGATGAAAATGATTTGTAAAACCCTTTGAGAGAAATACATATTTTTCATGAAAGCATTTAAAAGTCACAAAATTAGAAAAAGAATTAATTTAAATGCATTTTTTAATCAAAGTGTCCCATACCACTTTGAATCTTTTGAAAGGAATTAACATTTTAAAAACATTCATGTCCATATAAATAAATCCTTAAAAACCATTTTGAAGACATGGACATAAATGAGAAAGATTTAGAAGAATAAATATTAAAAACATTTGAAATGATGTTTTAGTAAAAATTCCCTTAAAATAATCCATTTGAAAAGTCTTTCATAAAACATGTACATGGATAATAAATATGTCCCAGTAGATACTTATGTAAAAACAACCTCGGATAATAAAGATATTATGAAATTAACCTTTACCAATTTGGTAACATACGAGACATACAACCCATGAAATAGGTATCATACAATAAATATGTAAATACACATAAATTAAATTTTATTACACAAAGAATACAATTATGGGCAGTACATACACCACACAAAAGGTAATAGTGGTAATATGGCATGAATCTCACGGGAATAAGGAGTGAGATGAAAACCCCTTACCTTGCACTTTCCTTTAGTTGAGGGTATGTGTAACCTCATGTACGAAGATCTTAGTATGTTATTAAATTATACCAGAACCATAATAATATTTATGATATCATACATGATTAATTTATGACTTTATACTACCCATTTAATAATAATTTCCATGTTAAATTAATATTTCAGGTAATAATTGCTTTCTTTATCATACGTGTTTTAACATGTTACTCTTGATTTTTTGACATAGATCATGATTTAAATAATTACAGAATATAATAAATGATAAATATATCATATATACTTAGAATATACTATGTATAATAGACATATATATGAAATGGAAAGCACCGTTTATGGAGACGGTAGTCCGTACGTACGCATAAACGCTGTTTCTGTTTTCATATAGTATTGAACGGAAGTAAGTGAATAAGATATATTTAAGTACATAAATACTTATATATATATATATATATATATCTCCAGTATCATTATTATTTCATATATTACATACTTATTAGTAATATCTATTTTTATAATCGTCGATGAATGGTGAACTTCGAAATGAATCTCATCGCGTCGTGGAGATGGTAATCTGTACGTATGCATGAGCGCAAATATCATTATTTTGATATTAAAATAATACATAATTGGATGGTATATCATATATACAGAATAATTATCATGTTAAATTTATTATTTACTTGAATTATATATCATTATTATAACCATATAAAATATAATATATTGAATAACAATTACACCACAACGTGGAGACGGTAGGCCGTACGTACGCACGTATGGTGACATGTCATTCAAGGGATGGATAAAATATTGAATTTGTTTGTTCCATAATTATAATAACATCATATTATATTGAATAAACAAGATTTATTATTTTATAATGTAAATAACAAGGAAATAAGAAGTTGAAGAAGAAATGAACTTTAAAGAGGGTGGTGAAGACGTTACCTCTTCTTCGAGTTCTTCCTTTTGATTTGATCAAAATGGCCCATTAAGATGGATTTATGATCAAACTATGGCCTCAAGGATTAAGTTATATAATTTTAAATAGTATTTGGGCAGGTATTGGCCGAACCAAATGGCTTTGAAGGTGTGAAAAATTGGTTCAAAGTTGGGTCCTTTTATAAGGGGGAGGAGGGGCTCTTTAGGAAAAACTAAAAGTATTAATTTATAATAAATTCCTATTCTGTTTATAATGACTCCAAAGTGTATTATTTATATTTTAAGATTGGTATGGGTCTAAAAAAACTCAACCAATATGTTTTATACAGGTTTGTGTCACTATATTAACCTTATCTATTAGTTTTAACTCTTAGTTAATTAGTTTAACAATTACCATGTCACTTTGTATTTTTATATTATATAGTTAATAAAAATACTATATATATCCAAGAGACCCCCAAGTGGTCCATTAATGATACAAATATCATGATATGAGTCTCTTGGCCAATCCTTATAATTTTAGGAATTTAATATCAATTGATAATATAATATTTGTTTCAAAAACGATTTTATGTCAATTTTGACACTATTGAATAACTGTTTTTTGTAAAACTCATAATAGAATGAATACTTCTAACTAATTTAATTAAATTTATCCAAAAATTCCATATTAACCTATTAAATTATTTCTATTTTTAAAAAGTCTCAAATTAAATTTATTTGGGTATCTATAATATAAATTTTTCTAATTTTTCACTATTATGGTAATTACTGCATCACCATTGTGTCATAAATAAATTAAATTATATAACACCTAAAAATTATAAATAAAATACCATTATTTATGAAATATGTTTATATTTCTAATGAATATTTATAGTCGAAAATCCAACATATATAACCCTATGTAAAAATTGTTTTGCTAAAATATATATGCTTGTGTTATTTTTGTATTTATTTTAACTTAATTAAAATTAAGTTTTCCTATCACCTACAAGTGTCTCCATGGTGTCCCACAATCGACCCAAAGATGACCATGGCCGGAAATGTATCTAAAAATAAGATTAGGATACGTTTTAGGGTAATTTGTTATTATTATAATATTATTTTTTGACCCTTATTTACTGGATTTACCTTTTAACCATGGTAAATAAAATATTTACCAAAGTAATTATTCAAAATGTCTAAAAATAAAAGATACCTTTTTACACAATTTGAAAATCCTGATTCCAAATATGGAATCCATTTTTCCAAATCCAAAACACAAAAGTGGCAGAAATTAATTTAAAATTAATTCCTGTTTTTAAAACAAAAAGCGTGTTTTTAAGAGATAATAAATATCAAAAGATTGACACTTGTTTATGTACGTTTTAATTGTGAAATTTTGTCCAATGACCAAAATTTTATTAAATGGTAAATATATATTCTAAATATACTTTAAAACCACTCAAATTGATAATTTATCAATACCAATTATTTTGATTAAAAAAGTTGTTTTAATTAAAATTTAGTAATTTTCAGTATTCATCAAAATATAAAAGTTATCCGAAAAGTATCAAAATTTCACCCTAGGATAAATTAGTTATTCTGAATCCAAAAATGAAGTCTATTTTGAGAGATAAAATTTATAAAATTTTAAAATGTAGGTATTACTATTCATTACATATAGTTTGATTGGTTGTAATGTGTGTTAGAACACGAAGTTGTGTACAACACACGCTACTGTATTATTCAAAGAGAAGCATTCCATGGAATATGGGGGGGTTAAATTGTAATTTTTTTTATATCCCCATAAATTTATTTAGTCAAATTGAATATATAAAAGTTTAAAATATTGGATTTAAAAAGGGTTCACTTTTAAAGTTGGTAAAAGTGCATTTTTTAAAAATACTTATTTTATCTGAAAAAAAAGGAATTTGTTCTTACATTATGTCTAAAGAACTCATAATATGGATTCTAAAATTATAAGGATTATATAAGGTTCAAAATTTAGTTATTACTATTCGTAACCTCTTTTGAACCACTTGTTTGGTAAGTCATGGTGCGCTTGAACTCGGTGTTACGTGTAGTGCAAGTAATTGAATTGTTTTGAAGAAGTACATACTATGAAATCTTTCGGTGTAACATTATTCCGTCCTTCAATAAATTGAGTCCTTGTAATTTGATATTCTTCTTCGAAAATAAAAGATGAAAATAGAAAATATCTTTGTGGGAAAACCCACATCCGAAATTTGGTTAATAAAATTTAGTCTTAATAAGAGGAAAAGAGAAATGAAATGGTCACCACCAAATGATGATCTTGATTAGGAGAACATTGGTGGAAATTAGAGACATAAAATTGGAGGAAAAACATAAATATTTATAGGTGGTGATTGAGGTCATCAATCTGAAACACGTTTAAAATTTAGGTCCTTAAATTAAGTAATAAATGAGGATTTAAAATGCCATCGGTTCAACAAAACATAAGGTATTTGGATAAAATAAATTGGTTTTAAGAACCCTGTAATAATGTATAGGAATTAATTTCTATATAGAATAAGAGGAGAAGAAAAATATATACTTGAAAAGTAGAGTTCCATCTTTTAACTAATTTCTACCACAAACTAATATTTCACTGTAAAAGATAATAGATCTTAAAAAAATATTCTATTTATCCAATTCGTTTGGGGTTAAGAATAATGAATTTATAATTCATCTACTAGACCTTCTTATAATAAACTACATTATTTAATCCAGGACATCTCATGGGCCAGTGGTAGGTGATACACCCTTGTCTCCCTTCAATTGCAGGTTCAAGTCTCACAGCCTTGCCGGTCACGATGGGTTTCCACCCGACCTCCGGGATGTCCTTTTACGGAAATCCAAAATTAATCTCATACTAGAATTATCCAAAATACATCTGTCCAAACTAATTGTCCATCATTTATAAGGAAGTTAAACATAATGTAGATCCTTTTTACCCCGTAAAAGCATATGAATACCTTCATCATGTATTCTTTTAAAACACTAAGACATCCTGAATTACCATAATCTTTATGGATTGCATTCATGCTCCCTTATTCAATATAGAATTCTATATATACTTCATCCATCCAAAAATGTTGTAAACTCCAACAATTATGGAGTATACAAATATTTAATCGGTTTCAAGGCAGTCAAGAATATCCAATATAATTTACCCAAATAAACCATATCTTATTCCAAAATAAGTACCTCAATATTAGGACCATATTAAGGTTTATATTTCCTTCAACCATGTAATTTCCAAAAATTGAACTTGTTGTAGAGTCACTTTTCATAGAACCATATAATCTGAAATCCTCAATGAAATAGTACTCCAATACAATAATTATATATTCCATAATTATTATAACAAGTACATTACTGATACAACACTCAAATGACATAATCAACATAAGAACCCTAATCATTCCTCTTCATATGTGGTAGTATCATAACTTGATTATTATCTAATAGCATCATTTGTGGCATAGTCTGATGATAGGTTTTTGTAGTGTCCAAACTCCATTCAAATAAAGCATTGTACATTTAAAACAGTTTTCATACCCTTGCTGTCACATACATGGTTCCCTTTTCCTACACACTTATAACAAAATCCCATTCATTTCAGGAAAGTTCCAGGTTGTTTCTTCCCACAGTTATCACATATGGAAAAATCCTTCTTTACCTTCTCCCCATTATCTGTCCTTATCTCAACCATCCTTTTCTTCTCTGGATTCCATTCAAAGCCATAGGACTCTGATAATTATTTACTTATCGAATCTACACATGATACCATTTATTCATATGATAATAATACATGGGAGACTATTTCCCTTCTAAATTCTGGCTTAGGACCATGAATGATATGATCCTTATTACTCTTTGGATCATACATATTATTGGAGTTCACCTTCCTTCTATTGGGAGCCATTACTATACAATAGCATAAACTAGGTTAGATTATGAATTGAAATGAATAATTCCAAACTTGTAAAATACCTAACACAAATTGAACAGTTTATGGATATAATCCAAAATCATAAAAAATGTTTTCTTTGAATAAGTATATACTCATTAGCCCTTCATAATGGTTTGAAAAGAAAATGAGAATTATCCAAAGCATATCGCCCGGGAGTGTTGTAACCAAGAGTGCAGCAAGACCCGTTGTTGTGCACCAGTTCCTGTTCGAGTCTAGCTCAAAGAGGTGTTTTTAGGTTTTACCACTAGGTACATATGTTCCAGAGCCGCCTCTACCTACTCATATCCAGACAGAGATTTATTGCTTGGAAAACTCAAAAAATCTCTACAATACCAAAATTCTAGGATGTTCTTCTAAACTAATCCTCAATGTCTATCTTAGGGCTATGTTCTCTAATCAGAGTTTATCTAAATCTTGTTTCCCAGGTTACTTCTAAACTTCCTCTGATACCAACTGTAATGCCCCGACCCCAGTTACCCAGAGTCAGTGAATTATTTTAAAACATTGGCATGATTACAAAGAATGAAGTCCCGAAAGACTGATCAGTTTAGGAGTCTTGGAAAATAGATTACATACATTAATGTTATATTTCATTTTAAGACATAAAAAACAACATAAATAATCATTACGAACACCATTATTCCATTGGCTTAACCCCACATATTAATCACAATACACTTCTTGGAATCCTGGGAAAAATAAAACATAGAAAGGGGTGAGCTCAAACGCTCAGTAAGGGTAAGCAATACAATGAAAACATTCATAAATATGAATAAACATTTAAGGCAATGTATAACTAAAACAAAATCCTTTAAAACATGAACATCAACATAATATGGCAAAGATAAAATTAAATAATTCCATTTACTTATTCACATGGATATTCAACTAGTCAAATAATCAAATGCAATATCAATAACCACTTTTATAATGATGGATTGCATAATTCCAGAAGATGATAACCACATAGACAAGGCCTCATGCCAAGTCTAAAAAAAAGATTTTGTCAAGGCCTTGTGACAAGACACTAGTTTATCTCATGGGACCTACCGATGCATCGAGAATCTATAGTTGGCTCCACCCGTCACTTACTAAGTCCAATGCATTTATCATATGAAAAGGTCTAAACACAACATAAACATTCGTATTGAAACTAGCACATGAAATGTCAATAATTTACTCATAAACCATGAATGGTAGAAAAATAACACATCCACATTCAAACATATCACAAAACATTCAACACACTATGGAAGATTTTTATCATGATAAATCAACTTCAAAACAAGTTTAAAATTCATTAAAGGATGTTGATGTTGATGAAAATGGTTTGTAAAACCCTTTGAGAGAAATACCCCTTTTTCATGAAAGAATTTAAAAGCCACAAAATTTGGAAAAGATTTCTTTTAAATACATTTTTGAATCAAAGGGTCCCATACCACTTTGAGAATTATGAAAGGAATTAACATTTTAAAAACATTAATATCTATATAAATAAATCCTTAAAAACAATTTTAAAGACATGGACATAAATGAGAAAGATTTAAACGAATAAATATTAAAAAAATTTGAAATGATGTTTTAGTAAAAAGAACCTTAAAATAATCCATTTGAGAACACTTTCATAAAACATGTACATGGATAATAAATATGTCCCTGTAGATACTTATGTAAAAACAACCTTGGATAATAAAGAGATTGTGAAATTAACCCTTACCAATTTGGTAACTTACTAAACATACACCCCATGAAAGAGGTATCATACGATGAATATGTAAATACACATACGTTAAAGTGTGTTAAAAAAATAATACAATTATGTACACTACATACACCACACATAAGAGAATAGTTGTAAGATGGCATGAATCTCACGGGAATAAGGAGTGAGATGAAAACCCCTTACCTTGCACTTTCCATTAGTCGAGGGTATGTTTGACCTCCTGTAAAAAGTTCATAGTATGTTATTAAATTATACCAGAACCATATTAATATTTATGAAATTATACATGATTCATTTATGACTTTATACTACCTGTTTAATAATTATTTCCATGTTAAATTAATATATCGAGTTATAATCGCATTCTGTATCGTACGTGTTTTAACATATTACTCTTGATTGTATCGCATTGATCATGATTTAAATACTTAAATAATATAAATAATGATAAATATATAATATATATTTTGAATATAATATGTATAATAGACATATATATGAAATGGAAAGCAGCGTTAATGGAGACGGTAGTCCGTACGTTCGCATAAATGTTGTTTATGTTTTCATATAGTATTGAACGGAAGTAAGTGAATAAGATATATTTAAGTACATAAATACATATATATATATATCTCTAGTATAATTATTATGTAATATATTACATACTTATTAGTAATATATATTTTTATAATCGTTGATGAATGGTGAACTTGGAAATGAATCTCATCGCGTCGTGGAGATGGTAATCCGTACGTACGCATGAGAAAAAATATCCTTTTTTTGATATTAAAATAATACATAATTGGATGGTATATCATATATATAGAATCATTATCATGTTATATTTATTATTTACATTAATTATACATTATTATTATAACCATCTAAAATATAATATATTGAATAACAATTACACCACAACGTGGAGACAGTAGGCCGTACGTACGCACGTATGGTGACATTTCATTCAAGGGATGGATAAAATAGTGAATTTTTTTGGTCCATAAATATAATAACATAACAGTATATAGAAGATACTTGAGATATTATTTTGGAATGGAAATAACAAGGAATGTAGAAGTTTAAGAAGAAAGGAACTTTAAAGAGGGTGGTGAAGACATTACCTCTTCTTTGGGTTCTTCATTTTGATTTGTTCAAAATGGCCCATTAAGATGGATTTATGATCAAACTAAGGCCTCTAGGATGATTTTAGGGAAGTTTAGAAAGTATTTGGGTAGGGAATGGCCGAACAAATGGCTTTTAAGGTGTCAATAATTGGTTAGAAGTTGGGTCCTTTTATAAGTGAGAGGAGGGGCTCTTTAGGAAAAACTAAAAGTATTAATTTATAATAAATTCATATTCTGTTTATAATGACTCCAAAGTGTATTATTTAAATTTTCAGATTGGTATGGGTCGAAAAAAACTCAACCAATAGGTTTTAAAGAGGTTTGTGTCACTATATTAACCATATCTTTTAGTTTTAACTCTTAGTTAATTAGTTTAACAATTACCATGTCACATTGTATTTTTATATTATATAGTTAATAAACTTACTATATATATCAAAGACAAACCCAAGTGGTCCATTAATGATACACATATCATGATATGAGTCTATTGGCCGAACCATATATTTTTATGAATTTAATATCAATTTATAATATAATATTTGTTTTAAAAAATATTTTATGTCAATTTTGACAGTATTGAATAATTGATTTTTGTAAAACTCATAACAGAATTATTACTTCTAAATAATTTAATTAAATAAATCCAAACATTTCATATTAACCTATTAAATTATTGGTATTTATAAAAAGTCTCAAATTAAATTTATTTGGGTATCTATAATATCAATTATTCTAATTTTTCACTATTATGGTAATTACTGCATCACCATTGTGTCACAAATAAATTAAATTATTTAACGTCTAAAAATTATAAATAAAATACCATTATGTATAAAATATGTTTAGATTTCTAATGAATATTTATAGTTGAAAATCCAACATATATAATCCTATGTAAAAATTGTTTTTCTAAAAGATATATGCTTGTGTTTTTTTTGAATTCATTTTAACTTAATTAAAATAAAGTGTCCCTATCACTTACAAGTGTCTCCATGGGGTCTCAAAATCGACCCAAAGATGCCCATGGCCGGAAATGTATCAAAAAATAAGGTTAGGACACGTTTTTGGGTAATTTTGTATTATTATAATATTATTTTTTAACCCTTATTTACTGGATTTACCCTTTAACCATGGTAAACAAAATATTTACCGAAATAATTATTCAAAATGTCTAAAAATAAAAGATACCAATTTACACAATTTTACCATCCTAATTCCAAATAAGGAATCCACTTTTTCAAATCCAAAACACAGAAGTGGAAGAAATTAATTTAAAATTAATTGTCGTTTTTATAACAAAAATTGTGTTTTTAATTGATAATAACTATCAAAAGATTGACACTTGTTTATGTACGGTTTAATTGTGAAATTTTGTTCAATGACCAAAATTGTATTAAATGGTAAAAATATATTATAAACACACTTTAAAACCACTAAAATTCATAATTTATCAATACCAATTATTTTGATTAAAAAAGTTGTTTTTAATTAAAATTTAGTAATTTTCAGAATTCATCAAAATATAAAAGTTATCCAAAAAGTACCAAAATTTCACCCTAGGCTAAATTCGATATTCTGAATCCAAAAATGAAGTCCATTTTGGGAGTTAAAATTTATAAAATTTTAAAATGTGGGTATTACTATTCATTACGGCTCGTTTGATTGGTTGTAGTGTGTGTTAGAACTCGAAGTTGTGTACAACACACGCTACTGTATTATTCAAAGAGAAGCATAACGTGGAAGAATGGGGTGTTACATTGTAATTTTTTTATATCCACATAAATGTTTTTAGTCAAATTGACTATATAAAAGTTTAAAATACTGGATTTAAAAAGCGTTCACTATTAAATTTGGTAAAAGTGCATTTTTTAAAAATACTTCTTTTATCTGAAAAAAGGAATTTGTTCTTACATTATTTCTAAGAAACACATAATATGGATTCTAAAATTATAAGGATTATATAAGGTTCAAAATTTAGTTAATATTATTCATAACCTCTTATGAACGACTTGTTTGGTAAGTCATGGTGCACTTGAACTCGGTGTTACGTGTAGTGCATGTTATTGAATTGTTTTGAAGAAGTACATACTATGAAATCTTGGGGTGTTACATTCTTCTGTACTTCAATAAATTGCATCCTCGCAATTTGATATTCTTCTTAGAAAATAAAAGTTGAAAATAGAAAATATCTTTGTGGGAAAACCCACATCTGAAATTTGGTAAATAAAATTTAGTTTTAATACGAAGAAAAAAAAATGAAAGGTTCACCACCAAATGATGATCTCGATTAGAATAACATTAGTGGAAATTAGAGACATAAAATTGGAGGAAAAACCTAAAAATATATAGGTGGTGTCTAAGGTCATCAATCTGAAAAAGGTTTAAAATTTAGGTCCTTAAATTCAGTAATCTATGAGGATTTAAAATGCCATCGGTTCAACAAAACATAAGGTATTAGGATACAAAAATTTGGTTTTAAGATCCCTTTAATAAATTATAAGAATTAATTTATTCATAGAATAAGATTTGAAGAAAAATATATACATGAAAAGTAGAGTTCCACATTTTAACTAATTTCTACCACAAACTCATATTTCACTCTAAATATAATAGAACTTAAAAAAATATTCTATTTATCGTATTTGTTTGGGGTTAAAAAGAATGAATTTATAATTCATCTACTAGACCTTCTTAAAATAAACTACATTATTTAATATAGTACATCTCGTGGGCTAGTGGTAGGTGATACACCCTTGTCACCCTTCGGTTGCGGGTTCAAGTCTTGCAGCCTTGCCGGTCGGGACGGGTTGCCGCCCGACCTCTGGGTTGTCCTTTTATGGAAATCCAAAATTAATCTCAAACTAGAATTATCCAAAATACTTCTTTCCAAACTCATAGTCAAACATTTATAAAGAAGGTAAAAAAAATGTATATCCTTTTTACCCCATAAAAGTATATGAATACCTTCATCATGTATTCTTTTAAAACACTAAAACATCCTGAATTACCATAATCCTTATTGATTACATTCATGCTCTTTTATTCCATATAGAATTCTGGATATACTTCATCCATCCAAAAATGTTGTAAACTCCAAAAATTATAGAATATAAAAATCTTTAATCGGTTTCAAGGCAGTCAAGAATATCCGATATAATTTACCCAAATCAACCATATCTTTTCCAAAAAATGTACCTCAATATTAGGACCATATTATTGTTTATCTTTCCTCCAACCATGTAATTTCCAAAAAGTTTAACTTGCTGTAGAGTCACAATTCTTAGTACCATAATATATCAAATCATCAATAAAATAGTACTGCAGTACAACCCTTATATACTCCATAATTATTATAACAAGTACATTGCTTATACAACACTCAAATGGCATAATTAACATAATAACTCTCATCATTCCTCTTCATCTGTGGTATTATCATAACATTATTGTTATCCAATAGCATCATTTCCGGCATAGTCTGATGATAGGTTTGTCTAGTGTCCAAACTTTTTGAAAATGAAGCATTATACATTTGAAACCATTTTCTTACCCTTGTAGTCACGTACTTGGGCCCTTTTCCTACACACATATAACAAACTCCCATTCCTTTCAATCATGTGACAGGGTGTTTCTTCCCACATTTATCACATATGGGGAAAACCTTCTTTACCTTCTTCCCTTTATCTGTCCTTCTCACTACCATCTTTTTCTTCTCTCGATTCCATTCAAATCCATAGGACTCTAAGAATTCTTTACTTATCTTATCAACACAATGACACTATTTCTTCATATGATGATAATACATGGGAGACTATTTCCCTTCTAAATTCTGGCTTAGGACCATAAAATATCTGATCCTTCTTACTCTTTGGATCATACATATTATTGGAGTTCACCTTCCTTCAACTGGGCGCCATTTCTATACAATAGCATAAACTAGGTCAGTTTTTGAATTGCATTGAATAATTCCAAACTTGTAAAATACCTAACACAAATTGAATAGTTTATGGATATAATCCATGATCATAAAAAATGTTTTCTTTGAGTAAGTATATACTCATGAGCCCTTCATAATGGATTGTATAGAAAATGAGAATTATCCTAAGCATATCCCCCGGGAGTATCGTAACCAAGAGTGCAGCAAGGACCGTTGTCGTGCACTAGTTCACGTTCGAGTCTAGCTCAAAGTGGTGTTTTCAGGTTTTACCCCTTGGTACATCTGTTCCAGAACCGTCTCTACTTGATCGTATCCAGACAGGGATTTATTGCTTGGAAAACTCAAAAAATCTCTACAATACCAAAATTATAGGAATTTATTCTTTACTAATCCTCAAAGTCTATCTTAGGGCTATGTGCTCTAATCGGAGTTTATCTAAATCTATTTTCCAAGTTTATTGATAAACTTACTCTAATACCAACTGTAATTCCCTGACCCCAGTTACCTAGAGTCAGTGCATTATTTTAATACATTGGCATGATTACAAGGAATGATGTCCTAAAAGACCGATCAGTTTAGCATTCTTGAAAAATATATTACATACATGAATGTTACATTGCATTTTAAGACATAAAAAAACATAAATAATATTTACGAATGCCATTATTCCATTGGATTAACCCTGCATATATATCACAACACACTTCTTGGAATCCTGGGAAAAATAAAACATAGAATGGGGTGAGCTAAAATGCTCAGTAAGGGTAAGAAATACAACAAAAACATTCATAAATAAGAATAAACATTTAAGGAAATGTATAACTAAAACAAAATCCTTTTAAACTTTAACATAAACATAATATGTAGAAGATAAATTGAAATAATTTCATTTACATATTCACATGGATATTCTACTAGTCGAATAATCACATGGAATATCAATAACCACTTTTATAGTGATGGAATGCATATTGCCAGACTATCATAACCACATAGCCAAGGCCTCGTGCCAAGTCTACAAGTAAGATTTTTTCAAGGCCTTGTGCCAAGACACTAGTTTGTCTCATGAGACCTAACGATGCATCGAGGATCTATAGCGGTCTCCACCCATCACTTACTAAGTCCAATGCATTCCTCATATGAAAAGGTCTAAACATAACATAAACATTGGTATTAAAACAAGCATACGAAATATCAATACTTTACCCATAAACCATGAATGGTATAAAAATAACACATCCACATTCAAACATATCACAAAGCCTTCAACATACTATGGAAGATTTGTATCATGATAAATTAACTGCAAAAGAAGTTTAAAATCCATTAAAGGATGTTGACGTTGATGAAAATGATTTGTAAAACCCTTTGAGAGAAATACCCCTTTTTTATGAAAGAATTTAAAAATCACAAAATTTGGAAAATAAGTCATTTAAATAAATTTTTGAATCAATGTGTCCCATACCACTTTGAAACTTTTGAAAGGAATTAACATTTTAGAAACATTCATGTCCATATAAATAAAACCTTAAAAACCATTTTGATGACATAGAAATAAATGAGAAAGATTTAGAAGTATAAATATTAAAAAAAATTGAAATGATGTTTTAGTAAAAAGTACATTAAAATAATCCTTTTGAAAACTCTTTCATAAAACATGTACATGGATAATGAATATGTCCCAGTAGATACTTATGTAAAAACATCCTCGGATAATAAAGAGATTGTGAAATTAACCTTTACCAATTTGGTAACTTACGAAACATACACCCCATGAAAGAGGTATCATACAATTAATATGTAAATACACATAAATTAAGGTTTATTACTCAAATAATACAATTATGGGCAGTAAATACACAACACAAAAGGTAATAGTTGTAATATGGTAAGAATCTAACAGGAATAATGATTGAGATGAAAACCCCTTACCTTTCACATTCCTTTAGTCGAGGGTATGTTTAACCTCTTGTACGAAGATCGTACTATGTTAATAAATTATACCAGAAACATATGAATATTTATGATATCATACATGATTCATTTATGACTTTATACTACCCATTTAATAATAATTTCCATGTTAAATTAATATTTCGGTTAATAATCGGTTTCTTTATCGTACGTGTTTTAACATGTTACTCTTGATTGTATCACATAGATCATGATTTAAATACATAAAGAATATAAAAAACGATAAATATATAATATATATTTAGAATATAATATTTATAATGGACATATATATGAAATGGAAATCACGGTTTATGGAGAAGGTAGTCCGTACATACGCATAAATGTTGTTTCTGTTTTCATATAGTATTGAACGGAACTAAGTGAATAAGATATATTTAAGTACATAAATACTTATATATATATATATATCTCAAGTATCATTATTATGTCATATATTACATAATTATTTGTAATATATATTTTTATAATTGTCGATGAATGGTGAACTTGGAAATGAATCTAATCGCTTCCTGGAGACAGTAATCCGTATGCACGTACGAGAAAAAGTATCATTATTTTGATATTAAAATAATACCTAATTGGATTTTATATCATATATACATAATAATTATCATGTTATATTTATTATTTACATTAATTATACATCATTATTATAACCATCTAAATAATAATATATTGAATAACAATTACACCACAACGTGGAGACGGTAGGCCGTACGTACGCAGGTATGGTGAATGTCATTCAAGGGATGGATAAAATAGTGAATTTTTTTGTTCCATAATTTTATAACATCATATTATATAGAATATACTAGAGTTATTATTTTATAATGGAAATAACAAGGAACGAAGAAGTTGAATAAGAAAGGAACTCTAAAGAGGGTGGTGAAGACGTTACCTCTTCTTCGGATTCTTCCTTTTGATTTGATCAAAATGGCCCATTAAGATGAATTTATGATAAAACTAAGTCCTATAAGATAAATTTGAGGAAGTTGATAGAGTATTTGGGTAGGTATTGGCCGAACCAAATTGCTTTGAAGGTGTGAATAGTTGGTTAGAAGTTGGGTCCTTTTATAAGGGGGAGGAGGGGCTCTTTAGGGAAAACTAAAAGTATTAATTTGTAATAAAATCATATTCTGTTTCTAATGACTCAAAAGTTTATTATTTAAATTTTAAGATGGGTATTGGTCTAAAACCACTCAAACAACAGGTTTTAGATAGGTTTGGGTCACTATATGAACCTGATCTTTTAGTTTTAACTCGTAGTTAATTAGTTTAACAATTACCATGTCACTTTGTATTTTTATATTATATAGTTAATAAACTTACTATATACATCCAAGAGACCCCAAAGTGGTCCATTAATGATACAAATATAATTATATGAGTCTCTTGGACGATACATAGATTTATAGGAATTTAATATCAATTGATAATATAATATTGTTTTTAAAATCTATTTTATTTCAATTTTGACACCATTGAATAATTGATTTTTTTAATGCTCATAACAGAATGATTAATTAGAAATAATTTAATTAAATCAATCATAACATTCCATAATAACCTATAAAATTATTTCTATTTATAAAAGGTCTCAAATTAAATTTATTTGGGTATTGATAATATCAATTATTCTAATTTTTCACTATTATGGTAATTACTGCATCCCCATGGTGTCATAAATAAATTAAAATATTTAATGTCTAAAATTTATAAATAAAATACAATTATTTAGTAAATCTGATTATCTTTCTAATGAATATTTATAGTCGAAAATCCAACATATATAACCCTATGAAAAAAATTGTTTTGCTAAAAGATATAGGCTTGTGTCATTTTTGTATTCATTTTAACTTAATTAAAATAATGTGTCCCTATCACTTACAAGTGGCTCCATGGGGTCCTAAAATCGACCCAAAGATGCCCATTGTAGGACATGTATCAACAAATAAGGTTAATACATGTTTTATGGTAATTTTGTATTATTATAATATTATTTATTAACCCATATTTTCTGGATTTACCTTTTAACCATGGTAAATAAAATATTTACCGAAGTAATAAATCGAAATTTATAAAAATAAAAGTTACCTATTTACACAATTAGAACAGCTTTATTAAAAATTTGGAATCCAATTTTCCAAATTCAAAACACAGAAGTGGCAGAAATTAATTTAAAATTAATTTCCGTTTTGAAAACAAAAAGCTTGTTTTTAAGAGATAATAACTATCAAAAGATTGACACTTGTTTATGTACGGTTTAACTGTGAAATTTATTACAATGACCAATATTGTATTAAATGGTCAAAATATATTCTAAATATACTTTAAAACCACTCAAATTCATAATTTATCATTACCAATTATTTTGATTAAAAAATTTGTTTTTAATTAAAATTTTGTAATTTTCAGTATTCATCAAAATATAAAAGTTATCCAAAACGTACCAAAATTTCACCCTAGTCTAAATTTGATATTTCGAATCCAAAAATGAATTCCATTTTGAGAGAAAAAATTTATAAAATTTTAAAAATTATGTATTACTATTCATTACGGATAGTTTTATTGGTTGTAGTGTGTGTTATAACTCGAAGTTGTGTACAACACACACTACTGTATTATTCAAAAAGAAGCATACCGTGGAAGCTTGGGGTGTTACATTGAATATTTTTTATATCCCCATAAATTTATTTATTCAAATTAAATATATAAATGTTTAAAATATTGGATTTAAAAAGGGTTCACTATTAAAGTTGGTAAAAGTACATTTTTGAAAAATACTTCTTTTATCTGAAAAAAAGTAATTTGTTCTTACATTATGTCTAAGAAACTCATAATATGAATTCTAAAATTATAATAATTATATAAGGTTCAAAATTTAGTTAATACTATTCATAACATCTTTTGAACAACTTGTTTGGTAAGTCATGGTGTGCTTGAACTCAGTGTTACGTGTAATGCAAGTTATTGAATTGTTTTGAAGATGTACATACTATGAAATCCTGGGGTGTTATACATAAAATAACCTTATATGGTAGGGTAATATATTAATAGGATTGAACATATTTGTGACTTCTTAGATACACTTGAGAATGTCAAGGTGAAGGGTAAAGTGGTCAGACTTGGGGGTCCTTGAAGGCGTTGGTGAGATTTTTTTTGTATAGGTAGATATAGACATGTGATTTGACTAGAATGGCTACTAGAATCTCTTATTCTATGAGTTATCAGCAGAGTTACTTATGATAGAAAATTATATAGAGTTACATTCCTTGAAATAAAGAGATCATTCAATGTCATCATACACCAATTCATATTCTAAGGTGGTACTTTTTCACATGAGGTTGCAAATAATAACTTGCTTAAAGAATAGAAGTACATATATTGTTGGGAATCAGATATTATATTGTAGGTATTAATGTTAACCAATCAAACTATATGGAGATAGAAGAGAGTTCTATAATGGCTAAGATAAATATGGAAGGAAAGGCTGGATATTGGTCCCCTTATATTCCACATAGTGTGCAAAGTCCCCGACCCCAGTATCCCTGATCTGGTGACTTACATAATGACATTGGTAATAAGAACAAGTTTTTTCATCCCAAAGGACCATATAGATTAGTATATTTGAAAAACAAGATACATACATACATTTTATATTACAACTTGAAAGGGAAAACTACAAAGAAAATCTACTGTAAACACCCTTAAACAACTAGATTATCTTTGAAAGTCATTCATAATATATATATTTACATCATAGGGAAAAATAAAACATAGGAAAAGGGTAACTCAGATTCTCATTATGGGTAAGAAATAAAACAGAATCTAATATAAACATAAATAATATGCCCATCTGAATAACTAAAACACATTCCGTTAAATCAAAACCTTGGGCATTTTTGGGAGGATTAAGAGATAAATAAATAATTATCAATAAATAACAACATGAGAATAAATATTTACCTTGGATATTCTACTAGTTGAATATTCACATGGATTATTAATTAATACTACCACAACAATGGAATGAATAATTATGGACATCTTAAACATATCATCAAGGCCTCGACCGAGACATCTAAAACTAAATAGTTAAGACCTCAAGTAAATCTATATCTGAAAAAATGGGAAAGGCCTCGACAAAGTCCATATCTATTTTGTCTTATGAGACCTACCGATGCATTGAGGGAATATAGAGGGCCTCGAACATTACTTACTAAGTCCAATGAATTCTTTATATGAATGATGTGAAACAGAAAAAACATATACATGTGTAATGTAAAAAACATTCCTAATAAGTAAACATAATCACAAACCATTATGAGTAATAAGGTGAATGGAATCAAGATATCACATAAATAGTCAAACTATTCATAAAACATTTAATAAAATGTAGTATATGATAACATAAAAGATAAATCCCAACTAGTCATAAGATTCAATATAGGGTGTTGAAATAGATGAAAATGATCTAATAAAATATTCGAGGAATTCTTCAAATAAATGCCCTTTTTTGGAATGAAGAGTTAATTTGGAAAATTAATTTGTATTGGTCATAAAAAAATATTTTAAACATGTATATCCCATAAATGGATAAAATACAATTATTTTTTTAGAATAACGTTTTTCCAACTAATGTGAAAACATGTAAAAAGTGTTTTTAAGAATTTTTTCAAATGGCATACCTTTGTGAGGATTGAGGGTAAATATACGAGTCTTTAAAGCATAAAAAAATTTAATTGTTTATATAAAACTAAAAAAGATCTCAAATAGTTTTTCACGATAATAATAACGATTTAAGGAATACTATTTTTTCTTAAAATAGATTATATATTGTACCTGAAAATGGGTAAGAAATTGAGAAGTTCCATTTAATCGGGCTTGCTTATTGGGAACAATTGAGAAGGGAACCAAGTAAAACATGTAGTTCACCATCAAATAAAGATGAAATAAATTGAATATATGAGGTCGGAACACATAAATATAATTTATAATAATTATATAAAAATAATTTAGAATTAAATAGGGGTAAAAAGAGAAAGCGTAACCCAAATGAAAAATGGATGTTCGTGGAGAATCTCTTACCTTATGTCTAAAAGCATTCTCCACTTGTACATAACATCGTAGAAAATAAAATTAGATTAGTTAATATATTAAGTTAGAACCTATTAAACATTAATTTGATTTATTATAATTTTATTATATTAATTTATGGACGTTTTGATGATTATTAAGATTTAATTATGTCATCTAAGAGTGTTCTTTTCATGTGTTTTCAAGACTGGTTCACTTACATAAATGTTTGAAAGATCATGTAGAATAGGAATAGTTAACCATAATTGGAATTATATATTATTAATGAAATTAAAAGATATGTAATTTTCTTATATATAATTTTTCTTGATATGGTGATGATTTATTAGATAAAATATTAATGATAACCGTTTAGATTATTTTGCTATTTTTTCGATCATTACTCACTAGTTTGGTCTTATAAATTAATATTATGTATATATACTAGTTCTAGGACACTGAATAAGTTTTAATATAAGTATTATAATATTTTTTATCTATAAAAATGTTTTTATGACATTCCTTGAAGGTGTTATTAGAAAATTAAAGAATCATTGTCCACGAAGCCTTTGAATCAACACCTTAGAGATGAAATTTTCATTTTTAGAACAAAAAGAGGAAGAGAAAATAACTAATGTTAGATATACCATTATAAAAATAAAAAACTAGTATATATAAGATACAAGAGTTATAATTAATTTTCAGATACTATAGGTAATGAAAGGATAGGAAAAGACTATAAATTGAACGAAAATTATAAGAATAAAATGGGGTTTTACATCATGAGTTCTCCTTGAGGACCTCCTTAGGGATCTTGGAAGTAGTCTTCTGGGGAGACTAGAAATACATGAATGTGGGGGAGAGGTTTGTGTGATAAAATGGGAAGAAAATTATCATTCTGGTAGGCTTTGGATGTGTGAGGAGAAGTGGTTGTGAGGAATTGTATTTATATAAGATAGGGGAGTTTTTTTATTATTGTATTAATTACTTTGTTATTTTGGCTCATGACTATGTATAGATTTAATTACAATGAATAAATGCCATAAAGTGAGAAGGATATTTAGATATTATAGTTATTACATCATCAATGACTCAATATATATTGTCTTTAACTTATAATGTATATATACAATAAATTATTGTATTTCACTATTCCCAGAAAATTCAACTATTATAAGAAAATACGAAAAATTCAACCTAACCATTTTTCGATGAGTAGATTTAAAAAATGAACATTATTTTATAAAATGATTTTCTAAATATTTGAAAATTAATTTTCAAATAAAATTATCCTTTACTCGAAAATTATCTATTTTAATATTATAACCGTTTTTATAACACATTTGATAATTCATTAAGGTCTCATAAAATTATATTATAAAAATAAGATAAAAAATTATTAATTTATTAATATATTTTATTAAAATATTTTCCTTTTACATCATTACATTAAATAAAACTTGTAAATAAACATTTCTGTTTCACAAAAATACCAACACTTAATTTACAATTTTTAAAAAATTTGTTTACTTATTTCATGATATAAATATACCATATTTTCAATTATAAGATACATAAAATTTATTTATAATTTCATAGGTGAATTTATTATTATATTGGTCATATTAGTATTTCTTAGGGTCATATTACTATTCCAATAGCCATATTTAACAGTATATTATGGTTTTAATTATGGTGTTGTGTGAATCATAAACTATCAAAGATACAAAATTTTAAAAGTGACATAACATAAGATCCTGGAGTGATACATTATCCCTTCCAAAAAAAATTATCCTTGAAATTTCCAGAGTTCCTCCTTAAAAAACATTTCGATGGGTTTTCATTATAATTTCCTCTGGTTCCCACATTTCCTATTCAATTTTTTAATTTTTATAAAGTACCATAACAAGATTATTTTTCTAATTACTCAAAACCTACTCTCTAGTGTCCATAATACGTATAAGATCTTCACAGTATGATAAATCATGTTTCAATTCTGTTCCATTATAAGTGAGAAAATGTGAAGGGTTTGGAATATAATTTCATTCCAAAGAGATGTAGAACACATTTTGTACGTTATTAAAGCTAGGTGAAAACACCAAATGATAATCCACAACTCCAATTCACTCTAGTATTTTAAAAGTTCCAATGTACTCAGGGATCCGTTTCTCTTTCTTTACGTGAATTATAACACCCTTCCATAGATATACCATAAACAAGACATGAAATCCCACTTGAAACTCCAAATAAATCATCCAATTATTGGTATAACTCTATTTCTTACTTTATGATACATTGATATATGTTTTAATATTTGTTACCTTTACCGTTGTTTCCTCTACAATTTCTTAGTCCTGCATGATTTATTTCACAATTTTCATCCCAACAAGTTGGTGTATGAAATCTATTTCCATATAATGATTCATATAGTTCGATTTGGATAATTAAATGAAAGGTATTGTTTTAGGAAAACTCTACCAAAAATAAATACTGGTCACACATACCTTTAATGTAAAGTGATCATGATATAAACATGTCTGATTTTATTTGGATTATCCTTTTAGATTTTCCATCAGTTTTAGGGTGATAAGAAGTACTCAAATGAAGCACAGTAACCAAATATTTTTTTAAGACTTTTCCAAAATTTCAATGCAAATTTTAGATCATGATTATTCAAATTGAAAGCGTTCCTATATGAAGTCTTATAATTTCATTAACAAAGAGTCATGTAAGGAACTCAAGTGGAAAATCCTCTCCTATATAAATGAAATGTGTAGATTCGGTAAGTCAATCAACCATTACACATATTATATCATTCATTCAAGGTATTTTTGGTAATCTAGAGAAAAAATTCATAGTAATTTCATCTCATTACATTATCGTAATAGGTAGAAGTTGCATTAATCCACTTGGATATTGTCTTTTATCTATCACCTATTTACATACTGAACATCTTGATAAATAATCAAAATTTTCTACTTCATATTATCCCACAAGAAATGTTCCTTAAAATATATATATATCTTAGTGATACCATGGTGTATAGTGAAATTAAAGCTATGAGAATCATCATATAACTCCCTTTTTAGTTTGAGTATATAGGGAACACAACGCCTCTTCCCAAATTTTAGAATTCCATTTTCAGACCTGAAGTCGTCTAATATTCTGTCATTGAAATATTTAATTTTTCCTTTAAAATTTCCTTCTTTATATTGATAAATTATAATCATTTCTAGTAAATATTGTTGGGGATCCAATTGAAAAAGTATAAATGTATCAATATTCTTAATAATTCCCATATCCATCTCCACTAAATCCCTGAACACATGATCCCTTTCAACTCCAATTTTGTTTAGTGCTCTATGATTCTTCTTACATAATTCATCTGCTACCTTATTAGCCTTCCCTAAGTGATAGTGTATTTAACAATCACAATCCTTGGGTATATGAGGCCATAATCTTTGCCTCATGTCGAGATCCTTTTATGAGAAGATATATTTCAAACTTATATGATATGTATTTATCTCACCTTTTTAATCATAGAAATAACATCTCCTTATATTCATAGAAAAATTATAGTTGATAACTCAAGATCATGTGTTGTAATGTTCTATTCATTAGTTTTTAACTACCATGATACAGATAAAATAACTATATAATTTAACATAAAGAAACATCCAAGTACATTAATTGATGCATCATTATAAATCACAAATCCTTCATTTCCCAATGGTAGAGTCAAGATCATAGTATTCAATAATCTCCTACTTGAATCTTCAAAACATTCTTCACATTCCTTTTTCCAAATAAAATCAACCCCTTTTTGAGTTAGATTTTTTAACAAGTTACCTAATTAGGAAAAATTCCAAATGAGACTCTGATAGAAACATACAAAACCAATGAAACTATATACCATTGTTTTCATTATTGGTCTAGGCCATTCTTTGACTTCCAATTTCTTTATAGGATCAACTGAGATTCTATCCTTAGATATAATATGGAAACGAAAAGAAACTATTTGGGGTTAGAATTCATACTTGATAAAATTTCCATATAACTATTTTCTTCTTAGAGTATCCATAACAATCAGAATGTTGTTCTCATATTCTTCATATATTTTGGAATATATCAAGATATAATCAATATATAGTAGAAGATAATTTTCATGATATAACCTGAACATTCTATTAATTAGATGCATAAAAAAGAGGGTGCATTAGTCAATCATAATGGCATTACTGTAAAATAGTAATTTCCATATCCATTTCAGAATGATATCTTAGAAATATATTGCATCCCCATAAGAAAATTAAGATATCTAGATTGATGGTAAATATTAAAAAAAATTATCTCTATGAATTTGATCAAATAAATCATTATTGTGTGGTAGAGGATAATTGTTATTTATTAGAATGGAATTTATCTTCCAATAGTCGATGAATAGCCTCTTGTATCCATAATTCTTCTTGAAAAAGAGAATATGGGCTCCCCATATAGAAAAACTAGGGTGAATAAATATCTTATTACTCAAATCCTCTAGTTTTTTATTTAGCTCAACTAATTCACTAATGGACATTCTATAAGGAGTATTTGATATTGGTCTTGCATCAGTGATTAAATCAAAAGAAAATTTAACTTCATTCTTTGGATGATGCCCAAGTAAATCATTAGGAAATAAAGTAATGTATTCCTGTATAATAGGTACATCCTCAACTTGAAGATTAATTTCTTCATCCATAGATTATGTTTTCACTTCTTCCCTAAGAATGTTATTTAGAATAGCTACTAGAGGTGGATTGAGATATGACATAGATGATGAAGAATACCCACTAAGGATGATAAATTCTATACCTTCATCATGAATCCTAATTTCCTTCAAATTTAATAATTTTTTTCATTATATATCAAAATCATAATCCATACCATAGATTATATCAAAATCAAACATAGTTATGATAATAAAATTAGAAATTAGATCTTGTTTATGTGTTATAATAGAGACAACTTAAGACATATTTATTTTAAAAAGATTCCACTAGGATTCATTATTGACAAATACCTTGTTAAGGTTAATTGGAAATATCTTATTTTTTAAACAAATTTGGAAGATATTGAGTAATGAACTTATCAAAAAACAAATAAAGATTTATCAAAATTTGAAGAGATGATTAAAGTACCTACCACCATATTATTAGGAACATAAACCTTAGTCATTGTGATCACATAAGCTTTTCCTTAACCCATATAATTTTCTAAGGCAAGTTTCCTAATTTCTTAGAACAATCATTTTCATAGTGTCCCATCTTCCTAAAATTATATTATTGAACATTGGTATCTTCATTATTTCCCTTGAAATCATGATATTGGTTTCCTTTCTCACCACACTTACAAAAAACTCATTTTCCTTTTAATAAGGAATCAGGGTGTTTCATTCCACAAGTATCGCACGTTGGAAAATTACATTTTTAATTATTTTATTTATCCATTCTTTTCCCAGACATCCTCTTCTTCTCATATTTTAAATTAAAGTCATGAGACATAGAGAATTAATTCTATAAATAATAGCACATGATACTATAAGTTCATATGATGAGAATGTTTTAGAGACCATTTCCCATTATAAAAATGGGTTTAACCCATCAAATAATTGATCAATCTTTCTATTTGGATTACATACATTATCCATATCATTCTTGGCTATTATTATAAATTTTAATTCATACATAGAAACATTTTTATCATCTTTTTGTATTATACACAATAATGTTCTCTCTATATCTACTTTCTATTCATGGGGGAAATATTGTTCTAAGAATCTTTCCATAAAATATGTTCAATCCAAATTTTCGATTTATTATTCCTTTTTTTTTGTGTAGAATTAATGACCACCATTGATCTGTATCTCCCAATAGATGAAAACATTCATAATAACCTTCTCCCATTCATTACTTTCCAAAGAAAAAAAATATATTCTCTAAAGAAATTATCCACTACTTTGATATAATTTGGTTTGTAGTCCCATTGAATGATATAGGTTGTTGTCTCATGAAGCATTCTAATGTTTTTCCTCCACATTGGGGATCAGGATTCTCATATGGGAAAAGTTATTTTTCATAACCCAAGATAGTTGTACTAGTATTGTTATATGTTCTTCAACTCCAGTTTCAGATCCTTTTCCAACATTATTATCTTAAATATGAGGAAAATACCTACATGGAATATGTGTATTGATAAAGTTTTCATTTCATCCAATAAGAACCATTTTTATATAATAGAATACATGAAATTAAGTTATGAATTATAATACATAATTATTGAACTAGAAACACAGTTACCCTAAGTTGGAAATACATACATAGTTAATCTCATAATCATAAACATGGTTTTTAGGGATATGATTAATATTAAATCCATTATAATGGTTTTAAAGAAAATGTGTATTATAGTAATAATATCCCTTGGGAGAGACAAACCAGGTGTCCAATAAGGCCCATTGTCATGTAACAGGTTTCATCAAGTTAGGCCTAATACACCTTTTTAGAGTTGTTACCCCAAGGTATATATGTTATAGAACAGCATCCGCTTGTAGTGTCCAAATATGGTTTTATTACTAGGAATACCCATATAATCTCAACCATACAAAAATTATACAATTTTATTCTATGATTTTTGTCAATTTCTATATTATGGTTTTGTTCCCTAATATATTTTCCATGGTTTCTAAAAAACATCATCTAACACCAAATATAAATACCCCAAACCCAGTAGCCTTGTGCTAGTTCCTTACTTGATTACATCAGTACAATGAATAAGAGTTCACAACCCAAAGTACAAAATATTTTTGTATCTTCGAAAAAAAACTCACACACATAAGTTTATCATTACAACTTGAAATGAATAAACAACATATAAAACTTATTTGAAAACACCAGTAAAGTATTTGATTATCCCTACAAGTCATTCATAATATATATCTTCTCATCCTGGGAAAAAATAAAACATAAGAAATGGGTGAGATCATATGCTCAGTAAGGATACACAATACAGTGGAAGATAATACAAACAAAAAAATATGGAAATTGAATCACTAAAAACACATGTGATTAAAACATAATCCTAAGAATATAATTATGAGAATAAAAGATGACAAAATAATTCCTCATAAATAATCACATGGGAATTAAATTTAACCATGGATATTCTACTAGTTAAATAATCACATAGATTATCAATTAATTAAATCATTTGGATGGAATGCATAATGATGGACATCTTAAACATATCATCGAGGCCTTGACCAACAAATTTGAAAATAAATGCTTAAAGCCTTGGTGAAATCCATATCTAAAAATAAATGGCCAAGGCCTCAACCATGTCCATATCTGTTTGTCTTATGAGACCTAACAAAGCATCGAGGATATATAGTGGCCCTATCATTTCATGTACTAAGCCCAATTAATTTCTCATATTAATGGGATGAAACATAAAAAACATATACATATGAAATATAAATAACATTCCCTTATTAGTAAACATAATCACAAACCATTCTGATTAATAATGTGAATGGTATCAAGATAGCACATCCACATTCAAACAGATCATTAACCATTTTATAAATCATGGTAGATGATACCATAAACAATTAATCCCAACTAATAATTTTTTTTCAACATAAGGAACTGATATTGATAAAAATAATCTAATAAAATTACAAATTAATTATGGAGAGAAATGCCCATTTTATTTTGAAAAAGGAGTTATTTAGGAAATATCATTTGAATTTTTCATAAAACCATATTGTAAACAAGTATATACCAGAAAATGAGGACAATGAAATTATTTTTTAGGCTTAAATGAAGTAAAAATGAAGTGAAAACATAAAAAAATAGTTTTTAAAAACATTAGATATGGGTCGCTTTCAATGTGTTTTGAAGAAAAATATAAAAGATTCTTTAAAGTGGACAAAGGATTAATTGTTTATATATAACCAGCAAAGAGCTAATATAGTTTTCCATTCTCAAACGAGTGATTTTAGATAAAATATTTGGGGTGTTAAAATTGATTATGGAGTGTACTTGATAATGGGTAAGAAATTGGGATGTTCTATTTAATCAGAATTGCTTATCAATAATAATTGAGAAGGGATCCATGTAAAACATGTATTTACCCAATCAAAGAAAGATGAAATGATCTGGATACATGATTTTAGAACATATACATAGAATTAACAATAATTATATTAAAATAATGAATAATTAAATTGGTTTAATGGGAGAGAAAGTGTAACCCGAATGAAAGATGGAGGTTCAAGAAGAATCTCTTGCATTTTTGTCTAAAAGCATTCTACACTTGTACTTAACATCCATGATAATGAAATTAGATTCTTTAATAAATTATTTTAGAACCTATAAAACATGTATTTGATTTATTATAATTTTATTATGTTTATTTATATAATTTTTATGAGTTATAATATTTAATTTTATCGTTCAGATGTGTTCTTTTCATTGATCTTCTTGATTGGTTCACTTGTATACATGTACAAAAGATCACGTAAAATGAGAATTGTCATAAAGAATTGAAATTAAATTTTATTAATGAACTTCCAAGAGATTTAATTGTATTATATATATATATATATATATATATTAGGATAATTCATTGGATAAAACATTAATGATAACCATTTGGATAATTCTGGTGTTTTTTCTCGATCATGACACACTAGTTATGTTTTATTAATTGATATTATTTCTATATAATAGTTATAGGACTCTAAAGAAGTTTTAATATATGTATTATAATATTTTTTAACCATAAAATGGTTTTATGTTCATCCTTGAAGGTGGTATTAGAAAAAAAAGAATCTTCGCCCATGAGGATAGTGAATCCACACCTCACAGACACCATTTTCATTTTTAGAACAAAACTTTGAAGGGAAAAGAATTGATGGTGTATAGAACATTATCATAATAAAATTACACTATATATAAGAAAATTTAGTTATAATCCATGTCTTTATAGTAATTTTATGGAAAGGATATGAGAAGTAAATAAATTGAATGAAAATTAAAAGAACAAATTGGGATTTTAACTCTTGAATTCTTCTCTTTGAGGACCTTTGTAGGGAACTAGGATGTGGTCTTTTGGTGAGACCTGAAATACCAGAATTTAAGGGAGATGTTTGAGTGAGGGAATGGAAAAAATATAAGTAATCGTTAATCCTTTTAAGGAGTAAGGATATGTGGTAGAGATGTGTGGTTTATATATTGGAGAAGAGGAGCATTTTTCGATTATGTTATTCATCAGTTTATTATTTTGGCTCAAAAAAATGAATAGTTTTAATTTACATGATTAAATAATTTAAATTGAGAATTAAATATCAAAATTTTGGTTCTTATATCATTAATTAATTACGAAATAGTTCATTTAATTTATTATGTATTTATACTGTAAATAACAGTATTTCACTATTCACAAGAAATTCAACTATTTTAGAAAGATACCAAAAATTAAACCTAACCATATTAAACATTTAGAATTAAAAAATGAAAACCATTTTATGAAATTAGTTTTAAAAATATTATAAATTTAATTTTGAAATAAAATCATCACTTATATGAAAAATATTGAATTTAACATTAAAACTATTTTTATGACACTTTGGAAAATTAGTTAAGGTCTCAAAAAATAATGTTATAATCATATGAAATCAAAATATTAATTTATGAATATATATTATGAAATTAATTTTCTTTTAAATAAATATATTAATTATAAAATTTTAAATAAAACTTTTGGTTTCAAAAAAATACCAATAATTAATTTTTCATTTTTAAAAAAATTATTTACTTATTCCATGATATAAATATTCCTTATTTTCATTTATATGATACCTAAATATTATTTATACTTTTATAGGTAAATTTTCTATTCTATTGGTCATATTACTATTCATAGAGGTAACATTACTTTTCCACCAATAATATTTAATAGTAGATTACAGTTTTAAAATCAGTGTTTTTTAAAGCATAAACTATTGAAGATGATAAATTTTAAATTATTCATACCATAAGATATTGAGGTGTTACATCATGGTTTTTACAGTTGTGTTCTAGGGAAGAATTGGAAGTAGAGAGAATATTGTAGAATTGGTGGAGGTGGTTATCAGCTGTAGTCATCTTCATAACCACTAGTTATAGCAAGTAGGGTGCTTGTGACATGCTATCAGTGTGAACTGGTTAGACACACCCCATGTTCATGTTCTTCACATTCAAATATGTGTAATGGTCTTTGAGGTTATGGTTATCTACTGTGTTTTTATCAGTCTATATCTACACCTCAATTTGGTTGGGGATTATCAACTCCAAAGGATACTATGGGGAATTATGATGCTTCAAGACTACTTGAATCTGGACACATGACTCTGGAGTAAAGCACTATCATACAATAGATGAGTTTCCAATGGAGGCAGATACTGGTCCAATGAAAGTAATAGGTACCATCTTTATTAAATCCTTAGAATAAAGTAATTTATTTAATTTTGGAATTTCCCACTCATTTTTATATTATTCTTCTATCAATATTCATAACCTTATAATGGTGCTCATATCCTTTTTTATGAAGACAACGACACCTCATATGAATATTAAAGAGAAGGGGATTCAGTGTCTTCATCATTAGGATGCATTATATTGTTCCTCATCATACTGATGTTGATTATTATCATTAGCATGGATCATTTCTTACATCTGATGGGAGATATGGGATTTTTGAGAGAAGGGAATATGATTTCTGGTCATCCATGACCTTTCTACCCAGATCTCAAGGGTTTTTTATCTTCTATATCAGTTTTTCACGATGGCATTTCTTCTACTATATATTTTCCCAATTTTTTATAATTTTCATGAGGTTCTCCAGATGATTTCTCTAGGCTTCACCCAATGAGGTATGTAGATTTTACCATTGACTTGGTGCCAGATAGGCAGATGATTTTGATACCATTTTATTGTATAGAACACATTTATCTAAAATAGCTCAAGATTCAGTTGGAAAAAACATGGTGTTTAGGGGTTTTATTCTCTCTATTTTTTCTCCTTGGGTTTCCCCAGTTCTCTTTCCTAATAAGGAAGACGATTCTCTTTGATTGTGTGTGAATTATTAGAATTTAAACCAGTTAATTATTGAGAACAATTATCATGTTTCTTGCTTGACTTACTTTTTCATCTGTTCAAGAGGGAAAGTTGTTTTCAAAAATTGAACTTTGGTTGGGTTATCATCATCTCAGAGTTCGAGAGCATGATACACTAAACACGTATTTTGGGAGAAATTATTTCCATTTCAAATATCTTGTGACTTAAGTTTGTATGATGAATTATCCTATAGTTGTTTTGGATTTAATTAATTGAATATTCCATTAGTATCTTGACACTTTTTTGGTAGTTATAATGGATTATATTTTTCTTTATTCATGATATGTGCATGATCATGATCACCATCAATGTTTTGTTATGGAAATCTGGAGGAATCAATGTTTGTATGGAAGGCTTTTGAAATTCAATTTTTTGGATTCAAAAAGTGATTTTCCTAATACATGATATTTTTTATAATATCCTATTTATTGATCTTGAGAATGTGAAGGATGTCTGGTCATGGGAAGAACCACATAATGTCATTGAAATTCAGAGCATCATTGGTCTTTATGGGAACTAGGAATGGTTTTTCATGAATTTATCAATGTTATAATCACCATTTAATGCTCTGACCTAGAGTGGGTGAAATTAATATGGATGTAAAATTTCATTATTCTTTTTAAAATCTTAAAACACTTCCAAAATTTGATCCAATAATGAGTTTTCATGATTCTAGTAAAGCGTATGTGGTTTTTTGTGATGCTTCTGGCGTATGTGTGGGTTATATGCATATATAGGATTATTATGTGGTAGCTTACAACTCTCATTTTCATATAATTCATGAGAAGAATTACCCCACTCATGGTTTTTATATTTCCTCAATTATTCATGTGATCATTTATTGGTGGAATTATATTTCTAGGGAAAGGATCGATGTGTAATATGACCATAAGCATTTATGCATTATATTTTCTCAGAACAAATTGAATATTAGATAGAGGTGCTGGGAAGAATACCTTCAAATGCTTTAATTTTATATCACTTACACCCTAATGAAAGGTAATTTTGTTATAGATTCTCCTACCAAGAAAGAGTCATTCCAAGCTATTTCGGAATCAAAAGAAGAGTGAGACCTTGTGGGGATTTCTTCTCAATTACATGTGGATGATCATGAGTATTTTTTAGGTATTGTTTTGACCAATGATCCATTATCATCATCCCTCATTGAGTTTTTATTAATATTTATCATTTTTATATTGAATTCAAAAGAATTTTTGAAAATCAATATGATGGGGAGACTATTTTTATTTGGTATATCTCTTCAAATGATCTTCTTAGTTTTGGGGTTCCGTCTGTCATCACTACATCCATGAGGATGTCAATATTGTTTCATTGTAATAATCTTCATGATCCATTCATCCAGGAATTACTACGATGTGTAATGAAATGAAATGATATTTTTTTGGTTTTTAGATATGAATTGTGACATTTCTGTTTAGGTTCCCTATTGTTACACTATTCTATAGATAAAGGAAGAGAATTTTAAACCTTCTGGTATACTTCAGACACTTCCATTTCAAATTTGGAAATGGGTTAAGGTAACCATGTATTTTTTTCATTTTATTACCATAGACTCTTTAAGGTATGAAATTAAATTTGGTGGTGATTGATCGGTGGATGAATTGATTTCATTTCATTTCGATCAAATATACAATAAAATTTAGAAGGTATAGGTAGATTATATGTGTAAGAAATTGTGTGGTCATATGGTGTTCCTTCTACCATTTTTTCTGATATACATACTAGGTTTACATTGAGATTATATATAATTCTTCATGAGGTTCTAGGGACTCAGGTCATATTGAGCATAGTTTATCATCCACAGATAGATAGTCAGATGGAGCGTGCTCTTCATGTTTTTGAGGTAATGATTCGTGCATGTGTCTTGGATTTTTGTCTATAGTAGGATATCAATCTAGCACTTTTTTGTGTTTTCCTATTATAATTGTTATAAATCATCAATAATAATGGCTCCTTTCGAGGCTTTCTTTGACCACCCGTGCAGATCACCTCTTTTTTGGAAAGTGGTGGGATAAACTTCTTTGGTGGAACCTAGTTGGGTTTAGGAGATATCAATAAGGATTCGAGATATAATTTGAAATTTGGTTATAGATCAAATTTTAAATAAATTTTATACTGATCAAAAACATCATAATTTGGTGTTTTCCATTGGTGAATAAGTTTCATTGATGTTTTTTCCTCAGTTAGGTCACCATCATCTTAGAAAATAGGTAACGTTTTCACTAAGATATCTTGGATTGTTTGATACCAATGGCCAAATTTTGAGGGTTTCTTATTTATTGTCATTTTCTATTCAATGAATAGTAATTCAAGGTGTGTTCAAAATTTCAAAGGTCAAGAAATACAATCAAGATCCCTCTCACATTTTGAGTCCGGAAGAGATTAATTTAGAGCAAGATGATTCTGTAGTGAAGTTGCTAGTTGAGATTTTTGGTTCTCAAGTGAATGTTTTTCATGTGTATTTGATTCCATTGTTAATATTCTTATGTCATAACGAATAACGTTCTCATGAGAATTGGGATTGTCAGTAATTGATGAGGGGGAAATGAAATCACCTATCTACTATACTATATTATTTTATATGACTTCTTGAGTATGGAAAGTCTTATGTGGGGTTGTAACATTTGATTACCAACTTTTAGATAATTCTATTCCATTTTGATGTTTTCCTCTTTAATTGGGTGTGTCTTTAGACTCTTGAGGATGTAAAAAAAAATTTGGTGAAAAATGATCTAAATTTTAGGATGTATTTTCATTTGAATTAATGGATGCTGGGTATAAATGTGTAATATATTTGTGGGATTCTTCTTGAGTTCATAGAATACTAAAGTTGATTTGACGTTTTTGTAAGGAAAGTAGTTTTTCTTTAGTCTATGGGATAAATACATGTCATGTAATGGGACTACATGATGTGAAAATTCTACATGGAAGATTCCATGAACCTGGCACAGAATGTGAAGGGAGTACGCACCATATAAAAGTTGCATGTTGTGTAATGTTAAAAATCAGATTTTTGATAAAAAGGTGATGGTTTTTTAGTGTATGTGATCCTCATGGATTTCACGAAGTTTAAAGGGTTTACATTCCATGTAAATTTCACAAAAAAGGATTTGAGGGAACTACATCAGTTTATTATTATTTAATTCTTTCATATATTTCGCCCCTATTGATATTGGGATCTTCTCTAGTGATTTTGGCAGCATTTGTTCATTCCAAATTGATCCGTTTAGTGATTGATCACCACTATGGTTGGGATTCATCACATAGGATAAGTAATCCTCTCTGATTCTTAATTTCCTTTGATTTTGGTAACATGGTTATTTTGCACTATTAGTTATTATTGATTTGTGGTTATGTTTCCTTTGATTATTTTCTAGATCATTTATGTGATCTTGTTATGGTGGTCATTTTCTTGGATGGTTGTGGTGTAGTGGGTGTGCATTCTTACAGTATGTGTTTTTTCCTATTCTCCACAGACCCCTCTATTTAATGGAATCAATTATATGATGTTTATATTTTTTATAAATCCCCCGTTATTGTTATTTTTTGGTTATTATTATTGATGGATCCCATTGCCAGTATGTGCGACCTAAGTATTAAAGTATATGGTTCCGTCTATTTCATGGGTTGGTGAACTTAACTACAACTATTTTGATAAATTGTTTTATTAGTTAAAATTGACTGATATGATTATTTTTGTGTGTGAGGAACTTGTTTTTTTATAAAATACAGTTCTGCCCATGTTTTGGTAATTGGAAAAGGATTTTCATAGCATTGTGAAATGGTTTTTGAAATTTTTCCAGAGCATGGTTTGATGAATATGTTTTAATGAATTGATTTAAAAAATAGATAAAAAGGGAATCTTTTTGTACTTAGGTGTTATGGATATTAATAGGTCTTGCCCAATCATTAAGGGTTTTCTCATGGGGATTTCCTCTTCTACATAGTCATGTTTTTCTAGGTAACTGTTAGACCTATTTTGGGTTCACTTAATTGGATGTTACTATGCTCTATAAACTCATTTATTATGTCTAGTGGCATGATGCATACATGATTTCTTATGTTATGAATGAGTGTCCCAATTTTCCTGACCTTGTGTAATCCTTGGTGTGATGTTAATTTTTATTTTGGTATATTTTCTCTATATGTTTTGTACATTTTTTATTATCCTACAATGGATTTATATGATATGCAATAAATTCTTTGGTTTTATTTGATATATTTGTTTTTGTATTTTTACATGAAATTATATGAAACTAATTTTCCTATTTTATATGAAAATGTAGGGAAAGCATAAATTATTTTATTTTTCCATTCTTTTGTTATAAAAAAATGATAAACTATTAACATATATTGTTTTCACTAAAATTTGATAAAGAATATATTAATTTACAGAGACTTGTTATGGAACACCTGGGTGTTAACTTATTGGGCCTATTAGCTCATAGCCTAATAACACCTTCAATGGTTCATATACCTTGTTATGTATTTGGATGTTAATAAAGGAATGGCACTATAGTGAGGTAGAGAGGTTCTTTTCTGTTAGCCAGGTTTCGGGTAACTGGTGGGGATATGGTGGTATTTTTCACACACTAGCACTTGGTGATGTTGGATTATCTATATAGTTTCATTATCCTTTATAGTTGGACTTTCCTCTTTTATATTTTTATTCCTACATTATCAGCTTTATTGTTTGCACTAAATTATATTTGTTATGGAATATATTTATATCCTTCAATTTTTCTCTATTATATGTAGATATATTTCATGTTTTTGTCACTTTAGGGTGGGTTGAATTGTTCCCTCAGGTTGTTGTTTGATGACATAGTGCTAGTCAGTAGCTTATGGGGATTATGAAAACCCTTCATGTACGTGGAATATGAGGTCATGTGATGGTATTGAGATGGTATCTGGGTTGGTTCCTTATATTAAATTTATAGTATCTATCTTGACCCTCATATATTAAAAATACTTGTTTTCATGGTAAGTGGGAAATGGGTTAAAACAAAATAGTAAGTGTAAAAATGTGACTTGAACTTGTCCAAAGATTATTAGATGATATTATTTCAACCCTTCCTCAACCTATTTTTGAAATAAAAATAGTTTTTATCCATTCATAATTGAAAATAATTTATATTTATTTAATATTTTGATAAATTCCAAAATTACATCTCTCATCTCTTATAAAAGGGTATATCTTCATACCATTACTTCATACTTCAAAAATCACTTGTTTCAGCCAATGCCTATCATAATCCCTTTCATTAATCTCTTCAATAATTGTAGATATCTTGGTTTATGAATTATTCCAACCATAGATAGATTAACGTGTTAGTTAAATGAGAATTTCTAAAGAAAATGTATAGTTTTCAACCACATTCATTATTTTTATTTCTTATAACAACTCCTTAAAATATTCTTCAAACATGTTGAAATAATAACACCAGAATAATCTATATATGGTTATGTTATTATTTAAATATCATAACTTATATCCTTATCTACTTCTATCAAATGAGAACTGAACACACTGTTCTTATAGTTATAATGAAGAGATTAATATATATATGATATTAATTAAAAATTTATAATTATTTGTAAGTAATATACCCTATATTTTCTTAGCTTTTCATTCATTGAAAAACAATAACATCACTCTTGTGTACGTTTGGAGTACCACCTCCATGAAATGATGTGATTGGTTTTTCCTTCCCACATCACATATATGATATATATAAGAATAATTAAAGAAATAATCTGATATTTATGACGTTTTTATCATTATATAAGGATTAAATAACAATTACCTTCTATCCAAAATAATCATTGATAAATGAAAATGTTACACATGCATACATATGTCTTACCATCTCTATGATTATAACATAGTTAATTTTTTATATCCATCATTAATGATTGGATTTAAAAGTATAATCAATTTCTGTAAATGATAATTATTTCAGTATTATTATCCAAAAGATTATTTATTAATGAACTCTTTGTCCATAATCATTCTACTAGAGTAATTTTGGACACATTATCCGAATATCATCAAATTGTACAACCTGAAATTAAATGATCAAGTATTTATATATAACAAGGTAATAAGTGAAATAAAATCATTTATAATCATTAAAAGGGTATTAATTAAGTAAATAATTAATATATATTCATTATTTATGAGGATAAATAACATACATAATGAACCAGACTCGATGTAAGGGACTTACCTTTAAAAATATTCTTTTAAAGTTACCACTCTCTAAATAATATTCATCTGTGTAAAAATTATTAGAAACTATTTTATGAATGTTTTTTAAAAAAAAATATTTATAAGTGGTATAATTATTTAACTTATTATTTTATTTCAAATTTATTCAAATGGAATATTTTTATGTAATATTTTTACTTTATTTTTTAAAATGAAAAATGAATGTTCTATTTTAACTTATATAGTGACAATGACTTTTTCCATCACTATAACCATTATTTGATGTTGGGATTCTATTATATGATTTAATTCATTCGTTAAATAAAAACCTTATATACCTTTATTTTTGAAATTATAGTTTTTAAAATTTGGTTTTAATGAGAATGGATATTTCAATATCTAATAATTGTTCTTATTGGTGAAAAGGATATTTTTAGGAGTGTTGTAATTATTTTATGGTTCATGGTAATTCATATGATGATGGGTGGTTCTATAATAAACTATGTCTTGGTTGTTTCATTATAAACCATGGATGGACGAGTCTATGACTGTCCTTTAATGCATTGGATCTGGAATTCAATCGTATGTTTATTCCATTTGTATGACTAATTTTAAGAGTGATATAAAAATGATGTTCCGTGTTACCTACATGTTTTATTTATTCTGGATATGTGTTTTTATGGAAATATTTTTATTTCCAAAGGAAGGATAATGACCTTACCTTTAAAATAAAGTATATTCTTTATGGATGAAAATTATAACTTTGTGGAATTTTTTTATAATTTTCTCCTCATTTAATGGAAATGTATAAAATTTTATTTTCTATATTTATATTTTTTATGAAATTATTTATGAAAATCTACAGGTATAGAATGTAATTTCATAGGTAATAAAATGTTGATTTTGTGCCAAAATTTTACTTTGAAAAAGGATACTTTTTATTTATTGATAAACTAATGATTTCTTTGTTTCTTTTTATTTAAATTTATGAGATTTTTTTATCATACTATATTTTAAAATGTCTTTTCAGATGATTTAAGTATGGGTAAATTAAAGGAAAAATAAAAGTTGATAGTCATGAATAATTTCGAAAAATATAATATTTTAAATTAAAATATTTTCATTGTAAAAAAATAGATACAGAGTAGAAGTATCCACATTTTTAATATATAGGTTTGTTATATAAGTGTTATGAAAAAAATCTCATAAACATTAAACCTAAAAGGATAATTGGTATTGTAAGAAGTTTTTTTTGCTCTAAAAATACTAGAATCTGTATTTTCTAATGCATGGACATTAAAATTGGTATCACAGGTTGGTTTAGATAAATTTATAGTTCATGATATTATTTGAGAATAAGTTATAAGTCATTATAAAAACAAATGCTAGTATGTGAAGGAGATTTATATTTATTTTAGAAAAATTTTAAGAGTTTGAGATAACATGAATAAGGATATCCTAGTTTTTTTCCCTTCACATAAGAATGATTATTATGATTTTAATGTTATGCTCACATTATCCTTTTTTGTTCAAGTTAATAGTTGGATCCAATATGCACAAAATTAACAATGGTTATTAAGGTAAATGTAGTGGTTGAATAAATGAGCCACCAAATGGAATTTAATATATAGTGAGAACTCTTGTGGTTATTCTTAACCTTTTATTTGGAGTAATGAATAAAAACATAAAACTTGGTGAGCATCATAATGTATCAAATACAATTGAAATTAATCCTTAGGGAAGTTCATGTGATAATGATTATAATGGTACATATATTCAAAGATCTATCAGTCAAGTGTGTGGTAAAAAGAACTTAAGAAAATTTCATAATAGAACAAAATGATGTTTTATATAAGGTAAAGGAGGTAAGAAAGAAATAATATTCTCAAGGTAAAAAGATGGGTTTATTTAACTCTATGATGGTAGAAGAAGTTCGTACCAAGGTATCAATTAGATGTTTTATACGTTGTAAAAATGATCATTATGAAAATAGTTGTCTTGGGGTTAAGAATCGTGAATAGAATTAGAAAAATAATTTAAATATCTATTTAACAAAACCGAATTCCATTAATGTTAAAGGTGAAGAATATATAAATGACTTATGAAAGGTATGGATTATTTTTTGCATAATTTTTGATATATTTTTTTAATCCTTGGACATTATTCATATTTCTCATAGAAAATTTGATTAACTTATAATGTTAAAAATCATATTTAATAAATTATGAGGAATTATGAATGATCAAAATTTCTATATAAAACAGATTCAAGAGTTATCATAGTTTTACGTATGATCATATGATTAAAATAATTAATACTCTTCAAATTATGGGAGTACTTTGGGAGTATTTTATTATGTTTTGTAAGATTTTTGATGTAACCCATATTTTTATCTAGTGAAAAAGATATTTTAATAAGAATGAAATTTTTATTTTTTGGAAATAAGTTTAAAGGTATTTAAAACTTACATAATTTATATCATCATTGGTTTTGTGGTAATTTTCAGTTATTACAAATGTGGGATGTAAAAATAAATTTAATAGATAACCTCTTAGGTTAAAACATTTTTATAATGTTTAATATATTCATGTTATTTTAAAGGATGTTTACCAAATTTGTCAGACTTTTATATTGATTATATTAAAATAGTTTTTGAAAAAGGAAAACTTATAAATCAAGCAACAACCCATCACATCTAGAAAGGCCGTGAGTCTTGAACCCTCGTCTGAAAGGAGAAATCAGAGCATTTCCAACCAAAGGAATATGTGATGTCCTAATTTTTATTCAATTTATTTCCCATATTTTAATGATATAACAGATAAATATTATGTTATTTTTTTGAACATATGATTTAGCTTATACATAACCATTGGATTGAAAATTGATTTGGTTATTATGTGATTAATATTATTTAGGATAAAGCTCACTATAATTTTGGAGAGCATTACGAGATTAGGGTAAATATAATTATATTGGATTTTATTAGAGAAATAAATATTGAATTATATTTTTTATATTTTATTGTGGATTTATGCTGATTCCAGTTATTTATATAAATGATAATCATATATTGGTGAATATGTAAAAAAAGAATATACATTTAATGACTATACAACAATATTGACTGGTGTTATTGGGAGATAAATAATAAACTTATCTTAGAAGGATAAGTGATTAATTCCTTTTTATTTTTTGGTTTCATTCATATTATGAAGTATTGTTGAGTAATTTTAAATATTTTTTATTGAATGTTTTAATTATAATTTTGAGTATTACTATTGAAATTTTGGATAATTAAAGTAGTTTTCCTCATATGAAGGTTTATATTTCTAGAAATTATCTTATTTTATAATAGAATTTTAGTTTTTGGTTACTGTAAAATATAGGAGGAATATATTATTATGCTTTTGTGGATTTCATGATCTATATAAGTTAATTCTGGTGCTCTAAGTAAGAATATTTCATCGCAAATACTCATTGTTTGGAAAAAAGGTGAGATTGTGGTGGAAATTGATTAAAGGAGAAAATAATAATTTTAAAATATATTTCCTTATTCGTATAGTAAATATGGTAAATGAGTTATTTAAATAATTAAAATGAATCTTAAAACAAAATTTTTATCCTATTGGATTATTTTCTTGTCAATCGAGTGTCCTCTTTAAAAACATTAGGTTATAGATTTTTGGTCATTGGCCTTATCCCGACCATATTCACTGTCACTCTTTAAGTAGTCCTTGGGAATTATATTTCTCCTTCATATCAATGTTTTCACTTCCCACAAATGTTTCCCATATTAAACCCTAGTATGTGTTATTTTAGATGACCTTCATACATCCATTTCTCTCGTTTCATGAGGATGTTTTAATAACCTTTTTTATCATATGGGTTTCCAAAAAACTATTTTGAGATGTAAAACATGAGTTATAAACCCATAAGTTAAAATTTTAAGGATAAAATTTCATAAAAGGTGGTTGAATTTAATATACCTTAATTTTAAAATGAAATACTAATATATTCCACACCGATCTGAAACGAACAATGAAATATTATTATTTAAAATTGGTCATTATAAACATCCCATTAAATTTGAAGGTATTAATTGGATTTACTAATTTATAAAATAAAAATAATTCTACTACGAAATAAAAATAAGTTGATAAAATATTTGAAAATAATGACTCAACTTTTAGTAGTCACTTTATTATTTAAAAATAAAATTTCTTAAAAAATGATTTTTTTGTGATAAAATAATATAATTAATTTATATTAATTTGATAAATTTTATTTGAAAAAACAAATACCATTTTGAATATAATCACATCAAAATTATCCTATGGGGAATTTTTTGGCGTTTTTTCAAAAAGATGGATTTATTAGTGAATTGTGAAATACTAATATTTATTGAAAAAATTTCTTTTTTAATGTAATCAAAAAATAAAATTATATTTTATATTAGTTTTAATATTTTTAATTTTTAATTTAAATAAACCAATTATGGCTTTAACCATTCATTTTATACTTGAATTTAGTAATGAAATATTATATACATAAAAAGTGCATTTTTCTAAACAACTGTTTTTTTTAATTTTTGGATTTAATTTTCAATTAAATTATATGAAATATGTGTTTTGAATTATAAAAATAATATTCTATATATGGAATCTTGATTCTTCAATTTGGTAAATACAACCCTTTTTTGTCCATATAAATAGTAACTTGAGTAATTTTTGTTACCACAGTAAATGGTAAATCAGGTAATTAAAGTTAAGAATAAAATTATAAGGGCCATAAAATAACCCCACAACCTAAAATAATTTTATTGGATGAGTAAGTTTTATCCATGATCATCTAATATTTTGTGGTAGGTAATATTTTGGCCATTTTTGTGTTATTAGAACCTTTATAATATTTTATTTAAGGAGAATAAAAAACATCACACTCTTGATATTAATAATATAGTATTTTTTAGATTGTAATAATTGGAATTTATATTCGATTATAAATAATTTTTTTATATAAATATGATATATATCATCATATAAATTTCTTTTTTATTTTTTTTAAATAAATAGTGGTCTTGAATGTTTATACAACACTGGCACTGTAACTATTCAATTAATGTAAAAATAAAATAAATTATATTAAAATATTAAAATTACTATAATTTGATATAATTATTTTGATCCATGAGTTTCATATATGAAAACAACATGTTATTGTTGTATTAAAATATATATTTACTATTTTACTTATTTTATTGATGTTATTCAAATCAAAGTAAAGAATACTTCAAAAAATTGACATTAATGATATTTTATAATAAATAGTATTTTTTAAAATGATATAAAATTCCTAAAAATTTTAAATTTATAAAAGCAATTGTAATAAGTTTGGTAATATCATTAATGGTCCATATATGGGACTTTTTTTATAGTAACTATCATCACCCCCACGAAGTAAAAAATACTCGCTATCACAATATAATGCCCTGAGCCCACTCTTTTGGACTCAGTTCTTGAAAATTAAGTGTAATTATTATTTTTTGTTCTAAACAATGTGAATAAATAATTACAAAACACTTAACACAAAAGAGAACCTTTTACCTATCTAGGATCTGGAGGATTAAACAAAACCTTACATTTTTCAGATTTGAATGAAAATAAAACAATTCCCCGCTACACTTCCTCGCGCTAACACCAAAAGCATTGAATCCTGATTAATAACATCTATGATTACTATAAAAAAACATTTAAAAACATAGGGGTGAGCATTCAATTTCCCAATAAGAGGTTTTAAAATTATTAATATACAATTTTCCAAAACTTCCTTTGAAAATAACCTTCAGGAAATAATATTGATAATTCTATAAAAATTCATTTAGAAATACCATATTATAAAATCATTGAAATTTTTTATATATTGAAAATACATTAATTTTTTGAAAATACTTACGCTAAAAAATTACTTAAAAAGTCTTGTGGTATTTTTAAAATCTGTATGAAAATTTTTTGAAAAAAAAACTATAAGGCTACTTAGAACTTTGAAGGCTATCTTGGGCCTACCTACATTAGGGATGGGTTCACTCTCCAACTCCCTAGCATATTTACAAAGTTGGAGTAACAGATTTTATAAAACATTATAAGCTTGATTTTATATATATACATAAATTTCCACTAGAGTTATACTTAACAAAAACATTAAAACATTTTTAATACATTCAAATGTTATATATATATATATACACTCTTTTTTAAGAACAGTTTTTTGAGAAAATGAATTTATCCACTTATAATAATTGCATAAACACATGAAACATTATATTTATATATTAATACCTCATTCATTAATATCATAAATTCCATTTTGATTGTAATTTATTCTTAAATAATGTTTTACTTAAAACTAATACATGTATATGAATAGTAAATGTAATACATGTAAGGTGTCATTAGAAAATATGATGGTCATATCTTATAAATCATTACATATCCATTTTTAATAATTTCATACATACATGGAATGTTAAATAAGGAACATTTATCATTCAAAAAACACTAAAACAGTTATTATAAATAATAATAAATAAATGTATAAAATGTCAAAATATATGTCTATTCTATGTATTATATTACTTTAAAGTAACCTAAAATCCAAGTTTTCATTTATGAAAATATACGTAAAATAATAAGGAAGATTATAAATCTCACAGAAGAATGAGTTTCATAAAAAATATGTGAATTAAAATAAGGAATTCCATGAAAATTAAACATAAAGAATAAATGTATTCAAGAAATAAATAAATAAATAAATAATTGAAAATATATATTTTCATCAATACTTAGTTATCCCTTATAATAATTATATGAAGAATAATCATTTCCCTATAACAAAAACAGGAAAACATAATTTTAAAATAAATAATTGTAATAATTTCTTAGACAAAAATAAAAATTAATGTAAATGAATAACTAAGTATTATTATTACCTTACACCAAACCATATTTAAGCATAATTTTGAGAAAATAATTATAAATATAAAATATTTAATTGAATAAATCCCTTACTGAAATAAGATTTCAAATTAACCAATTATTTGAAACTAAATATTTCTCCCTTACAAAAATAAATAAAATAAAACCACAAGGATAACAGATGTAAATAAATAATCCCTTACCTATAATGGAACCATAGAGGATGACTCATGCAACACTATTCTGAGAAATCCACTACCCAAGTAGGGAATGAAAAAGAGATCTTTTGAATTTGGTAGCAAAGGATGGTTATATAGACTATTATACTGTAGAAAAAATATATTCCATAGCAACATGTTTTATGTTCTAATTACATAATAATAATACTTTTATCATTTATATTAGATATGGAGACACAATATCATCTCAATTTGATTTAAAATTCAATTATATGAATGTTTTCAATTGTTGAAAACGACTTCCAGATAAAGTATTTAATGTAGTAACGAATAAATCCAAATACAGAAGCATTTTGGTTGAGACACAACATTCCAGAGCCATAAGAAATCAAGACAACCTCTGTATTTAATCAGACAATATATTATATTTGGATTTAATAATGCTTCTTTGTGATGAATTTTTTTCATACAAAAAAATTCAACCATGCTTGAGCTGTTAGAGGGACAGATAACAAATCAACAACCTTAGAAAAAAATTAAAAAAAAATTGATCGACTACATATTAATTGAAATTAATGAAAAACTCGATAATAATTTAATACAATATATGTACAGTAGAATTTGAGTGGATGAAATTGATAAACCCGTTCACTCAGCAGATCTCAATAAGATTCAAGAATTAAAGAAAAAATCAATAAACAAATCCTACTTGAATCATTAAGGAAATTTCCCAACAAGAAGTTGATATGTATTAAGAATAAATACATATAACACAATGATTATGAATTTATGACACCAAAGACAGATATAAAGATGAGATCTAAATAACATAATCAAGATAATACATACAAATATGAATATTGAAACCCTAACTGCATTCGTACCTCGTGCTTGACTTATCAAACTGAAATTGGAACCATAAACATGATATGTATATGGTTTTCCTTCATTCTGTAACTTCACGAATGATATTGACCTCGGATCTGAAAATGAACCAGAGTGCGATCCACGTCTATCCAACATGTGACCTTGCTTTGGACCTACATCATCCTCGACATTCGAAAATGATTCTCCCTCTACTGGAATCCATGCTTCCCTCTTCATGTCGACCTCAACCCCTCAAACACACGAACCCCCAAAAACCTAGCTCAATATTTTTTCATCCTATTTTACTTTTTTCATTTTATTATTATTATTATTTGTTTGATATTTATATGTTTTATAGTTATATATATAATCCATATTATTTTTTAAAAAATATTATATAAATTTAGTTTAATATTAATTAATATATATATACATATATACATATTATATATGATTTCCTTTATCCATTTTTTATAAAAATGTATTGTTTTATAAGAATCCTAAAATTTTAACTTGTTATAAAAATAATCAAATAATAAAATATTATTTTTAACAAAACATTATTTAAAAAAATCATTAATTTCTTCCAAATTTTATTATTTTTAAATACTAAGTATTGTATTATTTAATCCTAAAAGAACAATTAATGTTTAAAATTTCTCAAATTTAAAACAATACTTCTCAAAACAAAAATTAGAACAAATTTATTAAAAATGTATTACTATTCTAATTATAAAATATATTTATTTATATTTATTAATAGTAAATATTATATCACATTATATCTCAAAAATAATACCATGTTTAGAAAATTAATATTTAATTAAAATTTATATACATAAATTGTCATTATACTAATTTAATATTAATTTAAAATTTTGTTTTCTTAAATTAAAATTAACATTGTTTTCATAAAAATACAAATAAAATAAATAAAAAATGTATTGAAAACTTAGGGCATTACATTCTCCCCCCTTAAATGAATTGCTCCCTCACAATTTGTGCATCAGACTTAAGAAAATTATGATTTTTCAACATCAAAATTAAAGATTTTCTAAGGAGAAAAAACTAACTAAATGAAATTATAATGGGTAGATTTTTTTCCTCAAGTGAAAACAGATAATCTTAGAAGATGTCTAGACCATTCCTCTAATACCAATTATAACTCTCCGACCCCACTCTTCTGGAGTGAGTTGTAACACCCTGACCCTAGTTACCTAGAGTCGGTTCATTATTACATAATAATGGAATGTTTACAAGAGATCAAGTCTTGATAGACTGATTACTTTAGTAGCCTTGTAAGTACTAGATACATACAAAATTTTTACATTATATCATGAAATTTAGAATAAAAACATTTTGTCCCCTTTGAACACACTCATATCCCATAGCCCATCCCTGTTTGTCAATCATAATATACTTCTTCACATCCGGATAAAAATAAAACACAAAAAGGGGCGATCTCTAATGATCAATAAGGATAAAAATATAAAGGAAAATTTTATAAAAAAGAATAACCATTTAAGGAAAATTATAAGACTAAAATGGAAGCCTTTTAAAATTAAAATTCAAAATTAAATTGCAAATATAAATCAAATAATTCCATTTACCTATTCATATAGATATTCTAATAGTCAAATAATCACAAGTTATATCAATATATAATTTCATAATGATGGAATGTATAATGTCTGGAATCATAACCGCAAAGTTATGCCCTTGTGCCAAGACTAAAAATAAAATTTTTTCAAGTCCTTATACCAAGACACTAATTTTTCTCATGAGACCAACCAATTCATCAAGGAGCTATATTAGGTTCCACCAGTCACTTACTATGTCTAATGCATTCCTCATATGAAAATGATAAAACATAACATAAAAATTCATATTAAAACTAGCATTTGAAATGTTAATATTTTAACCATAAAACATGAATGGTATAAAAATAGCACATCCACAGTCAAACAAATTAGAAAGCCTACAATACAATTGGGATGATTGTATCATAATAAATCAACATCAGAAAAACCTAAAAAACAACAATGGATGTTGACATAGATGAAATCAATCCAAAAACTATTTGAGTGAAATATTTACTTCTACATCGAAAAAAAAGTAAAGAAAAAATTTATATTTAAAATATTCTTATAAGATTTTTAGGGAATATTTGAAGGTGATATAACCGTCGAAAACAGTTTCACCCACTATATATGTTAAAAATCATTATTTCCTTAATTTTTCGAAAAGGTCATAAAGTACCATGATTGGAAAGAGACGAAAAGATTACTTTCAAAAAAATTTATAAAAATCCAACAAAAGGTATAAATGACATTAAACCTAGATTATTGAATAGTAAAAAATGTTTTGAAATACATTTTTAAGATGCATAGATGTGCATTATAAAGAGGTCCCAGTAGATACTCATGTATAAACAACCTTGGATAATGAAAATATTGTAGAATTAACCCTTACCTTGTACTTTTCCTTGGTCGTGGGTATGTTAACATTATGTATAATAGTTAAAAAAATTTCTTAAATTATACAAGTACCAACCGAAATATGATATTTTATATGATCTTCTAATATTGGTTTTTAATAATATTTCAGTATTGTCATTGTTTTGGTTGTTAACATATTCATTTTCCTCTATATGTTTTTCCTTATAAGTCATGTCTATTATAGATATGATGAAATCGATTCATATCCATAATTATACTATTTTCTTAAAAAAATTATTTATAAAATGAATTATTCATGAATGGTTACGATGGGGAATGAATCTCATCATGTTCCTGGAGACGGTAATCTATATATACGCATTAGCGATAATACCATCCTATTGATGCTGAAATCATATGAAATTGAATGGTATATAATATATAAAGAATAATTAAAATATTATTTTTATTATTTACTTCAATTATACTAATTATTACACCCATCCAAATAAATAATGTGTTGAATAACAAACTACACCATGACTTGGAGATGGTAAGTTGTACATACGCATGTTTGGTGACTTTGTCATTCATAGGAAAAATATAATAATTAATATGGTTTTACCATAATTATAACAACATCAATGTATGTTGAAGGTACTATAGTTATTATTTTGGTATGGAAACAACAAATAAAGAGGAAGTGGAAGAAGAAAAAAACATTAAAAGATCTGATAAAATTATTACCTCTTATTCAGGTTCTTCCTTTTAATTTGATCAAAATGGATCCTTAGGATTTATTGTGATCAAATTAATGCATCTAGGTTGATGTTAGGGTAGTTTTAAGGATAATTGAGCAGGTTTTGACCAAGCCAAATGGCTTTGGATGTGTGAATTTGACATAAGGGTATGTCCCCTTTTATAAGAGAGGTGAGTGGAACCTAAGAAAAATATTGAAATATTATTTTATTATACAATCATATTACACTTATAATGGATTGATCAAGGATACGGTGGGTATGGGTTGAAAACTCCTCAACCAATAGGTTTTAGACTGGTTTAGATCACCATATTAACCTTATGTTTTAGATTTAACGATTAGTTAAATAGATTAACATTTACAATGTCTTCTTTTATTTTTATATTACATGGTTAAAATACATACTATAAAATTCCAAGTGAACACCAAGTGGTTTATTAAGGACATATATATCATTATGTGATTCTTTTAACTGAACCTTATATTTTTAAAAATATCATATCATTTAATAATATTGTATTTATTTTAAAAACTCATTTATGTTAATTTTGACACAATTTAGTATTTGGTTTTTGTGAAAGTAAAAAAACTTGATTACATCAAAATAATACATTAAATCTACCCTAACATGTCATATTCAACAATAATATTCTTGTATTTCATCAAAATGTTAAAATTATATTTAATTTAATATTTATAATATCATTTATCTGATTCTTTCATAAATAAGGAAAATTCTATATCATTATTATGTAATAAAAAATATTGTTATTTTATGTCTAAATATTATAAATAAATTATCATAATTTATGAAATATATTCATATTTCAATTGAATATTTATAGTCAAAGTGATCAATAATATAACCCCATATAAATTTTTTTATTAAAAGATATATGCTAATGTTAATTTTGCCTTTAATTTAAATTAATTAATATAAAATGCCATTATCACTCCCAAGTGGCACTATGGGGTCCCAAAATTGACCCAACGATGCGAATGGTCAGACATGTATCATCCAATAGGGTTACGACACTTTTTAGGGTAATTATTATTATTATAATATTATTTTGTTACACTTATTCACCAAATTTACCCTTTAACCATTGTAAATAAAATATTTAGTGAAGTAACTATTTATAATATCTAAAAATAAAAGTTACCTATTTACACAATTTGGAACTCCTGATTCACATTATGAAATCCATTTTTACAAATTCAATTCACAAAAGTTGAAAAAATTAATTTAAAATTAATTCCCGTTGTCAAAACCAAAATGTCAGTTTTTAAGAAGTAAAAACAATGAAAAGGATGACATGTGTTAATGTACAATTTAAATGTGAAATTAAATCCAATGACTTAAATTATATTAAAATATTAAAATATAGTCTAATTACTTTTTAAAACTAATGAAATTTATAATTTAACACTAAATTATTTCGATTCTAAAAGTTGTTTTCATTAAAATTTAGTATTCCTCACTATTCACCAAAATATAAAAGATACCCTAAAAGTATAAAAAATTCACCCTAGACTAATTTTGGTATTCCAAATCAAAAAATGAAGTCCAATTTGGAAAATAAAATGTATAAAATTTTCAAAATGGTGTATTACTATTCATAATTGCTTTTAAAACGGCTAGTTTGATAGCTTGCGGTGCACATGAACTCGATGTTGCGTATATAACACACTATTATATTATTCAAAGAGAAATGTACCATGTATTCTTGGGGTGTTAAATTCTTCCCTCAAAATAATTTACAACTCAAAATTTCTAAAATAAAACTGTATAAAAACATTTGGTTGGTTGTTAATCATAAGTTCCTTGGGTTCCCACATTGCCTCTTCCATATTATGGTTTCTCCATTAAAATTTTCGCTGATGAGTCATCTGGTTTCTCAACATTTGTTCTCTAGTATTAAGAATTATAATAGTCTCTTCAAAATGAGATAGATTAGGTTCCAGTTCTAATTCATCATTGGTGAGTGCATGCGTTAGGTCAGGAATGTATTTTCTCAACAATGATATGTGAAACACATCAAGAACTTTGGAGAGACTTGGTATCATTGACAAATGATAAGCTACAACTCCAATTCATTATATAATTTTAAAAGGTCCGATTAACCTGGGACATAACGTTCATTTCTTAACAAATCATAAAACACCCTTCTATGGAGATATCTTCTAAAAAACATGATCTCCTACTTGAAATTCCAAATCCTTCCTTCAGTAATCGACATTGTTGTTTTACCTACTTTGAGATTATTTGATATGGGTTTGGATAATATTAACCTTTTCCATTATTTCATCAATAAGTTTTGGGACTATTAGTTTTCTTACAAACATCACCCGTACAAGTTGGTGTGCAACATCAATTTCAATATATTGCATTATATGGTGCCATATGTATATTTAAATGGAAGCTATTGTTATAGGAAAATTCAACCAGAGGTAAATATTGATCCCATATACCATTAAAGTCAAGTGATAAAGATCTAAACATGTCTTTTATGGTTTGAGTATTCTGTTTTGATTTTCCATTTGTTTGAGAGTGGAAATCAGTGCTCCAACAAAATTCAGTATCTAGGGCTTTCTGAAGACTTTTCTAGAATCTTGATGTTAAGAGGGGATTACGATCATAAAAAATCGATAGGGGGTACACCATGATGTATTCAGACATCATTAATATATAGTCTTTCAAAAATTTCAAGTGTTAAAGCTTCTCTTACAACAAGAAAATGTGCTGACTTGGAAAGACGATCAATAATGACCCATGTTGGATAATTCCTTCTAAGATTCTTTGGTAGCCCCATGAAAAATTCCATCGTAATATCATCCAATTTCCAATCAGGTATATGAATAGGTTGCATGAATCAGCTAGTATGTTGTATTGTATTCTTCAACTATTGAAAAACCTTACATCTTGACACATATTTAGTAATCTCCCTCTTCATGTTGTCCCATAAAAAATGTTCCTTCAAATCTCTATAAATCATATTGCTACCAGGGTGTATAGAGAAATTAGAGCTATGGGAATTATCCAAAAATTCCATTTTTATATAAGGTATGTCAGGAACAAAATGTATCTTCCCAAATTTCAAAATCCCATCTTCATATACAATGTTAATCAATCTCCCATCATTCACAACCTTAATTTCATATTAAAATTCATCATCATCAGTCTGAGAAATTTTTATCCTTTATAGTAAAAATGGTTTGGTAACCATTTGAAATAGTATGGATGTTTCACCTTATATGATTATTCCCATATCCATATTTACATGATCCATAAACATAGGATCCCTCTAAATTCTCATCTTGTTCAAAAATCCATGATCCTTTCTGATCAAAGCACCCGCCAACCTTATTTGCCTTCCTTGGGTGGTAGTGTATAGGGAAATCACAATTCTTTAGTATTTCAAGCCATTGTATTTTCCACATGTTGCATCCTTTTTGTGTTAAAGTATACATTTGAATATGTTTATCAGTATATATCTCACATATTTCACCATATAAATAGTGTCTCCATAGCTTTAGAGAAAATATTACAGCTACTAACTATTGATCATGAGTGGGATAGTTTAGTTCATGAATTTTTATCTATCAAGATAGGAGATTTGAATATTCTTCTCTTAAATTATTCAAAACATTCTTCAAACTCTTTTTTCCAAAAAAATTTAACCCCTTTACATGTGATCTTGGTTAATGGGTTTGCCAGTCTGGAAAAATTCTGGATGAAATGCCAATAATATCATTCTAAACCAATAAAATTATGTACCTCAGTTACACTCGTCAGTGTTGGCCATTCTTCTATTTCTCTTGTCTTAGAAGTATCAATAAAGATTCCATCCTTAGTGACAATATGTATATGAAAAGAAATCTCCTAAATCCAAAATTCACATTAGCTAAATGTATCAAATAATTAATTTCTTCTAAGAGTTTTTACAATAGCGTGCACATGATTTTCAGGATCTTAAAAGATTTTGGACTATACCAGGATATCATCAATAAATTCCACTAAAAAGTCATCAAGATATTCCATAAAAACTCTATTCATTAGATACTTGAAGAAAGGGGATGCATTAGTGAATCCAAAATGCATTACTGTAAACTCATAACTCCCATACTTGGTATGAAATGTTGTCTTCAAAATGTCTTAATTCTTCACACATAACTGATGTTATCTATATCAAAGGTCAATATTTGGAAAATATTTACCTCCATGAATTTGGTCAAATAAATCATCAATATGAGTAGGTTTCCCTTGTTCTTTATTATTATAACATTGATCTCTATATAGTAAATGCACAACCTCATTGATCCATACTTCTTCTTAACAAAAAGAATAGGGGCTCCCAATAAAGAAACACTAGGGAGAATAAATCCTTTATTACTCAATTACCCTAGTTTTTTCTTTAGTTCCACTAATTACACAGTGTCTGTTTTATACGGGGTCTTCATTATAGGACTTGAACCAAGCATTAAAACAATTGAATAATCAATTTCTCATTCTAGAGGATGTCTAGGTAAATCCTCTAGAAAGACATCAACACTTGCACAATATGTACATCATCTATTTGAACCTTATTTTCCTCACCCATATTTAATTCATTATCTTCCTCCCCAATAATTGAATTTAGTAGAGCTAATGGGGGTGGATCTATATTAGAATCAGATGGTGACATTTCTACTCTAAAGATAAAGTTATATTTATCATTATAAAAAATTTTAACCTTCTTCTTCTTACAGTAAATTTTCTCATCATTGTCTGAAAGCCAATCCATACAAAGGATTATATCAAATTCAATCATGGGTATGATGATGAGGTCATCATATAAAGAACATTTATATGCCCTAATGGGAACTGATTCAAAAATCATTATTGCAATGATACTGCCCTTATGATTTTTGACTGAAAACTGCCTTGTTAAATCAAATAGGAAATATCATATTTTCTTAGAAAAATTGGAATATATGAAACAATGAGATGATACAGAATCATATAAAGCATTGTCTAAATTTTAGGAAACCATTAAATTTCATGCCAACACGTCATTCAGAGCTTTAACCTAAGTATTAGTGACTACAAAAGCTTGGAATTAATCCCTTGGCATTTTCTAATGTATGTTTCCTTGGCTCTTAGGAAATTTATTTTCATAATTCCGTATTTATCTACAATTTTAGATTTCAACAATGAAAAACCTCTTTCTTTTCCTTGTAATCACGAGCTTGGTGGACTTTTCCACCACACTTATAACAGACTCTCATTCCCTTTAGGAAAGTAATGAGGTGTTTCTTCCCATATTTACCATAGGTTGGAAATTGAACTTTTCTATTCTTCACCTTATTTCAGTTTCCAGAGTGTTCAGAAGATATCTAATTCTCTTTCTTTTCTTTAAAGTCATAATACATAGAGAATTCATTTTCTATCTTGATAGCACATGAGACAATATCTTCGTACGATGAGAAGGACGGTGAGAATAATTCTTGATGGAGAAATGGTTTTAACACATCAAATAATTTATCAATATTACTCCTTGGGGTATGTAGTTAATATGGTGCATGCTTTTCTAACCATGTGATGTTATCCTCAAACATGGCAACATTATCATCCTATTTTTTCCTCAGACTCAGAAATTGTCTTTCCATATCCACTCGATGGATACGAGGGAAGAATTTTTCAAAGAAAATCACTTTAAACTACCTACATTCCAAATTTGATACTTCTTAATCCTCTTTTGTATTTTTAATTAATGGCCAACATTGATCTGCATCTCCCTTGAGGTGATAAACTGCCATGAAAACATTTTCCCTTTCGCTAATCCCCAAAGCATGAAATATTTTCTCTAAGAAACATATCCATTTCTTAGGTACAAATTAATTTGTAGTCCCCTTGATTGTTTGTGGTTGTTCCCTCATGAAGCGGTATAACATCATTCCATCCTGTTGTGGATCAGGGTGCTCCATACGGGTACAGTTTTTATTCATAACCTAAGCGAGTTGTCCTGGTATAGTTATAAGTTGTTTAGCACCGGTTGCATCAACAACTCCACTATAATTATCTTGAGTAGGAGGGAAATCCCTACATGGATTATGTGTGTTGATACAGTTTCCATTCCTTCAACTAGGAACAATTTCTATCCAATTTCATACACTATATTAGTTTATTAATTTCAATACATAATTCAAAACTAGTAAAATACCTAACATAAATTGAACAGTTTATGCATATAATCCATAATCATAAAAAAATGGTTTCTTTTAGAAGGTATTTACTCATAAATCCTTTATAATGGTTTGTATTGAAAATGTGAATTATCCTAATCATATACCCTAGGAGTGTCATAACTAAGAGTGCATCAAGGACGGTTGTCGTGTACTTGGATACCCTAGGTCAAACCTAAAACTCTGTGTCATAGTTTTCACTCCTAGGTACATCTGTGCCATAGCCACCTCAACCTGTTTGTTTCTAGACAGGGATGTATTTCTTGTAAAATATAAGAAAATCTATACATTACCAATGTTCTAGGTAGTTATTCTATACTAATCCTCAAACCCTATCTTAGGGTAATGTTTTATTATCAGATTTTTTCTAAATCTAGTTTCCAAGGTTTTTACTAAACTTCCTCTGATATCGACTATAACAACCCAACCCTAGTTAGCCAGAGTCAGTGCATTATTATATAACATTTTCATGATCAAAAGAGACCCGGTCTTGAAAGAACGATTAGTTTAGTAGCCTTTAATGTATGAGATACATACCTATGTTTTACATTGCATCATGAAATATAGAAAAACAAAATTGTTCCCCCCTTGAACACACTCATATACTATATCCTGTCCCTATAGGTTAACCATAATATACATCTTCACATCCTGGAAAAAATTAAACCTAACAAAGGTGTGAGATCAGATGCTCATTAAGAAAAAAAACATATAAGAATATTTTTTAAATAAGAATAAACATTGAAGGCAATGTATAAGACTAAAACACAAGACTTTTAAAATTAAACATTAGAATAAAATGGAAAAGATAAATCAAATAATTCCATTTACTTATTCACATAGATATTATACTAGTCGAATAATCACTTATTATATCAATAGTTAATTTCATAATGATGGAATTCATAAAACCATATATCTTAACCATATAGTCAAGCCTCGTTCCAAGACTACACATAATATTTTTTCAAGGACGTTGGCCAAGACAAAAGTTTGTCTCATTAGACCTACCAATGCATCGATGAGCTATAGCGGGATCCACCAATCACTTAATAAGTCCAATGTATTCCTCACGTGAAAAGGTTGAAACATAACATAAAATTTTGTATTAAAACTAGCATACGAAATGTTAATATTTTTACTATAAACCATGAATGATATAAAAATAGCACATCCAGAGTAAAAAATCTCAAACAAACTTTCAATACATTATGTAAGACTGTATCAAAATAAATCAACTTCAAACAAACATAAAATCTACAAAAGGATGTTGACATAGATGAAATCCATCCAAAAAATATTTGAGTGAAGTATTTATTTCTACATTGAAATAATTAAAAAGTAAATAATACATTTATTTTGAAAATGTTATTATAATTTTTGAATGGAAGCTTCTAAGGTTATATAATGGTGGAAAAGAGTCGCACCCGCCATATAAGTTAAAAAAATGTATTCCCTTAATTTGTCGAAAAGGTCATAAAGTAGCTTGTTTGGAATGCGACAGAAAGATTCCTTAAAAAAATTTATAAAAATTCAGCCAAAGGTATAAATTAATTCAAACCAATTATAGTAAATAGTATAACATATTTTGAAATATTTTTTTAAGAAACAAAAATGTGGATTATAAAGATGTCCCAATAGATACTCACATATAAACAATCTCGGATAATGAAGAGATTGTAGAATTAACCCTTACCTTGTACTTTTACGTAGTCAAGGGTAAGTTAACAACTTGTATAATAGTTAAATAATAATTATTAAATTATACATGAACCATATACATAAATATGTCATTAAATATGATCTTTTAATATTGTTTTGTTACTAATATTTCTCTAGTGTCATTGCTTTGGGTGTTAACGAATTCATTTTCTTTTATATGTGTTTCTACATAAGTCATGTTTGTTATGGATATGATGTATTTTATTTATATCCAGAATTATATTAAGTCTTTATGAATTATTTTTCTTCAAAAAATGTAAATTATTCTTGAATGGTTACGATGGGGAATGAATCTCATCGAGTTTGTGGAGACGGTAATTCGTACGTATGTACAAGCGATAATACCATTCCATTGAGGATGAAATCAAATGTAACTGGATGGTATATCATATATAAAGAATGATTAACATATTATATTTATTATTTACATCAATTATAGACATTATTATGCCCATCTATATAATTATGTGTTGAATAACAAACAACACCACAACGTGGAGACAGTAAGCCATACGCACCCACTAATGGTGACTTTTTCATTAATAGGATGGTGAGAATAATGAATCTGGTTGTACCATATTTATAATAAAATCACTATATATATAAGGTACTATAGTTATTATTTTGTTATGGAAACAAAAAATAAATAGGAAGTGAAAAAAGAAAATAACTTTCAAAGAGGTGATGAAATTATTTCCTCTTCTTCATGTGTTTATTTTTGATTTGATCAAATGGGATCCTTAGGTTAGATTCTGATCAAATTAAGGCTTGTAGTTTTAAGTGAGGGTAGTTGGTTGGATATTATAGAAGGGGTTGGCTGAGCCAATTTTCTTTGGATGTGTGAATTTGAGAGAAGAGGAAGTTCTTTTTTATAAGAGAGGTGACGTGCAACATATAAAAAGATAAAAATATTATTTTATTATACAATCATATTCATTTTAAAATAAATCCAAAAGGATTTATTTTGAGTATAAAGTGGGTATGGGTAGAAAAACTCTAATTAAATGGTATTTAAATAGTTTTAGGTCACCATATTAACATTATCATTTAGATTGACCTCTTAGTTAAATAGTTTAACTTTTATAAAGTCTTCCTATATTTTTAAATCATATAAATAATATACTCACTATAAAATTTAAAGAGAACACCAATTGGTTCATTAATAAAATATATATATCATTATATAAGCCCTTTGCCTGAACCTTATATTTTTTGGAATATTATATCATTTAAAAATATAGTATTTCTTTTAAAAACTCATTAAGTCAATTTTGACAGTATTTAGTATTTGTTTTTTTTTTGAAAGTCAACAAAACATGATTACTTAGAAAAAAACATTAAATCAACCCTAAAATGTCATATTAACCTTGGAAAATCGTGGATAGAATCTAAACTTTCATATTATATTTATTGTAATATTTATAATACCATTTATTTGATTCTTTCATTGATAAGAAAAATACTGCATCATTATTATGTCAAAAAATAAATATATTTATTTTATGTCAAAAAATAGAAATAAAATATCATGATGTAGGAAATATTTTTATATTTAAAATTAATTTTTATAGTCTAATATATCAATTATATATCCATATATTGTAATTTATTTAATAAAAGATACATGCTTATATTATTTTTGTCTTTACATTAAATTAATTAATATAAAATGTCATTATCACTCCCAAACAGCTCTAGGGGGTCCCGAAATAAACCTATGGATTCCCATATTTTTAAAAGTATCATTTAATAGGTTTAGGGTACATGTTAGGGTTATTTAAAATTATTATAATATTTTTTACCCTTCTTTACCGGATTTACCCTTTAACTATGGTAAATAAAATATTTACTAAAGTAACTATTCAAAATGTCAAAAAATAAAAGTTATCTATTTACAAAATTTTTAATTCCTGATTCCAAATATGGAATCCATTTTTCCTAATTTAAAACCCAGAATTTTTATAAATTAATTATAAATTAATTCCCGTTGTCAAAACCAAAAAGAGGGTTTTTAAGAAGTAAAAACTATCAAAAGATTGACATGTGTTAATGTATAATTTAAATTTGAAATTACATAAAATAACCTAAGTTATATTAAATGATAAAAATATAATATAATTATACTTTAAAACCACTCATATGTATAATTTAACACTATAAATTATTCCGATTAATAATTCTCTTTCTTATTAAAATTTAGTATTTTTCACTATTCATCAAAATATGACAATTATCAGAAAAGTACCAAAAATTAACCCAAAGATAATTTTGATATTTCAAATCGAAAAATGAAGACCAATTTGAAAAATAAAATTTATAAAATTTTGAAAAGTGGGTGTTACTATTCATAACAGCTTTTAAAATGGCTAGTTTGATAGGTTGCGATGCGCCTGAACTCGATATTACATACATCACACAATATTATATTATTAAAAGACAAACCTACCAACTAATATATGGGTGTTACATAACTTCTTGTAAATAATATTTTATTATTTTTTGTTTGTAAAAAAGTGAATAATATATTACACAACACTTAATAGAAAAGAGGAACTTTTACAGGTCTTGGATCTAGATAATTAAATAAAACCATACATTTATAAGAGTAGAACAAAAATAGAACAATTTCCTACTACGATTTCATACAATAACACCAAAAGCATCGAATCCCGATTTATAACATCTATTATTCTTGTGAAAAACATTTAAATATGAAGGGGTGAGAATTCAATTTCACAATAACAGTAATTAAAATAATTAAAATATTTTTTACCAAAAATTTCTTTCAAAATAAACTCTGAGAAATTATTTTGATAATACAATAAAAATTAATTTAAAAAAACCATTTTATTTAATCATTGAAATTATTTATGTTCAACAAATAATTTATCCTTTTGAAATTAATTACACTTAAAATTTACTTAAAAATAGTATAGTGGTATTTATAAAAATAGTATGCAAGATTTTTGAAAACAAAACTCTGGGGATAGTTGGACCTTCGAAGGCTATCTTGGGCGTACCCACTTGAAGGATAGGTTCAATCCCTAATTCTCTACCATATATACAATTTTCAAGTGATGGATATTATAAAACATTTAATTCTTGCTTCTATATATATACATAAATTTCCACTAGAGTTCTACTTACCAAAAACATTAAAACATTTTTAGTACATTCAAATGATTATATATATATACTCTATTATAAGAACACTTTTTTGAGAAAATGAATACCTCCACTTATAATAATTGCATAAACACATGAAACATTAAATTCATGTATTAATATTTCATTCATTAATGTCTTAAATTCTATTTTGAGTGTAATTTATTATTAAAGAATGTCTTACTTAAAACTCATACATGTAAATGAATAGTAATACTAATACATGTAAGATGTAATTATATAAGATGATGGTCATATCTTATAAATCATTTCATATCCATTTTTAAAAATTTCTTACATACATGAAATGTTAAATAAGGAATAATTAACATTCAAAAAACACTAAAAACATTATTATAGATAATAATAAATAAATATATGTCACGTCACAAAATATGGCTATACAAGGTATGATATTCCTTCAATGTAACCAAAAAACCATGTTTTGATTTAGGAAAATATCTTTAAAATAATAAGGTAGATTATAATTCCCATAGAAGAATGAGTTTCACAAAAAAATATCTGAATTAAAATAATAAATTCCATGAAAATTAAACTTAAAGAATTAATATAGTCATGAAATAAAATAAATGAAAAAATATTTGAAAATAAATATTTTCATGAATATTTATTTCTCCCTTATTAAAATTATATGAAGAATAAAAATTTCCTGATAACCAAAGTATGAAAAGATAATTTTACAGTAAATAATTGTAATAATTTCATAGAAAAAATATAATCTAATGTAAATGAATAACTAATAATTAGTGTTCCCTTACACCAAATTAGATTTAAACATAATTTTATTAATATAAATACAAATACAAAATATTAAATTGATTAAATACCTCATAAAAATAAGATTTCAAATTAACCAATTTCTTAAAAATAAATATTTCTCCCTTACAGAAATAAATAATATGAAACTGGAAGGATAGTATATGAAAATGAATAATCCCATACCACTAGTAGAACAATATCAGATGAATCATGCAATGAAATCCACAATAAATCCACCACCCAAGTAGGGAATGAAAAAGAGAACTTTTGAATTGGGTTGAAATTTGGTAACAAATGATGGTTATATAGACTAATATACCATAGCAAAAATATATTTCATAGAAACTATTTTTTATGTTTATATTGCGTAGTTATAATTATTTAATAATTTATATTAGAGATGGAGACATAATAGAAACTCAATTTGATTCGAGATTCAATTATAAAAACATTTACAATTGTTGAAAACAGCTTCTGGATAAATGTTTCAATACATTGACAAACAAATCCAAATGCAGAAGCATTTTGGTTGAGGCACAACAATCCAGAGCCACAAAAAATCAAATTGGAAAACCATTTCAATTAATTAGATAATATATTGTACATAGACTGATTGATGATTATTTGTGAAGAATTAATTTACATCCACAAAAATTTAGTCATGCTTGATTAGTAAGAGGGACCGATTACAAATCAACACCCTTAGAAAAAAATTAAAATAAAATTGATCGAAGACATATTGATTGAAATTGATGAAAAACTCGACAATAATTCAATTCAAGATATGGAAAAAAGATGTTGAGTGGATGAAATTGATAAACTAGTTAAAATTACAAACCTCAATAAGATTCATACATTAAATGAAACTTCAATAATCAAATCCTACTTCCATCACTAAGGAGATTTCAAAACTGGAAATTGATATGAGTTAAGAAGAAAAATGCAGAAAATCACGATTATAAATTTGTTACACGGGAGAAAAATCTAAAGATGAGATCTAGATAATAGAAGCAAGATAAAATAAACCAATCCCATGATTGAAACCCTAACCACATATTTACTGTAATATTGAATTCAAAAATTGAAACTAAAATCGTAAATGCGATATGGATCTGGATTTGCTTCGGTTTGTGACATCATGAACGACGTTGACCACAGATCTATATATGAACCATTGTTTGATCAACCTCCTTCCAACTCACGAACTTTATTTGGATGTACTTATTCCTCGACATCCAAAAAATGAAGCTCCCTCTTCTCAAAGCCCTGCATCCCTCTTCACGTCGACTTCAACCCCATGAACACAAGAACCCTCGAAAACCTAACTCAAAATCTTTTAATCTCAATTTATGTTTTTTCGTTTTTTGTTGATATTTTTTATCTTTATATTTTCTGTCATTATGTATATATGTATAATCCATTTTTTCAAATCATTTATAAATATAGTTTAATATTAATTACTTTACATATATATATATACATATATACATATTACATATGATTTCATTTATTCCTTTTTTACAAACATGTGTAGTTTCATAAAAAAGCTAAAATTTTATCATGTTATAAAAACAATAAAATATTAAAATATTTTTTTAAATAAAACATTGTTTATAAATTCATCATGAATATCTTCCAAATTTTATTATTATTAAATACTAAATATTGTATTCTTTAATCCTAAATACACAATTACACTTTTAAATTTCCCAAATTAAATACAATACTTCTCAAAAATAAAATTAAATCAATTTTGTTAAAAATATTTTATTATTTTAATTACAACATGTATTTATGTATATTTATTAATAGTAAATTTTACATCTCAAAAATAATACCATGTTTAGAAAATTAGTATTTAATCAAAACTTATATACATAAATTGTCATTATAATAATTTGAACATTATTTAAGTTTATTATTAATTTAAAATAAACATTGAATTAATAAAAATACTAAAAAAAAAATAAATATTTTATTTAAAACATGGTGTGTTACACATAGTATGCGTGAAAGGGATTAATGAGGGGTTAAAACCAAATTATACGGGTAAAATGTGACATAAAATTAAAAAAAATATTTTATGGTATAATTTATACCCTTAATCCTTATATATTCTATATAAATTTGTTTCAGGCCTTTTATAATTGAAACTTAATTTATATTTATTTAATATTTTGAGGATTACAATGAGTGGCCCTCCCCTATATTATAAAAGGGAATCTATTATTCACATTAGTTAATAATTGAGAAAGCAATTTCAATCAGAAAATAACTACCCAAATACCTTTCTATAATTCATCCTTTCTTTATAAAGGTCATTTTTAGGTAGAAAACCATCCATAATGTGATTAAGGTGTTATTTAGAGGAGTCTTTCTAGTGAATATATATAGTTTTTTACCGCAATTTTTAGTTTTATTTATTATTTCACCTCTTTAAAATATTCTTCAACCATTCTAAAATAATTACTCAAATATTCTCTATATAATTTTATTTTATTATTTTAATATCATAAACTATACCAATCTCCACTTCCATAAAAATAGAAACATAGAATTCATTCGTGTGTATAGTGGGCTACCACCTCGCGAACCAATGTGATCAATTTTCTATCACCACCAATTACAACTAGTTATAATGATAGATTTCATGTGTATAGATTATATTCATGAAATATTTATCAGTTTTTAGAATTAATATATCATATATTTTCTTAATGGTTCATTTACTAAAAAATGATAACAACTCTTGTGCGTATATTTAGACTACCATCTATAGGAAGCAATACAGTTCAATTTTCATCAACACATCACATGCATGATATAATTATATATAAGTATAATTAAATAAATAATTTTATATTTATGATATTATGATAATTCTATAGGTTTAATATTATAATTACCTTTTTTCAAAATGACCATTGAAAAATGGAAATGTTACCCAAGCGTACATACAACATACTGTCTCCATGATTGTAATATAGATCATTTTTCATAGTAATATTTTATGATTGGTGTATAAAAATGATTATTAGTTCATGATATTTATTCCATATATTAATGAACTATTTTTCCAGAATCATCCTACCGAATTTATTTTGGGCACATTAGACAAATATAATCAAAACATTCAATGTGAAATTAAATGATTAAGTAATTTTATATAATATACTAATTGTTAATATAAATTGAATAATAATATTAAAAAAGGTTTTAATAAACTAAATAATTGATATATGTGTATTATTTAAGAAGATAAATAATGTATTATATGAGTCAGACTCAAGGTAAGAGACATTTTTTAAAAAAAACTACTTGAAAATTACCACTAAAAATAACTTTTATACATTTCCATATTCTTAAAAATAATTTTATGAATGTATTTTATTTAAATACATATTTACATGGATGATTTATTGCTATTTTTACATTATTTAAGTGGTATTCAAATGGAATATTTTTATGGAATGTTTTGACCTTAATTCCAAAAAAGACAAAAATAATGTTGTATTTTAAATTATATCGAGACAATGTATTTTACCATCATTATATGTTTTATTTGATGTTTTTCTCACATTATATGATTTCATGTTTTATTTATATAAAATCCATCATTCCCTTTTTTTTTAAATTTTAGTTTTGAAAATTTGGTTTTAAAGGAAATATATATTTGGATATCTGTAAATGATTTTCTCATGGGTGAAAGGGGTAATTTTATGAGTTTTTTGTTTATTTTATCATTCTTAGGAATTTTTATGTTGGTGTTTTATTCCGTTATGAACCATGTATGGGTGGTTCTATTATAACAATTCATTTGGTATGGAAGTCTATCGTATTGTTATTCTATTCCTAAGAGTAAAATGGAAATGATTTCCCAAGTTACTTATATGTTTTATTTAAACATTATATAGGTCTTTATAGAAAATTTATGTTTTTAATTGTAACATAATGATGTTATATTCAAAATAATATATATTTTTAAGGGATAAAATTATAACATTGTGGAAATTTTTATATAATTTTTTCATGATTGCAAAGAAACCATTATAAGTCTTATTATACTATTAAATTGTAATAAGAAATATTTTATGAAATTTTTTGGGTAGAGAAGGTGATTTATTCGGTAAGAAAAAATATATTTTGAGCCTAAATTTTATATTGAAAAAGTCAAAATTTTAAATATTCAAGAAATGATGGTTTATTTGTTTCTTTTTATGTATCTTACTGATATTTTTTCCTATACCATGTTTTAATTTTTTTTCCATAGGGTCTAATGATGGGTAAAGTAAATAAACAAGTCAAGATTAATAGAATTAATAATTTTCATAAAAAATTAATCATGATTTACATTAAAAGTGTTGTGTCATGTTTTTTTGGACTAAATGAAATTACAAATGGATTTGAACTTTTATTATTTGATGGATGGTTAATTTTGTAAACTAATCTTCATAATGTAAATTTTCAAGTTGTAACAATTAAATATATTATTTTCTTGACTTTTTTGTAATATTTATGGGTGTCTCGTGTGGGTCATTGAGTTTTAGGAGCATCGGGCATTGAAAAGATCAATATTAGATCGAATGGTAAGGGTGCATTGTTGGTCTTAAAATGTGAAACCCACAAGTGAAAACAATGACACATGTACAGGTCAGAAGAAGTGATCTTCATGGGTTATTCACCATTTCACAAACCATTCACCTATATCATGTTCTATCTTCTATTTAGGTTGTACATGTGCACTTTTTTCTATATGATTGGTGCATAGTTTGGCTAAACTATGAAGACAAACCATGCACCCCCTTTTCCATTAATAACATACCTTGAAACAATTGGCACAAGGTTTTTCCAACCATTAAGAAAAAACATGGGCCCCTGTCTATTTGGGTAAAATAGAGATTTCATCCATAATAAACCTAATTTGAAAACCCCTCTCTTTATCATCCTTCTCCCCAGTAGGTGTCCCCTTCTTTCACATGCATGAAGCTTCCTCTGCTTACAAGGTAGGGTTTCTCATAACTCTTTCATGTAAGCTCCAAATCCTTATCAATTGGAAGAATCACAAATCTTGAGTTAATATATTGACTCCTCATCCTTACATTGTTTACTACTTACCTCATTTTCTCTGCTATTTTGGTATGACATAATTCTCCCTATCATCTTGGCATTCGTCCATTTCATCGATTTCTTGGAAACCTGACCAAATCCAATCTTTATATCAGACATGTGGGCTATCCATGGTATGTGGTGGGTGTTATATCCTCTTTATCAATTATTTGTTACTTTTCATATGATACATCATTGTGTTTCTTGTCAGAATCTTCCAGAGATGCCTCTCATTTGTCAAATAAAATAAATTGAATAGGTTACCATGTAAGGTATGAACCATGTGTCTGGTGAATCTTCACATTGGGTGACTTCCTTGAGTATATCTACTATAATGGGTGTGTTTACTCCCTTTTAACCAAATTCTCTTGATCATTTATTGTTTCAACACCCTTATGGGTGTGTTTCTCCCTTAATAAATGCATCACATTAATTAATTGAATTAGTATGGATTGTTAGCCAAGAGTTATGACCTTAAGATTAATTCCACTACCTCATTCCATGGTTTAACTCCTTGAATGAAGTGAGTTTGAGTAAATTGGGTGAATGAAATAATGCAATGCATTATTATTGGTACATATTTTTTATACCTTTTTTCTTTTTCTTCTACTTCCCCACTCACACATACTTCTAATGCTTTAAATCGTGTTACATATATCCTATACAAGTGTTAAATACTTCTGTTTTGTCCCTCCTTCATTGTTATTTAAGATTATTCCATACCTTGTACTCAATATTTATATTTTTCATTCATTTCCCAATTCTCATGCTTATTTCCATGTGATCATACCTTTATCTGAGATCTTATGTAATGTTGAGAGCCTATTGTCTATTACCTTATGCCATTTCATTTTTATTGGATTAAATGATTGTATAGCCTGCTTATCTGGTTATATATGATATTCCATGTTTATGTCTGATAATGGATGTTGTTCCTTGAATGATTTCAGACCGGTAGTGAACACATTTCCAAAATTAAGGACATTGTGGATGGAATCATCATGCTTTTCTCATTACTACATGAGAGGCTTAGAGAGATCATTTACCTTGGCATGTATGGGATCATCAATATGTTTATTTATAATCATGAGTAACACCAGTTAACTTGGTAAGAAATCATGGATGGACTAATTGGAATGAATGATATTCCATGAATATGGTGATACTCGATCCCTTATGTGAGTTACTTCATAAAAACTCAGAGTTACCATATCATGAGATATATGACGGACGCCGTTATGGATTGTCTCAAACAGACATGGTGGTATTGGTTATATGAAGTGTTCCTGTATCAACCCTTATAATTCCATTATTTATTTCCTTTTATGGTATTTGGTTTCAATTACTAGATTTGATGGATGCCTTGCATGACTCACTTATGATTCCTTATTATTTTTCTTGTTTTTTTTATCATAAGTGGGTTTTAAATGGTCGAATGATGTCCTAGGGGTGTGACTGTCATGTCAGAAAACAATGTTGGGGTCAAATCACTTCTATTGTTTCATATGTGATTCTATTTATATTTCTATATTATATCTATTAGTTCACATTTTTGAGACATCCATCTTTGGTTGATGCTGGCAGAATTAGTCGGGTGTCCATTTTGGAACACAGACAATAGTGTAATTAATTTATTATTTTATCTTCTTTTTTTTCAACTATGATGGAAACAAATCCAATTTTATTGTGAAGAAACTGGATTGATCTAGATAAAATTGGCGGTGGCTAACCAGGATTACATCTCACACCCTACTCGAGAGAACTTTTCACTCTTGTACCTGCATAGTTCTACATATTTACAGGTCCATGGATTTTTTGCTTGTGTTATTCCGTGTTTCTTTGAGCTAAGGACCACAGGGTTGAGCTAATACATAAGATGATCATGGAGTTATACTTTGGGTTATATTCTCTTTATTTCATTTTACTTATTTCATCTGGTAGCATCACATAAACATGGATACAATTTTTAACATATCGGCATTGGACATTTACATTTATTCAATCATTATTTTTATATTCTACTATTTATTCTATATATTATTAACTCTTTCTCTATTGTATTCTATTTATTCACTTATATTCTATTGCGATACTTTCTGCATGAGAGTATAGTCTCCACATAGTACCACCTCTAGTCCCTTAATGCTAGTCAGTAGCTTCTGGCATATAGGGAGGCGCACATGAGGCCTTACGATGACAGGTCGGGCTTCCAGATTAGTGGTTAGTTTGGTCGGTACATTAAAAATTTTTATTAGAGCTTCAATTTTCTTTGTATTCATATTTTTTTCTATTATAAATAAGACTTGGAATGTGTTAGTGCTTGGATAATTTTCATGCCTTGGAGTGATCAACCCATGAATGGTAAAAAGCCTAAGTATCCAAGGTTGCGATTGATGTTTACATTTTTCCTTATTATAGATGATTTTGAATTCACATTGAGTGATTGGAGTACATTCAACTTCTTTATTATTTATGATATTTATAGAAATTACTGTTTTCCTAGTATGGTGAGGAAGTAGCATTACATGAATCATCATAGGAACATAGAAATTCAAATTCCATGCATATTCCATGCCATGTAGATTTCATTGTTAGGTCGTGTAAAATTGTTGATGTTCATTGTGTGCTATTTTCTTTCCTATTGTATTTCATGGTAAGAGATTTTGGTAACATTCATTGATGTTACCTTCTTAGGTATTTCATCACATGATTATTTATAACATGATTAATTGTTTTATCAATATAATTTCCTTTAATGTTATTCCATGATATCTTATTTCATAACTATGTAAAACCTCCCATAACCATTATGTTTATAATACATAGTTAAATTTTAACAGGTGATATTATTTATTTATAGAGGCACCTCAATAATCAATTATGAAATGTTTGATCGATGACAAATTGGTTCAATGGGCCCAAACATTATGGTTTCAGTTAAATGGGTACCAATTTACAATTTTTTGGTGTATGGGTGCTTTTTGAATTGGAATAGGGTGACCCATATAATCAAAAAAATTAGATGGACCTTATATACATAAATTATTTTTCTTAAATGTTAAATCATTCGAATCCTTCTTCTCATCCTAGATGGAATGGTTTTGATTTTGTGGGAACTGCCTACAAATTGTAAAGTGTATGAGTGATTTATAATTTCTGAGGGGTAAACAAGGAAACTGAACCATCTGTTATGAGAATATTCTTTGAGACTGATGAGTAATATGAAATATTTTCTCCTTTAAATGTATTGGTTTCCTTGTATAATTTTGTAACTCTATTTCTTAGTCTTAATAAACCATGTGACTAATTTTTTTAAAATCATGACTGGACCCTAGTAGGTTAGTAGGGGATTGTACTTATGATATGAACCCACTAAGCGTGTTTTAAAACTAAATTATTAAAATTGATTGATATACTTTTTATTGAACCCAAAATTGTTTAAGGGTACCCTCATAGGTTACCTATTTGTTTTAGTATTCCTTGGTGCTTAAACCAATGACGGTGTGCTTATGCAATGTGTTGAGAGACATTTAAAGTGCCTATAGCTGAAAATAATATTTTTCATGTAAATGTAAGGAGGAATATTTTTTAGTAGTACCAACCATTAATTTATAAAAGACATTTTTCACTTCCTTGAGTTATTTTTTTTTTGAGGGATTATAAATAAAAAAATTAAAAATGGGTTTAGTTAGTGAAATGACATATTTATGATTAAATATCAGTAAAATAAATAATGTTTAAATGGATGGTAATATGAATTTATTTTTTATTTATTGTCTTATCATGATGATATTTCTTTATGACTAGCTTTGGTTTCCTTTGAAACAAAACCTTGTGGTGTTTTAAATGGTTAATTGAGTTATGGTTAAATTCCATAAAATATAATATTATTCATTGTTCTTGGTATGGGCCATGTGTAAGGGTAATCTAAAACCTTTATGTGTTTCCCTTGGGTATCTACCCTGAAATGGGAACATATACGTTTTTATAGGTCTCTTCTCCTATAACATGAATCTAAATGATGATATCAGAAGCATATGGACCTTTTTTAGAGTGAACCATTGCTAGGGTTAATGATTCTAGTTTCTACAAGGGGTTATCCACTATAGGTTGTTCCCTAATATACTTAAAGACCTTGATCTTTCTCCTTAATATTTTTAGGCATGTGGTATTGTTTGGGTGTCATACTCTTGTGTATGAATATTATTTTTTAAAATGAAAACATTGATTATAATGGTGTTCATGTGGCGTTGTGACCCTTTTTTGGGCATGAGCATCATTTAATGCTTCATTTCAGCTTATTATACAATTGAATGGGTATGGTTAGACACTTTTTAGGTTGTGTGTTCGTTCTTTTCCATTATCTTTAGTGTTGAATGACTTGTGAGGTTTTTGGAATATTTTTTTAATACTGAGTGATGTTACTCTAGTTTAGTTATTTTGTGTAGTCCATTAGATAATTGAACGTATGTGGCCATTTTTTCCTATGTATAGAGTCAAGGATATACTATAATTTTTGGGGTAGTATGTGTTGTCACATATTGTACCCATTATGTTGTTTAAATAGATCAATGAGATATTGAGTTCAATGGTAAGTATTGAATCTTGAGCTACTGACATTAAATCACATGTCATCTTTGGAGTTGAGTGTCCATATATTATGATGAGATTAAACTTGTCCCAATTCTCAGGATTATTTTTCCAAGGATCTAGTGTTTGGACACTAGTCTATTACTATGGCTTTTACACCCAATTCTATGGTTCATGTGAACATAACTCTTGAGGACATTCATGTGTAAATCTAAGTGTGAATCTAATATAGCACTCTTGAGTAGTTTTTTATCTATTTTATTTTGGTTTACTACTTAATAATATGTAATGGACACCTTTAGGACCCGTATTCAGTGGTCATTGAAGCATATGATGTAGGATGATATCCCTTGTTTAGTACATCCAATGACTAAAAAACTCCTATGGTGGGGAGCATCATATCTAATGTGACATAGAGTTCCATTTACTTAGAGCGAGTGAAACAGTGGTAAGACCTTTTAGAAATGGTCGGTATTTCGTAAAAAGATATTATGGTGGGTAACCTATTTTTTTATGTTTGTGATTATGAGTATGGACGTTGATTAAAGGGTTTGTTGTGTACACAATCTTTTGAAACACCATTAATTAGTTTTGGACTTCGGTGGTTGTTCTCGGGTGATCATGGGATTCATCAGGCAGTGAAGGCATCACAGTTAGGGAGAATGGATGTTTTGATGGGAAAATATGAACTTTTATAAAAGAATTCAACCATTAGTGTCTTTATTGTTCCTCATTTTAATGGTTGGGTGTTGTTTGGTTGAAACCATATTTGGCACTTTGTTTTTATGTTGTGAATGTGTCTCTAATCCTATTCGGAAACCGTTAAATCCTCTTAGTGTACTATTTCCAAAAATATGATCATGTACCTATCTTAAATTAATCTTTGGGCACTAATAGATTTTAGATTGTACTAAATTTTATTATTTAATAGTAATTGGGGTTGTTGGATGGTATTTATCAGTGTGTGATCTAGAAACATGGTTATCCTTTGAATCATGGTTATTCATGTGTGATACTTGGGTTTTTATGTTGTATCTCCATGGTCAAACTTCTAGAAACCTGCTAGTTTTCTTTTACTTGACAACGAGGAATATTTTTCTATTGAAATGGAATGGGTTCTTGGTATGTGGAAATTAATAATTTTTCTGACATCTCACTTGTAAGCACCAAATGTGGCTTTCCTTGGATGAGAACCTTGAACTCCAGTTGATGATTCTGTGGCTACCCCCAATTTTATTATGTCTTGGAAGTGGTGTATTAACCATGATTATCTTGATGTTTCGGATTGGGAAAAATTCCTTTTTCATAAATATGAATGATAATTTAAAAGGAAATTTTATCTAGAAACATCACTAGAGGCTATAATCAGGCTTTAGGGAACATTCTAAGTGAGGTCACGGGTTGCCTTAGTCTATAAGCAACAAGATTAGATTTTAAAATTCATCATCCCTCTATGTTGAGTGTTTTAAAAATAGTCTATACGTAGTAGCTTGACATATTTTCTTCTATTTTGATTAAAATTGATCGGTGAGGAACTATTTTAGGCATGATGTCAGGTTAATATGGGTGTGATGTAACTACTGGCTAATGATTTTCATGGAGTGGTCAAAATGATATTTTGAATTGGGGTCAGTTTGGAACTGACCCTTTAATCAATTCATGAATCATGTTTCATGCCAAGATAAATATTGGAGTACTGAGGTCTTGCATACATCAGTTCCTCCATTATTGGAGTACTATGACTCTGTTTGTTCCATAAATGGAAAAACCAATGGTGAAATAAACATAAATCGTATATGTAAATAGATTAACTGAAGATCATGTTTTAGGTAAGATATGCCTGGGTAATAATATTCTCAATTCTTCAGTTTGGAATAACAAGTTTTTTCTTGAGTTTATTTAGCTTATGTTCCATATGATAAGGTATTGCATGAAGTTGAGTTTGGAATTTGGAAACACAACATGAAAATATGAGAAAGGATTCTCAAACTAAGTAGGTCAAGTGATGTTATCTTCATTTCCATAATTCTACTAGGGGATTATATGTTTAATGGTGGGGATATTGTAGCAACCCATGGTTTTTGTACCCAACTAAATTCTAATTAATTCAAACTTTAATCATTCAGTGGATGTTCCATTTTGTGAACTATGATTTGTAATGGAATTAATATAGTTATAAAACATAAATGTGTTTATTAGACATATTTGGAAGCTAGAGAGGTGTCTCGGGTGGTTCATTGAATTTTGGGAATATTTGGACCTAAGAATATCAAGTTTTTTTGGCCTGGTAAGGCTGCACAATTTGTCTGAAACCATTCAGTCTACCATTAAAAACCATGTGACACATTTTGGTGTATATAAGTGATCTTCATGGGCTGCAAATAGTTTCCCAAACTTTTTACATATCATGCACTCTTACTGTCATTTGGGTAGTATGTGTAAAAAATTTTCTATATTTTTGAAGATTGGTTTTTCTAAACAATGCCAAAAAACTGTTCGGCCCCATTTTCTATAAAGTAGTATCCTTGTAATGGTTAATTTATGGTTTATCTAACCATGCTCCATTTTTTGTGTGGGTAAAATTACTATTTTTCTCTTAATGAACCTAATTTAAAAACGCCTATATTCCTATATTTATCTAGTAGGTGTCCCATTATTTATCATATATGATGTCCCCTCCTCTTCCAAGGTAGTGTTATTGATATCTCCATAACATTATATCCAAATCCATCACTTTTAGAATCATCAAAAATCCTGAGGTATGTTTTACACACCTCATCCATCAATTATTTGTCTCTTCTATCCTCTTTTTTGCAATTTTGGTACACCTTAAGTTTCTCCAATTTCTCTCAAACCAGACTAAATCAACGGTTTATATCAGGTCATCCTTAGAATAACATAGGTGGTCTAGCCTCTTTCCCAATGTTTCATCTATTTTCATATGATGCCTCATTATTCCACATGCAGGAATCATCTAGTAACACCTCTCTTTTTTGAAATAAAATAAATTTAATAGGACACCATGTTCGGTATGACCCTTGTGAGTGGTGAATCACCACTTTGTTTATTCTCTATGATGTTAGATACTTGGATGGGTGTGTTTCCTTCCATGTGACCAAATTCCCTTAATCCATGATTATTTTAACACCCATAAGGGAATTTCATGCCTTTAATAAATGTATTGCATTAATTAATTGAACTAGATTGGATTATTAAACAAGAGTTAGGCCCTTAATCTTAATTACCTTACCTCATACCATTGTTGAAGTCCTTGAATGAAATTAAATTTATTAAATTGGATGAATAAACTAATGAAATTCATTATTCTTGATAGCTAGGTCTTACACCTTTTTTCTTGTACTTATGCTTCCTCACTCACACTTATTTCTCATGCCTTCCCCCATGTTCCATATAACATATAAAAGGGTTAAATAATAATTATTTTTGCCCTTATTTGTTTTAATATTATTCCACACCTTACAACCAATATATAAGGCCTTTTGTTCATTTCATTTCAAATATTCTTATTACCATGTTCACAATCTTTATATTCTAGAGCATAGGTTCTTCTTATTATCTTATGCCTATTGCCTTATTATATTCATTTTATCTTAGATTAAATGATTGGATTTCCTCATTATCTTGATATATATATTATTCCATATTGATGTGTGATAATGTAAGTTATTCCTTAAAATATTGTGGGCCAGGATATAAAAGGGGTCCCATCTTAATGGAGCCATGGATGGAATCTTCGTGCTCAGCTCAGTCCAATTTGAGATGTCAGGAGTGATCCTTCGTCTTTCCATATGCGGGATTTCAGGGTCGTTTATTTGTACTCATGAGTGGAACCAGTTCCCGAGGAAAGAATTCATGTACAGAATCATTGAAAAAATGCCTATTCCATGGCTCAGGTGATACCGAGTTATCTATGTGAGATACATGGTACGGATATAGAGTTACCATACCATGAGTGATATGAGAGATGATGTTACGTGTAACCTCGGATAAATTCGGTGGTACGTGTTATATTGAGGGAACCTATACTTCCCCTTCGAATACAACTATGGATTTCCTTTGACAAACATGGGTTTCATTTACTAAATTTTATGTATTCCTTTCATGATTTACATGTGATGACTTATTATTATTATTTTGTATGATTAAAAGTGGTATCTAAATGCTTGATTGATGTCTTAGGGGTGTGACTACTAATCATGGGAACAAGAATGGTGTCGACCCAATTTTTTTGTCTCATATCTGATACCGTGTACATTTACCAATTAGATATATAGGTTCCATTTTTTATACATCCATATTAGGTCAATGTTAGTAGAATTGGTTGGGTTTCCATTTAGGAACCCGGAATGAAGTGTTATTCATTTATTTATTTATTTCACCTATACAAGCACACAATCCATTTTTTAGTTGACAAAATAAATTGATCTAGACTCCATTGTTGGTGGAATACTGAGATTATCTATTATTCCCTACTTAGTAATATATTTCAATAAGGTATATGAGAAGGTCAAAAAGTTTCAGGTACTTGTATTTATTACTTGTGCTATTATAACACCTCGAATATTCTGAAAGAGTAACTTATATTTGATAGTGTGTATAACATTAGACATTAAGCGCACAAAGAAATATAATATCATGAGTATTTATAATATATTTAATAATTCATATAAATTCAATATATTTTATATCTTTTAATGCATGCGAAATAGAGTAACCATACGTCACACACAACAAGGAGTTTCTTCAATGGCGTGTTTTACATGCACGACCCAATTTTACCAAACAATAATATATTATTAAAATATTATTATTTAAAATAATAATTCATAAACTATATTGTTTGAATAGTATTAACTAACTTACGAAAACATATGGATTACAAAAACATACAATTAATTCATTATTTTAATTTAATTAGCAAAAAATATAAGAACCAATTGCAAATAAAAATAATATTTATATAGAATTCTGATTTTATGCTCATAAAAGTGTTTTTTCTAATAAATTAAATTAAATTAATTAAAATTAATGAGTGATATAAATTTAATATATATATATATATATATATTATTCAATATAATATTTTTTGAAATTCATCTAAAATATTCAATCAGTATAATATAAGAACAAACCCAATTTTAGACATAAAAACCAATACTTTTATTAATGCATTTTACCACATTATAATGTAGAACCTATTTTAAATTAAAATTTATTAACTTTTATCGATTATATACATAAAAATAAACATTATATATTAATTTAAAACATAAAAATTAGGTTAGTGTGAATTTGTGATATTTTTCATTAAAGTTTCATTTTTAATGAATATTAGAAAATATTCAATTTCAGTTCAAAAATACTTTTTCTTCTAATTTATTTATGTGGTTAAAATATATATAAGTTTTTAAGATTAATTAGATCATATTTTTATAAATTAATCTTATTTAGGTCATTTGAGTTAATTTCGCATTGAAATTGGATATAAAAATGTAGCAAACTTTTGAACATTTTTACGTTAAAAACCTTCTTTGTTATCATGTCTACGAGATAAAATTTAAATTAAAATTTTCAACTTATGTGACTAAAAATTGGAAAAATGGATTCAATATTTTGAACTAGAATAATTTATAATTTATAATAATGTCAACTTATTTTATTACTAGAAGTATTAGTGAAATTAATTACAATTAATTATAATTATTAAGTCAAAATTAAGCTTTATGAAGGACTGAACCGTTAACTTAGGGGTAAAAATAACCTATCCAAATGTTCAAAACCTATATTAGGGACATAATTCGTCCACTAACCTTCCATTAATAAATTGTTTTTAATTTTTGATGACTTTATTAGGTAAAAACATTAGTACACCAACCTCTTTTAAAAAATACCAAGTGAGTCTTTTTCCTCTCATATAAAATGCCACCCCTCTCCCAATTATTCACACCTCTCAAAACACATAAGTTAAACAATGAAAATTCCAAATAAATTTTAAAAATAAGTCCCCTAATCCTATAATCATATTTTGGGAGAGAAATAAATCCAAGGATTCCTTTTGGTAGAAACAAAAAGGAGTTACGTGATTAAAAGGTATCAAAATTCCTCACGTTTTTAGTTTTATTTCCATTCTCCAATCTCAAAAATATTATTATTACTTGATTATATAAAAAATCAGTATCCAAAATATAATAACAATTTTTAATGTTATTTTATCGACATACACTTGCACACACTACCATATAATAGGTAATAAAAATACTATTTATGTGTACGGAGAACTACCACCTCACGATATAATGATTGTTTATTTTTCTATGCCACCTTCCATTGCTGCGAATTATGATGGAGAAACTACTTATATTTGTTAAATATTAAATTTATTATTTCTTTATACTTATATAATTCATTTAGGACACATATTATTATGCACTCCATTTTTTGGGAATATGAAAACATCTTTGTGGAAGGGTGGACTACTGCCTCCTAAAAGTAATGTGATTTGTTCACATGATACATGGAATGTATCAGGGATTATTTTAGTTAAAATTATATGAAATAAAAAGAATATATATTATATTAATTACATAATTAACTTTTTTAAAATAATATATATATATATATATCTTATTATTTAATTCTCTTTCACACAATAAAAAGTGACAATGTCGATCGTCGACGTGTGAACTACCGCCTCCTTGACTGGATGTGATTTATTTTACTAAAGAATGTTTTTATATAAGTATATATGCTAAAATAAAATGGTATTAATTATATAATTATCATTCTAGAAAGATATAGTGTTTCTTAATTTCTTTCCATAATGATCATAGAAAAATGAGAATGTTACTCATGCATATGTATGGCCTACCGTCTCCATGATTGTAGTGATGATTCATTTTTCATTACCATGTTTAATTATTGTTTATAAAATTATAATTTATTTACAAATATTATAATTATGTCATTATTATTATTATTCTAGATATGTTATATAATGAAACTATTGACCATAGTTGACCTACCAAGTTGTTCATGACACAAAAACAGAATTTGGTAAAAATAAATGACGTAAAAATATTGGTTAATGTAGTTGATTAAAACATATTAACAATTGTAATAAATGTAATGATAAATAACAAAAAAAATTCTTAATCAACTAAATAATTAAAAAATGTTTATTATTCATGAATATAGAGATACACGAGACAAATGAGACTCAAGGTAAGGTATTTTCATCTCACTTTTTAATTTTTTGAGATAAATGTCATATTGACCACTTAATTCTTGTCTGTAGAGAATATAAGCACCATTTTAATATATTATATAATTAATAATTTTAAATTAATGGTATTTATAATATTCATTTAATTTTATTCCTTCAAGAGTATTATGATTCAAATTTTTCAAGGTGGTATGGGACACATTGGAATGTTTAAAGATTATTTTTCTCAAGAGTAATTTTAATGTTCTTTCAATGATATTTCCATTCTGGGAACTTATATAAAAAATTTTCAATAAAAGCTTTAATTTTTCTATCCTATGGTATTAATACGTCTTTCATGTATTATTACCACTTTTTTAACTCTATGGTACTCAAAAAGATTAAGAAATCAGTTTTTAGAAAACTCGACTTCATTTCTCTCTTTAGCCAACGAACCAATTTTCTTCTAAAAACAATTTTTTATTTAAATTATTTCTGATGTTTTTTTAAAAAAATTTGGTAAATCCATTTTTACCCCATTTCTATTTTACCAATGTTTTCGAAGGAATATTATGGTTGTTTTCTGAACAAGTCATATTTCTAACCTTTTTATCGTAAAAAAGGAATGTTCTTTGTACATTGTACAACATGTATAGAACTACCTTCCATAATATCTTTCAATCTTAAATTTCTTGTTTAAAATGTTTAATCATTAAAATAAAATGATTTCAGATGTTATTTTTAATGAATATTATTCTCAAAAAGTTTTTTAAAAAAAAGAAAATTTTCCTCAAGAATGATTTTAACAGAAATTTTGTTATTATTTCTATTCATCAATGACAAAAAATATTTATTTTAATTCACTTGGTATCTCTTTTATTGATACCATACTTCTTATTTCTCTATATGGACATGAAATGTAGAGTGGATCCTGAAATTTATATAGATCCCTAATGCATCATTAGCTTATCATGTGACAAAAAAGTTGTGAAAATTAAACATATTTCTACATGTAATTTTAAACTGTCTAGAGGATAGATATTGACACTAGAGGTTTTCATTTGTTTGAGACATGACGTCCAATAACTAATAACTTACTTAATTTTGATTCATTATTTATTATCCATGAGATTTTCACACAATAAAATCTATAGATTAATTTAATTATTGGTACATTGATTAAATGGCATGTGTTTTAGTTTATTAACTTGAAATATTTATTTTTCCTTATCTAGTTATTGGGATTTCAGGGGTTTCCATTTATTACCTCTCCATATTTTATATGAACTTCCTTATTAGTTTATTGATTATATGGTAGGTGTATTCAGTTCCATACCATTCCACAATTATAATTCTCTTTGATCCTTTATTTATTCCATTATATTTTTCCCTTACTGAGAGTTTTTCTCACCCTTATTATATTTCCTTTCCCTATGAATCCAAGAAGCATACTATGAAAGATATGTAGGGATATAATAGATGGAATAATGTTATCCTTCAATTTTTTAGAAACAAATTATGTTGTAATTATTGTATTAATTTTTAATACAAGACTCATGTATGTATTTGGTCCACTAAGAATAATGAACTCTTGGTCCTTCTGTATTTGATTCATTGTAGTCATTACAATGTAATGAATTGTAGAAACTTGCTCCAGAAATTCAAGTTTTGGGTTTCAATAGTTAGTATCAATGGTATTTTAGTACAAACCTTGATAATTAGATTTATGAAAACATAGATTAGTGAATGTTACCCTAAGGTATAATTTGACGATATGTGTAGATGAAAACCATTTAATTTTGGTAAATTGAATATTATGTAAGTATTTCTATAAATGCATCCCTATATAAATACTATAAGTGAACGTGGTTCTAGAACATGTGTACCTTAGAGTAACAACTCTGACAAGGTGTGTTGGTCCTGACTCGGTGTAACCTGGTACATGATAGTGGGTCTTACTGCATACCTAGTTTGTCACTTCTGGGAGTTATGCTTAGGATAATTCACATTTTCTATACAAACCATTATAATGTATTTTAACAATATATAAACTTGTTTTATCCTATGGTGTTTTATATCAAATAAGGGTGTCAATATTTAGATATAATATAAATTATTATATGTTTTTATATGACTATTGTTACTTACACCATTCTTTCTAGTTTTAGTCAGTTGATGGTACCTAAAAGAGTCATGTTTACATTGAACATTAAGGAATATGTGGTGAAAATGATAAACCAAATGAGGATTTGATAAGAGTGAATGATATCATGTTTATACCTAATAATTTTTTCCTAAATATGATCAACAACATATACCTTTACTAACTAAAAAAATCACCATAGAAGATACGGATAGAGGTTGCTAAGAGATCATGTGATGGACACCATGGAGAAAAGAAGGCTCAATTACCCTTATGCAAAAAATGTGGAAGGAGAATCCTAGGAATATGTCTTAATGGATAGGGGAAATTATTTATATGTGTGAAATAAGGACATAATTTAAGGAATTTATGATGAAAAATAAAGTGTGTGATGGAAAGAAATGAAACTCATCCTAAATAACCCCTTATAGTATATTTCCGTAAATGAGGGGAACCTAGACAGTACCTGAATCAATTTCCTATTATATAGGATAAACTCTAGACCAAGGAAGTATCAGTGTGAAAACAGTAGAGTGAAGTATTTTTGTATTTGGGATGTATTGAAAACATTTATCACAATGATCTTTAGTGATTAAACTTATATTGAGGATGTCCATCATTTTTTTTGTAAATTCTATTAAAATAGTTTTAGAAAATGACAACCTATATTCTAGGTGACAATCCTTTGAATCAAGAAATTCCATGGGAATAGAACCCATAATCTTAGGATGATCAGTTTTTGATACCAACCATTAACCTACGCAATGTACTGGTTATTATGTCATTGATATTAGTTGAAAATTTTATTAATAGATACTAATGATAAGCCAATATTGTTTCTTTTTAGGTATAGAGATTAATTTCATTACCATATTAGTTTTGTAGAATATTTAGAGACAAATAGTTATACTTTTCACTCTTTTGGGCCTTAAGATCATTTAAAAATGTATTTAAATGCTTTAGGAATCAAAATTTATTTTGGAATTAATTGGAAAATTAATATAAGCACAAACAAATTTTGAAATTATTTTTCTATAAATATATCAAGTATGTATACATAGTTAGTAAAATAATTCCTCAACAGTAGGAAAAGTATCATAAAACAAAAATGTTATCCTAATACATTAATTTTTAGTAAACCGATGGCCTTATAAATCATCAATGATTTTTGGATTTAAGGACCTTAACTTTATATTAATCATTTAATTTTTTTTTTATGAGATCAATCACTCCCCATAAATATTTACACTTTTCCTACATATCTTTACTTCCCACTAATTTTCTCTTACTTAGAGAGCTAGTTACATGTTAGTCCATGTGACCTCTGTAATTCTCATTATCTCTATTTTATAGGATGTTTTAGAAACCCTTCTCATGATGTGGGATTTTAGACATAATAAATAACAAAAAATATTTCTCTAATATTGAGTATAAATTGTAAGGAATCTATTTAGTTGTGGTTGGAAGAATGTGACACCCCAAAAATTCAAAAATAGTAACTTTTATTCCATAGAATGCATGACACACAACATCATGTGTGTAGGGAATATAATATATGTATTATTTATAATATATGTAATAATTTAAATAAATTTAATATATTTTATATCTTTCAATTAATGTTACTTAGAATAAGTATATGCCATACACAATAATGAGTTTATTCAATGGCTTTCATTTCACACAAGACCGAGTTTTTCAGAACAATAATATATTATTAAAATATTATTATTTATTATAATAATTCATAAACTAGACATCATGAATAGTAATATATATCTTATAAAAAATATATATTACACAAATATAATATTAATTCATTCATTACAAACTAATTAGAAATGAATATAAGAAACAATTGAATATAAAAAGAATATTTATATAGATAACTATTCTTAGGCTCATGAATTTATTTTATCCCAGTAAATTTAATTTATTAATATTATTCAGTAATATTAATGTTATATATATATATATATTCATCATAATATTTTTGATATACATCTTATAGATTTGATAAGCATAAGATAAGAACAACCCAAATTTTAGAAATTAAAACCTGTATTTTTTATAAGGTATTCTTACCACAGTTAATGGAGAACTTGTTTTAAATAAATTTTTTTAAAATTTTAAAGATTAAATTTTTAAAAATAAATCTCATTTTTGAAATAGAGACATAAAAATTATGTTAGGGTTAATTTTGGTATTTTTCTGTGAAGTTTCATCTTGTAATGGGTAGTAAAAAATAATGAATTTTAGATCAAAATGTATTTTTAATATTATTTATTTTTAAGGATTAATTATATTTTAAATTATTTTTAAATATAAATTAGATATTGTTTTATCAATTAATCCAATTTATGTCCTTGGTATTGATTTCACATTGAAACTGGATCTGAAAACCTTTCAAACTTTTTATAATTTTCACTTAAATACGCGCTTTATTGTCTCATCTGCGGGATAAAATTTTAATTCATTTATGAAAATTATATTATTGGAATTTGGAAAAATGGATTTCATATTTGGAAGAATCATAATTTATAATTTCAAATAAAAAAATAGTTCTTGACCAAAAATATAAGGGAAATTATTTAAAATTAATTACAATTATTATGGTAAAATTAAGGTTAATAAAGGACTAATCCTTTAAATTAAGGGACTGAATGACCTAGAAACATGTCAAACGTCAATATGTTGGACACACTTCTACCTTGAACCTTTAATTATTTTGTTTTTTTGTTTTTATTATTTTTAATGTAAAAACGTGGGTACACCTAACTTGTTTTAAGAAATACCAAGTCAGTCATTTCCACCCTTATAAAAGGCGTCCAACTCCCCTCCTTATTCAAACCTATAAAACCAGTCATGTTTAGAAAATATATGACCAAATAGATCTTAAAAAAAATAACAACAACCAAGAAGCCTCCCCTTCGACAGAAAATAATTCAATGAATCTTTTTTTACAAACTAAAAGTAGTTACTCGATTTTGAGGTTACAAACAACCTCAAGATTTTTAGTTTTATTTCCATTTTACACTCATAAAATCTTATTATTCCATGATTATATAAAAAATATTTATCCAGAATATAATTTTTTATGTTATTGTTTTTAACTACAGTTACACACACTCTCATTTAATGGGTAATGATCATACAGTTTCTGTGTATGACAAACTACAACCTCATGAAATAATGATTGTTCATTTTACATTACCACATTCCATGGTTGGGAATTAAGATGGAAAATCTATTAATATAGGTTATATTTTATATTTATTATGTATTTATACTTCTTTCATTATTTTATAAAACATATCCTTATGCGCTCCATTTTTTTGGGAATATGATAACATCATTAATGGAAGTGTGGACTATCACCTCCTAAAAATGATGTAATTCATTCACACAATATATGGAATATATAAAAGAGGATTTTAATTAATAATATTTTAAATTAAACATATCTATAGTATTCATGATATAATTACCATTCAGTAAATATAATATATAAATATATATAATTTTATTTATCTCCCTTTGAAACACTAAAAAGTTATAATGTCGGTTGTGGACGTGTGGACAACCACCTCCTCAACATGATATGATTCATTTTACATCACAATAATTATATATAAGTATATACAATTAAATAAACTATTATTTATGATATAATGATCATTTTTGAATTATATAGTGTTAGTTACCTTCTTTCCATAATGGTCATTGAGAAATCATTACATTACTCATGCATATGTATGACCTACTATATCCATGATTGTAATGATGATTAGTTTTATATAACAATATTTACTTAATGATAATAAAATTATAATAGATGTATAAATTTTATAATTATGTCATGATTGTTATTCTAGATATGTTATATAATGACCCCTTTGACCATAGTTCACCAGCCAAATTTGTTTTTGACACATAAACCAATTTTTTTCAAAACAACTGATGTGGACATATTTTTATATGGAGTCATAAAAAACATAAAAATATGTGAAATAGAATTTATGATAAAAATGAAATATTTTCTCAATAAAGTAAATACTTAACATATATTTTCATTCTGGGATATAAAGACACACGAGATAAATCCTACACAAGGTAATGGATTTTCATCATACTTTTTAAATATATGAGATAAATTTCATATTGAAAAAATATTTCTTTTGTGTGGGGTAATTACTACCCATTTGGATATATTATATCATTAATACCTTTACCATCATGGTATTTAAAACATTATTTTAATTTTATTGTTTAATGAGTATTATGATTCAAATGTTTCAAGGTGGTATGGCTGGTAATGTAATGGTTATGGATTATTTTCATCAAGAGTAATTTTTAATGATCTTTCAATGGTATTTTTATTAGAGGAATTTATATGACCATTTTTCAATAAAACCATGTGTTTTTATATCCTCTAGTTATTCATGACCTCTTTCAAGTATTAGTACCATGTTTCCAATCATTGGAAATAAAAATGTTTTTGAAAATGTTTTTAAGAAAACCCAAAATCAATTATATCTTTAGTTGGAGAAAATATTTTCTTCTAAGAACCATATTGGATTGAAATGTTTTTATAAATTTCATTAAAATGATTCGATAAAAAAATGTTTACCCTATTTTTTCTATTACTAATGTTTTCAAATCAATATTATTGTTGGTTTCTGAAAAAGTCATTTTTTATCCTTTTCATAATGTAAAAGGATTATTATTTTTACCTAATATGAAATGTAAATAATTACCTAGTTTCATTTCATTGAACCATCCTTTTCATGTTTAAAAGGTTACCTTATAAAATTGATTTCATAAGTGATTTTCAAAGAAATGTGCTTTCAAAAAAAAATCATTACAAAAGGATATTTTCCTCTAGAAAATTTTTCAATGATATTTTTATACTAATTATATTCATCAATGACAAGACCTTTTATTTTACTCCACATGGGATATATTTTATTGATACCATCCTTATTCATACTTTATATGGATTATGATTGATTTGGAAAGGGATAGCATTCACATTATATTACTTTATTTATTTGTTAATACCCATGAAATATTCAATATCATATGACCGTTGAACATTTAATTTTTCATAACTTATCCATTTAAACTATCATAGTTATTAATATTTCATTATTCATATTCCATTTTGCATATCATGTCTACTTCGAAATTTATTTTTTTATTTTGGGAAATATTTATAATTTTTTATTATTTAGTCATTAAAGATATTTGATAAGGCATAATATTTATTAAATAAATCAATTACTCGATATAAAGACTACTTTGGACATGAAATAACAAGTGGAGCCAGAAATTTATATAGCTCTTCAATGAATTGATAGTTTCCCATGAGTCAAAAAAAAGATATGAAAATTAAACAGTTTTCTACCTCAAGTTTTATACATTTCCTAGGATAGATCTTGACAGTAGAGATTTTCATGTGCTTGAGACATGACATCCAATAATTAATTATTTCTTTCATTTTGGTTCATTATTTATTATACATAAGATTTTCATATTATAAAATCAATGGATACATCGAATTTTATGTTCATTGACTAAATTACTGTTGTTTTAGTTTCTTACCATAATATATTTATATTTATTTATCTATTTATTAGGAATTAATGTGTTTCCATTTATTATATTTCCATAATTTTATGAAATTAATTCATTGTTTTCTAATTATATAGTACATGTGTTCAATTACATACCATTACAATATTATTATTCTCATTGATTCAGTATTTATTCCACTATATTTTCTCCTTACTGAGCATTTATGCTCACCCTTATTTTGTTTCCTTTCCTTAAGAATCCAACATGTATACTATGGAAGATATACAAGGATATACTATATGGAATAAATTTATCCATGAAGTTTTTTGTAGAAAAAATTTATTAAAATTAGTGTATTAATTTGTAATACAAGTCTCATGTATGTATCTAGTTTACCAAGAATACTAAACTCTCGATCCTTCAAGATTTGATTCCATATAATAATACTAATGAAATGGACATGAAACATTGGATTTAGGTTTTTTGGGGTTGGTTCACTAATGTTATGATGTATACATGTGAGTAAGGGATCATAAGATAGAGTTAGTACTCCGGATGTTTGTGGACATAGCCTTTGGGATCTTTTATCTTTATTTTTTTTAATTCTTTTATTTAGTAAAATAGTTTTAAGATGCATGCATTTTTATAAATATTGTCATTAGGAATAAACTTTTATTTAGTCATTATTGTGATCTTCCATTATGTTATCATTTATTATTATCACTTCTATTATTTCATTCTATTAAATCACTGATATACCACTGTGAGAATCTGATCATGAGCATATTGGCTCACTATAGTACCACCTTTAGTCCTTCACTACTATTAGGAAACCTTTGGTGTATGGGAAGACATTCTTGAGGCCTTATGGTGATCGTTCTAGATTTAGTTTAGTGGTCAGTCAATTTGGGATGTTACAAAAAGATTTATATTGAAAAAGATAGATACTGAGTAGAAATATGCACATTTTATAAATATTCATTTTTTATGTAAGAGTTGTGGACTAACTCTATAAAACTCTAAACCTGAAAAGATCCTCAATATTTTATGAATTCAACTTCAGTATAAAGATACTAGAATATGTAATGTTCATGGAAGAGTCCTTATAGTTGGAATCATAGGTTAGTTTATATAACTTTAGAGGTAGGGATGTTTTTTTATTATAAGTTACAGGTATTTATAACCACAATGGTTAGTATTTTTCGGTGATTCATAGATATTTTTGATAAATTGGAAGTTTTTTAGTAAACATCAAGAACGATATATTAATTATTATAATCCTTATAAGATGGTTTTTTTATTATTTTAGTTTTAGTCTTATAGTAACTATTTTATTTATATCAAATGAATGGATCTAGAAAGAACAAAAGTAACAATGGATGTGATGGAAAATTCAATAGTAGGATGAATGAGCTACCAAACAGAATGAAAAATGTATTTAGAGATCTTGTGGTTATTATTAACCAGATATCAGGAGTATGGATTAACTTCATGGACCTCAGTTAGTTTCATAATGTATCAAATTTAAGATTAATGATTCCCCATGGAATTAAAGGTGTTAATGACCATAGAGTTTAATATATTCAATGACCTATGGTTCAGAAATATTGAAAGATGAAGCATGAAATTTTTTTAACAATAAATAGTTTATGTTTTATATGGTTTCAAGGAGGTCATAAAGGAAAAATATTCCATGCAAATAGTATGTTTTCAGTTAAATCCCTGAAATGCAAAGAAGTTCATCCAAATGTGTCAATTTAATGTTTTAAATGTGGGAGAATGTCATTATAAAAATCAATTTCCAAGTGGGAAGACTCATTAAATGGATTAGAAATACCTTAAAGTTATCTATATAGAAATACCTAATTACATTAAAGTTAAAGATGTGGAAATTTCAAATGACATATGAGTGTTATGGATTATTTGTTGGATTATTTATTGACATTATTGAATCTTTGGACTAGATTCATTTTTGTGTTTATATGAATGTAGAGTTAGTGAATATGGGTAGAAATCATGATTAATGGATTATAAAGAATACTTAATGATTAAAATGTCTATATATAAAGGATTAAAGAGTTATATAATATTTATGGATGATTATATGTTTAAAATAATTAATACTCTTTTGATGATGTGAGTAATTTGGGAGACATTTATTGTGTTTTGATAGATGTTTGAGGTAACCCTTAAATTTATCATGTGAAAAAGTTATTCAAATAAGATAACTAAACTTTTTGAAATAATTATAGGATTAATGTAAATAGAATACTATGATATTTTATTTGAGATGTGAATGTTTAGTTGTTACAATGAATCTGATTTTCCATGAATTATGTTTAGTATTTCATGGATTGTTTTCAAGACCAGGCACTACGATGGCATGAACTTATGAGGCATGATGTGCTGGGAATAAATTTTTGAAGTATATTAAATATATAAAATGTATTAATGATAACTCACAGACATTTTTTCTAAATTTTTTGAATAATGTCTAAGTGTAGTCTTAGATGAGACATCTATGAGAATCATGGAGTTTAGAATGTGTGTTTTTTCTTAGGCGTTACATTACCTTTGTGAACACATGGTGTTTGTGAAAAACACATTTTGGGAACAAAATTAATAATATAATTAAATAAATTAAATTATTTTAATTCATTAATGGAATTACTGATGTTGTCCATTAGTAACCAGTTATAATAAAATTTCTGGGTTATCCTCATATCCTAGAGTTGATTGAAATCTATTTGGGAGAGCGTGGAGGATAATCTAATTATGAAAGACAATTGGATCATAGTTCCATGATTATTGTGTGGTGGAACGGGAGGATCTCACTAAAAAATGATGCAACTTTTTCCTTTATCACTTTCTGATCCAAATTCAAGGTAGGATTTTTATTTATGTGTCTCTCTTCCCCATTTGTATTCCCTATAATGTAATAAAACCAGTCAACTAATAAATTGATTCTATGACCATGGATATTATAGGTATGAGATATATTTTATCTAGCATTGGGTTTTTCTTTTTTTTAATCCTATATCTATTCATTCATCATTATAATGGAAATGAATCTAATCTGGAAAAAACATCGGAAAAGGTTTTTTCCCTAGGATAATGCTTTGTTCTTTCACTTTTACCACTCTTTGTTCATCATGATCAATACATTGGCCACGATTCAACCAATACCTGATAAATCATATGTTATGAACCTATTAATTTGGTAAAAAATTTGATATCATATATTGAAGCATGAATTGACATCATGATGAAGATATAAAATAATTCGTATCATATTTGATGGATTTGAGATAGTAGATTTCATGTTATTGGAATATGATATCAGAAGATGCATGAAGATAATTTCCAAATGGAGTCGAAGGGCTAGAACAGGATGATCAATGTTGTCATAACTCATTAAGTCGTGTTCCTCAATTTTTTAGTGATATGGGTGGCTGGATTGATGGATGGAGGAGTAGGAGAAGACATGCTATTCTAGATCCATAATTATAGAAATATATACATTACACAACATTAGTGTTGGACGAACATGATATGTGGGACCCAAATAGTGTAAAATAGGGTTCAAGATGAAGTTAAGGATAACATGGAATGTGACCCCTATCACACGACGTGTTACCTATTTCCGGTTGTCTTATAGTGTACCACAAAGAGTATATAGACCCAGCCCAATGTACCCATTCATAGAAGAACCATGTACCCCACATGGACACATCCTATCTATGTGTACGTGGGATGAGAAATGTACTTGGACATAGGCATAAATACACTAGATTGGTCAATCCATGTATTTTTAAAGGGACAAGGGAATGAAACACTACTCATGGTATTGACCCGATGCAAAAGGTACACGTCATGTACTACTAGTATACAACATGAACCCCTTTAGACTTGGTTTAGAGCCCTTTTTCAATGTATATTGGAAATGTTTCACTTGGGTGAATTACCTTCATCCATTACATAGGGATTAGAATAGAATCACATCCTACACATAGGATAGTGATCCCTTCAGTAGGACGACATGGAAGGAGTTGTTGGAATCCTTATGTGAGGACCGGAGTGAGATCCTCTATCATCTTATTTTGAAGGGAGGAGTTCCACGTATCGTCATGACCAACACTAAATGGGAACCAATCCTATACTTAGCTTGTTATTCCCAATTTAGTGGATGGTATACCCCCATGTACTTGTGTTTGATCCTCATATAAGTATCATATTTCCCCATACATTCAGTATATACCTTCTATGATGAGACCCTATACAAATAAACTCTCATATGGACATCATTAGTGATATTAATTTCATGGAGTTTGTTCTACAAAAAAAGTGATATGAATAACCTTTGAGCTGGAAACTTAGGCTAGAATTATTACTGTTACATTACCTTGAGACTATGTGTCTTTACAATGTATATCTAGATATTATTGTTTTAAGTTATGTAGATATATACCTATGTAGAGATGAAAATTATGATTTTGTTATATTATTTTTGGTTTTAGGGTGTCTTACATGGTATTTTTATACACAACCCTTCATAGGGTTTTCCCTCACATGTCATGTCTTATGTAGATGATCAAAAAATTTATAGAGTCCTAGTGGGACCAGTACATGGAAGCAATTAGTGATCTGGATAAACTGATGAATGTTCCTATGTTTATCTTGATAGTAGTCCCCATATTTACTTTCAGGATGGACTTGTTATCAGACTCTTTGTGCGGGGATAATTTTTTCCATACTTACTTTCTAGTGAATTTTACCCTACACTAGTTATGGGATTAGATGTTTGTAATCATGGTTTCATTATCTTGTTTTACATTTCAGAATTATCTGGGATTTGAGATATGTGTGTTTTAACATGTACTTTAGGATAAGGCCTTTATTGTTTGTGATATTCCTACTCCATGCTAGACACCCGCCTATAGCATATTGGAGTTGGTCTTCGGGAGTTTCTTCATGGTCTTTTTTGGGATGGCACTTGACAGAGTGTATCAAAGGAGTCTGTTCTTCCTTAGGACTAGATTCTATGAGATTGGTTTGGGGAAACAATGTTAATTATTTTGATTTCGGATTTGAGGATAGGGAATCCATTGTCGGTGTAGTAGCTGACGTATACATACACTAGGACTCTAATAACACACCTTTAATATTGGTACATGAAGTCAATATTTTTAGGGAAACAAATGATAGATGCCTCATATAGGAATGAGTTGTTGTTTCTATCTACTTCTTGAGTCATCTCTTTAGATATAATCATTTATTTTAGTTCATCTTGTTTATTTTAGGATTACTCTCTAATGCATACCATCTAGGATTTAGAATCATGACTACAATGATAATCTTCCCAATGATGATGCTTCGATACATGGACCAGTTTTAGAGGTGTTACCTCTAGGTGGTGCAGCAGCTATACCACAACCTATTGAGTAGATGATGATACCAGTGGTACCAGTGGATAAGGTGCCCAGACTAAGTGAACATCATGAGTTTCAGTTTCAGTAACCCCTCAGGTTCCATGCTGAGCCCGACCCATAGATATATGTGGACTAGATTAAGGTGGAGAAATTCATTTTTTTGGAAGTACATTGGAAGATCAAATGGTGGTTCTCGTAGAGAGCCTTATTTATAGATATGTATGGTGATGATGTGGGTTAAAGACCTATTATTATGATGAGGAATCTCTATCAGGGTCATAGTTTCAGTGCATTTTTAGAGAGGATTTTTCCTTATCTATATTGATGGATATATAAATTCCGGAGATTCTGCAGTTCCAGCATGGGTAGTGTGATAGTAACTGGGTATTTGGTGAGGTTCACCAACCAATCTTGGTACTCGATGGATAGAGTTCATGATTAGTACTTTTAGTCTTATACCTTCAATAAAGGAAAGTGTAGTTACTTATAATCCATATTTAAACATTTATTCACTTCTTATTATGTTGGGGTTCTAGAGTGATCATTTCTATTTAATTGTTTCTAGGATAAGAAGTCGCAAACAATAGTTGTCGGGAGTGGGCATAACAGAGCAGAAACATTGGCAGTATGGAGCCACTGTCAATCTCATGGACCTTTGTGTGTTGAGTCAATAAGGTTTTCCTTATGACTTTTCCATTCCTTCTTGTTTTGAAAATCACAAACACCTTATCTTAAGGAAAATTGCTTTTATAAGGAAAATTGCTTTTATAAGGAAAAATTCTTTCTTAAGGAAAATCGCTTTTATAAGAAAAATTATCCTTACATATATTCTTCCATATTTTTCTTAAGTATAAGTTTTGGATTCATTTTCTCGGAATCATTGAAACTTTGATATAAAGCATTATGTTTTAGGGTTCGGATTCTGGACAAGAACTATAAGGAAGTTTCATTCCGAATTCCGGATATGAACTCTGACTAAGTTATATTCCAGATTCAGGATACGAATTCTGAAGAATAATTCCCATTACGAATTCTAATGAAGAAATCCCATTCTGAATTCTCATTACGAATTCTGAAGAAGAATTCTCATTACGAATTCCAATGAAGAATTCCCATTACGAATTCTAATGAAGAAATCTCATTCCGAATTCCCATTACGAATTCTGATGAAGAATTCTCATTAAGAATTCTGATGATGAATTCTCATTACGATTTCTGATGAAGAATTCTCATTACGAATTCTGATGACGAATTCTCATTACGAATTCTGATGACGAATTCTCATTACGAATTCTGATGAAAAATTCTCATTACAAATTCTGATGATGAATTCTCATTACGATTTCTGATGACGAATTCCTATTCCGAATTCTCATTCCGAATTCACCTATTAAACAGACTCTGATTATCATTGTTTTATACACTCTGAATTTATTCACTCCGAACCTTCACTCCGAAGTTTTCATTCCGAACCTTTATGTTAGAGTTTAAAACAATGTCGTACATTATGTTACACTTGTTTTGTTATAAAACGATGTCGTCTGTTTTGTTATAAACTAATCATTGTCTAAGTGACACGTGTACAGGTCCCTCTGATCTTTAAGGAAAATATGACCGTTGGAGAAGGAGCCGACCTTACCTATAAATAGGAGCTCATTTGAAAGAGCTCAGTGCTGATGAAAACGGATGGATGAACAATTTGGACTTTGTGCATACATGCTGTTGAAGTGAATTATAGAGAGAGAGGCTCTTATTAACTCTCAAAGCTTCGTGCGACTCCGCATGTTGGTGATTACATTCGAGGGCTTCCGGGGATAGGAAGACAGAGGTGCCGACTACCTTAAAGATCGAGGGCTTCCTTGCTGAGGAAGACAGAGGTTGCCAACTACCGTGAAGTTGAGGGCTTGCGGGGATAGCAAGACAGAGACACCGATCTTTGTATCGAGGGCTTACCCTGGTGTGGGTAAGACAGACTTGCTTGAAAGTATAAATCAAGGGACCTTTATCCAAGGTTGTTGGATACCCTTCTCTTTGGGTTAAAAGACTATTATCTTGTTACTAGTAGTTTTACTACTTGTTTTATTCCGCTGCAATTTGTATCTTAAGGAAAGTATAACTTTCTTATACTTCCTTACTTACTCTGATTCATTTAGATTCTATACGCTTTAAGGTAGAATCTCATATTGTAATTTTTGTTAAGTTTCAAATTCCGGAACCATATTTCCTGAACCTACTTTTGGAATCTCTTTCCAAGTTTAGTTCGGTGTTAGAGGTGTTGTGAATTTACTTAGTTTAACTATGTTAAACTTAGCCCTTTCCTTTTCTTAAGGAAACTTTAGTTTTTCATAACTAACTTTAAAGGTTCCAAAGGAATTTTTAAAGTATACAATTCACCCCCCCCCCCTCTTGTATATTGAGCATCTCATATTATATTTCGATCCTACAATTGGTATCATAGGTTGGAAACCTCTTACTCTATACCATTCTTACATTTGGTATCAGAGCTGGTTACTGAAATACTTGTACTCACATACAAGTTTTTCTTGCTCACTTTTCCATTCCGAACTTTGTCATACCAATTTATCCATTCCGAACTTTGTGATTACGATTCTAAGCTACTAAGAAGTTTGTGTGAAAAGTTATTTCTAGTATGGCAGGAATTAATTTTGGATCTATTGACAATATAAATCCTACAAGACCACCTATATTTGATGGTAATGATTATGAATACTGGAGAGATCGTTTGAAGACATTTTTTATCAATACTGGAGTAGACAACTTTTTCATGCTTACTGGTGATTATAAAATTCTTGACAAGGAAGTCAGAACCTTTACTAACCAGAAAAAGCAAGAATATCAACTCAATTATAAGGTACGCAATACTTTACTATGTTCAATGACCAGAAATATATATAGCCAAATTTCTTCTTGTGAAGCAGCTAATTGTATATAGAAGAAGTTAGAAGTTACACACTTTGGGACTTCTAAGGTGATTGAGACTAGAAGAGCTATGCTTAGAGATGAATATCATGGCTTCAATTTTCCTTATGGATAACCTATCTGTAAAGTTCAACAAAGATTTATGACTATTGTCAACAGTCTAAAATCTATGGGAGAGAAAGGTTTAGATGATGAAGCTCTTGTAGACAAGACAATTGACATTATGCCCAATGAGTGGGAATCCAAGATAACAGCTATAGATGAGAACAGGAAGGTTACTCAAATTACTCTTGATGAATTATTTGGAACTCTTATACAACATGAAACAAGAATGAAGAGAGATGCTGATAACATCAAGAAAAAGAATGGAAATGGTACTGTTGCATTTACTACAACGTCGAATCAGATGAAAGCTAAGACTCCTGAGAGAGTAACCAGATCCAAGTCTAAGAAAGTCATTTTCCAATCCGAATCTAGTGAGAGTGAAGTCTCAGAAAATGAATTAGCCAATCTTGCTCGAAGGATGAACAAGATAGCTGGATAGAGAAACTTTCAATCCAAGTATAAGAAGAAGGATAGGAAAGATAATAAAGATGGAGAAGTTACTTTTTATGAATGTAAAAGAGCTGGACATATTAGACCAGATTGCCCTATGCTCAAAAAGAAAGAAAGAAAGGAAAGGCATTCAGACAGGAACATGAAGAAGTATTATAAAGTTAAAGCTAAGAAAGTTCTGAAATCTAATGACACCTGGAGTGCCAGTGGTGGTGACTCTTCAGATGAATCTTCTGATTATGAATCTTCAGGACAGAAGAATCTTGGTCTTTTAGCCAGATTACCTATTGATAATCATTGTCTTATGGCTAAGGTACGAAATGCTGAATCATTGACCAATGTTTCTTTAAATTCTAATGATAGTAAATATTATAACTCTTCTGATGTAGAATCATCTTGTGATGAGGAAAATACTTTACCTACTTTTGAAGAAGTCTCTAGGTTTGCTGAACTTCTTGAGATTGAGAATTCCAAACTCAATAAGAAACATGATAAGGCAAACTCTAGGAATTCTATTCTTACTAAAGAGATATCAGATCTTTCTAAAGATCTTGATAGGAAAAATTCTGATTTTGAAAGTATTTCAAAAAATCTTGAGCAATTAAGTTCTGAGAAGAATAAACTTTCTAAAGAATTAGAAAAAGTAATTTCTAAGAAAAATGTTTTCGAGCCTAACTCTAGTTCTAAAACTAATGATTTTGAGGATAAAAACTTGGTCGTAAAACTCAAGTACGAAATTTTTTCCTTAAAGAAGTGCTTGTCAAACTTTACCCATGGTAAGGAAAATTTTGATAAAATGTATTCCCAAATACGACCTTTAAGAAATAAATCTGGATTTGGTTATACCCATGCAAAACCTATTTTCAGTAACAATTATTTTGTTCCTCAAAGTGCCCCATTTTGTACCAAGTGTCAATGTGGTGGTCACTGGGAAAAAAATTGTTCCTTAAACAAAACCCGATCCTTAGGATTTCATAAAGCTTATTTTTCTAAGAAAATATGGGTTCCTGAAATTTTATTGTCTGGAAATCTCGGATCCAAACAGGTTTGGATTCCGAAAATCTAACTTTGTTCTTAATTTCAGGAAAATAAAGAAAGTTCCAGCAGCAATATATTGTACATGGATAGTGGATGTTCCCGGCACATGACTGGTAACAAATGTTTTTTTGAAAGGATTATCAAAACGAAAGGAGGAAAGGTAACTTTCGGAGACAATGCTAAAGAAGAGATTGTTGGTATTGGTAATATTGTTCTTTTAGGTAAAACCTTGATTTCAAATGTTCTTTTTGTTAAAGGTCTTAAGCACAACCTCATTAGCATAAGTCAGTTATGTGATGAAGGTTACCTTGTGAATTTTTGGAATGATAAGTGCTTAGTTCACAATTCCAAGGAAGAATTTATTCTCTCAGCCAACAGGCAAGAGAATGTTTACACCTTAAACTTAGAAGTCCTAAGAAGCCAAGATTTACCTTGTCTAAGTGCAATGGAAGATCACTCATGGTTATGGAATAGAAGACTAGGACACTGTAATATAAGAAACCTATGTAAACTCTCTAAGAAGAAACTTGTTAAGGATCTACCGGAGCTTAGATTTGATTCTTCTAAAGTTTGTGATCCTTGTCAATATGGCAAGAAACATAAATCTAGTTTTAAGTAAATCGGTGAAGTCTCAACAACTTATGCATTACAGTTGGTGCACATGGATCTTTTTGGTCCAACACAAACTGGAAGTATTGGAGGCAAATATTATGTGTTTGTTCTAGTTGATGATTACACTAGATTTACTTGGGTCTATTTTCTAGCAAAGAAATCTGAAGCTTTTTCCTATTTCAAAAGTTTTAGAGCTCAAGTTAAAAATGAGAAAAACCTTCCATTGAAAACTATTCATAGTGATCATGGAGGATAATTTCAAAATTCTGATTTTGAAACTTTTTGTAGTAAGAAAGGTATTACTCACAATTTTTCAGCACCTAGAACTCCTCAACAGAATGGTGTAGTTGAAAGAAGAAATCGAATTCTTCAAGAGATAACTAGAACCATGTTGAGTGAATATTCTATTGCTAGACATTTCTGGGCTGAAGCTGTAAGTACTGCTTGTTATACTATAAATCTAGTTTTGATTAGACCTTTTCTTAATAAAACTCCTTATGAGTTATGGAATGGTAGAAAACCAAGACTTTCCTACTTCATGGTTTTTGGTTGCAACGTATTCATTTTGAATACTAATGATAACTTACATAAATTCGCACCAAAATCAGATGAAGGGATTTTCTTAGGTTATTCCACAACCTCTAAGGCTTATAGAGTTTTTAATAAAAATACTTGCACTGTTGAGGAAACAGTACATGTAAAATTTGATGAGTCAGATCCTTTTGTTTTTAAAACATCCCAACCTACATCTTCGGATGTGTTTTCAAAAACTGATTGTCAACCTTTGATAGAAGAACCTTCTGATAAGGAAATTTTTCTAGAAGATACTTCTGAAACATTTACCCCAGGAGACATTCTACCCTATGTTGATGAACAGGTTTTACAAAACCCAAATCAGGTGTTTCTTAAGAATCATCCCAGTGATAGTATCATTGGTGATGTAAATCAACCTGTAAGGACTAGAAGTTCCTTAAGAAATGAAGTAGAACATCTAGCACTTCTTTCCCAATTAGAACCTAAAAGCACAGATGAAGCTTTAGGTGATAATGATTGGATCAAAGCAATGCAAGATGAACTAAATGAATTCGAAAGGAATCAAGTCTGGACCTTGGTTGAAAGACCTAAGGAAACATCTGTTATTGGAGTAAAATGGGTTTTCAGAAATAAATGTGATGAAAATGGAGTCATTTTTAGAAACAAATCTAGACTTGTTGCTAAAGGCTAGAAGCAGCAAGAAGGAATATACTTTGAAGAAACCTATGCTCCAGTAGCTAGACTTGAATCTATCTGTATTCTACTTGCTTTTGCAGCATTCTTTAATTTCAAACTTTTCCAAATGGATGTGAAATGTGCTTTTCTTAACGGTTATGTTCAAGAGGAAGTTTTTGTTGAACAACCTCCTGGCTTTGAAGATACAAAACATCCAGATCATGTTTTTAGACTTACCAAAGCTTTGTATGGTCTTAAACAAGCCCCACGAGCATGGTATGATAGACTTACTGGATTTTTGCTTCAGAATAACTATGTTAAGGGAAATGCAGATCCAACCCTTTTTATAAAGAAAGATAAGAAAAATGTTTTGATTGTTCAAATTTATGTTGATGACATTATATTTGGTTCAACTCAGCAATCTTCGACCGACTCTTTTGCTAGTCTAATGAAATCTGAGTTTGAAATGAGTATGATGGGTGAGTTAACATTTTTCCTTGGTTTTCAAATTTCTCAAAAACCAGAAGGAACCTACATATCTCAACATAAGTATATTAACGATCTTCTTAAAAATTATGGTTATGACAACACTAAGAGTATAAGTACTCCCATTGGTACCTCAAACTCTTTAGATATTGACGAAGCTGGGAAACCGGTAGATCAAACATCTTTTAGAGATATGATAGGAAGTCTACTTTACTTAACAGCTAGTCGAACAGACTTAATGTTTTCAGTATGCTTATGTGCAAGATATCAATCCAATCCTAAGGAATCTAACTTAAAGGTAGTAAAAAGAATTTTTCGCTACCTTAAGGGAACCATGGATCTAGGATTATTTTATACTTCTGGAAATGATTTTGTTCTAAAAAGCTTTTCTGATGCTGACTTTGGTGGGTGTAGAATGGATAGAAAAAGTACATCCGGAACTTGTCATTTTTTAGGAGATTCATTAGTTTCTTGGTCCTGCAAGAAGCAACATTCTGTAGAACTCTCCACTGCTGAAGCTGAATATGTAGCAGCTGGAAGTTGTTGTGCACAAGTATTGTGGATGCAACACACACTCACAGACTATGGCCTGAGATTTACTAAAACTCAAATTTTGTGTGATAACACGAGTGCCATTTCCCTAAGTAAAAACCCTGCACATCACTCTCGTGCAAAACACATAGATATTAGGCATCACTTTCTTAGGGATCACACACTTAAAGGAGATATTATTATTCAGTTTATCGGAACGCAAGATCAACTTGCTGATATATTCACAAAATCTTTGCCTTCTAATAGATTTGAATATATTAAACAGAAGTTAGGAATGATAACCGTAAGGTAATCTTTTTAAATTAACTTTCTGTTGAAAATGTCTCCTTACAGTAATAAACTCCTTTTCATAGGGGGAGTACATTTGATTGCTTGTTTAAACAAAGTTTTTCAAAATTTGTTTTCAAACTTTTCAGAACGATGATTTCCGGAATGGAACTTCTGGAACTACAATTTACCAGAATGGATATTTTCGCACAGAATACATCTGGAATGGAAGTATTCATATTGAAAATTTCCGGAATGGAAAACTTTCGTACTGGTACTTTCATAACCAGATTTTCGTACCATGTTTTTTTTCGTATTTACTTTTTCGTATTGCGTTTTTCGTATTTACTTTTTCGTATTTACTTTTTCGTATTTACTTTTTCGTATTTACTTTTTCGTATTTAGTTTTTCGTATTGAGTTTTTCGTACTTATCTTTATATTACCCATTACAAATAACTTTCCTAAGCTAATCCGAAAGGTATGATTTACTTGCTGAAGTTTTCGTAATCATATTTTACTTGCTGGCAGTTTCTTATATTTTGTTTTCAGATTTTGGATTTCTTAATTCTTTACTTTAATAAAAACCTCAAAAAGATCGGATTCATGTTATCAACCGTCAGATTTGATCTCAGCTTATTCCAACTGTTAGATCAATTATGGAAGGTGAACCGTCATCCCATTGCCTATATAAAGGGGACCATAATTTCATGTCCCACATCGGTTTCAAGCTCTTGTGTCCTGAAGCTCTGACTCTCCGATTTAAGGCCGTTCCGAACCACAGTTTTCTCCGCTCCGAACTTCAGTCTTCTCCGTTCCGAATTTCTCAGATGACTTCAGATCCGAATGTCTGCAGAGTTAGCTTCTCAAGAAATGTCTTCAACCAAGCCTATTTTTCAGTGGTTAGTATACAGAGAAAGATTACTCCATCCGGATTTCTTCAACAATTATGATTCCCTTATCTCAAAGAACATCAAGCTGAATGGCTGGGAGGATGTTGCGGTATCTAAAACCGGGAATCAAGATGAAGTATATTCTGATTTTCTTGTCGAATTTTATGAATCAGTTTCTTTCTTTAAGGAAGATGATAGAGAGACGTTTTCTTTCAAATCGTATGGCAAGACATATAAACTTTCTTACATCAAGGCTGCAAGCTTGGTAGGGTTAAGTTATGAAGGTGAAGCTGAGTTTATTTCTCACGTATTTCCATACTCTAAGGGTAGTTTCAACAAGGAGAAGGCCTTAGAAACTCTCGGATTGGCTGATGACAAGGCTCCGATGATTGCAACTCTATCAACAAACTTCCGGATTCTGGAATTATGGGTGCAAGGACTTATCGTACTGAGAAAAGGTGATAAGGATAGGTTGATGAAGAGTGAGATATATATCTTAGATTTCCTTATAAATCTAAGGAAGTTTAACTTGATGAAGCATATTCTTTGTAATATTGAGAATTTGAAGAAGGGGAATCTGAGAGCTCAAGTTATTATGTATCCAGCAATCCTCTCCAAGTTGATTGTTTGGTGTTTTGAGTCTTTCAAGGAGGCTTGAAAATCTAAGCCGAGAGTTTGCAAGATCATGCTGCTTAGTGATGGAATGCTTAAGAGAATGAATATAGCTTTTGACAAGAAGTCTGGAAAGTTTATTGATCTACCTCCTCAAGAAGAAGTAGCTCCGAAATCTGCTGATCCGGAATCATCCAAGCCAGTAAGGAAGAGAAAGCTGAAAGAAGTGTAAGAACAAGGAGAAAATCCCAAGTCTAAGGAAGTCCACTCCGCACCACCAAAGCCTAAGAAGAAGAAGACATATCCTGATGAGGTTGGTACAAAGTGGAGAGCTGACAAAGAGAAGAGGAAAGAAGGGGATCCGCAGTTCGGACTGGACCCTGCAGAGGCTAATGCTTTGAAGGAGAAAACTGCTGATGAGCTTGAGAAACAAGCTAAGGAAAAGAAGCTTAAGAAGAAGATGTTAGAAGCCGAGGCTGTTCAAGCGTTGTTAAAGTTCAACGAAATGGTTTGAGCAACAATTCCAGTTCTGAGATCTTTCTCCCTGGAATCTCTACCTGAGACTCCAGGAAGAAATCTCGTTGCTCCGGAACAAGCTGCTGCTACTAATACTGAGGAAGTAGAGCAAGTGGAGGAATTAGAGAAAGTGGAACAAGTTGAAGAGTCTGCTGAAGAAAGTGGTGAGACAAGAGATGTGCTAAAACAAGTAGATGAGTACAAGGTAACTCCTTCATAACACTTATCGCTCCGAACTTCTGAAGCTGAATCTTTGAAGCTTGTTACTCCGACAATGGAAGAAGAGAAAGGAGAAGAAGAAGTTGCCTATCAAGGAGAAGAAGAACAACTTTTACATGATATTTCTCAGATGAAAAACGTAGAGGATGCTATTCAAGAAGTTTCTGATGAGGAAGATAATACTGTTCAAGTCTCTGATAGTGAGAAGAGATCTCCGGAACAGGTTTCAATTCTGGAAAAAGATAAGGGAATGAAAATTCTTACCGAGACTCCGAGCTCAGAAGTAAGAAAGAGGAAGGAAGCTGGTAGTTCTTCTAAAAGAAAGTTGGAGCTTATTGAGGAAGAAAACCCTCCGAGCAAGATTTCAGATTCGGAGTCATCTTCATTGGGGCATGACTTTGTTGTTCAGTCTTTGAAGAAGTTGGTGGGAACCATTCTGACCTTCTCAAGTATCGACTCTAGATTCCAGATGCTCCAACATGCGTTGAATCAGAAAATAGACTCCGTATCCATGGTTATGGATAAGTGCGTTGAGATTGAAGCCCAGTTCAAAAACTTCTTTATTGGTTACGAAGCTCATAAATGATCTTGCAAGAGGATGACAAGCTGTTCTAAGAAGACTGTGGAAGAGATGATGCTTTTCGATGAGTTTCAAGATAATGTTAAGGATGCCTTTGAAACCGAGGACAAGAAGTTTAATGAGCTGACTGCATCCTTTGAAGAAAATTTGATAGAGGAAAAGAACTTTCGGATTCAGGAAGTGAGAGATCTGAATGGGAAGCTCAATTCCGTTTCTCAAAATTGGAAATTTGAAAGAGATCATCGGATAGATTTTGAAGAAAGAATGAAGGCTCAGGAAGAGAAAATGAATGATCCGGAAGAAAAGTTGAAGGCTCAGGAAGAAATAATTGAAGCTCAATCCGCAAGAATAGTGGTCTTAGAGAAGCAAGCCGAAAAAGATCATAAAGTCCTCAAGAAAATCAAGACGATTCTTAAGGGGCTCATGTCGAAGGAGAAAGATCCGAAATAACCCAATACTATCTTTTTGTTGTAATTTTTTCTTTGTTGTCGAGTTTTCAAATTTAATGAAAGTCGTACTTGTTGTTTCTATTGTTGTCATTACTAATCTTTCAGGTACTTCTTAATTTTTTTTCCATTCCCTCCAATTCTTTTTGAAAATCACAAAGGGGGAGAAGGAAAAGATCCTTAAGAAAAAGAGGAACTCTAATAAGAGTTTATCAAAGGGGGAGAAAGAAAATTTACCCAAGGAAAAAGAACTCTAATAAGAGTTTGTTTAAGGGGGAGTTTTTCTTAAAGAAGAAATTCTTATGAAATATCACTCCGGAAATATGAATACGATCCTTATAGTTTCAAAGCCTAAGGGGGAGTTAGTCGTATTCATCTATATCCTTAAAACAAGGGAGATAAGCATTAATATGTTTCTTTCTTCTTAGAATTTTTTTTAGTTTTTCGTAAGGATGTTTGTGATTTCCAAAAAGGGGGAGATTTTTGAGTCAATAAGGTTTTCCTTATGACTTTTCCATTCCTTCTTGTTTTGAAAATCACAAACACCTTATCTTAAGGAAAATTGATTTTATAAGGAAAATTTCTTTTATAAGGAAAAATGCTTTCTTATGGAAAATCGCTTTTATAAGAAAAATTATCCTTACATATATTCTTCCATATTTTTCATAAGTATAAGTTTCAGATTAATTTTCTCGGAATCATTGAAACTTTGATATAAAGAATTCTGTTTTAGGGTTCGGATTCTGGACAAGAACTATAAGGAAGTTTCATTCCGAATTCCGGATATGAACTCTGACTAAGTTCTATTCCAGATTCAGGATACAAATTCTGAAGAAGAATTCCCATTACGAATTCTAATGAAGAAATCCCATTCTGAATTCTCATTACGAATTCTGAAGAAGAATTCTCATTACAAATTCCAATGAAGAATTCCCATTACGAATTCTAATGAAGAAATCTCATTCCGAATTCCCATTACGAATTCTGATGAAAATTCTCATTACGAATTCTGATGATGAATTCTCATTACGATTTCTGATGAAGAATTCTCATTACGAATTCTGATGACGAATTCTCATTACGAATTCTGATGACGAATTCTCATTACGAATTCTGATGACAAATTCTCATTACAAATTCTGATGATGAATTCTCATTACGATTTCTGATGACGAATTCCTATTCCGAATTCTCATTCCGAATTCACCTATCAAACAGAATCTGATTATCATTTTTTTATACACTCTGAATTTATTCACTCCGAACCTTCACTCCGAAGTTTTCATTTCGAACCTTTATGTTAGAGTTTAAAACGATGTCGTACATTCTGTTAAACTTGTTTTGTTATAAAACGATGTCGTCTGTTTTGTTATAAACTAACTGTTGTCTATGTGACACGTGTACAGGTCCCTACGATCATTAAGGAAAATATGACCGTTGGAGAAGGAGCCGACCTTACCTATAAATAGGAGCTCATTTGAAAGAGCTCAGTGCTGATGAAAACGGATGGATGAACAATTTGGACTTTGTGCATACATGCTGTTGAAGTGAATTCTAGAGAGAGAGGCTCTTATTAACTCTCAAAGCTTCGTGCGACTCCGAATGTTGGTGATTACATTCGTGGGCTTCCGGGGATAGGATGACAGAGGTTCCGGCTACCTTAAAGATCAAGGGATTCCTTGCTGAGGAAGACAGAGGTTTCCAACTACCTTGAAGTTGAGGGCTTGCGGGGATAGCAAGACAGAGACACCGATCTTCGTATCGAGGGATTACCCTGGTGTGGGTAAGACAGACTTTCTTGAAAGTATAAATCAAGGGACCTTTATCCAAGGTTGTTGGATACCCTTCTCTTTGGGTTAAAAGACTATTATCTTGTTACTAGTAGTTTTACTACTTGTTTTATTCCGCTGCAATTTGTATCTTAAGGAAAGTATAACTTTCTTATACTTCCTTACTTACTCTGATTCATTTAGATTCTATACGCTTTAAGGTAGAATCTCATATTGTAATTTTTGTTAAGTTTCAAATTTTGGAACCATATTCCCAGAACCTACTTTTGGAATCTCTTTCCAAGTTTAGTTCGGTGTTAGAGGTGTTGTGAATTTACTTAGTTTAACTTTGTTAAACTTAGCCCTTTCCTTTTCTTATGGAAACTTTAGTTTTTCATAACTAACATTAAAGGTTCCAAAGGAATTTTTAAAGTATACAATTCACCCCCCCCCCCCTCTTGTATATTGAGCATCTCATATGATATTTCGATCCTACAATTGGTATCAGAGGTTGGAAACATCTTACTCTATACCATTCTTACATTGTGTGCTAAGAATATTAAAAGAAGGTATTAGTATAGAGGTTATACTGTTCATGGATCATAGTATAAGTCTAGTTATCCTATGGAAATGTGGTAATACTCTTTTTTTGGTAGGGGAATCTTGCATGAGGTTGTTCAACCTTTCATACGGTGGAAAGTGAGATGGTGGAAGGGACTTCGAGGTAAAGGTAGTGATAGGATCATGTAGGTTCGTAGAGAGGTGGATGTTGCTGAGGATATGGGAGAGAATATGGAGGTCCTGGATGCTTCAACATGTTACCAACACCACCGCATGTGGTCCAATCATGGCTGAGGGAGATAGAGTATAGGGTTAGGGTCAGCTGTATGAGGTGAAAACATATAACCCAGAGGATCAAGGGATGATACAAGGTATGATCTTGAACTTTATATCTTAGTTTCATTACAGATAGTCATAATTGATGGTTATTCCTTTATTTTCACATATCTATTTTGAGATGTAGATATTCTAGAAGAGCCATTGGCTTGACCCTTGCACTTCGAGACTCTTAGTGAAGATGATTAGTGATCCCACACTTATACCGATAATGTGACTTTAATTTTTGAGATGAGATTTTATGTTTGGATCCCTTTGTTGTAAAAATATTCCTTATGAATAAATCTTAGGAAGAGAATGGTTATCAATAGTTCATACCTATATTTATTGTTTCAGGTGGATGATGTCATGTGTCCATGATAATGGCACCAGTTTTTCTTCTATGATTGAAAAGGAAGATGATAAGGAACCTGATAGACTCATGAATAAGAGGTTGAAACCAATTACTCATCAGTGTTATAGCATGACCCTTGGTGTTGTGGATGTTATGTGTTTTTAGTTCTCTATAGTGGTGGAGGAGTATGAGGATGTCCTTATTGGTGACGTGCCAAGATTACACACCACTGAGATATAGAACTTTTCATTGATTTAAACTCTCAGATGACCCTGATATCTACTCAATCATATTTTATGCCTCCCGAAGATATTCACAGGCTGAGGGTGTAGTTGGAGGACGTATAGATGAATGGATTTGATAGAAACAGTGTTTCACCTTGTGTATCCCCAGTTTTGTTCTCCAAAAAGGTGAACAAGAGTTTGAGGTTATGTGTGGACTATCAACAGTTGATCTAGTTGACCATAAAGAACTAGTATCCACTAAAAAGGATTGATGAACTATTTGATCAGTTGATAGAGGCATGAGGGGTCTCAAAGGTTGACCAAAGGTCAGATTATCACCAGTTGTGAGTTTGGGATGAGGACATACTGAATATGGAATTCATATGTCACTAAGTTCACCATTAGTACTCAGTGATTCCCTTTTTCATGAATAAATCCCTTTAAGTATTCATGGGACTCATGAATCAGTCCTTTCATCTCTTCTTAGAACAGTTCATGGTAGTCTTCATCGATGATATCCTACAGTACTCAATACCCGAGGAAAAGAATTCAAGACACATAAGGATGGTTTTGAATATAAATTGAGAGCACTAGTTTTATGTGATTCCCTCAAGGTGTTAGTTTTTTATTCAGTAAGTCCACATTCTTGGACAAGTTATCATAGCATATGGTGTGGCAGTGGACCTGGAGAAGGTCCTGACAATGTTATTTTGGGATCCACGCAAGAGAATGATAGAGGAGCCGAGCATTCTTGGATTAATAGACTAATATCAGATATTAATACTTGATTTCACTAGGATATCATCTCCCATGACATCTTTTACCCTAAAGGGATCTCCTTTTGTGTGTAAAGATGGGTTCTAGAAAAAATTTTATGGATTGAGGTAGATATTGAAAAGAGATCCCATATTGAGTTTTAAGAAGGTGCGTGTTGAGTATGAAGTGTTCTATGATGCATAAGAACTAGTGTTGGTTGTTCTTAGATGAAGAGGTGGGTGGTGATTTTATATGTTTAAAGTCAACTGAGACCACATAAAGAGAACTACGTGACCCACAATGTTGAGTTTGATATTTTATTCTTCATACTTAAGATGTGGTGACACTACATGATGAGTGAGCAGTTTATCATCTATTATTACCAATAGATCCTCAAGTATTACTTCTCACATAATAATATAATCATGAGATATATACAATGACTAGATTTACTCAAGGATTTTGACTTTGAGATTGTCTATATTTATGGGAAGGGAAACATGGATGAAAATTCTCTAATTTTTTTGATCTTATTCACGATTGTTGAATGAGTTGTTAGATTAGTTTTTCTCATTACTGTTACCCTTTATTCATGGAGATAAATCATCATACCTCCTATATATGTTTTTTACCACTCAACTTTTATAGTGATTCAGGGAGGAAAAGCTTGAGGATGATGACTATGAGACCCTACATACTTAGATATCCACTAAGCATGCTCTTGATGGATTTTCTTAAGGTGGGGAGCATTTCATCATTTTCAAAGGATTCAAGATGATACTAATGAAATTGTGGGAGAAGGTTTTGAGACAGTTTCATATATTACCTTTTTGGATAAATACATGTGTGGAAAAGATTTTATAGTTCTTCCAACATCAATTTTAGTGGCCAGGGATGAAGAAATTAGTTATAATGTTTCTCTCGATGCCTTACTTTTCATCAAGTAATTGTCGATAACCAAATTCTAGTGTGTTTATGTCAATCCATTGAGGTTATAGAGTGAAAGTGGGTTGGGATATCCATGAAATTCTTGATGGTCTTACCAAATACATTTAGTGGATATTATTCCATCTCGGTGATCCTATACTGACTCACTAAGTCAGACCACTTCAAATATATATTAGAGTAGAGTTCATTAGAGAGTTTGGGACAACTATATGTGAAGAAGATAATACAAATACAAAGAGTTTCACCAATGGCCATTTATGACCATGATGCTTTATTTACATTTTTATTATGGAAGGGTTATTTTGCGTATTTTGAGACTTAGTTGCATTTGAGAATGACTGTTCACCCCCAGACTGAGTGGATCATCCATGTTTTGGAGGCCATACTATGAGCTTGCATGTTGGACTTTGGCCATAGTTGTATGGATCACCAACTATTAATGGAGTATTAATACAATAATAGTTACCATTACACTATTGGTATTATACCATTAAAGGCCCTGTATGGGTGACCCTTTAGGTCACCACTTTATTAGAAAAACCTAGGAGATTCAGCACACATGGTCCCAGAGTCGGTATCAGCCACTACTGTGAAGGTGTAGATCATCCAAGAGTGGATGATGACTCCACAAATCCATCAAAATTCCTATAGGGATAAGTGATATAGGCTTTTAGAGGATGATGGGGGAGACCATGTCTTCCTATGGGTTTTACCTTGACATGCATTACAAATATGTCACTCGATCATAAAGAAATCTCCAAGATTCATTATCCCTTTAGCGATACTATGTGGATTTGGTATGGTGGTGTACCACTAAAATATTCCATTATAGTTAGATTAGGAAAATGGAATCTTCCACATGTCACATATGAAGAGGTATGTGTTTGATCCATCAAATTTTAATTACTAGGATGAGTTAGACATCAAGGATGGATCTACCATTGCTGAGTACACAATATATAACAAGGATCGGTAAGAGTGAATCCTTCATGGGTGACTGATTCCTTTAGTCTATGTCTAGTGGTATCACATGAATCTGCATAAGATCACCTAGGAGTAGGATAGCCAAATTCATGATCATTGCCAACATATTTTTATATATCAAATTGGTTTCACTTCTTGAGACATAAATCCCAAAGGTCTGTAGAATGCAACAACTTGGATATTCCATGTAATTTTTTGAATATTTAATGAATTATATCTGAGGCTAAGAACTGCGATGGAGTTTAATTTTGAGGCACAATCTACTTGGAATAAATGTTTGAAATATATGGAATATATTAAATTGCATACACATAATGTTTTCCTGAAAAAGTGGAATAAATTCTTAGAGGATTCCTGTAGTAGAAATTATAGGGCACTGTTGAGTTCTATATGTGGGTTTTACCTTAGGTGTGACATAACCTTTATTAGCATTGGGAATTTGTAAAAAAATAAACGTAATCATAAAATGAAAAAAATTATTTAACAAATTATTTTAATTTCGTTTGTTGATGAAATGATAGACATTGTCTATAAGTATCCAATTATAATGAAATTATACTATTACCCACATTACCTTGTTTTCATTGGATAACTACTAAGGATTGCATGTAGGAATATCCATTGATGAACAACAATTGGATCAAGGTTACATGATCAATGTGTAGAGGAATTTAATGATCTCACCAATTGATAATAAAACAACGCCATTATTCACAAATGATCTATCCAAAATATATGAATAATGTCTATTTATCTAGTTTTATTCACGGTTTATGATTCATATTGTTGACATGAATCAATAAACTAACTAATTGTTTCATGGATCTTTTGTATTGAGGCTATAGGACATATTTCATCTATGATTGTTGATTTATTTCTTAATTCTATATTTCAACATTCATCATTATAACAACAAAAAATTGAGGCTAACATGAACATCAACAAGAAATTTGTTCCTCTGGGTTGTGATTTTTTCCCCCTATTCCATTCACGATTCATCCCTGATAATCCCTTAACCCATAATTGGACTAATACTATAGAAATATAAGGTTGTGAACCTATTTCATCTTGAAATAGTTCAATATCGAAAATTCATGATTGGAACATCATTAGGATCGAGATATGATGTAAGAGGAAGTAGATTTGATAGATTTATGTTACCTGATTTCTTGTTCTTGGCATGCGACGATGAACAATGTGTGTATATGATTTACAAAGAGAATCGAAGGGTCAGAACTCGATGTTAAATGATGGAATGACTCATTAGGTCTTGTTCCATGATTTTCCATAGAGGTGTTTGGATGTATTGATATTTATAGGAGTGGGAGAAGATGCATAAATATATATAATTATGGAAATTTCTATAGCACACGTCTAGTGTTCCGAAGGAACACGCCTTGTGGGACCCTAATAGAAGCATATGTGGTTTTTGGATGAAGTTAAGGATCAGACGATGAGTGACCACTATCACATGTCATGTAACCACTTTACAGTTGGCTCGACATTTACCTCAAAGGGTACATGGACAAGGCTAGGAGTACATAGTCAACGATATGTTGTGTACTCCCAAATGGACACGACCAAGCCAGTTGTACACAAACAAATCCATGTACTTGGAAATGGGAAAAAGTACATGAGCATGGTTACACTGTGTACTTTTAAAAATACATGATAACATGATGTTTTACATGAGTAGGGATGGGTTTAATAGGGACATGTCATGTACTCCTTAAAAGATAGCTTAGAGACCTTATACTCTATATCTTGACCATGTTTCATTAGGGTGAATTTCCTATATCCATTGCTTGAGAGTTAGTATGGAATCATTTCCTACACATAGGATAATTATCTATTCCGAATGTCTTCTTTGATAAAGATTTTTGAATTATTTTTTGGGTCATGGAGTGAGGTCCTCTATCATATTCATTCCCTAGGGGGAGTTATTGTTATCATCATGACAAAAAATACTTTGTTGTTGATACCCTACTTAATTTGTTATTCCAGATTAAGTTGTTTGGTATACCCCATAACCTTTGGTGCAATCCTCATATATGTATCATTTATCCCTATAATTCTTGTGTATACATCCTATGATGAGTTTTGATGATCACAACCTCTCAGATGGACATCATCATGAATATCTGATTAACGGAGGGTGTTCTCCCAAATGATTTATATGTGGAACTATTGAACATGAATCCTATATTGGAATTATGGTTGTGACATTACCTTGAGACTATGTGTCTTTGATGGGTATATCTAGATATTATTGTTATATGTGTTGTATACATATACATATAGTGTTGATTGTTATTATTCTATTATATTCTTTGTGGTTATAGGTTTTTCTATAGAGTATTATAATACTCACCCTACATGGGATTTTTCCACATGTGTAATGTATTGTGCATACGATCATCCTTTTGATGGTGTACAAGGGTAAAACGGGACCGAGAAATACATAATGATCCAAACAGAATGAGATCCAATCCTATGATTATATTGATAGTAGTCCCCATGTTTACATTCAGGTTAGACTTATTCTCAGTCTCTTTGTGGTGGGATTGTATTTGGATATGTTTACTTTATAGTGCTTGTTTTTATACTATGGTTGTGGGATTAATTGTATTCAATAATGGTTATTTTAAATTGGTATATATTTCATCATTTTATGGGCTTGTAGATGTGTACGTGTATATAAGTACTTTAGGATACAACCTCCCATGTTTGTCATTTTCCTACTCAGTACTAGTTTCTAGCCCATTAACTATTGGAGGTAAACAAGGGGAGTCTTAGTATGAACTCCTTTAGGATGGGTCATGATAGTTAAATTTTATAATTATTTGCAGTTTTATAGTGATTTAGGTTATTATCATAAATGATATCAATATATTGGAGATTATGTTAATAGGGAATATATAATTTTTAGATGAGATATTAAGAGTGATTTATTAAATTTAAAGATAAATATTAAATTTATCTTGGAAGTTTGTGTGCTCAAATACTTATTATTATGGGGTTTCAATATTTTCCAAAAATATTTTTTCAGGAATTTAATGGATTTATATTTATTTAATTATTTATGTTGAATTTTGGGTGTTACTATTAATATTTTAGAGAATTAAACTATTTTTCAATATATGATGGTTTCTTATTTTTTTGAATTATCTTAAATTGTGATAAATTTTTTTGTTTTTTTGTATAATGATAGGAGGAATATATTTTTATTATTATCTTTATTTTTTGATCTATAAAAGTGAATTATTATTCTTAAATTATGAAACTTTCATCTTGAATACTTATCATTTTCTGAAAAAGATTATATTATGCTAGAAAATTGTTAATGGAGGAAATTTTTCTTGAAATGAATGTATATTTCATTATTATTTTAGTCAATATGGTAAATTAATTCTTCATCAATAGAAAAGTAATCAAAAAAATATTATCCTATTAATTTCATTTATAATGAATCCATTATCTTCTTTAAACAACTTTATTTTATGGATTTTTGGTCATTGAATTTCTTTTAAACATGATCTATGTCACTCCCTAATTACTTAATGTGAAATAGTTTTCTTCCCTGTATCCATGTTTTAACTTCCCACCATTGTTTCCCTATATGGAAACCTAGTATGTTTTATTTTGATTAACCTTTGTACTTACTTTTCTCTATATTCAAGAAGATGTTTTATTAATCCTTTTTATGATGTTGGGTTTTAACAAAGGTATTTTGAGAACTCAAACTCGAGTTATCATGCCATAAGATAAAATTATGATGATTATATTTTTAAATTGAAGAATAAATTAATTTACCAATATTTTAAAATTAAATACAATATTATATGGCATAAAAGATACACAACATCGATCTCAAATGAATAATGAAATATTATTATTTAAAAGTCTTTTTTATAACCTAACCGTTAAATTGGAGAGTATAAATAGGAATAACTAATTTATTAAAATAAATATAAATTCTCTACTTAATCTTAATTAATTTATAAATTATTATAAAATATTCATTATTTTTTCTGTAAATTCATTGTATGCTTAAAAAATATAATTTCTTTAAAAATAATTTTTTTTTACGATTGGATCATATAATTAACTTCTTGAATATTTAGAAATTTCATTTAATCAAATAATTTTTTTTTAAAACAACATATGAAAATTAACCTACATTTATTTTTTCTATTTTTCTAAAAAGTTTGTTTTTTCAATGAATAATGAAAAACACTAATTTTTAATTAAAGTTATATTTTATTTTAAAGTATTTACAAAGTCAAATACAATTCTATGTCAGTTTTAAAATTTAATTTATTAATTTTTAATTAAAATATTATAATTATGGTTTTCTAAATTATTTATATTCTTGAATTTTAAATAATTTGTTTTACATAAAATGGTCAAAATTTTTAAAAACTGTTTTTCATTGTTTTTTCTAGTTTACTTTTATTTTAAATTATGAGACTTAAGTGTTTTTAATTTTGAAAACAATGATTCCATATTTTTAATAATGAGTTCCAAATTGGGTAAATAATCCCCTTTATTGTTTTAATATATGGATAATAACCTTTTAAATTTTTATTACCCAGATAAAGTGTAAATAAGATAATTAAAGTTAAAAATAAAATGATACGGACCATAAAATGATGCTAAAACAAGACTTAATTTTATTTAGTGATTTATTATCATATATAATCATTCAATATTTGGTTATGTGGACTTTTTAGAACATTTTTATGTTATTAGAACTGTTATAAAATTGTATTTATTGAAAAGGAAAAAATATCACACTCTTATTATTTGAAATAATTACCTTTAATTCTTACACAATGCTGACACAATAATTATTCAATTGATGGAAAAAACAAATAAATGATATTAGAAATATTAAAAGTATTATAATTTTAGAAAATTAATGTTATCCATAAATTTTCATGATGAAAATTTATTGTTAGGGATTTATTAAATTATTTTTAAAAAATTCTACTTGTTGTATTGATGTTATTAAATTAAATGTAATAAATAGTTCTAAAATTGATATTAATTATATTTTACAAAAAAAATATTTTATTAAATGATAAAAATTTCACCAAAATATTAAATTCAACTGAGTGACTAAGATATGGTTTTTAATTTCAATAATGGTATAATTATTCTATTTTTTCTATTTATAGTAACTATATTGACCCTTAAAGATCAACAATAATTGAATTCATGGTGTGAAAGAGGTTAATGAGGGGTTAATATCAATTGATAAGGGTTAAAATATAACCTTAAATTATCTTAAAAATATTGGATGATATTATTTCCACATATATGCATCCTATATTTTGGATTATTCAGTTTTGATCGATTTGGAATTGAGAATTAATTTATATTAAATTAATAATTTGAGAATTTCCATGAGTGCCCCTCCACTCTCATATAAAAGGGAATAACTTCATCTCTTTACTTCACCATTAAAAACTCATGTTTATTTCCCCATCCATTAAAGAACACCTTTATAGAATACCTCACATCATTTTAAATGTTTTTTAAGAAAAATTCCAACTTTATATGGATTAATGTGTTTGTTAATGGAGTATTTTCAATGAAGAGGTATATTTTTTAACCGTATGTTATAGTTTTATTTCTTCTTTATCCTCCTTCAAATATACTTCAACCATGATGAAATAATAACACCAGTATCCCCCATATATATTGAAGTTATTATTTTAATATAATAACTTATATCCATCTTCACTTCCATCAAAAGGTAAACAAATAAATCATTCATGTGTATAGAGGACTACCAGATTGCAAAACAATGTATTTATTTTTCCATCACATACTCTTATGACTATTTATAATGTTGGATTTAATGTATATATATAATGTTAATGAAATTTTTATAATCATTTTAAGTAATATAATGATAAATCAAATTCATATATATCAATTGGATAAATTATTTATGATATAATAATGATTTATTCAATGATGCACTCAGTTTTGACTTGTTTTTATAGAAATTAGAAACATAATTATAAAATTATGAGATGATAGAAAAATAGAAAATCCAAACACTATTGAAAATGAATCAAATTCATAATGTGTATCCCGTTACTGTAGAAAACCAATGGGTGGGATTATAATACATGAAACTAGTATATGATGTGAACCAAAAACACAACGTGAGCATAATACATGATGTGAAAAGATTGAAATATAAGACCTGATGAAGATACAAGACAGAGAAACCAAGAGATACAATATCTTCAAATATGTTTTCTGATCTGAACTCCACTACATGAAACCCAATAACACATCGTGTAAGTCCCAAAATTGGAGTCACTTATAGCTATCTGACAATGTGAATATTTTACACATCGTGAGATACTATGGTATATATATATATATATATAAAGAGACCCCCAATGTAGACAAGAACATCAATAGATTTCCAGTATTTCTCTTTTATTATAATTTTATTCCATATTTTTAAAATAAATTATTTTCATTTCTTATCTATTCTTATTTATCAATCCTTTTCTCAATTTACTATTTCTAAATTATGTATTTCTCATTACCTTTTTAAATTTAGAGTTTTAATACCAATTCTCAATATAAATAAATTTCTATTTTGTTATTTATTATTCATTTTTTCAATATTTACTTTCTTGATTACTAATTTCTTTCATTATAGAATTGATTATTTTGAACTGTTTAATAATTATGTGATGCCTATTTATTATTTACATTCCTTCAATTAATAATATAAAACATGGCTAATCTTCTTAAGGATAGGATTCAATAGTAAGAGAGGATTTAAAACTAATGAATATATAAATTAAAACATAATTAATTTAGTGGTTAGTAATTTGGTTAAACTGTAATAACCCATGCAATAATAGAATAAATAATTTTAATATTTATAATCATTAATGATATATGTACTTATATTCTTCAAATATTCCATTTAAAAGTTTAATTTTCAAATTATAGAATTTTAATTTGAAGAATTATTTCAATTATTTAATTCATCATGTGAAAATTATCTTAGGTTGAATTTTTCAGAATTTTCATAATATTTTGATTTTTTATTGAACATTGAAAATATAAATATTTGTTGAAAAATGAACTTACATTCTGTATATTTACAGTCTAATATTATATTTTATATTATTTTTAAATTTTAATATATTAAATTTTATTTAATTTAATCTAATTATGGGGTTTTAGTTTGTTTTATACTTGAATTTAGTATAGAAATATTTTATATTTGAAAAGTCATTTTCTGGAAAAATTTATTTTCCCTACATTTTCCAGTTTAATTTAATATAAACATAGAAACTTATATGATTTTAATTTGGAAAAATCTATTTCATATTTTCTATTATTGGGTCCAAATTTAGTAAATAGTCTACATTTATTTTTGGTCAATATAAATAGTAAACAGAGTAAATTGTTATACGATAGTTAAAGAAAAATTGGGAAATTATGGGTAAAAATAATATTTAAAGGATTAAAAAATTATCCAAACACTTTTTAAATTCTAATTTACAATATATTTTCAACCATAATTATCCATGGGTCTAGTTTATGACCATTTTGGGCCCCTTGGTTGACATTACGTCTTTTATAATATTTTATTTAATGGAAATTCAAACCTATCACACTATTGTTTTTAATAAGTATACATGTTTTAATATGTTATTATTTAGAGAAAATGTGTCAATATAAATATTATTTTGAAATCTAAAGGATTTATCTTCATCCAGAAATTTTTTTATTGAAAAAATAATTACCTAAAATGTATTCACAACACTAATGCAGTTGGAATTTATTTAATGGAAATATTAAATAAATGATATTAAAAAAATATAATTTTATATAATTAAAGTGAAAAAAATTTATATTTGACCTCTATCTGTTTACAATATAATAAAATATTTTTTTTGAATTTTACTTGTTGTCTTGGTGTTTTTAATGTCAATTTAAATAATAGTATTATATAGGACCATAATGATATTTTAAGGGATTAATATTTTATAAAAATACTAAATAAGAACAATGGAAATAATATAATGTATAAAATGTCATAAAATATTATTTTTTAGTTCATTTGGATGTTTTTGGCTCTATAATATTCTAATTATATTTTAAAATTTTGAGAAATTCAAAGAGTGTCTCTCCCATATCTTATTAAAGGGAACCTCTTCTTCTCTATCCTATACACATAAAAATACCCCTTTGATTCAGAAAAAACATATCCAAAATAGTTCATGTAGTATAGTGTCTTAGTTTGGAGGTCTATTTTTGTCGTAATACGATCCTTATTAGTCTTAAGGTGTTAAATAAAGAAGGATTTCAAAGAAGAGGTATAGTTTTTATCTACATGTTTAGTTTTTATTATTCATAAACCTCCTTAAAATATTCTAAAACAATTATTAAATAAAAAATATAGTATCATACATATACTTAGATATTTTTATATAAAAATAAACACTTAAATCTATTTCTTCTCCATCAAATGGGATAGGAAATTACCATTCGTGTGTAAGGAGGACTACCATATTAGGAATCACTGTATTATTTTTCCATTATCACCTGTCCCAAATTTATATAATTATGGAATTAATATCTATATATTATTTACACAAAATTTTATAACTATTTAAAGATAATATAATACATAACTTGTTTTCATAATTTTCATTGAAAATTGGAAACGTTAATCTTACATATGTATGGCCTACCGTCTCTATAATTGTAACATAGTTAATATTTCATAACCATATTTAATAGATGTATATAAAGGTATAATTGATGTAAAAAAATTATAATTATATCATGATTATTATTTTTTATATGTTGGAGTAATGGCTTCTTTGAATATTGTCTACTTACCTAAGTCAATTTGGACTTATGAACCAAATATAATCAAAACGTACGATGTAAACTTTATTAATTATGTAACTATTATAAAACAGAAAAAAAATGTTATAATAAGAATAATAAAATTAAAAATGGTCTCAATAATTTAAATAATTAACATAATTTTATTATTCCGAAAGATAAAGGACATATATGCCATATCTTTCTTGATGTACGTGAATTCTTAACTCAATTTATCTTCTTTGAGTTAAACATATATTTATTTGATATGTCATAATTAGATTATGTTTGTAATCAATTATTACTATATATTTTTATTATAACTTGTTTTATTTTTATTTATAGCTAATACCAATAATTGATTATTTCTATTAATTCTCACTAAAATAATATGATATTTGTAAAGGGATTTATTTTAAAAAATCCAATTTTAATGATTCTTTTTACAAAATACAAAAGGAATATTTTTTAAATTATACAGCATTATAATTTATACTCTAATTTATGATTATTTAATGATTTCCATAATCATTTAAAATATTACATGGTTATTTGAAAATAATTTTTCTCTTTGTATATGCACAATATACATTTAAAATAAGTGATCTTCCTCAAGAAATATTTTTATGATGATAGTTTTCATGTTTCATGATTATGTTATGATTATTGAGAATTGTTTATGATTATAGGTAGTTCCATTATAATCAAAATATAGGTGGTTCTAGTATATCATTCCAAGTATTTTGGTATTTTTTAATTTGACCATGATTCTTATTCCACGATTAACTATGATGGTTACATCCTTGTATAATTATGAAGATTATGTCAACTATAACCATGAGGGTTATTTTATGTTATTAATGAGAGTTACAACATAAATAAGTATTATAAGCAAATAATTCCCATGTAACCTATATGTTTTATAATTTATTTTATTTTTTTATAGAAATATCACTCTTCCACAAGGTGTGTTATTGGGGTTATTCTAAAAGTAAAGTATGTGATACTTTTTAAGCATGAAAAGTATAAATTTGTAAAAAATAATGCATCCGTTTGTAATGTTTTCAAAGAATAATTTATGGTATTAATTTTTTTCTATAATATTTCTCATTAAATGTTTTATGAAATTATTTGGATAGAAAAGATTAATTTATTGGTAAGATAACATTTGTTTTATTCCTAAAGTTTATTTTTCAAAAAGAAAATTTTAACAAGTATTTACGCACTAATAATTTCTTTATTTCATGTACCTTATTATGATTTTCTTGTAATCAAAAGTTTTAAATTTTTTTTCATAGTTTTTAAAGGATATTAAGGATAAGGATGTGTTTATAAAGAAAATTATGTAGATTTATCATGAAAAAAAGCATGTTTCATTGTAAACAGATTTTTTTTCTGAAAAAAATAGATACACTATAAAAATGTAGACTTATAATGTATATGATTACTTTGTTATAGATATTCTTATTTATCTAAAGCTCTAAACCAAAAATATATTTAGGAAATAATGAAATTAAATTTTATTTTAAATTCTCTATAATATGTAATTTATAAGGTTCGATACCTCTAGTTGGTAATGGTGAATGGTTTAGATAAATTTATAGGATAAAATGATGTTAATAGAATACACCTGAAATATCTTATATTATGGTTAATTTGAAATGATATATAATTTTATGAATACCATGTTTCATCAACTAATCTATGTTTTTTCAGAGTGGTTCTCCATAGAGGAACTAGAGAAGATGTGGTGGGAAGGAATCAAGAGGAAAACATCCTTCCAACTCAACAACCCAGAATGGTCAGTATCAGAACTAAATTTAATTTTCTATAATGGATCAGATAAATAATTATATAAAGAGTGCTGAAATCCATTATAGAGAGTAGATATGTCTATCAAAAAATAATATCTCGATAGTGGATCTTTTTTTGGGGCAACACCATTCTGTATTTAGTTGATCTGTCTACCTAGTGGTACATGAGTGGAGGGTTAATTCCCTTGAAAATATATTTTATATCATGGGGTTTTCAGATCATCAAAAATTTACTCTTTCAATTTATCATTTTGAAGGCAAAACAAACCAGCTAGGGTCAATGGTAATTAATATCTAGGAAAGATAATAAATTGATGCCTTGGAAAGGGATGAATTTAAAAATATTTTCCTTGAGAATTAATTTTGAATGTAGATTTAGATCATGATAGAATTGGAAATTAAAAAATTGAAACAAATGAAGGAAGATTCAGTGGTCATGTATGATGAAAAAACCCATATTTGGAATGGTACACTCTAATGTTTATCCAAGATCTTCATAGTAAAATCAATAATTTTTACTAAGGATTCAAGCCAAGATATCGAAGGGAATTGGCTTCCCATAAATTCAAAAGTAATTTTTTATGTGTTGAGAGGGTAGAAGTGTATTTTTAAAATGATCATGTATTTTAAAAAAATTAGTGGAAGAAAAAGTCTATATGGTGGGAAATGGGTAAGAAACAATCTAATAAATCTGAATGTAAGAATATCCAGTTTCTATTTTATGGAATGTGTAGTAAAAATCACCCTAGGGAATGCATTATCAAATCTAGGAAGTGCTTATGATGTGGTAATTATGGACGTATGGCCCATGGTTGTGATGGAAAAGATCATGGTAGTGGTTTGTTCAGTTCTAATAGGCATGTTGTAATGTGTTTGGAATGTGATAAGAAGTGGAATTATGCACATAATTTCCTAAATAAGGACCCAAATGATGGGAATTAGTTATACTATAAGCATAAAAGTTTGGTGAAATCCATTATAACTACTTAAAAATATCTTTGTTTACAAAATAATGTATAATTAGGTAAATTTAATGTTTATTCAGATTCTGATAATGTATTCTTTGATTTGGGGTCTACACATTCATTAATATCTAGGAAATTTTTAGGTAAATTAGAAATTTAACCTTATGAAATAGAACTGGAAGTTATGGTAGAAACAACTGGGGAATTATTTAAGAAAAAAGTGATTAAAAAAATATTTCAATTGTTTTCTGTCAAAGGAATTTACCTAAAAACCGTTTTGTCATTCCCCAAGTAGAGTTTTATGTTATTATATCTATTCATTGGACTTATGTTTACCATTCGAGGATAGATTGTAGAGATAAATAAGTATTTTCAGAAGGCATCTTAGTTTGTATAAATTAATCAAACCATACCATTGATAACATATTAGGAATCCAAGAAACTGTTAAAAGATGTAATGGAATTTCATATTCCACATATTGTTGAAAACACGGGAATTGTTCAGATTAATGGTGTGTCATTGGTAAATAAATACATGGATGTTTTTCTTAATTATTTTCCTCGTTTCATTAATGATTGGGAGTTTGACTTAACTGTTGACTAATTCTTGAATTCTAAACCAATTTCAAACCCCCCTTATTTAATAAATCAAGTATAACTATTATTGCTAAAAAAGAAATTATATGATTTGCTAGACAAAGGATATATTAAACCTATCACTTTATTAAGTGTACCCTTATTTTGTCTTTTACAAATATATATGGTTATATAATGAATTTCATTGATTATAGAGAATTGAATAACATCATTATTAAGAACATGTATTTTTACATACTATTATTATTTTTAAGTACTCCTTAACCACTCTTTTGAGCCATCTACAGTTTGGTTTCATTTAGTGATGATTCTGGTGAACCATTGGGTTATTTTAGAAGTTCTTGGTATATGCATTATTAGTGCATTGTTGTCTTAAACTATACACCATAGTATCATAAAATGTGATAATTGAGATAGTGTATGTTTTCAAAGTTAGCACATGGTTTCAAAAACATTTCACCCACCAAGTGAAAACCATGAAACCCCACTAACAGGGGTTCATGGCTTGTCTAATAATGTGGCCTTTCTAAGATAACTGTCCATACGGATTTTAATTAATCCCAAAATTTATTAAAAATTTAAAGAACACCTTTTTTACACATGTTCGGCCCTAAATCAGTGTTGAATGTTTTCTTATGTATTTTGGGATCCCAATACCTAATTTTGTCTCCAACAAACCCTCTCTAAGGTTGATCTAATCTAGAAAATATTTTTTGTACTTTCTAGGTAACATTTCTCTCCCCGTTCACTATCTCCTACTCTCTTTTTCGCTCTTACTAAGGGTTTAATTGATCTCAATGTTTTTGGAGGACCTAATACCCATTATTTTAGATCTTATATTTAGGTTTTATCCTCAAATATTCATTGTTGATTTTCATCATTTGATTATTCCAATTTAGAGTTTTGTGATTCGTGATTCAATGATCCAAAGGTAGGTGGTTTCATTTATGATTGTCCAATTTATTTAACTCTAAATTTCTTGATTTAAATTAAATTGATTTCAATTGGTAAATTAAAAACTCTATTCTAGTTAATTTGGGATTTGGATTTGATTTTGAATGAAAAATTGTAACCCCAATTCTAATGATTTGGGGTGTGTTACTGAAATTTGATGGAAATTGTGATATAAAATTATTTAATTTTAATTGTGAAATTGATTTTTGAAATTGATATTAAATTTTTATTTGAGAAATATGGATTATATTTTTTTGATAGAAACACATTGGTTTTATCATTAAAAAAGACATGATTTCATTAAAAACACCTTTTGTGTTTTAAATGGAAATTAGAATATTGAAATGGAAAAATAGGTTGAATTGTATTTTAAATAATATTGAAAATTTTCACCATTATTGATTATTGTTTGAGAATATAGAATCCTAGCCTATTAGTGAGTTATTTGGGATAAAAATACTATATTGTAATTTCCTTGGAATCAGATAAATACTTTACAATATGAACATAAACTTTTTTGGTAGACCTTATCACCAGTCAAATGTGGGATAGACTTATTTTTCTTGTGTAAAAAAGACATGAGTACAAATTTTTGTTATCGTTTTAAAATTTTGTGAGGATACCATAACCTATAAATTTTTTACCTCTTTGAATATTACCATGTTGGTCATTATTGCTAATTTGATATATTTTCCATTTCTTGTAAACTATTTTACACATTCATTCTAAATATATGAACTATTTTATATAAAATCAATATTTAATCCACTTTTTAGAAATGTTTCATTCATTAGATTTATAATGAATGATTTGTTTTCAATATTATATTAAAATTACATGCATGTTTATTTAAAATTGAAGGATTTATTTGTTTAATTAATTATTACCTCTTATTATTGAATACCTAGTGATACCCTAATAGGCATTTACCTTATACACTACCTGTGCCTTTTGGAGTTTGTATATTTCTCATTCCATTCTTGAGGAAGGGGAAGTTACCAGTTGGAGGTGGTAGTTTTTGTTGATCTGTGGGCTTTGATATTCTATTTTCATTTTGACATGGGTTGTTTTTATAATTTTCTAGTACTTTTTAGTTGTACTTTGGGGTTTTTACCTATTTGACTTCTCATATAGTTATCCTTATAGTGTTTTTCTTATATGAATACTGACTTTTATGAATTTATTCCATTGTGTTTTTGGCATATTCATTTCCTCTTTATTATTGTTTAATTTCATATGCTTATCTCCAACCTAGGGGGACCAAGACGCCTTTCAAGACATGTTAGTACCAACTCAGGTATCAAGGTACCAGGGTGTCTGGGCTAGTTTGTGATAAATTTGTATCAAAGGTGTAGGTTAAACATCATTATTTGATGTCAATATGCAATTTGAGTAATCATTTTAGGACATAACAGGTAGTTTCAGTTGAGTGTCTGGATATATCTCAACGTAATGATCCTTAAGTCTCTAATGGTGGTTTGGAAAATATTTCTTGAGGATCAGATATAGTTTATTCCTAATTTTTATTTGAAAGGGTTGGAAAATAAATTTTGTGTTCTTATCTAATTGAATTTGATTCCCTTTTTTCTATATTTGAGTGTTAATATGTTGTCTTATTTTTTTCCTTATAATATTTTGTATCATCATTTCTTTGAAAATATGTGAATATCAGATCTAGGAGGAAGGTGCTGATGAATCTTTGTGAGAAAATCCTCTTTTTGAATAAAATCTATTTGAGGTTATCGTGGATTTTGGAAAAGCTTCGGGGTAGGCACCTGCACCTATTTCTATTCAAACTCTAGATATGGAACCTAAAAGGGTTATTTCATGGTATATTTCTAACTAGCTCCTTTTATATAATCCTACATCATTATAAGGATTAAATTATCCTCAAAAGGCTAAAGATTGGTTGAGGGATAACATGTTTTTTTAGTTCTGGGATACATCATATGAAATCACGGTGAAATGTGCCACTATCAATCTGGAGGGTCCCATCAAGAGATGGTGGGACATGATGGTGAAAGGGAAGAATCATGAGGGAATACAGTGGAAAGACAATAGAGTTATTTTCACCAATCAGTTCTATCTAGAGTTGATAGTTTTTTCTAAGTCTATGGATTTTTTTAATCTTGAGAAGGCTGACAAGACAATGATTGAATATGAAAATTGATTTTCTGAGCTCGTGTAGAATTTACCCAATATTGTGAAGAATGATAATATGAAGATCTGATGGTTTCAGATGAGACTTTGATTTGTAATTTACACTAGGTTTTCCTTACAGAAGTTTCCTTCTTATAATAATGTGTTGGATAGAGTGTTAATGGTTTAAATGGACCTGGCTGGCAAGTCAGGGTTGACATGAGTCCATTTTTCTCCCATGTTAGTGTGAATACCTCTAAAATAAAGATAAATTGTGATTAATCATTTAGTATTTATATACATTAGGGTTTTTATATACATCCTATAGTTCTGGGAAGATGCCCTTTGATTTTTTACTAGGGCCAAAATCCTAGACATTCTAAACAGGTTTTCACTGAGGCACCCATGATATTTCGCATATATTAATGATCAAGTCACTTATAGAAGTTATTACATTTTTATTCCACTCAATATAGTTGAACAGGATCAATGATGCCTATTAAAGCTGTAGTGAAATAAGATGCTTCATTTAAAAAGGGGATCTAGACATAGGAATCTAGAACAAATATTTTTCTAGCAATGGAGGAGTCTCCAAAGGAATTAGATATGGGTCCAGTGACTATGAGAGGTAAAATTATTATATATTTATTATATGGGACTTATTTATTTGTTAATGGTGAATCTCATTCATTTATTTCAACATATATTATCAATATTCTAAATCTTTCTATGGATATTTTATCTTATGTGATGGAAAATACTACACCCCTCAGAGTTAAGAGAAAATAGGGTCTACATTGTGCCGCTAATTTTTTCTTATTATCATATATTAAGCTAACATCAAATTTTCTAGTTCTTAAAAATAATCCTCTTGAAATCATATTTGGGATGGATTGGATCTTTTACAATAAGGTTTGAATTAATTGTTATCTTTGGTGGGTCTTCTTTACTACACCTGATGGGGTTTTCCATATCTATCAAAGATAATTGAGATTTAGGTCATGTAGAGCCAGACCCACTTATCAATTTTTGTGAAATTAATATCTATTTTCACATTTGATTTGGAGTGAGAGTCATTGAGCGATGATCTCCAACCAGTTTTTAATGAGTTTTCTGATGTTTTTTCTTAGACATTCTCTATTTTTTCACTAGTATGAGAGGTAGAGTTCTTTGTTGATTTAGAACCTAGTAATAAACCATTTTATATTCCCTCTTACCACATGGAACACACTAAAATTAAATATTTTAAGACTCAGTTGTAGGATATTTTAGAGAAATTATTTACAAACCTCACTATGTCACCTTGGGAACTACCGGTTCTCTTTGCTGAGAATAATGATTGGTCACTTTTCCTTTATGTTAATTACTGAAAAAATAACTGAGTAACGGTAAACAAAAAGACTCCATTACTAGGGATCAATGATCTATTTTAATAATTTAAAGGGGAGAAATAGTTCTCAAAGTTTGATCTTGATTTTAGTTACCATCAATTTAGGATAAAATAATTATAGATTCAGAAAACCAACTTTTAGAGTATGTATGACCATTATGAGTAGATTTACATACATTTTTTTCTAACCAATGATCCTTTAGTATTTAAGGAATTAATGATAAGGATATTCCATGGGTACCTTGATTCTTTCACTGTTGTATTTTGTGAATGAAATCCTTGTTTATTATACACCTATTGAGGACCATGTGTGAAATTTAAGAGTAGTTATATAATTGTTGAAAAGAAAAATACCTAATGCCAAGATTTAGAAATTTTATTTTGTGATTTGTGAATTGATGTTCTTGGGATAGATAGTGTCGGAACATGGTAAATCAGTTGATCCTGAGAAGGTGAAATCTATTATGGCATGGGAACAAATGTGAAATATTTTCATGATTTAGAGATTTTTGTGCTTATATAGGAATTATCCCTAGTTTTTAAAGGAATTATCAAAATTGTATTCTCTTATGGCCACTCTAACTTATAAGGAATAAAGTTTTCTTGGGATGAAAAATTTCAGATTTATTTTGTTGAGATGAAATGCCTTTTGCTGTTGAATCGATGTTAATTCTTTTAAAGGCTATGTCAATGTGGTCTTATATAATGCATCAGGTTAGGGTTTGGGGAGAATTATAATATAAGGTGATCATGCCATTGATTATGGATCTCATACACTTAGGCCACACTAGAAGAATTACCTGACCCTTGAACTTGAAATTTCATCTGTGATGTATACACATAAAAGTTGGTGGCACTATTTTATCAGAGAAAGGATTACCATGTATTCAAACACTAATATCTTTAGTTATATCTTATCTAAAAATTATTAAAATTTCCACCATAGGCATTAGGGGGAATACCTAAAATATTTTTATTTCAAAAACTTAATTTCCAAGGGTAAATGGAATTTTTTGCATATGATATGAGTAGGAAATGTCCCACACATGTTGTGAAAGAATCATTGGAAGAGTGGAACTCGATGGATCTATTTTTGAGGATGCTTATTAGATTCTAGGAATCATGGGAGGAGTTTTACTTGGCTAATGTTCAGTTTATATCCTCTCTTATCAGAATGATTCTTCAGGAGCAATAGCTTGATGATGAGTTATGTGGCATTAGAGACTCTTTTTAGGTTGGGTGACCGTTATTGAGTGGTCATTTCGAACTGATGGAATTTTATGTTATCAGAATTTTTTTGTGGTACCATTGTCAATGATGAAATCTATGATGGGGTATTTCCTTTGTTCTCATTAGGAAAAGCACCTTAGAACCATGAGGATGTTCTATAACATACAACACAAATTCTGGTTTCCATGTATGATATGGGGAATTTCTTATTTTTTTCTCTCATTTCTATACACTCCAAAAGGTCAAGGATGAGAAATAAAAACCATTGATTTTTCTTGAGATACTTCTAGTGCTGATTTGAAAGTGGGATGAGATCTCTATATACTTTTTGGTTGACATAATGTATACACAAAAGAATAATAATTTGATATGTGTTGTGATCAATCAGCTGACTAAATCATCTCACTTATTAACCATTCATGATATAACCATAGTTGAGAAATTGGGAAATATCCATGTGAAATATATTTTTTAGTTTCATAGAGATCCATCTCTCATAGTATCTGAAAGAGATCCCATGTTTACTTTATTTGGGAGAGGAATTTAAGAGTCACTAGGATATCAGGTACATTTGATTAGAAATTCCATCTACAACCAGAAGAGAAAATAGAATGATCTATAAATTTTATTGATTATATTATTTGAGCCTACATAATTGACTCTCAAATAGATTAGGATGACCATATGGGTATGGTGGAGTTTTCTTATAGAAATATATACCATTTTTTCATTAGAATAGATCCTTCTATGGCCTAGTATGGTTGTCCTTTTAAATATCAATTATGATGGTTAGTGATTGGTTAGAGTTACCCAGTTGGACCATGATTAGTTCAAGAGATGAAAACAACGATTAAGTTTATTCTTCAATGAAGGTTCACAAAAAACATCTCGTATAAGTCTTATGTTAATCTTTATCATAGATCATTGTAATTTTCAGTTGGTAACTAAGAGTTCTAGAATGTTTCACCCTGTTTGGGTCATTGACAGATTGGGAGGCCATGTAAGCCTTCTACTCAATGTTTTGGAGCTTTTGAGGTTGTAGAGTATGTGGGGAAACTTACTTACAATTTATAACATCCACTATAGCCGATATTGATGCATTACATGTTCCATGTATCTCAACTATGGATGTATCCTTATGATCATTCTCATGTTCTAAGCTAGTGTGATCTTATTGTTGATCCAGATTTGATTGTGATAGAGCATCATGTCATTATAGATTTTTTTGAAACAAAGGTGATTTGTGGGAGTAAGATATCTCTGGTTTGAGTTCTATGGAAGCACAATTATAATTTTCATGAAAATTGAGAGATAGAGGAACTAATGGAAGATTAGTGTCCTTATATTTTGGATATAGAATCTTCTTAAAAGGATTTATGGGGACATAATGTTCCTATTTTGGGGAGGTTGTAACATTATATTACTATTTTCAGGTACTTCATAACCAATATTTTGATCATTGTTTGGTTGGGTTTTGTTTGGGAATGCTTTTAGTGAAAATTATAAAAAATTTGAAGTTCTTTGGTTGTGCATGGTTGGTGCAGTGTTTTCCCAAGTTGTGCATCCTTTTATTGAAAAGAATGCAAATCAATATAGTGAGGGTTTCAATATTTGTTGAATGATTAGAAAAATTATTCACCCACCAAGAAGAAACCATGGAACCCCGCAAGTATGAGCGCATGACTAGAGAACATGGTTTGTTTAACCATGAGGTCGTGTCTACTTAACTATACAAACCACTTCTAATTATCCCAAAAATTGACTAAAAATTTCCCAAACCCTATTTTGACCCTTTCTCAACCCTAAATAGAGGGTGAACATTTTATTAGGTATTTGGGGCTCCCAAGATCCTATTTTATTCCTTTAAACCATATCCAATTTGGATCTAATCTATAATATCTTCATTTTATCTTATCTTGGTAATATTTTTACCACATTATTTATCTCCCACTCTCTCATGATCTCTTCCCTAGGATTTAATATATTTCTCTTTTGATGGTGGATATAATCCTCATTATTTTGGATCATGAATCTAGGTTTTATTCTCTGAAAATTATTTATGAAATTCTTCCTTGTTATTTCATGTTTATGGATTTATGATTTGTGATTTCATGATCCTGTGTTAGGTGGTTGTATTTATGACTGGACAAATTATTTAACCTTAAATTTCTATCAATTAGTTTATTAGAACCCTATTTTTAGTGAAATATATATATAGATTTCATTTGGCATGAAAAATTGAAAAACACCAATTTCAATGAATTGGGGTGTGTTTCTAATTTTTTATGGAAATTGTGAAATTATAATGTGAAATTTATTTTGATTTTGTATTTAGGAAATATGGTTATATTTTTTTTTGATAGAAAACAATTTATTTTCTTAGGAAAAATGGTATGATTTGATTAAAACCCCATTTTTGTTTTTAAATAACAATAAGCATATTGAAATGAAATAATGGGTTGAATTGTATTTTAAATGTATTTTTAAAAAAGTTTCTATTATTTTTTTAAGAACATGAAATCATAGGTAGTTACAAAGTTATTAGGAATAAACATACAAATTTGGGATTTCTCTAGAATCAGATTAATGCTTTAAAATACTAACATAAACTTATATATAGATATTATCCACTGTGGGATGAGGTTTAGTCTTTTTGAACCATGGAAGAGAGATGTGTGTGTTAATTTCATTTATAATTTTATACATTTGTAAGGATCCCATAACCTCAAACTGTCTTACCTCTTTGTATATGACAATGTTTATCATTGTTAATTATTTGATATATATTCCATTCCTTATAGACTATTTTGGACATTCCTTGTAAATTTTTATAAATTATTTTATATAAAATCTGTTTTTAATCCATTGTTTAAAAATGATTCCATAATTTTATATGAAATGAAAGATTTTTTTAAATATGATTTTAAAATTCTGTGCCATCTTATTTTTAATGGAAATATTTATTGGATTAATTAATTATGACCTCTTATTATAGAATCCTTGGTGATTACCTTCCTTAAATTTATCTCAGACCCTACCTATGCCTTTTGGAATTTATTGAATTCCTCCTACTAGGTTTAATCAAGGGAAATTAACCACATGGAGGTGGTAGTTTCTATTGATATTTGGGATTTGACATGTTGTGTTAATTCGGACTTCAGTTGTTTTTTCTGTATTATTGTTCTATTATAGTTATCCTAGTGGTGATATTCTAGTACTCATACTGACTTGTACCTCTTTCCTCCATTGTGTTTGTGGAAAATTCATTCCCAGTTTCATATTTTTTAATTTTAGTTTCTTATCACAAACCCATGGAAAATAGAAATTTCCTTCTTGTTGGTTATTTTAAAATTGATTATTACGGTACCTAGTGATTGATAGAGAAAATATTTTCAATCAATTTATATTGAATATCATTGTTTTAAACCCACAAAAGTGATCCTCTAAGATTAATTGTTTCATTTTTATGCAATTGGTGTTATTTTGAGATAAATAGTAAAAATTGGCCATTTTGAATTTTTAACAGTTTTAAATTATTTCTGTAGTTTGGCCATAACATAAACTACACGGATCCAAATTGAAAAATTATAACATTTCCAGATTCTAAACATCTAGGGATTCATTTACTATTTTTTGGACTAAAAGCTAATTTGTCCATATGAAAGCTCCAAGGAAGCTCACAAGTGGGAGAAAAAAAATTGTTTTCAGTTCTTTCTAGTTTTGGTGTGGGCTCCATAACTCATTCATGGTGGGCCCAAATGTTGTGAAATTCTGTGGGTGGATGAGCAAGGAGTTTTGGTGCATCTTTTATGAATGAGGAACAACGTGAATTTTCCATTTATTGGGTCATTATATTACCCTAATATGGAGGATTTCATTTTGGAGATTCTGACTAGACAAAATAAATGTCCATAGTAAAATGGCCATAACTCTCGGAATACATCTCCAAATACACTGAGATTTTTAGGGGACACGGCCTAGGGAATTATGAACAATATTAAAGAATGTCTCAACATGTGAAGATGTCATTTATTGGGGCTACAATACATCATCATCCGGGGGACAAATTCTGGATATAAAAGGAGGAGAGCTCCACCCTCTCAAAGCATCCCATTCTCCATCCCATTCCTTCCGGGACACCAAGAAAAAGCTCTTCTCGGATTTATTTTTTATTTAATTTATTTTTCATAGTTTTATAATGTCTTCCTTTTCCCCATTCATCTCGATTACCCTTAACATGGTGCGGTAATATTTTGGAGTGATTGGGGAAGGGTTGGTTTTCTACATTGTAATGCTTGAGTTCTTGGACGCAATTAAATAAATTTCATTCTTCTTCAAAGTTGTTTTCTATTTATTATAGTGGATTTTATTATCAAGTTCAATCATTCATGAATATTAATTCCATTATTGATTTTCCCGTGTTAAAATAATCAATATCTCCCTCCACTAATTTCTGGTTTATATACAATGGAATAAACCAGGAATTAGGGGTGAAGTACTCGACGATCGTCAGTACGTGTAAAAGGTGTAGTGAATTTTATTGATTGTTTGGGATAAACAAAACTCGATCAAGTATTTTCCATTTCAATTAGGGATATTCAATAAATCTATTTATACATTTAAGGAGGCTTGACCAAACTGAGATCTTGTTAAAGTTTTCTCTCAAAATAATAATTTCACCAAGGAAGTGAGAGGAAACGATTGTGGAAACTCACTTTAATCAACAAAGAAGAAGATGATTGAATTAAATTGAACAAGGATAGAATTAAAATTAGGAAACCGACCCCAAACTAATCACCCTTTTTAATATCATAGTTTTTCAATCATTTTAATTTCAAATTTAATTTCAAAAACACATAATTTTTTACCCTCGTTTAAAAGTGACAACTTATTTTGTGTGCACTCCTATTCAAGAGACATCCTAGGTCAACCACTTTACTACATTTTAACATATAAAATAATTGTTTTTCCATGCCCTATGACAGGAATGCGTCAAACTTGGTGTCATTACCAGGGAGGTAAGTTCCACAAACTAATTGTAAATATTTGACATTTTCAATTTAAAAAAAAATATCTTTCCATGTTATTTTCAAATTATTATTTCATTAATTCATGGATAAATTACCCACCAATGCAAGAACCAATTATTTAATCACCATGGTCTATAGAGTATAATGTTTCTTTCTTGGATAAACAAATTCAGGGATCTCAAATCCAAATCATCATAGAGGATGAATTCATGTATCTCATTGAATACCTTAAAGAGAACCTCGAATACCCAGTGTTAGAGGGACTGGATAGAGAATTAACTGAACTTCAAGAGTATTTTTTAGAATTTTATCAAGAAATGATCAATGTGAAACACCATGATAAAGAAGTTCATAAGGATCTTGTAGCATGATTCAAAATAATTAGTCAAACAGTTCAAAACCTACAGAACTCAATAATGTGGATAGAGGAATAAGTACATGCATCCGAAGATGAAAAAATGGAACTAGAATAAGAACCAGAACCAAAAAAAAATTGATGGAAGAAGTATCCCCACAAATCCTTCAATTTAAAGAACCCATGGAGTCCTTGATGAAATTAAAAGAAGATTCATTGAGCCAAACTCAGTAAATGTTATAGGAGAGTGATGAAGAAGATTTAACTATTGAAATGCATATTAGAGATCAAAAAGATCTGGATAACTTCTGGAATGAGGGTGTGGAACATCTTTATCCAACTATTCCTCATAATGTAGATGATTCAGAATAATTTAAGGAAGAAACCAACTATGTAGTGAAATTTGAAGAGAAGATAGAGGTGCTTGACTACCTACCTCTATCACGAGAAACTCAACTCCAAGATCCACCTCTCATTGAAGAACCAATTGAATCCAAACAAGCTCAGGGAGTTAATATTTTCATTAACTAACTATCCTTTGATTTTGTTGAAACTAAAATGAGTATTAACTCCCCTTATTTTAATTTTTTTGATTGAGCCAACACATGTATTTCCTTGGAGGAAGACGATGAAAAAGAAGATTCATCCATAGAGGAACATCTAGAGATCCACAAACCTGTCGAACATTTAATAGAGGGAGAACATTAGAAGATCAAAGTGGATTTTCTAGAGGAAAATTAGACACAAGATACTTAATTGGAAAGGGAATAATTTGATATTGATTCTTAATGCTTTAATTTTTTTTAAATAGAATTAAACCCTAACTTTCCCTTTGATTTTTCCCCAGATGTATCATACTTTCAGAAACCACTGGAGAATAAAGAAGATGTTGTTCATGTGAAACCCAAGAAAGAGGAGGACTCATTCATTTTCCTAACCCCACCATGCATGTTTTATCTCATTATAATGATTTTGAACTTGGTGAATTTTATAGATGGAGTCCTCAAGAGAAATAAAGAATTTTATCATAGAAGAAAAGTTTTTGTCGGTTCAGGAGAAAGAAGCATCACCCACCATCAGATTGGGGATAAACGATTAGAAATACCCCTATGAAGGTAGTTAAAACCCAGGGCGCACTTGGGGGATTAAACTAAGTTTTATCCTTATATTTTCATCCTATTTATATTTTCATTTCATTCAATAAATATTATATGTTTCATTTTGTTCTTTTATTTACAGGTTTTCAGAGTGTAACACTTGGGAGATTAACTCAATGTTGTACTGGAAATAAATCAGGTTGTACCTATCCTTCACACTTGATTCATGTTGTGATTCATTTAAAAATTGGCTGGAATGTTAAATAGAGATAAATTCATTGAGGAAACTATAACATTTAAGTGTGGTGAAGGGAACCTTTGTAGTATAGGATTTTCATTTGATGTTTGTTTTCAGAGAAAAATTAAAAAATTGCGTGTTTTCATATTTTACTGTGTTAATTTTTTTTCTGTGTTTTTGAAACTTGTGAGCTCAAATGATTATCAATACCATTTTTGAAACCCATTTTAATGAGTGATCCAATATATTTCATGAAACTGAGCTTAAAGGAATGCTGAAATTACTTTTGCTTCAAGTTCAAATCTTTTGGAATTTCATGAAAAGTACAATGATTTTTTAAAATCATGCCATATTTCACTGTCTATATCATTGAAATCACTTTCCTGTGAGGCTTCTAAACCATTTTTTTCATATTCTTTTCATTCACCTCATATCTTGAAGGAACCAGACCATGCTTGCTTAAACCAGAATTTGATTTATTTCTTTGAAAACTTGAGGGTTTGGGGTACATGTGTTTTAAATGATGGAGGCATTTATTTGGATTGAGGCCCCCTTTTCAAAATAATACTTTTCATTATGACCCAAATTTACATTTATCCTTCATTGTATCCCCTAGTATCCATGAATGTTTTGTTATGTTAGCAACATTACAATCCAATTTTCCATATCCTACCTAATCTTGATGTGAAATTGCACGATCTAGTTGAACTTAAGTGTTGGGGAAACTATTTTGTAGTGTACTACCTCATTTGGTGATACTTTTGGAGGAATATAAAAATTTTAAGATATGATGTTCCTACTGAATATTTCATTTTTTTAAAAGATGTGCCTTTCTGGAGCTTTCATGATAAGAGAAGTTTTACCTTTCTAGAGCTTCCTATGTAAAGAAAAGTTGTGCCTATCTAGAGCTTTCAAGATAAATCATGTTTTAAAAGATTAAAATTTTTTCTGCTGAAATACTGAGCCGATTTAATGATGATGGAGCTGAGTTTCTACAAAGGGGAAGATAAAGAGACCAAAATCGAGTGAAAATTATAATCTTGCATTTTTGCTTCAAAAAAAGCCAATCCATCCTTTTTCAGCATCAGAATTTCTTTAACATCTAAATCCTACCAACCAGAAGCCACATAACAACCCTAAAAAGTCCTCTTGAGAAACACATGTCCTTGACTCACATCGGGTGGAGAAGTAATAATTTATCATGCCTATGATGACTCTTGTGTGGGTTTGGATGAGAAAAGCCCTGTTCAGCATTTACAATTGTGAGATTTGATAAAATTCATGTGAGGTTGGTATTTTGTGTGAATGGGATAATAAATGAAGTGTAAATATATTAAAATATAAAAAGGAGAACTTGAAATAAGTTTTTTTGATGAGGCATGATATCTTTTTGTTTCCTAGAATTGATTTGGTAAATGTCATTGATATGTGTTTTGGAGTTGATTTGATTTAATTTTTACTTGTCCATGAGTCCAAGTGATAAATGTGGGATAATTTATAGAGAAACAAGTTTCAAATAATTTATATTTAATATCATTGTTTTAAACCCAAAAAAGTTTTCATCTAAGATTAATTGTTTCATTTTTATGATATTGGTGTTATTTTGAGCTGAATTGTAAAAATTGACATTTTGGATTTTGACTAGTTTTAAATTATTCCAGTAGTTTGGATATAACATTATATAAACTGATCCAAATTTCAAAATACATTGTTTTCCAGATTATACACTTCCAGGGATTAATTTACTATTTTGGGACTGAAATCTTAATCGTCCATATGAAATCTCAAAGGAAGCTCACAAGTGGGAGAAAGAAAACTGTTTTTAGTCCTAACTATTTTTTGTGTGGGCTCCATACCTCATCCATGGTGGTCCCAAATGTTGTGACCATCGGTGGGTGGACGCGCAGGGGATTTTGGAGCATCTTTTATGAAGGAAGTACCATTTGAATTGGCCTTTTATGGGGTCATTAAATCACCCTAATCCAGAGGATTGCGTTTTGGAGAGTCTGACTAGGCATAATAAATGCATAGAGTAAAACGGCCATAACTCTTGAAATACAGGTCCAAATACGTTGATAATTTGAGGGGACATAGACAAGAAAATTATAAACAACATTAAAGAAGGTCTCAATGTGTGAAGATTTCATTTATTGGTTCTAAAATGCTTCCGTATCCGGGGGATAAATTTTGGCTATAAAAGGAGAAGAGCTCCACCCTCTCATAGCATCCCATTCTCCATCACATTCCTTCTAGGACACCAAGAAGAAGATCTTTTCAGATTTATTTTTATATTTATTTTCTTTTTCATAGTTTTATAATTCCTTATTATTCCCAATTAATTTCGATTACCCTTACCATGGTGGGGTAATCTTTTGGAGTGATTGGGGAAGGGTTTGTTTTCTACATTGTAATACTTGATTTCCGGGACGCAATTGAATAAATTTCATTCATCTTAAATGTTTTTTTTAATTTATTATAGAGGATTTTATTATCAAGTTCGATCGTTCTTGAATATTAATTTTTTTATTGATTTTTTCCATGGTAAAATAATGAATATCTCCCTCCACTAATTTCTGGTTTATATATAATGGAATAAACTAGGAATTAGTGGTGAAGTACTCAACGATTGTCAGTACATGTAAAAGGTATAGTGAATGTTCATGATTGTTTGGGATAAACAAAACCCGATTTTTTATTTCCCATTTCAATTAGGGATATTCAATACAACTATTTATACATGGAAGGAGTGTTGACCATACTGAAATCTTGGTAAGGTTTTCTCTCACAATAATAATTTCACCAAGGAAGTGAGAGGAAACGATTGTGGAAGCTCACTTTAATTAGCAAAGAAGAAGAGGTTTAAATTAAATTGAACAAGGATAGAATTACTATTAGGAAACTGACCCCAAACAAATCACCCTTTTTAATATCATAGTTTTTAAATCATTTTAATTTCAAATTTCATTTCAAAAACACAACATTTTTTACCCTATTTTTAAAGTGACAACTCATTTTGTGTGAACTCCTCTTCGAGAGACATCCTAGTTCAACCACATTACTACCTTTAACTTAGTAAATAATTGTTTTTCCATTCCCTACGACAGGTGTGCGTCAATTATCTGGGCTAGTTTTTAAAAATTATACATACTTTATATTGATTATTTTTTTATCATCTTTAAGGAGTGCAATACATTTAAAAAACATATCTTATGATAGGGTAACATCAACAAATGGTGATGGATGATGTAATTACAAAAATATAATTCTATACAAGGAATGGGAATTATGATTTTGTATTTATTCTCTTTTTTTTTTGAAAAATATTCGTTATGTATTTATGGATCTTATGAGAAGAGTCTTCCATGAATATATGGATAATATTATTGTTTTTTATTAATGATATATTGGATTATTCAAAAAAATTTGTGGATCATGAGAAATATTTAATTATTTTTCTATAAAACCTTGATTAAATGAAGTTATATGGGAAGTTAAAAAAATATGATATTTGGTTAAAATAGATTTCTTTCCATTGGAATATTTTTTTCTAATGATGTAATTTCTATTTAACATTCAAAAAATAAGTGTTTTAGTAATGTACAAGACCAAAAAAAATTCTAAGATTAAAATATTTCTTCCATTAGCAAGAAATTACTGATGGTTTGTTGAAAACATTGCATCACTATCTATCAAATTAACTATTTTAACATGAAAAAGATTTAAATTAATTATGACAAATGAATGTGATGATTGATTTCAGGAATAAAAAATAATATTGGTGAATGCTCTAGTTTTTACCCTACCCTCAGGAAATTTCATTTCATTATCTATTATAACGCTTCATTGAAAGGGTTTGATGGTGTTTTGATGTTGAATGAACAGGTAATTTCTTATTCATAAAATAAACTAAAACATAAGGAATTAAATTATCCTAATCATTCTTTTTACATAGCTATAGTGGTTTTTACATTAAAAATTTTGACACATAATTTATAAGGAAAAAAGTGTGGAAGATATATATATAATAAAATTTTAAAGTATATATTCACTCATAAAGAGTTAAACATAAGTTAGAGAATATATGTAGAACTGATAAAGAATTTTTTTCCATGTTCAATTACCATACTGGAAAAGAAAAAATTGACAAGGATTCCTTGACTAAAAACATCTTGAATCATTAACCATGATACATGTGGAACATGGCCCTTTGATTAATGATTTGATTATTTTTTTCCTAAAATTTGTGTGTGCATGAATTTCCTCAATTTATAGGTGTCAATATAGTCATCTTTGTTCAATAGAATTAATCATGATGAAAAAGCATATCACGATTTATTGGAAAATGATGAATTGGTTAAAAAGGATAAGTTTCCTGAATTTAATATTGTTAAAGAATCTATTTCAAGATTTTGAAATATATTATGTATACCTTGTGACTCCCAGTTTAAGAGTAATTGTTTTGTGAGGAACCTAGTTCTCTATTTTCTATTGATCCTTGATGTAATAAAATGTATTTATATCATCGGGAGTATTTCTGCAGGATGTAATCAATAATTATATTTCTAACTTCACCATGAAAATATTAACATGTCAAAATGTTAAATTAGAATTAAAATTACTGAAGGAGTTTTTAAACATTAACTAATGACTGAGTGTAAATGATAATATATATTCCAAGATCTCATAGTGGGACTACCAAATAAATCATGAGGTAATTATAAATTTTGTGTTATTATTTGGTCGGTTGACCAAATAAATATATTTCCTTCATATCTGATATACTATGTATTTAGATCCACTCTCTTGATTATACCAAAAAAGATATAGTCAGGTTAAATGGAATTCCTCACTTCATTGTATCAGACTCTGATGCAAAGATCACTTCTACTTTATATAAAGGCTTTTAGAAGTCATTCGGTACTAAATTGAATTTCATTATGTATTTTCATCCTCAATGAGATGGATTGTTATAATTAATAATTGACATCGTGGACAAAATTCTACATGTTTGTTACATGGATTTCTAAGGATGTTGGGATCATCATATTTATTATGTTGGGTTTTCATATAACCAAATATTTTATTCCAATATATAGATGGAACATCCTAAGTAATTATAAATAAATAGGTGTTGATTTTTTGTATATTGGGATGATGTAGGTGAGAGGAAGTTAATGGGACCTAAATTGGTAGAACAAATTTCTTAGAAATTGAGAATAATTCACCCTGATATGAGGATATCTAAGAATAGGAAGAAAAGTAACACATATAATAAGAGGAACTACCTTATATTCAAGGTTAAATATTGTGTTTTTCTTAAAATATCTCAAGATAAATGTCTTATCAATTTTTGTAATAAGGTAATGTTAAGTCTATGATTCATTAGACCACTTGAAATACTGGAGACTATTGGATCACTTGTCTACTAAGATGAATTGCCTCCATGTTTATCCTAGGTACAAATTTTTCTCAAGTATTAATGTTAAGGAAGTATGTCATAGATTTAACTCATGCATAGAAAAAAAAGTTTATTTAGTTGTAATATAACATTTCTTAAAAAGAAAATCCTTTTCAGATTATTGACTGTAAAAAATATGTATTGTGGAAAAAACTAATTCACCTGGTCAAGGTTTTGTGGAGAAACCAAATGGTCAATGAAGAAACATGGGAATCTGAAAATTATATGATGGAAAGGTATCCAAACATATATAATAAGTGAATAAAATTTTGTGGAAGAAATTTTCAAAAGGATTGGAGAATGTAACAACCAAGGTAATGATAGAATAAATCATTTAAATATTTATTAGTATTCTTAAAATATGTAATTTTACAATTGTAATAATTTATTTACAAGTTTAATATTCAAATTATTGAATTTTAAATTAAAAAATATAATTCTTTTTTTAAAATTTTCAAGTAAATATTATCTTAGAATTTTTTTTTTTGGAATTGTCCATTTTTTTTCTCATTGAATATTGAAGATATGGATTTTTATTGAAAACTGTATTTTCATTCACTATATTTACAATGATAAATTAGGTTTTGTATTAGTTTTAAATTTTAATTTGATAATTTTTATTTAATTTAAATAAAATATGGTTTATGGAATGATTTTTTACTTGAATTTTATATAGATACATTTTTTATTTAAAAATTGATGTTTTCTGAAAAAATTGTTTTTATTTTGGTTTTTCTTGTTTAATTTAAATTAAATCGTGAAACTTAATTTATTTTAATTTTAAAAAATCTATTCTATTTTTGTAATTAGTGGGTGAATTTGTTTTAGTATTCCCATTTTATTTTTGGTCAATATGAATAGTAACGTTAGTTAATTTTTAGCATAGTTTAGCTTAAATCGAGTAATTAAGGGTAAAAAAAATATATTTGAGATTAAAAAATGACCTTAACACATTATCAATTCTACTGGGTGATTAATTTCTGACCCTAATCATCCACTGGTCGAATTTATGACTTTTTGGTTCCATTTGGATGACATTAAGCCGTTTATTGCATTTTATTCAATTAAAAGTAAAACATGTGTCACAATTGTTTTTAATAAGAATAAACTTTTTAATATGTCATCATAAAAAGGATATCTTTAAACATAAATAGGACTTTAAAATCTTAAACATTTATCTTTATCATGGTAATTTATTTTTATCCTTTAGGGAATAAATAATTAACAAAAATTCTTGCACAACACTAATGCAGTAGTTATTTATTTAATATAAAAAGTAAATAAATTATATTAAAGTTATTAAAATAAATATAATTTTATATAAATAATTTGACCCACAATTTTTATAATTTTTTTGACGTTTAGGATATAATAAAATATATTTTTTTAGATATAACTTTTTCCAAGATATTTTTATAAATAATGTAATAAATAGCATCAAATTTGGAAATAATGAAAATATATCTGAATATTATTTTATAAAAATATTAAATAAGAAAAAGGGGGATATAATATGGTCTAAAATGTCATATCATATTAATTTATAGTCTATTTTTATGTTTTTTTCTCTAGAATAGTGTTATTAAATTTTAACTTTTTTTTTAAATTCCAAGAGTTCCCCTATATTCTCTTATAAAAAGGTTCTTATTCCTATCAATCCTATAAATTTCAAACCCTGTTTTATTCAGCCAATACCTATCCAAATCCTTTCATATAATCCCTCCCCTCACTATGGATGTATTTTTTTAGTCATAATATCATCCTTAGTAGACATAAGATGTTAATGAAAGAACTATATTCAATTAAGAGGTATAGTTTTTGTTTGCAAGTTTAGCTTTATTTCTACTTCCACCTCCTTAAAATATTCATAAAACATGGTTAAATACTAAAAACAGTACACTACAAGTACATATATATTATTATTATAATATCATCACCTAAATCAATCTCCTATTACAAAAATTGGATATCAAATCCTTATTCGTGTGTATGACAGACTACCGCCAAACAAACCGATGTCATTCATTTTCCATTATTGCCTCTTATTTCTTGAAATAATGGTAAATATTTTTTATATAATTTAATCATGAAATATATATCATTATGGAATGAAAATTACAAACTTAATTTATTTTTAAAATGATCATTGAAAAAAGGAAACATTACTCATGCATGTGTATGGTCAACCATCTCCATTATTGAAACATAGTTCATTTTTCATAACCACGTTTAATGGATTGATTTAAAAGTATAATTGATGTAAAAATGATAATTATTTTATGATTAATACTATATATATGGTGTAATAATGGACTCTTTGACCATATTCCACATACCTAAGTTGTTTTGGACATATTAATAGAATATCGTCAAAACATATTATGTGAACTTAAATAAATATTTAATTTTTATAACATGGTAATAATTGATATAATAGGAATAATAAACATGAAAAAGGATCTCATGAAAGTAAATAATTAATATATGTTTTTCATTTAGGAATACTAAAGACATATGTGACAAATTAGACTCGATGTAAGGGACTTCTTAACACAATTTACACTCTTTGACTTACACTTATACTTCATTGATTATGTTAGGATAAGATTATGTATGAAATTAATTTTTATTATCTTATTATATATTTATAAATTTTTATGATGATTTATATATGATATATATAATTAATTATTTTTATTAATTATCACTTAAATGATATGACATGTGTATGGGACATTCTTTTTTAAAACCATCGTTTAATGACTCATTTAATAAAATTCAAAATTACTATTTTTTAACTTATATAACAAGATCACATTTTCCAGAATTTATGTTTTTTTAATTATTTTATGTTTCCTTTACAAAATTACATGGATATTTCAAATTAATTTTATTTCCTTTTTATTTTCACCATAGACTTTTTAAATAAGTGATTTTTCTCAAGGAATGCTTTTATAATGAAAGTATTAATGTTTTAAGATTATGTTATGGTTCTGGGGATTTTTTTTTGATAATGTGTGGTTCCATTATAAACCAAATATTGTTGGTTCCTTGATACTCATAAATTTTATTGGGTATGTTGGAATATTACATCAATGTTTATTCCATAAAAACCCATGAAGGTTACATCCATGTTTAATCGTGAGCCTTATGTAAAGTATAACAACAAGGGTTATTTTATAGCAGTCATTAGTGTTATATCATATTTAATTATGATAAGAAAATGATTCCTAAAGTCACCTATTTATTTTTTCTTTTATTATTTTATATAAATATCAGGCTCTCACAGGGTATGTTATTGGGGTTATTCTCAAAGGAATGTATATGTTAATTTTTCAGGTTGAATAATATAGATTTTTAAAAAAAAGTTTCATGTTTTTTCTTATTTTCAAAGAATCTTTTATGGGTATTAAATTTCCAATATAATTTCTCATGAAATATTTTATAGAATAATTAGGATATAAAATGTGATTTAATATGTAATAAAATGTTTGTTTTGTTCTAAATGTTTATTTTGGAAAAGGAAAAGTTTCATAAGTATTTATAGACTGACAATTTCCTTATTTCTGTTATGTACCTTACTGAGATTCATTTCTCATAGAATGTTTTAAAAGGATTTGTGTAACGTTTATATGAGATAAAATAACAGAATTAGTTAATAAATAAAATTGTGAAGATTTATCCTAAAATAAAATTATGTTTTATTTTAAAGAAATTTTTTTTATGATAACAAAAATAGACACTGTGTAGAAGTTTTCACATTTAATGTATGAGATTACTTTTTAAGTGTTTTTTCATTATTATTTAAAAATATATACATAAATTATTATTTCTAATTAAATAAATTGGATTCTAGACTAAATTCATTTGAATATGTTTGGTTTAATGCTGGATCCTTGCATAAAAATATTTTTCAATCATATTCATTTACAAAACTATAATCTAGGGGATTGAAATTGAAATAACATAACCTAATTGGAGTTGATAAGGCTTAAAAAATAACCTATGATTTCTTATATAGTAGAATATATGATTTTCACCTAGTTTATTCACTATCTCTAGACCATTGATTAGTTTCACGGTTTAGTAGATCCAGTTGTTTGGACCAAATCCAATTGGTGACCTTTTCTCTACTTCCCAACCTAAGCCAGAAGACTATCCCATGACATATTTAGGATTATATTTTTCCTAAGACATGAAATTTAACATTATCCCTTATTTGCAATCTGAATTAAATCCAAGCTACATGAGTCTTAGTAAAACCAACACAATGAGAGTTTTTGAGGAATACTATTACAAGGTTCTAATCACTAGGATCCAAGCCTACCATCATATCCATAGGGGTTCCACCCCACACTACCATGGCGATATGCATTTATAACTAGTTGTAGTTTGTGATTTATATATTATATTATTATTAAAACCAATGTCAAATAAACAATGATTCATGGTTTGGTCAAAATGTGGTGCCTCTATTGGAGATAACTGTCAGCTTGGCAGAATAATATTTGGTACGAAACAAGGATTACCTCACCCCTTTTTTCTATTATTTTTAAAATTTTCACAGATTGATTGGCACATGAATACACTATTAGTGAACTAGTGTATGTTTTAGGGTTCTAGAACTCATTCTAGAAGCATGGACACTCAAGAATTATAATATTTTTATCCTGAAATTGACTGATCTATTTCTGAATGTCACCATTTTATCATGGAAAAGAATAATAATTTCATGCCACCTAATCAGAATAGTGTTCAATTTGTGCCACCTAAGTAGTAAAGAGAGTGACCTTTGTTGTAGGATCACACCATTATGGACTATGTATTTCCATCCATTATTTTAAATACACCCATCATTGTTCATCCTATAAATAAAGAAAAAAAATCAAAATAAAACGTGGTCTCCTTCATATAATCCAACTTTAGAAAAAATTTAGTGGACTTCAAAGCGTAGATCCACATGACCATATTTAAATCATTTTAAAAGTTTTTGACACCTTCTATAGTCAAGGTGTATCTATTGAAGTGATTATACTTAGAGTGTTCCCTTTATCCTTCCATGACATAGCCAATGATTGGCTCAAAATCCAATCTCCCAAGGCCATCATGATCTGGGAAAATTTAGCAAAGAAATTTTTTAATAAAAATTTCCCACTGATAAAAACGTGTATTATCATAAATGATCTCCATAACATTACCTTGGTAAATAAAGAGTCAACTTAGGCAGCATGGGGTCACCTTATAGAGCTATCCTATATATTTTTACATCATGAGGTTGATATGAGACTTCATTTTAAAATATTCTACCAATGAATACTAACAAATTGAAACATAACAGTGGATGATTCCATTGATGGTGGACTCTTGAACATGATTCTAGAAGTTAGAAGTGCAATTTTAGATGATATTTCCCACAATTCCAGTCTATGGAAGATTGGCCAAAGGCCTCCTCGATGTGGAAATCAATAGGTGGAAAATAATTCCCACCTTGTATCCTAGTTTGATGTCCTCATAATGAATCTAAAAAAATTTCACCTACCCTCTCCAATAAAACCACCTCCTTTAACTATTATGGAAATGCAGTCCTATGAAATATGTAGAGGCCCACACCCATATCAGGACTCTAGTGAAGTAATGAAAGAGCCTCCAAATCGTGATTTTAATGGTTAAGATTTGAATTTGACAAAACAATAAATTCAACAACCTTAAAATTACAAGAAACATTATTATCAATAAATATCTTCTCAGAAGTAACTGTAAGAAAACTAAGATTATTAACAAAAGAGGATTGGTCAGGTTCCACCCTAAATTTAGGGACAACATACATTTACGACAACATAATATGGGTCCTTGACCTGAAAAAACAATTTCCACAACAATGATTTTCTTTAGATCACAAAAATTTCCACCACAGGAACTGTTTCATAATGGCCCATTCATGTAGACACAATAATATTTTCCTTAGTAACAAAATATTGAAAACCTACATATCAAATTTTTTCAAAATTTATACCAAAGTATGACTACCCAAGAAACTATGATACATAATCATAGGGATTCCCTCTAAAATCATGAGAACCAAGTTGGAGGGATATCTAAGGAACTATCATACCGATTACTAAGTATATTTCTCAATAATAGTAAGATACATTTGGGAGAGGAGGCTAAAGTCATGGTCTATAAGAGTGGAAAACAAAAAATGTTATGAAACCATGAATAAGTGAAGAAAATATTCTAAGAGAACCCGAAACCTAAGCTTCATTCATTAGTAAAGGTCTTGATGATAACACACACAATGTTGGTGAGGAATAAAATATATAATCATAACCAATTATAAAAGACCCTATAAAAAGAAGCCTGAAACGGATGATGTCTATGTAGATCCACCACCATAAAAACACCCTCTTCCCTTTCCAGATAGAATGAGGAAATGGAAAATATAGGGACAATATAAATGGTTCTTTGTTATGTTTAATGAGTTACAGATCAATATTCCATTTTCTGAGTCTATATCTTAGATGCCTTCATATAAAAAATTATTTAATGATATACTCTCCAATAAAAGAAAAATGGAAGACCTAAGATTCATATTCATGAATTAAGAGTTCTTTATAGATGTCATGATGAATTTCCCACCAAATATGTGCTCCCCCTGAAGAATCTTGATTTCATCCACTATCAGAACATGAAAATTTAGATAATCCTTGTGTGACCATGTAAAAAACATAAATCTCATTCTAATGAGTTTATTTCAGAATTAAGGGATTGAATATTTGAAATGAATGAGAGTTTCATTTCAAATGCATGAATTCTTAGTAAATATCACTTGAGGACTTCTGAAGGAAATTTTTGTGAAGGATGTTAAATTTATATTTCCTACTTATTTCCTTATATTGGATATGGAGGCAGAAAGAAATGTATCTATAATTCTAGGGAGACCATTTCTTACCATTATAAAGGAATTGATTGATATGAACCAAGAAAGACTGATTCTTATAGTTGGTGAAGAACATTTATTATTTGATATAGTTAATGTCACCAAACAGGGTGGTTATTCATTTGATTATCAATCTATTTTTCTTACCGATGAGGAAGGATATTACATAACCCTAGAGGATATAGATAGACACTTAATTATGAAAAATATGAGTGTTGAGATTATGAGGATGTGGATTATATTGATCCTTTGAAGAGTTATACCATTCTATAATTTTTTCCCTTAAGCACCAAGCCACCGATGCAAGAGTTCAAACCTCTAATAAGGTCTTTGAAGTATATTCACAATGAAATTAAAACCCCAATTATAGTTATCAATAGTTCATAGACGAATAAATTGAAAGAAGAAGAATTAAATACTATCCTAATAAGTTATAAGAACTCAATTGCATAGGGTGTAGCTAAAGTCAATGATAACATTCCCATAATTTGTACCAATATAATTCTACCAGGGGAAGGTGCTAAACCAAAACATCAAACCCAGAGAAGAATCACTCCAGTAATGAAATAAATATATAAGAAATAAGTATTAAATCTTCTTGACACTAGTATAATATTTTACATATCTTACAATGTGTGGTTGAGTCTACTACAAGACGTCATGAATAATGGTAGCTTGACCATTGTTAAAAATGATGAAGATGACCTAATCACAACCTATATCATTACTAGGTGGTGAGTATGTATTGATTATTAGAATTTTAGGAAATATAACCTAATGGAATATTGTATGGTCCTATTAATGGATTAGAATCTAAAGAGATTAGTTGGTCATGAATTTTATTATTTTCTAGAAATATATTTTGGATATAATAAAATTTTAGTCAACCTAGTCGACTACTCCAAAACCAGATTCACATGACCTTTAAGAACATTATCTAATATATGTATTTCCTTTAGAATGTGGAAAACATTAAAAACACTTCAATGGTGTATGAAACACATTTTCCATGATATAGAGGAGGAATTACTAGAGATCATAATGGATGAATTCTATATAAAAAAGATCTATTGATGTTTTCATAGGAAATCCAGACCTAGTTCTACAATATTATGAAGTGAATTTACTAGTACTAAACCACGAAAAATGTAATTTTATTGTATAAGGTTGTATATTCCTCAAAAATAAAATATAAAAATCTTGGCCTGAAATTCGGTCCAACAAAAAAAATTAATTAAGGACTTATTTGAAACCAAAATGGTAAATAGAAAAAGTTGTTTTTTATTCCATGTGGGATGTTATTGCCACTTCTCCCAAGATATTGCAAGAATATACTGCCTAATGACAAACCTATTATCAAATTACACTCCTTTCAATATCACTGAAGAGAGTCAATGTAAATTTAACACTATGAAAAAATAGCATGGTGGATTCTCCTTTCATAATATAGCCTAACAGGGATAAGAACTTTAAATTGATGTGAAAAACTAGTAATTTCATTGTATGTCATGTTTTAGAATATGAAGTTTGATATATCTTCTACCACATATATTATTCCAGTTATACATTGAATGAATCTTAGGTCAATTATATAAATTTAGTGAAAGAGTTTCTGAAAGTCGTCTATACATTTGACAAATTTTAATCATACCCAAAGCACTCTAAAGTAGGTTTCTAAATAGATCATGTAGCAATGAAATATCTTCTTTTTAAAAAGGACTCAAAACTGTAACTAACACAGTGGATCCAATTACTAAAACCATTTTACATAGCCATAAAAGAAACAAAGGGACTAAAACCTTCATCAATGTTCCCTTAACTAGGCTTCCCCTACTCATAATTTTGGATGATGGAAATATAGATATTGAGGATTAATTCAAAAATGAAACACTATTTAAGATAAATACAGAAGAATGAACATTTTTTTATGATATAGAAAATTATTTTTCTGTAGGATTGATATACCCCCACTTATCTTATCCGTAGAGGGATAATTTCTTAATTCATTATTCATTCTACTACTGAGATCATCCAATATTATTTATGTGATCTACTGATTGATTAACGCGACACTGCTTTTTAGTTGATGAAATTCAAAGCATAATCATGAGGTGTCACAAATTTATTGCTACAGGATATCATGGACCTAAAAAAACCATGGATAAAATCTTATAGATTGGACTATTCTATAACATAATCCTTTATGATGAAGGGAAATTTATTTAAAGCTCTGTTCAATGCCAATGAATAAGCGCCAAGGGAAAATGAAATGAAATTCCCCCTAACCCTACCATTGAAATATGGATCTTGATGTATGGTGAATTGATTTCATGGGCTCATTCCAAAATTATTACAAGAAATATTACACATTTTTCAGCATTGAATACATTTTTATGTTGTTAAAAATTGAATCCACATCCCCTAACACAACAATGGTGGTCATTAATTTATTAAGGAAAAAACTATTTTAATGATTTGTATTTCCGAAATTACTCATTCGTGATTAGGTAACACACTCTTCAAATAATTTCATGAAAGGATAGATAAAAAATATGGAGTTTTATATAACATTGGAACTCCCTACCACCCATAGACTAATATAAAATTTTAATTGTCCAACTGGGAGATCAAAAAAGTCTATTAAAGATAGAAAATTCAAGTAGAATGGAATGGATTTCCAAATTATATGATTCACTTTAGAAAATTCACACTCCATATAAAACACACATCATTACTACTCTTTTATGGTCTGTTTATTAGAATCCATGTAACTTTCCAATCTAATTAGAAAATCACTCTCATTATGCTATTAAGAAACTAATCCTATATGCTAAAAAATTTGGGGAACACAGAATGAAAAAAATGGTTAGTTTAGAGGACATGATAATAAGATCATATGAAAATTACAAAATTTATAAAGAAAAAATAATGAAATGGCACAACCAACACATTTTGCGAAGGATTTTCACAATAGATGATGATTCTTTTACCATTAATTACCAAAAAACTATTCAATAGGAAGATGAAATACTGTTGCTCAAGTCTCTTTAACATTTCCAATGTTTTCCCCTATTTTAAAATCAAAATTCAACGAGTGTAAGGAATACCAATAAAGGCCAATGGAAAGATATAGAAATCTATCAAGAACGATTCCATGAGGGGTGTGGTCTTTAGATTAAATTCATCTAAATTAAATCCAGTATAGATCTCGATGTTAAATGAAGAACAAATAGGTAGGTAACCCCAGATAAGTCCAATAGGATAGATATATTTTCTATTGTTTTGGAAGTTTGAGGAACACTAGGAATATGTAATAAGTTCTTGAAAAAGTGTACAAAATACTTAATTGACATGATGTAAAGATTACATGACATAAATATTTTGGGACCAATTTTTTTTTCAAACTTGGTGTATAATTTAGATGACATGAAAATGATAGGGAGGATTTAAAATCTATGAACATATGGTCAACATGAACAACCCCCTCCCCCCTATTCTCCTCTCCCCCTTCCCAACCACTAATCTCCCCCTCCATTATGCGCCTTTCTCCTCCTTCTACATCTTCCAGTCGATTACCTTACCCTTCCTATAAATTCTTTGTTTGTTAATTCCTAACATTATAGACCAAACCAAAACAACAAGCCCTTCATCCTCCAAATTCTTAAACCATCAAAAAAAATCACCTCCACCCAAGTGACTAGAACTTTCACCTCAACTGCCTCTTATAAAGACCAACCCATCACCGTACATATCAAGTTCCACCACTCCATCAACCTATGATGATTTGGAATCCTCAACCATCCAATCCCAAGGTGCTACCTTGTACATACATCTACACCCATGCCTATATTTATTTGTGCCTGATAGGTAGGTATATTTGTTCCATCTACAAGCCAAGCCTATAAGGACCAACAACAAGACCTTAGACCTATCCATTCTCAAGGGGATAAAATTGCATGAGTAGGTTACCAATCTTATTGGATAGATTCAACATTTCATCATTAACTAATAATTAAAGGAGATGCAACAAAATATGTTCTTAGAGTTCTTGGAAATTTTAGATCTTGAATTTTCTCACATCACTTTTCAACTCGGTAGCGATCCATGGGAGCTTACCTTAAGAGAATTTGGCATTAAGATCAATATTTACTCTACCTATTTCAACGCTTCCTCTATCTACAATACCTCAAGAATAGATCCTTGAATGGTGGATGTAGTGAGGAGTGGGAAATTGATCATCCAGGACCCCCAATGTGTCCGTGATCCACATAGAGTGAGGAGTACCTACCTGTGGGTAGAACATTATGAATTTTTCATTGGAATCTGAATCACTGCTGGATAGAATGAGGATATTCTCAAAGGTGGTCAGCTAGATAAAGGTTATTATCTATTATTATTCCATTGGTTCAAATCCATTAATATTTCCCTCCAATTAATGTTGTAATTTGGGACCCATGTGTGGAGGGATCATGGTACTGTGTTGGGAGTGGGATTCATTTCCCATCTTTCCCATCATCTTGGTATATTTGATATTGATCATCCTGTTCGCACATTTGCGGAGATAGAGTATACTAATCCTCTCATGAACCATGTAATGGGAATCCTGAGGAATATCGGGGGCACTACTCGCATGTACATTGAGTATACAGACAAGGCCCTATATAACTAAGCCCCAACACCTTCTCATGCTGATGAGGCCCCTTCTAATAATAATCCTATTGCAGCCCTAACACCCCAACACATCATTTCACCCATTCCCACATCACCTACCCCACCATTTCCATAAGACATATAGGTTCTTCTCAAGTGTATTATAGAGATCCAAATAATTATTTTCCTCTATTTCATTATCCATTTCAATGAACAATCACATTTCACCGCCCAACCTCATGATTAGCCATTATATCTTCCCACCACCACCTTCATCCACATAACCTTCTTCTACCTCAATTTTTCCCCATCCACCTTAGTAATGTATCCTTATTTTATCAACGTACCTCCATATCTGATAGACACTCCTTTCCAATATGATTTCCTAGAGGATCTGGCCTTATGAGGGATGGTGCTCAGCCATCCTTCTACCTCAAAGGTGCCATTTATTGATCCAAATTGCAGATTTTTTACCATAGTATAGATCAACACTTCCCCTCCTTATAAGAAAAACTAATACAACTACCATCACCATGACACCAACTATTATGGTCGATAAACCTACCTCAACTACCATAGAAATAAATTATATGGTGGGACAAATTCAGACACCCACTGTTTGGGGGTGTGGGACATATGATATAAATAGCAATGATTTAGACCACACTATTTAGTCTTGTTAATATATACCCCACCCTTATTATAATCTTTCCTAGGTGTATTTTTTTACTTACTGTCTTCCCCCTATTTATTGTATTTTCAATATTATTTAATAAAAGGGATATGATTTTTAACTATATAGATTGGTTCGTCTCATTCAATATTCTGCATTTATCTTGCTATGTTTCACTCTATTATATTTTCCATGGTTATTAGTGAGTATATTAGACTAACATATAGCCTCCCTTATGAGATATTTATTCAATTTTCTGACATACTGAGATGACTCCAAGAGATTCATCTCCATACTATATAGGAGACCCCTCCATGGCCTGCCTAAATGCTACAACTACTGCACAAGATCTGTGTTTGGACCATTCCTAAGGTGGTAAACCCCACCAAGAACCAACATTAGATTGAGTATCGATATAATCGTTCATGAAAGAGGTGGAGGAAAACTGAGCTGATGGAACCCTCTGCTTGATCATTAACCATCCATTTGGACGACGATGCCTTGTTAGCACTTTATAGGAGGAGACCCACAAGTTTTTCAACTATATCGATATGAATTTCCTTTTATTTTTATTCTTAGATCCTTTATTATTCCATTGTACTATTACACTCTCACTGTGATATGTATTACTTCTCATTTCATAATATTTTGTGCACCATCTACCTTACTACTTTCTATTTGGTCATATCTTATGCGCTAATTATCTTGTTCAGGTATATTTCATTATAAAAATTCATATTGGAATACAAAAATTCCCATTATATTGAACATTTTCCCTTGGGAATGACCTTAATTATTGGGGTCACAACATTTAATATATTAAATTCTTAATTATTGTCTTTAGTTTGCATTTACTATTATTGATATCTCACCCACGTTGCTTTCCAAAACATTGCAGAAAATATTTCATTTTAAGTGCGGGGGAGTCACTATTTCATTTTTTTTGTGTTTATGATTATATTGTTTCTTGTTTTTATTTTTTTGAAGTCCTTTTTCATTAGAATCATGATTTGACATGAAATATCATTTTACCAATTTAAATAAAATAAAAAAAATTGTAAGATAATTTTGAAATCTCTTTTTATTCTTCTTTCGAATTTTAGCATGATTTCTGAGTGTAGTAATTTAGTTTTGATTTAAATATGTTTCAATATATTTTTAATAAATTATTAGTAATTATTATACCTTTGGTGATTTATTTATTTTTACATTCACATTCCTAAGATGATTCTAACCTACATTTTCATATTCTCTTCTAATCATATTTCAAGAGATATACATAGGGAATGTTAACCTATCCAAATAGTCATTGGAATCTTATCGATGGAATTACTAAATAAACACATTGATAAATTTATTAATGTAATTTTTTATCCATTTATCCTAAAACCACCTTCTGCATTTATAATTCTTATTCTTATAGAATGAATGAATGAACTTACTAGGATTGAACTATATAACCATTATATTTTATCCCTTCCAACCATACTCTTAATATAATTTCATGATTGTGATTTTGAATAAGTTTAGTGGATATGTTCATTACTAATGAGTGTGAGAACCTTTTTATGAGGAGATGTATGGTGAAATTTCCTCATGATCTATGAGAAGTGGTCCATGGTTCTTTTTATGCACCATTTATGATTATTCTTCTTTTATAAAATGTTAAATATAAAAAAAATAAAGTGATTCTGGTATTATGAAGGTCTAAAATCACCATTACCGAATCGATGAACGTTTTAATGGATTATATGTATTTAGGATATGGATGTGAGATCTATCCTACAAATTACCTTTAAAAATAATAGGATACTTTAATTTCACTATTATGAAACATACATCGACCTTCCCTAAGAATTTGAGAGTTTGGGGATGCTTCTTTCTGGAGTATTTTTTCATTGAATTTTTTCCGATGATAAAATTTTATCCATGAGAGATGTTCATATTTTTTTTAGATTTATTTATATCATCTACCCACCTATCCTCAACCATAGAGTCATTTAAACCTCTTTTTTAATTCCCTCATGATTAATTGTCCATTAATATTTATAGAGTTGAGATTTTTAAACTATTTCAAGAATACAATTAGGAAGATGTATTCAAGGTATGTTCATACCTCCAATTTCATTTTACATTGAGTGATGATATAAAATTCATACTATGACAAATTGAAATGTTTGTAATGATTTTAAGAAATTTTTATGAAATTGTAATTAAAGAATAAAAGGATCTAAATAAATAACTTAACCATGAGGCATGATTGATTTTTATTAGAGGAGTGATTCTCGGCGACATTATTCATATAATAGTTATTTTAATTTTCATTGATATGGTTAATGTTTCTTATTTAAAAATAGATTCATTTTAAATACATCTTGAGATTCTTTCTTCTTGAGAATAATCATCCATGTAGGTGTGGGGGAATTTGATAATTTGAATTCATATAAATATATTGGATATGTTATTTAACATATATAATCATGATTTATTTAATAATGTGTTGCGGTTTTTATTTTTTAGGAAATAGAAACTCAACTCTAAAATTAGGTAAATATAGAAAAGAAAGAAATATATTCATTACATTCCACTAAAAAAATCATTACGTTTATTCCCTAAGAATTGAACACCTGTGGGCCAAAGTAAAATATGTGAAAATCGAACATGATGTCAGTTGAGTACATGATGTGAGTATATTTCCTGATATGAAATGTTTGAAATCGAAATACCTTATAACATATAATCTAAGAGAATCTGTAGATCAAATATCCCTATAGATCATTGAGGATATGAAGTACACAAAGTGAAACCCACATACATGTCATGTAAGTCTTGGAAATTTATTCACATTCTACACTCTCTTAATGTGAATATTTTACAAATAATGAGATTCTTAAGTCTCTATATATCAAAATACTCCTAATGCAGACTAGGACATTGAAATATGGTCTAAAATTATATTTTTTCTATATTTCTTCCCTCTTTTCTATAGAACCTAGTTTCATTTCTTTTCTTTCATGTTTTATCAATCCTTTTCTATTTTACCATTCCTTATATGTGGATTTTGTATTTCTTATTCTGAAATTATGTTTCAATTATAATTCTTATTCTATAAATTTTTTTACAATTTTTTCCTTAGTTAAAATAAGTATTTTTATTCTCAATTACTTTCAATTAAGATTTTTTTATTCTGAACTATTTAATTAATATTTGAAGAACACTGCATATTTCTCTTCCTTCTATTCACACTGTCATGTAAAAATGAATTGTTGAGGGTTATGGGTCGAGGGTAAGGGTGGTTTTAAAAATAATAAATCACTAAATCAAAACATGGTAAATCTATTGTCTAGGTATTAGGTTCAAAAATTTATAATCGTACTTGTTTAAGAAACTTCGATCCAAGGAATTGCAATAAAAATATCCTAACCTATTTAGAGTAGAGAAGGTTAGGACCGATAACATGTGATGACTTCTGCCATTAAAGATAATCTTATTAGACCAAGGTTTTTACTATCTATAGAAGAAAAATTAGTTTCAAACGTATATATAACTAATTTATTTGACAAAAACCAATTGGATACCTTAAAACTACTTCATATCATAATCCATATGACTATCCCAAGATAGATTAAAAATTATTTTTTCCTATTATGTGAAATTGACCATGATCCCTTGTTTTTCATCTGAAATAATATTATAATACATAAGTATAAGGAAAACCAAATCTACAATATTCTATGACGAATCATACTTTAAGGTTCAAGAATTGATCGTTAAACCTGTGGGTTCGACCCTACAATACCACTATGTGACACCTTTGTGGATAACTATATTTTGGGATTTATAAATTCTAATATAAATAACACATTTGTAAAATCAAATAAACTCTGTTATATGGTCATATATTATCTCTTTTCATAACATTTCATTCACTGTAAAATGATAACATCGCTCATGTGTTTGTGTGGACTACCAAAAACACAAATAGTTGTCATTAGTTTTTCATCAACACATAACATATATTGAATATATAAGTATACAAAAATAAATAATATGATATGTAGGATATTATTACACTTATATAAGGATAAAATTATACTTTTCTTCTTTCCAATAAGATCATTGAAAAATCCAACGGGACTGATGTTTACATACAACCTACCATCTCCCAATTTTCACGTATTTCATTTTCATAACCATGATTCATAATTTATTTTAAAAATAAAATTTATGTATAAAAATGATAATAATTTCATGATAATTATTTTTTGGATGATAAATTAACGTCAACTTTTTCCATAATCAACCTACCAAATTATTTTTGGATACTTTTTCCAAATATCATCAAAATGTACAATGTTAACTTAAATGATTCGGAAATTGTATATAACATAATAATAAGTGAAATAAAATGAATAATAAACTTGAAAAAAGTTCTTATTAAATAAAATAAATAATATATATTTATTATTGAGGAAGATAATGAACATGTGTGTTGATTGAAAATTAAGTTAAGAGGAATTATTTAAACAATACATTTTAAAATTTTACTTTTCAAAATAAATTTCTTCTAGGTCCATATTCTTAAAAATTATTTTATGAATGTATTTAAATATTTATATAATTATTAAAAAATGATAATTTATTTTTATTTCTAACTTTATTACAAAGACATTCTAATATAATCTTTATACTGAAGGTTTTGAAAATCGTTACAAAAGAAAAAAAAGAATGTTTTATTTTATATTATATGGTCAGAACTACTTTTGTAGTCATCATAATTGTTATTTTTTGTTTTTTTCCTAAAAATACCAATGAATTTTAATTTTATTGCAAATCATTTTTAAGGAATGAGTAGTAAAATGGGAAATCCTGAATCAAAACATAATTCAACATAGAAGGAAATCAAATAATCATTAAAAAATAATGATATTGTAAGAATCACTTACTTAGTATAACTCCCTTTAAAGTAATTTAGTCTTTGTAAATGGATCAATCCAAATTAATTCTTCAAAGAGAGTGGATAGATTGTCTAGGTCAGCATGAAATCCTCCATGTTTATCTTCTCTTCATTAAATACCCATGACCAATTAAAATCTTACTGATTGATCCAGTAACTTTGGTCTTTGCCAATATCAATTCAATCCTATATTTATAATATAATTTCTACAACCTCCCTTAGGGAATTAAGTTTTATGGTCACGTTATGCATTTTCTCTATAAAATGAAGGATTAGATCTATGTAATTCATTTACTCTTGATTTTTATTTTCTAATTCACCCCTACCATTGATTCATAATGTCTCTATATATTGATTCTATCTTTCCACTTCTTAGACTCAAACACTAATTTCAATTTTGATCCTGAGTGCTTGGTTCACATTACATTCCCTTGGACCCTGTAGTTGATCTTGTTTTCATTGGATTTGGTAGATGGTAGTAGCCTTTTCTCCCCTTAGTTTTCTTTCCTTTAAACATAATAAAGCCCCCCACATCACATTGTACATTCTGTCCTTTCATTATTTGGTTTTTGGATTCCCCTAGCTTCCATTACATCCTCACTATAATTAGAGAATTGGATAGAATTTTCATCATTATATTAATCCACATATAATGTATCATGATCCAATTAATTCTTCTTTGTTAATGGGAAATGCATGTTCAGGTCTATATAGGCCCCTTATTCATGATCTAAGTGGGAAGCCCATACAGCTTCCTACTCTTGGACCAAACCAGCCCCCTTCAAAAAATAAAAACGATTGTAGATCTACATTGATTCCAAATCACTTCTTGAATTTGACATGATCAAAGCATTTATTCTATCCCCTTTTCCTACATCTTTTCTCTATTTTTAAGACCCTTTTTGCAAGCCACATGTGATGGATCTTCTTGGTCCAAATAATGACCATGATGCACTATTTCTTCCTACATCCAATATAATCCATGATCCCAAAACCATATTGCATTATGGTCTAGCTCCACCCATATTGAGTTACCATCCTCCGTGAAACTTGTTTGAGGGGAAATCTCTTACCCTTCCTTCATATTTCTAGTTCTCGCAATCGTATTGAAGGAAGGACAACCCAAAGCCGGTCAGTTATCTTCAAGAACCTTCCTTATCTATTTTTTGATACTCAAATAACGGTTCAAGGTTTCTAAAACATCTATGACCTCAGATCATTAGTGCCGTTAAACTTTTGTAAAGGATGGATCATTGAGGCTTCCTCAACACCCAAATTAGCAACTAAAATCAAAGTGTGTGACCCATCCCAATTGTAGTTCATAGCACTCAAAACCTGATTACCAATAATATGGTTAGTATGTAGTGGCCCAAAATGATACACGTCATTATATATTCTAGTGAAATATATACATTGATAAAGTGACACTCTAATGGGATCTAGATTCAGATGAACACCAGAACTGTGCTCATGTTCACCATAGTTTCTTCCCATCCACATCACCATCATCTGATAGGGGTTCAGTCTCCCACACCTACACTTTAACACAAAATTCCAAATATTTTTTAAAGGGGAGTGGAAATCAAACAAAGATTTATAAAAAATGGATTTTTTTGTAGCAGAATTCATCTCCAATAGATTCCCAAATAAACTCAGCAGGTAGTATTGAAACATCCACTTCGACACATATTAATGGAAAAATACTGTTAAAAACTAATCTCTTCATACTATTATAACATAGGTAAAAAAACAAGATTCCCAAATATTTTAATGATTAAATGATTTTGAAAAGAAAGAATGAGCTCTATAAATCTTACCCAAATCACTATGGCTAGTGAATCACGTTTCATGTGGATGTCATATGACCACATGAAGAGGGTGAAATAGGATCCATTACTACTATAGGGAACATGGAACCAGGACTAGACCAAGTCATCCTCTCAGGAAAACCTATACTTTATTTTTTTTGGTATCTAAAAGGCCAAAAATTGGTTGATCCATTAAATACCATGAAAACAAATTTTCCGTTTATTTTGGAAATTTTAGCTTCAAAAATTATGTTTGAGAGAAAAAGGATATTTTAATATACATTTTTTTATTATGGGTGAATGGGATATTTTATGAGTGTTGTGATTATGTTATGGTTCTTGGGAATTTTTAATGATGGGTGGTTTCTCTATAAACAATGTATGGTTGGTAGTTTTACAGTCTAAGTGAGGGTGAGTCCATGATATCTCTATAATGAATTGGGTCTACAAGTCATCTGTATGGTTATTCCATTTTTAACAGTGATTGCAGGAGGGATATTTAAATGGTTTCCAAAGCTACCTAAATGTTTAATTTATGATTTCTCTATGTTTTAAAGAAATATAATGATATCTAAAGGTAAAAAATGATATTATGTTCAAAAAAATGTTTATTCTTTAAGGGCTAAAAGTGTAAGTTAATGGAAATATTTTCCTAATTTTTCCATCATTACAAATAAACCTTTATCTGTTTTATTTTTCTATTACGATTTCTTAAAAACTATTTCATAAAAATAACTTGGAATCAATGGTAATTTATTGGTTAATAAATTTTTTATATTGAGCCCAAATTTTATTTTGTAAATATTAATTTTTTATGTATTCGTTGACTAACTGTTTCTTTGATTATTTTTAAGTCTGTGACATATATTTGGGTGATTTTATATCATTTTAAAATGTTTTTTCATGGGGTTTAACTATGGGTAATGGAAAAAAAGAAGTTAAGTTTTATGTTATGAATAATTTTCATAAAAAATAAATTATTTTTAACTATAATAGTTTTCATTTATTAAAAAAAGTGATACTATGTTTAAGTGTCTACTTTATATATATATATATATGTCTATTATCTAAGAGTTATGACCTAACACTATAAAACTATAAACCTAAAAAGATCATAAATATTTTAAAATTTTAATTTCAGCATAAAGATACTAGAATATATAAGGGTCATGTCCAGTTCCTTACATATATGAATGTCCTATAATATCACATCTCCCTCTCAATAATATTATTTCATTATAACCATTATTTTGGATGATAACTACTTAATTTTATCATGCAAGTTGTTTCAGGTAGGTTTCGGTTCTTATAACTTGGGTATAACTCTATCATATATAAAATGATATTAATGTTATAAATATCATTCTTTCTCAATAGATGTATTTTTATAATTATTATTTAAAGGTATACATAGAAAATTAATCACAATGTTTCATGGAGATGGTATGTCGTACATACTCATGAGTGATGATAACATTTTATAATTGGTGAGAGGGTAATAAAGTGGTTTATATATTATGTTTGAATAATCCATATCATTTCTTATATATCATATATATACATTATCTCCATCATGATTACTATCAATGTGAGTTAGTCATAAAAAAAGTTACATTGATATGTGAGGTAGTAGTCTTCCATATACACAAGCGAAGTTTATTCCAATTTAATGTTTGAGGATATGGAAAAATTTTATGCCATAAATATAATAACTTCTTAGAATATGGGTGATACTCATTTTATTTTATTTTAATTATTAATACAAAATCGAAGGTGTATAGATGTGAAAAAATCATGAATGTCACGACCCATCCTCGGGGCCCGTGCTGTGACTACCACAAGCCCGCCTTCTATAGGCCAGGGGCTGGCGACTAGCACCAAAGACGTAAATCCCGATAACTGGGAAGGCATTGCCTTTATAAAAGAAAACAAGCACCATAGAGTAAGCAAGCGGAAATAAGTAAACACTAAGTACAAGAGAAGTGATGAAAAGAAAATGGGCCAGAATACAAACCCAAAAGAATGTACAACTACAACTGAATGAAAGTACAACAGAAAAAGGCAACAACTGGAAGAAGAAAGCAGCTCCTGGGTCGTCCTCCTCAGATCCTACCTGAAGGGTAGGTGCAGATAGCGCACCTCCTGGATCGTCCGCCACAGATCCTACCTAAAGGGTTGGTACAGATAACCTCCTCAACGCTCTCGCACGTCAACCACCTCCATGTGTCGCCTCGCCATGAAGTCCTCCTCCAGATACTGACTCATCGTGTGGTCCACCTCCGGGTACCATCCAGTCCTCGAACACTCGGCCTCTGTCAGCACTGCCCGTCATCTGCAACCAACACAACGAGGTGCGGGCATAGCCCGTGTAGGGTTGAGTATAATGATACTCAGTAGGGACCTCGAGACCCTCAAGGTCTCTATAATCCAACAAGGATAACCACAAATAATATCTCAATAGATAACCTATACTTAGGTATATGCCCAAACATATACCTATGTTATCAAGTAACCCATCTCAATCATGAGGTAAACACAAAGGTCAAAAGACTCAGCTCAAACCAGGGTTTTCATTATCGAAACCGTAACTGCCGAAGAGCTCCATCTCGGGAGTGTACAGTGGTCCTGTCACGACTCTGAGGTACTTATCACTAACCTAAGACTACTGAGGTACTCCTCCTATCGAGTACCGCGGGTCTGTGCCCAACTACCGGGTGCTCCGTCCGTTGTGGGTCTGTCGCCAAATACTGGGCGCTCCCCCTAATAGACTAAAGAGGTACTCCTCCTGTCGAGTCCCGTGGGTCTGCGGCCAAATACTGGGCGCTCCATCCACCATGGGTCTGTCACCAAATACCGGGCGCTCTGTCCACTGGGCTAGTCGACTCACTCCAAGTCGAGTCGGTCAAGCAGTCGTCAGGTCTCAGCTGGCTACACGGTCTCCGTACTCCGCAAACTCGTCTCTGGGAGGGTCCGCTCCACGAGCTACTGGTCGATACTCAAATTATCACAAAGTCCCACAAAGAAGTATCTCAAAGGACAGCATCGTCATAGGGGTCTCAGCGCAACAGACAGCGCGTCAATTGGATGCCCGGTCTGTGAGTTACCAGCCTTTTCGTCCCAGGGGCCCGGTTGGATTCGTGAGCGAACCAAATCCGGCCGTATCTCAACTGTACCCCGAACTCTCATAGGGTATAATCATAGGGACCGTTTCTCAATTTGATCACCAACGCCGCGGACGGTTCGTCAAACAGACATCTAGTCTGAAAGATATCAGCTTTTCCGTCCTAGGGGCCCGGTTGGATTTCGGGTACAATCCAACCCGGCCACTATCCAACTACATCCAAAACTCGAGTAAAGAAGGCCAAAAGTTCCATCTCATCAAAAGGGAAAACAACGAGACAGACGGCGCGTCAATCGGACGCCCGGTCTGTGAGTTATTGGCTTTTTCGATCTAGGGGCCCGGTTGGTTTTGTGAGAAAACCAACCCGACCACACTCCGACGGCATCCAAACCTCGAGCAGAGTAAGAAAAAAGATCTGTCTCACTTAGAGGAATCCATCAAAGTCGAATTCACGTCAATCGGACGTCCGGAACTCAAGATATGAGCGTTTCCGCTCGGAGGGCCCGGTGGGTTTCGTGGATGAACCAACCCGGCCGAACCCAAAGTAATCTGAAACCTTGAGTGCGATATACCAAAACGACCGTCTCGATCCAAGGATCGCGTTTCCGCTAATGGAGAGTCGTTTGGAGGCACGTAGCTCAAGTTACGGGAATTTCACCGAAAGTGGCCCGAAAACGGGGGTCTGGGCCCGGGGCGACCCGGCCCGACCCCCCTGGGTTGGCCGAACCGGGTCCGACCCGGCTAGGCCCGGCCTGGCTGGCTCGGTCTGGCTCTGTCCGACTCGGTCCGGCGCGGTCCGGCCCGACCGGCCTTCCGCGGCTCGGCTAGTGTGGCCGAGCCGAATCGCGGAGCGGCGGGGTCCGCGTCTCCCCCGCCCTTCGCCGCTGATTGAGGTCGGCGGCAAACCGCCGACCACCTCCTTTCCGGCGGCGCGCCGCCGCGCTGGCGTGGTACGCTACCGCCGCCTTCTGCGGACCACCGGAGGCGCTCCGGTCGTCCGTTCCTCCTGCCATCTTCGCCTATAGTCCCCCCGGGACCACACCTTCATTGCGAAGGGATTCAAACACCCAAACGGTCTGCTTCATCATCGCCCGTCAAACCGCACGTCAAAAATGAAACGCGCCATCTTCTTGGTTCTCCGGCGCGACGCGTTGGTGCCACCCCCCTTCGTCGTGGCCCGACTCCGTCCGTGGATGTCTTCAGGTTTCTCCGCCGGGACGCGACGGTGTCACACATTTGTTTGTTTTTCACGACGCGGCGCGACGGTGCCGCGCATTACTTGTCACACGTTTCCACGTGGTGCGATGGCACCGCACCATTCCCGTTTCAATCCACAAAAGAATACAACATTAAATAAGGAGGAGGTTCGTCCGTGTTTGTGCGGTCCGGCCCCCCTTGCGTTATTCGATAACAAAAGGTCATATATCACGAAGTTCGTCAAGGCAATAAACACGAGCAATTTAAATAACAACCCTCAACATCAAACCGCATGATCAAATGATCCGTGGATCAACCCGGTATTGGATGGTCCGCGCTCGTCGTTCTTTTCTCAAAAGATAAGAGAATTCCAAAAATAAATTCCCCTACCTCGTGTCGTCCTTCATTTGTTGACAAAGTCACGTAATGGTTGTGTCGTCGTAGAACGGTATCAATTCTGTCGTCGTCGGAGTGAGCGCCGTCGTCGATGGTGATGTTACCCACGGTGATGCCTCCTCCCTTGACGCGGAGAAAGAAGAAGAGAAGGCACGTCATTGGTGCCTTCGCGTTCTCCGTCGGAGGGTCGGTGTTCATCACATTCTTTGTCGAAGTCTCGATGTTCTTCAACGATGGTTATGGAGTTCTTCAAAACTAAGAGCTTCCTCTCTCAAAATCCTCACTTAACCAAGCAACCTAATAAATAAAAGGTCTCCCATTATTTTATTAACACATGCCAAGCTTTTCAAATTCCAAAATTCAAATAACTTAATTAATTTATGAAGATGAACTCATTAATTAAAAAGTGTTGGCATGCACATAAGAGGGGGACAAGTTCAAGAGTTAAAGAAAGAGAGATTAAATGGGGGGTTAAAAGAGAGTTATAGGAATGTGAAAGGTTGGGGCTCATGTGGGCCCCACATTTCAAGTATCCACTCATGGGAAGTTGGTTGGTCATGGGATCCACCAACAACTTCCCATGGGAGAGAATAACTCCCATAGACATAAAATAAAATTGATCACTTAATTTTATTTATTTTAAATGAAAACCCCAAAAACAAAATCTCAACCCACTTAAAACGCAACTGTGGTAAATGTAACCTTAAGCAATTACCGGCGTTGCGAGTTCATCAGTGCCATCTGATTTCAATTCCGAGCACCGGTTCAAAAGATAGAAATTCCCGCTTGCTCATTCACTGAACGTACCCGAGCCAAACTTCATAAGTAGATTCCGGGCACACCGGGCCTCGGAATTAGGCGCCGTCAAAAACTTCGTTCTTGTAAAATTACAAAGAAAATTATGAAGAAAACATTCTTTCGAATTTATGGGTCTTTACATTACTCCACCACAGGGCTTTACGTCCCCGTAAAGCTTCACCACAAACATAGGGATACAATGGTGGTACTGAGCACGAATCTGAGCCTTCCGCTCCCATGTTCTCACCTAGAGGTTCTCATGACGCCAAAAAAAAGTGCACCAGAGGAATCGATCATCCCCGTAGGATCCTCTCCTGTCGATCCTTGAACCCCACTAGATCCCCCGTGGAAGTAACCCCATCGCCATTGTCTTGCTCCTCATGGTTGATGATATGCGAAGGATCGAGCACGTATCTCCTCAGTTGAGATACGTGGAAGTCGTCGTGCACCTGGTGCAACTGCGGTGAATGGGTCGAGCAATAAACCACCCCTCCTACCCAGCAGAGGACCTAATAAGTTCTGTTGAACCTCGGAGATAACTTTCCGCCTTGGCCACATCTCCGTAAACCTCACCAAGGTGAGACCCTTATAAGGACATGATTGTCATCCTCGAACTCTAGAGGTCTCCAATTCTTGTTAGAACTGAAAGTCAAAACGACTGATGCCATGAGGGTAAGGTTAACCGACTCAAGTGTGATCAGTTGCACCCTCTTGTGCATGAGTTTATCCTATGGTGCATGGGGTTTCCTTTACGCCGACCAAGGAAAACCCATTCCGATGTCGTAGTTAAACCACAACCTTTTTGCCTAATACTATCAATTTGTGTATGAACTGTGATTTCCCAGTCCATGCTCAAACCAACGTCATAAGGCCTCGACGCTGCCACCAAGAGATTCCAACTGAAACTCTCGCCTTGAGGATCTGACCACACCGTCGGTGTAAGTGTGATTATCGAGTATCCTCCCAAGGTATCTTCAGACGTGAGGGTCAAGTCCACGGCTTACCGGAAACTCTAGGTCTGGAACAAGATTTTTGAAAGCAAGGAATGAATCATATCGAAGTTCGTTACTAAAACATCTAGTAGTGGACACAGACTGTCCCTTGAATCATTTATAGATCCATTGGGTCACACTCCTTGACCGCAAGCAGCCACACTCTTCCACCGCCCTCCAGCTCCCTGAGCCTGACGGGGATAACTAAGGCGGGTGGTTGTAGCATGATAAGATGTACACCACCCATACTGCTCTCCTAGCTCTCCCTCCATGTCAGCTTCTTCACAGACTCATCAATCCTTAAAGATTCCACTTATTGAAACATTTAACACACCCGAGTCTCTAAGACTGGCACCTGTTTCCTGTTTCTTACTACACTGTGCAATCTTCATCCACTCTTGGATGACCTGGTCCTTATTTGGTCTCACAAGAGCTACTATGATTTCTTCATTGCCGATAAGAGAAATCCAGTCTCACCCCCTAGATGAACCACATTCGTTTCCTAATACAGTCAATCCTGACGTGAATGATGCATTCATGCCATGGATGACGTCGTAAGGCCTCGACGTAACTACCAAGAGATCCAATTGTCACTCTCGCCTATAAGTGTCGAGTCACACTGACGGCATCAGTGTGAGGTCACTAGGTCTCCTCCAGTAGAAATCTCGAAAGTGAGGGTCAAGTCAGCAGTTTAACCGAGACCACTCAGTATCAACCAAACAAATATAAGTGTCTTTTTATTATTGTAGCTCATAGTACAAGACACGAATACAATAGAAAAATGGAACTAGAAGTACAAGGGATGTATCCACTTGTTCTTCTTCTGTCCACCTGCTTCCGGAGCTCTACTGCCTTGTCCACTGCTCGGCTGTTGCTCAAGAACCTGCCACTTCTTCTGGAACGCCTAGCTCTGTCCCCACTTCGGGTGCCCCGTACCACCGGTCCTAAAACCCGAGATCGTCCAACTGCTAGTCCGTTCCTCTTGGACCTCTGCATCATCTGTCTACTGCCCACATATGACTCTGCTACTGATCAAAAAACACGTGGCAAAGGAAGAAGCTCATGTACACGCTCGGGGTGTAGAGCTACTGGCACAAACTCCACCCTGATGAAGGTCTCGAAGTCTTCCGATGCAAAGGTCATCCCGTTGAAAAACTGAAACAAGTGGCTCCACCACCTGCCTGCTGCTGCCTGAAGGAGGCTGGCAGCAATGATCACCATGAAGTATGTCGGCCTCCCCACTAGCCGGATGACTCTCAGCACAGCCTCCAGCCAATCCTCAGCCGCCTGCTGGTCCGTCCCTCTCTGAAACCTGGGTGAACTCTGGCGCAGGAAGTCATGTAGTGCGCTCAAGAGATGTGCACCCTCTGCTGCTGGGGCTGTTGGCATCGGTGGCCCAATGGGTAGTAGTATCGCTGGTGCCTCCGCTGGTGCCTCAACTAAAAAAGGGCCTTGTACTGAGGACACGTCGCTCGGCGGGCTGTCAGTACGAACCACTCTCGGGGCTCTAGCTGGTCGTCTGAGAGAAGGAATCCTGATAGAAATAACGTAACACGATCAAACGATTATACCTGGTGATCTGACCAGGTTTGAGCTGTTTTAAGGGAAAACCTTTGAAAACACACACGCAATCAGTGTTTTCGTGCACAAAGTCGGAAATCAGTTGTCAGGGTCCTGGTGTATGGATACCTCGGCCGCCCGCACCAACACTGGACTCCCTGAACTAAAGACCACACTCGGTACCCATAACACTATTGCTTCACAGAAAGAAAATATCAGAGTTATAAGTTCTGCGGTAGAACTGACTCCTCTGATACCAATTTGTCACGACCCGTCATCGGGGCCCGTGCCATGACTACCCCAAGCCCGCCTTCCATAGGCTAGGGGCTGGCGACTAGCACCAAAGGCGTAAATACCGATAACTGGGAAGGCATTTCCTTTATAAAATAAAACAAGCACCACAGAGTAAGCAAGAGGAAAAAAGTAAACACTAAGTACAAGAGAAGTGCTGAAAAGTAAATGGGCCAGAATACAAACCCAAAAGAAAGTACAACTACAACGGAACAAAAGTACAATAGAAAAAGGCAACAGCTAGAAGAAGGAAGAAGCTCCTGGGTCGTCCTCCTCATATCCTACCTGAAGGGTAGGTACAGATAGCGCAACTCCTGGATCGTCCGCCACGGATCCTACCTGAAGGGTAGGTACAAATAACCTCCTCAACGCTCTCGCCCGTCAACCACCTCCGTGTGTCGCCTCGCCGTGAAGTCCTCCTCCAGATACTGACTCGTCGTGTGGTCCATCTCCGGGTACCATCCAGTCCTCGAACACTCGGCCTCTTTCAGCACTGTCCGTCATCTGAAACTAACACAACGAGGTGCAGGCATAGCCCGTGTAGGGGTGAGTATAACGATACTCAGTAAGGACCCCGAGACCCTCAAGGTCTCTCTAAACCAACAAGGATAACCACAAAGAAGATCTCAACAGATAACCTCTTCTTAGGTATATGCCCAAACATATACCTATGTTATCAAGTAACCCATCTCAATCATGAGGTAAACACAAAGGTCAAAAGTCTCAGCTCAAACCAGGATTTTCATTATCGAAACTGTAACTACTGAAGAGCTTCGTCTCGGGAGTGTATAGTTGTCCTGTCACGACTCCGAGGTACTGCTCACTAACCTAAGACTGTTGAGGTACTTCTCCTGTCGAGTACCGCGGGTCTGCGGCCAACTACCGGGCGCTCCGTCCACTGTGGGTTTGTCGCCAAATATCGGGCGCTCCCCCTAATAGCCTACAGAGGTACTCCTCCTGTCGAGTATCGTGGGTCTGCGGCCAACTACCAGGCGCTCCTTCCGCCGTGGGTCTGTCGCCAAATATCAGGAGCTCCATCCATTTGGCTAGTCGACTCACTTCAAGTCGAGTCAGTCAAGCAGTCGTCAGTTCTCAACCAGCTAAACGGTCTTCGTACTCCGCACGCTCCTCTTTGGGAGGGTCTGCTCCATGAGCTACAGTTCGATGCTCCAAGTATCACAAAGCCCCACAAAGAAGTATCTCAAAGGACCGCCTCATCATAGGGGTCACAATGCAACAGACGGCGGGTCAATCGGACGCCTGGTCTGTGAGTTACCAGCCTTTTCGTCCCAAGGGCCCGGTTGGTTTCATGAGCAAACCAAATCCGGCCGTATCTCAAGTTTACCCCAAACACTCATAGGGTATACTCATAGGGACCGTTTCTAAACGTGATCACCAACGCCACAGACGGTTCGTCAAACAGACGTCTGGTCTGAAAGATATCAGCTTTTCCGTCCCAGGGGCCTGGTTGGATTTCGGGTACAATCCAACCCGGCCACTATCCAACTTCATCCAAATCTAGGGCGAAGAAGGAAAAAAGTTCCATAACATCAAGAGGGGAAACAAAGAGACAGACGACATGTCAATCAGACGCCCAGTCTGTGAGTTATTGGCTTTTTCGTTCCAGGGGCCCGGTTGGTTTCGTGAGCGAACCAACCCGACCGCACTCCGACGGCATCCAAAACATGATCAGAGTAAGACAAAAGACCCTTCTCACTTAGAGGAATCCATCAAAGTCGACGGCACGTCAATCGGACGTCCAGAACTCAAGATATGAGCATTTCCAATCCGAGGGCCCGGTGGGTTTCGTGGATGAACCAACCCGGCCGAACCCAATGTAATCTGAAACCTTGAGTGCGATATACCGAAACGACCGCCTCGATCCAAGGATCGTGTTTCCACTGACAACGAGTCATTTGGAAGCCCGTAGCACATGTTACAGGAATTTGATCGAAAGTGTCCCAAAAACTGGGGTCTGGGCCCGGGGCGACCCGGCCCGACCCCCCCTGGGTCGGCCGAACCAGGTCGACCCGACCCGGGTCCAACCCGGCTGGGCCCGGCCCGACCCTGCTCGGTCTGGCTCGGTCCGGCCCGAACGGCCGGCCGTGGCTCGGCCAGCATTGCCGGGCCGAATCGCGGAGCGGCGGGGTGCGCGGCTCCCCCGCCCTTCGCCGCTGATTGAGGCCAGCATAGTGCGCCGCCGCCGCCTTCCGCGGACCACCGGACGCGCTCCAGTGGTCCGTTCCTCCTTCCGTCTTCGCCTATGGTCCCCCCAGGATCCCACCTTCACTGTGAAGGGATTAAAATGCCCAAACGGTCTGCTTCGTCATCGCCCGTCAAACCGCATGTTAAAAACGAACCGCGCCGTCTTCGTGGTTCTCCGGCGCGACGCGTTGGCGCCGTGCCCCTTCGTCGTAGCCCGACTCCATCCACGGATGTCATTGGGGTTCTCCGCCATGACGCGATGGCGTCGCGCCTTTGTTTGTTTTTCACGACGCGGTGCGACGGCGCCGCGCATTACTTGTCGCACGTTTCCACGTGGTGCGCTGGCACCGCACCATTCCCGTTTCAATCCACATAAGAATCCAACATGAAATAAAGAGGAGGGTTGCCTGTGTTTGTGCGGTCAGGCCCCCCTCGTGTTATTCAATATCAAAAGGTCATATATCACGACGTTCTTCAAGGAAATAAACACGAGAAATTTAAATAATAACCCTCAACATCAAACCGCATGATCGAACGATCAACGGATTAACCCGGTATTGGTTGGTCCGCGCACGTCGTTCTATTCTCAAAAGATAAGATAATTCAAAAAAATAAATTCCCCTACCTCGTGTTGTCCTTCGTTTTTTGACAAATTCGCGGAATTGTAGTGTCGCCGTAGAACGATATCAATTCCGTTGTCGTCAGAGTGAGTGCCGTCATCGATGGCGACGTTCCCCGCGGTGATTCCTCCTACCTTGACGTGGAGAAAGAAGAAGAGAAGGCACGTCGTTGGTGCCTTCGCGTTCTCAGTCGGAGGGTCCGTGTTCATCACATTCATTGTCGAAGTCTCGACGTTATTCAACGATGGTGATGGAGTTCTTCAAAACTAAGAGCTTCCTCTCTCAAAATCCTCACTTAACCAAGAAACCTAATAAAAAAAAGTCTCCCATTATTTTATTAACCCATGCGAAGCTTTTCACATTCCAAAATTCAAATAACGTAATTAATTTAAGAATTTGAACTCATTAATTAAAAAGTGTTGGCATGCACATAAGAGGGGGAGAAGTTCAAGAGTTAATGAAAGGGAGATTAAATGGGGGGTTAAAGGAGAGTTATAGGAATGTGAAAGGTTGGGGCTCGTGTGGGCCCGACCATTCAAGTATCCACTTAGGGGAAGTTGGTTGGTCATGGGCTCCACCAACAACTTCCCATGGGATAGAATAACTCCCAAATACATAAAATAAAATTGTTCACACAATTTTATTTATTTTAAACTAAAACCCCAAAAACAAAATCTCAACCCTCTTAAAATGAAACTGTGGTAAAGGTCCCCTTAAGCAATTACCGGCGTTGCGAGTTCATCGGTGCCATCAGATTTCAATTCTGAGCACCGGTTCAAAAGATAGAAATTCCCACTCACTCATTTGCTGAACGTACCCGAGCCAAACTTTGGAAGTTGATTCCGGGCACACCGGGCCTCAGAATCAGGTGCTGTCCGAAACTGCGTTCTTGTAAAATTCCAAAGAAAATTAAGGAAAAAAATTTCCTTGTAATTTATGGGTCTTTACAATGTAAAATAAGATTACATTATCTTAGAAAAAAACCCTTTGAATCCCCCATTAAGGTCCTCAGGGTTGGTATTTTGGGAATACCAATCATCTATATTGTGTCTAAGGATGTTGGGGATTTTTTTTTTGAAGTTTTTTTTATCGATAAATTTCTTGACTATTATGAATATGTTATGGGAGTGATTTCCCTTTAATAATTTTGGAAGAGTGTAATTTTTGAATATACTCAAAACTATAAAATAATGGGAAGTCACTACCAGCCCATGTGGCTCCAAAATATAAAAAATAAAGAACAGAATGGAAGTTAATGTTGATTAAAACTTCTAAAACTCATAAGAAACATGTTTTTGACATGGTATTCCCTTATCCTATAAGGTTACACACTTTTAACCATATTTTCACAAAAATAACTAGTTTTACTAACCTAATTAATTTATCATTTAATCTTAAAAAGAAAATTAAGCTTATTATATAATTTGAAATCATTAAAATGAAATTTGAAATTATGTTTTTCAATTAAAAATCCTATGTATGTAGAATATTAATTTTAACAATATGTGAAATAAATACTCAAAACCTTATCTTAACATTAATTTTAACTCAATACCAAATATTAATTATTGAAATTTTATATATGGAATATATTTTAATAAATTTAATTTTAAAAAGTGGTAGAATTTAATTTAAAATTAAACCACCAATCACGACAATTTATTTTCAAGAAATACATTTTCAGTAATAAGGGATTGGATTCAATATATAATATTAAAATGGTGTAGTATATAATCTATAAAATTAAATTGGGTTTGTAATAATAAAATTAGACTCAATTAATGGAAATTATAATGAAGTACCTTACCTAATGCTTCCTTTTAGATTAACATTATTTACCCTAATGTATAATAGTTTCAAACATGAAATTTATATTAAATAGATCAAAATTCATATTTATAATATCATATATGATCCTTTTATAATATCTTATCACCTCTTCATTAATAAAATATCATTATAACCCTTGTTTTTGGTGTTAACTACTTCAATTTCTCATGCATGTTTTGTAATTTAAGTTCCCATTCATGTGGATAATTTATAGTTATATCATATAAAGAATGATATTAATGTTATAAATATCAAATTTATTAATTTCATGCATTTTTAAAATCATTAATTAAAATTTACCATGGAAAACAAATCACATAAATTCATAGATACAGTAGGTTATATGCACACTGGAGTGATGCTATCATTTTCGTAATGAATGAGAGGGTAAGAAATTGGATTGTGTAATAATTCTTCAAAAATAAATATTATGTCATAAGTATCATACGTATTAATTATTTCCATTAGTTTTACTATCTATGTGAGTGGCCATTGAATAAATAGCATCGGTTTGTGAGATGGTAGTCTGCGGTACACATGAGTGATTGTTATTTTAACATTTTAAGGAGAAGAAGATTGATAAATGTCAAGAAATAAACATAATATTATCAAAATATATATGATATACTTATTTTATTATATTTTAATTTTTAAATATAGTATAAGGTGTTTAATGGAGAAGTAAAAAATGAAAGATTATGGTGAAGATGAATATCTTCACTTAGAAAAAAATCATTTTAATCTCTTATTAAGGACACTAGGGTTGTCCTATTGGGAATACTAACACCACTAGAATTTCTCTAATGATTTTGGGGAGATATTTTTACTAGGTTTAGTCAAGATAAATATCTTTATAGGTGTGAATACATTTTTCTAGGATTTTCCCTTTTATAATGGAGGAGTAGTGTCACTTTTCTAAATACCCAAAACTCTTTAATAATGGGAAAATGCACTCAACCTATGTACATAAAAAAAATTAAATAATTTTTTTTTGGAAATTTATGTTCTGGAAACTCCTCTAACACTAAAAATAAACAATTTTAAAAAATTCCATTTACCACAAAGGTTACTCACATTTACCATTTTATTCACTATGGTAATATATTTTTTAAATTTGGTAATATATCTTTTAAGATTAAAAATGAGACTTATTATATATTTTATAACAAAAATTTTTAAATATAATTATAAATTTATCAAATAAAAACATAATTTTTGTGGAAAATTTATTGTTACATAAGAACACGTAACTGACAAAACCTTGTTTTAACCTTAAACAAGGTAATTAATTTTTATTATTTTTACTAATAATTATAACTGTAACTTAAGTTGAAATTATTAAAAAATATTAATTATGATGACTAAAGATATTAACTGTATTTTAATAAATTCATTTCTTATATGTTCTAAAATTTAATTTAATATTAAACTCACAATCCGGACGAAAACTATTTTTCAAGAAATGCATTTCTCAAGTATTAGATGATATTTTTTTACTCTATGACTTGTAATAATAATTATATAAATTTTAAATCATATTTATAGACATTTAATCTATATTTTTAATTTAAATGGTTCCTCTTTAGGGGTTATTTTAATTAATTTAAATATAGAAACATTATGTACTTAAAATAGTTTTCAAAAAAATTCGTTTTAATCACAAAAAATCACTTATACTAAAATTTAGTATCATTATTATCAAATTGTAATTAATTAGATTAAATATAACTAAAAATAACATATTTTACTTTAAAATAAAAATAAAATCATAATATTTCCTTTAAATTACACAATTTATTCAAAATAAAAAATTGTTTTAGAAGAAGTAGTATATTTTCATTATTCAAAAAATTTGTTTAGAAATTTTTGAAAAATCCCAAAATATCATCCAAAGAGAATTTTTTATGATACTATTAAATATTAATTTCATTGGATATAATAAATTTTCTAATAATGGGAGTAGTTAATTATATTACTCTATCACAAAACGAAATAAAAACATTTTTGAGGAAGAATGTATTTTCAAATAATGTAAAATTATAAAATCCTTATTTACCAATATATTCATTTAATATAAAATATTAATAAATAATATTATTTTTTAATCATATTTATAACACGTAATTTAACATCTAGGTTACAATGATCACATTTAAACAATATATCATGATTTTTTAGGATTGATGTTGTGTTTCATATAAACTATCAAACATAGTCTAGGTTAAGTAAAACGACAAGTAATTTATAAAAAGTAACTGCAATATTAATATAAGAATTTGTTTCGGGGTTTTATTTACAAAATAATATTTTTTAAGAGAATCTAAATAGAATAAATTGGTTATGACTGTTGGGAAGTCTATTAATGATGTACATGTTAAAAAAATTATTTCTATATTTTGTAAAATCATCAGAGATTTTTTTTGCAAATAATTATAAAGATTAATTTAAAGCCTTGAATTAATTTAAGGCTATAAAAATTTCCTTAATAATTCATTTGATTAAATAAAACATTTTTTTGTAAATTTGTTTTCTAAAATATGGATAAGGAAGAGAAAAAATACCAAATCAAAAAGAAAAATAATATAGGATTTTATTTTAATTAATTCATTGATTTATCACGGTAGCAATGAGATTAAATATTGTAAAAGAAAAATTATACTCATTAAAAAATTTATTATTTGGAAATAAATGGATTTAATGAATTTTATATCATAATATTCATTATATGAAAATAAATGAAATCCCAAAAAATAATATTATAAAATGATTTTCTCACCACTTTGGTAACTTTTAAATTATAACCCCTTGAAAGAGTAAACAATAATTGAAACCATAATCATAATTAATAAATATATATTCATGTTAAATAAATCGTAGTTGTATATTGTACACCACATAATATTAAGTAGGTATATGATAGCAAATAAGTCTCAGTGGAGTTGAAATTGAGACGATATCCCATACAAAGATCATATCTATAGAGTGGGAATTAATTAATTAAGGAATTATGGGTAATATATTTAAATCCAAAAAATAAGTATAAGTAAAAAATAATACAATTATAGTTCATTATATACATAATAAAGTCATAACATAGTAATTGATGTTGATGTACAACCCAATGAATTATAATTGAGTTTAGAAACCCACTTACTGCCTGGTGACAATCAAATAAAGTCCACATGGGGTATTTAAAATAAATTTAAAATTAAAATAACATTAATTATGAATGAATCATGATATAATATGAAAATGTGTGTAGTATATATAACATATAATAGAAATTATGGGTATAACATTAAAATATTACCCAATTAAAGGAAATTTAGATTATGTATGTTACCACATGCTTCCCTTTATTTGAAAATGATTTAACCTACTTTTAAGGGTTTTAAACATGTTATTAATTTATAACAGAACAATATTAATTCTAATAATATCATATATGTTCTTTTTATAACATATTATCACCTTCTCATTAATCGTATATTATTATCCCCCAATTTTCATGTGTTAACTACTTCATTTTCCCATCCATGTTTTATCATAAAAGATATGTTTTTTATGTATAGTATATAGTTATATCATATATAAAATGATAATAATATTAGAAATATTATATTTTTTCATTATATATATTTTTAGAATAATTCTTGAAAGGATAAAATAAGGAATTAATCACATCACTTTATGGAAATGGAAAGTTGTACACATGCACAGGCGACAATATAATCTTATTAATGGGTTAAAGTGTAAAGAAGTGTGTGGTATATTAATTTTTTAGAATAAGTATCATGTAATAATCACAATATATATCCATTATTCATATCATTTTGAGTATCTAATTGTGTTAGTGATGGAAAAAATTTAAAACAGTTCAACAGGCGGTAGTCCTCCATACACATGAGTGATGATTTTGTTTCCCATTTGATAAAAAAATAGATAGATAGATATTATTAAATAAATATAATAACATAAAATTTTATTGTAGATATTAGTGTGATAATATTTTAATTTATAATATATAATTTTAGGTGGAAAAAGAAGAGGTAAAAATGGTTTGTGAAGACGATTACCTTGGTTTAGAAAAACCTCCATTGTATCTCTTATTAAAGACTCTAAGGTCGGTATTATGGGATGAATAGTGGCAATATAATTTAGAAAAGGGTACTAGGAATAAATTTTGGATCATTTTTTCAACTAAATGGCTCAATATGTGTGAATAAAATATGGGAGGAGGAGCCCCTTTATATTTAAGGTGGGTGGAAAAAATTTCATTTTTCAAAGATTTTCAATAGTTCTAAGTCACTTTTTTTGGGAAAAAGTACTTGAAATAAACCTTCCCGAAATATTATTTTATTTCAAGAGAAAATATGAAATCTAAAAGAAATTATATACATTTTTAGGTAACTTTAACCTGAAAATTTTTAGTTTAACCCCCTAAAATGATATTTTAACCATATCCATAGTAACCATTTTTTACTATTAATACCATTAATTCGGGTAAAAAAAGATAATATTATTAAATAACTAGCCCACACAACATTATTGATAACACATAGATGTTGATCATATTAGAATTTATATTTTCAAAACTATAATCAACTATAAAAGTGTAACACTAATGCAGTGAGGGGTCGAACTCATAGTGATAACTGATAGGAAGATAACCTATAGATGAGAACCTTATAAGGGGATTAATCAAGATATCTATCAGGTTTGGCTTTATCATAACTACATTTTATGTGATTTAATTCATATTTTAACTAAGGTACTAGGGATAATTTCTAGGTTTTGGAAAAATGTAATCATATATCTTGCATGTGATAGGCCTATCTCTTAGGCTAAAAAGCAGTGAAAAGGCCACCAATTAGTTTTTTTCTAACCAGTTTTATCTACCCTTGTTGAAACTGTTATTTGGCCTAGAGATAGTATAAAACCTAGGTGTAATAGTATTGGATTCAAGGAAATAAATATCACAACAAATTTTTCCTTTTTTCACAACAATAACTAGGTCAGTGTCCTTTGATAACATTTACCATAATAAGGCTTATGAAAAATAGTTGAATAGAAATTTTTTAACCTAGTAACCAGCCATAGGGTTACCATATTTTGATTTAGAGATTTTCTATTTTTAAATATACCCTTACTCTCAACCCCTGACCCTAATCAGATTATCCACACATGACAGTATTAAATGAAGGAGGGGAAATAATGAAAATACGTGAAATAATAAATAAACAACTAAAAAAATTTAAACACACATTTTAAACCACATAAAAATAATACAATACTAACCTAAATGAATAAAATATGAATAACAAAACAATTTTTGACAATAAACCACAATAAGAATTGAAACCTAACATTTTGAAAAGAAATCCACAAAGAAAGTATCTTAGAATAGTAAACAACAACAACATAATGAATAAAATGTGAAATTAAAAAAAAGAACTAAGTTTAAAAGAAAACATATAAGAAACTAATAATAATATGTAATTTTCTAGTGGAATATGAAGTCCTCCCTTCTATCGAAGGGTACTCACATGTATATAAATCCAAGAGTTTCTTGATTTTAAAATAATTCAGGTCATGTAAATTCTTTCAGCGACTACTATTATGAGATTTTAATGATTTAATGTGGGTTTCACATCATGTTCTTCATATCCAAAATGTTCTCTATAGATCTTAGATCTCTTATATTTCATGTCTTATATCCTTGATAGGATTCATAATTCAATATTTTCACATTGTGTATGATTTTAAAATCATGTGTCTTCATTAGGTTTTGTATTCAATTATTTTTTGATTTGTAAATGGTATTCCCATCATATACTTGATATACATATTTTAAAATAGTTTCTAGGGATTTCATTTCACTTTTAGGTGTTGAACTATTGAGGATTTCACGTCATGAATCAATGTTTCAGGGTGTGTAATGTTTGATTTTTTTTTGGTTTTTCTAGAATTTCCTCCTTTTTTATTGAGTTCCTATTCCTTGAAAAAAAACAAAAACCCTATGTTTTATTGAATATATATTTATTAAACCTTAAATAAATGTATCCTATATGTATATATAAATTCAGATTATCAAATTCCTCTACAATTGAACAATTGATTATCCTCAATAAAAAACATCTCAATGAGAATTTGAAATCATACAACATTTAAACAAGAATTTTTTATAACAAATAAAAAAACAAATCAAATTGAATATGGAAAATGTTACTCTTATTGAATCACACATATAGATAAAACAAATCATTCCTCATAGTTATGTTATTTATTCATTTTGTTTCTTCCTCTAATGAAATTTTCTCAACCGTTCTTTAGAAGATATACCCATTTTTAAATTTTAACTCACATTGAATTTTCTCTCACCAATTAGGAATAAATGAAATTATAATTATGATTATACATTGAATACATGTTCCTACCCATATACATTCATTTGTTATAAAATTTTTACTCTACAAATAAAAACACAAAATTAATCATGAGGGTTGAAGAAAAAAGGTTCAATTTACTCTGAGGATGAGGGTAGGTAGGTAGAGGATAAATTTAAAGCTCAAAAAGGATGGTAAAATCTCACGTATAATTCTTGATAATTATGAACATTACAATTAGAAAACTACTCCAAGAAAAAATGTCTATCTGCTCCCAATAGCTCAAAGAATGTCCATAAATATTTCAAGAAAGCATGAAGAATGTAACTTGTTCTCTTCTATATTTAAATATTAATTATTTCCCAAAAACCTTACTCAATATTCCTCTCACATCTACCACCTAAACATATACGTTCTTTAATAAGAATCATAAGTCTGACAATGGTGATTTTTGACCCCTGAATATATAATCCATTGTTTTTTATTGTTATAATTTTTTTATTTTTTATTTTTTCAAAGGAATGGGGTAAGACTATAAAATGAAAAGGTTATTATGAATAATTATATATAAATGTAGTAAATATACTACCATTATCCTCCTTAGTATCATCATCCTGTATATGGTAGAGAAGAAAAATATACCACAGTTGATAAAGAAATCATGAATAGTACCAAGAGTCTGGTAGGAATGGATAACAAGATTGAAATGGTTTAATTATAACAAGGCTAGTCATGGAAACTACAGGCTAAATAAAATTAAATAAAAAATTGGGTCTCAGGATAAATGGATCAAAAAACATTTCCCGAAACATTTTATGAATATATTTATTGAATCCTAGCCACAATAAAATTCCAAAGCAAATTCTAACAGGTTTACATGCCCTAAGTATCTCTCAAAAAATATTCTTACAAAAAAAACATCAATGTTAGTCTAAAATCTTCTCAAGAATGGGAATATAAAAATGAAAATCACTCAAGACATAATATTATGTATTAAGTCAATAAAAATAAATTGAATGAATTTAGAATTATAATTATATTAATCAACTCAGGAATCCTGCTAAAAAAAATTGATAGGAATAATAATGGATTTCAAAATATCTAACAAAAAAGTTTCTTTTAATTACATATATTTATTGATATTTTATGTTAAATCATTCTTTCATTGTAAACTATATCCCATACCAATGAATACAAGAAAAAAATCCTAGTGTACACACAATAAAACTCAATAAGGACTCCACCACACTTAAAATGAAATTGTTTTCACACTGTTATGGGATGTGACATAGGATAGATAATAATAGAATCATAGACAGATAGGAGTTGATAATTTCTACATTGAAAATAGGTAATTGAGAGCACTCTATATTGAAATCATGACATGTGAAAAATGTTATATAGTGATGGGAAATTATACTACATTCAAAAATTGTTAGAAACAAATGATACCTAAATTATAGAAACCATAAGTAAATAGGGTTTGTAAAATATATAAGCCTAGAAATAGAAAGATTCACATTGTCAATAGTAGGATAAAATAGCTCAGATAAATTAATGAATCAACTATAATTATGTTTTGGACTAATGATAACTAGAAAGTTCTAAAAAAGAAAAAAAGGTCCTATGAAACACAACAAAAACATATAAAATCAAAAATATGGGTTTCCACTTATAAATAACATACAATGACATATTCAACTATACTTATGGAAAAAATATCATTGTTTTCTTCCATTGGCTTAGATGTCATATGAATCTTGTAGAAACATATAGTGATGTCATCGATATCACAAGGGTATTTTGTGGAGTTATCCACTTTAGGAATGGGTTGACCAAAATAATCATGTGGTTTTAGTAGCTACCGTGTATGTTGAAGTGTGGGGGGGGGATCATGTATAGTATAGATCTAGAGATTATCAAGATGAAATTTAATGTCTTCGAGATGCTAATATATCTCATGTGGAAGGCCATATGGAGGTCTGATAGACATTTTAATGACCAAAAATAATATATAATATCTAGACAATGCTAAATTAATGCAGATGTAAAAATTAAAATAATCATGATATTATTGAAATTAAATGTATTTCCCATCTATAGATATGATAAATGATATGTCATGGAACATGGTATAAAATAGGAGTAAAAAGAACGAAAAAATAAACTGAATAGAACTTATTGTGGGGGAGGGGTATATGGGAATAAGTAAAGAAGAATGGTTGAATATCAATGAGAATCATTGGTATACCCTTCCATAATGGTGCCTTCCTGAAGCTTCCCCACCAAGTATTAGCTATGGAGGAAAGGTCTAGTGGATTGAACACTATAGTGGGTGTCAGGGTGCTAGAAATATGATCATTAAAGATAGGTGGAGGATATGTGCGGATCTGTATGGGGGACAAATGTTTTAAATATGGATTAATTAAAGACACATTTAAGATATATTTATGTCCAAGTCCCTTGACACATCAGCCCTTATTAACAATAAAATCATGTTGGGAAGAAATTTTTGTAAGCTATGGGGTAGGAAAACCAAGTTTGGGGGTGGGGTTGAAATTTAGGTAGAGGAAGGGTCTACAATATGGGTAGGTGGGTAGATATAGGGGCTGGTGGGGGGGTCATAAATATTGGTGGCTCAGTGAATGGAATCTGTATGAAACATCGTATCTTTAGAAGGTTATTTATAACACATTGGAGAAAAGACAAAATTTTAGATGGTACAAGTGGGGCCAGTGTAGTGGTTGTTCACAGTGAAGTTGATGTGGTTTTGGATGGTGCATTGGAAGTATCAGAGGAAGGTGGGGTATAGGTGGAAGTAGGGGATAAGGCTGGATCAGTAGTGGTAGGTTTCTCATGAGTGAGGGTAGGGGGTAGGGTAGGGTGATCTATGGCCTCATGTGTATCCTACATATACTCAAGGTGCACTAGTATCTCCCCTCAAGATCCTCACCTAGTGAAGCATGAGGGTGTAAATGGACTACAACTTCCTAAATGATGAAAGAGGATGAGTGGTATTGAAGATGCTGATATGATGGTTGAGATGGGTGATGAAGATTCCTCCTATAGGCATATCATGATCCATCCACACCTAGTCCAAGTATTAAAAATCGAACTAGTGTCCATGTTGATGGTAGGGCCACTCATCTCTAGGAATATGATAATCACCTCAATTTGGTGGATTCCCTAAAGATAATCTCCAATGTCAAGGCATGATTTAGTCAGAACCCAGTGGAGAAACCCTAGAGCAACACTCTACGGCTTGGTCCTCTTCAGAGTAAATAGATCATGAAATCTATGGGGTTCATGAGTGATTAATGCCTATTTCCTCATCAAAAACATCTTAACTAGGGCTATAATCATATAATATTCAGTAGGGGATAGGATGAAATCATTGGTGTAGCTACTGATCCTCATACTGAAATTTTTTAAGGTGAGATCTTATGTTTTTCCACCAAGGCAGAAGGTGGAATGCACCAGGTCTAGATCTGACATGACCAATGAATCTACGAAAATATCTCATTACATCTCCTCATTCACCATGGTGATGATGAAGGGTTTCGTCTGGACAATGAGATTGATTAACTCTATGTTCATGTGGATATTCTTGATATGGAAAAGATTAGGGTTTTTAGTTCTTCATCAGCTTAGCCTATATAGGGACCAACTGTACTTGATTCTTTGGGGTGGCGTAGTGTAGGTCAAGTGAAAGTGTGGTCATAAGGAAGAACCTTGATATGGGATAGATGAGGACTGGGAATGGGGGGGAAAATAAGGACTAGAATAATCATATGTAAACGGTGAGGGGGTGGGATCTACGGGTGACTGTGGAAGTGTAATGGATGGAAAATTGAGAGGCATATGATCATCTTCCTATTGGATTTCACACATGATGGTTTTAGTGAAAGAAATTTCTATAAGAGATGAAAATGATAAAGGATGGTAGAGGATGGGTGAAGGAACTATGTTCGATGGTGGGGGAATAGAGGAATAGAAGGAGAGAGGTAGTCATGTGAGTAGTGAGGGAACAATGGTCAGGAGAGGGAGCATACTGAGTGGGATAATAATAAAGGGGGTGTCAGCCATATACCCTAGGTCCATGGATTTTATAATCTCCCTATAATTTTCACATCATTTAAAATTTACACATTGTGTAAATCATGTTGAATTTATGTTTCCAATCCTTAATATTCATTTCTTGTAATTTTTTTCACAAGATTATTTTTTTTAATTTAAAAACTTTAAACATTCTCATGCATTATTCAACATTCCTAATTTTTAGGAAATAACATTTGAAATATTAAACATTTCATGGGTTTCCTCCTAGATAGTTATATATTATATTATGATCTATATATGTTTCAATTTAGATGAATTTACAAGTTACCACACCCTCCTATTGGAATGGTTTTTGATGACATAGTATATGAATAGTGGGATGGTTTCACTTATCAGAAGTTATATATAATTCACATCTTCATGATCATTGTATTCATCATCACTAAGAGTCAGGATCTCTCTATCATCCCCACTGGTTATATAATTGACATTCTAATCATAAGGAAAGATGTCTTGAAAATCAAATGAATGAACACATTTATTTGTGGATTTAACTATGTCGAAACAAACTAGTTCTTATTTGATTTTGAATATCATCATATATTTTTATACATCAATCAATTCCTTCTAAGTGGTGAGAAATAGTCTCCCTAGAATGATGGGGATGTCTCCTTCTTCCTCAGTTTCTTGTATAAGTAAATGAGTGGTAAAATGAACTTACCAACCATGACTAAAATTCCCCAAAGAAGTACATAAGGGTACTTGATTGATATTTCAATAATTAAAAGTTTAACTCACACTAGGTTCGATTATTCAAGCTCCCAATTTCAAAATACACCCACAGGAATGATATTGATACTTCCAATAAGAACACACGTGGATATTTTGAAATTGTATGTCCCTATATTATTGGGAATTGAGAAACATAAAGGGTATCCCATATTTAGTGAAATCTTCCATTGTACAACTATGATGAATTATTGATTTTAGGATATGACTCCTATGTATTTTATTTTATTTTTTTATAGAGTTGTTCCTTTATAAACATAGAAAGTAGGCATTTGAGAAATATCTCCTACAGAGGGGATGTTGATTTGAAAATTTTTAAACATCACTAGAAACATTTTATATTCCCTATATTTTTCCTTATCTCATCTTATCTAGAAATTGTAAAGGGGGGTATGTATGCTAGTGGTGGCACATAAACTTCTTCTTCATTTTGTTTCACTCAAATTGAATCTTTTTTAGTTTTCTCTAAATTCATTCATTTTCCATTAATATATTTATTTTTGTTTTCATCATCATCATCAATGATGATTAAATCCCATTTTTCAGGTTTTGACATGATTTTTCTCTCCTAAAAATGGCTACTAGAAATAAAATATTTTTCCACTAATATAAACCACAACCTTTTCCTCCTCTCTTGGATGAGTCTTGTTATTATCAAAAAATATTATTGATAATTTATCTGATAGAGTTTTATAGATTTTACACAATTGGGGATCACAGATTCACATGAAAACACTATGGATTTTCATTTTAATTTCTTAGATATTCATCCACTAATTAAATTTATTAATTAGGGTAGTAATTATGTTTTTATAGATTTTATTATGGAGGTGGGGATTTCTTCGACTTCCTTGATAGATCTTATTGAAACTTCTATTACTGATTTATCAAAGGAAAATGTTGTTATTGAAATTGTTGTTGTGCTTGAGAAGAAAGATTTTGAGGTGGGTATCTACATGGTCCCTGATTCTGTTGTGGTTTTGGACCACTCCAATATTTATAATAACCTTTTTTGGGTTGTTGCAGTTTTTGATACAGTCTCTGCTGATAGTTCTACTACTAATATCGTTTTGGTTTCCAAAACTCTTGATATATTTTATTTTAATTTATATAATTGAAATATTGTCTTTGATGTCCCTCCAATCATATTATATAGTCCTAATATGGGTGCAGGTATTTTCACATTTAATATAATTATATTTCAATAATAAGGACATGAGGTGGTAGTGGTGTACTGTGTAGTTGGAAAGACTTGTGATTTTTTCGGTCTCAATATTGGGATGCTAACCGAGTACTATCTTCCATATGGTGAATTATATACTATGGTGGTTCTCTATCACTCATCCACACAATATAATTGTGTTATATCTCATCTAAAAGAACTCTTATGAATTTAGGAATCTATAGAAAGATCCCTCCATCAATTACAACCACATCTAATGTGAAAGTAGTTGGTTGGAGTCCCTAGTAGAGCATCGATGATGAAGCCACATATCGAGTCCATGATATGGTCACTTATGAGTGATCTCCTTAAAATGATCACAGACTTACTAAGTTGAATTTCCATCTTCTAGGTTAGAATTTTGGATCTCATTTATTAGCATTAATTTACATATTTGTTGGAAATATTGATCTTATATGTATTTTTTCTAAATCCACCCAAGTCCCGGTGGACTATAGATCTTTTATTTTATTTTAATTCTTTGTTCTATCACATAAGTATAAGGGAAACACATGAATCCTAATGATGTCAGATGATAAAATTTGATTGTGAAAGTTCTCACAAACTTCTAATAAATTTGAGATATTCACATTCGGATCTTCCCTTTTAGTCCACAAAATTGACTTGTGTCCAAAATCATATGGATGAATCCATGTTATTCTTTTAATGTATGCACCGGGATATTTGACCACACAATTCTGGGTGTAGCTCCAATAATGTAAGGTAATCTATAGTCCATGATGGTCTACTCTTGCAGCATTTGTCTCTCTCCCTGATGCTCAAGTGGTTCATATTAGAGGTTTTGGGGGTTAGGTAGTGCCCGATTGTTATATTCATTTATAGTTAAGTGTTGGCATGAAGATATGTATCCTCTAACTTCATTCTTGAAATAAAATGGTTCTAGAGGTTCAAGGCTCCTTGAAAAAAAATAATAGACCCAATTTATTCACATTGATAAATAATAGTGGTGGTAGGTCCTAGTATGTGTGAAAATTTGTAAAAAGAAAAGGGGGTGAGGGAATCCAATGTTTTCATAGAAGGTTGTTGTTCCAAAGCACAATTATCCACAAAACCGAATCTAAAATTTTAATGGATTTCATAGAGTCATTGATTATGTGTGAAAATCGATCATATTATAATTTATATTTCTCCAAATACGCTCATCTACAATAGAGTACCACAGTGGTGGTGCGGGGTTGAGCGCACAAGGATAACTATTAAGAATAAATCCTATCGGCAAAAACCTCATTAAAGGAATCCTTACGATATCTCTATGGTTTGGTTGTATTAAAACTATATTGTATGGGTTTTAATTCAGATTAAAAATAAGTTATGATGGAAAATTTTAGGTCTTAACCATAAGACTAATCCGATTTCTAGTTTGGGATAGACATATGACATTGGTTTTGAAGTGGTGAAAAGGTCACCCATTGGTTTTCATTCAACCAATTGGATCTACCTAAGATATAACTATTCTTTTACCAATATATAATAAACAACATTAGTTCAATAATCTTATATTAATGGAAGAAGGTATCATAAGATATTTCTTCAAGATAATTCAACTCTAATGAGTACAAGGTCCTTATATTACATCACATGGGATTAGTGTTATGCAAAAATATGTGTTAAAAAAATTAAGCTAATTACTATCCAGAGGGTTAAAAAAAATTATTCAAATATTCATTACATTAAAATCCACCATTAATCTAGACCCCTAGCCATAAGAAAATTATCCAAACATGACTCTATTAAATAAAATTAGGTAAATATAAATAATGCTTGACATAATAAATACACAATTCAGAGTAGTGAAATCCAAAATTGAAAGCATATAAAATTTATCAAAAACTAATTTTAATGAATAAATAGATAAGAAAACTAAAATTGTTTAAATTTAATGGAGTTCAAAATTTAATCATGATGTTTAGAATAGAAACATGGAAGGAAATATTAATATAATGGTAAGATACTACAAAAAATGATTAAAATGGTAAAAGAAGAAATAATAATATATTGGAATGAAAGTAGAAAGGAAATTTAGAAGAAAACAGAATTTTTTGGTGGCATCCTAAGTCCTCCCTTTTGTTGGAGGGTTCTCACACATATATATATCCAAGAGATTCATGATGTGTAAATTATTCACCTCCAATAACTTTTTTAAATGACTTATATTTTGAGACATTCATGGTGTGAACTCTGTTTTGACATCATGTACATCAGATAGAAAAGTTCTCCATAGATCTTCAATATCCTATATTTCATGGATTTTATATTCATTGGGATTCATAATTCAAACATTTCATATTGTGTATGATTTTAATTTATTTCATCTTTATCAAGATTCATAATTGAGTCTTCTATGATGTGTAAATGGTTTTCAAATCATGTACTTGGTTAAATTATTGTAAAATGGTTTCATGGGTTTACAGTAATCTCATAGGTATTCTTCTCTAGATAAATACTAATCATGAATTTGTTTTTCACAATGTGTAAAGTCTATCTTTTCGATTTTTCTAAAACTTCTTCAGTTGATTTTTGAGTTCCTATTCCTTGTAAAAAAACCAAAACCAGACATATTATCAGGCAAATTAGGATTAAACCTTAAATAAATGTATCCAATATGTATACATAATGATGGATTATCATTACACAATATTAATTATTCTTATTCCAAATATGGAGTTCATTTTCTAAAATTCAATTTACAATGGTGAAAAAAATTAATTTAAAATTAATTCCGCAATACGTGATGATTTTTTTTTCAATAAATGCATTTTTCAAGAAAAATATACTATTACATTTACTATATATCTTTTAATAATCATCATCATATGAATTTAAATTAATTTATTTAGATATATAATTTTAACATTTATATTTTATAGGGGATATAGTGACTTCGTCTTAACATATCTGGATATTACATCATTTTAGATGAATATTCATAACTTTACAAAAGTACATGCTTGAGGATCGTAATAGTTTAGTGACTTTGGAAACATAGAACACAATATTATAACTATTTGAAATATATTCAATGTTTCCCACATAGATCTCCCCTTCATTACTCCCACTCAAATCATTTCTTCATAACCAAGGGAAATAAATCATTGGAATGTGTGATATCATATGATCAATAAGGGTAAGTGAGGGAGATATGAATGAATAACCTTGGGAATAAAGGTATGAGAAAAAGATCATAACATTGGAATATAATACCCAAAAAATAAAAGGTCATAATCAAGAGTCATTGAATAAATATTTGAAGTTCATAAGACATAAATAATAAGGTAACCAAGATCATAATCCATGAAATCATAACACTAGAATAAGGCATGGTTTTTTGGTATACACATGAGCATATAAATGCATTCCCTATAAGTCAAATATCATTACTAAAAACATATCTGGGAACTTCATGGGGGATACACCTATAAGGAGGGACCCACCGCCATACCCAATAATGAAACATTCCTTATAGTTAAAATTTTCCACTTTTCAAACCTCCTTAGTTGTAAAGGTTCAATCTCATGACTATCTTAGTAGCCATAGTTCACTACCAAGAACATATTAGAAGTCAAGGTTCACTCAAAATACCATCTTAGTGGACAACGATCTTTACTAAATAATGTTCTCCCCCTGTTCTAATATTGTAAATCTAATGAGATATAAATCTCTACCCAATGAATCTAAGGGAGATACAGGTCCCATTTGACTCATAATGAAATCATATATACGTTATCCAAGAGATAATAAAAAATTGATCATACCATGAAATGTAAAAAGGGATGGGTTTCATAGACATCATATCACTTCCCATGAAATGAAATGGGTATAATAAAAATTTCATAATATCATAAACTTTTTAAAAAATAAAATTTTTATAATCCTAGATTAACCCTTTCATTGAAGATATTTTTTAAGTGTTTTTACATTCTATAATCCGTGGAATAGAAATGGGTTTCATAATCTAATTTTCATCTAAATCATAAATCATTCAAAGAAATAATTAGAATGATTTCCTTGGATAATATACATAGTATATCATAAACTATATCAACGGATATCATCTTATATAGGGAAGGATTCAGAAATATCACTTGGATCATTTCTTAATTGAAATAACCTTTCATTGAAAAAAAATATGAAACATAAAACATTTTCAACATACATTTATTGGAAAACTAAATTCAAAACTTTTGAATTAGTCTTTAAAATTCATCTGAACAATTTCGTGAGTAAAAAATCTCTTTGAGTTTGAAAATAATTTTTTGAAAATAAAACCTTTTTAAAAACTTTTTCATTGAAAACTACTTTAAAAACATAGAAAACAAAATTTGAATTTATTGAAATCATTTTCATGGAAAATAGTGTTATGAAAAAAGATAAAAAAACTTTAAAAATAATTAAAAAAAAATTTAAACCTAAATTATTTTTAAAAACCTTTTACTTTGAAAATAAATTTGAAAACATATAAAATAATATATGAAATAATTTGAATCATTTTTTTGTAAATAATCTTTTGAAAACATATAAATAATGCTTTTAAAATCATTTGAAATCCCTCTTGAACATATTTTTTTGAAAACTGTATTTTCTAAAAGCAACCTTAAAAATAATGAATGTCCAGTATATTAGGAAAAAAAATCATAAATTTGTTTTTCTAAACATGGAAAAGAAAAAAAAAGAAATGACGGTAATGAAAGTTGATAAATAAATTAATGATGAACATTCCTTTTGTGCTATAGAATGTTTAGAAAAGTTCCTTGATCATAACATTACAAGAAGAATCCTTTTTAAAATATATTTTGTTAAATAGGTAAAAAAAGGGTAAATTTTTTTAGATGTCATTGTATAATATTATAAAGTTTTAATTTTTTTAGAAAACATGGTTTTGGAAGAGCACAGATTTACAACTGAAATAAAAAATATTGTAATATTTTTATAAAAACGTTTTTTAATAATCTTATGTACCAAAGAGTTTAAAAATCCTACCATTATTTTAATACTTCGTAAATAAACATAAGAGAATAGAATTCATGAGAATTATAAAGAGATGGATCATTATATTTCATCAATGGGTGAATAATCATAAACAATCCTGAAAATGTATGAGATTGTAGAAATAAAATCTTACAAATTTAGTAACTTGGAATCAAATTCCACATAAATGAATAATAATACATGAATCCTAAAATATCGTGAAAATAATTAAATTCATGATATAATAAGTCAAATTGTAGTATATAAACCTCTTCATAGAAAGTATGATCATAACATAACATGTTTCTCGAAGAAAAAAAATGATTCCAATTTAATTTATTTATTTGGTTACTTTTGAACCATATAATCAATGAATGGGAGATAATAAAATGGATATATGAAAATCCTTAAAATTAGGAATAATAATAATTTAATATTTTCATGGGTATTATATACCACATAAAAAATAAACAAGTACTAAATAAGGAAATATCTCAAAAAAATACAACTGAGACTAGAAATCACTTTACCTTATGTCTTGACTCTCGTCGTACTCGTTCAAAACTCATGTATAATAAATATAAGTTCAGTATACATATATTAAAGAACCTTATTCAGTTATATCTTACCATATATAAATTTATTATGACATTTTATTACCCTTTTATTAACAATTCCATGTTAATGTTACGTTTTAGGTAATAACTGCCTTGTTTTTTCCTATGTGTTTTGATTTTTTATATTTGTTCTTATATTATTTATATCATGATTTAATAATTTCCATAATGATAAATATGATATAAATACCATATATTTTCATAATATATGTATTTATAATAATCTATTAAATATATAAATATGAAATTAAATACAACGTTCATGGAGATGGTAGGTCATACGTACGCATGAACATTGATTCCATTTTCATATAGAATTAAAAGAAAGAAGGGAAGTAAATGATATATATATTAGTTAAATTATAATTATTATTACATATATATCATGTATTTTTATTAAGACCTTCCTTAATACATTTCATGTAAAGCATGAAAATATCACATCAGTTTGAGGCGCCGGTAGTCCACACGTCCACAAATGATGTTATCATATTCTCACAAGATCGAAAGCATGAAGGTATGTGTTATATAATAATTAAATAGGTATAAATAAATAATAAATATCATATATATCATATAAAAATAGTAATTATATCATTATTACCAACCTTGAAAGGTGGTAATGGAAGAACGAAAGACATCAATTCGCAAGGTTGTAGTCTGTCGTGCACACAAATAACGATCATGTATCACAATTAATTGAATTGTGTCTAAGTTTAGTCAGATAATTAACATTAAAAAATTATCAAAAGAATAATGATACATATTTTATTACATAATAATGGAATAATAAGATTTGATTGGGTGGGGAAAGAAAGAAAAGAATGTTTTTTAGAAAGATATTACCTCTTCTTTGGGTAACTCATTTTGGTTTGCACCCAAGGGATTCCTTGGTCAGATTTATTCCCAAAGGTGTGGTTCTATAATGAAGTTATGGAAGGTGGGAGTTTTTTCTTCCGGGTTGGGATGGGGAAAAAGGCTTTAGAGGTGTAAATAAATGAGGGATTTAGTTCCCTTTTATAGTGGAGGAGTGCCATTCTAGTAAATACAAAAAGGTAAACACTATTTAGAGGCCTCCCTTACATCACATGCCTCAAATAATGATCCATTTTAGATCAAATGGCTTATATGATCTAATTATTGCTGAAAAATAGATTTTTGATTTTTTTTCTATGTTATTTGTCTATATAAGATAATATTGAACTATTAAGTAAACTCTTTTTTACCTCAATCATTCTATTTAATTTTAATTACAGTCACTAATAGTTTTTCTAAGAAAATTAGTTGAGCATATAAATATTATAAATAATTATTATTCCAAATAATTAATTCATTTTTTCAAATTAAAAACACAAAATAGGATGAAATTATTTTAAAATCAATCTCACAGATGGAGTGAGACAATAGGTTTTCAAAGTGAAAATGTTTATATGTTTGAAGTGTTTTTATATAGATTTATAATGTGAAGTTGATTAAAATAAACTAAATTAGATTAATAAATGAATAGTTAATCTAAATATACTTTCAAATATTTTAAATATATAAATTAAAAATAAAAATATATTATAAGAAAAGATATATTTTAATTAGAATTTAGTATTTTCACTATTTATCAAAAAATGAATCTTCTCAGAAAAATATCAAAAATTTAACCAATGTAAAAATGGATATTCCACTTTATAAAATTAATTTTACTTTTTCAAATAAAATTTAAAAAATTTCAAAAATTATTTTTTAAACCAGTCTTCCATTAAAAGGCGGAAATATCACCTTTTAGAAAAATATTTCTTTTTTATGCCTAAAATTGGATTTGTTCTTATTTTGATCCTATCAATCTTATTGGATTAATGTAAAAACATTTGGTTGAATTTATAATATATAATTTTCATTATTATATTTCACTAATTTTTATTAATTTAATTTAATAAGATAAAACTCATTTATGGGCATAAAAACTATTCTTTCATAAAATCACATCCTTTATATTAAATTTGATTTTATTTTCATTTCTGAATAATTGCTAAACCAAGAATTAATTTTATAAACTTGTGAAAACCATAGTTTCATAATTTAGTAAATATTATTAAAATATACAATTCCAATGTATTGGTGATGACTACTATAATATTTTAAAAATATTATTAATATTATATTGTAGTTTTTTAATGCTCAGTCTTTCATGTAATGAATGCTGTCAAATGAAATCGACATTGTGTGTAACACAAGACAAACATAGTGTTTCAGGTAATGAAATAAAATATATGTATTCCTTAAAATGAAATAATAACATTGTGATTTGTGTAAATAAAGCATAAATTTGTGTATCGTGTAATGAAATCCATCAATAAAATTTAATTTCTGAAAAAAAAAATTCATATATACTTAGAGTGTTACATTATAACCCAATTAAAATTGAATTTCCCCTAACAAATTCAGCAAATTTATCAACGGATTAATACTCTAAATCTTCTTTCATAGAAACCCACATCATAAAAATGAATACTAAAACTTTCTTTAAAAAGACAATGTTAGAAATGTAACTGTTATCAAAAGTAAATCATGACCAGGTTTCCATATAGGAAGATATAGGTATCAAGTAAAAACATGGGCATGTAAGAGAAATAAAATTGTAATGTTCTGATAGAGAGTGATGGAGAACATGGTCAGGATAAATTTAATGATCCCAAATACATAAAATAAATACTATTAGAAAATGGTCATTGATATCATCAGAAATTATGTCAACAGGACAAAATTTTATTTAATGACCATTTTTCTAATGTTGCATAATTTTCATGAGAAGATATACTTACTTGATTTCGGAACAATATCACACTTTTTACCATTATCAATTTACACTTATTATATTATTACAATAAAAGAATGTGAATTTTTCATTCCTAAAGCATTAGCAGATCAGTCGATCCATAAATTGAATTATTGGTTAACCAATCAATATTTATCATAAAAAATTGTCAGAACATGTTATCCAATATTAATAAATAATCATGTGGTGAGATTATACTTTAATATCTAAATCCTCATTCTATGTTTAATAAAAACCATTCCATAAATGGTTATCCATAAAAACCTTTTGAGATATGAAATTCCAATACTTGATAAATAAGGTCACCACATTTCTCAAAAAAATCATATCATTGACCCAAGTTATATCATAATGTACCTCTTGTTTTTTATATACCAAACATATGGATACCTACAACATATTTTCTCTTGAAACATTGTAATAACCTGAATTAAAATAAAACCTTATTGAAAATATATTATTCCAATGATATTTTGATATATACATCAAATACAAAAAAATGTGTGAACATAATCCATGATAACATAGACTGAGATTTCAAAAAATCAATAATAAGTTCCATGGTAATTAGTATTATACAATTTAATTAATCCATACTAATTTCTTTATATAAGATAAACACATTTTTCTCAATATTAGGAACCCATTAAGGGTTACCTTCCTGTAATCAAAATATAACTTTTCCATTAAATCACTTTTCTATGTCATCGACACCATTCAATATATTGTTGAAAATCCATAATGGAAAACAAATACATCATGATTTATATAACTAAATTCTTGAATTTTAATACATATATAGTTCAATCATCTATCTTTATTCTTAAACCATTACTATGACTACATCATCTTATTTCTTAATACCCCATTCCTAGAATATGAAATATGAATCATGTTGGAAGGTTCCTAAACCTCTATTTAATCATGGTTCATTCATTTAACAAAAAAAATATTGTTAGAGCATCCCATACCTTTCACATTTCATTCAAGGTCTCTTTATAATTATTAGTATAACCAATACTCGTGAAACCTTACAGATTATCTTCCTAGGATTTCTAGTTTGGACATATATTTTTATTTAGCCCATACTTTCAACATCTGAAACATTACATGTTAACCTAGTTACTTATAGTTCTTTATATTGACTAAGACTGCAAATCAGAGTGTGAGCAACACTTACCATTTAATAAAACCATGTAATCATGAAAAATTACTTATTGGATGTCTAAATTATGAAACATTTTTTTAAATTTATGACACATTAGTCTTATGGTTAATGAAATCTAGAGAAATATCCTTCGAAATATTCCTAGGGATCTCAATAGATTCTTCTCATCCTCGTTTCAAATGGTTGACTAATCCCTTAATTTGATTCCAGCTATATCAACCAAGGCTTAACATAAATGGATATTACATTATTTTAGATGAATATTCATCACATAACAAAAGTACATGCTTGAGGACCATAATATTTTAGTGTCATAAATATTCTATCTTGGTGAAATATCATCAATGTTCTTCACAATGGTATTACCCATTAATACTCTTACTCAAAACTTTTCTTCCTAAAACATGGAAAAGAAATATCAGAAAGGGTGAGTTGAGGTTATTCGTAAGGGTAAATAAGGGAGATATGTAAGAGAAATTATGATTATACGAGTATGTGAAAAATATCATTACATTATAATATTATACTATACATATAAAATATCATATTCAGGAGTCAGGGAATAAATATTGGCAGTTCAAAATACATGAATCATTTAGTAATTAAGAGAATATTCCAAGAGAACATACCTTAAGAATAAAACATATAATTGTGGTAGACATATAAGAATGTAAAATCATTCATTATAAGTAATTTATCATTATAAAAACGTTTTAGGGAAATTATTTAGGGATATATCTACTAACAGGGATGAACCACCGTACCTATTTGCGGGCCATTTGTTATAGTCGAATAGTTTCACTCCCTAAACCATCTTAGTAGTCAAGGTTAACTCCCAAGAATATCTTAGTAGTCATGGTTCACTACTAATACCATCTTAGTAGTAAAGTTTCCCTCCCAATGACAACATAAGAGAGAATGTAATTTACTAGACTGGGTTAACTCCCAATTCCATCCATATATATCTAATGAGATATACATATTTTTCCAATTAATGGGAGGAAGATATTGGTCTCACCCATCTCATAATTAAATCATATATATGTGGTCCACAAGATAATTAAATATTAATCATATAAAGATCCATAAAAACGAAATAGGTTTCATAGACAGTATAACATAACCCATGAAATGAAATGGGTATCATATAATTTCTATCATTTCATAACCTATGGAAAAGAGAAAACTTTAATAATAATATAACAAACTATTAAAATAAGCATGTTTCATATGCTTTTTATCATGGTATAACCCATGGAAGAGCAATAGGTTTAATAAAAAACGTTTCATCATAATCTTAAAGAATTTAAAGAAAGAATAACAATGATTTAGATGGATTGTATCCCTATTAAAACATAAATTATAATGAAGGATGTAATATTAGAAAGGGAATGATTTTTAAAGTTCACAAGGAGTATTTCTTAAGTCAAATAAATGTAATTTGAAAATAAATTTCAAAAACATAAAACATTTTAGAAATAATTTTAATTTTAAACAACATTGGAAACATGTGAATTAACTTGGAAGGATATTTAAAACATTACATTTGTAAAATATTATTTTCATTTTGATATTTTTTTTAAATATAAAACATTTTTTAAAACATTGTTATATGAAAATAAATTTTAAAACATTGAAAAGAATATTTTAAATCAATGAAATAATTTACATTGACAATACCCTTTTAAAAAAAGATAAATTAATATTTTAAAATCATCTAAGATAATTTTTAAACGCAATTTTTTTAGCAAATTTGTTCATTTAAAATATATTTAAAAACATATAACAGTTTCTTTGATATAACTGAAAACCTTATTTTAAATACCCTTTTGAAAATATATAAAGGTTGTTTTGAAAATAATTTAAAATACGTATTGAACATTAACTTTTTTAATCCTTTTTAATTGAAAACCACTGAAGAAAAATGAGTTTCTAAAAAATGTGGATACACAATTTTTTTAAAAAAAATTATTACTGAAAACTTTCGAAGGTAGCTTAAAATAAATTACCATCATGACGATACATAAATTTGTAAAGGCCAAACTTTCCTTTTGCACTATAAAAAGGTTAGAAAAGTATCTCTATAAGAAAATGACAATAAAATTCCTTTTTAAATATCATTTTGTAAAAAAGGTTAAACATTGGTAAAAATGAATTTAAACTAACGTATGATAATAGTATAAATTTTTGAAAGTATTTTCAGAAAACATTGTTTTGGAAGAACAGATATTTCCAACTAAAAAGAGAAATAAAGTTGTATTTTTATAAAAATATTTTCTTAATTATAAAAATTAACAAAGAAAGGGAAAATAGTACCTTAACTTGATGTTTTCATAAATAAATAGTGTATAAAAAATTCATGATAATTATGGATACATGGATTATAATATTTTATCAGTGGAATCATAATCATAAACTATCACGAAAAACTATGAGATTATAGCAATAATGTCTTACCTCTTTGGTAACATTGAATCAAAATCCCTATGAAATAATAAAATTAATGTTATATTAAATATCTTTTAATGAATTATATTCCTAATAAAAATTTCAAAAAGGAATTATTTGCACTGAGTAAAATAATATAGGTGTATAACATAAAATGTGTCTCAAAGAAGGAAATCTATGACAAAATTACATTACCGATTTGGTAACATGTGAACCGTAAACTCCATGAAAGGGATATCATAAAATTTATATGTGAATAACTGTATATTTAATTATAATAATCATAGAATAAATTCATGGTTATTATATACACATAAAAATTACTTCTGAATAAGGCATAAGTCTAGTAGAAAAAAAAGTGAGACTAGAAATCCCCTTACTTTATGTATTGACTCTTATCATACTCAATAAAAAATATGGAATAATAAATATATGTTTATTATACATTTAATAAAAAACCATATTTAGTTATATAATAACATATATTATTTTAATATGACCATTTATTACCTATTTATATACAATTCTATGTTAGAGTTACATTTTAGGTAATAACCACTTTGTTTTTTGCATGTGTTTTGATTTCTAAATTTTTTGGTCCTCCAAACTATATCAAGTTTTCATCATATTTAGAATCATAACAGTGGTATAAATAATATATATATATATTATATATTTATTTTTTATAATTTATAATATATATAAATAGGAAATCAAATACACTATTTATGCAAATAACAGACCATACATACCCATGAATGATGCTTCCATTTTCTTATCGTATTGAAACAATGAAGAGAAATAAATGATATATATATATATATATTATAATTATAGAATATATATTCCTCCATATTCATCACATATTTTTAATTAATCCATCCTTAACACATTACATGTAAAAATGATTGAATCACATTTTTTAAGGAGGCGGTACTCCACACATCAACAAATGATGTTATGATATTCTCACAATATGAAAAAAAATTATATGAGTTATAAAATAATTTCATAACAATAAATACATCAAATAAATCATATATATCATATATAAACTATATTTTTATAAATATTCTCAACATTTAAAGGTGGTGATGGAAGAACGAATGACATCGGTTTTCGAGGCAGTAGTCCATCGTACACATGAATGATGATTCTATATCCCATCTGATAGTGTGAGTTTAGTTAATTAAAACTAAAATAATAACATCTAATAATATTTATTATAAATATTTTACTATATAATCCTGGAATAAGAATAATTTAATGGGTGTAGAAAGAAATAAAATAAAAGATCTTATTGAAGGATGTTTTCTCTTCTTCGGTTAACTCTTTTTGGTTGGCACCAAAGGGATTCCTTGGTAGATTTATACAAAACTTTAGAAACATATGGTGAATTTATGTAAGTTGGGAGATCATTTAGGTAAATTTTGGATTTGATAAATGTATATAGAGGTGTGAATAAGTGATGGGATGAGTGTCCTTTTATAGTGGAGTAGTGTAATTCTTGTAAATACAGAAAGCTAAATCCTACTAAGAGGTCTCCCTTACATAATGTGCTTCCAATAAGGGTAAATGTTTTACAAAAGGAATTATATGGTATAAATATGGATATTTAATGGATTTTTTAAATGTTTATAGGTTATTTTTCTGCATATGTTAATGTTTAACAACTAAGTAATCTTCTCTTTAACATAATCACTGTAATTGATTTAAATTGATTTCACTAAAATTTTTCATGAAAAAAATTAATTTTAAACTAGTTGAAATTATATATTATGATTATTAAAAATATGGAATCCTTTTTTCCATATTATAAATACATAAGTGGCAGAAATTAATTTTAAAAAAATCCAACATACAGGACGAGACAACAACTGTTTAAAATTTTAAATGTTCAAAAGATTAAAATGGTTTTATATCAAATTCCAATGTTAAATTGATTGCAATGAAGTAAATTGGATTAATATATGTCTAATTTTTATAAATATACTCTAAAACAAAATAAATATTTAAATAATCTATATTAATAAATTCGAAGAAATGTTATTTTTAAATTAAAAATCATTATTTTTTTACTATTCATCAAAAAATGAAACTTCTCATAAAAATACCACAAATTTACCGAGACTAAATTATGATATTAATATTTCAAAAATTAACTATATTTTTTAATTAAAATTTTTATACTATAAAAAATTATTCTCAAAATAATTATTCCATTAAGAGGCAAAAAACAACCTTTTAGAAAAATACATTTTTATGCATAAAATTAGATTTATTCTTATTTTATGCCTATAAAACTAATTAGATGAATTTTAAAAAATTGGATTGAATTTATAATATATAAATTTTTTTAATATCTTAAACTAATATTGATTAATTTTATTAATTAATTTAAAAACCCATTGTGGGAATAAAAATAGTTTGTTACAAAATCACTTACTTTATATTCAATTAGTTTTTATTTTAATTTCTAATTGATTAACAACCAAAGAATTAATTTCATAATCATGTTATATCAATTGTTTCACAATTTAGTTAATCTAATTAATATCTCCTATTATAATGGATACGTGATAACTATTATAATCTATTAATAATAATAGTGATGGTATATTTTAGTTGAGAAAGACTCGATCTTGTGTGTAATGCAAGATGTCGAAGGAACTAGAAATTGGTTGTAAACAAGCCAAACATAGTGTTTCATATACTTAAAGATAATCTAATTATTGCATATAGTTCAATAATAACTTGGTGTTGTTTATAAAGTAGTTATAACTTTGTGTAGCATGTGATTAAATCCATAAAAGATATTTAATTTATCCAAAAAAAGTAAATAATTAAAAGTCAAGGTGAAAAGGTGGACCAAATGAGATGGGGTGAATTAAGTTTCCTATAATTGTTTTTTATAAATAATTCAAAAAAACTAATTCCCCTAAATTGTTAAAATCTACCAATTAATAAAAAAGTAGACATATATAATTTTATAAATGGAAAACATTTTAAAAACCACGATCAAATCTAAATTAAAATAATTTTGAAAATACATTATCTTTTCAAACCAATATACTTGAATCAATCACTATTTATAAAATTATAATTTAATTTAACATTAAAATTATATATTTATGATATATTTTTAAAAAATACAATTTAATATTAGAAATAGAAAAAAATTCTATGTAAAGCATAACATAATTTTAAAAAGGGATTCGGTATCATATTGAAACTTAATCCCCTCCACTTGATAATCACCTTATTCCAATAAGATTGTCATTAAAAAAAATATTCCCAAACCTTTATCCATTTATAAAAACTAAATCACACAATGAAATCTGTCCATAGAGCCTCTATTATAGTTCTATATGGGATAAGCAAAGCACAAGTCACACACAACCTCTTCTACGATTTTCTGTAGGAATAAAAATGATGTAAATTGAATGTGATGGTCAAGAACATTCCATTTTAGTTCTGGAGACTATTTTTGTTAACAAATATAGGAATACAAAACACATTTAAAAACTATAAAGAATAAGAAAAATAGAAATATAATTTAATATGATAAATTTGGTGCAACTCAATCCAATCATCCTTTTTGGATCATTATTCCTTGATTTTATATTTCAATAGCTTTAGATGGTTTTTTCACAAAAGAATATCGATGAAAAGATTTGTATTAGAGTTTTTCATTAGCTGTATGGTGTATACCCTTTTTACTCTCCATGATATTTATGCACATGTTTATTCACATTAATCCACAAGAAATCACTTCAAAATAAAAGAGATATCATTTTTAATATACCCATCATAGAATAATCATTCTTCATTATTGTGTTGAATATTAAATTAATGCTCCAAAATAAATTTCATTATTTAATTGAAATAGACCCACTACTATGTTTGATAGGGTAGGGTGTCTTCCCTTAATGTTTGGTTACTTTAGATCCTAGAAACCTGTCATGGTAGGTTGGTATTATCAATTGACCTTACCAGTTTTCATGACAACTAGTAATGGTATTGTCATTATTTCATGTAGTCAATTCATTTGATCTTGTTGTTGGAATTCCACATAATCTATTTAATATAAATATATACATAGTAAGTATTTTATGTAATCAATATTTTATAAACCATAGAATGTTAGCCTTATTTATTCATGTAGTAAGTAGTTTCCTTTACAAATTCACTTCCCTTATTCACATAGTTAGGTATTTTTAACTCATGGAATGTATGAATATATCGCACTATATTTTGATTGTACATGTGGAAAGGTTATTCTAAAGGCATGGTGATTTTAATAATTAGATATAATTTTCTTATATATTATATGTTAGGTAGTTTTATCATGGGTCTAGGTAAATTATAATATGAAAAAGGTCCCACATTGTCACATTACCCTCATGATTAGTTCAATGTATTCACATGGTAATCCCACTTAACATGCGTTCAGTTGTAACAATGAGGTTTAGTTTGTGTAATTTCTTATTTTTAACAATAAATACATTTAATAATAGATAACATGAAATTTATTAATAACCATAAATAAAATATTTTTGAATCCTTAAAATAAGGAGGCTCTGGTCTAATCCTACAATTTCATTCAATTCATACATCATTAAATATTATTTTAATTAATTATAATGAAAACACATTATGACATAAAAAATACTTTTCTGAAAAATGTCTCTAAATATAGAAATATCTCTATAACAAATTAGTGTCTAAAATTATTTCCAAACACCATTATTGGATTATTAATAATATAAATGAACAAATGATTATTTGAAACCATTTTAATGCATTAAATATTGGTAATTTAGTTATTATTATCGATGAGGTTTCTACATTGATATTTTCTATATATTCATTTCATTTTCAAGTTAATGATTAAATGGATTTTTTTTAATTTATTTTCAATTAAATTTTAATTATTCTTTATTTACTCATGACACCTTACACTATATTTAAACGTTTTTCAAATTTGAGCTCTCCCTTATTCTATTTCCTTTCCCATGACACGAAGAAGAAATCTTAGAAGGAGTTTCAAGGATACCAAAAATTTTCCATCATAATGTTTTATGTTTTTTCCCAAACCATTTCAAAACATTTTTCCAAACATACTAATATACCTTTTAAAGGTAATTATTTTCCCAAAATACCTACCTAAGGGCCATTAATAAGCAATCCAAGTGAGGTTCTTCTAATCAAAAGTAATCATTTTCATTGCCATCCTTCTTTTTTAACATATTATTTTACCACCATAAATTACTTCAAAAAAATTATAACATCATAACACCAATAACCTTATATAATGAGATGTTATTATTATAATGAAATAATATTTATCCATTTACCTCTATATAAAATTGGAAAAAATGATAACTTGTTTATTTGGAGGATTACCGCCTCGCGAATCGATGTAATATTCTTTCAATTAACAGTGCACATGGATAGTCATAATCAGGGAAGTAATTTCTATAAATGATACCAATGAAATAATATTTATTTTTTTAATTAATATACCATACAATCCATTACACTTTCACCTGTTATGTAAATGGAAACGTCGAATGTGTGTTCGTATGACATACCATCTCCACGAAGCTATGTGATTCATTTTCCATGTTCAAATTTTAATAAATGATTTTATAATTTTATATAATGAATAAATAGAAAATTTAGGAGATTAATTTTTTTTTATGATAGAACTATATCTTATTCCCAATGAATGATAGTTTTTGGAAAAACATGCATGAAAAAAAAACAAGGCAATTAACACCCAAAATAATTGTAATAATGAACTATTCTTAACTAATTGGTGATAAGATGTTATAAAGGAGCCATATGTGAATTTATAAATATGGATTTTTTTTATGATATAAATTAATAAAATGTTTAAAACCATATTCTTGGGGTAAAATTCCATTCAACAAAATTAAATCATGAGTTAAGGGATTTCATCATAATTTACACTTCTTTAGGACTTAATTGGTGTTCTATTCATATTTAATTTTATTTGTTATATATAATACCTATATTATATATTTAATATGAATATATATTTTTTCATGATGATAAATGTTTCAATTGAAGTATAATATTTCAATGGATTATAATTTAAGGTTTACCAAGGAATTGTGTATTTATTTCAGAGTCTCATTATTATTCAGGATTGTTATGTTTAAGTATACATTGGGGGAATTATTTTATCCATATATCTTAAACCGTATATATCTTGATCTCATTTATTTATTTCAATAAATTAAAATTTTTCTTTTACTTTTCCTCTCTTTATGTATCCAAGAGGTTGAGAGAATATTTATAATGAAAACCAATTTCAATTTTCTCTTTGATCCAAAATCTATTTCTTGCATAATAAATTTTTCATAAATTTTCTCAAGTGTATTTTTAAAATACTTTTATAATTGTTTATATAATTTGTTTTTTAAAGATTTGGTTTTTAAAAAATGGATTAAATTTAATAATTAAAAATTTTCATTGAAGGGGTTATTTTCAACTTTTTAATAAAAGTCCAAAGGAATGTTTTTAACATATACAAAAATAATGGGTTTCCCCACCACTGTAACTATTTTACACTATTTATCTTATATAAAGATTAATATATAGTTTTAAAAATAAAAATCATAACTGAATTATTATTTTAAAATTATACTTCAATTTTTTCAATAGACATTTTTTTAAATGTTGGGGTTGGAACATCATTTATTATTTAAAGTAAATACCACTTTCAAACTAGGTAGAGGGAGATCCATTACATAGCCTATAGTCCCAAGACCAAGTGGTCCGAATACAAGGATCGAAAGCCCAATTTTGTCCCAAAGATCCCTTTAGTGAATAATACTTTTATAGTACCCGAGCTGCTATAGTACCTGCTACAGTACCACCACCACTATAGTTCCTGCTACAGTGCCTCCACTGCTACAGTGCTGCCGTTGTTGCTGTCTGCCACTGCTATTGTACTGCTATAGTGACCTAATAGAGTGCTGCTATAGTATAATAAATATCATTATTCTTTGTATCATGGTTATAATTATTTCATATATCGTATACCATTTTAATAAAGGGTGTTTTACTTTGGAATCTATTTGATTTATATGGGGATTATTAAAAATATGTATTATTTATTTAATACAAATATTTAGTGATAAGGAATATAGTTTATAAATTGAATTAATCCTTAAATATACAAGGAATTAAACGGACATGTAGTGATAGGGGGTTCCATAATTTAGATAACCCCTTGATGCATCGGTATTCGTTAGGAGATAAATTTGTTGGATAAATTAAATAGGTTATTACCCTTAGTTTTTAAACTATCATAGTGCGTGGTCTTGATAGTATAGGTATATTGATTATGTAGAGGGATATGGATAAATATTATGCCTCTAATATAATAGCATCTCATTATATGGGGTATAATTCTTTTATTATAGTTGAATCGTTATGTGATAATTAAAGTCGGTAAAAGATAAATTAAAACAGAAGGAGCTCAACAAGGATGATTACCTTCAAATAGAAAACCCTCCTTTGAATTTCTTATTAAAGAGGAACATGGTTAGTATTTTAGTAAGAACATATTCTATTAAAAGTGTATAAGGATCTTATGGAGATAGATTTATATTTTTTGAGAAAAATTTTTCTTATAGGTTTGATGAATTTAGGGGAGGGGTTTCCTTTTATAATCAAAGTGGAGTGTCATTTATATAAATACCACAAACTATTATATAATGGGAAGTTACTCTAATCTAAAGTGCCACAAAAAAATAAATAACAAAATGAATTGGTGATAAGGTCAATACAAACCTCAACCACCAAAAAACATGTTTTAAATATGTTATTCTATTTAAATACAAGGTTATTCACATTTACCATTTGAGTTTTCATTTCGATAACTATTTTTTTAATATGGGTAATTATTTCCATTAATGATAAAATTAATTGAAAAATATTAGATAATTTGGACCCATAAATTCAAAATATAAAATAATAATTAACAAATAATAACTCCATGTGTTATAAATTTTAATTTTAACATAATCACATGTAATGGAAAAAACGTTTTTTAACCTCAATTGTAGTAATTAATTTTTTACTGTTTTTACTATTCATTTGACAAAATATAAAGTTTAACCTATTATATAATTTAAATTATGCTGATTAAAAATATTAAATACATTTTATCAATTTAAATATACATAATTTGTATAGTTTAATTTAAAAATAAACTTGTAAATCCTTTCAGAAAAACGATTTTTTAAGAAATGAATTTTTCAAAAAAAGATGATCATATATAAAATGTATTACAAATAATCATCAATATATTGATTTAAATTAAAATATTTATTTATATAATATATCAATATCATTTAAATTGGTCAATATTAATTATTATTTTAATTAATTAAATTCGAGAAACATTATGTCTTTTAAAATTATTTTCTTAAATTTTCCCTTTTAACCACATTATGATATTAAAATTCTTATATCAAATTTATAGTCAATAAATAATGTATTTTACAAATTATAACTATTTTTTTTAAATAAAATGAGGAATATTTAAATAATACATTTTTTAATATTCAGAAATACTCATTTCTAACGGAAAATTTGAAAAATTATTTCAAAACTAATTATAACCTAATAAGATCAAAATCAATATTTAACCTATCTAAATAGAATTTTTTTCAATGAAATATTTAAATTTTAATTTTATTATACTCTTACTATAATAATATGTTCACTTATGATAATTGATTCTCGGGTGAGATTTATAAAGTGAATGTCACATTATCCTAATGATGCTTGGGATGCATTAATAAGTAATATTATAAATAGTCATACTATTTAATTAAATATTTCATGGGAAAATATTTTTGGATATAATTCAAATTATGGTGATCATTAAACATATAAAAGTTTTAAATATATTTTGTTATTTAATATTGTGATATTTTAAATTGTGGTGATAACGATTTTAATATTGTCAACCAGTTGAACATTGGGTATGTGACTAATAAATCTCACCATTATTCAAAATTGATTTCTTCATTGATGTTACACACTAAGGAGTTTATTGTTGGAATTTTATTACATAGTCATGTTAATAAGTGGTATAAATTATATATATATGTAATGAGTAAACAAAACCCGAGAAACTATAGCTAAAACAAGGATTATATGGAAGTCTATCACATATGATATGGTAGATATGTGATTATATAGTGTTTGTTTGATTATTTTTAAATGAGTTTTAAGAGTAAAAAATGATTCATATAAAAGGATATTTATACTTTAAAATTCATTAACATTTGTTGTATATTGATAAAAACTACTATACTTTCTGTTAAGTGTATTGATAATTAAACTCTCAATGTATGAGTTTTATTTATCCCTGCTCGATGATCATCATGGAGTATTATAAATTATGATTAAATATAATGTTTAGAATATGTGTGATTATTTTATATGATTTGATACATGTTTATGAGGGAAAACAAATTCACGTGTCAGCTGACCCACTAATTATACCCCATTGAGTGTCATACACTATTATTTTTATAAACTAGAGGTGTATGGATCATAATGAGGGATTAACTACATGATGTTGGAAATATACCTCGCATGAGATGATTTATACTTTGATACATTTTAAAAAAAGTTATTGTAACATAGCTAAATAGGGGTGGTTGGGTATGTTTCTGATTATGTCATCAGTTAAATCCCAACCAAGATGAAATTTTTCTTCTTACATAATGAGTATGTCATCTAAAACTACAACTAATATGGACTGAGGAGTGTGAGGCTACCCCAATATAGTAAATATGATTTATTTATCTATTCATAGGAGGGGGATGTGATGTTTTCATCCATAGAATTGAATGGAATGTGATGTATTTAATGACATGGTGAATCTATAGTCAAAAAATTGATAATATATGAATTTATTATCAAGGATTTATATACTCAATTACCCATGGAAACTTGATGTTTTAGATAAATATAATGTATTATAATGCACACTATTGTGTAATATGACTATTGGACACTTGTACAAAGATACAAGTATTTTATGGAGATCACACTGGATATATTTGTAGCTAATGTAGTATTGATTCTTTGTTATAGACTACTCTTTTCATAAATATAGGGAACTGGAGGTTAATATTTGGTGTCAACACTATAAACAGCAACTAGTTCACACCTTTTGGTTGACTAAATAGGGATTGAGTTCGGCATAGAAGCTATTCTAATTTTTTTTAGAGTCAAAACAAAAGATTTTTTGAATTTGTATTCAAAAGGTATTTTCTATGGCTTGATACACAGTGAATATTATGATATCTCTTTTAAAGAGTTATTGAATATATATAAATTTGTTTTGGATATTAATTCACATATTATTATATACGTCACAGTATGTTGTAAAATGGAACAAAATCTTTTATTGTTTAGTTAAACTGAAATATTGAAGAAGTTATAAGCCATAAATATCAATTTTAAAGTGATAGTGTACCATCCCAGGTAAATAAAGAACATGATATTATTCATATTTATAAATATTTGTGAATTAATTATTAATTTTACTTTAAAGGGGATGCTATGTTCGATGGTATACCCGATATGCAACAACATGTTTCTTTGAAATCTAACGTTTCACACTAATAATATAATATTATTATTTTAAATGCTAGTAAATTCCTAGACATTATAATGGCAGGAATAAATAAAACTCAGAAAAATATTATTATACATGTTTTTTAAATGATTTTACATTTATCCAATAAAAGTTATAGGCTTAAAATGTCAATGAATATAATCATAAATACTCTAATATTCTATAAAAGATCTATTTACTACCTTTTGATGGAGAACCCTATTTAATTAATGTTTTGTTAAATTTTATATGTTCTATATGACAATATAAAATTATTCTTTAGATTCAAGATGTCAAATTTTACTTTGGGTAAATTTTTTGTATTTTTCTGATAAAGTTCAGTGTTTAATGAATACTGAAAAGTATTGTATTATAATTTAAAAGTGCCTTTGAATGTAATTTATTTATATGGTTAGATTATCTTTTTAATTGGTTCTAATGTTTAATTAGAATATATTATTACTAGTTAATCCAATGTTGGAAATTTTAATTAATTTCACTTTGAAATTTGACATAAACAAGTGTCAATATTTTTATAGTTATTATTTCATAAAAACAAACATTATGTTTTGAAGGCGGGAATTAATTTTAAATTAATTTCTGCTGCTTTTCTGTTTTGAATTTAGAAAAATGAATTCCATATTTGTAATCATTAGTTATAAATTTTGTAAATAGGTAATTTTATTTTTAGATATTTTAAATATTTACTTCAGTAACTATTTTATTTTCCATGATTAAAGGGTAAATATAGAAAATAATGGTAAAATATAATATTATAATAATATTAATTACCCTAACATGTGTCCTAATCCTTTTTAATGATACATATCCAACCTTAGGCATCCATGGGTCAAATTTAGGACCCCATGGAGCCACATGGGAGTAATAATCAAACTTTATATTAATTAATTTAAAGTAAAGTCAAAAATGACTTAAACAGATATCTTTTAGTAAATCAATTTTTACATTGAGTTATATAAGTTATATTTTAGACATTAAATATTCTTTGTAAAAATAAACACCATTATATATCATGGTATTTTTTTATAATTTTTTGACATCAAATAAAATAAATTATTTATGTCATAATAATGATGCAATATTTACCTAATTAATAAATGATTTAAATAAATAAGATAATAAATATTAAAAAAATATCCTAAAACAAACCAATTATTATTGGATGATTCTATTTCAACCATGAATCAACATAAATTTGACTTTAATGATTATTTTACTTTTTTCAACTAAAGATAAGGTTATAATAAAATAATTGTTTCAAACATTCTTAAAGAGCCCATCCTCTATCTTATATAAATCCATCACTTCTAACCAATTCATCACACTTATAAAGCCTTTTGGCTCATCCAAACTCTACCCAATTAAGATCCCCACATCTCTATCCTCCTACTAGAATCCTTATTTTAGACATAAGGCACATCAAGAAGTCCTTTTGGATCAAAGCAATGGGAGTTACCCAAATTAAAGGTAACTGTTTCTCTTAAAATATTTTATTTTATTTTACTTCTCCAACCCCTAATTTATTTTAATTCCTTTATTTTATAACAATACTAGTATTTTAAATATACTATTATGTATTTTTTAGACGTATTTGAACTATAATTACACACACCTCCATCTAATGGAGGAAGAATACACTATTTATGTGAATAGAAAACACTACTAGAAATTTAGGCTATAGCCAGGGTTCTAAACCGTGTCTATAGGCCCAAAAACCATCGCTATATGTTATATCCACCGTTTCATGAATCCTGGATGGTATTGGTGTGGCTATAGGTCAGAGCCTATATCCACGGGTATCAAACATTGTCTATAAACTATAGTCATGGTTTAAAACTTTTTTTATAGGCCTTTCTACTGCATAAAAAAACCAGCACGGTTCACCGTGCTGGCTATTTGGATAACACTACCAACCCCCCCCCCCCCACCCCACCCAAAGCTCCCCCACCCTGCAACAGCACCCCATACTCCTGCACACCTCACCTGCCCCACCCCCTTCCCCATCCTCACTACACACCCCGTCCCCCTAGATAGCCCCCCCCCCACCCCCTGCTTGTGCACCCCTTCGATGCCCCGCCCCCTGCACCTTACACCCCACCCCATGCCCCCTCCTCATTGCACAACCCCCCCACCCCACCACCCTGCACTAGCACCCCCCACCCCCTGCTCCTTCACCCCTCCCACAACATTCAATTTGAAAACCAGTAACCTGAAACAACATGTAAACAGAACATGTAACTTAAAATTAATAAAACAATATGTAAAAAATTCATGCATACCTTAAAAAAAATTTGAAATCCTTTGAAAAATTTGAAAAAAATTTGTAAAACCCACAAACCTGTAATCTTATAACCCAAAAAAACAATAAACATGGAAACCTATAAAATAATCAAGCATACCTTAAAAACAATAATACCTATAAAACAATCCTTAAAACAGGAAAAACATTAAAAGAAATAATACCTTCATCCTAAAAACAATAATACCTTCATGGAAAACCTATAATCTTATAACCTGTAAACATAAAACCTATAATCCAATCTGAAAAATGATCTGTGAACTTGTAATCTTATAACCTAAAAACATTGAAATCTATAAACATGGAAACCTTTGAATCTTTATCATATGTACCATACAATCAAGAATAGATTCATCCTGTAAACCTAGCAACTAAACCCCTTCCCATTTCATAAACCCCCCACCCCTGTTGGACCCCCTTAGACAGCAGCCCCCCACCCCCTGTTGGACCCCCCTGGACAGCAGCCCCAGCCCCCCTGAACAGCAGCCCCCACCCCCTTGTTGGACCCCCTGGACAGGAGCCCCCCCCCCACACATCCCTTTCACCCCTGCTGGACCCCCTTGGACAGCATCCCCCACCCCCTGCTGGACACCAGCCCCAGCCCCCCATAGACAGCAGCCCCCCTGGACCCCCTGGACAAAAGACCCCCCCTACTAAACCCCCTGGACAGTATCCCCACCTGTTGGACCCCCTGGATAGAAGCCCCCCTACAGGACCCCATGGACAGCAGCCCTCCCGCTACTGGACATCACCCCCCCCCCCCCCCCACTCCCCCACCCCCCCACACACACACATCCCTTGCACACCCCTTTCCCCCTGGACAGCAACCCCCCAGACCCCCTGGAAAGAACCCCCCCCCCCCCCCCCCCCGCTAGACCCCCTGGATAGCATCCCCCCTGTTGGACGCACATGGAAGCCCCCCCCCCCTACTGAAACCCCTTGGATAGAAGCCCCCTCCTGTTGGACCCCCTGGATAGAAGCCCCCCCCCCCCATGCAGGACCCCCTGGACAGCACCCCCCCTCTTAGACAACACACCCCCCTGTAACAGCCCGAGATTTTATGAAAAAAATTCTTTTTAATTTTATTAATGTCTTGTGTTGTACGCTACACCAAAAGGAGCTTTCACAACACGCATCTTTGACTTGCCTTGCATTACACGCAATCGCAACCTTCCTCGATAGCGTCTGTAGTACGCAATACTGAGTTTCACGAAACAACGATATGCTATTAAAATATTATTAAAACTAGCCGTTATGAATAGTAATAACCAATTTTTAAATTTTATAAAATTTAGCTCTCAAAATGGACTTCATTTATGGATTCAGAGTATCGAATTTAGCCTAAGGTGAAATTTTGGTACTTTTCGGATAACTTTCATATTCTGATGAATAGTGAAAATTACTAAATTATAATTAAAAACATCTTTTTTAATCGAAATAATTAATAGTGATAATTTATTAATTTGAGTGGTTTTAAACTATATTTAGAATATATTTTTACAATTTAATATAATGTTGGTCATTGGTTGTAATTTCACATTTAAACCAGACATAATCAAGTGTCAATCTTTTGATAGATATTGTTTCTTAAAAACACGCTATTTGTTTTAACAGCGGGATTTAATTATAAAATTAATTAATGCAACTTCTATGTTATGAATTTGGTAAAATAGACTTCATTTTTGAATTCGGAATATGAAATATAGCTTAGGATGAAATTTTGGCATTTTTCTGAAAACCTTCAATTTTTGATGAATAGTGAAACTACTAAGTGGTAGTTAAAAAACTGAATTTTTCATAAAACGTAATTTTACCGTTTCTGTGAATGTAATTTCAAAAATCCGAGAGACACGGTTGATGTCAGTAAGTAAAATGTGGTTCAATGAGATGAAAATAATTTTTGGTGAATAGTAACTTTTTACTTTTATTTACCACGGTTAAAAGTAAATAGGGTAATTAAGGGTAAAAATGATATTAATATTACCCTAACTCATGTCCTAATCCTATTGGACAAGTTTATCTCGACCAAAAACAACCTTAAGTGTAAAATATTATCATTTAGGCCCACTTGGATTAGATTAGGACATTTATTATTATTTAATTCAAAGAAGAGTTAAAAGAGTTAAAATCAAAGTTTATTTACTAAAACATTTGTAATATAGGGTTATACATAATATCAATTCGATTGTAAATATTCATTAGAAAGATAAAAAGATTTCCTACATAATGGTATTTTATTTTTAATTTTTAGATGTCATATAATTTAATTTATTTATGACACAATGATGATGCAGTAATTATCTTATTAATGAAATATTGACATTATTGATATTATAAATACCAAAATAAATGTAATTTTAGAATTTTTATGAATTCCACTAATTTTCTAGGTTACTATGATATATTAGTGTTGATTTAATAAACTTTTTTCGAACATATAATTCTGTTATGACTTTCACAAAAATCATATATCAAATAGTGTCAAAATTGACACAAAATAGTTTTTAAATCAAATATTATATAATTAATTGTTATTTTATTCCTAAAAATCAATGGTTCGGCCAACTGACTTAGATAAGGATATATATATTAATAATAAACAATTTGGGATTCGTTTGGAATGTTATAGTATGTTTATTAACCATATAGTGTAAGAAAACAAAAAGACACGGTAAAAGTTAAATTATTTAACTTAGAGTTAAATCTGATTGATAAGGTTAAAATAATAACCTAAACTTGTCTAAATCCTATTGGTTGATAGTATTTCGACCCATCCCCACTTTAGCTTCGAAATAAGACCCTTTGGAACCATTATAAACCGATTTTTACTTTAATATAAAATAATATTTTGAGATATTCCTAAGGTGCCCCTCTCCTCCCTTATAAAAGGGCACCTCCTCCCTCTCCCCCTCACACCAATTTGAGCATTCATGCTCGGCCAACCCCTGCCAAAATCCCTTCTCCACTTCCCTAGAATAATCCTAGAGGTCTTTGTCTTCTTCAAATACCAATCATAGTTCCCTAAGTGGAGTATTCAAAGAGTCGTTTCAAAGAAGAGGAGGTTCGGACACTTACAAAGAAAGTCGGACCTAAGGTAAGGGAAATATCACAATCTCATTTTTATCCGAGATTGTTTATTCGTAAGTATTTACTGGGGTGTATTTTATCATCCAAATCCATGTTCCCTCAATATGTAATATTGTTTCCATCCACTTACACTAGTTTAAATCCAATTTTACCCTTCGGTGAGTTTTTAGTAAAGAATATGAAAGGAATCGTTTGTCGTTTTTTCGTACGAGGTACTTTTTGACTTTTCCGACAAAAGTACGAAGAATGTTTTTTTAACTTATACGGCATGAATGGATTTTTAAATCATTATTTCCAAGAACCTTCTTTTACAAGTTTTCAAGTTTATTTTTAATCAAATTCTTTTAGTTTATAATTTTACGACATGTTAAGAAAGGAAAAGTGATTTTGAAGTAGAAAGGATATTTTCCTCAAGAATAAAGTTCAAGTGTTTTATCAAAATTATTTTTCATCTAAGATAATAAAGGGTTCTGTTTTTATCCCCATTATTACATTGATTTGATTATGTTGTGATGGAATTATTTTTATGAATTCCTTTATCTTATTGTTTTATGATGTCATGTTGTTTAAGAATCCCATTTTTATTACATGGGTTATGCTATGATGTATGGTTTATGATTTTGTGGCACATATAAGAGTGGTTTCATTATGAGATGGGTGGGACCTATATCTCCCTCAAATGCATTGGGTAAATATTTCATATCTCATGAGATAGACATGGCTGGAATGGTAGGTTATACCGATTCAGTGAAACAGGACTGAAACGAGGGCTACTCGATTCAGAAAGGGACTTTGTACACTAAGATTGTCTTGGCAATGAGTCTTGACTAACAAGAAATGATTCTCTATTATTATGTGTGTATGCCACAAAGTTTCATGTTTTAAGTTATGATTATTGGGATTACATTTCACTTCTATGATTTATCCCATGTTATGATATTATGAGCTCTTTTGCAGGTTAAGATTTCCAAAAGCTATGTTCTTATGTATATGATGTGATTTATATTTCTTTTGTTTACCCTTACTGAGCATTTGAGCTCACCCTTTTATGTTTTATTTTCCCCAAGATATAAAGAAAGGTTTTAGGTAAAAAAAGGGAAGATCTCTATGGGAGATATTGAAGATCTTTCACCACGATTAGAAGATTACGTTTCGAGTTTCCAAAGACACTAAACTATTACGATCCTTGTGTGTGTTTTTTTTGTTATGTACTAAGTATTCCGCAAAAGTAATGTAATGTCCATTTACATCAAGCTACAGGTCTCTACAGTTGGTATCAGTGGAAAGGTTTAGTCAACCATTGGAAACTAGGATGTGAGAACGTTAGTGAGATCCCTAGAGATATTTCTAAGGTATGTCTAGGGAAGTCCCTAAGGATAAGTATACGTATAGGATATAGTCCTAGAACTATGGTAACGATATTAGATTAAACCTAAGATATTATATATTGATGTTACTCCCCATTTATTATGATTTTTTCCTCTAACACTATTCTTTTTGGGTTTTAGAAAATGGATGGAAACAAGATGATTCACGATAATGGAGGATATGATGGAAAATGGAATGATATTCTTCATAATGAAATGGGATTTGGAAGTCCAAACATAATTATTATGCCGAATCAGAAATCTCATAATATGATCAATAAAGTAATATTTGGTAAGTTTCCTGACTCGGCTAATATGAGAAAGATGGAGTTTCATGGTGATCATAGAGGAAAGAAAGTTCAATTTCCCCTATGTAATTCATGTGGGAAGAGGCATCAAGGAGAATGTTTCAAAGGAACTGGAAGATGCTTTGGGTGTGGAAAAGAAGGACACAAAGCCAGTAAGTGCAAAGGAAAAGGTTCAGTTAACACCAGGGATGAGGATAATGGTATTGCTACGACATCAACAATGGTTAAATGTTTTAAATGTGGAATGTACGGGCATTATGCAAACCAATGCCCTAAGGGAAAGTCTCATGAAGAGAATCAGTATGGTCGTATGGGAAGTATTTATGTTGATGATGATGAAGAGACTACAAATGATATGTGAGTTGAAAGAATTGTTGAATCTTGGACAATGGTTTAAGAATGTAGTGGAATGATTACATGTTTATCATGTGTAATGTTGGAATAACGAGACATCTAAGGATTGTTACACTATTGTCTTTCCTTGAGTTTTGAATGTGTATGATTAATGTTACCAGTATCCATGGAAGGTTATTCAGATATTTTTGGCATGTAGATGATATGCGCATAATGTAGGGATAAGGAGAAAATTAAATGTTTGATAGTATTCATGAGCTCATGACTGATATAAGGAGAAGGTTATATTATGGTTTGAGTATATAGAGTTTTTAGATTTTGGTATGTGGAATGTGTTAACTTTTAACAGTATTCATGATTTCACTAAAGCTCAATGGGTATTCGTTCTTCAAGAGAATACATGATTAAGGACATTGAATGTTTGGAATGTGACCAACAAAACATATCTTATGATATATGGGGATCGGCAATGGTGTTAAATCTCTGGTAATCATTTTCACTATGTTATGAGAGTGGACTGCAGTATTATGGATAAGCCTAAAGATTGGAATGGATTATGTTGGACATAAGTTAGTATTGTTTAAGGATAGATGTTTTCTCGATATTATTGATGGGATGTTATAGTAATATAGTTTTAGAAAAAGGACAACCTGCAGGACGGGCGACAGCCCATCGCGTCGGACAAGGCTGTGGGAATCGAACCCACAACCGAAGTGCGACTGGCCTTTATTGCCTACCACTGGCCTACAGGAAGTCCCTGTTTAGTAGATACTAGTTTTATTATATTAAGCAGTATGATATATAAGCCCATTTTAGGAACCATATATGATTAATCCCACTATAGATCGACTTATGTATATAAATTTTGCTAACCTTTTGAGGCAGATGGAATGACCCGTCATTCTATCACATGATCTTATAACACTTCACGAATAACAAATTCAACTTCATTTATTTAAGAGATGAAGTGGAAATTGTTAAAGGCACGAACAACAGTTAGATTGTACCAAAATAAAGTAAGTATTTATTCTAATTCAAATTCTTTAACTTTAGGGAAACGATCTTGAAAACCAAAAATGTTTTCCTAGTGCTCTTATATCTGATAAATCAGATAGTACCTTATATTGTCACAAATCTATTGCTTTGTGATTGTTGGCTATTTCATAGCCATGTTCTCTACCACTCTCCATCAGAACATGATGGTTAGATTTCTCTTCCATATCCATATTTTCACCTATGTGGAAACCCAGTGTTTAGTTTATTTGGGTAACCGTTACGTTTCATACTTTTGTTTTTAAAGATTGGTTTTGATATTCCTTTTTATGATGTGGGTTTCTATTAAAGAAACTTTCGAATAGTAAACCATTTATAACCCCGACGAATTTCGAGGGCGAAATTCATTTTAAGGGGGGTAGAATGTAACAACCCAAGATTTTATGAAAAATATTCTTTTTAATTTTATTAATGTCTTGTGTTGTACGCTACACCAAAAGGAGCTTGCACAACACGCATCTTTGACTTGCCTTGAATTACACGCAATCGCAACCTTCCTCGATAGCATGTGTAGTACGCAATACTGAGTTTCACGAAACAACGATTTTCTATTAAAATATTATTAAAACTAGCCGTTATGAATAGTAATAACCACTTTTTAAATTTTAGAAAATTTAACTCTCAAAATGGACTTCATTTTTGGATTCAGAGTATCGAATTTAGCCTAAGGTGAAATTTTGGTACTTTTCGGATAACTTTCATATTCTGATGAATAGTGAAAATTACTAAATTATAATTAAAAAAAACTTTTTTAATCAAAATAATTAATAGTGATAAATTATTAATTTGAGTGGTTTTAAAGTATATTTAGAATATATTTTAACAATTTAATACAATGTTGGTCATTGGTTGTAATTTCACATTTAAACAAGACATAATCAAGTGTCAATCTTTTGATAGATATTGTTTCTTGAAAACACGCTATTTGTTTTAACAGCAGGATTTAATTATAAAATTAATTAATGAAACTTCTATGTTATGAATTTGGTAAAATAGACTTCATTTTTGAATTCGGAATATGAAATATAGCTTAGGATGAAATTTTGGCATTTTTCTGAAAACCTTCAATTTTTGATAAATAGTGAAACTACTAAGTGGTAGTTAAAAAACTGAATTTTTCATAAAACATAATTTTACCGTTTATGTGAATGGAATTTCAAAAATCCGAGAGACACGGTTGATGTCAGTAAGTAAAATGTGGTTCAATGAGATGAAAATAATTTTTGGTGAATAGTAACTTTTTACTTTTATTTACCACGGTTAAAAGTAAATAGTGTAATTAAGGGTAAAAATGATATTAATATTACCCTAACACATGTCCTAATCCTATTGGACAAGTTTATCTCGACCAAAAACAACCTTAAGTGTAAAATATTATCATTTAGGCCCACTTGGATTAGATTAGGACATTTATTATTATTTAATTCAAAGAAGAGTTAAAAGAGTTAAAATCAATGTTTATTTACTAAAACATTTTTAATATAGGGTTATACATAAGATAAATTCTATTGTAAATATTCATTAGAAAGATAAAAATATTTCCTACATAATGGTATTTTATTTGTAATTTTTAGACATCAAATAATTTAATTTATTTATGACAGAAAGATGATGCAGTAATTATCTTATTAATGAAATATTGACATTATTGATATTATAAATACCAAAATAAATGTAATTTTAGACTTTTTATGAATTCCACTAATTTTATAGGTTACTATGATATATTAGTGTTGATTTAATAAACTTTTTTCGAACATATAATTCTGTTATGACTTTCACAAAAATCATATATCAAATAGTGTCAAAATTGAGACAAAATAGTTTTTAAATCAAATATTATATAATTAATTGTTATTTTATTCCTAAAAATATAAGGTTCGGCCAACTGACTTATATAATGAAATATATATTAATAATAAGCAATTTGGGGTTCGTTTGGCATGTTATAGTAAGTTTATTAACCATATAGTGTAAGAAAACAAAAAGACACGGTAAAAGTTAAATTATTTAACTTAGAGTTAAATCTAATTGATAATGTTAAAATAATAACCTAAACTTGTCTAAATCCTATTGGTTGATAGGATTTCGACCCATCCCCACTTTAGCTTCGAAATAAGACCCTTTGGAACCATTATAAAACGATTTTTACTTTAATATAAAATAATATTTTGAGATATTCCTAAGGTGCCCCTCTCCTCCCTTATAAAAGGGCACCTCCTCCCTCTCCCCCTCACACCAATTTGAGCATTCAAGCTCGGCCAACCCCTGCCAAAATCCCTTCTCCACTTCCCTAGAATAATCCTAGAGGTTGTGGTCTTCTTTAAAGTCCAATCTTAGTTCCCTAAGTGGATGATTCAAAGAGTCGTTTCAAAGAAGAGGAGGTTCGGACACTTACAAAGCAAGTCGGACCTAAGGTAAGGGAAATATCACAATCTCATTTTTATCTGAGATTGTTTATTCGTAAGTATTTACTGGGGTGTATTTTATCATCCAAATCCATGTTCCCTCAATATGTAATATTGTTTCCATCCACTTACACTAGTTTAAATCCAATTTTACCCTTCGGTGAGTTTTTAGTAAAGAATATGAAAGGAATCGTTTGTCGTTTTTTCGTACGAGGTACTTTTTGACTTTTCTGACAAAAGTACGAAGACTGTTTTTTTTAACTTATACTGCATGAATGGATTTTTAAAGCATTATTTCCAAGAAGCTTCCTTTACAAGTTTTAAAGTTTATTTTTAATCAAATTCTTTTAGTTTATAATTTTACGACATGTTAAGAAAGGAAAAGTGTTTTTGAAGTAGAAAGGATATTTTCCTCAAGAATGAAGTTCAAGTGTTTTATCAAAATTATTTTCCATCTAAGATAATAAAGGGTTCTATTTTTATCCCCATTATTACATTGATTTGATTATGTTGTGATGGAATTATTTTTATGAATTCCTTTATCTTATTGTTTTATGATGTCATGTTGTTTAAGAATCCCATTTTTATTACATGGGTTATGCTATGATGTATGGTTTATGATTTTGTGGCACACATAAGAATGGTTTCATTATGAGATGGGTGGGACCTATATCTCCCTCCAATGAATTGGGTAAAGATTTCATATCTCATGAGATAGACATGGCTGGAATGGTAGGTTATACCGGTTCAGTGAAACAGGACTGAAACGAGGGTTACTCGATTCAGAAAGGGACTTTGTCCACTAAGATAGTCTTGGCAATGAGTCTTGACTAACAAGAAATGATTATCTATGATTATGTGTGTATGCCACAAAGTTTCATGTTTTATGTTATGATTATTGGGATTACATTTCACTTCTATGATTTATTCCATGTTATGATATTATGAGCTCTTTTGCAGGTTAAGATTTCCAAAAGCTATGTTCTTATGTATATGATGTGATTGATATTTCTTTTTTTTACCCTTACTGAGCATTTGAGCTCACCCTTTTATGTTTTCTTTTCCCCAGGATATAAAGAAAGGTTTTAGGTAAAAAAAGGGAAGATCTTTATGGGAGATAATGAAGATCTTTCACCACGATTAGAACATTACGTTCCGAGTTTCCAAAGACACTAAACTATTACGATCCTTGTGTGTGTTTTTTTTTGTTATGTACTAAGTATTCCGCAAAAGTAATGTAATGTCCATGTACGTCAAGCTACGAGTCTCTACACACCCACCCCACATCCCTTGCACACCCCTTGCTCCCCTACTGGACCCCACATACACCACCCCTGCTGGACCCCCCCCCCCCCCCAACCCCCTCGGGGCACCCCACCTGTACCCCCCTGCCCTGAATACCCCCCCCCCCCACTCCTGGACACCCTCCTGCACCCTCCCCCTGCCCTACAGAAACCCCTCCCTTGCAGACAGACCCCCCCGGACAAACCATGGACACCCACCTGCACCCCCCCTTCCCTGCAGAAAACCCCCCCCCCCCCAAAGTATACCCCCCCCCGGCCAGGTCCCCACCAATTTACAAAAGGTTTTATTTTTGTAAGTTATCATTCATTGCATGAATTTTACTGTTACATGGTACTATACACTAGAATTTTGCAGACCTATTTTCTCCTCTATCATCTATTTTGGAATTGTTGATTTCAAATGTGTATCATTTGATCGAGTATTTTTCAACTTTCAGTTTCCCTCAACAGATATAAAAGGACGATCATGGAGCATTGGATCGCTCAACCTAAGGCACAGTACCTTGTGGTTTTATGACTAGAAGAGAAAATTTAGTTCTAATGATTTTAAAGAAACTTGTGTAAAAATCTAGTTTATGATTCATAGACTTAATTGGGTACTCTGGCACTAGGAAATATTATATGATATCGCATTCATGATTTTCATTCCAATCAGGATGAATTATTCCACTAAAAAGGTAATTTTTGGTCATTATGCGTGTGTATTGGTAGAAGTGGATTTAAGTTATATTGTAATTGATCAGGTTTTTCATTCCACTCAACAATGTGAAATCTTTCTTAGAATAGAATACAAGAAAATGCATGTGTTCTGTGAGTCCTGTAAAATTATTTGTCACTCGAAATCTATATGTAGAAGTGATCTGTGCTCCAATTGTCAGGTTATAAGTGATGAGGTTCAAAATTTTTGGAGCAAAGGAAATTGTGGGACCAACTAAACAATTGAGTTTTAGTCTCAACAACAATTTTGAGGGTCAGGCTCAATAGAAGTTGGTAGCTACTGGGGTCCGAGCCATGGTGGTGTTACCCCCTTCTCCAGAATCCCTCCCATTAAACATAATTATCAGTGGAGGAGGTATAGAATGGGAAAAGAATACTATGTTGGTTAGAGGTACTGATAGGGAACATGGATTAGTATATGTTCAGCATGGATTGTGATACAATATAAAATTCAGTTATAAATGAAAAGAAATCATGCTGGAACCAACACCTACAGATGGATGTGGTCTGACTATTGTTGTTCTACATTCTTGTAGTAGGTGGATGTAAAGGAGGAATATCTAGCTCCAAACCATTGTCCCGATTTATCTTACCAAACTAGTAACATGAATTAACATTAATAACTCTATAATTCACCTTTTTTGCTTGTGTTCTTATTTCTCTCCATGAACACACACATAATCATATTGGTTTAGTGACTTAAATGGGGAACTATGAGTTTAATGGATCAACCGAGGATGATGTATTTGTATATGGGGTGATCATTATTGGATGAAAATAGGTGAGGATGAATCTAATATAAACTCAAAGAAATAATAATGTGATGATCATCAATTCACAAATCGTAGTTTCACACACGCATTGGGTGGAAGACAACATAATATGTACCAATGTTTAGGTTGAAAAATTATGTATCATAATTTTTCGGTAAACATGAATGGAAAAAAATGTGTCATATATATAATTTTTTATGATGATTATTAATGAAAATATGGAATTGATGAAATAAAACATGGAATAAAATATGAGAGGGTAGAACAAGAACCAACATATGGCTCTGGATGAGGAGAAGTAGAAAGACGATTGCATGATATTATTAATTTGTGATTCAGAAGAACAAAATCTTGAGAGTTTGAATAGAATTGAGATACATAAGCAGTGAAGATTAGAAAATGAAAAAAAACATGATAAACACTGCAAAATCCACAATTCGGATAAATGGGATGGATGGAGTGCAGTGTGCTCCTTGAGAAATTTATGGTTTCAAAAGCTGTCGAACAATCTGAAGAGCTATGAAGCGTCTCACAGGTAGTGGAATTTCCAAAATTATTTGGAGAAAATATATTAGTATGGATAACAAAAGGATACACCTAATTACTTATATTTCAAACCTCTATGAACATGAAACATCATTACACACAAATTCCAATGGATGCAACGATACTGTATTGGTTTTTATCTTTGTATAGTGCCACATCAAAAACTACATAGAACTATTTCATTCCTACATTTCTGGACTGAGAGAGAAAAAATATCTATGGAGATCCATTGATATTTTTAAAAATGTAAAGATGGACTAAATCAATCAATGGGTACATTGAAGAAATCAAATTAATTTCCTTTAGGCTACCCATTTTCCCAAAACCATGGCATATGAGTCTATTTATGGGTGGTTTGCAACCCAAGATAGAGAATATAATTTAAATTCATGAACCATATAATAAATTTCATATGATAATATTGGAAAGGAATTTTGAAATGGAATTTATTAGTGAGGGAGTGCTCTAGAGTACTTGTTCATGTCTTGTGTAACCTCTTATGACTCAATATTCTAGAGTCTTGTAAACAAATTTACCCACAAAATGACTTATTTTTTAATGAAACCAATGAGAAAACTATATGAATAATGTAAAAAAGATAAAAAAATAATGGTGTGAGATTTATGAGTCATCATGAATTGGGGGAATAGAAGTTGAATGGGTTATACTTCAACCGCGGCCAACCATACAGACCAATGCACAAATAATTAGAAAATCTTTTTCGAGTGTGAATATAGGAATTTAGAGAACATAGGGAATTTAAGGAGGAGGGAGACATCAAAAAAGAAAAATATTTAGTCATAGAAGCTGGATAATGAGAACATGGTAGGAAACTAGTATAATGAGCAAGAGAATCGATTGATCTCCAGAGTATGCATGAGGTTTAGGAAAATTAGATGATGCTCACCAGACATATATTAAGTGTTATGGTAGTTCTTTTAATGGATAAAAGAGCCATCCATCTATTTACTTCTAGACATCTGGCCAAACTCGCAAACTTGAAGGTTTTAATTACCAAACCTTTTGTTTTTACTCATGCTTGTGGTTCTCATTATTTTTTACAAGTCCTATAAAAATATATTTAGGTAAGTATAGATAATTACATCAGTACAGATGATACATTTGTTTTTTACCCTATGGGACTATATGTAGTCTTCAGGATATAATTGATAACAATAATGCATAGTGTTTTGACTAGACAGGGTTCATAAACCAAGGGATTTTTATAGTAGGGGTAGGAAATTAATCTCTACATAAATGAAACCGCTATAGTGTGACCATGGGGACATCAAAACCACATTGAACAATGAATAATATTATTGAGTGATGGGATTGGTAAGTGAAGATTCAGTTTCTAGAATAAGAATCAAACCAGAAGCTTGTAGATTGGTTTTATTCGGGTGAATTTTAGAAAAACATCTAGTTTATGTTTAGAAAACTGTAGGGCCTACAACTATATTGGATATCCAACCATACTATTTATCTGGTGATTGGGACGACTCTATTAATTATTTGACCATATAATCTAGATCATTATCTAAATGATGAGTTCGAGCACAATGTTAATGAAATGTTGGGTGAATGAATAACCTGACATAGTGGAATCCGATTTTGTAGTCCCATATTTCTTGTAAAAAGAGAAAATATGGGTCTTAGAAGATGTTCAATAATTACCAAGCACTTAATAAACATACCATCTCGAATAGGTTCCTCATTCCCATCATTGAAGAACAATTGTAAGATTTGAAATGAGCTACATTTTTCTCAATATGGGAATTCAAATCTAGGTTCCATTGGACATGTTTATGAATAAGGGTCTTAAAAAGATAGTGTTTCGTACACACAATGGAAATTATGAATCTCATTCCATTTTATTTTGCTTTATGAACTTTCTAGCCTCTTTTCAATATACCATGAATGCAATGTTCAAAGAACATTTGAGGAATATTTTCTTACTATTTTTTTATGATATTGTTGTTTATAATAAAAATAAGGAATAAAAATTGCAACACCATGGAAACATATTTCGTTACAATAGAAAAATCATCTCCACATTTATAAGAATTTTTTTTTTCACATCCATTCATGGAAATCATTTCCCATGTAATTTCTTCCAAGGGAGTTTCAATAGACACCTTGAAAATTGAATGTGTTTTGGGGTAGACCTAAATTAAAAATTTTAATGAAGTTATTATATTTTTGGTTTTAACTATATACTATAAATATTTTTTTAAATATATATAATGATAAAAAATCCTCTCACAAACTAGACCAAAAAAACAACATCCATTGGTCTTCAGTTGCTGAACATGCGTTTATTAACCATAAAAAGTGTTTACATTCTTCTATTATTATTACCTAACCTAATTACCTATTGAATTTTATCATTTGATGCGGTGATTTTTGGTGGGGGTTAATTTTTTCCTTGTGTAATAAGAACTTACAATTTCTTAATTCAGCAAGGCAATAGCACACATAAACCCTTCAAAAATTGTTTATGAAAAAGAAGTGATGGATCTTGTTTTAGAATCTATCCATTGGATAATGAATTTGTCTAAAAATAATTTTATTATTTATAATGATCATAAGGCTCTCATGAATCTCTTTATTTAGATATTATACAAGGAAAATCAACATGATTGGCAAGAGAATACTACTGATCGATCTTGAAAGAAGTGATTTCAAAATTGATTCATGTCAAACCTGAGGAAAAAATACATAGAAGAAGAAGGTAAATGAGACTTCAAGGTACCGAATAATAAATATGGTGAAGGATGGGAAACAATGGAGGGAAGGAGTAGCCCCGAAGGCAGCTCTAAACCCCTGAATCCTCAAGTCACCAGTGATTCTGAGTAATGTTTCTCATAGATGAGAAATCATATAGTGGATAGTTCGTAATGACTATGAATTTTTTGTGGGTTCTTAAAATTTAATTTTAGTGATTTATAATTAAAATTATTATGTTTTAATTGAAATTTTATGTTTCGGGTGGATGGATTTGGTAAAGGGGGGAAGAGGTATGTGGTGTTCCTAAAAAATAGTAGATGGGGCCACCAGTTAGCTATTATAAAGCACCATGAACATATTAAGAATTATAGTGGGGGAGGGTTGGCTCTACACAAACTACTAGAGGGTTGATGGTTGGAACTAAAAAGTTTGTGGCCATTGGTCGGTTGGTGGTTTTCCACTGTGTAATCAGCGCCTTCTTTGACATTTTTTTCACAAGGGCAATTTAGGTCATTTTTATCATGGATTTTGGAGGTGGATTAGAATGGAATTGGAGTATCTGTTCCACTTAGATTCAAATAGTATGATATGTATTGCATGAGATGATTTTTTTCTCAGAATATATAAAGAAATGAATGTTAATCTGTGATGACTAGAGAATTGGATGACCCCTGATATACCTAATTCGGTGAGGTTTGGAGATCTAGCAATGTGTAGGAATACCTAGAGGAATACCCCATGGGATCAGGAAAATCACAGGTTACATAACATGTAATCTGACATTGTTGGTATTTTGGGACCCCTGGGCTGTGGAACTGGGCTTTTAGTTGGAGCAGGGCCAAATCACGACATTACCATGGCGTGACCGCGGCGTGACTGTGGCGTGACCGCGTTGTGACCGTAGCGTGTTAGCCTAATCTAGAGACATTTGTGGGGAAGCATCATCCACTTAGTATCAAATAGGATGATATGGATGGCATGAGAGGATGTTTTCTCAGAATATTTATTGAAATGAATGCTAATATGTGATTACTATAGGATTGTATGACCCTTGATATACCTAATTCAGTGAGGGATCGAATTCTAATCGAAGGGGGCTGGTTGCCGGTGTTTGGGGGATGGTGCGGGCAGATTCAAAGGTGGCAGGGGGGCTGTTTCGGGCAGGAATACTGGTGGAAGCGGGATGAAATGAAGGTGGAAGGGGTCTGGTCTGGGCAGGATGTGGCTGGAGCAGGGCCAAATCACAACATTACTATGGTGTGACCGCGGCGTGGCCGCAGTGTGACCGCGGCATGACTGCAGTGTTTTGGCCCTCTCCAGCGACATCCGCGGGGAAGTATCTTCCACTTAGTTTCAAATATGATTATATGGATGGAATGAGAGGATCTTTTCTCAAAATATTTAAAGAAATGAATTCCAATATGTTTTGACTAGAGGATTGGATGACCCCTAATATACCTAATTCGGTGAGCGCTCGAATGCTGGTGGAAGGGGGCTAGTTGTAAGTGCTGGGGGGATGGTGCGGGCTGATTCGAAGGTGGAATGGGGGTTGTTGCAGGATGGAATGCTGGTGTAAATGGGATGAAATGAAGGTGGAAGGGGGCTGGTGTGCACTGGAAGTGGCTGGAGCCGGGCCAACTCATGGAATTACTGCAACGTGACCGCGGCGTGACCGCGGCGTGACCACGGAGTGACTGAGGCGTGACCGCGGCGTGACCGTGGCGTGACTGCGGCGTGACCGCGACATGACCGCGGCGTGACCGTGGCATGACCGCAGCATGTTGGCCCGGTCAAGCGACATCCAAGGGGAAGCATCTTCCACTTAGTTTCAAATAGGATGATATGGATGGCATGAGAGGATGTTCCATCAGAAGATTTAAAATAAATGAATGCTAATATGTGATGACTAGAGGATTGGACGACCCCTGATATACCTAATTTAGTGTGGTTTAGAGATCTAGAAATGTGTAGGAATAACTAGAGGAATACCCCATGAGATCAAGAAAATCATGGGTTACATAACATGTAAACTGACATTACTAGTACTTTGGGACCCCTGGGATATGGAGCTAGGATTTTGGTTGGATTTAAATATCACATGCCATGTGACATGGTCACACAACATGGGACCCATCTTAAAAGTCTAACGGCACTAAAAGAGTGTCTTGGTTCAAACAATCATTTTAATAAAAAGAGGGAAACCCCCTACCGGGATATAAAAAGGTTCAAGTACGATTTGTGTTTTATGACTAACAACGACCTCAAGTATAAGGAAAATATCAATACAATAATGTTAAGAAAGGTATACCACTCTGAGTTTTCGCAGACAGCGCACCTCCATTGGAGGGGTTTTATTACAAAACACTGACTTATTTATCAAACAAAACAATTATCTTAACTAACACTTATTCAAGAATTACAATTTAATATAAACATGCAGAATTAAGAAGGAAAATAAATTCAATTTAAAACATTGTTGAATTAAATATGCTAGAAGAGGGACCCTACCTCAACCTCAAGGCATATTTTCTTTTGGAGACGACTACTCTAATTTTCCTTTTTTCCGCTTACAAGCATATGAAACTTAACATATATATAAAGAAACCTAGCCCATATGTAAATATTTTCATGGCCAAATACGCACAAGGGGGTCCTTATATATATGTTTATACATGCATATACCCTTTTACACTTACACATGTAGGAATTTTTCATATCTATATATAAGCACACCTAGCCCTAATATATATATATATTCATAATGCCATGAATGGATATATATAAAGAGGTAACTTATATATGCATATGACTACCTATGAATACACATGTAAGAATTCATCAATGGCGACTCGAATCCTACTCAACGAAATCCTAAACACACAAAAAAAATATAAAGAACCCAAAAATCAAAAAATCCTTATTTAAAATTGGGCCAAAGAATAAAAACAGAATAAAACATACCCAAATCTTGAACTCATTGTCTTCGATGGTGGTGGATAGAACTAGTCTTATCATAAGAAACCACCTATATTAAAATAGTGGGAAAAAATGAGATATAACAACTTCTTATATATATGTGATCAGTGTGTCAACTATACATGATAAATGATACATGAATCCATAACCAACAATGAACAAATAATATTCAAATTCATATGTACATCCCAATACTAAATAACATAATCATTAATAAAAATCTTTATTTTTCAAACTACACCTTCAATGTCCTATTCAAAAATAAAAAATCACCAAAATATGAGAATAAAGTAAACCTCCATATTTACTTAAAAGCGAGAAATATGGATTAGTCATTGTTCATAACCAATAAAATCCATTCCTTGAATGTATAAAATACCTAAAACTCTTCATTCTTATATGCTTATTAATTTTCTAGATTGAAACCTCATTTTTAGCATGTTCTTCTTCTGGAATTCACCATTATACTTAGTATATATAGGTTTATCAATTTTATAAAGTAGAGAATTTTCTTTCATTTATTCTTACTCAATCCGCTTGGATTTTTCAAACCAGTTTGCTAATATGATTAGACAATCATTTGGTGCATGATCTTCCTTCTTCTTGATTGTGTATTCCCTATTTGTAAAGACTATTTCCGAACATGTGATAATTGGTTCTTTCCTTTTATCTTTCAATAATTATTATTGTTATGGAATCCATGTCATAAATTCTTAACAATTTGGACTACTTGGTTTCCCTTCCACAGACACTTTCAACAGCCTTTAGATTACCCTTTTTAGGCTCCCTTTCAAACTTCACACTAGAATTGTCAAGCACTAGCCCACTACAATATCAAATATTGATACTTAACCCAACACATTGATCTGAATGACATCTTAGAAATACTAAAGCTCTAAATAGCATATTTAACAATATAAACTCCTCATAATTAACTAGACACACTGACTATACCAACCACTATAGGTAAATCATTAATTTTGGTGTGGTCTTGGAACCAAATATGGTTTATCCAACATCCATCTCCAGACTCTATATTCATCCATTTACTATCTAAGTTCACAAATTTCACAACTTAGATAATGATCACTATCCCATGATATAGATTTCACTCAAAAAAGATGAGTATGAATCTCCTCACTACAGTATTATCGATACCAACATCAATCCTACAAACACATGTCTAGTTCCTAATATCACATTATGATAACTATAGAAGATCCTGGCCCAATAATGATATAGATCCATGAATTCCCAAAACATTCTCTTATTTTTTAAATCTACCATAGCCTCTTATAGAATAGGGGCTGAAAATTGATCCATAAAACCTCCTCATTTGTTTTTTATGATCAAATGTATTTATCCATTCCGATTCATCTCCTTTTAATTCAGAAACTTATAGTTTCACACATATATCCTCAAGAGTTCCAATCCTTTCAAATAGGAACTAAACTTTCTTCAACATATTCTAAATATCTTATGATCCCATGTCACTGCTGAAAATTCGATACTACTTCTCCTAGAACTCATGGATAACATTGAAAACCATTTTTTCCTTTTTGAAGGCCTTGGTCAATGGATCAATGTAGTTGTAACATAATATGAGGGAAACAACCACTTGATCATATTTCCCATGAGAATACAATGACATCCTAATTAGATGTTTTGTTGATGAGTTTTGACTCAACATTATTCGGTATTAACAATATTAATAATTTGAAACACATCACGCCACAATCCTAAGCATGCATTATTACCACAAAATCATGAAACTACCTTTAATCCATACTTCATAAAAAATATCATTTCCAAAACACCATACCCTAAGGTTTATCATAAAAATATAAGGTTTAATCTCCTATACACCATCCATAACAACCAAACCCCACACATTTACCCCTGATAATAAGAAACCAGCCACCCCTTAACTGATCTAATAGGAAACTTCCTAATAAAAATACACAATCAAATCACCCATAAATCACCCAAATTACCTATATCGAGAGTTTTACATCAAAACATCAAGAAAACCCCCCATTAAGATCCACCAACTTGAGGGATTACCACCAAACCAAACCCCAAAGACAAATCCAAATCATACCCAATACATAACCATCATACCCCAAACTACTAGGAATCTAATATCCTAAAAAACCAACTAATGGTTTTCATTGACCATATAAACATGATTAAGATATCATAAACAAAAAAAACACGTTAAAATAACTATTTTTTATTCTATTAATTATTACATCATCAATAGGTTATTCTAGAAAACACCAATTCATATATTATTGATGTTTTAATTAATCAAAAACACATTCAATTTAATTTTCCAAAAACATTACCACAAATATTACTTTCTCAAACCCACTTTCTAAACAGACATTCCTTTTTTAAAATACTTTTCATATACACGTATTCATAAACATGTAGAAAAATACCTATATTTCAAGTACGAATCATGAACATAGATTCTATTTCCCCCCCATTCCAAGAGTCAAAAAAAATAACAATCTCAACCCAAAAATAATACTTGAATAAATATATCAATGATAAAATTGAAAATCTATAATGGAAAACAACACCCTTGGTGACCTGGGTTTCCACCATGTAGGTGATCTTGATGCATACAACCGGTGTGCATCCTAATATCCAACCATTGGATAAAATACACATGAGTGAAATTTTAGGGGTTAAAACCCTAAATACCTTTAGTGGGTAATTAAGAGGTCTGACTGGCTGAGGAGGAGGATGATCTGCAGAGGTGGGGTAGCCACATGAGAGGTGCACTAGAGGAGGAGGTGGGGCTCTGTTTCGGGGCAGTGTATGTGGGGTGGCAGAGTTGGGTGGAAGAGTTGGGGGAGGACGCCGCGATGTGGATTCCGCTATGAACAGAATGAGAGGCTAAAGGTTCGGAAAGGAGGGTCGTGGTAAGAGAGGTTGACAACAGTGTAGAGGGCATTGATAGGAAGCATCTAGAGGAAGGCACCTTGGTGAGAGATATAGACGGAGAGGAGAAGAGGGTCGTAGTGGATCGGGGGAGGAGGAGAGGAGAGCCCGATATAGATCATAAAAATAAAAAGAGGACAGGAGAACCCGATGTGGATCACAAAAAAAAAGAACGGAGATGTTTAGCCTTGGATGGCTAATTAAACCCTGGCTATAAACTATCTATATCCATAGACAAATAAAACTGTGGCTATAGGTCTGTGGCTATAGCTTAAATTTCTAGTAGTAAAACTAATGCCCCACTAAGCAATCATTGTAAAATTATTTTCTACCGCCTCTTATGGTGGACATTAAGATGACATTGTACTTATATATGATATATATTAGGTTTTTTTCTCTATATTCTTCCTTAATTTTTATATAAAAACATATTTTTATTTCTTCCAATATGTGTAAACACTATAATTTCATTTGAGGAAGTGTGGACTACCGCCCCCTCACGGTGGCATGATTTGTTCATGATATATATAGAATGTATAAAGATGGTTTTAATTAAATTATGTAATATATATATCATATGATATTATACTGGAATTATACTATAACTATCTATCATTAAGTTTTCATTCCATTAAATATTTAATAGAAATGAAAGTAGTGTCCATGTGTATGTACGACTTACCGTCTCCATGAATGGGGCATTTCATTTCCTATCTCCAAAATATTATGAACTATTATAAATATATGTATATAATTGATATATATGATATATATGTATATATACATGATATCTAAATCATTAATATCATAATAGAGGTAATGGAGTTTTTACCTCATGGGTAAATATTAATTATAACAAGATCATTTTTAACTGAAATTCCGAACATCGACAAAATGTCTGATATAAACACAAATAATTAACAAACTATTATTGCAAGGTAATAAGTGATATAAAATTAATAATTAAACATTAAAAAGTTAATTAATCATGTAGAAATTAACTTATGATTGTTATTCAGAAAGAACAAGGAACATATGAGTGAATTTGGACATATGGTAATTGATTTCTTTGATCACTTTTAATTCCGTGAGATTTTGATTGTTCGCCACTTATTTATTGCATGTGGTGTATTGTGATATCCATTTCATATATATTATCATGATTATATTTATATTTATGGTATTTTTTATTCATTTTATGGTTATTAACATTTTCTCACACGACTTGATTGATTACAATGTGGTAAGGGGTTTTTCATCTTAGTTTTTATTCCCATGAGATTCATGCTACGTTAGCAACTATTTCCTTTTGTGCGGTGGATATACTTCCCATGATTGTATTATTTGTGTAATATAATTTAATTTATGGGTATTTACATATTAATTTTATTATCTTTCTTTCATGGGGTGTTTGTTTCATACGTTACCAAATCGGTAAGGGAACCATTCACCCACCTCTTTTTAAAAGACTTCTTTTTGTTATGTCATTTAATGTATGTCTTATTTTGTTGGGATATGTTCTTACATATCATTATATAGGTAAATATTATGTACAAGTGATGAGATATCATTTTCTCTATCATCAACTAATTTTATGAATTTTAAAGTGGCATAATTAGGTTGTCGAATTTATGTAAGAAAACTGCTTAACCCAATTTCAATTTTTGGGCTAAACATATACTTCTTGATTATGTCATTCTATGAATATGCATGAATAACCTCTTAATGTTTTAAAATTAATATCCACTTATATTGGGTGTATTTATATTTCTCACACATAATTATGTAATTGATTTATCATTAATATAAGGATACCTTTTTTATAAGAGATTTTGTCTTAATTAACATTTCCATTGAGACTTCACTATTGATATGCAACAATTCACTCTTATATGATTTATATACTGTCCTTTGGCATATTATATCATGAATAAAATTATTCTCATGATATTATAATGTACTTTTTAAATGGTATTATTTGATTATTTTTATTCTAGGATATCTCATTTTGTTAAAAACTCTAAAACTAAAATATCGTTTTAAATGTTTTGAAGATTTATTCTTCTAAATATTTCACATTAATGTCCATGTTCTAAAAATGGATTTAAGGATTTATTAATATAGAAATTAATGTTTTTATATTGAAATTTATTTTAAAATCTTTAAATTGGTATGGTATACATTGATTAAAAAATATCTTTAATAAATATATTAAATGGTTTTGAAAATTGTTTTATAAAAGCGTTGATTTTGTAAATATTTTGAAATGATATATTGTGATTGAAATGTGGAAATGTTATCTTTCTTTTATGTTTATTTTATGTGTTATAAATATGTTCTCTCTATTGGGAATTTTTTACTTATATGGGTGGTTCCGTGATAAACCTAGGGCGATTGAACCAGAGATAGCTCACCAATGCATTAGGTAACGTGATGGAGGTAAACATGAATGTTTCCCCGATGAGATGTAGGGAATATACTATGATGAGTATTCCAAATGTGACTCACTATGTAGATATGATAGCTACAATGTATGTTTGATATTGATTCCACATGTTACCTTAATGATTTATGATTTCTGTGGGTTATTCATAAATCTTATGATTTCATGAGGTATGTTATGATTGAAAAGTATTGTTTCATTTTTTTGTATTTATTGATGGGATAATGTTTTAATTCCTTATTTTATATCCCTTACTGAGCTTTTTATGATCATTACATGTTTTTAAAATGTTTTCAACAGGACTTAAAGTTGAATAAGGGTCAAGGATGGGATCATGGAAAATTTATGTTGTCTAAAACATCGAACTAGACATGACTCTTATTTTACGAGTTTTTATTTTATAAAAAAATTGAAACTGAGTAGAATTTTCTACATTTAATATTCAAGGTGTTATGTAAATTTTATGACATAATTCTCTAAAACTATAAACCTGAAAATATCCTCAATGTAAATTAACCATTTAATTCAAGATTATGTAATGTTTAAGGATGTGTCCTTATAGTTGGTATCAGATGTCGGTTTAGAAAACTTTTGGGATTATGAGTTTTTGATAGACATGTGGATAGAACCTATGTCTATTATTTTAGTTAAATCATTGTTTTATAACTTTTTGGAGATCATGGAATTTTAGTTAAAGATATTATTAGGAGGATCTCAAATAAAATTTTTATCTCTTTCTGATGACTTGCTTGTAATAATTATTAAAAGTCATGTTCGGATGATTGTAAAACTTTTTCTGGAATACAACTCAATTGCAAGAAGTTGTTTGAGATATCAAATACATCTACTATACATCGTTATCATCATGTATCATGGGTTTCATTTTAAAAAAAATCACATTTTCACAATATTCTTATATTTTTAAGAATTGTTAATATTATCAAGGAATTTAGAGATATTTTACCTTATCAGAATATTTTGAATCATATTATGATTCTGAAAAAGGTTTTCAAGAAAGAGACCCTTATGAAACCTATTTCGATTTTCTTTTACAATATATTCTCTCAGCACATACTTATGGTATTTTAAAAGGACCATTAATTTAATGTTTCCACTCAAATTCGGTCCTACTATTTTATAGAAATCATGTTTTATATTATGTTTTGAAAATATATTTCATGGATGATTATTTTCCAAAACTATTTTTCTTGGAACACCCTTATGACCCAATTTGTACAATGTGTATTTGGATATATGAAGCAATTGAATTTGAAGGATCTCTAAATCGTTGTTGTAATTCATGGACCTTCTACTTACCAGAACAATATAACGATGAAACCAATTGGACACCATGATCAAGGTATGATGTTCTTAATTCCGGGGATCATTTCATTTTAACATATGGTGGTGAAATTAAAAAAATTACAATATATATAATACTTCCAGAATTAAGATGTGGATATCATAATGATTTGGGATGAAAATGAAAGGTAGAAGAAAACCATTGGGGTTAAAAAATGTTAGGGTTATTTTTGAATTTTATAAAAAAGACAAGAAACAGACTATGTGACAACCCGTCGCGTCAGACAAAGCTACGAGAATTGAACCCACAACCAATGTGTGATTGGGATTTATCACCTACCACTAGACTACATGAAGTCCCTAGTTAGTATGACTTATTCTTTTTAGTAAAATTATTTTATGGATTAAGAATAAGTTGATTTTGTGAAATTATATTTTATTAAATGGATATACTTAGTATAAGAAAATGATTTAGTGATTAACTGATAGAGGTTATTTTGGATGATGTTCTCTATTTTGGGGAAACACTATATTCCTATGGAAAATAGAATACTTTGACATTTAAATTGAGGAGTAATGGTGGAATTTTATTTTTTTGGAATAATATTTGTGTGGACATATAGTGATTTCGGCAATTTAGGGAAATGATTAACCTATCATAGGGAATATGTGATTTGGCTAATTATGCTTCGGTAGGAGACTTTTAGAGTAGTATATGTTCTTGGAGTTAAATTTTAAGATTTACTATTGAAGACTATGTTATTAAATCCTTCTATGTTTTGGGTTTCAATATTTGTTTGGATTATTTTGAAAAATGTTAAGGACAATTTTGTATTGAATGGTATTTCTTGAACATTGGGTACTTTTTATTATAAAGGATTACCCTTCTTAGGGATTATATGATATCCTACTAACCATTTTAGATTTATTTGATGTCTAAAGACAAGGGAAATATATAGTTCATCTTTTTTGGATTATGTAATTCTCTAGAATATGATTCTTGTGCTTTTGATGTGACCATGACTTTTTGAATGCTATTTGTTTGGTGAAAAGATTAGTTTTTTGTAGAAAAATATTAAAGGGTGAAACTCTACTTGAAGGTAAGTATATTTTCTAATGTTATAATTATATGCAGAAAATGAATTCCTAAAATTATGAAAGGGAACTTAAAAGAAAAACTTTTTCATTTTACATTTCCTACTGGGTTATCAAGGACCACCAAACACATCACATGTTTGTGATTTTTTAGAGGTTAACTTTCTCCACATAAATTTTTCTATCACTCTCCATCAGAACTTGATAGTTTGTTTTCATTTCCATATTAATGTTTTCATACATGGAATCCAAGTATAGGTTATCTCAGGTATCATCTGTTTTTCTTTTTCTTTCTTCTAATGTGATAGTTTTATTGACTCTTTTTCCAATGTTGGAAATTAAATGATGATTCCGAGCCTAATTTTAAAATTGGTAGGATGCAATTCCCAAAAGGGGGTAGGATGTAACATCCCAAGTAAATAAAGAACATGAAATTTTTCATATTTATAAATAATTTTGAATTAAATATTAATTTTAATATAAAGGGGAGGCTATGTTCGGTTTCATAACTGATATGCAACTACAGGTTTCTTTGAAATCTTACATTGCACACTAATAATTTAATAATATTATTTTTAATGGTAGTTAATGCATATCCATTATAATGGTGGGAATAAGTAAAACTAAAAAAATCATTTTTATACATGTTTGTTAATTTTTTTACATTTATCCAATAAAAGTTATAGGCTTAAAATGTGAATTAATCTAAGAATAAATACTCTAATATTCTTTAAAAGATCGATTTACCTCCTTTTGATGGCGAACCCGCTTTAAATATAGTTTTGGTCAATTTTATATATTATTTTTGACAAAATATAATTTTTTTTTATTCGGGATAATCAAAATTTACTTTGGGTAATTTTTTGGTATTTTTCAAATAAAGTTCATTTTTAATGAATAGTGAAAAATACTGTATTTTAATTCAAAAGTTCCTTTTAATCTAATTTATTTATATGGTAATACTATATTTTTAATTGGTTATAATGTTTAAATATAATATATTTTTACCGGGTAATCCATTGTGGGAAATTGGAATTAATTTCACATTGAAATTGGACATAAACAAGTGTCAATTTTTTGATAGTGATTATTTCTTAAAAACAAGATTTTTGTTTTGGCAATGGGAATTAATTTTAAAATAATTTCAGCTACTTATCTGTTTTGAATTTAGAAAAATGGATTCTATATTTTGAATAAGTAGGTCTAAATTTTGTAAATAGGTAACTTTTATTTTTATAAAATTTAAATATTTGCTTCAGTAAAAAATTTATTTACCATGATTAAAGAGTAAATATAATAAATAAGGCTAAAATATAATATTATAATAAACTTAAATTACCCTAACATGTGTATTAATACTATCTAATGATACATATCCGACCATGGACATCATTGGGTCGAATTTGGGACCCCATGGAGTCACATAAAAGTAATAATGACACATTATGTTAATTAATTTAAAGTAAAGAAAAAATCGACATAAACAAATATCTTTTTGTAAATGATTTTTTTACATGGGTTTATATAAGTTATGTTTTAAACTATAAATAATTTTTTTAAATATAAAAATATTTACTACATCATGGTACTTTATTTATAATTTTTGGACATTAAATAAATTACATTATTTATGAAACAATGATGATGACATTTTTACCTCATTAATAAATGATTTAAAAAATAATAATATAAATATTAAAACCATTCCAAAACCTGACCAATTCATATTTGATGATTTTATTTCAACCATGAGTCATCTTAAATTTTAATTTAATGATTATTTGACCTTTTTAAACTGAATATGAGGTTATAATAAAATAATTGTTTCAAACATTCCTAAAGAGCCCATCCTCTCCCTTAAAAAAATTCCTCACTTTAAACAAATTTGTCACACCTGTCATGACTTTTATCTCATCCAAAATCTTCCAATTAAGCTCCCCACATCCATATAATCCTTATATAAGCCTTAACATAGGTAGAAGGCACTTCAAGAAGTCCTTCAGGTTCAAACGAAAGAGAGTTACCCAAATTAAATGTAACAATTTGTCTTAAATTATTTTCTATTATTTTACATCTGCAACCCCTAAACTCTTTTTATTACATTATTTTATGATAACCACAGTATCTTTAATATAATATTATGTTGTTTTAAGAATTATTTGAAGTAAACATACACACCAATCCATCTAATGAGTGCAGAACATACTGTTTCTGTGAATGGAAAACAAACGCCTCACTAAGTGATGACTGTTCAATTATCTCCTACTGGCTCTTATGGTGGCCATTAATATTGAAATATTTTTTAATATGATATATATAATGTTTATTTCTAATTTATTCTTTAATTTTTATATAAAACATACCATTATTCCTTCCAGTATGTGTATTCACGATAATTTAATTTGAGGAAGTGTGGACTACCTCCCCCTCAAGGTGATATGATTTGTTCATGGATACATAGAATGTATAAAGATGGGGTAAATGAAAATATTTAAAATGTATATAATAAGATATTATACTGGAATTATAATATTCCTATGTATCATTATATTTTCATTCCATTAAATATTAAATAGAAATGAATGTAGCATTCATGCGTACGTACGGCTTACCATCTCCATGAATGGTGCATTTCATTTCTTATCTCCAAAATGTTATGAAATATTATAAATAAATATTTATATATATATAATGGATATATATGATATATATATATGATATATAAATCATTAATATCATTTTAGAGGTAATGGAATTTTTACCTCATGGAGGTTTTTTAATTATAACAAGTTCATTTTTAACTCAAATTACGAACATCAAAAAAATGTCCAATATGAATTTAAATAATTAAATAACTGTTATTGCAAGGTAATAAGTGATGTAGAAGTAATATAAAACATTAAAAAGGTTATAAATCAAGTATAAATTAACTTAATTTTATTATTCAGGAAGAACAAGGAACATATGAGTCAAGTTGGACACGAGGTAGGTGATTTCTTATCTTGCTTTTAATTCCGTGAGATTTCCTATGTTCACCACTTATTTATTGCATGTGGTGTATTGTGTAATGAAATTTGTTATATATTTTCATGATTATATTTATATTCATGGTATTTTGTGATTCATTTATTGGTTATTAACTTTTTCTCATATGACACGATTGATTACAATGTGGTAGGAATTTTTAATTTCACTTTTTATTCCCGTGAGATTCATGCTATATTAGCAACTATTTCATTTTGTGTGGTGAATTTAATTCCCATGATTATATTATTTGTGTAATATATTTTAATTTATAATTATTTAAATATTCATTGTTTTATATTTCTTTCATGGGGTGTATGTTTTGAAAGTTACCAAATTAGTAGGGGAACCTTTCACCCTCCTCTTTTTAAAAGACTTATTTTTGATATGTTTTTTTAATTTACATATTATTATGTTGTGATATGTTTTTATATATATTTATTGATGTAAATTTTATGTCAACGTGATTAGATGTCCTTTTCCATCTCATCAACTTGTTTTATAAATTTTAAAGTGACGATGACAGGCTTTCAAATTTATATAAGTAATCTTCTTTAACCAATTTCAATTTTTGGGTTAAATATCTACTTATTGATTATGTAATTATATGAATATGTGTGAATAACATATTTTTTTACACTTAATATCCACTTATATTTGGTGTATTTATATTTTTTTAGCATAATTAGGCAATTGATTTATCTTTAATCTAAGGATAACTTCTTTATATGGGATTTCATCTCAACATACATTTCAATTGAGACTTCATTGTTGATATGAACCAATTCACTCATATGTTGTGTATATAATATCCTTTGGAATATTATGTCATGAATACCTTTATTCTCATGATATCATAATGTTCTTATTAAATGGTTCTTCCTCAATTATTTGTATTCTAAGATCTCTCATTTTGTTAAAAACTCATTAACTAAAATATCATTTTAAATGTTTTAAAGTTTTACTTTTCAAAATCATTCACATTAATGTACATGTTTTAAAAATTGTTATAAGGATTTATTCATATGGACATGAATGTTTTGAAATTGAATTTTTTTCAAAAGCATGAAAGTGGTATGGGACACTTTGATTCAAAAATCGATTTATTTAATATTTTAAATGGTTTTGAAGATGGTTTGATAAAAGAATTGATTTAGTCAATATTTTGAACTTATATATTGTGACTGCGATGTGTAAATGTTGTAACACCCTAAAATTTCATAGTACGTTATTTCTTCAAAGTAATTCAATAACTTGCACTTCACGAAACACTGAGTTCAATCACACCATGACTTGCCAAACTAGCCATTCAAAAGAGGTTATGAATAGTATTAACCAGTTTTTGAACTTTATATAATGCTTATAAATTTAGAAGCCATATTATGAGTTTTTTAGAAATAATGTAAGAACAAATTTATTTTTTTCAGATGAAAGAATAATTTTTCAAAAAATTATATTTTACCGCCTTTTATTGGATAGCCCTTTTTAAATATAATATGTGACACTTTTATATATTTAATTTGATAAAAATAAACTTCTTCTTTAGAATCAGGAAATAAGAATATAGTTTTAATAAATTTTTGGTGTTTTTGTGATAACATTCATATTGGGTGAATAGTGAAAAATACTATATTTTAACTGAAAAAAACTTTTTAATAAAATGTAATTTATAGTGTTGAATTATTCATATTAATATTTTGGAAGTGTTATTAGAATATATTTTTAACATTTAATCCAATTATTGTCATTGTATGTAATTTCACTTTAAAATTGCACATAAACAAGTGTCAATCTTTTGATAGTTATTATTTCTTAAAAATACATTTTTTGGTTTTGAAAACAAGAATTAATTTCAAATTAATTAATGAAACATATATGTATTGAAATTGGTAAAATAGAATTTATTTTTGAATTCAGAATATCATAATTATATCAAGGTTAATTTTTGATATTTTTCTAAAAACTTTCAATTTTTGATGAATGGTGAAAAAAACTAAGTTATTATTTAAAACCGACTTTTTATTTAAATAATTATATATTTTATTTAAATTTATTTAAGGTAAAAATATATACATAATAAATAAATAAATTCATTGTAATTCATTGGGGATAGATTATAATAATTTTAGATATATAAAATGTTTTATTGAACTTTTTAACGTCTTTTACACACCTCCGAGGAGCATTTGCAAATTTACATAAAACATAATTTTACTACTTATGTGAGTTGAATTTCAAAAATCTAAGAGATATGGTTGATAACAATAAGTAAAATGTGGTTCAATAAGATGAAAATATTTTTTGGTGAGTGGTAACGTTTTACTTTTATTTACCACAGTTAAAAGTAAATAGGGTAATTTAGCATAAAAATGATATTATTATTACCATAACACATGTCTTAATTCTATTGTATATGTATTATTCAACCAAAAACAACCTTAGGAATAAAATATGTTCCTTTAGGACCATTTTTATTAGATTAGGACATTTATTATTAGTTAATTTAAAGAAGAGTTAAAAGTGTTAATTTCAAAGTTTAAAAACTCATAAATTTTTCATATAGGGTTACACATAAGATAAATTCGACCAAAAATATTAATTAAAAAGATAAAAATACTTCCTGTATAATTGTATATTATTTATATTTTTTAGACATTGAATAATTTAATTTATTTATGATACAATGATGACGCTGTAACAACATAATTAATGAAATATTAAAATAATTTATATTATAAATACCCATATAACTATAATTTGAGACTTTTTTATAAATTACACTAATTTTATAGGTTAATATGTCATTTTAGCGTTGGTTAGATGAATTTTCTTCGAAGTAATAATGATGTTATGAATTTATAAAAAACAAAATACCAAATAGTGTCAAAATTGACATAGAAGAGTTTTTAAAACAAATATTATATTGTTAATTTGTATTATATTCCTAAAAATCTAAGGATCTGCCAAAATGACTTATATAATTATATTTATATCATTAATGATCAACTTGGGGTTCTCTTGGAAGTTTATAGTATGTTTATTCACCATATAATATAAAAATATAAAGAGACATGGTAAATGTCAAACTATTTAACTAAGAGTTAAATCTAAATGATAATGTTTATATAGTGACCCAAACCTATCAAAAACAAATTTTTTGAGTGTTTTTAGACCCATAACCTCCATATACTTTAAATAAATCATTTTGGATCCATTAGAAACTGAAAATTATTTTATTATAAAATAATATTTGTAGATTTTCCCAATGTGCTCCTCACCCCTCTTATAAAAGAGCACTCCCCCTTCTCTCTAATTCTCACCTTCAAAGTCATTTGACTCGAAAAAACCCTACCCAAATACCCTATCATATTTCCTCCCTTAATCTTAGAGGCCTTCTTTTATTCATAAAACCAACCTAAGGATCCATTTTGATCAAATCAAAAGGAATAACCCGAAGAAGAGGTAAATATTTCATCACCACTTTCAAGTTCATTTCTTCTTCCACATCCTCATTATTTGTTGTATCCATTATAAAATAATTACTATAGTATATTATATATACTGTGATGTTATTATAAATACAGTACAACCATATTCATTATTCTCTCTATCCATTGAATGACATGTCACCAGAGGTGTGTACATACGGCTTACCGTCTCCACGTCGTGGTGTAATTGTAATTCAATACATTATTATTTGGATGGGTATAATAATGATGTGTAATTGATATAATTAATAAATATAACATGATAATGATTATATCAAATAAGGACCTTTTTAACCTTTTTGACAGAATTAAGGTAAGAATGTTTTTTTACTTATATAACGGGTGCAGCTATTTTCCACCATTATAAAATATTCAATGCATCCCTTACAAGCTGATAAGAATATTTTCAAAGTCAATGTTTTAACTTATAATTATGATACTTTTAAATTATTTCAATAAAAAATGGATATTTCTCTCAAATAGTTTTTATTTCATCTAGTTCAACATCCTTTGATGGATTTTAAGCTTATTTGATGCTGATTTATTATGAAAGAAAACGTTCGTATTTTATTGAAGGTTTTGTGATATGTTTGACTATGGATATGTTATTTTTATACCCTTCACGGTTTATGGTTAAAGTATTGACATTTAGTATGCTAGTTTTAATACAAATGATTATGTTATGTTTAAACCTGTTCATATGAGGAATGCATTGGACTTAATATGTGACGGGTGGAGCCTGCTATAGCTCCTCAATGAATCGGTTGGTCTCATGAGACAAACTAGTGTCTTGGCACAAGGCTTTGGAAAAATTTTATTTGTAGTCTTGGCACGAGGCCTTGGCTATGTGGTTATGATAGTCTGGCATTATGCATTCCATCATTATGAAAGTGGTTATTGATATTGAATGTGATTATTCGATTAGTAGAATATCCATGTGAATAAGTATATGGAATTATTTCATCTTATTTTTTCCATACTATGTTGATGTTCAAGTTTAAAAGGCTTTTTTTTAGTTATACACTGCCTAAAAGTTTATTCTTATTTGTGAATGTTTCTGCTATATTTTTATCCTTACTGGCCATTTGAGCTCACCCCTTTTCTATGTTTTATTTTTCCCAGGTTGTGAAAAAGTAATTTATGAATGACCTGCAGAGATAGTATGAGGGGATAAGAGTGTGGACTATGGAGAATAGGTTGTTGTAGTTTTCATTTTTATGATGTAATGTTAAACTTTATTAATGTATCTAGTTATTCAAAGGCTACTAAACTAATCGGTCTTCCGAGACTTGATCATTCTTGTGATCATGCCAATGTAATGTAATAATGCACCGACTATGGGTATCTAGGGTCAGGGAGTTATAGTTGGTATCAGAGGAATTTTAGTACAAACCCTAGAAGCTAGATTTAGATAAACTCTTATTAGAGCACGTAGACCTAAAATGAACTTTGAGGATTAGTATAGAAGAACTTCCTAGAATTTTGGTATTGTAGAGATTTTGTGAGTTTTCCGAGAAATACATCCCTGTCTGGATACGAGCAGGTAGAGGTGGCTCTGGCACATATGTACCTAGGGGTAAAACCCAAAAACACCTCTTTGAGATGGACTTGAATGGGAACTGGTGCACGACAATGGGCCTTGCTGCACTCTTGGTTATGACACTCCCGGGGGATATGTTTAGGATAATTCTCATTTTCTTTACAAACCATTATGAAGGGTTTATGATTATATAATTCCTCAAAGGAGACATTTTTATGATTATGGATTATATTTATAAACTATTTAATTTGTGTTTTGTGTTTTACAAGTGTGGGATTAGGTATTGTTATTCATAAACTAATCTAGTGCATTCCATTGTTTAGAAATAGCGCCCAGTATAACGAATGAGAACTCCAGCAAAGCACGTGATCCAAAGAGAAGGAAGGATCATATCTTTCATGGTCTTAAGCCAGAATTTATAAGAGAAATAGTCTCCCATGTATTATCATCATATGAATAAATAATATCATGTGTTGATAAGATAAGTAAAGAGTTTACTGAGTCTTATGGCTTTGAAGGGAAGGAAGAGAAGAAAAGGGCAGAAAAGAGAAAGATGGATAAATGGAAGAGGTAAGAGAAGAATTTTCCCATATCTGATAACTGTGGGAAGAAACACCCTGGAACTTTCTTGAAATGAATGGGAGTTTATCATATGTGTAGAGGAAAAGGTCACAAAGTACGTGAATGCAAGCTTAAGAAAATTTTTTCAAGTGTACAATGCTTCATTTGCGAGGAGTTTGGACACTACACGAACGTATGTCCCAGTCATCAGACTATGCCACAAACGATCCTATTGGATAATAATAATGTTATGATACTACCACAGATGAAGAGGAATGATTAGAGTTCTTATGTTGATTTTGTCATTTGAGTGATGTATCAACAATGTACTTGTTATAATAATTATGGAGTATATAAGGATTGTATTGCAGTACTATTTCATTAAGGACTTGAGATTGTGTGGAACAAAAAAAAGTGACTCAATAGTAGGTTAAAGTTTTTTAAAATATATGATTGATAGAAAGATAAAACATAATATGGTTCTGATATCGAGGTAGTGATTTTAGAAAAATACATGATTGATTTGGATAAATTATATTGGATATTCTTGACTACCTCGAAACTGAGTAATGATTTGTATATTCTATGATTGTTTGGGTTTACAAAATTTTTGGATTGAAGGAGTATATCTATTATTCTTTAAGGAATAGGGGATCATGAAAGTAATCAATAAGGTTTTACGGCAATTCAGGATGTTGTTGTGTTTTAAAAGAATACATGATGAAGGTGTTCACATGTTATTACGCGGAAAAAATGATCTTCATTTTGTTTACCTTCCTTATAAATTTTGGACTGAAGTATTTTGGATAGTTCTAGTATGGATTATTTTGGATTTCCATAAAAGGAAAACCCAGAGGTCAGGTGGAAACCTGTCGCATCCGGCAAGGCCGCAAGACATAAACCCTCAACCGAAGGGTGACAAGGGTGAATCACCTACCGCTGACCCACATGATGTCCTAGATTGAATAATGATGTTTTTTAATGGTTCTACTATATGAATTATAAATTAATTTTTTAAACCTATACGAATGGGACAAATAGAATATTATTTTTAAGCTATATTATCTTTTATAGTGAAAGATGAGTTTGTGGTATAACTTAGTTAAAGGATGAGACTCTACTTATTAGGTATATATTTTTCCTCTTCTCTTATTCAATAAAAAATTAATTCGTATTCTTTAGTGAAGGGATATTAAAACAAAAAAAATGTGTTATCCTAATACCATATGTTTTGCTAAACCGATGGTATTTTAAATCATCATAGATTGATTAATTTAAGGCCCTCAATTTTACACTTGTTTGTGATTGATGACCTCAATCACTACCTATAAATATTTACGTTTTCCCTCCAATTATATGTCTCTAATTTCCACCAATGTTCTCTGAATAGAGATCATAATTTGGTGGTGACCATTTCATTTCTATTTTCCTCTTATTAATACTAAATTTTATAAACCCAATTTCTGATGTGGGTTTTCCCACAAAGATATTTTCTATATTCAACCATTTATTTTCGAAGAACAATTTCAAATTCTGAGGACCCAATTTATTGAAGGAGGGTATAATGTAACACCCCAAGATTTCATAGTGTGTTATTTATTCAAAATAATTCAATAACTTGCGCTACACGCAACACCGAGATCAAGCGCACCATGACTTACTAAACAAGACGTTCAAAAGAAGTTATGAATATTATTAAATAAATCTTAAACTTTATATAATATTTATAATTTTAGAAACCATATTATGAGTTTCTTAGACATAATGTAAGAACAAATTCATTTTCAGTATTGCACTTTTACAAACATTTAATAGTAAACCCTTTTTAAATCCAATATTTTAAAATTTTATATATTAAATTTTACTAAATAAATTTACTTTTTAGAATGGGGACATATAAAATTTACAATGAAACATCCCAAGCTATCATGGTACGTTTCCCTTTGAATAATGCAATGGCGTGCATTGTACGCAACTTCGAGGTTCTAACACACCACAACCAATCAAACTAGCAGTTATGAATAGTAATACCTACCTTTTTAAATAATATATATTTTATATTTTAAAATGGACTTCATTTTTTGGATTTGGAATATCGAAATTATCCTAATTTATATTTTTGGTATTTTTCTGTGAACTTCCAATTTTTATGAATAGTGAAAAATATATAAAAACAACATTTTTAATCAAAATAATTTATAGTGATAAATTTTATTATTGAGAAGTTTTCAAGTATAATTTGAATATATTTTTACCATTTTATCCAATGGTGTTCATTAAAATTAATTTCACTTTGAAATTGGACATAAACAATTGTCAATATTTTGATATATATTATTTCTTAAAAACACGCTATTTGTTGTAATAGCGGGAATTAATTATAAAATTAATTAATGCAATTTATATGTTTGAAATTTTTTAAAATATACATCATTTTTGAATTCGGAATATCAATTATAGCTTAGGGTGAAATTTTGACATTGTTCTGAAAAACTTCCTTTTTTGATGAATAGTGAAACCACTAAGTGGTAATTAAAAAATTGAATTTTTCATAAAACATAATTTTACCGCTTCTGTGAATGGAATTTCGAAAATCCGAGAGACACGATTAATATCAAGTAGTAAAATTTGTATCAATGAGATGAAAATAATATTTGGTGAATAGTATCTTTTTACTTTTATTTACCATTGTTAAAAGTAAATAGGGTAATTAAGGGTAAAAATGTTCTCAATATTACCCTAACACATGTCGTAATTCTATTGGACAAATGTATCTCATTGAAAAACAACCTTAGGAATAAAATATTATCATTTAGGTCCACTTGGATTAGATTAGGACATTTATTATTATTTAATTCAAAGAAGAGTTAAAAGAGTTAAAATCAATGTTTATTTACTAGAAGATTTTTAATATAGGGTTATACATAATATAAATTCGATTTTAAATATTAATTAGAAATATAAAATTATTTTTTACATAAAAATATTATATTTATAATATTTAGACATTATATAAGTTAATTTATTTATGACATAATGATGACGCAGTAATTACCTAATTAATGAAAAATTAGAATAATTGATATTATAAATACCAAAATAAATATAATTTGAAACTTTTTATGAATTACACTAAGTTTATAGGTTAATAGGACATGTTATTATGGATTTAATTAAATTTTTGCGAAGTAATAATTCTATTATGATTTTTAAAAAAATCAATTATTGAATAGTGTCAAAATTGACATAAAAGAGTTTTTAAAACAAATATTATATTATTAATTGATATTTAATTCCTAAAAGTCTAATATTTGTCCACGAGACTTATATCACGATAGGTGGATCATTACTAGACCAATTGGGGGTTTCTTGGATGTATATAGTATTTTTATTAACCATAAAATATAAAAATACAAAGAGACATTGTAAAAGATAAACTAATTAACTAAGAGTTAATACTTAAAGATAAGGTTAATAGTAACCCAAACCTATCTAAATTCTATTGGTTGAGTGGTTTTCGACCCATATCCACCATATCCTTTAAATAAAACACATTGGAACCTTTATAAACAGAATATGAATTTATTATAAAATAATATTTCTAGCTTTTCCAAAGGTTCCCCTCACCCCTCTTATAAAAGGGAACATTCTATTCTCATTAACTCACAACTTCAAAGCCTTTTGGTTCAACCAAAATCTGCCCAAATACCCTCTCAACATCTCTCACTACATCTTAGAGGCCTTAGTTTGATCATAAATCCAACCTAGGGAGCCCTTTTGATCAAATCAAAAAGAAGAACCCGAAGAATAGGTAACGTTTTCACCACCCGTTTTCAAATTCATTTCTTATTCAACTTATTCTTTATTTGTAATTCCCATTCAGAAATAATGAATCCAGTATCTCCTATATACTGTAATATTATTATAAATATGGTACAACCATATTCAGTATTCTATCCATCCTTTGGATGACATGTCACCATACGTGCGTACGTACGGATTACCTTCTCCACGTCGTGGTGTAAATGTTATTCAATATATTATTATTTGGATGGGTATAATAATGAATAGTAATTTCGGTAAATAATTAATATAACATGATAATGATTCGGTATATATGATATACCATCCAATTATGCATTATTATAATATCAAAATAATGATATTGTCGCTCGTACGTACGTACGGACTACAGTCTCCACGAACGCGATGATATTCATTCTCCATCGTATCAATTCTAGTATAATTCTCATTTGATGATTAATAATAGTATCTAAGTACTTGATATAATTCTGTATACGATTATGATAAAACCTATCCATGACAAACACGACATACGTAACAAAACATATAAAAGAAAATGAGCAAGTTTACACCCGAAACAACGATAATACTATGATATTATTAACAAATCAATATTAAAAGATCATATATGATATCATATTAATGTATATGATTCATGCATAATTTAATAAAAATTATTTAACCATTATACAGGAGGTTAAACTACCCTCAACCAAGTAAAAGTACAATGTAAGGGTTATTTTGCAATCTCTTCATTATCCGAGGTTGTTTATACATAATTATCTACTAGGACCTATTTACCATCCACATCCATGTTTCTTGAAAGTGTATTTCAAAACATTCTTACTATTTTATAGAATATGGGTTAAAGTAATTTATAACCTTATTTTACTTTTTATAAGAAGTATATAAAGGAATCTTTTCGTTGTTTTCCAAACAGGGTCCTTTTTAACCTTTTTGACAGAATTAAGGTAAGAATGTTTTTTTACTTATACGGCGGGTGCATCTATTTTCCACTGTTATAAAATCATCAAATATTCCCTTACAAGATTATAAGAATATTTTCAAATTAAATGTGTTATCTTATAATTATGATACATTTAAGTGATTTAAAAAAAGGGATATTTCTCTCAAATAGTTTTGATTTCATCTATGTCAACATCCTTTGATAGATTTTAAGCTTATTTGAAGCTGATTTCTTATGAAACAAAACATCCATATTTTATTGACGGTTTTGTGATATGTTTGACTATGGATATGTTATTTTTATACCCTTCATGGTTTATGGTGAAATTATTTACATTTCTTATGCTAGTTTTAATACAAATGTTTATGTTATGTTTTAACCTGTTCATATGAGGAATGCATTGGACTTAATATGTGACGGGTGGAGCATGTTATAGCTCCTCGATCCATCGGTATGTCTCATGATACAAACTAGTGTCTTGGCACAAGGCATTGGAAAAATCGAAGTTGTAGTCTTGGCACGAGGCCTTGGTTATGTGGTAATGATAGTCTGGCATTTTGCATTCCATCATTATGAATGTGGTTATTGATATTGCATATGATTATTAGATTAGTAGAATATCCATGTGAATAAGTAAATGGAATTATTTCATCTTATTTTTACCATACTATGTTGAAGTTCATGTTTAAAAGTCTTTTGTTTTAGTTATACACCACCTTAAATTTTTATTCTTATTTATGAATGTTTCCGCTATATTGTTATCCTTACTGGGCATCTGAGCACACCCCTTTTCTATGTTTTATTTTTCCTAGGATGTGAAGAAGTAATTTACGAATGACCTACATGGATTGTATGAGTGGATAAGAGTTTGGGATATGGAGACTATGTTGTTGTAGTTTTCATTTTTATGATGTAATGTTAAACTTTATTAATGTATCTATTTATTCCAAGTCTACTAAACTAATCGGTCTTTAGAGACTTGATCTTTCTTGTGATCATTCCAATGTTATGTAATAATTCACCGACTCTGGGTATCTAGGGTCGAGGCGTTACAAGGAATGTTTTCTTTTAACATATTAAACATCAATGGATTTTACCACCATCATGATCATTATTTTAATTGAATATTCCATTACATATTTCCATGGTTATTTTCAAAGAAAATTACTTTCTTAATATTCTATGTTTTTTAGTTTACATTTTATTAAAAAAATGATATTTTTCACACATTATCATAGAATGATGAAAATGATTTTAATGAATTTTTCATCTTTGTAAATGTATTTTAAGGGTTGTTATTTTTCACTGGTTATGTAATATATTGATGTTATCCAATATTCAGTATGAATTATTTTGATTATGATTCTATAAAAATCATTTATTTCCCCCAGTATAATTATTTTATGATGAGATCTTTAATAAACTGATTTCTTTTCCATGTGTTATGATATATTAAAATGATGAATTATTTATGATATCATGGAATATGTATTTATGTTACAGGTGGTTCTATTATATCTCTCCAATTTATTAGGAAATTCCTTCAATATTATTAGATAATTATTGAAAACAAAATGATGTTCTTGATCCACTATACGAAACATGTACAGATGATTAGTGAATTGTGATATGTGAAACATGGGTGGATCCCTAATACACTATTATTTTTTAAAAAAGTTGTGATTCCTGGTATGATATGATATGATGGTCTTAATATTTAAATTTCAAATATGATATGGTTAGTATTCCTATGATGGTTCCATATTATTATAATATTTTGTTATGATTACAATTTAAACTCAAGGATCCTGATTGATCTTTGATGATACCCTAATCATGTGATAATCTAATTTCTTATACTATGAATCATTAATTTGAACTATAAGTTGTTGGGTATGATTGTCAATGATAATAAAATGTTCACATACATTTTTTCTCATGTTATACTTTTATATAATCATTAATTGAAATCTATCAAGTTTACCCTTACTAAGCCTCTAATACCTCCCCTTATTATTTTCTAATTTTTCATTTGGTTATGAAGAAGGGTATTAAGTACATAAATTGTAAAATTAATGACTTGTGTAATTAATTATATTAGAGATGATGGATATTTTATGTAAAAAATATTTTTATGTATTTAGTATCTATGTAAGTTAAACCTTAAATATTATAGGGAATGTAATGTTCATAGATGTGTTGAATATTAATATAAATGAATGTAATATTTATGTATAAAATTCTTGGTTCACCTCTGTTATTATTAGATAAGTGTTTTGTTATTTTTAGAGATTGGGAATATAGAGCATTGGGCAAAACCCTAGGGATAAATCTATGTATAGGTTAACATCCAAATTTTTTAGTAAGGAAATATTATTATGATGTTTCTTGAAATCAATAACTTTATAGATACTAATAGTGGATGTGGTTTCTTAAATGATTCAAATATGGGTAATAACACCAAAAAAGGTAGGTTCAGTATATCTCGACCATTATTCTGACATGCAATGGATGAGGCCTTACTGCCGACCTAGTTTGACACTCAAAATGTATATTCTTAGATTAGTTCACATTTTCCTTATTAACCACTATGTTGAAATTAAAATATTGAGTTACCATGTATGAATAAGGGTTAAGATAAGGTTTCGTAGATTGAAAAAAAGGTTTCATTATTTAGACTCCCTATGAATCATTTTTTGTAATTATATGATTTCATTCTATGATTATTGTACAATTATGATTAAACTATGTTTTATGGTTTTAATAGATTGTTGGAACCAGTAGTAAGCATGCTAACAATTAATGAGAAAAAAATGAAACTATGTCCCATCGAAGAATTGAATTTTTTGATAGTTGTAATACATAATATTGTTGTCATTCTCACATATCTTTCTCAGGATATGAAACATGTTGAGCTTCAAAATTATCAATGGAGGGAAAAAATATTATTTAGTATTTCTTAAATAAATATAAATCATCCTTTAATGTGTTTTATAAGGCACTAGTTAAAAAAAATTTGGATCAGTACCACTAAGAAAATATTTTATGTTCTCTAGAGATCAAAATAAGAATTATTTTCCTAGTTTTTTATCCTTTAAAATTTGAATAAAATCATTGGTGAAATATAATTAATAATATGAGGTAAGATGAATAAATTGACTCAATATAATAGAATGAGTTCAATACTATATTTTTCAATAAGTATGTTCCATTTATTCAATTTATGAAGATGAATAAGGAATTCATTGATCTTAAGAAGAATTATTTTGAATCAATTGGTACCTATGAGGAAAATTTTACAATACTTATAATAAATGATTTTGGTTTAATCAACATCCCTGAAATAAAAAAAGTTGATTATTTGGAGAATAATTTTTTTTACTAAATGTCATCACATATTAGATACTTTAACAACTATGGAAAAAAATAATTTTATGTATTCTCATGGTAGAAATATAAATTTCATTTTCCCACCATTACAATGGTTTTGATACGAAAATAAAGATATTTCCTCAATAAAACTCAAATTAATCACAAGGGGGGATGAAATTCCATTTACCTATATACTTAGAAAATGGGAAGAAGTATAATGTGAATTGACAAAATGAAACTAAGTTATTCATTAATTGTGGGTGGGATGGTCATAAATCATTTGGGTGTCAAAATGTTATAAAGTAGATGGTAGATACAATAAAGGGAAATAATATACCAAGTACTGTTCCACTCACATTCCAATTCTTAGGATTCTTAGAGTATGGTTATTTTTTAACAAGATCATGAATTTTTTGGTTTATGATGGTTATCATCATCTTGAACCACTTAATCCTAATGAAAAATGGAAGTCTCATATGCTCACAACTGTTGAAGTGGGTTATGAGATTGAAATGCTGAAACATACATTTATCATCCACCATATAATAGTTAATATTTTGTTTGATTACATATCCCATGCTTCATTTTATAAAATAAATATCTTAAGGGTATCTCATTACAATGTAAATGATTATATGTTTATTTTTTAGTGAAAACTATAAATGGTATGATGATCACATATTAATTTAGTAGTTCAACTCCGATTAAAGTTTATAGGAATTTTTTTCCTAAATATATTTGGATTCTCCCTCTAGTTGAATTTTATGTAATTATAGATTTTATTTATATATATATATCCAATATCAATTTCCATGTAAGGGAAGTCACAATTCTCATTTTAAATGAACAGATGATCATTTATCAGTGTGAGTATGGTCATGAAATTCCTATATAAATAACTTTTATATTATGGGTCTACATTTCCATCAATGAAGGGTATCTGTATTATATTTATGGATATAAACTCAACATTGAAGATATTATCATTATACAGATGTATGTTGATGTCTCTTCAGGAGAGTTACCCAATATTTCTCTAAGTCATGGAATTGAGTTTTTAATATAATTTATACCTAGTGTTACAAATATTTTAACAACTCCATATATAATTTCCCCAATTTAATTTTAGCATTTGAATAAGAAACTAGAGGATAATATTGATAATTGATTCAAATTCCTGAGTCTGAAAAAATAGGGTAAACCTATTGTCTTTTAAGAATAAATATGGTTCATTGTATCTTTTCATTTATTCTAAAAAACATAAATATTGCAATTGTTTTCCTAGGAAAAATTATTTGTACTTTTATTTCATGTATATTCAATAATTTGAGTATTAAAAAAACATATTTTTACATATTTTTCATTTTTCTGGATGAATTTAATGTAATAATGTCTTAGAGTATCTATCTTGTTGATAAGTTCATAGTAGATCCCTGATTCAATGAAAAACATGATGTTCCATAATGATATTTTTATAAATTATAACTATAGTTGGATAATATACTATGATATAATAGATAGTATGTATAATGATATCCATGATTACTCGTAAGAAGATAAGGATGATTCTAATTAAGTTTTCACCTGGTAGTCTCCTAGACAAGAGAATATGATTACAACCCCTCTAGAATGAATTCTTCTTGTTTTTATGTTATTATATATTCCTATATGAGAGAATGGATAATTTTACATATACTATGATATTATCAATAATTAATGTCATGAATCATGTACTTTTATTTTTTTTATGAGAACTGTGATGCCATATGTTCATGGTGAAGTCGGCTATATTGGGTTCATTATGATTGAAATATTACTAAGGGATATGTCAATGAAAGATTTTTACCACATAACTTTATAAAAGTAGATATCCCCTACCTTTTTCGAAGTAGAACCATCATATTAAATTCCATGTCCATGGTGTAACGACTTTTTTATTTCAGATATTGAAAGAAAGATATATCGAGAATATATGTTAGTGACACAAATGTGAAACTTTCATGATGAGATATTCTGAAAAAGAAATTATATGATAAAATGATCATTTTTTGGTGGTTGTCTTCATTATGAATATAATTTTTTTTCTTCGGGGTCTTTACCCTTTGCTAGACAGCAACATTTATCTTCAGTAAGGCCTCCTATTTCCAATAAGAAATAAACCTAGAGGGCTACACACTAAGTATCTACATTGATCTTGATTAAATTATATTTGTATTTAATTGATAGAATATATATTATTCTCAATATAGAGTAATAATTTTAATCATTTTTTTGATTGAAAAAATTAGATAAATATTTATTCCATGGATTTTGAATAAAATATATTTTTTTATTTAATTAAATTTTAAAAAATATTTATTCCTTGGTGTTTGGATGAAATTTTTTATTCAAGTATTCAATAAATATCAATGACTTAAAAGAGACCAAGACTGTGTATGGTGATAAATATTTATTTACAAGATAGTAAATAATATTAATCATTGAGCATGTTGTTACACATCATAAAATAATATTAATATTATTAATATTATGTGTCATGGGGTTTATTAAATACTATATTATTATTTAGGGGATTTCATAAAATTAAAAATTATATCAACATAATCCCTATAACTATATATAGTTGGTTATGTATATTGTGTAAGGGGATTTCTAAATCAAAAATTGAGAATATGGAATCATTATGCACAATGGACTTTTATCTATCTCTATGAAATTCCTCCTCTCCTCCTTTCAAGAATGAGATGAAATCCTTCAAGCCTAAAGTGTCTTTGAGTGATCAATATGAACAACACAATATAATTGATTCACTATGATAGCACAAGAAAATAAATTATAATTTCTCAGAGATCAAATGAGCATGTGTGGATCTCTACCATAGGGATTCTTCACATGAATATTTATAAAGTAATAAAGGTAATCATAAAGGGTTTTATATATATTAAAAAATCATCAAATAAAGTATCTTAATATAAGGTAATCATTTCATTCAATATTAAATTAATTAACTTTAATATTATTGCAAAAAATAATATATTAGGTTTAGGTAAACTCTATACTAAATGATGTTTTAATGAAACTCCCATTACATGACACATTATTTATTCCAATAACGTATAAGTGGTATCCAAGTCATCACATTTATAATTTATAATTATTTTTTTAACTATTGATCTATATGGTATATCCGTATTGAAAAATGTGTTTTCCATTACAAAGGACCCTTGTTAATAACTGTGATTTGAGTTATGAATCATGTTAGATTAAATGGGATAAAAATATAAAAAAATAACTAAAGGTGATAAAATGGATGGGGAGGGTGCTGGAAAACTTATACATGAATGAAATATCCAATGAGCATTAGCAATATACTTTCATGATAATCAATCATCAAAATTCTATGCATATCAACTTTACACCCATTAGAAATCACCAATACCTTGATCATCATAAATGGTGGAAGAAACACATGTAAAATACACAAAAGCATAAACCATATCAATAATTCTATGATCTACTATGTTATGGAGTTAATACATAAAGATTAATTAGTATTGGACTGTGTATCTAAGGAGTGTGTGGTTGGGGTAATAATAGGGTTGGTTCATCAACTCAAATTCTTATGAATTCTTGATGTCTATAAGTTCCTAAAACATATTATCTGGGGAATATATAATTAATTCATGATCATTTTCATACGTAATATAGTAGACCATATTCTTACAATACCTAAAAGTTATTGATACATGTTTCATACATGATTCCTTTCATTTTTCTTTTGTGAAACTATGCTTGTTGGGGTTTGTTCTATAGTGAAAAATAGAACAAAATAGACTATGTGGTAAAGGTATAAATAAATAATGTTTTCAATTCTGTTTAATATTTTTATAAACATATGGGGGTGGTGGAAGAGACTGTTTCATTGTATGATACATAGTATCCTCAAGGAACTAGGCTTTCTTTGTTAAATCTCATAATCGTACATGGTAATTTAGGGAAACCAACATTAGGGCCAAATATTCCAAAATATTCTTTATTAATATCCTGTAATACTACTTCAATGTAAGCTAAATGTATATGGATTACATCAAGACCTTCAAATAAGTGATTAAGTTAGTGATATTTTTATTATCCCAGAGTTTTTACATGGATAGTTTGTTCATTGTCATCTTGTATATGGTGGAGATGAGCTGGTTGAGTAATTTTTTGGAATATCATTCAAATTAGAAATATATCCTTATTATATAATAATGTATCAATTAGATGTGTTCCATTCTAATGTATAAATGACGAAATAGAGTGTTGAAACCTTCTACTTCTCGGGGGTCCCCAATATTTATCCACTTCAAGAGTTAATTTGAATGAAGCAGAACTCAAGGTCACATGCACCATTACAGAAAATGAATATCAAGATGCTTAAAGTTGGTGGTAGAGAAATGGGCCACACAATCTATATATGGAATCCTTTTGGGAGGTATGGAATCTCATTGCATATACATGGCCTCTATGTACGTTTCGAGGAAACTGATCAGCTCATCCTAGGACACTTCATATTTATTTTATCCCATTGAGTTTCCTCTCACTCATGAAGAGTAGTGATCATGGTACAGAGGTGCGAGGTCATGTTAATCGATTGAAGGGGAGACACAGGGGTTATAGGGCTCTTACATGGGTTGGAAAATCATCCTACCTTGGTCCTTGATTATTATACAAGTGTCTTAGATTGATAAAAATCTTTGGGATGTTTAATAAGGTTATCTTGAACATCATCTCATTACCCTAAGGAGCTAAATGTTTTGTGGTTGATTATCCTAGAGCTCTTAGATCATTTTGGTAATCTGGGTATCAAATGATATTGACTTAACATCTTTGGGAACATTAGAAGGCATGACCATACCCTTTACATTACCAAGGTTCTAGTATGTGTTTTAGAGTGGTGTAATGGGTAGAATCCAAAGACCAATGGAATGGATTTTCTTCTGAGTGTATACACCTCAAATTATCACCTTCAATTGTTGTTTTTTTGGGGTTAAGTATTTACCCACCAACTTCATCAATACCATAATGGTCCTAGTTATCAAGGGGTCCAGATGTGATGAAATTTAATAATTTAGTGGCTAGTATAGAATATTAACTAATAGAATTAGATGGAATATCATTTTAAAACTTCTACAGTCATATGAGAGAATATATATACAAAGATTAATAATTCCCTCATCCTTTAACATGTATATAAGTAGATTACACTTCAAAATCAATCATAGTAATATCGTAATTTTGGTATATACATTTTGAAAATTCTGATGACATCCACTAGAGTCAATATGTGGAACTATCAAAAGCACTGTGAGATTATCCTTTCCTCACTACCTCTTGATGGATTAAATGTGATCTGGGATTTTAAGATATAGAATTTCTGGATTTAATGGTAGTTAAACATCTTCTATATATTATATAGAAGGTGAACTATATGGTTTTCAATGAGAAACTCTAGAATAGATAAGTGATAGGACACATGAGAACCTAACATGACCAAAAATTAGATAGTGTATAGTTCATCCCATAGATGATCATCATCCTCACCATCATATTTAAAAAGATGTTCAAGTTCAATGTCACTTAGGAATTTTTTTTAGGAATCAATAAGAGGGAACAATGAGGATATCTTTTATTATAGACCGCCAAATGAGATGATTGTCTTCTTGGAAATCATAACTCATGTTGAAGAAATATTTTATTCCGCTAGATTAGAATTCAATATTATCTCTATGTAGAATGTGGAAATTTCATCTCTATTTTGAGTGAACATTCCATGTTATTATAGAATGACTATTTATTTTATGTTTTCCAAATATTATACAATGAATTTTATTTTTTTCCTACCATTATTATAAAATTAAAGAAAAATGGTAATGATGGTGCTTTGGACAACATCATGGAGAGTCCTTGAAAGAACGAAATCACATTTTCATTCACATATACTTGTATAGTTACTTTGAGACCATTTTCACTTTATCCTTGGGAATATACATCCTCAATAGATGAGTTATATCATCGGGGGTGGTACTAGTTGATTCCCAAACATCTCTAATGAATCCTAAATGGTATATGATTCTAAATGGTCATTGATAACCCCGAATTGATTCTCTTATGAGCCTTTAGTCATCGTTGTGGAATAACCTTGAGAATGATCTTGTCTACATCATGGGGATCTTTTACAAAGACACTTTTTTAAGTTTCATGGGGAGGAACTCTATGAATATTCGAATCCTAGGGAGAAACTTCAGGGTTTTTAGTATAATGGGATGGGCCTATATGGTTATTAGAATCATAGGTGAGACCACAAAAATTTAGTAATCATTTAAAACCATATAGGACTTCCAGCGTGATACATTTTTTTATCATAAGTAAAACCTCAGTGATTCTCGCTCAAATTTACCCAAGAGAAGAAGGTAAGACGGTCCTTGTAGTTTAGCTTGGGTTATCAAATCCACATAGACCTAAGAAGTAACCTATAGACACGGACATTCTAAGGACTATTTTTGGCTATGAAGTGGCCAAATTTAGGTTGATTTTAGATGGGTTTAAGTGAACTCTAAGATACTTAAGTGAAGTAAAATTAAAAGAATGAGTTGATCCTAGGTTATCACTCGGGGTGGATTGGACGTATTTTCTTTTTAATGATTTCAAATTCTTAAATTTGAGATGGGTTCATTAAAGGAGAGAAAACAAGATCATCACTTACTGGTTTAATGCCTACACCCTTTAATATTAATGACCTATACACTTGAAGGGTCAAATTTTTTAGCACTTCAAGGTAAAGGTTCGTATTAGCACTTGAAGTGTGTGGCCTTAAATTCAACAAGGATGATGGAGTTCAAAATCATCAAATAAAAATCTCAATTAAAGAAGTGATTATACATTAATGAGGTGATAAATAACATCCAATATAGCCCATTTCTACTCCCTTGGATCAACCCATAAGTTGGTTATCCCTCCATTGATCCCACGGTTTCAATGGAAGCAGAAAGTAGACTCATGAGGGAGGAAATGGAGAAGTAAAGAAAGCAACAAAAATAAAATGATCACTCCACCGTTGTGTGAATAATTTCACAAGGGTTGGTGTGAATAAATTCACACCTTGATCCAATGGTATCAAAGTGATATGAATAACAACATAATAAGAGTATAATAAGAACTTTTATTAAGAAACTAAAGTGAATTGAACAAGTTACATGTGAAAGACAAATTTGAGGCAACAAAAATGCAACATAACATTACAATTGAACAAAGCATCCAAGATTTTCAACTCATTCACCACAAATGACTTAAATAGGCATTTCGGGAGTCTTGGGTCGAGCCTACAACAGTACAAAGCATCTCAATTAATTTTGGTAGGCCATAGGTGGTGGAAATCTTGTGGAATTTGAACTTTTCCACATTTGACCCGAGGTGGAAGACAGCTTTCCTTCAACGAACAGATGCGTCTGGAAGGCCTTCTATACGGCCGAATCACAGTAGGACATAAAAGAAGAAAATGGAGCTCCGGATGTCTTCTAACCACCAGTAAAATTTGGGCCCATTTGGAGTTGTATATTAGTCTCTATGATTAGATTAGTAGGGTTTTTTTGGGCCGTAGAATCTGGCCCAGAATTTTATCTTTAAATTGGGCCGCCTAAATGACCACGATAGAGGCCGAATTAGCTTTGGATCATGAAGAGTGATTTGTTCCTATACATGTCTTCTAGAATCCCACGAAATATGGGATTAAGTGGGCCTGTATGGTGGGCCCAAAAGTCTCATCATTGGGCTCGTGTCCAATCTGCCTTCTCTAGAATTGCTTCATTTCATTGCCAAATATATCCATCACTTTCCATGAATTTTCCATTGATCCCTGAATGAAACATGTTCATATTTGAGTGTAGATCAATTATAAAATTAAAATATGTATAATCAGAGGAATCATTTGGTACTTTAAATGATGTTAAAAAATGTACCACATAATAGTGCATTTTAAGAAGGTATTTCAATCATAATGTGAAATGATGTTCAAAGTGTAAAATGCACTAAAATGGTGTTTATGAAAAATAAAGAACATGAATATTATATATATTACCAAATCATATTAGCCTTATTTAGTGGCTAATCACACCCCCCAACTTGAGTTTTTCTAGTCCTGAGCAAAATATATCTCAACAAAATGACATTTGAATTCCCTTTTCCGAAAACATTTTAATACACAATGATCACCAAAAAACCTTATACCAAACTATCATGAAACCCATCAAAATATTTTAATACGAGATAGTTTCATAAAAATATCCCAATCCCAAGCCCATTCCTTTGTTCAAATTCATTTCCATATTTCATCCAATACCAATTAAGTATGAGGATGTGTTGTGCATCACAATAGACATGGGGGTTCATCTTTATTCAAGGGGGGAATTATGGAAGCGCTAGGTGGAATCAAATTTCAATATTAAGATGAGTATTAATATTTTTTGTATAATTTTTTTGTTTTTTTTGTTTTTTTTTTGCAATTTTGCCATGGTAATTGAAGTTGCACTCAAAAGAGTCAACCCCTGTAGTGAGACTTTGCCGATGACTCCCAGGCTCAAAGACCTTAGGGCACCAAGTGAAGCCCATATACTCGGGTATCATCTCAAGTTAACTCAATCAAAAACAAATTCAAATTACCAAAAATAGAGATAAAATTACTAACTCTGGGCCATACAACTATGGAGTCACGATCCCCAAGTGCCGAAAGCCACACATTAGGTCATTTCATTGCTCTACGCACAATTGTTTTTTAATAATTTTAATAATTTTTTTTAATACTCATATTAAACTAAAATGATCACCAAACCTATTCTATTTATTTAGGGGACCCCATGAACTCAAACTAATACCCCACTATCCATGGGACGTGCATTGTGATCTTTTTTTATTTGGATGAAAATATAAATGATGATATATCAGATTGGACAGCCACACTTTCCAAAATCAATGCTCATGAAATTATACAAGGATTAAAATCAGAATCAAGGCATGCTAAATTATTTGATATTCAGTTTCAAAGTGTGCAATGTGTATTACCATGTTCAAAGTTAAAGGAATTTTTCCTTCCATTTACACTTTTGTTTTCATATCATTTATCATTTTTTTGACACAAAAGCAATTTTTATTTTATCTCCCCCCCCCAACTTAAAATAACACTGTCCCCAGTGTTTAAATAAAAGAAAATTTAGAAGGGGGTAGAGGTAGATAATGAAAGTTCAAAAAGGAAATTGAAAATGAGGGTCATGGAATGAAGTCACCTGGTGGTTGAAGTTTGAAGTTCTTGTTGCTCTAATTTAGTCCTTTGATATCCATATCACTTGCAGAGTTCCCTAGTAGAAAAAGGAAAAACAAAACAAACAAAACAAAAAAAAGACAATATATATATATATAATAAAGGAAGTAAAATATAAGTATATATATATAATTTATAGAATAAGGAAGCACAAGAATCCGTAGGTTAGTGGTAAGCGCACGCCCCTATCTCCCTTCGGTCCTGGGTTCGAATCCCCACGGCATCGCCGGTTGTGACGGGGTTTGACCCATGACCTACGATGTGGAATTTTATTATTATTATTATATTATTTTTATTTTTATTTTTTTTTATTTTAACCTACAAACCCATCAAAATAAAATAAAATATACTGTTGATACATTGTCTTCTTTTTAAATTTCTGGGTAATGTATTACTCAAGGATCACACCACGTGACACAGATGAATATGGCGCTCCCCTTTCGTACCCATCCATACTCATTATAGAAGAACATGTCAACAGTTATTTTTTTTATTTATAAATATCAAAATGACTCATTAATCTTATTTAAAATAAAAAGTTGATAAAAATGATTGGAAACTTGAAAACCATGGGTTGCCTCCCATGCAGCGCTTTGTTTAACGTCGTTAGCCCGACATGGACCTCCTAACTTACCCAATACCAATTTTCAACATTTTAAGGACCCCATATTTCTCCATTTCAACTATATTGAGATTGATTCTTTGTTTATAATTTTTTTGTGGGAAAACCTATGTTCTAAAATGAGTGGTAAAATCCAAGGATTATCAAAAATGGTTGATCCAGTTTTCTTCTGTAGTCTTTCCTAAGACACAGATGACCATTAAAACTTTTTTGGTTTTAAGAGAAGAATGAATTCCAATTGAAAGGTCGTGATTATAACTTATTAAGGGATTATTTAGAGAGGAGGGAAGGACAGTAATTTTGAGCTCAGGTTGGATAGGACATTTAAATACAAGTTGATATTTTAAATCCAACTCAGTTTCATTTTCCAAATTTTTCAACAAAATTGGTTCCTTTTGAATAGATGATTCAACCACAAAATTTGAAATTTCGGTGTTTGGATTGGATATGGACTCAATGTTTGTGATTTCTCCCAATGCTTCAATGGTTGGTGTTTTTGAAAATTCATCAATGGATTTATACTTAGGAGACTCAATCCATGATGTCCAATTGTCATCTTTTGAATCCAAAAAGTCAATTTCCTCCTGATTTAAAGACCCATCAACAATTCCATGATCCTCCTCATCTTCCACAAATCCAAAGGATTTCTCTTCAGTAAATTGATGATTGGTTTGTGGGAAACTAGACAATTCACATAAGGTTATGGAAGGGACAGTTTGTGTAGGGGTGAGTTCCTCACAAGTTTTAATGCTTTGTATTTCTAACCTCAATGATGAAACTTCAAAATTCATTTTCTCCATTTGTTGACAAAATTTTTCAAGAAATGGTTGTGGATCATGATGGGCAAGGGGTTGAGACAGATGGTCTTTTCCAGGAGAATAACTTTGTTGTTGGAATTCCATAGGAGGATGTTCAGATTGGCCTTGTTGGGATTGGAACTCATAATATGTTGGAATGTATTGTGGATCATATGAATAAAAACATGGTGGTTCAGTAGGTTGTTTATGATCCCACAAGTAGGAATTAGGATGGTCATTGTATATCGTACATGGGGTTGAGTGATCAAAGTAGGGATAAGTTTCCCATGTTTGGACTTGTTCTAAATTTACTTCTATATGAGTGAGGAGTGAGAAAAGAGAAGTAGAATGAAAAAAAGGATGATAGTTTCTAATATAACTTACTTAGGTCCCCGACAACGGCGCCAAAATTTGATTCTCGCTCAAATTTACCCAAGAGAAGAAGGTAAGATGGTCCTTGTAGTTTAGCTTGGGTTATCGAATCCATAGAGACCTAAGAAGTAACCTATAGACACGCACATTATAAGGACTATTTTTGGATATGAATTGGCCAACTTTGGGTTGATTTTAGATTGGTTTAAGTGAAATCTAAGATACTTAAGTGAATTAAAATTAATATAATGAGTTGATCCTAGGTTATCACTCGAGGTGGATTGGACGTATTTTCTTTTTAATGATCTCAAATTCTTAAATTTGAGATGGGATCATTCAAGGAGATAAAACAACATCATAAATTACTGGTTTAATGCCTAAACCCTTTAATACTAATCAACTATACACTTGAAGGATCAATGTTTTGAGCACTTCAAGGTAAAGGTTCGTATTAGCACTTGATGTGTGTGGCCTTAAATTCAACAAGGATGATGGAGTTTAAAAATCATCAAATAAACATCTAAATTAAAGAAGTGATTATACATTAATGAGGTGATAAATAACATCTAATCCATCCCCTTTATACTCCCTTGGATCAACCCATAAGTGGGTTAGCCCTCCATTGATCTCATGATTTCAATGGAAGCGGAAAGTAGACTCATGGGGGAGGAAATGAAGAAGTAAAGAAAGCAACAAAAATAAAATGATCACTCCACTGTTGTGTGAATAATTTCATAAGGGTTGGTGTGAATAAATTCAAACCGTGATCCAACGGTATCAAAGTGATATGAAGAAAAATAGAATAAGAGTAGAAGAAGTACTTTTATTAAGAAACTAAGGTGAATTGAACAACTTACATGTGAAAGACAAATTTGAGGCAACAAAAATGCAGCATAACATTACAATTGAACAAAGAATCCATGATTTTCAACTCCTTCACCACCACTGACTTAAATAGGAATTTTGGGAGCCTTGGGTCGAGTTTCCAACAGTACAAAGCATCTGAATTAATTTTTCTAGGCCGTTGGTGGTGGAAAGCTTGTGGAATTTGAACTTTTCCACATTTGACCCGAGGTGGCAGCCAGCTTTCCTTTACCGAACATACGCGTCTATAAGACCTTCTAGATGGCCGAATCAGAGTGGGCCATAGAAGAATAAAATGGATCTCCGGAATTCTTCTAACCGCCTGTAAAATATGGGCCCATTTGGAGTTCTATATTCGGCGATATGAATAGATTAGTCGGCTGTTTGTTTGGGACGCAGAACCTGGCCCAGAATTTTATTTTTAAATTGGGCCTCCTAAATGACCACCATAGAGGCCGAATTAGATTTGGATCATGAAGATTGATTTGTTCCTATACATGTCTTCTAGAATCCCACGAAATGTGGGATTAATTGGGCCGGTATGTTGGGCCCAACAGTCTCATCAGTGGGCTCGTGTCCAATCTGCCTTCTCTATAATTGCTTCATTTCATTACCAAATATCTCTATCAACCTACAAGAATTCTCCATTGATCCCTAAATGAAACATGTTCATATTGGAGTGTAGATAAATTATCAAATTAAAATATGTATAATCAGATGAATCATTTGGTACATTAAATGATGTTCAAAAATGTACCACATATTAGTGCATTTTAAGAAGGTATTACAATCATAATGTGAAATGATGTTCAAAGTGTAAAATGCACTAAAATGGTGATTATGAATAATAAAGAACATGAATATTATATATATTACCAATGAATATTAGCCTCATTTAGTGGCTAATCACTCAGTGATGTACTCTTATAGAATTAGTGGTTGAGAGAGTCAATATGAAAAGTTTTGTGGGTGGATAGTGTCCTTATCTTAGTTCAATGAGAAGTTTTACCCATAAAATTTTTGTGGAAGTGGGGTGTGCAATGAAAGATATGAGTGTTACAATAGTGATAGAGATCATATATTCATCACCTTCACTTTGTATTTCAAGGAATATGTCCCCTAAAATTTTGACTTTTTGATTGAAATTCAATATTTTTTATTTCTTATGTATATTTTCGGATTTATTATGAAAATATCTCAATTTAGGATTTTATTGATTTTTATCCTTTTTGGAAATAAATAAATAATAAATTTTTATATCAATTTTTTAATTAATTTAGAACATGAAATGGATATAATTTTGGTTATGTCGGGGGTTTTATAAATTTTCCCTTGAATATCATTTAACTCTATAGATTTTGTAAGACATCCCAGAATTTCATAAGACTCTTGAGGGACCCCATATGTCTTTTTCATCCCATAATAAATTTCCATAGTATCATATTACTTTAAAACTATAAGTATTTAAAAGACATAATAATTGAAAGTCATATAGTATGATGACTTAAAAATGGAAAATGTTCACACATAATCCTTTTTTATATTATCAAATTTTATAAATTAGGAATTTCTAATAATTTTTTATCCAACCCCACATCCTGAATTTTTTTAATAAAAGATATATAAAGAGTTTGTGGATAGTGGAATGTTTTAAGAGTATTAATTCAAAAATCCCCATATAAATACCTCCTGAAAACATTCCTTGGAAACAAACTACCACCACTACCACTTAATTAAATGTATTCAATATTATTGAATTTTTTGAGTTTTCTCATCTAGTAAATATTAATAAATTATTAATATATAAAATATGTTTCACCTATTCAAAAAAATATAACTCGGATATAGAAGAGAGGCTTAGATCAAACTAAAACCATTATTCGGTGATGTTTTTACTACATATTAGAGGAAAACATACGTTGTAATGAACCAACCCCAGTTCCCCAAAGTTGGTACATTATTTTATTATACTGTAATGATCACAAGAAAATAAAATCCTGAAGGACAGATCAGTTTAGTAGTCTTCGAAAAACTAGACACAAACATAATATTTAAATTACATATTTAAATGAAAAAAACATATTACCCCTTCTAAAAACACTCATATAACTTATACTATAACTACATATTAAACATAATATGATTATTCACATCTAGAGGGAAAAATAAACATATGAAAGGGGTTATCACATATTCTCAGTAATGATAAACAACACAGTGGAACAAATCATAAATATGCATAAAAATTTAACAATAGGTATAAAATTGAAACACCAGACTTTCTAATATAATCTTCAGCACAATATGGAAAGAATAAATCAAATAATTACATTTAAACTTTTATATGGATATTCTAATAGTTTAATAATCCCTTGAAATATCAATAACTAATACCATAACAATGAAATTTATAATGTCGAATAACATAACCATATCGTTAAGGCCTCATTCCAAGACCATTACTATACCATCAAGGCATTGTTTCCTGACACTAGTTTGTCTAATGATACCTACCAATGAATAGAGGGGTTATAGAAATCCCTATACTTCACTTACTAATTCCAATACATTCCTCTTATGAAAGGGGTGAAACATAACATAAACAATCGTATTAAAACTAGCATGAAAAATGTTAATAATTTAACCATGAACTGTGAATGGTAGAAAAATAGAACATCCATAAAAAATATATAATAAAACCTTTAATAAAATACATAAGAGAGTATCATAATAATTCAACCACAAATAGTTATAAAATAAAATAAATTTTGTAGATATAGATGAAAATAATTTAATATATTATTTAAACTCTTTGAGGGAAATACCCCCTTTTTACATTGAAATAATTTATAAGACACACAACTATAAATTGAAACATTTATTTTGAAAATAACCTTATAATAATGTAATTTAACCTTCAAAATGTTAAGGTGTCATAATGGTGTAAAATATCCACTTTCACCATATAAGATAAGAAAATATTCTTTCATTAATTTGTTGAAAATGTTATAAAGTACCTCATTTGGAAAAGGACTGAAAGATTCATTTCAAAACATTTTTTAAAAGTAAAACATGGGTAAAAATGAAATTAAACTATTTTCAATAACGTTTTGAATTACATTTTAATAAACATGGAAATGGATGATAAGGAGGCCCCCGTAGATAATTACTGACAATAAATCTCAGATAATAAAGAGATTGTAAAATTAACCCTTACCTTGAAATTTTTGTTATTAAAGGGCGTCTTAACATATTTTATACTGGTTAAAGTATATTATTAAATTATAAATTAACCATATAAAATTTATGATATTATATATGACCCACTTTTATCATTTTTCTAATAATATTTTAGTATTACCATTATTTCAGGTGGCAACTTCTTCATTTTCCCATTCTTTTTTTCATGTAAATAATGTTTGTTATGAATAAGATATATTTTTACCATATTAAGAATGATATTATGTTCATAATTATTATTTTTACTCATAATATAAATTTTATAATTATTCTTTATTTTTTAACTAGGAGAATGAATCTCATCACAATGTGGAGACGGTAGGTCGTACGTATGCACGAGCAACGATATCATTCACTTGATGGTTAACTGGTTTGGAATTGGATGGTATATTAATTATAGAGAATAATTATCATTTTATATTCATTATTTAAATCCATTATACTCATCATTATAATAATCTAATTAAATTATTGTTGAATAACAAATTTCACTATGGCGTGGAGACGGTAAGTTGTACGTATGCACACATGGTGATCTTGTTATTCATAGGAAGAATAAAAAAGGTATATGGTTGTACCATAATTATAATAACATATAAGTATATGCATGATACATGAATTATTATTTGGATATGGAAGTAACATATAAATATTAATTAGAAAAATAAAATAAATTTTAAAGAGGTGATAAAATAATTACATCTTTTATCGGGTGTCTTCTTTTAATTTGTACAAAAGGCCTCCATAGGAATATTTTATGCCCAATGTATGGACTAAAAGATGTATTTAGGTATGTTGGGAGAGGAAATGGGCTGATTTTTCCCAAAACAAAAGGATTTAGAGTTGTTATTAAAAGAGAAGGAGAGGTTCTCTTTGATTAGAGAGGGGAGGAGAACCTTTGGAAATACAAAAATTATTAAATTAGTATAAATTAATTATTATATTAAAATTTATAAAAAGTGGTTAATTTAAAATATAATATCTTCATGGGTATAAATCGTCTCAAAAAATATAATTTAGACATTTTTTTATTTTATTTTAAACCCTATCATTTAGACTTATCCTTATTTGATCCCTTTAATTTCAATTATGGTAATAACATTCTAAATATTAAATTGTTATAAATATTTACTTATATAGTGTAAATTGACTATAAATGGTTATTTAATGACATTTATGACCTTATAATTTTCCATTGTTAATTTTTAAATATTTTAATTATTTTTGAATAATTTAATAAAATGTTATTTTTTATAAAATATTAATAGTGTCAATTTTGACACTATTAATTTTTGGATTTTAAACAAAAAACATAATATTAATTCTAAATAACATTTAATATACTATTAAAATGTAATATTAACTTATAAAATTATTTTATAACCATAATTAATTCAAATTATATTTATTTTAATATTTTGAATACCATTTATTTGATATTTCTCTTATCAAAATAATTTACGCATCACTATTGTGTCATCTTTAATAGTAATTATTTAATTAGTAAATATTATAAATAAATTTATATGATTTATGTAATTATTTTATATTTCTAAAGAATACCTATTTTTTATTTTATCTCTACATTATCATTATATTAAAATTAATATACTTATATAAAATGAGAGTGTGACATTTGGTCGCATTCATTAATTTTAATAATACTAATTTAATATTCATGGGAAAGTGGAAATTAAGTGCTTAAATTTCGAACCATATATTATAAAAGACTAATTTAGTCATCGAATAGGTTTTTTATAGGTGTTAACTTAATTTTATAATATTATTTTAACATTCAGTTACCTGATTTACCCATAACCACAGTAATAAAAATAATTACTAAAGTTTCTATTCATAATGCCCAAAAATAAATATACCCTATTAAAATCATTTGGACCCTATGATTCCAAATATTTAATCCTTTTTTAAAAATTTAGAACATAGAAGTCACAGTAATTAAATTGAAATTAATCCCTACTGTCAATATGAGAAAACATGTTTTTTCAAAAGTAAAAACCAACAAATGATCGACATGTGTTTATATCTAATTTTCATGTGAAAATAATTACAATAAACTAAATTATAGTAAATTATAAAAACAAAATACAATTATAAATCATTAAAAATTTATAATTTAACACTATAATTTATTTCAATTAAAAAATTTGTTTCAATTAAAATTTAGTATCTTTCACTATTCATCAAAATAAGAAAGTTATCAAAAAAACACCAAATATATATCCCAAAAAAATTATGATTCCCCACTTCCAAATAAGAAATTTATTTTTTCAAATTGAATATATAAAAGTTTAAAATATTGGATTCAAAAAGGGTTCTCCATTAAAAGGCCGAAAAATTATTTTTATTAACAAATGGCCTTTTAATGTGTATAATTGGATTAATTATTATCTTATGCCTATAAAATAAATTTGGATGGATTTCAAAACATTTTAATAATTATCTAATATATAAATTTCATAATTTGGTTAATAATTTTCATAACCTATTTTTAAAATGACTAGTTTGATAGTTTATAGTGTGCTTAAACTCAGGGTTTCATTCAATGCAAGCTATTGAATTATTCAAAAGGAAGCATAGCGTGGAATATTTGGTTGGTATATTCTTCCATACTTAAAATAATTTCAACCATGAAATTTCTAGAATATCATTTCAGAAAAATATTTTTGTGGTTCTTCATCAGGATTTCTTTAGGTTCCCACAATGCCTCTTCCATTTTCTGGTTTCCCCGGAGAACCTTTACTAGACATGTCATTAGATTTCCCCACAATTCTTCTCTGGTATCAAGAATATTTATAAGATCTTCACAATAAGATAAATTTTATTCCAATTATATTTAATCATAGATGAGTAAATGTTTTGGGTATTGCATGTATTCTCTTAAAATTAATATATGTAACACATCAAGAACTTTAGCTTGACATGGAGGAATTACCAAATAGTAAGCTACAACTCCAATTCATTCAAGAATTTCAGAAGGAATGATCTACCTAAGACTTAATCTTCCCTTATTAATAAATATTATAACAACCTTCCATGGGGATACCTTCATGAAAACATTATCTCCCAATTTAAATTCCAAATCCTTATTTTGGTTGTCAGCATATATCTTTTTCCTACATTGAGTTGGTTTGATATGGGTCTAAATAGTTGTTAACTTTTCCATCATTCCCTCAACAAATTCAAGGTCTATGAGTTTTATTTCACCAAAATCATCCTAGAAAGTTGATTTATGACATCGTTTTCCATATAACGCTTTATATGGTTCCATCTATATACTTTAATCGAAGTTATTGTTATAAGAAAATTTTACTAGAGGTAAATAATGATCCCAAATACCTTGAATGTCAAGAGGAAAAGATCTCAACATGTATTCTATGGTTTTAATAGACCTTTATGAGTGTCCATTAGTTTACAGGTAGTAGGTAGTCTTTAAATGAATATCAGTATCTAGGTGATTCGGAATATTTTCCCAAATATTTTATATAAAATGAGGATCATGGTCAGAAACAATTGATTGGGGTACACCATGATGTCTAATAACAAGATTAATGTAATGTCTTGCTAAATGATAAAGTGGTAAATTTTATCTTATAACATGAAAATTTTCTGATTTGATATATCGATCAATAAAACCCATATCTCATACCTTATTCTGGGAGTATTTGGTAGTGTCACAACATGACCATGTGGATGTGCGACTTGCACGCTAGTTGTAGAACTATGCGGTAGGCACTCAACTTTTCCCTTAACACAGTTAGTGCCAGGTGGCATGTTTCGAGTGGGGTTCACTCAACTGCGTACTCGGTGCCACGTGAGTCGTGCAGTTGAATGATATTTTAAATAAATAAAAAATCAATGTAAATAAAATATGGTTAATAATTATACCATAATAGAAATTTTTTTATTGATGGACGATAATATTATTATCATTAAGTTTGTTAATAAAGATAATATTATTAAAGATGTTATTAGTGATTTTGTTAATAAATTATTTTAAAAATTATTTTTATTTTAGAATGAAATGATCAGAAGTGTTAGTATTAATGATAATATTATGTTGTCATTAAGATTGTTAATTTATTATTATTATTACTTCTATTATTATTAGATTTAGTTTTTATTATTTGATTATCATTATTGTTATTTATATTATTATTATTATTATTCTAACAAAATGAAAAAATACCTAAGCTACCCAAATGCTGCACCCCCCCATTTTCACTTCGCAACGCGCGCTGCACCCACCTCCCCCATTCGTCTCTCCATTCAGTGCACCAGACTGTGCCTTATGGCCCTCCGGCTTCTGGCCACCGCCTTCTGCCTCTCTCACTATAGTAGACTACCTCCCTGCCCTCCTGGTTCCCCCACTCCGACCTCTAGTGCTACGGCTAGATCTCGTCTACCCTCTAGGTCTGCCGGCCATCCACTCCTCTGTCCTCCAGCCTTCCGCACCTCCGACTAGGCCATGCTCCGACCTCCTTACTCTATCCTATGGTGCATTTGACACCATCTATGGATGTCTCCCTCTCTGATGGGCATACTCCTCCTCCACATGTTTTTTTCCTCTCATTTTCTTGGGGTTTTCCTTTGATTTAGAAAACCCCTAACACCTAAGGTTTTAATTTGCGTGTTAATCTCATTATTTTTGGTTTGCGGTTGGTCTGTGAGGGAGTGTTTACCTTCCATCGGAGTTTGGTCATGTCCGCACTCAATTTGAGGTAGGCGTATTTGACACATTCCATTTCAGAGCAATTAATTGGTTCTTGTGTTGTTTCAATTATCATTTTTACTTGTTTCGATGCATTATAATATATCTAGTTTTTCAATGATGTTGTTTATAATTTTTTATAATTTTTTAGAAATTGATATTTTGGTTGTTTGACATTCATATGTTGTGCAGAAAGTGTTTTCAAGTGGTTTTGGTGTGCGTGTAAAATGGAAATAGTTTGTTTTGAGGAAAATGGAGGTTGTTTTAAAGTGGTTGGGTATGGGTAATTTGTGAAAGTGGCCTACTAAATTGTGCATGTGATTTGAAACGTACTATTATTATTATTTTTTTTTTGGAAGGGACTTCATGTTCTTTTGATTTCAAGAAGTTTTATGTCTGTTTTCAGTGGAAATATTTATTCTGCTTCTATGAAGTACTTAAAAAAATTATGAAATGATTTATTATATTATGTAAGTAGTTGGTTTTGGTTTTAATGAAATGATTAGTTTTGTGAAAGTGGTTTTGGGTGTTTTTTTGGTGGTTGGGTGTTTTTATTTTCTACATTTTGGAGTTATCATTTATTTTGGCCAAGTCCCAATGCCTCAGGTGTTGATTCACATGTTTTTTCATTGTTTTAGCTGTGTGGTTGGTGCATGGGAGGTTGTTCTTCCTTCCACTGAAGTGTCGCTACATCTGCATTTGGTTTGAGGTAGGAAAACCTAACATTTCCTTTCCTGCTTAATTCCTTTTCACTTTCAAGCTTTAAATTTCTCTCTAACATTGTTTGAACCTCTATGGAACCCTTTTTTATCTTATTAAATGGTTTTGGAGTCCGTTTAATTTTCTAAAAATACGTTTTCATGGATACTGGTGTGAAATGCCTCATTTTATCGCACATCAGAGGTTTTATGAAAAGTATAACTTTAGTGATGTTGGGGTGATAAATAGTTTGTTTGCAAACTTGTTATGGCGTGTTTGACTGAGTTCTTTTAGGGTTTTGTGTAATTATATGAAAATTTTTTAAAAATCTTTCTATAGTGGTGCTTGGGTTGATTTATGCTTTCTAAGTGAGGTGGATAGTGGAGCATAGTTTTATTATAAATGGTGGGTCTTGTTGGACATTTTGGAAACATGGATTATAATGGATTCTTTAATGTTTTTTTATTGGGAAAATCCTTCAAGGCATCATGGAAGCATTTTAGAGGTGACTGTGTTTGTTGAAAAAGTGGACATCTGTGTTATGATTATTGGAAAAGAAAACCTTGATGTAAAAATTTGTTGATAAAGGGGACTTCTATGTGGAAGTTCGAGTTCAAGGGTTGTGGTTAACAATCCATGTTTTATTAAACAACATCGACAATAGAATGAATGATCTGGAGGTAGTACAAAAAGATAAGATACAAGGTGGTGTTGTTTTCCAGTGTTTGCAAAATTTTTGGGCCTGAAAATCGACAAATGGAGAAAGGTGGTTTTGGAAAAGGGACTTGTGCATCGTTGTCTTGAAGGATATAAAACTTGTGTGCCATATGTTTTTAAAGATATGAACATCAAAATATGGAAAAGGGAAATGGGGCACCCAAGTTTTAAGTTTGGTCCCGCAAGTGACCTGCGTGGCAGAGACTTGCGCGCCGAGACTTGCGCGCCTTGAGGAGACATGCATGTCGTCGCGCAGGGTGACAAAATTCCTATAAATAGAGGTAGACCCGTCTTCATTCTGTGTGAGTTCAACACTTAGAGAAAATCAGAGCTCCCATCACGCATGTTTGGTGGTCGCGCAAGTGGTGGTGTGGTCGTGCAAGTAGATGTTTTGCGCCAGTTTATTGTTTCCCATCCAGAGTGGTTTGGGCGAGAAAGGAAGGGAGTCTCCCAAATATTGAGTTGAAGAAGGGGGCATCGCGCAAGTGGTTTGGTGACACATTATCTCTAGGTTTTGAAGAAGCGCAAAAGTTGGTGGTTGCATGCCAATATTAAATTGGGCATAAACTGATGTGAGTCGCGTAAGTTTGGAGTTGGAGAAGCTAGTGTCACGCAAGTGGTTGAGGTGAACTTGCGTGGTAGTTTTAACATGCACACCGAGACTTGCATGCTATCTTGGAGAAGTTCTCTAGGTATGGTTGAATCACGGTAGTGATTCACGGCTGCGTGAAAGCCGCAAGATTTCCAGATACCTTCGGTGTAAAATGAGATTCATATACGGGTGAAAATTGGACTTCAATAGAGCATCTACATACAACAGAGGATGCATTTATTAGTGATAATGAAGAGACATAAAGGTCTATAATCTATGAGTGGATCCTTTTCAGAGCAGTGCGAAAAGGAAGAGGATGTAGGTGATCCTCTCCACCAGCAGTGAGCCGTAGAGAGATAAATAAGGAGTGACCCTTGAGAAAGTAGTGAGATGACCCTAAACATTATAAAGGCAGTGAGCCTAGGAATAAAAGCGATATATCCCGAACATTGTAAACAGATGTGCGCTTTTAGTGGATTTGGTACATCGGCACATCGTCAGTGTATGCTCTTTGGACGTAGCCTAGTGAGCGTGAACTAAGTATAAATCACTATGTCCTGTGCATGCTTTAGTTTATGTTCATACATTACTGCAGGAAAGAGAGAGAAGAGAGTCTTTCTTAATAGAAAGACACGATCAATAGGGGCAGTTGTTTAAATCTATCATACCCTAATTCACCCCCTCTAAGGGTATCTAACCTAGTGGACTAAACAGGTAGTGTCAAAGGAAAAGGTTTTTATCAGTGGTTCTCTATCAAATGGAGGCCAGTAATCAGAAAGGGATTCTGATCTTCGACGGGAACAATTTTCCACTATGGAAGAATTAGATGCAACACAACTTCTGATCTTTGGGAATGGACATATTCACAACCACAATGCATGGTATAACAGCTGACATCAACAGTGGGGCTTTATCATAAGCCGATCTAAGAGAATTGGATTCTGACACCAAGGGCATAAATGCATTTGGGGGAGCCCTATCCAATGCTATCTATACGAAGATGATGTCATGTAAAACATCACATGCCACGTGGGAATGGTTGTTGAATATATATGAAGTATATACAAAGGTAAAAGAGGCCAAGTTACAAGTACTATGGAATAAGTATGAAGATCTAAAGATGAACCTGAATGGGCATGTCAATGCATTCTTTGATAGGGTAAATATTGTTGTGGAAGATATGCAATGTCTTGGTGAAGTCATTGAAGACATAAAGATAGTAAAGCACATCTTGAGGAAACATCCACCTCGGTTCAATCTGAATGTTTCATTACTAGAAGATAATGATCCAAAAGTGCTGACACTAGACAATTTGAATAGTACCTCAGTTGCATATGAAGTGAGGAATGATGATATCGAGTCTGTGGAAAAGGGGAAATACAAAGACGTGGCATTTAAGGCCATGACGAAGCCCACCATTGAATTTTCTCAGGAGGAAGAAGAGACATATGATGTAATATGATTCTTATCCTCAAATCATCAAAGAGGAAAAGTAATGTTCAAAGGGAAACTTCCACTTTCTTGCTTTAGATGTGGAAATGTTGGTCATCTAGACGCAAGGTTCCCCAAAATGTTTTAAGAAGAAAGATATGAAGATGAAGTTGAAATTGTAACGCCCCGACCCCAGTTACCCAGAGTCGTTTCATTATTACATAACATTGGCATGATCACAAGAAAGATCAAATCTCGAAAGACCGATTGGTTTAGTAGCCTTGGAAACACTAGATATATTCATAAGTTTTACATTATATCATAAAATAAAAAACTACTACAACAACATAATGTTTCCATAGTCCACACTATAATCCCCTCATAATATCCCTACAGGTCATTAATAACTTACATCTTCACATCCTGGGAAAAATAAAACATAGAAAAGGGGTGAGCTCAAATGCACAGTAAGGATAACAATATAGCGGAACATTCAAAAATAAGCATAAACATTTAAGGCAATGAATTACTAAAACAAAAGCCTTTTAAACTTGAACTTCAACATAGTATGGCAAAAGTAAAATGAAATAATGCCATTTACTTATTCACATGGATATTCTACTAATCGAATAATCACATGCAAAATCAATAACCACTTTTATAATGTTGGAATGCATAATGCTAAACTTTAATTACTTTTCAAGGCCTCGTCCCAAGACCTTGGGGGTAACTGTAACCGGAACCCAACCCGGAGTGCCTCTAATAACCGGACACCAACCCAGAGTGCCTCTAATAACCGGACACCAACCCGGAGTGCCTCTAATAACCGGACACCAACCCGGAGGGCTTACTTTTACCAGTCCCTAACCTGGAGGGCTTACTTTTACCAGTCCCCAACCTGGAGGGCTTACTTTTACCAGTCCCCAACCTGGAGGGCTTACTTTAACCAGTCCCCAACCTGGAACATACTTGTCCAACACATTCATATGAAGTAAAGATTGAAATATAACATAAACATTCTTATTGGAACTAGCATACGAAATGTCAATACTTTCACCATAAACTATGAATGGTATAAAAATAGCACATCCACAGTCAAACATATCACAAAACCTTCAATACAATATTGAAGTTTTGTATCATAATAAATCAACTTCAAATAATCTTAAAATCCATCAAAGGATGTTGACATAGATGAAATCAAAATTATTTTTAAAGAAATATCTCCTTTTATTTTGAAATAATTTAAGATCCATATAAAATAAAACATTTTCTTTGAAAATATTCTTATAATCTTGTAAGGAAAACTTTGAAGATTTTATAATGGCGGAAAATAACAGCACTCGCCGTATAAGTTAAAAAAAACATTCTTACCTTAATTCTGTCGAAAAGGTTAAAAAGGACCTTGTTTTGAAAACGATGGAAAGATTCCACTTATAAAAAGTCAAACAAGGGTATAAATGAATTTAACCCATATTCTTGTAAATAATAAAAATGTTTTGAAATACATTTTGAAGAAACATGGATGTGGATGATAAAGAGATCCCAGTAGACTATTACATATAAACAACCTCGGATAATGAAGAGATTGTGAAATAACCCTTACCTTGTACTTTTCCTTGGTTGGGGTAGGTTAACCTCCTGTATAATGGTGAAATAGTTGTTATTAAATTATACAAGAATCATATATAATAATATGATATCATATATGATCTTTTAACATTGATTTGTTAATAATATCTTAGAATTGTCGTCGTTTCGAGAGTTAACTTACTCATTTTCTTTTATATGTTTTGTTACATAAGCCATGGTTGTTGTATCTTATTCATATCCAGAATGATATCTAGTCCTTAAACATCATTTTTAAATCATCAAATGATAATTATACTTGAATGGATACGATGGAGAATGAGTCTCATCGCGTTCGTGGAGACGGTAGTCCGTACGTACGCACGAGCGACAATATCATTCTTTTGATATTAAAATAATATATAAATGGATGGTATATCATATATACAGAATCATTAACATGTTATATTTATTATTTACATGAGTTACACATCATTATTATACCCATCCAAATAATATTATATTGAATAACAATTACACCACGACGTGGAGACGGTAGTCCGTACGTACGCACGTATGGTGACATGTTATTCAAAGGGTGGATAGAATAATGAATATTGTTGTACCATATTTATAATAACATCACAGTATATGTGAGATACTGGAGTTATTATTTTAGAATGGTAAGAACAAAGGAAGAAGAAGTGGAAGAAGAAATGAACTTGGAGAAGGGTGGTGAAATCATTACCTCTTCTTCGGGTTCTTCCTTTTGATTTGATCAAAAGGGCTCCTTAGGTTGGCTTTCTGATCAAACTAAGGCCTCTAGGTTGTATTGCGGGATGTTGGGAGAGTATTTGGGCAGAGTTTGGCCGAACCAAAAGGCTTTAGAGGTGTGAAGAAATGAGAAGGAGGAGTGCCCTTTTATAAGAGGGGTGAGGGGCACCTTTGGAAAAGCTAGAAATATTAATTTATATTAAATTCATATTCGGTTTCTAAAGGCTCCAAAGTTGATTATTCAAAGTTTAAGGTGGGTATAGGTCGAAAACCACTCAACCAATAGAATTTAGACAGGTTTGGGTACTTATATTAACCTTATCTTTAAGTATTAACTCTAAGTTAATTAGTTTCACTTTTACAATGTCTCTTTGTATTTTTATATAATATGGTTAATAAATATACTATATACATCCAATCTACCACCATGTGGTACATTAATGATGAACCTATCATGATATAAGTCTCTTGTCCGAACCTTAGATTTTTAGGAATTTAATATCAATTAATAATATAATATTTGTTTTAAGAACTCTTTTATGTCAATTTTGACACTATTCAATAGTTGATTTTTTTTAAACTCATAACAGATTGATTACTTCGAACAAAGTCAATTAAATCAATCCTAATATATCATATTATCCTAGAAAATTAGTTTAATTCATTAAAAGTTTCATATTATATTTATTTGGGTATTTATAATATCAATTATTTTAATTTTTCACTATTATAGTAATTACTGGATCATCATTGTGTCATAAATAAAATAAATTATTTAATGTCTAAAAATTATAAATAAAATATCATTATGTAGGAAATATTTTTAGCTTTCTAATGAATATTTATAATCTAAAATCCAACATATATAACCCTATGTAAAAATTGTTTTTCTAAAGGATATATGCTTGTGTCATTTTTGTATTCATATTAACTTAATTAAAATAAAGTGTCATTATCACTTACAAGTGGATCCATGGGGTCCCAAAATAGACCCAAAGATGCCCATGGTCGACCATGTATCAACCAATAGGGTTAAGACACGTTTTAGGGTAATTTATTATTATTATAATATTATTTTATTAACCCTTATTTACCGGATTTACCCTTAACCATGGTAAATAAAATATTTACCCCAGTAATTATTCAAAATGTCTAAAAATAAAAGTTACCTATTTACACAATTTGAAAATCCTGATTCCAAATATGGAATCCATTTTTCTAAATTCAAAACACAGAAGTGGCAGAAATTAATTTAAAATTAATTCCCGCTGTCAAAACAAAAAGCGTGTTTTTAAGAGATAATAACTATCAAAAGATTGACACTTGTTTATGTTCGGTTTAATTGTAAAATTTTGTCTAATGACCAACATTATATTAAATTGTAAAAATATATTCTAAATATACTTTAAAACCACTCAAATTCATAATTTATCACTATTAATTATTTTGATTAAAAAAGTTGTTTTTAATTAAAATTTAGTAATTTTCACTATTCATCAAAATATGAAAGTTATCCGAAAAGTACCAAAATTTCACCTTAGGCTAAATTCGATATTCCGAATCCAAAAATGAAGTCCATTTAAAAATATAAAATATATATTATTTTAAAATTTAGGTATTACTATTCATAACGGCCAGTTTGATTGGTTGTGGTGTGTGTTAAAACTCGAAGTTGCGTACAACACACGCTACTGTTTTATTCAAAGGAAATCGTACCGTGGAAGCTTGGGAAGTTTCATTTTAAATTTTTTGATGTCTCCATTTAGTCAAAAAGTTTAAAATATTGTATTTAAAAAGGTTTCACTATCAAAAGTTGATAAAAGTGCAATACTGAAAATGAATCTGTTCTTGCATTATGACTAAGAAACTCATAATATGGATTCTAAAATTATAAAGTTTAAAATTTAGTTAATACTATTCATGACCTCTTTTAATGGCTTTTTTTTGGTAAGTCATGGTGCAATTGAACTCGGTGTTGCGTGTAGTGAAAGTTATTTAATTATTTTGATGAAATAACACACTATGAAATCTTGGGGTGTTACATTCTCCCCTCCTTCAATAAATTGCGTCCTTGCAATTTGAAATTGTTCTTCGAAAATAAAAGGTTTAAAGTAGAAAATATATTTGTGGGAAAACCCACATCAGAAATTGGGTTACTAAAATTTAGTCTTAATATGAGGAAAAGAGAAATGAAAGAGTCACCACCAAATTATGATCTCGATTAGGAGAACATTGGTGGCAATTAGAGACATATAATTGGAGGAAAAACGTAAATATTTATAGGTAGTGATTGAGATCATCAATCACAAACAAGTGTATAATTGAGGTCCTTAAATTCATCAATCTGTGATGATTTGAAATACCATCGGTTCAACAAAATATAGGGTATTAGGATAACACATTTTTGACGTTTCAAAATATCATAGTTGAAATCCCACATCGAAAAATGAATTAACGAGGCCTCTATTTAAAATAAAGAGTGGAAAGTATGAAGATTACCAAAAATAACACATACTAGGGTTCCATGTAGGAAAATATGGATATGGAAGAGAAATCTAACCATCAATTATTTGATGGAGAGTGGTAGAGAACATGGCTATGAAAAGGCCAACAATCCCAAAGCCATAAATTAGTGATGATTTAAGGTACCATCTAGGGAAACATTTTTGTTCTAAGTTCCTTTTATTAATGTTGAGAAATTTATTTATGAGATTGGCTAAGACCATAAGGAGATATACTTACTTTATAATCAGAGTTTTATCCATTAATAAGTTCCTACCACAAACTCATCTTTCACTCTAAAAGATAATAGAATGTAATTTTTTATTTATTTATACTATTCGTACATGGTTCCAAAATAAATGATTTTATAATTCATCTACCAGAACTTTAAAAAAACAACATTATTTAATCCAGGACATCTCATGGGCCAGTGGTAGGTGATACACCCTTGTCGTCCTTCGGTTGCGGGTTCAAGTCTCGCAGCCTTGCCGGACGCGACGGGTTGCCGCCCGACCTCTAGGTTGTCCTTTTATGGTAATCCAAAATAATCCAAACTAGAACTATCCAAAATACTTCTGTCCAAACTCACAGTCCAACATTTATAAGGAAGGTAAACATAATATAGATCCTTTTTACCCCGTAATAGCATATGAATACCTTCATCTTGTATTCTTTTAATAAACTGAAACATCTTGAATTACCATATTCCTTATTGATTACATTCATGCTCCCCTATTCCATATAGAATGCTGGATATACTTCATCAATCCAAAAATGTTTTAAACCACAAAAAAATGATGGAATATACAAATCATTAATCAGTTTCAAGGTAGTCAAGAATATCCAACATAATTTATCCAAATCAATCATGTATTATTCTAAAATCACTAACTCGGTATCAGAACCATATTATGGTTTATCTTTGTCTCAACCATATATTTTCCAAAAATTTATCCTGCTATTGAGTCACTTTTCTTTGTTCCACACAATCTCAAGTCCTTAATGAAATAGTACTGCAGTACAATCGTTATATACTCCATAATTATTATAACAAGTACATTGTTGATACAACACTCAATTGACATAATCAACATAAGAACTCTAATCATTCCTCTTCATCTGTGGTAGTATCATAACTTGATTATTATCCAATAGCATCATTTGCGGCATAGTCTGATGACTGGGGCATAGGTTCGCGTAGTGTCCAAACTCCTTGCAAATGAAGCATTGTACATTTGAAACCATTTTCTCACCCTTGCAGTCACGTACTTTGTGCCCTTTTCCTCCACACTTATACCAAACTCCCATTCCTTTCAGGCAAGTTCCAGGGTATTTCTTCCCACAGTTATCACATATGGGAAAATTCTTCTTTTCCCTCTTCCCTTTATCCATTTTTCTCTCTTCCATCCCTTTCTTCTCTTGCTTCCCTTCAAAGCCATAGGACTCAGTAAACTCTTTACTTATCTTATCAACACATGATATTATTTCTTCATATGATGATAATACATGGGAGACTATTTCTCTTGTAAATTTTGGCTTAAGACCATAAAATATATGATCCTTATTTCTCTTTGTATCATGTGCATTGATAGAGTTCTCATTCCTTCTACTGGGCGCCATTTCTAAACAATGGCATACACTAGATCAGTTTATGAATCAAAATACATAATCCCATACTTATAAAACACTTAACATAAATTGAACTATTTATGGATATAATCCATAATCATAAGAATGTTTTCTTTGAGGAAGTATATACTCATAATCCCTTCAAAATGATTTGTAAAGAAAATGGGAGTTATCCTAAGAATATCCCCCGGGAGTGTCATAACCAAGAGTGCAGCAAGGCCCGTTGTCGTGCACCAGTTCCCGTTCGAGTCTAGCTCAAAGCGGTGTTTTCGGGTTTTACCCCTAGGTACATCTGTGCCAGAGCCGCCTCTACCTGCTCGTATCCAGACAGGGATGTATTGCTCGGAAAACTCACAAAATCTCTACAATACCAAAATTCTAGGAAGTTCTTCTATACTAATCCTCAAAGTTCATCTTAGGTCTACGTGCTCTAATCAGAGTTTATCTAAATCTAGTTTCCAAGGTTTGTACTAAACTTCCTCTGATACCAACTGTAACGCCCCGACCCCAGTTACCCAGAGTCGGTGCATTATTACATAACATTGGCATGATCACAAGAAAGATCAAATCTCGAAAGACCGATTGGTTTAGTAGCCTTGGAAACACTAGATATATTCATAAGTTTTATATTATATCATAAAATGAAAAACTAATACAACAACATAATGTTTCCACAGTCCACACTATAATCCCCTCATAATATCCTTGCAGGTCATTCATAACTTACATCTTCACATCCTGGGAAAAATAAAACATAGAAAAGGGGTGAGCTCAAATGCCCAGTAAGGATAACAATATAGCGGAACATTCAAAAATAAGCATAAACATTTAAGGCAATGAATTACTAAAACAAAAGCCTTTTAAACTTGAACTTCAACATAGTATGGCAAAAGTAAAATAAAATAATGCCATTTACTTGTTCACATGGATATTCTACTAATCGAATAATCACATGCAAAATCAATAACCACTTTCATAATGTTGGAATGCATAATGCTAAACTTTAATTACTTTTCAAGGCCTCGTCCCAAGACCTTGGGGATAACTGTAACCGGAACCCAACCCGGAGTGCCTCTAATAACCGGACACCAACCCGGAGTGCCTCTAATAACCGGACACCAACCCGGAGTGCCACTAATAACCGGACACCAACCCGGAGGGCTTACTTTTACCAGTACCTAACCTGGAGGGCTTACTTTTACCAGTACCCAACCTGGAGGGCTTACTTTTACCAGTCCCCAACCTGGAGGGCTTACTTTAACCAGTCCCCAACCTGGAACATACTTGTCCAACACATTCATATGAAGTAAAGATTGAAATATAACATAAACATTCTTATTGGAACTAGCATACGAAATGTCAATACTTTCACCATAAACTATGAATGGTATAAAAATAGCACATCCACAGTCAAACATATCACAAAACCTTCAATACAATATAGAAGTTTTGTATCATAATAAATCAACTTCAAATAATCTTAAAATCCATCAAAGGATGTTGACATAGATGAAATCAAAATTATTTTTAAAGAAATATCTCCTTTTATTTTGAAATAATTTAAGATCCATATAAAATAAAACATTTTCTTTGAAAATATTCTTATAAGCTTGTAAGGAAAACTTTGAAGATTTTATAATGGCAGAAAATAACCGCACTCGCCGTATAAGTTAAAAAAACATTCTTTCCTTAATTGTGTCGAAAAGGTTAAAAAGGAACCTGTTTTGAAAACGATGGAAAGATTCCTCTTATAAAAAGTCAAACAAGGGTATAAATGACTTGAACCCATATTTTTCTAAATAATAAAAATGTTTTGAAATACATTTTGAAGAAACATGGATGTGGATGATAAAGAGATCCCAGTAGACTATTACATATAAACAACCTCGGATAATGAAGTGATTGTGAAATAACCCTTACCTTGTACTTTTCCTTGGTTGGGGTAGGTTAACCTCCTGTATAATGGTGAAATAGTTGTTATTAAATTATACAATAATCATATATAATAATATGATATCATATATGATCTTTTAACATTGATTTGTTAATAATATCTTACAATTATCGTCGTTTCGAGAGTTAACTTACTCATTTTATTTTATATGTTTTGTTACATAAGCCATGGTTGTTGTATCTTATTCATATCCAGAATGATATCTAGTCCATAAACATCATTTTTAAATCATCAAATGATAATTATACTTGAATTGATACGATGGAGAATGAATCTCATCGCGTTCGTGGAGACGGTAGTCCGTACGTACGCACGAGCGACAATATCATTCTTTTGATATTAAAATAATATGTAAATGGATGGTATATCATATATACAGAATCATTAACATGTTATATTTATTGTTTACATGAGTTACACATAATTATTATACCCATCCAAATAATATTATATTGAATAACAATTACACCACGACGTGGAGACGGTAGTCCGTACGTACGCACGTATGGTGACATGTTATTCAAAGGGTGGATAGAATAATGAATATGGTTGTACCATATTTATAATAACATCAAAGTATATGTGAGATACTGGAGTTATTATTTTAGAATGGTAAGAACAAAGGAAGAAGAAGTGGAAGAAGAAATGAACTTGGAGAAGGGTGGTGAAATCATTACCTCTTCTTCGGGTTCTTCCTTTTGATTTGATCAAAAGGGCTCCTTAGGTTGGCTTTCTGATCCAAATAAGGCCTCTAGGTTGTATTGAGGTATGTTGGTAGAGTATTTGGGCAGAGTTTGGCCGAACCAAAAGGCTTTAGAGGTGTGAAGAAATGAGAAGGAGGAGTGCCCTTTTATAAGAGGGTTGAGGGGCACCTTTGGAAAAGCTAGAAATATTAATTTATATTAAATTCATATTCGGTTTCTAAAGGCTCCAATGTTGATTATTCAAATTTTAAGGTGGGGATAGGTCGAAAAACACTCAACCAATAGAATTTAGACAGGTTTGGGTACTTATATTAACCTTATCTTTAAGTATTAACTCAAAGTTAATTAGTTTCACTTTTACAATGTCTCTTTGTATTTTTATATAATATTGTTAATAAACATACTATATACATCCAAGAGACCACCATGTGGTACATTAATGATGATCCTATTATGATATAAGTCTCTTGGCCGAACCTTAGATTTTTAGGAATTTAATATCAATTAATAATATAATATTTGTTTTAAGAACTCTTTTATGTCAATTTTGACACTATTCAATAGTTTATTTTTTTGAAACTCATAACAGATTGATTACTTCGAAAAAAGTCAATTAAATCAATCCTAATATATCATATTATCCTATAAAATTAGTTTAATTCATTAAAAGTTTCATATTATATTTATTTGGGTATTTATAATATCAATTATTTTAATTTTTCACTATTATAGTAATTACTGCATCATCATTGTGTCATAAATAAAATAAATTATTTAATGTCTAAAAATTATAAATAAAATATCATTATGTAGGAAATCTTTTTATCTTTCTAATGAATATTTATAATCTAAAATGCAACATATATAACCCTATGTAACAATTGTTTTTCTAAAGGATATATGCTTGTGTCATTTTTGTATTCATATTAACTTAATTAAAATAATGTGTCATTATCACTTACAAGTGGATCCATGGGGTCCCAAAATAGACCCAAAGATGCCCATGGTCTACCATGTATCAACAAATAGGGTTAAGAAACGTTTTAGGGTAATTTATTATTATTATAATATTATTTTATTAACCCTTATTTACCGGATTTACCCTTAACCATGGTAAATAAAATATTTACCGCACTAATTATTCAAAATGTCTAAAAATAAAAGTTACCTATTTACACAATTTGAAAATCTTGATTCCAAATATGGAATCCATTTTTCTAAATTCAAAACACAGAAGTGGCAGAAATTAATTTAAAAATAATTCCCGCTGTCAAAACAAAAAGCGTGTTTTTAAGAGATAATAACTATCAAAAGATTGACACTTGTTTATGTTCAGTTTAATTGTAAAATTTTGTCTAATGACCAACATTATATTAAATTGTAAAAATATATTCTAAATATACTTTAAAACCACTCAAATTCATAATTTATCACTATCAATTATTTTGATTAAAAAAGTTGTTTTTAATTAAAATTTAGTAATTTTCACTATTCATCAAAATATGAAAGTTATCCGAAAAGTACCAAAATTTCACCTTAGGCTAAATTCGATATTCCGAATCCAAAAATGAAGTCCATTTAAAAATATATATTATATATTATTTTAAAATTTAGGTATTACTATTCATAACGGCCAGTTTGATTGGTTGTGGTGTGTGTTAAAACTCGAAGTTGCGTACAACACACGCTACTGTTTTATTCAAAGGAAATCGTACCGTGGATGCTTGGGAAGTTTCATGTTAAATTTTTTGATGTCTCCATTTAGTCAAAAAGTTTAAAATATTGTATTTAAAAAGGTTTCACTATCAAAAGTTGATAAAAGTGCAATACTGAAAATGAATCTGTTCTTGCATTATGACTAAGAAACTCATAATATGGATTCTAAAATTATAAAGTTTAAAATTAAGTTAATACTATTCATGACCTCTTTTAATGGCTTTTTTTTTGGTAAGTCATGGTGCAATTGAACTCGGTGTTGCGTGTAGTGCAAGTTATTAAATTATTTTGAAGAAATAACACACTATGAAATCTTGGGGTGTTACATTCTCCCCTCCTTCAATAAATTGCGTCCTCGCAATTTGAAATTGTTCTTCGAAAATAAAAGGTTGAAAGTAGAAAATATATTTGTGGGAAAACCCACATCGGAAATTGGGTTACTAAAATTTAGTCTTAATATGAGGAAAAGAGAAATGAAAGAGTCACCACCAAATTATGATCTCGATTAGGAGAACATTGGTGGCAATTAGAGACATATAATTGAAGGAAAACGTAAATATTTATAGGTAGTGATTGAGATCATCAATCACAAACAAGTGTATAATTGAGGTCCTTAAATTCATCAATCTATGATGATTTGAAATACCATCGGTTCAACAAAATATAGGGTATTAGGATAACACATTTTTGACGTTTCAAAATATCATAGTTGAAATCCCACATCGAAAAATGAATTAACGAGGCCTCTATTTAAAATAAAGAGTGGAAAGTATGAAGATTACCGAAAATAACACATACTAGGGTTCCATGTAGGAAAATATGGATATGGAAGAGAAATCTAACCATCAATTATTTGATGGAGAGTGGTAGAGAACATGGCTATGAAAAGGCCAACAATCCCAAAGCCATAAATTAGTGATGATTTAAGGTACCATCTAGGGAAACATTTTTGTTCTAAGTTCCTTTTATTAATGTTGAGAAATTTATTTATGAGATTGGCTAAGATCATAAGGATATATACTTACTTTATAATCAGAGTTTTATCCATTAATAAGTTTCTACCACAAACTCATCTTTCACTCTAAAAGATAATAGAATGTAATTTTTTATTTATTTATACTATTCGTACATGGTTCCAAAATAAATGATTTTATAATTCATCTACCAGATCATTAAAAAACAACATTATTTAATCCAGGACATCTCATGGGCCAGTGGTAGGTGATACACCCTTGTCGTCCTTCGGTTGCGGGTTCAAGTCTCGCAGCCTTGCCGGACGCGACGGGTTGCCGCCCGACCTCTGGGTTGTCCTTTTATGGTAATCCAAAATAATCCAAACTAGAACTATCCAAAATACTTCTGTCCAAACTCACAGTCCAACATTTATAAGGAAGATAAACATAATATAGATCCTTTTTACCCCGTAATAGCATATGAATACCTTCATCTTGTATTTTTTAATAAACTGAAACATCTTGAATTACCATATTCCTTATTGATTACATTCATGCTCCCCTATTCCATATAGAATGCTGGATATACTTCATCAATCCAAAAATGTTTTAAACCCCAAAAAAATGATGGAATATACAAATCATTAATCAGTTTCAAGGTAGTCAAGAATATCCAACATAATTTATCCAAATCAATCATGTATTATTCTAAAATCACTAACTCGATATCAGAACCATATTATGGTTTATCTTTCTCTCAACCATATATTTTCCAAAAATTTATCCTGCTATTGAGTCACTTTTCTTTGTTCCACACAATCTCAAGTCCTTAATGAAATAGTACTGCAGTACAATCCTTATATACTCCATAATTATTATAACAAGTACATTGTTGATACAACACTCAATTGACATAATCAACATAAGAACTCTAATCATTCCTCTTCATCTATGGTAGTATCATAACTTGATTATTATCCAATAGCATCATTTGCGGCATAGTCTGATGACTGGGGCATAGGTTCGCGTAGTGTCCAAACTCCTTGCAAATGAAGCATTGTACATTTGAAACCATTTTCTCACCCTTGCAGTCACGTACTTTGTGCCCTTTTCCTCCACACTTATACCAAACTCCCATTCCTTTCAGGCAAGTTCCAGGGTGTTTTTTCCCACAGTTATCACATATGGGAAAATTCTTCTTTTCCCTCTTCCCTTTATCCATTTTTCTCTCTTCCATCCTTTTCTTCTCTTGCTTCCCTTCAAATCCATAGGACTCAGTAAACTCTTTACTTATCTTATCAACACATGATATTATTTCTTCATATGATGATAATACATGGGAGACTATTTCTCTTGTAAATTTTGGCTTAAGCCCATAAAATATATGATCCTTATTTCTCTTTGTATCATGTGCATTGATAGAGTTCTCATTCCTTCTACTGGGCGCCATTTCTAAACAATGGCATACACTAGATCAGTTTATGAATCAAAATACATAATCCCATACTTATAAAACACTTAACATAAATTGAACTATTTATGGATATAATCCATAATCATAAGAATGTTTTCTTTGAGGAAGTATATACTCATAATCCCTTCAAAATGATTTGTAAAGAAAATGAGAGTTATCCTAAGAATATCCCCCGGGAGTGTCGTAACCAAGAGTGCAGCAAGGCCCGTTGTCGTGCACCAGTTCCCATTCGAGTCTAGCTCAAAGCGGTGTTTTCGGGTTTTACCCCTAGGTACATATGTGCCAGAGCCGCCTCTACCTGCTCGTATCCAGACAGGGATGTATTGCTCGGAAAACTCACAAAATCTCTACAATACCAAAATTCTAGGAAGTTCTTCTATACTAATCCTCAAAGTTCATCTTAGGTCTACGTGCTCTAATCAGAGTTTATCTAAATCTAGTTTCCAAGGTTTGTACTAAACTTCCTCTGATACCAACTGTAACGCCCCGACCCCAGTTACCCAGAGTCGGTGCATTATTACATAACATTGGCATGGTCACAAGAAAGATCAAATCTCGAAAGACCGATTGGTTTAGTAGCCTTGGAAACACTAGATATATTCATAAGTTTTATATTATATCATAAAATGAAAAACTACTACAACAACATAATGTTTCCACAGTCCACACTATAATCCCCTCATAATTTCCCTGCAGGTCATTCATAACTTACATCTTCCCATCCTGGGAAAAATAAAACATAGAAAAGGGGTGAGCTCAAATGCCCAGTAAGGATAAGAATATAGCGGAACATTCAAAAATAAGCATAAACATTTAAGGCAATGAATTACTAAAACAAAAGCCTTTTAAACTTGTACTTCAACATAGTATGGAAAAAGTAAAATAAAATAATGCCATTTACTTGTTCACATGGATATTCTACTAATCGAATAATCACATGAAAAATCAATAACCACTTTCATAATGTTGGAATGAATAATGCTAAACTTTAATTACTTTTCAAGGCCTCGTCCCAAGACCTTGGGGATAACTGTAACCGTAACCCAACCCGGAGTGCCTCTAATAACCGGACACCAACCCGGAGTGCCTCTAATAACCGGACACCAACCCGGAGTGCCACTAATAACCGGACACCAACCCGGAGGGCTTACTTTTACCAGTACCTAACCTGGAGGGCTTACTTTTACCAGTCCCCAACCTGGAGGGCTTACTTTTACCAGTCCCCAACCTGGAGGGCTTACTTTAACCAGTCCCCAACCTGGAACATACTTGTCCAACACATTCATATGAAGTAAATATTGAAATATAACATAAACATTCCTATTGGAACTAGCATACGAAATGTCAATACTTTCACCATAAACTATGAATGGTATAAAAATAGCACATCCACAGTCAAACATATCACAAAACCTTCAATACAATATAGAAGTTTTTTATCATAATAAATCAACTTCAAATAATCTTAAAATCCATCAAAGGATGTTGACATAGATGAAATCAAAATTATTTTTAAAGAAATATCTCCTTTTATTTTGAAATAATTTAAGATCCATATAAAATAAAACATTTTCTTTGAAAATATTCTTATATGCTTGTAAGGAAAACTTTGAAGATTTTATAATGGCAGAAAATAACCGCACTCGCCGTATAAGTTAAAAAAAACATTCTTACCTTAATTCTGTCGAAAAGGTTAAAAAGGACCTTGTTTTGAAAACGATGGAAAGATTCCTCTTATAAAAAGTCAAACAAGGGTATAAATGACTTTAACCCATATTTTTCTAAATAATAAAAATGTTTTGAAATACATTTTGAAGAAACATGGATGTGGATGATAAAGAGATCCCAGTAGACTATTACATATAAACAACCTCGGATAATGAAGTGATTGTGAAATAACCCTTACCTTGTACTTTTCCTTGGTTGGGGTAGGTTGACCTCCTGTATAATGGTGAAATAGTTGTTATTAAATTATACAATAATCATATATAATAATATGATATCATATATGATCTTTTAACATTGATTTGTTAATAATATCTTAGAATTATCGTCGTTTCGAGAGTTAACTTACTCATTTTCTTTTATATGTTTTGTTACATAAGCCATGGTTGTTGTATCTTATTCATATCCAGAATGATATCTAGTCCTTAAACGTCATTTTTAAATCATCAAATGATAATTATACTTGAATGGATACGATGGAGAATGAATCTCATCGCGTTCGTGGAGACGGTAGTCCGTACGTACGCACGAGCGACAATATCATTCTTTTGATATTAAAAAAATATGTAAATGGATGGTATATCATATATACAGAATCATTAACATGTTATATTTATTGTTTACATGAGTTACACATAATTATTATACCCATCCAAATAATATTATATTGAATAACAATTACACCACGACGTGGAGACGGTAGTCCGTACGTACGCACGTATGGTGACATGTTATTCAAAGGGTGGATAGAATACTGAATATGGTTGTACCATATTTATAATAACATCACAGTATATGTGAGATACTGGAGTTATTATTTTAGAATGGTAAGAACAAAGGAAGAAGAAGTGGAAGAAGAAATGAACTTGGAGAAGGGTGGTGAAATCATTACCTCTTCTTCGGGTTCTTCCTTTTGATTTGATCAAAAGGGCTCCTTAGGTTGGCTTTCTGATCAAACTAAGGCCTCTAGGTTGTAGTGAGGGATGTTGGTAGAGTATTTGGGCAGAGTTTGGCCGATCCAAAAGGCTTTAGAGGTGTGAAGAAATGAGAAGGAGGAGTTCCCTTTTATAAGAGGGGTGAGGGGCACCTTTGGAAAAGCTAGAAATATTAATTTATATTAAATTCATATTCGGTTTCTAAAGGCTCCAAAGTTGATAATTCAAAGTTTAAGGTGGGGATAGGTCGAAAAACACTCAACCAATAGAATTTATACAGGTTTGGGTACTTATATTAACCTTATCTTTAAGTATTAACTCTAAGTTAATTAGTTTCACTTTTACAATGTCTCTTTCTATTTTTATATAATATGGTTAATAAACATACTATATACATCCAAGCGACCCCCAAGTGTTAAATTAATGATTAACCTATCATGATATAATTCTCTTGGCCGAACCTTATATTTTTAGGAATTTAATATCAATTAATAATATAATATTTGTTTTAAGAACTCTTTTATGTCAATTTTGACACTATTCAATAGTTGATTTTTGTGAAACTCATAACAGATTGATTACTTCGAAAAAAGTCAATTAAACCAATCCTAATATATCATATTATCCTAGAAAATCAGTTTAATTCATTAAAAGTTTCATATTATATTTATTTGGGTATTTATAATATCAATTATTTTAATTTTTCACTATTATAGTAATTACTGCATCATCATTGTGTCATAAATAAAATAAATTATTTAATGTCTAAAAATTATAAATAAAATATAATTATGTAGGAAATCTCTTTAGATTTCTAATTAATATTTATAATCTAAAATCCAACATATATAACCCTATGTAACAATTGTTTTTCTAAAGGATATATGCTTGTGTCATTTTTGTATTCATTTTAACTTAATTAAAATAAAGTGTCATTATCACTTACAAGTGGATCCATGGGGTCCCAAAATAGACCCAAAGATGCCCATGGTCGACCATGTATCAACCAATAGGGTTAAGACACGTTTTAGGGTAATTTAGTATTATTATAATATTATTTTTTTAACCCTTATTTACCGGATTTACCCTTAACCATGGTAAATAAAATATTTACCGCAGTAATTATTCAAAATGTCTAAAAATAAAAGTTACCTATTTACACAATTTGAAAATCCTGATTCCAAATATGGAATCCATTTTTCTAAATTCAAAACACAGAAGTGGCAGAAATTAATTTAAAATTAATTCCCGCTGTCAAAACAAAAAGCGTGTTTTTAAGAGATAATAACTATCAAAAGATTGACACTTGTTTATGTTCGGTTTAATTGTAAAATTTTGTCTAATGACCAACATTATATTAAATTGTAAAAATATATTCTAAATATACTTTAAAACCACTCAAATTCATAATTTATCACTATTACTTATTTTGATTAAAAAAGATGTTTTTAATTAAAATTTAGTAATTTTCACTATTCATCAAAATATGAAAGTTATCCGAAAAGTACCAAAATTTCACCTTAGGATAAATTCGATATTCCGAATCCAAAAATGAAGTCCATTTAAAAATATAAAATATATATTATTTTAAAATTTAGGTATTACTATTCATAACGGCCAGTTTGATTGGTTGTGGTGTGTGTTAAAACTCGAAGCTGCGTACAACACACGCTACTGTTTTATTCAAAGGAAAGCGTACCGTGGAAGCTTGGGAAGTTTCATTTTAAATTTTTTGATGTATCCATTTAGTCAAAAAGTTTAAAATATTGTATTTAAAAAGGTTTCACTATCAAAAGTTGATAAAAGTGCAATACTGAAAATGAATCTGTTCTTGCATTATGACTAAGAAACTCATAATATGGATTCTAAAATTATAAAGTTTAAAATTTAGTTAATACTATTCATGACCTCTTTTAATGGATTTTTTTTGGTATGTCATGGTGCAATTGAACTCGGTGTTGCGTGTAGTGCAAGTTATTAAATTATTTTGAAGAAATAACACACTATGAAATCTTGGGGTGTTACAGAAATTCCCAAGAAGAGATCATCAGCCTATGTGAAAGGGAAGAAGTCTTTCAAGAGAAAATTATTCAAGAAGAATAATCTTTTTTCACAAGAAATATACAGTTCATATGAGTCTAAGGATGAAGTGTTGGAGGATATTGAAAATTGCAATGATAATGGAGAAAATACAATGGCGGCAGTCATCGGTAGATCTCAATAGAAGAACAAAACCAAAGGTGATGATGAAGAGGATGAAATTGAAGGAAGAATAGATATGAAAGCATAGTTAGAAGCATATCTTTAAGTGATAGATTTTTAAAAATACAATAAAAGAAATCTAACGAAGTTGTTTTTGATGCCAAACTCTATATGCAGAAATAGGAAGAAGAGAACTCTGAGTTAATGGACGAAATTGAGAAACTCAAGTTATCAACACCAGAGAACACAGAATCAGTTTGTGAGTATAAGATCAAGATTCAATAACAGAAAAGGGAGATTGGTGGATTGAATAGAAAATTGAAAGATCAAGTCAAGTGTATAGATGAACTTGAAGAATAAGTAGTCAGTCTACGATGAAAAATGAAGGATCAAGAAAAACTCTTGACCGCCAATGTGATATTAGAAATATAGGCCATTCAGAAGATAGAAAAGATAAAAGAGGACTCTAGTAGTTCAATAATAAAGAAGCATCAATTGAGCTCAGATTCTAAGGTCCAATTGGGGCTTGATCGAAAAAAATCTATAAATATTGATTTCAGACCGCAAACACTCACTCCGAGATTAAAGGTTGATTTGGACAGAAAACAGAATAAGAATATTCAAAGATCACAAGGGGAAACTCATAGTTCCTAATTAACATGAAAGAATGAACCTTATATCAGGTGTTACTGTTGTGGAAATATGGGGAATTCACATTATGTGTGTTCCATAGACAATAGATATCGAAGGGAACAAGAACAAAGGTGGCATCAAAACAAAGAATAGTTTTCCAGAACATATTTCGCAGGAAACTGTTTTTGGTGTGGAGGATTTGGGCACATGGATAGGTATTGTACTTCGACCATATATAGGAATGTTCCAAAGAAGAATCAATATGTGCGCAAGCAAAAGATCAATAAACCAACAGGTGAGTTAAAAATGCAGAATAGATTTGGGACTTTACAAGATGATGTTGGTCCATCATACTCTGAGAAAGAACAGAAGACTCAATTCATGTCGAGTGTGACTAAAGTTATTAATATTTTCATTACATAATAAATACTCCCTTCACTGGTTTTATATAAAATGTGCATAATTTATGTGAAATATTAATGTTTTAATACTAAGTATAATTTTTGAGCATTTTTAGAAGTAGTCCAATTAAGTAATTTTGATGTTGTAATAATAACAGTCACTATACTTATCCAAATTGTTGGTTTTATGTTTTTTATGATTCTACATTAAATATTAAACATTTCATTAGAAGGTACCATGAGCCAATTATTCCATTTGAAGGGTTATATGATCCACAAAAACAAGACCAACGAATCTGTGAATAAAACAAGACTATTCATGAAGATTGATTTACTGGGCTAAATATAGAAGTCAAAATTCCAATATTCTCCTTCATAGTTTAGGGGAAAATTTAAGCAGTCCATTATAAAAATTTCAAGTCCCAAATCCAAAGTCAAGGGTCCCAAATAATTCATTTAATCTCATACCACATTTTTGGAAAGGAATTAAAATCAGTACAGTGTTAATGACATGATCCTTATCTAGGAAACATTTTGAGCTAAGATTTTTCAGTGTGAAATAGGAGATATAGGCGGTCGACTTTGTTGAATAAATCATTATTATTTGAAGGCATATTCCTATTCCAAAATTCATTCTAATTTTGGCCATCAAAAAATCATCGATAGAAATGGACAGTTTACCTTTGTTTAATGAAACCACCATAACTTTGGCTCCATATATCCAAATGCAACCAAATATTTAGAGAGGTCGGAATACATTATTATCTACAACTTTGAAGAAGTAGATTTCTTGATATTTGGATGTCTGAATAGCAATCATGGAGATGTAAGTGGAGGGACACATTGGGAATGAAAACTGTCCACTTATTTGGGCATTAAATACATCCCCTTCCTATCCTTCAAAGGGTTGGAATTTCAGAAGAGAGGATATCATATTGGCATGACCAATGCCTTTAAAAAGACTTGGGAGGACCTTCTATACTCTTGTTTTCACTTGAGATACCTTTCCTCCTCTCTTAGTTTTTATTTGCTTATATGTTCTTCATTGTTGTAATTTTGTAAGTCCTTTCTTTTGTTATTCTGTTTTAATGGAAATTTCTTCATCAGTATCTCTTATTATCATCAAAATTATATAGTTGAATATTAATGTTCTTAAAATAGTTTAAATTCAGTTGAATCCCCTTCCCCTCTTTTTCTTTCTCATTGAGTAGAATGTCAGTTTTTTTAATTATCATCATTGTTCGCGTGTGTGTGTCTAACGTGCCACTCATTTCTTATCCCTTTATTTTTCTTCTCTTCCTAAATTATAATCATAACAATTATAACCAGATTATTAAACACCAAAATTTTTCAGTAAATATATCAGTGGGGTGAGATATAGTTTAGGTATGTTAAGCGATTGAGAGCTTTTGCTCGATGAATATTCTTTGAATTAACATTCTGTATGTTGGACTTAACTGGTCATTGATTAATGAATTTTTTTCATTAACATGTGGTTTCCAGGGATTATTAGAACCATAAATACACCACTATCAATAAGATCTATTTGATATTAGAACATTAAGTTAAGGTAATCCTTTGATTAAAGCCATAACACATAGGAATTCTAATCAACATCATCTTGTGACATGGGTGTTAATTTAATGCAATATAAAGAAAAGCTCAAGGATATCACAAGCATAACTACCTAATGATGAACTCACCCCAATAATTATCAATTTGTTAAATCAATCATAATCAATTAGTAATTTCAATTAAGCTCTATGATCAAACCCCCCAATCAAAATACAATCAACTAAAAACAAACGACTATTACAAAGTATCATCGTTGAGGATTTGACCTGAGTGCTGCTATACACATTAGCAGAGAACCAGAACCATGAATGGTCGATAGGTGACAATCAGTAGTGCATTTCAAATGGCACCATTTCCGGGTATGGTGCCTTAAGTGGTCATTAGTTTTTGGTTATTGTAAAAAACTAAAAAACAAATTAAAAATATTGAAAAAACACACACAGAAAAACCCATTTTCTAATAAAAATCATAAACTGAATAAAATTTGAAGAAAAATATGTCTTCCTATTTCTTCAAACATATCTATGAATGCCATGTATCCTCCCATACAATCCCTTAGATTTGTTTGACCCTAAAATTGACCTAACTCTTCACTATATTAGGAGGAACATAAGAGATAATCAACTCATTCAAGTACCAGTCCCCATCCAACCTGTTGAATTTGAAATGGCCAATCCTAGGGAAAAAACCCTTAACAAAATCGTTTCCCCTAATATGGATTACTAACCTCTTGGTATTCAATATCGAAACATAAAAGCTATTGTCGAACTCAAATTGGGTTTGATTCATCTTCTCCCTCATTTCCACGGGCTAGACGGTGAGGATCCACATATCCACCTTAAAGAGTTCCAAGTGGTGTGACCTACCATGAAGCCTCAAGGGGTGTCTAAAGATCAAATCAAACTTAGATCATTCCCTTTCTCCCTAGCTGACACTGCTATGTCATGACTTTACTACCTACCTCTTGGTTCCATAACCACATGGAATGACATGAATCGACTCTTCTTAGAGAAATTCTTTCCTGCATCTTGTACTGCTTCTATCTGAAAGGATATAAGTTGTATCTGTCAGTTCCCAATTGAATCACTCCATGAATACTAGGAGAGGTTCAAAAAGCATTTTATAACCTACCCACACAACCAAATCCCTGACCAACTCTTGATTCAATACTTTTATGAGGGGTTGTTGGCTATGGAGAGAACTCTTATTGATGCCGCAAGTGGAGGTGCTCTTTTCGATAAAACACATGCAGCAAGAGATCTCATAAGTATCATGGATGAAAACACAAAAAATTTCCATACTCGAGCACATGATCAAGTCAAACAATCCAAAGATAATCAATCAATTGATCCGAACAAGATGAATGAGTGGATGAGTGAACTTACAGGTCTTGTGTGACAACTAGTTGTGGCTACAAAATCCCCAAACTCATCTTCTCCGCAATCAATGTTTCCTGGACCTGTCAAAAACGGTGGAATATGCAACTCTTCATCTCATATAATAGACACATTTCCAAAACTTCAAAAGGATCAAGATGATAATTCTAGACCAATGGAGATCAATGCAGCATATGCTCAGTGGAACACCAACCCTCAACTATCAGGTCAGTTTGTTAGAAACTTAAACCAACCTCACTCTAATCCCTTCTCTTCTTCCTATAACCAAGGCCTGGGGTATGGTAATCCTGTCTATCATCCCCCTCAATTCCCTCCTCAAATCCCAAACCAGTTTCAATATGGTCAAGGTGTTGGTAACTTACAACAACCTTATCCTTTTGTCCCTCAACCTCAAAGGATCAATCCTCCTATTCCTCCTCCTGGATTCCACTATCCTAGTGAGCCATCCCAATTCCCAAACCAATTCAATCAGTTTCCTAAGAACCAAAATCAAGATAATCCCAATCCGGGACTTGCTTATTATTCCATGAAACCCTGGGAAAGTGCTGTTGAAGATATTTCCTCCTTTGCCCATTCTAGTATTAAAAAAATTAAAACCCAAATTGGTCAACATGCATCCCACCTTAGTCAGCAGCAACCATCCAATTATTCCCAAATCCCATCTCAACCATTACCCAACCCCAATGGTAATGTAAGTGCAATTACGCTTAGATTAGGGAAAAAAATTTCTATGCCTCAAGATAAGTCCTCCAACCATCCTTTGAATGTTGACCTAGAAATTGAAAAGAAAAATAAACTTGAAAAGGAACCTGGAACCATTCCCTATCCTCCTTCAATTCCACTTAGGAACCCAATTCCTTTTCCTCAAGCCATTTTTATCCAAGAAAGTCCTTTGAACCTGATCCTGAAATGCTTGACAAGTTTAGACGTGTTGAAGTCAACATTCCCCTCTTAGATTCCATAAAAAAATCCCTAAGTATTCCATGTTTTTTAATGAGTTGTGTACCCACAAGAGGTAACTTAGTACCATCAAAAATGTTTCCACCCAGTAGTATATTCCCATAAACTGCAAAGATCCAGAGACCATTACAGTTCCATGACAAATATGAAGTTTTAATTTCGATGATTCACTCATAATAATAGGAGCCTCAACTAATGTCATGCCCAAATCCATATTCTCCAACCTTGGTATAGGTCCCTTATATCCACTGGGTGTTGTCATTCAGTTATCCAATCGAAGCACAACCAGTCCTAAGGGAATAATGGAGGATGTCCTTGTCCAAGTCAATGATCTTATCTTCCCTGCTGATTTCTATGTCCTTGAAATGAATGGTGAGACTAACTCTTCTCGATCTACACTAATTCTAGGAATATCATTCCTCATGACTAATAGAACCAAGATTTATGTCCATGCTTGCATCTTATCCATGGAATTTGGTGACCAAATGGTCATGTTCAATATTTTTCAATCCATGCGATACCCATTAGTGAATCAATCTGTATGCTCTATCCATGCTTCCGAAAGTCTCTTTGAGTGTGTGTTGAATCCCAATCCAACATGCTCTTCAGGTTATACTAATAGAAAATTTTGTGAATATTGCATCCTCGTTAACAAAGTCATAGATGGAGAAATTTATGTTGAAAATACAAATGCATACTCCATTGATCTAAAGGATCTTGAAAAATCTTTGTAATTTCATCTCACCTCTGACCTCCAATGATCCAACATGGATGGTAATAAAGAAAATGTACTAGAATTATCATTTGTTGATTAAAATCTGATTACCAAGCATTCATCATTTCTTATACATGATTCTGAAAATTTTGTCATATGTGAGGTGAACCCTGAACCAATGTGTTTTTATTTTCCCGATGGTAGTGATGTTTGTTATATTTGTTCCATAATTAATAAAGATATCACTAGTGAGGTTTAAATTTACCATTCTTTGGTGAACAACATTGATATAAAGGATATTGAAAATTTTATTCAATCTTAGGACACCACTAATCCTCATTTATCTACGTCAGTGAGTGATTAAATAAATGACTCAAAAACAATTGGGATCTCATACTCTAGTTTAGTGTTATCCGAACCTTAAATAAATGAACCATCACAATTGAGACATATTCCTGTATTTCAAAACATAGAAAACCATCAGTTTGTGGATAAAATAATTCCTCATATTAGATACCAATAAGAGGATTGTCATATTCTGTCTCCACCTCCATTTAATTGCAAGAAAAAAATCTTGGAAGGGGATAAATTATCCAATGAACAATCAGGCATCCCAAAAGATAATATTTTCTGGAAGCACTCTTGAGTTGAGGAAATAAGGTGGCCACCATCAAACTATGGGTAGTCCACTGCAACTGTCTAGCTATAGACAAATAAATTCATCACTTCTTGGGGGGCAACCAATGTTTTCTTTTACTTTTATGAAATTTTAATTTATTTTTAGTTTTTTGTTATATGAATAATTATGTTTCTTTTCCAGGTAAAATCCCACAATCCGGAAACCACATTGACTACCACTGAATACCCAACTTCTCCAGTCGACCCACCACTAGATGGGGATCGAAACCTGCCAAATCCAAACTAGGGGGAACCTCTTTCCCTTTAACTCTCTCTCTCTATCTCTTCCTCTCTCTCTCTATCACTTTCTTCTTCTTCTCTCGTTCATTTTTTTTCCACTTTATTTTTCAAATAATTTATTTTTCTCTTTCTCTTTTGTGTGGGTGTGCATTTTAAATAATACTAAAACAAAACTAAAAAAATGCAAAACAAAAAAAACGAAAAAAATTCCTACTTACTCACCATCATTTTTTAAATTATGTCCAACAATTTTGGGGATTCAAAATACATGGTTTCATCTCAACAATTTTTTTTTTCATCATATATTTGGATAAAACAAATTTCATCAAGAATAATTCATTTTGAATGCTCAATTTTTGATTTTTAGAATTCTTTTCCCCACCCCTAAGGAACAACATTTCCTTTCATGCCAAGGCCTCCTACGACCATATTTTCAAAATATGTGTTTTCACCCCCATTTGTGAGTCTTGATTTTGTGGATTTTCAAGCTGAATTTCCTACTTTAGTGTGCATTAATATGATAAAGGCATTTTTTGTACCACATGAGAATCGAAATTTCCAAATAGCCTCATATTTACCTTACATTAATCCTCCTTTTGATTCCCCTTCGAGCCTATGAAAACCATTTATTTGATAGCCACATTACAAGTCTAATACCATTTCCCACCCAATATCAACATGGATTTTCATTGCATAATTTTTTTTAAAATTTATCTGTGGGGGGAATGGATTTCTTTGTTTGGGTACCATATTTTTGATTTTCAACAAGTTATCATTTTCTTAAGGGAAAGAATCCATTTTAGTATGAGGGAGAGGTTTTCATTTAGTGTGTTTTGGGGAATGTAATTTACTTCCATTTATGTAATTTTTTAAATGTTATTGACAAGTGTGCAAAAGAATGATGAAAATAAAATTAAAAAAATTGGTTGTGTCTTGGGTAGGTAAAAAATCACTCTTCCTCAACATTTTATCTTGTTATAACAATTAAAATTAGTGTTGTGATAATATTATAAAAGGGTTGGGATATGAGTGTGAGATCTGTGTCAAGGTTAAATTTCGAAAAAAATGAAAAAAATGAAAAAAATGAAAAAAAATAACACTTGCATTATATTCTTATTGGGAGAAGTTTTGTGTCTTGTAAATATTACATCATCTCATTACCCTCATATTTTATTCCTCTATTATGTCTTTATTCGCATAATCATTTCCTTGTAAATATGTGTTATCATTTCCTTCCATGTGTTATTTCAAAAAAATGTGCATTTCTTTTTCGATGTTGGTGTTTAACTCTCTTCTTCTCACTATTGGACATTATATTCCTACCGTCCCATAGCCACAAAAAACCCCTTAAAAAGACCTTTTGATTCTTTTGCACTTTGGATAGGTATTAGAAGCTGATATCTCTTCCAATCTCTATGATTTTCACTTTTGGTTGGTGAAAGAGTGAACCTCCACAAATGAATTTTTTCATCTTGAGAGTTGTGAGTTTTGAGTGTCCACATTTTCCATTTAAAAAATTTAGCATGAAATAATTATTAGTTTTGGAACAATGTTTCTGTAACAACTTTTAGTGGAATTCAAAAATGGATGAGTGGAGTAGTCTAATCCTCCCCTAATTGTAAAAAACAAAATTTTAAAATTTCTTGCTGAGTGAAAATGATTTTTTTATGTTTTTATATTTGTTGCACATGAGGACATGAACAAGAATATGTGTGATAGATTTGAAATTATTAATATTTTCATTACTTATTAAATAACCCCTTCACTAATTTTATATAAAATTTTCATAATTTATGTGAAATATTAATGTTTTAAAACTAAGTATAATTTTTGGGCATTTTTAAAGTAGTCCAATTGAGTTAGTTTACTGTTTTAATAATAACTATCACTATAGTGATCCAAATTTTATTGTTCTTTCTTTTTATGATTCTCTATTAAATATAAAACCTTTCATTAGAAGGTACCATGATCTAATTCTTCCATTTTAAGGCCCATATGGTCCCCAAAAAAAAGACCAAAGAATCTGTGAAGAAACTAGACTATACATTATGATTTATTTACTAGGCTAAATAAAGAATTCCAAATTCCAATATACTCCACCATAGTTAGGGTGACAATTTAAGGATTCCGGGATAAAATTTTCAAGGCTCAAATCTAAATACAAGGGGCCCAACTGATTCATTTAAAATCATCCCACATTTTTGGAAATGAATAAAAATAAGTACAGTGTTGATGAAATGGCTCCTAATCTAAAGATAATTTTGTTATGATATTTTGCAGTGTGAAATATGAGATATAGGAGACATTCCTTTTTGAAAAAATCATTCGGATTTGAAGGAATATTCTTGTTCCAAAATCCATTCACATTTTGGCTATCAAAAAAGAATGGATTGAAATGGACAGTTTAAATTTGTTTAATCAAACCACCATAACATTGGTTCCATATATCCAAATGCCTCAAAATTTTTAGAGAGATTGGAAAACATTATTTTATACAACTTTGAAGAATGATATTTCTCGATATTTGGCAGTCTAAATAGCCAACATTGCGATAAAAGTGGAGGGAAAGATTGAGAATGAAAACATTCCACTTCTTTGGGCTATAAATGCATCCCCCTCCATTCCTTCAAAGGGTTGGAATTTTAGAAGAGAGGAGATCATATTGGCACGACCAAAGCCTTTAAAAATACTTTGGAGGACCTGACATACTCATGTTTTTACTTGAGAGACATTTCCTCCTCTCTGTTTTCATTTACTTTTATAATCTTCATTGTTGTAATATTGTAAGTCCTTTCTTTTGTAATTATATTTTAATGCAAATTTATTCTTCAATATATCTTATTTCCATCAAATTTATATAGTTTAATACAAATTTTCTTAAAATATTTTAAATTATGTTGAATCCATTTCCCTTCTTTTGCTTTCTTATTCAATCAAAAGTCTGTTTTTTTAATTATCATCATTGTTCGTGTGTGTGTGTGTCAACGCACCACTCTTTTTTATCCCTTTATTTTTCTTATCTTATCAAATTATAATACTAATTATTAAAACCATATTGTCAAGCACCCAAATTTATGATTAAATATTTTATTGGGATGAGTTATAATTTAGGTATGTTAAGTGAGTGAGAGCTTTTGCTCGATGAATATTCTTTGAATCAACATTGTGTATGATGGATGTAACATGTCATGGATTAATGACTTGTTTTGTTTAACATGGGGTTTCCATGGATTATTGGAACCATAAATACACCACTATCAATAAGCTCTGATTGAGATTAGAACATTAAGATAAGTTAATACTTTGATTAGAGCCTTAACACTAAGGAATTCTAATCATCATAATCTTGTGAAAAGGGTGTTAATTTAATGAAATATAATAAAACCTCAAGGATATCACAAGATTAACTACCTAATGATGAACTCACACCAATAATTTTCAATTATTTAAATAAATCATAATCAATTAGTCATTTCAATTAATCTTTTCAAACAAACCCCCCAATCAAAATATAATCAACTAAAAACAAATGACTATTACAAAGTATCATTGTCGAGGATTCGACCCGAGTGCTGCTATACACATTAGTAGAGCTCTAGAAATTTTACTGGTCAATAGGAGACAGTCGTCCATGCATTTTAGTGACGGAAAAAATATTGACCAAGAAGAAGAAAAATGAGAAGGCTATGGTGGTAGAAATTTCCCTTAAGGCATCAGATCGCTCTGGTGTGTGGATCATTGATAGTGGCTGCACATCTCACATGACAGGTAATAAGAATCTTGTTATTTGGATAAAATATGACAAAGAAGGATTCATCAAATTTTGAAAAGTTGAAGGCATGAAGATTGTTGGCTCAGTAAGGGCCATGTTTGGGGGCAAAGAGATGAGACATGCTGATGTCTTAGTAGTAGATGGCCTCAGTCACAATCTGCTCAGCATTAGTCAACTATGTGACTGAGGACATTCTATAAGGTTTACTAAGAAGGTGTGTATCATCAAAGGAATAGATGGGGAAGTGGTTATACAGACAAATAGAAAAACCGTAAATCTCTACCTTGTAAGTGGAGAAGATGATATGTGCTTTTTTCTAGAGATTAAGAAAAAAAAATTGGCATAAACGACTTGGTCATCTATGTCAGCCATCTCAAGAAAATCTCGTAAAGTGTGAAGTAGCAAGAGACCTCCCTAAGGTATCACGCGATCATACACATATGTGAGAGGCCTATAAGCAAGTAAAGATCATCAAAAATATGTAAAAAAGAAAAAGAAAAGAAGTCGATAAGGGTTCTTGAATTGGTGCATGCTGATGTCTGGGTACCTATTTCACCAAGAGAAATTGACGAGAAGAGTTATTACATCCTTTTCATTGATTACTATAGAAAAATGTCATGGGTATTTATTATTTCCCATAATTATGATGTGTTCAGCTGCCAAAAATAGTACCAAAGTGAATCTGAAAGGATGCTTGGGCAGAAAATTGTGAATTTTCATATAGACAATGGTACAGAATTCACAAATAGTTAGGTGGAAGACTATCTCGATTAACCTGGGATAAGGCATCAAGTTTCTTCAGTAAGAACTTCCAAATAGAATAGAGTGGTTGAAAGGAGAAATTGGATCATCAACAAATGGCCAAAAAATGATTATAAAAAAATACCTACCGGAGATGTTTTGGAAGGAAGTAGTATTGACATTAGTATACATTTCTAATAGGGATCTGTTGTGTCTGAAGGAAGGAAAGACACTGTATGAAATGTGGTACGGAATGAAGAAAAAATTGAAATACGTTCAAATATTTGGAAGCAACTTATTCATTATCAACAAAGAAGAGAATAGGAAGTTTGAATCATGTAGAGATGAGGGAATATTCTTGGGCTACTCAGGAAAAATCAAAGCATAAAAATTATTTAACAAGAGGCCGGGAAAAGTAATTTAGAGCAATGACGTCACTAGTGTGGAAAATATAGAGAATATTCAATAGCACAGTGAGTTGTTTCTTGATGAATGTGATTAATAGGAGAATAGAACAGGTGGATCAGAAGTGGCAGATGCTGACTCAGAAGAAGACACTGATGATGAACAAGAATGTGCAATGTCTGTGTCTGTAAAGAAACAAAAGAGTCGAGGTGAAATTGATAGGAAGAATATCATTGGTAATCAGTCAGCACCAGTTCAGACATGTAGAATTAAATCACTACATCTTACATCGTTACTATCATAGGTTGAGCTAAAATGATTCACTGATACAGCTGAAGATGAAAACTTGGTTCAGGATATGAATGGAAGTGCTTGATCAGATTGAGAAGAACCAGACGAGGGAGATTGTTTCAATACCGGCAGATTAGAATTTCATTGGGACTAAATGGGTCTATCGCAACAAGATGAATGAAGATGGAATAGTGGTTCGAAACAAAGCACGACTAGTGTACAAAGGATACTCCTAGATAGAGGGAATAGATGTTGATCAGACATTTGCATCAGTGGCAAGGCTGGAGACAGTCCTATTATTCCTCACCATTGCAGTGCAATGGATGTTCAAAGTGTTCCAGATGGATGTCAAATCTACATTATTGAATGATATTCTGAATTAGAATGTTTATATTGAGTAGACAGATGGTTTTCTCATTCATGATGATGAGAACAAGGTTTTCAGACTGAAGAAGGCGTTGTATGGGCTGAAACAAGAACCAAGAGCACGGTACTCAAGGCTTGATCAATACTTGAAGAAGCTTGGTTTCTAGCATGGGGGATTTGATTACAATCACTATTTTAGAAACGATAGTAATTAAAGGATGATGGTGTTGTTGTATGTTGATGACATAATATTTGGTGGATCAGATGATGCTCAGTGAAGACAATTCTCCGATTTCATGAAAACTGAGTTTGAAATGTTAATGATTGGAGAGCTAATGTTTTTCCTTGGTCTACAAGTAACACAACAAAGAAATAGACCATTCCTTTGTCAATCCCAATATTCCAAGGAGGATTTGAAAAGATTTGGAATGGAAAATTACAAGGAGATGATGAATCCAGTTGCTACCCAAATGAATCTATCCAAAAAAATAGGATTGCATGGTGATTAATATCATAGAATACATGCAAATTATTGGAAGTTAATTGTACATGACTACAATAAGGCCAGGCATTGTTTTCATGACATGCCAAGCAGTGAGATGTCAGATTAGTCCTAAGGAAATCCACATGCTTTCAGAGAAAATAATACTTCGGTATATCAAGGTCATGGTGGACTTCTGCGTGACATATAATGACAAATATCAGACAGAGTTATTGGGATATACTGATGCAGACTGGGCATGTTAATCGGATGATGGAAATCAATGTTAGGTGCTACATTCTTTCTTGGTGGATTATGTATTTCATGGATAAACAATAATCAAGATTGCATTTCATTGAGGACCGCAAGTGCTTAGTATATTGCGGCCACTCAAGCATGTACACAGTTATTGTGGATGAAGCAACAGCTTAAAGATATGGGTGTTTAAGTGAATCCTCTGATCGAAATCTAGTGTGATAACTGAAGTGCTATAAATCTCAGAAAAAATTCACATCAATCACTCAAGGACAAAATAAATTTATATAAAATATCATTTTATTAAGGAGAAAGTTTAGTAGGGAATCGTGAAGTTGGAGTTTGTGCATACAGAGCTATAGTTTGCATACATTCTGAAAAAGGCCTTACCCAAGGAAGCTTTTGAGAGCCATCTACTGGATCTGGGAGTTCATTCAACTCCCCACACTTGAAAGTGTGTGGATGTGGACCCCCCCTCTCCCCTAGGGAGGATTTTTTTTTCAAATGTGCTAATATGTGTTCTCTACTCTCTTATAGACTGCAATAGAGTGACCTTTGGGTTCGATGACAAAGGGGGAGAAAATTGTGATTGTTCAAGGGGGAGAATGTGTGCCTATTTGAGAAATCATGATAGATATGGGGAGAATCTGATAGGTGGAGTAGCCAGAAAGGGGGAGTGTATTAAATCTGAGGATACTAGAAGTGAGCCATCAATGAATAGATATCAATACTGCTACGAATCACGATAAAAGTATGAGAATTGTGTTGGAAAGTGGTAAGAATATTTCCAATAATTTCTATCAGTTTGGTGTCAACAGTGGGTGTTAGAGTTGAAGTGATTCATTGATGAATGTTTCATTTACACTTGTTTCCCATACCGAGCATTGCTCACGTGGGCTTAGAGTATGTGTTGAGTAAATCCTTGATTGTTATCGTAATCACAATAGGTGAATGGTGGGTGAAGAATTAATGATGAATCTTTTCATTGATGAACTTTTCATTTACTCTTAGGAGATTTTATTTTCTACCTTTTGGTGTTTTTATTTAGTTTGGCCAAGTCCTGACACCTTGGGTGTTGATTCACATGTTTTCAACATTGTTTTAGGAGTGTGGTTGGTTCACAGGAGGTTGTTCTTCCTTCCGCTGAAGTGTTCCTACGTCGGTGTTTGGTTTGAGGTAGGCGAACCCTACTTTTCCCTTCTTAATTATTTCCTTTGTACATTAATGCTTTCAATTTCACCCTAATATTTTTCTCACCTGCATGGAACACTTGGTTTTCTTAATACATTGTTTTAGAATCATTTTAATTTTCTAAAAATAAGTTTTCATGGATACTGGTGTGAAATTCCTCATTTTATCGCACTACGGGGGTTTTATGAAAAGTATAACTTTAGTGATGTTAGGATGATAGATAGTTGGTTTTAAAACTTTTTATGGTGTGTTTGACTAGTTTCTTTTATGGTTTTGTGTGATTATATGAAAATTCATTAAAAATATTTCTACGGTGGAACTTAGGTTGATTTATTATTTCTATGTGAGGTGGATAGTGGATCATTTTTTATGATAAATGGTGGTTTTTTATGATGTTTTAAAAAATATAGTTTATAATGGGTTATTTAATGTTTGGTCATTTGGTTTGAAACATGTTTTGGTGTGGGTTGGAAAATGATGTTATAAATTAACCTTGATTTTCTTAAATGTATTCTCTTCTCTCCCCCTTTATCTTACATCTAAAATGGATCTTTAATTTCTAAATAGTGCATTCGTATTAAATGTTTCTTTAAAACAATTTTATTGAATGTTTTCATTAATGTTTGAACCATGAGTCATTTTGGGATATGGTTGGTTTCAAATGGTTTAAAGTTCCATTTGATATAGTATACATGGAAATGGTTTTAGAAATTATTTGGAACTATTTTGTTAAATATATTTGGGTGTGTAATGATGAAGGCCCATGAGGCATCATACTTCTAATAGCGATGATTTGTGGTGATTTCTAAAAAGAATGTGATTCCGGAAATGTGAATGCCTGGTTGGAAACTTAAGGGATTTTAAAAGATGGTTTAAATGATTATGTGTTGTGACAGCCCGATTGGCTCTTTGTTCATGAAAATGTTTGAATGTGTGTTTGGGGGTGGTCCTGTCTAGGGTAACACCTTATAGGTCAACACATAGGATGCATCCGTGTTTGGGGAAGGCATGTGTGGTTAGATGAGTCACGGGTATGAGGGCCTTACCACATACACAGTACTAATGTAACCACCGTGGGTTCCTGGGTGTATTTTTGATGATCATGCGATGGTTATTGATCAACCCCAATTAGATGGGTTGGTACCGCTTGGATTGGTTGTTAGGTCAGGCGGGCTTTTCCACTAGATTGGTCTATTTATGGTGGCTAGTTGGTTATAGAAATATGAGCTTCACCAAGTGTCGGTAGGTGGTTCCAGAACTGAGTACGTTCAGGGGTCTTCTCAGGATGTTTAGGATCACCCATGGTTACTCTTTTACTTATATTTCTTGTTTACTTTTTTGTTGTACTAGTTTGTTTCCAATATTCCTTATTTACCTATATTATTTTATCCCAGTTTTGGTATCTTCTGCTTCAGGTTTTGGTTATAAAATGAATAGAAGTTTTTATGGAAACTGCATGTTGTTTCTGTTGAATTTCTGAATAAGAAAAATCATTTTTCCTATTTTGAGATGTGAAAACCCTATTTTTATAATTGTATTTCTAACTTGTGTTAATGGATTGTTTTGGGAAAGGATACGTTGGATTCAGTGCTTTATCATGGAAACCCTACTGAGTATCTTTAATTCTTACATGTATATTTATCATTTCAGTTGCAGGTTTCCTTGCTCAGGTTTCCTTGGATATGTTGTTCGTTATTGGGGAAAAGTCGGCCTTTGGTTGGGAGGTGACCTGAATGGTCACATGGAGGTATGTTTAGTTTTTTTTCGTTCTTCTACTAGTAATATGTTCATCATCTGCTTTTATTTATCTGTTTTTTTTCTTGTTTGATTTTGTTCATGGGCCGAATCATTCCCAATGATTATAATTTTGTTGCCCGACACTAGTTTCCAGCCCGTGGGGATTGGGAACGCCCTTCGGGCCATGTTGCAGACTAGCTCGGGTGACTAGTTTTGGGTCGACCCGGGTTGGTTTATGACCTTCCCCATGAATAATTCCATCATAATATCATCCCATTTCAACATATGTATAGAAATAGTTTGAATGAATCCTTTATGATGTTGTATTATATCCTCAACCTGTTGACCAACCAAACATCTTGACACATATTCAGCAATCTATCTCTTCATTTTTTCCCAAAAAATTGTTCTTTCAAATCTATATACATATTAGTTCCTTTATGTTGTATATAGAAATTATAGCTTTGATAATTATCCAATAATTCCCTTTTTTATCAGGTAATGTAATAACACAAAGTCACTTCCCAAATTTCAATGTAACATCTACAAATATGAAGTCAATCAGTCTCCCATCATTCTCGTCTTTAATTTTCATTTGAAAATCCTCATCAAAAGACTAAGAACTTGTAATCATTTTTAGTAAATAAGTATTAGAAATCATTTGAAAATGTAGTGATGTTTCACCTTATATAATAATTCTCATATCTATGTTTAATATATCCTTAAACTTAGGTTCCCCTTCAACTCTAATCTTGTTTAAAACCCCATGGTCTTTTCTACTCAAAGCATCTACCACCTTATTTTCCTTCTCTGGGTGGTAGTGTATTGTTAAATTCTAATCCTCGAGTAGCTCAATACAGTTAATTTTTCTCATTTTGAGTTATTTCTGGGAGAAAAAATATTTCAAACTCTTATGATCAGAATATTTCTCACATATTTTAAAGTAGAGATAGTGTATCCATATCTTCAAGGAAATTATTACTACATCTAACTCAAGATCATGTGTTAGATATTTTTTCTAATGAATTTTTATTTTCCTTGATTCATAAGAAATAACTCTATCATTCAACATAAGTTCACTACTTAGTGCATTCCTTGATGAATCACTATAAATCACAAACCCGTCATTCCCAGATGGAAGAGTCAAGATAAGAGCATTGAAAAATATTCTCTTCAATTATTCAAAACATTTTTTACACTCTTTTTCCCCAATTAATTTCGTCCCTTTACGTGTGATCTTTGTTAATGGGTTTTCCAAACTAGAAAATTTGTGGATGAATTGCTAATAATAACCTACTAAACCAAGAAAACTTCTTACCTTGGTTATACTCGTTGGTTCTAACCATTCATTGATTGCTTATGTTTTTATAGGATAATAGGGATTCCATCATTTGAGAAAATATGGCCATGAAAATAAATTTCATGAAACTAGAATTCTCACTTTCAAAAAATCCCATATAGTTTATTTTCTCTATGAGAATTCAAGGAAATCCACATGTGGTTCTCATAGACTTCATATCTTTTAGAATATACCAATATATCATTAATAAATACTACGAAAAAATCATTAAATGATTCCTTGAACACTCTATTCATTAGATCCATAAAACAAAGGGCACATTATTCAATCCAAATATCATTACTATAGGTTTATAATGACCATACCTTGTTCAGAATGTTTTCTTTGGAATATATTCCTTTTTCGCACACAATTTATGATATCCTGAACGATGGTCAGTGATAGAAAAATATTGATCTCCTTGAAATTGATCAAATAAATCATCGATGTGAGTCATAATATTTATGCTATTTATTGTAATATCCTTGATTTCTCTATAGTGAATGCACAACTTCATTGATCCATCTTTTTTCATAACAAAAATAACTGGGTCTCCCCATAAAGAATCACAAGGGAAAAAATACCTTATTACTCAACTCATCTTGTTGTTTCTTCATCATTAATAATTAAAATGTTTTCATTTTATAAGGAGCCTTTCATATTGGTCTTTATTTAGTGATTAAATCAATTGATAACTAAACTTCATTATTTTGTGGGTGTCTAGGAAAATATTCAGGAAAAACATCAATGTATTCCATTACAATCGGTACATCTTTAATTTGAATATTTCTTTCTTCATACCTAGATGTTATTTCCTCTCCCTCCCTAAGTATCTCATTCAGTAAATCTATTAGGGAGAGGTTTTGATAAGAATCATTTGATAAAGTTTTATTTCTAAATATAATGGTTTCTACATCACCTCACAAATCGTAAACTCATTCTTCTTGAAATAAATTTTTGCATCCAATTTTGATATTCAATCCATACTGAGGATTATATAAAAGTCAACCATATGTATGATAATAAATTCAGTAGATAATGAACATTTATATGTCATTATGGGAACTTCAAAACATATCTTTGTTACAATGAGACTTCCTTTAGGGGTATTGACTGATAACTCCCTTGTTAAAGTGAATTGGAAATACCTAATTTCTAAAGAAAACTTGGATGATATTATAGAATGTCAGGATATATAATCAAATAATGTTTTCATAAATTTTAGGAGATAATTATAGTACCTTACACAATATCATTAGGAGGTTCAACCTCAATACTTATGATCCAAAAATATTATCCTTGCTCGATTGAACTTTTCTGAGGTACGTTTCCTTGATTTTTAGGTCAATCATTTTCATAATAACCAATTTATTTACAATTGTAGCATTGAACATTGACGGCTTATTTCATCCCCTTTAATCACAATCTTGGTAACCTTTTTCTCCACACTTGTAACAAACTCCCATTATTTTAGGCAAGTATCATGGTGTTTCTTCCCACAATTATGGGAGGGTGAAAAGTTAGTTCTTCAATTAATCCCCATATTTCCTTTCCTAGAGTATTCAGAATCCCTCTACTTCTCCTAATTCCCATTAAAGTCATAATACTTTGAGAATGCATTTTATTTCTTGATAGCACATGAGACTATATCTTTATACGATGAGAATGATACTGAGACCAATTCCCATTGGAGGAACGGTTTTAACCCATCAAGTATTCGACCAATCTTACTTATTTGGTTATGTATGTAGTATGCAGTATTCCTTGATAACCTAGTGAATTTAGCCTCATACATTGAAACATTCTCATCCTTTTTTGCCTCAGACTCAAAAATTTCCTTTCTAAATCAGCTGACTATTCATGAGGCCATAATTTTTCTAGGAAATGTTCTTTAAAATCCCTCAATTTCATCTTGTATACTTATTCACCCTCCTTCATATTTTTATTTAATGACCACCATTGATCTGCATCTTCTAAGTGGTGATAAACTACAATTAACACCTTTTCCCTTTCGTTACTCCCCAAAGCATGAAATATTTTTTCTAAGGAACTTATCCATTTCTCAACCACAAATGGATTTGTATTCATATTTAATATTGTAGTTTTTTGTCTCTTGAAGTGGTCTAACATTGATCCCCTTTGTTGTGGATTGGGATGCTCTATATGAGTAATGTTATTATTCATAACTAGAGTCACATGTCCCAGTATGGTTATAAGATATTCATCACTAGTTGCATCTACCACTACACTATCAAAATATCTCGTAGGAGGGAAATCACTATATAGATTATGTGTATTGATATGATTCCCATTTCGTCCACCAGGAACTATTTCTAAAAAATGGAATACACTAGATTAGGCTATAAATCATAATACATAATTATAAATTAGTAAAATAATCAACAAAATTTGAAATAATTATGCATATCTAATCAATAACCATAAATATGGGTTGTTTGAGGTCATATTTAATGATAAATCCTTCATAATGGTTTGTAAAGGAAATATAAATTATCTTAAGCATATCCCCTAGGAGTGTCAAACCAGGTGCACAGTAAGGCTTGGTGTTATGTACCAGGTTTACCTGAGTCAAGCATAGAACACCTTATCAGAGTTTTCACCCCTAGTGACATATATTCAAAAACCAATTCCACTTGTAGTATTCAGATATAGATTTATTTTCATGGAATACCTACATAATCTCTATATTACCCTAATTATAGGATGTTCTTTTATACGTATCCTCAATGTCTATGTTAGTGTAATGTCCTCTAATCGATGTATCTCTAAATCTATTTTCGATGGTTTGTATTGATATTTCTTTGATACCAATGATAATTCCATGAACCTAGTTTCCCAAAGTCAATGAATTATTTTATTACATTCTCAAGATCACAAGAAAATCATATCCTTAAGGATTGATCAGTTGAGTTTCCTCGAAAAAACTTGTTACAAAAATAAGTTTTGCATTACATATTGAAATGAACAGAAATATATTATCACCTTTTAGAACACTTATATTCCTTATATTATCACTGTATTTCAATCATAATATACTTCTTCACATCCTAGGAAATAATGAATCATAAAAAATCGGTGATATTAGATTCATATTAAGGATAAACAATAAAGCGTAATCTATCATAAATAAGCATAAAATTTTAAGGCATGTTATAAAACTGTAACACAAGCCTTTTAAACATAACATTCAACGCAATATTCAATGAATGAATCAAAAAATTCCATTTAAACTTTCACATGTATATTTTACTAGTTTAAAAATCACATGCAATATCAATAACAAAAATCATTATAAGGAACTCAATAATGACATACATAATAACCATACCATAAAGTCCTTGTTCCAAGACAATTACAATACAATCAAGGACTTGTTCCCAGTCACTAGTTTGTCTCATGAGACCAATCAATGCATTTATGGGATATAGTTGTCCCTGCCCATCACTTACTAAGTCCAATACATTCCCCTTTATGAGAAGGGTGAAACATAACATAAACATTCGTATTAAAAATAACATACAAAATCTTAATACCTTAACCATAAACCATGAATGGTATAAAAATAAGACATCCATATTCAAATATATCATAAAACCATCAATACAATATACTAGACTGTATCACTATAAGTAAACATCAACTAATCAAAAAATCAAACAAAGGACATTGACATATATGAAATTTTTATAATAAATTCATTAAAACTCTTTCAGGGAAATATCCCTTTTGTACATTGACATCATTTAGAAGCTTCACAATTATAAAAGAGAACATTTATTTGGAAAATAACCTTTTAATATTGTAAGGAAAGATTCAATATGTTAATGATTTATAATGGTGGAAAATAGTCTCTAGTGTCGTATAAGATAAAAAACAATCTTTTCTGAATTTATTGAAAATGTTTTTACGTACCTCTTTTAGAAAAAAATGGGAATATTACATTCAAAATGGTTTTTAAAATGTCATAAATGGATGAAAATAACATTAAACAATTCTTTATAATATTTTGAATTTCATTTTAATAAACATGGACATGGATGATAAAGATGTCCCAATAGATACTAAAGTAAAAGTAATCTTAGAAAATAATGAGATTGTGAAATTAACCCTTAACTATTAATTTTCATTAGTTGAGGGTCTCTTAACCACTTTTATAATGGTTAAATTATTTTATGAAATTATATCATAAATTTTTAAAAATTTATGATGTCATATATAACCCTCTTTTATCATTTTGGTAATAATATCTCTGTATAACCATTGTTTCAGATGTTATGTGCCTTATTTTCACATTCTTATTTGGTCTTATAAATCATGTTTGTCAGGAATAGGATGTATTTTGGTAATATATATAATGATATTATATTAATAATTATATTATTAAATCATCATGTAAATTTTATAATAATTCTTGAATTGTTCATATGGATAATGAATCTCACTACGTTTTAGAGACAGTTGATCGTACGCACGCACAAGCTACAATATCATTCTCTTGATGGTTAAATGGTATGAAATTGGATTATAGATTAATTATAAATAATAATAATCATGTTATATTAATTATTTAAATCCATTATACGCATCATTATACCCATCTGGTTAAAGTGTCATTGAATAAAAAATTTCACCATGGTGTGGAGACGGTGTGTCATTCGTATACACATGTGGTGATATTATTATTTTTAGGATAAATAAAAAGAGGTATAAGGTTGTATCATAATTATAATAACATATAATTATATTGATGATACTGGATTTATTATTTTGATATGGAAATAACATAGAAATAATAATTTGAAGAAGAGAAGAACTTTTAAAGTGGTGATAAAACAATTACATCCTTTTCGGTTGTCTCCTTTTGATTAGAACAAAAACGACTCCATAAGATGGATTTATGGAAAATTTATGGAATATAGGATGTTTTATGGGATTTGGGATAGGAGATTTCAAGATGTTTTCTGAGAAAAACTTCTTTATTTTTGTGATTAAAATAGAAGGAATGGTTCCCTTTTATAAGGGAGAGGAGGGGCACCTTTGGGAATACCAAAACTATTAAATTAATATTAATACATTATTAAATAAAAATGGTGATAAATTTTGTAAATTATAAGATAATATAATTATGGGTTGAAAAACTCTCAACCAATAAAATTTATACATGTTTTTCTTTTATCTTAAGCCTTACCATTTTGAATTATCCTTATTTAATCTATTTAATTTTAATTATGGTAATATCATTCTAAATATTAAATGGTTAGAAATATTTACTTATTTGGTGTAAATTGAAAACAAAGAGATATTTAATGAAAATTTAGTGCTCATAATTATCACTTGTTATTTTTTATTTTTTTATTTTTCAATAATTTAATAAAATGTTTTTTTATAAAATATCAATAGTGTCAATTTTGACACTATTAATTTCATGGATTTTAAATAACACCCAAACCGTAGATAACTTCAAACCAAAACATTTAATATAATCTTAACATGTAACAATCACTTATAAAATTATTGTATCACTTTAATTAATTCAAATTATATTTCTTTTAATATTTTTATAATTATTTAATTGATATTTTTTTAATAAAACTATTTTTGAATCCCTATTGTGTCATCCTTAGTGGTACATAATTAATTTATATAAATAATTAATAAATTTATATTATTTAGGTAATTATTATATATTTCCATATAATTCATATAGTATATTTTTTCTCTTGGTTATCCCAATATTAAAATTAATATACTTTTATAAAATGAAAGTGTGACATTTTGTCACATTCATTTATTTAAATAATATTAATTTCATATTCATGGTAAAGACACCATTAAGTGTTTCCATTTATAAATATAGATTATAAGTGTATAATTTAGTTTTCCAATTGTATTTTTATAGTTTCTTAGGTAATTTTGTAATATTATGTTTACCTTTGGTTACCCGAATTACCATTAACAGTAGTAATAAAAAATTACTAAAGTTACCATTCATAATACCCCAAAATAAAATTGTCCTATTAAATAAATTTGGATCCAATTAATAAAAATATGGAATCTATTTTTCAAAATTTAGAACACATAATTTGTATTAATTAATTTTAAATTAATCCCCATTTTCAAAACAAGAAAATGAGTTTTCCAAAAGTATACTCCTTAAGCGATTGACATATCTTCTTATCCAACTTAATGTAAAAATAATTACACTGAAATAAAATATATTAAATGAAAAATATATTATCTAATTATACATTAAATCCATTCAAATTTATAATATAACACTATAAATAATTTTGATTGAAAAATATGCTTTCTATTAAAATTTATTATTTTTCACTATTTCTCAAAATAGAAATGTTATCAGAAAAATAACAAAAATTTATCCAAATTAAATTTTTATGTCCTAAATCCAAATAATAAGTTTATTTTTTCATATTTAAGATATAAAAGTTTCAAATATTTGATTCATAAAGGGTTCAACATTGAAATGCGGTACTTTTTTTATGAACAAATATCCTTTTAATGTGTAATATTGGATTAATTCTTATCTTATGCATATAAAACAAATTTGGATGGATTTAATTTTTTTATTAATTATATAATAAATAGAATTAATAATTTGGTAAATGATTTTAAAAACCCCTTTTTAAATATATAGTTTGATAGTTAATGGTGTGCACGAACATGGTATTGTGTTCTGTGATAGTTTTTGAGTTATTTAAAATAAAGTGTACCATATAAGTTTGGGGAGTTACATACATTACATTATAAACAATAAGAATCATATAAGAAGAAGGATAAGGAGATTTTATCAATATAAAATATAATTCTAAAGGAACTAAGATCAATGCGACCCTAAGGAAACTTCATTTCTGATTATTTTTTTTCAACACTTATATCCTACTGTATTTATATAGAATTACCATTTTTGAATAGGGTTGTATTTTTTATTCCTGAATAAACTTCTTCTATATTATCTTTTTTGTTATTGTTCGAATCTGTGAAATTAAATTGGTTGTTCTCACTTCCAAAAATTATTAAGAGGTCTCACTTTTGGAAACATAGAGTTTGATCAAGTTTAATTTTTTATATTTATTTAGGAAATTTGATAAATTTTATTGGAGGACAAAAAACCATGTTTTTTACTTAGTATGGTTTCCAAAATGTACTAGATCCATACATTGAGATCATGAAGTGTGAATTTATAAATTCAATTTAGAGATCTTTTTATAATGAAATAACGTTGTGACTAAAGATTAGGAACTAGTTTATATCTAAAACTTCTTGATCTGATTTCACACTCATTGTAAATCAAATTTTCATTAAATTTCATCACATTAAATCTCATTTAATTTTTTTGGGTTAATTTTTAAATCTTAACATAATTACAAACCCCAAAATTTTTTATTTATTTTCAAAAACATTTAAACAAAAGTGTTAGTATTGTACACAGCCTATACCATCTTGAAATAAAAACATAAGAACTGTAATATTTTATTTGTTAGAGATAATTTAAAAATAATAATTTTATGATAAAAATAACTTCATCAATTTACTATGATTCTTAGTGGGGATAAATAAGTTGATGTAATTTATTTATCTCCCATAGTTTAAAATTTATTTATCTATTTTAGACCCTAAAATTGGTAAGACATATCACTCTATAGATATGCCTATTAGTATTAATATAAAATCTTATTTTTTATCTTATATATAAGAAAAATCAAGATAATATACCTAAAACTTTGATCTGATTCAACCAATTCACCAATAAAATATCTTTTTGATCCTAAAATCAAAATGTATGATAACCTAAATTTTTAAGAATTGTATTAGTTTTTTAAATAGAATCAATAAAATAATTTATAATATATGGAATCACATGTTGTTTTTGAAATCAAACACAAGTTCATTCATCATCTACAAAAATTTAATGAAAATATAGTGTAAGATAGACAATAATATCTTCAAAAATTTAGTTATCTTTATGTTTACATAAAATGACTAGGATTCAATGTAGATCAAATGAAATTGAGATCATTTCATTTTACTTTAGAGGCATTGGATAAAGTATTTTTTCTATTCACACAATGATTTGATTAGATATTGCAATGAATTAATGAATAATTTTATTTTAAAAAAATCTACTTATATGACTATTGTTATTAGAAAATAAATCTATGGGATCAGGAAAACTCAAGGTGAAATGTTGCATGAATACTAATATATATTCAAAAAAATATTTTTTTAATTTCTTCATCATTAGATCGGTGAAATTTTTTTGACTCAAATTTTTTATGGGGGAATTTTTTTACTGGAAGAATCATTATAAATACTATTTTAGGAAGAAATTTAGTTGATAAAACCCCATCTAATGATATAACTTATATTGAAATTGTATCAGAAACTTCTCAATAATTTATAATAAGATGACTTTTATATGTCACATATTCTCTAGATATTCCCACTTCTTTATGAAAATATTATGATTGCAGGTTAACTCAATGATCATACCATTATAGTAGGGTCAATGATGTTATCTCACTCTTCCATAACAAAACCCAAATTTGAAATATGTTATCAACTATGAGTTCAATATGGAATTTATTTTTAATATTAAAAATTTATCAATCAATATCCATAATTACAATATCATATGAAATTTTCAATGTAATATTTATAAGAATACATTTCCAAAAAAATAACAAATACCTTTATAAATGTAAAAAATATTTAAAAAAATGTAGAGATATATAGGCTAATTGTAGGTTTAATAATCCAAAAAATGTGGAATATTATCGAAAGATCTGGTACGAAAATTTCAGAATACATATTTCTATAATCAAGACAATTCTTAAGATGTACGAAATTTATTGCCCACAAAACCTACTAAAATATATGACAAAAACATCTAAGAAACTATTAAATAATAATAGGTCATGATTAATAGTTGGATGAAACTAATGGGTCAATTATATATGAATATTAGTAATATAAGTTCCAATATCAATGGAGGACCTCCTTAAAAATCTCAAGTGAATCCTAGAGACAATATGAACAATAATGTAAGTGTTATACATCATAGTAATGACACTATCTTAAAAACACCTCAAAATAAGAAGTAAACAAAACGGCTTCTAAACCTCTTCTTATTAAAGAGACATTCATGAATTTTTCATATAAAATAAACCATATTTGAGAGGGACCACATTCTATTGAATAAGGTAAATTTTTTGGCATTTTGAAAAAGAAAAATAAATATAAATAGAGTTTAATTTAGTTTAAACAACCATGAATTTTTTGAAAAAAATTAATGGGAACTTATGTTTTTCAAAATAATTCTCAAAAAACCAAAAAGTTCCCAAAATATCACTATATTCCCTTAAGAGTATCCCAAATGGGAAGAATATTTTTAAAAATGATTTAGATGAGTAAAATTTATATAATTTATAGAATATTTAGTCAACATACATTTTCATAACTCTATAATATGTATTCCAAAGTATGATAATATTTAAAAGGAAATGAATTATCATAAAAGGAAATGTAAGGAATGTGGACAATTAAACATTGAGAGGAATAGCTCCTCCAGGATTAATGATTCCCTTTTAATTGAATGAAAATATTTGGGTACTTATACCATTCCTTGTACCATATGTGAATATGAATTTATCGAAGTCATGCTAATTTTTTGAGTTTAAATAATTTTGATGCCTCGTTTTATTTACTCTTATTTAAAATATTTAGGGATGAATCCTACAGGTATTTTCATTCTTTTTTCTAGAAAAATCATAAGAAATCCGATAGGTATAATTAATGATGTTTTTGTAAAACTAAGAGACACGATTTCACTTATGGATTTCAATGTTTTGGATATGAAGGATGAAAGGTTTAGAACACATACACTATTTATTCTTGGAAAAAAATTTATGAAAACAACCAAGGAAATAAAAAATGTTCAAAAAAGAAAATTAACACTTGAATTTTGAGGGGAATTAGATTGTTTTAATATTTTTCAGACTAAGAAATACCGAATAGAGTATCATTCCTCCCTTAAATTGAACATTATTGATCTGTTTTCCAATATATAATTTTTTAGTTTCACTTATTATAAGGCATAAATTATTTACCCTAAAATAATACTTTGTTTTCAATTAAAATTAGTGTATATAAAAGTAAAATTTTTACATAAAAAATTATGTAATAGTATAGAAACTACTACATATAAGATTTTTGGAATTTATAATCTTTATTATGATTTCATGGAATTGACTAAAAATTGATAAGGAGAAAAAAACAACTCTATATTTTCATCTAGAATTTGATAATTATGAATTTCAATCATGTTCTTAGTGTGTTCAAATTACTAAAATTGATTTTGGTAATGTTTACACGGAATTTTATTTTCAATTTAGAAATTATTTTCTATAAATCTATCATGTGGATATATTTATGAACACCTTATTGTGGATAATTTAAAATTAAAATATTCTTTATTTGGAAATGATTTAAGAGAATAATTTGATAACTATGATTCATTTAAAAAAATTCCAATTAAAAACACCCGCAATGTTTGAACTGATACACTTAATAGAGAACTCCAAATATTCTTTATTACATGAGGATGGGAATTTTTTTAATGATAATGTCTAAAAATTTATTAATAGACTAGGAGAGTAAAATATTTAGAGTCTTTGGGGAAAACATTAAATCTATAGGATTATCCATAATGAAATTTTCCACTATTAATCCATTTATTTTAATGTATTGAGTTTTGTTTAAAGAAAATAAAAAACATGTCATGTGTCTCAAAATAATATGAAATCCATTATTTTTTGATGTTTTCAATAAGTATATGACTACTTTTATAAATTTTGTAATATTTTATTCCAATTTATGATAGCCAATGGTTTAGGTCTATACATGTTTTTTTTTGTAAAAAAGTGTATTAACAATTTAAAATATTAAATTCATAAAACTCATTCCAATTACACTTCTTAATTAATGGAGAGTGTGTATTAATTATATAAAACTAAAACCTATGAAAAGGAAGGATCACTTTCTAGTCTGATTTTACTACTATTTTCTTCAAATATTTGTAGGATATACACACTACTATTTTTTGATGAATTTTTTGTTTACTTTCAAATCAAAATTAAACTATAAAATCAAGAGAAAATCATATCTACTTTACCTTTTATAAATTTTATTTATATATGAAATACTTTGGGTTTATGTAATTCCACAAAAAACATTTAAATGGCTTCTGATGAATATCTTAGTTGAATTTTCAAAAAGTTGTATGGATGTTTTATAGTTTATTTTTTAGTATTTGGATCATGTTTTAAAATTTATTTAAAAATCATGGTTGTTGTACAAAAAAACAAGAATTCATATGTATCCTTTTATCAATTATGAAAAAATAAAATTTTATTATAGAAAAAGGAATTTTGGTTGTCCATTTAGTCTTTAAATATATTTTTAGGCTGATAAATCCAAATTTTGCATCATTACTACACTACCAAACATAAAAAAAAACTGATATATGTGGCATCTTTATTTTTGATATTCTATTTTTTATAAGAGGTTCATTGAATTTTATTGTAAGAAAAATATAACATTCTCTTGATTACAAAATTTATCTTCATTTTCTCTTTGGTGAGAAATAGAGAATAAAAATTTTCAAAAATAAAATTTATGATTTTATCCCCACAAATTATCTAAATAATAATATGGCACGTACCTTTTCAATTGATGACTAATGCATTATAACTTTTTCATGGGGTTGTTTTGAGCTGATGAATGGAGAAGAAATATCATATGATAGCTCACACATATAAGAATATTGATAAGGCCCAATATATCTATACCACCATTAATAAGGATATTCTCATTGTTTTTATTTCACTATAAAAATGTATAGGCTAAATTTTTGGGTTTTAAATTCATTGTTTTCATATATTATTATATAATCAAATATTTAATGAAGAAACCCGATTAAAAAATATGGTTATTGAGATGGATTGTCTTTTTAATAATTTTATGTTAAAAATAAGGTTAATAAGAGTATTAGTACTTTATTAGATGTATATTTAAGTAGTTCACCCACAATTTTGAATGAGAAACTTAAAATATTTCCACCAATCAAGGAAAAATTTCGTTAAAAAGAATTACATTCTATTTAGATTATTAGAAAATTGTTTACAAATATTGTGAATTATTTATATTCCAATTAATTCCCTTACTAGTTATATATGAAAATAATTAAAACATGGGAGTGAGGAAGGAAAATACATTTATGGTGATATTTATTTATGTCAATGTATAAATGATCAAATAATATAATGATCTGTTCTATATTTTGATTTTAAATTACTGCTAATTTTTTTACATACATTGAGTATTGTGGTAACATTAAACAAAACAATAATAACCATAATCATTCTTGATTTAAGTTTATATTGTCAAAAAAAATTAAAATATGATTTTAATTTTTATAAATATTATAAAAACATCTAGTTTCAACGAAATATTTCCAATAAAAATGAAATTCCTCAAAAATTCTTTTTATTTTGTGATGTGTGTGATGATTGTTGTATGGATTTTATAATGTGTTTCCCCATTTATATTATGAATATATACATTAAATTATTTTGATTATGTTTCCAAGGGGGTGTACATTATTACCACTTGATCTAAGGATTCAAAATTAGTTGATAGTTTGGTAGATAAAATATTTGTAGATATGGGTTTCTAAATTTTATAAATTATAATCCAGGCACAAAATTTTTTTATAGATATTGATAATATATCTTTAAAAATTATGGAGTGACCCATTTTGATTTCACACTCTACCGTACAAAAAATCGAATGGATTAATTTTTGAATTAAGAGATCAAACATATTTTGGAATAAATGTCCACCCAAATATAAATGATTAGAGTTTTAGAATGAATGATGTGTTTTAGGTTTATAAGAATACATTAAAAGTCCTAATTTAAATTCCACATTTTATATAAATGAACATTACATCCTCTCATTTACTTGTGTATATATAAAAATGATTTTCAGGATTTAAAATGTTGCACCATAAATCTAATTGAATCAAGAAGTGAATTAAAAATACTATTTTAATAGATAAAAGCGATAAAAAATAATTCTTAATAAAACTCTAGGTTGTGAAAATAAATAACCAAATAATTTCATGAAAAATAAATTATCAATAATATGTTTAAAGAATAAGAAAAAGGTGAATCTGTTAGAATCAAGTCTCAAGAAATATCCACATAAATTTGATAATAAATAGTATGAGCCCAATATCGTTACTCATTTTATTATTTAATGTTTACAATATTAAGTAAACAGAGAAAGAAGTTCACATTTATTGTGAATGTTCTTAGATTAAATATATTTAGATAGAATTTTGAAGAACCTCTATGAGAGCATATTTATCTACAAGTTGCTAAATACAACTAAGGATAGGTTGTGTCCTTTATTATTACATTTTTTGGTAATTTAAAAACATTGTGTTTCTTAATTTATTATAATAAATATTTCACAATTAGGATATTTCATAGAAAAATTATCGGGGATGAACATCCTTTATTAGATTGTTAATTATTTTTTTCTTTTCTTTTTCATTTTTCAATTTTTTTGTGTTTCTTTTATTTTTGTGTTTTTCATAATTTTGTGGTGAAATGAATATGTTTTTAATTTATTAAACCCATACTAATGTTTGAAATAATTGTAACCATGGAACTGAGTTTAAATGAACAATGAAACAAAATTTGTTTCATATTCAAAATTTTGGAAAACTCATGAAACGAAAATGGATTTTGTATTATCATTCTATAAATAAATATCTAAGTTTTTAAATAACTATATTAAGAAGACTCAAAACAATTTATTATTCATAACCTTAACCTCATTTCTTGAGTAAACCAAAAAATTATTGATTTAACCAAAATTCAATTTGTTTTTATAAAAATTTGGATCATTAATGTGATTTTTATAAATATGATTATGTAAATTATTTTAGTTTTTAAAAGTTTCTTTTTTAATAAGTAAAATATTATTTTTTTCCTACCTTTTACATTTCACCCTATGATCCCTTAGTATTAATGAAAAAACAATGATAAAAACATACATTGAACCAAAAATCCTAATATATCCTTCTTTGTAAGTAACATTCATGATATAGTAGTATATAAGAATGGTGGGGGACATTACCTTATGGTTTTCTGTACCTTTTTGGCGTTATTTGTGAAATAATAATGTAAAAAATTTATTTTTTTATTTTTTTTAAGACTAATACTATTTTTATAATAATTTTGAAAATTGAATTCATGTCAAGAAGACTGGGTTTGAATGGTATAGTAAAAACAATAAATATTAAGTTGGAATGAAATAGGGTATTACAATATATTCTTCAAAAACTAGGAACCAATTTTTAACTAATATTTTGAAAGATAAAATTCCCTCTTTTATAATGGAACATAATTTTCATACCTAGATAATACATATTAAAAGAAGAATATACATTAAATTAAAAAAACCCAACAAAACTGTATAGGTTTCATGTCCTTGGAAACATGGACATATAAACAACTAATTCTTAAAAGATCTACATAATATCCCACTTAATCCTTCATATATATGACCTTTTTAAGCATCTTACTTAATAATTTTCTTCATAGCCTTGGGAAAAAAACATATGAAAGTGTGATCTTAAATGCTTAGTATGGGTAATAAATGGACATATAAATCATATAAAAATATTAATACATAAGACCATAAACAAAACATCTGAAAATTTTATCATTCATATTAAATATCATGATATCATGTTAGGGGTAAATCATAGAAGTTAATAAAAAATAAAAGAACATATTCCATGAGATAATAAAGTAATACATTTAATATTGGAATACATATACTCATATTAAATAATTTCTATATTATTCAAGGGTCACTAAATAGACCATCATAGTGGACAGAGTTCCTTACTGAATGGAGTTCACTCCTCCATCATGCCCTGTATTACTAAACCATGTTTACTGCCCATTCTAGTCAGGACAATTTCATGAGATATAAATACTTACCCAATGAATTGGATGGATATATAGGACCCACCCATCACATAATGAAAACCATAAATATGAAATCGATAATAATATAAATTATTCAACATATTAGAACCAATAAAAATAAACTGGTTTCATAAACATAATTCCATCATAACATAATCCATGGAAAAGAAATGGGTTTCCAAAAAAATCAAAAAATCATACAATGAAAATAGATATTATACTTTAAAAATATAACCAATAAATAATAAGTAACATCAAATAATATTATTTTAAATGTAATATAATTTTGAGATATAATGTTAAAATAATTCTTGAGGAATGTATAATTTCTGATTTAAAAATGTCTTCTTCTCATATAACGCTGTGAAATTTTGAAACAAATATTTGAAAATAACCTTGTAAACATGTAAGAGGAGCTCCTAGTCATTAATTATCATGAAATAAGAGAAGTAAATTCATTTTTTATATGTTAAAAAACATTCCTCTAATACTTTTTTTGAAATGTCACAAAGTACCTTTCTAGGAATACAAAAACAAGATTTCTTTCAAACCATTTAGTAAGAAGAGATAAATGGGTAAAAATGACATTAAAAATTGAAGAAGAATATAATTTTTTTAATTTTTATAAGTATCATGGAAATGAAAGATAAATATTTCTCACTAGATAATTACATACAGACAATCCCTAATAATAATGAGTTTTTGAAATTAACATTTACCTAATGTCTTATTTCCTTAATGAATATCTAAAACACCTATATAATGGTTTAAAAATTTACATTAATTTTTCCATTGTATATTAGTTTCTATGATATCACATATAATCTTTTAATATAATATTATCACTTTTTTTAAAATATTTCATTATTATGCTTCTTTTGGGTGTTAACTGTTTCATTTTCTTATGAATATAATTTTCTTATAAGTCCCAATTATTATTTATATGGAATAATTATATCATTTACAGAAATATATTAATGTTTATATAATATTGATTCAACGTATACATGTATATAATTATTCTTGAATGGTGAACATGGAAAATGAATCAAACCATGTTAGGGAGACTATAGGTCGTACGTACGAATGAGTGATGATACAATTACTTTAATGATGAAATTGTAATCAAGTGGATTGAATATAAGTTTTTTAGAATCAATATAATTTTATAATTATCATATATGTATATATTTTTTCCATCATTATACCAACCAAAATAAAGTGGTGAAGAAAAACAAATTATACCATATTGTGGAGACGTTAAGTCATACATACCCACATGCAGTGCTTTGGATTTTAGTAGGATGGATAAAACGATAAATATGGGTTTTCTATAATCATAATAAAATATCATCATATATATTATACTTGATTTATTACTTTATTATAAAAATAGCATATTAATACTATGCACAAAAAGAAATAATCATGAAAGAGTATGTAAAGAAGATTATCTATCCTTTGACAAACTTTCTTTAGATATCCTCGTAGGGAAACTAGAGATGGTCTTCTGAGAAGGACAACACCTCTAGAGTGTCAATCAATAATTTTAAAAGGTAAATTGGAAGGGTATGGTCGATATTGAAGGCTAAAATTGATGAGTATAAGTGAGGGAGGAGGTTCTGTTTTATAATTGAGGTGAGTGACACTTTTGGATTTCTCCAAATATTAATTTATAATTAATTCCATAAAATAAAAAACCTAAAAAAGGAAATAAAATAAAATAAAATATAATATTTTTATATCATCAACCAATATATTATATACATGTTTTGGTATTATTTTAAACTATATCATTTTGATTAACCATTATTTAATCAATTTTAATTTTAACAATGGTAAAAAAAGTTGTTATTTTTAATGGTTGTAATTTTTTACTGTGTGACATAAATTAAACCATAAATGAAGAATTTATAAAATTTTAGACAATATTATAATATTTTTTATTTTTTAATGTGTTTTATGATTTTCAAATAATTTAAAAAAATATTATTTGATAAAATATAATTAGTTTCAATTTTGGAATTATTCATGATATAGACTTTTAAAAATATCATGATATCTTATTAACTTCAAAAAATATATTTAATTTTATCCCTAAGAGGTCAAGGTCATATAGAATATTTTCTTATCATATTAATTATCTCAAATAATTTTTATTTTAATGTTTCTCATAATAATTATTTGAGATATATATATTAATAATAAATTACAGCATCAAGATTGTATAATTTTTTAACATAAATATTATTCAAACTGAAAATTAACAAAAATTACATGATGAATATAAATCATCTAAAATTCATAATTTTTTATATTTTAATATATTATTTGGGAAAACCTATATTAAAAGTGATATAATATTTTAAAAATTAATGTGACATTTTAGAATTTATATTAAATAATATATTACATATATCATAATATCATATAATTGTCCAGAAAAGTAAAAAATAAATTTATATTATGAAAATAAGTTTATTAAGATAAAATATTTCCTTAAGATTTGTCGATAACAATCCTTTTTTTCCATATGGATATATAAGAGATATTTAAGACAAAAAAGTTATATTTTGAGACAAACTTTCATTTAAATATAATATAAGTAATTTTCATTTACAAGTGTCCATTAAACAACTTTATTTATATCCTTATTTGTTAATCGTATAATTATATTCATCTTTTATTATATTTTCAATATTATAGTAATTTTATAATCTTTATCATTTTATTTTTAACCTAAGTTACCCAATTTACCCATTACATTTGTATTAAAATTTACTATGGTTATTATTCATATTGGAAAACAATAAAATGCTCCAATTAAATAAATATGTAACAAATGAATATGAATTTTTCATCCATTTTTCAAAATGAAAAACATTGAATTTTTTGAATTTAATTTATAATAAAATTTGTATAAATCTATGAAAAATAGTACTTCAGAAAAAAATACCTTTTAAAAAATAAAAAATTTTCATAAAAATTTATTGTATAAAATCCCTTTCAAAACCATAATTGTATTATTTTAAATAAAATTAACTAATTAAAATATCAAACTAACCCAATACATAATTATAACATGTAATGAATTTAAATGAAAACAACGTTTTTAATTAGTATTTTCACTTTTCTGTAAATGTTTTCAAAAAAATATAAAAAAATATGTATTAAGATAATGTTGACTTGATGGATTAAAAAATGAAATTATTTTTTAAATACATTTTCCAGAAATTTTTTAAAAATTTATTCACTCATTAAAAAAAATAAACTCAATTCAAAAAAATATGAATTTTTATGAATAAAATTATTTTTCTATAAATTAAATGATCTATTTTAAGAACATACTAATAAATTAAAAATGATATAGAGAGTTGTATTTATATCATAAAATAGTTAATATTTATTCCTACAAATGTGATGGTTATATTATACTAAATTTCTCTTTTGGTTTGTTTAAACTCATGTTTGTATGAAAATAAAGCTATTGAGGAATTAAAATTAGAGAAATATTTCATAAATTATCAATGTTATAAATTATATAGCCTTTAAAATGAATATCTCCCTCAAAATTATTAAGTTGTATATAGAAATATGAGGATCCCTTTGTCTCATCACATTCTTTAGTTCCCATGTAGCGTCCATAAATTGGTGATTTTTTCCTAAAACTTTAACCAAGTGAGTGGTCTTGTTTTGTAGAACTTTTTTTCTACGATCTAGAATCACTATTGGTTGTTTTTCCTAAGAAATATTTTTTTGTAATGGTAATAATTTTGATTTGAATACCTATTATGGTTCAAGTATATAATTTATTGAGCTAGATACATGGAACATATCATGAACATGAGAGAAATTTAGTGGAATCGCCAATTGATAAGCTACCTTTCCAACATGATCTATAATTTCAAAAGGACTAATATACCTCGATATTTGCATTACCTCTATTATAAATATCACAACTCAATTCTAAGGTTAAATTTTTAGAAATACCTTATCACCCACTTCAATATCTTGGTATTCCAATGGATTTTCTTGTAAAACATTTTTGTCGACTCTTAGATGCTCTTATGTTTTTTTGAATATATCTAACATTATCTTCCATTTCCTTAACTAGTTCAAGTCCTAATATCTTTAATTCCAAAATACATCACATAATGTTGTAGTTCTAAACTTCTTAACATAGAGGTATTCATAAGGATCCATCTGAATGCTGGAGTAAAAGATGTTGTTGTATGAAATTATACCAAAGGAAGGTGTTGATCCCAAAAACCATTGAAAGCTGTAAATAAAGATCACAACCTGTATTATAGAGTTTGATTTTTTATTTTAATCTGACCCTGTTTTTTATTACGATAATTTGATCTGAAGACATACCCTGTATCCAGAGCCTTCTAAAGACTTCTCAAGAACATTGAGGTAAACCTTAGATCCCGATTAGATATAATTTAAAGTGGCACTCCATAAAATCTCAATACTTATTTAACATATACTAGGACATTATAATCAAGAGAGAAACAAATATCTGATAGAAATGAAGTGTGAAATTGTTTAAGGATATTATCTATAAACCAAATATCATTAGGGACTTTATATGTTTTGATATGTACAATGAAAACGTTTATGGTGTTTTTTTCCATTTACATTATGGTATGGGTAATGGTTATAACATCCCCTTAGAATTCTATCTATTTTCTTTACCTTGTTGACAAAGAAACATTTAGAAACATATTCTAAAATATCTCTCTTTATCTCAACCCATTTTAAATACTCTTTTAGGTGTTTATACATCATCTTCCTTCCAATATGGATAACGACTTATGAACTATGAGCCTCATCCAATAGCTCCTTTAATTATGGTATATGAGGAATACAAAAATGATTATTGAATTTTATTATTCCATCACAATCAATATTTAATTAAGGAACGTTACTTATCTTATTGTGTACCTCTACATATTCATTACATACCTCATTAAAAATCACATGTATGTATTATTGGACATTAATTTGAAAAAGATATGATTTCCACCTTCCTTTAAAATTTCAAGATCCATCTTTGAAAATACATAAACATTGGATCCTTTTTAATCCATATCATAGATAGAAAAGAATGGTCCTTCTGAATCAATGTATCTTCCACCTTATTCAATATATCTGGGTGGTAATGTTTTGAGCATTCATAATCTTTAATGGACTCGAACCATCTCCTACGATTCATATTCATCTTTTTGGAGTGAAAATATACTATAATTTTTTATGATTAACATATGTGTCACATCATTCTGCATATAGATAATTCCTCTATATATTTAATGAAGAAAATACTAAAAATAATTCCAAATCATGATTTCAAAACTTTTTATCACATATTTTCAATTTTCTTAAGGCATAAGCTATCAATATATCAGTTTTCATGAGAACACATCCCAACCCCTTCTTGGATGCATCATTATATATTCCAAACCATCACTACAGTGTAGTGCGATCACATGTTTACTGATTAATCTTCTTTTTATATGTTTGAAATTCTCATCACATTCCTCCATCTATAAGAACTTAACTCCCTTCCAAGTCAACTTGGTGAGTGGATTAAGTAATTGTGATAAACATTTCAAAAATCATAGATAATATCCATCCAAAACAAGAAAAAATTTGATCTTAGACACTGTTTGTTTTCAAGGACAACATTTAATAACTTATTCCTTTTTTGGATCCATAGATATACTTTCCATAGAGATTATACAACCCAAAAATGATACTTTCTAAATCCAAAATTCAAACATGGTAAATTTTTCATAAATCTTCATCTTTCTTAGGGTCTTTAATATAATCCCCAAGTGATATTTATGTTCATCCTTTCTAATTTAATATAAAAAATATCATATATAAATACTACTTCAAATTAATCATGATCTTTTTAAAAGAATATATTTATTAAATCCATGGATATGGCAGGGGAATTTTAAATACCAAAAGAAATCACTATAAATTCATAGTGTGCATACATTGTATAGAATGTAGTCTTTGGTATATCCTCCTTCCAGACCCTCAATTTATAGAATCCAAAACAAATTTCAATAATATAAAACTATTGGGGTTTGTGAAATTGATCAAATAAGTCATCAATATGGAAGATAATATATTTTTAATTGATAGTGATCTTGTAAAGTTCTCAATAATCAATGAAGAGTCTCATTGATCCATCTTTCTTTTTAAAAAATAGAATTGGTTCACCCAAGGTGACACGATATGGAATATGAATCCCTTTTCATGATTTTCTTTGAGTTTGTTGTTCAGTTATTAAACTCAATTATTGATATTCTATGAAAAGTACTTGAAACATAAATAGAACTTGTTATGAGTTCTATTTAATACTAAACTTCCTGAATTAGTGGAAGACCTAAAAATTCTTTTAGAAAAATATTGATGAACTCTTGAAGAATAGGTTTATTTTTAATGGTTAGTTTATCCCCAATAATCTAATACAGATAACATGTATTTATAGGAATAAAGACCCATAACATGGAAGTGATTTCAACATATAGTTCATATTTATCATTGCACTGATAGATGATCATAGATTCATTTGTAATATCAAATGTGACTTACCTTACTTAGATATTGATATGAGATCCACATAAAGGAATCCAATCCATGCCAAGAATCACAAGAAATTAAAATAAGGGAAGGAGAAAAAGATTTGCAAGATTCACTTTCCCATAAACATCAGCCACGGAAGAATTATAAAATTTTGAAATGGTTGTTGTTCCATTTGGATTTTTCACAAACAAATATCAATTTTTGATGTAATATGATGATACCCTGTAAAAATTATTTTGAAATAAAATAGTGTATGTATATATAATAAAATAAAACATTATCTGATTTAGAGTGGATGGTTAGTGTAAATTTCACCAAATCATTGTCATACTCCACATTTCCAGTAGTGATCACATGTGATTGGCCTTTGTCCTTTTCTTTAATAGGGTATTTATATCAATCATCATTGATAGACCTTGTATTTGGGAATTGGTTAGCATAATCCATATTTTCATAACACTTGAAGCATTGATGTTCGGGAGATAAATTTTGTTCATCAATTTCTCTATTCATATCATTATCTATCATTTCCCCATCACATTAGTAATAAATTTATTTATGACCTTATTTTCTAGACTTAATGTACTTACTAGTCCCCTTAAGACAGTTTCCTTGTAACAGCCCAAGATTTTATGAAAAATATTATTTTTAATTTCATTAATGTCTTGTGTTGTACGCTACACCAAAAGGAGATTGCACAACACGCATCGTTGACTTGCCTTGTATTACACGCAATCACGACCTTCCTCGATAGCGTGTGTAGTACGCAATACCGAGTGTCACTAAACAACGATATGCTATTAAAATATTATTAAAACTAGCCGTTATGAATAGTAATAACCACCTTTTAAAATTTTAGAAATTTTAGCTCTCAAAATGGACTTCATTTTTGGATTCGTAGTATCGAATGTAGCCTAAGGTGAATTTTTGGTACTTTTCAGATAACTTTCATATTTTGATGAATAGTGAAAATTACTAAATTTTAGTTACAAACATCTTTTTCAATCGAAATAATTAATAGTGATAAATTATTAATTTGAGTGGTTTTAAAGTATATTTAGAATATATTTTTACAATTTAATACAATGTTGGTCATTGGACGTAATTTCACATTTACACCAGACATAAACAAGTGTTAATCTTTTGATAGTTATTATCTCTTAAAAACACGTTATTTGTTGTGACAGTGGAAATTAATTTTAAAATTAATTAATATGTTGGGAATTTTGTAAAATAGAAATCATTTTTGAATTCGGAATATCAATTATAGCTTAGCGTGAAATTTTGGCATTTTTCTGAAAAACTTCATTTTTTGATGAATAGTGAAACTACTAAGTGGTAGTTAAAAAAATTAATTTTTTCATAAATATTAATTTTACCGCTTCTATGAATGGAATTTCAAAAATCCGAGAGACATGGTTGATGTCAGTAAGTAAAATGTGGTTCAATGAGATGAAAATAATTTTTGGTGAATAGAAACTTTTTACTTTTATTTACCACGGTTAAAAGTAAATAGGGTAATTAAGGGTAAAAATGATATTAATATTATCCTAACACATGTCTTAATCCTATTGGACAAGTGTATTTCGACCAAAAACAAACTTAGGAATACAATATGACCATTTAGGCCCACTTGGATTAGATTAGGACATTTATCATTATTTAATTCAAAGAAGAGTTAAAAGAGTTAAAATAAATGTTTATTTACTAGAACATTTTTAATATAGGGTTATACATAATATAATTTTGACTATAAATATTAATTAGAAAGATAAAACAATTTCCTACATAATCGTATTTTATTTGTAATTTTTATACTTTAAATAATTTAATTTATTTATGACACAATGATGATGCAGTAATTACCTTTTTAAGAAAATATTAACATAATTGGAGTTATAAATGCCCAAATAAATGTAATTTGAGACTTTTTATGACTTAAACTAATTTTCTAGGTCAATATGACATGGTATTGTTTATTTAAGTAACTTGTTTTGAACTTATCATTCTGTTATGAATTTCATAAAAATCATGTACCAAATAGTGTCAAAATTGACATAAATTAGTTTTTAAAACAAATATTATATTATCAATTGTTATTTAATTCCTAAAAAAATCTAAGGATCGGAAAAATGACTTAGATAAGGATATATATATTAATAATAAACAACATGGGGTTCGTTTGACTTGTTATGGTATGTTTATTATCCATATAGTGTAAGAAAACAAAAAGACACGGTAAAAGTTAAATTATTTAACTTAGTGTTAAATCTAATTGATAAGGTTAAAAAAATAACCTAAACATGTATAAATCCTATTGTATGAAAGTATTTCGACCCATACCCACCTTATCCTCTAAATAAATCAATTTGGAGCTATTTAAAACCGAACGCGACTTTATAATAAAATAATATTTTTAGTTATTCCAAAGGTGCCCCTCTCCTCCCTTATAAAAGGGCACCTCCTCCCTCTCTTCCTCACACAACTTTGATCCTTCAAGCTCGGACAAACCCTGCCAAAATCTCTTATCCACTTCCTTAGTATCATCCTAGAGGTCCTGGTCTTCTTCAAAAACCATCCTTAGTTCTTTAAGTGGAGGTTAAGAAAAGGCGCGTCAAAAAGAGGTAATATCCATTACCGATCTTTTTCAATTTCTTTCTTCTTCAACTTCTTCTTCTTTAATTGTTTCATGATAAAGTAATAACATCAGTATTTATTATATACTGATATGATATTATAAATATGAAACAACTATAATTAACCTTCTATCCATCCTACGGAAAAAGGAAATCACCGCGCGTGCGTACGTACGGAATACCGTATCCACGCCGTGGTGTAATCTATTTTCCGCCACCACCTTAATTGTATTGGTATAAAGGTGTAATGAGTTACTATATATGATTATTATAAAGTGATATTGATACTTAAATAGTATACATACACTTCAACACAATTCCACGACCATGGGAATGATATCATCGCTCGTGCGTACGTACGGACTACCGTCTCCACGACGCGATGAGATTCATTCTCAATGATTAACCATTCATGAATGATTATAAAGTATATATAATGAGTAATAATGAAATATATGAAATAATAATGATACTGGATTTATGTATATTTATATGTATGTCATCTACTTAATTCCATTCAATTCAATAAGGAAACGAAAACAGCGTTCATGCGTACGTACAGACTACCGTCTCCATGAACGGTGTATTTCTTTCCATTTACTGATTTATTATATATATGTATATTCTGAATATATATATATATAAATCATGTTTTATATTCTGGAATTATGTAATCATGATCTAAGTAATCATATGAATAATTACAAGTTAAAAACATGAACGACAAATGAGATGATTTTACCCAAAATGCTACTTTAACATGAATTTACAAAAGAACGGGTAATATAAAGTCATAAGTGGACTATATATGATATAATAACAACCAATATGATTATGGAATAAGTCAATAACATGATTTAAATCATTATACAGGAGGTTGGGACACTTACAAATCAAGTCGGACCTAAGGTAAGGGAAATATCACAATCTCATTTTTATCCGAGATTGTTTATACTTTAGTATTTACTGGGGTGTATTTTATCATCCACATCCATGTTTCCTCAATATGTAATATTATTTCCATCCACGTACAACTGTTTAAATTCAATTTTACCCTTCAGTGAGTTTTTAGTAAAAGATATGAAAGGAATCTTTTGTCGTTTTTCGTACGAGGTACTTTTTGACTTTTCCGACAAAAGTACGAAGAATGTTTTTTTAACTTATACAGGATGAATGGATTTTTAAAACATTATTTACAAGAATCTTACTTTACAAGTTTTCAAGTTCATTTTTAATCAACTTCTTTTATTTTAATGTTGTTTGACATGTTAAGAAAGGAAAAATGTTTTTAAAGAAGAAAGGATATTTTCCTCAAGAATGGAGTTCAAGTGTTTTATCAAAATTATTTTCCATCTAAGATAATAAAGGTTTCTGTTTTTATCCCTATTATTAAATTGATTTGATTATGTTGTGATGGAATTATTTTTATGAATTCCTTTATCTTATATGAATTGTTTTATAACGTCATGATGTTTAAGAATCCCATTTTTATTACATGGGTTATGCAATGATGTATGATTTATGATTTTCAGGAACACATAAGAATGGTATCATTATGAGATGGGTGGGACCTATATCTCCATCCAATGCATTGGGAAAAGATTTTATATCTCATGAGATAGACATGGCTGGAATGGTAGGTTATACCGGTTCAGTGAAACAGGACTGGAACGAGGGTGACTCGGTTCAGAAAGGGACATTGTCCACTAAGATAGTCTTGGCAATGAGTCTTGAATAACAAGAAATGATTCTCTATGATTATGTGTGTATGCCACAAAGTTTCATGTTTTATGTTATGATTATTGGGATTTCATTTCACTACTATGATTTATCCCATGTTATGAAATTATTCTCTCTTTTGCAGGTTAAGATTTCCAAAAGTTATGTTCTTATGAATATGATGTGATTGATTTTTCTTTTGTTTACCCTTACTGAGCATTTTATCTCACCCTTTTATGTTTTCTTTTCCCCAGGACATAAAAGAAGGATTTAAGTTTATAAAAAAGAAGATTTTTATGGGAGATGTTGAAGATCTTTCACCACGATTGGAAGATTATATTCCGAGTTTCCAAAGACACTAAACTATTACGGTCCTTGTGTGTGTGTTTTTGTTATGTACTAAGTATTCCGCAAAAGTAATGTAATGTCGATGTACGTTAAGCTTCAGGTATCTACAGTTGGTATTAGAGGAAAAGGAGGTATTAATGTATCTGATCTTTGGGAACTCTCACATGTGAGCGTTGGACGAAGCATGGCTCTCCGCCCAAGGGCTTCATGAGGAAATGGCTGCCACTGGGGATGGTGGTGTGTCCCGCCCAGGGGGTTTAGCTGCCCATGGAGTGCCCTGATAGGTATCAATTATAGTCCACTGGAAGTAATTCCAGACCGCTACAGTTGGTATCAGAGCAAAGGTTTAGTCAACCATTGGAAAACTAGGATGTGAAAATGTTAGTGAGATCCCTAGAGATATTTCTATGGTATGTCTAGGGATGTCCCTAAGGATACGTATACGTATAGGATATAGTCCTAGAACTATGGTAAAGATCTTATAATTTAACCTAAGATGTAAGATATTAAGGGTACTCCCCCTTTATTATGTTGTTTTCCCTAGCATGATTTTTTCCTCTCACACTATTCATTTTGGGTTTTAGAAAATGGGTGGAAACAAGATGATTCACGATAATGGAGGATATGATGGACAATGGAATGATATTCTTCATGAGAAACCAAATGAAATAGGATTTGGAAGTCCAAACATCATTGTTATGTCGAATCAGAAATCTCATAATATGATCAATAAAGTAAAATTTGGTAAGTTTCCTGACTCGGCTAATAAGAGAAAGATGGAGTTTCATGATGATAATGGAGGAAAGAATGTTCAATTTTCCCTATGTAAATCATGTGGGAAGAGGAATCAAGGAGAATGTTTCAATGGAACTGGAAGATGCTTTGGGTGTGGAAAAGAAGGACACAAAGCCAGTAAGTGAAAATGAAAAGGTTCAGTTAACACCAGGGATGAGGATAATGGTATTGCTACGACATCAACAATGGTTAAATGTTTTAAATGTGGAATGTACGGGCATTATGCAAACCAATTCCCTAAGGGAAAGTCTCATGAAGAGAATAAGTATGGTCGTATGGGTAGTATTTATGTTGATGATGATGAAGAGACTACAAATGATATGTGAAATGAAAGAATTGTTGAAGCTCGGTCAATGGTTTAAAAATGTAGTGGAATGATGACATGTTTATCATGTGTAATGTTGTATAAGTAATCTCATGGTACTATGGAATAAAGAGACATCTAAGGATTTTTACACTATTGTCTTTCCTTGAGTTTTGAAAGTGTATGATTAATAGTACCAGTATCCATGAAAGGTTATTCGGATATTTTTGGGATGTAGATGATATGCGCGTAATGAAGGGATAAGACGATAATGAGATGTTTGATTGTATTCATTAGCTCATGATTGATATAAGGACTAAGTGATATCATGGTTTGAGTATATATAATTTTAGGATTTTGGTATGTGGAAAGAGTTAACTTTTAACTGCATTCATGTTTTCACTAAGGTTCAATGGGTATTCAAGAGAATACATGATTAAGGCCTTTGAATGTTTGGAATGTAACCAACAAGAAATATCTTATGATATATGGGGATCAATGACAGTATTAAATCTCTGGTAATCGTTTTCACTATATTATGAGTGTGGACTGCAGTATTATGGATAAGCCTAAATATTAGAATGGATTATTTTGGACATAAGTTAGTATTGTTTAAGGATAGAAGATTTTCGATATTATTGATGGGATGTTATAGTAACGTAGTTTCAGAAAAAGGACAACCTGCAGGACGGGCGACAGCCCATCGCGTCGGACAAGGCTGTGGGAATCGAACCCACAACCGAAGTGTGACTAGCCTTTATCACCTTCCACTAGCCTACAGGAAGTCCCTGTTTAGTAGAAACTAGTTTTATTATATTAAGCAGTATGATATATGAAGTATAAGTCCATTTTAGGAACCATATATGATTAATCTCACTATAGATCGACTTATGTATATAATTTTTGCTAACCTTTTGTTTGAGACAGATGGAATGACCCGTCATTCTATCACATGATCTGCTAACACTTCACGAATAACAAATTCAACTTCATTTATTTAAGAGATGAAGTGGAAATAGTTCAAGGCATGAACAATAGTGATATTGTACCAAAATAAAGTAAGTATTTATTCTAATTCAAAATTTTCAACTTTAGGGAAATGATCTTGAAAACCAAAAATGTTGTCCTAGTGCCCTTATATCCGATGAATCATATAGTACCCTAGATCGTCACAAATTTATGGCTTTGTGATTGCTGTCTTTTCCATAGCCATGCTCTCTACCACTCTCCATCAGAACATGATGGTTAGATTTCTCTTCCATATCCATACTTTCACCTATGTGGAAACCCAGTGATTAGTTTATTTGGGTAACCGTTACGTTTCATACTTTCATTTTTAAAGATTGGTTTTGGTATTACTTTTTACGATGTGGGTTCTATTAAAGAAACTTTCGAATAGTAAACCATTTATAACCCCGACGAATTTCGAGGGAAAAATTCATTTTAAGGGGGGTAGAATGTAACAGCCCAAGATTTTATGAAAAATATTCTTTTTAATTTCATTAATGTCTTGTGTTGTACGCTACACCAAAAGGAGCTTGCACAACACGCATCCTTGACTTGCCTTGTATTACACGCAATCGCGACCTTCCTCGATAGCGTGTGTAGTAAGCAATACCGAGTATCAATAAACAATGATATGCTATTAAAATATTATTAAAACTAGCCGTTATGAATAGTAATAATCATCTTTTAAAATTTTAGAAATTTTAGCTCTCAAAATGGACTTCATTTTTGGATTCGTAGTATCGAATGTAGCCTAAAGTGAATTTTTGGTACTTTTCAGATAACTTTCATATTTTGATGAATAGTGAAAATTACTAAATTTTAGTTACAAACATCTTTTTCAATCAAAATAATTAATAGTGATAAATTATTAATTTGAGTGGTTTTAAAGTATATTTAGAATATATTTTTACAATTTAATACAATGTTGTTCATTGGATGTAATTTCACATTTACACCAGACATAAACAAGTGTTAATCTTTTGATAGTTATTATCTCTTAAAAACACGCTATTTGTTGTGACAGTGGAAATTAATTTTAAAATTAATTAACATGTTGGGAATTTTGTAAAATAGAAATCATTTTTGAATTCGGAATATCAATTATAGCTTAGGGTGAAATTTTGGCATTTTTCTGAAAAACTTCAATTTTAGATGAATAGTAAAACTACTAAGTGGTAGTAAAAAAAATTAATTTTTTCATAAATCTTAATTTTACCACTTCTGTGAATGGAATTTCAAAAATCTGAGAAACATGGTTGATGTCAGTAAGTAAAATGTTGTTCAATGACATGAAAATAATTTTTGGTGAATAGTAACTTTTTACTTTTATTTACCACGGTTAAAAGTAAATAGGGTAATTAACGGTAAAAAAGATATTAATATTACCCTAAAACATGTCCTAATCCTATTGGGCAAGTGTATTTCGACCAAAAACAAACTTAGGAATACAATAAGACCATTTAGGCCCACTTGGATTAGATTAGGACATTTATTATTATTTAATTCAAAGAAGAGTTAAAAGAGTTAAAATAAAGGTTTATTTACTAAAACATTTTTAATATAGGGTTATACATAATATAATTTTGACTATAAATATTCATTAGAAATATAGAAAGATTTCCTACATAATTTTATTTTATTTGTAATTTGTATACTTTGAATAATTTAATTTATTTATGACACAACGATGATGCAGTAATTACCTTTTTAAGAAAATATTAACATAATTGATGTTATAAATGCCCAAATAAATGTAATTTGAGACTTTTTATGACTTAAACTAATTTTCTAGGTTAATATGACAAGTTATTGTCGATTTAAGTAACTTGATTCGAACTTATCATTCTGTTATGAATTTCATAAAAATCATGTACCAAATAGTGTCAAAATTGACATAAATTTGTTGTTAAAACAAATATTATATCATCAATTGTTATTTAATTCCTAAAAATCTAATGATTGGAAAAATGACTTAGATAAGGATATATATATTAATAATAAACAACTTGGGGTTCGTTTGGCTTGTTATGGTAAGTTTATTAACCATATAGTGTAAGAAAACAAAAAGACACGGTAAAAGTTAAATTATTTAACTTAGAGTTAAATCTAATTGATAAGGTTAAAATAATAACCTAAACTTGCTAAATCCTATTGTATGAGAGGATTTCGACCCATCGCCACATTATCCTCGAAATAAATCTATTTGGAGCTATTTAAAACCGAAATTGACTTTATAATAAAATAATATTTTTAGTTATTCCAAAGGTTCCCCTCTCCTCCCTTATAAAAGGGAACCTCCTCCCTCTCTTCCTCACACAACTATGAGCCTTCAAGCTCGTCCAAACCCTACCAAAATCTCTTCTACACTTCCCTAGTATCATCCTAGAGGTCCTGGTCTTCTTCAAAGACCATCCTTAGTTCTTTAAGTGGAGGTTAAGAAAAGGCGCGTCAAAAAGAGGTAATATCCATTACCGATCTTTTTCAATTTCTTTCTTCTTCAACTTCTTCTTCTTTAATTGTTTCATGATAAAGTAAAAACATCAGTATTTATTATATACTGTTATGATATTATAAATATGAAACAACTCTAATTAACCTTCTATCCATCCTACGGAAAAAGGAAATCACCGCGCGTGCGTACGTACGGAATACCGTCTCCACGCCGTGGTGTAATCTATTTTCCGCCACCACCTTAATTGGATGGGTATAAATGTGTAATGAGTAACTATAAATGATTATTATAAATTTATATTGATACTTAAATATTATACATACACTTCAACACAATTCCACGACAATGGGAACGATATCATCCCTCGTGCGTACGTACGGACTACCGTCTCCACGACGTGATGAGATTCATTCTCAATGATTAACCATTCATGAATGATTATAAAGTATATATAATAAGTACTAATGAAATATATGAAATAATAATAATACTGGATTTATGTATATTTATATTTATGTCATCTACTTAATTCCATTCAATTCAATAAGGAAACGAAAACAGCGTTCATGCGTACTTACGGACTACCGTCTCCATGAACGGTGTATTTCTTTCCATTTACTGATTTATTATATATATGTATATTCTGATTATATATATATATATATAAATCATGTTTTATATTATATAATTAAGTAATCATGATCTAAGTAATCATATGAATAATTACAAGTTAAAAACACGAACGACAAATGAGACGATTTTACCCAAAACGCTACTTTAACAATAATTTACAAAAGAACGGGTAATATAAAGTCATAAGTGGAACATATATGATATAATAACAATGAATATGATTCTTGAATAAGTCAATAACATTATTTAAATCATTATACAGGAGGTCGGGACACTTACAAAGCAAGTCGGACCTAAGGTATGGGAAATATCACAATCTCATTTTTATCCAAGATTGTTTATACTTTAGTATTTACTGAGGTGTATTTTATCATCCACATCCATGTTTCCTCAATATGTAATATTATTTCCATCCATTTACAACTGTTTAAATTAAATTTTACCCTTCGGTGAGTTTTTAGTAAAAGATATGAAAGGAATCTTCTGTCGTTTTTCGTACGGGGTACTTTTTGACTTTTCCGACAAAAGTATGAAGAATGTTTTTTTAACTTATACAGGATGAATGGATTTTTAAAACATTATTTACAAGAATCCTCCTTTACAATTTTTCAAGTTTATTTTTAATCAACTTCTTTTATTTTAATGTTGTTTGACATGTTAGGAAAGGAAAAGTGTTTTTGAAGAAGAAAGGATATTTTCCTCAAGAATGGAGTTCAAGTGTTTTATCAAAATTATTTTCCATCTAAGATAATAAAGGGTTCTGTTTTTATCCCTATTGTTAAATTGATTTGATTATGTTGTGATGGAATTATTTTTATGAATTCCTTTATCTTATATGAATTGTTTTATGACGTCATGATGTTTAAGAATCCCATTTTTATTACATGGGTTATGCAATGATGTATGATTTATGATTTTGTGGCACACATAAGAATGGTATCATTATGAGATGGGTGGGACCTATATCTCCCTCCAATTCATTGGGTAAAGATTTTATATCTCATTAGATAGACATGGCTGGAATGGTAGGTTATACCGGTTCAGTGAAACAGGACTGAAACGAGGGTGACTCGGTTCAGAAAGGGACATTGTCCAATAAGATAGTCTTGGCAATGAGTATTGACTAACAAGAAATGATTCTCTATGATTATGTGTATATGCCACAAAGTTTCATGTTATAAGTTTTGATTATTGGGATTTCATTTCACTACTATGATTTATCCCATGCTATGAAATTATGCTCTCTTTTGTAGGTTAAGATTTCCAAAAGTTATGTTCTTATGAATATGATGTGATTGATTTTTCTTTTGTTTACCCTTAATGAGCATTTGAGCTCACCCTTTTATGTTTTCTTTTCCCCAGGACATAGAAGAAGGATTTAAGTTTAAAAAAAAGATGATTTTTATGGGAGATGTTGAAGATCTTTCACCACGATTAGAAGATTATATTCGGAGTTTCCAAAGACACTAAACTATTATGGTCCTTGTGTGTGTGTTTTTGTTATGTACTAAGTATTCTGCAAAAGTAATGTAATTTCGATGTACGTTAAGCTTCAGGTCTCTACAGTTGGTATCAGAGGCAAAGGAGGTAGTAATGTATCCGATCCTTGGGAACTCTCACATGTGAGCATTGGATGAAGCATGGCTCTCCGGCCAAGGGCTTCATGAGGAAATGGCTGACACTGGGGATAGTGGTGTGTCCCTCCCAGGGGGTGTCGCCGCCCATGGAGTGCCCTGATAGGTATCAATTATAGTCCACTAGATGTAATTCCAGACCGCTAAATTCCTCCATGTTTATTTCCACATATTGAGAATAAAGGAAAGCTCATCTTATTTTCACTATGGTTTTTAGATTTCCAATTTAATTCTATTTTTTCTCTTCATACTTAACCCATATGATTGATTGGTAACACTAATATCCATCTCAACCTTGAGATCACATCAAATAATTTCCATATAGATACAAATGTTATTTATGTCTAACACCCCTTGGAGACATCATTTTAAGACACTAATGAATTGATCAACCTTACTCTTTTGTTGGATGATAATTCCAAAAGAATAAGTTTAATGTTTCGTAAAGGTTTTTTATATATATACAAATAGATGTATAGTCCTTTTTCTTATTCTCAAGAAACTCCTCCTTTATCTTCATTTGATGAATATTAGGAAGTTCATTATTGAAAAATACGTTCTTCAACTCATCTCATTCCCCAGTTTCAATTTCATATCATTTCCTCTTATTATAGATAAGATTCAGCCATTGATCTGTATCCCCCTATAAATGATAGATGATGAAAATTACAATCTCATGATTTGAGCATTGGAGAATCAAAAATATATTTTTAGCGGTACAAATCCATTTTTCAAACTCTAGTAGATCATAATACCCACTGAAATAAGGTGTATGTTTCTTTATAAAGGACTCAATATAATTTTATTATTTCCTTTACTCATTTTGATGTCATACAAGATTCATGGATTGATAATTTTGTATGATGGTAGATTTTTTCTTTATTCCATCTGCCTTAATATTCAGTTTCTTATAGGGAAAATAATTGAATTTCCCATGACATTATCCAATAATATAATTCATTTAAGTTCTAACCATTGAATAAAAACAAAATTCATAATTTGAGAAACATTAATCATAGTGTAAAAACTACATAATCAATAAAAATTACTTATAAAATTTCCATTGATGGCACCTTATGTTTTATTCTAGGTTTTCCATTATCATTACCAAAAAACTAGGATTTTATCCTATACATAGACACATCCATAGTGTTATTAATAAGGTTATCTCATCTTAGATTCAAAAGGTTAACTAAACCTTTCTCTGATACCAACTATAATGGTCCATTATTTTCATACATAGATATTATATCTTAATATAATAATATTAACTATATAAAATAAAAATTCCACAAAATAACTTTATAGGTTTTTATCATTGGAAATTGGGAAGAATGAACAAATGATTCATAAAACATATACATCATCTCCCTCCTAATCTTTTATAACTAGGACCCTTTTAGATACATCTTACTCAATTATTTTCTTCATATACTAGGAAAATTTAATCTCCATAACTAAAAACATTCATTTTTCTTTTTATTTCACCACTATCAATTAAGTATTAAAAATTCCAATATAATTACAACAAAATACAACATATAATAATCTTTTATTTTTTGTGTAATAATATTTATTTGTCACTTAATCCATTAAATGATAAAGACAACCATTACTTATGTGTATGATAGATTACTGACTCATGAACTATTGTAATTTTCTTCCATCACTAACTCTCATTTATATTCATAATCATGGAACTAAAGAATATATAAGGCACTTATAAAATAAGTATTATTTTTTAATATTAATATATCATCTTCTTCCATACCCTTCCACCAATTGAAAAATGATATTGTCTCTCAGGCGTAGGTGTGGACTACCACCTCCATGAAGCGATGTGAATCATTTTTCATATAAAATTATCTAGAATTATTCTAAATATGCATAAAATGAATATATATATATATATATTATTTATAAAATTAATATTAATATATAAATTATAAAACAATAACTTATTCACAAGAACTAGAACTTATGTGGTGAAACATGCTTAATAAAACTAAATAGATAATGCCCAAAATGATGATAATAATAAAATATTCTTTAAAAAAAGTGGTAAGATATTATTTAAGGATCATATATTATATTATATATATGTTATTGGTTTTTCTATGAAATTATAATAAATATAAATTATTATAAATGAGGTTAAATAACTTTTAGCTATTTTTAAGTGCGAGGTAAGTGATTTCATCTATATTTCCACCACGTTGGGAATTTTTCGGTATTATGTACCAATTTTCGTTTATGTGTGGTATATAATTACGCATTTTTATATATAACATGATTAATTATTTATTAATGGAAATTAAATTTCAATTCATTTTTAAAATTTCAACGGGATCCAATTTAAAAGATACCAAATAGGTAATTTTTTTTATAATCTCATATTTCTGGATTTCTTATATTTTCATTGAGGTAATATTATAATATATTCTTCATTAGTACTATCAATTATCTTCTGAATATTTAATGAGTTTCTAATTTTTCTTCCAAATCATCCTGTCTTTCTTACTACAATTATAAAAATAAATTTCAAAAATAGAAATCGAACTTATAATTTTCTTTCTTGTCCATATTTTTTTAATTTTTTTTAATAATGTCATTTTTATTTAATCAAATGATTTATAAGTGATATTTTATATTAATCATTAATTTTTATATAGTTTAAAATTAATATTTCCAATTTCATCCAAAATGTTAATTTTCAAATTTCTTTAAAAAAATTATAAAGGAATGTTTCTTTTAAACAAATATCATGTTAATGCATTTCCCCACCACCATAAATATTTTAAGATATTTTTCTTCTTCTATATGATTTAAATGGGGTTACAACAAAAATTCTATTTATTTAATAGTTTCTACTTATATTTTCATCTATTCTCTTGAAGAAATTATTTAAATTAAAATCCTTTATTTCTAATTAATCAGTGTAAATATATTGACTCATATTATTTCGTGTTTATTAACATAATTTTGAAACATTCACATTTTTATGATTATTTTTCATCAGAATTATACATATTTATTGGATTATGATTTTTAGTATTTCTTAAACCATATAATATTTATGTTTATGATTTTTTTACTATGAATTTTATTTGATTGACACTAGAAATATTGATATTCATATTCTTTACTCAATGGATATTTATTTATAAGGAATGCAATTTTTGAATTAAATTTATCATTTAATATATAATGAAATCCTTGGATATGCATTTGTGGGTGGGTATTGGTTATAGGTAGTCCCCCAATTCATCAATATGTATTGTGAGATAATCAAGTCAGATGACATAATGAAATGTGTTTTTGGTGTATACCTATTCATATTTGAAAATATCTTGGCACAAGGCCTAGATCAAGATATCTAACACTATGAATTTACATTATTGAGAATTTTATTATTATTATTATTCATTAGATTATTTCAATGACATTATTTATGAATTAATTCTGTTATTAAGTTATTGATTTAATAATATTTGTTTTCAATTATTTACCTTTCCATATCAATTGTTCCTTATTTACTCATTATAGGTTACTTTATAAGTAAAACTTTCTGATCATTTGAGATCACCATTATTTTGATTTCCTTTACCCAGAATATAGGTAATGAATCTTTGAATGACTATCAAGGATGCATAATATTTAATTTTACTATGTTTTATATTTTTTTATAATGAGAAAAGTGAATCATGTTTGTATCTAGATCATCAAGACTACTAAACTAATCATTATTTGGTGATTTAATCCCTTTTGTCTTAGGATTATGTAACAAAGTAGACATTGACTCTTGGTTAATGCAGTGATGATTGTTACAGTTTTTATTAGAGAAATTTTAGTAGAAACTTTGGAAACTATATGAATAAGAACATAACCATATGATAGAATTTGAGGATAATTCTATGTATAGAATAACATCATGAATTTATGGTAAAATATAGATTATGTGGTTTTCTAAAAAAATACATCCATATCTGGATACTACAAGTAGATGCAGTTATTGTACAAATTCATATAATGGTAATAACCTTGAAAAGAGTCGATTGTGTATATTTTAGACATCATTATGGTGCATGTTGGAAGGGATATTACTAAACACATGGCTTGAAACACTTGGGGATATACTTTTTTAAATTAACTTTATCTTTTTGAACAATTACAAATAGTTTAAAAATATTTTCTTGATTTGAGTACATTCTTAAAGAGATAAGGTTTGTGTTCTAATATTATCTATTCCTAAATTATCAATTTATGATATGAATTACATTAACTATAAAATATGATTTGAAATTCATGATTTTATATGCTAATTAAGTTTACACAATTGAATAACAATAGCGGTTGGTCAACAGAATAGAATCAATACTCATGAAAAATATAGACATTTCCTTTATAGGAAATCAAATACCAATAGTGTTGGAATTGTGAAATTTATGTCCATATTAGGGTAACTAAACTATTTTATGAATAATAACAATGTAAAAATAGATCCACATGAAATTACACTATATGATACCCCAATATTTAATATTTTTATGTGATAGAGGCATCCATATTTTTGTATAAATAACAATACAATGGTATTTGAGAAATGAATTGAGTCCCTTGAAAAGTTTTTTTCTAGACATGGGGTTAAGTGAAATAGAAAATTTTATTATTTTAGTTAGTTGTCTTAAATCTTATATTAATCAGTGATGTTTGTTGATCCATAATTATATAGAGGAATAAATAATTAGAACATGCGGAATAAATATATTTTAAAATAATATTCTTTATAAAATATTTTTTTTTTATGATCAATGAACCAAAATAAAGGGAAATATCCTCATATTAAATAAAAATGAAGAGAAAAGTGTTTCAATGTATGAGTATAACATTAAAATACTAACCATGTAAGCTACATATTACATATGTAATGTAGATATTAAAATTTACCATTTATTTTGAAGGATTAAGACTATCTTTTGAAGGGAAGATGTTTCAAAATATTTTTCATGATATGATAAAATAGTGTTATGTTTTATCATAATAGAGAAATAATTTTCTATGCCCTATATCTTCATGGGAAAATAAGAGAATAACAGGTCAAGTGAAAACCAAGAAAAAATCGAACACATCAAATAATAAGAAGGGAATAATGAAATATCTATCATGTGAATATTTTGGAAAAAAACATCCTATAAAATTATTGAAGGGTATAGGAAATAATTAAATTTAAAAAGATAAGGCTCATTTGGATAATGAATAATAGGTATAAAATGAAAATAATGATATCTATTGTGTCAAATATAGAAAAATAGGGAACTATTAAAATCAACATATTATGCATCAATAGAACCAACAATATAAGAGTCCATAAGGAGAATTCCAAGATTATATGATCAATATAGTTGAGTTTGATATTTATAATGATATAAGGTAAGGTAATTTAATTATAACCTCATATTTATAAAATTTTTTATTGAATTCTAGATCTATTCACTCTTTTATATCTTCCATGTTTTCTTATAAAATTAGATATTTACTTAGTACTATAAAAATGTAGCACCCATTAAATAATATTATCAGAAATCTCACTACAAAAAGGATGTATTAGTTAGTTCCCATTATAAAACATAGACATACAAAATTTTTATTATTGGTTATTATACCTATAGATAACTTTGATATAATCCTTATTGTGAACTAGATTTCAAAAAATAATGGAAAAAGTTATTTCAAAGAGAAGGAAATTTGGATTCATGATGAAGATATATAAATAAATATCTTTAGAGGGGATACATCATCAAATAGGTCAAGTAAAGATCCACCTATAGTAGCTCTTCTGAATGATATTCTTAGGGAATAAGAGTAAACATGATCTACAGGTGGGAAAGGTGACCATCAAATTGAATTTTTACCTATGGTACATGAATACGTTGATGTGTTTTGTAGGGAATTACATAGACATCCACCAAATTGTGATGTTGAGTTTTACATTTATTTAATTCTTGATTTACATATTATATGAAAGAATACATTTTTAATATTTATAGTGGAATTAGTGGAGTTTAAGAAAAAACTACATGATTTGTGTGATTAGTGATTTATGTACCCTATTTTTTCACCTTGGGGATCCCTTGTTCCTTCCATTTAGAAGAAATAAGGAACTATTAGGATATAAATTTATTATAGGAAAATCAATGCTACTACAATAAAAAATGTACCCCAACCACATGTTGATGACTTGTTTTATTAAATTCAAAGAGCTCATTATTTCTCAAAGATTGACTTTAATTTTGGTTATCATAAATTGCAGGTAGAGAAGGATGATATATCGAAGACAAAATTTCATTTGAGGTATTGACAATTCAATCTCACAATAATACCACATGTATTGACTAATACACTTATAGTTTTTATATGTCTGATGAATAAAGTATTCTAGAAATTTCTTGATAACATTTTGTGTTATTTATTGATGATATATTTTTGTACTCTAAATGATATGAGGACCATCTGAAAAACATGTGAATCATTATAAATAATATTGGAGAAAAAGGTTATATTTTAAATTCATAATTTTTGAATTATAGATTGTAAAATTTTATTTTCATGTAAAAATTATTTCTAAAGATAGAATCTCATTTGATCTGGTGAAGAAAAAGGTGGTCGAAGAAATTTCTACACTGATAAACAAAACTGAGGTATATAGTTACATTGTTTTGGAATGTTACTATCAATTATTTTTTCAAAAAAAAAATGATAGATAAACCAATTAATTAATCTTACACTTAAACGTTTTTAGATCATATAGACAATGAAATGTGTAGAATTTTATGAATAATTGAATAAGTTATTGGTTAATGCCATGATATTAACTCTATAATTCGGAAAAGATGAATTATTTTATATATAGTGATCCATAAAAGAAGTGACTTGTTTGTGTCCTTATATATTATGATAAAGTGGTTTCAAATCTATTAAGTTAGTTAATGTATCATGAAAAAAACTATCCAACCTATTTTCTTGGGTTGTTACCCATAATTTCTTCTTTGAATATATAGAGACATTATCTCAATGGTGAAATATGTGAGATATACCTAAATAATAAGTGTACTAAATACATATTTTCACAATAGGATATCAACATGAAGAATAAGATATGGATTTATCTAATAAAATATTATTATTTCCCAATACTCTATCATCCAAAGAAGACAAATAAGGAAAAAAATGAATTTAGAAGGAATGATCATGGAGTCCTGACTGAAATAACGATTGATAGGGATCCTATGTTTATGGATTAAATAAATATAGATATGGGAACTATTAACCAAATCAAAAAATCAAACATTTTTTAAATGATTACCAACCCATATTTTGGGTAAATTTTAAAGGTTCTCAACCTAATGATGATAATTTTCAAAAGAAAATTAATGCAATCACTGATAGGAAATTATCAAACTTTTCTATAAAAATGGTTTTATACAACATTGAAAGAGTTTATATGTTCCACATATACCAAATATATATGGGGACTTATTATATTGTTCTGATTGATCAATATTATCTATACACCATGGTAGCACCAAGATTAATAGTTATTCAATGGAACATGTTTGGTGGTATAATATGAAGTGGTAAATTGATGATTATATATCATGATACTTGGTTTTTCAATAAGTGATGGTAGAGAGAAATAATATTAGTGAATTCATGGAATATATAAATATTTCTAGGTGTAAATTGAATGAAATTATTTTCATATTTTTCACTATATTAAAAAATATTCCAAGAAATAATGATGTTATATAGGTTATTGTGGATCTCCTTACCAATACATGCATTTCCTTACTATTAGTAAATATTTACATCTTGGAAATATTATAAGGCTTAATATTAATGATGTTATAAGACAATAGGTTCTACCTATTTCAATTTTATTTGAATATTATCTATAATTTATATTAAAATTATTTCAAATTATCTTGAATGGTCTTGATACTGATATTCTTTTGAGAAACACCTCTCACCCTCATACATATGGACAATCTGAAAGAAAAATTAATACATTAAACATATATTAAGTTCAGGCTTTCATAACATGTATGTTATATAGGATAATTATTTACCTTTGTATGGTTTTTGAAATAAAAATATATTATACTCAAGTATTCAAAAAATATGTATGAAGCATTATATGGAAAGAGATTTGGTACTCTACCCTATTGGGATGAAGTTGGAGAAAAGAATCTTGTAAGATCAAAAAATACTTTTGAGAAAATAGTAACGGTAAAAAATATTCATACACATATTAATTAGGCTCAATAAAAGAAAAATAGTTATGTTTACAGCCAAATAAAAGATTTTTAATGTCATGGGGGAGATTATATTTTCTTGGAATTATCACCATGGAATGGTGTTACGGTTCAATAAGAAAAAAAATGAGAACTAGGTACATAGTCATTTTAAAATTATGAAAAAAATTTATTTTCATATTAAAAATTGGCATGATATGTTCTATATCTAATTATTAATGAAATATATACTAGACCCAAAACATGTGCTCACCACTAAAGAAATAGAAATGAAACCTAATCTGTCACACTGTGAATAGTCCATCATGATTCATGAACCAAGAAAACAAGTGTTTTAGAATCAATTGAATCAACTGGTAATGTTAATTTTTATAATTCATAAAATATTGGTGTTTTCTTCATAACATAAATATGTTATGAATAAGAACAATATTAATTTATTTTTGAAATTAAAATCCATGAAAATATAAATAATGAAATTTCTAAGAGGGAAGGACGTAACACGAAAGATTTAATTGTATTAAGTGAACATTTTTTTCTTCAAACTATATTAAAACTCACATTTAAATACTTTATGGTGAAAATAATATTATTTGATATGATTAATATATATTTTGAACATACTATATAAAAATAATACTAGAATTAATTTTTGATATAATCTCTTAAGAATATGATCTTGAAAATAATATAAAATGATGTATTTTACTAATAATATTTTTATATATATTTTTATTATAATATGTATAATTTAACATTTATTTATTATTAACTTAATATAAATAAATATAATATCATTTTATGGTAAAAAAAGACATTTTTCAGAAAACTGTTTTTTAGTGAATAATGTTTTTCCTATTTAATTATTTAAAATAATCTTATGGATGAATGATTTAAATCAAATGTATAGATTACATATCAATAAATATGAATTTAAATTCATAAAATTACAATTAATTATCAAAGAGTTATTATATGATATTCTTGGGCTTGAAAATTTTAATTTCATGAAAAATAAATTTTCATCAAATTTTACCGGTTTATTTTTAAATTATTTTTTTTCCAATTATAGGAATTTCATTTGATAAATGTATTTTAATATTTTTAATCATTATGTACATATTTATTAATGATATCACTTTTATTTTTGGTCTTTATTAATAGTAAAAAATTGTAAAATTGTTCACCATGTTTAAGCTTAAAATGGGTTAACTAAGGGATAATAAAAAAGGATAAGGGTTAAAATTAGCTAAAATGTAATCTAAATTAAATTAGTTGAATTTATTTATACAATATATTGTATAAAATTTTAAATGGAAATAATTTTTATACAAATTTCTATGAAATTAACTTAATAGTATTTCAAAACCATGATACATTATAATTGTGTCCCCCACCTCACCTATAAATGGGAACCTCCGACCCTCACTTATTCACACTTCTTGTGAAATTTATATAGACTATTACCTGAAAACATGTCTCCCCAAGATCCTTATTCAAATTAATGTTGTATTTTTCTTCCCAAAATACAAACCCTATGGGTCCTTAAGAAGAGATATAAATGAGCTCATTCAAAGAAGATGTAATCATGTTAGTTGAAAACATCCATTTTTATTCTTCTTTTACCACATTCAACTATGTCCTAAAAATTCCTATATAATAACCCCATTATATCCAATATAATTTAATTCTATTATGTTTATGTAATAATATTTATCAATCTTATTATCTATCAAATTTGAAACCAAGCCACCACTCATGTGTACGGAGGACTACCACCTCGTAAACCACTCTAATATGTTTCCCATCACTAACTCACATGGAAATTCATAATTCTGAAAATAATGAATATATATTATATTTAGGAAATAATTATTATTGTGTAAATTTAATATATCTTCTTCATTCTTACCCTTTCACAAATTAAAAAATTATACCATAGCTCTGGTGATTTTGACTACCATCTTCATGAAGTGATGTGATTCATTTTTAATGTAAAATTTTCATTGAATATTATAAATATGTATATAATTAATATATATATATATATGATATTTATAACATTAATATCATTCTATATATGATTAAATTATAACCCATGTGTAAGAACAAAAATTTTTTTTATGAAACATAATTGTGAAAACAAGACAGTTAACACACACAAATATGATAATAATATTTTTTTAACAAACTAGTGATAAGATTTTATAAGTGGATCATATATTATATTATATATAGTTATATTTTTATATTATGTAATTAATACAAATTTAAATTTATTATTTAAGAGTTTAACATTCATTAAACTAAGTAAGAGCATGGTGTAGGGGATCTCGTCTCAATTTTTACTCCATCGAGACATATTTGGCATTATACACCGATTTTCAATTATGTTCTATATATACTGTAATGTCCCAATTCTGGGTGCCACCCAAAAGTGCTATGTTCCTGGTAGATCACATTGCCTCTAGCACATTTCCTAGAATTCTAGAAGCTACCAACTATCATTGAGGGCCTTGGGTGTGATATTGGGAAAACTATGCCCTCATTGGTATAGTGACACATATGAAACAAATGAATAATAGTAGGAGAAGTAGTAATTTCATACAATAACTAAATAAAAGAAGACTAAAAGTAAATAAACAACTACAACATATATATGTAAATAATGATGCATGTCACAAGTATCAAGAAATGTATCCAAACAAGTCAGAATGATGGAATATAGTATTAAAACAATGTACCAAAAAAACACGTAAAATACTACAGAATCATAAGCCACATCTTGGTCCCATGCTCCCCAACTCTATAGAAGTCATGTTACAGAAGTAAACAGGTGATTTCCCTAATCTATACCTGCAACAATAAAATCAGTTTGGGCCAAAATGCATGGATAAAAAATGGTGTGAGACAAATCCCAGTAGGTATCCACCCAAAGATCTATGCCTAACAGTAAGTTAATATAGATAACAAGGAAAAAAAGTTATTAAAAAAGAAAGTAATCAAAGGTAAATAGTCCCACAGTTTCAACTACACTCATTTCCATTATCAATTATTTAGCCAAAAATAAAAGCAACCCTCTTGGAAAGTTCACACAAACTAACCCCTATGGTTCAACTTATACAAAATATATAACGACCCTCAAGGTCCGCTCACACAGTCTAAACCCTTTGTCCTGGTGAAAACAAAGACTCTATGAGGAAACAATCACCATTAATTCCTTCTATAGTATTTCAAAAATAAACTAAAGACTCTATGAGGAAGCACTCAATGTCAATTCCTCCAATGGTCTCGTAATGATAACTATAGATACATTGAGGGAGAACTCATTGTCAATCCCCCTTATGGTCTTGTAGCATGAAAAGTACAAAAAACACTCTAGGGAAGCCCTCAAGGTAAATTCCCCCTATGGTCTCACTACACTAGGTTCCCACATCCATTTGTAAAGAAATCAGGCTCAAATGATATTCAGAAGCCAAATTAAATCAAAAATACTACCTGACTAAACAGCTACTAATCACAACACAAGCATGTCAGATAATATCACTCCATATGGAAAACATAGCAACCTAATAAGAAAATTTTATACCCAACGGACAATATCATATTATACATGGAAAAACACATCCAAAGCAATGTAAATAAACCTATTTAAAAATAAAAACCAATACTCAAGAAAAAAAGTCATAGTAGGAATTAACAAGGTTAAATTCCCTAAACACATAATACCCTAAACTATGGTATTTGAATATTTTTTAACATATAAATCAAATACAATCTACAGAATGGTACAAACCACCTACAACAATGTTTTACAATGGATATAGCTAAACCACAGCCATTTAATTGATCTAGAGCACGATGGATATAAAAAAACATAAAAAACACTCAACATTGAATAACTCATGTGTGAGGAGAAATCAAGAGGAGAGGATCTATAAGAATGAAGAAATCACCATGTAAATTCCACCACAATCGATAGTGTTTGATTTAGAGAACGGATGGCGAAATAGGGGCTCGGAAAAGAATCAGTGATATCCATCTCTCTAGGATGAGACAGGTTCCAAAGAAAATAGTTATGTCAATTAAACGTGACCCCTATCCAATATAAAAAATAAAAATAAAAATACATATCATGTCCCATGAGGATACATAGAGTGTGTAGGCCTTTACTTGACTCCACATTAGGCAGTCCCCGGGTCACGCCACATGGCTATATACTTAGCTGTTACACAGCCAGTACACGGCTACCCATGACAACCAAGTACACGACGTGTACTCCTATGTACATGATGTGTACTTATTAAATTACCAAAATCTCCCCTTTTCTTCAAAATCACCTAAAATTAAGATCTGTACCTTGAATGAATATACAGGTTCTTACAATGTTCACCCCTTGAATAAATTTGTCCCCGAATTTCCCTAAGAAGGAGGTGAAGAATAATCATCGTATAGCTATGGACGTTGTGATCGCACATCGGCCTCCCTCTCCCATGTCTCCTCCTGTACTCACCTATGATGTCATAGAAACCATACTAGTGGAACATACCATCCCCTAAGATCTTTCACTATGCGATCAACAATATGAATTGGATGCTCCTCGAATGATGCATCCACCTCCAAATCAACCTTCTTGGGTTGAAAAACTTGAGATGGGTCTAAAACGTCAATGCTGGGAAATGTGGTAGATGTCATGAAAAGCTTGATACCTATGGGGTAACTACAACTGGTATGTCTAGGGATGTCCCTAAGGATACGTATACGTATAGGATATAGTCCTAGAACTATGGTAAAGATCTTATAATTTAACCTAAGATGTAAGATATTAAGGGTACTCCCCCTTTATTATGTTGTTTTCCCTAGCATGATTTTTTCCTCTCACACTATTCATTTTGGGTTTTAGAAAATGGGTGGAAACAAGATGATTCACGATAATGGAGGATATGATGGACAATGGAATGATATTCTTCATGAGAAACCAAATGAAATAGGATTTGGAAGTCCAAACATCATTGTTATGTCGAATCAGAAATCTCATAATATGATCAATAAAGTAAAATTTGGTAAGTTTCCTGACTCGGCTAATAAGAGAAAGATGGAGTTTCATGATGATAATGGAGGAAAGAATGTTCAATTTTCCCTATGTAAATCATGTGGGAAGAGGAATCAAGGAGAATGTTTCAATGGAACTGGAAGATGCTTTGGGTGTGGAAAAGAAGGACACAAAGCCAGTAAGTGAAAATGAAAAGGTTCAGTTAACACCAGGGATGAGGATAATGGTATTGCTACGACATCAACAATGGTTAAATGTTTTAAATGTGGAATGTACGGGCATTATGCAAACCAATTCCCTAAGGGAAAGTCTCATGAAGAGAATAAGTATGGTCGTATGGGTAGTATTTATGTTGATGATGATGAAGAGACTACAAATGATATGTGAAATGAAAGAATTGTTGAAGCTCGGTCAATGGTTTAAAAATGTAGTGGAATGATGACATGTTTATCATGTGTAATGTTGTATAAGTAATCTCATGGTACTATGGAATAAAGAGACATCTAAGGATTTTTACACTATTGTCTTTCCTTGAGTTTTGAAAGTGTATGATTAATAGTACCAGTATCCATGAAAGGTTATTCGGATATTTTTGGGATGTAGATGATATGCGCGTAATGAAGGGATAAGACGATAATGAGATGTTTGATTGTATTCATTAGCTCATGATTGATATAAGGACTAAGTGATATCATGGTTTGAGTATATATAATTTTAGGATTTTGGTATGTGGAAAGAGTTAACTTTTAACTGCATTCATGTTTTCACTAAGGTTCAATGGGTATTCAAGAGAATACATGATTAAGGCCTTTGAATGTTTGGAATGTAACCAACAAGAAATATCTTATGATATATGGGGATCAATGACAGTATTAAATCTCTGGTAATCGTTTTCACTATATTATGAGTGTGGACTGCAGTATTATGGATAAGCCTAAATATTAGAATGGATTATTTTGGACATAAGTTAGTATTGTTTAAGGATAGAAGATTTTCGATATTATTGATGGGATGTTATAGTAACGTAGTTTCAGAAAAAGGACAACCTGCAGGACGGGCGACAGCCCATCGCGTCGGACAAGGCTGTGGGAATCGAACCCACAACCGAAGTGTGACTAGCCTTTATCACCTTCCACTAGCCTACAGGAAGTCCCTGTTTAGTAGAAACTAGTTTTATTATATTAAGCAGTATGATATATGAAGTATAAGTCCATTTTAGGAACCATATATGATTAATCTCACTATAGATCGACTTATGTATATAATTTTTGCTAACCTTTTGTTTGAGACAGATGGAATGACCCGTCATTCTATCACATGATCTGCTAACACTTCACGAATAACAAATTCAACTTCATTTATTTAAGAGATGAAGTGGAAATAGTTCAAGGCATGAACAATAGTGATATTGTACCAAAATAAAGTAAGTATTTATTCTAATTCAAAATTTTCAACTTTAGGGAAATGATCTTGAAAACCAAAAATGTTGTCCTAGTGCCCTTATATCCGATGAATCATATAGTACCCTAGATCGTCACAAATTTATGGCTTTGTGATTGCTGTCTTTTCCATAGCCATGCTCTCTACCACTCTCCATCAGAACATGATGGTTAGATTTCTCTTCCATATCCATACTTTCACCTATGTGGAAACCCAGTGATTAGTTTATTTGGGTAACCGTTACGTTTCATACTTTCATTTTTAAAGATTGGTTTTGGTATTACTTTTTACGATGTGGGTTTCTATTAAAGAAACTTTCGAATAGTAAACCATTTATAACCCCGACGAATTTCGAGGGAAAAATTCATTTTAAGGGGGGTAGAATGTAACAGCCCAAGATTTTATGAAAAATATTCTTTTTAATTTCATTAATGTCTTGTGTTGTACGCTACACCAAAAGGAGCTTGCACAACACGCATCCTTGACTTTCCTTGTATTACACGCAATCGCGACCTTCCTCGATAGCGTGTGTAGTAAGCAATACCGAGTTTCAATAAACAATGATATGCTATTAAAATATTATTAAAACTAGCCGTTATGAATAGTAATAATCATCTTTTAAAATTTTAGAAATTTTAGCTCTCAAAATGGACTTCATTTTTGGATTCGTAGTATCGAATGTAGCCTAAAGTGAATTTTTGGTACTTTTCAGATAACTTTCATATTTTGATGAATAGTGAAAATTACTAAATTTTAGTTACAAACATCTTTTTCAATCAAAATAATTAATAGTGATAAATTATTAATTTGAGTGGTTTTAAAGTATATTTAGAATATATTTTTACAATTTAATACAATGTTGGTCATTGGATGTAATTTCACATTTACACCAGACATAAACAAGTGTTAATCTTTTGATAGTTATTATCTCTTAAAAACACGCTATTTGTTGTGACAGTGGAAATTAATTTTAAAATTAATTAACATGTTGGGAATTTTGTAAAATAGAAATCATTTTTGAATTCGGAATATCAATTATAGCTTAGGGTGAAATTTTGGCATTTTTCTGAAAAACTTCAATTTTAGATGAATAGTAAAACTACTAAGTGGTAGTAAAAAAAATTAATTTTTTCATAAATCTTAATTTTACCACTTCTGTGAATGGAATTTCAAAAATCTGAGAAACATGGTTGATGTCAGTAAGTAAAATGTTGTTCAATGACATGAAAATAATTTTTGGTGAATAGTAACTTTTTACTTTTATTTACCACGGTTAAAAGTAAATAGGGTAATTAACGGTAAAAAAGATATTAATATTACCCTAAAACATGTCCTAATCCTATTGGGCAAGTGTATTTCGACCAAAAACAAACTTAGGAATACAATAAGACCATTTAGGCCCACTTGGATTAGATTAGGACATTTATTATTATTTAATTCAAAGAAGAGTTAAAAGAGTTAAAATAAAGGTTTATTTACTAAAACATTTTTAATATAGGGTTATACATAATATAATTTTGACTATAAATATTCATTAGAAATATAGAAAGATTTCCTACATAATTTTATTTTATTTGTAATTTGTATACTTTGAATAATTTAATTTATTTATGACACAACGATGATGCAGTAATTACCTTTTTAAGAAAATATTAACATAATTGATGTTATAAATGCCCAAATAAATGTAATTTGAGACTTTTTATGACTTAAACTAATTTTCTAGGTTAATATGACAAGTTATTGTCGATTTAAGTTACTTGATTCGAACTTATCATTCTGTTATGAATTTCATAAAAATCATGTACCAAATAGTGTCAAAATTGACATAAATTTGTTGTTAAAACAAATATTATATCATCAATTGTTATTTAATTCCTAAAAATCTAATGATTGGAAAAATGACTTAGATAAGGATATATATATTAATAATAAACAACTTGGGGTTCGTTTGGCTTGTTATGGTAAGTTTATTAACCATATAGTGTAAGAAAACAAAAAGACACGGTAAAAGTTAAATTATTTAAATTAGAGTTAAATCTAATTGATAAGGTTAAAATAATAACCTAAACTTGCTAAATCCTATTGTATGAGAGGATTTCGACCCATCGCCACATTATCCTCGAAATAAATCTATTTGGAGCTATTTAAAACCGAAATTGACTTTATAATAAAATAATATTTTTAGTTATTCCAAAGGTTCCCCTCTCCTCCCTTATAAAAGGGAACCTCCTCCCTCTCTTCCTCACACAACTATGAGCCTTCAAGCTCGTCCAAACCCTACCAAAATCTCTTCTACACTTCCCTAGTATCATCCTAGAGGTCCTGGTCTTCTTCAAAGACCATCCTTAGTTCTTTAAGTGGAGGTTAAGAAAAGGCGCGTCAAAAAGAGGTAATATCCATTACCGATCTTTTTCAATTTCTTTCTTCTTCAACTTCTTCTTCTTTAATTGTTTCATGATAAAGTAAAAACATCAGTATTTCTTATATACTGTTATGATATTATAAATATGAAACAACTCTAATTAACCTTCTATCCATCCTACGGAAAAAGGAAATCACCGCGCGTGCGTACGTACGGAATACCGTCTCCACGCCGTGGTGTAATCTATTTTCCGCCACCACCTTAATTGGATGGGTATAAATGTGTAATGAGTAACTATAAATGATTATTATAAATTTATATTGATACTTAAATATTATACATACACTTCAACACAATTCCACGACAATGGGAACGATATCATCGCTCGTGCGTACGTACGGACTACCGTCTCCACGACGTGATGAGATTCATTCTCAATGATTAACCATTCATGAATGATTATAAAGTATATATAATAAGTACTAATGAAATATATGAAATAATAATAATACTGGATTTATGTATATTTATATTTATGTCATCTACTTAATTCCATTCAATTCAATAAGGAAACGAAAACAGCGTTCATGCGTACTTACGGACTACCGTCTCCATGAACGGTGTATTTCTTTCCATTTACTGATTTATTATATATATGTATATTCTGATTATATATATATATATATAAATCATGTTTTATATTATATAATTAAGTAATCATGATCTAAGTAATCATATGAATAATTACAAGTTAAAAACACGAACGACAAATGAGACGATTTTACCCAAAACGCTACTTTAACAATAATTTACAAAAGAACGGGTAATATAAAGTCATAAGTGGAACATATATGATATAATAACAATGAATATGATTCTTGAATAAGTCAATAACATTATTTAAATCATTATACAGGAGGTCGGGACACTTACAAAGCAAGTCGGACCTAAGGTATGGGAAATATCACAATCTCATTTTTATCGAAGATTGTTTATACTTTAGTATTTACTGAGGTGTATTTTATCATCCACATCCATGTTTCCTCAATATGTAATATTATTTCCATCCATTTACAACTGTTTAAATTAAATTTTACCCTTCGGTGAGTTTTTAGTAAAAGATATGAAAGGAATCTTCTGTCGTTTTTCGTACGGGGTACTTTTTGACTTTTCCGACAAAAGTATGAAGAATGTTTTTTTAACTTATACAGGATGAATGGATTTTTAAAACATTATTTACAAGAATCCTCCTTTACAATTTTTCAAGTTTATTTTTAATCAACTTCTTTTATTTTAATGTTGTTTGACATGTTAGGAAAGGAAAAGTGTTTTTGAAGAAGAAAGGATATTTTCCTCAAGAATGGAGTTCAAGTGTTTTATCAAAATTATTTTCCATCTAAGATAATAAAGGGTTCTGTTTTTATCCCTATTGTTAAATTGATTTGATTATGTTGTGATGGAATTATTTTTATGAATTCCTTTATCTTATATGAATTGTTTTATGACGTCATGATGTTTAAGAATCCCATTTTTATTACATGGGTTATGCAATGATGTATGATTTATGATTTTGTGGCACACATAAGAATGGTATCATTATGAGATGGGTGGGACCTATATCTCCCTCCAATTCATTGGGTAAAGATTTTATATCTCATTAGATAGACATGGCTGGAATGGTAGGTTATACCGGTTCAGTGAAACAGGACTGAAACGAGGGTGACTCGGTTCAGAAAGGGACATTGTCCAATAAGATAGTCTTGGCAATGAGTATTGACTAACAAGAAATGATTCTCTATGATTATGTGTATATGCCACAAAGTTTCATGTCATAAGTTTTGATTATTGGGATTTCATTTCACTACTATGATTTATCCCATGTTATGAAATTATGCTCTCTTTTGTAGGTTAAGATTTCCAAAAGTTATGTTCTTATGAATATGATGTGATTGATTTTTCTTTTGTTTACCCTTAATGAGCATTTGAGCTCACCCTTTTATGTTTTCTTTTCCCCAGGACATAGAAGAAGGATTTAAGTTTAAAAAAAAGATGATTTTTATGGGAGATGTTGAAGATCTTTCACCACGATTAGAAGATTATATTCGGAGTTTTCAAAGACACTAAACTATTATGGTCCTTGTGTGTGTGTTTTTGTTATGTACTAAGTATTCTGCAAAAGTAATGTAATTTCGATGTACGTTAAGCTTCAGGTCTCTACAGTTGGTATCAGAGGCAAAGGAGGTAGTAATGTATCCGATCCTTGGGAACACTCACATGTGAGCATTGGATGAAGCATGGCTCTCCGGCCAAGGGCTTCATGAGGAAATGGCTGCCACTGGGGATAGTGGTGTGTCCCTCCCAGGGGGTGTCGCCGCCCATGGAGTGCCCTGATAGGTATCAATTATAGTCCACTAGATGTAATTCCAGACCGCTAAATTCCTCCATGTTTATTTCCACATATTGAGAATAAAGGAAAGCTCATCTTATTTTCACTATGGTTTTTAGATTTTCAATTTAATTCTATTTTTTCTCTTCATACTTAACCCATATGATTGATTGGTAACACTAATATCCATCTCAACCTTGAGATCACATCAAATAATTTCCATATAGATACAAATGTTATTTATGTCTAACACCCCTTGGAGACATCATTTTAAGACACTAATGAATTGATCAACCTTACTCTTTTGTTGGATGATAATTCCAAAAGAATAAGTTTAATGTTTCGTAAAGGTTTTTTATATATATACAAATAGATGTATAGTCCTTTTTCTTATTCTCAAGAAACTCCTCCTTTATCTTCATTTGATGAATATTAGGAAGTTCATTATTGAAAAATACGTTCTTCAACTCATCTCATTCCCCAGTTTCAATTTCATATCATTTCCTCTTATTATAGATAAGATTCAGCCATTGATCTGTATCCCCCTATAAATGATAGATGATGAAAATTACAATCTCATGATTTGAGCATTGGAGAATCAAAAATATATTTTTAGCGGTACAAATCCATTTTTCAAACTCTAGTAGATCATAATACCCACTGAAATAAGGTGTATGTTTCTTTATAAAGGACTCAATATAATTTTATTATTTCCTTTACTCATTTTGATGTCATACAAGATTCATGGATTGATAATTTTGTATGATGGTAGATTTTTTCTTTATTCCATCTGCCTTAATATTCAGTTTCTTATAGGGAAAATAATTGAATTTCCCATGACATTATCCAATAATATAATTCATTTAAGTTCTAACCATTGAATAAAAACAAAATTCATAATTTGAGAAACATTAATCATAGTGTAAAAACTACATAATCAATAAAAATTACTTATAAAATTTCCATTGATGGCACCTTATGTTTTATTCTAGGTTTTCCATTATCATTACCAAAAAACTAGGATTTTATCCTATACATAGACACATCCATAGTGTTATTAATAAGGTTATCTCATCTTAGATTCAAAAGGTTAACTAAACCTTTCTCTGATACCAACTATAATGGTCCATTATTTTCATACATAGATATTATATCTTAATATAATAATATTAACTATATAAAATAAAAATTCCACAAAATAACTTTATAGGTTTTTATCATTGGAAATTGGGAAGAATGAACAAATGATTCATAAAACATATACATCATCTCCCTCCTAATCTTTTATAACTAGGACCCTTTTAGATACATCTTACTCAATTATTTTCTTCATATACTAGGAAAATTTAATCTCCATAACTAAAAACATTCATTTTTCTTTTTATTTCACCACTATCAATTAAGTATTAAAAATTCCAATATAATTACAGCAAAATACAACATATAATAATATTTTATTTTTTGTGTAATAATATTTATTTGTCACTTAATCCATTAAATGATAAAGACAACCATTACTTATGTGTATGATAGATTACTGACTCATGAACTATTGTAATTTTCTTCCATCACTAACTCTCATTTATATTCATAATCATGGAACTAAAGAATATATAAGGCACTTATAAAATAAGTATTATTTTTTAATATTAATATATCATCTTCTTCCATACCCTTCCACCAATTGAAAAATGATATTGTCTCTCAGGCGTAGGTGTGGACTACCACCTCCATGAAGCGATGTGAATCATTTTTCATATAAAATTATCTAGAATTATTCTAAATATGCATAAAATGAATATATATATATATATATTATTTATAAAATTAATATTAATATATAAATTATAAAACAATAACTTATTCACAAGAACTAGAACTTATGTGGTGAAACATGCTTAATAAAACTAAATAGATAATGCCCAAAATGATGATAATAATAAAATATTCTTTAAAAAAAGTGGTAAGATATTATTTAAGGATCATATATTATATTATATATATGTTATTGGTTTTTCTATGAAATTATAATAAATATAAATTATTATAAATGAGGTTAAATAACTTTTAGCTATTTTTAAGTGCGAGGTAAGTGATTTCATCTATATTTCCACCACGTTGGGAATTTTTCGGTATTATGTACCAATTTTCGTTTATGTGTGGTATATAATTACGCATTTTTATATATAACATGATTAATTATTTATTAATGGAAATTAAATTTCAATTCATTTTTAAAATTTCAACGGGATCCAATTTAAAAGATACCAAATAGGTAATTTTTTTTATAATCTCATATTTCTGGATTTCTTATATTTTCATTGAGGTAATATTATAATATATTCTTCATTAGTACTATCAATTATCTTCTGAATATTTAATGAGTTTCTAATTTTTCTTCCAAATCATCCTGTCTTTCTTACTACAATTATAAAAATAAATTTCAAAAATAGAAATCGAACTTATAATTTTCTTTCTTGTCCATATTTTTTTAATTTTTTTTAATAATGTCATTTTTATTTAATCAAATGATTTATAAGTGATATTTTATATTAATCATTAATTTTTATATAGTTTAAAATTAATATTTCCAATTTCATCCAAAATTTTAATTTTAAATTTCTTTAAAAAAATTATAAAGGAATGTTTCTTTTAAACAAATATCATGTTAATGCATTTCCCCACCACCATAAATATTTTAAGATATTTTTCTTCTTCTATATGATTTAAATGGGGTTACAACAAAAATTCTATTTATTTAATAGTTTCTACTTATATTTTCATCTATTCTCTTGAAGAAATTATTTAAATTAAAATCCTTTATTTCTAATTAATCAGTGTAAATATATTGACTCATATTATTTCGTGTTTATTAACATAATTTTGAAACATTCACATTTTTATGATTATTTTTCATCAGAATTATACATATTTATTGGATTATGATTTTTAGTATTTCTTAAACCATATAATATTTATGTTTATGATTTTTTTACTATGAATTTTATTTGATTGACACTAGAAATATTGATATTCATATTCTTTACTCAATGGATATTTATTTATAAGGAATGCAATTTTTGAATTAAATTTATCATTTAATATATAATGAAATCCTTGGATATGCATTTGTGGGTGGGTATTGGTTATAGGTAGTCCCCCAATTCATCAATATGTATTGTGAGATAATCAAGTCAGATGACATAATGAAATGTGTTTTTGGTGTATACCTATTCATATTTGAAAATATCTTGGCACAAGGCCTAGATCAAGATATCTAACACTATGAATTTACATTATTGAGAATTTTATTATTATTATTATTCATTAGATTATTTCAATGACATTATTTATGAATTAATTCTGTTATTAAGTTATTGATTTAATAATATTTGTTTTCAATTATTTACCTTTCCATATCAATTGTTCCTTATTTACTCATTATAGGTTACTTTATAAGTAAAACTTTCTGATCATTTGAGATCACCATTATTTTGATTTCCTTTACCCAGAATATAGGTAATGAATCTTTGAATGACTATCAAGGATGCATAATATTTAATTTTACTATGTTTTATATTTTTTTATAATGAGAAAAGTGAATCATGTTTGTATCTAGATCATCAAGACTACTAAACTAATCATTATTTGGTGATTTAATCCCTTTTGTCTTAGGATTATGTAACAAAGTAGACATTGACTCTTGGTTAATGCAGTGATGATTGTTACAGTTTTTATTAGAGAAATTTTAGTAGAAACTTTGGAAACTATATGAATAAGAACATAACCATATGATAGAATTTGAGGATAATTCTATGTATAGAATAACATCATGAATTTATGGTAAAATATAGATTATGTGGTTTTCTAAAAAAATACATCCATATCTGGATACTACAAGTAGATGCAGTTATTGTACAAATTCATATAATGGTAATAACCTTGAAAAGAGTCGATTGTGTATATTTTAGACATCATTATGGTGCATGTTGGAAGGGATATTACTAAACACATGGCTTGAAACACTTGGGGATATACTTTTTTAAATTAACTTTATCTTTTTGAACAATTACAAATAGTTTAAAAATATTTTCTTGATTTGAGTACATTCTTAAAGAGATAAGGTTTGTGTTCTAATATTATCTATTTCTAAATTATCAATTTATGATATGAATTACATTAACTATAAAATATGATTTGAAATTCATGATTTTATATGCTAATTAAGTTTACACAATTGAATAACAATAGCGGTTGGTCAACAGAATAGAATCAATACTCATGAAAAATATAGACATTTCCTTTATAGGAAATCAAATACCAATAGTGTTGGAATTGTGAAATTTATGTCCATATTAGGGTAACTAAACTATTTTATGAATAATAACAATGTAAAAATAGATCCACATGAAATTACACTATATGATACCCCAATATTTAATATTTTTATGTGATAGAGGCATCCATATTTTTGTATAAATAACAATACAATGGTATTTGAGAAATGAATTGAGTCCCTTGAAAAGTTTTTTTCTAGACATGGGGTTAAGTGAAATAGAAAATTTTATTATTTTAGTTAGTTGTCTTAAATCTTATATTAATCAGTGATGTTTGTTGATCCATAATTATATAGAGGAATAAATAATTAGAACATGCGGAATAAATATATTTTAAAATAATATTCTTTATAAAATATTTTTTTTTTATGATCAATGAACCAAAATAAAGGGAAATATCCTCATATTAAATAAAAATGAAGAGAAAAGTGTTTCAATGTATGAGTATAACATTAAAATACTAACCATGTAAGCTACATATTACATATGTAATGTAGAAATTAAAATTTACCATTTATTTTGAAGGATTAAGACTATCTTTTGAAGGGAAGATGTTTCAAAATATTTTTCATGATATGATAAAATAGTGTTATGTTTTATCATAATAGAGAAATAATTTTCTATGCCCTATATCTTCATGGGAAAATAAGAGAATAACAGGTCAAGTGAAAACCAAGAAAAAATCGAACACATCAAATAATAAGAAGGGAATAATGAAATATCTATCATGTGAATATTTTGGAAAAAAACATCCTATAAAATTATTGAAGGGTATAGGAAATAATTAAATTTAAAAAGATAAGGCTCATTTGGATAATGAATAATAGGTATAAAATGAAAATAATGATATCTATTGTGTCAAATATAGAAAAATAGGGAACTATTAAAATCAACATATTATGCATCAATAGAACCAACAATATAAGAGTCCATAAGGAGAATTCCAAGATTATATGATCAATATAGTTGAGTTTGATATTTATAATGATATAAGGTAAGGTAATTTAATTATAACCTCATATTTATAAAAATTTTTATTGAATTCTAGATCTATTCACTCTTTTATATCTTCCATGTTTTCTTATAAAATTAGATATTTACTTAGTACTATAAAAATGTAGCACCCATTAAATAATATTATCAGAAATCTCACTACAAAAAGGATGTATTAGTTAGTTCCCATTATAAAACATAGACATACAAAATTTTTATTATTGGTTATTATACCTATAGATAACTTTGATATAATCCTTATTGTGAACTAGATTTCAAAAAATAATGGAAAAAGTTATTTCAAAGAGAAGGAAATTTGGATTCATGATGAAGATATATAAATAAATATCTTTAGAGGGGATACATCATCAAATAGGTCAAGTAAAGATCCACCTATAGTAGCTCTTCTGAATGATATTCTTAGGGAATAAGAGTAAACATGATCTACAGGTGGGAAAGGTGACCATCAAATTGAATTTTTACCTATGGTACATGAATACGTTGATGTGTTTTGTAGGGAATTACATAGACATCCACCAAATTGTGATGTTGAGTTTTACATTTATTTAATTCTTGATTTACATATTATATGAAAGAATACATTTTTAATATTTATAGTGGAATTAGTGGAGTTTAAGAAAAAACTACATGATTTGTGTGATTAGTGATTTATGTACCCTATTTTTTCACCTTGGGGATCCCTTGTTCCTTCCATTTAGAAGAAATAAGGAACTATTAGGATATAAATTTATTATAGGAAAATCAATGCTACTACAATAAAAAATGTACCCCAACCACATGTTGATGACTTGATTTATTAAATTCAAAGAGCTCATTATTTCTCAAAGATTGACTTTAATTTTGGTTATCATAAATTGCAGGTAGAGAAGGATGATATATCGAAGACAAAATTTCATTTGAGGTATTGACAATTCAATCTCACAATAATACCACATGTATTGACTAATACACTTATAGTTTTTATATGTCTGATGAATAAAGTATTCTAGAAATTTCTTGATAACATTTTGTGTTATTTATTGATGATATATTTTTGTACTCTAAATGATATGAGGACCATCTGAAAAACATGTGAATCATTATAAATAATATTGGAGAAAAAGGTTATATTTTAAATTCATAATTTTTGAATTATAGATTGTAAAATTTTATTTTCATGTAAAAATTATTTCTAAAGATAGAATCTCATTTGATCTGGTGAAGAAAAAGGTGGTCGAAGAAATTTCTACACTGATAAACAAAACTGAGGTATATAGTTACATTGTTTTGGAATGTTACTATCAATTATTTTTTCAAAAAAAAAAGATAGATAAACCAATTAATTAATCTTACACTTAAACGTTTTTAGATCATATAGACAATGAAATGTGTAGAATTTTATGAATAATTGAATAAGTTATTGGTTAATGCCATGATATTAACTCTATAATTCGGAAAAGATGAATTATTTTATATATAGTGATCCATAAAAGAAGTGACTTGTTTGTGTCCTTATATATTATGATAAAGTGGTTTCAAATCTATTAAGTTAGTTAATGTATCATGAAAAAAACTATCCAACCTATTTTCTTGGGTTGTTACCCATAATTTCTTCTTTGAATATATAGAGACATTATCTCAATGGTGAAATATGTGAGATATACCTAAATAATAAGTGTACTAAATACATATTTTCACAATAGGATATCAACATGAAGAATAAGATATGGATTTATCTAATAAAATATTATTATTTCCCAATACTCTATCATCCAAAGAAGACAAATAAGGAAAAAAATGAATTTAGAAGGAATGATCATGGAGTCCTGACTGAAATAACGATTGATAGGGATCCTATGTTTATGGATTAAATAAATATAGATATGGGAACTATTAACCAAATCAAAAAATCAAACATTTTTTAAATGATTACCAACCCATATTTTGGGTAAATTTTAAAGGTTCTCAACCTAATGATGATAATTTTCAAAAGAAAATTAATGCAATCACTGATAGGAAATTATCAAACTTTTCTATAAAAATGGTTTTATACAACATTGAAAGAGTTTATATGTTCCACATATACCAAATATATATGGGGACTTATTATATTGTTCTGATTGATCAATATTATCTATACACCATGGTAGCACCAAGATTAATAGTTATTCAATGGAACATGTTTGGTGGTATAATATGAAGTGGTAAATTGATGATTATATATCATGATACTTGGTTTTTCAATAAGTGATGGTAGAGAGAAATAATATTAGTGAATTCATGGAATATATAAATATTTCTAGGTGTAAATTGAATGAAATTATTTTCATATTTTTCACTATATTAAAAAATATTCCAAGAAATAATGATGTTATATAGGTTATTGTGGATCTCCTTACCAATACATGCATTTCCTTACTATTAGTAAATATTTACATCTTGGAAATATTATAAGGCTTAATATTAATGATGTTATAAGACAATAGGTTCTACCTATTTCAATTTTATTTGAATATTATCTATAATTTATATTAAAATTATTTCAAATTATCTTGAATGGTCTTGATACTGATATTCTTTTGAGAAACACCTCTCACCCTCATACATATGGACAATCTGAAAGAAAAATTAATACATTAAACATATATTAAGTTCAGGCTTTCATAACATGTATGTTATATAGGATAATTATTTACCTTTGTATGGTTTTTGAAATAAAAATATATTATACTCAAGTATTCAAAAAATATGTATGAAGCATTATATGGAAAGAGATTTGGTACTCTACCCTATTGGGATGAAGTTGGAGAAAAGAATCTTGTAAGATCAAAAAATACTTTTGAGAAAATAGTAACGGTAAAAAATATTCATACACATATTAATTAGGCTCAATAAAAGAAAAATAGTTATGTTTACAGCCAAATAAAAGATTTTTAATGTCATGGGGGAGATTATATTTTCTTGGAATTATCACCATGGAATGGTGTTTCAATAAGAAAAAAAATGAGAACTAGGTACATAGTCATTTTAAAATTATGAAAAAAATTTATTTTCATATTAAAAATTGGCATGATATGTTCTATATCTAATTATTAATGAAATATATACTAGACCCAAAACATGTGCTCACCACTAAAGAAATAGAAATGAAACCTAATCTGTCACACTGTGAATAGTCCATCATGATTCATGAACCAAGAAAACAAGTGTTTTAGAATCAATTGAATCAACTGGTAATGTTAATTTTTATAATTCATAAAATATTGGTGTTTTCTTCATAACATAAATATGTTATGAATAAGAACAATATTAATTTATTTTTGAAATTAAAATCCATGAAAATATAAATAATGAAATTTCTAAGAGGGAAGGATGTAACACGAAAGATTTAATTGTATTAAGTGAACATTTTTTTCTTCAAACTATATTAAAACTCACATTTAAATACTTTATGGTGAAAATAATATTATTTGATATGATTAATATATATTTTGAACATACTATATAAAAATAATACTAGAATTAATTTTTGATATAATCTCTTAAGAATATGATCTTGAAAATAATATAAAATGATGTATTTTACTAATAATATTTTTATATATATTTTTATTATAATATGTATAATTTAACATTTATTTATTATTAACTTAATATAAATAAATATAATATCATTTTATGGTAAAAAAAGACATTTTTCAGAAAACTGTTTTTTAGTGAATAATGTTTTTCCTATTTAATTATTTAAAATAATCTTATGGATGAATGATTTAAATCAAATGTATAGATTACATATCAATAAATATGAATTTAAATTCATAAAATTACAATTAATTATCAAAGAGTTATTATATGATATTCTTGGGCTTGAAAATTTTAATTTCATGAAAAATAAATTTTCATCAAATTTTACCGGTTTATTTTTAAATTATTTTTTTTCCAATTATAGGAATTTCATTTGATAAATGTATTTTAATATTTTTAATCATTATGTACATATTTATTAATGATATCACTTTTATTTTTGGTCTTTATTAATAGTAAAAAATTGTAAAATTGTTCACCATGTTTAAGCTTAAAATGGGTTAACTAAGGGATAATAAAAAAGGATAAGGGTTAAAATTAGCTAAAATGTAATCTAAATTAAATTAGTTGAATTTATTTATACAATATATTGTATAAAATTTTAAATGGAAATAATTTTTATACAAATTTCTATGAAATTAACTTAATAGTATTTCAAAACCATGATACATTATAATTGTGTCCCCCACCTCACCTATAAATGGGAACCTCCGACCCTCACTTATTCACACTTCTTGTGAAATTTATATAGACTATTACCTGAAAACATGTCTCCCCAAGATCCTTATTCAAATTAATGTTGTATTTTTCTTCCCAAAATACAAACCCTATGGGTCCTTAAGAAGAGATATAAATGAGCTCATTCAAAGAAGATGTAATCATGTTAGTTGAAAACATCCATTTTTATTCTTCTTTTACCACATTCAACTATGTCCTAAAAATTCCTATATAATAACCCCATTATATCCAATATAATTTAATTCTATTATGTTTATGTAATAATATTTATCAATCTTATTATCTATCAAATTTGAAACCAAGCCACCACTCATGTGTACGGAGGACTACCACCTCGTAAACCACTCTAATATGTTTCCCATCACTAACTCACATGGAAATTCATAATTCTGAAAATAATGAATATATATTATATTTAGGAAATAATTATTATTGTGTAAATTTAATATATCTTCTTCATTCTTACCCTTTCACAAATTAAAAAATTATACCATAGCTCTGGTGATTTTGACTACCATCTTCATGAAGTGATGTGATTCATTTTTAATGTAAAATTTTCATTGAATATTATAAATATGTATATAATTAATATATATATATATATGATATTTATAACATTAATATCATTCTATATATGATTAAATTATAACCCATGTGTAAGAACAAAAAATTTTTTTATGAAACATAATTGTGAAAACAAGACAGTTAACACACACAAATATGATAATAATATTTTTTTAACAAACTAGTGATAAGATTTTATAAGTGGATCATATATTATATTATATATAGTTATATTTTTATATTATGTAATTAATACAAATTTAAATTTATTATTTAAGAGTTTAACATTCATTAAACTAAGTAAGAGCATGGTGTAGGGGATCTCGTCTCAATTTTTACTCCATCGAGACATATTTGGCATTATACACCGATTTTCAATTATGTTCTATATATACTGTAATGTCCCAATTCTGGGTGCCACCCAAAAGTGCTATGTTCCTGGTAGATCACATTGCCTCTAGCACATTTCCTAGAATTCTAGAAGCTACCAACTATCATTGAGGGCCTTGGGTGTGATATTGGGAAAACTATGCCCTCATTGGTATAGTGACACATATGAAACAAATGAATAATAGTAGGAGAAGTAGTAATTTCATACAATAACTAAATAAAAGAAGACTAAAAGTAAATAAACAACTACAACATATATATGTAAATAATGATGCATGTCACAAGTATCAAGAAATGTATCCAAACAAGTCAGAATGATGGAATATAGTATTAAAACAATGTACCAAAAAAACACGTAAAATACTACAGAATCATAAGCCACATCTTGGTCCCATGCTCCCCAACTCTATAGAAGTCATGTTACAGAAGTAAACAGGTGATCTCCCTAATCTATACCTGCAACAATAAAATCAGTTTGGGCCAAAATGCATGGATAAAAAATGGTGTGAGACAAATCCCAGTAGGTATCCACCCAAAGATCTATGCCTAACAGTAAGTTAATATAGATAACAAGGAAAAAAAGTTATTAAAAAAGAAAGTAATCAAAGGTAAATAGTCCCACAGTTTCAACTACACTCATTTCCATTATCAATTATTTAGCCAAAAATAAAAGCAACCCTCTTGGAAAGTTCACACAAACTAACCCCTATGGTTCAACTTATACAAAATATATAACGACCCTCAAGGTCCGCTCACACAGTCTAAACCCTTTTTCCTGGTGAAAACAAAGACTCTATGAGGAAACAATCACCATTAATTCCTTCTATAGTATTTCAAAAATAAACTAAAGACTCTATGAGGAAGCACTCAATGTCAATTCCTCCAATGGTCTCGTAATGATAACTATAGATACATTGAGGGAGAACTCATTGTCAATCCCCCTTATGGTCTTGTAGCATGAAAAGTACAAAAAACACTCTAGGGAAGCCCTCAAGGTAAATTCCCCCTATGGTCTCACTACACTAGGTTCCCACATCCATTTGTAAAGAAATCAGGCTCAAATGATATTCAGAAGCCAAATTAAATCAAAAATACTACCTGACTAAACAGCTACTAATCACAACACAAGCATGTCAGATAATATCACTCCATATGGAAAACATAGCAACCTAATAAGAAAATTTTATACCCAACGGACAATATCATATTATACATGGAAAAACACATCCAAAGCAATGTAAATAAACCTATTTAAAAATAAAAACCAATACTCAAGAAAAAAAGTCATAGTAGGAATTAACAAGGTTAAATTCCCTAAACACATAATACCCTAAACTATGGTATTTGAATATTTTTTAACATATAAATCAAATACAATCTACAGAATGGTACAAACCACCTACAACAATGTTTTACAATGGATATAGCTAAACCACAGCCATTTAATTGATCTAGAGCACGATGGATATAAAAAAACATAAAAAACACTCAACATTGAATAACTCATGTGTGAGGAGAAATCAAGAGGAGAGGATCTATAAGAATGAAGAAATCACCATGTAAATTCCACCACAATCGATAGTGTTTGATTTAGAGAACGGATGGCGAAATAGGGGCTCGGAAAAGAATCAGTGATATCCATCTCTCTAGGATGAGACAGGTTCCAAAGAAAATAGTTATGTCAATTAAACGTGACCCCTATCCAATATAAAAAATAAAAATAAAAATACATATCATGTCCCATGAGGATACATAGAGTGTGTAGGCCTTTACTTGACTCCACATTAGGCAGTCCCCGGGTCACGCCACATGGCTATATACTTAGCTGTTACACAGCCAGTACACGGCTACCCATGACAACCAAGTACACGACGTGTACTCCTATGTACATGATGTGTACTTATTAAATTACCAAAATCTCCCCTTTTCTTCAAAATCACCTAAAATTAAGATCTGTACCTTGAATGAATATACAGGTTCTTACAATGTTCACCCCTTGAATAAATTTGTCCCCGAATTTCCCTAAGAAGGAGGTGAAGAATAATCATCGTATAGCTATGGACGTTGTGATCGCACATCGGCCTCCCTCTCCCATGTCTCCTCCTGTACTCACCTATGATGTCATAGAAACCATACTAGTGGAACATACCATCCCCTAAGATCTTTCACTATGCGATCAACAATATGAATTGGATGCTCCTCGAATGATGCATCCACCTCCAAATCAACCTTCTTGGGTTGAAAAACTTGAGATGGGTCTAAAACGTCAATGCTGGGAAATGTGGTAGATGTCATGAAAAGCTTGATACCTATGGGGTAACTACAACTGATAGGCAACTGACCTAAATATCTCTAAAAAATCAAATTTCCCAAAGTATCTCGAATGAAGCTTACCCTGTCTTTTAATCCTTCTATGTCCTATCATCAGTGTGACAGGTAGAAAAAAATAATCTCTAACCTCAAACTCTAGATGTAATATCCGTAGATAATTATATGACTTCTATTGTAAATGTGTAATAGCCATCCTCTTCCAAGTCAACTCTATCTGCTTAGCGGTCTCCTGTATAAGACGAGGTCCTGACATAGCTGTCTCTCCTACCTCTATTCAGCATTGGGGTGATCAGCATGTCCTATATTACAAAGCCTCATAAGGTTCCATATGAATAGTTTCTTAAAAACTATTATTGTAAAAAAAACTCCACAAGAGGTATGTGCTTCCCCCCAGAATTTTTAAAATATTGGACTCGTGCTCGATGTGTGTCCTCCAACACCTGTATCGTACACTCAGACTAGCCATCTGTCTGGGGATGGTATTCGGTACATAGAAGTAATTGTGTACCCAAATCCCATTGTAGTCCCTGTCGGACCTGAGAAGTAAAATAGGAATCCCGATCTAAAACAATAAGAAGTATAACCACATATAAACGTACAATCTTATGGATGTAAAACCTTCCCAACTCATCCAAACTGAAGGTCTCCATCATCGGTATGAAATGTGGAACCTTCATGAGTATATCAATAAAATCCAAAAATGCATCACTCCCTCAATGTGGCCTTAGTAAACCTGTCTCAAAGTCTATCACGACATCATCACACTTCCACTCAGGAATGGGTAACTACTACAAAAGTTATACTGGTTGTTGATTCTCTGTCTTCACCTGTTGACAGGTGGAACACCTCATCACAAAACCAACAACATCTCTCTTCATACTGGGCCAACATGTAAAGTATCAGAAATTCTGTATAATTTTTTTTAATTATATGGAATTATTTCAAGACTATGAAATCTGATAGTGCACGATTTTGAGGCCTAGAGTGCCTGGAATGATCCGTCAAAATTTTGTTAAGGTTTAATTATCGCACGTAAGCAGTTTTCCTGAAAAAGATAAATAACTCTTGAATTGTTACATGGATTTGAAATCCAAGGGCACGATTGTGCTCAGGATTTTGGGTTTACCCTAGGTGAGACATATGTTATTGAAGCACAAGACTCCTCTGATAAAACCATAAAATGGAATTAGTGTAAATAAAATAATAAAATAATGTTATTTTATTTTTCAAATACTTATAACACACAAAAAATAACTCGGATTAAAAATCGGAGACCACCGCTGAACTCATGAGGTATTCTTTTTTAGGCAGATAATAACATTGGCCGGTGCGGGCCACCAGTGAAAGTTATTTTTTGGACGTAAATTAAATAATTAAGTGACAATTATTTTATTGTAAAATTCATAACTTTTAAATGGTAACTCCGATTGGAAATCCGAGAGTACCATTGGGTTCCTTGGGGTGTCTTCACATAGGAAAATCCTAACCTCAATCGATGCTGGTCAAGGTTGACTGCTAATAATTGTCCATACATTTTTTGGGTAAATTCAGTAAACACATGAGTGGCATTTTGTATCTTTTGAACCAGTTCTCAGAAGTGAAATCGGAGGACACTATTGAACTCGCAGCACCGACATTCATTTAAGGAGACCTTCTCCTTAACCGTACTAGGCTGAGGGGAGGAGTTAGTTTTTTAGATTTTCATGGGAGGGTTGGACAAATAATTGAATTAAAAAATTAACTTTTATTTTAATTTTAAAACCAACCATTTGAATCATAAATGTGGGGACCACATGAGGGTAGTCGGGCATTTAATGTTGGGCATGAAATGCTTGGCTACACAAAATTTGTAACCACTTTTATCTTTAATTAAAAGTATACATTAATATTGAATTAATAAACAAACTTGTTAATGAAGAGTTATTTTATTAAATCTTCTTGTGGGTTGTATTCCCATTTGAGAAAGGGATAGGAGGCATCAGAGGGGAAATACTATAATGAATAAACACCCCCCAACAAAGAATGAGGATATCACATGAGCTCGGATAAGAAATGTGTTGTGGGAGCAAAGAACGCTGATGTCCCCTTCAATGACCACATCTTCCTCCTCTCAACATCTCCAATAGACGATTGAGGTAGGGGTTTGTTTAATATTGTTCATCATTAATTTTAGGTTGAATATTTCTCCTTAGGACATATGCTACCAGACTAAGATGGAGGGTACATGCCAAACGAACATGGTCCGATACCTTTGTATCTTCAGTGTTGACATGTTCTTTGCGAAAAAGGAGTAAGAAGACCGACGCTGGCAAGGAACAAGGTGGAAGTGACACAACCGCGCCACCAGAGGAGGCCGGTTCCTATCGGTCATTGTGGGAGATAACGACTTCCATCCACGTGAAGGTGTGGCGGCACGTGTCCGCACTTCCGGTAGAAGAGAAGGTCAGGGTCGGTCGGCCCTGACGGCGCACCAAGGCGTCTAGCAACTGGCTAGCTACAGGAGGAGCATAATGCATCTGTGCCACTGGAAGAGAGGGTCGACCATTCTGATTAGCCGCGTCGTACTGGGTAGGACCTGCTCCGGAAGCTCCTACAGTACAACTGGTGGTTCCATGTGGTGCCGCAGGGTAGGCCGAGCCGAATGGTCTAGTGGACCATTTGGAATACCGTGGGGGTGCCTCCCCCATTGGTGTCAGATTAGGAGGACCCCACCACGGTGGGAAACCCGACTGTGGGATGCACCGCGGGCCGCCCCCTTTTCAGGTCAGGCCGGACTTGAACTGGGTTAAGTCGACCCAAATCCGGTCAGACCAGAATCGGGCCCATATGGACCTAGTTTCACTTTTTTTGTCGTAACTTGTTTACCAAGTGTCTATTTGATGAACCATCTATGAATTTGGGATACTTGGATCAAGGTTTTTCTTTTTAGTTTACACCTCTTGTGTTTTGGCAACAGTTGGAGTATGGCCAGGTGGGATCGAACCCGAATCCAATTGGGCCCCTATAACTAAAACACTAATAACTCACAGACCGAGCATCTCATCGATGCACCGTCTATCATTTTGGAACCCTTACAACATGGTTTTATTTTGGGTTACTCATTTTGAAGCTTATTTATGGTATAGGTACAGCTGATATCTCGAGGGAAGATTCTATGGAACTCGAGCGCACCAAGTGTGAGGAATCCAGTGGCTGGTAGTGAGGTAGATGTTGGTGACAGATCATGTAGAGTTCAGTTCTCAGTGATCCTGTGTGGGTTAGCACATACCAATATTGTGTGGGTATGATCCTGTGTGGGTCAGTGCTCAGTGATCATGTGTGAGTCAGTGTATACCAATCTTGTGTAGGTCAGATCATGTGTGGGTCGATGCTCAAGGATCGTATGTGGTTCAACGCATACTGATCCTGTGTGGGTCGGATCCTATGTGGGTCTGCATGGGTTTGCTACCGATCGACTCTGGGTGAGTTGGATAATGTTTGGATAATTGTGGGGGTTAGTACCTATCGATCCTGTGTGGGTCAAACTTCATATGGTCAAAAGCAGTTCCTCTTGAAAGAAAAATATGATCTAGCTTCATTACTAATCATTTGTACTTCTATAAGTCACTAAAAACCAGGTTTGAGTTGAGACTCTTTCTGAGTTTTCTTTACTTTGTTCTTGTCAATGAGGTTATGCTATGTGGTACAATACCTATTTGTTACTTTAGTCTTTTTGGTGTTACCTATGTCATACTTCTACCTTCGTGGAGTTATATTTGTGGGGTTATCTTCGTGGTGTTACCTATGTGGAACTTCTAGCATCGTGTTGTTTCCTATGTGGTGTGCTTAACTCATGTATGAGATGAGTATATCTTGATAACTTAGGTATATTTATCCACATATGGCTAAGTAAAGTTGATTTTTTTCTTTTTGGTTTTTCCTTTGTGGAACTTTTGGAGACCTTTGGGGGTCTTGGGGTCCCAACTAAGTATTGTTATACTCAAACATGCACAGGATTCTCTGACACCATGTTGTGTTTGATGTAGATGATTCATAGCGTTTATCGAGTCTGAGGGAGCTAGTATTAAAGGGTGCACAGAGGTGGACCATTCGGTGTGACATGACACGAAGGAGATGGACATATGTGGAGTGCTGAGGAGGCAATCTGTTCCTACCATTTTGGTAGGAACCTCAGAGGATGACACAATAGCTGTTTTTCTTTTTCTTTTAGTTCTTTTATATTTTCAGTTTTACTTGTACCTTTATAGTTGAGCCTGTATTCTGGCCACTTTTACTTTCAATACTCTTTTAATATATCAGGTTACTTCACAGTGGCCTTTTTTGTGTTCTTGGACTGTGTGTTTGTACAAGATTAATGGATAATCCTTCGAATTTAAGGGATTTTTCCTTTCAGTGATAGTCTCGATCCCCTATACTATAGAATGTGGTATTGGGGTAGTCACGGCATGGGCCCCCGGGGGACGAGTCATGAAAAATTGGAATCAGAGGAGTTTGGTTCTACTGAAGAATTATGACTCTAATCTTTTCACTGAAGCAATAGTGTTAAGTGTTATGACTGGGTATTTCAATTTTGGGTGTCTATTATTTGTGTGGTTTTTGACGTATCTATACATCAGGACCCTAAATTCAGATTTCCAACTCAGCGCACAAAAACACTGATTGCGTGAGTTTTCGAAAAGTTTATCTTTTTATTTCTTTGGAGTCACCTCACCAGGTATAACTTAATGATTGTGGAATACCTATTTCTTGTCAGGATTCCACCAGATAGACTACCACCTTGGATTCCTGAGAGAGTACACAAATATGGCCATCCAAACGAGAGGCCTTAGTCCAGGGCCCTCTTACGGCGTTAGCGCCTTCGGGTGGTGTACCAGCAACACCAATACCTATTGGACAAGAATTGCCACTAACCCCACCAGTAGAGGATACACACTGACTGAGTGTGTTGAATGAGTTCCAGCGATAGTGGACTCCGAGTTTTCGAGGTAATTTAGATTCCCTAGTAGCATAGTGCTGGCTGGAGGCAGTGGCTAGTGTTTTCCACCTAGAATGAGACACCGGTAGTGCAGATTGTGATTCTAGCTACTGGTCTTTTCCAGTACGTGACCATGAGGATGGTTCGCAATATAATGAGGATTTGGTACATTGATCTCTGCCCAATATGGAACCTTCAAGCATTGTGTCGGCGATGTCACTACTCATTAGTCAGCAATTACAACTAGTAGTACCTGTAGAGGACATATTTATCCTTAGTTCTTTACATGAGTTTCCGCATCAGATACCCCTTATGTTCTGAGGTGATCCCGACTCACAGGCAGCAGAGGAATGTATTGAGGAGCTGGCTGAGAGTTCTCTATAGCTTCTACAGATTCGGTAGGATGATAGGTCGATAGATGAGTATTCATTGAGGCCTACCAATCATTCCTGGTACTCAATGAATATGATACGATCAATGATTCAAGGCTCGGACTTCCGAGCGAGGTGTCTTTAGGGACATTTGATCTAGAACTATTCCTATATGCATTCCTACCTATAATATAGTTGTAGAGAGAACCTTTGTGGATTAATGTCCTTTGGATGAGTAGATACAACCAGTGAATGTTAGAAGTGGGAAAGGAGGAAACTGGTTCTAGTCTCCAAAACTTGTCTGGGTAAAAATGTTTCGGGAAGAAGAATTGTCAGGGACAGATGATTCTTTAGGGGTTGTAGATGTGGAAGCAGATCTAGGAGAGCAGCATAAGGTGTTGTACATTTGGACATGTTACAATAACCCCCTTTGTGGTCCCCACCAGGCTTAGGGAGGTGGAGGATAGGGGAAAGGAGTAGCTGCATATGGTCAAGGAGTGCGACCCAAGGGCTCTAGGAATGATTCAATGAATGGTCCGTGTCTACAACTAGCTTTTGTTTTAAAAGACATAGATATCAATTATTCCTTCCATGAATCTTGTCCAATACCTAGAGTTTTTTTTATTCCGTTGACTTGACCATCACATCTGGAGATACCTTTTGGAGGAAACTCAATTATCACACTTACGCTGATGGTGTGATCTGACCCTTAAGGAAAGAGTTTCGGTCGGGACATCTTCATGGCTGCATCGAGGCCTTACGACATTAGTTTTTTTGGGAACTGGACATCCACAGTTCATACTCAGATTGACTATATTAGGAAAAAGGTTTTTGGTTTACCTACAATTTTGGAATGGGATTTTCCTTGGTCGATGAAAAAGGAAACCCATACTGCATAGGATAAACTCATTCATAGGAGGGTGCAGCCGATCACTCTTGTGTCATCCATACTTACCCTTGTAGCAGCAAGAGTTTTCAGTTTTCAGTTCCAAACATAAGTGGCCGAGAAAGGGGACATCTTTTAAAAAGATGTTTCCAGGATTACCTCCTCGAAGGGAGAGGGACATATGCATTTGTTAGGTACTAACAGAGATTTGTAGCCGAATTATATAGCGTAGAAACACCCTTGTCAACATTGATGAAAAAGGGGGAGCCTTTCCTGTGGATAGAGAATTGTCAGGAGAGCATTCAGGAGCAGAGACAGACACTGACAAATAGAACAATGATACTCGTGATCTAAATTTACCAGGAGTGGTCTTTGTGCTAATGATTTCCGAACAATATTTTATGGGTGAAAATTTTACATTCTACTCTAATCATAAGACTCTCAAGTATATCTTCTCTCGGAAGGACCTAAACCTGAGACAACGATGATGGATAGAGTTCCTACAAGACTATAACATTGAGATAGTCTATACTCTTGGGAGGGGGAACGTGGTAGCATATTCACTTAGTATGAGGTCTGATCTGCAGTTGCAGAGTAAAGTGATAGAGTAACTAGCCGTGTTGCTGATATCCATCGTAGATAGAGATGGACAAACATACCTTCAGTCTATAACTGTCACACCCCCACTCTTTCAGCGAGTCAGGGAGGCGCAACTTGGGGACACTGACTTCGAGGCTTGATGTGCTCCGATATCCTCATGGATGAAACCTGATGAATTTTTTGAAGGTAGGGAGATCGTCCTACTATTAAGTGAATATACCATGGTACCCGTAGATCTATAGGAGTAGGTGTTGAGTGAGTTCCATACGTCCCCTCTGGTGGTACATCCTGGAGTGGAAAAGATGTACCAGGACCTTTGACTTCAGTACTGAAGGCCCGGGATAAAAGAAGTAGGGAAAGAGTTTGTGAAATGATGTCTCACTAATCTGTAAGTGAATACTGCACAGTGTTTGTAGAAGTATTATGATGACCAGATACTGACACCTTTGGAGTTCCAATAGGTAGACCACGTATTCTTGTGAGTCTCTCCTCAAATGGGACAGTAGAGATTTGGTCGAGGAGGAAAGTTGTCATCGAGGTTTATCACAACATTTCTGATACTTCAGAGGATAGATGAATTAGAATATCACTTGGATCTTCCATCTCATTTGGAGAGGGTGCACAACGTCATCCACATATCCCAGTTGAGGAGATACGTGCATGACCCATCTCACATCATCGACCATGGAGAGCTGGACATCGATGACGGGGTGATGATTACCGAGGTTCTAGTAAAGATTGAGGATTGACAGGAGCAGGTCCTTCGTGGGCATTCGATACCTCTGGTGCACGTACACTGGAATTACGAGAACCTTTAGGAGAGCACATGGGATTATGAGGCTTAGATTCGTGCTCAATACCCTCTTTTGGTTGTTTTTCATTTGTTATGGATTTTTGGGATGTAAATCCATAATGTGGGGAGAATTTAATGTCCTGTAAATTCCATATAATTTTTTTTAATTATATGAAATTATTTAAAGTCCTTGAAATCTGACGACGCGCGATTCTGAGGCCGGGACTGCCCAGAATGATCAGTCGAAGTGTTGTTAAGGTTTAATTAGCACGTGTAAGTAGTTTTCCTGAAAAAGTGGAATAAATATTGACCAGTTACATGGATCAAATATCTAAGGGTATTGTTGCACTTAGGATGGTAGGTTTACCTTAGGCATGACTTAAGTTTAGTCGACATGACCCTCCTATGAGAACACATGAAAATGGCGTAACCATAAATAAAATAATAAAATAAAGTTATTTTATTTTCCAAATGCTTATCACTCACAAATGGTAACTCAGATTAAAAATCAGAGACCACTGCCGAACCTGTGGGGGTATGCCTTCCTTACGCAGATACTAACAATGGTCAGTACGGGCCACCAGTGAAAGTTAGTTTTTGTCCTTAAATAAAATAATTATGTTACATTTATTTTATTGTAAAATCTATAACATTTAAATGGTAACTCGGATTAGAAATTAAAGAGTACCATTGGGTTTGTTGGAGGGTGTTTCACTTATGTAGAGCTTAAAATCATCCAGTATGGATCATGGGTGATTGTTATAAAATGTTGGAAATTTTTTTTGGGTACCTTCAGTAAATGCGTAAGATACATTTTGTAACTTTTGAACTGTTGCTCGGAACTAAAATCTGAGGACACCATTGAACCCGCAACGCCAATATTCTCTTAATGGGACCTTCACCTTGGCCATAATAGGTCGAGGGTAGGAGTTATTTTTTCATATTTTCATTGGATGGATGGACAAATAATAAATTAATATAATTAACTTTTATTTTATTTTTAAAACCTTTCTTTTGAATCATTAAGGTGGGGACCACATGAGGATGGTCGGGCATTTAATATTGGGAATTAAATGCCCAGTTACAGAAAATGTGTAACCAATTTTCTCTTTATTTAATAAGATACATTAATAATGAATTAATAACCCAAATTATTAATGAAGTATGATTTTATTAACCCTTCTTGTAGGTTGTATTCCTGTTGGAAAAATGGAGAGAAGGCCAGGGATGGAAAATAATCCAACGAAGAACCACCCCCAACCAAGAAAGGAGGATGACGCATGAGCCCAGATTAGAAATGTGTTGCGGGAGCGACAAACACCAACGTCCCCTTCAACGACCTCATTTTCTACCTGGCTACATATCCAACAGAAAATTGAGGTAGTGGTTTTTCTAGGATAGTTCATCATTAATTTTTTTTTTGAATCTTTTTCCTCGAGCAGTGTCCTTCCAGACTAACGCAGAGGGTACAGGCCAAACGAACATTGCCTGATCCCTCCACATCTTCAATTTTAACGCATTCTTCATAGAAAATGAGGATAGTGACTGATGCCGGTGAGGCATAAGGCAGCAGCTGGCACTCTGTCCAGCCGTGATGGAGGTGGCGGTGTAACGGTACTGCTGGAGGAGGTTGTGGACCATCGGCCATGGTAGAGAAGCACAATGGCCGATGTTCCAACAGACCATGTGATGGTGGGGCTACATGCATTTGTGCCACTACTATAAGAGAAAATCATGGCCCATCGGCTGCAGCGGCACACCAAGGTGGTCGACAACCAACGAGCCGAGGGAGGAGCAGCGCTCGTTTTCACCTCTGGAGGAAAATGTCTTCCATTCGGACTGGCCACATCGCACCAGGCCAAAACCACTCTAGTGGGCCCCATATTCCAGTAGGTGGCAGCACATGGTGTCACCTAGTAGGTCGGGCCGAATGGTCTTACAGACCTATCAGAATACTAGGGGGACACCTCCCCCATGAGTGCTAGCTACGGTGGACCCCGCTATGGAGGGTCGCTTGATAGCGGGCCGCCCAACGGGCCAGGCCAGACCATGGACTAGTGGGATAGACCTTTCTAAACTAGGCCAACTGGGTCGGAACGAACCTAGATCAGGTCGACTCGAACTGGGTAGGGTTGGCTCAGGCCGGTCGGCCCGACCAGGTCGGAGTGGACCCGGGCCCATCTAGAACCAGTTTCCCCTTTTTGGCTATAACTTGAGAATCGAGCGTACGTTTGTTGAAACATATATAGCATTGGGATCCTTTTATTGAGATGATCATTTTTGGTTTGCTCCTATTGATTTTTGGAGATAGCTGAAATATGATTGGGTTGGATCGAACATGAATCCAACAAGGCCCTCAGACCTAAAACGCTTATAACTCAAAGACTGTGCATCTGATTGATGCACGATCTATTGCGTTGGAACCCTTAGGAGATGGAGTACCTTTGGGTTACTCCTTTTTTGAGCTTAGTTATGGTTGTGGTATGACCGATATCTCAAGGGAAAATTCTACGGACCTTGAGCGCTCCGGGTGCAAGGAATCCAGCGGCTGGCAAAGAGGCGGAGGTTGGAGAGAGATCATGTAGAGTTCCACACTCAACAATCTTGTGTGGTTCAATGAATACCGATCTTGAGTGGGTAAAATCCTATGTGGGTCAATGATCAACGATCCTATGTGGGTCAGGGCATAATGATCTGGTGTGGGTAAGATCCTGTGTGGGTTGGTGCTCAGTGATCCTGTGTGGGTCAGTGCATACTAATCCTATGTAGGTTAGTTGGGGTTAGTTACCTATCGACTCTGGGCAGTTCATAACCTTTGTGGACAATTGCGAGGGTTAGTACTGATTGATCATTTTGGGGTCAAAGTCCATATGGTCAAAAGCAGTGCCTCTTGACAGAATAAAATGATCTAGCTTCACAACTAATCATTTGTACTTCAACACTTCACTAAAAACCTAGTTTGAGCTAAGACTCATTGTGATATGTCTTTATATTGTTCTTGTTATTGAGGTCATGCTATGTGGAACTATACATGTGTGGTACTTTACTCTTTGTTGTGTTACCTGTGTGGTACTTCCACATTCGTGGAGTTACCTTCATGGTGTTATATTGGTGGTGTTACATGTGTGGTGCCTCTACCTTCATGGTGTTACCTAGGTGGTTTCATTCCACCATGTATGAGATAAGTATATCATGCTAACGTAGGAATATGTATGGGAATATTCCTAAGTATATTTGATTGCTTGATTTTTGGTTTTCCCTTTGTGGGACTCCAGGAGACCTACGGGGGTCTTGGGGTCCCTACTGAGTATTGTTATACTAAACCATTCCCGAGCTTTGTACACACCATGTTATTTCTGGTGCAAATTAAGAACAATGTTGATTGAGGCTGAGGGACCTTGGACAGGACAGTTTATGGAGGTGGACCATTCGGTGTGACGTGACGTCAAGGAGACGGAAAAACGTGGAGTACTGAGGTGGCTGTCTGTACCTAACTTTCTGGAATGAACCTCAGATGATGACCAAGTAACTGTTTTCCTTTTTCTTTCAGTTGTATTTTATTTTCAGTTGTACTTGTACCTTTATAGTTGGGCTTTTATTCCGGAACCTTTTACTTTCACCACTCTTTTACTACAATAGTTTACATCACAGTTGATTGTTTTTGTGTTCTTGGACCGTGTGTACAGGATTAAAGGAAATTCCTTCCCGTTTTAGGGTGTATACTTTTAGTGCTAGTTTCCAGCCCTTTTCCTATGGAAGGCAGGCTTTGGTTAGTCCCAGCACAGGACACCAGGGGATGGGTCGTGACCCCCCAATACTGATGGAGTAGATATCGATATATCTTGGTTACAATAGGATGAACTTCCCAAACTAAGGAATGAAAATTGTGAATCTTCTCCTCATATATATATGGTGGCACCAATACGCACCCCTGAAAATTCATTATCTCATCCTCACCTACTATCCTTCCAAGAATAGAGTCCTCTCCTAAAAAAATCTTGTAGATCTAGGCCTTCATAATCTGATTGCTGCTTCATTCTCACTCACTCAAGTAGAGTAGAGGTAATAGCTATAGAAGAAAGAAACATTTTTCCTTGTCTATCAGGAACCTCTAAATTAATCTCGGAGAAATTATCCATAAGCTTACACTAACTACTGACCTCCTCTACTTCTTGTATCTGATTCCTCTTTCTCTATGCATCAGCCACTGTGTAGCCTTTCCCAGGCATGTAGGAAAGCTCCAAATCAAACTAAATAAGGTATTCTACCCGCCTTTGCTGTCTCAAATTCATATTGCATTGACAGAAGATATACTTGAGACTTTTTTGTTTGGTAAAACCCACAAAATGTTCTCCCAATAGATAATGTCTCAAATAACGTAAATCATGAACAACTGCCGCCAAATCAAGATCATACATCAGGTTATTTCTATCATGTGGCCTCAACTAATAAGAGCCATAAGCAATAACTCCACCCCCTGCCTAAGCACTGCTCCTATTCCAATACCTAATGCATCATAGAAAATTGTATAAATCTTTCCTATCTTTGGAAAAACTAGTGTTAGTGTTGTAGTCAACCTCCCTTTCAGCTCCTAAAAGGCTGACTCGCAAAAACATTTCCACAAGTACATCACACCATTCTTATTCAGGCCTATCAGTGGTGCTTCTAACCATGAAAATTCATTTATAAAAGTTATTTAGTAACCATAAAACCTTAGAAAACTCTATACCTCAAATATATTCTTTGGATGATCCTATGAAACTAATTCTTTTACTTTCACTAGGACTATTGATAGTCTTTTCTATGAGATAACATGACCCAAGAAGTAAATATGGTCCATCAAAAACTAGAATTTTGACAGCTTTGCATATAAATAATGCTCTCTTAGTGTACTAAAAATGATATAAAGATGTGTATCATGGCCGTGTCGAGTGTAAGAGTACACCAAGATATAATCCATGAAAACCACTATGATGGAATCCATGTATGGATGGAACACTCGGTTGATCAGTTACGTAAAGATTGTCGGCAGGTTCGTAGACCAAATGGAATACCCATTTACTTGTATAGATCATACCTTCTCTGAATGACTGTAAGAGGTACATCTAGTTCTATAGTAGGAAACTAATGATAACCAGATCTCAAGTCAATATTCATGAACACTCGGGCTCCTTGAAGATGATCAAAGAGATCATAAATCCTCAAAAAGGGATATCTATTCTTGAACATCTACTGGTTTAGCTTCTGATAATCCACACATTGTCATAGGGTACCATCCCCCTTTATTGAAAATTGGAGATGAAAAACCCAAGGAGAAGTACTGTGTCAAATGAATCCCTTTTACAATAACTCCTCTAACTACTTCTTGAGCTCATATAAATCTAGTGTAGCCATCCTATAAGGAGGAATGGACACTGGTGCCACTCTTGGCACAAGCTCAATAGAAAAGTTTACCTATTTTCCTAGAGGAAACCCTAAAGATTACTCGAGAAAATCATCGATGAAACGATCCACCACATGAGGAAAGTCAATATGTGAAGTCCCCTGGTCATCCATATCCAGACTAGCAATATGGACTATAACTCCTCCCAACCCATGACACTTGATTCCAGCACTGCCTGAATGGATTTCCCATTCTTCCTTATGTAGGAAAAAACTACCCTATAGTGATGTGAAACTCATCCTAATACGATAGCAATCAACAAAAACATGGAAAGGAACTAACTAGTCCATTCTGAAAATGACATCATAGACCATTATCTCTAAGACATAAAGGTCCCATAAGAAGTGACACCCACTGACCTCGAGAGGGTACTCATTGCACTGTCGTACACTATCCATTATAGTCCCCAACAAGGTGTCCAATGTTAACATATCCTCATAAGTATAGATAAAGAGCCCATGGACCTCTATAACAGAAATAAATATGAAACTATGGGAATCCCCTATATCAAACAGAGCAGAGGCTAAAACCGAGGAAACCAAAATCATACCTCTAACTGTAGAGGGTCCTGGAACATGCTCCTGTTGGGTCTAATCCACTACAAATTTCTGACCTATACCATGGCCCTACAACCCTAACAGACCACCCTGAGTTGATCTACCCTATTGTCACTGAAATCCTGACGACTGGATACCATAACCACAACCTCCACCTCACTCTGACCGGTCGTATGAACTCCAGTTCATAGAATGATGATAAAATGGAGGTCCTATACCTAAATGAGGAGTCATATAAGAGCCTATATCACTAGCTATTGGTGATAAAAACTGACAGAATTTCTAAATATGACCCATCTTGTCACAAGATCAGCACTCAACTTGGACTCTCGGGAAAAGTGGCCTCGTATTCTCACCCTCCCCTCACTGGTAGCATACTACATGTATGCCTAAAGGTGTATCCATCCTACTAAGATCTCCACATGTCGAATCCCAGGGGTGCTTCCTTATATCAATCGAAGAAGCACCATCTCTAGATGTTGAACCGCCCTAGCCCACAGCTTCAGAATCCCTCAAGTTGCGCTCTGTGATTAGCACATTGTTGACTAAGGGAGATATATTCATCAACCTGAATATTTTCACCTATGATCAGATGTCATTCCTGATACTATCCTCAAACTTCCTCACTAGTAATAACTCATCCTCCCCCAGAATGGGTGTAAAGTGCTATAACTCTGTGAAGTGAGAAGAATACTCCATGACAGATAGAGTACCCTGCTCCAAACTCATGAACTATCAGGCTCGATCAGCCCTAAAATTCTTCGGGTAGAAGCAATCATAGAAGGCATGCTGGAACTAATCCCAAGACATAACCTACAGGCATCCTGCCAGTGATATCACATCCCACTATCCCATGGTGGAATCCTAATGCATGTACAAAGAATGTTTCACCCACCTCTCTGGAGGCATTCAGAGATGATTGAAGATAGTCAACATTGCTTATAATCATGACTCTAAAGCCTGAGTTCCTCCATCCTCTGAGAAAGTTGAAGGATGCTGCTAAGGAAAAAACTATGTCAACTCTGCCATAGATGGGGAAGGATGCGGTGCTTCATGGAAGGTCAGTATAAATCTCATGAAGCCTTCTCGGAACTGTGCATCGACACCTGTATCCATAATGAAGAATGGTGAAAAGATAGGAATTATGGGAGGATATGATTTTTGTCCATTATATACCATTTCTAGTGTCTGATAATTGGTCTATATATAGTGTAATACCGTCGAATTTCTCAGTGGTATGAATTTGCAAGGTCAAGCACCCACCTCAGTTTATGATTTTCATGGACTGAAACATAGAAGTGCTAGAAAGTAAAAGGAGAGAAAAATCATTCAATATGTCTACAACATGGATACACGATGTGTATAACCACTACACAAAGTGTTTATTTAATCCTTTACATGGGAATGTACTTATACCAATCCTGGTTGTGTAACACCATCACACACAACGTGTTCACCTTGAGACACAATGTGTACTTGAATCATTTTCCCCCTGCCTGAGTTCCTCTACATGCCTAAACACATGGCTCCTACCTGGATATATCTACATGACGTGAGTGCCCTGGACAAATTGTTTTTCCCTTATTTAATAACATTTTGTGTCATTATACACATGGTCTGTGACACAGTCGACTCCACACAACGTGCAAGAATAGAATTAGACATTTACAACCTGACTTTCATCCAACCGTGATATTTATCACAAAACTGGATACAAAGATCATATAACACAACATGTACTCTTAGTACACACCATGTTCCACCAATCAATTACCAACCCATTATTCCTACTCAAACAATTTTTCACACGGTTAAGGATTACACGATGAGTACATATAGTACACAACATGTATATAAGAAAAGTTTTTCCCTCCCAAACAGAAGGATGAATGGCATGTATTATTGAATGCACACTATGTATTCTGGGTTTTTCAAGACAGTATACTTCAGAATCAACTCTAGAAATCCATAAAAACATTGAAATGAACATTAAAGTGCCAAATTTTGATCACTGTGGGCCCATACTCCATAGGAATCAAATCATGGCATCATATTCAAGTTACATAACAAGTGTAACAGTGCAAGCAAACACATGATCCACCAATTTACGATCCATGAGGGGCCATAACACCTCATGGACAAAATTTTTTTGCTCATTAAAACAAAAACTTACACAATTGCAATCCCATATCAAATAGATGGTATTATATCAGGTAATCTATCAAAACGACATTCATATCAAGAACTACATACATCACAACAACATGAAATCGATAATTCACCCTAAATGGCATGAAAAGAATGCATGACATGTGATCTCTAGCAAGTGTCTATATGATGCATGAGATTCCATATCCTCATCGCATCGAGTTTCAACAAAAATAGAACCTCAATAACACCATTGACAACATCACAAAACACATGAATCACCCAATAGTGAAATCAAATCAACTATAACAATTGAAAAACTAGTAAAATGAAATAATCAAGGCATATTAGATTTTCCCTGTACAGGGGTCAACTACCCCAGGAAAAACTTATTACCCACTTTCTATACCATCATATCCCTGTATATAGGATCTAAAAAGTAAGTCAAATAAGAAAAGAATGAATTTGATGCCACTTTTTAACATCTAGGTTCTAGGTGCCGCCTTAAAGTGCCCCATACCCAGTTGGTCAAATTTCCTCAACTTCATTTCCCTAGATGCGAGAGGCTGCTGACTTGCATAGAGGGCCTAGGGTGTGATAGTGGGGAAAATAAGCCCCCATTCACAGAGTCATAGTGGGAACAATAGTGTAACAGTAGCGGAAGAAGTAATTCCATACGATAAGTAAACAACGGAAGACTAAAAGTGAATAAACAACTACATCATATATATGTAAATAATGATGCATGTCATAAGTATCAGGGAAAGTAGACAAACAAGTCCCAATGCTAGAATAAATTATTAAACCAATGTACAATGAAAAAAAGTATACTCTAATGGAATCACAAGCATCATCTTGGTCACATGCTCCCCAGCTCCACAACAGTCAAGTACCTTAAGTAGATAGGAGCTTTCCCTTATCTATACCTGCAACAATATAATCTATTTGGGCTCAAAAGCATGGCCCAAACAAGGTGTGAGATGAATCCCATTAGGTGACCACCAAAATATTTGTTCTTAACTATAAGTGAATATATATAAAAGGAAAAAATCAAAATGATGTAATTAACAAGGAAATACTAAAAAGTAAAAAGTCTTATAGTTTCAACTACATTTATTTGCATTATCAATTATTTAGACAAACAAAAACAAGAAACCCTATGGGAATGTTTAAACTGCATAACACATCTGGTTCAACTTAAAAAAATATATAATGAACACTTGGGTAAGCTCACACAGTCTAAACCCTTTGGTCTTGTGCAAATAGACTCTCTGAGGAAGCACTCACTATCAATTCCCGCTATAATATTTTAGAGATAAAGTACAAAATCTCTGAGGAAGTACTCAACATCAATTCCTCTTGTAGTCTCAAAATATTAACAATAGACACTACAAGGGATCACTCAACGTCAATCCTCCATATGGTCTCGTAACATGAAAAGTACAATAAACACTCTAGGGAAGCCCTCAATGTTAATTCTCCCTATGGGTTGACTACACCAGGTTCCTACAGCCATGTGTAAAGCAATCAAGCACAAACGATATTCAATAGCCAATGTAAATCACACATACTACTTGGAAAGATGGCTACAAAGCCTAACACAATTAATTTAGAAAATATCACTTCATCCTAACAACAATAGGCATGGAATACATAGCAGCCTTACATGAAAATTCTAGACCCAATGGGCAATATCATATTAAACATGGGATAACACATCCATAGTAAGGTAAATTACCCTATTTACAATAAAAAACCCATACTCTGAAAAACAAGGCATAAAAGGAATTAATCGGGTAAAATTCCTTAAACACGCAATACCCTAAAATAGGGTATTTGGTACTTTTGGCACATATAACTCAAAGAATTTCTAAGGAAAGGAACAAACCATCTACCAAAACATTGTACGATCAATATAGTTGAACCTCAACCTTTGAATCGATCTAGAATGTGGTATATCTAGAAAAATATAAAAAACAATCAACCTTGAATAACTCATGTAAGAGGAGAAATAAATAGGAGATAATCTATAATAAGGAAGAAATAACCAAGGAAATTCCAACGCAATCTTTGATGTTTGATTCAAGGAAGAGATGTGAAAATAGGGGCTCAGAGAAGAATCGGCGATAACCGTCACTCTTGGGGGAGACAAGTTTTGAAGAAGACAGTTCTATCAAATAGACGTGACCCTAATCTGATATAAAAAATAAAAATAAAAATACATAGCATGTTCCTTGAGGATAAATGGCATGTATAGGCCCTTACTAGGCCCCACTTTAGGAGGTTTCCAGGTCACCTCACATGGCCATGTACTCGTGTGTTACACGTCCAGTAAATGGGTACCCACAACAACTTAGTACATGGAAAGTACTAATAAGTACACGACATGTACTTACGAAATTTTCAAAATCTCACCTTTTTCTCAAAAACACCCAAAATCAAGATCAATACCTGGAATGAAGATCCATGTTCTTACATATACTACCTCATTTATGTATATAAAATAAATCTCTATTTATTAATCTTAATTAAAATTTCCACTCAAGTTAACTTTTTCAAGGGATTACAATTTAAAATTTAACAAATATGTAAGAATTTATTTTACAATATATTTTTTAGGGATTTCTTATATATTCATTGAATGAATATTATAATATATCCTTCATAAACTCAATATATTCTCTTATCATCTATATATTTAGTGATTTTCCATGTTTACATCTAACTTTTCTACTCTTTCTCACTAGAATTAAGTAAATAAGCTTCCATAAGAGAATTTGATCTTATTTCTCTTTTTTATTGGGTCTATTTTTATTCCATGTCTATATGATTCAAAAATGTTCTATAAAAGTTGATTTTATATTTTAATGTAATTATTAAAAAAATATATGTTATAGTGGAATATATATAATTTTTTAAAAGAATATTCTAAATTTCATCTGAAACGGTCATTTTGTAATTTCATTTTAAAAAGTTAAAAGGAATGTTTCCTTTTATCATATATGACATTAATGGGATTTCTTACGATAATAACCATTTAATGCAATATAGATTATTCTATATGTTTTAAATGGTTTTTTAAATAAAATTATATATATATTAAAATTTTCAATTCCATTTTCATTTATTCTCTAGAATACATGACTTTATTGCAATGCTATATTTTTTATGATTCAATTGTCATATTTATATATTATTAATTTTTGGTTCATTAAAATTATCTAGATTCATTCAATTTTCTTTGATCATATTTCATTATAAAAATCAAAATTCATTGAATCAAATGTATACATATTTCATAAACTATATAAAATTGCTACTTATGGTATTTTATTATGAAATCTATTTTTTTGACATGGAAAATATTGATTTTCCTCATTTTTTTTCAATATGGATATTTTTTATAAGTAATATTACATGTGAATGAAATGGATAATTCAATATATATGGAATGCATTGAACATGTAGATATAGGTGGGCCCCAATTATAGATATACCCTTGATAAATTGATAGGTATCATGATAATAATGTATTATATGGCCTTATTAAATAGTTTTCTACTGTATACATACCAATATTTGAAAATATATCATCATAAGGCCTTGATCAAGACATATGATATTATGAACATGCTTCATTGATAATTTAGTTATTATTATCCTTGATATTGTTAAAATAATATTATCCATGTAATTTTTAAGTTCTCAGTTTATGGATTAAATGGGTTTTTTTCAGTTATTTACCTTTCCATATTGATTATGCCTTATTTACTCATGATAGATTCAATTATACCCAACCCTTTCGAAGAGTTTAAGATCACCCTTATTTTTTTCCATTCTCTAGTATATTAATAATTAAACTATGATTCAATTATAAGGATGTATAATATTTAATCTTAATTTGGTTTATATTTTATTCCAATTTAATTGATAATAATGTATAAATATGGTTCTTTAAAACTACAACATTGATTGGTCATTGGTTATGTGATCCCTTGTATCTTATGTCAATGTAATAAAGTAGATATTAAATCTGGGTTACCAAATTTAAGGTTATAATAATAAGACTCCTGAGGAATCCCATAAGACTTTAACATATAGTATTACTTTTACAGAACCATGTTTGACTTTGAAATAGTATGACTTTGGGAGTTTTATGGAATTTTATTCCTACAGAGTTAAGCCTTTTGAAATAATATACCTTCTCATATACGATTTTAACAGTGTGAAAATTTATAACTTTGGAATTTTTGAGGATGTTTCGACCAACCCCATATCATATCCACACTTTATTAATAAAATATATATGAAGTAGTTGTGGGTCATGGGATTAATTAAAGAGGATTAATTGAAAAAACACACCTGAATAGATCATTAAAACATGTCTTGGAAAAAAATACATACAGTTCCACTTAATGGTAGATCATATTGATTTATACATGTGTTGAGTTTATTTACCAAGAGAAGATTATAGAATCTATAATTTCAAAATATTGTTTCCCTATATAAAAAACCATGATTGGATATGAGATGCTAGGACTTACATGCAACCATCAGATGGAAGAGTTTTCACTTTATATGAGAGGCTGACATTTTTAAGTGGAAGTAATAAAAGATAGAGAAGGACGCTGAAATTTTTTCAATGTTAGGATAAAATTATGAATCGAATATGAGTAGTGGAAATCTAAGGGAAACTTCCTTTATGAGTCAGTATCTTCTACTCATGCATCCTATTGATTTTTAATAGAATTTTTATTCTTGAATAGGGATATTTATTTTATTTTTCAATTAATTCCTCTTCTATTCATTTTTGTGTTGTTTTTCAAATCAGTGATACTAAAGTGGTTGTTCTCAAAACATAAAATTCATAAATGAGGTCACGATTTTCCACATAGTGATTTTAATTAGATTTAATTTATTAGAGGTATTTAATTAATTATATCATTTTCAAAGGAGAATCAACACCCATATTGAGGTCTTATTACAATTTCTAGGATGAGTTAAATGCTTACATTGAGTTCTTAAAGTATGTATTGATAAATTATATTAAATATTAATTTCAAAAGGAAGAACAATGTGACTAAAGGATCAAAACTATTTTATAACTATAATTTATTGATCTAGTTTCACAATCCTTTTTAATATGATTTTTTTCGTTTCTAGATATTCACTCTAATTTTTTAAAATTTAACTTTGTTAATTTTCCTTTTACTTTTTCACATAATTATCAAATCACTATATTTATTCAGCTTTTGTAAAAAAATCATAATGTTGAACACAAACTACACCCTTTTGATATATTTCCTTATGAACTTCAATATTTCACATGTCGAGGTTAGATTATTTATATTTATTTCCCAATAAAATCTCCAAAAAAATCTATTGTCGGAATGGATGTCCATATAGTATGGATGATGATCTGTCCCCATAATGATATATTCATAGTTTTAGCCATGGTGGCTTGAATAATAGCAATTTGAACCTATTCAGATACCAAATGGGTCTCCTTCTATTGATGGAATTATCCATTGTTGGAATCCTTCTATGGTAATTACAGAGTCGTAGCTAGGTTGGAACACCATGAACTTCCTATACCTCTTTAGTGTAGGGGTAGGTGTTGTAAGGGAACATTGTGATATACATGTTAAGTAATTTATAGTGGTGAGAAGATGTAATTTACCCCATAGGATCCCTCCTTATAGGGGATTTAGAGTAGTTTCATGGATTCAATATCATCTCAATCCATCTATTAGGTGGGGATAAAACCTTCCTCTTTATAGAATTATATTAGGTAATTGATCACCCTATGTTGAATTACCATTATTATCTAAAGGGGGGAAGGATACCCAGAACTTAGGGTGATGTGGTAGTTTCTTCCTATGAATAGGTGCATAGATTCACTGGACATGGGTGTCTATGTGTATTAATAGTTTTGGGGTCATCCCTTCTACCTCATTGTATATTTTTTTTGTTCATGAAACCTTTTATGTCATGGAAAGTGGTTTATATTTAACATCATATAAATCCAATCATGAATTGGTATTTGATATTTTTAGTTCTTAACAATACTCATCTTATCATTGTTATTCTAGCAAAGATTTACACAAGTTCACAAATTTTATTTTGATGCTTTACTAGTATGAAAAATATATATATTTATTGGGATAATCATGTTCTAAGTATCGCATTATATCTTTCTAAATATGGGACACATTTCTCCATTGGGGTGATAATTATGAAACATTTGATTTTAATGGTATAATAGGAATTCATCTCATCTAACTAAGGAAATTGTTTTATATTATAGGGAACCCTCGTAGATTTAAGACATGCTTATGAATCCCCTATTTATTATATCTATGGGAACATGGGTTAATTATACCACTTCCTACATTAATAGGGTGTAAACCATATAATCAATAGGGATGTGTTTTTTGGGTATCAATATTTTTTGTTTATCATTCATCTTAGGATAAGAGGGAATGTTATGTTCATTAAATAACAAGGAATGGGAGATATTCAGCTAAACAAATAAGTAAGGGGATTTAACATTATTCTCATCACATAAAGAAGGATGTGTCATTTTAATATCTCCTAATAAGGGAGTAAGAATTTTATTACAACAACTCATGATTTTTATACATAGATATTACATATTCTAAAATGAATATTAATTATATAACATAACATATCCCAGAAAAAACTATATAAGTCCAGTGTCCTTATAAACATGTAAATATGAACAATTAGTTCATAAAATATATATATAATCATAAACTAATTCCTTTATAACTAGAAACTTTTTTGTTATATCATACTTATTAATTTTCATCCTATACTGGGGAAAATAAAAATATGAAAATGGTGAGCTTAGATGATCAATAAGGTTATACAAGGGAGATATCAATCATAACAAGTGCATGAAGGAAAAGGAAAAATGTCATAACATTTGATAAATATACCCTACATACCAAAGACTATAATCTTGAGTCATAGAATAAATTTTGGTAGTTTATAAGACATGAATCAAAATGGTACATGATCCATGAATGAGTAAAATTGGAATAAGACATGGTATTGTGGAATTCACAAAGGCATTTAAAATAATTTATTAGTATTCAAGAACATTTTCCAAGACCATGATAGTGTAATGTGTTCACTTCCAAAACCATCACAGCAGTCATGGTTCACTATGGAGATCAACAAAGTGGTGAAAGTCCCTTACTGAATTGAGTTCACTCACTATTCAAGTCTTGTCTATCTTATGAGATATAAATCATTATCCAATGCATTAGAAGAAGATATAGGTCCCCCCCCCAACACATAATTATAACCATACAATGGTGTTCTATAATAACATAAATCCTTTATCATATCATAACCCATGGAAAGAAATGGGTTTCATAAACACATCCTCAAAACATAACATGTAGAAATAAGAAACTGTTTCATAAATATGACACTATCATAAACATAAAAAATTAGATAAAGATTAATGATGATATCCATGTATCATATAACCAATAACGAATAAATAAATTAAATAATATAATATTTTATGGAAAATTATTTTTAAATATCACTTGAAATAATTCTTAAGGAAATAATCCATTATATTTCAAAATAATTTCTTTTAAGAGATGTGAAATTATATAGGAAACAGTTTTCATTGAAAAGAACCTTATAAAATTGTATGTATTCAAAGAATTAAATAATCAAAATGGTTTTAAAATCCATTAATGTTGTATAATTTAATTAAAATCCCTCTATATTTTTGTCAGAATAGTAAAAAAAGAACCTCATTTAGAAAAAGACAAAAAGATTACCTTAAGAAAATTAAAACTTGGGTAAAATGATCTAAAATAATAATATGAGGATATAAAAAACCTTTTTGTAACCACTTTTCAAAAAAAATGTTCATGGAAGATATATATTCCTCATCAGATACTTAAACATGAACAATCTTGTATAATGATGAGATTAGGAAATAAACCCTTACCTCAAGTCTCAGCTTTCATCATTCATGTTCAAACCTCTTATAAAATAAATATGTAATAATTATAAATTTATTAATTAAAAATATATCTTTCATAAAATTTATTATTTTTTATTATATCTTTTTACTGGTTTATTTTTGATTAGTTATTAAAATCACTATTCTAGGTTATAACTACTTTGTTTTCCGAGCATGATTTAGTTCAAAAATCCTGGTCCATATACTCTGATGATTGTACCATAATTTCTAGAAAGTTAATCATATTATAAAAATAAAATGTACTCATTATATAAAAACTTATAATAATTCATAAAATGTAGGTATTGAAAATAAATCACACCATTCAGGGAGTTGGCGGGTGGTACATATGCATGAACGTTGTTTCCATTTTTCAACTGATTAGGTGAAATAAAAGAAAATAATAATTTATCATTTAATTTTTTTTTATTATATTATATATATCTTATATAATTTTACAATTAATCCTTAATATCATCAATGTGAAATATTTATGAAAAAAATCACATCACATCATAGAGATTGTAGTCCATATGTACACACAATCGACATTATCATTTCCCAAAAGACTGGATGAAAATAGATATAATATTTTCATTTAATAATTATATTTATGTTATAAATATCATATAAAAAAATTAAACCCATCATTAAACCTTTAAATAAATTATAGTGATCAAAAATTAATTGTAACTCTAATTGGGGAGGGTAAGCTGTACATACACACGAGTGATACTTTCACTTCTTATTTGATGGGAAAGAGAGTGTATAAATGTGTTTTTATAATCATAATAACATTTATTAACATTTATGGTAAAGAAGTTATTATTTTTTGAGATATATCATAGATTTATATGAGGTAAATAAGAGTATAAAAAAGTGATCAGTTAAATCAATTAGCTTTTCTTAGAAATTACACCTCTAGATCTTCTCTTCAGGGATCTAGGGATGGTATATTGGGAATGAAAGAACCTTCAGAATGAGGATAATGAAGTATAGAAGATAACTTGGTTGAGTATTTATTATATATATGTCTTAAATTTTTGAAATTAAGTAATAGATGAGGTTTTATTTTATTATGGAGCTGAAGGGCATGATTGGAATTTCAGAAAATAATAAAATATATTAAGACTATTCTAGAGATGAACTCTTTCAAATTGCCTATAGATGAAAATGTAATGATATTTTGGACCAAATATTTTCCCAATTTTCATTATTTTAGGTATTTATGATTTTTAAATAATTTAATAAAATATTTTTCCCAAAAAATATCATTATAGTAAATTTTGATACTATTCAATAATTTCAATTTAAAAACATCAATATTAGAAGTCAAATTTCAAAAAAAAAACTATTTAATTATATCCCAATACTATCAAGTTAACCATGAATATTATTGTTTGCCCTAAAATAGGTCAAAATATATTCATTTTAATATATTTAATATCTTTTATTTTATTCTTACATTAATTTAATAATTACTACATTAGCATTGTGTAAGCATTTAAGGTAGTTATTTGTTCTCTAAAAATTAAAAATTAGTTACCATCATGAATATAAATATTATAATACTATTTATAGGTGAAAATATCATTTGGTTAACCCCATATTAAAAATATTGTTCTTATTAAAAACAAAAGTTCAAAACATAAATATTACAATACAATTTATAGGTGAACATCTCAATGCTCAGGCTTCCAGTTCCAGCATTTCTCTCCTAGTTTGTTTGCGGAAGTAGTTTATCATAGGATTTGGGATAAGTGGTTTTATTGGAAGTTGATGTATTGAGATGATCATAATTTTCTGGCTTCATTCCAGGATGCACTTCAACCTTATCGATGTTGGGTATTTGAGGATTTTGTTTCTCTATTAACTATTATGTGGGGTGATATTGGAAGTGACGACGAATGAGGTTGATGATGTTGCTAACAACCTTCACCCTCAGCCTCTCCTACTATACCCCAAACTTATTTTCTTATTCTCTAATCCCAATAATATTTGGAGAGGTGGTGACAACAATGTTTTGGGATGTGGTGTTCGGTAGCTGGCAGTTCATCTGGTGTGTCTGAGATCAGTTTACCATTAGGTTGGTGGTTGGTCGTTTGATGTGAACGAAGGGGTTTTGGTTATTGGTGTTGGATCATTAATACGATGAGGGTTATTAGTTTTGATTATGTTTATTGGGGTGATAAAATCTTCTATGTTGCATTTTTTCGGTTGGCAATGATGGGGAGACGATGACGACGGTGGTGTTTCCAAGAGCGATAAGGATTACGAGGATCTATTGACGATGCGACGATTATGATGGAAATGTGTATTTTCATTGTGATAACTCGATGTATGTTGGTTTGTGGAACATTTTTTCTTAGGTTCTACATTTCTATCTACCTATTGAATTCAAATTTTGAATTTTAGATGGCTTGATTTTGTATGGTTACCGATCACTTTAAAGTGGCTCTTTGAAAATGTAAAAATGGAATTTTCAATTAGTTAGTAAGTATAAAATGTTTAAATACTAAATTCATGAATAAAATTCATTTAATTTTCCAAAATAAGTTTAAAAATAAATAATTAAAATTTAAAATTAATCCAAAATTTAATTTTACTGTGTAAAATATTTAAAAGAAAATATATTTTTTCATGTATATTTGTGTATTTTAGTATTCATAAAAAATTCAAACATTTTAAAAATTGATAAAAAATCATCCTAAGATAAATTTCAATTTATTAATTAAAAAATTATGTTAATATTAGAAAATAAATTTTATAAAAAATCATTTTTAATTATATTTATTTTCTCATAGAAGGAAATATAAATCATTTTTAGAAACATAGTATTGATGAATATAATTAATTTATGAAAAAATAACTTTTTCCGTATAAGATAATAAATTAATGTTTATTGAATACAAAATTCACATATATTTAATAATATATTTATTCATATTAATACCTACCAATTTAGTGGCTCGGTTATAATAGTCATGATAAAATAATAACATTTTTATAGTGTATCAGGAATCATTTAAAATCGGTGTTTTGTGAAATGTAATCTATCGAAGAAAAAAATTATTTTGAGAAAAGTGTTTCATGATAATATCTATATGTTACATTTTACCCCTTTTAAATTTAATTTATCCCTAAAAATTCATCAATCAGATATAAATATATGAGGATACATTTTCCCCATCACATCTTAATGATTCAATGTAGCTTCCTCAAATTGATGGTTCCACAAAAAAAACATTAACAAAGTCAGTGGTATTTTTTCATAGAAATTTATCTCTATAATCTAGAATATAAACCAACATTTATTTATATAAAAGATCCTTCTTCAGTAGTAAAACATCTGAGTTTATTATATTTGAAGGATCTGGTATGTACTTCTTTTGGAGAGGTACATGGAACACGTCATGATCTTGAGAGAGACTCGGTGGAAGATCATATCAATAAGATACCATCTGAATAAAAAGGAGAATTTGAACAGTATTAATATACCTAGGGTTCAACTTTCGCTTCTTTCCAAATATCATCCCTCTCATCTAGGGAGATATTCCTAGAAATACCATGTGACCTACTTCAAACTTCAGATCATTTTGATTATTTTAAGAGAAATGTTTTTGAAACATCTCATCTACTCTTATGTATTTTTGAATTAATCTAATCTTATCTAAAATCTCCTTAGTTTAATCTAGTTCTAATAGTTTTATTTTCTGAAATTCATTCCATAATATCTGTGTTCTTCACTTATTACCATATAGGTCTTCATAAGGATCTAACATTATTATCGAATGAAAAAAAATTTGTAAGAAAATTATACCAATGGAAGGTGCTGATCCCAACCTCCTTTTAAATCCATTAATTATGCTCTAAAAGTTTATTTTAGATTTTGAATGGTTCTATTAGACTAAACCTTCATATGTGGATGAAAATCCATGTTGACACTTACCTTTGTATCTAGATCCTTATAAATACTTCACTAGAACTCATTAGTAAACCTCAGATCCCGATCAGATACAATTGAAAGTGGTGCTCCATGAAATCATACAATTTGACATATATTTTAGAAAGCTGATCAAGAGAGAAATCATCTCTGATATTAATGAAGTGTATTAACTTCATAATTTGATAAACAATAACCCATATAGAATTATGGAATTTAGATGTTTTAAAATTCTGATGAATGAAATCCATGGTGTTTTTTTATTTTTATTTAGATAGGGTTAATGGTTATAACATCACCATAGACTTATATCTCACAGCCTTAATATGCTGACTACTAAAACCCTAGGAAATGTACTCTGCAATGTCTCTCTTCACTCCATCAGACCAAAAATACTCTTTCATACCACTGTATATAATTGTACATCATGGATGAATATAGAAATGATGAACTATGAGCCACATAAAATATCTCCTTCTTCAAATATGGTCTGGGTGGAACACCTAGGCAGTTCATAGACCTAATTATTCCATAAAAATCAATTTTTATCCCAGGATCATTTCTTACTTTCATTTTTATATCTACATCATCCTTCTACACCTCTTTGGCCATCTCTTAAATAGAAGGTTAACCATTCATATGATCCAGATAAGAGTTATCCCTTTTACGATTTCCAGGTCTATCCTTTTTTTAATTGGTAAATATTGTACTTTTTTGATCCTCATCATAAATATTTTAGCAGGTTCATTTTTTATCAATGTGTATTCCACCTTATTATCTTTCTCGGGTGGTAGTTTATAGAGCATAAAATAATTTAGTCATCTCAAATCATTTTATTTGGTTCATGTTAAACTCTTTTTGAGTAAAAATATACTTTAAAATTTTGTTATTAGTATATATTTCATACCATTCTACAAATAAATAATGTTGGTATATCAATAATAAAAAAATTACGACAGCTATGACTAAATCATAATTTTGGTAATTTTTTTCAGGGGCCTTCAATTGGAGTGAACCATAATCTATCACCATATAATTTTACATGATAACAAATCCAAGTACCTTTTTTGATGGATCATTATAAATCAAAAATAATTCTACACTATAGGGTAGTGTGATCATTGGTGCACTGACCTGCCTTCTTTTAGAATCCTTTAAATTCTCTTTACATTCCACTATTTATATGAACTTAACTATTTTTTGAGTCAACGTGGTGAGTTGATTAGAAAATCATGATAAATATTTAAAAAAATGTCTATAACAACCATCCATCCCAAGGAAACCATGGATTATACTACCATGGATTGGGTAGTCTTTCTCTCAATATATTTTTTCTTTGAAGGATCCACTGATATACCCTCACTTGAGATTATATGACCAAAAAATGAAAGACTCTAATGCTAAAATTCACACTTGGTAAATTTTTCTTAAATATTGTCCTCCCTCAGGGTCTTCAACACAATATTCAAGTGATGTTCATATTCTAACTTACTCTTTGAATATAAAATAAAATCATCTTTAATGACTACCAAAAACTAATCATTATATTTTATAAGACCATATTCATTAAATCCATGAATATAGTGGGAGAATAAGTAAATCCAAAATGAATCACTATAAATTTATAGTATCCATACCTTGTATAGAACATCTTATTTGGTATATAATCTTTCTTAACACTCAATTGATGATATGAAAAATGATGTTCGATCCAAGAAAAGTATTGATCTTTGTGTGGATGATCAAATAAGTCATCAATACAAGGTAGTGGATACTTTTTATTGGTATATATCTTGTTAAGACCTTGATAATCAATGAAGAGTCTCATTGACCCATATTTATTCTTAAAAGAATAATAGGTGCACCCTATTGTGATGCAATAAGGAATATTAATCCATTATCTCCTAGTGCTTATATTTTAATTATAGAAACTCATTGGGGGTCATTCCATAAGGAGTCTTGGAAATAGGTATAGCACTAAGTATGAGTTATGTTGAAAACACAACTTCATGATTCAGTGGAAGTCCTAGATATTCTTCTATAATGATGTTGATTTACTCTCTTATAATAGTTGTATCCTTAATTTTTATATTCTCCCTAATAATATATGATAAATAACCATCATATATAAAAATTAATACCCATTATATGGAATAAATTTCCATTGAAATGTCATATTCATATCTAAATTGATAAATGATTATTGAATCATTCAGAATATAAAATTTGACTTCACTTAGTCATCATTTAATAAGATTTCCATATAGAAAAAGTAATTCCAATACATGAATCACTTCAAATTCAATTAAAGTGGGAAACCCAATATTTACAGGATGCACTTTCCCACAATCATTGATTGAAGTAGAACTATAATATTGAGATTAAACTATTGATCCATTCGGTGATTAAATATCTGACTCAACTTATAATAATTGAGGTGATGTGGTGACACCCCTAGAAAACATTTTATAAATAAAATAGTTAGTGTATCCAAATTCAAAAAGGATAGTTGATTTACTAAATTTGATTATAAGTGAACCTTCTTCCATGTTTCTCTCATAACCCACTTTTTGTAGTCATGATCACATGGTAATTACATTTTTCTTTAGTCTTAATAGGTTATTCATGATGATCATAAAAACCCATTAGATTTATAAACTGATAGGAATAATGAAAATTCTTGTTTTATTTATTTCTTTAGAGCATGGCTTGTGCATTCTGTGGAGATTTTTCTCCATTTTCATCATTATTCAACTTTTTACCATCACTTAGATATTGGTTTTACCTATGACTAGATTTTCCACACATGAAACACTTAATAATCCATTTAATACAATTTCTCCCTTGTTACCCTCCACACATTGAGAAAAATTGAAATTTCATATTCTTTTCTCCGTGGATTTTAGATTTTCATTGAATTCAATTTTTCTTTTCTTATCAAAACCATAAGATTGATTTGTAACTCGAATCTCCGTATCAACCTTGAGAGAACACTGGATTATATATTCATAGATAATGATGTTCTTTATGTCTAACACCCTTCATAGACATGGTTTTAATCCATGGAAGTCTTGTTTAACATTACATCCTGGTTGGATGATAATGAAATATGTGTACCTTACAAGTCTTGTAAAATTCAATTCATATATTCCAATAGATTCATCAACATTTTTATTTAACTCAAGAAATTCTTTTTCCATTTTCAAACGAAGATTAAAAGTAATTTACTTATTAAAAATACGTTCTTGAACCCATCTCAATAAATGGCGTCAATTTCATCTCATTTACCTATATTCATGATAGTCTCTACCATTGATATACATAAATTTCCTAATAAGTGGTCATAAAAAAGAATTTCTCATGATATAAACATAATATAATATAAAATATCTTTTCATAGGTATTGAGCCATTTCATAGTAACTAGTGTATCAGAAGAACCACTAAATAATGGTGGATGATGCCTCATGAAGGGATCATAGAACATTGTCCCCTAATTTTAAAATTTGGAATACTAGCATGATTCATGGCTTAAGAAAGTTGTGTGAGCATAAAAATAAAATTTTACATATCATCTTCTATAACATTTAGTTGCTCTATCGGAAAAACATTACATTTTTTGATGCATTCAGTATTAACAAGATTCCTAAGGTTTTCAAATGTTAACTAAACCAAAAAACCTAGCATGATAAAGAGTAATTGTAATGGGAAAACTATATAATCAAATGGAATTACTTATAAAATTTTAATCTATTAAGAATTATGTTTATCCTAGGTTACTCATGATCGTTACCAAAACTCTAGGATTATAATCTATGCCTAGACATTCCCTTAGGGTTCTTAATAAGGTTTTTTAAACCAAGTTTCCAATGTTTATGTAAACATTTCTCTGATACCAACTATAGAGACCTAATATTTTCATACATATATATCACATTTATTGAAGAATATTCATTACATAACACAAATAATCCAAGAAAGAACATTATAGGTCTACTGCCTTTGGAAATTTGGAAACATAAACAACTAGTTCATAAAATATCTACATTGTATCCCACTTATTCAATCATAAGTAGATAATAATTCGACATACCATACTAAATACATTTAATCAAATCATGGGGAAAATAAACATAAAAATAGGGTAAGCTCAAATAATCAATATGGTTAAACAAGGTGTATATCATTTATATCAGGAGAATGAGGGAAAAAGAAAAAGATCATGACATTTAAAAATTATACCATATATATCAAAGATCATAATAATAACCCATGGGATAAATCATGGTTGTTCATAAAACATGAATCATAAAGGTACATGATCCTTGATAGAGAAACATTGGAATAAGAGATAGAATAGTGAAATACACATAAGAATAAAAAACCAATTCCTTATTTGTAAAATATCTTTTCCAATACTATCATAGTGTAATGGGTTCACTCCCAAACCCATCATAGTAGTCATGGTTTACTTGCAAGACTATCATAGTGGAAAAAAGTCCCATACTAAATCAGGTTCACTCCCTGTTCTGTTTCAGTTTAACTCATGAGATATAAAACAATACACAATGTTTTGGAAGGAGATATTAGTCTCAAACATTATATAATGAAAACCATACATATGTGTTCCCCAAGAAGATAAATTGTTATCATATCAGGTCCCATGTAAAGAAATGGTTTTTATAAAAATTTCATCATAAGAAAAATCATTCAAAATGAACATGTTTCATAAATATCATAACATCATAAACATAAACCAACCAAAGAAAGAGTAAGGATGGTATAATTGGATCATATTCCTAGTAAAGCATATGTAACATCATATAATGTTATATTATAGGGAAAATTATTTTGAAAGATCACATGAATTAAATCTTGGGTAAAATATCCTATCTATTTAAAAACATTTATTTTAAAATATGAATAGTTATAAAGGAAAAAAAATTCATTGAAAATGAAATTTTAATATTTTAATCAAAACATTAAATCATTACATCATCATAAATGTAGAAAAATCCACTCATTCTATATAATTAAAAGAAATCAATCAATCTATTTTTTTCCCGGAAAAGACACAATGATTCCTTTTAAAAAAACAACAAAAATATTATTTTCAAAAAGTCAAAAAAGGATTAAAATTATTTAAAATAGATATAAGATAATATTAAAAACGATTTTTAAATTATTTTTATAAAAAATTACATTGAAAATAAATATTCTTTAATAAAGACCTAATCATAAATAATCCCAAATAATGATGAGATTGTGAAATTAAACCTCACCTCAGTTATTACCTTTCATGGTTCATGTTCAATCCTTATCTATAATAAATATTAGTTTATTTTAAATTTATTACATAAAAAATATCAATAATACCATTTATGATTTTCTTATAACATCTTTTCACCCATTTATTCATAATATGTTTTTAAAATCTCTTTTCTGGGTGATAACTACTCCGCCTTCCAAGCATGTTTCGGTTCAACAGTCCTGGTCCATATACATTGATCATGGTACCATCATTTCAAAAATGTTAATAATGGATTAAAATTAATATTTATTAATTATATTAATATTTGTTATTATTCATAAAAATTAGAGATATAAAATGAATTAAACCATTCATGGAGATGGTAGGGCATACATATGCATGAACATTGTTTCCATTTTTCCACTAATGGAGTGACAGAATGGTAAAAAAATATAACCATTACAAAATTATTATTATTATTTCATATATATCATAGGTATTCATAATATACATACTTATTACCATCTATGTAATATATATATGAAAAAAATCACATTTCACCATAGAGATGGTAGTCCATACATTTGCATGAGCAATATTATCATTTCACAAAATATTGGATTATAATAAAATAGATATGATATTACCATTCCAAAAGTGTGGTAATCTACTAAATATCATATATAACCATTAAACCCACCATAATAACCACCCATAAATTATGGTGATATAAAATGAATTCTATCACTACGTGGAGATAATAAATGGAAGTGTAGAAGATAATTTTTCATTGAATGGTCAATCTAGAAAGCACAAAGTTGTTAAATGAAGGGACTGAGAAGATTTCCTTTTATAAGGGAGGTGTGGGGCACCATTGGAATTTCTCATAAAATTAAAATATATGAAGACTATTCTATATCTAAATGCATCTTAATAGAATATAAATAAACATGTGACAGAATTTTCAACCATATATTATACCATTTGAAATTTAAAAATATTGTTATGATTTTTTAATTATTTAATAAAATATTAATCTCATATAATATCTTTATGATAAATTTTGATACTATTCATTACAATTGCTTTAATAACATCATGAAAATAAGTAAATTTATACCAACAATTTTAATATATATAAAATTGTTAAGGTCAACTATATACTTTGTGGATCACCTTAAATATATCAAATTTTATTTATTTTAATAAATTTGATATAATTAATTTGTTTTTTTTCATTCATTGATTATTATTTTATTAGTATCGTGTAAGAATTTATGGAAATTATTTATTAATGACTAATTGAAAATAAATTTCCATGATGAAAATAATCATTACATATTTAAAAATTCTATTTATAGTCAAACATATGCTCTGGATAATCCTATATTAAAAATATTACACATGTTAAAAATATAAGTGTGAAATTTTGGGAATTTATTTAAATAAAATACAATATGTATCATAATCAAATCAAAGTGGCCTAAAATGGTCAAAAATTAGACCCTTGTATGATTATGGTAGAAAATTACTTATATAATAATTACGGTGAAAGTGGTAGGATAATTTTATAGTTCCTATCATATATCTTACTCTTCATTACTCAATTTACCCTTTACCATAGAAACACAAATGACTAAGGTCACTATTCAAATTGATAAAAAATAAAAGGGGTGTATTTAATAAATTTTTACCTCCGACTTATAAATATGGAATCAATTTTTCCAAATTCAAAACAAAGAAGTGGTGGAATTTAATTTTATATTAAACTGGAAAACAGTAGTAATTTTGTTTTACAAAAAATACTATGTGAAGTATTAAATGTTTTTATACTAAATTCCTATATAAAATTCATTTAATATACCATAATTTTATTAAAAATAATTAATTATTTTTAAAATTATGATTTGACCTAGAAATTTAATTAAAATTAAATTAAATTTTAATTTAAATCGATATTTTTTACTATTCATTAATAATTTATACTTTTAAGAATATTCTAAAAAATTAACACAAATATAATTTTTACTTACTGAATTAAAAAATGAAATTTATTTTTGAAACACATTTTCCAATAGTTTAAAACGTTATTATATTTATTTTCTCCTAGAAATAAATAAAAATCAATATTTGAAGATAAAATATATTTAAAGAAGAAAATGAATTTCCAAAAAGTGTAAATTTTAATTTCATAAGAATCAATATATAAATTTGTATTGAATATAACTTTCACATATATTTTATAATATGGTTTTCTTATTCATACCTTCAAGTTCAATGGATAGGTTATAACGTTCATGTTGAAATACTAATCATTTAATAGTATATCATAGTTCATTTAAACTTTTTTTTGTGTGAAATACAAGATATCAATGAAATAAATTATTTAAAGATAAATATTAAATAAAAATATTGGACCCATTACATTAACCCCCCCCCCCCCAAGGAATTTTATTATAAAAATTGATCACTTGTATACAAATAGATGAGGATACTTATACTACATCACATCCTTAGGTTCCTATATAGCTTCCACAAATTGGTGGTTCTGAAAGAAAACTTTTACCATATGAATGGTATGGTTTCATAGAACATTATATATATGATACATAATATCTATATATTGTTCTACATATGAAATATATTGTTCTAGTGTTATTTCTTCTGAGTTTAGTACATGTCAATGAAAAGGTATGTACTTACTCAAGAGAGTTACATGGAACACATTATGAACTTTAGAGGGATTCATTAAGAGATCCAATCGATAAGATACCATAATGATAAGAGCAAGAATTTCAAAAGGATCTATATACATAGCTATTAGATCTGCTCTTAATAGCATTATTTCCCCAAATTCATTCAATCTTATTTATGTTCAAAACTTCTTACTATAAATGGATTCATAAAGATTCATATGACTGCTTGAATGAATGTTATTATTGTAAGAATTTTATTCCAATGGAAGGTGTTAATCCCAAAAAACATTGAAATCCATAAAGAAAGATCTGAACATGTATTCTTGAGTGTGAATTATTCTATCAGACTAATCATTAATTTAAGGATGATAAGAAGTGTTGAAACATAAATCTATATCTCAATCCTACTAAAGACTTCACCAAAACTATGATGTAATACTTAGATCATGATCAGATACAACTAAAAGTGTTAATCCATGAAAGCTTACAAATTCCATAACATATATTTTGGAAATTTTGTCAAGAGATAAATCTTCTCTAATAGAAATGACGTCTTCAAACATCATAAAGAGATTGACTATGACCTATATGGAATTATGTATTTTAGATACATTGGGGAATCTGATGAAAAAATCCATGGTGATGTTTTCTTATTTCCATTTTTTCATGGTTAATGGTTGTAATGCCTCCATACACTTCTATCTATGAGCATTAACTTGGTGAAAAACTATGTATCGAGAAACTACTCCCTAATATCATTCTTCATTCCATCCAACTGTATATACTCTTTTGGGTCTCTATACATCTTAACACTTCCCACATGAATAGAGAATGATAAACTATGATCCCCATCCAATATCTAATTCTTTCAATCTGGTATGGGAGAGGCACATTCATGGTTCCTAAACCTTATTATTCAATCACAATCAAGGTTGAATTCAGAAACATTTCTTACCTTCTTTTACAGCTCTACATCATCCTTCTACACCTATTTAATCTCCACTTGTAAATATAGTTGAACATTCCTTTGATCTAGATAAGATTTATCCCCTTCCATTAATATTTCTAGTTCTATCTTTTATAAACCCATAAATGTTGGATCTTTTCTTATCCTGATCATAGATAAGATAGCAGGATCTATTCTTCTGAAATCATATTCCACCTTGTTCAGTTTCCTATAGTGTTAATGTATAGAGTAGTTATAATCTTTAATCATCTCAACCCATTTTCTTTAGTTAGTTTTCTTCTATTTTTGTGTAAAAATATAACTTACACTTTGGTGATTATTATATATGTCACACCTTTATCCATAGAAAAATTTCCCCCATATCATTAATGAAAACATTAGTACACCAACATCTAAATCATTAGTTGGGTGATTTTTCTCATGGGAATTTAATTAGATTGAATCTTAATCTATCATTATATCATTTTTCACGATAACACATCTCAGTCCCTTATTTGATTCATCACTATAAATCAGAAAACATTTCTCTACAACTACGTAGATTGAGAAAAGGTTCACTATGTACCTTTCTTTTTAGATCCTTAAAATTCTCTTGGAATTCCTATGTCTATTTGAACATAACCCATTTTTTACTCAACATGGTTAGTGGATTAAATAATCTTGATATATATCTCACAAATTGTCAATAGAATTTATCCATCCCAAGAGAAATATGGATTTCTGTTACCATGGTTGGTTTAGTCCATATCTCAAAAGCTTTTTTCATTGAAGGATATACTAATATAACCTCATTGGAGATTATGTGGTCCTAAAATGAATCATAATTAAACCAAAATTCACACATGGTAAATCTTAATAAATATTATCCTTCCTCATGGTCTTCAGTAAAATCCTCAAGATATCCTCATGTTCTCCCTTACTCATTAAATATACAAGAATATCATAAATAAATACTTCCATAAACTAATCTGTATATTATCTCAAGTCTCTATTCATTAAATCCATGAAGATAGTGGGGGAATTAATAAGACCAAATGGCATCACAACAAATTCATAGTCTCTATACCATGTATGGAATATTGTCCTGGGTATATCCTCTTCCTTGACTATTACTTGAGGATATCTATAATGATGTCCAATCATGGAAAAGTATTGATCTCTACATAGTTGATCAAATAATTCATCAATAAGGGGTATATGATACTTGATGTTAATATTGATCTAGTTATGTTCTCTATAATTGAAGAATTTACAAATTTATCCATAATTCTTATTTGAAAATAGAATAGGTTCACCCCCATTAATAAATAGTATCTTTTTGGGTAGAATAGGTTCACCCAAAGGTGATGAACTAGGGAGTATGAATCCCTTATCAAGATTATATGGGAGTTTATTCTTAAATTATATCATCTCAATTGGGGTCATTCTATAAGGTTCCATTTAAATAGTCATAACATCTGGTATGAGTTCTATTGAAATATCAACTTCACAATTTGGTGGAAGAAATGGAAATTACTTCAAAAAGACTTCAAAAAAATCACTTAAAAAAGGTGATTCATTAATTTTGAGTTTCTTCAATACTATATAATATGGATAAACTTAATTTATAGTAATTAAGACACACGATATTGAATCAATTTCCATTGGAAGATCATATTCAACCTTTCATTGATAAATGATTATTGGTTCATTTAGAATATGAAATTTGAATTTCCTTCCTCTATGATTAATATTATCCCTATATAAAAAAATTCAATCCATTCCTTGAATCATATTGATTTGAACTAAAGGTATAATTAAACGATTTTCAAGAAGAAATTTTCTATAAACATCAATCAGATAATATCTATAAATGGGAGATGTGGTAGTTGTTCCATTAATAAGTTTTCAAAACTAAATCATTATATTATTTTTAAGATGAGATGGTGATACCTTTATAAAATTCAATAGAAATAAAATATTGGGTGGATCTAGATTCAAATAAGTAATTATCTATTCTATATTTGATAATAAGAAAACCTTTTACTACATTTATTTTGTAACCCAATTCAGATTTCATGATCACATGAGATTTCCATTTTTCTTTGGGATTAATATGTTATTGATATGGATCATAAAAAACCATTGAATTAATGATATTCTTTTAATAATTCAAACAATCATTGCATTTATAGAACTGTAACATGGGTGGTTTATTTTGCGAATTTTTTTCCCTATTTGAATAATTATATATCTTATTTCCATCAAATTAGTATTTTTTTTCTAATGACATTCCTTTGAATACATGAAGCAATTACCTACCCCATTGAGAAACTTTTTCCCATTTTTCCTTTCACACTTCGAGAGAAAATAAAATATCATCTTATTTTCCCTATGGTTATTAAAATAACCTTGAGTTCATTTTTTATTTTCTTATCAATACCATCAGATTAATGGGTAACTCCAATATCCATATCAACCTTGAGAGCACATTAAATGATTTATTCCAGGATACTAAATTCTTTTATTGAAAACACCATTATAAGACCTGGTTTTACAACATTGAATAATATATTAACCTTAATTTCAGATTTAATGATAATTTTATAAGCATACCTTGCATGTCTTGTAATATTTTCTTCATAGTTTCCAAAAGATTCATCATCTATTTTCTTTATGTTATTGAATTCATTATCCATTTTCATATAAAGGATACATGGAATGTTTTTTTTAAATAACTTCTTAAACCCATCCCAATCCATGGATTCAATTTCATATCAATTCCTTATATTCTTGAAAAGATTCATCAATTTAACTACTTCACCTTCTAAACGATTGATATCAAAAATGGATTTCTTATCTTTTAAACATTGGAGAAAAAATACATTTTCATTGGTGCTGATGTATTACTCATCCCTTAGTGGATCAGAAGACCCACAAAAAGAAGTTGGATGTTTTCTCATTAAGGACTAAATAGTATATTATTCCCTCCATTCATAATTTTTATATCTAGCATGATAAATATCTTGTGATATTTATATGATTATACCATCCGAGTCCCCTAACATTTAGTTCTTAGGTGGAAAATCATTACATTTCTTATCAAATTTTTCATCAACACAGTTTCATTGGCTTCCGTCAAATGAAATACTCCAAAAATCATAGTGAGATAAAAAAATCATAGGAGGAAATCCACATAATTAAGGTAAATAACATATAAAATTTTTATATATGACGCCTTAGGTATAACCTAGGTCATTCATGATCATTACCAAAACTCTTGGACTGTGACCTATACCTAGAAATTACCTTAGAGTTCTTACGAAGGGCTTCTCTTCCTAGTTTCCAAAGGTTAACTAAACCATTATATGATACCTACTATGATGACTCATGTTTTTACTTAATATATTTTAAAGGTTTTTAGATTAATATTCATTATATAACATAAAAAATCCCTGAAATTACTTTATAGTTTTAGTATCATTGGAAACATGGAAACATAACCAACGAGTTCATAAAATATCTAAATCATATTCCACTTATTCTATCATAACTAGAATCCATTTTGACACATCATAATTAATAATTTTATTCATATCTATGGGAAAAGAAATATTAGAAATTTGTGATCTCAAATTCTTAGTAAAGGTAAATATAAAGAGATATAAATGATAATATGAGTGTGAGGGAAAAGAAACAAGATCATAAAACATGAAAATTATTTCCCATATATCATAGATTTTAATCTTGAGTCATAGGAGAAATCTTAGTAGTTCATAACACTGGAATAATAAAGGTACATGATCCATGAAAGAGTAACATTGGTATAAGACACGGAATTTTGGAATAAACATAAGCATAAAAATCATTTACATATTTGTTAAGGTTATTTTGTAATACTATCATAATGGAATTGGTACACTCCCCAAACTATCATAGTAGTCAAGGTTCACTCCCAAGACTATCATAGTGGATAAAGTCCCTTACTGAATCGAGTTTACTCCCCATTCCTATCATGTCTATCTCATGATATATAAATAATTAAATTATCAATTGGAGGGAGATATAAGTTTCAATAATCACATAATAAAATCTTTTTATATTTATTACACAATAATATAAATCATTAATCACATCAGAACCCATGGAATGAAATAGGATTCTTAAATATTTCCTCAAAAAATAACCTGTTGAAATGGAACATGTCTCTTGAATATCATACCAACATAAACATAAACTAAATAGAGGAATAGTAAGTAATTTATCCTTGGATTATTTTACTATTAAATCATAAGTATCATCAAATAATGATATATCTGATTGAAAATGATTTTGAATGGTCAAAATAAATAATTATTCTGGAAAATATCATTTCTATTTTGAAATAATTTCTTTTGAAAGATGCATAATTTTAAAGTAAAACATCTTATTTGAAAATAACATTGTAACATTTTAAAGGAATATTAAAATAATTAAGGAATTATTATGATAGAAAATATACACTCATGGATTATATGTTAAAAAAATTATTACTTCAATATTTTTTTCTTAAAAGTCACAGAGATCCTCATTTATAAAATAACAAAAATATTCATTTCAAAAAGTTAAATAAGGTTTAAAATGATTTAAAATATTTATAGAATTATATTAAAAACAAAATTTAAAACATTTTTAGAAAAACAAAAAAAATGGAAGATAAATATTCCCAAGTGCATACTTTAATATAAACAATCTCAAATAATGGTGATATTATGAAATAGAACCTTAAATTAAGTCTCTCAATTCCTCATTCAAGTTAATTACTAATGTATAATAAATATATATTTGTTATGAATGTATTAAATAACCAAATATCTATACTACCATGTATTATTTATTTATAAAGTCTTACCCACTATTTTTTAATAATTTTTTATATTAAAATCACTATTTTTTGTAATAACTAGTTCATTTTCCAAGCATGTTTCGATTCAGAAGTCACATTCATTATACTTTGATCATGGTCCCATAATTTTCAAAATATTAATAACAGTATAAAAACCATATATTTTAATAATATAAATATTTATAATCATTCATAATTATTAGATATATAAAATGAATTAAATCCTTCATGGAGATGATATGTCGTACATACGCATGAACAATGTTTCCATTTTTTGACTAATAGTGTGAAAGCAAGGTAAATAAAATTTTAACCATTAATTTTTTTTAATTATATCATATATATAATATATAAAATATATTTTCATACAATTCATACTTATTACAATCTGTGTGAATTTCAAATGAAAAATGAATCACATCACATCATAGAGATGATAGTCCATACATATGCACGAGGGACATTATCTCTTCCCAAAAGATTGGTTAATAAGATCTAGATATAAAATTATAATTAAAAAATTAAATTTATTTTAGAAATATAATGTAAAAACATTAATCCTTTCATAATACACATCCATAATAGATAGCGATGAAAAATACATTGTATTTCTATGTGGACAAGAAAAGTTTTACGTACACATGAACTATACATTCAATTCTTGTCTGATAGGAAAGAGAGTATATAATGAGGTTTTAATAATTATATTAAAATTTAATATTATTTAGGATATTGAAGTTATTATTTTATTATATATATAATATATTTTTGGAGTTAATTAAGAGTATAAAAAGTGATCGATTAGAGCAATTACTGCTTATATGAAATAAATCCTTTAGATATTCTCTATAGGGATTTAGGGATGGTCTTTTGGGAAGGAAATAAACTATAGAATATGTATAGATAAGTGGAGAATATAATATGATATATTATTTTTGATATATAATGATCCATGTTTTTAAATAAATTGAGGGAGGAGATGTCCTTTTAATAATGGAGGTGTGGGGAAACTTTGGATTTTCTAAAAACATTAAATTATATTAAGACTATTATAGACCCAAAAGCTTCCAAATAGACTATAAATGCACTTGGGGTGAAATATTAGACAATATATTATTAAATTTGAATTTATTTAATATTTATTATAATTTTTATATAATTTATCAAAACATTAATCTCATAAAATAGCAATATTTTCATTTCTGATACTATTCATTACAATGGCTATAAGAACATGAGGAAAATAAGTAAAATTTGAAAAGTATTTATTTTATCCTATAAATTTTATTTTCATCAATATAATTCAGGGATAATCCTAAATATATCAAATTATATTTATTTTAATAAATTTAATATCATTTTTTTATTTTTCCCATAAATGAATAATTATTGTATTGGCATTGTGTATGCATTTATGGTAAATATTTATTCACTAAAAATTTAAAAAAATACAATTATAATGATAAATAATTTTTTTCAAAATAATATTTACAGTAAAAAAGTCCTCTAGATAACCCCAGACTGAAATTATTATATGTATTAATGACATAAATGTCACATGATGGACTATTCATTAAATAAAATACTATAATGATCATAATCAAATCCATTTGGACTAAAATAGACATAATTTCAAATTTTTAATGACTATGGTTAAAAATTAATCATCCAGTAATATTTAGGAAAGTGTTAGGATAATTTTGTATTCCTAATCAATTCTTTTACACTTAATTAACGGATTTACCCTATATCGTGCTGGAAAAAATTAATAAGGATAAAATTCATTTAAACTAAATTAAAAAAGGGTATATTTACTAAATTTATACATCATAGTTCCAAATATGTAACCCATTTTTTAAAAGAAAAAAAAAATAAGTGGGACAATTTAATATAATATTAAACTGAAAAAAATGCAACGAAAATCAATTATTGCAAAAAATTCCATTTTTAAGTATAAAATGTTATTATTCTAAATTCAAATAACAAATTAATTTAACATACCAATATTAGATAAAAAGGAACCAATTAAATTTTCAAACTAATCCCATATAAAATTTTAATTTTGAAATACTGTATAATATAATATAATTTTTAATAGAAACAAATATTTTTACTATTCATTTAAAATTCAATATTTTCGAAAAATATCTAAAATTCATCATAAAAATAAGGTTTAAATTATGAATTCAAACATTATGTTTATTTTATCAAATATATTTTCTAAAATTTTCAAAATTAATTATATTTAATTTTCACATTCATATTAATATAAATATTTTTATTCATATTCATACATTCTAATTCGTTGGCTAGGTTATAACGGTCGTGTCAAAATTATAATATTTTAAGAGTATATCATGGTTTTTTTAAACTCAGTGTTTTGTGCAATGAATGATATATAAGAAATATTTCATTAAAATCTTGTGGATTCACATATGTTATTCTCATCCTATAACAAAAACGGGGTTCTCAGATAATCATTACACAAGGAAGGATTTTCAACTTCTTCTCATGTCATATGGAAGGTTCGGTCATCTAATGATCATCACATAAGGAAGGTTTTTTTATCTTATAATCATTACATAAGTAACAGAGAGTTTTTGGGGACAAATTTTGGTAGGATGTGGCTCCCAATTTAGATTTTATATGGGTTTTCATGCTTTTTGTTCCATTGGGGATGCTCATAGTTCAAAACATAGTGAAGAAACAATATGGAATTAAGCCTCATAAATCATCAAATTAAGAGTTATGGTTCTATTTATGTTGGATTTATTACTCAAATGGTATATTCGATGATAATGGTTTTGGGCTTATACCACAAGGATGTCTACTATGTTTCAAGATGGAATATAAATTAAAACGCACATATTTTGAATTGAAAAGTTGAAGACTGTGTAATTTGACATGTCTAAATTGATTAGAATCATGTGGTATGGTAGTGTGATTCATGAAATATTATAAAAAATGTTTTAGTGGGTCATACACATTAGGCTTCATAGACTTTTTTTGTTCTCCACAAGGATACGTGTGGGAATTATGAAATACTACTTAGATCATTCATAGAAGAAGAAATAATATATAAAGGTATTATGAAAATTATTTAGACTTTTTATTGTGAAAATGGGTAATATATTATTTTCCAAAATTATAGACACTTATATGGGGTTTATATTTTCACAAAATATTTTTATGATATTGGAACTTGGGTTGTGTGCAGAATTTTAACTTTGCATGAGATATATTCTTCAAAGATAGATAGCTGGACGAAATAGTATAAAGAGTTGAAAAAAATTAATGGTAATATGTGAACTATTTTACATAATATTTTTCACAAATAATACTAAATAGAAACACTATGATCAACATTTAACGAGGCATGGAAGTTGAGGTTGTGTGATCTGAGATTCTACAACATCCCCAAAAATTAAACAATCTCTAAAAGTGGGAGATTGAGGAGGACTTATAAGTAATTTAACATATTTATGTCTTATTAGCCAATAAAAAACAAATCTTGATTAAATTTTAATGGTGTTAAATGTTAATTTTTGATCTTTTGGGCTTCATTTAGTGGATTTTAATTTGGAACATCCATTCTCATCATTTGTGCACTTCATGCTTAATGTGCACCAATTTAGACCCAATGTTTCATCTGATTTTAAAAAATTTCATTATCCATATTTTAATTTGATATTTTGGTAAATGGATATACACATAAATATGAACATGTTTCATTCAGGTATTGATAGAGTATTCATAAAGTATTATAGGGATATTTGGAGATGAAAGGAAACAATTCTGGAGAAGGTAGATTGGATATCATCCCTTGGATGAGAATTTGGGGCCCACAATACAGGCCCAATGAAGCCCATATTTCAAGGGATTCTATAATCCATATAGAGGAACAAATTATTCTTCGAGAGATAGTTCTAATTGTTCCTACATGGTGGTTATTAAGGCAACCCAAGTTGGAAGTGAAAATCTAGGCCAGATTTTGCGGCCCAGAAAAACATCCCACCATTTAAATCATATCTCTTGAACCACAACGTATTTTTGGATGAAATATTACAGGAATTTAGGGGAAATAAGGGGATGCATTTACGTCTACTTTTTTCCACTCCAATTCGGCCTCTGATATGGTTATTCCGGCTCCTCTGTTCATTGGATTCATGCTGGCTCCCACTTCAATGCAAGAGTTGAAAAGTATCCTATGCATTAAATGTCCACCCACCTTTACCCAACACAATTAATTAAAAGAACATGGGATGATGGGAGCTCGGCCAAATACTTCCAAAATTCTTATTTAAGGTTGTACTGGGGAAGGATTTATGGATCTTGGAATTTTTTTTCATTGTAATGTTATTATGCCAATTTGTCTTTATAATGTTCTTCATTCACATCTATGTTTTTCAAATCACCATAGTTTTCATTAAAATTTATTATTATACTCTTATTCTGTTCTTATTAATATCAACTTCATACTATTGCCTCAATTTTTGAACTTTTTCACACCAAACCTTGTGATTTTTCTCACACAATGGTAAAGTGATCGTTTCATTATTTTATTTTTATTATTCAATACCTCTTCTTTAAGTCGAATTCCCGCTTCCATTTATTGAATAACATAAACGGAGGGATAATTCCTTATGGGTTGATCCTAGGGAGTTTTATGGGGTGGATTTTATTTTATTTAATGTGATTAACTTCATAATCAAATCATTGTTTTAAAATTTCCATTTGATGATTTATTTTCTTCTTCGTCTTCGACTACTTTAAAAAAGACACATTTCGAGTGCTAGTGTGATCTAATTCCTTGGATTGATCATTAAATTGATCCTAAAAGTTCATTAGTTATTATCCATGGAATTATGTTGGAATTAGATTTGTGAATGATGCTGAGGAATTAAATAATTTTGTGGATACCTTCTGAATTAGTGAAACGAACGTTATAAGAAAATAAATACATCCAATATAACCCTAGTAACCACTTAGGATCAACTCATCTACATTAATTGATTTAGACTAAGTAATTGTTTGTTTCAATTTATTTTTATTAAATAAAATTAGTACTTATTCAAATCAAATCAATCTAAATAGTTGGCCACTCCATATCCAAATCCTTCCAAAATCAGAGTGTCTCTAGGTTTCTTCTTCGGTCCCTGTAGAATTGACCCATACCAGTACTACAACAACCGCATACCAATAGGGTATATTTTGGTGAAACTAAATTGTTGTGCTGTTTATGGGAAGCCATGTATGTTATCTTAGACACTTTCATCCTTTTCTCGCCCCACATTCTCTATTCTCACCCCAATCTCTCTTATCTTTACCCCTTTCTATTTTTGTGTGTCCTAAGAATCTAGAATCCAACATTCTGTCTACTCCAATAAAGTATCTTCCAAATTATCATGTCACAAAATAATGTTGTAATCAAATGGAAAATCAATATTTGTAATCCACTAAATTAGAAAATATCTTTGATCAACCCTTGATTAATTACCACACACCCGATAAAATGTACAATCAATGGGATAATGATTTTTTAAAGGATCAATCTTCAGCCCTCTTGAGGATGATTGAAGAGATGAAACTTAATGAAGATCATGATTTAAAAAATCCTATCCATCCTAATACTCAAAAACTCCATGAAAAATTCTGTAATCAAATGGAGATAATGAGTTCTGAGGTATCATCAGTGAGATTATAACTACAATGCTTTAATACTTACGAGGAACTCATCCATACACCAACAGTACCTTTTGAAACCTTATGTAGAGTGTCTAGTTTCCCCAAAAACTCTCATGAATTTATTGATGAACCAACCTTTGGATTTGGGGTAGGGGAAGTGAATCAAGATATTGTTGAAGGGTCTTTAAATCCTGAAGAAATTGATTTCATGTATTCACAAGAGGGAAATTGGACATTGTGGATTAAGTCTCCTAATTATAACTCTATAGACGATTTTTCAAAAACATCAATCCCTATACCATTATGATAAATTAAAAACATTGAGTCCATAGCCATTCTTGAGACTAATCTCTCTAATTTGGTGGTTGAATATTATATTCTAAAGGAACCAAGTTTGTTGAGAAATTTGGAAAATGAAACTGAGTTGGATTCAAAATCTCAACCTATGTTTGAATGTACAGTGAAACCCACTATAAAAATTATTATCCTTCCCTTACCAACAAAGTATCCTTTCATAGGTTATAATCAGTATCTTTCAATTGGAATTCATTCATCTCTTGAAACCCAAAAATTTGAGTTGATTTCTGATTTATTAGGAAAGACCATAGAAGAAAAAAGATCAACTATTTCTGATACTCCTTGAATTTTCCCATTAATTTTAGAAAATAGGATTATTCTTGAATCAAATTCAATACCTTCATACCAACCACAAGGGAGACTCATTCTCAATCATTTTGAAGTATAGAATGATGAGGTTGTTAAAATTTTGAAGGTTGGAATTGGATAAGTTGGGGGGTTCAAGTCGAGCTAAATACTTTAAACAAATGTGTTGCACGAGAGGCAACCTGTGGTTTTCATGCTCTATTTTATTTAATTAGAACTTCAGATTGTTGACTTGTACTTCTTTTATGAGTAAGGATGGATATGGAAGGGGATCAATGTATTCATTAGTGTCCCGCGGTGTGATCCATGAGTAATACGTTACCCAGAAATTTAAAATAATACAATGTATCATCAATTTGTTTTATTTTATTTATGTCTTTTTTTGTTAAAAAATTAGACTGATGACCTGTTCTTCTTTTAAGAGTATGGATGGGTATGAAAGGGGAGCACCATATTCATCCATATCATGTGGTGTAATCCTTGAGTAATACCGTACCCAGTAATTTAAAATAAGACAATGTATCATTATTTTAATTAAAAAACAAATAAAACAGAGAAAACTATAGAAATGATGATACTTGGAATTAAATAATTCATTGTGTTGTTTTTTTTTTCTGGTTTGTTCTTCTTTGTATGGTTCAGGGACTATTTTAGGTGATACATGTTCAATCAAGGAGGTTCTTACATCCCCCAAGAGATCGAAGGAGTAATCTGGAGCATCATGAACTTCAAATTCAAAAACCATGTGAATTTTCTCCATGTTTATCATTTTCAATTTCCTCTTTAATCTTATATACCCCCCCCCCCCACCTTCTAACTTTTCCTTTCTATAAACACTGGGGACAGTGTTATTCTATGTTGGGGGGAGATGAAATAAATTTTTTGATCTTGTGTGAAAAAAAATATTTTGAAGGAAAATTTTCATAAACCATGAACATGATAATACACATTGAAAACTCTGAAATTGGATATCAAATAATTTTGAATTCCTTTATTCTAATTTTAATGCAAGTTTAAGTTCATGTGCATAGATTTTGGAAAGTGTCATCGTCTGATGAGATTTTTCACCATTTATATTTTCATCCATTTATTTTAGAAAAACACAATTCACGTCCTCTATATTGTGGGGTTTTAGTTTGAGTTCTTGGGGTTCCATAATAAATGGCATAGGGTTGGTGATCATTTTAATTTTAACAAGAGTATTCAAAAAAATCAATTTGCACATACAGGAATGGATTGACCTAATGTGTGGCTTTCAGCACTTGGGGATCACGACTCCACAGTTTTCTGGCCCAATGATGGAAATTTTATCTCTATTTGTGGTAATTTGAATTTGTTTTTGATTGAGTTAACTCGAGACAATACCCGAGTATGTGAGTTTCACTTGGTGCCCTAAGGTATTTGAGCCTGGGAGTCATCAGTAATGTCTTTCTACATGGGTTGACTCGATTGTGTTCAATTTCAATTGCAATGGAAAAAATTTAAAAAAAACAAAATAAAATAAATTAAAAAATGGGTACTCATCTTAATATTGAAATTTTATTTCTCCTAGTGATTCCATCTTTTCTCCCTCGAATGAAAATGAACCCCCTTGTATGTTGTGATGCACAATACTTCATCATTCTTAGTTGAAATTGGATGAAATATGAATATGAATTTGAAAAAAGGAATGGGCTCGGTCTTGGGATATTCCTCTGGAAATAGATTATTTTGATGGGCTTCATAATATTTTTGGTATGAGGTCCTTGGGGGAGCAATGTGTAATACATTTTTTTTTAGAAAAGGGAATCTGAATTTCATAATTTTGAGATTTATTTTGCTTGGGACTATAAAAAATCAAGTTGGGGGTGTGATTATCCAATAAAAACACATATCATGATTACATTTTAATGGTTTTAAATTTTCATTTTTGACTTTATGGGCCTGAGTTAGTGGATTTTATTTTTTTTCATCCATTCTTATCATTTGTCCACTTCATGCCTAATGTGCACCAATTTAGTCCCAGTGTTTCATTTGATTTTAAAGAGTTTAATTATCCATATTTTAATTTGATATTTTGGGAAATGGATATAAAGATAAATATGAACATGTTTCATTCAAGAATCAATGGAATATTCATAAAGGATGATGGGGATATCTGGTGATAAAAGGAAATAATTTTGGAGAAGGAAAATTGGATATCATCCTGCTGATGAGAATTTGGGGGCACAACGCATGTCCAATAAAGCCAAAATTTCATGGAGGTCTAGAAGACATAGAGAGGAACAAATTATTCTTCTAGATCTAGTTCTAATTCGTCCTATATGGTGGTTATTAAGGGTACCCATGATAAAGATGAAAATCTGGGCTAGATTATGCTTCCTAGAAATACATCCCACCATTTAAATAATATCTCCCGAACCACAATGAATTTTGGCAAAAAATTTACAGGATTTTAGGAGACATCTGGGGATGTATTTATGTTTCCTTTAGACCACTTCAATTCAGCCTTATAGAAGGTGATTTCAACACCTCTGTACGGTGGATGCATGTTGGCTCCCACTTCGAGGCAAGAGTTGAAAAGTCACTTATGCCTTAAATTTCCACCCACCTTTCCACAACAAAATTAATTAAATGCACATGGGATGATGGGGGATCGGCCAAATACTTCCCAAATTCTTATTTGAGGATGTACTTGTGGAGTATTTAGGGATCTTGGAGCTTCATTTTCATTGTAATGTTATCATTCCAATTTGTCTTTGTAAAGTTCTTCATTCTCATGTATGTTTTTAGAATCACCTTATTTTTCATTAAAAATTATTCTTCTTCTATTATTATGTTCTTATTAATATCACCTCGATACCGTTGCCTCAAGGTGTGAAATTTTTCACACCAAATCTTGTTATTTTGTTCACACAACGGTGGAGTGATCGTTTGATTGTTTTATTTTTCTTCTTCAATACCGCTTCTTTATGTCGATTTCCCGCTTCCATTTATTGAATAGCATAACTGGAGGGCTAAGCCCTTATGGGTTTATCCTAGGGAGTTGCTTGGGGTGTATTGGATGTTATTTAATGTTCTGAAATTCATAATAATTTAATTATTTTATGATTTCCATTGGATGATTTATTTTTAGCTTCGCCTTCACCAACTTTAACAATGACACGTTTTGAGTGCTAGTGAGATCCAATTCCTTGGAGTGGTCATTAAATTGATCCTACAAGTGAATTGGTGATTATCATTGGAATTGTGTAGCGATTAAATTGGTGAAGGATTTTGAGGAATTAAATCATTTTTTGGATACCTCTACAATTAGTGAAAAGAACATTATAAGAAAATAAATACATCCCATATAACCCTAATAACAACTTAGGATTTACTCATATCCTTTAATTATTTTAGACTAAGTAATTGTTTTTTTAATTTATTTTCTATAGATTAAATCAATAGTTATTAAAATCAAATCAATCCAAATAGTTGGCCACTCCATATCCAAATCCTTCCAAAATCAGAGTGTCTCTAGGTTTCTTATTCAGTACCTATGGATTCGACCCCAACCTGTACTACAATGACCACATACCTGTAGGGTAAAATTGTGAGAAACAAATGGCTCTCTTTAATAGCATATTTTGGAATGCATTAAACATCATCCTTTTTTGTTACCTCAATATATATACTTGAATAACGGATAGGTTTTGAGAGAATTTTTACATTTCATCTATTTTTTCTTCCTTCGGTTGTTCGTTCAATTTTACACTTCTTGGGAACTTTTTTAGGATAAATAGTAATTTAATGATTTTGTATCTAGTCTCTAATAGACTATTGAACCTAAATTATAGGAATATAATCTCATGTAATTTGATTACCAAGTAATAAATAAACAACCAGATCTGGGTGACCTATATCATAGACATTATGAATGATATCAGAGAATCGATTAGTAAATATTAATAACTATATTTAGAGTAACATCTCTAGATAATATAGAAATTACAATTACAAAATAATAGAGATTTTTTTTATCGGTATCTAATTCATAAGACATTAATTTAGGGAAACATGATATATAATTTTTTATAAATCAATATTTTTGTAATATTAAAAATTAGGTTAAGCCATTTTTTAGATAGTAGTGTCTAGTGGAAGGAATTAAAATCAATACAACAATAAATAATAATATAGGCATGAATGGTCTGAAGGCCTTCATTTTTATTGATTTCTGATAACCCCCCTTTCAAGGGATGAGGGGGAACCCTTACAAATCCCGTAGGCTCAGAGATTACATGGGTCGTAGGCTTAGGAGAATATATGACATGAAGATCTTATGGAATTCCACCAGACTATCTATAAGGAACCGCCCCTCCCCAGTATCTACATCGTGATAGTATCTCTCCACATATGCATGACCTTCTATCTAGGCACCTTTTGAAACCACAGGCTGGTACCGATGGCATTGTCATACCCTCTCATTCTGACAATCCATTTGGCTCTGCTCTGGTGAGTGCACGTGCTCTGAATCCTCTTATGGGGTAGCTCCTTTGTTTTAGTGTGTCTGGTTCCTGCATTCATGTGTCCCGAAGGCCTTGGGGTTCCCTTAAGGCCTTAAGGATGCCCAAAGGCCTTGGGAATCAACTGGCCTGAAGGCCTTGGGTGGCTCGAAAGCCTTGCAGAACCCGAGAACCAAATCAGTGGCCCGAAGGCTCAGATGGGTGAATAGTTCTAGTTTCTACAGTACCAAACAGTACCTGCTACAGTGAATATTACAGTACTGCTACAATAACCCAGAAATATGCCTCCACTAGGTTTTGATCTCGGGTCAATTGGAGCACCTAGTGAGTCCTCGCCAACGGGGATGAGGCTCTTGTGCTTAATAATATAGTTATTGATTAAATAATGAAGATAAAGGATTTTTTATGGGTGTTGAATAAAATATTACTATTTCAGAAAAAATAATTTAGCTTATGACCAATTAAGATTACCCCAGTGAACAAACAGTTAACCCTTAAAATGTATCAAATACTTTAAATACCTTTATGAGTATAAAATATATTTTATTCAGTGGGTCCAATAATCCAATGATGATGGAGAAATGGATAAAGAATCTTGAAATGACCATTATATCATCTGGGTATGAATAAAAGGAAAAAAATTATTGTGGTGGTATATTATTTAATAGGATAATCTAACCTATGGTGGTCACTAATTAAAAATTCTAAGAAGTTGGAAGAAATATAAACCATGGAGTGTGTAGAATTTACATTTATTTTACAGAAAAATATATTCCATGGTAACAACGTGTTGATATGGAATCATTGATCATGATTTTAAAACAAAAGTAAAAAAAATAGATTGTTATGAGTGTGAAGCTAATTTTATATGTTTAAGAATGTATATTTCATATTATATTTAAAATCTGGAATGTAATATTGATCATTTTATTAATGGTTTAAATCCAATTCTTCTAAAATAATTAGTCTCTAATAATTTTTCAACATATGAATATATGGTAAGAAGTGTTATCAATACTAAGAAATTGTTTCTAAAATCATTCATATATAAAGAGAAACATCATTAGAAAGGGATGTTTAATCATCTTGTTTAAATAACCATCAAAAAAGAAAATATTGGAGCATTAATTTTATTGATATAGAATAAATGTAGAAAGAAATTACCTACGGATTATTTAAAATTATTGGTTATATTCCTTACATGTGAAGAGAAAGGTCATCAGGATGATGAGTGCAATGTGAAGATAGAAGTAGATAATGTGAAATGTTTCAATTTAAAACTATATTGATAATTAGATAACTGATCTAGTATGAAATGATCTCAATAACATATAGTTATAAAAAAATCAGTTTAACTACTGAAATCAAGGTCACAACCCTATCTCTCTCACTAATTAGATTATGAAGGCACACCATATTCCTATATTTTCTTGTTTTGTACTTCTAGTTAAGGGAATTAAAGTCAAAGAATAAAAATATAAAACTATAATATCATTTTAATTATAATAAAACATATATTATAAATCCATCAAGTAGAGTTCTAGATATTGCTTTGACACTTCCTTACAATATCTCATGTTGTTCTGAAAAGATTCAAGGATATTTTTCTTGAAAAAATTGATAAATATCAATGGTGTAAATCCCTTGAGTTTGAGAAAATATAATAAATATAATACCAGGTAATTTATTTTTTGACAATAAATAAATTATTTGTATCAATTAAACAAAGATGAAGGTTGAGGTATAAAAACAACTAGCCTATTATTTTTTAATTATATTAATGTTTATGCATTAATTATTAATATACAATATTGGAAATATTATACCCTAAACTTAAATATTATTAATATATTTGTTAAAACTTATTATAGTTCATAAACTTCTTTTAAATGCTCATTGTATATCCCCTATGTAGTAAAATTAGAGCTACTGTGATATTTTTTGAAGTTTATAAATAAATTTGCACTCAAGATTATTCACTCTACTTTTATACATATAGTATTTCTCATGTAGAGTTAGAGTATTTTAATTTATGTCTCATTTCAAATAAAAAATTGTTGGTATACTTCTCTAAATAAAATTTTAATTTATTTCTCTCAAGAGATATCACTCAAGAAAGGTGAAGAGTAAAAATAGGGGGATAAAAAGGGGAGAATATGATTTCACAAATTAATGAGGTTCAAGATATTAGAGATATTTTTCACTTACTCTTTCCTTTTCCTTAAATTTCAATAATGGGGAGAATATTATAATTTTTTAACACATATTAAAATTATATTTTTTGATGCATTTTCTGGTATTTAAAAAAATACAAACGGTTAGAATGAAGATATTAATAGAATATGGTAACATTTTTTTATAGGTTGGGGCCGAAGCCTCAATTTATTATTTGAAAGTAAAGACCTCTTTAGACTGGGTAGAGGGAGACCCATTACATAGCCCGAAGGCCCAAGGCCAGGTGGCCTTAATACAAGGCTTGAATGCCCATTTGAAAGGCCCAAAGGACCCCTCGTTGAACAGTGCTGCTACAGTACCTGCGCTGATACAATACCTACTACAGTCCCACCACCACTACAGTATCTACTACAGTCCCTCCACCTCTATAGTGATGTCGTTGCTACAGTGTCGTCGCTACAACAGTACTGCTACAGTACGTGGGAAATTCACCCCTACCCGGATTTGATCATGGGTCTTTTGGATGCCAAGCAGCAGCCTGTACCACTAGGGTACAGGCTCATTGGCTGGTAACATTTATTATTAGTAAGTATGTAAATATATGTATTGGGTTATATAGTAAGAGTCCAATGATTACAATAATATCTAGAATTATAAATTGAAATTAATAAGGGGATTAATTTATTCTTTTTTTGTGTTCTAATATAAACTTTTTCAATAGAAAAAATATTTAAATCTGAGGATTGGAGATCCGTTATTTAGGTAATCATTAAAAGGGAAAATTATCAGATTATAGAACTATATAAATTCTTTTAAAGAGTATAGAGAGAGAGATAAATATTGAAATATCATTGGATATGTGATTAAAGAGTTAAAATGTGGATAATATGAGGATAATCTATCCAATGATCATTTATCCTAAATATTATTGGAATCATAGATAATCATATCTCGGATGTGGATTTTAGAAAGTTGATTTGAAAATGGAATTGTTAATGTAGTGAGGTTTCATTGAATCAATAAAAGATGAGTTAATATTTCATTTACCTTTTAATATTCTGTTTCAGGCTATTTTAAAATACTCAAATCATTTTCAAATCCATTTATGTCATTATAAGGTTCATGGAAATGATATTGAGTTTATTGGATAAGTTTGTGTATATCTTCCATAAATTTCAGATTTCAAAGATCTATAAGTTAGAGTGGATAAATAAATGGTAATGGAAATGATTTAAAAATGAGTATTTATGATTAATTATAAATATTATAGTATATAATTTGGAAAAGGATTATTTCATAGGATACAACATAAAAATAGTAATGGTCATCGATCTAAACCAGAAGAGTAATTTTATGAGTTGTGGGAAGAAACTTTTCATGGTTTTTGTCCACTATAATTAGTATGTGTAAATTTTTCATTAAGTAAGGTTTTTAATATCTTTGTGGTCTAAAATTTGTAAAAATCATGGATATATTCCATGTGTGTGTGTGTATGTGTCACTCTGAAACATAGAATTGAAAAAAAAATCAATGTAAAAGATTTATCATAAACATGTAAGGGTCATATGATAAATTCCTATGGTGCATATGAATTATCGAAATATCTATTTCATAAGAGTCATTTAAAAAATTGTAAGAACAATATTCTCATTCATAAGGGTCATCATAGAACTCATAATAGTGACATGTTTCTCCATAAAGTGACATATATCAATGTGTTTCAGGTTACTATGTGTTTTTAGAGTTCATTACTGTTGTTATTGATGCAAATTTGGAAAATTTGGCACACTACCACTATAGTCATTAAGATTCAATATGATGATATGAAATAATGTGTAACGGTATAATACATAGAAAATTTTAAATAATATAGAACATCTAGAAGATAGTATGATAGAATAATTTAGTTATTGTTGAATTTAGTAAACATTGGATTACCCATCACAATTACATAAAAAATTGATTATAAATTATAATTGAGGTGATAATTTCGATTCCATTAAGAATAATTTATTGTGGGATTTTGTGGAAATTTTATGAGTAAGTATTATAGATTTTTGGAATGATTAAATGGGAATTTAGTTTGACTGGGAAAAAATTAAAAGAAATGATAAAAAGGGTATTCTCAAAATACAAATGAAAACAAGAAGTTATTAGAATAATAAGTATTCTTAAGATCGTATGACCATATGGTTAGGGGTAAAAATGAGATGGAGATCACAACATCGATTTTAAAGGATTTTTTCATTATTAATTATAAAAATATATATTAAAGTGATCCCACAAATTAAAATTGAAAATAAGAAATAGAAAGCATATATTTGTAGATAATTGAGAGAATATGATAATAATCTAGAGAGGAAGAACTACCTGTGTATTGAAGATAAACAAGATAAATATATTGATGAGCATATGAGATTAGATCCAGATCATCAAATTATAAAGAAGAGGAAACATAAAAACAAGTCCAATGACATGTTCCTACAATAAATTGTACTGTAGAAGTCGATGAAATAAGAAAAATGAAGAATCTTGGTTGAGGAAGGGTGAAATACATACATAGAAACTATTTTCATACCAGTAGTCAGTATCCTTGAATATTGTATTGATAAATTATAGATATAATATAATATATATGAACTAAATCATGGATGATTATAAATGAAAAAACACACATAGATAGAATAATTCCCTCAACCAACCAAATACCCCAATAAGGGAAGAGATCTGATCACTTTTATTTAATGACATCCATGTTTTATTAGAGATCCTATTTAGAAGTATTTTAGGGTTTTATTAAAAACTTATGGGAACCATTATGACATATAATTCCTACAAGGATATAGAATAACCTATATAATATGGTAAAGATAGAGTTTAGGATGATTCATGATCTTGAGTACAAGATGATACCTACCCCATTATAACACTTATGAGAATAGTGTAAAATTTGTGACACATGATTAACCTGATCATAGTATGGAGATGGAAACCACATTAGGTTTGAAAGATGTAAAAATACTATGTTTTACTCTTTACATTAATTTCTACTTTTCATATGGTTTGATTATAATGGGTATATCATAAGAATATCAACATTTAACTAAACTATTAAAAGGGGTTCAGTTATTGAGATGAGTTTTTAAAAGGTAAATATTGAACATGAGAAATAATTTAGTAAAACAAGTCATCCTAATTCACCCCCACCCATTAGGTGACTACACTTTAGAAATATCAGAACTCATGATTTAGAGTTGGGAGTGGTGGTCCTTCCAATAATGATATAAATATATTATCTCTATGGAGAGAAATTTGATATATACAATTAACACAAGATTTTTAATTTTATATTTACTAATAAATATATTAATATGATTAAAATGAGATGTACGTAAATAATAACGGATTTTGTTTGTATAATACATTATCATTCGGTGAATGAAAACAAGGTTGAAGATGAATTGAGTAGAAAATACATTGTATCTTATAAACATGATAATAAATAATGGTAAAATTATATAGGATTTTGTAATAATTTACTTAAGTGTTATAATGGATGGGTAAATATCATACTTATCAATTTAGATATGTGTCCTTCTTTGTTAGAGAAGATTACGATATCTCAAGATGGTGATGATTCCCTACAAAAATAAAGGCGATATACCCTAAAGCCGTATGATATTGTAGGATACAATATGGTTAGTAATAATTAGTATATATATATATATAGAAAATGTTTTTTTTTAATACCTATATTTATATCATATTATATAGATATTATATAACGGCTTCATGGGTAAGTCATATAATATGAAATAATTGGATTATAGTGCCATGAATCATATAGTATTATTTATTTATAATATATATGAATTTGATAAGTTATTAGAATATTATGAATTTAATATTTGAATCATACTTATTTATTAGGTATCATTAATTAATACAAACACATGGTACCATTCTTTAATTGAATGAATGAATGAATACCTAAATCTTTAACCATGCATTTCATAATGTACGAGTAAGTTCTTAGATTAAAAAAATATTATGAGGTCTATATAGATATCTATTTCCCTGATTATTATTTTCTTCACTCCTTTAAATATCTCTAGACAATACATTATACATCTCAACAAACTCTTTTTCTATCCTACATAGTGACTCGAAATACTAGAATATCATAGAGGATAAGTGGATCCAATCCAAACTATTTGGATAGTTTCTTATGTCATATGGATACAACATGTAAGGGAGATTCTAAAGGTGGATCCTTATGATCTTCATCAATCATAGATCGAAAGGAAATTATTTTAGTGAAATCTATTGTCATGAATAGATTATTCATTTCTAGTTTATTTGGTTTCAATTTCAATTGTATAATGATCATGGGTTTTAGGTAATTTTTTATCTTATATTAAATTGTTTAATAGTTAATAAACCCTAATAAACCTAATAGTTGTATCAAAACATTAAATTTGAGATTTCCCCAAGAATGGTGTAGGTTTACTAAGAGGGGTGGTGTGAATCGGTTGACCAATATTATATTTTCCCTTTTACAATTTCTTATGAAATCTACATTTATCATTTTTTAGAGTTAGTGATCTAAATATTGAAATCACACATTCCATGGAAAGAAAAAAATCCATGATGTACTAGTATCACTACTCAATACATGCTATTAATACTTACATGATCTGGAATCACTTAAGATCATACATTCCACCATAATAACTATTGTGGATACCATGATTAGGGTATATCCTTGTCTCATAATACAAGCTTGTAACAATGTTTTCTCCCACCAAATTTCATGACTGTATTATAATTTGATGTGGTAGAGATTACAATTTTTCCTCTAATTCTATTTAATCCTTATATTTTATAGTTCTACCACACTACTTCAATGTAGAATAAGTATTAATTATTCTTTATTAAACAAACAACACTGATGTGATCATCACATGAAAACAATGTTCATACTCTTCATTTTCTTTCACTCTTTATGTGAACACTTCTCTGTAATCTCTCCCCAATTCTCTCATCTTCCAATATAACTCAATTTAATTATCATATCTGACCCATTTTCACTTTTTTCTTATGCATAATGTGAAATATCATCAAGTTAAAATTTTAATTTAAATGTCAAATTCAAACTACCAAATTCCTTTGAATATTATTAAACTTATCCTCAACTTATTTAGTCTTTGTATATATCTAGGTGGACTCTAGGATAAATTACATGTGACTATATGGATTATAGTGTGATATATTAGTTCCTATAACTACATCTAAACATTTTATCCCATTGTATAATGAAAAAAAATTTACACAACATAATAATTCTCTTATTTTCTCTAGGTATGTGTGATTATGGCATGATACCACGCATTGTGTATTGATATATATAATCACCTAAATACAATTGAGATCATAACATCCATTTATTTTAATAAAAATTTGACTCCATACCATGAGCCTTACTTCATTCACTAATATTTTGTGTCCATGTCAACATGGCTTGATTAATGATGAGATCACAGATGTGGCTATAAGACTCTTTTAAGTTGTGGTGTTCATCACCACTTGATTATCAAATTCATAGTGAAACCCGCATTATATAACATATTTTATAATAATTTCTCTGCATGATATTTAACCAAAAAAATTCTTCATCATTGTCATATTCAATTGTGGGAAGATGAAAAAATCCTACATATCATATAAAATAATTTTGTATTATATATAAAAATTATACATATAGAAATTATAATATATGAAGAACCATACTTATGAACCCATAAATCCAAGGAAGTTTCTAATTTTGTGTCCCAATATACTCATAGGTATAATCATAAATATGGAAAAATAGTACATTTTGAGGAATTTATCATTTTTTCATATAGAAAATACAAATATATCATAGTTCTTTATGTATTGATAATAAAATAATTCATGTATAGAAAACCCTAAATTATGAAATTTTACAAATTTCAAACACGGTATTCTCAGAGACACCCATATGTACTAAATATAAATACCATACATATAATGGTATAGTTCTTTCCTTCCTCATTTTTTCATCTCTTATAAATATAAAATCTTTATATATTGTGGTAAGAAAAAAGTAATGTTTGGTAGAATTTTATATTATTTCAATACAATTTACTCAAATAAAAACCACATGTACTAATGATAATGTTCTTATATAGGATAAAAGTTATTATTATGTGTGTATTACATTAAGAAAATTCAGACACAAAGATTATTATCTCAAAAAACCCCAAATATATTTGCACCACCTCCAAATTTATTAACATCCTCAATGAAAAATTATAAATTAATTATATATGAGTATCAACATGTTTTATTTGTTTTAAATAAATCACACAAAAAATAAAATCTAATTTATTCTCTTCACATATTTTCATAATTTTGATAAATAACTATGAAAAGTATTTTTCTTCAGCTATTGATTTTAGAAATATCTATATGGGTCTTAATAAACAATACATGGTCATAAAAATGTTTTATCTCATTCTCTGACTCAGTTTGTATCTTTCTAAAAAATCAAACCCTTTGGATTCTATAATTAATTACTGTATATAAATATTTTTCGAAAATCATAACACTTATAAATGATTCGTAATTCAATTATTTAAATCCTAAATGAGAAAACATGGTGTAAGAAATATAAACATTGAATAAAAACACCAAGTTTTCCATTAATGTGACTTACATCCACTTCTTCAAAGCACTTTAAACCAAATGAGATCAACTTCTTAAAACAAAATTATTTCACAAGAGAAAAATATTCATTGAACCCTTGTATAATATGTTCCTTCATAAATTCTCATAAAGTGTTTTCATATTGTTCACAACTAACACAGCCACACCAACCTCACATCTTACACATTTTAGAAAATGTCTCTAAAGATATTATTTCCTTAAATAAGAGATCTCATTATGATTCGGATAAAAAAATTTCTTTGTATCCTCCATTTATACTATTTTTATCACCGAAAAATTAGTAGGAAAACATAAAGGGTTTTATTTTGTGTTTCTACCCCCATATACAAAAAAATATCTAAATAAAAAGTGAGATAAGGGATGGATTCTCAATAATGTTGATTTTGATGAGAGGATGATGAGATTTATTCTTTAACCTCCATAGCATGGTATTCAAATCATTATTTGACTAGAGAGCACTTTTATCTCCCGAATTCTTCTAAAACACCAATTATTTATTTTGAGAACTTATATTCTGCTTTAATTTTTGACATTATGACATGCCAAATATTCTTTAACCATTCATCTATACACTTCAACTCATTTTTCATAAAATTTAAAATGTTTTTGTAAAATAGTATAACCTTATTAATCATTCCTTTTATGATAAAATTTAAATAACATAACACCATATACCTTTTTCTTGATTTGACTTGTTTTTACAACCTTCGTGGAGTCAACAATCTATAATGGATTCTCAATATCATTCATGGTCTTTTTATAATTCATCATATTCCCTTTTTTGTTTTTGCCTCTAAACTGAAATTCACAAGGTTATTATTATTGAAACTATTGAATTGGTCATCTCATGATTCATTCTTTAGTGATATGACCATTCCGTTCACATCTCACACACACATCACTCATGTATTCAAATAAGTTCATTGACATCACACTTTATTATAGAATAAATTTCACCATGAATTTGTGTATTTATAGGGGTTTTCTCCTCATAAATGTGTGACATTCATCACTATTCATGAACTAGAATTTACTTACTCAAAATCAACAATGACTATTCATTTTTTTAATTCTAGATAATGTAAATAGTGAATATAAAAGGTCAATATTATTCCTAAAAATATATTCTATCCAATAGGAATAAATTTTGAAAATTAACCCTTTGGAAGGCCTTATTAACTATATTTGAGAAAATATAGCTCTCGAATACTATATACATGTTCTAATTCATAAAAATATATTTTTTATTTTTTTCTTTACAAATTAGATTAGTTTTAATCAATATTCTATAATTTTTAGAAGAAAATATATTCTTTGTTGTATTCCCTTTTTTTGTGTATCCTAACTCATATGACCTTATGTTGGGATTAATCATTATTTTAAGTGATTATATGATATTTATGAATCATATTTCTATAACATTTTACATTATAATAATTTTCAACTCTCAATTATTCTACAACATGCTTATCTTATATTGAGAAATCCTCTAATTTATACTTATACATAGAAAAATCATAATTGAAATTTTTGATATAATTTTATTTCTTCTGCAAGTCCATTTTATGATATTATATCTATTTCCCCTATGACATAGTATTCTATTTCAATAATTCAAATTTCTTATTCTCTTTGGAGATATTGACTCTTACCTCCGTAGCACTTTGGAGAAACTTGGATTTATTATTTACAAATTTAGCCTCATCCATTTCAATTATATTGGATTAATTAATCATTATACTATTCTATTTATCTAACATTACAAAATTAGGGATTCACTTATACAAAATTAGTTTCAATATAGACACCATTTGTGACTCATGTAACTATTCACCACTGTTTAGTGAAGAATATTCTTCTTTCTTGGATTCATCTTCACTTTTTGAGTCCTTATAAACCATTATTACATTTAAATGTCTTATCACTACTACCACTTTAGGAACAACCACTCTTTCTCTCGTCACTTTATTCTTTACCCTTACAGAATAGATAAATTTCTTTTTTGGTAAAATAATTATTATTTATTGAACCCCTTGATGAAAATTAACTATTATAAAATTCTTATAATTCTTCCTTAAATAATCATGACATATCACCCCTCAATCATCACTTTTATATTCTTCTATATCAATAAAATTCCCCATAGTTGAAGCATTTCAAACATAAAATTCATTGAAATTTAATTTTTTTCTTCAAAAAACTTTAGAGATGAGTGACATGATATTATAGAACTTTACATCATCATCTTCAATTGATTATGAACTTCCAACTTCATAATTATCTTCATCTCTATGATCAATTTTATGTGATTTTATTTTATTGTTTATGCTTTCAAATTATGTATAATTTTATCGCAAACTCTTATTATTTGGAGTGCATAACTTTCTCATCTCATATGAAACTAAGATGTTGTGAAGGTCATCCAATGTAATTATATAAATATAATGATACTATAGAGCCTAATTTCAGGAATAAAATATATATAATATGATATGAGGTATTTCTAGAAAAAAATTGAATCCATAAGAGTCTCACTGAATATTTTAATGGTGTCCACCACCGCATTAAACCTTTCAAATGGTTCATTAAAAAATTCACCTTCAAGAAAACACATTTCATTATACATCAATCAAGAAATTTTTAATTTAGCCTTTTTGACTTCTACATTGCATTCATTAATATATTTTATCTTATCCATAATTACTTTTATATTTATTATAATTTATGATTCCCATAACCTTAAAAATAATTCTCTAAAAGTAATTTTATAATGATACTTCAGGCATCCTTATTAAACTCAATATTCATTATAGCAACTAGATTCAATGATTACCATTATGAAATAATTGTAAAACCTTTCTCAAAAATTATAGACCATAAATACCCTATAAAGGTTTGTAGGGTAGTATTCATTCCCTCCAAAATTCTCAATTTTAACATTTAATGTGGAAACTCATTTATTTTCACCACATTGATATTATATATTATCGATAAAAACCATATTATGAATCAAACATTATAGATCACCCTCAAAAAATAAATATAGATACTACCACATTTTTTAATGAGAGAAAAGAACATAAATACCAATTATGTTAAAAACCTTTTGCAATAGGAAACTTATAAATTTATTTATCTTTGGAAGAAACCTTGACCCCATTGATACATCTTATGATAGTAACATTCATAGTGTAGGTTCCCTGAGATATAGGTGAATTAGTCAACCATTTCTTTTTTAACCTTTTATAATTTCGTCTGAAATCAACCTCTGTACTTCATAGGGTCAGATAAATCATTTTTTTAATCGCACACAAAAAGTAAATAATATAAATAAAAAACACATGATGTATAAGGTTTACGACTCAAAAAAATTAGTCAATACTTATCTTATATTAGAATCACTTGAGACCATACATTCCATAAGAATCCCCAATATGGATACAATGATCAGGGTATATCATGGAATCAAAAAAATTCTATAATATTGAAACATGAAAAGTCTATTGATAGGTTTCAATGTTATCATATATATTGACGAGGTTTGGATTATCTATTTTTATATGAGATTGTTATTTCATAACAATGTATAGTTCTACAATACTTATCTATTTTTGAACTTGTGTTAATTATTCTATACTAAATATGAAACATAGGTGTAATGATCCCATGAAAGCTAAGTTTTTACTCTTCTTCTTATTTATCCCCTCTTTCAATGTAAAATTTCTTGTACACTCTTTTTTTACTATCTCCTCCTCCACTCTCTCTCTTGAATAATAATTTATGAACCATATTAAATCATATATTACATAGTAATAGAATTTACATCATATTAAAATTTTAATTTCAAAATAAAATTCCTGCTAACAAATGCATTAAACTACACTTCAACGTCATAGGTATTTAGATCTATCCAAATGGACTCTTAAATAAATCACGGTGTGAATGTATAAATTATGGCCTGATAAAATAATTACTCTAAATAATTTTAAACTATTTCTCACTTTATGTAATGACAAACATGTACATGATGTAAGACTTCTACTCTTTCCTCCAGTTCTTCATGATCACGGTTTGACACCATGAATTATAGTTTGATATATCTGACCACATCAAAATAGTATATATCATAACATCCATTGATTGAAATAACTATATCACCCTATCCTATAATATTTATTACATTATTTAACACTACATTGTCATCTCAAAATAGTGTAACTCTCTCTAAAATCACAGAGGCAGTTATATGACACTTTTCATTTGTGTCTTTCATAAAAGCATGATAATCATCTTTACAGAACAACCGTTATTACAAAACTAACAATATCATGATTTATAATCAGGATATTTAATCCATAATATAACTACATTATTATCATCATATTTATTTTTTGGAAAAGTGAAAAATATTTACATATCATATAAAATCCACACATATCATTGATGAAAACTAGTTTTTTAATGATCACCAATTCAGTATTAGAAATTTTGGGGATGAAGAAACACCCAATGTATATGTTTTATTTTCCCTTAAAGGAAATAAGGAATAATAATGTCCATATAAGGATCAGGTGATAGGGTCACATGATTCCCATAACATTCATTAATTCTTGATATTTCATTACCCTTGTGACATCACATAGGATGATTATGCTCTTCCCAAGATCTATCCACTAATCATGTGAATCCACTCATACAAGTCATTTGGGTCATGTAAATCCCCCATAAATGTATTTATGATCATGTAGAAAATGCCTAACAAATATTTATTTGTTATATGAAAATGAAGAGATACTTATCTTGTTTAAGATACACTATTTTTCATGTTAATAGATTATGATTCTTGAATGAATAGTTCATCGATCTCACAAATTCTTTTGGAAGTGAAAACCTGATCACTCGATGTTCTTTGTAAATCTCATCATTGAGATTGTGATTATCATTGGATAAATATGAGACAAACTATAGAATCTTCATATGATGAAATCAGATAATGTAGGGATTCGTTTTAAAAGTGATTTATGCTGATATTCAAGAAAATGGATAATTCACTTAATAAAAAGCATGTTAAATACCATCAACATGTTTGATTTATCACTCAAAATTCATTTTAAATTATAGAAAAATCATATGAAGGTCATTCAACATATTTGTTGGATGACATGAAATCTATTTCTAATCCTAGATTGATCACACAATGTCTTTCAGACTATACCACATCGATTTGTGAGGGCTCTTGGGTATGTGAATTGGACCAAGTGAGGAACCTTGTATGTAATATGGGTTCAAGGAAACTATTAATGATAGAGTAATCATGTCGTCTATATTTCTCATGTGACTGATACACAACGCCATTGATGAAATGAGGATTTATCATGTGAATCTCTTGATATATTATATTTAATTAATTCATGATATGAAACGTATTTTCCTTGAACGGATACAAAGATACTTTGTATCTATGCTTATAAAATCCCTTCCTAACACACAGAAGGAATATATGAGATAATAAAAGAGAGACATGCAGATGGGATTGTATGTTATTTAGCTAAGTGATCACACGACCATGGGATCCTTTTGCTGAGTAAGATCTAAGGAATAACATTTGAAAATAAAACAATATGTAACATGTGGTTAGATCATGAGATGACATCCTCATCAAGTGAATGCCTCTAGTAATGTTTTTATTGTCAAATGACATCCCCTAGACATGTTAGCCACATTCTTGAGGATAAACTCTAGAAACATTAGTCTGATCCCATTATAGACCTCTAAATTTTCAGCTTGATCACACAAAAATCCCTAGATATGTCAACTTGGATAAGTTATATACAATAGATATGTCATTTGTGATCACAGAAAGACTTATGGACATGTCAACCATGTCATTAAGACACCCATGGATGTGTCATCTTGATCATGCATAATCCCTTCAAATTTTCAGACTTCTTCGGAATACATCCTTAGACATGTCTATTGTAACATGTGAATCTCTTATGAATAAAGATGGATTCATACCATTCTAATCACACAAAGGGACCTTTATTCCATATGAAAAAATTTAATAAACCTTTCAAGTTCCTATCCCTCATCCGTTAATAGATGATAAATAAATATGTCACTTGGAAATCCACCTTGGTGTCGGTCCATCCATATTCCAACTTCTCCCATGAATGAATCATCAATACTTTCCTATCAAAATAGAAGAGGTAGATTTTTACATAATCATCCACCTTGGTGTAATCCCATCCATATTCCCAGTGATATATCTCATAGGACCCACATTCTCCCATGAGTCTATCATATTTCCTCATCTATCAGTAAATGAGGAGAGTGTTCATAAACAGGTATCCCCTTGGGTGTATTCCCCGACCGTGCCCTCAAATTTACTATGAGGACTTTGATTCCTATCCAAATAAGATATGTATGATTTCTTCCTATGTCATGAGCTACAAATTAAACAAACCCCTTCATAAATGTGACTTAAGTGTGCATTACCCACATCCATATGTAGTGTGCCTAATCCAATACTATTTCTTGTATCTCACACCAAGCATGACCCAAATGGGCTTTGAGGAATACTATGATCACACAACATGAACTATAATAATCAAAAAATATATGAATCATATTTATTTATACTTACATGACATACTTTTTTCAAAAAGGAATATATTCCCAACAAGACATATATTAGCTGAACCTCAATGTGTAAGCCTCGTTCACATATCAGGGAAACATTACTGTGCAAGCCCAATTCACATATCAGGATATCCTTAGTGTGTAAGCCCAATTCAAATATCATAGAAACATCAGTGTGTAATCCTTGTTCACATATCAGGGAATACTTATTGTTAAATCCTCATTCACATATAAGGGAAACCTTAGTGTGTATTCCTCAGTCACATATTAGGGAAACCTCAGGGGGTAATCCCCATTCCCACATAAGGTCAAGCTCAGTGTATAATCCCTATTCACATATAAGGGAATCCTCTCTCCGTGTTCCAAATCACTAATCACCTTAATGGATGGAGGTAAACTCTATAGTGTCCAATCACATAGTTTGATAACATAATTAGTCTATAAAATCATTATAATCATGTAAAAAATGTGAATTAATATGGAGAATCCCTAATATGTGAAAATGTTCACATCATTACAATCTCATGACCGACAATTTTGATAGGGTAACAAGTAAAGAATTATGAACTGGGAAAGGTTCGAGAACATATCTTAAATCTATTTGAGATTCTTGGAGTAGTAAATATTTCCCCCAAATATGGTTTCATGAGCCCAAACATTCATCCTCTCAACTAGTGTGAGTTTCCAAATGTTGTTAAGTATGAAAACCAAATTGACTTCCACCCTTTAAAAAGAAATTATCAATCTATTTTCGGATATGGTAGCCATTGAGAGTTTCAATGGGTAGAATATGGATGAAGAATAAATCCAATCTAAGAACAATGTTGAGCCTAGTGTGAGTTGGATTTTGAAACATATTCAATGCCCCATAATCAGGTTTGAAAACATTCACACATTTATCAAGGAATCATGTTTTTTTTTAAACAAGGACTTCTCATTTACTCAAAATCCTTTTCTAAATGAATAAAATAGTGAACCTGGCTTGATAATTTCAATAAAAAAGGTTCAGGATGCCACAAATTAGCCATTTTTTTCTGTCTCGTCCCCAAACTAAATATGGTGAAACCTATATAAACCCTTTTAATAACAACATTTGGGTTACAATATGTTAGACCATTTCGAAATGAATATTCCTCAAATGTGACATGTCCAAACTGATAAAAATAATGAATGAATGTGTTACCCATGCATAGATAAATAATCATATTTATTCCTTGTGAAACAGCATTAATTAGTGACCTTGTTTATATTTTTCCTTGTGACTATATAAATTTATATCATAATCACCCACTTGGATTTTAATACATGGCATCATCAAGTGATCATTAAAAAACCTAGGCTGCCATAATGACATATAAGAATCATGTTGTAGTGCAATCTATATGACACCTTTATCATCAAGTAAAAAATGTAATGGTTAGATAATACCATCAACATGGTTCAATACAGACCATTGAGGCCACATTTAGGGGTCTTCAGATACTAAATCCTACCTTCTCACCTCACTCAAGGTGGATCACAATGGATCCCATGAAAACAGTTTACCCTACCAGCCACTTCAGTATTATCTCCTCAGAATGTGATAATATGTGACTTCATTACCATAGGAAGGTAAATCAATTAGTAAAATATAGCTCTATTCTTGTTCAGGAGATTTCCAGGAGGTATACTATTTGCTTTTTCCACCTGGACCATCATACCATGGTCCCTCTATCATCGATTGATGAAACTACCTGATATTTCAACTCCAAAGATTCCTCGATCCTGGTAGCAAGTAGGTATTACTTGGTGAAAAATATTGTAGATCATAGGGAGTGGGGCCATACTTCCATACCTATCAATAAATCCCTTCAAAATATTTTTACTTAAACTAGTGAGCATTATTATATCGCATCTCACCTAAGTCGGGTCTATCTATATATCTAAGAATAAACAATGGGCTAGGAACATATCCTAGACCCTCTGAAAGAAGTTCATCATAATATTCAAGTGGAACAAAGAGTAAATAAGAGGAAATATATCCCTGATTCAATGGAATACATCTACTGAAATTTCTTGTCAACATAGAAAGTGAAAGAATATATTCCTGTAGAAGCCCATCTCATGTGTTAATAAATTTTAGTAATGACAGAAGAACTACACCATCATATTATGGATATGATTAAGGGACATGAACATATTCAGATCCCATCGACCAAATACTATATCAAAAATTTTAGCAAGACTTCAAGGATACTCTAGAGCAAGTTAATATTATTTCTCCCATCCAGAGGGATTATCAGTATATTTTGGTAAATGATGAGGCATGGAACTGGGCATATATTCCCACTCCAATCAGGGTTTCCCAACCCATATATGAAATCACCTTAGGAGTGGTACAAATTCCTATTTAACATGGCCAAAATTATATTCCAAAATTCAACTAGGACTGGGATCATATCTCCACTCTAATTGATATTCAAATACATATTCGGAATTTCATCTCTGAGAAGGCCCATATATCTACCAGAAAATATACTCTGTATATTCTATAAGTTTACCGTATCAAGTCACATATTCCTACTCCTTCTAATGAAATACTACATTAGCATCCTTTAGAATCTATATAGAAGGCGGACCATGTCTTTTCTCTCATTATGAAGGTCTGTCGATATATTCTAGTGGGGAATATATACATGAATAAGGCTCATAAAACCTCTTCAACTAGGATTAACCTGCATACTCTGGGAACATCCCAAATGTAAGTTCTAATTACTTCCAATAAAACTATTTCTCATCATCATACTCTAAAATCTTATGATTAGTGAGCCCGTATTCCCATAACATCAGATAGTAATCAACATACTCAAGAAAACACCATGCATTAATCCCATGTTCGTTATTCATATCAAATACAAGTTCAGCATATTCTAAAAAATACACATGATGAGGCTCATATTCTTGACCTTCTTGATACTAGCATCCTTGAGGATACACAATGCATATATGGAACACCTCAGGTATCTATCGACACTTCACTCGATGTAGAAGGCCACGCCTTATGTGAAAATACTTCTAATGGAAATATAGACATGGATTGTAAGTACTCTACGCCTACATCCACCATTGATAACCAACTCGCATTTATATCTCACTCAGATAGAAAAATTCTTCCCTTGTCAAGAAATATTTGTGTAGAGAGGTTCTCAAAACACCAAGGATTACCAAATATTGTTCCCCATAAACCATCATTAATACATCCCATTGGTTAATAGTTGACCTAATGAAGAAACTTCTATGGTATGACCAGGTGGAAGAATGTACCTTTGTCTAAGAAGAGGCTTGAATGGATATATAAAGGGACCTAGTAGATAACAACCTTCCAACAATATTTTGGACCATCGGTACATCCATTTACTATGTTCTAAATGAGATGAAATATTAGTGTGTTATTTACTTTCACCATAACATATGGGAAACATTTCTATGGTTGAAAGCTAGACACCATCCTTATCAAGAATGTGAGGTTTATCTCTAGTCCATGAATAGAATAAACTTCCAGATAGACTTCGTCACTATCTATTCCATATGATTCCTAAAATCAGAAAGGTATAGTGGAAGTATATGATATAATATCCTCCATATCTTAATAGTTCTCCAAAAACAAATCATTGAGTACCTACCAGACATTCACATCTAATGATGATAACAATACAGAGCATTACACTTCACCCCATCCCTCAGACAAAACAATATCCTAGACATGGTATCTTGTAATATTATTATTATAGGAGAAATCCTGATGCTGATTAATTCATGAGCTATTTCGTCAATATAATGAGGCTCATTTGGTTAGAGAACATAGAAACACTAAGAGACAAGGGAGAAGGAAACCAAAAAACTCTTAATTAATCCCCTCGATGAAAGGGGAACACATCTAAAAAAAAGCAACAAATGTCTCAATATGCCTAACAACACCCTGTAATAAGAAACAGACATTATGGTTAGGTACTGCACTCTATTCAAGTAGAAGTAAAATTACACCAAATAAGGAAGATCACAATGGAATCCTCTAGGGTGGTCATATAATAAATACAATAACCTATAGGGATGGGGGGATTTTTACCACAACCTCCACCCCCAAGGACACCAAATCATTGGAGGTTCCCAAAGAAATATATGGTGGATCCAAATCAACTCAATACCATAGGGATTAGGGAATTTCTATCATCACCTTCATCATATATTTCATAAAATATTTAATAGGGGGATCAGTATGTACCAAAAGTGGCCATAAATCAACCCCAACCCATAGGGCTGGGAATATTTACTATATCTCCTAAACTAATCAGGAATATTTATATTTATTAATGAATACTAATGGCTAGCATTCCATCCATACATCCAGCTGTGCAACATTCCCTTGAATATTAGGGATCTCTCAGAAAATATGATTGGATGCTCCCATAGATTCATTGTTCCTATAGAAAAACTAGAGGAATAATGACTGAGTAAGACCAAACCACACAAGGGTTGTAATAAAATACTACCTACTAAGGAAAAGAATGCATAAAAATATTGATACAACCATTAGAGGAGGAATGAGTGGTACAAAACCTCCATATTACCATGAAAGTGATGAGTTGTCCACTATCAAAGGGTAAGACTCAGTGAACATCATCACCATAAATTCACTAATAAAAATATACTGAGGTACATACATTGACGATGGAGATAAAAACAAGTGCCTCAAGAGGTGGGTGAGCTGATACACAAGATACTGCTGCACGAACATGGAATTAGAGGAGGAACCAAAACATAGAACCTATGAATGATGAAATTACACATACAAGATTATATTCCAAAAAATGATAAGGGGAATGGCATGGTCACATCTCACTCACTACATAGAAGAGATGAATTCCCCATCATGGAAGAACGTCTGGTGTTGTATTAGGACGAGATACATAACCTTAATCAACTTAACAAAGAAATTATTCAGGGAAAAATATTCATCGGGTACCTCCTCCAGGTGGAATAAAATGTCACCCCACCACCAACCCCACCTAACCATATGGAGATAATCTATCTAAATGGGTGGTTCCAAAATATCAATTTTGATTTAGATCTATACAAATAGCTTGTAGAAATTTTGGATATGAAGAATACCAGGATTTTATTCTATTATAGAGGAAACCTCATCTATACTAGGATTATAAACTTTTCAAAGTATGGAGTATCCATCAACAAGAGATAAGAGTAGGTAAACCATTTTAAGTTACACACATTTCCCATTCTCAAGGGTAAGCATAGATAATATTACTTCCAAAACTCCTCAATAACATTGATTTGATAGTTTCCCATATGGATGTTATGTATGGGTGACATGATCATGTGTAGCCCAAGAAGATGTTGTGCCTCAAATATTTGGATGAGAATTTACCTCACTCCAATTTCGTTAACCCTATCCATTCAACAATAAATGGCTCAAGGGATTCAAAATAGAATCTTAAAAACATAATTCCTTGATGTGACCCTATGATAGGCCCTCAAGACTAGAAAGACACCATGAAATTTCTATGATTTGTTTATACTCTAGTTGGGCTATCCGTCACTTAGATATCGGTATTATGAAATAATCTAGAACACATATATAAATAATTAATCTATCAATTTATCTTCATGCATTAGAAAATAATGACCCTCGACCTCACCAATTGAATGCAGTAGAAAAATGAGAGATTTGCCGACTTTGGCACTATATAGCATGGTTTGACATACTTTATCAACATTCCACTCTCACAGAAGAAGTTGTGGGAACATTAAGACAAGATTCTCCTTGATGATTTTTAAACACCTTCGATCCCAATAAAATACCGAGGTAGGTTTTGAAAGATTGTAGAGATAGAGAAACTTCTAAAAAATTCAATTTTGAAAACTAGGGAAAAATATCATCTCATGCCCATGGAATAAGGGAGATAGTCTTCAAAATAAGAAACTATCATTTTCAAAATCAAACTAATGATAGCGACCACCAGAACAATCATGAAGGCCATGTTTCGCCCTGTGACTCCCACTAAGAAACAAAAAAAGAAAAACCATCCTTAACCAGAGATAAAAAGAGATTGGGGTTTATCATAGTATAAATATTATAAAGATAAATTTTACTCCATTCAAAATGTTCAATTTTTGAGTTATTTTCTCATAGGCATGGAGAAAACCCCAACTTAAGTTTCATGAGCACTTTAAATCCAATGAAGTCAAACATAGAAACCATCCTAACTATTTTTCTTCACAAAGACTATTGGGTAACATAATTTAAGGCTATTGTTTTCTTTAAATACATCTTCAAATGCATGGCTAATTCTAGAATGAAGAACTGGGAAAAGTCAAAGAGTAAGTAAACAATGAATATTGTCTAGAAAGAAGTTGATAGTGACTTGAAAGAAGTTTTGATATTCTATAAAAAATCATCAATTGGATAACCTGAAAGACGATTTATAGAACTCGCTCCATCCATATAGTGTATTTTTATAGACTAGTTATAGTCCCACCATCTAAGTCGATTCCATCAATCCCCCCTCTATAAGGTAAGATTAATCACTGTGTTCATAAAGAGATGTAATAAAATGATTCGTATCGGATTCCCAAGTCAACTCTTTACGATTTCATGCCATAATCATTTGGGAAATGGGTCCCACCCCCACCAAACTAAACCCCCATTGGATCAAGATGTCATATTTGACACTATAAAAGTAATTCACATAACAACATATATATCTAATGGTGGATGTAATGAATAATAAAATTTCCCTATATCTCATTGGGGAAACATAAGCCAAATTGGTAAAGCCCTTGGTCTTAGGGGTGACACATAAGGTATTAGTTCCAATATTTAGGTTTTATCCCTATTGAATCTATATACATATCTAAAATACATGTACAATAATGTGAAAAAAGGTCATGAATATCAAGGAGATACCTTAGGGCCTCTCGTGGGTTTTAAAAACCTTATTGTTTTGGACACCAGCTGGAAGAAGTGCATTCTTATAATTGACCCAAACCAAGTATTAGAGTTCCATGACCTACTCCATCAATAATGAATGTGCCCTAGAATCATTTTCAAGAACCAGATTGATCTAACTCAAGTTCTTCCTCTTTTAATCAACATACTAAGAAGATTCCCTTCATAAAAAGGAACATAACTCTGGTACAGAAATATGATATTTTGAAAAAATTGGAGGATTCCCCATCTAAGATATTAATCCTAGATTATGTTCATATTTCAAAGGTTATTAGGGATGAAAATAAATAAATCTCTTTAGAGTCTTTAGAATTCTGAGATAGAAATTACAACACTCAATGTTTATGAGGCTGGGATCATTTCATCTAAATGTAATACCGCTATCTCGTTCAAAGAAAAAGTATACGGGGTAGATATTTAGGGACACATCTAAACCCTATGAGTTTCAGAGAATGTCAATAATATAAAAATCTGATGGAATCCCATTGATAATGTACTTGGGATCAATCTAATACTGGATTGAACCCTATAGTGTTTGGGATAAAATAATTACTATTTGTCTATGATGAATATGACTATTAATGTGTATGAAAAAGTGATATAACACCCCATAAAAAGACAAATATTAAGGATTTATTTGGGGACCTCATGTATGAATCTAATTTAATGCTTTTCCATCAAGGAATGGAATATAATATCTTACTTATTAGGCCTTGGTTTCATAGACACAAGGATGTGCCATCAATATTCCATGAATTCTTGAAATTCCTCATCAACAGGAAAGGAGAAATAATATATGGAAAATAAACATCCTTAAAATATTTTTAATGATTATACATAAAGGTTCTATTATACCATAGAGAAATAAAAGAACCAGTAATGGGGGATTTCATTCATATTTACACTCCCAATTGATTCACAACCAACTCTGTAAATCGACCGATCTTTCTAATAATTGATTCTATGCTTCCTATAAACACAATCAAGGTTGAAGATCGTATCTTAGAAAGCTATTCTGAGCTTTAGAACATACTAGATCATGTCTACAAAATAATGATTGTGCTATATTAATTATGTTATATATATTATATTAGGTATAATTCTATAAGATAGTAAGAAAATGTAACTTTGTTATCAACATAATTTATGGATTCCTCTAATAGATCCCATGCACTTCAGGATATAGTTTCCAATCCATCCCCTGGAGGTAGCCGAAGGGAATGAAAGTATCACCAATATTCCCCCACAACATCCTTGGCAGTTTATGATATATCAATTTTTTTTTTCAAAACCTCATATCCTTATATAGTGAAAGAGACTCTTCTATATTTTTACCTAATTCCAAATATGCTCCCATTGACACAGATATAGAGAGAAAGAGGATGAGCATTGGTAAAATAAACTAGAATTAGAGGAAGGTTCCTCCACTACCATCAATGAGCTCTAGTAGTTAAGACTATGAATATAAGAATACCCTTCATCCACTAATATCAGTGCCTCCATTTGTCTCGAAGATTAGAATATGTATATCCCTTTCATGAAGTTGCACTAATATGTATTATCTTCTACTTATATTGAGATAAATTGGATGTATCCTAATGTAGCTAAACATCCCCTTATCATACAAAATAATCATTTGGGCTTTAAATAGTTATCCAAATGAATTTATATTTCACATGCTACCCTAGAAGAATCAAAAATTTTCAAGTTGGTAAAAGATAGCTTCATCTAAGAGGTTCCACACCCAAAATGCATTTTTTAACTTCATTCATGATAAGAATAAGAATAGATAGATCAAGGTCTATGTAAACTTTACAGATCATAATAGACTCTTCTTAAAGGATGATTTCCCAATACCAATCATGGATTTGCTGATTAATGAGACCATAGGCTTCCCAGACCATTCCTTTATGGATGGGTATTCAAGGTATAATCAAATCATGTTGTCCCCTATATATGAGGAATCTACTAAATTTCAATCACCTTAGGATGTATTACATTATCAGGTAATTACTGTTGACAAAAAAATTATGACTCCACTTATCTACACATTAGGAATAAAATTTTAAAACCCTTCTTGTGAATTATCACAGAATGATACATTAAAGAAATTGTGGTTAAATCCCATAAATGTTTTGACCACCTCACTGATATTCAAATAGTCTTTAGTATATTTTTGTAGCACATCCTAATAATGAATCACCTTAATATAAATGACATGGTAATGTTAAGTAAATTACTTCACCTTTTGGTACTCCATAATTACATCAAGGTGGATCCAAAAATATATGAGCACAACATATAAAATTCCACATCCTCATAATCATGAAGAACTATGAGGGATACAAAGATACCTCAATTATATCAAGAATTTCATAGGCATCCTGGATGGTGGGTATATTCACTTTACAAGTCTAGTGAAGAAAGGAATCAATGAAAACTGGTATGAAAATTTCTAGGAATATTTTGAGAATCTCAATAAATATTTACTACACCAATCAATCTGAATGTCTCCTATAAAAGTAAAGTCACTCTTCTTATATGTGGCCACCATGGAGCAATTTCTTGGTGAACTCCTCATATAGAAGAAATACGTAGGGAATGAAAATAGTCTATTCTATCTCAGTCAAAAAATGTATTACAATATGAATCAATATTCTAATATCGAGAATAACCACCTCACTCTCATATTTGGGGTGAAAAAAGATAAGGCTTTACTTGAAACATCAAATTCTCAACTGGGTATCTTGTATTGAATGTCTCAGTTATATTTTCAATAGATCTAAGAAAGTTGGGTTCTTGGACCCGTGGGTGGTTATCCTACAAAAATATGACATTCAATTATTAATGTAGAAGTGGATCAAAGGGCATGCAGTGCATGATTTACTGAAAAAAATCATACCACATAAAGATTTTAAGTTCATTCTAAACTTCTAAATGAAGAATCATTCTATGAATTTGACACTCCTCAAACATGGGTGATGTATTTTAATGGGGCTTCCCAAATTTTGTAAAATAAAATAGAAAACCCAATGACTATCGAGTAGGTTTGGAGATCATCTTTGTTTCCCTAGATAAGGCAATATTACCCAATTCTTTCTCACTTTTGAAATACTACACTAATATCGAGGAAAAGATTTTATTACAGACCTAGAGTTATCCATAATGTTATAGATATCCTATCCGAACGTCAAATGTGGAACTGATATCATAATCAAACAATTCAATGTCTCGTATTCCATTGAGACAGAAGAATTGACTCCTATAATCAGATATATAAGAGGAAAAATGGTGGAGTTACCTTTTGATCTAATAGTAAAACACATCCCTTTATTATAGAACACTCATTATTATACATTATCCAATTAGTTTATATTCTTGGCTAACACAAACCATGATTAGGCAGTATTTCACACCACATAATGAAGGCTAGTCTAACAAATTGTTATCTTTGACATGGATGAAACCAAATTGATCTTACCTACCCCAGTGCATGATGAAAAGACCCCCATTATTGGATAGATTAATCCCATGATAGATATATCAAAAATGGTAACATCCCACGAAAATTGAGTAACGAAGGAATAGATCTGACATATTGAAGTGAACATAACCATTTAAGATGGACTAAACAAATAGAAATCTCTCTATAGATGAGGATTTTATCGAATAATCCGTTGGTACATTGTTGAAGGGTATATAGTAGTCTTCATGAAGGAATCCCATTTTGGATCCTATTGTGCACATCAGTCAAAAACTATGTTCTATCACAAAATAAATAGGTTGGGTTATTTCTGGTCGATGATGATAATGTACTGGGTAGAATTAACTAATAAGTACCATGCATGGTAGATACATGAAACATTTATCCATCAATCCCCAGAGTTATTTCTCATAGCTAAATACTTTGGACTATTTTCTATATCGGGAATGGATTTCATGGGATCATATCCCTCATCCACAAATCAAAGGTTCAAGTACATCCAAAATAATACTAAAATTTAATCCAAATGGTGTGAGGTTATACCCCTCCTGTTATTTAGGATTACCAATTTCATCAACATAGTAAAGTCTAAAATTGTCACCATGTTCGGTATCCCTCATAGGATACTGATAGACAACAACACCAACTTCTGTTCTTTTGAGTTGAATATGTTGTATCAGAAGTATAATATTGAGTCCATCCTTTAATATTTCCATCACACAATATAAAATGGGAATATATAGGCCTTTAAAAATAACATGTGTAATATACTCAAAAAATGGTAAACAATGATAAGACATTTTGGTGAGATAATATTTTTGATGTGTTATGGTCTTACCACACCACAACTCTTACCACCATGAAAGTAAAAACATACTCATTGGCCTATGGTATATAATTAGTGATTCTTATCATGGATGAGTTTCCATCACCTCAAACATCTTTTTTTGGACAGCTCTCAAAAAATGAATAGTCCCAAAATTGCCAAGATGAGTTAGAATGACTAAATGAGAAATGTTTGTGTAAACTAATCATCCTTGAATAACATCAGACTCGAATTACACAAACCGTTTCCAATTTTTTTTTGCTTCATCGATTCCTATAAAGAGAATTTGTATAGAATATTATATCACCAATGATACCCAGAAATAATACCCTAAATCTAGAGCCTATATGGGAAGAACCTTACATAATACACAATTCCTATTCCAACAGAAATTATTCATTTTATACTATTTATGGGAAACGTATCTAGACCACTATTGATAATGAATTTTCAATAAAAAAATTTCATAATAACAAAACCAAAACCTTATTTTTATCACATTATGCTAATCTCAATGATAAAGTACATAGCACATAGTTATAAACTATACAAGGAATATATTTACCACATGATGTTAAATTGTGTAGACTACATCCTTATGATATGACATTAAACATCTAGGGAAACATATGAGTTAGATCTTCATAACTCTATATATTAGGATAGATAATTCCCCTTGACTTCTAGAATTAAAACCCACCAATATAGGACATTTTTACATTTTAAAATTACTACCCATGATTCTGTTATGTGTAGGAAATAAAAACCATAATACCTATGTGTTAATCATATCTACATAGGAACCCTATAGAAGAAATATTTTTTTTCATTACTCCCAAGTTCATGAGAAACATAGTTATTCCTGGATCCTCTGATACTAGGCCAAACCATAATTACCAGTATAAACATTCATCTTCAATTAATGTGATCTAGATAAATGTGGGGATCCAATCCTCTCAAGACCAACCTATGGATTGATTCCCATTCTCATTGGATAGGTATTGAAAATTATACTATCAATCTAAAGCTAAGCTTTAAATTATCACTACACAAAATCATATTTCTACATTGGAAGAATATCATTATATAGGTTCCATTCCAAATTAAAATATGAAGATCCCTCTAAATTTCTTATTATGCACTCTTGTATAGTTCAATCGACTTCCCAATCATCTCCTGTTTTTTCACAATGATTTTAATCATGTGATCTTAGAGAAATGATGAAGTAAATCTAAATAGAATGTTTTAGATTAATTATATTATGTTATGGGGAATCTATTCCTTATTTCATTACATTAAAATATATAACATAAGGTCCTATCACTACAAAAAACATCCCCCTGCTGATTGTGTAATAAACAGTCACATGTTTTTTTTCATCACCATTAAAAGATGTTCCATATTTATTGGCGTTTCAATTAGGGTTCTCAGACCCTTCCTTAATATGACACACCCCCTGATTCTACAGCATTTACTTTAATGTTATGCTGATAAAAAAAATTACTTGAGTCATTCCACATCATTTAGAACCTCGTGGATCTTGAGTCTATTTACTTTCAAAACTTCCCTATAATTAATTGGAAATTGGGATTGGATAATCTGAAGGGACCTCTATAGAATTAACTGGTGAGTAACATAGGGACTAAGAGAATTGTGGAAAGATTATGTTTTGGTCATGGAAGAGAGGCCCCCTTAATCTAAAAAGTTATTTTCCAAACTACATGTGATACAGGTTTCCACCAGTACCAACAGTCGACCTATACCCCCTTACCTCCATCTCTAATTGACTCTGATATTATTGGGTTATTATTTACACTCTTAGTAACCCAAATATTTCAAAATACTATAATACCCTCTATGTTTCAAATTAATTAATTTTATCCATTTTCAAAACACAATTATAACTTCTAACACTTATACCAATTCTTATCATGGTATTAATCTCCCATAAATATCAAAAATGACTTTATTTAGTCATTTCTCTTAGCACTATCCTTTGGTCAAAGTCCTATAATCGTAAAATATCAACCCAAAATTCATACTTGTGTGATATTAATCTATGAGAAATTCAATACATGTCCCATGATATTAAATTACATGATGTATAGTCCATCCTATAAGATCTTATACTACTTGGAGTGGGTAATTCTTTGGGACAGATTGCATGCATGAGAAATATATTCATAAAAGTACTTGTGGCATTGGTCATATTGGTTAAAAAATAAAATATGGGTATACAATTCCTTTATACATGAAATCGATCTATATGGAGAACCCTTTAGCCAAGTAGGATGTTCAAGGCTCAATCAAGAAATGATAATGAAACCCCCTATCTGCATATGATGTAGATCTATGCAGGGATTCTATAGAGTTACTACATGTGGGTTGATTCCCATTTCAATGGGATACATAGTGACTCATGGATCACCTATTTTAGAACCAAACAATAATTTTCGCCATGTTTCTCCAAGAGTGTTGAATCCCTGTAGATATACCCACTCACATTAAGATATGTATGTGATGTTCCAATGATCGAATAACAACTAAGAAGGGGGGGGGTTGAATAAGTTGTTCACTTTTTATATGTTTAAATTATTTTCAAAACATAACCCCTTCAACATGTTAAGATTTATATCATTATAAACATTTATTAAATAATAATTCCTGCAAAAGCATGTATGAAAGAAAATCCCATGATATTTACAAGGTTTGGCCTAAGTGTGACAACCTAATTCCTTTTCGTCTCCACTCTCGTGGGCCTATAGAAATCCATTATTATGAATAAGTGAGTTAAACATGTGACAAATCCCATTAGACACCATCTATATCTCAACGAGAATGATTATATTTACTCCCATCAGTTTATAAGGTTTTATTTTAAAACAATTCATCCAATAAAAAGAATAATGAATCTTTTAAAACTGATCCGCTAATGCTCAACCTCAATCCTCAGTCTAATTTGTCTACATATGATTCTCTTAATCCAATGATGTCGTATCCTGATTTTCTCAATACATCGATTCTGAATTCTATATATTATTTCATTCAATAAAATGATGATGGATTCTTGATCCGATTTCATTCAGTAAAATGATGCTGGATTCTAGATCTGATTTCATTCATTATAATGTTTCTAGATTCCTGATCTGATTTCTTTCAATTCAATTATGTTGTATTCTGGTCTCGTTTATTTAAATACAATGTTGCTTTATTTTCGATCTGATATATTTCATTATAATATTTTTGGATTCTAGATTCAATTTATTTCAATAAAACGAACTCAAATTCAATCTGTAAAAACACAAACTCTTCTGGAATGCTTAAAATAATTATGCTTCAATTATATGATAACATTCAATTCAATTCATCCGTTGTTTCACCTTTCATGTGTATATTGAAAGACTACAAATGAATAATTGATATGAGCAAGTATTTATTGGAAACTCAAAAACCACCAGTAGAAAACTTGAAAACACTCCCCACTTCCTCAGATATCATAACTCTGAAAATATATCACATTTAAACATTGTATTTGACTTTTTAAAACCTCCATATATTTCTCTGAGATTTTTAAAAAAGTGAATATAAAGTTTTAACACTTCATTTCTTCTTCTTAATCAGATAATTATGAATTATTTACCAATACAATGAATATGGATCTTATTTTTTTTAGAATTATCATGTCTATTTTCTCAGAATATTGGTTCTAATTTTTTTTACTAAATAATGATTATGAGTTTTGCAAAATCCTGATTATGATCTTCTGTAGAATGTTGGTTATGATTTTCTAAGAATGCTGGATACGATTTTCTGTAGAATGTTTGTTAAAATTTTTGTATAATTCTATTCACGATATTATACAGAATAATAGTTATGATTTTCTCATAATTCTAGATATGATTTTTTGAAGAATTATAGTTACAATTTTTGAAGAATGTTGGTTAGGATTTTTGCAAAACACTGGCTAAAATTTAAATACAATGTTGGATACAATTTTTTGAAAAAATTATGGTTATGTTTTGTTTGAAGAATGTTGGTTATGATGTTTTTAGGATTGATAATGTATGAATATTCTCAGATAAAAGATGTGGGATTTTATATTTAAAAAATTCTGCTTTTAACGATATGAAAATATTTATTTAACAAAGTCAAACATAATTGATTCACTAAAGCCTCATTCGTAAGGTTAATAAAAAATCACCTTTGATTAGATAAATATGTGTAATGAAATAAGTATATAGGTGTGATTAAACAAGACTCTACCTTAAAGTGTATATAATCTTATATCAGAGTTATTAAAAAAGTGAAATTATAAGAAACAATTTCAATTTGTAGTAAGTTGTAGTGGAAATTTAATGTATAAGTCAAATAGTAAAATTATTTTAACCCAAAGAGTAGGGTATCCAAAAAAACTTGGATAAAGTTACATTGATTTAAACTATAAATAAATTATATCTAACCCCCACCAGGTTTATCCCAAGATCTAGGAATGGCTAGATGAAAATTATGTGTCGCTATCCCCGCAATCCCTCGATTAAGCAAGTAATCAGCTCCTCTTTCATACATTAGCTAGAATCCCTCAATTAACCAGGAAATTGGAACCTCATTTTTCCTTAATATTGGAATCCCTTGATCATAATCACCAAATATTGGTGTCATGCAAATAAAAACAATCATTGTTGAAGATTCCAAGTAGGTTGAAAGGCTGTTAAAAATTTCTTCACTTAAAGGCGTTCATACAAAACAATTTTGGCATAGATCTCTTGTGTGTGGAATTCCAAAATCGCGTGTATGTTTTTTTTTGATATCATATAAAGGATTTGGGATTTATAGGAGATATCTTCAATGGTTGAATTATAATCCAATGATATTATTTTTCCTAAAATTCTGGAGGGACCTATACAAATTCCACATAAAATGGTCAAAAAATAACTAATTAGATGTCATCATTTAGTAAAAATCATATTTTGATAGGTATTAACTTAGAAATAATTTTTAAGAATCATAATAAAAGTATAAGGTAAATAAAATTGTGAAAATATGGGTTTATATTAGTAATCAGATTCTATGGATAATGAAAAATAAGATTCTAGAAAAACATATAATTTGATTCAATGAATATTAGGAATTTTAATTGAGAAAGAATATGAATCAAATTCTTAGAACTGTCAGAATTAGATTCAAAATTTTGAGGGAATCAGATTTAATATTTTAGGCAAATCATAATTAAGGAATAGTGATAATCAGATTCACGATTATAAAAGAATCAAAATTATGAAATGTAGTGAATAAGATTCATAAAACTGATTGATTTGAAATTGATAAACATGGTTAATTTCAATAAAAAATATGACCAATTCATAATTGAGAAATACAGTGAATTGGATTCAATGAAATGTGATAATTAGTTTCTAAGAAATAGTGATTTTGTTTTTATGAGTATTGAACTAATTCTCATAGATTACATAATCTAATCTGTCTTAAGATTAACTATGTTAGACTTAGATTAAATGTATCACAAAATTCATTAAGTAACATAAGCCTCATTATATTAGAACATATATAACGGTCCATAAATTAAACTTATAGAAAAAAAATTATTCGTAAATAAAATGTGTTTGTTATTTTCAAAACCTAAATAAATTATAAAGTCAAAAATAAACTTTTAACTCAACAATCTCCCCCTTTTTTTGGAAAGCACAATCATAATTTTTTAGAAAAGAATATTAAGATCTAAATATTTCTTATTTAGACTTAGAAAGAAAATACTTATCTTCCCTTGAGTATTTAACACAAAATGAATATGACTAACAACCCCTTAGGTTATGAAATCCCCTAAGGATCATATTCTTGTCTTTTTGTATTCTTCTATATTTCTTACAGAAATATCTTCCCCTTACATAAGGATTGAATCTTTATGAATTATCCCCATTACTTATACATTCCTTTTCTTAGACTAATATTATTTTTAAAACATTATCCCCTTTGTGATTTACAAAAAATAATTAGAGGAAATTTAATGTACCAGAAAATTTAAGAAAATAACTATACAAAACAAAAGAAAAAAAACATTGATATTGAAATTTTTTTTACAAAAAATGATCATAAATAAAATAAAAAATTAATCTTTCATTGGTATTAAGTTTTTGACTATGGCCTTTAACCTCTTCAACTTCTTATGGTCATCTGGAAACTTTTCTAGGGCCTCTTCTTAATTTTGATTCATCCTCTCAAGATTTGGAATATTTTATTCCCAGCTCTTAATGATTTAATCTTGTGACTTAAGGTTTTCAAACACCACATCATTGTAAGATTTCACCCTTTTAAACTCACTTGAAATAGAGGTAAGTTTCTTATACAAGTCTTTGTCTTCATGAAATCAAATGCCTTTCTCTTCCTTCATCTTTTTCAAAAAACTATTTGAATGTTCTCTTAGGGAGTCTAATGATTATTTTAAATCATTCTTAACTAACTTTAACATATGATCAAAAACCCTATGATTGATTATGATCTATTTTGCACAATTTTTCATCTCTCTACAATATTTCTTATGAGAATCATAATATGACATGATGTATCTGAATTCTTCTTCAAGAATTATCAATTTCTCGATGAAAAGGGTTTCTGAGTTGGATTTCAGATTTTTGGATTCTTGAACTAGCTAACATCTTGCCTTGTTGTTTAAAATGTATGGAATGGAGTTTACCAACTTTTTTAAGGGTTGAAAAAAAATAATTTCTCCTAAGGAAGAGGAAGACCATTCTGATTCCAATTTAGAATTACTATTGGTTCCAACCTCTACCAATTTCCCCTTTTTTCTTTGATTATAATTTCTATAAGTTATAATATATTTGTATTTCATCAAAATCTTGAACTTCATTGTCACCATCATCGTTATTTTTATCTCTATCAGCACTATTGTGGATATCATCACTTTATTTACCATCATCACCAACATCAACATCACCATCAGATAGAATTTCATGCACTTCAATTTCAAAACATTATCTTTCAAAGTATTAGATTTGTTGACTGATTTCTCTTTTGAAGGCTTATTTAGAAAACGTGGATTGAGAAGTTTTTATTGAGATTTTGTCAGATTGACTCTCTCTATGAGTATAACTAATCTATCATATCTCATTATAACTTTCTTTTTCGTGGATATTTTCTTCTTCTTCTACATCTTATGACTCTTCATGGACAATCATAACTGATCCTAAAACAACTTCCATTCCTTTATTTGGGAGAGTCTCTACTAACACATGTTGTGATTATTGGGGAATTTCGGTTTCTTATAGAAATGATTCCAAAACAAAACATTGTTATGATGAATTTTTTGTATCATTCAACAGGGCTTGAATTTTCCCTAATTTAGTTTTATTTATTTAAGAATTTTCTCTTTGGATTATTTCTCAAGTTTTTTAGATTCTATAAATTTTAATCCTTTAGCTTTATCTTGATCTAACCCAAACACTAAATCTGTTTTTTATATTTTTTTTCCTTGTCTCCACTTTGTTCTTAATTTCTACTATTAGGACTTCGACTTCTGTATCACTAGAGGTTTCGAAGAATGAGTTTATTTATAGGGTTCTGAGACATTCGATTTTCTTTTATATGATTCCTACATAGAACATTCTCTCACTTGGGTAGCCATGCTCTCAAAATCAACAAACTTTCATGTCTTATCACAAAAGTTTATTTCATTCTTTCAAGTGTTTCATCAGTTAAAAGAAGAATATCGAAATTCATTGGATTTCCCTTTGCAAGAAATATTGAAAGAGTTCTACCAATTTACTTGTTAATGGATTTATAAATAAAGTAATCTTTGACATGATCGACCCATCATTTATCTTACAAATTTTCATAAATACATACTTCACGAGGTTAATCTTTCTTATATTAACAAGAAAATCAAACATGAAGATATCTATAATTTTCAAGGTATCGTAGTATCATTTTCTTAGAATTAACAAACCTAGCATCCATAAATCCATGTTCTAATTTTTATTCAAAAGATATAAAATCTTGGACTTATTTATTCTCAGAAGGCATAAGAAAGAAAAAACCATATCTCTGTTAAAATAACATTTGGAATATGAATGCTTATGAGAGGGATAATAAGCTTCACCATCGTTTGGAATTTCTAGGATATCTTCTAATTTCCAATAATACATAGAATAGGTTTTCCCGTAATAGTTAAATTGAAATTTTTTCCTTTCCTCCTTCAAGAAATTACTCAACGGATTTATATAATTCAATAATCAGATCAGTATACACTATATCATGTCCTCTCTTATTCTTCATAATGAAATTTTTTCCTATAATTTGATTTTTTTGATCCTTCTTAATAAATAATCATATGTAATGATGAAATTTTTATCAACTAACATGTCTCTAAAAATAGACCAATATTTAAGATCCTTCAGATAATGCATTGATGTTTTGAGAAGAGATTGATGGAGACTTTTAAAACATTAATAAGGAGGACTAGAAAATGGAATAGATAATTTGAAGGGTAATAGAAGCAAAGGCAGTAAACTCTATAAATTGATGTGGGGCATAGGGGGTCCCTTCTTTTATATAGGAATTGAAGAGACGACTCATCTCTTAAAGATAATGAAATGTTTTAAAAAATACAGATATGATCGGATGTTTGAAATTAAACTGAAGAAGGTTTTATAGGTTCTGAACTTTTGTTGTTTTTATGAAATAAAATTGTATTTAAAGAAAGATAAATATGATAAAAAAATTTAAAATATTATTGAAATACTAATATAATGAAATGTAATTAAGATATAATGGGTAAAAAGATGTACCATTCAAATTTCATTGAAGGTTTGGTAGTATTTAATATGATTTTTCTTTGAAATCATATATTTTGAAAAAAAAAATTATAATATTAATAAAACATAAAAAATTTAAGAAAAAATATTTTAGAATGTTTTAAAACTTTAAAGGATTCAAAAAATAAAAATTAAATAGGTTCCATAAAAAAATTATTAATAAAATCAAGTGTACTCCCCCTTTGAAAAGTATTTTCTTTCTGTTAGGAGATAGTTTAACAAAAAGTGGATATGAATGATTACCTTATAGTTATCATTGCTAAATATTGTCTATCTTATTCAATTCTATTGAAAGATAATGATTTTGTAAAAATTTCAACATGTTGTTCTTGTGTTATGATGAATTGTAAAATAATATCTCCATTAAGAATTTGATCCTTAAGGAAGTGATGCCTAATATCAATGTTCTATTCACATGATTGATGTGATGGGTTTTTTATTAATGATATGACACTAGTGTTATCACAAACTATCTATGTTCTAAATAAACTTTCCATAATCACTGACTGTGTGTTTCATCCACAACACATTAGTACAATAACATATAGGTTCCACATATTCATCATTAATAGTGGAAATCGATATAGAATGTTGTTTCTTACATGATCAAGAGACTAAATAAGCTCCTAATAAATTAAAAAATATGTTAGTACTTTTTTTATCAATTCTACAACCCCCAATGTGAGCATCAAAAAATATTACTAGTTTAAAATAATTTCCAGAAAAATACAAAAGTCCCAAATCAATAGTTCCCTTAAAATAGAAGATAAATATTTTCACTACTTTTAATTGCGAATATTTTAGATTTTCCTAATATCTTGCATATTAGAATATTGAAATCATTAATTTTATCAACTAGTTTTTATGTATAGTAAACTTCTTATCATACAACAAAATGTTGTTTGATGCACTCGTTGTCTAGATTCATCAAGATCAAAGGTATTCTTGGTACCTATTAGAGTACTTATACTTTTAGTATTTTCTTATCCTTAATTTTTAAGAAGATAATTAATATACTTATGTTTATATATATAGGTTCCTTCATGTTTTTGAGAAATTTAAAAACTAAGGAAAAAATTTACCTCACCCCTCATACTCATTTCAATATTAGATTTCATAATATTTGAAAATAAATCAGTTAAGGATTGTTATATTGATACAAATATAATTTCATCAACATAAATTTGAACAAATAAATTTTTTTTTCATTCTTTATAAAAAGTGTTGGATTTACAGTTCCCTTAAAATAATTATTTTTTTAAAAATCATATAAGTCTATCATACCAAGCTCTAGGGGCTTCATTAAGGATATATAAAGCTTTTTTATTTTTATAAACATATTCATGTTGTTTTGTGTCTTTCAAAAAAGGGTGTTGTTCAACGAAAACATCCTCTTGAACAAATCTGTTAAGGCAAGAACATTTTACATCTATTTGAAAAAGTTTGAAGTTAATTTTTTTAGTAAATATTGTAAAATATGAATATATTCAAGTCTTGATATTGGAGAATAAATTTTTTAATAGTCTATTACTTATTATTGATTATATCCTATAATAACTAGTCTTTCTTTATTTGTATCAATAATTCCATTTTCATCACACTTATTTTTGAAGACCCACATTACTCCAATTATAGAAGTTTTTTAGATCTTTCAACAATGGTCTATCCATTGCCCCTTTTTAAATAATTTCTTTCATCTTTCCTAGATTTTATTAAATATTCCTCACTCAAATCCCCATCGGGACTTTTTGGTTCAGATTTGGAAAAAAATGGTAGATGATCTACTTCAATTTTTAATGAACTTCTAGTCTTTATAGATTGATTTACATCACCAATGAAACTTTAACTTGGATGATTCCTTAAGAAAAACTAACTTGGGTTTTTTAAAACATTTTCTTCAACATATGTTAGAAATGATTCTATAACGACTTATTTAAAAAAAATTCTTAAGTATTCTCCTTATTAGAAAAATATTCTTTAAATGGTTAATAAATGTTTTCTAAAAACACATCAAAAGATGTTGGTTGGGGTTGTTTAAAAAAAGGTATAAGTTTCCTCAAATTTAACATTCAATGTTTCCTCAAGATTATATTAATTTTTATTGAAAATTCTATAATCCTTAGACATAGTGGAATAACCTATGAATATTCCTTTATTAGATTTGGGTGTGAATTTGTGAAGGATATCTTTTTTATTTAAAAGAGAATACATTGCAGCCCAATACTTTGAAGTATGAATCATTTTGTTTCTATCCTGTATATAACTCATAATGTGTTTTATTATGATATGCCCTGATAAAAACTTGATTTATAGTATTATAATCAGTACTCACAGCTTTAGCCCAAAATGTTTTGCAATAATGTATTTACTCAACATAGTTCTTGTTATCTTTTGAAGAATGTGATTTCTTCTTTCAACAACACCATTTTTTGAGGATTTCAAGGATCTAAAAAGTTAAGAATAATGCCTTTATTACTAAAAAATGTTTCAAAATAGGAATGATTAAATTCTCCCCCATGATCACTATGAATAGTTATCAATGGAAGGTTTTTCTAAATTTTAACTTTTTCAAAAAATGATTTTAAATTGTAAAAGGTGTCATATTTCTTTACTAGAGAATAGACACCTATAAATCTCATATAATCATAAACTGAACCAAATATATATTATTTTCCTCCAATAATTCTAGATTGGGTAGGTCCAATCGTGTCCATGTGCACCAACTATAATGCATTAGAAGTTGATACTTCACCAATAGACTTAAATATTGACTTATGTTTCATGCCATATTGATATGGGTTATATAATTTTGAAGAATTAATTCTAAGTTCTTATATATCATTAACAATTCCTTTATTAGATAGTTTACATAAGTTCCTAAGGTTACAGTTTCCTAACTTTCTATTCCATAACCAAAATTTATCTTCCATTACACTATGGAAAGGTAAGTATTGGCTTCAATGTTCATCTAAGTTAACTGTATAAACATTCTCATGCCAATGGGTAGAAAGAATGAATTAATCATTGGAATTGTGTACAAAGCATATATAATTCATAAAATTTACAAGGTATCCTTCATCAAACAATTTTATTGTACTTATAAAGTTGTTCATAAAACCTTTTACAAATAAAAAATTTGTGATTAAGGATTTTCCATGAAAATTAATGTTACTTTTACCAACAATACCTCCTTGATAATTATCTCTGAAATTTACTCTTCCACATTTCCTTTTATTAATATTTTCAAATATGTTTTTGTTACCATTGATGTGTTGAGAACATCCATTATCCTTGTACTGTGTATTGACGTTGGTACTTCGTTTTCTTGAAAATAAAGAAGTCATATTTTTTCAATCCAAACATTCTTGTATCTAGAATTGTTTGAAAATAAAATCATTGGAATCCACATCTTTTAAGAAAAATGATCATTATGAAAACCTAAGGATTGGATTTTTTAAAAGAAAATTTTTGTCCCAGTTTCCACCACTTTGATACTTTGTGTAGAATAGGGACCTTTCAAGAACAAAATAATTATGACTAAAAACTGGTTTTGAATGAGAATAACCAATTCTAGAACTATTCCATAGAGGATGAATTTGTTTATACATTTTATCAAATTATTATTTACCAAAAGTAGTGTTTGAAATAAGTTTCCTAAGAGAAAATATTTTATATTTTGGTCTAATGACTAAATTTTTTGCCTCGTTAAAATTAATTATAGAATTAGATTTTGTCCTTAAATCATGTTTCTCAGAATTTTTTTCAAGCTTCATGGAAAGTTTATCCTTTTTAGATTTTACAAACACATGTTTTTTTGAAATATAAACCATTTAGAATTATTTTGAATAAATATATTTAGAATAATCTAATACTTATTCTATTAAAATATTTATTGTAGAATTTTACTTATCAATTTTCATTTGCATCTTAATATTTTCATTTTTATGAAACATAGAAAACCAAGATACTTCTTCAAAAGAAGGTAAAGTATATTTTTCTAAGTAATATTCTTCATTTGAATAAATATAAATATTATTATTATTATATTTATCATTTAAATACATATTTGTTAAGGATTCATCATTGTGTACCATATCCATGACACATTTATTTTCAAAGGGTATTTTGGCAATAAGATCAATATTATTCTATGTAGAAGATTCTTTATCTAAATATTTATTATATGACTACCTACAACCTTCACTCCAAGAATAATGTTACATAAATAATTTAATTCCTTTAGGCTTAAAATATCTTTTTTATTCCAATTTGTTTGACTCTCTTTCCTCTCTTTTATTTTAAGACTTGGAAAATGAGGTCTGATGTGTCTAACTTTCTTACATTATAGAATGTGACTATAGAGTCGTTCTTATATTTCTTATTATTTTTGTTATATATGTATTGTAAATCCTTCTTTCCAATAATATTTTTCATCCTTCGAGTAAGATTGGATAAATCATTATCTTAGTGATAATTATCACTTGAATCTTACTGAATAGCAACTTTTTAAACATTGTTGACTTAAAAAATTTCTTAAGAGTTTGGATTTCGTTTGATTTAAACTGGTGGTAAATTAAACACTCCCATTTTTATTCTTTATATTCTTAACATCTTTCTTTAATGTATTCTCATTTTGCAATAGTGTTCCAAATAACTCATCAAAAGTAATAGTTTTAACTTTCCTTGACTCATCAACAACAGTTATCTTTTATTCCGATTCATTATGAAATATTTCCATAATCTTGACTACAAGCATATCATCATCTAGTCCTTTATCTCCCATTTAATGAAGACTATTTATAATAGTCTTAAATTTCTATTGAACATCAACTTTAGTTTCTCTATTTGGAAAAAACATTATAATCGGTTCTAAGCATGTATATTCTAGTTTTAATAACATTAAAAGTACCAAAATATGTAATCTTAAGTTTCTTCCATATGATATTATCTACTTTATAAGAATATATATGATTGTATATATTCTGGGTCATATAACAAAGTAATGTATTATGTACCTTATAGTTTAGCTGATATTATTTCTTTTCTCTATTATTAAATGTTCTGACTTCCTTGTCATGAATTTTATAATCTCTAGTGAGATTAAAAAAATTTCAATAGCAGTATTAGTAACAATATTAATCATTATATATCTATAGTATTCATAGTCATTCCCATCAAGGATATATGGTCTTATAGGGTTTAAATTATCTATGGATAAAACATTCATTCCTGTCATCATTAGAGTAAAACAAAATAATCCCTTTTCCATAATACATGTTAGTGTATGAAATATTTTTAAATAAAAAGTTTATACAATAAATTATAAAAAAATTATATATATAAATAAAGGGGAAGTGAACTGAGAAGTGAAAATATTCTTTTGAAACCAAGTGTAGGTATCAATATCTCAAAGACCTACTCTGATGCCAAATATAGGATTGAAAAATGTATGAAGATTCTTAGATATTATTGGGGTGAATTTTATTTTTAAAAAAATTAATTCTTATCCTTGAAGAAATCATTTTTTTAAAAAAGTTAGAAAAAATGGGTTAACTAAACCCTCTTTTGTATGGTTAAAAAAATATCTTTAGGATTGATAACGACATATAATGAAATAATTACATTGTTATACATAAAAAGATTCTACTTTAATGTCTATTGAATCTTATATATTAGTTATAAAAAAGTTAATGTTTAAGAACACTTTCTATTTGTAACAAGTTGTAATGGAAATTTTAAGTATATGTAAAAGTTTAATATTCTTTTAACCCAAAGAGTTTGGTATCCAAACACCTTGGATAAAGGTCCCATGATTTATAATTTCAAGAAAGTCGTTCTTACCCATACTAGGGTAAGCCCATGATCCACAAAAGGTCAGATGAATCTTCTATCTTGATATCCCTATAAGATATTGATTAAGTAGGTAATTGGATCCTATGTTTTACTTTAGATGAAAGCCCTTGATTAAGTAGGAAGTTGACACATCTATCTTCCTTCATCTTAGTACGGTTAAATCGTAATAAACAATGATTAGTGTTGCACAATGAAAAACAATGATTGTTGATGATTTCAAGTATGTGGAAAAATATTTTCATAACATGATCAATTTAAAGATTTCTCACAATGAAAATTTTCAAGATCACTCTTATGTCTCTAATTCAAAAACTGTGTCTTTGTTTTTTTCACTAATCTAAATGGTTTTGTATTTATAGGTGATATATCTAGTGGTCTAATTTTCCTCCAATGGTCATATTTTTCCAAAAATTATGGAGGTACCTAAACAACTATCACATATAACGATCATAAAATTACTAATTAGGTGACATCATTTTGTAAAATAAAAAATATTATGTGAAGAAGTATTTTATAAATAATATGAAAGAATATGATTGAATGTATGTGGAAAATAAAATAGTGTAAAGAATAGGTTATATAAGAAATCATATTCTTAGAATAATGAAAAATTAGATTCTTGTAAAACTGAGAATCAGATTCTAGGAAAATTGATAATCGGATTTGAGAATGTATATGAATCCGATTTTCATAACTATGATAATACAATTAATGAATCTGAGATAATCATATTCCAGATTTAAGGAAAATAGAAATTAAGGAATAATGAGAATCAGATTTAGGATTATGAAAGGATCAAAATTAAGAAACCTAGTAAATCAAATTAAAAAAACTGAGCAATTTAGAATTGAGAAACACAATGAATTGGATTCAAAAATCTTAGCAATTCAGAGTTAAGATACACTGTGAATCTAATTCAATGAATTGTGAGATTCTAACTCTAAGAAATAGTTATTCTGATTTTTAGAGTATGGAAATGATTTTTATAGATTATAGATATGAATCTGTCTTAAGATAAACTATGTTATACTTATATGAAAAGTATTACAAAAGACATTAATAAAAATAATTCTAGTTATACTCAAACTTATGTAGAGTTCCTTAAATGAAACCTATAGAGGAAAATAATTATTAAATAAAATGTGTTTATGATTTCCAAAACAAAATGAAATGAAAAATTCATAAGGAAAATTTTAAATCCAAAATATTTGTAGATTATAAGTTATGATTTCCTCAGAATGATGGATAGGTTTTTCATTAGAATTCTATTTATGAATTTTTAGGATTATAATTATGATTTTCTACATAATGTTGGATAAAATTTTCTATAGAATGATGGTAATAATTTTTTCAGAATGATGGTTATGATTTTTTCCTTTCTCGGTTCATTATAGTCTTTTTCTTTACAATCCCATTACAATCTATTCTATTCTCATTATGATTTTCCCAGCATGAAAATATTATTATGAAAACTCAATTTTCAAAACTGAAATTCTTCAAACCTATCCACCATTCCATCAAAAGACATTATCAAAAATATTTTCATTAATTATGACATATAATTGATCAGAAAATCATTTTTTGATTTTTTTAGAAAGTATGAAATCTTTTTAACTCAGGACTGCACTTTCTTATCTCAAAACTCTTTAACAACTTCATTAATTTTCTAATTATTGAAAATATAGACCCCTAAGAACCAATACATCCTACCTCAAATTCTTTTGGATCTGATGAATTTAATTCAATGATGACTGATTTGATTCCTATAAAACAAATCATTCTGTTACAAAAATGTTAGTTTTCAAAAAATAAAGAAAACATTTTTAAAACAATTTATCACAAAGGAACTTAAATATCCCCATTTGGATTTGTTGAAAACCCTCATTAATAAGTTTTCCAACTATCAGAATTTTTTTCAACTCATTTTATTTTTGGATTTTATCAAAACAAATACTTTATTAAAGGGCAGTGTCCTAACACCACACTACTGTATAAAGTTATTTTTTTTAATTAATTCCATCCATTAATGGAAAGAAAAATGTGTGGACATGTAAAGATAAACTCTCCTCACTTTATATTTTATAAATTTTTTATAACATTATATTTTTTCACATTTCCCTTTCTCATATATTTCTTTTTATATTCCCCATTATAAGATAACCAAAATGATATATTCATAAAATAATGATAAGTAATAACTTCTTAAAAAGTATAATGTTGTTTAATTTCTCTCTCCAATTGGAGACATAATGTAAAGAATGATGTGGGTTCTTCTTCATGGGATTTAAGAAGACATAGGAAGAGGCTGGGAATGAAGATATAATGAAAATTCTATAAACCATGCTTTGGGCATTGATTTTGTAAAGATAACTAAAATCAGATAATTTTTTGAAATGCATTCCAGCAAATCATCTTCAAAAAATTTATTATCTTTTTTGATGGTCCACTTATTATCAATATGTTTTGATCTAGATTGTTAGAAAAACATCTTGTAAAGATAAATTTCACTTTGGTAAACAAAAATTATCTTTAATGGTTTAAAAAATCACTTTCAAATCATCCATCTAAACATTAATTCACAACATCTCATTACAAGCCCGGTTAGATGCAATATATTCCGATTCAAATATGCTCAATGTTACTACAATTTATTTCTTAATATTACAAATCACACAACATTCTCCCAAGAAAAATGTTCCTCCTGAGGTTGATTTTATATCATTACAATCTCCAGCCCAATCAGGATCAGTATAACCATGAAAATTCATCACACAATTTCTTTTGTATAATAACCCCTGTGAAGTTATTCCTTTGAAATATCATCAAATTCTTGTTTCTGCCAACATATGTGATTGCATTGGATTAGTTTTAAACCTGACACACAAATCACAACATAAACCACATCATGCCTTTATTCTGTAAGGTAAATAATACTTCTTACCATCTTTCAAAAGTCTTTTTGATTCAAACTTCTCCCAGTTTCACCATTTCTCAACTTTGTCATCAAAAAAATATGAGTTTGATATTCTTTGAATTAATCCATCCAAAACTTCTTTAAAATTTCCCAAGAATAATTTTCTAGAGATAAGAAAATGTATTTTTCTTATTGTTGAACTTGTAATCCAACGAAGAATGTTCATACTCCCAATATTGACATTTAAAAATTATTCTTCATTTCTTCATAAAACTCATCACAAACCTTTTCTTCATCCCTAGTAAAAATTATATCATCCACATAAAAATTTTCCTTTAAATTTTTGAAGTCAAAATCATTCACATACAAGTTGCTATCTATTTTTCCTTTAAAAAAGTTCTTTATCCCCAAAAAATTGTTAATATTCTAATACCAGGAATGGGGAGCTTTTTTCATCCCATAAAAAGATTTATTAAATTTACAAAAAAATTCATCCTCATCAACTAGAAACCCACAAGGTTTCCCATTGATGTCATCTTCCTAAATCTCATCATTTAAGAAAGATGATGTTAAATCCATCTGATAAACATTTTAATTATGATGATCAACCACTACAGGAACCATTTGAATAGTTTCTATCCTTGCAATGGTTGAAAATGTTTCATAAAAAATCACAATTTCCACCTATTCATATCCATTACAAACTATTATTGCTTTGTTTTTTGAAACTTATTCATGCTAATTCAATTTATTTCTATAATCCAACTTGGTTCCAATAACATTTTTATTTAGTGGACCTAAAATAAGTTCTCCTGTTTAATTCTTCTCATTACAACCCCTCAATTAATTCATATAATTAACCCATTCATTATGTTTAATATCCCCAAAAACTGAGTCTAGTTCAACTTTTGAGACAAGTGAAGTTTGATTTTCTAATCTCAACTTCCTTTTGGTATGAACTAGAGATTGATGATTCCCAATATTGTTATTATATTCAACATGTTTTTATAAGGTAAGAAATCTCAAAGTTTCGTTCCCAGCTGATATTTCCCCATCACGTGATTCTTCTAAGTCATGATAAGGATGTTTTGAATTACTTTCAGTAATGTTGGAATTATCCAGTTTATCCTCCTCAGCATTCTCAAACACTTTTCTTATGTAACAATGATTTTAAATTACCTTCACATCATAGTATCCCAACAACCATTTTAAAGATTTGTTATAGTATTTCTAACTTCTTCTATTTGGTGAATAACCCCTAAAAATTCCTTCCTCATATTTCTCATCAAACATTCCAAAATATGAATAGATTTTGAGAAAACATGGTATTAAAAAAACATTGAAGTATTTAAATGAAGTTTTTTTGTTATACCACATTTTATAAGGAGTCATGTTAGTTTCCTATCTCAACAAGAATCTATTTTGAACATGTACAGTAGTACTAAAAACTTTTCTCCAATATAATTTTGAATGTTTATATACATATAACATACTTCTTCCCATTTCTACCTAGCTTATATTCATTCTTTCCATGACTCCTTTTTGTTGTAGACTATAAAGAGCACTATACAGATATTTTACACAATGATTTCTCAAATAAGAATAAATGTATTAATTTTGAAGTTTGTGACATTATATGTTATCATCTTCTTTATGGAAATCCCCATTTATTTCTCAACATCCTTTCAGAAGAATATGAACATTTCAATATCCTCTGACTTGTACTTTATAAAAAGGATGACAGTCATTGGATTTAAATCATCAATAAAATTGTTAAAGTATAAATATCCTTTTTTTTGATTAATGTATCATCATCCCACATAAATTGAAGTGAATTATCACAAGTGGTATGATATATTGAATCTCAACCCTTTTATTACTTTTATTAGTCATCTTTTCTTTCTGATAAGTAATACAAACATCATCATTTCTTATTTTTAATTCTAGAAAATTCCAAATAGAATTAAAATGAAAATTTTTATTCCTGTTATTCTACCCGATGTAGCCAAGTCTCCAGTGCCAATTTTTTTATCTTCAACACTCAATTAATTGAAGGTAATGAATTATCCTATTTGAAGGAGACTCCCACTGGTTTTTTTCTCCTTTTGTAATGACATTTCTATTTTTAACACTTTTGATGATGAATTTTTTTTATGAAAACAACTAATTTTCTATCATCACAAATTTTACTTAAACTCCGTAAGTTATGTCTTATCCCTTCAAAAAATAAAACATCCTTTAATTTTAACTTTTTTGCTTTAATCTATGTCGTTTTGATTCCTCAGATTTTTAAAGAACCATAATTCCCAATGGTAACTACTCCCCCATCATGAATTTCAACACATTTCAAGATTTTAATATCACCTGTAATATGTAATGAAAAAAAATATCAAGTATCCATTGTTTATTCCTATTACTTTAAATAAAGGTTATCTCAAGAACAACATATCTTTCATCAACCTTCTTCTTTTCAGATTTATTTTCTTTTATTTCATAGGAAACATGTTCTGAAAAGATTATCATACTTATTTTGGAATGATGACCAGACTTCTTACATATTACAAAAAAAAATTTATACATTCAGAATTATTCTTTTTTTTGAAGGTTTCTAACATCTTGAGAAATCAATTTTTCAACTTTCTGTATGTTAGGAATGTTTCTCATTAAAATTTACTATTTCTTACACTTTTCCAAAACCTTTTTCAGGTATGGATAATTTACGCCAAAAATTATAATACATATGCCAATATATTATATAACACTATCAATATCCATAAAATCCTAATTTTCTATTGATATAAGATATTTCTCTATCGAATTATGTTTGAGGTTGGTAACTTCTTTCAGCTTTAACATACTCAGAATGTGGGCTATCACTTATTTTCAGTGAGTTTTATACTTGTATAGTTTTGATTGGTTTCTCACATCCTTTTTTCACCCAATATTTCCAAATACTTTTTCCAGAACCTAAAATCTTAAAATAATCAGATCAAACGTATTTTTTGGTTAAAGAAGATTTCACATTATTCTCGTATTAAGCCTTCACAGCATCGTTAGAAGTCTTAGAGTTTACTTCAAAAGATTTTTTAATCTTTTCATTAATATTCTTCAATGTTAGACTATATCAGTTTTTATTGAAACAGGTGGACTTATTCTTCCTTAGTTTCTATCTTTTTACTAATAACTTTAATCATTTATCCATGTTTATCAATTCTATGTTTGTAACATAAAATCTCTTGAATGTATTTGTCCTCCATCTTGAGGAAATATTTTCTTCCATTATCAATTGAAAATATTACTTCATAAAAGTAATTTATTTTTTGAGATTTTTGATTTTATCATGACATGAAATACATCTAGTTGTAAGATGATACTATCAATAATATTCTTCACCACCTTCTTCATACACTATTGAATATTTTGTTTTCTCAACTTTTACAATGAAGGTTCATAATTGTTTTTCACTATCATATTCAAAATAATTGTTTTCGATTTATTACAATTGAAATTTCTTACTTAACATACTTGTTTTTTTCTTGTAAAAATTATCTTTTATATTTTGGAAGGCTTGTATTCTTTATCATTTTTGTTCCACTTCTTCCATCACGTTTTTTCATCAGAATCATCTTGATATTCTAAAACATTATTTTTAGGTAAATTTGTAGCAATGTGTCAGATTCCACCACACTCAAAAAAATTAGACGATTTTTACCACAATACATTCCTCTTCCTCTTTGGTAGTTATTGGATATGAGAGAAATAGTTTTTTTATTTAGCTCAACATCTTCTCTATCTTTTAATTCACAAGGATCAACTTCTTAAACATATTAGATTTTCATCTTTCTCATAACTTCAATATCCATTTCATCTTTCATCTTATTTTTAAACATGGTCGCTTTCGTCATTTCAATAGAAACAGGAATGATATGAAATTAATCCAGAGAAAAATCATCATTATCTTTTAAACAATAAATTTAAGAATCAAACATGTTTGGAAAGATTCTCATAAGGTTCTTCACAATTCTAGAATCTTACAAGATATCTCTAAATCCTATGATGTTTCAAATAATATCATTTACTCTGGAAAATTTTTCATAATTTTTTTTTCATATCTCATTCTGATGTCTTTATAGTTACTATGCTAGATTTTTAACATTGATACATTGACTTTATTGTTCCCTTTGAAAACACTTTCCATATTGTCCAACATACTTTTTGATGTTTTGAGACCCATTGCCTTCAAATAGTTATTCTATGATAAAGACATAATTATTGAATTTATATCATTTCCATCAACATCAATACTTCTTTAATTAGAAAAATCCATAGTATATTATTTTTAGATAGGTGTAAATCCAATAGTAGCATCATCAACATCTTCAAGGACAAAAAATAGAAGATAAAGAACAATCCCATTTTTTCATCCATAATATTTTTTCCATAAAATGTTGGAATTCTTCTATTATTTAAAGAATTGATATTATTCATGTAAGAACCCAGATCTTCTTTTCAGGTATGTTTTCCTTTTCTGGTTGTTTTTGGGAAAAATAAGAGAATCTGGAAATTTTCTAAGTACACATCGTGTACTTTATAAGTACACATCTTGTACATTGATTCCCCTTGAGTCCATGTGTTGGCCGTGTCATGGCCACCCACACGTCCATGTAGGGGTGGGGTGTATGCTACTTAACGCGGAGTAGAAAAATCCTAGTACATGTTGTGTACTTTATTTTTTCGTTAAACGGACCAGGGTCACATATTAACACCAAAACACCTTATTATCTAGATTATTTGACCAAGAGTGAGGGTACATCCATAGATCTTATTTGATGCACCGATATGTCACTGGTTATTTGAATAAAACACCGTTGGTTGCAATAGAATCGCAGTGGTGAGTTATTGGTTCTTCTTTGGCCGCGTTTCCTGTTTCATTCTCTTATGAAATTTATCTAAGGTTGAATGTTTTAGATATTTTTGCATATGTACTCCATTCTAGGATGATTTATAGGCTGAGGCACAAGTATATCAATCTCCTTGGATCAAGGTATGTGGTTTTTTGCCTTACATTGAATGTATTTGTGTTTTTGTTAAAAGGTGTCGGATACCCATGTATCGGGGATCTCAGGTTAGGTTTTTGATCCTATATTATTATCTTCCTTAGACTGCTTTTATTGATGTGGCTATTAGATTAATAATGATTTCTTGTTATCGGGTTTGAGGATCACCCCATGGGTGTTTCCCTTGTTTTGGCTATTTATCGATGTGTGGCTTAGGTTGCCTGTGAGGCAGACCTTGTTGAATTGATTTCCTAACATGATATAATTTATTGAACATATTTCCTACTATTTATATGCTTTTCATGTATTTTTTATATTATCCAAGTAGTTTTTCAACTTACTTAGGGCTGCTGACAGTCAATTACGCATGACTGGACTGCTCAGGGTTGTGTGAACCTAGTGCGGTGGACTAAAGAGGGAATTGATGATTAAGGGATTCCCTAGAGAGATAGTTATAAATTAGTATCATTCGAATTACCTATGGGTATTGGACTTTGTGCTTCCTCAGATTGTCCTTAGTTATGTAAAGAGACTATAGGGGGAATTAGACGTAAGTGCTTCTTCATGAAGTCTATAGCTATCATTGCAGGAATGAAGGGGAATTGACGGTGAGAGCTTCCCAGAGTGTCTTTTTCATTGTATGATTACTTGAATATATGGGTTTTCCAGTGTGAGCCACCCAGAGAGTTAGTGTGAATTTTGTTTGGTTGGTTGTGATGAGTCCACCAAGCTAAAGATCAAGCTTGGTTTTTTTAATGCTTGTGTATAGGTAGTCGGCTGAGGTACCTGTTGTGTTACATTCTATGACATTGGAAGATAGAGGTGTTTTCTAGATTCCATGGTTGATAACTAAATGATTTAATTAAATTAATAAATAAATTTAAATGGAGATTGGTAGAATTTTTTAATTTTTTGGGATCCTATTTCTCTGGTGCATTTATTTCCTTTACTTTTTCTATATATCTCAATGATAGTACGACACAGATCTTGTGGTGGTTTCCTACTGGGATTAGACTCCCACCCTATTTGGGTCCTTCTATTTAGCCCAAACAGGTTATATGGTTGCAGATGTGGATATGGATTTTGGCCCTTCTACTTTAGGTACATGGTTTATGGTTGGAGCTGGAAAGCATAGGACTGAGCTTTGGGTTGCGATGCTCCTAAAGTTTCTTTTTTACTTTTAGTACTTTGATTCTAAGTTTTATTTCAACATGTTGTTGTTTTTGATGCTTTCCTTAGATAACTATACTTTCTACATCATAATCATCATTATTATGTATTCATTGCTTCTGTTGTTTAGTTTCAGTTGTTGTATGTTGTTTACTGCTTCTGCTATTGACTGTTATTTCCTTTCCCTTGAATACCTTACCAAAAGAGGGCATAGTTTCCCCAATGATTCACCAAGGACCTCACTACTAGTCAGAAGCCACTGACATTTTGGGAAATGCACTTGAGGTCATGTGGTGAACCGTGTACGGGGTAACAGTTGGGTGGCTCCGGATTTGGGTCATTATAAAGTGGTATCAAAGGAGGTTCTTTTCCTTTATTTTCTATTGAATTACTATTTAGTGACATTATACATGGATAGGAAAAAATAGGTAAATGGGAAATAACTGTGCCTAGAACTTTTAGAACCCGTGTACAGGGAAAAATCCAAGTTACCTCGAATATTTCAATTTTTGAGTTTTGAAAATGTTACAGTTTAATTGACTTCACCATTGGGTGTTTCACTTGTTTTGTGCTATTACTGTTTATATGATTGTGGTTCTATTTCGTTGCAACATGTTGAGATGGGGTTATTCCATCTCACGCAACATAATTTCACTTTTTAGAAAATAACATGTGATGCATTTTGACAGGCCATCTAAATTGCATTAGAAATTACATGATGTTGTGATAGTATTCATGATAGAATATTCATGTTGTTGTGATAGTTGTTGTGATATAATTCCTTCTATGTTGATAGGGTATCGTTTTTTAGAGTTTATTTATCATGGACACCAAACCTTGGTCTTAGAGGTGTTATGGGCCCTTATTGACCATAATTTGGGGGAACATTGACATGTTCACTTATTATATGTATTGTTATGATGCCAATCTTTGATTCATGGGTAGTATAGTCCCTCACAGATCAGAATTTGGCACCTTAGCACTGGTTTTTTGTGTTTTCTAGGCTCCGGAGTAGTTTCTGAGTTTAATGTCTGGAAAAACCAAGAATACACGGCATGTACTTTGATAGAGTTAATATTTTCAATATTATTAATATTTTATCAATGATTTAATCCCTCCCAATTATTCAATGTGAGTGTATTTGCATCATTAATGTGTTTTTTGTGTATTTTATACTTAAATTTGAAAATGGGGTAATTCTGTAAAATTGGTCGTTTTATATAGCTTCGGTTTTTCGAACATAACTTTTATAATATTGGTCCAATTTAAGTGAGTACTTTTTTTAGGCTTCCTATGATTTTTGGATTTAAATGTTCCTTCTGTACAAATACCCAATTTGAAACCCAATGGTATTGAAAATTCAATCAAGTTGGGAACTCAGTCTGGCTGGCAGAATAGACTCCACCACATTAAATCAATAATATCTCATTCATCCAACCTTAGAATTAGGTTCTTCCAGCTGGAGTCGACATACGACATAAAAGTACGGTTTTCATTAAATTTCATAAAATATTAATCTCATTAAGGAATCATTTGGGCGCATCCATGTGGAGTGGGTGAAATAGTGTTTTGCAGCCAGAAAAGTAATGTCCATTGATTCGGCCATATCATTCTTTAAACCTGTCTAATTTCTCTCAAATTTTTAGGGTAGATATCCACCTTCATTTACAACATTCTATAATAAGGTACCATAATGATTTTCGGCCGTCTGGTTGGTAGAGCAGAGAAAAAATTCTGGAGGAGAGATTATGGAGCATCAACTTTTCTTTTCATTGTTTTCCCTCATTTTTTCTTCTTAGATTTGTAATGACTTCTTCTTTCCCTTTCAAATAAGTTACCCATACTATGGTGGGGTAGATCTTTTGAGTGATTGGGGAAGGGTAGGTTTCCCCTTTTTTAATTCTTGAGTTCTTGCACGTAATGTTTTAATATCCTCTTTTATCTTCTGTGAATCTGTTTAAATTTCTTATAATAGTTTTTATTATCATGTACGATTGTATTTTATTTTATATTTTGTTGTTTATTTATATTTGTTCAATGATAAATATCTTCCTCCACTTGGTTATGGTTTATAAATGATGGAATATACCAGGATTTAGTGGTGTAGTACTCGGTGATCACTGGTACGTGTTTGAGGAGTACTGAATGTTTTTATTCCTTGGGATAAACAAGACCTGATTGGGAATTGCCTAAGAAAATTGGGGGTATTTTATACAACTCTATTACACAATGGAAGGAGAGTATACCAATCTATGGTTTTAGTAAGGTTTATTCTCACATTTTAATTTTACCATGGTAGTGAGAATAAACGATTGTGGATTCTCACTCTTAACGATTTAGCAGAGGAGAATTGGGTAAAATGAACAATGATAGAATTACAATTGGAAAATTGACCCTAACCTGATCGCCATTTCATATCACTGATTTAAATCACATCATTTTATAATTTTTTTCAAAACATTCACATAATTACTTTATTTATTTTATTCCTTGTATTTTCTAAATCAAACAATTTCTAAAAACAACCTCACTTCTTTCTCTTATTTTAAGGTGGCAGCTTAATTGTTGTGCACTCCTCTCTGGAGACAACCTAGGTAACCCACTATAATAAATTTTAACATAGGTCATATTTTTTTTCCACACCCCATGACATGAACGTGTCAAAACATAGAATTGTTTCTAGGGAGGTAGTGCCAACATTTATTTTCCTTTCTTTCCTTTATCTTTTCATCTTTTCTCTTTAAAAGTGCATGACTAAAACCTCAAAAACTGAACCTTAACCCATAGATCCTGAAATTGAAAGAACCTTGTTGAATAGAAATAGAAACATTAATTTGGAATTTTGATTTGAGGATATTCCCCTTGGAAACTCAAGTGAAAAATCACGTGTTCACTCTGAGACTGCCATCTTGGCTGAAAATCAAAACCAAACACGTAGAGACCTTTGTGCACCACAATTTCTTAATCAAAACAATCTAATTTACATGCCAGTGTTACAAAATGATTTTCAAATGAAACCTAACATGAATCCTTTTCTTCCAAAGATTCATGGTTTGGTAGGTGAAGATCCAAAAAACACATTAAAGAGTTCACACATGTTTGCTCAACATTCATACCCTGTGGAATTACTGAGGAGCAGGTAAAGTGGAAGGAATTTCCATTTTATTGGCTGGAGCTTCTAAAGAAAGGTTGTACGGCCTGCAACCAGGAGACTTTCATGATTGGAATGACCTGGTAAGATGTTTTATGAAAATATTCTTCACTGCCTCTACAAGCATAGCCATTCTGAAGGAAATCTACACCATATGACAATCATCTGGAGAAACCCTTTACGAGTACTAGGAGAGATTTAAGAAGCTATGTGCCATCTATCTGCATCAATCCATTGAGGAACAACACTTTCTCGTCTTCTTCTATCAAGGACTACTAGACAATGACAGAAACCTTCTTGATGCATCATATGGAGGTGCACTGATTGACAAGTCACCAGAAAAAGCCAAGGGCTTGATTGAGAATATTTCCCAAAACTCACAGAAATTTAGAACAAGAGGTATTGGAACAAAAGGTATTCATGAGTTACACAATTTTCATCCATCACCCTTATTAGAAACTAATATTGAATAGCTTACTAGTATGGTGAAACAGATGGCCCTGAAGAAAGTTAGTGACCAACAAGCGCCAGCTAAGGTATGTGGTTTATGCTCATCACCTAATCATTTTACTGACCAATGTTCTAAAATACAGGGAATGGAAACATGTGCAGCAGCCTTTTATCCAAGGAAGTTCCAACAAAATCAAGGATGGAGAGATCCTAAACAAGTCTGATATGGGTTTGGAAATCAATGGAATCAAGGTAAACCCCATAGCAAAACCAGTTTCAAAACCAACAACTATTCCAAAATCAATTCCAAAATCCACCACCATTTAAACAAAAACCATCTTATAACCATCCTTATTACCAAAAACCAACCAATCTCCAAATACCCTATGAGAAACCATCCACCAGTGCAAAAACTCCAATTTGAAACCAACAAAAATCTGAGTTTGAAGGACTGAAAAACACTATTACAGATTTTCCCAACATGTTTGAAATTATCATGGAATTTCTAACCAAAAATCCTGGTAAACACCCTTCCCAAACAATCCCAAACCCAAAAGAGAATTTTAGTATTATAACTACAAGAAGGGTAAAAACACTCCCACCACTATTCACCATTGAACCTGAAACAATAATACCTGAACTGGGAGAGAATGAATTTGGAAATAATGAAAATTCTATGAAAATTCATCAGGAAGAAGATAATAAAGAAGAGGGGGAGAAGGATAGACCAAGGAAGAATAAATAAGAAACACCATTTCAAAGGAAACAAAGGGAGAAGAAAGATATACCACCACCATTTCCATCAAGGATTATTTAATCAAAGAGTTTACAAGATGAAGCACTGCAAAAAGAAATTATGGAAACCTTCCAGAAAGTGTAAATCAACATACCTCTGCTTGATGCACTCAAACAAATTTCAAAGAATGCTATGTTTTTTAAGGATCCTTTCACCATTAAAAGGAGATTTCAAGGTAATGAGAGGATCAATTTGGGAAGAAGTGTCTCAGCCCTTATCACACCATAATTTCCAACCAAATGTCACGATCCAAGTATGTTTTCTATTCCATGCACCATTGGTTCATTAAATTTATCTAATGCTTTGTGCAATTTAGGTGCATAAATTAATGTATTTCCTCACTCAGTATATACTTCTTTACTGATGGGAGACTTGAAGCCTACAAGAGTGGTGGTCCAGCTTCCAAACAGATCAATAGTATTCCCAGCAGGAGTTCTAGATGTTGTCCTAGTAATAGTCAAAGATCTTTTATTCCCAGGTGACTTTTATGTGTTGAATATAGAAGATGATAGGATCCCATCACACTCACCCATAATTTTGGGGAGACATTTCTTGAATATATCCAAAACCATCCTTAATGTCCATGAAGGGACACATACCATTGGAGACATCAATATCCACTTTAATATTTTTTAATCCATGAGGCACCCATCAGATGATCATTCACTCTTCTCCCTCTCCCATTGAGATTGCATAGAAACAATTTAAGAATCAGGTATGTTTCATGAATTTTTATCCTTAGGAGAGAATTTTTCTGTTAAAGATATCACTGAACATATGGACACCCAAACTCTTGGAGGTTCTGATTTCCTGTTGGAAGAACCTGTAAAATCTGATTTCATTGATAATTTGTTAAATTATGATGAAGATGATATGATTTCTAGTGTGCAGTATGTTGAACCATTGGATGTGGAGAACCTCAATTTAGTTTCATCCATTGAGGATCCCCCAGAACTAGAATTAAAACCACTCCCCACTGATCTAAAATATGTTTACCTTATGGAGGGAGATAAATTACCAGTAATAATTGCTAATAATCTATCTAAAACTCAAGAAAAATCATTGATTGAGATTTTGAGAGAGAATGTCCATGAAATATGGTGGATCTTAGGTGATATCCTAGGAATAAACCCAAAAAAATGCTCACATCGAATTTTTATTGAGGGAGATTCCAAACCTTCCAGACAACCCCAAAGGAGGGTGAACCCTACCCTGATGGAGGTTGTGAAAAAAGCAATTGAGATGATATTAGAAGCTGGGATCATCTATCCCATATCAGATTCACAATGGGTTAGCCCCATCCATGTAGTCCCAAAGAAAAATGGCTTAACCATTGTGAGGAATGAAAAGAATGAATTAATCCCTGTAAGAATTCATAATAGCTGGAGAGTGTGCATAGATTTTAGGAAGTTAAATCAGGTCACTCGAAAAGATCATTTCCCAATCCCTTTCATTGACCGGATGCTAGAGAGATTGGCGGGGAGAACTTATTGTTGCTTTTTGGATGGATTTTCATGTTATTTTCAGGTACCCATTTCTCTAGAGGATCTAGAGAAGATTACTTTACATGTCGTTTCGGAACTTTAGAATACAAAAGGATGACATTTGGATTGTGTAATGCTCCAGGTACATTTTATAGGTGTATGGTAAGTATATTTTCTGATCACATTGAAGATTTCTTAGAGGTTTTCTTGGATGAATTTACAGTTTTTGGAATTTCTTTTGACCATTGTTTGAAATATCTGGAATTTTTTTTGAAATCATGCATTGAAAAAAACCATATTTTGAATTTTAAAAAGTGTCATTTTATGGTTGAGAAAGGAATTGTCCTTGGAAATTTCATTTCTCAGAAAGGCATTGAATTTGGTAAATCAAAAATTTAATTTATAAATTTTTTTCCTTACCCAACTTGTGTGAAACATGTTAGATCATTTCTAGGACATGCAGGATTCTACCGGAGGTTTATCAATGATTTCAGTAGGATTTCTATCCCTATCTCTAGATTACTTTTGAACAATGATGATTTCAATTTCAATGGTTCATGTAGGGAATCCTTTGATGAGTTGAGAAGGAGATTGATTACACCACCAGTAATGCAGCCACCCATTTGGGAAGAACCATTCGAGATACTTTGGGATGCTTCAAACCAAGCAGTTGGAGCAGTAATTTCTCATAGAATTGAGGGCAGGCCACAAGTCTTTTCATATACCTCAAAAACATTAGATGCGGCCCAATTCAACTACAAAACAACAGAAAAAGAGTTTTTAGAAGTTTTTTTGCTTTTGAAAGATTTAGATTGTATCTACATGGATCTAAAGTCATTGTGTTTTCTAATCATGAAGATCTTAGGTACTTGATAAAGAAGGCTGAAGCAAAACCAAGGCTTGTGAGATGGATGCTATTATTGTAGGAGTTCAACATAGAAATAAAAGATAAGAAGGGATCTGAGAACCAATTGGCTGATCACTTAAGTAGACTACCCAAAACTGCTGAAGTTGAAATTCTAGACACTAAACCACTAAATGATCACCTTCCAAGAGAGCAGTTGTACATGATTGAAGGATAAGTACCTTGGAATATTGACATGGTCAATTATCTAGTAACATCTCTGGTCCCATCTCATTTAAATCCCCACCAAATTCACAATTTGAAATATGAATCTAAATATTACATCTCGGATGATCCATTTCTTTACGATTTTAAATGACCAAATGATAAGAAGATGCATTCCTAAAAATGGTATTGAATCAGTCTTTATGTTTTGTCACACATTAGCTTTTGGAGGCCACTTTGGACCTCAAAGGACAACAAGGAAGGTTGTAGAATCTGGACTTTATTGGCCAACACCTTTCAAAGATTCTCATGAATTTGGTAAATGGTGTGAAAAATGTCAGTTTACAGGAAATATTTCAAAGAGACAAGAAAATCCCCAAAAGCCACATAATTTTTGTGAAATATTTGAAGTTTGGGGGATAGATTTTATGGGCCCTTTACCAATGTAATTTAAAAAATCTTATAATCTTCATGCTACTGATTATGTTTCCAAATTGGTGGAAGGAAAAGCCACTAGGACTGATGATGCTAAAGTTGTTTGTGATTTTGTCAGGGATAACATATTTTGTTGGTTTGGAATTCCCAGATCCATCATTAGTGATCAAGGGACTCACTTTTGCAACAGGAGAATGGATGCTTTTATGATAAAGTATGGGGTGCGTCATTAAACATCAACTCCCTATCATCCACAGACTAATGGGAAAGCTGAAGTGTCTAATAGGGAAATCAAAGGAATTCTTTAAAAGACTATTAATCCATATAGGAAGGATCGGAGAAAAAGGATAGAAGACACATTATGGGCTTACAGGACAGCCTACAAAACCCCAATTGGAATGAGACCATATAGGCTGATTTATGGGAAAAGTTATCACCTACCAGTGGAATTGGAACACAAGGAATACTGGGTTGTGAGGAAGATGGATCTGGATCTTGAATGTGCTGGGAAAGAGAGAAGATTGTAGTTATAGGAGCTGGAAGAAATTAGAATAGAAGCATTTGAAAATTACAGGATTTACAAAGAGAGAACACAAGTGGATCATGACAAACTAATCTAACCAAAAGACTTTCATCCTAGAGACAAAGTGTTGTTATTCAATTCAAGACTCAAGCTGATGCCCAGTAAACATCGTTCCAGGTGGGAAGGTCCATTTATAGTTACTAATGTATATCCTTTTGGTGATGTGCAGAATGTGAAGGATGGAGTGAAGGATCCATTCATTGTTAATGGGCACAAATTAAAGAAATTCCTTGGGACCATGCCATCAGATCCAATGGAGCAGATCACACTCCTCCAACCTGTTTATCAATAAACATCATTAGGTCATAACTCTCCTTTATATTTTCATGATTTCTATGATTCAATTTCAAATATTCTTACATGTTAAATAAATTTTAATGTATTTTGTACACTGCATCATTTATTTGAGGGGGAGGGAAGCTTTGTAGTTTAAGATTTATTATGTGTTGTTTGTATTCCTATTTGTTTTTTTTAAAACATGTGTGTGTTTCAAATTTTGTGTGATTATTTTTAAATTTTTTTGTGTTTTTTAATCTTTTGTTCTAAAATGATTATCTTTGACATTCTTGAAACCCATTTCCATGGGAGAAATAATTTATTCAATGAAACTACGCTTAAATGAATGCTGAAAATGATATAGTTTCAAGTTCAATTATTTGGTAATTTCATGAAAATACTCTGTTTTTTTAGTCCCATTCCACATATCACTGCCTTTAAATATGAAATAACATTCTTGTGAGGCTTCTGAACCTATTATTTTCATATTCTTTACATTCACCTCACTTCTTGAGAGAACTAAATCATGCTTGTTTTAACCAGAATTTGATTTATTCATTTCCAAACTTGAGGGTTTGGGGTACATGTGTTTTAAATGATTGAGGAATTTCTTCGGTTTGAAATCCCCATTTTCAAGATAATCTCATTCATAATGGCCTTCCATGAACATTTAATCCTTATAGCCCATAGAATCCATGATCATCCTGTTAGGTTAGCCACATTAGAAGCCAATATTCCCAATCCAACATGCTCTTGAAGTGAAATTGCATGATCTATTTGAACATAAGTGTGGGGAAAAGATTTCTTGTATTGTACTACCTTATTTGGGGATAATTTGGGTGAATGTTTTTTTGAAGAGATTTTTTTGCTGCTAAAAAAATCATTATGCTGAAAGCTGTGCCTTTTCTGGAGCTTTCATTATGAGAGAAGTTGTACCATTCTAGAGCTTCTAATGTAAAAAGAAAGTTGGGCCCTTTATGGAGCTTTCAAGAAATATTATATTTGAGAAGAATGAAATTTTTTCTGCTAAAATGATGAACTGTGTGAACATTCCTTGATATTCCATGAAGAAGTAGTTTATTTTCTACTAAGGGGAGTGAAGAGAAAAGAATACTTGTGTGAAAATTAGAGTAATATAATTTTTCTTCAAAAAGAGCCAAGCCCTCTTCTTTCAGCCTCAGAATTTTTCACATCTAAATCCTACCAACCAAAATCCACAGAACAACCTTAACAATTCCTCATGATAAACATATGCCTTTGACTCACATCAGGTGGAGATGTTGGAATTTATCAAGCCTATGGTGACCCTTGTATGAGTTTGGATGAGAAAGACATTGCTAAAAAATTTAAATTTGTGTAATGAGAGATAATGAAAGACAGGAAAATATTTTTTTGTGAATTGGAGGAGAAATTAAGAGTTAATATATTGAATGTTCTGAAATTTATAACATCAAATAATAGATTTTGAGGAGTCATGATATATTTTGTTTCTTATTTTCAAATTGGTGGATTTCATGGATATGTGTTTTGAATTTACTTAGATTTTATTTCGATTCTAACTTGTCCAAGAGTCCAAGTGATAAGTGTGGGGGAATTGATAGAGTTAATATTTTCAATATTATTAATATTTTATTCAATGATTTAATCCCTCCCAATTATTCAATGTGAGTGTATTTGAATCATTTATGTGTTTTTGGTGTATTTTGTACATAAATGTGAAAATGTGGTAATTCTGTAAAATTGGACGTTTTATATAGCTTCTATTTTTTGGGCATAACTTTTATAATATTTTTCCAATTGAAGTGAGTCCTTTTTGTAGGCTTCATATGCTTGTGGGATTTAATTGTTCCATCTGTAAAAAGACCCAATTTGAAACCCAATGGTACAAATAAATTAATCAAGTGGAGAACTCAATCGGGCTGGCAGAATGGACCCCATCGCATTAAATCAAAAATATCTCATTAATTCAACCTTATAATTAGGTTATTATAGATGGTGTCAACATAGGACATACAAATTACGGTTCACATTAAATTTCATAAAATATAAATCTCATTAAGGCATCTTTTGGGTGTGTCCAAGTGGAGTGGGTGAAACAGTATTTGGTGACAAGAAAAGTAATGTCCATTGATTAAGCCATATAATTCTTTACACCTATCCAATTACTCTAAAATTTATAGGGTCTATATACACCTTTATTTCCAACATTCTATAAGAAGGTATGTCAGTTAGTTTCAGCCGTCTGGTGGTAATAACAGAGGAAAAATTCCGGAGGATAGATTCTGGAGCATCAACTTTTCTGTTCTTTGTTTTCTCTCTTTTGTTCTTCTTAGCTTTGTAATGACTTCATATTCCCTCTAATACTCAGTTACCCTTAACATGGTGGGGTAGATCTTTTGAGTTATTGGGGAAGGGTAGTTTTTCCCTTTTGAAATTCTTGAGTTCTTGCACGTAATATTTTAATATCCTCTTTTCTCTTATGCGAATCTGTTTCAACTTCTTATAATAGTTTTTATTATCATGTATGATTGTATCTAATTTTAGATTTTGTTGTTTATTTATATTTGGTCAATGATAAATATCTCCCCTTACTAGGTTATGGTTTATAAATGATGGAATAGACCGGGATTTAGTGGTGTAGTACTCGGTGATCACTGGTACGTGTGTGAGTAGTGAATGTTCTTGGTTGCTTGGGATAAACAAGACCCGATTGGGAATTGCCTAAGATAATTAGGGGTATTTGTTACAACTAAGTTACACATTATAAGGAGAGTAGACCAATCTGAGGTTTTAGTAACGTTTATTCTCACATTTTTATTTGACCAAGGGAGTGAGAAGAAACGATTGTGGATTCTCACTCTTAACGACTTAGAAAAGGAGAATTAGGTAAAATGAACAATGATAGAATTACAATTTTAAAATCGACCCTAACCTGATCACCATATCATATCACTGATTTTAATCACATCATTTGTAAATTTGTTTCAAAACTTTCACTTAATTACATTACTTTATTTAGTTTCTTTCTTGTATTTTCCAAATCAAACAATTTCTAAAAACAACCTCACTTCTTTTCTCTTATTTTACGGTGATAGCTTAATTTTTGTGCACTCCTCTCAGGAGAAAACCTAGTTAACCCACTATAATACATTTCAACATAGGTTATATTTGTTTTTACCACACCCCACGATAGGAATATGTCACACTTTATGGTTACACATTGTGTAGTCTATAGCCATGTCACAGACCGTGCGGGATAGGACATGGGGTTGTGAAAAATAATCTTGTAGGAAAACACTGTTTACTAGTTTAGCAATCCGTGTAGGTTGATTTAGGTACCCTTCTGTGTCACGAAAAACATGGGTCGGTGTCATCATTTTTCTTACACGTCATTTTCTCCTAAAACATGTTGTGTTGTGTCAGCTGTGTAGTCGGCCGTGTAGCTAACCAACACGGTCTATTAGGACTTTTTAGTACACGACGTGTCCTTATGGAACATGTCATGTAGTGTGACCTGGGTAAACAGACCGTGTAGCTAACAGCACGGGCTAGGTGAAACTCGTTAAGTGCACGCTGTGTATGCCTTGGACACGCCATGTAGTGTTGTCTTAGGAGAGCTGTGTGGCTTAACCGTGTAGAAGGACTCAGGAAGGGAAGAGGATTCAATTACAGGGTATTTATTGGGACAACACGTCGTGTATTTGGGGTGTTACACGACCAGTTTAGGTATGAGTACATTCCCATGTAAATGACTTAAGGTAACACACCGTGTAGTGAAAGAACACATTGTGTAGTCATGTTTTGCATAACTTGAATGCGTTCTTTTCCCCGTTCCTTCTTGTCACTTCAGTTTTCCTGTCTTGGTTAATCCGGAATATGAGTTGTGTTTTTGACCAATCAAAGCTATGGCACCAAGACATCCTCCCGTTGTCTGTCAGGTACCAGGCAGCGACTGTGCGCCTGATACAACAGATCAGGGACTACCTGTAGTTCCACCTATCATTCTGGACATGGCACCTGTAGTGATTCCAGACACCGGTGACGATGCTCAGTTCAGAGATGGTTTCATGAGATTCATGCACACCTTCTAGGGAGCTCATCATCCTACCCTGTCTAATGCAAAGTTGATGGAGGGTTTTTAGAAACAACATCTACCCACATTCAAAGGGGGTGGAGGACCGCAGCCTGTAGAGTCATGGCTAGAAGCCATGCAATCCATCATCAAGCATCTGAAGACTCCTATGGAGAGGAGAGTGATTCTCGCAAATTATATGTTGTGAGACTCTGCTAAGAGATGGTGGGATGTGGTTTCGTAGGTAGGGCGCCAACAGGTTAGGGCTTGAGAAGAGTTCCAACATACGTTCTATGACTTTTTCTACTCAGAGACGCTGAGGGATGACAGAGCTGGAGAGATCATGAACCTGCAGTAGGGTACTCTCATAGTTATTGATTATTACTATACCTTCACAGAGTTATGGAGTTTTACTCCTGTTCTAGGGAATGATGAGATGTTTTTAGCGAGGAAGTTTGAGGAATGCCTCAGACTGGACATCAGATCGCAGGTGATCATCTTTCAGTTGAATTCTATAACTCTGATAGTCAACCAGATGCTTTTCACAGGGATAAATATGAGGGAGAATGGAGCTATAGACTTAGTCAGTTCAGCATCCAGGGTTGATTAATTTCAGGTAGACCGTAGGAAGCACCACTGAGAGTCTACATGAGGTGACCTGAGGAAGTGAGGTATTCCTTCTGGTAGATGGAATATTCCTTTGAGAAACCAAGTGGTGTGATAGTAGTGTGGAAGTATTGGGCACAATAAGCCTCAGTGCCCGAGATACCCAGTGGGTGACGATATTTTGAAAAAATGGGTCATCTGCAGCGTTTCTGCAGGGTTCTCCTACCAGCGGCTAGTGAAGGAGGATCTGTTTTGACTCCATGTATAGGATCAGGATTACCAATTCCATAGCAGACTGGGAGCTGGAGTTCTATAGGTTGTTCAGGCCATGGTAGAGGTTGTGGATGCAGTGTTCAGGCTCATGGAGGGTCATCCTAGTGATCTCAAGCTGCTACATAGTGTCTTGGTGCAGGCCGGACTTTTGCGGTAGAGAAGATTCATCCGGAGCAGGATTATGGACCTTCTACAGTTCGAGGTACAATCTTAGTTGCCACAATTTTATCTTCTGAAGTTTTCTATACAGGATATTCTAATATCTTTATTTCTATGAATACTGTGGAAATCCTTAGACATATTGTTTATACTTATGAGGACATGTTGACACTAGACACACAGTTGGGGACTAGAAAAGCTAGTGTACGTCAGTGCAAGGAGTTACCTCTAGAGGTGGGTGGGTATCACTTTCTATGGGACCTCTATGTCCTAGAGATGGCAGGAAATGATGTCATTATCAGAATAGACTAGCTCATTCCCTTCTAGGCAGTTGTCGACTGTTATCACTCTAGGGTGAGTTTCACATCACGGGAGGGCGTATTTTTTTTCATAAGGGTGAGTGGGATGTCTAGACAAGTAGAGTAGGACCAGAGCATCATGTTCTAGGCGGAGTTACAGCTCATATTTCTAGTCTGTATCTAGACAACCAGGGGACTTCACATATAGACTTCCTTCTAGTGGTGGATCTTTTCCGGGATGTCTTTCCAGAGGACTTTTCAGGTTTTCCTCCAAAGCATGAGGTAGGATTTTCTATTGAGATTATTCTAGGAGGAGCACTGGTGTCCATTTATCCTTATAGTATAGATAAACTTGAGTTGTAGGAGCACAAGAAGTAGGAGTAGGAGGTGCAGACAAAGGGTTTCATCCAACCCATTACTTCTTTTTGTGGTTTTCCTGTCCTGTTTTCGAAGAAGGAAGATAACACCATTTTCTTTGTGTGGATTATCAGAAGTTGAACCAGTTGATGGTCAAGAACTGATATCCATTTCCACAGATAGATGATATCTTTGATCAGCTTCGAGGAGTCAAAGTGTTCTAGATGATCGAGTTGAGATCATGTTTTCATCAGTTGCGTGTCAGGCCATCTGATATACCTCTTACAGCCTTCTAGAGCAGGTATGGTCTATATGAGTATTTGGTTATGTCTTTCAGTTTCACGAATGCGCTATTAGTTTTCAAGGCCCTGATGAATAGATTTTTTCCATCCTTACTTAGATTTTTCATGATTGTTTTCCTGGACGATATCTTGGTGTACTCTCACACTCGACATGACAATGCTACCCATCTTGAGATCATTTTGAGTACACCGAGGGAGCATCAGTTTTATGATAATCTCTAAAAGTGCAACTTTTGGATTGACACGATTCACTTCCTGGGTCATGTCATTTTAGAGACAGGAGTATTAGTAGACCTAGAGAAGGTGAGAGAAGTAGTTACCTAGGAGCATCTGAAAAATGTCTCCAAGGTACGATGTTTCTTAGGGCTGACTAGTTACTACAGTAAGTTTATACAAGACTTCTCACACTTAACAGCGCCATTGATTGGCTTGACTAAGAAGGGGAGAAGTATTTTTGGTTAGAAGCATGTGATCCAGCCTTCAAGGAGATGATGGGGAAAATGACTTTGGCACTGATTCTAGTTTTTCCGGAGCTAGGAAAGAGTTATTCATTTTTCTGTGATGCATCTGGCATCGGGCTTAGAGCAGTGCTTATACAGGAGGATAATTTCATTGCATATGGATCTCGGTAGCTGAGGCCTCCTGAGAGGAACTATCCTACACATGACCTGGATTTTGATGCAGTTTTTCATGCTTTGCATTGTTGGAGACATTATCTTCTAGGAGACAATTTTGTGGTATATACTGACCATAAGATCCTCAAGTACATCTTCACACAGCGTGACTTGAATCTGAGGCAGCATAAGTGGGTTGAGTACCTACAGTCTTTCAATTTAAATCTTTCTTATACGCCTGGGAAAGGCAATGCTATGGAAGACACAATGAGCAGGAGGACACAGGTACAGGCAGTTCAGAAGGCCAGCAGCAAGTGGCAGCTTATGACTATGTTCTCTGAAATGCATTTGGAGGGGAACCACATACAGGGTCAGATATTTATTTCTTCTATAGATATTACCTCAACACTTCTTGACTGAGTTTGAATAAGGTATATATCAGATTCTGAAGGCCTAGTCACACGGGAAAGCATGTCAGGAGAGGACACTCTTCTTGGATGGACCATAGGCGAGGGTGAGAACTTTCATTTCTAGGGATGCATATGGGTGTCAGTAGATATAGGCGAGGATTTGATGCAAGACTTTCGTTCCACAGTTTGGGCAGTTCATCCTTGCGTCACCAAGATGAATCATGATATACACAGCTAGTATTGGTGTCCAGGTATGAAGATGGATGTTGCTGGTTTTGTCATGAGGTGTTCCACCTATCAGCAGGTGAAGGCAGATCACCAGCGACCAGCAGGGATTTTACAATAGCTACCCATTCCCGAGTGTAAGTGCAATGATGTCGCGATGGACTGCATGACAGGATTACTGAGATTGCCTCGAGGGAATGAGGTGGCCTGGGTGGTCTTTGAAAATCTCACAAAAGTTGATCACTTCCTACCGATTAAGGAGACTTTCAGTGTTGATGATCATAGAAGGTTGTACATTCATGATATTGTACACTTGCATGGGGTTCCGAGTAGTATCATTTCTGAGAGAGATACCTGCTTCACGTCACATTTCTAGAAAGGGCTATAGAGGGATTTGGGCACATAGGTAATTCTGAGTACTTCTTACCATCCCCAGACAGATGGCCAATCAGAGCTAATGATTCAAGTGAAAGAGGACATGCTACGAGCATCCGTCCTTGATTTTGGAGGTTCTTAGGAGAGACATATACCTCTAGTGGATTTTTTCTACAATAATTGGTTTCAAGAGACTATTCAGATGGAAACTTACGAGGCTTTGAACGGTAGGTCATGTCGATCACCCTTGTGTAGGCTGGAGGCAGGAGAGGCCGTTATGCTGGGACCCCGTCTTGTTCAGGAGACCACAGAACAGGTGGAGTTGATTCGGAAAAGGATGGCTACTGCACAGTCTTGATAGAAATCTTATGCTGATCAGCGGAGATGACTTTTGAAGTTCATGGTCAAAGATCAGGTCTTTCTACGTGTTACCCCTAGGATGGGACACAAGTAAATCAGGATACATGGTAAGCTTTCAATGAGAGACGTCGGGCCGTTTGAGGTTCTGGAGAGAGTTGGGCTGGTTGCTTATAGGTTACAGTTACCTCTGAGGTACCATGTTATGCATGATGTCTTCCATGTTTTTATTCTTCGATGCTATTTCTTAGACCCGGCTAATGTTTTTCAACCCAAGGAGGTTGAGCTAGAGTAGGATGCATCATTTGAGGAGCATCATATCAGGATTTTTTATAGTGGTGCAAAGGTACTCCGTGGTCGGTCTATTCCTCTAGTACGGGTTCTATGGCAGCATAATTGTGCATATGATGAGACTTGGGAGAGGGAGGCCAATATGCGATCACAGTAGCCCGAGTTGTTCGATGTTTCTTCTTTGCAACCTGGTTAGGTAAATTTGGGGACAAATTTCTTTGAAGGGGGAAGTTTGTAAGAACCTAGATCTTCTTTTTAGGTATGTTTTCCCTTTTCTGATCGTTTTTGGAAAAAATAAGAGAATCTATACATTTTCTAAGTACACGCTGTGTACCTTATTAGTACACATTATGTACTTTGATGCTGCTCGAGGTTGTGTGATGGTCGTTTCATGGCCACCCACATGACCATGTAGGGGTGAGGTGGAGGCCACATAATGCAGAGTACAGAAAAGCCTAGTACATGTTGTGTCCTCCAAAAGTACACGATGTGTACTCCAAAAGTACACGCCATGTAATTTCTTTTCTTCGTTGAATGGACTAGGGTCACGTCTTAACCCCCAAAACACCTTCTTCTCCTGCTTCATCGACCAAAAGTGAGGGTACAACCGTAGATCTTCTCAAAGGCACCAATCTATCACTAGTTACCCAAATCGAACATTTTCGGTAGCAACAGAATCACAGTGGTGATTTCTTGGTTCTTTGTTGGCCACGTTTCCGGATTCTTTCTCTTATGAGTTTTTTATAAGTTTGAAAGTTGTAGACGTGTTTTTTGATCTACTCTATTTTGGGATGATTCACTAGATGAGGTTCAAGTAAATCGATCTCCTAGGATTGATGTATGTGGTTTGTTTCCTTACATTGAATGTCTTTGGTTTTTGTGAAAAAGTTTCGGATACCCATGTATCAGGTATCTCAGGTTAGGGTTTTGATCTTGGGTTATTATCCTCTTTAGACTACTTGTATGCTTGTGGCTATTGGATGAACAATGATTTCTTGTTAGCGTATTTGAGGATCACCCCATGGGTGTTTCCCTTATTTTGATTGTTTATCGTTGTGTGGCTTAGGTTGCCTGTGAGGCAGACCTTGTTGCATATATTTCCTACCATGATATAATTGATTTCATGTATTGCCTACTATTTATATGATTTTGTTGCATTATAGAAATTATCCAAGTAGTTGTTGAACTTACTTAGGGCTGGTGATAGTCGATTATGCACGACTGGACTGCTTAGGGTTGTGTGAACCTGGCGTGGTGGACTAAAGAGTGAATTGACAATTAATGGCTTCCCTAGAGAGTCAGTTATATATTACCACTGTTCGCATGACCTATGTTAATTGGAAATTGTACTTCATCAGAGTGTCCTTAGTTACGTAATGAGACTACATGGTGAATTAGACGTAAGTGCTTCCTCAGGGAGTCAATAGCTATCAGTGCAAGACCCTAGGGGAATTAAAGGAGAGATATTCCTAGAGTGTTTGTTCCTTTGTATGATTATTTGACTAGAGGAGTCTGCCAGTGTGAGCCACCCATAGAGTCAGTGTGAATTTTTTTTGGTTGGTTGTGACGAGTCTACCAAGCCAAAGATCAAGCTTGGGTTTTGTACTGCTAGTGTTTAGGTAGTCTACTAAGATACATGTTGTGTTACTTGCTATGCCTTCAGAATATAGAGGTTTTTTCTAGATTCCTTGGTTGATAATTAAATGATTCGATTAAATTAATAAATAATTGTAAATTGAGATTTCTAGGATTGTTTAATTTAGTGTGCTCCTATTTCTCTACAGCATTTGTTTCCTTTACTTTTTCTTTATTGCTCACTAATAGTAGGGCACAGATCTTGTGGTGGTTGCCTACTGGGATTAGTCACACACCCTATTTGGGTCCTTCTTTTCAGCCCAAACAGGTTATATAGTTGCATGTGTAGACATGTATTGTGGCCCTTCTACTTCAGGTACATGATTTCTGGTTGGAGTTGGAGATCATAGGACCGAGCTCAGGCTTGTGATGCTACTGGAGTTGTTGTTTAATTTTAGTACTTTGATTCTCAGTTGTATTTCAGCGCATTGCTGTTTTTTCTTCTATCTTTAGATACTTGTACCTACTACATCATTATCATCATTATTTTGTATTAATTGCTTCCACAGTTTGGTTTTAGTTGTTGTATGTTGTATACTACTTCTGCTATTGACTATTATTTCCTTTCCCATGTATACCTTTTCAAATGAGGGAATAGTTTCCCCAATGAATCACCAAAGACCTCCCTGCTAGTCGGTAGCCTCTGGCATTTGATGAAATGTGCTTGAGGACATGTGGATTATCGAGTATGGGGTACCAGTTGAGTGGCTCCAGATTCGGGTCATTACAATTTATTACAAGGATTCGACAAAAAAACAATACCTATGATACCAATAGAAGTTAAAATGATAAAATAACAAGTTAGAGGTGTGTGGGGGGTTGAATCAGTTTAAATTTTATAACATTCAATTATTTTAAAAACATAACCCCTGTAACCTTTTATGATTTATACCCTTTTCAAAATTTATTTAATAATAATGAAAAATAAGTAGGTAATAAAGAATAGAACATGAGATTTATAAGGTTCAACCTCAGTGTGAGAACCTATATCCCTTCCATAGCCACTCCCATGGGTCTAAAGAAAGGCACTATTGTGAAGAAGTGAATACAACTTGTGTCAAATCCTGTTTGACTCCTTATATCTCTCGATAGGAAATATTTTACTAACTCCCATCAATTTATATTTTTTTTGTGAAACAATTGAGAAAATCAAAAGAATAAAGACTCTATTAAACTTGTCTACAAATGCTTATCTTGAATCCTTAGTCTAATTTGGATGGATCTGATCCTCTCAGTCTAATAATGTTGGATCCTGATTTTCTAATTACAATGATGTTTGATTCTGGATATGATTTCTTTCAATATAATGATGCTAGATTTTGGATCTGAGTTCATTCAATACAATAATACTGGATTCTGGATCTGAATACTTTCAATACAACGATGTTGGATTCTCGATCCGATTTCATTCAATACAATGATGTTGGATTCTGGATTCAATTTCATTCAATTAAATGAACTCAAACTTAATATATAAAAACTCTAACTCTTTTGTAATGCTCAAATGGTTCTCCTTCAAACAGATGAGAACTTTCACATCAATTTTTCCAAAGCTCTACCTTTCCTGTATATGTTGAAAAGTTACAAGTGAACAAGTTATATGAGAAAGTATATATTGGAAACTTAGAAACCAAGAGCATGAAACATGAAAACATTCCCCACTTCCTCAAATCTCAAAACTCTAAAAATATCTCACATTTAATCTTCATCTTTGACTTCATAAAACCTCCTTAAATTTCTCCTAGATTTATGAAAATATGAATTTCAAGGTTGACCAATTTAATTATTCTTCATATCAAATCTTGAAAAATTCTTTCTCAATATAATAATTATGGATCCTATTTTCAAAAAAAATTGTAATACTTTTCTAAGAATGTTGGATCTGATATTTGTAGAATGCTGGTTATGATTTTCACAGAATACTAGTTACAATATTTTGTAGAATTGTAGTTACGATTTTCTTAGAATGCTTGGAATGTTTTCCTATATAATGTTAGCTATGATTTCTTCAGAATGAATATTATGATATTATGAAGAATAATGTTTAATATTTCTCGTAATTTGGTATATGATTTTTTGATGAATGCTGGTTACAATTTTTGCGGAATTTTTGTTTCAATTTTTAAAGAATTCTCGTTACGATTTTCTCAGAATGTTGGATACGATTTTGTGTAGAATGATGGTCAATATTTTTATAGAATGATATTTACAAATTTTTAAAATTATTTATATGATTTACTCAGAATGATGTATATTATTTTCTACAGAATACTAGTTATGATTTTTGCAAAATGATGATTACCAATTTCTACAAAATGCTGGATAGAATTTTCTACCGAATACTAGTTACAATTTTTTAGAATTCTAGATATAATTTTTTCCTTTCTCATCTCATTATGATCTTTTTCTATACTATCTCATTATGATATTTTCCTTTCTCAGTAATATTTTAGTAGTATGAAAATCTGGGTACAAAAACTCATTTTTCAACTCTGAAATTTATAAAACCTCACCACCATTTCATCAAAATATTTTATCATGAATGTTGTCAGGACTTATGAAAACTTTTGGATCAAAAATATTATCATCTAATTTTTTTAGAATGTGTGGAAATTTTATATCTATAGAATTCACTTTATTATCTTAAAACTCTTCAAAAAAATCATTCATTCTCTGATTATTAAAGTGATGGACTCCAAGAAAACATTTCATCATGCCTCTAATTCTTTTGGATCTGAAGAAATGAATACAATGATAATTTATTCGATTCCTAGAAAACAAATACTTTTGATAATAAAAAATTTTTTGTCAATAAATAAAAAATTTTCAAAAACAATTTAACCTAAAGGTAGATCAGTATGCTTCCACATGTTTCCTATCATTCACTCTCAAGTGGCTCAATCGACCTAGTCATCTATTATTTCTCATAATGAGTATGAATCATGTGGTCTTATAGGACCAGGTATCTCAATATGACTAGTATAATTAAGACTAATTTTATTCAAGTATATGGAAACTCATCCTAGTTTCACGATGTTTCACAATGTGACTATATTCTAGTTGTAACACATTAATCTACACAACATACGGTTCTTCCTACAAGACCTAAAACTACATAGAACATGAATCCATATTATCCACACAATTTTTATGGGAGCCAGATCAATAATAGAGAATTTCACTCTCCTTTTATATGAACCAAATCAGTTTGGGGAATCTCTTGTGACAATTATGTGTGGATTTATTCTAAATATCAAATGGTATGTACTGATTCATGGATACCCAAATCATTATACCAACCAAAATTTACAAAACAATAATGCCCTCATCATATGAATGAGTCAGATATTTGTCGGAGATTTGAACATGAGTTCTCCCTTTTAGGAACATATGCTCAGAATAAAATTCCAGTGCCCTTTATACGAGTCAAATCCATGAAGGGGACCCATAACTTTTGTAGAACTATGTGTAGCTTGATTCCTATTGTCATGAGATGTGTATTGATGCCTGGATATCTAGATCCTAGGCCCAACTGCAACATTCAAAATACAAATTACCCTGCTACAGTAGTGTTTAAGATTGTATATCAACACTTCACTTCTCCAATAGATCTAAACTAAGGTGGAAGTTTTCCCTATATAATATTTATATCTATATAGTAGAGGCCTCCCAAATAGTGGGTATAGTATGATAAAAATTTCCTCTGTCCTCACATATGAGTTTGTTCTACGTGGGAGTTATATAAGAACTATTTATAGATTGATTATGACTTTCAAAGGATATGTAGTGATGTCCATGGTCCTTCTTGTCAGGGACCAACTGAAAAATCAAACAAAATGAAACCCACCCTCTATGTGTGAGATAGATCTATGAAGATGGATCTTTTTAGAAGGGTTACCCATGGATTAACTCTTGCTTTCATGGGGTAATAAAGATAAACCCAAATGAAGTCTGACCATATAAATTTTGTCTGTCCTTGAACAATGTAGGGTGTCTATGATAATAAATTGCAAAATTTTAATTTTGATTCCTTACATCCAGGTCATATGACATTAAAAAATATAAGAATCACCCCAGTTGTAAGATAGTAAACTGTATAACATTATTTCATTGTCATGTGATGTTAAAAATAAAACCTTCTTCCAATCTCTATGATCTTAAACTATGTAACATTAGTTCAATGCATGATGTCCTAAAACTACATGCATTTTTTTTCAATTTTGTGTGACCTTAACATTAGCCTTTATTGGTCAAAGTCACAAAAACTAAAATTCTAGTGAAATAAACATAAAAATTTTCAGGCTAAAAAGCCACAAAGGTAATCCTAAGTAAAAGTTATGTCCCTTCTTTCCACACTCTTCATCTCTATAGTTTAGTAAAAATTCATAAAATAAAAAATATGCGTAAAAGTTCATAAGGTCAAACTAATAACCTCGATAAAAGTCAATTTGTGCTAGATCGACACTTGTAATATAGAAAAAATTAAGAGTGATTATTTTCCTCATCCTCTTACCATGATAATGTGTTCAGTATATTATGACACAACATTTGTGGTTCCCAAACCCTTATTAAATATTTCATCTTCCATAAACCAACTTCATATCTTTGAAGTCTAAGTATAGAGCCACCATTTTTTGAGTTGATGTACTTCTCTTGAAACCCCAAGGATTATGAGTCTATGTGATCTTGAAAATTCACAATACTAAATCTCTAATGGGGGTTGGATGATATAAAAGGACCCTATTAGGATTTATTAGTGAATAAAAAACTCCTAAGAGGCTTATCCCTGGAGGATGTTGTTTTCCTAGAAGGGATTCCCCCATAATCCAATAAACTATTATCTTGACTATATGTGATATAGGCTTTTGAATTTTAAAACGGTTGACATGTACCCAATTTTATCCATTTCCAATTAACATGGATATTCTTATGTTATGATTTCACAACTACATATAGTAATTTTATCAGTGTTTTTAATCTTATTGAAGATAAGGGGGTCCCCTTTATCAGCTCCAAAAAAGTGCTGATAATGGGTGTCCTTTATCCGCACTAAAAAAACACTGCTAATTGCCCACCCTTTACCCATGCTATTATAGCTCAAATATGGGACACTTTTTATAATTTCTATTTTCAGTGCTGATAAATGACCACTTTATCAGCCCTTTAATTAGAACTGATAAAGTGTTCCATTATCAGCACTCAAAATAGCCTAGATAAAGTGTTTCATTATTATAGCTCGAAGTAGCGCTGATAAAGGGAGCCTTTATCAGTACTAGAAATTGCAATGATAAAGGCTCAGGTTCTTGTGATGTGTTGTTTATATAACAGCACACGCACCTACATCACCAACACATATAAACAACACACCCGCCAGTAGCACTTTCACAACACACACACACCACCTATACAAAACAACACCAGCAAAATGCACATGAGAAAAAAATTGCCAACAACAGCACACCGAATAACAAAGGAGTTCACACAAGGGTTTTCCAAACAATTCTATATACATTTTAGACAATGTTTTATATAATTAATTTACAATTATCCAACAAATAGTTAAAACAACAATGTTTTATCCTCTCACATCCATGATCCCCTCTCAATAATGTCCACTCATGGTATTAGTTGTTGAACAAATCCGCCCAACTCAAGAGAATGTTCCCACCTATATAAGAAAACAAATATTATATAAAAAAATAAATTGAACATTTATATGAAAGAATACATTAATAAAATTCCAGTTTTTCATACAAAAGACACATTTGGATTTATGTAGGACACACCATGCATTTTATTGAGTTGGGGTTGATTATTACATTTCACACATGAGTTATGGATCATTTTCCTATAATATAAAAACACTCTGAATGGGTTTTCTTGGTTTTGAGAATATCCCTTGTTTTCTTACTAAAATTAAGATCAAATTTAAATGACATTTGCGGATTTATACAGGTCACATCACTAGTTATATTGAGGAGTGGTTGATTTATATACATCAAAAATGATTCTTGGATCATTTTTATAATGTATCAAAATAATCCAAATGGGTTTTCATTGTTTTTAGTATGAAAATTGTGTTTTCTTTAGTGAAATCTCATTTCAAACCAGAAACAACCATTTTGGAGTCATACTGATCTCATCGTGTATTTTTTTGAGGTGAGACTGCTTCATATATGTCGCAACGAACATATGAATTTCTCTCATAAATTATGAAGACAATCAAATGGTTTTTCTGGGTTTTTTCAGAGTGAAATGTTTTGAGCTAAAATGTCAATTTAAAACTAATAATTGACACTTTAATAATATTGGTCACATCGTGCATCGTACCGAGGTGTGTTTGATTCCTACATATCACAAAAGACTCATGGATCAATTTTTTAATGTATCCAAACAATCCTAATGCATTTTCTCAGTTTTTAGTATGTCACTTGTTCTTTTTACCAAAAATTATTTTTAATTATAAATATAACACATTTGGATTTATACCATTTACATAATTTTTTGGACTGAGGTATGGTTGATTACTACACATCAAAAATGACTCATTGATCATTGTTCTAATGTATCAAAACAATCCAAATGCATTTTTTCTATTTTTAGTTTGTGAGTTGTGTTTTTTTTCTAAAATATCATTTCAAACTGGAAACACACTTTTTGAGTAATAATGATTACATCATGCATTTATTTGAAGTGATACTGCTTCATACATGTAATAAAAGACTTAAGAACCATATTTCTAAATCATAAATACAATTGAAAATCATTTTCTTGGTTTTTAGTGAGTGTCGCATTTTGAGCTAAAATCTAAATTTTAAATTGATGACAGACAATTTTAGTCATACCTGTCACACCATGTTTCGTATTAAGGTGCAGTTGGTTCCTACACATCACAAATGGATCATGTAACATTTTCTTAAAGTATGAAAATAATATGAATTATTTTCTTTTTTTTAATATGTTAGTCGTTATTTTTAATTAAACTAATATCAATTTCAAATAAAAAGACACATTTGGATTTATACCGATCACATCATGCATTTTATTGAAGTGGGGTTGATTCCTACACATTAAAAAAGACCCATGTATCATTTTACTAAATTATAAAAACAATTTGAATTTGATTTCTTGGTTTTCAGTAGGTCGGTTGTGTTTTCTACTAAAATTAATGTCAATTTTAAATAAAAAGGGTCACTTTGAGTCATACTAGTCACACAGTTTGTAGTATTGTAATTCACCTGATTCATACACATTAAAAATTAAATATAGATTTTTTTTCTTAAATTATCAAAACAATATGAATTTTTTTGATCATTTTTTATTATTCCACTTGTGTTTTTTCACTAAAATATCATTTCAAACTTAAAATTCACATTTTGAGTCATGCTGGTCGCATCGTGCATCAGTTTGACATGAGACTGCTTCATACAAATCACAATGTACATATGAGTAATTTTCATAAAATATGAATAAAATCACAATGAGTTTTATTGGTTTTCAGTGAGTGATGGGTTTTGAGATAAATTTTCCATTTTAAACTGGTAACAAACACGTTTAGTCTTATCGGTCATACCATTCATCATATTGAGGTGTGGTTGATTCTATCACATAAAAAATGACTGATGGAAATTTTTTCTAAAGTGTAAAAACAATCTAAATGTGTTTGATTAGTTTTCAGTGTGTCAATTTTTCATTTAGCTAAATTTATTATTAATTTATTATAAATATACACACATGAAGTCATAATGGTCACACCATGTGTCAGATTTAGGTATGGTTGATTCCTACACATCAAAAATAAATTATCAATCATTTTCCTAATGTATCAAAACAATCCTAATGAATTTTATTAGTTTTTAGTATGGTAATTCTTCTTTTTATTAATAATAATGACAATTTTAAATAAAAATAGACACTTCAAGTCATACCAGTCACATCTTCATGCTATTTATACACATTATTCCATTAGTTATGTTTCCCATTCATTTCTACACAAATCTATCGCATCTTGAGAATATGATTCTTTTTTACATCAATTGTTGTACTAAAAAAATATAAATAACCAAAGGATTAATAAATATTTTAAATGAAATATTAATTATCTTCAAAAACACCTCTTTAGGAATGCTGTTTTGTTCATGGAATATGATCTCTTTCATAAATTGAAAAACATAATAACCACAATATTTATCATTTGTCTGTTTTAAACACTGCATAAACATTGAAAAAAATAAGTATTTTTCATATTTGTTTGGATAGTGAAACCTTATTATATATACCCTAATTTGTATTCAAGCATAGTAATTGTGATGTTTCTTATCCTCTTTACCTAACATCATTCAATGATATAGACAATATTCATGCACCACCCTATCATAACAGAATCCTTATTAAAAGATAATATACATTATAAAACTAGATGTTTATTTCTAAAATGATGGATGTAGTGTATTAAAAATTGAAAAATCCAATCATTTTTTGTCTATTTGTTAGATATCCACACATTAAATCCAAGAAATAAATCTTTGGAGTTTCTTAATTGACAGAAATGATCATCCATTGCTACCACAAAAAAATGAATAAGTAATAAAAGAAATTAAGATATATTTTATATGATTAAATTGTAATGTTTTACACCAAAATCATTTGTATTAATAATAATTTCTCATCAATAATTTTTTTTAAAAGATTTGAGCTGGACTGGCACTATTTAACGCTCTTTCTCAAATTCTATTTCTTATTGTTTTGAAGAGGTAATGTGAGGACTAAAGATTCTAAATAAAATTCATGGGGAAATCACATCAATTTTTTTTCATATATACTTATTTGAAAAATATAAATGTATTTGGTCATAATTATTATAGTATATCAACTTTTGGAAAGTAAAATCAAGAAAACATACCTCATGTATACATTAACAACTAATCCGCCTAGCCAATCATGATGTATGATTTAACATACATTGTCAACACTAATGAAATCCGGATCTTCCCCACTATACATATTTTCATCAAAATTAATTGTGTGAACACCACAGTCTTTTAACTTCGTATTCACATGAGCCTGTAATGATAATAAATGTGGATATAGAACGGGAGGGTTTAAGGTGATTTCAGTAGATCCTTTCAATTAGTTGGTTGATCCTTGAGATTCATTAGATCTATTCTTTATTTTCACCCCATTACCTGTATCCATCTATAATAACATTCATCAGATAAGACCTTTTATAGTAAATGTTAAAGTTTTATCTTGAAAAAAATGGAAATGAATACCTCCTTGATGACATGTCTTTTTACAAGTTGTAATGACCATACAATGAATGTTTCAAGATATTTTTTGACCTTATGAAAATATTCACCATCAATTAGAATAGATAGGTCGGCACTTGGATCATGTTCTACATTAATCAACACTTTGACATGACCAGTTGGTAGTGGTCTATTGTGTAGCGTGGCATTCTGGATATTGAACATTGTATCCCTCGCTACATAGCGATACGTAGGTGTTGATAGATATAAATCACATCCATTTTCACCATATACAATATCAGCAAATGAAATGTATTAGTGTCTATATGATTCAAAATTCACAGAAATAATTTTTACAACATTTATTACATTATCTAAGAAAGGTTTTTGAGGGGAATGGATTGCCTCAATGCTAGGGCGGAGTGGGGCATGATCTTCACGTGCTGGTTGTTCTTGAGTTATTTATTCTCTTCCCCTCCCCCCATCATATTTTCCATGAAATATCTATGAAATTATAGATGTTCTTCAAGGATAGATATTCTTTCTCACATTATTTTCATTTCATCACTTTGATCCTCCTCTTTGTTTTTTTCCCAAAAAATGTTTAGTGTGTTACCCCAAAACCCACACCTCTAATGTGGCCATACTTTTCTATCTACTTCAAGGCCAACCAAATTATGTGCACATCTGGTTTTGTTGTTATTGATTCATGTGACTATTTAAAATAGAAAATATAAGAAAATAAGTAATCATTGTTAGGTTATTTCGATTTAATTAAAAAAATACTTATTATGTCATACTTACACATGTTTCCAACACATTTTGTGTCTTTTCATCTATCAGTATTCCATATTTATTTACACGTTCCTCCTTCCATAGAACATGGCGTGGGATGGGATTTAATTGGGATTTGGATACATCAATCTATATATTAATTGAGGAACACAGTTACGGTTTTGTTTTATGTCACATAAAGGTATTAAAGTAGATTTATAATATGTAACATTTTATTTTTCAAGTGAAGCATACTCCATTATTCATTTATGGTAGGGGTATGCTTGTTTTTCTCCTCGTTCATTATTTACATCTCTCAGTTGTTTTTTCTTAAATAAAAAAATTTCAATCAAATTGATCAACACACGTATCATCAAAAAAATTATTACTAAACACAGTATACCTAAAAAGATTGCTCCGCACAACAACTAGTAAACACATGCCACACTCCTTGAGTTACTAGGTGTTCAAAAATACGTTGTGGGTGTGGGTTTATTTTTCCTTTAACATCCTTAAGATATGATTTTGTTAAAATTGTGCAAAATCTTCTATGAATCATTATAAAACCCATTAATACTTAGCCATTGTCTGATTCATCAACTATAAATTCACTCTACAATTGATGATGAAGCGGAATACACTATTTCATTATTTTATTTTTTAGTAAATTAACGAAATGATATTGTAATGTTACCAAAATATCTCTTGAAATTAGTATCTTAATCCCAATGACAACATAGTGCCACAACTGTACATCAATCAGCACAAGTTTCCAATTGACGATTCAAATATAACTACTAAACTTGGACTTATTGTGGTTATGATGTTGGCATTTCTTATTCCATCTGACCTCGTATTTGATGTCTTTCACTTTTTACTTAAATATTTTTGCTAACACCATCAAACTACAATGCTTATGTTTTTTCTGCACTAACAATGTTTTCTTGCCTACCATTTCCTCAATTTCAACATAATCAATATGTTCCTATAGAGTGATAGCATCGGAATGTGTAGTTGGGGGTTATACCTATGCACTGGGAGAAGTAGCAACAACATTTTGAGAAACTTGTTGGTCCTTCACTTTTTGAGCAGTAGTAGATTAAGAGACTTGTTGTACCTCGGGATTGGGAGAATCATTGTGCGGAGAATTCATTATCTAGAGAAGTGGCTTAACATATAATTTATATTACATAAATGTAGCAACAAACATACAAAAACATAAGGTAACATGATGTATATTACAAAAAAATAACCTGATTATTGAACTTTTTTAAATGATGATGGGATTTGACCCCTCTATCGCCTTCCAAATCCCTTTATTGTGGTCTACTCTAACATAAAAAGAACCGTATAAATTAGGAACATTGAAAATGATTATGATGTACCAAGGAAAGGTTCACCCTTCATTGAATTTTCATCTTACCCATCAGCTGTTTTGGTGAGTAATAGAACAATTGACCAGTTTCATTTGGCAGGATCTGGAACAGAAAATACTTGCAGTACCTGTAACACCATTATAAATGGTTCATAATTACACCCTTACTCACTAAAATCAACTTTCAAAATTCCAAACTCATATATTTAAACATCAACACTATTATAAACATACTTGTATTGAAAAATCGTCACATGGAAGATTGTATAGTCCAAATCTCATATTTATTTGATGATGCCAATATATGACATATTTGCACAAATTTGATTTCTATGATTTACACCAGAAACATGCAACGATTTAATCACAAGTGTAACTCCAATATTCAAAATGGTACTATATTCATCATGTTCCTTAGTTTAGAATGTATTGCCCTTAATTATATAATCATTATAAGATAATTCATAAAAACTTTGCTCTCTGGAAAGTCATCTAAATAGTTCAAAAATTGGGTTTATATTTTCATCTGACTACTTAAATATATTTTCCCAAAGCGGCCTATAAATTGTCAATTATGGGTATTTGATATCCATTTTTCAGCACTTCATGGATTCAAATGCCTAAGAGTTTTTTTTTGGGTTTCGACATATGGGTCCACCTCGAAACTATTATACAAAACGTAAAGGTTGTACTACTTCCAATCTAAAATATTGATTGTGAAAAACTCTCTTTTTAGAAATTACTTCACCCACAAGACCACTAGTGTGATGAGATATAGGTAGGCTAATGCTTTCCAAGCTTGATAGGTATTTGATACATAATTCAACGACTTCCTCAAAAATATGTCACTGTGAAATACAACCCTAAGTACGACATTTAGTATTGACATAACTTTTCAAAATCATCATATATCATTCAATGGGGTACGTTTATCTGTATTGTATTAGACTGCAATGTCAAATCTCTCTCACCCAGTGAACCATCATATCAAAGAATGATAGTGGGAAGAACATTTCAAATTAACATAACATGACAATAATTTCTCTTTAAATACATGTAAATTTCATCAGGTCTATAACTTTTCTACATATAGAATTGAAGGAGAAATATAGATTCATTAATGTACAATGGAAATTCTTGATAAAATGCAACATAAATCTCTAATTATTAGATCTTTTATCAAAATGTGTCATTCATGGGATTTCAGAACCTTTAACTTTAAATTGGTAATTGACATGATGTTCTTGATATTCGATTAATACCCCTCTGAAACCTTTATGTCATTCAAGATGTAGAAAAAATGATATCTATCCTTCCTAGAAAGATTTTAAGTAGCTGTTGGACGAAACGTTTGTTTTTTACCCTTCAGTGGCACCAACTGTACTCGTATTCCCATGTTAACCATGTCTAACCTAGAATTAATTCAATATTTTATATATTCAGCTGCATTGAGAAACTTTTCAATGACACTAGGACATACATTTTTTCAATATTAATAAAGTCAAGAATTTTTCTAACATACATACAATTCTAGTACGGTAATTCAAAAAAGAGGATCACTTCATTTAATTAGATTTTGTAATGTTTTTCAAAAATGGTTTACCAAAGCAGTGTCCATATATATTAATTTCTCAAATAGTTTATCACATGTTAGTGGAGATGGTGCTTTATGTTCTTTTGGACTTCCATCAAATGATGTCATCCAATATCAGTACGTATTTCATTGAGGTATAAATTTGTGATGTCCTAGAAACATAGTTTTCAATTAATGTTTCATCATAATTGAATTTGTAACTTTTTCAAAAACGGGACACCCATTAGTACATTTAATACCATATCCTAAAAATATTTCATAAGCAGTAATGTCTTTTATCATCACATACAACATGGATCTCAATGTGAAGTCTTCATTTCTATAAAATCATACAACGTAACACCTGAATCCCATAATAATTTAAAATGCTCGATCAATGAATCCAAATAGACATCAACATAATTACTCGATTGTTTAGGTCCTGATATAAGCATATATAGCATGATGTTTCTTTATTATATGCACAACCACTGTGGAAAGTTATAACTTCGCAACATAACTGGTCATGTACTAGGAGTGTTCTCTGAAAACCAAAAGGATTCACTACATCTGTAGATAATGCACGATGATGGTTTCTCAGCTCATTTACAAAATTAAGATACTCATGGTCGATTCTCTTCTACTAAGTATAATCTTCTAGCTAATTGGGTTTCCCAACATTATTTCTTCTTTCTTCATTCCATGTCAATTTTCCTATGGTCTCCTCACGTTCATATAGGCGCCTAACCCTTGTCATGATTATAAAGTACCATACAACTTTTGTATGACAAGATTCATCTTTCTTATATCTATAAGCATCAACATTTGGGAATTATCTATGTGATTTTTTGTTCCTTGAGAAATATTATATTTTCATTTGGGCAGGCGTGTATTCATTTAGAGATTATACCCATCGAATGTAGAATTTGTTTTACGGTGTCTGTTCGGATCAGGAGATCATTATCATCTCAAAGCATGCTATTCAAGAGAGAAAATAATTATATAAAACTACTGTCACTCCATATATTGCCTACTTTCAAATTATACAACTTTAGTACAGATGAAAATGTTTTATATTTAGTGAAACCATCACACGAATGTATCTTTACAAAACTCTTTAACTTCTAAAAAAATTTTGGGAAATCATAAAGTCCATCATCAACTATCTTTGTCATTTATTCAATACAATCTTCATCATCATTAAAATTTTTAATCACATCCCCAATACATTCATCTTTATTGTGCACACTTGTAATCATATCAAATGATCCATACAATACAAAGTTATCTAATTCACTAGGTACATTCACTTTTTTCCTGTTTTTATTCGAACAATTATAACCTCAATATATTCTGTGACATATCAAGTTTTCTCCCAACTCATATGGACTAAATTTTCTTTAGTAACAACAATGTAAACATGAACAAAGGATTTAAAAAGGTTCATACGCATGATCTTTCGAAAACATGATGAACTATTTCACTCCATCTTCATACTCTCTTGTTAAAAGATTAACATACATCCATTCATTATTCATATCAATACTATTTGATTCAGTGATATTAGTATTTAATAAAATAAATACAAAAAATATTGATATAATGTAAAGGTTTTCAAAATTATATAAAAATATAATCCTAAAAGATTATGTAAAAACTAGGGTTCAAATGTCCTTTGAAAACTATTTAAAAAATCACACATGAAATCCCATTAAAAAATCATCCATTTAAAAAAAATCCTCATTAAAATAACACACCATTTTAAAATAAACCAATAACTTCCAAACACTCTTTAAAAAAACTGAAATTCCTTTTTTTAAACATTCATGGAAGTTTTATGATCCAATAATCATAATCATTTAAAATGTGTGACAAACCATTAAGAAAAATTTCAAATCACTTGAATCCTTTTAAGAATTCACTTAGGAATTTTTACAAACACATGAATCAGCATCATGAACCAACAATTTTAATCATTCCTATAACACAAATAATTTTCCTATGTCCCTCATCACTAAAAGAAGCAATTTTTTCTCGTTTCCCAATTGAAGCATCCTATTGCAGACTTCATAGTGTTCCCTTCTTAAGGGTGAAATTAATACACCTTATGGATATTAATTTTATGTGTTTTTTAAATCATACACCCAAATATAACCCTCACCTGCCTATTTCAAATTATAGATCTCTCTCTTTGTCTCTATATCTATCCCATCCATATCCCCTTGATCCATCATCCTTTGACCGATCTGGTGTCATTTAAGCAGTAAGTTCTTCTTAGATCCATACGATTTATCTCTTCTTATTTTTTAAATGAGTATAGATATATATTGGATCTATGTTTTCCTTATTGATATGATAATGAGTTCCTCCTTTCATTATAGATTGGTGTAGAATCTGGCATGTTTTCGTAATTTCATTATTAAATAGGGATCTACCATTATCAACGAGAACTCAATTGGTAAATGATATTGAATCATCTTACTAGACCTTTTATCATTATATTATTTTTGATATAACCTTAATCTATTGATGATATAACCTTAATCTATTGATGGGGAGGTTCACATGAGGTCTTATGGCTCTTTGTATCGAACCTAATGGTTTGAATTGAGGAATTATAGGTAACTTAATTCATAATATCCAACCAAATCAAGAAAAATCACACAATTTCCACAATTTATAAAAAATAGTAATTTTGTTTTAAACCCTGACTCAATAAAAAAAATTATCAACCATTGTGCATGTACAATGGAATAGATAAACACCAATTCAAGATAATGTAATGGAATACTCAACAACCTAGACCCCAAAAATTTCTATCGACCACTCATCCCAATAATCCTTGAACCAACCAATCTCATTGCCCCTTAATTATTTAGATGATGAACAAAGAGGAAACCAAGGAGAAAAGACGAGAAACTTATAATAGATCATCATAGATTGATCTCTTGATTCCAAGAGATAAATAGAACAAATAATGGATGAATGGTATATGAATATAAAACACATATCACCAAATTATTGGGGAAAATTAAGAAATAATTAAGTATTCATATTGGATTTTGAGTTAATACTTGAACTGGAATTTAAAGGCGTCATGGTGTAATAAGTCAAGGTGATGTCATGAGAAATCTATCTCGAGTAGATTTATGATATCTACATCATGATCTCCAATATCTCTCCCCATTTAAATCTCATTCAATATTATAATATAATATTACCCAATATGGGTTATAAAGATGTAGGTTGCTCTCACCAGGAGCATCTAATGTGGCATGATAGATAGAAAGATCATTCCATAATAAAATAGGTTTACACCTAAAATGGGTTCTCATTTCCTGAATTCTAGCATTATTGAATTCATTATTCATTGTAGGAAAAGTTTCATCAAAGGATTCAATATGATTATGGAATCATAAAACAACTAGAGAAGACAATGAATAAATCAAGGGAATGTAGTTTTTTACATGTAAAAAAGTTTACCAAGGAAGCATTCTATAACCATTCAAGATATGCTTAAAAGTAAATGGTGAATCATTCTAATAGATTATATCAGAATACCCATTTCAAATAGAAAAGTAAAGATTGTTTTATTTTAATATGTCATTATTCATATCAATGTTAAGATTAATAACTATAATATCTACATTCTATCATTTGGGATAAGGATAAAATTGTTTAATATTTTACTTACATCAATTCAAATGGAAATCCTCTCAGAAATCTAGGAACCTAATGGAACCCTGAATGATATAAAAAATTATCATAAAGGAATTCATCTAGGATTCTAACTAGGGGGATTCCACTATTATTATTCTAATAAAATGATGAATGTGATAAAGGATGGGGTATTAATTTGAGAGTTTTTGAAGACATTAAGAGAATGCCAGTGAGGCTCAAATGAGATATTATTAAAGTGAAATTTTTATATGTGATATTTATAAAGAATAGAAATAGAGATGAATAGAGTTTTTGGGTTGGTCAAACCAAGATTTTGTTGAGCCTTTAACGTAACATAATTTAGAAGATGAATTTTCTGAAGGTGGGGGTGTGTTCTGTGCTGGGTCAAGACAATATCAGTTTCTAGAATCATAAATAAGCTGGTGATGAAATCTCTTTCTTATGGTTCCATGTTAATAATATATTCTTCATATAATCCATCTTGCATCCCAGATTCATAAACACAACACTTAGGTAATAGGATAAGATCCTTCATTGTAACATCAAAAATGTAGATGCACATGACACCTATTTTTTTATTCTTTACTCAAATGATTCAGTGGGAAGGATTAGTAATTGATGATTTGTTATAACCATGAATATGATGCATGGATGCGAATGATATAATGAAAATAGATACATAAGAACAAGAACATCTGGGATTAGCGGTTGTGGAACATGGTGATACCAAACATATGAGAATATTTAGAAGACGAGTGTTTTTTTAGGTGTTAAATTGTATGTGTTATTACATCCCTAGATATCAATCATCTTGGAATCTCCATATTAAAACATAATGGGAGAGTACCATTTTGGGAAGTGCTGAGAATAATGGTACTAAGATAAACATATGTGACAAGGTTTATACTATGGTGTGTTGGGTTATTTGGGAGGAAGAGAACAATGTGAGAGAATGAAGGAATAGCTCTCAAACACATATTCAAGTTATCTTGAAATCAATTATGGTGAATAATGGGATTGTCACCCCAGGAAGGGTGTCATAGGATCATTTAAGAGGATTCTCTTGAGGATTGAACACAGACCTTATCGAGGAGGTAAGCCTAACCAATAGCGATGGGTTAGATATAGGACAGCTTGTATAGGTATAAAACTAAATGTGGAAGAATGTTTTGTGCTCTGAATGATAGTTGTCTTTGTGAAGGATGATAGGGGCAGGTGATCTTTTGATTCCAGCCTTACAATGAACAAGGAATCTCTACTAGTCCATAGAAAAGGTGATGTTTAGTTCTATCATGTTTTTTAGGATTTATAATATCAATATTTATATAGTGGAGTTCGAATCCACTATTCTAGTTGGCTTCCATCAATGGAAATATGGCACCATATGGGATCATGCATAATACACCGCGATGTGTAGGATTATCATTGATTTGTGAATCTTGGATTTTTACAATTGGTGGGATGTGAATTTTATGATATACATCTTAAAAAGAAAAGGGAGTTCGATTTAAATAATTATTCTTTACCGAGGTACTAGTTCATTTCCATATTATTGTTACCTCATCATAAGTAGTGATTCCCTAGGGCCCCACCACATCCACCCCTACCATTCAGTTATTTTGAGTAAAAATATAATATTTAATGTGTGAATTAATATATGTAAATATAAATATAGATTAGTTACAACATTTTCATATTGGGAAATTTTAACTATTTTTTGAATTTAGTTTCATTAAAAACTCGGGATTTAAGGAGAAATATTTCATACGATATAAGAAAATTTATTATCTCACTGATAATTGTTTTATATTACTTATAATTGAATTTTAATTATTGTATGATGGTCTTTTTTTAATGAGTTGAGATATTGCATTACGGTGCAAGAATTGTTTTAATCTTGGGTAGATTTAATTGCTATAATGCATTCATTAAATTTTATATGTTTCATTCCTTGATTATATTATTCAAGAGTTTTTCATTTCCTAATTTCTAATGTTTTTGTGTATTTCATGCATAGTGACACTTTGTAGATATTTTGAGAAAATAGATGAAAATATAAAGGAGGAATCTGGATTAGTCAAATGTTTGTAAGGGGGAAATGCATTCATATACTAAAAACCTATAGAAACAAGGACAACCAACATGTAATTCATTTAGTGTGCAAACAAGGACCACTAACGGCCATGATTTTTATCGAGGGATTTATCCCATTCAATTCACAACATCACCATCAATATCAAACTGTAATAACATGTGAAACTGATGAGAAAGAGGAAAAAACACACTTTGGAGGTGTGGTTCTGTGTGCGGTGGAGGTGGGTTCATGTAGGAGGATAGGAGTGCGACAGCGGAGTCCTTTGATGGAGGAGAGTCACATGATAGAGGATTCGGAGGCAGTGGAGAATTGTGAAATGGAGGAGAGGCGCATGGCGGAGGCATTCACAATGGCGAAGGAGAGGCACGCGATGGAGGGAATCGTGGCATAGGGGAAGAGGCGCACAAAGGAGAGGCACATGGGGAAGGAGGGTTCGCATTAGAAGAGTCAGTGGGAGAGGAGAATAAGGAAGAGAAGGATGAGGTGAAGGAGGCATTGGTGTTGGTGCTCGGATTCCACAAGATCTTGAGGGGTCCAGGGAAAGAGGAGAAAGATAGGGTGTCTTTATAAAACTAGGTTAACATTTTATTAGTGCTACCTAAAAATTGATGATAAAGTATGTTTTTTCAGTACTAAAATAGAACGAGTTGATAAAACATGCCTTTATAAGTGCATTTTTATCATTGATAAATATGGCCTTTATCAGTGCTAAAAAAGAACTGATAAAGATAGGCTTTTATTAGCACTAAAAAAGAACTGATAAAGATATAATTTTATTAATTGATTTATATTATTATATATATTTATAAAATTATTTACATGATAAATATATATTTATATCTATACAATTATAATTTAAATAATTTCTAAAATTATAAGAAATATACTTATTATGTTTGTAATCACAAAAATACATATAATAAATAAATAAGTTATATAAATTTATAATATTATAGATGAATATAACTATAATTCTTCTTATTTTTTAATTATTTATATGAATATATATTTATTTACAATTATAATTATAAATGAATATATATATATACATATATATATTTAAATAATTAAAAAATTATAACAAATTAATGTTTCTAATATTTATATTTAATACATTTTTTATAATTTTATAATTATTTAATTATATTTTTATTTATTTCTATGTATAAATATAAATATTTTTATTTACTTCTCAATATTCATATATATTTATCTAATAATATATAACATTATATATAAAAATAATTAATATTTTTTTCTGTATTAATAATTATATAAATTAATATTTATTTATTTATATTTATAAATAATAAATAAATATATATTTATTTGTAATTAAAAATTCTAATAAATAAATTATTTATAGCTGTAATTATATATATATATATATATAATTCTAATATGTTAACATATATATTTATAATTTTATAAATACATATAATTAATATATTTATTATAATTTTTAATTATTTAAATATATCTACATTTATGTAGAATTATATTTATAACTATTTGTATTTATTTATAGATATTCATATATAAATATATATAATTAATATTTTTTTATAATTTATTATTTATTTACATATATCTATATTTATTTATGAATTATAATTATAAATATTTTTATATATTTATAAATATATTTATTTAATTATATATGTATTGCTTTATAAGTAGTATAAGAAATATATTTATTATAATTTTATAATTTTTTACATATATATATATATATATATAAGTGTGTGTGTGTGTGTCTGTGTGTGTGTATAATTATAATTATATCTATAAATTAATATATTTATAAATTTTGTATATATTTATAAATATAAATATATATTTATAATCATAATATATGTATTTATTGTAATTTTATAATTATTTAAATATATATAGTTATAATTATAGTAAATAATAAATATAGTTAAAAAGTATTTATATATACATAAAATTTAATATTTATAAATTTAATAATTAAATTTAATCTTTAAATAATTTTACTATAATTTTATAAGTATTGAGAACATAATATAGTATACTCGTAACATGAATTAGTCATATACACCTAGTAACATGTTCATAATAAAAAATGATTCATCAATAGACAACATGAATAATAAGAAGAATGTAATGTATAAATGAACATTCATGATGATACATAACACATATCCACACATTATCAATAAATTAATTGACCAAATTCATTGGAAACACACATATATATTTAATTATGATCTTATATTTTTTTTAAATATATAGATATATGTGAATTATAAAAGAATATATCAATTATAAATATGTGTTTTTTATTTAATATATACAACAAACCATTTTATTTTAATATAAATATAATAATTTAATATAAATTATTATTAAAAACTTTTATTAGTGGTCTTTATCAGCACTTTTTTAGTGATGATTAATGGTATATTTATTAGCGGTTTTAGCTAGTGCTGATAAGCCCCCCCCCCCTTATCAGCACTTTCTACTTTGTGCAGATAAATTAATGTGCTTCACTTACCCCGTACTATGGTAGTGTTTACAAATCCCACAAACAAACAATTCTTTTGGATTTTACATCTTTGATGTTTTGTCACCCTACACTATACCCATTCTCAAAGAAAGAGTGTGGTACCTCATTCTTGAACCTTTTGTTAGACCATACCATGTTACTTGAAACCACATGATGATTTGGTCTGATCTTCAAGAGAACAAGTTGAACACACCCTTTATGGGGTATCCGATGAATCTTCCACAGGGAACCAAATCCCTCCTTAGATAGTCTTTCTTACATACCCTACCTCAGTATCCAAGTGTTTGGGTCTTCATAAATATCCCACATACCTCAAGAAAAAGTGGTAACCCCTCTATTTAACCATGAATTTAATCCTATCATGGATAAGGTCCATATACCCTTCAACTAAAGACATATATACCATATAATAAAGGATCTCCAATCCCCATGATCCCTGATGATATTGAAGTGTAACTCATCACCTAAGAGTGTTTTCATGTATCCCTGACATGTCATCCCAATTTCCTCATCCGGGATTAGAACACATCGAGGCATGACTTATATAGACCAATAAAACTACCTTAGTGGGTCTATATTCCATAATGTCACATAACTATACACCAAAACCATTTTTAATAAAGGGTTACGAGTGTCAGAAACCTCTATGAATATCCATCCTTCGTAAGGTGAAGGGTGTCAGAACACTTTATAAATTTCAATCTTTCACAGGGTTCAAGGCATCAGATCCCTTTGAAATATATATTCCACGCTATATGACCATAAACTATAGAAATAGAATCTCCAATGCATACAACCCTGAACAATAACAATTTAATTTCCAAGCTATATAACCCTCAACACTAACAATAGATGGTTTGATCTATATAACCATAAACTACAACAACAAAAGGTCCTCGCTATATGACATTAAACAATATATATATATAAGGTATTGGTTTTATAACCCTAAATTACATGAATAGAAGTTTGACCTCTTTGACAATAAACTATATAAATAATAGGTCAAAGTTGTTTGACCCTAAAAATCAGTTATATTGTTCCAGTTTGCAAGACCTTATGGTTCTAATCAGAAGAGACACAATGCTCTCCTAGTTGAAAACCTGTAAAGGGAACCCCAATAAAAAGTCAAATCACATCACTCTAGACACACGACATATGTGATATAGAAAAAATTTAGCATTTATGAAATTAAAAAGAGAAAAAACTTATCGAGATTAAAACATTTAAATGGAGGTCTAAGAAAAATCTAATTCGACACCCACTAAGAATTTCCCTTTGATAGATTATGAGAAAGTACTGATTTAAAAGGGTAAAATAAAAATCTTGTAGTGATCCTAATATGACTCTAGAAAAAATTATTCCATTCTATTTAGGTTCAATGACCCATGATAAATTTAGAGCACACTTCCACTGGTATAAGTTAATTAAAGTAATCATTTTGAGTCAAATGATCTATGAAGGACCGACACTGATACATCAACAAGTAACATATGACATTAGAACATCATATGATCATTTACAAGACACCATCTAGAAGAGTTTTTTATGATTTAAAAAACAAATTCAATGTTATATTTTCTCAAACTTATGAAGAAATTTTATGTATTTGGAATGTTTTGATACCACATAGTCACAATTCCATGTACATGATGAGAAAAAGATAGTTTTATGGTAACATATGAATCTCAAAAGATATTTTCATTGGTATAGAACAAAATAAAGAAGAAATATCCATAGGTTTGAGGCTCTCCCATGATCCTTATATGGGGTATGACAAGATCATAGTAAAATTTTGTATGTAGATTCCTCTAGATTGGATAGAGCCTTTCAAGAAGAATTATTTGAATAATGAAGTGTCACCCAAACCATTTCTTATATCTTTATAGTGGGTGTAGATCCATGATCGAGGAGGATATATCCTTGACATCCTTTTATGAAGGCACTAGTAAAGAAGATAATTTTGGAAAATCAGACTTTGCATGAACTATAAATGTTTCATGTTTTGTTATCTTGGTGACCAGATCACTCATATAATCACTTAAATGTGATGTTTTATGAAATTTTTGGTAGATGTTCAATTTCATATATTACATGATAATTGAGTCCTACTACCCCCATGTCATTAAAGATTTTAAATAGGTTATCTCTTTGATTTTTAATTTCCATGATGGAAGTCTTGATGTCAAAGGAATAAAATTCAGTTCCATATTAGTCTCTATGTTACACAACTCTCAGTGTGCATTCTAGGAGGGTTCATCAGAATGAGGTTCAACAATTGAGGTATATTTAGGTATCATTTTCAATTAGATAAAGGATATACAAGATAATGAGGATAAAATGAATGCATTTTGGACTTATCTCCCTTTACCAATAGCATAATCTAACCACAACTCCCTAGTAAGATCATCATTCATTACCGATAATGAGGTTTTGGTCACCCCAACAAATTATACCTCATTATCAGAAGTCTATTAATTATGATGAGTTCTCTCATGTGAATAGGACCATGATTATTGGATCAATTCCATGAATACTATAGTAAAAGTGTTTGGGAGAGTGCGGGGATTATCTAATTACCAAATTTGCAGGCTTAATGTACCATTCAAATAAGATTCCATCCAATTTCTAGCATATTTATGAGATAGATAAGTTGTAGAATGTGTGGGCAGAATGGAAATCTAGAAAATAGTATCATTGTGGGTCAACATTAACCAAAATTAAAGAAGATGATCAGGATGTTATCTCCTTGAAATACCAGATAAAAGGGTTAGAAGACACTTGATAAGTATAGAAGAACTTGTAGGAAAACATATAAGGGGTATATGAATCATAAATTACTAGTGAATATAAATTAGATTTCAGTGCCCCATAATTAAATGAAACCTTATTGACCTCTAATCAAAAGAACAATTATTGTATTCAATAATCATCCAAAAGGGTGTGGGGATATGAAATGAAATTTAAATAGATGTGCTTGGTCAATATATTTATGACTTCATGGACATCTAATGACATTTAATAGGCCATAGATATGCTCTATAACCTCAGGAAGAGTGAGGAATGAGGGATATCAATGTTATTCTATTACATGTATCTCTGAATGTGCTCAGCTATCCTGAAAAATAGAAACATAAAGGTCCTTATAATCTTGTATGGGGTATAACCTATTGAATATATATAAGATGTTGATAAATTCACAAAAGGGTTGTGATAGAGTGGTTAAGAATTTTCCATTTATCCAATCAAGATCAAATCACCAGTATTTTGACCTAGATGCCGAGACGTGTTTCCTCATTTATAAAAATACATTCACATAAAAAATGAAAATAAATCTAGTTATCTAAATACTTGGAAACACATCTAGTATCACCTTAAAGGTTTATAAAGTATAATCTCTGGCCTTTATATTTTCCCAATATTATTACACTCTATCATAGACCTATTGGTAAAGGTAGATATATGGATGTATAATATTTGTCAAACCCCACATAAAAATAATAATTTTTTGTCTCTAGTATTTAAATGATAACATCAAGTTTAGGGTCAACTCCTTTTTCTACTTTTCCCTCAAAATGGTCATCATATCCTAAGCTAATGTTGGAGTCTCATACTGGTTTACAAAAAAAAATTTGGTTGGGAGTAATTAATTTTACATATTCCCAAGAGGAAATATTAAAAAAAGTTAATCAATGTCCCATATTCTAATGGCCACATAAAAATGGGTTAGGTGGAAAGAGTTTGTGTTAGGTAAAAATGACTAATAAATTTTCTATAGATCTTCAGTTGATGATACATAATAAATTGGGAAACCCACATCACTTTATAGAGTTGGATGGGATAAATTTGATCCTAAAATTATGTGTAGCTCTTTATAACATAAAATCCCATTCCAATTCATCAGAAAAGTTTCCACTTGGGAAAATCCCATTTTGAATGCCAACTTCCTATCAGATCAACCATGAAGGAGACAGCTATATTTGAGTAACTCTGGAAAATCATCTGGAGAGTGAGATTGCAACATTCAAGGATTAGAGAGGAGTTATTCAATTTGAAGGATGAAACCTATAATGGTTCCCTGATAAGTTGACCATGGTCAGTTTTGAATTTCGAATATTAGTCAAAAGAAGATGAAAACCAATGGGTTGGAAGATTGTGATTATGAGTAGGAAAGGAAACATCATCTAGAAGAATGAATTTATAAAGAGACAGTCTATATGAAAGATTTTATTTCTGAAATGTAATAACTAGGTTCTTTTTCTTGAGGTACGAGTTTCTTCTTTTCTTCTTTCCTTAATTGTTTTTGAGAAAATAAAGTTAATGGGGAAAATCCCAAAAAATTTGGGTACACTCTATGTACTTTTCCACATGCCATGTACATTGGTCATGTGGGATGAGTACACAGGACGTGTAGGCCTGTCGACGATGAAGGGTATAAAAATTGACTACACACCGTGTTGTTGGTATTTACAAGCTGCATAATCAGTCTACAGGTGAACAGTAAGGCGGTGGGATTAGTCACAAGTTGAGTGACATTACAAGCCGTGTATTCAGAAATACACGTCTTGTACTCATGTCGACCGATGAACAGTATCGCGGTGAAAAGTAGCCGGTAGAGGAACAGTTAAATGATGAAAAGTACATGCCATGTACATGAGATTACACATTGTGTAGTTCATTTTTTTCACTTACAACTGGCAGTTGCCTCCCTATTTGGAAGTGAAGGATTTGGACATGTTTGGAGCCCAGTGGATAGGCCAGAGCTTAGAGGAGCTCCCAATCGCACGTCGGGAATCCGTTTCTTCCGTCGTTGATCTTGTTTGAACCATGTGGGTATGACCTTCCTCCTCCATGAGACATTATTACCAATTCTTCCACTATGGAATGCTATTTATGTTTTTATGAAAAATCTTTTATTCCAGATCTACGCCATTCTTGGTCATTTAGAGAGGTTTCGTTCACGTATATTGATCATTGGAGATCAAGTTAGGTGGTCTGATGTTTAATTCCAACTTTCAAGTTGTCTTTGTGTACTATTGTGCCACGTGTCCACACTTGGGTTGTCATATGGATGAGTCCTTGGTTGTTTTGATATCAAGAACTGTATTGATAATGTAAAGATAAATTTAAAATGTTGAATGGGATCATTGCTTTGATCCAGGGCCACCCTGTGGGTGCATTACTTTGTTTATCCATTTGGATAGGTTACCCAAGGGTATACCGTGAATTTATCATGCTTATTATTTCCTTGTGAGGAATTTTATATAAATTTCTATGTGTTGGGCTCATCCTAGTTAATTTCATAGCCTGAGGGAAGTGTTTTCTTATCCTGAGGGAAATGTTTTGTTTATCCTGAGGGAAATGTTTCTAATGTCTGAGGACAGTTGTTTATGTGCCTGAGGGCATCATCTTGTACACCTGGGAGAAATATTCATTACACCTGACGGTAATCACCCGAGGGTTTTGATTCTGATTACCTGAGGGTAATGTTTTTTTTGTCTGAGGACTCTGTTAACTTTTCATATTCACTATTTTCATTTTACATGTTATACCTTCCAAGCTAAAGCATAGGCTTGGTATTTTTTTACCTTGTACTTGTTATATATCTTATTGTAGTTTTTCTGTGACACTATTTAGGATATTGTCGGCTGAGGCTGAGTCTTGATAACTTATAATTCAATCATCTTGAATTGTTAAATAATAATTAAATGAAATGGAATTGGTAGGAGTATCTGTTTTCGAGTACTTCCCAGTTTACTACTTTTCCAATAATGGACTTTGTTGTTTCACAAATTCACTAATAGTTGGGCACAAGCCATTGGTGGTTGCCTATTGGGATTAATTTCCCACACCCGGTTTGGGTCATGTCTTTGGACCAAATAGATTATATTGTTGCAAGTGAAGATAAGGGAAAGGGTCTTTATACAGGTGCTTGATTTTTGCAGAGGAGTAGGAGATCATGGGACCAAGATTACACTTGCGATGCTGCGGAGTTCCAACTACGCTGTTTTGTTTTACTTTTCTATATTTTTTCATTGTACTATATTGTTTCAGATTGCATTCTACCATGTTTTGTCTACTTTCTTAGACTTAGGGACATATTTCATCATTATATATGACTGTTGGTCATTTCTTAACTTTAGTATTTGTGTCCTTTTCAGTATTGGTATTGTTTACTACTCCCACCTTTACATGTTTGTATTTTATTCCATTGTGCTACACGTTAAAAAATGATGGAATATTTTCCCCACTATCTAACTTGGGCCCTCGCTTCTAGTTAGAAGCATCTGGAATTTGGGAAATTGCGCTTGAGATCAAGTGACCAACCAGGTTCGGGGCACCCAGATCTGGGACGTTACAAAGTGGTATCATAGGTGTTCTTTTCATTGACTTACTATTTGGAGCCTATATTCGGAGATAGGATGGAATAGGTACTTGGTAATAAATTCTTCCCAAGAGTAGCAAACCCGTGTACATGGAAAATCCAATTTACCTCGTGTTGCAATTTTTCTGATTTTGCAATATTATAGTTGATTTGATTTTCCCTATTGGGTGATGCACTTGTGGTTTGCTATTTATATTTTTATACTAGGGTTATATTTATTTTCAACCCGATGAGATTAGGTTATGCCCCCTCATTCATCATTTAGGAACAAATTAGAATCACATTCCATGTATAGTTTCCATGCCATGTAGGTGCAATAGAAATTTCATGCTGTTGTGATAGTTTTTGTCCTCGAAAATGCATGTTGTTGTGTTAGATTCCTTGATAAAATATCTGCTATTTGATAAGGTATTGTTCTATGTGGTTATATGAATGAACGTGAAACTTTGGTTTTTGAGAAGTATGGGACCTCATCAACCGGAATTTGGTTGATCATCGACTTGCTGACTTTGTTATAACCAACATAAGATGCCATGCTTTGATTTGCGACGAGTATGGACCCTCAAGGACCGGGATTTGGCACTTAGGTGTTGGTTTCTGTGTTTATCTGGGCTCCGAAGTAGTTTCTAACGCTTATTGTTTGGGAAAACCCTGAATATATACAGGGTAATTATGATTACACGCAGTTTACTCTTCTTCTCTGGAAGAAATGAAAAAATAATAATTATATGCTTTGTATTGTATGTACACGACGTGTGGTTTCTACCCGTGTTGTAGGTCATGAAGGAAGAAATATGGGATATTAAAACATTGAGGGTACATGCCATGTAGTTATTATACCTGTCATGTTGTGTTGAACCTTTGTTCTCCATGTAACTAACAACATGGGTGGATAAATTTGACCAAATAAACGTCGTACAATGACGTACATGCCGTGTAGTTTGACCTGGGGATCTGGCCATGTAAATAACAATCACGGGTCGGTGTTACCTCTTCTTGGAAACACCATGTACCTATGGGACATGTCGTGCAGTCTTGACCAGTGAGGGACCATGTGGAATTAGCCGTGTGGCTGGGGAAATGAAGTAGTGTAAACACCATGTGCAGGTGTAACAGGTCGTGTAGTGTCAGCCGAGTAGCCAACTGTGTCAGTAAAAACACTGGCAGTTGGAAATTAAGTTGTGCATGTCGTGTCTACCTAGAACATGTTGTGTAGTATGAGCAGTGTACCTAGCCATTTCATATAGATGTTGTACACGGCGTGTAGTCTTGATTAAAGGATATTTGTGTGGCTAAGTCGTGTTGAAAGACTCGAGAGGGGGAATAAAATTCAAGTACATGTCATGTGTGTGGATAACATGTCATGTTGGGGTGTTACACGACCAGTTCTGGCAGAGATACATGCCCATGTGAAATACATTAAGGAACACATTGTGTAGTTATTATACACACCATATAGTCTTGTTTTCTAAATATTGAATGTTTTCTTTTCCTTGTTCCCTTCGTACACTCCTTGTTTTTAGTCCTTAATAATCTTACTCTAAGGCGTGTGTTTGACCGTTTAGAGTCATTCCACTGAGATGACCTCGAGTTATTCGCCAGGAGAGAGACAACGAGTATACCCTAGAGACGGTTGGCCATGTGCTACTAATGGATCCTCCCATAGAGACAGATGTGGTGCCAGCCGTTATACTGGACACAGGCACAGAGGCGCAGTTCCATGAAGGCTTTGTGCAGTTCATGAAGACCTTTCATGGAGCACCGCTAGCTATCATATCAATGGAAGAGCTGACACATATATTTCAGCAGCATCATGCGCCTAATTGTTCAGGGGATGTAATACCATAGGATGCAGAGTTTTGACTGGATTTTATGAAGACTATCATTGAACATCTAGAGACGTCTCCCGGGTGGAGGGTCAAGATCGCAATAAACATGTTCTGTGATTCTACCAAGAGGTGTTGGGATGTTACCACCCAGATAGAGCCTCACAGAGACATGGTGTGGGGAGATTTTCAAGAAATCTTCTATGACATTTTCTTCCTGGAGACACTGAGGGCAGATCGAGATCGAGATTTCATGAATCTACAGTGGGGAGCTTTTTTAGAGATAGACTATTCTTCCTGCTTCACTGAGATACAGTGCTATACACATGTTCTTGTGGGTGATGAGATGTTGAGGGCTCAAATATTTTGGGATGGTCATCGATATGGCATCCGAGCACTGGTGAACATTTTCATGTTGCCTTCAATGCATGCTATTGTGAACCAAGCACTGATTACTGAGCGGAACCTGCGGGATGCTAGTGGTGTATGCCAGGGTGGTTCGACACTAGTTTCTAGTACTATTTACTCTGGTAAGAGGAAGAGGCAGATGGAATTCTCTCACAGTGGTAGTACTAGTTAGTAGAATTCTTCATGTGTCCAGGTGAGGTGCTACCAGTGTGGTAAAGAGGGGCATAAGAGACCTCATTGTCCACGTGACCTAGTGGAGTGCTGAGATTTTGGAAAGTTGGGTCATCTATAGTGGCTTTGTAGGTTGTTTCCACAGGTGGCTAGTGAGAGGGTTTCTGTGCAGACTCCACGTGTGGGAGTAGGGCCAACAGATTCTTACCAGTCAGGGAATTGGGATATGTAGTGGCCTTTAGGATGAGGTGGGTTTCTTGGACTTTGTATCCAAACACTAGGATCATAGAGCCAATAGTGCGGGTCAGCTCAGGGTAGCAAGGCTATGTCTTAGGTCTGTGGCTCTGGGCATGCATATGCAATGCAACATACCCAACCAGAGCAGGATCCTGGTTCTTCTACTGTTAGAGGTACTATTCTAGTAGCTTTTGTTTTGTCTTCAGTACTTTTTGATATTGGTGTGCTACACATATCTTTATATCTGTGTCTATTGTGGAGTGCCTTGGGCACTATGTTTCTTCTTATTCTGATATCTTGACGCTAGACACAACATTGGGGACTAGAATGGATGGTGTGCGTCAGTGTAGGAAGTGCCCCTTGAGGTTGGTGGGTGTCACTTTCTATGGGACCTCTATGTCTTAGAGATGACGAGAAATGATGTCATTCTCATTATGGATTGGTTGGTACCCTTTCGAGCCTTTGTAGATTTTTATCATCGTAGGGTGAGTTTCATGTCACAAGATGGAAGAGAGTTTCTATACAAGGGAGAATGGGATATCCAGGTGAGCCAAACTGGACCCGAGCATCATGGGGGAGGTGGAGTGACAACCCAGATCACAAGCTTATATCTAGATAACCAGGGATCTTTTCAGAAGGATTTCCCGCCAGTAGTTGATCATTTTTGGGATGTCTTCCTAGATGACTTCTCAGGTCTACATCTGGAGAGAGAGGTGGATTTCTCTATTGAGCTCGTTCCTGGCACAACACCGGTGTACATTCCTCCTTATAGGATGGCTACACCAGAGTTTCAAGAGCTCAAGAGGTAGTTGGAGGAGTTGGAGGCTAAGGTTTTCATCCGACTGAGTACTTCTCCATGGGGTTCTCCTGTCCTGTTTTCCAAGAAGGAAGACGGTACCCTCTGACTTTTATTGGATTATCGAAAGCTGATCCAGCTTATGGTCTAGACCCAATATCCCTTTCCGAGGATTGATGATCTTTCTGATCAACTTCAGGGAGCACGAGTGTTATCAAAGATTGAATTGTGATCCGGATTTCATCAGTTACACATTATACCAAAGTACATACCACTTACATCTTTTTCAGAGAATATATGGTCTATACGAGTACTTGGTCATGCCATTCGGACTCACAAACATGCCAAAAGTTTTCATGGATTTGATGAATATGTTGTTCCATCCTTATTTGGATTCTTTTGTGGTAGTCTTCGTGGATGATATCTTGGTGTACTCTCACAGTCGACACAACCATGATACCAATCTTGGGATCGTACTGAGTACACTAAGAGAGCATCAACTATATTCAAGATCTCAAAGTGACACTTTTGGAAGGAACAGATTCACTTCGTGGGTCATATTATCTCATAGGCAAGAGTTGTAGTAGACCGAGAGAAAGTTAGAGCAGTAGTTTCCTGGGAGTAGCCTAAGAACATGTTTTAAATATAGAGTTTCTTGGGTAGAGATGGTTACTACTGGATCTTTATACAGGACTTCATCCACATAGAAGTGTTGTTGATGAGTTTGACTAAGAAGGGTGTGAAGTTCATTTGGTCAGAAGATTGGTAGACCTTCTTTTTAGGAGCTGAAGGGACGGTTGACATCAGCACCTGTCCTAATACATCCAGAGCAAGGAATGATCTATACAGTTTATAGTGATGCATCAGGTATTGGGTTGGGAGCATTGTTGATGCAGGTCGATCAATTAGTTGTGTACGGTTCTCAGCAATTGAGGCCACATGATAGTAATTACCCAACACATGATCTCAAGTTGGCTGCAGTTGTTCAAGTGTTACGCTCTTGGAGACATTATCTCTTGGGACAATATTTTGTGGTCTTTACAGACCACAAATGTCTTAAATATATATTTACCCAGGGTTACCTGAATTTGAGACAGTGAAGGAGGATTGAATACCTTCAGTCCTTCGACTTCGAGCTTACCTATACACCTGGTAAGGGTAATGTAGTTGCTGATGCACTGAGTAGGAGGACTTAGATACAGGCAGCGCAGAAGGCCAGTGGAGAGTGGAAGCTTATGGCTTTGTTCTCTAAGATGCATTTGGAGGTGCACTACAGTCAAGGGAAAACCTATCTTTCAACCTAAGATATGACATCTACCCTCCTGAATAGATTGAGAATGAGACAGCTATCAGATTCAGAAGGCCTAGTTCTACAGGATTCGTTGGAAACTGAGGACCCTCCTCCTAGTTGGATGATAGGAAATAATGAGGTACTATGTTTCCATGGATGAGTGTGGATTCCAAGGGATATACGTGAGAAGTTGGTGCAGGAGTTTCATGCTTCACCTTGGTCAGTATATCTCAGAGTTACCCAAATGTACCATGACTTAAGACGTCAGTATTTGTGGCCGGGTATGAAATGAGAGGTAGCATGTTTTGTTATGAGATTTTCCACCTATCAATGGGTGAAGGTGGAGTATCAGAGGCTAGCTAGACTGTTACAGCAGTTACCCATTCCGGAGTGGAAATGGGATGATGTCGCGATGGACTTCGTGACTGGGTTACCGAGGTCACCTCGAGATAGTGATGTTGTGTGGGTTGTTGTCGACAGAATTATGAATGTAGCTCATTTTTTCCAATCAAGGAGACCATAAGTGTGGATGAGCTTCAAAATTTGTATATCTCAGAGGTAGTACACCTTCATAGAGTCCCTCGTTCTCTCATTTCAGAGAGGGACGCCCATTTTACATCTCGTTTATGGCTGAGTTTTTAGAGGGCACTATGTACACAGGTTCTTTTGAGAACAACATACCACCCATAGACCAATGTCCAGTCAGAGTGTACGATTAAAGTGCTTGAGGACATGCTGTGTGCATGCGCCCTGGACATTGGGGGATATTGGGAGAAGCACATACCCCTGGTCAATTTGGCCTACAATAATAGTTCTTAGGAAACTATTTAGATGGAACCTTATGGGTCTTTGTATAGTAGGCCATGCTGATCGCCTTTGTGCTGGTTTGAGGCAGTTTAGGTAGCTTTATTGGGACCAAATCTCGTGCATGAGACCTCAGAGCAGGTCTAGTTGATTCATAAGAGGATGGCTATAGAATAGTCTCATCAGAAATCTTATGTCGATCGCCCCAAAAGACCCTTGGAGTTCGTGGATGTGGATCATGTTTTATTGCAAGTTTAAGTGAGGTTGGTACATAGGCGGATCAGGAGATAGGGTAAACTTTAACCAAGGTATGTGGGGCCATTTGAGATTCTAGAGGGAGTCGGGTCGGTTTCATATCAGTTGCAGTTACCACAAAGGTACTGGGCCATTCACGACGTCTTCTATGTATCTCAGCTACACCATTATCACTCAGACCCATCTCATGTATTTCAGACTGAGGAGGTTGAGATTCAGGATGATGAGTCCTTTGAGGAGCATCTGATTCAAATTCATGATAGGAGAACGAAGGATCTCAGAGGTCGGTCAGTTCCTCTCATACGGGTGTTATGGCAGCATGGCCCAGTGCAGGACGAAACCTGGGAGTGGGAGACTGACGTACGTCCTCAGTGGCCAGATTTGTTCTGAGATTTATCTTTACCACCGTTGTAAGGTCAATTTGTGGCTGAATTTATTTAAGGGGGGATGTTTGTAAGAACCCGGTTCTTATTCTTAAGGTACGATGTTATTCTTTCCTCTTTCTTTAAGTGTTTTTGACAGAATAAGGGAAATGGGGAAAATCCCAAATTTTGTGGGTACATGCCGTGTACTTTGGCTGTGTGGGATGAGTACACATGGCATGTTGGATTGTTAAGGATGAAGGGTGTAAAAACTGATTAACTGTCATGTCCTTGGTATTTACACACTGTGTAATCAGTCTTCAGGTGAACAGTAAGGCAATGGTAGTAGCCTCTAGCTGATCGACAATACACATCATGTATTCATAAATACACGTTGTGTACTCATGTCGATATATGGAAAGTGTGGTGGTGAAAAGTATCCACCAAAGGAACAGCTAAATGATAAATCTTACACAACTTGTACTTGATAGTACACGCTTTGTAGTTCTTTTTTTCACTTAAAATGGGATATAGCCTCCTCATTCGGAATAGGAGGCTTTGGACGTGTTTGGAGCTCGGGGGGAGAGTCCAGAGCTTGGAGGAGCTCCTAATCATATATTGGGAATCCATTTCTTCCATCGTTGAACTTATTTGAACCATGAGGGTAAGACCTTCCTCCTACTTATGCCATTCTTACCAATTATTTCTCTAAGGGAAGTTATTTACATTTGAATGAGAAATATTTTATTCAAGATCTATGCCACTATTGGTCATTTCGATAGGTGTCATTATCATATATTGATTAGTGGAGATCAAGGTAGGCGGTCTGATGTTTAATTCCAACTGTCGGGTTGTTTTTGTGTACTGGTGTGCTACGCACCCACATTTTGGGGGTCGTATAGCTGAGGCCTTGGCTATTTAGATATCTAAAACTTCATAAATAATATAAACATAAATATAAAATATTTATTGGGATTATTTCTTGGATCCAGGGACACCCCGTGGGTGCGTTCCCTTGTTTAGCCATTTGGCCATGTTACCTGAGGGTATACCGTGAATTTAGAATGCTTTGAATTGCCTTGAGAGGAATTTTATTTAAATCACTTTCTTATGTGTTGGGATTGGCCCGGGTACCTGCTTAGCCTGAGGGTAGTGTTTTCTTAGCCTGAGATCAATGTTTTGTTTAGCCAGAGGGAAATTTTTCTAATGTCTGAGGACAGTTGTTTCTATGCCTGAGGGTATTGTCTCGTACGACTGAGGGAAATATTCATTACGTCTAAGGGAAATCACATGAGGGTTTCAATTCTAATTACCTGAGGGTAAGGTTTTTCATGTATGAGGACTCTGTTAACTTTTCCTTTTCACTATGGTGATTTTACGTGTTATACCAGCCAAGATAAAGCATAGTCTTGGTATTGTTTTACCTTGTACATGTTAGATAGCTTGTTGTAGTTTTTATGCTACACAGTTTAAGAGATTGTCAGCAGAAGATCAGTATCAAGAACTTATAATTAAATCATCTTTAATTGTTAAATAATAATTAAATTGAAATGGAATTTGAAGGAGTAGTTGTTTTCAAGTACTTCCTAGTTTACTACTTTTCCATTACTGCACATTGTTGTTGCACAAATTCACTGATAATTGGGAATGGGCCACTGGTGGTTTCCTACTAGGATTTATATCTCATACCATATTTGGGTCATGTCTTGGGCCCAAATGGATTATATTGTTGCAGGTTTAGATAAGGCAAGGTTCCCTATATAAATACTTGATTATTGTAGGGGAGTATGAGAGAATGGGACCAATCTTAGGCTTGCGATGGTACTAAGTTCCTGCTGCGCTGTTTTGTTTTACAATTTTGCATTCGTTCCTTGTAATGTATTATTTTAGATTATAGTTTATCCTATTTTGGCTACTTTTCTTAGACTTGGGGACATATTGTATCATTATATATGACTATTGTTCATTTCTTTACATCAGTATTGTGTCCTTCTAAGAATTGCTATTGTTTACTGCTTCCTCTTTTACGCGTTTTTATTTTGTTCCACTACATTACACTTTGAAAAATGAGGGCATAGTTTCCCCACTATCAGACCTGGGCCCTCACTGCTAGTCGGTATCCTTTGGCATTTGGGGAAATGTTCTTGAGGTCATGTGACCAACTGGGTTCGGGGCACCCGTCGAGTGGCACCCGGATCCGAGACGTTAAATGAAAGATGATTGAAAATGGACCCTTTAGAACCTCATTGAAAATAAGAACTAATACCAGGGATTTGAAGCATGATTCCCAAAAAACATATCCCTCTAGTCAGCCATAATGGATAATGTTTGACAGCTGGAATACATTTAAATCAAGACATATGAAATAGATGTAAATCAAGTAAAGAAACCTTTTCAAATGGAGTACACTGGATAAAATAAAACTACATGTCATTGGATGAATCACACAAATTTTATAACCTATTTAGAGTCTTCTGATCAATTAATTTTTTTCCAATCATTTAAATCATGTGATAATGGAAAGGTCACCTGAATCGCTTAAATTAAAATATTATCACATGAACCATTATGAGACTCACGAACACATGTCCTTTATCATTTCATTAAAAAAATAAAATTCATCCATCATCTATGTCCTTTATTTTTATGTTCTAACTCATGATCTATGTATATCTACCATTGATAAGTTATGTGGATTTTTAGTAAGTGACATCTAGAAAAAAAATCACCTTAAAAAATATCATGATGAGAACACATGGAGTTATCACCTGGTAAGTTATTTTGATAGGATTATATGAAGAAATCACATAATGAAATCTTTAAAAGAGGTTACGTGATAGATAAAATTTAGATCTATTAAAAGGGTTGAGTTAATATTGAATTGGTTTTACCATTTCCTTATAAATTATAGGTAATATCACAGAATACAAAACATCTTTGGTAAGAGGGAATTTACATCCTCAAAACTGAGTCATTTCCCTTCTCTTATGACTTCCTTCTGAGGGGGGGGGGGTTTATACCAACCAAATTATTTTTGGGAAATTTTAGGTCAAATAAGCACCCAAATCAGAAGTGTTGTTGTCTCAAAAAAGAAAAAAAAGGAAGATTCGTGACCACATGTGGTGACATGAGTTGTGTATCATTCATCATATCTTGCAGTCACATATCCTTTGGGACATCACATTAGAGTATTATTTACTTAACATGATCTATCAATTGACCTCATAAATCCCATCAGATATGTCCTTTTGGTATTGTGAATCCTCTATACAAGTCTTTCTGATCACATTAAAAATTCAGGACAAACATTGAGGCATTTACCTGATAAAATTTGTAAAATTAATGATCTTTATTTGATGGGAGTTACCCAATTTTTCATGAAAATTAATTATTTTTTTTGTTTGATAAATTACTAGATCACTTGAAAACCCTTGGATTTGTCAACCTGATCACTCATAGTCCTTTGAATATTTCTTCATTGATCATGTGATTCCCAAGTCAATTAATTCCTGAAAAATTCCATAATCATCATGTGATAAAATCTAATAATGATGATAACCTTATATGATGTTAGTTACACTTATATTTATAGAAAAGAATCATGCACATCATATGAATCCTATAAAAGAAACTTGACATGATGGTTGGATCACATGAAATCTACTGATCATGTCATCTGGATAATGTGAAAGTCATTTAACATGTCAACTAGATCACACAGAATACATTTTCCATCATAGATTCATTACACAAAGGCTTTCATACAAGACCACCTGATCTTGTGAAGGTTATTTTTTATGTCAGTTTGACTATAAAATGTCCCTCAAACATACTATGGGTTCAAGTAAGCTGGTAAAAATGAAGTATTAATGTGGTCTTTGTTTTTCATGTGATTGAAGGATGAATTCATTGATGATATGTCACTTGAACAGGTTGAGTGATTGAAATTTTTTATTGAATTAAGACATTATATTTAACTAATTATCTATACAATGGGGTGCCAATACATGGTAGGTACTCATATAAAATCTCCCAGACGCATGGATGAAATATATGAGAGTGTATAAGGGAGATACATATATGGGAGAATAATTTACATTGAGAAGTTATCACATGACCATGATATCCATATATTGACTAATATATGGTGAGTAACTTGATTTAATAAAAATAATAAGTTACAAGAGTGTCAATCATGAGAAACCCACTTGATCACGTGAAATTCTATTGGAATGTTGCCTTGATCATTCAACAACCTTTGAACATGTCAGTCTAATCCCATGACATACAATTTACACCATACCCTAATCACCCGATAATACTTATACATGTCAGCCGTTTTCATGAGAATACCACTTGAAAATGTCAAATTTATAACACGAAATTCCTCATAAATGCCATATGTGATCAAATGAATCCCTCTAGTCAAGTATATTATGTCATTTAGGAACCCTTGGATGTTTCGACATGATGATATAGAAGTCCTTCAAAATTTCATCCATTCATAATGAAATCCCCAGACATGTCATGAAAAACATGTGGAACCCTTTTAATGATGGAGGGTTTCCTATGATACCAAACCCTCAAATGGAACTCTATTCCATAAACATATATTCAATTGACCATTTAGGGACATCTCTCTTCAGCCATCAAAGCATGAAGAAATAATATGTGACTTGGGAATCCACCTGGGTGTTAATACCACCATATTAAAAATTCTCCCATGAATATATCAGTACTCCTTCCCTATCAAATAACTAGTGATGGATTTGTACTTTGGAATCAATGTTTATGTAATCCCCTCTACATTCCCAATTATCTAGCTCATTCATCTTAAATTATCCTATCACTCTACTGTACTTCTTCATATCTCATTAGAAAAGGTGTGAGTTCATATATCGGTGTCCCCATTGGTGTAATCCCCGACCATTACCTCATATGAACTTTGAGGATTGTAATTCCTATCAAACTGTGTATGTAGGATTCCTTCTAAAGGATCAATACTTAAATCCTAAACTCTCACACGTTGGGGAATTCTTAGTGTGTAAGTCCCACATCCATATTTTGTGTTCTTGATCCCAATATATCACTTGTTTCTCACATCGATCATGAATCATGTACACTTGGATACTTGTAATGATCACACCACTAGCATAACAAGAATCCCCCGATATGGAAATCCTCTTTAGGTATATTCCCCAACCATACTCTTTCCTCAAAGGGTTATATTTCAAGAAATACATATATTAGGGAAACCACATTGTGTATTCCCGATTCACATATTAAGGAATCCTTAGAGTGTAAAAATCATTCACATATCAGTGTAACCACAATGTGTAATTTATGTTTTCATATCATGGAAACATCACTATGTACACCTCATTCATATATCAGGTCAATCTCAATGTTTAAGCCCCATTCACATACCATGGAAAAAAGTGTGTGTAATCTATGCTCACATATCAGGGAAACCTCAGTGTGTAAGCCTCATTAAAAAAATCAAGGAATCCTCAATGTACATACCATTTTCACATATCAAGGAAACCATGGTTTTTAATCCTATTCGCGTATTAGGGAAACATCAATTTTTATTCCCCAATCAAGTTCAATGATATTTTTTCCTGAAATTTTCAATCATACATTGTATCTAGATTATCACATAGATTATAAAAAATGTGTGATTAGAGACCAATGATAATTATGTTAACAACATTGTGTATATTCCCTAATATGGGATTCCATTAAAATTAAAATACTATTATGTATTCTCCTACTCCTGGTAGAAACATTCCAAATGGATCAACCCAGTGAATCCTCGTCTTGTAATTCCCACTCAAAATACTATTTTCACACTATTTTTATATCATATTCACTTTTTAAACTATATGGGTTTTGATTCGTATTCATACATGATACGTAGGATGCCTCTGGATGGTTGAATATTACTTCCAAAGAACTAGCCACCTCTCTAGATGGTGGTGAACTCTAGAGTGTATAATCACCTGGAGTGAGAACAAAATAAGTCACTTAAACCATTATCATCAAGTAATAATGGGAAATAATATGGTTAACCCCTAATATATGAAGATTTTCACATAATTAAAAGATGAAAATCCACAATCTTATTATAGTAACAAGTCATGTATCGTGATTAGGGAACGGTTCATGATCATATCCTAAACCTATAAGAGAGTCCCAGAGTAGGAAATACATCCCCCAAATTGGGTGTAATATTATCAACCTCATATCCTCTCAAACATCGGGAGTTTACAAGCACTGTTAGGTATAAGCCCATAAATGAATGCCTTCCTTTAGAAAGTAGGTATGTAGCTAGTTACAAATATGGGAATTGTCGGGTGTTTTAATGGATAAAATTTGGATGGCCATTAAATCCAATATAAAGCAAAATTGTGAGTCCCATGTGAATTGGGTTGCGAAACCATGTTCAACCCCCCAAAATCACAAATCAGGATGTTCCCACATTTTTTTAGGAAACTGATTTTTCTCCAAAACATGAACTAACAATTCACTTTTCATCCTTATATGGATGAAACACATATATATAGAAAATATTATGTATGAAAAACTATACATATAAAACTTTATGATCAATTAAATTTCCAATTTTCTATCCTAGTCTATTCCTAGATAAAACCAAATGTATAGAAAAACCTTACATACAAAAAAAATCATGTTATAAGGAATTTGTATTTTTATAGAGATAAAAAATATTATATCAAAAACTTTTACTTATTTTTGATAAAAATCATGCATACGAGAAATTTTGAATTATGATGGATTTGCAAATTTTTTAACCAAATATATTTAGATAATCTCTTATGTAATAAATTTAAAAATATTAAATATCATTTTATGGATTTTCCCTTTTTTGATTATATCTTCTAAATATATAAAACATGCATATCACATTAATGAAAAATATTACATTTGAAGAGCTTTACTAATTTTCACTACAATATACTCAAATAGAAACATCAAATATTGTTGATAAAAATTATATGTATGACAAATTTTACTATTACATATATAGAATTTTTTAAAATTTTAGGCAAAAAACAGTTAATCTCCCAAAAAACCAATATATTTCATATAAAAAATCAAACTTATTTCAAAAATCCCCAAAAAAATTTAATAGACTTTATTGGAGATTGTAAAATTTATTATAAGTGAGTTTGAACATGATTTATTTATTGAAAATGAAATACAATATAAAACACATATCTACTCTATTCTCCTTAAATATTTTCAACCATTTGATAAATAACCACAATTAAATGTATTTTTATTTAATTTTTGATAAAATTAATCTCTCCCCATGTATTAATAAATTCCATAAAGTCATAAAAAAATCATTTCACAATACTTTCTTAATCATCTCCTTGTCGCAACACCATGATTTTTTATTCATATAATGTCTCTGAAAATAATGATTTTTGAAATTACATTTCATGTCCTATTCTATATCGTTAAAAATAATAAGAATATTTTTCTATGCATCCTCTTATGATATATGATATCATATATTGTGTTACAATATTGACCAATAATATACAATATCCTAGGTGTTGACATATTTCAAAACCCTGAATTTTAGGAATTATATGTCGTACAACATAGTGATGGTGTAGAAAATATTGGTTGTAATGATAAGATGTATTCTCAATCAAAAGTTATAATTTTGGAACTCAGAATCTAGTGTATTTGGAGATGTATGCCTTGATATTTTATAAAATCCTTGAATATTTGTAGTTTTGTGGAAGTTATCATGGAATATGAAAAATTAGGAGCTATGTTACTATGTTAGAAGATAAAAGTTGACTGAGGTTTGATAAAGTATAGTGTACAAGTTTTTTTTTCAAAATATATATTTTACAAAGTCATAATGGTTTATATAGAATTATATATTTTGAAGACATAAAATTTAAAAAAAAATAGATGGTTTGTTTATATATGTTTTTTTGGAATAATGAAAAATATTTTTTGATTAGAAATATAACATATTTCCCCTAGAGTTCATAGAATATTGTAAAGGGGAAATGAATTTACCCCTCATGATATATAAATATTTGAAAATGAAACATCAGATTTTTTTCATAATATTCCTAAGTTATGTGTGGTTTTCCTCATATTAGATTTATTAAAGATGGAAAAAATTAAAAAGGGTAGAGATTTACCTATATAAGAAATATAATTTTGGAAATTATGTAGGTTCATTTTGAGAATATGTGAAATATATTCATATGGTCTAGAAATATAGAAAAGGAAAGGTAAAAAACTTTATTCACATAGTTTTTTAGAAAGCTTTATGAGATGCACAAGAATCTTCATAGGAACTCTATGAAAAAAGGATTCTCAAAAACTATCCTAGGGTGAGAAAGATTATTTATTTTATCCTATGGATTCCTCCTTTATAATTTTGAATAGAAGTTTCTAAGAAGACATTAATTGTTTGTTACAACATAAATAGAAAATATATAGGTCAAATAGTTTTGGAACATGATTGACATACTAGCCAGAAGATCGTTGAAGATATTAAAATATTAATGTATCGTAAAATTTATGTCACTAGTAATTTCAGAGACTCTGGTGATAGTTAATTTGGAATATGATAAAGTTAACACCATAGTATAAGTTCTTTTGGTCATGATATATAAGGTTGTAAACATTCTATTAGAATATGGAAAATAATTACCATGCCATGATGTAGAGAATCACACTACAATGTCTACATGTATGAGAGAAGACATCGACCATCCATGGGTTTATGGTATATATTATCAATCATAAAATATGATTGATAATGTGTTTAAACATTATGATGGTTTATTTTAGATTTTTTGGAAGGATGAAGACCGTGATATTTGAGATAGATCATGAAGATCATGAGGAGTAAAATAGGAGGATTTCTTAGTGATGATTTCATAGAGTATCCATATTCAAAATTATAAAAAATATCACAATGAGTTTTTTAAAAATGAAATTAAAATATTTTTATAGAATTATTTTTTATATAATCATTTATTAATAGAAAAAGGTACAAGAGGATTTAAAAATGTATTGGATAGAGTTATTGTTCTGAGAAGATACATTAAAGATCATGAACATAGGGAGAAATCATAGTGTAATGATAACACCCTTGTTGGACTAGTGTTACTGTAAAGACCCGTAAAAATCAAGGGAAATTTTTTCTTAATTTTCTTTGAGATTTTACAAGAGCGCAGTTTCTGACGGCACCTGATTCCGAGGTCCGGAGGGCCCGGAATCAATTTCCGAAGTTTGGTTCGGGTACGTTCAGTGAACGAACGAGCAGGAATTTCTAACTTTTGAACCGGTGCCCGGAATCAAATTCCGAGGGCGCCGATGAACTCGCAACGCCGATATTCGCTTAAGGAGACCTTTTCTGAGGTTGCGTTTATTGCGGGTTGAGAGTTAGTTTTTGAGAGTTTAGAATAAGTTAAATAAAAATTGTGGAATACAAATTTTTTTTAACTTGTTGGTTAAGTTCTCCCAAAGGGAGTTAGAGGTGGGACCCACATCCACTTAACCTCCCTTGGGAGGATTAAGTGTGGTGGGGCCCACAAGAAGCATAACTCTTCACCTTCTTTTTTTAAACTCCCAATAACCCCTCTTTAATTAACATGACAAGTTGGGATATTAAATGGGTGGAGTTGTTTAATTTCAAACCTTTGAATTTCAAAATGGTTAGGTTGAGTAAATAAAATAAGACCTTAGCTTATTTTATTTGGGTTATAATTCTCTAGAAAATCTTGAGAGAATTTGGAGCCTACTTCTTCTTCTTCTTCTTCAAGCTTTGATGAAGAACGCGAAGAACCTTCGAACATCGACGTCCTTCTTCCGTGACGCCGACCACCGCGACGCGTCTTCCGCAGGTCGTTGACGATCATCGTTCTTGAAACCGAGGTAGGGGTTTGCTGTTGATAATTTATTTACTCTCGTTCTTGGTTCTAGCATGACAATCGTGTGGATAAGTATTTAAGTGCCATCATCTAACGAGAGGGGGGCCGGACTGCACAAACACAGCTGACACCCCCTCCTTGTTCTTGAATATTATTATTTTTCTTGTGGATGAACGAGATGGCGTGGTGCCGTCGCACCACGCGGGAATCGAAAGGCTATAATTGCGTGGCGCCGTCGCGCCGCGCCGCAGAAAGGTTATCATGAACGCGACACTGTCGCGCCGCGTCGAAGGAAACCAAAGGCGCCGCAGCCGGAGCGGGGCCGCGGTGGAGGGGCGCGGTGCCGTCGCACCGTGTCGTACGACGAAGGCCGCGGCCGGTTCCGGGCCGCGGCGGAACGAGAAGACCGGCGGCTAGCCGGGCCGCCGGTGTCGGAAGCCGGAAAGGGGACCGGCCTTGCCGGTCCCGTTGAGGAAGGACCGGCCGGCCTAGTCAGGCCGGCCGGAAGGGAGATGAACCGGGGGAATAAATTCCCCCGACTGGCCAAAACCGGCCCCCCATAATGGGGGGCGGGCCGCGGTTACACCAAGGGGGGGGGGGGGGCAGCGCCCCCCCCCCCCCCCCCCGTTTTTCTCAAAGGAAGGCCCCCACGTGAGGGGGGCGGTTTCTCCAAGGCGCGGCATCCAGCCGCGCCGCCAGCTGAATGAAAGTGGGGGATTTTCCCCCCGCGGGTGGCACCCGAGCAGGGCCCAGGCCGCGCCGCCGGCCGGGCCGGGTCGGCCCGGACCCGGACCCCCCGTTTTCGAATCGACATCGGTCTTTTTCCCATAACATGAGCTACGGACCTCCGATTGACGAGCCGTCAGCGACGATGAGATCTTTGGATCGAGACGGTCGTTTCGGTATATTGCACTCAAAGTTTTGGAATACTTTGAGTTCAGCCGGGTTGGTTCGTATACAAAACCAACCAGGCCCTCGGAGCGGAAACGCTCATATCTTGAGCTACGGACGTCTGTTTGACGTGCCGTCAGCTTTGTTGAGTTCCTCTTAGTGAGACGGATCTTTTGGAATACACCGCCCGAGGTTTGGACACAGGTGGAGTACGGTCGGGTTGGTTTTTCCTTAAAAACCAACCAGGCCCCTGAGACGAAAAAGCCAATAACTCTCAGACCGGGCGTCCGATCGACGCGCCGTCTGTTGCGTTGAGTTCCTATTGGCGATACGGAACTTTTGGATACAACAACTTTGGACTTTGTGACAGTTGATGTACCAGCCTCTCGGCTCGTGGAGCGGACTCTCCCAAACGAGCTTGCTGTGTGCGGGAACCCTAGTGCTGGCTGCGACTATGACTGCTACTGCTACTGCTACTACTACTGTGACTGCGACGACGACAGTACAAAGATCCTCGGTGGATTCGACGATGACTACAACACTCAGCGATCCTACGTGGATCAGTGCTACATGTCCTGTGTGGGCCCGATCCTGTGTGGGTCCGATCCTGTGTGGGTCATTGCACTCAGCGGTCCTGTGTGAACCAGCGCCTACAGGTCCTGTGTGGGCCCGATCCTGTGTGTGTCATTGCGGGGGTTAGTTACCTATCGATCCTTCGTGGGTCCGACAACTTAGATGGAGCAGAGATCATCTTTATCGTCTTTCGAAGAAGTATAGCTGTGTGAGCTGAATCCTGTTTCTTTCCTCTGTGGATTGCGTTGTGCTATCCTGTGTGGATTACGTTTTGCTTTCCTGTGTGGAATACGTTTACATTCCGGTGTGGACTGAGCTGTACATGGGCTCGGAGGTTAGAGCGTATTGGAATTGATGACTTAGGTATATGTATGGGCATATACCTAAGCAGTGTCGGTTGTTACTTCGTGATTGTATCTTCCTTTTTGGTTTATCCTTTGTGGATTTTGGGAGACCTTCAGTGGTCTCGGGGTCCCTACTGAGTAGCTTATACTCACCCCTACACGGGCTATGCCCGCACTACGTTGTGTTGGTTGCAGACGACGGACAGCATTGATCGTGGTTGAGGCTTGCAGAGCAGGTCGGTACCTGGAGGTGGACCACTGGGCGGGACGTACTCAGAGCGGACGGTGGGACCCGAGGAGCAGTGGATCTATCTGTACCCACCCCTCAGGTGGGATCTCCAGTGGACGGCTCGGTGTAGCGGAATTTACTTTACAGTTGTTGTTTTCCCTTTCGAGTTGTACTTTACTTTCAGTTTGGGTTTGTATACTGGCCCGTTTACTTTTCTGCACTTTTAGTTGTACTCTATTTTTACTTAGTGTTTACTTTTCCTCTTGCTTACTCAGTGGTTCTTGTTTACTTTAAAAAGGAAATGCCTTCCCTTTTTTACCGAGATTTATGCCTTGGTGCTAGTCGCCAGCCCCTGGCCTATGGAAGTCGGGCTTGGGGTAGTCACGGCACGGGCCCCGAGGCCGGGTCGTGACAAATTGGTATCAGAGGAATTCGGTTCTACCGCGAACTCTGATCTTTTCTATGTGAAGCAATAATGTTTAGCGTATTGAGTGTGGTTATCAGTCCAGGGAGTCCAGTGTTGGTGCGGCGGCCGACGTATCCGTACACCAGGACCCTGACTACTGATTTCCGACTTAATGCACGAAAACATTGATTGCGTGTGTGTTTCAAAGTTTTCTTTGTGATTACTTATACCAGCTCACCAGGTATACTGTTCTGACCGTGGCACACCTGTTTCTTTTTCTGGATGGCCCCACGACGGCAGCCAGCTAGGGTTCCGAGAGTCGAGCGTGACGACAGCCCACCGAGCGACGAGGCCTCGGTGCAGGGCCCTTTGTCAGTAGTGGCATCGGCGGTAGCACTACCCGCTGAGCCACCGATGCTTCCAGCACCACCCACTGAATATGCACGTCACCTTGGAGCTCTGCACGAGTTCTAGCGCCAGCGACTGCCTAGGTTCCGTGGGGAGATGGACCCCCAGGCAGTAGAGGACTGGCTGGAGGAACTGGTACGAGTTTTTAGGCTAGTGAGGACACCTGCAGACCTCATGGTGATCCTCGCTGCGAGCCTACTTCACGCAGCAGCAGGACGTTGGTGGAGCTTGATGCTCCAGGTGCACGATGAGGCATCTCTACTATGGACGGACTTTGAGAGCCTCTTCCGCTCAGAGTTCGTCCCAGCCACCCTTCGTGCAATGCGTATCCAGGAGCTTCTTCATCTGCGGCAGGGGAGCATGACGGTCGCTTAGTACTCGGTGAGATTTACTGATCTCTCGCGCTACTCGACAGACGTGGTACGGGAGCCATTCTTCCGGGCCCGGACCTTCGAGCAGGGTTTGAGACACGAGATCAGGGCATCGCTGATCTGCCTCAGCATACCGACTCAGACAGGAGTACTAGAGCGGGCCCTTTTGATCGAGAGTTTCCTTGCTGAGTCTACACCAGCGCAGAGACCCACCACATGGTGGCACGTGGCAGAGTCATCTGCATCAGGAATTCGACGGATGACTCAGGGGTCCATGCAGACCAGACCTTCAGGAAGATGACCTCAGGACACTGGCTCAACAGTGTGGGGCACACAGCGTGGAGCCAGTCTTTCGAGAGGCAGACAGCGCTACTCATGCGGCGGGCATGGCCACATGGATCGTGACTGCCCGACCCGTCATGCCGAGGAGCAGCAGACGGTTGAGGGACCACCGAGGTAGAGGCAGAGGGTCGACCGTGGTGGTCTGCAGGGAGGAGGCGGACGAGGCAGAGGAGCTGGCCGAGCAGCAGATGTTGGGCGACGCTTTGAGGCTCTGCCACCGCCACCACCAGGAGGTCCACCCCGACCACAGGGAGCTGGCGGGCAGAGACAGGCACAGCTCCAGGCAGCGGAGGCCTACGACCATGACGCGCCAGATATGATTTTAGGTACTATCGGTGTCTATTACACCCTTGCTGCAGTCCTTATATACACAGGAGTGAGTCACTCTTTCATAGTCGTTGCCCTTGTTCGGAGCTCAGAGATTCTGAAAGAGCCGTTGGCTTGATCCTTACGGCAAGGGACTCCTACTGGAGAAGACTCGACGATTACGCACTAGTTCCGGCAGTGTGAGCTTACTCTAAGAGGTGAGATATTCGGCTGGGATATTCTTGTAGTAGCATCGAGGCCTTACGATGTCATCTTGGGCATGGATTGGCTATCTAAGGTCCATGCGCAGATTGACTGTTTTAGGCGCAAGGTACGATGTGTACGCACCGACGGGAGAAGGTTCACCTTCACCTGCGAGAATGGATCCTTTACAGCACTGGATGGACTTCCGTGGAGGAGAGGACAGCCCATCACCCATCAGTTGGCTAGCCTCATCCTTGGAGCAGTTGACGTGCGGAGTCCTGGTTTTCCTGCAGTGGTGGATCACTTTGCGGACGTTTTTCCCGACGACGTCCCAAGGCTACCTCCTCGCAGAGAGGTATACTTTTATATTGACCTGTACCCCGGGACAGCCCCGATATCGACTCCAGCATACGGATGGCCCCCGCCAAGCTTCGAGAGCTACGGGTATAGTTGGAGGACTTGCAGGGCAAGGGGTTCATCCAACCCAGTGTTTCACCCTGGGCTTCCCTGATATTGTTCGCCAAGAAGGCGGACGGAAGCTTGTGACTTTGTGTTGACTATCGTCGCTTGAACCAGGTGACAGTGAGAACAAGTATCCGCTACCGAGGATTGATGACCTCTTTGATCAGCTCAAGGGAGCACGGTGGTTCTCGAAGATAGACCTCAGGTCAGGCTATCATCAGCTCAGAGTCAAAGACGAGGACGTGCAGAAGACGGGCTTCAGAAGTCGGTTTGGACACTATGAGTTCTTGGTTATGTCTTTCGGCGTAACCAATGCTCCAACAGTGTTCATGGCCCTCATGAACAGGATCTTTCAGCTATACCTTGATCGGTTTGTTGTGGTCTTCATCGACGACATTCTGATTTACTCTACGACTGAGGAGGAGCACGCCTATCACTTGCGAGTTGTACTAGACACACTTCGAGAGCACCAGATTTATGGTAAGCTCTCGAAGTGCCAGTTCTGGATACGTGAGGTCCACTTCTTGGGACACGTTATCTCTGAGATGGGAGTTGTAGTGGATCCTGCGAAGATTGAGGCAGTGTTAGCTTGGGAGCCACCCAGGAGCGTGACTGAGGTTCGGAGTTTCTTGGGACTAGCTGGATACTATCAGAAATTCATGCCAGACTTCTCTAGAGTTGCGGTACCACTCACAGCTTTGACGAAGAAGGGTAAACCCTTCGTGTGGTCAGACAGATGTCAGCAGAGCTTCCAGGAGCTGAGACAGAGATTTACCAGCGCACCTATCTTGAGGTTGCCTAAGGAGGGAGTTGGATACGTAGTTTACTGCGATGCATTAGGGACCGGACTCGGATGTGTTCTGATGCAGGAGCGGGTAGTGATCGCCTATGGATCATGTCAGTTGAGGCCGCATGAGCAGAACTACGCTACCCATGACCTGGAGTTACCAGCAGTGGTATTCGCTCTGAAGACATGGCGACACTACCTGATGGGCGAGCGCTTTACAGTCTTTTCTGATCATTAGAGTCTCAGGTATATCTTCTCGCATAAGGACCTGAACCTGAGACAACGGCGATGGCTCGAGTTCCTCCAGGACTATGACTTTGAGATAGTCGATACTCTTGGGAAGGGGAACGTAGTAGCCGATGCCCTCAGCAGGAGGATGGGAATTCAGCTACTTGAGGAGGCGATGGAGCAGCTAGCCTCTTTGCAGATATCCTTCGTGGATAGAGATGGAGCAGCCTTCCTCCAGTCTCTCACAGTCACCCATCCTCTACTGCAGCGGGACAGAGAGACACAGCGTGAGGACGCTGACTGTGAGACACGGCGTGCATAGATATCCTCAGGACAGGCACCCGATGGTTTCTCCCTTGGAGCAGAGCACGAAATCCTTTTCAGAGGACGTACCATGGTACCAGTCGCTTTGCGAGAGGAGGTTCTGAGAGAGTTTCACACTTCTCCTTTGGAGGTACATCCAGGAGTGGCGAAGATGTTCTAGGATCTCAGACGATAGCCCTGGTGGTCGGGCATGAAGAAGGCTGTGGCAGAGTTCGTTTCTCGATGCCTCACCTGCCAGCAGGTGAAGGCATAGCATCAGGTACCAGCGGGCTTGGTACAGCCCTTGGAGGTCCCGGAGTGGAAGTGGGACGGGATATCTATGGACTTCGTGACTGGACATCCACGCACTTCCAGAGGTCACAACTCCATCTGGGTGATTGTTGACCGACTCACCAAGTCGGCACACTTATTACCCATCAGAGAGTAGAGCTCAGTGGAGAGCTTGGGACGTCTCTACGTTCAGGAGATTGTACGGCTTCACGGTGTGCCATCATCTATCGTCTCCGATCATGATGCTCGCTTTACTTCCCGGCTTTGGAAGGGGTTACAGGAGGCGTTCGGGACGCAGCTACGTCTGAGCACAGCCTTTCACCCTCAGACGGATGTTCAGACGGAGAGGACCATTCAGACTCACGAGGACATGCTCTGCGCATGTGTCCTCGACTTTGGTCGTAGCTGGGAGGACCACCTACCCTTGGTGGAGTTTGCGTACAACAATAGCTACCACTCCACCATCGGGATGGCACCGTACGAGGTGTTGTACGGCTGACCTTGTAGATCTCCTTTGTGTTGGACAGACCCTGGGGAGTCAGCACTTGTGGGACCGGAGATGGTCCAGGCCACGAAAGAGAAGGTCCAGGTCATCCATGAGCAGATGAGGATAGCTCAGAGCCGGCAGAAGTCATACGCTGACAAGAGGCGGAGGCCACTAGAGTTTGAGGATGGCGACCACGTCTTCTTGATGGTCTCACCTCGATGTGGTATTCAGAGATTTGACTGAGGAAGCAAGTTATCTCTGTGCTTCATCGGACCATTCCAGGTCCTCAGCAGGATTGGCAAGGTGGCTTATCGCCTGGCTCTACCACCTAAGTTGCACCGGGTGCACGACGTCTTCCACGTATCTCAGCTGAGGAGATACGTGCACGACCCGATGCACATCATTGACCATGGAGAGCTTGACGTTGACGATGGGGAGACTTTTACGGAGGTCCCGGTGAAGATCGAAGATCGACAAGAGCGGGTCCTACGTGGACGGTCAATTCCTCTAGTGCGCATCAGATGGCAGCACGGGAATCTCCAAGAGAGCACTTGGGAGCGGGAGGCTCAGATGCGTGCTCAGTACCCTCATTTGTTTCCCTAGTTTTTGATGTATCTTTACGGGGACGTAAAGCTCTGAGGTGCGAGTAATGTAAAGACCCGTAAAATTCAAGGGAAATTTTTTCTTAATTTTTTTTGGGATTTTACAAGAGCGCGGTTTCTGACGGCACCTGATTCTGAGGCCTGGAGTGCCCGGAATCAATTTATGAAGTTTGGCTCGGGTACGTTCAGTGAACGAACGATCAGGAATTTCTAACTTTTGAACTGGTGCCCGGAATCAAATTCTGAGGGCACCGATGAACTTGCAGCGCCGATATTCTCTTAAGGAGACCTTTTCCAAGGTTGCGTTTATTGCGGGATGAGAGTTAGTTTTTGGGAGTTTAGAATAAGTTAAATAAAAATTGTGGAATACAAATTTTTATTTTAACTTGTTGGTTAACTTCTCCCAAAGGGAGTTAGAGGTGGGTCCCACATCCACTTAACCTCCCTTGGGAGGATTAAGTGTGGTGGGGCCCACACGAAGCATAACTCTTCACCTTCTTTTTTTAAACTCCCAATAACCCCTCTTTAATTAACTTGACAAGTTGGGATATTAAATGGGTGGAGTTGTTTAATTTCAAACCTTTTAATTTCAAAATGGTTTGGTTGAGTAAATAAAATAAGACCTTAGCTTATTTTATTTGGGTTAGAATTCTCAAGACAATCTTGAGAGAATTTGGAGCCTACTTCTTCTTCTTCTTCTTCATGCTTTGACGAAGAACGCGAAGAACCTTCGAACATCGACTACCTTCTTCCGTGATGTCGACCACCGCGATGCGTCTTCCGCGGGTCGTTGACGATCATCATTCTTGAAACCGAGGTTGGGGTTTGTTGTTGAATATTTATTTACTCTCGTTCTTGGTTCTAGCATGACAATCTTGTGGATAAGTATTTAAGTGCCATCATCTAACGAGAGGGGGGCTGGACCGCACAAACACGACCGAACCCCCCTCCTTGTTCTTGAATATTATTATTTTTCTTGTGGATGAACGAGATGGTGTGGTGTCGTCGCACCACGCGGGAATCGCAAGGCTATAATTGCGCGGCGCTGTCGCGCCGCACCGCGGAAAGGTTATCATGAACGCGACGCCGTCGCGCCGCGTCGAAGGAAACCAAAGGTGTCGCGGTGCCGTCGCACCGCGCCGGATGACGAAGGCCGCGGCCGGTTCCGGGCCGCAGCGGAACGAGAAGACCGGCGGCTAGCCGGACCGCCGGTGTCGGAAGCCGGAAAGGGGACCGGCCTTGCCGGTCCCATTGAGGAAGGACCGGCCGGCCTGGTCGGGCTGGCCGGAAGGGAGAAGAACCGGGGGAATAAATTCCCCCGGCTGGCCAAAACCGGGCCCCCATAATGGGGGGGGGCGCGGTTACACCAAAGGGGGGCAGTGCCCCCCCTGTTTTTCTCAAAGGAAGGCCCCCACGTGAGGGGGGGCCGGTTTCTCCAAGGCGCGGCATCCAGCCGCGCCGCCAGCTGAAGGAAAGCGGGGGCTTTGCCCCCGCGCGTGGCACCCGAGCGGCGCCGCCGCCGACCGGGCCGCACCACCGCGCCGCCGCGCCGGGCCAAATCGTACCCGGGTCGGGTCGGCCCGGACCCGGACCCCCCGTTTTCGAATCGACTTAGGTATTTTTCCCATAACATGAGCTACGGACCTCCGATTGACGAACCTTCAGCGGCGATGCGATCTTTGGATCGGGACGGTCGTTTCAGTATATCGCACTCAATGTTTCGGAATACTTTGTGTTCGGCTGGGTTGGTTCGTATACGAAACCAACCGGGCCCTCGGAGCGGAAACACGCATATCTTGAGCTACGAACGTCCGTTTGACGTGTCGTCAGCTTTGTTGAGTTCCTCTTAGTGAGAAGGATCTTTTGGCATACACCGCACGAGGTTTGGACGTAGGTGGAGTATGGTCGGGTTGGTTTTTCCTTAAAAACCAACCGGGCCCCTGAGACGAAAAATCCAATAACTCTCAGACCGGGCATCCGATCGATGCGTCGTCTTTTGCGTTGAGTTCCTGTTGGAGATACGGAACTTTTGGACACATCAACTTTGGACTTTGTGACAGTTGATGTATCAGCCTCTCGGCTCGTGGAGCGGACCCTCCCGAACGAGCTTGCTGTGTGCGGGAACCCTAGTGCTGGCTGCGACTGTGACTGCTACTACTACTGCTACTACTACTGTGACTGCGACGACGACAGTACAGAGATCCGTGGTGGATTCGACGATGACTACGACACTCAGCGATCCTACGTGGATTAGTGCTACAGGTCATGTGTGGGCCTGATCCTGTGTGGGTCCGATCCTGTGTGGGTCATTGCGCTCAGCGGTCCTGTGTGAACCAGCGCCTACAAGTCCTGTGTGGGCCCGATCCTGTGTGGGTCATTGCGGGGGTTAGTTACCTATCGATATTTCGTGGGTCCGACGACTTAGATGGATCAGAGATCATCTTTGTCGTCTTTCGAAGAAGTATACCTGTGTGAGCTGAATCCTGTTGCTTTCATGTGTGGATTGTGTTATGATATCCTGTGTGGATTACGTTTTTCTTTCCTGTGTGGAATACGTTTACTTTCCTGTGTGGACTGATTTGTACTTGGGCTCATAGGTTGGAGCGTATTGGAATTGATGACTTAGGTATATGTATGGGCATATACCTAAGTAGTGTCGGTTGTTACTTCGTGATTGTATTTTCCTTTGTGGTTTATCCTTTGTGGATTTTGGGAGACCTTCAAGGGTCTCGGGGTCCCTATTGAGTAGCTTATACTCACCCCTGCACGGGCTATGCCCGCACTACGTTGTGTTGGTTGCAGACGACGGATAGCGTTGATCGTGGTTGAGGCTTGCAGAGCAGGACGGTACCTGGAGGTGGACCACTGGGCGGGATGTACTCAGAGCGGACGGTGGGACCCGAGGAGCAGTGGAGCTATCTATACCCACCCTTCAGGTGGGATCTCTAGTGGACGGCTCGATGTAGCGGCTTTTACTTTACAGTTTATGTTTTCCCTTTCGAGTTGTACTTTACTTTCAGTTTGGGTTTGTATACTGGCCCATTTACTTTTCTGCACTTTTAGTTGTACTCTGTTTTTACTTAGTGTTTACTTTTCCTCTTGCTTACTCCGTGGTGCTTGTTTACTTACAAAGGCAATGCCTTCCCTTTTTTACCGAGATTTACGCCTTGGTGCTAGTCGCCAGCCCCTGGCCTATGGAAGGCGGGCTTGGGGTAGTCACGGCACGGGCCCCGAGGACGGGTCGTGACAGTTATTCTATTTTAAGGAGACATTATATGTGATATATGTGTCATTATTATTAATTTCATTTATTTTATCAAATTAGTGTATATAGAGAGATAGGATACGAGAATTTAATCTTTCATCTAGAGTTCTTTTTTATGGAGAGCATAATGAATGAAAAATGATTACGCATGTTCAATGGTAGAGATTACTAGGTCTACAATAACAGAATGATATCACATATACATTCTCCTATAATTGATGTTTTCTCTGCCACTATGCATGGGATACATGTGATTCATGTTTTATTATTATCTATGACTGAAGATGATAGCAAATTTCTTCATAATGATGTTGTGGATAGATAGTTTTCGATTAAAGACTTGTTTATTGAAATATATATGAAACTTTTGAGATTCAAGACTGCAAAGACATCATTGGAAAAATTATAAATTATATATGAGTGTGATATAAATGTGAAGGAGTACAAGAATCAATTATTTTAAAATTAATTTGATGATCTAAAAATAATCACTAGTGAAAATTTTGATGGATTCTTTGACCAAATCATAACGGTTGTTTGATCCATTTAAGGACTTTGTGAAAAAATAGATGATGTTTACGTTTTAAAAAATATCATAAAAATATTTAAACCTATTTTAAATACAAAATTATTGTCTCTATAATAATATAATTTGGTATAATGATCTTTTTATGATCTATAAATAGCTTTGTTTCAAATTAGATGTATCTAAATATAGAATAAACATAAAACTTCTCAAATAAATAGATTTATATTAATTATATAGAAAATATTGACATTAATAAATTATGGTATGAGTAATAATTGGTATTTGATGAATTTCTATATATTTTTAAATAAAAAACTATAGAATATAGGGTAGGTTTGAAATAATTTTGTTGGGATTATCTTCAATTTAGTGAAGTGAGGAACATTTTTGTGATGTGAATTATGACATTTGATTATTATGGAGGTAGATTAGAATTCAAAAAAATACATAAAGAAACATTCCACCTCAAAGAGACTTACTTTCAAGTAATTCTTCATGGAAGTAGTTTTATAAGAATATATTGGTAAGAAAATAAGAAAATTGTGATAAAGTCTGTTTAATGTAATTTGAAATATAATTTTTTCTTGTTATAGTTGATAAAATGGTTGATATTGTTTAAAAATAAAAAAATTAAAGGGAAGATAATAATAAATGAAAGAGAATAAATTTTCCTAAAAAATCATTTCTTAGTTGTTTAGGGTTTCAAGGTTGTACTTGGTGGTGGTCTCAAGATTGAGGGAATTAATGAGTCATCCAAGTTCAGATTTCAATTGGAGTAGTTGTGTTATGGTATGGTTGGTTATTTTTTTGTCATGATTCATTATTGGGGAGATAATTATGAGTGAGAGTAACTGTCACAATAAAAAGGTATGGGTGATGAGAGTTAGGTGTGCACTATTTTTGTTTGGTAGTCTCGTCAAAGAATTTGGTGTTCCTTTCATAAAATCAAGTTATCATATTGGAATTTTTTGGAATTTTCTTCAATATATAATTATATATATGGTTTATTTAATATTAATATTTAATTTTCCATTTTTTAGTCATACTTTGAAGGATTTAGTCATTCCAAGATGACCTCTAGTTTACATTTCAAGGTTTTTTAATATGGTAGGTCATTATGCCATGGAACATAAGTAATGTCATGTGGTTTTTTGTGTTTGAATAGGGTAAGGATAAAGGGTAGGATATGTACCAAAATTCTTAGGGATTTAATGTTTATATAATTAAAAATTTGTTTACATAAAGTGATTATTTATTTGAATCAAATAAATGGATATTTAACCTAATAAAGAGGGGATCCACATGGGGAAACCATGCCATGGATTTTTAATCTCGCACATCGTAATGTGGCTCACAACATACATGTCCTGACACTATGTTTTCTTTTCCAGACTATAAATTCAAGGTATCTCTTATATTCCTCCCATTTAATTCTTTATTATAACTATAGATATATGTGGGGTGTTTTGTATGATCTTATGACCTTCTATTGATTCCTAGTCTTTTTCATTATGAGACAATGATCATTCAACCATGGTAACTCTATTTTTCCTAAATTTATTATTATTATTCCCCATTTATATTTTTAATTTATATGGAAGTTATTTTCATCTAGTTTATAGGGTTTCTTATCAACATTTGATGGACTATTCTTGATTGAATTTTTTTTAGGGATCAATGTTTCATTCTGAGGAACCAGGTAGGTGTTCCTTGGCCCCTATCCCATTATTGTTTGAAGAAGATTTAAGCATTATATCTTGGTAAGGGATTAACAAAAATATCATTATTTTATGTTTTTATTGGATTATCATGATTTATCTTCAATGGATAAATGTTTAATATTGTCCTAATAAATATATTAATACAGAACTGTATAAGCATAAGAGAATTTAATGAATGTTGTGATTCACATGTGACTAATATTTGGTCATGATGGTTTCCTCACGTTATTTTATAGATAGTTTTAAAGTTGATAATAATAATTATAATTATTTAGTACTATGTTTCATGTTCATGAAATTTATTAAACAACATAAATATGGTATAATAAGAAAGATAATTAATGTCATATTCACTAGATTTTATAATCATTGCTTAGAATTTTTTAACATGGTAAAGTATTTTTTGAGAATGTTTATTTGTTAGATATAGTTGTTTTTAGCTATTTATTTTTGATTTATTGTCTTATGAAACATGATAATTATTAATTGAAAAGAATCGATCAGTAAAGTAAAATGTTTTGGTGATGGAATTAATTTATGGGACTAATTTTATCCCAAATTTATTTGTTATATTTTTGAACTCTTTGGTTGAAGAATTTTTTACTAATCCTTAAATTTATTGATTTTTGGGAATATGATTTACAAAATTTTATATATTTGAATGATAGATTCTTTTTCTGATCATATATGAAAACATATGAGGTTGTATTTAATGGTCAGGGGTCAGTTCTATTTCACTATTTTTCATAATGGATAGATGTTTGTGATGGTGGCATGGTATTAATGATGTGGAATGGTTTTTAGAATGATATTGAGATAGGCATATTGGGTTGGTATTATTTCTTGGTGCTTTTATTCTTTTTAATTTTTGTTATTATTTCACTTTTTTAGTTTACTTATAACATTTTTAGTATATATCTTCTTAGAGATAGGTTTAGATGAGTTATAAAATCCCCATGATTATGTAATGATTCTGAAATATGAATGAATTTATGGTAATTTTTTTGGTGTTGTTAATGATATATTAAATGGGGCATATGGATCCGTTGAGGTTAATCATCGAATAGGGGTTCTTGTGGAGGCGGTAATGATAGAGTGGTATTAGAGAATCTATTGAAGATATGGAAGGAATATTAAGGATCGTCAATGGTTTTTACTCTGCGGTTTAGTAGGTAAATGGTGTTAGTTAAAGTTTCAACGTGACATAAGAATAGGATACTAGATAGGATATACGATTTTAGTCCCCCATATGATCTGATGTAAGGACCTTTTGTTTATTAAATGTACTAATAAAAGTTATGTTTGTTGTAGGGTTAACACCTAGGTATGAATCATTCATCGTGATTATAAACACATATGTTTAAATTAGGTAGAAAATGAGAAATTATATTAATCATAATTAATTAATATTAATTATTCCATATTCTAGGTTTATGAGTCCATAAAATTGTCTCTTTTACAGTTATGTCTCCTAGTCAATATCCCCTCCAGATTTATGTCAATGATATTTAGTAGGATTATCTAGTAGATCTTTATATATTCTATGTCATTAAAGAAACTTATAAGAGGAATAAACATTTAGAGTTTTAGTTCTAGAGCCTATTGAAGTATGAGGGGTTCATTTTAGATAACTAGATCGAGGATTTTCATGAAGGGGTGTATATTTTTTATATGATGTGTGCTCAAAAATATAAATTGACTATATTTGTAGTATGTATTCTATGTTGGTTTTCTAAATATTTGGGATTTTTATTCCTTAGAGATCTTGAGGAGTCATCTGTTTCATGGTATAAGTTTAATGATCATTTATATGCTAAATTCATTTCATTGACCACAAAGTTGTATTGACAGCAAGAGATTCTTACTATCTCCCAAGGGTTTTCTAACATGTGGGTGTTTAGTATTTAGTATAACAATCTTCTCTATCATACTAAAAAACCTTTTTGCAGATAATGATGCTTAATAGAGGCATTTTTAGGAGGCATTAGATACAAAAACAAAATGAATTCGCACTCTATTTACATTGCCTATTTATCTTGAGGTTTGGGTAAATTTGGAGGTTATTTATAGGATATTAGATATGATTAGATTGACATGTGAGGGGAGTTATTTAGACTCTTTGATGAAAACAATTTTAGTTATAAAATATTCATTTCATGGTCAACCAAAGTTTCTAAAAAGAAGGATTCAGTTCTCGCCATCTTCAACCCATTTCATTGGAGATGGAAGTTCTTAGACCGATATTAAGAGATTGAATTTGATTTTATTTTTATATATTTTTCATATCCCTAAAAATATTGAGTATACAACCTTCTTCACTGGTCAGTATAAAGAGGGGGGCTAACTATAGGTCTGACCATTATAGATAAATCCTTCAGGGTAGTCATAGTAGTAGGGTACACTTGGATATAGTCGACTAATATGGGATAATGTGAGAATAGTTAATCCCTATGATACCCTTCATCCTACGGTATAGAGAGTAGAGTGTGAAAGTATATTTTATCTTTTTCATGGTTGATGAGTCAATGGAGTTGGATTTTTTTCAAATGACTGACTTAGAGTTGTCTGTATCATGTATATTAGATATAGTTAGATATATTATTTATTTTGATTACACCTAGGTGTATGATTTTTTTGATTCATAAGATATTGAATTCTTTATTACACCTTCCCTAGTTCATGATCTATGAATTTATATTGATAAAAATTAGAGCTCCCATGGTGTTGTCTACACATATTTGAGGTTGAGATGGATTTTATGATGCATGTAGATAATGTGAGATGATTTTGGGATATAATTTATTTTTAAAATATTTACTTTTTTTGTGGATATAATCAAATGACATCATCTTTACCATGGAATATTTATATTTAGTGAAGTATATTTTATATTTCATTAGGAGGAATGTTTTATTTTCTCTTTTAGATGGAGAGAATTCTACATTCACTATCTAACAAGATCTATAGATTGTTTAAAGGGGATTTGAGCCCATATTTTCTATGATGTAAGTTATGGTATTGAGTTTAGTAGATTATTATATCGAGTTGCTTCCTATTATCATTTAATAGAATTATAATGTCATAATTAACTAGGTTTCAATGTTACCCTCTCAACAAGTGATTTATTTTGGGACTGATTTATAATTGGGTGTCTCTCGGATATAAAATTACCAATATGATATGGCCCTCTTAGAGATAAATGAGCTATATATAGTGGTTTATGGTCTTCTATAGAGAGGTTTTATTCAGGATATTTTGTCACGTTTGAGTTATTTAATATTTTTCTAGAATAATATAGAATATAGTTTGTGTTTTTCTATTAATTATCATCACTTGAATTAGGATACAATGAAGAATCTTTATTCCCTTACGTGGACTAATTATTTATTCAATAAGTTTAAGGGATAAATCTAGTTCATAAATATTTATTTATGGGTTGTATATCATATGACGTGTTGAAGGATGTGTATATTTTGGAAAAAAAATCAGGTTTTATTATATACACTATGAGTTATGGGAAATTAAATTTGGATTCTCAAATTCCCTAGGAATTTTAATGGTTCTAGTTAATTCTCTATCCCATGAGTTTCTAAACTAGTTCATGGTGGTGTTCATTGAAATCAACCTTAGATATATTGATTATAAGGAGGATCATGAATAGCATTTCTAAACATTCTAGAGCTTCTTCTACATCATATGATATTTGGGATGTTTTCAAAGTGTACATTTTCTTCTTCTATTACATATTTCATGGGACATGTCTTGTCTTAATGGGATGTTATTGTAGATATTCAATGTTCAGGGTGTTGTTTCTTGAGATTCCATGAAAAAAAAATTGTTGGTTTGGAGTTTCCTTTGACTTTTAAGTTATTATAGGAGGTCCATGTTGGATTTTTCGTTGATTGAATCTTCTATGATAACCATTACCAAAAAATATTAAAATTATATATAGTATAACTAATTATATGTATATTTTGAGTGTTTTAATGTTAATTTTTCTAGTGATATTTTTCACTTCATGCCAAATCAAGGTTTTATATTTGAGGTCTATTATAATGATTTTCACATTGGATTGATTTCAGTTTTTTGGTATAAAATAGAAGTTATCCCATATAGATATTGATAGCTATGGCCTCATCAATGTAACTATGCTATTCCTAACCTTGATATTTCTATAGTTTTATTACTAGATGTTTTGGATCCACTATATCATTAGTGAGTGATTTATGCTCTTCATGGATCACGATAGTTTGAGTAATGTATTCTCCTAGAATAATTTGATCTTAAGACATTGAAAGTGGATGGAATTATTTATGGAATCTGAAATTTTTATTTTATAAGCCCTAGGAAAGGTTTTTTTATTCGTTAAAACACTGGGTTGAAAGTCATGCAGTGATACAGTTCATGATTTTGGGGATTCTTAAAGAGTGGTGGCTGAGATTGCAGTGATGAACATGATATGGGTGATGTTTATTGTAGGAGGTGTCTCTTAAAAAGTACTGTGATTTTATTTATGGTGTAGATTTTGTTAGAATATAGGTTGTGGTATTATGATTTGGAAATGTAGAGGGGTCATTTGTTTATTGATCATTCCCCAGAGGGATGGTTTGAGGACGAGATACATCAGTTGTTGCTCTATGTGAGGATCTTCATTCCTTCAATGGTGCATGAGGAGTTTCACATTAAATTATATAGTATTTCCTTAGTGATAAATCCTTTTGTAGCTAAAATTTGTCATGAATTAAAGAGTTGGTTTGTTTGGTCATGGATGAAGAGATCGATTTCATAGTTATATCTCGGTATTTGGGTTTCTTGAAGGTGGATGAAAATCATCGTGTTCTTGTTATGTTTCTTCTACCGCTAGATCTTCTCTAATAGAAGAGGGAGTATATCTTGATGGATTTAACACCTATTTAACCTTGATATAATGGTACATATTATGTTATTTGGGTGATTTTATATGATCTAATAATTTCATTTATCTTTTTGGTGATTAAGGATTCTGGCGTAGGGGATGTTATATTGATGTGGTATTCAGTGTATATTATAAGAATCCATGGGGAACCAAAGATAATTATCTCTGATCATGATCATGTTTTTCCTCATGAGTATTGAGGGGTATCTAGTGTGATTTTGGATCTCAAATACACTATAAAACATCTTTTTATATATATGTATATGGTAAAAAAAAGTGGACTATCCAAACCATGGAAGGCATGTTGTGTGTGTCTGTTCTAGATTTTGGTCAATCCATGGTGAGGAACCTACCCTTGGTCAACATTTATTATAATAATAATTATCAATCATTTATTAGTGTTTCTATATTTAGTTTATTGTATGTATAAACTTTTATATCAATTCTTTGTTGGAATGATGTTATAGAATCCACAATTCTTGGACGTAAATTGGTTCTGATCGCAATAGAGAAGGTGCAGGTGATTCTTGATCAGATGGAGGTGGCTTTAAATTTTCAAACATTATATTAAATTCATAGGGTGAGGCATATGGAATTTTGTAATTGAGATCATGTATTCTTTATGATATATCCTTGTTATGGGAGGTAGAGGTTCATCAATTTGAGTAAGCTATATCACTGATTTTTCGGCCTTTAGAGGTGTTGGAGCATGTTGGTTCAATTGTGTATCGATTAGATATATCACCAAATATTATCTAGATCCATGAAATTTTTTATGTGCCATAGAATAATCAGTGTCTTCATGACGATTCCCATGTCATTGATTGGGTAAATGATAACTTAATGATGATGAATTGTTTCAGAAATGTCTATTGAGATTCAAGAAGGTTAGAATAAATTTTTGTGTGGGTATTATATTCCTATAGTTTTTACCCAATGTTGGAATGGTTTCTTAATGCAGTTTTCTTAGGAACATGAGTCACAATTTCATGCTCAATATCTCGAGTTATTTGATAATTGATTTTTTGGGGGATGATGTGTATATATTTTGATTTTTTTTATATGACTAATGGTGATGTTTTTTGAAATTATTCCCTTTATTTCTTATGATATGGTAGTGATTTTATTATTGTGGAGTTTATAAGAGCTATCGCTTGGGGTGGTTATGTTTTTGTCTCTTTCATATTTCTTTTATAGGTTTAATTTTTATTATCATGGATGAGAATCATTTGAGAGTTTTTCATATAAGGGAATGGATTTTACCAAACACTCCCTCTACCATTTTTTAGGCAGTGTGGGATTTCAGGGAGTACTTAGTGGTGGTCTAGATGTTTAGGGAAAGAAATAGTTTTCAGAATTGATAATTTTGTTGGAGGATTCATTTCATGGAATGATGGGTAATGTCATTCTATGAGTTGCAGCAAGGGAGATAAGTCAAAGTGTGAGTAAGTGTCGTGATCTAAATTTGTATAGAGTGAGAGTAAATTTTTTAGGTATTTTAGGATGAAATTCAAGTCATGGTTGGAGGGTTTCCTATCACAACATAAGGGTATTATATAGGGATTTTTTAAAAAATATATTAGGATAGGGTCATACATGTGGACTATTTAATCATGTAATTTAATTTTTAATTTTCATTTACATGATGTGAGGTGTTTAGACACTATATAATAACCATGACTGTCATGTTTTTTATTCCATAAGTGAGATCTTCACATCATGTAATTTAAGCCACACCATGGTGTTTTAATGGGATCGATCAAGGGGAGGAGAATGGGTGGGAATATAGCATGATTTTCATGGATTTTATAGCTATATCATGACACTCTTCGTCACATCTTAAGATTATTTATTTTCATAAAATAAATATTTTTGACTATAATAAATGGGGGATCTATATAGAGAATTCACATCGTAGTAATTTGATATTGGTCATCTCAAAGTGACATATAATTATTGCACCATAATGTTATTTTTTTTAAATATTATTATAAATTTTAGTTGCCTCTAAAATTCGTTATATTTCATATTTCTTTTTTCAAACCATAGGTATTTTTTTATGTTTTTTGGGATGATATTGGGATCTATGATTGTTTCATAGTCCTTTGTTTTGTGAAATGATGATCCAAGAACCAAGGTAGCCCTCTTTTTGGTCTTTTTTAATCTAGTTCGTAAATTGTTACTTTTTTCCATGTTATGGAACTAATATTCCTCTTGTTTATATTGTTTATTATCATGTCTTGATTGCACAAGAACCTTTAGTTGTTTTTTATTGTTTCATTTATTGAAAATTACATTTTATATTTTATGTTGAATATGTTTTTTATAATTGGCGATGTTTGGAGGATTTTATGGATTTATTTATTATATAATGTTTGAATTTGGAGAATAAATGTATTTCAGTGATACATTTTTGCCTCCAAAATGCTATGTCAAAATGGAAGGATACATAATGGTTCTATTGCATCGAAAATACTCTATGTTTTATGATGTGAATCACTGATTTATGATGTCACATGAATTTTAAATATCCATATGTAGTAATGTGAATCCTACACATTAAAGAGTTGGGTAGGGTTGGATAATGTATTTTAAATATCATTGGATTATTTAAGGAGGAGAGATAATTGAGGAAAGACTATATTGTAGTGGTCTTTTAAAAGAAATTCTCATACTACATAAACATCTTGTGATGTTGAGGGTGTGAATTTGTTAGTGTGGGTGAATTGATGTCTTCCAATCCTACAAGACCTCATGCCACATCAATCCCTTACATTATAGAAGATTTTTTTACAAAAATAAATATACAATATTATCAAATCCTAAATGAGTCTATGTCATGGATAAAGGATATAACATCGTGATCTATTAGTTATTTGAATGAAGTTGGGTAGATCAGGGAGGGATCTTGGTCATTTATGGAGGATCATTATGCATTATAAAAATGGACCTAGTTATATGAAGTCGCATTATGAAGTAGGGGACCATAGCTACATAATTTTATTGATGCCAAAATTTTACTGTAGTGAAACAGGCTATTTTGTTGTCAAATTCAATAAGAGAAGCCTATGTCATAGAATGTGTGATCACACTACAATAGAGATGTTATTGTGAAATACGGATTTTTCTCAAAGTCTGTGTGCATGGTATTTGAGACCATAAATATGAATTAATTGTTCCAAAATCAATAAATTTATGTGGTAATGACACATCACATGATCCCATGAAGAGATGGGATGAATTGATACATTATATCACTTGGATATTATCAATGTAGTAGAATTATCTGCAACTAAACACATATGTTCTTTAGATGTGAAGAGAGATAACATTTTAGGGAATATCTATAGAAAATCATAAAGAAGGAATTGTTTGGATACATCCATACTGACTGGATGGTGAAAAATGTAATGAACTATGTTTTGAGACAAGGTAGATTTATGAGAGAATTTGAATATTTTTCATTTGGTGGATAGGTTGTTCTTCGAACCAATTTTCATAATGTAATTATAAGAGTTTGAATACGCAACATTATTGTTTTTAGACTTGGTTAAATGCATGAGGCTTACTCAGGTGTTTTTTAGTTTTTAAAAGCATCAGGTCTCGGTAACTCAAAATTAGAGAAGGTTGAAAGGGGAAAAAAGTTTATCTAAAAATTTGAGACCCTCTAGTAGAAATCATGCACCTTGTGCATGTAAGAAGTAGGTGTCGCACAATATGCACATAGTTTTTCCAAACTATGCACACATCCCACATGCTTAGTTCCATTTGGGCAGGGTTTATGTATTTTCCTATTCACATTTAGCGAATGTTCAGTGAAACCTTGAGGGCCAATTGTGCGGGGTGTGGTTCATAAAAATTAGGATTCGCACTATTGGTGCACGGATTGTCCAAACCATGCAGACAAATTGTGTGACCCAATTTTAAGGGTGGTTTTTTCAAAATTACATTAATGGTCTTACCCCCAACCCATTTTCCATTTTCCATCATTAACTTCAATCACATGAGGCTCCTCTCCTCTCTCGTGGGTTTCTTTTCCTCTCCATCATAGGGAACATGACATCTCATTGATCTGGACTCTGATTCAAATTCCATTGATCACATTGGATATAATTCAGTATGCTCTCAAATCCTCTCATTTTTTTCTAATTTTCTCTTCTGATCTATTACATTATTTTGGTGTGATCTCATTCACCAAATTTTCAGGGAAGATGTCTTGTTGTTTAATTTAATCCAATTTAGGCACAATAAAGCCTTGATAATTAGATGAGTAGAGAATCCTAAGAATAATGTAGGTGGTTTATAGCTCTTTGGCCATGTTTTTATTGATCTAAATATGTTTCTATTGTGACAGATGTTGTCATTTTATGTGTATCAACCGAGAATTGATTTCATTCATTTTAAATTTGTATATGGAACTTGATATACTCTAAATGATCATTAGTTTGTAATTTCAAGATGTAAACCTCAATAATGGACACCACATGGCTGTTACTACTTAATTTTCCCTTTACAATTAATTGATTAAAATCACATATTCCTTCTAAGATATCAGTTTGGATTATAAATGTTATTTCCACTTTTACTTAATTTCATAGTTGATGTTATCACCTTATAAGTTCCATGTTGAACCTTGTAAATTTTTCCATTTTTCTTGGATTTCATAAATGATTATTTTTTATAATATAAGTTATACATCTTGAATAAGATGCTTGTTCGAGATATTTGATTTCATTATTAAACAATGTCATGTTTTTGAATGAAAACCCTTAGATGTGGTGCACTATCCTCTAAACTAAAATGTGGTGATTAGTGAATTACATGATGCTTGGACTTTTGGTATTGGTGTTTTCATATTAATTTTTGTTATTGGTTGATATATGGAATTTTTAGTACATGGCCCATATTAAATTTAATAAATGGATATTCTCACCATCAATATAGATGCTTATTAAACCAAGGAACCTCAAAAGTTCTTATCTTGATTATATTGAATGGATTTATTTATGATGATTTTCTTACCTAATGTAATTAAAAGGTTTAATTTAAATCAATTATAAAAGGTTGTTAGGGCTTTGCTATTCATTCCATGATTTCTTACAAGATTTCTTTGAATTGTGATTCCCTTGGTTATATTCATACATGATTAAATATAATTCATGAGAAGTAATTCCTCTTGTATAACATTATAAATATGATTACATCTTTGATATAGTCTATGGGAGGATAGTAAGGGTTATTTTGGGAATAACGATTCATGCTCCCTTACAACAGGTGTTGAGAATAAAGTCTCATATCATCAATAGTATTTGGATAGTGGGAATGACACGACATGTATTTTTTTTGGGTGACAGAATAATGAAACTCCCACCATCTCAAGTTTTGAGCATTAAGTCTCTCATTAATTAATAGATTTTGGGCGTCTACCATTTTCTTGATCTTATAGGATCATTTAGAATGGTTATGGATGACTAAGTTACACCGCAATCCATCCATCACGTAGTATTCTAGGTATATGACCACTTTAATTCACACATACTTGGTTCATATAGGTGGATACAATATAGAACTATTATATATTTATTTTATACAATATATATAGTTACTAATCATACACTCATTCTAAACATGAGTCGAAGCTAGTAGAGTTGGTCATGTGTCCTGTTGGAACCCGAGCTGACTAGTATTTATTAATTCAATATGGCTTATTATTCTTTATACTTTCGCACTATATTACTTTATATTCACAGATTGGATTTAGGTGAAGAAACCTTCGGTGGTGGCCTACTATATTTTTTTTTCTCACACCCTGCTTGGACCACCATTTCACTAGGGTACCCAAGAATAACTCATGTTTTTAGAACCATGGATAATTGCATGATCTACTATTCTTGTACCTATGTGTTGGGAGAAATATACTAAGCTGGAGCTCAGGATGATAATAGAGTTTACCCTCATGGATTTTCATTCTTTTCATTATTCATGATTTTTACTATATCATGTTTCCTTTTTTCTGTGTATTGATTTATATTATTTATTATGTTTTGGACATGATTTCATTATTTTATATTGGTGTAATCCATTTAAATTTAGTTGATATTATTCTTCTATTGCACTATCATTCTATTATTATTGATTTTGCTTTAATATTTTATTTATTTTCTGATATATCACTGTGCTACTCTCTTCATGATGGAATAGTCTCCCCAGTATCACCTCCTTAGACCCTCAATTCTAGTTGATAGCCTCCGTAATATGGGGAGGCAGGATTGAGACCATGTGTAGATCAGTCTGGCTACTGGTTTTATAGTCAGTTGGGTTGGGATGTTAAAAATTGGTATTAAATCTATTCCGTTTTTACATTGTCTAAATATTTTAGGCTAGGAGACAAGATACTAGGAATGTGTCAATAGTTTATAAATAGTTATTTTTAGGATTGATCACCCCACCCATGGGGAAAAGTCCATGTTTCCAAAAGTGGTATTTTTTATCATGCTATTTTCTATTACAGTTGACTATGTTTTCCACTATAGTGAATGGTGTACTTTCTGCTACTTATTGAATTATAAAATTTACGATATTTTACCATTATAATGGTATGGAAAAAAATTAGAATTACATGAATCATTATAGGCACATATAGATTCCCATTCCATGCATATTCTATGCCACATAGTTTCATTTTTAGGTTTCCTACTGATTGTGATGATGTGCCTTGCGTGTTTATTCACCTAGTTGTTACATACCGTGTTAGGTAATTTAGTAACATCAATAGTTTTGTACTTGTTTAGGAATTTCTTTATCATTACTACTTATATATCATGACTGGTTGATTTATTTGTCATGTTAATCTTCTTCCTTGATTAGGTGAATGTATGTCAGGTTACATGATAATATATCTTGTCTTTCCTATGTATCATGTTTATTATCATGTTCCTTTGTGTTTACTACTATATATAACATTCATAGTTCTGTTTTTGATATATAATTTCTTTTATGGGTTGATATTATTGGTATAAATTAAATGGGACCGATTTCTTAATTGAAAGTTGTATGGGCAACCTACAAATTGGGAAAAGGAAACTTATATATTTAAACCATCTTTTGAGATTTTTATGAATATCTATAGAACATTATTAAAATTTTAGAGCTGTTAAGTTAGAATTGTAAAGTGAATTGGTCATGATTAATGGGTTCTAAATTCAAATTTATTAAATTTAAGGGTTTTTTATAGATTGGGTCGTGGCAACCCATATAATTGAACCATTAGATATGACCATGTAATTTTTAGAAATTGATATGAATGAAAAATCTCTTTATATTGACATAAAATGAATTGATTTCTTATGTACCACTTACATTTCTAGACCATAGTAGGTTGGTTATGATATTTGGATTATCATTTAAAACCCATTAAGGGTAATTTTCAGAAAAAAATAAATTGTAAATTGTTTCCTCTATAAAAAAATGTGACTCTATCACACAGTAATGGAAATCTATATCATTAACTTCGTAAATTCACAAATGAGACCATGTAGGTTTGTTGGGCCATGTTTATTAGGAGATAACCCTCTATGGTTTTTTTGAATCATTAATTATTAAACAAATTCTATTTGGTTTTATTCTGATGAACCTAGGTTAGCTAAATGGGACCCTCATAGGTTTCCTTATCTATTACAATTTCTTATTCTTCAAAGAATTTTTTATGATGATTTTACTAATTAATATGAGGTGTTAATAAATGATTAATGTTTTAAAAAAATTAATAAAAATTACCTATTTTCTTTGAGGTGATAGTTAATGTAGGTAAATTTTTTTTATAATTGGTACATCATTTTATAAATACAATATTTTACTTGTTTAATTATTGAATGGGAATCTATGTAATGAATTAAAATGGGACTTTAGTTGGTATCCTCATTTTGAAACCTCTTGAAATTGTAGTTTAAACTTCTCCATGAGTTTCTTTGGAACAGAAACATGATCATTTTTGATAGGCCTTTTTTATTTTTAACAATGGCTCAAATGATATCCATAAGGCCTAGTGCATTCCTTTTAGAATAACCTATTGATAGGTTTGACGCTTATGATTATGTAAGGGTATGTCTTGATGTAGTTATCTCTCTACTAGCTTCAATACCTTTCAAAATGTCATGAGTTTTCTAATGTTTGGTGTCATTCAGTTGTTGTTGTACCTAGTAGGACTCTTAGCTTCTAATTGACACCCTAGTTTTGAGGGGTGATTCTTGTTACCTTTTTCCCTTGTTACTGGTGTTAGAATTTGGTAGTACTCAGTATTAGTATGTTAGATATTCCTAGGCAACGGTCATTAAGGGATACTTAGAATAGGCAATGAATTCTTAGGAGGAATCCACGAATGGAGAGACTGACATTCCATCACCCCATTCTGATCAAGGAGATAACATCTATGAAAAAGGGATGACTTCCACCGGCCATTGGAAAGCTGGAATTTAGGGTACAAATTGTGACTGCCAGTGACTGTCAATGCACGCTGAACCACACGCCGCAGACCCGGTGGAAAAAGCATCAGAAACAAATAATTTCAAGGATATGGATGAATAAATACTCTCTCAGCCCACTCTATCTTCCTTGAATATATTCGGTACGCTCACATCTCTAGGAAATGGGGGGTATAATTATTTTATTTGTAATTATAAGATATATAATAGATCATGATTATTTAATACATGTATACGCATGTTATTTTAGCTTAATATTATTTCTTGTATTTATATGTAAAAGTTAATTGATTTTAGTTATTAAATATGTATATATACATAGGTTGTAATGGATAAATGCATAATGTATACTTATACTGGATATAATAGTTATTTGTTATACGATGTGATTATGAGGATATTATGACGATGTAGTTGTGATATTTTTTCATCGATTCATAGTTTTTTTGGGATGAGAATATGGTTGGGATATGGGTAATTTCTAGTGAACCACTGAAGACACACATAATATGGGATGTGAATTAGGTGTGGGAAGATTTTTTTTTCTGAAATTCCAAATTTCCTTTTATGCTCTAATACCTTTAAGATTCAAACCTCCATTTTAAGTTAATACAAATAGATATTTCTTGTTTGACCTAATATATAAATATGTAATGTAAGTAATCTTTTAAAATAGGAACTAGTGTTTATAATGTTTGGTCCCTCTTTGGATTCTTATGCTTGGGAGGATGAAGAAACAAATTTTTCACTATAAATCATTTCATCAATATTACTATGGTTCATCTATGTGTCATTATGAAACTAGTATCACTGTATAATATAAGATAGGGATTAATTTATTTAATAATTTATCCAATATGGTATCCCACTACATTTATTCCAACTGGAATCCCACTAAACATTATTTTATTTCATTAAACTTATTAATGTAAATAACAATCTATAATGAGATGTCACTAAATACAAAATTGATCTTGTTCCTTAACTCAGAGTGTCTTTGACTACCTCAAAATCATCAAGTACATAGAATATGACCAATCATCTAAATCTTTACCGAGATTCCCTATTCTTTCCAAATTCAATTACTTGAAAGCATCAACTCTGAACTTCAAGAAACTAAATTATATATATATATATATTATGTATGATTCACTACACGTTGACCATGTTCAAGTCTAGATAATATTAGTTAGAGAATAAACTGAAAAATAAACACAAATGTTTTGGTTTCATCTTAGATAAATATATCTCAAGTTATCTAAAGAAAATGTGATTTTTCTTCTACCTCAAAGTACTCTACCCAAAAATCTGCAAATAAAAATGTTTTCAAGGTTGTAAAAAATACATAATCACATAAAGCCTTCGGTGCAAACTTTTGACCAGTTTTTTTCAACTCATTGGATTTTTAAGATCGTGGTAATGTGGGGTTTCTTGATAGTAATAACATTATGATACATTTTCTTTAGAAAATGATTTGATCAAAGATTTGGATTTTTCTCCCCACATCTACAATGGATCCCACTACATTCTCATTAGATGGACCAATGATTTTAACATGAAACATGAATCTCCCTTAGTCCCGACATGTGTAAGCTTTGCTAACCTCCATTTACAATTCCAATATATTGAGATATTTAAGAAGCTATGGAAACTTATTAGTAGGTTATTATTTCATGATTTTCATTTCATGTCCCTTTTCCATCCTACTAATCCTCATTCCTATGTGGAAATCGATTCCTCGTGACAACTTCCTAACTTTGTTTTGATAATTGTACGAGAATAGTTTTGTTTTCGAAAACCAGTCATCTATGAATAATGGGTTGATTTATGTTCAGTGTGTATGCGTATGGATCATTCTTCAGTGGTTTTTAGGCAAGGGTCTAAATATCCAGATATACAATTTGGTATGGATATAGTCGGCAATGACAAGACTCATGTGACATGTGTTGTTCCAATCTCCACTAGTCAGTGGCAGGTGGGTGAGAAGAACATGGAAACGGTAGCTAAATGTGAAACACAGGGAATAAATCACTTGTTAGTGACATATTCAGATAGTTGAGGAAAGACCTATATGTTCATCAACATTTATTCGATGATTAATTGGAATAATGAATTCAAAATATGTGGAAGGAAGCTTCTACTTTGGAGCCTCAATTGGTGGATGATGGAGATTACAAGACTCCCTTTGGTGCATCATATACAAAGGTGGTGTGCCTAGGAAGTTGTTTTTGTGATGGAGACTAGGAAGTGGACCCTAATAAACACATGGAGGTTGATTATGAGGGTTATAATTTCTTAATCAATGATTTAGTGGGTGCAGACTTGATCATGAGTTTTGAGATTGGTCTCTGAGCCCGAAGAGAATCAAGAGCTAGATGGGCGTTATTAAAGGGAGAATGTATTACTCCTTTTTACCGCTTCCAATGAAGACATGATAAATGGATAATTTGAAAGAAAATTAGCATGAATTAAAGGCTTCTCATCAATAGAAGAAGTCATGTGATTGTTTTGAGTAGTCCTTATACTTGCTTATGAGCTCAGAAGAAGATGTGGTTGAACGTGTTTTGTCTCTAAATATGAATGAAGAGGATGCTTCTAGAATGATGAGAAGGTATTTAAGGTTGACGCTCAATGGGGTGCAACATAACAGGATTGGAAAATAGGATTTGATTATTTTGTCATGATTAAATAATGGGAAGATCAGCATTGAGGTGAATATCTAGTCCTGGAACAAGTTGTCCTTTTGGTTGGATGATCTAATAATAGATGAACCAGCCACTCAAAAAACCAATATTTCATAGAAATATTTTAGGGAGATTAAATCTGCTGGGCTTAAATAGTTCTCAAATGACTCTGTTATCTCTTTTTGTTGTTGAACTCATAGTTTATCACTTATTCCATAAAAGTTTTTAATTAATAAAATTTTAATTTTCATTCATTTATCAAGAATCACATGATTAGTTTTTATTTTTTAAAAATTTCAGATTTATCCATCTGTTATTATATTTTCAATTCAAAATTAAAAAATTTATATTTTATAATTTTATACATCGAGTAAATTATCACCATTCTATGTCAATTATCTTTTATGACCATTGAATCAATCATGAAGCTCAATTTCTAAATCACATATTCAAATCAGATGATAATTGTTTTACCTCTAATGGGAATCCCAATAATCGACGAAACAATATCTTTATTATTCATTTAAAATCATAAAATCTACTTTCATTTCTCTAGAAGCACACTCAAATTATTTTCCACAATATTAGTATTTAATAATTCATAATAATAGGTTTGTGATTTTTGAAAAAAAATAAATAGATCTTTAATTATCCCATTTGGTTTTCTTCTATAGAATCTAAATTCTGGAAACTCACATTTCATTTAACTAAATTCAAAAAATAATTTTAAGTGTTGAAGCATTATAAGGCTGAATATTGATATGTGGAACCATTATATGTCCTGCATTAGGACATTTGAAGTCATATAAAAGTTCAAAGCATCATGTTGGGAGTTTCAAATTTTTATGCCAGTTGTCTTAGAGTTATATGTGGGATTCAGAGTCTAGTTTACAATGTCTTATGTGTGAATTTTTAATGTCAAAAATCAAAGAAAAGTAATACATAGAATAAAAAATTCATACTAAAAATTCATCAAAATCATATTGTAAAGCAGGAGAAGTCATATATTGCTGTATAAAAATTCGCACTCCCAACTGACAGAGTCATATACAATCCATGAACTGAAAATAAATATACTTCACCAACTTTAGTTTTAAGCAGAGAATTATAGAAATCTAAAAATAAGTTTACAATAACTTCAAACCTATCCTAGTCCATCTAAAACTTTTTAAATCACCTCAAAACTACTCTAATTATTTTAGAAATTACTAAAATAATTTCATCCTCCTCCATAAATCTTTCAAAGTCTTTTATAGAATATAAATAATCAAGACATATCATTCCAAGTAGTTGTTTTCTTTTTTATTTCCAACTTCCTAATTAGGTATATAAAACCTTCATCGAATAGTGATATTTTATAGATATGAGTATCCAATATGTTTGGTAATATTAGTATTAATTCAACAAAAATTAAGCTATATTTCTCTAACCATTGAACCAATTTAAACCTTTTAAAAAAATCTTATACAAGTTGTCCAGTTCTAGGTTTAGTAGTCAGCTTACCTTACATATATCAACCATCATAAGCATAGTGTAGATGGTGATCTTTTGAATCCAATTAGAAAATTTATTTGTCTTGAGTAACATATCTACATTTATAATTTTTTAAGAGATTCCACTTGAATTTTTTCTTCCATCTATTCATGTGTACCTCATTCTTTTCCATTTATTTTGGCATCCACCCCATTTGGGGGGATACTAATTCTATCACCTATAACTTTTAACGTTTTTATAATTAGATTAAAAACAAAGATAATTGACAACATGTATGACATAAATATGCATGGAACTTTAATACCCCCATTTGGGTTTATAGTCTGTTCCAAATTTACTCTAAATTTCATTGTCATTCACCTCCCTCTAATTAAAAATCAATGCCAAGGGAGGAAGATTCTTCACCAATATATAACAAATAGGGAATTGTTAAAAAAAATTTATCACCCCTTATGATATTAATGTTTTTAAGGGAAGGTCATCCTATATAAAAATAACTATTCTAATTTTAATAAACATCTTCTCCCCTTTTTTTCTTTCATGTTCACTAAACTAATTGCATTCCACTCGATTATGGTGGCACCACATTGTCTCTTAGAAATATTCCATCAACCAACCAACTCTTTGTCAACTTAGGATATTTCAATATAGAAAAAAATAGTGGAAAACATTTACAAAAAAGATACAAATATTTAAACATAATGTGATACCAAATTAAACATTCTCTACTTAGGTGTTTCCCAAATAGATTTGAAAAAAAATATGTTTCTGTACTCAAATTCAAATAATAGATCAAAAACATTCTTGTGAAATTCCCCCCATAATTTAAGATAATAACCCCCTTATAAATATATTTTATATGACTAAAGAATAGAATTGAGATGTGAGAATAATACCTCATCCTTTTGGTTTTCATGGGATGTATAAAATTATAAATTTATGTAAAAATAATAAATATCAACTAATTTCACCCCTTTTGATTGCTCACCCTAAATGGATTCACTCTAAGGGTACTCATCATAGACCATATTTTATTTTCATGAATTTATAATACCAGATAATTTCTAAAAAAAATTAATAGTCTCCATAATGGATGGAAATTTAGGATGTATAGATATTATAGATTTAAAAAAAATTGATTCTTCACCTTCAATTCATTCTTCCAAAATACATAGTCACAAATATATGGGAATAACTAGACTTACAACATCACTTCAATGTGAGAAAAATAGCTTTTAATTGTCACTTATCAAAGAAACTCCTTTCCTTAAAGGTCTAATTTTTTAGTGATCTTCAAGATTTCTTGACTCTTGAATTTCCAAAACTATTAGCCGTTGGGTATCATGGCATTATTTATTTTATCACTTCTATTCCACATTGGAATGGGATAATTTACTTGATCTACAAAGGAATATTTATTTTTTAAGCTAAATTTATCTCTTTGTACTTTTAAAAATGCTCCATCCATATAAGTAGACAATATTTTATCACATTATAATTCATCATTTTGTGTGTATAATCTATCATCACAGAAACATTCATAGAACTTGGATCCAGATGTGGTTTCCAAGTGTTATTCATTTTTAAGGAAATATAGTCATACATTTGACAACCACATGTCTTTCCTACATAAAACTTCCACACACTCCATATTTTGACTTTCCCTTCCTTAGTAGCTTCTTATCAACTTCAAAAACAGTGACAATAACTAATCCATCTTTATTATCCCACTCTTCAGTAAACTCTTTTCTTTTAGATTCAAGGTTGTGACATTATTTCATGAATTTGATTGAAACATTTAAATGGTTCGTGATATGTACTATCATAATGACGTAATAGTATCTAATTATATTCATTACACCCTTTTCATCTTACTTTTCAAACAACTTTGAAGTAATTGATTTTCCTATCTTATTTATTGATTTCTCTCCCAAGGAAATATTACCGTTTTTATTCAGCTACTTGTATTTCTATTAAAGAATTATTTTTCAATTTGTATAGGATATATATTGGATTGATACATACCAAAACTCCTCATATTATAATCCATATACATTTCAAAAATCATATAAGTCATTCAATCTTACAAATATACTTTTCATAGAGTGATTTTTCTCAAGATTTTTATATTGTTTTCATCTAGCATGTTTCTTTCTTGATTTTGATTTTCTCCCTCATTATTAATGATTAATAATCCTTCCAAATACTAATATATTATTCTAAATATATAATACATATATGAGAAAACCTCCATCAACATCAATGGTGGACTTAAAATCAGATTATTTTCAATTTATGTTCATTATAGAACTAATTAGTAGATTTTTATTTTTTGAATAATTTATATTCACTCTAGATGATGTGAAGAATTTATTTTAATTTTTCTCTTTAAAAATTGGTATAGCTTTTCACGTTTTTTTCTAATCTCTTCATAAAAATAAATTCAATGAAATATAGATTTATTGGATAGTGGGTTACATTTTTTTATTATTTAGTGTGTTGATTATGAATTGATTCCCAACTCTTCTTGGTATAAGATAAAGCCTTTACAGAAGATTGGATCTCATTTTAATTTTATGTGGTGGGATTTATTTTCATAGAAAATCATGATGATAAAGATGGGATGTTTCCTAAATTTTCCAATTTTTCATCAAATTATATACATTTTAAATTAAGACTTTATTTATAGTCGTCAAGTGTCTTTACCCATGCTTCAAAATCTCATTTCAAATTCTCCAAGTAATTCTCAACCATTTAAATTACCTCTTTTGAATAAATATTTAACTCCCTTATCTTTTATATTTAACCTCCATTTGTGAATATTTATCATTAAAATAGGCTTTTTTAAATTTCTCCAAATAATTGTTTTTAATACATATTTCTCAAAAGAACTTCATTGAAATTATTCTTAAAATAAAGAAATTATTTCCTTTTAAATTGAGATATATTTATCTTTGACATTAAATAATTTTATGAGAATACTAAAAATACTCATATCATTGGATAATTCATCATCCACTTCATCATCCTCTTACTCCATTTGAGACTTTTACTCATGTAGTTCCTTGATGAATTTGTGTAAAAATGACACCAACTAAATAGGTACATTATTTAGATAATCATTGTGATATATTAACTTTAACCATTGGTTTGGAAAGAGTCTGTGTGCTACTAACCTTAGGTGACATCTCTTAGATACCAATAGTTGGAAATAAATTCTAAGGGATTGCTAAATATTTTGGAGATTGTTTTCCCTTTAAACATACACATATTTTCAAGAAAATATTAAAACAAAAAAAATAAATTCTATAGAATTCATGAAATGTTAAAAATATTACTAAAAAATAATTATATAAAAGTAGAGTAGTAGTAAGAAATAATAATGGGAATCCAAATAATCTAAAATAAATGTGATGTAGAAACACTGTTGTATCCTCATCCCATATACTCAACTCAGTCCGATTCAAAATACAAAAAATCTATCCCCAAGAATATAGAGTCAACATACTTCACAAGATAAATAATAAACCTTCACTTTTCTTGTATCATTTTAGAAAAGATCTGTATAGACACCAAGTTTCATATAAAGCGGGTGTGTATACAACCCAGTAGGAAAACCCCAATGACTTCCCAACATACATCACTCAAAACAAAAACAATTTAGGTCATAGATCAATATGAATTTATAAAAGAAGATATAATAACTAATGAAACTTACCATATAAATTCAATTAAATTATACAGTTGTAAATTTAATTCAATCCATTTCTCATGCCCAATTATACATCACACACACATGAAAATTCATGCATCCAACCAGGAAAAGTCCTAACTCATGAGTAAAATCTTATCATACCAATCAATTCATTACTTGGTTGTGAATCCAAGGTACCTTCCTAGCATAGACCCCTTGTTTTAACCTAACATGGTATCTTCTACTGTAGTATGAACTCATATAATTCCATTTTATGAAAAGTATCACACCCATTCATTTGATTAAATTAATCTGTCTTTGATAATATTTATCAATACGTATTTTATTCATTTAACCAAAACCACAATTTGAACCAATTTAATAAAAAGTTGTGTTTCATAAAAAACCTGTTCAAAATCTAATATTCCGATTTAAAAATCTGAAATGGGTTTCCATAAAGATATCATCAATTGTTTCCTTTGAAAATCAATGGAAATAATTTAATAAAATATAATCCTTCAAGATATATAATATGTAGATAAACGATAGAAGACACCCACATTCAAAACATTATAATTCTATAAGAATCCTACAATGATAAAGATAAATCTATTTTCCTCTATCCTTTTCATTTGATTCTTAGACCCCATGCATAATGATCTGGTAAAACCAGACTCTAGATTATAGAGATCCTACAAAATCACATAATCTAGGGATTGAGTTTTGTAGAATAGAAAGATAATCTAATTATAATATAAGGTAATTGGAATAAAAAATTGGTTGGTCTAGGTATCATTAATTGGGAAACATAGTGATTTATGACATGATTAAGTGATTCACATGGTGAATCTTTGAGATGAAATAGGAGTAAAAATTTATGTCACCTATTATTTGAAATTCCAAAAAAATAATTCACATTGAGAATAAAATTTTAGGCCTTGAATGGTCTTAGAGAGAATCTTTATGAATCTACCAAAAACCATTCATTACCTAAATAAAATTCATTGAATCTTCCTAAAAATCATTCATGTTGTGAATACCATTGATGGCATGAACCAACTCCCGCATCTTGATTAAATCCTCAAATATAGTTTAAGCTATATATAACTCCGTAAATTCTTTCCAATAATCCTAAAAAGAAAACATAAATTGTAAAATAGGGACCTAACTCAGACAAGGGGTGAGGAATTCTCTAGACTATTAGGATTTCCATTCTCAAAAATCATGAGATTTGTGGGTCTTTGGAAGAGTTTTAGCCATTTCTCTAGTATACATTTCTCATTTTTGCATATCTCAAATTAATGTTCCCTACATTTCCACAATTACAAAACTAGAGGCTATGTTCGCCATGAAAAATGTTATATTATATGTCCAAGATATGAATTATTTCATGAATAAATATAGCATCTGGTTCAAGATCAGTTTGATCCCATACAATTAAAAGATTAGTTTTAGCCTGAAACTTCCCCATTTATGAAAAAAACTCACTATGAACCATATTGGACCATGGTGTAAAATCCCACTAATAACAAATACCATCAATCCATTAAAGTTGTCACGACCCATCATCATGGCTCGTGTTGTGACTACCCCAAGCCCGCCATTGAATGGTCAGGGGCAGGAGATTAGCACTAAAATGTGTAATCCCTAAAACTGGGAAGTCATTGCCTTTATAACCTATAAACACATGCAACCAAGCACATAGAAAGATACAAACACAATGAAATTTAACATTAAACAAAATTATTGCATTAAGTAAAAGGGGCCAGAATACAAGACCAACTGAAAAGTACAACTACAATTGAAAAAAAAAAGACGACTACTAGGTCGTCCTTTCTGGTTCCAACCTAAATGGTACGTATAGATTGCCTCCTCAGCACTCCATGTCCAGTCGTCTCCTTTGTATACTGACACGCCATATGGTCCACCTCTGAGCACCATCCAGTCCTGGTACACTAACTCTCGATCAGCGCTATCCATCATCTGCACCAAACACAACAATGTGCGGGACTAACTCATTAAGGGGTGAGTATAACGATACTCAATAGGGACCTTGAGACCCTCAAGGTCTTAAAAAATCCACAAATTATAAATTAATAATCATGAAATCAACTGAAAAACCTACATAGGTATATTCCCCGACATACACCTAAGTTATCAAGTACGCCCATATCAATCATGAGGAAAACATTGGGTCCAACCCAAAATCCAAAGATCAACTGTTCCACAAAAGAAATAATACCGAAAAGGTATTACCATAAAGGAAAGTAACACACATGTATGAACTCACCTCATGCCAGGTATAACTTAAGTACAGTAGTAGAGATGATTAGATGTAACTACTGAATTACCTTACTTTGTAAAGAAGGTGACCCACATAGGATCGCTAGGAGCCAACCCACACAGGATTGCTAGGTGTTGACCCACATAGGATTACAAGGAGATGACCCACACATGATCACTAGGTGCTAACCCACACTGGATTGCACGGAGCGGACCCACACAGGATTTCTAAGAGCTTACCCACACAGGATCGCTAGGTGCTAACCCACACAGGATCGCAATGAGCTGACCCACACAGGATCTCTAAGAGCTGACCCACATAGGATTGTTGGGTGCAGACCCACACAGTATCGCATGGACCTAACCAACACATGATTTCTAGGTGTTGACCCAAAAACAATCTCTAGGTAATGACCCCCAAAGGATCGCAATGAGCTGACCCACACAGGATCACTATTCATTCTTCTCATCATTGCTATCTACTGGGTTCCCGCACTAAGCCTGCTCGTCTCTAGGAGGATCCTCTCAACCATTCAATAGTGGATACTCCAACTTCAATGAAGTCCCATGAAAAAGTATCTCAATGTTCTTCCACATTATAGGGGTCTCAACGCAACAGAGGACACGTCAATTGAACGCATGGTCTGTGAGTTATTAGCCTTTTAGTCTCAGGGGCCTCGTTGGATTCATGCTAGATCCAACCCGATCGTACCTAAACTTTACCCAAAACATTAGTTAGGTATACTCAAAGGGACCATCTCACTCCAAGATTTCCAACATTGCTAATGGTTCATCAAACGGGCTTTTAATGCTAAAGGTATGGCCCAAGTAATGTATAGGTTCGTATCATGTCCGGGTCCGGTCTGACCCAGACGAACCGACGCGACCCGACCCGGCATGACCTATGGGGTCAAGCCCGACCCATGGTGCGGACCATCCCACTGGGCAGCCTGGTAGGATGTGATGGCCACAACAGGCCGTGGAGGCCACAGGTGTCATGGGGCAGCGGAGGTCATGGGTCGGCTCGACCTCAAACGGCGGCTCGGCCGCGGGGGTGCCGCGAGCGCGCGAGATGGCCCAGCCCGGCTCGGGGTGACTCAGCCAGGAGTGTGGAGGCTATGGGGTGGCTTGGACGGGGGGTTCTGCGAGGGAGCGGGGTGGATCGGGAAGGCCCAGGGTGGCTCGGTATGGGGGGCGGAGGCTGCGGGTGGTGTGGCGGGGCCATGGATGGCGGAGCCGCAGGGCGGCGGCCCGACCCTGGAGTGATTCGGAAGTGGACGGTGGACCTACCGTGGGGTGGTGGCTTGGCTGCAAGGTTCGTCCAATTACGGAAGCTCGGTCGTGGGGTTTGTCCGCGGATATCAGCTCGACCGTAGAGGGTGGCGGCTTGGCCGTGGAGCGGCGGCCTGACCGCGAATGCCGAGGAGGCCGCGGGCGGTGGTGTTGTGGGATGGTGCCATTGCATCGGCACCTTCGTCATGGCTGGTGGTGGTGCTGGTCACCGATCTCATGCCCCACCGTGGTTCGTAGTCGTTCCTCCATTTCAGTCAACAATTAATCACAAGGATTTCAAAGAGGATGGACCATGTTTGTTTATCCCACACTCTCCATGTTAGAGTGGTAGCAAGCAACTATAATTCCTTCTTTAATTACAAATAACTATCAAGAACAGAAAGAGGGAATAATTTCAAAAGACCACGCTATAACCCTCATCAATTACTAATCAAAATCCCAAAAAATAATTAGAATGGGAGAACATGGGATGTGATACTTAAATAGAATTAAACACATACCATGGATTGTTCGTTGACATTGACACGACAAGGAAGTCGAAGAATTCTAATAGAGTGCCTATGATCATTGATTTCGAAACCACGCAATGATGTCGGATCATTCGTCATCCTCTTCCTTGATTTCCGAAGAACATTTTTCGATGGCGTTCTTTGTTGGTGGATGTTCTGAAGAAGAAGTCAAAGTCGTACATCAGCGTTCTTCATTGGAAGAAGTGTAAGCCTCCAAGAGCTCCCCCTTTTGTCAACACATTCCCCCAAAATGAAAAATACCCAACTGTTTTGTTTCCCTAATTTTAATTGTTGGCACAATTTTAAATTGGGTTAATTAATTACATAGTTTGGCCTAATAAATTATAGGGGTGGCACCATTTATGTGGGGGTGAGAGGCTTCCCCACACATATGAGAGAGTTCAAGGGGTTCAAGTTGTTTTAAGCCTTGCGTGGTCCCCACTTCTATAACCTCTCATGTTATGTTAGGCTTGGTGGTCCCCACCTCCATAACCTCTCATGGGAGGTTTTAGATGAGGTGGTACCCACCTACAAAATATTCACATTGTTGGTTCCAAATAAAATAAAAATAAATTGTAACACCATTTTATTTTATTTTATTCCTTCATGAACAACCAAAATTTTATCTTTCACTCTCGACCCACTATGGTCGAGGTGAAGGTCTCCTTAAGCGAATATCGACACTTTGAGTACAATAGTGTCCTTAGATTTCAATTCTGATCTTTGGTTCAAAAGTTATAAATTCATGCTAGTATGTTTTCTAAACATAGTTGAAAAAATTTATGCAATTCATTCTAGGTACATCAGGACAAAGAATCATGCGCCATAAATTTTCACAGACGCGTAAAATTACCATTTAATTAAAAAAATTAAATGTAATTTTTGAGTCTTTCAGTTCTCCCCACCTCAAGGCATTACATTCCCATAAGCCACAACTCAAAAATAGGAAAACAAGTGGGGGTTCTGAGCACGAATCTGAGCCTACCGCTCCCATGTGCTCTCATATAGGTTCCCATGATGCCAGTGAATGTGAACCATAGGTATCGACCATCCATGATGTACCTGCTCCTATCAACCCTCAATCTCTACTGGAACCTCCATATAATTCACCCCATCATCGACATCCAGCTCTCCATGGTTGATGACGTGGGAAGGGTCATGCACATATCTCCTCAATTGGGATATGTAGAAGACGTCATGCACCCGGTGCAACTGATATGGAAGAATTAATACGTAAGCCACCTCGCCAACTCTACTGAGGACCTGAAAAGGTTTGATGAACCTCAGAGATAACTTTCCACCTCAGCCAAATCTCCACAATCCTCATTCAGGTGAGACCCATAGAATGATGTAGCTTCCATCCTTGAACTCCAGAGGTCTCCATCTCCTATCGGCATACGACTTCTGCCTGATCTGTGCAGTCTTGATCCACTCCTGGATGATCTACACTTTCTCTGTGGTAGCCCATACCATCTCTGGTCCCACTAGTGCTGACTCCCTTGGGTTAGTCCATCAAAAAGGTGATCTACAAGGTCTCTCATATAATTCCTCGAAAGGTTCCATCCCAATGGTGTAGTGATATTTGTTGTTGTATAAAAATTACACCAAAGGAAAGTGATCCTCCAAGCTATGACCAAAGTAGACGATGCAAGAACGGAGCATGTCCTTGAGGGTCTGAATGGTCCGATCAGTCTGGCCATCCGTCTGAGGATAGAAGGTGGTGCTCAAATGAATCTGCCTCCCGAAAGCCTCCTACAACCCCTTCCATACTAGGGAAGTTAAACGCGCATCACAATAGGAGAAAATCATCATGTTTACTACATGTAGCTTCAAAATATCATGCATATAGAGGCATATAAAGCTCTCTACTGAACCCTACTCTTTGATCGGTAGGAAGTGGGCCGACTTGGTGAATTGAGTGACGATCACCCAAATAGATTCATGTCCCCAGGATGTACATGGAAGTCCTGTCACAAAGTCTATGGATACCCCATCCCACTTCCACTCGGGGACCTCCAAAGGATGAACCAGGCCTGCTAGTAGTTGATGCTCCTCCTTCACTTGCTGACAATTGAGGCACCGAGAGACAAACTCTGCAACTCCTTTCTTCATTCCTAGCCACTAGTGATGTTGTTGGAGATTCTGGTATATCTTCACCACTCCTAGATTTACCACTAGAGGGGATGTGTGGAACTCCCTCAACACTTCCTCCTGAAATGACACTCGTACCATGGTACGTCCTCTAAAAAAGATGACGTGCTAACCACCTTCAAAAAATCCATCAGTTGCATGTCCCGTGGATATCTGAGCACATCATGTCCCGCAGTCAACGTCCTCACGCTATGCCTCCTAGACTCGTTGAAGAAGTTGGGGAGTGACTGTAAGATACTGAAGAAAAACTGCTCCATCTCTATCCATAAAGGATATCTAGAAAGAGGCCAGTTACTTCGTCACCTAACCTAGCAACTGTATATCATACCTCTTGTTGTATGCGTCTGCTGCAACATTCCCCTTTCCAAGAGTATAGACTATCACAATGTCATAGTCCTGGAGAACTCAAGAAAATGTCTTTGTCTTTGGTTTAGGTTCTTCAGAGAGAATATATACCTAAGACTCGTGTGATCATAGTACACTATAAAACGTTCGCCCCTCAGATAGTGTTTCCACACCTTCATGGAGAAAACCACTGCTGCTAAATATAGGTCATGGGTAGCATAGTTCTTCTCATGCTATCTCAGGTGTCGAAAACCATATGCTATCACTGCTCTGTCTTACATCAATACACATCTGAGTTTGGTCCCTAATGTGTCATAGTAGAATACGTACCCTACGCCCTCCTCCAGTAGCCTCAATATGGGTGCACTAGTTAACCTCTACCTTAGATCCTCAAAACTCTGGGCATCTCTCCGACCATATGAAGGGTTTCCCCTTCTTCGTCAATGCTGATAGAGGTGCTACAAATCTAGAGAAATCTGGAACAAACCAACTGTATTATCTAGCCAATCCCAAGAAACTCCATACCTCCATCACACTCCTTGGTGGCTCCCAAGAAAGTACCACCTCAATATTATTTGGATCCACTACAACTCTAGCCTCCAATATGACATGCCCCAGAAAGTGAACCTCTCAGATCTAGAACTGGAACTTCAAGAGCTTACCATAATATTAGTGCTCTCAACGTGTGTCCAGTACTACCTGCAAATGATAGACATGCTCTTTCTCAGTAGTCGAGTAGATCAAAATGTCTTTGATGAAGATGACTACAAAGAGATCAAGGTATAGCTGCAAGATCTTTCTCATCAGTCCCATAAACACTATTGGAGTGTTGTTCACATAGAATAGCATAACCAAGAACTCATAGTGGTTGTACTGACATCTGAAAGTCATCTTATTCAAATCCTCGTCTTGTACTCTGAGTTGGTGATAGCCTGGTTTGAGGATTATCTTTGAGAACCACATGATCTCTTCATCTGATCAAAGAGGTTTTCAATCCTTGGATGTGGGAACTTGTTCTTCACGGTAACCTAGTTTAGACATTTGTAGTCGACACAAAGTCTCAAGCTCCCATCCACCTTCTTGGCGAACAAAATCAGGGCTACCAGAAGATAAAAACTGGGCTAAATGAATCCCTTCCCCTGCAATTCCTCCAGCTGTAACTGCAGCTCACAAAGCTCTGCGGGATCCATATGATATGCCGATGTAGAAATTGGTGTCTTCCTAGGGTACAAGTAAATGTAAAAGTCTACCTCTCTGCAAGGAGGTAGACCCAGAACATCATCATGGAAGACATCTGCATATATGTCCACCATTATAGGATAACTCAGACTCTCCACATCAACTACTTCGAGGCTAAGGCTAGCCAATTGATGTGTAATCGGTTGTACCCTACTCCGGGTAATTACATCCTACACTGCAAAGGCTCCCTTTGCACCGGTGAAGGTAAACATGGTCCCATCCCTGTAGACACATCAAACATTGCACCTAATACAGTCAATCTGAACATGGACTGTAGAGAACCATCCCATACCCAATATGACGTTGTAAGGCCTCAACACCACTATTAAAAGATCCCAACCAAAACTCTCACCTCCTAGAGTAAGATCGAACTTCTGGAACCATTATGTAATCATCGAATCCACTCTCGTAGTAGTCTCTATCGTTAAAGGTCAAGCCAAATGCTCCGTCGGAATATTTGAGCTCCTAACGAGGGCAGTGGAAATAAAATAATGACTAGAACCTGTGTCTATAAGTACTATAGCTAGGTTCGAGTAGAAACAGATCGAACCTCGTATAATTTCCGAAGCGCCATGATCATATTCCTCAACTGCCTGGAGCTGAGGTCATCCATGTCCTCCTGCTCTCTATGGTTGGGGTGGACCACCTATTGGTGGTGGTATTAACATCTCAAATCATCACACACCACCAGTTGTATGACCAGCTCCTCTGCCACGTCCGCTTGCTCCCAGCAGACCTCGTCGGTCAAACCTATGTCTCTACCTGGGTGGTCCTTCGACCATATTCTGATCATTCGTAGAGCGGGTTGGAAAATCATGAGCCTTGTGACCCTTCAAGTTTCATGTGTAACACTGCCCAGTCTTGGCAAGACCGTCTCTTCCTTGTGTGCCTTGCACAAATGACCATGAATCCTACGATCATCCACCTGTAGGTCTGGTCCTTTTAGACCTCAATGAAATCAATCTCCTACCACCTATAGATGTCTCGGCTATGTGATGACTGGGGGTGGGTTTCGCTGCTGGTGACTGCTCAGCAAGGAAACTCTCCACCAATAGGGCTCTCTCTAACACCCCTTCCTGTGTCAGGATACTGAGTGAGATCATCGAGCCTTGATCTCTCATCTGAGCCACAGCTCAAAGGTCCTGGCCCTGAAGTATGGGTCCCGCACCATATTAGTGGAGTAACGTGAGAGGTATATGAAACTCACTGAGTACTGATCCACAATCGTGCTTCCCTACTACAGATGAATGATCTCCTAAATGTGCACTACATGAAGAGTCGTTGGAACAAACTCTTCCTGAAACATGCTCTTGAAGTCTTCCTAGAAAAGCGTCACCTTGTCGTGAAGATGGAGCATCAAACTCCACCATCTACCTACTGATACCTATAGAAGGCTGGTGGCAAGGATCACTATGAGATCTACTGGTGTCCCTACTAGTCATAAGACTCTCTCTATTGCCTCCAACCAATCCTTAACCGCTTGTGGGACTATCTCTCCCCTGAACATGGGTGGCCTCTGGTGCTGGATCTCATGAAATTCACTTAGGGGGCGTGGACGATCTGTTACTGGGGTCGGTGGCATCGGTGGCCCAATAGGTAATGGTACTGTTGATGCCTACGCTAGTGCCTCTACTGGAAGAGGGCACTACACTGAGGCCTCGTCGCTCGGTGGGCTATCAGTGTGTACTTATCTCGGAACCCTGGATGGTTGTCTGCGTGGAGGAATCTTGAAAAGAAACAGGTGTTCCACAGTCAACATGTTTTACCTGGTGAGTTGAATAAAAGAGTTCACAAAGAAGACACTTGAAAACACACACGCAATTAGTGTTTTCATGCAAAGAGTCGGAAATCAGAAGTCAGGGTCTTCTTGTATGGATACATTGTCCAACGCACCAATAATGGATTCCCTAAACTGATAACCACACTCATAACACTTGACACTATTTCCATTAAAATAAATATCAAACTCATATGTTCTTCCATATAACTGACTCCTTTGATACCAATTTGTCATGACCCATCCCCTGGGGCCCGTGCTGAGACTACCCCAAGCCCGCCTTCAATAGGCTAGGTGCTGGCGACTAGTATCAAAAGGCGTAATCCTTAAAACTGGGAAGGCATTGCCTTTATAACCTATAAACACATGCAACCAAGAACATAGAATGATATGAACACAAGTGAATTGAATAGTAAATAGAGTGAGTTTGGTAAGTAAAAGGGGCCAGAATACAAGAACAACTGGAATGTACAAGTACAACTTAAAAAAAAGATAGCTAGTGGGTCATCCAACGTGGTTCATACCTAAAGGGTACGTACATATAACCTCCTCAGCACTCCACATCCACATGTCTCCTCTGCATACCGACATGTCGTATGGTCCACCTTTGAGCATCGTCCAATCCTGGTACTCTCATCCTGGATCAGTGTTGTCCATCATCTACACCAAACACAACAATGTGTGGGCATAGCCTGTTCAAGGGTGAGTATAATGATACACAGTAGGGACCCCAAGACAGTAAAGTTCACACAAAATCCATAAAGGATAAATTACAAAGCATGAAATCAACTTACAATCCTACTTAGGTATATGCACATACATATACCTATGTTATCAAGTATTCTCATATAAATAATGATGAAAACATTGAGTCCAACCCAAAATCCAAAGCTCAACTGTTCCACAAAAGAAGAAATACTAAAAAGGTATTACCACAAAGAAAAGTACCACATAGGTAAGAACTCAGATCATTCCAGGAACAACTTGAGAACAGTAGTAGAGATGATTAGATTTAACTACTGAATCATGTTACTTTTTAAACAAGATTACCCACACAGGATCGCTAGGAGAAGACCCACAGAGGATCACTGGGTGCTGGCCCACACAGGATTTCATGGAACTGACCCACACAGGATCGCAAGGTACTGACCCACACAAGATCGCAAGGAGCTGACCCACATAGGATCGCTATAAGCTAACGCACACATGATTTGTAGGTGCTTACATGCACAGGATCACAAGGAGCTAACCCACATAGGATCACTAGGTGCTACCCCACATAGGATCGCTAGTGCTGACCCACTCAGGATCGAAAAGAGCTTTCCCACACAAGATCGCTTGGAGCTGACCCACAAAAGATGGCTATTCATTCTTCTCATCATTGCCAGCTACTGAGCTTCCACACTAATCCTTCTCGTATTTGGGAGGATCCACTCCAAATTTCAGTGTTTGATACTCCAAATACTTTTAAGTTCCACAAAAAATTATCTCAAAGGTCCGCCATGTCATTGGGGTCTCAACGCAATAGGCGGTTCGTCAATCGAACGCCCAGTCTGTGAGTTATTAACCTTTTAGTCATGGGGTCCCAATGAGATTTATGATCGATCCAACCCAAATGTACCACAACATTACCCAAACAATCAGTGGGGTTTGCTCAATGGGACCGTCTCAATCCAATATTTCCACCACCGCTGACGGTTTGTCAAACAGACGTCTGGTGCCAAAGTTAGGGCCAAATTAAAGAATAGGTTTGTATCAGGTCTGGGTCCGGTCCGACCCGGTCGAACCAACCTAAACAGACCTAGCCTAGGTCAACCTAGTTTAGGTCTACATGGCCCTCTGGGCAACCTGGAAGGCTGCAAGGACCGCGATAGGCCATAGAGGCCGCTGGTGCCAGGGGCGGGAGAGGTCGCAGGTCGGCTCAGCCGCGGATGGTGGCTCGGCCGCGGGGGTGCGACGAGGGAACGGGGTGGCTCAGCTCGGCCTGGGACTACTCGGCCAAGAGGGAATATTCCACATGACAACTCAGTTAGGGGGTTCCATGAGGGTGTGGGGTGGCTCGGTCGGGAGGGTGGAGGCCGCGGGGCGGCCTGGGGACGTTGCGAGCGGCGCGACGGGGCCGCGGACGGCGGTTCAGCCGTGGGGCAGTGACTCAGCCATGGGGTTCAGTTGCAGATGGAGGCTTGGCTATGGAGGGTGGTAGCTCATCTGGAGGTCGGATTCCCTGCAACTAACGGTGTAGAGTCCATGAGCGACGGTGCCGAGGGGCGACATCGTTGCATGGTCGTCTGTATCAAGCGGCTATAATTCCTTCTTGAATTATGAAGAATTATCAAGAGAGGAAAGAGAGAATAATTTCAAAAAACCACCATAAAACCCTCGTTAATCACTAATCCAAATCCCACAAAATAATTAGAAGGGGAGAACATGGGAAGTGATAATAATATAGAAGTAACCCCCTACCTTGGATTCTTCGATGACATTGGAGCGAGAAGGAAGTCGAAGAAGGCCAAGAGAGTGCCTACAATCGTCGCTTCTAAAACCATGCTTCAATTTCAGGATCATTCGTAATCCTCTTCCATGACTTCCAAAGAACATTATTTGATGGATTTCTTCATTGGAGGATGTTATGAAGAATAATTCGAAGTCGTGCATCGGTGTTATTCATTGGAAGAAGTGTAATCCTCCAAGAGCTCTCCCCTTTGTCAATAATTTCCCCCAAAATGAAAAATATCAAACTATTTTGTTTCCCCAATTTGAATTGTTGTCACAATTTCAAATTGGGTTAATTAATTACATAGGATGGCATAATAAATTAAAGGGGGTGGCACAATTTTTGTTGGGGATATTTAAGAGGCTTCCCAGCACATATGAGGGAGTTCAAGGGGTTCAATGGGTTTTAAGCCTCGGGTTATCCCCACCACCATAACCTCTCATGGGAGGTTTGGCTCGGTGGTCCCCAACTCCATAACCTATAATGGGAGGTTTTAGATCAGGTGGTCCCCACCAATGAAATATCCACATGGGTGGTTTCAAAATAATATAAAAATAAAATTTTACACCATTTTATTTTATTTTATTCCTTCATGAAAAACCCAAATGATATCTTTCACTCTCGACCCACTGCGGTCAAGGGGAAGGTCTCCATAAGCGACCGACGCTGTGAGTTCAACAGTATCCTCGTATTTCAATTCCAAGCCCCATTGAAAATTTACAAAAAACTGCTAGCTCGTTTACTGAACACACCCAAAAAAAGTTTAGAAATTCATTTCAGGCACACCAGGCCTCAGAATCATGTGCTGTAAATTTTTGTGGACTCGTAAATTTCCCATTTAATTAAAAAAATGAATAGAATTTCTAGGTCATTAAACAAGTATCTCAAAATGACCAATATATCAAGAAGACAATTTTCCTTACTTACCAAATAATGATTCTATAGCCCTGATGTGATTTTCAAGAAGACATAATCTCCCACCATAAAATATAAAGGGTTAAGATTTTGATCTATGTAAAATTTCTATTTTCTTTATGCCAAAACCATCCTTTTCCTGACCACATGAATATTCTTGTTCACTTCATGAATAAGGATGAGCCCCTATATTTATGTTTCTATTCTATTTGGTCAAGAAAGTGGATACCCAAATAGATGGGCAAAAAATTACTTGAATAGGTCCATTTTAATCGTGTATTGATAAGTGTTTTTATAAATGAAATATTCTATGGTTAATTAATCCTCCCATGAGACAAAAAATCCATAACATAATGTCTATGATTTATTTTCAATGTTTATATAATTTTTTATAACCTCCCATTAATTTGAAGATGAAATGTTGTGCTCATGGTCAACTAGGTACCTAAATATTACTAAAAATATTACCAAAACTGAGATGTTATTAAAGGATCATAGTTAGATATGATCAAAACTAGTATTACATAAAAAAATTTCCACTTCCAAAATGTATACTATTTCTAATTCATCCTTCGTATAGGATTCACATGTTAGAATAAAGTAGGATAACTTTGTGAGTTAGTCTATAATCACTGAGATTGAATAATTCTTTTTAATAGTTCTTTGTAAAATTATGACAATGTTTAATGACATTTGTACCCATTTCCATAATATTATTAGTAATGATTACAACATACCATCTGGTTATCAATGTTTATCCTTGACTTGTTGATAAGTGCGGAATTTCATAACATAATCAACCACTTTTTTTCATATGTGACGAAAATAAATAAGTCATTAGAGACTATTATATCTTTAAAATTCCATGATGAACAACCCTCTTAGATTGGTGATAAGGAAAAAAGAATTTGTTATTAAAAATATTTCAATATGACTATAAAATCATGAAAATGTAACACTGATTTCATATATAGTTTCTATCCTTTTTTTAATCCCCACCATTAAGTTTAAATGTAATGGTAATATATTTAGGACATTACTATTTATTTTCCATGAAATCCTAAACAAAATCAGTAATAAGATTTACCAGAAAGAAGCCTATGATTTCATTCAACTCAGTGCAATCCATGAACATATCAAAAACCATACACATCAATTTACACTTATCAAGATCTTCTATATCTAGTTGATTATATGAATTTTATATTAAATCATCATCCTAATAGTTTATATATTTCAAGTGTGTAAATCAAGTCAAAGTAAAAAATCTAGATGTATTACATCCATAAACATTTTTTATGGTTAAAATCCATTTATGAAAATATAAATTTCAATATTTTATAATCTATTAACACAATGAGTTTCTAAAAAAAGAAATAATGACACCATTTTTACAAGAATGAACCACCATATCAAATTACAATTCAAGGGTAAGATAATTATTTTCAAGAATTTTTAATTGTCCTAATCCATAATCTATGAAATGATCTATTTTCATAAGAACAAATCCAATTATAGACACATACACATCACAATAGACCACATAACCTTTCGTAGATTTTGGTATGAAATTAATAGGTTTCAAAGTGAGCATGGCCTTAAACTCTAAAAAGGATTTATAATAATCATAAACCAAGTAGAATGGAGTTACCTTTATTGTTATCACTGTTATTAGAGATGAGATAGGTGAGAAGTGATGAATGAAGTGGAAATAGTAATTAGATAAGAAGAAAAGGGTTTGTATCGCAAAGATCCTCTTCAACAGTTTCCTTGAGATGAACGATTTTATATTTTTAGGGTGTATTGATATGAATTTATCATAAATAACATTCTAAGGAAAGTGAATTTAGTTAAACTAGAAGTTTTATTTATATAATTTTTCATATAAATGGTTCTCTCATATTGAACACAATAAAATATCCAATTGTTCTTAATGGTATTTTCGAGATCAATAATACCCTATAATGTAATATAAAATACTATAATTAAGGATTCTAGGTACCTTTGAAAGAAATGTTTCCTTAATTCCATGATTTTTTATGAATTTGTAAGTCCAAAGGGAATAACTAGGTATTCATAACTACCATAGAAGCTTCAAAATGATGTTTTTGGCATATCCTCTTCCCTCACCTAAATATTTGGATACCAAAACAATATATCATTATTAGAGAACAATTAGGGCACTTAAAATTATTCAAATATATGATACATTCATGAAAGATGATATTTATTCTTTATCATAACATGATTCAGTTTATGACAATCAACATATAGATATATATATCAATCTTCTTTCATTAAAAAAAAACTAGAGTATCCCAAAGTGGTGTACTCGATATTATGAATCCATTACTATATAATTATTCTAAATATGCCTTGAATTGAATAAATTCTATTATTTTGATTTGATATCATGGAGATTAAATTTTATTATTCCTTAGAATGGGATCCATATAAAATTCCTAATCACTTTCTAGTGTAAACCTTGTGATTTTTTTGGAAATAAATTTGGGTACCAATCGACAATAGTGCAAAAATTTGTATTCTCAATAATTTCAACAGTCCAAAAAGTGACCACTAAAATTTATGAGAGCAATTCCCCACCATCAATTCTAAAACTCATACTCTTTCAGCAATCATATCATTATCTCCCTTAAAGAGATGCACTATCTCATTATGAGATGTAAAATTCCCTCATTGTGAATAAAAATTGATTTGATTATTGAAATAAACTAACCAATACATTATAATGACTAAATAAATTATATCAACTTATACAAGATAAATGTTCTAAAAATGTACTATATTTATTGTTATTAAACAAGATACACATTTAAATCATATTTAATCTCACTAAATATGATTTTTGTGGATAATCATCACATGTGGTGTCATCTCGACATGTAAGCTCATTTAATTAATGAAATTTGAATAAATAAAAGATTTTGATGCACCGATATTAAATAAAACATTTTTAAGATTTAGGTAGAGAACAATGGTACCATTTACAATCGAAGGACATAATTGATCCTTTATCGTCATCTATTTTTCACCATGTAAATGTTTACTCATTCCTCGTTGTTCTTTGATTCCCTATTATGGTTTTATTGTTTATGAACTTGGGGTGTTTTTCCAATCACCATTGCTCGATCTATTATAAGGAAGAGAACTATTTGGACATAATTTCCGAATTAGATCAGAAGATATTTGAGATACATGAGCATTATTCCTAGAAATTGGCATTGAATAATTTAGATAATAATATCGAATATGTCTTATTTAATTATAATTGTGTCACAATTTGTGTGCTTTCATACAATCCCACATATTATACTATAAGGAACCAAATTTAAAACATCACAGATTACTATGGCATGGATGAATGGGGACTAATCAGGTAGATTAGTTCTCTGATGATCAGTTCCTCTTGATGTAGATGTACCACTTCCACATACTCCCAAAAATAATGTTTCTATATGTTCCCATATAAATGAAAGTGATACCTATAGTAGGAATCCCAAGGAGATATATTTCTACCATTTCTTCTATATTAATAATAATTTTATAGGCACTAATATAGAGGATATATATTTTTGAATAAATTTCTAGTCATATTCAAAACCTGAATATACATGACATCAGGTAAGTTCTAGCATCTATTTTAGGTAGAATATGAACTGAGTTCATAAAATTAGCCAGAAATTCTATAAATGAAATATTTTATTGCATGAGGCTAAATAAATCCATCATCTTATATAATTTAAAGGTATACATATAAAATTTCATGTTGACCAATTCTTTGAATCTATCCCAAGTAAGGCCTCGGCTGAATTTAGTTAGATAGCTAAATACCACCACTTTAAGGAAAAATCCACCAATGTATACACTACAAGGAAAACCTTATGCCAATCAGGGTTCTAAAGAAATAAAATATTCTGTTCATTCTATCAAGAAATTCTTCTAAATTTTAAGGTCTTGAATCCCACTGAAAATTCAATAGATTTTGTTTCTTAAATTTCATAGAATATTCCATCTTCTATGGTTACTAAGTCTAATTCCACTTATCAACAACTTGTAATGCTTCTACAATTCTATGGATAGGCTTTTGGTTAACCTATGGTTCATGTGAAACCATATTTTTTATCTTCCTCTAACTACTGTTTTTCTTATCACCTAATTGGTTCCATTTCACTATATTCATAAAAAAATCAAATTTAGTCTATATTTAACCTCTAACTGATGGTTTTAGACATTTAAATTAACAAAAAGAAAAATCATTGCAGTTTTTCCATAACAGTTAATGAAAACATGTATAATTAAGTCCTAGTGGGAATTATTAATTTTTATGTATGATACTCAACACCCATTGTCTATATTCACAATGATGAGATAAAATTAATCCATTAGGTGTGTCAAAACATCCTTTTCTACCTAGACTATGTTGGTAGCTGGAAGCCTAGTATAAATAGTTTAGTTGTCTATTTTAATGTTTTCCTTTCATTTTTAAACATATATTATCTCATTATTATCATTCCAAACTAAGGGACCAACCAAAATAATACAAATTGTAACATCTCTACACAAACCATTTCCATGGAAAGATCCAATGTGTCACTATACTTAGGTGACATCCTCTAAACACCAAATACTGGAAATAAATTCAGAGGGATTACTAAATTATTGGGGGGAAATTCACCTTTAAACATACACAACAATTCAAGACAATATTAAAACAATGAAACCAATATTATGTGATTTATAAAATGAAAAAAATATAATTCAAAAATAATAATTGGACAAAAATAATTTACCATAAGTAATAAAAGAATTATATCTCACTAATACATAAGTCAAATTCACATTGAATCATTGATCTTCTATCACCCCTACTACTAATCTCAATCATCTCTAATATACAAACACTAACCCAAGAATATATCTTCATGATTCATCATTTTAGAAATAAGAGGCCTCATTCTTTCCCGTATCATGGTAAAAAACATAAACTTTTTCATCATGGTGAATATTCATGAGAGAGTATAAAACCAATAAGTTAATTTTCAAATACTTCCCAATACATTACACTAGTAACAAAAATAAGTTATATCAATGTTCTACATACATTTAAAATTAATGAGAAAAATACCAAATCATTTTAAAAAATAAATTCAATTACATTAAACTGGTAAAAATTTAATTTCATCAACTTAGAATACCAAATTCCACATCACACACACATTTATAGGTATACATATAACTGGGAGTTTTCCTAAATCACACATAAAATCCAATCCTACCAGTCATGTTATTACTTGGTTTTCAATTCAAGGTTCCTTTATGGAACTGACCCATTTTCTAAACCTAACAAGGCATCTTCCAATACAACACAAAAATAGAAAATTCAATGTATATTCCTTGGTATCAGTCCAATTCATTTATTCTAATCAATATATAATTTAAAAAAATTAGTCAATCACCTAACATGCATTAAACCAAAACCATAATTTAAAATCATGTAAGAATAATGGGTTTTCAAAAAACATTTAAAATCCAACGTTTCAAAATTTGAAAATGAAATGGAATTCCAAAAATAAATCAACCAGAGATTCATTTGAAAATACATATATATCATTTAAGAAAAAAAATCGTTCAATATTTGGAACAAGTATAGAAAATTAGAATCCACATGCCTTAAAATGATTATTATTCTAGAAGAATCACACTAGTATTTAGATATATCCTATTTCCACCTTAATTTCAATTGATTCCTAGACCCCACACATTGAGATCTTATGTAATCGACCTAAATATTTAAGAGAGTATCGAAAATCACTTAAAGGAGGTATTTATTTTGAGATAAAATTGTGAGAATATAATTAGTATCAAATGTAACTAGAATAATTATTTTTTTGTTCCTAAAAATATTCACTATGATATGGGGAGATCCACATCATGAATCTTATTGATGCCACATATGTTTAAATTCATGTCCCTTTAGCTTTAAAATTTTATAATAACATTCATTCTGTGAATAACAATTCACACCATGAATGTCCTTAGACAACCTCCAAATGAATCGACCTAGAAAAAAATTCAAACACTAAATTAAATTCCTAGAATCCAATCAAAAACCCTTCACATCGTGAATTCCTATTCCTTGAATAAACCTAATATCGCATCTATATTCCACCTTTTAATTTTATTTATTTACTAATAACCTTTAGAAATCCCACCCAAGCACTCCGAACATAAAATAATTTGTTTAAAACAAGGACCTACCTCAAAACATCGGTTCAGTAATTCTTAACCTGAAGGTAGCGGTCATTTGAATATTTAATTAATCCATTCTCACATCTTGGAAATTTTCCAACAGATGAATATTAATGAATAAATGTAACTAATAAACTATTAACATTATAACTACCTCTAGCTGATCTTTGATCCTATTTCATCTTTTATAATTTTCTTTTCTACCCCAACTCTTTTATCATTTTATTTTTCAAAAATAATTGTTAAAACTTCCAAGATTGTTTTAACATATAAGGAATATTATTTTTCCAACTAAGGTTATTTTTCCATTACATAAAATTCTCACTTCAAACACTCAAGTAAAAAACTTACCTTCAAAATATTGATCCAATCAAACAGAAACTATGAAATGATACAAATTTTAACTGCCAGTGAAGCGGTGTAGATACAACTGAGATGAGGGGTGAAATAGTTGTGGTTAAATTCCTAACCAAAATATAAATATTGTTTAAATTTATAACCACTTTATTCTTTAAACCAATTTTTAAATTAATAAAATAGATCTTTATTTTTCAACTTATCATACACCTATAATTAATCCAACTAATTTAGTAAAATAAGCACGGGTGTTTTTACAAGGTTCATTCTCTCATCAGAATCCTACTCCTTGTTGTGTTTGGGATATAAAAGTCATAGATTTTCCAAAATAACATTACCATAAAAATTAAATTGGTTTGGATAGTTATAATTTTAAATTAGGTCACCCCATATAAAATAGGTGAGGGATCATTATATTACACAAGTGTTCTAATGTAGAATCTGACTTCACTTCCTGAAATCAACATCAAACCAATTGATCTCAACATTATTTTCACTTATTGAATTAGATCACAATATATCCAAGTATGTAACTATATCCAAAACTAATAAGTTTTTTTAACAATGAGTGTTTTGACTACATTAAATTATTCCAGAACTCATTATGCAACTATGCCTCTAAATCTCTTTCAAATTCTCCAAGTATTTTAGAATCTTATTGATAGAAATTATCAACTTATAACATCAAGAAAATAAATAACCTATCGATATTTTTTAGGCTTTATTGTACATTTCCCTCATTAATTTCTATTGAAGAATATAAACCAATGAATCTTACCTAGTAAATCACCCCTAAAATTAACATTGAATATCATTTTTACTATGGCCCACTATGTACATATATTTTTTAGTATGATGGCCTTATTCTTCTCGTTATATTATTCAACTTTAAAACTCCAATGGTTTGTATCTAAATCATAGTTTATATGTAATTATTATTTGTGTGGACGTGTTGGGAAATTGTAGAATAATTTGAATATGTGAAATAGTGGATGCACTAGATTTTGAAATTGGTGTTGGAATGAAATTTCATGAGATTTAGGATGTCAAATGGGTGTATTTTAACTTTGGGTATGGGATAAGAATGGTTCTTGGAGGGTTTGAGAAACAAAAGTGGAAGGCTAGGGTAGAGAAGCTATAAGGTAGCTATAGCCTATAGCCACTGACTAGTTATAGGTGAGCCACTAGTTCACTGATTCCCGGGGGAGGGGTCTTGTCCCATGAGGGGAACATCTTTCAGCTGCTTGCCTCACAACAAATAACGGATGGGGTAATTGTAGAGGGTATATTTAATGAATTTCCACATTAGGATTTTAATGGGAAAATACTTCCATTTCCTATTAATTTGTAACATTGGAAGGGTAAGACCTATATCTTTTATCCATTAATCCACTGTTATTTTGGGTGGGGTTTTAATGTATTTATCAATTATTTGAGTTAAGTCTTCGACTATGGTGACATCCTATCATCCTCACCTTTCTTCTTAAATTTTCATATATTTTTATTAGTGGATTAATTTATATTCCCCCAAATCCTGGTGGAATCTATCATATGAGCTAGGAATTTCATGAATCCTCATTAGAAGGAATCCTAGGACTACTTAAGCAATTCATCGCACACCGTTTCGTTGGTTCATATGGTAGTGGTGTTTTACAAATATTTTTTAATTGAGTTAAATTGAAAAAAATCAGCATGGTGTGTTAGTTATTTTTCAGGTGGTTGTGTGGACCTTCCAAAAATTTTATGTCCCCCCTTAATATGGAATTATTTAATTTTATTTAAATAGTTTTAATTAAATTAAAATTTTAAAATTATATGAGCACTCGAGCATTAAGAGACAAGGTTCATGGGTGACTATTTACCATGGGCATTTGCTTAGCGCCTCAGCCATCGATGGTCATGTAATAGACTAAGTGGATACATAGGTACTTGGAAACCTCTAAGAGGGGGTGGGAAAAGGCTTGAGGATAACCCTAATAGGTCAGGTGAGGTCCCTTGAGACATGTTACACTTATGTGGATATACCTTAGGCATATTAGAGATGGGTTGGGTGAGTATACATGTCTAGATTGACCTTAGACAAAGTGATATTCCTTGATTCATCTATCAAGATTATCATCATTTCGGTTTTCCTGTATGGCTTTTCAGTTAGTGAGATGATTTTGGCACTATTGGTAGTAGGTCATATTTACGAGTGTCAGGCATTGAATCAAGAGTTGATCCTAACATGAGGACCCAACATAGGGTACCTCTATTATATTGATACATAGATGATACCAGTGGGTTACCCATTGAATAAATATCCCTAGATAGGGTGGGCCCTTCGGTAGAGATGTTCATGGGTGTCACCAAGAATCTAAACCACGATGAAATACTAAAGGGGTTTTGATGGTGAAAACGGTCTTGGGAATTTGTTCATTTCATTTTAGGTTTCTATTTTATTTTGGATTGGTATTTTAATTTCTCAGGATAACTAGGAATTAGATTATGGTTTTGTATTTATTTTTATTTTTGGGATAACCATGAATCAACTACTAAGATGGATGATATTTTTGGATTCTTTATATTTTTGGTATATGGTCTCAGATTATTTTAGGGGCAGATTCCAAGTTTGACTATCACCTGTTGTGGTTGATGTAGTGGTGGATTCATAGTTTTTATTACAATGATCTAGTATCAGAGTGTATTATAGCAATCACATAAGAATATCCATGATTCCAGGGATTCAATTGCTACAGTTATACTATTGTGAATTATGTGGGTTCCAAGGATTTGAATATCAAGCCATTGCAAATGTATAAAACCAATGTATTCAAATTTTGGTATATGTTGTTGGGTGGGAATATTTCCTCGAGTGTCGAAGTTTCACATCTGGATAATGACTAAAGGATCCCCTTGATTGATGTATAGGATACCCCAAGGATTGAGTAGATGCACCAACTACGGTTCTACTAAAGATCCATTAGATGTGGATTCTTCGGTGAGTGACCATGAAATTTAGGAGGGTATTCCATTTTATACCTTGGGTCCCCCTAGAAATACTAATGCTTGGATATATAGATTTTTATGGTGAAATCCACCTTCAAAGAATAAGACAACATCCTAATAGTGATGAATTCTTAGGTTCTATCATGGGGATCATCACAGGGGCTTGAGAATAATGAATATACAGTCATTCCCTGGGGTATACTACCCATCATGATGGAGGCATGCTTATGGGATCCCTAAGTTCAGGGAAAGGGTTCCCATAAGGTGATACTCATGCATAAAGACACCCTAGAATAGCTCAAAGAATATATGGATGATCTATATCTTGGTCCTGAGGATCGAAAATTTTTATCATGTGTGGACCCAGTTTTATATATATGACCTTACGTAGGTTGTGATATGATGTTTTTAACAGTCCTCATGAAGTACTTTCAAACATTATATGTAACGCCCCGACCCCAGCTGCCCAGAGTCGGTGCATTACTTCGTAACATTGGCATGATCACAAGAAAGATCAAATCTCGAAAGACCGATTGGTTTAGTAGCCTTGGAAACACTAGATATATTCATAAGTTTTACATTACATCATAAAATGAAAAACTACTACAACAAAATAATGTTTCCACAATCCACACTATTAACCCCTCATAAAATCCCTGCAGGTCATTCATAACTTACTTCTTCACATCCTGGGAAAAATAAAACATAGAAAAGGGGTGAGCTCAAATGCCCAGTAAGGATAACAATATAGCGGAAACTTTCATAAATAAGAATAAACATTTAAGGCAATGTATAACTAAAACAAAAGCCTTTTAAATATGAACTTTCAACATGGTATGGCATAAATAAAATGAAATAATGCCATTTACTTATTCACATGGATATTCTACTAATCGAATAATCACATGCAAAAATCAATAACCACTTTCATAATGTTGGAATGCATAATGCCAGACTATCATAACCACATAGCCAAGGCCTCGTGCCAAGACTACAAATAAGATTTTGTCAAGGCCTTGTGCCAAGACACTAGTTTGTCTCATGAGACCTACCGATGCATCGAGGAGCTATATCGGGCTCCACCCGTCACATATTAAGTCCAATGAATTCCCATATGAAAAGGTTTAAACATAACATAAACATTCGTATTAAAACTAGCATACGAAATGTCAATACTTTCACCATAAACTATGAATGGTATAAAAATAGCACATCCACAGTCAAACATATCACAAAACCTTCAATACAATATAGAAGTTTTGTATCATAATAAATCAACTTCAAATAATCTTAAAATCCATCAAAGGATGTTGACATAGATGAAATCAAAATTCTTTTTAAAGAAATATCTCCTTTTATTTTGAAATAATTTAAGATCCATATAAAATAAAACATTTTCTTTGAAAATATTCTTATAAGCTTGTAAGGGAAGATTTGAAGATTTTATAACGGCGGAAAATAGCCGCACCCGCCGTATAAGTTAAAAAAACATTCTTACCTTAATTATGTCGAAAAGGTTAAAAAGGACCTTGTTTTGAAAACGACCGAAAGATTCCTTTATAAACCACTTATAAAAGTCAAAAAGGGTATAAATTACTTTAACTCATATTCTAGTAAATAGTAAAAATGTTTTGAAATGCATTTTTAAGAAACATGGATGTGGATGATAAAGAGATCCCAGTAGATTATTACGTATAAACAACCTTGGATAATGAAGAGGTTGTAAAGTAAACCCTTACCTTGTACTTTTCCTTGGTTGGGGTAGGTTAACCTCCTGTATAATGTTGAAATAGTTGTTATTAAATTATACAAGAATCATATATATTAATATGATATCATATATGATCTTTTAACATTGATTTGTTAATAATATCTTAGAATTATCGTCGTTTCGGGAGTTAACTTACTCATTTTCTTTTATATGTTTTGTTACATAAGCCATGGTTGTTGTATCTTATTCATATCCAGAATGATATCCAGTCCTTAAACATCATTTTTAAATCATCAAATGATAATTATACTAGAATGGATACGATGGAGAATGAATCTCATCGCGTTCGTGGAGACGGTAGTCCGTACGTACGCACGAGCGACAATATCATTCTTTTGATATTAAAATAATATATAAATGGATCGTATATCATATATACAGAATCATTAAAATGTTATATTTATTATTTACATGAGTTACACATCATTATTATACCCATCCAAATAATATTATATTGAATAACAATTACACCACGACGTGGAGACGGTAGTCCGTACGTACGCACGTATGGTGACATGTTATTCAAAGGGTGGATAGAATACTGAATATGGTTGTACCATATTTATAATAACATCACAGTATATGTGAGATACTGGAGTTATTATTTTAGAATGGTAAGAACAAAGGAAGAAGAAGTGGAAGAAGAAATGAACTTGGAGAAGGGTGGTGAAATCATTACCTCTTCTTCGGGTTCTTCCTTTTGATTTGATCAAAAGGGCTCCTTAGGTTGGCTTTCTGATCAAACTAAGGCCTCTAGGTTGTAGTGAGGGATGTTGGGAGAGTATTTGGGCAGAGTTTGGACGAACCAAAAGGCTTTGAAGGTGTGAAGAAATGAGAAGGAGGAGTGCCCTTTTATAAGAGGGGTGAGGGGCACCTTTGGAAAAGCTAGAAATATTAATTTATAATAATTTCATATTCGGTTTCTAATGGCTCCAAAGCTTATTATTCAATGTTTAAGGTGAGGAGAGGTCGAAAAACATTCAACCAATAGAATTTAGACAGGTTTGGGTACTTATATTAACCTTATCTTTAAGTATTAACTCTAAGTTAATTAGTTTCACTTTTACAATGTCTCTTTGTATTTTTATATAATATGGTTAATAAACATACTATATACATCCAAGCGACCCCCAAGTGGTACATTAATGATGAACCTATCATGATATAAGTCTCTTGGCCGAACCATAGATTTTTAGAAATTTAATATCAATTAATAATATAATATTTGTTTTAAGAACTCTTTTATGTCAATTTTGACACTATTCAATAGTTGATTTTTGTGAAACTCATAAAAGATTGATTACTTCAAAAAAAGTCAATTAACTCAATCCTAATATATCATATTATCCTAGAAAATTTGTTTAATTCATTAAAAGTTTCATATTATATTTATTTGGGTATTTATAATATCAATTATTTTAACTTTTCACTATTATAGTAATTACTGCATCATCATTGTGTCATATATAAAATAAATTATTTAATGTCTAAAAATTATAAATAAAATATCATTATGTAGTAAATCTTTTTATCTTTCTAATGAATATTTATAATCTAAAAGCCAACATATATAACCCTATGTAACAATTGTTGTTCTAAAAGATATATGCTTGTGTCATTTTTGTATTTATTTTAACTAAATTAAAATAAAGTGTCATTATCACTTACAAGTGGATCCATGGGGACCCAAAATCTACCCAAAGATGCCCATGGTCGACCATGTATCAACCAATAGGGTTAAGACACGTTTTAGGGTAATTTAGTATTATTATAATATTATTTTTTAACCCTTATTTACCGGATTTACCCTTAACCATGGTAAATAAAATATTTACCGCAGTAATTATTCAAAATGTCTAAAAATAAAAGTTACCTATTTACACAATTTGAAAATCCTGATTCCAAATATGGAATCCATTTTTCTAAATTCAAAACACAGAAGTGGCAGAAATTAATTTAAAATTAATTCCCGCTGTCAAAACAAAAAGCGTGTTTTTAAGAGGTAATAACTATCAAAAGATTGACACTTGTTTATGTTCAGTTTAATTGTAAAATTATGTCCAATGACCAACATTATATTAAATGGTAAAAATATATTCTAAATATACTTTAAAACCACTCAAATTCACAATTTATCACTGTTAATTATTTTGATTAAAAAAGTTGTTTTTAATTAAAATTTAGTAATTTTCACTATTCATCAAAATATGAAAGTTATCCGAAATGTACCAAAATTTCACCTTAGGCTAAATTCGATATTCCGAATCCAAAAATGAAGTCCATTTTGAAATATAAAATATATATAATTTCAAAAATTAGGTATTACTATTCATAAAGGCTAGTTTGATCGATTGTGGTGTGTGTTAAAACTCGAAGTTGCGTACAACACACGCTACTGTATTATTCAAAGGAAAGCGTACCATGGAAGCTTGGGATGTTTCATTTTAAATTTTTTGATGTCTTCATTTAGTCAAAAAGTTTAAAATATTGTATTTAAAAAGGTTTCACTAAAAGTTGATAAAAGTGCAATACTGAAAATGAATCTGTTCTTGCATTATGACTAAGAAACTCATACTATGTATTCTAAACTTATAAAGTTTAAAATTTAGTTAATACTATTCATGACCTCTTTTAATGGCTTTTTTTTTGGTAAGTCATGGTGCAATTGAACTCGGTGTTGCGTGTAGTGAAAGTTATTGAATTATTTTGAAGAAATAACACACTATGAAATCTTGGGGTGTTACATTCTCCCCTCCTTCAATAAATTGCGTCCTCGCAATTTGAAATTGTTCTTCGAAAATAAAAGGTTGAAAATAAAAAATATCTTTATGGGAAAACCCACATCGGATATTGGGTTACTAAAATTTATTCTTAATATGAGGAAAAGAGAAATGAAAGGGTCACCACCAAATTATGATCTCGATTAGGAGAACATTGGTGGAAATTGGAGACATATAATTTGAGGAAAAACGTAAATATTTATAGGTAGTGATTGAGGTCATCAATCACAAACAAGTATAGAATTGAGGTCCTTAAATTCATCAATCTATTATGATTTGAAATACCATCGGTTCAACAAAACATAGGGTATTAGGATAACACATTTTTGAAGTTTCAAAATATCTTAGTTGAAATCCCACATTGAAAAATGAATTAATGAGGCCTCTATTTAAAATAAAGAGTCGAAAGTATGAAGATTACCGAAAATAACACATACTAGGGTTCCATGTAGGAAAATATGGATATGGAAGAAAAATCTAACCATCAATTATCTGATGGAGAGTGGTAGAGAACATGGCTATAAAAAGGCCAACAATCCCAAAGCCATAAATTTGTGATGATTTAAGGTACCATCTAGGAAAACATTTTTGTTCAAAGTTGCTTTTCTTAATATTGAGGAATTTATTTATGAGATTGGCTAAGATCATAAAGAGATATACTTACTTTATAATTAGAGTTTTATCCATTAATAAATTTCTACCACAAACTCATCTTTCACTCTAAAAGATAATAGAATGTAAAAAAAATTCTATTTACACTATTCGTATAGGATTCCAAAATAAACGAATTTATAATTCATCTACATGATCTTTTAATAAAAACTACATTATTTAATCCAGGACATCTCATGGTCCAGTGGTAGGTGATACACCCTTGTCGCCCTTCGGTTGCGGGTTCAAGTCTCGCAGCCTTGCCGGACGCGACGGGTTGCCGCCCGACCTCCGGGTTGTCCTTTTATGGCAATCCAAAATAATCCAAACTAGAACTATCCAAAATACTTCTGTCCAAACTAACAGTCTAACATTTATAAGGAAGGTAAACATAATATAGATCCTTTTTACCCCGTAATAGCATATGAATACCTTAATCATGTATTACCATATTCCTTATTGATTACATTCATGCTCCTTATTCCATATAGAATGCTGGATATACTTCATCAATCCAAAAATGTTTTAAACCCCAACAATGATGGAATATACAAATCATTAATCAGTTCCAAGGTAGTCAAGAATATCCAATATATTTTTTCCAAAATAATCATGTATTATTCGAAAATCACTACCTCGGTATCAGAACTATATTATGGTTTATCATTCTCTCAACCATATATTTTCCAAAAATTTATCCTCCTATTGAGTCACTTTTCTTTGTTCCACACAATCTCAAGTCCTTAATGAAATAGTACTGCAGTACAATCCTTATATACTCCATAATTTTTATAACAAGTACATTGTTGATACAACACTCAATTGACATAATCAACATAAGAACTCTAATCATCCCTCTTCATCTGTGGTAGTATCATAACATGATTATTATCCAATAACATCATTTGCGGAATAGTCTGATGACTGGGACATAGGTTCGCGTAGTGTCCAAACTCCTTCCAAATGAAGCATTGTACATTTGAAACCATTTTCTTACCCTTGCAGTCACGTACATTGTGCCCTTTTCCTCCACACTTATAACAAACTCCCATTCCTTTCAGGCAAGTTCCAGGGTGTTTCTTTCCACAGTTACCACATATGGGAAAATTCTTCTTTTCCCTCTTCCCTTTATCCATCTTTCTCTCTTCCATCCTTTTCTTCTCTTGCTTCCCTTCAAAGCCATAGGACTCAGTAAACTCTTTACTTATCTTATCAACACATGATATTATTTCTTCATATGATGATAATACATGGGAGACTATTTCTCTTATAAATTCTAGTTTAAGACCATGAGAGATATGATCCTTCCTTCTCTTTGAATCATGTGCATTTCTGGAGTTATCATTCCTTCTATTGGGCGCCATTTCTAAACAATGGCATAAACTAGATTAGTTTATGAGTCAAAATACATAATCTCATACTTATAAAACACTTAACATAAATTGAACTATTTATGGATATAATCCATAATCATAAAAATGTTTTCTTTGAGGAAGTATATACTCATAAACCCTTCATAATGGTTTGTAAAGAAAATGAGAATTATCCTAAGCATATCCCCCGGGAGTGTCGTAACCAAGAGTGCAGCAAGGCCCGTTGTCGTGCACCAGTTCCCGTTCGAGTCTAGCTCAAAGCGTTGTTTTTGGGTTTTACCCCTAGGTACATCTGTGCCAGAGCCGCCTCTACCTGCTCGTATCCAAACAGGGATGTATTGCTCGGAAAACTCACAAAATCTCTACAATACCAAAATTCTAGGAAGTTCTTCTACACTAATCCTCAAAGCTCATCTTAGGTCTACGTGCTCTAATCAGAGTTTATCTAAATCTAGCTTCCAAGGTTTGTACTAAACTTCCTCTGATACCAACTGTAACGCCCCGACCCCAGCTGCCCAGAGTTGGTGCATTACTTCGTAACATTGGCATGATCACAAGAAAGATCAAATCTCGAAAGACCGATTGGTTTAGTAGCCTTGGAAACACTAGATATATTCATAAGTTTTACATTACATCATAAAATGAAAAACTACTACAACAACATAATGTTTCCACAATCCACACTATTAACCCCTCATAAAATCCCTGCAGGTCATTCATAACTTACTTCTTCACATCCTGGGAAAAATAAAACATAGAAAAGGGGTGAGCTCAAATGCCCAGTAAGGATAACAATATAACAGAAACTTTCATAAATAAGAATAAACATTTAAGGCAATGTATAACTAAAACAAAAGCCTTTTAAATATGAACTTTCAACATGGTATGGCATAAATAAAATGAAATAATTCCATTTAATTATTCACATGGATATTCTACTAATCGAATAATCACATGCAAAAATCAATAACCACTTTCATAATGTTGGAATGCATAATGCCAGACTATCATAACCACATAGACAAGGCCTCGTGCCAAGACTTCAAATAAGATTTTGTCAAGGCCTTGTGCCAAGACACTAGTTTGTCTCATGAGACCTACCGATGCATCGAGGAGCTATATCGGGCTCCACCCGTCACATATTAAGTCCAATGCATTCCCATATGAAAAGGTTTAAACATAACATAAACATTCGTATTAAAACTAGCATACGAAATGTCAATACTTTCACCATAAACTATGAATGGTATAAAAATAGCACATCCACAGTCAAACATATCACAAAACCTTCAATACAATATAGAAGTTTTGTATCATAATAAATCAACTTCAAATAATCTTAAAATCCATCAAAGGATGTTGACATAGATGAAATCAAAATTCTTTTTAAAGAAATATCTCCTTTTATTTTGAAATAATTTAAGATCCATATAAAATAAAACATTTTCTTTGAAAATATTCTTATAAGCTTGTAAGGGAAGATTTGAAGATTTTATAACGGCGGAAAATAGCCGCACCCGCCGTATAAGTTAAAAAAAACATTCTTACCTTAATTATGTCGAAAAGGTTAAAAAGGACCTTGTTTTGAAAACGACGGAAAGATTCCTTTATAAACCACTTATAAAAGTCAAAAAGGGTATAAATGACTTTAACTCATATTCTAGTAAATAGTAAAAATGTTTTGAAATGCATTTTTAAGAAACATGGATGTGGATGATAAAGAGATCCCAGTAGATTATTACGTATAAACAACCTTGGATAATGAAGAGGTTGTAAAGTAAACCCTTACCTTGTACTTTTCCTTGGTTGGGGTAGGTTAACCTCCTGTATAATGGTGAAATAGTTGTTATTAAATTATACAAGAATCATATATATTAATATGATATCATATATGATCTTTTAACATTGATTTGTTAATAATATCTTAGAATTATCGTCGTTTCGGGAGTTAACTTACTCATTTTCTTTTATATGTTTTGTTACATAAGCCATGGTTGTTGTATCTTATTCATATCCAGAATGATATCCAGTCCTTAAACATCATTTTTAAATCATCAAATGATAATTATACTTGAATGGATACGATGGAGAATGAATCTCATCGCGTTCATGGAGACGGTAGTCCGTACGTACGCACGAGCGACAATATCATTCTTTTGATATTAAAATAATGTATAAATGGATGGTATATCATATATACAGAATCATTAACATGTTATATTTATTATTTACATGAGTTACACATCATTATTATACCCATCCAAATAATATTATATTGAATAACAATTACACCACGACGTGGAGACGGTAGTCCGTACGTACGCATGTATGGTGACATGTTATTCAAAGGGTGGATAGAATACCGAATATGGTTGTACAATATTTATAATAACATCACAGTATATGTGAGATACTGGAGTTATTATTTTAGAATGGTAAGAACAAAGGAAGAAGAAGTGGAAGAAGAAATGAACTTGGAGAAGGGTGGTGAAATCATTACCTCTTCTTCGGGTTCTTCCTTTTGATTTGATCAAAAGGGCTCCTTAGGTTGGATTTCTGATCAAACTAAGGCCTCTAGGTTGTAGTGAGGGATGTTGGGAGAGTATTTGGGCAGAGTTTGGCCGAACCAAAAGGCTTTGAAGGTGTGAAGAAATGAGAAGGAGGAGTGCCCTTTTATAAGAGGGGTGAGGGGCACCTTTGGAAAAGATAGAAATATTAATTTATAATAAATTCATATTCGGTTTCTAATGGCTCCAAAGCTTATTATTCAAAGGTTAAGGTGGATATAGGTCGAAAACCACTCAACCAATAGAATTTAGACAGGTTTGGGTACTTATATTAACCTTATCTTTAAGTATTAACTCTAAGTTAATTAGTTTCACTTTTACAATGTCTCTTTGTATTTTTATATAATATGGTTAATAAACTTACTATATACATCCAAGCGACCCCCAAGTGGTACATTAATGATGAACCTATCATGATATAGGTCTCTTGGACGAACCTTAGATTTTTAGGAATTTAATATCAATTAATAATATAATATTTGTTTTAAGAACTCTTTTATGTCAATTTTGACACTATTCAATAGTTGATTTTTGTGAAACTAATAACAGATTGATTACTTCAAAAAACGTCAATTAAATCAATCCTAATATATCATATTATCCTAGAAAATTAGTTTAATTCATTAAAAGTTTCATATTATATTTATTTGGGTATTTATAATATCAATTATTTTAATTTTTCACTATTATAGTAATTACTGCATCATCATTGTGTCATATATAAAATAAATTATTTAATGTCTAAAAATTATAAATAAAATATCATTATGTAGGAAAGCTTTTTATATTTCTAATGAATATTTATAATCTAAAATCCAACATATATAACCCTATGTAAAAATTGTTGTTCTAAAAGATATATGCTTGTGTCATTTTTGTATTTATTTTAACTAAATTAAAATAAAGTGTCATTATCACTTACAAGTGGATCCATGGGGTCCCAAAATCGACCCAAAGATGACCATGGTCGACCATGTATCAACCAATAGGGTTAAGACACGTTTTAGGGTAATTTAGTATTATTATAATATTATTTTTTAACCCTTATTTACCGGATTTACCCTTAACCATGGTAAATAAAATATTTACCGCAGTAATTATTCAAAATGTCTAAAAATAAAAGTTACCTATTTACACAATTTGAAAATCCTGATTCCAAATATGGAATCCATTTTTCTAAATTCAAAACACAGAAGTGGCAGAAATTAATTTAAAATTAATTCCCGCTGTCAAAACAAAAAGCGTGTTTTTAAGAGGTAATAACTATCAAAAGATTGACACTTGTTTATGTTCAGTTTAATTGTAAAATTATGTCCAATGACCAACATTATATTAAATGGTAAAAATATATTCTAAATATACTTTAAAACCACTCAAATTCACAATTTATCACTATTAATTATTTTGATTAAAAAAGTTGTTTTTAATTAAAATTTAGTAATTTTCACTATTCATCAAAATATGAAAGTTATCCGAAATGTACCAAAATTTCACCTTAGGCTAAATTCGATATTCTGAATCCAAAAATGAAGTCCATTTTGAAATATAAAATATATATAATTTCAAAAATTAGGTATTACTATTCATAAAGGCTAGTTTGATCGATTGTGGTGTGTGTTAAAACTCGAAGTTGCGTACAACACACGCTACTGTATTATTCAAAGGAAAGCGTACCATGGAAGCTTGGGATGTTTCATTTTAAATTTTTTGATGTCTCCATTTAGTCAACAAGTTTAAAATATTGTATTTAAAAAGGTTTCACTAAAATTTGATAAAAGTGCAATACTGAAAATGAATCCGTTCTTGCATTATGACTAAGAAACTCATACTATGGATTCTAAACTTATAAAGTTTAAAATTTAGTTAATACTATTCATGACCTCTTTTAATGGCTTTTTTTTTGGTAAGTCATGGTGAAATTGAACTCGGTGTTGCGTGTAGTGCAAGTTATTGAATTATTTTGAAGAAATAACACACTATGAAATCTTGGGGTGTTACATTATATAATTTTTCTGAAGAAGGTATTGTGGTTTCTCCTTTTAATATTTATTCATGGTTTATATATTAATATTTAGTAGTCCACATTCACATATCACCATATTTTTTGTATAGTATAAGACTATGGGGTTCTCTAATGAGTTATGTACTCACACCCTTCTTGGGCCACCATTGTAGTGGGGTATCCTAGTAGAATCTGACTTTGAAGATAGTATAGGTTGAGAACATTCCTATTTTTTCATGTTTTAGAAAGAATAACTTGGGTGATATTGGGGGATATGATATGGTATGCCTCAATGACATCATAAATCCTCTCTTTAATTTTATTTATTTCTTATCCATATGCATGATTGACCTAGTGGGTGATCAATCTTGTACACATATATGCATGTTTTAATTTTTTTTATATGATGTTCAGTTTATTAATTATTTTTGTGTACTCTAATGTGATGTATGTGTATTATTATTTTCTTTTTTAATGTTTTTCCCTCTTTGATAAAGGGTAAATAGACTTCTTACTATGACACCACGTACCCTTATTGCTAGTCCGCAACCTCTAGAATTTAGTGAGGCACACATGGGGTCATGTGGTGGTCTGTTCCCACTACCGATCAGAGTGATTTAGGGTAGATCATTAGAAACTAGTATTCTAGGGTTTTCATTTGATTTAATATTTGGGATATGATATCTATAAGATATTGGAATTTGTCGAAGCATGTGATGGATATCGGACCGGTGTGTCATGAAAACCAATTTTCTAAATGTACAAGGTACAAGGGGATCAATATTGATGTTCTTGGTATGATTTGTTATAGTTCTATAAATAATTTCACCATATGTGAAAAGCATAGAGTATGGAGATTTAAAAAATTATGTATTTTTTATCTCTTATCCCATTGGAAAGACACTAGTTCTGGATTTAACTCTTCACATGTTGTGGAAAGAGGTGTCCCATGAATTATTCTTAGAATGTTGACATTCACTTGACATATTGGGGACTTTAAGTGTGTGATTTATATTACTGATGAGTGGTTATGATAATGTATCATAAAAATGCTATAAGGTTTTTTATTATATAATTTAATGGTGTAATTCTACTCAGCTAAACCACCATGTATGTATATTCTCTTTAGATGGAAGGTCATTTGGATCTAAAATGAGATTCTTGATGATGATAATGATGATGAAGTTATATATTCATAAATGGAATGTGACCTTAGTATGTTATCAAGGTAATTAAAGTACCTTTTTATAACCCCCATGTGTTATTAGAAACTAGGTATTGTTATTTAAAGTGTTAGTAACACCCTATAAAAAATAATTCTATAAATCATGTAATGGAATTTCATCTAACCAAAAATCATGTTTGTAGTCTTTTAATATGAATCATTTCAAATGATGTCACTATTTATACAAGTGGTAACCAATGAGTGGTGCTCCTCAAAGGAGTTGTTCTATAGGTGGATTATTAGTGAGGATTGATTCCTGGGTAGGATTTTGAGTTGGCATGATATGTCATTACAGGAATACATGAGACCCCAGGGTGGGAACTTTATCATGTGTTCTTCCATGATATTTTGGTTTGGTATCATGGATAACACCCCCTGAGCTGTGACCTTATACTAGTTTTGTCTTGTTGGGTAGGTGGGAGATCTAAGGACCCTTTGTTTCTCTCATACCATAGTTGTTTAGTGTTTATTCATGTTGTAGGGTAACCCATGATAGGGGTTAGACTGGTCTTATTAGTTCCTTTGATATAGGAATCATAGGTACATTATTTGGGGAATAGGACTAGTGCATGTACAGTGTAACCAGGTCTATGTTATAAATATTGAGATGCCTAAGAATTTCCCTACATAATTTGAACCTTTGATGATAGTTCTTTTGGCATGAGGATTGATTTTGAAGGATAGTACAATTCTAGTGTATTAACCTATTAGATTTGGATATTCTTTAGAAGCATATTGTACTCATGGGTAGACACGTTGTGTTTTAGTATGTAGCTGGTTTGTTTAAGTCCCATGATTAATTGTGGCATTTTTATGGTTCCTAATTTTGAATAGGACATATTTGTTTGATCTAAATAAATGGAACTAACATATCATGGACCATGGTTAGGTATTTTTGGTGTGTCATCCTAGTTTGATGACATTAGACTCATGAATTCATGAGAAATTGTTTACAACCAGATGTTATAGAGGTGCACACCCATTGAATTTTGAAGAGATTAAGGTGATTCATGTTGTTATCACATGAAAACTATTTAATTCTGGAATTGACAAGGTTGCATGAGGTCCAAGAGAAAATAGGTTTTGATGGGATGTGTTGAGAATCGATCAAAAGGACCAGCATACATTCTTTAGTGATGAAACGTGTTTTTAGTTAATGCTCAAGGGGAGAAATAGGTGAAGTCATATGGTGGGGGTACACCATTGGAAAATTGAGGTTAGTGGCCCTTATTTTAATTACATTCAGTGTATATAGTGGGTGGAATTTCCCTAAGTTGTGATGCATGACATGTTATGTTTCTTAGTGGCTCTCAGGTATGACTAGTTTCACCCATGTCGAATCATTATTCATGGCAACGGATAGGTTTTGGGGTGTAATGAGCGATTATTAATTTCGGTAGTGGAATGATAAGGATACTCCAATAGTGGGGAGAATAATGTCATTTACAGGAAATCACCCCAACAGTTAGAAGGGACATGGGTATAGTGCAATTGATCATTACATGTTTGTCTATAAATTTAGAGGTTGGTGAACTAAGAGACTTAGTTTTCCTAGATTCTTTAGAGAATACCATATATGAATAAGGATATAATATCAAATTGGGTCCAAGAATTGGAATCAGTATCAAAGTAACCTTGTTGTGGTCCAAATATTATTGGGTTAGAAACGATTCTTTCTTGTGAAAAGTAGTGATTTTTTTCATGGAAGGATGTTTAAACTATAAAATCACATTGGTTTTCGGGTATTTACATCAATGTGGGTGCTCTGAATGATTATAGAATTCTTCCGGGATAATATAATTATGATTAGGTAAATTATTTGAGTATCGATTAAGGATGTAGGTCATTTTTTCATGATCGATGATTTAGAGGTGGTTTGACCACTGGTTTGGTGTGTAATATGATATGGTGAACTAGGAATAACATTCGGTCTATCATTTTGAATACTATTGGTTTTTTAGGAATTATTCAGGGCATGTTAAGTAAATTTTGACATGTCTCTATTATTCTAGGGGTGATAGAGGTACATACATTTTGTTATGGATTTTAAGAATAAGAATGGGAATTAAAAAATTAATGGTGTTATAGTGTATATTTTGGTGTAGTAAAGTGGTAATTTTCTCTAGGAAACTCTTTTTAATGAGGGTTTGGTGCTTCAGCGGTAAATTTTATTAGTTTAATTATTATAGCACTAGTATTTTTTTACATGATAAGTCTTATAGTGGGTATCACCTAAGGCTGAATGACTAATTAATTAATGAAACATGGGTGTATTGGTATAGAAATGTTCTAGGGAGCACCATTTTGGTGTCATGATAATTAAATTAAGTGATGGATAATGTTTTAGTTGTCTGGGTATATTTTATTGGATTTTATATTCAGAAAGTAATTAATAATACAAGATTGGAATGTGGCATCTTGGCCTTGAATTAACCACTAACCCATTTTGGGGTGTATAGAAGGAAGTCCACTGAGATTTATCAAGGATGCAATGTGTTATAGTGGGTATTTTCATATTCACATGAGTCTGAAAGATTTTTGAAATTCTAGAGGAATTTTAATATTTAAAATAGTAGATGATATAGATTTTGAACCAGGAATCAGAATGGAATAATGAGTGTTTGGGAACCTAATATGCGTGTTTTTTGGAATTGGAATAGGGGATTGGGAATTATCTAGGAGGGTTCGAGAAGAAATAGATATAGCCTAAGGGGATGGGGCTACAATGTGATAAACAAATAGCCAAATGAATGAGAAGTGTCTATGTTCCAATACTTGGTTCACCGTCTAATATTTGGTGTGATTTTATGGGAAATTTTTTTAAATTTTCCCTTTGTGTTTTTAAAGAGAATCCCCTCCCCTTTCCTATCATTTTGGTGCATCGATAGTGGTGTCCCTCACCCCATTCTCCGATGACCCACCATAGTTTTTTTGTGGGTCTGTGGTGTTTTTACCATATATTTGAGGCATGTAATTGATTTTGGAGACCTTTACACATATTCCCCAACCTTCTTCTATAATATTATTTTCTCTCAGTTAGTATTTTGATTCTAATTCCACTGAATCATGGTTTTATTAGATAAATGAGATGGGTTGTCAAGAATCCCAGTTAAAGGGAATCCCGAGACTATTTTTTCAAGTCACCACATGTTATTTTAGTGATGTGTGTTCTTGTGGGGTTTTTTCTAATATTTTTTTCTGAAATTAAATTAAATTTAATTTTTTTAGTATTCCATGTTAGGGATAATACCCTGAATGAAATTAGGGATGCACCATATGTTGTTGGTGCATGTTTGGTTATGGTTATATTGTGATGGGCCAACCATTGAGATATTCCGTGGTTATGACTTTTTTAAATTTCATTTTTAGCCTATATGAAGTTATTTTATTTATTATAAGTGATTATAATTAATAAAATTCAATATATTGTGATTGGGAGAATATCCTCCTGAGAATTTGTGATGGTTGGATCGGATTGGATGATTTTTAGTAGGAACTTCCAAACCAAGACATAGATAGAAAATCTTGTAATTAGGTATGTAGTCCTTGTTCAAGATATATGGCTTTATGAATGATGTTTATATAAATGTAGTTGTGTTCCCTAATTAATAGGGTGATAGACCACAATATTAATGAATTTTATAATTTGATTCAAGTATTTAAATTTAAATTTAGTTATTAAAAATTGATGAGCACCTTGATTATAAGGGACAGGTTCTTATTCCACTATATACCTTGTGCATTAGTTTTATGTTTCAACTAGTGATGGATGGGGAATAGAAAGAGAGGATACCAAGGTTCATGACACGTCTAAGAGGGGGTGTGACGTGACATGAGATAGATATCCCTAACAGGACAAGTGAGGAAACCTTGGAGGTTTTATGCCAATATAGGTTGACCATCAGTAGATTAGATACATGTTTGGTGTGTTTACTAAAATATAGTGGACCTTTACATATAGATGTTCCGTGATACATCTTTAAATACTATCACAATAATGTCATATACCTATGGAATGTTTGGCTATGTCATGATTTTGTTGATGTTGGGGGATGGGATGACCTTCAAGCATCATACATTAACCAAGGAGTTGAGCCTTACCAAAGGAACAAACATAGGGTGCCTCAATTATATTAATAAATAAGGGACCCAAATGGGTTCCCCATTAAAATTCAATCCCCAAAAAGGGTGTGAACTTTAGTAGAGTTAGTTGTGTGTATCACCAATAACCTGAACCAAGTTGAAATCGTGAAGCGGCTATGATGATGAGGATGGGCTAGGTTGTTTATCACACCTATGTATTTATCTTATTTTATTTTTTATATGTATTGTGATTTTCCAAGAATACTAGTAATTGTTCATTGGATGTGGGTTTTTTTGATTGATTTGGACACCTAGGAATCACTTATTTAGATGGAAGAGAATGTAGGATGCCTGAGATGTTTGGGATTCTATCACATAGTAATTTGAGAGTGGATGGAAAGTTTGATTAGAAAACATTGTGGGTGATGTAGTGGTAAATTCTAAATATTGATTCAAAGGATCTAAAATTATAGAATATAATAGATATAATTATATAATTCATGTGATTATAGGTATTCCATTGATATAGTTATACTACTGTGAATGTCCATAATGTTTAGGATTTGAATTGAGATACCAGCATACCATTACAAATGGATGCAACCTTCAAGATTTCAATGGTGGTATAAGGTGTAATGTGGAAATATATATCTTGGAAAATATGTCTTAAACTCATTTGTAGACTGTTGGTTCCCCTCAATTGATATCTAATATACCACCTAGAATATGGTGGATGCACCAGTGATGGTTCAGCGACGGAGCTATGATACGTAGAAACCATGGTGAGTGACCATGTGGGATCCAGAAGTGTATTCCATTTGATTACCAAGGTCACATACGAATTAGTCACACCAGGATGTGTGGGTTTTACTAAGGAATTATCCCTCCTTTTAAATATATATTATCCTAATATTAACGAATTCCTAGGTACTACTACGGGGTTTGTCATGAGGGGTTTGGGATGAGGGACACCCGGTGATACCCTAGGTTTTCTACTCATTATAATAAAGGTGTGATCATGGAATACCCAGAGGGTGGATAGAGGTTCCCTTAATGTGATTCCCAAAATCATTGACAACTGGAAATTTTCCAAAGAAGGTGTGGTCAATCACGGTGTCAGGCATGAGGATTGATAATTTTAATCTAGAATAGACATAATTTTATGTGTATTCCCCTGAAGTAGTCATGGAAAGGCAGTTTTCATGGTCCTAATGATGTAATCAAAGACATTCTAGAATCATCCAAATGATGTTATTGTGATTGTATTTAGTTTTTTAACAGTTTATTTATTTATTTTGAACAAACCACATGAAAATATCACTAAATTGATAGTATAGGACGATACCACATTATTAGTGGATGACTGAGTTATGTACTCACAATCTACAAAGTTCATCATTGCATTGGGGAACTCAAAAAAACCCTCACTTGATTGTAAGTATAGGTTGGGAAGAAAAATGGGTTTTCATGTTTTAGTTGGAGTGGCTCGAGTATGATAAAATTCTGGTATATAGTATGGATTTGTAACATTGTAAAATCACTATTTCATTTTAATTGTTTTTATCTATATATGTGATCATATTAGTGGGATATTGATCTGGAATTATTGTATTCATATCTTTGATTTTTCTGATGTTCAGTATATTTATTAATTATATGTTCTCCATGGTGAAAGATGTGTATTATGATTAGTTATTCTATTATTTTTTATGGACTCAAATATTGGGGGTATAAACTCTATATAGTATGTCCTTAGACCCCTGCTTAAAGTCAGAAGCCCCCAACATTCAAGGAGGCATTCCTAAGGTCATTTGGAAGTTTGGTTCAACTATTGGTGAGAGTATGCTATAGTTGGGGTTATATTCAGAAATTTTTTATTATACCTCAAGAGAGTTATCCTCTCTCGGTTCCTTTGTCTTCCTCAGCTTTATATATCTTGTAGAACAATATTCATAGTATAGGATCAAGTCTTTTCTTATTCTACATCAACAGTTACAACTTCTCTCATCACACTCACATAGCTCCTAATATGTGTATATCCATTTCTTCAATTATGTTTTCCATTATTGATATTATTATATAGATGACTCACACCTTTTCTTGGATTAATTTTCATATTCTTATGAGTGGAAATATTTAAGACATTATATACAATAAAGAAAATCATCTTCACCAAGTAATTCACTAATAATCTCAATATCTTCATTTCAATGGATTCACAAGGGAGATTCCCCATGTAATCTTCATTTTACTTATACCTGTATATCAAAGAGTATAATGAAAATCCTTAACTTTTACTATTTCTTATTTTATCGCACTTTTTCCTCAACCGAATGTATCTCTTGTTTTCTAAAATAGGTGTGAGTTATTTTTCTCTTAAAAATATTCAATACTAGAAATATATAAATAAATATATTTTTATAGTTGTATAAAAATACGCAACCATAATAGTTATGGTGTGGATCTTTTTATATCAGTTTTATTTATTTCTATGAAAACCTTTAAAGACACATAATTAAGACCATTATCTCTAGCTAGAAACTCAATAACATTCTCAAATAATACATTAAGAATTATATGTTTAGTTTTGATATTTAAAAACAATGAGAATAGTACATGAATCATCATATTTTCATTTATGTATTAACTCACCTAGAAATTCTTCTTTTTAAGATTAAGATATTTTCCTTTCGACCCTCATGGTTATCTATTATCTCATTTGAATCAATAAAAATTATTAGATTCAAACTTATTCATTCAAATCTGATCAAAATGATATAATATCTAATGAATATCTCCTTAATCAACTTAAAAAATATGTATTATTCTTGAAAAAGAAAGATTTTTTTCCTTTCATAAGAAACTCATTCACCATATTATATTGAAAGTAGATATTGAATCATGGTTTATCATAGATTATATATATATATTACATGAATTAATAACTCTTGAATCACCCCATTTGGTTTTCTTCATAAAGATATTAATTCAAAAAAACTCACTATTCATATAGAATAATTATGAAAATTCTACTGAGTGTTTTAGTATTATTCAGCTCAGAAGTCAAACGTGGTACACAAAAAAGTCATATGTTGGGACATCCAACATCATAAACTGAGTCAAAATCTTATTCTGTGACATGAAAAGTCTTACACATGGTTTCAAAAGTCATACTCAACCTTCAGAGTCTAACATGAAAAGTCATACACCCATGATGAATTCTTACTTGTGAACTTGTAAAGTCATATTACAATGAAAAGTCATAATCTTGATAAAAATGTATTTTAAAAGATTCATCAAAGTCTTGAAATCTATAATTATAAGTTATAATGTTTTATTGAAAAATTATTATGCCTTCCATTCAATGTCAAATTCTATCCATGAAGTCTAAAAAACATATCCAATATCAAATTTTATGCTTAAAATTCCCTACATATTTAATTATGTCCATGATGAATTAAAATTTATCTTAGGCCATTTAAAACTCCTCAAATCACCTCACAACTACACCAATTAAATATTTGAATTGTAAAATCAATCCCAAACTCCTATATAAATATTACAAGGTCTTTTCATCATGTAAATACTCAATATATAGTATCTCAAGTAGTTATATTCTTTTGTAACTATGACACCACCTTCATCTATTTAAAAAATTCATCCAAGATTTTATTCTTTTAACTTTCAGTATCCCATATCCCAGTCACTCTTAGGATGGAATATCAATAATTTAGGAAAGATATATATAACAAAAATAACAAATTTAATCATTTTTATATACATCTCATACAAGTTGTACAGTTCCAGCATCAATATCCAGTTTCCCTAATATATGTCATCCTTTATAATCATGATGTAGATAACTCTCTTCAGTATTTATTCATCAGATTTATTTTACTTTATGAATAGATCAATAATCATCATGTTTTATGTGGTCTAGCCAATTTATTTTTTCCACCATCAATTCAAGGTAAAATCACCCCTCACCGTTTATTATGGTTGCCTCTTCCTTTGGGGGGATAGTCATTCCATCACCCATCACTTTACATTTTCATAATCATAGATACAATAAATATAATTGAAGAAAAATACACCTTCAATCCATAGGTAACTTCAATAAGATATCAAGGTTGTGTAGTATGATTATGGAGGATGTTGGTGAACCATGATGTTTGACATTAGAGTGTAGAGTGACTAGTTTTGTGCGAAAGTTTATTTAGAGAAAAAAATTATATATAATTTTTTTATATAATGTTACCTATTTATGTGTGTTACATATTGAGTGATATTTTTTGAGGTAGTAATATATTTTACCTATTTAGATTATGAGTTGATTTCTTTGTCTATTAAAAAAATTTAGTACATTTCTTAAAAAATTTCATGAAAGATTTCAAGGAGGATCCAACTAAATATACCTATATATTATCCATTATATATATAAATTTATTTTTATGTATGTAGTAGTTGGTTAGTGATTGATCTATGAATTACTAGAACAAGGCTATTGTTTATGATTAAATGCTGGTCGTGGTCACTATCATAGTAGTATTTGAAAAATATTTACTATTTTCCCTTTCATTTTATTAAAATACATATATTGAGATGGTTTTTTATCAAAGTTATGGATTTTTTTGGTGGTTTAATTTATCGAATTTTTAGGTTAATTCCTCCCGCATGTATGTGCTTTATACCCTTAATGTTTTATCTGACTCATGACCTATTGGATATGGGCTTTGGGGGTTACTTGTATCTATATTGTTACTCAAAGAGGGTTACCAGTAGAGGGGGTAATGAAAATAATTTAAAAATGATTTTTAACTTAAAAGTAAAACTTTAGGGGGGGGGTGTTGAGGAGAATGGTCTACAAGGAATGAAAAAAAGAAATATTGGTGGATTTTTGAATGAGTTTTTTGAAAAATTGGTTTACTAAAAATATAAGACTGGTTGACTAAAAAAGGATAAAAACATCAATCAACTAGTAATGCTATTTCTAGAGAAGTAGTATATTTTTTGATGAGGATTGAATAATTGTTTAATGTTATTGATTAAAGTAGTTCTTATTTTAAATAGTGGGGAATGAATGTGGAATATCATAAAGAAGGGGTAGTTTTTTTGAAATGTAAAGATGAATCTTAAATAAATTCTCATGATTGTTGGGTCTAGAAAATTCTTCATGTGAGAGGAATATAATTTTATTAAAATCAGAAATGGTGGAAATAAACCAAAAAGAAGACTAAAGAAATTTTTTTAAAGCGTATATTTCCACAAAGGATGGATTGATCCTATGATGTACTAATGATTAATTGTTCACTAGTCCACATGGAACTCTACATCTTCAAGAAGTTCCCCTAGAATCAAATAGTTCACAGGAGAAGGAGGTATTAAAGACACCAAAAAATGAAACCAAATTCTCATGTGAGGACAGAAGGTGATTTCTCCCACCATGAATAACTATCCCCAATGAAAAAAATTGTTCACTAGAGAGGGATGTACCACCAAATAATTTAGATAACCAAAGTTGTTTGAGAGGCCGGGAGGTGATTTCAACCCCTGTGGATGACTGTGCCTGCAAACGAAATCATTCATGGGATGAGGATTCATTATGGGATCTACTAAAAGAAGGACTATAGCCCACCATGTATGATCATACATCTTGGTACATGTTCCCTCTATTAATCTATAAAATAACCCTAAGGGAAATAGGGATAGAACGATGAAATCCCAAGGGAAAAGAAGTGATAGTTAGAGGAATGCTCGGACAAGATCCAAATCATGGATATATATTTTGTGAGTAGGTAACATCCTACTACAAAGAATTAAGGATGAAATAAAATAATATCCATCCATCATAAACTCAAACACTTGGTAGACTCCATTCTATAGTGCATAAAAATATGAACCCTCTTTGTACAAGAACCCCACATAGCAAAATACTATGAGGGTGAAACATTGCTTGTGTTGTAAAGTGATACATGGGAGGAATGTGGCCCCACATAAAAATAAGATACATATGAAGAACCAATCCCCTCATAGCAGCATGCAATCTGGGCAGACCCCTAGTCAGTGTAGCACCATGGTGTGTACATGGTACCCTCACCCACATGGAAACCTGATATACTGAGGGAATACAATTCACATAAGCACATGATTCATGGAATGAGGTATCCTAGGGTGTTCTATGATCCAACTCCCATCATTCTCTTTTTTTGTCTCATCATCCCACATGGTGTCTCTTCTCTAAACCATTCAGTTGGAATCAGGCCAAGCCCTCTTCCAAAACTTCATAACATGTATAATCAAATCATCAGGCACATCCATGTTTTCATTCGAGTCTACATACCCCTGGTAATAAAAGTAACATGTTAACTGCAACAACAATGGTGGACCTCATAATGTTTTTGATTTTACATTCCCAGATTAATGAGGGTTATAACATTGTAGGTGCTCACATGAGATTCTTCATTTCAGATGGGGAGGGTGATGACCACACATTTCTTTCCCTTCGACGGTCAATGAGACCCCTCCCCAAGAACCAATTTTATGGAATTCCACCTAGAGAAAGACCATATCCTTTCATGAGAGAGGAGGAACTATTTATACTCTTTGCGAAATACCATGGAATAACTAGATAAATTCCCATAAGTGACTATCCTAGATAGAATAACAAAATAGGTGATTGACACACTCGAATAACTCCCCCTCTCCCTTTGAGGTTTAGACCTCTTTCACTAGTGAATAGAGATGGTAATTTGATCTTTAGATCCACTATTTCATCTTGTTTCTAACACTGAGCATAACTCACATGGGATTAGGAGTTAGTGTTTATCATGATATCCATATGGTCCCAATTAAAATGGGCATCCTATATTGTATAATCCCCAATCATATCCAATCCATATAGGCCTCATATATGGTATAATCCCTAATTATATACATTCAAATAGGAAGCGCGCAGGCATAATCCACACACCAAATCCAACCAAGAGGAATCCATTTGTGAAGTGAAGTATCCATCCGTAAGCCCCAACCACATGGGCATCCTCACATGTATAATCCCCAATATTGTCCCATCAAATGGGATTCCTACATAGGTGTAATCCCAAATATCTATTCAAATGGGATCCTTCCCTAGTAGTATGGTCATCCTCATATGTGTAATTCGTAACAAACTGAAATATGTGGGATTTGATTCCCAACTATCCAGGATACGTAAGAATCCTCCTTGAGGTCTAAAACCAACACCCAAGTTCACCCTCATATTATCTGGTAAACATTCTTATTATGTTCATATCTACCTAGGATGAGAAATATCTTTTGGGTCCCTCTGGTTGTCTCGGCATAAGTCCCGCACAAAACATTAACTACAAACCTTTTTCCTAGATGTCATTGCAGCCTAAAATTAAACTACATGGTTTAGTCCTCTTCACATGACCTTAAAAGGGGATGTTTCCTGTTAAGTGGTTCTGATTTATATGGATTCTGATTCCTTTGTTGAGAATGCATAAAAATACCATAAAAATGTTTTATCCTGATATCAAAGAAAATTTCATCTCCCTAGATGGAAGAAAACTCCATAGAACCTCAACACATTACATAAAACGGGTGAAGTCTAAATAAATTACCAATGAATCTCTAATTTATCCATAAAGAGGTACCATTGATGTATTACCATGGATGCATAAAATATCCCTATAAATGGATAACCTCATATACATAAGGATGATTCCAAACCCATGCTTATTCATAATGGATTTTTAATTCCAGGTGATCTTCATATAAAAACATGGGAATGATCAATGGATTCACAAACATATCTTAAACCTAAAAGAGTGTCCCAAAATAGGAAATAGTTCCCCCACCAAAAGGGTTTGATGATCCGGACATCCATCCTCTTGACCAATATGATTTATTATGTGTCATAGGGAATGTTTTTCAATGAACTCCTACCTTTGGAATGTAGGTCCATGAGTCATGAAGAATATGAGATCCATCGGTCAATATTGGCATCAAGAACAAATATAGTCGGACGTCGTTAGAAGATTCTTTACCCGAAATTAGTGATTTCACTCCATTTAACCCCAATATTCAATCATCGGGTGATGTCAGCATTCTTGGAAACAAAATGGTGAACCTGATGTGAATTCGTAACTATGATAGAAGTATAACCCCATGTCAGGACCCTTTTGCATCCAAAGTAGAGTAGGGCCAAAGGAGACATTAAATTTCACATGTGGTCATGAGATGATAGTTTAATGAGGCTATGTTGTCTTTATTTTTTACATATATTTGATGCACACATCACTAGAACTCTCTTAAATCCAATGGAAATTTTCCAATTCTCAAAAACATGCACATCATTATCTGCATAGGCTAGTTAATCGAACAAATATAGGACCTCATCACCCACCCAGCATCATCAATACTAGGTGTAAAATGCATTGATCCAAGAGTGACACAAAAATGATACCCTTTCCACCCTAGAGTTAGCTCGATAGTCCCTGTAGTACATGAGTTCACACTAACCATCTACCCAGTGAAAATTTTTGGCCCAAAACCAAATTTCCCCAATATCCGTCTCAAACTGTTTCAGGAGCCTTTCCATGAAACATGACAGTAAGATCACCTCTTACTATAGGGAGGTCTAGGATGTGGTCACTATTTACTTCATCCTAGTATTACATGGATCATTCTCAAGGGTCCATACCATTAATCATCTCCATCAATGTCGTATGACTCGGTATCTTCACAATGCCTAGGATACTAACCCATGGTTCATATCCAATGTAAAATAGACCCAGGTCCCCAATTCGGGTTATAGTAGGTGATAATCAATAATAAAAATAGGTTCTGGTCTTCATTCCTACTAAATAATCCACCGAAGTAAATACAGTTGCAACCCATGAGTAAATTTATATTCCTGATCACCCTCATGAAGTCAGTCAGTTAAATATGATGGAAAACCATGGGAAGATAAAAATTCCTACTAATTTACATCAATCCCACCATGATAATAAGGCATAAAATTATATATAGACTCAAATCCATTCAAATGAATATGAAACACTTCAGTAAGATACGGTGGCAAACAAGGATATGAAAATATATCATCACCAATATCTTCTCCTTATGAAAATAAGATAGAAAATTAGAGGCAGATGCATATCACTGCCAATGCATATGAAACCCATCATTCAATTATATATGAAAACAAATACATATAGATGAAAATACCTATATATGAATATTAATCCCATCATGAAAATATGGTATCAATAAGAGAACATAGATGAAAAATCTAGCTAAAAATCTAGATCAAGTATATATTCCTACTCGAACACTGGAATGGGTGTATATTCTCATTCTCGCTAAAGATATCTCTCAAAAAATATTAAAAATAATGTATTTTTCTCCATCAATCCATTACCATATCGTATATACTTTCCAATATGTAATCGCATCTATGGAAGTAAAAAGGAGTTGAGCCCAAAACCCCACCTACTCAAATGGGTGACTTATCCACACAACAAGGTGGTCACTCAAGAATAATAAATAATTCATAATGCAATCCAAGAGGATCATTAGCAATATTCCGTGATAAATAGACAACATGTTCAGGCATAACTATCCATTGCATATATGGGACACCGGTTCACTTCGGTGGCCACTTCGAGTATGGTATACATTCCTTCCATAATACTAGAAGCTCACTGACATATTCTAGAAGCACCACGGAATACACTCAAATAGGCACAAATATATAATGGTTTTCACTTACAGAAATCAACCCCAATCTTCCTCAAGAGACTCACTAAGGATAACTTGTGCCAAAGGAAATTGGAAAATGAATAGTAGACATAATACCCTACTCCAATGGAAGTTGTAATTCCTGAGTCCACCAAACATCTATCAATGGTGAATTAGGATCATACTGATCCATTACCAAATTAAGGAATTGGGATCAGAAGTTTTGTTGTTCCTCCCTACTATATTATTACCAACATCTATGGAGGTCCTTCCTAAAGCACATACATTGAAGGCTTCCTTCATGGACACAAACTGATTGATCATGAGATCCTATCTCTTAATGAGTGTCACAGAATCCATCCTCATGTCCAGAATATCAAACATCATGAAGGTCCTCCCCATGCTGTCATCCACCCTGAAGGTCCTCTCTAGGGTATACACTATAAAAATTCTACCTACATTTGGACATAAAGTTTTGTTGTTATTCCTCACCATGATGGTGCTCACTATGAATTTCCTCCCTATAGTAACATTTTATTTCATTAATATGCACATAACCATTATTTATTCCTCTCTAAAGGTCTTCCCCATGGTATACACTGCATGAATTCCCCCTACATTTAGATATCATGTTCTGATGGTAGTTATCTCCCCGATGGAATTTTTTATGAATTCCCTCCTTGAAATGATGTCTCATTTCAGAAAAGAGGACCTCCCCCTTTGTAAGTAAAATAAAAGAAAGTAATCATATTCTTATGGTCTTGGAAATATGGGGTTAGAAAAGTTAGGTACAATATAAATGAAAAGTGACATCCTTTCTCAACCAATATATGGCCCAGAACAATGCTCCTCCTCTATGCCACCCTGGGATCATTCCCATACTAATGAGACCCCTATTAGCACCACTATTTGCGACAAAATGGTCAAGAAGTTCCCATGTTGGGAATATAAAGTGGATAATTATATGGAAAAATAAAAAGAGGATGAGTTTATGATGATAAAAATATTTTCTAGGCATGATATACCCATTATTTTTTATCCTCAGTCACTTATCAGTTTGATATTTCAAATGAATTGTAAGAAGAACACATATATAATATATTTATTAATCTCCAGAAAACTCTATGTCACCAGAAAAAATATTCATTCATTATGACTGGAATACAAACCATGTCATTATATTGGAAGATATTCATCATCAAATTGAATTTGAAGTTGTTACATCTGCGCAGAGACCACAATCAGGAAAATTATGGAAATATCTTCAGTCCACATTCCTCAATGTGTTGCATAAGTTGCATAATCTAATTTTCGATGCCCCCATTGAATTTATATATAGGGATGGGGGACAAGGATCATTTCATTTCACCTCATGACCCGTTCCACAATACCCACTAAAAATGACATCATGTAATGTCATTATTCTAAAAAGGCAATTAATAAAAACCACTAATCAAGAAAGATGGCACATTCCATAAGAACCATCCTTGGGTAAGTCTCAAAAGTATCAAGACCAATGAGAGAAACCCATAAAAAACCTCTTGAACAATAAAACCAAGATCATCCAACAAGCTTCTCGATTATGGGAATACAATTGTCTAACACTGATCATGTCTTTAGAAGAAAGAAGTTCATGTGTAGACCCAATATTATAGGTGGGTCACACTCCGGGAATGATTTTTTAGATAAAGAGGGTGTCCATAACAACAATTTCAACTACATTACAATATCAGCTAAATCCTAAAGGGTTGGGGAATTTTTCTAACAAAAATGCCACACATATGACCAATAAAATTTGTTAGAGACCCAACAAAAAGATAACAGGAGAAACCCCAACCTTCAGGGTTGGGGAAATTTTTACCTCATCCGCCCCATCAATGGAAATTAGTATTTCCATATTAATGGAGGCAGCTAAGTGTTAAGGTACCCCATTTCATCCCATCTCAGAACTCATTTCCTCTATAATGTATGTGTACAACCACACTGTATAGAGGTTCTGTCTGAGTCACTCTTCAAAAAGAAGCTTAAATAGAATCACAAAAAGGAAGGGTGTGGTAAATAAAATCATGAAATCAACCCTCCTGTCATTCATCATCCATTATGATGCCCACATTTAATTATGAAATGGTAAGGGTTGTGGATTTCAATCATTCATATGGTTAAAAAAATTAGGCTCATGTAAAAGAGTAAGAAGAAGATTGTTCCATCTAGAATGTATTCCACATTGATAATGAAGGTGTGTTTACCTGGAACCAAAGGGTCGGCCATAATTTTGGAACTCCCTCAATCAATCCCCCATTACCTCACTAGTGAATCTCTAAAAAAGAATAATAAAGTAAAGGTCTCATAAAACCCACCACCCCCTCTAAATGAAGATGAGATTCCTAAACATGAAGAAATATTCTCTTATTATGAGGAAGAAATAAAAGAGTTTAAGTGACTCAATGTTGAGTTTTTGTGAGATAGTGTTCTTATAAAATATTTTACCTGGACAGAGCGTCAATGTAAAATTCCATCAGGTGTACCTCATCCAGAAGGGTTCATCCCATGGAATGAAGCAGGACTAGGAAATCTACCTAACTTGTAACAAGAACCATTGGATAACCCAGAACGAATTACAGCTAGATATCAAAATTTCCCTCCATTTAGGAGACCACAATAACGGGATCTGTAACATCCTAAAAAGATGTTCCCAACCAGATATCCCCTCGAATAATCGAAAAATTGGAATGTTAAATCAAATTGATTGATTCACCTGTTTGACCTTAGGTTAAACCAAACAATATTCAACGGATTATCAGTACCAAATAATAATTGGAAGCCCGATTTGAAGTTAAGTAATAGTCGTGTACACTAGTTTAGCTAGAATAGAATACTTACCCCTATTGGGTAAGTGACACCCCACCACCCCCAAATTTTGGGAGCCCTAAATTTATAATATTCAATGGTTGAGGAGACATTGAGAAATATCTTATACATTATGATTCCCACAGTGATACCATAATGGGAACTCCTAAGTAACAAGAAGCAAGAAAACTCAGTTACTTCATGGGGAACTTACAATGGATAACCTTTGTATGGTATACTAGTTTCTAGATCATTTGATAATGGTATTTGAGTATATCCTTTGGAAATTAATTTTTAAATTGAAATAATAAGAAAATGAGAGAGTTAAGAACTTTATTTCTAGATGGAAAGGGTCGATCGTCTCCTTAAACCGACCACATCCCAAATAGTATATGCTCTCTCTTTGCATTTATAACCATTAAGAAAATATGAGAACTCCCATCATCTTTGTAAAATACACAAGTGGATTCCATGATTTATCCACCATTTCCCAAATAATGGAATATTCCATACAATAAACTAATCTCAAGTCCTAAATAACTCCACCGGTCTCAGGGAAAGAGCAGTAAAGGTGATGGTAGCATCCATCACACTTAATCCAGCCTCCACCCTTACTGCTACTCCAAAACTGACACTGTATCATATAGAACTACTTTGGCGCCAACAGTAACCCTCAACTCGGATGGATGAGCAGAGGTGCCCCCAAAAAAATCAATTCATGGAATGGAGGAATAAAGTTTAATGGTTTCAATATAATCAAGTACAATGATATTTTACAGAAACCATAGAGAAATATTTGATCCACCTTCTAGATATGAATAATATTGACCAGGGATGCCTCAATTACCAATTGGATTATTTACCCTTTCACCGCATACTGGGAAACAACATTAAATAATTCATTCTCTTTAAATAAATCCTATTGAAAATTATTGATTCTGGGAAAATCATTCTAGGAAGGCCACTATAACCAGTGGAATATGTGTCCATTACATCCCTTGAGGAAGGGGTGAATGTAAATTTATTGTTAGCTAAAGGGAATATAAGTTTTAGAGTTGGATTACATAGAAAACAATGAAATGAACTCATGGTATTATCCAACCATAATTGAGACACCCAACTGTACCTCCAACAACATTTTCTACAACATAGCTGATGTCGGCATCCCAACAAACCTCAAAAATTAGCCTTCAAAAAAGTTTTTTTATAAGAAATATAGAGAGATACTCAGGAAGATCAACCAATATGAAGGAAAAAATCTGTCCTTGAAAGTTTCAATATTTATTCCCATAGTTCTGAAACCAAGGTCACAACACCGCCAAAAAAATACATCATGGATGATGTAATGTCCAGGTTCCGGAAGCCACCTAGAGGTGCCCCGTACCCGGTTGGTCACATGGCCTCATCTTTATTTACCTGAATGCCAGAGGCTGCTGAATAGCAGTGATGGCCTTGGGTGTGATAGTGGGGAAACTATGACCTCATTGGTAGAGTACATAGTGGAAGTAAGAAAATACATACAATTGTGAAAGTAGAAAATATCCATCAATATTAATAGAAAAAGACTGGAATAATAAACAACTAGAGCACACACATATATATAAAATGATGCATGATACATATGTGTAGGAAAGTATCCAAACAAGTCACAATGATAGAAATACAAACAGTACTAAGACAAAGTACAAAAGAAAAAGATAAACAACTCCTCAGCATTGCAATCCTAAGCTTGGCCACATACTCTCCATCTCCACAACAAGACAAGTACCTGAAGTAGAAGGGCGATTTCCCTTATCTATCTACAACAATATAATCTGTTTGGACCCAAAAACAAGACCCAAAATGGGTGTGAGACTAAATCTCAGTACGAATCCACCCAATGATCAATGCCTAATAGTTAGTGAATATATGGTAGTTAAAGTACAGAAAACAGTTTGCATGAAATTACTCAGTAGTAAACAATCCACAGTTTCAACATCAAGCAACAGCTAATCAAACAGCTAAGCACAAATAGGTAACCCTCTGGGAAGTACTCAAAGCCATCCCCTCTGGTCCTACCTAACAAGTACATGCCACCCTCTGAGCAGTAAACTCGTCCTAAACCCAATGATTTAGAATATAAGACTCTCTGAGGAAGAACTCATAGTCAATTTTCCTTATAGTCTAAGGTAGTCAGGAACTCTCTGAGGAGCCACTCACAGTCAGTTCCCCTTATAGCCCCAAGGTCAAGGACACTCGGAGGAAGCTCGCTCAGTCAATTCCCCTTATATCCTAGGTCTTTCATAGACTCTATGAGGAAGCACTCACCGTCAATTCTCCTTATTGTATAAAGCAGTCAAGGTAATTCAAAGTAAACCCAATACTCTCAGAGGAAGCTCACACGAAAAATTCCCCTTATAGTCTAAAGTGCTCAACGACTCTTTGAGGAAGCTCACTTGGTCAATTCCCCTTATAGCATACTACAAAAGGTTCTCACAATCCTATGTAAGTCAACAAGAATAGAAATTCAGTATGGAAAAATTAAACCTACGGAACTACATGGATAAACAGTCTACAACATATCAAGCATATCTAAAAACAAACTCTCTATCCTCCAGCAACAGGCATGGAAAACAGGCAAGGCAGCCTAAGGCTAAGCAAGACCAAATGGTTGTAAATAGAACATGTATGGGAAAATCCATCCAATCATGGAAAAACACCATAATCATATCCAAATAACCTCTACACAGATAAAAAAGCATGGTAGGAAAACAATAAGGGTAAAACAGTAAAATTACAATACCCCATTCAAGGGTATTGGTGGAATTTGCACATAATACTCAAATACTTTGAACAGAAAGGCACAAACCACCTACCTTGGCATTAGTATATCGATATATGTGAACCTCGAATCTTGATTCACCCTAGAACTCCGAATATCAACAAAAACATCCAAAACATTCAACCCAAAATATCTCACGAGAGTAGAGAAAACAGAAGACGATGCTCTAAGAGAAGAGAGAACTCACCAATGGGATTCCAATGAAACCGACAATGATTGATTTTGAGGACAGACACACACTCGGAGGTTCTTCGATGATTTGTGGTCATACAGTGCTCCTAGACTAGAAAAACGAAGAAGGGGGTGTTTCGATCGATTAGACATGACCCTAGTGCATTTAATGAAAATAAGTACACATCATGTACTCTTGAATTACACAGTGTGTACATTACTTTTCAGTAATTTGCTTTAAGTGGCCTCTAAGTCACTCCCACACGGCCACATGTGTGTCTACTACACGGCCAGCACACGGCCTCCTATGGAAAGGTAGTACAAGGTGTGTACTCATAAAGTACACTGCGTGTACCTAGAAAATTTCCAGAATTTCATTTTTCCACAAAAATGACCAAAAAGGGAAAAACATAACTGAAAAGAAGATCTGGGTTCCTGAAAACTTCCCCCCTTAAAGAAAATTGTCCCCAAATTTCCCTAGTGCGGCATAGAAGAAGAAACCCTGAAAGATCCAGCCACTCTGATCGCAGATATGCCTCCCTCTCCCAAGTCTCATCCTCTACTCACCCATGCTACAAAAGAACCCATAGTAGAGGAACATACCGATCATAGAGAACCTTCATACTAAGATAAAAAATCTGGATAAGATGCTCTTCAAAGTATGCATCCACTTCCAACTCAACCTCGTATGGTTTGAAGACGTAAGAGGGGTTTGAGAATAAACATTGAAGTTGAGAAACATGGATGATGCCGTGCATAGCTCTACACCTCTTAGGTAATTGCAATTGATAGGCAATGTGCCCAACTCTCCTGAAAACCTCAAATGGACAGATGTACCTCGGAAAAAGCTTACCATGTCTCTTAATATTCATGTGTCCCATCCTTGGTGTGACACACAGGAAAACCTGATCCCCGGCCTCGAATTCCATAGGTCGTCTCCTATGATCAACAAAAGTCTTCTGTCAAAACTATTTCGTATCCATCCTCTTCCAAATAATCTCTAAATGCTCTGTGGTCTCCTAAACAAGATGAGGTCCCAATAAAGCTACCTCTCCTGCCTCCAGCCAACATAAGGATGATCGGTCTGGCCTACCATACAAAGCCTCATAAGGTGCCATCTGAATAGTTGTTTGAAAACTATTGTTGTAGGAAAACTCTAAAAGTGGTATATGCTTCTCCCCAGAACCTCCAAAATCTAGAATGCATGCTTGGAGCATATCCTCAAGAACCCAAATCGTACACTCAGACTGGAAATCTGTTTGGGGTGGTATGATGTACTCAAAATTACCTGTGTACCCAAAGCCTTCTGAAGCCCCTGTTAGACCTGAGAAGTAAAACATGCATCCATGTCTGAAACAATGGAGTGTGGAACTCCATGTAGACGTATAGTCTCTTAGATGTACAACTGTCCCAACTCGTCAAAAATAATGGTCTCCTTGATCAGCAAGAAGTGAGAAAAATTCATGAGTCTATCAATAACAAACCAAACTGTGTCATTCCCTCGAGGCGACCTCAGTAAACTGGCCACAAAGTCCATCACGACATCATTCCAATTCCACTCGGGAATGGGTAGCTGCTGTAAAATATTTGTTAGTCACTGATTCTTTTCCATCACCTGCTAACAAGTGGAACAACTCATGATGAAACTAGAAACATCTCTCTTCATACCAGGCCACCAATACTGACGGTGTAGATCACGATACATATTAGTGACGCCAGGATGAATTTCCCAAACTAAGGAATGAAAATACCACATCAACTCCTCGGGTATGTCTGCAGGCAGCCATACACGCCCTTGGAAATGCAAGATCTCATCCTCGCCTAAGGTCCATCCAGGAATAGGGACCTCTCCTGACACACTCTCCTTTAGGAACAGGCTATTATAAAATGATAGCTACCTCATTCGAACGTGATCAAAGAGAGTAGAGGAAACAACTATAGAAGATAGAAAAGTCTACCCATGTCTGTCATGCACCTCCAAATGCATCACAGGGAACATAGCTGTAAGCTTCCGCTCACTACTGGCCTCATAAACTACCTATATCAAAGTCCTCCGGCTCAACGCATCAGCCACTGTGTTGCCCTTCCCAAATGTATATGTAAGCTCAAAGTCAAAGGATTTTAGGTACTGAACCCACCTGTGTTGTCTCAAATTCAGATCACACTAGGTGAAGATGTACTTGAGACTTTTGTGGTTTGTGAAAACCACAAAATGCTCTCCCAGAAGATAATGTCTCCAATAGCGTAGGTCATGAACAACAGCTGCCAACTCCAGATAGTGTGTCAGGTAATTCCTCTCATGTGGCCTCAACTGCCGGGACCCATACACAATGACTCTATCTTCTTGCATAAGATCATCTCCCAGCCTAATACTTGACGCATCACAATAAACATTATAGATCTTTCTCAGATCTAGAAAGACTAGTATCGGTGCTGAACTCAAACTCCTTTTCAGCTCCTAAAAGGCTAAATCACAAGAATCTAACCATGAGAACTTCACACCATTCATAGTCAGACCTGTCAGTGGTGCTACTAATTGTGAAAAGTCCTGTATGAAATATCTGTAGTATCCAGCCAGCCTTAGAAAACTCTACACCTTAAAGATTTTCTTTGGCTACTCCGAGGAAACTAAAGCCCTCACTTTCTTTTGGTCTAATGATACTCCTTCCTCTGAGATAATATGACCTAGGAAGAAAATATGATCCATCCAGAAGTGGAACTGTGAAAGCTTAACATATAACTGATGCTCCCTTAGTGTACTAAAAATGTTCTCAATATGGGTAGCATGGTTGTGTCAAGTGTGAGATCACACCAAGATATCGTCCACAAAAACAACCATGAAGGAATCAAAGTATGGATGGAACCCTCGGTTCATCGGTTCCATGAAAACTGCATGCGTATTCGTGAGACTGAACGACATAATAGTATACTCATATAGACCATACCTACTCCGAAAGGCTGTGACAAGTATATCTAATGGTCTAATGTGAAATTGATGGTAACCAGACCTCATGTCAATCTTCAAGAACACTCAGGCTCCTCATATATGATCAAAGAGATCATCAATCCTCAACAAGGGATATAGGTTCTTGACTTTCAACTGGTTCAGCTTCCGATTATCCACACAAAGCCAAAGGGTACCATATGACTTCTTTGAAAACTGGACAGGAAAACCCCAAAGAGAAGTACTAAGTCAGATTAAACCCTTTACCTGTAACTCTTCCAACTATTTCTTGAGCTCCAGCAAATCTAGTGTAGCCATCCTGTAAGGATGAATGGACACAGGTGCCGCTCCGGCACAAGATCAGTAGAAAAGTCTACTTCATGCTCTAGAAGAAAACATGAAAAGTCCTCTAGAAACACATCTATAAAATGATCCACCACTGGAGGAAAGTGTATCTTTGAAGTCCTCTAGTCATCCAGATATATACTAGCAATTTGTAAAGTAACACATCCTATCCGATGATGTTCTAGGCCTGCTCTGCTCGCGTGGACATCCCACTCGCCCTTATGAAGAAACGATCCTCCCTCTGGTGATATGAAACTCACCCTACGATGATAGAAATCGATGAATACCTGGAATAGAACTAGCCCATCCATTCTGAGAATTACATCATAGCCTATAATCTCTAGGACATAGAGGTCCCATAGAAGGTGATACACACCAACCTCAAGAGGGAACTCCTTGCACTAACGCACACTAGATGTTCTCATCCCCAACAGAGTGTCTATCATCAAGATACCAGTAGAAGAAAAGATGAAGATCCCAAGGCTCTCCAGAACAGTAATAGATATAATGCTCTGGGAAGCCCCTATATCGAAAAGGGCTGAAGATAAAACTGAGGCTACTATGATCGTAACTCGAACTGTGGAGGGTCTGGTATCCTGCTCTTACTAGGTCTGATCCACTATAAAAGTCTAGCCTATGTCTTGGCCCTATGACCCTGCATAACCGCTCTGAGCAGATCCAACCTACTATTGCTGAAGAAATAGTGACTAACTACCACATCCACGACCTCCACCTCTTCCCAAACGGCCGGTAGAACTCTAGTTCCAAGACTGGTGAGAAACTGGTGGTGATGCTGCTAATTGTGGGGTTATAGAAGAATCCCTTTCACCAACTTCTGGTGAGAAGAACTAACAAAATCACTGAATATGGCCCATATCGATGTAATATCAGCACTCCACTGGGTCTGTCGGAAAACGTGGCCTCGTATTCCCACTTCTCCTACACTGGAATCGCACCACCTAGTTACTGGAAGATGCACCCTGCCTGCTCTAATCTCCTCATGTAGCCTCCCTACAGTGCTTCCTACTATTAGCTGGTGGAGCACTAACTTTGGATGTCGAACCTCCCTAGCTCACATCTACAGAATCCCTCAGATTATGCTCTATGATCAGTGCCTGATTGATGATAGAGGATATAGAAGTCAACCTGAAGATGTTCAAATGAGATCGGATTTCATGCCTCAAAACATCCTCAAACATCCATGCAAGGAAAAACTCATCACCTCCTATAATAGGTGTGAAACGCTGCAGCTCTGTGAAGCAAGAGGAATACTTCATAATGATAATAGTGCCCTGCTCAAGACTCATGAACTCTCGGGCTTGATCAGACCCCAAGGTCTTAGGATAGAAGTAATCGTAGAAGATGCACCAAAACTCTTCCCATGAAATATTCTGCTGGTGGCCCGCCTGTGAGATCACATCCCACTACCTCTTGGTGGAGTATCAGAGAATGTAGTTAGCAAGCTTCACCCTCTTATCTGGAGGTATCTCTAGATGCTCGAAAATCATCAGTGTGGCTTCTAGTCATGACTCTGCAGCCTGATTTACTCCATACACAAAGAAAGTAGAAGGATGTTGCTGCTGGAAGACCTGCATCAAATCCGCCACTGATGGGGTAAGAGGAAGTGCTCCCTATAAGGTCTAATTCATCCTTATAAAGACCTCCATAAACTATGCATCCATACTTATGTCACGTACAACGGCTAGTGCCAAGGCTGGCACAACTGGAGGATCTGCAAGTAATCCCTGATCAGCCATGTCCGGTGTCTAATATCCATCTAGAAACTGGCGCACAATATGAGGGCGTCTTGGTGGAATGACTCTACAAGGTCAAGCAAACACCTTATATCAAGGGTTTCAATGACTAAAATCATGGAATGTAAGAAGTGAACAAGATAAATAAAGCATTCATGTTTTACAAAACATGACTACATTGCGTGTACATTTCCTACACAGTGTGTTCCCTTAAGTCATTTATATGGGTGTGTACTTATGCCTAAACAGGTCATGTAACACCCCAAAAACATGACCTTTTGTCTTAACACACAGTGTGTTCTTGAAGCCTCTTCCCCTTCCCGAGTCCTTCTACACGGTTAAGCCACACGACTCTCCTAAGACAAGACTACATGTCATTTTCATGGTAGACACGATGTGTACTAGAAAAGATTCACCTGGCATGTGTTGTTAGTTACACGACTTGACACTCGCCTCACACTACACGGTGTGTTATGAATAGACACCGCGTGTTCATGAAGGGATAACACCGACCTGTGTTGTTCGTGACACGGTCGGGTACCTGGGTCAGACTACATGGCGTGTTTAATGCAGACACGACGTGCATAAGTTAAGGTATTATTTGTCCATTTTGTTGGTTACATGAGCATACACAGGGTCTGCATGACATGACATTTTCATATGGTACACGGCGTGTTCCCACCAAACCTTCCCCATATCGTCTCTTCCAACATGGCCTATGACACAGTCATATACTACACGGCGTGTACATAATGTACACAACATGTACTTAAGAAAAACAGTTTCTTCTCGAACAGAAGAACACATGGCGTGTACTTAACACTACAGGGTGTGTATTCTGGGTTTTTCAGGACAGTAATCCTCAGAAACTACTCTGGAACCAAGAAAACACTAGAAATGACCACTGAAACCACCAAATTCTGATCTGTGAGGGCCCATACTCCCTACAAATCAAAGTCTGGAATATTATACATGTTATAACAAGGAAAACAGCGAAATGATCCACCAAATTCCGGTCCAAAAAGAACCCATAACACCTCAAGAACCAAACTTTGGTGTCTATTCAAGAAAAACATTACACAAAACAATACCCTATCAAATAGTAGGCATTATTTTCAAGGCATCTATCAAAACAACATGCATATTCTACACATCATATATCACAACAACATCCAATCGCTAATGCATCCTAGATGATAAGGAAAGAATGCATGACATGTGATTTCTAGAAAGAGACTATAGGATGCATGAGATAGAATACCCTCATCTCATCAGGTTGTGACAGAAATAGAACCTCAATAACATCAACAATAATAACAAAAAACATGTGAGTCTCCCAACGGTGAAAATCAGATCAACCATAAAATTGAAAAACCAGATGAAATTTCAATAAATGAGGTAGATTGGCTTTTACCTATACACATGTTAGATACTCCCGGGCATAGATTACTACTACGTACCTATTTCTTCCTATCCTTGGATAAAGGCCCTAAACAGTAAATCTAGAGAAAAGAATGCATGTGATACCACTTTGTAACATCCTAGTTCCAGAAACCACCCAGAGGCACCCCATACCCGGTTGGTCACATGGCCTCAAGTGCATTTCCTTGAACTCAAGAGGCTACCAACTAGCAGTGAGGGCCTTGGGTGTGATAGTGGGGAAACTATGCCTTCATTGTCAGAGTACACAGTAGAAGTAATCAAATACATACAATAGTAGAAGCAGTAAATATCGATAAATAGTAACAGCAGAAGACTGGAATAATAAACAACTGGAGAACACACATATATATAAAATGATGCATGATACATATGTGCAGTAAAGCATCCAAACCAGTCAAAATGCAAGAAATAAAAATAGTACTAAGCCAAAGTACAAAAGACAATGATAAACAACTCCTCAGCATCGCAAGACTAAGCTTGGTCCCATTCTCTCCAACTCCAAAGCAAGTCAAGTACCTGAAGTAGAAGGGGACTTGCCATTATCTATACCTGCAACAATATAATCTGTTTGGGCCCAAAAGCATGACCCAAATGGGGTGTGAGACTAAATCCCATTGGGCAACCACCCAATGATCTATGCCAAACATTCAGTGAATATATGGAAGGTAAAGTATAGAAAATAATAAGCAGGAAAGTACTCATCAGTAAACAATCCACAGTTTCAACATCAAGCAACAACTACTCAAACGTCTATGCACAAATAGGTAACCTTCTAGAAAGTACCGACAACCATCCCCTCTGGTCCTACCTAAAAAGTACAAGACACCCTCCGGGAAGTACACTTGTCCAAACCACTATGGTTTAGTATATAAGACTCTCAGAGGAAGAACTCACAGTCAATTCCCTATATAGTCTAAGGTAGTCAGGAACTCTCTGAGGAAGCACTCATAGTCAATTACCTTATATACCCAAGGTCAAGGACTCTCTAAGAAAGTTCACTCAGTCAATTCCCCTTATAGCCTAGGTCATTCATAGACTCTCTAAGGAAGCACTCACTGTCTATTCCCCTTATTATCTAAAGCAGTCAAGGTAATTCAGAATAAAACAAAGACTCTCTAAGGAAGCTCAAATAGTCAATTCCTCTTATTGTCTAAAGTTCTCAAAGACACTCTAAGGATGCTCACTCAGTAAATTCCCCTTATAGCCTATTACACCAGGTTCTCACAGTCCTGTGTAGGTTAACGAGAATAGCAATGCAGTATGGCGAAAGTAAACCTACAGAACTAATTGGATAAACAATCTTCAACATATCAAGAAAATCAGAAAAAAAACTCTCTATCCTCCGAAAAAAGGCATGGAAAATATGCAAGACAGCCTAATTATAAGCAGGACCAAATGGTTGTAAACAGAAAATGTTTGGGAAAAATACATCCAAGCTTGGAAAAACACCATACTCATATCCAAATATCCTCTATAAAGGCATAAAATCATGTTAGGAAGACAACATGGGTAAAACAGTAAACAATCAATACCTCGTTCAGGGGTATTGGTGGAATTTGCACATAATACTCAAATATATTGAATGAAAAGGCACAAACCAGCTACCATGGCGTTAGGAGATCGATATACATGAGCCTTGAATCTTGATTCACCCTAGAATTCCAAAGATCTACAAAAATTCCCAACATGTTCAACCTAAGATATCTCCTGAGAGATGAGAAAAAAGAAGACGGTGATCTAGGAGAAGAGATAACTCAATGATCTGATTCCAATTCAACAAATGGTGTTTGATTCGGAGGATAGAGACATGCCCAGTGGTTCGTCAAATATCTGCGGTTGTAAGACACTCCTGGATGAGATGAACGAAGAAAGGGGTGTTTTTGTCGATTAGACGTGACCCGGTGCATTTAATGAAGAAAAAAAAGTACAAGGCGTGTACTTTTGAAGTACATGGCGTGTACTTTACTATTCCATACTCTATTTTAAGTGGCCTCCAAGTCACTCCCACACAGCCGTGTGTGTGGCTACGACAAAGATAGCACACGGCCTCTTATGGAAAGGAAGTACATGGCGTGTACTCATAAAGTACACGATGTGTACTTAAAAAATTTCTGGATTTCTGTTTTTCCTCAAAAATGACCAGAAAAGGAAAAACATGCCTGAAAATAAGATCTAGGTTCTTATAAATGATCATATATTCATCATAACATGGTGAGTTAATCATTGGTTTTGTTAATTTCATTCACTTAATTAACCCCTTATATGATAAAGGGTATTTCAACAAACTTGATTTCCCCACATCTGATTGGTGAACCAGAGGAAGAGGATGCATGTAACACCCCAAGTAACCAATGTATGTTTCTCTTTGAATAATACGATAGCGTGTGAAGTATGCAACACCGAGTTCAGTGCACAATGACCTATCAAACTAACCGTTTAAAAAAGATGTTATGAATAGTAATAACCAAATTTTGAATTTTATATACATGCATATTATTTTAACATCCATATTATGTGTTAATTAGACATAATATAAGAAAAAATTCAATTTCTCGGATAAAAGATTTTTTTTTCAAAAAAATGAAATTTTACCGCCTGTAAATGGTGAACCTGTTTTAAATCCAAGATTTTACACTTTTATATATTAAATTTGACGAAATAAAATTCTTATTTAGAATAGGGACATGAAAAATTTATTTTGGATAAATTTATGGTGCTTTTCTGATAACTTTCATATTTTTATGAATAGTGAAAAATAATAAATTTTAATTGAAAATAACCTTTTTAATCAAAATAATTTATAGTGCTAAATTATACATTTGAATGGTTTTGAAGTATTATTAGATTGTTTTTTATCAGTTAATACAATTTTTGTAATTGGATGTAATTTTATATTTAAATTGGACATCAACACATATCAATCTTTTGATAGTTTTTACTTCTCAAAAATCCGCTTTCTGGTTTTGACAACAGGGATATTTTTTTAAATTTATTAATAAAATATATATTTTTTTAAATTGGTAATATAGACATCATTATTAAATTTTGAATTTTAAAATTATCTTTGGTTTAATTTTGGGTATTTTTTAAAAAATATTCAATTTTCTATGAATAGTGAAAAACAAAGCATTATTGTTTAATGATGAATTTTTATTTAAATAATTATTTTTAATTTAAATTTCTTTTAAAGTAAAATATAGATACATAATACCAATATTAGTAAAAATTAATTAATTTAAGTCATTTTATAATAATATTATCTGTATAAAGTTTTATTGAACTTTTTACCGTCTTATACTCACCTTCTAGGAACATTTGCAAATTTGCATAAAACATAATATTATCACTTTTGTGAATTGAATATAAAAAATCTAATATACATGGTTGAAATAATTATGTAAAATTTGGTTCAATAGGATGAGAATTTTTATTTGAATAGTATCTTTTGAATTTTATTTACTACGATTTAAGTAAATATAGAAATTAATGGTAAAAATGATATTATAATTATCCTAACAGATTTCCTAATTCTATTGGATAATTTTATTTCAACCAAAACAAATCTTAGTAATAAAATATTATCCTTTTGGTATTATTGGATTAGATAAGTACATTTATTATTATATTATTTAAAGAATAGTTAAAAGTGTTAAATTCAAATTTTCAATAACTAAGTCATTTTTAATATAGGGTTATACATAAGATAAATTTGACTATAAATATTGATTATAAATACAAAAATATTCCCAAAATATTTTTTTATTTATAAATTTTAGACATTAAATAATTAAATTTATTTATGTCACAATGATGATGCAGTAATTACTTTATTATTGAAAGATGAAAATAATTGTTATTATAAATATTAAAATAATTGTAAATTGAGAATTTTTATGTATCCCACAAATTTTCTAGGTTAATATGACCTTTTATGGTTTATTAAATAATTTTTTTCGAAATGATAATGGTTTTTTGACTTTCACAAAAATTAAATACTTAATAGTGTCAAAATTGACATAAATGAGTTTTTAAAACAAATACTATATTATTAATTGCTATAATATTTCTAAAAATCTATGTTTGGGCAGAGGAATTGAATAAGTTTAGATATATCGATAATGAACCACTTGGGGTCTTCTTGTCTTTTATAGTATGTTTACTAACTGTTTATTATTATAATACCAGAATACATGGTAAAAGTTAAACTATTTAACTAAGAGTTAAATCTAAAAGATAAGGTTAGTATGGTGACCTAAACCTATCAAAATCCTATCAGTTGAGATGTTTTTGACTTATCCTCACCATATCCTCTAAATAAATACTTCTGTATCCATTTTAAACTAAATATGATTTTATAATAAATTAATATTTATGCTTTTACTAAACTGATCCTCACCTCTTATAAAACGGTACTTCCCCTTCTCTCAAAATCACAACTCCAAAGCCATTTTTATTGGATAAACCTGGCTCAAATATCCTTCTAACTACCCTCAATTCATCCTGGAGGCCTTACTTTGAACAAAAATCCAACCTAAGGATATTTTTAGATCCAATCAAAGGGAAGCACCTAAAGAATAGGTAATAATTTCATCACCTCTTTCCAAGTTATCTTCTTCTTCCACTTCATATTTCTTTGTTTTTTCCACACCAAAATAACAACTCCAGTACCTCCTATATACTGTAATGTTATTATAAATATGGTACAGCCATATTCATCATTCTATTTATCCCATGGATGAAAAAAGTCACCATAAGTACGTACATAGAGCTTTCTGTCTTCACGTCGTGGTGTAGTTTGTTATTCAAAAAATCATTATTTAGATGGGAATAATAATGAGTGTAATTTATGTAAATAATAAATATAAAATTTTAATGACTCGGTATATATTATATACCATCCAATTACATATGATTTTACCATCAATAGAATGGTATTGTCGCTCGTGCGTACGTACAGATTACTGTCTCCATGAACGCAATGATATTCATTCCCCACCATAACCATTCAAGAATAATTTTCATTTTATGATTAAAAAATGTTTAATAACTTAATATAATTCTGGATATGAATCAAATAAATTATATCCATATCAAAAATGACTTATATAACAATACATATAAATGAAAATGAATCATTTAACACCTGAAACAATGATACTACTAAAATACTATTAACAACGAAATACTAGAATATGATATTTGATATCTTATCTATGTATGCGGTTCTTTTAAAATTTAATAAAAATTATTTCACAATTATACAGGCGGTTAACCTTCCATATAATAAGGAAAAGTACAAGGTAAGGATTTTTCATCTAACTTTTTATTCCTTTGAGATTCATGCCACTTTCGCCACTATTTCTTTTGTGTAGTGTATGCACTGCCCATGATTGTATTATTTGTGTAATATACATTAATTTATGGGTATTTACATCTTTATTTTATGATCCTTATTTCATGGGGTGTATGTTTCATAAGTTACCAAATTAGTAAGGGAATTTCTAGTTTCAATTTCTACTCATAGAGTTTTACACAGACATCATTGATTATTTTACTCCAAGATTATGTGTGAAATCACTATTTGTTTATTTTTTTTAGTAATTACCACTCTCCTTTATGTGTATATACTTTTGATACACGTAATAACTCCATTAATAAATTCTAAATTTTTTGATATGAACATGATAAGAGTAATCTTATCCCTATTTCCATTCATTGAGTTAAACTTCTAAGTCATTAGTGTTGTTTTTAAAAGAATTTGTGTGAATGTCCTCTGATTGATTTACACTGAATATCAAATCATATTGAGTGTGTTCAAATTTTTCACACATAATTATGTCATTGATTTATCCTTAATCTAAGGATACCGTCTTTATAAGGGATTTCATCTCACTTTACATTCCATTGTGACTTCTTTGTTGTTATGCACCAATTCAGTTTCATAATGTATATATATATACTGTTATTTGATAGAGTATATCATATATCCCTTTATTATTTTGATGTTATAATGTTTTTATTACCTCAATTACTTGTATTCAAGTATCTATCATTTGGTTAGGAACTCTTTAACTAAAATATCATTTTAAATGTTTTAAAGATTTATTCTTCTAAATCCTTATCATTAATGTTTGTGTTTTAAAAATTATTTTAGGGATTTATTTATATGGACATAAATTTTTTAAAATTAAAATTCCTTTTAATATTTTCAAAGTGGTATGATACAATTTTATTTAAAAATATCTTTTGGATGGATTCTTTATAAATAGTGCGACTTTTAAATGTTTTCAAGAAAGAGGGGATATTTCTCTTAAATAGTTTTACTGATTATTTTCATCTTTGTAAATATCCTTCATAATTAATTATAGTTATTTATTTATTATAATAAAACCTTACATATTTTATTTAATGAGTTATTTTTAACTATGGATGTGCTATTTTTATACCATTCATGGTTTGTAGTTAAATTATTGACATTTTGTATGATAGTTTTAATATGAATGTTTAGGTTATGTTTCAAAATTTTAATATGAGGAATTCATTGGACTTAGTAAGTGATGGGAGGGGCCCTCTATATCCTCTCGATTCATCAATAGTTCTCATCAGAAAACTAGTGTCTTGGCACATGGCCTTGACAAAATTTTGTTTGTAGTCTTGGCACGAGACCTTGACAATGGGGTTATAATGTCTGTAATTATGCATTCCATCATTATGAAATTTTCTATAGATATTACTTGTGATTATTCTACTAGTAGAATATCCATTTGAATAAGTAAATGGCACTATTTTATTTATATTTTTGATATTATTCTGATGTTTACGTTTAAAAGGCTTGTGTTTTAGTCTTATACACTACCTTAAATGATTATGCTTATTTATGATAGTTTCTATTATATTGTTATCCTTACTTAGCATCTGAGCTCACCCCATTATTATATTTTCTATTTCCAAGGATGTGAAGAGATATATTATGCTTGACCTATAGGGATATGTTAAGGGATATGATTGTGTTCAAAGGGGACACATTGTAGTTTTTTATGATGTAATGTTAAACTTATGTATGCATTCTTGTACTTATAAGGATATTAAACTAATATGTTTTTTGAGACATGATCTCTCGTGATAAAGCCAATTTTATGTAATAATGCATCAAATCTATGCAACTGGGGTCGAGGAGTTATAGTTGGTATCAAATGAAGTTTAGTAGAAACCATAGAAGCCAGATTTAGAAAAACTCTAATTAGATAACATTACCCTAAGATAGACTTTGAGGATTAGTTTAGAAGAAATTCCTAGAATTTTGTTAATGTAGAGATTTTGTGTATTTTCTAAACAATGAATTCATGTCTAGATATGAGCAGGTAGATGCCACTCTGGTACAAATGTACCTAGGACTAAAAACTCTAACAAGGAGTTTCAGACTTGACTCGGGGTATCCTAGTACACGACAATGGTCCTCACTGCACTCTTGGTTACGACACTCCTAGGGGATATGCTTAGGATAATTCCCATTTTCACTACAAAACGATTTGAATGATTTAAATATAATATTAGAATAAATAACCTTGATTAATTCTATGGTGTTTTATATTGAAAATAAGGTGTCATGATATTCTCTAAATGGTTTTATGACTATTGTCACTCACACACTTCTTTCGGGTTTTAGTCAATGGATGGATTCCAAGAATGTCATAGTAACATTGAACATGATGTACAAGGTGGTAATGGTGGTGGAAATGAGAAATGAAATAGAATTTTGATATGCATAAAAGACACTGTGTTCAAGTTGAATCAATTTTCCAAAAATATGATCAACAACATATAAATTAATAAACTCCCAAACTCAAAAAAGAAGGGACATGTGGAGAATGATAACAGTTACAGTAGTGAAGACCATGATGAAAAGAAATCGCATTTTACATCATGTAGGAAATGTGGAAGGAGACACCAAGAAAAGTATCTCAATGGAACAAATAAATGCTTTATGTGTGGGAAAAGGGACATAATGTAATGAATTACTGAGGGAAAATAAATTGTACAATTGAAAAAAATAAAAATGATCCTAAGAATCCATTTATAGTAATTTTCTATAAATGTAAGGGAACTGGAATATACCTAACTCAATATCCTATTTTATAGGATAACCTCTATGTCAAGGAAGAACCTATATGGAAATAATTGGATGGAAAATTTTTTAAATATATTAATTCTCTTTGTTAATGTGATTAATTTGGAACCCTTTTCTCTTGTATGTGTAACCCTGTAGTTTGTTATTTGAAAATTCAATTTGAGGAAGAATTGTATTTTCTTTATTGGATATAGTTATAAAGAACCATTAGGATTTATATGATCCTTAAATTTGAGTCAATTATAAGTTATTACTTTTTGGGAAGAAAATGTAATTTATGAGATAACATTTTTGGTTTAAATATGTTGTTGTTATTTTTGAATAATTTATCTAATTTTTGGGAATGTTATAAAATTATATGGTTTTTTATCAAGGACAACATAAAGACCGTGTGACAACCCATCGCGTTGGACAAATCTACGGGAATCGAACCCACAACCAAAGTGTGAATGGGATTTATCACCTACCACTAGACTACGTGAAGTCCCTAGTTAGAATGACTAATTCTTTTTTAGTTAAACCATTTTATGAATCAAGAATATGTTGATTTTTGGAACTTATTATTTATCCTTAGTATAAGAATACGATTTGGTGAATAAGTAATAAATGATATTTTGGAAGACATTCACTTTTTTAAGAACAATATATGCCATAGGAAAATAGAATACTATGAGATTTAATTTGACGAGTAATGGTAGATTTTTATTTAGGAAAAATGTATATTTTTTTGTGGAGTTATAGAGATATGGGTTATTTATAAAAAATTATTAACCGATCATAGAGAATATGTGATTAGTTTAATTATTTTTAATTATGTGACTTTAAGAGTAGTCAATGTTAGTTGAATATAAATGTTACGATTTATCGTGGAAGAATATGTGAAAAAATGCTTCTAAATGTTGGATTTCAAACATAGTTTGGATTTTTTTGAATAATTTTAAGGAGAATTGTTTTTTTGAATGGACTTTGTTGAACATTGGTTACTGTTTGTTTAATTTTGGATATTAAGAGTAGTATTTATTTCTATAATGGATTATACTTTTTAGGGATCATCTAATATTGTACTAAGCATTTTGGTTTTGGTTAATGTATATGGAAAATGGAAATATATTTTTCATCTTTTGTGGATTATGTGACTCTAGAAGTTTATTACAACACATCAGGTGTGACAAAATCATCTTGAATACTTATCTTTTGGAGAGAAAGATGAGTTTGTGGTAGAAATTAGTTAAAGGATAGAACTCTACTTGTCATGTATTATTTTTCTTCATCTAAAAATAAAATAATTCTTAATGTTTAGGTAAATGATCCTAAAATAAAAAATTAGTTATCCTAATACCTTATGTTTTCTTGAACTGAAGATATTTTAAATCATCATAGATTTATGGTTTTGAGAACCGTAATTTTCCATTCACTTGTTTTTGATTGATGACGTCAATCACTCCCTATAAATATTTATGATTTTCCTCTAATTATAATTTCCACCAATGTTATCCTATTAGAAATCATAATTTGGTGGTGACTTTTTCATTTTCCTTTCCCTCTTATTAAGAATACTTTTATTAACCCTATTTCTGATGTGGGTTTTCCACAAAGGAATATTTTATTTTTTAACCTTTTATTTCCAAATAACAATTTAAAATTTGGAGGATGCAATTTATTTAAAGAGTTAATAATGTAACACCCAAATCTTCCACAATACGTTTCTCTTTGAAAAATATGATAGCATGTCAAGTACACAACACCAAGTTCAAGCAAACCATGACCTATCAATATAGTCGTTTAAAAAGTATTTATGAATAGTCATAAATAGATTTTTAATTTTATATACTAAATTTAATTTTATCATCCATATTATCTGTTCCTTAAACATAATATATGAACAAATTCAATTTTTCAGGTAAAAGATGTATTTTTTAAAAAATGAAATTTTACCACCATTTGATGGTGTACCCTTTTTAAATTCAATATTTGACACTTTAATATATTCAATTTTAAAAAATAAACTTCTTCTTTAGAATCGGGACATAAAAATTTAGTTTGGATAAATTTTCGGTGCTTTTCTGATAACATTCATATTTTGATGAATAGTGAAAAATTCTAAATTTTAATTGAAAACACCTTTTGTAATCAAAATAATTTATAGTGTTGTATTATTAATTTTAATGGTTTTAAAGTATGGTTAGATTATATTTTTATCACTTAATCCAATGTTGGTCATTGGAAGAAATTTTACATCTAAATTGGACATAAACACATATAAATATTTTGATATTTTTTACTTGTAAAAATCCCACTTTCTAGTTTTGACAACGGGAATATATTTTTTAAATTAATTAATACAAATTATATGTTTTTAATTTTGTAAAATAGATATCATTTTTGAATTTTGAATATCAAAATTATCTTTGGGTGAATAATTGGTATTTTTCTAAAAACATTCAATTTTTGATGAATAATGAAAAACACTGCATTATTGTTTAAAGATGACTTTTATTAAAATATTTTTTTAACTTAAATTCATTTTAAAGTCAAAATAGATACATAAAAATTTAATATTCCAATTTAATTCATTAAAGCATTTTTATGAAAAGATTATATATATATATATATAATTTTATTTAACTTTTTACCCTCTTTTACTCACCTTCTAGGCACATTTGAAAATTTTCATAAAACATAATTTTACCGCTTCTGTGAATTGAATTTCAAAAATACAAAGGGAAATTGTTGAAATTATTAAGTAAAATTTGGTTCAATATGATTAAAATAATTTTTGGGGAATAGTAACTTTTGAATTTTATTTACCATAGTTAAAAGTAAATAGGGAAATTAAAGGTAAAAATGTTATTATAATTACCCTAACACATGTCCAAATTCTATTAAATAAATTTATTTTGACCAAAATCATACTTAGTAATAAAATATGATTTATTTGGTCAACATTGATTAGATTAGTACATTTATTATTATTATATTTAAAGAAGAGTTAAAAGTATTAAATTCAAATTTTAATAACTAAGTTTTTTTTAATATAGAGTTATAGATAATATAAATTCGATTATAAATATTCATTATAAATAAAAAATTATTTCCTTAATATAGGTATTTTATTTATAATTTTTAGGCATTAAATAATTAAATTTATTTTTATCACAATGATGATGCAATAATTACCTTATTATTGAATTGTTAAAATAATTGACATTATAAATATAAAAATAATTGATAATTGATAATTTTTTTGTATTCCACGAATTTTCAAGTTGAATATGACATGTTATGGTTGATTAAATAGATTTTTTCAAAATAATAATGTTGTTATGACTTTTACAAAAACCAAATACTAAATAGTGTCAAAATTATCATAAATGGGTTTTTAAAACAAATACTATTTTATTAATTGATATAATATTTATTAATATATAAGTTAGTCCAAAGAACATAAATAAGTTTTTATATATTAATAATGAACCACTTGGGGTTTTCTGTGATTTTTATAGTATTTTTATTAAACATTTATTATAATAATACAAGAATACATGGTAAAAGTTAAACTATTTAACAAAAAGTAAAATCTAAAAGTTAAGGTTAATATAGTGACCTAAATCGGTATAAAACCTATTGGTTGAGAGTTTTTAGACCTATACCCACCTTATCCTTGAAATATATCATTTTTTATCCATTATAAATTAGATATGATTGTATAATAAATTAATATTATATGATTTTCCTAAAGAGACCCTCACCTCTCTTATAAAAGGGTGCTTGCCCTTATTTAAAAATCACACCTACAAAAGAATTTTTCTGGCCCAAACCCTACCCAAATATCCTCCCAACTACAACAAAATATTCCCAGACTCCTTAATTTGATCATAAATCCAACCTAAGTAGCCCTTTTGATCAAATCAAAAGGAAGCACATGAAAAAGAGGTGATAATTTCATCACCTCTTTCAATGTTATCATCTTCTTCCACATCCTTTTTCTTTGTTGATTCCACACCAAAATAATAACTCTCATACCTCCTATATACTTTGAGGTTATTATAAATATGGTTCAACCATACTCATTATTCAATCCGTCCTTTGGATGACATAGTCACCATACGTGCGTACGTATGGCGTACTGACTCCATATTGTGGTGTAGTTTGTTTTTCGACACTTCATTATTAGATGGGAATAATAATTAGTATAATTGATGTAAATAATAAATATAACTTTTTAATGATTATTTATATATGATATAAAATCCAATTACATATTATTTCACCATAAATAGAATGGTATTGTCGCTCATGCGTACGTACGGACTACCATCTCCATGAACGCGATGAGATTCATTTCCCATCATTACCATTCAAGACATATTTTCTTTTTATGATTAAAAATAATGTTTAATAACTTAATATAATTCTATATATGAATCAAATACATCCTATCCAGATCAAATATGACTTACATAACAAACCATATGAAGGAAAATGAATCAGTTAACGCCCGAAACATTGATACTACTGAAATATTATTAACAAATCAATACTAGAAGATCATATATGATATCATATTTATGTATTTATTTCTTGTATAATTTAGTAAAAATTATTTCACCATTATACAAGAGGTTAATATACCCTCTACTAAGGAAAAGTACAAGGTATGTGGCTTTCATCTCACTTTTTATTCCTATGAGATTCATTCTATGTTTTCCACTATTTCATTTTGTGTAGTGTATTCACTAACCATGATTGAATTCTTTGTGTAATATAGATTTATTTATGGTTAATATATATTCATTGAATGATCATTCTTTCATGGGGTGTATGTTTCGTAAGTTACCAAATCGTTAAGGTAATTTCTAATTTCAATTTTTATTCATTGTGTTTTACACAAACATCATTGATTATTTTACTCAAAGATTATGTGTGAAATAACTATTTATTTATCTATGTATTAATTTCCACTCCCCTTTCTGTGGATATACATTTGATACACATAATCACTCTATTAATAAATTCTCAAGTCATCGATATGAACTTGATAAGAGTAATCTTAACCCAATTTCCATTAATTGAGTTAAATATACAAGTCATTAGTGTTGTTTTTAAAAGAATATGCGTGATTTTATTCTGATTTATTTAAACATAATATCAAATAATATTGAGTTATTTATATTTTTCACATATTATTATTTCATTGATGTATCTGTAATGTATGGGAACAGTCTTTATAAGGTATTTCATCTCAATTTATATTCCATTGAGACTTCTTTGTTATTATGTGCCAATTCACATTCATAAGGTATATGTATACTATCATTTGACATATTATATCCCGAATCCATTTATTCTCATGATATTATAATTTTTCAATTACTTCAATTAATTGTATTTAATCATCTATAATTTGGTTAGGAACTCTTTAACTACAATATCGTTTTAAATGTTTTAAATATTTATTCTTCTAAATCTTTATCATTAATGTCCATGTGTTAAAAAAAAATTAAGGATTTATTTATATTGGACATGAATGTTTTAAAATTAAAATTTATTTTAAAATATTCATAGTGGTATGGGACACTTTGATTCAAAAATCTCTTTAAAATGGCTTCTTGATAAATAGTTTGACTTTAAAATGTTTTTAAGAAAGAGCAGATATTTCTCTTAAATATTATTACTGATTATTTTCATCTATGAAAATATACTTCATTATTATTGATGTATGTTGATTTATTATAATACAATCTTCCATATTTTATTGAATGAGTTATTTTTTACTGTGGATATGCTATTTTTATACCATTCATTCGTTGTGGTAAAATTATTGTCATTTCATATGCTATTTTTAATATGAATTTTTATGTTATGTTTTAGATTTTTCATATTAGAAATTCATTGGAATTATTAAGTGATGGTTGGGGCCCACTATATCCCCTCGATGCATTGGTAGGACTAATGAGACAAACTAGTTTCTTGGCACAAGGCCTTGACAAAATCTTATTTGTAGTCTTAGAACAAGGCCTTGACTATGTGGTTATGATGTATGAAATTAATCGTTCCATCATTATGAAATTATCTATTAATATTACATGAGATTATTTGACAAGTAAATATCCATGTGAATAAGTAGATGAGACTATTTGATTTACCTTTGTCATATTATGATGAAGTTCATGTTTAAAAGGATTGTGTTTTAGCCTTATATATTTCTTTAAATGGTTATGCTTATATATAATGGTTATCACTATATTGTTATCCTTACTGAGCATCTGAGCTAACCCATTTCCTATGTTTTCTTTTTCTTAGGATGTGAAGAATTATATTATTATTGACCTATAAGGATAGGTTAAGGGATATGAGTGTGTTCAAATGGGACACATTGTTATTGTTTTTATGATGTAATGTAAAACTTATGTATGTATCTAGTACTTCCAAGTCTACTAAACTGATAGTTCTTTCGATACATGATCTCTTGTGATCTTGACAATGTTATTTAATAATGTATCGACTCTGTGTAACTGGGATATGGGGGTTACAACGCACGAGCCAAGGATATTGGTGAATGTGCAGTCATATAAAAAGCTAGATTTCTATCTACACCTCTTTTCAGAATGTTAATGCTACAAAAATCCATGGAATATCCCTTCAGCAAGTTCTTCGAGGGCATGAAAATCCAATGTACTGACCAAAATCCTCCCAATCCCTTTTACTATGGAATATCAATCATAATAGGAATAGGTGTAAGATCACCCTTGACTAGAAGGAAGACCTAACCAAACCAAACCTTCATGGATAAGAGTCCATCCAACTACTTTATTTAGTGAAAATCCATTTACACCCAATACACAAGCCTCTAAATCACCTATCAATTTGTATCGCTCTATGATTCATTGTTTTATTTCACCCTTATACCACTATATTAAACTGATTCTATATTCTAAATTCAAATTATTATAAAAAAATTAACTCATGTTTGATTCAATAATTTAATTTTTATCACTGTTAAAATTTAAAATTTCACTTGTTTTGATGATTTCATTGTATGTGGAGGTGATTCGGAGAGCCCAAGATGATGTCGATGTAAAATATTCCAAAATTCATGGAATCCCAAGAAATCTTTTCCACTTTTTTGTATGTGGTAAAAAATGCATGCATCCAAATGGGATTAAATTTTTCTAATGATCCTAAATTAGGTGAGATACAACTCTAATGAAGTAACCAATACTCAGTTAGTTCATTTAAGGCCCCATATGAACTGATCTGTCCAATAATAGAAATATGCTTGAAGTCAAAAGCAGTCTTCTATATTTTTTCTATATCAGGATATGTGTGTCGCAAAATGATGAGAATCATTCTCTGGGGAAATAAATGATGTTTGGAAACATTTTTTTAAGTTTTTATAAAATATTTTTAACACTTTATTGTGGCCTAAAATAATGTGTAAAGTGGTTTTACAAAATTTTGGTACCTTGAACGACTTCCCATTTTGGCTATAAAAGGTCAAAATTTGCACCCTAATTGGAAGTTATGCCAGGAGAAAAGGTTCAACCATTTGGAGTACCCAGGGAAACCTATCATGATCCATAGAAGTTTGGAGGCTATGGTAAGTGATAATTCAATATATTTTTCTTCCTCACCTCCCATGGAGTTCTATACTCTTCGTGATCACTCAGGGATAACCTGTTGTAGATCTAGAGTTTTGTTTTGATAAAAATTGAATCATCCTTTAAATTTCAGTTTTAGTGTTGTTTTCCGTTATAATATCATAATATTTTTTTTATGTATGGGTATTTCATACTCAACTCATATAATCATTATTGGGTGTAACCTTTCATGTGATGTTTCACACACCATTCACTATTTCTTCTTCTCTCTTTTAATTGTAGTGTTTGTGTGATTTATATTGGTGAATTGAAATATCATAAAAACTTTCAAGGACCTGAAAATTTATTTCATGGTTTCACAAATAAATTAATTAAAAAGAAGGATAGCGCATCGAGTTCTTCATATTTTTTCATGGTGAGTTTTAATTAAGAAGTCAAACACAAATAACCCAATCATCGGCCTTAACCAATTAATATTCTTGTGTTTTTAGATAAAACCAAAAATGTATCCCAGTGTAAACTCAGTAATATATTGTTTATACTTGTTAAAAACCACGAATTAAAATATCATAACCCAATATTTTGAAGTGATTAAGGATTTGTATCATGCGATTTCCTCAGGTTACCAACAAGATCAACCAGAACCAATGATTCTGACCATTTATTAAAACAAAAAGAAAATGGTATAGGGGAGACGGACGGGGTCAAACAAAGGGACTTTCCCTCATCCGTTAAAAATGTTACAAATCATAATACAATATATTATTACCATAATCTAAATCATCAGTTGTTTCCCACTCAGAGTGGGACTTACTCGGTTGGAAGATCTTAAGAATATCAGAGTTCAATTTACCTGACAACTTAGAAGTAGAATGGGTGGACACAGTGTGAGGGACGTTAGAGTAGTCCTTTATCATCCTTCATATTGGGGGGGGGGGAAGGAATGGAAACCATGGTATCATCAACATTCTCTTTAACAGATAAGAGTGCATCTTTAAAAGAGCCACCTTTGTTCGATGCGTTCAGGCCTATGCAATCATCCACCTCCTCCACCTCAGAGATGTCACCCCACTTCTCTGAAATCCTAGAAGAATTCATGATTTGTTGAATCTCATTATGACAATCAAAATGTTGAGAGACCCCATCTCCAGGAGACAATCTAATAGTTTCATCATGTAGCCGACCTACACTAGGACTAACATCTAGAGACTGAGTGCAAACAGGATACCTAACAGCATTATTCTCTCCAATAGAAAAAGGAGCGATAACACAGTCGACATCAGATGTAACCTCCTTAGCAGATTCAGCTCGAATATAAGAGGGACCACTATTGGCTCTCATCGGATATATATCCACCAAAATTATCTTACCCTTCACAATGGGAACATCAGGGTCAATGTCAGAGGCCAACATATCATCCTTAGAGGAATATGGATTTTTGATAACATCGTCATTTGATAGAGCCACATCCTTCTTCTAAGATTTCCTTCTGTAGAGATTAGCTGGATGGCCTTTCATCCCACATATCTCGCAAGAGATTTTCCTATGGAAAACTTCCAAAGAATGACCAACAGCCATGTACTCATTACAGAAGAGAGGATTTATTTCATACTCAACATCAATTTGAATATTATCAGTGGGAGTGGAGAGAGTTACCTTATCAATCATGATGGATCTAAGATCAACCTTCACCAACATTCTGGAAAAGTGCCCAAACCGAACATCCTCAGTTTCCTTATCAAGACGAAGAGGAGTCCCAATTGCCAAACCAATGTCGTGCAAAATCTTCGGGTGCCAAAGGACCCAATTAAGACCATGAAAACAAACCCAAATTTGACTAAAATCATTCCTTGCATGCGAAGCATTGAAATCTAAGGACCATTCATGAAGGTGAAGCCATCCAGGCTTTAAAGACAGAGAGCTGATGCTCCACTCCTGAACTTTAAATTCATCCTATGGAAAGAGGCAATGAAAAAAACCACGGCCAAGAGATACACATTTGTAATCAGAAAATCCCTATAGAAATGAAATCCTCCGAACTAAATCATCAAATTTCCAGGATTTCTCACCCTTTGGAAGAATAAGATGCGCAATTAGGGAATTCTTCCCAATTGAAATTCTCTCAGCAAACGCATTAGGATTAGCCTCAACATGGGCCAATGACCCCTTTCTGAGAATTTTTCCAGCACTGGAGTCAATGAAAGATGCAAAGGGAGGCACCCCAGAGCGGTCCAACCCAAACTGATTGCCATTCATGACCCGCAAATCTCCATTAGAATTCTTTGACATACCACTTTGATTCATCAACCGTGGATAACAGCTGGATGATTTTTTGAGTGCATCAGCAGCGGTCTGCGGCACAGTAGTCCGCACACCCCCAACATCACGAATTGAATTCCCATCTTCATAGGTGATGTCAAATCTGGAAGCACGAACATGAAGACCAGAAGAATCCTTCGAAGCAACATGCAAATCCGGCCTCAAACAAACAGAAAAACTTAGGACATCACAATTCACGGACGAGTTGACCTCGCTCCGAACAGCTGATGTCGCTGGATGCTCATTATCATAAGGACACCTCAGGCCCTCGTTCCAATATGATCTGTGATCACCAGCCACGATCACAGATTCAATGAAGTGCGGAAGAGGAATCATGAAACCCTAACAGCCAGGCCACCATCATGACGCAGTAGACACCCCCCCCCCCCGAAAACCCAACCTCTTCCATCAAACCCCTGATTTACTCAGGTTGATCACGCATAATTAATTCTATTCATTTCATCTTTATTTTATAGATTTTCTTATTCTATTTTTTCATAAATCATCGCACTAAAAGTATTTCAAAATTACATTTCCCATATATATTAATAATCAAAACCATATTTTTTTTAAATAATGATCTAAGGCTCAGACATGAGCCACATCCCAGTAGGTGAGGACTCCTCAAGTACATTCCATGGACCCTAGATCAAATACGGGTGGAGACATATTTCAAGGGGTACTATAGAAATACTATAGGAGGTACTGGTTACTATTCGTCCATTTGGGCCTCAAGGCCACTAGTTTGGTCCTCGGGCCCTACAAGGCTTCCGGGCCACCCAAAGCCTTCAATCCAGCTGTCTCTCAAGGCCTTCAGGACACCATAAGGCCTTATGGCCACCCCAAGGACTTTGGGCCACATGATTATTAAGAGTCGCCTATCATAATATAAGGTAGAAGGCTCTAGATGAGGATTCCGGATAGGTTCATTCACTAGAGTAGAGATAAGTGGAATTGGAAGAATGAGAGGGTATGGAATTTCCATCACTACCGGGCCTTGTAGCATTGCAAAGGACAACTAGTTGTCCAGCCTTGCAAAGGCGGAGTGCTGATATCAGGACATATGATGGGGAGGAGCAGTTCCATGTTGTCTTGTTTGGGTGACTCCCTTTAACACCTATGGTTAATGTGAGTCTCTAAGCCTTCAGCCCTTGTAAGGGTTCCACCTCACCCCTAGAAAGGTGGATTATCAAAAATTATAAAAAATGAAGGCCTTCAGGCCATTTCAACCGAAATATCTTGGGATTTATGAAGATAAGACCTAGGATCTTGCTATAGTATAGAAATACTATTCCAAACTAAACAACTAATTTGACGTGCTCAACAACACAATCAGATTGTGTAATAATTATCAAGGATCCAATATTATTTTTTCTATTTATTTCATTTATTTCATTATTTCCCATATTTATTATTACTCCTTTCAATATCCCCCCTCCCTTTTGTTTTCTTTGTTTTCATTTTTTTATTTATTTGTGTGTGCTTCGTCTCTCTCTTTCACTCTTATTCTCTATATATCGAATTTTATAGTATAAAGTTTTATTTTATTTTATACATTCATTCATCTTAAATAATATTATTTTATCCATGTACATCATAAAAATAAAAATATGATACAAAAAAAACAAAAATCCCAACTTATTTGCATGACATAGTCTATAAAAACAAAAACATCATGAATTTGACCGAAAAATTGAAAATACACTTCATTAAAAAATTAGACTATCTAGAGTGTGAATGAAGCATAACATTGAGGAGCCCATTTTGGAACCACAATTTTTCCCTGAAAAATTTACAAAATGAACTAAATCAGAACCCATAAATCATGGATGCAAATAATCAAACCTTAAATAAAATAGCCACCGTAGATGTGGAGTACCAACCTGCATACATCCAATATCCTGTGGAAGTTGGAACCTTTGAGCTGAGATCGGGCCTCATCCACCTTTTTCTTAAATTCCATGGACTTCCTGGTGAGGAACCTCACAAACATATCATAGTATTTCAATTAGTGTACACCACCATGAAACCAAAAAATGAGTCTGAGGATATCATTAATTTCAGGTCCTTCCTTTTCTCCCTTGATGGTGTTTCCAATGACTGGATATACCATATTCCTACAAAAATTGGGGGCTAGAATGACCTAAAACATCTCTTTCTAGGGAACTTCTTCACATCCTCCCGAATGACATCAATTAGAAATGAAATCTACAAAATTAGGAAATCACAAGGAGAGACCCCTCAGGAATATTGAGAAAGATTCAAAAGACATTGTTCATATTTCCCACACCACCAAATTAGTGAAAAGTTTCTAATTCAACACTTATATGATTTACATGCCCCCATGGATCGTATAATGATAGATGATGTAGCAGGTGCTTCCATAGTAGATAAAACACCTTATACTTCCCATGACATAATAGCTAACATGGCTCAAAATTCACAAAAATTTGGTACATGATCAATTAAACCCACCTAAGGAGTTCATGAGGTAAGAGATTCATCCCTTAAAAATAGATATTATAATTAATGAGATTTATTCATTTCTAAAGAAATTATATCATGTGTAAGTTAATTCACACTCTCTTTCTATTCCATTATATTATTTTATATTTTTCATATTACACTCATTTTTCTGACTATTTCCCAAAACATCAATATACATCTATGTTTTTAGAAGTCGTATTCCTTTGGTGTCCATTCTAACAAGAACCTCCATTGATGAAAGAAATATTCCATCCAAATCCAATCCCCAGTTGTCATGCACAACCACAATAATGATAAGGAGGAATACCAATCATCCCCATGAATAATTGGCATAAAAAAGTCTATTTTATGAAACCTTGTTATCACTCACCTTCCTGGAACAATCCTCATCCCCCAAAATATGAACTGAGGCTTCAAAACCTTCAGTTTTAGTAAACCACACAATCGTCAATTAAAGACCTAGAAACTCAGGTTAGACAATTGGAAAACACCATCAGTGAGATAATGATGTAATGTTAAAGAAACTACCATCGCATCTGATTGCTAATCCAAAGGAAAAATTTATTTTTTGTGCAATCCCACTTCATAGTGGTAAATAAGTTTCTTTTTCCACTCGATATAAACAATAGGTAAGCCCATCAATTGAAGTCTATTTTTCTCTACATGCAACAGATTCGAATGAATAAAAGGAAAACAAAGAGGGTAAACAAATTACTATTAAGGATTCCCCTGAACAACCTATTCATCTTCCTTTCCCCAAAATAATATATAAATAAAAGAATTTTTTTATAATGATATTAATAAGGAAATAATGGATACATTTTCAAATATGAAAGTTAAAAATCCTTTGTTGGATATAGTTAAACATATCCCATGATATTCCATGTTTCATAAGGATACATATACCCATAGATGGTGAATGAAGGGGTTTGAGAGAGTGAAACAGGTAAGTAATGTCTCAAAATTGATACAACCAATAATTCCAAAAAAAAATGAAGGATCCAAGAACCATCATGATACCTTTCACCATATGGGAGACCTTCTTTTCTGATGCAATGCAAGATTTTTATGCTTTGATTAATGTGATTCCTTACTGTGTGTACATGTATTTTCAAGTTTGAGACCTTCAACCAATAGGAATAATCATGAAACATTCAAAATAGAGCACAACATGCCCATATCAAGTAATCGCAGATGTACTCGTAAGAATGTAGAGTCTCATCTTTCTGAAAGACTTCTACATTCTTGATAAGGAAGATACCTTAACCCAAGTACATGCTTCGATCATACTTTGGAGGTCATTCCTCAAAATAACATATATGGTCATCAATGATCCCAATGGTATGTTTTCCAAGGAGTTCAATGGATAAAAGATTTGTTTTAACATCCTTAATGCTATTAAACACCCCATTGAAGAGAATTCTACTCTTCAAGTTTATTCAATGGAAGTGCTCTCTAATGAATCACACACACAAAACTATATTTTTTAACCATACTCTAATTCATTTTCCTCATCTTCACCCATGGATGATTTTAGTAATGATTCATGTTTTTAGTGTTGTGTGGATTCTGAAAAGTGTAATTTTTGTGATTTAATTGATGAGTATATTCATTATGTGTAACCCCTGACCGTTGATGATTCCTAAAATCTCATTTATAAAGATAATATTTCTTTACAGAATTAACATGAGCTGAAATATAGTTTAATAGACCCCACTCCCCCTAAATCCCCTCCCTCAATCCAAAAATCACTTTTGATGGAATAAAAATAACTTCCATCTAATTTTAAATATTTCAACCTTGAGGGTATTAATTGATTTATCCTCATTATTTCTAACAAACTCATTCCAAAGTAAGAATCAAAATATCTCCACTTTTTAAGATAGTGTAAAAAAAGTGATAGTATGTAAATTGGAATATATTTCCAGGATCATCGCCTCTATTTCTATGAACCATAAACGTTTAGATGATGAGGGTAATCCCATTATGCAACCTCAACACCAGTTACATCCCACTCCCCTTGAAGTGGTAAAATTGGACGTTAGTAAATTACATTATTTTGAAGTCATTTATGCTATATTTTATAGTAAATGGGTTAGACTAGTGAAAATTATGCCATAAAAAATGGAATAATGGTTTTTTCAAATGAAAGGAATGAATTACTTCGAACACGTTTTCAAAATAGTTAGTGAGTCTATATTCACTAACTTCGACTGAATCAAGCCACACAAAAGGACCACATTCATCTACCTTTCATTGACCAAATATTATATTTATTGGATGATATGTCCCATTATTATTTCCTTTATGGATATTTAGTTTATTTTTGAATCCATATAGTCCCTAAGGATCAAGAAAATAAAAAATTTATCTGTCCATTTGTCACATTTACTTAAAGAAAAATCATTTTTTTAATGTAATTCTCATTGTACTTTCAACATTATATGATGATTATATTTTCCGAGTACCTTTATAATAGTATGGTTTTTTATGGATGATTTCACAATTTATGGAAATTATTTTGATGATTTTTTGGAACACCTAGGATATGTCCTCCACCATTGCGTTGAAAAATATCCATATTAAATTATAATAAATTTGATTTCCTGGTTGAGTAGGGGATAGTTCTTGGTAAAGTTATTTCAAATAAGGTAACTCAAGTATATAAGTCTAATATTGAATTATGGTCAACCCTTCGATATCCAAAATGTGTTCATGAGGTATGACCTTTCTTGGGTCATGGAGGTTTTTACTATGAATTCATTAAAGACATTAGTATTGTCACACATCCATTGTCTATTGTTTCTAAAGGATTCTTAATTTTTTTGATAATAATTTTGAGGATGATTACAGTTCACTAAAAAGGAGTCTCACATCACATCCCTTTATCCAAACACCAATTTGGATTTCCCCTTCAAACTTATGTGTGATTCTTCTAACTATGTAGTTGGAGAGATTTTATCATGAATGGATGTGAAGCATCCTCATTTCATTTAGTATGCCTCATGTACCATTGATCCTACCCAGGAAAACTATACGAACACTAAAAAATAATTTCTTTAAATTGCCTTTTCCTCAGAAAGATTCCATTAATATCATATTCAATCAAAAAACATTTTCTTTTCTATTCACACTACCCATAATTTTCTCCAAAAGAAACCTATAGCTAAGACACGCCTCTTATGGTGGATACTACTCCTACAAGAGTTTTTCCATGAGATTCTTTATAAGAGTGGAGTGGAAAATTTTGTAGTTAACCCCATTAGAAGGATTTTCCCCACCACTGGACTGCCATATTTACTCATCCCTCCCCATTGGAGAATTATTTTTTCAAGAGAACCATTGTGATTTTTTGGACCCTACCTCTATTGTGCAGACATTGTGAAATTTTCAGAAACATATAGGGTCCCTACTAATTTCTTCACTTATCAATCCCAAAGACTTAAGAATGATTCATGATGGGAAATCAAGGATGAACCTGACTTTTAGACTATTTTTAGTGACCAATTTGTATGTCGGTGTGTCCCTGACCATGATTTCACATCTATTTTGACCATCTACCACACTTTGGCTTAAGGAGGACACTTAATATCTCAATGTATCGATCGAAATGTCACTAACTTGGATATTTATAGGCCAAAATTTTATAATTATGCACCTCAGTTTTGTAAGCCATGTACTCAATGTCAATTAAAAGGGAATATCTCCATGAGGATTGAAGTTCCCCAACAGCCAATGTTATTATGTGAGATCACTGATTCATGGGGCATTGACTACATGGGGATTTTTAAAAATTCATTCAAATTTGTGTAAATCTTATTTTTTGTTGAATATGTATTTAAATGGGTGGAATCTAAGGCCACTAGGACTGATGACTGTTGAGAGGTTGTTGATTTTATGAGGTCTCAAAGTTTCTGTAGGTTTTTTCAATATTCATCATTATTTGTTAGGTTTGACATTTTTGAAATGAAAACATGAAAAAATTGCTACATTTTTATGGGGTTGTTCATGAATTTTTCACTTCATATAACCCCTAGAGTAACAGCCAAGAAGAAATTTGAAATCAATAAGTTTTGTAAATCTTGAAAAAAAGGTACAAACCAGCAGGAAAGATTGGAGTTTGTTCTTGGATGATGTGTTTTTAGGATACCGTATATATTTTCATAAACTGATCGGAATTTCAACATATAGGATTTTGTTTGGAAAGGATTTTCACCTCCCTATAGAGGTATATCACCATGCATATTGGGTTGTTAAATAATGTATTATAAATATCTCAGATTTAGGTGAGAATTAGAATTTTGGATTCTAGAGATAGAAGAAATCTGGCATGATGCAGATGAGAACTCCTAAATCAATAAAGGGAATAAAAAGGAAATATATTATGGGATGATTCATCAGTGAAAGTTTCATATTGGTGAGAAGTTCCTCAAGTACAATTCCAGGCTAACGGTCCACAAAGATGAGATTTATTCCCAATTTCTTAGTCCTTACACTATTACTAATTTTTACCCCATTGTTGCAATAATAGTTTTTCAGGAGCAAAGTAGCCGATGTATTATCGTCGATAGATAGATACTTGAATACTTTTATGTGGATTTTAAAAATCATCCAATGGATAAAATACATCTTTAAGAAGAAACATACTAGTGAATACCACTAGTTTTTACCCATCCATTCCACATTCTATTTTATTAATGTGAGGACACTATACACTGTAGATGTGGGGGTGGGTTTATTCTTGTACGTGTTATGTTCATTAGTATTTCAATCATCTTTATTATTTCATATTTTTTCACTTATTGTATAGTACTATTACCTTCCCCTTTCTCTGTTACCCCCTCATATTTTTGTCAAAAAATTTAATTTTTATTTCCACATTATCATGGAAAAAGATTCCCACATAATAATGAATGTTATTGAAAATGCATGAGTAATTTCCCTATTTCATATGGTTTTAACATTTAAAAAAATGTTATAATGAAGAAATGTGTGTTTCACCATTAATTTTACATTAAGGTGTGACTTTATTTAAAATTAGTAATTTTTCAATGATATAAATGGTTTTATCTCTTTGAAAACTTTGAGAAGAATGGTACCCTTTTGGGGGTATTTTATGAGAGAATTGTTCCACTAAATATCTCCAAAAACTTTTCCGCTAAAACATGAAGTGTGAATATTTATTTCTTAGTAAATGGTAAATATATTTTATGTTAATATTTATCATTATTATAGAATTATTTTCCCATGTGTTCATTCTTTATCTGATATATTTAATTACTGTATCGAATTGACCTATGAGTGTGCACCAGTTATCTGAATATTTTACACCCTGAAAAACTACAAACAAAATAAAAAAATGAATAAAAAATAAAAAAATAAAAAAACACCAAAATATGGGTTATGTCTTGGTCAGGTCAAAAACAACTCTTCCTTAACCTTTGATCTTATTATAGAAATTACAATTTCAGTCATGAAGAGATCGAACAAGGGTTAAGTGATGAGTGTGAGAGTTAGTCCAAGATCATATTTGGAAATAATAATAATAATAAATGAGGTGAGAGATGAAATTTATAACATATGGGGATATCTATGTTAGGATCTTAATGTTTGACTTATGGAAATGCTTATGTGAATGTGTCTTGAGATTTTATTTCCAAGGATGTAGGGCAGGTTTGGTGGACAAAATCATTTAAGCAGGAAAATGTTAAAATAACATATATTTACTAAATAAAAGTGGTGATAATATCATGGAATGGTTTTCATACACACATGTGGAGATTTGGTGACATGGTTGAATTTTTAATTTCTTTCTCATATTAATAACATTAATCTCGTTGAATTTAATTATAATAAAATTTATGAGACATCTTTTCCCCTGATCACTAGAAATAACTCATAGGTGTGGTTTGTGCTTTGATCACATTGAATTAATGAATTTATATTTCATTTATTTTTAAATATTAATGAATATTGGAATATATAAATGCATAATTTTTTAAAATGTGACATTTTTCAAGAGTGAAATGCTTATGTGTGGGGGTGTGATCACACCGCAATTCACTATTTTATGAAACGCTTATACAACTATATTAATCTGATTCGATGATGTAAATTAAAAATATCATAACAAATTTAACTTCATATTGATTCTATAATTTAATTTTTATCATTTCTAAAAAATTAAATTTCACATGATTTGATAATTTTATTTTAGGTAGTGGTTATTTGGAGAGCCCGTGATGAAGTTGAAGCAAAAAGGGTCAAACAACATGGAATCCCATAAACACTTGCCCAATAGATTACATTTGGAAAAAAATAAGTGCATCCCAATAGGATATAATTTTGGGATATTATCCAATTTTTTTGCTATAACACTTATGAAGGAACCCAATCCCTGTTCTTCTATTAAGGGGCCCATCTAAACTGATCTATCCAAGAAATGGATTCTTCTTGCAGTCAAAAGTGGTATTCTATATTTCTGTTACATCAGGAGTTTTCAGACCCAAAATTATGCCAAATTTTTAGTGGATAAATCAAAGAGGTGGGGATACATTTTTTATGTTTTTTAAAAATCAATATAATACAGTCTACTGGCCTGAAAAATTGTTACAAGTGGTTTTATGAAATCTAGATTCTAAAAAAACATCCCATTTTAGATATAAAGGGCACCATGGGCACCCCATTTGAGAGTTTGACCAGTAGGAATGGTTCTACCATTTTGGAGTCCCAAATTAGTCCTCTCATCATCCCTATAAGTTTTTTAGGCTATAAGAATTGATAATTCAACATCCTATTTTTCCTCCTCCCCGATGGAGTTCCAAACTCCCCGTCATATCCTGAGGAGGAACATGTTGTAAATCCCGAGCATTGTTTTGGTAATAATTGAATGGTCTTTTAAATTACTGGTTTGTTTGTTGTATTTAATCATAATATGTTATGATTTTATTGATTTATGTATTTTTATGTCATATGTGACTCATATGATCATTTATGGGGGTACACTTTCATGTGATGTTTCACACACTGTTCACTATTTGTTCTTCTCTTGTTTAATTACGGAGTCTGTGTGGTTCATACTAGTCAATTAGAATCCCATAAAAAATATCATAGACAAGAAAAAAAAATCATGGTATAAAAAATATCTTAAAGACATAGACAATTCATCTACTTCTTCAAGTGTTTCTTTGGTGAGTTTCAGTTATGAAGCCGAACACAAATCACCCAATCATCGGTGGTAACCGGTGAATACTCTAATGTTTTAGGCATAACCATGGGAGGTATCCTAGTGTAAAATTAGTAATATCAAAGTTATAGGCATTAAAAATACTATATTAAAAGATCATAACCTTATATCCTGAAGTGATTATTGATGAGCATTGTGAGATTTCCCCTGTTTGATCATGCTTAATTAATTCTGTTCATTTCTGCTATGTTTTATAGCTTTCCTTTTTATATTATCTTATTAAATCATCAAACCACATGTATTCACAAATCCAATTTCCCTTTTTCTTTTAATAATTAAAATCATATTTTTGAATTAATGATCTAAGGCTCCATTGAGAAATGACCTAGGATTCCTGCTAGACTACAAAAATTATAGTAAAAAATAAACCACTAATTTAACTCACTCAACATCACGATCAAAATAAAATCCCAACATAAGGAATTGAGGTCTTTTAGACTTGAAATATAAAATAATGAAACAGTTATCCTTGGTACCAACCAAGTGATCAGTCTTGGATTCCCTGAGTTTGTCAAAAGACATTAGGGAATCACATATAGAGGCTTTGCTCAACCCTCAAGATTTTGAAGCTGAGGATTCTGATGATAGACTATCAAATAGAGAGTGATCCTATATAATTCCACATATTTGTCTCCCTAACAGATCTGTATGAATATTCCATTATATATGGACACATCAGGACCTTGTATGTGTATGGAAGGATAAATGGTGTCAGTATCTGAAAAGTTTTCATTGACAATGTCTCTAGAGTTGATCTTATTTTAGTATGAACACTTCACTAACATGGATGAAATGAGGATAACATAGAACCTTCTACCATAATTATACAGGGATATTAAAAAATATATAAAAATCCACTATTCCAAATCTAGCTCAAGGATCAATTTGGAGACCTCATACCTGACTCATAATTCCTAGCGATTAAATATAACAAGAGATTCAACATCTTATTGGGAAGTCCTTGGTTGCATAAACATGTGGCAATCCCCTCATCATAAAATTAGTGCATTAAATACTTAATTAATTGAAAAATCATTATTATTATTTCAAATAAGGCCCCATTAGAATAATAAGAGTCACATTATGTTGATTCAGGATTTTATCATGGTTAATGGAAAGAACAGCTGATTGACGATGTTGTTTGAATCCCCACTCCATATGTTCTAGAAATACGCCCATCCAAACCCTTTGAACAGCTCAATGAAGGATATTTTTTACTCATCAATCATATCAAAATTTTGATTCCAAATTCCAAAATATATTTAGCCGACTATATGATGTCAGTCATGACCACTAAGCCTAGAAATGTTGAACAATTTTTTGACTCCCTGGATAGTGGAGAAAACATGGATGATAATTAATTCATTCCATACCTAGAGATCTAGAAAACCCCTACCTCATCAACTAATATAGAAGAGGTACTCTCATTAGCTAAAGTGGTTGAAGCCACTTCCCCTCCATCTCTAACCCCATATTTTTCAATGTTTCAGGGAAATACCACAATGGTATTCGGGTTAGAGTAAGTCATTTCATATTTTGAATTCCAATATATTTACTCTTCCCCCAACTCTTAAGAAATTGTACCACTACTTTCTCCCCCTGTGGAATAAGGGGAAGAAGATTAAGGGGGTGGGGGAGAAAAATAGTATGGGGACCTTAGAGACTCCCCTGTAGAATTTTAGGAGGGAGTATCCAACACTATTAATGAGACTAGGAAAATAAATCTCGGTATAAAAGAAGACCAACAGACCACCTTGATTAGTGAAGCCATGTTTTCTAAAGAACAAGAAGTTTTTACCTCCTTACTAAATTTACATCTGGATGTATTGTCTTGGTATTATAGAGAAATGATAGGACTCTATCCCTGGGTAGCTACTCACCACCTAGGCTTACTAGAGGACCACCAAGGATATAAATAGGAAGCCATAAATATACACTCGAGGCATGCTACTGTAATTGAGGATGAAGTTGAAAATCACATCAGATACAACATCTATCTAGAGGTCCAATATCCAAAATTTATAGCCAACATATACCTTATAACGAATTATAATGAGAAAATAAGAGTCTGTATCGATTTCAGAGATTTCAACCAGCACTAGTTGAATGATGATTTCTCAGTCCCAATAACAAAACTACTGATCGATGTAATAGTTGGATGTCAATCCATCTCCTACATAGATGGCTATTTGGGATATAATTAAATCTTAATGACCAAAAAAGATAAATAATCCACCATATTTGGGCCCCCTATGGAGAATTATTCTACTAGGAAATTCCAATTCTCTTGAATAATTTCAGTTATACTTACTAACATCCCTTACATCGCATCTTCAAACCCTTATTGGGGATGTTCATTGAATGTTACGTTGACGGTCTGGTGGTTAAATCTAGATAGAACTCTAACTACCTAGCTGGTCTTGAAAACATATTTAATAAATTGTGGTTGCATAGACTAAAAATAAACACTTTAAAATCTGATTTTGGTGTTACCTTAGGAAAATTTATCAGCCTTGTTGTATGACATCATGTCATCAAAGTCTCTCCTGAGAAGATGATGTCTATAATTATTGTTTCCACTAATTTCAACCTCATAGAGATGATAATACTCCAAGTACACTTATCCTACATTAAACACTTCATATCAAACCTTATAGAAAAATTTCTTCCCTCCATCAGGTTGATGAAAGAAGGGGTTTTATACTGCTGGAAAGACTATTATTATAAGGAATAAGATAGACTTAAGAAATATCTATTGAGACCACCAGTGTTGATGTTACCAGTCAATGGATGGCCAGTTATTATATATTACATAGACATAGAGTGATCACTCGATACCTTCCTCACGTAAAAGAATGGTACTAATAGAAAAAAATAGTGTCTATTACCTCACCTGAACCCTGATTGATACAGAGGATAGTTATTCTAATATTGAGAAGAGATATTTGATAGTAATAATTATATTCTAGAAACATAGGCATTACCTGCAACATCATGAAGTTTGTTTGGTATCTCATAATAACCCAAAATTATACATTATTAGTTATCTGATGTTGATTTTATGTCTATCAAAGTGGGTAGTCCTTCTGTAGTAGTTTTAAATTTAGTTCATGCCTTAGACTATAGTCAAAGTGCTGGGAAAAAATCCCTCAAGGTATCATTGAAGAATTTTTGAAGTGATTGTGTTTTTTGACAAAGTGGACATCTGAGTAGTGATTGTTGACAAAGTAAAAGAATGACATACAACTTTGTTGACAAAGAGGATTTCATGGTGGAATGTCGAGTTCAAGAGCTGAGTTCAACGACCCATGTTTGATTCAAGAACGTAGATAAAAGGAATGGATGATCTGGAGGTGGTACAAAAGAATAGATACAAGGTGGCACCGTTTTCCAGTGTTTTCCAAATTTTTCGGCCTGAAAATCGACAAATGAAGAAAAGTGTTTTTGGAATAGGACTTGCGTGCCGAGGACTTGTAGTATAGGAAACTTGCGCGCCATATGTTTTTCAAGATCATAATATCACAATATGGCTAAGGAAATAGGTTCGTGCAAGTTTGGGAGTTGGTCGTGCAAGTGTCTAAAAGGAGAGAAGACTTGCGCGCCGAGACTGGGTCACACAGGTGACTTGCGCGCCGTCGCGTAGGGTGGTCAATTTGCCTATAAATACTATAATACCCATCCTCATTCACCGCCGGATTTCAACTCTTTGAGAAATCAGAGCTCCCGTCGCGCAAGTGTGGTGGTCGCGCAGGTGGTGTGTGTGGTCGCGCAGGTGAAGTTGCGCGCCAGTGGTTGAAGTTGTGCGCCGGTGTGTGAAGTTGCGCACCGGTTGGCAGTTGCATGCCAATATTGGTTTGGGCATAAAAGGAATAGAGTCGCGCAAGTTTGGAGTTGAGGAAGCTTGAGTCGCGCAAGTGTCTGAGGAGGACTTGCGCGCCCGTTGTGACTTGCGCGCCGATACATGCGCGTCGTGATTGACTTGCGCGCAAAGTAAGGTTTTGTTCCAGCAGTGGTTTTTGGGTACATGGAAGTTGGAAGTTTGCCCGATACCTTCGGTGCAAAGAGATATTCATCTACGGGTGAAAGTTTTACTGCAACAGAGCATCTACATACAAGAGAAGATGCATTCTTTCATACAAATGAAGATACCTACAGGTCTATAAATTGTGAGTGGATTCCTTCCAAGAGCAGTGATCTTATGAAAAGTAAGAAGGTGATCCTCTCCACCGGAAGTGATCCAGAGAGAGAGAGACAGGGAGTGACCCTTGGGAAAGCAGTGAGCTAACCCTAAATTTGTAATGGCAGTGAGCCTAGGCATAGAAGTGATATAGCCCGAACCTTGTAATCCACAGCTAGTGAAGATTAGTGGAATTTGGTATGACTGGAAACCTGTCGGCGTATGCTCCTTGGACGTAGCCCTTATCGCTGAACCAAGTAAAATTGTTGTGTCCTGTGCGTGCTTTACTTTCTGTTTATATTGTATAGCAGGAAAGAGAGAGAATAGTGTTTTTCTTAACATCGAAACAAGATCAGAACGGGCATTAATTTTTAATTAAGTCATACCCCGATTCACCCCCCCTCTCAGGGTATTCAGCCTAGTGGACCTAACAAGTGGTATTAGAGGGAAAGATTGAAATTTGTTCTTATCTCAATGGAGGTAACCAATCATAAAGGGATTCCGATCATCGACGGATATAATTTTCAGATATGGAAGAATCGGATGAAACACTATTTCTGATCCTTGGGAATGGATGTGTTTTCAGCAGCTATGCATGGTATCACAGCTGATATTAATAGTCGTGCTTTATCAGAAGCTGAGCATAGAGAGTTGGATGCTGATTCCAAATCAATCAATGCCTTAGGGGGAGCCCTTTCCAATCCCATCTACAAGAAGGTGATGTCATGAAAAACATCACATGCCATGTGGGAAAATCTTTTGAATATATATGAAGGGGACACAAAAGTCAGAGAGGCAAAGATGCAGATGTTGTGGAACAAATTTGAAGATCTGAAAATGAACCCGAATGAGTCTGTTGACGCATTCTTTGACAGGGTAAACATTGTTGTGGAAGATATGCGAGGTCTTGGAGAAGTCATTGAAGACATAAAGATTGTAAAGTGCATCTTGAGGAAACTTCCACCTTGGTTCAATCCGAATGTTTCAGTACTAGAAGATAAAGATTCAAAAGAGCTGACATTGGACAATTTGCACAGTACCTTGGTTGCATATGAAATGAGGAACGATGATAATGAGGCTGTGGAAAAGGGGAAGTCTAAAGAGGTGGCATTTAACGCCATGAAGAATCTCACCATTGATGATTCTAATGAAGAAGAAGATACAGATGAGGTGATGTCATTCCTTTCTTCAAATTTACAAAGAGGAAGAGGAATGTTTAAAGGTAAACTTCCACTATCATGCTTTAGATGTGGAAGGGTTGGTCATCTTGCGGCAATATGCCCCAATAAGTTTCAACATGATGATGATGATGATGACGTTGAAATTACCAAAAAGAAGACTTCATCTTTTGTGAAAGGGAAGAAGCAATTCAAGAGAAATTTCTTCAAGAAAAAGAATCTTCTTTCACAAGAATTTGAAAGTTAAAATGAGTCTGAGGATGAAGAAGTTGAAGAAATAGAAAATTGCAGAGATCGTGGGGTAAATGCCTTGGTGGAAATTGTTGGTAGTTATCAAAAGGGAGAAGAAGCTGATGCTAAAGAAGAAGAAGAAGCTGATGCTAAAGAGGAAGAAGAAATTGAAGGGAGAATTGATATGGAAGCCGAATTGGAATCAGCTCTTGAGGAGATAGATGTTTGGAGAGCCAAAACGATGAAATCCAATAAAGTGGTTCGTGATTCCAAACTCTATATGTAGCAACATAATGAAGAAAAGTCTGAGCTGTTAGAAGAAATTGAAAGACTAAAATCCTCAACACCAGAGAGCTCAGAAAATACTGTTGCGTATAAGCTTAAAATTGAGGAACAAAAGAAGGAAATTGATTGTTTGACTAACACAGGAAAGGAGCAGGTTAGACATATCAAAGATATTGAAGAAGAAGTGGTCAGTTTGTGACGAAAAATTAAGGATCAAGAAAAACTCTTGACCCCCAATGTGATATCAGAAAAGCAGGCCATTCAGAAGACAGAGAGGATGAGATCAGATCCGAGTAGTTCAGCTGGAATGAAGCTGCAATTGAGCTCAGAAGTTAAGGCTGACTCATGGCTTAATCAGAAACAAAAATCTGTGGCAGTTGAAGTCAGACTGCAAGAACCCGTCCCAAGATTGAAGGTGGATTTGGGCCCAAAACTTAATCAAAATATTCAGAGATCCCAAGGGGAAACTTGTAGTGTTGAAGTAACACGAAAGAATGCACCTTATATCAGGTGTTATTATTGTGGAAATATGGGACATTCACAGTATGTATGTTCCATAGCCAAAAGATATCAAAGGGAACAAGAACAGATATGGCAGCCAAACAGAGAACGGATTTCCAGAACATATTTCGAAGGACACTGTTTTTGGTGCAGAGGATTTGGGAATATGGCTAGGTACTGTACTTCGACCATTCAGAGAAATGTGCCAAAGCAGAATCAAAATGTTTGCAAGCAGCAGGTCAATAAACCGATAGGTGAGTTAAAAATGCAGAATAGATTTGCAGCTTTTCAAGATGAGGCTGGCCCATCATTCTCTGAGAAAGAACAGAAGTCTCAATTCGTGCCGAGTGTGAATGAAAAAGTATGGACCAAGAAGAAGAAAAATGAGAAGGCCGTTGTTACGGAGATTGCCCTTAAAGTGTCAGATCGATCTGGTGTTTGGATCCTTGATAGTGGTTGCACATCCGACATGACGGGTAATAAGGATCTTGTTATAGGAATCAAATATGACAAAGAAGGAGTAGTCAAATTTGGAAATGATGAAGGCCTGAAGATTGTTGGCTTAGGGAAAGCCATGTTTGGGGGCAAAGAGATGAGACGTGCTGATGTCTTGGTAGTAGAGGGTCTCAGTCATTACCTACTCAATGTCAGTCAACTATGTGACTCTGGGCACTCTATCCAATTTACCAAGAAGATGTGTGGTGTGAAAGGAAAAGATGGAGAAACTGTTCTGCAGGGAAAAAGGTCAAAGGGAAATCTCTACCTTGTAGGTGGGGAAGAAGATACTTGTCTTTTATCCAAAGAGGAAGAAAACCAGTTGTGACATAAGCGACTTGGTCATCTATTCTAACCATCTATAGAGAATCTCGTTAAATGTGATGCTGCTAGAGACCTTCCCAAACTATCACGTGATCGCACTCATACGTGTGATGCATGTCAACAAGGGAAAATCATCAGAAAGACATACAAGCCAAAGGAACAGAAATCAACTAGAGTGCTCGAATTAGTTCATGCTGATGTATGTGGACCTATTTCACCACGAGCTATAAATGGTCAAAGGTACTATGTTCTTTTCATTGATGATTATAGAAGAATGGCCTGGGTATTCATCATTACCCATAAAACAGAGGTGTTCAGTTGTATAAAGTAGTATATGAGGGAATCAGAAAGGATGCTTGGGTAGAAAATTTTGAAGTTCCGTACAGATAACGGTACAGAATTCACAAACAGTCAAGTGGAAGAGTATCTCGAGAAACACGGGATAAAGCATCAAGTTTCATCAGTAAGAACTCCCCAACGGAATGGAGTGGTTGAAAGGATAAATAGGATCATCAACAACATGGAAAGAACGATGCTTATTGATAAAGACCTGCCAGAGAAATTTTGGAAGGAAGCAGTTTTGACATCGGTTTATGTTTCGAACAGGTCTCTGTTGTGTCCGAAGAAGGGGAAGACTCCGTATGAACTGTGGTATAGAAAGAATCCAAGGCTGAAATACTTTCAAATATTTGGAAGTAAGTGTTTCATTCTCAACAAAGAAAATCACAGGAAGTTTGAGGCATGAGAAGATGAGGGAATATTCCTTGGCTACTCAGGGAAAAGCAAAGCATATAAATGTTTCAACAAAAGGCTGGGAAAAATTGTTGAGAGCAATGATGTCACTATAGTTGAAAATGAATAGAATACTCAACGACCGAGTGAACAGTTCCTAGATGAAAGTGATGATGAAGTAAGCAACACAAGGGGAGCAGAATTGGCAGAGGTTGACTCAGAAGAAGATACTGATGATGAACAAGAAAGTGTAAAGTTTGTGTCTGCAAGGAAGCCAAAGAGTCGAGCTGAAATTGATAGGCAGAATATCATTGGTGATCAGACAGCTCCAGTTCAGAATCAAAGAATGAAATCGTTGCAGCAAATGTCGTTTTGTCTCAGGTGGAACCAAATGTTTTTCCGATGCAGCTGAAGATGAAAACTGGGATCAAGCTATGAATGAAGAGCTTGATCAGATTGAGAAGAACCAGACGTGGGAGATTGTTTCGAGACCAGCTGACAAGAATTTCATTAGGACTAAATGGGTTTATCGCAACAAGATGAATGAATATGGAGTTGTGATTCGAAAAAAAGCACGACTAGTGTGCAAGGGATACTCCCAGATCGAGGGAATAGATGTTGATGAGACATTTTCACCAGTTGCAAGGCTGGAGACAATCAGATTATTTTTGGCAATAGCAGTGCAAAGAAAGTTTAATGTGTTCCAGATGGATGTCAAATCCGCATTCTTGAATGGGGTTCTGGAAGAAGAGGTGTACATTGAGCAGCCAGATGGCTTTCTCATTCACGAGGATGAGAAAAAAGTTTGTAGGCTGAAGAAGGCTTTATATTGGCTGAAACAAGCACCGAGAGCATGGTACTCAAGGCTCGATCAGTACTTGAAGAAGCTTTGTTTTCAGCGAGGGGGAGTTGATTACAATATTTATTTCAACAACAATAGTAATCAAAGGATGATGGTGCTGGTTTATGTTGATGACATAATATTTGGTGGATCAGATGAAGCTCAATGTAGAAAGTTCTCTGAATTCCTGAAAAATGAGTTTGAAATGTCAATGATTGGAAAGCTAACATTTTTCCTTGGTTTACAGGTGACACAAGGAAGTAATGAAACTTTCATTTCTAAATCCAAATATGCCATGGAGGTTCTAAGAAGGTTTGGAATGGATAATTCCAAGGAGATGAAGACTCTGTTTGCTACCCTGATGAAGTTATCAAAAGATGAGAATGGCAAGGCAGTTAATATCAGAGAATACAGGAAAATTATTGGAAGTTTTTTGTACCTGACTGCAACAAGGCCTGATATTGTTTTCGCCACATTCCAAGCAGCGAGATATCAAAGTAATCCCAAGGAAAGTCACATGCTCGCAGTGAAAAGAATACTTAGGTATATCAAGGGTATGGTGGACTTTGGCTTGATATACAATGACAAATCTCAAATAGAGTTATTGGGATATACTGATGCAGACTGGGCCGGTTCAGCGGATGACAGGAAATCAACATCTGGAGGTGCATTTTATCTTGGCGGACTATGTATTGCTTGGTTGAGCAAGAAGAAGGATTTCATTTCATTAAGTACCGCAGAAGCTGAGTATATTGCGGCCACTCAAGCATGCACACAGTTATTGTGGATGAAGCAGCAGCTTAAAGATATGGGATTTGAAGTGAATTCTCCGATCGGAATCCAGTGTGATAACTCAAGTGCTATAAATCTCAGCAAAAATCCAGTCCATCACTCAAGGACAAAGAAAATTGAGATTAAAGATCATTTTATCAAGGAGAAGGTGGAGCAAGGGATTGTGAAGTTGGAGTATGTGCCTATAGAATTACACGTTGCAGATATTCTGACAAAGGCCTTACCCAAGGAAGCATTTGAAAGGCATCGACTGACTCTGGGAGTTCAGTCGATTCCCCGCACTTAAAAGCGCGTGGATGTGTAACCCCCCCTCTCCTAGAGGTATGATGTGTTTTCCCTATTGTGCTAATATGTGTTCTATAATCTGTTACAGACTAAAAAGGAGTGACCTTTGGGTTCGTTGACAAAGGGGGAGAAAATAGTGATTGTTCAAGGGGAGATAGTGTGGCGATTTGATAAATCATGAATGATATGGGGTGAAGCTGAGAGATGGAGCATCCAGATAGGGGGAGTTGAGGCTATTTGAACGTGCCTAGCCAGAGCTTAGCTTGGACACGGACAACACATGAAATAGGGCTAAAGAGGTGTTCAAGCCGTGAGAAGAAAGGGGGAGTGTATTAAATCTGACGATGCTAGAAGTGGTCGATCAAAGAATAGATATCACAACAGCTGAGGATCGTGATGAAAGCGGAAAAGTGGTGTTGGAAAGTGGTAAGAGTATTTCAAAACCAAACATTGATCTTCCAACAATCCCATAAACAATTGGTATCAGTTTAATACAAATTTTTATTAGTTTGGTGTCAATAGTGTATGTCAGAGATGAAGTGATTCATTGATGAACTTTTCATACTACTCTTGTTTCTCACAACGAGCATTGCTCATGTGGGATTAGAGTATGTGTTGAGTAAATCCTTGATCGCTATCAGAATCACGATGAGGTGAATGGATGCTGAAGAATCATCGATGAATCTTTGTTTTGGAAGAGTTGTCAACAAACCCAAAGGAGGAGATTGTTGGGAAAAATACCTCAAGGTATCATTGAATCATTTTTGAGGTGATTGTGTTTGTTGAAAAAGTGGACATCTGAGTAGTGATTGTTGACAAAGTAAAATGATGACATACAACTTTGTTGACAAAGAGGATTTCATGGTGGAATGTCGAGTTCAAGAGTTGAGTTCAACGATCCATGTTTGATTCAAGAATGTCGATAAAAGGAATGGATGATCTGGAGGTGGTACAAAAGAACAGATACAAGGTGGCACCATTTTCCAGTGTCTGCCAAATTTTTGGGCCTGAAAATCGTCAAATGAAGAATAGTGTTTTTGGAAAAGGACTTGCGCGCCGAGGACTTGGAGTATAGGAAACTTGCGCACCATATGTTTTTCAAGATCATAAGATCACAATATGGCTAAGGAAATAGGTTCGCGCAAGTTTGGGAGTTGGTCGCGCAAGTGTCTAAAAGGAGAGAAGACTTGCGCGCTGAGACTGGGTCATGCATGTGACTTGCGCGCCGTCGCGCAGGGTGGTCAATTTTCCTATAAATACTGGACCACCCCTCCTCATTCACCGCCGGAGTTCAACTCTTTGAGAAATCAGAGCTCCTGTTGCACATGTGTGGTGGTCGCGCAGGTGGTGTGTGTGGTCGCGCAGGTGAAGTTGCGCGCCAGTGGTTGAAGTTGTGCGCCGATGTTAGAAGTTGTGCGCCGGTTGGCAGTTGCGTGCCAATATTGGTTTGGGCGTAAAAGGAATAGAGTCGCGCAAGTTTGGAGTTGAGGAGCCATGAGTCGTGCAAGTGTCTGAGAAGGACTTGTGCGCCTGTTGTGACTTGCGCGCCGATACTTGTGCGCTGTGATTGACTTGCGCACCAAGTAAGGTTTTGTTCCATCTGAGGTTTTCAGGCTGCGTGGAAGTTGGAAGTTTTTCATATACCTTCGGTGGAAAGAGATATTCATCTACGGGTGAAAGTTTTACTTCAACAGAGCATCTACATACAAGAGAAGATGCATTCTTTCATGCAAATGAAGAGACCTACAGGTCTATAAACTGTGAGTGGATTCCTTCCAAGAGTAGTGAGCTTAGGAAAAGGAAGAAGGTGATCCTCTCCACCGGCAGTGAGCCAGAGAGAGAGAGACAGGGAGTGACCCTTGGGAAAGCAGTGAGCTGACCCTAAATTTGTAAAGGCAGTGAGCCTCAGCATAGAAGTGATCTAGCCCGAACCTTGTAATCCACAGCTAGTTAAGATTAGTGGAATTTGGTACGAACGGAAACCTGTCGGCGTATGCTCCTTGGACGTAGCCCTTAGCGGTGAACCAAGTAAAATTTTTGTGTCCTGTGCTTGCTTTACTTTCTGTTTATATTGTATAGTAGGAAAGAGAGAGAAGAGTATTTTTCTTAACAGCTAAACAAGATCAGAACGAGCATTAATTTTAAATTAAGTCATACCATGATTCACCCCCCCCCCCTCTTAGGGTATTCAGCCTAGTGGACCTAACACAAAGGCCAGGCATTGGTAGATTTCCTAGCAGAGAACACCTCAACATAAAAAATTTCATTGGATACCATACTACCTAGTGAATAGGTCTTATCTGTTCAAGAGTTACCCCATATAAAAGAGATTCATTTTTATTGAACATCTATAATTTTAACCGGAAAGATGATGGAAGACCCCAATATTAACAAAGTGGTGCTGGGAGTCACAGTTATATCTCTATAAAAGGCAGTTTTTCTATACTCATTATAATTGTGAGAGGGTTTCACAAACAATTAATCAGAATATTAGGCTATCATTTTAGATCAAGAGACGTAACTTCTAGAAGAAGTCATCACTTGAAGATAAAGGGTGATTCTAAGTTTGTAATTAAGTAGGTTATTCATGATTATTCTATCAAAAAGGAAGAGTAAATCCTCCTACTAAACCATATCTGGGAACTAATGAGGGAATTCCATTTTGAGCAGACAATGACTCACATAACACAGTTTCAAAATTACCAAGCCCAAGAACTAGAAAATATATCCACCACTATAGTCGATCCAGACCAGGATGAAACAATCATCAGCATTACACATAGTTGGATGGTCTCGCCATTCATTCAAGCCTATGTGGAAGAGATTAATGAAGTTAGTATCATCCCTAAACTATATGTTCCTACTATTGGGGGGATGACACCCATTGTGGACTATATTAAAAATGGATTTCTCCCACTGGATAGATTTGGGAGAGATAAAATCTAATGATGAGAAATTAACATTTTTCTGTATGATGTAATGAATCACCAAATGATACTTTATAAATAGATCCTTGATGGGTTCTCTGATAGGTGAGTTGATGGAGAAGATACCACTTCCATCATGAAAGAAGTGCGCACCAAAACCTATGGTGCTCACCAATCATGAATCAAGCTTCCTCACCAAATCTCAAGGCTTGGTGTACCACTAGCCCACTCCAACATGGAACTACACTAAATTCACAAAAACAAATTGTCACTCTTATTAGGTTCACGTCAACTTCATTCCCCAAACCCTAGAGTTTCTTCATACATCCATGTACTCCTGGACATTTTCCATATGGGGAATAGACATTGTGCGACAATATCCTCCAGCTATAGCCAAATAGTTTAAACCTATTCTTACTATAACTGGATTCTTATCCATGTGGGATGAAGATATACCCCTCAAAGATGTTGGGGAAAGGAACATAGTAATATTTATGAAACCAAACATCATAACCATACTTTGTGTCCCTTATACAATAATAATGAAATGTGACACAATTTTAAAATCTTCTAATTTGGAGAAGCTATATCTGGTTTATGGAATCAAGTCTAACCATTAATCCACTACCATGAAGTGGATATCAGATAGGTATAGGCCTTTTAAAAAACATTATTGAATATAATCTAGAATGTGGTAGATAATAATAAAATTCAGAGATGGACATGATCCTACATGCCTTTTGGGATTACAAGACCATGACCTTCACTTCCACACAGGTGACCTCGTACTCATTACTATATGGGATAGTGGTGGTGCTGCCCATCAAGGTTCAATTACCCTCTCTCTATATTTCCATATATGATCAATTATATTTATATGAACAATCCCAAAAATGAATGGATGAATTGTAGTTGCTAGATGAGAAAAAATTACATTTCTTTCATCTTTTAGAAGTCCACTAGATGTGGATCATGTGAGAATTTAACAAAAAGGTTCACCTCTGGTCATTCCTCAAAGGATAGATGTTGTTAGTCCTCAAGAATCTGATGGTACATAGAAAGATGCCTCTGAACATGGAACCAAATTTGGAGGGACACTGGGCCATAAATAAATTCTACTCTAGTGAATATTATTCTCGGATTTCAATGGACATACAGCTCACAACAACTCCCACCAACATTAGGTTTCTGAAGAAGTATTTTGTGTAATCACAAGACACCATATTCTTAATAACATGACGTTAAAATGAATGGTACATCATCTTAATTACATGATGACAAACTACACATCATATGGTCCTAGTATTATGACCCAAAACTATAAGACAACATTCGTCCTCATCAAAAGACATTGAACTACATGGTTAATATCCCCCCAATTCAACATTAAGAAGACCTTGAAATATGAAGAGATGAGATTATCCTCATGGTACCATAAATATGGGATTCTATCATAGGTTTAAGTCCTAATAACATTCCTTTAACCCCTCAGTAGTTTGAGATTCCCTCTTGTTCAGACATGAGGAAAAAGGATGGGCATCTTTCACACGTAAGCCCCATTCACTTTGTCCTTATCACATGACATTAAACTATACAACAATGCATCCTGGTAGAATGATGTTAAAATGAACACCCATAATCATCTCCATTGTAAGAAATTAAACTAAATGTCCCCATCCTTGGAATACAATGTTATAACTATGTGCATCATCCAAATTGTATGACCATAAATTAAGAGGCGAGGGTCTACAAAACACTATTTGAAAGTGTTTTCAGGCCTCCTCATGAATACATGTGTGGTGTGTAGACCTCCTTGGTATTTATTCACATAGGTTCTATTATGCCACCACATTATGCTTATCCCTTTTTAGAGTGATTTCCCCTCAGTCCGAGCTCTAGGTCCGTAAACTAAGAGTTTTCTTCCTGATTGCATGATGTTAAACTACATGATAAGTTATCCATGTCACAAGATAATAAAATCTACAAAATCAAAATCCATACCACATGAAATTAAACCACATTGGAACCATCGTTTATGTCAAAAATTCACTTCACATGATCTAGATATATGCAAGAGATAGATAAAATTTCCATTTCCCCATGTGAGAGTTACATCTATGTTAAGAGTCTCTTTATCAAGAAATACATGTTGTTTTATTCCTTCCCTTATATGATACATAGTGATGATATAATTTCAAATCCTAGTATAGAAACCCCATAAGAAATAAACTTCCCCACCCTATGTAAGGTTTTATACAAACACATGGAGATTTCATCAAAACAATATATGGGGTTTGATTCTTTCTCTTACAAGATATGTAGTCATGCCCAGATCTCCAATATTGGGTCTAGCCATAATGATACTTCTTTCACCCAAAGAGACCCTTGTCCATATTGAAAGACACAAAATTATATGGTTCCACAATAACTATGTATGTTTTGACTCTCATTCTAATGGGATACATAGTGACACCTAAACCCTATGTTCTAGGCCCAACTATGAAAAATGGGGGAAATTCTACCTTCTGTGTATGGGTCAGACCTGCATAGTGATTTTCTAACCATAAATACTTATGTATTGTCTCCTACCATTATAGGATATGTACTAATTCCTATACATATTGTGTCATGTCCAACCAAATATTCCCCTTAATTCATTATATGATTTTTATTCCATTTTTTAGCCTCAAGGTCTCTTTTCAGATAAGGGTTATATTTATTGTTGTTCTACACAATCATCCTTCCCATAACCACAAGACCCAATCATACTGGTCACATGATGGTAAGATACATAGTACATCATCCATGTTAAAAGAAATATGTATGGATTGATTTTTATCCACAAAGTACACATAGGGACACCTAGATTTTTGAACCAGTTATATCCACACAAAATGTAAAAAAAACCCCTACCTATGAGCCATGCCTACGTAGGTAGATTTATTCAATCACTATGTGTTTCTTGATTCCTATAGTAAAATGATATGTGGTGATTCTTAGACCTTGTTATTTGTTCCTAGACATTAAATATATAAAATTACTCATCCCCTCATTATAGATAATATAAATACAGGGGACTCTAAACAAGGTCCTATTTATATGTTCGATTTAATGAAAGTGTCATATACCTATACAGGAGTTGGATCTGTGTTGGGAAGCACATTTAGAACTATGTGTGGATTGATTGACTTTATATGTGGTGATTTATGAGTCTTCAATCCTGGGTCCATACATGAGAATCAAAAAATTAATGGGAACAAATCCCCCATCTGGATACAGGTCAGACCTATTCAAAGAATTCCTATTTAGACCTATGTGTGGCATGATTCTTTTTATGACTGGATATATAGTGATGACTGGGATTCCATTCTTTATCCCAACTATAACATTTCCACTCTTTTATGTCAGGTCACCTTCATCCTCATCGAATGACATTAAACTGATCAAGGTCATTGAACTAACTAGGGCATGATTCCAGTCATAACTATATATATAGTGACACTCGAATGTTCAATATCAGGTCCAGCCATAATAAACGATGAAAATACCCCCTACATGTGTATAGGTCATACATAAGAAGGGTGTTTTCTATGAACTATGTATTGATTAATTCTGGTTTTAATGAGATATGTTGTGACACATGGATTTTAAATCCTTGTCTAACCACTATAAATTTATGATTCCCTTATAATTCATTTTATCAACTCTATGTGGATAATTAATCCATTTCCATCCATTGTTTTTCACACTATGCATAGCTCATGTGGAATTAGGAGTCTTGGTATGGTTTCCCCACATGGTTATGGATTATCAATACACATCAGCGTTACCATGGTCCTAATAGAAATACATTAAAATCCACACAAGATATTTCCTCTTCACATCGGGGAGCCTATGACCCTACCACGTGATGTTAACCATTGTGGAGAACGTTCTTACCACATTATGTTAAACTGCATAGTGGTTTTCCTCCACACACAACAATATACTTTGTCTTACCTCATGAACTATGTGTGTCTTGATTCTCATTTCGATGAGATATATAATGATGCCTAGACCGCCTGTCCTACTCTCAGCCACAAGTAAAAAAAATATACCCCACATCTTATATACAAATAATGACCTATATATGAGATCTCATGTTTGGGTTCCTCACTCAGGGATTTATCAATTAAATAGAAATAAACCATATATGTGAGTCAAATCTATGTTGTGAAATTCACAGTGCATGGCTAATCACAATCTGAATGTTACTTATATACATAGATATATTCCTTCAATTCATAATACTCTTTTTCCTGAAAAATTTATTATCTCTATAATCTTCACATGGCCATAGGAAATAGAGGGTTAGATTCTTAAGGAAAACATTTTTTGAATTTGAATAATATGCCCCGGTTGGCTTTGCATAAGTTTAACACAAAAATGTCATGTCAACCAAAGACAAATTCATATTCAAGAGAGGATTTTCCAATCATCAAAATTCCAATGGAACTCAGACCACATATCATTTCTCATAATATGAGAATCCATAGAATCATGGTTTACATTATATTTACACCTCATTTATAAGGAATTTAAGAACATCCCAGTCCAATGACTCTCCACTTAATCATCATTTGTATGACTTATTGTCCTAGCCACACAACCTAAAACTACAAGACCTAATGTTTTCCTCACCACATGACATTAAACTGCCTGACTGATGTCTTAGTTTCATTACAGTAAAATACGTGATGTAAAAAACCTTTTTTGTCTGGAATCCTGACATTGTATGATACATAGTTACAATTGAGCATCTAATGTTGGGTCCAGCAACAACAAAACTTAAAAATTACCTTTCCCTATTCATGGGCCATTCCTGTATGGGGAAAATTATAAGAACTATGTATGGATTCATACTAATTTTAATGGTATTTGTAGTGAAACCATGATATTTTATCCAAGTATATCGACAATATTAAAATTCCCCCAGTCTCCTATTAATGATCTAGGTCTACATGAGGGGTCCAATATTTACCTCACCCCATTTGTGAGCTTGTATTCAAAGTAAAATGACCCTTCCCACAGAATATTTTAATCAATATGTGAGAAAACATTCCCAGAACTATTTATGGATTGATTTTTTTATAAGATACATAGTAATTCACCAACACTATATCTCAAGCCCAACCCTAATGAAAATTCCTTCCTATGTATGGGTCATAACCCTGTAATGGAAAATATTTTACCCATTCATGGAAGATTTCAACATATAATATCTCTTTCATGATCATGAAAACTTCTTTAAAACAATAAACTCTATTCTTAGGGATGTATGACTCTCTATAAACATCCATACCCATCGAAAATGGAAGTTTGATGTTCTGAGGACATCTTTACATGACCATGCACAATGGTCCCCAGTTGAATCTACAAAATATTCAAATAAAAATGGTCTATCAACCAAATATAGACTTATATTTAGGATAGGATTTTCCTATATCTATATTCCCCAATGAATTTTTTTTCCCACATCACTCGTTGGATTCCAGAACCCCCAAATTATAGTTTACAACATTTCCCCTTCATGCATAAAATTGATGGAAAAATTTTGTAAAGATTACAAGGACATTGAAAAATAGTTTATCCCTCATTCAAATATATGTAACCTAAAAACTTATACCATGAATTTATATTCCATTAGACCTTATACAACATAATTTAAGTCCTATTTGCAGGATTTTAAACTACACCATGCTTCAGGCCTCCTTTACACTAGCCAAGTTTGTGTAAGAGTGTTTTCTCATTCATGGACTGCCATGACCCCCCTCCCCAAAAAGTGTACCCCTCCTGGGCTGACAATGTGGGAAGGGAGATAATGACCCTTGAATCCCACCTCCAGTAGGCCTCTAGTTGGTGACTAGCACCGATGGTATAGTAAACATACAGATGGGAGGCATTACCCTCTAAGAGAACACATGCGGAGGAGAGAGATAAGATAGAAATCAAAAAACTACAACATAGACTATAATATAAAACAAATCCCAAGTTCACATATGTAATGTCATGAAAAACTACTACAACTGAAAGAGGAAAAACGAATGTACCCAAAATAAAGTAAAATCAATTGAAACCAAAAGCCTAAACAACTCCTCCAACCCCAAGCCAGTAGAAACTAGCATGATCTCCAATAGGCTTCAAGTGAAATGAATAATAGTTTATATAAACATAGGGTGAGTATAAAAGTATACTCAAAAGGATCCTCCTCAAATCCTCTCATGAAACAGTAAATAATGTATGATAAAGCACAATGAACAACAAGTGAAACTAACTCATTACCTAAAAAGTCATACCATATTCCCAACCTCACCATGGATAATCTCCCAAGTAATGTATACAAGGGAATATAACATAATAAAGAATCTAAATGGTTCCCTGCTACTAAATCCCCACTGTTTTGCTACTTTTCCACGACAACGCACGTCTTAAGCATCTCTCTCAAAAAAGTCTTTCTTGCAGACACCTGGGAAAAGAACCACAACATGTACTACATGCAACAAAACCACCAAGTACACATATGAAAAGTAACCAGGTATTTTTTGGGAGCCACCATAGCTTTCATAACGTGTATCGTACATCAAGTATTATACCTCAAGCCATTATAGCCCATACACTGAGTAAGGATCCTCAAGCCATCACAGCCTATACACGTTACACATAGAGTATTCCTTATGAAACTATATCCAGAATATATGTGTGTGAATAACCACAATCCATTACTGTCCTATACACATATATATGGGGAATACTAACAGTTGTTTCTACCAGTACAAGTAACTACCAAGAGAAGAGTGCGGGGCTAAAGGGAGTAGTCATCCATCCATCCTCCCACCAGGATGATGGGGAAAACACCCCTTGGCATAGAATCCCTGGGGTATTAGTTTCCCTAATTGACGGGGTGGAGTAGTGTATAGAAACACAAAAGGAAAAGAATATAATAGAGCTCACAAAAACACTATTATCATAACCTAGACTTAGACACAACTACAGCTAACATCTCTCGAACTCCCAGCTGCCACTTCTAAGACTAGGTATCCTATAAGCACACAATCATTTAAAGAGATTAATTACATTACTTCATTCCATTTTTATCAGTTCAACTTGATGTTAATTAATTATTTAAACATTAATTGATGATTAAAAATTCCACATTAAATTTCATTAGAATCACACCCAAAGTCCACTGTCCCTTTAAATTGTACCCTCAGTATTGTATCCCAGCAAGCTCCAACCCCATGGTTTAACATCATTTATTCAATTATTTATTTACAACATTACATTCCCATATTAAAAGGCATTATAAAAAAACATTCTATGCTGCTAAACACAAGGGGGATCAGCACAGTGAGTAGATGAACTACCCATCGAGCCTTTGCTGCCTATAGAAAGAGTGTAGACCCATACTCTCTTGAGAATCTAAACATGGAAAGCATGTGGCGTACCCTGCGCATCTTCTCCCCTTTCGGAAGACGGGTAAGAAATACCATCTGCCATGGGTAGTGGTGAAAGTAAAGTAGATAAACAACCAATTAGAATCCTTAAGCATCGAAACATTCACATCCAACCCATTTCATCATCTCTGGTGTCTTCCCTGACAACCACATACATAAATCGATGAATATCTCTACTCTAGGTGTCATCTTATGCCACAACCAATAGGCCTCCCTGCCCCCAAATATCACAATTTCCTTCCAGGATCACAACAGAATACAAGCAGTAGGAAAACAACCATCATATCAATAGGGATCTTGGCCCTTAAACAATAAAGAGGGTAACTCAAAACCCTATGAGGAATTATATTTTATTAAACAACAAGTTCTTCAATCCATCTTGGATTAATTGATTCATTATTTCTAGGTTCCAACTATGGGAAACCTAAATAGTAGGCTATCACAAAGAATTAAACATGCTTATTGCACCAATTTGAGTAATATAAAATTACAACAGGAAGAAACAGATTCATTAACATGACTCTTTATCTTTAGCCAAACAATTATCAATTAATATCGGGTTTTTTTTCTTTACCAAATTACCTTAAGAATGAAAATCTAAACAAATAAAGAATAGATATCACACTATCTAGATAATGAGGTGGAAATAACATATGATCGATGTTAATTTATTTATCTAGTTAAAATATTTAATATGACAATTCCATTGTGATCTAGTGGATAAAACATGAAAACTCTACAGTTGAACATAAAATAAAAGAGTAGAAATGAATCCCCTACCTCAAACGGTTCTTGACATTCTTTATATGAGAATCAGCCACCCAACAGGTTACGATCTCCTCCCTCCGTGACAACTGTATCCACTAGAGGATGTAGAGACACCACCACACCAGTCAACACCCAAGATAAACCCCTTTGAAATGTAGGGGAAAGATTCCATAAAAGGGCAAGAATAACCATAAGTATATGAACCCAAAATAATTGAAATAGATCATACCTTATATCAAAGATTTATTGATACTGCTTGTTTGTATCAAACAGAGTAGAACCAATCCAAGGAGGAAATTTTATTTTGCAACACATACGGGATGGAATGAATGGTTTGAGCATCTCATAATCGAAAACATGGAGGAAGAACTAGGGAGGAATATATATCATCCATTTATAATATTTAATGGAGCAATGGTTTAAGATACACTGAATTTTCTATTAAAAGGTGATCCCATTAAAATATGCATTTTGACCAAGTAAAAGAATCCTGAGACTTAGGGAAATAAATATAGGATTTATGGCCTTTGAATCAGCTTTAGATTCCTTAAAACGAGGATTTAAATTTATTTTATTTTGAGGGAAATTCTAAATGGGAAAATATATAAAAATCTAGAAACAATCTTCATTAACACGGAATTTGGAAAAGGAAAGAGTTCACCATTGGAACCTCAATGTTCTAGAAACACTATTCATGAACACAAAATATGGAAAAGGAAACAGGTCACCATTGGAACCCCATTTTTATAGAAACACTATTCATGAAATAAAAAATTGGAAAAGGATAGAGGTCACCATTAGAACCTCACTATTCTAGAAACACTTTTCTAGAACTCAAAAATTGGAAAAGGAAAGAGGTCCATGTTGAAACCTCACCATTCTAGCAACATTGTTCATGAACTCAAAATTTGGCAAAGGAAAGAGGTCGCCATTAGAACCTCACTGTTCTGGAAACACTATTCACAAACTCAAAATTTTGTAAAGGAAAGAGGTCACTTTTGGAACATCAGCATTCCAAAAACACTATTCATAATCTCAAAATTTTTTAAAGGAAAGAGGGCATCATTGGACCTCACCAGTGCACTATTCTCATAAGCCTACCGATGACATTGTTCACATAAGGTTACCATTGACACTATTCACATAAGGTTACCATTGCACTATTCACCTAAGGCTACCATTGAAATGTTCACCTAAGGATACCGATGACATTGTTCACATAAGGTTATTATTGAAAATGTTCACATAAGTCTACCATTGCACTGTTCACCTAAGGCTACTATTGGAACTATTCACAAGGCTACTGTTGGAACTGTTCTCCGAATTGGAAATTTGGAAAAGTAAGGGGGATAAGTCACCTTGACCTCTTGGAATAACTCAGACACCAGATTTGTTTCGATGGAATGGACTAAAGAGATTTAGGCCATTACATCAGATACCTCTCAAAACATTCTGGTCCTTGAGAATTCAAAACATACCTTAAAGGATACCAAAAAGAATTCCAAACAACCACCTATCGAGATACCTTTAAAAAGAGAGGAAGCCACAAGAAGCAACAAAATAATGCCATCTCATAAACAAAAAATGTCTATAACCACAAAGGGGATATCATTATATGAAAAGAGTTAGGCATCAAACAAATCTGGGTACTGAGCATGTATCTGCGACTCACGTTCCCAGGCACTCTCCTCCATGCCACCATGTTGCCACAAGACACAATCCCCGGGGATAGAACACTTGTGCAACACCTTTCCTCTACAGTCTTGGATCTCAATCAGATACTCCTTGAAGGTTGCATCATCCTTAATATAAATGTCTCCACAATCGATGATGTGTTATTCATCGTTAAGATAATGATGGATCCATGATACATGGAAAACATTATGTATCCGGCTCATCTGTGGGGGCAGTGCTACTCGATATGCTAGGGCTCCAACATGAGATAACACCTCAAAAGGACCAATAAACCTAGGATAAAGCTTACTCCCATGACCAAACCTTCGCTACCCACGACGGGGTGTCACCTTCAGAAACATGTGATCCCCAACATCAAACTCCAAAGGTCTCATACTTTGATCGGCATATGATTTCTAATGATCCTGCGCTATCTTCATCCTCTCACAAATCACCCGAAAAATATCTATTGTATTCTACACTAGTTCTGGTCCGAGAATTGTGGACTCTCTGCCCCAATTCCATCACAAAGGAGAACAATAAAGCCATCCATAATATGATTCAAATAGAATCATATGGATGGTGGAGTGAAAACTGTTGTTGCAATAGAACTCCATCAAAGGTAAGTGCCCCATCCATGAAACTCTAAAATTCGTGACACAAGGGTGTAACATGTCTTCAAGATTCTGGATGGTCTGCTCTGTCTGACTATCTGTCTAAGGATGAAAAGCGGTGTTATGTCATATCTGAGAACCAAAATCATGTATTATACCTCGTCACACCCTATAGGTAAAACTATGATCTCGATCAGAAATGATCGTCCTTGGGACTCCATGAAGTTTCACCACCTCCTCCAGATACTACCTCAAAAAAACTTCCACTGAGCATGACTCCATGATCACCATGAAGTGGGATGATTTTTTTAAACGATATATGAACAACCAAATAGAGTCATGTCCTAATGTATCTTGAGTTAAACTAGTAATAAAGTCCATTGAGATGTCCCCCCACTTCCACTGAGGAACATCTAAGAGCTGGAGGAGACCACCAGGAACACAGTGTTCGGCCTTCACCTTCTGGAAGACCAAACATCGAGACATAAACTCCACAACCCCATGATTTAGCCCAGGCCACAAAAACTGGCTCCTCAAGGCTGGTTACATCATTGTAATGCTAGGATTCACCACTAAATGAGAACTACGAAACTCTTGGAGAACCATCTCACATATCACCAAAGGAACAAAAAGCCTTCCAGGATATAACACACGGTGTTGTTTATCCTTATACCAGCCATCAGGGACCTCCACCTCTATATCCCCCATCTGGGACTCTTCCACCTTTTGTACCAGAGATGAATGAACCATCATCTGAAAGAGATAGTGTTTGTCCCCAGCATCTCCCATATCAAGACATAATGTTGATAGTTCTTCCATTACTCTCTAGGAGTCTTCAGATTCACGCATTGCATCACCACGTGACTTCATACTCAGTGAATCAGCTACAACATTCCCCTTTCCAGGTATATATGATATTTCAAAGTTGTATTCCTGTAAGAACACCATCAACAGATGTTGTCATAAGTTCAAGTCACGCTGGAAAAAAACATACCTCAAACTCTTTTGATAGGTGTAGACCAAAAAGCGCATACCAATAAGGTAATGTCTCTAAAAAATCATATAAAACACCACGGATGCCAACTCAAGATCATGGGTGGGATAGTTACATTCATGGGGATGAAACTATTGAGACCCAGAAGAAACAACTGATCTCTGTTGTATCAGAACACATCCAAACCCCAGATGAGAAGCATCCTAGAAAACATCAAACTGAACTCCCTCAACTAGAAGACAAATAACCAAAGAACTTACTAACTTCTCCTTCATATAATAAAATGCCACCTAACACTGATCAGTCAATATGAACTGCTGATCCTCTCAGGTTAAATTTATCTATGGAGTCACAAATCGATAGAAATCAGCTACGAACCTCCTATAGTAGCATGCGAGACCAAGGAAACATTGCACCTATGACACTGTCTTGGGGGATGCCTAAGACACAACAGATTCTATCTTCAATTGATCCACATCTACTCCCTTCTGGGACACAACATGCCCTAATAAATTGACTTCGAAATCCCAAAACTCACACATTGAAAATGTCTCACATAGCTGATGTTGACGAAGAACTCCAAAAATGGTGTGTAGATTCTCTTCATGCTCCACCTCAGATGTGGAGTACACAAGGATGTCCTGATGAAAACCACCATGAACATGTCTAGGAACTCATAGAACACAACATTCATCAATCCCATGAACATAGATGGATGATTTATTATGTCAAATGAAATTACAATGAACTCATAATTCCCACAAAGACAACTGAAAGCATTCTTTAGGATATCCACATCCTTCACACACATCTTATGATATCCTGACCACAAGTCGATCTTTGAGAACCAACATTCTCCCTTCAGTTTGTTGAATAAATCATTAATACGTGGAAGATGATAGAGATTTTTAACTATCACTTTGTTTAAGAGATGATAAGTGACACACAACTTCAAACTTTCGTCATCCTTCTTTACGAATAGAACTGGTGCACCACATAGTGACACACTCAGGTGAAAAAAATTGCACATTAATAGACCATAAAGATGTATACGTAGCTCCTGTAACTCATAAGGGGCCATTATATATGGATACATAGAGATAGGAGATGCTTCTGGATTTAGATCAATCCCAAAATCGATCTCTAAACTTTTCATGGAACTCATCTCATGAGATCTCTGACACCTCATGATCCCTAAGAAATAAGAACCACCACTCCCTCACTTCTCTATGTAGAATCGTCACAACAAAGCACACCTAGTGCTCTTTTCAAGAACGAATCAAACTGAAGCCTATCTTGACCTCCTCTAACCAGTCTTCTATGACTACATCTGAAATGAAGCCCTCGTACTTTTTCAGACTCTGGTACTAAAACTCTTAGAGATTCCTCATCCATGTTTCTTCATCGTCAACCTCAACTAGGAAGATATATTCTGGAACAACCTACTATAAATCATCTATGCAATCCTAATAAGGACATCGACATGGAGCCATACCTGTAAAATAACAAATAGTTAGGGCTCCTATACCTAGAATATGGATTACTCAACATTAATTAATTATTTATTTATTTTCTATTATTCATTTTAGTTTAACCTATCCAGAGGTCTACCCATTCAAACATAGGCACAAAAGAGAATGATGCATGATCCATTCCTATGTCTCTACCCAGCAACTAGTATCACCTCGTTTAGTAGCCATTGTAAACTTAATGGTCCATACATAAGATCATATGGTGACCTAAACACTTATTTCTCAGCCAGTCTACATTGATTACATCACATGCTATATAGGACTGAAACAGTTTCCCTACTAGCTCATTAAACCTCACCTGTGTTGAACTCCAAACTCTATCTTATCCCTTAACTAGACCTATGGTACAACTCTGTCATGACCCCCCCCCCCCCCCCACAAAGTGTACCCCTCCTGGACTGGAAATGGGAGAAGGGAGATAATGACCCCTGAGTCCCGCGACCAGTAGGCCCCGGGTTAGAGACTAGTACTGAGGGTATAGTAAACACACATATGGGAGGCATTACCCTCTAAGAAAACACATACAGAAGAGGGAGATAAAATAGAAACCATCTAACTCCAAATTAGACTAAAATATAAAATAAATCCCTAGTTGACGCATTTAATGTCATGAAAAACTACTACAACTGAATGGGTAAAACTGCAAGTACCCAAAAGAAAGTAAAAAAACAACAACATCCATGAAGCCCAAATAGCTCCTCTAACCCCAAGCTAGTATAAACCATCATGATCTCCAACCTTCTCCAAGTGACCTAAAAAACAGTTTATATAATCATAGGATGAGTATAATAGTATACTCAGTACGATCCCCCAGAATCCTCCCGTACAACAGTAAATAAAGCATGCTAAAGCACAATGAACAACAAGTGAAACTAACTCGTCACCTAAAAAAGGCATTCTATGTTCCCGACCTCTCCATGGATACTCTCCCAAGTAATGCATACAAGAGAAACAATATAATAATGAATATCAGGGTTACACCTCTACTACTTCCCCACTGTTTTTCCACTTTTCCCCAACGTCGCACGTCCTAAGCATCTCTCTCCAAAAAGGATTTCCCTCAAAAACCTGGGTGAAGCACCACAACATGCACCTCATGCATCAAAACCACCACATCCACATATGCAAAGTAGCCGGTAGTTTCTGGGAGCCATCACATCTCGAATAAAATTTATCATACATTGGCTAATATACCTCAAGCCATTACAACCCATACACTGACTAAGGATCCTCAAGACGTCACAAAATATACATGTTACACCTATAGTAGTCTATAGGAAACTATATCCCGAATATATATGTGTGTGAATAACCACAAGACATTACAGCCATCTACACACATATATGGGAATAACTAACCATTGTGCCTACCAACACAAGAAACTACCAAGAGAAGAGAGTGGGGCCAAAGTGGGTAGTCAACCATCCATCCTCCCACTAGGATTTTGGGGAAAATACCCCCAAGGCTCAGAATCCTCGAGGTGTCAGTTTCCCTAACTGAAGGGGTGGAGTAGAAAATAGAAACACAAGAAGTACAGAATATTATATTGCTCAAAACCACATTATGGGAATAACCTAGTATCAAACAAACTACAGCTAACATCTCTTAGACTCCAAGCTGCCACATCTAAGACTAGGTATCCTAAAAGTACACAATGATTTAAAGAGATTAATTACATTAGTTCATTCCCTTTTTATCAGTTTTAATTTACATTAATTAATTATTTAAACATTAATTAACCATTAACAATTCCACATTACATTTCATTAGAATCACACCCAAATTCTATTGTCCCATTAAATTGTAACCTCAACATTGCATCCCAACAAGCTCCAACCACATGGGTTAACATCATTTATTCAATTATTTATTTACAACATTAATTTCTCATATTCACAAACATTCTAGAAAAACATTCTATTCTACTAAACATAAGGGGGCTCATCATGGTGAGTAGGTGAACAACCCATTGAGCCTTTTCTACTTATATCAATAGTATAGACCCATACTTCTTTGAGAAGATTAACACGTAAAGTACATAGCATACCCCTTACATCTTCTCCCCTTTTGGTAGAAGGGTAAGAAAGACCAGCTGCCTTGAGAAGTGGTGAAAGTAATGTAGATAAACAACCAATAAGAATCATAAAGCATACAAACATTCACATCCAACCCATTTCATCATCTTTGGTGTCCTCCTTATCCCCTACATGCTTAAATTAATACATTTTGCCACTCTCGGTGTCAACTGCTTCCACAACCAATTGGCCCCCATGCCCCAACATATCACAACAGCCTTCCAGGATCACATCACTACATAGGATATAGGAAAACAACAATACTATCAATTCATCTCTTGGACCTTAATCAAGAAAGGGGGAACTCAAAACAATAAAATGAATTGTCTTTTATCCAAAAAAAGTTCTTTAATCCATCTTGGATTAATCGATTTATTATTTGTAGGTTACAAAATTGGGTAACCTAAATAGTAAGCTATCACAAATAATTAAACATGATTATTGTACTAATTTTATTAACATCAAATTACAACAGGAAGAACCAGATTTATTTAAATGCCTCTTTATCTTTATCTAAACAATTATCAAGTAATATCGGCTTTAAGTTCTTTTCCAATTTCCATCAAATACGGAAAGCTAAACAATAAAGAATACATATCACACTATCTAGAAAATCAATAGGCAATAACATATGATCGATATATATTTATTTATCCTATTCAAATATTTAATATGTCAACTCCATTATGATCTAGTGGCTAAAACATGCCAACTCTAATATTTCTTGTAAAATAAAAGAGAATAAACGAATCCCCTACTACAAACTGTTCTTGACATTCTTTATATGAGAATGAGCCACAAGACATGTTACGATCTCCTCCCCCATGACAACTGTATCCACTCGAGGATTTAGAGACACCACTACATCAGTCAACATCCAAGAAAACCCATAAAGAACATGGGGGTAAAATTCCATAAAAGGGAAAGGAGAAACAGAAGGATATGAACCCAAAATAATGACGATAGATCATACCTTATATCGAAGATTGATCAATAATGATTGTTTGTATCCAAATAGAGTGGAACAAATCCCAAGAGGAACGTTTGATTGCGCAACACCTACGAGATAGAATGAATGGTTTGAGCACCTCACAGTCGAGAACAAGGATGAAGAACTAGGGATGAAGATATATCATCCCTTTAGAATATTTAAAGGAGTAGTGGTTTAAGATACGCTGGATTTTCTATTAAAAGTAGTTCACATTGAACCATGTGGTTTGACCAAGTAAAAGTATCCCAAGCCTTAGGGAAATTAATATAGGAGTTATGGATTATGAATAAACATTAGAGATGCTAAAACGAGGATTTAAATGCATTTTATGTTGAAGGAAATGTTAAAGGGTGAAACTATAAGAAGCTGGAAACACAGTTCATTAACACAAAATTTGGCAAAGGAATGATGTCTCGGTTGGAACCTCACCATTCTGGAAACACTGTCCCTGAAATTAAAATTTGGCAAAGGAAATAGGTCACCGTTGGAACCTTACCATTTTGTAAACACTATTCAGGAACTCAAAATTTCGAAAAGGAAAGAGGTCACCATTGGAACCTCACCCTTCTAGAAACACTGTTAATAAACTCAAAATTTGGAAAAAGAAATAGGTCATCGTTGGAACATCACCTTTTTGGAAACATTGTTCATAATCTCAAAATTTAGTAAAAGAGGTCACCATTGGAACCTCACCATTCTAGAAACACTGTTCATAAACTCAAAATTTGGAAAAGTAAAGAGGTCACCATTAGACCTCACCATTTCACTATTCTAATAAGTCTACCGATGACTCTGTTCAAATAAGGTTACCATTGACACTGTTCACATATGGTTATCATTTCCACTGTTCACCTAAGGTTACTATTGTACTGTTCACCTAAGGCTACCAATGACACTATTCACATAAGGTTATCATTGATACTGTTCACATAAGGCAACTGTTGCACTGTTCACTTAAGGCTACCATTGGAACTATTCACAAGGCAACCGTTGGAATTGTTCACCGAATTGTATATTTGGAAATGTGATGGGGATATGTCACATTGACCTCCTAGAACACCTCAGACACCAGATTTGCTTCAAAGGAATGGACCTGAGAGGTCTGGGTCGTTACAGTGCCGATATAGATGCCTTCATCATTTTCAATCATTATTACCTCAAAAAGACACCCAATATGTTCTTAAGAAAACCTAATTTTTCCAAATTACCTGACCATCAAAAATGGAAGGTTTGTTTCTTGAGGATACCTTTTTTGTCTATGCATATTATTCTCTAGATGGGTTTAATAGGATTCCCAACAAAAAGGAAACCAATGGAAAATTATTTCATAGGAGAGTATTTTAATACCTCTATGAACCCTAGAAATGTCATGTTGGAAACCATTCTTATGGTTAATCCTCTCATTTATTCCCTATGTCATGTCTCAGATTCCAAAATCACAAAACTAGGTTCAATAAAAAACCTCATTCATGTATAAAAAAGTACTGTTACATTCAACGACAACATGTCTTATTGGGTCCCCCATCCCATTATTCATTTTATAATATGTTTGACTTAAAATATCAGTTACATTAGCCCAATTTTCAAGACATTAAACTACCCATGAAAAGATACACAATACTGTCCAGGTTGAAACCACAAAAAGGTTACCTTTGACAAAAGTCAAGTATTGGTTTTTTCAAATTATGATTTACATGATTTAGGAAAAAAATTAGGAATTTATGGAAAATTAAAAAGGCACAAACCTATTAAGTTTAAGTCCCATAGAGTAAGGCTAAGGAAAATCCAAGTTATGCCCACTATGATCACCCCTTAGTGGACTTAGGAAACAATTAGGGAAATAACAGAAATGACACATACGTTTGTAGGGTTTTCCATATTACCCTATAAATAGTCAAAACTACACTCAAATAATCCCTTAGATTAGGAAAACTTTACAGAAATACATGATCATTTTGACTATCCTAGATTGTGATTGGAATTTATATCTAGTAATGAAACCATATAAGTCATTTGAGGAATTAGATTTCAAGAACCATTTCAAATAGATATAGATGAGTATTATTGGATAAAATAAAGGATAATAATTGAAGGGAAATAAGTTTCATTTTATTGAATAAGAACAGTGGAGCTTATAGAGCCTCGATTCTCTCTATATGAATACGATATCAGGATTATAGAGCATTCTCAGCAGATTAACAAAGTTAAATCATCATCTAGCCCAAATCCTCTATGTCTTGGAGAGGCTTAAAATGGATATAGTCTCGTCATTAGTGTCTTCCACAATGACTCTTCCTTATTATCAACATATAATCATGACATTTCCTCCTCTACCACTAATAATTTCCCTTCATCAATTTCTACCACAGTGTAGTCTAATTCTTTCTCGAGTCACTCCTGTTCTTGGATACACCACTCTACCTCTTGAGAAACTAATTATTCTAAGTTTCATTGATCTATCAAATTTCCTTGTAAACTCATGTCCTTCTCATCATGAACAAAAAATTCCTTAAGAAGGATTTTCCTAGCTATGGAAAGGTCATCCATGGGATCTAGATAAGAAAGATGAAAGTGGAGTGTCATAGTTATCTCCTAGGAAAAAATTAATTATTTCACTATATCATGGATTTCATGATAAGAAAACCCCCATACCCACAAAATGAAAATATAAAATGTAATTTGGGTAGTTTCCTTGGAATTTTTATGAGGGCGATTTGAGAAATCATCTTCTATATATCTTTTTATGTTTTTTTCATGAGAAACACAAAGGTCATCCTGAGCCTCTTAGCCCTCTTGGAAATCACTCTTAGATGGAGGAATATATTTGGGAATAAGCTCCACCAGGGAGGGTCTTAACTGAACAACCTCAATATTTCTTGATTCTGAAGTATTCTCATCTATTGTGGTGTTATCAATTTGAGATTTTTAAGCATTGGATGTAGCTATAGAAACTTGTGGCTATAATTCCTAATATTAAAAAAATTAAAACCTAATCTATTAAAGAAATGGGAATGTCTATAAGGTCGTAGAAATAACCTCCACTCATTTGGAAAATTACATCACTGACCTCCATTGTTTCATCATAACCTAGAAAAATAGATGCTACACCCTCCATATATAGGTTGACATGGGGTATTCCAGAGACATCCATGGTGTAGAATCATTCCTGGAAATGTCATTGGTATCTAAGTGAACCTTATTGGAAAATATTCTCATAGTGATAATCATCCAAACACTAGGGGTGATATCCTATTTCAATTATCCTATAACATAATCTACCCCCTTGTGTGGAAATTCTACCCATAGGTGCAGGATCAATACACTCAACAATGATGTGAACCCTTGAATACACTCCTTCTACTAGGGAAATAAATTTGACCAGGAATGGTTGAACTCTTCGGGCATAGGATCTCCCTGATGTACTCATTGGTTCATGGTTTTCCATCTAGTTCAGCTACTATTGTTGGGTTCATCACGTTAATCTCTACAAAATAAAGTTTATCATTCTCAACTAAAAATGTCAACATTTGAAGGCTCCCTCGATAATGTGGAAGAAGTTTTTTTATTATGAATAGATTCTGCCTAGGTCTTGGGATACCCCCAATTGACTCAATTAGACTAGGTTCCCTAACCTATTAAAAAACAACCATTGATAGTATCACATTATTCATTGAAGAAACATAGTCTATGGGACCTTTGAAAATTTCTTTTTGATTACTCACCAGACCTTCACCAATTCGTATGAAAAATTATTAGTCTACACATGATGGCTCATAACATGACCTCCAAATAAGGAAATGAATATAGTTACTTTTTATCCACACCTTTAGACATATCACCTATTGTGGATCTTGATAATTATTTTTGGTTTTACATGAAGATAATACCCTAAAAATAATAGTGGGTAGAGATGGGGTGGAAATACTTGGGCGGGATCTGAAGGAACCACTTCCATAGGGTCAACTGCCCTGGGTGAGTCTTCTTTAGAAACTCACATTTATGATGGGATATTCTCAATAGTAGTAGTTCCCCTTGGTGTGTAATATTAGGAAGTTATTGTTTCCCCAATCTCCCGAGGCTACTACAATACCAGGAGTAGGGGTTCATGCTCATGGAAATAATAAGAATAAGAGTTGGTATAAACTAACAGAAAACCACTTCAGTAATTTCATCCTTCCCCGTCATGATCACAACTATATCCTATAATCAGTTGGACTAGTAAATTACTACCTTGTATGAGTGGATGAAGTTTTCCATTTATTTTAAATATATATACATTTCATTTTTATTTTCATGAGTATTGATCCATGCAAGAGAAGTGACCAATCCAAATACCCCATGATCATGGGGCTCTTCCTAGATCTTCTTCCAAATTTCTTCCACATATGTTCTATATCTCAAAGTATCCCATACTTTCTACGCCTCTGGGAAGGATATAGTGATGTGAAAGGTTAATTTTGGAAGGTTTTCCCTATAAGGATATGTAGTTTATGATTGCTTCAATTTCCTTTTGGGCACCTCATCCACCCTAAAACCCTCTAGGGATGAGTGCTTGCGAATCTCTAGATATGAAATCTAAATTTCCCCGATCAGAATTCTGATAGGATGATCAATTTCATTATCATCCATAAAGGCCTCAATATAAACCTAATCATCCTTAATGACTTCAGACCATACCATTATAATCACTTTCTAGGAATATTTATGCCATCTCTATTAAGTAATGGATTGATTCATCAAGCTCTCAAAGATAGGTTTTTATCCCTATTTGGGTTGTCAACATAAAAGATAGTGGTGGAAACTATCGCATAGGTGTATCTAGCCAATGCAACCTCATTTTCCTATTGAAAGCATCATAGAGAGTGATTCGGAAGGGAAATCCTAAAAGAATACCATTGTCTCTAGACTATTGGAATGGAGATATCAGAAGGGATGGATGCTTGGCCTTGAGAGGTAGTTTTAGAATATAGGTGGTTGAACCACAGTCTCTTAAACCCTTCCTTGTGGGTCAAAAATGAGGGAAATCCTTAGGTAATTTTTGAGCATATAATTCCCAACCAATTTCTCTTATTTCCCTTCCGCCTTAGTCATTTTCTAGGCCTTGACAATGGTAATTGGGTTCTCTATGTGATTTTAATGGTTTGATTGGTTCTAGAAATCAGCATTGGATCTCTTAAGTGTTGGCTTGAAACCCAAAAAAGGAAGAATCCCAATCTAGCATCAAACATCCTCTTGAGTGAACATTTTCCAGAGATGTCTAGTTGTCATCAACTGTTTCTCTAGGCATACACTTTTGATGGTTGGATGAAACCTCATCTGGACACAGTTTAATTGACGTGTGAATATTTGGGGTGTATACTCATTGCATACAACCTCTCCATCATCCTTAGAGACCAATATTCCTTATCTACAAGAGATAAGATATGATTGTCTAGTGAGGTCCCTAGATCCATCATTTACCAAAGTACCAAAACGGGGAACATAAGGATCATAGGTAAAATGATCATGATAATTAAGTGGATCCATCATTTCACACTCACTATAGTCTAAAGGAATTACCGTACATATTTTTTGGAGGTGTGGTTAGACGGTTGCTTTTGAGATCCATTGAGTGATGATATATCTATATAAGGGAATCTACACAGCCCCATATAATTTTGAAGGTACCCACTAGCCTGTAAGATGGCCTCCCCTCACTGATCTATCCTAGAAAAAGGCAAATCCTCACCCGTACTAAGATGGAAAGGTTAATGAACCTACTAGTGACCAATTTGGTATCAATCATGAAATCATTGGCATTGAACTCGATACTATAATCATGCACAAACAATATCCATCTACTCAGAAACATGGACAGAAAAGTTATCAACCAGTATAGTCGATCATCAATAGGAATGATCTTCCTTCCCCTCTCAATGAACATGCCCTCCTAAAGTGTGGTCCAGTAGGCACCAATATTCCTTTGGATCTTAGTGGTTTTGAATGTCTTTGGCCTCTGGTCATAGGGATCATGGGCACTTAATAGATCAAAGGCTTGGATCCAATTAGAAAATGGGAAATCCTTCTTTGAACAAGTGTCACCCTTCAAAATATCTCTCACATTGTCAATAAGATTATTGAAAATACGAGGAGTACTTTATACATCATCCCATGATGAAGAGGGTGTAAAAAAATTCTCAAAAATATCACCTTTGTTAGGAACCCCTAAAATCAACTGGACATCATATAGACTAATACCAACCTCCCCATGCATCGTGTAGATGGTATTGGTGTTCGGGCTCCACCTTCTAAGTAGCTACGAGATAATATTTTGGTTTCAGTGAGAGTATATTTTTTACACTCAAACCATATCTTATATACATAGGTTATTTAGCTTAGTCTTAGATTAATATAAATTCCTGAAGACCCAAAAATTCCTCCCACATTTCGAGATGAATGAGCCCCTAGGGTGAAGGTCCCATTTCAGTGTCCACCCATGTTCTTTGTTTGACTTGGATTTTTTTGTGATGTTGGGATAGAAATGGAAAAATTAGTTCAATGCCTATGTGGATTCCTCTAGTGACTGAGGATTATAGTACAAAAGTTACCTGGTATCAATAATTTTCTAGATGAATGCCCCCATCATTGAGATATTGGATCAAGAAATATTGTTATTTTCAATTATTCCGTCCACGATTTGATTTGTAATACAAAATTTTTGAATTGAAACATCAGATGGTAGACTAAATCTATAAAGGGAAAACCTTTCTGAGACCAGAAACCCTCCTTAACTTGTTCTAAGTAGTCCCTCTAGTAGTTGATGGAGTTGGTTGATGTTGATTTTATCATTACTATAAAGAGATTTGATTATATCATTCCTCATTTTCATTAGTTGAAGAGAGAGTAGTAGAAATAGTATAAACTTCCAGTGAAGGGTCCACATACAAAAAAATTTAAAAGTAAATGGTTTAGTATATATAAAAAAAGAAAAGTCACCATAGACCATATGTTCATGAATGATCTATTTTCAAATCCTCAGTTCGCTAAGAGTTATCCTGCAAACTGCCAATCCACAAAGAGATTTTCCTGAGAGGAACTGGGCTGCGAAGCAATTTTCCATTTAATGATTGATCTATAAGAAATATGACATATTTTTAGAGGATTAAAATTATCATTCATGGGACAAGGAGATTAGTTCTTGGAAAGTTCATCCAAGAAGTAAATGCTACATCGAATAAGAGGCAATCAACGAGTTTGCAGAGTGATTATTTTTTTATGAAATATAGTAAAAGACAAATTATTTGGGCCCCCTATTTATTGTTGTGGTCCCATATTCTCGGAGAACTTTCAAAATAATATCCAGTTCAAAATAGGACCACTTTTTGCATTGCAATATCATATGGTTCATCCTAATCGAAACCCTTTCTGATGGGGGGTATTTATTGGGTCTTTAAAATTCCACATATGAGAAGAATAGAATTCTATAAAACTCAAAAAAGGGTATAAATATACCAATATTAATATTGAATAAAAAAATTTAAATGGGATGGAACTGTGAAGGATGGATTTATTCCATGAAGTAAAAATTGCTTTGTGGACCATCACTCTATAAGGCTTTCATCCAATTCAGGAAGCACCCTGCAAATTAAATATTTTTCGGGAGGAGGTGGTACTACAGGAACCCACAAATGAAACCAAATAAATTTATTGGAAAATTGGGATTTCTACCCCCATTACTGTCCATCCCCCATGAAAGAAATACTTCATGGGATATTTTAGTACAACCATCTCCCATAGATATAGAAAAGTTGTTTGTGGGGCCAAGTAGTGATTTATGCCCACACAATCAACTTCTCCCATGAACGTAATCATTCACTGGATGAGGTGTCCTCCAAGGATCCCAAAAAAGAATCATCCATCCTAGTACATGGTCCCTCTATTTTTTTATAATTTAACCCTAAGGATATCTATGAGAGGATGATGGAAGTATGAGGAAAAAGTGGATAGAACAAGAGGAAATCCTAGATAGGATTCATAGCATTAAGATTTCTTTTCCCAGTAAGTAAAAACATAGTTCATAGAATTAAAGGTTAAATAAAATAATATCCATCCATCCAAAACATTTTTTAAAAACTATTCCATAGGGTAGAAACTGATATCCTCTTTGTGTACCAGCACCCCGCATTGAAAAAAGCTATGTGGGAGGAAGACTAGCAGACATAATAATGTTCTACATGGGAGGAATGTGAAAACACATAGAAACATGCTACGCGAGTGAAAAATAGAACCATGTAGTATTAAAATATGTAAGGAGACCTTATTTCCTTATAGAACCATGCTATGTGGACGGTACGCCCACCCGGATAGAAACATTATATGAATTGGGAACCCCATCCCATATAAGAACATGTTTTGTTAAATGGGGCCACCTAGGGTGTTTTATGTTATAGATCCTATAATTAACTTCTATGGCCTCATTATCCACCATGTTGGCCCCTCCACAAACCATTTTAGTAGCATTAGGCTAAGACATGTTTGAAAACCTACAGACATATATGATCGAATCATCAGGCACATCAGCATGTCATTTCTACTCTGAATACCCATGGTAGGCAGATTCAATTGTGTAACCTCATAAATAAGGGGTACCCTCATAATTTTTTTAGTTTCATTCCTTGGTAACAAGGGTAACATCCTTGGTGGTTATAAGATTAACATCTTAGTTTTTGGTAGAGAGGTTGAGGATCATTATTGACATTCACATCAACAGGGAATTTGATCCTCCCCCTGAAACCAATTTTATGACATCCATGCTAGTGTAAGCCCCTAACCTTTCCTGTGATAGGTGACACTATTGATCATATGTTCTTTAGCCTGTGGAATATCTAGAGAGATACCGATATGTGACTATCCAAATTACAAAAAGAAAAGAGGAGATAGTCACACTAAAATCCCTCTCCCTCTCCCGTAAGGATCCAAACATCATCCGTCAGCAAACCGAGTCAATCATGTGATCTGCATATCCACTACATCCTATTGTTTCTCACACCAAGTATGAATCACATAATCATAGTGGCTAGTTCAAATGAGGACATATTCTTGGTCCCATTTCAAATGGGACTCTTATACTGTGTAATCCCCAATCATGTCCAATCCAAATGGGCCTCTTATACAGTATAATTCCCAATCACATCCTTTTAAATGAGCATCTCCCATATGTAATACCCACACCAAATCTAACCCAGGGGAGTCCTCTTGAGAATAGAATCCTCCATGAGTCATCCCCAACCACATATTCTTCCTCACAGGTTTATGGCCCAATCATGCCCCCTCAAATGGGCCTCCTCCATTGGTGAAATCCCCAAGATCTATTCAAATAGTCCACTTCCAGGCATAATCCCCATTTGTATGAGAATCATTATAGGTGTAAAAAAATAGAACAAACTATGTATGATTTGATTCCCAACTAACATGGGTACACTAGAAGCCTCCTTGTAGTCAAAACCCAATGCCCAGGTTCACCCTAATGTTCTCTAGGAAACCTTTTAGATAAGGTCATTTCTACCTAGGATACCACATCCCTTTCTGGTCCCTTGGACCATCTCATTGTATCTCCTACACCAAACATTAACTTGGCACATTTCGTCTGAACGTCCTTGCCACATGACGTTAAAATGCATGGTTTGGTTCTTACCACATGACCTTAAAATGTGATGTGTTTTAATAATAAGAAAAAACTATGTGGTTTCTAATTACTCTCACGTGGATACGTAATAAGACATTAAAATGGGTTTAATCCTGATATCAAAGCAACTTTTGTTTCCCTGGATGATAGAAAACTGTAGAGAGCCTTATCCCTTGGTTTAATACCAGTTTTTCTAAACAAACAACCAAAGAATCTCTAATTCATCCATAAAGAGGTACCATTGATAGAGAGAAATGTAAACTTATAGATATACCTATAAATGGAGAAGCTCATATGCATAAAGAAGATTCTAAACCCATAATTATTCCTAATGGATCATCAATTTAGGGTAATCTATATACACATACTTGGGAATAAAAAAAGGATTCATGAACATATCTTAAATCAATATGAATGTCCTAAAAAAGGAAATAGTCCCCCCCCTGAAAGGGTGTGATGAGCTTGACTTTCAATCTTATGGACAAATGTGAGTTCTTATGTGCCATTGGACAAGTTCAACAATGAACGTCTTCCTTTTGAAATTAGGTCCACAATTCTCTGTTAATATGAGATCCCTTAGGAATTTATTTCTCCTCAAAAAAAACCCGTTGAAGACTATAAAAATATGGTGTTCCCAACATTTGGTATTTAAAACCATTTAACCCCCCCCCCCATAATAAATAATTAGGCATCGATAATATTCTTTGGGAATAGTGTTTTGAAGAAGAAGATATACTTTGGAGGTGTCATGAGATGAGGAATTATTAGAAGTTTCCAAATAAGGCTCAAATTATTATTAGAAAATACTAAATGTACAGAGACTGGGGACTATGATAAAAGGTGGAATCAATTGTGATATAAAGACATAAAAAATATAAACAATGATATTATAAAACAAAAGGAAGAAACAATTTAAATAATTTCCTCAGTCTTAATGTATAAATAATCAACTAAGTGGATATTTAAAAGCTTCAAACATGTGGTAGTTTAATAGGTAGACAATTTTTCCAATAATAAAGTGTCAATTTTGGGGCTACCTTGGCCACACCATGTCATTCTTTAGAGAAGAATAGAGTTATTTGAAGGGGGAAGAACCTAAAAGTTAACAAAGATCAATGAAACAATTTTCGTCATCTCAAGGCAGGAATTATTTCATTGAATATTGCTATATTTGTTCAATTTTCAGGCACAAATTAGTTGATTATATATAAATTATAATTTTAAGTAACCAAAATGGAATTTAAAGAAATATATGTACAAGGAAACACAACCTACTTATGTTGAGTTCATTTCATGACATAACTCGATTGGGTTTCTCTTGAATGGATAAGAAAAATATTAAAAAGGACAACCTAGAGGAAATCACTCTCAAAGAAATAAAGAATATTATAATTTAGATCCTTATTAGTTGGTAGTCATCTCACATGGAAGTATTTATGATCCTCTTTTAATAACTGAAGGGATGTGTTTATGTAACAGTTCAGTTTGGAAAATATGGTTCTTTAAAAATTAATGGAAATAGAAAAACCTATTTACGATTAGACAAGTTGAAGAGTATAAATTTAATATATATATATATATATATATACATTAAGAATGATCTCTTAATTTCTGAGTCGACATTGTGAATATGTATTTGCTGTTATGTTCTACAAAAAACTGTTCTTGATCAAAGGTAATGCTAGGAACTATCTCATGAAAAGTTAGAGGGAACATGGTAATATATAAATAATGGATATTAAATAAAACACATTCTTTATTATATTAGAGGAATAAAATAGATTTTTTCACTAGGGTCTGGTCTACAACTGCCAATAAATCAAGAAAAAACCAATCCAAACTAAGAGCCATGGTGGAAATTCCCAACTTAAAGAAAGACTACGAAAAAATATGTGATGCATGTATGTCAGGAAAGATGATTTGAAATCATTATTTTAAATTGATGAAAAGAAAAAATAATTTACATGACTTATTTCACATTGAAATATTTGTCCTCATGAGCTCACTCAATATACATAGGGAATGATACTTCATCTTTTTTATATATTATCATAGAATAATGTAATGTATTATATTCATGTATATAAATAATGAAATCATGAAGTGGATAAAAAGGTATAGAAGGAAAATCAAAATGGTATTGGACACTCAATCAATATTTTATGATCAAACAATGGAACTATGTTTACAAGTATTAAGGCATAAAAAATCCTTGAGAAGCTTGTGATTGAGAATAAGGTTTCTTCTATGAGGACAGTACAATAAAATGGGTTTTTTTTATGAGAAAATTGAATGTTAAAAACCATGAAATTGTTAACACCTAGGGAGTAGAGGACACTATATGAAATGTGGCTTGTCAAGAAGCCTTCACTGAATTATTTTCAGATCTTTGGAAGTAGATGATATATATAGAATAAATAATTAAATCAAGTCAACTATGGAAATGATTTAGATTAAGGGGTATTTTTAGTCTACATGACTAAGATTAAGGCAGAAAAATTAAATAAAAATAGGATGAATAAGGTCATAGAAAGTAGTGATGTTTTGGTGACTGATGAGAAAGAATGAAATAATTCCATAAAATCAAACCCTTGGGAATTATGTGAGTATAATGTCGATATCCACATAAATTTTATGGTCTTAAAAAGTCCAAAAAAATATAAATATTTATAGTTGGAATCATAAGAAGAAATAATTACTGAAGAGAGTAAATCTAAAAATTAGTAGGTAATTTGGAAAATGGAATTTTATCCATCCAATATATTTATATATATGTTTGATCCAACAAAAACATAAATTATAAGGGATATAGAATTCATTTCAATTTTATCAATGGTAGAAATAACATCACTTAAAGAAGTGGAAAGTGGTGATTCGTGTGTTAAATTTGTTAATGAATAATTGTATAGTATTGGGAAGAATAAGATGTGGGAGGTCATATAAATCTTATGATACCATAATTTGAAAAAAACAAAGTAGGTCTTCAAGAAAACATTTGATTAAATATGATATTTGGTCTAAAATAATGAATTATTTGTTTATAAAGGATATAGATAATTTAAAGGTGTTGATGTTGAATAATACTTTACACTAATGATGAGAATTGAGTGGATTAGTATTCTCTAGAAAATAGTCATTCAAAGAAGGTTTTGAAATCTTTTAAACGGATGTAAAAAAAGAATTCGTAAATTATTTACAAAAATAAATGGTTTATATTGAATAGTTGGTAGGATTTTGAATTAGAAATGACAAAATTAAAGTGTCTATATTACAAAAGGAAATGTACCCCCTAAAATTGACATTGGGTATATAGTATGCTTGGATATACACATATTTAATGAAGTTGGAATTCAAAAAGGGTGGTGTTGATCAAAACCTCTATATTAAGACACAAAAGGAATAAAAATTAATGTTGATCATTAATGTGTATGGAATCATATTTTATGAAAGTAATAATAAATACATGGAGGATTTTTCCAATATCTTATGAAAAAAATTTTGAGATGTCCATGATCATTGAATTCTTATATTTTTAGAGACATCACGTTTTTAAAAAATAAAAATAAACTTTTATCTCACAATATATTTATATAAAAGACAATTTAATAATGTTTTGTATGAAGGCTCAAAACAAATTCGGCAACAATTACAATTGGAAATAAAATTATGAAACATGTGGAAGGGAAAGGTATAGATACTACAATGTATTGAAGAACAATATGGATCTCATTATGTTTATAAGAATATTGGATATATAGTTTCTGTAAAACAAGTTTGGTAGTTTATTTCCAAATTAAGCAAAAATAAGATCATCACATAATAGTGAAGAGGGTATTGAGGTAAATTCATGGTACTCTCAACTATGGTTTTTTTGTTACAGTATGAAAATGAAATAAATTATCATCCTTTTCTAATTATAATTAGGATAGAGATGTGGTGGATTGAAATTCAAAAAAACTTTTCTCATTATTCATTAGAAATAAATGTGTTTTTTGGATGAGAAAAAAACATGAATGAACATCCATTAGTATAGTAGAAGAAACATATATTTATTATCAAGGGGTTTCAGTTAACTCTTGTAGATTATGAAATAGTTAATTAAATTTTTGAAACGGTGAACCAACCATTGGTGATATTTTGTATCAAAAATAGTGAAATTTAACTTATAAAAATCATTTTTTACACTCATGTTCAAAATTTATAAATATTATTTATCTCTTTATTAAAGAGAAAATGTAACATGGAGTGATCAAAAGGTTATTTTTAGAACTAATAAACAAGTGGTAGACATCATGAAGAAACCTTTTTACATTCCAAAATTTTAGAAGCATAGGATGAGATTTGGTTGTCAACCACCTCCCTTACCTTAAGGAGAACTAGAATTCCCCTCCCTAGTTATACATAATGTTCTTGAATAATGCATAATATTTTTAGATCATATCTCTATCATATTAACCATAGAGTTCATAGAATGTGTAAAATGGTAAAAACATATTCTTCCTTGTGATAAATATGTTTTTGTTAAGAAAACATCTTGCTGATTTGTGAAGCCTTCAGGGGATTCATTTGTTTTTCCTTACTTTCATAATATTATTAAAAGTAGGAAAACATTCGAATGGAATAAATTTCTCGGTCTATGTGATACACTTTTTGGGGTTATTTGTATATTATGGAGGACATACATGATATATTAAGTTATTCAAGAAATTTATAAAAGGAAATTTAGCACCATGTATTTGTAAGGTTTCTCAAAAAAATTATTTAGATACATGAGGTTTCATTGGAGAAACTATGTGAAATGAAATGTTTTTATGAAAACATCCAAAGGTTCTTAGGATTCTTTATTTAATCATATGTTTTCATGATTTATCATTTTGAAGAGAAGAATAATCCACACAATGAATGGCCGTTCAGGCCATAAAAAAATTTATAAGTCTATCATTTGAAAAATAAAATTTATATAATATCAATTAGATCATGGAAGACATAAAAATGATGAAACAAATTAAAATTCATTTCCTTAATAATTATGAAGATTATAGTGATATAAAGAATGGAATATGATAAAGTACATGTTGTACCAAAAGCCATGGTGGTTATGAGACATAATATATTTCACTTTCTACCTGGATAAATAGAATAATAACAACATTGTGACATTGAGCTTCACAATGCAAAGTTCTAATGCATGGTATAATACATCGTCCATCCATTGGTTTATGATATGAATATTTTCATTCATAATATATTATTGAAAATTCTGTAAGATATGAATAAATAAGCTTATATATTTTTTATAAGTATAAAGTCTTTGAAATTTATGGAAGATCACAAATATAATATAGAATTATATAATAAGATTTATCTATGTTGATATCATACTTATTATATATTTAAAATATTTAAAATTATCGCATATAAGGATTTATATATAAATATAAAGAAGATAAAGAGATTAGGTGATTTGTAATATGATAAATCTATGAAATAAAATGTTATAATAGGAATCCATAAGATAGTGGAGAATAGAGACTATTGTTAAAATACACATTGAATACTAGGAACTATCAGAGAAATGGAAGCAGAATTACAACATCATCATTGGATTTTGGTTATTCTATTTTGAATAAACATTATAGTAAATATGATTATAGCTATTTTTAATGTATTTATTATCTAAAAGAATTTTGTATAGATAAAAGATGAGTGAGCCCTCCTAGGATCAAAAATGTGTCCTTCCATAATTTTGTAACACATATAGTGGATAGTGTTACCTCTTGGTACGTTGATACATCATTGATGTATACTCTTTTGATTAGACCATTGTGGTGAACCAATTAAAATAATAATATAATTGCAGTTAAATTAAATTTCTTGAATTTATGTGTGTTTTTTTAATATTGATATGATTGAATTGTTCATTATCACAAGACATCAATATCCAGTGAAAGAAAAGAAGAATTGGATACATTAATTCACCCCTCCTCCTTTTAAGAAGTTTCAAGCCTAAATTTACAATTGGTTTTATAAGGTACAATATTGAAACTTATTATTTGTAAAAATAGAGAATCATAAAATAAATATGATATTCTGGATATCATAACTGATGAAATACTAAGCACTAAATGTTTTAATTTAATATAGACCCTATATTGTAAGTCATGATTTCTATTTCAGGCTAAATTAACAGTATGATGTGTCTTTTCTAGGGTTATAATATCCCAGTTTGGTGTTATCAGTCATAAAGTATGATTGATAAGAATGTCATATCCTTATCTACTATATCCTATGATACAGGTATATCACTAAATAAAATATACATTAATGTTTTAATTTTATAAAATTTCAATTATGAATTGACTAAAATGGTTTGTAAATTGATTGAAAGTTAAAGGAAAAGGTCTTTGATGATAATTATTTAATTTATGAAGATGTTTATGAATTAATTAATTATAATTTGTTTATAAATGTGAAATTAGATTCCTAAAAATATTTTTTAAATAAATATTCGATAATATTAATTTTTGATATTAAAATTTCTTTTCAAATTAAATGGAAAGACTTATAATTTAGGTTTTAAATGTTAATATGAAAAATATAAGTATAATTTATAAAGTGGTTATAAATTAAAAAATATGGCTAAATATAAAAGATTTTATATTTAAAATTATGAAATGTACATGATAATATATTTTAATTTTTTAAATTAAAATGGATTTATTTAGATAAATTATTTAAGCCATATAAAAAATGAGTTTTGATTGTTGATTTTATATAAGGTTTAAATGATATTTAATATGTACCATTTTGATTTTGTAAAATATTTACATAATATAAATTTTAATATAAAATGTTTATATTTTATTAAATATCATATATTTAATTTAAACTTCAAATATTAAATAATATAAAATATTTCACATTAATAAGTAATAAAAAGTGTTAATATTTATTTTTTTATAGAATAAACATAACTAATTATAAAATTATAATGTAATTATATTTAGATTTATGTGTGAAATATTTATATATAGTTTATCTCATATTTAAATAATGGACATATTCATTTATTTAATTTATTCTTTTTTTTATTGTACATTGAGATAAATTTTTTATCATATGAATATTTTATGTATTATTTATTTTAAAATTTTAAACTAGTTATATGAATTTCCATACGTGCCTCTAAAGAGTAACATGTTTTGTGTGATAGTAAATTTAGTTTTCTTCTACCTTAAATTATTCTTGTACTAGGTTGTGAGATTTAATTGATAAGTTACTTATAGTTTATATATATATATATATATATATCAGTTTTAAGATTTATAATTGGAATTAAATCTATATTCAGTAAAATATCTATTGGTATTGGGACTTTGGGTCAGACAACTTAATGGCCGGGAGGCTTAATCCTTCTCTAGAAAATTGGGGGTTGGCTATTTTGGTCTCTTGGATTACTCTTGATGGGATTATTAATTTCATATGATTGTAAAACATTACATGAAATAGGTTATATACCTTATTCATTTGGATATGTATGGATATAGATTGTTTTTCATTTGGGGTAATAGCACAATCTATAGGTTTTGTAAAGAGTTTCACACCAATTTGGTTTGAAAAAATTGATTTCATAGTGGGAATAAAATTACAAACTAAATCATTAGAATAATGCATATATGAAAGGTAATGACATAATATAATACGGAGAGAATAAATACCCTACAAAATACTCAGTATCATATTCGTTCCAAAGAGGCACTTATCAAGAACTTGATCATCCAACCGGGTAGGTCATTCTAAATTTGGTTTCCCCAAGATTATCTCCTATAATAAAATAAAGTGATGGGTGACCGTAATTGGATTATATTTTCATTATTAGTGTATTATTTGTATTATACTTAGTCATGAGTCACTAATAAGATTAGGTTACCAAAGGAATGGATTTTACTCTATCCATGTAATGGATATGGTAAATATTTTTCTTCTTAACAATCAAAGAGTCATATATGATATATTTTGCATGATGGAAAACCTAAATGGCTATGTAATTTAAAAAATTATAATTAATCAAGAGGCTTGGTGAAATTTAGATCTAATATTACTAATGGGTATGATGAATTTAAAAGGGGTCATCATTTTAGTCAGATCCCATTTAATAAAAACCGTTATTAAGTGAATTTGATTCACAATACTAATCTAAAAAATCACATGTTTTGGATAATGGAATCGTTATCATCTCCAAACGTGACCTATATATATATCTTTGTTAAGTAAAAAACACAACTTTAGTATTTTACTTAACTAGTACTAAAACATAACAATAGTTATTGAGTAAGATGGTAAATTTTATGTATTGAAAAACCTTATTCTATGGAAACAAAGTAGTGAAGACATTTAAAAAGGAATTACAGATACTTATTATAAAAATATAAAGGATACACTATATTTACCTACTCTCATTATTATGACCATAAAACCCAAGTTTTAAAATAAATATGAGATCATGAATGCATAAAATATGGTAAACTACCTAGAAATACTCTAACAGAAACAACCAAGACATGAGAGGCATGAGATGTCCCTGGAAATATTTCAGTTAAAATGATAAAAAGAACATGAGTCTATAAACATTTACTCAATATGATTAGGTAAATTAATGACCTAGAGATACTAAGTTTTAATCTTAACCATGATATGGACACTAACTTTATTTTATAGTCACTATAAAAAAGGGTCTGATACTTTATTGTAAACAATAATATAAATAAGTACAATAAATTTTTACATGATCTTCTCAATATATTGATAATAAATAAGTATGAAATGGGTGGTTCAGTCTCATGTTCCATTAGGATGGTTCATAAGGATAAGGGTAAAAAAGTCATCTAAAGATATAAAAATTCAGTTGTGGAGAGTCCACAACACTAAATAAATTAAATTAAATTAAGTACATATGGTGATATAATTATTGAAAATCTAAACATTAGAGAATGAACTATCTAGAGGACCTAAAGAGTTGCAAGAAACTCTATAGAGTGTCCACATCAGGTATTAATGTTATAAAAATAATTTCTTATTATGAACGGTATATTATTCTAACATAAGGTTTCATAATATTTTTAAATAGACATGTTTTATTAATTAAATAAAAGTTGAAGATGATGGAATAAATCATTCATCTAACTGGTGGGGAAACATCAAGGTGTTGGATTCAATGTATTACAAAATTTTTTATTGTATTACAATAATTATTTGTTTGATGCCCAAACATTTAATATTTATGTGATAATAAGTGTTATTGTGAACAAGTTTTTGATATCAATAACATGATATGGTTATTTGACACATTATAATTTTTGATCCAAACTCTATAACATGTCCAAAAATAGAAAAAATAGTTTTTTTCATATTGATTCTATAAATGCATAAAATACCTTTTTTGATATAGGAACAATATTTTATATTGTGAAAATTATGTCTAAAGTAAATGAGTGTTTTTTCCTAAACATAAAATATTTTTACCTTAACTTGATAATTTGAAAAGAATATTGTTTTTAAGAAGCTAGTGGGAGTCAGTTTAGACTTTGAGATGTTCAAAGTTTATATATAAAATATTATGTTAGTCTAAGTTCAAAATTAAATTCAAATAATATCCTAAAGTAGTTTTGGGTAGAATAATAAATATAAATATAAATTGTTTTTTTAGATACTTTAAAAAAGGTAATATCAAATTATATCATAATTTATTTAGGATCTGTTGATAAAAGTGTGATATAAATAGTAACATTTTAACCAAAATATTTCATGTAAAAGGTTTGTTATAAGGGTTTCAAAAATGATGATAATGATAAAAATAGATGGTTTTATAAGTAGACAACAGAATTTATTAACAGAAAAACATTATATGTTTTGAAGTTAATGAGTTTTAATAAATAATCAAAGTGTTGAACATTAGTAATATGATTCCTATATCATGTGATTATTCAAACATGATTTCAACATATACATTACTCTATAAAGAGTTTATTAGAATGGGTTTATCAAATGTCTATATAGATATGTGGAAGGAATTATATTTATATGTGTTAATTATAAAAAAACTCAAAAAATTTCCTAAAAATATAGAAAATCTAGAAATCTATCATCAAGGATATGATAAAACTGGTGTTTGTGTATAGATTTGTTAAAATTATAAACATTATTTATGAATATAAAATATATCATGTTATACTAAAATCATTATTTAATTTATCATTAATTCATGCTTGATACATATATATATATCGATATTTATAAGATATAGTGAAATGATAATTTAACTATCAAAGTTATACTTTTGTTTTCCCTAACTAATGTTCTGCATATAGTATGTAATTTATGATGAATTTTTATGATTTGAATGGGTATTATTCTTATATCTAGATATATAATATTCTCATGAGGCATAATATGAGTTTTTGAGCACTATATGACCACCAATTATACACCACATGAAGTTTTATACACCATAAGTTAGCTATAATCTGGGTTCATGCTTCTTATTGCAAGAAATTATTTTTTTCCATTTTCTAGAGTCCGGTTTAGGGGTCCCGGAACCCCAAAAAAACAACTACAAAAAGGACAGACACCAAAAACCAAAAGGGCTTACACATCATAATAACCAGATTCATCTCTGAACCCCAAGCAGGAGTCTTCTTCTCCGGTAGCCGATTCCCAATCTGGATGCCTCCAAAAATTCCCACTTTGAACCCGACTCCTAAGCTGATCAAGAACAAATTAGTCTTGACATGCCGTTGTGACCACGCTACCCTTTTTAAAGGCCACAGTCACCTCGTTATTCTGCTTTGTTGCAGATCGAGTCTGCATCGGTCTTGGAAGAAATGAATAGTCCTTCCTTGGTCTTCTTCTTGGGGTGGCAGACAAAGGACCTTAAGCTGGAGCTAAAATCTTATTCCCACTTTTAACAACATCACTGAAGGAAAGGACAACTAGACCAATCACATTCTCTTTCCCCTCCCCAGAGTTCTCCCTTTAAAATCTGGGTCGCTCCCTCAAAGTCGCATCACCAAACTCCGGGTTGCTCTCCTGTCTTTGGGTTGGATTTTTGCACTCCATTAACGGAAGGCGCCTATCCTCAGCAGCAGCACTTTCAACAATGTATTCAGCATTATTCCCCAGCCTCTAATCCAGAATCTCCACCATAGGACTCTCCACCACAGGACTATGCCTATCCTCAGTAGCATCACTATCCACTATCTTGGCACCTGCCTCATGGCTCAACCAACCAACCTGGTGGTCCTCCCCTGGCTTATCAACAACTGAAACTATCTCAAGCACCTGACAAACAATTTTATGTTCTTCCATGGTCTCCACACCTTCCTCACCTCCTACCACAACACCCTCCTCCAAACCTGCATCCTCATGGTCCTCCAAACCCACATCCGCTTGGTCTACAGAGAGTCCTTCGAACCTATTTCTCAAAGCAATGAATGGCTTCGCTAGAGGATCAAGGTTTTTAGAAACCTTAGTACTGGATGTGATGACTTCTTCTACAATACTGGATTCTCTTTCATCCTCACTCTGTGCTGAACTCTTCCCAGCCATGGTAGCTGCAAGAGCTCCCAAATCCTACCTTAATCTTTTGAAAACTTCAGACACCAGTCGATTACCTGGGCCCGATATAGCAGTGGTTGCCTCAGTGATCTGATTACCTTCCAAATAAACTTTGCGGGACCTCGATAAATTGATGGCCCAAGCATCACCAGACCAATGGGTATCCTTTTCTATTCCATCCAGTTGCATAGATCTCAATACCGGACCCTCCTTGACGCCACTTTTTGCACCATTCACAATGTTTGCAGAAACAGAATTCCCATTACAACAAGCCTGCAACATCCTTGACCTCCGTTCACTTCGGAAAACCTCAACTGAATGCCCAAATCTCTTGCAGGAGCCACAAAACGTAGTCCAATTCTCGTATACCACTCTCTGTTTGCATCGGTATTCCTCACCGATTGTGATCCAAACTAATTCAAAAGGGGTGCGAGATAACATTCATGATTTGATAAAATTCTTACAAAATGATTAATTATTAGCTAATCAAGGTATTGTTGGGTATGTTGATGATCAAGTCATTAGATGGAGATAAAGAAATATGGGATGTTTCTCTTATAAAATGATTATTCCATCAAGGCCCTCAATTGAGATAGAAAAAGTACATGTCTAGTTAAATGTTGATTGTGAATAGGGTGTGATTATCTACTCATGTGAGGGGTATAAAATGTGATCATCTACTAAGATAAATGAAATTTGATGTTTTCATTAACCAGGTTAGTGAATTATCTGAAATTTGATAATATATGATTAGGATATAAAGGATTGAAGTACTCCATGTCATATGGTCACTCAATGTCTTGGAAAAAGAGATTATATGATTATGAATGCTTTCATATGATACATCTAGTAAAAAAATGTACAAATATAATTGTGTTTGTTGGAGATCATACTGGATCCCCTTGTATCTAGAGTAGCATTATTTCATTGTTAAATGTCTCTCTTTTCTTGCATTTATAAATTTTAGAATACATGTTTTTTTTTCAAATCCAGTCGAATGAAGTCACACTTTATGGTTAATCGAATAGGGATAGTTTATCCAAATGGGGTTGTGGATTGTTTTTCAAAAGGTATTGCATATGATATATGGGATGGTGATGTTGATGGTAGATTTCGTAAAAACATTTCACATATAAAAAACTATTTCTAGATATGGTTTCATAAATCATCATTAATGATATAATATAAGGAGAAAAGGCACAAAATTCTATTTAGCTAGGGTGAAAGTGGGAGACTGAATGGGATATAAATTAATCCTATATGATATAAAATGTTATGATATGGCTTGTCAGAGAGTATAACATATTTATATAAAAAGTTGAATTTTATTACTTTGGTTATATCATATTATACGATCTATGAATATCGTGCAATGGCTGATTGGGTACATCCTACTATACAAGATATGTGCATTCTAATTCCATAAACCATATAGTTCAATTCATTTGGATGTACTACAGATCAGTTAAGGTAGTATAATGTTAAAAATTTAACATTCCAATCACCATTACTTATTAGATATCATTAATTGAATCTAATTCATGGGATAATTTATTAATGACAAAATCATTACTCATAACATTCAAAATATATAAGGAAATATTGTGATAACACATGAATGTTGTTAAGTATGTATAAGGAGCTTTATCCATGAATCAGGTGTGCAAAAATCCTCAAACAATCTATCTAATACTTTATTCCTCTCAAATATCAATTCTTATATTATCTTTCACTAATAGAGATACTATAATATCATAGATGTTAAGGGCTTCACGATCAAACCATTTGGGTGATTAGATACATCCCATGGATACACCATAGTGGTAACAGTATGGAGGAAATTACTTATAATCCTCATAAATCATAGATTAAAATGAAATAACATAAATAAACTAGAGTGTAATGAATTTTGTTTTAATAAAGATAAATTCATTTTAGGTTTCATTGGAAATATGGTGATTATTTTAATGGTTTCTAATAACTTTCATTATTTATATTAATCATTCATCGATCCATCGAAACCTAATAATAATATAACAGATTATGTGAGAAATGGAAAATTTTTAGAGTTCAATATTGGTGAAGATTCATATTTTATCTATGGTAAAATGATTTGTGTTCCATTTACACAAAATCTAACAAAATATCTACTTGGTGAATATCATTACTCAAATTTAGTTATACATCCTTGAAATAGTGAGACCTATAGGGATATCTAAGATAATTGTTTTAGTAAAATATGAAATGTGAGATTTTATATTACATTGCATGATTCTTAGTATGACAACAAGTTAAGAATGAAAAGAAACTTCCCAAATGATTCATGTAACATTTATATATAAAAAAGTGTAAGTGGGATAATATTACTATGTATTTAATAACTATGATACCTAATATATCCATGGTACCTAATTTAATATGTGTCATATGTTATTATCTAACAATGTTATCCCATTTCTTTTTAATCTAAAAATATTTTCTTCTGAATCATCTTACAAGGTTCCACATAAATATTGTTTTGACACTCTATGGCACTCCATTATCAATAGTATCTAATCATAATCATATATTCAAATCAAAATTTTTGTGGAGTCTTTTTAATTAATTATATAATAATATTAATCATTGGATAGCCTATCATCCTCAAATATATGTTTAGTCTAAAATATTAATCCAAAAATTATAGGTCATGTTATGTTCATTCTCACTTTAATTCCAAGGAATTTAGGATTATTGTTTACCTTTAGAAGAGTTTGTAGAAAATAATATTTACCACTCAAAAATAAACATATAACCATATGAATCCTTCCATAGAAATAGATTTCTCACCCCATAATGATGTCATGAAGTTGGAGAAAGGATGTTATTATGTCCCAAACATGAGGAGGAGACATCATAGAGGGAAAGATCCATCAATAAGTGTATCAAGACAGTGCAGAGTATATATAAAATTTATGATAATAAGTATAGGAAGGATCTTGACTTCTAAGAATGAGACTATCCCTTCCAATTGATATTTTTTTTATTGAAATATTTTATGATATTTGAAAATATAGGGAAGATAATTCCAATGTATATTTTTTTTTCTGGAATATTACAGACGATATGAGGTGGGTCATAATATTTAGAGATGTCACCAAACCTATAATAAGTGAAATAAAACATCGAGATATAACTGTAAAATAGGTATATGATAAACCATTGAAATTTTTGAAAGCTTGATCATGTTTATTTGGATACAAAATTATCATATAATGAAGCTGAAATTTTGATTCCTGATGTGACAGTGCATGTGTTATGAAATCAAATGACTCATCTAGTGAATGTTATTTAGTGGAATAATTAAATAAAAGAGGCATCATGTGATATTTTAGGATAAAATTATAAAGTCTTATCCAAATGTTTTCAAAGAATAATTTTCAATTTCATAAATGAAATACTTATAAGTGGGAAAATGTGATACCTAAGAAATTATAGTAATAAATATGAATATTTTATTGAAAATAATGCATTAAAAGAGAAGATGTTAATATATTAAGAAAAATATAACAATTAATTCATGGTACAAAAAAATAATGAAGGTATAATGTAGATGTCTCCTAGACCATATTATCTAATAAACATCACATTTATAGCAAGTAAAATAAAAAATAAAAATAATTAAATACATATAATTGACATATTGAAAGAATGAACTATGTAAATTATTGTTTTAAGGGATTTGTATAAATGAATTTATAGGAATTAAAAGTTAATATAGTTCTTATATAATCATTGGGCACTATGATCATTGCAAATTATAACAATTGGTGATAAATATGTTATAAAGGGACTTCTTGTATTAGAAGATATTAAGGGTAATGATAAGATTTATTTGATATATGAGGGAGAAATAATTACTTAAAATACAAATATAATCCCTTATCAAGAAAATTTATTAGATCCTCGTAAGGATGAATCATCACCATGGTTTTTCCTTCACCAAGTCCAAGTCATTCATCAATGATTAATGTTTGATAAAAATCATCTATAAGATAATTTTATATTATTGGAAATCACTAAAAGATCATCCATGTCAAAAAAACCCCACAAAAGTACCACTATTTTACTCATTTAATTTATGGTTAATTCTATTTTAATAAATGGTTATGTATCTTGGGGTTATATCGAATTAATATATATAGTATATAGTAATGAAATAGTGTTTACTCTAAAAACACATTTTTATTAAATATATCATTCTTATATGAATGTTAAAATGTATATAACAAATGACCAATTTGATAAAATATAATTTATATTTATAATAATAATATAAAAGTTATCTAAGTTGTCAATTTGGGAATTTTTTAATAAAAATGGTAAAATGGGGTAAAAGTTTTTGAAATATGTTGAAATGTAGTAATTATGAAATAATATATTAATAAGTTTGAATAAACTAGGAAATTTCAGTCTTATTTTTCTGATTTTTAAAATTAGAATTATAATGGATTTGTAAGGGAAATAATAGAGAACTATGGGGAGTAGTGGAACAGCTGATAAAATGGAACGATAAAATAATAAATAACTTATTTCATGTAAATACACTAACCAAATATATAAATAACCACCGCTCAAATTATTTATACTCAAAATAAATTAAAATTATCTCTTTATATATATATCAATGAAAATATCCTATATCTCCCACTTAAATATTGGAGACATTATGTAACATCATGTTACGTTTTCAGGTAATTTTGAGGATTTTAGGTACATCTATTTTGGATTAAAGACTTGGGTTGCGTTTGGGTAATATTTTAAAGAAAAACTAGAGGACAGTGTGTTGTGCATGGTTTGTGCACGGTTTGACAAACTGTGCGACCAAACCATGCCATCCTTGAAACCTGGACAAGAGATTCTGCACGGGCGTCGCAAAATTTGTCTAACCGTGTGGCCATGTCATGCGAGAAGGGTGGTTGAAGAAATAGACCATGCACGGTTAGCGCACATTTTTTCAAACCATGTGGCCAAACCGTGCGGTCACGGAAATGAGATCCTTAAATTGTGGATCTCGCTCGGTTTTTCCTCTAAGTGCCTCTTTTTTCCTCTTAAGCGGCCCTAACTCAGGAATTGTCTTCTCCTAAGGTCAGATAAGGTTCTCCCATCATTCCAAAGGCGATCCAAAGGCTCCTCTTGGTTAATCAAAGCTGGATTCTTGATGTATGTGTTCTTTCTTCATCGTTCATGATTGGATTCTTAGATCTACCTAGATCCACTTCTCCTCTTCTCTAGGTTTCTTAGATCTACACAAATTATGGGTAGATCTATGTGTGTGGCACCCAATTTGATGTGATTTGGTCTTAATCTTTCTAGGAGAAGAGATCTAAGGCAGTTTCTTGAAGAAGAGACCAAGTTTTATTGAGTGTTCTCGACCGTTGTCGTTTTGGTCAAAACCTTCGAGGAAGGTGGTTCCGTCCCGACTTGCCAAATTTATTCTCATTGTATTTTCTTGATTTATTTCAATTATTGATTTAAATTCAATTGCTCATGTTTCTTTAAATTAAATTGATAAAAACTCGATTCCATTGAATTGAGATATTTGAAATGGTTTTGGCATAGAAATTTTGTAAAACCCCAATTCCTTTGATTTGGGTGTGTTTATGGAAAATAGGTCGATTTAAATTGGTCAATTTAAATTGTGGATTTTATGGAAATGTTTTCAATTAAATTGTTGAATTTAATTGTGGAAATAAAATGTGTAATAATGGAATTGTTTTTGAATGGATTTCAAACTTATGAAAATTGCTTAAAATGATTTGATAGAAACCCATTGGTTTTATCTTGTGAGAAATTCATGTTTTGAATAAAACCTATTTTGGTTTTAAATGTAATGAAATTGGAACTTTTGAAATGGAAGAATGGTTTTGATCATATTTTAAGCATTCTTAAAATAGTTCTCCCATCATGTAAGAGCACATGCAATCCTTAGGTAGTTATTGAGTTATTTGGATACACTCTACGCTATGGAAATGTTCTAAAACATACTTGCAGAAGGTCACATCCACGATAGGTTGGTGACGAGTCTCATTTGGCCAAATGTCACAGGGATGTGTGTATACACATTTTTCTGGGTTCACATAGAGAATGTGGAATCCTATTACTGGTTAATACTATCGTACCTTTTGGCTTATGACCATGTTGCTTTCCTGTTTATTTATATTTGAGATATAAATGTATGCCAATGTTGGTGAACTATTTTACATGCCAGCTAAATTTATATAAATTGTTTTATATAAATTTTTTATTTACGCCATTGTTTTAGAAATATTCCATTATTTGTAATCCTTTGTATAATGTATTTATTTCCATCATTTGAAAATGTTTAGCATATTTTGTTAGCATGTGATTTTTTATTTCCAAACATGTTTATTTGAAAATTGAAAGCTTTTATTTGGATAATCTATTTTTGGCATCTGTCATGGAATCTTTGGTGGTATCTTACTGGGCCTAGGCTCACACCCTACTTTTTCCTTCGGTTGTTTATAGATTTCCTTCTTCCAGGAACGAGCAATGGGATGGAGTATCTTGGAGGAGGATCCAGTGGTTGATCTTCTCTTGGTTAATTATGTCCTTAGAGACATTGGGACTATTCTTCCCATTTTTCAGTACTTGGGTTGTAGTCCTATGGTCTTTTTATGCCTCTTTGTTTTCTGGTACATTACTCACAGTGGAGTTTCTTTTTGTTATGCATACTATCTTGTTTCTTTTTCTTTCGCATTCTTGGGGTAGAAATCATTCCCACTTACATATTGTGTGATTCCAGGTGCTAGTCATCAACCCGTGGGGATTAGGAATGCCATTTGGGATATGTTAGGGTCGGCTCGGTTATCGGGTTACCAGGGTACCCAAGATAGTTTGTGAAAAAGTGGTATCAATGGGAGGTTAAACATCTTGTCTTGATGATAGTATGCATTTGATTATTCTTATCGGGACTTATAAGGTTGTTGTGATTGAGTTCCTGGCCATCTCTCACCACAATGAACCTTAAGTCTCCATGGTTGGTTAGGGAAATACGACTTGTGGATTAGTTCTATTATTTTACCTATTTTGATTTGGATAGATTGGAATAAAAATTTTGTTAATCCCTTCTATTCAGAATATTTTTCCTTGTTACTCTGTTTAGGTTTTAATCTATGTCTTTTTATATTGTGTAGCATCATGCCTTCGAGGAGATGTGGAGCTCAGATCCAAAAAGAGGTTGCTGCTAAACCAAAGAAAGTGAGTCCTATTGTGGATCCGAGTCTGCTTGAGGTGATTGATCACACTCTCCAAGCTTTGGGACATGCACCACCTCTAGTTCATGTTCATACTTCAGCTAAAGATCCTCATAGTGATATTTTCCGAAGTCATTCTCAAGAATTCCTACACCAAGTTCCACCAGATTTCAAAGGCTCAACTGACCCTCAATATGCTGAGGAATGGTTGAGAAAGATTGGACGTCTTTTTGGATTCTTGGAGACACTTGATGTGATCAAGGTGAAGTGTTCCACCTTCATACTGGAGGGACCAAGTATGAGATGGTGGGACACAATGGTGACGGCAGGGAAACATAAGGGTCTGAAGTGGAAAGGTTTTAGGGTTCTTTTAACTAACCAGTTCTATCCAGAATCAATGGTGTTGGCCAAGGCTGTGGAGTTTTTCAAGATTGAGCAGGCCAACAAAATCGTGATTGAGTACTCATAACGTTTTTCTGAGCTGGTACAGTTTGCTCCTGAGATTTTATCTAATGAGAGGATGAAGGATCGACTATTCGAGTTGGGGCTTCGATCAGATATCTGTTTTTAGTTTTTCCTACTAAAGCTACCCACCCATGTTGATGTGATTGATAGGGTGAAGATGGTTGAGATGGACTTGGCAGGAAAGTCAGGGTTGAAGGAGGTTGTTTTTCCTCCTAGTGACAGTGTTGGTTCCTCTAAAGGAAAACAAAATCATGACTTTTCTCATGGTAGTTCTTGACAATAGAGTCATTCCAGACCTCTGGTAGCACCAGGAGGGGCTTTGTTGACATTATATCATTGTGGGAAGCTAGGAAATTCTAAAAGGTTTTGCACTGAGGCACCCAAGAACTGTAGCTCCTGTAGATGTTTAAGAAACTTACAGAGATTCTGCCATCACTTCTTGACTCCACGTGGTAGAACAAGATAATCATCACCGCCAGAAACTGTAGGTCAATCAAATAAATCACGTACAAAAGGGTTCCGGCCATAGGTATCCAGAACTAATCTTCTTCATGCAGTGGAAGAGTCGCCAGAGGTATCAGATACAGGTCATGCAATTAAGAGAGGTACCATTACTATAGCTTCGTCTTTAGTGATATATCTTTTTGATACTGGTGCATCTCACTCTTTTATTTCAATCAATCTTGTTAAGCAACTTAATCTACCTATGGAACTTTTATCTTGTGTGGTGGATATTACTACACCCCTTGGTGTAATGAGAGAGAAGGGTCTACGTAGTCCTTTTGTGTCCTCTCTCTATCAGATGTTGACCATGCTTGGAGTTTCTTGGTTCTTGACATGAAATATTTTGACATCATATTTGGGATGGATTAGCTCATTACCAATAAAGCCCGGATCGATTGTTATCTTCGATGGGTCTACATTAATACACCTAGTGGTGTGCCTCTTGTTTTTCAAGGAGAATGTCACCCAAGGTCAAGTAGAGCCAGACCCTCTTATCCAAAGTTGGGGAAGGTTTTATCAGCGTTTTCATTTGATCTGGAGAGAGATGCAATGTGTAGCGATCTTCCTCCAATCATCGCTGAGTTTTCCGATGTGTTTCCTTCTGACTTCTCTAGTTTTCCACCAGTATGAGAGGTTGGTTCTCTATTGACTTAATGCCTGGTACTCAACCAGTTTCTATTCCCTCTTATTTAATGGCTCTAGCTGAACTAAAAGAACTAAAGTCTTAGTTATATGATCTTCTTGGGAAGGGTTTTATAAGCCGAGTGTGTCACCTTGGGCAGCACATGTTCTCTTCGCCAAGAAGGATGATGGTTCTCTCCATTTATGTGTTGATTATCGAAAGATCAATCGAGTAACGATAAAGAACAAATATCCATTACCATGAATTGATGATTTGTTTGATCAATTGAAAGGGTAAAAGTGGTTTTCAAAAATTGATCTTCGATCTGGTTACTATCAGTTGAGGATAAAAGAATCTGACGTTCCTAAGACCACCTTTTGGAGTAGGTATGGCCATTATGAGTACCTTGTTATGCCCTTCGGCCTAAAAAATTCTCCTGCAGTTTTCATGGATTTGATGAACACAGTTTTCTGTGAGTATATATATTCTTTTTTGGTAGTCTTTGTGGATTACATTTTTGTCTACTCGATGTCTAAGGAGGATCTTGTGCATCACTTGACAGTAGTTCGGAGTCTTCTAAGGATTCACCTACTTTATTCCATGCTTTCAAAGTGCGATTTTTGGTTTTAGGAAGTGAAATTCATGGGAAATGTAATGTAAAAATAAGGAATATCATTTGATCCCTAAAAAGTGAAGGCTGTTATGACTTGGGAAAACCCATTAAATGTTTTCAAGATTTGGAGCTTCTTGGGATTAATAGGATATTATCTCTTTTTTTTAAATACTTCTCAAAGTTAGCTTCTCCAATGACTTCTCTGACTCGAAAGGGAGTGATATTTTCATAGAATGATAAATGTCTGAGTTCTTTTATTGAGCTAAAGCATATTTTGACTACTAAGCAAGTGTTAACTCTTTCTAAGGCTGGGATAGGTTACGTGGTCTTCTGTGATGCATTGGGTTTAGGTTTGGGATGTGTACTCAAGCAAGTTAATCATGTTTTTGCTTATGGGTCTCATCAGCTTAAGGCTCATGAGAAGAACTATCCTACCCATGACCTTGAACATGAAACTATAATGCATGCACTTAATTGTTTGAGACATTACATTTATGGAGAAAGGTTTACTATGTATTCAGACAATAAGAGTTTGAGTTATATCTTCTCTCAAAAAGATTTTAATCTTTGCCAAAGGCGTTGGGAGGAGTACCTGCAATATTTCGACTTCGACATTGCCTATACCCCGGGGAAAGGGAATGTAGTTGCAGATGAATTAAGCAGGAATCTTCCATCACAGTCTGTGAAATAATCTTTATAAGAGTGGAGTCTGATGGATCTTTCTGCTCAGTTGTATATTGGAGTTCAGTGGAAGGGGAATGAAGTTTCTTTTTCCAGTGTTCAGTTGACTTCTGCTCTCCTCGAGTTAATTCATCAGGACAAACAACATGATGATGAATTGTATAACATTAGGTACTCTCTTTATGGTGGGGAGACTGACACTCTGTGGTCATTATCCAAAGAGGGTGTTCTATGCTATCGAAACTTTTATGTTGTGTCGTTAGTGGTAAGGAAGAATGTGATGGGGGTTTCCATAATGCTCTGTGGTATGTACACCCAGGAACCATGAAGATGTTCTATGATGTGAGGCGACTGTTTTGGTGGCCATGTATGAGACGATACATTGCTGAGTTTGTATCTCGTTGCAATACATGCTAGTAGGTGAAAGCCAAGCACCAAAAACCATCAGGTTTTCATCAACCACTTCCAGTCCCTACATGGAAGTGGGATGAAATCTCTCTGGACTTGGTGGTTGGGTTACCTGAAACCCAGAGAAAGAAGAACTTGATATGGGTTGTGATTGATAGATAGACCAAGTCGGATCATTTTATAACTATACGAGATACAACCAAAGTTGAGGAGTTGGGAAATATCAATGTGAAAGATGTTTTTCGTTTGATAGGAGTTCCGTCTTCTATAGTCTCTGATAGGGATCCTTGGTTTACATCTCACTTTTGGAGAGGCCTTCAAGAGGCATTGGGATCTCAGGTCTGTTTTTAGCACAACCTACCATCCACAGTCAGATGGCCAGATAGAAAGACCTATTCAGATCCTTGAGGATATGCTCCACGCTTGTGTTCTTGACTTTGTTGTGTCTTGGGATGATCATCTGGGGCTAGTTGAATTTTTTTATAATAAAAGTTATCAATATGCGATCAAAATGGCTCCTTTTTAGGCTTTGTATGGCTGTCCTTATAAATATCCTTTATGTTGGTTGGAGATTGGTGAAAGTTCCTCGGTATGACAGAGTTTGGTCCAAGAGATGAAAACTAAGATCTAGTTGATTCGTCAGAGAATGTTGATAGCACAGAGTTGGTAGAAGTCTTATGATGATCGTCACCGTAGAACTTTAGAGTTATTAATTGGTGACCATGTGTTCTTGAAAGTTTCACCCTGATTAATTCATCGACGGCTTGGGAGGCAAGGGAAGCTTGATCCTCGTTTTGTGGGACCTTTTGAGGTTGTTGGTCTTGTGGGGAAAGTTGCTTACCATCTGGCTCTACCACCACAATTTATGTCAATAAATAACATGTTCCATGTGTCGCGGCTAGGAAAGTATCTATTTGATCCATCTCATGTTGTGAGGTGGAGTGATATTGAAATTGAACGATATTTATCTGTTACTGAGTGACCAGTCAGGCATGTGGATTCTGAGACCAAGGTACTTCATGGGAGAATGATACCTCTGGTCTTTGTACTATGGAAACATGGTTTTTATTCTCATGAGACGTGGGAAAGGGAGGCACTAATGAAAGATCAGTGGACTCATCTTTTTGATGTGTAGATTTCTTCATAGGATTTTTGGGGGTAGAAAGATCTTATAGTGGGGAGGTTGTAACATCACGTTACGTTTTCAGGTACTTTTGATGTTTTTAAGTACCTATGTTTTGGAGTAAAGACTTGGGTTGCATTTGGGTGATCATTTATAGAAAAAATAGAGGACAGTGTTTGTTCACGGTTTGCGCATGGTTTGACAAACCGTGCGACCAAACCGAGCCAGCCTTGAAACCTGGACAGAGGATTCCGCATAGGCAGTGCACGATTTGTCTAACCGTGCGGCCAAGCTGTGCAAGAAGGGTGGCTGAGGTAGTAGCTCACGCACGATTAGCGCACGGTTGGTCAAACCATGTGGCCAAACCATGCAGTCACTTAAATGAGATCCTTAAATTGTGGATCTCACTCAAGTTTGCCTCTACGTGCCTCATTTTTTCTCCTATGTGGCCCTAATATGGGAATTGTCTTCTCCTAAGGTTAGAGAGGGTTCTCCCATCATTTTGGAGGTGATCCAAAGGCTCCTATTGGTGAATCAAAGATGGATTCTTGGGGTATGTTATCGTTCTTCATCATTCTTGACTGGTTTCTTAGATCTACCTTGATCTACTTCTCATCTTCTCTCGGTTTCTTAGATCTATGCCCGTTATGGGTATATCTAAGAGTGTGGTACCATATTTGATGATATTTGGTTTTAATATTTCTATGAGAAGAGATCTAATGTGGGTTATTGAAGAATAGACCCGGTTTTCTGGAGCGTTCTCGACCATTGTGGTTTTTGTCCAAACCTTCGAGGTAGGTGGTTCCATCCCAACTTACCAAATTTATTATCATTGTATTTGCTTGATTTATTTCAATTATTGATTTAAATTCAATTTCTCAAGTTTCTTTCAATTAAATTGATAAACATTAGATTCCATTGAATTGAGATATTGAAAATGGTTTTTTCATAGAAATTTAGGAAAACCTTAATTCCATTGAATTGGTTGTGTTTATGGAAAATTGTTCGATTTAAATTGTTTAATTTAAATTGTGGATTTGATGGAATGTTTTCAATTAAATTGTTGAATTTAATTTTTTAAATGAAATGTGTAATTATGGAATTGGTTTTTAATGGATTCAAACTTATGAAAATGGGTTAAAATGATTTGATAGAAACCCATTCGTTTCATCTTGTGAGAAAGGCATGTTTTGAATAAAATCTATTTTGGTTTTAAATGGAATGAAATTGGAACTTTTGAAATGGAATAATGGGATTGATCATATTTTAAGCATTCTTAAAATAGTTCACCCATCATGTAAGAGCGCATGTAATCCGTAGGTAGTTAGTGAGTTATTTGGATACACTCTACACTACGATATTGTTCTAAAACGTACTTGCGGCGGGTCACATCCCTGACGGGTTAGTGACGTGTCTCGTTTGGCCAGTTTCATAGGGATGTGTGTATTCACATTTTTCTAAGTTCACATATAGAGTGTGGAATACTATAACTAGTTAGTACTATCATACCTTTTGGTAGATGAACATGTTTCTCACCTGTTTATTAATATTTGAGATATAAATGTATGCCAATGCTTGTAAACTATTTTATATGCCTGATTAATTGATATAAATTGTTTTATATAAATTTTTTATTTAACCCATTGTTTTAGAAATATTCCATCATTTGTAAGCCTTTTATTAAAGTATTTATTTCCATCATTTGAAAATGTTTAACATATTTTGATAGAATGTTCTTTTGAATTTCCAAACCTATTAATATTAAAATTGAAATCTTTTCTTTGGATAATCTATTTTTGGAATATCTCATTAAATCTTTGTGGTATTCTACTGGGCTTAAGGTCACACCCTACTTTTTCCTTTGAGTGTTTTTAGATTTCATTCTTCCAGGCACGAGCAAAGGGAAGGAGTCTCATGGAGAAGGATCCAGTGGTTGATCTTCTCTTGGTGAATTGTGTCCTTAGGGAAATTGGGACTATTTTTCCCATTTTGGGGTACTTGGGTTGTAGTCCTATGGGATTTTTATGCCTCTTTGTTTTCTGGTACAATACTCCCAGTGGAGTTTCTTTTTGTTATGCATACTGCCTTGTTTCATTTTCTTTCACATTATTATGGTAGAAATCATTATCACTTGCATGTTGTGTGATGTTAGATTCTAGTCACCGACCCATGGGGATCAGGAACGCCCTTTGGACTATGTGAGGGTCGGCTCAGTTATTGGGTTACTAGGGTACCTGGGCTGGTTCGTGACACTTTAGTTGGTTGTAAGAGTCATCTTCAGGATGATAATCTCAATATAGTCAAGGGTTTTTTCACTTTCTTTTCAATTATTATTTATATTTCTATTATAGTGTCCTTTTAAATTTCCAATTTCATATTCTCTTATTTTTTATTATATAATTTTATGTGAAGTATTATTCATATCTTATATATGTGATACCTCATTAAAATCAAATTAGAATCTGTTCACAAGTCATTATAATTATGAAATTCTCCCAAGAGGTATAAAATTCTACATTGTCTCATGATCAAATGTACTTGTTCATACCATATAGTTTTTCTACTATGGATTTTTTATTTCAAAGATGGTACCTTGTCTAAGTAATGATAATATTAATTTATCTAGTGTATCATATCTCAGGACCCAAGTAGATTAATGTTAATTTTTCCAAAAGTTCACCTCTTCCATCAAATCATTCCAACCATTAGGTTTCTCCTTATAGAAATTATATATGCCAAATGAAAATAAAATATATATGATTAATTAATATTATTTTTAAAGATAATTTATGAATAATTACATTATTCCCTTAATAATATGGATACATGTTTTAATTTCAAAAGCTCAATGATAATATTTGTCTTAATAAGTACTTAATAACTATAATTACACATAATTCACTTGATTAGGGTATATATCTAAACACAAACAATCACTAATTATTCCTTTTATGATTCATGATAATTTAATTAAAAATAATTAATAATTCATTTGATATAAAATATATATTGAAATTTCTATATAATCCCTTATTCTATACGGTAGAATATTGTATGATGAGCTTCATTGGGAAATTATTTTATGTATTTATAATTTCTTTATACATTAACATTATGAAATATTATACACTTTAGTATATGATTAATTTCATTATGGTTTTCAGTGATAGTTGGGGAAGTTAACTATAAAACCCTTCAGTGCATTGGTAGGTCTCATGAAACTCTTAAGATAGGGTAATGAGATCTTTTTTACCCTTTATGTATGTTGTCTTAGCATAGGGAAGAAATTTTATCATTATAATGTGTGTAATTAAACATCCCCATCATTTTCTTCATTATACGATCATTAAATTTTATCCATTTAATTTTTATTTAATTTTCCATCCATGGTTTATGTTGATCTTATATATTAATTGATATGTAATATTTTTTTATATTAATCCTATATTACTTTTGACATTATTATGACATGTTATCTACTATTGTATGTTAACCATTACTATGTGTTTGATATTACACATTCCTTATGATTCCTTTTTACCTAGGAAATGTAGAGGAAAAATAAACATGATTTTATCTAGGTATAGTATTAAGAAATAATGATTTGTACATTATGGTTTTAATTTGTCATGTTGTATTGTAATTTTTATATACCTAGTGTCTTAAAGACTACTACTCATTGATATTGGGAATGAAATCTCATGAAATCAGATTACCATAGAGTGAAAAACCCACCATATATGGGTGATCAAGTTCGAGGATGTTATAATAAATATGAAAAGTTATTACATTTATAAATGACTTGTAAAGGTGATTTTGAGTTTCTTTTTAAAGAAAGATCGAAGGTCTTAGTTTCAAAAAAAAATGGGATGATTAAACCTATGTGGGTAATGCCCTATTTTTTCCATCTTTTACACCTCTGGTTGTAATTATTTTTTATTGTTTCATTTTATGTTTTATATTATTTCATGATGATATATGATAGCCTACGAACCGTGTTTGAGACATTCCCATGGGTTATGGGTTAGTTAGATTGGTTTGTGACTCATGAGGGGTTTCATATTGGATTATCCCCATGGAATCCTTAGAAAACCATTGGGTTGGTAGTTTTGTATGGTGATGGACCACATGATGAGTGAGATATTCATAATTAATCTTTTTTATTTTCATGATGTTCTTAAAGATTCTTATAACCTCATCAACTCCTTGGAGGGGAGACTCTATATCATTCTTAGTTGTTGAGGTGGGAGTTAGGTCTGGTGTTTTGGATTAACAATGTAAGATAAGTTTTTGAGTGGTGGGACTTTTTTATATAAGTCCATTACAGGGATTCATATATAATATGGGAAATGAGTGATGAATCAATTATTTTCTGAGAGTAAGATGGAAATTTACTTCATATTTAATATATAATATGGCCTTAGTGGGATGATGTGACTTGGTACGTTGCATGAGAAGCATTCTGATCATGTAATAGACCTTTAGATTGTGTGGCAATACCTATAAGAGGTGACATCTCAGATGACCTTTGAAATTGATTTTCATCCCATAGTCTCGATTTTTTTGGGAAGACTATGTATGGTTGAATTGGGAATGGAATTTTATGTTAAGTTATTGGTTCATTATCCTTAAATAGATAAATAAAATGGGATTAGTACAATCTAGAATATGGGTATAGGATATCTCTATTTTTTTTTTATTCCAAACAATAATATGTAGTAACAAAGGAGGCCTCACCCTTTGTGAGAGGTTGGAGGTATATGACATGATAATGGATGTTGTATGAGACCTCTCCTAGAGTAAGAGGGTGGAGGTATGTGACATTCTATGTGATGTATTGTGATACCTCACACTAACTGAGATGTTGGAGGTATATGATGTGGTATGTGACTTGATATAACACCTCTCCCAAAGAAGAGGGTAGATGTATTTTATTTGATTAGGGGTATGGTATGAAACATTATCCTATTGTAAGAGGGTGCAGATTGGTAAAATCATATGTTATGTTCTATGAGACCACACCCTAAGTGAGAGAGTCATGGTTTGTGATATTTTATAGGATGTGGTATGATACCGCATCATGAGTGAGAGGGTAGTGGTATGATATGGGATGAAAGATTATATGTTAGTTTAAAATTTTACCACAAGTGAGAGGGTAGTGGTCAAGAATCTTATTTTGTTCTTTACCTAAAATATTGAATGTTTTATGTTGTGAGAGAACTCCTTCCACTAGAATTAGATGAAACATGTGAGGTAGAGTGTCATGGTTGTCTATTTAGAACATGATTACTTTCAGGTTCATTAGGTGTCATGTTTCTATGTGGTAGATTTTAACTGTTCTTGAGATGCAATATCCTGAAATTTTAATTCATTTTTACTTGATAACAAAATCACTCTGTGTGCTAAGGTGAGTGGGGAAATCTTAAGGATTCAGTCGACTCCCCCCATCCCATGTATATGGAAAGGGTTTCGATATAAATGATTAGTATTCATGTATAATTTCAAGAACATGTATCATAATGGACCTAGACACATGGATCAGTATAAGAATAATTGTAGAGGCCAATGATTCAATGAGGATGATCTTTTGAGTTGTACTACAGGTTATTGTATATTTATTTTCCAGTTTTTTTATAACATATATATCAGTATCTAAACCAACATTTTATTTATATTTTTTATGATTGTAATGTATATATATAAATTCTACTCTATTTATTATTAGTTCATCGTTTAAATTTTTTAATGCTTTATATTATAGATTCTGCTAGCTATTTTGGCTCTTTATTTTTTATTTTTAGCTATTATATTTTTCCATAACATTAACAATTCATTCCTAATTTCTATTAGAGTAAAGATTACAATTTAAATTTTATTTCAATTTAATAGTTTCCTAATGACTTTTTGAAGCCCTCACTACTAGTCGGTGGCTCCTAGAATATGGGGAGGCGATCCTGAGGTCATGAAGTACCCCTTTCTTAGGTGGCGTTTATGTAATCTGGGTCAAGGAGTTACAAAATTATTGTCCAATAAACTATCCAAAAATAATATTTGATAATGTTGATATGATTTTTTACTGAAATAACTATTTTTTAGTGGAACACAGAAGTAGCTTCAAGATTAATTAAAATATATATCTTTATACAATAAAAGATATGCCAAATAGTAAAAGAGAAAATCATTTTAGTGAGATATAATTTATGAAAATCACTTATTAAATGATTATGAAACATGATCCTAATTTCATAAAAAATTATTTTATATATAAAAATTCTATTATAATCATTGAAATTATCTTTAATATAAAACTTCGAAAAGAATAAATATAATGAAATAAAATTCTTGGACAAAGAAAAAAACTAAATAATCATTATTAAGTAGCAATAAAAGTTTTGTGTTCTAGAGTTTGGATCCCATGTTTTATTTTACGAAATAATGGGGGTAAATAAGTGGTATCATGTTACGATTTTTTATTTTATTTTAAACCTCATATACTAATTTTATTCTTTGTCCCCTTAATGTTGTGTCTATTAACATCACCTAAATTAATAGGTAACTAAAGGTCCAATATCATGAATATTTTTACAAGGGTCATATCTAAGGCCTAATTTTGATCATTATTGTTAATTCATCCCAATAATAGAATATCCACAATAATTAATAACTAAATACAATGTTGTAGTTTTTCTAACACATTCATAAAGTCTCATTGTTTACACAATTTAATTATTATCGTACGACTTCCAAAAACAAAGGTTCACATAAAATCTTAGCTTCAAACTATGTATTCCTTTCATAAATTTAATCACAAAGAATACATGGATTCATTATATGTATAAAAAACTATTTTTTATAAAAATAACCCTTAATGTATATTTACAAGTCTGAACAGGATGTTTCATCATTAATAAGTATGATCTCCATTATCATTAGAATGGAGTCCTTGAATGGAATTTGATCATCACAATAAGTATATGCAACTTGATCTAGGTCTCATATAATTTTTAGAAGTCATAAATAGAACCTACTCATTTATATTTATTAGCTTAGACAAAATATTGTATGTTATATAGTGATCCATCATCCCCTCACACTCTGAATGGTGCAAGACCAATGATCAAAAACATGCATCGTTGGTCTCTCATTCATCATCCTCTATTCTTCAGATTTGGATAGAATTGAAAATAATATCCAGGTCACATTATACATCTTATTTTATGCCTAAATTATCATCTATTCATAATATGATGACTATAATTTTTATATTTTTCTAATGGCATAAGTTCATTGTTTCATACAAGCTCTTAGTATTCACAGTTTCGGACAAACTTATCTCCCTCCCTAATTATTTTTTCATCTTATAAATATGTCAATAAAAATAATATTTTCTATATTTTAAATATATAAAATACAAATTACATTTGTTTCGCATGAAAATATTTCTCATTTTCTCAATATTTCATATATGTTTGATCCAATGATCTCTCTATTTTTTCTCTAAATGTTATTCCTAGTAAAATAAAACTACTAACATTTAATTTATTTTCTTATTATTTTATCATCTCCTCTCGACTATAAATAGATCTTCCATATTATTCAAAAATAATATATTTCTTATCGGTATTTATCACAAAATAATTACACTAAAATATAAAATTATAGAGCTCTTCATTGTTTTGGGAAAATATCAGAACAAACAACTTTATAGCATGACAAATATTATTTCAGAATGAAAGTCTCTTAGAATTGATTTGAACCATCATCTTTCATCTTGAACATTTTATAACACTAAATACCAATATACTCATTCTTATTATTTATCATGATGTATTTTTTATAAGTAAAACATTTATCATAGCTTGATCATCATCATGATTTTCTTCATTTCTATATTTAGTTAATCTAGAAACCCATTTCTAAAATTTTTCCCAACATTGATCTTCTTCACATAAGACATTAAGATCATATACCACATTTTATATATTGAATAACATTTTATTTATGATATTTTAATCCATGAATATAATTCCAAATAACATCCCTATGATTTAATTCATTATACATTAAATCTGGAAACATCATTTTATATTCTATATAAATTCTCAAAATTCATCATTTCTAAAGTCATATAAAACATTGAATATAATTTAATTTGAATTTAAAAGCTATATACTCTTTAGAATCACTATTTTTATATATTTGGAATTCATTAAAAGAAGAAAAAAACCATTTTTTGATACATTAAATGTCTTTTAAAATATTGAATTCATATGCTCAACTTAATAAATTCTAACATGAAATAAATTTGTATGTAGTAATATCAATTTTTGATACTAGAACTCAAATTCATATGGTTCTCTAATTTCATATGATCACTTCAAACGCATACATAGTTCCTCAAATTAATACACTATACCTATAAGTCTTATGATATTCTATATTTAGTATTAATTATGAGTTTATATGATCTACTAAAATTCAAATTCTCTCAAAGTCATACAATCTACTTAGATTCTTATGATCTAATTAAAATTATAAAAAAACATAAAATGTCTCCAAGACATCTACATATCAAATCCAAACATTATTCAATTTCATGAAAACACTTCAACCCACTTTCTGAATTTATCAAACCTTTTAAAACTCTTAAAATCAATCCTCAATAAATCTTGTGGCACATCAATAATTAGGATATAGTATATTCAAGTGCTTAATTATAATAAAACCTTAAAATCCACTATAGTATTTACAAGTAATAATCCATGTTTTATTTTAAAATGAATTATATATTCATTAGGAATGGTATAGTGTGGATGGCCTCTCTATAACTACAATATTTCATCATACTATTTATGATATCTTTTTAACTCTGTTAATAACAACAACTTTATGATATTCACATGGTCAATAATTCAGTCTTGTTCTATATATTGTAGACCAAACATCGCTATATAGTAAATTTCTTTCACTAGAGGATAATATCTATCAATAATTTATGTAAAGTTTTTTCTCACTAATTAAACAATTTTTAATTTTCCTTTCATTTATATAAATATTACTATTTTTATTTAATGGTAACCACTTCATTATCAGTTACCCATAGACATAGATATACATCATGTCATCCATTGAATGGGTGTAATTTTACTACATAACCCTTGATATCCAATAGAAATATTGACAATATACATATTGACATGTTCCACTGACAACAAATGTAATCACATGTTGAAGGTTACTTCAAACACCCCTTTAAATTTAAAGTCAATTCTTTGAACACAAAAATACATGAGATGTAAGTCACTATTTTTTTATAATCTTAAATTTTACTCTCCCAATTAATAAAAATAAATATAAATTTGGACATGTTTTTCATCTCCCCCTTGTTCATACTATAATTTCAAGGGAATGTCTTCCTAAGGAAAACTATTCCCCTATTACTCTTCAGAATTAAAGAACCTTATTCCCCAATTTTGATCTTCCAATTAAACAATTCCCATGTGGTCACATGATATTAGAGTGGAAATTTTTGATTTTTATAAATGAGCCTAATGTGAGTCAACTCTAAGTCTACATTAGTAAGACTAGTGAATAAAAAAAATAGGGAATTTACTAAACAATCAATGTTGTCTATATAAATTCCAAATTGTTATACCCACTAATAAATTCTATTCATGATGATATTAAAAAATAATTTCAATAGTAGTTATAAACCTTCATTTCACTTGGAAAAACATGGAAAATATATTCAACTGTAAGTATATGATCCCCCATATTATTAAGAACCACTCCCCTTTGTAATTGGTTTTGTTATAAAAAATAATAAACATGGGAAAGTGATCATTATACTTTATAATTTAAATCGTTGCTGTGATATCTAGATTTCCATGTTTGTGTAAATAAAATAAATATATAGTAGCCTAAACTTATTTTATATCTCCTCCTAATGGGATTATTTTTATGCTTCACCATAGTTGATTCTTTCTTCATGAAAAAAAATCCAATAATGTTTGACACTTGTTGATGTCAAATACTAGTTGAAAATTAATTCCAATTGATATAAAAACCAAGATGGTTGTCCAAACTGACTATACAAAAATATTATCCTTCTTGATTTCTTTTCTTCCATACTTCACCCTCGATTCCATTTTTAGAGAAAGGAAAACAGACAATAATGGGAATAAGGTTTTATTTTACTAACTCATTAGTTATTGTAATGGGGATGAGACTTATTTTTCCCCTTAATGAATCTACTATTAAAAGTTCTTAAATTCCTACTATTTTCATTCTTGATTCCTTATTTATTTACCTAATATATTCACCATAATGAATCATGGTATTCTTTTAATTTTTAGGTCTATTATTTGTAGGAAATGGCTACTTCACTTGAGAAATGTGGTCAATATTATTGTTTTACTATTTCAATTTTTGATTAGCGTTATCCAACTAATTTGAGAAACATGATAAAACACTCTATAGGTAAAGTATATTCTTTCTCTTTCTATGTAGACTTCTTCTTTATACCATCATATTTGAAACATTAATAAAATGGTGTTTTACCTTTGTTTTTTTAAAATTTATCTGACTAGGTAGTACTATTGTATACATTTTATGAGTGTGCCTAGCTAGATTATGACGTCTAAAAATGGTTTCACCAGTCTATGTGGTTCTATTCATAGGAAATATCTTAATATAATCGTCTGTGATATCTTCCAGCATTCCAATATTATTATATATTTATTTGATTTAATCCATTTTGGCCATTAGTTTACTCTCTTGAATATTGATCTTCATGGACACTTTATAAAGTTCCATGATGTGTAATGTTTTACCAAAATATAGGAATATTTTCTTCTCTAATGTGACATATTTTTTTATCATTTCTATATTATGAATTATTGGGAGTGTATTTCTCATATTTCTTCTTATGATCAATCTTTATGGAAGACTTTATTATATTTTAGCTTTTAATTTTCATCTAGTATTGTTGACTTTTATTCACACCAGTATAAGAGTCATGGATAGTTGTAAAATACCCTGATTCATTATATTTATGGATATACTTGTTAAAAATATCACAAAAATATTCTTGGAAATCAAATTTGTTTCTATTTGACATGTTTCATCTGTTTTGGGAATAATGTTTCATATCGATATGTTTTTATATTATTTCAGCACTACCCCCCATATTATTAGGAATTATTTGACTTTTATACACTAAAGTTTCATGAAAAAAATATATTTATATATACATGAACCTTAATATATTCCAACAATGGACTATAAGAATCCTTATTTTTCATGTGTGCTCGGTATATCCATGTTTTCTACTTGAGAACCATTATGTTTTTTTTGTGTCAAAACCCCACTAATTTGGGATATATTTTAGGGGTATCTATTCTTGGTACTTCTCAAAAACTCCCTTGATATAAAATCAGATTTCTCATAATTGCTAGTTTCCTAAATTTTTATAAATTTTGAGTTTTTTACTATACTTATATATATATAAGATTTAGTATCAACAACTTTATCAAAGTAGTGTGATACCTTATTCCCTGATCATGAGGCGGTAGCTTCTCCACATGTTATCAAGCTCTCTTTACTGGTAATAAGAATTCATTTAAATGGAAAAACTCTATAAAACATGAATTAAATAACTCCTCTTCTTAGTATCTTGGGAAGTTCTGGTTTGGGTTGACTCTATATTTTTTGTTGTACTTATAATTCATGAACATTTTGATTGAGTGTTTTCTTCTCAACCACAACTGAGTTCAATCCCTCATTTAATTCCTTTATCATAACATAAAACTGAACTTCATGTATTCTTATTAACTCCAACAGATAATTTTCAATATGATTTACCTTATTTTATTTCACTTTTATCTTCGAATCCTTAACATTCATGGACACCAAATGTAACTTCTCAAATGTATTGATTACATTAGTATAAATAGTATTAAAAAATAATTCACAATAATAGTTGATTAAAATTTCATATCAATCAATGAAATGATATCATTGAAAACTGAAATAGTTTATCCTATGAATGTTATAAGTTTGAGAGAGTGTTGAATTTTTCAACCTGTTTTAAAATTTCATTTCTATTACTTCAGTTTCTTTCTCTAGTTATAATTGATCCTAAAATAATTCCTTGATAAAATTTGGTATATAAGAGACAATATCATAAAAAACCATATCCATATAATCACCAACATAAGATTAGAAGTCTCCAACTATTTTGATCTATTCATACTCTTATAAAATTATACTAGAGTCATCAAAATGATTTTTTTAAATAGTTTCTACATATATGAACTTACCACTTAATTCAATTTGAAGTAGTGGTAGATATTTATCCCTTATCATATTCTTACATTCATTATGTTCCTCTTTTTTATATTTTTAATTTAATGTATTATCTAAAACATCCATTTTTTATTCATTGGGAGTTGAGATAGAGTTTCTGATTTAAAATTCTTATTCAAACAAAAAAGTATGCACTTCATCTATTTGAATTTAAATCAGAGGTATCCTAAATCTTTTTAGAGGAATCATCAATTCTCTCTGATAAAAATTTACATTCCTAGGGTTTTTTACACAAAGAGGTGGTGAATCAATGGTTTATTTTAGGAATATTATTGTATATTTAACCTTCTAGATTGCTTTTAGTATTGATACCCTCAACTTTGTGTCTCTTAGCCTCACCTGAATGAATTAGAAAATAAATTCACAATATCCTAAATATTTTTACATGGTTTGACTTTTAGGACTACTCATTTCCATGATTGGTTATGAACCCCAATCATATATTACTCGCAATAATAAATCACTAACTACAATGATCTAGTTCTTCTCACATATATATATATATAATATCTTTGTATACACACTTCCTTGATTCTTGGAATACATCCACAAAATAAACATCACACTAAAATAAAAAATCTGTATTTTGTTGTCCATATATACCTAGATTCACATTGGTTGCAAAGATTCACACAGTTTATATATAAATGTGTTTTTTCCAACTCCATATATATATATATGAAAAATTCTACTCAGAATTATCCAACATCTATAAGTCATATTTCCATCATCATCACAACAGAGTACTTGAATGTCAGCTGATAATCAAAAAAATAACATTAAACTGAGTCCTCATTTCACCTCACTGTCACAAATCATTTATAAAACTTTATCTCCATTATTTAGAAGAAAAAATAATATCTATTGTGTTTTTCAATGATCCAATAGCTCCTCACACTCTGAAATTATTAAAACTAATGATCAGAAACATGCACAGTTAGTCACTCACCAGGTTTCTTCTATTCTTTAGAATCATCTAAATGAACAAAACCAATAAAAATTTGATTCTAATTCCTCTATGATATACACAAAATATTATAATAATAATAGTATTGGAATTTTCTTCATCTTATTTGAGAGTTTGGTGTTCATATCTTTACACATGCTATTTATATTCATAAATTCAAACTTACTTATCTCTATTCGTCAATTTATATTTTTAAAAATGTCACTGTAAGTCGTATTTTCATATTTAGAGTATAGGAAATCCAAATATTATTTGGTTCCCATGATCTTATTTATCGTTTCCTCAAATATTTCGATATGTTAGAGTGACCCCACAATCTACTTCCATTATTTGTCTAACAGTTTCCCCCAGTATAATTCTAGTACTACCTTGTAATTCCTTTTCTTCCCAGTTTCTCATTTTATCTTTGATATAAAAATACATTATATATTATTTTATAAGACTCAAGTTAATACTCATTTTTATCTCAAAAATACTTCCACAAAATTGATATCATATTACACTCTTCACTATTATAGAAAAATCTCACAACCAACTAGCTTGAAACATGACTCATCTTCTTATAGTGTGAGAGTCTTTCAATATCCAATTGAACCATCTTCTTCTAGCTTGAAAATTAGAGACTCCACAATTAAATATACTCATTTCATATGTCTATCGTAATGGTTTTTTCATAATTCAATAATTCAAAAAAAGCTAGAGAATCATTACAGTTTTCATTACATTACATATTTAATTGATCTGAATAATAGTTTCTCCAAATCAACTAAACATTTATCATACTCACTTAATCCATGAAGTTTATATTCTTAATTCTATGGCTTGGATAATTTTTTATTTTTTATTTACCTATAAGGATCAATCCAAGAAATATCCCATCATTTTATATCATCATAAATTAAATCTAGAAACTCTATTTTATGTTCTATAAAAATAATGAAAATTAATAATGTCTAAAGTCTTATAAAATGAACTCCATTGTTGTGTAAAACTTCATTAATTAAAATTCATATTCTCTACAAAATCACAATTTTTTATGTTTTTAAGACATACAAAATATCAAAACCCATTTCAATTTCTATTTGAAAGTATTATGAAATCCTAAAGTCATACACATGGCTCAATAAATTATTATATGAGAAAAAAAATTTTGTGCACCTTCAATATCTATAATTAGAACTTAAAGTCACATAGGCATCTAAAGATATAAACTCACATTAATTTATATACCAAATCCCAATGTTCACTAATGTACCTAGATTTCTTATGATACTCTCCATTTCATGTGGCTTGTGAAATCATACAATCTATTCAAATTTATATTCTTCAAAAATTCATACGATTTTTTTAAGGTCTTTTAGTCTTCTAAAAAATCTACAAAAATTAAAATGACTTTAATATGTTTGTATATTAACGTCAGTAATTCATCAATATCTTAAAAAAACTATAAAAATTTATAATTTTTTTTTAAAAATATTTAATTATATTGTTAAAAACTCTTGTAGCATCATAATAAATAGGTTGAAGTATATTCATGAGCTTCACTGCACATAAACCTTCATTTAGAATGGTGAAACAATTCAATAAGAAGATCTAAATGATTATTTGGTTACGAAAAAGTAATTATTAATGTATCTAATCTAGTTATTATATCTGTATAACCTATTTTTTAAAGGAAACATGATAACTTGGATACCATTAACAAGAAAAACTAAAATATATATCTATTAAGAACAATAATGTTATGAGATATATTAAGTGTGAAATGCCATTTTAAAATGAAAAACAACCAAAGGAACTTCAATCTCTATTAATTCACTCAATATAATAGGTTAATTAAATGACATTGAGAGTTTGGGGTCTTTTCGAAGGTTGGATTGGGAAAATTTATTTTATTCTAAAAGAAATTTTTAATGTGTTCTAATAATTTATTTATAAATTGAAATAAAAATGAGGTCAGTAAAAGTTTAATCGATTTCATTAATATGTTTAAGATAGTAAGAGGTACATAGGATTTCTAGTTTTTGTTCTTTTATAATAATAAATTTTTAATATTATAATCCTAAGGAATAAAAAATATATTGGAGGTATTAGTAATCATGGGTTTTTGAAACCTAAAGGAGGTGTGTGGAAGCAAGGGAAATGTTTTCATTTTATAAAATATATAAATTAGAGACAAAATTGAGTAAAATACCTTAAGGGTGTGATAAAATATGTAGAAAATTCATTTCAAGTATTAATATTATAAAAATAATTTCTTTTATTTTTAAGGGGATATACTAACAATTTAACATTAAAAATTGTTGTAAATATATACATGAATTTATAACTAAAAGGGAATTTATGGAGGGAGCATAATTTTTTTATTTCAATAAATTGTCGAGATTTATTTCTATAGATATATATTATGTAAAGGATTTATTCAACCATGATATGTTTTAATTTTATAAAAATTAATGTTTATTTTCTTTATATTATTATCTTATGTGATAAGAGAATTGTATTTTTAAATATTGGTTATTATCAGTAAATTAGATGATGATTTCATGAAACATGGTTTATAATTTGATCCATTATATAACATGGATTGAAAATAAATAAAAAATAATTTTTATTTAAGATAAATGTTTTTTATTCAATTTATTTATTAAAATATGAGGGAAAGAGTTCAAACAACCCATAAGTGGTGTATATTAATAAAAAAAATTATTTATAGAGATATTACTATAAACATACATAATTCAATATGATATATTATTATTAATAGTTTATGTGTTAAATATTTATAAAAAAGTAATTATGTTTTATTTTATTTAAATAAAATGTTTATGTATCTTAGAATCATATTATGGATAAATATAATTTCTAAGAGGCTACTGGGGTTGTTTTCTTCATTGAATTTATCTTAATAAAGGAGTTTAGTGAGATTATTTTATCAAATTGTTGAATCGTGATGTAGAATGAGTTACATATTGGTGAAAGAGATGTTACATAGCGATGAAAAATGAATAATAAGACCAAAAACATTTTGGAAACACAATTACTTTTGGTAATTTTTTTATTGGATATCATAAATTTTACACCAATATATTTTATATGTATTCATTTGAAATAAAATTGAAGTAGTCAATATATTTATTTACATACAACTCTGTGTCTAAATAATCTATGATATATTTTGGAAATCATTACTTAGTCATTTTATTTTTAGGTATGAATAAGGTTCTCCAAATTCTGAAATATATAAGGGAACATTATCTTAAATTCAAATATATTGAATAATTCCAAAATGATAATAATTAAATTTTAATAAAATCTTTTCATGATTAAAATACATATATTTTATGAATAAATGTATTTTTCTAGATGATATGAATTTTTATAGAAAAAAAATATTGATACTATTAAAATATAATTTTGAATAAATTTATTCTTAATGTATAAAAAATAATTCATACATTATTTATATAATTTTATGTAATGAAGATAGAGTCACATGAAAGTAAAAAAGAGTTATTTCTAGAAAAACTATTTTTATCTACATAATGTGTTTTTATCCTAATAAATTTTTCAAATCACTATTTATTAATGATATTAATGAATAATATATAATATATATTTAATAAAAAAATTTAAAATTCATCTAATATATTTTATAATTGTAACATAATGAAAGTATACTCATTTTTATACGTAAAATTCATTTTTCTAAAAAATGTTTTCATTGAGTTTTGTGCGTATTTTAATATTATTTTTTGGAATTTGATAATGATAAATTTGATAAAATGGATTCTATATGTTTAATGACACTTTATAATTTTTTTAATGAATCCACTTTCATTTTTTCATAAGGAATTGTAAAAATGATAAAATTTTATTATTGAAATTATGGTTAAAAGGGTTTATCATGGGTTAAACTAAGATATTAGGGTAAAATTGGAACATAAACTTGTCTAAATATTTCTTTAGATATTTTAACCTTATCAAAACTTACCATATATTTCTTTTACATTTTTCCCACTTACTCATATATTCACATTATATTATTTAAATATTTTATGTAAGTCTAGCAGTATTCCTCCCTTCACTTATAAACGTGTGCCTCTTATCCTCCTTAATTCACAAGATTTAATCCCTCTATATCATATAATATCAAAATAAAAACCATCATAGATTACTTACCTTAATTATTGATGTTATGTTCTTACTCTAAGGACATCCTATAATGTGTTAATGTGTAATCCAAATTAGGTCTCTCTAAGAAGAAGTAATATTTATACTTGACACTTGTAATTTTTTTTTAAATTTTTGAGGGTCAAGCACCATTTTATTGAAAAAATAAAGGAATATACTATTTTAAGAATTTCAAAGAGGAAAATCGTTACATGGAGGGAAACAAGCCTTAATAAAAAAGTTTTCCAAAATAATTACAAGACCAAAAGAAACAAACATCCAAGTAGTCATCTAGGAGCCTCATTTCCCACCTTGCAAATCATCACAAAAAAAGATATCTATTAAGACTTATAATCACCCCCTCTTCCAAGAAGTTTCACTGTGCTGGTATCGCAACGTTTCATAGAACCTCTACAACCAACAAAGTGTTTAGTAGGGATGAACAAATGGTGCCTACACACCTTTCTCTATTACGAGCCGCCCACCCGATAGATGAATCTTTTAAAGTTTATTCATTATTATAATTACTATAAATATATTTTATCCTTAAAAAAATAATGATTCTAATATAATAAATATATTATTATTATTATTTTTATAGGAGAACCATTTTTCAACTCATTTCCATCAAATGGGAAATGAAAGTATCACTTGTGTCTAGGTGTGGACTACAACATCCACACAACGATATGATTTATTTTCCATCACCACATAAAATTGATGGATAAAATGATATATTTAATAAATATATATTATTTTAATGATATATTTCTTATTCTTGAATTATAGAATATTATTTTTCTTTCTTTCTATCTTTATATTAGACTATGAAAACATTATTTATGCATGTGTACGAACTACTGTCTCAATGAACCGTGTAATTAATTTTTCTATATCTACATTCTATTGATTATTTAAAAAAATTATATAATTAATATATATGATATTTATATCATTATTAAAAAAAATATATGTTTACACCATGATCAAGAAGTGAGGACAATGACTTCTGAATAGAAACATATATAAAAAACTATGTTGTTAATACCCTGAATGATGATGATAATGAAATAATATTAATTGATGGGTGATAAGTTATTATAATTAAAAAATTTATGGTTGTATAAGTATGAATATGTTACTTTTATATAATTATAATAAATATTAATTTATTATAGAATATTGGATATTGATTATGAAGAAGGTTATAGTTGAGGTAAGGGTTTTATGTTAAAATATCACTATTTAATAGGATTATTTATGATTAAAATTACAATGATTAATTTATATAGTCTATCTCTCATAAATATCATGTATTTTTTCGACTCTGGTTATTTCTATAGTTTACAAATTTTTCTTTCACGTCCCTCTCTCTAAGTACATAAAATTATGAAAGAATTATTTTTTGGAAAATCATTTGATTTTCCCTATTTGGCCTGGAATATTTTTATTCCATATAGATATTTTCTTTAAAATGTTTTCATTAATGTTTTTAATATTCAAAAATTATTCGTTAAAGTAATTTTTAAAAATATTTTAAAATATATAAATAAAATTAATAGTAATTTTCTCATGGTTTTCAAAATTAGGTGCTTTTTACCAAAGGTCTAAACAGAATCATTATTTTAGTGTATATCGTATAAATGGGGTTTCCTTACACCATGAATATTAATTTTTTTGAATATTACTCAGTAAGTTTCCATGTTTCTTTTCAAATAATTTTCTTACAAATATTTTGAAATTTTATAGATTTTAAATAAGTTATTTAAAAATGAAAATTTTATTTTCCTAAAAAACATTCTACTAATATTTAAAAGGTATTTTCATATATAAAAAATGCTTTGATATTTTTTATGATTAATCATGGATATGATCTAATGATATCCTCCTTTATTTATTCTATATGTGGTTTATTACTATGATGACAAAATACAAATGACACTCATTTTCTTTTCCATAGAATATTCTATGATGAAATGATAAATGTCTTCAGTATATTATAACATATGTATATAAGGATTATGATTATTTAATGGGTTTATATGCTATATAACTCCAATTAATTGGGTATTTTTTTATTTTTTATGAAATCAAAGGGTATACAAGAAGTAATACCAATTATAGAAGTGGGTACATGGGAGGTTATCCCAAACTTGAAGAGGGTACACGTGTGGTTAGCCTAAAACCAATATGTGATAAATGTCCGGGTAGATATCCTTGAAAAAATGATTTCTATGATCATGATAAATCAATATTTTTTCCATTCTCAATGAATTTTTTTGGTTCCTATGAAATTAACTCATTCCTCATGATCATAGAATCTTCTATGAATTATTTCATATAATATTCAAAATATTTATGACATGATTATGATTTGTAAATTTTTGGGTATGATTTTCAAATGTTTATGGTATATTATCATGCCCTTATAATATATTATACTTAAATATGATCACTAACCAATATCTATCATGTTCACCCTTATTAAGAATTTTATCACACCCTTTATTTTATTTCCTTTCTCCATGTTATGAATAATGGTTTTAAGTGGGGTATGACTAATAATTTTTCTATATGAGAAGCACATTATGATAGATGTTAAAGACCTTCCATGAAATAATATCATTAAGTATATTGTATTTAAATACACTAAGATTTCACAGACATCAGAAAATTAATATTATCAAATTTATTGAATATTTATCTAAAATTATAAAATATTTATGTATGGTTTTCACGGGTCCCCTAAGTTTGTATCAGATCATGGTTTTGTTATTTTATGAAGATCTTGATTATTAAAATTTATTGAAACCCATGGGGATAATTCTAAGCATAGTATAACATCCTAAATCTTTGGAAAATTATATATTCTATGGTTTTTCTTGAAAATAAATCTATGTTTACGTATTGGAATCGGAATTTTTTGTGTGTCATAAATTCACCTATGGTATTAACTCTAAAAGGGGTGGATTGGGTATTAACTCAATTATAATTGACGAAAATGGGAGGGCCTAACACTAAAGAATAGGATAGACACTGCTAGGGGATATTCTAATATTTATTATAATATTTTAGGAACCATTTTTAAGTATTTGAATAGATAATGACCATGTATAACCTGGGTTAAACTTAAGGTATCATAGATTTAAAATATGGTGTCTGGATATAGATATTGTATGAATAGATTTTCATGATTATATGATTTCACAGTATTATTATTGTTTAATTCACTATTAGTTTTTTATGAAAGGGATGAAACTATGAATAATCATGTTAATGTATAATTTCATAGAAAATTTAATGTCTATCCTCCAAAGAAACCAAACGTTTTCAGAGATAGTATGAAAAATCATGTTTTTTTCACATATTTCTCATGCTATGAATCTTGTTGAGATTACAAATGAGAAAAGGAGGGAATAAGTTAATATTGTGTCTTTCATGAGGTAACATCCACATTTTATTAGTGGGTTTAATAATCCATTAATTTCTTGAGCAATTGATCAGTAAAAAACAATATACATATTCTGTTCTTCAGTCTTTGAGTTTGTAAAAGTTATTTTGGTTGTTCATCATTTAAAATGTGAAGAACATTAATGGGGTAATATTATCATGAACACAAAGAAACAATATGAAATTGAATCTATATAGTGTTACTAGTTCATGAGGTTATTTTAAATAAGTAATTTCCTTATATTCATCATATTAAAATGTAAAAGGAATTCCTTGAGCTAAAGTTAGGGGATGATGAATCAATTAACACCTCTGAGAAAAACATTACAACACCAGTGAAGTATGATTCCCATATTATCATCCAACCTAAAAGTAATATTGATCAATTCTTTGGAGGTCATAAAACCAAGTCTCCAAATTGTGTTATCTATAGCTGACTTTGGTAGTAATAAATAAATCATTCTTCGTTATCTTATGATATAAATGGAGATTGAAGTCACACATATATCTCATGGTTTTGATAATAGTTGAAAAATGAAATTCAAAGTTAATTATAATACTAAAATCCATATAGGGAAGAATAAGAATATTCCTTTTTTCCAAAAGTGTGGAAATAAATGTGGAGGAAATTATAATAAGGGGACTGTTAAATGATTTAGTTATAGAAAATAATATCATTATGAAACCAAATATCAATGTGATGGGATAATTTTATCTAATAATGTTAATAGAGAAAAATATCCAAAGAATTATCCGACCATAAAATAGTGTTTCAAATGCATGGTTTGTGTGAATTATGATATTCAGTCCTTGAATATAGCAGTTAATGATGATGATCGGTGTTATTAACATCTTAATCCTATATGTAAAGGGAAATTTCATTCAATTAATATTAATTTTGTGGGTTATGAGAAGAATGTGGTGAAAGGTACACAAACCATCCACTCTTGAATAAATAATGTCTTATTTGATTTTTATTCGACTCACTATTTTATATTTGAATAATTTTGTTTGGGTATCACATTACCACCTCAAGGATTAGATGTTGAATTACTATTGAAAATAAAAAATGGTAAGATAATCACATCACAAGTCTATGATTTCTTTCATTTATTGATGTTTTTTGGAATATAAATCCTAAAAATTATATTATTCTCCAACCAGTATAATATTTTGTGATTTTTTGAATATATATCCTCACTAAATATAGATTCCATATCAATTTCAAGGGAAAGGAGGTCACAGTTCATATTATTAATGAACTTGTGATCATTTTTTACAGTGAATATGAATAGGATATTTTAATTTAGATTTCACCTATTTTATGTGTCTTGGTTCTTATTCGTAAGGGGAATTTATCTTAAATCATTGGGGAGAAAAAAAATATCAAACATATTCCTACTGTATAAAATATTGTTGATGTATTTACATGATAATTTAATATCCTTCCTCCAAATAATAAAGTTGAGTATTTAATTTAACAAATACATAGTGATACACCTATTTCAAATAATCCATATACAATGGCCCTGATTGAGTTATATGAATCGAAGAAACAACTCTTGAAGAATCTCTATAAGGGATTAATTCAAACAAATGAATCACAATGGGGTGCACCTATACTTTTTTAGAGTAAATATGGAACAAAATGATTCTTTATTTATTATTGGGAACTTAACAATATCAAAATCAAGAATAGGTATCATTTTCCTAATATTGATGTATTTTTTGATTAATTATGAGGAGCTTAATACTTCTCATATATTGAACTTTATTTTGGATACAATAAATTGAGGTTCAAAAGTGAATACATGCCTAATAAATCCTTCTATACAAGGTATAAAAATTATGAATTTATAGTGATTCTAGTTGGACTTACTAATTCCCCCACTATCTTTATTGATTTAATAAATATATTCTTTAGGGATTTACTCAATAAATTTATGGATGTATTTATAGATTATATTATTATATACTCTAAGTGAAATTAATATTCTGAATATCACAAGAGTATTGTGTTCATGATATTATGGAAGGATAAATTATATTTCTAATTATATAAACTATGAATTATATCTTCAAAAAGTATCATTATTGGATTATGTGATAACTATAAAGGGTATATTAGAAGATATTTCTAATATAGATATCATTTAACATTTTACTAGACCAACCAATGTGACTAAGATCAATATTTTTCTAGTATTTGTAGGTTTTCATTGAATATTTATAAAGAATTTCTCTATCTAATACACTCAACAAGATAACACAGAATGGAGTCTTGATCCTTTGGACTGATGAATGTGAATAAAATTTCAAGGATATGAATAGAAGGTTGGTTGGTGAACCTATAATCACATAGACCTATAGTGGAAGAGGGTTTTTGATCTGTAGTGATGCAGATGATAAGGGATTGGGATGTGTTCTTATGAAAAAAATAATTGTGAAATATTATTCCTCTCATCAATTAAAGTTTCATGAGTAGAATTAATGAACCCATGATTTGGAGTTGGTGGTAATGATCTTTACAATAGAGACATGGATGCCTTATCCTTATAGATAATGGTGTGATATATGTGATGATCATAAAATATTAAATTATATATTAACTTATAAGGAGTTGAATGTACATTAGAGAAGATATTTGGAGTTGATTAATCAATATGAATGTTAAATACATTACAACCCTAGGAAAGAGAACGAGGTGGATGATACTCCGAGTAAAAATGATTATTCTATATTATCCAAGATAAGGATAAGAAATACTAAATATTTATGGATTTTCAAATGATGTACGTATATTTCATGAATTATGTGAAGAAATTATATCCTGCTCAAATGAGTTTTCTACTATATATCCATGTGAATATTAAATAAGTGGAGTAAGAAAATGCAGAATTATAAAAAAAAGGTGATATATATTCCATATTTCAACCACGATTATGATGGAATGATAAGGTTTTTCTAATAGAGTATGTTTCTCTATTATACCATAATTGAAGGATTTATTGGTTGAATCTTGTAGATCATCATTATCTATTCATATTATAATTATGAAGGTATTTTGAGATGTTATGGAACATTTATAATGGGATAACATGATGATAAATATTTTAGAGTATGTATATTGATAAATGGTACACCAACAAGTTGAGGCTGAGTAGAGGATGCCTAAGGGGATGTTACAACCACTACTCAAACCAATATGTAAATGGTAAAAAATCCCCATGTATTTTCCCATAAGGACCCCCCAGAAATCTAAAGAGAATAATACTATTTGGTTTATAATCAATCACCTAATGAAGCTAACACATTTCATTTCTATAATAGAAGATTTCACTCTAGAATATATTTTCCAAATATGGATTAAGGAAATTTTATGGTTTGGGGGAGTACCATATTCTATTGTATCTAATCAATATTCAAGGATTACCTCGAAGTTATAGAGAAATCTTTAAAAAACTGTGTATATAGATTTGGGCTTCAGTACTTGCTATCATCCTTAGACAAATAGTAAGTTTTATTGAACCGTTTAAACCCTAGAGTACATGTTATGATACTATTATCTAGATTTCATAGGTGGTTAGAATCATTTCCTACTTACTATTAAATTATCATATAGAAATACCTTTCACTCTAGTATTCATATATCTACTTATGAATTTCCCTATAAGAAGAATCTAATAACTCTAACATTTTGTGATGAAGTTAGATAAAAAAAGCTACTAAGACTTAATCTAGATGAGAAAATAATTGAGATGGTTAGAGCTACTCAGTAGCATATCAAGGTAGCTCAGATTCAACAGAAGATTTATGTTGATAATTTTCAGTGAGATATAGAATTCAAAGATGGAGAAATATTATTCCTAAAAATTTCTCCATAGATGAAGGTTATGATATTCTAAAATAATTGAAATTCAATACTAGGTATATTTAACTATTCATGATTCTTTATTGAGTAGGATGATAAATTATCATTTGGAAATTCCACCCAACCTCTCTCAGGTTTATGATGCATTGAATCTATCTCTTTAGAATAATTTCATAAATAATACATTTCATGTACTAAACCCAAGGGTTATACAACTGGATCTTGATATTTACTATGAATAATAGCCAGTAGGAATCTTTCATCATAGAGGTAATGTTCTAGGGAACAAATATACTCACATGGATAACGTTCTTTAGAGAAATCATAAATTTGAGGAAGTTACATGGAAACTAGAGGATGTGATGAAGAAAAAGTGTACTCATTTTTCATCTAATAGAATAAATTTTTAGGGATAATTTCATCTTAAGGTGGCTAAAATGTAACCCCCAGATATTTTATATTTATTCCTTTGAAATAAATTTAAAGTATTTGATAGGTTTCTATCCACATAACCCCGAGTCTAAATGAATCATGATATATTATGGACATTGTAACAGAGTCAATTTATTAATGGTTATGAGTATTATTGAAGATGTTATGAAATATATATAAAAATGTTTTCTTTATTTATAATTTATTTATTAATTCCATATAAATAGTTATTAAATTTTAATAAAAGTATTTCAAAATAAAAAGACATATTTTTGTGAAGAAATTTATTCTTCTAGGTGTTATAAATTATTATACAAATAAATATATTGGTCACTATTAAAATTATTTTTAATATTTTTTTAATTTTATAAATAATAATTGACACATTATTTATCTAATGGTTATGGATGAAGATAAAACCATCTAATGGTAAACAGTGTTATTTTTCATAAAAAAATAATTTTATTTGAGTAATCTTATTTTATCTTAATAAATTAAATAAATTTATACGTATTAAATATCTTAATGAAATGTATATAATATATTTTCAATAAAATATTTTAATAATATCTAATATTTTTTTACTAGAAACTAAATGAAACAAAACTCAATTTTATGCTTAAAATTTATTTTTATTAAAATTGATTTCATTTTATTTTTTCATGCTTTTTTTAAAATTAATTTTTTCCATTTATAGAAATTGAACTAGTTCAAATGTATTACATATTTTTAATTATCATTTTTAAAATTTTAAATTATTCAACATTAATCTTCTACCATAATGAATATTTACATCAGTAAGAAAATTATGGAGGTTATGGTTAAAATCGATTAGCATGTGGTTAAACTATGAGAAAATGGATCAAATACCACTTAAAATTATCTAAAAATTATTTTTTTAAGACATTTTTAACGTATATTTTCTTAAATTAAAATTATTCTTTATTTAATTCCACTTTCACAGGAAAGTGACTTCATATTGTTTAAATCTTTTATGTAATTCCTTGTTTGTGCCTCACATCACTTATTTAAGAGGACATTTTCTTCTCTCTTATTAAAAAATTAAATCCCTCTAGATTATCCAATAATTTCCAAAAAAACATTATGTATTCCTACCCTTAATTCTTGATCTCGTTGTCTTATCATATGACCATCCTATAAAGTTTTAAGGTGTAACCAAAAGGAGGTCACTCAAAGAAGAGGCAATCGCCTTACCCGACTCATTAAAATATAATTTCTTCTTCTTAAATACATCATTTCCACTATAACGAAATTAATAGTGTTTAATAAATATTCTGAGATGTTATTATGATTATTATTAAACTATTTTTAACCCCCTTTCCATTAAATGGGAAATCAATTTATCACTTGTGTGTACGTGTAGACTACTTCCTCCATGTAGCAATATGATTCATTTTACATCACCAACTCAAATTAATGAATATCTGATGGATTAAATAAACATATATGATATATTTTCTATAATTATGATTCTATAATTTAAAATATTTTTTATCTTTATTTCTATATATTTATTAGAAAATGAAAACAATATCCATTCATACGTACAAACTACTATCTCCATGAACTATGTAAATCATTTTCATATTTCTCCCATTTTAGGGGTGGTTATAAATATGAATATAATGGATATATATTATATTTATATCATTATTAAAATTATTTTTATGATGTAATTTTGATCAATATCCAAGGACAATAACTACTAAATCGAAATATACAAGACAAACAAATCATCTAACACTTTAAAATATGATGATAATGAATGATTATTAATTAATGAGTTATAAAATCTTATAAGTAAAATATATAAGATATTATAAGTAAAAATATTTTTATTTATATAAATATAATAAATTAAAATTTATTATATATGAGTTCATTAAACTTACCATGTATGGCGAACATGATGTATGGGTTTTATATTATAATCTCACTATTTGTCGGAATAATTTAATCATAAATTTACGATGATAAAATTAGATGATATATCTCCCATAAATCTCATTTATTTTATTATCCTAGGTTTATTTTTTTATATTACAAGTTTTACTTTAAATTTTCTCTCTCTAGGTACTCAAAATATTGAAAGAATGTTTTTAAAGAAATTCTACCTTGTTTCTCTCTTCATTCAAGAAACTAATTCCTCAAATCCCATATTTTCCTTAAAATGTATGAAATGTTTTCTAATATCATCAATTTATTGATTAAAGTAATTTTAATCATGTTTTAATTTCTATAAAATGGTTAAAAATGAATCTATATGTCATTTTTTGAATGAGGAACATTTTACCAAAGGAGTAAAAACCTATTTTAATGTATATAGCATGAATGAATTTTCCTATCGTCATAAATTATCATTTATTTTAAGATTACTTCATATTTTCCAATGGTTATTTTCAAATAATATTTTTTCCCTAATCTTCTAGATATTTTTATATTTTAAATTAGTTATTTAAGATAAAAATATTATTTCCCCCAAGAAATGTTTTCGGGATATTTTAAAGTAATTTTCAACTATAACCACCTCAATTAGTGTTTCTTATGATTAAGTGGTAATATAATTAAATTATACCTTATTTATTTATTCTATGGATGATTTATGATTATGATGATGCAATATTCATGAGACCATTTTTATTTTTCATTGGTAAATCTATGATAAAATGATAAATGATGTTACGATCTTGTAGCATACATATGAATGTATTATGGTTATTTTTTGGGTACTTATATTATATCCCTCTAATTAATTGGGTAATTTTTAATGTTTATGATCTCAAATGGTACACTTAAGGTTGTACCAAGCCTGAAAGAGTGTACACAAGAGGTTATATCAAGACCAAAAAGGGTACAAAGGTGGTTATCCCAAGCCCAATATTTCATGAATGACATGGTATATATACTTCAAAAATTATTTCTATGAGTATGAATAATACATTTTTATGTCATTATCTATGAAATGTATTTATGATTTTGATATGAATTCATGGATCATGATAATTTATTATTCTATGGTTTTATTATTACGATCTTCTAAAGAAATATGAAATTATTATTATTAATGATTTAATGGGAATGATTATCAAATGATTATCTTATATTATCAAACCCTTATGCTCATATTATGATTACATATAATCATTGACTTATTTCTCCCTTATTTACCCTTATTGAACTTCAAAGATCACTCATTCTAATGTTTCTTTCCATGGGTTATAAATAAAGTATTTATGTGGGGTATGACTAAGAAGTGTACCACATGAGAAGATAATTATGAGATATATTTAATATATTTCATAAAATAATATAATTATGTATCTATTTTTCAATGAAAATAAACCTTTAGGTAGTTAGGTGTGTATTATTGTGAAATCATTTAAATATTCATATAAAATTATTCAATTAGTATGTATGATATGCTCATGTTGCCTTAGTAAATATTAAAATTTATGTATGGATTTTTTAGTAATTTTAAATAATATTATGAATTTTTTTAATGTGTCATGTTATACAAGAGTAATCACTACTTTATCATTCATTCATGGGAGCTTTATATTTCATAAAATGAAATAATAATTAACCCCATAAGGTGAAAATATCATTTATCCTTAGTTGATGGTCGTATTGGATATTTTTGAATTGGGATGGAATGTGAAGATAATGATGGGTTTCAAAACCTAAAGAGATATTGAGTTTCACTCAAGAGGAAAAAAATGATATTTTTATACTATAAGAACGACATGGTATACTACATGAAATTTTATAAATTATTTCATTTTTATATAAATGGTTCATTTTTATAGTAATCCTCATTACCTAAGGTTAATATGTAACCTTATATGTTAACCTTTATAATTTGATAACATAATTACACTAGCCTTGAATTTTAGAAAATAAAGGGGGAGTTTGGTATATTATTAATCACATGAATTGTTTTTATTAATCTAGATGTTATTTTTTCCTCATGTATGATAGGTATGACATGTGGCCTATTAATTGAGAAATATTGAGGAAGTTTATGGTTAAACTTATATAAGTGAAATGTTATTTGATTATATATTTAGGTGATTAACAGGTAATGTACTCATATACATGGATGAATGACATGAGATGTGTCCATCTATATTATATAGCCTATAATCAGAGAATAATGATGGTATGAGTAGGCCTATATGAGATTGATATATTAAATATCTCATAGTAACATAATTACTTATATAAAATGGATTTCATGATTATTCGTGATATATGTCATGCATCTAGTGGACATAAGTATAGAGATATATGTGTTTCATGGAAGTTGTATAAGATCCTTTTGTATTTTTAGTAGCATTAATACTTTTCTAGAGGTTTCTCCTTGGGTATAATTATGTATTTGAGAATTAATTACTTTATCCAATGATATAAAGGCCTATGTGGTCAAACATAGTGGTCTTTTGAATGCGGATATGTTGTTTTATGAAGAGTTTCTATAAAAATTTTATATAATCATAATAGTTCTCAAAAATGAGATTCAGATAATATCCAAAAGAAATTTCGGATATAGTCCCATGTGTTGTAATATATGATGTGAAAGAAGGTAAAAGTGAAAAAGATTGAGGTTTTATCATAAATTGTAGATTGGTAGAAATATGTTCTAAGGTAATATCATAACATTATGAAGGTCACCATCCCAGGGTCTATGCAAAAGAAACCAACATCAAGGTAAATGTCACTACATCCCGGTAATGTGAATGGTACTGTATGCATTATTAATAATTCATGTCAAATGTCCCTTCCATCGATAATAATCTATTATAAATTCATTATAGTATCATATTATGATATTCAAAGAAGTTTATAGGAATATTTAGGTATTAAAACTTTCATTAATTTTTAATTGAATTTTACAAAGATTTTATAACATTGTTTCATAGTTTAAATGTTTTTAAATTTTTTTACAATGATGAAACATTCCCTAAATAAAATATTTATGAAACATTTTAAATTATATATATATTAGAAGAAATATTTTTGAATTATATAAAATTATTTTTATACCATGATACAGTTTTATAATATTGTGATGTGAAAACACCTTTAGTCACTGATCTCATTTTTATCAACTTATTAAAACTAAGGATTCAAAAGGCTATTAGTGTGAGAGGAATGCTTTAAAAGTGTTAAGAGAATCATATATACCATTGACACCATTAGTGTAATTAGTTGATTACTTATTCTAATGGATCACCCATATGTTTTTGTAGAAGATTTTGGCAATTTAGGCTTTAAAAGTGAAGTATTTTCACTATTTTTTGCATTTAATTCAAATAAATTATTGTTGGATCATGTGGAAAAAAGGTTTTTGTAGTTAATTTTTATTCTATTTGGAAAAATTTTACCACCACTAAAATATAAAACGCTACTATACTTAATGGAATATTTTTCATTCGCATGGAAGGTACCATATTATTATAATAGAAGTATCATATAATTGTATTGTGGGTTCCTATATGTTTCATCACCCAATTATGAAAAAATTTCCTATATGAATTGTCTTATGAATGCATGTTTTGTATCATCTTATACACATTATTGAAAAATAATTATTTTTCAATAATTGTAGTATAATTTTATATAATAATTTCAGATCCTTTAAAGAAGAAATAGAACATCGTAAATGTAAATTTATATGGTTGTACTACCAAGAAACATTGAAACACTATATAGATTGAGTATTTTAATGAGAAATTTTCAGGATTATATTACCATTTAATGCATGATACTCAATGATATAACAATGAGTTACTCATTATGTTTTCTCAACCCTTACTATGGGATATAGTTATAAAGTGTTATCCCTAACAACCCAAGTATTGGTGTACTTAGAATGAAGAAGCCATGAAACACACTCAGAAGAGTTTTTTTTGTTTTCTAAAAAATATTTATAAATGTCTAGGTAAAAAAATAAAAAATGTTTATGAAATGAGGGACGATGTCTGCGGCCTTTCCGCCACAAAACATACTTGTTTTAAATATACTTTAATTGTTAATTTTAATTTTTTATATTCATATTTATAATTTTTTTTTTGTTTATATATATATAAATTATTAAATAAAATTATTTTCTACTCAATATCCAACATTACTTTCATTACAGTTGTCTAGAATTATGATAGTAACCCTCACTCAGGACTCCCTTTTATAAGAAGCTTCACCCTGTAAATCATTCTGCATTTTTGATGTGGGATTTGGGTTCTCCCTTTGCTGTGTAGTATTAATATTATATTAAAATTAATCATTTTAAATCAACTAATTAGTACTACTAATTATTATTTAAAAATATTATTAAACAACTAATTAATTTCTAAAATAGTTAATAATATATAATATATTTTATTTAATAAAAATTTAAATGATATACAATTTATAAAAAATAATCTTAATAAAAACTAAATAATATTTCTCTATTATTTAATTAATAATTATATCATTAATATTTATAACACTAATTAATCAATTAATTATTATTTATAATTAACTATATAATTAATAATTATATTAATAATTAATAATTATATTTCTATTTAACTAATTAATTAATATATAAGTAATAATTAATAATTATTTAACTAATTAACTAATTATTTATTATCTAATTAATAATTATATTACTAATTATCTAATTAATTATCATATTATTAATAATTATAAAATTAATTATTATATTACTAATTAATTTTTATATAATTAATAAATATATTACTAATTAACTATGTAATTATTTTATAATTAATAATTAATAATTAATAATTATAATTAATAATATTATTACTAATTAGCTAGTTAATTATTATATAATTAATAACTATATTAACAATAAACTAATTAATTATTATATAATTGATAATTAATAATTATAATTAATAATTTTATTACCAGTTACCTATTTAATTATATTACCAATTAAATAATTTATAATTATAATTAACAATTATATTACTAATTAACTAATTATTATAATCTAATTAGTTATTAACAAGATTATAATTATATTAATAATTGACTAATTAATTATTAACTAACTAAATATTAATAAATTAATAATTATATTACTAATTAACTAATTAATTATTAACTAATTAATTTAATATGTAATTAAATATTTCAAAATTACTAATCATTTAATAATTAATAATTATATTATAACTTTTAATAACTATACATTATTTAATTAAGAAATTTTATTTAGTTTTTATTTGGATTATTTTTTATTAATTATATATTATTTAATTTCTAATTAATTAAAACCCATTTTATATTATTAATTATTTTAAAATTAATTAGTGTATTAATAATGTTATTAAATAGTAATTAATAGTTTTAATTAATTGATATAAAATGATTAATAATTATATATTAGTAATTCTATGTGGGGAAAAGAGAACTCGAATCTGACATCGAAAATTCAGAATGATTTTCAAGGAAAAGCCTCTTAATAAAGGGAGCCATGGGTGAGGATTTCTACCTTCATTCCAAAATATTGTAATAGAAGTAATATTAGATATTAAAAAATAGATAAATTCTAAAAAATTGATATTTATATATATATAAGGAATAAAATATTTAAATATACAAAAAATAAATTTAAAATAATATTTTTTTGGCAGAAATGCTGTAGGGGCTTCCACATTTCAACTTAACCAAAAGGCGACAGCACCCCTACCACCTTTTATATATATTTTTGAAAAAAAAATTATTAACCATATTTAAAAAAATAGAAAACACATTTAAAAAAACTCCACCTAGGAACCTCGACCACACACCTTTCGAACACTCAGACACTTATAGAAAACATTCGAATGAGAATAAGAAATAAATAAAACTAATGAAATTAACAAAGGAACATAAGGATTAACATGGTTTGGGAAAATTTAAAATATATAATAAAATAAATTCACTAGAAGATTAAATAATATATTAAAACATAATGAAAAAAACTAAATTACAAGTTAAATGGGCTCACAAGGTCCATTTCATTATAGAATATACGTTGAATTTTAATCGTACCAATAGTAGCAATTTAGTGGTACTAGATTTCCATGAGGACTACAGCGCCTTTGATGCATCCAAACCCATTTTCATGTGCATTAGCTGAAAAAGTATACTGGTTCTCCCATTCTTGAGAAGAAATAGGTTTCTCAACCTATAACTCCTCTTTGTACATATGTACAACAACCATCTACACATGCTAATGTTATAACTCTAGATGAACCTATTGATGATGTGGAATCCTAGGTAATGGTAGGTGATGAAGTCCTGGAGACACGAAAAAATAAGATCATCATATTTTGACTATGTTAACAAAAAGTAATTACGAAAAACTAAAAGGTATCAAATATGTGGTAGAATGGAATATGTAGGGCCGGTATGTTAACCTCCACAAGGCCATGTTTAGTAGTTGCACTGGAATCTTCACTTAAAAAGATGTGAAGATTATTTTAGATTCATGTAACCATGTTTCTCCCTTGCTCAAGACACTGATTTGATAAAATATTATGGTAATATTATGATATCATTTCATTATTTTACTAAACAAATAAGGAAACAATGAATTAATTTTCATCAACCATTGTGGGATGAATTTATAGTAGATGACCAGCATTGTAAATATGTATTAATGGTTTTTTAAGGATCCATAGAGGATTTCACACAATTATAACTTGAAATCATCTTAATGGTTCTTAAGAGAAAATAAACCCTCACCCACCACTTATATATGTACACCTGATTATCCAAGTTGCTTTAGATGCATTTACTAGCAATTATGGGGATGTGAATTTTCAGGTAAATTATGGCTAGTAATACGTTTTCTGAATATATGGGTATTCACCACATTTATGGAAAATTTTTTATTTATGAAAAAACAACTAAGTGTGGGAAATATGGAATAAGAAACAAATCCAATGTACCCCTACTGTAAAACAAGGATGGGGTATGCATCACTTGAAAAAATAATGTACATAATTTAAATCCACTGTAATACTAGTATGTGACCTGAAATAATACCATAATTATATTTCTCTATTTATATGTATATTGATGAATACAAATCCATATCCACTAATATCCCACACCATATGCTACAGAAGGAGGCAGCTGTAAATAAATATGGGATACTAATAGATGAAAACACTCAAAAATTGTGGGAAACATGTGTAAGTATTACATAATAATGTTATTATATTTATTCACTATTACAAAACAATTATCACTTATTTTCCTATATTTTCTATCTGAAATAATCATAGGAATCATAAACACCTATAATGGATTAACACATACTATTATTGGACTTCAATCAGCCAGAACAATATGGTTGCATCTGATGGGAGGGTTTTAGTGTGACACCTCAAACATATATTGAGATAAAACAATATGAGAATCAATGTGGCGAAATTAGATGGCTAAGAGAAAAATATATACACTTGAAGAACAATTACAAAATTCGAGATATAATGGAATTTTTATGGGGGGGAGAAAAAGAAGAAAAAACAAAATAATAACCACCATGTGAAGATCATGCCCCCCACCACTAGCTAAGAGAAGATAAATTCACCACAAAGAGATGTTTAAGGAGGTAATCAATGTTCTAATAACTGTTTCTATGAAATAGGAATAAAAAAATGTATACCTTTCCTGTACTTATATTCTATAGGGTGATAATGACTGTGATTTATATCTATCAACACCCACCATTTGACATATAGTGATGGCCATGGTGTTCAATATTCATTAGACCATGATACACAATATAACTATTCTAATTGGTAATATGAGAGTGTCAATTAGAAAATCCCATGATTTGAGCATTGAGCTACCTATTCTGATTAATGAATAAGATCTTCATATGGTTGAAAAGATATTGTAACATTCATTGCATGGTCATCCCATCTTATAAAAAAACATGTCCACAAGGAGGTAATCATTTATAATTTATTTTTTAATCTAATCCTTTAATAATTAATGAAAAAATTTATGAATTGATGAATGTTATCATATACAGAAAAAAGGAAGTGGGTGAAATGAAAGATAGACTGAAAACCATCTCGAGGATCGGCCAACCAATTGAAAAGATCTACCAAAAGCACCATTACCCCACCAATTCTATATCCTCATTTACTATCATTAAAGTTTAAAGTGGATATGATGTTAAAAAATCGTCATACACACATATTTTTTTTGATGAAAATATGTTCGAAGAGGTAGTCAAGACACCATTAGTGTTGAGAGTGTAAGTGAAATCTACTATTATGATTGCCTTGGCATCTTAGTTATAAATTTATAGATGAGGTATGTTCTCATGAATTGATTTTACAAAAGCTGATATACTATATTAATTATGACTGAATACGTTTCATATTTTTTTGTAGGCATATATATGAAATAAAATTTAAGGGTTTTACTATGAAAAAAATTGGACTAGTTATTCCTCATATCTCCTCTGTAGAAATAGCAAAATTAAAACCCAAAATAGGATTAAAAAGTTGAAGGTCTAGTAAAATCATTTGAAATAAAAAATTTAGATGATAAATTATATTTAATACCAATGATTTTTGGGTAAAACTATAAAATTTAATCATATAAAATATATTTTAATTTATTCATCACATATTCCTTTTAATGTTTTAGTCGTCATTGGATGCTCATTGTGGTAAATTTGGATACTCCCATGATTTATTTCCTCGATTCAATGCATGGATATCGAAAAAACCATCTAAAAATGACAAAAGTTTTCCATAAGTAATACAATAAATCCATTTTATTATAACTACACATCATTTAATATAATATATATTATCTTTTAATGAGGATTTTGTTAGGATAGGGTGATGCATCAATATTGTGAAAACAAGTAAAGTGGCCAGGGTCTAAGCATGATAAAGATGAAAAGTTATATGATTGGAAAATTATTAGGGAATATATAATAATATGTAAGTTTCTGAACACATATCAAAACAAATTACATATTCTTCTTAATTTTTCTAAAATGTTCAAAACAAATCAATGGAAAAGATTCATGTTATTATGTTTGTAAATTTATAAGAGAGATTATATTCCCAGACAAACTAGCATCCCTAAAAAAGTATTTTTGAAGATAATTAATATTTCAGTTAAAATATTTATTAATTATTTTTGTATTTATATTTTTCCAGTACTACTATAAATTTTGAAAAGACTCATATTCACAAGACGATATAGATGTGCTCAGAAATGAATGGGAAACATACTTGATTGAATAATGCTCACAATACCATGAAAAGATTACTTACATTAATGTAGTGGGTTATTTCGTATTTATTTTTAATTTAATTGTTTTTATTATTACCCACATAAGAATTTTTTTCTTATACATGTGGATTCTTTTGTTTGAGTTAGGGCGGTTTGTTCGAAATAGGCAATTCTATTGAGAGATTAGACTTTGAGGATGCAACTGAGATAACGAAAACAAGAAAATTGGGCAAGAATGTATAATGGATAATAAATACTACATAGTTAATTACTTAAATTTTTCATCAGTTTACCTACTGTAAACCAAGAAAAAAAAGTGACTAGTATCACTCAAAGTGTCTCTTATTATTTAAATTTGACATTACTTTTAGTAAAACAAATATGTGACATACTGAAAATGGGGAAAATTCATTCGGATTGTTTTGATACTTTATGAAAATGATCCATAGGTAATTTTTGATGTGTTTGAATCATCTGTATCTCAATATGATTCATGGTGTGGCTACTATGACTTTAAGTGTGAATTTTTATATTATATTGACATTAAATACTGGAAAACGTTCAAGTGACATACTAAAAACAGATCAAACGAATTCAAATTTTTTTATACTTTATTAAAAAGATCCATGAGTCATTTGTGATGTGGAAGAATAAACCATGAATCAATCCAACACACGATGTTAATGGTATGACGAATGGTGTCCATTATCAGTTTAGAATTGACATTTTAGTTCAAAATGTGTTACTAACTAAAAACAAACAAACACACTCTGATTGTATTCATAATTTAGTGAAGAGTTTCATAAGTCATTCTTTATATGAATCAACTAGTATCACGTCATACTGATGCATGATACGATCAGTATGACTCAAAATGTGTGTTTCTAGTTTGAATTGACATTTTAGTAAAACCCCAAAACTAGCTTACTAAAAACCAAGAAAACGCATTCTGATTGTTTTTATACCTTATTAAAATGATCTACAATTCATTTTTTAAGTGTAGTAATTATACTGCTTTTATCTAGGCATTTATTTTTATTGATTTTTTTCTTTAAAATAAATTTTTGAACTAATTTACTATGGTAGAAAGGTGTGGCAGGAATAACTCAAAGTGTCTCTTTTTAATTAAAATTTCCATTAATTTAAGTAAAAACAACATATAACATACTAAAAACTAATCATATTAGTTTTTTTATATTTTTAAATTATGATCCATGAGTTATTTGTGAGGTGTAGGATTCAACCAAACCTCAATATGACACAATGTGTTACCAATAAGACTTCAATTGTGTCTTTTTATTTAAAATAAACATTAATTTAAGTAAAAAAGAACAAGTGACATACTGAAAACCAATCAAAAACATTTGTATTGTTTTTTTATTTTACTAAAAATCTCCATGATTAATTTTTTACATGTAGCATTCAACCTCACCTTAATAAGATGCACGATGTAATCATTTTGACTTAAAGTGAGTCTTATTATTTAAAATTGACATAAATTTAAGTAAAAATGAACAAGTGACATACTTAAAACCAATAAAACACATATATATTGTTTTGATACTTTAGTAAAACAATCCATGAGTCATTTTTGACATGTACTGATCAACAAAACCTCAATATGACACATAGTGTGACTATTATGACTAAAATTTTCTGTTGTCAATTTAAAATTAATATTTTACTTCAAAACACATCACTCATTTAAAACCAATAAAATGGACTTTTATTGTATTGATAAATTAGGAAATTGATTAATAAGTCTTTTTTGGTGTGTATGAAGTAGTCTCACATTAAACTGATGCATTATGTGACAGGTATGACTCATAATATGTGTTTCCAGTTTGAAATGACATTTTAGTAAAAAGAAAAAATGGCGTACTAAAAACCAAGAAAACACATTTGGATTGTTTCAATACTCTACTAAAATAATCTATAAATCATTTGTGACATGTAAGAATTTTCCTCACCATAATACGATGCACAATGTGGATGTTTTAACTGAAAGTGTCTATTTTAAATTAAAATTGACATAAATTTAAGTAAAAAACAACAAGTTACATATTAAAACCAAAAAAATGCATTCTTATTATATTGATATTTTAGTAAAATGTTAAATTAATTATTCATGATATGTAGGAGTCAACCTCACCTCAATATGATGCATAGTGTGTCATGAACCAACCCGGGTTGACCCTGAACCGGTCACCCGAGCCGGTCCGTGACATGGCCTGAAGGGCATTCCCGATCCCCATGGGCTGGAAACCAGTGTCGAGCATCAAAATTTTAATCATTGGGAATGATTTGGTCCATAAACAAATAAAATACAAGTAAATGTGTAAATATAAACAGTCTATAAACATAATGCTAGCAACAGAAAGAAAATAAAACTGAACATACCTCCATGTGACCTTTTAGGTCACCTCCCGACCAAAGGCCAACTTTGTCCCAATAACGAGAAACTCATCCAAAAAACCAGAGCAAGAAAACCTGCAACTGAAATGATAAAGATAGGTGTGACAATTAAAGATGCTTAGTAGGGTTTCTAAGAGAAACCACAGAATCTAACGTCTCCTTTCCCGAAATAATCCATTAACGCAAGTTTGAAAAATAATTATAAAAGTAGTGTTTTCACATTATTAAAATAAGCAACATGTTTTTTTTATTTTAAAACCCAACACACACTACATACCAATTCCAAAATCATTTTTCATTTTATAAACAAAACCCAGAACAAAATATACCAAAGCAAGTCTAAAGTAAAGCAAGTAAACAGTGCATTCTGATAATAGACTAGTGCAATGAAAAGTAAACAAGCAATGTAAATAATCTAGTAACCAAGGGTCATCCTAAACATCCCTAGAAGTCCCCTGGATATAATCGGTTTTGGAACTACCGACTGGTGTATGGTGAAGATCCTAAGACTATAACAAACTAGCCGCCCTAACTGACCAATCTAGTGGAAAAGCCCGCCTAGCCTAACAAAAAATCCAGGGGGTACTAACCCATCTAATCGGGGTTGGTCAGCAACAGTCACTCTAAAAGATGCCCAGGAACCCATGGTGTTTATAATAATATTGTGTAAGTAGAAGGCCCTCGCAAGTGTGACACATCTCAATGCACTTGCCTACCACAAATACGAACACTCCACATGATAACCCATAAGGGATATCCCCCCAATAGAGGTGCCCTAATATATATACACACACACTATATATATATATATAACATATCATCAAAGGTGACAATCGGGCCTTTACGCCATGAAATCATTTAAACCATATGATACCTTTTCTAAAATACTAAAGCTGTTATATGGGCATACAGTAACCCAAACGTCGTCCTTTTAAAGAGTCAACATAAACATTACATTAAATATGAAAGTGCCAAACAGGCCATTACGACACACCCATGTCGAAATCATTATTCTAAAAACATTTAATGTTCCAACCAGGCACAAACAATTTCCTAACCCAAACCATTAAAAAGGTTAACATAACTCCACCCATGAACTGGAAGAGCCTAACGGGCCTTTAAGTTCTCATGTCCAAAAACATTACCCAAAACATTACATAATTATAACTTTTATATTTTCAAATCCAAACTGGAACACCCTTGAGATCACACTTCAAACCATTCACAAAATCCCCACAAAATACCTAATATTACTTAGGAATCAAAAAACCATTTATAATATCATGGTTTTATGTAAACACTAGTTTAAAGGTGTCATTGTCACTTGAAGGCACATCCATGGGTGCACAGAGGGCACCCATGGATGTGCCAACATCCAAAGTCACACTTGCATTCCACGAAAAGAACCAACACTATTCCCACAAAATTAAGACTTTGAAACTAAAACCAACTGCTCGCTTTATTTTAAAAGAACTCACCCGCCACATTTAAAACCAAAGAGCCCACTTTTTATTTTAACACCTTAACACAATTATCATGTTATTCCAATACCTAAATTATAATCCAAAACAAGTTTACAAATAACCAATTCTGACACACAATATAATCAAGTCTAAACATTTCATAAAAACCCTCAATTCCACTTTGAAAACTATAGTATTTTATCAAATGCGGAAAGTGCACATAAACATTATCATCATCAAATATTCACCTTCAAAGTATTATTATCTTTTATCAAGATGTATCAACATATAAATAAATTCCCCAACAAAATATCTATAAACAATATCAAAATAGGATTTGACACATAGTCATATAATTGTAGTCTCGAACTAGGAATTAACTCAAAACATTCTTTTGACTAATTCTAAAAATTTAGAAAAAACACTATAGTAAGATAATTATGGGTATATCATATTATTGAATCACATAAAAGAAAATTATTGAAACACACAAGCATCAATTAGATTTCATAAAAAACCAGGAAATTACTTACCTCAAACCAAGAGCGGAGGCGACAGAACCTCAACAAAAGGTGGAACGACGCCCCGCAAACCAAAGGCGAAACATAAACCACGAGAAAAAACGCATGAACATGGCCCCAACAAGTTACTTTTTTTCCAAAATAGATAAAAACACCAAAGATGAACAAAAATATACCCCGGGTTAGGTTGGAGTAGTATTGTCAGACTGCGGGAGTCGCCGGTGAGGCTGCCCGGATGTTCTAGAAGACCATCGAGGGAAAAAAGGGGCTCGGTGTGGATCACTGGAAAGCAATGAACCAGAGGGGTTGCGGATACCCCATATGAGGTGAGGTGGCTGGGATGGGGTATCGTGGTGCCAGGTGATACAGGTGGAGGCTGGAGCGTGATGAGGTGGCACGACCGGGTAAAGGGAGGTAGGGGCGGTGGTCGACCAGAGACGATAGAGGGGAGGCACTGTCAGGACAGGAGGCCAGTTGGGCGAGCCAGAGTGGGCGAGGCCGAGGGCAGGGGGTGCGGGAACCAGGTGAGGTGGATGGAGTGCAGGGGGGCATGGGAGCCGACTGTAGGTTGAAGATGGGAGGAGGTAGGGGTGCAGTTGCGAAGGAGGAGGCAGGTGTAGAGGGAGTCCGGCAGTGCAGAGGGTGTCCAGCGGTGCGGCAGGTCAGCGCAAGGAGGAAGGTCGACAAAGGTTGGGGCTATTGTAGGAGGGTGAGGATGATCGGGCACTACGCATGGAACCGGGGTGGAACAGAAAGGGGGAGAACAAGAGGCCGGATCGCAGGGAGGGGGCGGCTCGCGCAGGGAGGTGCCACTACATAGGGGGAAAACGGGGGGGGGGACGGGATTGGGTAGAAATTAGGGTTTGGTATTTCTTTCAATTTCATTATATTAACAATAATAATAATATTATTAATAATAGTGATGATGATAATAACAGAAATAAAAATAATAATAATAAAACCAGAAAAACAATAATAATACAAATAATAATAATAATAATAATAATAACAATATTAAATATAGTGTTAATAAATTTTATTAACAACAACAACAAAAATAATAATAATAATAATAATATTGAGTAATTTCACAACACTAGGGCTGGTTTCTCAGCTATTTCCAATTGTTCGGTGACCATACACAGGACTAAAACCCAGTAAAAACATTAAACATCGACAATTTTGATCTGAGACCCAGTTCAAACCTTGGTGAGAGAACCAGGGGCCAAGAATTAAAAAATTAAATATTAATTTAAGAAGGTAGGTGTGAAAATTCTCCCCACCATAGACACTTTATTCCCCCAGAACGTCACCTATCTGAACAATGGACAAAATGAGAATCCATGCCCGACTGAAACAGAAAGGAACCACGCCACTAGAGATTGAGAGAACACTAGAGGGTTCTCCCCACCACAAGAATCCAACTAGCACAGAAATTTAACACCTAAACATACCACCCTGGGAGGGGGGAGATGTGGGAATGACCAACTAATCCAAACTATCTTATATAGTATGAATGAAACAACACCACCACTGAAACTTGAAACTCTCAACCCATACCAATAGCCCCGAACACTATAGAAAAACCCCTGAGAAGAACATGATCCCAACAGTGAACTTGAGTATAACTACAAGCCATAACTCATTCGCAGGCACATACATCTCCAAACGAACACCACTAAACCAAAATCAACCCAGACATGGGATGGAAAACTTTTAAGAAAAACACACAATTCAGAAAACCATAATCAAACAAACAAAACTATTCGGTTACAAAATAACTTGTCTATTATAACTCCACGATGAAACAATGAACTTAAAACAACGTCAAAACTTTAACAGTACAAAAATGAAAATTAAATTACTTTAAATGTTCTACTGCCAACATGGAACACAAGACTTGAACTGAGGTTTCACACCCCTGGAAACTCCCAACTGCAAGCGAGCTTCACCCCATGGCATGTGGTTGGGGCTTTGATGGTTGAAGCATCTCCTGCCTCATAGTTAGGCACTGAAATCCATCAGTTATAATGTCTTCTTCCGGTGATGCTTATTGAAAAACTTCTCCAAGTGACTTAGATAGCTACAACGATGACACGTTTTCAGGGGGATGAAACATGACGGCTTCATGTGCCCGAACCGGCCACACTGGTGGCACACCACTAAACAGTCCGAAAAACATGAAGTTATAACCAGTACAGAACACTCTTTAGAAACAGGTCCCTTTAGACCACCTCTCTCACCAGATGGGGAACCATCACGAGTAACTGGGTTCACTGGATTGCCAAGCACCTGCGCTCTGGAGACCAACTTGACTACGAATGACTCATCCACTAGCTTCTCAAAATGATGGTATTTAGAAAGGAGAACCCGCTACTTGATCTCTGGACAAAGACCCCCGATGAAGAGATAAGTCTTAATCAAATCTCGTGACATTGCCTCTAGAGAAAAGGATACAAGCTCCTTGAAAAAGTCAACAAATGCCTTTAGCTTCCATTGGCCTTGTTGAATACTCATGACTTCCTCCCTTTACATCGTCTTCACCTCGTCAGGTATAAACCATCGGATGACGATGGATTTAAAGACATCCCACATCATCCCAACATGCAATGATGGTGGGGCAACCAACTTCTATTCATCGAGAGCTGTACCTTCAAACAAACACAAAACAGCACACACTCTAACGGGTTTGGGAGTTCCCAAAACCCTGAATACATGCCCGACCCCTTCAAGCCATTTTGTGGCTTCTAATGGACCATGATCACTGTGAAGGATAGGAAATGTCCGAGAAGGACCAAAAACTAGGCATGACTTATCAGAAAACTTCGGTTCCTTTCTAAGAGGAATTTTGTGAACAACATATAAAACACAGTACCAAAACCAACATCAATCCAAAGCAACATCATTGAAAGCAACATCATCTAAAAACAACCAGCTCAATGAAGAACAATCAAATGAATACACAACCTAAAATTTCTTCTTCATAAATCCATTTTTATTTTAGATTTCAAAATCACCATCTTTCAATGCCATTTTACAAATACCAAACCCACATTTCAAACCAATTTAAATTTCTAAAAATCACTTTCTTTTTTGTAATCGCATTAGGAAAACAAGGTCAATCCTTTAATTCTAAGTGCACACCCCAATAATCCTATGAACCGTTGCACGTGTCTTCATCCACTTTCATCCATACACACCAACATACACTTTCCATGCATTCCCTCACATGTGCAAATGTTCATAAAGAGTACCCAAGGTTGCACCAAAACCATATCTCTACCAGTTCGAAGAAACTACCGGATTTTTTGACCAAAAGCTTTGAGTTTAAAAAAAATACATTTCACCAATTTAAATCAATTTGTAGTAAATTATTCTCATTTCAAAAACCATTTTTTTCATTTCCAAGAAAGCACTTACACTATCTAGAACCAAGACGACACTTAGTTTGCATCAAATTACCAAAGTGAGGGACTAGTAGTCACACTAAACTTCGTGACATGGTAGTGGGTCATGTCACAAGTAAGTTCCAAAAACTAGGAGGAACATAAATCGTGTACTCGAATGCCACATGGGTCACTATTCCAAGTGAAGTCACAATGTGGCATTGGATTTCCTCTTTTGTCACCCTACAATCAAAAGCAAACCAGAATGAAACAAGGACTCAATTTCTGGACTAACCTAGACGACTCGAGGTTCAGAACAAGCGAGGGCTCATGACGTCCTTACCGTACCTACCTCCCGATTCCTGAAAGTTCTAGTCCCCATATAATAGTCACCCCAAATAACAAGGGCCCTTCTGATACCATTTTGTCAAGAACAGACATGGTTCGACCCTGAACCGGTCAACCGAGCCAGTCTGTGACATGGCCAAAAGGGCATTCCTGATCCCCACGGGCTAGCAACCAGTGACGGGGATCAAAATATTAATCATTGTAAATGATTTAGACCATGAAAAAAATCAAATAAACAAGTTAACAGATATATATAAATAGTCGACAAACATGATGCTAGAAGCGGAAAGAAAATATAACTGAACATACCACCATGTGACCTTTTAGGTCACCTCCTGACCAAAGGATAACTTTTCCCCAATAATGAGCCACTCAGCCAAAAAGAACCTGATCATGGAAACCTGCAAAATAAATGATAAAGATAGGTGTGAGAATTAAATATGCTCAGTAGGGTTTCCAGAGAAACCACAAAATCCAACGTCTCCTTTCCCAAAACAATCCATTAATGCAAGTTTGAAAAACAATTATAAAAGTAGGGTTTTCACATTTTCAAAATAAGCAGCATGTTTTTTTCATTTAAAACCAAAAAACTCTACATACCATTTCAAAAATCATTTGTCATTTTATAAATAAAACCCAAAATAGAATATACCAATTAATGGATAACGTAAAACAAGTAAACACAGCAAATTGATAATAGACTAGTGCAATGAAATGTAAATAAGAAATGTAAATAATAAAGTAATCATGGGTGATCCTAAACATCCCTAGAAGACCCCTGGACATACTCGTTTCAGAACCACCTGTTGGTGTATGGTGAAGCTCCTATGTCTATAACCAATTGGCTACCCTAACTGACCAATCCAGTGGAAAATCCCACCTAGCCTAACAGTAAATCAAGGGGTACCAACCCATCTAATCGAGGTTAGTCAGCAACTATCACTCGATCTATAAAAGAGTCCCATGAACCCATGGTGTTTACAATAATATAGTGTAAGTAAGAGGCCCTCACATGTGTGACTCATCTCACCACACTTACCTACCCCAAACATGGACACTCCACACAATAACCCATAAGGGATATCCCCCCTTTAAAGGTGCCCCAGAATATATATATATATATATATATATATATATATATATAATATCATCAAAGGTTCCAACCGGTCCTTCATGCCATGAAATCATTAAAACCATTTGATACCTTTATCAATATACTAAAGTTGTTATATGGGAATACAGTAACTAAAACGTAGTCATTTACAAGAGTCAATACAAAAAATGAATTAATGCTAATAGTTCCAAATGGGCAGTCATGACACACCCATGTAAAAATCATTATTAAAAAAACATTCAAAGTTCCAAACAATCACACACAATTTTCAAAATCAAACCATTCCAAAAGATAACACAACACCACCCATGAACTAGAAGAGCCAAACGGGACTTTAAGTTGTCATTTCAAAAAACATTTCCCAAAACATTACAAAATTATAAATTTTATATTTTCAAACCCAAACTGGCACACCCTTGAGATCACACTTAAAACCATTATCAAAATACACAAAAAGAACTGAAACTTACATAGGAAACAAAAACCATTTATAAAATCGAGGTTTTAAGGAAACACTAGTTTAAAGGTGTCATTTTCAGTTGAAGGCACGTCCATGGGTGCCCCGAGTGCACCCATGGATGTGCAAACATCCAATGTCACACCTACATTCCAAGAAAACAACCAACACTATTCCCACAAAACTACCACTTTGAAACTAAACCCAGCCACTCACTTTATTTGGAAATGAACTAACATCGCCACATTTAAAACCAAAGATCCACCTTTTTATTTTAACATGTTAAAACAATTAGCATGTTATACCAAAACCAAAATTATAAACCAAACCAAGTTTACAAATAACCAATGTTGACACACAACATAATCAAGGCTAAAAATTTCATAAAAACCCTCAATTCCACTGTGAAAACTATAATATTTTATCAAATGCACCAAGTTCACATAAATATTCTACAAAGTATTATTTTCTTTTATCAAACTGTATCAATATATAGAAAAATTCCACAAAAAATATATATAAACAATATAAAAACAGGATTTGGCACATAATCAAATGACTACAGATTCGAACTAGGAATTGACTCAAAACATGAATTTGAATAATTCTAAAAATTTAAAAAAATGCTATAGAAAGAAAATAATGGGTATATCATAGTTGAAAATCACATAAAATAAAATTATCAAAACACCCAAGCATCAAATTGATTGTGGAAAGGAAAATCATGGATTTACCTACCTCAAACCAAGAGCGGATGCGACAGAACCTCAACGGAAGGCGGAACGACACCCCAAAAACCAAACCCATAACCTAAAACACGACCAAAAATGTGTGAACACGATACCAATGAGTTAGGTTTTTTTTAAATTAGATAAAAATTCCAATGATGAACTAAAATCTACCCCGGGTGAGGTCGGAGTAGGCTGGTTGGAGCACGGGAGTCACCGGTGAGGCTGGTCGGTTGTTGTAGGAGACTGGCAAGGGAAAAAAAGAAGGGGCTCGGGTGTGGATCACTGGGGAGCAGCGAACCAAAGGAGTTGTAGCTACCACGGATGAGGCGAGGTGACAGGACCGGGGTGCCTGGTGCTGCAGGCGGAGGCTGGAGCGCGATGAGGCGGCACAACCAGGTAAAGGGATGTCGGGGTGGTGGTCAGCTGGAGACGATAGAGGGGAGGCTCTACTGGGATAGGAGGTAAACTGGGTGAGCCTAAGGGGGAAAGGCCAAGGGAAGGGGGTGTGGGAGCCAGGCAAGGTGGAGGGCGAGTAGGGGGGCGTGCGGGAGCTGACTTCAGGCTGAATGCGGGAGGAGGCCAGGGCACCACTGTAAAGGAGGAGGTGGGTGTAGAGGGAGTCCGGTGGTGCGGAGGGTGTCCAGCGGTGCGACAGGTTAGTGCAAGGCGGAAGGTATACAGATGTTGGGGCGACTGCAGGAGGTAGAGGTAGACCAGGTGCTAGGCATGGAACTAGGGGGCGACGAGTAGAGATGAGGCGAACAAGAGGTTGGATTGCGGGGAGAGGGTGGCTCGCGCTGGGAGGTGCCATTGCGCAGGGGGAAACAGGGGGTGACGGGATTGGGTAGCAATTAGGGTTTGGTATTTTTTTCAATTTAATTATATTAAAAATAATAATAATATTAATAATAATAACGATGATGATAATAATAACAATAAAAATAATAATAATAAAACTAGAATAATAAGAATAATAAAAATAATAATAATAATAATAATAAAGATAATATTAATAATATTTATTAAAAATAAAAATAATAATAATAGTAATAATAATGAGCAATTTCACGACACTAGGGCCGATTTCATGGTTACTACTAAATGTGCGGTGACCGCGAACGAGCATGAAACCCAGTAAAAACATTAAACAACGGAAATTTTGATCCGAGACCCAGTTCGGACATTGGTGAGAGAAACCAGGGCCAATAATTAATAAAATAAAAATTAATTTAAGAAGGTATGTGTGACACTATGTGATGGTATGACTCCAAGTGTATCCTTTTATTTATAATTGACATTAATTTATGTAAAAAAGAATAAGTGACATACTGAAAACTGTGAAAATGTATTTGTATAGTTTTGATAATTTAAGAAAACAATTAATGTGTTATTTTCAATATATTAGAATCCAACAAACCTCAATTTAATTCAAGGTGTGATCGATATGACTAAAAGTGTTCGTTATCAATTTAAAATTGACATTTCAGTTCATCATGTGTCACGCACTAAAAACTATGTAAACATGTTATGATAATCATGAAAATTTAGGTAAGGGATTAAAAATTCATGTTTTATGTGTATGAATTATTTTCATATCAAAATAATGCATGATGAAACTGGTACAACTCATAATGTGTGTTTCCAGTTTTAATTTAAATTTTCTAAAAAACACAATTGGCCTACTAAAAACCAAGAAAACACATCCTGATTACTTTAATATATTAGAAAGATGATATATATATCAACTTGGATGTGTATGAATTATTCTCACCTTAATATGATGCATGGTGTGGCTTGTATAACTCAAATCCTCTATTTTTTATTTAAAATAGACATTAATTTAAGTAAAAAATAGCAAGTGACATACTAAAAAACAATAAAACACAATCAGATTATTTTTATATTTTAGGAAAAGTATATATAAGTAATTTTTTATGTGTAAGAATCATAAAAACATTAATATGATGCATGGTATGTCCGGTATAACTCAATGTGTCTCTTTTTATTTAAAATTAACATTAATTTAAGTAAAAAACTACAAGTGACATACTAAAAACTGAGAAAATGCATTTAGATTTTTTATATATTTTAGTAAAATGATGTATGATTTGTTGATGATGTGTAAAAGTAAACTAGGACCTCAATACGATTCATGGTGTGACCATTATGACTAAAAGTTTCGATTATCAACTTAAATTTTCCATTTTTGTTCAAAACTTGTCAGTCACTAAAAACCAATTAAACATTATTTTATTATTTGGATAATTTAGGAAAACAAATTATAATTCATTTGTGATGTGTATTGAGAAGTCTCATGTCCAACTGATGCATGATGTGACTGGTATGACTCATAATATGTGTTTCCAGTTTGAAATTAAATTTTATTACAAAAAGAAAAACTCGTATATTGAAAACTAAGAATATACATTGGGATTAGTTTGATATAATATGGAAATGATCCATCAATAATTTTTTATGGGTAGGAATTAGCCACACCTAAATCTGGAACATGGTGTGATTGGTATAACTTAAAATGTGTCATTATTTAGAATTGAAATTAATTTTAGAAAAAGAAAAAGTGACATACTCAAAATTGAGAAAACACATTTAGATTCTATTAATATTTCAGGACAGTGATCAATAACTCATTTCTGACGTGTACGAATCAACCCCACCTCAATATTATTCATGGTGTGACCAGTATAACTCCAAATGTGTCTTTTTTATTCGATGTTGACATTTGGTTAATGTATTTTTCATATTAATTTTTAATTTATTTATTTATAGTATTAATGAAATAATAATTGTTTTATCATATAGGAGAAATATTTTTCAGGGGTTGAGAATATTTTTTCGGCAACTGATACCATGTTTAGAAATTTTTGGGAGGGGATCACAAGCATCAAAAGATAAAACATTAATGTTTTAAATGTTTTTTGTATAATTTTATATGTAATTATATAAAAATTGATTAAAATGTATATAGAAATGTTTTTTTTGTATTCCATGGGACAAAAAATTATCCCTGATGTCACATTAAATGTATATTGCATTGTTTGAAATTATGGGGTTTTTGATGGGTGTGTTGTTATGTTAATATTACATTTCAGGAAGCTAGTCCATTGTCTGCACAATTTCAAGATCTGATAAAGTTTATCCTCTATCAACTATAAAATAGTGCTATTAAATGGGGTCCTTTATCAGTTCTTTTTTAGCGCGGATAAAGGAACACCTTTAATTGCACTTTTGTAGCACTAAAAAGGGGACCACCTATCATCATTATGATTAAAATTGATTTTTTAGAACTGTTAAAAGTCATTTTTCTGGATGTTAAAGTGAATGTGTGTAGCAGTGAATGTTTCAATGCTGGGAGAAAACTGGTTGTGGTGGTGATGTCTCCAAGTGGTGTACTGGGGCTGTGTGTAGGAGCTATGGTGGCTATGCCTTTGGCTGAGATGATGTAGTCAAATGCGTTAGCGCCTTCAGCTACAACAATTCCTTCTTCTGCATCATCACCTTCTACTGTGGTAGGGGCTCTAATGACTGGAAACACCATAGTGTTAGAAAGTGGGGGGTCATGGTGGCAGTGGTGGAATTTTTGTTCCTCATTGTTTTTGCGAGGGTGTTGGTTTTAGACTTATGTATCAATTAATTAATTATTCTATTGATCGAGTATACTTTTACCTAGATACACAATGATGTGCCTCTAGTTGATAATAATTTTCCATTTAATAAAAAATATTCAATAACAATATTTTTCTAAAAATACATACATCCCTTTTTTATCAAATGCAACCACCACCTAAACATTCCCTTCTAGTGTGTAATGTACACTTTAAAAAACTCCATGATTTTACCTTCACTTATCAACCAAAATACTATTATATATCATTAGTATTTACTCTTATGAATGTTCATTATATCTTTATAAACTCATATCACTAACAAGATTTCAGAACACAACATCTAGATTCAACACTTTCACCTTTTTCCAAACTCACCACAATCATTACCACTAGTTCAAAATTCTAGTTCAACAGCCTCCTTGCATCCAACACTGCAATAATGTTCCAAAGGGTACTCCTTTTTAGAAGAATTATTTTTACCTAGAAAACATATTCACACACCAATCCTGATAATATACCACTTGAGAATCATTTTTAGGCTTTAACTCAAAGTACATTGGGTTGAAAGTACAATGATTCATAATTGTATTCTCTAGTTCCCGGATTCCTGTCTATTAGAGATTTTGAGATATTAAGGCCTCCAAATTATCTAAGCCACACTAATGTGAAACAACACTTCATATTTCCCTAAAGTATAACTTTAGTCAACATATAGACCAAATTTTTTATTTCTCTTCAACATTTCACTATTCCATCAACCCATATTCCACATGATTCTAGTTGAATCGGTATTTTAGTTTAATGTAATTCGTTAGGGGTTAAAAATATAAATTTTTGGAAAATTGAATTTCTCTTTGTCTATCATAGTAAATCATGGAAAAATATTTCTTTCTTGTATCTATTCAACCATATCATTCAATCATAATAACTCCCTCCATGATTCCATAATTTCAAAATACTATTATTTTATGGTTAATAGTGTAATTTTCTTTTATAATTTAGATATATAGCTCAGGGAAATGCCTCTAAAAGTAAAACACAAAACTAGTGGTTCTCTTCCATAAATGTGTATCTCTTCTAAAGACAAAATCTTCACTCCTGAGTAAGGAATCATTTATTCTAAAAGATAGTGTCAGATATCTTAAACCATTGTGATACTATAATAGGTACATAAGAACCTCTCAATATTCTTTTCTAGGTCAATAAAAAATCTACTGACCATGCCTACCACTTGAGTGATATAAATCCTTGTACAAACCATGGTATACATCAAACTTCCCACAACTTATTCATATAAAACCATTGTCGTGTACTTAGGCACTTCATTTAATTTATTTTTTTTGTGTCTATCCAGGGAATTACTCAGAAGATTTGACTCACTCATTCCAAATATTTCCAATAACTTTTTTTTATAATTTGACATGGAAGGGAAAATGTTTTGAATCACATATCTCTTATGAAACTCATACAGAAAATTCTCTTTCCAAAAACAAGATCCTTAATTTATAAAAATTTGTAAAATACACATTTCAACTCTTCTAGCCACTCTATCATAGTTGTGATAAACATTAATTCATAATAATAGAGAATAAAAATGAAGAAACTTATATCATTTTACACCTTTCAGTAACTAAAATTATCTTGATTTCATAGATGAACTTCTATTCCATTATGATGTTATCAAACATCTTATTACACTCCCTTGGTGCTTGCTTGATTTCATAGAGTCTTCACGTGATATTTCACATCATTCCCTCGTTATATTTTAGTAAAAAAAACATATTGTTTCTCTATGTATATTTCACCTTGAAAATATCAACGTTGGAAAGCTGTCTTGGGATAAATTTGTTCATGAAAAAACCCTTCCCTGGAAACCAATCTGAGAATCCTTCGAATAGGTTTGTATTTCACAAAAATATATAAAATCCAAAAAAACACACTCCTTCAAATTTTTGGAACCACTTCACAACAAGTGATGCCTTATATCAAATTCCACTATCTTATTAATTCATCATGTAGAACCCATGATAGATTAACCACTGAGAGGGAGGGGTTAATAAATTGTCTCCTTTTATTATTTAATCTCATTTTAAATTCATCCTCATGAACTAGTCAATGTTCTTGATCCAGTGAAGCATATTTCTCATATCTTCACCTCGTTTGAAGTAATAAAAATTAAGAAACAATCACATAGTATTTACAAGGTTTTATATAAAAATATTACACCTTATTGTGTTTGTGAGACCCTCCAACACATATTCTTCACTATCAAATAATTGACTACAACCACATATTTTCCATGTCTAATCAACACAAAGATACACTATGTTCCTACACTTCTAGAACCAACAAAAATATATAATCCACTTATCTAGAGTTTATACACAAGTATAAAGATCTTAAACCTTCTTGATGATAGTCTTCCTCCATGAGCCTATATGATCTGTTTTCCTCATGTATCTATTCAAGATCATAAGCAGTAGCTTATAGATCTATTGGTCTTGGAAGTCCTTCCAAATATAGCATGATATGGATTCTTCTCATGTTCTTCAAATCATAGAGTACAATTGAAGCCTATGGGAAATGAATTCCTCTAAGCCCTACAGGTCATGTAATACATTCACCTACAGGCTTTATAAGGGTTCCACCTCATCCCTTGAAAGGTGGATTGTCAAAAATAAATAAAAAATGAAGGCCTTTGGGCCATTTTATGATAGATAACATGTGATATACCTTTTATAGTATTTCTCATATTTAACTCCTCTCTTCGATACAAGGATGTATCCAGATTCTCAAAAATATCTTTCCCATCTAATAAAAGAACTCACAATTTCTCACAACAACCAATTCCCTTTTATAACCTGTAATATAAATAAATATGATAATAATAATAATAATTACTAAAAAATTAGATTCCCTTTTACATGATCTTTTATAATTTCCTGCAAGGTTTCTTCTTCACAACTGCACGTAATCATAGTGTGATTATTCGTCCATTTAATTTGGTCAGAATGAAAACCTGAATTATATTCTCATTATTCCTAGATATTATTTTTCATATAATATCACATAATTATGCATTATAAATGTTTAATGAATCACAATATAGATATAATGATATTACTCATTTGAAATATTATCTTTATAACATCATCGTGATTAATATTCATTCATAATTCATCATTTAAATACCCCAATTATGTAGTTATTCTTCCTTATTTTTTACCATTTGGTTTTAAATTACTGTGGCTCAACATCTTCTTCAAATATTGCAACATCAATAATAATATGTGATTTTCATTCCCTCATGTAAATGAACATGTAGAATAATTTTTTATGTGAAACTCTTCGACGGGATTTGATTTCAATAATCCCCTTATAACAACTCAGATTTACATTGTATTGTTTTTGGATATTATATTAAATATTTTTTAGACCAGGTGCTGAAACGGTGTGTGATTATTAGTACTAATGTGCCAATAATAAATATATTAAATATATTATATATCAAGTTAATGTATTTTTCCAAAAAAATTGTGAAACTCCTCCTAAATGGGGGTTTGGATTAGAAATATGAGGACACTGTTGAGTTAAGAATAAGGGACTTACGTTAGACATGTCATAACCATTTTCGACATCAGAAATTTGTGAAAAGGTTTTCATGGGTGAAAATGAATAAAATAAAATAAATTTATTTATTTATTTTAATTTATTTTAATAGAGGGAAAGATTTATCTATAGTTACATAGATATTAGCATGTCTCAGAGTTGGCAGCTAATGCCTGGAGACATGGAGGAATGTTGGAGAAGGGTTCTTCAATTAGGATGTTGGGTTGAAACCTAATCGAGAATCATTTCACTAAAGGAGTTCATGAAACTCATCAATGAGGCAACCAAACCATTATTCATAAAATATCTATCAAAACCCTAGATAAGATGTTGATTTATATTTTTTATCTTGTTATTTAATCCTGATTGATCATGGATTAATTTCATGAATATAATTGATTCACATATCAAAGTAGATTTAAATTGATGTATTAACTTTATTTTTTGTTGTTTATCAATCCCTATTCATTTTTCAATCCTACAACAACATGTCCAGGATGAAAAAAAACATTCAAGGTTATTTCCTCACATTTAATGTCTTATGGTCCCGCACCCCCGGTTTCCTCACACGTTCATCACAGGAAATTCCTTTGGCCCATGGTTCAATGAATACTCATTTTAGGATCATTGCATGATTGTTCTTAGACACAACAGATCAATATTATGGGTTAAATTGAAAATCAAGGGTGCGACCGAGGTGTATATATGGCAAAGGATGATCAAAGATGGACCAAAATGGATTGACAGATTCTGCACTTCTGAGTTTTTATGTTTGGTGACAAAAGGCTTGACGATGGTGCCTTCCAAGCAGATCAGAACCCAAATCCTGGTGATCGATGATGTAAAGGGATAAAAAAACGTGGATCTATGATTTTTAGTAAGGAAAGTTTCTCTATGGATGTGAAAGATGATTCAAAATAAAAACCATGGGTTTAGGAAAATCCCGGGTTACATATAGTGAAATCCGGATATGTACGACATGTGGGATACCCCATGCGGCACTAGGGTTTTGTGGATAAGTTTAATATAACAGGTTTTGTGAAAAATTTGAGGTAGCTTGGTGTGTAATGTAAAGGTTACATGGTCATAGGTAGGTAGAGTACACATACACCACCATCAAACATGGATATTGTCTGGTGTACAAGGGCACATTTAGACGGCAAAGATAGGGTGTCAGGTGACCTTTACATACCATGTGTGATCACCTACACATTGTGAATGATGATTTTTACATGTTTTTCAATGTAAAACCACACAATCAAGGAATGGGTTTGAATGAAAACCTATATACCCCCCTTTGAGGGTGTTTATAGCCCTCCATATCTTTATTCTGGGCTAGTATTGGTTGAGTATGTTCCCTTGGTCTATTCTCTCTAGGGTTTAGTTTGGTATTATGACCATATCCCAGAATTATGATCCCCTCTAGAGGATGAGTATTAGATAGAGTTCATGGTATCTCTATGTGAGACTAGAGTGTGATCCTCTATCAATTTTATACCCTAGGTGGGGTTTGTGTAATCAACGTAACTTCCTTTAACAAGATGTTGATCCTCCATCTTGAAGTCCACATCAGTAGGGTTCATAGTATAGTTGGAATATGATCCCCCTACATATCAGTTTGATTTAGATTGGGTTCATGGAATCACCTAGAAGTCCTGGGTGTCCCCCATATCATAATATCAAGTTCTTCAAATACTATAGGGCATTCTAGGGTGGGGAATAATGATCTTGACCTATTTGATGAGTGTCTTTGGTGATGGAATTACTCATGGAGTGGATTCTCCTAGAATGAGAAATATTATGAGAAGTATCCTACGGATGGTAGTTGTTTGTGACCACTTGGTGGCATGGTGTCATTCTTATTTATATATTGGTTTTTCTCTCATGTTTCCATTCACTATTGTATTATTTTTTTGAGAGTTCTATTATTGATTCTTCATGTTTAGTGTTTTTGGTGTGTCCCAATATATATTGTTATACTCACTCTTGTATGGGATATTACTACATGTGTCATGTATTATATATACAATAGCCTATTTGATAGTTTATTATGTGTATATGGATTGGATAGCGCAAAGCTTGAGCTTGACAGATTGAGGTGTTCTTTGAATTCTTTCATTTGATCATAGTCGTCACCCTTGGAGTAGGTTGGACTCTCTATATTTTTTCATTTGGATTGTATTTGGATCCTTTTTTATTTTCAATAGTTTACTTTCATAATATATTTGTGGGATCATAGATGTATTAAAACATTAGGTTAAATTGTTTACATTTCATTATTGTATAGGCTTGGAGATTTGCGCATGTGTACAAGTACATTAGGCTAATGCACCTCATTTGTGTGATATGCCTTCTCTTCACTAGCCACCAAACCTTGGCCTATTGGAGGTGGGATTGGGGTATTCCAGATTTAGGCCCCATTGGGTAGGGTTATTACAGAGTGGTATCAGGGTAGTCAGTTATAACATAGGATCGAAGTTAGTGAGATTTTTTTGGGGAAAGAATGTTAGGTTTTTGAAGTTAAACTTTTAGGATAGGGATTCCACTATTATTTTGGTGGCTGACGTATCTATATTCCAAGACTCTAATCACCTTCCTTTCAAATTAGTATGTATATACATTGATTATAGTGAAAGATTTAGTACATTCATCATATTGGAATTGGTTATGGTGTCCATGTCCTTTTTGAGTAAGCTCCTTAGATATACTCTTTGACCATGACATATATTTTTTATTTTAGGATGCCCCCATGTGGACAATCATCAAGGATTATACCACATGATCATGAGGATGATATCTTGAGTTATTAAGCTTTAGTATTGGGTCTTGTACAAAAGATAGAACCTCCAGGTGGTTTACTAGCTATAACACCACCTATTTAGTTGCACCTAGTGATGGAAGTTCCTATTGAGTATGTGTGTAGTGTGAGTACATTTCATGAGTTCTAGAGGTCGTGAACTCCAAGGTTTTGAAGTGATACTGACTCCAATGTGTATAAGGACTAGCTAGAGGCAATCACTCAAGTTTTCTTCCATGTGAGGAAGCCTACATATTAGATGGCAGTTCTCTTGGAGAGTATTATTTTGGGTTATGAAAATCGATGGTGGAGTTTGGTTATCCAATTACATGATGAGACAAATATCCCGTATTTAGACATTCAGAATATCTTCAAGAAGGAGTTCTTTCTTTCCATGTTGTTATTATAGCACATAAATGAGCTTCTGCATCTACAGCATGATAGTTTGTCAATGGTAGAGTATTTTCTAAGGTTTTCTAGTTCTTCACAATACTCCTTATATATGGTTTGGGATCCATTTTTTAGAGAATGGAACTTTGAGTAGAGATTATGCTGATATATCATGGATTAAGTGATATCCCATTACCTTCCTACTTATGATGGAGTGTTGGAGAATTCCATAGTGGTGGAGAGATTCTTGGAAAACCATGCATCTATAATAGGTGCGGGTAGTGGTCACCTAGGAGATGAGACCACAGCATCAGGTGTCCAATGAAAGTCACAAGGATCCAAAAATGTCTGATGCTCTTGGATATGATCCCTAGACATATGATTAATGGGGAAGGGATATCGGGATGGCTCAAATCACTTGATGGAGATGGGATGTTTCTCCTGTGATGGGTGGGGATATGTATCTTAGGATTTTTTGACTAATAGTAAAGCCAATCGAGAGATGGCTAAGGGAACACCAAATAAGAGATAGAGGTAGGGAAGGGTGATTCGTAGGGAGTGATTCATTGTATAGGGGACATAAAAGTAGCAATAGGTGGTGGTAGGTTTGATATATTACAACCCCAACCCCCAAATGGTCCACACTAGGATCAGGGACCGTGTGGTCTAGCACAAGGACAACTCCAGGCTAGGGAGGCCTATGAGACCAAGGCTCCTTGGATGATACAAGGTATGGTCTATGTCTTTAATTCCTTAACTATAGTATTTATAGATCCGAATGAGAGTAATTAATTTCATTCTACTTATTTGGTTCAGGACATATAGATTTACGTTTATCATTTCTCTTTAAACCTTACAGTTAATGATTCTGACTGTAAGTGAACTATTGAGGGCTCACTTATACTGATAGTGTAATCTGACTCTTGGAGGAGAGATTCTTGAATGGAATCTATTTTTATCAAAATGGGGCCTTATAATGTCATCTTAGGTATGGAATAATCATCCATAGTTTATTCCCAGATCGATTATTTTAGGTGGATGATACGGTGTGTCAATAGTTATGGGATGAGGTTTTACTTTTTGGGAGAAATAGAAACCATAGTGGAGCAGTTTGAGCTCATTCATAAGAGATTTCAGTTTATTACTCACCAAATAGATAGTTTTACTCTTGGAGGAGTGGATGATATGGGCTACTAGTTCCCTGTGGTGGTGGTGGAGTATGAGGAAATCATTCCTAAGGATATTCCTGGCTTACCTCTTCACTAATAACTATACTTATCCATTGACTTTCACCTCAAAACGACCCAAATACCTACACTATTATATCATATTTCTCCCATATAGCTTCATGAGATGAGGGTTTAGTAATAGGATTTGAAGGACAAAGGCTTTATGGGACCCAGTGTATCCCCCTAGGCAGCCTCAATGTCGTTCTCTAAAGATGTGGACATGATCTTGAGGTTATGTATGGATTATCGATGCTTGAACCAGATGAAAGTGTAGAATAAGTATCCACTACCAAGGATTTGTGGAAACTTTGATTAGTTGATAAGGGAGTGATGGTTCTCAATGATTGACCTCATATCAGGTTGTCACCAGCTATGAGTAAGGAATAAGGATATATCAAAGATGACATTCATATGTCACTATGATCACTACCATTACTTGTTGATACCCTTTGGCATGATGAATTCATCATAAGTGTTCATGGGTCTCATGAACTAAATCTTTCATCCTATATTAAACAAGTTCATGGTGGTCTTAACCAATGACATATAAGTATACTTGGCATCTATGTTGGAGAAAATGAGACACTTAAGGATGGTCATGATCACACTCTATGAGCACCAACAATATGGGAATCTATCAAAGTGTTAGTTTTGGATTTTGCAGGTCCAATTTCTAGGACACATAATTTGATAGGTATGAGTAGAAATAGACCCAAAAAAATGTTTAGGTATTTTTAGCTTGGGATCCACCTGTGTTACTAAGGTCAAAAGTTTTCTTGGGTTGATACGGTACTATATGAGGTTTGTACAAGATTTCTTCTGAGTGACCGAACCCTTGATTGATTTAAACTATAAAGGGATGATTTCTATGTGTATTTAGAGGTGAAAGAATTTCTTTTATGAGTTCAGGCATTGATTGATGAGAACTCCCATTTTGAGATTTCTAATGGAGGTTGTCTAGTATGTAGTGTTATTCTATGCATCAAGGACTAGGATTGATTGTGTTTTTATGTAAAGGTATGAAGGGATTGCCTATGGTTCATTTTAGCTGAGTACAGATTAGCATAACTATGTGACCCATTATATTGAGTTAGCAGTGGCAGTCTTCACACTAAATATGTGGAGACACTACCTAATGGGAGAGCGATTTATATTATACTCTAACCACAAGTGTCTCATGTATATCTTCCATCACAAGGATCTTGAATTGAGACATAGGTGATGAAAAATTACCTCTATGACTATGACTATGAAATTTTCTATACTATTATAAAGGGGAATATAGTGGTAGATGCTCTTAGTAGGATATCTTGTTCTCAGCTGTAGGTAGATGTGTTGGAGTAGTTAGGCTCGTTTCATTTTTTCCTTTATGGATAGGGATGGTGGTTTATATCTATAGTCAATTGTTGCTACCCCACCTCTTTTACAATGTGTTATGGATGCTCGGTATGGAGATACAGACTGTGAGACCTTACGTACATAGATATTTATTGTACATACTCAATATGGATATTATGATCATGGGGAGTGCACTATCATTTTTAAAGGACGAACGATGGTACCTTTGACATTTCGGGAAGAGGTTATGTGGGATTTTCGTACATACCCATTGGTAGCACATATAGGTGTGGAAAATATCTACTAGGAAATCTGATTTTAGTTTTGGTGGTCAATTATATAGTGTTATATTTCAGATTTTATCTCTCAATGCCTCACTTATTAGAAATTGAAGGTTGAGAACTATGTTCTAGTGGGATTCACTCAAACCGTTGAGGTGCCATTGTAGAATATGGATGAGGTATCTATGGACTTTTTGATGGGTTTACCATGTACATCCTCGGTACATGATTCCATATATTTGATTATATACCAACACACCATGTTATCCCATTTCTTAGCTATTTTATAGTAGAGTTTAGTAGAATCATTGGACACCTCAATGTGTAGGATATAGTTTAGTTCCATGGAGTTCCCTCGACAATCATTTCATATTGTGACTATTTCTTCACATCATGATTATGGGGAGGATTAGAGGAGGCCTTTGGGGTTTAGTTTTTCTTGAGAACAATGTTTCATGCTAGAATGAAGGCTAGACTAAGCATACCTTTCAGTTCATGGAGGACATGTTGCAGACTTGCATGGTGGACTTTGGTCGTAGTTGGGAGGATCATTTACCCTTGGTGGATTTTGCATACAAAAACAACTTAAATTCCACTATTACCATCTGACCATTTTAGGCCTTGTACGTGTGACCCTACAAGTCACCACTTTGTTGGACTGATCCAAGCAAGTCAGTACTTATGGTCCTGGAATTAGTGTGAGCTACTACAGAGAAGGTTTCGATCATCCAGAAGTATATGATAACTCTAAAGATACATCTTAAGTATTATGTATACTAACATGGGAGAACCCTAGAGTTCTAGGAAAGATATCATGTGTTCTTGCGGGTCTCACCTTGAGGTGGATTTTGTAGAATTGGCTAGGGAAGAAATCTATCTATGAAATTCATTAGTCCTTTCCAAATAGTGTGCACAATTGGTCAGGTGGCGTACCACATATCTCTACCACCATAGTTTTATTATTTATATAATTTATTCAATGAGGAATAGCTGAGGAGATATGTGCATAACCCATCACATGTTATCAACTAGGGCAAGGTGGACCTCTAGGATATTAGCATAAGAATCATCAAGAGAGAACCTATGATCGAGAGACCCAGATGCAAGCCTTGTACACTCATCTTATTATATATATTTTGTTTGGATTTATTGGATGTAAAGTTACAAGATGGGGAAAATGTAACAACTCATATTTTCTATGTATTATTTTTTGATGTTATATAGAATATTTTTGAGACTCGGTGTGGAAATGATGTGCATTCCAAGGCCCGATATTCCAATAAGAAATGATTGAAATATATTAAATATATTAATTATCACACATACATATATTTCTTGAAAAAGTATAAAAACTCTTGAATGGGGACCAGAATTATAAATTTCAAGGAATCATTGAGTCCAGAACACCGTTTTTAACTTAGGAACAACATAACTATTTTTATCATTTGGAATTTGTGAAAAAGTTTGTGTGGGCCTAAATGATTAAAATAAAATAAAATAATGTATTTTTTGACTCAATAACAAAGTTTTCTAGAAGTAAGTGGTTTTTGATAGGTCTTAGGGTTATTGGATAAACCTTGGATTCCTAGAGTGCTATTGGGGAAGAATTCTTTGTAGATGTCCTTAGATCAATACTGAATCAAGAATCATTCTTCCAAAAAAGTTTTTTGATATCATCGATGATGGGAAAAAATCTTAATAGAAAATCGATCCAAACTCCATGTAGGATGTTGATTTTTGTTTTCTATCCCATTCTTTAATCCTAGTCAAATGAAGTCCAATTCCAATAACCAAATTTATGCACTCATTAGTGGTAGATTAAAATTGATGTATTTATTTTATTGTTCGTTGTTTATCAATCCCTCTTCACTCATTAATGATACAAAAATGGATTCAAGCTGAAAAAATGAAGGTCGACGTTTGTTCCTTACATTTTATGGATTATTTTTTAATAGTTGGGGGGAGGTCTTTTTATTGAATCAAAAAAAGTGCATGGAACAACAAAGATGGAAATGGAAATTCAAATAATAGATCAATAAATCCATCATGAGGTCCCAAGATTTTTTATTATCGTATATGTGATCCATTTTTCATTATCACACAATGCCCCCAAATTCATTTGACAGCCATGACTGCATCCCCAACCTCTATAGTGGAGAGCCGCCAAATCTTATGCTTGATAGAGAAGAGTTTTGATGTCTGTGATTAAGTCTAAGACATCCAAAAGAGCTTCGTTCCTTTCTAATATTTTATCCATTCCACATCTCCTCACGCATCTTCTAGCATGTCGTCCATGCTTCCAAGCACTATCTTTCTTCCCAGATTAATCCAATTCATCATTGACAGTAATAGTGTGTTTAGATTTCTTCTATGGAGTGCACTATTCTTCCTGCAACTTAGTAGGTTTCTACATTGGGGAGGTATTTTCTCCCTAGTTCACCACTGTATGAAACTTTGGGGTTTCATAAAAATCCATTTATTCTTGTGGATGTATCACAAGATTCCCTTGATCTTTGATATCTTATAACATAGAAGGTGTATTTCCACTTTCTTCATCATATACACTCAGTGTGGGATCAATAGTAGGATGCACTGCATGAGAGAAAACAATATCTATATGTACAATACTATTAGGGGAAAGTATAGTCAAAGTGGAATTTGGATCCATATGAGCTCTTATAGATGCACTGTCTGCATCTTTGTGGGGAGCCGAAATTACAGGAGTGGAAGAGGACCCAACCTTCTTTGTAGAAGAACCATCAGTTATAACAGTACCCTCAATTTATATTGGCATTGAGGTTTCAGTGAACCTCGATGTTGGGGAAGATCAGCTTGACCCCTCTCCATAATCTCAACCCATAATATCTTGAATCCTTGATTAGGTTCAGGAGAGGTTGTAACAACCATCGATGAATACCTGACCTATGGTTAGATGAATACCTTGTATTTGATCATTTCACAACTATTATTCAGTGCAACAGATAAATACAATGGACATAGCTCAAGATCACAGGTGTGGTCCAAGAGAGGAAATGATGGAGGATAATCATTGGTGGATTTGAATAGATTAACAAAATTCTTTATTCTCTGTTATAAAACCAAGTGATAGATTTATTTATGATGGTGCTTTCCAAGATTATATGAACCTAAATCCTGAAGATCGATGATGGAAATGGTGTGAATACCCTATATCTATGACTTCTACAGAGGGAGGTGGCTCTGATGATGTGATAGAATATATTTAATAGGAACCATTGGTTTTGTAAAATCCTGGGTTACACAGAGTGTAACATAGAGATACACACCATGTGGGAAAATTATTTGTTAGGTTTTCCATGGAGAAGTTAAATATCTCACATCATCTGACCCTGTCACATGTTTCGTGACATGTGTTTGGTGTCTCAGTGTGTAGCACATAGGTTACACAAGAATGGGTAGGCCGAGAACATAGACACAACCAGCGTACATTGACACAGTCTGGTGTACACATTCATTGCTATAAGACATGATTAGGGTTTTGAGTGACCTATACACACCATGTGTGGTCAGTTAAATTCGGTGTATGTTTATTTTTACATGTTTTGTGTGGAACCATGACACGGGTTGGATAAGTGTTGGTTGGGCACAATGTGTACCCCTAGTACATGCTATGTACCCCCTTTGAGAGTTTTTATATCCTTTTGTTTCTTCAATATCAACCTGTATTGGTTGAGTGTGTACTCTTGGTCCATTACCTTGAGGGTATTGTGTGGTATTACATCCACATCTCAGGAATTTGATGCCCACTATAGGGTGAGTCTCAGATTGAGATTGCGGAGTCCCTATATGAGACTAGAGTGTGATACTCAATCATTTTGATACCCTAGGTTGGGTTTTTGGAATTTTTGTCACCTCCTTGAGTAGGACGATGTTCCTCCATCTATTAGTCCCCATAATTAGGGGTCCCAGTATCATTGGCATACAATCCCTTATTGAATCAGTTGATCTAGATGGTATTCGTGGTGTCTCCAAGCTGTCATGGGTGTGACCCCCTATCTGAGAATCATGCCCTTTTTATAAGAGTGAACATATTTGTATGGGGAGAAATGATATTTACCTCTAATATGTGTGTATATAGTGATTACATGGATCATTGAGTAGATTATCCTGGAATAATCATTAGATTGGTAGAATCTTGTGTTCAGAAACTGGTTGTGACCACCTAGTAGCGCAGTGTCCTTCTTAAGTATCTCTACGTTTTTCTACCTTATTCTCATTATATACTGTAATATTATTATTAGATAACTATTATTGGAGCTTAATGTTTAGTTTTTTTGGTGGTGTCCTACTATGTATTATTATACTCACCCTACATGGGATATACTCGAACATGTCATGTTTTATGATGATGAAGACTTTTTTGATGGTGTCGTATGTGGATAAGGAGAAAGTGAAGAATATCATGAGCTTGATAGAATAAGTTATTATTTGGGTTCTTCATTTTTATCATATTCATCTCCCTTGGATCATGTTGGGCTCTAAATAGTTTTTTATAGGGATTGTATTGGTCACCTTCTTTATTTTTAGTCCTTTACTATATTACTATGTTTGTGGAATCATAGATGTATTCATGAATTAGGTTTAGTTGTTTACATTTCATCATTTCATGGAATTAGATATATGTGCATGTTTATATTTATATTAAGATATTTCCTCCCTTATGTATGATATGCATGCTCGGTTCTGGTCGCCAGCCCCTGACCTATTGGAGGTGAGCTTCAGGTAGTCCTCATTTGATCCCCTTCGGGTTAGGTCATGAAACACTTATGGCATTTAAATGGATATGTGATTTAGTCTAAAAAACTATGTATATATTTTTTATGTATCAATAATCTATGTGACTCTCAATTAGCTACATAGTTCACAGTTGATTATGTGAAAATACATGTAATTCTTGGGTATGTGAATTTCCTTTAAGGCAAAGATCATAAGCTACATGGTGTACAAAATACAATTAAGTGGATACCATTATGTTTATTATCCTTACGTGGGTAGTGTAAACTTAGTTAAACCCTTACAAAGATTCACATTACCCTTTTGTAATGCATGAATACCTTCAGTTAACCTTATGCACACTCTCATGTACCTTAGAGCTTTGATCAACATCTATATAGCCTTCCAAACTTGTTGTGTACCGTTACTAATCCTTTTTTACATGTACTCATATTTGGTTACACTCACTCAATGATTCCTATATCCTTATATGAACCACCACATACCCTTTCACAAGTGTTCGGCACCCTTATTCGAGGCTTCAGTTACCTTTACATATTTTATATTTACCATTACATAGGTAATTCATAAGCTTACACGTCATTTCTAGTATCCTTATGTAGGTTCAATGTAACCTTAAACAACATATTTTGGTGTATTATACCCTTAAATAGGTAATGAACTTACCTTTAAACAACCTTTATAATGTTTGAATTACCTTTATGTATGTAATGTAATTCCCATATTACCTTTACGTAGGTATCCAAAATTCTTAAATGGAATTCATGGACCTCTTAAAATTTTCATCCTCAATCCTAATGGCTTCCATCTTCCATAAAATGTTATAGGTAGTGTCTCTATATCCACCAACTCGTACCTTTTATTTATTTTCAAATCATCACATCTATCATCTTATAAACAAGGATAATTTATCAAGAATGGAATCTTATGACATTAAATAAATCCATAATAATTTTCGAAGAATATCCATTTCACTCTATAATGCATATTTACTCAGTGAAAATAAATGATTGAATTAGGCTCAACAACATAACCCCTTATATTTTGTTTCCAATATCTCATCACATTTTTAAAGTCAATATGTGTGACCAAACATTCTCCCCCTTATTAAAAATCAAATAAAAGGTTAATGAGAAGGACATTTCATCTCTTAATTTTTTTAAACATGTTCTCCTCCCTTATATGATTTTTTGTATAACACATTTAAGAAAGGGAAGATAAAAAATATTTATCTTTGAAAAGAGACTTTAGTCAATAATATATAAGTCTTCCTGGGATTACATGGTGTATAAAATAAGTTAAATATAACCAAGGTTTTCTATGTTTTCCACAAACTAACATTCACGTGAAACTATGCTCATAATTTCTTAATTCTAAAATAGGGACTTTATAAAAATAATCTCTTATGTAACCTGCACACATCTCAACAAACTGTCACAATAGTTCATGTAAAACTCATCAAATTATCCCTTTTTTCTCATGTTAATATAAACATCAATCCTCATTAATATGTACATTAAAAAAATCATAACAAAGGGTTATAAGTATGATTACAATACCTTCACCGTCAAGTTCGATATCTTTCTAGAATTTCTAGATTCAATAGAATTTAGTATAATGAAATATTTTCTAATTGTTCCTCATACATAAGGGATTCATTCTCTACCATTAATTTCATGGTTTTCAATAGGTTCTACGAAGGAAAATATCTTCATGTTTTCCTAAAATGACAACCTCAATCTTCTCTTATAATTACTAACACGTTTGAAAAAAACTAATAATATAATATTGAAGAAGGGGGGAACTCTTGGTTTCTAAAAAGTAATATTCAGACATAGAGATTCTTCTCATTCTAGGATATTCTTTTCTACCAATATTAGCATGGTACTCTTAATTTTGTTTTCATACATAAAAATTTTACATATTGAGGATAATTTCTCAAGATTTTTTACCTTATATTCTAAAAATAATTCATTTAATTTTCCCTCAATGAGTTTTTCAGATTCCTCTAATTATTTACCAAAATTAAATTATTTTTGGACAATAAACTAAGAAATAATTCATTATATTCATAGTCTTCTCAAAATCATCATATGACACTCCATTAGTTATATTTTGAAACTTTATCCATTTTATAGAATAGGGACCATATCCTTGAACATTTTTTAGGAATGCCTCATCCCTATGAACTTAGAAACTACATCACCCTAAATATTCATATAGAATTTGATTTTTTTTATTATATAGTTTTCTACAGATCTAGTCATAGGTTTTTTTCTATATGATTTTATACTCATATTCTTATTAACCCCTGGTTCTTTCAACATTCAAATTAAATACATATTAAACCAACAAGAATATAATTTTTTATATACATAACACAAAACCATCACAACCATTGAAAATTTTCTCTTCCTAATTTGTTCTAGATCTATCCAGATTTATATTGTTTTATTATTTCTAATGAAGCCTAAATTTTCATAAGGGGTTGTATCCCCCTTGGAATATTCTTTATCCCCTTTATGTGGAAGAACATATATCATTTTTATTGGACATTATTTCCTTATATTTGTTTTTCATATATTCACTATTATATAGAAAATGTCTATTTTGAAAATTAAAAGTACAAGATTTTACCTAATTTTTGGATCCCTTCATCTCATCAGCTTGAGAATGCACTACTTTAGATAACACTGATTTATTGAATAATTCTCTGGATTTTTTCAACTCGTGTTGACCTATGAAACATATGGATTTTGTTTCAAATTAATCTCTTTTATTTCAGTCATCTTATTTTCCAAATCACTTACCATTTTTCAAGCTCAACAATCATTATTTTATACTCCTTGATCTCATAAAATGTAAGGACTAAGACCTTCTTTTCAGGTATGGATCATGTGTTTCTAGTGTTTTCAGAAAAAGAGGAATTTTTTGAAATTTATGGAGTACACGTCATGTACTTTTGATTACATGTTGTGTACCCTATTTTCGTGGGTTATCGTGCACTGGTTGTGTAATGCACAAGTACATTGTCATGTGGGGTGACATAGAGACCACCTAAATCGGGGGCCGGTTAAGGAATGTTCACGCTGGGTATTTTTAAAGAATATGTCATATACTTTTCTTTTTATTTGATTAAACGAATTAGGGTCATGTCTAATCGAAAGAAACCGCTTCTTCTTGGTATGTCTAGTCCAGGAGTGACCAAAGATGACGAATCATTTTTGAGCCCCCAATAATTCATATTTTCTCCGATTAAACAATCTTTGATTTCGTTTTAATCATGACAGTGATCTCTTCTTTATTCTAGAGACTTGTTTCTTGAATTCCCTCCTTTCATGAGATATCCTCGGTTGATCATTTTTTATGTTTTTATAGATCTACCATGTTCTTGGTTGATTCAAGAGCCAAATCCAGAGTATATCAATCTTACAACATCAAGTTAGATGTTTTTATTCCTTTTTGTAGTTATTCTTTGAATATTATATGCAGAAGTTCCCAATACCCTAGAATAGGGTTTTGCGTGTTTAGGGATTTTAGCCCTGTCAATGCCTTCTATGAATTGTGTTTCTAAGTATAGGTTGTTTGTTTTGGGATAGGGTTATTTTCCATGATATTTATGTTTTTCCCATGTTTGTTTTGATATTGACCATTTGGTCTATCATCTCCTATTAGGCTGGTTGTTTTCCATGCATAGCATTGTTTGGATGGAGTGATATTATCTGATACTATTTTATGTTTGTAGTTGTTATCCAAGTAGTTCTAGAAAGATTTTATCCAAGTTGTTCATAACGTTTAATATGGTTGTTAAACATCATTTTGCACGATTGACTTACACAGGGTAGTAGGAACCCAGTGTCGTAGACCATAGGGAGAATGGACGTTGAGGGCTTATCCAGAGTGTTTGTTTACTTTTCACATTGTGAGACAAAAGGGGGGATAAACATGAGTAATCCCTAAGAGTGTCTGTACTTATAGGTTGTGGGACCATAGTGGCAATTAGACATTGGGTGCTTCCCCAGATTTTCTTTAGTTTATCAATGAAAGACCACAGGGGGAATTGATAGTGAGTGCTTCCTCAGAGTGTCTTTGTTAAAGCTGAAACAGAGGGGTTAGACTGTGAGTACATAAGAGAGGGTTTAGTGTGTTTGATAGGTTAAACCATAGGGGATATTTCATGATTACTTCCTATAGGGAATTCTTTTTTATTATATTCTTTCTTGATATTTAATAATGAATGAAATTGAACTATGGGATTGTTTAATTTTTAGTACATTCATGTTTACTGCTTCATTTTTCTTATTTCCTACCATATATATTCACTGACTGTTAGGCATAGATAATTGGGTGGTTTTCTACTAGGATTCATCTCACACCCTATTTGGGTCATACATTTGGGACTAAACAAATTATATTTTTGCAGGTACTTGACTGTTGTGAAGCTACAGAGCATGGGACCATGTTGTGTCTTCCGATTCTACTGGAGTTTATTTGTTTTCTTTGTAAATTGGTTTAGTACTATATTCTAGTATTGTGACTTGTTTACATATTCTCCTAGACATTTGTATCATGAATAAATTATATATATGTGTGCTTCGATAGTTTATTACTTCCAGTCTTCTGCTATTTACTTATTTCACGTTATTATTGCTTCTGTTGTTTTTATCTATTTATTTCAACTACAATACTCTACCAATGAGGTCATAGTTTCCCCACTATCACATCCAATACCCTCACTACTAGGTGGTAGCATCTTGTATTTGGGGAAATGCACTTGAGTCCATGTGACCAGCCGGGTACGGGTCACCTCTGGACGACTCCTATAACCGAGACATTACAAAGTGGTATGAGATAAATTATTTTCTTCTTGACTTGCTGTTTGGATCCTATATCCAAGGATTGGAAGGAATATGTATTTGGTAATAAGCTATTCCTGGGAGAAGCAAACCCATATATAGGGAAAAGATGATTTACCTCATATATTGAAAGCTTATAGGTTTTTCGATTATTACAGTTGATTTGATTTCACCATTGGGTGATTCACATGTTTTGTGCTATTACTGTTGATATTATTTAGGTTCAATTTCTTTTCAAACCTTATGATATAAGGGTATGCCATCTCATTCATCATATAGGAACTTTCTAGAGATCACATGTCATTTATTCTTTCCATTCCATTTAGGGTGCATTACTTATTTCATGTTGTTCTGATATATATTTTCCTAGATATTCAAGTTTTTGTGATAGATTCCCTAATAAAATACATTCTATTTTATAGGGTGTTGAATTATGTAATGTTTGGTTTGAATGAATGCCCAAATTTGGTTCTTGAGCTGTTATGGTCCCACATGGATCGGAATTTGGTGGATCATTGCATTCTTATGCTTGTTTATGACATGTATAAGATGTCAAAATTTGATTCACGGGGAGTATGAGCCCTCACATATAGAAATATGACACTTTAATGTTTGATTTTTTATTTTTTTGGGTTCTAGAGTTGTTTTTTAGGATTACTATCTAGAAAAACCCAGAATGCACGGTGTGTATGGCTGAATGCATGCCCTGTATCCTTCTATTTGGGAAGGAACTATTTTTCTTAAGTACACATCGTGTACTGTATGTACACGCCTTTTAGTCTCTAACCATGCCAATGGCTATATGGGCAGGGACACGGGGATGGGAAATTTTTGGTGGGACACGTCGTGTACGCTATGTACGTATAGTTTCTTAGGAGCTATGTGTCCTTCCATGTGACTAACGACACTGGTAGATTTTTGGTAGATTGTACACGCCGTGTTTGGAAAAAACATGCCATGTAGGGTCAGCCATGTAACCGGCCATGTAACTACCAATATGGGTCGGTGAAGTTCTTTCTAGTACACACTTTTTTTTGGCAAAAACATGCCATGTAGTCTTTCTCTAGGTGAATTATGTGGGTTAAGTCGTGTAGAAGAACTCACACTATGGAAGGGGATTCAAGTACACATTGTGTGTTAGGAAAATGTACTATGTTTATGTGGTGTTACATGACCTAGGCATGAAAAATTACATGTCCATGTGAAAGCTTAAGGGAGAACGTCGTGTAGGAGTTGAACAATCCATGTATCCAACTTTTAAAAATATTGAATGCTTTCTTTCTTATGTTCCATTCTTGAAATTCTATGTTTTAGTCCTTGTTAATCTTGATCTAAGGTGTGCGTTTGACCTTGAAGAGTCATGCCACCGAGACGACCTCCGGTTGCACGCCAGTTACAGGGCAGTGACCAAACACCAGACATTATAGATTAGGAACTGTCAGCAGATCCCCCTGTCATGAAGGTCTTGACACCAGGTGTCATTCCGGACTCAGGTGTTTAGGCATAGTTCTAAGAGAGATTCATGAGGTTTATGTAGACCTTCAGGGGAGTGTTAACTCTTACCCCATCTATGGAAGAGTTGATACTGGTCTTTCAGCAGCAAAAACATCCCAATTTTTCAGGGGAAGGAGGACTTCGGGCTACAGAATCATGGTTAGAAGTCATACAATCGATATTTGATCATATGGATACACCTCTAGAGAAGAGGTTGAAGCTCACAATGTATATGATTAGAGACTCCTCCAAGAGACGGGGGATGTGATATCACAAGTGGGACACCCTCAGGTTATAGTGTGGGATGCTTTCCAACATGCCTTCTATGACTACTTCTACCTGGAGACTTTGAGGGATGATCACGCCCAAAAGATCTTGAGTCTGGAGCAGGGTACTCTCTCAGTCGTCGAGTATTCTTCTTTCTTCACAAAGCTACAACACTTCCCACCCATTCTAGGGGGAGATGAGTTATTCTTGGAAAGGAAGTTTGAGGATGTTCTCATGAATGACATCTGATCTCAGGAGAATATCTTCAGGTTGACTTCCATCACCTCCATAGTCAACCAGGTGCTGATCACCGAGCGGTATCTGAGGGATTTTGGAGTTGTGAGCCAGGGCAGCTTAGCATCCATATTTGGTAACCCTCTGACTAATAGTCGGATGTGCCATAGGGAATCTATGCATGAAGATCTAAGTAGGCAGAATACTTCCTCTGGTGGATAGGTGTTGTGATACAAATGCAAGAAAAGTGGGAATATGAGGCCACATTACTCGAGAGACACAGTTGTGTGACAATATTGTGGAAAGATGGGTCATCTTTAGCATTTTTGTCAGTTTTTCTCACCAACAATCGGCAGTAGAGGTTCTGTTTTGACTCCTCATATAGGAACAGGGCCACCAATTTCTCATCAGTCCAGAAAATAGAGTTCTTCTAACCGTTCAGGATGAGGTGGAGGTCGTGGACATGGTATCCAATCGCCAGGCTTTCAATGAAAATAGGGTGGATCAGGTCAATGTGTTTTGGAAGGGTCACAGGGTTATAGTATAGGCCTAACTTTTATAGTGGAGCATATCCAGCATGACCAAGACCTCAAACCCTCTATTGTTCAAGGTACAATTCTAGTTGACTCATACATAACTTTTTCACTTTTAAATACATGGGATTCTCATTGATTCATTTATGTTTCTATTATGGTGACCCTTGGGCTTTGTATGTTTACTTATGATGATGTCTTTATTCTGGATACTCTGTTGGGGACAAGAATGACTAGTGTGCGTTAGTACAAGGAGTGACCTCTTGAGGTTGGTAGGTCTCACTTCTTATGGGACCTCTATGTCCTAGAGATGACAGGTCATGATTTCATTCTCAGAATGGCTCGGTTGGTTCCATACCAATTTGTTGTTGATTTTTATTATCATAGGGTGAATTTCACGTCACCATATGGTGGCTTGTTTCTAGATATGGGCGAATGGGATTTTTAGGCGAGTAGAGTAGGACCTCGGCATCATGAGTTGGGAGGAGTTACAAACCATATTTCTAGTATATATATATATATATATGAATAGGTAACTTCACCTATGGATCTCTCTTCAGTGTTCAATCATTGCAGAGATGTATTTCTAAAGGACTTTTTAGGTTTTCCTTTGGAGTGAGAGGTCAAATTTTCTATTAATCTTGTGCTAGGAGTAGTACTGGTGTCCATTCCTCCTTATAAGATAAATACAACAGAGTTACCGAAGCTCAAGAATTAAACAGAGGAGTTACAGGCAAAGGGTTTCATCTGACCCAGTACTTCTCTTTGGGGTTCACCTATCCTATTTGAAAACAAGGTGGATGGTACCCTCTTTCTTTGTGTGGATTATCAAAATTTGAACCAATTGATAGCAAATAACTGATATCCCTTTCCAAGGATTGATGATCTCTTTGATCAGCTTCAAGGAGCCAGGGTGTTCTCAAATATTGACTTGAGATACAATTATCATCAGTTGTGCATTAGACCATATGATATAATCTTATAGCCTTTCAAGGGGGTATAGTATGTACGAGTATGTGGTTATGCCATTCTGTTTCACAAATGCTCCTACAATTTTCATGGCACCGTTGAACTGAGTTTTCATACATACATGGATTCTTTTGTGGTAGTCAGTATGGAAAATATATTTATGTACTCTCACACTCAACACGACCATGATACCCATCTTGATATCATTTTGAGATCACTAAGAGAGAATAAGTTATATGCTCTGTTCTCAAAATGATACTTTTGGATGGACCAAACTCACTTCTTGGGTCATGTTACCTTAGATACCGGAGTATCCGTAGACCCAGAGAAAGTTAGAGTAGTACTTTCCTAAGAGAAGCTGAATATATTCTTTGAGATATGAAGTTTTTTAGGGATGGATAGATACTTCAGAAGTTTTATACAAGACTTTTCACATTTATCAGCGCCACTAATGGACCTAACTAAGAAGGGTGTGAAGTATTTGTGGTCAGATTCTTCTGAGTCAGCATTTCCGGAGCTGAAAGGGAGGTTGACTTCATCACCAATACTTGTATTTCCAAATCCAAGAAAGAGTTATACTGTGTATTGTGATGCATCAGGTATTGTGCTGGGAGTAGTGCTTATGCAAGGGGAAGGAGTCGTTCTGTATGGGTCTTGGCAGTTGAGGCCACATGATAGGAATTACCCAAATCATGATGTTGAGTTGACTGTAGTTGTTCGTGATTTAATCTATTGGATACATTACCTTTTGGGAGAGCATTTTGTTGTTTTTACTGACCACAAAAGTCTCAATTACATCTTCACACAGTGTGATCTGAACGAAAGACAATGAAGGTGGGTTGATTACCTTCAGTCTTTTGATTTTGAGCTTGCATACATGCTTGGGAAAGGTAATGTTGTGGCTAATTCGTTGAGAAGAAGGACTCAAAAATATGTAGTTCAGGAGGCTATTAGTGAGTGTAATTTTATGAATATATTCTCTAAGATTCATTTGGAGGTGCAAGAAATAAAGGGGGAGATGTTTCTTTCTTCTGTAGCTGTTACCTCTACTCTACTTGATCAAGTTCAAATGAGGTATCTATTAGATTCTAAAGGCCTGGTCCTACAGGAGGGTGTGTTAAGAGAGGACCCTATTCCTGGATGGACCGTAGGTGGGGATGAGATCTTGCATTTTCATTGGTGCATATGTGTGCCAGTGAACATATGTGAGCAGCTAATTTTGGACTTTCAATACTCAGTTTGGGCAGTTCATCCTGGAATCACCAAGATATATCAAGATCTACATAGTTTGTCCTGGTGTCCAGGTATGAAGAGAGATGTTTCTAGTTTTTTCATGAGGTGTTTCCACCTGTCTGCATGTTAAGGAGAAGCTTCAGTGACCACCAGAGCTTTTGCAGTAGTTACTCATTCCCGAGTGGGATTATAATGATTTAGTGATGGACTTTTTGATAGGATTACTAAGGTCTCCTCAAGGGAATGATGCCTCTTAAGGTGTTAGAGGACATTCTTCAAAAATACATCCAAGATTTTTGAGGTTTTTGGGAGAAGAACATAACTCTTCTAGAGTTTTCCTACAATAATAGTTTTCAAGAACCTATTCAAATGGCACCTTATGAGGCTTTGTACGGTAGGACATGACGATCAACCCTATGGTGTCTGGAAGAAGGAGAGGAAGATAAGATGGGACCATGTCTTGTCCAAGAGACGACGAAGTATATAGAGTTGATTCAGAAGAGGATGACTACTACACAATCATGACAGAAGTCTTATGCTGACCGATGAAGACGATCTCTAGAGATTGAGGTCGGAGATCAGGTTTCCCTTGTGTCACACTTAGGTTGGGGAAAAAGAGGATTAGAAGACATGGAATTGTTTTTTTGAGATATGTTAGACCATTTTAGGTTTTAGACAGAGTCAGGAAGGTTGCCTATTGGTTACAGATACCTCCTAGGTACAAGGATATGCACGATGTCTTCCATGTTTCATAGCTAAGGTTTTACTTATTAGACATTAATCATGTTTTTCAACCCGAGGAGGTTGATTTAGAAGTGGAAGACTCATTCAAGGAGCATCCTATCCAGATTTTTGATCGTAGTGTGAAGGTTTTGTGAGTCTGGTCTGTTTCTCTCGTATGAGTGCTATGGCAGCACAAACGAGTCCAGGACGAGACATGGGAGAGGGAGGTTGACGTACGATCGCAGTGGCCAGAGCTGTTTGGGGATTCTTCTTCCATGCTTATTTGATAGGTAACTTCGAGGATGAATTTCATTAATGGGGGAATTTTTCAAGAAACTGGCCTTATTTTCAAGTATGGATCTTGTTTTTCTTGTGTTTTGAGAAAACGATGAATTTCTTGAAATTTAAGGAGTAAATATCGTGCACCCCGTTGCCACGGTTTACCATGTAATTTCCATGTAACAACCAAGTACATGGCCGTGTGGGCTGACTTGGAGACCGCCTAAAACAGGGGCTTGTTAAGGCAAGTAAATGTTGTGTAATTTAAAAGAACACATTGTGTACTTTTCTTTTTAATTGATTAAATGTAAAGGGGTCATGTCTAATCGACAAAAACTTCTTCATCTCGGCCCATCTCATTCAGGAGTGACTAAAGCTGATGAATCTTCTCTAATACCCCATTCAAACTTCTATTCTCAAATTAAACCATTTTTGATTGCATTGGAATCTCCACGGTGAGCTCTTCTTTCTTCTAGAGACACATTTCCTAAATTCTCTCTTTTTGTAAGATATCCTCAGTTGAGAATTTTTTGATTTTTTTGTAGATCTACCACATTCTTTGTCGATTCAAGGGCTAACATCGGAGTATATCTATCTTACAACCTCGAGGTAGGTGGTTTGTGCCTTTCTATAGTTAGTCTTTGAATATTATATGCAAAAAGTTCCCAATAACCTAGCACATTGTATTGCATGATTAGGGATTGTTTGCCCTGTTAATGAATATTATACCTTGTGTGCATGTGTAGAGATTTTTTTTGTTTGTTTATAGGGTTATTTGTCATCCTATGGATGTGTTTACCATGTTTTTTTTTGATATTGACCATTTGGTCTAGCTTTGTCGGTTAGGATTCTTGTTTTCCATGACTACTATTGTTAAGATAGAGTGATATTATCTGATGTTGTTTTATACTGGTAGTTTTTATCCATGAACTTATTGAAATCTATTATCCAAGGATTTCATAAGGATTACTTTGTCTGTTAAACATCGTTGGGCACAATTGACTTACACCGGGCTGTGGGAACCTGGTGTAGTAGACCATAGGGACTGTGGATAAAGAGGACTTCTTGAGAGTGTCTGTTTACATTTCATGTTGTGAGACCATAGGGGGATGGACATGAGTGCTCCCTCAGAGTGTCTGTAGTTCCATGTTGCAAGACCAATGGGGGAATTAGACGTTGAGTTCTTCCCAAGAGTGTCTGTATTTTATCGATAAAAGACCATTGGGGGAATTGACAATAAGTGTTTCCTTAGAGTGTCATTGTTAAATCTGAACCAGAGGGTTTAGATAGTGAATACCTCCCAAATGTTTTTTTATGTTTGATAGGTTGAACCATATGGGATAGGCTATGAGTACTTCCCATAGGGTTACCTTTTTTTGATTAGCTTCTTGCTTGATTTTTGAAAATGAATAAAATTGAACTATAAGACTATTTACTTTTGAGTACTTTCTTGTTTACTACTTCATTTTTCTTATTGCCTACCATATATATTCATTTACTATTAGACATAGATATTTGGGTGGTTTCCTACTGGGATTCATCTCACACGCTGTTTGGGTCATGATTTTGGTCCCAAAGAGATTATATTGTTATAGGTATAGATAAGGGCAAGCCCCCTTCTACTCTAGGTATATGATCTCTATAGAGATGGAGAGAATGGGACTAAGATGAGAGTCGCGATGCTACTAGACTTTATTTGTTTTCATTGTACATTGGTTTATTATTTTATTCCATAATTGTGGCTTGTTTGGATATTTTTCTAGACATATGTATCATGCTTCATTTATATATATGTGTGCTCCAATTTTTTATTACTTCAAATATTCTGTTGTTTACTTATTGCGTGTTATTACTGCTTCCTTAATTGATATCGATTTATTTCCACTGCATTACTCTTATATTGAGGTAATACTTTCCCCTCTATCACACCCATGTCAAGCACTTTTAATCAGTAGCCTCTGGTGTTTAGGAAAATGCACTTGAGTCCATGTAACCAATCGGGTATGGGGAACCTCTGGGTGGCTGTTGGAACTGCGACGTTACATAAAAATAGGTTTCTTTATTATTACATAGCTCTTCATTCTCATAAACAACCATTTTATTTATTTATCAGGAATCTTATCTTCATTCATAATGAATTTTTTATGTTCTATATATAATTACAATTTCTCTTTCAACTCCCATTCAATTTCTGGCCTTTATTTTCCATTATCATTTATACTTTACAAATCAATTCCTTTCATTACATGAAATAAGAAACCAAATTTATCTTCCTAAGAAAAAATTTCTGATAAATCCTTCTTTTTATTTCTTATTAAATTCCTCTTATAGTTACAAATATTATTCTATGTATTCTTACCATGTTTATGTTTGTGAGGTTTCTCATCATCAAAATCCTATTCCGATTCTTCAATATTATTTGATGGATTTCTTTGTAATAATTACTAGAATATACATAGTTTAAACACTTTACTATTTTTTTAATATTTCCATTTCAATTCACTTTTTTGAAACCTTTTTTATATAAGAGAAACAATTTTATTGATGTCTTTATCATCCTCATCAACCAAGTTTTCAAATTATTCAACTTCCACTTCTCTTAATTTTCCTTTTATCTTAGATTCAAAGGTCAGTTCATATTTTTCCATGTTCTGGAAATAATTATCCTTTCTCGTCTCACAATCTATGAGTATATTGTGTAGCTAAACAATTTTCAAGACTGTTGTTTCTTCTATGGTTGATATTTTTGAATTAAACTAATCAAGAAAGTTTATCATCGGTTTTTTGACAATGATGAAATCCTCTATCTTTTCGCCAAATCCTTGGATATTTCCTACAATCTCATTTTCCGTTGTAAAATAGTCATCAATAGTTCCATGAACATCTATATTTATTTCTTCAAATTGGATCCTCTAATCTTGAAGTTTGGATTCCTTAACATTGGAATTACCTTCATAGATGCATCTCAAATTTTCTCATACTTCCTTGGTCATTTAGAGACATATGAACTTTGTGTATTCTATTTCTAATAGACACGTAAAGATTGAATTTTTAGCCTTTCCATATAACATTTTTTTTCTTTTTTCAACTTCTTTCATAAAATAATCATTAGTAATATGTAGAAAAAACTATTGTGGTAGTATCTGTTAGTTAAAGGCTGAGTGATGGGAGATAAGTAAGAAACTTATTGCTATGAATATAATATTTCGATCCATTGAAAATAGAAACATCATAGTGGTTTATAAAATTGTAATTCTCCATCTGAAAAAATATTCTTTTAGATATATATATATGGAACCTAGCTCAGATACCACTTGTAGATCCCTAGTCTAGATGGACCACTGATAGGGGGAATTGGTGGTCTTATTTCAGGAATTATTCTCCCTGTAAATTCAACCTCTTGAACTAGTTAAAGATACCAATCCACTCAAGGGTATTTCTCATGGTATCACCTCATGTGAAGTAATAAATATAAATAAATCATCACATCATATTTATGAGGTTTAATATAAAAATCGTACTCCATGTTGCATTGGTTAGATCCCCCAACAATTATTCTTCACTATCAAACATGTTACTATAGTCATTGACTATCCCAGTATGATCAATATAGCACCCCAAAATATTCCTTCACTTATATCACCAATTGAAATATATTCCACACTTATTTATAGTAAATCTAAAACTATAATGATCTTAAACCTTCTCGACAACACTCTTCCTTCATGGGATAACAGGATTAAGTTTTCTCATTTACCTCTTTAGGATCTTCAATAGCAGCATGGAACTCTACTATTCTAGAAATTACTCCCACATATGGAATGATTTGGATTCTCATCATGTTATTAAAATACCTAATCATATGTTATATCCCTCTTTAATCGTTTCTAAAATTTCACTAACTTTCACTTCAATACAAGGATGCATCAAACATCTCAAAAATGCCTCACACTAATGATGCAAAAACTCACAATTTCTCAATATATCAAATTCCATTAAAAAATTCAATATATATGAAGATGATAATATTAATAATTACTAAAGTGTTAGTTCCTACTTCACATTGTCTTCTATATTTTCTTCCATCATATCTTATTCATAATTTCATATAATCACAACATGGTTATTCATAATTTTAATTTAATCTAATTGAAAACCTAAATTGTATTCTCATTAATTATGGATATTACTTGGTTTATAATATCCTATAATTATTCTTTTTTAACACCCAATTAATCATGATCTATATATCATGATATTAATCATTTTAAATATTGTATTGATAGTATCTTAATGGTTATAATTCATTCATAAATCTACTTTTAAATACATTAATTACTTAGGTATTCTCATTTCATTTTCATTAAATAATATTACAATAACCGTAGCTCAATACATTAGAAAAATATCAGTTCATCAACATTAATATGTGATTTTCATGAATTCGTCAAATTGGCTACAAATAACAGTTAGTTATGTGAAACTCCTCAGTAGTATTTAGTTACATAAATCCCTTACACCACTGAAATTGTTACATGTTTATCCCAAAATACCTATATTGCAATTAGATATGTGGTTCTCAATTATTTATATAGTAATCAGCTACATGATTCTCAATTATCAATGTGGATCACATTCACTTACATAAAAATCCTCCACAATATTCAGGTACATGAATTACCTTTGTGTTATAGCTCATAATCTCCATGGTGCAATGAATACCCTTCCACAGATTCCCTTACATGGATTAACCATAAATTGTAATGGAAACTCACTGGAACCCTTATGTGACTTCACAGTACCTTTTTTCATGTCTATAATACCTTCAGTTACCTTTATGAAAACTCTCATGTACCTTTAAATGATCTTTTATTAACCTTTGTACAACATTCTTATTTCATAATATACTCTTAAATGGCCTCATGTACATTTACATATTTCAAGTTACCCTTTATTAAGTATACTTGTACCCTTACGTGAGCTACCATACACCCTTACGTAAGTGTGGGATACCCTTACATGAGGCTTCAATTATATTTATGTGTGTTGGTTTTACCATTACACAATCTTCAAAAACCCTAATATAGATAATTCTTACCCTTATGCATCAAGAATTATACCATTATTAAATTTATTATACCCTTACATAAAGATCTTTGGTGCATGATACACTTACTTGGGTAATGTACTTATCTTTATATAGACTTCATAAAGTGTGACATAATTTTATGTAGGTAATGTAATTCCAATATTGTCTTTAAAAAAGTATCCAATATAGGTCAAATATATTTAGGGACTTCTCTAACTCCTCCAAATTAATCCCAAGCCTTTTATCTTCAATAAAATGTTGCAAAAATGTCCCTACATCCACTAACACTTGACTTTAGTTTTTTTAAATATCATCACATCAATCATTTGATAAAACAATAATTTCTCCAGAATGGAATAAAATTCCATTAAATTAATCTTTAAAAATTCTCCAAGAATCACCACTTCACTCACAAACACTTGGGATAAATACATCAGATAATAAACTCATTTAATCAGAAATTACCTCTTTTCTTATGAAGGTTATGTTAGTTCACATGTATAAAAACATGCCAGGAATCCAAATATTCTTCCATTGTTAACTCTAACTTCAATTAGTCACTGTAAATTTATACCTCACTAATGTTTTTGGGTTCTACAACATATCTTAGAAGTAATAAAGTGTATTATATAATAAAACATTTATATTGGCCTTATTAACCTTGTAGACCGCCTAATGTTCCACTCTATTTAAACATCACACTTCTAAAACTTTTCCATAAGATTTTGTTTTTTTGTGAGAATTATAGTACATCAAAACCTAATATAGTTAAAACATGATAATAACATTACATTTGGTAACAAATTTTTACATCTTAAACTCCATCTTCGATACTCCCTAAATATATTGGCACTACATGGCCTCTACTCATCCGAACCCTACAATTACTTATAGATTCCTTATTTTAATCAATTATTTTTTTAGATCTGATATTTTCATATGATTTCTTCATTGAATAAGAAATTTCAAACTATAATTTCCATTCAATGACAGTTATCCAATATTCTAAAACAAGAAAAATTGTGGTTATAACCAATAAAGAAACATATTCATGAATTATCTTCCAACTTTTCCATATCCTTAGATTTTACATGGGCATACATGATAAATTTTAAAACATAAAAATAAAGCCAAAATTAATACTAAACAATATATCCTCTTAAATTTATTATGAAAATGGTTCAACAAGACCAAAATTCATAAGAGAAGATGTACAACTTGTTACTTTATCCCAAAAAAAGATTTTTAGAACAAGAACATAACCTCAGGATCCTTAATCTCTCATTTAGTGTTCAGCTGATTAATTATAACATACCATTCAACCTGCGTGTTACAATAACAATATTTTCTTTTAGGATCATGTTCATTAAACAAAACACTTGAAACACACTTCTTCCATACTCACCCCTATTATCAAACTAAAAGAATTTTAGCTTCACTACAGTCTTAGAATTTACAATGGATCTTCATATGATGAACATACATAAAATTTAAGACTTTTATTAAGAAAAACACCCAAACCATCTATATATAATCATATATGAATGTAATGTAGTATATAGAACCACCATGATATAGATCTAATGTCATTCCATGTACATCCATGTAAACCATCTCGAGCTTCTAATCCTTTGGTGTCTTTCTATCTAAATTGAGTGACATGTTTTTTTCTTTCATTAGATGAAAACATTAAAACATTTATACTCCACATGATAAATATTTTTGAATCCCTATAAACAAATTCATTTCAACCATTCTTACCAATGTGACCATGACAGTCATTCCATGACTTCATTATTGTATATCTTGTTATTATAGCATGCATGATACCTTCTAAAACCATAGTCTAGTACAATGTTCCATTATTAACACTATTGACCACCAATATAGAGCATTGTGTGTTTATTCACACACTATCCTTAATAGTATATAATCTCACATCTTTAATCAAGATACTAGAAAATACATCCTTCTCTAAACCTAAGATGTGACATATATCTTTTAAATGAAACAGATATCCATTACATATTCAAATACTAATATATCTTTTACCAACAACATAATGTACCTCTTTATCTTCAATATACACCTTGTTAAGGCTTTTAGATACATAATTGTGAATATATCCACATTACAAAGTTGAATGAAATAAATCTCATGAATTAAGAATCCATGACTCCATCAAAATTGTGACATTTATAACCAAAGTTCAACCCTCCTCTAAAAATATGATGGTGGATTAAATAGAATAATGAATTTAAAAATTAACATGACTCTATTAGTAATCATTCTATGATTTTTCCTTATTTCTATAGTTCCAACATATAGAGTCACCAAGACATACTGACTTCCCATAACTCGTCTCACTTCTATTTTCCCATCTTTTCCTCTGACTTAATCTAGTAAAGTTTCCATTGAATTTTTAACTAAATGCATTTATAGTATCAATTAAAACCTAGTCCTTATATTTATATTTATTAAAGATAATACAATGGATATCCTTGATGAAAAATTCACACTTTACATTGCATTTACTCATTATGGTCACCATCATATATCATGATTGTAGAAGTGACAATTGAAGAATTAAGGCCCACGTGCTTTAGAAAAATTCCCACTGACAAACACAAACTATCTTTAGACCACATTCAACTAATTTAGATGATAAAACTATGAACTTTCATATAACATCATCATAATTGAAATTCACTACAACATTAACACTTTTTTTCATCATGAAAGGGTTTTCATACGTGTTGTCAAGATTGACAATAAATACAAATGTTTATTTTCCACACAGATATTGAAGTTCATGATTCAAACTAACATTATCTGGAAAAAACCCAACAAATTTATATCATGTCTTACACATTATGTAATTTCTATTAGATTTATCTTCTTCTTTATTAAAAAAATATTGATATCCTTTTAAAGAAGGTTTTACTCTACCTATATCATCTTGAAACCATATTTTAATCCATTAAACTTATCAATACATAATTTCAATATTTTGATTTCATATTTAAAATATTTAAAACTCCATATAAATCATAAATTGATAAAGAATGAGTTACTCATGATTTTTACAAGTAATTGTTAAGTTATCTTATATAAATAAGAACTACAATCTGATACGGCTTGTTATTATGCTTGAACTAGTTTTGAGTCCTGGAAAATTTGAATACCATAAATTAGAAGAAAAGTTACCAAAATTTTGTGAATAAATTGGCATAATAGATATTTTTAATCAAAAAATCCTTGTAAACCTTCCATTCACCTTGGAAACATACCTTTCAAAACACTCATGAACTTGTAGAATCCATTCAAATGAGAACAAGCGGTAAATAGAAGTAAATAACATAATGAAGGAACATAAGGATTAATGTTTTTTATATGAATTACAAATATATTATAAACCAAAACATCAATATAAGATTAAATAATATAATAAAATGAAATGTAAAAATCAAAATCACAAGATAATAGAATCTTAGGCTTAATAAATAACCATTAACCTCATTAAATATTATCTCAACACAAGTTTATGGTAGCAAACTTTGTATAATTTTTGTTCCACCACCATGAGAAGTCCATGGGGAGAATTTTACTTAGATATGATCCTAATGAGAATCCCCCTTCAAGGTTCAAAGAAACCACCAACTTAATTGATCCTTATGGTGAATAGTGTGCTCTTTTAAAAACAACATGAGTAAACCTTTACATATCATTATAAATTTTTGGAGTTGGTTCCCTAGAACCAACTTCTGTGTACTTTTTGATTACCTGCATTCAAATTGTTGAATATTAATAAAAATCTTATCACATCATTATTTTTATTCTGTGAAACATAGTATGTGATAATTTTCTATGAGTATCTATCACACTAAAAGGTCATAGCAGTTCCCTACTATGAAGAGAACCCAGATGTGCCATGATAATATTCTTAAACATACATGTTTTATACCGAGATGATATCATTTTAGGGAACCAAATTATATAGTCTATTAGGGGTAGATATTCATAGAAAATTTAGGCTCCTTCTCATGGTGTACTCTTTTGGTTATATCTAATGTAGTATATTATGAGAATGAGACATGCCAGTAAGAAATCCACATTTATATATGTCACAGAATTTTCCTATATATTGAAGTGTGTATTGATACATAGACTTTAATATTATTATTAATTATTATTATGAGTAATGTAATTTTATATATTGATGAAAACCATGATGATATATGTTCACGGTGAGGAAGGATACATTGGGTGTGTCAATATTAGTATTACATTAATGAATAATGAAAATAAGGTTTTGTATCTTCAATTATTTAATAGAAGTTGATATCTCAAGCCTGTTGATGGAAAAGATATATCCTAAATATATCTACATTCATGGTGTTTTAAATTAATGTCTGATTTTTGGAAATTCAATGAAATATACATTGAGAACATAGATTTATAGAACTAGAATTCAACCTTCTTGATTAAATATATCATGATAAAAGGATTATATTACATAGTAAGCATCTTTATAAAGAATTATGTCATTTTGGTATTAAATTATTTATCTATGTGTGCATTGGTGTGTTGTTATACGCTAATAGTGGGATTTAGGGTACTTCACCTAAAGACAATGATAAAGGGACTTAGAGGGTTACAAACTAAGTGTATCCAAAATATCAGTTAAATAATATACATTATTATTTATTATTTAACAAGTTAAATATATATTACTCCCTCATGTGGTTGAATAGTTATTCATGTTTTATTGAGTGCATATATTTTTTCACATGTTATTTGAGAGAATATTATGTGATCGGAATATTTAATAAATATTTATTTTCTATTTATTAAATACATTATTTATTTATTTACTGGAAAATAGTGCAATCATATTTTTTTTAATAAATAAATAGACATTATTAATGGGGTGAAAAATATTTTAAAGGAATGGTGGGCTGAGTTTAATGGTCTACTGAGAAATAATATATTATGAATATTATTTGAATAAAAAATATTTAATTTTAATTTGAATTTTAAGAGCATGTCGAGAAATAATATTTTTATTAATTTTGAAATGTGGTTCCATATGGGACTAAATAAATAATAATGGGAACTTTTTCATTTATTTATTTCTAACTTAATGATATTTAAAACCTATAATATTATTTTTCTAGTAGACCCATTTTTTGTATGATGAATTCGAATAATTATATCATAGCCCTATAAAGCCTTATTCTCCAATAACGATCCCTAGAATGGAGAAAAATCTAACATGACCTCAAACTGTAGAGTCTAGATAGATCAAGGATAATGATTTGGAATTGATTCTCATGGTGATCAAAGGTTAACGAGGAAAGAAATTGCATCTTCCAAGAAAGAACCTAAACATTCCTACAAAGATGTTTGGAGATTTGTAGAACACGTGTGGATCATCGCTTAAGGGAATATTCTCTACACTCCTTCAACAAAACTTTATTAAAATGTAGATATATTTTCATATACATAAACTAATAAAGAATTCACCCATGGTAAATCTTAATTAATTGAAATAATTATAAAAAATATGTGATGATCTGGTACTTGGTTCCATTATTCTATCCATTTTCAGTTTTCACTGATTTAATTCCACTGATCTTGACATTTATCATTATGTAGATCTCGGATTGATCAACGACCATCAAAAAATAACTATTGGGCACGTCCCATTGCACACCTTCATTGTGCTCAGAGCCTACATAAATACTTTTACTTATCAATATGATTGTCTCTTACACAAGTACTTTGTGTCACCACTCACTCAAATCATTACCAAGATTCCAAAACACATCCAATAGCTTCAGAACATGCACCTTCAACTAGAATCCCCAACATTACTATATCAACTTATATAATACTAGTATAATAAATGCATCACATCCTGTACAATTACAAAATTCAAAAAATAATTCCTTTTGAGAACATATAGTATGCAGAGGTAAAATGACATCACGCACCAAGATTAACATATCCCTATTCCCATAAATAGAAAACGTAAAGAAAACAATTCAACAAAATATACTAGGATGGAAATAAATAAAATTAAATGAAAAAAATAAAATAAAGATACCTCATTATCCATGTTAAGACTTCCGCAGCATCAATAAACTGGTTCTCACATTCAATGTTATCCACCAGTCACTATAATCATAAAACAAATTGGTTGGAACATTTATCCTTAAAATGTGTATTGGTACCAACTCCATGAAATAAATTAAAGATAAATTAATTAAGTTATCATTATCATTTTGAATAAACATCAATATTATTGAATTAGATCCCTAAAATATAATTTATAAACCACCTTTATTGAATAATGATCTATTTTTAGTCTACATTTTCATATGTTATTAAATGGCTAACCATTATCATTCAACTAATGTAACTCTTTCACCATCCACCTTATTGATTAAGTGACTGAGAAACACATTTAATTATTAATAATATATTTACATATCATCACATGGTGTGTCCCATGAAAATGTGTGATAATCATCATATAAATATAGAATGAATGATATTTCACAACATGAACCACCAGGGCCCACATGGCTAGTAGTAACATGAGTGGGACAACCTAATCCCAACTCCAATAGTTCAATAGTATGTGACTAGTGTTGAGTAGGCATATCACACACATGTGATTCCTTACCATAAAGTACATGTACACACCCACACAACCGAAACACCATAATAATGTAGAAATGATAAACAAATGATATCAAAAATTTATATAAAAAACCAAAATCAAAAGTAGATTATAATAAAGAGAGTTGAAATTAAAGAGCCAAATAATGACCAGTCGTAACTGTAAAAGATTCTAACCTACTATCAAAATTGGAATGATTTACAGATGCAACTCATGGAATTGTCAACATAATTTCTAGTGAAACTATGATCCACCCACTCTTTTCCCTCCTAGGACTCTATTAAAAGTAATTTCAACTATATAATACATGAACTGTTTGGTTAGAGCCTATTTAAGGTTGAATATAAATAGACAGAGTAAGATACCAATAAATCACCAAAACATAATCATCAAAGATAGTAAGCTCTATATCACAAAAACATTGAGTCACTAGGAAAGATATAAAGAACCCATATATTATCATATACACCAAGACACAAAGTAATGTCATTTCCTCACTAAAATACAATTATTACTGGTCAAATATCTATGTTTACATTCATCTGAGGGAACATATAATAGCCCTAGACCCACACACTCAGATTTTGTGTTAAATTCACAAACATTACATTTTTTTCCTTGGTAATAACGATGGTGACCCAATTTTAACCATCCAAAACATACATCATAAGAAATGAAATATTTAATAAATTATATGCCTAGGGACCTTTAGTTCTTCATTTTTAGATAATTTTGACAAACTCGTAACAACATGGAATCATAAATAACTGGTTTAAAAAATGAACATCATCTCCCTATATACCAAGTTTTTCTTATTTCACATTTTGTCATCAACATAATCAATGTGAAACACTTATAAACATAATTCATTTAACATATTTCCTCATATCCTAGAGGAAATGGAAATATAGTAATCGTGAGATAAAATTCAATGTAAGGGAAACCATAATCATTAACAATTGAATGTCATCAGAGATAATATGATGAGAATAACAGCAAAATGGCATAATAAAAGGGAATGTGTATAACATAAGAGAAATAATACTTATCCATACTTGTATCATAAATCATAAAACCTAGAATAAAACTTTAACTAAGGTAGTATTCACAGTAATAAATAATCATGAGTCATGTTATTTCAATTTTGATCAAAGTAAACATTATAAACCCATATAAAGCATAAAGAAAACATGTTGGTATCCTGAGAAATAATCTTTATAGAACTTTTAAATATCCCATTATAATAGAATAATTATACTGTTTACTTCCATACCTACTGAATTATATGACAATATTGTTGAACTTATGTTTAATCTATAACTGGCTCACCCGGTGCTATTTTGGAACACCCATCATATAAACTATATGAGGCTCACCCATGATCTATAATATTAATATACAAGTCATATAAACAATGTACATAAACCATAACATGAATTAAGCACATAAAACATTTATCTCATCATAAAACACATAAATACAAATTATTCATTTCATAACATGATTAACATGTTGAGAATAAATTGTTTTTATAACAATCTATTTAAAACATGATTAGCCTATAAAAGTGGGACATGTACTAGAAAATATCATTGAAGCATGATCGAACCATAATAAATTAGTTACATAACAATCTCCTTGAAATATGATTAACCCATGGAAAATAAATTGCTTCCATGATAATATCTTTGAAATAATCACAATCCATTTAAACAAATAATGAGAATGGAATCATTTCAATATAACATAGTGGATCATAAATAACATCAATGGTTATTGATGTTGATGAATGGTAGTACCATTAAAATATAATTATAAAATTTATTGATGAAAATAACATTTTCACATTGAGTAACATCAATGGACTACATATTATATGTAAAATGATTTTGAAAGCTCACTTGGAATATTTCTTGATGAAAATATCATTTTCATCTTGAAAAATAGTTTTTAAAACATAAAAAAATTTCAAAATCCTTTTCTTTGAAAATAAATTTAGAAAATTATAAATAAATATTTTTAAAGACCTTTGAACAAAATTATTTAAAAATATTTTTATTAAAAACAGGAATGGGAGAAAAAGTTTATTTGACCAAAGAGATAAATAAATTCAAATTTTCATCAATAATATTACATAAATAATTTTAATTACCAAATATATGAAAGTGATACTATTACTTTATTACTTCATGAATAAATATATTAAAATAAAATTAAAAGTGTTTATAATACAATGACCAAATAATTTCGTTCAATAGAAATTCAATCATAAATAGTCTCAGTTGTAAAAGAGATTGTAACATAAATACTTTTCCACTTTGGTAACTTTTAAATTGCAAGCCCCATGAATGAATAACTTCAGATTAAAAATTAAATGTCAATAAAATAATTATATTCATGATATAATATATCAAATGGGTATTATATGCACATCATATAAAAAGTTACGTGTATAATATAACATATGTCCCAAAGAACATAATTTGAGACACGCAACCCTGACAATGAATATAAAGATGAAGTGAGAATTAATCAATGAATTCAGTATGTGTATAAAATTTAAATCCACACAGAAAATACAGGAATAAAAAATAATATGAAAAAAATATTTAAATAGATAATCTTATAATATAAAATAAAATGAATAAGTAATATAACACAATTAAAAGAAATTGAGTTATGATATTCTTTAACACTTGGTAATTTTCAAGTAAAATCTACTTGGATGGAATAATTTAAATTGAAAAATAATATAAAATGATATATAAATGATTTATGATATTTCAAATGATATAGAAATTATATACACTATATAAAATAAATTAAGTTTATAAAATTAAAATATGCATCATTGAAGGAAAATTAAGACGAAGCCCCTTACTACATTGGTAACTTCGGGATAAAAAAGTTATGAAAGTGATAACCTCATATGTATTTTAAATACAAATAATTCTCATAAAAATAATCATATGATACATTTTTGTTAAGTATATGATCCCCAAAATAGAAATTAGCGGTGAATATGGCATATGTCTTACAAAATTAAAAGTGAGATGAGAACCCCGTAAAACAATTAGTATAGTTAAAGTGAGGATCAATATATAAAGAAATTATGGGTGAAATATGTAAATACATAAAGTAAAAGTTGAAATAAAACATAATTAAATAAGTTTTAAGTTCACACATATTCTAGGAATAGCATAATCAATGAAGTGTAATTATACCATAATGAAAGGAAATTGAGATAAGAAATCCCTTACCTCGAGTCTAGACATTCCTTGAATTCCATTTAACTCTTTTATGATAAAATTATATAAATTATATGATTTCTTAAGAACATTTTACAAGTTTAATACCTTATAATTAAATTTATTTTTTTATTTTTTTAATGATATATTTATATACTTAATCAGTTAAGTCCACATCAGCTGTTTTGAGGATGTTTAATTCATTGTTTCAAAACAGTTTTGGTGTGTTTACCATGGAAAAAGATGTCATTGTTCCATAATATAAATAATAATAATGATTAAATATATATCATTTTTATACTTCAATTATAATTTTAAAACCATTCATTAATTATGGTTTTGAAAAATTAACTACATTGAGATCATGGAGATGATAGGTCATATGTGCATAGGAGTAATGTTTCCATTTATCAACCATAATTATGAAAAAAATGTAGGTATTATAATATACTTAAATAATGATAAATATATCATTAATAAAATATTATTTATTTAAATATTCTTATATATATCATTAATGTGATTTGGTGATGAAAAAAATAATCTCATCGCTTCGTGGAAGGGGGTTGTCCACACATAGTACGAATGATGTTACCATTTTTTAGTGAGTGAAAGGGTAAGAATGAAAAAGATATATTATCTTTTAAAATTATAAATATTTCATGAATATCATAAATATATCCCATATATCACATGTTTTCATTGATTTTATCCTAATTAAATTCCATGTAAAGGGATAGTGAAAAACTAATCACATCACCTCGCAAGACAGTAGTCCGTCGTACACACGAGTGACATTATCATATCCACAACAGAACGAAAATTAATAATATATATGTGATATAATAATTTATAGGTGTAATTATGTTAAAAATATCATATATATATATATATACTTAAAATTCATTATAATAACAAATCATGAGAGATGATTATTGAAAATATCCTATGTCGGTTCGTGAGGTGGTAGTCCACCATGCACACGACTGATTGTTTTCTTTCCCATTTGATGGAAGAGGAGACAAATTTAGATTATTTCATTAACATAATAGAAAATAATTATATTTTATATACTAATTTTATCATATAATCATTATTTTATAATATTTTATGGTGGTGGGAAGAGAAATAAAATAAAAATGTATGGTTAAGCACAATGCAACTTCTTCAGACAACCTCCTTAGCTAAGCACCAAAAACCTTATTAGGATGTATTTATCCTAAAATAATGGGATATAATTCGTGATAAAAGAATTTATAAATCTATTTGGGTAGTTATTGGCCAATCTAAAGTGCTTTGAAGGTGTGAAGACGAGAGGAGAGGGTTTGACTTTTATAATTGAGGTGAGTGAAACACATGTAAATTTTTAAAAGAAAAATATGTACCAATGTTTTTAACATGGAACAAGCATCCCAAATAGAGGATTATCAATAATTAAAGATTATGAGGTAAAAATATGGCCATAAAATTTATTTTTACAAGTTTATAGGTCATTTTATCCCATAATTCTTAGTTTAATCCCCTGGTAAATATGATTTCACCTTAACCATGGAAAATATTTTTTATTGATTTAACTATTCATTATAGTAAAAAAATGGTTTAAATTATTATATAATATAAATTATCTATATTCCAATTATAGAATCCAATTTACCAAATTCAATTCATAGAAGTTTAAAATTTTAATTTAAAACAAAGCCCATAAATATGATGAAAAAGCGGGTTTTCAAAAAATACATTTTTCATACAAAATTTGGTATTATATTAACTATATAATAAATAATATGTCCCATTTATTGTCTCCTGACTAAATTATTTTACTTTTATAACATGTATATTTTATTTACCAAATATTAATTAAACATATTTTTAGATATTGTCCTTTGTTCATCGTGGATTAAATATAATAATGTATTATGGTATTTTTATCACATTAATAAGGTCATTTTAGTTCCCTTGTATGATGATAACATTGAAGTGATATGAAAATATTATTATTATAGTTTTTGGGTTGGAGAACATACTATAAAGGGATGCATTTTATTTAGATGGCTATGTGCGAGTACTCATAAATAGATGAGGCTTCTTCTCTGGAAGTTCGCACTTGATAATGTTAAAGATGGGATATTATGAGAACGAATCCAATATTAGGAATTTTACGTGTTTTAGAGTCATTTTATATTCTTATCTAAGAGCATGTGTAGTGTTCCTTATACATTAATATTATCATTTATACATTTCATGATTCACACACTTAGATTTTCTAAAAAAACCATCACGCCAAATATTGGTGGGATGTATGGTACATTGGGTACATCATGATCATCATGTCATTAATGGATAAGTCGATGAATTATTTTTTTCCCTTCCATATTAATTGGAGTAGATATATCATCCCTTTGATTGGAATATAACTATCACCTAAATTCCATGACCATGGGCCAATGTCCTGTTTATTTAAGATATTAAAAGAAAGTCATAACAACCAAAAACGTTGATGACACTTTTGTGCATCCTACTTGATGAGAAATTGTGAAAAGAGATTATATTAAATAGTGATAATTCATATGTGTTTTTCATAGTTGTGACATTATGTTCTTTCCCTTGGTTTTATTGAACTATTTCTAAACAATAATCATTGAATTTATGCAACCTATTTATTCATAGAAATTTGAATAAAATATAAATTGTTTTTACTTTATTGAATTTTTAATAAATATTTATTTATTAGTAAACAATTTACTCATTTATTCAATAAATATTGAGACGCTCAAATGATCCAATATTGCGTCTAGTTATAAAATAATTATTTACAATCCAGTAAATTTTATTTATCAATTTTTTTAGTTGGTTCACTATAAAATAATATTATTATTATTATTTTGAATGGGGTATATTAAATATTTTAAATGGTAGTTAATGTATAAAAAGAACATAAATAATATTTTTAACTAAAACATAACTCTATAAAAAGACGGTTATGTCTATTTTGTATGGAATCCAAAATTAATAATTTAGATTGTTTTCATATAACAAAATCTCCCTTGAATCTTCCTTCTCTCTCCCTCTCAATAATGATAAACAAAAGGGAGAATTTCTTCAAGACCAAAGAATAACTGCTCAAGAATTAAAAACTACAGACATTAAATTCATTGTTCTAGCACTTATAGATTGAGTGATATTTCATAGAGATCATTGGATCACATGTGGATTGATGCAATAGGTATTTTATGATTGGATCCTCATAGTTTAACAAAGGAAATATGATAGGGTTTTTTTGAAGATCAACATTCATAAACAAATAAATTTTCTAAGCAAAGTATTTATTTCTTCATATATTAAAAAAATTAATTATAAATTTGATGTGAAAGGTCCTCACACATGGTTTTCATCAATTATTATTAAAATAAATTTTAATATATCACCCACCAATGCATTCTTCAACAATTATTGGAACTAAAAAGTGGTATTAGAGTGGTTAGGATTAAATTTAAAGTTATTTATTTTATTTTTGATTCATGCACAATTATGGTAAAATTTTCATTTCTTTTTATTAGTTATTTAAATATAATTTTAATTAACATTCTATGTCATATTTATCATAATAATTCATGTTTTTTATTTTTTCTTAATTTTGTAAGAACAGTTAAAGAACAATTGTAGATTCCATTGGGAAATGCCAAAAAATTTTCCAGTAAGACAGGGTTACACGACATGTACTCATAAGTACAAGTGGTCCTCCATAGTGTTAGGCATCTAGAGGTTAAACACATTGTTAATTAAATTTAATGAATGTTATGTATTGACCAGACAACCTGGAATGTAGTTTTCATATTATACATCGTGCATCCGTGTACACATCGTGTGGTATACATAGGTTAGCTGTGTAATTTGCGCAATACATGTGGTCATTATCTATGTTCCATAACACATAACACTGAAAAGCTAGAACATTTATGATATATAGAATGTGTATAAAGTATACACGATGTGTAGTTCATCAAATATTTTGTTTAAAAAACATGCCAAGACACTCTATGACAAAACCATCACATGGATCAAAGAGATACATGGCATGTATCTAGACTTTAAATGTTGTGTAACCCACCGAGAAACAGGTGGAAGGCCTAAGAACGCATCCTAGACACATGGAAAGATGAACACACATTGTGTAGCTAGTTTGTACACATCATGTAGTCTGTCTAAGGTATATATCTTAGACCTAGATGTGTACCCCAGATACATGACAATTGAGATACACAGTGTGTAGGTGGATATACATGTCGTGTAGTATCCTATTAATGGAAAGAATTAAAAATTACATTAAATTTATAATTACATTATTAAAAATTTATTTTATTGATTGGAATGCCATTACGTGTTTGAAATTTTAATAACAGTTTAAATGAATTTTAAATACTCAATTAATTTATTGTATAAGATATGTCATTACTATTTCTGTCATTTATATTTCACAAGAACCATAGTTGATGGGTATCTCCAATTATGTTATGATGGTCATTAAAAAGAAATGTAATAAACAAATAAATAAATAAATGCAATAGTGTTTACCTTAATAATAAAGAACGAATAAATAAATTGATGTTCACTAGTTACTTTTGCATTTTCATTGAATGTATAATCGATCATGATATTGACTTAGACCAATGTATGTGTTGGAATTTATTTATTATAATTTATTTAATGTGTTTTCAATTATTTAATATGAAATTAAATGATGTATTGTGAGTCATCCTAGTATCCATTATTATGTAGGACATGCATGTCCAAGGATATTTATGTAATTCCCTTAAACCAATCATTTGGTTCCCCTCCCTTGCATGTGGGTAATAAATACTTTTAATTAATTGAGCATGCCAAGGTGTGTGGAGTATGTTCAATATAGAACCATGAAGATTCAAACTCGACGAGACACAAGTTTATCGAAGGAATGTTGTAGCTCATGCCAAGATCAAAAAATGCATTTATTCCACTGGATCATGGGTAAATTTAATGTCTACTAATTAAATCAGACATTAGACGAGTTTGTGGTAGGTTAATTTACATTATTTATTTATTTCTCACTATATGTTATTTATTTTTGTATACAAGATGAAAGTCAAAAAAATAAATGAATTAATATGTAAAGAGAAAATTTATATTAATGGATTATGCATAAATTTCTATCCAACATGGAAAATTAATTAAGTAAAATACACTTAATATTTAAAATACATATAAATAATAAAATAAGATAAAATTTATACATAATTAATTAAAATATTTCAACCTAATATTGTGTTAGACTAAACCTTCTCTTACTTAATTGAGAATGAAACCATAGAACAAAGTGTAGTACATGTCCAATGTCTATAGAAATACTTTTATTATGGAGTTCTCATGGGGGTTTTCGATTGACTTAACTAATCATTTATTGACTTCAATGGAAAAATTATGTTACAAATATAGAGTTAAGTGTTGAGTAAATCCAGTTTACACTTTTAGGATAAGGGAATCTACTCAATAGATCAAGGAGTTTCAAGTCCACATTTGGAAAGACTGCCTACTAAATTACATTCTTATAATATTAATGTCCAAAATAAGGATCATTAAAAAAGTTATCGGGGATCCTTTCCACTATAATTTAAAGTTAACTATAAATTCTTAGTTCAATAGTGAGGTTCATTGAGACTTCATAAAATAGTGAGAGATTTAATAAAAACTTTTAATTTATTATATCTCACTAAATTTATTATCAAGATAAATACGAAAAATATTATCTTTTTAATTATATAATACTGTGACAAGTTTATCATCCACAATATTTCTATGATCAATATTGAATAAATACAACCTCCTTACTGGTAGTAACTTCAAAAAGTAGTTTAGATGCCTTTAGGTTGTGTTACTCCATGAATGGAAATATTACATACTAGAATCATCAATTCATGTTCCACTAACTAAGGAGGTAGGAGATGAAGAGTTCATTATCTAGAAAAATAATTTGAGAAATACGGTCAATATTCAAGGTTTTATCCTTTTATTTGTGTCTAGCGAACTCATGATGTCTCACAAAAACATGGATGCATAAAGCATGCTTGGGAACCTCTTTGGTATTTACTAGGAGTGATCTAGATAGGAAAAGTTTAATATTTTAAAGAAAAATTTTCAAAAAAAATATTGGAGAGGGTTCCCCAGCTATGCCTCAAATAGTCAATTTCATTGGCTACATTGAGTTCTTAGAGGTTCTAGGTTTTAAAATCAGCAAATAATGGGGAAGTAATCACATTTTGGAATCACTCCCTTAGATATTCTCAAGTATGGTTGTCAATTTTAATATGAACAACATTAAGAAGTATCTTATGGATATTCTTGCTCTTCTTCCCCAAGTAGATAAGGATGTGAAAGGAAAATAACATTCCATCCTTATGGTGATCAAATGGAAAGTGAAAGAGAAGATATTTAAGCCCAAATTTTATTCATGCCCTTCCAAGAAGATGAATATCAAAGGGAAGGAAAAGAAACCAGATTTTTTTTTCTCATGTGGAAAGAAGGGCCTTTTGAAGAAAAATGGTTCCAGTCCAAAGAAGAAAGGTAAATCTTCTGGTGTGGTTTTTATAAATTTTAATTTATCTATTTCTAAAAATTGGGAATTAGATACAACTTATGGTACTCATATATGTTTTCAAATATAGGAACCATGTAGATTCAAAAAAATTGACAGAGGGGTGGTAGATATATGAGAAGCCAACATAGAAAAAACATTTAATATAGCTATCAGGAACTATAATCTCACATTTCCCACCATAATAATCTTTGTTATAAAAGGTTTTTATTATCTTCCATTTGTTACCAAAAACATTATTATTGTATCCAACCATGATACTTATGGATTTATCTTCAAAATTTTGAATAAATGTTTCTTATTTTATAGGGATAACATTTTTTATGATAAGACACATTTAAATAACTATATTTATGTTTTTTATAACTTGAACCAACTAAAGTTAATCGATAACAAGGTTACTTCATATGACTTATATTACACCCAACTATCAAATCACTATCTAGGTAATGTAAATGAAAATTTCCTGACTAAATTACATCTAGATGGATATTTAGATAGTTTTGAACTAAATGAACTTTCTTTATTTCAAAAATGTTTACAAGGAAAAATGAACATATCCCCATTTAGTTTGAAAAGTGAAAGGGATAAAGTGCTTCTTAAATTAGTTCGTACTAATGTGTGTGGACTATTTCCTACTGAAGAAAAGGAAGGGCACTCATACTTTTGAACATTTTCTAATTATTTTATTAGATATGGATATGTGTGATTAATTAGGTACAAGCCAGATTCTTTCGATAAATTCTTGGAATACAAGAATGAATTTGAGGGCCAACATTGTATTAAGATTATGAAAATCAACCCAGACTGTGTTATAGAATATCTTAATTAAGACATTATTGATTAATTATTGGAGTCTGGGATCTGTTCCAAACTCAATACTCCTTATAAACCTCAGTGGAATAGTGTAAGAAAAAGGAGGAACATCACCTTATTGTACATAGGGAGATCAATGACGAGTCATGTGATTCTGACACTATCCTTTTGAGGGTTTTCATTATAAACAACAACATGTATCCTCAAACAAGTTCCAACTAAATTGATAAATGATATTCCATATGATTGTTGGAGTGGAAATTAAACCATATTAAAGAATTTACATTTTTGGGGAAGTAAATAATTTTTTAATTCCCCTTTATGTAACAAAATTACACCCTAAGGAACAAATTGTACATTTATAGGATTACCCAAGGAAATAAGGGGATATTACCAATAAGAACCCTTATAAAAAATATATTGTGGAAAAAATTCCATATTCCTTGATAAAAATTACATATCTAAAAGTGATCATTAGAGTGTGATAGAATTCAACTAATTTAATGCTCAAGGCACACAACAGTTGGTACAGAAATAGATTCCATGAAGCCCCATGGTAGAGGATACAATTCTAGAGACACATGAACTATATAAAAGTAAAAGTGAGGCTAGATAACTAGAATGTTTTGGTTTTCTAGTCACTGAAGATGGAGGATCATTAATGGTTTCTAATAATGATCCTCTAACCTACTATTAAGATCTAAGTTGAATAGATGCTTCCAAGTGGAAAGAATCCGTGAATTTGGAAATGGATTCCATGTACCAAAAACCAGTTCTATATTTTTTAATATCCTATGATATATGTAAATATCACTAGTTTCAAATGGTTATTAAATAAAAAATTAGACATGGAAGGACAAGTCTGTACATATAAGGTGTGACTTTTTGCAAAAGGGTTTAAACAACATCATGCAATTGAATAAAAATCCATTTTCACCAGTTTCAATGCAGGAATCCATAATAATTATACTTTCTATTTTTCCTTCTATTGTTATATGATTTACAAAATGATTTTCAAAATAGTATTTGTTAATGGGAACCTTCCAGAAGATTTCTATATGAGACAACCTGATGGGTTTGTGGTTTAAAAGGATTTAAATAAGGTATTCAAGTTTCAAAGATCAATTTATGGTTTAAAGCTAGTATCCAGGTCATGGAACATTCATTTTGATGAGGCCACAATGGATTTTGGTTTAAAAAAGAAAAAATGTGAGTTTTCTGCCTATAAAAGGTTTAGTGGAAGTGAATTCATTTCCTTGATAGTATATATTAATGACATATTACTCATTTAAAATAAAATATCATTCTTAAAGTCTATTAAGATATGGTTTAATAAATGCTTCCATATAATAGAATTGGGTGAGACAACATATATTCCTAGGATCATGATTCATCTTGATAGATTCAAGAGGTTTCTCGGCCTAAGTAAAAATATATACATTGAAAATATAATCAATATATTCAATATGGAAGAATCCAAGAGGGGATTTTTTCTAGAGTCACATGGAATTAATCTTTTAAAGAAAATGTGTCCTTATACACATAAGGAAATAAACATAATAAGAAAGATTATATACACGACATCAATTGGTTCAATCATGTGTGTTATGTTATATATTAGTCTAGAAGTTTCCTACCCATTGAGTGTGGTAGAGAGATATCATGCTGATCTTGGAGACCTCTATTAAATAGTATTAAAGACTATCTTTAAGTATCATAGGTGTATTAAGGATATTGTTTTGGGTCGATAGTGGAGATATGGAACAATTCATCGTAGGATATACATATTCTAGTTTTTAATCCAATAAAGATGAAATTATGTCACAAACATTATACATATTTACTTTGAATGTAGGTGATGTGAGTTGGAAGAGATTAATAAAGGTTATAGTCATAGATTAGATTGTGGATTTGGAGTATATTTCAAGTTATGAGGAATCTCAGGAAGTAGTATAGATATAAAAATTCATATAAGATCATGACTTGATACCTAGATGTAAATATCCTATCACACAATATTGTGATAATATTGTAGTAGTGGATCTCGTAAAATAGAAAATGTCACATAATTGAAAGAATCACATAAATTATAAGTGTAATCCCTTCATGGATTTTACATGTATATGTGAGCTTGCAGTGAGTAGTATTTCCATGAAAAAAATATAGCAGACACCTTAACTAAATCCATGCCTCAGTAGAAACATGATTTTCATGTGAGGTCCAATGGACTGAAAGTCATAGGTATCATCTCTTGTAAAACTAGGCTTTTTTAGTTTTGTTTTCTATAGACTAACTTATTTTTCTTTTATTACATGTATATTTTATTTATTTAATATTATTTATACATTTTATCTCATATTACTCAGTGTTCTACTTTGATTTAATGTAATAATTTACTAGAGTATTTTATTGTAATGATAAGGTAATAACAGTTCCCCACTATGATAAAAAAGATGAATTATTATGAAAATATACTTAAGATTGTTTTGTAGTTGGATAATATACTATGAAGATACATTTAATACATTGACTATCTAGTCAGAGTACTCATAAGTACATGATGCTTATTCTTTAGAAGATTGTGCATAGTAATATTCAATATGTGATATTATGAAAACATTCCAGCTATTAGGAATTCAGATTTGTTTAGTGTTGTTAGATATTCCTATATATGATCATGTTTAATGGTCCTTAGACTTTAAAATTATCATTAATACATTTCATGACTCATTCACTTGGATTTACTGACAATAAATACCAAGATATATGTTGGAGGGATGTAGGGTACATTGGGTGCGTCATGATTGACATGTCATTAATTGTTAATTTGAGGAAGTATTTGTCCCTTACATCTTAATGGGAGTTAATGTCTCATCCATTTGGTTCGAATATAACCATCACCTAAATTCCATAACCATAGAGTAACAACATGTTTATTTCAGATAGTTAAAGAAAGACATATCAAGAAAATAGGTTGATGTCATGGTTGTGAAACCTTTTTGATGGGATATTGTGACAAATAGATTATATTACATAGTTAGAATTCAAATTTTTTTCTATTGTGATATTATTTTCGTTCTCTTGGGTTCCTTGACCCATTGCTAGATAGTTATCTTGAAATTTATGCAAGCTCGCATAATACCAACAAGAAAGAATCCTAGAGGGTCACACACTAACTATTTTAATTGATGTCAATTAAATTATATTTTAATTTCATTAATGGAGTAAATATTATTCTCAAGAAAAATAAATTATTTTAATCAATTTATATTTATAGTATAAATTAAATAAATATTTATTCACTAACATGTGAATAAAAATATATAGTTTTTATTTTATTAAATATTTAATAAATATTTATTCACTAGTATGTGAATGAAATATTTATTTATGAATAAAATATATATTTTATTTCTCAATAAATACCAAGGATGTCAAAAAAACCAAGACTTTTTCTGATGATAAAATAATTTTTTACAAGGTGGTAAACATTATTTTTCAATTTGTGAATGTTAATGCATAACAAAATAATAATAAAATTATTATGTGGAATGGAATTTATTAAAGGTTGTAAATGTTATCAAATTGATGTCATGAAATTAAATAATATTTTAACCTAAAACATAATTCTATAAATATACAGTTATATCTATTGTGTATGGTATCTAAAATTGAGAATAGATAATTGTTTTGAAAAAAATATTCTCCCTCGACTCCTCCTTCTCTCACCCTCTCAAGAACGAGAAATGTATGTGATAATTTATTCATGAATAAATAATGATAGATCATTAATGAAAAAAAAATACATTTGATTCTCCATGTTATTACATGGATATGGATTGGTGTTTATTAGTTATCATTGAAGCACATGTGGATCCCCGATAGATAGAATTTATCCTTAGATCATCACAACACAATGAAGACAATATGAAAGGGTCAATTCAGATGATAAAAATTCACTGAAGTAGAAATTGACTAAGCCCAGGTATTTTTTCTTTATATGTTAAATAAATTAATTATAAATTTTACATGCAAGATCCTCACCCCTGGTTTCAGGAAATAGTTATTAAAATAAATGTTAATATATCACCGACCACTACATTCTTCCATTGTGCATTGAACCAAAAAAATAATCATTGCATTAACTACAATTAATATTTAATTAAATTTTATAAATAAATTTTATTTAAAAAATTACTAATTAGTTATTATTTTAATTAATTAAAATGGAGAAAAACCATGCACTTTCAAACAGTTTAAAAAATCACATTTTAAAAACAAAAATAAAGTTATACTAAAATAAAGCAAAAATATGATTAAAATTTAATTACATGGGCCGAATAATACTTATTTTAGAGGAAATAAAGTTCAAATCGTAATATTATATCAAAATTACTTAATTTATTCAAAATAAAAGGCAATTTTTCCACAAAAATCAGTATTTTGTACTATTCACTTAAAAATCAGTATTTTCCAAAAAAAAATAAAAAATTTCACCATTAGTAAATTTTGATATAATGACTTAAAAAATTCTGTTTATTTTATTAAGTTTTTTCTAAAATATCTAAAAATTAATTATATTATTATATCACAAAATTCAATAAAATTGTTTTTGATGAATACACACTTCTCATGAATAAAATTACTTTACTGAAAATTGATTGATTATTTACTATGAATTTATCAATAAATTTATAATGAGTAAGAAATATAAATATAAATATTTCATAAATTATTTAATATTATTTGTACACACCAAATTAATATCTAGGTTATAATGGTCCCATATTTTGTGGGTTGTTTATACTCGGTGCTACATGTCAAATACTCTATTGAACACAATGTTCTTCTTTTAAAAATTTTGGGTGTTTAATTATCTCCACCTTTAGTGAATTTTACCCATTAAATTTTTTCTTCATCTTGATATTTAGTGTTTTTTCATTTTAAAATACCTTATTTTGAGGCCCACATCTTAAAAAGTGTAACTCAAACATTTTCTTGAAAAGAGGAAAATAAAGTACGATGGTCTCTAAGAATAAAACATAACTAGGTTTCAAAATAGGAATAATTTGGTTGGGAGTAAATATTTGGACATGGAATGAAATTTTAATACCCAAATAATTATTTAGAGTAATATAGATCATTAATCCTGAGAAATTGAATGATTAACATAAAGTTAACAGCCACAAAACTTTAAACCAATGATGTGTGAAAAATATCATTAGTGTCATCAGAAATGATGGAAATTTGAAAATATTTTGTTTCAAGTTCCCTTTACTCGAGTTGATTAATAAATTTACCATAGAAACTAAGTGTATAAGTAAATATAATAACTTAATGAGTATATTTTAATCCTTTAATCAATATTGCCACAATCTCATCTTTTGCTTCAAATGATGAGTATTCAAGATGAATTTTTCATTTCTAGAGAAATAAAATAAATACTTAAGGGACCACATAACCATAAATAGAAAATAATTTATTCAAATTATATTTTTAAATTAACCAATTTCAATAAGGTTATCACATGGTAAATTAATTATCAAAAATTTTGAACCTCAATATGATGAAATATTACATAAATCTCAAAAATTCAACTGTAATACACAATGTTAAAACAGAATCATTCCATAAATGAATAACCCTATACACTCAATAACCTAAATGTTAAAGAGTATTTTATAATTTAATTTTATCTCATAACTTTTAGCTTATATGAAATAAAATATAGTGAACTTCTTATAAAATATCATTAATCACTTAGACATGAAATCACGTTTTAGTCCCATGGTCACCTATATGATACGACATGTGTTCCTATAATAAACTCAACATCAAAGATTTGATGACCCTAAAGGTTTCCAATATCAATAAACTTATGAAAAGAAAATTGATGGTATTATTCATCAAATAATACATCACATTAACCGTAATGGTTACATATACCTTAACATAATCAAATATCTCCTAAAAAATACCAATATTTGCCTAAACCTATCTCTGATTCCAACTATAAGACTCTCAGACTCACACTCCCATATCAGTTACTAAATTTATAAGCTTTACAATTCTAGATTTTATACCAATGAAGGTGAACTAATTTTTTCCTTTCAAACTTACAACATAAAAATGTAATTTTGGATCAATTACATAGCTAAAAACATTAGGTTTAGATTTTTATATAATTAGGAAAAACACTTAACAACATGGATTCATAAAGAGAAGGTTCATAAAGATAAACATTATCTCCCACTATAACAATATTTTATCATTTCGCATTAGGTAATAAAAATAATCCACATGAAACCGATTAAGTAAAAAGTCCTATTTTTGACTTTTATATCTTGTTTTGGAAATTAAAAATGTCACTTGTCATGTTTATCGTATCGTACTGCACATGCTGATCATACTGACCATGCTGATCGTACTGACCATACTAATCGTACTGACCATACTGATCGTACTGACCATGCTGATCATACTGACCATACTGATCATACTGACCATGCTGATTGTACTAACCATACTGATCGTACTCACCATACTAATCGTATTGACCATGCTGATCGTACTAACCATAATGATCATACTGAACATGCAGATCGTACTGACCATACTGATCTTACTGACCATGATGATCGTACTGACCATGCTGATCGTACTGACCATGCCAATCATACAATGCTGATCGTACTGACTATATTTTTTTTTATACTGACTTTGGAAATTTTATTGACTCTGCTACTCATACTATCATTACTTGCTTGTTTTGGTACTTATTCAAAAACACATGTTTCATATTAATCATACTCATGGTTATCATATTCATATGTCTTCTGTTTAACCAATACGATGTCATTGAGTTAGTTATAAACTATTTAAAATGATGTCGTTCTTTCTGTTTCAATGTGACTGTTATAATGCCAGATGTCTAGGTCCCTCCGAGTTTTTCAGAGAAATATGACCATTGGAGGCAATATGATCGTTGGAACCCGAGGCCTATAAATAGGAGGTCATTTGAAGCTTAAAAAGATAGAGACTTTGGAACACCCGTGATATTCTGCTTCTATAAAGTTCTAGAGAGAGATGTTGTGACTTCTCTCCTACTTTGTGCGTCTGATCATTGTATCGAGGGCTTTCAAGTGATTGAAAGACAGAGGTGTTGTTTACCTACAAAATCGAGGGTTGCTGGGGATAGGCAGACAAACGTACCGATCATCGTATCGAGGGCTACCAAGGATAGGCAGACAGACGTACCGATCATCGTATCGAGGGCTGCTGGGGATAGGCAGACCGACATACCGATCATTGTATTAGGGGCTTACCAAGGTGTTGGTGAGACTGACTTTTTATCCCTGGTGAAAGAATAACCCATCTCTTTGGGTCAAAATAATTGTAATTATTTTACATTTCCGATGTTGTTTTTATTAGAAAGGAATTTGTATTGTTTCCTTTCTTCTTTACACTTTCAATTATAATTGTTTCAATTACAATTATACTATTACATATTGTATCGATTGATTATATACACATTAAGGTAGAATCATTCACTATTTCTTTACTCTAATTATTTTATTTATCTTGAATACAATTACTTTACATTTCCAATTGTATTACATTACATCATACCTTTATACTCAATATAATTTTGGGTGTTTGTATTTGTATTAGTTTGAGAACATATAAACTAACTTCTTAAGTGTTTAAACACAATGTTTTAAACAAACAGTTCACCCCCCCCCCCCTCTTGTATTGTTCCACCTAATATACATATACATCTACATTTCTGATCCAACTGTTGGTATCAAAGGAGGTTTCCCACTGATTTTTATTAATTATTCTATTTCTGTCATACTACTATTTTAACTACTTGCTATACTAACGTGTGGAGTGGAAAAGATTTTGTTTCTTTAGATGGCAGGAATGAATATTGGGTCAATTGACAATCTAAATCCTTCTAGACCACATATCCTTTATGGGAATGATTATGAGTATAGGAGAGATTGTTAGAAGACTTTTGTGATCAATGATGGTGTAGACAATTTTATTATGCTTACTCGAGGTTATAAAATTCTTGACTAAGAAGTCAGTACTTTCACTAACCAAGAAAAGCAAGAATATCAACTGAATTACAAGGTACGCTATACTTTATTATGCTCTATGACCAAGAATATATACAGTCAGATATCTTCATGTGAAGCAGCCAACTGTATTTGGAAGAAATTAGAAGTCTCTCATTTTGGTACATCTAAGGTTATAGAAACAAGAAGAGAAATGCTTCAAGAAGAGTATCATGGATTTTTTTCCATATGGAGAGCCAGTATGTAAAGTGCAACAAAGGTTTATGACAATTGTCTATATCTTACAATCCATTGGAGAAAAAGTCCTGGATGATGATGCTCTATTAGATAAGATTATTGATATAATGTCGAATGAATGGGAGTCAAAAAGGACAGTTATTGATGAAAATAGAAAAGTTTCCCAGATTACACTTGATGAACTTTTTGGAACTCTTTTACAGCACGAGACAAGAATGAAAGGAGATGCTTATTTTAACAAGAAGAAAAATGGGAATGGAAGTGTATCCTTTACATCTAAAGCTAAAACACCTGAAAGGATTACAAGATCCAATGCCAAGAAAGTTTTTTTAATAGAATCAAGTGATAGTGATCACTCGGATAATGAGTTATCCAATCTTGCCCGAAGGATGAACAAGATTGTGGGAAAGAAAGACTTCCAATAAAAATTCAAAAATAAAGATAGGAAGGAAAAAAAATATTTAGAGGTAACTTGTTATGAATGTAAGAAAGTAGGTTATATAAGGCCTGATTGTCCTTTACATAAGAGAAATGACAGAAAGGGAAGACATTCTGAAAGAAACAAGAAAAAGTATTATAAGACAAAGAAAGTCATGAAAGAAAATGATACTTGGAGTGAAAGTAGTAGTGATTTATCAAATAATTCTTCAGAATATGAGTCCTCATGACAAAGAAATATTGGACTTATAGCCACATTACCAATTAAAGATCATTGTCTCATTGCTAAGGTACACAATGCTGAAGCTATTACAAATGTCTCTTTAAAAGCAAATTATTCTGAGAATAAATTTTATGAATCGTCAAATAATGAATCTCTATCATCAGAAGATGATACATTACCTTCATTTGAAGAAGTATCTAGATTTTCTAAATTACTCGAAAATGAAAATTCTAAACTCAAGAAGAAGCTTGAGAAAGCAAACTCTAGAATTTCAATTTTAACAAAAGAAGTATCGGATCTTTCTAATGATATTATTATAAAAACTTCTGATTTTGAAAGTATTTTGAAAACCCTTGATAATGTCAAATCTGATAAGGATAAACTTTCTAAGGATCTAGAAAATTTGATTTTAAAGAAAAATGTATTAGAGCCTAACTCTAGTTTTAAATTAAATGTTTTTTAAGATAAAAACTTAGTTTTAAAAATAAACTCATAAATTTTCTCTTTAAAGAAATGTTTGTCAAACTTTACCCATGCTAAGGAAAATTTTGGAAAAATTTATTCCCAAATCCGGACTTTGAGAAATCGTTCTAGACTTGGTTATACACATTCCAAACCTGTTTTTAGTAATAACTATTTTGTTCCACAAAAAACCTTTTTTTGTTCTAAGTGCCAATGTGGTGCACACTGGAAAAGAGAGCCTTCTCTCAATAAAACTCAATCATTAGGATTTCATAAATCTCATTTTGTAAAACAAATGTGGATTCCTAAAATTCTGTTATCTAAGCATTCTGGATCCAAACAAGTTTGGATTCTGAAAAACTGACTGTTTCTTTTTCAGAAAAATGAGAAGTGTACCAACCAGAATATTTGGTACATGGATAGTGTTTGTTCTCGACACATGACTGGAAACAAAGATTTATTTGAAAATTTTATGAAAACAAAAGGTGGAAAAGTTACCTTCAGAGATAATGATCAAGGAAAGATTGTTGGTATAGGTAATATTGTTTTTCTTGGAAATGTTATTATCTCAAATGTTTTTTTGTTAAAGGACTTAGGAACAATCTCATCAGCATAAGTCAATTATGTGATGAAGGTTACCTTCTGAATTTTAGAAATGATAAGTGTCTAGTTCACAATTCCAAGGATGAGTTCATTCTATCTTCCCATAGGCAAGATAATGCATACACTATTAACTTAGAAGACCTTAGGAGCCAAAAATTACCCTGCTTAAGTGCAATAGAAGACTAATCATGGCTATGAAATAGAAGACTAGGACACTACAATCTAAGAATCCTTTATAATCTGTCAAAGAAAAGACTTGTAAAGGGACTACTGGATCTTAGATATGATTCTTCAAAAGTCTGTGATCCTTGTCAATTTGGCAAGCAACATAAAACTAGATTTAAATAAATTAATGATGTTTCAACTTCTAATGAATTACAGCTAGTGCATATAGATCTTTTTGGTCCTTCACAAACTGGATGAATTGGAGGAAAATACTATGTATTTATTTTACTTGATGACTTTACTAGATTTATATGGGCCTATTTTCTAACAAAGAAATATGAAGCCTTTTCCTATATCAAAACTTTTAGAGCCAAAGTTAAAAATGAGAAGAATCTACCATTGATAACTATTCATAGTGATCATGGTGGTGAATTTCAAAATTCAGATTTTGATACTTTTTTTAGTAAGAAAGGTATTACTCACAATTTCATACCTCCAAGAACTCTTTAGCAAAATGGTGTTATTGAAAGAAGAAATCATATTCTTCAGAAAATGACTAGAACCATGTTGAGTGAATACTCAATTGCTATGCACTTTTGGGATGAATCTGTTAGTACTGCTTGATATACTATAAATCGTGTTTTATGTAGACCATTTCTTAATAAAACACCTTATGAGTTATGGACTATCCAAAAACCTAAAGTTTCATACTTCAATGTTTTTGGGTGCAATGTTTTTGGGTGAAAAGTATTCATTCTGAATACAAAAGAGAATCTTCACAAATTCTCACCAAAATCCGATGAAGGAATCTTTCTGGGATCCTCCACAACTTCAAAGGCTTACAGAGTTTTCAATAAAAACACTTGTACTGTTGAAGAAATAGTACATGTAAAATTTGATGAAACTAATCCTTTTGTTTTTAAACCCTCCCAATCTACATCCTGATATGTGTTTTCAAAAGCTAATTATCAACCTTTGATAGAAGATCCTTCTGATAAGGAAAATATTCAAGAATATACTTCTAAAACATTTACCATAGAATATTTTCTGCCATATGTTGATGAACAGGTTTTACAAAACCCAAATCAATTGTTTCTTAGGAATCATCCTAGTGATAACATCATTGGTGATGTAAATCAACCTGTAAGGACTAGAAATTCCTTAAGAAATGAAATATAACATCTTTCTTTTCTTTCCCAATTTGAACCTAAAAGTCCAAGTGAGGCCTTAGGTGATGAAGATTGTATCGAAGAAATGCAAGATGAACTAAATTAATTTGAGAGGAATCGAGTTTGGCCTTTAGTTTAAAGACCTAAAGAAAGAACTGTAATTGGTGTAAAATGTGTTTTCAGAAACAAATGTGATTAAAATGGATTCATTGTATGAAATAAAGCAAGACTTGTTGCTAAGGTCTATAATCAACAAGAGGGAATAGACTATGAATAAACATATACTCCTGTATCTAGACTTGAATCTATTCGTTTTCTATTAGCCTTTACAGCATACTTTAATTTTAGACTTTTTCAAATGGATGTAAAATGTTCTTTTATAAATTGTTTTGTTCAGGAAGAAGTTTTTGTTGAACAACCTCCTAGTTTTCTTGACCCAAAACATCCTAATCATGTTTTTAAACATACAAAATATCTATATGGTCTTAAACAAGCCCCTAGAGCATGGTATGATAGACGTACAGGATTTCCTTTACAAAACAATTATACAAAAGGTACATCAGATCCAACCCTTTTTATAAGAATAGAAAATAAAAATGTCTTGTTTGTTCAAATCTATGTTGATAACATCATATTCGGATCAACTTAGAAATCTTTAACTGATTCTTTTGCTAATTTAATGAAATTTGAGTTTGAAATGAGTATGATGGGTGAGTTAACATTCTTTTTAGGTTTCCAAATTTCTCAAAAACCAGAAGGAACATATATATACCAACATAAGTATATTAAAGATTTACTCAAAAGTTAGGGTTATGACAAAACTAAAAGTATCAACACTCCAATTGGTACCTCAAATTATCTTGATCTTGATGAAACTGGGAAACTAGTAGATCAAACAATTTTTAGAGGTATGATAGGAAGTTTTCTATACTTGACATCAAGTCGACCAGACATAATGTTTTCTCTATGCTTATGTGCAAGATACCAATCTAATCCAAAATATTCTCATTTAAAAGTCGTAAAGAGAATCTTTCGGTATTTAAAAAGCACTATGGATCTAGGTCTCTTTTATTCTTCTGAAAATGATTTTGTTTTAAAAAGTTTTTCAAATGCTGGATTTGGCGGTTGTAGAATGGATAGAAAAAGTACATCTGGAACATGTCATTTCTTAGAATATTCTCTAGTTTCTTGGTCCTGTAAGAAACAACACTCGGCAGCACTTTCCACTGCTGAAGCTGAATATTTACCAGCTGGAAGTTGTTGTGCTCAAGTGTTGTAGATGCAACATACACTCATTGACTATGGATTGATTTTTTCTAAAACACAAATTCTATGTGATAATACTAGTGCCATAGCTCTTATTAAGATCCCAACACATCACTCTCGTGCAAAACATATAGATAGTAGGCATCACTTTCTTAGGGATCACACACGGAAAGGAGATATTGTTTTAATGTTCATCGGAACTCGAGAACAACATGCTGACATTTTTACAAACCGATTACCTTCCGATAAACTTGAATTTATAAAAAAGAAGCTAGGAATGATTACAATAATGTAATCATTCATATCTACATCATGTTTTTCATTTCTCCTAACATTAAGAAACTCCTCTTTGAAAGGGGGAGAACATTTCTTACTGTGTTTTCTTTTTATCTTATGGTATGTGTTATTATGTCCTATCTGTTCATCGTATTGACAGTTTTATCGTATTTACAGTTTTCTCGTATTGACAGTTTTATCATATTGACAGTTTTATCTTATTGACAGTTTTATTGTATTGACAGTTTTATCATATTGACAGTTTTATCATAATATTCATCTATCTGTCTATCAGATTGTTCGATCATGGTAATGAATTTCTTTTCCATCGGCATGTCCAAGGTAACAAGTTTCTTTTCCATCAGATTATTAGTTCATGGTAATGAGTTTCTTTTCCATCGGATTGTCCGTTCATGGTAATGAATTTCTTTTCCATCAGCACGTTCGATCATGGTAATGAATTTCTTTTCCATCGGCACATCCGATCATGGTAATGAATTTCTTTTCCATTAGCACGTCTGATCATGGTAATCAATTTCTTTTCCATCGTCACATCCGATCATTGAAATGATTTTTTTCCCATCGGCATGTCCATGGTAACAAGTTTTTTTTTCCATCGGTTTGTTAGTTCATGGTAATGACTTTCTTTCCCATCGGCATGATGATTTATAGTATTCTTTTTCTTTTCGTACGATTGTGTTCTCTTTTGAACTCTACTAAAACCAACAATTACCTTACGTTCTCCAGTAGTTACTGTTCATTTTTTTTAATTTTTATTTTTAATCCTAACCATTGATTTCCTCTCTTCTAATCTCAACTGTAGAAGATCAACGATCACTCCTATATCGCCTATTAATACCCCCCCCCCCCCTCCCCAAACCCACATCATTTTTTTAGGATCTACGTCAAAGCTCTGCCTCACTGATTTTAAGTCATTGTACGATCTTTCATCGGCAGCATCTCTATGTCTAAGTATTCTGCCAACACTCCCACCGATATGTCTTCAAAGGCTTTCTCAGAAAAAGGCATTTTAAGGGAACGGTTTTTTTCCCGTGACTTCTATGATTTGTATGATTCTACAATCAAGAAGATTATTTTGCTTCAAGAATGGGATCATTTGTGTGTTGAAACACCTATTTCTCAAGATCCTATTCTCTTTGATGAAGTCAGTCAGTTTTATAAAATCGTATCGTTTGACAAAGACTTGACTATCAATTTTGTTGTGTATGATAGAACGTTGTCTATGTCTGTGAAACAAGTGGCTCATTTTCTTAATGTCCCGTTAGGTGGTGATTCTTTTTGTATATCTCATAAACTACTAGAGGAGGTCGGTACGTTTAATAAAGAAAGTGTCTATAAGCCTTTGTTTGTTGTAAATAAAGATAAGAGGAAAGTGGCTCATCTTTCTCCGGAAAACAGGTTTGTTTCCCTTTGGATGCAAGTTTTTCTTATCCCAAGGAAAGGTGATAGAGAAACTCTAAAAGTTTATGACATTTTCATGCTTGACTATCTTGTCAACATGAGAAATGTAAATCTGATCGGATACATTTTTGAAACAATTATGAATGTAAAGTCAGGGGCAATCAAATCTCATTTGATTATATATCCAGTTATCCTTACAAAGTTCATTCTCGAGAGCATGAAGTTTTGTAACATTCCTTTGAAAGGAAAGCTGATAGAACTGAAGCCATCCTGGATTAGTAAGAGTACTTTGAAGAAGTTGAATATTTGTTTTGACTCAAACTCAATACTTTTTGTTAAGGATGAAGAAGCTGAATCGGCTCCGAATCAATCGGTACCTATCCCAGTTAAAGACAATCAATCTATTGGTATTACTCAAAAGTCTGATCCGCAAACTAGCTCAAAGCCAAAGAAGAAGCCAATGTATAGTAAGAAGGTTGTCTCTAAATGGAGAAAGGATAAGGAACAGAGAAAGGGAGGTGGTCCAAAGTTTGGACTTGATCCAGCCAAAGCGTTTTCTGAAAGAATAATGGTAGAATAAACCCTTAAAGCTGAAAAGAAAAATAAGACCATTTTGAAAAGAAAATCTCGAAACTCTGATATCTCTAAAGTCATGAAAATTGTTGAGGATGCAAGTGCTCAACTAATCGATAAAGTGCATCAAGATCCCATCGTATAGAGTCTTCCTGATAAAGAAAAAGTAAAAAAAATGTTGGAAGAGATACAAGAAGTTGAAGAAGAAGAAGAAGATTTTCTTTTAGAATTCTTTCAGAGTTCGAAGAAGAGTAGAGAGGAATCAGTTCGAAAGAAAAGTGAAGGTATTCAAAAAACCCCTCATGCCGATCAAGAACCTTTTCAAACCACTGAAACTCCAGATAGTATTTATTATCAAATAAAGCAAGGTGCTCAATCTTCTCACACTGAAAAAGTTATTGTCATTAGTGACAAAATAAAAGATGAAATAAAGGTGAAAGAAAAAGCTAATGGAAAATAGCCAGTTGTAGACTCAAGCTGATCGAATGAACTAGCTTCGTACAATGAGGATACCGATTAAGAACACACATTATCTCTCAAGAATAGTGATTACATTGTTCATGTTTTAATAAGGGTTGAGAATAGTATCACATACATTCCCAGGCTAGAAGGGAAAATTTATTTCATTACTGACAATCAAATGAAGATGTTTGGCTCAGTAAAAGAATTGAGAAAAAAGTTCTGTCAGTTGAAGCCGATTTGAAAGTTCTTTCAAAAAGTTCGGATTCTCATAAGAAGGCTTGCAACAAGATGACCAAGTGGTCGTAAAAAACAGAGAGCTCAGTCAATGACCATGAGATAGCAATTGAAGATATAACAAGGTTCTAAAATGATCTTACAATTGCTTTCAATAAACATGATAGAGAAACTATTGAATGAAAGAATCAGGTAACTCATGGAGCTGATATTTCTTTATTAAAAGAGTTACAGGATAGAATGAATGCCTTTCAATCTGAGTTTTCGAATGTTTCATCTCTAGAGGATGAAATAGTTCTGTTGAAGAAACAAAACACTGTGTTATCCAATGATAATAAGAATTTTCATGATAGAATTGACACTCTTGAAAAAGGTATCAGAGTTCAGGAGGAAACAATCATAAATTAGGATCAACTCTTTATCGATCAACAAGACCTTCTTAGATCTCAGGGTGATGCTATTTCTGAAGACAAAAAAGAAATCAAAAAGATGAAGGCGGTTCTTCATGATTTGATTAAAAGAAGAAGGAAAGAGAAAAAAAAGTGACTTGTATTTTTTTCAAGTTTGGACTTGTTGTTATAATAATGAAATTTATGTCACCATATCCATTGTCTTGTATTTCTTTTCTAACTCTTTTAGGAATTTCAAGTTTACCCCATTCTTTTTGAAAATCACAAAGGGGAGAATGTTCTAAAATGGGAGAATTTTTTGAACAAACACTTCTATATCAAGGAATATCTATGAATACAATCCTTAGGAAAGTACATACCTAAGGGGGTGTTAGTTGTATTCAATTTCTTAGTTAGAAGAGTTTTCAATAACTCAAGGGGAGATAAGTATTTATTTTTATTTTTATTTTATGTTTTTTGATTTCCAAAAAGGGGGAGATTGTTGAGTCAAAAGTCCACTTTTTTACTTTTATATCTTGTTTTGGAAATCACAAATGTCCTTTATCATGTTTATCGTATCATACTGAGAATGCTGATCATACAGACCAAGCTGATCGTACTGACCATACTGATCGTACTGGCCATACTGATCGTACTGACCATGCTGATCGTACTGACCATACTGATCATACTGACCATACTGATCGTACTGACCATACTGATCGTACAAACCAAACTTATCATACTGACCATGCTGATCGTACTGACCATACTGATCCTACTGACCATGCTGATCGTACTGACCATACTGATCATACTGACCATATAGATCGTACTGACCATGCTGATCGTACTAACCATGCCAATCATACAATGTTGATCGTACTGACTATATTTTTTTCATACTAAATCTAGAAATTGTATTGACTCTACTACTCATACTTTCATTACTTTCTTGTTTTGGTACTTAGTCAAAGACACATGTTTCATATTAATTGTACTCATGGTTATCATCTTCATATGTATTTTGTTTAACCAATACGATGTCGTTGAGTTAGTTGCAAACTAATTAAAACGATGTCGTTCTTTTTGTTTCAATATGACCGTTATAATTCCAGGTGTCTAGATCCCTCCAAGTTTTTTGTAGAAATATGAATGTTGGAGGAAATATGACCATTGAAACCTGAGGCCTATAAATAAGAGGTCATTTGAAGCTGAAAAAGATAGAGACTTTGGAACACTCTTGATATTCTTCTTCTATAAAATTCTAGAGAGAGACGTTGTGACTTCTCTCCTGATTTGTGCGTCTGATCATCATATCAAGGTTATTGAAAGATAGAGGTGTCATTTACCTACAAAATTGAGGTTTTTCGGGGATATGCAGATTGACGTTCCGATCATCGTATCGATGGTTGCTGGGGATAGGCAGATAGACGTACCGATCATCGTATCGAGGGCTGATGGGGATAGGCAAACATACATACCGATCATCGTATCGAGGGCTTACCATGGTGTTGGTGAGACAGACCTTTTTATCCCTAGTGAAAGGATAACCCTTCTCCTTGGGTCAAAATAATTGTAATTCTTTTACATTTCCGCTGCTATTTGTATTAGAAAGGAATTTGTATTGTTTCCTTTCTTCTTTACACTTTCAATTGTAATTGTTTCAATTACAATTATACTATTACATATTGTATCGATTGATTCTATACTCATTAAGGTAGAATCATTCACTATTTCTTTACTCTAATTATTGTATTCATCTTGAATACAATTACATTACATTTCCAATTGTATTACATTACATCATACCTTTATACTCAATAAAATTGTGGGTGTCTGTATTTGTATTAGTTTGATATCATCTAAACTAACTTCTTAAGTGTTTAAACACAAAGTTTTAAACATACAATTCACCCCCCTCCCTTGTATTGTTCCATCTAATATACATATACATATACATTTCTGATCCAACAAAACCCTTCTAGGAATAATTTATTTTAAAAAATTCCTCATAACTCGGGGAAAGGGAACATAAGAAGAGTGACCTCAATTTCTCAGGATGGGAAAACATAAGCACTAATAACTGAATTTCATTACGGAGAACAATATGTGTATAAGGGTATTATTATATGATCAAAGATCATGAGTAAAAAAGATATATCATACCCATCAATACCTAGACCATGAATCATGAAACATGGAATTATTTTTTATCAAATGAAAGATTTATGATAATTAATAATAATGACCAATGTGATGTTAATCTTGATCAAAGGAAACATTATAAAACCATAGTAATCATAAAGAAAACATATTGGTATCATGGGATATCAACTTCCTAGAACCATTATAGGACACATAAAAATGAAATATCCATACATTCTACTTTCATACCAAATGAATTGGAGCACTTTCTTGGATCACACATCACATATGCTATAACGGGCACACCATATGCTATTTAGGAACACCCAGTGTATAAGGAATATCAGGATCACCCATGAGATATGATGTAGATAAAACCATCATATAAATAGTTTTTAATAACCATTATATGAAAAAAGTACATAGAACATTAATCTCATCATAAAACAAAAAAAAATCACCAATTATTCCTATCATAACTTGATTAACCTAAGGAAAAGAAATGGGTTTCATGACAATCTCTTTGGAACATGATTATCCTTGGTAAATGAAAGAGGTTTCATAAAAATTTCTTTGAAAAATGATTTATATTTGAGAAAGAAATAGTAACCATAACATTATATTAGAAACATGATTAAGTCATGGAAAGATATTTATTCCATGATAAACTCTTTAAAACAATCATAATCTATATAGAGAAAAAATAAGGAAAGAATCATTTAAAAATATCCCACGGTAGAAAAAACAAAATAAATGGTTGTTGACATTGATGAATGCAAATAAAATTAAAACATCATAAAAAAATTCTGGAGTAAAATAAACTTTTCCCTTTGATTATTTTCAAAGGATTCCATTTAATATAGAATCTTATTTTGAAAGATCACTTGGAACATTTCTTGATGAAAATATCATTTTCATTTTGAAAAATAGTTTTTCAAACAATTTTTTTTTTCAAAATACCATTCATTTAAAATAAAAATGAAAACCTATAAAGGAATCATTAAATATTAGTTATAAAATTTCATTAAAATGTTTTTAGAAAACATGGACATGGAATAAAAGTCATTTTTGACCTAAGAAATAAATAACTTCAAATTTACCTTAAATAAATTTCTCAATAATTTTAAATATAAAAGAGATGAAACAAATACTATTACTTGAAAAAATTCATCAATAATAAAAGGATAATAATGTTAAAGGTGTTTATTAGAAAATGATCAAATAATTTCCTTCAATGGGAATTCAAACATAAATAATCCCGATTAAAATGTAGATTGTAACATAAATCCTTTACCACATTGGTAACATTTCAATTTTAATCAACATGAAAGAATAAATAAAAATGTAAAATTAAATATCATGCACATAAGGATAGTAATTATATAACATATCCAAGATGCATTCGATAAAACTCATAAAATAATCTAGGTGTGTAACATAAATGATGTCTTAAAGAAGACAATTTGAGATAAGCAACAAATACAATGATCATAATTTGGAAGTGATAATTAATTAATTAATTAATTATATGTATCAAAGGTAAATAAAAATATGAAACATTGAAATAAACCATAATATACTCAAAATTAATTACATGCATAATATTAGTATATGAAACAAAATGAAGAAATAATATTACCCAATGAAAATAAATTAAGTGAAGATATTTTTTAACACTTGGTAACATTTAAATAAAATAACCGTGGATAAAATAATTAAAATTGAAACATAAAATATCATTATTTTTTATTTATTCATGGTATTAATTGTAAAATGTTCAATATATACACTATACAAAAACTCAGGTATATAACATTAAAACATGCCTCAATGAAGGAAAATTGAGACGAAGTCCCTAACTACTTTGGTAACCTCTGGATCAATATTTCATGAAATCAATAACCTTATATATATTTTCATAATAATTTTCATGAAAATAAATATAAAATAAATTCAGGTTAAGTATATACACCACACAATAAAAATAAGTCGTGAATATGGAATATGTCTTACATAATGAACCATGGGACGATACACCCTTAAAAAAATCATATCATTGATGTGAGGATCAATAAATGAAGTAATTATGTGTGACAAATGTAAATGAATGAAATAAAAGTTTCAATAAATCATATTTAAATCATATTTAATTGTACACATATTCGTTGAATAATATAATTAATGAAGTTGAAGTATAACCCAATGTATACAAATTCAGTTAAGAAACCCCCTATGTTGAGTCTAGATGTTCCATGCATACACAATAACTGTTGTATGATAAAATTGTATAAATTTTATTATTTATAAAAACCTTTTAAAATATTAATACATTATACTTCAATAATTTATTTTATTTATTTTTTATAACATATTGAAATACTTAATCAGTTAAGACTATATAGTGTGTTTAGAAGACATTTAATTCATTGTTTCAAAACAAATTTACTGTGTTGAACATGCTCAAAATGTTCATTATTACATAATATCAAGAATAATAATAATTAAATAATTATAATTTTTTCATTAATTATAATTTAAAAAAACATGAGATATGGTTATGAACAATCAACTATGTTACGATCATAGAGGTTGTAGGTCGTACGTGCACATGAGTAACATTTCCCTTTTTCAATGATCATTATTGAAAGAATGTAACTATTATAATATATTTAAAAAATTGTAATTAAATAATTAATACAATATTATTTATTTAAATATAATAATATATATCATTCATGTGATGTGGTGATTAAAAAAATAATCACATCGCCTCATGGAAGGCGGTATTCCACATGTAGTGAGTACAACATTATCATTTTCAGTGAGTGAAAAGGTAAGAATGAAAATGATATATAATATTTTAATAATGATAAATATTTCATTAAAATCATAATTATTTAAAATATATCACATAAATTCTTTAAATATATCCTTATTACCTTCCATGTAAAGTGTTAGTGAAAATTGAATCACATCACGTCATGAAGTGGTAGTCCGCCATACACATGAGTGAAATTATCATTTCCCCCATGGAATAAAAATTAATAAGTTAATGTGAAACTATAGTTACATAGGTTTAACTATGTTACAAATATCATATATAAAATTTTAATCCACTATTATAACAATTCGTGATCAGTGAAGAGGACAATCAAATTACATCTCTTCGTGAGATGGTAGTCTGTTGTACACACAAGTGACGGTTCCGTTTCTCATTTTAAGGAAGAGGAAATGGATATAGATTATTTAATTAATAGAATAAAATATGATGATATTTTATATAATGATGTTATTATATAATTATAATTGAATAATATTTTATGGAGTTGGAAGAATAAATAAAATAATAAACACATGGTTAAGTACAATACATCTTCCTCCAAGAACTTCCTTAAGTAAGAAACAAAATACTTCTTATAATATACTTTTGATAAAAATAATGTCTCTAATTCTTAGTGAGACAAGTTGTTAATGTATTTTTGTTGGTATTCTTTAAGGAAAATGGATTTTAATGTGTGAATAGGAGAATATTGGGGGTAGCCTTTCATAATTGAGGTGAGGTGTACACTTGTAAATTTTGAAAAGAAAAATCTGTACCCACATGTTTTACTTTCCAAAAGGGTCTAAAATAGACCATTATTGAGACTTATACATTATAGGTTCCAAATAGTTACATAAAATTGAATTTATACATGATTTTAGGTCATTTTAACCCTTATTCTTATAGTTAAACCCCCGACAAACCTGTTTTCACCTTTATTGTAGTGACTAATTTTTACTTATTCCACTATTAATTATAGGGAAAAATTAAATTTATCTTATTATATAATATAAATAATTTTCATTAAAAATATTTTATCCATCTTACCAAATTAAATTCACATAACTATCAAAATTTAATTTAAAACAAAACCTGCAAATGTGGCGAAAAGTGGTTTTTCATGAAATGTATTTTTCAATAAAAAGATGATTTTATATTTACTATATGAATAGTAATAATGATTTTACAAATAAAATTTCATATTTAATTATATATAAAATATAAATTTATTCTAAAACATTACTTTTTTGGGATTATTTTAATTAATTAAAACGGGGAAACATTATTCACTTTAAAACATTTTTCATAAAAACTATTTTTAAACACCAAAATAAACTTATACTAATGATTAAACTATAATTTATTAGAACATATAATAATTATTTTACCTTAAGTCAATTTTAAATATTATTTTAACTTTTTAATTAATTTATTTTCTGAAAATAAATGACGGTTTTATCCAAATCAGTAATTTAACTATTCACTAAAAAATCAATATTTTTAGAAAAATAACAAACCTTCACACTATGTTAATTTCAATATTATGACTTCAAAAATGTTATTAATTTTATTTACTTAATTTTATAATATCTCTATAAATTAATTAAAATATTTTTCTCACAAAAACATTAAAAACCATTATTGAAGAAAATATACTTTCGATGAATAAATTTTCTTTAATAAAAATTCATTGATTATTTTCTATGAATTGTTCAATAAATTTATAATGAATATAAAATATATATATATATATATATCATAAATAAATCAATAATATTCATACCCACCAATTTAATGAATAGGTTATAACTGTCATATATTTTGTGTTGGGTTTAAAATCGGTGTTGTGTGTCAAATATGTTACGAGACACAATGTTCTTCATTTAAAGTTTTAATGTGTTATAAAATACATCTTGAGTCATAATAAAACTGAGGTAGCTAAAAATTTATTGATACAGGGGTAGGAGATCACACCCCTGGCCAATTGGGGATAACTAATCATATCTAGAAAAGCATACTTTGAAGGGGATCATATGACTTGGATGTTAGAAATTGGATACCTAATCTAACCTAGGTAAAAAATTATAGGATCATGCCTGAACCCACATAGAGGGATACCAAAATATATCTATAAATATTCCATAGAGGGGATCACTTATCCTACACTAGGGATGAGATGTTTCACTGCACTCTCAAAGGGAAGAATAAGGGAATGATCAAACACTAATGTAGTTGTCGGACTAAGGAAAAAAGGAGATACACTCTACCCTAAAATATTTATATGTAATATTTAGGGTAACACTATGTGTTACAATAAGTCTGGCCTCTCCATGTTTGGGTTTATGATTATGTACTCCAGCCTATTCTTGTGTACTCTGGTCATGATTGTGTACACTAGTCATGATTTGCACACCAGTCATGAATGGTCCCATATACCAAGCGCTACACATCAGGTCTCTATCATCGGGTCACATGATGTGTAGTTAGTTCACATGCTCGTGTGATTCTTGTATTCATGTGTATTCCATGTCCATCTTTAAAGGGTTCCACATAGTGTGTGTTCTTCTTAACATCATGTTGATCATATTGATTATTTATAACAACTAATTTCCTTCAAATTTATCCACCCATATCACATTTTTCACTAATTCATCCATCAATCATTAAATAATGTAAAATTTAATGTTAACAAAACTCAAGCATTCACCGGTGGCCAGATTTTGGCCACCCATCAACTCCCAAATTGTTTCCAACTGCATTATTTCACCCAAATTTCTTATCCCACAAATAAATATCCTTACATCCAACACTAATATTCTGTCATTTAAAAGTATACTCTGTCCACATTCATTCTCAAATCTGAACCCATGGAATAAATCTATTGCTTCAAAGATTGATTTTTTGATAATTTGTTCCTGGGTAAAGTTGATCCATCTATCAAAAAAAATATCGATGATGAACCCTCAAAGAATTAGGGGAAAACACACAAAACAAAAATTTGAGGAACTAAATTTTCCCTTTATTTGTGTTGGAATTTTTTTCATTGATAGGGAAATCGATGAAAAATAAGATAATCATGGTTAAATATTTAAGAATATTCATCCATAAATCCAAAATAAACAAAAAATCAATATTTCTAGAGTAATTAATTCAAGATCTCTATGATGAATATAAAAGAACATGGATTAATACAAAAAATACTACCTTGATAATAGATCAATTTCAATTAAATAATTAATTTGCATCATTATTTTCAATGATATCCAAGACCTGGGTTGATGAAGACGTTCTTTCCTGAATGACCATTGATGAATTCATTATATTTTTAATCATATCCACTAATACTATCCTCCATAACCCTCTCTTAATATTTATAGGGTTATTAAGATAACCCTAATATTCAAAAATAATATGGATAATATAGAGGGGAATTAGTTTTAGAAATTAAATTATACAATATATTAATTATTTAATTTATTTTATTTTTTTATCTAATATCCATTAGAGAATACACATCAAATGAAATTACTGACATGCATAAAAGTTATATTCTACCTAGGGAAAATCCACAATCTTGATTTAATGGATGTCTCAGTAATTCCATATAAGAAACCATTCAAAATATGTTCTGTTATTAATGGAAAATTGTCTTAAATTGATAATATTAAATTTAATATTTTTAATATAACAAAAATGAGTATCTAAAACCCTATAAATCCCACATTGACTATGTGAATGACTATGAGAATATTGTTTATAATATTCCAAAGTGTTACATCTCATAAATAGAGTCATTAAATTCTCTCCATATCAAGGATTTTTTCCATAAAATCACAAGCCAACTCAAAATAATGGGGGCAATGAGATAACATATGGTTCTCCCATTCCCTGGGGATCTCTTAAATTTTTATATGCTACCAATGGAAACAAGATAAAGAAATCAGTAAACCATAATAGATTTTCTCCTACGAATCCTTGAAGCTCATAAAGTACTCTAAAAAGGTAGTTCCATCCTTGATGTCTGTCTTACCCCAGTTGATAACATGAGTTTGGTTATGCACATAACTCTTTAGCAACAACATGTAGATTACATCAATAACCTAGTATAAATATGCTGGTAAATCTAAGTAGTATTCCACCGCAACGTCCATGAGTTGTATTTGGAAAGGTCCAATGAATCTCGAAGATGGCTTTCTACCTTAGCCAAATATGTATAGTCCTTACCAAGGTGATTCCATCAAAAACACATGATATCACTCAAAAAAACACTAAAGTACTTTATCATGTTGGGACCAAGTTGGATGGATAAGGAAGTTTGATGAGTTAGCCTTTGTAGAGTGTAGGATTTTGTTGTCAAATAAGATAAATCAATTCACTTTGTAAAAGGACCAAAAACCAGACGATGCTTTTCTGATTTGTATTTCACAAATATAATAAGGTTGGAGAACTTGTGATGAAAGCCTTATGAAGGAAAGGGAGAGAGAAAGAAGTAGGCATGCAAGTATGCAGTAGGTGTGCAAGTATGATGTAGGCGCACAAGTATGCAGTAGGCACGCAAGTATGTAGAGGCGTGCAAATCATATTTCAAATAGCATTATTTCAAAAATATGGAAAGGGAAAGAAGGCGCGCAATTTCCAAGAAGGTTCCCAAGTACCAAAAAGGCGCACAACAACTAAGAAGACACGCAAGTCCCAAGGAGGTGCGCAAGTGCTAGGGAGTCGCGCAAGTGCCACAAAGGCGCGCACGGGCCAAGGAGGCACGCAAGTGAATGTGACGCGCAGGTTGGCAAAATGCCTATAAAAAGGTGACTACCCTCCTCATTTCTAGTGTCTTGAGACTTAGAGAAATATTTTGAGCTCTGAGCGTGAAAGTCGAAGAAGTGTGGCGCGCAAGTTGATCCTCATTTTTGGGTGGCGTGCAAGTTTTGTGCTGTCCTCAAAGAGGCGCGCAAGTATAAAGGTGGTGCGCAAGTATTGCCTGTCCACAAAGAGGCGTTCAAGTATAAAGGAGGTGCGCAAGTAGAAGGAGGCGCGCAAGTGCATGGAGGTGCACAAGTGGAAGGAGGAGGGAAAGTGCAAGTGGGTGAGCAAGTGGAAGGAGGCCCGCAAGTGCAAGGAGGTGCGGAAGTGGAAGGAGGCACGCAAGCTGTTTTCTCCAGGAGGTTTCTACCGGCTTCTGGGTAGGAAAGTGAAGAATTGTTTTGAAATATTTTGTAACACCCGAGATTTTATAAGATATATTCTCTTTAATTTCTTTCATATATTCTTTTGTATGATACACCAAGATTATCTTGTGCTATACGCAACACCGTATTAGCATGCAGTATACGCGACACTAATCTTAGATTGTGTTACACACAATTTCAAGTTCGTTTGATAATAATCATTCTACGCAATATTGAGTATATATATATATATATTTATTGAATGTATAAATGAAAAATTGTTGGATTCTGTTATAAAGAAACAACAAAGGAGTCTTGAACAACACACAACCCTAACTTGTCTTGCATTACACGCAATTGCGACCTTCCTCGATAGCGTGTGTTGTACGTAATACCGAGTTTTACTAAACAGTGATATATTATTAAAATATTATTAGAACTAGCTGTTATGAATAGTAATACCCACTTCTTGAAATTTTATAAATTTTATCTTTAAAAATGGACTTCATTTTTGGATTCGGAATATCGAAATTAGCCTAGGGTGAAATTTTGGTATTTTTTTGAAAACTTTCAATTTTTGATGAATAGGGAAAACACTGGGGTACTATTTAAAAAAGAATTTTTAAATATTTATTTTCTTTAAATTATTTTTACGTCAAAATTGAAACATAATACCTATATAAGTTCAAAGTAATTCATTGGAGTCATTTTATAATAATTTTAGATATATAAAAATTTTATTGAACTTTTCACCGTCTTTTACCCACCTCCTAGAAGAATTTGCAATTTTATATAAAGCTTAATTTTACCGCTTCTGAGAATGTAATTTCAAAAATACGAGAGACACAGTTGATGTCAGTAGGTAAAATGTGGTTCAATGAGATGAAAATAATTTTTGGTGAATAGTAACTTTTTACTTTTTTCCACGGTATAAAGTAAATAGGGTAATTAAGGGTAAAAATGATTTTATTATTACCCTAACACATGTCTTTATTCTATTGGATAAGTGTAATTCGACCAAAAACAACCTTAAGAATAAAATATGACCATTTAGGCCCACTTGGATTAGATTAGGACATTTAGTATTAATTAAAATAGTTAAAATAAATGTTTAATAAGTAAATAATTCTTAATATAGGTTTATACATAAGACAAATTAGACTATAAATATTCATTATAAATCTAAAAATATTTCCTACATAATTCTATTTTATTTGTAATTTTTAAACTTTAAATAATTTAATGTATTTATGACACAATGATGATGCAGTAATTATATTATTAATGAAATATTGACATAATTGATGTTATAAATACACAAATAAATGTAATTTGAGACTTTTTATGAATTAAACTAATTTTCTAGGTTAATATGACATGTTATTATTGATTTAATTAAGTTTGTTTGAACTAATAATTCTGTTATGATTTTAAAATAAAATCAATTACCAAATACTGTCAAAAATGACATAAAATAGTTTTTAAAAAAAATATTATATTATTAATTGTTATTTTATTTCTAAAAATCTATGGTTTGGAAAAATTACTTTGATAAGGTTATATATATTAATAATAAACAACTTGGGGTTCGTTAGGCTTGTTATAGTAAGTTTATTAACCTTATAGTGTAAGAAAACAAGAAGACGCGGTAAAAGAAAAATCATTTAACTTAAAGTTAAATCTAAATGATAAGCTTAAAATAGTAACCTAAACTTGTCCAAATTCTATTTTATGAGTGGATTTCGACCCATAACCACCTTTTCTTATAAATAAATTAATTTGGAGCTATTAGAAACCGAATAAGACTTTATAATAAAATTATATTTTTAGTTTTTCCAATGGTGCCCCTCTCCTCGCTTATAAAAGGGAACCTCCTCCCTCTCTTCCTCACACCACTTTGAGCCTTCCAGCTCGGCCAACCCCTGAAAAATTTTCTTCTCCACTTCCCTAGAAACATCATGTAGGTCTTGGTCTTCTTCAAAGACCAATTTTAGTACCCTAAAATGGGGTCTCAAAGAGGCGCTTCAAAGAAGAGGTAATGTCCATTACCGATTCTTTCAACTTTATTTCTTCTTCCACTTCTTCTTATTTATTTGTTTCATTATGAAGTAATAACATCAGTATCACACATATAATAATATGTTATTATAAGTATGTAACAACCATATTTCACCATCTATCCATCCTACGGAAAACGAAATCACCGCGCGTGCGTACATACGAAATACCGTCTCCGCGCCGTGGTGTAATCTATTTTCCCACCACCACCTTACTTGGATGGGTATAATGGTGCAAATAAATAACTATATATGATTATTGTAAATTTTTATTGATTCTGAAATATTATACATACACTCCAATACAATTCCATGATCATGAGAATGATATCATCGCTCGTGCGTACGTACGGACTACCGTCTCCACGACGCGATGAGATTCATTCTCCATGTTAACCATTCATGAATGATTATAAGGTTTATAAATAATTAATAAAGAAATATATGACATAATAATGATACTGGATTTATGTATATATATATGTATGTCATCTACTTAATTTCATTCAATTCAATAAGGAAATGAAAACAGCGTCCATGCGTACGTACGGCCTACCGTCTCCATGAACGGTGATTTCATCCCATTTAATCGATCTATCATATATATATATATATATATGTATATACTGAATATATATTATATATAAATCATTTTTTACATTCTTTAATTAAGTAAATAATGATATAAGTAATAATATCAAGAACAACAAGTCCAAACAAGTACGATAAATAAAACGATTTAACCCAAAACGTTGCTTTAACATGGACCTTACAAAAGAACAGGTAATATAAAGTCATAAGTGAACCATATATGATATCATAACAATGAATAGGATTCAGTAATAATTCAATGACATTATTTAAATCATTATACAGGAGGTTCGGAAACGTATGAAGCATATCAGACCCAAGGTAAGGGATAACTTTTCCAATTTTTTTCTTATCCGAGAGTGTTTATTCGTAAGTATTTACTAGGGTTATTGTTATCATCCATGTCCACATTTTCTGAAAATTGTTTCATGTATGTTTAAAGTCCTTTTTAACCATTTTTGACTTTTAATACATGGTATGTATGGAATCTTTCTTTTACGAAGTACTTTTTGACTTTTCCGGCAAAATACGAGAAGAATGTTTTTTAACTTATACGGAATGAAAGGATTTTTAGATTTTATAAAGCCTTATTTTCATGAATCTTCCTCCAAAATATTTCATTACTATTTACAACAAAATCCTTTTCTTTTAAAATTGCATGAAATTTTTTGAATATAAAATGATTTTGAAGAAGAAAGAATATTTTCCTCAAGAATTCATTTCAATTATTTTATCAAAATCATTTTCCATCTAAGATGAAATTATTTAATATGTGTATGTTTCAAGTTTAATGTCTCTATGATTTAAATGGTTTCACTTTTCTTATGATGAAATTCCCATTTCATTTATATGGATTATCTGATGATGGGGTGATGTTTATGAAACCCATTTTATTTTTTGGGTTATTATTAATGATGTATGTTTATTTTGAGGCACAAGTAAGAATGATTTCATTATGAGATTGGTGGGACCTATATCTCCCTCTAATGCATTGGGTAAAGAATTATATCTCATGATATAGACATGGCTGGAATGGTATGTTAATCGCGTTCAGTGTTACAGGACTGAAATGAGGAGTGAACTTGATTCAGAAAGGGACTTTGTCCACTAAGATGGTTTTGGCAGCAATGCCTTGGCTACTATGGAAATCATAACATTTTCTTAATGGTTGCCACAATTACATGTTTTATTCCCATTATATTTTATCATGATTGATGTTCCATTATGATATATGCCTTACGTACTTCCATGATTTATGTCTTTGCTCAAGATTTTGATGTTTAAATTTCATGTTCAAGTTTTTTCTTTCAAATGTTTATGTATTGTTTTATGTTCTCTATGTTTTCCCTTACTGAGCATATGAGCTCACACTTTTTATGTTTTTTTTCCCATGAAATAAAGAAAGGTTTTAGGTAAGGAAAAAAAGGGGACGATCATTATGGGAGTTGTTGAAGATATTTCAACATGATTAGAAGTTTATATTCCAAGTTTCCAAAGACACTATACTATTACGGTCCTTTTGTGTCTGTTTTTATTATGTATTAATTATTCCGTAAAAGTAATGTAATGTCCATGTACGTCAATCTTTGGGTCTCTACAGTTCGTATCAGAGGAAAGGTTTAGTTAACCTTTTTAAACTAGGATGCGAAAACATTAGTGATATCCCTAGATATATTTCTAAGGTATGTCTAGGGATGTCCCTAAGGATAAGTATAAGTATAGGATATATTCCTAGAACTGTGGTAATGATCATAGAATTTAACCTAAGATGTTAGAAATTGAGGGAACTCCCCCTTTACTATGTTGTTTTCCCTAGCATGGTTTTTTCCTCTCACACTATTCTTTTTGGGTTTTTGAAAAAGGCTGGAAACAGGAAGATTCATGATAATGGAGGATATGACGGACAATGGAATGATATTCTTCATGAGAAACCAAATGAAACGAGATTTGGAAGTCCAAACATCGTTATTATGCCTAATCAGAAAAATCGTAATATGATCAATAATGTCAACTTTGGTATGTTTCCCGACTCAGATAATAAGAGAAATATGGAGTTTCATGATGATCATAGAGGAAAGAAAGTTAAATTTCTCTCATGTAAATCATGTGGGAAGAGGCATCAGGGATATTATTTCAAAGGAACTTGAAGATTCTTTGGGTGTGTAAAAGAACGACACAAAGCCAGTAAGTGCAAAGGAAAAGGATCAGTTAACACCATGGACAAGGATAATGGTATTTCTATGACATGAACAATGATTAGATGTTTTAAATGTGGAATGTACGGGCATTATGCAAACCAATTCCCTAAGGGAAAATCTCATGAATAGAATCCACATGGTCATATGGGTAGTATTTTTGTGTATGATGATGAGGAGACTACAAATGATATATGAGCTAAAAGAAGTGTTCAAGCTCAGTTAGTTGTTTAAGAAGGTAGTGGAATGATTGTATGTTTATCGAGAGTTATGTTGTATAGTTAATGGTACTATGGAATAAAGAATCATCTAAGGATTGTTACACTATTGTTATTCCTAATGTATTTGAAAATATATTTTGAATGGTACCGGTAACCATGGAAGGTTATTCAGATATTTTTGGAAAGTAGATGATATGCGCATAATGAAGGAATAAGAAGATAATGAGATGTTTGATTGTATTCATGAGCTCATGATTGATATAAGGAATAAGTGATATCATGGTTTGAGTATATAGAATTTTGAGGATTTTGGTATGTGGAAAGTGTTAACTTTTAAACTACATTCATGTTTTCACTAAGGTTCAATGGGTATTCATTCTTCAAGAGAATACATGATTAAGGTATTCAAATGTTTTTAATTTTACCAACAAAATATATCTTATGATATATGGGGGATAAATGATGGCATTCACGTGATTGTTATGTGACATTTCAAGTAATCATTTACTTTATACTATGAGCTTGGACCGAAGTATTTTAGATAAGCCTAATGATTTGAATGGATTATGTTGGACATAAGTTAGTATTGGTTAAGGATAGAACTTTTTTTGATATTATTGATGGGATGTTATAGTAATGTAGTTTTAGAAAAAGGACAACCTGCAGGATGAGCGACAACCCATCACGTTGGTCAAAGCTGTGGGAATCGAACCCACAACTGAAGTGCAACTGGCATTTATCGCCTACCACTGGCCTACAAGAAGTCCCTGGTTAGTATAAAGTAGTTTTATTTTATAAAGTGGTATGATAGATGAAGTATAAGTCCATTTTTGGAACGATATACAATAGATGGACTTATATATATAACTATTGCTAACCTTTTGATTAAGACAGATGGAAGGACCCATCATTCTATCACATGATCTATTAACACTTCACGAATGACAAATTCAACTTCATTTCATTAAGAGATGAAGTGGAAATTGTTCAAGGCATGAACAACGGTGAGATTATATCAAAATAACGTAAGTATTTCTTCGAATTAAATTTTTTAGAGAAATGATCTTGAAAACCAAAAATGTTGTCCTAGTGCCCTTATATCTGATGAATCAGATTCTACCTTAGATCATCACAAATTTATGGCTTTGTGATTGTTGGTGTTTTCATAGCCATGTTCTCTACCACTTTCAATCAGAACTTGATGGTTAGATTTCTCTTCCATATCCATATTTTCACCTATGTTGTCCTACATGGAAACCCATTGCTGAGTTAATTTGGGTAACTGTTATGTTTCATACTTTAGTTTTTAAAGTTATGTTTTGGTATTTCATTTTACGATTTTGGTTTCTATGAATAGTAAATGATTTATAACCTTGACGAATTTCGAGGGAGAAATTCATTTTAAGGGGGGTAGAATGTAACAACTAGATATTTTATAAGATATATTCATTTTAATTTCTTTAATATCTTCTATTTTACGATACAGTAAGATTATCTTCTGCTATACACAACACCTTATTAACTTTCAGTATATGCAACACTATTATTAGATTGTGTTACACACAATTTCAAGTTCATTTGATAATAGTCATTCTACACAACATTGAGTATATATATATATATATATTCAATGTATAAATGAAAAATGGTTGGATTCTGTTATAACGAAGCGACAAAGGAGTCTTGCACAACACGCAACCCTGACTTTGCTTGCATTACACGTAATCGCGACCTTCCTCGATAGCATGTGTTGTACGCAATACCGGGTTTTACTAAACAATGATATATTATTAAAATATTATTAGAACTAGCTGTTATGAATAGTAATACCCACTTTTGAAATTTTATAAATTTTATCTTTTAAAATGGACTTCATTTTTGGATTCAGAATATCCAAATTAGCCTAGGGTGAAATTTTGGTATTTTTCTGAAAACATTCAATTTTTGATGAATAGTGAAAACACTGGGTTACTATTTAAAAACCGACTTTTTAATAATTTATTTTATTTAATTTAATTTTAGGTCAAAATTGATACATAATAACTATATAAGTTCAAATTAATTCATTAGAGTCATTTTATAATAATTTTAGATATATGAAAATTTTATTGAACTTTTTACCGTCTTTTACCCACCTCCTAGAAGAATTTTCAAATTTACATAAAACTTAATTTTACTGCTTCTGTGAATGGAATTTCAAAAATCCGAGAGACTCAATTGATGTTAGTAAGTAAAATTTGGTTCGATGAGATGAAAATAATTTTCGGTGAATAGTAACTTTTTACTTTTTTTACCATAGTTGAAAGTAAATAGGGTAATTAAGGGTAAAAATGATAATATTATTACCCTAACACATGTCTTAATTCTATTGGATAAGTGTAATTCGACCAGAAACGGAATAAAATATGACCATTTAGGCCCACTTGGATTAGATTAGAACATTTAATATTAATTTATTTAAAGAAGGGTTAAAATAGTTAAAATCAAAGTTTAATAAGTAAATAATTTTTAATATAGGGTTATACATAAGATAAATTAGACTATAAATATTCATTAGAAAGCTAAAAATATTTCCTACATAATGGTATTTTATTTGTAATTTTTATACATTAAATAATTTAATGTATTTATGACAAAATGATGATGCAGTAATTATATTATTAATGAAATATTGACATAATTGATGTTATAAATACCCAAATAAATGTAATTTGAGACTTTTTATTAATTCAACTAATTTTATAGGTTAATATGAAATATTAGTATTGATTTAATTAACTTTTCATGAACTAATAATTCTGTTATGATTTTCCCAAAAAATCAATTACCAAATAGTGTCAAAATTGACATAAAATAGTTTTTAAAACAAATATTATATTATTAATTGTTATTTTATTCTTAAAAATCTAAGGTATTGCCAAATGACTTAGATAAGGTTATATATATTAATAATAAACAATGTGGGTTTCTTTTGGCTTTTTATTGTAAGTTTATTAATCTTATAGTGTAAGAAAACAAGAAGACACGTAAAAGAAAAATTATTTAACTTAAAGTTAAATATAAATGATAAGGTTAAAATAGTAACCTAAACTTGTCCAAATTCTATTGGATGAGAGTATTACGACCCATCCCCACCTTAGATTCAAAATAAATCAATTTAGAGCTATTAAAAACCGAATATGACATTATAATAAAATAATATTTTTAGTTTTTCCAAAGGTGCTCATCTCCTCCCTTATAAAAGGGTACCTCCTCCCTCTCTTCCTCACACCACTTTGAGCCTTCAAGCTCGGCCAAACACTGCCAAATTCTCTTCTAAAATTCTATATAAACATCCTATAGGTACTGTTCTTCTTCAAAGACCAATTTTAGTACCCTAAAAGGAGGTCTCAAAGAGGCGCTTTAAAAAAAAGGTAATGTCCGTTACTGATTCTTTCAACTTTATTTCTTATTCAACTTATTCCTCTTTAGTTGTTTCATTATGAAGTAATAACATCAGTATCACTCATATATTGATATGTTATTATAAGTATGAAACAACCCTATTTCACCATCTATCCATCCTACGAAAAACGAAATCACCGCGCGTGCGTACGTACGGAATACCGTCTCCACGCTGTGGTGTAATCTATTTTCCCACCACCACCTTACTTGGATGGGTATAATGGTGAAAATAAATAACTATATATGATTATTGTAAATTTTTATTGATTCTGAAATAGTATACATACACTCCAATACCATTCCACGATCATGGGAATGATAACATCACTCGTGCGTACATACGGACTACCGTCTCCACGACGCGATCAGATTCATTCTTCATGTTAACCATTCATGAATGATTATAAAGTATATATAATAAGTAAAAATGAAATATATTATATAATAATGATAATGGATTTATGTGTATATATATTTATGTAATCTACTTAATTTCATTCAATTCAATAAGGAAACGAAAACAGCGTTCATGTGTACGTACGGCCTACCGTCTCCATGAACGGTGTATTTCATCCCATTTAATCAATCTATAATATATATATATGTATATAATGAATATATATTATATATAAATCATGTTTTATATTTTTTAATTAAGTAAATCATGATATAAGTAATAATATCAAGAACAAAAAGTCCAAACACGGATGATAAATAAAACGATTTAACCCAAAACGCTACTTTAACATGGAACTTACAAAAGAACGGGTAATATAAAGTCATAAGTGAACGATATATGATATCATAACAATGAATATGATTCTTTAATAAGTCAATGACATTATTTAAATCATTATACAGGAGGTTCGGAAATGTATGAACCATATCGGACCCAAGGTATGGGATAACTTTTCCAATCTCGTTCTTATCCGAGATTGTTTATTCATAAGTATTTACTGGGGTTATTGTTCTCATCCATGTCCATGTTTCTTGAAAATGGTTTCATGTGTTTTTAAAGTCCTTTTTAACCATTTTGACTTTTACTACATGGTATGTATGCAATCTTTCTTTTACGAAGTACTTTTTGACTTTTCTGACAAAAGTACGAGAAGAATGTTTTTTTAAACTTATATGGCATGAAAGGATTTTTACTGTTTTATAAAGCCTTATTTTCATGAATTTTCCTCCAAAATATTTCATGACTATTTTCAACAAAATCATTTTCTTTTAAAATTTCATGGAATTTTGTGAAAAGAAAATGATTTTGAATAATAAATGATATTTTCTTCAAGAAATCATTTCAAATATTTTATCAAAACCACTTTCCTTCTAAGATGAAATTATTTCATATGTGTATGTTTCAATTTTAATGTCTCTATTATTGACATGGTTTCACTTTTCATATGATTAAATGCCCATTTCTTTTATATGGATTATGTGATGATGGGGTGATGTTTATGAAACCCATTTTATTCGTTGGGTTATTATTAATGATGTATGTTTATTTTGTGGCACAAGTAAGAATTATTTCATTATGAGATGGGTGGGACCTATATCTCCCTATAATGCATTGGGTAAAGATTTATATTTCATGAGATAGACATGGCTGGAACCGTAAGTCAATCTGGTTCAGTGTTACAGGACTGAAATGAGAAGTGAACTCGATTTAGAAAGGGACTTTGTCCACTAAGACGGTCTTGGCAGCAAATGCCTTGGCTACTATGGAAATCATAACATGTAGTTAATGGTTTCCACAATTACATGTTTTATTCCCATTATATTTTATCATGATTGATGTTCCATTATGATATATTCCTTACGTACTTCCACGATTTATGTCTTTGCTCAAGATTTTGTTGTTTAAATTTCATGTTCAAGTTTTTTCTTTCAAATGTTTATGGATTGTTTTATGTTCTCTATGTTTTCCTTTACTGAGCATATGAGCTCACACTTTTTATGTTTTATTTTCCCCAGGAAATAAATAAAGGTTTTAGGTAAGGAAACAAAAAGGGGAAGATCGTTATGGGAGTTGTTGAAGATATTTCAACATGATTAGAAGTTTATATTCCAAGTTTCCAAAGAAACTAAACTATTACGGTCCTTATGTGTCTTTTTTTTATGTATTAAGTATTCTTCAAAATTAATGTAATGTCCATGTACTTCAAGCTTTGGGTCTCTACTGATTTGATCTAGGAAAGGTCATCAAGAAGCACAGAATTATTTCATTACCCTATTTGTGCTAAGAGGGACCACACACACTATTGAATTGTTTTCGAAGTGCTACCCGAGTGTAAGGGTATATCCAACTCATTTTATTCTACATCAAAGGATTGTTTTCTAGTGGATTTTGTGGTACTAGATTGTTGTTGTACCATACCATGGACGTATCTACTCTTATTGATTAGTGAACCTTGTAAATATTGTGTTCATGTGGTTGTCTGTGTTCAGTAGGGAAGAAAATCTTTAACAGGAGGTGAGGGTTGTTTCAAAAAGGGGAAACATAAAAAGAAAAAGATATCATTGATTAACCCCCTCTCCCTCTCAGTGATACTTGGATCTAGACTGGGAACTTCAATTGGTATCAGAGTCGGGTTCCCTTCATTTATTCTTTGTTGAAGTGGTTGAATAGTAGTTGTGATAGAGAATCTAAATTTCTTGAACAGCAAGGGGATTATGATTTTTGATGGAAAGAACTATCACATCTGGAAGGATAGAATGATGCCTTATCTTATGTCTCTTGGATATGATGTTCTTGAAACTACAAAATTTGGATTTCCTACATTTGATGACATGGTTTCTCTTACTCCTATCGATAAGAAGAATCTTGAGAATGATGGAAGACCTAAAAATGCATTACTCTCATCTCTTTTTGAGAGTGAATTTTTAAGAGTGAAAGGTGTTTCTACAGCCAACGGAATATGGGAAAAACTGAAGAACATCTATGAAGGAAATACAAAAGTGAAGAAGGCCAAACTACAAATCTGGAGACTAAAGTATGAAGATGTGAAAATGGGAGAATCTGAATCTGTTGGGGATTTATTTACCCTGATAAATGATATTGTCAGTATAATCATATGTCTTGGTGAAATGTTGGGGGATTCTAAAGTTGTCGAAAAGAACATTATAATTCTTCCAGACAAATTTGATGTTATAGTGTCTTCATTGGAAGACAGAGACCCTGGGACATTATCTCTGGATGACTTGCATAGAACTCTCATTACTTATGAAGTGAGAAGGGAGAAGACTATGAAGACCGAAACAAAAGCAGATAGAGAAATGCCATTCATGTCTTCAAAGAGAGAGAAGTAAAAGAAGACTCTTATTGAAGATGATGCTGGTGAATCCGATTCTGAAGATGAGGTATGTAAAAATTTTGATGAAATTTTATCCTTGTTTTCTAAAAAATGTGAAAAGAGGTACAAGGAAATTCAAAGGGAAACTTCCCTTGAAATGTTTTGAATGTGTAGCTATTGGTCACTTTGCGGCTAACTGTCCTAAAAAAATACAGAAGAAGATAATGATGGTGATGAGAGATGGACAAGAAGGTCATGGAAGAAACAAACTAACAAAGATAAATATTTTTCAAAGGGTAAGGATAAAAAATTCTTCAAATCAAAAAGAAGAAACTTTTTATCTAGAGATGAAGAAGAAGATAGTGAAGCTGAATATGAGAAATCATCTACTGAGAAAGCTAGAGAGAATAACTTTATTACAACACTGAATAATGAAGATTACGGGAGCAACAGTTCTGAAGAAGAAGAAACTCAACTTGAATATCTTCTGAAAGAAGAGTTGAAAGAAATTTTAAGGAAGATCAGAAGGCTTGAGAAGGAAAACAAAAAGTTGATATATGAAATTTCCACATTAAAAATCAATAAGGATTTCCTGGGGTGAAAATCAAGATGGAAAAAGAGATTTATTATCAAGAGAATTCTCTTGAGAATGCAATGAATCATAATGATCATCTTGAAGTAAAGTTGAAAGCAAAAGAAGAAGATTTTGAACTGTTCTAATAGAAACTGCCCAAATCTAAATAAATGAATGTCAGTTTAAAAAATTCTCTCTCAGATGTTGGTGAATATTCCAGGAAGAATGAACCAATTAAGGGTCCATAGAATTTACCTTCAAAAGTTGAGAAGAAATATGGAACTGCTTCTAATAGGAACAAAGTTGGAAAGGATTTGAATGTGGCCAAAGTCAGTAATTCAGAAAAATCAGAAATGCATAAAAATCCTATGTCCAGAAATATTTCTACTACTTTTGATCCAAATAAGTTTGAACAGAAATCTGAGTTGAAAAAGAAAATTATAATTGAAAGAAGAAAGGATGATGGTCAGTCGAGTTCTATTAAGAAGGCTGTTGAGAAGCATGTTCACAACTCCGGTCAGTAAATAAGTTTCAGAGGAAAATATTCTTTCTATGGTTACTGCTGGTATTGTGGTGGATTCAGACACATGGAAAATATGTGTTTGTTCAACCAACAACATTACAACTATTCCACATGTTTTGAAAGACAAGGATTGAGGGGGAGTCAATCCTTTCAAAATAGAAGGTCTTCAAATAAATTTGAGAAGATATATGAGAAGATAGGTGTGAATGTTGAGAATAGGTTCCAATTACTAGAAACTTTTTGTGAAAGATTTGATAGACCTGGACATCATGCTAAGGGTTTCTTTAGTGTGTTAACAGAGAAACAAAATATTCATAATAATTCTCAAAATACAGAGTTTTTAAAAGCTAAAAGAGACAGATATGATAAGTCTGAAAAGAAAGAGTGCATGGTTGTCTGGCCAGAACACATTGACTTGGCTAGGAAATTAGAGGATGCACAACAGAAAGTGAAGGAAAAGGAATAACAAAAAGCTATTATTGTCGAATCTTATTTGAAAGATACAAAAGAAGAACGTCCATGGATTCTTGATAGTGGATGTTCTACTCATATGATAGGAGACTTAATGCTGCTGAAGAATGTGAAAGAATTCAAAGATGGAACAATGACATTTTGAAATGATGAATCTTTAAGGATCAAAGGTGTTGGATCAGCCATTAATGGAAAAGAAAAGATGAAATCTAGGAAAACACTCTATGTTGATGGTCTGAAACATAACCTGTTAAGTGTGTCACAACTCTTTGATGAGGGAAAAAAGTAATATTCAGAAAAAATGGATTAGTTGTGAAAAGTGAAAATGATGGAAATATAGTTACAAGAGGCCAACTTATAGGAGGGAATCTAATCCAAGTTGGTGATGTGTAGAACACTTGTTTCATGAGTGTGGTCGATGAAAATAAATTATGGCATAAAAGGCTGGGGCACATGTGTCAGAGAAATATGTGAAAGTTATCAAAGCGAGATAGTGTTCGGGATATGCGTGATTTATCAAGAGAAAGAGATTGGTGATGCACTATTTGTGAGAAAGGGAAGATTACTAATTCTATGCACAATAGATTTGAAATTCACTCAAAAAGACCCTTAGAACTCATACACTCAGATATATGTGGACCAATGATCAAGCAATCATCAAATGGAAATAAGTACATCATTAATTACATTGATGACTTTACTCGCATTAATTGTATTATGTACATGAGACATAAGTCAGATGCTCAAACAATGTTCAAGAGTTTCAGAAGGAAAGCAGAGAAGTAATGTGAGTATTCAGTGAAGAAGTTGAAAACTGATAATAGTGGTGAGTATAATAATGAGAGTTTCAAAGTTATCTTGAGAAACATGGAATTTGGCATGAGTTCAGTTCACCATACACACCTCAACAAAATGGGATGGCTGAAAGAAAGAATCAAAGTCTGGTGGAAATAGGGAGAACTATGTTACTTGAACATAGTCTTTCTCATTATTATTAGAGGAAATACATGAGCATTTTTTTGTATATTCAGAACCAGTGATCTATAGGACAAACTCAGATATGACTCCATATGAAATGTTCTATGGAAGAACTCCAAGTCTGAAACACTTGAGAATCTTTGGGAGTCCATGTATTATAAATATGAAAGGTGGAAATCTAGGAAAGTTTGAGCAAAGAGGAGATGATGGATTTTTTCATAGCTATGCTCTATAAGGAAGAGGATATAGATTCCTCAATAAAGAAACAAGAATAATTATGTATTCTTCAGATGTAAAAGTTGTTGAAAATGATGAGAAAAAAAGCATTCATTTGTTGATGTAGAAGTCGAGTTGGATAGAGAAGATTTTGTTAAAAATTATGATAATGATTCAGACTGTGTTAATCCTACTCAAGAAGAGTAATCTGACTCAGAGATCTCAAGTGATGAGGACAGAGTTCAAGAAACTCATCCTAGTTTGAAGAAGCAAGTGGAGGCTCAAAACATTATTGGAGATAAAAATTAGAGGGTCCAAATAGGAAGAACAAAAAAAGATATATCACATACTTCTCTTTATTCAAAAGTTGAACCAAATGATGTGAATGAATCATTTGAGCATCTAGAATGGGTTCATGCTATGAATGAAGAGCTTGATCAGATAGAGAATAATTACACTTGGGAACTTGTACCCAAGCCGGACAACAAGAACATTATTGGTACGAAGTGGGTCTTCCGGAACAAGCTGAATGAATAAGGTAAAGTAATAAGAAACAAAGAAAGATTGGTCTGCAAAGGGTATTCACAAATTGAAGACATGGATTTTGATGAAACATTTTCTCCAGTGGCATGATTAGAAACAATCAGAATCTTTCTTGCTATTGCTGCACAACGAGGTTACAAAATCTTTCAAATGGATGTAAAATCTGCGTTCTTGAATGGTGACCTTGATGAGGAAGTTTACATTGACCGACCTTGTGGATTTGTTATTGGAAAGGATGAAAGTTATGTGTGCAGGTTAAAGAAGGATATATATGGGCTAAAATAGGCTCCAAGAGCATGGTATTCTAAATTAGATACTTGCTTAAAGAAGATGAATTTTAAGAAAGGGAGAGTTGATAGCAATCTCTACATCAAGGAATGTCAGGAGTTTTCACTGATCATTATTGTTTATGTCGATGAAATTATATTTGCTGGAAATGATTAAAGATCATGAGAGAAATTTGCGGAGGAGATGAATAAGTTATTTGAGATGTCCATGTTGGGAGAAATAAAGTACTTTCTTGGGATACAAATTGCACAAAAGAAGAATCACGTTTTTTTGTCTCAATAAATGTATGTTAAGGAACTTCTGAAGAAGTTTGGCATGGAAAATTTGAAACCAGTTTCCTCACTGATTTCAGTGGGAACCAAGTTTTCTAAATATGGAGAAGGCAAGGAAGTAGATCATAAAGAGTTTTGAAAGCTGATTGGAAGTCTATTGTATTTGACTGCCTCAAGACCCGACATCGTCTATGCTGTCACATTATGTGAAAGATTTAAGAGTGCTCCTAAAGAATCAAATTTGATTGCTGGAAAAATAATTCTTAGATATATCAAAGGCACAACAAATTTCGGAATCAGGTATGATGGCACTGGAAATATTGATCTATTCGGTTATTCTGATGCTGATTGGGTAGGAAATTTTGATTATAGAAGATCCACATCTGGTGGAGTTTTCTTTCTGGGGAAAATTTGTGTTAGTTGGCATACCAAGAAAAAGAATTCAGTAACTCTTAGCACAGCTGAAGGTGAGTATGTTTCTGCTACTCAAGCTACAACTCATCTAATGTGGATGAAGACTCAGTTAGAAGATCTACTTGTTGAAGTGAAGTTACCATTTCTCTTAGTTTTTGATAATCAGAGTCCAATCAATCTTACGAGAAACCTGGTACAACATTCCCATTAAAAACACGTTGATATAAAGTACCACTTTATCAAAGAGCAGGTAGAGAAGAATGAATTAAGGCTGGAATACATTCCTACATCTGAACAAGTTGTTGATATTTTCACCAAGACTTTACCGAAAGAACCATTTCCAAAATTGAGGTTGAACATGGGTGTCCAACCTCCTCATCAAGGTTAAGTTATGTGTTTCTTTCCCCTCTCTCTTCTTTCCTTTGGATAGTGTTGTCAAGGGGGAGAATTGTTTCATAAATCTATCCTTATTGATTCTTGCATAAAGGGGGAGTTGTGGGTAAGCTATGAATCCAGAATGCATGTGTGTAAACTATTCTAACTGTTTGTTGGAGTGGTTGTAGGAAACAATATTTTTTTTTTCAGGAAAGTTGACCAAGTGAAGAATACTGCAGTAAAATCTTGAATGATGTTAAACAATACTGAAGTAGAATCTTGAAATATGTTCTGAAGAAGGCTGAGGATATATGATCATGATATTTCATAGTCACTACCTTTAGATAGCATGGTTTTGGCTGTCAATAATTCTCATTTCCTACAAAGAGTTAGCTCATGTAGGCTTAGAATTGTTGATAAGTAATCCATTGCATACGTTTGAAAAGTTCAGTGATTTATGAATCTTGGTTGATAACAAAATCCAAAGGGGGAGATTGTTGCGACCATGTTGGATGGATAAGGATGTTTGAAGAGTTAGCCTTTGCAGAGTGTTGTATTTTGTTGTCAAATAAGATAAATCAATTCACTTTGTAAAAGTACCAAACACCAGATGATGCTTTGCTGATTATTATTTCACAAATACTAAAAGTTTGGAGATCTTGTGATGCAAGCCTTATGAGGGAAAAGGGAAGAGAAAGAAGTAGGTGTGCAAGTATGCAGTAGGCGTGCAAGTATGCAGTAGGTGCGCAAGTATGCAGTAGGCGTGCAAGTATGCAGTAGGCATGCAAGTATGTAGAGGCATGAAAATTATATTTAAAATAGCATTATTTCAAAAATATGGATAAGGAAAGAAGGCGCACAAGTGCTAAGAAGGTGCGCAAGTAACAAAAAGGCGCACAAGTACCAAGAAGGTGCGCAAGTCCCAAGGAGGTGCGCAAGTGACAGGGAGTCGCGCAAGTGCCACGAAAGAATGCAACTACCAAGGAGGCACGCAAGTGAATGTGACGCGCAGGTTGCCAAAATTCCTATAAAAAGGCGACTACCCACCACATTTCTAGAGGCTTGAGACTTAGAGAAATATTTTGAGCTCTGAGTGCACAAGTCGAAGAAGTGTGGCGCGCAAGTGGTTGAGGAGCGCAAGTTGAGCCTCATTTTTAGGTGGCGCGCAAGTGTTGTGCTATCTACAAAGAGGTGCGCAAGTATAAAGGTGGCGCACAAGTATTGCCTATCCACAAGGAGGCGTGCAAGTATAAATGAGGTGCACAAGTGGAAGGATGCGCGCAAGTGCAAGGAGGCGCGCAAGTGGAAGGAGGCGCGCAAGTGCAAGGAGGCGTGAAAGTGTAAGGAGGCATGCAAGTGAAAGGAGGCGCGCAAGTAGAAGGAGGCACACAAGTTGATTTCTCCAAGAGGTTTTTACCATATTTTAGGTAAGAAAGTGAATAATTTTTTTTGAAAGATTTGATCTGGGAAGGGTCCTAAAGAAGCACAGAATTATTTCATTACACTATTTGTGCTAAGAGGGAGCACACGCACTATTGGATTGTTTTCAAAGTGCTACATGAGTGTAAGGTTATATCCTACTCATTGTATTCCACATAAAAGGATTTTTTTTCTAGTGGATTGTGTGGTACTGGATCGTTTCCATACCATACCAAGGACGTAGCTACTCTGGTTGAGTAGTGAACCTTGTAAATCTTTTGTTCCTATGGTTTTGTGTGTTCAGCAGGGGAGAAACGCTTTAACAGGAGGCGATGTTTGTTTCAAAAAGGGGAAACTTAAAAAGAAAATGATATCCCTAATTCACCCCCTCACCCTCTCAGTGATACTTGGATCCTGACTGGGAACTTCGCATCATTGGTCCCCATAAAAAATATGATAGCTTTTTTAACTCCTCTTCTACTTATTGATGATCTACACCTTCTCTAAAATTTATCAAACCATCTTAGGTCCCAAAATAATTATCTCACATATCTCTTTACAACACAACATTGACCAGTAGGGTATCTTGTAAAAGCCCTCAAATGGTTCAACATCGATGGTGTATGGTAGCTATTTTTTTATGAAAACTATAGAAAGGTTATATTATCCTCCTAGATAAATCCAAAATACAACTCGTAGGCTGAGAGCATGTCCACCTAAACCTGGATGGGTTTTTCTATCTGGCCATCTGTCTGGGGGTGGAATGTCATGCACAACCAAAACAGAGTCTCAAAATCCCCATGTAATCCTATACATAAACATGATGTTAAGAGATAATCATATTTTTAAATTATCATCAATATTACACCATGAATCCAAACTATCCATTTCACTTACATTCATATAAAACATTCTACTTGACCCTACTATCAGATGGATAGAAAGTGGGATAACTTGGGCAGTTAGTCTATTATCACCCTGATAGTGTCATGACCTCATGATGAAAAAAAATTACCATCACAAAATCCATGGAGATACCAACACACTTACACTTTGGCGCCTCATGGGTTTAGGTTAAACCTACTGGAATCTAGTGTTTGGCCTTCACCTTTGAGAAAGTGATGCATCGAGAGATAAAATCAGCAACACAAACCTTCATCCCTATCCACCAAAAATTATATTGAAGGTCCTATTATATCATTTCAACTCATATTTCCTCTTCTATGGGGGATTTATGAAACTCTATTAGCACATTCTCTCACAACATGACTAGAACCATCATCCATCCTTCAAAAGGGATGATGTTCTCCCCACCTTAGGAAAGTCCATCAAGAGTATGATCAGTAGATATCTATTCATGTAAGACCGCACAATTTGTATCCCCATGACATACTGAAGAATATTAAGTGTAATAACCATTTCTTGGATTTTTGTTTCACCATACTTATTCACTAAGAAAAATTAAACAAGGAAAAATGAAATGATTCCGGTTTCAAAAAAACTATGAATGGGATCTTCTAATGGGATCTTCTACCACCAAATTTCCCAACTCAGGAGTATAGAATATCAAATAAGTCATAATATTGTAGGAATACAATCAATTTAATCAACCTCATGTTAATATCATTCTACAAAATCATATACATCAGACTCTTATGGTTAGAATAGGTTGTGAATCACTCTCCCATAAGACAGAGACTCTATGTATTCATCGTGAACACCACATATATTGTTCAAATTAATTTGTTACATATTTTTAATCATGTGGTATCAGATATAATGACCAATATGTAATAACCTCCTAACTCTGCATTCAACCACATCTAATCCTAGTTCTAGTGGCATCACATATCACCACATACACAATACCCTCCTCAAGATATCTCAAGATGGGGGAACTCATCAACCTCTATCATCTCTCTAGAAAGGACTGTGAACACTCTTCCATCCACATGAAAGGTATCACCTTCTTGGTCATATTAGTTTTAGGTACGTTGATATTAGATAAATTAGGGACAAATATCTGATAATATCATACCTACCCAAAGAATCTTTGTACCTCATTCATATTATTATGTAGATCCTAAGATATAATTTTCTCAATCTAGAAAGATTCAATTTCTTCTCACTCTTAATAGATTATATTCCCCAGGAAGTAGACCTATTGAATCCATAACTGACACTTTGAGAGATTTCAATAAAATGGCGCTCTCAAAGTATGTCTAGAACCATCCTCAAATGTCTCATGTGCTCCTCCTCTAATTCAGTGTATATGAGGATTCCATCGATGAAGACCACTATGAACTAGTCCAAAAAGGTATGAAAGATCTTTTTAATGCATCCCATGAAAAATAAAAATGAATTTTCTATGATGAAGGGAAACACAATGTACTCATAGTTTCCATAGTGGCACCAGAATATCACCTTCAGAATATCCTGCACTAAAACTCAAAACTGGTGATAACACTACCTAGGTCTAATCTATGGGAACCACCTCACCTATTTCATATAGATGAAGAGGTCACTTATTCTCAAAAGTGAATTCATATTCATGATAGTTTCTTAATTCATGTGTTATTAATACAAATGTTACCTCAAGCCCACTTCTGCCTTATTATCGAACAACATTGGGGATTCTCAGGGGAGAAATCAGGTCTAACAATGACCTTTATCTATAAATACTATATTTATAACTTGATCCTTGAATTTTTTTTGTGGTAATGTGATATGTTGGCATAGATATTGGGGTAGTCACTCAATGATGGTCTATGAAAAATTCTTCATCTCAATGAGGAGGTAATCCCATAAAATCATTAGGAAAGATAGTCTCATACTCCTCCACCATCATAGGAAACTAAAATCACACAACATCTTCCACTCCAAGGATAAAATAGGATTTCTGATAAATAATCATACATATCATCCTACGTACGAGACCATATTTATTAAACTTGGATTACTTCTCTCCAATTATGGAAAATATCTTACCATAAACTCGGATTCATCAAATAATCGATCTAAAATAGTTAATTTCTACATGAAATGTTGTTATACATTCCAGAACTATGATGAAATCATGAGGAAATATTGATACTATGAAAATATCACATATTAAGTTATATCTTTAAAGAGCCAGGTTACATTTTATGGAAAATATTTTGATCACTATATCTTCCATAGAAAGAGTCTACAAACACAAAGTTCAAGCCAAAGGATCCTATGGAATCTGTAAGTATCGAATAATGGATGAAATAAAGAAAGTGTATCATAACTATGCATATAAAAACTATAGATAAATTAAATAAGACACATATCATACCATAAATCCTTCTCAAATCCTCCAGTTTGTAAGCCTCTATTGCCTATAGTTTTCAACAATCCTAGCCAAAAGATCCCTCAGCCTCATGGGATTCACCTGGAGGTGGTAGTGGTGGGAAAAGATCATAAATTAGGCCACCACCAACTTCTATCCTATCTCATCTTCAACATCATCCACCCTATGGACCACCCAATTCAAGACATTATCTTTACCCTGGTATTCCATCGATAGTATCCATGTCTGATGTATCGAAGGTCAATAAATCCCCCAAGATATGACCATGCCCATTAATGGAGAAACACCGCCTCTACCTAAGCTAACTATAACCCCATACAGATCCTTGAGAAAATGATCCACCATCCTAAGACTACCTCCAAATCCACCTCATGCCCCTGAACCCTTGAGTATGATTTCGACTACCACATACTGAGGCCTCATCTATAAGGTTCCCAATACCATAACCATCCATCAGTGACTACTCAACTATAAATATTTCCATGAACAAGGAACTCACTTGAAATCTAGTATATGATAAAATATATATAGATACCACTCCACCTTGTATATCTTCAAGAAGGCCATTCTCAAAGGCCTGAGATCAATAGTACCTATCATTAACCATATATATGGACTACTGTGAGATGTTATTAAACCTAGAACTATAATATGTGACTGACATGCTACCATACTAGAGATCAAGAAGATCCTGGATATGAACTACTTACAACGTCTCTGGATAAAACTATTCTCATATGAGACTATGGAACACTGCCCAAGAGATTTTCTCCTCATTGTGCATCTATTTTAACAAGAACCACCATCACACAGCTGGGAGATAGTGAAGGTTCACTGTTAGGACCACTATCCGATTAAGGGGAGTTTTGATAATGGTGAAACTCTCTCAACTATCTCAAGTCAATCCTCTACAACTTTTGGTTCAATATTTCACCAAAAATTTAGCATTATTTGTCTCTAGAACATGTAAAGTTCACTCAGAATGAACATGTCATCTACTAGTACTATCAGTGAAATATAATACTTAATGGGTGGAGGTAAAATTATTAAAACACATTATGGAATATCCGCTTTCATAGTTCCCTAGAATAATGCCTCATCACTAAGAGGATCATCATCCTGATACTACTAAGAAATCATAGCTATATGGAATCAGGGATGAAGCATGAAATAGTAAATATGAACATTAATCAAAGATCATATCTAGTATGTTGATTTAAGAATGACATTGAAACCATAAACCAATCCTATTTAAGGTATATACTGATGATTTATCAGTATTTAGTTCTTACATGTACTGTTTCAGTTAGAAATTCCTAATGAATTGATATGTTAGTCACGATAGAATCACTAGGTTCCTTATCCTAAAAGTGGAACCCGAGATACATTAACATTTTTTACCTAGTTCCCAAACTAATCCTAATAGTTAAAATATCTCTAAACTCTGATCCTAATACAGTTTAGGCTCTGATATCACTCTATGATGACCTGAACCAATAGGATCCTCTTGGCTGATAGTAATATCTGTGTGACATAATAATCCCACATCTAATAGGATAGGGGATAAAAACTAGTTCTAAGTTATTATATCACACACAAAAGAGGACTTATCCAAATTTCCTAAACACATGAACACAACCCAAAAATTAGAATAATGTGGAAAGGATAAACAAATATGACCAAATACGCAGCCATAAAAATCAACCCAAATCAGAGTTTGACAAAGACTATGAAAAGTAAAGGGACAAATACATGTCAACCCATAACTATAAAAGAGTGAAACTAGTTATTTAAATGGGAATATTATCATAGAGTAACACCTAGAATAATCTATAGACCATCTAGTGAAACTAATCTCCACCTAATCATAGTCCTCATAGGGCTCCATTAAAAGGAATGATATCATCATAAAAAACTAAACATGTGGGAAGATCCCTTTCTGGGGTGATTATAAATATACCTAGTATGACACACCAAAATCACCAAACATAATCATCAATGATAGTTTTATTAATATCACAAAATAGTGATTCATAATGATTGATATAAATAACCCATATATTCTCATTGTGGAAAATTCTTTATGTAAGGGTGCATCTTCATTACTAACCTAGGATTATTTCTTAAAGCACAAGGGTAACATTCATCCAAGGTAACACATATTGAGTCACACTAAAACAGATGGAACTCGTAAGGTATTTATACACAAGCAAGGGATAATTCTTAGTTCCAATTTTGGATTATTTACCCTATCCAGAACAACCCACTAAGAATGGGATGAAACTCCATAGATATTTGAAATGGGATACCTGACCCGACCTAGGGGAAAATGATAGTGGATCACACCCCAGACCACATGAAGGGATACTTGACTTTATCCAGAACTATCCTATAGAGGGGATCGCTCATCCTATACTCAGGATGGGATTCTATATTGTATCCTCATAGGGATTGACCAATGGAACACACCCACACGTAAATCATTACTATATAGAGGGAAAAAGGGTTAATCTCTTCCCTGAAAGGGGTACACAGCATGTATAGGGGGAATAAGATATGTCCTACTATGTCTGGCCCAACCATGTCAGTGTCTGTACACTTTATTCAATGATTTTGTACTTTATTCATGCTCATATGCTCTAGTTGATCCAATGTACACTATCCATTTTTATGCCTGTATACTCAAAGATACACACTAGGTTTCTATATTTGGGTCACATAGTGCATGTTCAAGTCATATGCTTGTTTTATCCTTATATTCACACATAAACTCTATCTTCAATGGAAGGTTACAACACTACATGTGTTCTTCCAAATTACATGTCATATATATCAGAATTTTCTATAATTTTTTCTTTAACCATATATATCAATGTCACCACCTTCATTGCTTAAGACGTTATTCATGCCATAAAGTCTAGATCTAAGATTTAACAAACCCAAGTTGTCATCAGTGGCCATCAATCAGCCACTCATCTGCTTGGAAAGCACCTCTCATTGTACTACATCACCCAAATTCCTAATTTCATGAATCGGTCTCCTTCGATCAAACACTGATCATTTATCATCATCAAAGAAGACTCTATTATTCCTTTAATCCCCAATCCAAACCCACATAAAAGATCTATTGTGTCATAGATCTACATCACAATGATCCGTGTTGAGGTAAATTCAAACCACCGATCAAAAGAAATACCAACGATGAATTTTTAAAGAAAGAGGGGAGAAAAACTTAAAATTTAAAATTTAAAAATAAACAATATCCATTTTTTATTTTTTATTTCATTTATTTAGGGAGAAATCGATGAATATAAAGCTAATCAAGGTTCAAAAATTAATATTGTTTACCAATAAATCAATTACAATCCATGAATTAATTTTCATTAAAGTATTAATTTTCATTACCCAGGAAAAAATTAATAATGGGGATTAATCTAGTTAAAAAATATCATACCACAAAAATAATTGATTACTGATGAAGAATGATTCTTTGTCTTTGTCATTGGAAAGATCCAATTACTCTATTGATGAAGGCATATTCTCCTGAGAGACCATTGAAAATTTTGTTTCATTCATGTTCATCTCCACCAACACCCTTCTTAAAATCCCACATTTATAATCTTTAGGTTTTCTAGATAACCATTATATTTTTCCATAACAGTTCCAATACAAATAAGCATTAGATTTATACATAATATTATACTATTAATTAATAAATCTAAATCATTTATTTTATCTAATATCTTTTACTAACAACACATAAAACAAAACACCTGATGTATATAAATTTTATGTCAAACATACGGTAATGGTGGAATCATTTTTTCCATTAGAGACACCATTTGGGATATATTCCATTATTACCAAAAAACCTCCATGCTCGTGATAGTATTAAATTTAATATTTTTAATATATCAATAATAGGGATCTTTGGGTCCTAAAATATAGTGATGACTCTATTTTAAAACCAAAAATATTCTTTAAAATACTCCAAATTAATACATGAAAAAAATAATTTTGTTACATGATGTCCCATATAATTCCAATATGAACACTCTGTTTTGTTTCTAAAAGTTATAAGATTAAAGAACCCATGGCTTGGTGGCCATCACCATGGAATGGATCATTATTTGATATATATTTTTATCAATCAACTATTACTACTGAATATTGTAAACACACCTCAATACCTTATGGTATCTTTTCTTCTTTTATAGGGCACTTTAGAACTCCCAACTTTATGGAAATTTCAATAACATAATGATAGGTATGTTTCCTCAAAAAGGTATTTTTACTTTTAATATTATTATTTTGTAACCCAATAAATAATTCCAACATGTGAGACAATGAAATAATTTTATCCTTCTAAATTTAATCACTATATGGTATTCTTTTCTTAGATAAATAATTGATTCCAAATTAGTCAGTTTCACCTTCATAATTTACTACTTAGTCATGGAAATACAGAATACACTGGAATAAGGGATGAAATTGAGAAACATTTGGGTACTATTTTATTCCATAATATTATTTATGTTATTTGTGTCATTTCCTTTAAAATACTGTCCTCTAAAAATTGAAAATTTTATTTTGATATTTTTTAGGTGATACAATGAATTCAAAAAATACAAATATCAATTTGGTTATTTTACATCACATTTTTACATTCTTCATAGATGAAAGTCACACTATATATTTCTTATTACTATTTTTAAACTCATTATATAAACCCATGATACACACTACATGTAAAATGTATCTCAACCATATGTGGAGTATTGTTAATTTATTGTATCAGATTATCCACAATTTTTTTAATACATGATCATTTTGAGATTTCCTTATATCTATGTGGAAATATAAGTTAGATTCTTCAGTAACTTAATTGATACAAATTTTTTGGTTGAAAATTTTATTTTAATCATGTTATTTAAAGGAATACCTCAGGGTATTCTTAACTTGAATAATGGGTTTCTGAAAAAATTAATTTCAAATGATAGATCAATAAAACTCACAGTGGTTTTAATATATCTACATTGTTTATGTTGAGTGGATCCTCAATATTATATTTATTTATGTTTTGATGATTTAAAACCTTATTATTTTAAAATTCTTCATAATATACCCTCTAAAATTATTTCTATATATTATAATGCCTTTATTTGTTTTCAAAGATTCCACTACTTATATAATAAGAGTGTGAGACTAATCTTAAATTCATTAATTAGATTATGATAATTTCCCATTACATTAGTTGGTTTGTAATTAATTATATTTTATAGGATGAATTATTTAGTATAATTGTTTCTATATAAAATTTTATGAATTCACTATTTTATTCTATTATTTCACCTTACATGTGTATATATAAACATTATAACTGTCTATATAAATCATATGGTAATGTTTTTAAACCATATGAATGATTTATTAACCTTAAAAAGTGACCTGATCCTTATGAAGTGACCTGAATCTTATGACCTGAAGCTTTTGAAATGAACCATAAAATTGTAAGGTACATTATGAAATGAACTATAAAATTATCCTATAAAGGAATGTATCTTACCATTATTGATATATATTATCAATATTATACCTTATAAGGATTTTTAATCATTTAAAAATATATGTTACATGATTTCTTATATATTAGATTGTATGATTTATCAGATTGTTCGATTTTGTTTTGAATGAGTATTCAAGGACAGTTATTAAAAAACCTATTAAAATGGTTTTGAAAGGTTTGATTAACTCTAAAATATTTCGTTATCTGAAGGATGATATTTAATATGTGTTGATATTTTATTTTTAGTTTGATAACAATTGATAGAATCAATATTTATTTTTTTGGAATAATTATTATGATTATTTTTAATAATTTCAACCATTTTATACTATTGTATTTCGATTGAAGATTATATTTATAGGAGTTGAAATTGAATGGAATGGATATGATACCTATACACTAACATGTATATTTATACAACATTGATAGTTCATTAAACCATTGAAATAATTTTTTGATCATTTATAAAAAAATAAAACTACTGGAAAACTATTAAGGATGAACTAAACGAGTATGATATTTATTTCCTTGGATATATATTATGTTTCATTACTCAAGAACTGATTTCTATGATTCAACTATTATTCATTAACTACCTTGAACTATTCATTTAGTATAATCAAAATTAACTCTACCTTTATCCTATGCTTAAATTGTATTGTATTTAAATTTTTTCCTTCAAAAACAGTTTTTTATTGGTTTAAAAATCATTAAAAGGTAGGTTTTTGGTTTTGACCCTGGGTAAAAAGTTATTGTTTTAATCATGTTGTGACACCCCATCAAAATTAGGTGTTATTTTGTTGTTTTTCCCCTAATAGAAAAGGTATAATGTAATTGTTTTATGATTCACATTGAATATTCAAGTCATTAGTGAATACCAAACCTCTCAAGGACTAGATGCGTGTGAAGAGTATATTTAGGATAAAATTGATATCAAATTCCATAAAAATACTTTTGTTATATATTTTTTGTTTTTAAATTAATTCATTGCACTCTACACTCGTAATTGATAATGGTTGAATTTTTTAATTCTTGGGTTAACCTTTTTAATGCTTAAATAATTGATAATTATGATTTAATTACCTTCATTAATGTTTTAAAATTGGTTTATTCACCTCATCCCCCCTTTATAACATTAGGTTTTCTTAGTTGGTACCTACCAATTGGTATCAGATCCATACCATAAAAAAAGTTTAATTTATAGTTTTATAATTTATGTTCTAAACTTTTCATAGTCCTCAAAGTCTACGGGAAAAAAATTTAAGATGGCCAGAACTAGTTCAAATAAAAAATAGATTATAAAGAAGCTTCCTAATTTTGATGGTACGAACTATGGCAATAGGAAAACTTGAATGATATATTATCTTAGGAAACTCGATATTGATTATTGGAAAACTAGAGTAAAACCATATGAATTAAAAGATTTTTACCATTTTTTCTTAAAATAAGTGATTCTAGTAAAAATGTTTTGAGTTAAAAAGTTAGGAATACGCTTTTTTGACTTATGAATAGATTTATTTTTTGAAAATTTTCAACTTATGATAATGATCATGAAATTTTTAGAATTTTTATTATTACTCACCTTGGATTTGATGAGTTGATAAGGGAAAATCATGGAATGATTTGAGCTAAATATCATGATTTCCTGATAAAAGATGATGATTCCATTAACTATATGTTACATATGATTAATATCATTATAAATGGAATGAATGGTCTAAGAGAAGAAATAGAAAATAATTTCCTTGTTCAAAGATTTTTAAAAGAACTACTAAAGAAGTAGAATCCAAAAAAGGTTTCCATTGAGGAGAGATAGAACTTTAAATTGTAAACTCTTGATGAACTCATTGGTTTATTACTTCAGTATGAACTAGAGTTAAAGACCATTTCTAAAGAGTATAATTCAAAGAGGAAACTTGTATCCCTAAAATATATGAATATTATTTCATTCAACTCTTTTAATTCTGAAATTCTACAAATTGAAAAGGAATATATGTATCAAAATTTTGTTAAATATTACAAATTGATAAAAAAGTAGTTTTTACAAACCAATATAGAAGGAAAATAAGGAAGGTTAATCAGAATGGTGAAATAAAAGGTAATATTATAATTAATTATAATACATCAATTATTATTTCTGTTGATTTAAGATATAAAAAGGATCATTAATCCAAATTACCCAATATTGAAAAAAAAAGAATTATAAGGAATATAAAAAGAAATATCAAAGAGTTTTAACTATAAACTGGAGTTTAGTTAAAGCATATGATTCTAGAGAAGTGTCTAAAAATGAAAAAAATAGATAACATGTGTTTTAAGGAATCATTAAATGGGATTAGTAATTTTAGTTTTTATTATATATGTTATGGTAATGATTATGATTTTGAAGAAACATCCATTTTTGAATTTAATGAATGTATTTATATATTGAGATCAAATTTTTTAAAATATATTGATTTATATAAGGAACAAAAATATTATAATAAGAAACATGTTAAATAAAACATATATATTTTAAATGAAAATAAAAAAATTGTGAACAATGAATCGTACTCTAATGAAAAAATCCATAAATATTTAAAATCATCCTAAAAGTTGAATGAACATAAGAAAGAATAGATTCAAAATATATAGAAAAATCTATCTATTTTTATCACGAAATTAATAGTTTGGAAAAGATTATGTCATTAAATAATATGAATAGAAATAAAAATTGTATTGTATATGGTTGTAGATAACCTTAAATATAGAATATTTTTCAAGGAAAATTTAAAAAGGTAGTATGTCCAGTACCACTTTTTTTAGATGTATGAGAGAAGGACATTATTATTCTGAATGTAATATAATATTTATATAACCCATAAGAGTGAAAAATACTTATGTTTTAAAATCTTTATCTTTTAAATTAAATTATAATAATTATTTAAATTTTTTTGGGTTCCTAAAAAATGTTTTACTATTCCTATCAGATCAAAAGTGGTTTGCATATCAAAATTGACTATTAAATAACTTTTCAAGAAAGTTCCTCGTAAATATCAACAATGATTGATAATACATGGATATTTCATGATATAGGTATATTAATGGTAGCCCATCAAAATTTAATTCATACAAAATATTTTATGGGGGTAATATCAAATTTGGAGAAAAATATAATGGAAAAATAAAAAGTTTTAGAGAATTTGGTATTTATTACTCTACAATTATTTAAATGGTTTTATATGTTTACTTATTGAAATATAATAATAAAATAATGTCTCAGTTATGTAATGATCATATGAATTTGAAACTTCAATATGATAAAAATTTTAGTTTTTAAGAATTAAAATTTACTATTTTTTCTATTCATATAGACAATATTTATAATGTTAACCTTTTCAAAAAAAATGTCAACACATTATGTGTAGAATTTTTTTTATAAAAATAATATTTAATTTTTAATATATAACTTGGACATGTGAAAAACAGATTGTCACATAAGTATTAAAATAATTAAAGAGTTATATAGTTACAAAATATGAAGAAAGATGCATTTCTTGTGTGTAAATATTTCATAAAGGGGCAACATCATAAATCTTATCTTGCATCTACCACTCAGATAAGTTATAACTAGCCTTTATAGTTAGTACATCTTGATTTTTTTGATACCCTATATTATAGCCTTATATAAACGAAATTTTCTTTAGTTATTGTAGAATATTTTAGTAGATGTTATTGGGTATACTTTATTTGACATAAAAATTAATCCCTAGTTTAGTTTAATACATTTTTGTAATTTAATTAAAAATTTAAAATAATTCATTACTAATACTATTCAAAGTGATATTTTTAATGAATTTTGAAATTTGTAATTGGATTTTTTTGTGAAAATAATGGTTATCTACATAATTTTTCATCACTAAGAACACTTCAAAAAAACAATGTTTATGTAAGAAAGAAATGAACCTTAATAGAAATGTCTAGAACTATAATAAGTGATTATAATTAACTAAATATTTATGAGTTGAAGTTATTTTTACTACTTATTATATTTCAAATATAATTATTATTAAAGAAGTTTTTAAAAAGATCTATTATAAATTATAGAAAGGAAATAAACCTAAAGTAGGAAATCTTAAATTGATTGTATTTAAATTTATTATTAATAATAATAAATATAAATTGGGTGAGTTTGATAATAAATCTAATATAGTAATTTCCTTATGATATTCTACTGTTGGTAAATATGATATATTTTTTAATAAAAGAACTATGGTTATTGAATATTTTTTTTCATTTTAGATTTAATGAGGATAAGTTGAAACAAAATTCATATTTTGATAACTTTTATGAAGAATATTAATAAATTGACTTTTGAGTAAGATAAATATCAAAATAATGTGTCTATTGAGGGGTGTATACACCCCAATATGAAATTAATTCTTGGAAAATTCAAAAATATTACCTAAATGATAATTTTTTTGGTAATATTGAATCCTGAATAAAACCTAGGAGATCTATTTTTGAATTTCTATAAAATATTTTATTTTGTTTTTTATTCTATACTTAATGATGTTAATAATTATTTAAAATATGTTAATTGAATTATTTTTGTGGAAGATATACTTAACCAATTTTTGAGAAATAATGTTTGGTATTTCATTAAACCCCTTAAGGATAATCATGTTATTGGAACTAAATGGAATTTTAGAAATAAAGTGGATGATTCTAAAAAAAATTTAAAGATTAAATGAAGACTTGTTTCTCAATGATATTTTCAGAAAAGGTATAGATTTTAATTAATGATCTATACATAATTTTTATTGAATATATTATAAATTTATTATATTTCTATATTTTAATGGATTTAAATTTTATCAAATGGATATTAAAAGTGATTTCTTAAATAGTTATGTTTTTAATACGTTTATATTAATCATCCCTTGAGTATTGAAACATAAAATTTTTATAATCATGTTTTCTAGTTAACAAAATAATTACATGGACATAAGAAATATCCTAGATCGTGACATGAAATATAAATATAAAAAAGAATTAGTTAGAATAATTTTTTCTTTATTATTATGAAAATGTTAAAACCTCTATGAGTAAAAATTTTAATTTGGATTTAGATGAATCTAAAAAAAATATGTTGGTGTTAAATTATTTAGAGGAATGATAATTAGTTTATATTTTTTAATTGTATATATATATGATATTGTCTTTATTGTATATATATTTTATATAATTTGTAGAAAAAATTATATCAATAATATTTTATTTTATTCGAAAACATTAATTTCATGAAGATAAAAGAAACAATTATCTATTGTTGTATCTATAGTTGAAGCTCAATATATTTTTGTTATTAATTAGTGTGATCACTAGTTATGGATTAGGTAAACCTAATATGATTTTAATGATTATTTTAATAATATCTCTATATATTGAGATAAATCTTATTCTATTTCCATTCCTATGAACCATTTATGATATTCTGTATCTAAAAATATAAATATTATATTCATTTTATTATAGATTTTCTTAATGAAGGTGATGTTTTTTGGATTTTGTTTCAATTAAAAATAAATTGGTGGATATATTCACTAAAACTTTTATGCAATGAAATTTAAGAAAATAAAATTTTAACTTGGTATGATGGAAGTTTAGCAGTGTCTTAAATGTTTAAGTTATTTTATTATTATAACTAATTGAATGTATTTTTTAGTGATTAAAATACTGAAATAGTTTTTGAAAATTTAATGTCTAATATTTTTTCTATTAATTATATATTTTCAAAATCCAAGTATAATTTCATTAATAAATATATCATGTTTCAGGGATCCTTGTTACATTATATGTATATTTTTGTATGAGATTCTCTCTAATTTATAAAAAAGATATTATTAATGTTTGTACATATATCTTTTCCTGTTGTTAAATTATAAGGGGGGAAATATAGTGAAATTATTGGATAGATTTTCTATTTATCTTATTTACCTTCTTAATATATTATTTTTATTTCAATCGATATTTTTTTTTAATTCATAGACTTGGAGGGAGTTTGAAAGTATAAATCTATTTTAATTTAATTCTTTTAATATGTTGAAATATATTCGAACTTTAATTATATTCTATCATATTTACTTTAAGTATAATGTTTTTATATAACATTATCATGAATTTTTTTATTCATTCCACTATTAGAGTCAAAATTATTAGTTTTTTCAAAAAACATCTTGTGGTTTTTTTCAAAAGGGGGAGATATGTTTATATATTATATTCTTTAAAAAATATTATTATTCCATAATGGGTGAATTTTTTTTGAAATTATGTTTAAAAATGAAATTATACAAATAGAGGAGATTTTTTAATGTCTTTACCCCACAATATTTATATATGTTTTGATAATTATAAAAACCTTATTATTACAAAAATTCCTCATCATATTCCTTATAATATGTGTTTTAAAAAGTGTAGTGTATTTCTTTGTTTTTAAATCATATAATACTTATAGAATAATATAGTGATATTAATATTACTTCTATAAATTATATAATTATAACTTATAACATCATTAGTTACTTATTACTAAATAATATTTCCTATGATTAATTTTTTTTATAATTTTTTATATAAAGGGTTCATTATTCATTGTTTTATTTTATTATTTAACATTATGATTGAATATTTAAACCTTATGAATGTCTATCTAAAACATAAAATTGTTTATCTCCACTATAAGATTAATTTTCATATCCTTAAACAGTTATTTGAACCATATGAATTTTCAAGAACCTTTTTGAATAAACCCTATAATAGTAATGCACCTCACAAAATAAACCTTATGTTGTATCTTATGAAGAAATTTATCTTATTAATATTGATGTATTTTAGGAAAATATTACATTATAATGATTTTTAGTCTTATAAAAATATATCTTAAATTATATCTTTATATTATAAAAAATATTAAACCTTAAAAAAATATCCTACTAGTTTTTAATTTTTATATTTTTTATATTTAACATAAATATTTTATATAAATAATTATTAATGAAAAGTTCAAATTAAAACAAACTGTATTCAAGTTTATTCATTATATTTTGTCTATAAATTTTCATATTTAGTAAAAAATAGATTTTATAGAAAATAGTTAACGAATTCCAATAGCAATAAATAAGGTAAATTTCATTTAAATAATAAGTATAACAATTAACTCCCAATACTAGGAGGCTCCAAATCTATATATACCTTATTTTATCATAGCTCATAAATCTATGTGTTGGATCCCTTCCAGAAACCTATTACCCTTCCTATTAGATGCATAAGAATCTAAGTCAAAGTGAAATACATATTACATGGGAATGGTTATGGTTTATAAATAATTAAGGAAATCAAACAGAACATCCCTTTGAGAAAGGGGAAATGGAAAATTTTAATATAGTAAAAATAGCTTTAATCCCTTCCAATATATAGATTTAGTCACCATCTTTTGTAACATGTTTTTCAAGGAAATATCTTTCTAGGACCATCTAAATAAATGTATAATAATAATATTTATTATATTTCACAATATCGACATAAAAGGAATCAAATATATATTTATTCATCCATAAACATAATACCAACATGATGTAATTAAATACTTCAAGAATACTAAACATAATTGGTTAGAAAATTCATCATTTAAGTTCTACATGGAAGTAAGTTTGACATACTAGTAATAATCCTAGAAAAGTACGAGACATTTAATAGGAACCAGTAAATTCATACTCGTAGCAAGCCGAAAATGATATGAGATATGGAATAGTAATTAGTAAATGCATACTAGTAACAATCCTAACCTTGTATAAGGCATGTCATTAATAATAAGAAATAATTTTTAGTAAAATACTAAAACATTATAATTTAAATAAAGCCTTTAATTTTAAAAATTGATTCAAAAAATAATTAATTAAATAAGATTCTTTTGTGTTAATTCCACGTGCATAATATACCCAACCATGTAAATACTCATACCCAGATGACTTACAACCATTACACACAATGATACCATTAATGAGACAATTTTATACAATAAGGAATATAGTTGAAGAAATCTAAGTGGAAACCAAAGGGAATTATAGGAAATAAGTTCCATGAGACACAATAATTAAATCTAACGAGGAACCAATACAAACCATTCAAAGTACCATTAATATAATGATTTTCATAATAAAATATAAATAACATAAACTGTATGATGAAATAAATATTGGTAGAATCTTTAATTAAACCATAAATAGTTCCTTTCCCAAAGTCACCTAGTAGGTTAATGCGATAACCTTCTCTTTTATTCCTAAAGCATCACTCATGTTTCCTTTACCTAAAGGAATATATTTTTTATCCATATTGGGAACTTTTAATTCAGTATGCAATTGATTTAGAAAGAACATGGTTTTCTTGTCAATATATACCAAATGAATCCAAAAGGATATGATCTAAAAAGGAATATATCATACACTTACGGTTTGGTTTAGGAACCAATTTCATAGTCAACAATTCATCCAAGTTATTAAAAATCCTACTTACACAACTTATGTGTGGTTTAAAACCCAATTTATACTCATTTTAGGTATAAATAATCATAATACATAAAAAACATATTATCTTACTTTCTAAATACAACACCAAAATATAAATAATGTTCTCAATAATTTCTCAACATGTGGTTAGTGCAATAACCTAAAAAATATCCAAACAACCACCCTATTTTATATTATAAAACCAAAAGAAACATTTCATTAAATATTATAAGTATAATTAATGTTAAAGAAAACTCATTGATTGAAAATATTCATATAACTATATTCCATGTTGATGAATGGATATAAAATAAATCATAAATAGAGATTGAAATAGGTACTCGATAATAGAGTAGTCGAACCTACTCAGCCCTAAGAAATAGGCTTTGAGTACCTCTAAAATACATTTGTGTAGTGATAGTGTTTAAAAATTAATAGAAAATTATTAATAAGGCTAGGTTTTGGTATCACCAATAGGTTACATAAAACCCACAAATAATATAAATTTCTATTATTATTTAATAATATTATAAAACATTTATGTTTGGATTTAAGATTAGTTTTAAATGGGTTTTATCCTAACAATATTATAAATATATAAATAAGTATTTAAATGGATTTCATTTTAGGTTACAATATTTTAATAGGTATCCAACTCATTTCCACCCCAAATCATACATGATCAAACAAATTTATATAAATTATTGATTTTTGTTAACTGAACAAAACTTTTATTCTAGTGTAATTCAAGATTAACCAATACATACAATTCATGACATGTCATGTAAATTGGTAAATCTAGAAATATATAAACCAATAAACTTTGAAAATTTAATGTAATAATTTCATGGAAAATGTTTTTTAATAAAATTATTAAAAATCCATGGAAATTCCAATTTAAATTTAAAAAATGACCTTTAACCATTACTAAATTTTTTAAAAATATTATATGGAACATTGTAGATATAAATTTGTAAAAAAGCTGATGGGGGGTTTACAACACCCACTAATAAATGCCATTGATGAAAAAGTTAAATGTCTGAAGAAATTTTACATCTTTAGGAAATTAAATTAACCAAATACAATAACTATTTAAATTCCAATAATAAAAAATCCATAATTTTAGTTCCTAAAATCAACTAAAACTATCATAAATTATCCAAAAGATATATATGAAGTCCTAGTAATCAAAATCCTTAATTTTACCAACCTATACAAGCCTAATATTTACTAAAATTAAAAGACTATATTTAGAAGCCCACAAAGTAGATGGATTGAAATTATAAAAAATAAAGGTCTTCCAAAAACATTTTAATCTTCTTTTGGACCCTAAATATAAATTACTATAATTTAATTGCGACTCCACTATTTACCAATAGAATCGCATCTAAAATACCTAAATCCACATTTAAATTGAAGAAAAACAATAGGAGAAAAAGATTTTGGAGGCATTTCTAGCATATAAAATGCATTAGAAGAACAGCTAGAAAACATTATTAAGAAAAAAAATCATCCTATACATTCATGAATGAATATAAATGAACAAAATTAATTAAATAGCTTACACTAGTTTATTTCTCTCACCAGTGATTTTCAAAAGTATTTAATATAGATCACTGAGAAATATCTGAAATATTACTTCCTTTAGAGGTATCTAAAGATTATGAGAATCACCCAAAACTCAAGTTGGATATATCTCAACTCCATGGTCTTCAATAACCTTATTTAAATGTGGGAGAGAACTAGAGCAGTTGAATTTTATCCACATACAGTTCTCATAAATTAAACACTTGATATTATTAAAGAACTAATTAATATAATCATTTCAAATCCTCAGACGATAAGCCTATATTCATTGATAATTTCATAAATGATAAAAACATTTCAAATCATGAAACATTCAACTCAGTCTCAATAAAAATAATTTAAAATATAAATGATTATGTGAGATGTTAAAACTCCACAAATCCATCATCATATGATGAATAATTGTATATTATAAGATTTAGAGTAATATAATGAGGAACAAAACACAATATCTCATATCATGATAATCCCATGTTTATACCCTATGATGTAGTAAAACTCGCCATTTCATGGTGTTACCAATGGTTGGACAAGGATTGGACTAAATTTAAATGTTGTAGTGGTTCCTTTAGTGAAAAATTACAATAATCCCTCACCTGAACTAGAACATCACAGTCATAGAAAACCTTCACCTTATTTTACATTATATGCTACAAACTATGAAACTATATCCAAAACCCCTTTTTATATCTCAAAAACACTTTTTATAAAAAAAATTATTAATTCATCTTATACAACATCATATGTAATACCTTTTGAAAATATATCCATAACTTATTCTGGATCTCAAATAAAACAATTTTGAGGTAGTTTTAAATATTTCAGAAACTTTATCCTCATTCGCATGACTAAAAAGTGTGACTTAGTAAAACTTTTTAGTATGAAAGAAATTATGAATTCCTAAATCCATAAATATAAGCAAAGAGTGTCTACTAGAAAATTAAGAATTATACTAAAGAAATAAATGGGTTTAGAGTGATCTTTATCAAACACATGTATCTATATACATATGTCAACTAATTTAATTATATGAAAGTATATATAATAATATGATCCCTTTTTTCAAGACCTATAGTGTCCATAAGACATGGACCATGTCAATCTCATATATCATACTCATATATTCTCAATTATCCAAGTATAGACTAACTAATTTGAAGAATACATCACATGTTATTCCTCTTAGGTAGATGGAAAAATCACATAAACCTCACCCAAAATAGATAATAACATATAATATACCATATAGGTATAGTAGCACACTTCTCTGTCTATATTAAACAAGGGAACATATGTCATACCTGTTATGTGAGAGTAAAAGTCCCATCTCTATTAAGATCTAATCAAAATCCCAATCCAAAACATACCCAGCCATCCAATCAGTATTTAAGACTCAAGGATTATATATGAAATGTATCAAAGTATGAATGTTTTTAAAATAGTTATCTCACCAACATCAGGTATTGGGAAAACTAAAATGAAGCATGCACCTCTAGTATACCAAACACATTGTGTGTGACACACCATATGGCATATAATATGGGTTAATCCAATCCACAAAACATGTTCTATGACTCATGATCATATTTCATATATCTCTATGAAATCCTACTCATGTTTTCCTTAACATTCCATCACAACCACTAATAATCTATGGATAACATTGTTTAGGGATAAATCTAAATCATATTTTGAGAGATTAATTATTATTTCACTTTGAGAAATATATGCATCCAATATAAAGAAGAAAAATATATATTATTAATTTTGTTTAATATGATAATAAAACTTTTAATAATATTAAAAAATCATAAATAAGTGTTTTTATAATCATATAACTTATTATAGACTTCAAGATTAACCTTATGTTCGCTTTTTATGGATTTTTTTAAATCAAAAAAATCCATATCTGATTCATGTCACATCCTTTTTTTACCATCTCATAAAACCCTCCCCCAAAACTCTTATCATTAATAAAATTTATGACAAAAGTCATTTTGAATAATGGTTTGACTTAGGAAGCATATTCATAATGTTTAACTCCATGAATAGGTATTAAAACGCATTTTCGTCACAACATAAAATTTTGTGTTGTTAATAACGTATGTTGCCTACTTAGAAATCTTTCTATCGTTATCATCATCATCATTCATGGAACCTTTCCATTAAACCTTTTTATCTATGATTAAAATGGTAAAATTTTAAATCATTAAATTTTTCTTTACTAATACTTCTTAAACTCATTTAGGATATAAAGGGATAATAATTTTGTTATAATAACTAATATGAAACTCTTTACATTTCTCTTTACCATCATACAATAAAATATTCTTTGATATAAAGTGAAATTCACTATAAACATTGACTAAGATTCACATACTCCTTTGTGTATAGTAAATAACACTTATATTTTTTAGGAAATATAAACATATAAACTATTATATCCATATCATATATGGTATTAAATATCTTTATTGAAATGTTTTTAAAATATGATGTTATTCTATAAAATATGAAACTATTGAGTGGTGGGAACTATTTATCACATATTTTGTTGAATACCTTAAATAAACCCATTATCCATGATAAAATACTTTTATCCTTATATTTTTTCAAACTATATTACATAATTTTATGAATAAAAGACCGTATTGAATAAATTTAACTTCTCATGTTGTTCATAGAAATTAATAATTAATAAACAACTTCCCTTATAATATATGAAAATGAGATGAAAATAAAAATATTTTACTAATATCTGTTAGATTAGGAATTATTATTTGGAATTTATAACATTATCCAACACCCCATTACATTCTCATTTTAATTAAAACTAAAACCTAAAAATACTAATTCCTTAATATTGAACTTTTTATACTAATTTTTTTAAGTGTACATTTTGAATCATATAAATTTCGAAATCAATGAATTTATTCTATAACACTGATAACTAATATAAACATCCCATGTTTTTTCACAAACATCTTAAACTATCTAGAATAATTCCATCATATGTAAGTAATATCCCTGCATCCTGAATCTAACTTTTCTTGAGACCATCTTGAATTGTGTGTTGTATTTTTTGTTAATAGACATGGAGTGTTTACATGATGTCAATATTATTGATTATATAGAACATCTCAGGAGGGGTTGAATTGAGTTTCCAATTTAAAATTTCTATTAAAAACTATTTTACACAAAATCATCCAATTTATAAAAAACATTGTTAACTAAAATAGTATTTGGATATATTTTTATAATTCAAAAATATTATCAAATGTTCAATCAAAACTTAGTTAAAAAATGTTTTAAGTCCTATTTAACTTTCAAAATAATTTTACATGTATCAAGCACTATATATAAAAAAACTTATTAAAGATAACTATCAAAACATTGTTTTTTATATAGTTTTTACAACTAAAATTGGTTTGTTTAAAAAATAGAGAAAACAAAACAAGAAAACACATAGATAAATAAAACAATAGGAGTCATATCATATAGATACATAGTCCTCTTACCTTGTAAATCACCTATTACCGAGAAATTTATTAAACAAATACACTGATCCAAAAACTGGATCAGAATTTAGATAAAATATGCTCATAAGTAGTCTAGGATACACACAGCCTCTTTAGTATCTATACGCGGGGTAATAGATCTATAATAAAGAATAAAATAGTATCAAGTACTCTTTAATACAATAAAAGATCATGTGTTAAATAATAAATTCATAAAGATGTAAACCAGGATCCACAATATCTTTTGGTTTAACTAGAAACCTAACAAGACCAAAAATTTCATATATCCTTTTATATTTAACCTCCCATTATTTTTTCCATGGGTTCCAATTTACTTTTATGTACCTATTGTTCTTATGAGTTAGGAATAAACAACATAATGAAGTCAACATCTTCTCTCCCTAAGGATTTAATCCCTTATAAGATGATAGGGTTGAAATAAACTTTGTATGTGGAAACGAATTAAGCTTAGAATTATGTTTACATAGCTCTGACATATGTCTCAAGAAATAATTGGGAATTTTTATCTAATGAAAATTCATTATCAAAAAAAATAGGAAATATCAGTGACTTAGTATACTAAACTTCCCTTTTGGAACTAATATTGTGTTGGATAATCATAACGAACATCCTTCATTCCCCAATAAACTCTACAGTAGTAGGTCTCTCAATATTCCAATTCCCATTCAATTCCTCTAAGGAATTTTTTTATTTTGAAATGGGAATGATTTATAGGTTATTATATTTGATAGTATTCATGTAAACTTTTATAAGGCATAATTTATCTCTTTACCCAAAAGTTTAATGAAAACCCAAAAAATTATTCATTCACCATTGTCTTAATGGTATCTGATTTATTTATAGTAATGAATTACATGTTGGCATAAAATTATTTAACCAATATCAGATAAAAGAGTTTACTGTTATCTTTTAACTATTCACTCTAGCCTTACATCAGAATCGATTACTATACTAATGATATTCTAGACTTGATCTAACGAGAATTGACTTCCTTTTTAGCACTAACATGTTGATCAACCAGATTAGGGTTGAATGGATTACCCACAACACCCAAAATACCTCTATCTTTTTTTTATTTCATTGAAGAATGTGGTTGAGATCGATGTGAGGATTTGGGAAATCATTTAATCATTTAAATGCGTTCATAATAAATTGGACATCTAAAGGTTTAGGATTGTGAGAAAGATTCAGAAAATATGGATTAAAAATATATATCATGTAGGGATTTCAGAAGAAGAAATTTTTTTTAGAAAAGAGTGAGTGATGATTCATATTCTGATTTGGAATTTTATTCAATAATTTATGGATAATAATAAAATATAAGAAACCCCCCCACAAAAAACAATATAATAAAAAAATTTAGAGAAATACACATGACAGGTATATTGACTATATACTCATGGTAACCTAGATAAGTCATGGTAGGTATAGTGATCATAATCTCAAAGTAGGTATACAAACTAAATGAGTGGAATCTCATGTTATGTTATGACTGTTTGAGAAAATCCTCAAAATTACTATAGTGGATTCATGTATAACTAGTCATGGTCACTTAACCGGATGTATAAATAAAAACACATAGTCATTTAACTTAAAGTATTAGTTAAAATTCATAGTTACTTATCAACCTAAGTAGTAAGAAAAGTTGATAAAAATAATAAATAAATATAGTTTAATAAAAATAGTAGTCAATAATTATAAATATAATTTACACATATACATGAACTAGAACTAAATTAAAAAAAGAATCAAGGATAATTAATTATTCCTCATTAATTTCTGATAAAGTTCATTCTCTCAATATTCAATATCATTGTAAATATGTCATCAAGATGAGGTTCAATGCCAATAAATTCAAGAGTTATATCATCCTTTTGAAAATATTTACTCAAAAGGTGACATTTCCCAAGGTTCTTTTTCTATCTAACTTACAACCACCAAAATTTGTTTTTGTATAATTAACTATGTATAATTATTTTCCTCTAGAATATAAAATTCATAATATTTTTTTTACTTTTGATGTATTTGAAATTTATTTTAATAGCACTAAAATTTTATCCCATTATTTTTTTTAAACGTGCACACATTCACACAACAAGCATAATATCCAGTCAACCAGAAGTTAACTATAGTAAACATACAATCATTCCTATAAAGATGGCATGATCAACCAATTTCCCATTCTCATCAAGATTAAACTTACATCTTGTACTCATGGGATTATCATGACCTTTAGTGTTATCCACACAAAAAAAATTTAAATATCCATCATTTTTTTCATTTATTTATAATTATTCCTTCTATATTTTAAAAAAATTTATTCTAATGAAGAATTCTTAATCACCCATTAAAATTATTTTAAAATCATTTTTCATCATTTTGGAAACAATAGTATATAAATAATTTATTAAAGATCCAAAAATAATATCATCAACATAAATTTAACTACCAAAACATCTATCAAATACCTTTTCATATATAAGGTTGAATCAGTTATAATTTTGGAAAAAACATTATAATTCAAAAAAGAGTTGAGCCTATCATGAAAAGATTATTGATCTTGTTTTAAACCATAATTATATTTGATTAATTTTAAAACATGATTTAAAAATGAGGTTTTTAAATCTATTGTGTTTTTCAAAAAAATATGAATTAATATAACCATTAGGAAATTAACTCTTGACACCCATTTTATATATTTTGAAATTCAAGTGAGTTATATTCCCAAGTAGCATTCGAAGAGCATCAATTATTTCTACTAGTGAAAAATGTTCTTCATAATTAATACCTTAATCTTTATTGTAACTTTATGAAACCAATATATCTTTGTTTCTTATTATTGATCCATACTCATCAAACTTATTTATAAACACTCACTTAGTACTAATAGTTAGGATGTATTTTTATTTTTCTACAAGTTCCAATACTTTATTTCATTTAAATCGATTTAACTCTTCTTAAATAGCTATTACCAAAAATGAACCATCTATAGCTTCATTGATGTTTACTGGTTCCAGCTATGATAAGAATTATTTATATTCAACCCATTTTATAAGATAATATCTAGTTTGGTTACTTTTATCTAGATCACCTATAATGATATATAAAGGATGTTCACTGTGAGATATAATGGATCTAGGGATAGAAGTAATTTGAAAGTCATCTTCTTTAGGTTATGGTTCAAATAACTCCTTATTACTGGTGATTTTTTATATAAGGTTTTACAGAACCATCACTAGACTTCGTTGAGGCATTGATATTCAAATTTGAAAGATCATCCTCAAGGTTTTCTAATGGGGTTTTATCCACTTGTGGATCTATTTCCTAAAATTTGAAATGAACATGTTCTTCCACAAGTTTTGTTATTTTATTGAACACCCTATATAGTTTACTGAAGGTTTAATAACCATGTAATATTCCTTCATCACTTTTGGATTCAAATTTTCCCGAAAAATTATATTGATAATAATGTCCATACATCCAAAAAATCTAAAGTAATTAACATTTGGTTTTATTACATTCCACATATTACATGGAGTTCTATTTAAACTACTACGATAAGAATATTATTAATAATATAGTATTTTTTATTCATAGCTTCTATACAAAACTAAATATTTTGTCCATACTCATTAATTATGGTTCTAAAAATTCATGAAAATAATTATTCCTTATTTCTACAACAAAATTCAACTGGGGAGACATATGTACATAAAGGTTGGTATTGTATCCATTTTGTGGGATTAAAGTATAAAAATGATTATTTTAAAACTCATGGTCAAGATCACTCCTTAAGTAAATAATAGTAATTCAACTAAAATTTTCTACATACTTTGCATATTTTCAAAAATAAAAACAAGTTTCACTTTTATGAGCTAGAAAGAATAGCCAAATATATCTAGAAAATTAATCTAAAAAAAATTATAAATAATGTTACCCATTTAATCTAGAAACACTAGATGATAAAAAAAATCCACATGAACCAACTCTAGTGGTCAATAAGTTGAAACTTTTTTCTTTTTGTTGAAATAGATTTTAAGATGATTTCTTTTTTTGACATGGTTTGCAAACTTTTTCTTTTGAGAATTCTAGTTTAGGGTGATCCTTAAATATGATTTACTAGATAGCCTTCTAAGAGAGTAAATATTATAGAGACCTAGTATCCTACTCTATATCCAAGATTCTTTATAAATGGAACTTAATCAAGAGGTTTTTTTGAGAAAATAACAAATCTAAATCAACTGTAAAATCATTATGATTATATAAATTAGAAAAAATAAATCATTTTTAGAATCATATATTGTTCAAGGATTTTTCTCAAACTGAAAATTGTAACCATCACCACATAATTGTGATTTTTACTAAATAATACTTTAAACAATAAAAAAATAATACTTTTAAAATTAAAATAGAATTTGAATTACCAATTTGACTAAACCTAATTAATTTATTTTTGGAATTATCACTAAAAGTTAAATGTCCACAATCCAAATTTATAAAGCCATTAAATCTTGAGTAGCCTATATTCATGTGTATAGAACATCCAATATCCAGTCACCATTATTGTTTACTATTACTCTGCCAAAAAATTTCCGATAGAAAAATTAAAAAATAAATGTTTTTGGTACCCATACTTTCATAGGTCCAAAGAAGTTAGTAATAAATATTTTGGAATCAAATGACATTTATTAGGATTATTATAAATATAACTTAGAAATTTTTTAAATTAAAATCGTATTAGTTCAATAAGAATATGAAATATTTATAGAATCAGAAGATATTGATCCAAGAATAAATATATTCTTATAAATTATCCTCAGACTGGGCTGGTATCCAATCCAAACTATGTACTTTAGTGTGATTTTTTACCAATAATTATGGGAAAGGTTTATTTATTACTTGTATAAATTTCAAGATCCCATTTAATTTTTTAATTTTTCTTTTGAGTTCATTATTATATTATAATAAATGATCGTTTTTTCTTTTTATATAGTAATATTAAAATAAATATTAAAAAAATAAATCATGATGTTTCTTTAAATTTTTATACTTATCATTAAGTTCATTAGAATTTTATCCCAACATATTACAAAATTCAAAAAAAATTTAACTTGTTAAATTCACATAATTATTTTTTTTCAAACATATTAGATGTGAGAAAAGGAGATCTATAGATATTATTAACTACCTTTGATGTTTTATTCAAAAAACACATGTTTTATCTGTCTAACTTATCTTCTAAGCTAAAATAATACCCATTGGAACTATCATTAGAGGGTCTCCAGGAATATTTCATTTCTTACTTTGGTATTTTTAGTTTATCTTCATACAATTTATAGAATTTTAATTTTGGAAATTCATAATTTATGTTCCATTTTCTCTTACATGCATAACAATTTGCTTCTCCTGAATGATTTTTTTTCCAGTTTCCATTTTTTCCAAATATTCGTCTATAATTTGATATCTTGAAAATTTTCTTCACCGTGAATAACTTATTAAATCTCATAGATAGATAATACATCCCCTTATTACTATTAGAGTATGAATCTTCCTCTCTTAAAAAATCGTCTTTGTTTTTTTCATTGTCTTTGACATTGAAGTTGTAAAGAAATATGATTTTATCTTTGGTTCAACTTCTTCTTTCTTTGCCTTTAATTCATCCTCATATATAATGACTTTTCAATCAACTCCTCCACTAGTAGTTTTATTATATCACATGATTTTCAGGATCCTCCTTCTTCAAGATGAGGGAAGGTATATCAAAGTGTCATGACATTCCTTCTTCAAGATAAAAACGATATAATGGCCCCAGTCCCACATCCTGTAGTCCTCGGGGTGGTGACCATCAACCATTGTATACAAATCTCACAAAAATGAGGCTAATTACCATTTTTATAGTAACCATGATCAAGAGATAAGATTTATCAACCTAAAAAAACTCAAAGACATGTCTATAAAAGAATCCAAAACTCATCCCACATGAATTTTTAAAGTAAAACATCTAGAAATAAAATCAAAAGTGTAAATACCAAAAGAACAAAGCTAAGAAGTGAAACAAAAACTATCCTAACTTCTGAGCTAGTAGGGTCCAGAACGGTCTATGTAATCTCCTTGGAAACCTGAAAATTGTTTTATATACTTATGTTGACCATACAAGTATACTCACTAGGGAATGTTGATGTTAGTCATGTACAAGTGGGAGAAGCATACTAATTCCCCTGTAAGAAAATAGAAGAAATTAAAAAACACCTAACAAGATATACTATCGTCCCTAACCTTACCATAGAAATCTCAACAAATAATTCAAGTCAAGTAAAGTAAATTAGTAAGAACATCGATGAAAGGGTACACCACACCACTTTCCACTAGTTAAATGTTCATCCCTAATGGTGAACATACTAATGCTACCACGCTCTTCCATAAGCCCCACTACGACAACCTTACCATACACACCTAGGAAAGCACATCACCCACAAACACTTGGGCCTCAGAACCGCACCACAACCTGCCCAAAGTGTCTTGTATTACGAATGCCTAAAAGAGGTAGTAAGGAATAGGAAATAACAAGTCATCCATCCTCCCACTAGGATGTTGGGAAAATAATCATTCCCCTATAATAATGTGGTTGTTCAGCATGTAGTTCTCTACATAGGTGGGGTGCATATATAAATAACAAGAAACTAGATGTATATATATATGTGTGTACCAAACAATCATCCCAAACTATGGGTTTTCAAGAAAAATACCATCCCACACAAAACTTCCCTTACTTCCACCTCTAATGAATAACCACAGGGCCAGCCACAGACTTAATGCGTCACTCCATCAAATTCATTTAACCAACTATCACTCTACATTAAACAATTAATTCAATTATTTATTCCATACCCACTCGGGAAAAAACCCAACACAACACACCAAAAGTAACATCATAACTGAAATACACTTTGCAAAGGTAACTGGAAACTTCGGTTGAAACACCTAGGAAAGGAAACACCATACTTATTCAAAATTATCCCTCTCATCCATCCTTGGTATCCCCGCTGCATGAAAAGATCCACATCCTGCAAAATAATAAATCTCAACAAGGTTAAAATACCACTGCACAAATAGACCATTCCCAACAACCAAAACATAACCCATATGAAAACCATTGTTCAACAGGTTCATCCATTCCACAATCAATCAATATCTCAACCTAAGATACCATTTCACCCTCAAACCATCAACACACTATGTGTTCTCTCAACAAGAAGTACCACACAACTCGTACAAAGCACAAGACAAAAAAATGTACACACACAACACAAAGAAACACCAAATAAGGAAAATTGTATTCATATTTGACACACTTCATTCAATAATTCCACTTTGATAAATCAGGAGTTATCAGAGAACATGTCTGATCCTAGGAAATCCATTTAATTTACTAGATATATGTGATTAATCAAGTTTCCATGTTAATAGTCGTTCAATATAATATTAATAACAAGAATTCATGAGTCTGTTTCATAAACAGATACCACCAATGTCCAAGATATTTAGAATGCATATGTCCAAAACAACTCATAGTGTATATTAATGATAAAATATATAATAAAAAACATCATAATCATCTTTCAATATCATCATTTATTACTAAGGTTGCCAAACTCATTATAATAATAATTCAACTCATCTTCATAACACCATTAATTAATATTTTTAATCAACTATGTTCTCAAAGATACATGACTTTACCCACCCAACATGATACAAAAATAAAAGAGGGATGAAGAAATTTCTACCTCAAAAAACAGATGATCAGCAACTCTTCTTTGCACCAAAACATAGGGTCGTTCAAACAGTATAAGACACCAAAGGAAATTGAATATAAAAAACACAACACATTAGAAAATTTCAGTGGAAAGAAGAGTTTTGGACCATTACATCAGATACCTATCAAACTATTCTCACCCCTAATAATTAAAAACCAAACCCAAAATAATGAGGTGTCTAAACAACCACCCTAAACGATACCTCTAAAGGATTAACCATAAAATGTTTTTCGAATGTTGGAGTGAAACCTCAACATCCAATAACACTTCCTCCCACATATTATATCCCAAAAATCCACAAGATACCCCACAAAAGAACCAAATTTTAAGGCACATGAATTATGAAATTACATCCTCCATGTCAAGATACTATCCACTCTGGGGGGCATTGATTCTCATGCTTGGTTTTAATCACATCTCAATTAATAAATTCTAGTTATGAACCTAGTCTCCCACTTTTCCATATGTTTTGACTTTATCACACATCATGGATAAATAAAGTATCCCGTCTTATTTAAAACATGGTTCTAGCACCTCATCACAAAGAAAAACACAGATGCAAAACTCAAAACAAGTTCGGGTACTGGGAATGCATATGCATCTCCATTTCCAAAGTACTCTCTTCCAGGCCACCATGCCTCTACAACATGAAAACCAAAAGAATTTTTCATCCAGGCAGAACCTTATCCTGATGATCCTAGACCTCCATTCACCACTCCATGAATGTTGCTTCATCCTCAATATCCAACTCTCCACAGTCAATGACATGAGAGTCATCATGAAGATACCGAAAAAGCTGGGATACATTAAAGATATCATGGATTCTCTCCATCTTCGGTGTCAACACCAACTATTATGAAACCTTACCAACTCTCCCTAGCGGCTCGAAGGGTTTATTAAACCTGGGACAAATCATGCTCCCTCGGCCAAACCTTGGCTACCCATAGTGAGGGGAAACCATCAAGAACATGTGGTCTCCAACCTCAAATTCCAAGGGTATCCTCCTTTAATTTTCTTATGACTTATTTTCGTCATGTGTTTCCTTCATCGTCTCATGGAAAATCTAAACCTTTTTATTCATACTATACACCAAGTATTAACCAAGAATAGTTGCCTGCCCAACTTCTGTCCAGTAGAATGGAGAAGGAAATGGTCTCCCATACAAGGATCTGAATGGGGCCATACCAATTGAAGAGTGATATCTATTATTGTAAGAAAACTATAACAAGGGAAGGTTTCACTCCGAATATCCATAAAAGTCCTATATTAATGCTAACTTCATGTCCTCCAACATTTGGATGGTCCTCTCTATCTGGCCATCTCTCTGAGGGTGGAAAAAACTTTTGAGGCATAACTGATTTCCAAAATCATAATGTAATCCCCTCTAGAATCATGTGATAAAATATGATTCTTGATCTGAGATGATGGATCCCAGAACTCTATGAAACTGCACCACCTTATCCACATACCTCCTCACCAAATCATCCATTGCACTTGACTCCTTAATCACTAAAAAGTTATCCAATTTCGTCCGCTGATCCACTGCTACCCAGAGAGCATCATATCCTCCCTGATCCCTAGGTAACCCTGTGAAGAAATCCATTCAGATTTCATCCCACTTTCACATGGATACATCTAGGGGAAGCAACAAACCACAAGGAACATTGTTATTAACCTTCATCCATTAGCATACTGGACACTTTTCCCCAAGCTCTACCACTGCATGCTTCATCCTGGTCCACCAAAATTGTTCCCTCAAGCAATGGTATATCTTGGAAGCTCCTAGGTGTACCGCTAGGGGAGAGTTATGGAACTCGTGTATAAATGCCTCATGCATCGCCACTAACACAAATATCTTCTCATAGAACAACATCAGATTCTGAAAATCCTCTGACCATCCCTCCAGAGCATCACCCAAGTCATTGCGATCACACATCACCTCCACCTATGAGTCTCCCCTTTGAGAATCCTCCACCTACTACTTTAGATATGAATTCACCACCATCTAAAATAGTCAACCTCTACCATAATCCATTCCTACATCTAAGTGTAAGGCAGCCAAATCCACCATATCCCTCTATGCATCATAATATTCTCAAAAAACTTCCTTCTATGAATTCCTACTCAAGGAATCGTCCACAATATTCCCCTTTACTAAGGTGTATGATATCTCAAAATAATAGTCCTGAAGAAAATCCATCCACCTCCACTACTGAAAATTCAGATCTCACTGGGAAAAGATATACCACAAGCACTTGAGATATACGAATACCACAAAGTGCTCCCCAATGAAGAAATGTCTCTGTAATGTTAATGAAAACATGACCACCATTAGCTCCAAATAATGGGTGGCATAGTTATTTTTATGGGGATGTAACTACCAAGAACCATAAGAGATCAATCCCCATTACTGCATCAGCCCACATTCTAAGCCTAGATGGGAATCATTTCAAAACACATTGAACATAACTCCTTCATCAAGAAACTAGAGTACTAGAGCACTGACCAACCTCCCCTTTAAGTAGCTGAAATCAACCTAACACTACTCACTCAAAAAAATTCCCTGGTCCTTTCTGTTCAGATCCATTAGTGGAGATGATAATCAAAATAAATAGGGTACAAATCTTTGGTAATAGCCAACCAACCCACGAAAATTGAGAACCTCTTCCACATTCATAGGTGATTCTCACGAAACAACTACCTCGACATTTGATGGGTCCACTACTACACCCTAATGAGACAAAACACTATTCAATGAAGTGGACCTCCTATATCCAAAAATTTCACTTGGACAACATTACGTAGTGATGGTGGCGTCGAAGGACCTCCAGGATAGTCTTGATAAAATTAGTTTTCTCCTCCTCTAACATTGAGTATATTAGAATTTCATTGATGAATATGATGATGAACCAATCCTGGAACTCATGAAAGATAGAGGTCAAAATTCCCATGAATATAGCTGGTGTGTTTATAACATTGAACAACATAACCATGAACTTGAAGTGCCCAAACCTCTACCTAAAATCATTCTTCATGATGTCACCCAGCTTCACCCCCAACTGGTGATACCTAGACTGTATATCAATCAATGAAAAACAACTTTCTCCCCTTAGTTGGTTCAAAATATCATCATTCCTCGAGAGATGGTATTGGTTCTTGATCGTCACCTAGTTCAACCACTGGTAGTCTACACATAGCCGCATACCATCATCATGTTTCTTTATGAATAAGACTAGAGAACCCCATGGTGACACACTAGGCCAAATTAATCCCTTATTCTTCTCGTTTTCAATTTGAATCCACATTTCCCATAACTCGGAAGGTGTCACCCGATAACGACACATCAAAATTAGAGAAAAATTGGGCTAGAAGTCTATTCTGGCCACAACCTTACATCAAAATGGTACAATGAAAAACTCTTTGAGGAATAAATAAAATAATTCTCAAAAAATTTTGGGAACCTCCTATATCTCATAATCCACTGATTCCACTAATATCATAGCTAATAAGAAAAGAAGTGGATCTACACACCGCCTTCCAATCAGACAACTTTGGTGGCCAACGAAAACCACATGTTTCCATCAACATCTAAAAACATGAATCTTCTCTTGATGTAGTTGATAAAAACAAGAACAGATTATACCCATTTGATTCTAAGGATGATATCCTATGGTTGAATTTTTAATATGAAAATATCCCCATTGGACAGATACAACCCCAACATCCATCTACATCCCTGGAAAACATGAAACAAGTTAGTCAAACCACTGACTATTGTACTCAACACCAGGGGAACGAAAATCATCTCTATGTATACTCCTAGATCAATTGCTAGACTGAGTGAAAAAGGAGTATGAAGCTCTTGAATCCATAAAGGCATAAAAAGAGTATTAAACAAGCTGATTGTACCTCAAATGATCTCTGGCCCTGTTAGAACTATTGCCTCAGTGGTGTAAAAATTACCAAAGATAGATACTCTACCAATATTCTATCAACTGGATCCCCAACCAAATCCATGTCAAGGTCCCTAAGGAGCACCCTGAGGTTGGTCTCCACCCGCTTTGTCTCCCCACAGTGGAGTAGGAGCCTGATGTCCAGACTTCTAAAATGACATGGACAACAACTTCTATTAAGGCAGGTGTTAAACCTTCCCACCTGCACCATACTAATAAAAAATTTGGAACTTAATATAAAGGTCCTTATAGCCTACATAATAGAAAAACCTTGGTCCCAAGACAATGGTAATAGAATGAGGACTAGAAAATCAAAACTAAAATTGTTGAGGTTGACTCCCCACTGGCCAAAACATCAAAGGTCGTGGCACCAAAGACCTACTGCTAGAATCCTTTCCCTTTGTAGAACCCTATTGGATCCCCTCTTATGGTAGAGCTCCTCATGAGTGAATCCTCTCAAGCACTTATTCCTTCTCCATGACCTCTAAGAATTTCATCAATTTCAAGAGAGTAATTTCATATTGGAGGGAAGGACAAAGTGCCTCCTCTATACATCTCGTCTGAGACTCCTCATCCGGAAAGAGGATAAGAGAAAAGAAAAGGAGATCATTGAACTTGATCCCCATCTACCGTACTGACATACTCCCCTACTAGAGGGAGGGTAACTCTTGATTATTCTTGGCCTTCATGGTCGAAGAAAGGAATTCCTCTCGAAACTCCTCAAATTGACCAGAAAAACATTGGTCTCCTTTCTCTCCCCCAAGTAGAGTGTCCACCACTAATGTGTAGCTCCCCACATATATATTTCCACCAGAGGAACCCAATACTCCATTAGAGCCCATATCAATCTAAAATGGATCACCATCTCCTCAATCTAACTCTCCATCTCTATATCTGAAATGTTGACTTCGTCCTTTCTCAGATTTCATCATTGGAAATCACGATGCATACTGTACGACTGATCATCCTACCCCATTGGGTTAACCATCCTTAAATCAACCAGGTCATCCTTCTAGGCCTCCACTACTTGTACCACGTGTAGACTGCGACTGGGTTCCATAGCTGATATGTAAACAATGAACTCCTAATCCAGATTAGTAAAGAATTTTATTCAAGTTTCATTTTAACTTTTTATTATTTAATTTCTCTAAAATTCCCAACTCAAATAAGAAAAAAATGTTATCATGATACAGGTACCTCTCCTAGGGTCTCTACCCCACAAATGGTGTAGCCTCACATGGTCATTCAATAAGCTCATAGTCCTTGTATCAGATCACGAGGGGCCCTAAAATCTCATTTTCTAGCTGGTCTTCCCTAGCCTATGTCATGAATCGTGATCACTTAACACTATTTCCCTACCATCCTATGAAATCCTCACTATGCCTAACACTAAACTCCATCCTGTCTCTCAACCATCACCTCTGATACCATTCTGTAATAACCCTCATTCCTCAATATGAGGTAAGGGATGGAAAAGTGTTGTGACCTTCTTTCTTTAAGATGTAAAAGAGATAATGAACTCTGATTCCCGCCTTTAGTAGGACCCGAGGTTGCGACCTGCACCAAGGGTATACAAATCTCACTAAAATGGATTGAATTACCCTTTTACAATAACTAATATTGAGAGATAAGATGTATCAATGTAAAAAACTCTAATACATATATATAAAAGAATCCAAAATCCACCTCACATGCCTTTCTAAAGTAAAACAGTTAGAAATACAATGAAAAACTCCAAGGTAAATATTGAAATAACAAATCTAAGAAGAAAAATAACAACTATCCTAATGCCCAAGATTTTAGGGTCATAAAAGGTCTATATAATCTCACTAGAAACATGAAAATAGTTTTATATACATTGGGTGAGAAAACAAGTATACTCTATAGGAAAATCTGAAGTCACTCGTGACCAAGTGGGTGAAGAATACTAATACCCCTATGAGAAAATTAGAAGAAAATAAAAATCGCCTAAAAATTTATACAATCTACTCAAACCTCAGCAAGGAATTCTCACCAAATAACGCAAGTCTTGTAACATAAATTAGTAAGCACGTCGATGATAGGGTACCCCACACCACTTCCTACTTGTTAACTGATCATCCCTAGGGATTAACGTCTTAACTCAATAATTCTCTTCCACAAGACCCACTTCCACAACCTACCCACATACATTTGGGTCAAATACCACATCAAATCCTACTCATAGACACCTAGGGCACAAAACCACAACCTCATGTCAAAGACACCAAGGAAAGAAGAACACATATCATCTCAAATACACCTAGAAAATACACTTCGCCCACAGACACCTAGCCCTCAAAACCACACCACAACATTCCCAAAGTGTATTGGACTACCAATTCCTTGAAGAGGGGGTAGAGAAAAGCTAATAACCATCAATTCATCCTCCCACCATGACGTTGGGAAAGGAAACCCTCCCCATAATAATGGGGGTGTTTGGTATGTAGTGATCAACACAAGTGGGTGCATATAGAAATCACAAGGAACTACATTTATATATATATATAGGTACCAAAACTCATCCCAACATATGGGTTTTCATAACAAAAATCCAACCCACACAAAACTACCTTTTCTACCACCTCTAATGTATAACCACACAGCCAACCATAGACATAATTCACTACCCCAACCAATTCATTTGACCAATTATCACTATTAATTAAACAATTCATCTAATTATATATTCGATCCCCATCCAAAAAACTACTAAACAGAGCACACCATAAGTAACATCATAACCCACTTACACTTTCAAAAAGTCTCTAGAAACTATGTGCGACACGCCCAGGAAAGGTAACACTATCCTTATTCAAAATTATCTTCCCAACCATCCTCAGTATCCGCACTGTATGAAAAGCACCACATCCAACAAAATGACAAAACTCAACCAGGTTGCAGTCCCACTACAGAAACAGACCATGCCCAAGAACCATAACAACAACCCAGATGTAGACCCACTATTCAACATGTTCATCCAATACAAAATCAATCAATCTCTCAACCTGATATACCATTTCACCCTCAAAACATCCTTACACTATTCCGTTCTCTCCACATAAGCACCAAAAAAACTTAAAAATCAAAAGACAGAAAAATATTTACACACCACATGTAGCCACGCCAAACAAGGAAAAGTGTATTCAGATTTAACACACCAATTATTTAATTCCAATTCGATAAATCATGGGTTATCATACAACAATTTTTATCTTGTTTAATCCATTTAATTAACCGGATATACATGATTAATCAAGTTTTCATGTTCACGTCTATTAAACAGAAGACTGAAAACAAGAATTCCTGAGTCCAGCATGCAAACAGATACCGCCAATAGCCATGATTTTTATAATGCATATGGAAAACACAATTCACAAAGTATATCAAATATATCGAATAAAATAAAACAAACATCGTCATTATCTTCCTAGCCCCATATTTTTTACTAATGTAGCCAAACCCGTTATCGTAACAGGTCCGTTCATCTTCATGAATCCCATAATTAAGATTTGAATTCAAAATTATTCTAAAAAATACAGGAGTTTTCCAACCCCACATGATACTCAAATAAAATGGGACCGAAGGAATTCTTACCTTGAAAAATAGATGATCAACAACTCCTCCTTACCCCAAAACAGAGGGTTGTGTAAGTAGTAATAGAGTATAAGGGAAACTGAATCTCATGTCCACAGCATAACACACGACTCTGTGTGGAATAAAATATATAGTCGTATCAAGAGAAAAAATGGAAACACTTGGGGAAGATAATATCATGGCTTAGAAGAGCCATATCCAATATCAATGGAAGGGAAACAGTTTCAAGGCCCGTTAAAGTTGGATTGTGGTTATGATTATGCTATTTGAATATTTCAATGTCCCAAGAGCATTATGATATTAAATATATAATTAATATCCTTTTAAATTCCTTTAATAAGACACAAAATGGTTTTAAACAAGATTTTTGTCAAATAAAATGTAACAGGGGTGAAACTAGAAGAACTAGAAAAAGATGGAAATGACTCACTGATGTGTGAGTCACCAATGTGAGTCACTGATAGTGACTCATCAATAGTGATTCACTATCATGACCCACTTACAGCGAGTTAATGAGGTGACACACCAATGCCTGACTCACCAATTTGAGCCACCGACGCCTGACCTACCAATGTATAACCTACCGATGCCCGACCAACCGATGCCCGACCTACCGGTGCCCGACCTACTAATGTCTGACCTACGATTTCCAGACCTATCGATGTTGAGCTACCGATAAGGATCCACTGACACTGATCTATTGATACAAGCTACCAATTATCAACCACTGATGCTGAGCTACTGACTATGAGATACCAACATGAGCTACCGATGCAAGGTACAAGCACTGAGCAACTGACGTGAGATACCGATGGAAAAACGAGAATTTTGTAAAACTCGTGAAATGAGTAACTATTGCCTCCTAGAACACCCCAAAAAATATATTTTGACAAATTAATGGACTGGGAAGGTCCAGGGCATTACATGATTTTCTAATGGAAATAGAGGTTCCTCGCTACCATTTGGTTAAGCATCATAGGAGTCGCATCACTTGATCTTTGTCTTCAATTTTATTTCTTATTATATTAATTGTATTGAAAATATCATTGTACCTGAGATACATGTCATAAATTAATTCATCATTTTTCATATTAAATATATCATATTTAATAGTGTATGTATTAACGTTAATTTTTTTAATATTCCATGTTCACTGATGATGTATAGAAAGTGTATCATGGATTTCATTAGTAGTAGAATAAGAAGAAATTATATTGAATTCATATTCTATTAATAAAAAATATAATGAATTCATAGCCCAAAAATTACAATCTTAAGTTGCATTGGCGGAATCAGTCCCTTTAGTTCCAATGGATTTAGTTTTTTCATATTTAGCATTTCTTATAGTAAAAATATCAAATATCTTTCTCTGGATAGGTATTTTTATTTCAAAATTAAACTAAGAAAAATTTGTTTCATTAAAATATGGTGGCATATTAGTAGTATCCCCCTCAATCATATTTTTATCCATAAGAATAAACATATAATAACTAAAAAAATTGATATTTAGGGTAAATTTAGATCACTATTTAAAAATAAATAATAACCTCTGATAAAAAATGTTGGTTGAAGTGAAAAAATCAATAGGGGAGTAAATTGAGGTTATAAATTAAAATTTTTTATAAATAGGATTTATAAAATCAACTAATTTATAAAATTTCTTTGTTATGTAAAATTGTAGAAGTATATAATTTATCTTTCAAACATATTCTCAAAGGTTTGATCACAACTCAATTAAAACTTGTTTTAAAACCTCTTAATCTTTCAAAAAAATTACCTGCATCAAACCCCATATATAAAACACTTATTAAATTTAACTATCAAAGTAGTGTTTTTCTATATATTTTCTTAAACAGAAACTTGTTCATTAAAAATGGATAAAACAATAGAACACACAATGGAATAGAAAAATAGGGTTGGTATCAAGTTGATACCAATTCTTCTCCACTTTTAAATCACCCGCTATTATGTGGTTTATTAAATAAATAAATTATTCCACCACCTCGATTAGGTTTTATATCAAAAAATATCTCATAATAAGTCCATGTTACATGTAGCCTCTTATACAATTATATATGGTATAACATATTAAAAATACTTAAAGAGAGAATATATACTACACTTTAATACAATACAATATTTAGTGTTAAAGAATATATAGTGTAAAATGAACATAGATCAATATGTAAGCTAAAATAGAGAAAGTAACACATAAGAGGTGTAGATATTTGATACAACTAAATCCAATCAGATTATATTGATAAATTGTATTTAAATACATCCTTCATAACACTCGTCCAAATTTTTACAAAGATATCTACAAAATAGAGTATCTTGGAGACAAAATGTTTCTTATTAGTGTATCACATTTTCACTACAAAATTTTCTCAAGGATATTCTCATATTTCTATGAGTGGTTCTAATTCTTAAAGTGAAACCTTTTATAATTGTTTGTTGAAGGATATCCATATAACAATCCCCACAATCATTATTCTTAATTTGAATACATAAATTTCTGAATGGTTAGAAAATGATGAAAAATATACTCATTGGAGATTTGAAAATACCACACATATTAAGTTAATCATGGTCAATTTCTATTTAAATTGGAATTGTTACTTTGGATCATTATCACTTGGTGTGGATATTTGGAATGATAATTCATAATGGAAACTTTAATGATATCACTTTTCATGGAAACTAGGCTTGGTCACTTCATTCCTTTATGTGGTAGGATGAATCATTCATGTAGTCACTTTGAGTTCAGCATATTGTAGGTTTAGTACATATGATAGCACATGAAATTCAATGCATGGTCATTTCATGACTTGGAATAAATTGGATCATCTAATTCATGTTCACTTTTTTGTTCATGTGGTCACTTCTACACAATCACTTGACTGTCATAGTTAGTTTAACTTCTTCCAATAGTACATTGGAACATTCACTTCCAAACTTATCCTTTTTTAAAAGTTTGGACCAAAAAATTCACATTAATAAAACATGAAATTAATTAAAAAAATTATAAACATTATTTGGGATAATTTAAATAATGTGGTTCTAGAATAATCCAACAAATATTTTGATAAATAAGTTATTGGATGATTTTTTGAGTATCAAGAATTTTATTGATCTATTCGTGTGTGTGAAGGTTTAAAGGAATACCTTGAAAATTGGAGGTAATAAAAATAATAATGGGAAGATTAATAAAATGATGATGATAATTACATTTATTTTTTTGTTTCAGATCCATTGACTTGTTAGGTTAATGATTAACATTCTTTATTTAATTACTTGAAAAATTTGGAATGTGGAGCTGATGATAAATTGGGATGGTTAGAGAATGTACTAGATATTTCCTTTTTATATCTTAAAAATGTAAATAGAAGCCTATATGAGTCAATATTAACATTATATAAGTCTCTATAATTTTTTTATATGAGTTAATGGACCAATATTTTTGTCTTCTAATGGGAATGTTGTTGAATGTTAGAGGACTTTGTATGGTTCATTTTTTTAAGGCCCAAAAATATGGCCAAACTTTTTCCAACTTTACTACCTGAGTATCTAGGAATTCAAATAAATCCTAAACAATATCAATTATGGGATACATACAGTAGTGGCATAGAGGAGGTATAACCCCTACTCGGATAGGTGTAGGATAAAGGAGGGAACAATCATGTAGGGAAGCATGGGTGACCCACTAGTGCAGGAAGCACCCAAGCGATTTAATCAGTATTGCGATAGTGAATCTTCCTTTTTTAAGATATGATATTTTGAACTTAAAATTTATGTGGGATGTAATTTTCATAGAACTATTCATCCATTTAAAAAATAAAAAAACATGAAATACTGTAATCAATATGATGGAATAATTATAGTTTTAAACTCATTCCATGTGAGAGTTTCGTGCCATGACACATATAATAGCCAACTACTATGAGGAGATCCACCATGCAAGAAGCTTAAAATGAATCAGAAATAATATAACTATGAATTTTTAAATACCAATGTATTCTAAGTGCGTGTAGAATAATATAATTCATTTTCAAGAAGGAATATGAGATTAAAAAATACATTATAAGAATATAAAAAAGTATAGAAGATTGATGTTGTCAATAATAAAATGGTTTCCATGAAAAATGAGCTTGAAAATGAGGTTGATAGTAAAGAAGACGATTAATATATTATCTGATAAAAATTCATGAATTCATAAGACCAGTGTAAGAAATTAATATCTATATTAGTTCACTTTATATAACATAGGTGTATTACTTTACTTCATACAACTTTGATGATCATACAACTTATAAATTCATATGAATTTTTTAGGAAATTATAAAATTAATATCTTGTTAAATATAATTTTAGAGGATTCATAGGTAAATTTTCAAAGGTAAAACATCACAATACATTCATCATGATACTATTAGTAATTAAATATTCAAAAACAAAAAAAATTATCATGAGATTTAGTCTGCAAACAAGGGATTAGTTATGACCATCATGTTTCAAAAAATCTCATACATATATGGATCTTTCTCATGCATGGTTTATGAGAGATATTTGTAAATAATATGAGGATTAATATATTTCCTTAAAATAGGTTAAATGGATTTTATTAAGTAGGAAAATGTCATGATATTTTATATCTTATGATGAATAATTTGTGGTGTTTGTTCTGTTTAAGAATAAGGAAACATATGTGAATTCTTAATACATTGTGGGTTTGAATTCCTAGATTTATATTTATTTGATGTTTGAATATTAAGGGGGTATTTCTGGGTGGATAAAGAGAATATAAATGTGATAAAAAAATAAGTAATTAATAAGTGGTCATAAACTATGTGAAATCATGTGAATTATATAATTCAAAATAAAGAACAGACTGTTGTAAACATATTATATTCATAATACATAATATCGAAGTTGAAGAAGAGGATATAAGTAACTGATAATGTGTAATTTTTGTATACCCTATGTATCAAATAAACAATAATAAATCCATCTCTATATATATAATTTTACTATTTTTTAGTTAAATTAAATGATGGAGAGATAACTAGTTTTGTATATAGCAGATACTTCATTCATCACTAAAGGAGATGTAGGAGGAGGATGAAAAGAGTGATATTTACTGTGTTTTATAAAATAATTTCTAAAATAAGATAGTGAGTGATATGGAATATGGTTTACACAAAAATTATAATGTTTGAAGAAGACAGATGAAACCCTTTGATTGATTAATTATTGATATAGATTAATGATTTCTATGTGTAAGTTGCAACCCAATGAGATTTATAATAAGTGAGGAAAAATATCATTCAGTTTTTTCATAAGAGACACTGGTTCTTGTTATCGATTTAATTCAAGGAGTTACAAGACATATCTTATTTTAAAAGTTTTGTAATTGGTTAGTTCTAGTTTTTATGGTTCCAAGTTCATACCTATATCTGAGCTTATTTTGATAAGAAGAAGGAAGTTATGTGCATGGCATAAAAACCACAATGCACCAAGTACATAGTCATCCATCTTGGAGTTAAACCTCAAAAACAAATGTTGGTGTTTTTGTTGTGTACTTTCCATGTTATTATTTATACATTCTGACCTAATGATATTTTAGAAAAAATTGGAATATTGATTCATTCATTGAATAACTAAAAAGTTATAAAATGGAAAATGGTTTAAATTTTGATAATGTATCAAAAATGATCCCCCCAACTCAATGATGGCCAGTGGTATCCAAGCTAGGGTCATACCTATTAGATTTTATAAAATTTTATTGTTTAGTATTTATTATGAGTTTATCTTCCAAATGAAACATAGAATGAAAACATAGAAAAATTGTATCATTTTTTGATCAATATAATTTTTATTCTACGACTCAACAGAACATAATGAATAATGTATTGAAAGGATGATAAAGACTTCCATATTTTGAATGGAGGAACAGAATCCAACTTCTACATGCTAAAGCCATGATGATATTATACCTTTCATGGATATTAATGATTTTATTGAAATATAAAGTGGAAATAACAATGATAAATCTTCCACCTCAAGTAAATTATAGATTTTAAATTAATATGAGGTAAAATTATATTCTTCCCTAGATAGTTCCTCTAGCTAATGAATTATAAGGGGAGAAGATTATATCTCTAAAGATATACTTGATAAATAATATATTTATACATGTTATTATTTTTAATTAATATTATAAGGTGTGACCAAATATTTTTTTTGCTTTTAATTTTTTCTCCAATAAATAATTTTAGGAATAGGTTACTCACTTCAGGGGAGAATCAAATATAAAGGAAAAATATTGGCTAAAAGTAAATTTGTGTACAAGAATTCCACCTATCAAGTTCATTCCAAAAATCACAATGAATTAGGATCTTGATGAAAAATATTCCATACTTAAGAATGAATTTCTAAAATTAATTTGAGATAAATAATAATTCATAAAAAGGATAGAAGAAAATTACTATGTACTAAAATTACAAAAATTTTCTATAATTGTTAGGGCCAATAGGGGCCTATGTACCCTGAGAGGGGGGGTGAATCAGGGTATGGATATTCTTTTCAAAATACTTCCTGCCCCACTGGATCTTGACCTCTTTGTTACAAGGGTCACTTTGTTTGCTCTTGTGTGTATACTATGCTCAGTTCTTTTCAAGTTTATCTGATGATAATGCTTTGAGTGCAATGCAGAGAAGCGACCAGGCAGACACAGCGATTTTTACTTGGTTCACCACTAAGGGCTACGTCCAAGGAGCATACGCCGACAAGTTGCCGGTTCGTACCAAGATCCACTAACTTCACTAGCTGTGGTTTACAATGTTCGGGCTAGATCACTTCTATGCCCAGGCTCACTGCCTTTACAATGTTTAGGGTCAGCTCACTGCTTTCCCAAGGGTCACTCCCTGTTTCTCTCTCTCTGGCTCACTGCCGGTGGAGAGGATCACCTTCTTCCTCTTCCTAAGCACACTGCTCCAGAAGGGAATCCACTCACAGTTTATAGACCTGTAGGTCTCTTCATTTTCATCAAGGAATGCATCTTTCTCTGTATGTAGATGCTCTGTTGAAGTTCTACTTTCATCCGTAGATGAATACCCCTTTGCCACTATCCACTGGGCAAACAACCTTTGGAAAGACCTTCGCAAAGCACCCTACAATGCGAGGCTCCCAATTTCGCGAAGCTCAAACAAGCCTTCGCGAAGCTTCTGCCTTTTCGCGAAGCTCACTCGCGAAGCTCACTCGCGAAGCTCTTTCGCGATGCTCAAACCGTCGCAAAGCAACGACCCTTGCGAGGCTAAGTAAGCCAACGCGGAGCTCGCAGGTTTCGCGGAGCTACAATAGCCGCCGTGAAGCACCTCTTTCGCGAAGCACACTGGCTCCGCGAACCACCTTCGCAAATCGAGAGCAAAGTATTTTCTCTGAAAAATCTCTCTACTTCGCCTGAAGGGGTCGGCCTCTATTTATAGGCGATTCCACCGACCCTCGTCCCTTCCGCGCGAAGTCAACGCCACGTCATCTCAAATCGCGAAGCTCCAAAGTTTCTGTCGGAATTCTGTCCAAATCGCGAAGCTCTACGACAATCTTCTGTTCGCGGAGCTTGACGTAGTCGCGATGAATCACCGTCAACTTACCTTCGCAGCTTGCGCCTTCGCCGCGAAGCTCCCTCGCGAAGCCCAACATTCCTTCGCGCCTTCGCCGCGATGTTCTCTCGCAAAGCCCTTCTTCGCCGCGATGCGCTTCAGCCTCTGCCATTCGCGAAGCTTGACGTAATCGCGAAGCATCACCGCCTCCATTCTTCTGGTCTTCGCGATTTCCAAACCATGCATCCTATCTTCGCGAAATTCATGCCTTTGCCATATTAAATTGTGCTCTTCATTGAAATCCTCTTTTCGCGATGCTCACCAAACTCCAAATTTTGGACCGCAAAAATTTGGCAAACACTGGAAAACGGCGCCACCTTGTACTGCTCTTTTGTACCGCCTCCAGATTGTCCTTTCCTTTGTCACAGTTCTTTGTCAACATGTAATGTCAACAACTTCTCGGGAACTCGACAAATATCCATGAAAACCTACTTTGTCAACAAACACAATCAACCCAAAAATACTTCAATGTTACCTTGAGGGATTTTTGCCCAACAATCTCCCCCTTTGGGTTTGTTGAAAACTCTTCACAATTTTGCTCAGGATGATTTTCTGCACGGTGATACCTCACTGAGTCTTCTTCCAGCTTCTACCACCATTCGCCTCTTGCGATTGTGATAGTGTTCAAGAATTCACTTAACACGTACTCTAAGCCCACATGAGCAATGCTCGGTGTGAGAAACAAGAGTAGTATGTAAAGTTCATCAATGAATCACTTCATGTTAGACCCCAATTGTCGATTCCACCATGATACCAATTCTTAAAATAAGTCCAGTTGTTGAACCACACTGATACCAATTGGTGAATTCTTAAGTTGATACCAATTGTTGATAGCTGGACACCATCTCACACCATTCCAACACCACTGTTCTGCTTTTATCACGATCCTCAGCTGTCGTGATTTCTATGATATGATCGATCACTTCTAGCATCGTCAGATTTCATACACTCCCCCTTTCTCATTGCTCCCCCTTTCTGGCTGCTCCACCTGTCAGCTTCTCCACGTAACAAGTATGATTTATCAAATCTCCGCACTATTTTCTCCCTTGAACAAACACTTTTCTCCCCCTTTGTCAAGCACTTTTCAAGCACTTTTCTCCCCCTTTGTCAACGAACCCAAAGGTCACGCCTTTGTAGTCTGTAACATAGTAGAGAACACATATCAGCGCATTAGGGAAAAACACACCATACCTCGGGGAGAGGGGGGGTCCCACATCCACACTATTTCAAGTGCGGGGAATCGACTGAACTCCCAGAGCCAGTCGATGCCTCTCAAAAGCTTCCTTGGGTAAGGCCTTTGTCAGAATGTCTGCAACCTGTAGCTCTGTAGGCACATACTCCAACTTCACGATCCCCTGCTCAACCTTCTCCTTGATAAAATGATACTTAATCTCAATGTGCTTTGTCCTTGAATGATGGACGGGATTTTTGATAAGATTTATAGCACTTGAGTTGTCGCACTGGATTCCGATCGGAGACTTCACTTCAACTCCCATATCTTCAAGCTGCTGCTTCATCCACAATAACTGTGTGCATGCTTGAGTGGCCGCAATATACTCAGCTTCTGTGGTGCTTAATGAAATACAATCCTGCTTCTTGCTTAACCAAGAAATACATAGTCCACCAAGATAAAATGCACCACCTGACGTTGATTTTCTATCATCTGCTGAACCGGCCCTGTCTGCATCAGTATATCCCAATAACTCTGTCTGAGATTTGTCGTTGTAGGTCAAGCCGAAGTCCACCGTGCCCTTGATATACCGAAGTATTCTTTTCACTGCAAGCATGTGACTTTCCTTGGGATTACTCTGATATCTCACTGCTTGGCATGTGGCGAAAACAATATCAGGCCTTGTTGCAGTTAAGTACAACAGACTTCCAATGATTTTCCTGTATTATGTGATATTAACTGCCCTGCCACTGTCATCTTTTGATGATTTCATCCGGGTAGAAACCGGAGTCTTCATCTCCTTGGAATTTTCCATTCCAAATCATTTCAAAGAATCCTTGGCATACTCGGATTCAGAAATGAATGTTCTATTCCTGCCTTGTGTAACTATGCTTCATCTGATTTTCCAAATATTATGTCTTCTTCCTTGACCAGCCTCACCATCCTTTGATTACTATTGTTGTTGAAATAAAGATTGTAATCAAATCCCCCACACTGAAAACCAATCTTCTTCAAATACTGATATAGCCTTCAGTACCATTCTCTTGGGGTGTATGCTTTGCACACCAGTCGTGCTTTGTTTCGAATCGTTGTGTCATCTTCGTTCGTCTTGTATAAATAGACCCATTTTGTCCTGATGACGTTTTCATCATCTGGCCTCGAAACAATTTCCCAGGTCTGATTCTTCTCAATTCTGACCTATCTCTTCATTCATGGCATGATCCCAGTTTTCATCTTCAGCTGCATCAGCAAAGCATTTTGACTCAACCTGAGATAGTAATGATGTCTGCTGTAGTGATTTCATTCTCTTTGTCTGAACTGGATCTCACTGATCACTGATGATAGTCTGCCTGTCAATTTCAGCTCGATTCTTTGTATTTTGTGCAGATAAGGATTTTACATCCTTGTACTCATCATCAGTATCTTATTCTGAGTCACCCTCAGCCACTTCTTCTCCCCCTGTGTTTCTTTCTTCCTCCACAGTTTCGTCAGGAAATTGTTCACTGACTCATTTTTCAGTGGCTTCATTTCTTTCAGCTACTTTTCGCAGCTTCTTGGTATCCTGAAAAACAGTCAGCTGATACCACAATGTTAGATCAAAATAAATAAGCATGAAATGCTTGATCACTGCTGCTTCTCTCATAGTATGTCTTCTCTCGATAGACAACTCTTGAGCTGGGTCATCCAATTATTTCCTTGATGGATCTGGCATCTGATTTTGTTGTTGAATGCTCCCCCTATGTTATGCAACACTTCCTGGGGTTAGGCCCAACAGTTTAGACCCATAACACGTATTTTCCTCCTACATCATTCGTTCTCATTTTCCAATCAGATTTGAGCCACTAACAAAATCTCTAAGCCTATGGAGTTGAAACTCGGTGTAGGAAACAAGAGATAAAGTTAATAACACAATCACTTCCTATTGTGCTCTGTTGCTCTCCTTCTTCTTCAACTCTAGTATCTGATTTGAATCAATTGAAACTCTAGAGAATATCATTTCTCCACTTTGCATCCTTAGATGCCACTTCCCCTTGGATTGTATCTCCCTAAAACCTGAAACACAAGAATCACCAGTTAATAGCATTTATATACATAGGGAGAGGGGATTCTTCCAAATTCCTCAAGATGAGGATTGTGGTTGATCCTGATGGGTCAACCATTCGATTCTTTCTTGAAGAGTATCACACTCTTTCCTTGCTTCTTCTAGCTGCCTAGCCAACTTCAACTGTTCTGGCCATATGACTAGGCATTCTTTTCTCACATTCTGAGGTTTAGACCAACTGGTACACATTTTGGTCTTTGATGTTCTATTGAAATTCCATTTCCCTTGATTGTTTCTCGGTGCAGGAATCTCCTTTCTTGTCATCTTCCCCGTCTTCTTTGTCCATTGCAGGGATCTTCCTTTTTCTTCCACTTCTCGTTGCGGGGCGAATTTTGCAATGCATTCTTTGCTTATCTGCCTTTTATCAGATTTATGATTCGCCACCCTATTTTGCATTGGTGGTGGGTCCTCCATTGAACGTTCATTCTTCTTTATCACAACTGGAGTAGATCTCCCCTTAATCATCCAGGTTTGTTCACATTCTCTCCTTGAGAGTTGTTGTGAGCACGCTAGAGGAGGTGACTGATACAACTTTCGTTCAGCTCCATGTGATTTCCCTGAGGCTTTAAGCCTATTCTTCTCCTTACCACTTTGTCTCCCAGTACAGGCTTCTTTCTTGTACACTTCTTGTGGTGGAGATCTCTTTTCTTGTTCCTTTCCCTTTCTTGCTTTCTTCTTACTACAATGTCTCGCCATGTGCCCATAGTGAGAACATATAAAACATTTTCCCTCAAAGACATACCTCATTTCATCATCTCTCTGCTGAGATGTTGATGCCCCTTGATTTCTTCTTTTGATATTGGGCTCCTGAGCTTCCTGACACATACTCATTGTGTGTCCCATTCTTCCGCAGTAATAGCATCTAACATATGCTTTCCTCTGAGAGACTCCTCTCTCTGATTTCTCATGATGCTTCTTCTTATTCTCAGATTTAGTAATGTCTCTATTTTCACACCCTGAGATGTATTCCAGAGCCTCTGAACAGAAGCTTGATGTGTGGCCATGAATCCCACAAAAATAGCACATGTCATCACTACTTTTTGTATCTGTCCTTTTAGGCCTATCTCCAGCACCTATAGGATTTCTTTCCCATCTAGAACTGTTCATAGCTCTCATTCTATCTTGCACGGGAGGGGATTCATCAAATCCGATACCAGCTTTTCCGAAACTTGCTGGTCTTTGAGCTGAGAAAATATTCTGTTGTTTCTCTTCAGAAATAGCATACCTATTCTTCATTTTATCATCACTTGTCGAAGGATGATCAAATAGCAAGTGTAAGGCATCCTTCATTTTTGGCATTCCTTTAGCATTAGATTTTTCCACATCCTTCTTTACTAATTCTAGATCCTCTTCCAACTTTTTAATCTTCGTCTCCCTTGATTCAAGTTGGACATCCAGTTCTTTCTTGAGAAGCTTCCCATTACTCACCTCATCTTCTAGTTCCTGTGTGAGCTTTTCCACCATTGCACTTTTCTTCACTACTTTTAATTTTTCCTCAGAAACAGATTTAGAGACAGATTCATTCTCTTGTTGAAGGCTTCGATTGTTCTGAACTTCTTCAGACAACTGTGCTGCTAGATCATCATTTCTAGCATTCAGATTCTGTACTTCATCTGACTTTTGATTCTCTTCATAATCATCAGCCTTTTGTTTTCCTTTCATTTTAGCTAGCTTCTGTAGTTCCTCACCTTGAGAATCATTCATCTTTGTTAGGCCAGTAACTATATCGATAAGCCTTTGATTTAAGCCTTTTAGCTTGTTGACCTCAGTTTCTAGAGCATTGATTTGTATGCCTTTAGATTTAATTTCTTCAGTGGATTTCTGATCCAATTCTTTAGTCCCATGGACAACTTCCACCTTTTTGTTCAGGCCATCGATCTCTCTTTTCTGTTCTTCAACCTTCAGCTTATACTTACTAACGGATTCTGAGTTCTCTGATGTTGATAAATTAAGTTTCTGAATTTCTTCCATCAGCTCAGATTTCTCTTCTTCCTGCTGCTGCATATAGAGTTTGGCATCGCGAACAATTTTGTTAGCTTTCTTGGTTTTGGCCCTCCAAACATCTATCTCTTCCAGAGCGGCCTCCAACTCAGCTCGCATATCAATTCTTCCTTCAATTTCTTCTTCTTCATCGTCAGTGGTTCCAACGTCACTTGGAAAGTCAGGTTCTTCACTCATTCCGTCAACATCTTTGAATGAGTAAGTATTTTTGTTGTATGATTTATCCAAATCATTTTTCTGTTCACTACATGATTCCTTCAGTAAGCTATTTGATTCTTTTATTTGAATCACACTTTTTCCAAAAACACTTCCACACTGAGGGATACCACCTGACTTCTGATTCTTCTTTGAAGATTTTCTTTTTCCCATGGTAGACCGAGATAAGCGCAAACAATATCTTCAACAACACAGATCGACTACACAAAGTTGAAGCAAACAAATCTGATAAAAGAAACCAGTCCCTCTGATACCAATTGTTAGGGCCAATAGGGGCCTATGTACCCTGAGAGGGGGGGGGGTGAATCAGGGTATGGATATTCTTTTCAAAATACTTCCTGCCCCACTGGATCTTGACCTCTTTGTTACAAGGGTCACTTTGTTTGCTCTTGTGTGTATACTATGCTCAGTTCTTTTCAAGTTTATCTGATGATAATGCTTTGAGTGCAATGAAGAGAAGCGACCAGGCAGACACAGCGATTTTTACTTGGTTCACCACTAAGGGCTACGTCCAAGGAGCATACGCCGACAAGTTGCCGGTTCGTACCAAGATCCACTAACTTCACTAGCTGTGGTTTACAATGTTCGGGCTAGATCACTTCTATGCCCAGGCTCACTGCCTTTACAATGTTTAGGGTCAGCTCACTGCTTTCCCAAGGGTCACTCCCTGTTTCTCTCTCTCTGGCTCACTGCCGGTGGAGAGGATCACCTTCTTCCTCTTCCTAAGCACACTGCTCCAGAAGGGAATCCACTCACAATTTATAGACCTGTAGGTCTCTTCATTTTCATCAAGGAATGCATCTTTCTCTGTATGTAGATGCTCTGTTGAAGTTCTACTTTCATCTGTAGATGAATACCCCTTTGCCACTATCCACCGGGCAAACAACCTTTGGAAAGACCTTCGCAAAGCACCCTACAATGCGAGGCTCCCAATTTCGCGAAGCTCAAACAAGCCTTCGCGAAGCTCCTGCCTTTTCGCGAAGCTCACTCGCGAAGCTCACTCGCGAAGCTCTTTCGTGATGCTCAAACCGTCGCAAAGCAACGACCCTTGCGAGGCTAAGTAAGCCAACGCGGAGCTCGCAGGTTTCGCGGAGCTACAATAGCCGCCGCGAAGCACCTCTTTCGCGAAGCACACTGGCTCCGCGAACCACCTTCGCAAATCGAGAGCAAAGTATTTTCTCTGAAAAATCTCTCTACTTCGCCTGAAGGGGTCGGCCTCTATTTATAGGCGATTCCACCGACCCTCGTCCCTTCCGCGCGAAGTCAACGCCACGTCATCTCAAATCGCGAAGCTCCAAAGTTTCTGTCGGAATTCTGTCCAAATCGCGAAGCTCTACGGCAATCTTCCGTTCGCGGAGCTTGACGTAGTCGCGATGAATCACCGTCAACTTACCTTCGCAGCTTGCGCCTTCGCCGCGAAGCTCCCTCGCGAAGCCCAACATTCCTTCGCGCCTTCGCCGCGATGTTCTCTCGCAAATCCCTTCTCCGCCGCGATGCGCTTCAGCCTCTGCCATTCGCAAAGCTTGACGTAATCGCGAAGCATCACCGCCTCCATTCTTCTGGTCTTCGCGATTTCCAAACCATGCATCCTATCTTCGCGAAATTCATGCCTTTGCCATATTAAATTGTGCTCTTCATTGAAATCCTCTTTTCGCGATGCTCACCAAACTCCAAATTTTGGACCGCAAAAATTTGGCAAACACTGGAAAACGGCGCCACCTTGTACTGCTCTTTTGTACCGCCTCCAGATTGTCCTTTCCTTTGTCACAGTTCTTTGTCAACATGTAATGTCAACAACTTCTCGGGAACTCGACAAATATCCATGAAAACCTACTTTGTCAACAAACACAATCAACCCAAAAATACTTCAATGTTACCTTGAGGGATTTTTGCCCAACAATAATTGATTTCAAACAAGCTCAATTTGAATTCAAGGAAAAAAACAATATATTTCTTGAGATTTTATTAAAAGAAAAGACAAAAATTCATAGGGATATTGATAAAAATTTAATAAATGATTGTGAATACTAATTGAATACATTTTAAGATGATAAAATATATTAATTTGAAGTGCCTTGAACATGAGTTCAAGATTTAAAATCTGGAGCTTATTTGGGATAAGTCCTCACAACGAACTGAGAAGGATGGTGTTTTCACAAATAATTACAAGGAGAATTCATGTATACAAATGACTATATTGAATGAAAAAAATGTATTAAGGCCATCTAAATGTTAATTTTGAGAAATTTCAAAAGAAAGGGTACCATCCAACATAAATTATTAATTTTTTATTAAATCTATTTTCATAAATAATGTTTATTTAAATAAAAAACAAATACATAAATAGATTGAAAAAATTAAATATAATCCTACCACTATAAATATGGAAGACAAAATAATATGTATCAGTGACAGATCCCAAAATTGGTCACAACTAGTGAAGAAAAATAACCAAAAACAACTTACTATTAAATCAATCAATTCTAAAAACATTTTAGTTTATAAAAATAAAATATGGTTTTTAGGTATTTTTTTTTGCTATAATAGTTTTTGGGAACTGTAAATTATATTTTTTATACAATCCATAAATTTATAATGTTCAGATAAATTCTACAATGACGGTGAGAATGCTAGAAAAGATACAACATCTATTGATTGGTAATAATCTATATACTGAAAAATAATTTTAAATGCTTGAAAATATATTTGATGTTTTCAATAGTTGTAGTCATGCGTATATTATATCCTAAAAAAATAATACATCAAAATCAAATAGGAAATCAGTTCCAAATAGATATGAAGAGATGATTTCTTGGAAAAATCACACTCCCGAATATATGTGGAAACTCGAAGAAGGTTTCCTAAGAATCTAAAGATTGTATGGTTACTTGGGAATAACATTTAGATATAGAAACTAAAATATAATAAATATAAGAAAAATATAGTGAAATTAAAAAATAATAGACTCCATATAATGATCTCAAATTTCTAAAAAACTTGTTAAAAATGACACCTCTAAAGTGGTAGTAGCTTTGTGTGGAATATGTACGAAATAAGGACACATTTAAAATGACTATATAATAATAAGACTATCTCAAGAATATATCATAAAAATTATATATTTCATAAAGTGATTCTTGTGCCTTGATGGATTATAAAAATAAATTATTTCCACAAAAATAGGAAGCTAAAATGGGTAAATCATCCATACAATCTTAGATTTCTATTAAATCAAGATAAATTATCATAAAGAACATTCATAAATAGAAATCACAAAATCAAATATTATCATGGTTGAGGAAATATTATTATTATTTATTCTCTAATTAAGGACAAATTATGTCTCATATTATTCACATTTAATTTTTCTTTTGTTTGTATGATTTCATTACATGTAATTAAAGGTGATTCTAGTTCATAAATTGAGAACTAATAAAGTGAAGTGATTTGGAATAAATATTCTAAATCTTAGCAATCCTTCATATTGGTAGGATTTATCATTTTTTATTCTAAATAACATTTTAATTATATATATTCCCTGATAAAGTTGATGAGGGCGACTTTTTTATGTGGAGACAAGTGGATAAAGTACTTGGGATGCTTTGAGATCTATTAAATTCATACACATCTAAATTCCAAATGTTCATTATGATATTTTCATTGAAAATTATTCATTGATATTCTCTATTCATTTTATTTGAATAAAACCCTGTTAATAAAGGGTTGGAATTATTTTAATTAATCACAAGAAAAGATCTTGGGGATGACGTCTAAAACCTACTACACATCCTTTAATGTTTTTGACATTTTAATTTATAGTATAGGATATTTATATATAATTCCAAAAGGAATGGGGATATCAATTGGAATCATTTTATTTCTTCTTAAGTTCAAAATAATATCCCCTTAAAGAGTTTTGGTAATGAGTAAATTTTTTATCATATTCAGTTTATTAATGGATAGATTTTTTTCTAAATCAAACCCCCTTGTTTTATAAATCAGGTATAGATCATATATACATAATGTATAATGATTGATGGAAGTCATATGAATAATGAATTTATATTATCCTCTACCATATGAGTTTTATATTATCTACGAGGGAGATAATAAAATTATAGGAGTATGTAAGGGAAAGAGAAGAAGATCAAATAATATATTGACATATCATTTTCCAAAATTAGTAGAGAAAAAATATAAAGGCATAGATTTTTGAGAACATTATTTATTTGTTGTAAATAGACATGGAGTGCTTACATGATGTTATAATGTTAAGAAATAAGTTCTTTGAAGATTCTTGGAGTTCCCAAGTATATTATTGATTTTTCTATGTGTCTAAAGCATTAAAGTAATAATTTAAATCTTAGAGGTATTATAACTAGTTTTAATAAAAGTAATGTTATGAGGAAGAATTTTCTATTGGATTTTATGTTGGGGTTCTGTTGACTTGTTAATCAGTAGTTTAACATGATGTAGTTTCTTCCAAGAAACATTTGAAATGAAGTAATACTGAGAATTGAGTAAGTTTAGAGAATATAGAGAAAATTTTATTTTCATATTATGAAAAATAAAATTAATGTCTATATGATTCAATCGTGAGTTATTATGATTAGTAACATATTTGTATGAGATCGTGGCTTGGTATGTGTGTGTGGAAGTGAGAATGTTGAAAAATATGGACGTCTTTATATGATTCATTTTCATAAGGCACAAAAATATAGCCAACCCTAGTCTAACTCTACCACCTAAGAATCTAGTAATCTAGAAGACACCTTTCTAAGCTCAAATATGGGATCTAGATGATAGATTCATATAAGAGGAAGAACTGATACATGGGGAAGTGTAGGAGTATAGGTACATGCACATACATGGTAGAACATGAAGCATCTGATCGATATTGTGATAGTACATATTTATTTATTAAGATTGGTTCTATAGAATCTAAAATCACTATAGGATGGCCTTTTCACAAAACAATTAATTAATTTAAAAAATACATAAAATAATTTGATTTAAATTAAAATAATGGAATTTTCGTTGACTTCACCCTCTTTCCGTGTGAAATTTTTATGTCGTGATGCTTGCAACAACCAACTGTCATGAAGAGATCCACCATGAAATCATCTTGCACTAAATTATAAATTATTTCACCACGATGTTTTAAGTACCATGATATTTTAAGTTCATGAAAAAAACCCAAATACATTTTAAATAAATAATATGGTAATGAAAAAAATAGTGGATTAGAAAGAGATTTGATAAGTATAGAATATTGATGTCTTCAATAATTGAAATGGTTTCTATGTGGTACAAGCTAAATGAATGAGGTCGATTGTAAATAAATAGATTAATATAAAGGATGATAAAAATTCATGAAGTGATTCAATCAGCTTAAGACTTCACTTTTAATATGACTTCACATCGTATGACTTGATTTTATATATTTACTTCATATTAATTTGGTGATGGAATGACTAACAAATTCATATAAAATGATATAAAATTCAAAAAATGAATATTATATTGAATATAGAATCAACGATTCCCATTAAGAGTTTCAAATATAAAATATCATGATACATCCACCATAATTCCATTATAAATTAAATACATAAAGAGAAAAATATATGTGGTGGGCTTCAAGTCTCAGAGTCAGGAGTAGTTCCAACAGTAGGATTTTGTGAAACATCATACATACATTGATATTTTACATATGGGATTTACATGAGATATTTATAAATAATGATAGCTTGAATAATGAGTATTAATGTAGATTAAAATGATACTTTTATGTCAGAATAAGGACATTATATTTCAAATATTGTGAAAAATAATCTCATGTCTTCATATAGTATAAAAGAAAGAAAATTAGTTTAGAGACTTAAGATCTTGAGGTTTTGAATGTAGATATTTTATGTTATTTGAATTTTGAATATTGAAGGAATCATTATAAGCGCATGAATTGAATAAAAATTAGAAGAAAAAATGATAGGATATTTACTATTTGTTTCATCTGTATTCTATAAGTTTATAGAAATAAATAATTGGTGATAATCAAATACATGCATACTATATGTCTTGCAAGTCAAATGAGAATAGAAAAGTAATCGGTATTGTGTTCTTGTTTTATACCCTATGCATAAAATCAAGAATAATTGACCCAACTTTTCATATATAATTTTTTTGATCTGTGAGTTGAATTTAAAAAGATAGAGATCTTGTACTCTATGAAGAAGATGAATCCTTATGCATTGAATGAATTAAGAGGAGGAGATTGGTTTTGGTTGTGTTTCATTATATTATATTTAATCCTAGATAGTTATTGATATGTTCGATAGTTTACATATAAACAATAATGTGGGAAGAATATGGAGTCACCCCTTTGATTTATTCATTATTGGGATAGCCCAACCATTTTGTTGAAGAAGAGTCAACCCATTGACATTGGTTCTAAGTGAGGAATAATATCATTTAGTATATCCATGGTGAACCCAGTATTGCATTTTTTATCTACTTTTGGGATTTACAAGATACATGTTTTATTCAAAATGTTGTGACTAGTTAGTGATATTTTTTACGGGTCCAAGGTCATACCCTTATTTGATATTTTTTTATTGTAAAAGGAAATTTAAGTGCATGTTTTATTTATTATGATGTAGTAGGGATATATTCATCCATCTTAGAGGAAAACCTCGTTAAGAAATTGTTGTGTCTTGTTTTCTACTTTAGATTTTATTTTTTATGCATACTATCCAAAGGAGAGGTTTGATGAACGGGAAGAGCGATCCATTTACTAAATAAATGAATATTTAGAAATGGATAAATGTTTAAATTAGGTTATTAGTATCAATAATTATCCCCTTCTAAATATTGAGAAGAACACTTTGTGATCATACACCTTCATGTTTCAATGATCTTGGATGGGGATTCTGACATCTTCCATGCATATAGTAACTTTAGCCGGTGTGGGACTAATTTACAAAGGAAGGTAGTCACTAGGACTTTACTAGTGATTATTTAGAATGTTCATTAGATGAGAGGATATGATTTTTGGACCACATAACTCTTTTAGGGGGGGGATTATTTTCTAATCTGAGACTCTATTATAGATTTAATATATGTTAAATAATCCTTCCCAAATAATAGTGTGGGAATGGTTACCACATTTCTAGTTATCGATCAACATCATGTGTAAATGTAAACATATATATATATATATATATATATCAGAAGTCCTCAATATTTATTTTATTTCATGGTTATTTTTTGGTTTAAATCAACATAGATAAGCACTCTGAAATTTATCTCTACTTAGTCATGTATTTGGTGTTGCAGATTTGGGTTTGGACCTATGAGAAGAGTTTAATTTATATACTTATGAAGTAAATAAAATCCCAGGTATTTTGGTTCCACTTAATGGAATACATTAGACTATTTAAGGTCGTGTGATAGGGACCATCATGGTTCCTTTTAAGTCCATTCAATCATGACCTATGGGGTTTCAGGATTTAACCTTAAGGATATTTCCTATGTATCCTTTATAACAAGGATCAAATACATCATAGTTTGAGTTTTAGAGTATAACATCATGTTGTATGTACATTGTTGTAATGAAATAGTTGATGAACACATATTTAGTGGAGATTATTCATGGTAAATCCTTTTTCTAGTTCATTCTATCAATCAGTATGTAGAAAAAAACGATATGATTGGATCTTAAAAATGATTGGAGCCCCTTAAAGAATAATTATTTCATAAAGGGGATAAAAAATAAAATATTTAGTGTGTATTATGCATAATATTCCCTTTCAGGTACATCATATTCATTTTTAACTAAATAGGATAAGGTGTTATTGGGTCTTACAACTATTATGAAGCCCATATAAGATGTATTTACCATAAAATTAGAGACAACAAGAGACTAGGTGGGGTATTACACATGATATTACCATTCAAGTTTATCTTTTACAATTGGTAACTAGATAGGTGTATATAGGATTTGGGCATACACCTAGTAGAAGTAGTAGGTCATTACCTAGGAGTGGGAAGGATTCATGGGTCTTACACATATGATTCCAAAATATGTATGACTGGGTATCTGACTCAAGTGAAGGTGGGTTCTCAGAGAATAGATCTACTATGTGGCCTTTTCTCTATCCCAAGCTAATTGAGTAAGTCAAAGAGGACCACCAAGTGCTTGGGAGGATATTTTCCTATATATGGGTCAGAAAAGTTGGGAAATATGGTCCAGCAGAGGCTTTACTGGATTCCTTAGGATAATAACCCTCACTATCAAGGAATATATTATCGTTATTACCCTATAGTGAATCATATTAGAAGAAAAATCAAGGAGAGGTATATTATCAAAGGAATATATGATTGAAGGGGTGTGTGTCGATGTCCAAGGCCCAATCATATTCTTCAAGTGGCCTTGTAAGTGGCCTTGCTATATTGGGATTTTAGGGACTTTGACCGTGGAAAAAGGAAGGTAAAAAATTCATTTGGATGAGCCCAACCCATGTAGATTATCTAAGTGAAAAAAATGATGCAAGATAGTTCTGATTGTATATAATTTTATTTATTTGTAAAGTAACCACCTTTGTTTTATAAACATTGCACTCATGGATGATTGGGAAGAGGATATAATGTACTTTAATAAGCCTCATTTTCATATATCACTTTGTGTGCTATGTGTATATACATAGAATGGAATTTAAGGCTTCTAGTTCATGAATAGTGATTCAAAAACTACCAACCATAATGTGTGTTCATGGGGTTACTTCCTGAATAAGCCTCGTGTGATAACTTTCACAAATTTTCTTTACATATGGGAACTATGAAAGAGATTTATAAAGAATTGTTTTGTTAGTGATCCACATGATGTGCTTCCTGAGGAATCTTTACAAGGAACCCTATATAAATGGGATTCATTGTAATTTTCCTTATTCCTTCATTGTAATTGTCTCAAGAATATCTAATAGGATTTATTCACAATTTTTATCAAAGAAAGTCTTCACAAATTATAGGACAACAAATAATAAATAAACTATTTCTTGAAGTCAAAAAGGCACATCCAAACATTGAAAGACCTTCCATTAAAAAATGGAGTTTTCAGGTATTTATATATGATATTTAAAACATTACTTCCCAAAATATGTAGTTATTTAGGAAGTACACAATCATTTATTAATCACCCATTGTGGTAAAAAATGATACAAAGTCTTTGAAACCACTATATGAGCATGAAGGGTGTTGTTATTCCACTAACAATAAGCCCTAGACTGTGAATAGAGTAGGTTATTATTAAGGGATCAAACCAAAACTTAGTAAAAAACATTCCTCAATGAATTAAATTCACCATTATAAAGTATAAAAGAACCATGTGAGAATAAATTTATTACATCCCCCCACTACAAATGAATTCTATGCTTGAGATTGTACACGAACATAAAGGATTTCTTTTCACAATGTCCATGAGATTTATATGTGATTAATGAAGGATATTCTTTATGATAAAATCCCATTTTACATATTTTTCCTTTGGTTTTTTTGTTGATCATTGATGCTTCTTGGGCAACAAAAAATACTCCTGTTAGGAATTTGGTTTTATCATTATCGAGAGAGTTCAATTCCCTAGTTCTCTTGGCGTCGATGCCCTAGCGGTGATGTCAGCGGCAGAGCTACCCCCCTGGAGGAGGAAGGGGGACCTGATCCTCCTTTCCCTTGGGCTCGAACATTCACTCCCTTCACTAACCCTAACTCCCCACCACATTTCCTAGCAATTTTCCTCAGTCCCAAGGTCTTCGTCCTTCACAACAGATGGCCTCGGCTTGTGCTTTCGATGAAGGAATTTAACGACACTTTAGACCTTCACAAGGAGACTATGGTGGCTCAATTCAGAGGTTGTTGACCCTCGGTTGACTCTTTCTACAGGTTCAATTGCGATTCTCCGGCTCTGAACGACCGAGCGGTGATGGGTCTTCTCGATCAGCGACACATGATGATATGATTCTCCTCAGAGGAAGATCTGATCATAGCTTGGTCCAGCGCTCCTTGCCCATTCAACGGTTGTGGTTTTCATCTTCTTCGTTGGTCCTTCGAGTTCAACCTAAAGAAGGATGTGCCTTTGACAGCTGTTTGGGTAATCTTTCCAGAATTGTCACTTCCATTCCATAATCGTTTGATTATTGGTATGCTGGGGAACCTGGTTGGCCGATTCCTGTGTTCTGATAGATGTACTTCTAAACTTTTTCATCCAATTAATCCCCGTGTCTGTGTTGAGGTGGATTTTTATAAACCTCTTACAGATTGGATTTGGATTTTGGTGGGAGAGGAGCTGTGATGTAAATAGAGGTTGGTCTTTGAATCTTAGCTAGCATTTTTTCTCATTTCCCTCGGCTTGGCCACTCCTCTTCTGAATGCCATAGGGTGCTCAAACTTAGACATGATTTAAGGCTGATGGGGAGATTGAGTAGCTTTATTTTCATGTCCATGATCCAAAATAGGGATGCAGGGTTGCCTCAGGTATTTCGTCCCAACAGGGTCTGCTGTTGATTGAGCGGTGTTCTGAAATGGTGAATCAAGGTGGTGAGACCCTTCAAGTTGAAATGGAAAGGCCCATATCGCAGGAGTCGGGGCCACTGGTTTCAGAGGTGTTTTCTCATTTGAAGAAGGACCAAAACATTTGTTCCTTGGCGAAAGGGGACCCCGGGGAGGCTATACCTGATCCTACAGCAGGTTCTGCAATAGGGGATGTCAACCTGGATAAGCAGGTTCTGGGGGAAATCTTAGGAGCTGGGGGTCCAAGGCCCATGGGTACTATTCCATCGGGTACTTATGCTATGGCGGTGGGTGTACGTGGTGGTTCCATTTGTGGAATTAGTCAGCCTATGGAAACCCAAGCATGGGTGTCAACATTAAATCATGCTGGTAACCTTATCAACTCGAGGGGAACTTTTTCTAGCCTCAAATTAAGTAATAGCTTCAACTGTTTGAGCAATGAGGTGGGGGTCGGACTGTAACCAGTTCTGTACCTCTGAAGATGAATCTGATGGAGAGGGCCAACCCTCGGATGATGTTGATACAAGAGGGGTATAAAAATTTCCTACATAGACCAAGTAGAAATAAGGGGAATAAGGAAAACATAGACCCTGGGAGATGCATTGTGTCCAAGAATCAGACGACAAATGGGCGCAAGGACAACTCCTACCTCCCTAGGCCAATGGAGACTCGGTCAGCAAAAAAATTCGGAACTCCAAAGGAACACAAGTCCCAAATAGTGAAAGGCGAGGAGGTTCAACAGGCTAGTTGTGAGGTTGTTGTCCCTACTAGACTTGAGGGTGGAAAGGGGCATCCGGGCTCGGTGCAGTAATGTCAGAATAACTCCAATGATGACCCACAATGACAGATACTTTCGATGATGAATCAAATGGAATTACTTTTGAACTCTGATGAGGAAATGACTGACAACACGCTAGATATTCAAGATTTAAAGAAGGTGAGGCCTCTTCAGGTGACCTTTTCTAAGGAGCAGGGTAAGTGGATCGACAAGAAGGCCCGTATTCTCTTAGAGTATGAAACGCAGGAAAGATCCGCAAGAAGGAACACTTGCAATCTTATAACATACTTGAAAATCATTGTGAAGGAGTTCTAAAGGATTATTCTGACATCCAGATAAAGTCTATTCCCTGGATATTGTTTGGATATCCTCGCTCAAATCAGCCTAAACATTTCTTTAACAAATTAGTTGTGGCCTTTGGTACTAAATTAGGCAAGGTGTGAGGGTTCTCACTTTTCCCTTAAAAGTGATTTAAAATAAAAAATTTAATGTTGGATGGGGAGAGGTCAGTTCCAAGAAATTAAAGTATCAGACATAATTTCTTTATGGTGCATGTTTGAGGATATTCATTCTAAATAGATATTGGGGGACCTTATCTCTAATTTATAAAAATATTCCTCTTGAGTTCCTTTTTTGTGAAGTTCCACCTAAGAACCAATTTCCTCATAGAAAACTTTTCCAATGTAATTTCCAACTTTTCAAATAAACTAATACATGAAGGCTTTATGGTAGCTGTATAATCCTCATTTGAAACATTATATCTAAGAACATTTTAATTCTACCTAAGGTAACCGAAATCTAAATGTTTAATGTTCTTCCTTCAAAAAATACATATTAAATGAAATAAAAATTTCATAGCACCTACACAGTGCATCATTCACATATGGGCTTTGTTAAAATATAGACTTGGTCACTTCTTCGATGATTTATTCTATCTGAACCCTATGACATAAATATACTCATCCTTTACTCTATATAAAAATTAAATGGTTTTATGTTTGGTATTTATTTCATAATTAATGAATACCATAGATGGTAGATCCATTATAATTGAAAATATCAACATTCATGCCCAATATTGTGGTAGATTTCAAATGAAGCCTTTAATAGTATTCTAACACCAATACTCTGAAACTACATGTTATTTAATAGTATACCCATATATAGACTTTATATTTGAGATAATGTAAGGATTATTATGAATAACCAAAATCTACTATTTGGATGGTTTAAATCCTCATTTGATTATGTTTAAGTGAACTTCTCTACCAAAGTAAAACTTATTCTGAATTTATATCAAGGAATCTAATATATTCTAAAAAGTTACCCATTTACTCATGATAAAAAATAATATATCTAAGAAACCATCTCTCAAAACTATTAATCCATGTTCACTATCTCATTAAATAGTACCAATAGAGGATAGAGTCCAAAGTGGGGCCTATGACCTATCAGAAGCTTCTCCAATGAATGAGATTAGGTCTTCTAGGTACATTATAGCTATGTAGAATTAACCCAATGTATTAAATAAATTGATCTATACTAGGGTGTATATATATCATAATTCATGATGCATCAACAAGATGATCTTTTCCCAAATTGTTTTTTATTGTTTTCGAGAACCAACATTGCTCACCCACTGTACAGTGTGGTAGGGTTCAGTTTGGGGGATATATAGAATTTGGGAGTGTTCCTAATTCTTAGAATAATTTATGATGAGTTCCTTCCTACAAATAAAATCTAATAGGATACATAAAATACCCCTCCCCTATAAAGGTGTTTATTTTTTGTAGTGGAGAGGACACTAAGAAATGATACCAATCCCCACTCAATTATCCCCTTTAGAAAATTAGATGATATCATTCTTCAACATAATGGTTTGACGTTTGAGAGTTAGTAAACTAAGCATTTATCCCTCTCAATGAGCCAAGGATAATAATGGATTAAATTTAGATACCATAGATGTAGGTCAGTACATTTCATGGGGGCATCTATTTTAACAAAACACGACTCAGCACTTATGACTATCTAGTTTCCTAACAATGTACCCGAGTGGGTAGCTATTCCCAACTAGGGATTCCAACTCATTCATCAGGGTTAGCTCCCCGATGATAAGATATATACTATAAAAATTCCAAATGATCATTATTTTAGTGTTGTTTATTTATTTTACCTATGATATTTTGGGTCACATATAAAAGGGGAGGACCCCATATTGGGTCAATGGTCAATTAAAATTAAAGTACAAATGGGTGCCCTAGTACTTCTAGTACCATGAGTTTCAGAACACTCTTGAAATTCCTCATTTTTTATATCACCACAGGATAATAAAAAATGTATATATTTATCCAATGTCATTATGTAATTTTGAGTTCACTATTATTCTAAGGATTGAATTACATTTTTCTTATTTTCCTTATGATGCACCTTTTAGAGTAGTTGTTGATAATTGTTGTAACACCTTGGAATATAATTCATTTATTATTTATTTTCGGTATGGAGTTCTACTTTCTTGAGTAGATGATCTAACCAATTGTGATCATGATGTCCCTTATAGATTCATGTTTTAGTTTTGATGTTGGTAATGGGTGTCTCTATATCCCTTCACCGCAATGCATAGTGAAGAACATCCTCACATCATTCTCCAGATTTGGTTAATGTTGGAACATGAGGGAATAAATATTAATATTTTATTAATTATAATTGGTAATTTAAAAAACTTATCAATGGATTATACTTAAGAAATGTTAGATAATTACTCAGATATCATGATAGGATTGTTAGTTTGATGGGTGAATAAACCATTGGTTTCTTGGATTCTATTGCCCAAGATCAACTTAGAGTGTATTTTCAAACAATAATATTTTATATGAAATACCCCTAAAAATATGGGTAATATCCATAATTATATACTCTTTCTATCAAAGGTGGTGTAGATATAAATTCATTGATCTGTATTACTTGTTACATCCATAGAATCATTTTTGTTATATCAGGGGAAAGAAATCCATTGGTGTGGGACACTTCTACAAAATCAGTCCCCAAAACTAATCAGGGAGTGGTATTTAAATGCTCTTATATACCCACCCCACTATATATATCAGTTTCTTCTATGAAAAGGTTTATTATAGATTACCTATCCATAGATTCATGTGACCTGAGTTCAAATTCTAATGTCATTGTTGAATTTAGGGTTGTGAGGAAGTGGGAATGTGGATAAGTTTAAGGTATCTTTACTAAGACTCCACTAAAGGATATCGGTGATAGGACTAGTAAACATTTTACACTCTTATATGGTTTGGGTGTCATAAAATTTGAAAACCAACCATTATATGCTCTCATTCATAAATCCTTTGTCATTTGAGATCAATCAGTGATTCAATAAAGATACCTTCACACATTTGACATCACATACCATCAAATAGATTCTATATACAAAAGAGATAAACTAATTGACTACTACAACATTATGGATTTGTAATTGTGTCTTTACTAAAACAATGGATATTTAGATATATAATTCCTATATAGAATAGGATAGATCCTAGGAGGTGGAAATTACTGACATGATTGAGACCTTTAAGTGGATGAATCAAGAATCGATTATGTGCATTAGAAAAATATGTACACTAGCCAAGATAAAGGCTACTACGTGAGTGGATCTATGATGGACAATCAGTGCTTCATTCAAATGATAGCATACTTATTTAATTTTTCTTACCAAATATTATTGTAGTTGTCTCTACTTGATTTCATTTTTATGAAATAAAGAGACTCCAAAATATGGATGTTCTTTCCCCTTTGAATCAATGATGTAAAAAAATGTTTTTTAAGTTTTATTTTCTACTGATTTGTTATCTTTCCTGTCAGTTTTAATATTGAATCATAACAACCTATGAAACTTTTGATGATTAATATCATGATAATTGAACCCCACCCCCTCCTTTTAGATCATATAAAGAAGGATAAATGCAATCAGAATCTCTATGTACTCAAGTTAAAAAATGAAACATGCGGCATCTCCTTATCTATAATTCATGTACCCTTCGGTGATTCATCTAAAATAATGTCATCAATAAATATACGAGTTCTCTAAATTTTTCCTAGTTCAATGGAAAAGGGTAAATGCTCAAATTTTTTAGGTCTTAATGGTGGTCCCTTTGATGTTAATATCTTTTCATATTTTTCAAAATAACATTTTGTAATACATTGATAGAGATCCTTAATATATTGGAACTCAATATATGATCAGGCCTCTATTTGTGTGTTATAAGATCATAGGTTTTCCTATGAGGTACATGTAATTTTTTATTAAATTCTTATTTACAGCATATTGTAGGTATCCAATGTGATCATGGGTGTATTAGGCTTGTAATAAGCTTGTTCAGAGCACAGAACCCAAATGTTTTGGGAAAAACTCTAGTCCAAATGATTATAAGAAATAATGTGGGGTAGATAGCAGGGTTACTCTAATCGTGCGGGGTCTAGATAGTAGGGCGTAGAAGGTCAAGCAATTTGAGGAAACCATGATACCTCTAACTCATTCCCATGTCGGGCCTCTTCATATTTGGATAGATTCTGAGATATGGTTTGTACACAATTTTTTAAAGCATGTACACTAAACATGCGAGGTGACCCTTAATATAGTGAAGGGAACATGGTTGAAAAACTATTTGTCCACACATGTGGACAAATTGTATGGCCCAGTATTTCTTGGGGAAATTACTATTTTCTCTTAAAATGTTTTCAAACCTACATCTAGTTTTATATGTCCTCTAATGGACATAACTTCTACATTTAGATCTCCCCTTTGTAGCTCATCCATAAATTTTGATCACATTCCTTTTTCATACTTTGATTCGAGTGTGGATCATCTCATTGGATTTTTTACCAGTAAGAGATTTGATATATTGTGTCATTATTCATTTTCCATGACATCATCTACATTATATAGGTGAAAGATGATATTACCTATTTCAACATTCTTTATCTGTTCTTAATATTTCTTCCAATCTTGATCAAATTAGAAGATAATTCTATACAAGTGCTCTGTTATGGACCTATGGTAGGTTTTCTCCACCATTTCCCTTATGGTTTGGTGTTTTATAAACCATATTAACATTGTTTTTAACACCTTAATTTCCAAAGGTTCCCTAAAAATTAATTAAATGGTTGAATTGAATTAATTGCAACCTTTTAAAGATATATAATAGTTTATTTGAGTTTCTTTGAGGGTTTTCCCCAACATAGGCCACCTATGGGGTGTGCCCTTGCCTTTTATTTTTTTTATACCACCTTTGAGGTGGAAGTGAGATTTCCTAGTTAGAGGAATCCTTTTTATAATTGAATTGAATTGAATTGAATGATTGGGAGAAGGTTGCCTCATTTTCCATGTGATATCATGATTATGTTTGATTTAATTGTTTAAATATATTTTATAACAATTTATGAAATGGGTGTGTAAAACCATGGAATGTAATTGATTTTTAATTGATAAATAAAATGATATGATGAATGGATATTGCTATTGGATGCCTCGATTTGTATAACTTGGATCTTTATTCCATTAGACTCTATAGAAATTTAGCCCATAGGTATTGATTATGGTATTGGATGCCTTGGACTTCTTTCCTCTTTGGATCTTGATTCCTTAAGATGCCTTGGGCCTTGATACCCCATTTATTTAGCTTTATTAGACTCATAGTGGACATGGTATACCATCATGTACCTTGGACCCCACCCAATCCTTTACTATGTTTCCATCGATATGCTCTTAGGACTCAAAGAGGATTACATGGTTTTATATATCATGGTTTTTTCCCATTGTGGTAAGAAATTATTTATTATATGGCATGGCCATTGTGGATGAAACTTGATTATACGACATGGATATAGTGGATATTGTATACTTGATTATATGAAGAGGTCATGGTAGTTTTTTACACTATGTTTTATGGCATGGCCATGATGAATATTTTGGCATGTTTTTTAGATATCTATGTTATGGATATTTAAATATTGTGGGAAAACTAGATAGTACTACTTTTTTTTCTTTTACCACTTACCTTGTTTTCAGAGCTTGAATATTTATTACAGGGAGCCTTGTTTGGATGGAAAGTATCACTTTACTTTATCATTTATTCCTTAGACACATTACTTTTAGTCCTTTTTTTCCTATGATATATTTAACATTGTTTCTATTTATTCCACATAGACAAGATTTTTTATTGACACTAATGGTGGGAGACTACTAAGTGAAATCTCACACCATGTTTGGGTCATTGTTGGGTACCTAGATAGACATTATGGAAGAAGGTAGGGACTAGGGAAAGCATCCACAATAAGATGCTTGATTTGTGGTATGTTTAGGAGTAGGAAAGTATGAGAAGAATCTTGGAAAATAATTCTAGTCATAGATAGTTCATTTTTGGTATTTTTTGTATTTTGATACATGTATTTTACTACATTATTGTATACCCATTTTTCAGATTTTTAGAGACATGAAATCAAACATCATTGTGTATATGATATTACCTTTGACAATGTGTATATATTCTTATCTTAAATGATTGTCTATTGTCCATTTGATTTAATGCTTCCATTACTGACCAATATGTTTGCTACCATTCTTCTACAGTCTGATTTGAGGGACTATTCTCCCCATAGAAACACCCTAGTTCATCACTACATTTCATAAGCCTCTGGTGTTCGTGGAGGCATTCTTGAGGCCACAAGACCCATTGAGTCTGGCCACCCTTAAGTTTCTTCGAGTTTCGGACATTAGAGAGTGGTATTAGAGACTTTATTTTCTGGTTGTCTTACTATTTTGAGACAATATATAGGGATTTAAAGGAATTGGAATTTGGTATTGATTTTTTCTGGGGAGTATCTAACCCATGTATGGGAAAATCCAAATTTTCTTGAACAAAACATGTTTTTCAAGATTTTTCTTATTATAGTTGATTTGATTCTACAATTGAGTGGTGAAATTGAATTGTGATGTGATTATTGATACGATTATGGATCTGTTTTACCATTTCTCAATGGTATGAGGGTATTCATATCATGTATCATATTTAGGCATTGTACAGGATTCACATTCCACACATTATTTCATTCCATATAGGATGCATTGCTTGACTGCATGACTTTGAGATATGTTCCCTAGGAGAAATACCTACTATTTGATGAATGATTTTTTTAGGATATTGAGAAACATGGTTACTAGACACCCTAATTGGGGTGTCTACTTAGAGTTCCTTATGTATCTTAATGATTGAGTTCTTTATTAGGCTACACTAGACACCCTAATCAATCATCTATGGCACATTGATTCATGGACCACTGGTAACATGGACTAGAACGTGTTATATTTTGGATTAAGTGGACACCATATTTCAATTCATGTGGTGTATTGGCCCTTATAGATCAGAAGTGGTTAACCATTTGGTTCATCCATTTTAAGATAAATTTGAAATAAATATAAACATAAATTTAAATTTAAATTTAAATATTCAAGCAGAGAACTTGACCTTGACCTAGATTTTTAGTGAGCATTAGGTTTTATCTCTGGTGATGATTATGACTATTCCTTTTTACCTAGTTTTATCAATTATAGAAGGCAGAGTGGTGTGACCTTTTTATAGGAATGTTTTTACACATCCAATGCTTTTAATTGTGATCCTTTCCTTATCGATCTTTTTGGAGGAATGCGTTTTTAATTATAAAGATAAGCCACCATGGTGACCTCTATTTTTAGAGTAAGAGGATGGTGAAAACTAGGATATAGATGTAGTGGGCCATGGAATACCAGTGGATCCACCTATAGATTCAGCTATGTAACTATCTATTTTACTAGACACATATATTTATTCATAGTTATCTGATGGGTTTTTACACTATAAGAAAACATTTTAGAGAGCACTGTAGCATGCCACATCTATGGATAAGATGGAATGTGTGATCTAACAGTAGTATTTACCTATGTTTTTAGGGTATGGTGGACCACATTCTACAAAGATATGGCTTGAGACTACCTTTTTAATCTTTAATAATCTAGAGAAACCTCTTGAGAGGAGAGTTAATCTCATCAATTATATGATTTGAGGAGTAGAAAAGCACGAGAGGGATGTTTTGAATGAGAATGATAGACTACAAGATATGGTTTGGGTGATTTTTTATACTACGTTCTGTGAATAATATTTTCTTAACTCTCTGAGAGTAGAGAGGTCTAGTGATCTTATGCATCTGGAGTGGGGCATGATTACTGTTATAGAATATTTTTCATGCTTCACATAGTTAAAATTTTATGCACCGATATACCATGCTGATGAGATATCAAGGGTGAGATGATTTAAGGAAGGTATGAGACATGTCATTCCATATTAGTTCAATGGTTGATGAATATTTCTGAGACAGTGATTCATGCATTGATTATAGAGAAAACTTGAGGAAACTTAGGGGTGAATATCATGGTAGTTTAGCATACTGACTAAGTGGTTCAACGTATACTATTAGGAAGCACCATTTTGATGCCTCATGTGAGGTGAGTACCGTCCAGGTTATAATTCTCGGTAGCTCAGTTTTCTATCATAAAGGTGTTAGGTGGGGATATATGAGAAATTAGTCTGATCGATACCCTATCAAATTATGACCTTGTGGTAGGATAGACCACGTGCATCATTTTTGTAGTACCTTCACTCGAGTTTTTTAAAAAAGGTAAATATTTGAATCCATGTTCCATAGTGGATTTTATAGCTCTATTTCAGGAATGGAGTTAGAGAAATACCAATCGATTAGGTTGAGGTGTTACTTTTGTTGAGGAATATAGACACTAGTTGTACCTAGATAGCAGTGTGGGACTACTCCAGATAGTGAGGTTGTGTCATGGGGCCACGGTTCAAAACAGATATATTCTTTATATCCTACACCTACGGGAATATTGTTGGTTCATCTACAATGATAACTATGATCTTAGTATCGTCTATGCTAGTATCTTCTCTTTTTGATATAGGTTCATATAATAGTTTTATATCTGTACCTATTTTGGAAATCCTTTGGCTAGTCGTTCAGTTTTTTGAGGGTATTATGACACTCGATACACCATTTGGAATCATATTGGAGGGTGTACACTAGTGTAGGGATTTCTCCCTTTGGATTTGTGGGTGTCCCATTGTATGGTATCTTTTTAACCTTGAGATGATAGGGTTTGATGTTATACATGGGCTGGACTGGCTAGTTTCTTATCAAGATTGTGTTGAATTTTATCACTAAGGGGTGACCTTCATACCAACAGAGTGAAAAAAATTTATTCACATGGTTGAATGGGATGTCCTGGAGGGCTGATCTGGAACCAAACATTGTGGGATGGGTGGGATGACAACCCATATTTCTAGTTTATTTATAGATGATTAAGGATCACACCAGTAATATTTCCCTCAAGTGGTTGATCATTTCAGGGATGTTTTCCGAAATTAGATTTCTAGTTTACCTCCAAAGATAGAGGTGGATTTATCCATTGATCTAGTTTTGGGAGTTATAAAATTATCCATTCCTCTTTATAGGATGGATACTATAGAGTTTCAGATGCTCAAGAGGTATCTAGAGGGCTTGGAGGAAAAGTTTTTTATATAAAATTTTACATCTTTGTGGGATCTTTAGGCTTTTTTTAGAAAAATGTGGATGGTACCCTCATGTTAGGTGTGGATTACCAAAAATATAATCAATTTATGTTTAAGAATCGGTATCCCACACCATAGATAGATGAAATTTTTTATCATCTCTAAGATGATCAAGTGTTCTTTTAAAAGGATTTTATATCTAGATATTATCATGTTCATGTTCATCCTATAGAGATACCTCATACACCTTTTTGTTGTATGTATGGTCTATATGAGTATTTGGTTATGCCATTTGGTCTCATCAATACACCAACAGTTTTTATAGTTATGATGAACCTAGTTTTCATTTATTATTTTGATTTTTTTATTCATGAATGATATCTTGGTGTATTCTCATAATTGACACCATTATTCCAAAAATCATGATATTTTTTTAGATACACTGTAAAAGAATTAGTTATATTGTAATCTCACAAAGTGACACTTCTGGATGGATAATATTAACTTCCTGGGTCATATTATCTCAGATACATGAGTATCAGTTGATCAAGAGAATGTGAAAGCTGTAGTTTCCTAGGAGCATCCTAAGAATGTATTTGATATATAGAGTTTCTTGGGGATAGTTGGATATTAAAATAATTTCATACAAGACTTATCACGCATAGTAGGGCCATTTAAATGCTTGACTAAGAATAGTGTGAAATTTGTATGGTCAACTTCCTATGAGATATCCTTTCAAAAGCTAAAAGGGAGACCGACTTCAGCATTGCTACTAATTTTACCAGATCTGTGAAGGATATACAGTATGTATTTTTATACATTGTGTATTGGGCTGATAGTAGTTATGAAGGGGGGGATAGAGTCATGAAATATTGGTCTTTTCATCTGAGGACACATGAGAGTAATTACCCAACACATTATCTTGAGTTAGTTGGTATTATTCATTTTTTGTGCTATAGGAGACACTATTTACTTAGAGAGAGTTTTTTGGTGTACAAAACCCCTAAAATTCTCTACTATATATTTACACATCTTGATTTGAATTTGAGTCTACAAAATTGGTTTGAGTACCTATAATATTTTCACTTTGAAATTTCATGTATTACTAGAAAGAGAAATGTAGTGGATGATGTACTAAGCATGTGGACTCAAATACATGAATTTTAGAAAGAAAATACTAAGTAGATTCTTATGGATTTCTTTTTGGACATGTACTTGGAGGTGTATGATAGTCATGCCTAGACTTTTCTTTCTTTTTTTAATTGTGTCTTATAAGCTTTTCAATAAAGTGACAATGAGGAAGCTATATGGTTAAAAATTCCTAGTCCTAAGGAAGATTGTGGTAAAAGAAGATCCACCTCATGGTTAGACTATTGGAAAGGAATAAATTCTAGATATTAATGGTTATGTTTGGGTTCTAATGTACATACATAAGGATCTGATGCGATAGTTTCATGCCTTAGTTTGGGAAGTACATCTTAGTGTTACCAAGATGTATCATGATATGTGTCCCCATTATTGGTGTTTGTTTAAAAAATTCAATATAGTTGTGTTTTTTATGAGATGTTTCACCTATAAGTAGGTGAACTTGGAACATCAATGAATAGCCAAAATTTTACAATAGTTACCCATTCCTGAGTGGAAATGGCTGGTTGTCATGATGGATTCAGTGAATTGTTTACTAAGGTTACCTTGATGTAGTGATGCAATATGGGTTGTTGTTGATAGGATCAGTAAATTTTATCATTTCCATCCAATAATGGAGACCTTATTAGTGGATGATATTAGAAGGTTTCATATCTGTGATATAGTACAGTTTCACTAGGTTCCTCAAACTATTGTATTACATAGGGATTCCCAGTATAAGTATTATTTCTGGCAAAGTTTATAGACAGATTTGGGTACACATGTGATTCTAAAAAAAATATACCACCCTCATATTGATGTCTAGTCAGAGTGCACAGTTTACGTGCTTGAGGAATGGTTTTGAGAATGTATTTTGGATTTTTGGTCCCTTGGGAGAGGAATATACCCCTTGTTGAGTTCACCTACTATAATAGATATCAAGAGACTATAGATATGGATCCTTATGAGGATTTTTATGGTAGTCCGGATTGAATTTCTCTATGCTAGTTTGAGGTAGGAGAGGAAAATTTATAGGGAAAGGATCTCGTACAAGAGACTTCTGAGAATCTCTAGTTGATCAAAAAGTGGATGTTTATGACATAATCTCGATAAAAATCATATGGAAATCACTATCAATGAAATCTAGATCTCGAGTGTGTGGATCAAGACATTTTATATGTCTCACTGAGGCTGGGACACAGTCATATTATGAGATAGTTTGATCTTTCACTGTTATATGTCAGGCAATTTGAGATTCTAGAGAGATTCAGGAAGGTAGCCTACCAGTTGCAGTTACCTTAGAGTTATTAGTATACACACGACATATTCCATGTATCTCAATCATTCCATTATCACATAGAACCATCTTACACTCTGTATCCAAATTAGGTGGAGTTGCAGGTAGATGTATTCTTTTTTGAGAATCTTATTTTGTTTTTAATATGAGAATGAAGGTTCTATGAGGTTGGTCAGTTAATCTATTATGGGTGCTATGAAAGCATAACCATTTAAAATATAGGACATATGAGTCTGAGGTTGATGTACATGCTCAGTGCCTACAATTAATCTCGGGCGATTCTTGACCACACTTTGAAGGAAAATTTAGTGATGAATTTATTTAATGGGGGAAGATTATAAGATCCATGGTTTTTTATGAGTTATGAATCTTTTGTTTTTTGGTATAAATTATTCTTTATGGCCTAATATGAGTACCCAATGTGATAATTGGAGTATCAGGTGTGTCAAGGGTGTTTTATAAACCTAGAACCCAACTTTTTGGGAAAATAGATAGGATACATGTTTATAAGAAACTGTGAGAGAAAGGCCACACAGTTACTCTAACCATGTGGGGTCTAGATGGTGGAGTGCAAGAGGTCACATGGTCTAAAGAAACTATAAAACCTTAGGTTCATTCATGTTTGTGGGCCTCTACAACTTTTAATAGATCTCGAGAAATGGTTTTCAGATAGTTTTCTAAACATTTTTCACTAACCATGTGATGTTCCCCTTAACACTATGAAGGTCGCATGGTTGGTTCATAGTTTTTCCAATCATGCGGCCAAACCATGCGACCCAATACTTCCTTGGGAAATTACCATTTTCAATAAGAGAATTTAAAACCTAAATCTAATTTCATTTATCCTTCAGCGGATAGATCTGATACACTAAAGGCTCCCCTTTGAAGCTCTTCCATAGATATTGATCATGTTCCTCCATCCAGACATTGATTCGAGTATTGATCATCTCATTGGATTCCTATTAGTAAGTGATTTGATCATCTTGCAGCTTTCTTTATTTTCCTTGGTATTATCTATTATGAACCAACTTAGGTTAACCTTCAACCTGTCACACGATCTGATCTACAGGAAGGCTCAACAGGAATTCCCAGTCTTCCCGAGCTGGTAACAAGAGCCAGGGCATAAACAGAGTGAAATGGTGGTGATTTCTCCATATAAAAATAAACAAAGAAGTAGAAATAAATAGAACAACACAAAATAAATAGACAATACAGGACAAAATGATAAAAAAAAATATGACTAACCTAACCATGACCAAGACTCCATGTAACCCCATGGATCACTCTCTTATACCGTGACCAAACGTAGCCCAATGCGATATGAGCCAAACTAAAATGTGCACCAAGTATAAAAACAAAAGACAATATATAGGTATGAGTATAAAAACATAGTAGGTAGTCATTACTAATCTATTCCAAATGCACATCCTTTAAATAAAAAAATTAGTTCAGGTTTAAAATACAATATATAAACATTGTATTTTCCCTAATTTACATTTCAAAATAAAGAAATTACAATTCAATTCCCTCACATTTTAAAACAATGCACATTTCAATGATAAGTTATGTTCATGGGGATGAAGGATAAATTGGAACCAAATAAGATGCATTCACTTTTTTCATTATAAAGTGAAATAGGGGTTCAAATTTTTTTAACAAATACACACATCCATGACCTACCAAGAAAAATCTAATACCAATAACACAGGAAAAGGTCTCACAATGAGAGAAATGGATATAGATTCTAGGGTTGGAGATACATAAGAACACCTAAAAACTCAGAGGAAGAACATAACATATTATACATGTGACTCATCCTAAAGGCATTCCCTTCTCAATGATGTCATAATTCTCTAATGTTCAACCATCACCCTACCTATCCTGGTCGAGGGGACCAATAACATAGAAATAAACCCAATAATCCACCTTATATGGGCTATTGGACAATGTGTAATCTAAACTACTGTAGTAATCGTTCTCAATAATCATCATCACTACGCTAGGTTCCCATGTTATTTTTGCAAATGGGTTTTCTACACAACTAGTGTTGGATCGATAGTACGATAGATATGATACTGATTGTAGTATCAAACTATGATGTAGATACTCAATATACAAGAGGGGGTTGAATTTTATACTTTAAAAAACCCTAAGGAAATTATTCATAAACAAAATTCACAACATCTCTAAGATTTAATAACTTACTTGATTCCAAAAAAGTGATTCTGGAAAAGTGATTCTGTAAATGAAACTTAACAAAAGTTTACAACAACTAAGATTCTACCTTAAAGCATATAGAATCCTATATAATCAGAGTTCAAGTTTAGGGAAGTATAAGATAGTTATACTATCCTCAACAACCAAAATTACAGCAGAAAACAAAATTGAAACTCTACAAGTAAAATGTAACAACTCTTTTAACCCAAAGAGAAGAGTATCCAACAACCCTAGATAAAGGTCCCTTGATTTATACTTTCAAAAAAGTCTGTCTTACCCAAACCCAGCTAATCCCTCAATCCGAATATCGGTATCTATCTTGTTATCCCTACAAGCCCTCGATTTGTAAGGAAATCGACACCTCTGACTTCACAACCCAAAGTCTCTGATTTCAAGGAAATTGCACCTCTGGAAAAAGAAAATCTGGATGAAGAAAAGTTTAAACAAGCCATTCAAACTTCCTGCATGATGCCTGAGAGTTTATAAGATCATCTCTCTCTAGAAATCACATTAACAGTATTTAAGAAAAATTGTCAAAGTTCTTGTTCAAAAGTTATGAGATCGTTCAAATGACCTTTTATTTATAGGCATAGCTCTAAAGGTCGGCTCCCTCCTCCAACGGTCATATTTTTCAATGAATTTAGGAGGGACCAGTACACGTGTCACTCAAACAAATGATTAGTTCGTAACTGAATGAACGACATCGTTTTATAACCAATACAATTGTAAGAAAAAATATGGTTACATAACCAAAATAAAATATTTAGAATGTAAGAAAATAAAAGTTTGGAGTCTATCCAAAAACACATTTGGTGTATATAATACAAGGATATTCGGATTATTATTTCTAAGGAATTTGGAACTAGAACTCTATATAATTCTGGAGTCTGGATTTCATGGAAATTCCGAATCTGAATTCATAAGAATTCAGTACTTGAACATACAATGTTCGGAGTATGAATTCATTAGAATTAAGAGTCATAACTTACATAGTTTGGAGTCAGAGTTCATGATAATTTGAAATCAGAACTCATAAGTGTTCAGAGTCTGAATTCAGAGAATTCAGAGTCAGAACTCAGAAGAGTTCAAAGTCTAAATTCAGAGAACTTGGAGTTTGAACTAAGAAGAGTTTAAATTCTAAATTCAGAGACCTCATATTCTAAATTCGGATCTCTAAAATATGATACTCTTTATCTATGTATTATGTGATTCTGAGGTCTTATGTATGAAACTGAATTTTATACTTAGATAAGATAATGAAAAATGAAAAACATGGTAAGGAAAATTTTCCTCGAGGAAGGAAAATTTTCCTTATATAAGTAAAACATAGGTTAACTGAAATTTTCCTTGAGATAAGTTGTTTGTGATTTTCAAAAAAAGAATGAATGTTAAAGTCATAAGGAGACCTTATTGACCCAAAAATCTCCCCCAATCATGAAGGAATGGAAAAGTCATAAAAAACCTTATTGACTCAATAATATCCCCTTTTTTGTAAAGCACAAACATCCTTATGAAAAAGAATAAAATGACTTAGACAATAAAATATATCTCTATTTATACATGGACAATGATGAATATGACTAACTACTCCTTAGTCTTCAGAACACTAAGGATCATATTATATATTTTCGGAATGAGATTTTTCATAATCTTGAATATGGAAATATTTGTAATGAAAACTCCCCCTTAGATAAATTCACCCTTACTTAGGGATATTTTATCTTTTCTTATTATTCTTTTCCCTTTTTCACACTTTGTGATTTTCAAAAAGATTTTTGTGGAATGGAAAAGAAATATGGTACCTGAAAGATTAGTACAAGATAAAAAAAGACAAACAACCACAAATTTCATTACAATTAGAAAGAATTTGTATAAAGAAATTAATATAACAAAAGATCAGATTGGATCTATTTTCCTTCCTGCTCCTTGGGTATCAATTTCTTAACTATGGTTTTCAGCTTTTTGAGTTCCTTGTGATCTTTCTCTGCTTTATTTAAGAGTTGATCTTGATCCTCATCTTTCTTCTCTAAAGCTTTGATCTTTTCTTCCTGGGCCTTCAGAGCCTCTGCTTGAGCCTTCAACAACTCATATTTCTTAACTAGCTTCTCTTAAATCTGTATCCGAAGATCTCTTTCCCTCTTCCAACTTTTGGCAATAGAATACAACATTACATTCAGATCCATTACCTCTTGAATCTGAGTATTCTTCTCAAGAGTTATCTTTTCATCAAAGCTAGTTGTGAGATCCTTGATTTTACTATCTTTATTGTCAAAAGGTTCCTTAAATTCATGTCGAAACTCATCAAGCTCTCTCAAGTCTTAAACTATATTCTTTGACCAGATAATCACTTTCTTAAAAGATTTTTTCTGGGAATTGTAGTTAATGAAGAAGTTCTTAAAATCAGCCTCAAGTTTTACACACTTATCCATCACCATGGATACTGAATCTGATTTTTGATTTATTCTGTTTTGGAGCATCTGACATCTCGAGTCAATGCTTGGAAAGATCTGAAGGGTGTCAATAAGCTTATTCAGTGATTGAATGATGAAATAATGTCCTAGGGATGATTATTCCAAATCTGAGACTTTTCTTGGTTAAGGCTCTTTCTCTATCTCGATAAGCTTCCTCTTTGAATATCCACTAACTTCTTTTTTCTTTAAGACGACTTTAATAGGTGTATCTACATTCACCTGTTTCCCGTTATTAGATCTCAGAACAGCTTCCTTATCTGGAGACTCTTATTGACTATCATACAGCTAAAAAATTCTATCTTCATCTATGTTCTGCTTCTCAGCTCATGCCTCTGCATCTTCAGTATAAAGGAAATGATGATTATAACATTCTTCCTCAGAGGGCTTATTCACTTCATCTTCAGCTTTTTTATCTAACCTAGGAGTAACAAGATTTGAAGATCCTTCTTAAGAGGTCCATATTGACAATTTCTCATATGGACTTTCCTTCTCATGAAAGTATTCAACTTGCATTATGAGGTCTTCTATGTCACCACTGTTTTATTCTTCTTGTACTTCTTCCACAGCTTCCCTTTCTTTGAAAATCTTTTCTTGTAATTTTTCCGGACTGAGAAATTTCTTCCTCGGTGTCTTAGGTAAAGCCTCTACCAAGAAGGATTTTAGTACAGGGATATTCTTATATTCTTTCTCAGTATCCCTTATAAGGGATTAAATAATCTCCGCCTCCAACATCTTCTTCTTTTTCTTCTTTTCCTTATCTTGCTTCTCATGATCATCAGCTGTATTTTCTTTTAAAGCCTTACCTTCTACAAGATCAAAGAAAAACTGTGGCTCTCCATCCTTCTAATTTTTCTTGTCTTCCCTCCACTTGGTTATAACCTCATCTGGATAGGATTTTTGTTTCTTGGGCATTGGAAGTGTGGATTGAGTTCCATTAGCCTCTGGGGTTTTACTTTTAACTACTACTTCTTTTAACTTCCTATTCTATCCTCATTTTTTCAATGGTTCAAGAACATCTTATTCCTTTAGAACATCTTCTACCTCTTCCTATGATAAGTCATAGAATTGTCTGGAATATTTAGAAAAACTAATATTCATTCTCTTAAATGTATCATCACTTACTAACATTACTTTGCAATTCATTGGCTTGGAACTGCAAGAAATCTTAAAAGACGTAAGGAACTGAACAATTAGCCTAGAGTGGATGGCTGGATACATGATTATCTGAGTTTTCAAGTTCCCATTCTTAATATTCTCAGTCATAATGATAATATGATTCATCAAGTTAACCTTCCATGGATTCATCAGAAAATATAGGATGTACATATCACTATTCTTCAAGGTGTCCTTATCACCTTTTCTCGGAATGCTAAAACCTTGAACCCACAATTCAAGGATCCGATTATTTTTTTATAAATGAGAAATCATTGAAGTCTTGACATCTTAAATTCCAAGACACTCTATATCTTTCACCTTGACAAAACATCCTTGTATAACTGTAAATTTATTGGAACAGAATTAAGCTTCCCCTTCATAAGAAAACCCCACCAAGCTAGCAGTCTTGTTGTATTAAAGGGCATAAGTTTTTTCATATATTTTGAAAGAAAATTTACTCCTCTCTTCTTCTTTGAAAATTCACACAGATTCATAAAATTCCAGAAGCAGTTCCAGATATACTACATCTTGAGATCTTATCTTTGATATGAAAACACTTTCCCATCCATTCAACCTGATGTTCTTGGATATAATGGAATCGTACTTGGAAAAGAAATTAGGATGTACCAACCTCTCTCTGTAAATTTTCCACTCCGTAATTGGTTTGACAGTCGACATCTCTTGAAAAGGAACTTCAGTAGACATTTGGATTTGAGAAATATTTGAGAGGTTCGGAATGGGATTTTGAAATGAGGGCAGAGCTTCAGTACTCAAAGGCTTGAAATCCAATGTGGGGTCACCTTTGGGGGGGTCTTTTATATAGGGGTTTTATGTGATGATTGAACTTCCAAAGTCAATCCAACGGTTGAGAAAACTTCTGATTAGATCTAACAGTTGAAAATATAGCCGCAAGAAAAACTTGAATCCGATGTTTTGAGGTTTTTAATATAAACATTTTGATTTCAAGAAAGGAGAATCCTAAATTTTTTTAAACAAAATGAAAATACCAGAAAGTAAATGATGATTAACAAAACATGTGAAATGAAACATACCTTTCAGATTGCAAGAATATTATTCGTATGGAGGAAACATTCTTCTTGAAAAAATTTAGATTTTGAAAATTTTGATTACAAAAAATGAAAAAGAGAAAAAAAATCCATTATAAAAATCATCATTACAGAAATTTTGAGTATGAAAATTGTATACTAAGAAAATTTTCATTATGAAAGATTTGAAAAAATATAACTACTAAAATTTTTTAAAAACATTATTACGAAAACATGAAAAACATCATTACGAAAAACATTAAAAACAACATTATGATAAACTTGAAAAACTTTCTTATGAAATTTTTTTAAAGACTTATAGTGATAAATTTTGAAAACTTCATTATGAAGAATTTTGAAAACTTCATTAAAAAAAAAAATTTAACTAATAAGCACATGTACTCCCTCTATGAAAAGGAGTTCATTACTATAAAGAGATTGATTTAAACAGGAAGTTAATAAAGAGGATTACCATACAGTTATCATTACAAACTTCTATTTAATATATTAAAATATATCATAAGGTAAAGATTTTGTGAAAATATCAGTAAGTTGATATTGCATTCCAATAAATAGAAGAATGATATCTCCTTTTTTTGTGATCCCTAAGAAAGTGATGCCTAAGATCTATGTGTTTTGAATGAGAGTTATTTATAGGGTTTTTACTTAGGTAAATGGCACTAGTATTATCAAACAAAATTTTTGTTTTGGTAAAAATCATACCAAAGTTTGTGAGTGTGTGTTGCATCAACAACACTTGAGAACAACAACTTCCGTCTGCTACATATTCAGCTTCAGCAGTGGAAAGTGCTACTAAGTGTTGCTTTTTGCATGACCAAAAAACTATTGAATCTCTCTAGAAATGAAAAGTTCCAGATATACGCTTTCTAACCATTCTACATCCACCAAATTCAGCATCTAAAAAACCTTTTAGAATAAAATAATTTCCAGAAGTATAAAAGAGTCCTAAATCCATGGTTCCCTTTAAGTAGGGACAAATTATATTCACTTACTTTAAATGAGATTCCTTAGTATTGAATTGATATATTTCACATAAGCATACTAAAAACAATAATTCTGGAAGACTAGCTGTCAAGTAAAGTAGACTTCCTATCATACCTATAAAAGATGTTCGATCTACTGGTTTCCCAGCTTCATCAAGATCAAGAGTGTTTGAGGTACCAATGGGAGTACTTATACTTTTTGTGTTGTCATATCCATACTTTTTAAGAATATCCTTAATATACTTATGTGGAGATATATAGATTCCTTCTGGTTTTTGAGAAATTTTAAAACCAAGGAAAAATGTTAACTCATCCATCATACTCATTTAAAACTCAGATTTCATTAGATCCGCAAAAGAATCAGTTAAAGATTACTGAGTTGAACCAAATATAATTTCATCAACATAAATTTTAACAATAAAAACATTTTTCTTATATTATTTATAAATATGGTTGGATCTACATTTCCCTTAACTTAATTATTTTGAAGCAAAAATATTGTAATCCAATCATACCAAGCTCAAGGGGCTTACATAAGTCCATAAAAGGCATTGGTAAGTCTAAAAATGTGATCAGGATGTTTTGTATCTTCAAAACCAGGGGTTGTTCAACAAAAAATTCCTCTTGAACATAACCATCAAGGAAATCACATTTCACATCCATTTTAAAGATTTTTAAATTAAATAATGCTGCAAAGATAAGTAAGATACAAATAGATTCAAGTCTAGCTACTCAAGCATAGGTTTCTTCATAGTCTATTCCTTCTTGTTGATTATCGCCTTTAGCAACAAATCTAGATTTATTTCTTACTATGATTCCATATTCATCACACTTATTTCTAAAGACACATTTTATACCAATAACAGAAGTTTCATTAGGACTTTCAACCATGGTCCAGACTTTATTCCTTTCAAATTAGTTTAGTTCATCTTTCATAGCTTTTATCCAATCATAATCACTTAAAGATTCATCAGTTCTTTTTTGTTCTAATTGGGAAAGGAATGCTAGATGTTTTATTTCATTCCTTAAGGAACATCTAGTCATTATAAGTTGGTTCACATCACCAATGACGCTATCACTGGGATGATTCTTAAGAAACACCTATTTTGGGTTTTGTAAAACATGTTCATCAACATAGGGAAGGAAATATTCTGGGTTAAATGCTTCCGAAGCATCTTCTTGGTCATTTTCCTTGTCAAAAGGATCTTCTACCATGGGTTGATAATCAGTTTTTTAAAACACATTCGAAGATGTAGGTTGGGGTTGTTTAAAAACAAAAGGATCTATTTCATCAAATTTAACATGTACTTTTTCTCCAACTGTACAAGTGATTTTAATAACAACTTTATAGGTCTTAGAAGTTGTGGAGTATCCTAAGAATATTCCTTCATTAGATTTTTGTGTGAATTTGTGAGTTATATTTAGTATTATGAGTGAATACCTTGCATCCAAAAACCTTAAAGTAGGAAAGTTTAGGTTTTCTACCTTTCCATAACTCATAAGGAGTTTTGTTAAGAAAATTTCTAATCGAAACACGATTTCTAGTATAACAAGTAGTACTTACAGCTTCATCACAAAAATGTTTGGCTACAGAATACTCACTCAACATGGTTCTTGTTATCTCTTAATGAATTCTATTTCTTCTTTTAACAACACCATTTTGTTTAGGTGTTCTAGGTGCTAAGAAATTATGAGTAACGCCTTTTCTACTACAAAAAGTTTCAAAATCAAAATTTTGAAATTCTCCTCCGTGATCACTTTGAATATTTATCAAAGGAGGTTTTTTCTCATCTTTGACTTGGGCTCTAAAACTTTTGAAATAAGAAAAAGCTTCATATTTATTTACTAGAAAATAGACCCACGTAAATCTAGTGTAATCATCAACTAAGACAAATACATAATATTTTCCTCTAGTTCCTCCAGTTGGTATTGGACCAATAAGATCCATATGCACCAACTGTAATGAATTAGTGGTTGAGACATAACCGACTGATTTAAAACATGATTTATATTTCTTTCCATATTGATAAGGATCACAAACTTTTGAAGAATCAAATCTAAGCTATGGTAGATCTTTAGCTAGTCCTTTCATAGAGAGTTTACATAGGTTTCTTAGATTACAGTTACCTAACCTACTATTCCACAAACAAGAATGATCTTCCATTGTACTAAGGAAAGGTATATCATGGCTTTTACGGTCTTCTAGGTTTAGTGTGTAGACATTCTCTTGCCTATTTGCATAAATAATAAACTCTTCCTTGGAATTGTGTACTAAGAACTTGTAATTCCTAAAATTCACAAAGTAAAATTTATCACATAATTGAATTATGATAATGAGGTTATTATTAAGATCCTTAACAAACAAAACATTTGAAATCAATGTTTTTCTAAGAATAATGATGTTACCTATACCAATAATTTCTCCCTTGCCATTATCTCTGAAAGTTACTTTTCCTCCTTTCATCTAGATAATATTTTCAAAAAAAATTGTTACCAGACATATGTCGGAAGCATACACTATCCATTTACCAAGTATTTTTGTTGGTACCTTCTTTATTTTCCTGAAAATAAGAAAGCTGGACTTTCGGAATCCAAACATCCTTGGATCCAGAATTGTTAGACAACAAAATTTTGGGTATCCACATTTGTTTAGAGAAATAAGCTTTATGAAACCCAAGATATTGAACACTATTCAAAGAGTAACTTTTCCTCTAATGCCCACCACTTTGACATCTAGTACAAAAATTTGATCTGGAAGGAATGAAATAGTTATTTTTGAAAACAGGTTTTCGGTGAGTATAACCAACTCTAGTAGTATTTCCTTGAGGTTTAATTAGAGAATACATCTTGTCAAAATTTTCTTTACTAGAAGTAAAGTTTGAAAGAAGTTTCTTAGGGGAATATATTTCGGATTTCGTCTAATGACTAAATTCCTATCCTTAGGAATTATTTCCTTAGAAGTATATTTTTCCTCAAAAACATTTATTTTTAAAATAGAATTCTTAAGATCATTAAGAAGTTTTTCCTTTTAAAAATTTACTTTCTTAATGTGTTTAGAAATTTTTTTTAAAGATCATCCTTATCTTTAAGATCTCTGGAGAGGTCTGAAATCTCTTTTGTAAGAACTTCTTCTCTAGTATTTTCCTTGTCTAATTTCATATAAATTTTACAATTTTTTTATCCTAAAAACATGGAAAATCTATATACTTCTTCATATAAAGGAATTTCTTCATTATCTAAATATGATGTATCTTTATTAGACGTAATATCTACAGAATAGTAATTCTTATAAAGAGATAAATTTTTGAAAGCCTCAGAAAATCATACCTTGGCAATAAAACAAGTATTTTGGAAAGAAATAGTAGCAATGAATCCAATATTTTTCTTTACTGATGATTCATATTCATAAGATTCACTTCCTGAAGAGTCTCCAAAAATAGTACTCCAAGTATCATTTGCGTTAAGACTTTTCTTGTGCATTGAGTGATATAAATTCTTCTTGTTTATTTATGAATTATTTTCCTTATTTTCCATATTTTTCAATAGAGAGAAATCAGGTCTGATATGACCTATTCTTCTACATTCATAATAATTAAATTCCCCATCTTTATTGTATTTGTAGTCTATTTTCTTAAATTTATTATGATAGTTTTTGTAGCTACTATCGTGTTCATTCTCCAAGAAAGATTAGATAATTCATTCTCATATTTTTCTGTATCACTAGATTTTGACTGAATAGTAACTTTATTTGACTTTGATCTAGTAACTCTTTCTTGAGTCTTGGATTTCATAAGTTTATAATTAGTTGTAAAAACAACTCCTCCATTCCCATTCTTCTTTTTATCATTATTAGCATCTCTCTTCATTCTAGTCTAATGCTGAAGAAGAGTTCTAAACAACTCATCTATGAAAATATGGGTAACTTTCCTATTCTCAACAATTGTTTTCCTCTTAGAATCCCACTCATTTTGCATGATTTTTAAGATTTAATCTACAAGAGCCTCATCATCCAAACCTTTTTCTCCCATAGAATATAAGCTATCCATGATAGTCTTAAACCATTGCTAAACTTTTCTTATAGGTTCTCCATAAGTAAAGTTAAATTCATGGTATTCAACTCTCAACATAGCTATTCGTATCTCTATAACTTTAGATGTACCAAAATGTGTAACTTCATGTTTCTTCCAGGTACTGTTTGCATCTTCACATGAAGATATTTGACTACAGATGTTCCTAGTCATGGAACATAGTAATGTATTTCTGACTCTAAAATTTTCTTGATATTCTGATTTCTTTTGGTTAGTAAATGTTCTTAATTCGTTATCATGAATTTGATAGTCCCCTGTCATCATTAGGTAGTTATCAACTCCAGTGTTAATAACAAAAGTCTTCATCCTATCTCTCTATTACTCATAATCATTTCCATCAAAAATAGGAGGTCTGTTAGGATTTATATTGTCGATAGAACCAACATTTAAACCTTCCATCTTAAGGAAAATCTTGGCACACAAACTTGTTAGTAATAATATATTTTAAATAGGGAAAATATTCCTCAGGAAGAAAAATATATAACAAGAGTATCTCTAAGAAAAATGAATCCGAACTTTATGGATCCGAACTTCTGAATCTGAACTTGTGAATCCATAAAAATGATGAAGAATATTTCTCTTCTGAATGTAATCATGAGATTATTTCAGATTGAACCAAAACTCTGAAGCCAATTGTTATGTTAGTTCAGGGTGCAAGTTCACCACCTCTGATACCAATTGATGGATCAATAGTATGATAGATATGATACTAATTGTATTATCAAATAATGATGCAGATACTCAATATACAAGAGGGGGTGAATTGTATACTTTATAAAACCTTAAAGAAATTTTGCATAAACAAAATTCACAACACCTCTAATCTCTAATAACTTGCTTGATTCTAGAAAAGTGATTCCAGAAATGAAATTTAACAAAAGTATACAAAAACTAAGATTCTACCTTAAAGAGTATAGAATCCTATATAATCAGTGTACAAGTTTAAGGAAGTATAAGATAGTTATACATTTTTCAACAACCAACATTACAGTAGAAAAAAAATTGAAACACTACATGTAACAAGTAGTGAATCTTTTAACACAAAAATAAGGGTAACCAACAACCCTGGATAAAGGTCCCTTGATTTATACTCTCAAGAAAGTATTTCTTACCCAAAACTAGGTATGCCCTCAATATGAAGATCGGTATCTGTCTTGCTATCCCTGCAAGCCCTCGATTTGTAAGGAAATCAACACATATAACTTCACAACCGAAAGTCATTGATTTCAAGGAAATCACACCTCTGCACAAAGAAAATATGTATGAAGAAAAGTTTGAACAAGACGTTCAAACTTTCTGCATGAAGCTTGAGAGTTTATAATAGTCTCTCTCTCAAGAAATCACTTTAACAACATGTAAGAAATGTTTTCAAAGTTCTTGTTCAAAAGTTCTGAGCTCGTTCAAATGAACTCTTATTTATAGGCATGGATCCAACGGTCAAATCCCTCCTCCAATGGTCATATTTTTCCTTGAATTTTGGAGGGACATGTACATGTGTCACTCAAAAAAAAATTAGTTAGTAATTGAATGCACGACATCGTTTTATAACCAATACAAGTGTAAGAAAAAATATGGCTACATAACCCAAATCGAATGTTCAGAATGTAAGAAAATAAAAGTTTGTATTCAAACAAAAAACACATTCAGTTTCTATAATGCAAGGATGTTCAGATTCTGCTTTCAAAGGAATTTGAAACCTGAACTCTATAGAATTACGGAGTCTGAATTTCAAGGTACTTTGGAATCTAAATTCACAAGAATTAAGAACCTAAACTTACAAAGTTCAGAGTCTGAATTCATTAAAATTTGGAGTCAGAACATAAAAATTTCAGAGTCTGAGTTCATGAGAATTCGGAGTCCGAACTCATAAGAGTTTGATGTCTGAATTCGGAGAATTCGGAGTCAGAACTCCGAAGAGTTTGGAGTCTAAATTCAATGAACTCGGAGTCTGAACACAGAAGAGTTCAGAGTCTAAATTCAAGGAACTCAGAGTCTGAATTCGGATCCTGAAAATAGAATGCTCTTTATATAAGTATTATATGATTCTGAGGTTTTAGGTATGAAACCTAATTTTACACTTAGACAAGATAATGAACAATGAAGAACATGGTAAGGAATATTTTCCTTGAGGAAGGAAAATCTTCATTATATAAGTAAAACATAGGGTAAATGAAATTTCCCTTGATATAAGGTGTTTGAGTTTTCTAAAACAAGAATGAATGGTAAAGTTACAAGGAGACCTTATTGACTCAGCAATCTACCCCAAACATGAAGGAATGGAAAAGTTATAAGGAAAACCTTTTTGACTCAACAACTAGAACAGCAAGCCATGAACATATTACATTTGTATACCACATAAACTGGAACCACCCCAGCCACTTCTAGGGTAGTCCCCTACCTTATCACAATAATCACTAAAGGGAGATCCCATACTAAGGAAACTTCCATCTCATGGACAACTAACAAGGAATGTGACCTAACCCAAAAAGGGTTTTCAAAATAGCCATTTCAAAACACCAATTGGGCCTTTATCTATACAACATTTAATCCATTTCCCAGAAAACTTTTAGGTTGCCAAATGGGCCCACACAAATTTTCCAAACCACCTCCTTTTCCGAAAAGTTATCCCAAATGTAAGCTTTATGTTGGAAGATTAAAACATGCCTTTATCTTGACATGCCTAAAAATTATTATCAAAGCATTAGACAAATACCACTTTTACCTTTACAATGCTAAACAGGCCCTCATCCTTACCAAACTTCCACCAAACCATGTTTCCATGCCAAATGGGCCAAACCTTATGGAACAAATTTAAACCCATGCTTTCCAAAACACATGAAGAAAAACATTATAAAATCGCAATTAAGACCATCATTAGAAACCACACAAATGGGACAATTTCTTTTGGAAACTAAAAGTTGTTTAACAAGTTGAGGTTTGGAGGGAATACTATTTTCCAAGTACCATATTCATTTGAGGGAACATCCATATGTGCACCTAGTGCACCCATGGATGTGTCAAAATCCAATAGCACACCAACATCCAAGATAACACCTCAAAATGATCTCTAAAAAATTACCCTTCACTTTAAAACCACATTCAACAATTCACAATATTTAAAAACATAAATCAACTCATTGAAATCATTAAAACCCTTTACAAAACGTTTTAACACACTTATCAAGAAACACTACTACCAAATTGTACATGCCAAACCAAGTACACAATCAAATAAAGACCATCATAAAATCATAAGGGATAAGCATTTCATGAAAGACCCCAATTATATTTTTTAATGAATAACAACATTTCAAATGAACACCCTATGTGCCATTAACATCAACATTGATCACAAAATTCCTTGAAAATTCAATTTTCATAAATTCAAATAAAAAATAAAACACTATATACATCTAGAAATAGATATTTTAGAGCTGTAAATAACATTTATAAATTAATTAAAAACGTTCAAGTGCCTGTGGAGAGTTCTAAAAAAGGAAAATTTAGAAACACCTATGGGTTTCACTTGATACAACTAATTTAACATTAATAATAGCTAATTTAGCAATTTAATGAGGTAAAAAATTAAGAAATCAAAGTAAATCTCCATTTAAAGGACATTTGCAATGGGTTCCTACCTCAAAGGAGAACCAAACTGAATATTTCCTTTCTTAATGCTTTCTAACTAGAAGATATTTCTACCCACTTTCACACAAATACTTTCATATATATATATATATATATCCTTAATCCAATGCAGATATTCCCCTCTCCATGAGGTAATACACACATAGAGGAAATTATATAAACATATATATATATATACCTAAACATATGCATGCATGCCCTAAAAGTTGTTCAAACCCCACAACAATAAAAATTAGTGACTCAAAAATACCGAGGTATGGTTAATTCACTTAAAGTAAAATACCAGGAACTTAAAATTAATTACCAGAGACTCACAAACTACAAAACCCCAATTATAACCGAGCAAAGATTAAAATCAAAGGAAAAACTACCCGAAGCGGTAGGATAAAGGTCCAATGTACTATAATTTAAATAATAGAGCATTATAACAAATAAAGACCCTAGAACAACATATCACACGCTTCCAATACATTTAAAATTTTAAAAAATCATTTCAAATAAAACCCAATACATAGATGCCAACTGTACATTTTACCAAAACCAATACATGCAATATTTAACAAATCAAATCTCATTTAACACTTAATAAGGTAAAAAATACCAATTTTATATCCATAAATTCTTTTAAGATATTAAACCATGTTCTAAATATCATATAATATGTGTGAACCTAAGATATCACTTTACCAAACAAGCGTAATGCACATTTTTAACAAAATAACACCATTTATCCTAAAACAATGCATAATCCATCACTTTTCACACTCAACAACAAAACCAGATGATGAAAAAAACTCTTAATATGTATATAAAGTGAGAACTACAAGAAAGGATGAAACAAAAATTATAATGGAATGTTTAATCAGAGGCCTACCTCAAATCTAGGGTGTGATGATAAAATAAACCCAAATTCACTTCACGTGGGTTCTAATACCCTAACCCTACCAATAAAACCCCTAAATGTGAGAAACTCCCAACAAATATGAGGTAAAAACTCAACTAAAATAAAAATGGGTATTCCAAAGAGGTTTTGTGATGAGTAAAGAGAGGTTGGGGGTCGCGTTGCGTTTAGAGAGGGCCTAGTCAGTGGTGTTACCAATTGAAGGTGGCGATATCGAATAGGTCACTAGTATAGGGAGAAAGAAAAAACAATAGTGGGGGTGTGCAACGGGGGTGCTCCGCAGGTCAGCCTGCACTGGGAAGGTGGTTCACACTGGTTGAGGGTGGTGGTGTGAGGAGGAATCCCCAGTAATGGGAGGCATTGACGATCAAAGGTTCCTCGAAGTTGGAGGGGGAGGTCATTCCATCAATCAAGGGGATGGGATTCATGGAAGACTATTTTTACACACCAAGGGGGCCATGTGAAGAGTGGGGAGGGAGAGATTGGAAAATAGAAACCATAAAAAAATAAATCTAATCAAATACAATTAATCTGAATAAATGATAATAATCATAATAATCATTATAATAATAAAAATAATATAAAAATAAATGAATTCTAAATAATAGTTTTAATTAACATTAATTTTAATTGTAAAATTTATAATAACAATAATAATAAAATAAAATAATAAAATTAATAATAATAATAATAACATAAAAATATAATTATTTTTACACTTGTTTCATTTTTAATAACAATAACATTAATAAAAATTTTAATAGTAATAATTTTAATAACCATTTTAATAATAGTAATAAATATTAATAACAAAACAGATTTAATGGTAATAATACTATTAATAGAAACATTAATAACATCATTATTATTCTTCAAATTCTCTATTGATATTCGTAATTTTATTTTTAACTGACATTTTAAATTCATCTCGTATACTGGGAAGGTCATTCGGTGACCAGGATGTAGCTGCATGGTCTCCCAACCATGTTGCTATGCTAGAGTGCTAGATGTTGCCAAACCCAAAACACATATTTTTCTCGACTAAGAACAAAAATTTAAATCGAGACTCTCCCGAACCCCAACATGATCCAGAACCAAGGAAAAATTGAAACCCATGTGTTAAATCATTAGTGTTATTTAGGTTCAAGATAATATACCATATTTCTAGGTTCTTCATCTATTCTCTGTTTTCTTCTGATTTAGATAAAATCAAAATCTGATACTGAATGAGTTCTCTACTACAGACCTACGATAGTTGTTCTATACCTTTTACAATATGTTTTTTTTGTTTTATAATCCATATTTCCTTTATTTAATAGGTTTTACTTTTCTTAAGTTCCCTATAAATTAATAAAATTGTGGAATTGGATGAATTTTAACCTGTTAGAAATCCCCACTAGTTCCTTCATGTTTTTTATAACCGGTTTCCTCAACATAGGTAACCCATTGGGTGTTCCCTTGCATTTTATTTTGTTATACCACCCATGGGGTGTGAGTGGGATTTCCTTGTAATAGAAAGCCTTTTTATAATTTAATTGAATGATTAAGATAAGTTATTTCACATTTTCTCTGTGATAACATGATGATGATTGATTTAATAATTTAAATGGATTTTAGATCACTTGTGGAAATGAGTGGGTAAACTCATGGAATTTTATTGATAGTGAATTGATAAATAAAATGATATGATGAATGTATAATGGTATAGGATAACTTTATTGGTATACCTTGGATACTTGTTACATTATACACCGTGGGTATTTCTCACATGGGTCTTGATTATAGTAGTGGATTTCTTTTACATGTTTCCTCTTTAAGTCTTGATTTAGTAGGAAGCCTTGGGCCTTAATACCCCTTGCATTTGGATTAATTGTGATCATAGTGAACATGGTCTAAAAACATGTACCGTGGACCCCACCCAAGTCTTTATCAAGTTTCCACTAAGATGCTCATGGGAATTTATGGGGATGGCTTAGTCTTTTATACCTTGGATCCAACCCATCGTGGTCTTACACTTTTGATTACCTGGTGTGACCATTGTGGTTGAAACTTGATTATAAAACATGTATGTGAGGGAAGTTATTTACATTATAATACAAATATTCCATGGTAGTTTTTTCACTTTGTTGAATGGTGTGGTCATGGTTAATATTTTGGAATATTTTTCATATAGCTCTGGTATTGGTATTTGACTCTAGTGGGTAGACTGGACAGTACTACTTGTTTGTTTATTTTACCACAGGCCTTATTTTGGGAGTCTGGATATTGATTGTAGAGATACTTCTTTTTATATACATTTTAACTTTACATTATAATGTATTATATAGGAACTTTGCTTTAAGGAATTTTTACCTGTGTTATATTACACACTCCTTTTTATATCACACAAACTGGATTTGTTATATAAACTATTGGTGGTGGCCTAATTAGTGATACATCACACCCTATTTAGGACACTATTGGGTATGTGTAAGGACATCATGGATTCAACTAGGGACTATGTAAATAACATAAAGTACAATGCTTCATTTGTGACATGCTTTGGAGTAGGGCAGCATGATACAGAGCTAGGCCCGCGATGCTACTTAGAGATAGTTCCTTTTTGGTCTTTTTGATATTTTGATAAATGTATTATACTGGATTTTTTTATACCTATTTTATAGATTTTTAGATTCATGAAATGGCACATCATTTTGTATATGATATTACCTTTAGTATTTTTTATATATTCCTCTCCAACATGATTATATGTTTTCTGTATGATTTACTACTTCTTCTATTGATTGATATGTCTACTACCATTGTACTATACTCTAACATGATAGAATAGTCACCCCAAAGACACACCCTAGGCCCTCTCTACTATTCTAAAGTCTCTGGTATTCAGGGAGGAACTATTGAGTCCATGAGACCCACCAGCTTAGGGCTCCTTTTAATGCCATCTAGATCAATATGTTATAGTGGGTTTTTAACCATATAAGTTTGGTTCTTTTTCATTTTTCAAACATTCAAAAACATTCCATGTCTATGCAAGGTTCGTGTCTAGAATATTGATACTTGACTTTTTTTAGGTCTCCCTTTGATAGTTTTTAACATGGAGAGTGTTGTGTCACTTTATTTTGGTTGATTAAGGTCCTTCCAGATAGACCAACATACCTTATTTTTTAGGTCAGGAAGCTTTGAACAAAATATGAAGTAGTCTACATAGAAATAAGGTAAAATAATACCCTATATGAATTGAGAGCCTAATTTCAGTAATTTAGATATGCTCGAGTAATGGTATATGGAGTTTAATATCATAGTTCTTAGACCAAGGATTGGTTATGTTTAATTTTAGATTAATTTGACCACAAAGGGTGAAATAGTCTATCAAGAAACGGTTAAAAAAACTCATGTCTAGGGGTAGACCATGATATTTTGGACAATATCAAGGATGGTGGAATGTAGTTTTAGGTCATAGTACCCAAATAGTCTTGTCTTATAGTTTAGTGCAACATGATGAGGACCAAGTACTCAATAAGAATGTATTAAATGGAGAATCTCACCCATGGATTTTGGAATTCAATAAGGCTTATCTTGACTCAATGAATTTGGGGATTCTTAAAAGATTCACACCATGATTTGAAAGGGTGTAATAATAAGATTTAATAATCTTATTTTAAAATTGGGTACAATGAAAAAATGTTTAATGTAGAGGGTATTTGAATCTAGTTGAATAGATTTGTTGTGGAAAGTTTAGATCATAATATAAGATTTTATTAGTTAATGGTAAATAGAGATTGGTTGGAGTAGGAAAACCATTAGTAATGGATAAACCACTACCACACCATCATTAAATAGCACATAGGTATGATGGGGGAACTTTATTCTTGGACTAAAACATCCCCAACATGTTTATAAGATTCTTAAATGCAATTGTGATGTTAATTGTGAATTCCTAGAATGGTCCATTTTGGTTATCCAATCACCCTATTAAAAATTGTTATAAAATGGGTGACCAGGAGGATTCAATCAAGGTTCTTGAGATTCTATGAGGAGTGTCTATTCTTAAGGAATTTATTTTTTGATGGTTTAGAAATCAAATTTATGAATTTGGTTTAATGAGAAAAGCATATTAAAGAAGGGTTTTGAAACCCTGAAGGTTACATCACCCAATTATTTATAACATTATATAGGTGAAGGGTTATAAAATTATATTATTGAGTACACAGTCACATAAATTGGTGGTTTACTTAGTGTCAAGTGGTGGCCTTGTCATGAATTTCAGTGTACTCGTAGCATAAATCAAGACACATTTAGTTCTATAAAATAGTCTCTGTATAGATCTAGCATATATTCTTGGAATGGGAATTTCTTACTCTATTAGGGGATCAGGGATAACAGAAACTCTATAGATTTAACCCAATATAATAGATTAAAGGTTTCTTTATGAGTAGTTAATATTAACCAATAATATTTTTATGGATAGTTACTATGTTTTAGTAACACTTTTATAGATCTAAATATCATATATAGAAATTGGGTCACCCCAAACAGACCACTCTGAGTAGTTGAATTTCATAAGGGGTAGACCATGTGTTGTATAGTTTAACTTTATGTAACTATGACTAATGTGTTCTATTATTTAGATTAATACACAGAGATAATTTATTTTTAAATTTATATATATCTATCTTACACATAGAAAATGAAATGTCTCTATCTTAGCATTAAAATCATTAAGGAAACTCGTGAATGGGGAAGTCCTAGTTACTAGGATAGAGAGAGGGTTGGAGTTAAATAGGACTTCATTTTAGGCCTAGGATATGATTTCATGGCATCACTATGTATCCAAAAATAATAGAAATCAAGACAGATGTTGTTTTGGTAAATTTACTCTGTACTGAATGAACTCATGTACAAAGCTCTATGGAAATTAGTTGAATGGTTATCCTAATTTGAAAAGGTAAGAAACCCAACATGAGTAGAGACACATCACCATAAAGAAATTGGGCATGGTATTAGAAGTTTTGACTAGGCATAGGATAGAAAATCTTGGGTCATTATGTATCCTAAAATTATAGGAATCAATCTATCCATAGTTCTTGAAGAAAATATGTTTTCATAACATAAAATTTAATATTTAAAGAACCAATGTGAATAATAAGAATATAAACTTGGATGGGTATTTGAATTAAATTAATATTTTCATTTGTGTGTATGATAAATAATACAAAAATCGCTATGTATCCTATGATAATAGGAATCAAGACGCACATCATTCTTGTTAAAGGTGTAATTTTCAATCATAGTTTGTCCAGTGTTGTAGCAACCATCCAATCCATGGAAAAAAGTAAACTATGGTGCATATTAAGATCTTACACTGGGGAACATTTGATTTGATATTGAATAGTCCATGAAGTTTAAGTTCATATGATATGAACCACTATAAATAGTTCAAATTCATATGGGATAAAATATATGTTTTAAAGTTTAACATCATGTGATAAGGACTAAATTGTCATGAGGTTTTATTTCCATAAAACTAGGACCATTTCCAAGATTTTTATAGTCACTAATAGTAGAATTATAATGCTTGTAGTTTATGGTTATAAATATTTGACTAATGTTTCCTTAAATTTATGCTCATAAAACATAGAGTATCCTTAGTAGTGTCAGAAATACCTAATCTCATAAAATATTGAGACATTTTAGATCATATTGGATATAGGGAAGTGTATTAGGTAAATCATGTCTTTAAATTTATACATTTTAGTTAATGTAATGATGGATGGGGGGTTAGGTCAACCATTAGTAATGGACAAAACTTATGTTGCACCATTAGAGAAATAGTGCATAGATATTAAGGTAATCCTTTACACTAGGACAAAAAAATCCCCAAGGGATTACTTAGTGTCTGAAATGAAACTATGTTTTTCACCATTAAATATAGGGTCTATTTGGATAATTCAAGAAACATACTACATATTTCTATGAAAGGGTGGACAAATAGGATTTACTTATGGTTTCTCATATTCCAAGAGGATTATTTCCACTCTTTTTTTTTGTTTGGTGGTGATTCAAATATCAAAGGTTTTATGTAGGTTGGGTGAAATAGGATAAGTTAGAAAGATTTTGAAATAACCTAAAATTACCCCATAATTTGTGAGATAATATATTAAATTAAGTGGAATATTTACTAATAGTGGAGGAGGGTAAAATAATCATCATAAAAAATAATTTGAGGCCTTGTGATGCATTGTGGGAATATAGGTAATTTGTTACACAAAACCTATCATTTTTTAATTAGTTTCTAGATTTGAACATGGATTTAAAATATCCCAATAAATATAGAAGTATTTTTTTTAATAACATTCATATGGTTAAAGAATGGGTCACATTGTTTAAGGTTATATGTGATTAATGACACTATGTAATTTGTGTTCATATGGGTTGCATGGAGAAATTAACAATTTAAGCTTATATTCTAAGTACCACGTATCATATGGTTTAGGGTATTGAAACATGGACCTCACATCATGTAGATTATGTTCTTAAGATATAGACTGTATGTTATAAAATTTAGAGTCGTGCATATATTACTTTCTGACATCAGGAATGGTACATTAGGAATGATGATATTTAGTTGGACTTAAAATGACCCAACTGGTCATTTCACACATCTTAGGATTGTCTAACTCAACTAGTATTTTTGTCTATTTTCTTCTAGAATCAAACTTTAAAGAAAAATAATTCTTCAATTGTATGACACAAATGTTTTTTTCGGGTAAATAATGGAAATAATGTAGCATAACTTCCTCCTTAGGCCTCCTGATTATTGGAATCTTAATAAGTATATGCATTAATGAAAAAATAATGTATGTCACCACATGCTACGTGAAAAGAAACCAACCCCAGCAGCCCCTATTTTTGTGGTTAATTTATTACATTGGTTCTAGATACAAATGTTCGCATCCCAATGGATTGGATAGTTTAGTTGTCTTGGTAAACTATATACATACTTGAATATATTTTACATTTGAAAAAATATAACACAATATAGAATTTTATTTGATAACAGCATTATTACCTTTATCACATACCAACATATCACTCATAAAGAACTTATTGGCATCCCAAGGTAAGGAAACATAAGAAAGGGTGATCTCAGATACTCAATAAGTGTATACATGAAAGAGAAGCTATCAATGATCACATTAGAATAATATGAGTACAAGGGTATGAGAACAAGAGATTAAAATTTGAAAAATCATACCTCATATATCAAATATTATAATATTTATCCACGACATAAAGATTGGAAGACCATAAGACATGAATCATAAAAGAATAAATGAACATGATCCTTGAGAACATAACATTTTCAAAAGGCATAGATTTTTGGAAAACACATAAACATAGAAACAATTATTTCAAGAACCCCCACCAAGACATTAAAAACTTTTTAGTCTTGGTTTACCACCTGTGTACCTACTTTGGGCTTGGGTTAACCACTCATGTACCCTTTTTTAGGATTCATCTAGCCATCCATGTAAATTTCTTTTAAATATTGGGATAACCTCTAATATACCCTACAATCTCATATAAAATTAATCATTACCTAATTCATTGGAGGGAGATATTGGTCAGACCAAACCCAAAACAAAAATAAAACATATGTCTTCCATAAGATCATAAAACATTCATCATATCAGAACCCATGAAAAGAAATGGGTTTCATAACAATTTCATCATATCATAACCATTGGAAAAGAAACATACTTCATAAAAAATTCATCATCCCATCATAGAATAACCCATGGGAAAGGAATAGGTCTCATAGACATCTTATTATGGTATAACCCATGTACGATAAATGGATTTCATTAACATATTTTTATCATAAATATAAACCATATAGAGAAACAATAAGAATGGTATACTTGGATCATATCCTTAATGTAGAGTAGGTAACATTAAATGATTCCATATTAGATGGAAAATTATTTTGAAACATTGCTAGGATAATTTCTTGAGAAAAATTTTCATTCCACATTGAAAAAAAAATTAAAAATAATACATTTTTAGAATAATTTTCTTAAATAATGATCGAAACTTATAACATAAGAATTATAGATAATTTAAAATAGTTCTTGAAGAAAATAGACTTTCCAATTTAAAATTTTTTTTTAAAAAAAATAAATCCTTTTCAAAATAATTTTCTTTCAAAATAACCTTTTATTTTTATATAATAATATTTAAAGATATGATTTTTTGTAATGGAAGAAAACAAATTTCATGTCGTACAAGTTAAAACAAATATTCCATTTTCACTTTTGAAAAAATAAAAATGGGACTTTTTGGTAAACAAAATTAAGATCCATTTTAAAAACATTTTTCTAAAAATTAAAACAAGGATGAGTTTGAAAAATTATTGATAAATATTAAAAAATTTATATAAAATATGTATATGGAGGAAAAATACTTTTCGGTTGAAGAGAGTAATAATTTTTTTTCTTTAAAACGTTATTATGGAATCCTGAATGCATAAAAAGAAGAAATATATGGGAAAGCATTTATTTTAAATAAATAACAATAAGATAATAAAATTCATAAAGTTATCTAGAAATAAGTCATAATATTTCATCATTTAAAGCATGATCATAATAAATCTTGATAAATAATGTGATTGTAACATCAAACCCTAACCACTTTGGAAAAGTTTTCATCATAAGTCCAATGTAAGAGAGGTAATAAAATAGATATTTGAATCCCCATTATTTTAATGAAAATAATCATAAAATTCATTCATGGTAAATATGTAAACCTCAAAAAAGGAACAATGGGTGAATATGGCATGTATCTCACATGTATAGAAACTGATATCAAAATCCCTTACCACTTTTTATCTTTTTAATCCTAAGCTCAATTAAAGAATGAAATCAAATGAAAAATTAAATAAATTGATATAAAGGTGATTCATGGAATAAATTTTTAGTGGGAAATTATATACACCACACATAATAAATAAGTGGTGAATATGATATAAGTCTCACAGAAATAAAAGTGAGTTTATAAATCTCTTACCATAATTATTGACTTCTTTTAAACAGATTCAGACCTTATATATAATAAATATAGGTTTTATATAAATCTAGTATATAATAATATAAATATTTATAATATCATATATGACCCCCTTATAACTTTTTAACGCCCTTTTATTAATAATTCATTTAAAAAATCATTATTTCTAGGTGTTAACTAATCCGCTTTTCATGAGAGTTTGTGTTATGTAGTTTCAATCCCTATACTTTTAGCATAATTAAATCATCTATAAAATTTAAATAATTTTATAAATATAATATATATTCATTATAACAATATTTATAGTCATCTATAAAATTTATATATTGAACAATGAAATACACTATTTATGGAGACTGTATATTGTACGTACGCATGAACACTATTATAATTTTTCATTGGATGAAATTAAGTAAAATTAAATAATTATTTAATTTGACATAATCATTATGATTTTATATATATGTCACATATTCATCTACATAATCTTTATTACATTCCATGTAATGTTTTGGTGATAATGAATCACATCGCATCAGGCAATGATAGTCCACCAAAAACACGACCGACGTTAGTGTATCCCCATCAGAATAGAAAGAAAAAAAATAATATATTGTATATTATATTTATATAAGAATATTCATGTTACACTTATCATATATAAATTATGTCCATAATCAAACCAAACTGTGGGATTTTTTTAAGGAAACATTTCACATCAATTCGTGATGTTGTAGTCCACCGTACAAATTAGTGATGTTATCATATCCCATTTCAGGGAATAGGCGATGTATCTTGGTCATTTACATATAATAAAAACATATAAGTACATTTAATATACTTAGGTAATTATATTGTCATGTTTTAATAATATTTTAAAGTGGTTGAGGAAGAAATATAATAAAAACTCTTATTGAAGGACGTTACCACTTTTTCTGGTATCCTCTTAAGGTTTTAACAAAAATAATTCCTGGGATGGATTTTTTATCAAAATAATGATTATTAGATGTGATGACGTAAGTAGTGAAGGAATTTTGGTAGTTATGTTATGAACTAAATGGTTTTGGAATTATGAAGAAGGTAATAGAGGGGTGTCCCTTTATAAGTGGGGGAGAACTCACACATCGATTTTTTTGAAAAGAATAAAATTTAACCATGTTTTTGTTCACTCCAAAAGAAACCAAAATAGACCATTCTTGATAATATTAGATTTAAAGTATAAATATGGACATAAAATGGTTTTTTAAAATTTTATAGGTCATTTTAACACTTATTTTTTAGTTTAACCCTCAAGTAAACCCATTTTTAGTTTAACCACTATAATTAATTTTTACTGTTTTTACTATTAATAATGGTAAAAAATTAATTTTACCTTATTTGAAAAAATAAATTTTGTTGATTACAAATATGGAATCTATTTTTCCAAATTTAATTCATATAAGCTAAATAATTTAATTTAAAATTAAACTCATAGACTCGATGAAAATGTTCTTTCCAAAGTGAAAATTCTCATAAGTAAAGATTGTTTTAATATCAAAAAACAAAATAAAATTGAATGAAATAACATAAATTGGATTAATAAATATATAATTTTTCTAATTATATTTTTAAAACAATATTAATATAATTTTTAGATTTTTAAAAGCTTTAAAATAAATGAAAATTCTTAACAAAAATCCAATAGTTTTCACTATTCATTGAGAAATCTATCTTTTTTGAAAAGTATCAAAAATTCATACCAAGATAATTTCTACATTTGGATTAAAAAAATAATTTTCAAAAATTATATTTATAATTGTGGTAACAGTTAATTCTAAATTAGTTTTTAAAATGTGACAAAATTGTTTTTAGAGAAATACAGTTTTAAAGCATAAAATTGGGTTTGTTCTTATATTATACCTAGAAAACAAAAAATGTGAATTCTAAAAAAAATATTTAATATATAATATATATATATATATAAATTTCATTAAAATTATTCAAAAAAATATTTATTTAAAATATTGAGATAAAATGTGCTTATACACATAAAAAAAATTATTGCAGAAAAATATTTCCTTTATTTTCACTAAGTCTTTATTTTTATCACTAATTAATTGATAATAAAATAATTAATTTCACATAAATATGTAATCTATATATTTTCATAATTTATTTAATCCTCTTCATACCCACCATTAAAATATATAGACAAGAACTATCAAATTAAATAACCATATTTTAATAGTTTGTCGTGTTTTGGTAAAACACAGTGTTGCATGTAATGCAATATAAAATCAATGTTTCATGTAATTAAAGATAAAATCATGTTTTTTTGTAACTCAATAAAAATTAATTATTATTTTTAACATAATATAAACTTTGTTTTTTATGTAACAGAATCTAAATTTAGTGTTCTGTATAATGAAAGTTATCAATGAAATTAAATTTATTCAAAAAAATTCATAAAAACACAATGTGTTTCATTCTACCCCCCCCCCCCCCCCCATGAATTTCTCCACCAAAAATTGTCTCAGTAATTAAATTTAAAACATTTTAAAATCCATTTGTTACTACCTATATCTTATCGATGAATAATAAAACATCCCTCAAAAAGGAAAAGTTTCAAACATAAAGGTTACCTAATGTAACACATAACTAGGTTTCCACATAGGAAGAACATTGAAGGTAAATTAAAATATGGATATGGAGAAAATTTTATCTCCCAAGGGATAAATGATAGTGATATAAAATATCAGCAAGGTAAATTCAATGACCATAAAACCATAAATCAGTCATGAGTAAAAATACTTCTGATTCATTGGAAAAGAAGATAAAAGGATAATATTTTATATCAAGATCCTTTTCCTAAAGTTGAGGGACTCATTTACCACCTAGGATAATAACATAATGAAATATACATACTTGAAATTTAAAATTTCCTCCTTTAATAAACTTTCACCAGAATATCATTTGTTTCTCGATACTATTAGTATTCAAGATGAATTTAAAATTCTTGAAGCACTGAAATTAACTTTAAATAGATTATAATATACCTAAAATAATGAAAAGTCAATTACACCATCTGTATAGATTTACCAAAACAAAAATTATGAACACTAGTTATCCAATATCATCTAATCTTCATCTAAATTTTTTCCATAATTAGTTAACCTTAAGGATTCTCTAAAATATGTTTGGAAACTATTTAAATCCAACAATCTAGAAAGAGGGTTACTATGTTTTAAAAATAAAATTAACATTAATCCACCAAACAACATGTAATTCCACTTAATGTCACAAAATAAATATGTGAAAACCTTGATCATATAATCTACTGAAACATGAAAATAACCTGAATTATAATAAAAATATAATTAAAACTCTACTAATTTTAATAAAAACTAACTCTCTATGTGTTCCTTAGATAAAACCAACTACTATCGAATATATACCATGAATCCAAAATGTTTTAAACTCCATCCAAGATATTATCAACCACTTTGGAATAAAATCAGTAATTGGTTACAAAATCATCAATAATATCCAATTTAATTTATCTATACCAATCATATCATTATCCCAACATCATTATATTAACATCATAATGATATTAAGTGTTATATTTCCATTAATAATGTGTTTTCCATAAAATATAACCTAACTATTAATTCACTTTGTATAGTCCTCAGTACCAATAAATATATTATTTAAAATCCTTAATGAGAAAATATTGAGTAAGAATTAATTGATGTTTCATGATTCTGATAACCAAAATATATTTGATAAAAATGCTTCTATGACATAATTCTTTTATCCCAATACATTAAAAAATCAATCATTCCACTTCCTTAAAGCACCATTAACCAAGATTCATTATCTTATTCCTTAATAATTTTTCCTTTAACATATAATTTTTAGTTTATTCATTATCATAAATATAATCATTATTCATACATACTTGATGATTCCATTCATGAGCATTACCCCAAGTATAAAGATCTTCATATTTCCCATACATTCCACATTTAAAACATCAATCATCGATAGTTCCTTGGGGAGACCATTATTCTCAACCATTATGTTAACTGGACTTTTAATTTTTCCTTGGGAATTACTTATTCATTTCTCTTATCCTAAACACATAAAAGATAATCTATTTCCATGGATACATTCCCTTGGGTGATTATTTCTACATTATTGATATATAGAAAGTTGAATCCTCTTTCATCCATAGTCTCTACTACCTGATCTCTCAGTGAACTATATCTTTCTCTTCATTAGTGAGTCTAAGAGTTGATTAATGTAAAAAAATTAATAATATATCATTTAACTAATTTTTAATAATCACAATATCCTTCACTCTTGTAAATATTCTAGTTTGGTTTCACATTAATACATTGTATATCCCATCAATGTGAACCTAGTTCCTTCTATTTCCTACAATTAACTAAAACAAAAAACATAGTGTGTGAAAAAACAATCTTAGTGAGGAACAACTTAATCATGAAAAAATTAAGGCATATATAATTCATGACAGACTTTCTTCAATCATTGAAACCTTAGGTTAAAACTAGTTCATTCATTTCCATAATCTATTAAAAACCTTTGTGTTGGTTCATAAAGAAAATGTGAATTAACCAAAAAAACATATCCTATGGGAGTGTCAAATAAGGTGCATAGTAAGGCCCATTTTTTGTGTAAATATTAATTCTCAAGTCAATACCAATGCACCTTTTTTTATTTAAATACTCCTAGTTGTATCTATTTCAGAACATAATACACTTGTCATATCCAAACAAGGATGTATTTCTATGAAAAACCAGATAATATCTTCTTTACCAAAACATTATTATGTTCTTCTAAGATCACCCTCAATTTCAATATTATGATATATTCTCTAATAAATGTATTATTAAGTCTATTTCCCATGTTTTCTAGTAAAATTTCACTATTAAAAACTATAAATAGCCTAACCTCATTAGCCTAAATTATGTGGTTACTTTATTAAATCGGTGATAGATACAAGATTTTAAATTGAAAAAAGCAAATTAGTGTAATTGTTTTTGTAAACTGGATATATTGTTTAATATTTTTTATATTTCAAAACCTAAAATAAAAAATATAATTTTATTTTAGAATTAAATTATTCAATTTATTATATCCCATCATATAAATCATAAATCACTTCTTAGAATCCTAGGGAAAGTAAACATAAGAAAGGGTGAGCTCAAATGCTCAGTATGGGTATTCATACACTCAAATATATTAACGATCACATAATAATAACATGAGTATAAGGCATGAGAACATGATATTAACATTTTAAAAACCATACCCTACATATAAATGATCAAAATCTTGCATCATGGAACATAAATTTTACGTTCAAAAGACATGAATGATAAAGGAATAAAATAAAATGATCTATGAGAACATATAATTTTAATAGGTTAAATAATTGTGACAAAATACATAAAAATAGAAAAAATTATGTGAAGGATTCCCACAAAGACACTAATAACATTTTATGATTGGGTTAGACACATGCATACCTACATGAGGCCTAGGATAACTGAATGCGTACACTATTTTTAGATATCGTCTAGCTACCTATGTACCCCCTTTTTGGTTCTTGGGATAACCTATTTTATACCCTATGAGTTCATATAACATTAATAATTACCCAATTAATTGGAGGTAGATATAGGCCCTAACCATCACAAAATAAAAATCGTATATATGTGTGCCATAAAATCATAAGACATTCATCATATCAGAACCCTTGAAAAGAAAATTTTTTTATAAACATTTAATCATATCATAACATGTGAAAAAGAAATAGGTTTCTTAAAAATTTCATCATTCCATTATACCATAACCCCTAGGAAAGTAATGGCTTTTATAAACATAATATCATGGTATAACCTATAGAAGAGAATTAGGTTTCATAAACAACATTTCAACCTAAACATAAACCATTCAAAGATTGAATATGAATGGTAGACTTGGATCATATACCTGGTGAAGCATAATAAACATAAAAGGCTTCTATATTAGTTTGAAAATTATTTTTAAATATTTATTATATAATTTCTTGATAAAAATTTACATTCCACTTTCAAAATCACTTTTTAAAAATAAAAAAGTTTCAACATATATTTTTGAAAATATTCCTGAAAAATTATTAAGGAATATTTAAATATAATTTAAATCAGTTCTTAATAAAAATATCCTTTCTCACATTGAAAAAATTTAAAACATAAAACATTTTAAAAATCCTTTTTTTTGAAAATAAACATTGATTCTTATAAATCAATATTTAAATAAATTACTGATCATGGTGCCAGAAAATTATATTCATGTCATAAAAGATAAAACAAAAATTCTTTCACATTTTTAAGAAAATACAAATGGGATTTGTTAGGAAAAATATGTGATGATTCATTTTTTAAATAAATAAAAAGAGAAAAATGGTAAAATGACTTTAAAAATCATATAGGAACATTAAAATATTTTTGAAGTCATGGATATGGAGTAAAATTATTTTTATCCAAAGGGATAAAAAACATTGGATTGATTTCAAAACATTATTTTTAAATATTGAGTACATAAATAGAGAAAAATTAAGGGAAAACATGTGTTTTCAAGAAATAACCATTGGAGAATAAAATAGATGAATTTATTGGGAAATATATCATAATGGTTCATCATCTAACGTATAATCATAAACAATCCCAAAAAATAATGACATTGTTACATCAAACCCTGACCACATTGGTAACTATGCAATTATAATCCCCATGAAAGAGACGTAATAAATTTAATATTTAAATCCCCATAATTTTCATGATCATATTAATAAAATAATTTCATTTTCAATATACACACCACATAAAATGAACAAGTGGTGAATATGGAATGTATCTCAATGCTATAAAAAGTAACATGAAAATATTATACCACTTTGGTATCTTTTTAATCATTATCCCCATTAAAGAATTTAATAAAATGGAACAGAAAATATTATTATAATAAGAATATTCATGATATAAAATGTAAATGGGTCAGTATATACACAACACAAAAAAAGAAACTGCTGAATGTGGTATAAGACTCCAAGAAATTAAAGTGAGACTAGAAATCTATTACCTTAATTCTTGAATCCCTTACTACACATTTGAACATCATGTACAATTAATATAGGTTTATTATAAATATATAAAATAAAAATATAAATATTTGTACTTTCATATATTATCCCCTTATAACATTTAAACACCACTTTATTAATAATTTATTTATAAAATCAATATTTCTATGTGTTAACTATTTCATTTTTCATTAAAGTTTTGGTTTAGTAGTTTTAATTCTTTTAATTTGACCATTTTTACACCATATAAATAATTTCAATAATGGAATAAATATAAAATATTTTATTTAAATAAATATTTAGAGTCGTCCATAAAATATATAGATAGAAAAATTAAATACATTGTTCGTATATATGGTAGACCGTACGTACGTATGAATGATGTTTTCATTTTTTGTATTGATAGAATGAAAGAAAAATAAACAATTTTTAACTTGTTAAGAATCATTATGATTTCATATATATAAAATATATTCATTAAAATAATCCTTATTACCTTTTATGGAAATATTTAGTGAGAAAAAATTACTTAACTTCATGAGGTGGTAGTCTGTTGTACACTGGAGCGACATTAGCATATCCCCCATGCAATGGAAAGTAAAAAAGGTTCATGTGATATTATATATAAATAATTATAATTATTTTAAAAATATAATATATATGTATATGTATATATATTGTCTATCATAATACCCAACCATGATAGGGTTTGATGGAAAATGTGTCTTATCGGTTCGCAAGGTGATAGCCTATAATACACACGAGCTACATTATCGTTTCAAATTTCAGGAAATATAATATGGATTTAGTCCATTATCATATAATAATAACATATATTTATATGTAAATACTTATTTTATTATATTATAATGGTTTAATAATATTTTAAGGTAGTGGAGGAATAAATAAAGTAGAAAAACTCGTTGAATAATACTACCTCATCTTTGGGTAACCTTCTCAGGTTTGCATCAAAAGCCTTCCTAGGTTGGATTTATAATCAAAATAAGGATTCTAGGATGTGAGGAGAGAATTAAGGAATGTATTTAAATATGTTTTGTCTTCTAAAAATGGTTTTTTATGTTATAAGAACATAAGATTGGGGGTGTCCCTTTATAAGTAAGGGAGAGCACAAACTTCGATGTTTGGAAAAGAATACACCAAACCCATCTTTTTCTCATGAAAAAGGATAAAAATGAAAAATTATTGATATTTTAAGATATAAGGTCTAAATATGTCCATAAAATTTGTTTTTTATTTCTTTCTAGGTAATTTTACCCCATATATATTTATTTTCACCCCCTATAAACTCATTTTTACCTTATCCGTGGTAATTAATTTTTACGATTTTTACTATTAATCATGGTAAGAAAATAATTTTATATTATTATAAAAAATAAATTATTCCAAATAAAAATGATGATTCCATTTTTCCAATTTCCATTCACAAAATTTGAATAATTTAATTAAAAATTAAACCCATAAATGGGATGAAAAATGGTTTTTCAAAGAGAAAATTCTCAAAAGTAAAGAAATATTAAATATAAAAATAAAAATGATATTAATTATAATAAAATAAATTATATTAATAAGTAAAAAAATTATTATTTTACTTTTATAATAATCTTAATAAAATATTTTTTTAAATTCTTTAAAATAAATTATTATTCTTAATAAAAACTAGTACTTTTCACTATTCATTGAAAAATTTACCTTTTTGGAAAATTATAATAAATTCACCATAATATAACTTTAAAATTTAGATTCCAAAAATAAAATTAATTTTACCAAATTAATTTTCTAACATTTTCAAAAATTAGTTTCAAAATTAGTGTGAAAATGCGACAAAAATAATTTTTAGAAAAATAGAGTTTTAAGCATAAAATTGGTTTTGTTATTATATTATTCTTAAAAACAAATAAGATGAGTGTTAAAAATTTTATATAATAGATGTATATATATATTTATTTAATTAAAATTATTCACAAAAATTAATTTATTTAATTTATTTAAATAAAATTCTTATGTGCGCATAACAATAGTATTTTAGAAAAAGATTTCATTTATTTTTAATTGGTCTTTATTTTCATTGCTAATTAATTGATAATCAAAGAAATACTTTTACATATTTTTTTAACAATATAATTTCATAATTTAATTAAACTTATTCATAACCAACATTCCAATAGCTCAACAATAATTGTCACATTAAATAATAATATGTTAATAATATGTCTCATTATGGTAAAACTTGGTGTTATGTATAATTCAAGATAAATTTGGAGTTGTTTTTAATGAAAGATAAATTATGTGGTGTATGTAGCATAAGATAAATTCATTATTGTGTGTAATTAAAGCTAAACACAATGTTTTGTGTAACACAAGAAAAATTCAAGGTTTTATGTAACACAATCTATTGATGAAATTAAATTTATAAGTAATAATAAAAATTCATAATAACTAAGGGTGTTACAGTAAGGTATAAATTGATACACCTTATTTTTTCTATCACTGAGAGATGGGTGACCCTGATTATTTCACACATTTTTTTTCAACCCAGGGTGCTCACATGAATGAAGTGGAGACTAGGGTGTTTCTAACATCATTATTACATTGTATATATGCTTCAGAAGTGAATCCTTAAAGATGAAACACCCCTTAAATTTATGCCCAGAAAATTGATAGTAAGGAAACTAATTTTTATAGTCTCTCAAATCTACCTCCTCGGGTATCTTAATCCTTTGTAGATAAATCAAATTATTCTCAAAGGTAGAGTAAAAATACCTAGAAACATTATAAATCTATTATAAATATACTTTTACACATATATCATTGAGAGATAGGAAATAATACTACTTCCCTTTCATGACACATATTCCTTTATAAATATGGAAATATTATTGAATTTGGGATCTGGGTGATAGTTCCTTAATATTGTTCAATTCCATAGAAGATGTCAAATATTTTAATAGTCGAGACATCGATGATTCCACCCCTATACAAGAGATATCCAATTGTCATATGGTTTACACAGTCAATACTGAGGTCAAATGATGTTTGATGTACATCTAATGAGGAGTGAAGAATATAAAAATGTCACTAAACCTATGGGTCAGGGTACCTAATTCTAAGGAGAAAATTTTCAAAAGTATTATGTTATTTATCCATGGGGAAAACATCCCTAAGGAAACTCTATAATTATTTCCTATGGATTTTCAATTTCTTTCTACAACTATGTAATTTATTCTTCAAAAAACATTAACTTGTTATCCTTAGGTGGATAAAATGAAGAAGATATGTCATCAGACTTTTCTTTTCTATTGTAAATATTCATGGATGGTGATGGTAGTATAGGTTTAGTCCCTAGTGAAGAGAGGTATTGTGGAAAATGGGCACATATTCAATATAAATTTTATTTTGAGGCCTTAGTAGGGTTAAAGATTCCTTTTATAGAGGAAAATATAGTATCACCAAGATCGTTTAAATTAATGATAGGATTATAAGATTGTAAAACCTATTAATCCTTGTATTATTGTTTTAGTGTTCGATCAATTTATCAAGAGTGAACTCATGAGAAACAGGGGACAATTATTCAGTCCTAGATGATACTATGATGATGGGAAAAAGGCTCCCATTTTATAGAGGTATTTTTTTCATAGTGTACTTATTCATTAATCTAAGAAGATTGATTGAGTTGAATTAGTTCCCTTTATAATAAGAGAATCTAATTTAGTGGTACAGTGTCCATTGAATCATTTGTTGAGATGGTTCCCATTCATTGTGTTGGTTTGATGGTTCCCATTTTACTTTTTATTGTTTTGGTTCCCATACAACTTAATAATGTGATGGTGGAAAATTGGCTAATTTTTTAGTAGAGAGACTATTTTCTCATTTTTTGGGATATTTACCATCGGATTATTTAGTGGGATAGTTCCGATTTTCTCATTTGGTGGGATCGTATCCGTTCTCCCAATATTGGGGCATGAATTTTGTATAAGTATGGCCTGGTTTTGGAACCCTTTGGGACCCCTCTTTCTAATTGTCTCACCTATACTATTTTTTATATATATGATGTATGAAAAGTATAAGGTACTATAGTTGGATATGAAAATGGAATTTGGGTCCTGACTGGTTGATTAATTCATGTCGTAATGATGTCATGTGCATTATCTACTAATATTTAGATCATTCATTCATACAATCATTATGAATTTCTATATGGATCCTTTTCCATTTCTTCTTCTTATTCTTGGATAATGTTCAATACATATGCCATAGGTACCTTATTATTTTATACTGGAACCTAACCATCATCAACCATATTTTTTAGTAATGTTTTTATGATGAATCATTACAAGATCATGTGACCCAATATATGAAGCTATGGTCAATAATTGGGGTGATCATTCTCCCCAATTTATCTAGATTCTCAATTTCCAACAATGTGAAAAATTTTCTTCAAGTAATATATGAAATAATCTATAACCTAATCATTATGAAAGGAATAAATTTTTTTATTCTTTCTTTCAAGGCCACATCACCTCAATATTTTTGGTTTGAGGTTGATAGCAGATGCTTAAACTTTCATTGAGTTTTGTATTTATAATGGCGGATTTTGATAATATATTTCTTTGGTTAACTGAATAAAATCCTATAGAAATTTTGTTATAATTGTAAAATCTTGGAATCCACCAGGATAATTTATAGGGATGATCATAGTTGATGACTCATCTTATAAGTTCTCTACACAAATATCTAGTAATTTTTTTCAGGGAAGTTTTTTTCAATGGAATATGTCAGGCCTTGCTATATCATCATGAAATTAGTGAATCTGTCATTATATTATTCATTTATATTGTGTAGTTCAATGATAAATTTTTTACTCAATGTAGAGTTTAATTAGTGGAGAAATTTTTAATGGGGGTTTTCCTAGCTTAAAATAATTCCATCTTCAAGGTTATTGTAACCAATAAATATTGAACTATCTATTGTCCATGCAAAGCATCAAATTATGGAAGCCACTTTTTGTTCTAGGGTTCCTCGAATTGGGATTCATTGAGAATAAAAATGGGTGAGGTTATAATCTAGATTTCTCATTCCATAAAATTTTGAAAGTTTTGGACTACCAAAGTTGGGCAGAGAAATAGTAAGATCTTTCCACTAAGGATATGGCTCATATTCAAATATACTATAATGAGTTTTCCTTCAATAGAATCTATACAATGGGTAAGAAACTTAAATATTTCATGGGACAACCCCACCTAATCTATCCTCATATGAATTTATAAAATTGGAATTTTATGTTTCCCTAGATTTGATAAATCTTAATAATCAATTATAAATATAGTCATATAATCTATTTTATATGATCTCATGTTTATATGGTGGTTTCATTCAACCTATTTTGTATGTGATGCCTCCCCTATTGGAGGGAGATTCATGGACTGCTCATGGACTTGGACTAAAAACAATACCCAATTTCTATACTTATCATAAAAAATAGTTTTGGTTTGATCAAACTTATTTATTATAGCTTTGAATTGATAAATATTATATTTTATTGAGGGTAATTTACCCCTATAGGGTTATGGGTGGGATGTGAACACTACCAACGCTCTTCCTTTTTCTTTTAAATCTATCATTTCAAGTGTTTAGTAGTGTAATACTCAGTGGGTATCAAAAATCATAGGATTCCCATAGGTTTTGGGTATGTATTCCTTTTTTACAAATATCTATATTAATGTATTTCAATATAGGTTCGTCCACTTTTCCATGATCTTAAATAGTATGATGCTTCACAATACAAGTTGGATAATATTGATGATATTTATTGATGAGATATCTATGGTAGGAAACATGTATTTATATAAAGAAGGTATTTCTAGGATTCGGGAATTTATTTACCCAATGAGTGATACTAGAGATAATTGTGTGCGTAAAAATTCTCTCATCACTTTGAGATAGGGTATTCCCTAGGATGTTTCACAATAATTCATAAATACAATTTCTACAATATCTTGTATATGAACTCGCTTTTAAGTTCTAATTTTTTGTTTCCCTTAGTGAACTATCTTCTTGAGTGTGCTACTCTAGAAGACTGGGTTGGGCACTGCTTCCTCTTTATATTCTTATTAAATTGGGGTTACGCATCAGTGAATATGAATATGTTTAATACCACAATCAGGTAGCTCTAGAGTGGTTTTTTGGATATAATGGACACCCTCCTCTACCACTATAATATAAGGAAGGTATGTATTGTCCCACTCCATGTAAAAGATCAAAAAATGGTTGGGTGTGGCTACAGGGTCCACTTTATTCTCTACATTCCATCATTGATATATTAGGCCTTGGGGATATATCTTATAAAGGATTTCACATGATGCCTCCAATGTTGGGATGAATCCATTGTGATTGTATTCTTAGACAATATTATTTATCAAATATTATTGGATGCAATAGGTTGGTGACAATGTTATTTGAGGTTCTAGGCATATAGTTTTCATTGTGACTAAGTCATATCTCTATCTAGGGAATTGGATATTATATTATATTCAATGTGATACCATTATTTGGGATTTAAGGTAAATATGAGAGGTTTGTTGAAATTTCTTAATGAATCAAGAACCACAAACAAGAAACCAATCAGTAAAACATCACCAATATGCATGCATGGTCAATAAATTGATATAATGGGTAAAGGATTCATGTCGGTTTATCCATTCTATTTCAAACAGGTTTTGTTCCAATGTAATTTTGAATTAGTGTTAACCTAATTTTCAGTGGAAAGAGATCAATGGGAATTTACTGGTAATTATTTGGAATCTACATTGTTCAAGAGGATGGGAGGTCCAGCTCATCTCACCATTTTTTCAGGGAATTATTTCCCACTATAATACTCTCTTATAGATTTTTGATATATTCATGAATAATTCCAAAATAATAGTACAACACTATTTACCATTATTCTAGTTATCAATCAAAACCATATATCAATGTGAACATTTGTATATATCATAAGTTATCCATAATTCTATTATTGGTTAGTTATAATATGTTTTAAATCCATATATCTTGGAACTATAAAATTTATCACCATCCAATAACGAAGTTGGTGTTGTGGATTTTTTATTAATCCCATGAGAGGCACTACAAGAAAATTAACTGTTTGCAATGGTTATTTTTGGGTATTGCTAGGTTTTTAACCACCGTTATATGCTTCTGTGGTGGTTTCTGAAAACCGCCACTAGATTGTGTGTCGGGACACTATTGTCAGCGGTTAAATCCATTTAGAGGTGGTTTATAGGAACCGTCATAGTTTTCAAAGTTCATGGCAGTTGTGATGTTTTTTAGCAGCGATTTTCTCGGGGAAGGGGCTCTCTTTTTTCGTGGTGGTTAAAATAGCCACACAAAAAAGACAGCCACTGGCCAGTAAAACTACTGCTAAAAAATCATAACCATCGTGAGCTGTGCGCGGAAGATGGGCATTTTTAGCTGTTGTTATAACCACCACTAAATTTAATAATGTAGAGGTGGTTACAACCGCCTATAATAGAAAAATTCTGACATATAGAGGTAGTTAAAAGCACTGCTAATAGAAAAATATCAACACTTAGAAGCGGTTTTAACCGCTTTAAATTATTCCGGTTATGGTTAGCATCAGTTATAACCACCACTAAAAATATATTTACAAAAAAACAGCTGTTTCTGCAGCTTCTATACCAGTTCTCTAAATAAAAAACCATTCCAATAATACCAAAAGACCAATAGAATATATACTACAGTCAATATGAAAAGAGATGCTTAACTAAGCACAACCAAATGAATTTTGATTCATATTTAATAAAAACATGATAAGTGGTGTAACAAATATCTTTTTATAAAATGTGAAACTTCTTTTTGAGGCCTATGAATCTCTTCAACATTATCCACAAGATAAAAATTTCCCCGATAATGAGTTTGATCATTTTCTCATATATGCATGTGCTTAAGTATTGGAGATAGAATATTTTGGAGAGATTTTCATGATCGTTTTTTATCATAATAGTATGAGAAAAATAATTTCTTAGATGTACTTGAATCTCATATAGAGGTGGTGGGTAGAGTACCTTCAGACATTCTAGAGCATCTTTCTCCCACATGACTTCCCAGAGATAAAAAAGTCATATAGTGAGGATAATTTTAACATCCTAGTTACTATTTTTATATTTTTTAATGTTTGAGAGTTGTTACTTCAGTTTCAAGGAAATTTTAAGGCAATAACTATGTTTTTCTAGGGTTTTAACTACAGTGGAGGTCATTTTCACCATAAATAGTGCCACTAAGGTGTGGATAGGTTGGTTGTGGTGTGTGTAGGGGGGTGTAGAGAGGATTTTGGTGATAAATCCTTTTTTTCAGGGCTACATTGTGGAGAAGGGTCACAGCATGGACGTTGGAGTTCTATGGTGTGTATTGGTAGGCTACAACATTAGCGCTCATGGGAGTGTTTTGTTTATTCTTCCATTTTTGGAATGGCTTCAGAATTTTCACCTTGGTTGAGTTATGGTGTCTGAGGGTGAGTTAATTTGGGGTGGGGGGGTTGGGGGGTTTTTATCAAATTTGTGGTAGTGGAATCATGGATTTGGATTGTGTCATAAGACCCCCTTCCTAGTTTTGCATTCCAAAATAGATCTCTAGAATATATCATGAACCCTTCTATTATTTTATCAGATCTTCATCATATATATAACTGTAATTCTCATAGGATTCCTTGACTACCCTCATTATGGAAAGGTCATTCCCATTATTCCATAGACCCCTCCCTTTTTAGTAATTCTCTGGAATTGTGTTTGGGGATGCACCAATGTCTTCTATTTTCTAGACCACATATATATTCTAAAATATCCTTAATCCCCCATATTCTTCCATCTTTTCTATCAGTTCTTAGATGACCCAAGTATATCCCTAAGATGAATTTTGGACCCTTTTCATTAGATTTTAACACCAATCTTGGGAGACCAACCCTTAACAGTTTTAGGTGAGTTTCCCTCTTAGCATATCCTGTTTTTTCCCTATTATTCACTAGGGTAAAGTTGTTTTAAAGAGAATTTTTGGTTCTGTTAATGCTTTGGTAGAGGAATGATGTAGGTTGTTGTGTCCTAAATATGAAATGGGATTCATGATTTCTCGAACAATAAATTCAACATAAATTTTCTTCATTGAGTATTCAGAGAGTTTTTGTATGGAATTTTGCTTATAATTTCACTCTTTATATCTAAAAATTTTACTAATATCCCTAGAATCTATGAAATTCTTTTTATATATCAACATTATAGGACCGACATCCCTATAACCAGTATATAATGCTTTGATGTCGGATGTTCACCCAGGGCCAACAAACCTAATAAATTTAGGAAAAACAAATCATAAAAAATTAATTATCACAATAAAGAATCGACATATATGCTTCATACCACAATCAAGAAATCAAGACATAAATGGAAACATCAGAAATCAATAAAAAACAGAAAAGGAAACATGAAAAATCAAGAACATTTTAGGTCACAAAAATATTTGTTGGCAACTATGTGCCACACATGATACATATACAAACTGATGATGAACACATATCATCACCCTCTACAACTCCATCATATCAATAATACAACTAATCATGGTTCAATGATGAACACATATTGTCCCCATCTACAACTCCATCTCCACTTCCTGCTACCACTTGTAAGAACATTATATTGAAAATTAAATAATGCTGCATATTTATATATAAAATTAAAACCAATAAAGGTTTTTATACTAAATGATTTGTAATTTTTGTGATTTACCTGCTCACCACCAGTTGATACAGTACCACCAGGGGCATACCTGCTCATCTACTGACGTATATTAGTCAATGCTTTCTGCAAAGAGGATATCTCATCCCCCTACTCATGAACTGTATCTCATAGAGAAAAAATCTCTCTTTAAGCATCTATGTGTATGGACTGACTACAACCAGGAGTAGATGCAACTACAATCTCTGGTGGCCTGCCAAAAACCTCAAATGGTACGGGTCCCAAACCCATCCCGTGCACTCTACCAGGATGCTCCTTCCCAAGGACTTTAGCAACCAGGTCATCCTGGGAGACTGTGTAGCACTACCCAGGATTGGCTTCCTATAGTTCTTTAATTTTTACCAATAAAACAAGTATCAATATATATTAACATAGTAAAAACTGATAATAAGTTATTATTATGAAAAAATGAGTTCATACCCAATCTTCTTTGGCATGCTCATTAACAAAACATACATCATATTTTTTGTGAACATCCAACCACACTTCAGTTCAGGATGCTTCATGCCCTAAACTATGTGAATGCATTAAACAAAGATAAATAAACAATTTAATATATTAAACATATAATATTGTCTTATAAATATTTAAACTAAAGAATAGATTACCAGAGTCGACTGACTTCTAGAAAATATTTTTGACCCCGCAGTGTGAGGGATGACTTTCTTAGCCCGGCATGATGCATTATTTCATGAGAGATCCTGAAATAAATAAAATTAAATTTAATAGTAATGTATTAAATGTCATATCCTCTTCATATACATGTATAAATGTAAAATGAGGCCAATATAATAATATTTATCTAAATACCATTTTCTTCTCAACACGATGTTTGTCAACATAAACTTTCCACTGTTCTTTGGGTACCTCATTGGGTAACTTCTCATACATTTTTTGGATGGTCAATGAAATATCATTTACATCGCCCCACAATCTACATTTTAAGTCCTTCCATTTCTTACCAAGATTTTTCAACATCGACTTTCATGTTATCACATCAGCAACTGTAATGTGGAAAAACATCTGTATACATTAATTCATTTTGAACATATTAATAACATGACATTAAATTACACCATAATATATTAAAATTACCTTTTTTGGAATCAAAAACGTCATTTTTATAAATTGGAGGCATATGTATCCAATCATCATAAGAAATAGGAAGGTAAATGGGCTTCGTCGCAAGTTGGCCTAGAATTTTTCTATGTAATATCGTGGCATCATCCGTAGGGACCCCATATGAATCAAATAAGACAACTATATTCTCTCCATTCATATTCCATGCATCGGAACATTTTATATTTTCCTATATAGTTTCATTTTTTCGTCTTTATTGAAAAATAGTTAGTATAAAAAAAGTAAAATAAATTTATTTCTATTAAATTTGTACCTATAACAGTGACCCTCTAGTATGTCTGTGATGAACTAGAAGTGGCGCGCCGCAGCTTGACTAATGAGTCCACTGAAGGTGGAATCGATAACTCAGCTTCTAAAGGGATGCTCATAGAGGGTGTGAGAGATAGTGTGGGGTGATGGTGTATGGGGAAGGAAGCTGGTGGCTCAAATGTCGTAGGGAGGTAGACAGATGGACCGTCATCTATCACAGTAGTGGATCAAACAGTGTATCACTTCCTCCATGGAATTACGATCATTTAATCAAATAAAATTAAGTTCAGAACATATATTTCAAAAAAAATTATGCATAAAAAAGTTAAAAATGATAATATATGCTCATTACTAACAAAAAAAATATACATAACAATGATAATGAATGACTGCACAAATGAAATAAGTGGTTGCTAAATGAATAAATAACTATACATACAATCATTTTACCCTTCAATCATGCCTGTTTCCTACTCCATTACTTCATCCACTTCATTCATCCTTTCTAGAATAATATTTTCAATATCATGATGGTCAAATAATTCTGATTCTTGGTGTTGATGAGATTCAATTTTAGAGGTCAAAATTTTCACTTCATCACCCATATCATACAAATATATTTGTATTATGTGAACAACTACACTCCACCCTTCATCCACAACATCATCCACATAATAAACCATTTTTTCTTCTGATGATTAGTTATATGGATCATGCAGTTCACGATCACCAACATCCATCAAGAGATAGAAGTTCAGAGAATTAAATTACAAGGAATCTCATTTAACACTTCTGATAATATCAACCTAATTTCATTTGAATAAAACAACCGAAAAATGTCTTTAGTAGTTTAATTCAATATTATCAGTCATATTTCTATAGTATTCCACTTCTGAAAATGTAAATATTCCACTATTTTGTGTTTTCAAACCCTCTTCTCGATCGACTGTATGAAATTTAATTTCATTCAGCTTGTATGCGTTGAACTTTATAACTTGTTTTAGAGGACATCGAGTAAGAAACTTCCAATATTCTGACACCTCTACTCGAGTATCAGTATTCATGATCTGAAAAAAAAAATTATAATTTATTAGATCTATAAAATATATATTTCAAACTAATATTCATATTTATTTCAATATTTATAAACTTACACATCGTGTAAACCATTATACAAGATCTTTATTAATAGCTCTCATTATAGCTTTCTCATTTCGTGTTAGGCCTCTCATTCCTCTCTTTTTTTTATCCTAAAATCTTCAATAAATGGATCTACAATTTCACTATTCAGCAGTATATATATGTGCCTGTAATAATTCCAGTTCTGTCATTGTCACATTTGAGGTACTCCCAAACGATCGGCCAATAGTAGGAAATATTTTTGATTTATGATGTATTTGAGATTGATTTGATGTGTCTTCAACACGTCCAACTCGATTATATCTTGTCTGAATATCATCCAAGTATCTAGAACAAAAGGTAAGACACTCTTCAGCCAAATAGCCTTCAGCAATAAAGCCTTCTGGTTGATCATTATTTCTCACGTATGGTTTCAAATACCCAAGATATCTGTGAAATAAAATAAGCATAATTATGGATTTAATTAAGTTCCAAAAATTGTATACTTAACTAAAAAACATATAAATAAAGTACCACTCAATTGGATACATCCATCGATAATGAATAGGGCCTCCTAATTTAGATTCCTCAACCAAATACACAATTAAATGAATCATTACAGTAAAAAACGATGGAGGAAAGTTCATATCTATTGAAAAAAGGGTCAATAAAATCCTCTCCGGGGGGTTGTCTAGCTGAAATGGATATAGATATTTCTCACATAGTTGACTAAAAAATGTGCAGAATTGGAGTACAATAGAAGTAATTTTTTTATGTAATAATTTAGGCAATTCCAATGGTAGTAACTGTTGTAACAAAATATGTAAATCATAAATTTTCAATCCATGTAACATATGATTATTCAAGTCAACACACCTCAAGATGTTACTTGAATACCAATCAGATACCTTAACATTTCTTAAAATTTGATGTAATGTATATTTATCACTATTTTTCGTTGCAAAAATTTTAGGAGGATACTTTTCATTATCATCTAGCCAGAGATCACATTTTATGTTCATTACTTGTAAGTATTTACAAGCATTGAGATGAACCTTTGAATTTCCATTCTCATTAAGAAATGTGAAAATCAAATTTTCACAGACAATATTCTCAATATGAATCACATCAAGATTACACCTTAAAAATTAAATTCCCAATAAAGAAGTTTGAAGAATATACTTTTTTTCTTCCATTGTTGCGTTTCGATTTTGCTTGACATTGCACTTTGAACCGATTTCCTACAATCATTCAAATGAGGAACCTTCTCAAATTCTATTTCTACATTTCCCAGTTTTATAAATATTTCAGAAACAATTGACAACTTTGGTGGTGGTCTATGATCAATGAAACCATTAAATTTTGATTTGTTCAGCCGAAATCTATGAGATACATCGAGAAATCTTTGATGGAATAAGAAGCACCATTTTCTACTGTGAGGTAGTCTTTTGGGAACAAAATCAAAGTTACAAACAAGATAAGACAAACCCCTATAAGTGTTCCAACCAAATAAATCCCCTAGCCCATCGAAGTCACTAATTGTCTACATTAAATGAGCATGAATTTTGAACATTGTCTTAGAAGAAGAATCAAATGTGTCAACACCGTTGCTCCACAACTCCTGTAATTCATCAATTAAAGGATGTAGGTATACATCAATATCATTTCCCGGCATTTTTTTCCCAGGATTAATCATCAAAATGATAAAAGACATTTGTTTCATACACATCCATAGAGGTAAATTGTAAGGGATCAAAACAACTGACCAAATGATATAACTGGTACACAAAGTCCCGAATGGGTTGAATCCAATGGTAGCCAATCCCAATAAAAAATTCCTAAGATCAGCTAATAAATCTGAATGTAATGAATCAAATTTCTTCTATGATTGTGAATCTCGTGGATGTCTCAGTAACCCATAATTTTTATTATCTACATTATTCCACTTCATGTGTTCAGTGGTTTTTGATGACATGAATAATCTTTGCAATTGACACTTTAAAGGAAAGTAACGCAAAAACTTTGTTGGTGTGTTCCTTTTTTTATTCTTAATGAAATTATGTTGATTTAGACTTCAATCATCACCCATTGACTTCAATCTAGAAGAAGAACATTTTTTACAATCCTCTCTACTCAAATCCTCTCACCAATAAAGCACACAATTATTAGGACATGCATGTATTTTTGTATAATTAAAACCAAGCCTGTTAACAAATTTTTTCATATCATTAAAAGACTCAGGGATGTTTTCTTCAGGAAATGCATCATGCAACAATTCCAATATCATGGACATTTCCTTATTTGTAATTCCACATAGACAATTGATATGGTACAACTTCAGAAGAAAAGAATATTTTGAATATTTCAAACATCCACTATAAAACTCTTTATTTTCATCATCAACTAAATCATGAAACATATTTTCCTCAGTGAAGTTTTCTCTTAAATTAGTCTCCACAGAATCAAGAGGATGATCCACTGATATGTTATAATCATGATATGGTTGTCCTAGAGTCTCAAAAACATCACTTGTCTCGTTGCTATTTGTATCACCCTCATCTGGTTGTTCTGATATGTTTTGATGTTGATGGTGGTCTCTTGCATTGCTGAATGCATCATTTATAAGGTTTTTCATTTCATTTTCCATTGTTGAAAAAGTTGGGAGGTCATTTTATGGATTGACATTAGTACTCAACCTTTCAGTAACGTTCGATTCTTCATGCCAAATGCAATGAAAATATTGACCAGGGAATTGCATCAATATTAAATGTCATCTCTCTTCAACTATCTTCTAAATTTACATTTAGGATAATGACATATTATTCTCCCTTCAATGGATCTATTAGAAATTTCAAAATCTAAAAACTCATTCAAACCCTTAATATACTGAGTGGTGTTCCTCAGTAATGTGGTCCATCTTTTATCCATGTATATCACAATTTGCCTATAGAATATTAAAATAAATTAAAACACATAGCTATTACTAAATTGCAAAAGAGATTCATATATACTAGTTGAAAAAATATATAAATATGTTACGTAAGGTTATCCTATATGAATACATATGGTAAATCACCCACTAGAAAACCAAATTACATATGTGCAGGCATGTGTATGCTTATACACATGTGAATACAAAATCACTTGAAGAAACAAGAAGATAGTGAGTATTTTCTTAGGAAATATACATTTTAACAAGGTTTTTTCATGATTGGTGATGGTTCAACATATTGAATCTTATTTAATCAATACTTCAATTCACATAAACAATTTGGGTCTTGTTATTTTTAATCCCCACAATACATGATGTTAAATTGGGACCTCATATATTGAATATGTATGGCCTAAATTATCATAACTCCAACACAAGAAATGTACCCCTAAGAGAATTTGGAAATAATTTATGGTCTCTATATATTGAAGATAGTCGAATGTAAATGAAAAAATTTCTATCTCTATCATTGATGATGTAGTTAGAGGGGATTTGAGTACCAGTTATAACAGAATATTATGAAACTTAATAAACAAGAAATGAAAATATGAATCTAAACCCTATGAAAAATAAAATTTAAACTAAAGGAGCATTAAATTTTGAGGATAAATAAAATGGGGTAATATACCTCACCTATGAAATAAAAGAGCATTAATTTATTGGATTCTCCCTATATTGAAATTGAAAATGTGTTCTTTGAGGAATTTAAGGAAGGATTGTAAGAAAAACGCTTAAGTGGTCTCATTTACAAAACTACAACGCATGAGAATAAGACTGGTGGAATTATCCTTGAATAGGAAAATAAGCATAAAAAGAGTTTATGGATAGTGCATAGTTCATAAATGGAGGAAATATAAAAAATTAGGATTACTCCCACAACTAGGTTAAATACCAATGACTAAGACAAAGAAGATTTTAAATTTAACATTGGTGAATAAATTTCTACTACTGGTGTCATCTAAAGTATTACCACCACAAAGTATTAGAATTAAATTAGGAGATTAGAGTGAGTGAATAAATTCCAACCCCATTACTCAACTTAAGAAAGTTAGAGGTTCCCCTCTCCCATTAAATTAAATAATTATAACCATTGTTTGAAGTAGACTAATATTTAGGGGGAGATATGATCCATGGGGTGGATGTGCTAAAAAAATACATGTTATTCAGCTAAATGAAGATCTGATTAAATCCAAAAAATGCATGAAATAAGTGATTTAATAATTATTTCATGTCTCATTTGAAATAAAATATGATCAAAACGTGTCATGGTTGATCCTAGCTTAGTAAGTGGTGTTAAGAAATGACTTGTTTCTTCAAAACATGATCTAGAAGTTTCATGCTAAAGTCAATTCACTTGTTGAATCTAGAATTACATAAAAAGAGATTATTCAAGAATAAAAAGAGGTTTCCAAGCCTTAACTAAGAGAATAAATGATTGTATTGGTTCTTTTCTCATGAGCACTCAATGTTTTAGAAAAAGAGATCATATAAGATGAATGATTGTATATAATGTAGATGGTGGATATTGGCATAGCGGTACAAGTATTTGATGGAGATCATGTCATATCCCTTTGCAACGTGAGTTGCATTGGTTCTTTTCTAGAGGCTGTTCTTTGATTACTTTCATAAATTTGGGAGTTTATATTTGTTATTAATGTTATAAAGTATCGTGGGGTAAAACATTATAGTTGAATGAATGGTTATTTTTTAGAATATAGATATTCTTTAAAAGTGTTTTACATTTTATATTCAAAGAGTTTGGGATGAACTTTCACAAGGTATTATATATGTTGTGATATAAATGGAAGTTAAAGATAGATTTATAAAACTATTTTAGAAGATATCAAAAATAATTTTCAGATATGGTTTCACATATTATTATACAAGATACAATATAAGGGGAAATGTAACTATGTCTATGAGGCTTTAGGTAAAGAAGGAGATTGAAGGAGATATTCTTTAAATCCATACACATTTGATGAATTCATGGTTATATCATATTGTTTGGTATAATAAAAACAAGTAATATTGTATTCCTTATTAAGTGTTAGTTGTAAATCATGTTTATGATTATATATTTCCACCACCACATAAGATATCATTAAATAAAGGGAGATTAAATGTTGTTTTTATATGATAATTATCAGTACACATTCGATTAATGGGTTCCAAACCAAAGTAAACATATGTTATTTACTCATGTGTTATGTAACACATGAGTAAATGTGCGGGGCTTGGGGGACATATCTAATAGACTATATAAAGTAAGAGGATAAAAAACCGTGTGTATGACTCTTTTGTAAGATCTTGGATGAATATCTCAAATGCTTCGGTGCTCTGTTTCATCTTTTATCCTAAAACTCAAGAGATACTAGCATATCTTGGATGGATGGAGACTACCACCTGAATGTTAGGTGACTTCGTTCAACCCATGGATACACTATGTAGAGGGGAATCTTATGGATACCCTTGAGTGATATTTATCACATGTAATGAGTAAAGATAAAGGTTGAAACTCTTCAGTGTAAGGTATATAATAGTTTATTCATTTTATTTATTGTTTGTCTACGGTTTTCACGAATGTTGATCATGGGTTTTTTGTTTCATATTTACTATCACTACTTAGTTTTTGTCTTAAACTACCCTATAAGTCCTTCATTACCCCCATAATCTTAGCAATATAAAATAAATTACCAATAAAATTGAAAATATATATAATAAAACCCAATCAATAATTCATGTAATTTCCATGCATAAAAAAGGTATGGAGGATAAATATCAAAATTAAACTTTAATGAAAATGAATCTAAAAGAAACTACAAACCTGACACTAGAAATGTGTACCTCATCCATCAAATATCCCTCAGAAACCTTATATATATATATGTGTGTGTGTGTGTGTGGGAGTGATTATATAAGTATACTTAATAGGATAATCCCCAAAACCTCTCATGAAAATGTGAAATGAGAATATTAATGCCTAAATGAATAAAAAAATATCAACTAACTCGCACCTAAATTAGTTTAAATATCTCCCTCTAACACTAAGGTCCACTCATCCAATATCACATGCAGACATCCATGTATAAAAATAAACAGTTTTCTTAATAGTGAAATAAACAAGAAGAGTATAACGCAATAAAATTAAAAAAAAAACTCATAAACCAAACCATCACATAATACGGACATAAATTAAAGAAAAATATCTAATATTCAAGATCAATCAGAAATAATATCCTAGAGGAAAAGGCTAATAAACAAAAATCCAAAGAATAAAAAAAACATGAAAACCCATACCTACCACTATGAAAACTACCGGCGACAAGGGAGGGGAGCTGACCTAGGGTAGGAACTCGACAGGGTCCGGGGGAGAAGGAGGTGTCGCGGCTGTCGGGGGGAGAAGGAGGGTCAGTAGTGATGGGCGGTGAGGTCATTGGCGGCAAGGGAGGGGAGCGGACCAAGGGTTGGGTCTCGACGAGGTTGGGGGGGAGAAGTCGCGTCGGGGGGAGAAGGGGTTCGGCTCGGGTGTGGGGGGGAGTTTCGTGACTGTAAACAAATAAATTGGTTTAGCGGTGGTTTTTAATAAACCACCACAAAACCCTTTAAAGAAAAGGATTCACAACGGTTTTGTAAACCGCCGCTAAATTCGATTTATGTTTTAGTTAGGGGATTATTATATATCCCTAGGAAGGGAATCATAACTGACATAGTTCAATTCCACTTAGTAGGGAGAATCATACCTTTTAAGGTTTTGTGACAAGGGATATCATAGTTCCTTTTAAACTAATAACTATAGGATTTATGGGGTGTTAGGATTGAACCTCAAGGATACATCCTACATATATTATCTTATATAAATAAAATCCATTAGAGTTCAGGCTTCAGAATTTACTATCATGTGAAATAACAAATCTATGTAGTTTAATATCATGTTGTAAGGACATTGGGGTCATGAAAGGTGAGACAAAAATATATTAAGTGGTGATTAAATAGGGGTAGTCCTTTTATGGAATTTTTATTTTGTAGTGTACCAGATATGATAGGATATTATTAAAGCTTATAATAGATAGAAGAACCATATTGGAAACTTATTTTATAAAAGGGGAAAAAATAAGAGACTGAGTGGGGCTTGTGTATGAGCATCCATTTTTAGTTCATCCTGTCTTTTCATAAATAAATAAGAGAAGGTATTATTTTTCCTTACATTTAGTATAAGGACTATTTACGATACATGTGTTGTAAAAGTGGGGAAAATAGAAGACTGGGGGAGGGGGTTTATGCATGATCTTTATTTTTTAGTTTATCTTATCCATTAGTGAATAAAAAGGATGTGTGGTGCACAATTTCACCTAGTAGGAGGCCTTGGTTTTGACTAAGAGAAGGGAGGATATGTGTGGGTCTTATACATAGGCTTCCTAGAGATTTCCAGCCCTATAGGTGACTCGAGTGAATGTGGGTTTTGGGGATTACACCTATAAGGAGGACTTTTCTCTCTATATAATTCATTTAGTGAACCAAAGAGGTCCATTGGGTTATTGAGAAAATATTATACCTGATATGAGTTAGAAAATTTAGGTAGAATATATCGGGAGAATTTTTAATAGCATCTTCATGATTGGACCCGCTCTATTATCGGAATACAATTTTGTTATTATCCCATTGGTCCTATTGGTTTGGGACAAAAACCTAAGAGTGATTCTTTGTGAGTGAAACACATGATCTAAGGGTTTTATAATGATGTTCATATCCCGATCTTAGACCTTATGAGGTCATGGAGGTAGACTCTCTAGAATCGGATTTTTTTTATTTGAATTTGGTGAAAGGAGCCAAAGAATGTCATATGGATTATCCAAACCAAGTTAGATGATCTTAGTAAAGTAAATGATAAAAGATAGGGTTTCTAATCATAGTGTGGTTTCTTCATGAAGTGTCCATCCTTGGGATTGATGTTTTGTTCTCATGGACCATTGGGAGGAGGGTAAAATATACATTAGGAAACCTTATTTTCATAGTGTATTCTGTGTTCTAAGTTAATGGAAATTGGATAGAATTTAAGGATTTCCATTCATGGATGGGTCTTCATGGACCACCCTCCATAAAATGTATTTGTGGTTTATCCAAAAATGATCTTCATGAGATAACTTTCATGAATTGGCTTCATGGATGTTATTTATAATTGGTCTCTAGGAAGCAGATTCACAGTCTTTGCTCTAAGTGGTGTGTGTTGCAAAGGGATTCCTGAGACTCCCTCTATGAAGGTATTTTTAAGTACCTTTCATTATTCATTCTTTCAAATTATCTCATAAATCACTTATAGTATATATTCTAATGTTTTATTAGTGAAACTCTCTATGAAGAATCGGATAGTTTAAGGGTAATCACCACTTTTTCGAAGTGGAGATTGTCATTCCATGAGTTAAAATCTAATCCTTCAAAAAATTTAAGTGTCAAGAATTTATATCTGATATTCAACAACCACCAACCAAAACTATATGATTTAATAAAAATAATTCATCTATATCGGAATCCCACATCACAATAATGAATGATACAGGGGCTTCAAAACCACCATGTGAGAAAAAAGGGTGGAATTACTCTACTTCCAATGAGCCTTATTCTATGAATAGAGTATGAACTTGTTAAGGGATCATAAAATATATAAACAATATACCTTAATTCATGACTTAAATTTACCACTATAAAAAATGATGGAATCTCACAATCATAAATAGATCATTTCACCCTACCAAAAATGAATTCCACATATGGTATTATGATGAAATAACAAAGTATTTTATTTATAGTGGTCATAGGCTTACTATGTTATTTGTAAAGGTTCTTATTCGTGATAAAATCTAATTTTCTAAATTTTCACTCAATTTTCTATTTTTGATCGATTATTGACACTTAATGGCTATTAAAAACTAGTTATTCTTAGGAAACATTTTTAAACTCTCTAAGTAACTTTATTCGTTTGGTTTGAAATTTTACCTAATTGAATTATTGATACAACACCAGAGTGATGAATTATTATGTATTAGTTCATATATTTTCAATGATTTTATAAAAATAAGTTAAAAATTTATTTAACTTATACACATTGTTAGAACACTTATAAAAAATGTATTTTCATAGTCTGCCCTTCACATAAAGAAAATATTCAATCTCACAAGGACATTTTCCATACTCAATCATATTGATTACTTGAGTAGAGACTAATGTTTATTTGGTCATCTAAAATCTATTTAAGTACATACATTGTCGGTACTCAATAAGGGGTTATACTCTAAAATTTTTAATTTTTCTTTCTTAAAATAATTTCTTATGTTTTTCATGCAAGTATAAAAAGTTTCTTACATTTATATTTTTATTTCTAAGGATATTTCACAAAGTTATGTTTGATTATGATGATTCCATTTATTTATAATAGAATATTTTACCAAATGATTCTCTTTTTTATACTCAGTTAATAAGTAATTTTACTAAATTTTCTCCAACTAAAATAATGAACCCATTAGAATTTCATTATATTAAACAATGGTTCATGATCCATATATCACTAGGAAGTGAATATTATTTTGAATTCCTCTTAAAAATTAGTTATTTAGGTAGTTATTTATTATAATAATATCATATATGACTCTTTGATGGTTGATCAGATAACTATTTTCCTTATCCGTCATATACATACACACAAAACTATACCTCTAGTATCCCAAATCCTAGATTTTCCTAGCTATGTACAACCCAGATCTCATAGTAGGATTTCAATACCTCACTCTTAGGGTTATCTATTTCTACCATTTTAATCACAATATAATCTACAAGAACCCTACTTTGGTAGAACCTACCCATCTGAATAAATGAGGTATAAACATGTGTTTTCTTTATAAGGAATCTTACACTAGATATTTCAAAGTGTATTTAAACTCACTGTCATATGTTATTTTATTGTCCTTATGTATGCATGTATCTACTGATTTATTTAGGAATCATGTTCCATCTTCCAAATCAATATGTTTAAACTATATTTATGTGTAACTATTTACATAACTTATATCTTGTGTTACCGAACCAAAATAAAATCCAATTATATATATGTGAATAGTCAAATACATCCCATGAATAATTTATATGAAATTGTTTTATATAAATGATAAGAATCGTATGAAAACAAAAATCCCAATTAGACAAAAAATAATCATAGAGTAATGGATTTCCAAGTCCCACTTTTAAAGACAAGAAATAATCCTTTAGAACAGTGAGTAGTCGAACCCAATGCCCCTTTACCTATGGAAACATTAATCTCAGGATAATTTATTTTTAATCACTATTTGAACTCCCAACAAATATAAAATATAAGTAACTTATTAATTCATTTTCATAACCTATAATAAAATAAATTTAAGGTGTAATAAAACTAAATCCATTAGAGTACATATCACGCAACCCCTTTAGAAGTATGTATGAAAATATAAAAGCAGTTTAACTCTTTAAACTAATTCATACATAATATTTCAAAATGAAACAATTTATATCAATGAATAAAAAAAGAATAAATAAGTAAATAAATTCAGATGTAAAAACAATATATATAATATTTAGGAATAGATAAATAAATTATAAACACTTTATAACATAGGCATGTATAAACTTGACCAACTCACTCTTTTCCACAATCAACATTTTTTATTATTATTTACATGGATTTAATATAAACTCCTTCAAATTCAAAATATGAGATATTATATAAACACTTTTGTTTTCAAATAATAAACATTTCATATTTTTTGAAAATAATTTACTAAATTAAATATTTCATATTTTATTTTATTTCAATCGTTGATCATATAAATATCTAAAACACCAATTGGAATGGCTCAAATAATATTTTCCCAAAAAGAGTCTTTAATATAAACATTCTATATTCACATTTATGAAAAATTCATAAATAAATATAAACATGTTAAAATCCTAACATATTTAATTTATAAACTTTTTATGAATTTTATAACCATGTAATTCAACTTCCAGTGTATATCAAATACACCAAAATGTTTTTGGTACAGTTTAAAGATCCTCTTGGGATTTGATGCACATCTGGAGGGACTGAACTAATGAATGTTTGTGATAATTTTAAAAAATATAAATTATCATTAAAATTATTCTAAAAATATCCAACACTATTCCCATGTTTCTATGTTTTTTTCAATATTCATATTGTGAACCATTCCCATTATGATATCTATTTAAGATTGTAAAAACTATTTTGGCCTTCACCATTTTGGCTATTCAATATAGTGATCATTCCATTTCAATAAAGGCATCATATTCACACACAGAACGTTGCATTTTTATGGTTATTAATATTTTTTATGGCTGCCATGACACATGTATTTTCTCTCCATGACATTGATCATTTTCCATTGATTCCTTGTTTTTTACAATTTTTTAAGACACACAAAAATTATTATTTAAAATTTTCTAAGGCATGGTGTTGTAATTTTTATAATCACCATTCCTATTTTGTACTAGTCGATGTGATGGAATAGAAAAACTAAGAACCCAAAGGCCTATTTTTAAGGGGTTCTGTCATGGTTCATTGAATATTTGTTTTTCTATGATTTTTTCCATCAAAATATCAAGCTAAAGTTTTATATATTATCTCTTATACCACTAAAGGGTTTTAGAGTAATTTTTAAAATCTAAATCACAATATAATAATAACTCTAAAAAACCATTAATCCTAAAATATATCTATATGCTTGGAATGAATATGAATGAAAAAAAGAATAGTGTACCTTACACTAATTGTAACACCCTGAAAATATAAAGTAGTAATATTGTATTCAATAGCATATATGACACATAACCCCAAGAAGGTAAGGGAATATAATACCCCAAGAATTTATAATATATTTACTATTTTAAATAAATTAAATCTATGATATCACTTGAAATACATGAAATACTGAGTTAGTGTATGTATTATTCTATAATGAGTTTCTTCAATAGCCAATGTTAACCACAAGATCTAGTCTTACCAAACAATAATAAAAAATTATATTTTTATTTAATATAAAACCTAGTAGTTAAATTATTGGTTAAGAATAATATTAACTAATTTATGAGAATGTATGGTTTTCATAAGTATAAAACAGATTAATATTTTACAAATAAATTAGAAATAAAAGTAAAAACCAATTGAATATAAAGGAAATATTATTAATTTTATGCTCACAAATGTAATTTTTATTAATAAATTAAATTAATTAAAATTAGTGAATGATATTAATGAAATATATATGTTATATATTCAGTAAAATATTTTTGATAATCGTTCAATGAATTATATATACAAAAGATAAGAATAAACTCAATATTACACATAAAAACATAAATATTATTAATGTAATTTTTCCACCATTTAATGTAGAACCGATTTTTAATACATTTGTGGACCCTTTTATAAATTTTATATGTAAAAATGAACATAATATTTGAAATCAGAATATAAAAATTAGGTTAGGGTGAATTTTTTTATTTTTTTGTGAAGTTTCATTTTTTAATATATAGTAAAAAATATTGAAATTTAATTCAAAACTCCTTTTTCATCTAATTTATTTTTAAATTTAAATTTTATGTTAAATTTAATTTAATGTTTAATTAGATAATATATTTATAAATTACTTCAATTTAGGTTATTTTATTCAATTTCACTTTGAAATTGACTATAAAAACATTGTATACATTAGAATATTTTAAATATAAAAACTCACATTGACATCCCATGTGTAGGATTAATTTTAATTTAATTTCCCTAAATTATGTTATATAAATTTGGAAAAATGTATTCCATATTTTTATTCAGAAAAAATTATAATTTCTAGTAAGTTTAACATAGTTTTTGAGCCTCGCCCTCCCTCCATCACTACATTAACAGAGCGGGCCTTCCAGTCGTTTCCACTCCTCCGAAGCGTGTTGCCTGGGTGAGATGGCATCCCCCCTCTTATGGGCTCAAAATTAACAGTGATGGGGCCTATGTACAGGGGGAAATGAAGGGAGGTGTGGCTATTCGGGACCCCTCAGGATCAGTCATTCTAGCATTCAATGCTTTCTATGGAGAAGGAGATTCCCCGGTGGCAGAAGCCAAGGCGATGCACAGTGGCCTTGAAATTTGTCTTTAAAAAAATCTTCCCTTGACATCAGTGGAAATAGACTCTAAAATAATTTGGGATTCCCTAAAGGGTGATATCCCCCCCCCCCTCGTGGAATATCACCTAAATCATTCACAAATGTAGAGTGTTACTTTCTAGTGACACTGATTTCCTTCACACGAGGCGGGAGGGTAATAGGTTGGCTGATGCTTTGGCCACTATGGCATCCCACGACCACCCTCTTTTGGTGTTCAATTACCTTGGGTCTCTTCCTCCGGCCGGTGTAGACGTTGCTATCAAGGATGCTTTTGGGATTCACTTCTTCAGGCCCCCTTGACCTTTTTTGACTCAGTTGGCTCGATTGGCCTTGTTTCTTATAGGGCAAGTGGGTTTCATCTACTCACAGTTCTTGTTCATGTCATTTAATTTAAGAAATAAAAATTATTATTATTATTATAAGCTTAATAAGAGACTAAATCATAACCTTAAGGCCTAAATTGATCTATAAACTTGTCCTAAAGTCATTTGATAGCCATATTTAGACCATATCCTACATTGGATAAAATATTTACCATTATTGATCCACTTGAAAAAAACTTGTGTGGGGTTTCTTTCTTTTAAAATATTACAAGAGTGTAACTCCTCCTCCGTTATAAAAGGCATCCTTTCCTCCCACCTCCTCACACCTCTCAATCCATTTAGGTTCAGGAAATATATAACCAATTCACTCCCAAAAATCCTTCCCTAACTCATTGAATCATATATTTGGTAAAAAATCAATCCAAGGAAGTCTTTTGGTGAAACCAAACGGAGTTACCTGATTAAGAGTTAACATCTTTCCTAAAGCTCTTTAATATTATTTCCATTTTCCACTCCCTAAACTCTTCTTATTACATGTTTATATAGAAAATACAGTATCCTAAATATACTAGGATTTTTTTATGCTAGTTTTTCTACCTACAGTTACACTCACCTCCATCTAATGGGTAATAAACATATTGTTTACGTGTACGGAGAATTATCACATCCTGAAAAGATGATTGTTAAATTTTCAATTACCACCTTTCATGGTTGAAATGATGATGGATACTATGTTTATATATTTTATATATCATATTTATTATTTCCTTATTCTTATGTAATTACTTTACAACACATATCTTTATACTTTTCAATTTGTGAAAAAATGATAACACGTTTGTGGAAGTGCGGACTACTGCCCCTCAAAACAGTGTGATTTGTTCACACAATACATGGAATATATAAACTATTGTTTTAATTAAACATATATTACATGAAATATATATATATATACATTAGATAATTATATTTTTGGAAATATAATATATATCATTTTATTTATTAACCTTTTATACACTTAAAAAGTGATAACATCGTTTGAGGATGAGTCGACTATGGCCTCCTTGACATGATGGGATTCGTTTTCCATCACAATAATTAAATATATAAGTATATATGATTAAATAATATGGTATTATAATATATTTATCATTATGAAATTATTGAAGTTACTTACCTTTTTTCCAAAACGATCATTGAAAAATGGGAACGTTACTTATACGTACCTATGGCCTACCGTCTCTATGATTGTAACATAGGTTCATTGTTCATAATAATAATTAATGAATAGTTTTAAAATTATAATTTATGTATAAGTATAATAATTATGTCATTATTATTATTCTATATATGTTATATAACGACCCATTTGACCATAGTTGACCCACCAAAGTTGTTTTTTACATATAAAACAAAATTGATCAAAACACCTGACGTAATCTTAATTGTTTAAGTAGTTCTATTAAACATGGTAATAAGTGAAATAAAAGTAATTATAAACATGAAAAAGGTTATGAATCATGAGTAAAATTAATATAATTGCATTATATTAGATTTTAATGGACGTTCACCTTAAAGGAAACCTAAGGTAAGGGATTCTTGTCTCATTTTCATTCTGAGATGCATACTTAAATATTGTGCCCCTAGTTTCTTATTTATTGTGTAAGTACTACCACATTGAAATTTAATATCATGAATAAATATTTCTTCCTAGAATTTTAATATTCAATTTTAAGTATTTATTATAACTTGATTTCATTCAAAAGATACCAAGTTTAATATAATTTCATAACTCAGTTTATTTTCATTGAGTTATATTAAATCCATTTTCTCCTTAATATTCTATAATTATGTGTATAATAACTTTTTTACAATCTATTTTTTTATTTAAATTTTTTATGTGGATTTACATTTGAAATGCATAATCTATTAATTGATTGATTTTAACGTCAATGTTATGGTATTTTCTAGGTTATGTTTCGCAATCTCAATTTGTTCAGGATTGTTTACACTTGAATTTCTATTAGAGGAAATTATTTGACCATTTTTTAATAAACCCTTTAGTTTTATTCTACTCTATTTATTCATAACTCTTTTCAATTAATAGTAAAAACAAGTTCACTTTTTGGTACTAAAATTGTTTTATAATTTTTTTATAGAAACCTAACTTTATTTCCATATTTAGTCAAAGAACATATTTTATTCTAAAAATCATGTTTTTAAAAAAATCACAAATTATTTGTTAAATAAAATTTAACCATTTTTATTTTAACAATATTTATCAGGAATATTATTATCACTTTCTAAATAATCCATTTTCTAACCTTTATACTATGAAAAAAGTAATATTCTTTTTACCTCATACAACATATATAGATTTACTCACCATCATTTCTTATAACATCATTTTCATGTTTAAAAATTAATTTTTAAATATTTAATTGGATGATTATTATTTTTGGTTTTATTTATTCTTATGTGAAGGAATTTTGTTTCAATTTACTTTCAATTGAGACTTATTTATTATTATGCACCAATTCACTTTAATTTGGTGTATATATTCCCTTTTTACATGTTATAACTTGAATATCCTTAATCTCATGATATTATAAGTTTTATTCCTTCAGGTGTATTATCATTTAAATTTTTCAAAGTGGTATAGGAAACTTTGTAATGTTCAAATATTTTTCTCCTCAAAAATGTTCTTAATGATTATCTTTTGAATCTCGCTTACTTTTGTGATTTATTACTTTCTCTTGAAAAAATCGTTTTATTGTAATAAATTTTTATAGGAAATTTACTTTAATATCTATATTCTCATACAATGGATATTAATATTTTATAAATTTTATACCATTTTACATATGGTTCCTACTTTAACATTTATTTCATTATTTTGTAGAAATATTTATAATTTTGTATACTTTATTCAATACAGATATTTGATAAGGCATGTTATTTATTTCAATTATTCAATATAAGGAATGATTTAGCCTGAAAATGAATAGTGGATCCTAGAATTTATATATCTCCTCGATTAATCGACTGGTTCTCATGAGATCAATAATTTGATCAAATTAAATAGGTTTTTATACATGGTTTTAAACCATCTTGGGAAAGGTCTTGATGGTATAATTTTTTATGTTTCTTAGACATTATGTTCATTAATAATGCATTTCCCTCATTTAGTTTTATATTTTAGTCATCCATGAGATTTTGTGTTGACCTATCTATGGATACATTTAATTTTAGTTTATTTATTAAATGGAATTTGTTTCAGTTTATTACTTTCCATTTTGATTATTCATTGTCTAGTTATTTGAATAACATATATTTCTAGTTATTACCTTCCCATATTGTTTATTAATTTCTTTATCAATTGTTTGATTTCATAATATTTCTGTTCATTTATTTACCATTTAATAATTATTACCCTCATTAATTCATTATTTCTTTTTCTATATTTTTCCCTCACTAAGAATTTGAACTCACTTTTGTTATGCTTATTTCCACAGTAATCCAAGAAGCATAACATGAAAGACATGCATGGATTTAATAGATGGATTAGAGTTATCCTCAAAGTTATTTATCTAAATAAATAATAAAAAAATTATATTGTAATTAATTTATTCATTTGTAATAAAAGACTCATTTATGTATCTAGTTTACTAATAATACTAAATTCTTCAGTCCTTTAGGATTTGATTCCTTGTAATAATGACAATATAATTGATATAAGACATGTCTCTAGGCTATCTGGTGTTTTTTCTCTACAGTAGGTATCATAGGAAGTTTAGTAGCAACCTTGGGAACTAGATTTTTGAAAACATAGATTAGATAACAAAACCCTAAGGTATAATTTAATAATAAGTATAGTTGAAAACCCTAGAATTTTGTTAAAGTATAGATTATGTGGGTATTAAAAGAAATAAATTCCTATCTAGATACTAAAAGTGGACATGGATCTGGCATAGATATAGCTTGGAGTAACAAATCTAACACGGTGTTTCGGGCCTAACTCTGGGTAACCTGGTACATGACAACAAGCATTACTGTGGACCTTGTTTGAAACTCCAAGGGGATATTCTTAGGATAATACATGTTTTCTTTACAAACCATTATGAATAATTTGGATGTATAATGACCAAAAAGGATCAATGTTATACCTAATGAGTTTTAGATTAAAAAATAAAATGTCATGATATAGATATCTTATAAATGATTATATACTTTTCTCACTATGACTATTGTTTCTCACACTATTCTTTTTGGTTTTAGTCAATGGCCAGAAACTGAAGGATTCAAATTAACATAAAAAATGAATGACAAGGTGGTGAAAATGATCTACCAAATAAGGTTTTGAATTTATTGAAGGATACCATGTTTTTTCCAAACTAGTCTTCCTGAAATATTTTTAACAATATATACCTTTACCAACTCCCAAACACACCAAAGAAGAGAAGGATATAGGTTGCTAAAAGATCGAGTGGCGGAGACTGTTGTGGAAAGAAGGATCAATTTCTGACATGTGAGAAGTGTGGAAGGAGACACCTAATAATTTTTATCAATAGAACAAGAAAATTCTTTATGTGTGGGAAAGAAAGGAATAAATCAATGGATTTCCAAGAAAAAATGTAGAGTATGATAGAAAAAAATGCATCTAATACTAAGGATCCATTCCTGGTTTGTTTCCTTAAATGTGGGAAAATTGAACATTACCCAAGTCAATTACCACTCTTAAAGTATAAGCCATAGATCATGGAAGGATGAATTTATGAAAAAAATGGATGAAACAGTTATGTATTGAGAATGTATTTAAAACCATAGTTAATAGGTTATTTAATGATTAAATTTCATAGATGTCCATTATATTTATTTTTGAATTTATATTAATATGGTTTTAGAAAATGAAAACTTATATTCCATGTGAAAACCTACCAAGTCTAGCAAGGCTGAGGGGATTGAACCCATTACAGAAGGATGATATGGTTTTTTCACATACCACTAGCCTACACGATGTCTTGGTTAGTGTTTAATTATTTTAAAAATTTGACAAATTAGTATTAAGGATAAGATAATTGTATGTTTATATATTAATATATTAACCATATTGACTTTGTAGAATAGTTAGAGACAAATAGTTTTACTTTTCACACTTTTATAGGACTTATGATCTGTTAAATAATTTAGTGCTTTAGGGATAAAATTTAATTTTTAGATACCCATTTTTTGAGGTAAGGGATGAATAATAATTTTATTGAATAACTAAAAAAATATGAAATTATTATTATTAAATTGGAATGTATAAATAAATTATATTTCCTTGAATTCATAGGTAGCAAAATAATTACTCAACATTAGGAAAATGATAAAAAAATTATTATCTGAATACCTTAATTTTTTAACTGATTTTTTACTAAATAATCATAAATTTGTGGCCTCAATATCTCCCAATAAATATTTACCATTTTCCCTCCAAGTGTGTATCTCTACATGCCACTGATATTCTTTAACTTAGAGACATAATTATATGTTATTTCATGTGACCTTTGTACTTCCCATTCTCTCTTTTATAGAGGATGTATTAAAAACCTTTATCATGATTTTGGATTTCAACATAAGAAATATCAAACAATATATCACAAAAATCGTGTTTAAATATCGAGGACGCAATTTTATTAAGGTGGGTATAATGTAACTCGTTGAAAATCTAATGTTGGAATATTCTATTCAATAGCAACTATCACACATAACACCAAGTACGCAAGAGAATATAATACCCCAATACTTTGTAATATATTTACTATTTTAAATAAATTCAATCTATGATATCTCTAGAAATGTAGGTTATACTGAGTTAGCATATGTCATACACAATAACGAGTTTCTTCAACAGCTTTCATTACACGTAAGATGAAGTCTTTCCGAACAATAATATTTTATTAAAATATTATTTAATATAATAACCTAGACATTAAATTAGTGGTTATGAATATAATTAACTAAATTATGAAAATATATGGTTTACACAAATATAAAATTAATTGATTGGGTACCAATTAATTATAAATGAAAATAAAAATTGATTTAATTTGAAGGAAATATTATTACATTTAAGCTCAAAAAGGATTTTTTTCTTAATAAATTAAATTTATTACAATTAGTGAATGATATTAATAAAATATTAATATTATATATTCAATAAAATAGTTTTTATAATAATCCAATATATTCAATAGACATAAGATAAGAATAAACAAAATATTATACATAAAACATATATTTTTATTAAGGTACTTTTACTGCCTTTTAATGTCAAACTCATTTCAAATCTAATTTTTGACCCTTTTATAAATATTATAGGTCAAAATAAACTTAATATTTGAAATCATAATATAAAAAATATTTTAGGGTGAATTTTTTATACTTTTGTGTGAAGTGAAATTTTTTAATGAATAGTGAAAAATACTGAAATATAATTCAAAATTACTTTTTCATCTAATTTGATTTTAAGGTTTAATTTTAATTTTAATTTTTTTAAAGTTTAATTGGATAATATTTTTATCAATTAATACTATTTAGGTCATTATAATCAATTTTACTTCAAAATTGACTATAAAAAAATTGCAAACTTTACGACGTTTTACTATAAAAACTAGCATAGTCATCCGATGTGTGGGATTAATTTTTATTTAATTTAGAATACGTCTATTTTTGGATTTTTTAAAAATTTATTCCATATTTGGAATCATCATAATTTATAAGTTCTAATATGGTCAACATGTTTTTTGACCAAAAATATTACTGAATGTAATTAAAATTAATTAAAATAATTAAGGTTAAATTAAACATAATATGCGACTAAAACATAATCTTTGGGCCCAAATCGACCAACACAATTGTCCAAAATACATTCGATGGACATATTTTTACCCTATACTCTCTTTTATCAACTTTTTATCATTATTTATCAACATTAAATAAAAAACATGGGTGGGTTTCTTTCCTTCTAAAATATTACAAGAGTTCCCCTCTTCCTCCATTATAAAAGGCCTGATTTCCTCCCACTTCCTCACAAATATCATGAAATTTAGGTTTATCCAAGATCTAATCAATTCCCTCCCCCACATCACTCCCTTCCTCCTTGAATCCTCCATTTAGGAAGAAATCAATTCAATGAAGTCTTTTGGTGAAAACCCAAAGGAGTTAACCAATTAAGAGGTAACGTCTTTTTTAATGCTCTTTCATATTATTTCCATTCAACAATACCTAAAAAATTATTATTACATGAATATATATTTATAATCAGGTATCCTAAATATATTATAATGATTTTATGATAATTTTTATATCTACACTTACACACACCACCATCTAATTGGTATCGAACATACTGTTTACATGAATGGCGAATTACCGCCTCACGAAATGAAGATTGTTCATTTTTACTTTACCACATATTATGGAGGAAATTATGATGGAAAATATATTTATATATTTTTTTCTGAAATATTTATTATTTCTTTGATATTTTTTAATTCTTTTGCAACACGTGTATTTATAATTTTCATTTCTTGTACAAACAATAACATCATTTGTGGAGGTGTGCACTGCCACCCCCTCAAAGAAACGTGATTCATTAACACGATATGTATAATGTATAAATGATGTTTTTAATTAAAAATATATGAAATAAAAAATATATATGATATTCATGACATAATTATCTTTCTATAAAGATAATATATATCATTTTCTTTATTACCCCTTCACACACTTAAAAAGTGATAACATCATTCGTAGACGAGTGGACTACCACATCCTCAGCACGATGTGATTCCTTTTACATCACAATAATTATATATATAAGTACATATGATTAAATAATATGGTATTATATTATAATTATCATTATGGAAATATTTATGTCAATTACCTTCATTCCTAAATGATCGTTGAAAAATGGGAACATTACCCATGTGTACGTACGACCTACAATCTCCATGATTGTATCGTTGGTTCATTATTCCTAACCATAATTAATGATTTGTTTAAAATTATAATTTATGTATAAATATAATAATAATTTCATCATTATTATTCTAGAGATGTTATATAAAGATCCCTTTGACTATATTTGGCCCACCAATGTTGTTTTTGAAATGTAAAATGAAATTGGTCAAAACACCTGATGTGAACTTAATTGTTTAATTAGTTGTGCACAACATGGTAATAAGTGAAATAAAATTAATGATAATAATTAAAAAGGTTCTGATTCATGTATAAAATTAACATAAGTTTGTTATATAGGAATATAAAGGATGTTCACCTAAATAGAAACTCAATGTAAGGGACTCTTGTCTCATTTTCATTCTGTGAGGCATACTTAATTGTTATGCACCTAATTTCTTATGTATGGTGTAAGTACTTCCACATTAAAATGTAATATCATCAATAAGTATTTATTCATTGTATTTTTAGTTTCAATTTTAAGTATCTATTTTAATGGTATTTTATATAAAAGATACCAAGTTGAATATAATTTTATTACATAATTTCTTTTCATTGACTTATATTACTTCATCCTTGTCATTAATATTATATGATTTTGTGTATACTCACCTTTTTACAATATAATAATTTATTTATTGTTTTTTTTTATTTACATTTGACACACATAATATATTCATTTATTTATTTTCACATCAATGTTATGCCCTTTTTAGGGTTTACTTCGCAATATCATTTTATTTGGGATTGTTTACAATTGAATTTCTATGAGAGGAAATTACGTGATCTTTTTACATAAACCCTTTCATTTTATTCTCATGTGGTTATTAATAACCCCTTTTCAAGTAATATTACCATATTTTCCACTCTTTGGTACTCAAAGTGTTTTATAAAATATTTTTATGAAAACCTCACATTATTTCTCTCTTTAGTTGGAGAACCTATTTTCTTTTAAAATACATGTTTTATTAAAATGTTTTCAAAAATTATTTTGTAAATAAATTTTTACCCTTTTTTATTTTACCATTTTTTAAACAATGTTCTTGTCTCTTTCCGAACGAGGCATTTTCAAACCTATAGCATGAAAAAAGGAATATTCTTTTTACCTCTTACAACATGTATAGATTTACCCACTATTATTTCTTAGAATCTTCCTTTTAATTTTTAAAATTTTTCATTTTAAATGTTTCATTTTATGATTATTATTTGTGGGTATTTCAATTCCTATGTAATGAAATTTTTTTGTCAATTTACATTCCATTGATACTTATTTGTTATTATGTTCCAATTCACTTTTAGTTTGTGTATACACTACCTTTTTACAAGTTGTATCATGAATATCCTTACTCTCATGATATTATAAGTTTTATTACTACATGGGGATTGTGATTTAAATGTTTCAAAGTGGTGTGGGAAACATTTTAATGTTTATATATTATTCTCCTTAGGAATTTCCTTAATGATTATCTTTGAAATCACACTTTCTTTTGTAAATTTTTACATTCTATTGAAACAATTACTTTATTGTAATCATTTTTCATTGGTAATTTACTTAAATATATATATTCTCATACAATTGATATTATTATTTCCTAATCTATATAACATTTTACATATGGTTTCCACTTTGATAGTTATTTGATCATTTTGGGGAAATATTGATAATTCTATATTATTTCTTAAATATGGATATTTGATCAAGCATATTATTTATTTAGATTATTCAATATTAGGAATGATTTGGACTGGAAATGATGGGTGGAACACGTACTTTATATATCTCCTCAAGGCATCAATAAATTGTCATAAGGCAAATAAGTTGTGAAAATTAAACGTGTTTTTATCTGTGGTTTTAAACCGTCTTGTGAAAGGTCTTGATGGTATAGGTTTTAATGAGACTAATACATGACTTAAATTAAGAAAGTGTAACATCTCGCCCCTCCTCATTTTCTTGAGAAGGCGGTGAGATAATACTTGGCCTTAGGTGACGTTCCCAAGGAACCAAATGCTTTCAATAAATGTCAGTGGATTCAAGAACAATTGGGGAATGATTTTCCCTTAGATTAAAAGAAACAAAACAAACAATCAAAACCCACCACAACTACATGATGTATGTAAAAAAAATTTACCAAGACAAGACATTACCAAGATACAACCAAACTATTCCATTATAATTCCCATATACTAATAAAACTAAACCACAAAAATCCAAAATTAGAGTACCAAGCGAAAGACTAAACAACAAGACCCAAAGGAAACCATGACACACTCCACATCTCCCCACCAAGATCCACCCTCCAAGAACCATGATACTTCCCTATAATCATGATGAACCTCTAGAGAATAGATAGGCTTTACCTTTACCTGTGAACTGGAGTACAACATCTGCAAAAGCACCCATGTTCCAAAGAAAGGGGTGAGTAATAATATTGAATAGAATTTACCCAAATAAATTCCCTTGACACTCCATTAAGATATTACCATTATAACATTTATATAAATAAATTTATATAAAACATTAAATAGTGAAATAATTTTTAGTAACCCAAATAAACCCTTACCAAGACATTTTAACCAAATCAACACACTACCAAGGAAATCCATCAAACATACCATGATCCATTTTACCAACACATATTAGCACAATAATTTCACAATTAATATATACATACATAATCAAATCATAACCATAATGTTTCACACACCCAACCCAGTGTAAAAAATATGGTGGAACTTTGCATCCATGCTCATTCACTCCTCTCCCAATCTAGCGGTACTTCGTGCCCACTTATCCTTGATGGTGGTCCTTACCATACATTATCCATCCCCTTTTTATGGTTCTCCATTCCCACTTCTCATCTATTCTAACAAATTCATACAACACTTAGGCCAAAAACAATTATATACCACACCAAGTCCACAACCACATGAAAAATAATGATTTCAAACCCAAATAATCCCTTAATCCATTAACCATGAAAATTGACATTTCAATCAAATAGCCATTTTTATTAAAAACCAATTTAACACACCATTTACTTAACCCAAACCAGAAAATCAATTTTAAAATAAATATTTTAAAATTTGACAACAAATAACATTCCACCACAATAACCCATTTCCCAAAAAATCCACAAATCATCACAATATTAAATTCAATCAAGCTTCTCACATCATATTCAAAAAAAAACTCAAGAATAAAAAATTAATTTTAATCAAGTATTATAGTAATATAAAAACGGAGTTGAGAGAGAATCCACCTATATTAGGTTTTTAGTGAAATCAACCAACTCACAACCACACCAAAAATCTGGGTGAAATATACACCAAAACTACCTTGTATCTCTTTGTATATTATAAAAAATCCCAAATCTCATCATTTTAGGCAAAAAAACCCTAGATCTAGGTGTAAAAAAAGTATATCTAGAAAAATGAGAGAGATCTATAGAACTATATGTAAATAAAACAAATAAAAAACCATGAGATTAGACTTGCTAAAGAAAAATCACTTTAAAAACACCAAGAAACCCATTTGATTAGCTTCTAAAATGAGTGTGAGAGGTTCCCAAACCCCATATAAGAGAGAATCCCGAGTGGGGTTCATATGGGAGGAGAAATGAATGTTTTAGGGAAAATATCAACCAAGGTAATTTTTAAAAAACCCTATTTTAAATTTCATGTAGGGTTAACTCGCACGGTTAGACAAAACATGTGCTAGTCGTACACCTGCTATTATCTAAAGGGTTCATTGCACGGTTAGAAAAACCATGTTCCAACCATGAAGTAGCTCCCTATCCCATAATACATAGTTACCTAGGGAGGTCTTACAGTTTGGAAAAATATGTGCCTTAATCGGGCACCCCATCGTTTTCCTCTAACACACTATGCATGGTTACCTAGGCTTGTTTCATAGTTTCCACTAACTGTGCTCCAACTGTGCACCCCAAGAAATGCTTCCAAACCTTTAAAACCCCTTACAAACCCTCCAAAACATTACTCAAACACATAAAACACATATAAATACATAAAAAAAGATACATACCTCAAACTGGGGGTGATACATTCTCACCACCATTGGACTTTATGTCCCCAGAAAGTAAGGATCCATCAGTTTGCTAAAAAAGCTCAGGCCAATGGTTGACCATCTCTTTCTCCCGCTCCCAAGTCTATTAGATCTGACCATGCTTCCACAAAACCAAAACTGGACCAATGATTTTGCCACACAATATTTTCTCTTTCTAATATATAGTTTTCACTAGCACATGCACCAATAAAGAATCCGGCACTAGATTAGCATGATCCTGTTGCATCACATGGTCAGGATCCAGCTGATACTTGTTTAACTAAGAAACATGAAACAAATTATGCACCACAGTGAACCATGGTGGAAAATAAAACTGATATACCACCTCTCCAACCCACTCAAGTATCTAAAGGCCAATATACCTTGAAGATAACTTTCCCTTATTTCCAAACAGATGATGTCCAAACCTAAGAGAGATTATAAAGAACACATGATTACCCACCTTGAATGAAAATGATCATTGATGATGGTCCATATACAATTCCTAATGACTTTGAGCAATATCCATTATCTTTGTAATCAACATAATCTTCTCTGTAGTCACTTAGACAAGGCATGGTCCATCCATCAAAGTCTCACCTATTTCCACCCAACAATGTGGATAATGAAATGGATTCCCGTATAATTCTTCAAACGATTCCATATTTATCAAGGCCCGGTAACATTTATGATAGGAAAAATCTACCAATAGAAAGTGCTCCTCCCATGAGCCACTAAAACACATTATGCAAGAGAAAAACATATCTTCCAATGTTTGTATAATTATCTCAGATTTTTTATTTGTCTAAGGATGGTATGTCGTACTCAACATCAACTGAGTCCCAAGGGCTTACTAAAAGGATTCCTGAAAACAAGATGTGAACCTAGGATCTCTATCTGATTCAATTGAAACAAGAACCTCATGCCTCTTTATTACATACAGATACAGATTTTGGACAGATCCTTCACTGTATGATATTCATGAGAAGGGATGAAATGGGCCTACTTTGTGAACTGATCCACTATCACCCATATGTCATCATTATTTCTAACCATTATTGGGAGACCTATAACAAAATCCATCACAATATCTTTTCACTTCCATACAGGGATAGGTAATGACTGAAACATTCTTGATGGTTGTTGATTCTTTACCTTGACTTGTTGATAATTCAAACATCTCGAAACAAACTCCCATAGTTTCCTTTTTATTCTTACCCACTAAAACTATGTTTTCAATGAATGATACATTTTCTAAATTCCAGGATGGACAACCCATTTATAATGGTGATAAGAACTAATAATTTTCACCTAACAAGCCACCGATACAATCATCCGATTCCAAAAAATAGAAAACTGAATGCTTATTCAGTTCCAATCCCTCAATGGTCTCCTCACTATTGAGTTTCATCCTCATAGCCATTATAACGACCCATACTTTACATACATTGTTAATACTTCAAAATTGAAGTACACTTATTACAACATATGACAAAACCACAAAGGACCGTATAGGTATAGTGTCTTTAGAAACTGGGAAACATAAACAACTGGTTCATAAATCTTCTACAGTGTCTCCCATTTATTTCATCATATCTAGGGTCCCTTTTAGCATATTCTACTTAATATCCATCTTCCTGACCTGGGGAAAAGAAAACATAAAAGGGTGAGCGCAAATTCTCAGCAAGGGCAAATAAAGGAAATAAAAATCATATCATATCTTTTTGAAAATCATAACCTGCAAAAGAGATCATAATATCTTAACATGGAACAAATCATAGAAGTGAAAATGAGATCCCCATAATCATAACATGAAACTTGAAACTTTGTGGCATGCACACATAATCATGGAAAATCATTTCTTGTTAGTCATGACTCATTTCCAAGACTATCTTAGTGGACAATGTCCCTTTCTGAACAGAGTCACCCTCATTCCAGTCCTGTTTCACTGAACCGGTATAACCTACCATTCCAGCCATGTCTATCTCATGAGATATAAAATTTTTACCCAATGCATTGGAGGGAGATATAGGTCCCACCCATCTTATAATGAATCCTTTCTTATGTGTGACACATAATCATAAATCATACATCATCGCATAACACATGTAACAAAAATGGGATTCTTGAAACATCATGACATCATAAAACAAATCATATAAGGTAAATGACTTCATAAAAATAATTCCCTCACAACATAATCAATTCAATGTAATAATAGGGATAAAAACAGAACCCTATATTATCTTAGATGGAAAATAATTTTGATAAAACATTTGAACTCCATTCTTGAAGAAAATATCCTTTCTACTTCAAAAACACTTTTCTTTTCTTGACATGTCATACAATTATAAACTAAACGAAGTTGATTAAAAATAAACTTGAAAAATTATAAAGGAAGATTCTTGAAAAAAAAAATTGTTTTAAAAATCCATTCATGCCGTATAAGTTAAAAAAACATTATTCTCGTACTTTTGTCGAAAAAGTCAAAAAGTACCTCGTACGAAAAATGAAAAAAGATTCATTTCATACATATTACTAAAAACTCGCCGAAGGGTAAAAATGTATTTAAACAATTGTAGGTGGATGGAAATAATATTAAATATTGTTGAAACATGGATGTGGATGATAAAATACACCCCAGTAAATACTTACGAATAAACAATCTCGGATAAAAATGAGATTGTGATATTTCCCTTACATTAGGTCCTATTTGCTTTGTATGTGTCTGAAGCTCCTGTATAATGGTTTAAATAATGATATTGACTTATTCCAGAATCATACATATTGATATGATATCATATATGGTCATATTCTTAGCTTCTTGTTAGTAATATTTCATTGTTACTTGTTACTCGGGTCTTTATTGCCTTTTATTCTTATGCGTGTTTTGCCGAATAAATTCTTATTCTTATTTTAAGGTTATAGATACCTTATATCCAGAATGGTATTAGTGTAACATATATCATATTTATTCATTCAATTCATTTATATAATTACTATGTAATGATGATCATGTAGAACGAGTCGCATCACATCGTGGAGACGGTATTCCGTACGTACGCACGAGTGATGATATCGTTCCTATGATCATGGAATTGTATTGGAGTATATGTATATTATTTCAGTATCAATATTAATTTATAATAATCATAAATAGTTACTCATTACACCATTATACCCATCCTTGTAATGTGATGGTGGAAAATAGATTACACCACGGCGTGGAGACGGTATTCCGTACGTACGCACGCGCGGTGATTTCATTTTTCTATAGGATGGATAGAAGGTGAATTAGGGTTGTTTCATATTTACAATAACATATCATTATGTAAGTAATACTGATGTTATTACTTTATCATGAAACAACTAAAGAAGAAGAAGTTGAAGAAGAAAGAAATTGAAAAGATCGGTAATGGATATTACCTCATCTTTGGAACGCTTCTTTGAATCCTCCACTTAGGGAACTAAGATTGGTCTTTAAAGAATACCAGTACCTCTAAGATTATTCTAGGGAAGTGGAGAGGAGAAAATGGCAGGGGTTGGCCGAGCTTGAGTTCTCAAATTGTTGTGAGGCGGAGGGGGAGGAGGTGCCCTTTTATAAGGGAGGAGAGGGGCACCTTAGGAATATCTCAAAATATTATTTTATATTAAAGTAAAAATCGGTTTATAATGGTTCCAAAGGGTCTTATTTCGAAGCTAAAGTGGGGATGGGTCGAAATCATATCAACCAATAGGATTTAGACAAGTTTAGGTTATTATTTTAACCTTATCAATTAGATTTAACTCTAAGTTAAATAATTTAACTTTTACCGTGTCTTTTTGTTTTCTTACACTATATGGTTAATACACTTAATATAACATGCCAAACGAACCCCAAATTGTTTATTATTAATATATATATCCTTATCTAAGTAATTTTGTAGAACCTTAGATTTTTAGGAATAAAATAACAATTAGTAATTTAATATTTGATTTAAAAACTATTTTGTGTCAATTTTGACACTATTTGATATATGATTTTTGTGAAAGTCATAACAGAATTATATGTTCGAACCAAATTGATTAAATCAACACTAATATATCATAGTAACCTAGAAAATTAGTGGAATTCATAAAAAGTCTCAAATTACATTTATTTGGGTGTTTATAACATCAATTATGTCAATATTTCATTAATAAGATAATTACTGCATCATCATTGTGTCATAAATAAATTAAATTATTTAATGTCTAAAAATTATAAATAAAATATAATTATGTAGTAAATCTTTTTATCTTTCTATTTAATATTTATAGTCGAATTTATCTTATGTATAACCCCATATTAAAAATGTTTTAGTTATTAAACTTTGATTTTAACTATTTTAACTATTCATTAAATAAAATAATATTAAATGTCATAATCTAATCCAAGTGGACCTAAATGGTCATATTATATTCATAAGGTTGTTTTTGGTCGAATTACACTTATCCAATAGAATTATAACATGTGTTAGGGTAATAGTAATATCATATTTACCCTTAGTTACCCTATTTACTTTTAACCGTGGTAAAAAAAGTAAAAAGTTACTATTCACCAAAAAAATTATTTTCATCTCATTGAACCACATTTTAGTCCTTGATATTAATCGTGTCTCTCGGATTTTCGAAATTCCATTCACAGAAGCGGTAAAATTAAGTTTTATGCAAAATTCAGTTTTTAACCTACCTCTTAGTGGTTTCACTATTCATCAAAAATTGAACATTTTCAGAAAAATACCAAAATTTTACCCTAGGATAATTTCGGTATTCCGAATCCAAAAATGAAGTCCATTTTGAAAGATAAAATTTATAAAATTTCAAAAAGTGGTTATTACTATTCATAACGGCTAGTTTTAATAATATTTTAATAGCATATCGTTGTTTGGTGAAACTCGGTATTGCGTACGACGCAAGCTATCGAGGAAGGTCACGATTTCGTGTAAAGCAAGCCAAGCAAGTGTTGTGTAGAAAAAGATTCCTTTGATGATTTATATAACATAAAAGTCTCGGGTGTTACAGCCATGCACTCTAAATTAGAAAATTTCACCACTTTAACCAAACCAATCAAGTCAGGAACCAATGATAATAGAAATAAAACAACTACATCACCCTGATATTCACATTCCAACCACATGTCGACTATGACCAACATCGACTACCACCGATCCAATTCTTGTTTCAGCACCAATGTATATGACTCCATACTTAATGCTTCTATCATAGAATTTCCTTTACCCAGTGTGTACATTAAGTCAAAGACAAACATCTAGAGATACTCCATCAATCTCCTATGACTGATGTTCAAATATCTTTGTGAGAAAGTATTCTTAAATCTTTTATAATTAGTAAACACCATGAATTTCTCACTGAAGAGATAATGACACCATGTTTTCAAAGCATGAACCACTGCCTCCATTTAAAAATAATGAATTGGGTAGTAATTATAATTCTTCATCAACTATCATGATTAGTATGCCACTACATGATCCCCTTTCATGAGAACACACCCCAACCCTGATCTCAATGTATCATAATACACAACGTACCCTTTACTAGATTCTGGAAAAACCAATATTGGTGTTGATGTAAGGAAAACCTTAAGATCTTAAAAATATTTTTAACATTGCTCATTCCATTGAAATGGAACATTATTCATTTTCAAAGCTATCATCAGTGAGTCTAATCATGAGAAGTCATGAAAAAAACATCAATAATAGCTAGATAGTCCATGGAAGCTATATATCTCAAAGACATTCTTTAGCAGTTTCCATGAGATTACAGCCTCTATCTTTTCCAGATCCATGAAAACACCTTTCTTGGAAATTACATGGACAAGGAAATGAACATCCTGTATCAAAAAATTACACTTTGAAATTTTTTAATATTACCAATGATCTGTCAATATCCCAAACACTATCATCATGTACTACTCGTGCTCCAACCTTGTCCTGTAATAAATCAAAATATCATCAATAAATACCACTACAAAAGAATCCATATATCTCTCAAATATCTGATTCATCAATTCCATAATGACTGTTGGTGCATTTTTCAGACCAAAGGGAATAACAACATACTCATAATGGCTATATCTACTTCTGAAAGTTGTTTTTAGAATATCCTCCTTTTGTACTTGCAATTTATGATATCATTATCACAAGTCAATTTTGGAGAACCACTGAGATCCCCTCATTTGATTGAAAAAATCACCAATTTATGGAGTTGGATATTGTTTCATTATCATATCTTTATTAACCTTACAATAATAAACACATTATCGCAGAGATCCATCTCCCTTTTTAACAAAAAACATCAGTGATTTCCACAGAGACGTGCTATATCGGATGAACCCTTTTTTACTAACTCCAAAAACTACACTTTAAATTCCCTAAATTATTCTGGTTCTATCCAGTAAGTTAGAAGTGATATCGGACTGGTCCCCAAAAAGAGATCAATCGTAAACTCCACTTATTTTATGGGTGGAAAACCTAAGAATTCATCAAGAAAAACATCCTGAAACTGATCAAAAACCACTGTAAAACCACACATCTTGATTCTTTCTATTTATTATAATTAAAAATATGATAACTAAGGTGATACCATCCCAACTGTTGGTTCTAACAATCCCTTTACATCCAAATTTTCATTCTTCACTCCTCTAAAGAGATATTTGACACCATCATTTGTTGTGAAACTAACCGTTCATGCATAATAGTTGATGTGGGCCTTGAATTTCATCAACCAATCAATACCAAGGATTATATCATAATTATCCATCTTAAGAATTAAGGAATCCCACATAAACTCAACCTCATCCATGACTACACAACAAGATCTAAAATGGAAGGCTCAATACTCTCTTTGACCTAGAGGAGTTTGATGTTTTAAAATTGAAGGAACCATTTATATAGTTAAACCCAAAAAATTAATAGCATGAAAATCAATTAAATAATGTGAATCACATGTATCAAAAAATTCTTGCATCAATTTATAATTCAAACTAATCATACATCGCACCATGGATGGTTCTTACTGATCATCCACCATTACCTGCTCAAATATAAATAGCTTCTTTCTTACCAAACTCTGCTCTTTATTCCCCTATTGAGGATTCATGGTATTTATAGATTCACCATGACTAAATCTAGTTTGTATATGAGGTTTATGAGTCTACCCCCATCCCATCAAGGCATAAGACCCCTATGACCCTTGAGGAGTGTCATGAACATCTGACCTCAGAGCGCTGTGACAATAATGCCAAAGATTACCCATATGCTTACAGTTATGACATGATTGATGTTGTGATGTATAATCTCACTTAATTTTTCTTGTATAACCACACTAAAAACATCTTATCTTACTCTGAGGCTTCATAGGAAGATTCACCGATCATGTCATCGAATTATGAGTCATACTCCCACTCTAGAAATAAGTATCCATCCTTTTCTTGATCCCAATGTTACATTTCCCACAATTTCCCATGGGTACCTACATTATTCCACTAATTATATCTCCCAATATTTCTCTTTCATCCACTATTAATCTATTTACCATTTTCATATAATCACTTATATGTAGCACCACTTTTTAGGAATGAATTTCTTACCACAACCCTTCTTCAAAAATATAAACCTTCAATAATGTAATACCTTACACCTTAGGAAATAAACACACTATATTCATAAACATAGCCACATATACTGTTATCTATTAGTTCTTTGTAACACCCCAAGCTTCCACGGTACGTTTTTCTTTTGAATAATTCAATAGCTTGCATTGTACGCAACTTCGAGATTGTAACACACTGTGACCGATCAAACTAGCCATTATAAATAGTAATACCCACTTTTTGAAATTTTATAAATTTTATCTTTCAAAATGGACTTCATTTTTGTGTTCAGAATATTTAAATTAGCTTAGGGTGAATTTTTTGTATTTTTATGAAAACATTCAATTTTTTATGAATAGTGGAAAACATTGTGTTATTGGTTAAAACTGAATTTTTATTTAAATAATTATTTAGTTTATTTAAATTTATTTTTGGACAAAATATATTCATAATACCTATATAATTTCAATGTAATTCATTGGATTCACTTTATAATAAGCTTAGATATGTAAACAATTTATTGAACTTTTTACCGTTTTTTTCCCACCACCTAGGTGCATTTGTAAATTTGCATAAAACGTAATTTTACCGCTTATGTGAGTTGAATTTCAAAAATCTGAGAGACACAGTTAATATCAGTGAGTAAAATTTGGTTCAATAAGATGAAAATAATTTTTGGTGAATAGTAACGTTTGACATTTATTTACCACGGTTAAAAGTAAATAGGGTAATTAAGGGTAAAAATGATATCATAATTACCCTAACACATGTCCTAATTCAATTGTATAGGTGTAATTCGACCAAAAACAACCTTATGAATAAAATATGATCCCATTTGGTCCACTTGAATTAGATTAGGACATTTATTTTTATTTTATTTAAAGAATAGTTAAAAGAGTTAAATTCAATGTTTAATAGATAAACCATTTTTGATATAGGGTTACACACAATATAAATTAGACTATAAATATTCCTTATAAGGATAAAAATATTTAATACATAATGGTATTTTATTTATAATTTTTATACATTAAATAATTTTATTTATTTATGACGCAATGAGGATGCAGTAATTACCTTATTAAAGAAAGATTAAAATAATTGATATTACAAATATCCAAATAAATGTAATTTGAGACTTTTGATAAATTAAACTAATTTTATAGGTTAATATTTTATGTTAGGGTTGATTAAATAATTTTTTTTCTAATTAATCATGCTGTAATGATTTTCACAAAAATCAAATACAAAATATTGTCAAAATTGACATAATTGAGTTTTTAAAACAAATACTATATTATTAATAGATATAATGTTCCTAAAAATATATTATTTGGCCAAAGGACTTAGATAAGGTTATATATATTAATAATTAACCACTTTTGGTTCTATTATATGTTTATAGTATGTTTATTAACCATATAATATAAAAATATAAAGAGACATGGTAAATGTCAAACTATTTAACTAAGAGTTAAATCTAAAAGATAAGGTTAATATGATGACCTAAACCTATATAAAACCTATTGGTTGAGAAGTTTTTAACCCATATCCACCTTATAATGTAAATAAATCATTTTTTGAGACATTATAAACCAAAAAGGATTTTATTATAAAATAATATTTCAAACTTTTCCTAAAGTGACCCTCACCTCTCTTATAAAAGGGAACTTCCCCTTCTCTTAATTTCAAACCTCCAAAGCCTTTTGTCTCAAACAACCCCTAGCCAAATATCCTCCCGACATTCCTATCTTCATACTAGAGTCCTTACTTTGGTCAGAAAGCAAACCTAAAGAGCCCTTTTGAGCAAATCAAATGCAAGAACCCGAATTAGAGGTAAATATTTCATCACCTCTTTCAGGTTATTTTCTTCTTCCACTTCCTATTTCTTTGTTGTTTCCATTATAAAATAACAAATACAATATATTCTATATACTTTCATGTTATTATAAATATGATAAAAACCATATTCGTTATTCTATCCATTCTATAAATGAAAAAGTCACCATACGTGCGTACGTACGGCTTACCATCTCCACGTCGCGGAGTAGTTTGTTATTCAAACACTTCATTATTTTGGATGGGTATAATAATGAATATAACTAATGTAAATAATAAATATAAAATGTTAATGATTCTATATATATTATATGCCATCCAATTACATATGATTTCACCATCAATATAATGATATAGTCGCTCATGTGTACGTACGGATTCCCGTCTCCGCGAACACGATGAGATTCATTCCCCATCATAATCATTCAAGAATAATTTTCATTTTATGATTAAAAATAATGTTTAGAAACATAATATTATTCTATATATGAATAAAATACATCCTATCCATAACAAACATGACTTTCATAAACAAGCATATAATAGAAAACAAATCAATTAACACCCGAAATGATGATACTACTGAAATATTATTAACAAAGCAATATTATAGGATAATATATGATATCATATTTCTGTATATAGTTATTGTATAATTTAATAACAATTATTTAACTATTATACAGGATGTTAACATGCCATTGACTAAGGAAAAGTACAAGTTAATAGTTAATTTCACAATCTCTTTATTATATGAGGTTGTTTTTACGTAAGTATCTACTGGGACCTCCTTATCATCCACATCCGTGATTTCTTAAAAATGTAATTCAAAACATTTTTACTATTTAATATACTAGGGGTTAAAGTAATTTATACCCTTATTTTACCATATATGTTTTGGAAAGGAATCTTTCCATCGTTTTCCAAAAAAGGTACTTTATGACATTTTCGACAAAATTAAGGTAAGAATGTATTTTTTTTAACTTATACGACGGGTGTGGTGATTTTACATCGTTATATCATGGTTGAAGCTTCACATAAAATCTTATAATAATATTTTAAAAATAATTTTTTTCTTTTATAATTATATGACTTAAATTATTTAAAAATAGAAAGAGATATTTCTCTAAAAAAGATTTAATTTCATCTATGTCAACATCCTTTGATGGATTTTAAACTTGTTTGAAGTTGATTTATTATGATACAAAACATACATATTTTATTGAAGGTTGTGTGATATTTTTTACTGTGGATGTGTTATTTTTACACTATTCAATATTTATGGATAATATATTGACATTTCTTATGCTATTTTTAATATGAATGTTTATGTTATGTTTAAACCTTTTCATATGAGGAATTAATTGGGCTTAGTAAGTGACGGGTGGAGCCCGCTATATCTCCTCGATGCATTGGAAGGTCTCATTAGACAAACTAGTGTCTTGGAAAAAGACCTTGACAAAATATTAGTTGTAGTCTTGGAACAAGGCCTTGACTATGTGGTTTTGAAGTCTGGCATTATGCATTCCATCATTATGAAAGTGGATATTGATATTGCATGTGATTATTTGACTAGTAGAATAACCATGTAAAGAAGTAAATGGGATTATTTGATTTTATATTTTCTATATTATGATGAATTTAAAGTTTAAAAGGATTTTGTTTTAGTGTTATACATTTCCTTAAATTTTTATGCTTATTTATGAAAGTTTTTTCTATATTGTTATCCTTACTGAGCATCTGATCTCACCCCTTTATATATTTTATTTTTCCTAGGATGTAAAGCAGGATTTTATGGTTGACCTACAGGGATAGGCTAAGGATATATGTGTGTTCAAAAGGGTAAAAATTTTTGTTGATGTTTTTATTTCATGATGTAATGTAAAACTTATGAATGTATCTAGTACATCTAAGAATACTAAACTGATCAGTCTTTATGGATTTGATCCCTTATGATCATGCCAATATTATGTAATAATGCCTCGAATCTAGGTAACTAGGGTCAAGGTGTTACATTCTCCATCTTTAATTAAAATAAATATATTGTGTTCTAAATTCTGAATGTGTGAGGGTAAATTGTTTGTTAAACAATTCCTCAAAACCCTCCCATGTAAATACTTGGTCCACTCCAGCTTGGTCCTCCAATTCCCACCACTAATGTGCAAGATCATACAACTGTATGATTCCAATTTCACTTCCAAATCCGCTGGTGTTTCCAAGAATTCAAATATTCTATTTATCCAGTTCAACCATGTTTCAACCCTTTCCGATTCCGAATCACCCCTAAAGATAGGTGGATTATTCTTCTAAAATTAAACCACATATCTATGTTCTTTGGTTAATCTACTATATTCCAATTTTCCACAACATGGGAAGATTTCATTATTTTCTTCACTAGCTACTAATTCACCAGAGGATCGGGTGCAACCACATTTTTAGCAGCCTCATTCGGTTGGCCTTTGTGATGCCCACCCGGTACCGTTTCTATCAACATAAAAACCACCATAAGTCTCTCTATGTAGAATCAAAGGCTTAAAATTTTAAATTCAATTATATTTCAAATATCACCACCATTATTTCCACAATTCCATATTTCCCATGTTCCATCGATTTTGAAAAATACCCCACATTTTGAAAATCAACCCATTTTCAAAATACCGCAACCATTCACTTTTCAAATCTGCACATTTGAAAATAGTTTTCAAATTTTTCAAAAACCAATATAGTCATATCATGACATAAATCATTATTCAAAATGAAATACGAATAGTGGGAATTCATTTCTACCATGCATGTCATGCTCATCTCATTGTCTACACCAATGACAATGATATTTTTAATGTATATAAGTTTCTCAAAAACAATTTTGTAACCAACTCCCTGGTAACTTGAAGTTTGGCGTAAAAGAATTATCTATGTCATTTTATGCTATAAATTTCAAGTTCTGACAATCCTACACCTTTCTACCATCCCAACTCAAAGATTAAACGGATAATGAGTGTCAACTCCAATACCAAGATTCAATGTCAAAGGACCAAATAGATTATACCCCTTGTAACGTCACGCCCCTCCTAATTGGATTAAGAAGATGTTGAGATGCTACTTGTCCTTATGTGATGTTACCAAGGAACCAGTTATTGGAAATAATTGTTGATGGATTCAAGAATAATTATGGAACTATTTCCCCTTACATTAAAATAAACCAACCAAACAATCTAAACCCCCCCACAAATATATGATGCATGTCAACAAAGTGAACCAAGACAACACATTACCAAGAGACAAAAAACAACCAAACCATTCCATAATAATCCCAAATACCAATAAAATTGAACCACAAAAATCTAAAATTATATTACCAAGTGGATGACAAAACAACAAGACCCAAAGGAAACCATGACACAATTTATAGTTCCACACCAATCACTATGCTCCAACCACCACAATACTCCCCAAGAATCATGATGATATTCTAGAAAAATGAGATTCTTTACCATATAATCAATAAATTTTAAAATAAAAATTTTAAAATACAACAACAAATAACATTTCATTGCAATAACCCATTTTCCACAAAATGCACAAATCATCACAAAATGAAATTCAATCAAGATTTTCACAAAATATTAGTAAAAAATATCAAGCATAACAAATTATCTAAAATCAAGACTTCTAGTTCTACCAAAGTGAACTCTAGAGAGAATCCACCTACCTTAGGGTTTTTGTGAAATAGACCAACTCACAACTACACCACAAATCTATTTGAAATCTCTAACAAAACTACCTTAGATCTCATTTCCTATCATTGACATTCCCAAATCTAATAATTTTAGGGAAAAACAAACCAATATCTACATGAAATGGATTTATATAGAAAAAACCCATATATATATATATATATAACTGGATATAATGAAAACCATGATAGGATACTTACTGGAGAATAATTGCCTTCAAATGACTAAAAAACCCTTGGATTCTCCTCCAAAATGAGTGGGAGTGGTGTCCAAGCCCCTATGAAGGGATAATAACAAGTGGGGTTTATATGGGAGATGAAATGAGGGTTTTAGGAAAAATCCCTAACAAGAATATTTTTAAAACACTATTTTTAATGTCGTGCATAGTTAGCTTGCACGATTAGAAAAAATGTACACTATTCATGTGGCTGGCACTATCTGAAGGGTGCCTCATATGGTTGGTCTGTATGGGTACAAAAAACGTGCACCAGCCATAAATATGCCCTCTTTTCCATAGTAAATGATTACTTGGGGAGGCCTTATAATTTAGAAAACTGTGCACCTTAACCGTGCACCACATCCTTTGCCTTTTCGACACTGTGCACAGTTACCTGGGTTTGTTACCTGGTTTCCACTAATCGTGTTGAAACTATGTACCCATAGAAATGCTACCAAACATTTCCAAAACCCATAGAAACTCTCACAAATGTTACACTGCCACATTAAACATATAAAATGACATAATAAAAGGTTACATACATAAAATTGGGGGTGCTATAGAAATAATTTCCCTTATTTAGTTTTAAATATTATTCATCTATGTGATTTTAGATCGACATATCAATGGATGCATTTAATTTTAGTTCATTTGTTAAATTTAATATTTTTTAGTTTTTTACATTTCCATGTTTATTTTCATTATCCAGATATTTGAATGGATTGTATTTCCATTTATTACTGGGCTATACTATTTATTCAGTTCCTTCTTAGTTTGTCGATTACATGGTAAGTGTGTTCAGTTATTTACAATGAAATAATTATTACACTCATTTATTCATTATTGTTTTTACAATATTTTTTCTTTATTGATAATTTTAGATCACCCTTATTATTTTTCGTTCCCCATGAATCCAATAAGAGTACCATAAAAGATATACCAGGAATTAAAATATGGATTAGAGTTATCCTAAAAGTTATTTATCTAAAGAAAGATGAAAATTTTATATTATAATTAGTGTATTCGTTTATAATACATGACTCATATATTTATCCTATTTAACCAGACTACTAAATACTTTAGTCCTTCTAGATTTGATTCCTTATAATCATGCCAATGTAATTGATAGTAGACACTGGTTTCATTCTATCCGGTGTTAGGTCTCTACACCAATTATTTCTACATGTCAAATATTTTCATATTAATTTGATTGAGATCAGTAAGAAGTGAAAAAACTACTCCTTTTAGAGTAATCAATTTTTCATGGGAACCACCAAGTTCTTAGGAAGGATCTGTCCCAATGCCATGGTTTACTAGAAACATTTTTTAATTTGGGATAGAATGAGATCAAGATAATTTTATCCTCAAGGATTTCTCATGAATGAAACACTTCACATATGTAATGAACCAATTTAAATATTCGATATAAATACTTAAAAAATGAAATTAAATTCATTAAGAATTTTATAAACACTCCAAATGTTTCAACTCTTTAAATGTTCAGTTAAAAATAATTAATAATCATTTATTGTTTAAATGATTATGTAAGATGTTAAAACTCTATAAATCAATCATCATATGATGAATAACTAAAGGAAGACCATGATGTGGTCTAAAACACTATGTAATAGTTTGACCTAAAGTATACCATGACATGGTCTAAACCACAATGTTATGGTGGTGTCTTTATAACACACTTCCAATAGCATAAATACCTTGGAATATTAATTTTAACCATACTCTAACACCGTGATATGATAAAATAAATAATAATAAAATTAAGGATGGAGGATGTGTAGATACCCAAGCCTCATGTACATGGACATTACATTACTTTTGTGTAATAATTAATACATAACATAAAAAAACACAAAAGGACTATAATAGTTTTGTGTCTTTGGAAACTCAGAACATAATCTTCTAATTAGGGGGAAATATCTTCAACATCTCCCATAAAGATATTCCCCTTTTGTTTTCTTACCTAAAACCTTTCTTTAAATCATAGGGAAAAGAAAACATATAAAGGGTGAGATCAAATTATTAGTAAGGGTAATCATAGATAAAAGAAAACAGACCATATACATTTGAACTTAAAAACATGAACATAAAGTTTAAACATCAAAATCTTGAGTTGTGAAATAAATCTTGGCAGTACGTAAGGAATAAATCATAAAGGAAAATAAATCATGATAAAATATCATGAGAATAAAACATGTAATTGTTGAAAACCATTAAGCACGTGATATGATTTCCATAGTAGCCAAGGCATTGCTGCCAAAACCATCACAATGGACAAATTCCATTACTGAACTTGGTTTACTTGTCGTTCCAGCCCTGTATTACTGAACTAGGTTTACTTGTCATTCCAAACATGTTTATCTCATGAGATATAAATCTTTACCCAATGCATTGTAGGGAGATATAGTTCCCACCCATATCATATTGAAATCATTCTAACGTGTGCCACAGAACAATCATAAATCATTCATCATAACCCAAAGAATAAAATGGGTTTCATAAACATCATCCCATATTAACATAATTCATATAAAACAAATGGATATCATTTCATCATAAGAAAAATAAAACCATGTAAATAATAGAGACATTATACTTGAAACATATTCATACTAAATAATGTCACCTTAGATGGGAAATAGTTTTGATAACACACTTGAAATGAATTCTTGAGGAAAATATCCATTCTTCTTCAAAATCATTTTATTTTCACAAAATACCATGTAATTTTAATAGAAAATTATTTTTTTGAAAATAATCATGAAATAATTTATAGTAATCTTCAAGAAAATAAGCCGTTATGAAATCATAAAAATTTGTTCATGTCGTATAAGTTAAAAAAAAATATTCTCCTCGTACTTTTTCCAGAAAAGTTAAAAAGTACCTCATATGGTAAAAAAAGAAATATTCCATACATAACATGTAGTAAAAGTCAAAAATTGGTAAAAATGACTTTAAACATAAATGAAAAAATATTATATAACATGGACATGGATGATTAATATAACCCCAGTAAATATTTACGAATGAACAATCTCAGATAAAAAGGAGATTGGAATAATTATCCCTTACCTTATATACAATTTCCTTTTTATGTGTCTAATACTCCAGTATAGTGGGTTTAAACTTATTATTAAAATTTAATAGAACTATAATAATATTTATGATCTCATTTATGATTCACTTACGACTTTATATTACTCATTCATTTTTCGAATCCATGTTAAATTAGTGTTTATGGAAAAATTGCTTCATTTCTCATGCATGTTTTGAATTCTAATTATTCATATGATTAATTAGATCATGATTACTTACTTTCAGAATGTAAAAAATTATTTATATATAATATATATAATAGATCGATAAATGTAATGAAATACACCATTCATGGAGACAATAGGTTGTATGTACACATGAATGTTGTTTTTGTTTCCTTATTAAATTGAATGAAAGTAAGTAAATAACATATACATAAATCTAGTTTTATTATTATGTCATATATTTCATGATTATTTACTATACATACTTTATAATTATTTTGATATGTTTAACATGGATAAGGAATCGCATCACGTCGTGGAGACGGTAATCTGTACGTACGCATGACCGATGATTTCATTCCCATAATTATTGAATGTAATTGTAGTGGATGATATAAAAAATCAGAATCATTATGATGATATAATAATCATATATAGTTATTAGTTCCACCATTATACCCATCCAAGTATGGTGGTGGTGGAAAAACAGATTACACCACGGCGTGGAGATGATAAGTTGTACGTACGCACGCGCGGTGATTTCATTTTTCATTGGATGGATAGAAGGTGAAATAGGGTTGTTTAATATTTATAATAACATATCAGTATGTTATTTATACTTATTTTATTACTTTAAAATGAAACAAATAAATAAGAGTAAGTATAAGAATAAAGAAACTTGAAAAATCAGTACAAGAGAATACCTCTTCCTCGATGCACCTTCTTTAAACTTCCTCTTAAGGGACTAGTGTTGGTCTTTTGAGAAGACCAGAACCTCCATATTGTTACTAGGGAAGTTTAAAAGATTAATGGGCAGGTTTTTTCCAATCTTGAAGGCTCAAAATTGTGTGAAGAGGAGAGGCATGAGGTGGCTTTTTATAAGAGAAGAGAGGGGCACTTCTGGTAACCTCAAAAATATTAATTAATAATTAAATCAAAACCCACCTAAAAAACTCCAAAAATTCCTCCATTAGAATATGGGATTAGATAGGGTTGTAATATCATCAACCAATAAAATTTATACATGTTTTATGTTTATTTTAAACCTTATTATCTTGATTTATCTTTATTTAATCTATTCAATATTATTTGTGGTAATAATTTTCTAAATTTTAAATTGTTATAAATACTTACTTATGTGTTGTGAATTGTCCATAATTTGATACTTTATGACATTTTAGACCATATAAATTTTAATTTATAATTTTTAAATATTTTTTTGATTTTTAAAGAATTTAATAATATGTAATTTTTATAAAATATCAATAGTGGCAATTTTTGACACGATTCATTTATTTGAATTTAAATAAAATCCACACAAGAAGATATGTTTGAACCAAAATATTTAATAGATTAATAACATGTCATATTAATCTATAAATTTTTTGGAGAACACTAATTAGTTCATATAATATTTATTTTAATACTTTTAAAATCATTTATTTGTTATTTCTCTTAATAAAATAATTACTACAACATTTTTTTTAATTATTTAATATACATATTTGTTGCATAAAAATTAAATAAAAAATACTATGATGAATATAAATCAAATATATTTCATAAGAATAATTTTAGTAGAATTTATCTTTTAAAACACTAAACTTTTAAATTTTTATGTTTATTAAATTATGAAGGTGACAACTTTGACATCATTTAAAATAAAATAATATAAATGTCATAATCAGTTTTATAAGGCTCCAAATGGTCCACAAGTTGAAACTTGGATTCTTATGGTATATATATACTTGACCAATAATTTTTTGTCAAGTTTTTATGTCTTTTTATGGGTATTATTATTTTAATAAATACAATATTATTTATTTTTCACTAAATAAATAATTTCTGCATCATTAATGTATAATATATTAAAGTAATTGAATATTTTTTAAAATATTTTTGTGATTTCTAAACTATTTATTAAAATGTTATTTTTATAAAATATCAATAGTGTCAATTTTGACACTATTCATTTATTTAAATTTAAATAAAATACACACATAAGATATGTTCGAAAAAAAATATTTAATAGATTACTAACATGTCATATAAATCTAGAAAATTTGTGGAGAACACTAATTAGTTCATAAAATGTTTATTTTAATACTTTTAAAGTAATTTATTTGATATTTCTCTTAATAAAATAATTACTACAACATTTTTGTTTAATTATTTAATATACATATTTGTTGCATAAAAATTAAAAAAACTATTATGAATATAAATAAAATATATTTCATAATAATACTTTTAGTCGAATTTCTCTTATAAAACACTCAACTTTTAAAATGTTATGTTTATTAAATTATGAAGGTAACAACTTTGACATCATTTGAAATAAAATAATATAAATGTCATAATCTGTTTTATAAGGCTTGAAATGGTCCAAAAGTCGACACTTGGATGCTTATGGTGTAGATATACTCGACAAATGAGTTTTGTTCAAGTTTTTTGGTCTTTTTATGGGTATTATTATTTTAATAAAAACTATATTATTGATTTTTCACTAGATAAATAATTTCTGCATCATTAATATATAATCTATTAAGGTAATTAAATATTTCTTAAAAATTACAAAAAAAAATTCCATAATAAAAAAATATTTTAGCTTATTTTTTACCATATAAATTATCTTGATGAAAAAATATTTTTTTAATTAAAATTTCACGTATTTTTATTATTCATCAAAATATGAATGTTAAAATAAAAATATTAAAAAATTATCCAAAGTAAATTTTTATATAATTATTGCAGCTAATAAATTTATTTTGTCAAATTGAACTCATAAACATGTAAAAAACTAGATTTAAAGTGGGTGCTCCATCAAAAGGTGGAAAACTGTATTTTTTGAAAAAATATTTCCTTTATATGAAAAATTGATTTTGTTCTCATAACTTGTTCTAGAAAATTCATCAGATTAATTATAATGTTATAAAATTAAAAATTGGGATAATACTATTCATAAAGGTTAGGTCATAATAATATTAGAACAATATATCGTTGTTTAGTGAAACTCAGTATTGAGTACAACACACGCTATTGAGGAAGGTCGCTCTTGCATGAAACACAAGCCAATAATAGTGTTTGTGTATACTACAAGCTAATACGGTATAGCATATAGTGAAATCTAATCTTGGTGTATCATACAACACAAGACATCAAATAAATTAAAAATAATATTTCTCATAAAATCTTGGACTGTTACATTTTACCCCCTTAAAATGAATTTTGCCCTTGAAAATCGTCGGGGTTATAAATAGTTTACTACTTGAAAGTTTTTTTTATAGAAACCCACTTCATTAAAAAAATACTAGAACTTAATTGTAAAAACTAAAGTTTTAAACGTAACAGTTACCCAAATTAACTCGTCATTGGGTTTCTACATTGGAGAACATATGCGAAAATATAGATATGGAAGAGAAATATAACCATCAAGTTCTGATGGAGTGTGGTAGAGAACTTGGCTATGAAAAATCCAATAATCACAAATCCATAAATTTGTGATGATCTATGGTCCCATCTGATTCATCCGATATGAGGGTACTAGGACAATGTTTTTGGTTTTCATGATCATTTCCCTAAAGTTGAAAATCTTGAATTGGAATAAATACTTACTTGATTTTGGTACAATCTCGTCATTGGTCATTCCTTGAAAAATTTACACTTCATATCTTAAAGAAATGAAGTTGAATTTTTTATTTGTGAAGTGTTAGAAGATCGTGTGATATAATTATGGGTCATTCTATCCGTCTCAAAAAAAGGTTATAAAAAGTTATTATAAATACAGAATTACATATATGGTGATATTAATCCTATATGGTTCCAAAAATGGACTTATACTTCATCTATCATACCGCTAAATAAAATAAAACTAATTTCTACTAACCAAGTACTTCCTGTAGGCCAGTGGTAGGTGATAAAGGCTTGTCGCACTTCGGTTGTGGGTTCGATTCCCACAGCTTTTTCCGACGCGACGGGTTGTCGCTCGTCCTATGGGTTGTCCTTTTTCTAAAACTATACTATTATAACATTTCAGAAATAATATCAAAAATTTCTAGCCTTAAACAATAATATCTGATGTCTAACTTAATCCATTACAACCTATAGGCTTATTGAAAATACTTCTATCCAAACTCACAGTATAAAGAAAAATGTTACTAGAGAGGTCATATACAAATCATGTGATTACCATCCTTTATCCCCATATATCATAAGATATATTTTGTTGGTCACATTCCAAACATTTCAATACCTTAATCATGTATTCATGAAACATGAATTACCATAGAACCTTAGTGAAAACATGAATACTGTCAAAATTTAACTCTTTCCACATACCAGAATCCCAAAAATACTATATACTCAAACAATTATATCACTTTGTCCTTATACCAGTCATGATCCCATTAATACTGTCAAACATATTATTTTCTTTTTATCCCTTCATTATGTGCATGTCATCTTCTTTCCAAAAATATTTCAATCACTTCTCATGGTTATCGTTACAATTCAACATATACATTCAAATACATTAAAAACAATAGTGTAACAATCCTTAGAGGTTTCTTTATTCCATAGTACCATCAAATTACCTATACAACATTACTCTTGATAAACATACAATCATTACACTACCTTCTTAAACCATCGATCGAGTTTCATCATTTTATTCCTTAACACTTCTTTCATATCTTATATCATTTGTAGTCTCTTCATCATCATCAACATAAATACTACCCAAACGACCATACTGATTCTCTTCACGAGATTTTACCTTAGAGAATTGGTTTGCATAATTCTTGTACATTCCACATTTAAAACATTTAACTGTTGTTGATGTCTTATAAATACCATTATCATTGTCCATAGTTTTAACAGAACCCTTTCCTTTGTAATTACTGGGTTTGTGTCCTTATTTACACCCAAACCATCTTCCAATTCCATTGAAACATTCTCTTTGATGTCTCTTCCCACATGATTTACATGAGGAAAATTGAACATTTTGTCCTCTATGATAATCATAAAACTCCATATTTCTCTTATTAACTGAGTCAGGAAACTTACCAAAGTTTAGATTATTGATCATATTATGAGATTTCTGATTAGGAATAATAATGATGTTTCACCTTCAAAATCTTGTTTCATTTTCTTTATCATGAAGAATATCATTCCATTGTCCATCATATTCTTTATTAACATGAATCTTCGTATTTCAAGACATTTTCTAAAACCCAAAAAGAATAGTGTGAGAGGAGAAAATCACACTAGGAAAACAACATAATAAAGGGGGAGTACCTTCAATATCTAAAATCTGAGGTTTTATTATAATATCGTTACTATAATTCTAGGACTATAACCTATACTTATACTTAACCTTAGAGACATCCCTAGACATACCTTAGAAATATCTCTAGGGATCTCACTAAAGTTTTCACATCCTAGTTTCCAAAGGTTAACTAAACCTTTCCTATGATACCAACTGTATAGAACCAAGATTGACATGCATGGACATTACATTGCTTTTTTGGAATACTTAATATATAACATAAACAGACACCCAAGGACTGTAATAGTTTAGTGTCTACGGAAACTCGGAACATAATTTTCTAATTATGGTGAAATATCTTCAACATCTCCAGTGAAGATATTCTCCTTTTGTTTTCTTACCTAAAAACTTTATTTATATCTAATGGAAAAAAACTTATAAAGGGTGAGCTCAAATGCTCAGTAAGGGCAAGCATGAAGAAAATAAAACAAACCATATACATTTGAACTTAAAAACATGAACATAAAGTTTAAACATCAAAATCATGAGTTGTGAAATAAATCTTGGAAGTATGTAAGGCATAAATCATAAAGTAACATAAACCATGATAAAATATAATGAGAATAAAACATGTAATTTTGGAAAACAATTAAGCACATGATATGATTTCCATAGTATCCTAGGTATTTCTGCCAAGACCATCATAGTGGACAAATTCCATTATTAAACCGGGTTTACATTTCATTCCAGCACTGTATTACGGAACCATATTTATTTTTCATTCCATCCATGTTAATCTCATGAGATATAAATCTTTACCCAATGCATTGGAGGGAGATATAGGTCCCACCCATCTCATATTTAAATCATTCTTACGTGTGCCACAAAACAATCATAAATCATTCATCATGACTCAAAGAATAAAATGGGTTTCATAAACATCATCCCATCTTAACATAATCCATATAAAACAAATGGATATCATTTCATCATGAGAAAAATCAACCCATGTAAATAATAGAGGCATTATACATGAAACATAATCATACTAAATAATGTCATCTTAGATGGGGAATAGTTTTGATAAAACACTTGAAATGAATTCTTGAAGAAAATAGCCTTTATTCTTAAAAATCATTTTATTTTCACAAAATTACATGTAATTTTAAAAGAAAATGATTTTTTTGAAAATAATCATGAAATAATTTAGAGTAAGCTTCATGAAAATAAGGTGTTATGAAACCGTAAAAATCCTTTCAGGTCGTATAAGTTAAAAAAGCATTCTCCTCATACTTTTGCTGGAAAAGTCAAAAAGTACCTCGTATGGTAGACAAAAGAAAGATTCATTACATACCATGTAGTAAAAGTCAAAAATTGGTAAAAAGTAATTTATACATACATGATTTTTTTAGAAAACATGGACATAAATGATCAATATAACCCGAGTAAATACATAAGAATAAACAATCTCGAATAAGAACGAGATTGGAATAATTATCCATTACCATATGTAAAATTTCATCCGTATGTGTCTGAGACTCATGTATAGTAGGTTTAAAAATATTATTAACTTTTAACAGAACTATAATAATATTTATTTTATCATATATTACTCACTTATAACTCTATATTACTTGTTTATTTGTAAATTCCATGTTAAATTATTCTTTTGGGTAAAATTGTTTCATTTTTCGTACATGTTTTGACTTCTAATTATTCATATGATTACTTAGATCATGATTACTCATTTCCAGAATTTAAAACATTATTTATATATAATATATATTCACAATATATAATATATATAATAGATCTATAAATGGAATGAAATACACCATTCATGGAGACGGTAGGTCATACGTACGCATGAACGTTGTTTTCCTTTCCTTATTAAATTGAATGGAAGTAAGTAAATAACATATAAATAAATCCAGTATCATTATTATGTCATATATTTCATGATTTTTTATTATACATACTTTATAATCATTTTGTAATGGTTAACAAGGATAATGAATCTCATCGTGTCATGGAGACGGTAATCCATACGTACGCACAAGCGATGATATCGTTCCCATAATTATTGAATGGAATTGGAGTGGATGATATAATATATTAGAATCAGTATGATTTATAATAATCATATACAGTTATTATTTCCACCATTATACCCATCCAAGTATGGTGGTGGTGGAAAAACATATTACACCACGACGTGGAGACGGTAAGTCGTACGTACACACGTGCGTTGATTTTGTTTTTCATAGGATGGATAGAAGGTGAAATAGGGTTGTTTAATATTTATAATAACATATAATTATATTATTTATACTTATGTTATTACTTTATAATGAAAAAACTAATGAATAGGAAGTAGAAGAATAAAGAAACTTGAAAAATCATTAGAAGATATTACCTCTTCCTCGACGCACCTCCTTTAAACTTCCTCTTAAGGGTCTAGATTTGATCTTTTGAGAAGACCAGAACCTCCAGAATATTACTAGTTAAGTTTAGAAGAGTAATGTACGGGGTTTTGCCGATATTTATGCCTCAAAATTGTGTGAAGAGGAGAGGTATGAGGTTCCCTTTTATAAGAGAAGAGAGGGGCACTTTTTGTAACCTCAAAAATATTAATTAATAATAAAATCAAAACCCACTTAAAAACCTTCAAAAATGACTCCATTCTAAGATGATATGATATAGGGTTGTAATATAATCAACCAATAAAATTTATATATTTTTTATGTTTATTTTAATCCATATAATCTTGATTTATCCTTATTTAGTATTTTAAATCTTATTTGTGGTAATAATTTTCTAAATATTAAATTGTTATAAATACTTACATATGTGTTGTGAATTGTCCATAATTTGATACTTTATGACATTTTAGACCATATAAATTTCAATTTATAATTTTTAAATATTTTTGTAATTTTAAATGAATTTAATAATATTTTATTTTTATAAAATATCAATAGTATCAATTTTGACACTATTCATTTATTTGAATTTAAATAAAATCCACACCAGAAGATATGTTCGAAAAAAAAATATTTAATATATTCCTAACATGTCATATTAGTATATAAAATTTTTTTAGAACACTAATTAGTTCATATAATATTTATTTTAATATCTTTAAAATCAATTATTTGATATTTCTCTTAATAAAATAATTACTACAACATCATTGTATAATTATTTAATATACATATTTGTTGCGTAAAAATTAAAAATAAATTACTCTGATGAAAATAAATCAAATATATTTCATAATATTACATTTAGTATAATTTATATTTTAAAACACCCAACTTTTAAAATGTTATGTTTATTAAATTATGAATGTGACAACTTTGACATCATTTAAAATAAAATAATATAAATGTCATAATCTATTTTATTAGTCTTAAAATGGTCCACAAGTAGACACTTGGATGATTATGGTTTAGATATACTCAACCAATAAGTTTTGGCCATGTTTTTTGGTCTTTTTATCGGTATTATTATTTTAATAAAAACTATATTATTGACTTTTCACTAGATAAATAATTTCTGCATCATTAATGTATAAGCTATTAAGGTAATTAAATATTTCTTAAAAATTATAAATAAATTACCATAACAATGAAAAAAAAATCTATCTTTCAAATGAGTATTTATAATAGAATTTATATTCTGTATAACCTTATATTAAAAATACTTTAATTATTAAAGTTTAGTGAGACATATTTCACTTTCTTTGAATAAAATAAATTAAAGGTCTTAATCACGTCTAAGTGGGTTCAAAAAGATACCATTTCGACCCAAGTATATTTTAGGTCGAAATATAATCATCCGGCTATATTAATACAAGTGTTAGAGTAATTTTATAATATTATTTCTACCCTTAATTTCCTGATTTACCTTTAACTGTGGTGAATAAAATTTACTGTAGTTACTATTCATAATGGCTAAAAATAAATAGCATATTAACGTAATTTGGACCAACTAGTTCAAAATATGGAATCCATTTTTTTAAATTCAATACAAATAAGTGGTATTATTTAATTTAAAATTACTCCCACTGTTGAGATAATGGGTTTTAAAAGTAAAACATTACCAAAGATTGAAATTTTTTTACCTGTGAATTCCGTGTAAAATTAATGCTAATGACTTACATTATATTAAATGGTAAAAATATATTCTATATATACTTTAAAACCATTCAATATTATAATTTAAACATATAAATTATCTTGATGAAAAAAAGGTGTTTTTAATTAAAATTTAGCTTATATTTACTATTCATCAAAATATGAAAGTTGACACAAAAATATTAAAAAATTATCCAAAGTAAATTTTTATATACTTATTGAAATTAATAGATTTATTTTATCAAATTTAACTCATAAAAGTGACAAAAACTAGATTTAAATTGGGTGCTCCATCAAAAGGTGGAAAAACTGTATTTTTGGAAAAATATTACCTTTATACGAAAAATTGATTTTGTTCTCATAACTTGTTCTAGAAAATGATTAAGATGAATTATAATTTTATAAAATTAAAAATTAGGTTAGTAATATTCATAATGGCTAGTTCATAATATTATTAGAACAATATATCCTTGTTTAGTGAAACTCAGTATTGCGTACAACACACACTATTGAGAATGGTCTCTCTTGAGTGCAACATAAGCCAAGAATAGTGTTTGCATATACTACAAGCTAATACGGTGTTGCGTATAGATCAATATAATCTTGGTGTATCATAAAACACAAGACATCAAAGAAATTAAAAATAATATTTCTCATAAAATATCAGAGTGTTATAAGATGAAGTCACCATTGATCACCCCCTACTCAATTGATCTGTGTATATTTCCACAAGGAACAGCTAATTGGGGTTTCCATTTTCTTTTATGAATTTATCATCCTTAATTGATATTCCAATAATAATAACATTAATACATATAGACATATACAAATATATACATACACACATAAATATATAAATCACATAATAATTAAATATTTCATTAATATTAATAAAAACTCTTAATAATTTACGTATTATATCAATTCAAATTACATCAATTTAATTCAATTCATTATTTAAGTATCAAATTGACAACAGTAACAATCAAAAATTATTAATTTATAAAATAAAAATAAAAAAATATCTTTTATTCCCATATTTACCTACCAAAATATTTTTATTATTTATTTTAAAAATTTATTCATGTTTTAATGGCCCGCATTCATACTGTTTAGTAAAATCAAGGGAAATTTTAATTTTTTGTCCCAAAGTAAGGGTGTTTTAAAAATTGTGTTTTGGATCAAGATTTTGAGTTTTTGAATATATATTGGAGGTGTTTTGGATGTGTTTAGAGTCCCATTATGTGTTTTAATAAGTTGGATGAGAGTTGGATCTTGGTCGAGGTGACCTAATTATAGATTTCTTCTACAAGAGGTAGGTCATGTCATCGTTTTGGGGCCTTAAGGAATAGTGAGTGTTTTGTGTAGAATTTTTTTATGGATTGAAGAATTTTGAACCATGAGATGTTGAGATAATTACCAAATACATTGTGTAATATTACTATCTTGGTGTGAGTTATCAGTCTTGTCATAACAATTAGTGATTGTGGTGTGGAATAAGAAATGTAAGAGTTTACTCTTTCATACATAATGCTTCCCTCTAGATGTGTAAGGATTATTTCATGATGCATAAGGTCCACAACATGATATTTTAGGGTTAAGATATGATTTTTAAGGGTAACCATGGGATACATAAGTGTCAAATCCACGGTGTGAAGATCAAGATATGGTTCATGGAATCACATCATGATGAAAACCATTACGTATCTCCTGAGAAACCTAATGTATGTCTTTACAAAAACAATTTGGATGATGGTCATACTTTGACCCATGGGGTGTCTCATAGATCATATATAGGTTTCAAATCATTAAAATAGAGTTGTTTTATGAATCCAGTATAGGAAGGTGATTTGTTCCATAAATATGGGAGGTTGATCCATGATGATCTCAGCTATGAGAATTCTAGTTTATCTTAGATGTCACGACCCATCCCCCAGGGCCCGTACCGTGACTAACCCAAGCCCGCCTTTTATAGGCCAGGGGCTAGCGACTAGCACCAAAGGCGTAATTCCCTAAAACTGGGAAGGCATTGCCTTTATAAATAGTAATCACACAGCAGGATATGAAACACTAAGTAAAATTGTATAACAAAAGAGTGTTGAAAGTAAAAAAGGGGCTCGAATAAAATCCCAATAGTGAAGTACAAGAAACTGAAAGTACAAGTACAACTGAAGAAAAAGGAAAAAATCATTTGGGTCATCCTCCAAGGTTCCTACCTGAAGGGTAGGTACATATCCCCTCCTCATCACCCCTCATCCGTCCATCTCCTCCGTGTACCGACTAATCGTAAGGTCCACTTCTGGGTACTATCCAGTCCTGGTACTCTCATCCTCAGTCAGTGATGTCCATCTTCTGCACCATACACAACAAAGTGCATGCATTGCCTATGAAAGGGTGAGTATAAAGATACTCAGTAGGGACCCCAAGACCCTCTAGGTCTCACAAAATCCAACAAGGATAACACACAAAGTATGAAATAAACAGATATCCTTACTTAGGTATATGCCCATACATATACCTAAGTTATCAAGTAATCCATCTCAATTATGAGGAAAACACAGAGGTTCTGACTCATCTCACACTAGGATTTATTCTAGGGGTAGTACCAAGTAACATTTTGAGTCACAACGTTGAACACCTCGGCTACTAGAGAACTCCTCCTCAATCGAGTACAGTGGGCATGTCGTGTCACACAGAGGTGCTTCCCACTAACCATGTACTGCTAAGTTACTCCTCCTATTGAGTATTGTGGTTCTACCACGTCACATAGAGGTGCTCCCCACCGTGGGTCTTCTACGTCACATAGAGGTGCTCCCCCTTGTAGCCTACTGAGGTAATCCTCTTGTCTAGTATCGTAGGACTACCACGTCACCAAGGTGCTCCCCACTGTGGGTTTTCCGTGTCACCAAGGCTCTCCCTACTGGGCTATTCATGTCACTCCGAGTTGAAACGATCAACAGTCGTCAAGTCTCATCCAGCCACTAGGCCTCTACACTATGCTCGCTCGTCTCTGAGAGGATCTTCTCCACAAGCTACTAGTCGATACTCCAACTACCACAAAGTCCCATGATGAAGTGTCTCAAAGGTCTGTCACGTCATAGGGGTCTCAACGTAACAGACAACATGTCAATCAAACGTCCGGTTTGTGAGTTATTAGCCTTTTAGTCCCGGGTGCCCAGTTAGATTCATGCTCGATCCAACCTGAACATTCCCCATATCAATCTAAAACACAGTGGGGTATCACTCAAAGGTACTGTCTCGCTCCAAGATTTCCAGCGCCATTGAAGGTTCATCAAACTGACATTCAGTGCCAAAGTTATGGCCAAAAGAAAGTAACTAGGTTTTAGTGGGCTCGGGTCTGGTACGGGTCGACCTGGCCTGGCCCACGAGGGCCACGAGGGTGCTGCAAGGGCAGCTCGTACAGTGGGTACTGCGAGGGTGTGGACCGACCACAATGGCATGAATCGACCGCGACGGCATGGACCATTCGCGAGGGTGCAGAATGGCAGCGAGGACGGCATACCGGCCACGAGGGCGTGGACCAACCGCGAGGGAGCGAGGTCGTGGGGCTGCTCGTAGGGCCGGAGGGTGGTGCAAGATGGGGCAGCTCGGTTCGTTTTCCACGCACCCCTAATCCTGGGCTCGTGCATTGGTTCTTCGTAGTCTAAGAGGTTACTTGTCGGCAGTCTTCATGGATGAAGTGTTCTTCATCGAGGAAGTGTTCTTCATTGGAGAAGCTTTCTCCCAATTCCACCCAAAAGATCCAAGGATAATAGATTAAGTTCTACATTTAGTTTTTTGGAACAAAATCAAAATAGCTTAATAAATTAACTAGGTTGGCATATTAAATGTATGTGTGTTGGAATAATTAATGCGGAGTAGTTCAAGAGGCTCCTCCACATTAATGAGGAGGGTTGAGAGGTTTTTCTCCATAGTGAGGGGAGTTCAAGAGGTTTAGGCCTCGGGTGGTCCCCACCACCATAACCTCTCATGGTAGGTAAGGTTGGGGTGGTCCCCACAACCATAACCTCTCATGGGAGGTTAAGTTCAGGCACTCCCCACTTCCCAAATTTAACATGGAGGATTTAAAAAATTAAAAAAATGTTGTATAATTATATTTTTATTATATTCTTTCATGAAAAAACACAAAAACTAACTTCCACCCCTGGCCAACTACCATCAATGTGAAAGTCTTTTTAAGAAAATATCGGTGCTGCGAGTTCAACAGTGCCCTCAGATTTCAATTCTGAGCACATGTTCAAAATTTAGAAAAAACCCGCTGTCACGTTTGCTGAACGTACCCGAACAAAAGTTTAGAAATTCATTTCAGGCACTTCGGTCCTCAGAATCATGCGCCGTCAATTTTTTCGGACTCGTAAAATTCCCATTTAATTAAAAAAAATTACATGGAAATTCCAGGTCATTACATTCTCCCCACCTCAGGATTTACGTCCCCATAAGCCACAACTAAAAACAAGGGAACATGTGGGGGTACTGAGAAGGCATCTAAGCCTCCCTCTCCCATGTGCTCTCCTGGAGGTTCTCGTGCTACCAGCGAACGCACACCAGAGGTATCAACTATCCACGAAGAACCTGCTCCTGTCGATCCTCAATCTCTACTGGAACCTCTGTAAAATCCACCCCATCATCAATGTCCATCTTTCCATGGTCGATGATGTGAGAAGGGTCGTGCACATATCTCCTCAACTGGGATACGTGGAAGACATCATTCACCCAATGCAACTGAGGTGGAAGAGCTAAGTAGTATGCCACCTCGCTGACTCTACTGAGGACCCGAAAAGGTCTGATGAACCTTAATGATAACTTTCCACCTCATCCAAATCTCTATACACCTCATCAGGGTGAGACCCATAGAAAGATGTGGTCTCCATCCCCAAACTCCAGATTCATCCATCTCCTGTCGGAATACGACTTCATCCTGATCTATTCACTCTTTATCTAATCCTAGATGATCTACACCTTCTCTATGGTATCCCAAACCATCTCTAGTCCCACGAGTGCTGACTCCCCTAGGTCAGTTTAGCACAAGGGTGATCTTTAAGATCCCTCATACAACACCTCATAAGGTTTCATCCTTATGTTAGAGGGATGGTTGTTGTTGTATGAAGAATACACCAAAGGTAAGTGATCATCCCAGCTGCGACCGAAGTCAAGGACACAAGCATGGAGCATGTCCTCGAGGGTATGAATAGTCTACTCAGTCTGACCATCCATCTGCGGATGGAAGGCAGTGCTCAAATGAAACTTCGTATAGAAAGACTCATGCAACCCCTTCCATAGCTGGAAAGTAAAACATGCATCACAATTAGAGACAATCATCGGGGGTACTCCATGTAGCTGCACAATATCCTGCACATAGAGGCATCACAAGCTCTCTACTGGACCCTACTCTCTGATCAGTAGGAAGTGGGCCGACTTGGTGAGTCGGTCAACGATTACCCAGATAGATTAATGACCTCTATATATTTGTGGAATAACTATCAAAAAGTCCATGGATCTCCCATACCACTTCCAATATGGGACCTCTAAAGGCTGAACCAAGCCTACCGGTACCAGATGCTCCGCCTTCACCTGCTGACAAGTGATTCATCGAGAGACAAACTCTGTAACTACTTTCTTCATTCCCGGCCACCAGTGATGTCATCGGAGGTCTTGATACATCTCTGACACTCTTGGATGTACCACTAGAGGTGATGTGTGGAACTCCCTCTAAACTTCTTCCTGAAGTGACACTGGTACCATGGTACGTACTCTAAAGAGGATGATGTGCTCCCCACCTTCATAAAATCCATCAGGTGCTTGTCCTATGGATATCTGAGCATGTCGTGCCTCATAGTTAGAGTCCCCACACTCCACCTCCCATACTAGATGAAGAAGTGGGGGAGTGACTGTAAGAGACTAAAGGAAAGATGCTCTATCTCTATCCACAATAGATATCTATAAAGCAGCCAGCTGCTCCATCGCCTCACCTAACAGCTGTATACCAGACCTCCTGTTGAGTGCATCTACAACAACATTCCCCTTTCTAGGATTATAGAATATCTTGAATTCATAGTCCTAGAGGAACTCAAGACAACATCAATGTATTAGGATCATATCCATCTGAGAGAAGACATACCTGAGACTCTTTTGATCAAAGTACACGGTAAAACGCTCGCCTATCAGATAGTGCCGCCATATCTTCATGCTGAAGACCACTACTACTAACTCCAGGTCATGGGTAGCATAGTTCTATTCATGTTGTCTCATCTGTCGAGATTGATATGAGATCACTACATTAGGACACATCTGAGTCCGGTCCCTGATGCGTTGTAGTAAACTACGTACCCTATGCCCTCCTCTGGAAGCCTTGAGATGGGGGGAACTAGTCAGCCTCTGCCTCAGCTCCTGAAAACTCTATGGGTATTTCTCTGACCACACGAAGGGTTTCCCCTTCTTCATCAAGGCTGATAGTGGTGTTGCAAATCTGGAGAAGTTTGGCACAAACCTCCGGTAATATCTGGCTAATCCCATGAAACTTTGTACCTCTGTCACACTCCTGGGTGGCTCCCAAGAAAGAACTGCCTCAATATTCACTAGGTCCAATGAAACTCCAACCTCTGATATGGCATGTCCTAGAATGTGAACCTCTCGGATCTAGAACTAGAAATTATAGAGATTACCATAAAGCTAGTGCTCTCAGAGTTTGTCTAGTACTACCTGCAAATGATAGGCAAGCTCTTCCTCAATAGTCGAGTAGATCAGAATATAATCAACAAAGACTACTACAAAGTGATCAAGGATTGGCTGAAAGATCATATTCATGAGTCCGATAAACACTGTTGTAGAGTTGGTCACACCGAATGGAATAACCAAGAACTCGTAATGGTTATACTGACACCTGAAAGTCATATTCTACACATTCTCGTCTCATACTCTGAGCTGGTCATAGCTTGATCTGAGGTCTATCTTTGAGAACCACCATGCTCCCTTCACCTGATCAAAGAGGTCATCAATCCTTGGCAGTGGGTACATGTTCATCACGGTCACCTGGTTCAGGCGCCGATAGTCAACACAAAGCCTCAATCTCCCATTTAACTTCTTGGTGAAAAGAATTAGGGCTCCCAAAGGAGAAACATTAGGCAGGATGAATCCCTTCTCTTGGAAGTCCTCTAACTGTACCTGCAGCTCATGAATCTCCACAGTAGCCATCCGATATGCTTTCATAGATATCGGTGATATCTTAGGGTACAAGTCAATGTAAAATTCCACCTATCCATTAGGAGGTAGACCTAGAACATCATCAGAGAAAACATCTGTGTATTGGTCCACCACTACAGGATAGCTTGGACTCTCCACATCAACATCTCTGAGGGTAAGGCTAGCCAACTGATGAGTGATCGACTGCACTCTCCTCTGGGTAAGTCTATCCTCCAATGCATTGGCTCCCTTCTCGTCGGTGAAGGTAAAACTGGTCCCATCCGTACAGAAACACCGCACTTTGTGCCTAATACAGTCAATCTGAGAATGGAATGTAGATAACCATTCCATACCCAAGATGATGTCATAAGGCCTCGATGCTGCTAGTAGGAGATCCCATCCAAATCTCTCGCCTCCTAGAGTAAGATCACACTGCCGGCACCAGTGCATAGTCATCCAATCTTCTCCCGTAGAAGTCTCTATCTGTAAGGATTGAGCCAACGGCTCCATTGGAATCTCTATGCTCCGAACGAGGGAAGTGGAAATAAAAAATGACTAAAACATGTGTCTATAAGTACTACAGCTATGGTGGAGTAGACATAGATCATACCTCGTATCATCTATAGATCATCGTGATTGTTGACCGCAACTTCCTAGAGCAGATCTCTCCCCTGTCCACCTACTCCCTGTGGTCGGGGTGGACCTCCTGGTGATGGTGGCAGTAACATCTTGAAATGTCGCCCCCCACCAGTTGCACGGCCCGTTCCTCTGCCACGTTCGCCTACTCCCTACAGACCGCCTCAGTCAAATCTTTGTCTCTTCCTGGGTGGTCTTTGACCTTCTAATGATCATCTGTACGGCGGGTCGAATAGTCATGAGCCATGTGACCCTTCCCACCGCATGATTAACATTGCATGTTCCTGGCATGACTGGCTCTATATCGGGCTCCCCGCACAACTGACCCTGAGTCATGCGGCCGCCCACCTATAGCTCTGGTCCTCTTGAACCTCTGTAACATATTTCTGCTTCCATCTGCATAAGACTCTGCTATGTGATGACTGGTAGTGGGTCTGGATGCTGGTGACTGCTCACCAAGGAAACACTCCACCTAGAGGGATCTCTCTAACACCCCCACCTGTGTTGGGATGATGAGTGAGATCATCGAAGCCCTGATCTCCCACTAGGGTCCATACTCGAAGGTTCAGGCCCTGAAGAATGGATCCTGCACCATATTTGTGGAGTAATGTGAGATGTCTATGAAATTCACTAAGTATTGAGCTACAGATATGCTACCCTATTGTAGATGAAGTAGCTCCTGAATGCGCACTGCCCGAAGAGTCGCTAGGAAAAACATTGCCCAAAATAAGCTCTCGAAGTCTGCTTAGAGAAGCGTCATCTCATCATGAACCTAGATCATCAAGATCCACTGTGTTCCTATTAATTCTTGTAGAAGGCTGGCGGCAAGGATCACCATGAAATCAGCTAGTATCTCTACCAATCGAAAAACTCTCACCATGGCCTCCAGCCAATCCTCAGCAGCCTGTGGGTCCGTCTCTCCCCTGAACCTGGGTGGACTCTTGCATTGGAAATCATTCAACGTGCTCAAGTGGCGTGCACCGTCTTCTGCTGGGGCTGGTGGAATCGGTGGTCCAATGGGGAGTGGTACCACTAATGCATCTGGTGGTGTCTACTGGAAAAGGGCCATGTATCGAGGCCTCATAACTCAGTGGGTTATCAGTGCGTACAACCCTCAAAACTCTAGCAAGATGTCTACGTGGAGGCATCCTAAAAAGAAATAGGTATGTTACAGACCAAATGTTATACCTGGTGAGCTAACCTGGTGAGCTGACTCAAAGAGTTCATAAAGAAGACACTTGAAAACACACACGTAATCAGTGTTTTCATGCACTGAGTTGGATATCAGAAGTCAGGGTCCTGGTGTCTGGATACATCGGCCTCCACCCCAACACTGGTCTCCCTGAACTGAAAACTACACTCATTACTCTTAACATTATTACTTCACAAAAAATATCAGAGTCCTAGTTTTGTGGTAGAACCGAGTCCTCTGATACCAATTTGTCATGACCCATCCCCCGGGGCCCATTCCATGACTACCCCAAGCCCACCTTCCATAGGCCAGGGGCTGGAGACTGGCACCAAAGGAATAATTCCCTAAAAATGGGAAGGCATTTCTTTATAAACTGTAAACACACACATCGGTAAGAAAATAGCTAGATATGAAGCACCAAGTAAAACTATATAACAAAAGAGTGTTGAATGTAAAAGGTAGACCGAATAAAATCCCAATAGTAAAGTACAAGAAACTGAAAGTACAAGTACAACTGAAGAAAAATAAAAACAGCAATTGGGTCATCCTATGAGGTTCCTACCTGAAGGGTAGGTACAGATCGTCTCCTCAGCACTCCTCATTCATTTTTCTCCTCCATGTACCGACTAGTCGTAAGATCCACCTTTGGGTACCGTCCAGTCTTGGTACTGTCATCCTCAGTCAGTTCTATCAATCATATGTTTCAAACACAATGAAGTGTGGGCATATCCTGTGCAGTGGTGAGTATAACGATACTCATTAGGGACCCTAAGACCCTCTAGGTCTCACAAAATCCAACAAGGATAAAACAAAAATTATGAAATAAATAGATAACCATACCTAGGCATATGCCCATACATATACCTATGTTATCAAGTAATCCATCTCAATCCTGAGGAAAACACAGAGGTTCTTACTCAGCTCACACCAAGATTTATTCTATGGGTAGTATCAAGTAAAATTTTAAGTCAAAGAGTCGAATACCTCGGCTAAAGAAGAACTCCTCCTTGATCGAGTACAGTGGGCCTACCGTGTCACATTGATGTGTTTCCCACTGACCTTCGACTACTGAGGTACTCCTCTTGTTGAGTACCATGGGTCTGCTGTGTCACACATAGGAGCTCCCCAACATGGGTCTGCTGCGTCACACTGAGGCGCTCCACACCGTGGGTCTACCACGTCACACAGAGGAGCTCCCCCTTGTAGCCTGCTAAGGTACTCCTCCTGATGAGTACCATGGGTCTACTGCATCACCAAGGCACTACCGACTAGTCTATTCGATTCACTCTAAGTCGAAACGGTCAAAAGTCGTCAAGTCTCAGCCAGCCACTAGGTATTTGTACTATGATCGCTCGTCTCCAGGAGGATCCACTCAACAAGCCACCGGTTGATATTCCAACTTCTATGAAGTCCCACAAATAAGTGCCTCAAAGGTCTGTCACGTCATAGGGGTCTCAATTTAACAGACGACTCATCAATCGGATGCCCGGTCTATGAGTTATTAACCTTTTAGTCCCCGGGGCCCGGTTGGATTCATGCTCGATCCAACCTGACCATTCCCCATATCATTCAAAAACAAAGTGGGGTATCACTCAATGGGACCATCTCACTCCAAGATTTCTAGTTCCGCTAACGGTTCATCAAAATGGACATTTGGTGCCAAAGTTATGGCCAGAAGAAAGTAATTGGGTTGTAGTGAGCCCGGCCCGCAGTGCGGCCCAGCCAGTTAGGGTCGCAAGGGTGTCGCGAGGGTGGCTCATCTGAGGGGTACCGTGAGTGTGCGAACTGGCCGCAAGGGCACGGACCGGCCGTGAGGGTGCAGGCCTCCTGCGAGGGTGGAGACCGGCCGCATGGGCGGCAGAATAGCCATGAGGGTGTCAACCGACTATGAGGGCTTGGGGCCGTAGGGTTGCTCAGAGGGCTGTTTGGCAGCACGAGCCGGGGCGGCTCGGAGGGGCCACTGGCAGCGCTATCTGGGGCGGCTCAGAGGGCTACAGTGAGGATGGTTTAGTCGGGGCATGGGGCCGGTTCGACCGGGAGGCCGGAGCGCCATGGGGGCGCGGGGCCAGTTCAGCCGGGAGGCCGGAGCGCCAAGGGGGTGTAGGGTCGATTTGGCCGGGAGGCCGAAGCGCTGCAGGGGCATGAGGATGCTTCGGCCAGGAGGTTGGACCATTGCGGGGGCACGAGGCCAGTTCGGCTGGGAGGCCAGAGCACCACGGCTGGATCAGCCAGGGACTGGAACGCCGTGGGGGCGGCGTGGGTCGTAGAGGTTGTGGGTGGCGGCGTCATTGCCTTCGTCACCTTCATCTCCTTCGTTACCTTCTTCCATTTCGAAGAGTACACCAAAGAATAATATCATAGGGGTCGGGCCATGTTTTTTGTCCCGTACCCTCCGCGTTTAGAGTGATATAAAGTGGTTCACAAAGAACAAATCATGAAAATGTATGGAAGATATTTTAAAACATCATTTCTCACAACCCTCATCAATCTCTATTCCCCATTCCCAAAAAATAATTAGAATGGAAGAATACTGGAAGTGATAATCAATAAACCCCTACATTGTTGCTTGATGATATTGGCGTGAGGAAGAAGGTGAAGTCTTCGACGTTTATCTCATCTGTCACACACCTCCAATCCTAGGCTAGTGTGTCAGTTTGTCATAGTAGAATATGTTCCATGTCGACATTCTTCATGTAGGTAGAATTCTTCATGGAGGAAGCGTTCTGCGTTGGAGAATCTTTCTCCCAATTCCACCCAAAAGTGCCAAGGATAATAGATTAAGTTCTCTATTTAGTTCATTGGCACAAAATAAAAATAGCCTAATCAATTAACTAGGTTGGCATATTAATGGTATGTGCATTGGCACAATTAATGTGGTGGAATTCAAGAGGATCCTTCACATTAATGAGGGGGGTTGAAAGGTTTTTCTCCATAATGGGGGGAGTTCAAGTGGTTTAGGCCTTGGGTTCCCCCCACCACCATAACCTCTCATGTGAGGTTAGGTTTGGGTGGTCCCCACCACCATAACCTCTCATGGGAGGTTAAGGTCTGGTGGTCCCCACTCCCCAACTTCCACATGGATTTTTTAACAAATAAAATAAAAATTAAATGTTTTAAAATATTATTTTTATTCTATTATTTCATGAAAAATCCAAAAACTAACTTCCACCCTCGACTAACTGTCATCGAGGTGAATGTATCTTTAAGCGAACATCGGCATTGCGAGTTCAACGGTGCCCTCAGATTTCAATTCTAAGAACTGGTTAAAAATTTTGAAAAACCCACTCACTCTTTAACTGAACATACCCAAACAGAAGTTCATAAATTCATTCCGGGCACTCCGGGCCTCAGAATCATGCGCTGTCAATTTTCGCGGACTGGTAAAATTCCCATTTAATTAAAAAAATTACATTGAAATTTTGGGTCTTTACACTAGAATAAAGGTGTCATGTCAAGATACCTATGTATGTTCTACGATGTGGGCCATGGTGAGATTTGTTGTGACAAAAGGGTTAGGGTCACACCATTAATCATGGTCTTTTGGGGGTAATGGTTTCATCAAGAGTAGGTTCATGTTTTTATGTGGCCTTGGGAAGTGATATCTTATTTTTAGTATTATCCTAGAGGCATTGTTCCACATCATGACCTAAGGGGATATGTTTTGAGCATTTTCTAAAAGAATCATCAAAACATGAGCCACTTGAGTCACAGCATGATGGTTCCATTTTTTTAAATAAGGGCACGAAAATCGTGTAGTTCTTCTAAATTTGAATCCTTGTTTGGAGTTCTTCATTTTCAAAATGTCCAAATGAGTGGTAGTAGATATCCTCTTACCTTTCTCTTATCCCTTTAATCCCCTTGATCTATTTTTATTAGAAAAAATTATTCCATTTTATTTTCATTCCATTCTTCTTCCTTGGATGTCTTCTTCTCCCTATTACACATAAATTTGTTTCAATTCATATTGGGGTTTGATTTCAGTTTCACATTATCATTTCACAATCAAGCCTAGTATGATGGAGATTTTTTTAAACGTATATAAAGGTTATTCAGATGAGATCAAGATGCTATATTTTTTATGGATTTAGTAAGGTATATCCCTACATTGAGTTATTTAAGAATTTCCATTAGTTTGGGTGAAATTTATAGATGATTTGATTTGAGAAATTGGGGATTTTATATGTTAAAGGACTAAGTAGATGTTGGGGGGAAAATGAACCACTTTTCTCAAGGTTTATACATAATTTATGTGTTATGATATGTTTCATGTGATATTTGGTGTCACCACTTGTGTTTTATCAACCATGAATTGAAAATGAACTATATTCTCATAACCTCTATGCAGATAATGATAGTGCCTTAAGCCATGATGGATCCTCAAACACTAGTTTGATGCCTCGATCACATATAAATGATATATTAACCATAAATGTATAATATGTGATAAAAATAATAGAGGGTACAAATTAAATTATGTATTATAATGGACCTTGGGATAGGCTCCCTTTTTTACCTGAGAGTAAGGAAGACTAACAGATCAAGAATGGTTGGCTTAGGGATATGCTATATAAAATCATGGGATACCATATATCCACTTGATTAGATGATTTGTGTCAGGTTGTTTTCTACTCCTACACATGTGTGTGTGTGTGTGTGTTTAAATACAAGGGGTATACCTTGGAAAAAATATTATGTATAGGTTTTGTGTAAGAGGACCAAACAAGTTTTACCTTAGAAATGAGACAAGTGTTATTCCATTTCCTTATGTTTGGTTTATATGGGGTTTCATGTGTGACCGATTATACTATGATGTGATTATGGGTGTATTTGGGGACATTATAATCATTGAGTAATGGTTCTTGGACTAGAGGTTAAAAAATAGATAAGATAACCCATGTGGGGTGTTTGGGCCTTGATGTGACCTAGTAGATCATAGAGGGTACCCAAGTCTTGTGTTCATTTTAGAGAGGAATGAATCAAGGGGATAACATGAATTTAGCCTAATATGAACGTGTTTATGGGATTAGGTTGTGTGATTGAGGGTCTAACCAAGTAAGTGTAAATCATTTTTGGGAATGTTTAGAAGCCATGTAAAAATGATGATATAATGATATCCGGGTGGGATAATATTTCCCCTATGGTTTATGACATATGGTGATATTTAGTGAGTTTAATATCACCTAAATGATGATATATGATGGTATAATACAAGCACTAATTCCCTAAATTATATATGATATGTGATGGTATATGTGGTGGGAACAAATCCCTCTCTTGATATATGATGGTATATAGGGTGAGTGTTAATCCCCCGAATGATATATGATATATTATAGTATATGACGTGGGTGTTATTCTTCCGATGATATATGATTCTATATGGGGATTGCATAATTACACCTGATGATATATTTTATATTATGTTATATAGGGTAGGGAACTATTCCCCTTGGATTTTGGTATATCATACTCAAAGACACTCCAACACTGGATGAAACAGGTATATTTACACACAGGTGACTTAGATAGTTCCCTTGGTGATAAAAAAACATTTAATATGAAGTTATTTATTTATTATTTTGATCATATCACACTGTACAAGCATTGTGTTTATTGTTTTTTTAGGGGAACTGTTGGTTGTGTTCTTGTAATTTATACTCACACCCTACTCGTGTAACACCCAATTTTATTATTGAAATTATTTAATAACTTTTATTTTTTAGTAATTTAAATTTTTGGATTTTTTGGAGTTTAATTTTATATTGTATGGAAATTTCCTTCCACCACATTATGGAATCCCATGTTTTTATTACATAACTTTTCATCACATTGAATAAATAAAGGATCTTTTATAGTTTAGTTTCTTGGAAATATAGTAAATAATACATTAAAACATCAAAAATTAGTATATTACACTTGAAATTATTTTTCGAGGTTCATCCAATGTAAATTTATTGCATCTCATAAAATGGGGACATACATCAATGAAGGGTTGATCATATGGCCCAGTAAGAGAAAACAAATGAAATGGTTTACCTGTGATCTTGATAAATATTGATAAGAACTTGAGGAATATCATTATGGAATTAAAAAGAGAACATGAGGCATATAATAAATAAAAATAACATGAATCATAACTTTTAAGTGTGGTAAAAAAATTTATTTTATAAATTTATAAAAATATCACCAAGGTTTGTCACTGAGGTGTCAAAAAAATTACTATGGTTATTCAGCAAGGTATCGCAAAACATTTTATCACTAGAGATTAAATTCATTACCCAATAAATTAGAGAGATGTCAATGTGAGCCATTAATATGTATTAATTTTAATGTGATAAAATATATCATAATCAAACATCTTATAAATAACCTGTGGAGAATCAAAGAAACGTTTTTCGTATCAAAATCATGGTTTCTAAAAATGTGATTTTAAACGTGATCATTATGTCATTTATAAAAAAAGGAAAGGTAATATGGTTTTATGTATGTAAATTCCAGAATAAAATAAATAATATTTACTTATTTTTTATTAACCCTAAAAAATAAAGAGGCTTGGGTATTCAAATAAAATAATAATAATTTCTTGATAAAAAGAGAGAAATTTTGAGATGAAAAATCTGTAGTATAACGGGTCTGAAACATGGTTTTAGAAAAAATTAAAAAGGTAGGGGAAAAGGATCTCCCAATTATAATATATTATTAATATATTAAATGGATTTAATAAAATGGACATAAAAATCTATTATGGAAATTTTAAATACATTCCACATAAAAAATAGGACTTGAAAGGAAAAGAGATGTTTAGATTTCCCATACATTGAAGGGTGACTTCTAAAACATGGGGATCAGAACCTTGGGGGCTTGAGGGAACAATAGAAGGACTAATTTATAGATAGTACTATCATATATTCATGGAGAATGAATTAGGAATGAAATAAAATGAAGAAATTGGTGGGTATTTATAGAAAATGTGAGGTAGTATTTTATTAATTTCCTTGGACACCTAAGTAGAGGTATTTACAAAACCATGAGCTTTCCCATGGTATTTTCCTATGGTATTGGAAAATTGGGAAACTTGTAATAATATTTTAAACCAAAAGAATCAAACAGATTTATTTATTACTTGTTACATCATTATTACATAGTTATGATGTCATTAAATATACATAAAAACACAAATTGTGTAACACCGTAAGATTTCATAGTGTGTTATTTCATCAAAATAATTCAATAACTTGCACTACACGCAACACCGAGTTCAAGCGCGCCATGAATTACTAAACAAGACGTTCAAAATAGGTTATGAATATTATTAACTAAATTTTAATCTTTATATAATCCTTATAATTTTAGAATCTATATTATGAGTTTCTTAGAAATAATGTAAGAACAAATTCATTTTTAGTATTGCACTTTTACAAACTTTTAACAGTGAACCCTTTTTAATTCCAATATTTGAAACTTTTATATATTAAATTTGACTAAATACTAGCCGTTATGAATAGTAATACCTACTTTTTGAAATTATATATATTTTATATTTCGAAATGGACTTCATTTTTGGATTCGGAATATTGAAATTATCCTATGTTGAATTTTTGGTATTTTTCTGAGAACTTTCAATTTTTATGAATAGCGAAAAATACTTAAAAACTACTTTTTTTATTCAAAATAATTTATAGTGATAAATTATATTATTGAGTAGTTTTAAAGTATAATTAGAATATATTTTTACCATTTTATCCAATGGTGTTCATTATAATTAATTTCACTTTGAAATTGGACATAAAAAATTGTCAATATTTTGATATATATTGTTTCTTAAAAACACGCTATTTGTTGTAACAGCGAGAATTAATTATAAAATTAATTAATGCAACTTATATGTTTTTAATTTTTTTAAATATAAATCATTTTTGAATTTGGAATATCAATTATAGCTTAGGGTGAAATTTTGGCATTGTTCTGAAAAACTTCAATTTTTGATGAATAGTGAAACCACTAAGTGGTAGTTAAAAAAACTGAATTTTTCATAAAACTTAATTTTACCACTTCTATGAATGGAATTTCGAAAATCCGAGAGACACGGTTAATATCAAGTAGTAAAATGTGGTTCAATGAGATGAAAATAATTTTTGGTGAATAGTAACTTTTACATTTATTTACCACGGTTAAAAGTAAATAGGGTAATTAAGGGTAAAAATGATATTAATATTACCCTAACACATGTCCCAATTCTATTGGAGAAGTGTATCTCGACCAAAAACAACCTTAGGAATAAAATATTATCATTTAGGTCCACTTTTTTTAGATTAGGACATTTATTATTATTTAATTCAATGAAGAGTTAAAAGAGTTAAAATCAAAGTTTATTTACTAAAACAAATTTAATATAGGGTTATACATAAGATAAATTAGATTGTAATTATTCATTAGAAAGATAAAACGATTTAATACATAATTATAATTTATTTATAATTTTTAGACAGTATATAATTTAATTTATTTAGGACACAATGATGATGTAGTAATTACATAATTAACAAAAAATTAGAATAATTGATATTATAAATACCCAAATAAATATAATTTCAGACTTTTTATGAATTAAACTAATTTTCATGGTTATTATAACATGTTAGTATTGATTTAATTAACTTTTTTATAAGTAATAATTCTGTTAGTATTTTTACAAAAATCAATTATTGAATAGTGTCAAAATTGACATAAAAGAGTTTTTAAAACAAATATTATATTATTAATTGATATTAAATTCCTAAAAATATAAGGTTTGGACAAGAGACTTATATCATGATATTTTCATAAATTATGGACCAATTCGGGGGTCTCTTGGATGTATATAGTATGTTTATTAACCATATAATATAAAAATACAAAGAGACATTGTAAAAGTGAAACTAATTAACTAAGAGTTAATACTTAAAGATAAGGTTAATATAGTAACCCAAACCTGTCATAAATTCTATTGGTTGAGTGGTTTTAGACCCATACCCCCCTTAATATTTAAATAATCTACTTTTGATCCATTAGAAACCGAATATGAATTTATTATAAAATAATATTTCTAGATTTTCCAAAGGTGCCCCTCACCCCTCTTATAAAAGGGCAATATCCCTTCTCATTAACTCACACCTTCAAAGCCTTTTGGTTCGGCCAAAATCTGCCCAAATACTCTATAAACTTCCCTCAATACAACCTAGAGGCATTAGTTTGATCAGAAATCCAACCTAAGGAGCCGTTTAGATCAAATCAAAAGGAAGAACCCGAAGAATAGGTAATGTTTTCACCACCCTTTTTAAAATTCATTTCTTCTCCAACTTCTTCTTTCTTTGGTATTCCCATTATAAAATAATGAATCTAGTATCTACTATATAATTTAATATTATTATAAATATGGTACAACCATTTTCAGTATTCTATCCATCCTTTGAATGACATGTCACCATTCGTGCGTACGTACGACTTACCATCTCCACGTCGTGGTGTAATTGTTATTCAATATATTATTATTTGGATGGGTATAATAATGATTTTTAATTCATGTAAATAATAAATATAATATGATAATTATTCTGTATATATGATATACCTTCCAATTATATATTATTTTAATATCAAAAGAATGATATTGTCGCTCGTGCGTACGTACGGACTACCGTCTCCACGAACGCGATGAGATTCATTCTCCATCGTATCCATTCAAGTCTAATTCTCATTTGATGATTAATAATAGTATCTAAGGACTTTATATCATTCTGGATATGATTATTATACAACCTATCCATGACAAATACGGCTTACGTAACAAAACATATAAAAGAAAATTAGTAAGTTAACACCCGAAACAACGATAATACTAAGATATTATTAACAAATCAATATTAAAAGATCATATATGATATCATATTAATGTATAATATTCTTGTATAATTTAATAAAAATTATTTCACCATTATACAGGAGGTTAAACTACCCCCAACTAAGGAAAAGTACAAGGTAAGGGTTTATTTTGCAATCTCTTCATTATCTAAGGTTGTTTATACATAATTATCTACTGGGATCTCTTTATCATCCACATCCATGTTCCTTAAAAATGTATTTAAAAACATTTTTACTATTTAATAGACAATGGGTTAAAGTCATTTATACCCTCATGTATTTTGAAATGAATATTTCTGCCATTTTCCAAACAAGGTACTTCTTAACCTTTTCGACAAATTTAAGGTAAGAATGTCTTTTTAAACTTATACGGTGGGTGCCGTTCTTTTCCGCCGTTATAAAATCTTTTAAGCTTCCCTTACAATCTTATAATAATATTTTCAAATTAAATGATTTATTTCACAATTATGAGACTTTTAAATGATTTCAAAATTAATATTTTAAGAATTGGTGAAAGGTACTCTTTATCAAGATCATAATTTTAGATGTTTTAAAGATTTATCTTTCTAAATCATTTTAATTAATGTCCATGTTTTCAAAATGATTTTAAGGGTTTATTTATATGGACATGAATGTTTTGAAATGATATTTCTTTTCAAATGTTTCAAAGTGGTATGGGACACTTTGATTCAAAAATCTCTTTTAAATTACTTTTTTTTATAAATGTGTGACTTTTCAATGATTTCGAGAAAAGAGATATTTCTCTCAAATAGTTTTGATTTCATCTATGTCAACGTCTTTTGTTGGATTTTATGCTTATTTGAAGTTGATTTATTATGATACCAAACTTTTGTATTGTATTGAAGGTTTCGTGATATATTCTACTGTGGATGTGTTATTTTTATACCATTCATGGTTTATGGAGAAAGTATTGACATTTCGTTTGCTAGTTTTAATACGAATGTTTATGTTATGTTTAAACCTTTTCATATGGGAATGCATTGGACTTAGTAAGTGATGGGTGGAGCCCGCTATAGATCCTCGATGCATCGGTAGGTCTAATGAGACAAACTAGTGTCTTGGAACAAGGCCTTGGAAAAATCTTATTTGTAGTCTTGGCACGAGGCCTTGGCTATGTGGTTATGATAGTCTGGCATTATGCATTCCATCATTATGAAAGTGGTTATTGATATTGCATGTGATTATTCGATTAGTAGAATATCCATGTGAATAAGTAAATGGCATTATTTCATCTTATTTTTTCCATACTATGTTGAAGTTCATGTTTAAAATACTTTTGTTTTAGTTATAAATTGCCTAAAATGCTTATTCTTATTTATGAAAGTGTCTGCTATATTGTTATCCTTACTGGGCATTTGAGCTCACCCCTTTTCTATGTTTTATTTTTCCCAGGATGTGAAAAAGTAATTTATGAATGACCTATAGGGATAGTATGAGGGGATAAGAGTGTGGACAATGGAGACTATGTTGTTGTAGTTTTTATTTTTATGATGTAATGTTAAACATTATTAATGTATCTAGTTATTCCAAGGCTACTAAACTAATTGGTCTTTCGAGACTTGATATTTCTTGTGATCATGCCAATGTTATTTAATAATGCACCGACTCTGGGTATCTATGGTCGGGGCATTACGGTTGGTATCAGAGGAATTCTTGTACAAACCTTGGAAGCTATATTTAGATAAACTCTAATTAGAGCATTTGACCTAAGATGGACTTTGAGGATTAGTATAGAAGAACTTCCTCGAATTTTGGTATTGTAGAGATTTTGTGAGTTTTTCGAGCAATACATACCTGTCTGGATACGAGCAGGTAGAGGCGGCTCTGGCACAGATATACCTAGGGGTAAAACCCGAAAACATCGCTTTGATCTAGACTCGATCGGGAACTGGTGCATGACAACGGGCCTTGCTGCACTCTTGGTTACGACACTCCTGGGGGATATGTTTAGGATAATTCTCATTTTCTTTACAAACCATTATGAAGGGTTTATAAGTATATACTTCCTCAAAGGATACATTTTTATGATTATGGATTATATTCATAAACTATTTAATTTATGTTATGTGTTTTACAAGTTTGGTATGAGGTATTGTTATTCATAAACAAATCTCGTGTATTCCATTGTTTAGAAATGGCGCCCAGTAGAAGGAATGAGAACTCTAGCAATGCACATGATCCAAAGAGAAAGAAGGATCATATCATTCATGGTCTTAAGCCGGAATTTATAAGAGAGATAGTCTCCCATGTATTATCATCATATGAAGAAATAATATCATGTGTTGATAAAATAAGTAAAGAGTTTACTGAGTCCTATGTCTTTGAAGGGAAGCAAGAGAAGAAAAGGATGGAAGAGAGAAAGATGGATAAAGGGAAGAGGGAAAATAAGAATTTTCCTATATGTGATAACTGTGGGAATAAACACCATAGAACTTGCCTAAAAGGAATGGGATTTTGTTATAAGTGTGGAGGAATAGGGAAAAAAGTACGTGACTGCAAGGGTAAGAAAATGGTTTCAAGTGTACAATGCTTCATTTGCAAGGAGTTTGGACACTATGCAAACCTATGTCCCAGTCATCATGCTATACCGCAAATGATGCTATTGGATAATAATAAAGTTATGATACTACCACAGATAAAGAGGAATTATTAGAGTTCTTATGTTGATTATGTCATTTGAGTGGTGTATCAACAATGTACTTGTTATAATAATTATGGAGTATATAAGGATTGTACTGCAGTACTATTTCATTAAGGACTTGAGATTGTATGGAACAAAGAAAAGTGACTCAATAGCAAGTTAAATTTTTGTAAAATATATGATTGAGAGAAAGATAAAACAAAATATGGTTTTGATACCGAGGTAGTGATTTTAGAATAATACATGATTGATTTGGATAAATTATATTGGATATTCTTGACTACCTCGAAACTGATTAATTATTTGTATATTCTATCGTTTTTTGGGTTTACAACATTTTTGTATTGAAGGAGTATATCTACTATTCTTTAAGGAATAAGGGATCATGAATGTAATCAATAAGGTTTTATGGTAATTTAGGATGTTGCTATGTTTTAAAAGAATACATGATGAAGGTGTTCACATGTTATTATGCAGAAAAATGGATCTTCATTTTGTTTACCTTCATTATAAATTTTTTACTGAAGTATTTTGGATAGATCTAGTATGTATTATTTTGGATTTCCATAAAAGGACAACCTGGAGGTCGGGCGGCAACCCGTCGCGTCCAGCAAGGCCATGAGACTTGAACCCACAACCGAAGGGCGACCAGGGTGTATCACCTACCACTGATCCACGTGATGTCATGGATTGAATAATGTTGTTTTTTTAATGGTTATCCTAGATGAATTATAAATTCATTTTTTTAACCCTATACGAATAGGATAAATAGAATATTATGTTCAAGTTATATTATATTTTAGAGTGAAAGATGAGTTTGTTGTAGAACTTAGTTAATGTATGAGACTCTACTTGTCAGGTATATATTTTTCATCTTCTCTTATTCAATAAAAAATTAATTCTTATACTTTAGTGAAGGGATCTTAAAACAAAAAAAAAATGTGTTATCCTAATACCATATGTTTTGCTGAACCGATGGTATTTTAAATCATCATAGATTGATGAATTTAAGGCCCTCAATTTTAAACTTGTTTGTGATTGATGACCTCAATCACTACCTATAAATATTTACGTTTTTTCTCCAATTATATTTCTCTAATTTCCACCAATGTTCTCCAAATAGAGATCATAATTTGGTGGTGACCATTTCATTTCTCTTTTCGTCTTATTAGGACTAAATTTTATTAAACCAATTTCTGATGTGGGTTTTCCCAAAAATATATTTTCAATATTCAACCTTTAATTTTCGAATAACAATTTCAAATTGTGAGGATGCAATTTATTGAAGGAGAGGATAATGTAACACCCCAAGATTTCATAGTGTGTTATTTCTTCAAAATAATTCAATAACTTGCACTACACGCAACACCGAGTTCAAGAACACCATGACTTACTAAACAATATGTTCAAAATATGTTATGAATATTATTAACTAAATTTTAAACTTTATATAATCCTTATAATTTTAGAATCCATATTAGGAGCTTCTTAGATATAATGTAAGAACAAATTCATTTTTAGTATTGCACTTTTACAAACTTTTAATAGTGAACCCTTTTTAAATCCAACATTTTAAACTTTTATATATTAAATTTGACTAAATAAATTTACATTTTAGAATGGGGACATCAAAAATTTACAATGAAACATCCCAAGCTTCCACGGTACGTTTCCCTTTGAATAATGCAATGGCGTGCATTGTACAAAACATCGAGGTTCTAACACACCACAACCAATCAAACTAGCCATTATGAATAGTAATACCTACTTTTTGAAATTATATATATTTTATATTTCAAAATGGACTTCATTTTTGGATTCTAAATATCAAAGTTATCCTAAGTTGAATTTTTGGTATTTTTCTGGGAACATCCAATTTTTATGAATAGTGAAAAATACTTAAAAAAACGTTTTTTAATAAAAATAATTTATAGTGATAAATTATATTGTTGAGTAGTTTTAAAGTAAAATTAGAATATATTTTTACCATTTTATCCAATGGTGTTCATTAGAATTAATTTCAATTTAAATTTGGACATAAACAATTGTCAATCTTTTGATATATATTGTTTCTTAAAAACACGTGATTTGTTGTAACAGCGGGAATTAATTATAAAAATAATTAATGAACCTTATATTTTTGGAATTTTTTAAAACATAAATAATTTTTTAATTCTGAATATCAATTATAGCTTAGGGTGAAATTTTGGAATTGTTCTGAAAAACTACATTTTTTGATGAATAGTGAAACCACTACGTGGTAGTTAAAAAAACTGAATTTTTCATAAAACTTAATTTTACCGCTTTTGTGAATAGAATTTCAAAAATACGAGAGTAATGGTTAATATCATGTAGTAAAATGTGTTTCAATGAGATGAAAATAATTTTTGGTGAAATGTAACTTTTTACTTTTCTTTACCACGGTTAAAAGTAAATAGGGTAATTAAGAGTAAAAATGATATTAATATTACCCTAACACATGTCCCAATTCTATTGGACAAGTGTATCTCGGCCAAAAACAACCTTAGGAATAAAATATTATCATTTAGGTCCACTTGGATTAGATTAGGACATTTATTATTATTTAATTCAAAGAAGAGTTAAAAGAGTTAAAATCGAAGTTTATTAACTAAAACATATTTAATATAGGGTTATAAATAATATAAATTCAATTGTAAATATTAATTAGAAATATATAAATATTTCCTACATAATTATATTTTATTTATAATTTTTATACATTATATAATTTAATTTATTTATGACACAATGATGATGCAAAAATTACCTAATTAATGAAAAATTAGAATAATTGATATTATAAATACCCAAATAAATATAATTTGAGACTTTTAATGAATTAAACTAATTTTATAGGTTAATATGACATGTTATTATTGATGTAATTAATTTTTTTCGATGTAATAATTCTTTTATGATTTTTACAAAAATCAATTATTGAATAGTGTCGAAATTGACATAAAAGAGTTTTTAAAACAAATATTATATTATTAATTGATATTAAATTACTAAAAATCTAAGGTTCTGAAAAGAGACTTATATAATGATATTTGTATCATTAATGGAACAATTGGGGGTCTCTTGGATGTATATAGTAAGTTTATTAACCATATAATATAAAAATACAAAGAGACATTGTAAAAGTGAAACTAATTAACTAAGAGTTAATACTTAAAGATAAGGTTAATATAGTAACCCAAACCTGTATAAATTATATTGGTTGAGTGTTTTTGGACCCATACCCACCTTAACCTTTAAATAATCCACTTTGGAGCCATTATAAACCGAATATGAATTTATTATAAAATCATATTTCTAGCTTTTCCAAAGGTGCCCCTCACCCCTCTTATAAAAGGGAACTTTCCCTTCTCATTAACTCACACCTTCAAAGCCTTTTGGTTTGGCTAACCTCTTCCCAAATACTCTATAAAAATCCCTCAATACAACCTATAGGCCATATTTTGATCAGAAATCCAACATAAGGAGACCTTTTGATCAAATCAAAAGGAAGAACCCGAAGAAGAGGTAATGTTTTCACCACCCTTTTTCAAATTCATTTCTTCTTCAACTTCTTCTTTCACTATTATTCCCATTATAAAATAATGAATCCAGTATCTCCAATATACTGTAATATTATTATAAATATGGTACAACCATCTTCAGTATTTTATCCAGCCTTTGAATGACATGTCACCATATGTGCGTACGTACGGCTTACCGTCTCCACGTCGTGGTGTAATTGTTATTCAATATATTATTTTTTGGATGGGTATAATAATGATTTTTAATTCATTTAAATAATAAATATAACATGATAATTATTCCGTATATATGATATACCATCCAATTATATATTATTTTAATGTCATAATATTGATATTGTCTCTCGTGCATACGTACGGACTACCATCTCCATGAACGCAATGAGATTCATTCTCCATTGTATCCATTCAAGTATAATTCTCATTTGATGATTAATAATAGTATATAAGGACTTGATATCATTCTGAATATTATTAATATACAACCTATCCATGAAAAACACTGCTTGCGTAACAAAATATATAAAATAAAATGAGTAAGTTAACACCCGAAACAAGGATAATACTAAGATATTATTAACAAATCAACATTAAAAGATCATATATGATATCATATTAATTTATTTGATTCTTTTATAATTTAATAAAAATTATTTCACCATTATACAGGAGGTTAACCTACCCCCAACCAAGGAAAAGTACAAGGTAAGGGTTCATTTCGCAATCTCTTCATTATCCGAGGTTGTTTATACGTAATTATCTACTGGGATCTCTTTATCATCCACATACATGTTCCTTAAAAATGTATTTAAAAACATTTTTACTATTTACTAGACAATAGGTTAAAGTAATTTATACCCTTATGTGTTTTTAAAGGAATCTTTCTGCCATTTTCCAAAAAAGGTACTTCTTAACCTTTTCGACAAATTTAAGGTAAGAATTTCTTTTTAAACTTATACGGCGGGTGCGGTTGTTTTCCACTATTATAAAATCTTTGAAGCTTCCCTTACAATCTTATAATAATATTTTCAAATTAAATGATTTATTTTATAATTATGTGACTTTTAAATGATTTCAAAATGAATATTTTAAGAATTTGTGAATGGTACTCTTTATCAAAATCATAATTTTAGATGTTTTAAATATTTATCTTTTAAATCTTTTTAATTAATGTACATGTTTTTAAAATGATTTTAAGGGTTTATTTATATGGACATGAATTTTTTGAAATGATATTTCTTTTCAAATGTTTCAATGTGGTATGGGACACTGTGATTCAAAAATTTCTTTTAAATTACTTCTTTTATAAATGTGTGACGTTTCAATGATTTCGAGAAAAGAGATATTTATCTCAAATAGTTTTGATTTCATCTATGTCAACGTCTTTTGTTGGATTTTATGCTTATTTGAAATTGATTTATTATGATACCAAACTTTTGTATTGTATTGAAGGTTTTGTGATATGTTCTACTATGGATGTGTTATTTTTATACCATTCATTGTTTATGGAGAAAGTATTGCCATTTCGTATGCTAGTTTTAATACGAATGTTTATGTTATGTTTAAACCTTTTCATATGGGAATGAATTGGACTTAGTAAGGGACGGGTGGAGCCCGCTATATCTCCTCGATGCATCGGTTGGTCTCATGACACAAACTAGTGTCTTGGCACAAGGCCTTGTAAAAATCTTATTTGTAGTCTTGGAAACAAGGCCTTGGCTATGTGGTTATGATAGTCTAGAATTATGCATTCCATCATTATGAAAGTGGTTATTGATATTTCATTTTATTATTCGATTAGTAGAATATCCATGTGAATAAGTAAATTTCATTATTTCATCTTATTTTTGCCATACTATGTTGATGTTAAAGTTTAAAAGTCTTTTGTTTTAGTTATACATTGCCATAAATGTTTATTCTTATTTATGAAAGTTTCTGCTATATTGTTATCCTTAATGGGCATTTGAGGTCCCCCCTTTTCTATGTTTTATTTTTCCCAGGATGTGAAGAATTAATTTATGAATGACCTGCAGGGATAGTATAAGGGGATAAGAGTGTGGACTATGGAGACTATGTTGTTGTAGTTTTCATTTTTATGATGTAATGTTAAACTTTATTAATGTATCTAGTTATTCCAAGGCTACTAAACTAATCGATATTACGAGACTTGATCTTTCTTGTGATCATGCCAATGTTATGTAATAATGCACCGACTCTGGGTATCTAGGGTTGGGGCATTACAAATTCTTTTTTAAGTAATCATGAAGAACTAAAGTATATTATAAAATTATCATAAATTCACCCTAACCTAATATCAACTTTATGATTTAAAATATTACATTTATTTTATCATAAATGTATCTAAATATGATAAATTTAACTTTTAACTATAAAAATATTTATTTATTAAAATTAATAGAAGACATAAAATGTATAGTAAAATTTCCCACACTTGAAAAAAATTAAATTATTTTATCATTTTTAATTTAATAAGATTGATTTTATAATAGTATAACATTATAATAAGCATTTTAATAATACCTTATATTATTAAAATTATTATATCTTTTTAAAAAGAACAATTTCTTACTAAAAAACAATTTTTCAAATTTGTAATATTTTTAAGAAACACTAAACTCAAAATAGAATTTATGGAACAAAAATTTTATTTATTACAAGAATTTTACATAAAGTAAATATTTCATTGAAAAATAAACTCTTTTAACACCTACATATGACCTAAGGGTTAATTGTGTGATAGTGATAGACTCTTGGGGTGGCTTGGAAAACAATGCCCAAGTGGTAATTTCCACTAATTTGAACTTATCCAAATGGAAATTTCATTCAATGTTAACATGTTGAATCTTGGCTTGGGCTAAGTCAAGAGTGAAGCCTAGTGATTCAATGTAATTCCTAAGATTTAAAAAGTGGCCTTCGTATGAAAAACTCTAATAGATGAGTCTATCAACTCTTTTTTCTGCATTAGTTTTCTTTTGTCATTTATACTAATAAAAAATAACTATAACTTTAAAATAATTATTGATAGTATAGATTCAAAGGCCATATTGACCAACGCTCATAATTTACCAATAATCATATAACACTCGAAACCTAATTTCACATTTCTAATTCTAATCACCTCATTATTAATGATATATAGTTTGGTTGTGTGATATAATATTACACACATTTTCAGGAAACAATTATTATTTAAAAAGTTCATTTTATTGCATTCTTACACCCTTAATAAATTTCATCCGTGAAATTTCAACTTGTTCTCTTAGTTGAGAAATGGATTGGGTGCTTTTTCCTCATTTTATCATATGTTTGTCACTTGGTTTCTTCATATTTTTTGGTTCCTAGACAACTCTTTAACAAGGCGGGTAGTCTTATTGTGTAGAAACTTGTCTCTATGGTCCAAGATCTCCACCAGCTACTCTTCATAAGAGAGGTCATGTCCCATTTGTACCACCTCCAGATTTAGAATATGTTAAGGTCTAGGTATGTAATTCTTCAAGAGAGATACATGTAATACATCATTAACATGAGCTATATTTGGAGGAAGTGAAAGCTAATAAACGACTTCTCTAATGTGATCAAGGATTTCCTAGTGACCAATGTACCTAGCGATAACATTCCCTTTATTCCCAAACCACCTGACTTTATTACAAGGTGAAATTAAAAGGAAAACATTATCATCAACATCAAACTCCATGTTCCTTCAATGATTTTTGTCATAGATCTTCTACCAACTCTTTGCATCCTTAATGTGTTGTGGATCGAATGAACCTTTTTTGTCATCCCTTTTATAAGATCAAGGCCAAATAATCTTTCTTATACTTGCTTATTCCCAAAAATTAATAGTTCTACATCTATTTCCATATATAGATTCTTAGGGTGGCACTTGAATTCTTAAATGGGAGTTGTTATTTTAATAGAACTAAACTAGTGGGAGATGTTGATCCCATCCACCTATAAATTCTTTTGAGCATTTTATTAGAATGTACTCATGTTTCTGAATATTCCTTTCAGATTGGCCATTAATTTGGGGGTGATATGTCATACTAAAATTCATTTCAGTACACAGAGAATGTTGAAGAATTATCTCAAATTTTGATGTGAACATTGATTATGACCGGATATGATGGATATTAGTACCCCATGTAGCATTACCACTTCATTTTTGTAAATATTTGAAAGTTTATAGATAGATAAGTCTTCCCAAATAGAGATAAAATGGTCATTCTTTGTGAAACGGTCCATTATAACCCACATCACATTATTTCCATTGTTTTTTTCTCAAAGACCAGTGACAAAGTACATAGTCATATTTTCCCACTTCTTTACTGGTATGAGTAGTTTTTGTAGTACCCCTTTAAGAAGTTATCATTCTTCCTTAACTTGTTGAAACAGTAGGAACCTTCTAGTGTAGTCGAAAATCTCCCTTTTCATGTTATCCCACCAATAATGATCACGAAGGTCCGTGTATATTTTTGTGCTTCCAGGATGTATAAAAAATGTAGAGCTATGATATTTATCCTTCAGTTTCTTCTTTATTTCTGGAAAATATGGAATACATATTCCTTATATAATATCATTACCCATTCTTGATCAATATTTAACATAGGAAAATTATCATTCTTTACTACCTCAATCTTGTTTTATAAAAATGAATAATCTCTTTGAGCTTTATTGATATTATCTAGTAATGATGGTTGAGAAATAATTTGGGATAGGGTTGATGATGTATGTTCCCTTATAATTCCCATGTCCAATTTTACTAGGTCTTTACTCAAAGGATCTCCTTTAATCCTCATAATTACCATCACAACAAGGTCGTTACAATTTAATTAATCAGTTACTTTTTTGGTTCTCCTAGGGTGATAATAAATGGAACGACCGTAGTATTTAATAAGTTCTGTCCATATCCTTTAACTCATGTTAAATTCCTTTTCTGTGAAAATATACATCAAACATTGATATTATATGTATATATCACATTTCTCCCCATAAATATAGTGCCTCCATATCTTTAAAGAAAAAACAACGACAACCAGCTCCAGGTCATGTATTGGATAATTCTTCTCATGAAGCTTCAACTGTCAATTTGCATTAGTAAACACCTTTCCATTTTTCATGGGGATTCACCCAAGACCTTTCATTGATACATCACTAAAAATAATTAATCCTTCTCTGATAGTGAGTATATTTATCATGGGTTCAAAACCAATCTCTTAATTAGCTCATGGAAACTTTCTCCACACTCTTTTGTTGAGATTAACTTGACCCATTTTCGAGTTAACGTGGTTAGTGGATAGGGATGTTTTGAAAAGAAATTCAAAAACCATATATAATATACCATTAATCCTAGGAAACTATAAATATCATTTACTATAATAGGATGAGGCTACTCTTCAACAACCTTTTTCTTTGTAGGGTCAACTGAGATTACTTTATTAGTTACAATGTTCCCCAAGAAAGAAACTTGTTGTAACTGAAATTCACATTTACTAAATTTTAAAAATAACCTCTCGTTCCTTATATTTTTCAATATAACCCTTATATGATCCTCATTATCCTCATGAATATTATAATATATCATAATATCGTCAATAAAAACTACCAAAAATTTATCAAGGTAGTCCTTAAAGAATATATTCATAAAATCCATAAATATAGTAGGAGAATTAGTTAAACCAAAGGAAAAAAACTCATAATTCCCATATCTTGATCAACAGAATGGATTTTGAATATCTTCTTTCATTACCCTCATTAGATGATAACCATATCAAATATAAATATTGGAGAAGAATTTCACCCCAAAAATCTTGTTAAATAAATAATCAATTATCAAAAGAGGGAACTTGTTCCTCATTTTGATTTCATTAAGTTCCATATAATTAATGCATAACCACATTGATTCATCCTTCTTATTCACAAAGAAAATAGGTTCCCCCCAAAGAGACACACTTTTTTGGATAAAATACTTCTACAAAAGATACTGGATTTGTTTATTTAATTCCTCCGGCTCCACGTTTTCTATTCTATATGATGTCTTTGATTATTACTTGGATCTAGTAATATTTTCAATGGAGAAATATTCCTCTCTTTCTGGTAGAGGCCAAGGTAACTCCTTCGGAAAAACATCAATGTATTCCTAAACAATAGGGACATTCTCTATTTTTATACATTCATTTCCTTCCTCATCATCACCAGTAATTTTCTTAAATAAGGCTATGTGTGGTGCTTCTAGAAAAATATCAGGTCAATATATCTATTCTTTGAAAAAAAATTAGGTTTTCCATTCAAGACAAATGATATTTCCTTGATTCTCTATTTTATATTAGCATTATTATTTGAGATCCAATACATCTCTAGAATAATTTCAAACTCCAACATTGGAATGAATACTAGATTTGTGACGAGATTGTGCTCACCAAATTGAATACTAGAGTTTTTATACATTATTGATGGTTGGATAATCCTTCTAGGAGTCTTAACACATAAACCTAATTATATCAGCTCAGGGATTGATTATATATTCTTTTCAAACATGGAGAAAATAAAGTAATGTGTAGAACTATAATAAAACAAAGTACTTTCTAGCTTTGAGAGAATAATGAGAGTACATGCTACCACATCATTTAGTGCTTCAAATTCAACCATTATGATTGAAAAATATTGACTTTGATCCCCTGTATTATTATATGGTTTATGGGGATTCCCCACTACTACCCTCATATGTGGATAGTTATTTGAAATGTGTGCAAGATATCCACATTTAAAACATTGGAATTTAGGAAAAGAAACACCATCTTCCATTTTTCATTTTTGTTGGGAAGCTGAGGCTTCACCTCACTGCGATAGTTCTGAGCAATATAGCCATATCTTCCACACTTGTAAAATTTCCCACTCCCAAGCTTGTAGTTCCCTAAATTCTTTTTACCACACTTATTACATGTGTAATGTTTTACTTTCTTTCATCCCCTTCCTTGATCAAAGCTCCTCTCTAATCTTGGATCTAAAGATCTCTTATTTTCATTTTATTTCTAAGACCACTCCATCTCACCGAACTTGATTTCAACCTTTAAAGCTCTTCATACTATCTCCTTTTAGTTTTTATATTCAATTAGGATACATGAAAAAGATAGATTTTTTTTGAGAAAGTATTTTGAATTTCATATCATATTTTCCCATATATTAAATCTCCTTTTGATTTAGCTCTGTGAATTCTTTCTCCATTTTTTTCACATCAAATGGGGAAAATATTTTTTTGTAAAATTTTCCCCTAAACACATCCCACTCCATAGCTTCAATATCCCCTCTTAAGTTCATGTCTTTGATCAGTACCCACCATTGATCAAATTATACCTCTAAGAGGTAAATAGCTGGAGTGAATTTCTCTTGTTCTAGACAACAGAATACAAAAAATATCATTTCGATATAGATTCTCCACTATTTGGAAGTCAATGGGTCGGTAGATCCAATGAAAGTTGGTGGTCATCGATGCATAAAGGACTCAATAGGAAGTTGTTCCCATCATGGTGACTCTGGTCTCTCAACTTGATTCTAGTTATTTTTTATAACTTGATTTTGTAGATTCATCATTCTCGTTATGTTTTCTATTCTGGATTCTATCAGAATTCCATTAGCACCTACTCAAATGTGATCACCATTTATATAGTTTTTCTAATTTCCTTCCATTTTCTAAAAGAATAAATCCTTAGTGAGAAACATGTTTCATTTAAGAATATTATAACACTAATGTAATTTTATATATTAAAACATCATGCTGAAATATTTTAATATTTGACAACAATTACATTATCCATAAATCCTTCATAATATTTTATAAAAATTTTGTGATTAACCAAAAATATCCCTAAGTATTGTCCTACAAGAAGTGAAGCAAGGCTCATTTTTTGTACTGGGTTATGTAGAGTTAGGCCCAATGCACCATATAAAAGTTTTTACCCCTAGTTATATTTTTTCTAGAGCCACATCCACTTGTTCATATTCAGATATGGATTTATTTTCTTGGAAACCACTTAATTAATATTTTACCAAAATAACAAGTTGTTTTTATATATTTAAACTTTTTTATATCGTTATTCCTAAAGTTTTCAAATCCTAATTTACATAAATATATAAACCTTAATTTTATACCAGCTATGGAATACCACATTTTTGTTACATAACTTTTCATTACATTGTACAAATAGATGATTTTTTGATGTTTTATTTTTTTGGAAATAAGGTACATAAAACATAGAAACTTAAAACGTTATTCTATTATACTAAAAATAATTATTAATGGTTCTTACTAAGTACATTTATTTCCTCTCATAACCTAGGGACATACATCGAAGTAAAGGGTAATAAAAAGGTCAAGTAAAGGAAAACAATTGAAATGGTTTACATGTGATCTTGGGAAATATTGATAAGAACGTGAGGAATATCATTGAGGAATGAAAAAGAGAACATGAAGCATATCATAAATAAAATAATATGAATTATAGCATTGAAATGTTGATACAAAATTTATTTTATACATTCATAATCATATCACCTTGGTTCTTCACCAATGTTTCATAAAAATTACAAAGGTTATTCACCATGGTATCATAAAACATGTCATCTCTAGAGATTAAATTATTTACCCAATGCATTGGAGTGATATCAAAAATCACCCTTAACATTAATTAATACTAATTTTATCGACATATATCATAATAAAACATATCATAAATAACCCAAGGAGAATAAAATAAATGGGTTATGTATCAAAATCATGGTGTTTTAATAAATTTCCTAAGAACACAATCATTATGTAATTTATAACCCATGGAAATAGAATGAGGGTTTATATAAGTAAATTACAGGATAAAATAAATCTTTTTTATATATTTGTGAATACCCCTTGAAAGTAAATATGTTTGCGTATTCACATAAATAAAATAAAACAATTTCTTGAGAAAAGGAGATAAATTTTGAGAAGAACGGGTATAAAACATGGTTTTATAAAACATTAAAAATAGAGGGTAAAGGGGAACCTCATTAATAAAAGACTAATAATACTATAAATAGATATAATAAAATAGATATAATAACATGTTATGGAAATTTTAAATACATACCATATAAAAAGAGAACTTGAAAGGAAAATAGAAGTTGAAATTCCCTTACCTTGAAGAGTAACTTCAAAAACATGAATATCGAGACCGTTGGAAATTTAATACACCTTAGGAGGACTCCACGAGAGTAAATAATATCATATATTCGTGTATAAGGGAATTTAAATTAAATATAATGAAGAAATGGGTGGTTATTTTTAGCAAAAGTGAGGGAGTTCTTTATTAAATTCCTTGGACACCTCAGTAAAGGTATTTGCAAAACCATGGGCTTGACCATGGTATTTTATCATTGTATTGGCCACTAGGGACACCTATTATCATATATTAATCCACAAGAGTCTATAAAAATTTTATTTTACTTATTTAATCATTATGACATACTTATGGTGTCATTGAACATACCAAAAAAGACAATATGTAATTATACTATTCATGAAAAATTGAAGTATTTTATTAAATTCTCATAAAATATTCCTAACCTAATATAGATGTCTTGATTTCAAAATTGATATTTATTTTATCAAAAAAAGTCTATAAATATGATAAATTTAACTTTTAACTATAAAAATACTTATTCATTAAAAATAATAGAGGACATAAAATGCATAGTAAAATGAATAGTAAAATTTATAACACTTGAAAAAATAATAATTATTCTATCATTTGAAATTAAATAAAAGTATTTTATAATACTATTTAATTAAAATAAACATTATTAATAATACCTTAGTTTAATATAATAATTATATCTTCTTTGAAAGTAAAATTTCTTACTAAAAAATAAATTTATCAAATTTGGAATATTTTTATGAAAAACTAAACTCAAAATGGAATTGATGGAACAAAAATTTTATTTAAACAAAGGGATTATACATTAAGTAACTAAGTTATTGAAATATAACCCCTTATAACACCTATATAAAACCTAAGGGTAAGGTGTGTGATGGTGATAGACTCTTAGGGCGGCTCAGATAACATTGCCTAAGTGGTAATTTCCACCAACTTGAACTTCTCCCGTAGGAGATTTTGTTCAAGCTTAACATGTTGAAGATCAGATTGGGAATTGTTAAGAGAAAATCCAAATAAAGCTACAACGTTCCCAAGCTTTAATATAAGGGATTTAAATTTTATAACTCTAGTGGATGATGCCACCAAATCTTGTTTCTTCATTTGTTTTCTTTTGTCATTTCTACTAATAAATAATAATTATAACATTAAAATCATTATTAAGAGTATTGTTTCCAACAGTCATATGGACCAATGATTATAATTAACCAATAGTAATATAATTATTGAAACCCAAAGGTCAAATTTCAAATTATACTCACTTTATTATTAATTATATATAGTTTTTTGTGTTATATAATATAACTCGCATTTTTAGGAAACAATTATTATTCAAAAAGTTTGGATCAATACAAAAATGGTTTTAGTACATGAGATAGGAGAAATTATGTGGTGTCCTGAAGACATTGGTCTTTTCAGTTAATTTTTTTCTTACATAGTTTAGACTATATAGTACAGACATAGTTTGGATAAAACTGTTTAATTTCCTAGAGAAACCATCTGAGTCCTTTTGTTCTTGTATTATTGGCATACGATTAGTCCACACACTTTGTTAAACCATGTTGCAAGCATGCGATAATGCTGAAAATATTTTAGAGGAATTTTTTTATAATTGTAACACCATTTACTAACTATGTATCTATATGATGAAGGTTATTAGAGAGTCACCAATAGAGCATGAAAAGTTTCTTCATGGTTTACCAAACTATGTAACCAAACTATATGAGTTACCCAAATTCTAAATTTTGGTTTTCTGAAAATGTTCTTAGTATTATTTTTTATTTTTCACTTCTTTCGTATTCCTCCTATATTTATGTTTCTTGAGGCATGTCGTGGTAGATCTCTCCCTCCCCCTTCCTTTTTTGGAGCCTCCAATCCATTATTTATTTTTTAATTATTGTAGTAAGACCCTCTATTCATCTTCTCATTCAATTTTCTTCCTTATTAAATCTTATCAATCGATTTCACTTCCTCCCAAACCCCTAGAGGGATATTATGGTAAGATTAGTGTTTGGGGATGGTTCCAATTTAGGTTTTCTATTTGTTTATGGTTTTAGGGGTTTTATTAATTCTTTTATAAAAATTCTCTTAAAAATAAAAATCATTACAGATCATTACAACTTGACTATAAATCTCTTAAGGGATGTGTTTTTTTTTATTTTCCTTTATTTAGAAACAAATTCTATGAATAATGATTTATAAATGCTTTTTAAATTAAATTATTACTATGTATTATAGTCCAAAATAGTTTTTAAATTGTATTACAATAAATCCTCACTTGGAGTAATGGTTTTACTTGTTTTCTAGGGTTATTTGAAATTCCAAGTGATGGTGTAAAGGGTTTGAAAGTGTTGATTAAATAATTTTTTTAAAATAAATGGATTTGACACTATTTAGGCCATGGGATAAATTAAAATATGTTGTTCTGATATTTAAAGAATTTTTTTAAATATGAGTAATATTTAAATTGATTTCAAGGTGGATTCAAATAAAATATTTTAAGAATGATTTTATAAATGGATTTTGAATTATTATAAAAATACTTGGTATCTCGATTGGTTTTCAAGATGTATTTTTTGGTTTTTCCAATATTTTTTAAAATATGTGGAGTGTTTGAAACCCTCTTTGATCCACCTTGCATGTTTCCCTTTAGTGGATGGTTTTTTTATGTATGTGGATATTGGGTAATGTATTTTTGGGCCTATTTCTTCTAAGGGAATAGAAGATGAGGATGAGATTATTGTTTATGATTTATGATCATTATGTTTATTATTATTTTCTCACACTCACTTTTTTTGTTAATGGGAACCAATATAGCTAAGTGGGATGTATAGATTTATTTCACACTGGTTAGTCTCACACCACTAGTGTCCCCTATAGTGTTAGATAGAACTATAAAGGGAGTTTCCCAACTGAGGTGGAGTGCAGGCCAATTGGGTGGCTTATGTATGGTATTCAATATAAGTTGGAAACTTAGTCTGTATTTAGTTAATTTTTTATGTTTTCTCACTTTATTACCTAGTGTAGAACTCATGAAACCTATTATTTGGTTATTGTTTTGAAATAGGGGATTATGTTGATCATATTTTAGATACCCTATTTTATTGATGTATATAGAACCTAGGTTTGATTTGTTTCTTTATTTGTGGATATAGTGATACCATATTGTTTGATATTTATTTATGCGGTGTGAGTTGGTTTTCTATAAGGATTTGGAAATTATTTTGAAATAATGTTTAAAATGGAAAATGAAATTATCTTACATAGTATTATTTATCACAAAAAAAGGTTTTAAAAGTGTTTATTTGAATGTATTGGTTAATATTAGTTTCCTTAATGGAAATTATTTGTTTTATAAATAAATAATTATTTAATTTATTATTCCTACTCCTAAAAAACTATTTTCCTATTGTATTTTAAAATAGAATAAATGAAATTCCATTTTTATAGGAATTTTAAAATCACCATAGTGAGATCATACTAGGATATTTTTCTCACACCTTGCATAAAAAGGAATATTATGCATCCTTTCTTGTTTTATATTTAATCATGGATTTATCATATACTTTTATACATAGTTGGTGTTCAGTTTGTTGAGATACAGTGGTCGGATATATTGAGTGACTATAGGTAAGTTTGAGACAAAAGGTGGATAGACTGGTTTGGTTTGTTTTTATTTTTCATTTTATTATATATTTTATATTTATTCATTTATGCTAAATTGGTTATGTTGGTTAGTCAGTGATGTTTAATAACCTTCTATGTTATAGTATAATTAGATTCTTATTTTAATTTATTATTAATTAAAACCATTCCCAAGTGTGTTCCTACAGGCCCAGGAACAAGTTTCATACTGATGGGAATTGGGAACTCCCTATTGGCTAGTGGAAACCCAGGACTGGTCCTAGTTCCTGGGGAATTTCCGGAAAAAATATTATAAATGGTATCAAATACCAAGTTTTTTAAAGGGATACAAGGTATTTAAATAGCTTGTTATGTTATTTGGGGTGCATCAGGATACACAAGAGACTAAGATGTCATCATAACACAATAGGTAGATCTCATAGGGGTTATTGATTACCTCACTATATGATGAAACTTGAGTAAACATGGTACTTTTAGATTCAATATTTATATTGAAGTTTCATTTTTGTTATTTCTTATGATATATTTATCTTATTTGATAGTTTTAATGATTTTAGTGGGTGTGTTTAAGTTCAAGAGTGAAAATAGTGAATAAAGTTTTTTATAGTTATTAATACATGATATAAAAAACATTGTGAAGCCTTTGAGTTTATTTCTAAAACCATTTTAGAATCTTTTTCATGTTTTCCATACAGTTTTATATCCCATGGGGCCAAAATGTTGAGAACTTTGTTTCACACTTGGATTATTTTATTTGGTTATTTCACTTTTAATATTTACTCTAATAGTGTTTATCATTAAAGTGAGGTCAACTAGAAGGTTTTTTATTATAGAGATTGATTTTATTATATTTTGTTTTGTTTTATGTTTATTTATTTTTTTAGATTGCCTTCAAAATTTGGTTTTATATTGGAAAATTGGTTTTTGGAATGTAAATGATATATTTTTGGTTTTTATTTGCAACTTTTAAATTTTGTAAAATGATTTAAAACGATTATATTTTTTTTAATTATTCTTTTGAAAGTGATATTTCTATAAATTTTTAAATGAAGTATTTCTTTCCTTAAAGTGAATATTGAGAGATTTTGGGAAAGGAATGTTTTGATGAAAATTTTGATTTTCTCATGCGAGGAGTTTCAAGAGGGGTGAGTGTTTTTTTAAGAGAAATATCAATGGTTTAAATAATGTAAATAGTATATTCTAAAGATTTTTGATTTTAATTAAATTTTTTGAAACTTTTTATAAAGGTTTTTTTAATAGGATTTTTTGGGTATTTTTAATCAATTTTTGAAGTGTGGGTTTATTAGAGTATATTTTATTTTTCTTATAGTATGCCTCCTAGAGAGTATTTGAAGATGATTAGGGAGTATTTTCATTGGGATTACATTTATGTTGGATATTATCTTTTTTTAATAGTTATTTACTCTACATGTTGACCCTACCCTGACTCAAGGCTGAGTCATTGAGATTAATTCTCTCCAATGTCTATGGATTCCATCCAAGACTTCTTGAATAAGAGTAGACTCTATCTAGATCCTGGAATAGTGGTGTTGGTGCTTTTTTATGTATTTTTAGGGATTCATTATTTTTTATTTTGAGAGCATTGAAATCATGTCATTGGTATGGATTTTGGGGCTACCTTTTTAGGTTTTTGTGAGTTTGTGTGTCAGAATTGGATATCATAGGGATAATTTGTGTGTTTTGGGTGATCTATATTATTTGGTATCATTATTAATATATTTTAAGGTTAGTTGAGATATTGGTATTTTTATAGTTTGCAATGGTTTTTTGTGGATTTCCTATTCGAGGTAGTCTATATATTTATTTTTTAGTCCTCTTTATTTCTCTTTTGGATATTTTTTCTCATTGGCTTTTGATTTTCCTTATGTGGTGTTCAGGAGAGGTTTAGTCATGTTGGTAATTTTGTGATTTTGGGTGTTTCAGAAAGGGGTTTTGTGTTCTTCTTGATTAACCTTTCCAAGGTTGGGTGTGTCTATGGTTTCTTAGAGTTTTGTGGTTTCTATTTTTGGTTGATCCTTAAAGAGGCTGGTGTTTTGGTGGGTTGAACATGGGGGGCATTAGGATCTATGCTTATCATGCTAGGACCACTCTTTATTTCAGTAAGAACATATGGTTATCGGTTTTATTTCTGTAATATTTTTTAATTTAGGTCCTATGTGGTCAAGGTCCTAGTTTTTCTGTGTAGGGCATGGTCACCCACATATAAGACATATGTTTTTCTATAAAGTCTTGTTTATAGGTTGAGTTTTCTCCTGAGGTTTCAGATTTTGGTTCTTTCATGGATGTTGAATATTTTATTATTTTGAGTGTTATCTTATTCAAATAGATTTAATTTCCCTAGTGGTATTACATATCAAGGTTTCTATATTTTTTTGTTTTCTCTATTTTAGATAAATTCTAAAATGGTGAGGGAAACTTTGTTACAACAACCATTTTGTTTGATTAAGGCTCTTCCTAGTGGTTGTGTTAGTGGGTTTTATCGAGTGTATTTCATTACAAATAATTACATATGATTCATTTTTCCATGTTCTTTGATTGTGTACTTTCTAGGGGGATAAATTGGTATGGTGGGGTGATTGTGACACCTAGTGTTGTTGTTGAATTTATTTATTATAGTTATTTTGGGGTAATTTAATTTTTCGGGTGTTTTTTGATATAATTTTATCTTTTTCTAGAATTTTTTTTTCTAAATATTTTATGGGTATAGGCCAGTAGAAACTATATGGGGTCTTATGGGGATGTACCTTTTTAGTTTATTTTGTCCTTATATAGTTTAGCATGTACCTTCACCACGTGGTTTGAATAAAACTATTTGAGTTTTAGGAGAAACTATGTGATACCCTTTGGTCTTGTAGTGTTGGTGATGATTATTCTACATAGTTTGGTAAACCATGTGGAAAACATGGAACAATATTGTATATGGTTATAGATGAATTTTTCATATTTGGTACATGGTTTACTAATTATGTAGCCAAATAGTGCAATTTCTTGGTGAGTCTCTAGTAGATCATTCATAGTTGGCATACAGTTTACTAAATCATGTGGTAAAACCACGGAAGTTAACTGGATTCTAATCATTTGTTTTTTTTAAATGAACTTTATTTTTCTAGAGGATTCCATGCTCGTTCTCCGCCCTCTATTCAACTAGCTTAGGGTGGGTTAATGGAGAGTTATACCTCCCTCCCTTCCCCATTTTTTTATACTCATATCCTTGATTTCTTATGGATTACTTGTGGTATTCCCTTTTATTCCTATTCTATTTCATTATTCTTCCTTATTTCCCTCTTATCTCTTAATTATATTTCCACCTATGACCCTATATGGATTTTGTGGTCATAATAGGTTTTGGGGATACTTCTACTATGTGTTTTTACTTATTTAGGTTTGTTGGGGTTTCCCACTAGCTTATTCGAGTATTCTCTACCAAATACCAAACATTTCGGATCGTTTTGACTATATTTTCAATTTTTCTAGGTATGTTTTTTTGTTATTTTCTTTTATATGGAATTCTATTATGTTCTTCATACTTTAAAAAAGATTATTTAATTAAATTATAACTCTATATGATAGTTTTAAATGTTTGGAAAATTATTTTTTGGTAAATAATCACTTATAATAACGATTTTCCTAGTTTCCAAGTGTTAATTTAAATTTCAAGAGACGATGGAAATGGATTTAAAAATGTTTCTTAAATAGTTTTTTGTAAAATTATAGGATTTAAGCTTATATTTTTCAAGGGATAAATTAAATGATGGTGTTTTTATATTTTAAGATATTTCATCAAAAGAGGGGTTATTTCTAAGTTTATTTCAAGGGTGATTTCAAATGAAATTTTTTAAAAATGGTTTTATAAATTGGTTTGGAATTATTATAAAGATACATGGAATCCAGAGTGTTTTTTAAGAAGTATTTTAAAAAAAATAGTTTTTTAAAATTTATATATTTTTTAAACCAAATTGGATCCCCCTATCCTATTTACCTTTAATGGGTGGGGTTTGATGTATGTAGAAATTGGGTGATGGATCTTAGGGGATATTTCTTTTAAGAAGGTTATAAGTGAGGGTGTTATTATTGTTTATTATTTCTGATGATTTTTTTTACTATTGTTTTCTCACCCTCAATTTGTTTTGGTCATGAAAAATTAGGTTTCTAATTTGGAGGTGTATATTTATACTACATTAGTTATTCTAATACTACTTGTTTCCCCTATAGTAAGATATTATACTAGACGGGTAGTTCCCCCACTGAGGATAGGTAAAATATAGTCAAGTCTCTTGTGTATAGGACACAACATAAGCAATAAGATTAGTGTATGTTTGGTAAAGTTTAGAATTTACACACTTTAGGACCTCTATTATAACCCATGACTCCTATTATTTTGTTGGTGGTTTTAAGGATGGGATTCTCCTTATCTTATTTTATATCTCTTACTTGATTGGCATACATGGAACCTAAGGATTCTGTTTCCATGCCCTACATACACCATTCGGTGTATAAAACCTTTGATTTCTTCCATTTAAGCACAAATTCACCTTATTTTTTTCTATATATCTATTTCTTGATTGGTTTGGGATTTATTAGTGAGATTTTGTGCGTAATCATAGCTCACTTGGTGGAAATGGGTGGTAATTAGAGTTTAATTTGTTTTTATTTTCAATGTTGTTTTATATGTAATTTTTATTATTTATGTTTAATTATTTATATTTTTTGGGTTTGGGTATATTTATTTACCTACTTAATTATACTCTGATTTTATGTTTCTTTTAGTTTTTTATTTGGTGAAACCATTCCTACGTGTGTTTCGAGATTCCTAGGCCCTAGTTTCCAGCCTGTGGGGATCAGAAATGTCCCTTAGGCTAGTGGAAATTTGGAATGATTGGTGATTTATGGGGAAACCCAGGCCGGTCCATTATAGATTGGCTGGCCCAAGAATAATTGTACCCAATATGACCTCATTATCTAAGGTATAGGTAGGGTAGAGTCTAGGTGTCAAATTATTGTGGTGGATAGCTTGGACACAGTCTGAAGATGGGACATGGTCAGGACATAGAACTATGTGGTCATTTACTTTATTTACTTTTGGTTTGGGTTGTATATGATCTTCCCATAGTAGATATTTTTGGTGTATTCTTGTCTCAAACAACATTTTATGGATTGTTAATTCTTTTATATCATATAATATGTTATTTATTTATCAATGGATTTGGATATTGTGTTTCCTTTATTCTATTTAGTATTGGTATGGTTGATTGTTTGATATTTTCATTGTTTATATTCAAACCCAGTATGATGGAATAGTCTCCTTGTTGTATCACCATAGACCCTCATTACCATTTGGTAACCTCTAGTGTACTATGAGGCGTGCTTAAGGTTATTTTGTTCTCTAATCATGGTATTGTATAGTGATATGGTTCGAGACATTATAAAGTGGTATCATAACTTTGTTTCTTTTTTCCGTTATGTTTGGGAAGTGGAAGACTAAATATATGACTGGTTAGGACTTGGGATGGATGTTATGTTGTGTTCTTACCCAGTATCTATATGTGTTGGAGTCCAAGTTTCCTAGGATTCAAGATTTATGTTCATATTTTTTTATGTTTTATTTGGGTTTATTATTATTAAGTATAAGGTTTTGAGTTATTTTATTTTTAATTTTTCTCTTGGGTTGGGTTGGTATGATTCATGATTTCATGCATTGTATCAAGCACATAGGTTCACATGACATGTGATTGTTTCTATGTGATTGTGACTCTTATTGTGAAAAGGGAAAAAAGAATAGTCTTTGTTTACTTAAAGTGTATAGAATAAATTATTTAGTGTTTTAAAAAATAATATAAGTGTGTTATTCTAATTAACCTAACCCAACATTTATTTTTCCCTTGATACAGATTTCCATAGTGAAATGATGTTATATACACATGGTTGTGACCTTGGTCCTCGAGGGGATAGTTTGGTATGTAGATTATTGAGGATTAATACCCTATAGTGGGTAGTTGAATTGATTATATTATACCTAATATATATATATATATAGGAGAAACCTAGAGTGGGTATATGGGCTTGTGAGTGCCTTTTGGGATGGTAATCATGGGTAGTTGGTATGTTTTTAAGGTTGATGCATGAGAGGTTCTATCTGAATATGGTGTAGGCATGGACAAGACTTAGGTATTTTGAATGTGGAATCATGTGCAGTTCTTGTGTTTTTAAAGGTAAAAATGTATGGGTGCATAGTCAGCTAGTTAAATAGCCTATTGATCCTAGCATTGATGAAATGACTATGCATGTGACACGTGGTTAACAATTGGATTAAAAGTGTGAGCCTAGTATTGATGAGATATAAATAGAGAGGTTATGAGACCAATAGTATGGAATGGTATCACAAGGGTGTATTAATTCTTGGGTATGCTTTTTTTGGTAGTGGGGGTTGTTGAACAACATCGTGATATTAGTTTGATGGATACTCTCTTACCATGGGTTAAGGTTGTGAGATTTTGTTTAACCTATGTGGTAGGTAGATTGGTGAAAACTAATTTTATCAACAGGTATTTAATATTTGTGTTTGATTAGGTGGAGTTATCCTTAGATGGATTGTGAGACATTTCAATGAGTTGGTTATTTGGTAAATCTCTAAGATAGAGGGTTGAGTTGTGAAAGTTACATGATTCTTAGGGTGATATCATGGTAATGAATGAAAATCCATTTTGGTGGTATATGACACCTTCCTAGTATGTCGATATGATATTTTAGGATGTGTGTGTTCTGTCCCTTGACACCTTTTTAGGGGTATAAAAATGAAAGGTGTTGGTATATTGTGGTAGGGTCTAGTACTCATTTTTCCCATAAATACATGAAGTTAGATTAGGGTTTGTTTATGGTTTGGGTGGATGATCATTCATGGATAGTGATCAAAGATTAGATAATGGTGTAATAGTTTGAGACACCCTATTTGGATTGACGAATAAGAGAAACAGGTGGTGAACCTTGATTATATGAAATATGTTTGTTGGAATATGGGGTTTATCTAGGGGTGGTCAACTGTGTTTTGACCAATAAAGGTTGGTGCATTAATGTATGAACAGTGTGTGATATTAGATATCGATAGTGTGATAATGGAATGATAAAGGGGTCATGATAATTTTTGTTAAGAATAATGGTATTCTCATGTGATAGATGATTTTTTATTCATCATGAGTTTTATAATGTGGTTACCTAACTGTTCGGTCTTGTGAAACACCAAGGGGTTGGATGCCAGCATGTGATGGCTAAGGAATCAATAGGTTTCCTTAGTTACGATGAGTTCGGAAACTATGTGATTTTGGGTTTCTAGTGAGACTAGGTAGAGCCTATAATAGTATGGAATGTGAGAGTCACATTATTGTATGAATGTTTAGGGATCCTGAGTTAGATTCTTTGAGACTGGTTGTGTAGTGATTGACTATCAGTGTTATTGAAAATTTGTTTAATGGGGTTTTCCAGTATCATTGGAAAATATTCAAGAAATATTAGTGGGGATAAAAATGTGGACATATTTAAGGAAACTCAATATGGGATTATGACTATCAACATTTATTTGGTAGTAGATTTCATGTAGGTTCATTCTCATGGAATCCATGATAAGGAAATTCCAATGGTGGAGAGTACACTATAGATAATTTAAGAGTGTGGTGCTCATTTCATTGATTTTCATTAAACATTAAGGGTGATTTGTTTATGGAACCAATATGGAGGTGGTTATAGGTTATGATGGTTCTTATATGAGAGCATTCATGTAATGTGTGGGAAATAGAAAATACCCATATGTGGGTACTGTTCTATTGGGGATTGGGTAGAGTTAGTAAATTTGATAATTGATAGCTTCTAGATGAAAGATTATGGACTAGTGGGTTGGCTGAATGTGGATTTCCATAAATAAACTGTTAGAGTGACCAATTCTATAGAACATTGGTACTCATATATAAGTATCATATTTGGTATGTTGGGGGAGGGGCCTTAGGTTGTAGATATAGTCACATAAGTGAGACTGTGGGTTCATATTATAATAATCAAGTAACACTTGGGTGTGACACAAAGTGGGTAATGGTTAGGTGTAGAATAATGATGTGAACTAATTGTGTATGAAATTTTTGATCTCATAATTCATGAATGTTGTTATAGGTGTATAATTTTAATGGAGTTGGTAAAAAATGACATCATGATGCATTGGATATAGGGGTTTTAAGTGGTGGAGATGGTTGTAGGTTTTGAGGTCAGTGGAAGCCTAGTTGATTGGGCACCCAACATTAATTTTTACCATGATCAATGATTATTGTAGGATCAATACGACAATGAAAACTAGTCTCCATGTAATAGAATCAAATATTTAGATAAATAAAGAAGAGTCTTAAAACCTTTAGATAGGATCTTTTGCATCATGTTTACAATTAATTTAATTAATTTCATAAAGAAAATAATACCAGGATCTTCATTATTTTCTTCATTGATGATGTTGATCATTTGGAATGACCATTCTAGATTATCTCGTTGCACTTGTGAGGGTCCAAATTAGAATACTTCTAGTACTGATCTATATATGCTCTGATGTCCTCCGATCGACACCACTTGTTCTCCAGGTGATAGCGTGGTGAAGTGAGTGTCTTGTGTCGTTAGTTCTTGATTCTTTGTTCGTCAGTCATGATAAACATATCTCATCCTTAAGAGGGGTAGGAAGAGGATTCGAGTGCGAAATTTATTAGAACAACAATTCTCAATTCACCGAGCATGTGGTTTTTTCTCTATGGAACAATAGATGTAATTTTCTATTTATATGCATAGAACTTTAGTTACAATATTTAATTTCATAACAGCAATTAAATATATTCATGAACATAGAGAAACCATGTGTTCATAATAATAATATTGTGTCATTATTTATAGTGCACCAACTTGGGAAAAATGGAATTATGAATCAAATTTCGCATCACAAAATAATTGTAACATCATTATTATTTTAACTTGTGCTAATTAATAATTATTTACCATCCTGAAAATAATTATTTTACTACCAAACCATCCTTGGTCCACTCGAAATCCACTTCCATTTATTGAGCACCTCAATAAATAAATAAATAATTTATTCTCTTAAATAAATATTTTATTTACAAACTAGTAAATAAATATTTATTAAATGTTCAATAAATTAAATAAATATATTTAATTTAATTTATACGATCATCTTAACATGAATAAAATTATTCCACGGTCTTGAGAATAATATTTATTCTATTAATTAAATTAAAATATAATTTAACTGAGACCACTAAAAACACTTAGAGTGTGACCCTCTAGGATTCTTTTCCATTGGCATTAGGCGGGCTTGCCTAAAGTCCAAGAGTACTGTCTAGCAGTGGGTCAAGGCACCCAAGATAAAGAATGTAAAGTCACAAAAATTACATCCACATAAGAAAACTCATTGTGTAATATAATCCCTTTGTCTCAATATCTCATCAAGTAGATTTCATGAAAGTTTCATCAACCGTTATACTTTATATGTCATTTTTTGACTACCTGGAATAAACTCATTGTAACACCATGGCCATGGAATTTAGCATGATGGTTCTATTTCAATAAAATTTCTGAGATATCAAATTCCATAAAATGAAGGGACAAATCCTTCATTGAATTTTCCATTAATATCATGTCACTCATGATGCACCCAACATACCCTACTTCCCGCCAACTTTCTGTGAGACTATTTTTATCTGTAAATCAAAGTGCATGAGTCATAAAATGAATTAATTATAATATTAAAGTCTAAGGATCATTACACATGTTCATAGATAGAAATATTCAATGAAACCAAAACATGTGGAATTCCTATTAGTGGGTCTGTTCTCATAATCATCTATCTTAGGAGATTACCAAGTGTGAAATTCATGAGAGGGAGTCTCATCTGCTTATGAGTAATCGCACCTAATGGTATGCATGCTATATGTCCCTTAATATTGTGTTATCAAACCGTACAATTGTATTTAAGAATATTGTTATAGCATTTCAAGGTTCTCGTCATGTAGGGAATTGTCATGACCTTATCAATGCAACAAATAATCATGGAAATTATTACATCACAGTCATGCATAACAATGAAAAATATGTAATAAGATAGTTAATATTTAAATACATTAATTATCCATGTAATGAAAGTGAAACTAGTTGGCTTTAGGAAACCAACTCTTACAAACTCCCACTTGGAATAGAGCCAACTGCCTATGACTTTCAGACTGCTAGACCCCACATGGTGATCATGCTTCTGCTGAGTCAAGGACTTAGTAAAGGGGTCTGCCACATTTTCTTCCATGGAAATACTGATCACTACAACTTCACCTATCTGAGATAAATCCCTCAAGTGATTATGCATCTGAAGTATGTGCTTCGTCCATTGATGTGACCTTGGCTCTTTTGCGAGATCCACCGCTGTAGTATTATCACAGTACAGTGTGATGGGATCTTTACTGCTATGTATCATATCCAACTCTTTAATGAAGCTTCACATACAAATTTCTACTTTAGCTACCTCAAAAGCTGTGATATACTCGTACTTTGCTGTATAATATACTACCACACTATTCTTTAGGCTCTTCCAGCTCAATCCACCTCCATTAAATGTGAATATGTATCCCATTTTTTATATCATTTCATCTTGATTAGTCTAGAATGTATCATCTATATATCCTTTGATAACTAGTTCCTCGTGTCCTTTATAAACTAGGAGAATATCCTTAGTATACCTCAGATACTTTAGGATAGTCTTTACTACCATCCAGTGGTTGTCACCTAGGACTTCTTGATATCTGCCTACTGCACTTAATGTATATGAGACATCCATCCCAGTAAATAGCATAGAATACATGACTAACCCAATCGTTGATGCATATGGAGTCCTTTACATTATCATTCTTTCGTCATGTGTATGAGGACATATTTTCTTAGAAAGATGAATTCCATGTGATGCTGGAAACAATCCCTTCTTGGGTTGTTCCATACTGAATCTCTTCGGTATCTTATCAATGTATGTTCTTTGACATAGGCCCAATAGTCTCTTGGATCTATCATGTTGGATCTTGATCCCAATAATATATTATGCCTCACCCAATTCTTTCATGGAGAAGCATTGATTAAACCATTCCTTAATAAACTGTATGACAGGTATCTTGTTTCCAATAAGTAATATGTCGCCAACATATACTATTAAGAAAACGAATGAACTCCCACTAAACTGTCTTTAGACACAATGCTCACATTCATTCTTGATAAAACCAAATTTCATTATGGATTCATCAAAATGACTATTCCATGACCTGAATGCTTAATTTTATCGATAAATGTATTTCTGTAACTTTCATACCTTATTGGAATCCTTTGGAGTCATAAATCCTTCAGGTTGTGTCATGTACACATCTTCTTGAAGGTTCCCATTTAGGAAAGTTATTTTAACATCCATTTTAAAAATCTCATAGTCATGGTATCAGAAATGGATAATAGAATTATAATGTATTTCAATATTGCAACTAGTAAAAAAATTTCATCGTAGTCAATTCCTTGATGCTATTTAAACCCTTTTTTAACCATTCGTGCCTTTTAGGTACTGACTTGTCCTTCCTTGACTATTTTCTTCATGAATACCCATTTGCAACCAATAGGCTTTACATCAACTAGTGGATCTACCAAAATCCATACATGGTTTTGATACATGGAATCTATTTTAGAATTCATGGCTTCTTTCCACTTGGTAATGTCTGTTCCACTTACCGCTTCCTTGTAGGTTATAGGATCATTATTATAAAGTAATAATGAGTCACCATAATTAGTAACTAAAAAACCTACCATTCTGGTTCTCTAAACTCTATTTTACTCCTACGTAGTACTTGTGTCTCAGGAATAGAATCTTCATCCACAGGGCTTTGTGGAATTAGTTCCTATAACAACTCTTGTGTACCTTGAACCTCGACTTCATCGAAGTCTATCTCACTCCCACTATCTCTTTTGGAGATGTGCACCCTCTCAAAGATTATGGCATGTCTTTCCACTATAACCTTTTTGCTTGAAGAGTTTTATAGGTAATATCCCCTTGTTTCTATGAGGTATCCTATAAAGGTACACTTTGTGCCTTGGGGTGAGAGTTTGTTACTTGAAGAGGCCTTAACAAATGATTCACTACCCCACACATGTAAATTCGATAACATGGCTTTTCTTCCACTCCATAACTCATATGGAATACCATTTATCGATTTAGTTGGTAATTTTTTTAGTATGTGTGTCGCTGTTTGTAATGAATATCCCCAAAAGTATAATGGAAGACTCACATGACTCATCATTGATCTCACCATGTTCAATAGGGTGTGGTTCTTCATTTCACTCACACCATTCCACTGAGCCATGTATAGAATAGTGAGTTTTAATAGGATCCCAAACTCACGTAAGTAATCAATGAAGTCTAAATTAAGATATTATCCACCTCGGTCTGAGTGGAGTTTCTTAATCTTCTTACCAAGCTGGTTCCCAACTTCATTCTTGTATTGTTTGAACTAATCAAAAGAATCTAACTTATACCACATTAAGTATATATATCTATATCTACTAAAATCATAAATAAAAGTTATGAAGTATGAGTACCCTCCCCTTTCTTCAACTGGAAATGGTCCAAAAACATCAGTATGAACCAATTCAAGAAGTTCTTTATCCCTTTCACCTTTACCACTAAATGGGGCTTTGGTCATTTTTCCTTATAAACATGCATGACATACTCCAAGTGATTTTAGTTCAAAAGAATCTAAATATCCATCTTGATATAAATTTTTCCAGCCTTTCTCATTTACATGACCTAGCTGGTGATGCCAAATTTGGGTGTGGTATGAGTCATGTAAAGTATCTTTGTTATCAATTTCCATTACTTGGTTTGTGTAATCCAATGCGTAAAGATCGTTGTATAAATATGCCCTACCAAAACAAATGATATATTTATAAAACTATAAAAAATCATTTCCAAACATGAAAAAAAAATACATCTATATCTAATATGGATACATAAATAATGTTTTTAGTAACAGAAGTCACATAATAACAACCCTTTAACACCAAGATAATCCTAGTTGGAAATGTGAGGTGGTAGTCCCTGACAGCTACATCATTAATTCTAGCTCTGTTGGTTGTTCATAGATCTACCTCCCCTCAGTCAGTCTTTATGAATCTACATGGTTCCTATATTTGGATACATATTTGAGCACCACAAGATATTTCTAATACCCCATTTGTAGGAAAAGATATATTTCATTCAATAAAAAATGCACGTGAATCTTCTCCTTGCTTCTTAGGTTGTGTACAGTTCTTCTTCCAGTGTTCCTTCTTTCCACATGCAAAACAAATAGCATCATGTTCCTTTTCCTCCGCTTTGATCTTCCTTTTATTGGAAGACCGTGAAGAATATTTGGGATTAAATCTATTCACATTCACTTTTCACATATTCACCATAAGGACCGAAGGCTTTTCACACTTCATATCTTTTTCCACTTTTCAAATGAAGATATTAAGATTAGATAGAGATTTCTCAATGTTTTTCATATTGAAATTGACAAAAAAGTTAGAAAATCTATGAGAGAGTGATGTGAGAATGAGATCGATGCCCAGTTATTTGGGGAGTTTAAACCCTAGAACCTCTAGTCACTCAGTGTGTCCAATGACATTGACTACATGAGGCCTAGATGGGGCACCATCTTCAATCATACTCAAAAAGAGTGCCTTAGAGATCTCAAACCTTTCCTATGTTTCTCTCTCCTGGTAAGGACCATGGAGTTGCTCGAGCATGCAATAAGAATCCATGCTTTCATGAGACTTAATGTGATCATTATACATTTATGATAACATCAAAAATTGAACATCGATTGCATCATTCATATGTTTCTCATAGACCAGGAAATCCTCATCACCTGCCTCTTTGGCAGGCAGATCAGGTAATCCTGACTCCTACACATTAGACTTCTGTTCATTGTGTAAGATTACCCAAAGGCATATAAACCATTCCTATAAGTTACTGTCGATGAGGATGTTTTCTTTATACAGAATTGATCACAGGGATAGTGTGGTTGATGAGATTTTCATTTTTATTCAACAAATAAATGAGCAGATCATTAGTACTTTCTTGATTACATTTTATAAGAAATAATAAATTTTTATTAAGTCTCCCACTATTTTTTCATGTCCCAATGGCTCTTAAAACTGAACTCATAATTTCCATTTTCCATGACATTCTAATGGAAAGGATCCATATTCCCCTTAGCATAACCCCAGCAAGGGTTAGTCAAGCTATTGGTAGGTATTTTGGTAGATAGGTTTAAACCAACTACGTGCTTGTAGCTCCTTGATCTATTGAGTGGACTCCCCAATCATGAAATCACGACTTTTGGATTTACTCAACTCTTTCCTCTAATATTACACCAATTCTAGCCAAGGATACTCCTCTTGATGTAATATAGTTAAGTTATCTTGAAACCTTTCATAAGGGCTTCCTGTATAAAATTAAGTGTCCCAACAAGGGTTAGAAAAACATATAGTTTTGTTTAGTTCTACCCTTAATCAAGTAACAGAAGGCTTCACCTAACTTATTATTTTATTTGAGGGATTTTCATATCTAATGTGTGAATTTTGTATTATCATTATCAAATTATTGTTAATATTAAGTTAAAGTTACTTAAGTGATTAACTATATCTTGATAATATTTACGCATAATACAAGTTTATTTTAGTTCCATCTTGCATGCTTGTTTAATTCATTAATTTTGTGATTGTGGCAACACATCCATTATGATAAACCATGAAACTTATAAAAATAGATTAAATGGAGTGGTCAGGAGTTTTTATAATGGTTAGTTTATCTAGAGGATGATAAAATAACCCTGACCTAGGGGATAAAAATCATGAACCATTTTTGTTCGTGTTTATAGCTTTCCACATGTCCACCTCTGTATCTCCTGGGATTGGTTTCATCTTGGCTCTAGCTTGAACTATATCCACTAGCTTGGGAGTTCCATCCATTACATATGCCTTTTTTAAACTCACATATAGGTGAGGGGTAAAAAGGGGGTTTACATACAATAAACCTTAGACACATGGGCCCTACATATTAATGAGGATAAGTCTTGCAGGCCAACACATTTAATTTAAATATATAAATTAAAAGAAACCATCGACATACAAAGGTCTTGGTCTAGCTCATGATCATCCATACATGTAACGATATTTACGAATAAATAAAACTAGCATTCAATTCTTTAATCATTCTTGTTTAAGATAAATCATGCTAGAATCAATTAATTATCATCTTTAATTAATCAATCCTTTTATCTTAAACCATTTTATGAATTTTCTTAAGATTCGCATCCATCATAATTTTTTAAAAATATATATTTGTTTAAAATTATCTTTGTACATAACTTGTACCATGGAGCAAACCCAGTGAATTCTCATTCATAACTACCTAATGAGTAGAAATAAACATTACATATATGTTAAATTAAACACATATATATAAAACACCTATCACGTGTTGTGCCTCAGCTTTACGCCCGCATTATGGTACACTTCTCAAGGGTTTTTTATAATATAACAATAAATTTTAATAAATCTATATAATTTGGATCAGTACACGGAATGCAGTTCAAACTACATAGCATGTACTATTATTCACTGTCCAACCTAATACACACCTAGGGACATGGCATGTAGATGTACTTCATAAATCTTCAGATTACATGGCATGTTCAATGGGATACATGCCATGTAGTACCTGTGTTACACGGTTTCTAGCTGAGAAAGCCCTATATGGGGTACACGATCCAACCCTAACCCTAAGGGACTACACCTCATGTCTAGTGGACTATACAGTGTGTAATCCAGAAAACACATGCCACCTATTTCTAGTCAACACCCAAAGTCATTTAAGACTTAGAAAGACTCCAACACATGACTTGGTTGGGGAACCGGTCTGATGCATTGAATCTTGACTAAAAGATGTGTAATACCAAATACATGTCATGTGTTTTGGTGTTGTATGGACAGGAAGCTTTGGAACCTTCATATGAGATCCTCGATTTTATTTTAATCAAAATAAAATGAAAAGATCGTTTCTGTAAGGTGAACGAGAAGAGAAAGAGGAGGAACAGATCTTTAGATTCAGATTTGCAGAACAATTAACTTGAATTGAAATAAATAAATGATTAAATGCATAAATCATCAATGAAATATTTAAATAATTGTAAACTATGATATAACCCTTTCATACCCCTTGAGGTTTCGGGCACAACGGAAGCATGGTTGGGTCGGCACACAACTTTAATTTTTATCATGGTCAGTGATTATTCCAGGATCAATACAATGATAAACTCCAGTCTCCATGGAATAGAAGTAAAGATTTGGATAAATAAGGAAGAGGCATGAAACCTTTAGAGGGGATCTTCCACATCATGTTTATAATTAATTGAATTAATTTTATAAAGAAATGAATATCTAGATCTTTGGTAATTTCTTTGTTGATCATTCTGATCATTTACAATGAACCTTCCAGATTATCTCATTTCACATGTGAGGATCCAAACTAGAATCCCTTTAGTGGTGGTCCACACATGCTCTGATGGCCTCTAATAGACACAAATCATTCTCCAGGTGCTAGTGTGTCAAATACAGTGTCTTGTGTCAGTCTTTCTTCATCGGTTTTTCTCATGCCTTGAAGATCATCTCTCGTTCTTGATAGGGGAGGGAAGAGGATTCGAGATAGAAATCGTTCATCTCAACAATTCTTAATTCACCAAGTGTGCGGTGTGTTCACTATGGCACAATAGAAGTACTTTTCTATTTATATTCATGGAAATTTAGTTACATTATTTAATTTCATTGAAAAAATTAAATACCTTCATAGAACTTACAGAAAACCCATGCTCATAATAATAATATGGCGTCATTATTTATGGTGCGCCAACTTTCACAAAATGGAATTATAAATAAAATTATGAATCACAAAATAATAATAGTATCATTATTATTTTAACTTGTTCCGACTAATAATTATTTGTCATCTTGAAAATAATTGTTTTACTACTAGACCATCCTTGGTCTTCTTGAATTGTACTTCCATTTATTGAACACCCGAATAAATAAATAAATAATTTATTCTCTTAGATAAATATTTTCTTTACAAACTAGTAAATAAATATTTATGAAATGTTCAATAAATTAAATAAATATATTTAATTTAATTTAGGCGATCATATTAACTTGAATAAAATTATTCCACTGTCTTTAGAATAATATTTTTTTCATTAATTAAATTTAAATATAATTTAACTAAGACCACCAAAAACACATAGTGTGTGACCCTCTAGGATTCTTTCTCATTTTCATTAGGTGGAATTTCCTAAAGTCCAAGAGTATTGTCTAACTATGTGTCAATGTACCCAATAGAATGAAAGTAAAGTCACAACAATAACATCCACATATGGACACTCATTGTGTAATATAATCCCTTTGTCTCAATATCTCATCAAACATGTTTCATGATAAATTCATCAACCTTTATGCTTGATACATCCTTCTTTGACTACCTAAAATAAACTTGTCATTACACCATGGCTAAGTAATTTTACATGACAGTTCTATTTCAATCAAAGGTATGAGATATCAACTTTAATAAATGGAAGGGAAAAATCCTTCCTCAACTTATCCATTAATATCATGTCACTCGTGACGCACCAAACATACCCTACTTCTCATCAACTCTCTATGTAACAAATTTCATCAGTAAATCAAAGTGTGTGAATCATGAAAATTACTAATAATAATCTTAAAGTCTAAGGATCATTAAACACGCTCACATATAGAAATATCCAATGACACCAAAACATGTAGAATTCCTACTGGTGGGGTTGTTCTCATAATCTCTTATCTTGGAGATTTCCAAATGATAAATTTGTGATAGGAATTCTCATATTCTTATGAATACTCGCACCCGACGGTCTACATCCTATGTGTCCCTTTATAGTATGTCATCCAACTATAGAATTATATTTAAGAATATTATTATAGTATTTAAATGTTCTCATCATATAGGGGAACTTCCATGACCTTATCAATGAAACAAATACTCTAGGACATTATTACATCATAGTCATGCAAAATAATGAACAATATATAATAATATATTTAATATTTAAAAACATTAATTATCCATGTAATCAAAGTATAACTAGTTGGTTCTAGGGCACCAACTCTTACAATCGTTTGGGTGAATTTTTATCACAATCATAACTAGGGGATATATGTAATTCGGGTCATACCTAAGGAATCAATGTTTAGGATGGTAGACTCCTAAATAGTATGCTTATGATTTTCTTTGTTTTGTTTGGATTGTATGATTCTCACTAAACCAAAAAGTTATTTTTTATGAAAAATCAAAAAAAATGTTCTGAAGAATGATTGGGATGGTTTCAAAGGATTAAATAGGATACTTCTCAAGGATGATAAATATTATGGTGGAATGTTTATAAGGACCCATGTCACCAAAAATTGGTAAAATCAAGTAAAATTTAAAAAAAAATCCGAGAGTAAGGGGTGTTTTGAGAATTGTGTTTTTGAATATATATATATATATATATTAAAATATTGTTAACATCTTAATGAAGTTTTTTTGATGTTATTGGATTCTCAAGATATTTCTTAGGTTATCAGGTGAGAGTTGATGTCAGTTCGGTTTGAACTCATTACATATTCTAGATACATGTGTTAGGTTAAACTATGTTTGTAGGGTGTCATGGTGTAGTGAGTGTGGTGTGAGAAATTATTTTGAAGGATGGAAGAGGATTACACCAATATGAGAAAATTTCATGTTGTAAGATGTTGTGTAAGATTACCATATGGGAGTGGGATTTTAAACACACCATAACTAGTGGGGTTTGTGGCATGGCATGCAAAATGTAAGGGTAAACTTCTTGATATTTTTGGGTTACCCCATGATGTGTAATGGTCATTTTGTGATGAACCAAGTTGCATTGTGTAAAGGTCACCATGTGATATTTAAGGGTTTCCACGGTATATGTAATGGTTAAATATGGGTGTGGGGATCACTTCATGGTGGACATATCATGCCATGATGATAACCTTAATGTACCACCTAATAAAACTTATGTATTCTTTTAAAAAATAATTATAGTGAAGGAAGGTCACATATTGACCAATTTGTTTCATCATGAAGCGTCATAAGGGAGTTCATGAAATTAAGGGTTTCATGTTTCCAAAAAAAGGTTTGGAATGCACTTATCACTATATTTGAAGGATTTCATTCCATAGAGGCTAGAGTTTTGATGGTTTTGGTTCTTCCTTAAGATATGGTGTCACACCATGACACTCAAGTTTGAATTATGATGAGGATTATGAAAATATGTCTTAAGTTGTAGGGGTGAGGTCCACATGGTGGAACCTCATCAGTATAGGTTTGTTGCACTCTAAATGATAGGATCATGTTGTGATTTGACCTAGGAAGTGATATCAAGTTTATGGTATAGTAATATGCGATTTCTTATATTCCATGACATGAAGGGCCATGTTGTGAGGGGTATTTAGAATATCCATAACATAGTGATCCATTTGGGTCACACCATAATGGGAATATTTTCTAATTGTTTATAAATAAGGTTAGGATGGTCAATTGTGTCTTGTAGATTAAAAAATCCATCATGGTTATTTATTTTCCAGATGCATAAATGAAGGAAAGATAACGTCTTGTTCCATTATTCTTTTTCATTTAAATAAATTTGATTTATTGTTATTGGATATGGTTTTTTTTAGATTATTGTGTTATTCTATTCTTCTTACTCAGGTCTATTCTTCTCTCCATTATCTGCTAATTTGTTATGATTTGGTTTAGGGCTTGATGTGGGTTCTATTGAATCATGGTGGAATGAAGCCCAGTATGATGAATTGGCTTGGAAAAAGGGAATCCCATGAGTATTAAAAAACATTGTTTTGTGAAACATTAAAAATTAATGTCACTTCTTGAGTTATTTATAAATTTCTATCAGTTTGGTTGAAATTGATGGATGAGTTGATATGATAAATAATGGATTATATGTGTTAAAGGTAAAGTGTATATTAGGGTAGTTTTCATACCATTACCCAAGGTTTAATCCATGATATATCACCTGATTAGTAATTATCCAATTATTAAAGAATACTTATTATAATATTAGTTATGATATTTACTATAATTAATTTTATATTGGATTAAAGTGGTTGTTGATGGAGTGAGGTCCTCATGTGGTTGGGTGATTGTTGGTTGAGGATGGATGAGCATACATAAGTTTGACCGATCATTACTTAATGTTAATAACTCTAATTTAGGTAGTAAGACCCTAAAAGTATCTTAAATGTTTATACATTGAGTAGTTTTGAATATGACATGTGGTCCCTCAAATTTTGTGTAATCTACTTAGAATTTAAAATTAATTCTCTTCTAATAATTCATATTAGTAGAATATAAATATCTTAGGTTGCAGTGGAACCTTTAACACTAGTTTAATTCCTCAGTATTTTAAGGTCAAGTGATTGACCATAAATATATTATATGTGATATAAAAACCCTATAGTGTAATAAATTCAAGGATTTAGTATAGTGTACCTTGGGATAGGTTCCCTCTATCAATTTTGTGTAGGAAAAAAATGAAGGGTAAAGAATGGATGTCTTGGGGATAGTCTATATGGAATCTTGGGATACCATAGATCCACAATGCTAGATGATTAGTGTGTGGGGTTATTATTACTTATTCTTAGTTTTTTTGTAGATTAGAGTAAGGATACCATGGAAAATGATTTATATACAAGTTCGGTGTCATAGGAATAACTATGTTTGAATTTAAAAGTTAGGTGCATGTTATTCTGTTCCCATGTGTCTGATTTATATGGTGGACTTGTGTGATTAATTGTTCCATGATTTGATCATGATGATGTTGAGGGATGTTATTCCCATTCAATGATGGTTCTTAACCCTGTAGGTTCAAAGTGAGACAATGGAACCTGTATGTGGTGTATATGCCTTAATGTAAACTGGGGGGGTATAGAGGGGTACCCTAGTCTTGTGTAGACTTTATAGAGTATTTTAATAGGTGGATAACATGAATATATCCTAGTATGAATGTGGTGATGGGATTATTATTATTATTTTGTTTAAGAGTTCATCTAAGGGAGTGTACATCAGGTTCATGCAAGTTGATGGCCCATTTAATGATGGTTATATAGTGATATCTAAGTGGAATATTATTTTACAAGGGTTTTGTGATGTATGGAGATACTAGATGGTATGTTTAACCGCTTTATAAAGATATATGATGGTATATGTGGTGGTTGTTAATCCCCTTGATGATATATCATAAATGATAGTATATCGGGCGGGAACAAGTCCCCCCGATGATATATGATAGTATATGGGGAATGTACTAATCCCCTGATGATATATGACATATAATGGTATAAGGGGTTCACTTTAATCCACTTGATGATAAATGATATATTATATATTATGGTATTCAAGTTGAAAGTTATTCCCCTTCAAATATATATGAAATATGATGGTATATGGGTTGGGTGATATTTCTTCTGATGATATATGTTATATGATGGTATAAAAGGAGGGGAAATTTTCAACTTGTATGTTTATGTACCATTCTTAGAGACACTCCAATATTAGATGAATCATGTATAGTCACACCCAAGTGACTCATATAGTTCCCTTTTTCATGACCGATACTTTATATGCAGTTTCTTATTTATTATTCTGAGCATATCACATAATGAATGCACTTTGTTTATTGGTAATTTTAAGGAAACCAAAAGTGGTGGACTGATAACTTATAATCACACCCTATTTGGTAATCTCTGGTAACACACTAATATATTAACATAAGAATGCTTTCTTTGATAGCGTATTCGACACGCAACACCAAGCTTAAACGACCCTATAAATATATGATTGTTATAAGCTAGCCATTAAATTGGTAAGTATGAATAATATTAACTACTTTATGAAAAACAAATATCCTACTCATTATAAATTAATTGATAAATTCTTAGTTAACAATCAATCAATTTTTATTCAAGTAATTTTATTCATCAAAACTATTTTTTCTTCAAAAATAATTTTTATTGATTTTTGTGAAAAAAAACTATAATTAATTTATAGATAAATTAGAAAATTAATTGTATAAAATATAAATCATTTTTGAAATAATCATATTAAAATTAACTTATGGTGAAAATTTAGGATTTTTTGGAAAATATTGATTTTCAGTGGATAGTGAAAAGTATTGATTTTTTGTAAAATTGTCATTTATTTTACATAAATCATGTAATTTAAAAGTTCCATTATTATTTGAAATTTATTTCAAATAAAAAATATCATTTAGTTATATTTAATCCAGTTTATTACTTTTTAATAAACTTTATATCATATTTTAGCATAATTTTATTTTTGGGTTTAAAAAAGGGGGTATTCTTAAAACTGTTTTAAAGTGCATAATGTTTCTCCATTTTAACTAATAATAATGATCCATAATGAGGAATTTTTTAAATAAAATTTATATATTATATATCAATAAATTTAAATTTTTATTCATATAATTATTCTTATATTTCATAGAGTTTATTTTAAATCATCTTTTTCTTAAAAAATATAGTTATTGAAAACCCACTTTTTCATCGCGTCTATGAGTTTCATTTTAAAATAAATTTTACCAAATATGTGAATTAAATTTTTTAAAATGTTTTAAATATTTTTCAAAATAAAAATTTATATTATGTAATAACTTCAAATTAATTTTTTATCATAATTAATAGTGAAATCATTAAAAAAATTACCTTAGTTAAGATAAAAACAAGTTTATTGGGGGGAGTTAAACTAAAATTATAAGGCTTAAAATGACCTAAAATATTATAAAAAAACCATTTTATGGTCATATTTAGATATTATAATGTTTAATTATCGGTTATTTCTCATTTTTTATCCTTTTAGAATTTTAAAACCATGGGTATGCCTCTTTGTTTCAAGATATACAAGTGTGTCACTCACCTCAATTATAAAAGGAAACCCACTCTCCCTTCCTCTTCACACAATAAAATCCATTTTTACTGGACAAAAACATATTAAATTACTTAATAAATTCTCTCCCCATGACCTAGATCCATTATTTTGATCATAAATCCATCCTAAAATTCTTTGGTGCTTACCTAAGGAGGTTGTCTGAAGAAGAGGTATCATACTTAATCCTATTTTTTTATTTTTTTTATTATTAACAATCCTTAAAATATAATTAAATTAAGCTGATATAATAAAACTAGTATATCTGGTATACTGATATGATAAAACTATAATTTCATAACCTAAATCTGCCTCCTCTTTCATCAAATGGCAAATGAAACTATTGATCATGTGTACTATGGACTACCACCTCACAAACCGATATAGTTAATTTTTCATTACTTCCTCTCAAATCCTATTATAATGGTTTATTTAAAGTATATATTTGATATTAGAAACATTATTAAACCTATTTAATTATTACACCATGTATAACTTCTAACATTTCCTTTTGTGTGGGATACTATAATGTCGCTCATGTGTAACGTGGACTACGACCTCATAAAGTGATGTGATTTGTTTTTCACCAATGCATTATATGGAATGTAATAAAGATAAAATGAATGAATATATGTGACATGATAATTATATTAATTAATTATTTATCATTCTTAAAAGAGAATATATCATTTTATTTCTTATCTTTTCTCTCACTGAAAAATGATAATGTCATTTGTGCTACATGTGGACTACCCCCTCCGCGAAGCGATGTGATAATTTTTCATCACCAAATCGTATGGATGATATATATAAGTATATTTAAGGAATTAATATGGTATTAATAATATAATTATAATTATACATAAATATTATAATACTTACCTTTATTTCATAATGATCGTTGTATAATATAAATGTTACTCATGCATATGTACGACCTACCATCTCCGTGATCATAACATTGTTCATTTTTCATAACAATTTTTAATGATGGTTTTAAAATTATAATTGAGGTATAAAAATTATAGTTATATCCTGATTATTATTCTAGATATGATGAAACAATGACCACTTTGACCAAATTCAACAAACCAAATTCATTTCAAAACAATGAACCAATTTTCCTCAAAACACTCAACATATACTTAACTGATTAAGTATTTAAATATGAAATTAAAAATAAATAACCTTTTTGAACATTGAATTTGTTCTGTGAAATCCAGTTTGTTTTTAAATTACTGTTATACCTTTAATAAGATTTTTGAAAAATGAAATAAATAGATTTGGAGGTTAAACTTCTACTTCATTTATTATGTAATTCCAAGAATATGTATGAAATTACCTTTGATTTTATTGTGTGTATTTACATTTGTCACACATAACTAATCAATTTATTGATTCTCACTCGATTGATATGATCTTTGTAAGGGTTTCTCATATAAAATTGTCTTTATTGGGATATATGTTATGTTATACACCTAACTTCTTTTATGAGGTGTATCCACTTCCCATTTTACATGACATGTCATAAAAATACTTGTGTTAATGATATTTAAAGTATCATATGATATAATTCTTTCATTGGTCTTATAGTTGAAGTGTTAACAAAGTGGAAAAGGATTTATGTTAAAATACCCTTTATTTCATGATTGTTTATGTTCAAGGTTACTTTGGAAGAAATCACATGATCATATTTTTTAAACCATTTCAATTTATTATCCACTGGTTATTAATGTGGTTAACATTATTTATGTACATTTTATCCCTTATTTATTAAATAAACATAACTTAAGTTGATTTTAAGTGAAATTGATATAATACCTTCTTTTTTATTGTGAATATTTATATTCCATATAAATTTGTCTAAAATATTTTTAAAACTGTTATTTCTTAAATTTAAATTATTTCTTAAATATATTTTACATGATCTTTTACCTTCTTTCAAACTATTTTTTAAAATGTAATTTCAAAATGTTTAAAATGGGTAACTTTTGAAGCCTTTAAAAAAATTATAAAAAGAATGTTTATTTTTAAATTTAACAACATGAATTTATAGTCTCACTATAAAGATTCCCCAATGATTTAAATATTCATTTATAATTTTCCAATGTAATTTTCAAAGAAAATAATTTGTAAAGTTTTTTATTTCTTAAAATGTTTTTTTCAAAATGAAAAGGATATTTTCATCAAGAAATTTTCCATTTGATATTTCAAAATCATTTTTCCTTTAAGTTGTTATCCTTTGATGTTAGTCAATGTAAAAAAAAGGTTATTCTCCTCAATAATGTTTTTACTAGTATTTTAATTGTATTTTCATTCATCAATGTCAAAACCCCTTTATGTTATTTAAGATACACTATGATATGTTGAAATGATATCATCCTCATTCTTTCTCTTGATGGATTATGATTTTTTTCAAGGATAGTTTTTTGGAACACATTTCTTTTTTTAGGTTAATCATGTTTTATTGATATTATTATAGAACCCATTTCTTTTTGAGGGGTTAATCATATTTCAAAGATAATTGCATGGAACTCGTTTCTTTTCCATGCGTTAATAAAATTATAAAAGGAATAATTTTAATTTTTATGAGTTTTATGAAGATAAGAAATTTCAATGTACCTTGTTTATGATATGGTTATTGGATATTATTTATATAATGGGGTGATCTCCATAATAGCTCATAGGTGATCCTAATATAGCTTATACGATGGGTTTTCCCAAATAGTTACATGTGGGCCTGTTAGAGTTTATATGATGGGTGGACCCATAAAACGCTCCAATGCAATGGGTATGGAAGTTTACTATATATTTATTGAATTTTATAAGGGTTCTGTAAGGGTTCTATAAAGATGATGTCCCGAGATACTATCACATTTTCTTTAATCTTGATATGGGTTTTTATTTATTCTTTTGAACAATATTGACATCACATGGATCATGATTTATTAATTTCCATTAATCATTAATTTGTTAAATCTTTATTCCTTTCCACATATTTATTGATCCTACTATGGATGGGTATGATTTATCCTATGTTATACTCATGTACTTTGATTCTGTCATATTCTCCTTATGCTATTTTTATGATCAATGATGACATTTAATTTTTAATGATTATGTTTATCATTACTAATCATTTCAGCTCACCCTTATTATGTTTCATTTTCACCAGGGTATAAATAAATTTGTAAAATAAATTGTGTCAATAAGGTTTTCTTGCAGATTATGTTGATAGCCTAATGTGAAATATGAAATTTTGGGTATAATGGGAGATGATATTCATCTTTATGAACTAGTTTTTTATCAATCCAAGTTGTTAATATTTTTTACTACTTATCTAGACTATAAACCTAAAGGTACTTGGGTATGTAAGTGATATAATATTTTCTTTTGATGTTTTAATTATAAAATGGTGAAAATTTGGTCATATTTTTCAACATCAAAGAAAAAAATGTGATGTTTTTGTTTATAGAATCAGATCCGAGAGTGAGGGTTTTGGGATATTATAGCCCTAAAACATTAATTCTCAAGAAAACCCCATAGTTTCATATATAGGTAGGAAAAATATCCGATGTTAAATAATTGATCTAGATATATTTAATAGAGTTTGTATATGGGGTTAGTCAAGGACATGGGACTAAGTGGTGGTTTGGTTTATTTAATTTTGGTTTAGGTTGTATATGATCTAACCACTTGAGATATTATTTGTGAATTTATGAATCATGTTACATTTTTTAGATAGTTTATTCTATTATAGAATTTTATATATTATTTTTTTTGATTCATCTATGGTGTTTTTTTATATGTTGATCATTGGGATGACATATTTTATTATATTTTTTATTGTTAATGTTCTACTCTAATATAAGGATATACTCTCCCCACAGTATCACAATAAATATTCACTACTAATTAGTAGCCTATGAAATGAGAGGATGTGTATCTAAGGTCATGTGGTTCTCTGATCCTGTTACCATAGAGTGAATTGGGTTAGGAAATTACATTTACTGCTTTATATTTGTCTAAAAATAATATTTTTTTCCATTTAAATTGTCATTTAAACATATTATAAAAAATTTCAAACTAATGATATTTGATTTAAATTTACAATAATTTGAAATAATAATAAAATAATATCATTCAATTAAATTAATAAATAAATAATATTTTAATTCAATTGGGTACCTAGTACCCCTTAACCAACTACATAGTAGCCCACCTAGGACCACCCCTCATTGGACACCTCCCTAAGTACCCAATAATCCTCTATAAAATATTCACTAGCCTCTATAGTTTTATATTGTATTCCAAAAACCACTTTAAAATCATATAAGACTCCCCTTTACCATTGGGACTTCCAACCATGATTTAATCCAACCTCAAATTTATCCTCTAACATAAAAATACAAGACCAAAACTCAAAGAGAAAAGTAATCTCTTTTTTACCACATAAATACCAATTAATATAAAATTTTAAACCATATGTAATATATATATAGGAAATATATCACTACACTACATTAATTTTTCAACAACCCCTATGATAATTTTAACATGACTACACAGAAACATAATCAACATTTATGGTAGATCATGGAAATATTTCTCTATCACTTCTAGAGTCAATATTTATCAACATTTATAAGACTCTAACACCATCAATAAAAACATTATATATATTTTTTCTATATTATTTATTATTTCAGTATTCACTTATTATGTAGTTTCATGCATTGTGTTATCCATGCCTCATATATAAAACCTATTATTACACAATTATCCACTCAGGTTTCATGTAACTTAAGTCGATAATTATTTCTTGTGATCAATACTTATCTCATCTACTTGGTTTTTTAAAATAATATATTTTTTGGTTATTGTTATTACAATATAGTCAGTGTGCTTATTTAAGTCACCTGGAGACCATCCTAAATCACTCATAGGTAACATCAAAGTCACCCACTACATGTATTTCACTAATCCAACTTCACTAAAGTCCCTTTAAGGTTGCATCATTATTTAGACACCACACTGTGTCAATCATGCATGTAGTTTGATAGAAAATATTAAAAACTTGGGATAGATTCATTGAGTTATGGGATTCGTGTCTGAGTTATTTCCCTAGAACCAATTTATATTGAAATTTTTATTACTAAAATATTAATGAATATCTTATTACATAATGATTTTTATTTTTTTCACATTAATGTGATAATTTTCTTATGGTATTAGTTTCATTGAATAGTTATAGTTATTTTATACTATAATGATAACCTAGATATGTTATAATAATATTATTAAATATATATTTTATGATCTAGATTACATCTATCCGATGAGATATTAATAATATTTTACTATCATATATTGGAGACTCACGTGACATTGTAACTTTTTTTCATGAAGTTTTCACATGATGATCTTCAAGAATGAAGGATATGAGGATAAACATACCAATATAAATTTCACATGTTCATGTGTTCTTTTATATTCCTATATGTTAATATATGTATTGTTCCTTGTATTTGAAATTATTATTAATGTATATCATGATTCTTGTATTTTCATATATAGATGAAAATTCTGATGTCATATTCTAATTGTGTGGTAGCATGCCTTGGGTGTGTCATAAGTGATATGGAATTAAATGAATAAGTCAAGAAAAGATATTTCCCTTTAATATTAATTGAAGAGTATATATTTATCCCTTTGTGATTTGTTCATTGTATGATATTTATTACACATAAATTTTCATTATATTATGGTATATTTTCACTAATAACTAGTGTTTATAAAAATAAATGTATCAGTTATTTTATTATTGCATTGAAATTTTAAAAATATTTAAATTGTGCTTCAAAACATTCTATTTTGTGAAAAATGTTATTTTAATGTAATTTCTATATCTTTTTTAGATCATTCAATGTACTTTTATGTATGATTTTATAGAGTATTGATTATTTAAGAATTGTTGTTTAAAAATTTTAAGATTATTTGATTATATTTTGCTTATAGTTTCTTGGTTTAAATGATTTATCTCAAAATATTAATATATTTTTTGATAAATCCATGTAAAAATTGGATGTCTTGGTTTCTCATAATGGATTTTTAGAATTTACTTTTCATCTTAGTTTTCTTTATACATATTTTTATGGGAATTGATATTTCACTTAGACAATTTCCTTTGTATTCTCATTTAAAAATTTATTTAATGATCATGTGATAAATTGTGTTGAGTATATAAACCCATTCTTATGGAAATTTTTTTAATTATGATGTTGATTTAAGTATAATTTGAAACTAATTTTTTATACTAATAGTCCAGATCATTTCTTTTAGGCTTAGATAATGATGTGTTAACTATATCAACATCCAATTCTAGTCAATTGATTTTCTAAACTTTTCCTAGAAATAATATTTCTTTTTATATAATGAGAATATTTTGAAAGGGGTGAGATTAAAACATCTTTTAATTCTCTAAAATCTTCCCTAAAAACCCTAACCTTTAGTGTTTTTCTTCACTTCTAGTTTCATCATCCATTAGTGTTTGTTATAATGCATTTCAAGCTTTTACAATAGTTTGTGTTGTCATAAATGAAGTCTTGTACTTAGGGTTTTTATAATTTTTAAATAAGTTTTTTACATGTGAAGGTATTTTAGATCAAAGTAAAATAGTTAAATGAGTAAACAGTTATGATTTGGATACATGAAGAAACAATGAAATCAAATATTAAGGACCTTAAATTTCTTGTCCATGTAAAGAAAGAAAATAATTTTTAATAATTTTTTCTTCTAGTGGAGTTTAGAAACATGCAAGTAAGTTATTAAAGCATCACATACCCCACTCAATAAGTTTTATGGATGTTTGAAGTATTTGGGTGTTGAAAAATTATAAAATGATATGTAGACTATCTAAATATATTAATAGTCTATTTAAAAAGTATATATAGTTAAGGAATTTAATATTTATAGAATTTAAAATTGTAAAAATAATTTCTATGACACTCTTCCTTATTTTTTACCTACTTTGAGTAATATTTAAGGTATGTTTTGAGGGATTAAAGTGGATATTCAAGGGAAGTATCTATTTATTTCCTAAATAAATTCCAAATTCTCTTTATTATTACATCAAATATGTGCTCTGAACTAATATTTTGTATTCATTCAATTATGATTCTAAAGTAATTTTCTCTTGTGGAGTCCAGTTTATTGCTGTAATTTTCACTTTTATGTCATTCATATATTTATATATGATGAAATTATTTCTTCGATTAAATATTTCAAATTTTGAATCGAAAGATGAAGATTTATTTATTATAGTTTATCTTTTTATGTTATTTTTTAAATGAATTATTCCTAGATTAATTCAAGGTTCTAATGGATGAAGCCTTAAATTAAATTTTTCTATCACATTATAAGTTAATTTATTTCATAAAACTTTTTATAAACATTTCATTTGAATAGATTGAAAAATATCCATCAAGTAATGGGATAATATAACAAAGATAATGACATGTGAATTAATTATTTAATTATTTTTATTTTAGTTATAACGAATCATACCTTATACAACCCATAAAATCATTATTTATAAAAATAATTTTCCTTTATTAACTTAATAGAATCTTTTATGTTTATAGTTTTATAAAATTAGGTAAAATATTTCATAACAATGTGGACATTCCTACATAGTTTCTATTTTTCACAAATATGTTCTTTATAAAGACACACTTGCTTCATTCAAGATAGCTCCCATAACTAGAAATCTGACTTTATTAATGTTTGTACTCATCCCTAATCCTTTTGAAGAGTCATTTGAAAACATGGTATTAAGGAAAAAATCTCATTAATTTAAAAAAAATAAAAGAAACTAGTTAATCTATTTGTCAACTAGAAAAGTTAATAAAAAATTTTGTCTTTCCACAATAAATATTCGACCTCAAATATCCATTTAAATTTCCATGAAAAAAATTAACATCTTAACATATTTAATGAAAATTTTCATATAAATTTATAAAAACAAAATCATGTTCATAAGGGGTTCTTGTAAACAATTAAATCTCATGAATATCTTTCCTCGAAAAATAATCCTTTTACCTTTATTTAAAAAATGTAATAAAATTTCCTTAAAAACATAGACTCATTTTATTAACTTTAAAATCTCAAGATTTATTTATATACCATTTTGGAATACCATGTTGGTACTTGAGAAATTATCCTTATTTTCACCCCTATAATGGAACCAACTAACTGGATAATTCTCAAATACCTTAGGAGTAACCTATCACTGGTAAACCTTGTTCAATTTACTCAACATATTAGAGAGCTATATCAGGATCACATTTCATTAGATCTATATCAGGATAACCCATAGTTCATATAAAATTTTTAAGAACCTTAAAATGAAAAAACCACATATATAATTCATTTTGATACTAAAACACATTTTACTTAGCAGTTAATCCCACAAATAATAAAAGTTTCAGTTACCTTATAAATATGAGAGAAAAAATTTAACTCATTAGGAAAACTTTTTAAAAACTCAAAATTTATAAAATATTGAGTGAAAGACATTATTTTAAAATAAACATGAAAAATCATAAAGTAATCTTAATAATTTTCAATGGTTTTTATAGTTGTAAAAAAGTAGTCAACTCATATAAATAAAACAAATCGCATTGGTAAAAAAGTAGAATCTCCTATATGGTAAATTTTTAAAATATTCCTTTAAAAACCTTAAATAATAAATTAAAATTTAGTTGAAATTAAATTTTAAATTTTTTTATAAATAAAAAAATCTTGGAATATTATTAAGAACATGTATCGGAGGAGAAATATTTGAAAGGAAAACTTTAAAATAAGGTTTCAATGAAAAATAACCTCCCTTAAGTCTTGATTAGCTTCATATATTATGTCACTCATGAATTATAAAATTATATTAGATTTACACTTTCTTAATAAAGTTTTTAATTTTCAGTTCATTATTATTATAACTTTTATTTCAACTATTACCACGACTAATTTAGTCACTAAAACGGTTAAGTTTACATAGAAAGTTTTGAGGTTGTTCGGTTTATAAATTCAAAACAACATCAATGCATTAACCATGGTCAAAGGATTTATGGTTATATTACATGAATAAACTTTAAAATCTTATAATTAACATATTTATACATTAAATACACTTTTAAAAAACCATTTAATTTTTTCATGTAAAATAAATCACGTCGTCTCATAGAGATAGTAGTTAATATGTACGTGTGAACATAATTTTCATTTTTCTACTCAATGGAAAAGAAAAAAATAGATAATATTTTACATTTAAAAAATAATAAATAAGTTATAAAATTCATATTTATTCATTTGTTTCATAATTATGTAAAAATATGTGATATGGTAATGAAAAATGAATCTCATCGCTTTGTGGAGGTGGTATTCCACACGTACGCATGAGAAACATTATCATTTTTTTATGGATGGAAGGGGTTAGAAGGTAAGAAATATATTATCTTTATATAATCAAAATAATGTCATAAAAAATTATATATTAATTAATTCTATCTTTATAGCTAGTTGTGTGAAGTAGTGAAGGAAAATGAAACACATCACTTCATAGAGGTAGTAGTTCACACGTACACATGAGCGATATTATCTTTTAACATATTATATAAAATAGTTACAAAAGAGTTTTTCCATTAACATAATAAAATTTTATTATATAAAAGACAGTAATTTAATTGTGTTATATTTGTTATAAAATATTTGAATGAGGTAAAAGAAGAAATAAACTTGATATTGGTTGGTTAGGACTTATACCACCTCCACGCATATCTCACTTTTTATTTCACCTTAATCCTTCTAAGATTGGTATTTTTAGAATAAAAATACTTCTAGGATTTATGTGTGGTGGTTGGTAAGGTATTTTTATAGGTAATTGTTTCTCTAAATGGCTCAATGTGTGTGATAGAGAGACAATTTTATAAGTGAGGGGAGTGTCACACTTGTAATTTTTCAAAGTTTTAAAATAATATAAGGTCTTAATCAAGGAAAAGTGGCTCTAAAAATATCCAATTTTAAATCTAAGGTGAAAAGGGACCAAATACCACCATCCAATAAGAATTAATATAGGATTTTGTAACCTTGTTACTTAACCCATTTCACCTTATTAACATTTACTGGGGTGATAAAGTTTTATAGGGGTGACTATTCATAATGAAAAAAATGAAATTGGCCACATTATGAAATTTTAACCTTTGTATAAAAAATATGAAATGAATTTTTTAAGGATTCAATTTCTATAAGTAAAAATAATTAATTTTAATATAAAAATTAAAACCGTAATGATTTTAGATAAATGTATTATTTACGCATAAAATGATTTTAAACCAAAATAAAATATAATTTAAATTACATTATAATTAATTGAATTATTATTTTTTTCAAATGGGAATAATTTCACTTTAAAAACAATAAAAAATAATATTTTATTTTTAAATACTTAAAAATAAATGTTAGTTTTAATAAAAATTGGTATTTCACTATTCATACAAAAAATCATACTAAGCTAAATTTGATATGATGGTTTCCGAAATGATGCCCATTTTATCATATTAAAATTTTAAAATCAAAAATAACTTTTAAAAAACCATGTGATATATGGAAAACAATTTATTTAATAAACAATTACTTTTTTGATTGATAAATTTTATAAAGTCGTTTATAAAAATATGATGAATGTGAATCCATAAATTAATAATCATAATTAAAAAAGATTGATTTATTTCAAGGATTAATTGGGTTGTCAAATTAGCACTCTTACTTGAAAAAGGAGAGTCTAATTTAGCTTCAACTTGGAAAAACATTATAGGGTTTCTACTAATTTTAGGTTCTTATTTAGTCCACTTTAGTGTACATTTTTGGGAATGAAGGTGCATTATTAGGCTTCATAAACTTAGTATTACATAGAATCATTAAACCAGTATAATAATATCTTTTAAAACTCATAAAATCACTTTTTATGCTATTAACACATCACACACTTCCCTTTAATTCTTTTTCACCTGAAATTTTTCACATAACTATTTCAATAAGAATTCTATTTCTGTAATTTTTATTGTTTTTTAAATAGAAAAATCCATAGAACACACACCTTATTTCCCTTTGATTTTACGCTTCACTATTATAGTAGTTTAAGAGTTCATAAAATATATTTTGAAACTTGTGATGACCCCATTATTCGTCACTATGATTGAACTGGAACATTCAGATTAAATAATTGGTCATGTTAGTTGATCAATTAGTTGATTTTAGAAATACAAAGAAATATAAATCGAGCGTAAAGGGTTATGACACATTTATGAATTATTCTTGAATAGATATCAGTAGATAAAGGGATTTTATTACATAGTACAATTCAAAAGAAGGTTCTTTCCACTGTGATATTAACTTCTTTCCTTATGAGTTCCTTGATGTGTTTCTATATGTTGATCTTGTAATTTAGATAATTCACATAATTACATTGAGAAATAGGCTTATAAGACTAAAAAATAACTATATTTATAGTCTCATTAAATTCTATTGAAATTAATATTAACAATAAATATTATTCTTGGATTATGTATTAATAATTATTCAATTAAGGTTGATGAAAATTTTTAAATCATGAGATATTTGAGTTTAGATTATGTGAGTTTAATTTTATATATTATTTATTACTCACAAGGTAATAAAAAATATGTATTTATTCACTATTTTAGGGAATTAATTAAAATATTTATATTTATTTAGTTACATTAATGTTAAAATAAATATTTATTAAGGGGTTTAGTGAATATAATATTTCTTTATTTATTAAATGATTAATATTTACTTGAATAAATATTTTATTATTCAATGTGAGATAAATTAAATGGGAGGATTAATGAGTCAAGTTAATAGAAAATATAAATGATATATTTATTTAATATCATTTAAATAAATAAATATTTAATTATTTTAGAAATGATAATTAAATGTGTCCATGTCATGCAATATAATAATATTATTATTCATATTTGATATGGTATATTAATTTGATTAAATATATTGATAAGGGTATATGAGAAATTATTTTTTTAACAATAATTATATTAAGAATAATATATCAAATTTATTGATATAATATTTTTTGTGTAAAATGGAATGATCTCTAGAATTATCTCAAGTACTTGAGAGAAAATCATACCATCCATCCTCTCAAGAACATATAAAGAACAAGAGAACTACTTCTCATGATAAGCATCAAATGATGTGACTCTCTAGGTTACTTTATGATATCATTTGAGACACTAAAAATATTCATCAAATATTTGTAGAGCGTGTGTCGATATAATAAGAAGAGTCCTCATTTAAATTTTCAACAGCAACAAAAATGAAAAAAAATAGCAATGTATTTTGATCATAAGAATTACTAGTTTTAAGTGATTGTAGTTTCAAATTAATTATAAAATAAATGTAAAAATCTGAAAGAGAAGAATCCAAGGTTTTTTATCAAGTTATTCAAATTTATCCATTGAAATTGATAAAAAAACCAAAATCAAGCACTAGTCAACCATTTTTTATGCACCCTAGAACCTCCAAATGGTAACAAAGTTTTCATATTTTATTTTACATCCATTGAAAATTTATTTGTCCAATTTTTATATTTATTTATTAGTTTCCCTTTTGAAAATTTTATTCTTTTTCCTGTGATCAAGATAAAACATTCATCAAATTTTTTATATGAAGAAATTGGACAATACATGTGACGAATTCTCAAAGATATCATCGAGAGGCTAAATGGTTATAGACTTCATAACATGGATATATAGTGTGAAATGTTAAATTACATATTGTGTACCTATGTTCAACTCACAGAAGGCGTGATCTATGAAAAATCATGGGTCGTCATTTGGTTCATTATGTACATCATTACAAGTTGCATATTTATTTATAACACAATATGTGATTTGATAGGGATTATATGATGTGTTCTTGGAATGTACCCAATGTAGTTACACATGATTTTGAACTTTTTTAAATCATTTAAAGCCATGTTCTTAATACATGGTATCATAAAATGTGGTGTATTGACTACTATTAAAGAAATGTGGTCAATCATGGTGTGTTGATATATATACACATCATTTAATGTGTGTAAACCCATGTAAGGAACAAAACAATATTTGTAGTATTTCTTGTGCCTTAACACATGGGATAATTAAATTGATATGAAACCTACATTTTCTGTAGCTAGTTGTACACATTGTGTGATAGGTTTCATTTAACACTAGGCACCCTCCAATAGTTCATCATCATGTTGTGTCGATATACACACTTAATAATCAATACCAATAAAATTATACAACTACATGATGTGTAACAATTTTCTTACACATCTTGTACTTTATGTTCATTTCCAATGGTACATTCCACATATATTATGGAAAGTTATGAGGTTATACACATCATGCAGACTATATGGATTGAACCATGGAACTACATGTCATGTATTTCCAGACATTTCATGTAGTCATACATATTTTTTAAAAACATAGTATATGAAAATGACTATACATAGTGTTTTCCAAGTGACATGTCAACTGAAGTTACACATTGTGTAAGTATTAAATTCTAGAAATGGGTTTAATTAAACACAAAAGGTGAATAACTTGTTGCCTCCTAAGTACACATCATGTAATTAGTTATTTAAATTTATCTAATTTGCTTAAAATTATATATAATGAGAATCATATTATATCTCAAGGACTATTAGTGAAAAATATTAAGATACATATTGATTGATTCCAGTAAATTTATATTAATTAGAATGAGTTTAAATAAATTCTACTAATTCAAAATGTGTAGTTGCTGAAAATTATGATTTCTCGTGATATTTATTGACTTATGTATGTGTTAGATTAATTTATTTAATTTAATTTTTTATTTCAAAGATTAATGTGAAATTTATTTTTAAATTAAATTTGATGGTCTATGAATCATCCATCCCTCCTTTATTTTTTGTGAGCCTACATGTTTAAGATTTATTTTATGTAACCCTAAACCCTGTTAACTTCTCACCTATGTGTGAGTAAACAGTTTTAAAGGATGGATCTACCAATAGGAGGAGATGTTTTATGACCAAATACATGGTGAATCTAACCTAAGAGATATATAGGATAATGGAGAAATGTTTCAAATTGATCCAAGAATGGGAATAATTAGTTATTTCCCTCTGTTCTAGGGTAGGTTTATTTTATCTTGATAAGATAACTGGTAGATAAAACCTCAAGATCACGATGGATATTTATTTTATTTTTTCATTGCAAGGTTATTTATTTAATTATGTGATGTGTAGATTATTTCAATGATTAAATGTGATCAAATTGTGTAAATTCGTAAATATACATGTCAAAACATAAATAAAATAGTATTATTGTATGTATATTATTTTATCATACATGGTTAAATAATTATGTAAACTCAAAATAATATTAACTATAAAATGAAGAATAAAATAAAGGATATTTATTCATGAGTTAAAAAAATCCTTCAATGAATATTTTAAGTTAGTTAAATACTTCCATTATCTATGTTAGGACACAACCATGGTAAAAGTGTGGGTTTAGCCATCATTAGGGGGACTCTAAATTTATATGGAGTCTTAATAATGAAAATAAGTTAAATTAACTAGATTGGTATTAATTGTAATGGTCATAGTATACTTATATCAATTTGGAGGTATGTTTTGATGAAATTTGAGAACAAGATTTCATGATTGCTGAGTATACTCAAAAAATCAAGTATCTATGAGTCAATGATGTATTAAATTAAATCCTACCTAAATACCTTCATGTAATTCATATAGTCATATTCTAGGTTATGAGAAGGAAAATATAGGTCCTTAACACTAGAATATTAGAATGACTGAATATTACCAATTCAATGGTGATGCCAATTGGGATTTAACAAATTTTGGGAGACTAATTAGTATATTAACTTATTAATTAATCAGTAATAAATAATCAATATAAAATAATAATAAATATTCTTTCATTTATTATAAAATTTTTAAAATATAACCATTGACACATTGAGATCAATATTTTATAAATAAAATTGCATCACCAATACAAACTTCCAATATTGGCATAGGAGATTGCATATTTCACTTATATAAGAAGATCTGTTTTATGCATTGGAATCCCATATTTTTTATAAACCACATTAAGGACAGAGTTAGGGAAAAAATTATTCCTATGATATAAATTTTTAGGATTATTCATATGTTCATTAGTCATTTCATTAGCTATGACTTCATATCTGAAGATGATACATAAGTACATGGATACATAAAGCATGATAACTTGACTCTAAGTACATGAAATATAGTAATTAAAGTTTAAGATGAGTGAGAATATAACAAAATTATATAGGTGTAAACTAGAATAAGAGTACCTATCTAGTGATAACATACTCAATACGTCCAAGTACATTGACCAGTTTGTGAAGTTAGGTTTTCATATAAATATTAAATTATCAATTAATCTCATATTATCAAACTTTCTATCTAAATTCAAAATATTCCTTAATAACTATAGAATGTATAGTATGGAGAATACATTGCATAATATTTTAAATATTATTTTCAAGTTTATAGGTATTTATAGTAACATGGTTCCTCACCCTATATGGTGAATAAAGTGGTGGACTAGTTTGAAAATCCTATGAAAAGTTCAGATTCAATGATTGTAACACCCCATGTTATGGTTGTTATATTTATTTAACATTGTTTTAGGGTAATTTAGATTTTCAGAAGTTTTTGGATTGAATATTTATATTTTTATAAAAAATATATTTAGTTCAGGATTTATTATACACAGTTTATGGGAAACTCTATAGGTATCCTTACACAAGATAATTTCCAATTAACTTTGTTCCTACATGGTTTGGGTCACATGGGTAGCACAAGGATTGTATAAAACCATGATATTTTTAGTGTAAACTATGTGAAACTTCTTTTATATATGGGTGTTTCCTCATGAATTGACCATATTTAGAAGAAACCATTTAAAGTGTTATACAGTTTATCTGAGTTCTTTTTCACGATTATTGTATGGTTTACCAAACCGTGCGGTAAAACCATGTGAGTTACCCATATATATAATTTTTTACAAAATTATATCTAGAACAAATTTAGAGTATATAACATATCTCCTCCCTCATTTATATTTGTATGGAGTGTGTGTAACCTATGGTGGTCTTCCTTCTTCTTCTCTTTATTTTAGAGCTTCTAAGCTTCAATTACAAGAAAATATCTAAAGATAAATACCTTTATTCTTCTTTCACTTCCTTATTCTTCCCTTTTCCCCTCAGTTTAAATTCTTCTTGAAACCCTATAGGGATATTGGACCAATATTAAGGGTTTGGATGGTTTAAATGTGGCTTTTTCACTCAATAAAAACATTGTTTTACAGTGTGTTTTTTCTTGGAAATTGTGGTGGTTTTAACTGATTCCTATTCATTAGTAGAATTTATTAAAACCATTATCTTTTTCTTGGTCATTTGTTATTTAGTGGTGGGTTTTTTTATATTTTTGGTAGTTCAGTTATACTACTTTCCATTTGTATTTGGTGGATTTTTTGAAACTACCACTAAAATGAATGTGATGGTTTTTTTAAAAAAAAATTTATCCAACCTTACCTTGATTAAAACCACCATAAATAATATATTTGGAAGTTTTTTTTGAACATTTTTCATTACATTTAGGATATTATAACTAAAAAAATATCATACATGTTAGAAATTTTAAAAAAACATTTCATTATCTAAGGTTGGTTATAACCACCACAAATAAATTTTTGTTGGTTTAGCAGTATTTCGCAATTATTTTGTAATGAATACAGATGGTTTTAAAAACCAATAATAAATTACATGTTGTTTTTAAAATTAGAATTAGTTTAAACCATGACAAACTTAATGAAAAATATATATATTAGAGCCTTGAAATATGGAATTTACTCTAGTATAAGAAAATATATATATCTATAATATACAAAATTCATCAATCAATATGGACACTCCCCTTTTCCACATGATGATGAGAAGTATCAAAGTAAAATTACTCAAGTAATAGGGAAAAAAATAACTCAATTATTACATGCACTATCCCATGTAATACTTCACAAGTCCCAACCAGCATCACCATGCAGGTCCATCATATATGCCTAGTATTACTATGCAGGTCCAGCCTATGCACCCAACATCACCACGCATGTCCAGCCTACACACCCAACATCATTACATTGGCTTCGTCATGAACTCCCAAGAAAATCACATAGGATACACCTATGAGATCCTACAATGAAATTCCTATATGAGATAATTCCTTTTCTTTGGGTCCTAAAATTTCCTAAAAATATAACCCTTAGGATCTTCATTTGAAATAAATAGATTACCATAAGAATCCTCGAAGCTCTTATCTCTTTAGTCCTTCACCCAGGTCCTAAAAAGTTTATAGGTACATCTTTAATCCTTGAATAAAGAGTAATTTAAGTAGTGTAGTGTAATTATAGTTCCTCGAGTGTGGGAAATATAAAATACTTATATTAGGAGCCTTTCCCATAGTCAAAAGGAACTTTAGTGAAATCCCCTATCCATACCTATAACTTGTGTGAGCCCCTTACAGAATCTAATGAGTATAACCCTATAAGTTAAAGAGTGCATCACTCTAGTGTTTTCTCCCAAGTTTTTCTTCATCCAAGATAACCTAGAAATCACCTTGGTGAAGTATCTAAAGCTATCCTAGACATCACCTATGTGTAGCAACTTTTTCCACCAAGGACTCACCTATGGGAGCTACCTTTAACTCACCCAAGCCTCACCTCTGTGATCCAAACTTTGAGCCCAATTTCATACCATCATTGGTATGTCACCTCTTTCCCTTCATCCCCCATTCAAGGGGGACCAATACAAGGCCACCCCTAAACCATCTAGATATATATGGTTAGAGAATATGTAATATAAGTATGTCATCATGAATATACATTTATATGGTAATGTAAGTCCCACATTTATCCTACATAATAGGTGGGATAGTTATATTGTTCTTGATTATAAACTATTATGGTAATGAGGATATCAACCTTAGGGATAATGATGGGACTTGGGGATAAAAAAAGAGAGGATATAGGTATATCAAATCCTTTTCACTCTCCATAACTCAACCCCCAAGGCTCCACCCACATATACCATAACATGAGGAGTAAATGTCACACTGGGGAATCCCTCCAAGAGTATGCTCCTAGTCATTATTGTAGGGTGTTACCCAACCGTTAGTAGCCCCAACCATGTCCACTAGTGGGTTAAGAAGATTGAGTGGTTCTCCAAATCTTACACTTCCTCTTATTTCTCACACTGACCATGACTCATGTGGGCTTATAGATTAGTGATGATAATAACATTCACATGATAAAATAATTGTCTTGGGAAAAGAATACCTCGTTGGATCTTTCTCTCACCCACCCTAAGGGAATCCTCTGTAGTATACTTCCTAACCGTGGTATCACCACATCAAAGATCCATATTCCCAATGAGGTATCCCCTTGGCGCTTCCATGTCTCCACTCATCCATGATAATGTTGACACCATGAATCACCCATAGTCACATGTTAAATGAAAATTTAATCCCTAAAGGTGGAATTACTAAGTGGAATAACTTACCTATCACGTCAAAGAGTCTTTTTTTATTCATCTCACCTTGACCATGGTCCTCCTCCATAGTTTTAAGGCCCATCCTTTCAAACTATATGGGATTTGATTTTTATATAAACAAGATATGTAGAAATCCTCTCCGAGTTTTAAACCCAGTACCCCAATCAACCATAGTCTTCTATAGGACATATTCCCAATAGGATCACATCTAACCTAGAAATATATATCCCTCCTAGGTCCATTGGGCGACTTCCACATAAGTCCCACACGAGACCTTGAATAGAAAACTTTCATCTAGACATCCTTGTTGCATTAAATTAAATTTCATAGTTTGGTCCTCATCTCATAACCTTAAAAGGTATAATATCTCCCTTTTAGTGTCATTTAACTATGTGGATTTTTATTAATTTAAAAATGATGCATAAAAATCCTATCTCATGGGCCAGATCCTAATAGAAAAAAAAAGAACTCCCATATTCTTGGATGATGATAAATTCCAGAGTGCCCCACTATGTGTCTTAATAGTAGTTTCATGGTAATAAACCACTTAAGAATCTCTAATTTTTGTACAAAGTGTTCCATAAATAGAAAACCATAGATACCTAAAAATTTATCCATTGATGAAGAAAATTAGATACATATGGATTATTCTAAAGAAAATATATTTTAATAATTCATTGTTAATTTTAGGAAGACCCATTCTATATTTTGGAATTAATAAAGGATTCAAGAAAAAAATTTAAAACTATAATGGAGTCCCATAGTAGAAAATAATTTTATATAAAATTGTGTGATGAGCTCCACCACCCATCCTCTCTACCAATGTGAGTCCCTAAGAATTTTTAGAACCATTTCCCAATGACCTCATACCTTTGAAATAAGTTTCATGAAAAATCATGAATAAGGGAACTATGGGTGATATATGGTTCTATTAATAAACCCCATTGAAAACCACCTAGAAAGAATGTAGAAATATGTTTTTGACATAAAGGGTCATTCCACCACTACCACAAAATGTCATTCCAAACCCATGTGTTTTTTTGGAACAAACAAAAATGGTGAACTCGTTTGGAATCATCAACAAAAATAACAATGTCACCCACATGTCAGCCCCATTCCATGCTCTCACAAAATGAAAGAGGGAAAAACATGGGTCTAAAACAATCAATTATATGTGAGTTAATTTATTAATATGTTGATTTAATGGGTTTTTCTTATTATCGTTTTTCATATATATCCAGGCACTTTCACAAGAAATTCCTTCAAAAAAAATGGAGTATTATCAGTTCAATAAAAAATATGCTTCATCCATTTCATATACGAGATCCTCAACCAATTAAAGGATGTTTTCTTCTAACCAAAACCTTCAAAACTGGGTATCAAATGCATTGATTTGGAATTACCACATAAATAGTATTGTATTTACTTTTGAGGATACATGACAATACTTTTAGGTCACAGAGCCCCCACTAACTATACTCTCAATGATGTTCGGTGTCCTATAAGTTAATGGAACCAATTTATCTTTCAAACTATTTTCGAATTATATTCCCATAATGTAAAAAAAAGTTCAATCCTCATCTTAGGGAGGATAATAAATAAGTCACCAATGACCCTGTATCAATAGAAAAAAGGTCACAACAAGGGTCACTTGTAAGTAGTCATCACTGCCAACTATGAATGACACTAAACTGTTAGCTTCATAAGGGTGATACTCATGGGTATTTGTCCTGCTGACAGAAGAAACCAGAAAATAGGGAATAGGTCCATGCCTCTATTCTTTATAAATAATCACACTACTCAAATACAATGTAAAATTGGAAGCAAACACACACAGTTGCTCATGTCCACCAATTATTCCATCTTAGATTTGCAACATTGAGTGAAATCAGCTAGTGAATCCTATAAACAAATTAGAAGTATGCTTATATCTCCACCCCTACACATAAAGACTATCAATATTTACTGACAGGAAATGGAGGAAAATAGTATCCTCACACCCTTGATACACCCAAATAATGGGCATATATTCCTATTCCAATCATTTATGTCACTAAAAATATCCTAAAAATGGTTAAAGGGAAGACGCAAATTCTTTCCCACATCCTACAAACCTATCAAGATATAATAAAGACAGTGGAAGTGGATGAAGGTTAGACAAACAACTCCATCCCCACATTTGGTTTGACTCATAAATATAATTTGAGTTTCACTCTAGAGAAGATTCATATCCTTAATCTCTTACAATAGGTTCATAATCCAAATCCCATAATAAATTGACTTCAAAATCAGGACCATACCACCATTCAAACTGGAGGCCATCAGTCCATCTCAATGGCTACTCTTGGGAGAACATATATCCCTACCAAAATCTGAGAAATCTATCATAAAATTATGTAAATAATTTGGGATCTATAAAAAAGTCTCTCATATATAAAAGTCTTTATCCATAACAATCATCCCCAGTCACCGATAATAGAGCATCCAAAAAGAAGCCTCACCAAAGGAGAGTAGAAGATGGACAACTTTTTTATGATCCCACTCTTCTTAATGGTACTATTCTTGAAGACCTCAAACATTTATCTATGGGGTCTTAGTATTATATTCATTCACTACCAAATTATGAAAATAGTATCTATAATTATGAAGGTCCTCCCCAAAAATTCGTTTCCAATAATTCCATAGGCCCTCCCTTAACATCTTACCAAGAAGGCTTACTTCATACCCACAATCTGATAGATCACGAGTTCCCATATTCTAATGATCATCGAGGAAACATTATTCATGGTTAGAGGATCAAAATAAAGGAGGCCCTCACCTTTATATTTTCTAGCCTGAATATCCTACGCAAGGTCTATACTATTGGAATTCTCTTTATAGTCAGATGGCGAGCCATGATTGTAGTCTCCCATGATGTTATTTATTTCAAAGGTCCTCATCATAGGCAAACTTCATTTCATCAAGGAAGTTCTACCCTTACTAAATAAACTATGATAAATCTATCTTATCATGTAGAACTTGGGAAAATGAGGCTAGTAATTCCTGATTCCTTATTATTTATAAGTAACACTCTTTCTCAACCAGAAGGCAACCTAAAGAAATGGCTACTATCTGAACCTCCTATGGGTCACCTTCCTTCCAATATAATAGATTAAATTTCCACCAACCCTACTATTTAAAATAAATAAGTTGGTAAACTGATACTTTTCTTGAATCAGATTTAGGAACCTCTCTCGAAAGATGAAGAGAAATATTGTTCATGGGGAGAAAATTGGATAAGGATAATATAACAATCATCTTCTGACTTCTATCCACTCCCCAATACATTATTCCAAAGGCATTTTCAAAAGAATATGGGCACCACAACTTCCTAAATTTATAGACTACTCTTAATCACCTAAAAAAAATATTCTTATAATTAATATCAACAAAATTTCATGGTAATAAAAGAAATATACCATCAAATTGATTAGGTAGCCATCATATTTACATGACACCCATAATTGGGAAAATAGAAAGGATCCCTTTAACACAAATGTTTTGATGTGTTAAAATAGTTGAATCAATTGATTATTGATTCCCTATATGATGATCATACAAAAGGATGGGGAGAACATGAGTCATTCCATTTCACCTCACTTCTTGATCAAAAAAATCCAGGCAAAGGTGAAATCATGTAATTTCATAGCCTTAGGAAAACTTTGATAAATAGGATTTACTCATAGTTAATGGTATGCTCAATAAAAACCAGAATTAAATGACTCTCAAAGATGTTGGTCCAAAATAGAGTGATCAATTAAAATACTCCTGCATTAGGTATCAAAATATATTGAGCAACTCTCCAACTTCAAGGAAGTCAATTATCAAGTAGTAGCAATATCTTTGGAATTAGGTGGATCAGGTGAAAATCATATAATTCACTCATCCCATGTTTGAAAAAATCTTTATAAAATGAAAGAGAGAAGCCATGGATACAACATCCATAGATATTTGAGTGAAACCCCATCCCATAGGGTAGGGATATTTTTTAACACATGTTTTGAGGCCAATAAACCAAGCATTAAAGGCTATGAAAATGTAATGGGATAATCCCTATCCCAGAGGAATGGGGGTTTTTTACCACAACTTCCACCTTAATTGAATTCATTATTTTCCTATTTAGGGGAGTTCCACATAACAAATACTCCCAGTTCATCCTATCCCATGACATACTTTCTCCCTATGAACACTCGAAAAAATTATGGAGATTCACTTTAGATCACCCTTCATAAAATGATTCTAAGAGGACCAGTGAATGAGAGGATTATGCCTCATGGAGAAAACAAAAAAAAATCAATCTGTCAATGGGTATGATGAAATTCATGCAATGAATTACACATAGGTGAACATTTTTAACACCACCCATATAGACTCTATAGAAAACAAGGTTGATCTAGAGGGATAAGAGGAGGAGGATTCTATTCTTGATAGGTTCCACACTGAATTTATTGAATAAGGTGTGCATAAGTGAAATAAGAGGCATTCTAGGAATTTAGGGACTCCCTCGACTGCTCTACTACTATGTCCTTTGAAATTATATACTAAATAAAATGGGAAAGGTGTGATCATATATCACCCACTACCCAAATAGGTTTAACTCCTCACACTTGAGGAATGATTTGGTCGGTAGGAGGAAGATATAAAGGAATTAATAAAACTAAATGTTGAACTAATCAAAGGATAAACCTCAATCAAATATATTCTATAAGAAGACCCTTACATAATTCTCCCATTCGGAATGCCTCAATAAAGGGGGTTTGTCATAGAAATAGATATAGATCCAGAGCATCAAATAAATTAGAGGTGCTAAAAACCAATACATTTGGACCCCACTGTAGCCTGATATTAGGATTTACCTCTATTAGATACATTCCTAGTTCTTGATCAAACACATATTCCTAGACCATCCCCAATTGGTTACCCACCATGAGAATAAGAAAAACATTCATAGCTAGACCAACCCACTTTTCCCCTTGTTAAGTCTTCTTCCAAGTTGGTCATTCCTCCTTATCTCATCAACACTATTGTAAAAATAGTGGCATGATTAGAAGCTATAGAAGGATGATGAATTTTAGTACAACTAGATAGGATTACTTTCCCTAAATGGGTGGGTGAAACTCTTCCCCTAAAAAACTTTATGAATCCTACGTTACCAAGTTTCATTGGATCAGGGGATCCAAATTAGAATCTGGTACACTTCATGTCTAGGTGTGACCCCGTGATGGGGACCCACGAGCAGAAAGATTCAGTTAATCTTAGATGTTTTGTAAAGACATTAGAAGAACCATCCTTCACCTGGTATGCTAGTCTGCTAGCTGAATAAATCAAAGGATGGTAATATCATTGCTAAAATATTCCTATAACAAATCATATCCTCATTATAGAAGAAAACAGTTCTAGATCTATCAAAATGCAGAAAAAAGAAAATGAGAGGGTGATGGATTCATTTCTAAATGGAAGAGTTTGATTTATTCCTAGAACATACAACTTCCTTATGTGGTACCTCCTCCTAAAAGGAAGAATCAGTAGTATATTCCTCATTAGGATAAATGAAAAGAGATTAAATTATCCCAATTTGAATACTATAAGAAGAAAATTTACGTCTTTTTAGATAAACATGTTCTTGGATACTTCTTAGCAACATTCAAAAACAATATGTTAACCCAAGTAGGACCCAAAAGACCTGAACAATTTTTCCATAATGGTAACCTGAATTATATACCCTTTAACTAAATATTAGGGCACAATTTCTGAGATTGTATAATTTTCAAATATATCTTAAAAAGGATGATTTATTCTGGGAAAGTGAAGTTGGGTAAACCACTCATGAAGGTCGCTTGTGTTTCTATAGAAATATAAAGGAAGATAGTGAATATAATTAAGTTACCAATAAGAATGTCAAGAATTTTATTGATTGTATGAGTAGAAAAACAATAAAATGGTCTCATTATATCCTCCCAGAATAGTTAAAACAACCAATTTTTTCCCTAGTCACTTCTGTTATGGAACGACTCGTTGTACCAGCACCATAACCCTCCAAAGGCTAGCATTCTAAAAAACATGGCTGAGAGAACATAAATAAAATGAAATAAGATAAACCTATAAAAATCCAAATTTATCTTTTAATCTCTTAAACTACATGCCTTTAGTCTCAAAAGTATGGGTACATTCCCACCAAATGGTACCACATTAGTTTAATAGCGAGATTTAATCCTCATCAGTTCCATTAATTTTATTAACTTAATGGATCCCTTTTATGATGATTAATATAAACATTTAACCTGATTTCCCTTCACCTAATTGTAGAACTAGAGGAAGTGTTCACCGAATCTAAGGATACAGGGGAAGAAAAAGTCGCGACAGAACTCAATATCCCAACCACTCCTCTGCTCAGACTATTTACAATACTGAAACTTGTGGGAAATCCCTCCAACTGGTGCAACTAGAGCATGAGAGTTCCCCCATATATTTTATGTGTTTATCTTTCCTGGTCATCCAATAAAATCAATTATAGGGGATGAAACTATCCAATCAGACTTTTTCAAGTAATTTAGCTCCTATGGAACTTGTGAAATAGAAGCCTCGTGCTATAAAGTGTAGACCATTATCCTAGAAGTATGATTTTATAAATAAATTGGCCCTATTTTCAGCTAGGTTTTCGATCCTAGATGCTTTTAGTCTATCTAAAGACCTCATACAAGTACTCATAAATGATTTTTTAAGACCAAATAAGTTTAAAGCTGAGGTTGTCGTGGCTAAATTATATCATATAGAGATCAATCAAGAATAAATCCACACAGTCATATATTTCATAGAGTACGAAAAAATTGTGGTTTTACAGGGACACATCCGACCCTTGTATGTGTCTAGCAGGATAAATGACATTGATATCTGATATGAATTCATTGAAAGGGGATAAAAATTAAAACTCATTCTAGTTCAATAACTTCTTTGACTAGGTTATAGTTGAGACCACTTGTCTCGTTATTCTCTAATGTTATAGGGTTATGAAAAAATAAATAAAATTCCCTCCATAGAATTGAACTTAGGGTTAATTTTGGTTACCACATATTAGACACAAAAGTTTTGGTTAGATACAACATTCAACATTCTACTAGGAAGGCCTTGGTTTCATTAGCACCTGAAAATCCTCACATCATACCACCAATGCCTCAAATATGGAACTATAGAAAAAATTGGGGTGTTTTATAGTGATAAATCCTTGCTCAAATTTTTTGAATCGTAGTATATTATTGTGGAATTCTATCAAATTAAAGGTAAACAACCCATGACTGACATTTTCACTTGGGCCACTGCCCCAAATAGTCTAGAAATGACCCATGTTAATCCATTCAAATATATTATGTTCCCATCAATTATATTGATGACCTGGGCCTAAATTCAGGTGAATATTCAACACAATTCATGATATCAATCATGATGAATGATCCCTACAATGTTGAAAAGGTCATCAACCCTCTAAAAATGATAAAATCTTGGTTGTAAATACCTTTATTCCATCCCATGAGATTCTATAGATCCATGCCTCATCAACTGAGTTATAAAACGATGTTATTCCCCCAAAATGAGTATATATACTTTCTCTCTACCTCTAACATTCCCTATGAAACTTCAAATAAACCCCATATTGTCAATCAGGTTAAAAGAGCTTAATTCATCTTCCAAATTTCAAAATGTTGACTCCTCTCCTAACTCTGAAAAATTTACTTCATCACCTACTCCCCTTATGAGTGAGGTGGAAAAAGATGAGGAATAGGAAGAGGAAGAGGAATAAGAATAGGAATAGGAGGAGGTCCTTAATGATTCCACTCCAATATTCAAGGAAGTTATCTATACCACTATTGATGAACTTATACAAATAAACATGGGTTTAAAGGAGGACCCATGACCCACTTTGATGAGTGTGACCATGAATTCTAAATAATAAGAGGTATATACTTCCATCGTAAAGAATAATTGGAATATGTTTCCTATAATTAAATAGAAATGATGGTCCTCGATCTCGAGGTGACCAATCACCACCTGAGATTTCTAGAAAACCACTAAGGTTATAAACTGGAATCCAAAAGGACACACCTAACTCACACAATCAAAATTAAGGGTGAAGTTGACAAGATTATCAAGGCCAATTTCATTCATGAAGTTTAGTATCAAAATGGATATCCAATATAGTCTCTATATAGAAGAATAATGGGAACATTATGGTCTTCATAAATTTTATATATCTCAACCAGCATTCCTTGAATGTTGATTTCCCAATTATGATCCTGGAACTACTAATTGATGTAATAGTTAAATATCAGGTCATTTCATTCATGGATGGATATTTGGGGTAAAACCAAATCTAGTTGGATCCTAAAGAAGAGGAATCCAACACTTTAATATCACCCAAAGGTTTGTATTACTATTGGGTAATTCTCTTTGGTTTGAATAATGATGGTAAAAGATACCAACATGTCATGCATCACATATTCAAACCTTTTTTGGGAAGTCTATTGAGTGTTATGTTGATGATCAGTTGGTTAAGTCTCTGTAGAATTTTGGCCACCAAGATGGTCTTTTTACCATATTTAGTAAACTAAAACAACGTATCTTAAATATAAATGACTTGAAATTATCCTTCAAAGTTACCTCGGTAAATTTTATTGCCTTCACGGTATTCCATTATGGCATCGAAGTTGGCCCTAACAATACAAAGAATATCCTTAATATGTAACCTCTTAAAAAGCTCAATTATTTGAGGGGTTATTGGGAAACATTTTAAATATATGAATCTTTATATAAAACCTCACATAAAAGTTTTTTCCCTTTACCAAGTTGATGAAAAAGGGGGTCACATGTTAATGTAATGATGAATTTCATGAATCGTTTTATAGTCTAAAAAAATATCTTTTGATTCCACCAATGTTGATGCCAGCTATTTTTTGGGAAACTACTCATTTTGTATGTAATAGACCCAGAAAAATCACAAGGGTATTTCCTCAAAAAAAATATTGATGCTGAGAATAAAAATAACCTCTATTATCTTAGTCAAACAAAGGTTAATAGTGATACTCATTATTTAGATATCGAGAGGAGATATATGTATTTAATATTTACATTTCAGAAGATAAGGTGATTCGTGTACCACCATTAGGTCCTTTTGTATCTCCAAACAACCCATTTAAATACATCCTGAAAATGCTCAGTCAGGATAATTGTATCACTGAGAGTGGGGGTGAATCATTAATCACTTTTTCTTCTATGTTTTCTTGCTTATGAAACAACATTCTCCTCCTATTAATGATTTTCTTCCCCACTGAAAACAAATCAAACAGACATCCATAGAAACATAAGTATTTATAAGTTTCACTATTCAATAAGAATAGATAATTCCTATGTATGGTTTAGAAATAATAAAATACCATACAATCCACTAGAAAATAATCCTTTTGTGTGGAATAAAACAAATAGGATTTTCCCTTTCACTCAGGTATCACTATGTAAACAATTCAATAGTATATGTGATCTTCCTAGCACAAATGATTTAATAATTTTTTTGTAACAAACCATGTTATAGTGATTTTTATCAACTTTCACAAATGTATTCTTTCCAAACAATTCTTCACTTTATTACCCAAAAGCTGGTAAGAACTTCCTAGAGTTTGTTATGAAAATCCATCTTATTTTCCATGTTTTATTCCCCCAGTCTGATTGCTCAATATGGAAAATATATCTCTATTAGAATTTGGTTGATTAAATTTTGGAACAAAAATCTTTTAGTCTAGAATTAAAAATAAGATAATTTTGTGGAATATGATAACTGAAATAATACAATAATCAGCTGAATATGATGATTAACTAAATATGTTGCAATCTTGTCTCTTATCCTTTCACTTCTGTTTGGAACGGTTTCTTTAAGAAAAAATAATGTAGAAACATCTTCTTCTCAAAAATTTCTTCATAAATCTTGCTTCACTCTACTTCTCATGAAAAATACTTCCATCAGAAAAGTAAAATGTAATTTTAACCTTTTATACTCCCCCCAAAAACAGTTTGGGTAGGATTCTTGAATACTTTCCCGCTCAAACAATTTTTTTACTTTTTATGATTCCATGAATTTCAAATACATTTATGACTTTTTCAATGCTTCTCAACTCTTCTAAATTCTTATCAATCCTTCTTGAATATTCTGTAAACTTTATCTCTCTTATAAATTCCTTCATAAACATTAATCTGATTTGGATTTTTCGAATACGATTTATTCATTATGGTGCTCCATACCATTTAAATGTATAATCAAATAAACATATTTTATATTCTTGTAAAACCCCATTCTGATGTTGTTTCTCCATTATGATTTTAATTACGATATGTCACATTACAATAAAAGACAATATAATAAAATAGATATTTCTTCACCTCTACTCTTAACCCTCTTGATTGATAAACAAGGTAACTCAATCCATTTTAAATGGTCAACTACATAGTTGATAAAACACTAAATTTATTATTCATATTATCCAAAAAATTCTATTCATCTTATTCTATTTTCATTCATTGATCCAAAAATTATTCCTCTAATGATTATAATGGCATACCATGTCTGATGGTCCAGTATCAGTAGATTCAACTTTAATAGAATCTTTCACTTCTAAATAAGATGCTCATTGACTTCTTTTACGAAGTATTTATATATTTTTTCTTTGGTTCTAACTAAAAACTACTACCTTATATTTCTCTCATTTTCCACAGACCATCCATGTCTTTAAACAAATATGAATCTAATGAACTTGTTATGATGATTTTGAGACCATAAATCTTCTGCTTCACCAAATTTCATCATCTTTAATCTTTCAAGAAGTATCATGACTTCCTTCATGACTTTTAATACATTGAATATCAGTTTTATCAACATATGACTATGATAAAAATGAGGATCAGCTTCAACAGTGCCTTACTTACAATGGAAAGTATTATGACTTCCCAATCCCCTAATAACATTTTACTTTCATTCCTAGCCTAAATATGATTAGCATGATTATGATCAAATTAAATACGATTTCCAGTACCTTTTCTATACCTTTCATTAATCACTCTTGCATCAAAACTTTTATATAATATTGATGATTTAGGATAACTACAATAATTTTAATGTATCATCACATTTATATCATATTTATAAAGACTATGACTCTTCCCCATTACGATCAAACCTTTTATTCCCAATTCAATGTGAATCTGATGAGCCTTTTCTTCCATCCAGCATCTCAAGAATACGATCAAAATTTTCAAGTATTGTGAATCCATTTTATTGAATATGATGGTTAGTATGATTTTCATAAAATACAATGTGAGATGATTTTACTTTCATCATAAACTTCCTTGATAATAAAATACAATACTCATGAAAAAAACTTCTTCATGATCCAGAAACCATATCCATCCAACATAGTCCCAACAGTATCAACCTTTGTATTTTTTGTAAAACAAGATTCATTAATCACTGAACTTTGAATCCTCAAGAAATGGATTACTTATCAACAATTATAGGCCTACGTGAGCTAACTTAATATAGAAAATGATAATTATTGAAAAGAAAACTATGCAGTCCAAAAGTAGTGATCATGAAAAATCTTCTTCTTCTTTATTCCTAAACATTTCTTTCTCATCCCTTCAACTGTCCTGGAATAAAAAAATTATGTTTCCTAAAACCACTCCAATAAATATTTAGAATAGTTCACACACATTCAATGTTGAATTCACAACATACCCACAACTCCTCCTTTTTATATTCTTCTATAAGGATAGATTTATCAAATAATTATACCCCTTTAAAACACTATCTAAAGGTAATTTGAGAGATGGGAAAAAACATACCTCAACCTTCATTAAAAAGTGGTTTGATTCCTATGTTCAACCTCAATTTAGAAAAGGCTTCCAATGGAAAAGGTTTTGTGAAAATATCAGTAACTTGTTCAGATGTAAGAACATACTCTAGCTTCAATTGAGTTTTTTCTATATTCTTTTTAATGAAATGATGCTTTATCTCAATATATTTTGAACAAAAATATTGTAATGGATTCACGGTGTGGTTTATTTCCTTTTGACTATCACAACCAAATATAAATGGTAACATTAATTCGACAAGTAAGTATTCTAATTGAGTCTCCATCCACATTATTTGGGTAGAGTCTTGAGTGGAAGCAGCATAATCAACTTCAACCACTCTAAGAGTTACTGAATTTTATTTCTTTTTATGAAAACTAACACAAATGTTTCCAAGAAAGAATACTACGCTAGATGTGGATCATCTACATCAAAATTTCCTACCCAATCACCATCTGAATAACCAAAAAAATCAATAATTTATAAGCTCTCAAACCTGATTATGAATTTTGTTGTTCCTTTGATGTATCTGATAATTATTTTTTTAGAAAGTAAATGTGATTCTTTATGAACACTCTGAAATCTTTCACATAAGGTAATAGTGTAAATAATTTTGGGTCTTGAGGTTTTAAAATACAAAAAACATTCAATCAGCTTCCAAAATTATTTCTAATCAACTTCCTTACCTTATCTGTATTTAGACAATTTTCTCCCACTGAAATCGGTGTGGAAACAGGTTTTGATTTTTCCATGCTGAATTTCTTAATAAGTTCCTTTGTATAATTTTCTTGAGAAAGAAATTTTTTTATTATTTTGTAATATTTGTAACCCAATAATGTATTTCATTTCCCCAAGACATGAAATTTCAAATACGTTTTTCATTTCTTCATCAAATATTTCATATGATCTATCTTCATTTCCATCAAATATAATGTCATAAATATAAACAATTATGATGAGGTAAAACTTTTTACTTTCATAAATATAAAGATTACTATCAACTATTCATTTTTTTAAACTCGTCTTCCTTAAGAAAGAATCCAATTTGGAATACCACACCATCAAAGCTTGTTTTAATCTATAAAAATTCTTCTTTAACTTACATGAATAAATTTTATCTTTACCAACAAAAAATCCACATGGTTTTTCAATTAAACTTCCTTATTAATATCACCATTCAAGAATGTAGGTGTAACATCCATTTGGAAAATTTTATAACTTTGTTGTGTATAAAAAGAAATAAATATTATGATATTTTATAATCTTTCCACCAGATCCAAGGTTTCATCAAATTAAATTCCTTCAATTTGTGAATACCCTTTGCAAACAAGCCTTTCCTTATTCCATATCACATCACCTTCTTCATTCATCTTGTTCAAGAAAACACAATTTGTATAAATACAATTTTTTTTAACTATATTAGCTATGAGCTCATATGTACCATTCTTTTATATCTGATCCATCTCTTCATTTATGGCCTGAACCCATTCCAGATACTCAAAATATTCACCAACATATTTTGGTTCCACTTTTGAATATAAAGTGGTGTGTTTAATGATATTTGATTTTTTTTTCTTGTTTGATTTTTATCATGTTGATAACCAATAACGTTCTGAGTTTCTACTTGATTCATCAGCCTAGGATGCTATTATGAAATATATTTCTCATCACTAGAAATAGATAAGTCTTAATATTCTTCTTGAGTAGGATTACAATTGTTTGTATCCTTATCAGAATTGTTAATAAAAGTTTCATTATCCTTCTCAACTTCCTTTTTTGTATGAGTCTATTTATATTACTATTTATTTTCAAAAACATTCACATAAAAAGAATCAATATTTATTCTATTTATTTATTGAAAATTTTTATCCTCTTCCTTCTAGATCATAGTCAAGAAAAATTCCATCTTCATCTTTCTTCTCAAACTTTACCAAGTTTCCACCTTTCCTCTTTATAATAAATGGACTCCCAAAAATTCTTAAGTGTTTCTAAAATATATTTTTTCCATAAAACAATTCGTATAGAGTTATATCAGATATTTTCCTATAGAAACATTGATCCTAAATTTGTAAAATAGTTTTCATCGATTTCCTCTAATAGTAATGTGAAAGACCATGTTCAAGTAACATAGTTCTCTCCATTTTCACCAAAATTCTATTATTACATTCGGCAACCCGATTTTATTGTGGAGTTTATGGTGAACTATACTCATCACAAATTCCATTATTTTCAAGATAACATTCAAATTATTTAGTTATATATTCACCACTATTTTCACTTCTAAAATGCTTCATTTAATACTCACATTCTTTCTCAAATTTACTCATAAAACATTTAAAAATTTCCAAAGCATCTGATTTATGTTTCATATACATTACATAAGTAATGTGATTAAAGTAATAAATAAGAGTGATGATGTACAAATATTTATTTTTTTATTGTTTTCTCATCACACCACAGATATCATAATGCATAATTTTCAAGTGTTTTTTTGAACAAATAACAACTTTCTTATGCACTAAATTTGTAATCATTCCTTTCTAAAAAATAGTGCAACACCAATCTCTTCTTCTTGAAAAATCAAGAATATCCCAAATATTTTTTCTTTTAGATAACTTTCTCATGTTTATCTAACACATGTGTCCAACCTTTTATTCCATAATTTATTTTCTTCCACCTTGCACAAGTAACAAGAGTTTTGTGCCACAATGACTTGAAATAAGTTTCCCTTTGTATGTTGGCCTCTTGTAACTATCTTTACATTCTTCCCACTTTTCACAGAAAAATCCATCTTTCCTTAAAGCAACATTTTTAACTTCATCACATGATTTTTAAACATTCATAAGGTTATGTTTCACCCCATAAACATATAAATATTTCTTGGAATTTAGTTTTTATTTCCAAATTATAGCTAATCCAACACCTTTGATTCTTTTTGATTCAGCATTTCGGAATTTCATATTTCCTTCTTCGAAATATTTTATAGTCTTGAACTATATCAAATATCCTAAAATATGAGGAGAACACCCACTATCAAGAATCCAAGGTCATTCTCCTTTTATATATTTCAAATAAGTTTCAACAACAAGTGCTTTTTATTCTCCCTCTTATTTATTCATCTCCGAATTCAAAGAATTGTTAAGACACTCTTGTTGTTCTAGTAACGAAAAAATAAAACCCTTTTTATGATGCCTTGGTTATTCACATCATTCAAAAATAGTTTATATCAGTGGGAACCAATTTTCAATTCTTACACCATAATTCTCATATTTCTGCAAAATTTTATTTTCAGACTTCTTCTTTTATGAGTATTAAATCCCATTTTATATATACCTTTCATAACTCTTGGAATAGTAGTAATATTGTTGGTTGAACCAACACATATTTTTTGTGTGTCTAAATCTACCCCAATACCAGCAGTAGCCATAGAGAGAATATTTTCCTCTGAAATTTCTATACTGACCAGAATTGTGATCATGTATCTCAACAACCTTCTTTCTTTTCTTATCCAAATCGCCAACATTTCTAATATCAATCAGAATATTCTTTTTCAGCTAGATTTTATTTACATCTTTAATGAAATCAAAATTATTAGAAAACATTTCAGATTTTAAATGTTTATAAAAAATTCCGTACTCAGGGTATTTTGAAACTTTTGAATTTTCCACTTTCTTCATCTTGGAAACATACATAACTTTTCCATAATTCTTCTCTTTCAAAACAATTCTATCTATCATTTTAACCTTTTAAGGTAAGTTTTTTTGACCCTTCTCAGATTCTTTATTAAATGAACTTTAACCAACTTTAGTGATAGATTTTTTGAAAGATATATTTCTTGGATCATATTTAGAATGTTCTTATTGGAAAATTCAAACTCTTATTCTATTTTCCTTCATCTTGACTTCCAGATTCCCATTACAATTCTTTTCTTCCTCTAGATATTTTTTCAATTTTTCAATCTCTACTAGTACCTTGTTATTATCTTATAAAAACCTTTTTTTAGTTTTTGTTGAGGAACATTAATCTTCCAAATTCTTGTTTTATTTTTCGATTATTTTAATCTTTCTCAAACATTCTTTCAACTCTTATTTCAAAAGAAATTTAAGTAGATTTTCTTCTTCATTATAACTACTACTTATGAATTCTTCATCATCCACTATTTCAATAAAATTATTCTCACCCACATACTCAACATATTTATGGGATTCAGATTCACTATCATCTTTTTCTTCTTTATCTTTAGATAAGAAAATTCTCCTTTTGGATTTGTCAAATTCTCTATCTTTTCTTATGGAATACAATTTTCTTTTATCACCTTGTTTCTTCCATGACCTTATTAGACTGATTTCTTCTTCATCACTATTTTATTATTTCTTTCTTCATGGAAAATTTACTAAAAATTTCCCAACAACACTACATTCAAAACATTTTAAAGGATGTTTCACCTTGAATTTACCTATACCCCTTCTCAAATTTTTAGAAAACAAAGATAAAATCTCATCATGATTTTTAGATACCTCATTTTCAGAGTTAGAATCAACAGCTTCTTCTTCAATAATAATCTTCTTTGATTTCTCTTTTTTAGCATCCTTGAAAGACATTTCTCTATAAACTTTTGTTTTTCTTTTCATAACATTTTTCCTTATCATTTATTAAGTGATGAGAGTGATATGAAAATTATATATAGATAATGTTTTAGGATATCTATCATCCAATGAAGAAATTTTAGCATCAAACTATTCAAGAAGTATTCTGATGATCTTTTCAAAAATGGTAGAATATTATAAATTTTCACCAATACATTTAATAAAATTGACATTATCATTTAACCTTGTAAAGAAGTCCCCAAAAGATTAAAACTCACCCATTTTCAAATATTCATACTACAACCTCTAGATTTGTAATTTCTCCATCTTAACTTTTTTTTTTACTTTTTATATATTTTTTCTCTTATCCCACAAACATTTAGCTATAGAAACACCTTTCATTATTAAGAATTTACTTTTATAAAGTCATGATAATAAAATATTTTTGCCCCTTCCATCATTCTCAAGATTCTTCTTATCAATATATTTAATGGGAACTTTTTCATCAATAGGAGGAAAACCATTTTTTGTAACTTCAAGAAAATTATTTCAATAGGAAATAAATTAAGGAAACATTATATCTTTCTATATTTGATAATTCTTACCATCAAAGACCGGAATTATTTTATTGTTCACCCAATTCATATTCTCCATCATCTTCTCTTCAAAACTTCACCAAATAATAAGAAAAGTGAATCTTCATCTATGATGTCAGTTGAAAGTGATGAGTCAAGATAATTGTATCACTGAGAGGGGGTGAATCGGTGATAAATTTTCTTTTTATGTTTCCTTTATTATGAAACAAACTCCTCATCCAGTTAAATATTTCTTTCCATGCTGAAAATAAATCAAACACACATCCACAAGAATATAAGAATTTATAAGGTTCTCTATTGAATAATAATACCTACATCCTTGGTATGGTTAGGAAATAATCCAATACCACACAATCCACTAGAAAACAATTCTTTTTTGTTGAATAAAATGAGTATTATATGCCCTTTCACTCATGTAGCACTATGTAAACAATTCAATAGTGTCTGTTATCTTCCTAGAAAAATTGATGTAATAAAATGTTTTTAAAACAAACCATGTAACAATTCTTCTTTATCAACCTTCACAAGTGTATTCTTTCAAAAAAATATTAACTTTCTTACCCAAAAGTTGGTAAGAACTTCTTTGGATTTGTTATAAAACTTAGTCCAATTTTTCAAGTCTGATTGCTCAATAGAAGAAATATATCTCTATCAGAATACGGTTGAGACAATTCTAGAATTGAACTCTGTAATTCTGGAAATTCTAATACAATAATTCTACTCAATATGATAATTGGGTGAATATAAAAATCAACTAAATATGATGATAAACTTAATATGTTGTAATCTTTCCTCATTTCACTTCTATTAGGTGTAGTTTATTCAAGATAAAATAATTTGGAAACCTATTATTCTTTCTAGAATTTCTTCAGCGCTCTGCCCTCTCTCTACTTCTCATGAATAGTACCTTCATCATAAAAGTACAGTTTACTTTTCACCTTTTATACTCTCCCCAAAAATGTTTTGGGAGGGATTCTAAAAAAAATTCTCTCTCAACCGAATTTTCTGAATTTTTATGATTCCTTCAATTTTTGATATATTTATGACTTCGTTAACACTTCTAAAATCCACTCACTTCTTCTTGATCATTATTGAATATACTAAAAACGTTGTCTCTCTTTTGACTTCATTCACAAACATCAGTCTTATTCTGATTTCCCCAATACTATTTCTTCAATACGATGCTCTGTGCCAATTTAAAGTATAAATAAATAGGTATATTTAATTTTCTTGTAATACCTCTTTCTTGATTATTCTTCTCCATTCGGATTGTCCTTACAATATTCCTCATTATAATAAAGGAAAATTTAAAGCAAAAAATTCTTCTTTAACTCTACTCTTAATCCTCTTGAATGAAAAATAAGGTAATTCAACCCATTTTAAATGGTTGACTACATTGTTGATCATGCTACAAATTTATTCTTCGTATTGTCAACCAAATACTATTATTTTTATTTTTCTTTTTATTCATTGATCCAAACAGTTATTCCTCTGATGATTACAATGGTATATTAAGTCCAATGGGCTGATATCCGCAGTTTTAGATTTAGTGGCTTCCTTCTCTTTTGAATCAATGCTCAAAAACTTATTTCGCTGAGGATCTATATCTTTCATATTTTGGTCTAACTAAAAACTAATACCTTCAGTTTCTCACATTTTCCCCAAAATTTCCTATCCTTTAAGCAAATATGAATTTGATGAACTCATTACGGTTATTTTGAGACCATATATCTTCTACTTCACTAACTTTCATCTTCTTCAATATTTTATAAAGTATCATGAAATCCTTCATGACTTCAGTACATTGAAGATCAAATTTATCATTGTCTAACTTTGATGATGTTGAGGATCGGCTTCAATAGTGTCTTACTTACAATGGAAGGTATTGTGACATCCCAATCATACAGAAACATTTTCTTTCCCGCTCAGCCTAAATATAATTGGAATGGTTACAAACATACTAAATACAATTTATATTTAATTTTATCCACCTTTCATTTATCACTCTTGCATCATAAGTTTTACATAATAATTATGATTTTTGGGAACTCCAAGATCATAAATGAATTGGAACATTTATATCATAGTCATACAGACTCTGATTCTTCACCATTATGATCAAACCTTTCAATCCAGATTCAATGTGAATCTGATGATCCTTTTCTTCTAGATAACTTCACCTAAATATGGTTAACCGTTTCAATCATTGTGAGTCTATTTTCTTGAAAAAAAAATCAGTACTATTTTCATCAAATACAAAGTGAGGTGATTTTTCTTTCTTCGTAAACTTCCTTGACAATAAATGAAAATAATAATGAAAAAACAAAAGTTATTTAGGTTACAGAAACCTTCTCTATCTATCTTGGTCCCCAAACATCTTTATCCATCATATTTTGACTATAAATTTGGAATGGTAGATAGTTATCATTCAACAATTTGAAATTCATTTTGTTCCTCAAAAAAGAGATAAAATTTCAAGAATTAATAAACTTCCTGGAATAATATTCATATATTGAAAAAACTTAATCGATCACTGAATTTCCTGATATAATGATCTTCACTATTCAATAGTTCCCCTAGATATGGGAGATGTATTTTTACGGTGCATACAGAAGCCCAAAAGGAAAGAAATTATAAGACCCCAAACTTAATAAAGTCATGTTGGGAGTCATGATCATCTCCCCTCAAGGGAAGTATTAACTTCCTCCTTTTTTTATAAGGTTGTAAAAATAAAGAGGTAGAATAGCATGCCCTCATTGTTAGGCTATAATTGTTACTTCAAAATCCATTGGATCAATTGAAGGTAAAATGTGATTCAGAGTTGGTAATAAAGAAGGTCAATGATGATTATTCCATAAGAAAGAAAGAGTTAATCCCCTTACTTGACTATATACACAGACTAAAGGTAGAATTTCTCTTGGATATAACATTGATTCACATCCCATGATCACAAAATTACTAGGAGGATGAATTAAAAAATGTGGTTATGGATTTGGTGGATCCATATTAGGATGAAATATTCATTAGCATTGAACACTTAAAAATGGTGTTGCATTTTTATTAAGTTGACATTAATGAAATAAATGAGATTAATCTCATCCCTAAGCCAGACAATCCTACAACCGGTTAGATGATTCCCATTATGGAATACCTTCAAAATATAGTGATTCCATTGAATAAAGATAAAAAAGAACAAACCTGATGATAAGATACTAACTTAACCATTTATGATGGACCAAATACAAAATGTTCCACTTTAAATATGACTTATATAGAGTCCTTATCAGGTACATTAATGGATATGAGACTATTGTTTTCATGAAATAAGTACATATAGGATCTTATTGTTCCAACCAATCATGATTCTGGATCTCCTATAAAATTCAAAGGCTTGGATACTTATGGCCTTCAATGATGTAGGATTTCACAAGATTAACCATATGGATTCATTACTTCCAAGTAAATTCCAACTTCATCCATCAACCCTCAAAGTTTCTAGAGACTTCCAAATACTATTTTCCATTTTCTATATGGGGAATGTATATTATTAGGTAGCATCCTCTGACTATGACCAAGAAATTCAAATATATGCACACTGCTACTGAATTATTCTCAAAATGGGTTGAAGAAATAACCATCAAATAATTCAAGACCAAAATAATTTTAAGCTTCGTGAAATCCAATATCATTACTATATTTATTGTTCCTCATATTATATTTATGAAAAATGGAACCACTTTGTGTACTTATAAATTAGAGAAGTTGTAACAGGAGTATAATATCATGTCCAACCATTCATCTGGATATAATTTAGTAGCTAATGAATATAAATAGGCCATAAACAAGACCGTATGAATCATACTCTAGAATATCATGGATAAAGATAAAAATTCTTGGACTGACAAACTTTTCATGCCTTGTGGGCTTACTGGACTATAGCCCACAAAGCCACACGAGTGACCCAGTATTTTCTGGTATATTTGATAGAATCATGCCTTCCCATTGAGGTCCAATTTCACTCACTTTATGTTTCCATATACAATTATCTTTCCATAAATGAGAAATCTCGAAAATGGTAGGATGAATTGGAGTGGTTTGATGAGAAAATACAATATACATTGTATCACTTGTAGGTCCACCAAAATAAAATATCATCAGATTTTAACATGAAGTTTCACCTCTAATCATTTCTCTGAGGGGACCTAATACTGGTCCTTAGGACCCCGATGATACTAGGGAATAATCCTCTAAATATTGATTCAAATTGGGTGGGACCTTATGTCATACCCAAGGTCTACTCTAACGAATCTTATTCATTGATCTCGGTGGATGTAGAACTTTTTACAGCCCCTACTGCCAATCCCTGAGGCTATTAAATTTTTATTTATTTTACCTTTTCTAAACTGGGATGAGGGTTGACCTAAATGTATTGAAATAAAAATAGAAATTAGGCCCAATTTATGACCGAAAGGCCCAGAAACATATAGAGAAAAACATAACCCAAAGGTCCCCAAAAACATGAACCACTATAATAGAACCTCCAAGCATGGATATGGATATAATGAACAAATTAACCAAAAATTTGGGGCTACACAACAATAATATTACTTTAAAAAAATGAATGATGCTTGGTACCAATGGCAGAAACCATACCCTCTCATCCTACCAATCTTATAGCCCTGCAAAGCTGGGTGCTGCTACCTGAAGCCCCATATGGATCTTCATAGTGGATTTAGTTTTGAAAACTATCATCCCCCATCCAAATAACATAACACCCAATAAAAAACACCACTAGTCTTAGGGACTCCTGAATTCACACCCTCTGCCACCTGAGACCATTGCCAATGAGGGCCACCAGAGCAGCCACAATCACTACTAGAGAATACACCACTAACCACGCCACAATGAAAACTGTCTCCATGCCATCAAGAAAACCTCCCCTAGATTAAGCCACACTGAGGACCTGCCATGATGTCAAGAAAACCACCAGATTATTAACAGAAAATATGTGTCATCCAGAAGATACTTCCCAACCATCACCCAAAGAAAAATGACATGTCACTGGAGAAAAGTCCCTAAACTCATAAATGGACATCACCATGGGGAATACACCACCAAATAATTTGAATAAGACTCAAACTCATGGAAATAAACCCTAACATAAATGTGGAACTCTAAATTCCACAAATAAAACCCATTGGAAACCACTTGGAAAGGATTTGGAAATATGTGTCTAAGGTGAAGGTTCATTCCACTATCACCAAAAATTTCCATTCCAAACCCAGATGATTTTCAAGGATGAATCAATCACAATTCTCAAATGAAACATACAAATTTCAATATTTACATACATTAACATATCATCAAATAATATAAAAAATATTCAAATGATTCAAAATCATCATATATAAGTTTTAGTCACAAATAAAACTTATAAATAGATATATCCAACATCAACACTGATCTCATATGTCATACTAGCTACCTCAAGATAATACATTCTCTTAATCATCATTTCGGGTAGTAGATCCTACTGAATATGGTTCTTGTATTAAATAAAATTTAGAATAAAAAATATTTTTATTTATATCATACATAAAGAATGTAAAATTTTATTATAATAATATAATCATATTTAAATAAATGATATAGATTCAAAACCATTGTAGTCTGTCATATTAGGGCTAAAATGTACATATGAATTCCCCCAATGAATCCTTGAAATAACATACCCAATGCACTCTCCATTATAAGAAATTGTTCATTTTTATCTACTGATTGATTCTCTAACTCTATATTGTTTTCTTGATAATCACAAAAAAAATTATTTTAAGGGATTGAGACATGTAAAATTACTCAAACTTTCAGGAGGAGGCGCCGTGGTGGATGAAAATGAGATCCTCCCAAAGACTCATTTGGGTAATGGTCCAAAACCCAACCCTCAAACACAACCAACCTGTTCCTTGAACAAAAAATGGGCAATATAATATTTATGGTATATGAATGCTAACTACGAAGGATTATCATCGCATGCCTCTTAAATTTTTTATTACATATAGTAAAAAATTAAAATATATATATATTTGTTCCATATAAATAAATTTTGATTTATATTTTTTCACTAATATTTATATGGGTTATTTATATAATTTCTATCATTATTCTTATGCACATTGAACCACAACTCAGTTTAACCAACCTCATGTCCAACTTCTATCATCTATATCATAAAATAAATAAAACGAAAACTATAAAAACTAAATTACTGAAAATGAAAAAAATTAATAAATATCAATAAGATTACCATATTTTACCTTCTTCTTGAAAAACATTTAGAACCATTTGTGTGTGGGATGACTTCTTCCTCCCTATTTGATAAGTTTTTTTAGAATATTCCTAACAAAAAAATGTTAATATTAATAAAAAATATATTATTTTTAATAAAGTAAGATCAATGTAGTATGAAAATATAAAATACCTTATGTGAATCATATTAATTAATATCCACATTATATTTTTTATGTCAACCATATCTTATACACATGTTACCACATAATTTTAAGTACATTTATCCATGAAATAGAAACCAAGGATCGTAAAGTATAGTGTATTTGGAAGACCATGTACATGAAATTAAAAACATGGAACTGGAAAAAACATATATTTATTAATATTCCATAATTATCATATAACTTACTTTAATCTTCTACATCTTCATAGGGTAACCTAGGAAATACATAGACAAAATGGATGAGAAAAAATGACCAGTAAGGGAATAAACATGGGAATGAATCATAAAAAATGAGTTAAAAGGGAATAATGTGATAACATAAAAGGTGTGGCTCATGAGTAAATATATAGAAGAATAAAATATGGAACATGGAAATATATGATCTTGGAAATATTGGAATGTGGCAGCAACATACAAAATGACATAAAGATGATTCAAGGATAACTACCAAGACTATATCAGATAGTGGAAAAGGTCCCATAATTCATTAGGTTTACTCCCAAATCTCATACATGACATCTCATGAGACTAAAATTTTCCCAACGGATTGGAGTGATATTTGTGTGAACCCATCATAACTTGTTTAGACATATGTGTTCCACATAAATAATCAAACATAAAAATAAACATAAGGGTTACCCATGGAAAGTAATGGGTATTGTAATCATGTAATAAGGCATAAGAAAAGGGGACATAATAATGGGGTCCTTAAAAGAATGGATTTAAATCATACTTAAAAATTAATAAGGTAAATAGGAATATAAAATGATAAATTATGTCCAACTAAAGTGAAAACATATAAAAAGAGTGTTTATAAAACTTTATAAATGATCTACTTTAGGGTTGTTTAAGGGAAAATATTAAAAAGAATTTGGACATTAAAAAGACATAAATGTTTGTATAAAACTAGAAATGAACAAAGATAATTTTTTTGGGACCACTTTGTGTTTGAAGATTGTATTTTTGTCAACTATTGTCAATAATGGTCAAAATGAAAACATAGATGAAGAGGAACTCCAAAGTTGGTGGATAATTTAATTCAAACGATTGATGTTTCTAGAAGTTAGGGAAGTTTCATTACCATCCTTTGATAATCTGATAATGCTAAAACTGATTGCTCAAAGGATATATATCATGGTAGAATGAGTTTGTGATAAAATCACATGACAGTAAAGGGGCATTGTGTTCTATCCAAAGAATATTTGAATCTGATTCTATTTCCCAATATTTTCAAAATTTTGGAAAACGAAGGTGCACAAAAAAATCAAGTTCCACGTAAAAAGGAGGTGTTGTGTAGAAAAATTAGGTTGCACATAAAAAGGTAGTTGCGCATAAACGTTTTTGCACCAAAGGTGGATCTTTTCACACAAGCAAGGAAATTTACATGGAATACACCCAAAATGTTCCATGAGAAGTTTGGGGTCCCGTAAGCCTTAAATAAGTGTTATTCACTCATGTAGTGTCTTGCGATGAAGGAGAATTGCACCCTCTGTGCAAAGAAGAAACCATGAACACGTGATTAGTTTTCTTAAACCCTCTCTATGTTTCATGAAGGAGATCTTGTGGGTAAACAGCTATTGAATACTCACCCTTGTCTTGAATTGCTTGGATAAATCCACAAACCATCCCTGGTTCTGTGAAGAAGGGTCACGCGTCCTCTGCGTAAAGAAGAAGACTCGTGGATCTCTCTACTCGCACAAAGGTGAACACTCTATGGATTCACTATTTATATAAATTGTCTACAGGGGTGTTGTTGTTTGTATGAAGAAGATCTAGATGTGCAACCAAACTCATATATTCACATTGGAAGAATTAATTATACTGATACACTAAGGTGTGGGTATCTTGAATTGAAGAAATATATTAAGACATAGTTGTACTATTTCATATTATACTATTTCAAAGAGAAATAAGAGAAGAAGAATAAGAACATAGAGTGAAAACTGATGATTGATAATTATTCAAGGTAGTATGAAATATTAGGTTTAAGTGGATAGTACAGTATTGAATATCAGGCTTTAAGGTGGAAGGTCTTTCAAGTGCATCCATTCAGGACTTCGATGCAAGAAGTTTCTCGTGTTGAATAGAGACAAAGACATCAATAAAAATCTATTAAAGATAACCTCATGTAAATAAACTCTTTAATACTTATCCCATGGTAGTGAGATAGGGGGAGTTGACAGAAGTGATCTAAGGGATGCAATGAGCTATCCCTGATCCATTATAAAGGCAGTGTGTCTGGCTCAGAGTGACGTGACCAAACCTTGTAATCCACAAACTAGTGAAGATTAGTGGATTTAAGTACAACTGAAAACCTATCGTCATATGCTCCTTGGATGTATCCCTTAGTGGGGAACCAAGTAAAAGTTATGTGTTGTCTTTCTGCATGTGAATGTTTTAATTACTGCACATATTTTTCATATAGATTTAAATAAGTTCCTACCAACGTGGGAACAATATCCAATAAAGATAAGAAACTTTTTGCACCCTAATTCACACCCCCCCCCCCTCTTAGAGTGGTCTAGGGTCCTTTAATTGGTATTAGATCCATGGTTTAGGTATGTTTTATACTCTAAAGTAATTTTATCCAGTAGAGGATTTAATTTTTATTTCCTATGTCAACAATGAATTGCAATTTTTTTGAAGATTCAGTTGCCTAGGAGCAGAAGTCTATTTCCAGCAAGACCTTATCAAACAGGAAAAAGGAGGAGAGAGAGAAGTTTAAGAATTCCCTATTATCTAAAGATGTGGTAGTATCTGGTTCTCCATGTCTTTCCAATAATGAAGAAATATTAGTCTTGGAAAATAAAGAGCTGGTGGCTTAGGTAACCACCAAAAACAAGGATTCTAGCATAAGTTGTGATGTTGATCAAACTCTTACCTCACATGAGCATAAAAATTATCATGATAAATTAAGAACCTATTTGGATGATATTACTAAATAAATAGTTGTTGCTATTTGTAAAATATTTCAATGCATGCAGGGTCAGATCATCCGACTGGAAAGAGAAGAAGATAATGTGGAAAGTGATTAGTAAAAAAAATTAGAATGTTTAAAGCTAACGAGATAGATTGAAGTATTTGAAAAGAAAGAAGGGGTAAATAAGACTCTAGAAGAAAATATCCATGAACTTGAATATGAATTGAAGAAGAACACTAAAGTCAAGAGTTTATGTTTGAACGAAACTTCCACGAAATTCAAAGAACTTTACTCTTTGTTACGAAACAAAGTTAAGATGCATGAAGATGATGTTAAAAGATTAAAGATGGATTGTGAAGAGAATATGACTCTAATTGAAGACCAGAAAGTCATCCTCAATATGAGATGTCTAGAATTGGAAGATGAGTTGAACAATCTTGAGAATACACATATTGAGTCTCCACAAAAGAAGGAAATAGTGGCTACTAGGACTCAATGTTCACTAGAGGATTCTACTAAAAAAATACCTCCAATATGTGATAAGAATATCTTGGATTCATTCAATAATCTGTCACAAGTAGCTAAGAAAGTAGAGGTATCATCCATACCATCTTTTACTAATGTTTCTAAAGTTGTATCTACCAAAAGTGAAGGGTGGAAGAAAAATTACAAACAACCATGGATGAGGAATGGTGATGAGATACCTACCACCATGGCTAGGGTGGATAGGGAGAATAAGAAGTTGGAATATGGTTCCCCATAGAAAGAGAAACACATATTTAAGAAGACACAACAACCTCATATAGATGATATCAAGAAATAAATATTTGTGGGTCAATTTTGGTTATACAACAGGTTTGGGCATTGTGCATTATATTTTTGGTACAATCTTCAAATTAAAAATGCAAAAAGGAGGCCCATCTCAAGGAAGAAAAAATCGAAAGATAAAGAAACAACATCCTCAGGTCCAGAAGCATCTATTTAGTGCAAATGGATTTTGAATTCTTGATAACATCTATGATGTATGAAATGAAAGTGTTCACAAGGTTGGTACATTCCCATCTGAACATTCATTCATTTTTTATAAGAAGAGAAGACCTCTAATGCTAGATAAGTATGAAGCAGCTACCTTGGGAAGAAATCAGAAGAATATTGTGAACAAAAATTTCTCCTAGAGGATCTAAAGTAGGGAATTTGAGAAGACCCTAGATTTTATATCCATTAAATTGAAGGGAAATTCATCCAATAGAGAAATTAAGAGTGATGACACTCATATAAACCTATGTGAAAGATCCAAACTTTTTACAACAGTTCCAAATGACATGTTGGTCATCTTGCCAGAATATTTGGAAAGAATGAGGAAACTTGAAAATGTGTAGGCCAAGGGTGTTGATAAAGGAAAATAAAAACTTTCACATGACGAAGATAAATTTCATGATATATTTCAAACCAAAAGAAACACATGTGTTAGAGAAGTTCTGTGTGAGAGATTTATGAAATCTGGTCACATTGGAAAAGGTTTTCTAACCTTACTACCAAAGCAAGAAATAATACATAAGAGAAGTAAGAATGTATCATCCATGATGGATATTAATAATAAGAACTATTCTACACCAAAAGTAGAATATAATATGAAGAGATCCATGCCACATCAACAAATATCAGAAAATATGTTCAGATGTGTGAGCATGAAGACTAGAGTAAATGGAGGAACATTGTTGAGAAAGGAATATCAACCATATATCTCATGTCGGTGAAGCAAGTAGGATACACATCATTCCCTTAAATATATTTTGTATCATATTTGTGTTTCTAATATAGGGAATTGAAGGTGAATCAAGCTCTCAAGGGGAGAACCTAAGAAGTAGTGAATGTTATCAACTTTTTATATAAAAGCTGAAGAATATTCCATCCTTAAAAGATTCTTCAATTGATATTAAAATATTAATATGATGAATGATCACCCTTGATGAAGATGATGAGAAGTGTTTACCTTGAGGGGGAGAAAAATGAATAAGCTGCAAGAGTTTTTATTTCAATTAGTATCAACTTTAGTTGGTATCAAATTCAATTACTCTGTAAGTTGATTGAAGAACGTGTCATTGGAAAAGTAGTTTCAAGTTGTTTATTACCTATCACATTCAATATCTTCATCCTATAATGAAAGTGTAAAACCCTTGAAGAGAAATTACATGAGTTATCATCTCATGTGGTAACATGATCAGTGAATAATGGATAGCTTTATTGTTTAAATTAGACCATATTGTATTATACACTGAGCATTTCTCAAGTATACTTTGAGTGAGATGATTTATGGAACATTTCTTAATAAAGTACTCATACCCTTTTCCCATGGAATTTTTATTTCTTTTCAGTAAGGGGTATAGAATTTGAAATGAAAGTTTGAAAGGTGGAGAGAAAAAATAAGATTAAGGAGAGAGATGGGATTCTCATTTTGACATTGACACATTCATTGGAGGATAAATTTAAGGTATTGAGAACAAAATGAAAAGGGAGATATTTTTTGGGCCACTTTGGGTATGAATATTGTATTTTTTAAATAGTTTTTAAATATGGAAAAAATGAAAAAGGATATGAGTAGGAACTACAAAGGTGATGGAGAATCTAATTCAAACGATTGATGTTGTTGGAAGGCAGGGAAGTTGCAGTACCTTCCTTGGATAATATGATGATGAAACTAATCTCTCAAAGGATATATATCATGGTGGAATGAGTTTTCGATAAAATAATATGACATTAAAGGATCATTTTGTTCTTTCTAAAGATAATTGGAAGGTGACGCCATTTCCCAATATTTTCGAAATTTTGGAAAAGGAAGGTGCAAAAAATCAGGTTTGTGCATGAAAGATTGGTCATGTGTGCAATATTATTTTGGATTTTGGTGTGAAAGGGTAGTTCCAATACCAACACAAGAAAATTTGGAAAATTAAATGGTTTCATAAGAAGTTCATGTCATACACCCAATTGCACATAAAATTTGAATGTGTTCAAAAGATTTTTGCACGCAATATGGAATTTGGTTTGGAATTTTTTGCACAAGTGGTATTTCAAGATTAGAAATCCGAAAAATGGGGCATGACATGTGCAAAAAATTCAATGGTTTACACAAAAATATGATGGGTCACATAAAATGATTGTATGCCGTAGAAAGGTTTTTCATGTAGGGTCGGTGGTGCCTATAAATAGGAGGTGATCCCTTTCATTTCACAAGGCACAACACTTAGAGAAATATTGATCTTTGGTGTGTAAAAAAGAATAGTTATGCATAAAAATAATGTTGTACATAAAAAGGAGATGTTGTGTGGAAAAATAAGGTTTCGTGTAAAAAAGGAATTTATGCACAAACTTTTATGCACCAAAGGTGGATATTTTCACACAAATATGGTGTCCCATAAGCCTTAAATAACTGTTATTCACTCTGGAATTGTCTTGCGGGGAAGGAGAACCACACCCTCAGTGTGAAAAAGAATCCAGGAAAAAATGATTGGTTTTCTTAAAGCCTCTCTTTGTTTCATAAAAGAGAACTCACGGGTACACAACTAGTGAATACTCACCCGTGTTGTGCTTTGAAAAGATAAATCCATGAACCATCCCTAGTTTTGTGAAGAAGGATCATGCGTCCTCTATGTAAAGAGGAAGACTCATGGATCTCTCTACTTGCACGAAGTTGAACACTCTCTGGTTGCACGATTTATATACATAGTTTGCAGGGGTGTTTTTTGTATGAATAAGATTCATATTTGAAACCAAACTCATATCTTCACAAAGGAAGAAGGAATTATATTTATACACTCAGGTGTGGGTATCATGAATTGAAGAAATATATTAAGACACAGCTGTAATATTTCATATTATACTATGTCAAATATAAAGAAGAGAAGAAGAAGAAGAACAGAGAGTGCAAAACTAAAGATTAAAAATTATTCAAGGAAATATGGAATATCATGTTTAAGTGGACAGGTCAGTATTGAATATTAGGCTTTATGGTGATAGGGATTTCAAGTGCACTAATTTAGGACTTCGATTCAAGCAGTGTATCGTGTTGAAAAGAGACAAAGACTTCAATGTAAATCTATTAAAACAAACCTCAAGTCAATAAACTGAGTAAGACTTATCCCTTGGTAGTGATCAAGGGGGAGTCGACGGAAGTGATTTGAGGGATGCAATGAGCTATCCCTGAATGATTTTAAAGGAATTGTTCATGGAATAGAGTGACTATGACTGAACCTTGTAATCCAAAAACTAGTAAAGATTAGTGGATTTAGGTATGACTGACAACATGTCGGCATATGATCCTTGGAATTGTCCCATAGTGGTGAACCAATAAAAAGTGATGTGTTTTCCTTATATATGTGAATTTTTTAATTACTGTAAAAATCCTTCATATAGGTTTAAACAAGTTCCTACCAATGTGGGAACAAGATCTAGTAAAGATGAGAAAATGTTGGCACCCTGATTCACCCCCCCCCCCCCTCAGGGTGATCTAGGGTTCTTCAAATTTTTCATAATAAAATTAGTTATTTTTTAAAAAAAAATAGATTAAATAATATTATGTATTGTACTTTATAATTGGTAAGAAATGGAGAAGTTCCCTTTAATTGGGCTTGCTTATCTGGAGGAATTGAGTAGGGAACCTTTTAAAACATGTAATTCCCTATCATAGAAATTTTAATAGACATACATCCATATGTTTGGTATATAAAAAATAATATTGGATAAGTATATAATAATAATGAATAATTACATTTGACAAAATAGAGAGAAAACATAACCCAAACATAATTTAAGGGTTCATAGAGATCTCTTACTTTAGGTTAAAATGTTTTTTGCACTTGAAATTCATCTCATGGATAATAATATTAATTAATTAATTACATAATTGAAAACATATTATATATTTATTCTATTTATCATAATTTTATTAATATTATTTATGATCATTTCAATGAGTTAAAGAGTTCAATTTTGTCACTCAAAGAGCATTCATTTCAGGGTTTCATGGTCGGTTCCCTTGTGTAAAATTATGGAAGTTCGTATAAAATAGAAGTAGTAATATTGATGTGAAATTATATGGTATTTATACACTTACATAATTTTAAAGTCTCATATATCATTTGGTTATCTATTAATAGGATGATTCATTTTAAAAAACAGTAATGATAATTTGTTAGTTTATTTTGTCCGTTTTTACGATCATCATGAACTAGTTTCATTTTATTTAATATTATGTGTATATATTAGTTTAAGAACATATAAAAAGTTATAATATACATATTGAAATATTTTTTAAGAATAATAATGTTTTTATGATCATCCTTGAAGGCGGTAATAGAAAATTAAAATTCATCACCCAGAAAGGTGTTGAACCGACATATCACGACTGATTTTTTAATTTTTAAATAAAAGGAGAAGGGAAGAGATTTGAAAATGAATATTTCATTAAAAAATAACATTCTAGTATATATATTATACTTTAATTATCATTATACTATAGATAGTTGAGTTTAAGGGAGGATAATAAAAGAAAGAAAATTAAAAGAGATAGATTGGTGATTTTACCTCTTGGATGGTGTCTCCTTGAGAACCTCTTTAAGACACGTGGGTTTTTTTTTGAGACCATAATATCTTAGAATTTTGGAAGAGTATTGTGAAGTTAATTTGGTAGAATTTAGGAAATATACAAGGATTAAAAGGTGAGAGGTGAATGGGTGGTGAGAGGTGGTATTTATTAGGGGAGGAGAGAGTGTTTTTTATTATAATATTCATTAGTTTATTATTTTGGATCAAGACTGTCAATAGTGTTGATTACTATGACTAAATGTAGTAATTAATTTAGGATATTTTAAAATAATGTTTTATTACATCAATCATGAACAAAAAAATCATGTATTTGGCTGATGATGTTAAATAACATCAATTTCTATATTTCACTATTCACAAAATATTCAACTATTTTACAGAAATCACAAAAATTAACCCTATCAATTTTTTAAATTTTATATTTAAAAAATATAATCCATTTTATGAAAATAATTTTCTAAATATGATAAATTTAATTTTTAAATGAAATCATTATTTATTCTAAAAACACCAATTTTAATATTATAATTGGTTTTATAAACCTTTGAAAATATAAAATTATTTTTTAATTATAATACAATATAATATTAATTAATGAATATATTTAATGAAAAAAAAAATTAAATCATTTTATTAATTATAAAATTTTAAATAAACATTTACATTTTACAAAAATACTAATACTTAATTTAGAATTTGTAAAATATTTATTTACTTATACCATGATATAAATATATCATATTTTAATTTATAATATAACTAAATTTTATTTTATACTTCCATAGGTGAGGTTACTATTTTGACAGCCAGAAAACTATTCATAATGATCTGATTACTATTCTAACTATCAAATTTATAATGGTCATAGAGGTTCTTTAATTTTTATAAATACCTCTTATTTCATTCATTATTTATTCACTTAAATTTTCTCATAAGGTTATATATATTTTCATATTAAAAAATTGTTATTATTTTATTATAATTTTGTTTTATTTCTATAGTTTTTTTTCAAGAGTGTGGTCATTCTAGTGGATCGAGCATATCAAAAAATTTCCATTCTTGTTATATTATTTTATATTTGTTATCTTTCTGTAATATTTCGAATTATTATTGGTTTATTTACTGAATAATATACCATTATTCATTTATGAGAATAATTTTTTATTGGGTTCTCTATGTGATGTATGTGTTTTATGATATAATAAAATAAATCTCATTGATAAAATTTTGGATCGTTAGATTATTTCCCCCTTATGAAATTTCACCCTCAAAATTTTGTTTTACATACTAAGATGAAAATAGTTGATGGTACTTATTTTTCATTACTTCCTTAGGTTCCCACTTTTCCTCTTCTTATTTAAGGTTCCTCTATAGTAATTTTACTAGGTGAGTAGTCTTGTTGTGTAGAACTTTATCTCTACAGTCCAAGATCTTCACATGATACTCCTCATAAGAGAGATCATTTTCCAATTTTACCACATTTGAATTTAGTACATATGTGGGACCTGGTATGAAATTTCTCAATAGGGATATAAATAATACATAATATACTTGAGACATGGTTGGTGGAAGTTCTAGTAGATAGGCTACAGCTATGACACGATCAAGAATCTAAAAGGGGCCGATGTAGATCATACTTAGCTTTCCTTTCTTTGTAAATTTTAGGACCCTCTTCCATGGAGATGTGTGGAGAAATACCTTGTCACCAACCTCAAACTCTAAGTCTTGTTGATGACGATTTTCCTAGTTCTTTTTTCGACTTTTGGAAACTCCGATATGCTGATGGATGGTCTTCACCTTTTCTTCCATTTCCTCGACCATTTCAGGTCCTAGAAGCTTATGTTCACTAACTTCATCCCATCATGATATTTTTCTTTATCTTTTCCCATAAATGGATTCATATGAGTCCATTTGTATTCTCATTTGTAAAATATTATTATAATAGAACTAGACCAGTAGAATAGATTCTTCCCATTATCCTCTGAAGTCCATTGATCATGCTCTCAACTTGTCTTCTAGTTTCTAAATATTCCACTCAGATTATCCATCATTTTGTGGGTGACAAGCCATACTCATGTTCAACATAGTATTTAGATCATATTGGTGACTTTTCTAGAACTTTAAGGTTAATCTTGGATCACGATCAGATATAATCGATAGTGGTACTCCAAGTATCCTCTCTATTTTTTTTATTTGTATCTGTGCAATTTGGTCAAGTGAGAAATCCTCTTGAATCACAATAAAGTAATAAGTCTTTGTAAGATTATCCACAACAACCCATATAACATTATTTCCTCTGTATATATTTTAATGTTCAGTGACAATTTCAATGGTGATGATTTCCCATTTCCATGTAGGTATGGGTAACAGTTTCATCATCCACATAAAATTTTGGTTTTCAGCCTTCATTTGCTAACATATCATGAACTTTGATGTATATTCAATGAACTCTTTATTCATATTGTCCCGCCGATATTACTCTCAGAGATATAAATACATATTTATACTCCCAAAGTGGATATAAAAGGTCGACCTATGTGAATCATTCATAATATTACTCTTTATATCATTATTTTATGAAACGCATATTTTTGACCCAAATATTATGACTCCCTCCTCATCAATTATGAACTCTGAGGATTTCTTTTTTCTTATTCCTTTCACCTTTTTTTAATTTCTACATCATCTATTTTAGAATTATTTATCTTCTCTAAAATATATGGTTGATAAAATATTTTTTAAAGGAATGATTATGTAACTTCTTTTATTATTCCTATGTCCATACTTTGTAAGTAAAATAATATTGGATCCTTCTCAATTCTCATCATTGATAAAGTTATAGGATCATTTCTACTTATAGAATCTACCACTTTATTTTCCTTACCAGGATGCAAGTGGGATGAGCAGTCATAGTCCTTGATGAGCTCTATCCATATTCTCTAGAACATATTACATTCCTTCTATGTGAATATATATTTGAGACTCTTATGATTATTATATATCTTATACTTCACCCAATATAGATAATTCCACAAAATTTTCAACGTGATGATCATAGCTAGAAACTCTAGATCACGTGTTGGGTAGCTTATCTCATGAAATTTCAACTTACTTGAGGATTATGCTGTCACTTTATCATTTTTCATAAGTACACATCCCAATCACTTCTTTGAATCGTCATTGTATACCATAAAGAGTTTTCCACTTTTTAGTAGTGCAAGTACTAGTGTAGTGATAAGCCACTTTTTCAACTCTTTGAATCAGTCTTCACATTAACTTGTCCAGAAAAAAATTACTCCCTTCTACGTAATCTTGATTATTGGGTCTAAAAATCATGATAATTTTATCAAAAAACATTTTTAATACCCAACTAGACAAACAAAACTAAGAATATCTGTTAAAGATACTAGTATAGTCCAATACTAAATTTCCTTTGTTTAGAAGGGTCCACAGATATTCTTTTTTTGGTGATAACATGCCCCATGAATGAAATTTCCTCCATGAAAAAATCACATTTGATGTACTTTGCATATAGTTTCTCCCTTTGAAAATTCTTTAGAACACTATTTAAATACTCTTCATGTTCCTTATTGCTCTTAGATTATATCAGAATATCATCTATAAAAACTGCCACAAATTTTTCTAGGTAATCTCTGATGAATTTATTCCTTAATTATATGAAAATTTTTGGAGAATTAGTGAGTCCAAATATCATCACTATGAACTCATAGTGTCCACACCTAATTCTAAAGGCAGTTTTGGGGATATCTTCCTTTATCACTTTAATTAGAGATATCCTAAACAAGGATCCACAATAGAGAAATACTTGGACCCACATAGTTGATCGAACAATTCATTTATCTATAGAAGAGGATACTAGTTCGTTATTGTAATTTTATTGAGCTCGTGATAATTAATTAAGAGGTGTATTGATCCATCCTTCTTCTTGATGAAGAGGACTAGCGCACCCAATAGTGAAGAACTCGGGCATATAAAACCCTTGTCCAAATTCAATTCTAACTTTTACTTCAGTTATTAAAACTTAACGGTGTACATTCTATAGGTATTCTTTGATATTGGAAAATTTCCCAGTATCAATTCAATTGAGAACTAAACCTCTCGATTGGGAGGAAGACCGGGAAATTCATCAGGGAACACATCAATGTAGTCACTCATAATGGAAACTTATTTGAGCATGATTCTCTCCTTTTGATCAATAATTTCAGCTATATATACTTTATCATAGGGAAATAATATCCACAATTCATATGATTATTTGAAAACAGATTCATTCTCCCCCTTACATTTGTATAGAGTTGAAGGATACCTAGGTATTTGAAGATTGATCTTCCTTTCTTGATATTTTATGTTGTATTTTTATAAATATAGTCAATGCATGACCAATATTACATCAAACTCCACCAAAGTATGTAAAAAAATATTTTATCGAGGGTTCAATCCACAAAAATTATCTAGAGAGGAGTTACATAATTTATATGCAACAATTTACCTATTTTTTATTCTCACATATAACTCATCCTTTGTATTTTAAGGTGGTATTTGAATAGTAATACTAAAATTTTAAGATATGAATGAATGCATAGAACCAAAATTAAATAGTGAATTCACTATTCTTGAATGAATAAATGTCATTCCTATAACCACATCAATTTTGAGCTCTACCTCAATAATAGTGATAGCATATTCCCTTCCTTTATTCTATGGAGGTTTTTGTTGTTGTTATTGATTGACTCTGGAACCCTTGTATCAGAGAATTGGCTCGCATAATGCCCATGTTCCATATAGTTTAAACCCCACACTATAGGATGAATGTTGATTTGAACCTTCCTTTATTCTTCCTCATTAGTGGTCTTCTTCAAATACCTTCAGAAAAATTTAGTTTGATGCCCCTCTTTTCCACATTTGAATCATCACTATGTTCCCTTTACATATCTCCCAAAATTCATCTTCCCACACTTTTGAAATGTGGGATGTTGGGTTCTCTTTCCTTAATGGGATTTATATATTTATCCACCCATATTAAATTCCATTTTCCCTTTTTATCTATGAGCCTGTGATACCACTGAAAGTCTCTAATTTTCATCTCAACATTAATGGAACAATGGAAAATTTCCTAATAATTTTCAATGTCTTGCATTGCCAAGGATTTTAAAAGTTCTAGCTTTAATTCACTAAATAAGTGATCCATCATGCTTTCAGTGTTCATGAAAAAGATGGAGGTGTATCGTGAAAGACTTGTAAAGTTTTCCATGTGTGCCCTAATAGATTCATCTACCTTTTACTTCAGTATAGGGAAATCCCTATCCATATTAAGATAGAGAGTTGGGAGAAAATATTTATTAAAAATATTTTGTTAAATCCATCCTAATCCATGGAAAGAATTTCCTCCTTATACATTATTTTTTTTATTAGTGTCCACCACTGATCAGCTTCCCCCATCAAAATAATATACCACTAGTATGACATTCTCTTATTCTTAGCATTGAAGGGCAGAGAATTTATTCTTAATTGAGTTAATCCATTGTTCCACGGTGAGGGTATCGAAAAACCCACTAGATAAAAGAGGAATTTCTCACAAAGGGTATTTTTCCATAACATTTTCTTTCTTAGTAGAAATAGGGTGTTCCACATGATTCAAGTTATTTTTTATAACATTATCTAGTTGATCCATTACTTTCATGAAGTTATAGTCTCTCATTACCATTAGGATTGGCATCTAATTAGGGAAATCATCACATTGACTATCACATTGATTATTGGAATGGGTTATCCTATTTCCTACCAATAACTATGAAAAAGAAATAAAATACAATTAATATTTCTTTAATACTTAGCTAATGATAATATAAAAAGGAAATTATGAACATATAAGGAATAACATATAAATGAAAAATATATCCTAACATATAATCCCCTAAGTTTTAATCTAGGTTATTAATGGTGATATAATTATCCCTAGGGTTATTAATAAAATTTTATAGCCCTAATACACAAAAATAACTAAATCATTGTCTAACACTACTATAGAACCCCTACCCATTTACATATGTTTTCACATGATTTTAAGCATATTTATCTCTAAAATACAAACCAAGTATTGTATAGTCTGGTGACTTTGGATAACTATGTACATAAAATTAAAAACATAGAACTATAAAATGCATATCTTTATTAATATTTCATAATTATCTCATAAATTCTTTTTAGGTCCTACATATTCATACGGTAACCTAGGGAATACATGGAAAAATGGATTATCTAAAAATCCCAGCAAGGGAATAAACATGGTAATGATTTATAGAACATTAGTTAGAAAGGAATGAAATGAGAACATAAAAGGAATTGATGATGAATAAACATATGGAAGCATAAAATATGGAACATGGGAGGATATGATCATGGAAATATTGGAATGTGGCAGCAATATACAAGATGACATAAACATGATTTTAGGCTAACTACTAATACTATATCACATGGTGAAGAAATTCTTATAATAGATTAGGTTTACTCCTTAATCTCATACATGAAATCTCATGGGATCAAAAATTTACCAATGAATTAGAGAGATATCTATGTGCACTCATCATAACATGTTCATGCATATTTATGCCACATAAATAATCAAACATAAGTAAGAAACATAAAGGTTTCCCATGGAGAGAAATGGGTATCGTAATCATATCATAGGGAATAACCAAAGGACGTATCATAATGGTGTCCATGAAATGATAGATTTAAATGGTAAATTGACATTAATAAGGGAAAATAAAAATATATTGTGATAAATTTTGTCCAACTAAAGTTAAATCATCATAAAATAGTTTTTACGAAACTTTATAAATGAACCACTTTAATGTTGTTTAAGTGAAAATATTAAAGGGTCTTTAAAGTGTAAAAAGATATAATTGTTTAAATAAAACCAAAAATGAACTAATAATTTTTTTAATGATAAAATTATTAATTTTTGAAAAATAATGGTGGCCTAAAACATATTATACAGTGCACTTGATAATGGGTAATAAATAGAGAAGTTCTCATTAATCAGGCTAGCTTATTGGGAGGAATTGTGAATGGAACCTTTTAAAACATGTAATTTCATGTCAATGAAATATGTGTTAAGATAAATAGATAAGTTTTGTACATAAACACATAATATTGTAGAATTATATAAGAATAATTAATAATTACATTGGATTAAAGAGAGATAAAATGTAACCCAAAGGTAATTTAGAGGTTCGGAGAGATCCCTTACCTTATGTCTGAATGCATTTTACACTTGCACTTAGTGAAATGGATAATAAAATTAGATTAATTAATTTCTTCATTAAAACCTCTTATATATTTATTTTATTTATTATAATTTTATTAACTTTATTTATTACCATTTCAATGAGTTAAAGAGTTTAATTTCATCGTTCAGGGAGCGTTTGTTTCATGGTTTCAAAGTCGGTTTGCTTGTGTAAAATTATGAAAACTCTTGGAAAAAGGGAAGAGTACTCCAGAAGTGAAATTATATGGTATTGATACACTTACAGAATGTTTATGGTCCCAATGTAATTTTCTTTTCTAGTAAAAGTATTATTCATTTTATGAAACATTAATGATAATTGTTTAGTTTATTTTGGTGGTTTTTACGATCATCATGAAGTAGTTTTGTTTTATTTAATATAATGTAAATATATTATTTCAAGAACATTAGAAAAGTTTTAATATAAATAATACATTATTTTTTACCATAAAAATATCTTTATGACCAGCCATGAATGCAGTAATGTAAAACAAAAACTCATCATCCCTGAAGACGGTGAACCGACATATCACGGATGATGTTTTCATTTTTAGAATAAATGGAGAAGAGAAGTGATTTGATCATGGATATTACATTAAACCAATGAAATTATAGTATATATGTGATACTTTAGTCATCATGATACTTTGGATATGTTATGTGATGGTTGGATAAGAAATTAAAAGAAATTAAAAGAGAGAGATTGGGGATTTTACCACTTGAATGTTTTCTTCTTGAGAACCTCTTTAAGGAACTTGGGTTTTGTCTTTTGTTGAGACCATAAGATCATGGATTTAGGTAAGTGTATTGGTAATGTAATTAGGTATAATTAATACAATCTACATGTCTTAGAAGGATTTAGGAGAAGGGGAGGTTAGGGATTGTATTTATAGGGGTGAGATGGGTGTTTTTTATTATTATATTCATTAGTTTATTATTTTGGATCAAGACTACCAATAGTGTTGATTCATATGAATAAATACAGTAATTAGTTTAGGATATTTCAAACCAATTTCTACTTACATCATGAATGTCCCAAAAATTTATGTATTTGGATTATAATGTTAAATACTATAAATTACCATATTTCATTATTCACCAAAAAATAAACTATTTTAGAAAAATCCCAAATATTTACGTAAACTATTTTTTTAATGTGCTGATTAGAAAAATGGAATCCGTTTTATGAAAATAATTTTCCAAATATTTAAAATTTAATTTTTTATTAAAATCATCATCAATTTAAAAAATATCGATTATAATATTATAATTTAATTTATAACCCTTTCAAAAATCAATTAAGATCTCATAAAATTATATTATAATTATAATACAACATAATATTAATTTATTTATTAGTTTTATGAAAATATATTTTCTTTTCAATCATTATATTAATTATAAAATTCTAAATAAACATTTACATTTTACAAAAATAGAAACACTTTTTACAAAAAATAGAAACACTTAATTTATCATTTTTTAAAAAATTATTTACTTATACTATAATATAAATATATAATGTTTTAATTTATAAGATACCTAAATTTTATTTTATACTTTCATAGGAGAGGTTACTATTCTAATGGACATATTACAATTCCTAATGATCTAATTACTATTCCAACAGATATATTTAGAATGGTCATATAGGTTTCTCAATTTCTATAAATACCTATTATTTCATTCATTATTTATTCACTTATATGTCCTCTTAAGATTATATATATACTTTCATCTTAAAAATTAATATTATATTATTAACATTTTTTATTTCTACATATCTGTTCGTGAGTATGATCATTCTACTGGATCGAGAATATCCACATTTTCCCATTCTTGTTATATTATTTTCTATTTATTATCCCACTTTAACATTTATAATTATTATTAGTTTATTTCCAAACTAATTTACCATTCTACATTTATGATAATAATGTTTTTATTAGGTTCTCTATGTGATGAATGTGTTTTATGACATAAGAAGGGAAATTCCATTGATAAAATTTAGGGTCATTACATTTCCACTGATCCTCAGTTATCCCTCTAGGTGTATTTTTGTGTATTTTACAAACACATGATCAGGTTCTATTAAACATTCACCACAACCTATAATTAATTTATTTCAACTATTTCCACAAAATTTTAAATATCCATTGACAAACAACCATGTCAGGTACATAAAAATATAAGAATCATCTAAATATTAGATATAAAAATAATAATTTGACTAAAATTAAATAGGAATATTATATAGATAACTATTAATATTTATTTATACTTAATTTCAATTTTTTATTAAAAATATAATTCTTTCAATTTGTAATAATATGTCTCTAGTCATGATTAGTTAGGGAAATGGATGTTATCTCACATAATAATTGGCCCAAGATCTACCCATATAAGTATTCAGAATCATCTGTAGGTACTCAAAACATGTCAGATGGTACAGCTACTTTGAAATTATCATGACTCCAAATATTTGATTTATTCCTATTATTTTTTGTATACTTATTATCTAAATCTATTCAATAAATATATTCAACAATTACTATACAAATATAATAGATTATTTTTACACATTTACAATTACATGCCAATAATAGTGACCCACTAATACCCTTATACTGGAAATAGGGGAACCATAGGCTCAGTCAATGATTGATCCTAAACTACTCCATTCAACCCCTATGATATCCTTAGAATAGAAAATAATTCACTTGAATTAGGGAACATACCTGATTAATATGAGAGAACATCATATGGAATCAAATGAGGGAAAGGTGACTAAACCCAGAATAGGGAACATACTTGATGTAGGCTTAAGCGTATCAGATGGGTCATCCGACATCATAAGAGTTATAGATGATCATATCATATCTTTAAATTATTTTTTTCATGGAATTTATATATCCAATAAGAATTTAAAATTTTTTATAACATGATATACAACATAAAAAAACCACATGATTTGAAATTTGATTACATTGATTAATTAAATTCATGTTTTCTAAATATATAAATAAAATATAAGTTAAATTACATAAATTACATTCAATTAATTCATTATTAACCATATTATTATCAACATACACTATTAACATGATTTAATTACCTTCACCCTCCCTTACAAGACCAAATATCTCAATATCATTGTGGAAATATAGATCAATCTCTTGTTGTTGATGAGGTTCATTTTCGAAGAACATTTTCTCAACTTCATCACCCATATCAAACAAGTATCTTGGTTTAGAATAGACTACAAGACTCCATCCTTCATTGAATCTATCATCCACATAATATTCCATTCTATCTTGTGAGGAAAAAATATATTGATCATGTTATTCATTATCACAATAATCAATCAACCGAGATAGGTTAACATAAGTAAATTGTAATGAATCTTGCCTTATTCCACTGTAAATATCAACTGACGTGAATTTGAATAACAAAACTATAATTTTTTCGTGATAATTTATTTTTATAATTTAAATAAAATTACCATATAGTTCCAAATCTATTATTTTTTTAAATCTTCAATTATTAATTGATTTTAAACCTTCATGAAAAAGTGTATGAAACTTAAATTCATTAATATTATAAACCTTTAATATCCTACACTTCTTTAAAGTTCCTTGGGACAAATATTTCAAATCAACTACCAATCCATCTCAATTATGAACATTCATGATCTACATATATAAATATAAAATATTATTAGTTACAAAATATAATTCTATAAATATTTTATGAATATGAAATTTATTATGATCTTACACGACATGAAAACCAATCAATAATGTCTTTAATAATGGATTTCTTATCTCTTTATCATTTCATTCCCAACATTAAATTCGTCTACTTTTTGTGTCTTATTTTATTCAATGAAAGGATATATAATCTTACTATTGAGTATCACATATCTATGTTCTTGTAACTCTATTTGTTTTGATAAAACTGATGATATTTTCCCAACCTCACATCCCATCATTAGAATGTTTTTTGATTTACTATATGATTAAATTTTATTTGTGTTATCATCAACATGTCTAAATTGATTGAATTGTGGATCAATATTATCTGAATACCATAAAAAATGTGGGACCCTATTCTACCATATAACCTTCTAGAATAGAGCCTTTGGTTTGAGATTTTATTCTCAAAAAATAATTAAAATAACCTAGATTCCTAACAAAAAAAGTAACATAGAATAATGAACAATATATGTATTGGGTTTGAAAATTTTAATGTAGTATTCATGAAAAAGTAATATGACAATACGTATTTATGAGATACATCCATAAATAATTTATGGGAACTCATAATTTAACTTCCCCAATCAAATAAATACTAAGATGGATCAAAACAGGGAAATAAAATGGGGGAAATATCATATCAAAATAAAAAACTGTCATTAAAATTATTTCAGGTAGTTTTTCAAGCTTAATGGGCTTTAAAGTTTTCTCAAAAATATTTTTGAAAATCATACCAAAACTAAATTACAACTAATGTTATTTAATAAGGTAAAAATTTACAAAATACCAAAGGTGTCAATTAATCAATCAAAAAATGTGAGTTGTAGATTTTAATTTCATGTAACTTATAATGTTCCAATTCAACAAATATTGAAATTTTACTTGAATATCAATCAAGTACTTACACATATTTCATCCATTGATGGAAAACATATTTTTCGTGATTTTTCAATGAAAACCATACTGCATGAATATTTTTATTATTATTTTCCTAGACATCATGTTTTATATTTATCTCTCCCAAGTACATAAAATCATTAATATGGTCTTTATATTTTCCATGATCGTTCAATATTATAAATATGAAATTTTTAGATAAATTTGTTTCAATTTGTATAATGTAAAGATTATAATGTAATAAATGAAATTCCTAATAAGGTAGATTGAAAACAAATATAATATATTTCTTCTATTTTTGGGTTCCAACTATATCTAATTAATTTTTAACTCTTCTCCTCAAAACCTTCAACCAAAACTCTTTTCCAAATTATGCATCAACATTTGACAATTTTGAAATTATTTCTAAACCTGATAACAATTTTAGTGGTGACCTTGTCTCATATTATCCATCAAATCATGACGTATTAAATCGATATTTATGAGATGTATCCAAGAATAAATGATGGAACATTAAACACCACTTTATACTATATGGTAATCATCTCAGGTTGAAGTAAAAGTTAAAAATTGGACATGATTAGTCAGTAAAAGTGTTCCATCCCAAAAAAAAGCTTCTTAATTTAGGAAAATCAATAATCATTTTCACTAGAGAAGCATGTATTTTGAACATTTTTTTGATTTTTCATATGTATCTAAATAATTATACCATAAATATTACAGATTTTATACAATAGGTTTAAGATATATATCTCTATCATTCCCAATTATTTTCTTTCTTGGAATGATTGTTGAAATAATGAAACAAGTTGGTTTCGTACACATCTAGAAAGGTATATGGTAAGGGATGAAAATAAATAGTGTTATGATATAAGTTATAATTATATGCATTAATGTATTAAAATCATCAGTATCCAATCACAAAAACACATTCTTAGGATATGAAGATAAATTTGATTATAAAGAATCAAATTATTTCCATGATTTTAAATCTTTGGGATGACATATAAACTTGACAATGTTTTTTCCAATATATACAGCTTCATTTTCCCTATCATTATAGAAGAAACTGACAATATTTTCAACATTGTTTTTAATGTAAAGTAATGTAAAACATTTATAGTATTTTTATTTATCTTCTTCTATGTATTTCATTAATTTATAATTTCATCATGATTCATTTAATCCCATATAGAAGTATATCATTTTTTATACTCATCACTATCAAAATCTTCTCCTTGTTACAATATTAAGTCATTGGGATATTCAATTGTCTTTTTATAATTGAGATTGATTTTGTTAAACAATTTCTTCATCGCATTAAATTATTTAAGGATCATCGTAAGAAATAATTCATCACACGTCAAATCTAATATCATTAACTTTTATTTATATATAATTCCAAAAAATAACATGATATGGTATAACTTCATAAAAAGGATACTTTTATATATTTGATACATTATTTATTCAACTCCTGATTTATTTATTCTAGTAATTCATAAAATTCATTTTATTATTTAGTTATCTTATCTCTTTTATTAATCTCTATAAAATAAAAAATTTTATCTGCTGAAACGCTACATTCTTTATCATTTTGTATAGTTTAGAAAATAACCTTAATCAGGTTTTGAATCTCATTATACACTATCAGGGTAGTAGGTTGTTCTTTTTTATTATGGTCACATATTGAACTTTGAGAAATGATTAATTTTCCATGCCAAATACATCTTAAATATCTAGCAAGAAATATCCTCAATATCAAGGGACAATAAACATCATGAATTTAAAACCATCATCTGAAATTATAATCAAGAGACGGAAAATTTATTCTTAGATATATATATTGATTTTCAATTTAAAAATATAAAAACTCCTCTAACCCCTTAATTTATTGATCTATATTTCAGGGTAAATTAATCCAAATTTTATCCATTCATATGATATTGATAAAAATATATATAAAAAACTTAATAGTAATTAATTATATTATATCATGTTTATAATAATATAAATTATATAGGGAATATAAAAAACATTAATTACAAAAAAAATATTATCATTTTTAATATTTAAATTATAAAAAATAACTAGATACAATTATGATATACAATAAGTATTTTTAATTGAAGTAACATGAAACATTTAAAATATTTGGTATATAAAATAACTACTATAATGATTTTTTTATGAAAGTAGCTTGAAGGTTAAATATAATTTTAGATTTTTAAGGTAACTTGATCTAGAATCATCTAAAATTCCCTACCATGATCAAAATGTTATGTTTCTTCATAAATTAATATAAATTTATCATAAAGAGGAGGGAGTTAAGAATAAATGGTATTTGATTGATTCAATTCTAATATTTATTCTATCTGTCTATATCATTGTATCTAGGTGGGATAATTATAAACATAAAGTAGAGATTTATTTTTATGTTAAAATTGAAGAGATCATTAACGAACATACCTCTAATATTTTTACAAGTCCCTGGAAAATAGAAGTTTTCTGAGGAACTTTATTTAGGTGTTCAACTTTATATGAGTAAAGATAACTAAAACATTTCCATACAAACACACATAACTCAAGTATGTATAACCAAATTTTAATATGTATCTACATCATGTGGATATAAAATTTTTATTCATATGTCTCAGTTTTTGTTCCTATGAAGAGGCAATTCACCAAACAGTGAATTTTTTATATAAATTATAAATTATAGATTTATTGAACATTTCATCACTAAAATTTAGTTAAAATATACATATAAATTTTTAAATATATTTAAAATTATAATCCATGTATGTAATTTATTTAAAATATACAGGTAGAGTCCTAATTTTTGAAATTTATAAAGAATAATTTCCACCCATATAGTATAGAAAGTATTTAACATAGTTTTTGATTGAGAGAAAATTTTAATTGAAATGTCAAAAATAATAAAATTCATAATTTTTTTTAACAACTTGGTTTTCATTCTACGAAGTTGTTATCCTGAAAACCAAATGTTGAAGTCCTATTCTATCTAATATAACATTAAAAATGAAGTCCTATACAATCTAAAATAACATTAAAATTAAAGCCATATTCTATCTAATAAAACATTAATTGGGATAATAATCTTGGTCATCCCCTCCATATATAGTAATTTTGATTACTATGTCTATTTATACATTGATTGAAAATTAAAATAATTGGTTATCAAAATAGATTTCATATTATGAAATAGTGGTTAAAAATAATTTTTTATAAATACACATGTTTCAAATTTAAAAACATAGTTTATACACATATTTTAATCTATATACACTAAATAAAAAAATAATTATGTATAAATTATATTGTATACAAATATTGTGATTGAAAAAAATATTTTACCTAGATATTATTATTGTTGGGAGGGGATTTATTCTTTATATGTTCTTCACAAGATGAAGATGTCGAGGATTAGAGAAGGTTTTGAAGTTTCTCTCTGAGGATTTAGTGTCATTATCATTAACCAAAGGGTCACAAAAGGATGATCTCTAGAAGGGAAGGAGGTGTCAGAGTCTCTCTAAGAGGACATCTTGTGGGAAGGATTCACCAAAGGGGGGGATTCACTGGAGGGTATGAGCTTCTGGAGAGGAGTATCATGTGATAGGGTTAGGTCATCACATGAGAGATAAGGAAGAAAGATGGGATCCACTATGTTGTGTTGTCTCTATTAGAATTAATTTTTTCAATATTACTGATAAATATTAATGTGGTGGTTGTTTTTTCAAAAATATCCTTTAATAATTAATAATTGGTAGTAAAGTTTAAACTGTCACTAAGATGTTGATAGATATTAATGATTCAATGATTAGAGATAGTTTAATGAAACTGATACTAATAAACTACCACCAATTTGTAAATTTATTATTATTTTTTATGGTTGTAGAGGTTGTTCTCTTATCTATTTGGGCGTACTCCACTGAAAAAAGTGAATTTTGGATCATCAGTTTGGTTTTTTATTTCTTAAGGGAGGTGTTTGTTTTATTTTCTTTTAATTGATCATGTCATAGTTTTCTTAAGGGGCTTAAATGATTTATTTTTCAATATTAATTATATGTGATTGTTTTAAAGAATCCAAAAATTTGTTTCAAGTTATTTCTCAATTGGAATCATGAGAATTTATTGGTGTTTTCTCATTTTTCAATGATTTTTGAATTGCAAGTGTCATATAAATATTTTCAAGGGTTTTATAAAAAGTTTATTAATTTATGAATATTATTTGATGCCTTTTTGTCTTAGAATATTCTAAATAATGTCATTTTAATTTTTTTAATAGATTTTATGAAATTAAGAATGTTTCCTAAATTTTTTTCAATGGAGGTTTCAAGTAGGTTATTTTAATTAATGATTTACATATGGTTTTTGAATCATTATAAAAGACTCATATCCAGAGTGGTATTTAATAAGACTTATTTAAAACATTTAAATGTTTCTTGAAAGTAATGGGAATGTGATACCCTTTTAGTTCCCCCTTTTTTTCTTATTTTATCTTATGGTTGGTGCTTGATGTATGTGGTGATTGGGTGATGGATATAAAGGGGTTGTTTCTTATGAGGGAGTTGGAGGTGAGGGTGAGACTATTTTTTATTCTTATAATATTTATACTAATTAATTTTTTCTCACCTTCACTTTTTTTAATTATGGGAACCAAGGTAATTAAGTGGGAAGTATATATTTATTCCACACTAGTTAGCCACACACTACTAGTGTCCCTCGTAGTGTGATATCGGACTATATGGGGAGTTCCCTGATGAATCTCGGTGTAAACTAGTTGGGTTTATTGTGTTTAGGATGAAACATGGGTCAGAAGTTTGGTCCGTTTTTTGTAATGTTTTCAAATTTATAACATTAGGACTTAGGGTTGAGCTCAAGAAACCTATTCCTTGGTTGGTGGTTTGATGTATGGGATTTCTCTTTATATCCCTTATTCATTTTTCATGTGGGTTCCCTTGGTTAATTTCTTTCACATATTGTATTAATTTAAATTAATGACATGATTCCTTATATTATTCCTTTTTATTTATGTTTTGTGAGTGGGTTCTTCTAAATTATTTTAAAATATTTTTAAATGATGCTTTGAATAGAAAATGGATTACCGGTTATGGTGTGTGTTATACTAAAAGAAATGTTTTCAAGTTTTTTTTAAATTTGAAGGAAATATTGAATAAAATTTTATAAAAATGTTATATATGTGATATTTTTTATTTACTTATTTTAATAATGGATAAAAAACCTTTATTCTATTGTATCTCAAACAAGCTCAATGAAATTCAATTTTAAAGGAATCATAAAAACTCTTTGGTGAAAACCTACTAGAACTGTTTTAATCTCACCTTGTATATACCGATGGTTATATTTTTCTCTTATTTTTTACTTTTAGGTTACCCATGTTAAGGTATATTCTCTTAGTAGATGCTTGTGTTAATATGTTGGCGGTTGGTGTGGGATGTAGAGAGTGATCGAGGGGTCACATGTATATATTAGTAGTGGTTGGGATTTGGTTTTTATTTTTGGGATGCTCTTGTATTGAGGTGTGTATTATTTATTTTTTAATTATGTGATGAATTGATTATGTGATTACCATTTTATTTTTATGTTATTATATACTCTAATTAAATGTTTTATTTTATCTTATTAATTTTGGAAATCCATTATTAAGAGTGTTCTTTAATTATCAAAACTAATTATTAGCATGTGGTAATCAAGAATGACCTTAGGGATATATTTCTAGCTAGATAAATTGATGGGTTGGGTCAACACTAACCTGGTTTTTGATAACAGAGATTTTATAACATATAGAAAATAAGAAAAAAATTCATAGGGGGTGTAGTGAACATGAGGCTATACATATAACAACCCAGCTCTTTATTACACACTTAATCATGATTTATTTCATAAAATTGAACTTAATACAAATATGAGGATCGATAGGTACAGTGTCTTGTGAAATTATTAACATTATGTAACAACTTAGAACATAAAATACAACATCTTTATTGAAAACTTATTTTACATGACCACAACATTCCTTCGTACTTAGAATTGCATGGGACAACCTATGGACATGCATAAGAAAAGCGTGATCTATAAAGCCCAGCAAGGGAGTAAATAACGAATTGCATGAAGAATAAAATACATGTTATGAAATAGTAATATCAATGGATAATAAGAGAAACATAAACATGAAGGCATGATATAGCATGACCTTCATAACATGGAAGTGTGGAAACAACATTTAACATGATATTAGCAAGATCCAAGGCTCGTTGAACATGGATCATGACTAATTCCTAATTTCAATTGAATTAGAATTAGTAAACACTAATTTCACATTAATTAGAATGAATAAACCCTTATTTCACTTGATGTATCATGATACTAATCTTTACCCAATGCATTGGAGCTCTATCATGGCCCACCCTTTATAAACATTTCATTTCATGCATAAGTGTGCCACATGGATCATACAATATGGATTCATTAAATATAATAATTTATTCCATTAATAAAAGATGTATAATACATAAATTTAAGTCCTCAATCAATAGGTACAAGTTCTTAAAGGTGAATACCCTTGATAGAGAAATGTATATGGTTTTCACTTACATAATGATTTTTTCATGGTAAATTTTGGTTTAACTTCGGTAGTATAACGATGTCAAATAGAAATACTAAAATGGCTTAATGAGATATAAAGGGGTATCTAATAATTTATAAATGAAATGTATAGTAAGGGGGTCATGGAACATAGTATCCCAACATATGTAATGTAATTTAGATGCATAATATAAAAGAATTTATTGAATGTAAACGAGAAGAGGGAAACTCCTTACAGAATTTCAGCATGGTAACGGGTGTACATGGGACGCATTAATGAGAGATAAATAGGAATATCATCATTAAAAAATTAGTAGGGAATTATGGGGGAGGTTAAAAATCATACCCCAGCATTTTTAATTGAAATTAAAAGGGTATTACAATATAAATAAATTTGGAAAAAAATGAGAAAGGAAGAAATCCCTTACTTGGAAGTGTAATCCCAAAAGCTTGGGAGGGGCTTGAGGGAGGATTCTTGGGAGATTGGGGTGAAATTGGAGGATTATAGATAGATTACGGTATATTATGGAATTTCTATAAGGGTTTTTATTGAAGAGAAGTGGGATCTTGGGTGGGTTTATATAGGAAAAGAGATGGAATTCTTTATTATTTAAGTTTTGGACACTACACATTAAACTAATCAAAATCAAAAACCATATCATGGTTTTTGCCCATGATTTTTGACAATTTGGAGTTTAAAATATTTTTTTATAATTATAATGTCCTAACTTGTTAAAATATTTTGCGTTATTATGTAGAGGTGAGTCACACTCTCAAGGAAATCATTTTAAAATGATAAAATGTTTTATAAGTTTTGGAGGGTCCACTAAGGAATTGTAAAATAAATAAAACAAATAAAAATTCAAATTATTATAAATTTAAAACATATATTGGTCTAATATATCTTTTATATTATTTTATTACATCACTATTGGGTCATTATGATGTCATGAAACACATTATATATTTAAAAGTTATTTATTTTTTACCCAAAAAATCGATTGTCTCAAAAAATTATGAAAAATTCACTATTGGATAATTTTGATATCCTGATTCAAAAAATAATATTCATTTCATCAAAATAATTTTCTAAATATATTAATTTTTTACTTTAAAAATAAAAACCAACATTTATCAGAAATTAATGGGTTTTTACAAAAACAGCTTTCAAACCGTAATAAAAATTACAATTGTATTCATAAAAATTATACGATCATTTATATTTATTAAAATGTAATTTAGTAATAATATTTAATTAAAATATTATTTAATTCAAAAATCCATTAATTCATTAAAATATATTTCTTAATTTAATATTAACTAAAAATACTATTTGTGCTTTAAAAACCTTTTACAAAGTAATAATAATAGAATGAATGAATATTATTTATAAAAAAATAGCGAACATAATAATAGTTCTAGGGTCTTGTTACATAACCCCTTATAACACCTGCATAATACCTAAGGTTAATGTGTGTGATGGTGATTGACTCTTGGGGTGGATTGAATAACATCTCTCAGGAGGTAATCTCTATTAAATTATAATTCTCCCATAAGCGGTTTTGTTCAAGCTTAACATGTTAAATATCAACTAGGGCTTGGTCAAAAACAAATCCCAGTGATGCTACTGCATTCTGAGCTTTGACAAGTGGGCTTCGGATGGAGAAATTATACTGTATGAGGTCATCTCTTCATTTGTCTGAGTAAATTTGATTTTTTAAATCCCAATATTTATGTTAATCATGTGGTCACTATTCAACGGCTATATTAACAATGATAACAATTCTTAACGGTATTTTAAAACCCAAAAACATAAAACTAAGGAAGTGCATATGTTTTATATAACCATTTTACATAATAATACATTTAATTAGATCAAGAGTAATTTTCATTAATAAAAGTTTTGGTCGTCACAATCTTCCCCCCTTAAGAAATTTCACCCTAGAAATTTTGTTTTACATACTAATGTAAAAATAGGTGAGGGTACTTCTCATTCATCTCTTCAACAAGGTCTTCAATCTTTCCAATGAGCATTTACTTTAGGTAGAAAGTGTTTATGTGTCACAGTGGTACCTCGGGATTTTTTCAAAATCATATACTTCTTTCCCCAAAAACTCATCATCCATATTGGATTGTATCTATGGAAGCATTGATACATCATAAAAAAGGTATTTCCTATATATAATTTTGAGACATCGTCTTGAACATGTTTTTTATAAAAATGTCTTACTGATTCATCTTCAAATATTTCAAAATAGGGTTTTGGTAAATCTATTTTCGTATATCCCAAAATAAAAAAATCTATAATTTGAAACATATAGGCTACTCAGAGGTTTTCCTCTTATAAATCATCCTGAAAATCATTTAGTGCATCATAATGTTGAGATAATGTAAATAATTTGAAAATACCCTGGTGCTACTTCCCATGCTTATCTTGGTAAGAAAGTTTAGGGCACAAGATTTTCCAATAGACGGTACTTGATCCTTAAAATAATCATGAAATGCTAGAGGTGTTGGATGCCTTATAATGTTTTTTACATGTGACTTGGACATTTGAAATTTTTTTAAATTCATATGTGCATGACTTTTGGATAATCTTTGCAAGTAGTTCTTCAGGAAGAAAGAGGAGAGTTGTTCGTGATCTTCCTCCTTCCATGTTTTAACTAACAAAAAGAAAATATAATTAGGGGATTTAATACTTAGCTAATAATAATGTAAAAAATAAAACATTAGACACAGAAGGATAACCTTGTAATTGAACAATGTATCCTAACTTGTGATACCCTAAGTTTCAATCTAGTTTATCCAAGATCTATTTCCCAACATATATTCTTAGGGGAATTTTTTTATTCCCTTAACAATGGTTCATACTATGCTTATGAATTTACCAAATCATATCCCCAAAGAGTATCGTAACAAAGACTGCATCAAGTCCCATTGTCTTGCACCAATTCCCATTTGAGTCTAGCTCAAAGTAGTGTTTTTGGGTTTTACCCCTAGATACATTTGTGCTAGAGCCACCTCTAATTGTTCGTATCTAGATAGGGATATATTTTATTGATAAACCACTTACTATATATTCATTAAAATTTAGGGATGTTTTTATTATACTTAGTCTTATCCCTTAGGCTTTCACTAGGGTTTTCTAATACTAATACCAAGAATAACTAAACCTAACATTCGATACCAAATATAACAACCCTTCTCTTTATTACAAACTTGATCATGATTTATTACATAAACATTCACTTAAGACAACTCTAACAATTGAGAGTTCTAGTGTCTTGGGAAATTAAGAACATTTCATAATAACTTGGAACACAAAATACAACATCTTTATTGAATACTTATTTTACATGACCACAACATTACTTCATACTAAGAATTCCATGGGATAACCTGAGGACATAAATAAGAAAAGGGTCAGCTATAAAGCTCGGTAAGGGAGTAAAAAAGGAATAACATGAAGAATACAACACATGTTGGGAAATAGTCATTTCAATGGAACCTAAGAGAAACATGAACGTAAAGGCATGATATAGCATGACTATTATAACATGCAAGTGTGGCAATAACATTGAACAAGATATTAGCATGATCCAAGGCTCATTGCACATGGATCATGAGTAAACCCTCATTTCACTTCAATTATCATGATTAAACCCTCATTACACTTGAATTAGCATGAGTAAATCATTATTCCTCTTAACTTATCATGATAAAAATATTTACCCAATGTATTGGAGTGCTATTAGGGTGTACCCTTTATAAACATTTCATTTCATGAATAAGTGTGCCACATGGACCACACAACATTTATTCATTAAATATCATAATTTATTCCATAAAAAAGATATGTTTAATACATAAATGTAAGTCCTTAATCAAAAATTACATGTTCATAAAGTTGAATACCCTTGATATAGAAATGGGTATGGTATTCACTTACATGATGATTTTGGAATGGAAAATTTTGGTGTAACTTTGGTAGCATAACAACATCAAATATAAATTGTAAAATGGGTTAATGAGAGAGAAAGGGGTCTCTAATCATTCAAACATTGGGAGGGAAGTACGCGGGAGGTGTGAAATCATACCCCAAAATTTTTAATTGAAAACAAAAGGGTATAACAACATAAATAAATTTGGAAAAAATTAAGAAAGGAATAAATCCTTTACTTGGATGTGTGATCCCAAAGGCTTGGGAATGGGTTAAGGGAGGCTTCATGGGAGATTTGGGAGACTTGGGAGGATTCTAGAGAGGGGAGGGCATAGTAGGGACATGATTTAAGGGTTTTGAGTAAAGAGAAGTGGGATCTTGGATGGGATTATGTAACGTACCGGTTCTGGGTTCTACCCAAAGGTTCCCCATACCTGGTTGGTCACATGGCCTCAAGTGCATTTCCTCAAATACCAGAGGTTTCCAAATAGAGGAGAGGGCCTTCAGTATGGTAGTGGGTAAACTATTCCTTCATTGGCAGAGTATGCATAGTAGAATGACAAATGATAATAGTAGAGGAAGTAGTAATACCATACTACAATGTAAACAACAGAAGACTGATAGTAAAATCAACTATAGTAGATATATAAATGATTCACGTCACATGTGTCTGGGAAATCATCCAAACTAGTCACAATGCTGGAATACAAAATAGAAACCAAAGTAGTGAAAAGTAAATAAACTCCAATAGTATCACAAGCCTCAGATTGCTCACATGCTCCCCAGCTCCACATAAATCAAGTACCTAAGGTTGATTTCCCTTGTCTATACCTACAACCATAAAATCTATTTCGGTCCAAAAGAATGACCCAAAAAGGGTGTGAGAAAAATCCTAGACGGAAACCACCAAAAGATCTGGGCCTAACCGTCAGTAAATATATATATATAGCAGGAAATAAGCATAAATGAAGAAACAATTAGGAAGTACTCAACAGTAAACAATCATATTGTTACCAATTACATTCATTTACATTTATTAATTATTAAAACCGTTAAATAATGTAACCTCATGATATATCCTAAGATCTTTATCCAATTATACAACCATAACAAACAGATGTCTCAAATGACCTTCTAATGATAAAGTATGACTGAGTCCAAGCTTGTGCTTTGGCTTTTCAGACTCATCACAATCATACAATCATTTCAAAACAATCCTCCTGGAATGTTCTCAAAGCCAAACCCCCTTGGTTTAACATATCCTCAAATTAAAAATAATAACAACCCTCTGGGAAATCTCACACATTCTATCCCCCCTTGGTCTCACAAGCATTAATAAAATACAAAAAAATCACTTGGGTAGCTCTCACGGTCACTACCCCTTGGTATGCATAGCAATAATAAAGTATAATGACCCTCTAGAATCTCTGAAAGTCAATACCCTATGGTATAATATTTATTTAGAGATGACACTTTGGGCAACTCTCAAATTATAACCCCTCTAGTCAATGACTCATGGCAGCTCTCACAGTCAATACCTCTGGTGAAATATAACAACAATTCATAACTAAAAGACCCTACTTTGGGAAGCTCTCACAATCAATTCCCTTGGTCATACTTTCATAATGTGAAACCCATGTATCACATATAAATAGTAACTCCATACTAACAACACTAGACATTGAAAGAAATTATCCTAACATGATTTCTAGACCCAATGGACATAACTAAAACAAAACCGTGTAACACCTCTATAATAAAGGTAATAAACATTATTCATAATCAATAATCCTTTCTTGAATAAAAAAATCATATCAGTCATTAAATAGGGGTAAATTCCAAAACATGTAATATCCTAAACAAAGTTATTTGGTACTTAGGCATATATAACTCAATGAAGAACTAAATTAAGATACAAACCACCTAACTTGACGTTTTACAATCTATATAGTTGAACCTCAGCTTTTTAATCGACCTAGAATGTCGTAGATCTATAAAAAATACAAAAAAAAAATCAACCTTTAATAACTCAAGATAGAAAAAGAAATTAGGTGGAGATATTCAAGAAGAAGGAAGGTTTCACCAGTGGGATTCCAACACACCTTCCAGAGTTTGATTCGGATAATGGATGATGGATTGTATTCTTGGAGAAGAATCGTCGCTCTTGGCCACTCCTAGATGAGACGATGCCAGAAGAAGATGAATATGATGATTAGATGCAACCTCAGTCTGTTTAATGAAAAAAAGAAAAAACACATGACATGTTCATTTAATGTACATGTTGTGTACATGCCTTAACTGGTCCCCACTTTAGACGGTCTCTAGGTCACCCCACATGTCCATGTCTTGGCCGTTACACATCCATCACATGGAAACCCGTGGAAACCTGGTACACGACTTGTACTTCTAAGTACACAGCGTGTAATTTTAAAATTAAAAAATCTCCATTTTTTCTTAAAAACACCCTAAAACAAGATCCATACCTGAATGAAGATCTAGGTTCTTACAAACTTCCCCCTTAAAGAAATTCATCCCTAAATTTACCTAACAAGGTGGTGAAGAAGAATCCTCAAACAGCTCTGACCACTGCGATCGCACATCGGCCTCCCTCTCCCAAGTCTCATCATGTACTCACACGTGCTACCATAGTACCCATACCAGAGTAACAGAATGACCACAGAGAACCTTCACGCTTCAATCATCAATCAATATAGGATGCTCGACAAATGATTCATCCAGCTCAAACTCAACCTCCTCATATTGAAAAACATGAGACTGGTGTGAGAAGTAACATTGTAGTTGAGAAATATGGAAGACGTCATATATAGCCTGGTACCTCTAAGGTAACTACAACTGATAGGAAACCATCCCAACTCTCTAAAAAACCTCAAAAGGCCCAATGTATATCAGTTAAGGATTCCCATGTCTCATAATCCTCATGTGTCCCAACCTCGGTGTGACACACAAGAAAACTAGATCTCTGTCCTCGAACTCGAGAGTTCGTCTCCATTGATCAGCATAAGATTTCTCGAGAGACTGTGCAGTAGCCATACTCTTCCAAATCAACTCCACTATCTCAGTGGTCTCCTGGACTAGATGAGGTCACATCATAGCTACCTCTCTTTCTTTTATCCAACATAGGGGTGATCGTCATGACCTCCCCTACAAAGCCTTATAAAGTTCCATCTAAATCATCACCTAAAAACTATTATTATAGGAAAACTCCACTAGGGGTATATGTCTCTCCTAAGAACCCATGAAATATAGGATGAATTCTCAAAGTATGTCCTCCAAAACCTGAATCGTGTACTCTGACTAGAAATCTTTCTGGGGATGGTAAGTTGTACTCAAAAGTACCTTTGTACCCAAATCCCTCTATAGTCCCTGCCATACATGAGAAGTAAAGAGGGTGTCCCTGTCTGAAACAACAGAGTGCAGAACCTCATGAACACATACAATCTCCTAGATGTAAAACCGTCCAAGATCATCAACACTAAAGGTCTCCTTGATCGATAAAAAGTTTGCAACCTTCCTGAGTCTGTCTATGACAACCCAGACTACATCATTCCCTCAAGGTGACCTCAGTAACCCTATCACAAAATCCATCGCGACATCATTCCACTTCCACTTGGGAATGGGTAACTTCTATAAAATCCCTATCAGTCACTGATTACCTACCTTCACCTACTGATAGGTGGAACATATCATAAAAAAACAATAACATATCTCTTCATACCTAGCCACTAGTATTGATGGTATAGATCTCGATACATCTAGGTGACACTAGAATGAACTACACAAACTGAGGAATGATAATCCCAAAAAATCTCCTCACATATTTCTGCTAACACCCATACATGTCCATGAAAAAGTAATATCTCATCCTCACCTATAGTCCATCTAGAAGTAGGGTCCTCTCTTAATACACTCTCCCATAGGACTAGGCCCTTGGAGTCTGATATCTGCCTCATTCGCACTTGATCAAGTAGAGTAGAGGTAACATCTATATAAGAAATAAATGTTTTACCCTATCTGTCTTGCACCTCCAAATGCATATCAAATAATATAGCCATAATATTACACTCACTACTGGCCTCCGGAACTGCCTGTATCTAAGTCCTCAAGCTCAATGCATCAGCCACTACGTTTCCTTTACCAGGCATGTAGGCAAGCTCAAAGTCAAAAAATTTAAGGTACTCAACCCACCTTTGCTGTCTCAAATTAAAATCACACTGAGTAAAGATATACATGAGACTTTTGTGGTCCGTGAACACCAAAAAGTTCTCTCCAAAAATATAATGTCACCAAAAGCATAAATCAAGAAAAATTGTAGCTAACTCAAGATTGTTCATAGGGTAATTCCTCTCATGTGGCCTTAACTACCAAGACCTATATAGAAAAACTCTTTCCCCTGCATAAGCACTACTCCCAATCTGATACATGATGCATCATAGTAAATAGTTTAGCTCTTGTCTAGATATAGAAAAACTAGTATCGGTGCAGAAGTTAACATTACTTTCAACTCCTGAAAGGCTGAATTGTGGGAATCTATCCACAAGTACTTCTCACCCTTCTTAGTTAGTCCCTTTAGTGGTGATTCTAAGCGTGAAAAGTACTGTATAAAGCACCTTTAGTAACTATCCATCCCCAGAAAACTCTGTACCTCAAAGACATTCTTCGATTTCTCCTTGGAAACTACTGCTCTCAATTTCTATGGGTCTACTTATACTCCTATCTCTGAGATAATATGACCCAAGAAGTGAATTTGGTCCATCCAAAAGTGGAATTTTGAGAGCTTAGTATATAAATGATGCTCTCTTAGTATACTCAAAATGATCTCAATATGGATGGCATGGTTGTGTCAAGTATGAAAGTATACCAAGATATCATCCAAAAAAACAACCATGAAGGATTTCAAGTAAGGATGGAACACTCAATTCATCAGTGCCATAAAAACTGTAGGAACGTTCGTGAGACTAAATGGCATAACCACATAATCATATATACCATACCTACTCTGAAATGTTATAAGAGGTATATCTAATTGTCTAATACACAATTGATGATAATCAGATCTCAATTCAATCTTCAAGAACACCCTGGATCCTCAAAGCTGATCATAGAGATCATCAATCCCTAGAAAAGGGATCGGTTTTGACCATCAACCAGTTTAGCTTCCAATAATCCACACAAAGTGTGAGGGTATTGTCCTCCTTCCTCACAAACAAGAAAAGAAAACCCCAAGGAGAATTATTGGGTTAGATGAAACTCTTCCCCTGTAACTCCTCTAACTACTTCTTGAGCTCCTATAACTCTGTTATAGCCATCCTATAAAGAGGAGTGGACACTGATGCCAATCCTATCACAAGATAAATAGATAATTCTACCTCTCACTCCATAGGAAAACCTAAAAATTCATCTGGAAAGACATCCATTAAATGATCAACCGCTAGAGGAAATTCCATCTGTTAAGTCACCTGGTTATACAGATACATACAAGAAATATGATATGTAACACATCTCAACCTATGATTCTTGGGTCCAACTATGTTGGCATGTACATCCCATTCACCCTTATGTGGAAAAAAACTTCCCTCTGGTGATGTGAAACTCACCCTATGATGGTAGCAATTGACAACTATCTAGAAGGGAACTAACCATTCCATTTTGAGAATGAAGTCATAACTGTCATCTCTAATACATAAAGGTCTCATAATAAGTGACATCCACCAACCTCAAGAGGGAACTCCTTGCACTGACGTACACTAGTTGTCTTAATCCCTAATGGTGTGTCTAGCATCATAACATCCTCGGAATTAAAGATACAGGGCCCAAGGCTCTCCACAATGAGAACATATATAAAACTATGAGAAAAACTTGTATCTAAAAGAAAAGAATATAAAAATGAGGAAACTAAAATCATACCTCTAACCGTATAGGGTATGAGATCCTGCTTTTATTGGGTCTACTCTATTTCAAAATTCTGACCTACACTGTAGCCCCGCGACCCTACATGATTACCCTGAGCTGATCCAATCTGTTGTTGCTGAAATCCTGAATCCTGACTACCTCATCTAAGACCACCTCCTCAGCCTGGACGGCCAGATGAACTCGAGTTCCTTGTCTAATGAGAAACTGATGGTCCTGCTCTTGAATGTAGAGTCATATTAGAACACTTATCACTCACTATTAGTGATAACACCCGGAAAAAATGATTAGGATGGCCCATCTTTCTGCATGATCGGTACTCAATTGGGTCTTTCGGGCAATGTGGTTTGGTATGCCCACCCATCCCACACTGGTATCATACCACCTGGATACCTGAAGAAACATCATGTGTACGCTCCCTGCAGCACTTCGTGCTATCTGTAAAATGAGTACTAGCCCTGGATGTTGAACCACCCTGGCTAACAGTTCCCAAATCCCTCAGATTTTTCTTAGTAATCAGCACCTGATTCAATATATCCTTCACTGAATTCATCCTGAAGACATTCACCTGCAACTGGATGCCATACATGAGACTATCTTTGTCACGACCTGTCCTTGGGGCTCGTGTCGCGACTACCCCAAGCCCGCCTTCCATAGGCCAGGGGCTGGCGACTAGCACCAAGGCATAATTACCGGTAAAAAGGGAAGGCATTGCCTTTTTAAAGTAAACAAACACTTCAGAGCAAGCAAGTAGAAGTAAACACTAAGTAAAAACTGGGTATAACAGTAAGTGCGGTAAAGTAAGTGGGCCAGAATAAAAACCCAAACTGAAAGTAAAGTACAACTGGAAAGGGAAAACAGCAACTAAAAGTAAAGCCACAGCCTTAAGCCGTCCACTGGAAGTCCCACCTGAAGGGTGGGTACAGATATCCTCCATAGCTCCTTGGGTCCAGTCGTCCGCTCCGAGTACTTCCCGCCCAGTGGTCCATTTCCAGGTACCGTCCTGCTCCACAAGCCTCAAACATGATCAGTGTTGTCCGTCGTCTGCAACCAACACAACGTAGTGCGGGCATAGCCCATGTAGGGGTGAGTATAAGCTACTCAGTAGGGACCCTGAGACCCCCGTAGGTCTCCCAGAAACCACAAAGGATAATCCACAATGGAAAGATACAATCACGAAGTAACATCCGAATCTACTTAGGTATATGCCCATACATATACCTAAGTCATCAATTCTCATTTGGCTCCAACATCCGAGATCAAGTACAACCCAGTCCACACAGGAAATCACAACCCAGACCACACAGTAAAGAAAAACGTAATCCATACAGGATAGAACAACACAATCCACATAGGAAAGCAAAACAAGATTCAGCTCACATAGGTATACTTCTTTGTAAGACGATAGAGATGATCAGATGTAGTCAATGATTCATCTAAGCTGTCGTACCCACACAGGTTCGATAGGTACTAACCCCCTCAATGACCCAAAAAGTATCGATAGGTAACTAACCCCCGCAATTACCCACACAGGATCGATAGGTAACTAACCCCCGCAATGACCCACATAGGATCGGACCCACACAGGATCTGTAGGCGCTGGCCCACACAGGACCACTGATCGCTGACCCACACAGAATCTGACCCACACAGGATCAGTAGCACTGATCCACGTATGATCGCTAAGTGTTTTAGTCGTCGTCGTCGAATCCACCGAGGATATCTATACAATCGTCGCCGTCATTACAGTCGCAGCCAGCTCTAGGGTTCTCGCACACAGAAAGCTCATTCGGGAGGGTCCGCTCCACGATCCGAGTGAATGATACATCAACTGACACATAGTTCGGAGTTTATGTATTCTAAAGTTCCGTATCGTCAACAGGAACTCAACGTGACAGACGGCGCATCGATCGGACGCCCGGTCTGAGAGTTATTGGCTTTTTCATCCTAGGGGCCCGGTTGGTTTTTAAGTCAAAACAAACCCGACCGTATTCCAACTACATCCAAACCTCGATCAGAGTAATCTGAAAGGTCCATCTCACTTAGAGGAATCCAACAAAGTTGATGTCACGTCAATCGGACGTCCGGAGCTCAAGTTATAAGTGTTTCCGCTCCGAGGGCCCGGTTGGTTTCGTGTACGAACCAAACTGGCCGAACCCAAATTTCTCCAAAACCCTAAGTGCGATATACCAAAACGACCATATCAATCCAAGGATCACATCTCAACTGACGGTGCGTCGATCGGAGGCCCGTAGCTGAAGTTATGGGCAACAGACCGAAATAGGTTCGGTATTAGGAGGTTCGGGCACGGCCCGGCCCCGCTGGGGCAGCCCAGCCCGGCCTGGGCGCGGCCCGGCTCAGCGGCCTGGCGCGCTGGCCAGGTTGCTCGGCAGAGCGGCCGAGCCGTTTGGATGCGGGGGGGATGCCCGCCGCTGGTTGTAACCGCTGCCCCATAATGGGGCCGCTCACATCCGGTCAACCAGGGGTTTTGAACCCCCGGTTCTTCCCTGGTCGGCCGGCTTCTGCCGCCATGGGACAGGCAAGGCCGGTCCCCCCTGCTCCAACGCCAGCAGCCCGATTCCAGCCGCCGGTTCCCCTGCTCCACTGCGGCTTAAGTCGCGGCCTTGGTCCGTCCAACGCGGCGCGACGGTACTGCGGCCCCACTCCTGCCACGATGTCTTCGGGTTTTTCCGGCGTGGCACGATGGCGTCGCCGCTTGGTTCAACTTTCAAATACGTGGCATGACGGCGCCGCACATCCTTTCCGCTCATCCCCGCGCGGTGCGGCGGCACCGCGTCACTTCCCTTCGAACCGCAACAACAAATAATAATAAGGGAGGAGGTTCGGCCATGTTTGTGCAGTCTGGCCCCCTCCTGTTAAACAATATCAAGCGGTTCAAATGAACGTGGATAGATGAAGAAAGAAAACTCAAATAAAAAGACATAAACCCCTACCTCCGCATTGTCGTCGAATGAGAGTTTGTCGCGGAATTAACTGTCACTGAAGAAAGCGTCATGGAAGGAACGTTGTTGGCATTAGGTGATCTTCGAGGAAGGCGTCTCTCGCCATCGTCTATTGTCGGAGGTCGGCGTTCTTCGTCGGTGGTGGTGTGTTCTTCGCGTTCTTCGTCGAAGAATGAAGAATCCTCAAGACGTATCTTTTTTCTACCAAAGGCTCCCACAACAAGAATTCCAACAAAAAATAAAATAATTGTAGTCTTATTTTATTGACGCATAAGACAACCTTTGAAATTCAAAAGGAAACGAAACGAACAATTAATTCAATGAATTAATTATAACGATTTGACTGCCCAAATTAATGAGGCATTTCTTAACCAAAATAAATGCACATTTTTACTTTATTAAAAAGGGGGTGCGGGTGCGTTACTTAGAGGGAAAGAAACGGTGGGGCTCGTGTGGGCCCCACCTCACAAATATCCTACCAAGTGGGTTGGATATTGTGGATCCCATATTATCCACTTAACTTAGGTTAAGCTACTTTAAGTAAAATAAAATAAATTGTCACACCACTTTTATTTTATTCCTTAACATAACCCCAAAAATTAAAAACCACACCCGAGCAAACGCAACTCCAGAAAAGGTGTTTATAAGAAATTACCAGTGTTACGATTCCAACGGTGCCCTCAGAATATGATTCCGAGCACCAGTTCAAAAGTTAGAAAAACCCGCTCATTCGTTCACTGAACGTACCCGAGCTAAACTTCATAAAATGATTTCAGGAACACCGGGCCTCGGAATCAGGTGCCGTCAGAAACTGCGTTCTTGTTAAATCCCAAAGAAAATTAATAAAAAAATTTCCTTGAATTTTAAGGTTCTTTAAATTATTCCCACCTCAGGGCTTTACGTCCCCGTAAAGATATATCAAAAACTAGGGAAACAAAATTGGGTATTGTGCACGCATCTGAGCCTCCCGCTACCAAGTGCTCTCCTAGAGGTTCCCGTGCTGCCATCTGATGCGCTCTTGAGGAATCGACCATCCACGCAGGACCCACTCTTGTCGATCCTCGATCTTCACCGGGACCTCCGCAAAAGTCTCCCAATCATCAATGTCCAGCTCCCCATGGTCAATGATATGCGTCGGGTCGTCCACGTATCTCCTCAGCTGAGATACGTGGAAGAGGTCCTGCACCTGGTGCAACTGAGGTGGTAGAGCCAGGCGATAAGCCACCTCTCCAATCCTGCTGAGGACTTGTAATGGTCTGATGAAGCGTGGAGACAACTTGCCGCCATGGCCAAATATCCATATACCACGTCGAGGTGAGACCCGCAAGAGGACGTGGTCTCCATCCTCTAACTCTAGTGGCCTCCTCCTCCTGTCATCATAAGACTTCCTTCGGTTCTGAGTTATCCTCATCCGCTCCTGGATGACCTGGACCTTCTCTGACGTGGCCTGGACCATCTCTAGTCCCACAAGTGGTAACTCCCCAGGGTCTGTCCAGCACAGAGGTGACCTGCATGGTCGGCCATACAACACCTCGTATAGTGTCATCCCGATGGTAGAGTGGTAGCTGTTGTTGTACACGAACTCCACCAAGGGTAGGTGGTCCTCCCATCTGCGACCAAAGTCGAGGACACCTGCGCGGAGCATGTCCTCAAGAGTCTAAATGGTCCTCTCTGTCTGACCATTCGTCTAAGTGTGAAAGGCGGTGCTCAGACGTAGCTACGTCCTGAATGACTCCTGCAACCCCTTCCAATGTCAGGAAGTGAAGCGAGCATCTCCATCGGAGACGATAGACGATGGCACACCGTGAAACCATAAAATCTCCTGAACGTAAAGACGTCCCAAGCTCTCCACTGAGCCCTGCTCTCTGATTGTTAAGAAGTGAGCCGACTTGGTGAGTCTGTCAAAAATCACCCAAATGGAGTCGTGACCTCTGGAAGTGCATGGAAGTCCAGTCACGAAGTCCATAGATATCCCATCCAACTTCCACTCCGAAACATCCAAGGGTTGTACCAAGCCTGGTAGTACCTAGTGCTCTGCCTTCACCTACTAGCAGGTGAGCCATCGAGAAACGAAGTCTGCCACATGAATAGACTGAAAAGCGCTCGCCCATTAGATAGTGTCACCACATCTTCAGAGTGATGACCGCTGCTGCTAACTCCAGGTCATGGGTAGCGTAGTTCTGCTCATGCTGCCTCAACTGACGTGATCCATAGGCGATCATGGCCCGCTGCTGCATCAGGACACATCCGAGTCTGGTCCCTGATGCATCGTAGTAAACTACATACCCTACTCCCTCCTCCGGTAGCCTCAAGAAAGGTGCGCTGGTCAAACTCTGTCTCAGCTCCTAGAGGCTCTAATGATATCTATCTGACTACACGAAGGGTTTCCCCTTCCTCCTTAACATTCTTCAAAGCTTCAAATATTTCTCCTTTGCCGAAAAGGAAAATCCGGTCTCATCCCCTGGATGAACCATGTTCCTTGCCTAATACAGTCAGTCCCGTCATGATTTGTTAATTCATGCCAAGGATGACATCGTAAGGCCTCAACGCTGCTACCAAGAAATCCAACCATTAATCTCACCTCCAAGGGTTAAGTCACACTATCGGCATCAGTATGTGGTCACTAGGTCTCTTCCAGTAAGAATCTCGTAAGTGAGGGTCAAGTCAATAGTTTTTAACCAGTATCTCTTAGTATTAACATACAAAAGACAAGAAAGAAAATGCCAACAATGAAAGTGTCTTTTATTACTTCAACTAAAAGTACAAGGACACAAGGGAACACAAACAAAGAAGCTAGACGCATTATGGTAAAGGGACTCTATGCCTGGAGCTAGTCCTGCACTTGTCCACCCGCTTCCGGAGCTCTATGATCGTAAGCTTCAGCTGCCTGAAGCTATGCTCTCCCCTGTGGTCGGGGTGGACCTCCTGGTGGTAGTGGTGGTAGAGCCTCAAAATGTCGCCCACCACCTGCCGCTCGACCAGCTCCTCGACCTCGTCTGCTTGCTCCCTACGGACCGCCACGGTCGAACCTCTGCCTCTGCCTGAGTGGTTCCTCAACCGTCTGCTGCTCCTCTACATGGTGGGTCGGGCAGTCATGAGCCAAGTGGCCCTGCCCGACACATGCATAGAACTGTCTACCACTCATAAGACTGGCTCTACTGTGTGTTCCCCGTACCTCCAAGCCAGTATCCTGTGGTCGTCCACCAGATGGTCTGGTCCACTTGGACCTCTGTGACATCTGTCTACTGTCGGCTGCAGAATACTCCACTACGTGCCGCCCTGCGGTAGGTCTCACTGCTGGTGTAGGCTCATCAAGAAAGCTCTCAATGAGAAGGGATCCCTTCAGTACCCCTGCCTGTGTCAGAATTCTAAGAGAGATCAGTGATTCCCTGATCTCATGCCTCAATCCCTGCTCGAAGGTCAGGGCCCGGAAAAATGGGTCATGTACCATGTTTGTTGAGTAGCACGATAGATCGGTAAATCTCGTCGAGTACTGGGAGACCGTCAAGCTTCCCTACTGCAGTTGTAGAAGCTCCTAGATGCACACCGCACGAAGGGTGGCTGGGACGAACTCCGAGTGGAAGAGGCTCTCAAAGTTCTTCCAGAGAAGATATTCCTCGTCGTGCACCTGGAGAATCAAGCTCCACCATCTTCCTGCTACCGCGTGCAGTAGGCTCGCTGCGAGGATCACCATGAGGTCTGTTGGTGTCCTCACTAACTGAAAACTCACACTACAGCCTCCAGCCCATCCTCGGTTGCCTGAGGGTCTGTCTCCCTGTGGAACCTGGGTGGTCGCTGATGCTGAAACTCATGCAGTGCACTAAGGCGACGTGCATCATCAGCGGTTGGGGATGGTAGCATCGGTGGCTCTGCGGGTAGAGGTACCGCCGGTGCCTCTACTGTCAAAGGGCCCTGTACCGAGGCCTCGTCACTTGGTGGGCTGTCGTCACGCATAATTCTCGGAACCCTAGCTGGCTGCCGTTGTGGGGCCATCCTGAAAAGAGACAGGTCCACCATGGTCAGATCAGTATACCTGGTGAGCTGACACAAAGTAATCACAAAGAAAACCTGAAACACACATACAATCAATGTTTTCATGCATTAAGTCGGAAATCAGAAGTCAGGGTCCTGGTGTATGGATATGTTGGTTTCTGCACCAACACTGGCCTCCCTAGACTGATAACCACACTCAATACTATTAACATTATTGCTTCACATAGAAGAAATATCAGAGTCATGAGTTCTGCGGTACTACCGACCTCCTTTGATACCAATTTTTCACGACCCGTTCTCAGGGCTCGTGCCGTGACTACCCCAAGCCCGCCTTCCATAGGCCAGGGGATGGCGACTAGCACCATGGAATAATTCCTGGTAAAAAGGGAAGGCATTGCCTTTGTAAAGTAAAAAAACATCTCAGATCAAGTAAGCAGAAGTAAACACTAAGTAAAAACTGGGTACAACAGTAAGTGCGGTAAAGTAAGTGGGCCAGAATACAAACCCAAACTGAAAGTAAAGTACAACTGGAAAGGGAAAACATAAACTGAATGTAAAGCCATAGCCTCAAGTCGTCCACTGGAAGTCCTACCTGAAGGGTGGGTACAGATAGCCTCCACAGCTCCTCGGGTCCAGCCGTCCGCTCAGAGTACGTCCCGCCCAGTGGTCCACCTCCAGGTACCGCCCTACTCCGCAAGCCTCAACCACGATCAGCGTTGTCCGTCGTCTACAACCAACACAACGTAGTGCGGGGATAGCTCGTGCAGGGGTGAGTATAAGCTACTCGGTAGGGACCTCGAGACCCCCGTAGGTCTCCCAGAAACCACAAATGATAATCCACAAAGGAAAGACACAATCACTAAGTAACATCTGACTCTACTTATGTATATGACCATACATATACCTAAGTCATCAATTCTCGTTCGGCTCCAACATCCGAGATCAAGTACAACCCAGTCCACATATTAAATCACAACCCAAACCACACCGGAAATAAAAACGTAATCCACACAGGATAGCACAACACAATCCACATAGGAAAGCAAAACAAGATTCAGCTCATATAGGTATACTTCTTCGTAAGACGATAGAGATGATCAGATGTAGTCACTAATTCATCTAAGTTGTCGGACCCACACAGGATCGATAGGTACTAACCCCCGCAATGACCCAAAAAGGATCTATAGGTAACTAACCCCCTCAATGACTCACACAGGATCGATAGGTAACTAACCCCCGCAATGACCCACATAGGATTGGACCCACACAGGAACTGTAGGTGCTGGCCCACACAGGACCGCTGAGCGCTGACCCACACAGGATCTGACCCACACATGATCGGTAGCACTGATCCATGTAGGATCTCTGAGTGCTGTAGTCATCGCCATCAAATCCACTGAGGATCTCTGTATAGTCATCATCGTCGTCGCAGTCGCAGCCTGCTATAGGGTTCTCGCACACAGAAAGCTCGTTCGGGAGGGTCCGCTCCATGAGCCGAGTGACTGATACAACAACTGACACATAGTCTGGAGTTTATGTATCCCAAAGTTCCGTATCGTTAACAGGAACTCAACGTGATAGACGGCGCGTCGATCGGATGCCCGGTCTGAGAGTTTTTGGCTTTTTCGTCCGAGGGGCCCGGTTGGTTTTTAAGTCAAAACCAACCCGACTATACTCCAACTGCGTTCAAACCTCGAGTGGAGTAATTCAAAAGGTCCTTCTCACTTATAGGAACATAATAAAGTCGACGGCACATCAATCGGACGTCCGGAGCTCAAGTTATAAGTGTTTCCGCTCCGAGGGCCCGGTTGGTTTCGTGTATGAACCAACCCGGCCGAACCCAAAGTTCTCTGAAACCCTGAGTCTGATATACCGAAACGTCCATCTCGATCCAAGGATCGCATCACAACTGATGGTGCGTTGATCCGAGGCTCGTATCTCAAGTTATGGGAAACAGACCGAAAGAGGTTTGGTTTTAGGGGGTTCAGGCCCGGTCCGACCAGGCCCGATACCGCCAGGGGCGGCCCGAACCGAGTCGACCTGAACCGGGTCCGGGTCTGGCTCGCTTGGGCGTGGCCCGGCCCGCCCTAGGCGCGGTCTGGCGCGCTGGCCAGGTGGCTCGGCCGAACGGCCGAGCCATTCGGTTGCGGGGGGGGGGGGGGGGGGGGGGGGGGGCTGCCCCCCGCTGGTTGTTACCGCGGCCCCATAATGGGGCCCCTCACATCTGGTCAGCCAGGGGTTTTGAACCCCCAGTTCTTCCCTGCCCGGTCGGCCCGCTTTGGCCGGCCGGCTTCTACCTCCACGGGACCGGCAAGGCTGGTCCCCCCCTAATCTGACGCTGGCGGCCTGATTTCGGCCGCCGGTTCCCCTGCTCCGTTGGGGCTTAAGCCACGGCCTTAGTCCATCCGGCATGGTGCGACGGCGCCGCGCCCCTCCGCCGCGGCCCTGCTTCGGCCGCGGTGTCTTCAGGTTTTTCTAGCACGGCGTGACGGCGCCGCGGCTTGGTTCAACTTTCAAATGTGTGGCGTGACGACGTCGCACATCCATGTCGCTCGTCCCCGCACAGTGCGGCGGCACCACGTCACTTCCCTTCAACCACAACATAAAATAATAATAATGGAGGAGGGTAGTCCGTGTTTGTGTGTTATGGACCCCTCCCGTTAAACGATATCAAGCAGTTCAAATGAACGAGGATAGATGATGGAAGAAAAACTCAAATAAAAACACATAAACCCCTACCACAGTGCTGTCGTCGAACGTGAGTTCGTCGCGGAATTAACCGTCACAGAAGAAAGAGTCACAGAAGGAACGTCGTTGGTGCTAGGTGATCTCCGAGGAAGGCGTCTCTCGCTGTCGTCCATCGTCATAGGTCAGCGTTATTCTTCAGCAGTGGTGCGTTCTTCGCGTTCTTTGTTGAAAAACGAAGAATCCTCAAGACCTCTCCTTTTTCTCCCAAAGGCTCCCACAACCAGAATTCCAACAAAAAATAAAATAAGTGTAGTCTTATTTTCTTGATGCACAAGCCAACCTTTGAAATTCAAATGGAAATGAAACGAAAAATTAATTCAATGAATTAATTGTAACAATTTAACCGCCCAAATTAATGAGGTGTTTCTTAACCAAAATAAACGCACGGTTTGACTTCATTAAAAAGGGGGGTGCGGGTGCGTCACTTAGAGGGAAAGAAATGGTGGGGATCGTGTGGGCCCCACCTTACAAATATCCTACCAAGTGGGTAGGATATTTTGGGTCCCATATTATCTGCTTAACTTAGGTTAGGCTGCTTTAAGTAAAATAAAATAAATTGTCGCACCACTTTTATTTTATTCCTTAACTTAACCCCAAAAATTAAAAACCACACCCGAGCAAACGCAACTCTGAAAAAGGTTTTTATAAGCAATTACTGGCACTGTGATTCCAACGGTGCCCTTGGAATCCGATTCTGAGCATCGGTTCAAAAGTTATAAAAACTCGCTCATTCGTTCACTAAATGTACCCAAGACAATCTTTGGAAAATGATTTCAGGCACATCGGGCCTCGGAATCAGGTTCCGTTAGAAACTGCATTCTTGTAAAATCCCAAAGAAAATTAAGAAAAAAATTTCCATGAATTTTACGGGTCTTTAAAATCTTCAAATCACCTAGCCAAAGATAACTCATCACCTCCTAGAATAGGGGTGAATCACTATAGCTCTGTAAAATGAGAACAGTACTTCATCACTGAAAGAGCGGCCTACTCTAATTGCATGAACTCTTGGTCTCAATCGACCCTCAATGTCTCGGGATAGAATTTTTCATAGAAGGTCCTCTAAAACTCTTCCCAATCCATATCCTATTGACATCCCTCCTATGACATAACATCCCACCATCTCTTAGAGAAATCACATAACAAGTATGTCTCGATTGTTACCCTCCTCTATGGAGGTGTCTCTAGATGCTCAAAGATATCTAATATTCCCTCCAACCATTACTCTAAATCTTTTGGTCCTCCATCCCTAGAAAAAGTGGTTGGATTATGCTGCTAGAACACCCGGATCAGCTCTGCCATAGATGGGGAGGGATGCAGTGCTCCCTGGAAGGCATGCATTATTCTTAGGAAGCCTTTTCAGAACTATGCATCAACACTTGTGTCTGGAATAACATCTATTGTCAAGGTAGGAATGATGGGAGGATCTGTTGGTAGTCCCAAATCTCCCATTTTCAGTGTCTAATCATTGCCCTGTCTCAGGTGTACAACTGGAGGACATCTCAGTGGAATGACTCTGCAAGGTCAAGCGCATAACTCATTTCAATATTTTAATTCACTGAAACCTAGAAGTGCAAGAAGGTAACAGGAGAAGAAAACAATCAAGTTTTATAAAATAGGGATACACGGCATGTATAACCCCTACACAGTTTGTCCCCTTAATCTTTTAACATGGTGTATACCTATGTCAAACCTGGTCATGTAACACCCATATACATGGTGTGTTATCTTTAATACATGATCTGTACATGAATTATTTTACCATGCTAGAGTTCCTATACATGAGTAAACACAATGTTACTTTATTGGGTAACACTACACGGTGTGTTCAACCTAGACATGTCATGTACCCATTTAGTTATAACCACCCATGTTGTTAGTCACACGGTCAACTCTACACGGCGTGCAAGAACAGAACATAGCGTGTAGAACCTAAATTTCACCCATCTGTGTCATTGGTCACACATCTGGATACATGGCTCTTACAAAACGGTGTGTACTCCAATTACATGATGTTTGTCACCCAAAATTTTCCAACCTTGTGTCTCTACTTACAAAGTAAATCACACGGATAAGGTCTACACGGAGTGTACTTAATAAAAGTTGTTTCTTCTAAAATAGAAGAACACAAGGAATGTGTTCATAACACCACATGTCATATTTTTTAGGTTTCTAGATAGTAAGCCACTAAAACTTCTCTAAAACCCCCAAAAACTCAGAATTTTTGTCCAAGGAATGACAAATTATAACACTAGAGATCCCATACTCCCACAAATCAAATTTTTGAATCCTTATTCATATCGTAACTTTAAAAAATTCAATTAAAGTTCATACATGATCAATAAATTTACAATCTAAGAGGGCCCATAACACCTCAATAACCAAAGTTTGGTGCCCATTAAATGAAACATTATATATTCTATTACCCTATCAAAATAGCAGTTATTCTATCAAGGAATCTATCACAACAACATGCATATATAGAACAACGCATATCACAACAACATGAAATCTGTAATTCCCCCTAAATGTAATGAAAAAATACATGACATGTGATCTCTAGCAAGTGCATATATGATGCATGAGATGGAATACCCTCATCTCATCGGGTTGCAAAAAAATAGAACCTTAGTGATATAAATCATAACAGAACAAATCATGTGAATCACCCAACAGTGAAATCAAATAAACTATAACAATTGAAAAAACAGGAAAAATTTCAATAATTGAGGTAAATTGGATTTTCTCTATACACGGGTTAGTTATTCCCAATCACAGATTATTAAAAATTACCTATTCCTTCATATCCCTATTTATAGGCTCTAAATAGTAAGACAAAGAAGAAAAGAAGCCCCTCTAATACCACTTTGTAACATCACGGTTCTGGGTTCTGCCAAAAGTTTCCCCATACCTAGTCGGTCACATGGCCTCAAGCACATTTCCCCAAATGATAGAGGATTCCGACTAGCAGTGAGGGCCTTGGGTGTGATAGTGGTGAAACTATTTCCTCATTAGTAAAGTATGCGTAATAGAATGAAAAATAATAATTTTAGTGGAAACAGTAATACCATTGTAGAGACCCGTAGTCTGACGTACATGGACATTACATTACTTTTGCGGAATACTTACTACAAAACAAAAACACACACACAAGGATCGTAATAGTTTAGTGTCTTTGGAAACTCGGAACGTAATCTTCTAATCCTGGTGAAAGATCTTCAAAATATCCCACAAAGATCTTCCTTTTTTTTACCTAAAACCTTTCTTTATATCCTGGGGAAAAGAAAACATAAAAGGGTGAGCTCAAATGCTCAGTAAGGGTAAACAAAAGAAATATCAATCACATAATTTTCATAAGAACATAACATTTTTGGAAATCTTAACCTGCAAAAGAGAGCATAATTTCATAACATGGGATAAATCATAGTAGTGAAAATTAAACCCTTACTTAAAACATTACTCATTGTGGCATACACACATAATCATAGAGAATCATTTCTTGTTAGTCAAGACTCATTTCCAAGACTATCTTAGTGGACAAAGTCCCTTTCTGAATCGAGTAATCCTCGTTTCAGTCCTGTTTCACTGAACCGGTATAACCTACCATTCCAGCCATGTCTATCTCATGAGATATGAAATCTTTACCCAATGCATTGGAGGGAGATATAGGTCCCACCCATCTCTTAATGAATCCTTTCTTATGTGTGCCACAAAATCATAAATCATACATCATTGCATAACCCATGTAATAAAAATGGGATTCTTAAACAACATGACATCATAAAACCATTCATATAAGATAAAGTTATTCATAAACATAATTCCATCACAACGTAGTCAAATCAATGTAAAAATATGGATAGAAACAGAACCCTTTATTAACTTAGATGGAAAATAATTTTGATAAAACACTTGAATTGAATTCTTGAGGAAAATATCCTTTCTTCTTCAAAATCAATTTCTTTTTACAAAACATCATGCAATTTTAAAAGAAAGAGATTTTATTGAAAATAGTCATGAATTCTTTTAGAGGAAGCTTCATGAAAATAAGGCTTTATAAAACAGTAGAAATCCGTTTGTGCCGTATAAGTTTAAAAAAAAACATTCTTCGTACTTTTGTCGGAAAAGTCAAAAAGTACCTCGTATAAAAAAACGACAAAAGATTCCTTTCATATCTTTTACTAAAAACTCACCGAAGGGTAAAATTGGATTTAAAAAATTGTAGGTGGATGGAAATAAAATTACATATTGAAGAAACATGGATGTGGATGATAAAATACACCCCAGTAAATACTTACGAATAAACAATCTCGGATAAAAATGAGATTGTGATATTTCCCTTACCTTAGGTCCGACTTGCTTTGTAAGTGTCCGAACCTCCTGTATAATGATTTAAATCATGTTATTGACTTATTACAGAATCATATTCATTGTTATGATATCATATATGGTTCACTTATGACATTATATTACCCGTTCTTTTGTAAACTCCATGTTAAAGAAGCGTTTTGGGTAAAATCGTTTCATTTATCGTAGGTGTTTTGACTTGTTGTTCTTGACATCATTATTAATTATATCATGATTTACTTACTTCCAGAATATAAAATATGATTTATATATCATATATATTCAGTATATATATATATAATAGGTAGATAAATAAAATGAAAAACACCGTTCATGGAGACGGTAGTCCGTACGTACGCATGAACGATGTTTTCCTTTCCTTATTGTCTTGAAATGGAAGTAAGTAGATGACATACATATGTATATATATATATATAAATCCAGTAGCTTTATAATGTCATATATTTCATTATTATTTCTTATATATACATTATAATCATTCTTAAATGGTTAACATGGAGAATGAATCTCATCACGTCGTGGAGACGGTAGTCCGTACGTACGCACGAGCGATGATATCATTTCTATAAATATTGAATTGAATTGGAGTGGATTATACAATATATCAGAATCAATATGATGTTGTAATAACTATGTATAGTTATTCTTTACACCATTATACCCATCCATGTAAGGTGGTGGTGGAAAATAGATTACACCACGGCGTGGAGACGGTATTCCGTACGTACGCACGCGCGGTGATTTCTTTTTCCGTAGGATGGATAGATGGTGAAATAGGGTTGTTTCATACTTATAATAACATATCAGTATATGAGTGATACTGATGTTATTACTTCATAATGAAACAACCTAAGAAGAAGAAGTGGAAGAAGAAATAAAGATGAAAGAATTGGTAACGGTAATTACCTCTTCTTTGAAGTGCCTCTTTGAGACCTCCTCTTAGGGCACTAAAATTGGTCTTTGAGGAAGACCAGAACCTCTAGGATGTTGCTAGGGAAGTGGAGAGGATAAATTGGCAGGGTTTGGCCGAGCTTGAGTGCTCAAATTGGTGTGAGGAGGAGGGGGAGGAGGTGTCCTTTTATAGGGGAGGAGAGGGGCACCTTAGGAATATCTCAAAATATTATTTTATATTAAAGTCAAAATCGGTTTATAATGGTTCCAAAGGGTCTTATTTCGAAGCTAAAGTGGGGATGGGTCGAAATCCTATCAACCAATAGGATTTAGACAATTTTAGGGTATTATTTTAACCTTATCAATTAGATTTAACTCTAAGTTAAATAATTTAACTTTTACCGTGTCTTTTTGTTTTCTTTCACTATATGGTTAATAAACTTACTATAACATGCCAAACGAACCCCAAATTGTATATTATTAATACATATATCCTTATATAAGTCATTTGGCCGAACCTTAGATTTTTAGGAATAAAATAACAATTAGTAATATAATATTTGATTTAAAACCTATTTTGTGTCAATTTTGACACTATTTGATATATGATTTTTGTGAAAGTCATAACAGAATTATATGTTCGAACCAAGTTGATTAAATCATCACTAATATATCATAGTAACCTAGAAAATTATTTTAATTCATAAAAAGTCTTAAATTACATTCATTTTGGTATTTATATTATCAATTATGTCAATATTTCATTAATAAGATAATTACTTCATCATCTTTGTGTCATAAATAAATTATATTATTTGATTTCTAAAAATTACAAATAAATAACCATCATGTAGGAAATCTTTTTAGCTTTCTAATGAATATTTATAGTCTAATTTATCTTATGTATAACCCCATATTAAAATGATTTACTTATTAAACTTTGATTTTAACTATTTTAACCCTTCTTTAAATAAATTAATAATAAATGTCCTAATCTAATCCAAGTGGGCCTAAATGGTCATATTTTATTCCTAAGTTTATTTTTGGTCGAATTACACTTGTCCAATAGAATTAGGACATGTGTTAGGGTAATATTAATATCATATTTACCCTTAGTTACCCTATTTACTATTAACCGCGGTAAAAAAAAAGTAAAAAGTTACTATTCACCAAAAATTATTTTCATCTCATTGAACCACATTTTAGTCCTTGATATTAACCGTGTCTCTCGGATTTTCGAAATTCCATTCACAGAAGCGGTAAAATTAAGTTTTATGCAAAATTCAGTTTTTAACCTACCACTTAGTGGTTTCACTATTCATCAAAAATTGATGTTTTTCAGAACAATGCCAAAATTTCATCCCAAGCTATATTTCATATTCCGAATTCAAAAATGAATTCTATTTTACCAAATTCATAACATAAAAGTTGCATTAATTAATTTTATTATTAAATCCCGCTGTTAAAACAAATAGCGTGTTTTTAAGAAACAATATCTATCAAAAGATTGACACTTGTTTATGTCTAGTTTAAATGTGAAATTACATCCAATGACCAATATTGTATTAAATTGTAAAAATATATTCTAAATATACTTTAAAACCACTCAAATTAATGATTTATCACTATTAACTATTTCGATTAAAAAAGTTGTTTTTAATTATAATTTTGTAATTTTCACTATTCATCAGAATATGAAAGTTATCCGAAAAGTACCAAAATTTCACCTTAGGCTAAATTCGATACTCCGAATCCAAAAATAAATTTCATTTTGAAAAATAAGATTTACTGGATTTCAAAAAGTGGTTATTACTATTCATAACGGCTAGTTTTAATAATATTTTTATAGCATATCATTGTTTAGTGAAACTCGGTATTGCGTACTACACACGCTATCGAGGAAGGTCGCGATTGCGTGTAATGCAAGACAAGTCAAGGATGTGTGTTGTGCAAGCTCCTTTTGGTGTAGCGTACAACACAAGACATTAATAAAATTAAAAAGAATATTTTTTTATAAAATCTTGGGCTGTTACATTCTACCCCCCTTAAAATGAATTTCGCCCTCGAAATTCGTCGGGGTTATAAATGGTTTACTATTCGAAAGTTTCTTTAATAGAAACCCACATCGTAAAAGGGAATACCAAAACTTGGCTTTAAAAACTAAAGTATGAAATGTAACGATTACCCAAATAAACTAATCACTGGGTTTCCACATAGGTGAAAATATGGATATGGAAGAGAAATCTAACCATCATGTTCTGATGGAGAGTGGTAGAGAACATGGCTATGGAAAAGCCAGTAATCACAAATCCATAAATTTGTGACGATCTAAGGTACCATCTGATTCATCAGGTATAAGATAACTAGGACAACATTTTTGGTTTTCAAGATCATTTCCCTAAAGTTAAAGAATTTGAATTAGAATAAATACTTACTTTATTTCGGTACAATCTCACTGTTGTTCGTGCCTTTAACAATTTCTTAAATAAATGAAGTTGAATTTGTTATTCGTGAAGTGCTAGCAGATCATGTGATAGAATGACGGGTCATTCCATCTGTTTCAAACAAAACGTTAGCAAAATTATATACATAAGTCGATCTATAGTGAGATTAATCACATATGGTTTCTAAAATGGACTTATACTTCATATATCATACTGCTTAATATAATAATACTAGTTTCTACTAAACAGGGACTTCCTGTAGGTCAGTGGTAGGCGATAAAGGCCAGTCGCACTTCGGTTGTGGGTTCGATTCCTACAGCCTTGTCCGAAGAGATGGGCTGTCGCCCGTCCTGCAGGTTGTCCTTTTTCTAAAACTATAACACTATAACATCCCATCAATAATATCGAAAAACAAACAATACTAACTTATGTCCAACATAATCCATTCCAATATTTAGGCTTATCCATAATATTGCAGTCCACTCTCAGAGATTTAATACCATCGTTGATCCCCATATATCTTAAGATATATCTTGTTGGTCACATTCCAAACATTCAAAGGCCTTAATCTTGTACTCTCTTGAATACCCATTGAACCTTATTGAAAACATGAGTGCTGTTAAAAGTTAACTCTTTCCACATACCAAAATCCTCAAAATTCTATATACTCAAACCATGATATCACTTAGTCCTTATATCAATCATGAGCTCATGAATACTGTCAAACATTTCATTTCCTCCTTATCCCTTCATTATGCGCATATCATCTACTTTCCAAAATATTTGAATCACTTTTCATGGTTACCGGTACCTTATAATTATTGAAAACCACAATAGACCAATACATAAATATTTCAATACACCATAAAAGTACCTCAACAACATTATTATTGAATACCAATACATAAACACTTCAGTCCATCCACTTCAATGATTGTCCTGGAATAAGTCCTTCCTTGATTTAGAAGTACCTTTTTAGGTCCGGGCATTGAGTTGGGTAATGCCCATGTTCTCCACAAATAAGGCATTGAACTCCATAACAATCTGTCACTCTATGACCCTTTTCTCCACAACGATAACATCGGTCCCTCCATTTGAGGTATTCCTCAAGGTTCTTCTTCCCTTCTTTAGAAATCTCAATCTTCCTTTCTTTATGCTCCTCAACATGCGAACATGCATAATAGTTTATCTTCCTCTTCTTTGATGAATTAGTCATACCACTAAATTTCACCTTGTTAATCATATATCGCGATGACTGATTCGGCATAATCACAATATCTTTATCTCTAGGAATTACACAATTTTGTTGCTCATAGTCACCAATTTGTCCATTGGATTCAATGTTAACCGAATTCCTTCTGGTTCCCTCCATTAACTAAAACACAAAAAGAATTTTGTGAGAGGCGAAATCATGCTAGGGAAGACAACATAGTAAAGGGGGAGCACCCTCAATATCTAACATCTTAGGTAAAATTCTATGATCGTTATCGTAGTTATAGGACTATATCATATACATACACTTATCCTTAGGGACATCCCTAGACATACCTTAGAAATATCTCTAGGGATCTCACTAACGTTTTCGCGTCCTAGTTTCCAAAGGTTGACTAAACCTTTCCTCTGATACCAACTGTAGAGACCCGTAGTCTGACATACATGGACATTACATTACTTTTGCGGAATACTTAGTACAAAACAAAAACACACACACAAGGATCGTAATAGTTTAGTGTCTTTGGAAACTCGGAACGTAATCTTCTAATCCTGGTGAAAGATCTTCAAAATATCCCACAAAGATCTTCCTTTTTTTTTACCTAAAACCTTTCTTTATATCCTGGGGAAAAGAAAACATAAAAGGGTGAGCTCAAATGCTCAGTAAGGGTAAACAAAAGAAATATCAATCACATAATTTTCATAAGAACATAACATTTTTGGAAATCTTAACCTGCAAAAGAGAGCATAATTTCATAACATGGGATAAATCATAGTAGTGAAAATGAAACCCTTACTTAAAACATTACTCATTGTGGCATACACACATAATCATAGAGAATCATTTCTTGTTAGTCAAGACTCATTGCCAAGACTATCTTAGTGGACAAAGTCCCTTTCTGAATCGAGTAATCCTCGTTTCAGTCCTGTTTCACTGAACCGGTATAACCTACCATTCCAGCCATGTCTATCTCATGAGATATGAAATCTTTACCCAATGCATTGGAGGGAGATATAGGTCCCACCCATCTCTTAATGAATCCTTTCTTATGTGTGCCACAAAATCATAAATCATACATCATTGCATAACCCATGTAATAAAAATGGGATTCTTAAACAACATGACATCATAAAACCATTCATATAAGATAAAGTTATTCATAAACATAATTCCATCACAACGTAGTCAAATCAATGTAAAAATATGGATAGAAACAGAACCCTTTATTAACTTAGATGGAAAATAATTTTGATAAAACACTTGAATTGAATTCTTGAGGAAAATATCCTTTCTTCTTCAAAATCAATTTCTTTTTACAAAACATCATGCAATTTTAAAAGAAAGAGATTTTATTTAAAATAGTCATGAATTCTTTTAGAGGAAGCTTCATGAAAATAAGGCTTTATAAAACAGTAGAAATCCGTTTGTGCCGTATAAGTTTAAAAAAACATTCTTCGTACTTTTGTCGGAAAAGTCAAAAAGTACCTCGTATAAAAAAACGACAAAAGATTCCTTTCATATCTTTTACTAAAAACTCACCGAAGGGTAAAATTGGATTTAAAAAATTGTAGGTGGATGGAAATAAAATTACATATTGAAGAAACATGGATGTGGATGATAAAATACACCCCAGTAAATACTTACGAATAAACAATCTCGGATAAAAATGAGATTGTGATATTTCCCTTACCTTAGGTCCGACTTGCTTTGTAAGTGTCCGAACCTCCTGTATAATGATTTAAATCATGTTATTGACTTATTACATAATCATATTCATTGTTACGATATCATATATGGTTCACTTATGACATTATATTACCCATTCTTTTGTAAACTCCATGTTAAAGAAGCGTTTTGGGTAAAATCGTTTCATTTATCGTAGGTGTTTTGACTTGTTGTTCTTGACATCATTATTAATTATATCATGATTTACTTACTTCCAGAATATAAAATATGATTTATATATCATATATATTCAGTATATATATATATAATAGGTAGATAAATAAAATGAAAAACACTGTTCATGGAGACGGTAGTCCGTACGTACGCATGAACGCTGTTTTCCTTTCCTTATTGTCTTGAAATGGAAGTAAGTAGATGACATACATATGTATATATATATATAAATCCAGTATCTTTATAATGTCATATATTTCATTATTATTTCTTATATATACATTATAATCATTCTTAAATGGTTAACATGGAGAATGAATCTCATCGCGTCGTGGAGACGGTAGTCCGTACGTACGCACGAGCGATGATATCATTTCTATAAATATTGAATTGAATTGGAGTGGATTATACAATATATCAGAATCAATATGATGTTGTAATAACTATGTATAGTTATTCTTTACACCATTATACCCATCCATGTAAGGTGGTGGTGGAAAATAGATTACACCACGGCGTGGAGACGGTATTCCGTACGTACGCACGCGCGGTGATTTCTTTTTCCGTAGGATGGATAGATGGTGAAATAGGGTTGTTTCATACTTATAATAACATATCAGTATATGAGTTATACTGATGTTATTACTTCATAATGAAACAACCTAAGAAGAAGAAGTGGAAGAAGAAATAAAGATGAAAGAATTGGTAACGGTAATTACCTCTTCTTTGAAGTGCCTCTTTGAGACCTCCTCTTAGGGAACTAAAATTGGTCTTTGAGGAAGACCAGAACCTCTAGGATGTTGCTAGGGAAGTGGAGAGGATAAATTGGCAGGGTTTGGCCGAGCTTGAGTGCTCAAATTGGTGTGAGGAGGAGGGGGAGGAGGTGTCCTTTTATAGGGGAGGAGAGGGGCACCTTAGGAATATCTCAAAATATTATTTTATATTAAAGTCAAAATCGGTTTATAATGGTTCCAAAGGGTCTTATTTCGAAGCTAAAGTGGGGATGGGTCGAAATCCTATCAACCAATAGGATTTATACAAGTTTAGGGTATTATTTTAACCTTATCAATTAGATTTAACTCTAAGTTAAATAATTTAACTTTTACCGTGTCTTTTTGTTTTCTTTCACTATATGGTTAATAAACTTACTATAACATGCCAAACGAACCCCAAATTGTATATTATTAATACATATATCCTTATCTAAGTCATTTGGCCGAACCTTAGATTTTTAGGAATAAAATAACAATTAGTAATATAATATTTGATTTAAAAACTATTTTGTGTCAATTTTGACACTATTTGATATATGATTTTTGTGAAAGTCATAACAGAATTATATGTTCGAACCAAGTTGATTAAATCATCACTAATATATCATAGTAACCTAGAAAATTATTTTAATTCATAAAAAGTCTTAAATTACATTCATTTTGGTATTTATATTATCAATTATGTCAATATTTCATTAATAAGATAAATACTGCATCATCTTTGTGTCATAAATAAATTATATTATTTGATTTCTAAAAATTACAAATAAATAACCATCATGTAGGAAATCTTTTTATCTTTCTAATGAATATTTATAGTCTAATTCATCTTATGTATAACCCCATATTAAAATGATTTACTTATTAAACTTTGATTTTAACTATTTTAACCCTTCTTTAAATAAATTAATAATAAATGTCCTAATCTAATCCAAGTGGGCCTAAATGGTCATATTTTATTCCTAAGTTTGTTTTTGGTCGAATTACACTTGTCCAATAGAATTAGGACATGTGTTAGGGTAATATTAATATCATATTTACCCTTAGTTACCCTATTTACTATTAACCGCGGTAAAAAAAAGTAAAAAGTTACTATTCACCAAAAATTATTTTCATCTCATTGAACCACATTTTAGTCCTTGATATTAACCGTGTCTCTCGTATTTTCGAAATTCCATTCACAGAAGCGGTAAAATTAAGTTTTATGCAAAATTCAGTTTTTAACCTACCACTTAGTGGTTTCACTATTCATCAAAAATTGATGTTTTTCAGAACAATGCCAAAATTTCATCCCAAGCTATATTTCATATTCCGAATTCAAAAATGAAGTCTATTTTACCAAATTCATAACATAAAAGTTGCATTAATTAATTTTATTATTAAATCCCGCTGTTAAAACAAATAGCGTGTTTTTAAGAAACAATATCTATCAAAAGATTGACACTTGTTTATGTCTAGTTTAAATGTGAAATTACATCCAATGACCAATATTGTATTAAATTGTAAAAATATATTCTAAATATACTTTAAAACCACTCAAATTAATGATTTATCACTATTAACTATTTCGATTAAAAAAGTTGTTTTTAATTATAATTTAGTAATTTTCACTATTCATCAGAATATGAAAGTTATCCGAAAAGTACCAAAATTTCACCTTAGGCTAAATTCGATACTCCGAATCCAAAAATAAATTTCATTTTGAAAAATAAGATTTACTGGATTTCAAAAAGTGGTTATTACTATTCATAACGGCTAGTTTTAATAATATTTTTATAGCATATCGTTGTTTAGTGAAACTCGGTATTGCGTACTACACACGCTATCGAGGAAGGTCGCGATTGCATGTAATGCAAGACAAGTCAAGGATGTGTGTTGTGCAAGCTCCTTTTGGTGTAGCGTACAACACAAGACATTAATAAAATTAAAAAGAATATTTTTTTATAAAATCTTGGGCTGTTACAACCATACAATAAAGTAAATATGGGAAGACTAATAGTAAAATAAAATAAAGTTGATATATAAATGATGCATGTCACATGTGTCTAGGAAAGAATCCAAAAAAGTCACAGTTTTGGAATAAAAAATAGAAACCAAAGTACTGAAAAGTAAATAAAATTAAACAGAATCGAAAGCCTCATCTTGGTCTCATGCTCCCCAGCTCCACATCAATCAAGTACCTGAGGTAGAAGGGTTCTTTCCCTTGTCTATACCTACAACCATATATTTTTTGGGTCCAAAAGCATGACCCAAACAAGGTGTGAGAAGAATCCCAGTATGCAACCACCAAAAGATCTATGCCTAACAGTCAGTGAATATATATACCAGGCAGTAAGCAGAAATAAAGCAACATCTAAGAAGTACTCAAAAGTAAACAATCTTACTGTTTCCAATTACATTAATTTAAATTTATTAATTATTCAAACCATTTAATAATGTAACCTCAGGATATATCTTAAGATCTGTATCCCCCTGTACAACCATAACAAATAAACGTCTCAAAATACCTTCTAACGATAAAGTAAGATCAAGTCCAAACGTGTGCTTTGTCTTGTCAGACTCATCACAATCTTACAATGATTTCATAACACCCCTCTAGGAAAGTCCTCATAGCCTACCCCCTTGTTTTAACATATCCTAAAATTAATAATAATAATAATAATAATAATAATAATAATAATAATAATGAACCTTTGGGAAGGCTCACACAGTCTAACCCCCCTTGGTCTCACAAGCACTAATCAAATACAAACAACCACCTGGGTAGCTCTCATGGTCAATACCCCTTGTTCTGCATAGAAATAATAAAGTATATTTGACCCTCTGGAATCTCTCATAGTTCATTCCCTATGGTCTAACATTTATTTATAGATGACCCTATGGGTAGCTCTCACAGTGTAACCCCTATGGTCAATGAACCATGACAGCTCTCACAGTCAATACTTCTGGTCAAATATAACAACAATTCAAAATTAAAAGACCCTACTTCGGGAAGTTCTCATAGTCAATTCCCCTAGTCATACTTTCATAATGTGAAACACATTAATCTCATATAAATAGTAACTCCATCCTAACAACACTAGGCATAGAAAAAAATTAGCCTAACATGATTTCTAGACCCAACGGCCATAAACAAAACAAACATGGGTAACACCTCCATAATCAAGGTAATAAACCTTATTCACAATCAATAACCCTTTCCTGAACAGAAAACCATATCAAGAACTAAATAGGGTTAAATTCCAAAACATGAAATACTTTAAACAAGGTTATTCTGCCCTTAGGAATATATAACTCAAACACAAACTATGGTAAGGCATGAACCACCTACTTCGACGTTGTACGATCAATATAGTTGTACCTCGGCCTTTGAATCGACCTAGAACATCGTAGATCTGCAAAATTTAAAAAAAAATCAACCTTGAATAACATGAGAGAGAAAAGAAATCTTGAGGATATATTTAAGAAGAAGGAAGGTCTCACCAGTGGGATTATAATGCACCCATCAGAGTTCAATTCGGAGAACGGACAATGGATCGGTGGCTTGGAGAGGAATCATAACTCTCGGCCACTCCTAGACGAGATGAGGCCGGAAGAAGATGAATATGACAATCAGGCACACCCCAGTCCATTTAATGAAATAAAAGAAAAACTACATAGTGTTTTCATTTAATGTACATGCCATGTACATGCCTCAACCGGTCCCTACTTTAGGTGGTCTTCAGGTCACCCCACACGGCCATGTCTCAGCTATTGCACGGCCAACACACGGCTACCCGCGACAACCTGGTACACGGTGTGTACTTTTAAGTACATGTAGTGTACACATAAAATTCCAAAATCTCCCCTTTTTCTCAAAACCCCTCGAAAAAAAATCATACATGAAAGAAGATCTGGGTTCTTACAGTTTATATAGGAAAAGAGAGGGAATACTTTATTATTTAGGTTTTGGACACTACGCATTAAACTAATCAAAACCACAAATCATCTAATGGTTTTTGCCCATGGTTTCTTCCAAATTGGAGTGGTAAATAATATTTTATAAGGCTAATGGCCAAAATTATTAAAATATTAGTCTTGATTTTGTATAGGTGATTCACACTTTCAATTAAATCATTTTAAAATGATAAAATGTTTTATAAGTCTTGGAGGGTCCAATAAGGAATTGTAAAATAAATCAAAAAAATATAAAATAACATTATTTTAAAGATAAAAACTATATTGGCCGAATAAACCTTTTATAGTATTTCATTACATCACTATTGGGTCATTATGATGTCATAAAACACAGTATATATTCAAAAGGTATTTATTTTTTACCTAAAAATTTGGTTGTCTCAGAAAACTGTGAAAAAGTTATCGTTGGATAATTTCGACGTTATGATTCCAGAAATAATATTAATTTTATCTAAATAATTTTCTAAATATGTTATTTTTTACTTTTAAAATAAAAAATGACATTTATCAAAAATTCATGGGTTTTTGAAAAAAACAGCTTTCAAAGATTAATAAAAATTACAATTGTATTCATAAAAATTATATGATCATTTATATTTAATAAAAAATAATTTATTAATAATATTTTATTATGATATTATTTAATTCAAAAATCCATTAATTCATCAAAATAGATTTATTAATTGAATATTAACAAAAAATACTATTTGTGCTTTAAAAACCATTTACAAAGTAAAAAAATAATAAAATAAATGTATATTATTTATAAAAAAATGAAAAACATAATAATAGTGTTAGGTTCTTGTTACATAAACCATTATAATACCTGCATAAGACCTAAGGGTAAGGTGCGTGATGGTGAAAGACTCTTGGGGTGGCTCAGATGACATCGCTCGAGTGGTAATCTCTATTAACTTCAACTTCTCCCGTAGGTGATTCTGTTCAAGATTAATGTGTTGAAGCTCAACATGGACTTGGTCAATAGAGAACCCAGTGATGCTACCTCCTTTCTGACCTATAACAAATGGGCTTTGTATGGATAAATTATACTGGATGAGGTCATCACTTCATTTGTCTGAGTAAATTGTATTTTCTAATGCCCTATATTTATACTAATCATGTGGTCACTATTCAACAGATATATTAGCAACGACAACAATTCTTAATGGTATTTTAAAATCCAAAAATATAAAACCAAGGAAGTACATATGTTTTATATAAACATTTTACATAATAAGATATTTAATTAGATCAAGAGTAATTTTCATTAATAAAAGTTTGGGTTGTTAAAAAACACTTCACTTATGGAAAGAAATATCACTAGAAAAGGAATTGAAATTAATTGAAGAATAAGGAATAATAAAATTATAATTTAGGTATATTTATAATTTTATGTATTATTTATAATTATCATCATTGGTTTTAAATAAAATATGTTACTCTCATATTTTTATCTAAATAAAAAACTATGAAAGGTTATAAAAATTATAAGAATAAAATGTAGGTCTTCAATAATATTTACATAACATGACACATGAAACAGTTAAATAATATCATAACTTCAAAATTTCCAAGTGGATTGATTATTATAAAACTATTATTTTTTATTGAGTGTTACCAAAAAAATTATTTTGATGTCAATTTATAAACATAATGAGTTATTGTTTTATATTTGAAATTAATGTTGTTATGGTATATTATACTTAATTAATAATTTAATAATAATTGAATCACAGATGTTCAAATTTTGGTAATTAATTATGAATATAAAATATAAGGCTCAAATAATACCTAGTTGTGGAAAATAATTATTCATTAAGTAAAACTAAAAGTAACTATAAATGATATATCCAAAAGGATGTTTTAAACTCTTTGGATCTAAGCCTATTAGGTATTTTAACATGATTACTTGTAATGATTTATGATAAAGTATACATTTTAGATTAAAGGTTTTGTTTTTTTTTTAAATTATAGAATCACTTTAGCAAGATACTTTTTAACTCTTCTATATAGAAGTTGTAGGTAAAGTAATATACGTGATAAGTTTCCTTTAAGATATTTTAGGAATTTAAAGTGGATTAGTAAATATAATTGGAAAAATATATAAGATTCTATGGGAAACTTAGATACATAATATCTTAACCAATCATTCATCAATCGTTAAAATATATATTGGAGTTATTATTAAACTTACATTATCTTATAAACATCATAGTGAAAATTATATTAATAAGAGGATCGATGCTGAGTTTTAAAAAAATTTCAAATCATCCATGTTGGTAGGAGAATATAGAAAGAGGGGTGAATTTATCATTAAAAATTTAACGAAAATGTAAAAGGTAAATTAAAATTTAAATGAAATTGAAATTATAAAGTGATAAAATTGATGAAGTACTAATTGATAAATTTTATACATATTAGAAAGTTAATTTTAGATAGATTAAGTGACTAAGAATAGTATAAATGAGTTTATCAGGTTTATAAAATTATGTATATTGATTATGAATAATGAAATTCAAAAAAGTAAAGAGAGAGAAAAATCAATTAGATATGGATTTTGGAAATAGCTCGGTGTAAGACCCTGCGTCTCCACCCCTTAACTCCATAGGTAAATATTATTAATCACTAGATCTTAGTGATGATCATGAAACCCATGTCTCTTAATTGTGTCTATGATCACCCTATTGAGCTTCATCGATAGCCAAAAAAATCATCCCTCACTTTTACGGGGTGAGAAACCATTAGATAAAGGTGATGAGAATATAGAGGTCTACTTTAAAGAAACCTATTACAATATTTCTCACAAATCTATTGGATATATGATTACAATATGGGATGAGATATTTGTAAGAAATTTTGAAATCCTTTTATAGATTTAGAAATAGAAATATTTCTTTGATAGAATTTTGAGAGTACAATAAAATCAACAATAAATCAATTAGAGAGAATTGTTGGTAAGAAAGGAAATATTTCAAGATTCTTAGGTACTCCTTTTATAGGATACAAGAGGATAGAGAACCTATTATAATTCATTAGGATTAATGAATCTAAGAAAGGACTCTATAATGGTTTTTTTGAAAATAATTAATGCAACCTCAGACTAGCAGCTTCAACGCCCCAAGATACACAATAACCTCCAGCAGGTAGTCAGTGTACTTCTTCCGGAAGAGGCTAGATTTTCCTTCACCATCAGATGATTGGTGTGTCTTCTGCTCACTAGTTTTTTTAGACACATGGCATCGACTATCCCTTGTCTACATCAAGAATATGATGCATCCTGTTCTTACCCATCTTCAAATGAATCCTCTTCCACTTCCTTCAAAATCCATATATGGATCTTAAAACATTAATCTATGATCATGATATACAAAATATGATGATTATTTCACTTTAAAAATATCATAATTCCATATTTTAAATGACTATAATACCTCAAATTATTCTAATAATTTCACCACATTAAATTAAATCAAAGATATTGAAAAACAATCAAATAAAAATATTAAATACATAGGTGAGTGTTTGTGATCGTGAAAACACCATGAGAGAGATATAGGTATAAAAATATCCCCCATTTTGATAATAAAAAACACTTAACATAAAAATGTAAATTAATTGTAAATCTGGAGTGAAAGATATAGAAATTTAAATCAATATATCAATAATATATTCAATTAACTCAATAAGTAAGTATGTTTTTCATGTCATTAACCGGAGAAAAAAATATTTAAAAGGGATTTTCAATAACTCCCCCTTTTTAAAACAACTAATCAATAGAGTAAAGTTTAAAAATAATTCCCCCTTTGAAAACATTAAAAAGAAGAATCTACCCCTCCCCCCCACCCCGCCCCATAATATTTTCAAAAAATTTATCCCCTCTAAATTTGAATACATTCAAAAAAATACTTTCCCCTATTAAAGTCTAATAAATTCAAAAAAACTCACTCCATTTATAATTATCAGAAATAAAACAAGTATAAGAAAGATAGACTTTAATAAAAATGAAAGGGAGATTTTAAAAAACCCAAAATAGAGATTAAGAAAAGGTATAAAGAAGGATAAAAAATGTAAAATAAATAAATAAAGAGAAATTAAAGAGAACCAAAAAGAAAAAATACTGAAGACAAAATAAAAATAAAGGAAAAAGTATAAGAGGAAAATAAAAAATGGAATATTTAATTGCCAATATGTTTATTCCCTTTATGAATAATTGTCCACAATTTTGAGTGCATGAAGGTAAAAAGACATTTTATTATGAAAAACTACCTTTAATTCATCCTTTGATTTTTATTTCACAAAAGAAATATCAAGAATAAAGTTAGAGATATTAGAAAATATAAAAAAATTACTCATCATTAATCATCCTTCAAGTGAGATAAAAATAACAAAATTTTGAAAAAATAAGTACAGAATAAACATAATTGATCTAATAAGTTTAAAATAATTTAAAAATATATTTAAAAGAATAATAAAATATTGTTTAATAAACTATAACTTTAATGTTTTAAAATAAGAGAAAAACATTTTTTAAAATTAAAAAGTAATTTGAAAATAAAATAACTCTCTTAATAAAAATTTCATTACAATAAAAGTGATAAAGAACCCCTAAAATGGTAGAAAAACTGAATTAAATATATTAAAACCAAGATAGAATTATAATTAAAAGATAAAAATAATAATTTAAATATTTCAAATATATTTGAAATATATTTTTCTAAATTTAACTCAAGATAGACATAGTCAAATGAAGAGCATCACAAGAGAACCATTTATAACTCACCCTTAATAAAAATTGAAATGGTCAAGAGTAAGGGTTTTAGTGATAATATCAGTGATTTTAAATTCTATAATAAAAAATTACAATAATATATCACCCTTTTGGAAGTGATCTCTTAAGATATAGTGCCTAAGGTTACTGGGTTTGGTGCAAGAGTGGTGGATAATATTTTTAGATTTACTAGTGGTACTAGTTTTATCACACTTATTATGGATATGGTCAAATATATGCTTGAAAAATATGAGTGACTGTTTTTTCAAAAATATTTGGGTATAAAAACTCCCAATGACTATGTATTCTACTTTAGTTTTAGAAATAGAAACAGTGTTCTAATTTTTACTACTTCAGAGACTTTGGATTTTCTAATTAGATAGAAAGTACCACTTGTATATTTATATAAAATTTTTATCCTCCAAAATCATAAATAGAAAAACTAGTTATTTCAAAAAAACCTTTTAGATAAAACAAAATAATATTTTATGTTCCTTATAAATAATGAAAAATATTTTAACTGATTTAAAAGGAGATTCATTTGGATTTGATTGAAAAAAAAAAGACAAACACTAACATGATATCATGTCAAGTCACATTAATATAAATTAGTCTATAAATGATGATTTAATAAATCATATTTTTAACAAGTTTAATAACTTCATACAATGTAATATTATAATTTTTAATCATGGTAAACCAAATTTCTTTAGAATGATCTTTTTTAGTGATCAAAGAATGATGAATTTGATGTTAAAGGGGAAGATTCTCCATTCTCTTCTGATTGTAAAGCATATATATAGGTTACTAATTTCTTCTTCTCAAGTACGAAGAACATGAAGAGTGCTAGTTTTGACTCTGGGGAATATCTTATTATAAAAGGGAAGAAAACATAACTCATAAATATTACTTCAACTTACTAAAACCAATGAGTACTAGATTGTTAGGTAAAGGCAATGGTTTCAAAGGGAAAGGTAGAGAAACAACCTTGTTCAAGGAATCCACAGGCCAAAAAACATTAAATTGAAGTTGTAACAAGATGGTGGGAGCAAGATTCCAAGGAATCAAAGGAATTAGTGGTAGTGGGTATAATTTCAGATGCTCAACTTCATCTTTCAGATAGTAGAGAATTAAGAAGGGGAAAATGAGAATAGGATAAAGTTTCTTTTTTCTTGGACCAGATTTTATATTCCAAGTAGGAGATGTTGAAATAAAAATAATCCATCAATGCCTCTCCGAAGGAAATGAATAGAATCTATGAGAGGGATCTTCGTATGAATACTAATGAGTAATAAAGGAATTAGATCAGAACTGGTGATCTCCCATTTATTCAAGGTTTCAAAAAATAGAAAATAAATTTATGGGAATATCTCCAAGTTTGGGATAGAATGGCATTCTTATTTAAGGATATAATTCAAAACGAATTGGATCTGATGAAATTTGACATTGACTAGAGATTACTAATGGTTTAAATTACTAACACATTAAATATTTTTAGAATGGTTCAGTGTCATACATTTTTGTTTAACCTCATTTATAGCCTTGTCTTCTCATTTTCCCATTACACCCTTAAAAATGGATTTATCTTTAAGATAAAAAAATGATATTGGTCAGATCGATGGATCCATGTCAAATCATTTTAATAGTCCATTTTTTTTATTTTCCTCGGTTTAGAAAAATGTCATCATTTCTATTAGAAATTTGAAAATCAAGAAAGAATTTATGTTCATATATAAATATCATTTAAAATTATTTTTTTAATAAATCATAAAATTAAAAACAAACAAATTCATTTTAAGAGGTGAAAATCACATCATCAACATAAATTTGAATGAGTAAAAAATCATTTTATATGTTTTTTAGAATAATATTTGAATCAGTTTTTTCTATTTTAAAATAATTTGATAAAATAAAACATCAAAGAAATTCACACCAAGCCTAGTGGATTATTTTAAACCATAAATAACTTCAGTTTATTTTATGTAAGAATTTTATAAAAATTATATTTTCGAAACTAGGTGGTTATTCTACAAAAATATTTTTGTTAATAAAACCATTTAAAAAGGAATTGTTGACATTGATTTTAAATATTTTGAAATTGAGATGAGAGAAAAATGCCAGTAATATTTTAATGGAATCTAACTAAAAAATGATTTCCAAGGTTTCACGATAGATAATTCCTTATTCATGGTTATAACCATTAACTACTTGATAGGCTTTATTTCTAATTATATTACCAATCTCATATAACTTATTTCTAAAACCAATTTAGATTATATGATAGGATGATCATTATGTCATTCCATGAGAGACTATATATCATTCCAAGTGAATTTATTTAGTTTCTATTACATGAAATATACATAATTTTCAGAAATAAGGTTTTGGGGTTCTATGTGAGAGACAAATGAAAGGTGTTAAACCTCATTTAAGACTGATATTCTGATAATAGTTCCCACTTTCAATTATCTAATGATATTTTCAAGGAGATGTTAGTTATATTTTTTAAAATATTTAGGTAAATAATTTGAAGTATATTTTGATTCTTATATAACTTATTTATTTTCAAAAATATTCATGTAAAATATCATTTTCAAAAACATTTTTTGGAATTTATTTTTTGAAAATTTTCATCAAAATTCATATGGATTGATTTTTTCACCATTTTAGTCCATTTGTTACAGAATTGGTATTTTTACTTAATCTTGAGTAACTAATAAATATACCTTAATTATATTTTGAATAAAATTTTCCAAAATTATCTTTAGTAATTAAAAAAATTATTTTGAAACCAATTTTTTTTAAATACAACTTTAGGTTTTTTATTTTTCCAAAGTTCATAAGGGGTATTTTTTAGAAAATGTCTTACGAGAACATAATTAATGATAAAGTATGTAGTATTCATAGCCTCTATCCGAAAATATTTTCATAAATTGAATTCATTAAAAAGAGTTCAAGTGATTTATTGGATAGTTTGGTTTCACCTCTCTACTACCACAATTTTGTTTAGGGGTTTGAGGAGAAGAAAAAGAATTATTATAGACATCAAAAGAACATAAATCATCAAATTACATTTTTCAAATTATTCTCAATGATCACTTCGAATAGAAATAATTTTAAAACCATTTTTACTTTCCAATTTTTTAGAAAAATTAATAAAGGGTTTGTAATATTTACTTTTATGATATAAGAAATAAGCTCAAGTGAATATTTTAAGGTTATAAATAATTATAAAATTATAGAATTTACCCCCAATACTATTTATTTGAGAATATAAAAATAAATCAAGATAAATTAATTCAAGAGATTTTGAATAATAATTTCCTTTTATAGATTTAAAAGAGGATTTTTGTATCCTACTATGTTATAATTCTTCACAAATCATGTTATCATTGAATTTTTTTGGGTAAATGTCATACTATTTGATAATGGTTCAATTTGAAAAGTGAGTGTGTGCTATAGTGACCAATTTTTCTATAACAAATCTTTAAATTTCTAACATGTGAACTCAATAATTCAACATTTTGGCAAGTAAATTTTTTTAAATGGATTGTATAATCATTTTGAAAATGTCGTATGGTAGATAAAAATATTCATTTTGTTTTGAAAAATTTTAAAAATCATTTTAAAAATAAATTTTAAAACATATATCACACAATTGACTAATTCTTAAAAATTATATTTTAATACTTCAACAAATAAAACATTTTTTATAATAGTTGAGTTAGAAAAACTGATGGAGCCTTACCCAATTATATTTACCTTAGAATTATCATAGAAGGTGACATGACCCCCTTTTAATTTATTTATTCGATTCAATTTGGAGAACACTTCACACATTTTTCTTGAAAAACCATTATTCGAATACCACGGTGATTCATAGATTTTTCTTGGAAGAAACGTTTCTTAAAAAATCCAAAAACCTAAATTTTTTGGTATCCAAATGAAATTGGTCACAATAATATTATCGAATAATTATTTATAAATCCAAATTTATTTAATAATACATATTATTTTGGAAATTTTGATAAAATATGAATTGATTTGGGACACCTATATCGTGAATTCTTATAATCACATTAATAAATTAAAAGACCAATTCTTTTAAAATAGTTTCAAAATTTATCTTGTGAAATACTTCAATAAAATTAGTTTTCAATGGATTTTTTGAGATTCTTTCATAATTAAATAAACAAAGACTAAATAATTATTTTCCATGTATTTGAGAGCTTTAAATTTTATTTAGTTTATTTTCACAATGAATGAATTTGGAGAGTGAAATTTTGAGGTCTTTAATGGTATAATCATGTTTATCAATATCCATTTCATTCTTTAGTTTTATGGATAATTATTATTTTTTATTAAATAGAATATATTTATCTTTTTTTAATTTTCACTTTTTCTTAAATCACTTAATTTTATTTATTTTCAAGTTCCTTATATAATAGATCATGTTAATGAAAACCATTTTTTAGTTGATCATAAGCGTATTTTAGGTCTCTATAATTAAAGTGAATTGAGAATTAATAGGAGGAAGAAGATGAAAGAAAAAATTAAGATAAGAAGAGTGGGAGGAGGAAATATAAAAAGGTGTTCTGACCTTGAAATATTTTTTAGAATGTTTCATAAGCCACTTGGGTCTAGAGACACTTAAAAAAATTGAATGTGTTGGTTCTATGGATTCATCACTAGTACTCCATGTTGTATGTTTAAAAAACTTGTTACCATGTTTATTTTATTTAATAATTTTTTTTATATGGGCCATTATGGCTTGATTTAATCTTTTTTCTTACATTCAAATCATTTCATTTCAACTTACCTTCTTGGATAAATTAGAAAATTTATTCTTCTTAAATAAATTCTCCATGTTCTTGGTGAGTTTATAAAAGTTTTTAACTTTACCTTAAGATGAATTATAATTATTATCTTTAATGGTGATAGTATTATTTACATATTTTGTTTCATTTTCCTCCTTATACTCTAATCATTTTATAGAAATTTCATACATCATTGGGGTTCTGATGAATTCATTTGTTTCCATTTTATTTGAATATGTCACTTCTTGGATAGTTGTGAATTTGGGTTCCATAATTATTTAAAGGACCCTGAGTATATTTTTCACTAAGGATTATTTATAAAAATCATAATTTAAAGACTTTATACCATTGAAAATATCAGTAAATTTTGTAAATAAGTTGGCACAAGATTTATTAGGAAATGTAGATAAATTTTCAAAATATTGATGATACATGTATAATCTATAATATTTAACCTTATTGGTTTATTAAGGAGTAAATTCTAAAAATTTCCATATTTTATAAGCTATTTTACCTATATAAATATGTTTTAATTCATTGTGATAAAGACCACAATGTATGTTGTTCATAGCTTTTCAATTAATCTCAACGTTTTTAATATCTTCATAAGCCCATTTATCTTTAGGTTCTTTAGTTGAAATATATTCAAGCATTAAAATTTTCCAAATAGGGGAACTAATTATACTAATAAAGGTTTACATATGATTTTTTTAGTATTAATAATCATTTCCATTAAAAACTGAAGCACTAGAATAATAATTATATCTCATAATAAAAATAATAAACTTTGAAATATATTAAGATTTCAAAAAAATAACACAAATAGAATTTTGAAACCAATAATATTTTATTAAAAACACAAAAAAAAACTCTTATGTTACCAATTATTGGATGGAGTAGATGGAAATATGTGGGTGAATTGTTATGTAAAAAATTTAAATCAAATGTAAAAGGTAAATTAAAATTTTAAAAAAATTGAAATGGTAATGGGATAAAGTGATAAAATCAATGAAGATATAATTGAGAATTTCAATATATATTAGAAATTTAATGTAAAATTAGATTAAGTGAGTAATAATAATGGAAATGGGTATATCCAATTTATGAAACTATTCATATCAATGATGAATGATTCAATAGATAAAAGTAAAGAGAGAGAAAACAAGATTTGATAAGGAGTTCAAGAATAGATAAGTGTGGGCCTATAATTATTCACCCCTTGAATCAAGAGGTAAATATTATTAATCCATTAATATTATTGGTGATCAAGAAACTTTTCCTTTGCAATTGTGGTTTGTGATAAGTCACTTTAGTTACACCAGTATACAAGGAACTCATTGTTCAATTTTGAAGACTGGGAAACCATTGATGAAAGGTGATGAGAAGAGAGGGGTTTTATTTTTTAAAACCCATTGAAATTCCACTCAAAAATATCTAGGATGGATTATGACAATTTATAATTAGATATTTCAGATAAACGGTGAGTATTTAAGAGATTGAGAAATGTAAATTGCTCTTTGGGAGGATTTTAGAGTGCTACTATTGGGTATTCTATGAACTACCTAGATATATCTGCACTTATAGGATAGGTATTGGTTAACTATTACACCTCCAACGGATAACTGGTATACATATGATATAATATTTCAGTTATACCTTCACCACTGGATGACTAGTGGGACTCCACAATTTTTCTGGTGATTCTTCTTCTCACTAGGTGTTCGTGACACATGGCATTGGCTAGCTGGTGCCCTAGAATGGGTGGATGGTGCGGCTTTCTACTGTGTATCTTCAAATGAATCACCCTATGATTCCTTAAAAATACTTTTATGTATCTCCAAACATGAATCTATGATCTTGATACATGAAATAATAATATTCCTAGCCTTCAACAAGATCATCATGTTGTCTATAAAATGACTTTAAAATATCTATTTAGTCCAATAATGCCAACACATTAAATTAAATTAAAGAGACTGCAAACACTAAAATAAAAAAATTAGATATGTTGGTGAGTTTTTGTGACCATTAAAACACCATGATAAGGAGATATAAAACATTATATAATTACTTTCAAGATATATTATGAAAATAGTGGTGTTTACACTTAACAATATCCCAACTATATTGACTAATGGATATCATATAATTTACAATATTAAATAAATATATTATTGAATTTCCTCATGTGTTTTTGTTAGAATTATTTCTTAAATATAATTTTAGTAATAAAGTTACATTAAAGAAGATTAAATCTGAGTAAAAATGAATTACCTTAAGTTACTAAGGATATAAATATCCATAAAATAGAAAGGTATCAGTCAAGTTATTTACCATGTTGCTATAAGAGGGTATAAACTCTCTTTTAAGATAGTGACGGCATGATATAATTCAATAAATTTAAGCCTCCATATGCACATAATTTAGAATGTGAACATAAAATCCATAAGAAATGATGGGGGATTTTTTCCACTAACACATATAGTATAGGAAAGATAAAAGAAATTATTTGGTTTAATAATCATCGAGTTAAGTGATATATTATTCAACATAAATAATTAATCCTAAAAGGAATCACAAACTCATAATAATATATGTTTTTAAAGTAAATACAAACTCAATAATGGATTCGATGTATTCAAATCTATTTTGGTATTTTTTTGGTTTCTCCAGTTTATTTAAATCTATTAGTGGGCATTCAATATAATCTATATATGGATGGTAACTTTGGTACCTATAAGAGGTGATTAGTTACTAAAAGTTTCAATAAACATCAAGCAATAACTTATCAAAAACCCATTTTTAACCACATATCATGCTAAAATACATTAGAATTATACTTTTCATAGAAACATTCAATGATTATAACATTTAGAGAATTTATGTCAACACTATATTACTTTATTTAAACCTTGAAGAAAATGTCTAAATAATGCAACCATAAGGGTTAGTGACACCAAAGAATACTAATAAATTATAAAAAACATAGAGATCCATTTATGGGCTGAAGAAATAATTATGATCATAGAATATTTATTTTGATGAAGTCATAAGGGATTTTTTTTAATTAACAACAAATGCAATCCCTATATTTATTAGTGGATATTAGGAGCACCATATTTTTCTATGTTAAATTTTTTGATAGCATACGGGAAAAAATATTATTCATACAAGTTACTTAAAATTAAGATAAAAAATTATTTCTCCAATAATGACTTAAAGTAACAACATGTGTTCTAGGTAATAATATCTAATAAAATAGATTTATGGGGTCTCCTATATTAATTAATAATATATACATTGTAAAATAATTGAAATAATTCAATATTGAATAATTCAAGAGATAATTTTTGTCTATATCACACAGAGAAAAACTCTATAAGATAATGTGTTTAATAATATAAGGAGTTTATTATGATGAATATATTTCCATATTATTTAAGTGTTTCAATCTATCATAAATTTTATTATTTGTATAAATATTTTATATTTATTATGCCTAAATAATAATGGGTAAATAATGAACAGAACTATGAGAACTACATGAGGTAGCAGTTATAACAATCTAATAGAACCTGAGAAAGTAAAATGGATGCATTCTTGATTATTAGGGAAGTGAGAATACTAGTTATCATGTGGATAAAAAACTAGTTTTCCCATTGATAAATTTGATCTATAATAATATATAATATATGGAAATGACTAAGGGATTCTTATTGAAGTCAGTGGTAGAGATATTTATATAGATCAAGTACATTGCGACTTATAGAGAATCTTATGAAGTAGTTTAATAAATGATTTGTTTTGTTTATTATAATTTCATTTGGAAATAAAAATACAATTTCAATATATATTATTATTATATTATATCATAGATACTATCCAAAAATTTAAGTTAAAGATAGAGGATATAAGGTAAATACTGGGGGATATCACCTCTTATATGTTTTTCTCAGAGAAGTGAAGTCACAACAAGTAGAGTAAGCATAAGAGAACATGGTAAGACCATAATAAATATTCATACCTCAATATAATCATGTTTATCATGTGAGTGATTATAAGTTATTGGTTATCAGTTATATCTAATGCAAGTGAGAGTCGTTAGAGTTTGTTCCCTTAAACCAACTAAATTTATTCATTCAATAATCATAATACTAATAAGTATCTTATTATATAGTGATCATTATTCTATGTAAAATTAATTTGATAATTTACTTAAATTATTAGTTACATCAAATTTTTATAATAGTTCCCTACTATAATGATAATTTACAGGTGATATGAAAATATTCTTAAACATGTGTACTATGGTCTAGATAAAATCTATTTAATGGGACAAAAATAATGTTTTATTATCATATATTAGAGGATCATAAGACATTGAGACTTCTTCTCATGAAGTTATTCCTTGGGGATATCTAAAAAAGGAGGTCGTGAGGATAGACTAGCCAATTAGAATTCTATATGTTCATGTGTAATTAGATATTCTTATCATTGAATGTGTGTATTTATTCTTATAATTGATATTATTATTAATGTATATCATGGATCGTATACTTTGAAGTAGGGATGAAAACTATAATGATATATACTCATGGTGATGTAGCATTCATTGGGCATGTCATATGTTATATGTCATAAATTAAATAAATCAAGAAAGGATTTTCCCCTTCCATGTTAATAAAATATGATATCTCTGGCCCTTGAATAAAAATAGAACTATATAATTAAATACATGGTCATGGTAGTTTATCGACGAGTTCATATCATAAAATCAAAGAAATATCAACTAATTGTACTGGGTGATGATACAGGTATTCATCCTTTTTGATGAGATATCGATAAATAAAGGGATTATATTACATAATAGCATTCATATGAAGGATTTTTTCATTATGGCATTAACTTATTTCTCTATGGGTGTCTTGAAATATTTATAGATAATGCTCTTAGAATTTGGGTAACTTCATCTAATGCCACAAAGAAAGAGGCCTAGAAGGTCACAAACTAAGTGTATCCAGAATCTCAATAGATTCTATTAAAATTAATATTAATAATAAATATTATTCTGGGTTTATGGAATAATTATTATTAAAATAAAGTTGATCACAAATTTTTTATCGTGATATATTCAAGTTTAGAATATATAAGTTGAATTTTATCTATTTTTTATTCATATGGTAATAAATAAATATTTATTTATTCACCATTTTTGTGATAGATTAATATATAAGGATTTATTACTTACATGACAATTAAAATAAATATGTATTCATGGGTTTGGGGAATAAAATATTTATTTATTTAAAAAACAAATAATATTTACTTGAATAAATATTTTATTAATCAGGGTTTGGTAAATTCCATGGGAGGATTAATGATTCGAGTAGTGGGCCAATGGAAATGATATATTTTATTTAACGTTATTTCAATAAATATTTATTTATTAATTTAATAAATGATTTTTAAATAATAATATGTCATAGTACATAATAATGATAATATTACTATTATTGTTTGACATAGGATAATACTTAAATTAAATATATTGATAGGGGATTTTGTGAAATTATCTATATTTAACCATAAGTATATAAACAAAAATATATCACATTTATAAATATAATTCATGTTATGAATAATGAAATGATCTCTATAATTATCCAAATCCCTAGAGAAGAAATCCTCCCATCCTTCCTCACAATAACATAAAGATAAATATAGAACTATTTTTTATGATTAATGAAGAATGATGTAAATCTCTGTGTCCCATATTGATAGCTCTCAGAATACCAATATCCTTTTATAGATTTTCATAGTGCATGTGTAGCAATAACTATAGGTTCCCCATTTGGATTCTGAATAGAAGTGACGATGATAAAATAAAAGCAATGGATTTTGATCATAGGAATCCCCAGTTTGAGGTAATTCTAGTTTTAAATTAATTATATATTAAATGTGAAATATCCTCTCTATCAAATTTCTATTTTATGCTTTTCATGTTCATAATATTTATCCATTGAAATTTATGGAAACCAAAAATCTGGAATCAATCCACCATGTAACCTTTTGTTCGAACTCTTCCTCCTTAGATACCAAATAGAATTCCTAAATAGTATGATATGGGCTTATCGTCCATCTGTTTGGTTTATAACAATTATTTACATAATAATTTTTTATTCATGTACTAAAATAAATTCATGATACATACCATAGTATGATGTGTCACTATTTATATATTAAATTATTCAAGGGGGAACATCATTTGTTGATTTTGTACCACCTTCATGCATCATCACTTGAATAATATTCACTATTATTATCACATGGCTATAGATCCTTTTCCTGATAATTACATTTCACTATATAGTTGTTAAAATAACATATTGTTTCTATCATGCCTATATATTACCTAAGTTAATTTTTTCATGTAAAATTTCATATAATAGTATAGTAACTTGGTCTTTATCTTCTCATTTTGGGGTCATGTTACATCCTCAATAAGTAAAAGAAGTCATATTCACTAAATTTTTCACTTCAATTTAAAATAAAAAAGTTATATTCTCATTTTTTTTCATAATATAAACCTCTAAAATCCATCTATAAAACATATATAAAAAATAATATTTGTTGTTATGGATAAATTTAGATATGTTTCAAATTTTCATATCACCCTTTCTCCCAAAAAACTTCTAAATGATGTAGGCCACAATAGCAGTTATCATTTTGGTGAAAAATAATATTTTGCCATCAATTTAAATGGGTAAAATCTTATAAACTTGATATATAAAACCTAAAATCATTATAGGGATGAAATTTTCACATTTAATTTATAATTAATTTAAAAATAAATAATTAATATTTTAGTTATTCTTTTTTTTTTTGATCAGTTTAGTAGCCACTCTCATATTTAGGACATTACAGAGAAGAATATAAACTAGAATTCATCGAGAAATATTCATGCGTGATCTACAAATCTTGAAACATTGCAGCTAGTATTTCAGGTGATATCAAAAAGGAACCAAGCACCTTGTGTCATTCTTAATTGATCACAATAGATATTATCTCTTATTAACTCATTGTTAAGAGTGAATAGGGGGATTATTCTCTATAAATTCTTGATAATTCTTTAGAGATTCTCTCAATATTAAGTGTATTATCTTTAGAAAATTCAGTATGCACAACATTTCTTACTACCCCAAAAATGATATAAACATAATTATATACTTAGGGTTAAGAAATTAGTAATTACACAGAGGCCCTTCATCTAATTGTTTATTCTAAGTAAATCCCATGTAAAATAATAATAATAATAATATTATTATTATTATTATTATTATTATATCTCATGACATGTTCTACCTTAAAGATATTTAAATTTCATTTGTTAAATAAATAAATAAATATTAATTTAAATGATATTTAATAAAATATAGCATTTCTATCGAATCCTTAACTTGACCAGTCAATCCTCCCCAACATCTATTAAAACTTGAAAAATAAAAATTTATTAAAATAAATAAATATCAATATATTATTCAATCAATAAATAGATAAATATTACACTCACTAACTCATGAATAAATATATGTATGTAGTATTCAACTCATATATATTCTAAACATGAATATCTTGTGGTTGAATTTATGTGATCAAATTAAATTGAATAACTATTTTTCCATGATCTGAGAATAATATTTATTCTTAATATTCAATTTAGATATAATTTAAATGGGATTATATATTCACTTAGTGTGTGATCATATAGACCTCTTTATCAGTGGAATTAGGTGAACATTCTAAAAGTCCATGATCAATATCTAGAAATATGTTAAGGAACCTAGAGGGAAATAGGTTAACCTCACAAAAACAAAAAACCTCATTTTAATTCTTACTCTATAATATAATCACTTTATTATAATATATCATCAAGTAGGTTTCATACGTGTTTCATCAACCTATATTCTTGATTTATTTTCTTTGAATCACTAAAATGAACTCATTGATGAACTACCATGGCCATGGATTTAGTCAAACAATTCCATTTCAACCAAATATCCAAAGAAATCTTCTCCCACTAACTCAAAAGGGACCAATACTTTCTTTACTTATTCAATTAATGTCATATCACTTATGATACACCTAATGTATTCTACATAACTGTGATCATATATCATTATGGTTTTCATCAATATATTAATGTACATGATTCATGATATAAATTAATAATAATATCAAGTCTAACTACCAATACATGTGTTAAAAGATAAGAATATTCAATAAAACATATAACATGTGGAATTATTATTAGAGGGCATTCCCTCATAACTTCCATTCTTAGATATTACCAATTAAAAGATTCATAAGAATAATTATCATCCACTTATGAGCATCCAACACCTAATGTTAAAACATCATTTGTGTCTAATAATACATACATCATCTAGACCATAGGACATATGTTTAATAAAATTTTCATATCATTTCAAGATTCTCATTATAATGGGGGACTATTGTAACATTTCAATGTGATGGATACTCTATAAATATTATTTCATTAATGTTATATATAATAACATTCATCATTTGATAAGTTTTTTGTTAATATTTTGGTAATTAAAAGTGAAAAGGTTGGTTGGTTCTTGGGAATCAAATCCAAAAAAACTCACACATACACTAAATTAAACTAAAAACAACTTTTAACCTTTCATCTATTACATGATATTCATTCTTTTTTGGGATAATGTTTTAGTCAACATGTCCTCCATGTTCTCTTATATGTAAACGTTGTTTACTAAAACCTCACTGGTCTAAAAAAAACCATAAGAGATAATACTTTTGAATTATATGCTTCATTCATTAATGTTACATTGGATCTATATCAAGGACCATTAATGTAGTATTATCATAATATAGTGTGATAGCATCTTTACTTCTAGTTATAATATCAATATTTGAGATGAAGTTTCATATCCACATTGATTCTTTAACTACATTAGAATCCATAATATACTCAGACTCTTCTATAGAATCAGAAAGCATTCACTACTAATAACTCTTATAACTAAAAACTCTTCCATTAACAAACAAAATATATCCCAATTTTGATTTTAGATCATTTAAATCTATTGGGGAACTATATTTTTGGTATGAATTGATTATTAGTTCCTCATATCCTCCCAAAACTAGAAATATATCCTTTGTATACCTCAAATATATCAGGATAGCCTTTATAATTGATTAGCACTACTCTCATGGGTCTTCTTGATATCTTCCTACCATACTGGAAGTATAAGAAACCTTAATACTAGTTCATATCTTGTCAAACATGAAAGATCCTATCATGAAAGCATACGGTATTCTACTCATCCTCACTATCTCTCCTCTTATTTCTAAGGACATGATTTCTTAGAGATATGTATACCATATAAAACTAGAAATAATCTTCTCTTGGATTGTTCCATATTGAATCTCTTCAATACCTTATTAATGTATATAACATGATTTATTCCAATAAGCCTATTATATTTATCATGATGGATCCCAATATTTGGAATGTATGTTTTATCACCTAAACTTTTCACAGAGAATCATTTTTTAACTATTTTTTAACTAACTATAAAACTGGTATCTCATTCCCCATAAAAAATATATCATCAACATAGACTACTATAAAAACTAATGTAGCCATTCTAAACCTATTTTAGTCATAGGGATCACATTTATTCTTTAAGAAATGAACTTATCGGATGGATTCATCAAAATGAATGTTACCAGATATTGATACTTTCTTTAAATTATAAATGGATCTATGTAACTTACATAACTTATTGTAATCCTTTAGATTCACAAAACCTTATAGTTGTTTCATATAGAAATATTCCATAATTTTTTCATTAAGGAAGGTTGTTTTGGAATCCATTGGTCAAATATCATAATCATGTTAATTTTTCATTATAATTAGAGTCCAAATTGATTTTTTTTATTGCTACTGGTGAAAGGGTTTCATCATATTATATCCATTGACATTTCTTAAACCCTTCAGAAATCATTAATTATTTTTAGGTACTCACTTTACTGTAGATGTATAGATTATTATTGAATAACCATTTTCAGGAAATAGTAATTACATAAATTGGAGGATCTTCTAAAACCCAAACATGGTTTTAGTGTATGAAATACATTTCATAATTCATGGATTTTTTCAACTTTATAACTTCTAAAATCCTAATAATTACTTGTAAGATAAAGGTTCATTATTTTTAACTAATATTGTGTCGCATGTTCTAGTGGCTAGAAAATCATTCATCGCTAGTTCTTTAACCACTATGGTTCTCATATATAGTAATTATACCTTTGTAAAAAATCTGCCTATAGGGTCATATAAAATTTATTCCTTTAACAACTCTTTCACATCCTGAGCGTGAACTTCATTAAATTCTTTCTTTCACCCACTATCACTTTTAAATATTTTTTCCCTTTCAAGAAAGATGAGAATATATCAACTAAAACATTATTATCTAATAAATTGTATAAATAATAAAATTTAGTTTCTTTATGATATCCTATAAAGATTTACTTTATGTCACGTGATACTAGTTTTTTTTTTATGATATATTTTACAAAAACCTTACTTCCATATACACAAATATGTGAAAAATAGATTTATTACCAACCCATAACTAGTATATAATTCCACATTCTACTTTAGTTATAACTCATCATATTATATGTGCTTTGGTTTGTAATGTGTATCCCTAAAAGGATAATGTAAGATCTATGGTGTAGTATGTGTGTTGCAGTTTCTAATGTGTACCCCTTTCTTATTTCTCATTAATGGGTGGTGTTTGATGTATGCAGAGTTTAGGTGATGGATCTAAAGGGATACTTCTTACAAGTGAGATGGTGGTGAGGGTAGGATTATTGTTTATAATTTATGATCACTATTTAGATTATTTTTTGTTCATGATCACTTTATATTGGTTATGAGAACTTAGGTAACTAATTGGGAACTCTATATTTATGCAACATTAGTTATTGAAACACTACTATTCTCCCCTATAGTGTGAGATAAGACTAGATAGGGAGTTACCCCACTTAGGTCGAGTTTAATCTAGTCGAGTTTCTTGTGTATGGGACAAAACATAGGCTTATAATTTTTGTCTGTATTCGGTAAAGTTTATAAATGTATCACTTTATAACCTAGGGTAGAACCCATGACACCTATAATTTTTTGGTACTTTTACATAGGTAATTCTCTTCATATTATTTTAGATCAATTTCTTCATTGGAATACATGGAACCTAGGGTCAATTTCTTTATTTATTTTTTTGGACATAGTGATTTCATATTATTTGATGTTTATTTATGCATCATGATTTGGTTTTCTAAGTGAATTAGGAAATGGTTTTGAAATAATGTTTAAAATTGAAAATGGGGTTGTTTTATATTGACCTTATCACTTCAATGAAAGGTTATAAAATTATATATTTGAATGGATTTGTTCAGGATGGTTTCCTAAGAGAAAATTATTTTTTATTAAAAATAAATTGTTAATTTTTTAATATATTATGAATACTCTAGAAAACCCTATTTTCCTATTATATTTCAAACTAGCATAAATAAACTATCCTTTTTAAAGTAATTTCACAAACTCTGTTATGATATCCTATTAGGAGTTGTTTTATCATGCCCTACATACACCATTCTATGTATGAAACTTATATGTTTTCTATTTAGGATTGGATTCAGATTCTATTTTCCTACCATTATAGTTTCTGGTTGGTTTAGGAAGTTTTTTGTGGGATATGGTGAGTGGTTATGGGATACCTAGATGTTGAAAAAAGATATTCAGGTTGAGTTTTCTTTTTTATTTTCAATATTTGTGTATATGTGATTTTTATTAATTTATGTTTATTTATTTATATTTTTTATTTTGGAAGGTTTATTTACCTATTTTATTGTTCTTTTATTGGATTTTTCTTTTAGTTTTTTATTTTGAAGAACTATTATCAAGTGTGTTCCTAGATATCCAAGCACTAGTTTCCAGCATATATGGATCAGGAATACCCCTCAGTCTAGTGAAGGACTTGCTCAAGTGTCGATTTATGGGGCATCTTGAGTAGTTTTGTTATATATTAGGTCACCCTAGAACATATGTACTCAATCATACCACATGTTATAAAGTATAGGTAGGGTAGAGGCCAAGTGTTCGATAATTATGATAGATATCATGGAAAGATTTAGAAGATGAGGTTGGGTCAAGACTCAAGAACAGGTTATCATTTAGTTTATTTAATTTTTTTTGTTGTATATGATCTACCCATAAGAGATATTATTGATGTCTTCCTAGATCACACATAATTTTATGGATATTTCCTTCTATTTATATCAAGTGATATGTTATTTAAATTTGTATGGATTTTATTATGGTGTTTCTATTATTTTGTTGAGTATTCGGATCTCTGGTGTATGAGGATGAGTTCTTGAGGTCATGTGGTTCTCTGATCAAGTTACTATAGAGTGACCTAGGTCGTGTGATTACAAACTATTGTCATATCATTGTTTCTTTTGTCAAACTATTTGGGATATAGAATAATAGATATATTAGTGGTTGTGACTTGGTATGGATTGTATGTTTTGTTCTTAGCTAGCATCTTCATGATCTGGAGTTCAAGTTACCTTGGAGTTAGGATTAGTGTTCCTGATACTCAATGTTATAGTTGGTTTGATTATTATTAAGTATAATGTTTTTAGTTTTTTGATTTATGAAATTTATCTCATACTAGGGTGGAAAGATTCATGATTTCATGCATTATATCAGGCATATATGTTCACATGACATGTGTATGTTTGGTTGTGATTGTGACTCTTATTCTATAAAATGAAAAAATAGCATTTGGTTATTTTACGTGTCCGCAATAACTTATTTGGTGTTTTTCTCAATAACCTATTAGTATAATTCTACTAAAATGAAAAATATGGCTGTGTTTTTCTCTAATATGGATTATCGTAGGGTGAATTTGTTATATTTTCATGATTTTTACCTTGTTCCTCAAGTGGATAGTTTGGTATGCATATTCTTAAGGATTAGTACCCTAAAGTTGGTAGTTTTATTCAGTATGAAATTCCTAATATATATATGTGTGTGTCTGTGTGTGTGATCCCCATAATTGGTATATATTCTTGTAAGTTTCTTTTAGGGTGGGAATAATGGGTAGATGATTTGTGTTTATAGTTAACTCATGAGAGGTTTTATCAGATATGTGGTATAGGTATAAAGATTCCTTCGGTATTTTGAATTTTGGATAATGGGTAGTGCTTTTGTTATGATAGGTCAAATATGAATGGGTGGAATAGTTAACTGGTAAAATAGGTGACTAATCATAGAATTTACGAGATGAGTATGCATGTGATATGTGTTTAGCTAGTGGATTAGGTGTGTGAGCCTGGAATTGATGACGTGTGACTTGATATGAAATGAGACCCATGGTATATAATGGTATCACTGACATGTACACATGATTGGTTATACTTTTTTTGGAAATGGGGTATTCAAAACACCATTTTGAGATTATTTTGATGGATACTCTCTTACCAGGATTCAAGACTATGAGTTTTGGATTTACCTATGTGGTGGGAGGATTAGAGAAACCAAAGTTTGGCATATGATAGTTAAGATTCATGTTTGATTAGGCGTAATTAGCCGTAGATGGAATGTGAGACATGTCAATGGGTGTGTGTTTTTGAAAATTTGAGGATAGGTGGATTGAGTTTCATAATTTAATAGACTCTTGGGGTGAGTCTATGATAAATAATGGAAATTCTTAGTAGCATTATGAGATGCCTTCATATTTTATAGATGAGCTATTTTAGGTTTTTCATGTTTGACCCCTTGAGACCAGATTAGGGGTATGACAATGAGAGGTGTCGGTATATTGCAATAGGTTCTAACAATCCTTTTCCCCTAACTTCATGGAATTAGGTCATGGGTTTTGAATGGGATCGGTAGAACATCACACATGGATGGTGATCAAGGTTGAGATAATGGTGTAAAGAAGTGAGACACCTTATTGAGATTGATGAATAAGATAAATTAGTGTTTAAACTTGATTTTATAATGTATGTTTGTTAGAATAGGAATTTATCTAGTGTATAGTCAATTGTGGTTTGACCAATAAAGGTAGGTGCATCCAGGTATGACTAGTTTGTTAAATGAGATCTCAATGGTAGGATAATGGAATGACCAAGGGGTCAAGAGACTTTTGGCTAATCCAAATGGTCTTATCATGTGAAAGATAGTTTTTGACCCTTCATTAGTTTTGTAATATAGTGATTTGACTAATGGGTAACATAAAACACCAAGGGATGGGTGACTCAAAATGATGGATAAGGAATCAAGAGGGTTCCTTAACTATGATGAGTTAGGAACTAATGTGATTTTGGGATACTATTTTGATAAAGTAGGACCCATAGCATGATGGAATGTAAGATTCACTTAAAGGTAAGCAAGGTCATGGACCATGATTTGAATCTATTGATATTGGGTGTGTGAAGATGAATAATCAGTGGTATTGAAAGGTGGTTTCATGGGGTGTTGTGGTATCATTGAAACCTACTAAAAAATATGAGTAAGGATAAAAACATAGACCTATTTGAGGAAATAAAAGTGGGTATCATTATTATTAACATTAAAATAATAGTATTTATCAGATAGGTTCATGCTCATGGAATTGATGATAAGGAAATTTCTATAGTGGGGAGTATATCATAGATAATTTAAGCACATGTTGATCATTTAATGTGATTTTTAGTAAATATAGAGGGTGATGTGTTGATGGACTCAACCTAGAGTTCGTTACAAGTTGTGATAGTTCATAGATTAAATAATTTTTTTTATGTTATAGAAATAGAAAATAACAAAATGTTGGTATTGCTCTATTAGATATCATGTAGACTTAGTATGTTCAATAACTAACAACTTCTAGTTGAAGGATTTAGGTTTGATGGGATGGATGAATATGAATTTTAGGAAATATATTGGTAAGGTGAAAAAAAAATTAATGTTTGTACTCATAGAGAAGTATGATTTTTGGCATGCCTTGGGAGGGGTGTTAGGTTATGGATATAGTCTCAGAAGTGAGACTGTGATTTTATTTGATAATATTCAAGTTATTCTCATGTGTGACATAAAGTGAGTGATGGTTAGGTGTAAACCAATGATGCAAAGAAATTCAATATAACATTTTTGATTTCAGTAGTCATTAATGTTTTGGGAAGTTGGGAATTTTCATGTATTTGGTGGAACAAATTAGTGATATGATGAATGGGTTGGAAGGGTTTAGAGTAGTGGAGTTGGTTTTTGTGTAGTGTCATTAGGATCATAACTAGCGGGATATATAGATTTTGGTTCATGCATTAGGTCTCGATGATCATGGATGGTTATGGAGGAATCATAAGGATACTTCTCATGGATGACAAATATTATGGTGGGGAGTTTTTAATAACTTGTGGCTTTATTGATTGGTAAAATCAATGGAAATTTGAATTTTTGGTCCCAAAGTATGGATTTTTTGAAATTTTGGTTTTGAATCAAGATTCAAAGTGTTAAAATATCTTGAGGAGGAATTTTTTATGGGATTAGAGGCCTGGTATATGTCTTGTGTGATTAGGTGATAGTATGAGTATGTTCAATTTAACCTCAATGTAGATTCCTACTAAATATAGTAGTCTACACTATGTCTATAGGGTCTTACAGTGTATCTGGTGTTGCATGTAAATTTTTTTTAAAGGATGGTAGTTATTTTCACCATGATAAAAAGAGATCATGTTGAAAGACATTGTGTAAGAGTACCATTTGGGTGTGGGGTTTTGGACACACCACAATTAGTGGGAGTTATATTGTGTAATATGAAATGTAAAGGTGAAATCCTTGATATGTATAGGTTACCATGTAATGAATAATGGTTATTTTTTATGGAATAAGGGTTACATCATGATGTATAAGGTTTTCCATGCGATATATAAGAGTTAACATCAGATATGTAAGGGTTAAATATGGGTGTGAGTATTACTTCATTGTGGAAAACATAACACCATTATGATAACCCTTAAATATCACCTAAGAAACCTTATATATCCCTTTGAAAGATTTATTTTATGGAATATGGGCCAGACTGTGAGCCATGGGTCACACCATGAAGCTTAGAAAGGGATTTAATGATAGTAGGAGTCCCATTATATCAACCTAGATCTGGATGGAACTTTATATTGTGAAAGGGGGAATCCATTCCATTATGTCCCAAGTCATTACATCTTTGGTTTGTTCAGGGAGGTAGATTGTCACACCATAACACCCATGTTTTCAATGTGATAAGGGTTGTGATAAGATGTTTTGTGTTATAAGGGTGAGGTTCATTCCAGGGATCCTATACATTAAGGTTTTGTTTCTCTATAAATTTGTAACACCTATAGAATTTGAGAATTATTTTTTTGATTTAATTTAGTTTTTTTATATTTTTCATTTCACGAAATAATGAATATATCTTTGGTTATAAGAAATCCCTAAGTGGGTATTTCATCATATGCAACACCATGTTAATATTATGCTACAATCAATACTTATATTATCTTTTAGAACATGAAACGCTATTTTTGGCTTGTATTACATGCAATATAGTGTCTCTTCGAAATCTTTTGTTACATGCAAGGTCGATTTTTACTAGACTACAAGATAATATAAATATTATTATTAAAATATTATTATATTTATCACCTAATTTTTGGAATATAAGTTACTAATAAGATTAACTATATTTTCAAAATATGATTCACACATGTATATAAAATTAATCCTTTGGTTATCAATTACTAGAAGTGAATGTAAGAACTATTTGAAAATAAAGAAATTAATTTTCTAAGAAAAATATTTTTCTTTGTAAAAACAAAATTTTATCTCAATAAATTAAACTAACCAATTATAATTAATTTTTTAATAAAATTTATATATTATATAATCAATCAATATTTTTTATACTCATCCAATATATTTTATAGTTATAATATTATAAAAAATCCAAATTTCTTGAAGAAAAAAATATGAATTCTTCTAAAAGGTAATTTTAATATCTTTTAATAGAGAACCCATTTTGAATCTGATTTTTTAAAATTTTATAATTTTTACATAAAAATTTTATTAGGGTAATTTTTTTTATTTTTCTGTGATGTTTTGTTTTTTGATTAACAGTGAATAATACTGTATTTTAATTTAAAAAAGTTTTTTCATCTAATTTATTTATAATGTTTAATTATGTTTTCAATTGTTTTTAAAGTTAAATTAAATAAATTATATATCAATTCATCTAATTTATGTCATTTTAATAAATTTCACTTTTAAATTGGATATAAAAACATACCAAAATTTTGGACATTTTTACTCAAAAACATGATTTTTCATCCCATCCGTAGGATTAAATTTGAATTAATTTCTACCAATTATGTGATTGGAATTTATAAAAATGGATTCCATATTTCTATTTAAAATAATATATAGTTTCAAATAAGTTAAACTTATTATTTGACAAAGAAATTAGTGATTGTAATAAAAATTAACTACAATGATTGAGAGTAAAATTAGCATAACAATAGAATAAACCTTAAACTTAAGAGCCAAAATGACCTAAAAACCTATCAAAAAGAAATTGGATAGAAATATTTCGACCCTATACTACCTTTTATTGAATTTATTTCATTATTGGATCCACATTTCATATGAAAAACATGGGTGGAATTCCATTTTCAAAAATTTACAAGAATGCCACTCCTCCTCCACAATAAAAAGGAACTCACCCCTCTCACTTATTCACACCTCTCAATACCTTTGTATCACAAAAAAATCTGATCAAATAATCTCCCAAAATCCAAACCTTAATCATAGAATCCTAAATTTGGGCATGATTCCATCCGAGGAATCTCTTTGGTGCAAACCAAAAGAAGTTTTCCAAAGAAGAGGTAACAACCTTCCTCAAGCTCTTTTGATTTATATTCATTCTCTACCCCCTCAAATATTCTTATTAAATTCTTATATAATAACCTAAGTATATTAAATATACTTAGATATTTTTATTTTAAGGTTTAAAACTATTCATATACACACTTCCATCTAATGGGTAACAAACTTACCATTCTTGTGCACCGTGAACTACCGTCTCACGAAATAATATTGTTCATTTTTCCTTTAACAAATCTCATGGTTGGGAATTATGATGTAAAATCTATTTTTATATAATATATATAATGTTTATTATTTATTTCATCTTATTTAATTATTATATAAGACATACCTTCATGATTTCCATTTTTGTAAATACAATAACATCATTTGTGGACGTGTGGACTACCACCTCCTCAAAGTGATGTGATTCGTTCAAACTTTACATGGAATGTATTAAGTATGGGTTTAATAAATTTATATGATATACATGAAATAATAATTATATTATAATTATATTATATATATATATAATTAATTAATTAATTTACATTCTTTCTTTCGATGTGATAATCAAACGGAAACAGTGTTCATGTGTACGTATAACCTACCGTCTCCATGAACTATGTATTCCATTTAATTCTTATATTATATAGTTTATTATAATAAACATATACTGAATATATATTATATTTATATATTTTTTACATTCTATAAATAGGTAAATATTTATCTAATTAAGAGGACCTAGAATAATAAGTCAAAACATGTACGAAAAACTAAGTGGTTATCACCCAAAATGTAACTTTAACATTGATTTCTTAATAAACATGTAATATAAAGTCATAATAGAATAATATATGTTATTAGATATAAAAATATGGTTTTTAATATATTTATAATAAAACTATATTTATTATACATGAGTGTTTTGTAAGTATGATGAGAGTCAAGATATAAAGTAAATGTATTTCTATTCTCACTTTTATTTTCACAAGACTTATTCTTTATTCACCATTAATTCCATTGTGTTGTTTATATAATTCCCAATAATGTATTTAATTATTTTTATCATTAAATTTATGGTTATTTATATATACATTTTATGATCTCTCACTCATGGGGCTTTACCGTTCCAAAGTTATTAAATCAGTAAGATAGTTTTATCTCAATTTTCCTTCTTTGAGACACATGTTTTGTTATACACCTATATTTTTTATGAGGTGTATATACTACCATTTCACATGTTATATAATTAATATTATTATTTTTATAATATTTTAATCTTTATTTAATTTCATTTTCTTACATGGGGATTATGATTCAAATTTATCAAGTTGTAAGAGTCTATTGAGACAATCCCATTATTTACTAGGATTGTTTTTTATTATGATTCCATTGATGAAATATAATAATCCATATATAATAACTCTAATTAATTTTATTATCATATAATAATTCATGATATATTCTTGTATTGGAATTATTTTTCACTTTTTGGTACTTAAGATAATTAAGAAAATGTTTTTATAAAAATTTGAATTTATTTCTCCTTTCGATCAGAAGTCTATATTCTTTAAAAATTGTGTTTTATAAAAGTTTTTTAAAAAATGATTTACTATTATCCTATAATTTTTAAAGGAAATATTTCCCCAAGTTTTAACTTCTTACAAAAATATTTTAAAATGAATCTTCTTTTCATTTTTGGATCACGGAACTTTTCTAAACTTGTAATGTGTAAACGAAATGTTTGACATGTATAGACTTACCCACCATCATGAACATAATTTCCATGATTCTTAATTTATATTACTATAATGTTTTTTTAAAATAAAACTATTTTCCTATTTTTTGGATTTTTTTTTATTTTAAACTGGTTTTTAAAGAAAAAAGGTCTTCAAAAAAATTTTATGTTTAAAATGTGTTTTAAATGATTTTCAAAGTTTCCTTTAAATGTTTTCAAATGATTGTTTAAAAAGAAAAGTAATTAAATTATATCAAAGGTTATTTTACAATTTTTCAAATAATTTTCAAAGAAAAATGTTTTCAAAATGTTTTAAGCTTTATTTATAAGATTTCATAGAAAATGGTTTCCAAAATATTTTCAATATTATTTTATAATTTTTCAAGTAAAAATGTTTTAAAAATTATTACATACCTTCCTTATATGTTTTCAATTTATTTTCAAATAAAATGTTTTTCAAAACAAATAATTTTTTAAGAATAATTTTTAAATAAGAAAGGATATTTTCCTTAAGAAATGTTTTTAAAAGATATTTCAAAATTATTATCCATATAATATTACATATGTTGATGTTACTCATACCTTTCAAAGAAATTATCCAAGGGTAACATTCATGTTATTTATCAGAATAGTTTTGGTTTTAATGAAATTATGTTTATGAAACTTGTTTCTATTTCTTGGTTTATATGTTTTTGTAAATTATTTATCTTTTATGAGTTATATATTTATGAAACTAATTTATCTTTCATGGGTTATATTTTTATGAAACCCTCTTAGTTTCATAAGTTATATGTTTATGAAACTCATTTCTCTTTTATGGGTTATATGTTTATGAAACCCATTTATATTTCAATAGTTATATTTTTATGAAACCCTCTTCTTTTCATAGGTTATTATTTGATGAAATGATTATAAAACCTATCTCGTTTCCACAGGTTATGATATGATTACATGTTTTTGACACCCATTTCATTTCAAGGGTTATGATATGATTTTATATGATATCATGGAACACTTATATAAGATTTAATTATAAGATGGGTGGGACTGATATCTCCCTCTAATGAATTGTGTAAAGATTTATATCTCATGAGATTGGCATGGCTGAAATGGGGAGTGAACTCAGTTCAGTAATGGACTTTTCCCACTAAGATGGTCTTTGGATTGATCCTTCACTTTTAAGATGGTAATGAGAGTGAACTATAACTACCAAGATGGTATGGGGAGAAAACCCATACTACTAATATATCCTTGGAAGTGATGCCTTGACTACTATGAAAATAATTTTATATTCTTATACATCTTCCACAATTCCATGTCTTATTCGTATGTTATACTTTCATGGATTATTCTTTTTATTATCTTATAATTCATGTCTTATAAACTTCCAATATTTTTTCCATGATTCATGTATATGAACTTATTTATGAAATGTATGATCTTATAATGTAATAATCATGTTCGCATACCCTTATACTCATGTTTATTCTTGCATATCTTCTTTTTTTCCATTACTGGTCATCTGTTCTCACCCCTTTTTATGTTTCCCTTCCCCGAGTTATGAAGATATTTATTATATATGATGTTTATAAGAAGTGAAATATTCATGAATAACCAAGTGGGAGATAATATATCTCACTTATGTACCAGCGTTAAATTTTTCCATGTTTCCAAAGGAAGTAGAATAATACAGTCTTTGGGAATCCATTTGTGTAATGTATTTAGTATTCTAAAAAAATGATGTAATGTTAATTTATTTTAAGTGAGGGTCTTTATAGTTGGTATTAAAGAAAAGGACTATTTAAAATTTGGAAACTTGGATGAGAAAACCTTAGTGATAACCCTAATAATATGTATAAAGATAAGTCTAAGGATAAGGATAAGTATAGAAAAATATCTAGGATTTTTGGTAAATGATAGAGTAAGTGGTTTCCTATAAATACATATCTATCTTGATACTACAAGGGTGATAGTCATGAAGAACCTCATGGGGATAATGTAGTTCACTTATATACCAATTTTTATGTTTCCATGCTTCAAAAGGCAATAGAGTAATATAGTCTTTGGGCATCTATTTCTATAATGTATTAAGTATTCCGCAAAAATGATGTGTTGTTAATTTATGTTAAGAAAGGGTCACTATAAAAGGATGGTGTCACATCTTGATGTGACCCTATGTAATGATAAAAATTATTTGGAACTATCCAAGGGTATTTGTTCCATTCCATAACCTGAATAGGTGTGTTTAAGGTCATGTGGTTCTCCGATATGGTTATTATAGATTGAGTCATGTAAAGAAATTACATGTAGTGCCACATATTTGTCAAAAAATAAAAATAATATTTTTTAAATATTCATTTAAAAATATTATACAAAATTTAAAAAAAAATATTCAATTTAAATTTTGAATACATGGTAATGATAATAAAATAATAATCCAAAATTAAATTGTCACGAACCAACTCGGGTCGACCCTGAACCGGTCACCCGAGCCGGTCCGTGACATGACCCGAGAGGCGCTCCCGATCCTCCCGGGCTGGCGACAAGCGCCAGGGCATCAACAGAGGTTGTGGGAACGATTTTGCCCAGTAAAAATAATTAATTAAAGCAGCAGGAAAATTAAACAGAGCAGCGCAAAATAAATAAAGTAAAGTAACTAAGAACAAAAGAAAATAAAACTAACCGACAGAGACAACCACTATCACCGTGTGACCTCGCGGGTCACTCTCCAACTCACAACCAAACGTCACCCAAGGCGACGCACCCAAGCTGTAACCTGCACAAACACTAAAAACAGAAAAGATCTATAGGCGTGAGTATTAAAACTCAGTAGGTAGGCCTGACTAAATCTATCCCCAAAGCACATACCAATAAATAAAGAATTTATCAACTCCAGTTTTGAACTAAATTATATAAAAATATGTTTTCCACACACATTCATTTCTAAAACAAGTAACAGTCCATTGCCCTTTTTAATTTAAGAACAAGTTTAATGTTGAAAGAACAGGTGCATTGCATTTTCAAAACATTTTTTTTACGAGCAATTTAGAAATCCAAACTTTAGTTGTTAGTCAAAATGAGAATCACACACAACACACACTAAGGGCAATGGTGAAGTGGCACACAAGGGTCATCAACCGAACTCGACCTCTCAATCGTCCGCCACACACAAATAAACACTAAAAGAAACATGGGTCAAACCTAGGAGATCGTGAACAATCCAGAATGTACTATACATGTGACTCATCCTGAAGGCATGTCATAACTCGATGACGTCATAACGCCCATAATACTACCCGGCATAGCCCTGCATGGCCTAACCGAGGGGCCCAATCCCCATAGCAGCAATAACTCAGTATTCCCCTGCTATGGGGCCACTAGCCAGTGCGTGGTCTAAACTAGTGCAGCAATCGTTCTCAGAAAATTCACTCAATATGCCAGGTTCCCATGTCAACACAAGCAATAAAAAGGGGGTGCGTCCACAATGTAAATTAATCAGTCACGATGCACCAACATCACATACAGCTCACGAAAACAACTCACACCAAAGATCACCCCCGAGTGGGTTTTCCAAAATAATCCATTTCATTAAAGTGCCAAACGGGCCTTCACCAATTTTAAAGTAAAACATCTTTTCTCAAAAATCTCAAAACACTTGTTCAGAAGAAATTATTTATCTTTAAAACTAGAAGCACATTTGAAGTTCCGTGAATTATGTTTAAAGGCCAAACTGGAATTCTTTCAAAACTGGGTGTCCGCCCGTCAAGAAAATGTCACAAGTGTTCGGTATAAAATAAACAGCTCTTTACGCACTAAATAATAATTTAAAGTTTTATTATCTAATATTATTTCTAATTAATTAGAAATTAATAAAACAAAAAGAAATTAATAAATTCTAAATCTAAAGGTAAGTGCAATGGGGGACCTACCTCGACTCGCAGCTCAATTATGACAACAATTCGGTACATCCCAACTTGCGCACAAGTACGCGCCACTTGCCGACGACCGCAACATCACGGAAAAACCTTGACAATGCGCTGCAACAACGCAGATCATCTGAAAACACAGAAACAATGTCTAAATAAAAATAAAACAAATGAATAAATAGAGTAAAACCCACCTCGACACCGATGGAGACAAAACGAAATGAACTCGAAACATGCGGTAAAAACAAAGGCTCCCCGTAAATAGCGACGGACAGTCCGAATCGATCCGAATCGCTTCGCCTTCGGCGGCGGCCGACGGTGCGCGGTCCGACGTGACCCGAGACACCCTTCGCGAACCCAAAAACACCCAAAAAGAACAAGTGGGAATTTACAAACACCACAAGAATCTTTAAAGAGGTACCATAAAGATGCATAGAAAGATAATAACATAAATAAAACCTCAAGAATCAAGGACGAGCGATGGAAAGTAAATGCATGTATTTGCCTACCTCAAGGAAGTCCATTCGAAACATCCTAACTCAAGCAACACCTCGCTTGCACGTGCCCGCGCACTTCCATATATATATATATTTATATCATTAAACTGATGAGCGTGTTCCCCGCGCCATGAGGGAACACGCACTCAGAAGGCGCACATATATATATTCATACCTGGGAAGATACGTGTGCGCACTTAGGAATGATCTCGACTCCCTGCAACAAGTCCCAACACCTAATATTAGTGCAGCGAAAACCATCGCACATCCAACAAGACACCAAGGACTCACATAAACCAATTGCACAAGTCATAAGACACAACCAAACACTACCCAAAGATTTATATCTAACACACCCTGATATAACCAACAAAATCATTCTAAAAGAAAGGTGACAATTACTCTAGACCAAAAGGTAAGGCATTTACATGCGTTTGAAAGAAAAACACCAAAAAAACTAATTGCGATCAAATCCGCCAATATGAATACCCTACCAAAAATTAACACAATATGTAATAAAAGTGCGAGACATGATTTAGAAATTAAATAACGACATACAAGAACCACATGACATGAAATTGGGAGTAAAGGGCATGAAACGTCTACCTCAACAAGTGTGAGAGCGACAGAACCACAACAAAGAAAAGTGCATCGTTCTGCGGCCCAATTGCGACCCCTAGAGACCAAACAAGACGCGCGAACTCAACCCGAAGCATTTTGAATTCGGGTGAAATAAATGTAGAAAGCACCAAAATAATGAAATGAGTTTATACCAAGGGGTCGTCGCACCGGGTAGAAAAACCACCAAGTGAAGGGGCTCTTGTCGGAGCTGGTTGGCCGGGCGGAGGGAGTGGGCCGCTGTCGGAGGGTCACGCCAAGAAGTAGGGGCAGGGAACTGGTACTGTCCGAACAGGGAAGGGGGTCGATGTGCTGAGGAGGCAAGGCCGGAGGCATGCAGCGAGACAAGCTGGAAGGGGGAAGCGCGACTGGGGTCCGGCGAGGTTGTCGCCACCGGGGCAGGCTGGACGCGAGAGGAGGGGAGTAGCATCTGCCGGCGGATCGCAACAAAGGAAAAAAAACAAAAAAGTCGCAGGGGGGGTCTCGTGTCGGCTGGACAAAATAGAGGGGGTCGGCTGGCTCACGACCTGCAGGAGGCGGGAGGCCGGGTCCCGAGCCGATGTGGAGAGGTGAGCGTGGTGGCCGAGCCAAACAGGGAGGCAAGGTCAGGCCAAGAGGGGGGTTCTATACCGGATGGGTAGAACGGTGGGAGGCGATCCGCAGTTGGGGAAGACTACGCATGGCCGAGGCTGGAGCATCAAGAAGCGAGGGCGAGCGCTGGGCAGGGGCTCGCGGCGTGGAATGGTGGAGGAGAAAGGGGGAAGCAGTGGCGGCGCATAGGTGCGCATCGCGCAAGAGGCCGCAGGTCGGGGGGAAAAGATGAGGGATAGTGGGGAGGATTAGGGTTTCAATGAAAACAATGATAAATAATAATAATAATAATAAAAGAAATAAATATTAATAAAACAAACAAAAGATAACAAAAGAAATTTATAATAAACTCAAGGATAATTAAAATTATACTTTTATTATGTTTCATTTTAAATAACAATTATATTTATAACAATTTAATAATAACAGTTTTATTACCAAATTAAATAATAATAATATTTCCATTCGCGCAAACATATTCTCATTGTGAAAATTTAAACGTTAACATTGTTTTATCAATATACAATTTTATTTATCTTCCCTATTCAATTAGGTTAATTTATTTATTTAATTTCATTACTTATTTGAAGTGTCGCACCACAGCGCATTCACTCAGACCAAACGCACAGTCGCCGCTAATGGCGCAGTGACCGTACACCGGCCCAAGGCCAACCAAAACTTCAAACCAGGAAAAATTCAAACCGGGTCCCAACTAAACCTCATCTAATTGACTCCGGACTGAGTAAACAATGAAAATAAAATAAAATAAAATAAAAATAAACATACGTCTGAGGTCGGGGTGTGACAATTCTCCCCACCACAAACACTTTCTACCCCCAGAAAGTCACCAAGCCAACAGTTAGCATAACTCGAGTCTTTACCCAGGCAAAACCAGAAGAAACTGAGAGGATAGGGGTGACCATTACCAACACAAGTCACACCCGACCAACTCAAGTACAAACATTGTTCGAGGTTGAGGGGAGAACACGGGAGGGTTCTCCCCACCACAGAAATCTACTAACACTGAGACCTTGAAACTCGAACACACCACACCTGAGGGGGGGGGGCAACACGGGAAATCCCAAACCGAACCCAGTCACTTTCTCCACACAGACCGAACAACACTCAGAGACTTAAACAGGAATCTTGCTACGAAACGACCCAACAGCTCGAGGATAAGGAATTATCTCAACCCCTCACTCACCGACCGAAGAAAAACCTCATCGCAACCAGAGTCTAGGGAATTTCTAGCCCGAACTCACAAAGGACCTCGAAACAACGCCTATTAATTTCATAAGACCACACATCCCCCTAACGCACACAATTGAGACCCAACTCAAAATTAGATTGACCCGCTCATCCGCGGGTCCATCACCCTTCAAGGAGAACCGAACGATTTCAAAACTCACTGAGAACAAATAAGACCGCTTAGACTGTGGTAGAATAAGTTCATCACGCAACCGCAACAAAGGTGATCTTACAATGATAAAAAGAATAGAACAAGGAATCTTTGGATATTTTTCTTCAGAAAGTTGAAAATAGAATCCGAAGCGAGGTTCTCCACACCCTCGGCAACTCCTGACTGTGCGCGAGCTTCACCCCGAGACCTGTGTCTGGGGCCCTGATGGCTGAAGCATCTCCTGCCTCACAGTCAGGCATTTTCATCTCCTGGTCTCTAACTCCTTCACGAGCGACGCTTCTTCTAGAACTCTCCCCGGTGGCTTGAACAGCCGCACGGTAGCAAGACTTCGAAGGGATGCGACAAGGCGAATTAGAATGTCTGGACAGGCCATACTGGTGGCACACAAGAGAGCGGTCCGACGAACTATGAGACGGTACCGACGAGGATGGTTTCTTGGAGATAGGTTCCACTAGCCCACTCCTTGCCAGGTGGGGAACCTTCTCGGAAGTCGACCACCGTTAATCACACCCAAAACTCCAACGATGATGAAACATATCATCTTCACTAGTCTAAAACTGAACCCTCAAATAAACCTGAGACGGTACGCACCCTAATAGCCCTGGGAGTTCCCAACAACCTGAAGACCCACTCCAATTCCACAACCAAACAACTACCCCTCACGGACTTTGATTTCTTTTATCGATAGGCAATATGCAAAAGAACTGTAAATTGGGTATGACTCATTAGCAAAATTAGTGACCTTTCTGGGCGGCTTACTCATGACAACATGTGAAACATCAACGAAATCAGAATCAAGACAAAACTCAATCAAGGAAACAACACAAGCCAAGGTCGAAAGGCCCATAAGCCAAACATATACAAACACAAGCGTAAATCACTTTCCAAAACCATCATTTTTTAAAACATTACAACTCACCTATGGCACCTTATGAACCGTCACGTGTGCGTTCATTCAATCTCGCTCACATCATCTGCAAACAAGTGCCCCCTACGCACTCTTCGTACATACCCACGCACATGTGACCCTCCATAAGGAGTGCCAAGGTTCAAACACTTCATTCCTTACCAAATCCAAACACATAACATATTGTTCCAAACCAAAACATTTTTTTCTTTAGAAAACCCACTTTACTAATTTCAAAAACAATTTGGAAGAAACCCCTTTTTTCAAATCACTTTCATTTTCAACACACACACACACAGAGCGAGTTTAAAACAAAATACAACCAACTATAAACCATCGGAATGAGGGACTAGTGTCTGCACTTAACTCGGCAACATGGTGGTGAGTCATGCCCCAAGTAAGACATAACACTAAGAGGATCTTAAACCGGGCACTTGGACTCCACAAGGGTCACCACCCCATGTGAGGCCGCAACGCGAACCAATTTTCTCTCATTGTCATCCCTTAATCCAAAACAACCAAGGACAAAAGACTCAATCCCGAACTAACCCTGGTAACTCAGGTCTCGTCACGAGCGGTGGTGATCAGGCACCGACCCGTAACCTATCTCCTGATCCCCGACAGTCCTAATATCCTTCTATCAGACATCCCAAATAACAAAGGGCACTCTTAAAAGCGAGGTCCGCTAAGAGCCGACCTCCTCTGATACCGCATTGTTGTCATAATTGAGCTGTGAGTCGAGGTAGGTCCCCCATTGCACTTACCCTTAGATTTAGAATTTATTAATTTCTTGTTGTTTTATTAATTTTTAATGAATTAGAAATAATATTAGATAATAAAACTTTAAATTATTATTTAGTGCGAAAAGATCTGTTTATTTTATACCGAACACTTGTGACATTTTCTTGACGGGCGGACACCCAGTTTTGAAAGAATGCCCGTTTGGCCTTTAAACATAATTCACGGAACTTAAAATGTGCTTTTAGTTTTAAAGATAAATAATTTCTTCTGAACAAGTGTTTTGAGCTTCTTGAGAAATGATGTTTTACTTTAAAATTGGTGAAGGCCCGTTTGGCACTTTAATGAAATGGATTATCTTGGAAATCCCACTCGGGGGTGATCTTTGGTGTGCATTGTTTGCGTGACCTATATGTGATGTTTGTGCATCGTGACTGATTTATTTACATTGTAGACGAACCCCTTTCTTTTTATTGCTTGTGTTGACATGGGAACCTGGCATATTGAGTGAATTTTCTGAGAACGATTGCTGCACTAGTTTAGACCACGCACTGGCTAGTGGCCCCATAGCAGGGGAATACTGATTTATTGCTGCTATGGGGATTGGGCCCCTCGGTTAGGCCATGCAGGGCTATGCCGGGTAGTATTATGGGCATTATGACGTCATCGAGTTATGGCATGCCTTCAGGATGAGTCACATGTATAGTACGTTCTGGATTGTTCACGATCTCCTAGGTTCGACCCATGTTTCTTTTAGTGTTTATTTGTGTGTGGCAGACGATTGAGAGGTCGAGTTCGGTTGCTGACCCTTGTGTTCCACTTCACCATTGCCCTTAGTGTGTGTTGTGTGTGATTCTCATTTTGACTAACAACTAAAGTTTGGATTTCTAAATTGCTCGTAAAAAAAATGTTTTGAAAATGCAATGCACCTGTTCTTTCAACATTAAACTTGTTCTTAAATTAAAAAGGGCAATGGACTGTTACTTGTTTTAGAAATGAATGTGTGTGGAAAACATATTTTTATATAATTTAGTTCAAACCTGGAGTTGATAAATTCTTTATTTATTGGTATGTGCTTTGGGGATAGATTTAGTCAGGCCTACCTACTGAGTTTTAATACTCACGCCTATAGATCTTTTCTGTTTTTAGTGTTTGTGCAGGTTACAGCTTGGGTGCGTCGCCTTGGGTGACGTTTGGTTGTGAGTTGGAGAGTGACCCGCGAGGTCACACGGTGATAGTGGTTGTCTCTGTCGGTTAGTTTTATTTTCTTTTGTTCTTAGTTACTTTACTTTATTTATTTTGCGCTGCTCTGTTTAATTTTCCTGCTGCTTTAATTAATTATTTTTACTGGGCAAAATCGTTCCCACAACCTCTGTTGATGCCCTGGCGCTTGTCGCCAGCCAGGGAGGATCGGGAGCGCCTCTTGGGTCATGTCACGGACCGGCTCGGGTGACCGGTTCAGGGTCGACCCGAGTTGGTTCATGACATAAATAAATATAAAAAACTCTATAAACCCCACCAGGTACATAGTACCCCTTAACCGAGTACTTTATGGTCCACCAAGGACCACCCCCTCATTGGCCACCTCCCTGGGTACCTGATAAGACTATACTAGGTAATCAGTGGCCTCTTTAGTTTTATATAGCATGACACCAATCTCTTAAACTTCACTTGAGCCTCATATTTACCACTGATACCACAAACCATGCTTTAAACTAGCCACAAATTCATCCTTGGACTTTAAAATTAAAGACCAAGACTCAAACTGAAAAAACAATATCTTACTTTTACCACATAACTCCCAATTTAAATCCAAATCTAAATATTAATCAATATATCTAGGACACATAATACCACACTTATTGAAAGTTTCAACAACCCCCATGATAATTTTAACCTGGCTACATGGAAACTTGATCAAAACTCAAATTATATTTTGGAGAGATTTCCCTATCACTTGCAGAGTAGATATTTATTAAAATTTAAATGAATTTCACTCCATCGGTTCAAACATCAAATACCTACTACCCCTTATTTATAATTTCTTTATTCACTTATTATATAGTGACATGCATTATATCTACCATAAATCATATATTTAGCCTCTTTTTACCCAGTTAGCCCCTCATGTTTCATGTAACTCAAGTCAATCATTGTTACCAATGAAAAATACTAATTTCATCAACTTGTTTTTTTTTAAATCGTATATTATTTTAGTGTTATTATTACAATACAGAAAGATCATTACTCAGAGTCACCTAGAGGTTATCCTATATCACTAAAAGGTTACCTCAAAGTCACCCACTACATGGATTGCACTTATCTAACTGCATTAAAGTCTCTTAAAGGTTTCCTCACTTCTTAGAGACAAACATGTATCAGTCGTGCTTGTATTATGTAAGAAGATATCTAATATTGGGGATAAATTCATGGATTTGTGGGGTTAATGTTGGAGTTAGTACCCTATAACCAATTGATATTATACTTTTTATTAAAAAATATTAATAAATATTTAATCACATAATGATTTTTCTTGTTCATAATATTAATGTGATGATGTCTTTATAGTATTAGTTGAACTGAAATTTTATATAAGGAGTTCTTCTATAATGAAAACCAAGAGATGTTATGATAATATCATTAAATATATTCCATATGATCTATATAACATATATCATATGAGATATTAATTATGTTTGACTATAAGATGTTTTAGGATTATTTAATGTTGATACTTCTTCCCATGAAGTTTGAACTTGATAATCTTCAAGAAAAGAGATTATGAGGATATACCCATTGATAGGAATTCCACCTGTTCTTGTTCCATTGGATATTCCTATCTATGAACATGTATATTGATCCTTAGACTTGAGATTATTATTACTTTATATCATGAATCATGTATTTTCATGTATATAATAAAATCATAATCACATATGCTCATAGAGAGGTAGCATACCTTGGGAGCATCATAAGTTATATGAAATTAATTCAATAATTCAATAAAGTATTTATCCCTTCCATATTAATGGAAGAAGATATATTTTTCCATTGGTTATGTGATCATTATTTTATATCATTTACACAAATAGTTTCATTATATTATGGTATATTATGACTAAAAATAGTCATTTATTAAATAAATAAATGTGTTTTTTATTATTATATTGAAATTTTATAAACATTTGAATTTCGTGTGTGATATTTCTATTTAGATAAAAATATTATTTGATTTTAATTTTTAAATAATTTTGTGAAAATCTTATGTACTTAAATATATGATTTTATAAAATACTAATTATTGAATGATTGTGGTTTCAAAATGTCAACATTAGTAAATTTTTTTGTTGATAGTTTTTTGGTTTAAAAGTGTTATTTCAAAATGGAAATGTATTTATTGATAAATCCAAGTGATAACTAGAAGGACGGGTTTCTCATAATGATTATTGATAATTTAGGTTGGATCTCAGTTTTCTTTGTACTTATTTTGTGGTAATTGAATTTTCACTTAAAAAATAATCATTGTATTCTGATTTAAAAATTGATATAATGATCATCATATTAAATGTGTTAAGTCAAGAAATTAATTCTTATGGAAAATTTTTTAATGATGTAAGTGTACTTTTAAAATGTTTTTTAGGAAAAATATTTTGGATCATTTCTGTTGGGATTCGCTAATGATGGGTGAAACCATATCAATATAAAATTATAGTCTTTTTATTTTCCAACATTTTCTTAGTCATTATATTTATTTTTATAGTATAATAAAATTTTTAAAATGGTGGATTATATTCAGACATCCTGGTGTCCTCATTAACCTTCTCAACAAACACTAACCTCTATAGTTTTCCCTTTATTCTAGTTTCATCACCTAGAGTTTGTTGGAAGATGATTTGATCTTTTTTATGGTTTTTGTTGGCATAAATGAATACCTGTACATGGGTCCATCATTTTTTTTAAAGGAATTTTACATATGTGAAGTAATTTTAGATCTAAGGGAAACAATTCAAGAATTACACTATTGTGAATGGGATACAAATAATTCAAGGAGTACACTTCTGTGATTGTGATACAACTTTTAACCTTTCAACTATTAAATGATATTCGTTATTTTTTTGCATAATTTTTTAGTCAATTGGTCCTCTGTGTTCTCTTATATGTAAAATTTTTTACTACAAGTTAACTGATCTAACAAAAAACCCATAAGAGTTAATAATTTTGAATTATATGCTTCATTCATTAATGTTACATTGGATCTATATCAAGGACCATTTATATAGTATTATCATAATATAGTGTGATATCATCTTTACTTCTAGTTATAATATCAAGATTTGGGATGAAGTTTCATATCCACATTGATTCTTTAACTACATCAAAAAAACATAATATACTCAGACTCTGCTATAGAATCAGCAAGCATTCACTACTAATAACTCTTATAGCTCAAAATTCTTCCATTAATGAACAAAATATGTCCCAATTTTGATTTTAGATCATTTAAATCTATCGAGGAACTAGATTTTTGGTATTCCTTGATTATTAGTTCCTCATATCCTCCATAAACTAGAAACATATCCTTTCTATACCTCAAATAATTCAGGATAGTCTTTATAACTGATCAGTGCTACTCTCATGGGTCTTTTTAATATCTTCCTACCATACTGAAAGTATAGGAAACATTAATACCAGATCATATCATATCATACATGAAAGATCCTATCATGAAAGCATAAGGTATTCTACTCATCCTCACTCTCTCGCCTCTTATTTATAAGGAAATGATTTCTTAGAGATATGTATACCATGTAAAACTAGAAATAATATTCTCTTGGATTGTTCCATATTGAATCTCTTAAATACCTTATTAATGTATATAACATGATTTAGTCCAATAAGCCTCTGAGATTTATCATGATGGATCCCAATATTAGGAATGTATGTTTTATCACCTAAGTATTTCATAGAGAATCATTTTTTTAACTATGTTTTAACTGACTGTAAGACTGGTATCTCATTCCCCATAAAAAATATATCATCAACATAGACTACTATAAAAACTAATGCATCCATTCTAAACATATTTTAGTCATAGGGATCACATTTATTCTTTAAGAAATGAACTTCTTGGATAGATTCCTCAAAATGAACGTAACCGGATATTGATACTTTCTTTAAATTATAAATGGATCTATGTAACTTTCATAACTTATTGTAATAATTTAGATTCATCAAACCTATTAGTTGTTTCATATTGAAATATTCCACAATTTTTTCATTAAGGAAGGCCTTTTTGGCATCCACTGGTCAAATATCATAATAATGTTATGTTTTTATTATAATTAGAGTCCAAATTGATTTTTTTTTTATTGTTACTGACGAAAGGGTTTCATCATAGTATATCCCTTGACATTTCTTAAACCCTTTAGAAATCATTAATTATTTTTAGGTACTCAATTTACCGTAGATTTATAGCTTATTCTTGAATAACCATTTTCATTCAATAGTAAATACATAAATTGGAGGATCTTCTAAAACCCAAACATGGTTTTAGTACATGAAATACATTTCATAATTCATGGATTTTTTCAACTTTATAACTTCTAAAATCCTAATAATTACTAGTAAGATAGAGGTTCATTATTTTTAACTAATATTGTGTCACATGTTCTAGAGGCTAGAAAATCATTCATCGCTAGTTCTTTAACCACTATGGTTCTCATATATAGTACTTATACCTTTAGAACAAATCCTTCCATAGGTTCATATGAAATTTATTCCCATAACAACTCTTCCACATCCTGAGCTTGAACTTCATTAAATTCTTTCTTTCACCCACTATCACTTTTAAATATTTTTTCCCTTTCAATAAATAGGAGAATATATCAATTAAAACATTCTTTTATAATAAATTGTATAAATAATAAAATTTAGTTTCTTTATGATATCCTATAAAGATTTACTTTATGTCACATGATGCTAGTTTTTTTCTAAAGATATATATTACAAAAACCTTACTTCCATATACAAAAATATGTGAAAAATAGATTTATTACCACACCATAACTAGTATATAATTCCACCTTCTACTTTAGTTAAAACTCATCATATTATATGTTTTTTGGTTTGTAATGTGTATCCCTAAAAGGATAATGTAAAATCTATGGTGTAGTAAGTGTGTTTCAGTTTCTAATGTGTACCCCGTTTCTTGTTTCCCATTAATGTGTGGTGTTTGATGTATGTAGAGTCTAAGTGATGGATCTCAAGGGATACTTCTTACAAGTGAGATGGTGGTGAGGGTAGGATTATTGTTTATGATTTATGATGACTATTTATATTATTATTTTTTCATGATCACTTTATATTGGTTATGAGAACTTAGGTAACTAATTGGGAACTCTATATTTAGGCAACATTATTTAGTCAAACACTAATATTGTCCCCTATAGTGTGAGATATGACTAGATAGGGAGTTACCCCACTTATGTCAAGTTTAATCTAGTCTAGTTTCTTATGTATGGGACACAACATAGGCTTATAATTTTTTTCTATATTCGGTAAATTTTATAAATGTATCACTTTATAACCTAGGGTAGATTCCACGACACCTATAATTTTTTCGGTACTTTTACATAGGTTATTATCTTCATATTATTTTAGATCAATTTCTTAATTTTCATACATGGAACCTAGGGTCATTTTCTTTATTAATTTTTTGGATATACTGATTTCATATTATTTGATGTTTATTTATGCATCATGATTTGGTTTTCTAAGTGAATTCAGAAATGGTTTTGAAATAATGTTTAGAATGGAAAATGGGTTTGTTTTTTATTAACCTTGTCACCTCAATAAAAGGTTATAAAAGTATATATTTTAATGGATTGGTTCATGATGGTTTCCTTAAATAAAATTATTTTTTATTAAAAATAAATTGTTAATTTTTTAATTTATTATGAATACTCTAGAAAACCATATTTTCCTATTATATTTCAAACTAGTATAAATAAACTATCCTTTTTAAATTAATTTCACAAACTCTATTATGATATCATATTTGGTGTTGTTTTATCATTCCATGCATACACGATTCTATGTTTGAAACCTTCTATGTTTTCTATTTTGGATTGGATTCAGATTCTATTTTCCTACCATGATAGTTTCTGGTTGGTTTAGGAAGTAGTTTTGGGATATGGTGAGTGGTTATGGGACACCAAGATGTTGAAACTATCTATTCAGGTTTAATTTTATTTTTATTTTCAATATTTGTGTATATGTGATTTTTATTCATTTATGTTTATTTATTTATATTTTTTGTTTGGGGAGGTTTATTAAACTTTTTTATTATACTCTTATTGGATGTTTCTTTTAGTTTTTTATTTGGAAGAACTATTCTCAAGTGTGTTCTTAGATATCCAAGCACTAGTTTCCAGCATATATAGATCAGGAATACCCCTCAGTCTAGTGAAGGACTCACTTAGGTGTCGATTTATGGGGCATCTTGAGTAGGTTCGTTATATCTTAGGTGGCCCTAGAACATATGTACTCAATCATACCACAAGGTATAAATTATAGGTAGGGTAGAGGCCAAGTGTTGGATAATTATGATAGATATCTTGCAAAGATTTAGAAGATGGTTTTGGGTCAAGACTCAAGAACAGGTTATCATTTAGTTTATTTAATTTTTTTGTGAGTTGTATATAATCTACCCATAAGAGATATTATTGATGTCTTCCTAGATCACACATCATTTTATGGATAGTTCATTATATTTATATCATGTGATAAGTTATTTAATTTTGTATGGATTTGGTTATGGTGTTTCTATTATTTTGTTGAGTATTGGGATCTCTGATGTATGAGGATTAATTCTTGAGGTCATATGGTTCTCTGATCAAGTTACTATAATGTTTTTAGTTATTTGATTTATGATTTTTATCTTGGACTAGGGTGGAAATATTCATGATTTCATGCATTATATCAGGCATATATGTTCACATGACATGTGTATGTTTGGTTGTGATTGTAAATCTTATTCTATAAAATGAAAAAATAGCCTCTGGTTATTTTAAGTGTCCACAATATCTTATTTGGCGTTTTTCTAAATAACCTATTAGTATAATTCTACAAAAATGAACTATATGGATGTGTTTTTCCCTAATATGGATTATCATAGGGTGAATTTATTATATTCACATGATTTTGACCTTGTTCCTGAAGTGGATAGTTTGGTATCCAGATTCTTGAGGATTAGTACCCTAGAGTTGGTAGTTTTATTCAATATGAAATTACTAATATATATATCTGTGTGTTTGATCCCTATAATTGGTATATAAACTTGTAAGTTCCTTTTGGGGTGGTAATAATGGGTAGATGATTTGTGTTTACAGTTGATTCATGAGAGGTTCTATCAGATATGTGGTATAGGTATAAAGATTCCTTAGGTATTTTGAATGTCGGAGAATGGGTAGTGCTTTTGTTATGATAGGTCAAATATGAATGGGTGGAAAAGTTAACTGGTAAAATAGGTGACTAATCATAGAATTTAAGAGATGAGTATGTGTGTGATATGTGTTTAGTTGGTGGATTAGGTGTGTGAACCTGGAATTGATGATATATGACTTGATATGAAATGAGAACCATGGTATGTAATGGTATCACTTACATGTACACATGATTGGTTATGATTTGTTTGGTAATAGGGTATTCAAATCACCATTTTGAGATTATTTTGATGGATACACTCTTACCATGATTCAAGACTATGAGGTTTTGATTTACCTATGTGGTGGGAGGATTATAGAAACCTAAGTTTGGCATATGGTAGTTAAGATTCAGGTTTGATTAGGCATAATTGGCCTTAGATGGAATGTGATACATGTCAATGGGTGTATTTTTTGTGAAAATTGGATGATAGGGGGGTGGAGTTTCATAATTTAATAGACTCCTGGGGTGAGTTTATGATAAATAATGGAAATTATTGGTGGCATTATGAGACACCTTCATATTGTATAGATAAGCTATTTTAGGATTTTCACGTTCGACCCCTTTAGACAAGATTAAGCGTATGACATTGAAAGGTGTCGGTATATTGCAATAGGGTCCATAAATCCTTTTCCCCAAACTTCATGGATTTAGGTCATGGGTTTTTGATGGGCTCGGTATAAGATCACAGATGGATGGTGATCAAGGTAGAGATAATGGTGTAAATAAGTGAGACACCTTATTGAGATTGATGAATAAGATAAATTGGTGTTTAAACATGATGTTATAATGCATGTTAGTTAGAATAGGCATTTATCTAGTGTATAGTAAACTGTGGTTTGACCAATAAAATTAGGTACATCCAGGTATGACTAGTGTGTTAGATGATATCTCAATGCAATGATAATGGAATGACCAAGAGGTCAAGAGACTTTTGGATAATCCAAATGGTCTTATCATGTTAAATATAGTTTGTGACCCTTCATGATTTTTGTAATGTAGTGATTTGACTAATAAGTCACATAAAACACCAAGGGATGGGTGACTCAAAATGATGGATAAGAAATCAAGAGGGTTCCTTAACTATGATGAGTTAGGAACTAATGTGATTTTGGGATACTAGTTTGATTAAGTAGGACCCATAGCAGGATGGAATGTTAGATTAACTTAAAGGAAAGCAAGTCCATGGACCATGAGTTGAATCTATTGATATTGGGTGTGTGAAGATGGATTATCAGTGGTATTGAAAGGTGGTTTCATGGGGTGTTGTGGTATCATTGAAACCTACTAAAAAATATGAGTAAGGATAAAAACAAGGACCTATTTGAGGAAATAAAATTTAGTATCATGATTATTAACATTAAAATAATAGTAGATATCAGATAGGTTCATGATCATGGAATTGATGATAAATAAATTTCTATAGTGGGGAGTATATCATAGATTATTTAAGCACATGGTGATCATTTCATGTGATTTTTATTAAATATAGAGGGTGATGTGTTGATGGACTCAACCTAGAGTTCATTACAATTTTTGATAGTTCATAGATGAAATAATTTTGGTTATGTTAGGGAAATATAAAACAACAAAATTTTGGTATTGTCCTATTAGATATCTTGTAGACATAGTATGTTTCATAACTAACAACTTCTAGTTGAGGGATTTTGGTTTGATGGGATGGATGAATATGAATTTTAGGAAATATATTGGTAAGGTGAAAAGGTTTTTTTAATGTTGGTACTCATAGAGAAGTATGATTTTTGGCATTCCTTGGCAGGGATGTTAGGCTATGGATACAGTCTCAGAAGTGAGACTGTGATTTTATATGAGAATAGTCAAGTGATTCTCAGGTGTGACATAAAGTGAGTGATGGTCAGGTGTGGACCGAGGATGCAAAGAAATTCAATATGACATTTGTGATTTCAGTAGTCATTAATGTTTTGGGAAGTTGGGCATTTTCATGTATTTGGTGGAAAAAAATCAGTGATATGATGAATGGTATGGAAGGGTTTAGAGTAGTGGAGTTGGTTTGGGTGTAGTGTCATTAGGATCATAACTAGCGGGATATATAGATTTTGGTTCATGCATTAGGTCTCAATGATCATGGATGGTTATGGAGGAATCATAAGGATACTTTTCATGGATGAAAAATATTATGGTGGGGAGTTTTTAATAAATTGTGGCTTTATAGGTTGGTAAAATCAATGGAAATTTGAATTTTTGGTCCCAAAGTAGGGATGTTTTGAAAATTGAGTTTTGAATCAAGATTCCAAGTGTTAAAATATCCTAAGGATGAATTTTTGATGTGATTAGAGGCCTTGGATATGTCTTGTGTGATTAGGTTATAGTATGAGTACGTTTGGTTTAACCTCATTGTACATTCCAACTAAAGATAGTAGTCCGCACAATGTCTATAGGGTGTTACAGTGTAGCTGGTGTTGCTTGTGAAATTCTTTTAAAGGATGGTAGTTATTTTCACCATGATAAAAATAGATCATATTGAAAGACATTGTGTAAGATTACCATTTGGGTGTGGGGTTTGGGACACACCACAATTAGTGGGAGTTATATTGTGGAATATGAAATGTAAAGGTGAAATCCTCGATATGTATAGGTTACCATGTAATAAATAATGGTCATTTTTATGGAATAAGGGTTACATCATGATGTGTAAAGTTCTCCATGCAATATATAAGAGTTAACATGGGATATGTAAGGGTTAAATATGGGTGTGAGTATTACATCATTGTGGAAAACATAACACCATTATGATAACCCTTACATATCACCTAATAAACCTTATGTATCCCTTTGAAAGAATTATTTTATGGAAGATTGGCCAGACTGTGAGCCATGGGTCACACCATGAAGCTTAGAAAGAAATTAAATGATAGTAGGAGTCCCATGATATCAATATAGATCTGGATGGAACTTTATATTGTGAAAGGTGGAAGCCATTTCATTATGTCCCAAGTCATTACATCTTTGGTTCATTCAAGGAGGTATATTGTCACACCATAACACCCATGTTTTCAGTGTGATAAGGGTTGTGATAAGATGTGTTGTGTTATAAGGGTGAGTTTCATTCCATGGATCCTATACATTAAGGTTTTATTTCTCTATAAATTTGTAACACCTAGAGAATTTGAGAATTATTTTTTCGAATTAATTTAATTTTTTTATATTTTTCATTTCACGAAATAATGAATATATCTTTGGTTATAGGGAATCACTAAGTGTGTATTTCATCATATGCAACACCAAGTTAATATTATTCTATACTCAATACTTATATTAGCTTGTAGAACATGTAATGCTATTTTTGGCTTGTATTACACACAATATAGTGTATCTTCAAAATCTTTTGTTACATGCAAGGTCGAGTTTTACTAGACTACAAGATAATATTAATATTATTAGTAAAATATTATTATATTTATCACCTAGTTTTTGGAATATAAGTTACTAATAAGATTAACTATATTTTGAAAATATGATTCACACATGTATATAAAATGAATCCTTTGGTTATAAATTTATGGAAGTGAATGTAAGAACTATTTGAAAATAAATTAATTAATTTTCTAAGAAAAATATTTTTCTTTGTAAAAAAAAGTTTATCTCAATAAATTAAACCTAACAAATTTTAATTAATTTTTCAATAAAATTTATATATTATATATTCAGTCAATATTTTTTATACTCATCCAATATATTTTATAGGTATAAGATTAGAATAAATCTAATTTTCTGAAGAAAAAATTTATCTATTCTTCTAAAAGGTAATTTTAAAGTATTTTAATAGAGAACCCATTTTGAATCTAATTTTTGAAAATTTTATAATTTTTACAAAAAAATTATATTAGGTTGATTTTTTTTATTTTTCTGTGAAGTTTTGTTTTTTGATTAACAGTGAATAATATTGTATTTTAATTTTAAAATTTTTTTTCATCTAATTTATTTATAATGTTTAATTATGTTTTTAATTGTTTTTAAAGTTAAATTAAATCAATTATATATCAATTCTTCAAATTTATGTCACTGTAATCAATTTCAGTTTTAAATTGCATATAAAAACTTACCAAAATTTTGGACATTTTTACTTAAAAAACATGCTTTGTCATCCCATCCGTAGGATTAAATTTGAATTAATTTCTACCAATTATGTGGTTAGAATTTATAAAAATGGATTCCATATATATATTTAAAATAATATATAGTTTCAAATAAGTTCAACTTAGTATTTGACAAAAACATTAGTGATTGTAATAAAAATTAACTACAATGATTGAGAGTGAAATTAGCTTAACAATAGACTAAACCTTAAACTTAAGAGCCAAAATGACCTAGAAACCTATCAAAAAGAAATTGGATAGAAATATTTTGACCTTATACTACCTTTTATTGAATTTAGGTCATTATTGGATCCACATTTCATATGAAAAATGTTGGTGGAATTCCATTTTCAAAAATTTACAAGAATGCCACTCCTCCACTATAAAAAGGAACTCACCCCTCTCACTTATTCACACTTCTAAATCCATTTGTATCAAAAAAAGTCTGATCAAATAATCTCCCAAAATCCATTCCTTAATCATAGAATCCTCAATTTGGGCATAATTCCATCCAAGGAATCTCTTTGGTGCAAACCAAAAGAAGTTAACCAAAGAAGAGGTAACAACCTTCCTCAAGCTCTTTTGATTTATTTTCATTCTCTACCCCCTCAAATATTCTTATTACATGATTATATAATGAGCTATGTATATTAAATATACATATATATTTTTATTCTAAGGTTTAAACCTATTCATATACACACTTCCATCCAATGGGTAACAAACATACCATTCTTGTGCACAGTGAACTACCGTCTCACAAAACGATATTGTTCATTTTTCCTTTACCACCTCTCATGGTTGGGAATTATGATGAAAATTTTATTTTTATATAATATATATAATATTTATGATTTATTTTATCTTATTTAATTATTATATAAGACATAACTTCATGCTTTCCATTTTTTTTAAATACAATAACATCGTTTGTGGACGTGTGGACTACCACCTCCTCAAAGCGATGTGATTCGTTCACACTTTACATGGAATGTATTAAGGATGGGTTTAATAAATTTATATGATATACATAAAATAATAATTATATTATAATTATATTATATATATATATGTATATAATTAATTTACTTTCTTTCTTTCTATAAGATAATCAAACGGAAACATTGTTCATGCGTACGTAAGACCTACCGTCTCCATGAAATGTGTATTCCATTTAATACTTATATTATATAGTTTATTATAATAAAAATATGCTGGATATGTATGATATATATATTATTTTTTAAATTCTATAAATATGTAAATTTGATCTAAGTATGAGGACCAAGAATAACATGTCAAAACATGTACGAAAAACTAAGTGGTTATCACCCAAAATGTAACTTTAACATTGATTTATTAATAAACAGGTAATATAAAGTCATAATAAAATAATATATGGTATTAGATATAATAATATGGTTTTTAATATATTTATAATAAAATTATATTTATTATACATGAGTTTTTTGTGAGTATGATGAGAGTCAAGACATAAAGTAAATGGATTTCTAGTCTCACTTTTATTTCCGCAAGACTTATTATTTATTCGCCATTAATTCCTTTGTGTAGTTTATATAATTCCCAATAATGTATTTAATTATTATTATAATTAAATTTATGGTTATTTATATATACATTTTATGATCTCTCACTCATGGATCTTTACCATTCAAATGTTACCAAATCAGTAAGATAGTTTTATCTTAATTTTCCTTCTTTGAGACACATGTTTTGTTATACACCTATATTATTTTATGAGGTGTATATACTACCATTTTATATGTTATATAATTAATATTTTTATTTTTATAATATTTTAAGCTTTATTTACTTTAATTTTCTTACATGGGGATTATGATTCAAATTTATCAAGTTATAAGAGTCTATTGAGACAATCCCATCATTTACCAGGATTGTTTTTTATTATGCTTCCATTGATGAAATATTATGATCCATATCTAATAACTCTAATTAATTTTATTATACTATATTCATTTATGATATATTCATTTATTGGAACTATTTTTTACTTTTTGGTACTTAAGATAATTAAAAAAATGTTTTTATGTTAATTTGACTTTATTTCTCCTTTCGATCATAAATATATGTTCTTTAAAAATTGTGTTTTATAAAAGTTTTTTAAAAAATGATTTACTATTATCCTATGATGTTTAAAGGAAATATTTCCCCAAGTTTTAACTTCTTATAAAACTATTTTAAAATGAATCTTCTTTTCATTTTTTGATCAGAGACCTTTATTAAACTTGTAACGTGTCAAAGGAATGTTTAACATGTATGGACTTACCCACCATCATGAACATAATTTCCTTGATGCTTCATTTATATGATCATAATGTTATATTTTTTAAAAGAAAATTATATTTCTATTTTTTTGAAATAGTTTTTGATTTTAAACTCGTTTTTAAAGAAAACGGTCTTGAAAAGTTGTTTTATTTTTAAAAAGTGTTTTAAATTATTTTCAAAGTTTACTTTATATGTTGTCAAATTATTGTTTACAAAGAAAAGTAATTAAATTATATCAAAGTTTATTTTACTATTTTTCTAAGAATTTTCAAACAAAAATGTTTTCAAAATTTTTTAAGCTTCTTTTATAATCTTTCAAGGAAAATGGTTTTCAAAATATTATTAATATTATTTTATAGTTTTCAAGCATCCTTTATAAGTTTTCAAGGAAAATTATTTCCAAAATATTTTCAATATTATTTTATAATTTTTCAAGTAAAAAGGTTTTCAAAATGATTACAATCCTTCCTTATATGTTTTCAATGTATTTTAAAAGAAAATGCTTTTCAAAACAAATTATATTCTAAGAATCCTTTTTAAATAATAAAGGATATTTTCCTCATGAAATGTTTTTAATATATATTTCAAAAAATTTCTCCATATAAGATTAAAACTGTTGATGTTACTCATACCTTTATAAGAAATGATCCAAAGGTAACATTCATGTTATTTATCTGAATGGTTTATGTTTTAATGAAATTATGTTTATGAAACTTGTTTCTCTTTATTAGTTTATATGTTTATGTAACTCATTTCTATTTTATGAGTTATATATTTATGAAACTCAGTTCTCTTTCATGGGTTATATGTTTATGAAACCCTCTTAGTTTCATAAGTTATATGTTTATGAAACTCATTTCACTTTCATGGGTTATATGTTTATGAAACCCATTTATATTTCACTAGTTATATTTTTATGAAACCCTCTTATTTTCATAGGTTATTCTTTAATTAAATGATTATAAAACCTATCTCTTTTCCACAGGTTATGATATGATTACATGTTTTTGATACCCATTTCATTTCAAGGGTTATGATATTATTTTCTATGATATCATGGAACACTTATATAATATTTAATTATGATATGGGTGGGAATTATATCTCCCTATAATAAATTGTGTAAAGATTTATATCTCATGAGATTGACATGGATGAAATGGGGAGTGAACTTAGTTCAGTAATGAACTTTTTCCACTAAGATGGTCTTTGGAGTGATCCTTGACTATTAATATGGTAATGAGAGTGAACTATAACTACCAAGATGGTATAGGGAGTAAACCCATACTACTAATATTTCTTTGGAAGTGATGCCTTGACTACTATGAAAATAATTTTATATTATTATGCATTTGTCACAATTCCATGTCTTATTACTATGTTATACTTTCATGGATTATTCTTTTTATTATCTTATGATTCATATCTTATAAACATCCAATATTTTTTCCATGATTCATGTATATGAAATTTTTTAAGAAATGTACGATCTTCTAATGTCATAATCATGTTCACATACCCTTATACTCATGTTTATTCTTATATATCTTCTTTTTTCCCTTAATGGTCATCTGTTCTGACCCCTTTTATGTTTCCCTTCCCCGAGTTATGAAGATATTTATTATGTATGATGTTTATAAGAATAGTAATATTCATGAATAACCTAGTGGGAGATAATATAGCTCACTTATGTACCAGCATTAAATTTTTCCATGTTTCCTAGGGAAGTATACTAATACAGTATTTGGGTATCTATTTGTGTAATGTATTTTGTATGCTAAAAAAATGATGTAATGTTAATTTATTTTAAGTGAGGGTATTTATAGTTGGTATTAGAGAAAAGGACTTTTTAAACATTGGAAACTTGGATGAGAAAACCTTAGTGATAACCCTAATAATATGTCTAAATATAAGTCTAAGGATAAGGATAAGTATAGAAAAATGTCTAGGAGTTTTGTTAAAGGATAGAGTAAGTGGTTTTCTATAAATACATCTCTATCTTGATACTACAAGTTGATGTGGCTTTAGAACAGATGTACCTAGGGTTGAGAGATCTAACATGCTGTTTTGGTCCTGACTTGAGTGTAAATTGGTATATGACAATGGGTCATTCTACACACCTGGTTTGACACTCCCAGGGGATATGATTTAAACAATTAAAAACACTTCACAAACCATCATTGAGGATTTAAATAGGATTTTTTATGAATAACCTAGGATATGCCTAAGGTATCTTATATTTAAATGAATATCTCATAACTTAGACATAATATAAGTGATTTGTCATAATTATGTGGTTTTAAAATATAATAAGTGTTTCTTACACAATGATTTCTGGTTTTAGTCAATGGAGGGGATCGAAAGGAACTAGATTAACATTGAATTTTATAGAAAATTTTTTGATGAGAAGATGAATGAGAGGATCACTATGGTAAAGGATTTTGTGATCATGCCTAATAATTTTTCACGAAACATGATTAACAAATTATAGCTTAAAAAACTCTCAAAGTGACCAAATAAGATAAAAAAAGATTTTTTTGAGAGTTAGGGTAATAGAAACCATGTTGGAAAGAAAAATCAGTTTCATTTATGTCAGGAATGTGGAAATAATTACCCAAGTGAATTCCTTATAGGAATAAGTTTTCGTTTTGACTATGGAAAATAATGACAAAAATAAAGTAACTACAAAGGAAAAATGAAAGGTTTAGTTAAATAAATGGATGGAAATATTTTCCTATCTAATACATCATCATAGGTTAAATGATTTAAGTGTGGAAATAATGGTCATTATCAAAATCGATTTCCTAAGTGGAAATCTCCTGAAGAGAATCAAAAAGGTGGTATGAGTAATGGTTATATTGTTACTGATGATGAGACTACAGATGAAATGTGAAACGAAATTGGTATTTATTAATAGGATTAGGTATTCTTATTATGGCTTAAGGATGAAGTGGAATAATTGAATTTTTTATATATTTGGATTCAATAAATATGTTATATGAATGATGAAATATATATGGATTGTTTGTTATATGTTTTTTCTCTAAGGATTTATAGTAATAGAATTAATGGTTCCAATAGACTAGAAAAGTGATTTAATGTCAAGGTGATGTTCAGGAAAAACACATGATTAAGGGAAATATAACCCTTAATATATTCTTTATGTTGATATAATGATGTTTGGATAAAGATATATTGGATATGAATAAATAAATTGGATGGTAATGATTACTTTAGATCAAATTTTGTATTTTTTGACAAGTGGTTTATTCTATTATAGATGGAGTTTATAGTTTTTTTATTTTAGGAATATATCCAATAAACTTTGGAATAAGTAAACATGAATGTTTACAATAATTATTTGTTGTAATTTAGGTTGTTACCATGTTTCAAGAGAATACAATATAAAGGAATTATCATTTGGTATGTGATAGATAATAGCTATTATAAGATATATAAGGGAAACAATGTTAAGCTAATTTTGAGAAATTTTGTGACCATATTTCTAGAGTTTTGGACTTTCATCTTCTGAAAGGGTTATAAAATTAACCATTTATGGAATGATTTAGGTTTAAATTATTATAAGGTTTCATATATTAAACTATTATCTCACCATAGGATGATTCATTCTTATTGGATAACTTGTGTTAGCCTTATATTATGATAAAAATATATAGAATGACTTATCATTATATTTAGGGATCTCATGATCTTTTAATACTTCAAGAATGAAAAATTCACCTTAATTTCTGGGAATGGGAGATAATGTGGGAGTTTATCAAGGCACAAAAAAGGGTAATGTAAGTATATATTTTCAGGAAAATTATTCAACTTTAGGGAAAATGATCTTAAACCGAAAAATGTTATCCTAATACCTTCATTTTTTATGAATCAAATGGCCTCTTAAATCATCATTGATATGTGCATTTGTGATTGTTAAATTTCTCTTAACCATGTTCTATATCACTCTCCACCATAACTTGATAGTTATATTTCTATTCCATGTCCATGTTTTTACTTTCCACCTATGTTATCCTATGTGGAACCTAGTTATGTGTTACTTTAGGTAACTATTATGGTTCAAACTTTTACTTTTTAATGGAATTTTTAGTATTCCTTTTTATGATGTGGGATTCTATGAAATTAACATTAAAGTATCAAAATCATAATAACCTGGATGAATTTTGAGGGGGAAAATCATTTTAAGGGGGTAGAATATAACACCCCAATATTTTGTGAATTTTTTTTTCAAATTAATTTAATATTTTGATATTTTTCATTTCATGAAACACTGAATATATATTTTGATATACTAAATCACTAAGTGTGGATTGTGTTATACATAACACCAAGTCATACTTGTTCTACACACAACAATTAGATTAGATTTAGTCACATGAATCATCGTGTTTGTCTTGTATTATACACAATATTGAGTCCCTTCGATATCTTGTGCTACATGCAAGGTTGAGTTTTACCAAAATACAGGATACTATTAATAATATTATTTAAATATTACTATAGTTACCACCTATCCATTGGAAAGGAAGTTATAAATATGATTAACTGAATTGTGAAAATATTATTTACACATGTATATCAAAGGAATCCTTTGGTTATCAATTACTATAAGTGAATGTAATATCTATTTGAAAATAAATAAATTAGTTTTCTAATAAAACTCTTTTTCTATGTAAAAACAAAATTTTAGCTCAATAAATTAAACAAACCATTTTTGATTAATTATTTCAATATAATTTATATATTATATATTTAATAAATATTTTTTATACTTATACAATATATTTGATAGGTATAAGATAAGAATAGATCCAATTTTGTGAATAAAAACATGTATTCTTCTAAAAGGTGATTTTACCGCCTTTTAATACTAAACCAATTTTAAAGATTATTTTAGAAAATTTTATAATTTTTATTTGAAAAAAAAACATCATTTTTGAAATATTAAAATAAAAATTATATTAGTATTAATTTTTGGTATTTTTTGTGAAGTTTCATTTTTAGATGAATAATGAATAATACTGAATTTTAATTCAAAACACCTTTTCATCATATTTATTTATAAGTTTAAAGTATGTTTTCTATTGGTTTTAAAGATTAATTATATCAATTATTAATAATTTAATCCAATTTAGGTCATTATAATCAATTTCACTTTGAAATTGGATGTAAAAACTTACCAAAAGATTAGACTATTTTACCTTAAAAACCCGCTTTGTTTTCCTGTCCGTGGGATTAAATTTGAATTAATCTATTAAAATAAAATTATATGAATTAGGAAAAATGGATTACATATTTTTAATTAGAATAATATATTATTTAAAATAATTTCACCTTAGTTTTTTACAAAACAAATAGTGAAAGTAATTTAAATTAATTACAATGATTAAAAGGAAAATTAGATTAGCAAGAGACTAAACCTTACACTTAAGGACCAAAATGGCATAGAATCTTGTCAAAAATACATTATATGTCCATATTTATACCGTATAATCCATTTTTCCTAATTTTCTTCATTATTGGAGCCACTTTTCATAGAAAAAATGTGGGTGGAATTCTCTTTTCAAAAATTTACAAGAATGTCACTCCTCCTCCACTATAAAAATACACTCAACCCTCCCACTTATTTAAAACTCTAAAGAACTTTTTCTCTCCAAAAAACTTCTCAAATAATCTCCAAAAATCCCTACCTTGATCCTATAATCCTACCTTTGGGAATAAATCTATCCAAGGAATCCCTTTGGCGCAAACCAAAAGGAGTTACCCAAAAAATAGGTAACATCCTTCTTCAAGATTCTTTGCTTTATTTTCATTATACACCCCATAAACTATTATTATTACATGATTATATAAAACAATAAGTATCATTAATATACTTATATGTTTTTATTTTAATTCTTTGACCTAAAATTATATAAACTTCCATCTAATGGGTAACAAACTTACTATTCTTGTGTACGGCAAACTACAGCCTCACAAAAAGATGTTGTTCATTTTTCCTTTAACACCACTAATGGTTGTAAATTATAATGGAAACTCAATTTTTATATGATATTTAGGATTTATTTAATCTTATTTAATTATTATATAAAACATAAATTCATACATTCCATTTTTTGTAAATATAATACTTTCTTTAGTGGGTGTGTGGACTATCACCTCCTCAAAGCGATATGATTCGTTCACACTTTACATAGAATGTATTAAGTATGGGTTTAATAAACTTATATGACATATATGAAATAATAATTATACTTAAATTATATTATATATATACATATATGTCATTTAATTTTAATCTTTAAATATGAAAATAAAATGGAAACATCATTCATGCATATGTACATCCTATCATCTCTATTAATGGTGTATTCCATTTCATACTTATATATTATATAGATTATTATAATATAAATACACTTAATATATATGATATTTATATCATTTTTTACATTCTTAAAATAATTAAATCATGATCTAAGTAATAGAAATAAGAATAACAAGTCAAACATGTATGAAAACAAGGAGGTTATCACCCAAAACTTAAATTTAACGTGGAGTTGTTAATAAATGGGAAATATAAAGTCATAATAAAATAATATTTGGTATTATAAATAAGAATATATTTTTGTAATACTTTTATAATAAATTTATATTTATTATACAGGATTTTTTTATGATACAACAAGAGTCACGACATAAGTTAAGGGGATTTCTAGTCTCACTTTTATTTCCATGAGGCTTATGATTTATTCATCATTAATTCCCTTGTGTGGTGTATATAATTCCCATGTATGTATTATATGACTATTATCCTTAAATTTATTATTATTTAAATATCCATTTCCTTATCTCTCTTTCATGTGTTTCTACTGTTCAAAATTTACCAAATCAGTAAGACAATTTTTGTCTCTATTTTCCTTATTTGAGACACATGTTTTGTTATACACCTATTATTTTATGAGGTGTATATATTGAAATTTTACATGTTATATCATTAATATAGTTATTTTAATGATATTTTGAGCTTCATGTAACATCATTTTCTTACATGGGGATTACGATTATAAGTTACCAAGTAGTAAGCGTCTATTGAAACAATCTTATCATTTACTGGGATTGTTTATTATTATGCTTCCATTAATGAAATAATATGATCCATATATCCAGAACTATAATTAATTTTATTATTTTTTGGTCATTCATGATATCTTCATTTACTGTTATCATTTTTTTACTCTTTTTAACTTTTAATAACTAATAAATTGTTTTATGAAAATATGACTTTATTTATCCTTTTAGTTATAAATCAGTGTTATTTCAAAAATATGTTTTATAAAAATATTTTCAAAAATGTTTTAATATTATCCTATGCTGGTTAAAGGAATTTTTTTACCCATGTGTTACATTTTTAATAAAAGGTTTTTAAAAGGAATCTTCTTTTCATTTTCTGGTCAAGGGGATTTTCTAAACTCTTAAGTTGTAAAAGGAATATTCCACATGTATGGACTTACCCACTTATATGATAAAATTTTACTTGATGATTCATATGTAAGTTTAAAAGGTTATTTTTTTCAATAGAAATTATTTTCCTAATATTTTATAATTTTTTTATTTTAAAATGTTTTTCAAATAAAAAGGTTTTTAAAAAATTGTTTTATGTTTAAAAATTATTTTAAATGATTTTCAAAGTTTCCTTTATATGTTTTAAAAAGTTTGTTTTAAAAGAAAAGGATTTAAATTATCTTATATATTATTTTATAATTTCTCAATTTATTTTCAAATAAAATGTTTTTCAAAAAACATCCAAGCTTCTTTTATAAGTTTTCAAGGAAAACAGTTTTCAAGCTTCTTTTATAGGTTTTCAAGGAAAACATTTTTGAAACTTTTTTAAAGATTATTTTTTAAGTTTTCAAGGAAAATTATTTTAAAATTATTTAAAATATTAGTTTATAATATTTCAAAGAAAATGGTGTTCAAAATAATTTCATTTTTTCATTTTATTTTTTTAAATTATTTTCAAATAAAATTATTTTCGAAAGGTTTTATGTTTTGATGGAATTGTCTTTATAAAACCCATTTCTCTTTCATGGGTTATATGTTTATCAAACTCATTTATCTTTAATGGGTCATATATTTATGAAACTAATTTCTATTTCAAAGGTTATATGTTTATGAAACCCTCTTCTTTTCATGGTTTATCTGTTTATGAAACTCAATTCTCTCTCATGGGTTTTATGTTTATGAAACCTATTTATCTTTCATCGGTTATATATTTATAAAACCATCTTATTTTCATGGGTTATGAATTTATGAAATGATTATTAAATATATATACTTTTAATAGACTATTATATGATTACATGTTTATGACACCTATTTCATTTCATGGGTTATGATGTGATTGTTTTTGATCTTGTGGAACATGTATGTATGGTTTGATCATGAGAAGGGTGGGACCCATATATCCTTCTAATGCTTTGGGTAATAATTTATATCTCATGAGATAGACATGTCTTGAACAAAGAGTAAACTCTATTCAGTAGAGGACTTTGTTTGCTAAGATGGTCTTGAGAGTGAACCATGACTACTAAGATAGTCATGGGAGTAAACCATGACTACCAAGAAGGTATGGGGAGTGAACTCATACTTCTAAGATGGACTGGTAGTTATACCATGACTACTATGGAAATCATATTATATTATTATGTGTCTCTCTCAATTCCACGTCTTATTCCTATGTTATACTTTCATGTCCTATTCTTTTTATTCCCTTATGATTCATTTCTCATGGAATTCTAGTATCTTTTCCAGGATTCGTGTTTTTGTTCTTTATTGTGTAGGGTATGATCTTTTCTTATAATGTCATGATCATGTTCTCATACTCATATGATCATTTTTTAGGATTTAATATCACTTTTTCTACCCTTATTGAGCATATAGCTCTCCCCTTTTTAGTTTTATTTCCCCTGGTTATGAAGATATGTATTATGTTTTATGTGTCTAAAAAGGGTGATAGTCATGAAGAACCTCATGGGGATAATGTAGTAAATTTATATACTAATGTTTATGTTTCCATGCTTCCAAAGGCACTAGACTAATATAGTCTTTGGGCATCTATTTCTGTAATGTATTAAGTATTCCGCAAAAATTATGTGGTGTTAATTTATGTTAAGAAAGGGTCACTATAAAACGATGATGTCACATATTGATGTGGCCCTAAGTAATGATGAAAATTCTTTGGAACTAGCCAAGGGTATTTGTTCCATTACATGACCTGAATAGGTGTGTTTAAGGTCATGTGGTGCTCCTATATGCTTACTATGGATTGATTCGTGTAAAGAAATTACATATAGTTTCACATATTTGTCCAAAAATCAAATTATTATTTTTAAATATTCATTTAAAAATATTATACAAAATTTAAAACAAATTATATTCAATTTAAATTTTCAATACTTGGTAATGATAATAAAATAATAATCCACAATTAAATAAATATTAAAAAACTCTATAAACCCCACCAAGTACATAGTACCCCTTAACTGAGTACTTTATGGTCCACCAAGGACCACCCCCTCATTGGCCACCTCCCTGGGTACCTGATAAGACTATAATAGTTAATAAGTGGCCTATTTAGTTTTATATCGCATGACACCAATCTCTTAAACTTCACTTGCGCCTCATATTTACCACTGATACCTCCAACCATGCTTTAAACTAGCCTCATATTCATCCTCGGACATTAAAATTAAAGACCAAGACTCAAAGTGAAAAAAATATCTTACTTTCACAACATAAATCCCAATTTAAATCAAAATATAAATATTAATAAATATATCTAGGACACATAACACCACACTTATTGAAAGTTTCAACAAACCCCATGATAATTTTAACCTGACTACATGGAAACTTGATCAAAACTCATAGTATCTTTTGGAGAGATTTCTCTATCACTTGCAGAGTAGATATTAATTAAAATTTATATGAATTTCACTCCATCGGTTTAAACATCAAATATCTACTTCCCCCTTACTTATAATTTCTTTATTCACTTATTATATAGTGACATGCATTATATCCGCCATAAATCATATATGTGGCCCCTTTTTACCCAGTTAGCCCCTCATGTTTCATGTAACTCAAGTCAATAATTGTTACCAATGAAAAATACTAATTTCATCAACTTGGTTTTTTAAAATCGTATATTATTTTAGTGTTATTATTACAATATAGAAATAACATTACTTAGAGTCACCTAGAGGTTATCCTATATCACTAAAAGGTTACCTCAAAGTCACCCACTACATGGATTGCACTTATCTAACTGCATTAAAGTCTCTTTAAGTTTTCCTCACTTCCTAGAGACCAATATGTATCACTCGTGCTTGTATTATGTAAGAAGATATCTCATATTGGAGAGAAATTCATGGATTTATGGGGTTAATGTTGGATTTAGTACCCTATAACCAATTGATATTATACTTTTCATTAAAAAAATATTAATAAATATTTAATCACATAATTATTTTTCTTTTTCATAATATTAATGTGATTATGACTTTATAGTATTTGTTGAACTGAAATGTTATAGAAGGAGATCTTCTATAATTAAAACCAAGAGATGTTATGATAATATCATTAAATATATTCCATATGATCTATATAACATATATCATATGAGACATTAATGATGTTTGACTATAAGATATTTTAGGATTATTGTATGTTGATACTTCTTCCCATGAAGTTTGAACTTGATAATCTTCAAGAAAGGAGATCATGAGGATAGACCCACTGATAGGAATTCTACATGTTTATGTGCCATTGGATATTCCTATCTACGAACATGTATATTGATCCTTAGACTTGAGATTATTATTACTTTATATCATGAATCATGTATTTTCTTGTATATAATAAAATCATAATGACATATGCTCTTAGAGAGGTAGCATACCTTTAGAGCATCATAATTTATAAGAAATTAATTCAATAATTCAATAAATTATTTATCCCTTCCATATTAATGGAAGAAGATATATTTTTCCATTGGTGATGTGATCATTATTTTATATCATTTACACAAATATTTTCATTATATTATGGTATATTATGACTAAAAATAGTCATTTATTAAATAAATGTGTTTTTTATTATTATATAGAAATTTTATAAACATTTGAATTGTGTGTGTGATATTTCTATTTATATAAAAATATTATTTGATTTCAATATTTAAATAATTTAGTGAAAATCTTAAGTACTTAAATATATGATTTTATATCATATTAATTATTGAATGATTGTGGTTTTAAAATGTTAACATTAGTAAATTATTTTGTTGATAGTTTTTTGGTTAAATGTGTTATTTCAAAATGGAAATGTATTTATTGATAAATCCATGTGATAACTAAAAGGCTGGGTTTATCATAATGATTATTGAAAATTTAGGTTGGATCTCAATTTTGTTTGTACTTATTTTGTGGTAATTGAATTTTCACTTAGAAAATAAACTTTGTATTCTAATTTAAAAATTTATTTAATGATCATCATATTAAATGTTTTAAGTCAAGAAATTAATTCTTATGGAAATTTTTTTAATGATGTAAGTGTACTTTGAAAATGGTTTTTTAGGAAAAATAGTTTGGATCATTTCTGTTGGGATTCGCTAATGATGGGTGAAACCATATCAATGTAAAATTATAGTCTTTTTATTTTCCAACATTTTCTTAGTCATTATATTTATTTTAATAGTATATTAAAAATTGTAAATGGGTATATTACATTTAGACATCCTGGTGTCCTCATTAACCTTCTCAACAAACACTAACCTCTATAGTTTTCCCTTTATTCTAGTTTCATCACCTAGAGTTTGTTGGAAGATGATTCGATCTTATTTGCGGTTTTTGTTGGCATAAATGAAGACCTGTACATGGGTTCGTCATATTTTTTAAAGGAATTTTATATATGTGAAGGAATTTTAGATCTAAGGGAAACAATTCAAGGAGTACACTATTGTTATTGGGATACAAATTATTCAAGAAGTACACTATTGTGATTGGGATACAACTTTTAACCTTTCAACTATTACATGATATTCATTTTTTTTGGATAATTGTTTAGTCAATGGGTCCTATGTGTTCTCTTATATGTAAAATTTGTTTACTACAAGCTCACTCATCTAACAAAAAACCCCTAAGAGTTAATACTTTTGAATTATATGCTTCATTCATTAATGTTACATTGGATCTATATCAAGGACCATTAATTTAGTATTATCATAATATAGTGTGATAGAATCTTTACTTATAGTTATAATATCAAGATTTGGGATGAAGTTTCATATCCACATTGATTCTTTAGCTACATCAGAATCCATGATATACTCATATTCTGCTATAGAATCAAAAAGCATTCACTACTAATAACTCTTATAGCTCAAAACTCTTCCATTAACAAACAAAATATATCCCAATTTTAATTTTAGATCATTTAAATCTATCGGGGAACTAGATTTTTGGTATGCCTTGATTATTAGTTCCTCATCTCCTCCCAAAACTAGAAACATATCATTCATATACCTCAAATAATTCAGGATAGTCTTTATAACTAATTAGTGCTACTCTCATGGGTCTTCTTGATATCTTCCTACCATACTGAAAGTATAAGAAACATTAATACCAGCTCATCTCATGTCATACATGAAAGATCCTATCATGAAAGTATAAGTTATTCTACTCATCCTCAATCTCTCTCCTCTTATTTCTAAGGAAATGATTTCTTAGAGATATGTATAGGATGTAAAACTAGAAATAATATTCTCTTGGATTGTTCTATATTGAATCTCTTCAATACCTTATTAATGTATATAACATGATTTAGTCCAATAAGCCTCTTAGATTTATCATGATGGATCCCAATATTAGGAATGTATGTTTTATCACCTAAGTATTTCATAGAGAATCATTTTTTAACTATGTTTTAACTGACTGTAAGACCGGTATCTCATTCCCCATAAAAAATATATCATCAACATAGACTACTATAAAAACTAATGCAGCCATTATAAACATATTTTAGTCATAGGTATCACATTTATTCTTTACGAAATGAACTTCTTGGATGGATTCATCAAAACAAATGTCACCGGATATTGATATTTTCTTTAAATTATAAATGGATCTATGTAACTTGCATAACTTATTGTAATCCTTTAGATTCACAAAACCTATTAGTTGTTTCATATAGAAATATTCCACAATTGTTTCATTAAGGGAGGGTTTTTTGGCATCCATTGGTCAAATATCATAATCATGTTAAGTTTTTATTATAATTAGAGTCCAAATTGATTTTTTTATTATTACTGGCGAAAGGGTTTCATCATATTATATCCCTTGACATTTCTTAAACCCTTTAGAAATCATTAATTGTTTTTAGGTACTCACTTTACCATAGATATATAGCTTATTCTTGAATAACCATTTTCATTCAATAGTAATTACATAAATTATAGGATCTTCTAAAACCCAAATACGGTTTTAGTGCATGAAATACATTTCATAATTTATGGTTTTTTTCAACTTTATAACTTCTAAAATACTAATAATTACTTGTAAGATAGATGTTCATTATTTTTAACTAATATTGTGTCACATGTTCTAGTGGCTAGAAAATCATTCATAACTAGTTATTTAACCACTATGGTTCTCAAATATAATACTTATACCTTTGGAACAAATCCTTCCATAGGTTCATATGAAATTTATTCCTATAACAACTCTTTCACATCCTGAGCATGAACTTCATTAAATTCTTTCTTTCACCCACTATCACTTTTAAATATTTTTTCCCTTTCAATAAATATGAGAATATATCAATTAAAAAATTCTTATCTAATAAATTGTATAAATAATAAAATTTAGTTCCATTATGATATCCTATAAAGATTTACTTTATGTCACATGATGATAGTTTTTTTCTAAATATATATTTTACAAAAACCTTACTTCCATATAAACAAATATGTGAAAAAAATATTTATTACCACGCCATAACTAGTATATAATTCCACCTTCTAATTTAGTTATAACTCATCATATTATATGTGTTTTGGTTTGTAATGTGTATCCTTAAAAGGATAATGTAAGATCTATGGTGTAGTAAGTGTGTTGCAGTTTCTAATGTGTATCCTCTTTCTTGTTTCCCATTAATGGGTGGTGTTTGATGTATGTAGAGTCTAGGTGACAGATCTCAAGGGATACTTCTTAAAAGTGAGATGGTGGTGAGGGTAGGATTATTGTTTATGATTTATGATGACTATTTAGATTATTATTTTTTCATGATCACTTTATATTGGCTATGAGAAATTAGGTAACTAATTGGGAACTCTATATTTATGCAACACTATTTAGTCAAACACTAATATTCTCCCCTATAGTGTGAGATAAGACTAGATAGGGAGTTACCGCACTTAGGTCGAGTTTAATCTAGTCGAGTTTCTTATGTATGGGACACAACATAGACTTATAATTTTTTTTTCTGTATTCGGTAAATTTTATAATTGTATCACTTTATAACCGAGGGTAGAACCCATGACACCTCTACTTTTTTTGGTACTTTTACATAGGTAATTCTCTTCATCTTATTTTAGATCAATTTATTCATTGTCATACATGGAACCTAGGGTCAGTTTCTTTATTTATTTTTTTGGATATAGTGATTTCATAATATTTGATGTTTATTTATGCATCATGATTTGGTTTTCTAACTGAATTCAGAAATGGTTTTGAAATAATGTTTAAAATGGAAAATGGGGTTTTTTTATTAAACTTATCACCTCAATAAAAGTTTATAAAAGTATATATTTGAATGGATTGGTTCATGATGGTTTCTTTAAAGAAAGTTATTTTTTATTAAAAATAAATTGTTAATTTTTTAATTTATTATGAATACTCTAGAAAACCCTATTTTCCTATTACATTTCAAACTAGCATAAATAAACTATCCTTTTTAAAGTAATTTGACAAACTTTGTTATGATATCCTATTGGGAGTTGTTTTATCATTCCATGCATACGCCCTTCTATGTTTGAACCCTTCTATGTTTTCTATTTGGGATTGGATTCAGATTCTATTTTCCTACCATGATAGTTTCTGTTTGGTTTAGGAAGTAGTTGTGGGATATGGTTAGTGGTTATGGGACACCAAGATGTTGAAACTTGCTATTCAGGTTTAGTTTTCTTTTTTATTTTCAATATTTGTGTATATGTGATTTTTGTTCATTTATGTTTATTTATTTATATTTTTTACTTGTGGAGGTTTATTTAAATTTTTTATTATACTCTTATTAGATGTTTCTTTTAGTTTTTTATTTGGAATAAATATTCTCAAGTGTGTTCCTAGATATCCAAGCACTAGTTTCCAGCATATATGGATCAGTAATACCCCTCAGTCTAGTGAAGGACTTGATTAGGTGTCGATTTATGGGGCATCTTGAGTAGGTTCATTATATCTTAGGTGACCCTAGAACATATCTACTAAATCATACCACATGGTATAAATTATAGGTAGGGTAGAGGCCAAGTGTTGGATAGTTATGATAGATATCTTGAAAAGAGTTAGAAGATGAGGTTGGGTTAAGACTCAAGAACAGGTTATCATTTAGTTTATTTAATTTTTGTTTCTGTTGTATATGATCTACCCATAAGATATATTATTGATGTCTTCATAGATCACACATAATTTTATGGGTAGTTCATTCTATTTGTATCATGTGATAAGTTATTTAATTTTGTATGGATTTTATTATGGTTTTTCTATTATTTTGTTGAGTATTGGGATCTCTGGTGTATGAGGATGAATTCTTGAGGTCATGGGGTTCTCTGATCAAGTTACTATAGAGTGAGCTAGGTCGGGTGATTACAAACTATTATCATATCATTGTTTCTTTTGTAAAACTATTTGGGATATAGAATAATAGATATATTAGTGGTTGTGACTTGGTATGGATTGTATGTTTTGTTCTTAGCTAGAATCTTTATGATCTGGAGTTCAAGTTACCTGGGAGTTAGGATTAGTGTTCCTGATACTCAATGTTATAGTTGGTTTGATTATTATTAAGTATAATGTTTTTAGTTATTTGATTTCTGATTTTTATCTCGGACTAGGGTGGAAAGATTCATGATTTCATGCATTATATCAGGCATATATGTTCACATGACATGTGTATGTTTGGTTGTGATTGTGACTCTTATTCTATAAAATGAAAAAATAGAATTTGGGTATTTTAATTGTCCACAATAACTTATTTGGTTTTTTTCTAAATAACCTATAAGTATAATTCTACTAAAATGAACCATATGGTTGTGTTTTTCCCTAATATGGATTATCATAGGGTGAATTTGTTATATTCTCATGATTTTGACCTTGTTCCTCAAGTGGATATTTTGGTATGCATATTCTTGAGGATTAGTACCCTAGAGTTGGTATTTTTCATCAATATGAAATTCCTAATATATATATCTGCGTGTGTGTGATCCCTATAATTGGTATATATGCTTGTGAGTTCCTTTTGGGGTGGGAATAATGGGTAGATCATTTGTGTTTACAGTTGATTCATGAGAGGTTCTATCAGATATGTGGTATAGTTATAAAGATTCCTAATGTATTTTGAATGTCGGAGATTGGGTAGTGCTTTTGTTATGATAGGTCAAATATGAATGGGTGGCATAGTTAACTGGTAAAATAGGTGACTAATCATATAATTTATGAGATGAGTATGTGTGTGATATGTGTTTAGCTGCTGGATTAGGTGTGTGAACCTGGAATTGATGACATATGACTTGATATGAAATGAAACCCATGGTATATAATGGTATCACTAACATGTACACATGATTGGTTATGCTTTGTTTGGTAATTGGGTATTCAAATCACCATTTTGAGATTATTTTTATGGATACTGTCTTACCATGATTCAAGACTATGAGTTTTTGATTTACCTATATGGTGGGAGGATTAGAGAAACCTAAGTTTGGCATATGGTAGTTAAGATTCAGGTTTTATTAGGCGTAATTGGCCTTAGATGGAATGTGACACATGCCAATGGTTGTATTCTTGTGAAAATTTGTGGATAGGGGGATTGAGTTTCATAATTTAATAGACTCCTGGGGTGATTTTATGATAAATAATAGAAATTCTTGGTGGAATTATGAGATGCCTTCATATTGTATAGATAATCTATTTTAGGATTTTCACGTTCGACCCCTTTAGACCAGATTAGGCATGTGACATTGAATGGTGTCGGTATATTGAAATAGGGTCTAGTAATCATTTTCCCCTAAATTGATGGAGTTAGGTCATGGGTTTTCGATGGGCTCGGTAGAAGATCACACATGGATGGTGATCAAGTTTGAGATAATGGTGTAAAGAAGTGAGAAACCTTATTGAGATTGATGAATAAGATAAATTAGTGTTTAAACATGATGTTATAATGTATGTTTGTTAGAATAGGAATTTATCTAGTGTAAAGTCAACTGTGTTTTGACCAATAAAGGTAGGTACATCCAGGTATGACTAGTGTGTTAGATGAGATCTCAATGGTATGATAATGGAATGACCAAGGGGTAAAGAGACTTTTGGCTAATCCAAATGGTCTTATCATGTGAAAGATAGTTTGTGACCCTTCATGAGTTTTGTAATGTAGTGATTTGACTAATAAGTCACATAAAACACCAAGGGATGGGTGAATCAAAATGATGGATAAGGAATCAAGAGGGCTCCTTAACTATGATGAGTTAGGAACTAATGTGATTTTGGGATACTAGTTTGATTAAGTAGGACCCATAACAGGATGGAATGTTAGATTCACTTAAAGGTAAGAAAGGCCATGGACCATGAGTTGATTCTCTTGATATTGGGTGTGTGAAGATAGATTATCAGTGGTATTGAAAGTTGGTTTCATGGGGTGTTGCGGTATCATTGAAACCTACTAAAAAATATGAGTAAGGATAAAAACAAAGACCTATTTGAGGAAATAAAAGTTGGTATCATGATTATTAACATTAAAATAGTAGTAGATATCAGATAGTTTCTTGATCCTGGAATTGATGATAAGGAAATTTCTATAGTGGGGAGTATATCATAGATTATTTAAGAACATGGTGATCATTTCATGTGATTTTTAGTAAATATAGAGGGTGACGTTTTGATGGACTCAACCTAGAGTTTGTTACAATTTTTTATAGTTCTTAGATGAAATAATTTTGGTTATGTTATGGAAATATAAAATAACAAAATGTTGGTATTGTCCTATTAGATATCATGTAGACTTATTATGTTCGATAACTAACACCTTCTAGTTGAGGGATTTCAGTTTGATGGGATGGATGAATATGAATTTTAGGAAATATATTGTTAAGGTGAAAAAGTTTTTTTAATGTTTGTACTCATAGATAAGTATGATTTTTGGCATTCCTTGGCAGGGGTGTTAGGTTGTGGATATAGTCTCAGAAGTGAGACTGTGATTTTATATGAGAATAGTTAAGTGATTCTCAGGTGTGACATAAAGTGAGTGATGGTCAGGTGTGGACCAATGATGCAAAGAAATTCAATATGACATTTGTGATTTCAGGAGTCATTAATGTTTGGGAAGTTGGGAATTTTCATGTAATTGGTGGAACAAATCAGTGATATGATGAATATTCTATAGGGGTTTAGATTAGTGGAGTTGGTTTGGGTGTAGTGTCATTAGGATCATAACTAGAAGGATATATAGATTTTGGTTCAGGAATTAGGTCTCAATGATCATGGATGGTTATGGAGGAATCATAAGGTTACTTCTCATGGATGACAAATATTATGGTGGGGAGTTTTTAATAACTTATGGCTTTATAGGTTGGTAAAATCAATGGAAATTTGAATTTTTGGTCCCAAAGTAGGGATGTTTTGAAAATTGAGTTTTGAATAAAGATTCTAAGTGTTAAAATATCCTGAGGAGGAATTTTTGAATTGATTAGAGGACTTGGATATGTATTGTGTGATTAGATGATAGTATGAGTACGTTCAGTTTAAACTCATTGTAGATTCCAACTAAAGATAGTAGTCTACACTATGTTTATAGGGTGTTATAGTGTTGCTGGTGTTGCATGTGAATTTTTTTTAAAGGATGGTAGTTATTTTCACCATGATAAAAAGATATCATATTGAAAGACATTGTGTAAGAGTACCATTTGGGTGTGGGGTTTTGGACACACCATAATTAGTGGGAGTTATATTGTGGAATATGAAATGTAAAGGTGAAATACTCGATATTTATAGGTTACCATGTAATGAATAATGGTCATTTTTTATGGAATAAGGGTTACATCATGATGTGTAAGGTTTGCCATACGATATATAAGAGTTAACATGGGATATGTAAGGGTTAAATATGGGTGTGAGTATTACTTCATTGTGGAAAACATAAAACCATTATGATAACCCTTACATATCACCCAATAAACCTTATGTATCCCTTTAAAATATTTATTTTATGGAAGATAGGCTAGACTGTGATCCATGGGTCACACCATGAAGCTTAGAAAGAAATTTAACGATAATAGGAGTCCCATGATATCAATCTAGATCTGGATGGCACTTAATATTGTGAAAGTTGGAAGCCATTCCATTATGCCCCAAGTCATTACATATTTGGTTCATTCAAGGAGGTAGATTGTCACACCATAAGACCCATGTTTTCAATGTGATAAGGGTTGTGATAAGACGTGTTGTGTTATAAGGTTGAGGTTCATTCCATGGATCCTATACATTAAGGGTTTATTTCCCAATAAATTTGTAACACCTAGAGAATTTGAGAATTATTTTTTCAAATTAATTTAATTTTTTTATATTTTTCATTTCACGAAATAATGAATATATATTTGGTTATAGGGAATCATTAAGTGTGTATTTCATCATATGCAACACCAAGTTAATATTATGCTACACGCAATACTTATATTAGCTTGTATAACATGCAACGCTATTTTTGGCTTGTATTACACACAATATAGTGTCTCTTCAAAATATTTTGTTACATGCAAGGTTGAGTTTTACTAGACTACAAGATAATATTAATATTATTGTTAAAATATTATTATATTTATCACCTAGTTTTTGTAATATAAGTTACTAATAAGATTAACTATATTTTGAAAATATTATTTACACATGTATATAAAATGAATCCTTTGGTTATTAATTTCTGGAAGTGAATGTAAGAACTATTTGAAAATAAATAAATTACTTTTCTAAGAAAAATATTTTTCTTTGTACAAAAAAAAAGTTTACCTCAATAAATTAAACTAACAAATTTTAATTAATTTTTCAATAAAATTTTTATATTATATATTCAGTCAATATTTTTTATACTCATCAAATATATTTTTTAGGTATAAGATTAGAATAAATCCAATTTTCTGAAGAAAAAAAATATGTATTCTTCTAAAAGGTAATTTTAATGTCTTTTAATGGAGAACCAATTTTGAATCTGATTTTTGAAAATTTTATAATTTTTATATAAAAATTATATTAGGTTGATTTTTTTATTTTTCTGTAATGTTTTGTTTTTTGATTAATAGGGAATAATACTATATTTTAATTTAAAAATGTTTTTTCATCTAATTTATTTATAATGTTTAATTATGTTTTTAATTGTTTTTAAAGTTAAATTAAATCAATTAGATATCAATTCATCTAATTTATGTCATTGTAATCAATTTCACTTTTAAATTGGATATAAAAACTTACCAAAATTTTTGACATTTTTACTTAAAAAACATGCTTTGTCATCCCATCTGTAGGATTAAATTTGAATTAATTTCTACCAATTATGTGATTGTAATTTAGAAAAATGGATTCTATATTTCTATTTAAAATAATATATATTTTCAAATAAGTTCAACTTAGTATTTGACAAAAACATTAGTGATTGTAATAAAAATTATATAAAATTATTGAGAGTAAAATTAGCTTAACAATAGACTAAACCTTAAACTTAAGAGACAAAATGACCTATAAACCTATCAAAAAGAAATTGGATAGAAATATTTAGATCCTATACTACCTTTTATTGAATTTAGTTCATTATTGGATCCACATTTCATATGAAAAACGTTGGTGGAATTCCATTTTCAAAAATTTACAAGAATGCCACTCCTCCTCCACTATAAAAAGGAATTCACCCCTCTCACTTATTCACACCTCTCAATCCCTTTTTATCACAAAAAATCTGATCAAATAATCTCCCACAGTCCATACCTTAATCATAGAATCCTCAATTTGTGCAAAATTTCATCCAAGTAATCTCTTTGGTGCAAACCAAAAGAAGTTAACCAAAGAAGCGGTAACAACCTTCCTCAAGCTCTTTTGATTTATTTTCATTCTCTACCCCCTAAAATATTCTTATTACATGCTTATATAATAAGATATGTATATTAAATATACATATATAATTTTATTCTAAGGTTCAAACCTATTAATATACACACTTCCATCTAATGGGTAACAAACTTACCATTCTTGTGCACGGTGAACTACCATCTCACGAAACGATATTGTTCATTTTTCCTTTACCACCTCTCATGGTTGGGAATTATGATGAAAATTCTATTTTTATAGAATATATATAATATTTATGATTTATTTCATCTTATTAAATTATTATATAATACATAACTTTATGCTTTCCATTTTTTGTAAATACAATAACATCGTTTGTGGACGTGTGGACTACCATCTCCTCAAAGCGATGTGATTCGTTCACACTTTACATGGAATGCATTAGGGATGGGTTTAATAAATTTATATGACATAAATAAAATAATAATTATATTATAATTATATTATATATATATATATAATTAATTTATTTATTTTCTTTCTTTCAATTCGATAATCAAACGGAAACAGCGTTCATGCGTACGTACGACCTACCGTCTCCATGAACTGTGTATTCCATTTAATACTTATATTATATAGTTTATTATAAAAAAATATAATGAATATATATGATATTTATATTATTTTTTAAATTCTATAAATAATTAAATATTGATCTAAGTAATAGGACCAAGAATAACATGTCAAAACATGTACAAAAAACTAAGTGGTTATCACCCAAAATGTAAATTTAACATTGATTTATTAATAAAAAGCTAATATAAAGTCATAATAAAATATTATATGGTATTATATATAATAAAATTGTTTTTAATTTATTTGTAATAAAATTTTATTTATTATACATGAGTGTTTTGTGAGTATGATGAGAGTCAAGACATAAAGTAAATTGATTTCTTTTCTCACTTTTATTTCCGAAAGACTTATTCTTTATTCACCATTAATTCCATTGTGTAGTTTATATAATTCCCAATAATGTATTTAATTATTATTATCATTAAATGTATGGTTATTTATATATACATTTTATGATCTCTCACTCTTGGAGCTTTACCGTTCAAAAGTTACCAAATCAGTAAGATAGTTTTATCTCAATTTTCCTTCTTTGAGACACATGTTTTGTTATACACCTATATTATTTTATGAGGTGTATATACTACCATTTTAAATTTTATATAATTAATATTATTATTTTTAGAATATTTTAAGCTTTATTTACTTTCATTTTATTACATGGGGATTATGATTCAAATTTATCAAGTAATAAGAGTCTATTGAGACAATCCCATCATTTACCAGGATTATTTTTTATTTTTCTTATATTGATGAAATATTATGATCCTTATCTAATAACTCTCATTAATTTTATTATACTATATTCATTCGTGATATATTCATTTATTGGAAATATTTGTCACTTTTTGGTACTTAAGATAATTAATAAAATGTATTTATGAAAATTTGACTTTATTTCTCATTTCCATCAGAAATCTATGTTCTTTAAAAATTGTGTTTTATAAAAGTGTTTTAAAAAATGATTTACTATTATCCTATAATGTTTAAAGGAAATATTTCCCCAAGTTTTAACTTCTTACAAAACTATTTTAAAATGAATCTTCTTTTCATTTTTTGACCAGAGAACTTTTCTAAACTTGTAATGTGTAAAAGGAATATTTGACATGTATGGACTTACCCACCATCATGAACATAATTTCATTGATACTTCCTTTATATGATTAAAATTTTATTTTTTTAAAAGAAAATTATTTTCCAATTTTTTTGAAATTTTTTTTGATTTTAAACTCGTTTTTAAAGAAAAACGGTGTTCAAAAGTTGTTTTATGTTTAAAAGGTGTTTTAAATTATTTTCAAAGTTTACATTATATGTTTTCAAATGATTTTTTACAAAGAAAAGTAATTAAATTATATCAACGGTTATTTTACTATTTTTCTATGAATTTTCAAAAAAAAATGTTTTCAAAATATTTTAAGCTTCTTTTATAAGCTTTCAAGGAAAATGGTTTTCAAAATATTTTTAATATTATTTTATAGTTTTCAATCATCCTTTATAAGTTTTCAAGGAAAATTCTATCCAAAATATTTTCAATATTATTTTATAATTTTTCAAGTAAAAAGGTTTTCAAAATGATTACATGCCTTCCTTATATGTTTTCAATGTATTTTCAAAGAAATTTTTTTTCAAAAAAAATTATGTTTTAAGAATCCTTTTTAAATAAGAAAGCATATTTTCCTCAAGAAATTTTTTTAATAGATATTTCAAAATTATTCTCCATCTAAGATTACATCTGTTGATGTTACTCATACCTTTATAAGAAATGATCCAAAGGTAACATTCATGTTATTTATCTGAATGGTTTATGTTTTAATGAAAATATGTTTATGAAACTTGTTTCTCTTTCTTAGTTGATATGTTTATGTAAGTCATTTATCTTTTATGAGTTATATATTTATGAAACTCATTTCTCTTTCATGGGTTATATTTTTATGAAACCCTCTTAGTTTCATAAGTTATATGTTTATGAAACTCATTTCACTTTCATGGGTTATATGTGTATAAAACCCATTTATATTTCACTAGTTATATTTTTATGAAACCCACTTCTTTTAATTGGTTATTAATTTATGAAATTATTATAAAACCTATCTCTTTTCCACAGGTTATGATATGATTACATATTTTTTATACTCATTTCTTTTCAAGGGTTATGAAATGATTTTCTCTGATATCATGGAACACTTATATAAGATTTAATTATGAGATGGGTGGGACCTATATCTCCCTCTAATGAATTGTGTAAAGATTTATATCTCATGAGATTGACATGGCTGAAATGGGGAGTTAACTTAGTTCAGTAATGAACTTTTTCCACTAAGATGGTCTTTGGAGTGATCCTTGACTATTAATTTGGTAATGAGAGTGAACCATAACTACCAAGATGGTATAGTGAGTGAACCCATACTACTAATATAGCTTTGGAAGTGATTCCTTGACTACTACAAAAATAATTTTATATTCTTATGCATCTGCCACAATTCCATGTCTTATTCCTATGTTATACTATCATAGATTATTCTTTTGATTATCTTATGATTCATATCTTATAAACTTCCAATATTTTTTCCATGATTCATGTATATGAAATTTTTTATGAAATTTATGATCTTCTAATGTCATAATCATGTTTGTATACCCTTATACTCATGTTTATTCTTATATATCTTCTTTTTTTCCCTTATTGGTCATCTGTTCTAACCCCTTTTTATGTTTCCCTTCCCCGAGTTATGAAGATATTTATTATGTATGATGTTTATAAGAAGATTAATATTCATGAATAACCTATTGGGAGATAATATATCTCACTTATGTAACACCATTAAATTTTCCATGTATCCAAAGGAAGTATACTAATACAGTCTTTGGGCATCTATTTGTGTAATGTATTTAGTATTCTAAAAAATGATGTAATGTTTATTTATTTTAAGTGAGGGTCTTTATAGTTGGTATTAGAGAAAATGACTATTTAAACTTTGGAAACTTGGATGATAAAACCTTAGTGATAACCCTAATAATATGTCTAAATATAATTCTAAGGATAAGTATAGAAAAATGTCTAGGAATTTTGGTAAAGGATAGAGTAAGTGGTTTCCTATAAATACATCTCTATCTTGATACTACAAGTAGATGTGGATCTAGCACAGATGTACCTAGGTATGACAACTCTAACATGGTGTTTTGGTCGTGACTTGAGTGTAACTAGGTATATGACAATGGTTCATGTTGCACACCTGATTTGACACTCCCATGGGATATGCTTTGAACATTCAAAAACACTTCACAAACCATCATTGAGGATTTAAATATATTTTTTTATGAATAGCCTAGGATATGCCTAAGGTGTCTTAGATTTAAAATAACTTGTCATAACTTAGACATAATATAAGTGATTTGTCATAGTTATGTGGTTTTAAAACATAATAATTGTTTCTTACACAATTATTTCTGGTTTTTGTCAATGAAGGGGATCTAAAGGAATTATATTAACATTGAATGTTATAGACAATTTGTTTTTTAGAAGATGAATGAGAGGATCACTAGAGTGAAGGATTTTGTGATCATGCCTAATAATTTTTCATGTAACATGATTAACAAATTGTAGCTTAACCAACTCTCAAAGTAACCAAATAAGATAAGGAAGGATTTTGTTGAGAGTTAGGGTAATAGAAACCATGTGGGAAAAAAAATTCAGTTTCATTTATGTCAGGAATGTGGAAATAATTTCCCAAGTGAATTCCTTATAAGAATAAGTTGTCATTTTGACTATGGAAAGTAAAGACAAAAATAAAGTAACTGCAAAGGAAAATTGAAAGGTTTAGTTAAATAAATGAATGGAAATATTTTCCTCTCTAATACATCATCATATGTTAAATGATTTAAGTGTGGAATTATTGGTCATTATCAAAATCTATTTCTTAAGTGGAAATCTCCTGAAGAGAATCAGAAAGGTGGTATGAGTAATGGTTATATTGTTACTGATGATGAGACTATAGATGAAATGTGAAATGAAATAGGTATTTATTAATAGGATTAGGTATTCTTATTATGGCTTAAGGATAAAGTGTAATAATTTAATTTTTTATGTATTTGGATTCAATAAATATGTTATATGAATGATTAAATATATATGGATTGTTTGTTATAAGTTTTTTCACTAAGGATTTATAGGAATAGATTGAATGGTTCTAATGGACTAGAAAATTTATTTAATGTCAAGGTGATGTTCAGGAAAAACACACGATTAAGGGAAATATAACCCTTAATATGTTCCTTATATTGATATAATGATGTTTGGATAAAGATATGTTGGATATAAATAAATAAATTGGATGGTAATGATTAATTTGGATCAAATTATGTATTTTTTAACAAGTGATTTATTCTATTATAGATGGCTTTTATAGTTTTTTTATTTAAGGAATATATCCAATAAACTTTAGAATAAGTAAACATGCTTGTTTTCAATAAGTATTTGTTGTAATTTAGGTTGTTACCATGTTTTAAGAGAGTAAAATATAAAAAAATTATCATTTGGTATGTGATAGATAATAGCTATTATATGATATATGGGGGATCAATGTTAAGATAATTTTGAGAAATTTTGTGACCCTATTTCTAGAGTTTTGGACTTTCATCTTCTGAAAGGGTTATAAAATTAACCATTTATGGAATTATTTAGGTTAAAATTATTATAAGGTTTTATATATTAAATTATTATCTCACCATGTGATGATTCATTCTTACTGGATAACTTGGGCCAGCCTTATATTATGATAAAAATATATAGAATGACTTATCATTCTATTTAGGGATTTCATGATCTTTTAATACTTCAGGAATCAAAAATTCACCTTAATTTCTAGGAATGGGAGATAAAGTGGAAGTTTATCAAGGCACAAAAAAGGTTAAGGTTTTCCTGAAATCATGTAAGTATATCTTTTCTGGAAAATTATTCAACTTTAGGTAAAAGTATCTTAAACCGAAAAATTTTATCCTAATACCTTCATTTTTGATGAATCAAATGGCCTCTTATATAATCACTGATATATGCCTTTTTGATTGTTAAATTTCTCTTAACCATGTTCTATATCACTCTCCATCGTAACTTGATAGTTATATTTCTATTCTATGTCCATGTTTTCACTTTCCACCTATGTTATCCTATGTGGAAACCTAGTTATGTGTTACTTTAGGAAACTATTATGTTTCAAACTTTTACTTTTTAATGGAATTTTTTGTATTCCTTTTTATGATGTGGGATTCTATGAAAGGAACATTAAAGTATCAAAATATAAATAACCTGGATGAATTTTTAGGGGGAAAATCATTTTAAGGGGGTAGAATGTAACACCCCAATATTTTGAGAATTTTTTTTTCAAATTAATTTTATATTTTGATATTTTTCATTTCATGAAACGCTGAATATATATTTTGATATACTAAATCACAAAGTGTGGATTTTGTTATACACAACACCAAGTCAGACTTGTTCTACACACAAAACTTGGATTATATTTAGTCACATGAATCACCATGTTTGGCTTGTATTATAAAAAATATTGAGTCCCTACGATATCTTGTGTTACATGCAAGGTTTAGTTTTACCAGAATACAGGATACTATTAATAATATTATTTAAATATTACTATAGTTACCACCTATCCATTGGAATGGAAGTTATGAATAAGATTAACTAAATTGTGAAAATATGATTTACACAGGTATATAAAATGGATCCTTTGGTTATCAATTACTATAAGTGAATGTAAGATCTATTTGAAAATTAATTAATTAATTTTCTAATAAAACTCTTTTTCTATGTAAAAAAAATTTGCTCAATAAATTAAACAAACCATTTTTGATTAATTATTTCTATAAAATTTATATATTAGATATTTAATAAATATTTTTGATACTCATACAATATATTTGATAGGTATAAGATAAGAATAGATCCAATTTTGTGAATAAAACATGTATTCTTCTAAAAGGTAATTTTACTGCCTTTTAATAGTGAACCAATTTTAAAGATTATTTTAGAAAATTTTATAATTTTTATTTGAAAAAAAAATTCATTTTTGAAATAGTAAGATAAAAATTATATTATTATTAATTTTTGGTATTTTTTTTGAAGTTTCATTTTTAGATGAATAATGAATAATACTGAATTTTAATTCAAAACACCTTTTCATCTTAATTATTTATAATTTTAAATTATGTTTTTATTGGTTTTAAAGTTTAATTATATAAATTATTAATAATTTAATCCAATTTAGGTAATTATAATCAATTTCACTTTGAAATTGGATATAAAAACTTACCAAAAGATTAGACTATTTTACTTTAAAAACCCGCTTTGTTTTCCTGTCAGTGGGATTAAATTTGAATTCATTTATTAAAATACCATGATATGAATGAGGAAAAATGGATTACATATTTTTAATCAGAATAATATATTATTTCAAATAATTTCACCTTATTTTTTTACAAAAAAAAATAGTGAAAGTAATTAAAATTAATTACAATGATTAAGAGGAAAATTAGATTAGTAAGAGACTAAACCTTACACTTAAGGACTAAAATGGCATAGAATCTTGTCAAAAATACATTATATGTCCATATTTATACCATATACTCCATTTTTTCGAATTTTTTTCATTATTGGAGCCACTTTTCATAGAAAAAATGTGGGTGGAATTCCCATTTCAAAAATTTAAAAGAATGTCACTCCTCCACCACTATAAAAATTCACTCACACCTCCCACTTATTTACAACTCTAAAGACCTTTTTATCAACAAAAAACTTCTCACATAAGCTCCAAGAATCCCTACCTTTATCCTATAATCCTACCTTTAGGAATAAATTTATCCAAGGAATCCCTTTGATGCAAACCAAAATGATTTACCCAAAGAAGAGGTAACATCCTTCTTCAAGATCCTTTGCTTTATTTTCATTATCCACCACATAAACTATTATTATTACATGATTATATAAAACAATCAGTATCATAAATAAAATTATATGTTTTTATTCTAACGTTTTGACCTAAAATTATATAAACTTCCATATAATGGGTAACAAACTTACTATTCTTGTGTACGGCGAACTACGGCCTCACAAAAAGATGTTGTTCATTTTTCCTTTAACACCACTAATGGTTGGGAATTATAATGGAAACTCAATTTTTATATTATATTTAGGATTTATTTAATCTTATTGAATTATTATATAAAACATAAATTCATACATTCCATTTTTTGTAAATATAATACTTTCTTTAGTGGGTGTGTGGACTACCGCCTCCTCAAAGTGATATGATTCGTTCACACTTTACATGGAATCTATTAAGGATGGGTTTAATAAAATTATATGACATATATTAAATAATAATTATACTTAAATTATATTATATATATACATATATGTCATTTAATTTTAATCTTTCAATATGAAAATAAAACGGAAACATCATTCATGCATATGTGGATCCTATCATCTCTTTTAATGGTGTGTTCCATTTCATACTTATATATTATATAGATTATTATAATATACATACACTTAATATATATGATATTTATATCATTTTTTAAATTCTTAAAATAATTAAATCATGATCTAAGTAATAGAAACAAGAATAACAAGTCAAACGTGTATTAAAACAATGAGGTTATCACCCAAAATGTATATTTAACGTGGAGTTGTTAATAAATGGGTAATATAAAGTCATAATAAAATAATATTTGGTATTATAAATAAGAATATGGTTTTGTAATATTTTTATAATAAACTTATATTTATTATACAGGATTTTTTTATGAGTACAACAAGAGTCACGACATAAGGTAATGGTATTTCTAGTCTCACATTTATTTCCATGAGACTTATGATTTATTAATCATTATTTCCCTTATGTGGTGTATATAATTCCCATATATGTACTATATGACTATTATACTTAAATTTATTATTATTTATATATCCATTTTATTATCTCTCTTTCATGTGTTTTTACTGTTCAAAAGTTGCCAAATCAGTAAGACAATTTTTGTCTCTATTTTCCTTCTTTGAGACACATGTTTTGTTATACAACTATTCTTTTATGAGGTGTATATATTGAAATTTGACATGTTATATCACTAATATAATTATTTTAATGATATTTTAAGCTTTATGTAATTTCATTTTCTTACATGTGGATTACGATTCACATTTACCAAGTAGTAAGAGTCTATTGAAACAATCTCATCATTTACTAGGATTGTTTATTATTATACTTCCATTAATGAAATAATATGATCCATATATCAAGAAATATAATGAATTTTATTATTTTCTGGTCATTCATGATATCTTCATGTATTGTTATCATTTTTTTACTCTTTCTTACTTTTAATAATTAATAAAATTTTCTATGAAAATTCGACTTTATTTCTCATTTCAGTTAAAAATAAGTGTTATTACAAAAACTTGTTCTATAAAAATATTTTCAAAAATGTTTTAATATTATCCTATGCTGGTTAAAGGAATTTTTTTACCCATGTGTTACATTTTTAATAAATGGTTTTTAAAAGGAATCTTCTTTTCATTTTCTGATCAAGGGAATTTTCTAAACTCTTAAGCTATAAAAGGAATGTTGCACATGTATGGACTTACCCACTGCCATGATCATATTTCACTTGATGATTCATCTGTAAGTTTACAGGGTTATTTTTTTCAATAGAAATTGTTTTCCTAATATTTTATAATTTTTTTATTTTCAAATGGTTTTCAAATAAAAAGGTTTTTGAAAAATTGTTTTATGTTTAAAAATTATTTTAAATTATTTTCAAAGTTTCCTTTATATGGTTTAAAAATTTTGTTTTAAAATAAAGGGATTTCAATGATCTCAAAGATTATTTTATAATTTCTCAATTTATTTTCAAAGAAAAAGTTTTTCAAAAAAATTTAAAACTTATTTTCTACGTTTTCAAGGAAAACAGTTTTCAATCTTCTTTTATAAGTTTTCAAGGAAAACATTTTTCAAAATTTTTTAAAGATTCTTTTTTAAGTTTTCAAGGAAAATTATTTTAAAATTATTTAAAATATTATATAATAATATTTTAAAGAAAATGGTTTTCAAAATGATTTCATTTTTTCTTTTTATGTTGTTAAATTATTTTCGAAAGGTTTTATGTTTTCATGGAATTGTTTTTATGAAAATAATTTCTCTTTCATGGGTTATATGTTTCTCAAACTCATTTTTCTTTCATAGGTTATATATTTATGAAACTAATTTCTCTTTCAAAGGTTATATGTTTATGAAACCCTCTTTTTTTCATGGTTTATATGTTTATGAAACTCAATTCTCTTTCATGGGTTATATGTTTATGAAACCTATTTATCTTTCACAGGTTATATGTTTATGAAACCATCTTATTTTCATGGGTTATGATTTGATTAAATGATTATGAAAACTATATATTTTTCATAGACTATTATATGATTACATGTTTATGACACCTATTTCATTTCATGGGTTATGATGTGATTGTTTATGATCTTGTGGAACATGTATGTATGGTTTGATCATTAGATGGGTGGGACCCATATATCCTTCTAATGCTTTGGGTAATAATTTATATCTCATGAGATAGACATGTCTTGAACAGAGAGGAAACTTGATTCAGTAAAGGACTTTGTTTGCTAAGATGGTCTTGAGAGTGAACCATGACTACTAAGATGGTCATGGTAGTAAACCATGACTACCAAAATGGTATGGGGAGTGAACTCATACTTCTAAGATGGCCTGGTAGTTATGCCTTGACTATTATGGAAATCATTTTATATTATTATGTGTCTCTCTGAATTCCATGTCTTATTCCTATGTTATACTTTCATGTACTATTCTTTTTATTCCCTTATGATTCATTTCTCATGGACTTCTAGTATCTTTTCCATGATTCGTGTTTTTGGTCTTTATTGTATAGGGTGTGATCTTTTCCTATAATTTCATGATCATGTTCTCATACTCATATGCTCATTTTTTAGGCATCAATATCTCCTTGTCTACCCTTACTTATCATCTAAGCTCTCCCCTTTTGATTTTTCTTTCCCCTGGTTATGATGATATGTATTATGTTTCATGTGTTTAAAAAGGGTGATAGTCATGAAGAACCCCATGGAAATAATATAGTTCACATATATACCAATGTTTATGTTTCCATGATTCCAAAGGCACTAGACTAATATAGTATTTGGGCGTCTATTTCGGTAATGTATTAAGTATTCCGCAAAAATGATGTCGTGTTAATTTATGTTCAGAATGGGTCACTAAAAAAGTATGGTGTCACATCTTGATGTGACCCTAAGTAATTATGAAAATTATTTTAAACTAGCCAAGGGTATTTGTTCCATTCCATGACCTGAAGAGGTGTGTTTAAGATCATGTGGTGCTCCGATATGGTTACTATAGATTGATTCATGTCAAGAAATTACATGTAGTTCAACATATTTGTCCAAAAATAAAATTATTTTCCTTTAAAATATTCTTTTAAAAATATTATACAAATTTTAAAACAAATTATATTCAATTTAAATTTTCAATACTTGTTAATCATAATAAAATAATAATCCATGATAAAATAAATGTAAAAAACTCTATAAACCCCACCAGGTACATAGTACCCCTTAACCGAGTACTTTCTGGTCCACCAAGGACCACCCCTCATTGGCCACCTCCCTAGGTACCTGATAAGACTATAATAGGTAATCATTGGCCTCTTTAGTTTTATATCGCATGACGCCAATCTCTTAAACTTCACATGAGCCTCATCTTTACCACTGAGACCTCCAACCATTCTTTAAACTAGCCTCAAATTCATCCTCGGAATTTAAAATTAAAGACCAAGACTCAAAGTGAAAATAAAAATATCTTACTTTCACCACATAACTCCCAATTTAAATCAAAATCTAAATATTAATCAATATATCTAGGACACATAACACCACACTTATTGAAAGTTTCAACAACCCCCATGATAATTCTAACCTGACTACATGGAAACTTGATCAAAACTCATAGTATAATTTAGAGAGATTTCTCTATCACTTGCAGATTAGATATTTATTAAAATTTATATGAATTTCACTCCATCATTTCAAACATCAAATATAGACTTCCCCCTTATTTATAATTTCTTTATTCACTTATTATATAGTGACATGCATTATATCCACCATACATCATATATATAGCCTCTTTTTACCCAGTTATCCCCTCATGTTTCATGTAACTCAAGTCAATCATTGTTAACAATGAAAAATACTAATTTCATCAACTTGGTTTTATGAAATCGTATATTATTTTAGTTTTATTATTACAATACAAAAATCACATTACTTAGAGTCACCTAGAGGTTATCCTATATCCCTAAAAGGTTACCTCAAAGTCACCCACTACATGGATTGCACTTATCTGACTACATTAAAGTTTCTTAAAGGTTTCCTCACTTCCTAGAGACCAATATGTATCACTCATGATTGTATTATGTAAGAAGATCTCTAATATTAGGGATAAATTCGTGGAGTTATGGGGTTAATGTTGGAGTTAGTACCCTATAACCAATTGATATTATAATTTTTATTACCAAAATTTTAATAAATATTTTATCACATTATGATTTTTCTTTTTCATAATATTAATGTGATGATGTCTTTATAGTATTAGTTGCACTGAAATGTTATAAAATGATTTCTTATATAATTAAAACCAAGAGATATTTGATAATATCATTAAATATATGCCATATGATCTATTTAACATATATCATATGATACATTAATGATGTTTGACTATAATATGTTTTATGATTATTGTATGTTGATACTTATTCTCATGATATTTGAACTTGATGATCTTCAATAAAGGAGATCATGAGGATAGACCCACTAATAGGAATTCCACATGTTCATGTGCCATTTGATATTCATATCTACGAACATGTATATTGATCCTTAGACATGATATTATTATTACTTTATATCATGAATCATGTATTTTCAGGTATATAATAAAATCATAAAGACATATGCTCATGGAGAGGTAGCATACCTTGGGAGCACCATAAGTGATATGGAATTAACTCAATATTTCAATAAAGGATTTATCCCTTCCATATTAATGGAAGAAGATATATTTTTCCATTGGGGATGTGATCATTATTTGATATCATTTACACAAATATTTTCATTATATTATGGTATATTATGACTAAAAATAGTCGTTTATTAAATAAATAAATGTGTTTTTTATTATTATATTTAAATTTTATAAACATTTGTATTGTGTGTGTGATATTTCAATTTAGATAAAAATATTATTTGATTTCAATTTTTAAATAATTTAGTAAAATCTTATGTACTTCAATATATGATTTTATAGAATATTAATTATTGAATGATTGTGGTTTTAAAATGTTAACATTAGTAAATTATTTTGTTGATATATTTTTTGTTTAAATTTTTTATTTCAAAATGGAAATGTATTTATTGATAAATCCATGTGATAACTAGAAGGTTGGGTTTCTCATAATGATTATTGAAAATTTAGGTTGGATCTCAGTTTTCTTTGTACTTATTTTGTGGTAATTGAATTTTCACTTAGAAAATAAACTTTATATTCTGATTTAAAAATTGATTTAATGATTATCATATTAAATGTGTTAAGTCAAGAAATTAATTATTAGGGAAATTTTATAAATTATGTAAGTGTACTTTGAAAAAAAATTAGGAAAAACAGTTTGGATCATTTCTGTTGGGATTCTCTAATGATGGGTCAAACCATATCAATATAAAATTATAATCTTTTTATTTTCCAACATTTTATTATTAATTATATTTATTTTTATAGTATAATAGAATTTTGAAAATGGTAGATTATATTCAGACATCCTGGTTTCCTCATTAAGCTTCTCAACAAACACTAACCTCTATAGTTTTCCCTTTATTCTAGTTTCATCACCTAGAGTTTTTTGGAAGATTATTTGATATTTTTTGTGGTTTCTGTTGGCATAAATGAAGACATGTACATAGGTTCGCCATATTTTTTAAAGTAATTTTACATATGTGAAGGAATTTTAGATCTAAGGGAAACAATTCAAGGAGTACACTATTGTGATTGGGATACAAAGAATTGATGAATTCAAAAAGTAAGGGTCTGGGATTTCTTGTCCATGTGAAGACATATTATAATTTTTATTCATTTATTCTTCCAATATAGCTTAGTAACATTCAAGTAAGTTATTAAAGAATCACATGCCTCACCCAGTGAGGTGTATATATGTCTGAATTAGTTAGGTGTTTACAGCTTAAAATATGACACATAGACTAGTTAATTCATTACATGGGATATTTAAAAATAAGAGACAAGTAAGGAATTCAATATTTCTATAATTCAATATTCTAGAATTAACTTCCAAAACACTCCTCATAATTTCTTACCTACTTCAAGTGGGAGTTAATATAGGTTTTAGGGATTCAAGATACTCTTCAAGGGAATTATATACCTATTTCCTAAATCAATTCTAAATTATATCAATTCTTTAATTAAATATGTGATACAAACTACTATTTTGTATTCATTCAAGTATGATTCTAGAGTAATTTTCTCTTAGTGAATTCTGGTTCTTGTAATGTATTTCTCTTTAATTACATTCATATATTTCTATATGATTAAAATATTTTTTCAATTAAATAGAAACTTGATTTGGTTTAATATTTTATTTCAAATTAGGAATTGAAATATAAAGGTTAAGTTCTTTTTTTGGTTTAATATTTTATACTCATGATGAGCTCTAGATTTTTCATTATGATTGAACTAGAACTATATGATTAAATCCATGGTCATGTTAGTTCATCAAAGACTTAATTTTTTAAAGTAAAATAAATAAAAATTGAGTGTATAGAGTGATGAAATGATTATGCATCCTTCTTGATGATATATTGGTAGATAACGGATTTTATTACATAGTGGAATTCATAGAAATGTTTTTTCATTGTGATATTAACTTCTTTATCTGTGAGTTCCTTGATGTATTACTCAACAATGACCTTGGACTTTTGGTGTGTTCATATAATTCCATTGAGAACGAGGCCTAGAATACTACACACTATGTGCATCTATAATCTCATTAAATTATATTGAATTTAATATTATTAATAAATGTTATTCTTGTATTGTTCAATAATAATGATTCGATTAAATTTGATCAAAAATTTTGAATCATGATATATTCAATCTTATAATATGTATACTGATTTTTTATCTTATTTATTATTCACAAGTTGATAAATAATTCTTAATTTTTTCACTAGTTTATAGAATATATTAGAATATTAAAATTTATTTAGTTATGTGGATATGAAAATAAATAATTATTTGTGGGTTTAGTGAATACAATATTTTTTTATTTATCAAATTAATAATATTTATTTGAATAAATATTTTATTATTCATTATTTGATAAGTTTCATGGGAGGATTAAGGAACCGTGTTAATGGAATAATAAAAATGATATATTTTATTTAATATCATTTAAATAAATATTAATTTATTTATTTAATAAATGATAATTAAATAAGTGCATGTCATGGGATATATATTATTATTACTACTATTTCTTATGGGATATTACTTAGATTAAATATATTGATAAGGGTATGTGTGTAATAATCTATATTTAACTCTAAGTATATAATGAAAATTATATTATATTTATATATATGAGACTTTTTGTGCACAAAAAAATCTATCTAGAATTATCTCAAGTCCTGGCAATAAAATCCCCCCATCCTCCCTCGTAATAATATAGAGAGAAAAATAGAATCCCTTATTGAAATTAACATCAAATAATGTGAATCTATAGGTTCCTTCACACTAGCACTTGGGATATTGACAATGTTGTAAAAATATTTGTGGATCATGTATGGATACAACTAGAAGAATCCTCATTTGAATTCTCAACATCAATGATAATGAAAAATTATTGAAAATGGATTTTGATCATAGGAATTTCTGGTTTGGGGTAATTCTGGATTTTAATTTATTATAAATTAAATGTGAAGGATATGATCTATGATATTATAGGGTTTTATTTGTCAGTTTATATAGATTTATCCATTAAAATCAATCAAAAACCAGAATTAGGCATTCACCAACCATTTTTATCATACCCTAGAACAATTAAGTAATATCACAATAGTCACATTCTAATTTATAATTATTTAAAATTTATTTAATTATTTTTTTATATTTATTTGTCAGTTTATTATTCAAGATTTTCATTTTTTTTATAATCAATATAACACATTCATATATGTTTTCATGGGAAAGAACAGGCCAAGACATGAGAATAATTCTTGAAGATATCATCAAGAGGTTCCATGGTTGTAGACTACGTGACATGAATACACAACATGAAATGGTAAATTACACTTAGTGCTCCTATAGTCATCTTACATAGGGTTTAATCCATGCAAATATTTGATCTTCATGTGATTCATTATGCAGTATTATTGCATGCCTCATATTAACTACAATGCAATATGCAGTTTGATAAGGATTACATGACTTGTAAATGGAACACACGCCATGTAATCTTACTAGATTTTGACCTCATGTAAATTGCAGCAGGACACATGGTTAATACATGGAATCATTACATATCCTATGTTGAATATTAGTCAAGAAAAATGGGAAGATAAGGAATACATAGTGTGTCGCTGGCATGTACATGTCATGTAACATGTTTCAACCCAATCAAGGTACACACCAAAATTTTAGGCATATCATATGGGTCAACATGTAGGATAATTAAAGTAAGACACGGATTACATCACTTGTAACTAGATATAAACATTGTGTGATAGGTTTCATTTCATACCAGGCATATATCGAGTATTCATCAGTATTTCATGTAGATATACACACTTAATAATTATCACCACTAAAATTATACAACTACAGAATGTGTAACGATCATCATATACATCATGTACACTATGTTCATTGGCAGTGGTACATGCCATGTATATTATGGCATGTTGTTTGGTCATACATATCGTGAAAACTACATGAATTGGCCCACGGAACTAGATGTCATGTATATCGTGACTTGTCATGTATTCATACATACTGTGTAAGTACAGAGTACAAGATAAAGATCATACACAATGTGTGTAACATAACATAAAATGTGACAGTACACATTGGGTAAGTCTTAAATTTATAAATGGATTTAATCTGATATAGAAGGTGCACACTGTGTTTCCTCCTAAGTACATGTCATGTACTTAATTATATTAAAATTAATTTTAAATTTATTTAATTACTTTAAAATGATATAGGATGAGAATCATATTAGATTAAAATCCATTTTAAGACATAATATTAAGATAAATAATTTATTTATTTATTTATTTATTCCAGAAAATTTATATTAATTATAATGAATTGAAATAGATTCTAACAACTTTAAATTTGTAATTGTTGCATGTTCTAACTTCTTATGAGCTTGGTCGACTTATGTATGTGTTGGATTAATTTAATTTAATTTAATTTAATTTAATAATTTATTACATGGATTAATGTGATATTTATAGTTAAATTAAATATGATGATCTATGAATCATCCCTCCCTTCTTTACTTTGTATGGTCCTGTATGTTTAAGGTTTATTTAATATAACCCTAAACCCTAGTTACCTCTGACCTGCGTGTGAGTAAAAAAATTTAAAGGATGTATCTCACAATTATAGTATATTGTTCCATACCTTATATATGGTGAATCAAGATAAGTGATATATAGGATAATAGATAAAATTTGTAAATTCATCCAAGAATGGTCTCAATGAGTTATTTCCCTTAGGTTAAGGTTAGGTTTATCTTCACTCGATATGTCTAATGGTAGATAAAATCCAATAATCATATCACATATTTATTTATTTATTTATTTTCATGGTTATTTATTTATTTATGAAATTTATGGTTTATTTAGATGATTAAATTTGATCACATAATGTAAATAAATTTACATGCATGTTAAAAATAAAAATAAAATAATATTTTTATATGTAAATTATTTTATTGAACATGGTTAATTAATTATGTAAATTCTATATAATATTAACAAGAATATGAAGAATAAAATAAAGTAATGTTATTAATGGGTTAAAAACCCCTTAATGAAGATATTGAGTTTGATAAGTCCTTATATTTTCTATGTTAAGACACAGCCATGGTTAAAGTGTGGGTTTGACCATAGTTAGGGGAACCTTCAATTATTGAGGAGTCTTAATAAAGATAATGGGTTAAATTAACCAAATTGGTATTAAGGGTAACAGATATAGTCAACTTAATATAATTTGGAGGGAAGTTTTGATGATATCTGGTAATATTATTTCTCGAAAATAAATCCACTCAATTTATCAAAGATTTATAAGTTAATTTAGTTGTAAAATAAAACATACCTAAACACCTTCAAGTAATTTTCATAGTCATAGTCTAGGTTATGAGAAGGGAAATATGGGTCATTGCCACTAGAATATTGGAATGATTGGATATTTAAAATCTAGTGGTGAGGGCTATTGGGATTTAATAAAAAAGTGTGGGACTAATTAATTTATGAACTAATACATAATAGATAATAAATATAATGTAATAATAATATTATTTTATTTATTATATAAAATGGAAAATATAACAATAGAAACATTTCGATCAGTATTGGATAAATAAACTTTCATCACCAGTACAAGCTTCCAAGAGTGGTATAGCCACTTGCGCATTTAACCTCTATAAGGATATTTTTTTTATGTATTATAATCCTTTATTCTCGATCAACCACATCAGGGATCGATTGATGGAGATAAGTATTCAAAAAATAGACATGTGGTGGATTCATAAAATTTTTGTTTTATCATGTCATCAACTCTATATAGAGAGATGAAGATAAAACATAAATACATGGATTCATAAATCCTGATAACTCATCTCTAATAACTTGAAATGGATACAATGTGACTAAATATAAACAAATAATTCCATTGAATTGTATAAGTGTCAACTAGAAGACATGTACCTTACTAGTGATCACATACTCAAGATGTTGAATTGTATCAATCAGTTAGAAAATTTAGGCTTCTATGTGGCTAATAAATTATCCATTAATCTCATATTATCATCCTTGTCACCTAAATTATACATCTTCATTGAGAACTATAGAATGAATAGTATGGAGAAGACAATCAGTAATATTTTGAATATGATTCATCAAGTTTATAAGGATTTGTGGGAACATGGATCCTCACCCCATATAGTGAAATAATTGAGGAAAAGGTTGAAAATCCTATGAAAATTTCTGAGTCAATGATTATAATACCCCTTGTTATGGTTTTTTTATTTATTTAATGTGGTTTTTGGTCAAATTAAATTTTTGAAAGTTTCAAGATTTAATTTTTTAGAAAAAAATTATTATATGTATAGATTAGTTCACTTCGTTTAGGGGAAACCATGTATATTCCATTACACAAAAGAATTTCCAGTTCATTTTGTTCTTATACAATTTGGGTTGCATCATTAGCACATGGTTTGTATCAAATCGTGTATGTTAGAGTGGAACTTTTGTGATTTTACTTTTGTCTTGGGGTGTTAATGCATGGATTAAATATTATTAGGGGAAACTATTTCATGTGTCTTATATTTTATCAGTGGTTTTTTTCGTGGTTAGTGTGTGGTTTACCAAACCATATGGCCAAACCATGAAATTCACCTAGATTTCTAATTTTTGTTTTCTAAAATAACACTATGATTGATTTTTGAGTAATTCATTCCCTCTCCTCTCTCATTTTCATTCTACCATAATGGTTTCATTGTCTAAGGGGTTCTCCCTCCTTCCCCTCTTCATTATGAGCACCCAAGAATTGATTTTTTTAAAAATATCTCATGGTAAACCCCATTGTTCTTATTTACCTTCCTTGTTCCTCTATTTTTTCCTTAGTTTCAAATACTCCCAAAACCCTAGAGGTATATTGGGTAAATATTTAGGTTTTTGGATGGTTATAATATGGGTTTTTTGTTTTTTTATGGTTATAGGGGTTATTCTCTTGCGTGTTATGGTGTGCACCTCCAAAGGTGATGCATTCTGGACTGCCTTGGTTTGATTTTCAATTTCCCAAGGTAGGTTTTTTTGTGTTTTTTTAATTCATAATTTCATTGTCTTCATGAGGGTTTTAAATTATTTATTTTTAAAGTTATAATTATATGTGATGGTTTTAAAGAATCCAAAAATGGTTTCAAGTGATTTATCACTTGGAATCATGAGTATTTATTGGTGTTTTCTATTTTTTCAAGGACTATTGAATGAAAAGTGTCTTATAAATGTTTTAAAGGTTTTTTCTTAAAAGAACTTAATTAATGAAGATTATTTAACCCTTTTAGATATTTTAATAATTTAAATAATTTTATTTTAGTATTTTAAGAGATTTTATTGAATGAAGAGTGTTTTCTAAATAAATATCAATGGATGTTTAAAGTGTATTATTTTATGTAATGTTTTAAAAATGGTTTTTGAATCTTTTAAAAATAATAAAAACATGAGTGGATATTTAATAACCCAATTTAGAAATTTTAAATAGTTTTCAATATATGTGTGTGTGTGACCCTTTCAGTTCCCCCTTTTTCTTATCTTTCCCTTATGGGGGATGCTGGATGTATGTGGTGATCGGGTGGTTGATCTAAAGGGATTTTTTTGTGAAGTATTTATAGGTGAGGGTGAGATTATTTTTTATGATTATTACAGTTATACTTATTACTTTTTTACTTACCTTCACTTTATTTTTTCCATAGTAACTAGGGTAGTTAAGTGATAATTCTATATTTATGCCACACTAGTAAGTCTCGCACTACTAGGGTCCCCTCTAGTGTGATATGGGGTATATGGGGAGTGTTTTTAATGACTTCAGGGAAAAATTATTCAGGTGGATTGTGCATAGGATAAAACATAGTTTAGAATATTGTTTCATGCTTTATAATGTCTAGGATTCTCTCATACTAGGACCTACGGTAGATCCCATGCTACCTATTACTTGGTTGGTGTTTTTATGTTGGGTATTTATATTTATATTCACTTTTCATTTGAAATGTGTGGCACCCTTGGCTGATTTCTTTCACTTCTTGTATTTATATCAATTTATGACATGGTTCCTTATATTATTCCTTATTATTTATATTGTGTGAGTGGGTTCTTCTAAAATATTTTGAAAATGGTATAAAAAGGTTATTTTGAATAGAAAATGGATTACCGAATATGGTGTGTGTGATTTTAAAAGAAATGTTTTCAATTGGATAATTTCATTTAATGGAAAGGTGGAATAATTTTATAAAAATATTATATATGTGATATTGTTTCTTCCCTTTTTGTAATAATGGATAAAAAATATATTTTTATATTATATTTCAAACTAGCTCAAATGAAATCCATTTTTAAAGGAATCGCACAAACTCTTTGGTGAAAACCTACTAGGATTATTTTTCTCACACCTTGAATATATCAATGGGTATATTCAACTCCTATTGTTTTATTTCAGTTTTCCAAGATATGGTATCTTCTCTTTTCCTGTTATAATCTGATTGAATGTTTTGTTTTTGGTTATTTATGTGGTAAAAACCCCTCCAAATAATTTTAACTTATTTCCAATACTAGTTTTAAGTCTATGGGGATCAGGAACACCCTTTGGTCAATGTTACCTATCAGTTCATGTGATGGTTTTGGTTGAACTGATCCAATTCATAACAATGGTACTTTCATAACACCCACTGAGGAAAAATATTCTAATGGAGACCAGTAAAAAAGTGTTTTCTTACTTCACATATAGAAATAAATGTCATTGGAAGAGTAATTACAACGAATTAAAGAAGAAGAAAGAAGGATATTATACATCAGGTATATTCATCATTTCATGTAATATTTATAATTCTCATTTTTGGTGTTAAATAAAATACTTTAATCATATTTTTTCAAAATAAAATATCTATAGAATGTCGTAAAAATTTTAAGGATATATATTTAATCTTTTGGATTGTTTCTGGGACATGAATCATGAAATAGAAAAAGAAGATCATAACTTCAATATTAATAATTGGATTGACTTTTATAAAACTATTATTTTTGATTGATTGTTTCCAAAACATTTATCTCAGTTTCTAGTTATAAACATGATGAGACATTGATTTATATTTGAAATGAATATTTTTATGGTATATTATACTTAATTAATTATTAATTAATACTTGAATCTAAGATGTTCAAATTTTGGTAATTAATGATTAATATAAAATATAATACTCATATAATATCTAGTTTTTGTAAGATAATTCTTGTAAAAATAAAATTATTTATTAAGGATATACCCAAAAGGGTGTTTTAGGATCTTTGTAGATAAGACTCTTTGGTATTTTTAAATTATTACTTGTAATGTGTTATGATAAATAAACCTTTAAAAATTAATGGTGTTATTTCTAAAAAGAATCTAGAATCACTTTAGGAGGATATGTGTGAACTATTATAAGTAGTGGATAGAGGTAACAATGTATACTTTATAAGATTAATTTAAGAGATTTTAGGAATATAAAGTGGATTCATGATTATAATTGGTAAAATGTAAGTGATTATCTAGGAATGTTAGTCATAGAATATCCTATCCAAGAATTCATTGATCACTAAAATTTAGATTTGAGTTATTATTAAACTCATATTATCTTATACACATCATAGTTATGATGGTAGTAATATGAGGATAGATGGTGAGTTTTATAACTATTTCAAGTATTCCATATTCCTTTCAAGTCATGTTTCATAAATAGATATATTAAAACTTAATCATACCCCAAAAATATTGAATAATGGTTTTCATATAAGTTATGATGTGAAATAAATCCATTATGTCATTAGTTCATGTGTTTTGATGAGAGTAATTTCTTAAGGATAATTTTTTTATGAAACTTACATTAAGGAAAACATAATTTGTGTTATAATGAATTATCCAAATTTACTAAGGATATAACTATCCATAAAATAGAAAGGTATTAGTCAAGTTATTGACTGTATTTATATAAGAGGGAAGAAATTATCTTTTGAGACAGTGTGATAAATCTAGAATTCAATAAATTCAAGGCTCTAGATGCACAAGAGTTGGAATAGAAACATAAAATCCACAAGACATGGTGGGAGGATCTTTTTTTAGAGACACGTACCATATAGGGAAGATAAAATAAAATATTTTGATTAATAATCACTGAGTTAGGTGATATATTATTCAAAAATAATAATTAATCCTATAAATAATTAGTAAATAGAAATAATATAATACTAGAAAGTTAATACAAACTCAACAATGGATTCCATGAATTAAAATATAGTTTTATATTTTATTAGTTTCTTCATCTGATGTAAATCTATTAGTGTTTATTCAAGAAAAAATAGGCATGGGTGGTATATTCGAATGTTATAAGGCATGATTTTTCACTAATGGTTTCAAGAAACATCAAGACATAGTCTATGAAAAAACATTTTTAATCATCCATCATGCTAAAATACATTAGAATTATATGTTTCATAGTAAAATTCTATGATTAGGAAATTTGAAAATGGATTTCAATATCATATTCCTCTATGGAAACATTATTTAGTATGAATATATGATTCAAACATAAGGGTTTGTGACATTAAATAATTCTAATAAGGTATGAAAATTTCATAGATACATTTATGGGTTTAAGCAAGATACATAATCATGGAATATTTTTTTTTATAAAGATATTAGGGAGTTTTGTCTTATTAACGATGAAGGTGAGCCCTATGTTTATAAGTGGATAGTGGTATCACAATAGTTTTCCAAGAAAAATATATTGATACAATATAGGAAAAAAATTATTCATGCATGTTACTTAAGACTAAGATGGAAAAAAATATCCAATAATGAATTAAAGAAATAACCCAAGTTCTAGGTAACAAGATATATTATGATTATTTTATAGGGTTTATTAGATCAATTAATAGTATATACATTAAAAAGGTATTGAAAGAATACAAAATGGAACAATTAAAGATTTAATTGTTGTCTATATCACATAGCTTAAAAATATATCTATGATAATGTGTTAAGGTGCATGATGAGGTATTTATGATGAATAGATTTCTATATGATTTAATTATTTTAATATGTGATATATGCCATGATATTTATAGAGGTTTGATATTTATTATGCATAAATGATAATGGAAAAATATTGAATAGAACCCAGATAATTACATGAGGTGGTAGTTAGAAATGTCCAATAGTACTTGAGAAAGTATAAAGGATGAGTTCCTAGTTATTAGAGAAGTGAGAATACTGGTATTCAAGGGAACAAAAAACTGGTTTTTATATAGAATAATGTGTTCTAGTATCATATATCGGCTAAGAAAATGAGAAATTAATTATTATTGAAGTCATTTCTAGTCATATATATATAAATCTAGTACATTGCATCTTCTAGCGTAACTTAAGAAGAAGTTTATGAAATTATTTGTACCATTTCTTATAATTATGTTAGGAAAGTAAGATACAGTTGAAATATATATCTTTATTATATTGTATCATAGATTCTAGCTATGAATTAAAGTTAAATCCATAGTAAAAATGGTAAATACTTTAGGATATCACCTCTTATATGTTTTTCCTGGAGAAGTAAACCTACAGCCAGAAATGTAACCATAAGAGAATGTGTAAATCCCAATAACTATATTCATACCATAGTATAATAATTTTTATCATATTAGAGCTAAAAACTTATTTTTTAGTAGTTTTATCTAGCATGAGTGGATGTCTGTTAGATTTTTTTCCCTATAACCAACTTTATACTTTTGATTACCATAATATTAATAAATATTTTTCATATAATAATTTTTCTTCTACATAACATAAATGTGATAATATTATTAAAGTATTGATTATATCAAAATGTTATAATATTTCCCCACTATAATGACAATATACATATTCTATAACAATATTATTATACATATGTCCTATGCTCTAGATAAAATCTTTCTAATGGGACACAAGTGAAGTTTGACTATCAGGTGTTGGAATCTCACAATATATTGATAGTTATTATCATAAAGTTATCACTTGTTGATCTCTATGAAGGGATGTTATATGTATAGAACAACCAATTATAGTTCCACATACTCATGTGACATTATAAATTCTTATCTATGAATGTGTGTATTGGTTCTTAGACTTCATATTATTATTAATTTATATCATGAATTGTGTACTTTTATGTATGGATGAAAACCATGATGACATATTCTCACAGTGAGGTAACATACGTTGGGTATGTCATAAGTTATATTTAATCAATTTAATAAATCAAGAAAGTATTTTTCTCTTCCATGTTAATATAAGAATATATCTATAGAACTTTTATTGAAATAGATATATATAATTAAATACATAGTTGTGGTGGTTCATCGAAGAGTTAATTTTAGAAATTCAAGGAAAGATAAAACAATTATATAGGGTGATGATGGAAGTATTCATACTAATTGATGATATATTGATATACAAAGGGATTATATTACACATTGGTGTTCATATGAATTTTTTTGTCAAAATGGAGTTATCTTATTTCTCTATGGGTGTCTTGATATGTTGTTAGACATTAATCTTGGACTTTAGGTAAGTTCATTTAATTTCACTAGGAAAGAGGCTTAAAGGGTTACACACTAAGTGTATCTAGAATATCATTAAATTATATTACATTTAATATTAAAAATAAATATTATTCTCATCTTGAAGCATAAAAAATATTAAAATAAAGTTGATATAAAATATTTTATTATAATATATTCAAGTTTATAGTATGTTAGTTGAATTTTATTTCTTGTTTTTTATTTACAAGGTAATAAATAATTATTTATTTATTCACTAGTTTAGTGAATAGATTAATATATAAATATTTATTTAGTTTCATTAATATTAAAATAAATATTTATTCATGGGTTTACTGAATATAATATTAATTTATTTATGTAATTAATACTATTTATTTGAATAAATATTTTATTATTTAGGGTTAGTAAATTCCATGGGATATTAATGATTCAACCTGACAAAATTGATATATTTCATTTAATATTATTTAAATAAATATTAATTTTTTTATTTAAGAAAAATATTTAAATAATCACATTTCATGGGACATAAAAATATTTTTATTATAATTATTTTAAATATTTTATTACTTATATTATATATATTAACAACTTTTGTGTTAAATTACCTATTTTAACCATGAGTATATAGAGAAAAATATATCACAATTCTATATATAATACTTGTTGTAAAAAAAAGGAAAGATATATAGAATTATATCAATACCTAGAGAGAAAATTATCTTATCCTATATCTCATTAACATAGTGTGAAAACTATAAATCTTTGTAGTTGTAATATTATGAGTTCATACAAGTTAGAAATTTCATAAGGAATTTGAATTTTTAATTACTGGATGGGTTTAATTTTTATCAGAGTTCAAAAATTGAATTATAAGGATTGTAATGCCTAAAATTGATTTTTTTTTTAGACATGGAATGAGGATCAGAAGGTATATCTGGTTCTCAGTTGAATCATGGGAGCTTTGGGTTACATTTTTAAGGTTTTGAAGGTTTTTTTCTAGGGCACACATCTTAGGGTCAACATTTTGTGCGAAACCATGTGGCACCCTAGTACTCAATGAAATTTTAGTTAATTTTAAAAATAACATGGTTAGAACACATGGTTGACACATGGTTAATGGTAAACCATGATATATTTTAGAGGAAACCATGTGAGGTTGCATAGTTAGTTTCACAATTGGTGCATGGCGTGGAAAAATGTGTGTCCAAACCATGTGAGTTGTGTTTCCTTGGATAGTGGAGGGTGCATGATTAGCGCATGATAGGGAAAACTATGTGGCCAAACCATGTGGATTTATAGGTTGGGTTAAAAAGTGGTAAATGACTAAAATACTCCCACCACTTATTGTTTGGACATTCTTCACCCCTCATCCTTTCTTGTGTGTGTGCAGGCTAGGGGGTCTCCCTACCCTATTTTTTTATTCTTCCCCTTAATTTTGGGTGGATTTCAGAATTTTATATCAATTATTTGAGGTATTTTTACAACTATGATAGCTCATATTCTTATCCTCCATCATTTTTTCCTAATTTTGATTTCTCTTGGATTAGGTTTTTTTTTTATTCCACTGGATCATGGTGGAATTGGTTGATCATGATGGGGATTTTTCTCTATCTAGGAAGAGGGTGACTTGGGATTATATCTTCATGTGGTGAAGTGTTATTTTTATTGAGGTAAATTATTCCATAAATTTTATTAGGTTTTAGGTTAGAAGTTAATTAAAATGCATATTGATTTGGAATAAAATTTTGGGTATTTCATCCAATGTATGTTCGAGGACATGAGACAAACCTATATGGTGTCGTTGGAGGTGGTTCTTGTGTAGTGTGAAAACTCAGTGAGTTATCACGATTTATACCATATTTAAATTTAATTAATTAATTAATTATAAATATTATAATTGATTAATTATTGACTTTTGATGTGAGTTAGGAGCTTGGGTTTTTAGGGTGAGCTCGATTGAGCATGGAAAATGTCAGATGGGCTTATATGGTCCTTGGAGGATATTATCAACCAATGGTAGTAAATTAAAAAGATTCTAAAATGATTGGTAGTCCTTGGTACTTTACATATATATTTTTGCATGGTGTTTATATACATGTGGGCATGAATCATCTCTAATAAGGTGAAAGAATTATTTTTATTGAATTTTTAAACTTAATATGAAATATTTAATTCAATAAAAATATTTAGATCAAATAAAATTCATGGAATTAGATAAAGTATCAAAGGCCTTGTTGGGACCTCGTGCGCTGGTTGGTTTCCTCAGACGTCAAGATTTGAGGCCATGATACTAAATTTTTAATAAATTCCCTTCTGTATTAGACCTATTATACCTTTGTGTATATGGGAATGTGTTCACATATCTCCCATTGGGATGTGGCTACCGGATGAGTATATCCTGTAGAGACTTGCTGGTAAGATTGGTTGTGATGACCGACTAAATAGTAATGGATAGGGTGAGATGGTATTAAATTAAATCACTCCAGAGTTTTTTGAATGAATTTAACCTTGATTCCTATAAGGCTAGATGATGACTTTGATAATTTCGATGGACTAGACGTCCTTCAAGCATCAGTCTTAGGCCCAAGAAGTTAGACGTGATCAAGGTTCCTAAGTGGGATGCCTCCAATGAAATTATGACCTATGGAACCCTTCTAGGTGATAATTTTTGGGAAATGACCATAATTAGGTATATATTGTTAATGGTTCGTAGAGATCATAGGTTTCACCTTAGAGCCTGGATTGGTGAGTTGATAATGTTTAGGCTAAGATGAGTTAGGTCACACTCTAGGGGGTTCGACCAAGGTTTTCATGGTGGGGTCATCATATGGACAACCATGTTTAGAACTATTATATTGATTTATTAAATGGTATACTCCATAGGGAATCATGATTATTGGATAGAAACTACCATATGTGAGGATGTTGACATGCTTATAGGGTGTATGCCCCAGATCTGGTAACTCCCATAGAGGAGGTTGGTTGAGATGCTTAAAGGACTTATAACTAAATGAAAAACTACTATAGGGGTGGTATGTGATACTTTATGAAGCTTCCACATAGTTAAATATTATATATAGTTGTGTTTAAAATGATTTAGAACCCATGTGATTAGGTGGATCATCACATGTTGTCATAATTAGGGTCTTTCAGTGGGGACTCGTGGCATTTGATCTATTGGGGGACTGTTATATGATGAGGTGTGTCCATTTTTGTATACCAAGGTGATATTGGCTCCAATTTTTTGATACTATTGGGCCATGATTGAATGATAAAACTCTTATAGGTGAGTTCTATGATGAATTTTGAAAAATCCCATTGTAAAGGTTTGTGATAACTTATCAAAAAACACACCCAATGGGTGGTTTTTTTATAATTGGAATGATCAAATGATTTTCTCAGAGACACTCCAGTATCAGGATGAATAAGGTGTATTCAATCAGTGTCACAGGCCTAAGGATCGATGGTGTCTTTTATTTATATTATTTTTAGAAATTATTTATCCCAAATGATCATGTCACGTGAACATGTCATAGCATATTATGGTTAGCAAGGGGCCAAATTTTTTGTTCCCTGTTGATTTATATACTCACACCCTACTCTTTCCAACACTCCACTTGGGTACCTAACATGACATTCACCTGTTCTTAGGAATAGTTTTTAGATGAGGCCCGAGATAGCAAGATCGGGTGGGATGGATCGAATGATTATATGGGGCTTGGGATGTGGTATGGCTTAGAAATGATGCAGGGTCATCACCTTTATTTTTCTTTTGCCTCTGGTATATATATGTGATTGTATTATTGGGATGGTTAGTTGTATGTATGGTATGGATGTTCGAACCTTTACTGCATTTTATCTATTATTATTGGATGTTTATTTATTTATATATACGTTGGTTATTTATTTATATGGATGGTGTTGGTTATTATTGGATGTTGATTTATTTCTATATACATTGGATATTTATTTATATGTATGGTGTTGTTTATTTTATATTTTATTGTGTGATCTGATATGGGGGTATAGTCTCCCCATAGTATCACCTTAGACCCCTACTGCTATTAGGTAGCCTCTAGCATATGCGACCATCGGTATGGGCACAATTCTGTGGTCTAGGGTGGTGAGATGTTTTAAATTGGTATCATATCATTCCTTTTCATTTGGTTTACTATTTTAGGATTTTTTTAAACTAGAGAATTTAGGAATGTTTCAAATACTATGATGAATATCAGGTTGGTGCATCAAGAACACTTCCTTTGATAGGAAGTCCAGGTTACTAGGGATATGGGATTGCTGTTTTGGTTTTGGATGTTATGGTTAGATATGCTTTTTCTTGGGGATACACACATGTGGTTCGGATTTGATTATTTTTATGGATTTTTGTCTCTTTTCCCTTTTTCAAGAGGCCATTGTTTTAGATTTTAGTCTCATTCTATAGAAGTAATAGTCATCTCATGCATCATATTAGGAATATAAGATTCACATGAAATATATGCCTGCTAGTGTGCAATTTTATTAATGATAGAGGATCAATTGTTTAAATTTTCAATGGATAATCATATATATTTTTCCTATATAATTATTTGATGAAATTATAATCATCTTGAAAAACATGTATATGGATTTTCTTCTGAATCCAAGTCATGTGGATCAATAGTAAGATGATTGATAATGAGGAAAATAATACAATACTTGTGCTTAGAAGGTGAAGTGACCCTAGTGGGTTGTTGTGGAATTTAATACCTAATAATGGACCCCTTGTGGGTTGTTTTTATTTAATTTTTGTTTATTAAAATCACCATTAATAGCCTATATAGTGTTTTTTCATTTATATTGGAATGGAATTCTACTTATCCAAATTATGTGTTTATGTTTTCCCTCGATACGAGCCATTTAGGGTGATTTATTTTGTTATAGAAAGAGTTGACTGATGAAATTTTATCTTTAATAGAGCATCTCCATTGGTGGATACTTGTGTGGATGGGTTACCAAGTTGTGGGTGGTGGTTAACATGTGATGTCATCCTATGTGAGGCCCCATGAGTGAGTGTTTAGTGTGTTGATACCATGAGACTTTTTAGATGGGTGTGTGTATGATGTCCAAAGGGTTGTGACCTTCAATGATATATAATTGGTAAGGCTAAGTGGGAGACCTATAGGCCCTTAGTTCTAACATGGTCCTTATTGGTTCAGTGGTTTATGTTGTTTGAGGGAAACTTATAAGGGGTTGGCCAGATTTTTTGGGTGACTTTAGAGGGAATGAGAATAATTTTATATGTGTGATAAGATTGATAAATGTGAGGCATTACTGAGTATGTGATATATTTTGGGTAATTCCATGGGTTTCTTAGAATGTATCTAGGGTTCCTGGGTATCAAGATTATCTTTGACGGTCTAGGCTATTCAGGTTCTTGACTCTATTGACTAGTGGATGCACTTTTAGCAGTGTTGTTAGAGTGCATGTGGATACTCATGACTAGGGTGGCATAGGGTGGCAGCTAAGCATGTGGGTGAGGTTTTCATGCCTTGGTCCAAGGATGGGTGCCTATTGTTTTGGAACAATGCCATGCAGTGGTGGTCATGGGATGAATATTGGAAAAATTGGTGTGCTTGATTTTTGATAGGGGTTCCCTAGGTGTTTCTAACATTTCATGGACCATGGCTAACATGAACATGGTGATATATAACCCATGAGATCATGATTTTGGTGTTGAAATCAGATATGACCATGATCAGGTTAAGGGGTGATTGAAATTTTTTTGGTTGTGTGTGGGCCTAATATCATAAAAACCTAGTGAGCATGGCTCGGGGTGAGTGGAATCATTTTGGTATTACAGGTCGGCACTCAAGGATGATAAGGTTTTTTCCATGCCATTGGTTTTGTCTATTGATGAATGGGAAACATCTCATGAGAATTGAGATCTTGTTTTGGTAGTACAATGGAAATGATTATCCAAATTTGGGAAATAGGATGTATTCTATGAATGTGGGACCCTCATGTGGGAAAGGTTGGGGGTGTCTAGGACCAATAATTGTATGGTTGTTTTGGAACTTACATACTAACATATAAATGGACATAGGTGTTTCCTAATTCCTTAGGTAATTTCAAGTATAAATCTGGTCATGGTATCAGGTGGAGTATGGGCATGGGTATTGAGCTTGATATAGTTTAATGTGACTCAAGTGTGGTCAGGTCTATGGTGGATCAGTTTTCATGGTAGGGTATAGTGATGGAAATGAAAAATGGATAGTTCAATCTCGAAATGTCATCAAAAGTTATATTTAGACTCTGGTGAGCATGTGTGAATGATTGAGGGGTGCCTTATGGATCATGGGAACTATAATTAGGTGATTGGAAACACATCAGTAGTAGGAGCCAATAATTCTTGGGATAGTTAAGCCATAGTATTTTTGACCACCATTCACATATATAATTGTAATGTGGTTATCTAGAAACCACATCAAGAACATCATTTGGGATATGATCATTTTTTAGCATTATCTAGGGCCTTTTGAGGAAATTTGAACATGCTCATATTATGAATGGATAATGGAGGAAAATTTATTCAAACTTGGAATTTATAATTAATAACTAGTGGTGAAGTTCTCAGGCATAATTATTTACATAGTTGGTAACCATGTTGGGAGTGTCGTTAGGATTCTAGTGGCATTTTTTGATAGGAAATTACACTATTGGAAACACCATAGGTCGAATGATGAAATAGAAGAGTACATGGTCATGTATTAGGGTATATGGGATCAAGTAAGTTTTGGATTAGTGTTTCGTTAGTGTATATGATAATTGGCCTGGGTTTTGCTTTTTTATGTTACTTATGTTAAAAGTAGAACTTTAGAGGCATTTTGGCTATTTAGTGGTAGAACATGGCCATTATAGCTAGAATTCATGATTGAGGTTGGTTGAAAAATTTCTTTTATGACCAATGAGACTTCTCAGGGATGATAGGAATTAATGTAGGTAGTTTGTAACATCTTGTGTCTATATGAGTTGTAAATTTTAAAAAGAAATAGAATTTTAAATTACTAGATGGGATGAATTTTGATCAATGTTTTGGAATGGAATTTTGAGGGTTGAAATAAATCAAAGTATTTTTTTTAGATGTATAATGAGGATTGGAATGTATCTTGAGTGATTGGGTGAGTCTTGGGAGATTTGGGTTAAGTTTTAGAGGTTTTGAGGTCTTTGACCGAGGCACATAATTTGGGCACACATTTTGGGGGAAACCATGTGGCACCCTAGTACTCAATAAACTGTTATTTTATTTTTTTTAAAGATCATGGATATATTTTATGATAAGTTATTAGTTGGTGAATGGTTAAGTGTCACGACCCGTCCTAGTGAGTCCCACACTGTGACTCCCCAAGCCCACCTTCAATAGGTCAGGGGCTGGTGACTAGCACTGAGTAGGCATATTACTAACATGGGAGGCATTTCCTAGATACCTATAAACACACACACACACATCTCCAAGCCCACAAATGATGAAAATAAAAAAAAACACTAAGGAAAAAATGCATGCTTACAACTAAACCCAACCAACAGAGTACAACGGAAGTAAACTACGGAAAATAAACTGGGCTAGAATACAATCCCTCCAAAAACAAGAGATTAAAAACTAAAAAGACCAACCTGTAAGCAAAAGGTGGTATTGGAACTGCTGCTCATAGATATGGGAACACCTTAGCCTATAGGGAACTCAGAAATCCCGGTCCAACCCTGGTCCGCCCTGGACTCCATCAAAAGGTCACTCTTCTTCACAAGACACGACACGTGCGGGCAAAGCCCGTGTAGGGGTGAGTATAAAAATACTCAGTAGAGGACCCCAAAACCCACATAGAAATACCCAAAGGAAAGGTACAGTTAGATATACACAGTATGTGTATACTGAACATATATTAAGAGAACAAAATTCAGATATAATCAAAAACCAAACCCGCAGTCTAGAGACAAGTCACACAACCGCATACCCATGCTAGGGATTTAGTTCAAATATTCCACGAAGCACTCTTATGGGAGAAATCACTCCATGAGTTTGATATCTCTGATAATTTATGTCTGAGAAGTACCCTTCATCGGGAAAATTCATGAGAGATAGATACATGAATTCTTGGGTAACACACTCCTAAGTGAGGAAATATCACGATAAACAAATGGGGATCACTACCAAGGCCTTAGAGGATACTGCGACTCATTCAGATTCACCTACTAGGTAGAGTATTGGTTCCTTGTGGAAATAGTCATGTCGATACCTGACTCTATCTAGGGTCAAGAATGGATAGAGGATCTCGCTCCAGGCCTCTCGGAGGGATACCTGACTCTATCTCAGAAAGTCCTATTGAGGGGATCATACTCCTTTAAATGGAAACAATACACTACCTCTAGGGGAATGAGGAAAAGGGGAACCAACCCAAATGAGACTGGTCCAAGGAATGGTGGAAAATAGTATCAAGATAGGTACTAAAAAGTACACGGTGTGTAGAAGGGTCACACACCATGTTCTCTAACCCTGGGTACTGCCCGTATACAATGGCCCATGTTGCAAGGCTCGTTGTGTAGAACAAGGTATACACGAAATGTAAGAGAGTGACACATTATGTTTCTATATCCGAAGAGGAATCTGTGTACACTGTCCATGTGCCCATACCTGGCTTCAACCCGTGTAACTGGTACACAGGGTAACCCATGCAGCCGGCCTGGTCTGGCTGTGTGGTGGAGTACACAACCATGTACTCCACCCCATGTCCATGTATCGTCTGAGATACACGGAGAGTCCCATGTAAGTACCCTCACACTATGTTCTTTAGAGAATGCGTTGTGTCATCGCTTCGTGCATCGTGGAACCCTAGTCGTTGTTGAGACGGTCCCACAAAGCTTATTCTTTAGGATACATGTTGTGTTCTTCGAAAATTTCCAGAAATGATGTTCTTCATCAGTGCACCTCCCGTGATACTTCTTTCTTCAATCTGGCTATCCGATCTCCATGAAACTCAATGGTTTAGGTCTCCCCAACATCACGAAACTGATTCCGTCAATTTCGGGCCTCCAATTAGCCTTGAAAACACATTCTGATTCACCCGCATGAAGAAAACTTGAAGAATGATAACTCTTAAACTCTATCAATTCGTTCACCGCTATTGTCATTGTATCTCAACATGGTTATCATAATGTTGTATCTCTATTTTAGGATCGTTGCATTGAAAAATGGATGTGCAACGATCCATTTTTCATAACCCCGCGAATAACACGAAGAATGTGAGGTTAAAGGGGGAGGTAGAAAAATAATAAACAAAGGAGGAACGCACATCCACCATCATTCATCAGAGAATTTATCCACTCCTGTTAATAGGATTAATAGGTGAATCAAAATGACAAACCAAGATCATTATAAAATCAAATCCCGAATAAAAACCCCAAAAGAAAAGAAAAATAACACCCTCCTGCAAGAACACCTGATCCTCAGATCACCTTGTTAGTGATTTGATCCTCATTCATCTTTTATTCCAAGAATGGGGAAGAGAAGAATCTAAATAACAACCCCTAACGTGATTTGGTTGAATAAAAATCATTGTGTCACATTCGTTGGAGAGGTTCATCGAATCCGAGATGCATTGATCAGTCACGTTGTCGTCGTCTGCCAACAGGTTCTCCTCTAAAGATCCAATGGAAAATTCTAAATTTGTTTGGTTATGTGGATAACCCTGACAATTTTCCATAAGCATGTATTAATAGGGTAATATTAGTTCATTGTTCAAAAATGAAACATTTTAAATAAAATAAATTATTAATTTATTTTATTTCCATTAAAACGTCCAAAAACTAACTCTTGTAGCTGACCCGCACTGGTTGATGTTATGCCCCACCTAAGGTAAAGTCATTTCTCTGAAAATAATGGTTACCTTAGATTTCTAATCTAGACACCCATTTAAAAGTTATTACTCTTTTTCAGGAAAATAGTTTGCGTGTGCTGTTTAAAGTTTAATTAATTTCAACCATTGATTCCGGGCACTCCGGGCCTCAGAATCGCATGTCGTTAAAAGGTCTAATCTCGAAATAATTCCATATAATATTAAAAAAATAATACATGGAAAATTTGAGACATTAAATTCTCTCCACCTTTGGGATTTAAGTCCCATAAATCCAAAACAAAAGGCTACTCAAAAAGATGTGGGTACAGGGTACGGATCTGAGTCTCTCGCTCCCACAAGCTCTCCTAAAGATTCATGTGATACCACCAAACTCACACCAAGGGAATCGATCACCCAAAAAGGATCCTCTCCTACCGGTCATTGATCTCCACTAGACACTCAGCAAAGGTCACTCCATCCTTGATGTCCAGCTCACCCCATTCAATGACGTGTGATGGTTCATGCACTTACCTCCTTAGTTGTGACATGTGGAAGACATCATGTGTCCGGTGAAACTGTGGCGGTAGAGCAAGGTGGTAATCCGCCTCTCCAACTCTGAGTAGTATCTGAAAAGGGCTGATGAACCTCAGAGATAGCTTGCCACCCCGACCAAATCTCTACAACCCTCACTGAGGTGAAACCATAAGGAAGACATAGTCCCCTTCCTCGAACTCCAGAGGTCTATGTCGTCTGTCAGCATAAGACTTCTTCCAGCTCTGTGTAGTCTTCATCTGCTTCTAAATGATCTTCACCTTATTAGTGGTAGCTCACACCAACTATGCACCCATAAGTGCTGACTCTCTAGGTTCGTTCCAGCAAAGCGGTTACCGAAAGGGTCTCCCATATAAATCCTCAAACGGTGCCATACCAATGGTGGAGTGGTAGATGTTGTTGTATAGAAACCCCACTAATGGTAGGTGGTCATCCCAATTGAGACCAAAGTCCAAGATACAGGCCCACAACATATCCTCTAGAACCTAAATGGTCCTCTCCTTTTAACCATCTATCTGGGGATGGAATGTTGTGCTCAAGCGTAGCTGAGTCCCGAAATCCACCATTAATACCTTTCACAACAAGGATGTGAAGCAAGCATCGCGATCTAAGATTATTGTCGAAGGGAAACTATGAAGATGAACTATCTACTACATGTAGAGGCATCCCAAGATCTCTACAGAACTCTGCTCCCTGATAGCTATGAAGTGGGATGACTTGGTGAGTCGGTCAATAATCACCCAGATATAATCATGCCCCTTTTACATATATGGTAAGCCCATCACAAAGTCTATCAATATTCCATCCCACTTCCAATCTGGAACATCAAGGGGAAGCTAATCCCACTGGAACCTGGTGCTCAGCCTCCACCTTCTGGCATGTAAGGCATCGAGAAACAAACTTTTCTACTCCGTTTTTCATGCCTGACCACTAGAACTATCATCAGATATCCTAGTACATCTTCGCCACTCTAATATTTACCACCAAGGGGGATGTATGAAACTACCTTAGGACCTCCTCCCACAACACCACTAGTAAAATAGTGTTTCCTCTAAAAAGAACTATGTGCTCCCTACCTTTCAAATATCCATTAGGCGAATGCCCTCTGAGAATAACTGAGCATGTAAAACCTCACAGTCGACATCCCCAAGTTGTGCCTTCCTAACATGTTGTAAGATTGGAGGAGTGATAACCATCGATTTAAGGTAAGTTACATCCTATTTTTTCATGAAAGATAACTGTAATGATTCCAACTATTATGTCACCTCACTCAGTAGTTGTTAGCTTGATCTCCTACTAAGAGAATCTGCCACCTTTTTCCCCTTCCCAGGAGTATAGATGATCTCGAAATAATAGTCCTGGAGGAACTATAGCCAATGCCTCTATCTCAGATTCAGATTATTCTGTGAGAATATGTACTTGAGGCTCTTGTAGTCAAAGTAGATGATGAACCGCTCTCCTATAAGGTTGTGTCACCACATCTTCAACGCGAAGACTACTGCTATCAACACATGATCTTGGGCCGCATAGGTTTTCTCATGTAGCCTAAGCTGGCATGAACCATAAGAAATCACTACCTATCTCTACATCAATAAACAACCATGCTCAGTCCCCAATGTGTCATACAAAACTACGTACTTGATTCCCTCATCCAACAATCTCAAAATTGGGGCTCTCCTAAAACTCTGCATCAACTGCTCGAAAGCCTACTGACACTTCTCTGTCCACATGAAAAGTTGCCCCTTCTTATTCAAGGTTGTCATTAGTGATGATATCCAGTAGAAATTAGGAATGAATCTCGTGTAATATCCTGCCAACCCAAGGAAGCTTCACACCTCTGTCATGATTCGAGATGGATCTTATGCTAACAATGCCTCCACCTTGGCTGGGTCTATAGCTACTCCATCTGTTGAGATGACAGTCTCAAAAAGTAGACCTTATGAATCTAGAACTGGCACTATGAGAGATTTCCATATATTTTTTTCTCTCAGAATACATCCAGAACTATCCGCGTGTGTCTCTCATTCTCCTCCTATGACTCTAAGTACACAGGGATGTTGTCGATGAAGACCACTACGAACTGGTCTAAGTACAGCTAGAAGATCTGGTTCATCAGTCCCATGAACATTGCTGGGGTGTTTGTCACATCAAAAGGAATCACCAAGTACTCATAATGACCGTAGTGGTATCTGAAATCTGTCTTCAGTATATCCTAGTCCCGTACTCATAACTGGTGGTAACCTGACCAAAGGTTAAACTTCGAGAACCATTGTGCCCCTCTCATCTAATCAAAGAGGTCGTCGATCCTTGTTAGTGGATACTTATTCTTCACTATCACCTGGTTCAGGTTTCGGTAATCTACACACAACCTCAAACTCCCATATTCCTTCTTGAAAAACAATACTGGGGCCGCCCAGGGTGAAATTATGGGTCTCACAAAACCCTTTCTCTTCAAATCCTCCAACTGCACCCTCAGCTCACGGAGCTCTGTGGGAGCCATCCAATATGATGGTGAGGAAATCAGTGTCGTCTCAGGGTGTAAGTAAATGTAGAATTCAATCTCTGGTGGGGAGGTAGTCCTAGAACATATTCTGAAAATATGTCCTCGTACTCTACTACTATTGCTGGGAATTAGAATCTCACAATATCTAATGCTCTGAGGGTAAGGCTAGCTAACTCATGAGTGATCGGTTGTACCCTCTTATGCATGAGTCCATTCAGTGCTTCCTAGGTCTCCTTGTCACCAAAAAAGGATAACCTCATCCCATAAATGCGGATGCATCACACTTTCACCTAAAGTAGTCAATCTGGGCATAGACCAAAGATAAACAATTTATACTAATAATGACATCATAAGGCCTCAAAGCTACCACCAAGAGGGTCTAACCAAAACTCTCACCTCCAAGGGTGAGATCACACTATCTAGAAAGGTGTGTGATCATCGAGTCTCCTCCTTTAGGTGTCTCCAAGTATATGGGTCTAGTCAATAGCTCTACCGAAATCTCAAGGTTTCACACAAGACATGTGGAGAGGAAGGAATTACTGGCACCTGTGTTTATAAGAATGGTAGATAAGGTAGAAAAGACAGATATCCTACCTCAAATCATCCCTAGAGTCCCTGGGTAATACACCTTGACCACATGTATCTATCCTCGCCCTTTTCCCCCAACTCCCTAATCCTGGTGCGGACCTCCAGGGGGGTGGTTGTAACAGCCCAAGATTTTATGAAAAATATTCTTTTTAATTTCATTGATGTCTTGTGTTGTACGCTTCACCAAAAGGAGCTTTCACTACATGCATCCCTGACTTGGCTTGCATTACACTCAATCACGACCTTCCATGATAGTGTGTGTTGTACGCAATACCGAGTTTCACTAAACAACGATATGTTATATAAAGTAGCTGTTATGAACAATAATACCAACATTTTGAAATTTTATAAATTTTATCTTTCTAAATGGACTTAATTTTTGGATTCGGAATATCAAAATTATCCTAGGGTGAATTTTTGGTATTTTTCTGAAAACTTTTAATTTTTGATGAATAGTGAAAACACTGGGTTACTATTTAAAAACTGACGTTTTATTTAAATAATTATTTGTTTTATTTAAATTTATTTTAGGTAAAAATAGATACATAATACCTATATAATTTCAATGTAATTAATTGGAGTCATTTTATAATAATTTTATATATATAAAAATTTTATTGAACTTTTGACCGTCTTTTCCCACCTCCAAGGAGAATTTTCAAATTTACATAAAACTTAATTTTACCACTTCTATGAGTGGAATTTCAAAAATCTGAGAGACACGGTTGATATCAGTAAGTAAAATTTGGTTCAATAAGATAAAAATAATTTTTGGTGAATAGTAACTTTTTACTTTTATTTACCACGATTAAAAGTAAATAGGGTAATTAAGGGTAAAATGATATTACTATTACCCTAAAACATGTCCTAATTCTATTGGATAAGTTTAATTCGACTAAAAAAAACCTTAGGTATAAAATATTACCCTTTAGGTCCACTTGGATTAGATTAGGATATTTATTATTATTTTATTTAAAGAAGAGTTAAAATAGTTAAAATCAAAGTTTAATAACTAAAACATTTTTCATATAGGGTTATACATAAGGTAAATTCTACTATAAATATTCATTAGAAATATAAAAAGATTTTCTAAATAATGGTATTTTATTTATAATTTTTAGACATCAAATAATTTAATTTATTTATGACACAATGATGACGCAGTAATTACCTTATTAATGATATATTAACATAATTGATGTTATAAATACCCAAATAAATGTAATTTTAGACTATTTATGAATTAAACTAATTTTTAGGTTAATATGACATGTTATTATTTATTTAATTAACTTTTTTTGAACTAATCATGCTGTTATGATTTTCAAAAAAATCAAGTACCAAATAGTGTCAAAATTGACATAAAATAGTTTTTAAAACAAATATTATATTATTAATGGTTATTCTATTTTTAAAAATATAAGGTTCGGCCAAATTACTTATATAAGGTTATATATATTAATAATGAACCACTTTGTGTTCGTTTGTCTTGTTATAGTAATTTTATTAACCATATAGTGTAAAAAACAAGAAGACACGGTAAAAGTTAAATTATTTAACTTAGAGTTAAATCTAAATGATAAGGTTAAAATAGTAACCTAAACTTGTCTAAAACCTATTGGTTGAGAGTATTTTGACCCATCCCCACTTTAGTTTTGAAATAAATCAATTTGGAGCTATTATAAATCGAATATGACTTTATTATAAAATAATATTTTAAGTTTTTCCTAAGGTGCCCTCTCCTCCCTTATAAAAAGGGCACCCCTTTCGTCGTCTCTTCACACCCTTTTGAGCCTTGAAGCTCAGCCAAAACCTGCCAATTCATCTTCTAAATATCCTATTCTAAATCTATCTAGTTATATCATAGAGTATCTGGTCTTCTCAAAAGACCAACTCTAGTGCCCTAAGAAGAATATTAAAAGAGGTGCGTTGAAGAAGAGGTAATCTCTTCTACTGATTCTTTTAGGTTTCTTCCTTATTCAACTTCTTTTTCTTTATTTGTTTCATCATAAATTAATAACATCATTATCACTCATATATTGATATGTTATTATAAATATGAAACAACCCCATTTCACCTTCTATTCATCCTATGGAAAACGAAATCACCATACGTGCATACGTATGGAATACCGTCTCCACGCCATGGTGTAATCTGTTTTTCCACCACCACCTTACTTGGATGGTTATAATGGTGTGAAGAATAACTATATATAGTTATTATAAAATCATACTGATTCTGTGATATTATATCATCCACTCCAATTCAATTCAATAATTATGGGAACGATATCATCGCTCGTGCATACGTACGGATTACCGTCTCCACGACGTGATGAGATTCATTCTCCATGTTAACCATTCAAGAATGATTATAAAGTATATATAATTAATAATAATGAAATATATGAAATTATAAAGCTACTGTATTTATGTATATATATATATTTCATCTACTTACTTCCATTCAAGTCAATAAGGAATGGAAAACAGCATTCATGCGTATGTACAGCCTACCGTCTCCATGAACAGTGTATTTCATTTAATTTATCAATCTATTATATATACATATATGTGTGTGTGTGTGTGTACTGAATATATATATGATATATAAATCATTATTTACATTCTGTAAGTAAGTAAATCAAGATATAAGTAATAATAATATCAATAACAACAAGTTCAAACACGTACGATAAATAAAACAATTTTACACAAAACTCTACTTTAACATGGAATTTACAAAAGAACGGGTAATATAAAGTCATAAGTGAACCATATATGATATCATAAAAATTAATATGATTCTATAATAATTAAATGACATTATCTAAATCATTATACAGGATTTTTAGATATGTACGAAGCATATCGGACCTATGGTAACGGATAACTTTTCCAATCTCGTTTTTATCCGAGATTTTTTATTTGTAAGTATTTACGAGGGTTTTATTTATCATCCATGTCCCTATTTTCTAAAAATGGTTTCATGTGTTTTTAAAGTAATTTTTACCCATTTCTTACTTTTACTACATGGTATGTAAGGAATCTTTCTTTTTTTACCGTACGAGGTACTTTTTGACTTTTCTAGCAAAAGTACGAGAAGAATGTTTTTTTAACTTATACAGCATGAACGAATTTTTACGGTTTCATATCACCTTATTTTAATGAAGATTACTCTAAAATATTTCATTGTTATTTTCAACAAAATCATTTTCTTTTAAAATTGTGTGTTATTTTGTGAAAAGAAAATGATTTTGAAGAAGAAAGGATATTTTCCTCAAGAATTCATTTCAAGTGTTTTGTCAAAAATATTTTCCATCTAAGATGACATTATTTATCATGTTTATGTTTCAAGTATAATGTCTCTATTATTTACATGGTGTGATTTTTCTTATGATGAAATTATATCCATTTGTTTTATATGGATTATGTGATGATAGGATGATGTTTATGAAACCCATTTTATTATTTGGGTTATGATGAATGAGTTATGTTTATGTTGTGGCACACATAAGAATGATTTAATTATGAGATGGGTGAGACATATATCTCCCTCCAATGCATTGGGTAAAGATTTATATCTCATGAGATAGACATGGTTGGAATGGAAATTTAATCCAGTTCAGTAATACAGGACTGGAACAAGGAGTGAACTCGGTTCAGTAATGGACTTTGTCCACTAAGATGGTCTTGGCAGCAATGGATTGGATACTATGGAAATCATATCATGTGCTTAATTGTTTGTCATGGTTACATGTTTTCTTCCCATGCTATTTTATCATTATTGATGCTCCATTATGATATATTCCTTACATACTTCCAAGATTTATGTCTTTGCTCAAGATTTTGATGTTTAGACTTTATGTTCAAGTTTTTGCATTCAAATGTTTATGGATTTTTTTATGTTCTCTATGTTTACCCTTACTTGGAATTTGAGCTCACCCTTTTTATGTTTTCTTTTCCCCAGGATATAAATAAGGGTTTCAGGTAAGAAAACAAAAGAGGAAGTTCTTTATGAGATATGTTGAAGATCCTTCACCATGATTAGAATCTTATGTTCCAAGTTTCCAAAGACACTAAACTATTACGGTCCTTTGGTTTCTGTTTTTGTTATGTATTAAGTATTCTGCAAAAGTTATGTAATTTCTATGTATGTCATGCTTTGGGTCTCTACAGTTGGTATCAGAGGTTCATTTTAGTTAACCTTTGGAGACAAGGATGCGAAAACATTAGTGAGATCCCTAGAGATATTTCTAAGGAATGTCTAGGGATGTCCCTAAGGTTAAGTATACGTATAGGTTAGAGTCCTAGAAATATGATGACGATCATGAATAACCTACGGTGAACTTAAGGTGTCATGGATTAAAGAATTTTTGATAAGTTAGACATCCCATAAGTGACTTTTTATGATTATGTGGTTCCTGGTTATTTTAACATTTTCTTATACTATGGTTTCTGGTCTTAGTCAATGGAGGGACTGAGAAGGAATTCAGTTAACATTGATTCCAATGGACAAATTGGTGACTATGATCAACGAAATTGTGTAACTTCTGTAGAGAAAGATATTGTGATTATGTCGAATTAGTCATCTCGATGTATGATTAACAAGGTGAAGTGTAGTTGTATTCCTAAGTCATCGAATAAAAGGAAGATGGAATTTTATGCATGTTCGCATGGTGAGGATCATAGAGAAAGGAAGATTGAGATTTCTAAATAAGGGAAGAAGAACCTTGAGGAATACCTCAAATGGAGATAAAGATGTTATCTATGTAGAGAAAAGAGTCATAGAGTGACAGACTGTTATGGAGTCCAATGTCTTATCTGTGGAGAACATGAGCATTACCCAACACAATTCCCAGACCTAAGAGGATAATTCTAAATCAAGGAAGGACTTATTCCATGAAAATAATTGAAAAGGATGGATTAAAGATTTTATGTATTGGTATTCAAGAATAATGTTGTTGAGGTACTTTTATGGTATATTGGAATATCTATGTATTGGTCCATTATGGTTTTCCATAAGAATATGGCATCGGTAACCATGAAAAGTGATTGAAATATTTTTGGAAAGAAGATGATAAGCGCATAATGAAGGGATAAAGAAAAAAATGAAATGAGCTAATGACTGATATAAGGACAAAGTTATATCATGGTTTGAGTATATAGAAATTTTGGGATTTTGGTATGTGGAAAGTGTTAATTTTTTACAGCATTCATGTTTTCACTAAGGTTCAATGGGTATTCATTTTTCAAGAGAATACATTATTAAGGTATTCAAATGTTTGGAATGTGGCCAACAAGATATATTGTATGATAAATGATGGTATTCACATGCTCGACAGATGACATTTCTAGTAATTTTTTTCTTTATACTATGAGTTTGGACATAAGTATTTTGGATAAGCCTAAAGATTGAAATGGATTATGTTGGACATAATTCAGTATTGTTTAAGGCTAGAAATTTTTTTGATATTATTTATGGAATGTTACAATATTGTAGTTTTAGAAAAAGGACAACCTACAGGACGGGCAACAACCCGTCACGTCAGACAAAGCTGTGAGAATCGAACCCACAACTGAAGTGTGACAGGCCTTTATAGCCTACCAATGGCCTACTGGAAGTCCCTAGTTAGTGGAAACTAGTTTAATTATTTTAAGTGGTATGATATATGAAGTATAAGTCCCTTATTGGAGCCATATAAGTTAAATGTCGCCATATATGGACTTATGTATATTGAATAACTTTTTCTAACCTTTCGTTTGAGAAAGATGGAATGACCCATCATTCTATCACATGATCTGCTAACACTTTACGGAAGACAAATTCAACTTCATTTCTTTAAGATATGAAGTGGAAATTGTTCAAGGCACAAACAATAGTAAGTTTGTACCAAAATCAAGTAAGTATTTCTTTTAATTCAACAATTCTTCAACTTTAGGGAAATGATCTTGAAAACCAAAAAATGTTGTCTTGTTATCCTCATATCCAAGGAATTAGATGGTACCTTAGATCATCACAAATTTATGTCTTGTTGGATTTTTCATAGCCATGTCCTCTACCACTCTCCATCAGAACTTGAGGGTTAGATTTTTCTTCCATATCCATATTTCCACCTATGTTCTCCTATGTGGAAACCCCATGATGAGTTAATTTGGGTAACCATTACATTTCTAACTTTACTTTTTAAAATAAAGTTTTAGTATTCCTTTTTACGATGTGGGTTTCTATGAAAGAAACTTTCACGTAGTAAACCATTTATAACCCCGACGACTTTCGAGGGTGAAATTCATTTTAAGGGGGGTAGAATGTAACAGGCAGAGATTTTATGAAAAATATTCCTTTTAATTTCATTGATGTCTTGTGTTGTATGCTACACCAAAAGGATCTTTCACTATACACATCCTTGAATTAGCTTGCATTACACGCAATCATGACTTTCCACGATAGCGTGTGTTGTACGCAATACCGAGTTTCACTAAACAACGATATGTTATATAAACAAGATGTTATGAATAGTAATACCCACTTTTTGAAATTTTTTAAATTTTATATTTCGAAATGGACTTTATTTTTGGATTCAGAATATCGAAATTAGTATAGGGTTAATTTTTAGTATTTTTCTAAAAACTTTCAATTTTTGATGAATAGTGAAAACAATGGGTTACTATTTAAAATCCGACTTTTTATTTAAATAATTATTTATTTTATTTAAATTTATTTTAGGTCAAAATAGATACATAATACCTATATAAGTTCAATTTAATTCATTGGAGTCATTTTATAATAATTTTAGATATATAAAAATTTTATTGAACTTTTGACCGTCTTTTACCCACCTCCTAGGAGAATTTGAAAATTTACATAAAACTTAATTTTACCACTTCTGTGAGTACAATTTCAAAACTCCGAGAGACACGATTGATATCATTAAGTAAAATGTGGTTCAATAAGATAAAAATAATTTTTGGTGAATAGAAACTTTTTACTTTTATTTACCATGGTTAAAAGTAAATAGGGTAATTGAGGGTAAAAATGATATTACTATTACCCTAACACATGTCCTAATTCTATTGGATAAGTGTAATTCGACCAAAAACAACCTTAGGTATAAAATATTACCCTTTAGTTCCACTTGGATTATATTAGGACATTTATTATTATTTTATTTAAAGAAGAGTTAAAATAGTAAAAATCAACATTTAATAACTAAAACACTTTTAATATAGGGTTATCCATAAGATAAATTCGACTATAAATATTAATTAGAAATATAAAACAATTTCCTACATAATGGTATTTTATTTATAATTTTTAGACATAAAATAATTTAATTTATTTATGACACAATGATGATGTAGTAATTACCTTGTTAATGAAATATTAACATAATTGATATTATAAATACCCAAATAAATGTAATTTCAGACTATTTATGAATTAAACTAATTTTATAGGTTAATATGACATGTTAGTATTGATTTAATTAAATTTTTTCGAACTAATCATGTTGTTATGATTTTCAAAAAAATCAAGTACCAAATAGTGTCAAAATTGACATAAAATAGTTTTTAAAACGAATATTATAATATTAATTGTTATTCTATTTTTAAAAATCTAAGGTTCAGAAAAATGACTTATATAAGGTTATATATATTAATAATGAACCACTTGGGGTTCGTTTGCCTTGTTATAGTAAGCGTATTAACCATATAGTGTAAAACAACAAGAAGACACGCTAAAAGTTAAATTATTTAACTTAGAGTTAAATCTAAATGATAAGGTTAAAATAGTAACCTAAACTTGTATAAAACCTATTGTTTAAGAGGATTTTGACCCATCCCCACTTTATCTTCTAAATAAATCAATTTGGAACTATTAGAAACCAAATATGACTTTATTATAAAATAATATTTTAAGTTTTTCCTAAGGTGCCCCTCTCCTCCCTTATAAAAAGGGCACCCCTTCCCTCTTCTATTCACACCCTTTTGAGCCTTGAAGATCAGACAAACCCTAAAAATTACTCTTATAAATATATCTAGTTATATCATAGAGGTTCTGGTTGTTGGTCGGAGTGGTTAACTCAAGAGGGGGGTGAATTGAGTACCAATTAAAATTTCTGTGTTTAAAAACAGTGTCTTAAAGACCCCCAAAAATAATAAGTTAAACTGTAGGGAATTTATATTAAAGTAGAGGTTCTGTCAGATTCTCAAGGGATTGATTAATTCCTAGTTAATCAACACAGGAGTGTGTGATTATCTTTTGAAACTAACTTACTAAGCTACACTTAACATAAACACTTGCTAATTTAATTATCAAAGTAACTTTAAAAACAGTATTGGTTTTAAAGTGATTAGCAGCGGAATAAAACTTTGAAAGAGATGGAACAACAATGTAACCAAGAGGTTCAGTCTCAATCCGAGACATAGTCCTCTCAAAAGTTTATATAAAAATGATCCACACCCTGGATCGGGGTTCAACAGTTTACAACTGTCCAGGTCCAAGACCTCTACCACTGTTCTTCGTGGGAAACAGTACAACAGCAACCAGCTGTCCAGGTCACACACGACCTCTACCACTGTTATTCGTGGGAAAGAAAGAATGAACGAGTTTGGTAAGGATTTACAAATCCTTCAGTTTGAGTACAGGAGACAGTGTATGTGTTAGATACAGCAGATAACACACACTGCTCGAAATGAATGATAATAAATCACAGAACAAAAGTTGTAGAGTTTAGAAGTGGTTCTGGTGATTTCAGTGTAGCTCTGGACTCCTTTGGATTCGACTAGAAGTGAGTCTGAGTCCTCTTCTCGTTTCTGTTTGAGAAACAGAGTGTCGTATGCTCCAGGTTCACAGACAGTAAAAATATAGTAGTTGAAGTTCTTCAGTGTTCTTCTTGTATGCCCAGAACACTTCTCGAGTATGCTTGATTGTCTATGAGCTTCTCTGTGTTCTTCTCGTTCTTGTGTTTTTGGTATATTCCATCCACCACACTTTTCGGGTTCACTTCTTGTTGTTGTTCGTTGATTTCTTGGGCAGCGTAGTCTTCTCGTATTTATCTCCCAACAGGGGACAGAAAAGATTTCTTTTCAGCAGGTACGAGGTACGGGTTCCTGACATCTGACAACCTTTATCAGGTATTTGACAAATCATTAAAATGTACATGATATGACCGTTAGATAGATTAAATATAGGAAATAAATAAATTCAAACAGTGAGTCGAGTGATCGGTAGGTAATTAGCATCGGTAGCTTGAACATCGGTAGCTTGAACATCGGTAGCTCAATGTCATTAGTTGCTTTGACTCTATCGGTGGCTCTATGCCTCGGTTGGTACATGCTTGTATCGGTGACTTTGTTTATCAGTAGCTTCATGCGTCGGTAGCTCCATGCATCGGTAGCTCCATACGTTGGTAGCTGTGAGTCTGTCAATAGCTTCGTCCATCGGTGACTCTTATTCCATCGGTAGCTATTTATACTTACAACGGTAGCTCTATGTTTGTATAGGTAGCTGTCTGTAAGTCAGTAGCTTACATTTATAAGCACATCGGTAGCTCTGTGTTAAGTCTATCGGTAGCTCTGTCTGTCGGTAGACTAAGTCTATCGGTAGACTGGGTACCGGTAGCTCTTTATCAGTAGCTATAGGCAGATTACTTATCTGTTTTATGCAGAACACATCTGATTGGGTTAGAATCAATTTATAACTTGTATGAACATGGATAAATGAGGATTAACATATTTCAAAGACTATTTTAAAGATTATTATTGGTTTGATCATAGATTTGAAAGAATTAAAGTATAGATCAATGATACTTAACAATATCATAGAGAATGAAAACATAATTGGGATTTTCAACACATATGAATACATGATTGAGATTATCAAAACAGGTGAGGTCAACAATCTCCCCCTTTTTGATAATCACAATTAATGAGATGGTAATATGGGCATTTAACATAGTGAACATATAATAGTAAAGAGTATAATATTGAATTAAATTTTCTCAGAGAAAACAGCATCAGAGATAATAGAAATAGTATGATATAGACATAAGTTATCAGAGGTAACAATCATAAGGTACTATATAGACATAAGGTATCAGAGGTAAAAATGAAAAAGGGTAATGTGTCTCCCCTTATTCCTTATTTTTCTCCATTGAAAATATTTCTCATTCTCTCATTTTGTTCTCCCCCTTATTCTCTCATAAAATGTTTCTCCCCCTTTGTGATAATCAAAAAGTGGGAAAGCATATATAGGAGACAAATAAAACATGAGAAGTAAAAGGAGTTCTGTATTAGAGTAGTCAAAAAGTACAAAAACAGATTACAAATGAATTCCTATCAAAAATCCTGGCCACTGGATCAATCCTCATCTGCAACGTGAGATTTCCCTTTGGGATCAGAAGAAGGCTCGGGTGGTGAGGATGCAGGTGAAGGTTTTGGAATGCCAGAAAAGATCAAAGGAGGCTGGGCCACTGACACAGAGTCAGGCCTGTAGGTTGAAGATCATTGGGTGATCATTGGTGTGAGGCTTCGAATAGCTTGAGCAGGAGTCAGCTGGACTGTGGAAGCAGCTGAGGCAGAAGCAGGCAAAGCAGGAGGTATGATGACTGGTCTGGCATCAACATGCAAGAAGGGCAGCAGCAGATTTCTAAAATCCATAATAATTCCTCCTCCTCTTTCCATAGCAGAGATGAAATCATCTTTGTTCTCCATGAACTTCTCCAAGGCAGGAGTCAATTCTCGTAGATTGCTCACTTGTTCTCTAAAATCTTGAGTGACTGGAGGGATCTTCATGTTTTCCAACATCAGCTTGAAGTGGTGTTCGAGTTGATGCTTGGTGAAAATTTTGGTGAAGTAGTAGTCCACTTTTCTTTTTATGGCTTCTTGAGAGGCAGAGGCTTCTCTCATATAATCTTGAACAATCTTCATTATTTCTCTAGCAGAATCTCTTGTAGAAAGCACCACTCGGCTCAACTTTAATGAGTCCACAGAGCCACTGGTTGAAATAGAGCCAATCTCCTCCTTCAACATTGCTCGAACTTGATTCAGGTCAACTGATAGTTTGTATGTGAGAGGGCCAAGAGAGAAGGAAACAGTTTCTTTGAAACTCTTAGACAAACCACTGATTAGGCTTTGAACTTGAGAGTCTTGTAATTGAACATGATCCTTCACTGAGGTTTTGAAACTTTCAAACACCGAGACAAACTGGCTTACTACACTCTTCACATAAGCTAGGTCCTTGTCAGCTTGAGACTTGGAGCTCATATAAGAATCCAAAGCAGTAACTGATGTCTTGAGAGCTTCAAGATCAGCTTCGATTCTTGAAGACTGAGTCTGGCACTCTTTCACTTCTTCCATAAGCTCAGACATAAAAGAAGATAAATTACAAGCCAGAGATAGCTCGAAGGATCTTTCTAACATTTTCATTTCTTCATAAAAACTTTGCTTCATCTCAGCAACGGATGCACTGAATTATTCTTTCAGCTCATTCTTCATGGATTCAAGATCAGATTTAGAGACAAAATCATTTGGGACAACTGCAGCAGATCCCCTTGTTGAGGCCAAACTAACTACAGAATCAGTCATTATTGAATTAATTGAGGAAGCAAGAGGGGTTTCCATTAACTTCACTTCTTCAAAAAAAACTGGTTTTGAGGTCCTCTTTCAGCTTATTCAGATCATGAAATCTGACCACATCATCTGGAAACAACTCAGAGGCAAGATCATAATTGGTCTTCGGTCTATTCACAGACACCTCATTATCAGAATCGGGATAATCCAATCCACGGACTATAAACCTTGGGTCTTCTACCCAGTATCCAAGATCAAAAGCTACTGTAACATTTCCAAGAACATATTGATGCTCCCCCTCAATGGGTGCATTCTCATGTATCACAACAGCATTCAGTGCTGGATTCTCTTCATCAGAATCTTCTACTACAAGTTCCACAGGTGCAGCATCTAGAAGATCTTATGATACAGGTACAACTTCTTCTGTAACTCTTTCTACTTCATCAGCAAACATAGCTGAGTTTCCAATCAAAGGACTCATACTTAACCTACCAGAAGCAGGCGATTCAGATACATTCTCCTTTTCCTCTTCTTCTTGGTAAGGTACAGACTGGTCTTCCTCATAAGTAGACAAAATTTCTTCTACCTTTCCTTTCCTAGAATAAACCAATTCTGCAACAGGACTTGGGGGCAAGTCTGGATCTCCTCCAACATCCATAGGAGTTTCTTCTTCTTCTTCTTCTGTTTCATCACTATAAACAGTTTCCTCTTCATCAGGTATCAGACTCGGATCTCTCTCATCCTTTGGTCTTGAGGGATGATCCACATGATTAAACCTATCATATATCTTTTGATCATCACTGACCCATTCTACCTTCCATGAGTTCCAGTTAATTTTCATGTACTTACAAACAGTCGAGGTGATGCAGAAATTGTTCTTGACTACAACTGTCTCATCCTGAGACTTAGCTATTCCTTTCACTTTTATCATTACTGAAATCAGCTTGGCAAAGAACAAAGCATTAGTCTTTGACTTTGGTCTAATCATGTCTTCCATTTGAAGCATTAACAATCTGCACAGATTGATTTTTACACCATGTCTTAGCAAATGAAGAAGATAGATATCTTGATATCTCATATTTGAAAAATCTCCTCGCCTCGGTATCAACACATGCTGAACAAACTTGAAAAGCAGTCGATTCTCTCCATCCATTTCAGCAGCAACCACTTGCCTTTGATTCCCATTACCAGTCAGTTCTTTTAAGGCGGTTTCATAATCAAAGATGTCACTGCTAGGTGGAATTGCTCTTGATACATACCCAGAGACACCTTCATGTGGTACTTTCAAACTCTCAGCCCACTCTACTGAAGAAAAAGACATCTCTTTTCCATTTACAAAAGAGCTTACCCGATTCTCATTTTCAGATTTCTCGAAGGTTACAAACTCGTAGAACTGTTTTACCAACTTCGGGTAGTATGGGCCATTGTTATTCGAGAAACAATCCACCCATTTCTGGTCCTCCAGAATCTCGAGTACTAACGATTTGCTAGGCAGTAGCCATTCCACGCACAGTTCCTTCTCGATTACTATGTCTCTATTCTGCAGGTGAGGATTCACTGGTCGCCTTCCCGATCTAGTTCTGACTTCACTAACACTGGCTTTATGCTGTGTCTTCTGCTTCTTAGCATTTGGTTCTACTCTTTCAATTCTGACGATAGGAAGCTTGGTTTTTTCCATCGCGGGTTTAGGGTTCTTGGCCGATTTGGGAGCTAAGGTTCGAAGGTGAGAGATTTTGAGCTTGGTGAGGTAAGAAGTGGCTTAGACTTAGTTTTATCATTTAGGAATTCCAACTAAACGACTAAAATAGAGTAATAAAATAAAATAAAACGATTCGTATTCTTGGCGGCAGACAGATGTTTTAAAACCTTGCATCGGTGTGAGTTAATCATCGGTGAGAAAAACAAATCGGTGAGAATTGTACATCGGTGAGAATTTTCACATCAGTGAGGATTTTCACATCGGTGAGAATTTCACATCGGTGAGAATTTCACATCGGTGAGAATTTCACATCGGTGAGAATTTCACCTTGGTGAGAATTGTACATCGGTGAGAATTTTCACATCAGTGAGGATTTTCACACCGGTTGTGATTAAACATTCCCAATTCGTGTCTTATATAACTTAGCCTATCCGAACTTAAAGGTTTAGTGAAAATATCAGCCAATTGATGTTCAGTGCCAATAAATTCAAGAGAAATATCACCTTTTTGATAGTGATCTCTTAGGAAATGGTGTCTTACATCTATGTGTTTGGTTCTAGAGTGAGATACAGGATTCTTAGAGATGTTTATTGCACTGGTGTTATCACAGTTGATTGAAACATGTTTAAAAACATATCCATAGTCCAAAAGAGTGTGTTTCATCCACAGAATTTGTGCACAGCAACTACCAGCAGCTATATATTCTGCTTCGGCAGTAGATAATGCAACCGAGTTCTGTTTCTTACTACACCAAGAAACTAAGGATTTTCCAAGCAAATGACATGTTCCTGATGTTCTTTTTCTATCTAACTTACAACCAGCAAAGTCATCATCTGAATAACTCATTAACTCAAAGGATTGTCCTTTTGGGTAAAACAAACCTAAGTTAACCGTGTGTTTGAGATATTTAAAAATTCTTTTAACAGCAAGCAAATGAGATTCTTTTGGATTAGCTTGAAATCTAGCACACATACACACACTAAACATAATATCAGGTCGACTAGAAGTAAGATAAAGTAAACTACCAATCATACCTCTGTAATTTGTTTAATCAACTGGTTTCCCAGTTTCATCTGCATCCAATTTACAGGTAGTACTCATAGGAGTTTCACTTTCCTTGATACTATCCAGACCAAAACGTTTTAAAAGATACTTTATATATTTACTTTGATTCAAAACAATACCATTTTCATTTTGAAATACTTGAAATCCAAGAAAGTACTTAAGCTCTCCCATTAAGCTCATTTCAAATTCATTTTGCATACTTTTTGAAAAATCATTACATAAAGAGTGTTTAGAAGATCCAAAAATAATATCATCAACATATATTTGTACAACTAAAACATCTTTAGAAATTCTTTTAATGAAAAGAGTTGGATCAGCAATCCCTTTAGTAAAACCTTTTGAAATAAGGAAATTGCTAAGTCTATCATACCAAGCTCTTGGAGCTTGTTTTAAACCATACAAAGCTTTAGAAAGTTTAAAAAATTGATTTGGAAAATGGGGGTTAGTAAATACAGGTGGTTGTTCTACAAAAACATCTTCAATTATAAAACCATTTAGAAATGCACTCTTCACATCCATTTGATATAACTTGAAATCCAGATGTGCAGCATATGCCAGTAAGATTCTAATGGCTTCTACTCTAGCTACAGGTGCAAAAGTTTCCTCATAGTCTATACCTTCTTCTTGACTATATCCTTGTGCAACTAGTCTAGCTTTGTTTCTAACTATATTTCCAGATTCATCTACTTTATTTCTAAAGACCCACTTTGTGCCTATTGTCAAGGTGTCCTTAGGTCTGTCAACTAATTCCCAGACTTTGTTTCTTTCAAACTGATTTAATTCTTCCTGCATAGCTATTACCCAGAATTCATCATTGATAGCATCATTGATATTTTTGGGTTCTAGCTGTGAAAGAAAGAATTGATGTTCAACCTGGTTTCTTAGAGAAGCTCTAGTTTGTGTTCCTCTATCAAGATTACCAACAACAGCTTCTAAAGGATGATTCTTTAGAATCCTTGTTGATCTGGTAAAGGTTGGACTAGAAATTTCAGGTTCATCTATAGGTTCGGGTTCAACAGAAGCAGATTCTGGAGAAAGTCCAGAACTGGATGCTTTTATAACAGGTTCTTTAGATTTATCATTAAGGTCCAGAATAGACAAATCTTCTTCAAGATTCTCAAAAGAGGTTTTAGGCTCATGTGGATCAGTTTCATCAAACATGATGTGAACAGATTCTTCCACACATTTGGTTTTCTTATTGAATACTCTATAGGCTTTACTTGAAATAGAGTAACCCAGAAAAATTCCTTCATCACTTTTGGAAGCAAACTTATCCAGATTATCTTTAGTATTCAGAATAAATACTTTGCAACCAAAAACTTTAAAGTAATTAACCTTAGGATTTCTATTGTTCCACAATTCATAAGGGGTTTTCTTAAGAACAGGTCTAATTAAGACTCTATTAATGACATAACAAGCTGTATTTACAGCTTCAGCCCAAAAATAAATAGGCAGGTCATATTCATTGAGCATGGTTCTAGCAATTTCTTGAAGGGTTCGGTTTCTTCTTTCTACTACACCATTCTGTTGGGGTGTTCTAGGGGCAGAAAAGTTATGAGTATATCCATTGTGTGAGCAATAAGATTCAAAATCTTGATTTTCAAACTCACGACCATGATCACTCCTCAGGGTCTTAATCTTAAGTCTACTAAGATTCTCTACAGACTTGGAGTATTTAACAATGTAAGAACAAGCTTCACTTTTGTGAGATAGAAAATATACCCAAGTATATCTAGAAAAGTCATCTACAAGAACATAAACATAGTGCTTCCCATTTAAACTAGAAACTCTTGATGGTCCAAACAAATCCATGTGAACCAATTCAAGTGGTTGAGAAGTCGAAACTTCTTTCTTTGATTTAAAAGAAACTTTGTGTTGTTTTCCCTTTTGACAGGGGTTACACACTCTATCATTTGGGAATTCTAATTTAGGTAGGTCTCTAACTAGGTTTTTTCTCGAAAGTTTTCTAAGTGAGTGAATGTTGAAATGTCCTAATCTTCTGTGCCACAGCCAAGATTCTTTATGAAAAGCATTCAAACAAGTAATATTCTGCTTAGCTAAAGAATTCATATTAACAGCATAAACATTCTCATTTCTTAAGGCAGAAAATACCAAAACATTCTTAGAATTAAAAACTTTGCAAGAATCATTTTCAAATTTAACATGAAAACCATCATCACATAACTGAGAAATACTTAATAGATTATATTTAAGGCCATCAACAAATAAAACTTTAGAAATCAAAATTGAATCAGTGTTACCAATCTGGCCTAGGCCGATGATTTTCCCTTTTGAATTATCACCAAAGGTGACAAAGCCTCCATCAACTTTTATTAAACTCTTGAAACAAGAGAAGTCTCCTGACATATGTCTTGAACATCCACTGTCCAAATACCAGGTCTCTTTACAGTAGCTCTTTAAGTAAGTTCCCTACAAAACAGATTTAGATGGGAGATGATTTTGGTACCCAGATTTTCTTGGGTCCAGACAGGTTAGCCAATAACACTTTAGGTACCCATATTTGTCTAATGGGTCTCATATAATTTTTAGAATTGACATGCTTTGAAAGATAAAATTTATTAGATCCATAGCTATGTATATAACTGGTTGAAGCATATGAAGTTCCAGAATTACCTTCATTCTGTCTAGATTTAGAAATGAATCTAGTTTTGGCAATTTTCCTTTGTCCAGGTTGGTATCCTATACCAGTAGTATATTTAGGTGCTACTTGCTTTCCTAGCATCTGTGTTAGTGTATTTTTTCCATTGGTGAACTTCTCTAAGTCTTTCTTGAGTTGCTCATTAGATAGTTTCAGTTCAGTGTTTTCCTTTAACAGTTGAGCATTTTTCTCTTTTTCAATAGTGAGTTCGGTTTTAACTGTAGTGGTGAGAGCATGCTGTTTCTTTAATGACTTGTATTTATCCTTAAGTTCATTACATGTCTCTTCCAGCATATCACAGTATTCAAACAGTTTAGATTTAGACATGTTATCACCTTCATAATCATCTCCAGAATAATATGAATTTGAAGCAGGAGTTTCAGCAGTTACCTCAGAAGTGTTTGTCATAAAGCACATGTTGGCTCGATTCCTTTCAGAGTCTGAAGATTCAGCTTCACTTGTGCTGTCTTCTGAAGCACTCTAAGTAGCCTTCATGGTTTTCTTAAACTTATTTTCCTTATATTCATATTTCTTTTTATACTTCAGCTTTGGACAGTCGGCTTTAATGTGTCCTTTTCTCTTGCACTCATAGCAGACAACATCATCTGATTTGTCATTCTTCTTCCAATCCTTTTTCCATTTACCTTGGTGATCATACTTACCCTTATAATTTGTTTTTCTGAAGAACTTCTTTTTCCTATAAAATTTATTAAATCTTCTAGCAATGTGAGCCATCTCAGCATCACTGTCAGAATCACTTCCACTGTCTTCACAACTTGAACTTTCAACTACAGCTTGAAGCTTTTCTTTGTCCTTATTCTTTGAAGTTGAGGATTTGAAAACGACAGACTTTCTTGCGGGTTCATTTTCTTCCTCTTTGTTCACTTTAAGCTCTTCTTCATACATCATCAGCTTGCCAATTAGTTCCTTGACAGGTAGAGCAGCTATGTCACATGATTCTCGGATTGAGACAGATGTGCCTCTCCATCTATCAGGTAGACATCTCAAAATTCTCATAATTTGTTCCTTCGATGAGACATCCTTTCCTAGCGAGATCATTGTATTGAAAATTTCATTGAACCTGAGATACATGTCAGAAATGGGTTCATCAGGCTTCATTTTAAAATTATCATACTTGATAGTATAAGTGTTCAATCTCATTTCTTTAACATTCGTTGTTCCTTCATGAGAAACAGCTAAGGTATCCCAAATTTCATATGCAGTTTTACATGTAGAAATTCTATTAAACTCTTCATATCCTAGAGCACAGTACAAGGCATTCATAGCTTTACAGTTGTTATTGTAAGCAGTATTTGTAGGTTCATCCCAAGTAGATCTAGCAGAAGTAGGCATTTTGTATTCTGATTCAATAGCAGTCCAAATATCAAAACCTATGCTTTCTAGATGAATTTTCATTTTCAGTTTCCACTGAGCATAATTAGTTCCATTGAAGAAAGGTGGCCGGTTATTAGCAGCACCCTCAAGTCTATTGTCCATGATGAGAAAATTTTAAAGAGATAAAAATTTAGATATAACAGAAATTTTAAGAACTTTAAAATACAACTAAAATCACAGTTCAAAAGCAGAGTACTTTTAGAAAGTATTTTCAATCCTCTGATACCAAGTGTTGGTCGGAGTGGTTAACTCAAGAGGGGGGTGAATTGAGTACCAATTAAAATTTCTGTGTTTAAAAATAGTGTCTTAAAGACCCCCAAAATAATAAGTTAAACTGTAGTGAATTTATATTAAAGTAGAGGTTCTGTCAGATTCTCAAGGGATTGATTAATTCCCAGTTAATCAACACAGGAGTGTGTGATTATCTTTTGAAACTAACTTACTAAGCTACACTTAACATAAACACTTGCTAATTTAATTATCAAAGTAACTTTAAAAATAGTATTGGTTTTAAAGTGATTAGCAGCGGAATAAAACTTTGAAAGAGATGGAACAACAATGTAACCAAGAGGTTCAGTCTCAAGCCAAGACTTAGTCCTCTCAAAAGTTTATATAAAAATGATCCACACCCTGGATCAGGGTTCAACAGTTTACAACTGTCCAGGTCCAAGACCTCTACCACTGTTCTTCGTGGGAAACAGTATAACAGAAACCAGCTGTCCAGGTCACACATGACCTCTACCACTGTTATTCATGGGAAAGAAAGAATGAACGAGTTTGGTAAGGATTTACAAATCCTTCAGTTTGAGTACAGGAGACAGTGTATGTGTTAGATACAGCAGATAACACACACTGCTCGAAATGAATGATAATAAATCACAGAACAAAAGTTGTAGAGTTTAGAAGTGGTTCTGGTGATTTCAGTGTAGCTCTGGACTCCTTTGGATTCGACTAGAAGTGAGTCTGAGTCCTCTTCTCGTTTCTGTTTGAGAAACAGAGTGTCGTATGCTCCAGGTTCACAGACAGTAAAAATATAGTAGTTGAAGTTCTTCAGTGTTCTTCTTGTATGCCCAGAACACTTCTCGAGTATGCTTGATTGTCTATGAGCTTCTCTGTGTTCTTCTCGTTCTTGTGTTTTTGGTATATTCCATCCACCACACTTTTCTGGTTCGCTTCTTGTTGTTGTTCGTTGATGTCTTGGGCAGCATAGTCTTCTCGTATTTATCTCCCAATAGGGGACAGAAAAGATTTCTTTTCAGCAGGTACGAGGTACGGGTTCCTGACATCCGACAACCTTTATCAGGTATTTGACAAATCATTAAAATGTACATGATATGACCGTTAGATAGATTAAATATAGGAAATAAAGAAATTCAAACAGTGAGTCGAGTGATCGGTAGGTAATTAGCATCGGTAGCTTGAACATCGGTAGCTTGAACATCGGTAACTTGAACATCGGTATCTCAATGTCATTAGTTGCTTTGACTCTATCGGTGGATCTATGCGTCAATTGGTACATGCTTGTATCAGTGACTTTGTTTATCGGTAGCTTCATGCGTCGGTAGCTCCATGCATCGGTAGCTCCATGCGTCGGTAGCTGTGAGTCTGTCAATAGCTTCGTCCATCGGTGACTCTTATTCCATCGGTAGCTATTTATACTTACACCGGTAGCTCTATGTTTGTATCGGTAGCTGTCTGTAAGTCAGTAGCTTACATTTATAAGCACATCGGTAGCTCTGTGTTAAGTCTATCGGTAGCTCTGTCTGTCGGTAGACTAAGTCTATTGGTAGACTGGGTACCGGTAGCTCTTTATCAGTAGCTATAGGCAGATTACTTATCTGTTTAATGCAGAACACATCCGATTGGGTTAGAATCAATTTATAACTTGTATGAACATGGATAAATGAGGATTAACATATTTCAAAGACTATTTTAATGATTATTATTGGTTTGATCATAGATTTGAAAGAATTAAAGTATAGATCAATGATACTTAACAATATCATAGAGAATGAAAACATAATTGGGATTTTCAACACATATGAATACATGATTGAGATTATCAAAACAGGTGAGGTCAACACTGGTCTTCTCAAAATACCAACTCTAGTGCCCTAAGAAGAAGCTTAAAAGAGGTGCGTCGAAGAAGAGGTAATCTCTTCTACCGATTCTTTCAGGTTTCTTTCTTCTTCAACTTCTTCTTCTTTATTTTTTTCATCATAAATTAATAACATCATAATCACTCATATACGTATATTTTATTATAAATATGAAATAACCCCATTTCACCTTCTATTCATCCTATGGAAAACAAAATCACCACGCGTGCGTACGTACGGAATACCGTCTCCACGCCGTGGTGTAATCTGTTTTTCCACCACCACCTTACTTGGATGGTTATAATGTTGTGAAGAATAAATATATATAGTTATTATAAAATCATACTGATTCTGTGATATTATATCATCCACTCCAATTCAATTCAATAATTATGGGAACGATATCATCGCTCGTGCATACATACAGATTACCGTCTCCACGACGTGATGAGATTCATTCTCCATGTTAACCATTCAAGAATGATTATAAAATATATATAATGAATAATAATGAAATATATGACATGATAAATCTACTGGATTTATTTATATATATATATCATCTACTTACTTCCATTCAAGTTAGTAAGGAAAGGAAAACGGCGTTAATACGTACGTACGGCCTGCCGTCTCCATGAATAGTGTATTTCATTTAATTTATCTATCTATTATATATATATATGTACTGAATATATATATATGATATATAAATCATTATTTACATTATGTAAGTAAGTAAATCAAGATATAAGTAATAATAATATCAATAACAACAAGTCGAAGCACGTACGATAAATAAAACGATTTTACCCAAAACTCTACTTTAACATGGAATTTACAAAAGAACGGGTAATATAAAATCATAAGAGAACCACATATGATATCATAACAATAAATATGATTCTTTAATGAGTCAATGACATTATCTAAATCATTATAAAGGAGTTTCGGATACGTACGAAGCATATCAGACCTAAGGTAAGGGATAACTTTTCCAATCTCGTTTTTATCTGAGATTGTTTATTTGTAAGTATTTACTGGAGTTTTATTTATCATCCATGTCCCTATTTTCTAAAAATGGTTTCATGTGTGTTTAAATTCATTTTTACCCATTTTTTACTTTTACTACATGGTATGTAAGTAATGTTTCTTTTTTTACCGTATGAGGTACTTTTTTAATTTTCTAGCAAAAGTATGAGAAGAATGTTTTTTTAACTTATACGGCATGAATGAATTTTTACAGCTTCATATCACCTTATTTTTATGAATATTAATCTACAATATTTCATTTTTATTATCAAAAAAATCATTTTCTTTTAAAATTGTGTGGCATTTTGTGAAAAGAAAATTATATTGAAGAAGAAAGGATATTTTCCTTAAGAATTCATTTCAAGTGTTTTGTCAAAAATATTTTCCATCTAAGATGACATTATTTATCATGTTTATGTTTCAATTATAATGTCTCTATTATTTACATGGTGTGATTTTTCTTATGATTAAATGATATCCATTTGTTTTATATGGATTATGTGATGATGGGATGATGTTTATGAAACCCATTTTATTCTTTGGGTTATGATGAATGATTTATGTTTATGTTGTGGAACACATAAGAATGATTTAATTATGAGATGGGTGAGATCTATATCTCACTCCAATTCATTGGGTAAATATTTATATCTCATAAGATAGACATGTCTGGAATGGAACGTTAATCTGGTTCAGTAATACAGGACTGGAACGAGGAGTGAACTCAGTTCAGTAATAGACTTTGTCCACTAAGATGGTCTTGGCAGCAATACCTTCGCTACAATGGAAATAATATCATGTGATTAATTGTTTTCCATAGTTACATGTTTTTTTTCCCATGCTATTTATCATGATTTATGTTCCATTATGATATATGCCTTACGTACTTCCAAGATTTATGTCTTTTCTCAAAATTTTGATGTTTAGACTTTATGTTCAAGTTTTTTCATTCAAATGTTTATGGATTGTTTTATGTTCTATAAGTTTACCCTTACTGGGAATTTGAGCTCACCCTTTTTATGTTTTCTTTTCCCCAGGATATAAATAAAGGTTTTACGAAAGAAAACAAAAGATAAAGATCTTTATGGGAGATGTTGAATATCCTTCACCATGATTAGAAGGTTATGTTCCAAGTTTCCAAAGACACTAAACTATTACGGTCCTTTTGTTTCTGTTTTTTTTATGTATTAAGTATTCTGAAAAAGTAATGTAATGTCTATGTATGTCAATATTTGGGTCTCTACAGTTGGTATCAGAGGTTCAGTTTAGTTAACCTTTGGATACTAGGATGCGAAAACTTTTGTGAGATCCCTAGAGATATTTTTAAGGTATGTCTAGGGATGTCCCTAAGGTTAAGTATACATTTAGGTTAGAGTCCTATAAATATGATGACGATCATGAATAACCTATGGTGAACTTAAGGTTTCATGGATTAAATAACTTTTGATAAGTTAGACATCCCATAAGTGACTTTTTATGACTATGTGGTTACTCGTTATTTTAACTTTTTCTTACACTATAGTTTCTGGTCTTAGTCAATGGAGGGAATGAGAAGGAATTTAGTTAACATTGATTCCAATGGATAAATTGGTGACTATGATCAACGAAATTGTGTAACTTCTGTAGAGAAAGATATTGTGATTATGCCGAATTAGTCATCTCGATGTATGATTAACAAGGTGAAGTGTAGTTGTATTCCTTAGTCATCGAATAAGAGGAAGATAGAATTTTATGCATGTTCGCATGGTGAGGATCATAGAGAAAGGAATATTGAGATTTATAAATAAGGGAATAAGAACCTTGAGGAATACCTCAAATGGAGAGAAAGATGTTATCTATGTAGAGAAAAGATTCATAGAGTGACAGACTGTTATGGAGTCCAATGTCTTATCTGTGGAGAACATGAGCATTACCCAACACAATGCCCAGACCTAAGAGGTTAATTCTAAATCAAGGAAGGACTTATTCCATGGAAATCATTGAAGATGATGTATTAAAGTTTTTATGTATTGGTATTCAAGAATAATGTTGTTGAGTTGCTTTTATGGTATATTGGAATATCTATGTATTGGTCCATTGTGGTTTTCCATAAGAATATGGCATCGGTAATCATGAAAAGTGATTGAAATATTTTTGGAAAGAAGATGATATGCGCATAATTAATGGATAAAGAAAAAAATAAAATGATATCATGACTGATATAAGGACAAATTTATATCATGGTTTGAGTATATAAAAATTTTGGGATTTTGGTATGTGGAAAGTGTTAATTTTTTACATCATTCATGTTTTCACTAAGGTTCAATGGGTATTCATTTTTCAAGAGAATACATGATTAAGGTATTCAAATGTTTGGAATGTGACCAACAAGATATATTGTATGATAAATGATGGTATTCACATGCTCGACAGATGGAATTTCTAGTAATTTTTTTCTTTATACTATGAGTTTGGACAGAAGAATTTTGGATAATCCTAAAGATTGGAATGGATTATGTTGGACATAATTCATTATTGTTTAAGGATATAAATTTTTTCAATATTATTTATGGAATGTTATAATATTATAGTTTTAGAAAAAGGACAACCTGCAGGACGGGCGACAACCCGTCACGTCAGACAAAGTTGTGGGAATCAAACCCACAACTGAAGCGTGACAGGCCTTTATAGCCTACCAATGGCCTACTGGAAGTCCCTAGTTAGTGTAAACTAGTTTTATTATATTAATCGGTATGATATATGCAGTATAAGTCCATTATCGGAGCCATATACATTTAATGTCGCCATATATGGACTTATGTATATTGAATAACTTTTTCTAACCTTTTGTTTGAGAAGGATGGAATGACCCATCATTCTATCACATGATCTTCTAACACTTCACGGAAGACAAATTCAACTTCATTTCTTTAAGAGATGAAGTGGAAATTGTTCAAGGCACAAACAATAGTAATATTGTACCAAAATCAAGTAAGTATCTCTTTTAATTCAACAATTATTCAACTTTAAGGAAATTATCTTGAAAACCAAAAATGTTGTCCTAGTATCCTCATATACAATTAATTAGATGGTACCTTATATCATCATAAATGTATGGCTTGTTTGATTTTTCATAGCCATGTCCTCTACCACTCTCCATCAGAACTTGTTGGTTAGATTTTTCTTCCATATCTATATTTCCACATATGTTCTCCTATGTGGAAACCCAGTGATGAGTTAATTTGGGTAACCGTTACATTTATAACTTTCCTTTTTAAAATGAAGTTTTATTATTCCTTTTTATGATGTGGGTTTCTATGAAATAAACTTTCAAGTAGTAAACCATTTATAACCCCGACGAATTTCGAGGGTGAAATTCATTTTAAGGGGGGTAGAATGTAACAGCCAGAGATTTTATGAAAAATATTCTTTTTAATTTCATTGATTTCTTTTGTTGAATGCTATACCAAAAGGATCTTGCACTATACGCATCCATGACTTAGCTTGCATTACACGCAATTAGGACCTTCCACGATAGCGTGTGTTGTACGCAATACCGAGTTTCACTAAACAAAAATATGTTATATAAACTAGACGTTATGAATAGTAATACCCACTTTTTGAAATTTTATAAATTTTATCTTTCGAAATGCAATTTATTTTTGGATTCATAATATCGAAATTATCATAGGGTGAATTTTTGGTATTTTTCTAAAAACATTCAATTTTTGATGAATAGTGAAAACACTGGGTTACTATTTAAAAACCGACTTTTTATTTAAATAATTATTTATTTTATTTAAATTTATTTTAGGTCAAAATAGATACATAATACCTATATAAGTTTAATGTAATTAATTAGAGTCATTTTATAATAATTTTAGATATATAAAAATTTTATTGAACTTTTGACTGTCTTTTACCCACCTCCTAGGAGAATTTGAAAATTTATATAAAACTTAATTTTACTGCTTCTGTGAGTGGAATTTCAAAATTCAGAGAGACACGGTTGATATCAGTAAGTGAAATGTGGTTCAATAAGATAAAAATAATTTTTGGCGAATAGTAACTTTTTACTTTTATTTACCACGATTAAAAGTAAATATGGTAATTAAGGGTAAAAATGATATTACTATTACCCTTTCACATGTCCTAATTCTATTGGATAAGTGTAATTCGACCAAAAACAACCTTATGAATAAAATATTACCCTTTAGGTCCACTTGGATTAGATTAGGACTATAGTATCCCGCCTTTTTATCACATAAACTTTCATTACATTTTACAAAACCGAGGATCTTTAAGGTTTAGTGTCTTTGAGACCAGGAACTTAAAAGATGAAAACAAAAAAACATTCTTCTTAAACACTTTAAAGGATTATACTCATTTTCATCCTAGGTTCATTACTGCATCTCATAACCTGAGAACATACATCAAAAGAAAGGGTGAGCAGAAGGCCCAGTAAGGGAAACAAGGGAAACATTTAACATGTAAACTTGAGATACATCAATAAAGTGATGAAAAGAACTTTAAGGCATGAGAATGAAATCATGAGGACTATCATAATAAAAATAACATTTTTCATAACTTGAATATGTGGCTACAACATTTAATATTGACAATCATTCTGTTTCACCAAGGTCCATCCCCAAGGTGTCATTAAAATTTACCAAGGTCATTCACCAAGGTATCAGTCTAAAAGGTCATCTCTAGAGATTAAGTCTTTACCCAATGCATTGGAGCGCTATTTGGGCACACCATTGAAATGTATTTATTATCATGTGAGCCACATATATCATCATTAATCATTTCATAAACAACCCATATAGCATAAAAGAAATGGGTTTCATTTCATAATCATAACGTTTTAAAACTGCTTTAAAGACATGATCTTTTTGTCACTTTAAACCCACAGAAAGGGAAAACGGGTCTCATGTATGTAAATACCAGAATTTAAAATAGAAATACTTTGTATATATTTGAATAACCCTATATAAGAGAGATCTTTGAGTATTCACTTAATAAAATAAAAGAACTTTATAAAAATATAGAGATATTTTGAGATGGAAATTCTGCAGCATAACGGCTATGTTTCGGGGTTTTAGAAAACGCTAAAAAGAGAGGAGACATGGGTCAAAAATTCATAAATGACCCATAAAACAGTATATTAATAGAATATAAATGATTTAAGAACATGTTAATGAAATTTTAAAGACATTCCATATGAAATTAAGAACATGAAAGGAAGACAAAAATAAGATTTCTCTTATGAAAATTCGGCAGCCTAACGGCGTCACTTAAACTTCAACAATAATGAATTGACGAGATAAAATAGGGTATCTCATCATATGAACAAAAAATATCAGTATGATAGATTTATATATCATACCCCAACATAATAAAAAGGAACATGAAGGACTTGACATGAAAAATAGATCTTGAAAACGATAAGAGTGAAAGAATCCCTTAAAAATTCGGCAGCCTAACGGCGCCACTTAAACTTCAACAAAAATGAATTGACGAGATCAAATAGGGTATCTCATCATATGAACATAAAAGATCAGTGTGATAGATTTAGATATCATACCCCAACATAATAAAAAGTAACATGAAAGACTTGACATGAAAAATAGATCTTGAAAACGAGAAGGGTGAAAGAATCTCTTAAAAATTCGGCAGCCTAACGGCGCCACTTACACTTCAACAAAAATGAATTGACGAGATCAAATAGGTTCTCTCATAATATGAACATAAAATATCAGTATGATAGATTTAGATATAATACCCCAACATAATAAAAAGGAACATGAAATACTTGACATGAAAAATAGATCTTGAAAACGAGAAGCGTGAAAGAATCCCTTAAAAATTCGGTAGCCTAACGGCGCCACTTAAACTTCAACAAAAATGAATTGACGAGATAAAATAGGGTATATAATTATATGAACATAGAATATAAGTATGATAGATTTAGAGATCATACCCCAAAATAATAAAAATGAACATGAAAGACTTGACATGAAAAATAGATCCTGAAAACGAGAAGGGTGAAAGAATCCCTTAAAAATTCGGCAGCCTAATAGCGCCACTTAAACATTCAGAAAATGAAATGATGAGAGTAAGAGATGGTCTCTCATCATGTGAAAATAAAAAGGAAATTAGTATGAATATAAAAGAACATCCTTCAACATAAGATCATGGAGCATAAAATAAATGACATAAAAGAGATTACTTGAAAAGAAAGAGAGAGGTCGGATCCCTTACCTTAAAACGTAACTCTTAAAACTAAAAGGTTGGGACCTTGAGGGTTTGGGGGCACCTTGGGAGGACTCCTTGGGTGTTAATGAGACCAGATCTTCGTTGGGGGAGAGTTGGGAGTCGAATGGATGAAAGTATGTCTTGGTATTTATAGGGAAAGTGAGGGGACAAGGCATTAATGGCCAAGGGACACCTCATTGGTGGTTTTGGAAAAACCATGGCCTTGCCCATGGTATTTTCCCATGGTATTGGCCACTTGGGACACCTCATACCTTATATTACTATTTATAAGTCGACCATATTTATTACATACTTAATACATCATTTAATGATGTCATTAAACACCCGTAACTTAAAAACTGTTTTTTCACTATTCATCGAAAATTTAACTTTCTCAGAAAAATCCCAAAATTTCACCTTAACAAAATATCAATTCTCTTATTTAAAAAATGAAATCCATTTTATAAAAATAATTTTCTAAATATTTTTAATTTAATTTTTAATTAAAAAACACTATTCACCCGAAAAAACTAATACTTGAATAATTATTTATGAAACTGTTATTTAACCATTTTATTGAATCACATTACTTAATCAATGTGCCTAGATTATATTAATACTTTCTTTAAGTGAGATTACTAATCCATGTCGTCACATTACTAATCCTAAGCATAAAATCACTATTCATAATTTACTATTCATCAAAAGTTATGTTGATCTTATTAGACTCTAAATTTCATACTGAACATAATTGTAGAAGACCATTTTTTGAAAACCATTACACATTTTTAATTATTTAAGGTTTACATAAACATTTTTGAAATATCTTTTCTCTAAAATTCATCAAAAATATGCATACTATATTTATTCGCACATTTTAAAATTCATAAACTTCATCATAAGAAGAAATCAAAAAACAATTTTAAAACAAAGGATTACACAAGGCAGTTACAGTCTCCTTACATAGCCCCTTATCACACCAGCATAGGACCTAAGTGTAAGGTGTGCTAAGGTGAGAGAATCTGAGGGAGGCTCGGCCAACATCGCATGAGTAGTAATTTCTATCAGTTCGAACTTCTCGTGAAGGGGATTCCGTTCTAGCTTCACACGATGAAGTTCAGCTTGGGTTTGGTCCAGAGAAAATCCTAGTGGTGCTACCTCCTTTCCAAGTTCTGTTAGATGGGCTTCGATCGGTCCAAGACTACTGGGTGAGGCCATCGAATCTTCTTTCTATATTAATTAACCAAGATCACTTGTATTTAGAGACAATAATCAAAACGTTTAGTTTCCAGCGGTCATATTGACCAATGGTCATATAAAAGTCAAAACCCAATGGTCTCATTTTAATCATACTCATGTTATCAAATGAAACAGTTTTATTGAGTATAAAAAAATAAAAAAAAATAACACACAAAATTAGAAAACAAGATTTATTCAAAATTTCGGGTCATTACAATCTTCCCCCCTTAAGAAATTGCGTCCTCGCAATTTTTAAAATTGGGTTTTTAAATTTCATTGAAATTACCACATCAGAAAAAGAGTCAGTAACACTATTACTTTAAAAGAAAGAAAAGGAAGTACAAAGGTCACCCGAGTTAACCCACACTAGGATTCCATGTAGGAAAACATAGACATGGAGGAGAGAACAAAGGGTCAAGTTCTGAGGGAGAGTGATAGAAAACATGATTAGGGGAAAGTTAACCATGAGAAAATCTCAAACTTATGATGTGTGTAAACAGTCTTTGATTACCTAGTAGGAAAAGTAAACCAAAAATATTTTTGTTTTACATTCCTTTTCATAATTTTGAGGAATTCATTTACTACATAGAACAAAAACATAAGGAAATATACCTACCTTCAAGTAGAGTTTCATCCTTTAATAAGTTTCTACCAAAACTAATCTTTTCTCCAAATGATGAGCATTCAAAAACACTTGGTCTCATCAAAACACAAGAATCATCTTCTTGAGAGTCACATAATCCACAAAAGATTAACTATCAATTTCTTCTATCTTTAAACATTATCCCAAAAACAGAAAGGGTAAGATAAAAAAACTCTTCAAAAAGAAACAATCCCATAGGAAGGGAAACTTATTTAAATCTTCAAAATTCCATGGTACTACCCAAAGTTCATCATAGACCATTCCATAAATAACAGTTCTTAAAATTCCTCAAAATAAACCAAATTAATATTGAAACCCAAATACAAGAATGATTTGATAACATAGTCTTCCAAAATAAACTTCATTGTTCATCTCCAAAAAACATCAACCACTCCTAACATCTTATAACAAAAGTATCTAACCTAAACATATTTTACCCAAGATAGATTAATCATTTCCAAAAGTAACCTAAATTACAATAAGTCCACCTTAAATTCATCGATTCTTCAAAATATAAGTCAACCTTACTCCTCAATGAAAATACCATAGTAATATATTTACCTCGATCATATAGGGTCCCTAAAATAGTGAACGTATTCCAAAATAATAATCATCTTTTAATCCCCTAATCATCTCTGTCATATTAATACGACAATCATCACATTTCCTATCACATTGGTTGTTGGGACATGTTCTTCCATTTACCACCATTAACTAAGAAGAGAAAGTATAATTAGGGGCTTAAATACTTAACCAATAATCATGAAAAGTAACTTAAAGCATATAAGAATAACTTGTAGAATAAAACTATACCCTAACTTGTGATCCCCTAGGTTTCAAACATGGTTATCCATGATCATATATTCTTATGTGAATCTTTTTTTATTTTATCTTTGTTCCTTTAATAATGGTTCATACTAAGCTTATGAATTTACTAAAGCATATCCCCCGGGAGTGTCGCAACCAAGAGTGCAGCAAGGCCCATTGTCGTGTACCAGTTCCTGTTCGAGTCTATCTCAAAGAGGGGTTTTTAGGTTTTACCCCTATGTACATCTGTGCCAGATCCACCTCTACCTGCTCGTATCTAGATAGGGATGTATTTTCTTGGCAACCCCTTACTCAATACTTAACAAAACACCAGAAATATTAGCTATATTTAAACTTTTCTATAGGGTTATTCCTAGAGTTTTCATATCCCAATTTACACAAATAACTAAACCATCCTTTGATACCAACTATAGCATCCCACCTTTTTATCACATAAACTTTCATTACATTTTACAAAACTGAGGATCTTTAAGGTTTAGTGTCTTTGAAACCAAAAACTTAAAACATGAAAACATAAAACATTCTTCTTAAACACTTGAAAGTCTTCTCCTCATGTTCATCCTAGGTTCATTACTGCATCTCATAACTTGGGGACATACATCAAAAGAAAGGGTGAGAAGAAGGCCCAGTAAGGGAAACAAGGGAAACATTTAACATGTGAACTTGAGATACATCAATAAAGACATGAAAAGAACTTTAAGGCATGAGAATTAAATCATGAGGCATATCATAATAAAAATAACATTTTTCATAACTTGAATATGTGTCTACAACATTTAATATTGACAATAATTCCATTTCACCAAGGTTCATCCCCAAGGTGTCATTAAAAATTACCAAGGTTATTCACCAAGGTATCAGTCTAAAAGGTCATCTCTAGAGATTAAGTCTTTACCCAATGCATTGGAGCGCTATATAGGCGCACCATTGAAATGACTTTATTATCATGTGAGCCACATATATAATAATTAATCACTTCATAAACAACCCATATAGCATAAAAGAAATGGGTTTCATTTCATAATCATAATGTTTTAAAACTGCTTTAAAGACATGATCTTTATGTCACTTTAAACCCACAGAAAGGGAAAGGGGGTATCATGTATGTAAATCCCAGAATTTAAAATAGAAATACTTGGTATATATGTTAATACCCCTATATAAGAGAGATCTTTGATTATTAACTTAATAAAATAAAAGAACTTTAGAAAAATAGAGAGACATTTTGAGACGGAAATTTTGCAGCATAACGGCTATGTTTCGGGGTTTTAGAAAACACTGAAAAGAGAGGGGAAATGGATCAAACATTCATAAATGACCCATAAAACAGTATAGGAACAAATTATAAACTATTTAAGAACATTTTAATGAAATTTGAATGAAATATCATATGAAATGAAGAACATGAAAGGAAGACAAAAATAAGATTTCTCTTATGAAAATTCGGCAGCCTAATGAATTGATGAGATCAAATAGGTTCTCTCATAATATGAACATAAAATATCAGTATGATATATTTAGATATCATAACCCACCATAATAAAAATTAACATTAAGGAATTGACATGAAAAATAGATCTTGAAAACGAGAAGGTTGAAAGAATCCCTTAAAAATTTGGCAGCCTAACGGTGCCACTTAAACTTCAACAAAAATGAATTGACGAGATCAAATAGGGTTTCTCGTCATATTAATATAAAAGATCAGTATGATAGATTTATATATCATACCCCAACATAATAAAAATTAACATGAAAGACTTGACATGAAAAATAGATCTTGAAAACGAGAAGGGTGAAAGAATCCCTTAAAACTTCGGCAGCCTAACGGCACCACTTAAACTTCAAAAAAATGAATTGACGAGATCAAATAGGGTCTCTAATCATATGAACATAAAATATCATTATGATAGATTTATATATCATACCCCAACATAATAAAAATTAACATTAAAGACTTTACATGAAAAATAGATCTTGAAAATGAGAAGGGTGAAAGAATCTCTTAAAAATTCGGCAGCCTAACGGTGCCACTTAAACTTCAACAAAAATGAATTGACGAGATAAAATAGGGTCTCTAATCATATGAACATAAAAAATCAGTATGAAAGATTTATATATCACACACAAACATAATAAAAAGGAACATGAAAGACTTGACATGAAAAATAGATCTTGAAAATGAGAAGGGTGAAAGAATCCCTTAAAAATTCGGCAGCCTAACGGCGCCACTTAAACATTCATAAAATGAAATGATGAGAGTAAGAGGGGGTATCTCATCATGTGAACATAAAAATGACAGTAGTATTAATATAAAATAACATCCTTAAACATAAGATTGTGGAGCATAAAATAAATGACATAAAATAGATTACTTGAAAAGAAAGAGAGAGGCCGGATCCCTTACCTTAAAACGTAACTCTTAAAACTCAATGGTTGGGACCTTGAGGGATTGGGGGAACCTTGGGAGGACTCTTTGGGAGGTAATGAGACCAGATCTTCTTTTTTGGAGAGTTGGTAGTCGAATGGATGAGAGGATGGCTTGGTATTTATAGGGAAAGTGAGGGTACAAGGCATTAATGGCCAAGGGACACCTCATTGGTAGTTTTTGCAAAACCACGGGCTTGCCCATGGTATTTGCCCATGGTATTGGCCATTTGGGACACTTCATACCTTATATTACTATTCATAAGTCGACCATATTTATTACATTCTTAATACATCATTTAATAATGTCATTAAACACCCGTAACTTAAAAACTGTATTTTCACTATTCATCAAAAATTCAACTTTCTCAGAAAAATCCTGAAATTTCACCTTAACCAAATATCGATGCTCTGATTTCAAAAATGAAATCCATTTTATAAAAATAATTTTCTATATATTTTTAATTTAATTTTTAATTAAAAAGTCTATTCACCTGAAAAAACTAATACTTGAATAATTATTTATGAAACTGTTATTTAACCATTTTATTGAATCACATTACTTAATCAAGGTGCCTATATTATATTAATACTTTCTTTAAGTGATATTACTAATCTGTTTGGTCACATTACTAATCCTAAGCATAAAATCACTATTCATAATTTACTATTCATCAAAAATTAAGTTGATCTTATTAGACTCTAAATTTCATACGGAACATAATTGTAGAAGACCATTTTTTGAAAATCATTACAAATTTTTAATTATTTAAGGTTTACATAAACATTTTTAAAATATCCTTTCTCTAAAATTCATCAAAAATATGCATACTATATTTATCCGAACATTTGAAAATTCATAAACTTAATCATAAGAAGAAATCAAAATTTTTATTTAAAACAAAGGACTACACAAGACAGTTATGGTCTCTTTACATAGCCCCTTATCACACCAGAATAGGACCTAAGTGTAAGGTGTGCTAAGGTGAGAGAATCTGAGGGAGGCTCGGCCAACATCACACGAGTATTAATTTATATCAGTTTGAACTTCTCGCGAAGGCGATTCCATTCTAGCTTCACACGATGAAGTTCGGCTTGGGTTTGGTCCAGAGCAAAGCCCAGTGGTGCTACCTCCTTTCCAAGTTCTGTTAGATGGGCTTCGATCGGTCCAAGACTACTGGGTGAGGCCATCGAATCTTATTTCTATATTAATTAACTAAGATAACTTGTATTTAGAGACAATAATCAAAACGTTTAGTTTCCAGCGGTCATATTGACCAATGGTCATATAAAAGTCAAAACCCAATGGTCTCATTGTAATTATACTCATGTTATCAAATGAAACAGTTTTATTGAGTATAAAAAAATAAAAATAAAATAACACACAAAATTAGGAAACAAGATTTATTCAAAATTTCAGGTGGTTACAAGGACATTTATTATTATTTTATTTAAAGAAGAGTAAAAATAGTTAAAATCAAAGTTTAATAACTAAAACATTTTTAATATTGGGTTATAAATAAGATAAATTCAACTATAAATATTAATTAGAAAGATAAAAATATTTCCTACATAATGGTATTTTATTTATAATTTTTATACATTAAATAATTTAATTTATTTATGACACAATGATGATGTAGTAATTAACTTATTAATGAAATATTAACATAATTAATGTTATAAATACCAATATAAATGTAATTTTAGACTATTTATGAATTCCGATAATTTTATAGGTTAATATAACATGTTATTATTGATTTAATTAACTTCTTTCGAACTGATCATGTTGTTATGATTTTCAAAAAAATCATGTACCAAATAGAGTCAAAATTGACATAAAATAGTTTTTAAAACAAATATTATATTATTAATTATTATTCTATTTCTAAAAACCTAAGGTTCGGCCAAATGACTTATATAAGGTTATATATATTAATAATGAACCATTAGGGGTTAGTTTAGCTTGTTATAGTAAGTTTATTAACCATATAGTGTAAAAAAACAAGAAGACACGGTAAAAGTTAAATTATTTAACTTAGAGTTAAATCTAAATGATAAGGTTAAAATAGCAACCTAAACTTCTCTAAAACCTATTAGTTGAGATTATTTCGACCCATCCCCACTTTATCTTCTAAATAAATCAATTTGGAGCTATTATAAACCGAACATGAATTTATTATAAAATAATATTTTTAGTTTTTCCTAAGGTGCCCCTCTCCTCCATTATAAAAAGGGCACCCCTTCCCTCTTCTCTTCACACCCTTTTGAGCCATGAATCTTGGACAAACCTTGCCAATTACTCTTAAAAACCTATATAGTTATATCATATAGGTTCTGGTCTTCTCAAAATACAAACTCTAGTGCCCTAAGAAGAAGCTTAAAAGAGGTGCGTCAAAGAAGAGGTAATCTCTTCTACCGATTCTTTCAAGTTTCTTTCTTCTTCAACTTCTTCTTATTTATTTGTTTCATCATAAATTAATAACATCAGTATCACTCATATACTGATATGTTATTATAAATATGAAACAACCTCATTTCACCTTCTATCCATCCTACGGAAAATGAAATCACCACGTGTGCGTACATACGGAATACCGTCTCCACGCCGTGGTGGAATCTATTTTTACACCACCACCTTATGAGTATAATGGTGTGAAGAATAACTATATATAGTTATTATAAACTCAGACTGATTCTGTGATATTATATCATCCACTCCAATTCAATTCAATAATTATGGGAACAATATCATCGCTCGTGCGTACGTACGGATTACCGTCTCCACAATGTGATGACATTTATTCTCCATGTTAACTATTCAAGAATGTTTATAAAGTATATATAATGAATAATAATTAAATATATGAAATGATAAAGCTACTGGATTTATTTATATATATATTTCATCTACTTACTTCCATTCAAGTCAATAAGGAAAGGAAAACAGTGTTCATGCGTACGTACGGCCTGCCGTCTCCATGAATGGTGTATTTCATTTAATTTATCTATCTATTATATATATATATATATATGTACTGAATATATATATGATATATAAATCATTATTTAAATTCTGTAAATAATTAAATCAAGATATAAGAAATAATAATATCAAGAACAACAAGTCCAAACACGTACGATAAATAAAACGATTTTACCCAAAACTCTGCTTTAACATGTAATTTACCAAAGAACGGGTAATATAAAGTCATAATTGAACCATATATGATATCATAACAATTAATATGATTCTTTTATAATCCAATGAATTATTTAAATCATTATATAGGAGTTTCAGATACGTACGAAGCATATCAGACCTATGGTAAGGGATTACTTTTCCAATCTCGTTTTTATCTGAGATTGTTTATTAGTAAGTATTTACTAGTGTTTTATTTATCATCCATGTCCTTGTTTTCTAAAAATGGTTTCATATATGGTTAAAGTCATTTTTACCCATTTTTTACTTTTACTACATGGTATTTAAGGAATCTTTCTTTTTTTACCATATGAGGTACTTTTTGACTTTTCCAGCAAAAGTACGAGAAGAATGTTTTTTTAACTTATACGGAAGGAACGAATTTTTACGATTTCATATCGCCTTATTTTTACGAATGTTACTCTACAAGATTTCATAGTTATTTTCAACAAAATCCTTTACTTTTAAAATTGTGTTGCATTTTGTGAAAAGAAATTGATTTTGAAGAAGAAAGAATATTTTCCTCAATAATTCATTTCAAGTGTTTTATCAAAACTATTTTCCATCTAAGATGACATTATTTATCATGTTTATATTTCAAGTATAATGTATCTATTATTTACATGGTGTGATTTTTCTTATGATTAAATGATATCCATTTGTTTTATATGGATTATGTGAAGATGGGATGATGTTTATGAAACCCATTTTATTCTTTGGGTTATGATGAAGGATTTATGTTTATGTTGTGGCACACATAAGAATGATTTCATTATGAGATGTGTGGGACCTATATCTACCTTAAATTCATTGGGTAAAGATTTATATCTCATGATATATACATGGCTGGAATGGCAAGTTAATCCGCTTCAGTAATACAGGACTGGAACGAGGAGTGAACTAGGTTCAGTAATGGACCTTGTCCACTAAGATGGTCTTGGCAGCAATTCCTTGGCTACTATGGAAATCATATCATGTGCTTAATTGTTTTCCATAATTACATGTTTTTATCCCATGCTATTTTATCATGATTTATGTTCCATTATGATATATTCCTTATGTAATTCCAAGATTTATGTCTTTGCTCAAGATTTTGATGTTTAGACTTTATGTTCAAGTTTTTGCATTCAAATGTTTATGGATTGTTTTATGTTCTCTATGTTTACCCTTACTGTGCATTTGAGCTCACCCTTTTTATTTTTTCTTTTCCCCAAGATATAAAGAAAGGTTTTAGGTAAGAAAACAAAAGGGTAAGATATTTATGGGAGATTTTGAAGATCCTTTACCATGATTAGAAAATTATGTTCCAAGTTTCCAAAGACACTAAACTATTACGGTCCTTTGGTGTCTATTTTTTTTATGTATTAAGTATTCTGCAAAAGTAATGTAATGTATATGTATGTCAAGCTTTTGGTCTCTACAGTTGGTATCAGAGGTTCGGTTTAGGTAACCTTTGGAGACTAGGATGCAAAAACTTTAGTGATATCCCTAGAGATATTTCTAAGGTATGTCTAGGGATTTCCCTAAGGTTAAGTATACGTATAGGTTAGAGTCCTATAAATATGATGACGATCATGAATAACCCATGGTGAACTTAAGGTATCTTGGATTAAAGAATTTTTGATAAGTTAGACATCCAATAAGTGACTTTTTATGATTATGTGGTTCCTCGTTATTTTAATTGTTTCTTACACTATGGTTTCTGGACTTAGTCAACGGAGGGAATGAGAAGGAATTTAGTTAACATTGATTCCAATAGACAAATTGGTGACTATGATCAACGAAATTGTGTAACTTCTGGAGAGAAAGATATTGTGATTATTTCGAATCAGTCATCTCGATATATGATTAACAAGGTGAAGTTTAGTTGTATTCTTAAGTCATCTAATAAGAGGAAGATAGGGTTTTTATGCATGTTCACATGGTGAGAAGCATAGAGAAAGGAAGATTGAGATTTCTAAATAAGGGTAGAAGAACTTTAAGGAATACCTCAAATGGAGGAGAAGATGTTATCTATGTAGAGAAAAGGGTCATAGAGTGACAGACTATTATGGAGTCCAATGTCTTATCTATGGAGAACATGGGAATTTCCCAACTCAATGCCCTGATCTAATAGGTTACTTCTAAATAAAGGAAGGAATTATTCCATGGCAATCATTAAAGAGGATGGATTAAAGTGTTTATGTATTGGTATTCAATAATAATGTTGTTGAGGTACTTTTATGGTATATTGGAATATCTATGTATTGGTCCATTTTGGTTTTCCATAAGAATATGGCATCGTTAACCATGAAAAGTGATTGAAATATTTTTGGAAAGAAGATGATATGCGCATAATGAAGGGATAAAAAAATGAAATGAGCTCATGACTGATATAAGGACAAAGTTATATCATCGTTTGAGTATATAGAAATTTTGGGATATTGGTATGTGGAAGGTGTTAAATTTTTACAGCATTCATGTTTTCACTAAGGTTCAATGGGTATTCATTTTTCAAGAGAATATATGATTACCTCCAATGGCCCGAAGGCCTTCATTGTTTGATAATCCACCTTTCAAGGGGTGAGGTGGAACCCTTACAAGGTGCGTAGGCATAAGAATTACATGGCCCATAGGCCTTAGAGAAATTCATTTCCCGTAGGCATCTAACATTACATACAACCCAGTCTAACTACTTGGAACTTCTCCTCCCCAGCATCTTCATCATGAAATCAGCTCTCTACCTTTGTATGGTTGTTCGGCTTGGCTTTCCCGTGCATGCACAGGCTTGTTCCCGATGGCAGGATCTATACCCTTGCTTCTTGAAATCTGTTTAGCTTCTGCTATGGTGAAAGCTCCTTGCTCCTCCTCCTTTTGAAGCTTGTTCCTTATAGGTTGTCTGGTTTGAATCTGCACTTTATGGTGGCCCAAAGGCCTTGAGGTGGCTCGAAGGCCTTACTGACTCGAAGGCATGGGTGTCCCGAAGGCCTTAAAGGACTCAGGGACCAAATCGGTGGCCCAAAGGCCCAAATGGGGCATATTCCCAGCTGCTACAGTGCCAAACAGTGCCTGCTACAGTTCCCACTACAGTACCCAGAAATTATCCCCCCCTGGATTTGATCCCAGGTCTCTTGGATGCACTTAAGGAGTCCTCACTAACTAGGATGAGGCTCATGTGCATATGATTAAGGTATTCAAATGTTTGTAATGTGACCAAAAAGATATATTGTATGATAAATGATTGTATTCACATTCTCAGCAGATGACATTTCTAGTAATTGTTTTCTTTATACTATGAGTTTGGACAGAAGTATTTTGGATAAGCTTAAAGATTGGAATGGATTATGTTGGACAAAAGTCAGTATTGTTTAAGGCTAGAAAATTTTCAATATTATTTATGGAATGTTATAATAATGTAGTTTTAGAAAAAGGACAACCTGCAGGACGGGCGACAACCCGTCGCGTCAAAAAAGGCTATGGGAATCGAACCCACAACTGAAGTGCGACAGGCCTTTATCGCCTACCAATGGCCTACTAGAAGTACTTGGTTAGTGGAAACTAGTTTTATTATATTAATCGGTATGATATATGAAGTATTAGTCCATTATTGGATCCATATACGTTTAATGTCACCATATATGGACTTATGTATATTGAATAACTTTTTCTAACCTTTTGTTTGAGAAAGATGGAATGACCCATTATTCTATCACATGATCGGCTAGCAGTTCATGGAAGACAAATTCAACTTCATTTCTTTAAGAGATGAAGCGGAAATTGTTTAAGGCACAAACAATAGTAAGATTTTACCAAAATCAAGTAAGTATTTCTTTTAATTCAATAATTCTTCAACTTTAGGGAAATGATCTTGAAAACCAAAAATGTTTTCATAGTGTCCTCATATCCAATGAATTAGATGGTACCTTAGATCATCACAAATTTATGGCTTGTTAGCTTTTTCAAATCCATGTCCTCTACCACTCCCCATTAGAACTTGATGGTTAGATTTTTCTTCCATATCCATATTTCCACCTATGTTCTCCTATGTGGAAACCCAGTGATGAGTTAATCTGGGTAACCGTTGCATTTATAACTTTCCTTTTAAAAATGAAGTTTTAGTATTCCTTTTTATGATGTGGGTTTCTATGAAAGAAACTTTCAAGTAGTAAACCATTTGTAACCCTGATGAATTTCGAGGGTGAAATTAATTTTAAGGGGGGTAGAATGTAACAGCCAGAGATTTTATGAAAAATATTCTTTTTAATTTCATTGATGTCTTGTGTTTTACGCTACACCAAAAGGATCTTTCACTATATGCATCCATTAATTAGCTTGCATTACACGCAATCAGGACCTTCCATGATAGCGTGTGTTGTACGCAATACCGAGTTTCACTAAACAACAATTTGTTATATAAACTAGACGTTATGAATAGTAATACCCACTTTTTGAAATTTTATAAATTTTATATTTCAAAATGGACTTTATTTTTGGATTTGGAATATTGAAATTATCCTAGGGTGAATTTTTTGTATTTTTCTGAAAATTTTCAATTTTTGATAAATAGTGAAAACACTGGGTTACTATTTAAAAATCGACTATTTATTTAAATAATTATTTATTTTATTTAAATTTATTTTAGGTCAAAATAGATACATAATTCCTATATAAGTTCAATTTAATTCATTGGAGTCATTTTATAATAATTTTAGATATATAAGAATGTTATTGAACTTTTGACCGTCTTTTACCCACCTCCTAGGAGAATTTGCAAATTTACATAAAACATAATTTTACCGCTTCTGTGAGTATAATTTCAAAAATCTGAGAGACACAGTTGATATCATTAATTAAAAATTGGTTCAATAAGATAAAAATAATTTTTTTTGAATAGTAACTTTTTACTTTTATTTACCACTGTTAAAAGTAAATAGGGTAATTAAGGGTAAAATGATATTACTATTACCCTAACACATTTACTAATTCTATTGGATTAGTTTAATTAGACCAAAAACAACCTTAGGAATAAAATATTACCCTTTACTTCCACTTCGATTAGATTAGGACATTTATTATTATTTTATTAAAAGAATAGTTAAAATAGTTAAAATCAAAGTTTAATAACTAAAACATTTTTAATATAGGGTTATACATAAGATAAATTCTACTAAAAATATAAATTAGAAATATAAAACTATTTCCTATATAATGGTATTTTATTTATAATTTTTATACATTAAATAGTTTAATTTATTTATGACACAATGATGATGTAGTAATTACCTTATTAATGAAATATTAACATAAATGATGTTATAAATACCCAAATAAATGTAATTTTAGACTATTTATGAATTACACTAATTTTATAGGTTAATATGACATGTTATTATTGATTTAATTAACTTTTTTCGAACTAATAATGCTGTTATAATTTTTAAAAAAATCAAGTACCAAATAGTGTCAAAATTGACATAAAATAGTTTTTAAAACAAATATTATATTATTAATTTTTATTCTATTACTAAAAATATAAGGTTTGGAAACATTAATTATATAATGATATATATATTAATAATTAACCACTTGGGGTTATTTTGGCTTGTTATAGTAAGTTTATTAACCATATAGTGTAAAAAAACAAGAAGACACGGTAAAAGTTAAATTATTTAACTTAGAGTTAAATCTAAATTATGAGGTTAAAATAGTAACCTAAACTTGTCTAAAACCTATTTGTTGAGAGTATTTTGACCCATCCCCACTTTATATTCAAAATAAATCAATTTTGAGCTATTATAAACTGAATATGAATTTATTATAAAATAATATTTTAAGTTTTTCCTAAGGTGCCCCTCTCCTCCCTTATAAAAAGGGCACCCCTTCCCTATTCTCTTCACACCCTTTTGAGCCTTGAATCTCCGATAACCCCTGAAAATTCCTCTTCTAAACCTATCTATTTGTATAATAGAGGTTCTGGTCTTCTCAAAAGACCAACTCTAGTGCCCTAAGAAGAATCTTAAAAGAGGTGCATCGAAGAAGAGGTAATCTCTTCTACCGATTCTTTCAAGTTTCTTTCTTCTTCAAATTATTCTTATTTATTTGTTTCATCATAAATTAATAAAATCAGTATCAATAATATACTGATATGTTATTATAAATATTAAACAACCCCATTTCACCTTCTATCCATCCTACGGAAAATGAAATCATCGCGCGTGCGTACCTACGGAATACCGTCTCCACGCCGTGGTATAATCTGTTTTTCCACCACCACCTTACATGGATTGGTATAATGGTGTGAATAATAACTATATATAGTTATTATAACATCATAATAATTCTGTGGTATTATATCATCCACTCCAATTCAATTCAATAATTATGGGAACAATATCATCGCTCGTGCGTACGTACGGATTACTGTCTCCACGACATGATGAGATTTATTCTCCATGTTAAACATTCAAGAATGATTATAAAGTATATATAATGAATAATAATGAAATATATGACATGATAAATCTAATTTATTTATATATATATATTTCATCTACTTACTTCCATTCTAGTCAATAAGGAAACGAAAACAGCATTCATGCGTACGTACGACCTACCGTCTTTATGAACGGTGTATTTCATTTAATTTATATATATATTATATATATATATATATGTGTACTAAATATATATATTATATATAAATAATTATTTACATTCTTGAAGTAATTAAATCAATATATAAGTAATAATAATATCAATAACAACAAGTCCAAACACGTACGATAAATAAAATGATTTTACCCAAAACACTGATTTAACATGGAATTTACAAAATAACGGGTAATATAAAGTCATAGGTGAACCATATATGATATAATAACAATGAATATGATTTTTTAATAAGTCAATGACATTATTTAAATCATTATACAGGAGGTTCGGATATGTACGAAGCATATCGGACCTAAGGTAAGGGATAACTTTTCCAATCTCGTTTTTATCTGAGATTGTTTATTCATAAGTATTTACGGTTGTTTTATTTATCATCCATGTCCCTGTTTTCTAAAAATGGTTTCATGTATGTTTAAATTCATTTTTACCCATTTTTGACTTTTACTACATTGTATGTAAGGAATGTTTCTGTTTTTACCATATGAGGTACTTTTTGACTTTTCTAGCAAAAGTACGAGAAGAATGTTTTTTTAACTTATACAGCATGAATGAATTTTTATGGTTTAATATTGCCTTATTTTCATGAATATTACTCTACAATATTTCATGGTTATTTTCAGAAAAATGCTTTTCTTTTACAATTGTGTGGAATTTTGTGAAAAGAAAATTATTTTGAAGAAGAAAGGATATTTTCCTCAAAAATTAATTTCAAGTGTTTTATCAAAACTATTTTCCATCTAAGATGACATTATTTATCATGTTTATGTTTCAAGTATAATGTCTATATTATTTACATGGTGTTATTTTTCTTATGATGAAATGATATCCATTTGTTTTATATGGATTATGTGATGATGGGATGATGTTTATGAAACCCATTTTATTCTTTGGGTTATGATGAATGATTTATGTTTATGTTGTGGCACACATAAGAATGATTTAATTATGATATGGGTGGGACCTATATCTCCCTCCAATTCATTAGGTAAATATTTATATCTCATGAGATAGAGATGGATGGAATGGAAAGTTAATCTGGTTCAGTAACACCGGACTGGAACGAGGGGTGAACTCGGTTCAGTAATGGACTTTGTCCACTAAGATGATCTTGGCAGCAATACCTTGGCTAATATGGAAATCATATCATGTGCTTAATTATTTTCCACAATTACATGTTTTATTTCCATGCTATTTTATCATGATTGATGTTCCATTATTATATATGCCTTACGTACTTCCAATATTTATGTCATTGCTCAAGATTTTGATGTTTAGACTTTATGTTCAAGTTTTTGCATTAAAATGTTTATGGATTGTTCTATGTTCTCTATGTTTACCCTTACTGGGAATTTGAGCTCACCCTTTTTATTTTTTCTTTTCCCCAAGATATAAATAAACTTTTTAGGTAAGAAAACAAAAGGGGAAGATCTTTATAGGAGATGTTGAAGATCTTTCACCATGATTAGAAGATTATGTTCCAAGTTTCCAAAGACACTAAAATATTACGGTCCTTTGGTGTCTGTTTTTGTTATGTATTAAGTATTCCGCAAAATTAATGTAATGTCTATGTACGTCAAGCTTTGGGTCTCTATAGTGGTGGTGGAAGTAGATCGAATTGTCTGCCACCACTTGCTGCTCTCCATGCTCCTCTGCCACGTCTGTCGCCTGATGGGTCTATTTTCTCAACTCTTTTCCTTTTCCTCGGTGGTACATCCACCACCTCCATGTTAGCAGCTTGACGGGATGGACAGTATCTATCAATATTTCCCCTATCGTCACGCAAGTATCATTGCCTCTCCCTAGGCTGTCTGGATCCAGCCTGAGAGCCTTGGACTGCCAAACCTCTTTCCTGAATCCTCTTGTGATTTCTCCCACATCCTGATCCCTATTCCTGATGTCATCTCCCTACTGTTGAAGTCTTTGCACCTATCTTCCTACTGTTAACTATTGTCAGTTTTCTCTGCTCCACCAATAAGCTCTCAATCACCAAGGACCACTTGAGCACTCCAGCATAAGTCGTTATTCATAGAGGCACGATACTATCTCGAATGTCCCATCGTAGACCTCACATGAAGGTCTGAGCTCTGAAGTACTAATCCATGACCATATCCATCAAGTACCTGATGAGGTTTGTGAACCTTAATGAATATTCATACACCATCAAACTGCCCTACTAGAGCTAAAGAAGCTCTGGGATATGCACCGCTCTCAGTGTAACTATTGAGAACCACTCCCTAAAGAGTCGCTCAAAATCCATCCATGAAATATTCTCCTCGTCATGAATCTATGTGGTAAGACTCCACCATCGTCCCACCAAACCCTAAATAAGGCTCGCTCCTAGTATCACCATCTGGTCTGCCGGTGTCCTCATGAGACGGAAAACTCTAGTCACCGCCTCAAGCCATTCCTCAACTGCCTGAGGTTCGGGCTTGCCTCAAAACCTAAGGAATATCTGTCTCTGGAACTCATGGAGCACACTCATCCTACACCCCTCATCTGTCAGTATTGTAGGTACCACGGACTACTCCACTAGTGGTGGTATAGTAGGTTCACCACCTGGAGGTAACGCTTGGGGAACTGGTCCCTATATTGAAGCCTCATCACTGATGGGGGCTTCCTCATGATCACGCTACTAAATCCTAGTGGGTATGCATTGCGGAGGCATCCTATAAACACAAGATGGACCATGGTTAACAAATACATCTAGATAGCTGACACAAAGGACATGGAAAAACAAAACCCACTTCTATATGATGCATCTACCATTCTCTTATTTCACTGAAACTAGTGTTTTCATGTACCGAGTCAAAAAGCAGGTTATCATAGTCATGGTGTATGGATACGTCGGCTGCCTGCACCAAAACTAGAGTCTATGGCCTGAAAGTCAAGCTCAAAAAACTTAACACTATTTCCCCAAACCAATCTCAAAAACTCTTGGTTCTAAGGTAGAACTAACCGCCTCTGATACCACTCTGTTATGACCCATCCCAGTAGGGCCCACACTGTGACTCCCCAAGCCCACCTCTAATAGGCTAGGGGATGGTTACTAGCACTGAGTAGGAATATTACTAACATGGGAGACATTTATTAAGTACTTGTACACATGCACACATATCCAAGCCCACAAATTCTGAAATAAAAAAAACACTAAGGAACAAAATTCATGCATACAACTAAACCCAACCAACAGAGTACAACGAAAGTAAAGTACAGAAAATAAACTGTTCTAGAATACAATCCCACAAAAAACAAGAGACTGCAAACTACAAAGTCCAACCTGTAAGCACAAAGAGGTACTAGGAATGCTGATCATAGCCGTATGAACACCTCAGCCTGTATGGAACTCAGAAATCCCGGTCCTGCCTTGGTCTTCCCTGGACTCTGTCAAAAGGCTGCTTGTCTGCACAAGACACGACAAGTGCAGGAAAAGCCCGTGTAGGGGTGAGTATAACAATACTCAGTAGAGGACCCCGAAAACCACAAAGAAATACACAAAAGAAAGGTATAGTCATCTCTACACATTATATGTCTATTGAACATATATTAGGATAAAACGATCTAGATATACTCAAAACCCAAACCCACAGTCTTGAGACAAGTCACACAACCACATACCCACGCTAGGGATTCAGTTTGAAGATTCCACGAACTACTCATCTGGGATAACTCACTTTATGAGTCTGATAGCTCTGATAAAGTCCGTCTAAGAAGTACCCTTCATTGGGAAATGTCACAAGAGATAGATACACTCATTCCAAGATAGCACACTCCTAAGTGAGGAAAGATCACGATAAAGAGATGAGGATTACTACCAGGGTCTAGGTGGATATTGTGACTCATCTAGATTCACCAAATAGGTAGAGTATTGGTGCCCTGTGGAAGTAGTCACATCGATACCTGACTCTACCTAGGGTTAAGAATGGATAGAAGATCTCACTCTAGGCCTCTTGAAGGGATGTCTGACTCTATCTCGAAAATTCTTGTTGAAGGGATCATACTCCTGTAAATAGAAATGATACCTGATCTCCAGGGTAACGAAGAAAAGGGTAAACAACCCAAACTAGAATTTTCCAAGGAATGATGTACAAGAGGATCAATCCATGTACTTAAAAGTACACAGCATGTAGAAGGGTCAAACGTTGTGTTATCTGACCCTAGGTACTCCCCGTATAAAATGGTATGTGTCATAAGGCTTGTCGTGTAAATGAAGGTATACACGGTGTGTAAGAGAGTGACACACTGTGTTCCTCTATCTAGGGAGGACTACATGTACCCTATCTATGTGCTCTTACATGGCTTCAACCCATATGTTACAACCCCGTGTACCTGGTACATGGGGTAATCCATGCAGCCGGCCTGGTCTGGTCGTGTGGTGGAGTACATAGCCATGTACTCCACCCCATGTCTATGTATCATCTGAGATACATGGAAAGTCCCGCATAAGGACCCACATGCCGTTTTATTCAGAGAACACTTCATTTCATCACTTCGTGCATTGCGGAACCCTATCCACCACTAAGCTGTTCCCACACGGCGTGTTCTTCGGGATACACGTCGTGTTATTCAGAAATTTCCAGAAACATTGTTCTTCACCGGCGTGCCTATTGTGATGTTATTTTCTTTGATACGGCCATCCTAAATCCACGAAACTCAATGCTTTAGGTCTCCCTAACATCACGAAGATGAATCTGCCAGTTTCAAGCCTCTGATCGGCCTCGAAAAGACTTTCTGAATCACCCACATGAAGAATGCTCGAAGAATGGGAACTCCTGAACTATGTCGATTCATATACTACTATCATCATCGTACCTCTGTTGGTTCATCGCGATGTCGGATCTCCATTTTGGGATCATTATGTTATAAAAATAATGTGCAATGACTCTTTTTTGATAACCCCGTGAAGAATGTGAAAAATGCGGGGTTGAAGGGGGAGGAAGAAAAACAATAAACAAAGGAAGAACGCACCTATGTCATCATTTATCATGGCATCGATCCTCTCCCATTAATAGGTTTAATAGGTGAATCAAAATAACAAACCAAGATCATCATAAAATCAATTCCCGAATCAATACCCCAAAAGAAAAGGAAATTGACACCCTCTCACAAGAACGCCCGATCTGCAGAACACCCTATTGGTGGGTTGATCCATGTTCGTCATTTAATCCAAGAACAGGGAAGAGAATAATCAAAATAACAACCCATAAATTGATCCGGTTGAATAATGATTGTAGTTTTGTGTTCATTGGTGAGGTTTGTCGAATTCGAGATGTGTTGATCGATCATGTCATTGTTGTCCGCCAACAGGTTCTCCAAAGATCCAATGGAAAATTATAAATTTGCAGGGTTATGCGGCTAACCCTACAAACTTTCTATAAGAATGTATTAATAGGGGAGTATTAGGTCGCTACTCAAAAAGGAAACATATTAAATAAAATAAATTATTAATTTATTTTATTTCCATTAAAACATCCAGAAAATTACTCTTGCAGCTGACCCACGCCGGTTGATGTTAGGCCCTACCTAAGATAAAGTCATTTCTCTAAACACAATTGTGCCCTCATATTTCTAATCTAGGAACCTACTTAAAAGGTATGCCACTTTTTCAGGAAAACTGTTTGTGTGTTCTGTTTAAAGTTTAATTAATTTCAACCATTGATTCTAGGCACTCTGGTCCACAGAATCGCACACCATCGAAAGTTATAGTCTCAAAATAATTCCATATTATATTAAAAAATAACACATAGAAAATCAGATGCATTACATTAAGGGTAAATTGTGTGACATTTCAAAGGAAACTGTGAGATGTTTCATAGGTGGTTGAATGGTTGGAATAAGGTTTAGAAAACCGTATGGGAAAAATATTTGATGTGTATTGACTTATATAGTTAAGGGTTTATATTTGGTGCATGGTTTGGAAAACCATAAAAAAACTATGGAGCTTTTCAAGTTGGGTTAAAGAAATTTAAATGACTAAAATCCCCCCTTAGTTTTTTAGTTATTCTCCTCGCCTCTTCCTCCCTTATGTGTGTGCAGACCAAGGGGTCTCCATCCTCCATTAATTCTTATTCCCCCTTGATTTGAGGTGGTTTTTAGAATTTTTCCTTAGATATTTGAGTTATGTTTACAACTTTGGTAGCTCTTGTTCTTCTCATCCTATTTATTTATCTAATTTTGGTTTCTCTTAGATTGGGGTTTGATTTTGATTCAACTGGATCATGGTGGAATCGGTTGAGCATGATGGGGCCTTTTAACTACCTAGAAATAGGGTGACCTAGGATTCCATATGCATCTGGTGGATCATCATTTTGGTTGAGGAACATTGAGCCATAAATTTTCTTAGGTTTTTAATTAAAAATTAATTAAAATTCCTACTGATTTGTTTTAGACCTTGGGAATTTCACCTGGTGTAATTTTTGGGATGTGAGATTTACACATGGGGTGTCATTAGAGGTGGTTCTAGTGCAGTGAGAAATCCTAGTGGGTTGTCAGGATTTATGCCTCATTTAAATTGAATTAATTAATTAATTATAAAAGTTATAATTAATTACTTATTGATTTATGGTATGATTTAATATATCATTTTGTTAAGGAGGTCTCAATTGAGCATGGATGATCCCGGATGGGATAGGATGGGAATTGGAAACTATTTTTGGCCCTTGAGAGTAAACCATAAAGCTTCTAAAATGGTAAGTGGTACTTGGTACTTTCCATATCGATTTTTTCATGGTTTTTATATGCATGTGGTCATGTATCCTCACTAGTAGGGAAACAAACTAATTTTCACTAAATTTTTAATCTTAATATGAATTGTTTAATTTATTTAAAATTTTTAGATCAAATAAAATTCATTGAATTAGAAAACATTTCTAGGGATCCATTCAACCATTGTATACTGGCTGGTTTCCTCAGTCACTGATGGTCAAGGAATTTATGATTAATTTTTACTAATGGACCTAGTATAGGAGCTATGTTATACCTTTGGGTATAAGATAGAGGTGAGTGCTTCTATCATAATGGGATATGGATGCTGAATGAGTAGACCCCATTGAGTCTTGGTGGTTTAGTTGGGCCTAAGGACCGACCTAATAGTGATAGAGAGAGTGATGTGGGCTTAATAGACATCACTCCATAGATGTTAGAATGACTAGACCCTTGGGCCCTATGAGGCTGCATGATTATGTTGATGATGTCGAGGGACTATATTTCCTTCAAATATTGGGCTTTGGACATGGAATCTAGAGGTTATTAAGGTTATTGAGTAGGATTCCTCTTTATAAGTGACTACTTAGGGATCCCCTATGGGTGACCCTTTTTGGGAAATGACCCTGAGTGGGTATACATTGGTAATGGTTTCTGATGATCATAGGCGTCACCTTAAAGCTTAGATTGGTGAGTTGAGCCTTTTTAGGATGATATGATTTGATCATAACTCTAGGAAGTTCAAAGAAGGTATTCATAGTGGGTTCAAAATATAGAAAACTTTTTTTATAACTATTATATTGATTTTTGACATGGTATACTACATAGGGTGTCTTAATGATTGGATGGAAAATATGATAGGGTATGATACAAAAATTCTTATAGAGGATATGCTCAGGATATGGTAACTCCTATAGGGGAGGTTGGATGATATGGATAAAGGTCTAATACCTAGCTGAGAAAACTACCACAGGGGAGTTATGTGATACTTTATGGAAATGACACATAATTGGAGCTCAGATATGGTTGGTCTTTCGGGGATTTAGAGCCTGAATGATGATATAGACCATCACAAGTTATCCCAATGGGGGTATTTCAGTGGGGGTCATGGCTTGTGATATAACAGGGCATGTTATCTATTGAGGTGTGAATAGTTTATTATTATAAGGTGATCTTGGCTCTAGGTTATTGATATTATTCGGCTATTCCTGGATGATAAAACTCTCATAGAAGATGTATTTTATTACTATGGAAAATTCCCATGGGGAAGGTTTGAGATACCTTATAGAACAACACACTTGATGTGTGGTTGTAGTTTTTATTGTCGAAACAATCACGTGACATGAGATACTCTGGAATCAGGTTGAAGAATATATGGTCAATTGGGGACACCATCTTAAGGGTCAATGGTGGTGTTTACTTATTTTATTCCTGAAAAATATTTATCCTAGTTTAGCATGTCAAATGAACATATCATGGGATTTTTTGGTTATTATGGGACTATGTTGGTGGTTCCCTATTTATTTTTTTACTCACAACCTACTCTGGTATCCATGAAACTTGGGTACCTAATCATATATTCACTTGGTTGCAGGCACATGTTTAGGTCGAGGCCTGGGATAGCATGATTAGGTGGGATGGATTAAATGAGTACCTAGGGCTTGGGATGAGGTATGGATTGAGTATGGTGTGGGTAAAGTGAATTTATTTGTTTTTCCTCTAGTATGTATATGTGATCAGACCAGTGGGTGGTTAGTTATATTTATGTCATTGTTCTTCAGGCCTTTACTACATTTTATCTATTATTTTTGAATTTTTATTTATTCATGTGTACTATGGTTATTTAATTTTTTGTATGGTGTTATTTATTTGATATTTTATAGTTCACTTTTATATAAGGGTATTTTATCCCCACAGTTTTACCTTAGACCCCCAAGACTAGTTTATAACCTCTAGAATATGGGGAGGTGCACTTGAGGTATAGTGGAAATTATCAGTTTAGGAATCAACTTGTGGTCCAGGGTGGTGAGAAATAATAGTTCTAATAAATGGAGAATGATTTAAATCTATATTTTCTTCCATTATAGAACTCAAAATACCAATATCATTATTCTTATATTCATGGAGCATGTTTGAATAAAAATATAGGTTTCCCCATTTTGATTCTCAATATAAATGACAATGAAAAACGCATGGAAATAGATTTTGATCATAGGAATTCCTAGTTTGAGGTAATTATAGTTTTTAATTAATTGTATATTAAATTTTAAATATCCTCTTTATGATATTTTGATTTTTTGTTTGTCAATTTCTTTGGATTTATCCATTGAAATCGATGAAAAACCAAAATCAAGCATCTACCCACCACTTCCATTGCACCCTGGAACCTTCAATTAGAACCCTACCTTCTTGGATACCAAATATAAGTTATGAAGAGTAGTATATGATCTTATCATCCATCTACATGGTTTTTACTAGTTATTTATATGAAAATTTCATTATTAGTGTACTAAAAAAATTCATGATGCATACCATAGTATGTTATGTTATTATTTCTATATTAAATTCCTTAAAGGGAAACCCTAGTTTATGATTTTATAACACCCTCATGATTCTCAACTTGAATAATATGAACCAATAATATCACATAGTTATATCTTATTTTCATGAAAATTACATTTCACCAAATAGTGGTTGCAATAACATAGTATTTCTATCATGCCTATATGGTACCTAAGTAACATCATTTTCTTGGATAATTCCCTATAATTATATTGTGAATTCATCTTTATCTACTCAATTTTGGGTCACATGACATCCTCAATAAGTAAAAAACATTCATGTCCATTAACTCTTTCACTTCAATTTAAAAAATAGTGATCTTCTCATTTGTTTTCATAATATCATCCTCTAAAATCCATCTATAAAACATATATATAAATATTATTTGTTCTTGTGCATAAATTTTTTGTATATTCTAAATTTTAATATCACTCCTTCTCATAATGAACTTATAAAGGTTTTTGGTCAAAAAAGAAGTACATTTTCTGATGTACAACAATATTTTTCCGTCGATTTCAATGAATACAATTTAAATAACTTGACATAGAAACCCCAAAATCATCATAGAGGGGATCTTTTCACATTTAATGTCAAATTAATTTAAAACAATAATTACCAAATCTTTTTAATATTTTTCATTTTTGATCAATTTGATAGGCACTCTCATAGTCTTTTCATTATGGTGAAGAATCTAAACTATAATTCCTCTAGTAGTATCCACATGTGATATAAAAAACTTGAAACATCATCATTAGTATTTCAAGTGCTAGCACGGAGGAACCAAGTGCCTTATGTCATTCATCATTGATCACAATAGAGATTATCTCTTATAATCTCATTATTGTGAGGGGGAGGGGTTATTATCTCCATGTTATTGAGAGTTTTTGAGAGATTCCATCAATCTAAAGAGAATTATCTTTATATAATTCATTATTCATAATATTTCTTGCTACCCCAAAAATGATATAAATCATATTATATATGTAGGGTTAGGAAATTAGTAATTGCTTGGAGTCCCTTTTTCTAATTGTTTATTCTAAGTAATTCCCATTTCAAATATTATTATTATTATATTCCATGACATATGCTAACTTGTAGAATTTAAATATCATTTGTTGAATAAATCAATCAATATTTATTAAAAAGATATTTAGTAAAATATATCATTTTCATCAGGCCCTTAACTCAACCCATCAATCCTCCTCGTCATTTATTAATCCTTGAATAAAAAATATTTATTAAAATAAATATATTATATTATATTATTAATTCAATAAATAAATAAATATTATATTTACTAACTTGTGAATAAATATTCTTCTGATATTGAACTCATATATATTCTATACAAAAAAACTTGTAATTGAGTTTATGCAATCAATTAACTTTGACAATTAATATTCCCTAAATTGAGAATAATATTTATTCTTAGTATTAAATTCAAAAAGAATTTAACTGAGATTCTAGATACACTTAGTGTGTGAACCTCTAGGACTCTTTCTCAATGGCATTATGTGAACTTTTCTAAATTAAAAGGCCATAATATAGAAATATGTTAAGGAAAACATAGAGAAATAAGTTAAAATCACAATGAAAAAACCCTCATATAAATTCTTACTACATAATAAAATCCCTTTATTATGATATCTCATCAAGAAGTTTTCATACTTGTGTCATAAACCTATAATCTTGATTTATTTTCTTTGACTCTATAAAATGAACTCATTGATGAAATACCATGTACATGTATTTAATCAAACATTTCCATTCTAATCAAAGGGTTAGAGATATATTATCCCATTAACTCAAAATGGATAAATACATTCTTGAATTATTAAATTGATTTCATATCACTTATGACACACCCAATGTATTTTACCTCATTGTGATCATATGTCATCATTATTTTTATCAAAACATTAAATTATGTGATTTATGATATACATTAATAATAATCTAAAGTCTAATGACCAATACATGCATCCAAAAATAGGAATATCCAATGATATATATAACATATGGAATTTATATTGGAGGATTCATCCTCATAACTTCCCTTCTTGATGATTAGTAAGTGAAATAATCATGAGAAGAATTCTCATCTACTTTTGAGCATCCAATGCGTGATAGTCAAACATCAATTGTGTCTCATCATATATATGTTAACTAGTCCATAAGATATTTGTTTAATGATATTTTCATATCATTTCATTATTATTATTATAGTACTATTATAACCATTTTATGTGACAAATAATCTATGAACATTATTACACTAATGTTATAAAAAATATCATTCATCATGTGATATGATGTTTATTAATATTTTTGGAAATCGAAAGTAAAAAATTTGTTTAGTTATTGGGAACCAAATCCAAAAAACACACACTTTCACTAAATCAAAATCCTAACAATGATTATTCTTCTAATTATCACATGATATTCATGATTCTAGTGGGATGGGGTTTTATTCAATGGGTCTTCCATGATCTCTTCTATAGAAACGTTTCTAAATATGACCTCACCCCTCTAAGAAAAATCCCTCAAGAGGTGATACCTATTAATTTTGTGCCTTATCTGTTGATGTGAAATTGGATTCTTTATTATTACTATTGATACAAGATTATCACAATACAATGTAATAAAATATTTAATTCAAGATATAATATCTATATTTTGGATTAAGTTTTGAATCTAAAATACTTCTATATTTTCATTAGAACCCATGATATACTCTGACTACTATATAATTGAAAACCACCAGCTACTTATAACTCTTATAGCTCATATATCCTTCATTAAGTAAGAACAAATATCTCAACTTTGATTTCAGGTAATTCAAATTTTTCCTGACACTATCATTTGTTTATCCCTTGATTACTAGTTCCTCATCTCATCTATAAAATAGGGTCATATCCTTTATATGCCTTAAATACTTCAACATAGTCTTTACAACTGACTAGTGATGCTCTCTTAGGTCCTCTTAATATCTTCATACCATGATCAAATCATAAGAAACATAAATTCTAGTATATATAAAATCATATATGATAGATCCTGTCATGAAATCATAATGGAGTCTTCTCATCCTCACTCTCTCTCTTATTATGTCTATAGAAAAAATTTGTTAGAGATATGTAGACCATCTAAAACTAGAACCAATGTGTTCTTGAATTGTTCCATAATAAATCTCTTCAATAACATGTTAATGTGTGTATAATGATTTAGTCAAAGAATCCTATTAAATATATCATGATAAATCTTAATACTATGAATTTAGGCTACTTCACCTAACTATTTCATAGATAATCAATTGTTTAACCATGTTTAAACTAACTTTAAGACTGGTATCTCATTCTCTATCTGTAATATATTATCAATATATATGAATAGAAAAACTAATTCACTCCCACTAAACCTATTTTAGATATAGGTCTCACATTTATTCTTTCTAAAACCAAATTCTCTGATAAATTCATCAAAATGAATGTTCTCTGATCTTAATGTTTGCTTCAACCCATAAGTGAATATTTTAAATTGTATACCTTATTGGAATTATTTAGATTCATAACCCCTTGTATTTTTTTCTTATAGATATATTCCATAAGTTTTAAATTAAGGAATTTTTTTCATGACATCCATTTTTAAATATCATAATCATGGTAAGTTTTTATGTAAAGTAGAATTAAAATAGATTATGGTGTAGAGAGTGGTGAAAGGGTTTCATCATAATTTATGCCTTGAAATTACTTAAACCATTTAGAAACTAGTATTTCTTTATAGGTACAAAATTTACCATCCATTTCCATCTTCTTCTTTAATAGATATTTGCATCCAATAGGATTTAAATCAACTATAGGATCTACCAAAACCCAAACATGGTTTTGGTATATGGAATCTGATTTATAATTCATATATTCTTGAAACTTTAAAAATTATGAGATACTTATTAATTCCTTAGAGGATATAGGTTCATTATTTTCAACTAATAATGTGTTGCATAAATCAATGGATATAAAACCATACCTATATGGTTCTTTAATCTCTATGATTCTCATACATAATACGTATATCTCTATAACAACTCCTTCCACTGGGTCATATGGAATTTTCTCATATTCCAACTTTTGTGCATCCTAAGATTCAACTTCATCTAATTATTCCTTTCTCCCACAATCAATTTTAGAGATGTGTTCCCTTTCAATAATGTTGGTACATATTTTAACCTAAACCTTATTATCTAATGTATTGTATATATAATATTTTTTAGTTTCTTTATGATATCCTATAAAGATTTAATTTTCTCTACATGATGCTAGTTTGTTTCTAGAGATAGATTTAACAATTGGTTTTCATCCTCATACACAAATATATAAAAAAAGATCTATTCACACACCATAACTCATATAGAATTCCAATTTATACTTTAGTTGGTACTCAATTTATTATATGTGTTGTAGTTTGTAATTTGTTTCATCAAAATGATAATGTAAGATCTAAAAAATCATCATCGAACTCACTATCTCCAAAAATTATGGTTCCTCCTTTCTCTAACAAAATTACATTATTTTTTATAAATAGTAATGAGTTGATATTATATCCCAAACTACCTTGAATTATTGATAAAATCTTTCTTAAGGTATTCCCTACTATGGTCTAAGTGGAGTTTCTTTATCTTAATAACAAGTTGATTCTATAATTTATTCTTGTATTCCTTAAATTTATAAAATTAATTATAATTATACCTCATTAGGTAGGCATATCCATATCTAATAAAGTTTTTTATGAAAGTAATAAAGTAAGAGTATCTGCCCTTAGATTCTATTGGAAAAGGTCCACACACATCTATATGAACTAATTCTAAAATCTATATAGACCTTAAAAAATTTTCACTAAATGATACTTTGGTCATTATTACTTTAAAATAATCATGAAATATATCTAAAGGTTTTAGTTTAAAATAATTTAAATAATATTCTTAATATAAATGTATCAAAATTGTGTCATTTACATAACAATATTGTTGATTCCAAAACTGGGTGTGATATGAGTCATGTGAACTTGATTCCTTATTTATTTCCAACACTTGATTTTCATATTCTATTATATAAAGACCATTCTTCAAATGCATCATCCTATAATATGCTTTATCTTTATAGAAGTATGAACTCTTATTTCCAAACATGAAAATAAAGTCAAATTTGTCTAAACTATACATAGATAAGTTACACTTGGTACATAATAATAATTATTTAAAACTAGAATCAATCAAGTAAATAGAATGAGATGATAATCTCCAATAGCCAATACATCTAGTCTAGCTCCATTGGAAACTTGAAGATCCACCTCGCCTTATAAATCTTCTGAAATCTACTTGTTTCTTTTATTAATAATAAAATGTGATATATACAAGTTTTATCTAATTCCCAATTTATAAAAATATAGAGATTACCCTAGATAAAAAATGCACTTAAATAATACTCATTCTTATTTACTAAGGAGTGGTTCTTCTTCCATTAGTCTTTCTTTCCATAAGAAAAATACATTTCATTTTTCTTCTTATCATGTCCCTTGATCTTTCTACTTTTGTAAGTGTTGTGTGAATGTGATTAGACTTATAGTTAGTCATATATATTTTTACCATACCTTTTATATTATTCACCATAATCATATAAAGTTTTTAATTATTCATATATTTATCTTACTAGATAATTTTATCTAGGATATCATGAAATTTCTTCTTTATATTTTTCATATTAAAATTCATAATAAAACTTAAGAATCTGTAAGGGATTGAGAAAATCATGAGGTATATTCAGAATTTTGTATTGTTTGAATACTGAAAGTATCCAATCATTTTGACTATATGAAATAAATCTATAGAAACTTCTCCAAAATTTCATGTAAATAGTTCCTTGGTATGAAAAATAATATCTTATTTACTCTTTAATTAGTGTTTTAATACATAAAATCACATTTAATACAACCCATAAAATAGTGAATCCTAATGTCTTTGGAAAATAGGTAAATGGCGTAACAACTTGAACTTGGGATACAATAACAATATTTAAATACTCCATAATGAAGTACATGTTATCCAAGATTCTTATCAAGTTATCATAATGGGGTGAGAAACATAATCTCAAACAATGAGGCCTAATATAACATGATAACATAAAAGAAATATGGGAATGTGGAAACAACATAAAACATGGAATAATAAGCATAATTCAGGAATTAATAATGATAAAACATAACATAATGTACTTAGGATAACCTAAATTTCACCATACATGGTATATCATGAGATTAAAACATTAGCTAATTCATTGGAGCGTTGTCTGGGTGCACCCTTTGTTTCTATATTATATACATGCATAAGTGTGCCACATAGATTATACCGCATATAAATAAAATTCATCAATTTTAATAAAAAAGGAATATAGGTTACATGAATGTAAATACCAAATAAATTAAGGATAATTACATGTAGTTTAATACCCTTTAGTGGAAATGAGAATGGGCATTCACTAAGAAAAACTTTATCATGAAAAATCATAGGATAATTTCCTTAGCATAACGGGGGTACATAGAGGTTCATGGAAGGGGTTAATGAGAGATAAAAGGATCTATAATCACTTTTAAATCATTAGTATAGTAATTGGGATGTGTGAGAACATATACCAACATGGATTATTGGAAATCAAAAGGCATAATATAAAGAAGGTTCTTAAAATGAGAGGAGAAAGAGAGGATCCCTTACCTTGAGAGGGTGTTTCTTAAAGCTTAGGATGAGCTTATTGAGATCTTGAGGGAACCTTGGTAGGAATATAGTGATATAAGGGTAGAGTAATGACTTGATCCAATGGTTTTTAATTAAAATTAATGGGAGTTTTGTGGGGTTATATTGAAAAACATAGGAGAATTCTTTATTAATTTCAAAACATAGGTTTTGGACTCTATATAATAAAGTAATCAAAACTAAAAACCATAACATGATTTTTTAACATGGTTTATACCAAAGTAGAGTGGTTTTGATTATTTTACAAGTTTAATAAGCAATATCATTAAAATAATATCCTTAGTGATGTGGAAGTGAGTCATGTTTTCAAAGAAATGATTTTAAATCCTTGAAATATAATATAGGTTTTGGAGGATTCATTTAGGATTTATAAAAATAATAAAATAAACTCAAAAAAAATATTTTTTAAAGTAGAACATATATTTGATCATATATACCTTTTATATCACTTATTAAATCACTTTTAGGCATTTATTATGTTATAATACATACTGTATAATTATAAAGTGTTTAATTTTTACACAAAAATTCAACTCACTCACAAAATTATGAAAAATTAAACATTTGAAAATTTCAATGTAATGATTTCAAAAATAATATTTTTTTTATCAAAATAATTCAATTAATATTAGAATTTATACTTTTAAGTCAAAAATCCTAATTTATTAAAGAATACTGGTTTTTTGGACAATGATAGTTTTTTGACCAAATGAAAAGTATATTTGACTTTGTTAAATCCTGTTATCATTTTAATTTAAAAAATATTATTTAATAATAATATTTTATAAAAATATAATTTATTTAAAAAATTACTAAATTCATAAAAATAGCGTTTTAATAAAAACTATATATCTCCCAAAAATACAATATTTTTTTCATTGTATCAAAATATGGTTTTTATCAAACTTATTCGTTAATAATTATAAATTAATAATAAAATACATAATAGTTAATTATATAGATAAATATAAAAATTTATATTTTTAGGGCCTAGATACATAACCCTTTATTAAACCATCAAATTTCCTAAGGGTAAGGTGTGTGATTGTGAGATTTTCTTAGGGTAGTTCAGCGTATGTAGTTTGAGTCATGATCTAGATGAGCTTAAAATTATCCCATAAATGGTTACATTAATGGTTCAGTTGTTGAATCTTGATTTCGTCCTGGTCATGGGAAAATTTTGATGATGTTATCTCCCTCATAAGCTCTGGTAAATGGGCTTCATATTCTAAGATCCTACTTATTGAGGTCATCAATTCCTTTGTCTGTTTCAATTAGAATTTATCATAACCCTTGATATATAATAATTTTAATGGTTTTTGTACAATGGATATATAATAAATGGTGATGATTTTTAGCCTTATTTTAAATCTGACAAGTTATAACTATCCAAAATAACCAAAGTAGTGCATGTATTTTCTATTACTATATTACTTAAGAAGACATTTATTAATTCAAGAAAGGAAATTAATTTTTGAAAGTTCAGGTCATTACATTATTCCCCCTTCAGAAATTTTACCATTGAAATTTTCATTTCATACACTAAAACAATTGAAGTTACCTTTATTTCATCACCGCTTCCAGTTCCTAAATAACTTCCTCAAACTTTTGGTTCCTCCAAAACACATTAATCAGGTGTGTTTTCTTATGTCATAGAACTTTGTCTCTATTATATAAGATCTTCATTAGTTACTCCTCATATAAAATATCATTCTATAAAGTTATCACTTCTAGATTAATTACATTTTAGGGGTCTAGTATGTACTTCATCAAGAGGAATACATGGAACACATCATGTACTTGAGATAGCTTAGGTGGGAGTGATATTCGATAAGACACAGCTCGTATACAATTAAGGATATCAAAGGATAAATGTATGTTAGACTATGTTTTCCCTTATTCTTAAACCTTGTGAATTTCTTCCATGGAGACATATATAGGAACACTTGATCTTTAACTGAAAAATCTATATCACATTTACAATTATATGCATATATTTTCTATATAATTTCTGTATATTTCATATGATATTAAATGGTTTGAACCTTCTCTGTCATCTCTTAGACAAGTTTAAGTTATATAAACTTCCACTCTCCAACTTCATCCCATCATATCAGAGTTCAACACCTCTTCCCATAAAGATCCTCATAATAATCTATTTTAATGTCAGAATGGAAACTACTATTATATAAAGACTCTATAAGGGAAAGGTGATGATCCCAACATCCTTGAAAATCCATTGAAATGATCCCAGCATATCCTCTATATTTTTAATGGTTCTTTTTGATTGATTATCCATATGAGGGTGATATACAGTACTAAAAATCATCTCTATGTACAATGATTTCTAAAGGATTCTTCAGAACCTCAAGGTAAACCTCATATCTAGATCAAATACAATGGAGAGTAGAACTCCATGTAATCTTACCACTTCTCTAATTTATATCTTTGTGATTTGGTTGAGAGAGAAATATTCTTTGTTAATAATTAAATGTGATGACTTTCTATGGTGTTTGATTACAACCCATATGGATTTTTTCCCTTTCGGTGTCTTTGGGGGTCCTACAACAAAATTTGTGGTTTTTTTCCCATTTCCATATTGTTATGATAAGTGGTTTCATAATAACCATAGAATGTTTTTTGTTTGTCCTTGAATTATTGGAATACAAAGCATCAAGAAAAAAATTATGCAATCTCCATTTTCATGCAATCCCGCCAAAAGTTTTTCCTCAAATCATTATACATCTTGGTACTTACTTAATTAATAGAAAAGGGTGATCTTTGTGCATCATCCAAAATATCCCCCTTCAGTTTTGGTTTTTATGGGACATATATCTGAGTTCCAAACCTTATTACTCCATCTTTAGTAGATTTGAACTCTGAAATATTTTCCATCTTCTTTTGCATTACCTCACTATATTTTTGAGATTTCTTAACATTGTGAATATTGTATGGTTGAGAAATTATTTGAGAAAGGTAGGATGAAGATAATTTTATTATTCCCATTTTCATACTTTGAATTTCCAAGAAGATTGGATCCTTTTTAATCCTCGTCATGGATAGGGTTGATGGATCATTTCAACTTAAAGAATTTTCCACTTTTTTCACCATCTAAGGATGGTAATATATTGAATAATAATAATCCTTGATCAGATATAACCACCTTAATTGGAACATATTAAGCTTCTTTTGTGTGAATATATACTTTAGTATTTTATGATCTATATATATATATATATGTGACACTTTTCCCTGTATTAATAATACTGGAAAATCTTTAATGAGAATTTTAATATATAAAATTAAAGGTCATGGGTTGGGTAGTTATTATCATGGATCATTAATTAGCTAGGTAATAGGCTATAACTTTTTCATTTTACATGAGTACACGTCCCAATCACTTTTTAGTCACATCACTATATATCACAAATCATTTCTCTTTGGTGGGTAATGTCAATACCGGTGTAATGATTAGCCTTGTCTTTGCTCTTTAAATCTCTCATCACATTCATCAGTCCCAAAGAACTTGAATCCCTTTTAAGTAAGCTTGGTTAGTGGTATTTACAATCATGATAAGTGTCTCAAAAATAAATGATAGTACCCAGCTAATCCAATAAAGCTACAGATTTCCATCAAAGATGTTTTTATGGACCACCCTTTAATTGACTCTATTTTTAATGGATACATGGATATACTTTTGTTGGTGATAACATTTCCCAAGAATGAATATTTTTCCAACCAAAACTCAAATTTATTTTACTTTTTATAAAACTTTTTTGAAGTCCTCGTTATATTATTTAAATGGTCCTCATGTACCTCCTTTATTTTAGAGAAAATAAGAACTTCATCTATAAATACTACCATTAATTTGTCAAGAAAATACCTAAAGACTAAATTCATTAGTTCCATAAATATTTCCATAGAATTCATGAGTCAAAAAGGTGTCATTATAAACTCCTAGTGTTTGTACCTTGTATGAAAAGAAGTCTTGTAAATATCCTCCTTCTTCCCCATTACATGATAATATCTCGACTGTTGATCTATCTTAGAGAAGTGTTAAGATACATGTATCTAATCGAATAAGTCATAAATTCATGTTAGAGAATTATTTTTCTTTATCATGATATTATTGATACCTTGATAATAAATTTAGAGCTGCATTGACCAATCATTATTCTTGATGAAGAGGACTAGTTCACCCCATGGTGAAGAACTTGGGTGTATAAACCCTTTATATAGATTCTCCTACAGTTGCTTATTTAGATATTATAGTTCAAAAATGATCTTTCTATATATATTATTAGATATAATAAAATAACAATGTATAATATTGATTCATAACTCAACCTCATGGCTTAGAAGGGAATGGGAGAGATCAGAAGCAGGGGGTCACTACCATGTAGAGTCCTTATAGGATGTCCTTGGTGTCTAGGCATGAGAGCGGATCTGATGATAAGGTAGGGTTTCAGGGCTTTCCTGGTGCGGCTGTGATGTCAAGGGACCGCCCCTCATCGCCCTCTTCCTCAGGGGGTCTAAAGTCAATGGTATGATATCATCATGTGTATTTTTAAATTCTATAGGATCTGGGTCGGTAAAGAGGATTTCTTTTTATGAAAAATCACAGGCAGACAACTGTATGGAGTATTTTACAATTCCTTCAATTTTTTTACCATTGGTGCATGGGTCGCCCACAATACTAGAGGTGGTAAGTTGTTTGATGGAGAGGGATGCAGTGCTGGCATCGTATCTTCTATCCAAAGGGAAGGAAAAGGTTGTCGCAGTGATGGTACTAACTTTTCCAATAGTTTTATCACCTCCTGCTTTAGAGGTTTGATTTTCTTCACTTCTGTCACCGGATATGTTGAAGTTATCACTGATGGATTCTGTATAATACCCCAAGGATTTTGGGTCGAAATTCTTGAAGAGTGGTTTTTAGGAGGGGGTGGCAAAGGAAATTGCTTCGGCCCGCAACTCACCTCCCCGATTGGTGCTGGTCTCTTTGCTTCAAGAGGTGGCTCCATTGTCTCCACCTGTCATGATGGGGAGATGGTTATCACTACTAGTAGAAGAGGCTAGTCCTCTGAATAAGAAGGTTCTCATCCCTAGGAAGGGTTGTTCTTCGGAGGGATCTGCCAGGCCGGTGACACGTTTGATGGCTATGAAGGAGCATTGTAGGGATCTTCTCATTCCGAACTTTGGTAACTCTTCCTTTATGGCTAATAAGGCCTTCCATTAATGTCTTCTCTAGTTATTTTGAATGTGCATGGGCTGGGGGTTCATGAAAAGTGATCTTTCACAGCCTCCGAGTCCAGGCATTGTAGGTCTTCTATGGCGGTCATCCTTGAACCTAAGAAATACCCTGGTAGAATTAATTTCTTTACTAAGAAGATGGGGTTCGGTTCTTATTTTCATGGTCATTTGGATAATAATAATGTATGGTTGTTTTGGAAGAACTTCCTGCAGTTGGAGTTGGTTCAGGTTATGGAACAGTGTCTCACAGTGAAAATTGGGTTTATCAGTTATGAAATCTTATTCTCCTTCATTTATACTACTAATGATGTCCTCAAAAGAAGAGATTTGTGGGAGTATCTTAGCTCATTTGATGTGGTTGGGTCTCCATGGTTTGTAGTAGGGGACTTTAATACCACTGTAGATATCTCAAAGAAGAAAGGTGGTTCAGTGGATTTTAATAATGGTATTCTAGACTTCAATAATTTCATTTCTAGTAAGGGTCTCATGTACTTGGGCTTTAGTGGGTGCAGATTTACTTGGTGTAATAACCGCAGAGGTAGTAGCCACATTTGGTGTAGACATGATAGAGTTCTTTCTAATTTCCATGGCTTAGAGTTCTTCTCGAGGACCTCGGTTTGCACTTGTCTCAAGCAGTATCAAATCACGCACCTCTTCTGGTGGAACTAAAGCAAGGGAATCTATATAACAAGGCATTTATGTATTCGATTAACTGGCACTCATTGGATGGGTTCATCCAAATGATGAAGGAGTCGTGGGAACAATAGATGGAGGGTAGAGCTTGGGGTGGGATTTTTAGGTGACTCAAATGACTCAAGACTGATATTATTACGTGTTATATGAATAGATCAACAATAGTTGATTCAGTGGAGATGCTTCAGGATGAAATCGATTAGTTAGAGGAATGGATCCAATAGAGTTGGGATGATGCTACATTCTTTCTGTTATATGATAAACACTCCTTTCTGGCTCAGAGATTGTTTGAGGTGGACAAGGACTATAGGCAAAGATCCAAGTTCAAGTGTCTTAAGGAAGGTGACAGGAATAGTGGTTTTTTCCCTGCTTGCTTAAAGGAGCGGAAAAATATGAAAATCAACATTAGGATTAAAAATGGGTCATTTTCTTCTAATGTTGAGATCGTTAGGAGGATGGCCTTAGATGTCTTTGAGTCACTACTAGAAGGGGAATGATAAGGTACTGTGGGGGATGAAATATCATCTATGGAACAAGAGGGTTTCATGGGGAACATTCCCAGGAGGGTTGAGGCTATGGACAACGAGTTTTTAAGGGGTATCCTGACTGGTGACGAGATCTGGGAGGTGGTTTACAGCATGTCCCTAGAGAGTTATCCTGGGCCTGACGGCTTCCTGGGAAGTTTCTATAAGGTTGCGTGGGACTTCATGGGACATCGGGTGGTTGAATCTATATAGGATTATTTTCATAGAGGTGCACTCAACAGGAGGTCATGTGCATTAAGGGTGGTTCTCTTGCTGAAGGTCAAAGATCCCTCTTCCATCAATCAATATAGGCCAATATGTATTTTCAATGTATCATACAAGATTTTAGATAGTGTACTGGTGAGGAGGCTGAATAGGGTGATTCTAAGGATCATCTCTCAAGAACAACACGTTTTTGTCCAAGGTAGAGGGATTAAAGGAGTGGTGGGAGTGGCTCAATAATTATTGATAGATGTGAACAAGAAGGTGGTTGGGTCCAATGTGATTTTACAGGTGGATATGGATAAGGAATACAACAAGATGGAATGGAATTTCATTATTTGGGTGATGAGGAAACTAGGTTTCCATGAGTGGGTGTGTGATCTTTGCTTTTATTGTTTCTCTTCGCCTTGGCTCACCATTTCTCTTTTGATGAAAGGTTTTGGTTTTTTCAAGAATTTTTGGGGTGTGCATCAAGGAGACCCCCTTTCCCCTATTTTTTTCATTTCATAGGAGTATATCTCTCAAAAATTACACAGGTTCTTGCTGGAATGGAGGATTTGGCCTTATATATCTCCAGCATTGGATGGATCTTGCTCCCATCTTATGTTCTACGATGATATTATAATATTTTTTAATGGAATGAGGTCTTCACTGGTTAACTTTATATGGATTATGGCGATATATAGTATCCTAAGTGGTCAACACATTAACTTCAGGAAGAGAAATTACTTTTTATCCAATAAATGCTCAAGAAGAAGGATATAGGACATACAATATATCTTGGGAATTCAGCATAAATAGTTTCCAATGATATACCTTGGGGATCAAATTTGTAATAGATGGGTGAATAAGGTTTTTTTATGACCTCATTAACAGAATGCTTGGGAGGATTTTGAACTGTAAAAATAGGTTTCTCTCTTTTGGGGGATGGTTGGTGTTGATTAACAGTGTGATCTCATCCATTCTGATGCATGTCTTGTCCATTATTACTCCACCAAAGGGGATTATCTCATCCATGGAGAAGATGATTAAAAGGTTACTTTGGGATGCTAACTAAACAAGTAGGTCTCATTGGGATGGCTGGTATCGGGTGGCTAAACTAATCGAAGAAGGATGAGTCGGCCTCATAGATATTTCAGTTTCCATGCAGACCATGTAGGCATGTCTAGCCTGGCATTTTATGGTGGGTAAATCGATGTGGGCTCAAAATCTTAGATCAAAGTATGGAAAACACTGGGAGGATTGGGATACTAGGAAACTCTCTCGACTGGGAAAAATGATGGCGGTCCACCTGGGAATCCTACAGGGGTCCTCGCGATGGGTGGTTGGACGAGGGGAGATAAACCTGTGGAGAAACAATTGGGATGGGGATAAATTTTTTTTCCCTCACTTTCTAGGGATATAGATGACGGTAATAGGGGCTAGTTAGCATCCCAAGTTTCTTGAAACCATTCTGAGTCTAGATTAAATGGGAATTTTCAAAGAAGTTGTATTTTCTAAGGAGGAGGATCGATTTTGTTTCACTGAGGCAAGATTAGGGTACTTCAATGGGGGAAATTATCGTGGGTTGATCTGGAAGGAAGGGGAACATGATGAGTTGGGGTATCGACTATGGTTCAAGGATATACCCTTAAAGATGAACTTTCTAGTTTGGAGAGCATCAAACCAGGATCAACCTACGGACAAGAATATACAAAAGAAGGGCATCTAGTTGGATTCTTGATGTTTATGTTACTTTATTCCTCAGGAATATTTGGGGGTTCACATGTTTCTCAAGAGTGAATGGGATTCCAGTCTCTGGTCTTGCATAGATAAATGGGGTAGTTTCAGCAGGTCATGCACATCCATTCAGGATTTTCTTGTGTGTTGGTTTCTGGGCTCAGATCAACATGGGATGGAGTCCAAGGTACATAGTATCGTGGTTACCGCAATCTTTTGGATGATGGGAGGCCTAAAATAAATCCATAATAGGGGTTTGAATGAAATTATCACTACATCAAGTCATAATGAAGGCACTTCTTCATGATTTAGGTTCGCTGATAAAAGGGGGCAGCAATTCCATACACTTTGAAACTTTCTGAATAGACTTGTGGCCAGAACAATTTCATAGGGTAGTTGGGTTAGATGGAAACCTCTAGGGAATAGTTTTGAATTGAATATTGATCATTAATTTATGGATGGCCAAATGCGGGGGGGGGGGCTTTTGTGGGATAGGAATGGCTCAGTGATAGTTTCTTTTAGCAGTTTTCATGGGACAGGAAGCTTGCTGGGGGATGAATTTAGAGCATTACACATGGGTGTCTTACTTTGAAAATGGTTCTCCTTGATGGTATCTGAAGTGGTATCAGACTCTAAGGTGTTTATTCGGTCTTCGCATAGGAAATTTGAGGCACCTTGCTTGTTGACCTATCTTGTTTGTAGCTATGTCATGGGGATTTCTAATGGTTGTGTTATTCGACATATTTGAAGAGAGGCCAATTTTGTTGCGGATTCCCTTTCTCAGGGGAGTAACCCCGAAGAACCCCAATTAGGTTTCTCTAGCATGGGGCCTTTTCCTCCGGTTCATAATGGTTTTTTCTTAGGGGATTCCCTAGGGATTCATCACTTTAGGCCTCTTTGATTTCTTGTATACGTGGATGGGTTTTATACCCCTTTGAATAATTAAAAATACAATTTTCGATCGAACATAGGTCAATACATAAGGGAAAAAACATCATACCTCGAGGAGATGGGGTCCCATATCCACACTCTTTCACATGTGGTAGTCTATTAAACTCCAAGATCTAGTAGATATCTCTCAAAACCCACTTTAGATAAGGCCTTTTTTAGAATGTCCAAAACTTGTAGTTCTATAGGCATATACTCCAACTTCATAAGCCCAACTGGTTTGTCTCATTGGATTCTAATCATATACTTCACTTGAACTCCCATATCATCAACCTGCTTCTCTATCCATAATAACTGCATGAAATATTTTATATTTACAATATATTTTGCTTCTGTGGTGATCAATGAAATGAAATCATGTTTCTTACTTAGCCAAGAAATAAACAATCCACCAAGATAGAATGAACCACCTGGCATTGATTTTTTATTATCTTTTGATCTACCCCAATCTACATTTGTATATCCCAATAACTCTTTCTATGATTTTTCATTGAACAACAAACCAAAATCCATTATTCCCTTGATATAACAAAGTATTATTTTTACTAAAATTATGTGTATTTCTTTGGAATTTCCTTGATACCCTGTTACTTAGAATGTGGAAAAAAATATAGTTGTATCATTGTTATGTATAACAGACTTCCAATGATCTACCTATATTATATGAAATTAACTATTTTTCCTTCATCATCTCATGATAGTTTCATCTGGGTAGCTACTGAAGTCTTTATCTCCTTGGAATTATCTATCCCAAATCTTCTCATAACCTCCTTGGCATATTTTTATTATGAAATAAATGTGTCATTCTTTCCTTGTGTCGCCTATAAACTAAGGAAAAAGGTTGGCTCACTAATTATTGACATTTCAAACTAACTTTTCTTGAATTCAGAGAAATATCTTTACTTCGCTTAATCTAATCCACAAAAAAATTATTTCATAAAAATACACTAACACCATCATCCTTTGATTGTTTTATTTTTTGACATAGATATTGAAATCAACTCCACCATTATGAAAACCAAGATTCTTCAAAAACTAATCCAGTCTTGAATACCAATCTCTCGGTGCTTGATTTGATCCATATAGTTCCTTTTTTAGTCAAAAAACTATGATCTCATATTCATTAATGAGAAAACCATATGGATGCTCGATATACACTTCTTCTAGAACCCCATTCAAAAATACCGACTTGACGTCCATTTGGAAAACATTGAACCTTCTTTTCACTTTTATGGCCAAGAATAATCTGATTGTCTCTAGCCTTGTAACAGGTGAAAATGCTTCATCAATATAAATACCATATATCTAGGAATACTCTACACACTAATCATTCTTTGTTTTGAATCATTATTCCATCTTTATTCATATTTTTTCCAAAGACCCATTTGGTCCTAATGACATTCTTATCTATTGATCTCAAAATAGTCACCCATATTTTATTCTTCTCAATTTGGTAAAGTTATACATTTATAAACTGAAACTAGTTCTCATCACTAGATGCTTCATCAAAGCATTTAGTCTCTACCTAAGATAGAAAGGATTCCTTCTATAATGAATTCATTCTTCATGTTTGAACTGGTTCTTCCTGATCCCTAATGATATTCTATCTATAAATTTCATCTCGACTCTTCAATTTTCATGCAGATATAAATTTGACTTCCTCCTTCTCATCATCATTATCTTCTTCTGAATTGAAATTTTCCACTTTAACTCACCTTGTGGTTCTTACCACCTCATCACTTTCATTAAGAAACTATTCACTGTGTTGTCAAATATTCTCTTCATTTTCTACTATAGTGACACCATTGATTTCAACTATAAGTTCCCTGTCAGGATAGTTGTATCATTGAGAGGGGTAAGGGGTGAATTAGTGATACCTTTTTCTTTCAAGTTTATTTCTTAAGAAACAACATTTTCCTCTGGTTAAATATTTCTTTCCCTGGTGAAAAAAAATCAAATACACATCCACAGGAACACAAGTTTTTACAAGGTTCACTATTAAACAAGAATAGATATACCCTTGTTATGGTATGGAAATGATCCAATGCCACACAATCCACTAGAAAACAATCCTTTTGTGTGAAATACAATGATTAGGATATCCCCTTACACTCATTTATAACTATGTAAACAATCCAAAAGTGTGATTTCTTTTTCTTTCAAAAATGATGCAATAAAAATATTTTGTAACAAAACATGTTATGGTCATTCTTGATCAAATTTCACAAATATGATATTTCAAAAAAATTATTCACTTTCTTACCTAGAAGCTGGTAATAACTTATTCTAGACATTGTAATAAAACTCAGTCTGATTTCCTAGTCATATTCCCAAGTATGATTGATCAATACAATAATATTTCTCTATCAGAATACGGTTGAGACAATTCTAAACCACTTATATTATGATTATATAAATTCAAATACTATTCTTAGATGAATATTATTCCCCGTTGAATATGATTCCTAGTTGAATACAATTTTCTAACAAATAAAATCCCCAGCTAAATATGATTCTTGGATGAATATGATTTTCTGCTGAATACAATTCCCATCTAAATAAAATTATTAGCTTAATATGATTCCCATCTTAATATGATTCCAAGTTTAAATGATTCTCAATAAAATATGATAATTTATTGAATATGATCTTGTATAATCTCCATTATTATTCTATATAATAAAAATTCTTTAACAAAGATCGATATGGAAACATCTTCTACCTAAAAATGTGGAGCGTCTCTCCCTTTCTTTCTGGAATGGTACATTGGTTAGAAAGTACAAAGTACTTTCTCCTTTTATACTCACCCCAAATATGGTTTGGGTGGGATTCCTAAAAACTTTCCCACTCAAATAAATTTTCTAAATTTCCATATTTCCTTGAATTTATGATGCATTTATTACTTCATCAACACTTCTCAACTCTTCTCATTTTATCTCGATCCTTCTTGAATATTCAAAAAAATTCATCTCTCTTCTAACTTCCTTCATAAACATCAATCTGATTCTGACTCTTCATTATGATTCTCTAGTTTGATTCCTCATTCTTAATTCTAAGAAACTATCCTCCCATTCTAATGTCCTCATTACGATGTAAATAGAAAAGTCTTTAATCCTTCTTCAATGACTTCTACTTCTTCTTCTCTCTAGAAATATGAATTGGTATTAACTTCAATAGGATGGCTCTTGACCCATTTGTAATCAAAAAAATTCAACCTAATTAATGGTTCACTAAATTATTGATGACATATAATTTTATTTTTTTATTGGCCCCAACAACTTCAAATCTTTTAAATATGATACCAATGATCTTTCACTGCTTCACTTCTTCTTCCTTTATAAAAATGATCAACTTCTTTCTCTGAAGATTTATATCTTTTGGCTATTGGTCTAATTGAAAACTAGTACCTTTGGCTTCTCACATTGACCACAAACCTTATCATCCTTTAAACAAATATGAATCTGATGAACTCATTAGGATGATTTTGAGACTCTAAATCTTTGGCTTCACTAACATTCATCTTCTTCAAACATTATTCAATTATCATGACTTCCTTAATGACTTTATATACATTGAATATCATATTTAGCATTGTATGACTTTTATTACATTGAGGATCAGCTTCAACAATGTCTTAATTACAATTGAAAGTATTGTAACTTCCCAATCCTCTAGCAACACCTTTCTTTCTAGCTCAACCTGAATACAACTGACATAATATTTTTCTCTCTTTCCACCCAAATACGATTACTCTGAGTATGATTGGAAACACCTCTTCTCTACCTTTCCTTCATCAATCTTATAGCACATATTTCACAACTTGCTCATGATTTTTGAGAAATACAAAACAATAAGGCATCATCATAATTGTAATAGATAGTATTAGAATGTCCCATTCCTTTCATACCATACCCAAGGTGAATCTGATGAACCTTTCCTTCCAAAACACTTATTCTCAATATGATGGACTTTCTTAAGCACTATGATTCTGAATTTCTAAATATATTTTTGAGTCAGAATTCCTAAATATAATTTTTGATTCAGAATTCCTGAATACGATTTTTGAGAAAGAATTCCTGAATACAATATTGAGTCAGAATTCATGAATATGATTTTGAGTCAGAATTTATGAATACAATGAATTCCTGAATAAGGTGAATTCATAAATACAATTTTTGAGTATGATATCTATATTTTACAAATTTCAGTGATTTCCTTTTCTTCTTTGGCAGAAAAACATATCACCAATAAAATTCTTCTAGATTATGATAGTGAATCATATTTCCACTAGCTTCGGACTTTTTATCAACATGTTGGACCCTGTAACACCCTAAGAGGTGAGGGGTGAATTAGGGTGTCAACTATTTATTTTTTTATGATGGATCTTGTTCCCACATTGGTAAGAACTCGGTAAACTTGTATGATGTATTTGATCAACAATAAAATATTCTCATGTAGAGATACAACACACCAATTTTACTTAGTTCATCACTAAGTGCTAGTCCAAGGTGCATACACCTATAGTGTTTTAGTCATACTTAAATTCACTAATATTCAATAGTATAGGAATATAAAAGTTTAAACATAGTCACTCTATGCTCATCACACTTCCTTAACAATATTTTAGGGATATCTCACTGTGTCCCTTAGAACACTTCTATTGACTCTCCCTATATCACTAATTTGAGAGAAGTCTAACTCATTTTATAGAATTGAAGGTCACTTAAATGGATTGGAACTAAATACTTTTTCCATGACTAGAATGAGACTATGTTTTCACTGTAGACCAGAGTTGATTCACTCTGAAATCACTGATCACTAAAAAAATGATATTCAAAACTATCTTTCATGAATCTCCTTCGTGAAGCTCACTCCTTCTCAAAGCACCCTACCATCACAGAACAAAATTCCTTTTCAAAGCCCACTAATTCAACATAGAATACCCCATCATCATGAAGCACATTTTTTTAGAATAATTGGAATCATTCAATTCTAAAGTAATATTTTCATGATGATCAATCTCGCATGGAATTTCAGATACACAGAGCTCCTCAAGATTCGTGAAATCATAGCGATTCCAGAATTTATCTGTAAAATTTCATGTGAATGAAGTGGGGGTAGACTCATATTTATAGGCTCAGCATTTCATAATGCTTCACCACCTCTAATGCATTTTCTAGATCTTTCAAAAACAACTTCACGGTGCTCCTTCCTTTACGATGCTCTAGTGAAATTTGACATTTTCATGATGCTTTTTGTCAAACCATCATGAACTTTCTATTATCCAATTCTCATAATTGTGGATAATATTTTCACCATTTGATATTCTCTAATTCTTCATCATTTTTTATGCTCATAATTGTCGCATAGATCACCATCAACTTTCTTTGATCCTTTGTGAAACATCATTCACGAAGCTCATATTCACGCAAATCATGCCTTTGTCATATTTTCATAAGGCCTTTAAAAAACACTTTTCATGATTCAATCCATCCTCCAAATTTTGGACCCCAAAAATTTGGAAAACACTGGAAAATAATCCCACCTTCAATATTATTTTCAACTTAAACTGTAAGATCCCTTTTCTTCTAGACTCCCTGAACTTCCATGTGAGGATTGACAAAAAACACAAACCATACTCCATTTTCAACAGATAATAGCCTTGGTTACAACAATATCCCACTTTGGGTTTTTTGGAAATCTAAAGATAAATTTAATAAATCACCAGCCACTATCAAGACCTAATACCCGAGAAACAAAACATCCAACAGTATAAGTATACGTGAGCAAAGCTCAGTTTAGAAAATAAGAGGAGTATGAATTAGATTCTCATGTCTTGTAATGATAAATATTTACAATCTTAGCTATGACTATTTACTCATAATAGAAAAATCACATCATGTTACAAAATCATTTCATGGTTTGGAAAAAACCTGTAACTACTTTCTCCATACACCATTCTCCTGAAACTAGAAAACCTTAAATTTTTCATTCTCCACCAACTTTGTACCATTGAATTTCTCTATTATCCTATATTGGAAATAAACCTAAACAACATTATTTGTACATTAATTATCAAAACACACTACCTATGGATTTTATCTCCCCCATAAACCTGAATCACTACCACGAACAAATTAAAACATTTAACATAATTTGGGAGAGGGAAACATTTGTAACATTCTCATATGCTGGGAGGTTGTTGAAAATCAAGGTTCAGCCAATGTTTCTATAACACATGTGATACTAATAGCTTTTTCATAATGTTAGAAACTTGGTCATTAGTTCCAACATGATCCATTTTAATCACTCCTTCATCAAATTTTTCTTTGATGAAGTAATATTTAATTTCAATATGTTTATTATGAGAATTATGAATAGGATTCTTTATAAGATCAATCACGCTCATGTTATCACATTAAATCATAGTTGGATGTTTCACCACATAACCAATATTTTTTAGTTGTTGTATAATCCACAATAGATGAGTTCAAGCCTTTGTAGAAGATATATACTCTACTTCAGTAGTACTAAGAGAAGTACTTTCTTATTTCCTACTCAAACAGCCCACACAAATCTTTCCAATAAAGAATGATACACCACTTTTAGACTTTCTCTCAACCATATCTTGAGCCCAGTCAGCATCATAAAATTTATATCATTTATTATCTCTTCCTACAGTAAATTATAAGATATAATTATGAGAACTATGAATGTACCTCATGATTCTTTTAACTACCACCATTTGTTCTTCCTTCAGATTACTTTAAAAATAATCCACTAAGAATGTTTCAAAGATGATATCCGGTCATTTTTAAGTCAAGTATAAAAGGATTCCAATGATTCTCCTATACATGATGGTATCCATAGAAGTCGTATCCTCATGCTTTCCATTTTTTTCCAACCACAATCAAAGCCGACATTAGTTTGGATTCATGAATGTTAAATTTCTTCAGTAGATCTTTTTCATACTTTTCCTAATAAATGAAAGTGATATCATTATTCTGAGTCACTTATATCCCTAAGAAGAATGTGAGTTCACCAATCATAAATATTTCAAATTCTGATTTCATGTGATTGGAAAATTCTTCCAATGATCTGTTCTTACTTCCGCCAAATATAATATCATCCACATACAACAACAACATAAATTGATCTTCCTTTGATTTCTTCACATAGTGGTTGTGGTAAATGCATTATATTTTAAATTCTAGATTCATCATATAATAATCTAGACAATAATACCTTCCTCATGGTGCTTTATTTAGACCAAAGAATTTTTATTTAATCTAAAAACCTTTTCTTCATCATTTCCAATAAAAAATCCCAGTGGTTGTTAAATTTAGATTAACTCTATTCTAGCTACCAAAGAAAATTTTTCATTAACATCAACACCTTAAAACTATGCATAGCCTTTACACACTATGTATGGCTTATTTCAGATTATGTTTCCATGATCATAAAATTTGTTTTTGAAGACCCATTTGGTTCCAATCACATTGTTATTTTTAGGTCTAATAATAAGATACCATGTCTGGTTATTGTCAATCTAATTGAGTTTTTCATTCAAGGATTTAGTCCATGATTCATCTTTCACAGCTTCTTAAAATGAGGTTGGTTCCACAATTGATGGGAAAAAATATTTTTCATCATTCCTCATTCTCCTTGTTTGCGTGGGATATTTCCAAACCCCAATGATATTATATTTATCGATTTCTGCTCTTTTATTTCTCATGTGAGGTTCAGATGATGTTTCTTGAACCATCGTTTCTTCTTATAAATCTTCTTATGAATCATATTCTTTGTTTCATCCCATAATATTTTACAAGCCTTCCACTTTTTAATCATTTGAATATATCCCTTGACCACCGAAACTCTATTTCTAATGACATAATCATCAATAAATTTCCATAATAATCGGGTTAGATAAAAATTGAAATAATGATTTTGGCATCTTATTCATCATTCTTAATTTGTATCCCCATCAAGGTAAATACTCCTCAATATTTTAATAATTGTTTATATCATCAAGAATGGATTTCAAGAAATTTTAGTATGGAGAAAACACCAAAATGGATCTTCATCTTGTGACTATCCACATTGGATAACTTTCTCAAATTCACCAAGGATAATCTTCTTGAAAACTTTTTATTAAAGATACTAGAAATAAGATTAGGACATGTTGGTACCTTATTTATCATAGTTATGTAGACTATATAATCTTTATATTTTTCCAAAAATAATCCCCCTTCATATTTGTATTTGAATACCAAATTGAGGAATCATTTAATGATGGTGACTTCTTTATCTTTGCTATCAAAGGAAAAAATGGAATCCCTAACTTCTTATTAGGTTATCCTCCTAAGAACATTTTTCACCTTTCAATTACCTTCATTATAATCAAAAATATAATAACCAATAATTAAGGTAATAAGTTAGATCCTCCTTACTTCATCAATATAAACTGCAAGGTTGAGATGTTTTTCTCAACCAAGTTACTCTATTTACTTTAGTCTTCAGGCTTGCATAAGTGAACATCTATTCTAGTTTATATTGAGGTGCCATGGATCTCTTCATATTCTCTTCTTCTATTTGTGGAGAATTTTTATTCTTAATAGACTCCATTGATGATACATTATTAATCCTATTAAGGACTACTTCTTGTTCTAGTAGTTAGGTTAAACATCCTATTGTAATGTGACCAAATTTCTTACATCTCTCACATAGAACTTCTTTAACACAAGAGTATCCTTTTTTCTGCAAACTCTAATCAGTTTTCCATCATCATGTGGAATATTTTATTTTTCTTTTTCACCAGACTTATCCTATGCATCTTTAAGTTTTCTTATTTTTTTAAAATCTTCTATAAAAATAACAAACATGTCATTATAAATGGTTGCAACAAGTTTGGATCTTCCACATGGGTTCTTTTGAGTTTCATCCCTCTTATTAGTTATTTTAGATGGACATACCTTTAACTTCTTGGATTTAGAATCTAGGTAATTATCTACTTCCTTATATTAGAACTTATTGGGAGAATTGTTTTTCACAATATTCTTATGATTTCTTCCCAGGTTAGCTTCTTTATACTTAGTCAACTTTTTTGGTCTTCTTTTCTAATAATTGAATGCATGTTGAGATAAGCATGTACTAACTTTGTGACTACTTCCATCGCATTAATCATAGATGTTATCAAGCTTCCCAAATTTTTTTGTAGTATATAGATTCTTCTAGACCTATGTATGTTGATTCCTCTTCTTTGTCTTTCTATAAGAACTCATATTTTTTCAGACTGCAGTTTTGAGAAAAAATTTGAATTTTTGATTTTGGATGCTTGTAAAGGGGTAAAATAGTATTTTTCCCTTGAAATATGATCTTGGATAATTTTTATGACCACTCTATTGGTCTCAGAATAAGTTGTTTACCCTAGGCCAGGAGTTTGGTAGAAATTTGTGCCGTTCAAATTTTGGCGGAATAATTAATATTTAATATTTAATTAAATTAAATATTGAATTATTCTAGCATGTTTTTTTGGACGTATCTTTTGAACAGAGCATAAGAGTGATATTTTTTCTCTATAATTGAGTTTAGAATAGGGATTTTATCCTGGGTGAGTCATAAACTTAAGTCGGGCATCGGGCCCGGCCCGGGCCCCTTTTTCTTTTTCTTTTCTTTTTCTTCTTTTCTTTATTTTCTCTTCTTTCTTACTCCTTGTGTACACCCCTCCTATGGCTCCTCCTATGCCACTCGGCCAAGAGAGAATAGGAGAAGGCAGAAATAGAGAGATAGAGAGAGAGAGAGAGAGAGAAAGAGTGTGTGTGTGTGTGTGTGTGTGATAGAGGGAAGGGAAGAGAGGTACCATCCCAGATCTCTCGACATGATGGTTCGACGTGCAACACCTATGAATGGTGGAATCAAGTGAAGCTTTGATAGTTTCTTCCCAAAGGTAGGACCATATATGTTTTCACTACAAATCCCCTTCAAAATCTTTATTTAAAGTTTATTAAGCTTGTTTATTCTTGTATAAGGCCCCTAGTGGCTGGATCTGTTGTTTTAGGGGAAAAACAGGGGTTTTGGGCAATCTGAGGGTTTTTAATTTAGGAAAACCAGGTTACACAGCGTGTGGTTCAGGGAAATGTGCCATGTGTTCTTACCATTTATGGAAGATTATGTTTTAAGGAGTACATGTCATGTATAGGGTATACACATCGTGTACTGGTACTCATCCATGTAGCTAAGTACCCAGCCAGACAAAACTATGAAGGGTTACATGGCCATGTGGAGTACACATCTAGACCCCATGTGAGTGGCACACCATGTAGAAGTACATGGACTAGAAAATTATCTGGCCAAATTGGTTTGAGGACATGGGAATGTACCCCATGTTGCGTACATACCGTGTACCCGCCTTACATGTCGGGTTCTTGGGGAATTTACATGCCCAGGCCGGCAAGAGTGCACTTCCATGTAAGATATTGAAGGTACACACTATGTATGGTATCTAGACGTTGTGTACTCCTCTTTTGGAACCCTTTGGGGTCTTTTCTGGATTTATTCTCCAATGTCATTTTTGGACCCTAGAGTAATCCATTATGAGTGGTTTTTCCAAATAGATCATGATGGTGAAACCCATGGAGCATTCTGAGGAATCCTAATGGGTGTTTTGGGGATTCTATCTAATGTAGAGTTTCTTCCTATAGTAATCAAATCTGGTTGTCACCTGAAAGTGATCCTTGTAATGGATGATAGGTTGGGTGTTCGTACCATCCCAGTTGAGATCTTTATCTAAGATGAGCTATGAGCTATCTTCTATGACCTAATCTTTTGAGTGTGTTACCCTTGTGAGACTTTCCCTTATGGCCTATCAGGCCATGGGACCTGATGCTTCTAAGAATCCCCTAAGGGATGGATTTGATTATATGATGATCTAGGGAGTCCCTTTTAGGATCCTTGTTATTGACTATCTTTCCTAGGATCCCATGTAGGATGCCTCTGTTTTATTTCCATTGAGGATTCTAAGTAGGATTCCTCCTTTACCTTTACATCTAATAATCCCATGTAGGATTCCTTCTCTCATGTTTACCTGGAGGATACCAAGTAATATTAATCTCAATGTTTGACTTGAGGGACCCAATTTTTTCTCATTTATTGAATGACCCTGATTTATACATCGGTTTTGTGTAGAGATGGTGTTTGGGTGTCACCTTTGAACCTGTGCCAAACTAGTAAGCCCGTAAGGATATGGATTTATTATTTAGTTGGGTGTTTGGTCCACCCTCACTTGTGTTTATATATTCACTTTTTTATTGTTGATGCATTGATGTTTAGGAGAGGTGATTCCTAGGTGGTGGTTGTTGGCCTAATGTGAGGTGTATTTCTTCTTTTAGGATGCCTGGACATTCTTCCTAGGATCTGTTTTGCTTATTGGGATTCCCAAACATGCTTTCTTGGGATCCGAATTCCGATCCATGTTATTTCTGATATTTTGGTGATACCCAGAAGTATTACCTTAGACTTGTCAATTAATCCAGAATGTATATATATATATATATATATTATGATATATATTTTTGAGATGTCTATAGGTGTTTTTTGGTATCTGGATATTGAGCCTTACGTGTTTACTTGTATTCCCTAAGTGATACTTTGATTCACATTATAGTAATTCCTTGGACAGGCATACTGGTCTGTTTATTTATGTACCCTGAGTGATACTTAGATTCCCGTTGCAGGAATTCCTTTGATGGGATCAGTGGTCTGATGATTTGTATACCCTGAGTGATAATTGGATTCCCATTATAGGAATTCATTGGATGAGCTCATTGGGTTGTTTTCTTATATGACCTGAGTTATACTTGGATTCAGTTAAGGGGTTCCTTGTATAGACATAGTGGGCTATTGAATTTAATTAAACCTTGAGTGAATAATGGATCCAATTGAGGGATGTCGTGGATGGGATCATTGGTTAGACATGTTTGTGCTCTAAGTGATACTTGGATCTAGTTGTTGGATGCTTTTGATGGGCTCAGTGGTTGATAGAATTATTTAACCTGAGTGATACTTGGATCTAGTTGAGGGATGCGTTGGATGGGCTCAGTGGGTTGATGACTCCAACTCCTTGAGTGATACTTGGATTCCTATTGTAAGAATTCCTTAAATGGGATCATATGCTAGATGCTATATGATCGGAATGATTACACTCTTCCAGATCAATTATTGGGCTTGAGGGGTATACCATGGACTCTCATCAGATGTCTGGAGGTTTTTCCTAGAATCTTTATTTACAATATTGACCATCGGTATAAGTTATCCTTGTTTTAGTGATTGGAGGCAATCACTGGTGAACCCAGGTTTAAGCCAAGTATCTATTTCTGGTGATGTAGTTGGTTCAAATATATTCTGGTGTTGGCCAAAGTTGGTATATGTTGATTGAGATTATAGACCCAGAGATCGACATGGTGGTACACAGCTTGAGTGGAACAACGTCCAACTCAATTACCTTGCACAGGATGTCTAGTTTAGTGGGATTATAGACCTAAGGTTTGATTGTAGATGTGGTTTCATGTTATTGATTCACATATCAATGACTATTCATATCTATGTATGTGTTTATAGGTATGGAAATATACATGTATACGTATATAGTTATGGATATCCATGGAGGTACATGCCTATTTGACAGGGATTTAGGACCCTATGATCGACTATGGGCTCACTTTTGGTTTACTTCCTTCTGGTTGTGATTCAGTTAGGCTGATCACATTGCTTCTGCATACAATTTTTGTAGCACATTTATAGGTTGCTGGTCGGGGTGGCCTACTGAGATTCTTTCTCACCCTTTCACATGCACCTTAGTGTACGTGTAGACCTTATTTCATCTTTTTAGGTTGAGCACGAGTGGTATGGTAGATTGGGTTGAGGCCCAGTGTTGCTTTGTCAAGTATAGATGCTCGAGTGGGTTTTTATAATTAGGTTGGTGTAGTTTGATGGTGATTGGAGATCGGGTACATGGTCTCGCTCGGAGTTGGTAGTAGAGCCCTAAACTTTTACATTTAGTTTCATTTTTACTATTGTGTCTGTATGGTCTTCCCAATGGGTGACCAGTGTTGTATTTTATTTCATAGATGTTCTGGATTTTACAACATTTATTTTGTTATTATAACATGTTCTATTTTAGTTGACTACTTCTTTCACACTATGTTTACTTTCCTTTGTGTGTGATATTTAGTTAATTTTATTGTTTGCTTACTCTGATATAAGGGAATAGTCTCTCCACTATCACTTCCTAGTCCCTTGCTGCTAGTCAGCATCCTTTAGCATATGGAGAGGCACACTTGAGGCCTAGTAACCCAATGGCTTGGAGCACTGGTTTAGTGGAATTCGGGTCAGGACATATTAAAGTGGTGTCATAGGAGTTTCTTTTCCTAGTCTTTACTATTTTGGATATGGTAGATATGATTATTAGGAATGTGTTGGAACCTATGATAGATATCGTACTGGTGCATGGAGAACACTTGTTTCAGTAAGAAAACCTAGTTTCCAAGGTGTGTTATTGTTGTTCTGATTTTTGATTTTACAGTTTTATATGATTTATCCTTCAAAAATTCACATGTTGTGTGTATGTTATGATTTACTATAGATCTCTAGCACTTTTCCATTGGTAAGATTCTAGGGATGGTTTTTGACTCTTGTCCAGAAAGGGAAAGAGGTGTCTCATGCATTATATTTGGCACATAGGATTCACATCATATAGGCCTTCTAGTGTGAGATTTTACTGACGACTAAGTCCTTTGGTCCTACTTACACATATATTTCACTCTGATGGTAGGTTATGTGGATCTATGTTGAGGAATTTTTTGTGAGGCTGATGACTCGTCCCACATGCATAAGAGGTGCATTAACCTAGTAGGTTGATGTGGAACATGATTCCTTTTGTGTTGAACCCCTTGTAGGGTGTTGTTTCTCATGTCGGTGGCCATCTAGTCAGATCACTAAGTATGATGTTGATAGATACTAAGAATTCTCTTGTTAAATGGAGCACTATAGGGTATTTCTATATACAAATACTTGATTATTGTCAGTTCAGTTTCTCTTTTGTGTTGGTTGTGACCTCCAGGGATCAGTTCCCTCTAAGGATGATCAGAGAGGATCAGGTCCCACTTAGGTCATGCTTTCATCTTTGACCCTTTTTTCTCATGATATTTACCTTATTTTGAGAGGTTGGATCTTTTTGGTATAGGTGGTTATACCTAGAGGCCCTTAGTTTGACTCGAACCCGTGTAGGTCAACATCTGTTTGTTCGTGGGAAACCTATGTGAGAGAGGTTGGCCCATATTTTCTAATTCCTTTTTATGCGGTGAACTTTTTTTACACTCTTTTTTAGATTGAGGCATGATAGGTTCTCGAGTTCTTACTATAGCCATGTTAATGCCTTCAACTTTTGAAAAAGTTCCTTGGGTGCTTGTTTTCTGAGACTGGCTTCGATGGGTAGGACTATTTGGGTGCCTGGATTGGTTTACCAGTGGATCCTCTATTGCTAATGTAGTCAGAATGCATGTGGTTTCTAGTGACTTCAACGAATCCATGTGGTGGGTGGTCATGGAATAAATCAGGGCACAGGTGAGGTGCTTGGTTTTGAAGAGGGGTTCAAAGGGAGATTATGTATTATGAAACTGATCTTCCATGTAGCACAGTCATCTTATCCTTGTGATGGATGACTCACTAGAGTATGAGTCGGGTGATAAGATACACACTAGTTGCATGTAGTATCTTTTAAATCTGAATCAGTGAGTGTTCAAGTGAAATCTAAGGACCGATGTTTCAAGACTTGTTTTGTTCTTGGATCCTAGAAGTTGTGCTGGAATGTCCCTCCATTGTAGATGTGATATCATGAAATGTTGGCGTAATGTGAGACGATTGACCCGTGGCTGAATCCCGATCAAGTTTTGATAGGATGGGGAGTGTGGCTTGGAGAGAGCTGTATACTCCATGGTGGAATCTTAGTGTACTCATGTTAGTGATGATCATGTACCATAATTATTCATCTTGAGTATAATGAAATATCTTTGACATTATGTCGGTCTCCTTTTCTTTCTAAATGTTTTTCCCCGTTGAGGAAGGCAACTTATTGAGGTTGCGCTTGAGGAGTAGTGTAAGGCAATCTATATGGTGGAGAGTGCACCATTGGACATTTGAGGATGGTGAACCACGTTTCTAGTGGAACTTTTTCATTTTACATTAATCTTTGTGCTTAGAGTTTTGTTTTGAGATGACAATAAGGGTTTTCTTATGGTGGGGAGAACTAGATCGATAGAAGTTAAATGTCTTCTATGTAGAAGATAGTTTTTGGTGATATAAGGTTGGTCTTTGGGCAATCCAAATAGCTTGGTTGTGCATATTATTATGTTGAGATCATGGTTTCTTGTCCTTTCACCAAGATTCTTGGGGACTAGAAGGTATATGGTGGGGAGTTTGTAAGAACCCGTGTTTTTTTAGACTGTAGTTTTGAGCAGAAATTTGAATTTTTGCTTTCGGATGCTTATAAAGGGGTAAAATAGTCATTTCCCATAAAATATGATCTCAGATAATTTTTTTGACCACTCTATTGGTCCTTTAATAGGTTTTTTTCCCTAGGGTTAGATTTTGGTATAAATCTATGTTGTTCAAATTTTGGCGGAATAATTAATATTAATATTTAATTAAATAAAATATTAAATTATTTTTGCATGTTTTTTCAGACGTATATTTTGAATGAAGCATCTTAGTGATATTTTATATCCTTCTTTCAGTTCATAATTATTATTTTATCCTAGGCAAGGTGTAAACTCATGTCGGGCGTCGAGGTCGGCCCGGGCCCCTTTTTCTTTTTCTTTTCATTTTCTTCTTTTCTTTCTTTTATCTTATTTATTACTCCTTCTCAAATAAATCCCTCCTATATATCCTTCTATGCTTCTAAACCAAGATATAAAAGGGGAATTGATAAATATAGAGAGATGTAAGGTAATATAGGTACTATCACAGAGATCTCGGCCTGCTATTTCAACGTACGGCACCTGTGGACGGTGGAATCGAGAAAAGATTTGGCAGTTTCCGCCCAAAGGTAGGAACATTTATGTTTTCACCAAAAAAACCCCTTTAAAAATATTTTTAAAAGTTTTTTTTAGATTTTTTATGCTTTTATGAGTCCCCTAGTGGTTGGATCTATTGTTTCGGGGGTGAAAATGGTAGTTTTTGGTGATTTGAGGGTTTTTCATTCTAGAAAACCAGGTTACACTGTGTATGGTTTAGGAGAACACATTGTGTGTTCTTCCCATTTAGGAAAGATGATTTTTCAAGGAGTACATTCCATTTATAGGTTATACACATTATGTACTAGTACTCTTCTATGTAGCTGAGTACCTGGCCACAGGAAACCGCGTATGGGTACATGGTCATGTGGACTACACGGCTAGACCCCATATGAGTGGACTACCATGTAGAAGTACCCAGCCTGGCCAGTTATCTAGCTAGGAGGGTTTTAGGACATGGAACTATACCCCGTGTTGGGTATACGCTATGTACCCACCTTACACGTCGTGTACCTGGGGCATTTACACGCCCAAAATGGCAAGAGTGCACGCCCATGTGGGAGCTCAAGGGTACACGCTGTGTATGGTATATAAACATATTGTACTCCTCTTTTGGTACCCTTTTAGGGTCTTTTCATGTTTTATGCCCTAGTGTATGTTTTTTACCCGAGAGTAATCCATTTTGAGTGGTTTTTCCATGTAGATCACGATGGTGAAACTCGTGGAGCATTCTGAGGATTCATAATGGGTGTTCTGGGGATTATATCTAATGGAGAGGTTCTTCCTATAGTAATTGAATTAGGTTGTCTCCTTAAAGTGAGAATTGGTGTGGATGATAGGTTGTTTGTTCTGACCAACCTAGCTATGATCTTGTTTTGAGATGAGCTTTGAGTTATCTCTATTGACTTATTCTTTTGAGGGTGTTCCCCTTATGAGACGTGCCCTTCTAGACTATGAGGTCATGAGACCCAATGCTTCTAAGGATACCTAGAGGGATGCCTTTTTTTATACACTGATCTAGTGAGTCCCTTATAGGATCCTTATTCTTGAGTATCATTCTAATTATCTTGTGTATGGTGCCTCTGTTTTCTTAACGTTGAGGATTTTGAGTAGGATTCCTCGTTTACCTTTATAGCTAAGGATCCCATGTAGGATTTCTTCTCTTGTGTTTACCAGGAGGATCCCAAGTTGGATGCCTATCAGTGTTTTACTTTAGGGACACATTAGGTGTATGTTTCTTGACTGACCTTGAGTTTTATGTCGGTTTTGGATAAAGATGGTGTTCGAGTTTCACCTTAGAACTTGTGCTGAACTGGTAAGCCTATGGGGTTATGGTTGGAGTGTTGGGTTGGGTTTTCATACCACCCTTTCTTGTGTTTATATCTTCACTTGTTTTTTTATACATCTATGTTTTCCATAGGTGCTCCCTGGGTGGTGGACATTGAGTCTAACGTGAGACATATTTTTTTTGAATGCCCGGATGTTATTCTTGGGATTTTTTTTGCTTTTTGGGATGCCCAAACATGTTTTCCTGGGATCTGACTTTTGATCCATGTTACTTTTGAGATTCTAGTGATACCTAGAAGTATTACCTAGGACTTGGATATTGATACTGGATTTATATATATATATATATATATTGATATATTTTTTTTGGGATATCTAGAGGTTTTTCCTAGTATCCAGTTGTTGAGCCTTACATGTTTACTTGTATTCCTTGAGTGATACTTGGATTCTTATTGTAAGAATGCCTTGGATGGCCTCAGTGGACTATTTATTTAAGTACCCTAAGTGATAATTGGATTCCCATTATATTAATTCCTTAGATGGGTTCAGTGGCATGATGATCTGTATACCATGAGTGATACTTGAATTATCGTTGTAAGAATTCCTTGGACGAGATTAGTGGTTTGTTTTCTTATATGCCCTGGGTGATACTTGGATCTAGTTGAGGGATTCATTGTATGGGAATAGTGGGCTATTGAATGTAATTAAACATTGAGTGAATCATGGATCTAGTTGAGGGATTCCATGAATATACTCATTGGTTATATATGTTTGTACCCTGAGTGATACTTGGATCCAATTGAGGGATTACTTGGACGAGCTTTGTGGGTGATAGACTTATATACCCTAAGTGATACTTTGATCTAGTTGATGGATGAATTGGATGGGATCAGTGGGTTGATGACTCTTAATCCTTGATTTATACTTGGATTCACATTGAAGGAATGCCTTGTACATGATCATAGGTTGGATGTTATATGATCGGAATGATTACTCTCTTCTAGATTAATTATGGGACTCGAGGGGTGTATCATAGCATTTCACCGGATGTTCGAAGGTTTTTTCTAGAATCTTTATTTATAGGATTGACCATCGGTATATGGTGTCCTAGTTTCAGTGATTGGAGACGAGCACGGGTGAATCCAAGTGTAGGATGAGTATCCCCTATGGTGATGTAGATGGATCAAAGATATTCTGGAATTGGCCGAAGTAGGTATATATCAATTGGGATTATGGAACCAGAGATTAACTTGGTGGTACAAGGCTTGAGTGGAACGACGTCCAACTCAATGTCCTTTCATAGGATGCCCAGTTGATTGGGATTATAGACCCGAGATTTGACTCCTGATGTGGTTTCATGTTATTGATTCACATATCAATGAATATTCATATCTATGTATATGTGTATAGTTATGGTACTATACATGTATATGTATATAGTTATGTACATCCATGGTGGTACTAGCCCGTTTAGTAGTGATTTTGGGCCCTGGGATCGATTGTGGGCTCATCTTTGGTTTACTTCCTTCTGGTTGTGCTTTAGTTAGGCTGAGCGTGTTGCTTTTTCATACAATTTTAATAGCACATTTATAGGTTTCTTACTGAGGTGGCCTACTGAGATTCTTTCTCACCATCTAAAACCTAGTGTTTCATGGTCAAGTAAAGCTTCTCGAGTGGTTTCTTATGATCAGGACAGTGTAGTTCAACAATGTTTGGAGACCGGGTATGTGTTATGGATCAGAGTTTGTATTATATCCCTAAACTTTTACTTTCAGTTTTTTTGTACTACTGTATATGTATGGTCATCCCAGTGGGTGACTAGTGTTTTATTGTATTGCATAGTTATTCTAGATTTTACATCATTTATTTAATTATTATATCATGTTCTATTTCAATTGTTTACTGGTTCCGCACTCTATTTACTTTCCACCGTGTATGATATTTAGTTACTTTCACTATTTGATTACTCTGATATGAGGGCATAGTCTCCCCACTAACACCTCCTAGGACCTCGTTGCTAGTATTCAGCCTCTGGCATATAGGGAGGCTCACTTGAGACCTAGTAACCCACTAGATATGAGCACCAGTTTAGTGGCATTCAGTTCGGGATGTATCAAAGTAATTAAGGAAATCCCACATCAAAGGAGGAGGAGCATGAAGCACCCCTTTATAAGGTGGTATGGATACCTCTCCCATAATGAGGCCTTTTCATGAAGGATTCATAAGGGCCAAAGCCCAAGGAAAGTAAAATCATGTGGTCTAGACCCAAAGAGGATAATATCTTGATCGTGTTCTAGATTGGGCCGTTAAAAATGGTAGAAGATCTATTTTCTATTTGATGTGTCAGTGAGGATGTTAGGCCCTTCTAGGGGTTGATTATGGAAATCCTACATCGAAGGAGGAGCATGAAGCACCCCTTTATAAGTTTGTGTGGATACCTATCCCATCATGAGGACTTTTCGTGGGGGATGCTGGAGGGCTAGATCCTAGGGAAAGAAAACCCATACTGGCTAAGTCTAAAGAGGATAATATCATGATCGTGGGCTAGACTTGGCCATTACACTTTCTCTCCCTTGAATTAGGCTTCCTTTTTTCTCTTTCATTTATAGTATTGTACCAAAAAACCAATGCACAATGTCCAAATATATTGTGTCACCAACATTGACCAACAATCCTTGATCTCCTTATATCTTTTGTATAAGGTTTATGGATATTCTTAATGACTTATTACTCTCTTGGTGGGTAACCTGATGTTATACCCTTTTTACTATCCACCCTTTTCATAGTGGTAGGTTTCTTATCTCCTTTCTTCATCCATACATGTCCAGTAATTGTCTTACAACCTACACTCTTCATGATAATAGGTTTAGAGACATTATCACAATTTGGTATGGATGGTACATATTTCTTCTCAGCTTCTTGAGATATAACATTAAAAGATGTCATGATATTATTGTCACATGTTGGAGTTCTTTCAGCTTTAGAATCCTCTAGTGAATATTGTGTAGCTACAGCATCTATTTTCTTCTTTTGTGAAGTATCAATATATTTCTTCTCAATATTGTCCAACTAGTCTACCAAATATATACATTTCATATTGAGGATGATTTTATGATCTTCAATAATAATCATATATTCTTCACAAGCCTTCTTTATTCTAAAAACTTCTTCTTCATGTAGATTATCATTACTCTGAATCAAGGAGTCAGGTAACTTGATATTCTTGGATATTTCATCCAATTGTAAATCCTTGACATCATTGCTATTTTTTAACTTATCTTCAAGTGCATGGATCTTTTCTTCAAGTTAATTTTTGATTCCCTCTTTCTATTAAAATTATTTTATCTATTTTGATGAACTTATTTTAAGTTTTTTATTTACTTCTTCAAAGGTTACATCCTATCTGGAGAGTTTTAAACATTCATGAATTTTTCCTTGTAATACCTTTTCCAATGAATCAGCTTCTCCTTCCAACTAGGTGATCTCTTCCTGTATACATTGAAAGATTCTAAAAACTAGTGTTACTCTTTATTAAGGAATATCATGTAGATATTTTATTAATCCATCAATTCCAAATTCATGTGAGATTATAGATTGATCAAATTCCCCACTTATTCTAGGATCATTATTTTGAGGACAAATTTCAAAGGTTCTAACACATGACTCCTGATCACTTGAAAATTATTATTTACATGAGTTAGAAGTGTTTTTATTTTCATTGGTGCATGTTTGATCCACCAGATTTTTACATAGTAAGCATGATATATTTTCATTGTTAGAAAGGCGTGGATAACTAGATACTACCTCTTCTTTAGATAAGATGGACTTCCTCAGCTATCTCTTCTCTTTATTTTTCCTATTAATCATGGTCTTGGGGGATATAGAATTATAATTATAGATAACTAGATCTTCATCAAAACTGCACTTCATTATCGTCTCAGGAAAGAAACTCAAACTATAAGGCCCCAACCTTAAACCTTACTTAATCTTGAGTTATTACAAGAATACACATTGAGGATCTTTTCAGGTTTAGAGTTTTAGAGAATTAGATCATAAAACTTGCATTACATTCCACATATAAACAAAGTGGTTACATAAAGATAGTATTATTCATTCCCATCAATGGAAACATATTTAAGATAAAACATGGATTATTTCTTGACACTTCCTTGACACTATCATCATATCATGTACCTTTCCCTTGACCTGTGAAAAACATTTCAAAAAAACTTGGGATGAGCATAAAAAGCTCAGTAATGGATATAAAAATATGGAAAGGAAACATGGGTACATATATACATAAGAATGAAATCATACTTTACCCATAAAACATAAGCACTTTAACATACCTCATCAAATCATGAATAAATAATAGAAATCATAAGACATAAAGGTAACTTGAGGCATTCATAACATTCTTACGTAGGGAGTAACCCTCTTGGTTACGTTTGGAATACCCATCACAGTATATTCCATAAATCTCTTCGGAGAAACCTTAACATTTCACTCCTTCGCATTACCCAATGCATTGGAGAGCTATATCGGGCTCACCCGCCCTTAGTTTATCACGAAACCACCCGTCTTCATAATAATGCCCAAGAACCTCAACATAATCGTATCACATAAAACATGCATAAAAGAAACATAACATTTCCACCTTTCAATCACAAGATATCAATACAACACATTGATATAAAAACAATATGAAAACCATTTTCAATACCAAAATAAAAGAAAAGTAAAACATGGTATTTATTTTTCTTTTAAAAAGAAGGTATGGCTTGTAGAGGAAGCCGAAACTCAAATAACGGTCACGGCGGCGGAGAAGTCGTTGTCGCCGCATACGTACGACAAAAACATTCCCTTTTGTCATTTAGTAAAATGCTTCGTATAAAAAAGATTCCTTTTGAATAAAATTAAAAGTCAAAGGGGTTTATACACCGTATAAAAGAATGTTGTGTATAAAATAAAATATGCCTCAATGAAAGGAGATTGAGACGAAGTCCCATACCTCGGGTCCGACTTGACTCGATCGTTCTTTAATGTCCTGAATAATAAACTTGAGTTAATTTATACTTGTTTAAGAACCTTTTTCAAGTTCATTATTCCTTTTATATCACTTATTTCCATGTCATGAACACTATGTAATTATTTAAGTTAATAACGGTCGTTTTAACGATCATTGGTACTTGAGTCAAAATAAGCCCTTTATAATTACATGTTGTTCATGTATCCATTATATCCAGAATGGTATTTATGATGTAGATATCATATATGTCATATATATCCGGTACATGCATGCATTTATAATATTACATAATCATTTATAGGTAAGAAATGAAATGCACTGTTCATGGAGACGGTAAGCCGTACGTACGCATGAATGCTACTTTCATTTCTATTTCGTATTTTATAGAATGGAATCATAATGATATAAAGGTATATTATAATTCCAGTATAATATCATATATAATATCATAGTTCCATCCTTTATATGTCCCACATATGGTATTTAACGAATCAAATCACTTTGAGGGGGCGGTAGTCCGCACTTCCTTAAATGAAGATATCACGTTTACCCATAATGGAAACCATAAAGGTATGCTCAAAAATAAAAATATAGAAGCTTAAGGAAAACATAAACATATTATATATCATATATAAATATAGTGTCATCTTAATGGCCACCTTTGAAGGTGTTAAAGGAATGTTGAACAATCATCGTTTCGGGAGGCATAAATTCACCATCCACGGAAACCGTATGTTATTTAACCATTAGATGTAGGTGTGTGTAAGTTTAGCTTTAATCCTTATTATAAAAACATCCTAGTATATTGAGGATACTAGATTTGTTACAAAATAAGAGAATAAAAAGAGTTTAGGGGGGTGGAGAAGTAAAATAAAACAAAAGGACTCAAAAGAAGACATTACCTTAAAATCGGGTAACTCCCTTTGGTTTGAGCTCAAAGGCTTCCTTGGGAAGTATTCTGCCCAAAGTGAGGCTTCAAGGAGTAAGAGAGGGAAGTGTAGAGACAAAATGAGCAGGGTTTTGCCGAGCCAAAGTCTTTGTAAGTGTGGGTAAGGAGGTAGGGGTGGGGGCCTTTTATAAGAGGAGAGGAAGGGCACTCTTAGAAAGTAAAGATAAGTTACTTTATTTTAAAATGATTTTCGGATTAAAAAGGTCCCACGTTGATATAATTCGAGTATAAGGTGATAAGGGTTCGAAATCCACTCATCCAATAGGTTTTGGACATGTGTAGGTCTTAGATATTACATTATCTTTCCATTTTATTTAAATCGTTAAATAATGAGGTCATTGCTGCATCATCATGATGTCATAAATACATTTATTTATTTAATTTCAAAAAATTATAAACAAAATACTATGATGTATGAAATCTTTTTATCTTTCCAATTAATATTTATAGTCAAAAATCTGACTTGTATAACCCCATATAAAAATTGTTTTCGTAAAATAACTCATGTTTGTGTCATTTTTACTTTAGCATTAAATAAAAAGTTATTTATGTCATTTCCCAACCAAAGTGGCTCCATGGGGTCCCCAAGTTGACCCATGGATTTTCTTGGTCGGCCATGACACATCAAATAAGGTTAGGACATGTTTCTAGGTCATTTCATATTATTAAAGCATTATTTTTACCTTAAACTACCCTAACTACCACTAATCGCGATTAAAAACTTAATAAGTTACTATTCACCAAAAAATTATTTTAATCTCATTGAACCAAATTTTACTTCTTAATGACAACCATGTATGTCGGATTTTTGAAATTCAAAACACAAAAGTGTCAAAGTTTCATTTAAACAAAAAATCAGTTTCTTTAACTACCACTTAGTGGTTTCACTATTCATCAAAAATTGAAGTTTTTCAGAAAATTACCAAAAATTCACCCTAAGCTATATTTGATATTCCGAATTCAAAAATGAAGTCTATTTTACAAAATTCAAAACATATAAGTCACATTAATTAATTTAATAATTAATTCCCGTTGTTATGACAAATAGTGTGTTTTTATGAAACAATATGTATCAAAAGATTGACACCAGTTTAAGTCCAATTTAAAAGTGAAATTGATTCCAATGACCACCATTGGATTAAATGGTAAAAATATATTATAATTTCACTTTAAAACCATTTCAATAGATAATCTAATCATATAAATAAATTATATTAAAAAGCGGTTTTGATGTAAAATGCAGTATTTTTCACTATTCATAAAAAAATGAACATTGTCAGAAAAATACCAAAAATTCACACAAAGTAAATTTTTATGACCCAATCATAAAGAATAAGTTTATTTTTACAAACATAGCTTATAAAATTGTCAAAAGATAGATTCAAAAATGTTTTTCCATCAAAGGCAGTAAAACAATCTTTTAAAAATATTAGTGTATTCTATGCTTCAGATTGGATTTATTTTCATTTTAAGCCTCTAAAACACTATCTAGTTCATTAATAGACATAGATAAAAATATCTATTATTAATTATTTACTTGGGATGTTACATCCTTCCCCCTTTAGAAAATTGTGTCCCCGCAATTTATTTACTTATCGAATAAATGGGGGTACTTATCCCTCATTGCATTTTCAGATTCCCATGTTTCCTCTTCAATCATGTGGTTTTTCCACAAAACCTTTACCTGGTGAATCACCTTATTTCTTAACACTTGCTCCCTGTGTTCAAGAATCTAGACCGGTTGTTCCTCATATGATAGGGTCTCTTCCAGCTGAACTACCTCTGGACTCAAAACATGAGATAGATCTGGCATGTACTTTCTCAACATCGAAACGTGAAAAACATTGTGTACCTGAGATAAACTTGGAGGTAAAGCCACCCGGTATGCAACTGATCCAACTCTCTCCAGAATTTCATATGGTCCAATGAACCTTGGACTCATCTTTCCTTTCTTACCAAATCGCATCACACTTTTCCATGGTGATACTTTGAGGAAAACATGATCACCTACCTCAAAAGATAGATCCTTCCTCATGTTGTCTACACAACTCTTCTGCCTACTCTGAGATGTTCTCATGTGCTTCTGAATCAGCTGAACTTTTTCTGCCAACTCTTCTACCAATTCTGGTCCCATCAACTTTCTTTCACCCACTTCATCCCAAAAAGCTGGAGTTCGACACCGCTTCCCATATAATGCCTCAAATGGTGCCATCTGTATACTAGAATGAAAACTGTTATTATATGAAAACTCAACCAAAGAAATATATTGGTCCCAACTTCCCTGATAATCCATCGAACAAGCACGTAGCATATCCTCCAAGGTCTGAATTGTTCGTTCTGACTGCCCATCTGATTGAGGATGAAAAGCTGTACTAAAATTTAATTCAGTACCCAACGACTTCTGAAGGCCTTTCCAAAAGTTAGAAGTAAACCTGGGATCACGGTCAGATACAATGGAGAGAGGAACTCTATGTAACCTGACTATCTCTTTAAGATACAAACGGGAAAGTTGATCAAAAGAGAAAGTATCTCGTATAGCAAGGAAATGAGCAGAATTGGTCAAGCGATAAACAATAACCCAGATTGCATTCTTACCTCGAGATGTATTTTGTAATCCCACAACAAAATCTATGGATATATTCTCCCATTTCCACTCTGGCACTGGTAAAGGCTGAAGCATCCCTTTCGGTAACTGCCGCTCTGCTTTAACATGTTGACATGTCAAACACTTCACAGTAAAATCAGCAATATCTCTTTTCATTCCATCCCACCAGTAATACTCCCGCAGATCTCTATACATCTTAGTACTGCCAGGATGAACTGAAAACGGAGAACTATGAGCTTCACATAACAACTCTCTCTTCAACTGTGAATCACAAGGCACACACAATCTTTTCCCAAATCTCAAAACACAATCATTATCAATGTTGAATTCAGGCAACTTACCTTTCTGAACCAGCTCTACCTTTTTCTGCAACTCACTGTCTTGCTTCTGTGCTTGCTTGATTCTACCTAATAGAGAAGATCTCACTGATACATGAAACAAAACAGAAGGACTTCCTGCACCAACAACTTCTATGCCAAAGTTCATCAAATCCTTAACCAAAGGATCACGTTCCAAACGCAACATTTCTAATGAAGCATTACTTTTTCAACTCAAAGCATCAGCCACTTTATTTTCTTTTCCCGGATGGTAATGAATTGTACAATCATAATCCTTGATTAATTCCATCCATCTCCTCTGTCTCATGTTTAACTCTTTCTGAGTGAATATATACTTTAAACCTTTGTGATCGGTATATATTTCACACTTTACTCCATACAAATGATGCCTCCAAATTTTTAAAGCAAAAACAACAGCAGCTAATTCCAAATCATGTGTAGGGTAATTTACCTGATGAGTTTTCAAATGTCGTGAAGCATAAGCAATTACCTGATCATTCTGCATTAGCATTCAACCAAGTCCTTTCAATGAAGCATCACTATATATAACAAACTCACCATTCCTGGAAGGTAGTTCCAAAACTGGAGCATTCACCAATCTTCTTTTCAATTCCTTCAGTAATAGCCTTCCAAACTAAGGAAGCTACGAATCTCAGTTACATTTCTGGGTCTTGTCCAATCTTCAACAACTTTTTTTTTGCAGGATCAACAGTTATCCCATCTTAACACATCAGTAGCACTTTCCATAATTCATAATACATTCCCCAGCATGCATTTTTCCACATTTATCACAAACTGGAAACTTAGTTTTCTTACCATCAGACTTTTTTGAAGAATTATTACCTTTCTCCTGCCACCTCGGTCTCTTCTTCTGTTGGTTGTTATAGAACACTTGGTCATCAGAAAACTCCATTTCCACCTTCTCAACACATCAAACAAGCTTTTCATAACTTTTAAACTCACGAGAAGCTAATGCCCTTCGATATTTTGGCTTTAATCCTGAGTAAAAACGATTGATTTTACTATCAAGGTCTCGGATAAAATTTGGAGCATACCTTGTCAATCGAGTGAACCTTTCTTCATAGGTAGCCACTGAGTCTTCCTCTTGCCTCAATTCCAAGAATTTATTTTCCATCCTAAGTCAAACAGCCTTAGGAAAATACTTCTCAAGAAACATACCTTTGAATTCCTCCCAGTCGAGAGCATCAATCTCATCAGTGTCCCTGATATTTTTAACCATCTACCACCACTGATCTGCCTCACCCTCCAAACGGTAAATAGCAAGACTAACCTTTGGATTGTCTGAACACCCCATGACATCAAAAATCTTCTACAGTGATTTAATCCACCCTTCAGCTAACACCGGGTCAGATGATCCTCTGAATGATGGGGGATGTTGTCTCATGAAATGTTTCACCACAGACATGTTCCTTTGCGGTTGATCTGGCTGATCTCGTGCATGGATACCACCACCATTTATAGCCTGAGTCAACTATGCCATCACTGCAACAAACTCTTCAGTTCCAATTCCAACCATCTCGGGATGCTGATTCGGAAGGTTATTTCCTTCTGTATGCCTTCCTAGCACTGCTTCCCTGTTTCCTCTACAGAAAACCATTCTGAACAAACATGTCTTAGATGAAGCAACATGGTAATCTTCAAATGCTATATCATTTCAAAAAAAAATATTTTTGGATAATCATTTAATAGAATTCTAACTCCTAAAGTTATCTAAACCGACCTATGATACCAACTATAAGGCCCCAGCCTTAAACCTTACTTAATCTTGAGTTATTACAAGATTACACATTGAGGATATTTTCGGGTTTAGAGTTTTAGATAATTAGATCATAAAACTTGCATTACATTCCACATATAAACAAAGTGGTTACATAAAGATAGTATTCTTCATTCCCATCAATGGAAACATATTTAAGATAAAACATGGATTCTTTCTTGACACTTCCTTGACACTATCATCATATCATGTACCTTTCCCTTGACCTGTGAAAAACATTTCAAAAAAACTTGGGATGAGCATAAAAATCTCAGTAAGGGATATAAAAATATGGAAAGGAAACATGGGTACATATATACATAAGAATGAAATCATACTTTACCCATAAAACATAATCACTTTAACATACCTCATCAAATCATGAATAAATCATAGAAATCATAAGACATAAATTTAACTTGAGGCATTCATAACATTCTTACGTAGGGAGTAACCCTCTTGGTTACGTTTGGAATACCCATCACAGTATATTCCCTAAATCTCTTCGGAGAAACCTTAACGTTTCACTCCTTCGCGTTACCTAATGCATTGGAGAGCTATATCAGGCTCACCTGCCCTTAGTTTATCACAGAACCACCCGTCTTCATAATAATGCCCAAGAACCTCAACATAATCGTATCACATAAAACATGCATAAAGGAAACATAACATTTCCACATTTCAATCACAAGATATCAATACAACACATTGATATAAAAACAATATGAAAACCATTTTCAATACCAAAATAAAAGAAAAGTAAAACATGGTATTTATTTTTCTTTTAAAAAGAAGGTATGGCTTGTAGAGGAAGCCGAAACTCAAATAACGGTCAAGGCGGCGGAGAAGTCGTTGTCGCCGCATACGTACGAAAAAAAAATTCCCTTTTGTCGTTTAGTAAAATGCTTCATATAAAAAATATTCCTTTTGAATAAACTTAAAAGTCAAAGGGGTTTATACACCGTATAAAAGAAGGTTGTGTATAAAATAAAATATTCCTCAATGAAAGGAGATTGAGACGAAGTCCCATACCTCGGGTCCGACTTGACTCGATCGTTCATTAATGTCCTGAATAATAAACTTGAGTTAATTTCTACTTGTTTAAGAACCTTTTTCAAGTTCATTATTCCTTTTATATCACTTATTGCCATGTCATGAACACTATGTAATTATTTAAGTTAATAACGCTCGTTTTAACGATCATTGGTACTTGAGTCAAAATAAGCCCTTTATAATTACATGTTGTTCATGTATCCATTATATCCAGAATGGTATTCATGATGTAGATATCATATATGTCATATATATCAGGTACATTCATGCATTTATAATATTACATAATCATTTAGAGGTAAGAAATGAAATGCACCGTTCATGGAGACGGTAATCCGTACGTACGCATAAACGCTACTTTCATTTCTATTTCGTATTTTATAGAATGGAATCATAATGATATAAAGGTATATTATAATTCCAGTATAATATCATATATAATATCATAGTTCCATCCTTTATACGTCCCACATATGGTATTTAACGAATCAAATCACTTTGAGGGGGCGGTAGTCCGCACTTCCTTAAATGAAGATATCGTGTTTACCCATAATGGAAACCATAAAGGTATGCCCAAAAAGAAAAATACAGAAGCTTAATGAAAACATAAACATGTTATATATCATATATAAATATATTGTCATCTTAATGGCCACCTTTGAAGGTGTTAAAGTAATGTTGAACAATCATCGTTTCGGGAGGCATAAATTTACCATCCACGGAAACCGTATGTTCTTTAACCATTAGATGTAGGTGTGTGTAAGTGTAGATTCAATCCTTCTTATAAAAACATCCTAGTATATTGAGGATACTGTAGTTGTTACAAAATAAGATAATAAAAAGAGTTTAGGGGGTTGGATAAGTAAAATAAAACAAAAGGACTCAAAAGAAGACATTACCTTAAAATCGGGTAACTCCCTTTGGTTTGAGCTCAAAGGCTTCCTTGGGAAGTCTTCTGCCCAAAGTTAGTCTTTAAGGAGTAAGAGAGGGAAGTGGAGAGACAAAATGATCAGGGTTTGGCCAAGCCAAAGGCTTTGGAAGTGTGGGTAAGGAGGTAGGGGTGGGGGCCTTTTATAAGAGGAGAGGAGGGGCACTCTTGGAAAGTAAAGATAAGTTACTTTATTTTAAAATGAGTTTCGGATTCAAAAGGTCCCACATTGACATAATTCTATTATAAGGTGATAATGGTTCGAAATCCACTCATCCAATAGTTTTTGGACTTGTTTAGGTCTTAGATATTACATTATCTTTCCATTTTATTTAAATCGTTAAATAATGAGGTCATCGCTACATCATCATGATGTCATAAATACATTTATTTATTTAATTTCAAAAAATTATAAAAAAATACTATGATGTAGTAAATTGTTTTATCTTTCCAATGAATATTTATAGTCAAAAATCTGACTTGTATAACCCCATATAAAAATTGTTTTTGTAAAATAACTCATGTTTGTGTCATTTTTACTTTAACATTAAATAAAAAGTTATTTATGTCATTTCCCAACCAAAGTGGCTCCATGGGGTCCCCAAGTTGACCCATGGCTTTTCTTGGTCGGCCATGACACATCCAATAAGGTTAGGACATGTGTCTAAGTCATTTCATATTATTAAAGCATTATTTTTACCTTAAACTACCCTAATTACCACTAATCGCGATTAAAAACTTAATAAGTTACTATTCACCAAAAAATTATTTTAATCTCATTGAACCACATTTTACTTCTTAATGACAACCATATATGTCGGATTTTTGAAATTCAAAACACAAAAGTGGCGAAGTTTCATTTAAACGAAAAATCAGTTTCTTTAACTACCACTTAGTGGTTTCACTATTCATCAAAAATTGAAGTTTTTCAGAATTACCAAAAATTCACCCTAAGCTATATTTGATATTCTGAATTCAAAAATGAAGTCTATTTTACAAAATTCAAAACATATAAGTCACATTAATTAATTTAATAATTAATTCCCGCTATTATGACAAATAGCGTGTTTTTATGAAACAATAAGTATCAAAAGATTGACACCAGTTTATGTCCAATTTCAAAGTGAAATTGATTCCAATGACCACCATTGGATTAAATGGTAAAAATATATTATAATTTCACTTTAAAACCATTTCAAAAGATAATATAATCATATAAATAAATTATATTAAAAAGCAGTTTTGATGTAAAATGCAGTATTTTTCACTATTCATAAAAAATGAACATTGTCAGAAAAATACCAAAAATTCACACAAAGTAAATTTTGATGCCCCAATCATAAAGAATAAGTTTATTTTGACAAAAATAGCTTATAAAATTGTCAGAAGATAGATTCAAAAATGTTTTTCTATCAAAGGCAGTAAAACAATCTTTTAAAAATATTAGTGTATTCCATGCTTAAGATTGGATTTATTTTCATTTTAAGCCTCTAAAACACTATCTAGTTCATTAATAGACATAGATAAAAATATCTATTATTCATTACTTACTTGGTATGTTACACAAACCTTCAACAGAGAATAGATTTACGGTAGAGTATCCAACATATGTGAACCTTGGCTCTAATACCACTTGTAGGACCTCGAAACACACTGAGAGGGGAGGGGTGAATCAGGGTGTAAAATTTTTCTTTTAATATGATATATATTTTTCCTATGTTGGTAGGAACATGGTAAATCTATATGATAGATTCGATTAGTAATCAAACATTCACACGCAGAGAGACAACATGACAATTTTACGTGGTTCGCCACTAAGGGCTAGTCCAATGAACATATTCCAATAGTGTGTCAGTCATACCTAAATCCACAAATATTTACAAGTTGTGGAATAAAAAATTTTATACATAGTCACTCTATTATAGGAACAGTTCCTTAATAATATTTTAGGGACAGATCACTGTGTCCCTCAGAACACTTTTATCAACTCTCCCTAGCTCACTGCTTTGAGAGAAGTTTAACTCAGTTTATTGACTTTAAGGTCACTTCAATATATTGGAAAATTATATGTTTGTGACTAGCACGAGACTTTATTTTCACTATATACCTGATTTGATGCACTCTGAAAGCACTGATCACTGAAAAAATGATATTCAAAACCTCCTTTCATGAATATCCTTCATTAAGCACTCTGCCTTAGTGGAACAAATTGCCTTCACAAAGCTCACTGAGTCAATGTGGAATACCCCATCATCACTAATCACCCTTTTCATAGAATTATTGGAATCAGTAAAGAATAAATTAGTCTTTTTATGATTCTCAAGATCACATGGAATGTAAAATTCTCAGAGCTCCCCAGGATTCATGAAATTAGAGTGATTCTGGATTTTCCTTGGAAAATTTTGTGTGAATGAAGTGGGGGTAGCCTCATATTTATAGGCTCGGAAGTTCGCGATGATCCACTGCCTCCAATATGTTTTCTAGATATTTTAGAAACATCTTTACAGTGCTCCTTCCTTCATGATGCTCCAGTAAAATTTGACGTTGCTGCGAAGCTTTCCGTCAAATCATTGTGCACTCATGATGCTCTAATTATCTAAATCTAGGAGAACACCATCACCATTCATGATGCTTCAATTATTCGTTATTCCCAATGCGCGTTGTTCTCACATAGATCATCATCAAATTTATTTTATATTTCTTTAAAAATCAATAATAAATCCAATCTTTGTGTAACTCATGCCTTTTCCATATTTTAATAATTCATTCTAGAAAATCCACTTTTCATGATGCAATCCATCCTCCAAATTTTAGACCCCAAAAATTTGGAAAACACTAGGAAACGACGCCACCTTCAATATTGTTGTCAGCATAAAATATAAGGTCCCTTTCCTTTAAATCTCCATGAACATCCATGTGGGGATTGACAAAAAAACAAAAAACATACTCCATTTTTAGAAAAGAACATCCTTAGTTCAAAGACAACATCCCAATCTGATGGATCATATTGACTCATCCAGATGTTCTAGATCCAATTGAAAACTCTACTCAAACTGGATTTCCATACATCATCTTTTCAATATACTTTGTTTCTTCAACATAACCAATATACTGATCTATTGAAAATAAATACAACTGAAACACAACTCGGGCTTAACAATCTTCCCCTTTTTTGTTGTCAATACCCACTTCAAACACTTTTACCACCTCAAAATAATAAGTGGTATTGTTTTATTTTCTCAAATTTTATTCTCTATATTCATTTCATAATCCCACTATTTCTTTTCTCTCCCCCTTTCACTTATCTCTTTCTCTTATTGACAATCAAATTCAAAGGGATCATCATGACAAATTTCTCCCTTATTGATAAATGATCTCATTTCCAGTTGTTAGAAATTTTCTTCTACCAATCTTGAAAATTTTATTCAATATAGGTATAATATGAGTTTCATAACAAAGAAACTTTAACTAAACAACTCTAAGTCTACATGTTTTAATCCAATATAAAAAACAAGAGTGAATAATCAAGGTTGTTGATGTTATCTATAACACAATTTTCATGCAATACCATTTTCATGTTTCTTTAAAAATTATCATGATTGGTGAAATCCTTGAAAGAATTATTTTAAGATAAAAGTAACCTACACCCATCTCAACAAACATATTATAATGTTCATGTGTATAAAAACAAAACTTTTCAAAAACTCATATTCTTCATAACCTCGTTACTTTCTTTTTCAAGAATAATAAGAGACTCATCAATTAAAGATTCCTTATTTACACTCCTTTAATTCCCTAAAAGTTATTACAATTATACAAAATATTTTTGGAATAAGTAGGAACCTTTATTGTTTCTTAGAAACAACAATCATACTGAGATTCATCTACCAGTCTAGAGTTTTTCTTTTTTTTCTTGTATTTTTCATTAGACATTATTTCTTACTTATGTTCAACCTTCTTAGGTTTTATAACAAAATTATTCTTATCTATAGAATCTTATGGTGAGGATTTATAATTTTCTTCATCTTTAGTAACTTATTTGTTACAATTAGTTTGTAACATTTTTTCCATGCATGTCTTTTGTTCTGGCAATATAGTTGAAAAATTTTCGATATAATGCCTCTCTTTCTCATATACACAATCTGTTGATACCTTTTTTTCAACTTTTCTTATATCCTTAGAAGTATTTTTCTTCCCTTATTATTTTACTAATTTTTTTGATTCCTCTAACTTACTATCCAAGTCAACATGTTCTGTCTAGATAACTAAGTACACTTTTTTCAGACTCAGCAAATCCATTTTTCTTAAATTTTAAAACATCAGTATTTTGAGAGTTGTTTGGAAACTTTTGTTATTACAATAACAAGAAAAAGACATTATTTAGAAATATTTCTAGGTTTCTCACATCATTCACAAATAATTTCCAGAGGTTGGAACCTATTTGCAATTTTCACACCAACCTTATCAGGTTTCTTTTAAACATACTTCTTAGACTTCTTCCCTTGAGGGGATTGACTCCCCCTCAAACTTTACTTCTATAGTTTATGGAATAGTTATAAATTTTTTTTTAAACCAAAACATGTTAGATTTATTCCTAAATCCACAAAAATTCCTCCAGTTTCTATAGAAAGAGTATTTTCTTCTATAACTTCTATACTAACAAGAGTTTTGAACATGTTTCTCAGCATCCTTCTTATTTGAAATTTCTTGATTGAAAACTTTTATATTTTCAATAGGAACATTCATCTTTATATTTATTTTCTTTTCATCCTTATTGTAACCAGAAGTAATATAAATTCTTTCAGACTCATAATGTTTAGTAACTTCTTATTTCCCAACTTTTTTGTTCATGGAAACCTAAATAACATTCCCACTTTATTCTTTTCAGAAACAAAAATCTAGCTTTCTTATCAAACTTTAAAGGTAACTTTTGTTAATCCTTTTCATGTTTCTAATTACGATAACTTTCACCAACTTTAGAGATAGAGTTTTTGAAACTTGTGCCTTTCTTTTCATATTTAGAAAGTTTTTATTAGACAAGTTCAAACTCTTCTTCTTTTTCCTTCATCTTCACTTACAAATGCTCATTAAAATTATTTTCATCCCCAAGAGACTTCTTAAAATCATAAATCTCTTCCATTAGCTTAAATTTATCATCATGAATACATTCTTGATTTTTTTCTGAAGAGTTTTCACTTTTCAACTCCCAAATATCATGTTTAAGTCTCCCAACTTTCCTCAAACATTCTTTCAATTCTTCTTTCAGATGATATTCTAATTGAGTTTCTTATTATTCATAACTACTAATTATGAATTCTTTATTGTTAATTTTTTTAATGAAATTATTCTCCCCGTCATGCTCAATAGATTTTTTGGATTCATCTTCACTTTATTCTTCTTCTTCATAACAACTAATTTCACTTCTAGAAAAACTTTCCTCATTAACTATTGAGATTAACATATTCTCTTCAACACCATTTGTAACATCCTCACTATCATCATCCTTAGACAAAAATATTATCTTTTTGGATTTAGCGAACTTCTTATCTTCCCTCTTGGAATATAATTTTTCTTTTATCGCCATTTTTCTTCCAAGATATTCTTGGTATTCTTTTTTCTTCTTCACTTTATTCTTCATCACTTTCTTCTTCATCACCTCTTCGAGGAAATTTTGAAAAAAAAATCCCAATGGCTCCACATCCAAAACATTTTAAGGGAAGTTTTCCTTTATACCTTCCTATACCTCTTTTTACATTTTTATAAAACAAGGATAAAATTTCATCAAGATTTTTATATACCTCATTTTTAGAGTTAGAGTCAGAAACATCATATTCATTAAGAACCTTATAAAACTTTTCTTTCTTGGTAGCTTTGAAAAACATTTATCTATTAGTTTTTTTTTATTTCATAACTTTTTTCCTTATCATCTCATATGTGATGAGAGTACTATATAAATCATATAGAGATAATGTATCAAGATATCTATCTTCCAATGAAGAAACTTTGATATTAAACTTTTTGGAATAATTCCCATGATCTTTTCAATAATAGTAGAATATTCTAACTATTCACTAAGACCTATGATAGTTCTAACAATGTCATTCACCTTGGTAAATAGGTCACCAAGAGATTCATACTCACCCATCTTCGTATCTTCAAACTTCAGTCTTCATATTTATAACGTTTCCTTTTTTTACTTTTGTATTTCCTTTATAAATTTTGTTCATATTATCTTAGATACCTTTGGTAGTGCTAAATCCTTTTACTCATAGAAACACACTTTCAAAAAGTGATGAGAGTAAAGAATTCTTAGGTCTTATATCATTCTCAAGGTTTTCCTTATCAGCATTTGTGATAGGATCATTCTCTATACAAGGAGGGAAGCCATCTATAACACCTCTTGAAACATCATACCTAAGAGACATAAGATATAGAAGTATTATTCCTTTACAGGTATGATAATTCTTATCATTTAAGATTATAATCCCCTTTCTATTCACACAACTAAGATTATCCATCAAAACTTCTTCTTCAAAACTTCAATAAATAATAAATGAAGGGAACCTTCAGTTCTGATACCAATTGTAAGTTCCCAGTCAAGATAGTTGTATCACTGAGAGGGGGAGGGGTTGAATCAGTGATACCTTTTTCTTTTAAGTTTCTTTATTAAGAAACAATATTTTCCAACTATTAATGATTTATTTCCCTTTTGAAAAAAAATCAAACACACATCCATGAGAATGAAAGTATGTACAAGGTTCACTATTAAACAATAATAGTTATGTCCTTGGCATAGTATGGAAATAATCCAATACCACAAAATCCACTACAAAAAAATCTTTTTTTGTGGAATACAATGAGTAGGATATTCCATTACGCTCATGTAGCAATATGTAAACAATATTATGGTGTGTGTTCTATTTCAAGAATAAATAATGTTATAAAAAGTTTTTGTAACAAAACATGTTATAGTTCTTGATAAACATTCACAAATATGATCTTTCAAAAAAAATTCTTCACTTTCTTACCTAAAAGCTGGTAAGAACTTCTTCTGAACTTTGTAATAAAACTTAGTCTGATTTCCCAGTCTAATTCCCAATTCTGATTGCTCAATAAAATAATATTACTCTGTCATAAGATGGTTGAGAAAATTCTGAACCAAATATATTATGAGTCTAGAAATTCAAGTATTACTCCCAGCTAAATACTATTCCCTATTGAATATAATTCCTAACTAAATACGATTTTATGCTAATAAAATTTCCATCTGAATATTATATTCTATAAAATAAAATTACTGATTGAATATGATTCTCATCTGAATATGATTCCCAACTGAATATTATTCTTAATTGAATATGAGGATCATATGAATATGATATTTTCTCTCCTCTTTAATTATTCTATCTAACAAAAATTATTCAAAAATGATCTATATGGAAACTTCTTCTCCCTAAAAATAAATAGATATTCTCTCCTCTTTTCTTAAATAACACATACATCATAAATTATAAAGTACTTTCACCTTTTATACTCTCCCCAAATGTGGTTTGGGTAGGATTCCTAAAAACTTTCCCACTCAAAAAAAAATCTGAATTTTCATTTTTCCTTGAATTTTGGATGCATTTATATTTTTTTCAATGCTTCTCGACTCTTCTCATTTAATCTATATCCTTCTCAAATATTCTAAAAACTCCATCTCTATTCTAACTTCCTTCCCAAGAATCAGTCTGATTCTATTTCTCTATTATGATTCTCCATTTTGAATCTTCATTCTGATTTCTGAGAAACTTTCTACCCATTCTAATTTCCTCATTATGATAGTAATAGAAAACTCTTTCTCCCTTATTCATCCAATTATAATCCTTCTTTTCTATAGAAATATGAATTGGTATTAAATTCAATACAATGACTCTTGACCCATTTGTAAGCAAAAAAATTAAACTTGAGGTATGGTTGACTACATTGTTGATGAAATCTAATTTTCTTTTTGTATTGGTCCCAAAAACTTCAACTCTCCTGAATATTATACCTATGATCATTCACTAATTCACTTCTTCTCACTTTCTAAAACTCATCAACTTCTTTCTCTGAATATTTATATATTTTTTATTTTTGTCTAAATAAAAACCATTACCTTAAATTTATCATATTTTCCACAAACCTTCCCAACCTTTAAACAAATATTTATCCGATGAACTCATTATGATGATTTTGAGACCAAAAATCTTTAGCTTAACCAAGATTCATCTTATTCAAACTTTTAAGAAGTATCATGACTTCCTTCATGAATTTTAATATATTAAAGATAATATTTAGCATCTTATGGATTTGATTACATTGAGGATAAACTTCAACAGTGTCTTACTTACAATGGAAAGTATTGTAACTTATCAATCCTTCAGCAACACATTTCTTTCCTCCTTAGCCTGAATATGATTGGTAGAATCTTTTTCTCTCTTTCCACTTAGATATGAATACTCTGAGTATTATTGGAAACACCACTTCTTTATCTTTCTTTCATCAATATTGAATCATAAGTTTCACAACTTACATATGATTTGTGATAAATACAAAAAATCATGACATCATCACATTTGTAATGGAAAGTATTAGAAATTACTATTACTTTTATACCAGAACCAAGGTGATCTTGATGAACCTTTACTTCTAGAAAAATTATTCTCAATACGATAGACTTTATTAAGAACTGTGGTTCTGAATTTATAAATATGGTTTTGAGTTAGAATTATTGAATATGATTTTTGAGTCTGAATTCTTGAATATGATTTTTGAGTCAGAATTACTGAATATGTTTTTGAGCCTGAATTCCTGAATATGATTTTGAATCATAATTCCTTAATATGATAAATTAATAAATATGATGAATTCCTGAATATGATTTTTGATTCTGATCACTATATTTTACAAAGTGAAGTGATTTCCTTTTCCTGTTTGGTAGCAAAAACAATCACCAACAAACTTCTTCTTGATTATAATGGTGAATCTAATTTCCACCAGCTTATGACTTTTTATAAATATCCCAATATGATGGATCATATTGACTCATCTAGATAATATGGATCCAAATTAAAACTCTCTTCAAATTGTATTTCCATCCATCATATTCTCAATATACTTTCTTTCTTCAACATAACCAACATACTAATCTATTGATAACAAATACAACCAAAAAAAACTTGGGCATAATATTAATTACCTTTTCAATCCTCATGTTTAAATATTTATATGCCTTCATTTTTCTTGAATATCTAATAAATATCCACTCATCTCCACATGATTAAAATTTCTTATGTTTCTCCTTATTTAGAATAAAACATTTACTTCTAAATTTTCAAAATTATTTCAATTTTGGCTTATTCCCATACCAAAAATCATATGGATTGTTTTCTTACTTGGGACATAATAGATCCCTAAGGGATATATAGATTTATTTTAAGACTAACTCCCTCCATAATTTATCTAGTAGGTTCTTTTCAATAAGCATTGTTCTGACCATATTGTTTATGAACTAATTTCTCATATCAGCCACTCCATTTTGCAAAGGAATTCTCACTGTTGAAACTTGATGCCTCATCCCATTTTTATCGAGAAAATATTCCAATTAAATGTTAGTGAATTTTGTACCATTATCAGTAAAAAACTTTAAAATCTTTTATCCAAGCATCCTTTTATATGCCCTTTGATATTGTTTTATGAATCTAAACATATTTTACTTATTTGCAATGAAAAATACCCATACCATCATATTGAAATCAACAATGAAAATAATTTAATACATCTTTCTATAAATGGATCTTGGTGAGATGGGTTAACATTCATATGCATGAACCAATTTAATCACTCTGGTTGACTTTTGTTCATTTTCCATGTATGTTTTTTTGATAATCTTCCCTTAATGAAAATCATCACATGTATGAGTATGATCACATGATAGCTTAGGGATATCTAGAGATGAATCACATTTGACATGATATTACAGGGATGGTTATCATAGATGACCAAGTAATTTATTCCACAACCTATTTTCTTCCTCTCTAGTTAAAAAGCACATATCGTCTTCTCCACTTAAAATGTGGATAATCTCCTTCATTCTTTTTCCTTATATAAAAATTGAACCATCTCTTCCTTTGAGGATAGACATATTATTAGTATAGCTTATAGAATTCCCTGAGTTACATAGTTGACTAACACTAAGAAAGTTTTTACTGATACCTTCAAAAACTAATACATCATCATGTCTCATTTCTTTACCCCAAATTTGGATTTTCCTAAGCCAATAATCTTTAGGCCTTTATCATTTCCATATTTAAAAACACCATCCTTGTAATATTTTATTCCTATAATAAGATCCTTATTACCTATCATAAGGTATTTTCATCCACTATCAAGGATTCATACACCATAATGATCTAATGCTTTAAGGGAAATCTCTATAACCAATACATTCTCATCTCTTTTCTTTTTTATCAATGTTTTTGACTTTATACCTGGTATGGAATGATAATATTGATCTTCCTTAGAGTATGATATATCAGGTTCATATTACATAGTTTCAAATCAATTTTTCATTGTTATCTCATTTGATGATACATTGAGTTTTTTCTTATGACCACATTCATTTTTTGTCAGCACATTTATCTACATTGTTGATGAAAAATAACTTTTCATGTGTCCAAATCCTCTACATTTGAAATAGTGACCATCAAATGATATCCTATAATATTTAGTTCTATATGGTTTCCTTTGTTGGCCTTGTTCCCTTCGATACCTCATGGATATGGAATAAAAAAAATTGAGTGTCCCATCTTTTCACAATAATAACATCTAATGTGGGGTGAATTCTTATGTGTCACTAGTTTACTTATAGTTTTCCCTTAGATTATCAAAATATTCTGGTTCTGATTCATACTCAAATAAATCTTTAATCTCATAGCGTGTTCTCATGGTTTGACTTCAACAATTACTACTTTTTGTTTTTGATCAAGCCTATAGCATTTGGATCTATCATTTTATTCACCTAACATTCCTTTATCTATTTCACTAAAACTTTGAACTCTACTTTTTTATTTTCTACTACCTTTGCGGCCTTATTTTCTACAGTCAAGAGTTTATCATGATCTTTCACTTTCCTTCATTGGCTGAAAACCTCCTCCTCAAGCTTTCCAATAAGTTTTTCCTGATCTTTCGATGTGTTATTCAACTCATCAGTGACCCTTTTATGTTCTTCAAATTTTATCTTTTACTCATCAATAATTTCTAATTTCTCTATAATTAAATATTTAATATTTTTAATTTCTTACATAAGATTATACTTCTCTTCTTCCGGGTGTCGCATAAAGAGTTTGGCACCATGAATCACTTTATTGGATTTTTTCAATTTGTCTCTCCAAACATTATCTCCTCAAGAGAAGCTTCTAATTTATCTTGAAGATAAACTCTTTATTTAACTTATTCTTCATCATTTTCACTTTCTTTTTTTTATGGCAGTTACCTACAACTACAACTATATCATTTTCTCCATGATATTTTTAATTTTCCATCTCTTAAACCTCGGATTCTACTAAACTTTCATTTTATTATTAAAGGATATTATTCTTTTTTAAGTAATTTCTCTTAAAATTTATCTTACCTTTCACATAAGCTAAATACTTCTTTATGGTGATTGAAGAACCTTTGTGATGTTTTTTTAATAAAGTTTTTTTATTTGTTAACAACTAAATGTTTTGTAAAATAATTTTTCTATTCTTTAGAATTAGAATTAGTACATTGTAATGAGTTTTAATAAGAAATATAGAAATTTATAGATCCAAACAAAAAGTAAGAGAAAATTTTTATCTTTAAGAAAGTTGTTTTATGGACACATGTTTCAGGACTAAAGATTTTGGACTAAGCAACACTGGACATAGAAGCAGTCATAAAGATGAATTTGTTGATCAGAATAATTATCAGAATCATATCCATAGGCATGATGTTAAAGATCCATCAGACTCTATGTTGGTTAGAAAGTCATACGTTTCTGATAAGGAAAGTCAAAATATTTCTAAAGTGGTTTTATGAAGATAGTAATGTCAGGAGTTAAAAAGTTTTCATACTTTCTAACCTAAATCAGATGATACTTTGTTGGTCATGAACTTCTTACAAATCATGAAAACTATCATGATAAAATATTTTGAAGAAATGGAAGGATCATAAAGATTGTATCAGTTCTAGAAGCCTAGAAACATACGATCATATCTAGAAGTACTAGACACAGAAGTTTTTTTAGAAGTATGAATGGTTTATTACTGATAAGGCTTGATGATTTTCAAAGTTGTAGAGTGGAGTTTCCATTGTAATTAGAATTCCTTTATAATAGTAATTCCATCATTATAATATATCCATAATTATTTAAGTTATATCATTATGAGAAATTAATCATAATGGGAATTTCATATTTATGAGTATTTTATCGGACTGACTCTAATAAGGGAAGATAATCAGATTGACTCTGAGGAGGAAAGCCAATCAGAATAACTCTGAGAAGGGAAGACAATCAAACTGAATCTAATAAGGAAATCCAGTTCATTGTAATGATATGAGGAAGAGAATAATATTTTAATGAGTAGAGGAATATATTTATATTTTAATGAGAATAGGAAGAAACTCATATCATAATGAGCATAGGAATAAAGTTATATTGTAGTGAGTTGAGTATGTTTATCGTAATAAAGCTAAGGAAGTTACATCAGATGGAATAAAATTTAGTATGTTTGAGAATTTTTGAAGTATTCAAAGATGATGTTTAAATGTGAGTAATTTTTGAAGTTTTGAAATTTTAGTAAGAAAAAAATGTTCTTCAGTTTCCCACCTTTGCAATTATGAGTCACCTATAAATATAGGTATAGTTCACTCATACCTTTCATCCTTTTTAATGCATAGAAAATGTGTATTGATTTATATTTCTTGTTAAATTTATATTTCTAGACTGATACCTCATTAGAAGGTTGTTCTTCTGATTTTTTGTTACCAGACTGAGAAGATCATACAAAAAAGGTTGGACTGAACATTTGAGTGGAGTTTTAGAAGTGAATTTGGAGAAAAGGGTTCATTATAATGAGTACATAATAATGAGACAATCAAACTAAGGATTGTACCTAGTGTCATCGGGCTGAGGTTCCAAAAATATTTTTTTGGAGAAATTTATTTTGTGATCTTTTCTTTTATGGCTCACTTTTTTGTAAGAAAAATTTGTAAATTGATAGGACTTAGTATAATAATTCCTATCAGGAGACATAGGTTGTCTAATAGGATTTGAAAAAAAAATTATTCACTTATTCATAATAATGAGTTTCCATAGACCCGTAGGAGTAGCTATGGCATGGATTTAGGTTCTCACACTAAGGTTGAGCCCTATAAATCTCATGTTCTTTACTTGGTTTCCTACTTTTCATGAATGATTATTTACAAAAATATGATAAGGAAATAAACTTTAACATGTTATAGGGGATAAGTTTTAAAAGTATTGAAACTTAAAAAAGTGAACAAATGATTCAACCCCCCTATCAGTTATTATTTGATCCTTTGTAACTTCAATTGGTATTAGAGAAAAGGTTTCCTTGTTAAATCCTTAACCAGAATATTTGTGCCAGTCACACCTGATGTGAAAGGAACTTCATTGCTGATTCAATTTCTAGAAAAGTTATACCAGGATAAACCTTGACTCTTTACTCTATTTTGGGGTCCCTTTAAAATTATTTCAATCCTTTTTTCAAGAATAATTCTCTAGGCCTCAATTATTTTTGTCCCCTTGAGCTTCCTTGGTTTTTTTCTTCCTTATACTACTTTATGTTTTCTTTTAATAAAAATTCACTTTTTAGTATGAAGACATAAGAATGAGAGATAAATAAAATATTGATGAATACTTCACTAGAGTAAATTAAATTGTTTACAACATCATAGGATTCAGTTATGTCTGAAAAGATTCTATATTTGTGAAGAAACTTATGAGAAATTTTCCTAATATGTTTGATTCTAAAATTTATATTTTAAAAGATAATGATGATTTATCACTTGATGAATTTCATAACTTTCTTGTTTATTATGAAATGATAAAATATTCAATGTTAAAAAATAAGATGAAAGGTGAAATGGATTTTAAATATATAAGAAAAATGAAAATTCAAGATATTGAAGATGTTGATCCTTGTGACTTTAAAGATAAATAGGTTGATGAGTTGAATGAAAAAAATAAATTCTCTTATATCCAATAACTATCGAAGTGGAAGAGGAAAATATGGAGGTAAAATTTCTTTTAAATGTTTTGAGTGTGGTGGAATCAGACACTTTTCTATGAATTTCCCCAAGAATAAAGTTGGAGAATATCTAGATGATTCTGAAGAAAACCTCAATGGAAGAAGTGGAACAAAATTTCGAAAGAATAAAAGTCATCCAACTAATATAATAAGAAGTACACTAGAGAAAAAAGAGTATATTGTGTAAGAAATATAAATTGAACTCAAATAAAAACAATTATTTGGAAGATTAAAGTTCAAAAAAGTTTAGAAGCTTTATTGAAAAAGTTGAGAAATTTGAAGACTCCTTAAATAGTGAAGAAAAAGAAGGTGAAGAATCTTATAGTGATTATTAGCTTAGAATAGAACTTATTGCATGTTTTGAGAAAAACAAAACTCTCAAGAAATAAATCAAAGTAATGAAAAAATACTATAAAAAAAGTTTCTAAATGAATAAAAATGTTATCAAGTAGGAGTAATAATACATTTAGTGGATCTTAAGTAAAAAAAATAGAATTCATAAACAGGTAAATATGGTTTAAGATATCAGTAGGAAGATGGAATCTAAGGAAGAAGAATTTAACAAGTTTCAATAAATAATTCTTGAGTCTGAAAGTAACCTAAAGAAGATGAATGAAAACTTCAAAAAATACTCATAAGTAAAAGTTGAGACTTCTAAAGTTTCTAAGAAAGTTCAAATCAAGAATCAGGTGAAATCCTTACCCGTCAAAATTAATGATTCATTTAAATTTTATAACATTTCAGGCTCCATAAAAAGTGTTAGGAAAGCTTGGGTGGAAAAATAATGTGATGAACCTATCACATATACAAAATTTGAAAACACCCTCATTTGGAAAGTTGGTTCACAATGAGATTATGTTGAAGCAGGAAGAAGTTATCAACTTCAAAAAAGTTTCTATAGATAATGATCTTACTTCAATAGAAAATCAAGATTTTATGGTTATTGTTGGTGTTTTGGAATCTATGGGCAGAGTTATTATAATTGTTTTCATAACTTGTCACTTCCCAAAATAATATTTGAACAAAGTTAAATCAATGCTATAAAAAGGATGAGTAAATTTACTAACCCATATGAAGTTATAAAAAAAATCTCAAGATGTTAGAAAAATTCCAACAAAAAATAAATTCGAATGTCTAGAAGAAGTTTTTAGAAGATATGATCAGGCCGGTTATCATGTCGAATGATTTATGAAAATCCTTTCGAAAAAAGTTTCTTATGGTAGAAAAGAATAGGAAGCTGGAAAAAATAAAGTTGAGGAAAGAGATTTTGTTATTGAGGCAGCTTTGAAATCAAGTAGAAGGAACAATCCATGTATACTTAATAGTGGTTGTTCTTCTCATACTAAAGGTGATATAAAAATCTTGAAACATGTTTAAATTCATGATGGATTATTAGTTACCTTTGGTAATGATAGTTTCTTAAAAATCAGAGGAATAGAAATGGCTGAGATTGAAGAAGAAAAGTTGAAATATAAGGAGTTTTTATTTATTGATGGCCTAAAACATAACTTACTTAGTGTAATTCAATTTTATGATGATGGAAAATAATTTATTTTTATAAAATATTATTGTATCATTAGAAGTGTGAAAGTGGTAAAAGTTATCACAAAAGGAGAAAGAGCGGGTGGTAATATTTTCCAAATTAGAGAGTTTAATAACTCTTGTTACTTGAGAGTTGATGATGAAAACAAATTGTGGCACCTAAGACTTGGGATCCTTTGGAGGAAAAACATAAACAAAATTTCTAATGTTAATTTTGTATGAAATTTTCTATAATTGAAAAGAAGAGATGAAGATTTTTTTATTACTTGTCAAAAAGGCAAGATAACTAACAAAAGTCATAAGAGAGTTGAGATTTAGTCTACCAAACCTCCTGAACTTATTCTTTCTGATTTATGTGGGCCAATGACACATCAATAAACAATAGAAGATTTATATTTTATCACTTTTATTTATGATTTCACTCAGATTAAAAATATCATATTTATGAAACACAATCCAAAGGATGTGGAAATATTTAGGTTTTTCAAAAAAGAAGTTGAGAAAGAAATGGAGGTTTATATAAAAAAGTTGATAATAGATAATGGTATCAAATTTAAAGGCAATAATTTTAAAATTTAACTAAGTAATCATGGAATTAAACATCGGTATAGTTCTCCCTATACTTCACAACAAAATAGAGTTGTAGAAATAAATTATATAATTTTAGTGTAAATGGGAAGAAGTATGTTAGCAGAATAAAAAATTTTAAAGTTCTATTGGAAATAAGCTATTATAACTATTATAAATGTTCAAAATAGATGATTTTTTAGATCATAAACCAACATGACTCCTTATGAAATGTGGTATAACAAAAATATTTCATTAAAGTACTTCAATGTTTTCATAATTCCATGATTACTTAAAAAAAGAAATCCAAATATGGTAAAGTTTAATGTGGAATCTAAAGAAGGAACTTTTATAGGTTATTCACCCAACAAAAGGTGTTAAAAATTTTGGAACAAATTCTTAAAAAATTTAGTGGATTAATATGATAGTGAAATTAAGTCAAAACATCCTTACCAAGATTTCTAAGAATCATTTGATGATGAAAGTTTAGGTGGAAAAGAAACTTTGAAATTTTCTACCTTAAAAAAACATGTTGAATCCAAAAACTTTATTGGGAATCAGAAGGATCCGGTTTAGACCAAAAGAAATTTGAGATTATAAAATCAGAATTCAGTTATCTCAAAATTTGAACCAAAATCAGTTTCAAAAGATATTCTACACAAATAATGGGTGAATTCTATTAATGAAGAGTTTGATCAAATTGAGAAAAATGAATCATGGGAACTTTTTCCATAACTTAAAGGTAAAAATGGTATCATCACAAAGTGGGTTTATAGAAACAAGTTGAATGAACATGGATAAGATTCAAGAAATGAATTTAGTCTTGTTTGTAAAGGATATTCATAGGTGGAAGGTGTAGATTTTGATAAAATATTTTTCCCAAATTACATGGTTTGAAACTATTTGAATGTTTATAGCAATGGCTAATCACCTAAACTGCAAAGTATATTAGATGGATGTAAAGTTATCATTTCTCAATGTATAAATTGAATAATAAGTTTACATTGAACAACCCTATGTGTTTCTACTTGATGAGGATGAAAACAAATTTTTTCAAACTGAATAAATCCTTGTATGAGATGAAAAAAGATCTACATGCTTATCATTCAAAACTTGAAATTTTTTTGAGAATATTGATTTTTTTTAAATTTAAATTTTATAGTAACTTATATGTGAAAGATGTTGACTCTATAACTCTAATCTTAATTATTTAAGTGGATGATATATTTTTTGTGGGGATAGATAAGATTTTTGTTAAACATTTTCTAAAGAAATGAAAAGGAACTTTGAAATGTAAATGTTAGGATAATTAACAATCTTCCTTGGATTACAATTTCAACAAAAATAAAAATACATTTTCCTATCTCAAGAAAATTATGTCGGGGAATTGTTACAAAAGTTTAGCATTGAAGAATCCAAATAAGTTTCTACTCCTATCTTAGTGGGGATTAATTTGAGTAAATATGATTCTAGTAAAATTATTAATTATAAATACTTTCATAAGCTGATAGGAAGTATACTTTACCTTACCACCTCCAGGACTGATATTTTTTATGTTGTGACTTTGAGTTCAATGTATTAAAGTAATATAAAAGAATCAAATATGTTGGGAATATATAGAATTTTGAGATATATCAAAGGAACAACTTCACATGGGTTGTTATACAAACTAAATTTTGAAATGAAGTTTCATGGTTATAAATATTTCAATTGCGTTGGAGATTATAATGAAAGAAAATAAACCTTAAGAGAAAAATTTTTCTTGGGTGAATGTTGTGTGAGTTGGAATAGTGAGAAATAAAGTTTAGTAACTTTGAGGATAATGTGATCATAATATGTTGTAGCTACCCAATCTTGCACTAATATTTTATGGATAAAATTTCAATTAGAATATTTTAATGTAAAAATTTCTAAAGCATTGAATATATTTTTTGATAATCAAAGTGAAATTTATCTTTCTAAAAATCATATCCAATATTCAAGATCAATACACATTAACTTAAAGTTTCACTATATAAAAGATAAAGTTACTATTGGAGATGTTTATTTGGATTATATATCAACTAATTATAAAATTGAAAATTTCTTTACAAAATAAATTTTGAAAGAATATTTTGTTGAATTGAGGCTACAACTTCATGTTTAACCTCATGTAATGACTTTCTAAATCTCATAAGGAAGTCCCCCACCATGCTTTGGATTATATTGAAAATGGGGAGAGAAAGTTACAACTTTTTACTTTGTAATAATTTTTTACTTATCATTATATTATGAATTTGAAGTTGTATTTATTAGATCATGTGGTAGAGGAAAAGAAAAGTGAGATAAAAAGAAGATTTATAAAAGATAAAAGTGAGGGGGGTTTATCTTTACATGGTGTAAAAATTTTCTTACCACTAAAGGATGGAATTCCTTCAAAAACATTAATTTATTAAGTAGTTTTGTGTTAGTATGATCTTTTGAGAAAATATATGTTTTTATAAAAGTCAAAAAAACTTGAGTTGGTTACAAAATCTCAGTTTGGGGAAAAAATTCTAAGAGTTGAAAAAAAAATTAACAAGTGTTTTTAACAAATCCAAATGGGGAGATTGAAGAACCTTTTGATGTTTTTGTTTTTAACAAAGTTTTTGTATTTTTTAACAACTAATATTTCGGTAAAATAATTTTTTATTCTTTATAATTGGACCAAGTCCATCGTGATGAGTTTTCATAATAAATATGGATGTTTCAGGATCCAAACATAAAGGGAGATAAATGTTTTATCTTTTAGATTTTTTTTTGATACAGGTTTCCAGACTTAGGTTTTCAAATTGAGAAAAAGTAGACGTATAAGCAATCAGAAAGATGAAGTTGTTGATTAGACACATTATCAAACTTAGATCCATCGGCATGAAGTTAAATATTCATCAGACTCAATGTTATTTATAAATTTATAAGTTCTTTAGAATGAAAGGAATAAGTTTCTGAAGAGGTTGTATGAAGATAGTAATGTCAGAACTTATAATTTTTTCATACTTTCTAACCAAAATCAGATGATGCTTTTCTAGTCATGAAGTTATCATAAATCACAAAAACTATCATGATAAAATATTTTGAATAAATAGAGGGATCATAAAGATTTTATCTATTATAGAAACCCAGACATAAAAGATCAAATCCAGAAGTATCAAACATAGAAAATTGTTCAAATGTTTGAATGAGTTATTGCTGATAAGTTTTAAAGATTTTAAAAGTTAAAGAGAGTAGTTTTCATTGTAATAAGAATTATATCATAAGGATAATTCCATCATTATGATACATACATAATAATGGTAATTCCATCATTATGATAAATCCATATTAATATTATTTCCATTGTTATAAGGATTCAATCGAACTAAATCTAAGAAGAAAAGATAATCAGACTGACTTTAAAGAGGAAATTCAATTATATTTACTCTAATAAGGAAAGGAAATCAGATTGAATCTGATAAGGAGATTCAGTTAATCATGATGAGCTGAATAATTTCATTATAATGATCTGAGGAAGTAAGTCAGATCATAATTACAAGAGTAATATAGTTAGATCATAATGAGGAGAGGAAGAAATTCATATCGTAATGAGTAGAGGAAGAAAGTCATATCATAATGAGCAGAGGAAGAAAGTAAAATTGTAATGAGCATAGGAACAAAGTAATATAGTAGAGATCATAGGAATAAATTTAGATCATAGTGACCTAAGGATGTTTATTTTAATCAAGTTGATGAAGTTACATCAGACTAAATAAAATTTATTCTTTTTTAGAACATTTTAAGTAGTCAAAGTTGAATTTTAAATGTGAGTGTTTTTTAGAGTTTTAAAATTTGAGTAAGTGGGAAAAGTTTTTATGTTTCCTACCTTTTCTATTATTAGTCACCTATAAATAGAGAGAGAGTTCATCCATACTTTTCATCCTTTTAGACGTGTGTAAAAGGCAAAGAGCTTCATATTTCTTGTCAAATTTTTATTTCTGGAATGGAACCTCATTAGAAGGTTAGACTTATTAATGTTTTGTTTACCAGACTAAGAAGATCAGACTAAAAAATTGAGTAGAGTTTGATAATTTCAGTTTGATAAAATGGGTCATCATAATGTGTCTATCATAATGAGACAATCTTATTAAGGATCAGACCCAGGGTCATCAAACTGAGGTTCTGGGCATAGTTTTGTGGAGAAAATTTTTTTTGTGATATTTTATTTTATAGATCAATTATTTGTAAGAAAACTTTTTAAACTAATGGGATTTGGTATAATCATTCCTATTGGGAGATAGAAGGTTCTTGATATCATTTGGAATAAGTTATATTCACTTCTTCATAATAGTGAATTTATATAAACCCACGAGAGTGGCTATGGAAAGGATATAGGTTCTTACACTAAGGTCAAACCTGGTAAATCTCATGTGATTTACTTTCTTTCTTAAAATTTCATGCATAAGTATTTAATAAAAATGATAAGTATATAAAATTTAAGAGGTTACAGGGGTTAATTTTTAAAAGTACTAAAACTTAAAAAAATTGAACTGATTCACCCCCCCCCCCCCCCCCACTCCCTTCTCAGTCAATATTTGATCCTTTAGAAATTAAATTTTGACTTCATAATTATCATCATCTTAAACATGTTGGGTAACCTCCCTGCAATATGTCCAACCTTTCTACACCAAAAGCATGAAAGTAGAAGTTTCCCTTTAAACTTTCCTTTTCCTCTTTGTAAATTTGATAAAAGAAATGACATTACTTCATCTGTATCTTCTTCTTCATAACCATATTCAATAGTGATCTTCTTCATGGCCTTGAATTCCACTTCTTTATACTTCCATTTTTTCACAAACTCATTATCATAATTTTTCATCTCATATGGAGTAAGAGTATTGTGCAAGATATCCAATGTCAACTCCTTTGGATCTTTATATTATAATATAGAAATTGTTGGACTGAACCAAGGTTAAATTCTTCTCAATATGTTCTTAACAATATTTTCATATTCAATAATTTCTCTGAGACAACACATGTATTTCACAATAATATTCACCCGATCAAAGAATGTATCAACATAATCATTATGGTACATTATGATATCCTCATACTTGTTCCATAATAACCTATAGCATTTATTCTCTATGTTTTTAGTCATCCTCATAAATATTTAGAAACTTTTTCCACAAAGAATTTGATGACTTACATGACATCAACTACATATACATTTAATTATATAGATATCCCCCTAAATAATTGATTCCAGTAGTGTTAGCATCTAATTCCATTTGTCCAGCTGCCAATAAATCATCACTATTGATACTGGTCAAAATGCCATGAAAGATGTTATAAATAAATCCATTCCTAAATATCAGAAGTAGTGCTACGTCCAATTCTTCCATAACTGAAACTTTTTTACATCAAAGATTGAAATCCCTTTATGATTTACAACCTCTATTGAAACCCATTTGAGAGAAACACTAAAATTAACTATTTACTCTAATACCAATTATTAGACCAGGTAGGTTAAATACCCTTAGAGGGGGATGAATCAGGGCATGAAAGATTAAAACAGCTACCCATTTGGATCTTGTTTCATCATTAAAAAAACACTCTTCTCTCCCATTCCAATAAAAATGTATGAATAGAAATTAAAGAATGCATGAGACATAGCTGTTTTACTTGGTTAACCCTCATTAGGCTACATCCAAGGAGCATACTACAAAAAATGTGCTGATATACCAAATCCACCAAGGCTCGCTTCCAAAATAAGGTTTGGGCTAGATAACTTATATGACCAGGCTCACTATCCTTACAAAGTTTATAGTGGATTTATTGTACCTCCTAGTTTACAACCAATCATAATTTGAAAGCTCACAACTCTCTCAACTGAAGTGTGCTCACTAATCCTTTATAAGAATCCTCTTTTAATCACTTTAATCAATATATTTTACAACTCATTTGGAACATCTTTATGTTCAACTTTTATCCACTTGATGAATACTACTTTACTAAATATTTTACTATGAAATCCCTTTTCAACAATTTCGCGATGCTCACTACTTTCATGAAGCTCACACATCTTTCACGAAATTGGCCAATTCATCACAAGTATATACTACCTTCATGAACCCCACAAATTTCATGATTCTCACTACATTCATGAAGCATCATCCTTAAGAAAATATCACTTAGCCTTCACAAATATCAACACTTTCATGAATCGTAATTAACCTTTGAAAAGCTCACAAATTTTGGTCAGATTTTTATATCCTTTAAAAGCATCAATACTTTTATAATGCTTAAAAGTTTTGAACATATTTCATATCCTTCATGAACTTCCTTTATTTTCTAACTTATTCTTAAGAACAACCTTTTTGAATCACCTTTGTGAATTCAGAGCCTATAAATCTTCATTAAGTATTTCTCTTCTACAAATGAGGGGGTATATGCCTACTTATAGGTGTTTCCTCTCATTCCAGAAGCCTCCAATATCACCACCACAATTTCATGAATCTCTAAAACCTCATTAATTAAGCTCCATATTTCCATGAAGAACCAAGGAAATTTCCTGTCCATAAAGCTTCTTATAGTTGCTGATATTTACCATTTTTCATCATTCATTTATGGACCTTCAGTACTTCATGAAACCAAATACCTTCAAAAAGATCAATATCTTCATTAAACTCTAAAATTTGTGAAACTCTTTCATTTTCCATATTTTTATGAGTCATTCATGGAAATCTAATTTTTGTGATGATTGATTCATCCTCTAAATTTTGGACCCTAAAATTTTGGTAAACACTAGAAAATGATTCCAACTTTTATACATAATTTTATGTACCACTTATAGAGTATCAATTCCTTTATCTTGGATATTTTTCAATGTTCTTAGTTAACAACCATGTTGGAATTCCACAACTGACCTTATCAACTTGATTTGTTAGCAAACATAATCAACCCAAAAACACTACAATGTTGCCTTGAGGGATTTTTCCAACATAAAATAACCTCAAAAAAACTATTTTTAAATGTAAAACATATATTTGGTACTATATACCCTTTATATCTCTTATTTTTCACTAATAGGATTTTATGTTGTCATAATACATACCATATAATTATATCATATTTAATTTTAATCAAAAAACTTATATATCTCATAAAATTATGAAAAAGTCACCTTTGGATAATTTAAACATGTTTAATTCAAAAATAATATTTATTTTATCAAAATAATTATCTAAATATAATAATTAAAACTTTTAAATCAAAAATTCCCCATTTATTGAAGAATATTGATTTTTTTACAATAATAGTTTTATGACCTTATAAAAATTAGATTTGACTTTATAAAATCATATTATCATTTATATAAAATAAATATTATTTAATAGTACTATTTTATTATAAAATAATTTATTTAAAAAATTCTTGAATTCATAAAAGGGTGTTTTTATCAAAACTATATATCTCTAAAAAATCTAATTTGTGTTTTATCATATCTAAATCTAATTTTTATAAAACTTATTAATTAATAGTTATAAATTAATTATAAAATATATAATTATTAATTATGTAGAGAAATATAAAAAATCATATGGTTAGGGTCAAATACATAACCCTTTATAACACTAGAAAATGCCCTAAGGGTAAGGTGTGCGATGGTGAGATTTTATTAGGGTGTTTTGGCATACATGGTTTTGTTGGTGATCTTGATGATCATGAACTTCCCCCATAAATGATTTTTTTTCATGCTTCAGTTGTTGAATATCATCTTGGGATTAGTCAAGGGCAAAGACCATTGATGTTATCTCCCTTGGAAGCTCTGATAAATAGTCTTCATAGGATGAGATCCTACCTGACAAGGTCATTGCTTCCTTTGTTTGTATCAATTCGTCTTTATCATAACCCTTAATATATACTAATATTAATGGTTAATATAAAATGGTTATATTATCAATGGTTATGATATTTAATGATATTTTAAGTCCGAAAAGTTATAACAGTCCAAAATAACCATATTAGTGCATGTGTTTTGTATAACTAGGTTAATTAATAAGACATATATTAATTAAAAAAGGTAATTTAATTTATGGGTGTTTGGTTCATTACACTTGGATATTTCATAATTCTATTATATTTATTTCTAATTAAAAATATTGTGAAGATAAGATAATGTGGTGTATGAATTTGTGCCTTCATGAAGATTCTATAGATCACTAGTCATGGATGATAACTTAAGGAATTTAAAATAAAATTAATCATTAATGTGTTTATATAAAATATAATTATCCTCCTCAATTTCCTCTATATAGTATTAGTTGGAATAGGGGACTCCATCATGTAAAATTTCATCTCTTGGCATAGTATGATGTGTAAGCACCTGTACCACACCTAGAAGTTAGCGTCGGTTGGGATATTTCCTTACTTCAATATAAATCATAGGAATGGTCTCATATTCAAATAAATTTAATTTTTTATATAATATAAAAAGTATATTTAATACTTTATCTTTATTACCAAGTGTGTTATAATAAATTAATTTTATTAGTCTCTCGCTATTTTATTAAATCTCAATATCCTGCACCATTGGATTCAGAATATTCTGTTGTGTGGGTATTATAGTATCAAGGATCTATATCACCCTTATCAAAACATAAACTTTATTCATGAAAATTACTAGAATTTATTTAGGTAGGAATTCTTCCCAACTGAATTAACTTGTAATTCCTTGATCTATTGAGTAGGTTCCTAAATCCTGAAGTCCTAAAATCATATTTTCTCAACTATTTCCATAAAATTATATTAATTATAATTTTTTCATTATCCTTTATACCAATTTTTTAATTCAACTCATTATCTTTGTTAAGACTTCCCAATAATTTAAGTTTCTCCAACTTTGGTCTAATCAACACTTTAACTATGGGTAAATCATAACCCAAAAGATGGAAGGTGTTATATGACTTAATATTTCCTTGAGGGGTTTTGTTTAAATTTTGTGTAAATATTATTAGATTTATTCTTCACGTGCTTATTAATATTATGTGGATATTATATAATTAATTAAACATATCTAATAAAATAATGTATGCATAATAAATTTATTTTATTTCATCTTACATTCTTATTATTTATTTTCTTTATGTAATCATGTTTGATCATAAAATAAACATGCATCGCATAAATAAATAACCATGCATTAAAAAAATAAAAAAAATAAGTGATATACTCATGATGTAAGGGACCATATCCTAATATCATTTTACTTTATGAGTTTTAAATTTTGGAGGCACCTGGAGGAGGTTCCAAGGATTTTGGAGGGAATACAGGGGATATGGGGAAGAAAATTCATCTTAATAAGGGATTTTACACCTTGAAGTGTTGGTTTTGGAATTCCCTAGTCTCAGTCTGTGATTTAAAGAATCTTAGATGTGGAACAGGGTCCTAGGAGAGGGATTTTAGGATACTTCCATTTTAGGCATAGATGTAGTGTGGAGGCATGCTATGGAATATCACATCCCATGGTGGTTCAATAGTTGTAGTACAATATCCTTGGGGTGGTTTCGGATGGTTCTACCAATTCCAGCACCCTTGTGGTGTGCATATGGGATGCATCATATCCCATAACTCATGTTGTTGGGTCTAAGTCATGGTTCTGATGGCTACATCATGTTCCTAAAATCATATATAATGGGATCTATTCAAGGATCTCAGTAATGGATTTGACCAAGGGGGTTACGACGTGGTTTTGTGCATTGCGGTGTAAAAACCCTTGTGTCGGTAGGTGTTGTGGTGTGGTCCTTTGGGTTGTGTTATGACCTTATAAAATTTTAGTTTCCTATAAATTCCTACCAACCCCAAGACCTATCCTTATTTAACTTCTTCCTCTCAAACTCTAAGATCCCAAGAGAGATTTTTGAATTCCTTTGAATCCCCTTTTGATAGGGATAAATCCTTGTATTATTTTATTCAATATATTGTAATCTTAGGTGAGTTTCTCCTCTTCTTTCTGGATATTTCTCCTCATTTGATCATTTTTTCCTCCAATTCTTCTGTTTGTGTTATGGTGTTTTATATCCATCATTTTAATGTAGTTTTCTCTATTTTTTTCAGTTCGTTCATGTCATGATGTCTTGGGATATCATAGTTTCTTTTTTGTGAGAGGATATATTATGTATGTGATATTGATATATTCATGAAAAGAACATTTAAACTTGTAAAGTAGGGGGTTCATTATTCTACTTTACTTAAATGTAATCATAAATTCATCATTCTTTAGTTTTGGTGTATAATGATATAATTAACCTAATAAATATTGGACTAGATTAAATAATGAAATTGGTTTGTGTCTAACGATCACATGTTGTTTCTTTAAATTGGGATAATATTTTTCATTTTTTTATGAGATAGTGTATTATCTATGTTATTTTATGTTTATCATGTTTTTATGATTGTTTTGGAATGTTTTATGAAATTAGTAAAGAACATAAAGCTATAATTTATTTAATTAATTTTCTTAAATATTAAAGAGTTATGTTTTGTAATCTAATGTTTCTTATAATTCAATTATAACAAAATTAATGCAAGTTTTCATGTTTAATTGGATATGTTATTCCATGTATTAATGAAATTGATCAAGACAGTGAATCATGTTAATTATATTTTATGTTAAACTAAAAATGAATATTAATTTATAATTTTTATTCTTACATTTTGATGAAATTGGTTTTGATTCTAGAGAGCATGTTTTATCGTTTAATAGATTTTTATGGATTGATGAATTAGGTTTCCTATAGTTGGAACTTGTAAATAATTAATTAGTTAATTCAAGATGGAATAAAATGAATTGTTTGATAAAGATAATTGTTTCGGGCTATGAGTAACCACTGTTTATTAAGGATGGATTTCTTATGTTATGGACTTGAGAGCATGTTTTCTTGAAAAGGATGAATGCCTTATTTTTAGGTCTAAGTGACTAGTTGACTATGCATTTTGTTTACTTCCTTCTATGATGTCTCTAGTAATGAGCCTTATGATGTGATGTAATTCTGGGATGGTTGATGATATGTCAATGGGGAGCCCCAGATGATTTGGTAGTAATTGATGCATGTAACGATGAGATGCATAGGGATATGCTTGATGGAATTGAGTATTGAACTAGATATTATGAAATGGATTAAATTTGGGATTACCCATTGATGCGATGAAAGTTGGATTCTTATTGTGAATGAATATATGGAAAGGCTAGAAGATCATCTTGATTTTTTTAGTATTCACTTCCCCACAGCATGAGGTAACTGATTATGCTTGGCTATGAATATCTTTTTTAGTAACTTATGATATTTGAATAGAGTATCTAGAATTATAGAATAATAATTATGGTTAATAAATGGTTTAACCCAAGGGTTTGGTTCTTAATAGAATGAAAATGTTAAAGATGATAATCTTGAGGAATTATTAACTTGGTTTTCTTAAGATTAGAGGGAATCGACTTCATGTTTTTGGTTAATTTAATATAATTTGGATAATTTTAATGATGATGGTTAATGGATATTAAATTAATTAACAAATGAATTTATGTAAAAAATGAAAAGAAGTGATTTATTATAGTTACTTTATTTTATTTTCTTGTGTGGTTATAGGATATCGATTCCCTAGTAGCGATGGTCGGGTGTCCAATTGATATAATATGTAGTTGAGATTATGACTAGGTTAGTCCCATAGTGTGATTGTGAGTTATATTATATCATTTACATTTTTTTATACCATATTCTACCCCACCCATATAGGTAGGGAGGCTAAAACCCAATGGACTCTGAGAGGGTGTTTTCCTTAATATCCCAATGGGAGGATGGATGGATGACTTCCTCATCTAGCCCCATTCTCTTCTCTTTGTGATATTTTGTGCTATTATACATGTTTTTTAGTTTCCCTATATATGTTTTTAGAGGACTATGATGGATTATGGTAATTTCATACACATGTATCTCTAGATAGATTATACAAAGGATTATTGTAGTTATAACGTGTGAATTTTGTGATGGATTGAGGTTCTTTACTCAGTGTATGGGTTGTGATAGCTTTAAGTATAATACCTGATGTATGATACTTGTCATGTGGGCCATTGTGGCTTCCAAAAACTACTTGGTTACTATATAGATGGGATGATGGGATGATGTGATGATTTTATTCCTTTCCCAATTGTTTGTTGGCTGGACAACTTTGGAGAGAGATGGATCAGAATGTGAGATTTTGTGGAAAAGTTTCAAACTAGGGAGGAAGTACTGTAGGGGTACCCTTGACATTTTATTACTATATTATGATCTCTTTCATGTGTTTCTTCATGATAGATAGCCATGGTGAGGTTGAAAACTTATTATACTTGTTTAGGTGATGAGTTAGTTTCACTTATTATTCACTAAAATTTAGTATGCTTTCTTTTTATTTTTCATAAGAGGATACAAGGAAGATCCTATTAATTATACCTTTTATGTTCATATTATATATATATATATAAACTATTTTTCATGTTAATAGGAGAATTTTGGAGATTGGGTTGGTTACTACTAGCTTGTGTTTGTGCAAGTGTTGTTTGGGATTCATGGTCACTGCCAAGTTTATCTTTTTTAGTACTTGTAGTTCCTTTTTAGTTGTTTAAGTTTTGTATTACATTACATGTATTCACTTGGGATTTATTTTATATGTATGATTAGGAGTTTATCAGTGTATATTTTTTATCTATCTCACTATCTTCTACATGTTTCTGTTAGAGGGTAATGCCTCCCATATGTGTATGATAAACCCTCAGTGATAGTCATAAACTCGGGACCTAGTGGAGGTGGGACTTGGGCAGTCACCATCTCTCTTCCCTCATTGTTGGCCCAGGAGGGGTTCCCTTTGGGGGAGGGTTTCTGATAGAGTTGTGTCAATGGTTAGAGTTTAAGGATATGATGAATTTTAGAAGTTAGGCACATGTAATGCTAAATGGTTTGGTAGGGTAATTATGTCATCTAATTTTAGTGAGAGATATAAACTTAGGATACTAGATAAGACACAAGTATTTTAGGTCAACCTATGATCTGATATATAGACCGTTAAGTTTACTAAGTATACTAAATGAGGTTATGTTAGTTTTAGGAAAGAGACCTGGTAAATGATCATGCATAATTCTTATTTACACCTGTGTTTGAAATTGGTAGACCTTCAGATTAAGTTAAAATTAAATAAATAAAATGAATGAAAATAAAGAATTAATTAATGATAAATATCTATATTCCATGTTTAGTCATCTCTAACCATTTTTTCTATTGAAAATATTGATTTAGGATAATTCCCTTGTCAGGTTCTCACTGAAGATATTCAGTAGGATGTGCAAGAATATCACTGCAAAGTATAGATCGATGATGACAACACTTAGAGGAGGAAACTCTAAGAGTTTTAGATCTAGATTATGTAGAAGTATGAGGGTTCCATTTCAGATTTAGTCATGGAATACTAGTCAAAGGAGGTTAATATAGCCTTCAGTTCGATATGTGCTCATAAGACGCCCTAGGATTCGTTGCATGTGACAATATTATGTGGGGTAGTGAGGAAGTGGTGGATCTTATTCCTTGGGGATAACAAGGAGTCAGTATTATCATGGGATAAGTTTATAGATTAGTTATGAGCATATTTTCTTTCTTCTATGGTGAATGTGTTCAATCACTAGGATTTCATTATCCTTCAATAAGGGAGTTCCAATGTACGGGAGTTCATGATCCATTTCAGGACCCTTCTCTGGTATTCTTCAGACCTGTTTCCAGTTGAGGAGGCCAATGTGATTCATTTTCAAGTGTATTTTTATCCATAGATCTAGTGTCAGGCCACACCATTTGTTATGAAGATGTATCTTGAGTTACTATTGAGAGAATAGTACATTGAGAGGATGCTATCCAGAACTAGATCATCACGAGATGGGAGTCATCTGGATTCCTCATGAAGTATATCTATGGTCTGGGGTCCTAGTTTTCTATAAAAAAATAGATTTTAGTCAATTGAGGGTAGGAATCAGCCCCCAATATCTAATTTCTCTAGGGTTTTTGGATCTTAGGCCCCTGATAAGGTACCAAACACTTGTTTTTAATGTTGAGGTCATGGTCATTAGTGACAAGAGTGCTTGACCTTTTTAATAAGTTAGCATGCAGTAGGTGTTCTTCTTCAAGTTCCACTATTGAGGCAGTTTCATCCAAGGTAGCAGTAGTAGGGTGCTCCAGTTTACAATTATAAAAAAGGAGATGTGTAAGTAGAGTAAATCCTAGGTATTCTCCTCATCCTCATAGAGTAGAGCATAGATATGGAGGTGGATTTGATTAGGGTTATAGAGGTCATAGAGTAGGTCACAGTCAGCTTCATTCTTTAGAGTTGATAGTGACAAGTAAGACATATATTGTTTGAGGTGCACTTTTATTGTTTTCTACATGGGTTCATGCTTTATTATATTCAGGAGTGACACACTCCTTTATATCACCTAACCTAGTATATGATTTGGTACATGAGGTAGTGAGGCTTCAAGTTCCCCTAGCATTGACTATGTTAATTAAATGTTGATCTTATCTATGAGAAGTGAGTAGAAATCATGAGGTAGTGTTGGTGAAGCACCACTCTTGGGGATATTTCTTATGTTTATAGATATATCCAAATTAAAACATCCTCATTATGGATTTTTTGTATTCATTAAAAGATATTGTGGATTTCTTTAAGAGGCAGGTTGGATTATATGATACTGATGGTGATATTGTAGTGTTCATTGGTGAGCAGGGCCCATAATGGGTCATAGATATGTTCTTTCTTTATTATATTTGATGGATAAGCTGATGATGAGTTCATCAAAGGTAAAGACAGAAGTGTTGCCTAAGGTGGTGGAATATTCCACTAACATCTTTCCTCGTGAGGTTGTAATTTTTCCCCCTTGATGAGAGATTTATTTTGGGATAGAGCTACAATCAGGTGTTTCCCCTATCTCAATGTATTCATATAGGATGTATTCTTATGAGTTGTGAGAGTTGTGAGTATAGCTCAGTGATCTATCATAGGAGGGTTTTATTCAGTCAATTGTGTCACTACGGGGTGCACCATCTTTTTTTGTGAAGAAGGATGATGGAAGTTTGTGTCTTTGTATCGATCATAATTTCCTGAACCAAGTGAGAGTGAAGAGATTTTATCCTCCTCCATGTATTGATGGTTTATTCAATCATATGAAGGTATCAAGTTGGTTCTCAAAAATTGATCTAATTTCAAGATATCATCAGATGTGGGTGAGGGATGAGGATATTTTGAAGACCATTTTCCAATGTCATCATGGTCATTATAACTTTTTTTATTTCATTCAGTGTGAAGAATGATCCATCCATGTTCATGGGTTTTATGAATGAAATGTTATAAGAGTTTCTGCATAAGTTTGTGGTGTTTTTCATCACCAACATCCTTGTGTACTCTGTATTTGAGAATGAACATGTAAAGAATATGTGTATTATTTTGGGAGATCTTCATTATCAATAGATATTTATAAAATTGTCTAATTTGGAATTATAAGAACAAGAATTTTGTTTTTTGGGTCAGGTTGTGTCCTAAGGAGGTGTGGCTATAGATCCTTCAAAGATAGATACAGTCATTTCTTGGGAATCCACCAAAACAGTTATAGAGGTGAGAAGTTTCCTTGGTATTTTAGAATATTATAGAAGGTTCATATCTGATTTATCTCAGGTTGTGAATCCTCTAATATCCTTGAGTAAAAATTATCAGGTGTTTTTGTGGACTAACCATATTCAAGAATCTTTCAAGTACCTGAATCAAAAGTTGGTTGTTCTCCAGTTCTTTATTTTCTAGCAAAAGGAGTTCAATTTTTGGGTTTCTGTGACACTTCAAGTCTTGGGTTAGGATCTGTTTTTATGCATAATAGATCATTTTTTTATATGGGTCTCATTAGTTACTCCCTCATGAGTGTAACTATGCCACCCATGATCTTGAGTTGGTGGAAGTTGTGTTCTACTTGATGTTTTGGTGACACTATCTCATTGGTGAGTATTGTGTGGTTTTCACCAATCATAAAATTTTGAGGTATGTCTTCTCCCAACATGACTTAAACTTGGGATAGTTTCAGTTGATGGAAATATTTAAGGATTATGACTTTGATATTTCATATGCACTGAAAAATGGTAATTTTGTATCCAATGTGATGAGTAGGAAGTCACATAGTTATGTTATGTATGGATCTAGATATTTCTAAAGAGTGATGGGAGAACTCTCAATGATGCATCAAGTTATAGGAGAATTTTATGGGAGAGGTTATCTTTTCCAAATGAAATTATAGTATTTTTTGGTGCATTAGGTGGAGGAGTTATAGATAGGGGACACAGAGGTAGAGGTCTTGAGATACTTAGTTATCTTTGGTGATTCCCCTAATGGTTGGTTTGAATATGAATAGCATCAAGTGTTGTTCTATGGGAGGCTTTTCATTCCTTTGGAGATGCATGAGATGGTTCTCTAGGAGTTTCATAGCTCGAATTTTATGGTACATATAGCTATAAAAAATATGTATTAATCTTGGAGAAATTGGTTTTGGTGGTCTTGGTTAAAGCGTGTAGTTTTAGTGTTTATTTATCAATTTTTGGTCTTTCAAAAGGTGAGGGTCGAACATCGTGTTCCCGGTGTATTTCTTCAGTCATTAGAAATTAATTAGTGGAAGTGGGAGGACATATTTATGGAAATTGATACTAGTTTAGTGCAAGATCATGGAGGATTTTATTCTATATGGGTGGTAGTGGGAAGTTGGAAGAAATTAACCCACTTCATAGTGATCAGGTAGTCAAGATCTATGGAGGTTTTATCAAGGAAGTACCTGGTGGAGGTGGTGAGGCTCCACAGATTCCTAATGATGATCATCTCTAGTCGTGGTCCTCATTTTAAATCTATTTTGGAGATATATTCAGTGTGCTTTTGTTTCTCAGATATTACTTAGTACTACTTTCCATCTATTTATAGATATTCAAACAGTGAAGACCATCTAGACTCTTAAAGACATGTTGCCTTCCATTGTGCTGGACTGAAGCTGTAGTGTTAGTAATTCTCAAGCCATAACTGGTATAGAGTATGATAGAGATATTTTAGGTGATTTGAGAGAGGATGAATGAAGTAGGGGATCATCAAAAGTCTTATGTTGATCATATGAGGGAACCTATAGAGTTCAATATTAGAGATCATGTGATCCTAAAGGTGACTCCTCATTATGGGAAGTGAAGGTTTTCTTGTGGGTGTAAGATTTATACCTAGTTTGTTGGGCCTTTCTAGGTATTGGATCATGTTGGATTTGTGGTGTATCAGGTAGCACTTGCCCCAAAAATGAGTTAAATATGTAATGTATTCTATGTGTACCAACTCTATAAGTATTTTCATGATGACTCTCCCATCATCGATTGGGGTGAGATAGATGTTGGAGATGATGTGACCTTTAAGGAGTGGTATGTGGAGATCTAGGAACACCAGGATAAGGTGTTTCATGGATGTTCTATTCTCTTGGTTTGTGTCTTATGGTGACACAGTGGCGTAGAGTAGAGTAACTAGAAACATGATTCATAGATACATGCTCAGTACCCTGAGCTATTTGATATTTATATATTCACTAATACACATATTCCCTTTAACAGTGTGAAAAAAGGATTTTAACAGTGCTAAAAAGGCATTATTAATAGTAGTTCTGATAAAGGGGGTCCTTTATCTATGCTAAAAAAATGCTAATAAAGGCCTTGCTGGATGAAATGTGTTTTTAATATAACAAAACACCTAGAAAAAACCAATAATTTCAAAAAATAATATATACATTTAATTGTAATCATTAATAAAAAATGTCCTCCTAGGGTATATACAAAAAAAATACTACTATATACACTTCAAACAATGTTTTAAATAATTACATTTACAATTATCCAACAAAAATTTAAAAACATTTCTATTTCATATTTTAACACCAGTGATCCCATCTCAAAAATGTCCCCCCATGGTATTAGTTACTAAACAAATCATCTCAACCTAAGAAAAATATTTTGCCTATATAAGAAAACAAATATTATATTAGAAATACTTTGAAGAAATAAATTAAACATTAATATGAAAGAATACATTAATAAAATGTAAATATTAAATAAAAAAGATATAGTTGGAGTGATACCGGTTACACCATGTGTAGTATTGAGGTGGGTTTGATTTCTACACATCAAAAATGAGTTATGGGTCATTTTCCTAAAATATAAAAACAACCTGGTTTTTTTTCTTAGTTTTGATTATGTCACTTGTTCTTTTACTAAAATTAATGTCAATTTTAAATAATGACACATTTGGAGTTATAATGGTCAAACCATGTGTCAGATTGAGGTGAATTTATTTCCTACCTATCATAAATTGAGGATGGATCATTTTTCTAAATTATTAAAATAATCTGAATGCATTTACTTAGTTTTCAGTATGTCAGTTGTGTTTTTTTACTAAAATATCATTTCAAACTAGAAACACACATTTTGTGTCATACCGGTTGCATCGTGCATCAGTTTGACATGATACTACTTCATACATGTCAAAAATAAATTATGAATCACTATCCTAAATTATCTAGACAATTGGATCTTGTTTTCTTGGTTTTCAATGAGCGACATGTTTTGAACTAAAATGTCAATTTTAAACTAATAATAGACACTTTAAGTCATAACTATCACACCATGCATCAAATTGAAGTGTGATTGATTCTTACATAACAAAAATGACTTATAGATCATTTTCCTAAAGTATTAAAACAATTTGAATGCATTTTCTTAGTTTTTAGTATGTCATTTGTTCTTTTTACTTAAATTAATGACAATTTTAAGTAAAAAAGACACACTTTGAGTTATATCGGTCATACTGTGCATCGTATTGAGGTTTGTTTGACTCCTACACATAAAAATGACTCATGGGTCATTTTACTAAAATATTAAAACAATAAGAATGTTTTTTCTCAGTTTTTAGTATGTCACTTGTTCTTTTTACTAAAATCAGTGTCAATTTTAAATAAAAAAGAAACACTTTGAGTTATACCGACCACACTGTGCATCCGATTGAGGTGTGGTTGATTCCTACAGGTCAAAAATGACTTATAGATCATTTTCCTAAATAATAAAAATAATATGAATTCATTTTATCAATTTTCATTATTCCAATTGTGTTTTTTTATTAAAATGTCAGTTTTTAGTATACCAGCTGTATTTTTTTATTAAAATGTCATTTCACACTGGAAACATGTATTTTGAGTCATAATGGTAACATCGTGCATTGTTTTGATGTGATAATACTTTATGAACATCACAAATTATTTATGAATCACTTTCCTAAATTATCAAGGAAATCGGAATATGTTTTATTAGTTTTCAGTGAGGGACACATTTTGAAAAATAATGTCAATTTCAAACTGATAACAGACACTTTGAGTCATACTAATCACACCATACATTGGATCAAGTTTTGGTTGATTCCTACACATCACAAATGACTCATGGATCATTTTCATAAAGTATCAAAATAATCTAAATGTATTTTATTAGTTTTCAGTATGTCACTTATTCCTTTTACTTAAATTAATGTCAATTTTAAATAAAAAGATACACTTGGATTTATACCGGTCACATTGTGCATCGCATTGTAGTGAAGTTTACCCCTACACTTCACAAATGACTCACGAATCATTTTCCTAAAATATCAAAACAATTTGAATATATTTTCTTTGTTTTTAGTATGTCACTTTTTCTTTTTACTAAAATTAATGTAAATTTTAAATAAAAAGAGACACTTTGAGTTATACCAGTCACATCATATATCATATTAAGGTGTAGTATATTATTAATTTTAAAAAAAATAACTTATATATCATTTTCCTAAATTATAAAAACAAACATAATGTGTTTTCTTGGTTTTAAGTATGTCAATTGTGTTTTTTTATGAAAATGTCATTTAAAACTAGAAACATGGATTTTGAATCATACTGGTTGCATCGTGTGTCATGTTGACATGAGAATACATTATACACATCAAAAATTACTTATGAATTTCTTTTCTAAATTATCAAGACAATTAGATCATGTTTTATTAGTTTTCGATGAGGGACAAGTTTTTAACTAAAATGATAATTTTAAACTGATAACAGACACTTTGAGTCATACCGGTCACACCGTGCATCGGATTGATGTGTGGTTGATTTTTATATGTCACAAATGACTCATGGGTAATTTTCCTAAAGTATCAAAAACAATCTAAATGTCTTTTCTCAGTTTTAAGTATGTAACTTATTATTTTTACTTAAATTAATGTAAATTTTAAATAAAAAGACCTACTTAGAGTCATACCAGTCGCACTGTGCATTGTATTGAGGTTTGGTTTACTCTTACGCATAAAAAATGACTCATGGATCATTGTCCTAAAATATCAAAACAATCTGAATGTGTTTTCTCAATTTTCTATATTTCACTTGTTCTTTTTAATAAAATTAATGTGAATTTTAAATAAAAGGAGACACTTTGAGTTATACCAGCCACACCATGCATCATATTGATGTGTGGTTCAATAATACACATAAAAATGACTTATAGATCGTTTTCTTGAAGTATCAAAATAATTAAAATGTGTTTTCTTGGTTTTTAGTATGCTAGTTGTGTTTTTTACTAAAATCTCATTTCAAACTGGAAACACATTTTTCGAGTCATATCGATCCCATTGTGTATTAGTTTGAAATGAGACTCATTCCTACATGTCCCAAATGACTTATAAATCACTTTCCAAAAATTATCAAGACAATATAATTGCATTTTCTCGGTTTTTAGTGTGTGACACTTTTTAAATTAAGTAGTCAAACATTTAATTTATATTGTGTTAATGAAATAGAGAATAGATAATATTATGATGGAAAACATAGTATATTAAAAAAAACTTTACATTCTCATTTAATTCTAAGTTTCAGCCTCTAAGTAATGTCTCTCATGAGCATGATCATCTTTGAAACAAACCACCTCGACTTGAAAAAATGAATCCACCTGTATAAGAAAAAAATTCTTATGTGAGTTATATAAAAACGAAGTAAATTAAACATAAATATTAAAAAATACACTAGTTCCATGGAATTTACATCTTGATGCTATTTTTGTACATTCTTCCATTAGGTATACTACCCATTCATTTCTAATAAAATCTATATCATCTTATGAATATGAGTTTTTTAGAAAGTCATAGTAGTACTAGAAAAATATAAATACTCAAATTATTAGTAAATATTTTAAATGAAAAAGTAATTATCTTTGAAAATACCTCATTGGGGATACTATTTTATTGATGGAATATGATCTTTATCATAAATTTATAAACATAATAACCACAATATTTTCCATTTGTTTGTTTTGGACACTATAGAAAAATTGAGGAGAATAAGTAACTTGTTTTGATAGGTGATTGAATAGTGAAATCTTATTATATATACCCTACTACTTGTTTAGTCGTAGAACTTTTCATTGTCCTTGGGCTTAGCCCCTGGCCTCATTCCTTATTTTTCATGATATTTATTCACCACCTTATAATAACAAAATACTCATTAAAACATAATCTAAATTAAATAACTTGATGTTTAGTTCTAAAATTTTGGATGTAGTGTATTAAAAATTGAAAAATGCCATCATGTGTTGTCATTTTGTGGGATATACATGCATTGAATCTAGGAAATAAATCTTTGGAGTATCTAAATTGACTGACTGAAAATTAAATTTTTATTTTCCAAACACTTTTAAGGGAAAATTTAGAAACCAAAGGTCAAACACGAGAGTAAATAACAGAGTTTTTAAAGAACAATTTAATCCTACTAGAATAAATCTCCCTAAAAAAATCCAACAGATTTTACTAACCTGAGTGTCTGGTACATCCATTAGAACATCTTTGAAATGAAAGGCCAACTTTCCCTAAGACTGTATATATTACTCAATGATGATCTTATCATTATTGAATCCCCCAACTAATATCAAGTCCTGCTTATCTATCCAAGCATACTAATCCCCATTAAGATTCATCCTTAACGATCTCCCCATCATTTTATCAGTTTCTTCTTCAGTAGCATTGAGAGACAAAAACTGTTCAATCATTTCTTCTTCTGAGCTCATGAGTAGTTCCAAGGATTGATCAAGCGTAACATCTGACTTACACTGGTTGTACAATTGCTTATATTTCAGATTATTCACTACCTATGTCTCCATAGGATGAGGCAAAAAGGATTAATCCTTCCTCTATTTATGGATGCCCTTTCACCCATCTATGGAGTGTCTGGATGAATCTCCTTCCACCTCCTGAACTGTATCCTCACTCTCTTTTAGATCACCTTAATATTGAACATCCAAATTGAGGCCACCATCCTATATTTTACAATCCAGATTCACGAACCCTCATCCCATAAAATTGGCCTCACTATTAGTATTCTCAATAATAACCTCGTTCATCTTAGCTACCTGGATTCCAGAAAGTTGGTCTGAATAATTTTTCTATGTGATAGATACATCATTAGGAACAAAACACCAAGGAAAGACCCCCTATAGATCCTATCTTAGTTCATAAACCTCCATACACGCAAAGAGATTGTATATTCTCACATTAGGACTGATTATTTTCAGTCGCGCCCCACTTGTTGCCTTCACCCAGCCCGTATTATCCTCACTGTGTGTAGATGCCTATGTGTTTTTATCATCTACATCTAACATGTTCTCAAAATGTTTCTCTGTATTTACCACTCTTATTTCAACCTCATCAGGAGTCTCAAATTCACTTATTGAGAAGGAAGATTCTAGAATACATCTCCCTCCAAGATAAACCTTCAATTTCTGAAAAATTTCATCCATTTTTTGTTCAATAAGTGCTAGTCGATCACCCTTCTTTATAATATTTCCTTTAATTGACGTTCCAGTAGAAAAATTAGATCCTTTCAACCCCCCCCCCCACTTCCTAAATCCACATCCTTATATAGTGCATGAATTGACCCGTCTTGTGGTTCAGCATGAACCACCTCATCCTCAACCTAAACACCTGCTTGTCCCAGACTAGAGGTCCCCTCTACACCATTGGTCCGAGACTTCTTCAAACCCTAATGTCTTGACCCACATCTGCAGACCACTGATGAATGGACTAACCACTTGAAAACTAAACAAAAGTCCACCCAAGACTCATACACCACCTTTTTCCTACAATTCAATTCCTATCCTACGGTAATCCATATGAAATCAGATGGATTTTGAGAAACATAAACTTCAAAACACACTCATGGATTCATAGGATGAAAAACTGCTTTGGTTTGGTTATCAAAGAATAAGAACCTACCTACGAGGTTCCCTAGCATCCTAATAATCGATGGATTCTAAAATGGCATGGGAAGGTTATGGAAGCTTACCCAAAGTTCCACCAAAGGGGATTCCTTATTCATATGATATTCTTATGTCCATCTATATCGGAAGAATCGGAACTTGTTATAGCTATGAGGCATGCTCGACCAAGATTTGATCAAGTATTCCTCTAACGTGAAGCAGATCATGAAGTTATTGTTATTGATAAAACCAACAGTAGATCTATCTATTAGACCCTATAAACCAAAAATGAATCTATCTAAGGTGTCCACCGAAGGCCTTCTATGTAAAAATCAATAAATTAGGGTCTGATTATGTAGCGTTGAAGTTTTTTAAACTCTGCGACTAAAAATGAAAGATTAGGGCATCCTTCATACAAATCTAGGACCTTAGGGTATATAGAGAAAGGTGGAAATGGGGAGAGAAAATATTATTTGGAAAATGTATATAAGGGATACTCCACTCCTTTGATAGACGATGAAGGTCCCTCCCCTTCTAGTGGGGGAGGGACCAGCAAGGAATCTACCACCTTCATGAACTGGGAGAAGGTGACGTAGCTTCCCCCTGAAGAAAATCCTCCAAATTGACTACAATGAGAAACCAATGTTTCTTAAAAACACAAAAAGTAATAAGTAGTGAAATCAATGAAAATATATTTTATATGATTAAATTATAGAGTTTTACCCCTGAAATATTGGTAATAAGAAGAGTATTTCATCTGAGATTTTTCTTTCAAATGATTTGGCCAAGCGTACCACTATTGCATCCTCTTTTTGGATTCTATTATTGGTTGTTCTATAGAGGAGATTTGAGGACTAACGAGTCCAAAAAATCATGGGGAAATACCTTCAATTTTTTTCGATATATACACCTAGCAAAAATATGAAATGTATTTAGTCATAATTAACACAGTATATTAGCTTTTGGAAAATCAAATCATGAAAAAATACCTCATGTATACATTTACAACTGAGGAACCTACCCAATCATAGTTGAGGATTTTACTTACATTCTCAACACCAATGAAGTCTTGAACTTCCTATAAATATATATTTTCTTCAAAATCAACTATGTGACTAAAATTATTTTTTAACTTTGTATCCATATGAACCTTCAATGATAATAAATATGGATATAGAACTGAAGAGGTAAAGGTTCTTTCAGTAGATTATTTCAATTGGTTGGTCGATCCTTTAGATGGTTTTGAGTCAGTATTTCATTTCACCCTCCTCCCTTTTTCATTTTGTAATAATATTCATTTGTTCAAAAAAAATTCATTAATTTTTAAAGTTTTGGCTTGAAAACTAAATTGGAAAGGAATACCTTCTTATTGACTTGTTTTTTTACAAAATGTGATGGCCATGTGATGAATGTTCCAAAAGATTGTTTTATCTTGTGAATATATTCCTCATTAATTGGAACAAGTACCTTGGTGATCATTTCATGGGATACACTAATAGATACTCTCACATGACCTATTGGAAGTGATCTATTGTGTGGCATGTCGTTTTGGATATCAAACACTATAGACCTCACTAAAAGGCTATGGGTGGGTGTTGATAGATATAAATCATGGTCATTATCACCCTATAGAATATTAGTATATGAAATGTATAAGTGTCTGTCTAATTCAAATTTCATAGAAACAATTATTAAAAAACTGATTACCATGTCTAAGACAGCTCTTTTAGTGGAATAACTCACCTCAAAGATGGTGGGGTAGTGGGATCGACAGGCAATGGTTGTTCTTGAGTTGTTTGTTCTCTTTGCTCCCCCCCCCCCTCGTAAAAGTTTCTAGAATCTCTCTCTACCATTGGAATTTTTCTTCAAGGGTATCTATTATTTCTCTCATCCATTTTATTTCTTCACCTTGATCCTCCTCTTGTTTTTTTTCTCAAAATATGTTCAGGGTGTCACCCCAAAACCTGCACCTCTGACACTGTCATACTGTTCTGGGTTCTTCAAGGTCACCAATAGTATGTGTTCATTTGGTATAGGTTTTTTTGATTCATGTGATTATTTCAGATTTAAAATATAGGAAAATAAGTAATCATTGTTATATAATAGTGGTTTAAATCAAACCAAATTTTTATTATGTCATACTTAAACATGTTTCCCACACTTTTTTTATGTTTTCAACTATTAGCATCCCATATTTATTTACACATTCCTCCTTCCATAGAAAATGGTGTGGGATGGAATTGGATTTTTATTTTGAGTCATGAATCTACATATAAATAGGGGAACATAATTATGTTGTTGTTTCATGTCACATAAATGTATTATGGTATATTTATAATACATACCATTTTTTCAAGTGAAACTTACTCCATCCTCACTTTACTATAGGGGTAAATTCATTTTTTGCCCATTCCTTATTTTTAGTACTCAATTATTATTTCATAAATAAAGAAAATCAATCAATGTGATGAATACATGTATCATCAAACAACATATTACTAGCCACAATGCACTTGAATAGACACATCTTCCCAACAGATAGTAAATGCATCCCATTTTTCTTTGGTTATCAGGTGTGTATAGCTAAGCAGTGGGTGTAGGTTTATTTTCCCTTAAACATCTTTAAGATGATGTCTCATTAGAATTGTTTGAAACCCTCTATGAATCCTTCAATCAATAATTAATACGTATTTCTTGTGGTAGTCATCTACTATAAATTCACTCTATAATGAATGATGAATATTAAATCAATTTTTCATTATTTTATTTTTTAGTAAAATAAAGAAATGATATCATAATGTTGCTATAATTTCTTCCCACATCAGTTTCTTAAGCCCAAGAACAACATAGTGCCATAAATCTACATCAATTAGTATGTATTGTTGAGTGATTATTCTAATGTAACTACTGAACATGGCCTTTTAGGGGATAATATGATGACACCATTCATTCTATCTGACCTCATATTTTATACCTTTGATTTTCACCTTCATGATTTTTTCTAATACCATCAAACTATGAAGCTCTAATTTTTTATGTGTCGTCGGTCCTTCATCGCCTATAATTTTCTTGGATTCAACATCATCAATATGTTTCTATGGATTGGTAGCATCATCATGTGCATATGATCATCATACCTCTGCATTGGGAGTAGCAGCAGGTTGAGAAACCTATTATTCCTCGAGATTGGGAGCACCAGCACATACAGAATGTCTTTGTTCCTCTGCACTGTGAGCAGAAGCAGGTTGAGAAACCTATTGTTCCTTAGGATTGGGAGCACCAATATGTGATGAAGTCATTATCTATAGAAGTGGTTTAATATTTAATTTAGAGTACATAAATTTAGAATTGAATAGATAATAACATGAGGTAACACAATGTATATTAAATATTTATATAACCTGATTATTGAACTCTATGTTTTTTAAAGGATGAAGGGATCTGAACCCTCTATCAACTATCCAAATCCATTCATTGTGGTCTCCTCTGACATACAAAATTTTGTCAATATTGGGACTATTGTGAAATCATATTGATGTCCTAATGAAAGAGTTTTCCCCAATTGAATTTTCATTTTACCCTTCAATGGTTTTGGTCGATAACAAAAAAAATTGAGCACTTTCATTTTGTGGGATCTAAAACATTACATACTTGTACTGCATGTGATTCCATTATAAACAGTTCATATTTTTACCCTTCCTTACTAAAATCAACTTTCATGAATCTAGATTCATTTATTTTAACATCACTCCTATTAACAAATCACTTTCATTGAAAAATAGGCACTTGGAATATTGTATAATCCAACTCCCATAATTTTTTGATGATGCCAAAGTATGACATATTCAGGTAAATTGGATTTTTGTCCTTATTAATAGAAACATGCACTGATACAATCACAAGTGTAACTCCACTAGTTTTTATAGTACTATCTTCATCATGTTCATTTGTATAGAACATATAATCATTAATTACATAACCATTGTAATATAATACATACACACTTGGTCCTAAAACTATCCATCAAATTCATTTTAAAATTGAATCTAGATTTTCATCTAACTCATTAAAAATATGGTCCCAAAACCAACCTATAAACTATTGATTATGGGTATTTGATATCCATGTTTTAACCCTTTATGGATTAAAATTCCTAAGAATTTATTTGTGGGTTTCAACATATAAGAAAACCTCCAACCTATTATAAAAAATGTAAATGTGGGCCTGCTCCTAATCTATAATATTGATTGTGACAACATCTCTTCCAAAAATTGCTTCACTCGAAAGGAGTGTGGTTTGATGATATTTCAGTAGACCAATTATTTGCACACCTGGTAGGTATTGGTATAGAATTTAAAATCTTCCTTAATAATATATATCTCCATAATAAAATCCTCTGGAAAACTTCAATTTTTGATATACCCATTCAAAATATTCATATATCATTCAATATGGTACATCTATCTATATTTTATAGGACCACATAGTCGAATATCTCTCACCAAGTGAACCATAAAATGAACCATCATATAAAATAATTTTGATGGGAAAAACATTTTTAATTCCCATAATATGATGACAATTTATCTTTCCATAGTTGGCAATTTCGACGAGTCTATAACTTTACTGCATATAGCTTTGAATAAGAAACAGTGCTTGGTTAATGTATGATAGGAATTATTGGGAAAAATGAAATATAAAGCTATAATAATTAGATATTTCATCAAAACATGGAATTCATGTGATTTCAAACCCTTTAACTTTAAATTGGTCTATGACACAATGTTCTTGACATTTAATGAATACCCATTTGGATCATTTATGTCATTGAATAAGGTTTAAAACTTATATATATCCTACCTAGAAAGAGTGTAAGTATATGGAGGAAGAAATGTTCACTTTTCACCCTTCACTGGCACCAACTCTTCTCATATTCCCATGTTAACCATATCCAACCTAGACTTAATTCCATCTTTTTTTTCAGGTGCATTTAGCAACATGTCACTGACACTATCACATACTTTTTTAACATTCATAACATCAAGAAAATGTCTGATGTACAAAAAATTCTAGTATGGTAATTCAAAAAAAACTAATCTCATTTTCCGACTGGTTTTTGTAAGGTTTTCCGAAAAAGGTTTACCAAAAGCAATTTCCACATATTTTACTTTCTCAAACAGCTAATCACATGTTAGTATAGATGGTTTTTATGTTCTTATGAACATCCATAGATGATTCGGTCCAATATCGGTACTTATTCCACCAAGGTAGAAAATTGTGATGTCCTAGAAATGCAGTTTTTGATAAATTTTTCAACCTAATTGACTGCATACCCTTTTTGTAAATAGGACACCCTTGAGTTCCTTAAATGCTATATCCTGACAATTTTTTATAAGAAGGAAAGTCATTTATCATCCCGTAAAACATGGATCTCAACATGAAATATTCATTTATATAAGAATCATACAATGTAACACCTAAATACCATAATAATTTCAAATCATCGATCAATGGATTCAAATAAACATCAATATCATTAATCAGTTGTTTTGGTCATGATATAAGCATAAATAACATGATGTATTCTTGTTTCATGCATAACCACGATGGAAAGTCATAATTTTCTAACATAATTGACCATGTACTGCGAGTGCTGATTTGAAAACCAGAAGTATTCAATCCATCTGTAGTTAATGCTAGTTGAAGGTTTCTTAGATCATTTCCAAATTCAGGATACTGGTGATCAATTCTCTTATACTGAGGAGAGTCTACCAGGTGACTTAGTTTCCTATCTTTAATTCTTATATTTGTGTTCCATGTCAATTTCCATGTAGTCTCCTCACTTACATATAGATTCCAAAACCTTGGAATGATTGAAGAGTACCATAAAACATTAATTGGACTGGTTTCATCTTTCTTGTATTGAGAAGCACCATACTTTGGTCATTATGTAATTGATTTGTGGTCCTTGTGAAAAATATATATATTCATTTGGGTAGGTGTGTATTCTTTCAAAGATCATCCCCATCGAGTGTAGTATCTGTTTGACATCATATGTTTTTCTTGGGAGATTATTATATTCTAGGAGAATTTCATTCAAGAGAGAAATTATTTTTGTAAAACCAATGTCATTCCATCCATTTCCTTCTTTCAAATTATATAGATTCAATATGGATGAAAATGATATATATTTAGTGAAACCAGCATACAATGGCATCTTTTCACAACTCTTTAACTTCTCAAATAATTTTAGGCGATCACAAAGTTCATCTTCAACTGTACTTGTCATTTTATCAATATGATCTTCATTATAATTCACATCTGTAATCAAATTTGGAGGTCTGGTGGCAGTAGTAGGGTCTGGCGGTGATGGAGTCGAGGTAGGCGATGACGGTGGAAACAGCGGAGGTCATAGAGGGGTTCGCAACAGAGGTGTGGTTCGTGGTAGAGGTGAGTTCATAGTGGAGGAGGGTTTCGTGGAAGAGGTGGGGTTCAGCAATGGAGGTGGGGTTCATGGAGGAGGTGGGTTCACAGCGGAGGAGGGGTTCATGGCGGAGGTGGGGTTCAGTGTACGGCAGAGGTGAGGTTCAAAGAGGAGGTGGGTTTCGCAGAGGAGGAGGGATTCATGGTGGTGGAAAAGGGATTAACACTAGAATAGAGGGGTCTAGGTAGAGGAGGGTTCAACGGCAGAGGATGGGTTGGTAGTGAGAGAGATCAGCTTCCGTGAGAGCTTCAGGTGCGCAAGAGAATAAGTCGACTGTCAGGGTTCATTTTTAAAATTAGGTAAAGCTTTTATCAGCACTAGTTAAAAAACGTTGATAAAGGTATGTTTTATCAATGCTAAAATAGAAAGTGTTGATAAAACATGCATTTATCGGCACTTTTTTTGCCCTGATAAACATAGGCATTTATCAGCGCTTTTTTAGCGCTCATAAAAGCGTATCTTTATCAGTGCTAAAAAAGCACTCATAAAGCTATAATGTTAATAATTTATTTATATTATTATATATATTTATAAACTTATATATAATAAATATTTATTTATTTGTAATTATAAAATTATAATAAATATATTTATTATATTTATAATTATATTTAATAAATATATATAATAAATATATTTATTATATATAATTATAAATATTTATTTATTTATATATAACTATAAATTTTATTTATTTAAATAAGTATAAAATTATAATATTTGTATTTCGTATATTTATATTTTTATAAATATATATAATTAAAATATTAATTATATATATTTATAGGATTATAAATATAATAAATATATATTTATATAAGTATATAATTTAAAAAATTATAATAAATATATATTTATTTATATTTATAATTATAAATATGTATTTATTTATTTATTTAAATAATTATAAAATTATAAGAATTGTATTTATTATACTTATAATTTTATAAATATATATAATTAATATAATTATCATAATTTTATAATTATTTAAATATATATATATATATGTATTTATTAAGAATTATAATTATAAATGTTTTTATTTATTTATAAATATTTGTATGTATTTATAAATATATTCTTTAATTATATATATTTTTAACATTGTAAATATAATAAATATATTTATTATAACTTTATAATTATTTATTTATTTATTTATTTATTTATTTATTTACAATTATAATTATAAATATTTATTTATTTATTTATAATTAAAAAATAATAATAAATATATATTTATTTATAGTTATAATTATAAATATATAATTTTTTTTATTTAAAAAACTATAAAATTATAACAAATATATTTATTATATTTAAAAGTTTATTAATATATATAATTAGAATATTTATTATAATTTTATAATTATTTAAATATATCTATTTTTATTTATAATTATAATTCTAAATATTTTTATTTATTTATAAATATTTGTATATATTTATAAATATGTTTATTTAATTATATATATTTATAACATTATAAGAATAATAAATATAGTATTTTATAATTTTATAATTATTTAAATAAATTTATATTTATTTATAATTATAAAAATTATAATAAATATGTATTTATTTGTAGTTATAGTTATAAATATATATATTTATTAAAATAATTATAAAATTATAACAAATATATTTATTATATTAATGATTTTATAAATATTTATAATTAATATATTTTTTAAATTTTATAATTATTTAAATATATCTATATTTATTTATAATTATAATTATAAATATTTTTATTTATTTATAAATATTTGTATATATTTATACATATATTTATTTAATTATATATATTTATAACTTTATAAGTATAATAAATATATTTATTATAATTTTATAATTATTTAAATATATATATATATATATATAATTATAACTATATGTAAATATATTTCTAAGTATTTGTATATAATTATAAATATATTTATATGTATATAATATATTTGTTAAATTATAATAGATGTATCAGTTGTAATTTTATAATTATTTATATATATAGTTATAATTATAATTATAAATAAATATATTTCAAAGTATTTATATAATTAAAATTTTATAATTATAAATGTAATATATATATTTATTAGTTAAATGTATTTATTTTAATTTTATAAGTTTTTATGAGAATAGATCCATGAGTATAACATGAATGAATCGTATAACTAGTAAAGTATATAGATAATAAAAAATGATTCACTACATATGGACAACATGAATAATAATAATAATGGTGTAATGTATAAATGAACATTAATTCATGATGAATACATGACATATGCACGTCAATTATAATCATGAATCAATATATTTATTGACCAAATTCATTGGAAACATATATTTATTGAAATATGTATATTTATTTATTTATAATTACTATTATAATTATATATATTTAAAAAGTATTTATATATAATTATAATTATATAATTATAAATATATAATTATAAATATAATAAATATATTTATTATTTAAAAAATTTTATTATAATCTTATAATTATTTAAATATATATTTATAATTTTATAAATAATTTTTTTAAACATTATATTTTTTTATTTTTTTTATTTTTTTATTTATTTATTTATTTAAATTATTAAAAAATATTAAATGTAAACATGTGTTTTTTATTTAATGTGTATAAATAAACTTTATTTTTTAATATAAATATAATAATTTTATATAAATTAATAATATTTTTTATTAGAAACTTTTATCAGCACTATTAATAGCGCTGATAAAGGGTACACCTTTATCAGTGTTTTTTTTGGCACTGATAAATGGTAGATTTATCAGTTCTTTTAGATAGCACTAATAAAATCCCCCCTTTTATCAGCATGTTTTTCTTAGCACTGACAAATTTTGGCACTACCCTTATGCTGATATGTGGTAGTACTTGTCTTGTAACGTTGTTCCCCAATAGATGATGCCCTTTTCTAGTTTAATATATGGTTTCCTCTTGTTGTTTGACATGGATTTCTCTCATTTTAGAAGTATCTCCCCTAGGAGAGTGTTTTAGGAGTTGGTTATTATTATTTTGTGTTTCCTACTTATATCCTCTAAGTGAGGTAGTTGAGCTCCTATGATGGTGAGATTCTTAAGAGGTATTCTAATGGGTGGTTGTTCAGATAACCCTTTCTCTTTCATACCTCTTTGAGTTTGGTTTGGATTCTCGAGGATTAGAATGTTTTGAGAGGTATCAAATTTAAGGGTATGGATCTAAGTATCACTTTTCTTTGTGAGTTATGGGTGTTGTAGGAACCTGGAGGAGGTTCCAAGGAGTTTGGATGGAGGACAAGGAAGATAGTGCTTAAATTTCTTCTTAAAAAGGGATTATATGTCGTGAAGTGAAGGCTAGAATGTGGCTTGGCCTATGTTTATGGTGTGGAGAATCTTGGTTGTGTCATAGTGTCTTGGGAGAGGAATTTGAGGCTACTACCATTTTAGGAATAGTTGTGGTGTGGAGGCATGTTGTGATGTATCTCGTCCCATGGTAGTCGAGTGGCTACAGCACAATAGCCCCAAGGAGGAATTGGTTAGTTCTTCTAATTCCAGCACCCTTGTTCCATGGATATGGGTTGCGCCATGGCCCATCACATGGGCTTCTAAGTCTGTGGTAGGGTGATGGTGGCCTCACCATGGTCCCCATATCCTTTGTAATATGATTTTTCCATAGATCTCAATAACATATTTGACCAAGGGGTCTAAAACATGGTCTTGTGCATTGTGTTGTAGAAACACTTATGTCAATAGGTGTTGTGGTGTGGTCCAGTGGGTTGCATTGTGGCCTTCTAAAATTTCAATTGCCTATAAATGCTTACCAACCCTCAAACCTATCCTTCTTTTACTTATTCCTCTTGAACTCAAAACTCCCAAGATATATTTTTGAATCCCTTTGAATCCCCTTTCTATAGGGATCATCCTTGGATTCCTATGTTTGATCTGTAGTGATCTAAGGTGGGTTTTTCCTCTATTTTCTAGCGGTTTCTCCCCATTTGATCTTTTTTTCCTCCCATTATTATTTCCATGCGATGTAGTTTGAATTCCATCATTATAATGAAGTTTTAATTCTTGGTTTTTAATGTACTTGTGGCATGATGTCTTGGTAGATTTCAGTTTCTTTGTAGGAGAGTAGATGTGGCATTCGTGATGTTGGTCTATTCCCATGCAAAGAACATTGACGCTTTCAAAGTAAGGGATTTTTTTCTTTTACTTTATTTACATGAAATTATAGATTCATCATGTTTAGTATAATTTTATTATGGTGTAATTATTCTAATAATTATTCAATCGAAATAAATAATGAAATTGTTTAATGTATAGCAATCGCATATTGTTTCTTTTGACTGTGATAAAGGTTTACCTATTATTTTAATCGATGTTGTTCTATCTATGTTATTATTTGTTTAACATGTTTTTATGCTTGGTTTAGCATGTTAGATGAAATTTTTAAAGAACATAAAGCCTAAATTTATTTAATTAATAGGTTTAATGATTAAAGAGTCGTGTTTTGTAATTTGGTATTTCTTATAATTTGATGATAATAAAATTGATGCAAGTTTTCATGTTTAATTGAATATGTTATTCCATGTGTTAATGGAATTGATCAATAAATTTAAGCATGTTAATTATTATTGATGATAAATTAAAAAGGCATGTTAATTGATAATTGTTCTTCTCGTAGTTTGATGAAACTGTTTTTGATGCTAGAGAGCATGTTTGATGATTTAATATATTGTTATGGCTTGATGCCTTATGTTTCCCGTAGTTCGAACCTATGAATAATTAATTAGTTAATTGAATATGGAAAAAATCTGGTTTTCTGATAAAGATAATTACTTGGGGCCATGAGTGTCTACTATTTATAAAGGTTGGATGCCTTGTGTTAGGGTTGTGAGAGTCTATTTTCTTGAGAAGGTTGAATTCCTTGTTTTTAGCACCAGGTTCTCTATTGACTATGTTTTTTTTGGTTGACTTCTATTATGTGTTATGGTTATGAACCTTATGATGTGATTTGAGTGTGTGATGGCTGATGATATATGGGTGGAGAAGCCTAGTTGATATGGCATAAATTGACGCCTATGATGGAGAGATGTATGGGGATATAAAATATGGTGTCAGGGATGGCACCAGAGAGAATGTAACATGTTAACTTTGGATTTACCCATTGATGTGATGAAATATGGATACTTTTTTTGAATTAATATATTGAAATAATGGAAGGTATTCTTGCTTGTTTTGCTAGAATTATCTTCCCCACTACTGAGGCAGCTATTTGTGCTTGGCTATGCATGTCTTATTTGGTAGCTTAAGAGGTTTTCCTATAGTACCTAGAATTATAGAATAATATTAATGATTATTAATAAATGGTTTCACCCAAGGGGTTAAAGATGATAATCTTGAGGAACCATGGACTCAGTTTTCTTATGCTTAGAGGGCTTAGACTTCATTCTATTGGTTAATTTAATTTAATTTGGATAATGTTAAGGATTATGGTTAATTGATAATGAATTAATTAACAAAATAATATATATAAAAAAATAAAATAAATGATTTAAAGTACATACTTTATTTTTTTTCTTGTGTACTTATGGGATATCTAGTTCCTAATAGTGGTTTTCAGGTGTCCGAGTAATGATAGTTCCAATTGAGGTTTTGACTAGGTTATTCCCATAGTGTGTTTGTGAGTTATATTATATCATGTATGTTTTGTGATTTCATACTCTACCCCACCCATGTTGGTAGGGTGACTAATACCCAGCCGAATCTAGGAGAGTGTTTTCCTCAACATCACAGTGGGAGGATGGATGGATTCCTTCCCCCTCTGGACCCAATCTCTTCTATTGATAGTACTTTTTGTTGTTATGCACGGTGGTTAGTTTCCCTATATATGTGGGTATAGGGTTGTGATGTCTTGTAGTTATTTCAAACACATTTATCTCCAGATATAGTGTCTAAATGGTTATTATAGGTATGATGTGTGTACGCTATGATGGCTTGATGTTCCTTACTCGATGTATGGGTTATGATAGATTTAGGTATAATACCCGATGTATGATACACGACATGAGGGCTATGATGGATTCTGTAAAAATAAATGGTTATTATATGGTTTGGATGAAATAATGATGTGATGATGTGATGTATCAGCTAGGTGTTTTTAGGTTGTCCTATTTTAAAGAGTGGTGGATTAGAACGCGTGATGTTGGGGCAGAGCAAAAAACTAATGAGGAAGTGTTGGTGGGGTACCCTTGATGTTATTTTACTATGTTATGATCTCTTTATGTGTTTCTTGGTGAGATATATAAATGGTGTGGTTGGGAACTTAGTATACCTATTTAGCTGATGAGTTAGTTTCACTTTTTTAACTTGACTTTAGTGTGTTTTCTTTATCTTTTACATGACAAGATCTGGGGAGGATCCTACTTAGTATACCTGTTATACTCACCCTGCATATATATAAGCTATTTTTCAGGTCAACAGGAGTGGGTTGGATATTGGGTTGGTTACTACTATCTTTTGGTTTTACAGGATCTGTTTGGGATTTGTGGTCATTACCGAGTTTATCTTTTTTGTACTTGTAGTTCCTTTTTAGTTACTTTGGTTTTTTATGATATTACATGTATACACTTGATATTTCTTTTATATTTATGAGCAAGGGTTAATTGGTGTATCTATCTTATCACTCTCTTCTACATGTTTCTCTTAGACGGTAATGCCCCCCATATGTGGATGGTATACCCTTGGTTCTAGTCACCAACCCAAGGCCTAATAGAGGCGGACCTTAGGTAGTCACCATCTCCCTTCTCTCATTATCATCCTAAGAGGGGTTCCCTTTGGGGAGAGGGGATCATGACACCTGAGCTTTTAACAACTAGTTGGTTTATCAAGTTAAAGATAAACCTACATTTAACCTAGGGGAAAACTCGTTGAGTTGATATCTGACCCAAGTTGTAGCATTCCTCTATTGACCCTTGTATCTCCTTGGTTGGTTTCACCTCATCTCGTGTCCTGAGCTTTATCATCCTTCTTGAAGCTTCATCCTTTACAATTTCATACTCACTCACAAGTGAGGGGGTCTTAGGGTTTAGGGTTACATTAAATAATATTTGGAAACTCAATCCCATGCATAATAAAGGTATAAGAGATGATATACAGATCATTATATTTAATTAAATAATAAATTTATCACAAAAAATCATATAATAAATAATTAAATTAAATATAATATCAACACATACATGTGTTGGTTAAACTCATTATCATTGACAACATGCAATGGGTATGTGTTTGATTTTCTATCATTAATTTCAGTTTCATTATTTATAAATAAAAATTTTAAAATTAATAAATTAATCTTATTATTAATTAATTAATTATATTATCTTAATTATCAATCCAAATAGTCTATGATACTTCCATCCTCTATGAGTTTAAATAAATTAAATTAATTAATTTTAATTTAAAATTATTGATTACCTGACATATGTTGATTGGGAACATGGTGTGTACCCTTCTACTCGTATTAAATATAGTTTGGAATATAATGAATAACTAATGCACTGGAGGAAACATAATGTGCACTCTTAAGTGTTTTATTAAACCCATTTTTGAAGTTTAACACATACACAATGTGTATTGTCACTCAACTTGGCATGTGGATTACATTGTTTGTGGTTTGTATCATGTATTGTGTACTTACATGGCATGTATGCCAACACGGTATGTAGTGATATACACGATGTGTTGTTCCATGGTTCAAGTCATGTAGTCTACATGGAATTTAAAGATACATTATATTACATGAATATATTTGGTATGTACCACTAGTGATGTCTATGAAGTACAAGGTGGGTATGATGACCATACAAGTCGTGTATTTATAAAAGAACAATGAAAATAATTATTAAAGCATTTAATTCCACACGATCTATAAAAAGTCACTAGGTATATACTTGGTGCTGAAAAAACCCTATCAAATAGCCTATATATCCTATTACATGTTATGTAGTTTGATTTTGATTTTAATTATCCATGTGTTGACTCATATGGCACGCCTATATCGGTATGTACCTTTCATGAGTTGGCATGAGTTATAAGGTGTTTACATCTAGCTACACTATGTAATTTGTTATTAGACATCCACACTACACGCCTAGGGATTAGTATGAATCTCACACATATTATCATGTGTTACATTGTGTATATTTCCATTTACATGTTGCGTACTTTATGTGATGTTGTATCACTTGGTAGGCAGTCAATACATGGCATGTAATGATGTAATGTACTTTGACCACACAGTTTTTATGATTTACACTGGGTCAAAACCATATAAGGTTACACTGCTTATTTATCATCTACACGTTATGTACTCTATTTCAAGTTATGTATCAACTGGTAGTCAATACACGATGTGTGTAATGGAACTATGTACTAACCCCCGCATAATGTGTCGTGATTTTCATGACTTGTGATTTTATAATTGACTAATGGTACACAGTGTGTAATTTCGATTACACATTGTGTAACTATGTCTTGTGGAAAATATCATCATCACCTCTATATGGTATCTCCAAGCCTTCTTCATCTATTCTTATCCTCAACTTGGTCATATGAATTCAAACAAATGCACTATCTTGACTTTTAGATTTAAAAAATTGCAAACTAGAAATGAAATCTCTCTAAAACCATAAATTGATCAATAAAATTATAAATAATTATAAATTATAAAATAACCATTATCATACTACATGAAGGTTTGGGGGTGCATAGGAAGCACTTTTCCTAGTTTCTAATAATGTTTTTCCATTGATTTCAAGGATAAAATATGAAGAATTTTACATAGAACCCCCAAAATCTTCATAGAGAGAATATTTTCTCATTTAATTTATAACTAATTTAAAATAATAATTATCTCATTTTGATAATTCTTCTTGTTTTTTATTAATTTAGTATTTTCTCTCATAGTATCATCATTTTGGTGAAAATCCAAACTATAATTTTTCTAATGATATTCATACAATCATTATGAATCTCAGAGTGTGTCCTTAGTATTATAGTTATTAGCATGGAAAAACAAATCACTTTGCATCATTTTGAAATTTTTTTGATTCCTACATTTCACAAATGACTAATAGATAATTTTCCTAAAATATCAAAACAATTGGAATGTGTTTGTTAGGTTTTGAGTATGTCACTTGTTCTTTTACTAAAATTAATGTCAATTTAAAATAATGACACATTTGGAGTCATATCGGTCACACCATGTGTCATATTGAGGTGTGGTTATTTAATACCTATCAAAAATTACTAATGGATAATTTTCCAAAATTATCAAAACAATCTGAATACATTTCCTTAGTTTTCACTATGTCAGTTGTGTTTTTTTAATAAAATATCATTTCAAATTGGAAACACACATTTTAAGTTATATCGGTCACATCGTTCATCATTTTGACATGACACTACTTCATAAATGTCAAAAATTAATTATAAATCACTATCCTAAATTATCTAAACAATTGGATAATATTTTCTTGGTTTTTAGTGAGGGACGCGATTTGAACTAAAATGTAAATTTTAAACTGATAACAGACACTTTGAGTCATGACAATCACACCATGCATTGGATTGAAGTGTGGTTGATTCCTGCACATCACAAATGACTCATGGATAATTTTCCTAAAGTATAAAAATAATATGAATTCATTTTATCAGTTTTCAATATGTCACTTGTTCTTTTTACTTAAATTAATGTCAATTTTAAATAAAAAACACACTTAGAGTCATATCGGTCATACCGTGCATCGTATTGAGGTTAATTTGACTCCTACACATTAAAAATGACTCATGGATCATTTTCCTAAATTATAAAAATAATAAAAATGTGTTTCCTTAGTTTTCAATATATCACTTTTCTTTTTACTAAAATTAATTTCATTTTTAAATTAAAAGATAAACTTTGAGTTACACCGGCCACACCTTGCATCTGATTGAGTTGTGGTTGATTTCTACATGTCACAAATGACTTATAGCTAATTTTCCTAAATTATAAAAACAATCATAATGCGTTTTATCATTTTTCATTATTCCAGTTGTGTTTTTTTATTAAAATGTTGATTTTAAATATGTCAGTTGTGTTTTTTTATTAAAATGTCATTTCAAACTGGAAACATGTATTTTGAGTCATACTGGTCTCATCGTACATTGGTTTTATGTGATACTACTTCATACTCATCATAAATTATTTATGAATAACATTCTTAAATTATCAAGACAATCAGAGCATGTTATATTGGTATTCAGTAAGGGACACATTTTTAACTCTAATATCAATTTTAAACTGATAACAGACACTTTGAGTCATATGGGTCACACCATGCATCGAATTAAGGTTTTTTTGATTCCTGCATGTCATAAATGACTCATGGATAATATTAATAAATTATAAAAATAATCCAAATGTGTTTTCTCAGTTTTTATTATGTCACTTGTTCTTTTTACTTAAATTAATGACATTTTTAAATGAAAAGACACACTTGGAGTCATACTGGCCACACCATGCATCTTACTGAGGTGCAGTTGACCACTAAAAATCACAAATGACTCATGAATATTTTTTCTAAAATATCAAAACAATATGAATAAATTTTCTTGGTTTTCAGTACGTTACTTTTTCTTTTTACTAAAATTAATGTCAAATTTAAATAAAAATAGACACTTTGAGTTATACCAGTCACACCATACTTTGGATTGAGGTGTTTTTGATTCTTAAATGTAAAAAAATAACTTATAGATCATTTTCCTAAATTATAAAAATAATCCTAATGTGTTTTCTTGGTTATCAATATGCTAGTTTTTTTTACTAAAATGTCATTTCAAACTAAAAACATGGATTTTGAGTCATACTAGTTGCATTGTGTGTAATTTTTATATGAGACTTCTTTATACACATCACAAATGACTTATGAATTATTTTACTAAATTATCAAGATAATTGGAGTGTGTTTTATTGGTTTTTGGTGAGGGACATGTTTTGAACTAAAATGTCAATTTTAAATTGATAACGAACACTTTGAGTCATACCAGTCACACTGTGCATTGGATTGATATGTGGTTGATTCCTACACATCACAAATTAGTCATGGGTCATTTTAATAAAGTATCAAAAACTATCTGAAATTGTTTTCTTAGTTTTAAGTGTCACTTATTCTTTTTACTTAAATTAATGTCAATTTTAAATAAAAAGACACACTTAGAGTCATACTAATCACACCTTGCATTATATTAAGGTTTGGTTTACTCTTACATGTCAAAAAATAATCATGGATCATTGTACTAAAATATAAAAACAATCTGAATGTGTTTTCTTAGTTTTCAATATTTCACATGATCTTTTTACTAAAATTAATGTCAATTTTAAATAAAAAGAGACATTTGAGCTATAACAGCCACACCATGCATCAGATTGAGGTGTGGTTGATTTTCACACATAATAAATGACTTATAGATCATTTTCCTAAAGTATCAAAAGAATTAAAATGTGTTTGCTCAGTTTTTAGTATGCTAATTGTGTTTTTTTACTAAAATTTCATTTCAAACAGGAAACACAAATTTTGAGTCATATCTGTCCCATTTTGTATCAATTTGAAATGAGACTCATTTCTATATGTCACAAATGACTTATGAAACACTTTAAAAAATTATCAATACAATTCATGTTCATTTTCTTGTTTTTTAGTGCATGACATTTTTTAAATTAAGTAGTCAAAGATTTAATATATATTATGTTAATGAAATATAGAAGAGATAATATTATGAGGGAAAACATAGTATATTAAAAAAACTTTACTGTCACATTTAATTATGAGTTGAAGCCTCAAAGTACTATCTATCATGAGCATGATCATATTCAAACAAACCACCCCAACTTGAACAAATTAATCCACCTATATAAGAAAAAAATCTTATGTGAGTAATAAAAAAACAAGTAAACTAAACATAAATGTCAAACAATACACTACTTCTATGGAAGTCACATCTTGATGCTATTTTTTTACATTATTCCATCTGGTATGCATCCCATTAATCTCTAATAAAATCTATATCATCTTTTGAATATGAGACTTTTAAATAGTCAAAGTAGTAATGGAAAAGTATAAATACACAAAGGATTAGTAAATATTTTAAATGAAATAGTAATTATCTTCAAAAATACCTCTTCATAGATGCTATTTTGTTGATGGAATATGATCTATCTCATAAATTTACAAACATAATAACCATAATCTTTTCTATTTTTTTGTTTTGAACACTGCAGAAAAATTGTTGAGAATAAGTAACTTGTTTTGATAGATGTTTGGATAGTGAAATCTTATTATATATACCCTGATACTTGTTTAGTCATAAAACATTTCATGGTCCTTGTACATAGCCCTTGGCCTCTTTCCTTGTTTTTTTTACGATATTTATGCACTTCTATATAATAATATATTCCTCATTAAAAAATAATCTAAATTAACTAACTTAACTTTTAGTTCTAAAATGTTTTATGCGGTGTATTAAAAATTGAAAAACGTCATCATTTGTGGTCGGTTTGTTGGATAGACATGCATTGAATCTAGGAAATAAATCTTTGGAGTATCCAAATTGACTGACAGAAAATTAAATTTTTATTTTCCAAACACTTTTAAGGGAAAAGTGAGAAACCAAAGGTCAAGCACAAAAGGAAATAATAGATTTGTTAAAGGAAAATTTAATCCTACCAAAATAAATCTCCCAAAAAAAAATTTGGCTGATGTCACTAACCTTAGTGTATAGTATATCCATTAGAAGATCTTCAAAATTAAAGGCCAGCTTATCCCAGGACTGTATATATTTCTCAATTATGATCTTCTCCTTATTGAATCCCCCAATTAAGATTAGGTTCTTCTTATCTATCCAAACATACTGCTCCTCATTGAGATTCATCCTTAATGATCTCCCCATCATTTTAGCAGCTTCTTCTTCAGTATCATTGAGAGAAAAAAATTGTTCAACCACTTCTTATTCTGAGCTCATGAGTAGTTCCAAGGATTGATCAAGCATAACATCTGACATACACTATTTTTTCAACTGCTTGGATTTCAGATTCTTTGTTGACCATGTCTCCATAGGATGAGGTAAAAAAGGATTAATCCTTCCTATGTTTACGAATGCCCTTTTTCCCATCTATGGAGTGTCTGACTGAATCTCCTTGCACCTCCTAAATTGTAACCTCACTCTATTTTAGATCATTGTCATGTTGAACATCTGAATTAAGGCCACCATCTTGTAGTTTAGAACCTAGATTCACAAACCCTCATCTCAAAAGAGTGTCCTCGCCATCAGAATTATCAACAAGAACCTAGTTCATATCAGCTTCCTGGATTCTAGCAAGTTGGTCTGAATAATTTTGATGTGTGATAGAAACATCCTTAGGAAAAAAACCAAGGAAAGACCCCCTCTAGATCCTGTATCAGTTTATAAACCTCCAGAAACCCAAAGTTATTGCATATTCTCACATTAGGACAGCTTATTTCTGGCCACACCCCACTTATTGCCTTCACCAAGCCCGCATTATCCTTATTGTTCACAGATTCCCTTGTTTTTTATCATCTACATCATGTCAGTTCTCAAAATGTTTCTCTAAATTTACCACTCCTATTATAACCTCATCAGGTGTCTCCAATGCACTCTTTGAGCTCACAGATTTAGTAATATATCTCCCTCTAAGATCAAACTTCAATTTTTGAAAAATTTCATCCACTTTCATTTTAGGAAGTGTTGGTTGATCTCCCTTATTTTTAATATTTCCCTTAATTTATGGGTCAGTAGTAGATTTAGATATTTTTACCCCCTCTCTTCCCAAATCCATATCCTTATATAGTATAGGACTCGAACCAGCTCGTGGTTTAACATGAACCACCTCATCCTCAACCTAAACACCATCTTTTCCCTGACTATAGGTACCCTCCACACTATTGGTCCTAGTCTTTTTCAAACCCTGTTGTCTCAACCCACATCTACAGACCACCTATGAATGGTCAAACCACTTGAAAACTAAAAAAAATCCACCCAAGACTCATACACCACCTACTGGATACAATGGAATTTCTCTCCTATGGTAATCTCTATAAAATAAGATGTCTTTCGAGAAAAATCAACTTCAAAATACACTCGTGGATTAATAGGATAAAAAATGGCTTTGGTTTAGGTATCAGAGCGTAAGAACCTACCTATGACGTTCAATAGAATCCTAATAATCAATGGATTCTAAAATGGAAGGAGAAGGTTAGGGAAGCATACCCAAAGTGCCACTGAAGGGGAGTCCCACTTCATATGATATTCATATGTCCATCTATGTAGGAAGAATCAGAACCCATTACAGCTATGAGGCACGCTTGACCAAAATTTTATTAGGTATTCCTCTGATGTGAAGCGGGTCATGAAGTTCATGTTATCGAGCAAACCAACATTAACCCTATCCTATAGATCCCATGAACCGAAAATAAATATATCTAAGGTGTACACCAAATGCCTTTGCTATGAAAATCAAGAAATCAAAGTCTAATTGAGTAGCTTCCAAGCTTTGTTAAACTCCGTGGGCGACAATGAAAGATTGGGGCATCCTTTGTACAAATCGGGGACCTTAGGGTATAGGGAAAAATTTGTAAATGGCGGAAGAAAATATTATTTGGAAAAGGTGGATAAGAGAGACTCCACTCATTTTATAGAGGATGAAGTTCCCTCCCCCACTGGTGGGGGAGGGACCGTCATAGTTTCCACTGTTGTCACAAATCGGGAGAAGGCGAAGAAGCTTCCCCCTGAAGAAAACCATCCAAATTGACTGCAATGAGAAACCAATGTTCCCTAAAACACAAAAAGGAATAAGTAATGAAGGAAATGAAAATGTATTTTATATGATTAAATTGTATATTTTTACCCTTGAAACATAGGTAATAATAAGTGTCTATCATTTAAAGTTTTTATTTCAAATGATTTGGCTAGGCCTTCCACTTTTTTATCCTTTTTTTTATTCTATTTTTGGTTGTTCTGTAGACGATATGTGAGGACTAACAAGTCAAAAAAATCATGGGGAAATCCCTTAAATGGTTTATGATATATACACCTACCAAAAATATGAAATGTATTTAGTCATAATTAACATAGTATATTAGATTTTGGAAAATCAAATCATGAAAACATACCTCATGTATACATTTACAAATGAGACACCTATTCAATCATAGTTAAGGATTTCACTTACATTCTCAACACCAATTAAGTCTTGAACTTTCTCTCAATATATATTTTCTTCAAAATAAAATATGTGAATACAACCATTTTTTAATTTTGTATCTATATGAATCTTCAATGATAGTAAATATAGATATAGAACTGGAAAGGTAAAGGTGATTTTAGGAGATCATTTTGATTGGTTGGTCAATTATTTAGATGGTTTTGAGTCAGTCTTTCATTTCAACCTCTTCCCTTTGTATTTTTGTAATAATATTCATCATTTTATAACTTTTTTCATTAATTTTAAATGTTTATCTTGAAAAATAAATTGGAAATTAATACCTACTTGTCGACATGTTTTTTTAAAAAATGTGATGGCCATGCAATGAATGTTCCAACTGCTTTTTCAACCTTGTGAATATCTTCCTCATCAATTGAAATAGGTACCTCAATGCTTAGCTTATGGGATACACTAATCGATACTCTTAAATGAACTATTTTAAGTGGTCTATTATGTATCATTTTGTTTTAGATATTTAACATTATATCCCTCACTATAAGGTGATGGGTGGGTATTGATAGATATAAATCATAGTAATTATCACCCTATATAATAATAGTATAGGAAAGTTATAAGTGCCTGTCTAAGTCACAATTCATAGAAACAATTATTAGAACATTGACTACCATGTCCAAGATAGCTCTTTGAGGGGAATGTCTCACCTCAAAGAAGGTGGGGTGGGGGATCATCAGGCAATGGTTGTTCTTGAGTTGTTTTTTCTCCCCCCCCCCAGAAAAGTTTCTAGAATCTATCTCTTCCATTGGAATTATTCTTCAAGGGTAGTTAGTATTTCTCTCATCTATTTCATTTCTTCACCTTGATTCTCATCTTGTTTTTTTCTCAAAATATGTTTGGGGTGTCACCCAAAAACTCATACCTCTAACGCGGTCATACTATTATGGATGCTTTTAGGCCACTAATATTATGTGTTCATCTGGTACAAATGTTTTTTATTACAGTTACTATTTCATATTTAAAATATAGTAAAATAAGTGATCATTGTTATGTAATAGTTATTTAAAGGAAAAAAATTATTATGTCATACTTACACATGTTTTCCACACTTTGGTATGTTTTCATCTATTAGCATCCCATATTTTTTTACACATTCCTCCAACCATAGAAAATGGTGTGGGATGGAAGTGGATTTAGATTTGGAGTCATCAATCTATATATAAATAGGGGAACATAATTATGTCATTGTTTCATGTAACATAAAATTATTATGGTGGATTTATAATACATACCAATTTTTTTCCGGTGAAGCGTACTCCATCCTTGCTTTACTATAGGGGTAAATTGGTTTTGTTTCTCATTCCTTATTTTCAGCACTCAATTTTTGTTTTATTAATAAAAAAATTTCAATAAAATAGTTGAATACACATATTTTCAAAAAATGTGTTACTAGCCACAATTTACTTGAAGATACAGATCTGCACAAGGGACGGTAAATGAATCCCAAGTTTCTTGGGTTATTTAGTGTACATAGATAAGTGGTGGGTACAGGTTTATTTTCACTTAAGCATCTTTAAGATGATTTCTTGTTAGAATTGTTTGAAACCCTCTATGAATCCTTCCAATAAGAATTGATACATATTTCTTATGGTAGTCATCTATTATAAATTCACTCTACAATGGATGATGAATATTAAGTAAATGTTTCATTATTTTATTTTTTATTAAGATAAAGAAATGATATCATAATTTTTCTATAATATCTTCCTACATCAATGTCTTAAACCCAGTCACAACTTGGTGTTATGAATCTACATCAATCAGCACATGTTTCCAAGTTACGATTCCAATGTAACTACTAAACATGGCCTTGTTGAAGATAACATGTTGTCCCCACTCATTCCATAGGACCTCATATTTGATGCCTTTGATTTTCTCCATAATGATTTTTTCTAACACCATCAAACTACGGTGCTCCTATTTTTTTTGTGCTGTCATTCCTTCATCACCTACCATTTTCTCAGATTCAACATCATCAATATGTTCCTCTGGAGTGAAAGCATTGGCATGTGTAGATGATCATTGTACCTCTGCACTGGGAGTAGCAACTAGTTGAAAAACCTATTGTTCCTTAGGATTGAGAGCACCAACACATGTAGAAAGTCTTTGTTCCTCTACACTGTGAGTAATAGCAGGTTTAGAGACATGTTGTTCCTTGGAATTGGGAGCACCAGCACATAAGGAACTCATTATCTACATAAGTGGTTTATCATTTAATTTAGATTACATAAATGAAACATAGAATGGATAATAACATGAGGTAACATGATGTATATTACAAAAAAAATATAACCTGATTATTGAACTCTATTTTTTAAAAAGGATGAAGGGATTTGACCCCTCCTTCAACTATCCAAATCTCTTAATTGTGGTCTCCTCTAACATAAAAATTACCATATACATTGGGACTTCTGAAAAATTATTTTGACATCCCAATGAAAGGGTTATCCTCAGTTGAATTTTCATTTGACCCTTCAGTGGTTTTGGTCAATAACAAAACAATTGACCACTTTTATATTTTGGGATCTAAAACATTAAATACTTATACTACCTATGATTCCATGGTAAAAAGTTCATATTTGTACCCTTTCTTACTAAAATAAACATTCAAAAATCCCAATTCATCTATTTTAACATCACCCCTATTATAAACACGCTTGCATTAAAAAATAGGCACTTAGAATGTTGTATAATCCAACTCCCATATTTATTTGATGATTCCAAAGTATGACATATTTAGTTAAATTAGATTTCTGTACTTAGTACCAGAAACATGCATTGCTTTAGCCACAAGTGTAACTCCACTATTTTTTATGGTACTTTCTTCATCATGTTAATTTTTATTGAATATATAACCATTAATTACATAAACATTGTAAGATAATATATACACCCTTGGTCCTCCGACTATCCATCAAATTTGTTCATAAATTGAATCTGCATTTTCATATGACTCAATAAAAATATGGTCCCAAAACCATCCTATAAACTATTGAAAAATTCATAAGAATTTCATCTGACTCATTAAAATTCCTAAGAATTTCTTTTTAGGTTTCAAAATATAGGTAAACTTCAAAAATGTTATGAAAAATGTAAAGGTGGGCCTGCTCCAGATTTTTTATATTGATTGTGACAACATCTCTTCCAAAAATTCCTTTACTAAAAAGGAACCTAGTGTAATGAGATTTTGGTAGACCAATTCTTTCCATACCAGATAGTTATCGGTATAGAATTTAATATCTTCCTCAACAATACATCTCTTCGCAATATAATCATCTGGCTAACCTCAATTTTTGATATACCTTTTCAAAATCTTCATATACCATTCAATATGGTACATATACCTATAGTTTATAGAACCACATAGTCAAATATCTCTCACCAAGTGAACCATCATATAAAATAATGTTGGCGGGAAGAACATTTCCAGTTCACATAATAAGATAGTAATTTCACTTTCCATAGTCATCAATTTTGATGAGTCTATAACTTTACTGCATATAGATTTGAATAAGAAATAGATATTGGTTAATGTATGATAGGAATTATTGGGAAAAAATCAATGTAAAGATATAATAATTAGATCTTGCATAAAAACATGGAATTCATGTGATTTCAAACCATTTAACATTAAATTGGTCATTGACACAATGTTCTTGATATTCGATGAATACCCCTCTAGAACCTTAACATCATTCAAGAAGCTTCAAAACTGATATCTCTCCTACCTAAAAAGAGTGTAAGAAACTGGATAAATAAATGTTCATTTTTCACCCTTCACTGGCACCAACTCTTCTCGTATTCTCATTCCAACCATATCCAACCTATCCTTAATTACTTTTTTTCAAGTTCATTTAGAAACATGCCACTAACACTATCACATAAATTTTTTTCAACCTGCATTACATCAAGAAAATTTTTGACATAAAAACAATTATAATATCACAATTAAAAAAATACTAATATCTTTTTCCAACTGGGTTTCATAAGGTTTTCTCAAAAACTGTTTACCAAAAGCAGTGTCCACATATTTTACTTTCTCAAATAGTTGGTCACCAGTTAGTGGAGATGGTGTTATACATTCTTATGAACTTCTATCGATGATATCATCCAAGATCAGTTCTTATTCCATCAAGGTATAAATTTGTAATTCCTTATAAATAGAGTTTTTGATAAATATTTCAACATAATTGACTGTGTACCTTGTTTGAAAACAGGACACATTTGAGTTCCTTTAATGCTATATCCTGAAAATTTTACATAAGTAGGAAAGTCATTTATCATCCCGTAAAACATGAATCTTAATGTAAAATATTCATTTCTATAAGAATCATACAATGTTACACCTAAATCCTACAATAATTCTAAATAATTGATCAATGTATCCAAATAAACATCAATATCATTACTCGGTTTTTTTGGTCCAGATATAAGCATATATAACATGATGTATTTTTGTTTCATGCATAACCATGGTGGAAATTAATAATTTACCAACATAACTTACCATGTACTGTGTGTTTTGATTTAAAAACAAAAGGATTCACTCCATCTATAGCTAATGCAAGATAAAGGTTTCTTAGATCATTTCCAAATTTAAGATACTCGTGATCAATTATATTCCACTAAGGAGAGTTTGTCAGGTGACGTATTTTCCTATCTTTAATTTTTGTATATGTGTGTCATATCGATTGACCTGTAGTCTCCCCACTTACATATAGACACCTAAACCTTAGAATGATTGGAAAGTACCATACAAATTTCATAGGACCGGATTCATATTACCTGTATCGAGAAGCACCAGACTTTAGAAATTCTGTAATTGATTTCTGGTCCTTGTGAAAAAGTATACATTCATTCGAGAAGGCATGTATTCTTTTAGAAATCATGCCCATCGATCGTAGTATTCTTTTGGCATCATATGTTCAGCTTGGGAGATTATTATCTTCTGGGAGAATTTCATTCAAGAGAGAAATTAGTTGTGTAAAACTGGAATCACTCCATCCATTTCCTTCTTTCAAATTATATAGATTCAATATAGATTACAATGCTATATATTTAGAGAAACCAGAAAATAATGACATCTTTTCACAACTCTTTAACTTCTCAAACAGTTTTGGGAAATCACAAAGTTTGTCTTCAAATATCCTTGTAATTTTCTCAATATGATCTTCATCATCATTCACACCTGTAATCTCATCCTTGATATGGTCTTCTTTATTGTCTACACTTTTAATAAAATAAGATGATCTATAAAATAAATTTTTATCCTAACCACTAGCTACATTCTCTTTCTTCCCATGTTTATTTAAACATTTATAACTTCGATATATTCTGTGACAAATCAAGTGTTCTTCCAATTCCTCTGGACTAATTATTCTTGAATAATAATATCATAAACATGGGAAAAGTATTTGAGAAGGCTTATATGCATGATATTTTTCAAACTTGGTGAAATATTTTACTCCATATTCATACTAATTTTTCAGATGATTGGTATCCATCCATTCTTTATTCATATCCATCATATTAGATTTGGTAATATTAATATTTAATAAAATAAATACAAAAAATGGGACTTTAAAATAAGGGGAAATAAACATTTGAATGATATTTATTATTTCATTTTTTTTCTCAAAACTCACCCCCTTAAAAGATAACACCAAACCAGAAATAAGATGTAATAGTATAGGACTCCCCTAATTTAAACTATACAGGTGATTTTGGATGCAAAGTAGGTTTAGGAGTTTCAATGGGGTTAAACATTAATTCATATTTTGTGGGAGTCAGGTCATGATGGATATATTAAGGGTTGGATATAGTTAGTGACATGCCCCTATCATAGTGTTATTATCAATCTACTTCTATTCCTTGTATAATGTAATGGTTTTCCTAATTCTATAAAAAACTAAACTTAAAAGATTATGGAAAAAATAAATTTTATATATCTTTCAAGAAAAATATTTATAAAATATCACTTTAAATCCCATTAAAAAAAACCATCCATTTACACAAATTACTCTTTAAAATAACACACACTTTTTAAAAAATCAATCAATTCCAAACACTCTTTCACAAAAACACGATTCCTTTTTTTAATAATCCTCATAACCTTTATGACCCAACAATCTAAATCATTTAAAATGAGCGCAAACACTGAATATTTTAAAAAAATTATTTAAAACTTCACAAACACCTTGTTAAAATGAAACCAGCATTAAATACGCTTTCAAAACATTCACATCCCTTTATGAAATCCAATCGAGTATGTTAACAAACGCTTAGCATGCAACCTAAGTCCATGCCAAGTGTTTAAATAATTTTAAAGATATTTAAAACCAAAAAATGGTATGTTGAACACATATAATTTTTTAAGAAACATTTCAAAACACTTGAATCATTTTAAAAGATCCACTTAGTCATTTTCACAAATACATAAAACCCAAGAGAAGCACTTTATAAAAGATACATGAATCAAAAATAACAAACATTTTATAAAATATAAAACTATAAAAGGTTTACACATGATCCAAAATAAAAAAATAAACAAAAAATAAATTTATTTTCAAGAGAGGTACCTTATAGTAAATATCTTAAAATAAAAAAAATGAATATTGTCTCTTTATGCCCTATGGTGACCTCTACATCCCATTATCATTATATATTTAACAAGCGACTACGGAACACCACTCTAAAAGTGTGACCCTTTCATTTTACCTTTATCATAGAAAACTAAGTCTATATATTCACCAATGTGTATATCTATAGTGTGAGAAAAGATCCTAGTAGGATATCATCAAAGATTTATACCAGTCATTATTTAAGACAAACCAAAAAATCTAGTTTTAGGGAAAATAATGAATATAATTTTATTACATAGGGTTGAGTAAATAAAAATAAAAAAACATATAGTTTTCATTTAAAGAAAATATAATTTACCAAGATACAACCATAATATAAAATAATAATAAAATATCAAGCATCAACCATTAAGGGGTACCTACCAAAGGCCTAAAAAGATAATCTAAGTTGAAAAATTAAGGGAATCATCACACTAGAATATTGTTTCAATACAAATTAATCATAATCAACTCGCCATTAATGTCTTCATTGATAAGAAAATTCTAATGGCTATTGTGATACCTAAGATAGGGGTATTATAAATGTGTGACCATAATATTATAACTTATGTCTCTATAATTCCCACATCTCTACCTAAATATTCACATGATTTTTTTCTAAAATCCCAACCTTGGTAATCGATGAAACACATTTATAAAACTATGATATCAACATTATATAACATCTATTGAACCATACACTTACACATCAACACCCATAATTATGCATGATAAAATTTCAAATATATATTCGTAAACCATACATAGAAAACACCTTTATTTATCCCAAATCAATCATAAAAATGTTAATCCAAACCCAAACATAGATCCCACCTCCACTATAATTTCCAACTCAAAATTGTTTTATCTTATTTATCCATTGAAAAAATTATATTTTTTTCAAACTACTCACGAGAATCACTCCATTATAATACCAATCATGATAATTTTCACCAAAAACAATCCCTATATTGTTTCTAATATATCAAACCACCTCATCCAAACATGTCCTAACATTTAAATCAATCTAAATTCATAAATTTTAAATATACCAAAGTACTATACAACTATACATAGAAAATTATCAAAATTTTCATAGAATATGCCCAAAAAACCAATAAAACACTTTACTGATCAAAAAACCATTGTCTCACACTAATGAATCAAACCAAACACATAATTCATACATAAAAAATATTTCAAGAACTAAAACCCTATAATTAATCTTTCACTATCTAATCATTCCAAATAAAATAATAACATACCTTAGACATGGAGGTCAGGCAGCAGAAGTATGGTCCGACGGTGGTGGAGTTGAGGTAGGCAGTGGCGGTGGATGCAGTAGAGGTCATGGAGGGGTTTGCAGCAGAGGTGGAGTTCACGGTAAATGTGGTTTTGTAGTAGTGGTTCGTGGAAGAGGTGGGGTTCATCAATGGAGGTGGGGTTTGAAGAGGAAGTGGGTTCATGGTGGAGGAGGGGTTCACAGAGAATTTGGGGTTCGGTGTCTTGAAATTGGGTTCCCAAGACCCAATTTGTGTTGTACTTTGATTACTACTATATGTATGCAATTTTTTAAATATACGTGTGTTTATCTTTTCATAATAGTGTAGATATTTCTGCATCCACTTTGTTTATGGAAATTTCCTTAGCTTACATGTTGTATCAAAGGGTTATAGAAGATCCCAGGCTATAATGGGAACCTTGAGATACTATGATAGTAATATGAAAGTAATGTAAAGGACACAGATGATGTGAAACTATCAAGTGTTGGGAACTCATAAGCATTGAGACTTCTTCTCATGAAGTTCGCACTTGATGATCTCTAGTTATTGATATCATGAGGACTGACCCGCAAAATAGGAACACCACATGTTTCAGGTTTTATTGTTCATTCCTATATATGGACATGTGTAATGGTCTCCAGACTTGAGATCATTATAAATGTATTCCATTTAATTACATACTTTTATGCATGGAGAAAACCATGGCAATGAAGTCCTGGAGAGATATTTTTTGTTGGGTATTTCATTGGTGGAATGACATTAATTAAATGATCAAGATTGGATTTGTTGCTTTCGAGTTAAGGAAGAGATATCTCGAACCTAGTTGATTAGGATGGTAGCACCTTCATTAAATCCATGGACATGGTAGTGGAAGGTAAGACTTTCTAGATAGATTAAAAAATAAAATAAAGAAAGATAAAGGATGATGGAACTAGTGTGCATTCTTCTTTATTAAGATATCAATGGTGAAGAGATTATATTTCATAGACCATGTTCACAGGAAGGTATTCATTACTTTGACTTTTTCCTTATCTCTATAAGGGCCTTGATGGGTTTCTATACCCCGCTCTTGTTCGGTGAATATTATTCACTCCTATTGAGATAAGGGCCTAGAAGGTCACACACTATAGCGCTTTGAGAATATACCATGTTCTTTGGAATAGGGATATAGAACTTGGTGGGCCACACCATAAGGTATGAGTATTATCCAAGTTCTATGGATCACCCAGTAATAAATAAATTCTTTAATTATTCAAGTGTGGAATAATTCATTGAATTTATATATAACATATATTTACAAGTGATTAAGTGAATAAAAGGATAAAATATTATTCAAACGGATTTAAAAAATCCTAGGTTCATTTAATATTATCAGGAGATTTGATTCAAGTTAAAGACTTAAGTTTATCATGAAATGTATATTTAATTTATATTATAGCTAATGATAAAATTATAAATATTATTTATGGCATAATTTAATTTGTCAAAAATAAATATTTATAATACTTATACTGGGAATATTTATTACATGGGGGTCGGGAACCCATACTGGGTATTTTAGATATTCCATATATAAGTAAGTGAGAGGGTCATCCCATGTAACTATTTATTCATTGGAATTGAGAGCCTCTCTCTCCTCATGAGTTATAGAGCGATATTCTATCAATCAAGAAAGATCTTAAAGTTTCTTCTTCTTGGATCAAATATTCTTACTTGCGGTGATCATCGTTGTGTCAAATTGCTCAACGGTGTACCGTGATAGCACCAAGATTCTGATGAACGACGTTCGGGCAGATTTAAGAGGCGTGTGTGAAGATCTAGAGGGCTTTAACATTAGATTCTTTGAGCAACGTTCTATGGAATATTGTGATGGACTTGCACACATCAGATCATAATTAGGTACATGTTCGAATTTTATTTTGTGCTTTGTTAAACCCATGTGTGTTCCCCAAACTATACCGAGATACGATCACTAAAGTCAACATTGTTACGTCACTCCAATAATGAAAAAATAATAATTTCTCATCCCATTCTATTTTGTTTCCCATCTTGATTTCTATCAGTGGTATCAAAGAGATGCAAGGTTTTTCAGATTCAAAGAAAAATTAAATTGCATTAAATTTTAAGTAGGGGGTTTTAAAACGGTTCCATCAGATTTGACCACGCATCGTTCTATTTTTGAATGACCAAGTAATGGTCATTTGAAAATTTCTAATTGAATCGACGTCATCGGATTTAAGTTCTTCTAATTTTATTTTTTAATTACACAAATTTCTAATTTGTATTTGTTTTCTTGAAATTTTTCAGAATCCGACCATGTTTTGAATGGAATTTGGTCACCGAAATTATCCTGGTTGCGATCAATTTTTATGAGTTTAATAAAATATGTTATGATATAATATTATTTTATTTTTTCCAATAAAATACAAATTTATGGTTACCTTGGTGAAGTCTTCTTATTATTTTATTAAAGTCTCTTAGACGTTAGTTTTTTTTTTCAAAAAAAGGAAGTACAAACCTTGACCCTTGGAAAGAAAAAATTTTAAAAAAATAAAATAAAAGGAAGACCACTTAGGTTTTCTTCCATGCTGAAGGGAACAAAAAATGGAAACAAGAAGACATGTGGGTCTTCTTCCACACAAAGGCTGCACCCCCCCCCCCCCCCAACCCTAGCTCCCCTCCTCCCTCTGAGCTCACTACCCTGTGCATGTCCGGTGCTCCAATGCCTCCACCTCTCCATCTCGGTCGCAAGGCACTGCCCCACCTCTCTCTAAGCTCACTATTGCCATGTCATCCTGGTACACCACTGTCTCGGCCGAAAGGCACCGCCCATCCTCCCTTGAAGCTCACTACTACCTCTGTCCAGTGTGTCGTTGCCCCATCTCGGTCATAAGTCTCCTCGCACTGGCACTGGCCAGGCCACCCTAAGCTGCTGCGGGAGCCCATGCGACCCCATCCAGGCCACCCCATTCCCCCCCAAGCTCACCGGAGGTCGTGCGCCAGCCTTGTCCAGGCCACCTCGTGCTGCTCCCCTCCTCCTACTGGAGGAACTCACCGCTGCCCCCACGTGTTGGTCGCGCCCCGCCATCTGACCCACTCGTCGGTCCACCGCACTTCGCCAGAGCCACAAAACGAAACTACTACTTCCCAGTTGGCCGCACCTCTCTATCAACATGTCGGACTTCCTTTTTCCCGTGAGCAATTCCATGGGGTGTTGTTTGATCAGGTTTGCAATGACACGGTCACGTTGCGGTCATGTCGTGGTGCGGACCTGCTCCAGTGAAACACCCTCGTGGCATTTTTCAGTCCTACTGAACTCCTTCTCCATCTAGAGGTAACTCCTTTAAATTGATTTAATTAATTTAGTTTTTAAATTAAATTAATTAGAATTAATTTTGGGGTTTAATATTAAATATAATCTAAAACTTTAATTTAATTCAAGATTAAATTAAATTAATGGTTTAATTTAATTTTTGGAATTAAAAATTAAATTAATGGTTTAATTTAATTTTTGGAATTAAAATTAAATTAAAAATTTTGAACTGATAAATAAATTAATTTATTTTATTTAAATTCATTTAATTTATTAGAACACCCAAGTACTATTTAAATTTATTGCAGTTTAATTTTAATTTTTCTTTACATATACGAACTGGTCTTGAGCTAGTGACCGACTTGTTCATGTCTGGATTTTATTTATTTAATTATTTATTCAATGTGTGTGATGATTGTAATAATTAATTAGACAAATGATGGTCTGTGAATTTTTATTTAATTAAAATATGTATAAGGGTCTGTACATCCAATGCACCTATTGTATTTTTTACCCCTAGACCCCCCCACATACGCATCAGTATATTTGTTAAAAGATGATCATATTCCAATACGTAGACCCTACCAAGTTGATGTGGAAATCTAAATAGGAGTTGAGCACTATTCACTGAGGGAAAGCTCTGATATGAGTTAGGATTTGACTCAAGTATGGAAATCCCCTAGGTAAATATTGATCCATTATGGATCGATCACAGTTTAATGCTCAAGACCAATCAGATTGCATGATTTACCTTTATGCATTGTTTATTGTTTTATGTGAGTGTGTGATTATTACTTGATCACATAGAATAGTAAACAAGATAAAAATACATAAAGATGTGGAAAATATATTTCTATTTCATGTTTGGTTGTGAGAATGACTATATAATTTGAACATAAAATAGAAAAGGGTTATATTCATCAATAAATATCAAAATCCTTCAATGATATATTAAGTATTAAATTCCTTCCATTACTCACATTTGAACAAAACCAGATGTTTGGGGTGCTCATCAGCCATAGTTGAGAGTACCTCTTACTATTGGGGAGTTTTTATGAGAGAATTGGGTTGACTTAACTAAAGTGAGTAGTCAAGGATTATCCATAGCTAAATTTATATCACTCTAGAGGAAAGATGTTGAGGGAACCAGGTTCAGATTCTAAAAGCTGGGATTTTACTCAACAAGTACAAGGAACTAAGAGTTAAGTAGTTGGCTAGCCTAGTGCCTACCTTGAAACCCTCCAAGTGGTGGCGTAGCCATAGCTTATAGACTATGAGGGAGTTTTCGAGGATCCTTTCCACTAGAGTACTCAAGAAAAAAAGTATTCTGAATCAAATAGTGAAGGCTATTGAGGTTCACTAAAATAGTGGGAGACATTAAAATGATATAATAATTAATTAATCATAAATGTCAAATGGTAATCAATATAAATTACTAACTACTAATGTTTATCTAATGTAGATTTAAAATGGAAATTTCCAGCACCACAAGTACATTATCACTGTGATCAATTCTGGATAAAGAAAATATCCTAATTGGAAATAACTTCCAGGAGTGGTACAGGCACTTGCACATAGTACTACCCTAAGAAAGGAAGTTATATGTGCTGGAATCCTTAGTTCCTGCTAAGCCTCCTCAGGGAGCAAGTAAGGCAGAAAAATATAAATAGAAAAGGCATGTAGAGGATGCACTTTATGTTCAATTCATCATGATTTCATCCATATCTAGACAATTGTAGAAAATGCATGAGTATGAGTATACCTACAATATGCTTTCACATATCCAAGAATTATATCAGGAGAGGGCCAGGCAGGAAAGGTATGAGATCTCAAGTGCCCTATATAAGTGAAGGCTAGTAGAAGGTCACCAAGCCGGTCCTCATATACTCAATATGATTGGGTATATTTGGAGGGTTTAATCCCTTGGGTTCAAATTGAACCAAGAACTAGTAGTGGATCTCATTCTTGCCTCTTTACCGCCAATATTATTGAATTTCATTATCAATTATAATATGAATGATATGAAAAGGTCACTCCTAAACCTTTTGTCTTTAGTTAACCAAAATGACAAGGATATGAAAAATACCAATTCATCTGTCATTATGGTGAACAAAAGAAACAAGGTAAAGTCAACGGTGTATAAGGACAAGTCAAGTCCAAAGACACCAATGAATCATCCTGCAAAGAATCCAAATATTCATAGGTAGAGTAATGAGAAGGAGTTTGTCTTCTTTGGATGTGGCAAGAAAGATCACTGAAAGAAGAATTTCAGAGTTGGGAAGAATAATCAAAATGATGCTTCTACTTCAGGTATTTCTTTCATTGAATGAAATCTATATTTATCTATAAGTTGGGTATTGGATATGGCATGTGGATCACACATTTTTATTCATATATAAAAACCAAGTAAGTTCAAGAAGATTTCAAAAGGTGAAGTGGATATCTGAGATGAAAATGGTGCAAGTCTGGTAGCCTTGAAAGTGGGATACTATCACTTAACCTTGCCAAGTGGTTTGGTTCTAGTTTAAAATAATTATTATTATGTACCTTATGTAACTAGGAACATAATATCTATGTAGAGTTTAGACACTATGGGATTTTATTTCAAGTTTGGGAGTTAATTTTTTCTTTTTTATAGGAATAACATTTGTTATGGTATGGAACATCTTAATAATGGTTTATATGTGCTTTAACTTGAGAACCCCATAATGGTAATCAATGACAAAACCATCCAACATGACTCATATCTCACCCGCCTATGGAACTTTAGGCTAGGTCATGTAAATGTGAATCGATTACGAAGATTACATCAAGAAGGGTATCTATATTTGGTATAGTTAGAACCCTTGGATGTATGTTAATCTTATTTACAAGGAAAAATGACCAAAGAACCTTTCTCAGGGAAGGGAGAAAGAGCCAATACTATACTGGAATGAATACATACTGATGTATGTGGTCCATTTCTAGTAGTGTAAAGGGGTGGTTTTTCATAATTTATTACTTTTAATGATGATTATATTAGGTATTTCTATATATACTTGATGCGGTATAAGTCAAATTCCTTTCGTTTATTTAAGTAATACCAAAATGAAGTAGAAAACTATCTTTATAAGAAGATAAAATCACTCTGGTCAGACCAAGGCATAAAATATCTTAACCAAGCTTTCATTGATCACTTGAAGGATTATGGGATAGTATCCCAACTCACTCATCCTTATACACCATAATGGAATGGTGTTAGTGAAAGGAGGAATAGGACATTGCTTGACATGGTCAGATCAATGATGAGTCATGTAACTCTTCCATTATCCTTTTGGGGATATGCTTTATAGACAGCATCATATACCCTTAATTGAGTACCAAATAAAGTTGCAGATGGGATTTAATATGAGTTATGGTATAGAAAGAAACCCAGTATGACACACATACATGTATGGGGGTGCGAGGCATTTTTCAAGACTTTACCAAGTGAAAAATTATCATCAATAATCACAAATTACATCTTTATAGGTTATCCTAAGAAGACCAAAAGATATTACCTATATAACCTTTTAGATAGAAAAGTTATTATGGAAATACACACAAAATTTCTAGAAAGAGAACACATTTCTATTGGAAATAGTGGGAGGAATATTGACTTCGATGAAGTTAATGCTCCATATGGACAAGAGTTGGTAGGGTAACAATCTCCATAAGAGCAAGTGGAAGAAGAATTTTTTCCTGAGACACAAAAATATCATAGGACTACATGATAGGTTAGAGAACTAGAGCGTTATTGTTTTCTTGTCACCGAGTCAGGTGACACATTAGTTCTTGAGGATGATGAACCTCTAACCTACAAGGAAGCAGTAGAAGGAAAAGAAGCTTCTAAATGGAAAGAAGTTATGCATTTTGAGAGGGAGTCCATTTACCAAAATCAAGTTTGGATTTTTCTAGACCCTCCAACTAATATAAATCCCATTGGATGCAAATGGGTATTCAAAAAGAAGTTGTGCATGGATGGTGAGGTTAATACATTTAAATCAAGACTGGTTTCAAAGGGTTTCAGGAAATGTCAATGCATTAAAAATGATGAAACCTTATCACCAGTAGCAATTCATAAATCCATCAAAATATTGCTTGCAATAACAGAATTTCATGATTATTAAGTTTGGAAAATGGATGTCAAAACTTCTTTTTAAATGGGAAGTTGATTGAAGACGTATATATGACTCAACTTGAAGGGTTCATCAAGTAAAAGAATTCCAATATGGTAAGAAAGCTATAGAGATCCGTTTATGGGTTGAATCGGGAATCACAGTCATGGAATGTTCATTTTGATAAGGCCATAATAGAATTTGGTTTTGTCAAAAATGAAAGTGAGCCTTGTGTCTATAAAAATTTTGAATGGAATGCCATCATTTTCCTAGTATTATATGTTGGTGACATTTTAATTATGGGAAATGAGGTGCAAGTCTTACAGTCAATTAATACTTGGTTAAATGAATGATTCTCCATGAAAGACTTAGGTTAAGCAGTCTACATTATAGGGATAAAGATATATTGAGATAGATCTCAAAGGATTCTTGGGCTAAGCCAAAGTACATATATTGACAAGGTACTCAAAATATACAATATGGAACAATCTAAGAGAGGGTTGTTGCCTATGTCACATGGTATTAATCTCTCCAAGAAAATGTTTCCACAAACATAGGAGGAGATTGAAAGAATGAGTATAATCCTTTATTCCTCGGTAGTGGGTTCTATCATGTATCCAATGATATGTACTAGGTTTGATGATGCCTTTTCTTTAACCATGGTGGGTAGATATCAATCCAACCCAGGAGATCTGCAATAGGAAGCTGTTAAAACTATCCTAAAGTACTTGAGGCATATAAATGATATATTCTTGGTATATGGAGGAGATGAGAAACTAGTAGTGAGAGGATACATTGATGCTAGTTTCTAGATAGATCATGATGATTTGAAATTGTAGTCAAGATACATATTTTTCTTGAATGGTGGTGTAATGAGTTGGTGAAGCTTGAAGCAAGTTGTGGTTACTGATTCTATAGTAGATTCTAAATATATTGCATCTTTCGATGTAGAAAAGGAAGTTTTCTGGATACGTAGATTTATCTTAGAAATTGGTGTTGTTCCTAGCTGTATAAACCATATTCCAGTATATTGCAATAATACTGCTGTAGTGGTGCTTGCCAAGGAGACTAGGTCTCAACAGAGGACAAAGCCTATTCTTCAGAAGTTTCATCTCTTGAGAGATTTTACTCAAATAGGTGAAGTCACAGTTAATAGAGTAGCCACAAAGGAAAATATGGCAGACCCCCTGACTAAAGTCATTTCTTATCAGAAGCATGATTCTCATCTGAGAGCTAGCGGATTGAGACTTGTTAGAAGTTGGCTCTAGTGAAAGTGGGAGTGTTTAAAGTGGGTTACCTAGACCCAATTTGTGTTGTACTTTGATTACCACTCCATGTATGCAGTTTGTTAAATATACATGTTTTTATATTTCCATAATAGTGTAGATACTTATATATCCACTTTGTTTATGGAAATGTCCTCAGGTTACATGTTGTATCAAAGGGTTATAGTAGATCTCAGGATATAATGAGAACCTCGAGATACTATGACAGTAATATTAAAGTAATATACTATGGTCTAGTTACAAAATTCTGAAAGGACACAGATGATGTGAAACTATTAGGTTTTGGGGGATTAGGAGCACTGATACTTCTTCTCATGAAGTTCACGCTTGATGATCTCTAGTTATTGAGATCATGAGTATTAACCCACAAAATAGGAACACCCTATGTCTCAGGTGTTATTGGTCATTTCTATCTACAAACATGTGTAATGTTCTCCATACGTGAGATCATTATCAATTCATGTCATTTAATTGTGTACTTTGATATAAGGTGAAAACCATGGAAATGAAGTCATATTGATGTAGTTTGTGTTGGGTACATCATTGGTGACATGACATTGATTAAATGATTTAGATAGGATCTTTTGCTTTCGAGTTGAGGAAGAGATATCTCATTCCTGGTTGATTAGGATGGTAGCACCTTCATTAAATCCATGTCCATGGTAGTGGAAGGTAAGACTATCTGGATAGATCAACAAATAAAATAAAGCAAGATAAAGGATGATGACACTAGTGTGCATTCTAATTTACTGAGATATCGATTATGAAGAGATTATATTACACAGACTATGTTCGTAGGAAGGCAGTCGTTGCTTTGACTTTTTCCTTATCTCTATAGGGTCCTCGATGGATTGCTAGACCCCGCTCTTGGTCGGCGAATATTATTCACTTCTATTGAGATAAGTGCTTAGAGGGTCACACACTATAGCGCTTTGAGAATCTACCCTATTATGTGGAATAGGAATATAGAACTTGGAGGGCCCCACCATGGGGTCTGATTATTATCCAAGTTCTATGGATCTCCAAGTAATAAATAAATAATTTAATTATTCAAGTTTGGAATAAGTCATTGAATTTATTTATAACGTGTATTTACATGTGATTAAGTAAATACAAGGATAAAATATTATTTGAACAGATTTCAAAAAATCCCAGGTTTATTTAATATTATCAAGAGATGTGAGTCGAGTTAAAGACTTAAGTTTATCACACAATATATATTTAATATATATTGCAGTCAGGGATAAAATTATAAATATTATTTATGGAATAATTTAATTTGTCGGAAATAAATATTTATAATACTTATACTGGGAATATTTATTACACGGGGTTCGGGAACCCATACCGGGTATTTTAGATTTTCCCTATATAAGTAAGAGAGAGGCTCATCCCATGTAACTATTTATCTATTGGAATTGAGAGCCTCTCTATCCTCTTGAATTCTATAGAGAGATTCTCTCAAGCAGGTAAGATCTCCAAGTTTCTTCTTCTTAGATCGAAGATGCTTATTTGCAGTGATCATCATTGTGTCGAAGTGGTTGTCGATGTACCACGCTAGCACCTGAATTCTGACAAACGACATGCGAGCAAATTTAAGAGGTGTGTATGGACGATATAGAGGGATTTGATGTCGGAGTCTTTGAGCAATTGTCGCCAACATCTTGCAATGGACTTGCACACATCAGATCCAAACGAGGTACATGTTTGAATTTTATTTTGTGCTCTGTTAAACCCATGCATGGTCCTCGGGTTGTACCGGGATAAGATCATTGGAGTCGATGTTGTTACGTCACTCTGGTGACGCCAAAAAAATTAATTTCTCAGCCCATCAGATTCAACTGCCCATCCCGCTTTCTGTCACGGTATGTGGTGGAGGTGAGGTTTACAGTGGAGGTGGGGTTTGCAGCGGAGGAGGGATTCACAATGGTAGAGGAGGGATTCATAGTAGCAGAGGAGGGGTCAAGGTAGATGAGGGTTCAGTGGTAGAGGAGGGGTTGGCAGTAATAGAGGTCGGCTTCCGTGAGAGCTTGAGGTGTGTAAGAGAAGAAGCCGACTATTAGGGTTCATTTTTTAAATCGGATAAATCTTTTATCAGTGCTAGTTAAAATGAGCTCATAAAGGAATGTTTTATCAATGCTAAAATAGAAAGCAATGATAAAACATGCCTTTATCATCCCTTTTTTGGCACTGATAAAGATAGGCATTTATCATCACTCATAAAGCTATAATGTTAATAATTTATTTATATTATTATATAAATTTATAAACTTATATAAAATAAATATTTATTTATTTATTTATAAATAAATAATTATTTATTTATTTATAATTATAAAATTATAATAAATATATTTATTATATTTATAATTATAATTAATAAATATATATAATTAATATATTTATTATATATAATTATAAATATTTATTTATTTATATTTATAACTATAAATTTATATTTATTTATTTAAATAATTATAAAATTATAACAATTGTATTTATTATATTTATAATTTTATAAATATATATAATTATTATAATTATTATAATTTTATAATTATTTAAATATATCTATATTTATTTAGAATTATAATTATAAATTTTTGTATTTATTTATAAGTATTTCTATATATTTATAAATATATTATTTAATTATATATATTTTTAACATTGTAATTATAATAAATATATTGATTATAATTTTATAATTATTTAATTATATATACATTTATTTATTTATTTATTTATAATTATAATTATAAATAAATATTTATTTATTTATAATTAAAAAATAATAATAAATATATTTTTATTTTTATTTATAATTATAAATATATATTTTTTATTTAAATAATTATAAAATTATAACAAATATATTTATTATATTTATAATTTTATTAATATATAAAATTAATATATTTATTATAATTTTATAATTATTTAAATATAACTATATTTATTTATAATTATAATTCCAAATATTTTAATTTATTTATAAATATTTATATATATTTATTTAATTATATATATTTATAACATTATAGGAGTAATAAATATTTTTTTTATAATTTTATAATTATTTAAATAAATTTATATATATTTATAATTATAACTATCAATAAATATATATTTATTTGTAATTAAAAAATTATAATAAATATGTATTTATTTTTTGTTATAGTTATAAATATATATATTTATTAAAATAATTATAAAATTATAACAAATGTATTTATTATATTTATGATTTTATAAATATATATAATTAATATATTTATTAAAATTTTATAATTATTTAAATATATCTATATTTATTTAGAATTATAATTGTAAATATTTTTATTTATTTATAAATATTTGTATATATTTATAAATAAATTATTTATTTATATATATTTATAACTTTATAAGTATAATAAATATATTTATTATAATTTTATAATTATTTAAAAAGTATAATAAATATATTTATTATAATTTTATAATTATTTAAATATATTTATTTATTTATAATTACAACTATAAGTAAATATATTTCTGAATATTTTTATATAATTATAAATATATTTATATATATAATATATTTATAAAATTATAATAGATATACCAATTGTAATTTTATAATTATTTATACATATATATATAGTTATAAGTATAATTATAAATAAATATATTTCAAATTATTTATATAATTAAAATTTTATAATTATAAATGTAATAGATATAATTATTATTTAAATATATTTATTTTAATTTTATAAGTATTTATGATAATAGATTCATGGGTATAACATGAATGAATCAAATACCTAGTAAAGTATATAGATAATAAAAAAAGATTCACCACATATGGACAACATGAATAATAATAATAATGGTGTAATGTATAAATGAACATTAATTCATGATGAATACATAACATATGCACGTCAATTATACTCATGCCTCAATATATTTATTGACCAATTCATTGGAAACATATATTTATTAAAAGATACATATATATTTATTTATAATTATAATTATAATTATATATATTTAAAAAGTATTTATATAGAATTATAAATATATAATTATAAATATAATTAATATATTTATTATTTAATAAAATTTATTATAATCTTAAAATTATTTAAATATATATTTATAATCTTATAAATACTTTTTTAATAACATTATATATATATGTTATTAAAAAATATTAAATATAAACTTGTGTTTTTTATTTAATATGTATAAATAAACATTATTTTTGAATATAAATATAATAATTGTATATAAATTAATAATATGTTTTATTAGAAACTCTTATCAGCACTAATAATAGTGCTAATAAAGGGTACTCCTTTATCAATGTTTTGTCTAGCACTGATAAATGGTAGATTTATCAGCGCTTTTAGCTAGCATTAATAAATTCCCCTCTTTTATTAGTGTGTTTTTCTTAGTGCTGATAAACTTTGGTGCTGCCCTTGTACCGATCTGTGTTAGTGCTTGTCTTATAACATTGTTTCTCAATGGGTGATGACCTTTTCTGGTTCAATAGATGGTTTCCTCTTGTTGCTTGATGTGGCATTCTCTCATTTGAGAAGTATCTCCCCTGGGAGAGTGTTTTAGGAGATGGTTGTTATTTTTTTGTGTTTTCTACTTATATCCTCTAAGTGAGGTAGTTGATATCCTATGATGGTGAGATTCTTGAGAGGTATCACTTGGGGTGGTTGTTTGGATAACCCTTTCTCTTTCTTACCTCTTCGGGTTTGGTTTGGATTCTTGAGGATGATAATGTTTTGAGTTGTATCAAATTTAAGTGTATAGATCCAAGTATCACTTTTCTTTGTGATTTTTGGGTGTTTTAGGAACTTGGAAGAGGTTCCAAGGAGTTTGGATGGAGGACAGGGGAGATAGTGCTTAAATTTCATCTTAATAAGGGATTATGCATCGTGAAGTGAAGGTTGCAGTGTGGCTTGGTCTATGTTTGTGGTGTGGAGAATCTCAGTTGGGGCGTAGTGTCCTGGGAGATGGATTTGAGGCTACTAAAATTTTAGGAATAACTATGGTGTGTAGGCATGTTGTGATGTAGCATGTCTCATGGTGGTCGAGTGGCTACAGTACAATAGCCCAAGGAGGAATTGGTCAGTTCTTCTAATTCCAACACCCTTGTTCTATGGATATGGGTTGTACCATGGCCCATCACTTGGGCTTTTGGGTCTGCGGCATGGTAATGGTGGCTACACCATGGTCCCCAAATCCTCTTTAATATGATTTTTCCAGAGATATTAGTAACATATTTATCCAAGGGGACTATAATGTGGTCTTGTGTGTTGTGTTTTAGAAACACTTATGTTAGTAAGTGTTGTGGTGTGGTCCAGTGGGTTTTATTGTGGCCTTTTAAAATTTCAGTTGCCTATAAATTCTTACCAACCCCCAAACCTATCCTTCTTTTACTTATTCTTCTTGAACTCAAAACTCCCAAGAGATATTTTTGATTCCCTTTGAATCCCATTTCTATAGGGATCATCCTTGTATTTATGTGTTTGATCTGTAGTGATCTAAGGTGAGTTCTTCCTTCGTTTTCTAGCGGTTTCTCCCCATTTGATCTTGTTTTCCTCCCGTTCTTATTTCCATGCTATGGAGTTTGAGATCCATCATTATAATTAAGTTTTAATTCTTGTTTTTTGATGTATTTATGGCATGATGTCTTGGTAGATTGCAGTTTCTTTAAAGCATAGTAGATCTGATGTTCGCGATGTTGGTCTATTCTCATGCAAAGAACATTGATGCTTTCAAAGTAGAGGATTTGTCTTCTACTTTATTTACATTAAATTTTAGATTGATCATGTTTATTATAAGTGGATGATGGTGGAATTATCCTAATAAATATTTAATCAGATTAAATAATGTAATTGTTTTATGTGTAGTAATCACAAATTGTTTCTTTCCATCATGATAAAGGTTTACCTATTGTTTTACTAGATATTGTTCTATATATGTTATTCTTTTTTTATCATGTTGTTATTCTTGGTCTAGCATGTTTGATGAAATTATTAAAGAAAATAAAGATGAAATTTATTTAATTAATTATCTTAATTATTAAAGAGTCATGTTTTGTAGTCTAGTGTTTCTTATAATTTAATGATAACAAAATTGAAGCAAGTGTGCATGTTTAATTGAATATGTTATTCCATGTGTTAATGGAATTGATCAATAAATTTAATCATGTTAATTCTTATTGATGATAGATTAAAAAGGAATGTTAATTGATAATTATTCTTCTCATAGTTTGATGAAACTGGTTTTGATTCTATAGATCATGTTTGATAATTTAATAGATTATTATAGCTTGATGCCTTATGTTTCCCGTAGTTAGAACCTATGAATAGTAAATTGGGTAATTCAATATGGAACAAAACTGGTTTTTTGATAAAGATAATTGATTGGGCCATGAGTATCTACTGCTTATAAAGGTCGGATACCTTATGTTAGGGTCGTGAGAGTCTTCTTGAGAAGGATGAATGCCTTGTTTTTAGCACCAAATTACCTATTGAAAATGTTTTCATTTTATGACTTATGTGATGTGTTATGGTTATGAACCTTGTGATGTGATGTGAGCCTATGATGGATGGTGATATGTGGGTGGGGAAGCCTAGATTATATGCCAGTAGTTTACGCCTATGATGGAGAGATGTATGGGGATACGCAAGATGGTGTTAAGGATGGAACGGGTTAACTTTGGGTTTACCCATTGATTTGATGAAAGATTTATACTTTTTTAAATGATTCTATTGAAATACTGAAAGGTCTTCTTGCTTGTTTTGTTATAATTATTGTCCCTGCTACTGAGGCATCTGATTGTTCTTGGCTATGCATATCGTATGTGGTAGATTATGAGGTTTTCCTATATTACCTAGAATTATGAAAGAATATTAATGGTGATTAATAAATATTTTTACCCAAGGTTTTTGTTCATAATTGAATTAAAATGTTAAATATGATAATCTTGAGGAACCATGGACTTGGTTTGCTTATGCTTTGAGGGCATGGACTTCATGCTATTGGTTAATGTAATTTAATTTGTATAATGTTATTAATCATGGTTAATGGATAATGAATTAATTAAAAAATACTAAATGTAAAAAAAATAAGTGATTAAAAGTATTTCCTTTATTTTTTCTTGTGTACTTATAGGATATCTATTTCCTAATAGTGGTGGGCGGGTGTCTGAGTAATGATAGTTCCAGTTGATCTTATGACTAGGTTATTCCCATAGTGTGTTTTTGAGTTATATTATATCATGTATGTTTTGTGATTTCATACTCTACCCCACCCATATTGGTAGGGATAATAATACATAGCTGACTCTAGGAGGGTGTTTTCCTTAACATCCTGGTGGGGAGATGGATGGATGACTTCCCCCTTTAGCCCCAATCTCTTCTCTTGGTAGTAATTTTTTATGTTATGCATGGTGGTTATTTTCCCTATATATGTGTGTAGAGGGTTGTGATGTCTTGTAGTTATTTTGAACACATGTATCTCCAGATATAGTATCTAAAGGATTATTATAGGTGTGATGTGTGAAGGCTATGATGGCTTGAGGTTCCTTAATCATTTTATGGGTTGTGATGGATTTAGGTATAATTCTTAATGTATGATACACGACATGCGGGATAAGATAGATTCTGTAAAATAATTGGTTACTAGATGGTTTGGATGAAATGATCATGTGATGATGTGATGTCTCAGCTAGGTGTTTGTGGGTTGGATTATTTTAGAGAGTGATGGATCATGACATGTGATGTTGGGGAAGAGCAACAAACCAATAAGGAAGTGGTTTTTAGGTACCCTTGATGTTATATTACTATATTATGATCTCATGTATGTGTTTCTTGGTGAGATATATCTGTGGTGTGGTTAGGAACTTAGTATGCCTATTTAGGTGATGAGTTAGTTTCACTTTTTTAACTATAATTTAGTATGTTTTCTTTATCTTTTACACAAGAATCTCTGGGGAGGATCCTTCTTAGTATACCTATTATAATCACCCTATATATATATATAAACTATTTTTCAGGTCAACAGGAGTAGGTTGGATATTGAGAAGGTTACTACTATCTTGTGGTTTTGTAGGATCTTTTTGGGCTTCGTGGTCATTATCGAGTTTATCTTTTTTGTACTTGTAGTTCCTTTTTAGTTTTTTTAGTTTTGTATGATATTACATGTATACACTAGAGATTTATTTTATATTTATGATCAAGGGTTAATTGGTGTATCTATCTTATCTATCTCTTCTTAATGTTTCTCTTAGAGGGTAATGCCTCCCATATGTGGATGATATATCCTTGATGATAGTCACAAACTCAGGTCCAATGGAGGTGGTCCTCGGGCAGTCACCATCTCCCTTCTCTCGTTTTCATCCTAAGAGGGGTTCTCTTTGGGAGGAGGGGATCGTGACACATGAGATTTTAACTACTAGTTGGTTTATAAATTTAAAGATAAACATACCTTGAACCTAGGGTAAAACTCCTTGAGTTGATACCTGGCCTAAGTTGTATCATTCCTCAATTGACCCTTGTATCTCCTTGGTTGGTTTCACCTCATCTCGGGTCCTAAACTTTCTCCTCATTCTTAAAGCTTCATCCTTTACAATTTCATACTCACCCACAAGTGAGGGGGTCTTAGGGTTTATGGTAACATAAAATAATATTTGGACACTCAATACAATGTATAGTAAATGTGGAAGAGATAATATACAGATCATCATATTTAATTTAATAATAAATTTATCACAAAAAATAATATAATAAATAATTAAATTAAATATAATCCCAACACATACACGTGTTGTTTAAACTTGTGATCATTCACAACATGAAATGGGTATGTGTTTGATTTTCTGTCATTTATTTCAGTTTCATTATTTATAAATATAAATTTTTAAAATTAATAAATTAATCTTCTTATTAATTAATTAATTCTATTATCTTAATTATCTATCCAAATAGTCCATGATATTTCTATCCTCTAGGATTTTAAATAAATTAAATTAATTAATTTTTAATTTAAAATTATTGAGTACCTAACGTGTGCTGACTGGAAACATGGTGTGTACCCTCTGACTCATATTAAATATAGTTTGGAATATAATGAACATGGATTGTATTGAAGGCAACACATTGTGCACCCTTATGTGTTTTATTAAACCCATTTTTTAAGTTTAACACTAACACAATGTGTATTGTCACTCGACTTGGCATGTGGATTACATTTTTTATGGTTGGTATCATGTATTGTTTACTTACATGGAATGTATGCCTACATGGTATATAATGATATACACGATGTGTCATTCCATGGGTCAAGTCATGTAGTCTACATGGAATGTACGAATACATTTCATTACATGAATATATGTGGTGTGTACTGCTGGTGATGTCTATAAAGTACAAGGTGTGCATGGTGACCATAAAAGTCATGTATTTATATAATAACATGGAAAATAATCATTAAAGAATTTAATTCCAAGTGATCTATTGAAATTCACTAGGTATGTACTTGGTGTTGGGAAAAAACCCCTATCAAATAGCCTGTACATCCTGTTACATGTCATGTAGTTTGATTTTGCTTTTAATTATCCATGTGTCGACTCATATGACACACTTATATCATCATTTATCTTGAATGAGTTGACCTAAGTTATAAGGTGTTTACATCCGGCTACACTCCATGTAAGTTTTTATTGGATATCCACACTACACACTTAGGGATTAGCATGTATCTCACAAATATTATCATGTGTTACATGGTGTATATTTCCCTTTACATGTCGTGTACTTTATGTGATGTTGTGTCATTTTGTAGGCAGTCAATACATGGCATGTAATGATGTAATGTACTTTGACCACATGGTTTTTATGATTTACACTGGGTCTAAACCATATAGGGTTACACTGCTTGTTTAGCATCTACACGTTGGGTACTCTATTTCAAGTTATGTGTCAACTGGTGGTCAATACATGGTGTGTAATGACACTATGTACCAACCCCCACATAATATGTCGTGATATTCATGACTTGTGCTTTTATAATTGACCAATGGTACACAATGTATAATTTCAATTACATGTTGTGTAACTATGTCTTATGGCATGTATCCTCATCACCTCCAGATGGGATCTCCAAGCCTACTTCATCTATTAGTATCCTCAACTTGGTCATATTAATTCAAACAAATTCACTATCTTGACTTTTAGATTTAAAAAATTATAAACTAGAAATTAAATCTCTCTAAAAACCAGGAATTGATCAATAGAATAATAATTATTTAAAATTATAAAATGACCATTTTAATACCACTTGAAGGTTTGGGGGTGCAAGGAAAGCACTTTGTATAGTGTCTAATAATGTTTTTCCATTGATTTAAATGGATAAAATATAAATAATTTTACATAGAAATCATAGAATCTTCATAGATAGGATCTTTTCTCATTTAATTTATAACTAATTTAAAATAATAATTATCTCAGTTTTATAATTCTTTTTGTTGTTGATCAATTTAGTAGTTTCTATAATATTATCATCATTGTGGTGAAAATTACAACTATAATTCTTCTAATTATATTCATGCATGCTCTATGAATCTTGGAGTGCATCCTTAGTATTTTAGTTATTAGCATAGAAAAACCAATCACCTTGAATCATTCATCATTGATTTCAATCAAGTTTATCTATTGTTCTCTAATTCTTGAGAGGGAGGAAGAGGAATACTCTCTATACGTTTTTTAGAGACATATTGATAGATTATCTTGGTCATGAGAGAATTCCATTGAGATAATTCATTGTGCACAAAAAATTACACTACCCTAAAAATGATATAAATTGAATTATATACTTAGGGTTAAACAATTAATTATTGTACAAAGGATTTTTATACAATTTTTTATTCTAATTAAATATCATATGAAATAATATTATTATTATTATTATTATTGTTATTATATTCTATGCCAAGCATTAGAACACATGTAACGTCCCAACCCAGCATCCACTTAAATAGGGCCCCAATTCGGTGGGTCACATGGCCTCAAGTGTGCCTCCCCATATACCATAGTTTGTCAACTAGTAGTGAGTGTATATGGTGGTATAGTTGGGAGACTATATCCTCATATCAGAGTGGCACATTGGATAACAATAATAAGCCGAAAACAGAAAAATCATATACAAACAGAAACTATAATGACTGAATCAATAACCTTCCATAACAGAAGAAAATAAAATAGGTATAATAATAAAATGTGGAAGTGAAAATAACTAAGAAACTAAATAATAATATAAAAATTCAAAAAGCTAAGTAAGATACATGATTATGTCATGTCATGCTGATATACAGAAAGGAAATATGAAATTTGAATACACAACATGCTATAAAAAATACAAAAAAAAGACAAAAGGTTGCTCCACTAGAATCTTGAAAATATTCCCATTAATATGATCCCATGATCCATACAATAATTAAATCATATCAAATATCTATATTAGGGAACTTTCCCTTATCCATACCTATAGACAAGTAATCTACTCAGGTACCAAAGGCATCCCAAGTAGGGTATGAGATAAAACCCTAGTAGGTCACCACCAACGATGTATAGAAATAATCCATGCAATGTACATAGCTAGAATTGTTCAAGTATAATCAATAATGATCAATTATTAATTAATAAATACCATCCATATTAGGTTTTTATAGGACATCAGGTGGCTCTACCTACTTCGGCATAGGCCGGAATGAGAGTATGATCAGTAACTATATATATAGTAATAATATATATAGTATATTTCTATATTTTATCATACTTATGCACTAAGTATGTGAGGATTTAAGTATCAATATACCAAGATACTAGGTTCTAGCTGGACTCAGGAAAAAACATAGGCATCCATAACCAGTCTAATGAGCTAGTAGGATCAAACAGAGGGTACATGACCTAAATCTCATAGTAAATGTGAGTATTCATGATCAACATTCGAGATAGGTGGGGTGATAAATCATACCCAAAACCCTAAAAATTGAATTTGTAACATCATTCCTATCAATATAATAATAGTATAATGGTGATAGATTTCATGCTCAACACTCAATGTAATGGTGCATGAAATACCATGCTCAACAGAACCCTGAACCATCATCACCCACCAATATCAATGGAATCATCATATTAATAATAATATCAGGATGGATCACATATTTAGCATAATTTTCATCTATCCTTAATATATAAATGGGTTTCATAGTTCATATAATCCATATATAAAATCAAGAAACAATCGGTGTGGCCTTACCACCCATTAGTATTCACTGTAATTAATCCATTTAATTCATTTAATCAAAGGTATTAATTTCCATTTAATTTAATATATACATATAATTAATAAATAAATATAAATTCCATTTCATATAATATAATAACTTAGGAGGTTACTTGTTCATTTAAACAACTATCCAAGAGAGGGAAATCCAATTATAAGTCAATACAAGCACTTCAGAGGTGCTTTGGTTCATTAAACATTTATAAAACTGAGGTAAAATCATTTAACACGCTCAAAGGGGTGTCTATAAATGAGGTAGGCATCCTATAATTTCCTATAAAGTATTAACATGATTATTATAATGTGTTTATATCAATTTAAAATCAAAGAACTCATTTTAAAGTAATGTGAGACAATGGATGAAATGTGGCATAATTATAGGTCTATAAAAACAACATAAATTTTAGGTAAGAAACAATAACAACTAACATAGAGTCATGGATGACTCCTAATCTAATATTGGATTCATATTCAAAGTAGTTTGGAAGAAAAATTAAGAATGTTCCACTACCATGAAAATAAGGAAAATGAACTTCCACCTAAATAGCACAACAGATGTGAAGAAGAATGAATAAATGAAGCAAGGGGAATCAAGATTTTACTACTACAGGTCTTATTCTTCCAACTACACTTGATTTGGTGTCCAAATTTTAAGAGGTATTACATTACCTAGGAGATCTTGAGGGAGAGATATGGGAGAATAGGAGGAGGATCATCTGATAGAAATGGGAAGAAAAGGGAAATGGTGATGTTTTTAGTTTTATTACGAGTAAAATGTAATTTCACTTAATTAGAAATGGGTGCATGATTTGGCTGCACGGTCGGCCAAACCATGTACCAACTGTGTGCCATACCACTACCCAAGGTAGGCCCTGTATGGGTTAGGTGCACTGTTTGGTTAACTGTGTGAAATCTGTGTGAAGCTCACTTTCCCCAAAACCCATGAAACCCACATAGGTGTATACCTAGGGTTATAAGGTTATAGAAAATTAATGTTTCCAATAAGAGGCCCCTAAGTTCCCTATACAATTTCCATGCATGGTTAGTACTAACTATGTGGTAATCATGTGGCCCACACTATTTTCCCATTTCTTAAATATCCAGGCTCTGAACAAGACCTAGATTCTCCTATAACCTTCCTTAGGAATTAAATAACATATAAAAAATGAATTTTAATAAAAAAACAATGATACATACCTTTTATAAAATATAGGTCATTACAACCTCCCCTCCTCAAAGCAACTTGTCCATGAGTTGGCCTTCTGAGGGTAAATATGTATCGTTAAAGAAAATTTCTGGCCACTAATCTCATATATCAGCTTCCCACTCACATGTCTCATCTTGTACTCAGTATTGTTTCCATAGCACATGTACCAAAGGAACTGACCTACCTTGGAGTGTCTTAATTCTCTAATAAATAATACACACTAGATACTCCTTGAAGTAAGAATCTATCTCTAACTCAACATCATCAAGTTGGAATACATGTGATGGTTCTGGATAATAATTTTGGATCTGAGATGCATGAAATACATCATGCATAGAATAGTATCTCTAAGAAAGTGTTAAATGATAAGCTATAGGTTTGATTTTTTTCACAACCTCAAAGGGTCCAATGAATCAAAGTGAAAGCTTACCCTACCTCCCGATACGTCGATGACCCAACCTGGGTGAAACTTTCTATAATACCCAATATCCAACCTCAAACTCAAGAGTTAGGAAGTATCTTTTGGCATATGACTTCTCTCTAGATTGATTTTTTATCATGCACTTTTTGATCAACTAGACCTTCTCTGTAGTCTCCTGAATGAGATGTGGTCCAAGAAAAGCTGCCCCCCTACCTCTAACCAGCACAAAGGTGATCATTAAGGCCTACCATATAAGGAATCAAAAGGATCCATCTAAATGGTGTCTTAAAATTTTTTATTATAAGTGAACTAAATAAGGGGTATGTGTTTCTCCCAAGAATACCAGAAATAAAGGACACATGCATGGATCATCTCCTCTAACACCTGAATCATACACTACGTCTCTGTATCAGTCTAAGGGTGATAGGTCATGATCAAAAGAGCCTATGTACCCAAGACCTTATACAACCCCTTTTATAACTGAGACCTAAAGTTATCATCCCTGTTAGAAACAATAGATCATGGAGATAGATGAATACATATGACCTCCATGATGTATAGCCTCCCTAGATTGTCTAATGAAAAGGTCTCTTGAATAGATAAAAAGTGTGCTCCTGTTTTCAAATGATCAACAAAAATAAAAATTGTATCATTTCCACAAGGTGATCTGGGTAATATAGTCATGAAATATATAGAAACATCATAATATTTCCACTTGAGAATGGACACTGGCTGTAAAAGTCCCATCGGTCATTAATGTTCCTCCATCACCTGCTGACAGGTAAAACACTGAGTGATAATACCAAAAATATCTTATTTCATAAAAGGACGCCAACACTGGTGACTTAAGTATTGATATATCTTGGTGACACCAGGATGCACTATCCAAAATAAGGTATTAAATTCCCATATTAGATCCTCTCTGATGTTAGCTGGGACCCAAACATGCCCATGAAATAGAAATGTATCATCATCATCCACAGTCTAACCAGAAGATGAATCATCATCTTAGATGATTTACCTTAGGAATAATCCCTCAGAATCAGATAGTTGCCTCATTATTACCTACTCCAGAAGGGTAGAGGTCACTACTAATTATGAGAGTACATTCTTCCCATGATCCTCATGAACCTCAACATGCATCTCTAAAAACAATTCTATGAGCTTCCACTCGCTAATGGCCTCCTAAACCACATATGTTTGAGTATTTTGTCTCATAGCATCGACTATAGCATTGATTTTCCCAAGTGTATAATAAATATCTAAATCAAAATATTGGAGTTAATAAACCCATATTCACTACATGAGATTCAAATAACACTACATGAAGATGTACTTGAGGATTTTTTTTATCAGTGAATACCAAAAAAATATCTCTAAGAAAATAGTGTATCCAATAGTATAAATCATGTATAGAAACATCTAGATCAGGGTCATGTGTTTCATAATTCTACTTTTTAGGCATCAATTGATGAGACCTGTATGCAATGACTCGCTTATCCTATATCAAAACATCTCTCAGACTGATACTTGATGTGTCACGATAAACTGTATAGGTCATGTCTAGCTTTGGAAGAATTAGTATTGACACTAAAGTTAATCAACCCTTCAACTCCTATGAGAGGCACTGTAAGGTGTGATAAATCCTAGATAAAGAATTTTTAATATATGGATATCCTCAAGAAACTTCATATGTCAAATATGTAATTTGGATTCTCCCAAGAAACTACAAATCTCGCTTTCTCTAGGTCAACTAAAACTCTTGATTCTGAGATAATTTGACTCAGGTAGTGTAATTTATTGATCCATAAGTGGAATTTACTAATCTCAGCATAAAACCTATTCTATCTCAGTGTATTCAGCATGATCTCAAGGGGGTTTTCATGTTCATGTCGAGAGCGAGAATACCCTAATATTTCATCAAAAAATACTAAAATTAATTAATACAAATACAGATAGAAAACCCATTTCATTAGATTCATAAAATTTGCAGGTATGTTCATGAGACCATTCGACCTAACCAGGTACTCAAATAGACCATACCTACTCCTGAAAGGTGTGAAAGGTATGTCTAATGACCTGATATGCACCTGATGATAGCTCATCCTCAAATATATCTTTGAGAACACTCTCAATCCTCAAAGTGTATCAAATAGGTCATTTATTCAAGGTAGTGGATACTGATTATATACCATGAGTTGTTCAATCGATGGTAATCCATACAAATCATGAGGGTACCATCAACCTTCTTGGAAAAAAGGACAATTGAACCCCATGGAAAAGTATTGTGGAGGATAAAGCCTTTAACTTCTAGATCCTATAATTGTTTATTAAGCTATAAGAGCTTCATAAGTTTCATTATATAAGGAGGAATGGTCACTAGTGCTTCTCTTAGAACTATCTTAATAGTGAATTCCACCTCTCACTAGAGGTGGACTAGAAAAGTCACTAGGGAATACATCCCTAAAATGATCCACCACAGGAGGGAAAATAGTGGGTCATAACCCCTTATCTTCCAAGAAAAGACTAGAAACCTGGGTAGCCACACTACCCATCCCTTGATGCCTAGGTCCTGATCGATATTCTTATATGTCCCATTCTCCCTTGTGAACATACCTACCACCATCTGGTGATGTAAATGTAACCCTCTAATGATAGAAGTCAATATGGGCTTGATAGGGAACTATCCAGTCTATCCTAATAAGTACATCAAACCCTATCTTGTTGAGGATGAATAGATTTCATAAAAATATATATCTTCCTATCTCAAAGGGATAATCTTTACAATGATGTACACTCTCTGACTGGATACCTATCGGGGTATCGAGTATCATCATGCCATAGAAATTTTCTATCTTGAGGACTATACTCTTCATGATTGCCTCAGATATAAAAGAGTGATACACACTTGTGTCAAATAAAGAGGACACTAAAGTGGAGGCTAATAGAATAGTACCTAAAATTGTGGATGTTTTTGAACTCTTCTCCTCTAGAATAGGCTACACTACATGAAACTGGCATGTACTACAACCCTGAGTCATACCCTGACCGCCCTGAGCAATCCCGCTCTACTAGCACTAAGAATCATGAGTCTGCTTACCTCTACCTTCACCACCACCTCATCCTAAATGTTCAATGGTGTTCCAACTACCTTCATGGTGATATACTACTGGACCCACTCTAGAATGTGGGGTAGGTATAGATCTCTACATGCTAGGCACTAGTAGAAAGGTCCTGTAGAAGCACTGGATATGACACATCCTTCTACAGCCTCTGAATTCCACTAGATCACATATACACTGAGGTTTTGTATGTCCTGGCTTCCCACACTAGTGAAAAATCAAGAAGCTATCAGTACGAGCTGGCTGGCCACTACTACCTCCATGAGTATCCTCAAAGTGATGGTTGTGCCTGCTAGAATAAGTAATGACAGATCTAGGTGTCGCACAACCCTAGATCACAGTATCAGCTTCCCTCAGATTCTTCTCAGTAATAAGAGTCTAGTTGACTATATCATAAATAGTATTCATCCTAAAAACATTGACCTACAACTAGATGGTGTATATCATCCCATCCTCAAATCATCCAGTGGTTATAATATCATTACTAGATAAAGTAGGATTGAACCACTGCAGCTCAATGAAATGAGTAGAATACTCCATACATACATGTCTCCCTGCTAGAGGTTCATGAACTCTCTATCCTAGTCATCCCTCAAATTATATAAAAACAAATAATCATATAATATCATTTGTAAATCCACCTAGATCATATCATGATGTCGGCCTACCTAGGTAATAACATCCCACTATATCTTTGCAAAATCATGTAGAATATACATAGTGAGTTTTACCCTCTACTTTAGAGGAATCTCTAGATGCTAAAATATATAAATAATAGCTTCAAGGAAAGAATAAATAGCAATGAGGATATCTATCCCCTAAAAAGGTGGGATGATGTTGCTACTGGAACACTTGATTCAACTCTTCAATATTTTAGGAAAATCGAGCAACACCTTGCATACTTTTCATCATGAAGAAGAAAAACTCTCAAAACTAGGTTTTGGTGCCCATATTAGGAATATCATGTTGTTCCATAGGTGGAACTACAGGATGAATAACTAGTGGATCAAGGCCCACCACCTCTATTGTATGTTCATCATCACCTTTAGGGTGTACAACTCAAGGTTGTCATGGTGGCATGATTCTACAATATCAAGTGACACCTCAGAAAAGATTTTAATAGGTAAAATATATTAAAAATATATAATTAAGATGGGTACATATCCTTCTTATGAAAAGATCACACCTCTCTTCCTACTTCCAAAATCTAGGTCTAGGTGGTAAAGAAACACATATCCATCTATAAGAACCTAATAGACTCTCATCTACCCATTACTAAGTTCAAGTCAGGGTCTATGTCTCATATCACATGTACAACTATTTCTTTTTAAAATTTATTTTCATTTTAAATTTTTTCTCATTTAAATATTAAAATCCATTTAAATGGTTGAATTAGATAGATTTCCATTTCCAATTTATAAGGACCCATACTCCTTATAAATTTCAATGTGATATCCACTTAATTCTAACCATAACACATTCTAGTCCATGTGACCAATGGTCCATATATTAGTGTTCCATAGCTGACTACTCATGGTTTTTTCTTTAAACTATTCAAAAAAACATTGTTAGGTTGAGGTGTAAATTTTAAGTGTCAATTTTGTTTTCTTAGTCCTTCAAGAAACTTCAACACATTTCCAAAAAATAATCAAGGTACTAATAATATGTGACAGACAAATGCATGCTGAAAATCTATGTGGTGTAGAAAAATTCATGGAATATTAGTCCTATTATTCCTAAAATGATGCATGAAATACAATGCCCACATTTCATTAAGATAAAGTAAAATAAATCTTTCTTTAGTAATACCAATAGTAATAGCATCACAAAACATGTGTGTCACCCAATAATGAATTCGTATCAACCATAACATACAAAAATTAATAATAAGAATAACCCATCCCAGGTAATTTGGGTTTCCTCTATATGTGAGTTAGTTATTCCTAGGAATAGGATCATTACCAAATTTCATTATCTCCTAGTCTCCTATATAATACAAAAATAGTAAGACAAAAGGAAAAGATGTTATAATACCACTTTGTAACATCCCGACCCACCGTCTACTTAACTAGGACACAAATCTAGTAGGTTACATGGCCTCAAGCATACCTCCCCATATACTAGAGGCTTCCAAATAATATAAAAGGTCTAATATGGTATAGTGGGGAGAGTATACCCTCATATCAGAGTGGAAAAATAGATAAAAAATAGTAAGTAGACAACAGTGGAAGAATATAAAAATAAGCACTATAATGACTGGACCAGTAACCCACTGTAGTAGAAACAAATAGAAAAGGTATAATAATAAACTGCAGATGCATAAATAACTGATCAAATGAATAATGATATCAAAAGAAAAAATGTTGAGTTAGATACATGATCATGTCATGGAATGCTGATATAAAAAAGGTAAATAGGGAATAATCATATACAACATGTTATACAAAAATCATAAAAATAAAAAAGTATTATACACTAGAATATCAATCAAATTCTTGGTCCTCTTCTCCCATACTCCATAATATAAGTAAAGAATATCAAATATAGGTAGTAGGGTTCTTTCCCTTATCCATACCTACAAGCAAGTAATCTACTTAGGTACCAAAGATGACCCAAGTAGGGTGTGAGATAAAATCCTAGTAGGACACCACCAACGGTTTCTATAAATAATCATATTAGAGTACATATCTAGTAGTGTATATGTATAATTAGTAATGATCAAGGTTGAATAAATAAATACTAGTCATCTTAGGTTTTTATAGGACACCAGGCAGCTCTACCTGCTTCAGCATAGGCCAGAATGAGAGATTGATCAGTAACTATATATATATAGTAATAATATATATATATATAGTGTAGTTATATATTGTATACACCTATATTAACTAATTATGTGAGGATGTAATAATCCATATACCTGGATACTTGTGCTGGTCGGACCTAGGGCGTAACACAGGCATCCATAACTAGTCTAATAAGCTGGTAGGCTCAATCATAGGGTACATTCCATGAATCTCATAGTGAATGTGAGTTTTCATTCTCAATATTCGAGATAGGTGGGGTGAGACATCATGCCCATCACCCTAAACAAATTAATGTGTAACATCATGCACATCACCCAAATAACAATATATTGGTGAGATATGTCATGCTCAACACTCGATGTAAGGGAGATTGAAATTTCATGCTCAAAAAACCCTTAAACATCTTCACTCACAAATATAAATGGAATCATCATATTCCTATTTAGAATAATTTTCATCAAGCCCAAATATATAAATGGTCATCACATTTCAGATAATCCATATATAAAATCAAGCATAAATCGGTGTAATCATGCCACCCATTAGTATTCACTGTAATTAATCCATTTAATTAATTTAATCAAATGGATTAATTTCCATTTAATTTAATCAATCCATATAATTAATAAGGTCATAGAAATTCTACTTCAATTAATCCAATCACTTAGAAGGTTCCTTGTTCATTTATACAACTATGCAAGAGAGGTAAAATCCAATTATAAGTCAAGCCAAGCACTTAGGATATTCTTTGGTTCATTAAGAATTCATAAAAAATGAGGTAAAAGAATTTTTAAAACCAAAGGGTAGCTATAAATGAGTTATACATCCTCTAATTACCTATCAAGGATCAATGGGGTATTATAATGTGTGTGTATTGATTTAAAATCAAAGAACTCGTTTTAAAGCAATGTGCAGAAATGGACGGCATGTGGCACAATCACAAGGATATGAAAACAACATAACTTTTAGGGAAAACAACTAGAATACCTACCTTAGGGTCATAGATGGATCCTCATATAATATTGGATTCATATTTGAATTAATTTTGAACAAAAATGAAGAACATTCCAATGCCCTAAAAATAAGGCAAATGAGATTGCACTTAAATAGCGTAATAGATATAAAGAAGAATGAAGAATAGAAGCAAGAGTAATCGAGATATTACCACTAAGGATCTGATGATTTTGATGGTTCTTGATCAATTTCTAGATCTAGGAGATATCACATTACCTAGTAGAGCTTGAGGGAGAGATATGAGAGAAGAGGAGGAGACCCATCTACTGAAAATAGGAGGAAGAGGGAAACGGTGAGGTTTTTAATTTCATTAAGGGTGAAAATGTAATTTCACACAAACATACAAGATCACATGGTTTGGCCTCATGATTGACCAAAACATGCGTCAATTTTTCACTACACCACTACCCAAGGTGGGACCCTTTATGGGTTAGGCGTATGGTTTGGCTAACCATGCACAAGCTATGAGAAATTTAATATCCCCAAAACCTCTACAACTCACATGGTAACGTTCATGGGGTCGCATGATTGAAGAAAAACTATGTGGCCTCATACAGGTCACTGAGTGCCTTGCATGGTTACCCCACATAGTTAGTAATAACCATGGGATAACCATGTGTCCCACACTATTTTCACATTTCTCAAAGATCTGATAAACAAACAAGCCCCATACACTCCCAAAACCTTCCTTAGGTCATAGGGAACGTCTACCAAGATTTAACAAAGGAATTTAACTGAAAAAAAAACATTTCATACCTTTGAAAAAATCTGATTCATTATAACACATATATTTAAATATCAGTTTTTAAATAAATCAATCAATATTTTTTAAATGATATTAAATAAAATATATTATTTACATCAGGCCCTTAACTTAGAATGGCAATCCTTTTTTTCATTTATTGATCCTTGAATAATAAATATTTATTTAAGTAAATAAATATCATTATATTATTCATTCAATAAAAAATAAATATTATATTCACAAACCCATGAATAAATATTTATTTAATATTCAACACACATATATTCTAAACATGAATAACTTGTGATTGAATTTATGTGATCAACTTAACTTGAATAATTATTATTCCTCAAACATTGCACCTTCAAATTCCATTTTTATTTTGTTTCATGATAAACTATCTTTTATAGGTTGAGTGAGAACCCTTACATGCCCCAAAGGCCTGATGTATCGAAGGCCCATTATAATTTTTGATGGCCCGATGGCCCTATGAAATGAAATCCCATTATATGGCCTAATGGATAGGACTCAAACTGAAACATCACCTACCTACCTCTATCCATCCACCCATTCCAGCCTTCACCCTGAAGTTTCATCTGCATCATACATATTAGTTTTTGATCATCCTATATCTGAACACTTTATAGGTGTCTTCCCTTACATTTTCTTGCACTCCAATAGTTAGAATCAATTCTAATAACAACCCAGAGACCCAACATGATGATAAAATATATGCCCTTTATCCCAAAGGCCCTAAATAATATCCAAAAAACCATTTTTTTAATAGTAATACTAATGCAATACTCCTCTATAGTATCTGATACAATAATTTCACTTCTACAATATTGTGGAAATTCAGCACCACCCAGATTTTAACCTAGGTCTGATGCAGGATTACATAGAGACTTCACCACTCATGTAATCCCCCTACAACATTATTCTACAAAATAAGAATAGTATTTCTTCTTAATATTAAATTTGAATATAATTTAACTTACATTATAGATACACTTTTATGTGACTCACTAGGCCTCTTTCATAATGACATTAGGTGAACTTTTCTAAAGTCAAAAATCGTCATCTAGAAACACATCAAGACACCTATAGAAAAATAAGTTAATGTCACAATGGAATCAAACTCATATGAATTATTACTATGTGATATAATAATTCTTTCATGATATCTCAACAAGTAGGTTTCATACTTGTGTAATCAACCTATATGCTTAAATTGTTTTCTTTGACTCTATGAAATGAAATAATCATTAAAATACCATGGAAATATATTTAATCAAATAATTCCATTTGAATCAAAGGATTAGATCCATATTCTTTCATTAACTTGTAAGGGACAAATCATTTTTTAACTTATTCAATTAATGTGATATCATTTATTATGCAGTCAATGTATTCTACTCGCCATGAGCATATGCCTTCACAGTTATTTTTAATAAATTAAATAACATGATTCATGATATAAATTAATAATAATCTCAATTATAAGGACCAATACACACATTTATAGATAGTAATATCCAATAACATATATAACATGTGGAATTATTAGTAGTAGTTATATCCTCATAACCTCTATATTTATAGGTTACCAAGTGATAACTTCATTAGAAGAGGTATTATATTCTTATGAGAATCTATCACCTAATATTCAAACACCATCTATGTCTCATCACAAAAATTTCATTTAAACCATGGGTCATATGTTTAAGAATATTTTCATTTTATTTCAAGGTTCTCATTATAGAAGGAAACTATTATAACCTTTCAATGTGAGAGATAATCTATGGACATTATCACAGTAATGTTATACAAAAGAAAACTCATCATGTGATAAGATATTTATTAATGTTCTAGTAATAAAAATTAAAAAGTTATTTAGTTTTATATAACTAACTTAAAAAAAATCCTATTTAATGATACTACTATCAATCCTATATGTAATATATCCATAGAGAGCTAGGAACCAACCATTATTATTTACATTTTAAAGAGGTGTTTTAGTTTTATAACTCAACCTACCTTTATTTTTTACCATAGGAATATAAATATTATTTACAGTGATAATTGTTTGATCATATCTATTGAAACATATATCATTATTTAAAACAATATTGGGTTCTTTCTTATGAAGATTTTTCTAACATTAAATTCATTTTGAAATGGAGTTTTGTTGATTTTCAATCTCATTTCTAACCATAAATGTGGTTTCATTTCTTTGAGAACACCATATAATTATTCTCTTTTTATGGGATTCATGATATGGTGATTTTTCAAAATTTATCCCAAGATCACTACTTTTGACACACTCCATAGAAATATTAAAATAATTCATTATGTACAATGAATTCTATAAAAGTGGAATATATTATCTCATTTCCTCTTATGGATCATATTTACCTTTTTCACTTATTATCTTAACCATGTTTATTATAATTCAATAGATTTATTCCTATTTTGATTATAAATATTTTAAATGCATTATTTAAATCAAACACATCCTTTGGTAGTATAACTTCCTTTATTGAATCCAGTTTCTCTTCAATTATTTTTATCATTTTGATATTTTCTTTTAAAATGACATCTCATTGGTTTGATCCTATTTATCATCCATGGATGATTTTAAATCATTCTCTATGTGTATTTTAGTGGTATTAATAATAACTTCTAAAGTAAATATTTTCATGTCCTTTCCTTCCAAATCAAAAGTCATTATCTCAAAAATTATTAATTGTTACTTATTATTTTCATTTAACATAGTTTTTTTTTAAATTTATATTTTATTCAACAATATTAACTTTTTATAATATAAATCTAACTCTCTTAATTTTTTTATTTATCAACCTTATATTGATATAATTCTTTATGTAGACCTTGTATTTGTTTTTCTAGGAATTTTATATATTTTATATATTCTACTTTAATGATTTTTAGCATTTCTTATCAACCTCTTTTGAGTTTAATCTTCTTAATATGTTGATTCTAGTTTTACTTCATAGTCCATTATTATGTCTACATCAAATTGATTTTAGTTATAAATATTATTTTTATTTAATTAATTCATAATATTTTTAACTAATTCTTCTCTGTTAGTGTCTCAATCAAGATATACATGGACAATGCCTAATTCGGTTACATTTTCACAATCAATGGTACACATTGAACCAGTATATCCAGATCCATATTTAATATTTTACATTGAAGGATCTATTCCATCATCATAACTTACAAGTTTTTCAAAAAAATATCATTTTTAATCTAAATCCCTTGGAATCAACAGATCATTTCTCCTTTCACATAGAGAAATTATCAATAAAATGTTCAAAATTTATGTATTGAAAAAAAAAATCCTTTTCTTTGAAACTTTTTATTCTTATTTTTATAATGATGATTCATTTTCAATCAATTATCACAATTAAAATTTTTAAAATAAATAGATATTTTAAAAAAAAAAATAATTCAAGTTCACTAAATATGCATATATCATGTAACATAATAGACTAAACGGATCAATATTTTTTAAAACATAAGGCTCTGATACCACTTCTTAGGTTCACTTTCTATGTGAGGTACCCTAAGAATAGGGTAAATTAGAGTGAAAATGTTGAATATAAATTTCAACTCTCTACTAAATTAATCTTATCATATCTTTTTTAAATCTTTACCTCTTTGTAATTAGGGTCACTAATTTATCATTTTCTTTATTTTGATAAAATTTTCATAGATGGAAAAAAATAATTTACTTTATTCACCCTAATGTGGTACTAATTCAATGCACATAAATAACTCACTGTTATCATGAAAAAATAACTAAATCACTTCTAGCAATAGGATTTGGTCAATGTCACTCCTCACCTAGGAGAACTGCATTTTACTATGTTTAGGGATTAACTCATTGACTCCCAAGCAACACTCACTATGTGAGTCACTCCCAAGTAAAAGTGATGGAAATATAGCCTTTATAAAATATTCAAATAAATATCACCAATGTATATAACTGACTAAAAAATAATTTTTTTTCTTAATAAAATAAAAGTGAAGGGTACAGAGACAACAAACATAAAAAAGAAAAAAAAATCAAGGTGTCCTGAAGTAATGAAGTCTGAGTGCATCTCCTTGAATAATGTGACTGCATTCATTTGGCAAGGAGCCCACACTATCATAAATAATAAGTTCCACAATTTATTTCCCTTCAAGAGATAACCCATCCGTAAAAAAGTTTTATTCTCTCAAAACATGCCCAACAATAGTGCCCTGGTTGATACTAAGTTTTCATTTCCTAACATTATAGTAAAATTCCTAGGGAGGGTCTGCCTTCCCTTAAGAAACAACACCAGAATCTCACAATCAGTTTCAATAAACTCAACTGAAATATTGAACCTCTCACATAAATAAATACCTATGTGAAAGGCTCTGATTTATGAACCAATGGAATTACCCGAACCATAGAAAGCATTGAATCCAAATATAACTGAACCTCTTCTATCCCTCACTAAACTATATCTCCTCATTTCTCCAACTGATAATGATCCATCAATGTTAAGCTTCAGCCTCCTAGATGGGGGAACCCAACTAATCAACCTACCTTGATTAGTAGGGAGTGAAAATAGGATCACCTATGTCCTTGAGAGAAACCTACATAATAAAAAAGAATTCCACCAGCCTTTGAATATTGACCCCAACTCCGCAACAAGCACCCTTGTATACACCTGGAGAAAAGTGAGAGAGTGCTTTGTATCTTTTCTCTCTAGGTTTCTTTCTTCCCATAGATTCCAACAAATAGACACAAAGATCATTCCTTTAATCTTCCTTTCCAACTCAAGGGTACCCATACTCTGAAACCAAATAGATATAAGGTCTTTCATGGAATAATTGTTACCATGGATATCCAGACTAATCCCTATTAAATCTCATAGTCTTCTTTCCCAATTTCTCTACAAAAAGATATGGACTGCAGATTCTTATTGAGTTATGTCAAACCAAAAATAGTATGAATAAATATTCACCCCTTTACATTGAATATTCTCATCTTTTGGTATTTATTGATTCCAAATCCTTAAAATAGGAAAATTCAGTTTATTTGGTACCTCTTTACACTCTAATTTCAGATCCCACTCATCTAGTATGCCATGATCGTGAAACATGAAACTATATTGGAAGATTCCAAATCTTCCAAAAACCAAGCCAATAAAATAGTGTACATCTAGTTCATCAACTAGGAAAATAGTTTCAAGAACACCTTTTAATATTTATAGAGGATAGCCTCCATTAGATTTGGGTTTCTTTAGGCCTCCTTGAATGAGATATTCAAGACTGGACACCCTAGAAAATATAGATTCTTTTGAGTCCAATTATCCCTCTGTAAGTTTATATCACCTTTCCCAACCATCCATCAAGTATGCTCCTATAGGTCTTCAATATGATTCAGAATACACATATAAATATTTGATAAAAACCTATTATATAAATACCAATCCTCCCATCTATCTCCATACATATCCCTAATAAACCTCACCTATAAGTATTTACCTTCAATAATTTCCCATGCAAGTAGAGCCTGCATGTAGTTCATGGTTTTAGAAATGTTTCAAAGGCCAATGCCAACCTACTCAATCAGTTTATCCATATGATTCCATGTGGCCCAGTGACACTGTCCAAATTGATCAGTATCCCAAAGAAAGTCCGACATGATTTTCTCTATTTTGGTGATATTCCCCTTCGGCGGGATGATAATAGATAACACATGCATCAGAATTGAATTTAACACACTATTGATTAGTATAACCCTTCTTAAAAAATATAAAAACTTTATCTACTAGTTTCATATTCTACCCATGATTTTATTTATGATTTCATCAAAAAGATCCTTCTTTATTCGACCATTAGAGATAGGGACACTGGGGTATGTCATTGGGAATTTTTTTATTTAAATTCCCAAGATCTATTAAATTTCACCACTCTGGATTCTGGAGAATTTTTTGGAAATGAAAACTTTAATTTTTCTTAGTTTGATTATTTTGACCACTCACTTTTCCATAAACTGACATGGTTCTCATGAATCAAGAAATTGATCTATGATTTCCATTGGTGAAAATCAAGACATCATCAAAAAACATAAGATGGGAAACAACATTGCATCCATATTTGTTAGAAAAGGGGAGCATATTCCCTTCTTCCAAGCTTTGGTGGATGTTTCCTGAGAGTGTCTCTTGGGCAAGGATGAAGATATAAGGAGATAATAGATCCCCCTTCCTGGAACTACATACACTCTTGAAAAAATTGAATCTATTGCCCATGAGAGAAATGGATATCCATGGTGAAGAGTAAAATCTATATTAAATGTCATCAAACCACTCTTTAAATCCTAGTATTCTCATAAAAAAATGATAAAACCCCATTTGAGCTTTTCATATGCTTTTTCCATGTCTAATTAGATAATCATATTAGATCCAATCGGTTGTTTTTTAAGTACCCCACCATTTCTTTGGAAATTCTTATTGCCATTGGATGTCATGTCCTTAAAAAAACATTGTTGTTCTTATAAAATCAACCATTGGGTGATTCCACTCAACCTCATGGAGATAAGGCTCGAGATAATTTTATAGGACAAGTTACATAAGAAAATCGGTCTGAATTGACTAATAGTCATAGGGTCCTTATTCTTTAGAATAAGGAAAACCCTTGAATAACACACCATTCTTATAAGAGGGCCTCCCCTAAAAAAATCATTAATTTCCCCAACAACCTTAGCCTTCACAAAATCCCAATCCACAACATATAATGCACCTAGAAATCCATCTAGACTAGGAGAACTGTCCTACTTCAAATTAGATATGGTCTCTTTAATCTCTTCCTCTTTCAGAATTTATGTCAAAAAAACATTATCTGAGGATCCCACCAGTCCCTGTATACAATCCAAAAATACTTCCTCCTCATTAGGTATTCTCATTAAAAACCCCTATTAGAATTTGGTCCTTACAAAAGTCATTAAAAATGTTCAAGAGTTAAACCCCATGCAACATCCATATCTGAGGTGAAATAGTCATTTTCACGCTTCAGGTTAATTATTAAATTTTTATTCTTCTCTTTAAAACATAATTGGAAGAAATTAGAGTTTTGTTCCCCCTCTTTGAGCCACAATGTCCTCAATTTCTATCTATAAATCCACTCAATCTCCATAAGTTTTTTATCCAGTTAATTTTTTTTATCAGTGAAAAGCAAGAATCATCCATCATACCATCTATCCTATAGGACCTCTTATAATTTTCCAATGTATTCCTAAAGTCCTTCTAGGATAACCTCCTTCTCTAGATTATCCTTTATCCAAGCCTTAATATCTTTCTCAAGCCACTGGCGGTGGTTTGATAGACCATCCCAAGAAGGCTTGGTTTCTACACTCTCCCATAAGGTTTTCAACATCTGCATGAACCCCTCACTTTGATGTTAGGAAGAGGATTAGGAGAAAGGTTGATACATGGGATCACCTTTCTTTAAATTCACTAACAATGGTGTGTGGTCATATAGGGATCTAGATAGTTTTTCAATTGAGGACATTCTGAAAATAATAAATACCCTGAATATTAGAGAGACAATGATCAAGATGAATCCATATAGGGTTGATCCCTTTATAGTTGTTGCACCACATATAATTGTTACCATTGAAACCCATATCCATAATAACTATATCATAAATTAAGGTTTTAAATTCATTCATTACATTCATGTATCCCCAAACCCCTCCTTTCTTTTTGGAAACATCTGTAATAGTGTTGAAATCCCCCCCCCCCCACAAACCAGGAATAGTTAACTGGTTGGAACAGACTCGGGTGGTTCCAGAGATCCACTCTCTCTCAGGAATCACAGCCTGCATAAAAATATATATATATATCAAATCCTTCAAAGATAATTTTTTTAGTGATGCACTACACTTTGGCATCCAATAATTCAATATCAATCCCTTTATTCTATAAAACCCAAATGTGTTTGTTATAGTGAGAAAAATGCATGTGATGATATAAACCCAGTCTCTTGGGAAAAAATAGGTAACCAATCCACCTCTTTTTTTTCTAATATGGTGACAATATATGCATTATTTCTACTAGCTTATGAACTAATAAAATTGCATTTTTCATGTTCCCCCAAACCTTGCCATTCCAAATGATAACGAAAGTCATTAATAAAAGATATTGGTGACCTATAGTCCCAAGTTACCTAAATAAGAAAGTTATAAATCCTTTTAAGACTCTCTAGATTTAGATAATTTAATAGGGACGCTTGATTTAACTATATAAGACAAGGATGTGTTGGGAATATTCTTCCCCATCAGAGATACCTCTGAATTATCCAAATCAGAGGGATCATCTAGCACTGAGAATATATTGAGGGAGTTGAGGGATAAGACCTAGGAAGGGGACACAATTATTCTAGGAATAAAGATACTAGAAACATCCTCTCCGGTGAGCGATGCATCTAGTGAAGTTCTTTCAGAACACCTTCTGACATTGGGTCCCCCATGTGATTTACTCTTGTTAACCAAAGGAGAGTTGTTACCTTTCAAAAAAACTAGTGGTAAAATCTTCATAGATGAATTAGGGTGTTCCGATTTTATAATTATACCTTACTAATGATCTTTTCCCACTTTTAGTAGGGTCTCTTCTTTCTCTCTTGCAGATGATATGAAATAATGAAAGAAATAAACGAGAGATGCTGAATATTTTTTCTTAGTTCAACCAAATAGGATAATTTAAGAAGCATGCATGGAAATGTGCCTATTCACCAAAAACACTAAAGCATATAGATTTTGACTACATGTTTTGGAGAATTCATACTAACCATCCTAGTTTACAACCATGAAAAAATGAAAGATCACTACTCTCATACAGTTGGGGAATGCACAACTCCTCCAAGTTATTCCTTCATCTTCCACAAATAGTACATGAAAACTACACTAAGAGTGGTGTCTCATGATGCACAACTTTCTTATACTTTAATAACTTTAAACAAAAACTATTCAATGATATGACTCTTGGAAAACCTCATTTCCTCTTCTCCTTCTTATTTATGATGAAAATCTAGAATGTTTATCTTTATTTTAAAGTTTTTTTAGCACTACTCCTATAAAAATTAATCTCCCTCTATTTATTCCTTCTATTACTTTATCAAATTTGTACCCCCCCTCTTGGGATATTTTTTCCGTATTTTTAGAAATATTTTTCTCCTTATATTTTATACAAAAATATTTCCTATCCTTTTAAAATGAAAAGTATAAAAAAATAGGATAGTTCGACTCTTATTTTTTCATGCTAGAAAAATCAACCTTCTAAATCTAGAAAAGTAATCCCTTTCATGATGTAACCCATCATCCAAAATAATATCTACACTTTCTTCCAAAATGTGTACATAAAAAATACACCCCAATTTACAATGCATAATTCTCCACATCTATATCCCCTTTCTCTATGATGTGGGGTGTGTGGTCCAAGTTAGACCAAAAAAATCAGAATTAATCTTAGATTAAGATAATAAAAACATCATGGTTTGAATATCCCTTAAATCATGGATTAATTTCCTCCACTCTAATCTAGCTAATTAATTAATCCTATTATATGATTTAACAAAATATATATGTAACATATTTTGGCCAATTTTCAAAAAATCAATAAATGGATGACTTGTATGAAACTTTTGATGACTAATAAATAACTTTTTATGACTCATGCACAACTGAACAGATAAATCCTGAGCATATGACACTTATTCATTTTTCTTATATGACTCCTATATTGATTTCATTTCCTCATATGTAGAGATAATGACTCGTACATAGTCCATATGACTTATATATATATTCTTGATGAATCGTAAAAAGGTTCCCTACTTTTTCCAAATCTCAATATTTTGGATAGAATGACTCATACACATAATCCAAATGGATCATACATGGATCTATGTCCCTCTAAAATATGGCTTGTACATAGAAATTACTTATCCAAATTTTCAACTACTAGTCAAAAAATAATTTTCCATAAATCATCTAGAACACCACCAATCCACTTTCATCCTTCAATAAATGAACTCCACAAACTTAAATATACTGCATTAAATATTACTTTCAATTTATTTCCAAAAAACACAACCCAAAAAATCTAACCCAAGGGATTTTTATCAATTAAAATCTTAACAAATTATCTTTAAATTCAAAAAATTTACTCTATTCACTTCTCATATATTCTGTATATCATTATATATAAAATTTTGGGGATTTTTTCATTCTATGATATACATCTCAATTTAGAGGAAAATCAATCACCATAGGATCATTCCACGTATATCAAAACATTATTTTTCCAGAAACCCAAAACATAGATCACTTTTTAGAACCTCACTTTATAGAACAAGGTTAGAAGATCTAGAACTAGCAGTACCCTATTATAACATCTATATTAGGAGGCTATGTTCCAAATACTCAAGTCAAATCACTTTGATCTTCTGCAAACCTTTTGAAACACACACAAGAAAAAGAAAAAAAGAACTCATACTCACAACACAGAACAAACACAATGGATTAACATGATTCAGACTTAGTCCCACTCAATGGGATAAACACTACTTCTCTTTATTACTAATATAAAAGAATGATTACAATATTTTGATCCATCAAACAAATGATCTCACTCTACCATTTATAGAAGATCCTAACTTGTAGATATGGTTCCACCTTCATCTGATATAAGTATCCAAACTCCAAAACCTTCCAATTTATGAGATCGGCCCTCCATCTAGTCAAATCCATTGGTTGTTTCACCACCTTCACTTACCAAACATAGTGAATAGTGAAATATAATATTATATATAACTATAATAATTCCTATATATCCTTTTTAAATTTTTTTGTTATTCATACATAACCATTAGAGTTACTCCTATTTATATTCCAAGCTCTTTTTACACTTCATATTATGGATCTGGTAGTCATAAAGCATTGTCACCTGCTTTGAATTCTACTTCTAGACTCCCTAGTTTTTATGCCCATGCCTTAATATAGTTCTAGGATATATCCTTTAGAGATAAGTCTTATGGGATATATAATTATTTGGTAAAAAAACATTTATCATAGTTTCAACTTAATAGTATCCCACTTAATAATTATTTTCTCGACTTCACCACCAAGTAATTTGGATCATTTAACAAATTTCATCCTTCCTTTTTCCTAAAGTAATTATCAGTTAGTCTCTATCCTTTTCATCCTAATCACCCAAGTCACACTGAGGCATTGTAATACCTTAGACTTTCTCGAACTATCACATTTATTATCATATCATCCGAATTATAACTTCCTTCTATCTTTCATAGCTCTAACACTCCTTCCACAAGCTTGTGGATAAAGTGATATTTTAGTTGAATGTGTTTCATCCTTGGTTGAAACACTAAATTCTTTACAAGATGAATCACACTTAAATATCATAGAATAGTGTCATGTTTCTCTATTTTCTTTTGAGTTCCTATGATAAATATTTCAACCATATCATTTCCTCTTAACTTATATTACGATAATGTACTCTACTTATATGGTTGATAGTGTAACTACTAATTGAATTATTGAAATTAAACTTATTCCAGTTCCTCTATAGGTAAAGAAAAATTCAATAGTACTTATCTAAGTATCTATGTATCCTCTAAATTCTACACCATCGTAGACTTATAATGGATCATATATTCTGAAATATAAGGTTAATTTTTTTGAAACTTTGGGATACAAGAATATCTACTTTATAGCTTCTCATTTCTCATTTCCTAAATTTTCTATGAATTTGCTAACTACTCTCACTTCTTGAGAAATATTTGATCTTGTATAAATCATGTAATGCATAAAACTTTTGATCATTGATGTATGAAAAAAAATGTACTTAGACTTATCGCGTGTTTGTAGTTCCTTCTCTTTGGTTAGTTTGCATTTTTTGGATAATGGGGTGAAAATAGGTTTTTCTATAGACATTTTGTACCTTTACATTACCTTATACATGTACTCTATCTATGAAAACATCAAAGTTCCATGATTTTAGTCTCATTGGATCCTCATCCCTAGTATCCATTTGGCTTCCCTAAGATGCTTCATCTTGAACCTTCTAAATAAATCATCGATCATCATTTAAATTTGTTTCTTATCTAGTTCTTCTTATATAATTCCATCCACATAAAAGAGATATATGATTAAACTCTCATCATCTAACACCTTATGGTAATAGAAATGATCTATATTTCACCAGATAAAAGAAAATTCTTCCATGAAGGCATTTAAATTCTAGTTCCATTGATCGAGTGCTTGCGTTAGCTTATACAAACTTTATTTGATCTTACACACCAAGTTACTTTTGGATTATTTGAATCATTATATTTTCTACATGTATATTTATTCTTATAATTCCCCATATAGAATGCTTTTTTCATATCTAACTCTTCAAGATGAAATTCTTCCTTCGTAACCATTTGAATTGTTTTGATCTTGACAACTTGAGAAAAAAAATACACTAAATTCCAATCCTTTATTTTATTAAAATAATTTCCCAACTAATATTTCCTCTTATTTATTCCTTTTATTTAATTCTTCCTTCATCTAGTAGAACCATTTTTTCTATAATGATTTATTTCCTAATAGGATTTATGAAAATTAACAATTTTTGGAATCGTGAAATGAGTCCAAATCCTCCTTTATCACTAATTGACACTATTTTACATCATTGAGTCCTAGATCCTCCTTATATATTTCTAGTTCTCCACCATCCATTAGAAATATATAGTACTAGTTAGACATATACTTTTACACTAGTCTTCTGACTTTGGTAAACTGTCTCAACTCCTAAGGTTGTGTTCCTTTTAGTAATGCTTCTTCTAGAATTCTTCCATTAGATTCCATAATCTTTGATCGTTTTAGCATATTTATATTTATTTGAACCTCCAGAATCTAACCACTAACTAAAAATCACCATATAGACTATCATGTTGTTCTATAACTTGATTGAAACCTAAAATAACCTAAATTGTTGGGCTTCTGTACAGAAGAACCTTAGTATATGATAATTTTTTGTTCGTATCTACATCTTCCAATTGGTTATGATCCTTCCATAGGATCACTGTATTGAAGTAAGAATTTTATATTATAATGATCTTTTAAATATCATTATTCCATATGTAAAATCCAAAGTATTCACTTCTATAACCTATTAAGAAATATTATTGGGATCTTTCTTCAAATTTTTCCCTCTCACTGGCATTAAAATGGATATAGGTAGTACACCCAAATACTTTGAGGTGGAATATATATAAATTTCTTCTTGCCCATCTATCTTCTAAAAAATTTTTCCCTGGTGGTGTGTAAAGGATCCTATTAATGAGTTATACCATAAAATTCATATCTTCTTCCCAAAACTCCTTGGAAAAACTGGAATGAATTCTCATGCTTTTTCCTCTCTTACATAGCACCTGGTTCATCCACTCCACCACTCCATTTTCTTCTAGAGTTTTAAGAACCATATTCTATAAATTAATTCCATTACTTAATTAAAATCATTAGAACTTTTTTCTTCCATACTCCCCATCATTATAAAATCTCAAACACTTAAAATTTAAACTTTCCTCTCATTCCATAATGGATATCTATCGAATGAAGGTTTTGAATACCAAAAACTTTTGGTTATGAAATAACACCCACACATTTTGTGTCTCATCATTGATGAAGGTAATGTAGTAAAATGGTCCTTTATGAGACTGAACTGGATGGACTATCTCTAACTTCTAGTTCTTTGGTGTTTCTCCTTCCGTATTTAAAGACATCTTCTACTGTTTCTAAAGGATTCAATATTTAAATGTTCTATACTCCACATGATTAAGCTTCAATATTCCCTTTTCTATTATAATTTTCATCCCTTTCTCACCTAAGTATCCTAAAAAATCATGCCATAACATTGACATTATGAAAGTTTTTATTTTGATAAGTGTTGTATATTTTAAACTCCTGATAAAATAAAATAAAAATTCTTTCACCCCTTTGGCCATCATCATGGAACCATGTGTTATCTTCCATGCTCATTTTGTAAAGCTCATACAGAAACCTGTATCATCTATCTAACCTATATAGATTAAATTTTTCCTTAAACCTTGTATATAATTCACCCCTTATTACTCCAATAAGTATCAAATCTTATTCATACTTTCACATCAACCTTTCTAACTATCTCAATAGTTTCATCATCTAAAGGATATACCTTGAGAAATCTTCTAGAAATATAATTCTACATACTCTCACTCTCAGATGTTGAGTGAAATAAAGTTATGGAATCAATGATCATGACTATAAAGGACTTGTGATGCTTGGAAATAAATTTATTTCCTCCTAAAATATAGTATTTTTAAAATAACCTCTAGAATAAACCATTTTTGAATTTTACCTCATGTAACTGGAATTTTTTTAAGTGTCCCTTCATCCTATAATGTCATCACCTTCACTAATTTGAGATGAATCTGAATCATATTGAATTAATTGACATAATCATCCATCATCCTTATTTCTAATATCCTCATGTTAAAAAGTCATTGCAATATGAACACTTTGTTCATTATGGAAGTATTTTCATATATGGTCGCAAGCTTTTCCATAAGTTCCATAGTTTTATTCACTTAATAAATGTTTAAAGAAATATTTTTAACCAACATCATATTCACTACCCTAAGTGTTTTTTAATCAATTCATTCCCATTTTTCCATTTCTTCCAATTTTAATCCTTCCAATGAAATTTTAAATTTCTTATGATACAGATAGTATTCGGTCTTCTAGGATCCAAATTCTAAATCATTGTAAATTTCAATCCATATCTTACCTTATTCTAACACCATTAATTCAAAAATAATTACCTCTCATTAAATAAAAAATATATAAGTCAAGGACCTCTATAAGTCTACAATCAAGCTCTGATGCTGCTTATTGTATCGAAAACCTAAATTTAGGATCACCTTATAGAACATCAAATTATAGAACAAGTTCATAAGATCCAAAACTAGTAGCACCTGATTTTAATATCTAGGATAGGTAAATACACTCCAACATCTCATGTTAAAATTCTTTGACCTCCTACATACCTTCTAGAATACACACAAATAAAAGCACAAAAGAACTCATACTCACAACACAAAACAAACACAAGGGATTAAAGGGGTTCATGTAACATTCAAGATTCAATTATAGTAAGTTAAAATTTCATTTTAATATAATACACATGAATTCTAATGTGATAAGAAAAAAAATTATTTTTAACTTACTAGGTTAAAATAATCCCAGAGTGAATTTTTGAAAGTTTCCAATAAAAATAAGATTTTATGAATAATTGAAAATGTAGTGCTTCACTATTACCACTTATATTTATAATAATGTTTTATAATATGAATAATTAAACATATATTTAATATAAATTTTATATAAATAAATACAAGGTCATGTGGAGGTAAAAATGTATATTTTTCAAACAATAATTTTTTAGTACATAATATTTTTCCATTTCAATTAATTAAAATAATAACTATTAATGAATTATTAGGTGAAATTTATAGATTATATATCTAAATATATGAATTTAAATCCATATAATTATGATTAATGTTCATATAGTTAATCTAATATCATATTATGCTTGAAAATGCATTTTCTTAAAAAAATTGTTTTTCATCGCGTTTTACAAGATTATTTTTAAATTAAATTCTACCAATTCTATGAATTGAATTTGATAATTTATATTTCATATTTTAAATCCAAATAAATAATATAACATAATATGTAAAACTTAATTTTTGTTCATTATGAATAGTAACCATAGTATATATTTTTCACCTCGATAAAAGAGGTAAATTTTGGTTAAAACCACAGGGTAAAACATTAAAATAACACTAAAACTTCCATTTATCCTATTTAATGAGTGTTTTCTAACCAAATTTATCCTCAAGGAGTTAAATAATTTATTTGAAATTATTATTTTGAACTTGGGAACACTAGATTGACTTTTTTGGATATGAGTTAAATTTTATTCAAATTAAAAACTATTTTTGGGTCTTTGAATTTAATGGCATGGTTAGAAGATTCCATTGGGTTGATATAAAAGACTAAAAATCTTTATTAGTTTATTATTTAGCTAAAAAATTCTTTTAAATCAATTTATCACTTTATTTCAAGGTTAAATGATTTTTACTATTAAATTGGATAATTCCTAAAAGAAATTCATGCATTTTGTGTTATTATATTAAAAGAAATTTCTACCACCAATAAAAATTAAATCTGATAAAATGGATTCTAAATTTTTAATCATAATTTAAAATTTTTATTATAATTTTCCATTTATTTTTGGTCATATAATTAATTTATCATGGTAAAAAAGTAAAATTATCACAGTTAAGGTTAAAATGTGTTTAAAGTGGTTTAACTAGAAGATAAGGCTTAAAATGTATCCAAAACATCTCTAAATGTGATTGGTTAAGTTTATTTCAAACCTGCCACATATTATAATATAATTTTGGATTAATTTTTTCCACTTTACATGATTATGATATATATATATATATATATTATTTAATATTTAAAGTAATTCCAAGTGTGTCATTTCCCTCCCCTATAAAGGGATACCACTTGATGTGGCAGTGTTTTTAAACTCTTTTCCACACCCTTTTTATTTTTTTTATTGACTTTTTTTATACCAAAATGATTTTTTTTATTAAATAATTGATAATTATTGTGTTTTTGTACTTTCTGTGTAAAATAATCATTTTTTGTTTAAATAAGTTGTTTTTATTATTCATTTGTGTCTTTTTAAATAATACTTAAATTTATTTAGTCTTGGGAATTAGACTTCTATTTATTTATTCTTTTATTTTTTATAATTTTTCATTCAAGTTAGTTTATTAATCCATTAATTAAATTAATTAATTCTTTATTATTTAAATTGTAAATAAATAACTCGGTTTAGTTTTTGGTCTTTAATAATTTAACTAGTTTTAACAATTTAATTTTATTCAATTAATAAGTTTATTCTTTAAGTTAATGAATTCTTTATTTTATTGGTTACTTAATTGTTTGAGTAATTTAAGTAAGTATCATTAGATTGTTTTAAATTAAGTTTGTTTATAATTTTTTAATAAATTCATTCTTTTAAATAAATCACAATTAATTTTATTATTTCATTTTGTTTTATTTATTTAGTTTTTAATTCAATTTAATTTATCAATTTATTTTTAGTTTTATTTAAATTATTAATTTATTTAATTGTTCTTTTTAATTTGCAGGTACTCACGCTGGCATGTTGCACCGTTTCCCTCATGGTGCCTTCGTTTCTTACCCACTGTTTCCTCCTCACGGTCTCACCATGACACTCACGGTGTCTCAACCACCGCCTTGCCACACGGACTGTCTCACCGATTCCCCCACATGACTGTCCCACCATTTCACTTCTGCATTGTATCACCATGACCACCCTCACGGTGCCTCCATTCCCTGTCTCACCGTGACCACCCTCACGGTGACTCACACGGTGCTTCCTTCCTCTTCGTCCACTACAATGCCACACCTTCCAATCACCCTTTCACCACCAAACCATGGAACAACTCAACTGCTCTTCTTCACCATTCCTCCACGCAGCAACACAACAAGCACAAAATCAACTCCAGCAGCCCAGAAAAAAAATTCATTCACCAATAAAAAACATAAAATCACAACCATAGCATTAGAAAGAATCAAGTCACCAGGAAACTCAAAATTTGAACGAAGAACTAAACTGAACATACTCAGATCCACAGATTGAAGAAATTTTGGAATAAATTACCCAAGTCTCGAACATAATCGTAATCCCGCACATCCCTTGTGCTGCTGGACAGAACCACCTTCGCCTTCACTCTGTTGGATGAACACCGTCCTCATCTGGACCTCCCCGGAGCCGCCGCACCACTCACTCGAACCGCCGGCGCCGCTTCCAAGCCATCTGAACCCTAGCCCCCAGCCCTTCCTCCATCAAAGGTTCGAGCAATCCCCACCCGTCGCTGCAAGACTTCTCGTTGTGCACCTCCTGTCCGCGCCACCACCCAAGCCCGCCTCCTGCTCCAACGTCATGTTGCATCTCTATCAGCACCGCTACTCCACCACAATGCAGCCGCCACACCTCACCCTGTTGAGCCGACACCATAGCCCCCTGCTAGAACACCCAAACCACCACTGAAATCCATAGCTGCAGTAGCTGGCTAACGTCGTCGCACCCCTTCGACCCCTTCCGCCTCATCCGCATCATGGAATCCCCACGAACTCAAGCTGAAGTCCTCTGCCCCCTTTCATTTGCGCCGAACAGAACCTAGCCCCCCCCCCCCTTCCATTTGTGTTTTCTTTCTTTTTATTTTTTTTATATATACTATTCTATATAATAACTTTTATATAATATATATACTTTACATATTAATATATATATAACTACTATAATGTATAATATAGGGTAATATATAATATACATATCATATACTATAATAATTATAGGTATATTAATAATATTATATAAGCCTATATATATTATTAGTATATCATAATTATAATAATAATTATAGTTACTTATTTTAGTTTTAATAATATGATATTATATATATATATATGTATATATATTAATAAGTATTTTTATTAACTAATCTAAGTAACAATATTAATATATAGTTTCTTTTCATTTTATTAGTTTAACTTATTTTGGTTTTCCTCTTTGTTGCAGGGGGGAGTCACTCGTACTTGTGGGGATAAATTAAGCAGTTCATGGAAATGCGCAAGAAGATTCTCGAGTTCGTTTCAAGGGATGGTTTGCACTTACATGGTGTTCACTCGGGAGCTGGTGACGTACACATGAAACCACGCCACGTGGATATATGCTACATGTCAGTTTTAGTTTCTGGTTTTTCATCTCAAAAGAGGAGGACTATCATCTCTCTCTCGAGTCCCGGGAGGCCACAAGGGCCAGGATCCAGGACCAGAGTACCCGGGGGAGGGCATCATTCCACGGAGGGAGGAGGACAATCCATTCCCAATTCACCACCCATATCATCCACCTCTCATGGACAGGGATCATCTTCAACCTGGAGACGGGACCTGATCCTCCATTCTCCACCTCTCCTTCGCTGCTCTGTTTCTGGTGTTTTCAATTGCATCTGTAAATACTTGTGTTCTGTTTAGTTAATTGAATTGTGATGTTAGTAATGTTTAATTGTGTGTGTCATTTCTTCTTTCTCGTTTTGCGTTGTGATCTCGAATCTCCAGAAATGGAGATCTAATTTGCGCAGTAGGATCCAGTTTATGAAACCCACCACAATCTGTAGATCCACACACTAATGCGATCACTTTCTTTTTATTCACCTTGGTAGATCACGTCTACGAGTTAGATTTAGCGAGATCAAGATATTTCGTAGGACAATTTGCTAATTTCTTGTTTTATTTCTTTTCCCCTTCCTGTCTTGATTTCTCGAACTGAGAATTAAGATCGGTTGTTCAATGTGATGATCTTAGTGGAATCATTCTGGATTGTGAGAAATTCATTCCAGAATGACTTTTCTGGGTGAATCACCTTGTATATTGGAGGAATGCTTAAGCATAGAATAAATTCTATGTTTGAGTGTTTAATTTCTAGGCGAGACTGGTGCGTGATCCAAGACATCGATCATGCACTGTGTGAATTTGATAATTGTTCGTGTTGATCTAGGATGGTGAGTAGGGGGTGGATTAACCTGGGTCTAGCCTTGTTCTCACTGTCTTTTGTCTTCTGTGTCTTGGTGTCCTTTTCTTTGTTCGTTATGTGTCTTGTGTTGTGTCTACGTCTGTTTTCTTTTCTTGTTTTTGTCCTGTGTCTCCTTGTTTTTGCACTTCTCCATCTCTTTTTCTCATATGTTCATCACTATTCCACATCCACTGTGCTCTTCATCACTGATTAGTGATTCCTTAGTAGTGTGTTTTTATGTTTTCAAAGTAAAGAAAAATTAAAAAAGATTTTCAGGACAACCAATTAGGCTCTCGACACTACTTCCTTGAGAGCGACCCCGAGGTTAGCCATTGTGCTATATTTTGGGTCTTTATAAATGTAAACTTGACCATCCTCACGACAGGGACGCCCGTCAAATTTTGGCACCGTTTCCAGGGAAGAAACGAGTGTCTTAGTGGTTTTTCCAATTTTTATTTTATTTTAAAACAAAAAAAAACATAAAAAAAACAAAAAAAATAAACACACACACATAGTGATGAACTCTAACGAATCTAATATAATGTCACTGTTTGACATGGTTCAAGAGCTTGAGGAGGCTGTTGCTAAGTTTCAAAGTTGGATGTATGAAAGACAGCATCAAAAGCTTACTGATGAGGAGACAGTTTATTCTCATGAGATCATGCAATTGATGCAACTAGCCATGGATAAGGTCAAGGGATACCAGGATGACAGTGCAGTACCACCACCTCCCATTGAAGCCCGAGATTCTGGAAAACAGTTGAGAAGGAATGAGAAAAGAAAAAAAAGAATGAAAAATTTGGATTTTCCCAACTTTGATATGGATTTTCCCCTAGATTCAAAGCTAGAAATTCCAGAACCAAATTCCGAGGATTTTCTCAAGGGGTGGTAGGAGACAGAACTGTCAATAATTCATGATGATGGGCATTTCTTTGATGATCATTCTTTCCCTGATTTCTATTCTAATGATTTTTCTTGCTATAACTATTCTAATTATGTTTCAATGCTTCAATAGGTAGATCCAACACATGACATTATATCGTTCTCCTTAGAAGATTCATCAAGTGAGGTGGTGTGTTTTGAGGAGAAGCAGGAGGAGGTTGACTACCTCACTCTTGCCCCGGACCGTCTCCCAAGATCATTATTCCATCACGAGGAGGAACAAGAAGCATTGATAAAGGGAGTTAACAATTTTATGGAAGAATATGTATTTTTATTCAACCTGGATTACATCGAAGCTGATTTTAATTGTGTTGCTCCCTATGCAGGTATTGAAGATACATCTCATTTTTGTGATCTCCTAGAGAGTGGGGAAGATGTGGTTGCTTCTGGTGAAGAGTTAATGGAACTTCCCTTTCTGGAAGACACTTCCAGTTTAGGAGTTACTTTTGAAGAGGAATTTTTTGAGCTTTTCACTAGTACAGAAGTGGATGATGACACATATTTTCTTTTTATAGAAGAATTTGTTTTTTGGACTGAACCAGAGGATAAGTCACATCGAAGATATTCATTTATACAACTTTTGCACACCCAACCTCAAGTAGAAGAAGTAGGCAAGTACCCCTACATTCTGTATTCCCCTCCATCACTCAACATGAGGCACTTCATTTCCCAGGAGGGGAATGTGGTTGAAGCTGCAGTTGGGGTACTCCAAAGATGGAAAGTGACTGAAGTTGGAAGGAATCACACCTGGTGGTTCTTGAGCAAGAAGCTTAATCCCCCATCCGATTGGGGTTGATCTGAGGACTGTCCAGCTGTGGAAAGTCAAACTACAGCACCCCCTGGGGGGTTATCCCAGGATTATCCTCTTTAATTTCCTGCTTTAGTTTCTTTTTACATGTTGTTTTTTATTTGAGTGTTGTTTTCTTAGTACAATAAATAGGAAGTAGATTCCACATGGCTATCATTCAAGTCCCAAAGGAAGAGTACACTGAAGATCGTGGATAACACTCCCTAACTCATACTCTACAGTTGATTTTTATTTGATATTTAAAATCTTGATCACTAATGTTAACTTGTTTCATCATGTAGGTTACCAACTGGAGCTGCCAGAGTTCATGCACATGGAAATCAAAGGGAGACTTTTGTAAATTTGAGAAGATTCACATTCAGGGAAGTATTGTTTTACGCTGTAATGTTTTACTCTTCACATTTTTATTGCATGTTTCTGTGAATTAAGTGTGGGGGTCTCTCCACTTATTTTTGAAACTCTTGGACTGTGTTTTATGCTAGGGTGTTAGCTTGCTAATATCTACTTAGTTGAAAATTTATTTTGAGCTGATTTCCTACAACATGCTTTCACCCACTGTTTTTATTTTCATTATGTTGTTGCTGCACATCTTTGTTACTCATGCTACTATTTGAAGTAAATTGTTAAAATCTTTTGTCTGCTCACAAAAATTCAAAGCATGTACATTTTAGGAATAGAAATACACTTGGTTACTGGTGATGATTGGTGGGTTTGGGTTCTTCTGTTTTGTTCTTTTTTGTTTTTATTTTCTTTCACCTTTTATGTGGCAAAGAAAATTTTTGAACTTCATTGATACCCCTCCATATTCTTTTTCAACTAAAATTTCCATCTGTTTTGAACTTTAACTGTCTTCCACCTTGAGATTCAACATTGGGGACAATGTTGGGTTTTAAGTTTGGGTTAGAGGGGTCATTCTAGTGTCATGTCGAATTCCCCCTTCTTGAACCTGAGTTTGTGCTTGTTTAAAAAAACATGATCAAATTTTTTCAAAAAAAAAGGTTCAAAATTCCTTCAAAATTCCTTCAAAATTCAGAATTATTTCATCATATGATGGTCATTGGATGTCTACTGGTACTTCAATTATGTCTTGTTTAGTGGATAATTGTTCTTGGAACTTGAGAGTGGCACTTAGTTAGAAACTGTTAAGTATGAATGATTGTTGAGTGAAATTGTTCACTGTCTCTATGGATCTGCCTATTTAGGAACTGAGGATAAGAGTATTCCAGGATAGGTTTTTTGGAGTAAGGATCATGACTTAGAGTAATTTTATGTTATCACCGGAACCCAGGGGACTCACTTTTTTATAATATAATATTCAATCACTTTATGAAGTCAAATTGAATGATTATTAATTAAGTCCTTTGTAACTGGAGTAAAATGGGCAAATGGGATCCCACGGTGAGTATCTGAGACAAGGTGCATTTGGTGCATTTTTGTGAATAAATAAAGCCAATTTCAATTTTAATAAGTGCTATGCACAGTGCTCTGCACATGGAATATGGATGGGAAAAAGTAAAATAAAGTACCCTTGTCAAAAATGAACTCATTAAGGTGAGGGGAATTTTTAACCCAGATAAAGAAGGGAGTAATTGACTTGGTTAATTTTCATTTGAGTTAAATCAATAAAGTGATCAATTTAATCAACTTTAATTCTTGGAACCTATGTGAAGGTGAGAATAGAATGTGCCCTTGGTTATGTTTTGAGTTCCACTTCTTCTAACCTGTCATCACTCCTTGAATCAGTACTTTAATTAGATGGTGAAGTAGGGTAGTTAATGAAAATACATAGGAGGCATGACATGCTTGACAGTGTATGAATTTTTGAGGCTTTTTACTTCCAGTGAGTTTTTGAAGCTAGACAGGACATCATTTTTTAATACCTTTAAAAAAACCTGTCTCATTGTTTGGTCTTGTTCCTCTGGTTATTTAAGTTTAAACATGCACGTTTTGAACTGAACTTCACAAATCATCTTTCTATTTTAATGTCAAAGGCATGTACTTTTTTGAGGACAAACAAGGCTTTAAGTGTGGGGGAGTTTGATGTGGCAATATTTTTACACTCTTTTCCACATCCTTTTTATTTTTTTTATTGACTTTTTTTTATACCAAAATGATTTTTTTATTAAATAATTGATAATTATTGTGTTTTTGTACTTGCTGTGTAAAATAATCATTTTTTGTTTAAATAAGTTGTTTTTATTATTCATTTGTGTCTTTTTAAATAATTCTTAAATTTATTTAGTCTTGGGAATTAGACATTTATTTATTTATTCTTTTATTTTTTATAATTTTCCATTCTAGTTAGTTTATTAATCCATTAATTAAATTAATTAATTCTTTATTCTTTAAATTGTAAATAAATAACTTAGTTTAGTTTTTGGTCTTTGATAATTTAACTAGTTTTAACAATTTAATTTTATTCAATTAATAAGTTTATTCTTTAAGTTAATGAATTCTTTAGTTTATTGGTTACTTAATTGGTTGATTAATTTAAGCAAGTATCATTAGTTTGTTTTAAATTAAGTTTGTTTATAATTTTTTAATAAATTTATTCTTTTAAATAAATCACAATTAATTTTATTATTTCATTTTGTTTTATTTATTTAGTTTTTAATTCAATTTAATTTGTTAATTGATTTTTAGTTTTACTTAAATTATTAATTTATTTAATTGTTCTTTTTAATTTGCAGGTACTCACGGTGGCACGTCGCACCATTTCCCTCACGGTGCCTCCATTTCTTACCCATCGTTTCCTCCTCACGGTCTCACCATGACACTCACGGTGTCTCAACCACCACCTTGCCACACAGACTGTCTCACCGGTTCCCCCACATGATTGTCCCACCATTTCACTTCTGCATTGTATCACTGTGACCACCCTCACAGTGCCTCCATTCCATGTCTCACCGTGAGCACCCTCACGGTGACTCACACGGTGCTTCCTTCCTCTTCGTCCACTGCAACTCCACACTTTCCAGTCACCCTTTCACCACCAAACCATGGCATGACTCAACTGCTCTTCTTCACCATTCCTCCACGCAGCAACACAACAAGCACAAAATCAACTCCAGCAGCCCAGAAAAAAAAATTCATTCACCAATCAAAAACATAAAATCACAACCATGGCAGTAGGAAGAATCAAGTCTCTAGGAAACTCAAAATTTGAACGAAGAACTAAACTGAACATACTCAAATGCACAGATTGAAGAAATTTTGGAATAAATTACCCAAGTCTCGAATGGAATCATAATCCCGCACATCCCTTGTGCTGCTGGACCGAACCACCCTTGCCTTCACCCTGTTGGCTGAACACCGTCCTCGGCCGGACCTCCCAGGAGCCGCCGCACCACTCACTCGAACTGCCGGCGCCGCTTCCAAGCCATCCGAACCCTATCCCCCTGCCCTTCCTCCATCAAGGGTTCAAGCAATCCCCACCCACCGCTGCAAGCCTTCTCGCCGTGCGCTGCCTGTCCGCGCCACCACCCAAGCCCGCCTCCTCCTCCAACGTCACGCCTCATCTCCATCCGCACCGCTACTCCACCGCAATGCAGGCGCCGCACCTCACCCTACTGAGCCGACACCGTAGCCCCCTGCTGGAACACCCAAACCACCGCTGAAATCCATAGCTGCAGCAGCTGACTAACGTCATCGCACCCCTTCGACCCCTTCCACCTCATCCACATCATGGACTCCCCGCGAACTCAAGCTAAAGCCCTCTGCCCCCTTTCATTTGCGCCGAACAGAACCTACCCCCCCCCCCTTTCCATTTGTGTTTTCTTTCTTTTTATTTTTTTTTATATATACTATGCTATATAATAACTTTTATATAATATATATACTTTACATATTAATATATATATATAACTACTATAATGTATAATATAGGGTAATATATAATATACATATCATATACTATAATAATTATAGGTATATTAATAATATTATATAAGCCTATATATATTATTAGTATATCATAATTATAATTATAATTATAATTACTTATTTTAGTTTTAATAATATGATATTATATATATATATATTAATAAGTATGTTTATTAACTAATCTAAGTAACAATATTAATATATAGTTTCTTTTCATTTTATTAGTTTAACTTATTTTGGTTTTCCTTTTTGTTGCAGGGGGGAGTCACTCATACTTGTGGGGATAAATTAATCATTTCACGGAAAGGCGCGAGAAGATTCTAGAGTTTGTTGCAAGGGATGGTTTTCACTTACATGGTGTTCACTTGGGAGCTGGTGACGTACACATGAAACCGCGCCACGTGGATATCTGCTGCCTGTCAGTTTTAGTTTCTGGTTTTTCATCTCAAAAGAGGAGAACTATCATCTCTCTCTCGAGTCCCGGGAGGCCACAAGGGCCAGGAGCCAAGACTAGAGTACCCGGGGGATGGCATCATTCCATGTCGGGAGGAGGACACTCCATTCCCAATTCACCACCCATATCATCCACTTCTCACGGATAGGGATCATCTTCGACCTGGAGACGGGACCTGCTCCTCCATTCTCTGCCTATCCTCCACTGCTCTGTTTCTGGTGTTTTCAATTGCGTCTGTAAATACTTGTGTTCTATTTAGTTAATTGAATTGTGATGTTAGTAATGTTTAATTGTGTATGTCGTTTCTTCTTTATCGTTTTGCACTGTGAACTCGAATCACCAGAAATGGAGATCTAATTTGCGCGGCAGGATCCAGTTTATGAAACTCACCACAATCTGGAGATCCGCACACTAATGCGATCACTTTCTTTTTATTCTCCTTGGTAGATCGCGTCTGCGAGTTAGAGTTAGCGAAAGAAAGATCTTTTTTAGGACGATTTGCTACTTTCTTGTTTTATTTCTTCTCCCCTTCCTGTCTTGATTTCTCGAACTGAGAATCAAGATCGGTTGTGAAATGTGACGATCTTAGTGGAATCATTCTAGATTGTGAGAAATTCATTCTTGAATGACTTTTCTGGGTGAATCACCTTGCAGATTGGAGGAATTATTGAGCATAGAAGAAATTATATGTTTGAGTGTTTAATTTCTAGGTGAGACTGGTGCGTGATCTGAGACATCGATCATGCACTGTGCGAATTTGAGAATTGTTCGTGTTGATCTAAGAAGGTGAGTAGGGGGTGGATTAACCTGGGTCTAGCCTTGTTCTCACTGTCTTTTGTCTTCTGTGTCTTGGTGTCCTTTTATTTTTTCGTTCTGTGTCTTGTGTTGTGTCTGTGTCTATTTTCTTTTCTTGTTTTTGTCTTGTGTCTCCTTGTTTTTTCACTTCTCCATCTCTATTTCTCATCTGTTCATCACTGTTCCACATCCATTGTGCTCTTCAGAACTGATTAGTTATTCCTTAGTAGTGTGTTTTTATTTTTTCAAAGTAAAGAAAAATACAAAAAGATTTTTGGAACAACCACTTAGGCTCTCTACACTGTTTCCTTGAGAGCGACACCGAGGTTAGACACTGTGCTATATTTTGGGTCTTTATAAATGTAAATTTGACCGTCCTCGTGACAAGGACGCTCGTCACCACTTGTTCTCTCTTCTCCAAAATTAATGATTCTTATATCTCTGACAATAACTACCATAATACCTTAATATATTCCTTAACCACATTATAGATCCTATTTTATTTCCAAAAGACCATTCTGTTGAAGATTAAGGTGTAATTTAAAAGAGGATTCTCAATGAAGAGGTATAACTCTTAACTAAGCATTTCCAATTTTATTTCTTCTTAGACCACATATAAATGTATGGTATCAATTATAAAATAATTAATTATGTATATTAAATATAATTAATTGTTATTATAATTATGTAACAACCATTATCCACCATCTTTTCATCCATTGGAAAATGATAACGTCGTTATTGCGTATGTGTGGACTACAACCTCCATGAAGTGATGTGATTCATTTTTCATTTCTAATTTAAATGGACGGAAATAAGAAAAAAACCTAATTAATATATATTATATATATTATATAATAATTATTCTATAAAATTTTAATTTTTATTTACCTTTATTTCATTCCATTCATTGAAAATTGAAAACAATGTTCATGCATACATATGGCCTACCGTCTCAATAAACGATATAATCTATTTTCTACATCAATATTTTATGGATGACTCTAAATATATATATATTGAATTTATATTATATTTATATCATGAATAAAATTTTTTATATAATGGAATAATGATTAATATACAAGGACTAAAACCACCGAATTAAAACATACATGAAAAATGAAGCAGTTAACACCTGAAATAACAATAATAATTAAATATTATTAACAAATAGGTGATAAAATGTTATAAATGAATCAAATATGATATTATATATATTTATATGGTTCTATTATGTAATTAAATAAATATAATTTTATTATATATGAGTTTTAATGCACTTATGAGGCAAGTCAAACTTGAGCTAAGGGATTTCATCTCAATTTTCACTTCATTGAGACATATTTGGTATTATGCACCTATTTACTTTTATGTGGTGTATATATTAACCCTTTGGTGTATTTAAAATGAATATATATTTATTAATTGTGATTATTATTTCAATCCAAGTTACTCTTTCAAGGGGTTGTAATTTAAAGGTTACCAAATAGGTAAGAATTTATTTTACAATCTCATTTTTTTGGGATTGACTTTATTTTCATTAAAGGAATATTATAATATGTATTTAATAAAATCCTTATATTTTCTTATCACTTGTATATTTAAGGATTTTACATATTTTCTTCTAAATTTACATCTGGAAAATTAAATTAAGCAAAGAAATTTTTAAAAGAAAAGACTCTCTTATTTCTCTTTTGATCAGTTATATTTTCCTTCCATGTCCAAATTTTTCAAAATTCTTTTAAAAAATTCTTTTTTATTTACTCAAATGAATTATTAAGAAAATTTTAAGTTATCTGTTACTTTTTATATGGTTTTAAAGTGATCATTATAATGTTTTATGAAAGTTTCATTTTATACTTTCTTTGTAAAAAGTCAAAAGGGATGTTTTATTTTTAATGTATACAGCGTTAACAGACTTTCCCACTGTCATAACCTCTTTATGCTATTTAGATTATTCTATAATTTTTCAATATTTTTATGAAAAAAACTCTTTAATTAAAACTTACTTTAATTATTCTCTTCCAATTCCTTTTATTCTCTAAAATAATTAATTTATTACAAAACCTATATTTTTGTTGAATTGATAGTCATCTCTCATCTCTTGAATAATTGTGCAATCAATAACTTTTTCTTGAAATGTTCGCTTTATTGTGTTTATATTTCTCAATACATTACATTTATATTAAATATTAATATTATTTGTATCATAAATATTCTTATTTTTAAAATTTATACCATTTGTACAGATGGTTTTTACTATGAAAGTTATTTTATTGGTTGGGTAAATCATGATATTATTTATCCTTTACTCAATACAAATATTTTTGATAAGGTGCATTAAAGTGGTCATTCAATATATGATAAATGCATTGGATATGTAGTGATGGGTGGGGCCCAGAATTATATATCCCTTCAATGCATCAACAATTATAATGAGAAAAACATTTGGATAGCCTTATTAAATTGGTTTTTTGTGTATACATGTAACACCCCCAAAAATGTAGATAAAATAATAATAAGTTTGATATCTTGCATAACACACAACACTGAGCTTTAAGAAAACTATAAAATACTATTAAAATATTATTATTTAAATGTGAACATTATAACCTATCCATTAAAATTGGAGTTATGAATATGAATAACCACATTATTAAAAGTATGTATAAATGTTTTATACTTTGATTAATAAGCACTCAATTTTTAGTAAAGTCATTTTATGATTCAAAAATGTATTTTCCTCAAAAATTATTTTTATTAATTTTTGTGATTAAATAATATAATTAAATTATAACAATTTAATAAAATTTATTTTAAAAAATAAAATTCATTTTTTAAATCATCGTATCAAAATTATCTTAGATTAAAATTTTGGGATTTTTCTGGAAAGATTGGTTTTTCAACGAATAATAAAAAATACCAATTTTTTGTAAAAATTCCATTTATTTTCATTGAAGAATCCCCATAGTGTTTTTAATTTTATACTATATTAAAAAATTATCATTTATTTATAAATATTATAATTAATTATATAGGAATCAAAATTATACTTGATCTTGGTATAAAAATACTTTAAGACTTAAGAAAACATTTTTTTAGAAAACCATTTCCTGACACGCTTTTTGGGATTATTATAAAATGAATTTATGAAAATGATAGAGATTGAATTTTATAAAATGGATTATATATTTTTAATCATAATAATTAATATTATTTAATAATTTCAACTTAACTTTTGGTCATAATGAATAGTAAAAATAGTAAAAAAATTGTCATCGTGGTAAAATGGTAAATCGGGTTAACCTAGGTTAAAACTAAGTAATAAGGCCACCATTTTTCATCATAATTATTATTTTATGAATTAATTTAGACCCTTATCACCTTATTTTCTATATTTAATTATTTATGGTATACTAGTCCATGAAAATGACCAAGATAATATTTTAAGTAGAGAAAAATACAAAATGTCACTCTCTTGAATTTAGACTTATCTTTTATGTTCACATAGGGATAAAAATAAATTTTGAATGAATATTAAATATTATTTTGTGCATAATGGAATTATGTTTATGATTTTAATTTTTTATAATTTTTAATGATTATATAACTACCTTAAACACTTATACAACAATGACACGGTATTCATTCAATTAATATAAAAAAATAAATGATTTTAAAAATATTAAAATTAATATAATTTGAAAAAATTATTGTGTATAATTAATTTTATAGATTAATATAACATATTTTTAATGTTTGAAAGGTTTATATTCAAATTCCATAACTATATTGATAACTTTAAAGTCAAGGTAAATGAATAGTTCTAAAAATGAAATTAATGATCTTTTATAATAAATAATATTATATTAAACAATTTAAAATTTATAAAAATACCATATTCATACAAGTAAATGTTATATGGTTTAACATATCAAAAATGGTTTATTTATGGGTTTCTTTTCATTTTATGGTAACATTCTTGACCTTTAGAGAGTATAAAACATTTATTTTACGGTAGTTGTCAAAAGGGTTAATGAGGGGGTTAAAAATAAAAGATAAGGGTTAAAATGACCTCAATTATTGCTTAAACCTAATTGGTTGGTTGTATTTAGAACTTATCCTTATAAAATTCTAATATTAGTATCTTTGGATCCATTTTTCCAAGAAATTGACTTATTAATGTTTTAAAACTTTGAAAAATAACAGGTGGGTCACTCACCTTGATTATAAAAGAAAACCTACACCCCTTTCTTATTCACATATATTGAGCCATATATATTGAAAAAAAACCTTCAGAAATATCTCCCCATAATCATTATCTACATTCTAGATGTGATGGTCTTCCCAAAATACTAACCCTATAGTTCTTAATAAGAGATCCAAATGAGGTTTCTCGAAGAGAAGGTAATCATTTTTACAACTCATTCAAGTTTATTTCTTATTCTAAATCCTCTAAATATATGGTACCCATAATAAAATAATAACTCTAGTATCATAAATATACTATAACCTCTTGGTCTACTTAATCTATGCATTGATCTGGTCAGTCACATGACCTATGGCACTCCTCCCCATATACAAAAGGCTACCAACTAGCAGTGAGGGTATAAGGAGATACATGGGGAGACTATACCCTATTAACCAGAGTAAACCAATAGAGTAAAACATGATAAAATTTAAAATACAATATAATTAACCAAGAATCAAATATCAAATTCCCAAATTGGGGAACTAAAATAATGTCAAACAATCAACATATTCCATGTCATGATAGTCTAGTGCCAAACAGAAACCAAAATGAAGACAACAAAACAATCCCTGCAATAATTCCCAAAGCATTCTTTGTCCTCTCATCCATGGTTCATCAAATTCATACATATAATATAGGGCCTTTACCCTTGTCCTGACCTACAACCATGTAATCTACTCGGGTACCCAACGGTGGCTCAAGAAGGGTGTGAGTAAAAATCAATAGGCCACTACCAACGGTGTCTACAAAATATCCATTCTATAACAGTTTATGAAGAATTTCCAAAATAAAAATACAGTGAATTAAATAAAATAGGTTTCATAAATAAATAATATCAATAATACCATGGACTCTTGGGTTCCATACTGACACCCAACTCACCAATATTTCTTTAGCTCACACCAGGGGTCTAAACCATGTATCATAGGGTATAAAACTTTACAAAAAAATGGGATTTAATTTATCAATTCCATTTATGGGGCCTTATAGAATCATTCTAGGTGCCCATACTAAGACAAATTCCATGGATTCCTATAACATCAATCTGGCACCCCAATCCACCCATTAAAGAATGTATGTTCCTAGAGCCTCAGTCTAGAAACCTCCATCCACATGCTAAATAGTGTATGTTCCTAAAACCTTGGTATAGAAACCCCAAACAACATGATAAATAGCATAAATTTCTAGAACTTCAGTCTATAATTCCAATCATGTGCATGTTATTTGGGGTCTAGATAATCAGTTCATCACCCCATACCATTCTCCATTAATGGTGGTGCCTAGAGAGTCAGTATAGCACTCTAACCCACACCATTACTCAAATTTCACAAGGTTTATCCTCAATGACATTTTATAGAAACATAAAAATAAGGGGAGGACCCTTTCAATTTCCATCAATTCCATATTTCATTTCATTCAACACTTTAACCAAATTCCATAACTAGATCATTTCACAAATTAACCATAATTACATACATTATCCATTTATTTAACCATTGTCCACATGTATAAGACCCTTAAACCATTTATCACAATTACCATTTAAAAAATCATTTAATCATTATCAAGGGAGTGGCACACCCCTAGGTGACCATAGGCCTGGCCAAATCATCATCAACAGATCCCACAGGTCTATAAAAGGTCTCTAACATCAATTAAAGCACCAATTTACTTTCCTTAATTAATAACACAAATATGTAGCAATGAAAAACAACAATAATATTGGATATAAATTTTAGACCAATTACCTCAAGTTCATAGAAAAAATCTTTCTCAACTTTATCCCTTGATTCAACCTAAAACAACATATAAGACCAAATATTAGAACCTACTAGAAAATAGGGTTTTAGAGATTCAAAAAGATAGAAAACATTAAACTAATATTCTTCTAGAAAATAAAAGTAATAGGGCTTTTAGAATCACCTAGAGTTTCAATTTGAAACCAATAATGTTTCAAACGACCAAGGATCGAAGGAGAATCACACTTTAAGAGCTTGGGAGCTCTTAGTTTGTTTCTCAAGTTGTTAGTGGTGGAAAGGGGAATAAAATCAGATAAGAAACCATAAATCTTGACGGAGAAATGAGAATTTCCCCAATTTTTAAGAGGTACATGGTTTGGTTTCATGATTGGACAAACTATTCACCAATCATGAAGCTCCCTCTATCTAAGAGGGATCCAAGATGCACAGTCTAGCTAGGCCACTCGCATGATTATAAAAATTGTGTGGTGGAAATGCACCAACCATTATTCAAGGGGTAAGATAGGTTTTATGGTATCATGGGCTACCCACATGGTTAGAAAAACCATGCAGTGGTTGTGCACTCACCTCTATCTAAGGGGATCAAGCCACATCGTTTCCTGGTCCTTGGTACATGGTTAAACTAACCTTGCACCAACTTTAAACTAGGCATTAGATGGCCTCTTTTTCACCCATTTTCATGTCCTGAACCCCCAAGACACACCCAAGACATCTCATACACTTGGGAACCATTCCATTAACCAATTTAAAGGGAGTTTAACCAAAATTTAAATGAAACATACCTTGTTATCAAGGTTGGGATCTTGCAACCTCCCCACCTTATAACAGCTCATCCTCGAGTTTCTCTCCCATGCATCACTAAACCTCTAAGGTAAAATATCATTCTACTGGGACCACATATAATTCGTTTTCTCCTATGTTTCTTTCTGGACATGGAAGTTCTTCTATAACACTCAGACCAATAGCACGATCTTACTCTACAACACTTTCTCACTATGATCAATAATACGAACCAGATTCTCCTCAAAGGACACATTAACCTCTATATAAACATCATAAACATCTATCACATGAGAAGGGTTGGGTTTATACTATTAAATTTTTTACACAAAAACAAATAATATATTACACCATATCTATGTGGAAGATCTAATCAGTATGTCATTGGTCTAATCCTCTCCACAATACCAAACATCCCAACATACCTAGGCACCAAATTTTTATATTTATTAATATGACGGTGACCTAATCTAGGTGACACCCAAAGGCACACATGATCACCCACTATAAACTCATGTAGTCAATGATTTCAATAATCATATTACTTATTTATACTCCATACCATAGATTTATACTTTTGAAACAAATTATCATGCTCCAATATCTCTTAAACAAAACTCGATCCCAACAACTCTAAATATCTTGCCTCCATCCAACACAAAATAGACCTACATGGATTACTATAGAACTCCTCATATAGTTCCATATGAATCTTCAGCTGATAAATGTTGTTATAAAAAAATCAAAAAGTTATAATTGTTTTCTAAATTCCTACCAAAATCTAGGATGCATGCTCTCAACATGTACTTGAATAATTGAATAGTCTGCTTTGACTATCCATCTGTCTATCGGCGAAAATACATACTCAAAGACACCTAAGTACCAAGTTCATTCTACAACCCTTTCCAAAAAGTACGATATAAAACATGTATGTATATCTAATACAATAGTTTGGGGAACCCCATGAAATCACACTATCTCTCAGATATACAAGTCTCCTAATTGATCAACTATGAAAGTCTCCTGAATTAGTAAGAAATGGGAAACCTTTTTCAATCAGTCCACAATTACCCATATGGAATCACACTTTTGAGGAGTCCTCAAGATTCCCACTATGAATTACATTGTAACATTATCTCACTTCCATTCTAGAATATGGAATAGTTGTAATAAATTAGAAAGTTTTTTATGATCAACCTTCACCTACTAACATGTGTAACATCGCATCACAAAACCTACTATCTTCTTTTCCATTCCTAGCCACCAATATTGTCTAAAAATATCACAATACATCTTATTCAAACTAGGATTCACTTCCCACTTCAATTATTAAAAATAAAACATTAAATACTCCCATATAAAAGTAGGCATAATGACATGTCCATGAACATGTATGATCTCATCATCATCAACGGTCTAATCATGAGGTATCTCCATTCCATTAAAGTTTTCCCTCAAAGCTAGGAACTCTAGATATTTATACTTCCTCATATTGATCTAGATAAAAAGAGATGTCCCAATTTACAATGATAAAAGTTTCATCTGTTCACTCTCCTCTAGAACATACAGGTTCATATTAGTAAAAAAGGCCATCATCTTCCACTTATAACTAGACTCTTAAACTGCCTGAGTCTATGCCCTATGGCTCAAGGAATCTACATTACTATTTCATTTCCTCAGCATATAAACCAACTCAAAATCAAAGTACTATATGTAATCAACACATATTCACTATTGGATATTCAAATCACACTGGGAAAAGATATATTTAAGCTCTTATGACCAGTAAAGATGGTAAGATTCTCACTCAGAAGATAATGTTTCCAAAACATTAAGGAATATACCACTATAGTCAAATAAAGATCATGTGTGGATTAATTATTCTCATGTAGTATCAACTTAAATGATCTATAATCTATTAATTGATCTCCCTACATCAATACATCCTTAAGGTTGATCCTAATCACATCACAAAACAAGGTATACTCTTCACTCAGATCGGGTGGGATCAAAATTGGTGATGTTGTCAAACACATATTTAGCTCCTCGAAATCATTATTACATGATCCAAACCACTAAAACTTTACACCCTTATTGTTCAAACCCATAATAATCACTTCCAAGTGAGAAAATTATTTTATGAACCCTCAATAATAACCCACCAAACCCAGAAAAGTTCAGATACCAAAAATATTATTGTGCTGCTCCCAAGAAACAATTTCCTGAACATTTTTGAGATCCACTACCACACCTTCCTTTGAGATGATGTGATTTAATAAGTTCACCACATCAATTAATAAATCACACTTAGATAGCTTGGCATATATCTTATGCTCTCTCTGAGTGTACTCAAGATGATGTTAGGATGTTTTTCTTGATCATTATGAGTTTGGGAGTACACTAAGATTTCATCAATGAACACAACCACAAATTGGTCCAAGTATAGGTGGAAGATTTGATTCATCAAATCCATAAACATAGTAGGAGAATTTGTTATCCTAAATGGTATCAAAATTAAATCATACAAACCATACCTTATTATAAAAGTGGTATGTGTTATATCAGAAGGTATCACCATCATCTGATGATACCTCGATCATAAGTCGATCTTGGAGAACATATATGCATCCCTAAGTTGGTAAAAATTTTCATTTATAAATAGAAGGGGATATCAGTTCTTAATATTCATATGTTTTGGATTTCGATAATCAACACACAACTAAAAAGTCCAATCATTTTTATTAGAAAATAAAACTAGATATCCCCAATGTGTTGTACTCAGACAGATGAATCCCTTATCCTATAAATCTTCTAACTGAGTTTTTATCTCCAAAACATCCATTGGTTTCATTATATAAGGTGGAATATAAACTAGCCCATCTCCGAGCATCAACTCAATCATAAACTCAACCTCTCTCACATGTGAAAACCCTAAAAACTCTTAAGGAAACATGTACAGATCCTAATCCACAATGGGAGGGAAGACATCATGTTCCACTCCCCCATAATCAAGAATAAGACTCATAACCTAGGTTGTGATATCTCCAACTTCTGAAGAATCATACCTATAAAGCCACCTATATATCTCATTCTCCATAATGGATATAGGTGTCACCCTCAAGATATGTAAAACTAACTCTCCTTTAATAGAAGTTTATAAAATCTTGGTACATAACCAACCTATTTGTTCCTACTATTAGGTCAAACCCCAACATCTGTAACATGTATAAGTCCCAAAGGATACAATACCCACTAATCTTGAGGGAACACTCATTACATTGTCGAATACCCTCCAACCGCACCCCCAATAGTGTGTATATTGACAAAACCCCATACATAGACTCTACTTCTAGGACCAACCCATTCACAAACCCAGTAGATATAAAATTATTTGAAGCTTTTTTATCAAGCAAGGAATTAGTAATCATGGAATATAAAAGAATTGTACCTTGAATTGTTGATAATATATCCTCGCTACCCATAGGTTTAGGATGAAATGCATGTAAATAACCTATCCCTCTATCGTAGGCTCCTCTCTAAGTCCCATGAGATGAACTGATTTACTGATAAGGAAACTCTTGTCCTAAATCACCACTTCCTCCACCTAGACTAGTATAGCTAGTAGAACTCCAGCTACCCGACCGATATGGGGTAGATGATCCCCAACTGATACTCTATATCGGTCTATATATCTCATTACCACTCATCTTTATAGGGTTCCTATAGAACCTCTACAAGTGACCCATCCTTCCAAAATCTTGGCACTCTACTGGTGGTTGAGGACACTAACCACACATTTGACCAGGTCTTCTTCATCGATAGCAGAACACTTGATCACTACCTTAAGAAATTGATCCTCTTCATTGGAAACTTTTCCCAAAATTTCATTGGTGAAATATCTCATAATGATTCTTCCTACTATTGGAATATATACCACTAGACCATACCACCAAAATAGTATATCTACCATCATAAGTCTTCCTCAGTTTCCCCTCATAAATAATAGTCTGGTCCACTACCTCATCCATTTTCTTCAAATAAATATATCCAATTATGACTTTATCTCACCTCTAAGACCATCTTGGAAACACCTTGGTGTAGCTACCTCATCATCAGATAATATGTTACAAAACACTACAAATCTATGAAGAAACCATCATAATTCATCTCTAAAATTATCCCCTAGGTTAACCGCATAAACATTTCAACTCTATCCTATATTAGATTCTATGTATAAAAGTATTCTAGGAATGTCACTTGTAATTAATTCCACAATATACCATAAATATGATTAGTATGAACCTAAATATCCCAACAATGCTTCACTAGTCCTCACAACATGTAATCTTCCAACTTGACCCTCTTCTCTAGAAGAGTCTTTAAGTTTTCTAGGATTTTCTGGATGAACTCAATCCAAAACTCTATTACCTCAGGTCCACCCTCCCCAGAAAAAATCATAGGATATTGTAGCTAAAATACTCTCATAATATCAAACATACTCAGAGTATTCCACCCTGGGTATCTATCTATAAACTACATAAAATGAGAAAATTTCCCATGGAACTTCTCTTCTCCATTATCATCTAGATCCAACTAGGGTTCTTTCCCCTCTACCGAAGGTGCATTCTCAGTGATTTCCTCTTTCTGTCCTACTAGTAGATGTCTTAATATTGGAATTACTCTATAATGAAAAATGAACATATCAACTATGTAATATAAACTTAGGTATTTTATATAAAAGAGGGGTCACAACTAGCCATAATTGACTGCTCTTTATACACTATCCCAACCGTCATAACCATACCACTATCACTACTCTCAGCCATCCTTATCCTGGTCCATGGATAATGCAAGGTAAACCAAACATTCAAATTATAGATTTATGTTAAATATCAAGTTAACATATTTAAAACTCAACAAAAAATACATCTTTCTATTTAGTAACCATTTTAACCATTTTAATTCATCTTTAAATTTACACAATTTCACTTCTTTATTAGTAATTTCCTATAAAATCACAAGGAAACCGAAAATCACTTTATCACTCACAACCCATATGTTTTTACCACATGTTCCTAATTATGATGCATGAAACATAATTCCATAAGTGCCTAAAATGATACATATATGCATAACCTCATTCCATATCAACCCGTGAGTGAAAATCTAACAACTAATAACATCAAAATACATGTGTATCACCCAAGGTGAAATAACATTCAATTGTAATAATGAGCATCAAGAATATCAATCCCACCCAGGTAACTTGGGTTTTCCCCCATATGTTCATTAGATACTCCCATAAATAATATCGTGACCAAGTCTTAACACATCCTAGACTCATGTATACCTTTCCCAAATAGTAAATAAATGGGAAATAAAATCCTCTAATATCACTTTGTAACATCCTATCCCTGGTGAAACTAAACTGGTGCCCTGATCCAGTCAGTCACATGACCTCAGTTGTGCCTCCCTGTGTACCAGATGTTACTGACAAGAATTGAGGGTCTAAGGAGATGCATGGGGTGATTATACCCTCTTTACCAAATTAAAACAATAGTGGAAAACATAATAAACATCAATATGTAATATAATTAACCAAGCATCATATATAAAATTCCCCAACTAGGGAAGTAAAATAATGTCAAACAATCAACAAATGTCATGTCATAATATTCTAGTGCCAAATTGGAACCAAAATCATGACACTAAGACAATCCCCTCAATGATTCATGAAGAATGTGTGGTCCTCTCATTCATGATCCATCCTAATCATCTATCTAACATAGGGTGTTTACCCTTATCTTTACATGAAACCATGTAATCTTATCAAGTACCCAATGGTGGCCCAAGAAGGGTGTAAGTATAACTTAATAAGCAACCACCAATGGTGTCTACCAAATATCCAATCTAAAATAGTGTATGCGTAGTTACTGTAATCAAAATATAGGGTATTGAATAAAAAAGGTTCTATAAATAAACAATATCAACTAGCTCTGTGGGATCTTGGTTTCTATAATAACACCCAACTCATAAATACTACTTCATACTACATCAGGTGTTAAACCATGTATCATGGGGTATAACACTTCACAATATATGGGTGTTAATTTATCAATTCCATTCATGGGGACTTAGAGCACCAGTCCATGTCACCATACTAAAACAAATGCCATGGATGCCTAGAAAATAAGTTTGGCACCCCAATCCACCCATTAAACAGAATTTTTTCTTAGATCCTTTGTTTGGAAATCTATATACACACACTAAATAGCATAAATTCATGGATAATGTCCATCAGTCTAGAATTTCAGTCATGAGAATGTCCATCATGGTCAAGAGAATTATTCTAGCACCCCATCCCATTCTTTAAAAATGGTAGTTCTTAGATCATCATTCTAGCACTCTGACCCACACCATTAATCAAATTCCATGAGGACCGTCCTCGATGACCTTTTATTAAAACATAAGAACAAGGGGTGGTACCTTTCAATTAACATCACTTCCACATTTCATGTCATTCAACACTTTAAACCAATTCCATAACTAGCTAATTTCACAAATTAACCATAACTATATCCATTATCAATTTTTTAACGAACTATCCCCATGGACAAGCCCCTTAAACCATTTATCATAATTACCATTTAACAAATCATTTAATAATTTTCAAGGGAGTTTCACACCCCATGGGTGGCCATAGGCCTATTCAAATCATCATCAATAGATCCCATGGGTTTTTGAAAGGTCTCTCACATCAATTAAATCCCCAATTTACATTCCTTAATCAAGAACACAATTGTGTAACAATGAAACAAAATGGAATAATGATACTTATACACAAAAAACTACAAAACTATAGGATATAAATTATAGACCACCTACCTGGATAATGACAATTCATGAAAGGTTGAAGTTTTTACCAGATAGAAATTGTAGTTTTCTGAATATTTTAGAAGTTTCAACATGTAGTCAACCATTTTCAGTTGTATTTGAGCATCAGAGTGAGCAATTATACATTTGTTTTGTTTTCATTTGGGTCAATTGAACCAGAATGATGAATATAGTTCTAAACTAATATGTTATAAAATTTCATTTTCCATACAAATATTTTATAGAGTGTGAGATATTGGTTGATTTTGTTTTCAAGTGGGTCAAGAGGATCAAAAAAATTAAGAGTTTTTTAGATCATCATTTCTGAACTAAAGTTTTGTTCTTTCAATTTTTTCTATCTTATTTAAAGATAGAAAATTTAAGAAGAGTTATGAAAAATCAAGAAGTTTTTAGAAGGCACCATAAGATATGATAAGGTTTAAAATTGTCAAAAATTAAGTTTAAAAATTTGAAATTCAGAGTTTTGGAATTTGGGGGAGTGGGAAAATATTTCATTTTCCCATATTTACTATTTCTGGAGTACCTATAAATAGAAGAGGAAAGTACAGTGGTACCTAATACTGTTCACCCATGAATAAAATATTTTACTTTGAAAAATTGGTATCATAAGTGATTTTTCCAACCAAAGTTGTTTCGAGCTAAATAAGAGTTTCCAAATAGAGTATTTTCATCAGAAGATTGTACTGAGCTAAGTTCAGTTTACCAGATAGATAGAATATAACTAAGGGGGTTATTATATGTTTTTATAAGTGGTTTAGAATAGAACAAATTAAAATAGGGCTATTGGTATGAGTCTAATATACGCAATCCATCAGATGGTGGTGAATTGGATAGAGGAAGATCATACTGAGATTCTGGATAGATCTTTAGTGGAGCATTTTGAACAAAGTTTCATATTTTTTATGGCTCAATTTTTTTAAGAAAAAAAATTATAAACTGATGGGAGTCATTATAATCATTTATATCAGGATATGTAAGGTTTATAATTATATTTGACACAATTTTTATTCACTTCTTCATAAAAAATAATTTCCATAGACCCGTGGGGGTGGCTATGCGATGATGTGGGTTCTCACACTGAGGTCAAACCTTGTAAATCATGTTTTATTTGTTTAATTTTCCATTTTTAGGTTCTGGGCACAGTGGAAGCACATTGGTGGGTTTTTTCAACTTTAATTTTAGTGTTAAACAATGTTCAATCAGATATTCGTCACGATAATAAAACATCGGATCTTCAGAATAGAACGAATAATGAAAAGAAAGAGAAGGGTACCAGAACCATCGATAGGATCATCATATATTGGTTATAATTAATTTAATTAATTGAAAATAATTACTTTGATGGAATTATTTCTTTGTTGATTTTTTTTTATCACATTTCGATGTGAATCGTCATTGCGTCATAGAAGCCAAGTGTAGACTTCCTCTAGTAGTGATCCACATGTGCACCACATATCTCTGGACGTTGCCAAAGGAATCTCCGGGTACTAGCATGGAGAATCCTTTTCTTTCATTGTCTTCCTTAGATGGACTTGTTCTGATGGAGGAGGATCTCTCTTGGTCTTGAGAGCATTCTTGGAAGAAGGATTCCTCTCAACCTTGAGATAATTTTCCAGAATTTTTGTGCACAACCATTCATAAAAAAGTGTTGGGGTTGTGAGGATATTTATAATCAGAATTGAGGTTAGTGAGTTATGACAATAAATAAATGCATTATGTGTTTTATTTATTTCATTAACTCTTATTGAAAACCCCCATGTCGAATCATTAATTCCTCAGCATGCGACCACGCTAATTATAATAAATATAATTTAATAAAACAATATTATTTCCTCAAAATCCTGACTGGAAAAACTACATGTCATGTAATTATTAATACACAGTGTGTACTTGTTTTTCATTTCCTTTCCAAAATGAAAACTACATGGCATGTACATTCAATGTACACAACGTGTATATCTTGTTTTTCATTTTATTCTTCCTCCAATATTAAAATGATTTAGGCTTCCTTGAATAATTATTAAACCACATATGGGAATAACCATTATTCGACTTGAGATACTTGGATAAGCTTAGTGTGTGACCCTCTAGGCCTCTTTCTCGTTGGCATTAGGTGGGCTTACCTAAAGTCCAAGATTAATTTCTAGCAACGGGTTAAGTCACCCAAGATAAATAATTTGATGCCGCATTGATGTGTCACCTCATACGAACGCATACCATGTAATTTAATCCCTTTGTCTCGATATCTCTAATCAAGCGGGTTGCATACTAGTGCCATCAACCCATGTGCTCGATTATTCTTTCTTTGACTTCCCAAAATTGAACTCGCACATACCTTACTATATCCATGGATTTATTTAGGCTATATCAATTCCATCAAAGGGCCTAAGATATCTACTTCTGTTATGGAACATAAGGGAAAAATCCTTTCTCGCATTATCTATTAATGGAGTATCACTCGTGACGCACCCAACATATCCTACCTTGCTGCGAACATTGTTTCATCATAGTTTTCATCAATACATCTAAGTACATGAGTTGTAATACCCATTAATAATAATCTTAAAGTCTAAGGACCAATACACACGTCTGTAGATAGGAACATACAATGACACTATGAAATGTGGATTTCCTACTGGGGGGTATCATTTTCTTAATATCCTCCTGAATATTACCAAGGGAACACACCATGAGAAGGTGCCTCAAAGTGTTATGAGTCCTCACCCCTAATGGCCTGTATTATTTTTGTCCCTCAAATAACATCATCTATCCATAGAACATATATTCAGTAACAGTGTTATGGCACTTCTGGGTTCTCATCATATAAGGGATTCGCTATGATCCTTTAATGCAATAGTTGTCCTTAGGAAATTATCACATGCATTGTCACGTAGAAGAAAAATCATGATGTGATAAGGTATTTATTAATTAATAAATTAAAATTTAGTTGGTTCTAGGCCACCAACTCCAATAGAATCCCACTTAGACTAGAGAAAACTGCTAACAACCTTTAAAACTATAGCTCTCACATGATATTCATGCTTCTGTTGAGATAGTACTTTAGTCATGGGGTCTGCCACATTCTCTTCTGTAGACACTCTGCTCACTGCAAATTCACCCCTTTGATAGAAATCCCTCAAGAGGTGATACTTTTGGAGTATGTTCTTTGTCTGTTGATGTGACCTTGGTTCTTTTGAAAGAGCCTCCACTGAATTATTATCACAATACAACGTGATAAGATATTTACTGTTAGGCACCACATCAAGCTCCTGGAAAAAGTTCCTAATCTAGACGGCTTCCTTGGATGCATCAGAAGCCGCTATATATTCAGACTCCACTATAAAATCGGCGACAATTGGCTGCTTTGAACTCTTCCATCTCACATCTCCTCCATTGAGACATAAAACATATCTAGATTGTGACTTCAGATCATTCTGATCTATCTGAAAACCAGCATCATCATACCCTCTGATGACAAGTTCTTTATCTTTTCCATACACCAAGAACATATCCTTAGTTCTTCTCTGATACTTAAGAATGGTCTTAATAGTAGTCCAATGTTGTTCTCCTAGATCTACTTGATATATGCCTACCATGCTCAGTGTATAGAAAACATCAAGCCTGGTATATAACATGGCATACATGATGGATCCTATAGTCGAAGCGTATGGGATCTTACTCATTATATCTTTCTATTATTGTGTCTGAGGACACATTTTCTTAAAAATATGTAGGCCATATGACACTGAAACCAATCCCATTTTTGATTGTTCTATATGAAATCTCTCTAGTATCTGGTCAATGTATGTACCCTGACTTAGTCCAAGTAGCCTCTTGGATCTATCACAAATGATCTTGATCCCTAGAATGTAGGCTACTTCACCCAAGTCCTTCATAGAGAAACACTTGTTCAACCAGTCCTTAACTGACTGTAAGACTGGTACATCGTTTCCAATAAGAAATATATCGTCAACATATACTACTAGGATAATGATTTCATTCCCATTAAACCCCTTATAAACACATGGCTCTCATTCATTCTTAATAAAACCAAATTCCTTTATGGATTCATCAAATCGAATGTTCCATGACCTGGATACTTTATTTAATCTATAAATGGATTTCTACAACTTGAAAACCTGTTTGGCTTTACCTGGTGTCACAAACCCTTCTGATTGTGTCATATAGACATCTTCCTAAAGGTTCCCATTAAGGAAATCTGTTTTGACATCCATTTTCAAATCTCGTAGACATGGTAAGATGATATATCAAGTATGATTCTTATATATTTAAACATGGAAAATGGAAAGAAGGTTTCATCATAGTCAATTCCTTGACATTATATGAATCCTTTATACACTATCCTTGCTTTATAGGTGCTAACTTGACCTTCTATGTCCATTTTTCTCTTGAATAACCATTTTCATCCAACAGGATTTACATCAACTGGCTCATCGACCAGAACCCAAACTTGGTTCTGATGCATGGAATCCATCTCAAAATTCATAGCTTATAGCTATCTTGCAGCTTCATATATTTCTACTACTTCCTTGTAGGATAAAGGTTCATCATTGTCCAACAATAATGATTCACCATACTTAGTGAATAGGAAACCAAATCTCTCTGGTTCCCTTACCTCTCTTGAGCTCCTACGCAGTACTTGTGTTTCTGAAACCTCTTCCACAGGGAACTATGGAACTTGTTCCTATACCAACTCCTTTGTATCTTGAGCATCAACATCTTTGAAGTAAATCTTCCTCCCACTATCCCTTTTGAGTATTTTATCCCTCTCAAGAAATATGGCTTGTCTGGTGATAGTCACTTTCTTGTCTTGAGGGTTATATAGGTAATATTATTTTGTTTCCTTGGGATATCCTATAAAGATACACCTCGTTCTTTGGGGTGCTAGTTTTTTTCTGAGAAGACCATAACAAATGACCTGCATCCCCATACACGTGTATGCGACAAAATAGGTTTCTTTCTATTCCATAACTCATAGGGAATTCTATTTTCTGCCTTAGTTGGTACTCGGTTTAATGTGTATGCTGCAGTTTGTAATGCATATCCCCAAAAGGATAATGGAATATCTGCATGACTCATCATTGACCTCACCATTTCCAACAAGGTATGGTTCCTCCTTTCACTAAAACCATTACACTATGGTGTATAAGGAGGAGTGAGCTGAGATAGAATCCCAGACTCCTGTAGAATATCGATGAACTCTTGGTTCATATTTTCTCCACCTCGATCCGATCGAAGTTTCTTTATCTTATTACCAAGATAATTCTCTAATTCCTTCTTGAATTCATTAAATTTCTCTAAGTCTTCTGAATTATACCTCATTAAGTAGACATATCCATGTCTACTCAAATCATCAGTAAAAGTAATGAAGTAAGAATATCCACATTTAGCTTCTATTGGAAATAGTCCACATATATCTATGTGCACCAATCCTAGAATCTTTATGGCCCTTTCACCTTGTCCACTGAAGGGTGGCTTTGTCATTTTTCATTGTAAACAAGCATGACATCTATCAAGTTGTTTTAGATCAGTAGAGTCTAAATAACCATCTTGGTAGAGCTTTTTCAAGCGCTTCTCGTTTACATGACCGAGATGGTGATGCCACAATTGGGTGATGTATGAGTCATGTGAGTTTGTTTCGTTATTGATTTCCAACACTTGGTTTTCATAATTTAATACATATAAACCATTATTTAAATGTTCCATACCATAACATATGTTGTTCTTATAAAAGAGACAACCCTTATTTACAAACTTTAAAATAAATCCATCCATATCCAAACAAGATAAAAAAATTATGTTCTTGGTAACACTAGGAATATAATAACAGTTATGTAAAACCAAAATCATCCCAGTTGGCAATGAGAGGTGGTAATCACCAATAGCCAACACAGCCAGCCTTACGCCATTGGTAGCTCAAAGATCCACCTATCCTCTGGCAATCTTTCTAAATCTACTTGGTTCCTGCATTTGAAGACAAATGTGAGTCCCATATGCTGTATCTAATACCCAATGTGTAGAAATTGAAAGATTATGCTTGATAAAAAATATACCATTAGCGTCCCCACACTTCTGGGTGTAGTTACTCTTCCAGTGGCCTTGCTTTCCACATGAAAAACATACTACCTCCTGTTCCTTTCCCTTTCTCTGGATCTTCCCCTTCTTGGAAGGACAGCGCTCAGGGGCTTCGGACCGTTTATAAGTCTTTGGCCCCTTTGCCTTGTCCTTTCTTTTCTTATTCACCATAAGGACTGCGGGTTTGTCACGCCCCATGTCCTTATCTACCTGTAGAATTAAGGTCAGAAGTTCCGATAGACTCTTCCCATTGTTTCTCATGTTATAATTGACAATGAAGCTAGATAAGGTCTTGGTCAGTGATGATAGGATGAGATCTGTACGCAGCTCATCTGGGAACTTAATACCTAAGATGTCCAGGAGTTCAATGTAGCCAATAAGCTTGAATATATGAGGCACATCTGTCATAGACTCTCCAAGATTATTTGTAAAAAAATCATTGGAGATCTCATATCTATCTTGTCTCACCTTCTCTTGGTAGAGATCCTTAAGGTGAGACATTATTCTATACGCGTCCATGTTTTCATATTGCTTCAAGAGCTCATTAGACATGGCCAATAACATGAAACACTGGAAATATGTGGCATCATCCATATGTTTCGCATAGAGAGATATTTCCTCATCACTGGACTCTTTCCTAGGTGCAAGTAGGACAGGATCTTCAAGCACATACAATTTCCTCTTGTGGAGAAGGATGATGCGTAAACGCCTCTATCACTCTTGGAAATTGGTGCTGGTGGGAAGGTTTTCCTTCTCGAGTATGGTTCACAATGATATGTTTGAAGTCATTTTTCTTGTCGTTTTTACAAATTAAGATGATAAAAGTTTTTAGTACTTTATAAAACTGAGACAAATAAATAAATTAATACTTATTAGTCTCCCACTATTTTATCGAAATCCAATAGCCCTCACCATTGACTTCAGAATATTTTGTTTAGTGAATATTATAGTGGCAAGGATCCATATTGCCCTTCGCATTACCACAACTAGGGTTGGTCAAGAAACTTGAAGGGTTTTAGGTAGGCGTTCCAAATGCCAACTGCATTAACTCACAGCTCCCTGATCCGCTGAGTGGACTCCTCAATCCTGAAATCCTTTTATTTTGGATTTCCTCAACCTTTGCCTCTTGGTCACACCAATTCCTACTGCGGCAGTCAACCCTTGATGCGAACCAAGTCAATTCAACCCAAAACCTTGAATTAGAATTCCCCGATAATTGAAAGCACCCCAACTATGGTGGTCAAGCACTTTGAACTATGGTTCAATTCTAACCAAGATTATGGAAGGATATACCGACTTAATATTTCTTTGAGGGATTTTATCCTTATATATAAATTTCCATTTTATTATCTTTGATTACATACTTGTTAATATTAATTGGGATATAATTAATTGATTAACCATGTCTAATATAATATTTACGCATAATCCAGTCCTATTTTAGTTCCATCTTGCATGCTTGTTTAATTCATTAATTGTGTGATCGTGAAAACACACCCACAATAAATAAACCATGCAACTGACAGAAATAAAATAAATGGTATGATCATGATCTTGTTCTATTGGTTAGTTTATCTATCGGTTGATAAACTAACCCAAGACCTAGGGGTGAAACACATTGAACCTTTTGGGTTCATATTTACAGCTTTCCACATGTACACCTATGTATCTCCTTGGATTGGTTTCACCTTGGCTCCTGAATTGAGTCTCCTCCACTAGCTTGGGATTACATATGCATCTATCTCACATGCAGGTGAAGGGTAAAAGGGGTTTTTTACATAAAATAATCCTTGGGCACGTAGGCCCTACATATTAATGAGGACAAGGCTCACAGGCCAACAAATTTAATTTAAATAAATTAATTAAAAGAAACCATTCACATACAAAGGTCCTGGTCTAACTCATGATCATCCATACATGCAATGATATTTACGCATTAATAAAAATAGCATTCAATTCTTTAATCATTATTGTTTAATATAAATCATGCTTGAATCAATTAATTATCTTTAATTAATCAATCCTTTTATCTTAAACCCTTCTTCTGAATTTCCTTGAGATTCTCATCCATCATAATTTTAAACAAATAAATTCATTTAAAATTATCTTTGTACATAACTTGTACCTTGGAGGCAACCCAGTGAATTCCCGTTCATTACGCAAATGTTAAATTAAACACATATATATAAAACACATATCACATGTTGTGCCTCATATTTACGCATGCAATATGGTACACATCTCAAGGGTTTGTATAATATAATAATAAATTTTAATAAATCTGTGTAATTTGGATGAGTACACGGCATGTAGTTCTGACTACACGGCATGTAATTTTGTTCACCGTCCATCTGAAGTACACGCTTAGGGACATGGTGTGTAGATTTACTTTGGAAATTTTGGGAGTACATGGCATGTTCAGTGAAACACATGTCGTGTAGTATCCGCATTACACGGTTTCCAGCCGAGCAAGCCGTGTACGGCGTACACGGTCCAACACTAACCCGAAGGGACTACACGCCATTTTCATTGGACCACATGGCATGTAATCTAGAAACCATGTGCCACCTATTCCTGGTCAACACACGGTGTCATTTATGACTTAGGTATACTCCAATACACGGCCTGATTTGGCGGACCAGTCCGATGAATTGAACCTAGAATACACGGCGTGTACTTCCGAATACACTCTATGTATTCTTGTGTTGTATGGCCAAGAATGTTTGGAACCTCTGTATGAGATCCTCTATTTTATTTTAATCAAAGTTAAAAGAAAAATTTGTTTCTATAATGTGAACGAGAAACGAGAGAGGAGGAACATATCTCAAGATTCAGATTTAAAGAATGATTAACTTGAATTGAAACAACTAAATTATTAAATGTGTAAATCACCAATGAAAAAATAAATAATTATAATCAATGATATGACCCATTTGATACCACTTGTAGGTTCCAAGTTTAGTGTAAGTGCGTTGGTGGGTTTTCCCAACTTTAATTTTAGTGTTAAACAACATTCAATCTGAGATCCGTCACGATAATAAAACACCAGATCTTCGGAATATAATGAAGAACGAAAATAAAGATAAGGGTCTCTGAACCATCGATAGAATCATCATATGTTGGTTATAATTAATTTAATTAATTGACAAGAATTACCTTGATGGAATTCTTTATTCGTTGATGTTTTCCGATCACGTTTCGATGTGATTCATCATTGCATTGTAGAATCCAAGTGTAGACTTCCGCTAGCGGTGATCCACACGTGCACCACATATCTCTAGACGTTGCCAAAGGAATCTATGGGTGCTAGTGTGGAGAATCCTTTGCTTTCGTTGTCCGCCTTAGATCACCTTGATCCAATGGAGGAGGATCTCTCTCGGTCTTGAGATCGTTCTTGGAAGAAGGATTTCTCTCAGCCTTGAGAGAATTTTTCAGAATTGTTGTGCACAACCATTCATAGAAAAGTGTTGTGGTTGTCAGGATATTTATAATCAGGTTTGAGGTTATATAGTTATGACAATAAATAAACATGTTACGTGTTTTATTTATTTCATTAACTCTTATTGAAAACCCCCATGTCAAATCAGTAATTCCTTGACATGCTCCCACATTGATTATAATAAATATCATTTAATAAAACAATATTATTTCCTCAAAATCCCGAATGGAAAAACTACACGATGTGTAATCATTAATACATAGTGTGTACTTAGTTTTCATTTCCTTTCCAAAATGAAAACTACACGGTGTTTACATTCAATGTACATGGAGTGTATATCTTGTTTTTCATTTTATTCTTCCTCCAACATTAAAATGATTTAGGATTCCTTGAATAATTATTAAACCACATACAGGAATAATATTTATTCTACTTGAGATACTTGGATACACTTAGTGTGTGACCCTTTAGGCCTCTTTCTCATTGGCATTAGTCGGGCTTGCCTAAAGTCAAATATTACTATCTAGAAACGGGTCAAGGAACCTAAGAGAAAGAATTAGATGCTACATTGATGTTTCACCTCATATGAATGCTTACCATGTAAGTTAATCCCTTTTTCTCGATATCTCTAATCAAGTGGGTTGCATGCTAGTGTCATCAACCCATGTGCTCGATTATTATTTCTTTTACTTCTCGAAATTACTCTCGCCCATACCTTACCATGGACATGGATTTATTTAGGATATATCAATTCCATCAAAGGGCACGAGATATCTACTTCTGTTATGTAACAGAAGGAACAAATCCTTTCTCATATTATCTATTAATGCGGTATCACTTGTGACGCACCCAATGTATCCTACCTCGCTGCGAACAGTGTGTCATCACAGTTTTCATCAATACATTTAAGTGCACGAGTTGTAATAATCTTAAAGCATAATGACCAATACACACATCTGTAGATAGGAACATTCAATGACACTATGAAATGTGTATTTCCTACTGGCGGGTCTCGTTCTCATAATATCCTCCTGGATATTACCAAGGGTGCACACCATGAGAAGGTGCCTCATTTTTATGGGTCCTCACCCCTAATGGCCTATATTATTTGTGTCGCTCAAATAAAATCATCTGGCCATAGAATATATATTCAAGAATAGTATTATTGCACTTTCGGGTTCTCATCATAGTAGGGATCTGCTATGACCCTTTAATGCAATAGTTGTACTTAGGACATTATCACATGAATTTTCATGCAGAAGAACAATCAAGATGTGATAAGGTATTTATTAATGAATAAATTACAAAGTAGTTGGTCCTAGGCCACCAACTCCAACACCATTTCTTCATGCACTTGAGTTTTGTAAAATTTTATAAGGAAGAAACAATAACAAGTTTCAGGGTTTAAATTTTCTAAAGTTGAAATTTTTAAAAAGGAAACAACTGATTCACCCCCCCCCCCCCCCTCAGTTGTTATTTGAAACTTTATAACTTCAATTGATATCACAGGAAGGTTCCCTTATTGAATCATTATCATGAAAAATATGAATAGCTTCAACTGCAAAGAGATTCTTACATGCTATGGGAAAAATTATTATGGTTGGAAAAATAGGATGATTCCATATATCCTATCTCCTAGACTGGAAGTTGTTGATACTACTACAATTGGGTTTTCCCCCATTGAGAAAGATTCCCAGATAACCTTTACTGAAAAGATAAATATTGAAATTGATGGAAAATCTAGAAATTTTATTCTTATGTCTCTATCAAAAAATGTTTATGTGAAAGTGATGGGTCTTAAAACATTAAAGAGTATGTGGGACAAGATTGAAATTATTTTCAAATGGAATACTAAATTGAAGGAATAAAAGCTAAAAATATGGAATAGAAAGTTTGAAGACATAATAATGAGATATGAGGAAACTATTTATGATTATATAACCAAATTAAATAAGTTTTTATACAACATCATAGGTTTTAGAGATGTCTTAGAAGATTCTATAATTGTGAGGAAACTCGTGAGAAACTTTCCAGACATGTTTGATTATAAAATTTATACTTTATAAGATAAAGATTATTTATCTCTTGATGAAATTCATAACTTTATTATTTCTTATGAAATGATAAAATATTCAGTGTTCAAAAATAAGATAAAATATAAAATGGATTTTGAATCTATGATAAAGATTAAAATTCAAGATTTTGAAGATGTTGATCCTTGTGATTTTGAAGATAAAGACGGTGATGAGTTGAATGAAAAACCATTTATCTTGTCTCTAATAATTTTCAAATAGAAAGAGGAAGAAATTATATAGAATAACTTCCTTTAAAATGTTTATGGTGGAAACAGGCACTTTAATATGAATTTCCCCAAGAAGAAATTTAGAGAATATCGAGATGATTCTAATGAAAAACCTTGATGGAAGAAGTAGAAAAAAAGTAATAAAGAAGAAAATTCATCTGACAAGTATAATAAGTTCCTTAGAAACAAAATAAGTATGTTGAGTAAGAAATATGAATTGGAATCAACTGGAAAAAATTCTTCAGAAGATAAAAGTTCAAAAAAAATTAGAACATTCATTACAAAAGTTGTGAAAAAAAATACTCCTCAGATAGTGAAGAAGAAGGAGGAGGTGAAGAAACCTATAGATAGTATTAGCTTAGATCAAAACTTGTTTTATGTCTTGATAAAAACAAAACTAACAAGAAATAAATAATAATTATAAATAAATAGTGGAAAAATCTTTGAAGGTGGAAAATATGTTGTCAAGAAAGAATAAGAATATATCTAAGATATCTTAAGTTACAAACCAATAATTTTTTAACAGAGAAATATGGTTGAAGATCTCGGTAAGAAGTTAGAAGGTAAGGAATAAGAAGTTAAAAAGTCTCAATCAAAACTTCTTAAGGATAAAAGTACTTTAATAAAGTTGAATTAAAATTTCAACAAGGATTTAGAAGTAAAATTTGAATCATCTAAATCTACATAAAAACATCACTCAAAGATTCATGTGAAATCTAAAACCACTAAATTAAAAATTTAAACTGATTTTTCTAATATTTCAAGTGTAAAGAAAAGTGTTAGGAAATCTTGGGTTGAGAAGGGATATGAAAAACCTATAACATCTACAAAATTTGTCACATGCACATAGGTAACTAAAGTAGAAATATGTTATGAAACTCAATGATATTTTTATAGAGAAAGATCATTATTTTATAGAAAACCAAGATTTTATGGATTCTGTTGATATTATGGAATTTATGGGAAAAGATATTACAACTATTTTCATAACATTTATCTTCTAGGAAATAGGATTGAATAGGGTGGAATAAATAGTGAAAGTAGAATGAGTAACTATCTTAAGTAATAGGAAGTAAGGAAAGTAAAATCTTAATATGTCAGAAACTTTCCAACAAAAAATTATTTTGATTATCTAAAGAATATTTTTGGAAGATTTTATCAACCAAGTCACCTTTCTGAAAATTTTATGACAATTATTTTGAAAAAATATTCTTATAATAGAAAATAAAAGGAATCTAAAAAGAAGAAAATTGAGGAAAGATATTTTATGGGATATTCACCCAATGGAAAAATTTATAAATGTTGGAAAAAACGTTTACAATATTTTTTGGATTCATATGATGTGAAAATTATTGAAAATATGAATTCCTTAACAAAATATTTTGAAAATGTTGAGAAAGAAAAACTGGAAATTTCCAATAAAAGTTAAAGTGAGTCAAAATAGACATATCAAGATTCATAAGAGTCATGTAATGAGGAAATTGAAGCTAGAAGATAAAATTTGAGATTTACTACTTTACAAAAACATGTCAAAACTGAAAAATATTCTTGGTAATAATAAATCTCTAGTTTAGACACGAAGAAGAATGATATTATAAAATCAAACATCACACATTTTACAAATTGAACCAGAATCGGTTTCAGAAGTAGTTGAACACAAAGAATGGGTTAATGAAATGAATGAAGAGTTGGATCAGATTTAGAAAAAAACACTTGGGAACTTTCTATGTGTCTAGTGAAAAAAAAATTATTATAAAAAAATGGTTGTACATAAACAAGTTGACTAAATATGGAAAAGTTTCAAGAAACAAATAAAGACCTGTTTACACAGGATATGCACAGGTGGAAGGTGTGTATTTTGAAAAAAACCTTTCCCCCCATTGAAAGATTAGAAACTATTAAAATATTTCTATAAGTGGTCACACATAAAAATTATAAATTTTATCATATGGATGTAAATTCACATTTTATAAATAGTGAGATTGAAGAAGTTTATAGTGAATAGACATGTGTGTCTCTACTTGATAATGATGGAAGCAAGGTTTTTAAATTTAATAATTTCTTGTATGGGTTGAAACAATACTGATAAAGATAATATTTTCATTATTTTTCATGTTTTTTTTAATTATTTAACCCCTTCCAATTAATCAATTTGATCTTATTTTCATCATTTTAGTATTTTTAGTGGATTTTAGGCTTAATTGTAAAAATTGTTTAATTCTGGAAATTTATCAGTTTCGTGGATCTTCTATATTTCAATCATATCTTTTATAATTTTTATCCAAATATAGTGATTCCTCTTTTTAAGATTTATTTTCTTATAGGATTCAACTTTTTCTTTTGGACCTAGGTCCAATTCGACACACAATGGCCTGTAAAAATAAATTAATTAGAAAAAGTTTGATGGTCGATAGAATGGATCGTACCTCGGTTATTGAAGTATATCTTAGACTAAATAACTCCAAATGAAGTTATTATAGATTTAATAGAAATAAAAATCCTCGGTACATTTTCACATTAAATTTCATGAAGAAACTCTATCATTAATGAATTCATTGTATGTGCCAAAGTGGAGGTAGTTGAGTAGTATCCTCAGGCATAAAATGTCTTCATCAGTAATCCAAGGGTAAATTTTTTGAAACTTGTCTAAATATTCTAATATTTTGTGGTATAATGAAAAAGATATAGGGGAATAACTTTTTTGAAGTAACCTACCTGATATTTAGTAATTTATGATGCGAAATTAAATCAAACTTTCAGAGGAGTGAATCTAGAAGGAAAATTTTCCACCCCTCAACCCTATATATATGAGTGTTAACTTCCTTTAAAATGGGTTGAATAAGGTGAAATATTGGTTTTTATGGAGTATTGGAGTCTTGAAGTTCTTTTTATTTTCTATTTTCTATTTTCTTAGTTTTATTATGCTCTCTTCTTCCCCTTTTAACTCTATTACCCTTCACATGGAGGGGTAAATCCTTTGAGTGATTGGGGAAGGGGGAGTTTCACTTTTGTTATGTTAGAGTGTTCAACCTAAATGTAAAACTTTATTTTTCTATTTAATTATTTCTATTTTTTAAGTTGTTACCAATTCTATTAATTCGATCATGTTTTGGGTTTTGGTGTATTCCTTGTTTATAGCTTTGGTTGAAGAACTTTTAACTCCCTCCACCTAGCACAATTTGTCTTGATCGTGAAGATTGTGTTACATGGTAAGTGTATAGAGATCATTGGAATGTTTGTGGAACTAGTGAATCATTTCTATATTTCTAAGGATCAAAAAATTCTGATTAGTACTTACCTTAGTTTTTTAGTAATTTTTTATGAATTTCCATGCACATATGAGTGGGTTCTATTTTTTTCTTCAACCAAGGGTGATTGATAACTCGATTAAGGAGTTTTTAATTTATTATTCAATAGGAAGAGAGATTGAATGATTTTTATGATGATGATGACATTTCAAAAGGTTATCCTACCCTAACACCATCACTCTTTTTATCCACTTGTGTTCAAACATTATTTTCAATTGTTTTCTTTCTTTTTAAACTCAAACAATTTCAAAAACAACCTCTTCTTATTTCTCAGATTTAAGTGAAAAATGTAATTGTTGTGTATTCCTCTCTATATAAAAGCTAGGTTACCCACTTTAATTTATTTTAACTTGGTTAATATTTTTTTATCACACCCCACAACAGATGGGTGTCAAAACTTGGAACCTTTTCTAAGGAGGTAGTGCCAACATTTTTTTTCCTTTTATCTCTTTATTTTCTCTTCAAAATTGCATTACTAGAAGCTCAAACACTGAACCTTTCCCACTATATCCTTAAATTGAAAGAACCTTGTTGATTAGATTTAGAAACCTTAATTTAAAATCTTAATTTGAGGACATTTTTCTTTAAAACTTGATTAAAACTTCAAGTGTTCACTCTGATCTTGTCATCATGGATGGAAATCAAAACCTAACCCTTAGAGACCTTTGTGAACTAAAATTCCTTAATCAAAACAATAAACTTTCCATGTTGGTGTTACAAAATTATTTTGATATGAAACCTAAAATGATTCCATTGCTTCCAAAGTTTCATGTCTTGGCAGGTGAAACCCTTTACGAGTACTGGGAAAGATTTAAAAAGCTAAGTTTCAGTTTCTCACATCAATATATTAAGGAGCATCACTTTCTTGTCTTCTTCTATCAAGGCATGCTATAAAATTACAGAAACCTTCTTGATGCATCATCAGGAGGTGCATTGATTGAAAAGTCACCAGAAGAAACTAAGGGCTTGATTGAGAATATTTCTCATAACTCACAACAGTTTGGTACAAGAGGTATTGACATAATTGGTATTCATGTGGTAAGAACTTCTTATCCATAACCATTTTTTGAATCTTGGTGAGATATTCATTTTGGTGTGATAGGTTTCCTTGAAACAAGTTGGTGACCAACAAGCACTGACTAAGGTATGTGGTTTATGCTCATCAACTGGTCATTTCAATGACCAATGTGTGTGAAATACAGAAAATGGAAAGTTATGTGGAATCCTTCCAATTGAGGGAGGAAGGAAAGGCCTCTAAGCGACAGTTCTTTCTCCAGTTCACGGGGCTAGGGTTTCGTCTCGGTATTCTTCCCCTTCCCTCCTCCGGCATGGCTCGTGCGGCTCAGCGTCCACATCCTTCAGCTCAGCGTCGGTGTGGTACGAGGTGGAGCCTTCCAGCTTCGAGCACAGGTGAGGTTTTAGATTTGTCTCAGCTTGGTGAAGGCTCTTGAGAGATCTCAACTTCGTCTTGACTCGGCGTAGATCTTGTGAGGTTCAGGATTCATCTACCCTGGCACGTTGGCTCAGTGAAGTCTTAGGCGAGGTCTTGGAATGTCTCATCGTTGGTTATTGGATCGGAATCGGCCTTGGAGTGGCACGGAGGGGGAGGGTTTCTTGGTTCTACTTTTGGCGTTCAGGAGGGTCTTCTGCAAGTTTGAATTTGGTGATCTTTGTGATCTATTTTGATTGTGTTGGATTAGTGGATCTGTTGGAATGGTTGATCTGTTGAAATGGTGTGTGGTGGCTATTTTTATTCTTCACTCCCTGGGTCTTCTTGGATCTGGATGTGATTATGCCTATTGTGTGATTTTGAGAATGAATCGATGGTGTTGGTGTGATCTCCGGTTCAAGGGTGTAGTTTTGGTGGCCTGTGTTATGAGGTTTGAAGAGTCATTGCAACTTTTCCCTTTTAAGGAATTGCTCTAGATGGGGTTCAGAGCAGCAGTTTTCTCCTGGTTTTTGCTTTCGGATTTGGATGTCTGAGAGGGTATGGCTTTTCCATCAGTTTTGTACCCATGTAGTATTGCACGGGACTACTTGTCATGAAGCGTTGAGTATGAAGAAATTTATCTATGTTTATGATGTTGGGTAGGAGCTATTATGTGTAAGTGAATGTTTTTTTTTCTCTTAAATTTTGTATCGTGGTGCATTGAGTGTCTTATGTCATTGAAGTCCTATTTGGTTTCTCACTTTTTCCTCAAAAGTGACTAATTAATAAAAAAGTAATTTTCAGTCAGTCTAACTGAGTTAGTTCCAAAAAAATCAAGGATGAAGAAAGCCTAATCAAGTTCAATATAGATTTAGAAATCAATAGAATCAAGCTAGACCCCCATCCATCAACAATTCCAAAACCCACCACCATTTCAACAAAATAAATCCTATAACCTTCCTTCTTACCTCCAACCACCCACTTTACAAAGACCCTATAAGAAACCATCCACCAGTGCATAGCCCCTAATTTAGAACCAAAAACATATATCTTATATTGAGGGGCTTAAAGACACCATAAAAGTTTTTTCTAACAAGTTCAAAATTATCATGGACTTCCTAAAAAAAATAATAGGAAACTCCCTCCCAAAACAATCCCAAACCCAAAAGATAATGTCCGCATAATAACAACAAGAAGTGAAAAAGAAATCTTAGAACCAGTATCCCATAAACCTAAAACAATACCACCTCAACTGAGGAAGAATAGTGTTGGGAATTCAGAAAATTCATTGAAAATACACCAGGAGGAAGAGAAGAAAGAGAATTAGAAGGATAAAGTGAGGAAGAAGAGATAAGAAACACCATTGAAAATTCAAAAAATGTAGAATAAAGACTTACCCCCACCATTTCCATCAAGGATGATTGAAACAAATAGATTTCGAGAAGAGTCACATTAAAAATAAATTTTAGACACCTTCCAGAAAGTAGAAATTAAAATCCCACTTCTTGAAGAACTCAAAAAAATTCCAAATTATGATAAATTTTTTAAGGATATTTTCACCAAGAATAGGATAATTTAAGAAAATTAAAGTATCAACTTGGTAAGAAGTGTATCATCCCTTATCACACCACATTTGTCAACCAAATTTCAAGATCTAGGGACATTTTCCATTCCATAAACCATTGGTTCTTTAAATTTATCCAATTATTTTTGTGATATAGGTACTTAAATTAATGTATTTTCTCACTCAATATACAGTTATTTTCATATTAGAGACTTGAATCACATAATAGTGGTGGTCCATCTTGCAAACAGATCCACAGTCTTCCCAACATGAGTTTTTTGAGGATGTCCTTGTGAAATTCAAAGATCTCTTATTCCCATCTGACTTCTATGTGATGAATATGGAAGAAGATAGGATCCCGTCACACTCAACCATAATTTTTGGGAGACCATTCTTGAAGACTTCCAAAACCATCATCAAATTCCATAAAGGGACACTCACCATGGAGTTTAGAGATAACATTTTCCACTTCAATATTTTTGAATCCATGAGGTACCCATTGGGTGATCACTCACTTTTTTCACTATCCCATGAAGTTGGTATTGAAACTAATGAATAATCAGGTATGTTTCATTAATTATTATCCTTAAGAGATACTCATTCCATTAAAAATATCATTGAACATGTGGATGCCTAAAATTATGGATATTCTAATTTCATGTGGGAGGAAGAGGTAATATCTGATTTCCTTGATGATTTTTTAAATGATGAAGAAGAGGATATTATTTCTTATGTGCAGGATATCCAACCATTGGAAGTGTAGAACATGAGTTTAGTTTTATCTCTTGAGCAGCCCCCTGATCTATAATTAAAACCAATCCCCACTAATTTGAAATGTGTGTACCTTAGGGAGGGAGAGAAATTACCAGTGATAATTGATAATAATCTATCTGAAATCAAAGAAAAATCATTAATTGATCTTTTGAGAGAAAATTTCCAAGAAATAGGGTAGATCTTAGGTGATATCCCTAGAATAAACCCAAAAATATGCTCACATAGAATTTTTCTTGAGGTACATTCCAAACCTATCAGACATCCCCAAAGAAGGTTCAATCCCACCTTGATGGAGGTTGTGAAGAAGGATATTGAGAAGTTCTTGGAATATGGTATCATCTATCCCATTTTATATTCACAATGGGTTATCCCAATTCATGTAGCTCCAAAAAAACTAGTCTAACCACTATGAATAATGAAAAGAATGAATTAATCCCTATGATAATTCAGAATAGCTAGAGAGTGTGCATTGATTTTAGAAAGTTAAATCAGGTCACATGGAAAGATCATTTTCCCATTCCCTTCATTGATCAGATGTTATAGAGATTGGCATGGAGAACTCATTATTGCTTTTTGGATGTATTTTCATGTTATTTCCAAGTACCCATTGCTCCTGATGATCAAGATAAGACAACCTTTATATGTCCCTTTGGCACTTTTTCATATAAAAGGATACCATTTGTATTATGTAATGCTCCAAGTACATTTTAGAGGTGCATGGTATGTATATTTTCTAATCACATTAAAGATTTCCTGGAGGTTTTCTTGGATTATTTCATAGTTTTTGGAAACTCTTTTGACAATTTTTTGAAAAATCTAGAAGAAGTTTTGAAAACATGCATTGAAAATAATCTTGTTTTAAATTTTGAAAAGTGTCATTTCATGGTTGAGAGATGGATTTTCCTTGGGCCTGTCATTTCTAAAAATTTCATTGAATTTGATAAATCAAAAATTGAAGTGATAAATTATTTTCCTTACCCAAATTATGTGAAGCATATTAGATTATTTTTAGGACATGTCGGATTCTACAGGAGGTTTATCAAAGATTTTAGTAAGATTTATCTCCCTCTATCTAGATTTCTTTTGAAGGATTCTGATTTTTATTTCAATGGTTCATGTAGGTAATCCTTTGATGAGTTTAAGAGAAGATTTATTACACCACCCGTGATACTATCACCAAATCGGGAAGAACCATTCGATCTACTTTATGATGCTTCCAACCAATCAGTTGGAGTATCCCTTTCTCAACAAATCGAGGGATATTCATAAGTTATTGAATGTTCCTCGAGAACCTTGGATGTGGCTCAATTCAATTAAAAAACCACATAAAAGGAGTTTTTAGTAGTTTTTTTCTTTAGAAAGATTTAGATCATATATTCTTAGAACTAAAGTCAATGTGTTTTCTGATCATGCAGCTCTTAGGTACTTGATGAAGAATGATGAAGCTAAATCAAGGATAGTGAGATGGATTTTAGTGCTACAGGAGTTCAACATGGAAATCAAGGACAAGAAGGGATCTAAGAACCAATTTGTTGATCATTTAAGAAGACTGTCCAACACTATTGAAGCTGAAATTCCAGAAAAAGAACCATTGAATGATCACCTTCCAGAAGAGCAGTTGTACTTTGTTGAAGGAGAAGTGCCTTAGTATACTGACATGGTCAATTATCTTATAACATCTCAAGTCCCATCTCATTTCAATTCTCACCAAATTCACAAACTGAAGGCTGAATCTAGATATTACATTTGGGATAATCCATTTATTTGAAATATTTTTAATTACCAAATGATAAGAAGATGTTTTCTTGAGACTAAAATTGGTTATATATTTGATTTTTATCACACTTTATCTTTTATAGGCCACTTTGGACCTCAAATGATAGTAAGGAAGGTTTTATAAACTAGACTTTATTGGCCCACCATTTTTAAATATGCTCATGAAATTTGAAAAATGTGTGAAAAATGTTAGTTTTCTGGAAACATTTCAACTAGATAAGAAATTCCCCAATATCCACTTAATTTTTATGATATTTTTTGAGGTATGGGGGATAGATTTTATGGGACCTTTCCCAATATCATTTGTAAATTCTTGTATCTTTCTTGCGGTTGATTATGTTTCCAAATGGGTGGAATCAAAATCCACCAGAACTGACAATGCTAAAGTTGTTTGTGATTTTGTAAGGTCTAACATATTTTGTAGGTTTGGAGTGCCTAAAGACATCATCATTGATCAAGGGACTCAATTTTTAAATAATATAATGGATACTTTACTAAAACAGTATGGTTTTCATCATAAAACATAAACCCCCTATCACCCACATACAAATGGTCAAGTTGAAGTGTCCAACAAGGAAATCAAAGAAATTTTAGAAAAGACTATTAATTCAAATATGAAGGATTTAAGCCAAAGGTTGGAAGACACTTTATGGGATTACAGGATATCCTACAAGAATCCAATTGGAATGAGTCCATATAGGCTTATTTATGGGAAAAGTTTTCACCTACCCATGGAATTGGAGCATAAGGAATATTGTGATGTTAGGAAGATGAATTTGGATCTTGAAAGTAATGGGAAAGAGAGAATATTTTAGTTGTAGGAGATAGAGGAAATTATAAGGTAAGCATTTAAAAATTATAGGATTTACAAAGAGAGAAAAAGAGTGGCTCATGAAAAGATTATCCAACCGAAAGACTTCAATCCTGGAGACAAAGTGTAGTTATTCAACTCAAGACTCAAGATGATGTCAAGTAAACTTTATTCCATATGGGAGGGTACATTTATGGTTAATCATGTATATCCTTTTGGTGTTATGTATATTTTGAAGGATACAAAGCATGAGCCATTCACTATTAATGGACACACACTGAAGAAATTCCATGGGACCATTCCATCAGATCCTGTGGAGTAGATCACAGTCCTCCAACCTATCTATCAATAAAAACCACTAGGTCGTACCTCTCCTTTACACTTTATTTCTTACTGTGATTCATTTTCAAATTTTCTTACATGTTACATCCATTTAAATTTATTAAGGACACTACATCATTTAAGTGTGGGGGAGGGAACCTTTTTAGTTTAGGATTTTCAATTGTTTCTTTCCTATTTTTCAAAAAAAAGTGTGTTTTAAAATTTTTATGTGTTTCTATTTCAATTTTTGTGTGTTTTTGAAACTTTTGAACTAAAATTATTATAATTTCTATTTTTTAAACCCATTTCAATGAATAAAAATTTTTATTTCGTGAAATTGAGCTTAAATGAATGATTAAAATGACTTTTTTTCAAGTTTAATTTTTTGGGAATTTCATGAAAAGTAATTTGATTTTTGAATCCCATGACACATATCACTATCTTTATCTTTGATATCACTTTCCTGTGACGATTTTGAACCATTTTTTTCATATTATTTTCATTCACCTCACTTATTGAGAGAACCAAACCATTCTTTCTTTAAACATAAGTTGATTTATTCTTTTCAAAACTTGAGTGTTTGAGGTACTTGTGTTTTAAATGATTAAGTCATTTCATTGGTTTTTAAGCCCCCTTTTTAATAGAATAATTTTCATTATGGCTTGACTTGTACATTAAAACATTCTATCCCTTAGAATCCATGAATATCCTATTAGGTTATCCACATTACAAGCCAATTTTCCCTATCCAACCTACTCTTGAAGTTAAATTGCATGATCTAGTTGAACTTAAGTGTGGGGGGAAGATGTATTTTATTATGATACCTCATTTTGTGATAATTTGGGTGGAAAATAAAGTTTTTAATAGTTGTGTTTCCTGCTGAAAAAAAACCATTTTTTTGAAATTTTTACCCTTTCTAGAGTTTTCAAGAAAAAAGAAGTTGTTCTTTTCTGGAGCTTCTAAAGAGAAAGAAAGTTGTGCCTATCTGGATCTTTCAATAAAAATCATGTTTGAGATGATTGAAATTTTTTATACTAAAATACTAATCTATGTGAACCTTCCTTGAGTTTTCATGATGAAGGAGCTAATTTTATACTAAGGGGAGTGAGGAGGATACCATACTTGAGTGAAAATTAGAATTATAAAATTTTTCTTTAAAAAGAGCCAAGTCCTCCTCATTTAGCCTCAAAATTTTTAACATCAAAATCCTACCAACTGAAATCCATAGAACAACCCTGAAAATTCCTCATTATAAACACATTTCCTTGACTAACATAAAGTGGAGATTTAGAAATTTATCAAGCTTACGGTGACTCTTGCATTGGTTTTGATGAGAAAAGATTTATTGAAAATTAACATTTGTGATATGAGAGAAAATTCATGTGAGGTAGGTGTATTGTGTGCATGGGAGTATAATTGAAGCGGATAAATATTTAATGATATGAATGGAGAACTTGAAATAATGGTTTTTGATGAGGAATTATATTCTTTGGTTTCTTGGTATGAAATTGATGGATCTCATTGGCATGTCTTTTAAATTTTCTTTGATTTGATTTTGACTTATCTGGGAGTCCAAGTGCTAAGTGTGGAGAATTGATAGAGATAATATTTTTGTAACACCCCAAGCTTCCATGGTACGCTCCTCTTTGAATAATATAGCAGCGTGTGTTGTGCGCAACCTCGAGTTCTAACACACCGCGACCAATAAAAGTAGCAGTTATGAATAGTAATAACCACTTTTTAAAATTATATATATTTTACATTTCAAAATGGACTTCATTTTTGGATTCGTAATATCAAAATTAGCCTACGTTGAATTTTTTGTATTTTTCTGAGAACTTCCAATTTTTTATGAATAGTGAAAAATACTTAAAAACAACTTTTTTAATAAAAATAATTTATAGTGATAACTTATACTATTGAGTGGTTTTAAAGTATAATTAGAATATATTTTTACTATTTTATCCAATGTTGGTCATTAGAATTAATTTAACATTGAAATTGGACATAAACAATTGTCAATCTTTTGATATATATTATTTCTTAAAAACACGCTATTTGTTGTGACAGCGGGAATTAATTATAAAATTAATTAATGCAACTTATATGTTTTTAATTTTGTAAAATAGACATCATTTTTGGATTCGGAATATCAATTATAGCTTAGGGTGAAATTTTGGCATTGTTCTGAAAAACTTCAATTTTTGATGAATAGTGAAACCACTAAGTGGTAGTTAAAAAACTAATTTTTCGTTTAAATGAAACATTACCACTTCTGTGATTTGATTTTCAAAAATCCAACATACATGTTTTTCATTAGGAAGTAAAATGTGGTTCAATGAGATTAAAATAATTTTTTGGTGAATAGTAACTTTTAAGTTTAATTAATCGCAATTAAAGGTAATTAGTGAAATTTAAGGTAAAAATAGTATTATAAAAATATGAAATGACCTTTACACTTATCCAACCACTATTGGATGTGTCATGGCCGACCAATACAATCCATGGGTCAACTTGGGGACCCCATGGAGCCACTTTGGTAGGAAAATGACATAAATAACTTTTTATTTAATGTTAAAATAAAAAGGTCACAAACAAGTGTTGTTTTACTAAAAAAAAATTTAAATAGGGTTATACAAGTCATATTTTTTACTATAAATATTCATTAGAAAGATAAAAAGATTTCCTACATCATGATATTTTTTTTATAATTTTTATACATTAAATAAATTAAATTATTTATGACACCATGATGATGCAGCGATTACCTCATTAATTAATGATTTTAATAAAATGGAAGGATAATGTAAAATATAAGAATTACACTTGTAAAAAGCCTATTGTATGAGAATATTTCGAACCCTTATCACCTTATCCTCGAAATATATAAGTGTGGGACCTTTAGAATCCTAAAAATCATTTCATAATAATGTAAAATTTCAATCATTCCAAGAGTGCCCCTCCTCTCCTCTTATAAAAGGCCCCCACCTCTACCACCTTATTCACACTTTCAAGCCATTTGGCTCATCCAACCTCTGCCCAAATACTCTCCCAACTTCCCTCCCTTACTCTTAGAAGCCTCACTTTGGGCATAAGTCTTCCCAAGGAAAATCAAAAAGAGTTACCCGATTTTAAGGTAATGTCTTCTCTTGTGTTCTTTTATTTTATTTTTCTTCTCCAACCCCCTAAACACTTTTTATTAATTTCTTTTGTAACAACACCAGTATCATAAATATACTAGGATGTTTTTATAAGAAGTATTAGAGATAAACTTACACACACCTACATCTAATGGTTAAAGAACATACTGTTTCTGTGGATGGCGAATTTTTATCTCACGAAACGATGATTGTTCAACACTCATATAACACCTCTAATGGTGGCCATTATGATGAAACTATTTTTATATATGATATATATTATGTTTTTGTTTTCCTTATGATTTTTTATTTTTCATTTATGGCATACCTTTATGGTTTCCATTATGGGTAAACGCGATATTTTCATTTTAGGAAGTGCGGACTACCGCCCCCTCAAAGTGATTTAAATCGTTAATACCATATGTGGGATGTATAAAGGATGGAGTAAATGGTAATATACACTATATTATACTGGAATTATATTATACATTTATATCATTATGATTTCATTCCATTAAATACGAAATAGAAATGAAAGTAGCGTTCATGCGTACGTACGGCTTACCGTCTCCATGAACGGTGCATTTCATTTCTTACCTCTAAATGTTACGTAATATTATGAATGAATGTATATACTGGATATATATGATATATATGATATCTAAATCATGAATATAATTTTGGATATAATGGATATTTCACCACATGAACAACTTTTAATTATAAGAAGTTTATTTTTGACTCAAGTACCAAAGATCGACAAAACGACCGTTATTAACTTAAATGACTACATAATTTTCGTAACATTGTAATAAGTGATATAAAATGTATAATTAACTTGAAAAAGGATATTAAGAAAGTATATATTAACTCTAGTTTATTATTCAGGAGGTTAAAGAACGGTCGAGTCAAGTCGGACACAAGGTAAGGGAACTTCTTAACCCAATTTCCATTCTTTGGGTTAATCTCCTACTTTCAAATTATGTCATTATATTATTATGTCCTATCTTGTATTTTTACTCTATTTAGGTGTACCTATAGTGAATACACATAATAGATCTATTTTATTTAAAAAATGATCTTTGTAAGGGACTCCGTCTCAATATCCTTTCATTGAGGCATATTTGGTTTTATACACAACTTTCCTTTATACGGTGTATAAAACCCTTTGACTTTTAATTTTATTCAAAAGGAATCTTTTTATACGAATAATTTTTACTAAACGACAAAAGGAATGTTTTTTGTACGTATGCGGCGACAACGACTTCTCCGCCGCCGTGACCATTATTTGAGTTTCGGCTTCCTCTACAAGCCACACCTTTTTTTAAAAGAAAAATAAGTACCATGTTTTACTTTTCTTTTATTTTGGTATTAAAAATAGTTTTGAAAGTGTTTTTACTATATCAATGTGTTGTATTGATATCTTGTGATTGAAATGTGGAAATGTTATGTTTCCTTTATGCATGTTTTATGTGATACGATTATGTTATGGTTTATGATATGTTTAAACCTATTCATATGAGGAATTCATTGGACTTAATAAGTGACGGGTGGAGCCCGCTATAGATCCTCGATGCATCGGCAGGTCTCATGAGAAAAACTAGTGTCTTGGCATGAGGCCTTGACAAAATATTATTTGTGGTCTTGGCACGAGGCCTTGGCTACGTTGTTATGATAGTCTGGCATTATGCATTCCATCATTATGAAAGTGGTTATTGATATTTCATGTGAATATTCGACCAGTAGAATATCCATGTGAGTAAGTAAATGGCATTATTTCATTTTAATTTTTCCATATTATGCTAAATTTCAAGTTTAAAAGGCTTTTGTTTTAGTTATACATTGCCTTAAATGTTAATGTTTGTTTATGAACGCTTCCGCTATATTGTTATCCTTACTGAGCATCTGAGCTCACCCCTTTCAATGTTTTAATTTTTCCAGGATGTGAAGAAGTATATTATGAATGATCTGCAGGGATAATATAAGGGGATATGAAGAGAAGATGTTGTAGTTTTGTTTTACTTTATGATTTAATGTAAGACTTGTTAATTTATCTAGTGTTTCCAAGGCTACTAAACTAATCGGTCTTTCGAGACTTGATCTTTTGTGATCATGTCAATGTTACGAAGTAATGCACCGACTCTGGGTAGCTGGGGTTGGGGCATTACAATTTTAATTATTTTTCATGTTTTTTTTAATAATTCAACCCCTACCAATTAACCAATTTGATTTATTTTCATCATTTTAGTATTTTTAGTGGATTTTGGACTTAATTGTAAAAATTGTTTAATTCTGGAAATTTAGCAGTTTTGTGGATCTTCTGTATTTTGGTCATATCTTTTAAAATTTTTATCTAAATCAAGTGATTAATTTTTTTAGGCTTTCCTTGCTCATGTTCTTCAACTTTTTATTTTTTACCTAGGTCTAATTCAATACACAATGGCCCATAAAAATAAATAAAGTGGAAAAAGTTTGCTGAAAGATAGAATGGACCCCACATCAGTTATTGAAGTATATATCAGCCTAAATAACTCCAAATGGATTTATTATAGATTTAATAGAAATATAACTCCATGTTTCATGTCCAAATTAAATTTAATGAATAAATTATATCATTAAGGCATCCATTTCATGATCCAAAGTGGAGATAGTTGATTTGTATCCCCAGGCATAAAAAGACTTCATCAGTAATCTAGAGATAACTTTTTTGATATTTTTCCAAATATACTAAGGTTTTTTTGGAGAATGTAAAATATATATGTAAACAAATTTTATGAAGTAACCTACCCTATATTAGTCCATTTATGATTCCAAATTGACTCAAACTTTCAAATAAGTGAATCTAAAGGGAAACGTTTCCACCCCTCAGCCTTGTATATATGAGTGTTCACTTCCATTAAAAGGGGTTGAAGAAGGTAAAAGAGGGTATGTGATGGAGTATTGGAGTCTTGAAGTTATTTTTATTTTCTATTTTCTATTTTATTGGTTTCATTATTCTCTATTCTTTCCCTTTCAACTCTATTACCCTTCA